>BSBM01000613.1:13300000-18840000 GCA_027924585.1 Larix kaempferi
AAGATGTTTAAGGAGTGAAATTCTCAGCTCCTAATGGTGGGAAAAACAACATAAGAGGTTTACAAAAAGTCCTAGGTTTTCACAACCAAAGAAATCTAGAAGGTGATAGATCTTGAAAAAACAAAAGATGAAATCCTCAGGGAAAGGGAAGCAGAGTGGATAATGAAAAGTTGGTATATCTGGATTTCCCTAGGAGATGAAAATACCCCATTTTTCCACAATTACGCGAACCAAAGAAAGATAAAAAACAAAATATGGGAGCTGTCTGACTCTAAAGGTGGATCGGTTCGGGGTTTTCACAGTTTATCAAATCTGGGAGTCAAACAATTTAGTGAAATCTATAATGAACCAGAGGTAGCCAACATTGCTGAAATTGTTAAGAATTGCACTTATTTCCCAGTTTGGGTGACACTAGAAGAAAATGAGAGATTCTTCGCACCTATTTCAATGGAGTAAATGCAAAAAATCACGATAAAAATCCATAAGGATAGGAGTCTCGGACTGGACGGATGGATGATATATTTTTTTTGTCGTTCTTAGATCTACTAGGAGAGGATTTGCTGAGAGTCATTGAGGAGCATTAGACATCCGAGAGAATATTTCCTAGCTTCAAATCTACATTCCTAGATCTTATTCTGAAGGTGGATAAACCATCACACTTTGGGGAGTTCCTTCCTATATACTTGTGCAACTTCATGTACATGATCATAACCAAGGTGATAACTATTAGAATTAAGCCATTAATATCTAAATTTATATCTCATGAACATATGTGTTTTTTTGGAAGGAAGGAATATTCATGAAGCAGCGGGTCTGTGCAGGATTGCATTCATAGTATCAAGGTGAAGCATTTGGTAATGATGGTTGTAAAAATCGATCTATATAAAGCATGCAATCACACCTGCTAGTTGTATATCCAGTTATAACTGATATAAGTCAGTTTTTCATTGGATATAGTTAATTGGATAATGGGATGTATCACATTGGTTTCTTATGCTCTTTTGATTAACGACTCTACCTCATACTTTTTCATTCCAATGCGGGGCTTGAGACAAGGCTTCCGCTTGTCTCCATTTCTTTTTCTCCTTGTGATGGAAAGCTTAAGAAAATTTCTAATGAAAACAAGTCAATCAAGAAGAATTCTCGGCCTCTCCTTTGGTGAGGAGGTAAGAATAATTCATATTTTCATTGTAGATGATGTGCTTTTATTTTTAGTTGGCACAATTGTAGAGGGGAATACTTTGTTGTAAATCTTACAACTATTCTATAAATCAACGAGGATGGTAATAAATATAGACAAATTTGCATGCTACCACAATGAAATTGATGAGGGTGTGATTTAGTAGCTCCAAGAATCTTTCCACCTTGAATAAACAATGCTTGAGAAAGGCTTCAAATACCCGAGGTTCTTCTTAAATACTAACATTGATAAAAAGTAGGACTAGGGATGGATGATAGCTAAGATATAAGGACGAATTAACATGTGGTGTAAGCGTTGGATAACATGTGGTGGCCAACTCACTCTTGTAAAGGAAATCCTAGAAGCCATAACAGTGTATTGGCACACTTTAGCCCACATCCCGAAAGGAGTTAAGGAAAAAATTAGAAGGCTCTGTTTTAATTTTTTATGGAGGGGGAAGTCAGAAAATGGAATTCACTGGACTAGGTGGAGAACAATAGAAAAACCAAAGGGTTAAGGGGGATGGGGAATAAAGGAAATTCAATCCTTTTTCCAAGTGTTGGCGAGAAAATCTGTGTGGAAACTCATCACAAGAGATGGTCTTTGGCATTATATTTTGATCAAAAAATATTTGGCTTCAGAAAGGATGGAGGAGTGGATCCACAAACATGTTAAGAGTTTTAAGGGAGGCTCAATACATTGGAAAGCGATCATTCAGGATTTCCTTGTTAGACATCACACCATGAAAAAATATATGAAGAAAATAAATAAAGACATGAAGACCAACACTGACATAAAAAGATTACTCGATAACCATTAATGAGCAATTAATCTATCTTCAATATGCACATAGATGTACATATATATTACAAAAAACACCATAATTTTCATGTAAAAAAATACCAATTAGGTAAAATAACGAACTATGATTAGAGTCTTTAACATCCACCCTTAATCATAAGTTTGTTAGTGCATGAAAAACTACCACTACTTGACAATCAACAAAGTGCCAAGCAAATTCAAAGAGTAGAAAACTAAAGAAGGTCAACTACAAATGGCTGGAAATATCTCTGAAACAAAATCTAGCAGAAGATGAAGACTTCTACTAAGCTGCAGGTTTTCCAGTTGACCATAAACTAATGGTTTTAAGTTGACCATTAAACTATCCAAGCAGAGAAACAACTTTATATGTTCTCTGAAAATGTAAACAAGAAGAACCTCATGTCTTCTGCTTATTGGCGGTTTTAGGATGACCACTAACCAAGAGGTGGTTTTAGGATGACCACTAACCATGTTAACACCATTGAGGTGGTTTTAGGATTAACACTAACCATGTCAGTTAATCTGTATGTTCAGGAACAAGGCTGCATACTTGTTTCCCATTTGATGATTTGTTCACAGGATCTAAAACAAACTTGGAACCTGACTGAAAACTTTAGATGTTATTCTGCCATGTCAGGGACAAGTTATTCAAATTCCCTTGTTGCACTATTTTGATCAGGATGCTGAAATATCTGAATATAAACATGTTCAAAATGATTACTTGGTCCTTTTTTTACAAATTGCTGAAATTTCTGAACATAAACAAGTTCATAATGGATTTTCTTTTGTTGCATGTCTTCTTTCCACCCTTTTACAATAATCCAACTTGAAAATAGAAAATTTAAACTCAACATAAGGGTGTTGGGATCAACCAATAATCCACCCAATTACAATCATAATTCAATTCAACAATATTTGATACTCACAAAAGGAACAACAGTAAGTACCAAAAATCTTGCAAAAACACAGAATGCAAGGATAAAAATATGAACATGCACAAGTTTAGAAAAGAGGTGTTGAATTGTTCTTAAAATTTTGGATGGTGTGTATGTAAATCTATGAAAATTGTAGGTATTGGCTTGATCCCTGCAAGGCAATTTAATTTTGGCTCCCCAAATACGCTATTGATAAATATGAGAACGATGGCACCCGATTTCCATACCGATATTTGCAAATTACTAGACATCGGCTTCACTGCTCCCTATCTCCATGGGTTTGTAAACACTGGCAAGAAGAATCATAGGAGCACTCTCTCGATCACATGAGATGCTCTACGAATTTTCTTCAATCGGTCATATTTTTTCCTTCAACCAGTGCATGCCATAAACAGACCGTGATTTCCTCCTCACATGGACTGTTTGAGGGGCAATCTCTTCTCTTTATGCTAACAATTGCTTCATGCAAACGATTTTGACTTCCTTACATAGTATACCAAATTTTTACTTAGTAAGATCTCTTCAAACTAACACTTTTTGACTCTTGTTATCTCTTTAGTGAGGTGTTTCCTCCCTCTCTCGCAAATTTTTAATCACTCACGTGTTCCTCATACTCATGCTCTAAACTTGCTCTTCCTTTCTTTACTCCAACATATCTCTTATGCATCTTGATCTCCTCTCACTTCTTTATCTTCGTTTCCTTTTTGGATGACATCTTCATACCCTAAAATAACCATTCAAATTGCTTAACAAAACAAAAAACATACCTCTGTGTGAACACTTGCATTCATTTGCTCAAATTATATCATGTCCTCTTCAATAAATTGTTCACAAGTCTAGTCTTTTGCATAGGCCGATGATTTCGCATCACCGTGGATCTCTTTAGGTTTTTTCTTCAAGCAAAATAATTTTTCTTCACGCAAAATCGTTTTTCTTCACGCAAAATATGCAAGTAGAATGGTTGCTCACACGTTTCTCCTCTCTTCTGGCCGATGTTGTCCTTTTCTCAGGAGACGCTCATTCTCAATGCACTTTCTTTTGTTGTTCTATTTTATGGGTTCTCTTATACTATAATATTTCCCGAGTTTCAATGCCATTCCATTTGTTTCATGCAATGGAGGATTACTGTGTTAAAATTCATCGATTTTTTTTGAAGACCAGTCGCAGTACCCCTTCTTAATCAAGATTGTGTTGGAATAAATGCAAGCTAATTCTCATGTGGGAAATTATTGAACGTATTAAATGTTCGGTCCAATGAAATACTCAATACTCCATCAATTGAATTGATTGTGGCTCGGGGTCGGCACAATGGATACTATTCATGTGCACAAAAAATAAGTGGATCTACGGGTATGGTACCAGCTAGATTCGTCTGGAACTCTGTTATAATTGCGTTGAAAGCACAGTCGAATCCAATACAGAAATAAATGAACACACACACTTACTTGATTTTTTATCATTGGCACAAGTTGTATGCTCTGATTAGGGGCCTTCTATTTTTTCAATCAAACAACATATTTCCTCTGCAGTTATACCTTCTCCAGCAACGGCTGAATTGTCGGGTGGAAGTATCAATTAAAAATAACGTATTTTTTTTTACAAAAATCAATAGTGGCAGAATTTCTCTCTCAACCTAATGGATCTTCTTCTCAATTGGTGGGCACGAATCTTGGAAACTTTGTTGACAAATTGCAAAAAAAATGGTGTATCGCGGATACAAAAACAACTTCAATTCTTGAAGATTTCAACTAGTCATTCATCCATTGACAGAAACATGTTCATCACACAAGATAATCATCCATATAAATACCAAATTAAAAAACAATCTACCTTCCCTTTTTTTCCGTTCTTTAGTTGTTGTGCGGTGCCTTTCTAATTTCAATCTTTATTGCAACAGAGTTTCATTACTCAATGGAAACATGATGCAAAAACTTCTACACCTGCACTCGCACCAGACGTTGAATTCATTCACTCCTCTTTTGTTCTGTGATTGTCTTGTCAGAGGCCATCTTCCCTCATGTAAGGATTTCTTCACCTAACTCTTTGATACCAGAGTTAGACATCACATCATGAAAAAATATATGAAGAAGATAAATAAATACATGAAGAACAACAATGACAGAAAAAACATACTCGATAACCATTAATGAGAAATTAAACTATCTTCAATATGCACATAGATGTACATATATATTACAAAAACACCATAACTGTCATGTAACCAAATAATGGTTAGGTAAAGTAACGAACTATGCTTAGAGTCTTTAACATTCCTCTGTTAAGAACCGTACTTTCCTGACGGGTTGAAGATGGAGCTAGACTCAAGGATTGGAATGGACGCAATTTCGGGATGTGATCCACCAATATTTCTCTCTTTGGACTTGATTAAATGATTGGGAGATGGTGGAATTCACTTTTTGAGTCAAGTGGAAGATCGTGAATCCACTTCGATCTTTCAACAATGAGGGAAGTCAAAATTATCTCTAAATTTAAATGATAACTGGGGTAGGGAGTGGGATCAATGGAAGGATGAGATTGTAAAATCACACATAAGAATCAGAAAGAAGCCAAATACTTTGGTATGGATGAAGAATAGGACTGGGAAACTACACTACTTGCTTGGTGTTGGTTGTGGAGCCTGATCTTCCTTATTCAGAAGTCGTGTTTCAACCATGTATGGATCGCATCCCATGATGGGGGGATTTGGGGGGGATTCTCCCCCCAAAATAGTCGCCATGGGGGGTTGTGACTAGTTTGGGAGCCCCCCCTGGCAGTGGTTCAGGGGCAGCGCCCCCGCAACAAAAATTTCAGAAAAAATGCCATGTAAAATGTTGTAATTTCATAACCATGACTTGGTCGTTAATGGGTGATTTACAGGCCCATGGTATTAGGTGTTCCATAGTATTTCCCCATGGTCATTGCTCTTTAAAATGAAGACATTGTAATACGGTTGTGTAATATATAGCATTGTAAAGCTCTCTATGATTGTGTGAGAGAGATTGTGAGAGACTGAAGAGGAAGTTGCAGCGGATGTGTTGCAGGTTGCATCCCTTCATTTGTTGGATGGTATAATAATAAGGACTGGAAATTTTTGTATGGATGTATCCCATCTTGGGTGAACCACGTTATATTTGTGTCTCTCTTGTAATGTGTTTTATATTTTCATCTTGTTTATTCTTATTGCTATGCGATCTTATTTTTCTAACAATTGGTATAAGAGCCAAAGGTATATTTAGAATATAAATTTGTAGGAAAGAAGGGTTCCTGGTTCGAGTGGGAGCAATGGCGGAAGGAGGAAAGTTTAAGGTCGAGAAATTTAACGACCAAAACTACCAGTTATGGAATATGCAAATGGAGGACTATCTTTACCGAAAGGATCTATTCCTACCATTGGGAGGAAAATCAAAATAGTCGACGACTATGAAGGATGAACAATGGGAGGTTCTTGATAGAAAGGCACTGGGAACAATATGATTGTACTTGGATTTGTCGGTGGATTTCAATATTTCAAAAGAAAATACAATAGAGGGTCCAATGAGTGCATTGGGTAAGCTGTATGAAAAACCCTCGGCCTCCAACAAGGTATTTCTAATGAAGCGTTTATTTAATATGAAGATGTTAGAAGGTGGATCTGTTGTAGATCATTTAAATCAATTTAATACAATTACAAATAAGCTAAGTTCTGTAAAAGTGAACTTTGATGATGAGGTTAGGGCTATTCTATTATTGTGCTCATTGCCAGAAAGATGGAATGTCTTAGTCATGGTTGTAAGTAACTATGTCTCTAGTTCAAACACTTTGAAATTTGATGATGTTGTTGGTGTTATATTCTTAGTGATAAAATGTGAAGAAAAGCACATGTGAGACATTAGGTAGTACATTGACCATGGAGCACAGGAGAAGACAAAGGGAGAGAGGAAAGAGCTCAGGTAATCATAGAAAGTACATGAAGGGAGAATCCAAGTCCATATTGGGAGAGATAGAGTGTTGGAACTGTGGAAAGAAAGGACATATGAAGAAAGACTACAGATCTCTAAAGAAGAAAAGAGATGGACATCAGGAGACTAATCGGGAAGCAAATGTAACAGGTGATGTGTTACATGCTTTGATTCTTGCATTAGATAATACTAATGATTACTGGGTAGTAGATTCAGGGGCTTCATGTCATGCTACACCCCATAGGAAATTCTTTCATGATTATATTCTAGGTGATTTTGGACATGTTTTATTGGGTGATGATGAACCATGTAAAATTGTTGGAATGGGTCAGGTACATATAAAGTTAAAGAATGGTGAATGGCTGTTGAAAGATGTAAGGCATATTCCTCCTATAAAAATAAATCTGATCTCAACAGAGCAGTTGGGAGATGGTGGCTATTTATCTACGTTTGGAGAAACGTGGTGGAAAATCACTAAAGGATCAATGGTGATAACAAAACGAGACATGATATGTACGTTGTATTTATGTCCTCATAATACTGACTGTTCTATCTCTTTAACTTCCAAAAAAATAGATACAACATTGTGGCATCATAGGCTTGGCCACATGAGTGAGAAGGGGATGTAGATTCTCCACTCAAGGAAGTTGCTACTAGATCTGAAGCAGGTAAGTTTGGAATTCTCTGAGAATTGTGTTTATGGAAAACAAAAGAGAGTCATATTTATTAGGGTCGGGAAACATAAGAAGAGTGGAAAGTTAGAGCTTGTGCATACATATGTATGGGGATCAGTTCAAGTACAATCTCTTGGTGGCTCTCGTTATTATGTTACTTTTATTGATGATTCAACAAGAAATACTTAGGTTTATTACATTAGACATAAATATGATGTGTTTTCTACTTTTAAGAAATGGAAAGCTTTGGTTGAGAATGAGACAGGAAAAATGTTGAAGTGTCTCAAATCTGATAATGGAGGTGAGTACTATGACAACGAGTTTGACAGTTATTGTTCATACCATGGGATCCGTAGAGAGAATATAGTCCCAGGAACACCACAAGAAAATGGTGTGTCAGAAAGGATGAACAAAACAATCATGGAGCGTGCAAGGTGTATGAAATTGCATGCACGGTTTCCCTTATAGTTTTGGGCAGATGATGTAGATACTGTTGTTTACTTAATAAATAGAGGGCCTTCAAGTGCTTTGGATGGTGGTATTCCGGAGGAGGAATGGACATGTAAAAATGTAAGCTACTATTTTCTAAGAACTTTTGGTTGTGAATCATTTGTCCTTATTGATAAATGAAATAGAACAAATCTTGAGGCTAAATCCAAGAAATGTACCTTTATTGGATACAGGGTTGATGATTTTGGTTATCGCTGATGGGATTATGAAAATAACAAATCATTAGGAGTGGAGATGTGGTATTCAATGAAAATGTCATTTATAAATATCGGTTGCAGGGAAAGAAACAGGAAAATGAAAACAAAGAGTACAGAGTGCTTGATGAAATCAAAGAAAATGAAGTTCCAAAGGTGTCGAAAAATCAAGAAGAATAGTAGGTACCTCAAACTCTTGCAAGTGTAAGAAGATATACCAGGTTAAGTATACCCCCTGAATGATTCTCTCATTCACTGTATTATTTATTGATGACTGATTCTGGTGAACCAGAATGTTAAGAAGAAGCAATGCAGGTGGAAAGTAGAAAGAAGTAGGAGCAAGGCCTGAATGGGGAGATGGACTCATTGGTAAGAAACAAGACTTGGGATTTGGTTCAGTTTCCTGCTGGTAAAAGAGCGTTGCAGAATAAATGGGTTTACAGGTTGAAGGAAGAAGATGGAGGAAAGAAGCAGTACAAGGCCATAATTATTGTAAAGGGGTTTGCACAGAAGAAATGTATAGATTTTGATGAAATATTTTATCCTGTTGTTAAAATGACTTCAATTGGAACTATTTTAAGTCTAGTGGTGGTAGAAGATTTTCATTTTGAACAGTTAGATGTAAAAACAACCTTTCTCCATGGGGATTTGGAGGAAGAGATTTATATGCAGCAGTCATAGGGATATGAGGTCAAAGGGAAGGAGAATTTGGTATGCAGGTTCAAGAATAGCTTGTATGGCCTGAAGCAAGCTCCAAGGCAGTGGTATTTGAAATTTGACAGGTTTATGACAGAACAAGGTTATAGTATATGTCATTCTGACCACTGTGTTTATTTCAAGAGAATAGATAATGGAAGATATATTATATTGTTATTGTATGTGGATGACATGCTTGTTGCATGGTTTAACATGCAGGAGATAAATGTGCTCAAAAGGAAGTTCGATAATTCATTTCCGATAAAGGATTTGGGTGTTGCAAAGCAAATCCTTGGTATGAGAATAACAAGAGAGAGGGAAATCGCAAATTGACATTGTCTCAAGACTTAGGGTGAGTACATACAAAAGGTGTTGGAGAGGTTTAGAATGAAGAATGCAAAAACAGTTAGTACACCTTTGGCCAACCATTTCAAACTAAATAAGGAGATGTGTCCCAAGACACAGGAAGAGATAGATTACACGTCCATGGTTCCCTATTCATCGACAGATGGAAACTTGATGTATGCCATGGTGTGCACAAGACCAGATATTGCACATGCAGTGGGAGTTGTGAGTAGGTACATGAAAAATCCAGGTAAAGAACATTGGAAGGAAGTATAGTGGATTGTTAGGTATTTGAGAGGTACTACCACTCATGCATTATGCTTTGGAGGTTCAGACATGGTTCTACAGGGATATATTGATGTAGATATGACAGGTGATAAATATAGCAGGATGAGCACCACAGGGTATGTCTTTATTGTAGGTGGAACAAAGTAAGTTGGATTTCAAAACTACAAAAGGTTGTTGCACTTTCAATAATGGAAGCAGAGTATGTTGCTGCTACAAAGGCTAGTAAAGAGATGATTTGGTTACAGATGTTCATGGAGGAATTGGGTAAGAAGCATGAGAATAGCAGGTTGTACAGTGACAACCAGATTGCCATTCACCTTGCAAAGAATTCAGCCTTCCATTCTAAGACTAAACATATACAACTCAAGTACCATTTCATAAGGTTTGTTATGGAAGATGAACTATTGAAGCTTAAAAAGATACACACTAGCCAAAATCCTGCAGACATGTTGAAAAAGGTAGTAACCAGAGAAAAACCGAGTTCCTTCTCGGTTTCAGTTGGCCTTCAAGCATGAAGATGAAGATGATAAATTTGCCAAATCCAAAGTTCAGAGCATAGTCCAACAGCGGTGGAGTTGATGTGATCAGTATCCAAGTGGGAGATTGTTGGTTGTGGAGCCTGATCTTCCTTATTCAAAGGTCGTGTTTGGATCCCAGCCTATGGCAGGGGGGTTTGGGGGGGATTTCCCCCCAAAAATAGTCGCCATGGGGGGTCTAGAGGAGGTGACGAGTATTTTGGGAGCCCCCTTGGAGGGGGTTTGGGTCAGCACCCCCGTAGCGAATGTTTTTGAAAAAAATGCCTTGTAAAATGTGGTAATTTCATAGTCATGACTTGGTTGATAATTGGTGATTTACGGGCCCATGGTATTGGGTGTTCCATAGTATTTTCCCATGGTAATCGCTCTTTACAAGGAAGACATTGTAATACTATTGTGTAATATATAGCATTGTAAAGATATCTATGATTGTGTGAGAGAGACTGTGAGAGAGTGAAGATGAAGTTGCAATGGATGTGCTGCAAGTTATATCCCTTCATTTGTTGGATGGTATAATAATAAGAACTGACAATTTCTGTGTGGACGTATCCCATCTTGGGTGAACCACATTATATTGATGTCTCTCTTGTAATGTGTTTTATGTGATTTATATTTGCATCTTGTTTATTGTTATTGCTCTGCGATCCTGTTTTTCTAACACTTGGGGTACCAATACTCTTGGGAAAATCAAGAAATGCCCCAATGGTGGTGGGCGGTTTTATGGAAAGTACATGCATCTCTCAAAACTCGGATATTTATGTGGCTTATCCTGTGAGGAAAAGTATTAACAAGGGAGAATCTCCATAAGAGGAACATACACGAGGCCCATTACTGCATATTATGTAGGAAAGTAGAGGAAAATTCAAAACACTTATTCATCATTTGCAATTTCACTAGATAGTTTTGGAGTGAGTTGGATAACAAGTTGCAGATAAGAAATGAATGGTCAGGAAACGCAATGGTGGAGTGTCTTTGATAGTAGTTTGTAAGGGAGGAATCAAGAAAAAACAGATATGTGCCTTTCCTGGCAATGTGGGGAATATGGGCCACATGTAATGCAAATGTATTTAAAGAGACAAGGAAGCAAACCTTTCAAATCTCAACATAGGTTTTGGTATTCATAAAGCATTTTGGAGAAAGCACAAAAGAAAAATTGCTGTGGATAGTGGGAGAATTACATGAAGAAAAAAGGAAGCAGTTGGATTTTTTTTTATGGAGCTTGCCAAGGTCCTGAGCAAACCTGCGGTTTAGGTGGAGTCGTTTATATCTAGGGAAGTCATCATATTTCATTTAGAGAAAACAATGGCCAAGAGACCAATAATGTGGTAAAATTACTGGCACTACAAACACTACTAAAACTGGCTTATGAAGAAGGTGTTTGAGAGATTCAAACTTATGGGGACTCGAATTTGGTAGTTAATTGGATGATGGGTAAACAAGAACTGACTTGAATCTTTCACTTCAAAACATTGGTTTCCACTTAAACAAATTAGTAGGTGCTTTCAATATTTTTTGAATTTGTCATATTTACAGGGAACAAAAAGAGAGGCACATGAACTCTCAAAAGAAGGTATAACCATCCCGCAGGGCTCAATGTATCTTTATATTTGCAAAGAGGGAAAGACACATGAAAAGAGAACGACTTTGGACTTCTAGTGATTATGGAAATATAAAACATATTTGTTTTAATTTTGTGTAAATAAATTATGAAATACTTAAGATTTTAAATTCTGAAATACTTTTTTGTTTTTAAATGTTTGTTTTGAGCAAAACGATTGACAAGGATAAAAATGTGTTGTAAACAAACAATATGAACAATATAATAGCAGGGATGAGAACTCTAAGAACCAATGCATATAGCACCTAACGCATGCATTTTACTTTTTCTTTCGGAACAACAAAACTACGAGTTTTTTCTTAGGAAAATAATGGTCCAAGTTAAGTTAATTTCAATATATTTAATGGTAAATCAAATTATCATGAGTTTATTAAACCCATGTTATTACGTGATGATGGGGTCATCTAACTTTACCAATCTTATTTATATTATATTTTTTTAACTTCAATGGTGTACATTTGGAGTGGCATGCACATGTTAGTGTAGAATGTTTAGTTTGAAAATATGGGTATTTTGGATAAATTTTTAAATGATATTAAATTTTTTAATAATTTAATTTTACCGAGTAGTTAGGTGTTGTGGGGGAGATGTTGTCATTCAAAAAATAAAAAGTAATTAAATTTTTTATATTAAACTGTATTTAAATTTTATTTTTTTTACTTTGAAAAAAAAACTTGTAATACTATAGGATAATATTACATTTCTCAGATGCTTTTCAGCATTCCAGCTTTCTAGATTTAGGCATCCATCTAGACTACCCTTCCTCTTTGTATCAAGCAAAATCTTATACAGTTTTGTATAGCCCTTAAAGCTACTTTTTCTCAAGCTTTACATCAGCTAGCTCTTATACAATTTTGTTATATCCAACATTTCTTACTGTTTTCAAACATACAAAAAATACATGCATTGTAGAGTCCAAAGGATTCTCTATTTTCAAAACAACCCTTAAAGCTACTCTTTCTCAAGCTTTACATCATAGCTCTTATACAACTTTGTTATATCCAACATCAAACAAACAAAAAATACATGCATTTAAACTGTAGAATCCAACTGTTTTAAAAAAAGATATGCATTGGACTGATTTTGCCACCAATCTATACTAATATTGTCTGGATAACTATCCATTGTTCTGCATTATGTGCCATGCACATTTTTGCTATGATAATCCTGTCCGGGACAGCTTGTCTACTTCTATATTGTGTTCCCTGTAAATATGTTTGAAGGATATTTCTTCGAAATATGCTCTAGTTCTTTGCGTTTCCTCCAACAAATTTTGCAGAAGAAGTCTCTGGCAGTGAGATTCCCCCTTCATCCACTTGATAATTAGTTGAGAATATCCATAGATAGTCAGTTTTTTGATTCCATTCTCTTTAGCGCGACAATCTCAGAGTGAGCCATAGAGCCATTAGTTCAGAGTAATTATTAGTTCCAGAGCCAATTCCAACCCTGAAACTAACTTGTTGCTCTTCATAAATTTGTAAGACTCTTCCTGTTCCGCATAATTTTTCCCTACTGATTTGGGCCGCTCCATCAAAAAAATCTCTTAGGTAATGGATTAGATCCATCTCTAGGATCTTTCTCAGTTTCTTAGAGTGATTTTGTTTAGGAAATAACTTGATCATACTTAGACTCTGTAGTGTGTAGTAGGAAGGGTGGAGTTCTGTATTTTCGAATAATATTGTATTTCTTATCCTCCAGATATGCCAATTTACCACTGTAGGTAGCGCTTTGTAATCACTAAATTCATTATTGCAGCACCAATTATTGAAGCAGGCCTCCACAAAATCTCCATGCTAGATATTAAAAATGCCAATCTCTTTCCCAATTCCTTCCAAACCTTCTTGGTATAATTACATTTTCCGCCATGTGCTCATTTGTTTCTTCATCGATTTTGCATAAGCAACATCTTCCAGGTCCTAACTAGTTCCTGTTTTGTAAGTGATCCCAAGTTAGGGCCTTATTTGATAAGAGGTGCCAGAGAAAGAGTTTAGATTTCATAGGGCACTGTAGCTTCCACAAAGCCTTCCACCAACCTCTTACATTCTTTTGTTGGTCATTTTTCAAGAGAGTCTCATAACCAGTATTTGGCATATAGATACCATTTCCTGCAGGAGACCAAACTAATTTATCCAAACAATCAAGGATTTTATATGGTTTTCAGATATGTTCCTAGTGTATTCCTCCCAAGATATTTTATCCTCCCCTTCGAAATTTAGTTGTTCTGTTGTGATCCAGTCTCCAGTTACACTTCTGATTTGATTTAGTACTATGTAGCCATCACTATGGATCTTTTGTATCATCCATAGAGGAAGCAAGTGAGCATTTCCACTTCCTATCCAGGGGTCAAATCCTAGCCTAACTTTGAGACCTGTACCTACCTTCCATGAAATCCCATCTCCGATCAAAGGGAAGGATTTTATAGCTGCCCTCCAGATAGCAGAAACATTACTAGTATTTTTAATGGGATTCCTGAGCCAGGTTTCTATAGAAGCATGCTTGATATATTTCTGTAGGATCACCTGTTCCCAGAGTACTTTACCTTTAATTAATATCCATATACTTTTGGCTGCAAGAGTTGTTGAGAAGGGGATCAGTTGTTTGAATCCCCATCCACCCCTGTCTTTAGGCAAAGAAATTGCCTTCCAACTGACCTAGGCAAGACCTTTATTCTCCGATTTACCTGACCAGAAGAAGCGCATTAGCAGAGAATATATTTTATTTAGTACTCCTTTAGGAATCCAGGAAAGTGACCAATAAACATGTATCACTGTCAACACTGTATTAATTAGGATCGGTCTACCCCCTTTTGAGAGCCACCGTAAACTCCATGAGAAAATTATCCTTTCACATTTTCTTATGAGCCATTCCCAATCTTTAAAGCCATAATCCATTGCTTTCATTTTGAAACCAAGGTATTTCAAACCTATTTCCATTTTGTAGCCTTTGAAGCCTAGGACTGTACCAAACCTGCACAGGTCCTCCTCATATATTCCTTCATCGAGCAAGAGATATTTACCATTATTAACCTTCATCCCCAATGCCTTACAAAAAAGTATAATGAGTTCATTTAGGGTTTCCAGTTCTCTCAAGTTTCCTTCATTGAAAATTAGGACATCATCTACAAAAAGTAGATGTGTGAGAAGTAAGTTCCCCAACAATATCCCTTTAAAATTTCCAAAATCTTTGGTTTTTAACAGAACCCTACTCGGGCCTTCTACCACTAAAATAAAGAGTAAAGGTGAGAGCGGGCATCCCTACCTCAACCCTCTTCTAGGTCTGAAGAAGTGTGTATCTTTACCATTTATCAGGACAACAAAAGAAACATAAGTCACACAGCTTAAGATCCAGTTAATGAAGGGGTTACCAAAGCCAACTTAAGAGAGGATCATCTTGAGGTAAACCCAGCTGACTCTTTCATAGGCCTTTGAGAGGTCTATTTTGTTTACTGTAGCCTTTAAGTTCCTTTGTCTGTTTGTGTGCATTCCTTCCCGTGCTACTCCAATCGCTTTGTGGATCTGTCTTCCTGGGAGGAACACAAACTTTTGTTTAGAAATATTGTCTGCTAAGACATTCTTTATTCTTTTTTCAATAATTTTGGCAATTATCTTATAAATTTTGTTACATAATGATATAGGTATGAAATCATCAAGAGAATATGGGTTGTCAACTTTCAGTATCAGAGCAATGAAAGTAGTATTGAAATCCCTCAGTATTCTCCCATTCTTTTGTGATCCTTCTATAACTCCGAGTAGGTCCTCTCTTACTATGTCATAAAGCCCCCCAAAAAATTCAATAGGTATGCCATCAGGTCCCATAATTTTTTCTTTCTTTAGACTGTGCATGGCTTCTTCCATCTCAGAAAGAGTAACTTCTTGTATCAGATTACTATTGTCCTCTTCTTTGACAAAAGAGGGGTAGAGTTGGGCTACTCTGAAAGCTTCGTCAACTGACAATGCCTCTTCCTTATAAAGATTCCCAAAGTGGTTTACCCCTACTGCTTCCAGATCTTCAAATTTGCTTATGTTTTCTCCTGATTCATTTTTTAGAATCCATATAGTATTTATGCTCTTGCGGTAGTTTTCATAGTTATGAAAGAACTTTGTATTGTCGTCCCCCTTCTTCATCCAGGTAGCCCTACTTTTAATTCTCCATTTCGCTTCCCTTTTCAGAAGAGTGGGTCTCCTCTTATGTTCTAGTTCTAGAAGGAATTTCCTATTTTCCTCATTTAAAAACCCAAATCCTTCAGATTTTTATAGACGAAGAAGACTGGTCTCAATATCTAAAAGATCCTTATCCTCTAACAGTTTCTTGTTGTTAGCCCATTCTTTCACCAATTTTTTTTCCTGTTTCAGATTCTTTTGGAGCTGTAAAGCAGGAGAATCAGGCATATCCTCATCATCCTCGAGCCAAGTAGGATTCATCTTGAAAGGGATAGATATAATTTTACCTTCCATCTCCAATTCCAGTAAAACGGGATGGTGATCAGAGTCCGTCCCATTCCCTACCCACTGTTTGATCCGAAAGGAAGATTCCAAAATATTCTCAGAAATTACAAACCTGTCCAGTCTCTTTGCTATTCTTTCAACTCTAGCATGTCGGTTATTCTAGGTAGGCTTAAGGGTTGTAGGTTCTAAATCAATAAATATCCTGACCAAAAGTAGATCCCTAAAAAATTCAGTAAGAGGGTTTTCTCTCACCTTAGGGCCCCATATTTCCCCAAAACCTAAGGAAAAATTAAGGTCCCCTCCACATATGATATTATAAAAACTTAACAGATATTTTGAGAACAAATTGTTCCAGAAAGAGTCTCTGTCGCAATAGGGTCTATACACATTCAAGAAGAGGAACCCTTTCCTGAATTTGTAAGAGAATAAGGAGACACCTAAGCCTGAGTGAATGGCCCATGAAGAAACACGATTAAAGTTACTGCTTTTCCATCATGTAATTATCCCCCCATACTTTCCCAAGGCATCCACAAAGCTAAACTCCCACCCCTACAATAGACGATTTAGTTCAGAAACAATTAATTCTCCGCTTCCCATGGTTTCTTGTACAAAAATCACTTCCGGTCGATAGAGATGAATTAACCTTATGAGGGCTAGCTTCTTTGAGGTGCTAGTCAAACCTCTGCTGTTAAGGGAGATGAAGATCATTGGTCCACCTCTGCCGAGGACCCTGCTGCTCTAAGTGCCTCACCAATTGTTCTTTGCTTCCATGAAGCAACTTCCTAGACAACTTTTTCTTGGGCTAGCTGTAGAAAATACTTTCTATCCTTACCCGGAAAATGCATCTCTACATTAATCCCTAAACCCCCAGAAAAATCAATGAGCCCCTTGTTTGTCAACTCAAAACCTTCTTTATTATATCTAAGGTTATAACAACTGTTCCCTGAATCCCTAGTAACGGGGGTTCCCAAAATAGATACTGAAGAGGCCCAAGAGGGTAAAAGCTTGGTTTCCGCATCCCGAGGCGGGGAGCTAGGGCTTGTGTTTAGGGTAATACTAATAGGAAGTAAGGAGAGGTTGTTTAGGGTTTCAAAAGGACTAGTGTACTGTAAGCACCCTTCAACAGGCCCCTTCCCAACAAAAGTAGTAGAGGTAGCAGAATCACAGAGATTAAGATTAAGGGGAATTAGGTCACATAAGGACTTACCTGAGAGAGAAGCTTGCAATGGTTCAAGAAAACAAACCGGTTCTGGCGACTCTTCTTCCTTCTGTCCTGATGAGAGAGGAGCAGGAGAAGTGCTCTTCAGGTTGGTATTCTTTGTTGCGGCCTTCTGGATACGTGGCATGATTTCTTCTTCGGAATGCTTCTTAGAGATGTCAAGGTCCTGATCAGGGGTGTTATCTCCAGCTTTCTTTACCCAGTTGCTCCTACAGAACAATGGCTTGCATCCAACCACGAGGTGACCATGACTGTGGAAATGGTAACATTTGAATGGTAGCCCTACATAATCCAAGGGTTGGTTGAAGTTCAAGCCATTATATTTAATTGAAATAATATCAGGTAACACCCCTCTAATTTCAAGATTTACCAAAATTATGGCTAAACAATATTCGTCGAATTCCAAAAAGGACCAATCTGCATCCACGAATTGCCCTAAATTATTCCCAACTTCCTTGAACACATCTAGTGACCATAATTCCATGGGAGGTATCGGGATTTTGACCCAGGTTGCTCTTTCATCTAGCCTCTCCTTCCTGGCATCAAAGAGTGGCGTCCAATTTTTGAGTGAAATGGTTCCTCCATTCCACGACCAAAATTGATTGATAATCAAGTCTACATTTGATTCCTCGTCAAAACGGAAGGCCATCCAGCCTCTTGGTAAGATTCGGGTTTCTGGTATGTACCCGAGTAAATTCTCTCAGGAGACATCCGCCCATTTTCTGAGACCTTTCTGGCCGGTTCTGAACCCCATGACTCTGCCCACCAACACTCTCTTTGTCGTAGCACTCACCTCATTCAGTTGCAGGTCCTCTCCTAACACTAACAGGAATGTATTTCGCAGTTTTATGCATTTCTTGGTAGGATGTTTCCTGGAAAAAGCCTCTTGTCCATAGGTCTCGGTTTCATCCTTCTATGGGGAGTACTATTAGGGTTTGAGGGAACCTCTGCAGGTAAAAGGTAAAATTGAAGTAGTATGGGAGCTCTCGGATTCAGCCTTCTGCGGGGAGTGGGAATTAGGGTTTGAAGGAACCTTTGCGAGAAACGATAAGACTGAGGTTGTATGGGCACCTTCAACATAAACCTCGGTTGATGGGCTCAATGAATTAAAGTCTTGGCCGCATCGCACCCTAGAATTCTCCTCGAGATTCAAAACCAGATCATAATCTGCCTCGGGATCCTTCAGGATAGTACTATCTAGGTGTGGTGAATTGAAACCCGGAGAACCTAAAACCCTTATCGCTCCCTTGGTTTTCCTTAGATCCATCTAAAAGTTCCAAGAATTGTTCCTTCATGAATTAGATCTAATTTTTTATTATTATATATGTTCATAAAATTTTAAAAATTAAAATCAATAATAAATCAATCTTAAATCCAAATCTATTATATTAAGATGGATCTAAGGGTTCTTAAGTATAATATAAATAATCATATTAAAATCAAATATAATAAATGAATTATTAAAAAATATATATTTAAAAATTAAATAAAATGTTTAATAGGGTTTATATCTTTTATTAAATTAAATGACATCATAAAAGAATTATACATTTAGAGAGTGTTTAATAGGGTTTGCACCTTTCAAATTTAGGATATACGTTGTGTAATTCATTATTTTTCACACAAAACTTTTACATTTGACAAAATATTTATGAATATTTTCAATTTAAAGAAATGGTAAGTAATTATTATTTTAATTTAAAAAAATAAAAATTAATTGTATTAGAGCGATGTGTTTATGTTTATTAGGGAGGAGATATGTTGTTACACGACATGTGTTTATATCTTAGAATTTGAGGTGGATTATCATTTATGTTTTTCCTAGATTATGATTTTAAGGTTGTAGTTCAAAATTCAAAATAAATAATTATATAAAAAGAAACCTATAAAATAACGGATAGTTGAGTAATTCATGCATGAATAACATGTAGTGATAAAAAAACCCATTTAACTAAAGAAGGTACATGTCACCGGCCACAAGTTGAGTGGCCCCAACTCGCTAACCAAATTTTATCCCAAAATCGCCAAAAAAACGAAATTCTCTTTTATCCTAAGCGATGTGAAACTCAAAAAATAAAAATTAAAACCAAAGTAAAATTAGTTAAAAAGGCTTTGTCGGCCTATTAAAAAAAGTATACATCAAAGAAAAACGATGATTATATTTAGAAAATGGATACTAAGGATCGTTGTGTCGCTACACGAGTCTCGGATATAAACTTGTCGAGGTCTGTTCAGTTCCCTCGTCTCTTTGTCTGCTCCTCAGTGGATCTGCATAGAATCCAGTTATATCTAACAACATTAACAGAGCATCTGAAACCCTTGCTGTGATCTTTTTAAGTCATCAGCAAAGCTGAGCAGAGACAATTAGCAATGGCCAACTCACAATTAGTTGAGAGATTTCGCCGGAGTATGAATGAATTTGAAAGCGAGAGGAAGGAAGCCATGATCAGACTGTGCTGCACCATTCACAAGCTATCAGAGCTTGAGAAGGGCGCTGGAGTACCGGTCACATCAAGAAAAAACGAGAAGCCTCCTCCTCTTTCAGGTACTCCTCCCTCTTCTCTTCCATATCGATCACAAAAAGGCGCAACTAAACATTCACAGCCGGAACAATCCCACCCGGATGATAGCAAACGTCGAAGAAGCATCCAATTTGATAACAAGACAAAGGTTTCTAAATATGAGAAAGAGAGACAGAAGTATAGAAAAAAGCTTATAGATTTATTCGAATTAGAATTCCTAAATGACCAAAGGAAGAAAGTTTTACTCCATGAATTTGGCATTCCTGTGTCTGGGAACAAAACTCATTACAAGTTTCCCTATGATACCTTGGCGAAAAACGACGATGATTTCAGGAGGGTGAAACTCTGGGTTGACAGCTCTTTGAAGAGTAAGGCAGCCAATTACATGTCCAGAAGACCCAAAGCTACATACGATTTAGTTCTCACTCTCGACGAGGAGAACTAGACAGATTCTCTGTGTGTTTTCCACAGAAAGATTTTACAAATCCAGCAGGTACTGTTGGAATGGCAACATGAATAACAAAGCCAGAACATATTTCTTTCTGATCGCAGCAACAACAAGGTACGCCTAACATATTTCCATTTGATTCATTCCATTCATTTCTCTCCTTTTCAATACTGCTGTCTCTCTTACTTTCTTTGGAAATAAATTTATCATAACCACCATTCATTTGAAAATTCAACTTCACAAACCATTTCTTCAAAACTCTGGTAACTTCAACTTTATTTGTCACTGTACTTGTATTTGCATCTGTTAATTGCCTTCTAAAAATGAATTTGGGGAATTTGGGAGGGAGGGAGTATTTTTATTATTTTCAAACTTTTCTTCATTAAGGGAGACAAGGAAGGAGGTTATATATATTTTTATTATTTTCAAACTTTTCCTCATTACTAGATATTGCCTTTGCTGTTTTTATAGTCTCTTACTTTATAAAAGATCCACATGAAATCCATCATACCCACCATTCATTTGAAAATTCATCTTCATAAACCATTTCTTCAAAACTCTGGTAACCTCAACTTTCATTTGAAAATTCATCTCCACAAACCATTTCTTCAAAACTTTGGTAACCTCAACTTTCATATGAAAATTCATCTTCACAAACCATTTCTTCAAAACTCTGGTAACCTCAACTTTATTTGTCACTGTACTTGTATTTGTATGCATCTGATCATATCATTCAACTTTATTTGTCACTGTACTTGTACTTGTATGCATCTTATGATGAACTTTATTTGTTACTGTAATTGTACTTGTATTTGTATGCATCTGATCATATCATTTACAGTTAACATTGTTACTCCTTATCGATTAACATGAGGGAGGGTGTAAATAGTTTTATTATTTCCAAACTTTTTTTAAGGGAAGACGGGAGGGATAGATGTAGGTTATAAATATTTTTATTATTTTTATATTTTATTATTATTAATAGTGTAGTTTAAATATTTTAAGTTTTTAATTTTTTTAGCATATTTTCTTTCTTATTTTGTTCTTATTCTGGTTGGAAATCTTTCGAAAATCTTAGAATTATATATATTAGCTATGGAAATTGCATAATTTTGATGCTCTGGGACTCAAAAATACAATTTAAACAATAAAAAAGAAGAATAAAAAAGTTTAGGTAAAAATAATAATAAAAATAATGACATAATGATTATAGTCAATTAGTTTAAAATAAACTAGAGGGCATTTTAGGGTTAAAGGGAATTTTAGGGAATTTTGCTTCCATGAATTTTAGGGCATTGAAGTAATAATTAATTAAATTAACTTAAATCAATTAAGGGAAATTGGTATTATTTTTTAAAATTTAATAATTAATGGAGACAATTAGACAAGATAAAAATAAAGAATTATATATGGTAATTATCAGAATGGAGGAAGAATGAGAAAGATAATGTACTTATTGATGAAGGAAATATTGAAATTATGAAGTAATGTATTTATGAAAGAGGGAATTATATTTTTAAAAGGAAAGTACTTGAAGTAATATAAAAGACCATAGGAGTTGGAAATGAGATAATAATGGTGGGGAGAAATTAATTTGAAGTAATGATTTTTATATAAAAAAAGTAGGATTTGATTGGCAATATTAAGGATGAAAAGGGGAGAAACGTTTTAGATGATATAATAAAGGGGACAATTAAGAGGTAAAAACCTAGAGAATTAAAGTGGACAGGAAGAAATAAAAGATTAGGTAAACAATTTAAAGATAATGTTGAATAAGATGATAGATTAGGGTATATTATATAATAAAATAAATTTATATATATATATACTTCTTATTAATACAGCACTTAGTAAACATACATAAGATACATGGATTTAATTGATTATAAATTGAATTTCGTTTTTAAATCCTTCCCACATATAATATACATCGATGCCTTCAACTCTATTTTTAATTCCTTTTATCCATACTTCAAAATCCACGTTATAACTTATTACGAACGTGCATATATATATATATAATCTACAGTTCCAACCATCGGGTCATCATAACTATAAGTTTTAAAACAAATTTCCCATAGATCTGAGATCGAACCCCATCGGTCTCGATAGGGAGTAATGGCTCATACGTTTAAACAACTGGTAGTGGTCATAAAGAGTGTGAACAGTCTCATCCTAAAATCTCGAAGTTGAATCACAAATAAGAGATTCCCAAGTGCATGCCCTTAACAGTCAGCACCGGTCATAACTATAGAGATAAAAAAGCGTAGATTAGGGAGAGATACATAACCGCGTAGATTAGGGAGAGATACATAACCGGGAAGATGTATTGATCGATCTAATTCGCTTCATTAATGGGAGTCATTAATTTTTTAATAGACTGTGGGTTATGAGTTATTTAACAACTATCAATTATCATAGATCGTGTTAATGATCTTATATAGTATTCAACCATAATATACTCTGATGTGAAATCACTTCCTCTACGATTTCGATCTGAGATAAATAATTTATGCCAAGTAATTGTACTTTGTTTAACACAGAGAGGTATCAATCAAACTTAACTCTAAAACAATTATTAGGTTTAAGTGGTTTTTACAGTATGACTGACGATCTTTGCAATTGGAAGTTTGGTCTCAGTTTCAAACCTTGAGGTTGATAATTTTGCTCTATAAAAAGAATCGCAGAGGTGTCGGCTTACTGAGTTCAACATGGACCCTACCAAAATTAATCAGAGACTTGGTCTCTGTGGTTATATGATATTTACACAGGATTACCAAGCTCGTTCCCATCCATTGAGTCTCGTTCCAAAACAATTGACACGGGATTTAAATCAGAGTTTCACTCCCAACCATTGGTGATTTACGAAACTACACAAGGTCTACATAAGCAGAGTCTATTCTTCAAGTGAATTACAGAGTTTCGATCTCACAAGATCCATCATTTTACTCAGATTTAAACTATAATCACAAGATATACAATCATGTATTAAGAGTTTCAATTCACTTGATGCAATAAATAAGTTTAATCTTTGAACTAGTTCCAGATTAAAAGTTTTTTTTTTTGCATAAAGTATCAGCATAGATCCAAATCCTAGGTTCTATCAAGCGTCGAGAGGGATCAAATCTCCCAAGGTGCAAACCTCGCTCAGATATTGCATTCAAGGAGCTATTCAATGAGAGCTAGTAAAAATAAATTACTATAGCTGACATAAGAAATAGAAATTACACGATCTCTCTCATATTTACTTTTTACTTTGTATTATTCTTTTTTGTTTATGGTTGACATAATATTTATTACTTTTTACTTTGTATTATTCTTTTTTGTTTACTTTGTATTATTTTGTTATTTGAAAAACACTCGACAAACTTACAAGATCTCCCTCATATTTACTTTTTACTTTGTATTATTCTTTTTTGTTTGTTTATGGCTGACATAATATTTATTACTTTTTACTTTGTATTATTTTGTTACTCCACAAACACTTAACAAACTCAACAAACACTCGACACATGTTACAAGATCTCCCTCATACTGGGTTATAGAGCGCCACGGAATGTGTATAAAAACACAGATTTTACCCTTTTCAATTTATTCCCGATTCAATCGATATTAGATTTTTTTGCATATATATATTATATGCGGTATACTGTGTATAAAAACACAGATTTTATACTTTTCAATTTATTCCCGATTCAATTGATATTAAATTTTTTTGCATATATATTATAGTAGTCGATTTTATAGTACTTCAATGCTATCATAATCCGAAGAGAGAAGATTGCAAATGACATTCTCATAGAATTAACATGTACATACTAATACTTGGAGACTTAGTTTCTCCCAATCATAGTAGAGCATAACAAAACTTGCTAGTCAACTCCATCTCGAGTTGGATCACTACTATGCACTAGAACATCAAGTAATTGCTTTCACGTGGTACTTCTTCTCTCAAAGTCTGTAACAAGCAAAGATAGACTTATGAAAAGAGAGAACACTCAACCAGTTTTTCTATGCACAACATAACATCCCATGTTATCTTAGTGCACTATTATATATAGTTTTGCTGAGGTCTTGTGCCATCCCAATCAAATCTTCAATCAATCCATAAATCCTTATGATTTGATTGGTAAAGATGGCTCTAGCTTGCTTACACATGTTCTCTTGTGCCATATTGGGGTCCCCTCATTTAGCTAAACTCTCCAAGTGCTTTTTTCTTTTATTTAATAATATAAAAAAATTTGTTGTGCAAAGTGTCACTTTGTGTTTCTGAGTTTTAAATAACACACAAAAATAATTGTCACAATATTAAATCAAAATAAATATTAATGTTTTGGGTATCACATATGCTTTTCAAATTAAACCCTAATTTTTGTTTGATCCAAACAAATATGGTTTAATGAAAGCAAATTGTAATTTCATAAATTCACAAATTTTGTACATAATATTAATAAATTAAAATGAAATATATAATATTAAAAAAAATATGAATTTATATTTAAACTAATAAATTAAAATGAAATATATATGAATGTATATTTAAACTAATAAATTAAAATGAAATATATAGTATTAATAAAATATAAACTAATATAAATTAAAATGATATATATTTTTATGTTAATTTAGAAAATATAAACTAATATAAATCTATGTTAACTTTAAATTTGAAAAGAATGAGCTAAAGTGAAACCATTATTCTTTTTGTTTGTCAAGTGAAAGTCGATAGGTCAAAGCTTTGGACTTTTTAATTAACGAAATTGCTGCATCGCACGCTTTAACATCACAAACATAAACGGTGCATTTATATATATCATGCCACTTTCCATGTATTATAAATAAACGACCTATACCACGACATGTATAATATTAAAAAAAAAGTATCGACCATTTTTTTAAAAGCATCTCTAGCATTGTGGCAAATAAATTTTGCCTATGCACATCCATACTAACGTAATATCATCGAATAAACATTAGACTACACAGCAAAACTCGGATAGCCAACAAGGTAATATACTAACGTAATATCATCGAATAAACATTAGACTGCTCCTAAGAGCTTACATTATGTAGACCGTAATCAGTCTTGTTTCATAGACCAGCTGGTCATTATGAAGCATTGCCATTTTATGTTCATTTGAGCTTACATCAAAATTCTGTATTTTTTTAACTCGTAAGTTAATTTTTCAAAAACAGGGAGTCTCAGAAAATCAATACAGCCTTACAAGTGAGATGGAGATTAGGCTTTTTCTAGCATTTTCAATTTCCATATATCTTGGCTGCATAGCTAAAGCTAGTTTTGACAATGAGTCAGCCTCTGTATTGAGTTCTCTGTAGATATGGTTGAAGGTGACCATTTCGAAGTTAGTTTTTAAAGCCCGAATTTCCCTTAGAAGGTGTTGTAGATAAGGGACACGAATCTCGTTCAAGTCGTTTACCCAGTCTATCACCACCTTAGAGTCGCCAAAGATTTGGATTTTTGAGAGTTGTTCGTCACTTGCTATTTTCAAAACAGCCCATAGTGCAGCGAGCTCTGCTTTGTTGTTTGTTGATCTACCTATAGCATACTTGAAACAAATTTTTTTGTTTCCAGAAAGAAAAATGATTCCTCCAGTGCCACCCAACGTCGGTTCTCCTTGACTTGCCCCATCGAAGAAATCTCAAGGGATGTTCTTGTCGATAGCAGGATGAGTGATCTTCCTCTGTTTTTTTGTTTTTGGGACGTACTTAAGTTCCTGTAAATTCCTCAGCAGGATGGAACTTGTTATGTCAGGCAGAGTCCACTTGGATTGAAAGATTGCTTTGGTTCGTGCAGACTAAATGCTATAGACAAAGAGAGTAGGGAAAGCATCATAATTGCATACCCCTGTATTGTGCTACCATTCTTTGGATCACTGTTCCAATGTCTTGTTCTCTATTGAGACCGTATAGTTGACTGATGAAGCCACTGAACCCCATACAGCTCTTGCATAAGAGCAAGTATCAAAAAGATGAAAAGTAGTTTCATCTTGAGCTTTACATAACATACGTAACCCAGGTCCTTCGAATCCTCTTTTTTTTAAGACTTCCCATGTAAGAAGTTTGTTGTTAATGGCTAACCACAGGGTTATCTTGGTTTTTAGAGGGCTGTGAATCTTCCATATTTTTGGCCACCACCAGTTCTCTTCTCCACAGAAGTGCTCATTATATTCTGTTTCATACCCGAGTTTTGCTGTGTAGTCACCATTCTGACCGTTTTTCGACCAAATTAGCTTGTCCTCTAGGTCATCAGAGAGGTGAATGAAATTAGCGTTTAAAGAGATTGTATAATGTTCCCACTCAGCTGAGTCTATTTCATTAAGACCTAAGTCTTGAGAAGATTTCTAAATTGTTCTGCCGAAGGGTAAGGATGGGTGTAATTGTGCATCAGCAAGAACATACATGCTCTGTTCTCTTAACTTTGTTAATAAAGGGTCAGAAAGTCTAAAACTGTCTCCATTGCCTGCCCATAGATCTTCTCCATGTCTAACTTGTTTCCCATTCCCAATCTTCCAAGCCAACCAATTTGCAATCAGAGGGAAGGAAACAACCAAGGCTTTCCATCCAATAGAGCCATTTTTAAAGGATTTTGATGGGTTTCTTATCCAGTCAAGTATTGATGCACCGGGGCAATATTTAGAGATCATTACTTTGCCCCACAAGGACTTAGGGTTTTGGATGAGCCTCCAAAGAGATCTGGCCTCCAAGGCTATGCAAAAGAGAGAGAGATTTTTTATGCCCCAACCCCCTAAAGACTTTGGTAAAGATAGCTTAGACCACTTGACCAGAGGGATTCCATCTTTTTGAGTACTTGCTCTTCATAAGAAGGAGAAACACTTTTTCCGTATCTTGGTGAGGATTCCTTTGGGGATGTAAGTTATCATTGCCTAATACACTGGGATGCTTTGTAAACCAGACTTTAGTAGTAACAGTCTTCCACCTCTTGATAAAAAACGGTTTGTCCAGGTGTTTATTCTTGCTTCAACCTTTTTAAACAACCATACCCAATCCTGAAAAGAATAGCAGTTTGGCTTAAGAAAGAAACCCAGGTATTTAAAACCAGTTTTGAGAGGAGAGCAGGGAAAGGAGAGGATTGAGTTAGAGGACTGAATCAGGGCCTCTGGGAAGTCATTATGAGCTAGGTTAGATTTGAGGATATTAATTTCCATACATGTTGCCTTCTTATAAGTCTCCAGGATAGAAGCATAGGTAGGCCTGCATGTTCTCTGCAGACCCTTTGCCAAAGAGTAATACATTGTCGACAAAGAGGGTATGGGTTGCTTCAACAGAATTTGAGACCCTAATCCCTTCAATTAACTTCCTGTTCTTGGCATCCAAGATCATCCTGCTGAGGGCTTCAGCTATTACAAGGAAAAGGAATGGGGATAGGGGGCAACCCTGACGAAGCCCTCTCGTGGGCTGATGCAACGAATATAAAGTATAAATGTAATAGTAATAATAAATAATAATTAGTACTAGGTTAAGGGGCACATCTCCTCATACATGGATGCCTACACCTTATATAAAGGTAGCAACCAATTGTAATAATCATCATCTATCTATAATATTATCATTTTATCTCAAATATGGAAGACGGATTCGCTTCATAACTATCCAACCAAATACGATTGTAGCATTTGGTATCAAAACCGCGTTCAACTAAGCTCCTACTTTCACGCTACCTACCATAAGTAACTCCCCTCCCATCACACCCCACCATTCCTTCTTTATATCGCTTCCACACTCGCCCTCTCCACGCTCACGCTCACCCACCGCTGCATCCATCCGCCCTCACACCTTCTCGGCTCTCCTTTCGTTGTCCTCTCACTCCACGGTCCTTTTCCCTACATCCATCTCCACATTCCACCTCCACGCATCACTCCCGCACTCCTTAACTCCCCACTCATTTCCTTTTGCTCCCACTTGCATTCACCCTAAGCAGCTACGAACCTACGCAGCTCACCCCCACCGTTCAATCCCACCAGCGCCTCCCTCCTCGCGCACCCTTATCTCACAGCCTCTCTTCCACACTTCACGCGCTCGTACCTGGTTTCACTACCATACCCCATTTGAATTCCCCTCACCCTCTCTCCAGCCACACCTGCGCTGGGCACACACAACCTGCTCACTTCTCTCTTCTCCTCTAGCCCACGCACACTCTCCATCTCCCTACTTCCTAGGCGTTTTCACCTCTCGTCGTCCTCCACTTCCCTTCTACGCCTTCTTCCATTCCATTGCCACCCATGCATTCACCTTCCCCGCGCCACTCCTTTTCTCTCCCGCGATCAGCCTTTCCTCCTTCTCCCCATCGCACCCATCCCTGCGCACTCTTACTCAACACCTCTCGTCTCCACGACCCACGCCAATACTTGTCCAACCTGCTCACACTACTCAAGTCTCCCCCTTTCCACCTGCGCCCACGCTTCATCTTCCTCACGTCTCCGCCCAGTACTCAAGCAGCACTCTCTCTGTCAGTTCATGCACACTCCTGCTCCTTCCTGCTCCAACCCCGCGCCACTATCACCCTTCTCTCCACCACGCCCAACTCTACCGCCCTGCGCCCTCCATAAGCTCTTCCACTTGCACGTCCTTGCATCCACCCACTTCGACCTTGCTATCACATACTCCTTCACGTCCTTTCAAAACATCCACACGATCCCCCATCTCCCACACGCCTCCGTGCGTCCACCTCCCTTCACGCGCCCTTCCAGTTCACTTTCCACTCTCTAGGGTTTTCAACCATAACTTAGACAAAAATTAAATGTTATAATAATATATTATTGTTATTAATAATTATTATTAGAATATTTTATAAGTATTATTATTATTATTAAATTATTTAATAATAATAATAATCACTAAACCTTATTATTAATAATAATATTAATTAATACCTCGACTTTGGGATATTCGTCATTTACACATACACACAAATGTCTTCAAGGCGTGACAACTTGGATGAAGAAATAGAAAGACTAAAAAAACATAATATCAGATATTTTTCAAAAATTAGATAAAAGCTACCCAATTAAAAATGTGTGGGAACGTCCATTTAAATGCAGAAATAAAAATGAGGAAGTTGAAAACTTAAAAGAAAAAGGTGAAAAAGAAAAAGACCAGAGAATAAATTTCATGGAGGAAAAACATGGAATTATGCAAAATATGGAAGAAGAATCACAACTTTCCATAGAAGAAAAAGTGTTATGTTCTCAAGAGTAAGAAGAAACTTCATTCTCACGATTAGAAACAATTGAATAAAAAATGTTATTAGAATCAACTGTGGCAAAGTTTTTCGTTGATCTCAACGACCAACAACAACAAATGCAAGATGATGCGAGTGCTTCTAATTATACACACAAAGTGGTGCTCGAAACAGGCTCGTCAAGTGAATCATCATGCAAGGTAGTCAAGAACCCCGAAAAACCCACGAGAAGACATGCAACAAAAGAAGAGCACGAACACAGACTTTTAGCCAAGTAAAAATAGTCGTTTTGAAAGAAGTGAAATGTTATTTTCAAGACACCACTGATGATGGTATGATCAAAGAGTTGTCCAAATCAAAAGCAATTGTGACAAGAGGTCCACAATTGCTCATAAATGGAATCCAAAAGATGATATGGAAAACAAATAATTACAAAGTGTATTGTTTCAAAAACTCACCACTCAAACAGAAAGGATTACAACACAAACATCCAGGTTGACATCCAAAGAAAGGAACCAATCCAGAATATACATCTCATTCAGGGATTCAATGCAGATCCAGAACCAGGTTGATATCAGTAAAATCAACTTTGAGGACAAAGCTACCCTTAAAGGGGGTGGCAATGCAACGAATATAAATTATAAATGTAATAATAATAATAAATAATAATTAGTACTAGTTTAAGGGGCACGTCTCCTCATACATGGCTTCCCACACCTTATATAAAGGTGGGCACCAATTGTAACAATCATCATCTATCTATAATATTATCATTTTATCATTCAATATGAGAGTCGGATTCGACTATTAACATCCAACCGGATACGGTTGCTGCAGCTGAATAAAGTTAGTGGGGGATACATTAATTAGAAAAGCAAGGCTGGTTGACTGTATGCATCCCATAATCCAGTCCACAAAGTTCAGATCTACACCTATATGGATCAATACTAGTCTTAGGAAGGTCCAATCTGCTCTGTCATATGCCTTGGAAAGATCAAGTTTTAAGGCAAAGGCTCTGAGCTTCTCTTTATTGATTGTTTGTAAGGATTCCCGTGCCAAGGAAACTGCATCGTGGATCTGCCTATCATGGAGAAGACCAAACTGTTCTTCTGATATGATCTTGCTTAAAATTGGTTTCAGTCTTTGAGCAATAGTTTTGGAAATCACTTTGTAGATGAGATTACATCACGATATTGGTCTAAAGTCATCAAAAGTAATGGCTTTTTTATTTTTGGGGATTAAGGTGATGAATGTAGCATTCATAGCTCCCAACACCTTACCAGAAGTTTGTGATTCTTTGACTACCTTCAAGACATCCTCCTTTAGAAGTTCGTAGAAACTGTGAAAGAAATCCACCGAAAATCCATCAAGTCCTGGGCTTTTACCTTTTTGAAAGGAGAAGAGTACATGTCTGATTTCTTCCTCTGTTACTTCTTTGATGAGCTCCTCGTTCATACCTTCAGAGATTAGCCGAGGAAAGGTCTGTAAAACTTCTAAGATTGCTGAAATGGAACTGCCTTGATGATCCCTAAAGATGGAGGAAAAATGTCTTTTCGCTTCACTGTTTTTGTCAGCAAAGGTGCTAACCATGTCTCTGTTTTCATTCTTTATTTCTGAAATGGTATTTATACTTCTTCTGTGTGAAGCGTATTTGTGGAAAAATTTGGTATTACTGTCCCCTACTTCCAACCATAAAGCCCTGCTTTTTAGCCTCCATTTCTTCTCTTCTTGGAGGAGGATGATATCTTTTTTACTTTCCAACCCTGAAAGTTTACTTACTTCTTCGGTTGAAAAAACTCCTGTCACATTACTTTTGAACAGTCCTTCAATTCCATCTTCCACTTCCTTCAACTCCTTTCGAAAGTTGAGTTTGTGAGTCTTATGCTAGTTTTTGGATACAGTATTCACTTTCTTTAGATTATCCATAAACTGTTGCATAAATGTGCAACTTCTATTTTCTACAAGAGGAGTCTAAGTAGAGGTTATCAGGGTTCTATACTCCTCATCATTCGCCAATAGGGGATTATATCTGAAGGGCGGGGGGGGATTTTCTTCAGGGAAGGATAGATTGAGAGTTATTGGTCTATGATCCGAGGACCCTCCTGTTTCTATTGAGGATTGGATTATCAAATGATCATTTAGAAGGGAATCGCTGACCAGGAACCTATCAATTCTTTTAGAGATGGCACTATCTCCTCCCCTCTTATTCCTCCAGGTGGGTTCCATCTTAGGAGGCAGTATGTCCACTAGCCCTTTACCTTCAAAAAAATTGGAGAAGTACTGGCTTAAGGAGTCTCCTCTTGCTTTCTCGCCCCAAAAATCATTGGTAGCAAGGGTTAGGTTTAAATCTCCCCCTAGGATTAGATTTGGGAGAGAAAGAAAGCTCGAAGTTCCTAGGGATTCCCAGAACGATTTCCTATCATGATAGGGGCCGTAAACATTTAGGAGGGAGAATTTGAGCCCAGTACTTACATCCTCCATAGTGGTTCCAATTGTCGAATCCAGACTTTCTTCCGATAGCAAAGATATAGATGGGCACCATGCCGTTAAAAGCCCTCCAGAGTTCCCTACTGCATCAAGACCTATCATTTTCCAGTCTTTCAACGAATTCCTGATGAAATCCTCCTCGTTTTTTCCATCTATCATCGTCTCTTGTAAAAGTAAAATATTAGGTTTCAAGTTCGAGATCACTCGTTTGAGGGAAATTTGTTTGGAGGCTCCCCCTAGCTCCCTTATGTTCAGGGAGACAATAAGCATTAAGTACCCTATGTGAGGGCTTTTCTAACTCTAAGAGCCCGGGTGATAGTTGTTTGTTTCCCATTTTTAATCTCAGATATAGCATGCTTTTGTGCTTTCGACAGTAGAGATTTTTTGCCTAATTGGACCTTAGGAGGGGGGTTGAGGGCTAATCCTCCAGAGGACGGCACCGACTCTTCTTTAATGGATGTAGAGTGAGACCGAAGGTTGTAAATCTTCCTTGAGGGACCATAGTTGGGAGGAGGGGAGGGAGGAGGAATGCAATCGGGATGAGGGTAGAGAGGAACAGAAATGGGAGACGAAAATAAAGGAGTCAAAGGAACGGGAGGGGTAAGAGAAGAAGTAACTTGAGAAGAGGCATCAGGAATTTCCTTTGTTAGACCTGATACTACTTCCGCGTAAAGCCTACGGGCACTTGTACCATTGAATGCTGGAGGGTCTATCAATTTTCCCTTGCCTTCTCGAGAGCTAGGGGGGAGTTCTGATTAGGATCCAAGTCATCAAGTTTTTGCGCCAAGTCCCCTTCCAACTTATCCTGTGTATCTTCCGTTTGGCTACCAATTGTCAAAGAGGTTGACCCTTTGTTAAAAGTGAAGTTCATACCCTTTGTGTTGTCTCCTGACAGTTGTTGTGTTGACAGAGTTTCCCCGCCTTCTGCCACCTTTTCATTGCCACCTTTGAGGACATCAGAGTGAGGACATAACTTTGCGGAATTATCCTTTTTTATCTAGATTTTCTTGATCGGGTCTTGTTTCTTTTGGGTTGGGCAATCCTTCTGCAGGTGACCAACTTTGCGACAATTAAAACACCGGAAGGGTAGCTTCCAATAGTCAAGCTTCTGTATCTAATTACTACCGTATAATTGAATTTTTACTTCATAGAGCCTGTTTCTTAAATCCATCTCTACCAGCATTTTGACACAACGCCTATTATGTTTGGATTCCCACTCTTTTTCTAATTCAATGAACCTTCCTATTTTGTTTCCAATGGCCTCGAGGATTGTTTGTTGCCAGAAGAAAATAGGTAAACCAGGTAGAATTACCCATATTTGTTTCTTATTATGAGGTTCTTTCCTGGCATTGAAGTGAACCCGCCATTTCTCAATTATCAACCCAGAAGGTCCCCATCTCCAATTTTGGTTTAGCAATTTCGGACTATCATCCTTTTGTCTAAGTTTAAGAAGGAACCAACCTCGGGGAAGGACATGGAAATCTGGTTTGTAACCTAGCAGAGGAGACCAATTTTCGTCCATCCAATTTTCGTCCAGGCAGTGTAATATCCTTCCCTACAATGAGCTCGACACATCCTTTTTTTGGCCGAATTCCTTTGAATTTTCCAGGGTTGGTGATACTGCGAGTTTGTTGTTCGCAAGGTGACGGCTCATTATCGAGTGACGTCGAGGACGTCTCCTTATGAGCATGGGAAGTGGGAGCCTCGTGTGAAGGTGATGCAAAGGGAGGATCCATCTCCCTGTTCCGGTTTTGAAATTCGAGATCCGTGCAAAAGATAGGAACGTCTGGCAAGTATGGCTCGAAATCAACTTCCTCCACGTACATAACGCTGTAAAAAAGTACCAAAAACCCTTACCTGTGATGGATGACGAACTTCCACCAACTCGCATCATTATGACTGCCATAATAAATTAGAGGAGAAACTGCGCCTCCACGCACCTTCGCCACCTTGCGCACCTTATCTCTCCGCCTCACTCCATCTCCGCTCCCCGGTTCACTTCAAGAAACATCCCTTATGGTATTTTGCTTATATATATATATATATATATATATATATATATATATATATGAATTTTCCATAATCTATAATGTGCTAAGGAATGTAAAAATGCATAGTGATAGTGATGATGCTCCCAGTAAGGTGAGGTACTTCATATATAATTAGTAACAACACCACATGATGGCAATGTACATATCAACAAATTAGCATATAAAAAATGTTCTCTACCATAGTTTTTGTTTCAATGAAAAAATTGTGGCATGTTTAAAATTATGATACATTGGGGTTCATGATGTTTAAATTCCGTAGGTAACTAATGATATTCTTTAAAACTTATCAAATTAGTCAATGCGTGACTTATTTACTAATAGCACAAATATGGATGCATTATTATAAAGTTGGTGCTACTTTGGTACGCTTATGAAATTGCACTACATTAATAATGATGTGTTTATATAAACTTTATGTATCTATTAGTTTTATATATGTTTTATGTAAAAAAATGAACATTTAATGAATATTACAAATGAGAATTTATTATAGATTGTTTATTTTATAGATATTCAATAGTAAATCAATGTATATACTTTATTTGTATATGGAAGGCTTGGGATAGGGAGAGGGATGTGATTTCTCATCTTATATTTACAATTCAGACTCATTTTCTTTTGAGGGATTTTGACCTCTTCAAGTTTTATGAAGAGGATAATTCTCTTAAGAGAAACACGGACTTATTGTTGTAATTGATTCATTGTTGGGATAATGCTAGGCCCTTTGGGGTTGGTCTCTATCTGTTGTGCCAACCCACGGAGAGGGATTTTTATTTTATTTTTGGGCTATTTAGGATAGAGGATGTTTCTTCCCATTTCCTTGATTTACTACATAGCATTATAGAAGGGATTCAATTAGTTTATGTACCACAGGGGCTTCACTAGCAAGGCAATATCATATCACATCCATTCATATTGGGGGTTTGAATACTCCTAAAACCTAAAATATATATTGCCTCGTATTAAGGGGTCAAGGGGGGTTTTTAATTTGACATAATAATATAAATATTGGGGGTTATTTTATTTGGGTGGGATGAGGAATAACCTCCAAATCGTGGGATGTATTCATACCTCCAAATCATGGGCTCAATTCATACCTCCAATTTATTAAGCTTATAGAAAACATGAGCTCTCTATGGCTACACTTGTATTTATATGATATAAAATTAGTAGATTGGCAGGCTATGGTGTGAAACATCTGCATTTCTCATCTTTTATAAGCATTGCACTGACTATTAGGCTATTAGTCTTTTACATTATTTGTTACATTGATCTCTTGCCTGGGTTTCCTTTTACACATTTTTCCTTCCCCATTACTATTTCATTGGTTCTTCCACTATCCAATGCTACAAATTGATAAGTCACCCCTGCAATCCCAGTGGGATTATTATTTGCATTAAACTATTATTTTACTAAGCATCATGCTTGCTTATTTACTAATATTTGTCAGGGCTCTTGTTTGTTACATCTTGATAATATGAGATAAAGGGGGTATTAAAAATGGGTCGATAAAAATAGATACCTACAATATCTAGTGAAATTAGGGGTTTTCTTAATTGGAAATGTATATTGGGAAGGGGGTTCAACAATACAATTTTAAGAGGCATTTTCCAATATTGAATGACATTAGGGATATTCTTTAATATCCTCCGAACGATCTTGCTATGCAACATGTTTAATGAGTGAACCCCCGGTGTTATGTACAAAGATGTGTTAGTTTGGAAATTACTGACACGAGTGACTTCTAGGTTTTTAGGGGCCAATTGGAATTACATTATTTTAGATCAGAGGACATTAAACTTGCTTGTTTGTTATCATCATGACATTAGTGCACCATACCATTGATAGACACCACATTAGTTATATTATGATGTACCATGTAGATAGTATATTTCATATGCTCAAACTGATCAGATGGTTTATCATTATTTTATGATAATTTTGTATTACGTTGTATCATTGTTGTAATGGGTTTGAAGGGATAGGAATTTTCCCCTTTAGTTCAGAGTTGTCTATGTTACTTTTTGAAATATTTTTGATGACTTGATTGACATTTGATCACATTGCTTCTAGCTCGATGACTAGTGTGTGTATGTGCATGTTGGGGTAGATGTTTCCCAAGAGAGGCCAATCGAATCACCTATATAGGCTGGTGGTTACAAATGTTTTGGCATACTAACAATGATGTATGAACATTTTGTTTACTCTAGTTGGGCCATGGAAGAGATAGTATTATCATTATGTTTTTTATTATTCTAGTTGGATATTTTGTTTAATTTAATGCACATGTAGTTGATTATAATCATTTTTAAAAATGATCTCATTATTGTTGTTTACATTTTGTAGATATGGTTCATATGCTATTGAGGAGCCTCCCCAACTTGATGTAGACATGGTTGAGGTTGACGATCCACCTTAGGCATGAAAAAATGACATGCCATGGAGACCATATCATAGATCTCATCACTAGGTCATGTATTAGTTTAAAGTAGATTGATGGTTGGATTCAAAGTGGTGTTATTACAACTTAGAGTTATCATGTAGGATCTCAATATTATAGATACGTATACAATCCTTTCATGGATATGACATTATTGATGCATCGTATTGTTAGTATCCCTATCCTACTCCAAAGGGTGAGGGTTGAGGAGTGATAAGGTGTGAGATGTGCTCATTCATCTTCTTCATCTATGTCATCTTCAAAGGAAAATACATCTAAGGACATTTGAATCCTCCACCTCCACCATCTACCCCTCCTCCTCCACCTAAGCTAATAGTTTCTCTTACTAATGAATCCACTAATCCAAATGACACTAACAAACCCACAAAGCCATCCACCGATCCATCTATTGCACCTACTACTAATCCTATATAATATTTGATTACCTCATTTAGACCTTGGAGATATATATTAGATTGTAGCTTCAATCTTACATAATAAAGGAATTTATGCCATTGGTTTTGCTGGTATTCATAGAAATAGTTGAGATGTATATCAATTGTAGTGATATATATCTGAATTGAGATGTATATTTTACATATATTTTGATTTCGATATTATTGTTTATGAATATTATATTTTTCCATATCATGTTGATATAGATGTCGTTTGAATTGTAGAATATATTATGTGTATGCTAATGAATAACATTATTAATGATTGCTCTATTTTAAATAAAATGTAATATGTATAAATCATTTAAATTTGAGATGTTACATAATGTTTAACTCTCTTTATATAAAATTAGTTAACTTAGTACCATTGACACACTAGATTCTAACCAATTGATTGACCCCAACCACCATGACCTTGGATACATAATGACAAAGAATCATGGATACATAATGACAAAGAATCAATAAGAGTTTAAACCATTATCTTTTATCAAACCTTATAGCAATGGTCACATAGCATCATCAAAAACTCATTAAAATTGGATATTTTGAATTTTATTCGTAGACATGGGCAAATCAACAATCCCTTATCTGGCTCATGTGCATATATTTACATTTGTTTAGCTGTAAAATCACTAAATGTTAACACCCAAAAAGTGCTCACTACCTCATCTACCCCATTACATGACTCATTTGTCCATATTTCCTACCATATTTGCCTCCAAAATCTTAAAATCCCATTAAAAAGCCTTCAAAAGGCCACAAAACCATTAAAAAAGCCTCCAAAAGGCCAAAAAACCCCTTTTCCCCCCAAAATAATCCAAAATTCCTCCAAAATAGCAAAAACCCTCTAAAAAGGGAATAAAAAATACAAAAAAGAGGAAAAAGAGGGAAAAATGAAGCAAAAACCCTATATAGCTGACCTAAACCATACGGTGCCAAAAACCATGGGCCAGCACTCCACCACTAAAAACCTATAAATAGGTGATGAAGGCCCCTCATTTCACATCCACATTCAACCACACCCTTACTCTGCCAAAATCACTCCTGAAACCCTAGCTCACCCTTGAGCTATTTTCACATTTGAGTGCCCCTTTGGCCCATTTCCAACCCTTTGGAGAAAGAGAAAGGAGCAAAACTGGAAGCTTGGAAGCAACCCTCTTGGACTGTTGCAAGGGCTTCACCAACCTTCACATTGGAGGTATAATCAATACAAAAACCCTTTTTATTATCTTGTCTTTTATGTTTTATGCACATGTTTAGAATAATTACCATTTTACTGTATTGTCTTTCATTTAATGTTTTTCTGAACTGCTACTAAGGAGTCCCTTATCCTTAGTATGTGCTCATTTGTACAAGCTAGGGTGACTCCCCTTGTGTTCCTTTGAATTTCTGGTTATAGTTTTAAAGCTTTAAATGTTTTCAATTTTCTGCAATATTTTCATGTTTATTCCTTTCGGCTGCCGTAAATCGCGTCTTTTACCCCTTGCAGTTGCGTTCCGACCGCGTCTTTTAGGCATTTACCTGCGATCCAACCGCGGCTCTCAGACTGTTTCCGACGACCTACCGGTGGTTTCCAATCTGTTACCTGCGATCTGACCGCGGCTATTAGCTTGTTTCGTGCGGTCCAACTGCGGCTGTTAGCCCATTTTCCTGCGTCTCGCAGTCTCTTTCCATTTTACACCAGCTTGAGTATCACTCATCCCAGTCACTATCCTTGATCCAGTACAGCTATGATCCCTTTCCCACCAGTCAGTTTCATATGTTGCCCGATCGTCCCCGCCATCATACTCTGAACGAAGAAAGTTTGAGTCCACCCACTCTACTTGCCCAGTTATCCCCCACAGTATGTCAGTCCTACCATCAGTACTCTCACACTTCGGTTCTCCACCTCGCGCTTCTATCAAGGAAACATCATTGCCTTGATAGTTGCAGGTCTCCCTCTGTCGACGACAGCCCCTCTATTCCAGAGGATAGACCCAGAGGTCCCTATTCCTTCGACCCATCACCATCTGTGTTGAGTGCCTATGGAGCATTTTGAGAGGAGTCATCATTGCCTCTCCGAGTGGTTGTTTCTCACATGCTCGACTTCAACACCTTGATCGCATCGTTGTGGATCGTGTAGGGTTTATATCCCTTCAGTTATTGGTCGAAGACCCCGGATTTCCCTCGACTCTATCACATTGGTGAGTCACTTCGGAATGCCCAGTTATATGTTCCCGTGGATGTCCGGGTTGCGTTGGCAATTGTATTCAGAAGCCATCCAGTTATATGCTTCCTTGAGTACCCAGTTTAGTTCTAGTTCAGTGTACCATTAAGGATATGACTCCCCGTCACTATGCTCCAGCAGCTCATCAGTTCCTCTGGTACCCCACTCAGTAGCACTGTTGTTATTCCAGTGTATCAATTCTTCAGCTCGGACATGGTCAGCCCAATAGCATGTCCCAGATTTGTGTCCCCTCTGGACCCTTATGATGTACACAGTGGTTCTCTATGTATCCTACAGGTCCCCCTTTTCGGGCCTCACTGTTATTTTTTATGTATCTTGATACGAACATGGGTATGCCCGCCTCGTCCATATATTGAGATTCTTACTCATTCATTAGTTGAGGCCATGTATATTTCAGGTCCCCATATTTTGGACCCCTTTGTTATTATTATTCTATATCTTGATACGAGCATGGGAACGGCCGCCTCGTCCATATGTTTAGATTATTCCTCATTCATTATTGAGGTCATGTACTTTCAGTTTTTGCAGTTTGTTTGGGACCGTTGTTCCGGGCTTTAGTTCATTTCTTCTCTTCTCCACACCCCAGGAAAACCATAAAAGACTTATGATGTCTATCGTCCATACGATGAGCTCCTGCCCTCACACATAGGGGGGCAATCTATTAACACCCAAAAAGTGCTCACTACCTCATCTACCCCATTACATGACTCATTTGAACATATTTCCTACCATATTTGCCTCCAAAAGGCCAAAAAACCATTAAAAAAGCCTCCAAAAGGGCAAAACCCCCTTTTCCCCCAAAATTCCTACAAAATAGAAAAAACCCTCTAAAAAGGGAATAAAAAATACAAAAAAGAGGAAAAAGAGGGAAAAATGAAGCAAAAACCCTATACAGCTGACCTAAACCATATTGTGCCAAAAACCATGGGCTAGCACTCCACCACCAAAAACCTATAAATAGGTGATGGAGGCCCCTCATTTCACATCCACAGTCAACCACACCCTTACTCTACCAAAATCACTCCTGAAACCCTAGCTCACCCTTGAGCTATTTTCACATAAAAGTGCCCCTTTGACCCATTTCCAACCCTTTGGAGAAAGAGAAAGGAGCAAAACTGGAAGCTTTGAAGCAACCCTCTTAGACTGCTGCAAGGACTTCACTAACCTTCACATTTGAGGTATAATCAATACAAAAACACTTTTTATTATCTTGTCTTTTATGTTTTATGCACATGTTTAGAATAATTACCATTTTACTGTATTGTCTTTCATTTAATGTTTTTCTGAACTGCTACTAAGGAGTCCCTTCTCCTTAGTAGGTGCTCATGTGCACAAGCTAGGGCGACTCCCCTTGTGTTCCTTTGAATTTCTGGTTATTAAAGTTTTAAACGTTTTCAATATTCTGCAATATTTTCTTGTTTTTTCCTTTCGGCTGCCGTAAACCGCGTCTTTTACCCCCCACAGTTGCATTCCGACCACGTCTTTTAGGAATTTACCTGCGATCCGACCGCGGCTCTCAGACTGTTTCCAGCGACCTACCGGCGGTTTCCAGTCTGTTACCTGCGATCTGACCGCGGCTATTACCTTGTTTCATGCGGTCCGACTGCGGCTGTTATCCCATTTTCCCACGTCCCGCAATCTCTTGCCATTTTACACCAGCTTGAGTATCACTCATCCCAGTCACTATCCTTGATCTAGTACAGCTATGATCCCTTTCCCACCAGTCAGCTTCATATGCTGCCCGATCGTCCCCGCCATCATACTCTGAACAAAGGAAGTTTGAGTCCACCCACTCTACTTGCCCAGTTATCCCCCACAGTATGTTAGTCCTACCATCAATACTCTCACACTTCGGTTCTCCACCTCGCGCTCCTATCAAGGAAACATCATTGACTTGATAGTTGCAAGTCTCCCTCTGTCGACAAAAGCCCCTCTATTCCAGAGGATAGACCCAGAGGTCCCTTTGCCTTGGACCCATCACCATCTGTGGTGAGTGCCTACGGACCATTTTGAGAGGAGTCATCATTGCCTCTCCGAGTGGTTGTTTCTCACATGCTTGACTTCAACACCTTGATCGCATCGTTGAGAATCGTGCAAGGTTTATATCCCTTCAGTTATTGGTCGAAGACCCCGGATTTCCCCCGACTCTAACACATTGGTGAGTCACTTCGGAACGCCCAGTTATATGTTCCCGTGGATGTCCGGGTTGCATTGGCGATTGTATTCGGAAGCCATCTAGTTATATGCTTCCTTGAGTACCTAGTTCAGTTCTAGTTCAATGTACCATTGAGGATATCACTCCCCGTCACTATGCTCCAGAAGCTCATTAGTTCCTCTTGTACCCCACTCAGTAGAACTGTCGTTATTCCAGGATATCAGTTCTTAAGCTCAGACATGGTCAGCCCAGCAGGATGTCCCAGATTTGTGTCCCCTCTAGACCCTTATGATGTACACAGTGGTTCTCTATGTATCCTACAGGTCCCCCTTTTCGGGCCTCACTGTTATTTTTTATGTATCTTGATATGAGCATGGGTATGCCCGCCTTGTCCATATATTGAGATTCTTCCTCATTCATTAGTTGAGGCCATGTATATTTCAGGTCCCCATATTTTGGACCCCTTTGTTATTATTATTCTATATCTTGATACGAGCATGGGAATGCCCGCCTCGTCCATATGTTCAGATTATTCCTCATTCATTATTGAGGTCATGTACTTTCAGTTTTTGCAGTTTGTTCGGGACCGTTGTTCCGGGCTCTAGTTCGTTTCTTCTCTTCTCCACACCCCAGGAAAACCATAAAAGACTTATGATGTCTATCGGCCATACGATGAGCTCCTGCCCTTACACATCAAGGAGCAATCTGTTAACACCCAAAAAGTGCTCACTACCTCATCTACCCTATTACATGACTCATTTGTCCATATTTCCTACCATATTTGCCTCCAAAACCTTAAAATCCCATTTAAAAAGTCTCCAAAAGGCCACCAAACCATTAAAAAAGCCTCCAAAAGGCGAAAAGACCCCTTTCCCCCCTAAAATTCCTCCAAAGTAGCAAAAACCCTCTAAAAAGGGAATACAAAATACAAAAAAAGAGGAAAAAGAGGGAAAAAGGAAGCAAAAATCCTATACAGCTGAACTAAACCATATGGTGCCAAAAACCATGGGCCAGCACTCCACCACTAAAAACCTATAAATAGGTGATGGAGGCCCCTCATTTCACATCCACAGTCAACCACACCCTTACTCTGCCAAAATCACTCCTGAAATCCTAGCTCACACTTGAGCTATTTTCACATTTGACTGCCTCTTTGGCCCATTTCCAACCCTTTGGAGAAAGAGAAAGGAGCAAAACTGGAAGCTTGGAAGCAACCCTCTTGGACTGCTGCAAGGACTTCACCAACCTTCACATTGCAGGTATAATCAATACAAAAACCCTTTTTATTATCTTGTCTTTTATGTTTTATGCACATGTTTAGAATAATTACTATTTTACTGTATTGTCTTTCATTTAATGTTTTTCTGAACTACTACTAAGGAGTCCCTTCTCGTTTGTAGGTGCTCATTTACACAAGCTAGGGCGACTCCCCTTGTGTTCCTTTGAATTTCTGGTTATAATTTTAAAGTTTTAAACGTTTTCAATTTTCTGCAATATTTTTCTGTTTTTTCCTTTCGGCTGTCGTAAACCCCGTCTTTTACCCCCCGCAGTTGCGTTCCGACCGTGTCTTTTAGGAATTTACCTGTGATCCGACCGCGACTCTCAGACTGTTTCCGGTGACCTACCGACGGTTTCCAGTCTGTTACCTGCGATCTGACCGTGGCTATTAGCTTGTTTCGTGTGGTTCGACTGCGGCTGTTAGCCCATTTTCCCGCGTCCCGCAGTCTCCTGCCATTTTACACCAGCTTGAGTATCACTCATCCCAGTCACTATCCTTGATCCAGTACAGCTATAATCCCTTTCCCACCAGTCAGTTTCATATGCTGCCTAATCATCCCTACCATCATACTCTGAACAAAGGAAGTTTGAGTCCACCCACTTTACTTGCCCAATTATCCCCAACAGTATGTCAGTCCTACCATCAGTACTCTCACACTTCGGTTCTCCACCTCGCGCTCCTATCAAGGAAACATCATTACCTTGATAGTTGCAGGTCTCCCTCTGTCGACGATAGCCCCTCTATTCCAGAGGATAGACCCAGAGGTCACTGTGCCTTGGACCCATCACCATCTGTGGTGAGTGCCTACGGACCATTTTGAGAGGAGTCATCATTTCCTCTCCAAGTGGTTGTTTCTCACATGCTTGACTTCAACACCTTGATTGCATCGTTGAGAATCGTGCAGGGTTTATATCCCTTCAGTTATTGGTCGAAGACCCCGGATTTCCCCCGACTCTAACACATTGGTGAGTCACTTCGGAACGCCCAGTTATATGTTCCCGTGGATGTCTGAGTTGCGTTGGCGATTGTATTTGGAAGCCATCCAGTTATATGCTTCCTTGAGTACCCAGTTCAGTTCCATTTCAGTGTACCATTGAGGATATGACTCCCCGTCACTATGCTCCAGCAGCTCATCAGTTCCTCTGGTACCCCAATCAGTAGCACTGTTGTTATTCTAGTGTATCAGTTCTTCAGCTCAGACATGGTCAGCCCAGCAGCATGTCCCAGATTTGTGTCCCCTCTGGACCCTTATGATGTACACAGTGGTTCTCTATGTATCCTATAGGTCCCCCTTTTCGGGCCTCACTGTTGTTTTTTATGTATCTTGATACGAGCATGGGTATGCCCGCCTCGTCCATATATTGAGATTCTTCCTCATTCATTAGTTGAGGCCATGTATATTTCAGGTCCCCATATTTTGGACCCCTTTGTTATTATTATTCTATATCTTGATACAAGCATGGGAATGCCCGCCTTGTCCATATGTTTAGATTATTCTTCAGTAATTATTGAGGTCATGTACTTTCAGTTTTTGCAGTTTGTTCGGGACCGTTGTTCCGGGCTCTAGTTCGTTTCTTCTCTTCTCCACACCCCAGGAAAATCATAAAAGACTTATGATGTCTATCGGCCATACGATGAGCTCCTGCCTTCACACATCAGGGGGCAATCTGTTAACACCCATAAAGTGCTCACTACCTCATCTACCCCATTACATGACTCATTTGTCCATATTTCCTACCATATTTGCCTCCAAAACCTTAAAATCCCATTAAAAAGCCTCCAAAAGGCCACAAAACCATTAAAAAAGCCTCCAAAAGGCCAAAAAACCCCATTTTCCCCCCCAAAATTCCTCCAAAATAGCAAAAACCCTCTAAAAAGGGAATAAAAAAATACAAAAAAGAGGAAAAAGAGGGAAAAATGAAGCAAAAACCCTATACAGCTGACCTAAACCATATGATGCCAAAAACCATGGGCCAGCACTCCACCACTAAAAACCTATAAATAGGTGATGGAGACCCCTCATTTCACATCCACAGTCAACCACACCCTTACTCTGCCAAAATCACTCCTGAAACCCTAGCTCACCCTTGATCTATTTTCACATTTGAGTGCCCCTTTGGCCCATTTCCAACCCTTTGGAGAAAGAGAAATGAGCAAAACTGGAAGCTTGGAACAACCCTCTTGGACTGCTGCAAGGACTTCACCAACCTTCACATTGGAGGTATAATCAATACAAAAACCCTTTTTATTACCTTTGTCTTTTTTGTTTTATGCACATGTTTAGAATAATTACTGTTTTACTGTATTGTCTTTCATTTAATGTTTTTCTGAACTGCTACTAAGGAGTCCCTTCTCCTTATTAGGTGCTCATTTGCAAAAGCTAGGGTGACTCCCCTTGTGTTCCTTTGAATTTCTGGATATAGTTTAAAAGTTTTAAACGTTTTCAATTTTCTGCAATATTTTCCTGTTTTTTCCTTTCAGCTGCCGTAAACCGCGTCTTTTACCCCTCGCAGTTGCGTTCCGACCGCGTCTTTTAGGTATTTACCTGCGATCTGACCGTGGCTCTCAGACTCTTTCCGGTGACCTACCGGCGGTTTCCAGTCTATTACCTGCGATCTGACCGCGACTATTAGCTTGTTTCGTGCGGTCCGACTGCAGCTATTAGCCCATTTTCCCGCTTCCCGCTTGTGGCTTTTAGCCATTTTTCTGCAACCCGCCTGCGTCTTTAGGCCTTTTTCCCGTGTCCCGCTTGCGGCTTTCAACCATTTTTCTGCAACCCACCTGCGTCTTTCGGCCATTTTCCCGCATCCCGCTTGCGGCTTTTAGCCATTTTCCTGCACCCCGCCTGCGTCTTTAGGCCTTTTTCCCGCGTCCCGCTTACGGATTTCAGCCATTTTTTTGCAACCCGCCTGCGTCTTTTGGCCATTTTCCTGCATCCCGCTTGCGGCTTTCAGCCATTTTCCTGTAACCCACTTGCATCTTTAGGCCTTTTTCCCGCATCCCGCTGGCGGCTTTCAGCCATTTTTTCGTTAACCCGCCTGCGTCTTTCGGCCTTTTTCCCACGTCCCGCTTGCGGCTTTCAGCCATTTTCCTGCAACCCGCCTGCGACTTTCGACCGTTTTCAAGCTGTTCGACTGCGTCTATCAGCCAAAATCCCGCAACCCGTCCACGACTGTTGAGCTGTTTCCCGCGGTCCGACCGCCCAGATTTGCCACAGACCCGCTGTCTGTTTTCTGCACTTTTTTCACTGTTTTGAACCCAGCACTTTGCTGCAATATTTTCTGCACCTACACAGCCATCTATCTTATCTGTGGCCATACTTCCCTACAACATTTTTTCTGCAGTATTATTTCTGTTCTATTTACAGAATTATTTTTTAAAAAATTTCAGCATTTTTATCAAAAAGAGAAAATTTTGCGTTTCAAAGTTTAAATTCTGTATTGTTATTTAGAAAGTTGCCCACCCCGTGGCACTTTTACTTGGGTTCATGATCTCACATGCACACACTCTGTCACCTAATTCAAGTGAATCCTAAAATACTACTTAACACAACCAACATTCTAACCCCACTTGGGGAACACATAAGAATTTTTGTAGTTAGGTAGGATCGGGGGGATAGGCATCCAAATAAAACCCCTCAGTTGCTTACACTTAAGACATGGTTTTTGTCCATTAGGGAACCAAAATCCCCTAGTATTTTTTGACACGGTTTAAAACCAATTTATCGGGAAGGCCTCTCCGCTAGGAGGGTTGAAGTCGCCAGATTGGCTCCGGAAGCCTGAGTGGAATACCGCAATCCATTCAGTAACCGAAGGATACCTTTCGCAATTCTCGGTGTATCACCCGTATGGGGATACAGCGGCGATAGAACCAAACAATAGATTCACCCAACCGAACGTGTCATGAACGGGGTATCTTAGTTGCTTTTTTTCTAGGATTGACTACCCGGTGTCCCTCCCAGTAGGGGGATATCTTTAGCCACTTGGCTCTACTATCCATATTGTTTGACTTGGATTTCATCACCTTGCAGAGGATATGTCTAGTTGAGTCAGAATACTATTTAGCTAGGTGTTTGCATGTTCCCTTACCTCCTTTTGGTCTAACAAGTCCACTATTTTTATTTTTTAGGAAACCTGCTGCTTGTTGGTATTCTGACCATTTATGTTGATACTCCACTTATTGTAGCACAACTGTTACAGTAAGTGTTTTGAGTTGGTTGTTGGCTTGAGTGCCATATTTTTTGAGCTCTCCTTCTGCACACGTGGTTGCATTAGGGTTTTTTGAGTTGTTTTTCACTCAACACAACCCCTAGATATTTGACACCATCTGTCACCATTAAGTCCCCGAGACATTCTCGGCCCCTTCGGGGCGAGCCCCCACAGCACGGTTCACTTGACATCACCCGTCATAGACATAGATCTTCATCACTTGATACCACTCATCATAGATCTCGAGCCTTGTCACTTGACTCCACTCGTTAACGGCATAGAACTCCGTCACTCGATCTAGACACCCCTTATTTTACCTTTGATTCTGAGGCAAAGTCCTAGAACCCCATTTACACTGCACCAACCAACCCCATGGCTGGCATGACTTCCACCCCTTTCTTTGTAGGGACCATTGGTGGAGCATCCACCACCACACCAGCTACCACACCTACTTTGGGCATGCCCTCGATGGGGCCCACATCTACCATTCCGATCACTATACCCATTCCAGTTGCTGGCATACGTATTCCCACTCCATCAGTGACTCACACTACCCTTGGCAGTGCAGGACCGTCCCATACCACTTTCGTCCCTCCACTTGGGGGCAACATCCAAAACCTTGCCCCTTCACTTGGGGGCATTGGCCCCAACATGGTCACACCCACTCGTATGTCACATCCTTCTACTAGTTTTCCATTCATGGCTAGTCTCAACCTTCCTGACCTAGCTAGACTAACTAACGATCCCATCAGACACGACTCTGCGTGGCCTCACATACCCACCAAGCTCCCCTCCGACATCGCTAAGTTTGAGGGCAAGGCAGGTGAGGACCCCTAGAACCATATTATGTCCTTCCATCTATGGTGTTCCTCCAACTCCATAGTGGATGACTTTGTCCGCCTCTGTATGTTACAGCACACCCTCACTGGCTCTGTAGCTAAGTGGTACATCGAGCAGCCCCATGGGACCCATGCCACCTTTACTTCCCTTGCCTCGACTTTCCTGTAGTTCTTTCAGTTACCTGTCTACTATGATGCGGGAGTTGAGATCCTACTGTCTTGTAGACAGAACACGGCTACCCACATCACTGACCACATTCATGAGTGGCGTCGATGTCGCAGCCTCTGCAAAATCAAGTTAGACGACCGTATCTTCTTAGATTGGTTTCTAAAATCCCTCCTTCCTGTCATTGCCAAGGATGTGGCATCTGAATGACCCCAGTCCAAAGAAGAGGCCATCCTCAAAGCCCAGCAATTTGACCTCATTTACGCCCAGTCGGGTTATTTGTATTCCATCATACCTGACGCTCCTTGCGGGGATTCCTCCCGACACGATGCGCTGGGGGCATCCCATGCCGCAGATGGCATCATTGGACGTGTTGCCTCGCATCCCCAACCCTTTTCCGTAGCACGTCCTAGCCATGGCCCCGACCTTTCGCGGGCTACATCTCAATCCGGAGAAACCAATTCGTATTCTCCCATGGCACATCACCACCATTCCCATGGACCCTCCTATCCACCTCAGTGCTTTGGTCATGCATCCCCTGCTTACGCCCCCCCCAGTCACACCTCAGCCATATTACCACACACAGGCTACACCGGCTTCTATGTCCTCTCAATCCCAACTTGCTTATTACTCTCCACCGGCAGCCCCTGCGGAAAACCCACAACCCGTTCCGCAGACGTATCAGCAACCCCCACAAGGTTCAGCACCTGCGCCGCCTCCACCTACTTATTATCCACCACAACTTGCTCCCCCGCACCTGCACAACCCCAGAACCCACCCTACTGCCCAAGGGCAAGTATACGCCCAACAGAATCCACAGCAGAACCAAAATAACCAGCGCCAACAGGGCCAACAAAACCATGGCAAAGGCTATAACCGTGGGAACAACCCCCCTCCAGATCAAGCCGGTCAAACTCCCAATCCCCCAAACAACAATAACGCGGCACCTGCCAACCAGAACCCTGATCGGAGCCGCCCAAGTAGGCCAAAAATCCTAATTTGCGAACAAACCATCGTTGTTCCCTTTGCGGGGTCTATGGCCACTATACACATGCTTGCCCACATTTGGAGCAAGCTCGGCAACTCTGGACTGATGATTCCCATCGCCAAGGGCACACGGCTCCTTAGGCACCACCCAACCCCCCACCCCCTCAGCATCAACCTTCGGTGCTGCAAAACCCCATACCAACCCAAGGCGTAGTGAACACTCAGTCATTGGCTCCCCCTCAAGGTAACACGCCCCCCACAACAACAGATCACTGATGCCGCTCCTGATCAACCCATGTTAGACTCAGGTACCCACCACTTGTTAATGATGTCATCCGCCGATGTCAACCTCCAAACCCATCGGAACCAATATGACTCCACCCCTGAAGCCTCTCCCGCCGACAAAAACACTAACGCTCATCTCACTGATCAGACGTTATGTATACCTTTGGATCCACTCAATGGCGCCTCCAAAGCACCTCGCTTCCCACTTCGTCGCATCAACAATAATCCCAATGCTCGCGCTGCGTCAAATTACAACATTGTAGATGACTTAGCCCAGTCTCCCGCAGCCATGTCTGCGTTAGAAGTCTTAAAAAACTGTCCTTCACAGCGCAAGACTTTGCTCTCCGCCATTGGTGCTATTGACCCAAATGATTCACGATTGATGGCCTTCGATTTGGACCAGTCCGAACCACGCCTGCCTTCCACTTTAGCATTCCAAGTTTATTTTTCCTTTCGAAATCTTGTCATCCATCGATGCATCATTAATGAAGGTGCCTCTACATGCGTTATGTCCACATTCGTTTGGCAGAAGTTGGGATCCCCTACTCTCCAGCAGTCCACCACTGTGTTGCGAGCCTACGACGGCCGTTCGGCTCAACCCCAAGGTCTCTTAGCTAATGTCCCTGTCCAGTTGAATGGTAAAACCGTGCTCATTAACATAGAGGTCATCAATGCCCAACTTGATTATAACCTCTTACTTGGCCGCAGCTACATGTATGCCATGCGGGCGATTGCCTCATCCATTTTTCATACCATGATGTTCCCCCATGACGGACGCGTGGTCAAGGTCGACCAACTCACCTATTACGATCCCAATGCCCCCGCTGCACCCGAGAATGTTCTCCCTATGGTTGAACATTCTGTTTGTGTGCAACTACCTCGTTTGTTTCCTCCGTGGGACCCGGAGTTTACTCAGATACGTCGATGATCTCAACATTCCAATCTATTCCACCCCCGTCACCCGCGACCGAAGTATCTGACCTATGTACCCTTTCCCACAATACACAAACACCCAACAATCAACCGCCCTTGTTACCCAAAACCACCATTGGTACCTAGTCACATTGGTGTTACACCCATCCACACAATCCCCTTCCTATTCCCTCCCTCGGGCGTAGTAAAGCGCCCCGGTTATGGCTACTCTTAGCCTCCCCGGGTTAACCTTAGGATTATCCGTGTGGTATATTTTGCCTCCCGTTCCCCCGCCGACACCAAATGTCGTCCTACAATTTGTGCAACCCATTGCCACTACTAGTCAAACCACCTCCCGGTGTCACTACCCACCTTCGTCATCTACGAATCCCCCCCCTCTTATCAAGCACACAGGGGGCAGAGGCCCACAACCATACATTGTTGTACCCCCGCCCAAAACAGTTAAACCCCCCCCCCCCCCCCCCCCCCCGTGTTTCGTGCTCCTCCAAATGCTCGTTGTGTGATGAACACATGCAAATGGCCATCTAACTCATCAATGTCCACAATTACTTGCATTACAGGAACACATGCAAATGCTTGACGACGACCCCAACATCTCGGTTGTTGAACTCGATCCAACCCCCTAAGCCTCGTGATAAATCACTGCGTACCAACCACCCCTTGTGCAATATGCGGTATTTACGGCCATTACTCACATCACTGTCCTGATCTCCTAGATTACAGAGCAGCTCTCTACGAGATGGATAATTTGGACCTTGAGACGACACCTCTCACAATTAAGGAGATCCACCCCCTAGTATTACCCTCATCCGGAGAGATTAACACCATTTATATGATCTCTTCGACTACCACTCTCCCTCGTCAACCGATTTGACAACTCAAAGTTTCCGCAATGATGAGGAGATTCTAGAGGCTCTCACTGCCCCGGATTATCCCTGGGATGACATGCACCATCGTTCTTATTTCCTCCCAAAAGAATCCTCCTCTACCACAGCTACCCAATTTGTGGTTGAATCCAAAGATTTCCTTCTCGCCAAAGTCGACTGGTTTAAGGATCCCATCCCCGCTCCTGATGCCTTTGAGGAGGATAACATGACCAATATCTCACCTGCAATCCACATTGATATCTCTGCTCCAGCTAGTGCTCCTGCAATCATTACGTTAGGGAGCCTCTTGCACTGAGTATGAGATTGGAGAGTACAAAAAACTTTTCCAAGAGTTCCGTGATGTCTTTGCCTGGTCCTATACCGAGATGCCTGGTCTTGACCCCTGCTATCATGGAACACTACATTGAAACCTCTGAGTTAGGGGGCATAATAGATTACCTCGACCCTGGGATAGGGGGCATGATCAACCATTTTGAACCTTCCCCATCACATTTATCTCAGCACATCCATGACCCCCTTGTTCAAACCAACACATATGTGATCCACAATCATAAACCCCATGCACATAGCATGGGGGCAAGTCATTAAACCCTGCTCATTTTTTCACATTTGTGATCACAACCATTTTTGAGGTCACATGTCACTTGTATATTTGATTTGATTTGATATGCATAGTATTTCTCCCCCGCGGGTCATAATTTCTCCCCCACTACTGCATCCTTGGCTTGGTGGGCTCACCTTTATTTGCAACCATTTTTTTAACCTAGTTATTTCCTTTGACCATTCCGGAGTCCTTATGACCTCCATTTTTCGCACCATTTGCACCGTCGGATTCATTTTTCCGAACCCGTGATGATGCTTGAGATCATTTCTCGCTCTCACCCCCCACATTTTTCGGGTATTTTTTCCCAAAATGCCCCCCCTCTCGCCTCGGTTTGCGTGCCACATCGACCGTTATCCATTTTTGACACTTTTTATATCACCGGATCCAGTTTTGTGAGCTCGTGATGATGCTTGAGATCATTTCTCTCTCTCACCAGGTACAGTTTCAACATTATGTCTCGACACCTTGCTGTCTCAGTTTACGCGCCACATCGGCCACCATCGGATTGTTCCAACCTTTTTACATTGAGCCATTCACTCCTTTCATACTGCAATTATTTCATTATTTTTCCACCATTCATTATCCCGCAAGGAGGCCCACCAGTGTTCCCCCCCCTCCCTCGTTCTTGGTCATCATCAATGTTCCTTGATTGAGCACTTCCTCCTTGCCTGGCCATTTCCTTTTGTTCGGTATAATTTTATCCCTTTTTCGGGCCGGACAAGTCCTTTACAAAAAAAAGCACTTAGGGAGTTTATGTTAAGCACTTTTCTGACTCCCTAAAACAATGAAAAGATCGTCGAGCAATCTTGCTTCCTTTCATGCTCGTTAAAGTACCTGAAGGGGCGTCTATCTGGTATAAGTTTAACCCTTTTCCGGACCTGGTAGACTAATTATGAAAAAGGAATACTCTAGTCACACCGGCTAGAAGAGTTCTTCATTGCATCCTTTTATGCTTCTTCGGACCTTGGAGACTAACACACAAAAAAGAACCCCCTTGGAGTCTTCTTATCGCTTTCAGACTCTCTAAAATTGAAAGCAACCACGAGCATGCACCATCCTGGGCTCGTACAAATCCACCACGACGGTACCATTCCGTTATTTCAGAGTCTTCTTATCGCTTTCAGACTCCTTAAAATTGAAAGCAATCACGAGCATGAACTGTCCTGGGCTCGTATAAATCCACACGACAGTACCATTTTACACACACTTCTTCTAGTTCCTTAACCCGTGAAGAAGTCCCCCCCGTACCTCTTGGCACTATGATCGATCATCTCGGCAGCACCCCCAATCAGGTCGCTTTTGTTCAGAGTAGTCTGCAGTCTCCTGCCATTTTTACACCAGCTTGGGTATCACTCATCCCAGTCACTATCCTTGATCCAATACAGCTATGATCCCTTTCCCACCAGTCAGTTTCATATGTTGCCACGATCGTCCCCCGCCATCATACTCTGAACAAAGAAGTTTGAGTCCACCCACTCTACTTGCCCAGTTATCCCCCCACAGTATGTCAGTCCTACCATCAGTACTCTCACACTTCGGTTCTCCACCTCGCACTCCTATCAAGGAAACATCATTGCCTTGATAGTTGCAGGTCTCCCTCTGTCGACAACAGCCCCTCTATTCCAGAGGATAAACCCAGAGGTCCCCTGCGCCTTGGACCCATCACCATCTGTGGTGAGTGCCTATGGACCATTTTGAGAGGAGTCATCATTTCCTCTCCGAGTGGTTGTTTCTCACATGCTCGACTTCAACACCTTGATCGCATCGTTGAGAATTGTGCAGGGTTTATATCCCTTCAGTTATTGGTACGAAGACCCCGGATTTCCCCCGACTCTAGCACATTGGTGAGTCACTTCGGAACGCCCCAGTTATATGTTCCCAGTGGATGTCCGGGTTGCGTTGGCGATTGTATTCGGAAGCCATCCAGTTATATGCTTCCTTGAGTACCCCAGTTCAGTTCCAGTTCAGTGTACCATTGAGGATATGACTCCCCACCACTATGCTCCAGCAGCTCATTAGTTCCTCTGGTACCCCACTCAGTAGCACTGTTGTTATTCCAGTGTATCAGTTCTTCAGCTCAGACATGGTTAGCCCAGCAGCATGTCCCAGATTTGTGTCCCCTCTGGACCCTTATGATGTACACAGTGGTTCTCTATGTATCCTACAGGTCCCCCTTTTCGGGCCTCAACTGTTATTTTTAATGTATCTTGATATGAGCATGGGTATGCCCGCCTTGTCCATATATTGAGATTCTTCCTCATTCATTAGTTGAGGCCATGTATATTTCAGGTCCCCATATTTTGGACCCCATTGTTATTATTATTCTATATCTTGATACGAGCATGAGAATGCCTGCCTCGTCCATATGTTCAGATTATTCTTCATTCATTATTGAGGTCATGTATTTTCAGTTTTTGCAGTTTGTTCGGGACCGTTGTTCCGGGCTCTAGTTCATTTCTTCTCTTCTCCACACCCCAGGAAAACCATAAAAGACTTATGATGTCTATCAGCCATACGATGAGCTCCTGCCCCTCACACATCAGGGGGCAATCTGTTAACACCCAAAAAGTGCTCACTACCTCATCTACCCCATTACATGACTCATTTGTCCATATTTCCTACCATATTTGCCTCCAAAACCTTAAAATCCCATTAAAAAGCCTCCAAAAGGCCAAAAAACCCCTTTTTCCCCCAAAATAATCCAAAATTCCTCCAAAATAGCAAAAACCCTCTAAAAAGGGAATAAAAAATACAAAAAAGAGGAAAAAGAGGGAAAAAGGAAGCAAAAAATCCTATACAGCTAACCTAAACCATATGGTGCCAAAAACCATGGGCCAACACTCCACACCACTAAAAACCTATAAATAGGTGATGGAGGCCCCTCATTTCACATCCACAGTCAACCACACCCTTACTCTGCCAAAAATTACTCCTGAAACCCTAGCTCACCCTTGAGCTATTTTCACATTTGAGTGCCCCTTTGGCCCATTTCCAACCCTTTGGAGAAAGAGAAAGGAGCAAAACTGGAAGCTTGGAAGGCAACCCTCTTGGACTACTGCAAGGACTTCACCAACCTTCACATTGGAGGTATAATCAATACAAAAACCCTTTTTATTATCTTTGTCTTTTTTTGTTTTATGCACATGTTTAGAATAATTTACCATTTTACTGTATTGTCTTTCATTTAATGTTTTTCTGAACTGCTACTAAGGGGTCCCTTCTCATTAGTAGATGCTCATTTGCACAAGCTAGGGTGAAAACCCTAGCTACACTAAATATAGAATGAAAAACAATTCAGTTGAATATTGGGCAAAATCCCTTAAGCAATAGATTTACAAAATGGGATTCCATATAGTCCTATACCTAAGAAGTAGATTCGATGAATAGACCTTCCTCAAGGTGCCTCACAAAAGCGAGCAACTGTTGTTGCAATTCTTCAGAAACTGGGTGCCAATGAAATAATTGCAAGCTAAGAAGACAAATAAAAAAAAATTAAACCAATGAACTGAAATGTACTTGAGAAGTTGTTGTTTTAAAGGAAAATTTGAGAATTCAAAGACATGAAGAGATTTTATGATATCATAATGGACCCCACTCCCTGCATTTATCACACCTAGAAATCAAATAGTTAAGGAAATTGTTGTGTGGATCATTCGTCCCCTAAAACCAAATTTTTTTGGCTCTCACCTGAAACATATTTGAAAAAAAAGGAAAGTATATAAGACCTTGCAGTCATAGTACTCCATGAGACTTGGTCTTTTTTAGGAATATTATCAAACACTTTACATGCATCTTCTGATCTCCCACATTTGGAATATATGCCAATGCCATTCTTAATAGCTTGAAATGTCGATTTTCAAGCTATTTAACGCAACTCCTTTACACTCAACTATTCCTATGTAATGACTATCTTCAAACATGCTTAATAGTTAGGAAATAAACCTGCCTGCCCTTCTCTAGCAACGCTAGGCCAACACATTCCTACGTAATGACTATCTTCAAACATTCTTAATGGTTAGGAAATAAACCTGCATGCCCTTCTCTAGCAATGTTAGGCCAACACATGCACCGAGAATGCTCGAGCATGTAAAATGGTTCACCTTATCGCATTCCCTTGTACTTTTCATTTGCTGAAATAGGTGCAGGGCGTCCTCCCCATAACCATTATGTGCATAACCAACAATTATTTGCAGTCCACAAAACCAAATTTCATTTTGACATTTTGTCAAACACTTGGTTCACACATGTATATGAGTTCTCGATCCATATATTGATGAAAGAATTTGGTCACTCATGGCCATCATCCTTCTCTCTCCATATATCTTCAACACATTTTCCCTCCCAGTTAGGTCAATCAATAGATAAAAGTCGTGTCAATCAACTTCTCAGACTTATACCAGATACTATACACTTATTGAAATCGATCAAAGAACAATGATTAAAAACTTTGTAGAGATATCATAGGATAGGAGCATGGATTAATTGACCTAAGTATTTATTTGCTTCTAATCCACCAAGTGACTGGAATCATAAGCAAAAAGAAACATACAGAGATCAAATTGTTAGTTGAATAGTAGATAATAGCTTCTTTCCAGAGATCTAACCTACATACAAAGTAAATATGACATATATAAACATAAGTAAAAAGCTGGAATTGATGGAAAGGCATAGATCGTTTTTTGAACTGTGCTTTGGCAATGTAGTTTTTATTATGTCCCTGACATATATGATTTGGGATGTTCGATTAGTTTTGCAGGTTTTTCCAAAATTTCATCACTGCCTAAAGTTAAAACTATGGTTTCAAATAATTTTATTTTTTTGGTTTTTTAAAATTCATATTTATCTCGTTTTTTATTGGTCCCGTATAGGTGACGTCGGCTTGGAGCATTGTGCCCCAGGCCCCGGCAGCCTCCGTCAGCAGAAGTACCCCAGGGTCAGTTGATTGCAGGTTTAATGGGAGTCGCAGGAAGTTGTAGGAGACTACATCAGTAATTTATTGCTCAAAATTCTTTGAACAAAATCAACACGTTTTAGAATACCATTGAAATACGCTGAGTTCTCAGAGCTGAGCTGTTTCTCGAGGAGGAGAGGATTTAGGAGAGGTTCGTAACTGGAATTCGGCACGGATTCTTGTCGGAAATTGGAATATTTGAAGCTGGTAATTGAAAGATTTGGAGCCCGGACAGTGTTTAATGAAGTCGATATACTCTTAATTCGACATTTTCTTTGTGATTTCATGGGGCGAAACCCTTTGACATTTTTGCAAGTGGGTTTTGATGTCTTTAAGTGTGTCAAACGGTGAGCTCTTTTGCGGGAAAGCTGATTGCAAATCGATGGTGTGTTTAGAGCATTTGCTAAGGTTCCATGGTGGATTTGAGCTAACCATGAAAAATCCAACATCAAGTCTTCCAAATTTGTAAAGTGAGGTTTGAAGCCTACGAAACTTTGAGGTTCTAATGTGTACAGGAAAATAATGGTGAAAATACACCGGTTTAGTAGAATTTGGTTGGGATTTCGAGCAACATTTTTTTTCGAATAATCCAATTTCCAGCGTTTTTTCCCCTGGAAATTGAAGTTAAACCAAGCAAAGTAATTTGCCTTTATTCTGAATTTAGGGAAATATTGTTTTACTGTAAAATATTTGGTGGGGAGCAGATTGATAGCAATTTTCAAGTGTGTCCATGAGTTTTTAGAGGTTATTGTTGAAGCAGTTAGCCTGATTCTTTTTTCAACAATGGATCTCGCGTTTAGTGGATAGTGTCAGAAAAAACTGAAAATATTAGGCCAAAGGCCGTCCAAGGCATGATCCAGCGGTGGTTTGAATTTTCTGCGTCTTCATTTCATCGTCATTTGGTATCTTTTTGGGTGAAAACTGGTACTACAGCTGAAATTTAAGGTAGGTAAGAGTTTCAAAGCTCAGGAATTTGTAGATCGCGCTCAACATGGCTGACGCGGTTGAGTTTGTTCCGAGTCCGAGCTCGAAAAATGGAACTTTAATAGGTTGTAGACTCTGCACATTGCCGTGGTGGAAGAAAAATCCTTTGGAAGGGCGTCGGGATGCATCTGGGAATAGCGCTCGGCACCCCCCCTGTTCAGAACGGGCAATCTTTTATTGCATCTGCAAAAGCGTCCCTGTTAACTTAGCGCCGGCTTCGACTTGATCCAGAGGAAAATCTTTTCTTCATGTTTAAGTTTTGGTTGATAAAACCCCAATTTCTATGGCAATAATTTATAAGACATCGATTCTTGTAGTTCAAACATTTTTTATCCCCATCCTTGGTAGGTAGCTTGGTTTGGCAGGACACCTCCTTGGTAGTTAGCTTGGTTTGGCAAGACACCACGAGACGTTTACTAACTATTATAAATAAACACAGAAAATAGATTTGAAAGTAAAGATCGGGTCTGAATAATGTTTTTGATCGGATTGTAATACCCCCATTCTGACTCTTAGGATGTATTAGCATTTAATGTAAATAATGTGTACATGTAATGTATGTTTTCCTAGCGTGGATCTCAAGGCCAAGGCCCCGCTAGTGAAAGCCTGAATTTTGATTTAAAAGGGCAAGCATTGATATTTGATGCCCATGTGCTCTTAAGCCATGGAAATTGTAATACAATGTAAATAAACATCATGCAATATAAAATACCAAAACTAGCTATGGAGGAAACGAATGAGAAGGGGCCACGTGTATCCACTAGGGAGTGGTGAGGGGGCTATGGGACTAAACCCTAGGCTGCCATATGTCATTATGAGAACCCTTTGACTTCCCTAGAGGACATTTATTCCTGTTGTAAGAAAGTGGTTGAAGAATTAAGTCAATGACTTTGATGGAGCATGGGCAGCCCTGAAATTCGTATGGGTAGGTATGGGTTCTGTCTACTTGTGCCGCAAGTCACTCTACCTCTTGGGAGTTGATTCATTCTCATCCCCATTCCATGGTGAGGGAAGCTAGCATCATTCTCCATACAAAAATGAGCTCCTAGCAGGGAGAAAACCAAAAATCGTGACTGTGAGAGAACCCACGTTTTGGGAAGCCAAAAACGTCAAGGTTTGGTATTGGACAGTGAAATCCAATGGGGAATCCGTTGGTATGAGCCTTGGGGCGAATTTGGGAGCAATAGCTACCCCAAAATCCATGGGAAAACCCAGCTTTAATTGCCCAGAAAATCAGTGACGGATTTGGGGTTATTTGTGACAGAGTTGTGAGAAATCCAGTTGTGGATGTATGAACAGAGGATGGGATTACTGAGTCCAGCTTGAAGTGTATGTGGCTCTGGGATTGAGCTCAGTGGACTAGTACCCTCCTCCATCTCCTATTGCATGCTTGAAAAACCCAACTGTGTGTTGACTTAGCATGGCTATTTGAGCGAAACCCTGACTGTGAGTGAGCCATCTAGTTCCTCCTTAGTGGATACACAGCCCAGCTCGGGGGTGATCTCTCAGCTGAAAGAATACAGTCTGGACAGAGATCTATGGTTGGGTGGAACGTTGCTCTCACGTAGCCAGTCGTTGGACATTTGTGTTGCAAGATAAGTATTCTTCGTGGATTAAATTATATACAATCTGTGTTCTGCAATGTGCTAAATCTAAATGTTATGTATTCATGAGGTTGAAATCGATATGATGTAGCTTAAGTAGGGGATTGAATTCTCTGCCTATTGATTGCTTGAGATAAATATGCTTATGCGAATCTATGCTTATATGTGTTGTTATGTTTAAATTCTGCTGTGTTTTATTGAAGTTTACATCTGTATAGAGAAGTTTTTAATTGTTAATATTTTATGAGTAAAAATATTGGGGCTAAGTTTACAAAAGCCTGGTGTGTTGTTAATGTTTCCTTCCCTGCATTTGATGATGGGCGAAGGGGACATTACACGGATGTTAACTCAAATTCAATTTTCTTCAAGTTTGCTTAATGTTTCTTCTCTTTCATCATTTTCGTTTTCAGAATCAAGTGTATGCCAATTATTAAATACTGGATCAAGATTTGCAAAATTTGAAATTAGGAGAAATATGGAAAACTGATTACTTTTCTTAGGCTTTAAATCCTTAAAAACTAGGGGCACACATTGACAGCTCTTTAGTCTTGTTGCAATTTTTATTTTTATTTGAAACCTAAAGCCATTTTTATTGTTGTACAGACGAACCTGGAAAGCAAGTTTCCAGCACTGTGAGGATAAAGAATATTAGTCGGTCGTCTCTTTCCTTTAAAGTAAGCATGACTAGCTTAACTTCGTATCATGCCAGAAGACTACAATGGGATTTAGGAAGTTGTGTATATGTTCTCTATCAATGCAAAATCTCATTCAAAGGTAGTTGTCTATTGTTTTACTTTGTTGCTAAATGTTTTTGAATGATGTTTGCAGTTCCAGACACATGCTCCCAAGAGCTGTTTTATGAGACCCCCAAGCGGTATCCTTGCTCCAAAGCAGTCGATAACAACAACTGGTAAATAATAAGTCTCTTCTGCTCGGAAATATTTGATTTTACCCTCTGATATATGGTGCTTTGGAGCATGTATCTGAACAGTACATTTTTTCTTAAATCAATGTTATGTTTGTGGCTATTAAATGACAGGTTTTCTGACAGTGATGATAATTTGGTGCAGTTGTAAAATTTGTAGAGCAGCCAGAAAACTCTCAGGAAAAGAAGAAGACGAAGGATAAATTCAAAATTGTGAGCTTGAAAGTAAGAGAGGGCGTTGAATATACTCCAGAATTGGTAAGTGGAGTTATATTATGGAACCCTGAAAACCAACCGGTACTGCTTCCATCCCTTTTGATTAAGCAGGATCATTATATCTCTCAGCCCTAATTATCTCTTATTGTCATGACTCAGACATTCATTAAATCTCTTTATCTTCAGTTTTCTGAGTGTCATAATCAGATTCATTTAACTTTATCTCTTTTGTGTGCATTTTAGTTTTTAAATATTGGTAGAAGCTTAGGGTGCCTAGCTGGCAGGTTTGAAACTCTGTGGATTTGGCATTTTTTTATTATAATTTTGATTTTTTCTAAGATGTACTTAGATTCTGTGAATTTGGATTACTATTTGATCTTTTTATAAAAGTAGTCTTTGTTAAATAATAAATATTTTGTAGATTTAAGGCACTTGAATTTGAAATGTTTATTTATTTTATAAAAACTGAAACCATCTTATTTTCTTGATTTGAAGTTTGACGAGAATAAGGACTCATTGACAGTGGAGAAAATATTGCGTGTGGTATTCCTTGATCCACTACGCCCATCCAAGTTATAATTTATGTTTTTTCACAAGTTGGGCTCATTTTTTTATGCATGGCATTCAAATTAAATTGTTTTCCATTTATTTTGTTACTCTATAACCCTGTAATGTTGGTTGTCTCTATAAGGAGCTGGAGAAATTGAAGAAGCGTATAGCAGAAGTAGAAGCTGATAATGAAGCACGCAAGAAGCTTGTAGATGACAAGGCTGCAAAACCACCTGGTCCTATAGAAGGCGTCCTAGATGAATGGGTAAGCCTTTTTGTTCTCTTTCACAAAACTTAGTTGTGTTGCTCATTCTCTGTACCTTACATTGTTTCTTGAAGTTAATGTAATTGTTATCTATTCCCAAGTTAATAAATTCTTGCCTTGCTGTAGAAGGAATGAAGAGAGAGATATTTCGCAAGACAAGAAGCTGAAGGAGCAAACTCTGTGTGAATATATTAGAGGTTTCTAAGGGGAATACCGTATTTGTTCTGTTAGGAATCATTTGATGCTTATTTTCTTTGGATTTTTAATAGCATACAAGGGAATGAATTTGGGCATTGCAAAATGGATGCCACAGGGAAACATCTTTTTTCAATCTGTCAACATATGCAGTGTTGTTTGAGGAGAATATTTCATGTACATATAGTTTTCCATTGCAAACTAAGGTTCCTATTTATTGTAAGTATTAATTCTACTGTACCAAACGTTGCTCCATTATTGTTCTTTAGTTTTTAAAATTTTGGAGATATGCAATTCGACTCCATCCAAGCACTTTAGGACTCTGCATTCGCACTCTGTAATTGTATCTTAGAGGAAGAAGATGGTCGTTAAATTGTGTTGATTAGTTTTGGATGTTTGATTCGGGATGTTCGACTAGTTTTGCAGGTTTTTCCAAAATTTCGTCATTGACTAAAGTTGAAACTATGGTTTCAAATTATTTTATTTTTTTGGTTTTTTAAAATTCGTATTTATCTCGTTTTTTATTGGTCCCGTGCAGGTGACGAAAATTATTTGAAACCAAGATTCTACTTTGTGGAAGATTTCTTTATTTGCAATTGTCTGATAAGTATAAACACATGTAAACCATGTGGTCTAAATAATGGTAGGTTTGAAATAAAAGTTTGTCCATACTATTTTCACTGAGTAAAGTATACTAGATGCGCCATATGGCTGTTGAATTATTGTTCTGAAAGGCCGAAAGTTTCCCTTTCAAGAAAAGCAATTTGAATAACCCTATATTAGTTTTGTTCCTCGTTAGTTAGTGCTTATGTTTTCATAAGATTTATTTTTCATACTAAAAGAAATTGTAATTTGCTATTCTAAGTAAGAATCAAAGTTACATTAATGAATCTTATTGGGCCAGAGAAACTGGTGACAAATGACTAAAAGGACTAAGCCTTTCAAAATACATAGCAGTGCATGACCAAAGGCTTGTAACAAGATCTAAACACCAATACATAGGCACTAAAACATAATGGGACATACTAAAGCTGCGGACAAACCATAGACATCTTAGAGCTGTACAAAGCTTATAACAAATACAAACATGAGAACACAATTTAAGCAGGTAGGAAAAAACTATAGAACCCAGGATCATTCAGGATGAAATCAAGCTAATATACGAATCCGGATTGGAGTGTTTTTATGCATTCTACAATGCTAAAACATATTTGATCACATGCAACAGCTAGTGCAGATAGCAATGTCAAGGACATTGCCACCTCGTGGCTCTTGTTATAATTGGAATAAAAATTACGATTTTTTCCTTTGAAAAAAAGTAAAATGGTGAAATCAAATTAACATTGTCTCAAGCATAAGCTTAATCAATTGGCCACAATAAACATACACAAATATGAATGAAGTAATGTCCACAAACCAAATTTCACTCTTGATCATGCTTTCAAAATTTCCAAATTATATTATTGGGCAAGAATAGTTTCAAGGATTTGTTCATCACTTTATACTCACAGAGATCTACATATAGTTTTATCATGCATGTGAAACTCCAAGAAGGACCACTGAAAACTATTTTCCATAGTACCTCAAAACTATTGCATCAAGGATGTCATCAAATCATCCTTTAACGACTTGTTCAAAGTTCAAACCATCATATATTAGGATGATGGGTATTGTAATTCAGGAATTGATATGAGAGTGAAAGTTGTCATGGTTTTGTGATAGGAAGACATAGTCACTGTGATAACAAAAGATAAATGTTCCTCCTCTTACTATAGTTAACTATTACTCAATTTAAGCCTGAGTTGCATTTTTCAAAAAGTCTTATAAGTTTTTTTTACACAAAAAACCTGGAACTTCTCATGCTTCAATTCAGGAAGCGAAAACTTAAAAGGTCAAAATTCACACATGTCAACAATTAAAATTTAGATTGAATGATGAGAAACCCTGGAGACTTTCATTCTGCATCTCATAGTATTTACAACACAAGGAAATTTTCAAGATGCCTTTGGAAAATCCCCATTTTGGTTTGAAACATAGGAACCAATTGTTGAAAATAAACCATTGCATGGCATCTATGAAAACAATTGGGTCACTATGAAATTATGAATGCAATGTAGGATTTCTATGAGCACAATCATAAATGGATAATACCATGATAATCATAAATTTGTAAGTAGCAGATGGAAACCTAAATTCGTATGCAGCTGATGCATACCTAAATTCATAAGAACTAAATTCGTATGTAGCTGATGCATACCTAAATTCGTAAGAAGCTACTGCATACCTCCCAAGCAACAATGAAACTATGGGTACCTAATTAACTGAGGTTTAGGAATGTTCCTCGAAAGTCAAACTGTCTTGTAATCTGAGTCATTCAATAATCTTCCCTTACTCTCTCTTTGATCTATAATCCTATCCCATTTCAATGGCTTTATCCAACAAGAGGTATGCTTGACATAGGAAAACAAGAGAAAACATGCAGATTTATGGATTGCAAAGGGAACAAAAGAAGAGCTTGCGATCCAGGTGAGAAAGGAGGTAGGGTGAATAGCAGGGTAATTTTTAGGGGCGAAATCTCGCCAATTATCTGTTTTTGGGGATTTGTTTCAAAAAATAAATTCGTTATTTGGTCATTTTTACACTCTAATATCGTCTATATTTACATAAAATATGTTTTTTTATCATAATATACACCAAAATTTACAAATTTCAGTAGTAAATTGTATGTTTCATATTAAATATTCGCCTACCTATCTATATATGTAATTTTTTTAATCCAAATTAATCACCTAGAATACTTAACTTAAGTATACTATTTGAATCCTTAAAAATACCCTAGTGAATAGTACTTGCAAATATATCAGACAATGAACAACTACCAAATACATAACCTGCAAGGAACACATGTTCTTTTTTTCCCCATAAAATGCATATTGGTCTCCCTCAACATCCATGTGTGTTGTCGATCATATCAATGCTTTTAACGATGAACCCTTGATTGCTCTTATCCGATGAGGGAGGGAATTGTCATAGATTAACTCTTTGTTCTATTTCATGTGGCAGAGTCTCTACTTTAGACTATGACAACATAAGTGCAGTCGCAATGAATTAAAATCATTTTATTTGTTACTGGATTATGATATTGATAACTAATATATTTGATACTACATTATGATATTGGTAACTATGACTTCTGTTTATGTTGAATAATATTATTGTAATGGAATCCTTTTTCAGCAAGTAATGCTAAGTTTGAATGTTGTACTATTTCTTTTATAAAACTTTGATGTTGTACTTAAGGCAAGGACTTGAAGCTCTGCTTCTATTTAGCTTGTTTTCAAAACAAGTTCCTTTTAAATCATATGATAAATCAACATTTCTACAACATTTTAATTTCAAAATGAGTTCATTTTATCTCAAATTGTAAGTCAACATTTTAATTTTATTCAATCGAAAATGGTTACAAATATAGTGAGTTTACACTATTTTAATTTATTAAATAGGAAATGATAAATAGAGTGAAGGTAAGTGATTTTATATCTAATGAAGTTAAGAGTTTAGTTTATTTTATTTTATTACACAAATATTTTTATTACATTATTTTCAAAACACTTATTTTAAAATATTATTTGAAGATTGATTATATAATTTTTTTTTGTTAAATTATAAATTTTTATTAATTAAATTTCATTTTTAATGTATAAATAGATTTAACTTCTTGCCATGTCCTTATTATATTATAATTTTGTATGGATCTGAACAATTGATGCTTGTAATTTTGATCAAGTTTTGTTTAAAATATTGTTTTTTAATAATTAAATTCAGATAAATCATTAAAAATTATATAATTTTGATCATACTTTGATTTCCAAAGTAACAAGTATTAACATATTTTCTTATAAATTTAACTCTTCTGTGAACCACCATAAAATATAAAGTCATACTCCTATGATGGTTTGGCATTTAAATTCTTTGTAACATTACCATGTTCTAAAATCATATTCAAATGCTATGCTCTTGTCTCATAAATCACTTAGGAATATGCTCTTGTCTCATTACTTATTTTCCTATGAATGTAATTCTTTGTAACATTACCATGTTCTAAAATCATATTCAAATGCTATGCTCTTGTCTCATAAATCACTTAGGAATATGCTCTTGTCTCATTACTTATTTTCCTATGAATGTAACCCTTCAATGAACCACCATATAAAAATACAAAAAAAAACCATAAAATATAAAATCATACTCCTATGATGGTTTGGTTTGGCATTTAAATTCTTTGTAACATTACCATGTTCTAAAGTCATATTCAAATGCTATGCTCTTGTCTCATATCATAAATCACTTAGGAATATGCTCTTGTCTCATTACTCCCAACGATTTGTTGTTGGCTTCACATGGAAGCATTACAATACTCATTGTTGTTGGCTTCACATGGAAGCATTACAATACTCATTGTTGTTGGTTGCCATTATCATCAATAAAAAAAACTTTAATGTGCTAAGTTGGTGCATTGTCGAGGATTTGGAAAATCGTTAGGGGGTACTATCATCGAGTAACATTCACATATTTTAGTATATGTCAGTGTGAGGACAAAATGTTTTTTAATGTTTATGTTTTAATTGATGAAAATTACTATCACGTTGAGGGCGAAAATTGTAGAATCTTCTACCAAATTACCAATTGGAAAATAATTATTTTTAAAAGTTGAATAATTTCTAAACAAATAAGGTTAATAGCATATTTTTTAAAAACTTGAAAAATATTGTTCTCTAATGAGCATAATTTTTTTGGCATAATATTTGGTTATAAAACTTCAGTGTACTTGTGATGTATTGCTTAACATTCGTCCAAAAGAATCTATTTATATATGTAAAGAACTGAGGTTTATAAATAATGTGGTCGATTTATATTATAAAAAACTACGATTTCTTTTAGGAAAAAGAGTATATTTTTAAAAGTATTAAAAAAATGTTTTTTTGGTGTTTGTAGAGGGTAGAGTAAGTAGTAAATGAGAAATAATATGAGAAATTGTAAATGGAATGTAAGGAGTTCAAATTCTCACTTATGCTTTATGAGAAAAATATTTTTTAGTTATTTTAGTTTAATTATAAATAATTATATTTTTCTATAAAGACCTATAAAAATGGTGTTGTTTATTAATAGAATTTGAAAAAATTATTTTAATTTTAATTTGACGAGATATATTCATTCAATCTTATCATAATGAAAAGTTGTAAAAAAATTATACTTTAATGGAAAATAGTTAACTAAGTATATATTTTATTAAAAAATGTTAAATAAAAAATAGTTCTTCTAATCTTTTGTAATTTAAAATTAACTAATTACTAAATAAATAAATTATAATATTATTTAATTAATAATAAGTATTTTTAATATTTGTAATTTAAAATTAATTAACTATTAAATAAATAGGTTATAATATTATTCAATTAATAATAAATATATCTTGTAAATTAAAATAGAATCTTCCAATAAAATAAAAATACATATACATAGAAAACAAAGAATTTCAAAGTGTTAAAAATTACAACATACTCAGTTAAATCTATATAATAGATCATTTGTTTTATGTATCCATGTGATGGTTGAGGATTGTACGTTAGATGCATATATGGAGATTATCACAAAGCATGCTTAACCATGTTAGCCAATGCCCTTTAAACTATCAATCGTTATGTTTTGTATGTTTGTTGTAGAACCCATTATGAAAGAAGATATTATATTTAATTTGGAGGCCCTTGTCAAAGGGTGAGAATTTAATCAAAACAACATATATTGGGTTGTAACATAGTCTCTTTATGGTTTTCTAAGAGTATGTAAATATGACATGATTGATTTCATCATTGTTGTTCAGGTTAAGATGTGTGTGATTTAGAGTTTGGTGATATCCATACAAATAAGAACTAAAGGAAATTGTTAATTAAGACTATTAAGTTGATTAAATATTATTAACAATATATATTATTCACTTCATCTCTCAAACCATACAAAATATTTGATAGAGTGAGTATTAGAGAATAATCCTTAATACATAGATTTGATGAAAAAAACAATTATATTAATTTTCCATAGACTCCCTTAGAAGCCCACCCATACATCAAAATTGTTGGTCCAAGTATTCAAGGATATAAAGGATATGTCTCATGGATCTTAGATTTAGGATGAGGCATGCAGAAAGAGGGCTCTAGAGGCATTCTCACAAAAATTGATAGGCATTCTCAAAAGGATCGATAGGGAAAAGTACTATGAAAAAAATATTAATGTTGAACAAACACATGATGATTGGATGATGCAGAAACATGAATGAACATAATCACAATTCTTGCAACTATGTTCACAATTTTAAGTTTTATTATGTTGACAAAGTCCATTTTTTTTTTTGTAGGTTTTTATCTAAACTTTATCAAAAACATACATGTTTGAAATTTTCACATATCTTCATATAGTTTTTTAAATCCCAAACATAATCTTTAACAAACTTATGTGTGAACAAAGAAAGAGACTCATGATGGAAATATGTGGGTATCAACAATAAATTGCATGCTATGCATCATATGTAAAAGAATCAATAATACTCATAACACATGATTTCAAGTGGGGATTTGAGATGTCTCCAAAACTTTTATTAAGTGACACTTCAATGACATATATGCATTCATAAGCTCTGTGATGTGTTAATGTTGTGTAATGGCACGTCATACCAATGAATAAATGAGAGCCCACAAAACTCAAGATGATTTTAGTTAGATACTATTTAGGCAAATGCAGGGTGTTGAATCCTTAATCTTCATCATGATTCACATATATTATCCTTTAATAGTGAAGGTATATATTGACAACTAAACATTTATTATCTTCAAGTCACAATATTGATGAGTTATTGAAAATATAGTTCTTTTTTTGAAATTTTTATAATATTTGTGACTTTGACAAAATATGATTGAATTTTAAAAATACATTTCTTTTAAAAATTCACATTTTAGAAAGTGTTATGCACCAAATTCTTAAAATAGCATAACGACACAAAGAAAGAGTAACCCAAAGTCTTGATAACAAAATAAATAGATCAATAAGATGCATATTTGAGGGGGAAACTTCCTTATACAATGTATCAAATGCACAAGATAAGATGAGATGATCCTAAAACTAGATTTCCTTGGTATATATAATAGGAGACAAATGGTACAATTACAACGTTTGCGAACTAACAATTTATATACTAGCCTACCAATAAAGACAATACTAATATAATAATAAAAGTGTTTTTTCACAATATAGAGAACTTAAAATCAAGTATACAATTAAACAAAACAAAACATATTAATTTAATTTTAAATTTTCTAAAAAAAATTAAAATTAAAATACACTTTTTTTCAACGAAAAAAACCATACTATTGGTATTCATTAAGAGAATCAAATAGTACAAAAATAAATAAGTCAGAAATGACTTATTTTTTAGCGAATGACTGATTGTCAAAATCAAGTTCTGATGTCCCCATAACAAAGTTCAACCAAAATATATCTGTCTTCAGCTTACAAAAAAATAAGCTAAATATAAAAAATGTTGACAGTGCTTGAATAAACAACCTGTGAATCCAAAAATTCTTCCCAGTAGATGACTCCTTCAACCCCATCATATGCATCTTTTGAAAGTGTCAACCAAGGAATTATGAATTCTATAAATATGTTCAAAGTTTATCTCATTGAAGAGCTGGATCTTCTCCCTAGTTCTGCAGCACCATTGATAAAGAGTAGTAATATTGAAATTATACTCTCCTTGCGCTCATTTAATAGTTACTCTTGAGTCACCAAATACTGTCAAATCCCGAAGTCCAAAAGAAATTGAGACAGTAAGAACACACCATAGTGCCAATAACTCAGATTTTGTATTAGTGCTCCTCCCACAATTCATCTTAAGCGAATAGTAGTGTTCCTTGTTCATAAATATGGCACCACCAGTGGCGCAAAGACCATCAAAATTGTGCCGAAAAATCAATTTTTCCGTTTGAAATCGTAGAACTTTTAGACTATGTGATACTTAAAGGAGATGTCTAAAAATTGGACGATTTGGCCAGGACGAGGGCTTTTCACCGGAATTTGGGGTTTTTTATTTTGCAAAATATGAATTTAACTGTGTTTTGATGGCAATTTTGATGGTAGAAATGGAAATCGTAGAACTTTTAGACCTTTGGGGCTTTTCACCAAAATTCAAGGTTTTTTATTTTGCAAAATCTAAATTTAAGTGTGTTTTAATGACAATTTTGATGATATAAACCAATTCAACACCATCAAAAACCCCTATAACATTGCAATATTTAAAGCCCATGAAATAAACAACTTTGGCATAATCATTAAACATCAAAGCATTTGTGTTGTTACATGTTGGTAGAACAATATATTATGTGCATTCATATATAGGTAACGTTAATATTATATTATGGGCTCATTTTTTCCAGCTTGTTTTATTATCAAATTCAAAGCATTTTGGCTGGTACATGTTGGTAGAAAAATATATTATGCCTGGTACATGTTGGTAGAAAAATATATTATCTATTTGATGTATATTTGACTGTGGATAAGTATCTTGTAATGATGGTTGTTATATTTTGACATGTTTTGGATGTTAGTCTATATTTTTTTATCATAAGTCTGTCATAGATTTATTATTTTGTACAATTTGATTCATAATATGAATATCAATAGTATGGTTTTTTTCGCTGAAAAAAAAAAATAAAAAAAATTATGCATATAGTCAAGTTTATATATTTTGGATTTAATGTGTGATTGTTTCCATTCTTGTGGAAGACATATTTTGTTGATATTTATGTTAATAATAATTTTATATACTTTAATTTTTTATAAATATTATACATAAAAGTTGGTTAAGTATGTGATAGGAGTATAAGTAGAATGGATAACAAGTTAATTATATTTAATGGCTTGGTTTTAGTTGAATAATAGTGATGAGTTAATTCTCATTTGTGAATAGTAGTTAGTGATGATTATCATTAGTTTGACTATTGAATTATGACATTGCTATTAAAAAAACGCTTTTGGAAAGAAATTTAACCTTTCTGACCAATTTTTTTATCAGAATCAATAATTCTAAAAATATTTGGGTTTTGTGTTATTCATACCCAGATTAAAAACATTGATAGGTCATACCAATTAACAAATTTATCATATATGTAATTAAGAATTATTTAGAAATCATGTCTAAACACCCTGCTGCAAATCATTGAATGCATTACACTATGGGTGATGCACCCTTGCATTTAAATAACTTTAAATCCAACACATGCTACACCAAGTGGTTAGACACGGTGTATTAAGAATAGTTCTAATTACAAAAACAATATCCATAGTTCTAATTATAAAAGGCGAAAGCCATGAGCATTCAATCAACACCTTACACTTCATATTTAAATTTTAATGTTGCTGTGGAGATATGAACAATTGGATTCAGTTGTTAGTAGAATAAGTAAGTGGCTCTAGTTAAATTGATAGTATCCAATTTAACTAGTAAGTTTCAAGTTTTAGGTTAGTTCATTATATCTTCTTTGCATGTTAGAGAGATCAATATTATCATAATATTATATGTTAAATCCAACGGTGCACCACCCAGCTCTAGAGGATTCAATTTTCTACAATAAAGTACTTATAATTTTTAATTTGAAAAGACAAAGGCTGTGCTTGTTAAGTTATAATTTCTAATTTGAAAAGACAAAACCTGTTCTTGTTAAGAGCAAGTCCGTGGCTCCAGGCAAATTGATAGAAGTTGGTGAGTTTTAGGTTAGATCCCCTGCATGTTAGAAAGGTGATAGCAAAAATATCTCCACAAAGTGTTCCTCCAGCCACTAGGTAAAGATTTTCGCACTGAATGAATATAAATGAGCTCGCCAACTTATTTCTTCCAATAAAGACCACTTACATGCAGCAATTGACTTTGCCCTGTGAAGTCAGAAATGGCTGAGAGATTCGGTCAGGGTAGATTAATTATTTTGATCACGACTCGTCGTTATATTCAGAAGTAGATGCGCCGTTGATGGGATCTCCACAAAGAACTAATACCTACTCCCACGGCGTATTAACTTCTGTCCTCCATTGAATTGAATTTTAATATCAACGTAAATGCGATTGTGATGTTGCCAGAAACACACTGCAATCGTTCAATAAATAAATGCATCAAAGCTCCTGTTACCTTGTCGCATGTCAACGTTTTATTAAAATGATTAATTTCTGGTAGTTGATTTGATAATTGTCAGAAGCTTTGCCAATCTAAAGGACGTTTGCAGAGCTGTTACATCAATTATATAAAACAACTCCAGTCTCCGGCATATCACACACATTTTAATGCGTCACTTTTAACAGCTTGTTCAGCCAGGTTTCGGCCTTGCAAGATGCCACTTGCCACTGTATTTACAAATTTCAACTACAAGTCCCATCGCATTCATTTTCTCCAGACAAGTAGAAGGCTTGGCGTCTTTGTCTAGAATGAATTTTAGGTCAAAAGGCAAAGCAGCTCTACAAATACTATATATAGCCTTATAAGCAACATGGTAGGTCAAAAGGCAAAGCAGCTACAAATACTATATATAGCCTTATAAGTAATATGGTTAAAAAGCTCCATTATTTAGTTTAATGCAGGTCATTTAATGCCGCCTTAGCAGGTCAGTTGGTTTTGGATCTCAATCTAACTTGCTTGAAATCTAATGGTTAACTGACCTGCTGCCCTGGCATTAAATGGTCTGCAGCACGCTAAATAATTTTCATCCTAAAAATACATGTGCAACAAGGTTAATTTGATGTATGTTTATCCAACTGCTAACAGATCTACTGGGGCTGCATTAAATGACCTGCAATAAACTAAATAATATTCACCCTAAAAATACATGTAAAAAACTGCAACATAATTAATTGATTTGATATATCATGTTAACTTCTTCAAAAAAAACACACATTTTTCAACGTACAGTTGATCAAATACTTTGATCATGAACAGTTTGAACGAATAGCTTGCAAGAACAGTCTCTCATTTTTTAAGTCTCTTCGGATGGACATGCCGAGGCGTCGTTGGAAGCCAATAAATTATTAAGCTGCAGCTGGAAAGATACAATTCGCCCACATTTGCATTGTACATTTGTTTGATTAATGAGTATTTGTTCAAGTAGTTGAGAACTTATACCTATGTCTGAGGTTAGTTGAAAGCGTCGATTGAGATCGGCACCTGAAAGTTGACATTGGCACTCATTTTTTACACTTATGATAATAACTGTGTTACAGCAGAATGAGCTATGTCGTGTGTTGAAGTTGAAAGAGACTTATCTTTGTCAATTATTTTTTTTAAATTATTTTTTTAAACAGGTCTATTTATAAGAGAATTTTAAATTGTGAAAAATAAGATTAATATATTGTAAATATTGGGAGAAAGAAAAAGGGTATAGAATATTTATATGTACTAGAAAAGTATTAAAAATAGAATATCTTTTGAAAATATAGTTTTTTAATTGAAAATGTGTCTTGAGAGGAAATCAACAACCTACTCCACCACCTTTTAAAAAAACTTTTTAAATAATAAAAAATAATAACAAAACAATTTCTATAAATAATTGAATTTTTATTCTTGTCTAATTTAATAACTATATTTTTAACTATTTGAAAATTCTACATCTTACTTCAAAATTAATGATTTCTTTTTATTTTATAATTTGAATATAAACAATAAAAATAATTATTATTATACACTTTTAAAAATTAAAATAAATATTATACAGTATCATATATTTTCTTCAAATTTACATTACAATAAAATATAAATAATAAAATCAAAATGATTTAATAACTATATATGTATATACGTATTTAAAAGTAATAAAATCATAAAATAAAATATTTAATTATGTTTATTTCAAAACATTTTAGGTTCTATCCAGTATTAAAGTTTCCTATATTTTAATAACATAAAAATATATATGTTTAAAATATGCTTTACAAAATTATTTCACTTAATATATGTTTAAAATGTATATGAAATTTAAAATTTGTGTTTTACAAAATCATTTTAATTTAAAAAAACAATTTTACAAGAGATTAAAAAATATAATCATAAAAATATAAAAATAACATTTTTTAAATAAAAAAATAGAAAATAAATATATAAAAGTTAAAAAAATTAAAATAATAAATGAATATTTAAAAAATAATTAAATAAGATATTTTTAAGAAACATAAAAAAAAATATATTAAAGGAGAGAATTTGATTCAATTGGGGTTTGGGATTGTTTTTTCAAAATTTATTAACAATGAGTTGCTAGAACTTACTAAGTTTATAATGATCTTTAGTAAGTTTATAATGATCTTTTTTATTTTGAAAATTCTTTTTTTTTTATCTTAATAATTTAATATTTAATTTATAATTTTTTTTTTTTTAAATTCTTTTTAACCTTGATAATTAATTTAGCAATGATAGATTGATGGTGTAGTCATGGTCAATGTTCATAATATGCTTTTTCCTCTACTTTTTACAATTTCATTACTTTCTCTCATGTGCACGAAACTCCACTAGAAAACCAAAACTCATAGATTCCTTGATGCAAGGGATTTCATTTTGTCTTTCACATTGTTGTAAATGTTCTTTAAGATTTGTGTACGTGGGAATATGGGTTTGATGTTCATTTTATAAATATTTGTGCATTTTGCCAGTGTGATCCTGTGAATGAAAGGAAGATAGGTGTGTGCACACGAGGTTTGGAACTTGAGAGAAAGCGATTTTTAAGGTGATTAACTTTGTGGAAAATTTTGTTTCTCTAATTAATTATTGAAGAGATCATGTTTTCAAAGAGATTATGTAAGATGAGTTTTATAGTGATCAAAGTGTTTAAATCTTTCTTTCAAAGATATCAAAGAACCTATAATTGACAGCTATTCATTATTATATATTTTTGTGCATAGCGATGATGAGATATTGTGCATGAATATAATATCCCACATTTTTTATTATCTACTAATTTAATTTTAATTGACATTGATATTATGGCAAGTGTACGTGCAATATATGAGAGACTTCCCAAACTATTTATTATATGAACATTATTAAGTGTCACTTTGGATGGGTAAAGGCAAGAAGGTTTAAGAAGGGTCATTTAGGTTTGGATGGGTAAAGACAAAAAGGTTTAAGAAGGGCATGGAAGTTATAATCTTCTAATGACTTAGAGGCCTAGTTTATGGAGGGCTGGAGTGAGCCACCATACATACTCTATTGATCCTATTAACCAAAGAATGGGTATCAAACGTGAGATACAAAGATGTGTTGGCCTCTTAATGAGGACGTAATTTCTGTAATTTCCTCCATACTATTTGTATTGTTATTTATGATAATGGTCCATCTCATGGTGACTAATAATGCAAAATTGATAGAATCACAATTTGTACTATGTACTAAGTTAAGTTATTGATCTAGTGTGAGCACAATTAATTCCAATGGCAAGAAGGCCAAATTGGGAGGTTAGATTATTATACTTATGTTAAAAGGTCATTTAATTATAACACATATATACTTTTATGTTCTTTGCATTTTATTGAATACAACAGCTAAAAAAACATGGAACAACTACAAATTTATGGTGATTCCATAGGTTGAGAGATTGTGATAGATTGTAGACTTAACTATGTGTTAAATTCATGGGCTTGGAAGATTGAAGACTTTAAAAAAATTTCTTACATTGGCAAGGAGGTATTAATTAAACATTTGTTTAGAAAAATGAAATAAATATGAAACAAAAATGATAAAAATATATAAAAAAAATTATAATGTGAAAAATTCTTCAAATATTACTTATTATTCTTATTTTTATTAATATATTTTTAATTAAATTATTTAACATTGAATTATTAAAAATTATTTAATATTTTGTTTTTATTGATACACTTTTTATTAAATTATTTTTCATTCAATTATTGAAAAGTTAGAAATTTATCCATTAAAACACTTCTCACTTAAACGTAAAGATTGCCCACTAAATAAAATACGTAGGAATTATGTCATAAAAAAAAATTGTTGCTTATTATTTTAAGTATTTTTTCACACATATACTATGCGTCATATATTTAACCTATAGCATCATAACGTTACAATTACACTCGGAATGCATGAACGCTATATTATAGTTAGGTAGGGCCGGTGGTAGAATTTGGGCCCTGCATAGATTCAAGTTTAGAAGCTGGGCCTTAAGGACCAATAGGCTTTGCTAATTGTGTGCAAGAAGAAATAATAAAACCAGAAAATCAGCACACAAATTGCTTGACCATTTTGATTTATTTAAGGACCAATTATATACTTTGCTAATTGTGTGCAACAAGAAAGAATAAAACCAGAAAATCAGCACATAAATTGTTTGACCATTTTGATTTATTGAAGGACCAATATACGTTGCTAATTGTGTGCAACAAGAAAGAGTAAAACCAGAAAATCAGCACATGAATTGTTTTACCATTTTGATTTATCTAAGGACCAATATACTTTGCTAATTGTGTGCAACAAGAAAGAATAAAATCAGAAAACGAGCACACAAATTGTTTGACCATTTTGATTTATTTAAGGACCAATAATATACTTTGCTAATTCTTGCAGCAAGAAAGAATAAAACAAGAGAATCAGCACATAAATTGTTTGACCATTTTAATAATTTAAGACGCAAGATGAATACATTGCGTGAATGATTACAATTCCAATATGGGAACTAGGTTAGAATTCCTACAATGCATTAAAAAATAAATAAAAAGTTCACTGATTCTGGAACGCACATTATGTCAACTTTGAGTTGAGCAAATTCTTTGATCATAAACTAATAGTTTTCAAGAACAGTCTCTCGTTGCAGGTCTCTCTGATTTACATTTTTGGAAGCCAATAAATTAAAATTATTGAGCTGCGTCTGGGAGATTTCAATTTGCCCACATCTGCATTTTAATTTGTTTGATTACTTTACGTCTGTTCAGGTAGTTGAGGAACTTTACCTAAATCTGAGGTTGGTGAAAAATTTGAAGCTCGACAAAAACTTTACGTCTGTTCAGGTAGTTGAGGAACTTTACCTAAATCTGAGGTTGGTGAAAAATTTGAAGCTCGACAAAAACTTTAAAATAAAAAAATTAACAAGTCAACTTCAAGAATATTTGGACGAGATAGTTACTCAGTTGAAGACAAATTCAAGGTTTGAGAAGAGCATTGAAGAAAGTGAAAACTCCAGGCTACCATAAAAGGAAAGTATAGAAAATGCTAAGAGCAATGCACGTATTCACAGAAGCTCCCATCAAGGAAAATATTACAAAGGAAGAATTCATGGTCAACATGATTCAAGGAAGAATGGATGTAAAGAGAAGTTACATTACAAAGAAGACCATTTTCTCCCAGGTACTAAAGTTTATTTTTCAGTTATCGTTTTTCATGTAACAATTTTGGACACAGGGATAGAGACTGCAAATTTTATGGAGGAAATGATCAAACAAGGAATGGAGGTGTCCACATTAATTAAAATGTTGAATGTTACATCTACAACAATTATGGAAACATGGATAGAGATTGTAGAAGTATGATGAACCATAATATTGAATGTTACAAATGCCACAACTTTGGACACAAAGATCATGAATGCAAAATCATGATGGAGACTTCCATGAAAGCAAAGTATTATACCAAAGTATGCAAGAAGAAGTCAAAAGAATAGAAGGAAGAATCTTATGGATTGGTCCTCTCTATAGAAGATGAAATTACAAAGGCCACGACAGGAAACCAAAGCGATTTGCTTATCTTAAAGATGGGAAACATATTGAATGAAAGAGTAACAAATCCCAGGATCAAAGACAAAAAGGAATTGGTATTGCATGCTAAAGATGTAAAGAAAAAACAGGTTGATAGAGAAGTCTCAGAGGACATACCTGCAACAGTTACTAAGTCAAGTAATAAAAATAAATCAGCAATCAAAAAGAAAAGTGTCAAGTTTACATATGATGATCCTAAAGCAGAGCAACATTACAGATTGTTCTAAACGATATGGAATAAAAAATCCCAGTATTATGGATAATGTTGAGGGGGGGTCTAAGTAATAGGAAAGGAATATCGATGAAAATTCAAAAGAGTTGTGTTTAGTAAAATCATTAAGGAACACAAGGAGAGCTACTTCAAAAAGATTCAATAAATGGCCAAGTGTTGGAGGGACCCTTTGGACTCTCTATTTGTCATCATTATGTTATGTATGTTAATTAACGAATAGTAGTTGGAGCGGGTGTAACCACTCCAACGTCTTTACATGTTGTGTAAATATACCTTCAAGATTAATACAAACACAGTTGAGTACTTGCCCCAATCCTTTGTCTTCTTGATGTTTGTGCGTATGCTTATATTTCTACTTTAATGATGTATTGAACCTGCGCATTCAACATCTTGGCATCATCGTCGTCCTCCAAGTGGTCTGGGTGATAGTAACAATGCCTGGGGGATGGTTCTAACCTAGAAGATAATGTGTGGATGCTCATGGATAGAACCTTGCAAGAAAACACAAACTTGACTGTCTGCCTATTGTTATTCGTAAGGATATGTCTGATTAAAGAATTGGCTTGATCCATAATTGGAGGAAGTAGATCATGCGTTTCTTGTAAAAAGGGTATATGTTATTCATTAATTTGGTCGATGTTAATATGGTCAAGAATCTAAAATGTAACATCGGGAATACATGTAGCTTGAGTCTATATTGAGTCAATCGATTCATTAGCCTCTAAAGTGACTCCATTTTAAACTTTGAAGTCTAAGAGGGGTTGAAGCACGAGTCTTGTCAAGGAAGGTGATCCCCTCCAATTTGTAATTCAGTCGGTCTCTAGTTGACTTAGTAAGCCGAGTTGAGTCGATTCAGTCAGGTCTAAAGCATTCGGCCATGACCATGATTCACAAGCAGTCGGCAATGACCATGTTCATAAGCAGTCGGCGCCGACCATGATCACCAACACATGTACCGAACATATACATTTTAAACTTGTAGGAATCCTCACGATAGAAGAAGTCGACGAATACCACATTCAAGTAGAATACATCGGAAAAACACACAAAAATGATCATAATGATAAAGGTGACAATACATAGAACAATTGAACTAATCAATCCCTCTGGTGTTGAAGTGTAGAGCAGCTCTTGAATTGTGACCTCAGCCATTGAAGAAAGAGATGGTATTGAGGGAAAGGCCAAAATACCTTTGTTCTGGTCCGTTGAAGATGAGTCTGGATAGATCTTTAAAGGGTGAGGCTCTGATCGAATGTTCCCGAATTGACGATGGATGTTGACAATTCACAAGTCACAACTACTTTCTGCATACTTTCTCTCTTTGGGACGAAGAATCATTTTGTTGGTGGGGGAGATGTTGGAGGGACCTTTTGGACCCTCTATTTGTCATCATTATTTTATGTATGTTAATTAACAAATAGTAGTTGGAGCAGGTGTAACCACTCCAACCTCTTTACATGTTGTATAAATACACCTTCAAGATGAATACAAAGGCGGTTGTGTACTTTCCTCAATCTTGTGTATTATTAATGGTTGTGCATATGGTTATATTTATGCTTGAATGAGGTATTGAACCTACACGTTCAACACCAAGTCTAAAGGGGGTAAATGTTAGCAAAGAAAGATATTTTCAAAAGGCATTCGTAGTCAAGTAAATTTATCTTTTGCAAGGGAGAAATGATCAGCAAAACAAAGTCATAGAAGAGAAGCATATTGACAGGGGGAGTCAACATAATCCCTGGGGAAATAGGTGAATAGATTTGCTTCACCCCTTTTGTCATTTATGCCAAAGGGGGAGAGAGAGTTGAAGTTGTTTTCATCAATGACAAAGGGGGGATATTGTTGGAATAAGTTGTCATTGATGTCAAATAGGATGTCATTGATGTCAAAAGGGTGAAGAGATATGTAGTGTTTCCATTGGTGTCAGGGTGATAATGATGATGCAGTTTTAATAGATATAGATTGTCTAGGAATGTTTGAGGAAGCCTTGAATCACCTAGAGAAGACCCTAATGATCCTAAGGAATCCCTTGAAGAAGAATCCTTGTCACAAGTGTACATAACTCCAAAGAGGTCCCATTATGGTGTAGCAGTTGTGCATGGCGCTCACACAAAGACACTTTGAGCTGTACACAACTGGTACAAATCACCTAGAGAATCCCCTAATGATCATGATGATGTGGAGTGTAAAGGATTCCCTAAAATGTTCAAAATAAGTGTGAAGAATTTCCTAAAGAAATGATGTTGAGTCACATAACTATTATGGTGGGTCACATGAACATGATGATAAGAAGTGTAAGGAATTCTCTAAGCAATTCCGTTATAAATGTGAAGAAATTCCTAAAATAGTAGTGTTGGTTCCACATGACCATGTGGTTGGGGTCACATAACCCATGTTGGAGAAGACCCTAGAGAGCCCCTAAGGTTGGTGCAAAGCATATTGGGATGAAGTGTGAAATATCTCCCAAAATCATGGTGATGGGTCCACATAACCCTGAAAGCAGTGGTGTTGGGTCCACATTACTAGAAGGATTGGTATAGAAAATGAAGCACAATCTCATAAATTTTTATTTTTGGATTGAAAATGAAGCACAGTCTCATACTATCACTCTTCGTAGTGATAATGGAATATAATACACTTCTATTGAATATGAAAACTACATTTTTCAACATGGGATTATGCTTCAAAACACTGCTCCATATATTCCTCAACTGAATGGTGTAGCAGAAAGAATGAATATGACACTCTTGACTATGGGATGCTCCATGTTATTTTTCAAGAATGTGAAATTATTTTTTTGGGGTGATGCAACTCTATGTGCAATTTATTTGAGAAACAAAATTCCATCTCATTCTATTGCCAACAAGACTGCATATTAAATGTGCTATGGTTGCATTCCTTTAGTGAGGCATCTCAATGCCTTTTATTCCACTTGTTATGCCTTAATTCCAAAGGAATAAATAAACAATCTTGATGTGAGTCAAATGTGCATCTATTTGAGGTACTCAAACACCACCGAGGCATATCATATTACAATGAGTTAAATAAAAGGCCTATACTTTAAAGATATGACATTTTTCTTGAAATGAATAAAAATGACAAGACTACTGAGAGGAAACCTAATCGTCTAGATAAATTTACCCATGTAAAGACATGTCATGACTTTGAAAATGAGATTCCACCTCTTGAAGGGGGGGTCCCTATCTTACATCATTCTTTGGAATCTCCTTTTGCTACATTGTATTCCCCTCATGAAGAAGTTCCTGCCACTTCACTATAACAAGAGATTCAATTGGATGATGTGATTGATGGGATATGAAGATTGAATATTGATGAGAAATAAGTACCACCAACTAAGAAACATTGAACCTCATCGAAAGTTCCAAAGTGGGCCTGAAGACACTTGAAAGTGTTCATCATGATGAAATAAAAAATACAAGAACTAAAATTTCAACGAGACAAAAAGATGGAGGAGATGCACACAATTCAAATTTAGGTGATGTAGATTATATGGACGTTTCATATGATTGCGAATTGAATTTATTTGCTAACCTTGAACCAACTTCCTTTAAAGAAGTTGCTTCTCATGATGAGTGGAAATAATCCATGCAGAATGAATATGATTCTCTCATAAAAATTGGGACTTGGAAGTTGGTGGACACTCTATTTGGAATCAAACCAATTGGTTGCAAGGTTGACTACAAGAGAAAGTACAAATCATATGTCTCACTTGGAAATCATAAGGTGAGGATTGTGACAAGAGGTTTTACATAGAAAAAATCCATTGACTATGAGGAGACTTTATCCCCCATATAAAAATGGGTTTCCATCCATACTCTATTGGCTTTGGCTACATAGAATTGGTGGAAATTTCATCAAATGGATGCGAAAGCTTCTTTCTTAAATGGAGACTTGAAAGAGAATGTATTCATGTATCAACAGGAAGGTTTTTTTATGAAGAGATAAGAACAAAAGGTATCCAAACTCATCAAATCCTTCTATGGAGTGAAACAAGCACCTTGCGCAAGGTACAAAAAGCTAATGGAGCATCTTCTGAAATTGAATTTTGAACACTTAATCTTGATGATGCAACAATGTTTGTCAAGAAATTAAAATATATATTGTATATCTTGTCATGTATGTATATTATGTTTTGATAATAGGGAACAATGAAAGCTACATTGCATCCATAAAGAAAGGATTTGAGATGACAGATTAGGACATATTCACTACTACTTGGGAATTAAAGTGACTCAGAATCCAAAGTACATATTCGTATCCTAGAAGAAGTACATTAAAGAGTTATTGAATGGGATTGGCATGGTAGAGTGTAACCCTCTCCTTACTTCAATGGAATGGAACTTGAAGATCACATTAAAATAAGGGAATGAATTTGAGGATGAAATCAAGTACATATAGCTTGCGGGGAGTTTTATCTACCTTACCACCACCATACCATATATTTCATTAATTGTTAGGATACTTTACAAGTTCATACAAAAACCTATGAATGGCATTGGTCTACTACAAAAAGAGTTCTAAGATACTTGAAGGGGACTCAATACTTTGGACTAAAATATTCTAAGTTGGATGGCTTCAAATTGATTGGGTATTTTTATTTATTTAGGATTTGATGATGACAAAGAGAATGGAGTCTCTATTTTAGGATACCACATGTGTCTTGGATCATTAGCTCTCTCCTAAAGATCAGAAAAGCAATTTGTTCCTACAAATTCAACAAAAGAGGCAGAATACGTGGTTGTAGAAGAAGAAATGAAGGAGATTATGTGGCTTAGGAAGATGCTTGAATATTTATAGGAGAAACAAGTGAATTCTACTCCTCTATTGGTTGACAATAATTTTACAATCAAGTTGGCCAAGAATCCCCTATTTCATGATTGAACTAAGAATATCAACACAAAGTACCATTCAATATCATGTATAGTCAAAGAATATTCATTTGAGACATGTTCCACAAGTGAGAAAATTGTAGACATTTTCACCAAAACGCTCAATGGAAGTTAAAAGCTTGAAACGCTTAGAAAGATGCTTGGACTCATGAACACCCCTTCCTATGAAGGAGGGGGGGAATGTTGGAAACCTAATCCTTAGGGATTATGTTTCCATTTGTAAACTATTGTAGATATTTTAGTTTCAGTTATTAAAGAATAAGTTGAATATTCATGTACCTTTGGAATGTGAAAGGCCAAAGATGACTTCTCCTCATGTATTAGTAAGACCTTCACGATCAATGAAATTCAATCCACCATTGGAGTTATCCCATACCTATCACTAATGATTTTTCTTTTCACATTTTGAATATAGTTTTGGAATATATATTTTCGAACTTTATTAACTTATTATTGCTACCTTCTTAGTAGTATTTGTCAACTATAATAACTGCTATGGTCTCAAACTTATTTAACCTTATGAAGATATCCTAATATTCTCTAAAAACGTGTATTCATTGTTTTTTTGAAGAAAAAATTAATTATTTTGTATTTGTTCAATTTCATATATGGAATTTGTGATTGGTTCATAGATTTTGAAGGGACTTAATTACCCCTAATGTATGCAAATTCATTTTCCATATTTGTTAGTGTCTTAAAATCATCTAAAAATACTAAATTGTAACTAGCCCGATTCACTGCCTATTCCTCATCCTTATAGATAAGACTATAGACAATATCAAGGTGTCTCTAATCATTGTGTCAATTTGTAACATACTTACCAAATTGACTAGAACTAGCTCTAAAAGCATATATTTTTGGGTCAAAAACATAAAAATCAGCCCTTGAACCTAAAAGTGGTGCTACCAATAGCACACCTTTATTTTTCAATGTTAGAATTACAACATTTTTCCATCATGACCTTAATTCCTCGTAAATTTGCAAACAAAAAACCTTAAAATCGATCCTCGAATATAAAAGTGGTGTCCCAAATATCACCCCTTTTGGAAGGGTTTAAAATTACAACATGTTTGAAATCATGGCCTTGAGAATTGGTATCATTTTGGACAAAAACCTTAAAATTGACCTCGAATTGAAAGGAGATGCTACCAATAGGACCCTATTTCTTCTTAGTTAACATTTTAGAACTTGTTCAAATTTTTTTTTTTTTAAATACTAAAAGATTCCCAAAATAGACATCCCAAAAACACATAATTTGAAAAAAAAAAAAAAATTAAAATGAAAAAAAAAAATATTTAGAAAAACAAAATTAAAAAAAAACTTATATATATATATATATATATATATATATATAAGTGTAAAATAAATAAAAAAAACCCAAAAGGAGTGTTATTACTTACACCAAATTTTAATTCAGGGTTCAATTATATATATATAACATCCACTTAAACCAATTTTAGTTTATGAGACTTTAAGAAACAAAAGTAAGGAATTACTTGACTTGTTTTAGAGTTTTATTTCTTCACTCAAAAAGCTTGGAGAAGAGTGTTCCTAAATTACTATAATTTTGATGAGGTAAAAAGTTAGGCAAAATGATATTGTAACAAAAATTTAATATTAATGATTTATCATTAAATTTTAATTATCAAATATTTATTAATAAACATTAATCTTTAATTTTCATCATAATTGAGCTTTTTCTAATTGTATTTTTTAAAATATTTGTTTTATACTTCTTTTAAAAAAAAATGTTATATTTCTTTTTATTTTGGGATTTTTTCAAAAAAAAATCTTCTTTTATTTTAAGTTCTAATAAAAAAGCGTGCTATTTGTAGCACCACATTTCAATTTAGATTTTGATCTTGAGGTTTATGTTCACAATAGCGTGTTATTTTTGTTCTTTTATTTTAATCCCTAACCAAAAAAGCGTGCTACTTAGCACCACATTTCAATTTAGATATTGATTTTGAGTTTTATGTTAAGGTATAAAGGCCGTAGTTTTGAACAAGTTCTAAAATGTTAGCCGGGAAGAAAAGAGGTGCTATTCGTAGCACCACTTTACAATTTAAGGGCTGATATTAAGAATTTTGTTCGAAATAATACCAATTGTCAAGTGAATGATTTCAAACAAGTTGTAATTTTAATCCCTCAATAAATGGGATGATATTGGGAGCACCACTTTTTGACTCAAGGGTCAATTTTAAGGTTTTTTTTATAACTTTATGAGGAATTAAGGCCACGGTGGAAAAAAATGTAATTTTAACCTTGAGAAGAAAGTGTGTTGCCCATAGCATCACTTTTGGATTTAGAGATAAAACAACTACTAAATGCAACCTCTTACAGAATGAGAAATATGGAGCGCTCTCGTCAAGTTGGTAACTATGTTATGTATGTGTGTCAATTGATGGAATTTCAATTGCATGGCGGTTTGTGTTCCATGTTATGAACACTTGACGACCTCTACTCTAGACACAAACACCAAATATTGCTCCTACACTACTCTTGGCAGCGCACCACCTCAAATGGCCATGAAGTGGTCATGTTACATGCCCTATATCTATCTTTGTCTTGTGCATGCATATCCTTGACTACAACTCAATTAATCTAGCCCTATCTATATCTATCTAGATCTTGTGCATGCATATTGACTTACTACAACTCGATTGGTATCACTCGATCTCTATCCAGTGTCTATCTACCTTTACTTGGCTATGAAAGGATGTAAAGAGCTAGTCTAGTATCGAATACTATTGGAATCAAAGAGTTGGACTAAGACATGAATTGAAACTTATTGAAAGCTTTGTTGCTATGGAGGAAGACCAACACCATAAATCACCCTATGATAGTTTGTTGCAACTACTTCTTCAATTCAAGCATTTAATCACCATACATTGATTGTAATTCATGTGCAAACAAGATATTTCTTTATTTCAAACAATATAAACATTGAGCGCACTTACTGTTGTGTAACTCACTGTTGTGTAAATTAACTATTGCATTGCTTGAATTGATGACTTAACAATGAAAGATAGATATCCTCCTCACTTTACTTCCTTGAGCAAAAAAATATCCTTGCATAATTCCTCTACAAGTTTATGATATATGGAAATACCAGTAACTTCTCATCCATAATATTTCTAGTTTCTTTTCAGAAATCCAAACGATAGGCCCAATATAGTATCCATTTGCTGCATGTTTCTTTCTATTCACATCTAAGGTTAGCCATGCTTCCAATTCCTCCAACAAAGCTAATTTACTCTTCTTCGTAGATGGTGTTGAATATATAGAACTCCTAAGCTTCTTTGTTCTAATAGAAACTAGGCTCTATATATAGTGGACTACTGCATGTTTCATCTAATGGAATACTAAATGTATTGTCCCATCCACCACGATTCATCTAATGGAATATTAAATGTATTGTCCCATCCACCACTAAAAATGGTTGGCTAAATAAATTCTATAGACCAGTATTGGAACTCGAGGTATTATTTGATCCATCTAACTCTTTACTATGAATAAAGGTTGAAGATGTGAGGAAGGTAGTAGATTTTGATTAATGAGTACTAGAAAATTGTAATAGTTGATCTTTATCCTATAACAACCCAAGAAAAGATAACTCATAGACTATCATTGGCCACACTTAGCATGCCTTGATGCATTTGGCTCATGGACGAGTAAACCAAGAAAACATTTTAGAAAAGATAATTCATAGGTTATCATTGGCCACACTTAGCATGCCTTGATGCATTTGGCTCATGGACGAGTAAACCAAGAAAACATTTTATGATCTCTTAGGGATTGCGAAAAACATATTCCATTATCTTTTTCTCCATTTCATTGTCAGTCTTACCTATTAGTTCAAAACGTAAAGGCAATCTCAATAGAAATATTAGAAGAAAATACCAATACACAAATATTGTAGGATACGAATGACGAAAATTTCCAAATTTGTAATAGTATTGACCAGATGGAGTTGATGTAGTTGGGTGCAAAGTTAATAACCGTATGATGGAGCTATGTCTCAAGATGAGAGAAGAATTCAGAGATAAAAACAGAGGTTAACAACATTTTGAATCTCTATAGTAAAATCAATTTAATTATCGAATTAGGCGAAGTCCATGATAGAGGGGCATTAGGTCAATTTCCTCCTTCGATTGAGTAGTTAACATTTGTATCCATGAAAGTTAATGACAATGATCATTTACTTTCTTATGTGGAAACCCATGTGCATGCCATGTGGATTGATCCTTTATGTGAAAACCTATGTGCATGCCACGTGGATTGATCCCTTATAGGTTGCTTTGAGATTCTCCAATGGACTTTTTTATTACACTAATTCATTATAGCTAGAAACCTTCTCTACCTAGCCCATTATAAATGGCAATAGCTAGGTAAAATATAATAGTATATTTTCGAGTGGTTTTCTTAAAAAACACTTTCAAATGAAGTGTAGGTGGGGATCATTGTGAATACCCTGTGTGCCTAGCATTGTACATATAATGGCCTTGTTCTTCACGACCATATCATACACTATATATATATATATATATTCATGTTAGGTGAATTGGCGCACTCTTTAGAGTGACGGCACCATTGAATACATATCGAAATTAACAAATTCAGGTTCAATACATAGCAAGGTCAACATTGTCCGGGGTCGAATCTGAGTGGAGACGGCAATAGCCGACAGCCTCAGCCACCCAGGATATACATTGCCCCAACACTATATGTCGAGTTATTATACACCCAATGACATGAATGTATCGAAGGGAATACTTTATCCATTTATTATTTGGTGTTTCCACCCCTCCAATGCAAACACATCATATGTCTCGCCCTTAAAACTATAGGACAACAACCTGATAATATTTTTTTAATAAAAGCTTCAATTAAAAAGGTCATAAACATAATGTTATGGAGTAGATAGATAACTCATGTGAGTATTATACACACTATGTATGGTTGAAATGATAAAGAAATACACAATGGAATATGGAATAGAGGATTCTGAGGAGACAGATAACTCATGTGAGTATTATACACATTATGTATTGTTGACACTATGTATGGTTGAAATGATAAAGAAATACACAATGGAATATGGAATAGAGGATTCTGAGGAGACAGATAACTCATGTGAGTATTATACACATTATGTATTGTTGAAATGATAAATAAATACACAATGGAATAGAGAATTCTTAGTAGAAGGCATTACATTTGGAACTATTGAGGTTATCAATAAGAAATAGTTGTAGGGTAAATTAGAATGCAACATTTTGAAATCTCTAAAAAAAATATTAATTCAATTCCATATATGGAAGATTGTGTGGAAAGGTATGAAGTCAATGTAATCTAGATATTTGAAATTTGTCTAAATGAAATTTGCATGAATGACCATTTACTTTGTTAAGTGGAAATATTTGTTAAGTGAAAATATATGTACATGTTACATGGCACATTAATCTCATGAATTGATTCCTTATATGTTTGTTTGAGACTCTACTAATGGACTTTTTTTATAAGATTAATTTAGTATATCTAAAATCTTACTCTATTTAGTTCCTCATATTAGTTTCATTTCAATATTTCATTAAAAACCAAATCACCATACAAATGTTCAACATTAATGACTATTCAACACCCTCCTCTAATGCACACTTCATATTTTTCTATTTCTTTGTTATTGTTGCATGGCTTTCAATTGAATCATAACAAGTATTATCTATACAATATCAACCCCCCAACTGTAACAAGATTGAATTTCTAATTGAAATAATTGGAATTCGAGTTCAATTATTTTAATGTGTATGTGGAGAGAGAAATGCACGATTCCTTAGGTAGGTACTTACAATGTAGTTATTATTTATCTTGTTTAAATTATTTTAACAGTGACTTTTCTTCCCATTTTAAATGTAAAGATTATTTAGATTTTATTAAGTTAGCAATTTTGACAAGGATATTATCACTACTTTATTCAAATATTATTCTAAATTTAATGAAATTTCATTTATTTCATTCACTTGAATGATTTGCAACTTTCACTTTTTTATTCTGAGATTGGATTCATTTTGATAATTCCTATTGTTATCAACCTTGGTGAATTTTATTTACAAAGAGATTTTATTTTCATTGTATAGTAGTGAAACCAATATTAAAGAAGGTTTTTAGATAACTTTTTCACTTAATCAAGTTGTAATTACTCAATTTTTTTTTAGATTTGAAGGTTGATTTTAATTTGGCAATTGAAGAATATCCATATTAGAGTATTTTCAATTCATGCCTATCTTTGTCAAAGAATCCCTATTATCTCATGCAAGGCATTCTCTTACTCCTTAAAAGTATATCAATCTCTAATAAACATTGCAAAGTCCCACAATCAAATTAATTTCTATGATAACATGGTTATTTTAGCAACTTTGATATTAAAATTGCTTTATTGCAATTCATGGATGCCAGCTCCGAGGAATAACAAACTCAACAATAGTTTAGTAAAAGATAAATACTTTAATAGTATTAACAATTGTGTTATTTTAGGCCATAAATTAATTTCATTTTATTCCTACAATGTATTGGTAGCTTGTCACTCACACACCCACATGATTTGGTAACTATTTATCACATGAATTTTTATCACACTTTTAAAAATACACTTTTAGCAATTTCAACTAATTCCAACTAATTCCATTTATTAATTTTGTAAACAAAACTATGAGTTATCCCACAACATACACATTCATGAATATTCTTACTATTTCCTATAATTTTAGCTTTATTTGACAATGATGCTAATTGTAATTGTTGTTGCTTGGAATATAAAAATTAAAACTCCTTAAGATTTGGGTTGTGGCCAAAAGTTAAGATTGGAGAAACTTCAAAAAATATGTGATCAAAAGCCATAATCAAAAAGTACTATAGAAGAGGATTTGATACCAATGTAATAAACATTAGTTTATTTATAAGAAAGATCCAATATAAGAATGATTGATTGATTGAATATATCTATATCTATATCTATATCTATATCTATATCTATATATATATATATAGCCGAGTGGGTTAGCTCAAGTGGTTGAGTGATGTAATCGCAAGCATAAGTTCTCAGGGTTAAATCCTCGGGTGGCTATGCAGGGCCTCACTTGATGTCCCCACTAGGTTAGTCTCCATAATCAGGGCCGGTGGTTTACCTTGGGTACCATCCTCGAAATGAGGGGAAGTACTTGAGGGTTTCCCATACTAGTGAAGAAATTGAAGAGTTGTGACCCTCTATTATTATTATAGTTTCTTCTGGTGAGTATTTACAGTATTAAGAGCTTTCCCCAATGATAATCATTTTTGCTAACAATAATGGCAATATTTTCCTTTGACGTTGAAATTCTCTAGTCCATATTATTCTATGAATGCTTCTTACTGTAGCCTTCTTCCAAAATATGTTAAATGTTCTCTATGCAATGTTGAAATATGATGTTCACCCTTGTCCATCAAATAAAATGTTTATGAATTCTCAATATTTTTATTGCTCATCAATTTACATTCACTTAAATCAATACCCAATTAATTTTATTTTCACAAAAAAAAATTGATAATTTAAAATAAGTTGTTTTTAATGATACAAAATACTAGATTAAAATTTCAAAAACACATTTTCAATATAAATACAAATAGAAAGTAAAACATGTACATTAGAAAAGAAAAACAACTATTAAATTTTAATATAAATTCTATACTATATATAAATAAATTAAAAATAGCCAAATAAAATTGAATGAATTAAAATAAAATTGTTGATACTTGGCTCAAAACATTTACATTACACCTTATAAATGTTTTTTGATATTGCAATGTTCAAATCAATCCCACTCAACAATATCTAAAATCCTAAGTGGTTGGGTTGTTGTTATAATTACAAATATTTACCAATCTAATCAATTCCACATTTGATCCAAAAATTGGAGTGTGTATGAATAGCTTTCATGTTTTTTTTTAAGGCATTTAAATTGAAAATAGAAAAAATGTAATTAATTGTAAAAATTAATCAAATCATTCATATAAAAAAAGAAATTCATATAAAACCACCCTATCTGAACTTTGCATTGTAAAATCTCTTAGTGTCACATCAAACACATGTTTCTCCCTTCCATCAAAGACATGTTTCTCCCTTCCGCTACTCAAATCTTATATCCCCATTACTTGAAGTTCAAACTTCTCCTTCTTCCCACCCACATACCAATATATATATATATATATATATATATATATATATATATATATATATATATAACCTTTTAACTTTAATTCATATGAGATAGATTGAAATCTCTCCTTATTTCTTGGTTTTCTCTAAATATAAAGTGATTTTTAATTAATATATAGCAAATAAAAGTCCACCATATTATAAAAAAATCCAGAAAACAAGGAAAGCATTAAACACTTCAATTTATACATTGATAAGAATTGGTTCATAAAGTACGTCCATAAAGAAAAATGACAAATATAATAATTTTCTAATGAAAAAGTACTTAAAATTTCAACACTTTCTATGAATCATCCAATATTATACTTTGAACCTTATCCCTTCCACCTAAATTGTAATTGAATTTGGAAACAGTATCTCCATAATCTAAAGGAAAACATATTATTTTTAATTTTAAACATGAAAATAATTTTTTTAATAATCTTGAAAGGATTATATTTTAAGCATGACAATTTTATACCTTTATTCATATTATACAATCTTTGCTTCACCTTCTCAATATTTCTTATTAGTCCTTTCCTTTCAAGATGGCAGAGACTCTATGAACTGGCTTGCCACCATTTTAAATAATTTGCACATAGATCTATACACGTTTAAGTCTTTTAGCCAATGTTTTGATGGAAACATTTTAAATAATTTGCACGCAGATCTATACACGTTTAAGTTTTTTAACCAAAGTTTTGATGGAAACATGTGTAAATCACTTTGTTTCGACCAATCACCTTATTCTACCTCTTATTTGGCGTCATATTGAGGCATCTACTTAATTTTTCATAAAAACTTAAGGTTATTTCTTATGTTTGCAACTAATATAATTTTCTAACAAAAAAGTACTCAAAATCAATAAAAATAACTTAAAATTTCAACACGCTCTATGAACCATCCAATATTATACCTTGAACCTTATCCCTTCCACCTAAATTGTAATCGAATTTGGAAACAATATCTCCATGGTCTAAGGGAAAATATATTATTTTTAATTTTAAACATGAAAATAATTTTTACAGTAATCTAGAAAGAATTGTATTGTAGACATGACCATTTTATACCTTTATTCATATTATAGATTCTTTGTTTAATATTCTCTATACTTTGCATTAGTCCTTTCCTTTGAGTATGGCAGGGGCTCTATGAATTGGCTTGCCGCCATTTTAAATAATTTGCACACATATCTATACATTTTAAAGTCTTTTAACCAAAGTTTCGATGGAAACACATATAAATCACTTTGTTTTGCCCAATCACCTTATTCTCCCTCTTATTTGGCCTCATATAGAGGTGTCTACTTGATTTTTCATAAAAACTTAAGGTTATTTCTTATATTTACAACTAATATAATTTTCTAATTAAAAAGTATTCAAAATCAATAAAAATAACTTAAAATTTCAGCACTCTCTATGAACCATCCAATATTATACCTTGAACCTTATCCTTTCCACATAAATTGTAATCAAATTTGGAAACAATATCTCCATGATCTAAGGGAAAACAACAATATCTCCATGATCTAAGGGAAAACATATTATTTTTAATTTTAAACATAAAAATATTTTTTTTAATAATCTTGAAAGAATTATATTTTGGACATGACAATTTTATACTTTTATTCATATTTTAAATTCTTTGCTTAATCTTCTCCATAGTTCTTATTATTATTTTCCTTTCATGATCTGGTGCCACTAGTGTTAGATTGAAAGGATCTACATGATCTTTATCTTTAGCTTCCAAATCTGCAACATTTACTTATGGCTACATATTTGCACGAAAAACAACAGACACCCCATCATTCTTTCTAGCCTTAAGGGAGGGTTTTCTTATCTCATTCTGTAAGTCATTTCTTGGAAACCATGAGAAGATTTTGTGTTAAGAGATTAATGGTCTCATGCACTTCTTTCCTCATATTTCTCTCTGCACTTGGAAATATGTTGAGGACATTAATACGACTAGGGTTTCCCTCTATTTTCTTTTCTTTGACAGAATGGGCCTCATTTCACACTGGAAATTCTTGAAAAACTAGGAATGCAATCATTGTATCATTCTTACGAATGAGATCACGAAGTACCTTAAAATTGGCAAGCATAACTCCTTCTCCTAAGATTGTGTGTAAAGGTATGAAATTAATGTTTGTTTTCCCAGTTTTTATAGTTGAAATTTGTATGCATGAAATTTGCATGTTAATGATGATTTATTTTGTTAAGTGGAGACCTCTGTGCATGCCACATGGAACACTAACTTTATGAATTGATTTTTTATATGTTTGTTTGAGATTTACCAATGCAATTTTTTATAAGCCTAATTTAGTATGTCTAAAAACCTATTCTACTTATCCCCTTATATTCATTTCATTTCAATATTCAACTAAAAACCGAGTCACCATACAAATGTTCAACATTAATGACTATTCAACACCCTCCTCTACTGCACACCTCATATTTTTCTAATTCTTTATGATTGTAAATGGTTTTGAATTGAATCGCGCCAAGTATTATCTATACAATATCAACCCCTCAATGCAACAAGATCGAATTTCTAGTTGAAATAATTGGAATTCAAGTTCGACTAATTTTGTGTGAGAGAGAGAGAGAGAGAAAGAGATGTACATAATTCCTAAGTTAGTTACTTGCAATGTAGTTGCTATTTATCTTGTTTAAATTATTATAATAGTGACCTTTCTTTCCATTTTAGCTTTAAGGATTATTTAGATTTTATTAAGTTTATTAATTATGAAACAAGGACATTCTCACTACTTCATTCAGATATTATTCTAAATTTAATGAAATTCCATTTATTTCATCTCCTTGAATAGTTTTCAACTTTCAGTTTTTGTATTCTTAGAATGGATTCATTTTGATGGTGCCCTATTGTTATCAACCTTGGTGAATTTTGTTTTTAAAGAGATTTTATTTTCCTTGTATAGTAGTGAAACCAATATTGAAGAAGGGTTTTAGACAATATTTTCACTTAAATAAAGTTGTAATTACTCAATTATTTTTTGAGATTTAAAAATTGATTTTAATTTGGCAATTGAAGAATATCCACATTGGAGTATTTTCAATTGGGGCATATCTTTGGCAAAGAATCCCTATTATCCCATCCAAGGCATTCTCTTACTTCTTAAAAGTTTCCCAATATCTAATAAACATTGCAAAGTCCCACAATCAAATTAATTTCTATGATAACATGCTTATTTTAGCAACTTTTGATATTGAAATTGCCTTCTTACAATTTATGGATGGCAACTTCGAGGAATAACAAATTCAACAAAAGTTTAGTATAAGATAAATACTTTAAAATAGTATTACCAATTGTGTTATTTTAAGTCGTGGAAGTGGATTAATTTCCTTTTATTCCTACCATTCTCACACACACACGATTTGATAACTATTTATCTAGTGACTTTTTATCACACATTTAAAAGTACACTTTTAACAATGTCAATTAATTCCATTTATTAATTTTGTAAATAAAACTATGAGTTATCCCTACAACATACACATTCATGAATATTCTTACTATTTCCTATCATTTTGGCTTTATTTGACAATGATGTGTTAATGGTTGTTCCTTACATTGTAGAAAATTGAAACTGCTTGAGATGTGGGTTGTGGCTAAAAGATGAGATCAAAGAAACTTAAAAAATATTTGATCGAAGGACATAATAAAAAAATGCCATGGAAAAGGCTTTGATACCTGTGTGTAATAAATATTAGTTCATCTATAAGAAATATCCAATATAAAAATTATATATATATATATATATATATAAAATAACGAGTAAGTAATTTCATACAATGAATCTTGTGATGGTATACTTATATGCATTAACTAGTGAAGAAATTGAAGAGTTGTGATTCTCTATTATCATTATCATCACCATCATTATTATAGTTTTCTTTGATGGGTATTTACATTAATGATGATGATCAATTTTCACCTAATAATGTTGATTAATATTTCTATCATTGATAATGGGGAGTTTTCTTTCACAATGTCAACAACAAGGAAGAGTTCCCCAATGATGCTAACAATGTGTTTGTCATCGAAATGAGGAGCTTCCCCAATGATAATCGTTTTTGCTAACAACAATGACAAGACTTCCCCTTTATGTTGAAATTCTCTTCATAAAGTGATTTTTATTTAATATATAGCAAATAAAAGTGATTTTGATTTAATATATAGCAAATAAAAGTCCACCATATAATAAGAAAGCCACAAAACAAGGAAAGCATTAAACACTTGAATTTAAACATTAATAAGAGTTGGTTCATAAAATACATCTATAAAGAAAAAACGACAAATACAATAATTTTATAACTAAAAATACTCAAAATCAATAAAAATAACTTAAAATTTCAACACTCTCTATGAACCATCCAATATTATACTTGAACCTTATCCTTTCCACCTAAACGGTAATCAAATCAAATTTGGAAATAATATCTCCATTATCTTAAATTGTAATCAAATTTGGAAATAATATCTCCATGATCTAAGAGAAAATATATTATTTTTAATTTTAAGCATGAAAATATTTGTTTTAATAATCTTGAAAGAACTAGATTTTATACATGACAATTTTATACTTTTATTCATATTATAGATTCTTTGCTTAACCTTCTCCATAGTTCTTATTAGTACTTTCCTTTTAGGATTGCAAGGACTCTATGAAATGAATTGTCGTCATTTTAAATCATTTACACGTAGATCTATATACTTTTAAGTCTTTCAACCAAAGTTTTGATATATATATATATATATATATCGCTTTGTTTCGACCAATCACCTTATTCTCCCTCTTATTTAGCCTCATATCAAGGTACCTACTTGATTTTTCATAAAAACTTAAGATTATTTCTTATGTTTGCAACTCATAAACATAGAAAAATGTAATGTTTGAAACCAGAGGCCAAATAATGTTATATGACTACAATGTTAGTTAGTTATCATTACATTAATCACAATTCACACCACCTTAATTCTTTAAGTTGATGTCTTAGGTTGTTTAATTGACACATCTGACATCTTATTTGATACATGTATCCACTTCCAACACCTTAATTGGCGTTCTTTACTTGATGAGTCCACCTTAATTGACATGTTATAGATGCATAGGTGGTGATAGATGCATATGCACTTGGGATGGCTTGGCTGAGTAACTTATGAATTTGGTGTGTTAGCTCTAGTACCTAGTGGCTTGATGGATCTTTATCTTAAACATCAAAATCTAACTCTTAAAGACAAAGATCCCTATCCAATGCATGAGAATCTTGCTCACTAATGAGTTATGGATCTGGCACTAGATATGTTCATGCTCGAACCGATGGAACCACTTGATCTCGTGCTGCTAGGAAAGTTTTCTTATCTTATTCTAAGTCATTTCTTGGAAACCCTAAGAAGCTTCTATGCTAAGAGATTTATGGTCTCATGCACTTCTTTCCTTATATTTCTCTCTGCACTTGGAAATATGCCAAGGACATTAATAGGACTAGGGTTTCCCTCTATTTTATTTTCTTTGACGGAATGGGCCTCATTTCACATTGGCAATTCTTTAAAAACTAGGAATGCAATCATTGTATCATTGTTACGAACGAGATCATGAAGTACCTTAAAATTGGCAGGCATAACTCCTCCTAACGTGAAAAAGTATACGCTTTTCTTCCATGCTTGAATTCGGAGAGTTTTCAAGAGGAAATGCTTCACTATTTCAGGTTCATTCATCAAGAATTCCAAAGCAGCACTTGAAAACATATCTTACAAATAAGCGTTGCATCTATGCTTCTTTGGGCTTGATGATATTGTGTTTGAAGTTTGAACTTCTTCTTTTGGAATTAATTATAAATTTTGTCATTGTCGTTCAGCCTATATTAGATTTTGCTTTATAAATTTTAATAAATTTATTCTTTTTAATGAAAAGATAAATAAGGGATAAAATTAAATTTTTAAATTTTTTCACAAATTTAATAAAAATATTATTAAAATTATAGTTCCATTTAATTAATTAAAACTTTAAATGTAAAATTTTGTCTCTGTATTTTACATAAATAAGTACGTCTCTGACGATGAGAACGACAATGACAACAGTGGTAGCAGTGGCTATTAACGTCCACTGAGACAAACTTTGGTCTATTGTACATTAAAATGGAAAGGAATCACTTGGTTTTCTTTCAAATTGTATTTTTATGATAAAAAAGTTTTAAAATAAGCATTCCTAAATCACCATAGTTGTGATGAGTTAAAAGGTTAGGAAGGTTAGAATTGTAGCAAATGTTTTGAAATTATGCTTTAATGTGGGTATACGTAGGACATCCTATGAGAAAGTGATTTTCATCTTCAATCCTCTTTGTGTCACAAGGATAACAAATTATTTCATCCCACGATGTTTTAGGAATTGTCCAATGCCATGTTTCACTATGAAGCTCATGAGAGTTTGTTCTTATTTTAGAAATGTTGTTTTTCTTCTTTACAGTAGATCAAATAGAGAGATACTTTTGATCTTCTAAATTAGGGTTGATCACCTCCTTTTAATATATTAATTTTCTCTTATCCTATACTCTTTATCGCACCATGTATTTTTCTTAAATTTAGATGTAATAATACTTTTAATATTATCGCTATTCAAAAGAGTGGCATTTTCCTTGACTCCCCAATAATTTATCCAAGACTTGGCGTCTTTATGACAACCTCACTTAAGTCGTGGGTGGTTTTGACTAGAGTATGAAGCAACCTTAGGAAGCCTCTTGTTTCACATGTTGTTTATCTTGTTCTTGTACATTAGGTACCTAGTCACAACCATGTTCTGAATCGAGGAAAGACTCACTTCTATGAGGAAGATAACATAGGGTATATTGCCTTTAATTTTGAGATTATATGTTATAAAGCGTTTTTTGAATTTGCTCTATCCTTCTCCAAGATTCTCTAGAGATGATGCAACCCAAAACTTCACAATCATATAAGATAACAAGAGTGAAGACAGTCTCAAAGATGAGTTTCTTCCTATCCAAAAACCTGAGGTCCACTGATTTACAACTATTTTCAAGTCGATAATAAGCTTTCCATCCTCCATTAATCCTTTTCTCAATGTTATAGTTCAAATTAAGCTTATGATGAAGATTGATTCTGAGATATTTATATGAAGTCCAAGTTGTTGTTGTCATACATGAAATTATCATTAATGGTCTTTTGAGATTTGATTATCATAACCTTTTTTTTATTAGTGTTAACAATCATACCCATACTAGAGAAAAAATCCTTAAGAATTTTCAGTTGCTTGTCGAGATCATAGGGACTCCTTGCCATAAGAACAATATCATCAGCATAGAGAAGAAGGATGATGACTATACTAGCCAAAGTCATGCCAACAAAACTTGCCCCTTCCAAACAACCCTCTAGCTTGTCAATGTAAATACCAGGAAGGGTAGGGGATAGGGGACAACCTTGCTTCGCTCCTATATTGCAATTAATTTCTTTTGGATAGCCCTTAGAGTTGTGAAATTTGGAAATAACCTTATCACAACAACTCTCAACTTGAAAAGGACTTTAAGCTCTTCTAATCTATTCCAAAGATTAGTTCTAGCCACTGTGTCAAATGATTTTCTAAATTCAACAAAACAATAGAGAATATTAGTTTTATTATTATGACACTCCTCATCAATGGTCCTAAGTGTAACAAGGTGGTCCATGGTTGTATGATAACCTTGAAATCCTTCCTAGCCTTTAGCTCTTTTTTTGTGGCTCCCTAGCCATATGTTGATCTTATTTTCCATGATAATTCCATATAATTTGGCTAAAACATTCATAATGGTCCTATAATTAGATGGATTGTTTTTATCTACACTTTTAAAAGTAAGAAAAAAATAGACTTTTTGTCCAAGGTTTAGGGAAACCTTGTTTGATTGTTTGTAAGAACTGTAAAACTCATAAAACCCACTAAATAACAAAATAATATTAAATATGCATGCAGATTTCTAAACCAACACAAGAATCTGATAAAATGTAAAATCATATAAAATCTAGAAACAAACAAGAACAACATGCATAGAAGGTCTGACAAAAGAAAGTTGATCTAATCAATAATAACAGAAAATATGCTATGAAAATTAAGGAGCCATACCTAGATAGATGACCTAGCAACTACCATTACCTTGACAGATCCAATAGTGCAACTAAAGGTTGGGGTACGACTCTCCACCCAACCAACCCCCAGCCAATGGCTGAGGCCCCCAAGCCCCCAACAATTAACCTTATGCCAGTGCTATCTTGCTTTCCTCTCCTCCAGAGCTCCTCTTCCAAATGCCAAAGACAAAAAAAAGACCCTTCTCTTCACTTCTTCTCCTCCTTTTATCTCCTCCTTCTCCCCATTTCTTAATTTCTTATTTAATTTATTTCTTTATGCAAATTTTGCTTTCCATTACTTCTTTTTCATGCTTCTTTTTATTATCTTACATTATATTATATTACATTATATTGATTATATTAAATATTCCCTATATTCGTATATGAGGGTTGTTACATACTCCCCCCCTTCAAGAAACTTCGTCTTGAAGTTATAATATTCAAACAATAAATACAATACTTATTCAATCAATCAATCAAGTAAATACTAGAATATATAGGTAGCTAGTACTATTGTGAATTTAAGAGATTTATATGTGTGGCCACCAGATAAAAGTCTCCAAACCACACTAATACAATCAAACGCCCTAAGTTACAACATGCTCTTAAGTAATTCCCTATGAGTCTAGTATGCAACCATAACAACAATTATGCATCATACATACAAAAGCATTAGATAATTAATTAATAATTAATAATTGTGTATTTTTTTACTTCCTCTTTCCTTACTCACCCTCTCCCTGAGAATCATACCATCCGATCAACCTCCATAAACCTCCCCTCCAACTCTGGATGGTCCCGCTCACCATGGCATGGGCCCTCTACTGTAACATGTCCGCGGATCATACAGTAGGCATCAAAAGTTCCTCGGGAATTTACCATGGCATTGACACCTTCCCAACTTCTGGTAATAATACGACCTCATCAGATTTTGACCGGAATCTGGGCCTCATCGGTACTAGCCGGCATCCGATTCTCAGTACCCTGATCCTGATACTCCTGGTACCCCGATCCTGATATCAGGATCATTATACCTCAGGCATCTCGGAAGCCTATCCTAAACATCCTCCACAGTACCCTTAAGGCACTAGCCCCAGGCATCAGAAGTCCTTCTACATTAACCTCCCTCTCGGTGAGTATGTCTCCAACCGTAGACCTTGGTCACATCAGAAGTTCTCCGGGAATTATCTGTGGCATTGCCACCTTCCCAACTTCTGGTACAAAAGTCAAGCGTTGCTGGCATAGAGCTAATTGTTGGGCTTGTCCCCCAGCCCATAATATATTTATAGTAGCCATTCTCATTCGTGATTTTGTGCTCCCACAAAATCATAGAATACTTGGCCTCAACCGGCTATTTGAGTGGATCACCTGCAACAACTGGCACTTGTCATAATGAATAATCATTAGTAACCATTTCTCAATATAATATTATCATGGATCAACCTTGAATCATGCACTAACAAGAATGTCTAGCCACCGGTTCATATTGCATTGCATTACATCATAAGCCATTGTCACGATAAGTCATGCCAAGTTAAACATCTAATGCATTTTGGTGCTTTTTGCTACCATTATAACATAACTGGTCATGATACTTTCATAATTTCACTAAGCATCTCATAAACATGTCATGATAAGCTGCCATTTTTCAACATTAGTACTATCAACATGGAGTAACAACCAACATAATCCTTCATCATATCAAATATGCACTCTACGGGGAGCAATAAAGGTTAGCATGAAATGATAACATGTCATATGCCAAATATCTGACATAATCTCTTATTCTTCAGAGCTATAAAATACGAACATTAACCACAACATGCTTTCATACCATTTATGTGACGAATGTCATTTACCTCTAGATGCAATGATAAGCTATTAAAATGCTAAATTAATACCTGTTGGCCCCCCAACAGGATCCCTTTCCAGTTGCAATGGAAAGAGAGCCCCCAAAGATAAACTTTTTGGTTTTTGATTTTATGATTTTCAAAAAATGTTTTGAATGTCAGGTTATGGTTAGTTCAAAAATCAGTCCATGATCGATTCATCACCTTGATTAAACTATTGGCTAAGTCTTGATAGTTTTAGCTTCATGATTTTTCATTTGTGACTTACCAAAGTTTGGGATTAAAGCTTCACATGGGTTTTATAATGTCTTTGATCTTTCGAGTTGTTAGCTCAGTTTCTATGATTTTAAAACTTTTGATTAATCATTCGATGATCCTTTTATGATATGATTTTTGGACTTATGAAACGACATGACTCATCATTAATACGACACATCCAGTTCTTAATGCAAAATCTTGCTCTACGAATTTGAATGAAGCTCTTCATTTGTGACACGTCTTTGAAACTCATTTATGACTCGAGCTGTTAGATGTCATGTTTGCAAATCACATCTTTGCCACCTGGTCTTCATGACAGGTTACTTAACGAGAACCTTACCGCCACTGTAGAAAGGGGGGTAGCAGATGATTTGATGTTTCTGACAGAGCATTAAAGAGGATTATCCTTTGATCGCCAGATGGATGAAGTTTTTGGAAAGTGGAGGTTCATTGTCATTTTTTTGGGGAGCTGTTCGTGCTACTAAGGGAAGCCTTCTCTGCGCAGCTGAAGGAGGAGCGACCTGGAGGGAAGGAGAGGATGGATGGCTCTGTTTGAAGAATGATTTCTTCAAGAGGAAGATCAATATGCACCAGGCGGAGAGTCTAGTATGGAAAAACCAAACGATTTTGGTTTACTGCATGTAACTCTTTGTTATTTCTGAGAATGATTTTTTAGAGATAAGGGTTCTTGTATTAGAGGCTGGAGCTGTTCGTTCTACTCAGCCAGGAGCCAGGACACTTCTCTTTTGATAGCTGATAGCACATTGGAACGAGTACAGTCTTCATCTGTGGGAGTATATTTTGGGCAAACAGCCATCGAATGATTTCGAGGCTTGATGTTCTACCTTTTGTCGTTCATTAACATGATGTTACTGTGTTTTTCTTTTCACTTTTGAATACAAATGGAATGATTTCTTCTTTGTTATTGGAAGTTGATAAGGCTTTGTCTTCAGCTACATAATGTTAGTATTCCATATTGGATGTTAAATGAACAATGATTTGTTTCTGGATCTGATAACATGATGTTTGTGAATGACTTCCATGCCATATATGTTTTCTAGATCTCATTCATACTGGAATATTAATATTGATGCTTTTTCTTTAATGATAAAATTCATAAATGAAATTCCTGTTTTAAGTTTATAAATCTGAATGACTTCTGATTTGTAGATTAGGAATTTCTATTTTAAAGATAAGGAAAAAAGCAGAGTTAGAACTTTATCTTGATCAAGTTTTTTTGTTTATTTAGAAGTTAGATTACTTTTGCCCTGATGATCTAGTAAAGGATGATTCTATTTGCTAGTTGAAATCAGATTTATAATGAGTTAAATCTTTTCTTGATGTTGAAAATATCGAAAAAGTCATAAAAAGTTTCATCTCTTATCAGACAGTATTTGATTTTAAGATCTAATGCTGTATAAATTTCATGTTTTCCATTAGTTAGCTTATTTAGATTTTTATTAGAATTAGAGTTAGTTAGTTTAGTTTTAGTTGTTAGATTTAGTTTTATTTTCAATTTTAGATTAGTTCACTGGCTAACGGAGCCACTAAACCCGTCGAGGGCAGCCATACCAAACAGCTGGGATCATTTAAAAGATCTTGGACTGGGTTGTTTCTCCTTGTTGCGAGCAAGTCAGATTTGCTCGTCAACATATGGCGCTAGAAGGAGGGCCTGAATTGTAAAATTCATGGCTCATGAACGAACGGTAACAACTACCACAACACAACCTTCACCTGAGATCATACGAGCCATTGTAGACCAGTTGATAGATTCTAGAGCTGAGCTAGCACTTGCTACACCTGCATCTTTTCCCTCTACCAGTCGAGCACGACCTAATACTCCTCTTTCTGAGGAAGTACAGAGGGCATTCGATAATTCTCACAGAATCCTAACCAGATACCAATCTAGACTCACTGGTCGACAACCTTTCGAACATCCCATCAACAGGTCACATACTCTTAGGATAGAAGAGCCCATAGAAACTCCAACACAAGCTGTTCAAACTCCCAATTACCGGTTAGAAGCAATTTTGACTGGAGGGACTGTAAGACAACAACTTCTGACACAATTCGGATCTGGTGCACCACCATCACCTCCGGATTCCCCACCTGACAGTCCTCACAACTCAGGGAGTCATCACTCTTCTCATTCATCAAGGAGTCACTCTTCCTCCACATCCACCAATTCCACTCCACATCACACTCCCCCAGTTTCACCTCGTAGACCAGTTTCTCCACAGGGTCCCCCTCCTGTCCCACCACACAATCCAAACATGGCAAACAGACCTTGGCTGGACCAAGATGCTGTTGCAGTCCCTGGAATACAGCATAATTTACCAAGGAATCCTGAAAAGTTTCTTCCCAAATTCGACCCAAGCAATAGTGAATCTGCAGAAGATCACATAAAGAAATTTATGCTGGCTATTCGATTCAAGAATGTGCAGCATGAGGATGTTGTATGCAGATTATTCCCGATCACATTCCTTGGAGAAGCTGCCACTTGGTATTTCTCCTTAGATCAAGGATCAATAGTAAGTTGGGAAGACTTTGAGACTTTGTTTTTAGCCAAGTTTGGAGAGGATAAAACTCCTGCTGCTTTAGTAAGAGATTTGTCTAGAATCAGAGCCGAGCCTAATGAACCTATTAAGAAGTTCAATCAAAGATTTCTCAACTTGAGAAATAAAATTCCTACTGCTTCCCGCCCTGCAGAAAGTGTAATTATTGAGTTTTATACTGCAGCTTTACCATCTTCAATGGCCATGTGGGTCAAACGAGCTGCTAAACTCACCTTGAATGAAAATTTTGCTGAAGCAATCCAAGTTGAGAAAGATCAGTATAGCTTAAAGGATTCATCAAGTTCTGAAGCGAAAAGGTCAGACCCTGCTAGAAAGAAACCAGAAACATCTACTAGATCAAATGCAGACAAAAAGGAACAAGATCCTTATGATTTTGATAGCCTGAAAAATGTTATTAAGAAACTGTCAAATGAAATAGTAGACTTGAAGAGGAAATCTGGAGAAGGACCCTCGAATTCAAATAGAGGGTACTATAAACCTCCATTTAGGAGACCTTTTCAAAATTCTGGTAATAATCAGAATCCCCCTACGGAAGGCCTTAATGCTGAAGAATTAAAGGAGATTCTAACAGCTCTCTTAGTTGGAACAGAATCTGAGGATAGACAAGAGAATAAACTTGAGTCTGAATCAGGTGATGCTTTAGATGATGAAGAGGACAAACCACCTGAAATGATCAGTCACTTTGCTGCTGCTGAGCATGGAGAGGACTTAGATCTTGAAGTAGAATCTGTGCATATAAACCAACATCCTTACAACACTCGTAGTAGGGATGGAAGGAAAAATGCTTCTACAAGCCAAAGTACAGATCCCCCTTCTAAATCCAAAGATACAGCCACAAAACAAAAGGACCAAACATCTGGATCTAAAACAGTAGATAACAATCAGAAAAATTCGCAAGTGTTTGAATTAAATTATGATCCAATTGAGGATCTTAAGAAAGTCAAAGCTAACATCTCAATTTATGAATTGTTCAAACTGCCATCTATTAGGCAGAAAATTTTGCAGAATCTTAACTCAGGGAAAGGAAGTTCCGATATTTCCACTGAGATCTCTACTGTAAAATCTGCCCATAAGAACAATTCTAACAATGCCTTAACTGGAAAGAAGTCTAATTCAAAAGCTCCACCTTTTCTTTTGACATTTGAAATCTTTAATCGAAATGTACATAATTGCATGATTGATTCAGGAGCATCTTCGAATGTAATGCCTTACTCTGTTTGCAAAAAGCTGAATGCTAAAATCATGCCACACAGATTGTGCAATTGGATAGATCAAATGTCAAGGTTTTGGGAGAGTTAAAAGAAGTGTTGATCAGACTATCATCAGATCCTAGGGTACATCAGATTATAGATATCATTGTAGCTGATATTCCAGAAGTTTACGGACTGTTTCTAAGCAGAGACTGGTCTAAGAAACTAAATGGATATTTCGCTACTGACTGGTCACATTTATGGCTTCCATATGAAGGTCTTCCCAATAAAATCAGGATTGATAGAGAAAATTACATGAAGCATACTGTTACACAGATAAATGATCCAAATCAACCTGTTTTACAAAATGATGATATTTTGGGAAATTATGGTTTTGACACTTATTTTGGGAATTTTCAGGCTGAAAAATCTGCATTTTCTGAAACAGAACAACAATCTGAAATTTTGTCCTGTTCACATATGGTCACCCCTGAGAGTGAAATAATTTCTGAGAACATTGTAAATAATGATGTAAATTCTGATTTTTGGTTTTTATTTTTCGATGGATCTAAATGTCAAGAGGGTGCAGGTGCCGGTTGTATTTTAGTAGATCCATCCGGAAACAAAATGTTTATTTCTTGTAGATTAGAATTCGAATGTACAAACAATATTGCGGAATATGAAGCTTTGCTGCAGGGATTGAGGAAGGCCATTGACTTAAAGGTTAAGTATTTGTTTGCTTATGGTGATTCTGAAATTGTCATCAGACAGGTAAATAATACTATACATTGCGCTTCTCCTCATTTGAAAAGTTATCAAACTGAAGTTAGGAATTTGATTTCAAATTTTGAAGAATTCATAATAAATCCTATTCCGAGAGCTAAAAATCAAGAAGCTGATTTATTAGCTAATGTAGCTTCGAAATTAATTCCTGTAGAGGGTTTCATGAAAAATGCTTTTTCTGTTGAGTTAATTTTCAGACCATCTGTCCCTGACAATATTACTAACTGGCGTGTGTTTGATGATGACCAACAGATTATCGACTTTTTACACATGAAGGAAACATTCCAGGATGTGGCAATCGATGAAATTCAACATGAACGAGAATTGAATGAGACTGATTCAAAAGAGCTGGATAAATTGCAAGAACAGCTATTTGAAAAGGTACAAGCAACTCCCAAATCTGTTATGAGGATGGAAAAATTCTATGACTTTCAAGATAAATTTAGAAGTGCTGTAAATTGTAAAACGCACAGTTCTTCCATGAACTATGAAGTAATTAATCTTGGAACAGAAAAGAATCCTCAAAATGTTAATTTAGGGACTGACTGTACAAAAGATGAAAGAGCTGCTTTTATTAGGTTATTTAAAGAGTTCAAAGATATTTTTGCCTGGACGTACGATGATTTGAAAACCTTTAATCCAAATATAATGCAACACACTATTCCTATAGATCCTAACATAAAACCTTTTCAGCAGAAGCTTAGAAAGATACATCCGAATTTGGAACCTTCAATTAAGAAGGAACTGAATAAACTTCTAGCTGCTAGGATCATCTTTCCTGTCAGGCATGCTCAGTGGGTTGCAAACTTAGTCCCGGTAAGAAAGAAAAATGGAGACATACGAATCTGTATAGATTTTCGTAACCTAAATAAAGCATCTGACAAAGACAATTACCCAGTTCCTTCTATGGAACATATTATACAGAAAGTCTCAGGATCAGAGATGCTATCTTTATTAGATGGTTTCTCTGGTTACAACCAAGTTCTTGTTTCAAAGGAACATCAACTGAGAACTACATTCCGAACTCCTTGGGGCACTTTTGCCTATAGGAAAATGCCATTCGGTTTGATCAATGCTGGAGCAACCTTCCAGAGAGCAATGGATATTGCTTTCAGAGGGTTAATCAATGAATCAGTTGTTGTATACTTAGATGATGTCACTGTCTACTCTCGAAAGAGAGAAGATCACATCTCTCACTTAAGGAAAATTTTTGAGAGATGCAGGAAATATGGAATATCCCTTAATCCAAAGAAGTCAATCTTTGCTGTGACCCGTGGAAAACTGTTAGGTTTCATTATTTCTAAGGAAGGAATCATGATTGATCCTGAGAGAACACAAACCATCAATCAGATACCGTTTCCTATATCTAAGAAGAAAATGCAGTCTTTCCTAGGACAAATCAACTTTGTCAAAAAATTTGTTTCCAGTTTTTCTGAGATTGTCAAACCACTTCAGAACATGATAAAAAAGGATTTCATCTACAAGTGGGGAGATATAGAAAAACAAGCTTTTTCTAACATTAAGGAAGCAATCTCTCAAGCATCTGCATTAATGAGTCCCAATTTCACCAAAGATTTCATACTGTACACTTTTGCTACTGAAAATTCTTATGCAGCAGTCCTTACACAGAAAAATGATGTAGGATGTGAGGTACCGATTTCTTTTTTGAGTTCAACTTTCAAAAATTCAGAATTGAATTATTCTGAGATAGATAAGCAAGCTTTTGCAGTATTCAAGGCTGTCAAATACTTTAGAGCATATCTGATAAAATCCAAAACCAAAGTCATTGTACCTTATGCTGCAGTCAGAAACCTTTTAGTCCAAAAGGAACTGGGAGAAAAGAGAGCACACTGGATGACAGCCCTACAGGAATTCGATTTAGAAATAAAACCAGCCAAAATTGTTAGGGGACAGGGTCTTTGTAAGCTTGCTGCTGAATCTGTGGGTTTACCTGAAGATGATTTGAATATTTCTGATAATGAACTCTATGAAAAAGAATTATGTGTTATGCCTGATAATCCTAACTCATGGTATACTGATCTCATTTTTCTTTTGATGCATGGACATGCTCCGGAGTATCTGACTCCGACGAAACGAAGGGCACTGAGACTGAAATCAGCCCCTTACCAGCTGATCAACAATATTTTATTTCGAAAAAACTTTGACGGAGTACTTCTCCGATGTCTGGAAAAACCAGAAGCAGAAAGAGTGCTAGCTGATCTGCACTCAGGACCCGCCGGCGGACACTTTGGTGGCGACACTACAGCTCACAAGATACTTCGAGCCGGGTACTACTGGCCAACTCTTTTTCGGGATGCACATGCGTTCTGCAGAAAGTGTCAGGTTTGTCAGATGTATGCGGGGAAGGTAAAGAAATCTGCTTTTCCTTTGCAATCTGTTTCTGTGGATTTTCCGTTTCAGCAGTGGGGGTTAGACATCATAGGCCCAATCAACCCGAATTCATCTCAATTACATAAATATATAATTACTGCTACAGATTATTTTACAAGATGGGTAGAAGCAGCTCCTTTGCGAGTTGTTAATACCAATCAGGTAATCTCTTTTCTCGAAACCAACATTGTTACTCGATTTGGAATACCTGAGTCTCTGGTTTTTGACAATGCATCTTATTTCTCTTCAAATAAATTAACTATGTATGCATTGGAAAAGGGAATTAAAATCAAATTTTCAGCTAATTACTATCCTCAAGGTAATGGATTGGCTGAATCCACCAATAAGAACCTGATCAGAATCATTAAGAAAACTGTAGTAGATCATCATAAAAACTGGCACAATGCACTGTTTAATGCACTCTGGGCCGATAGGATCACTCCTAAGTCAGCCATTGGAACTTCACCCTTCTTTCTCGTCTACGGGAAGGAAGCCATCCTCCCTCCGAATGTTTTTCTACCATCCTTACAGCTGTCTCAGTCGGTACAGGAACATGAATGTTCTGCCATACAGAACAGAATTGATACTTTGCTCAAGTTAGAGGAGGAGAGAGAGAGAGCTAAGAACAGATTCCATCAACACCAACAGAGTGTTAAAAATTGGTTTGACCAGAAATCTTCTACCTCTAGAAACTTTGAGATAGGCGACCTCGTACTTAAGTGGGATAAAGCTCGGGAAGATAAAGGGGAGCATACAAAGTTCCAGAACTTATGGTTAGGTCCTTTTCTCATTTCAGAAAAGCTTGGTCCTAGTTCATTCCGACTCCAAACTCTGGAAGGAGAATCGGAAACATATCCAGTCAATGGCCAGATCTTAAAAAAATACTTTCAGTAATCAGCTGAAGGTAATCCTCTTGTAAATACTGTACATTTGTCAATATTTTTCTTATCTTTTTGTTTTCTGATTTTGTTTTCATTTTTTTTTTTTTTGGAAGCAAACTATGGCATAAACTCACAAATCTGATTTCAGTAAACAGAAAACAGAAAATTCTAAGAAAGTTGGAAGCAAACTATGGCATAAACTCACAAATCTGATTTCAGTAAACAGTTTAGCTGTCAAGGAAAAAGTCTTAATTTCAGATCTGAAAATTCTTCACATGAAACTGAAGCTGTTGTACAGAAAAGAAGCACACGAGACTAAGACTTAAAATTGAGTTTCGTCTCTTTTATTATTATCCTCAGCTTTTGCTGAAATTAACATCTCACGAATTCATCTTTACTAAGAAAAACTTTACTTAGTCAGAAATCAGCTTTGGGAAAATAACTGAAAGTCAGATACGAAGAACAAGCAATCTTTAAAAGTCCTTTACGCTATCCTACTCGTAAAGAGTTTCCATAAAAATTCCCCCGCTATGAGATGCAGATCTTTAAATAGATTAGCACTCAGCATTTTGTGTATGAAAGCTTCTTCAATTCGTTTGTCTAGGGATATAAGCCATTGCGTAAAATGGGTTAAAAGATGGTCCCTTTCGAGGCTATGGACGCCTACTGGCTGGAGTGGCTCCGTCTGTGACCTATGTGGATTCCGAAAAATCAAATAAGTACTACATTTGTACAAAACTCTATAGGAATCCATAAGTCATCCCACACTCGTAAAGAGTTTTCAATGCTGCTTACCCTTAATGAATTCAGAAGTCCTAAATGCTCATATGTTGAAATCTCATTTTGGGACAAGAATGTTAGGATGTACGGTTAAAAAGTTAACCCTTTCGAGGCTATGGACGCCTGCTGGCTGGAGCGGATAGAACTGTAGTATTGGGGCTTGAAAAAGAAATGTGGGTTAGTGATCAGAAGTTCATTAAATTCCCAAGGCTTATTTCTTTCCGAGTGTTGACTTTTCTGAAAAACTCTAAAATTTGTGTTGTTCCTGTAAGTAATCTCTGGATAATAATAAAAGATTTGAAATCATGCAAGGTCTAACAGTTAGTGTCATAAAAAATGCACAACTTTCTGATTTCTGTAGTAGAAAAATTTCAATTTGTTTTGAAGGCAGTTTTTCTTCATGCTTCAAAGATAACTGATCAGATTGTTCTGTTTATACAGAGATAACTGCTTCGTCCCGTGAATCGCCATTTGTTGGCCCCCCAACAGGATCCCTTTCCAGTTGCAATGGAAAGAGAGTCCCCAAAGATAAACTTTTTGGTTTTTGATTTTATGATTTTCAAAAAATGTTTTGAATGTCAGGTTATGGTTAGTTCAAAAATCAGTCCATGATCGATTCATCACCTTGATTAAACTATTGGCTAAGTCTTGATAGTTTTAGCTTCATGATTTTTCATTTGTGACTTACCAAAGTTTGGGATTAAAGCTTCACATGGGTTTTATAATGTCTTTGATCTTTCGAGTTGTTAGCTCAGTTTCTATGATTTTAAAACTTTTGATTAATCATTCGATGATCCTTTTATGATATGATTTTTGGACTTATGAAACGACATGACTCATCATTAATACGACACATCCAGTTCTTAATGCAAAATCTTGCTCTACGAATTTGAATGAAGCTCTTCATTTGTGACATGTCTTTGAAACTCATTTATGACTCGAGCTGTTAGATGTCATGTTTGCAAATCACATCTTTGCCACCTGGTCTTCATGACAGGTTACTTAACGAGAACCTTACCGCCACTGTAGAAAGGGGGGTAGCAGATGATTTGATGTTTCTGACAGAGCATTAAAGAGGATTATCCTTTGATCGCCAGATGGATGAAGTTTTTGGAAAGTGGAGGTTCATTGTCATTTTTTTGGGGAGCTGTTCGTGCTACTAAGGGAAGCCTTCTCTGCGCAGCTGAAGGAGGAGCGACCTGGAGGGAAGGAGAGGATGGATGGCTCTGTTTGAAGAATGATTTCTTCAAGAGGAAGATCAATATGCACCAGGCGGAGAGTCTAGTATGGAAAAACCAAACGATTTTGGTTTACTGCATGTAACTCTTTGTTATTTCTGAGAATGATTTTTTAGAGATAAGGGTTCTTGTATTAGAGGCTGGAGCTGTTCGTTCTACTCAGCCAGGAGCCAGGACACTTCTCTTTTGATAGCTGATAGCACATTGGAACGAGTACAGTCTTCATCTGTGGGAGTATATTTTGGGCAAACAGCCATCGAATGATTTCGAGGCTTGATGTTCTACCTTTTGTCGTTCATTAACATGATGTTACTGTGTTTTTCTTTTCACTTTTGAATACAAATGGAATGATTTCTTCTTTGTTATTGGAAGTTGATAAGGCTTTGTCTTCAGCTACATAATGTTAGTATTCCATATTGGATGTTAAATGAACAATGATTTGTTTCTGGATCTGATAACATGATGTTTGTGAATGACTTCCATGCCATATATGTTTTCTAGATCTCATTCATACTGGAATATTAATATTGATGCTTTTTCTTTAATGATAAAATTCATAAATGAAATTCCTGTTTTAAGTTTATAAATCTGAATGACTTCTGATTTGTAGATTAGGAATTTCTATTTTAAAGATAAGGAAAAAAGCAGAGTTAGAACTTTATCTTGATCAAGTTTTTTTGTTTATTTAGAAGTTAGATTACTTTTGCCCTGATGATCTAGTAAAGGATGATTCTATTTGCTAGTTGAAATCAGATTTATAATGAGTTAAATCTTTTCTTGATGTTGAAAATATCGAAAAAGTCATAAAAAGTTTCATCTCTTATCAGACAGTATTTGATTTTAAGATCTAATGCTGTATAAATTTCATGTTTTCCATTAGTTAGCTTATTTAGATTTTTATTAGAATTAGAGTTAGTTAGTTTAGTTTTAGTTGTTAGATTTAGTTTTATTTTCAATTTTAGATTAGTTCACTGGCTAACGGAGCCACTAAACCCGTCGAGGGCAGCCATACCAAACAGCTGGGATCATTTAAAAGATCTTGGACTGGGTTGTTTCTCCTTGTTGCGAGCAAGTCAGATTTGCTCGTCAACAATACCACCACGAAATAATATCATTTTATGTTCCACATGTCATCTATCTTATAAAGCACCATGACATCATCAAGTATCACATGCACAACCCATGGCTATAAATCTCATGGCTAGAAATAACAACATCAAATTTCACATAAATAATGCATGACCATGACTCACATGTTTATAAGGCATCATTCTAAAAACAACATGTAATAACACCATATCATCATGAAGAAAAATCCAGAAGTATCACATGCACAACCTAATAACCATGTATCTTAGGTGGAGTGGAGCCATATGCTAATAATTACATGTCTTCTTAAGGATTCTTGGTATCTTGATTGGGATTTGTTCAAGGCTTTGTATCATGGATAGGTAGTGCCCACAAGTCAATTCAAGTGCTCAAATGACCAGTGTTTGGGCCTCCCATAAATCCCTGGGAGCAAAATGAGAATAACAACCCATTCTGCCCACACCTGAAAAATCTATCATGAATTTGTAAGAACAACATTGAAATGAGAAGTCTAACACTAGTGTTTTCCAGGTTCACTTCACCACGATTCCTACGAGAGAGGAATTTTTTTTTCTTGGTAAATTGCAGATTTCTTCTGTATATATAATGATTTTTTTAATTTTTTTTTACATGGATTTATTAGCAAGTCCTTGGGGTTAACATTATATCTTTATGCTGGGCCATGGGTGTAGCCTAAGTAAGGCTCCTATTGTGCCAGGAGGAGATCTGGGTTCAAACCCCAGCACCCATTAACCTGGATCTTTAAATTTTACAGAGATTTAGGGTTTTTTTTGTACAAGCTAGAAGATTTAACATGCAGAAATGCATCTAGATTTGACATAAGCCCCAAATATGAAAGTACGTCCATATATTTTACCAGTTTGAGCTACTAAAACATTTCACCTATTAATTAAGATTAACTAGGAAAAGCCCATAGGTCTTGAGGGTTTGAACCCTACTCTGATACCAAATGTAAGAACTGTAAAAATCATAAAACCCACTAAATAACAAAATAATATTAAATATACATGCAGATTTCTGAACCAACACAAGAATCTGATAACATGTAAAATCATATAAAATCCACAATCAAACAAGAATAGCATGCATAGAAGGTATGACAAAAGAAAGTGGATCTAATCAATACTAACAGAAAATATGCTATGAAAATTAAGGAGCCATACCTGGATAGATGACTTAGAAGCTACCATTACCTTGACAGCTCCAATAGTGCAACTGAAGGCGGGGGGACGACTCTCCACCCAACCAACCCCCAGCCAATGGCTGAGGCTCCCGAGCCCCCAACAATTAACCCTATGCCAGTGTTATCTTGCTTTCCTCTCCTCCAGAGCTCCTCTTCCAAATGCCAAAGACAAAAAAAGACCCTTCTCTTCACTTCTTCTCCTCCTTTTATCTCCTCCTTCTCCCCATTTCTTAATTTCTTTCTTTATGCAAAATTTGCTTTCCGTTACTTCTTTTTCATGTTTCTTTTTATTATCTTACATTACATTATATTTATTATATTAAATATTCCATATATTCGTATATGAGGGTTGTTACATTGTTGAATTGGAGAGCTTGTGGATGTGAGGGATGAGGATAGGCCCACCAATTATTAATGTTTTTTCTTGTTATCCTTCAATGTCCTTAGCTTTCCTTTTTACAAGTCACTTAACCCCAAATTATATGTCTTCTAAACATAAAACTTCTTCCTTTGTAAAAAGGGTTTGAATGTTGTCCACAACATAAGGGGATTCATAAATATTTTTAAGGTAGGAATTGCAAACCCTTATGGGAATCATATTGTTTTCATGGGTTCGATCACTCAAAATTTGTCTTCGGAATTTCTTAGGATCTACCTTAGAGAGGTGCAAAAGATTCTCTTGCTTTTTATTTATATAACATTTTTTTCCTTTTAATAATTAATGATTTGTACCTAGAGATCTTATCGATTTTTAAGTACTCATTGGAAGCATCCCTAATAGTTTTTCTAGCATGCTTGGACTCTTTACCATACCAAGGGTTGGCCATTCTATTCTCTTTTTTACATGACACTGTGATAGAGAACTTGTTAATGGAAGTAGAGAGGGTTGTGGTAGAATTATGATAGAGGCCTTCAATACTATCCTTAGTTAATAGTATATTTAATTCACTGTTTAAATCTCTAAAAAATATATTAGTTTTATTTTTAGCAAATATTAAGTACTTTTGGTTATTATAATTCTCTATTATGGGGTTATGTCCATATCAAGGTTTAGAGTTATGGTTAAAGGTCTATGGCCAGAGTTGGACTCATTAGGCTCATGGTCATTTAAAATATCAAAACTTACTATGGGGATATCATACATCACATAATCTACAACACTACTACCCAAATCATGGATATAAGTCATCTCATATCCAAAAACACTTATGCTTATGCAATTTCTGCTTTTGTGTTTGAAGCTAGAACTACTTATTTGAAAATTAATTATAAATCTTGTCATTGTCTTTGAGTTTTTTCTTTGACATTAATTTATATATATTAAAATATTAGATTGTGCTTTATAAATTTTAAATAAATTAATTGTTTATAATGAAAACCTAAATAATGGATAAAATTTAATTTCTATTTTATTTAAAAAAATTCATAAATTTAGTAAAAAAATTTGTTAAAGTTATAGTTCCATTTAATTGATGGAAATTTTAAATATAGAACTTTATCTTTACATCGTAAAAAAATAAACACATAAAAAAAAAGGTTTTTCCACTTCCATTTTTATAAATATATAATATATTAAAATTAATACGCTTTTATATCGACAAGCAAGATGGTTGTTTGGAAGAGGTAGGTTGTGCTGGCATGACTTTAGCAAGTATAGTCATCATCCTTCTTCTCTATGCTAATGGTGTTGTTCTTATGATGATGAGTCCCTATGATCTCGATAAGCAACTACAAATTCTCAAAGATCTTTGTTACATTATGGGTATGATTGTTAACACTAACAAAACAAAGGTTATGATAATCAAATCCCAAAATATCACTTATAATAATTGCATGTATGACAACAACAACTTGAAGCCTGAAGGAAGTGATGTTGTACAATACCTTGAAGTCGATCTTCATCATAAGCTTAATTGGAACTATAGCATAATTGAGAAAATGATTAATGGAGGGTGGAAAGCTTACAATAGACTTGAAAACAATTGTAAACCGGTAGATCTCCAGCTTTGGGATAGGAAGAAACTCCTCTTTGAAACTCTTGTCACCCCTATTATCTTATATGGATGTGAAGTTTGGGGCTACAACATCTCTAGAGAATCATGAGAACGACAGAGCAAATACAAAAGAGATTTAAAACATATAATCTCAAAATTAAAATAAATACACCCTTTCATATGCTCCTCATAGAAGCAAGTCTCTTCCCGATTGATATGACTATGACTAGGTACCTAATGTACAAGAACAAGATAAACATCATGGGAGATAAGAGGCTTCCTAAGGTTGCTTCATACTCTAGTGAAAACCACCTATGACTTAAGCGAGGTTGGATAAATCATCGGGGACTCGTCGAGGAAGATGTCACTTTGCATAATAATGACAATATTAAAAATATTATTATAATTAAATTTAAGGAGAAGATGTGGTGCAACAAAGAGTTAGAGGATAAGATCAAATTAAGATATTATAAGGAGGACATCAACCACAAACTAGAAGATCAAAAGCATCTCTCTGTTTTAACTAGTGTAAAGAAGAAAATCAGCATTGGTCAAATAAGAACATACTTTGATGAGCTCCATGGTGAAATAGGGTGCTATACAATTCCTAAAACGCCATGGATGAAATAATTTGTCATCTTTGTGATACCAAGTGGATTGAAGATGAAATCACTTTCCCATAGAATGTCCTACATACACCCACATTAGAGTGCAATTTTAAAATATTTGCTACAATATTGACATTCTTGAACTTTTAATTCATCACAATTATGGTGAGTTATGAATGCTTCTCTTAAAACTTTTGGAGCATAGAAATAAAATTGTAAAGAAAACCAAAAATTGGTTTGAGTAATAGATGTTAATAACTATCATCATCATCACCATCATCATACAAAATATCTTAATAAAAATATGTAAATAAATAAATATAAAGTGAGTTTAATAAAATTAACAACTCATTCTTTCATTCAAAAACAAATTAATAGTTCAAAATCTAGAGATTTTCACTATAACTAAAAGTGGAAGTCTACCTTTAACTGATCCTTAGAATAGTTATAATGAATCAATGGACATTCAAAGATAACAACTAATTCCATCAATCCCTATCAACATCTTAATCATAATAAATAACTTTGCAACGAATCTAATGTGTAACCATCGCCTATCGAGTATGTTAATAATTGAGTTTGAAATTTCTATGGGCACTCAATATGATGAGTTGTGTGTTTTAATAACTATTATGTTACTAAATGTGTTTGGAGTATAGTGTGTTTTTATTATTTGTGGTGAGTCATTTCTCTTTCAGTGTGGTACTATGTCGATTTCGATTTCGTTTTCGTGTAACTGTAAGTTACACTACATTAATTTTTTTTTTCTCTCTTCTTCCCTACAAAGATACAAGTAGTAAATATAAATAGCGTTGCTATATATGGCATATTATTGATATTATGTTTATATTTTTTTTCTTCTTTAGATAGATACAACAAATAAATATAAATAATGTTGTTGTTTTTTTCCATCTAAAAATATAATTTACTATTAATATCGAAATAGTAAATAGGTCAAATACATCAAACCATCATAGTAATAGAGTATGTGTGCTATATCAATCCTGAGCATGAAATAGGCCACAGCATCAACGACAGATAATAGTTCTAAAAACATGTCAAACAAATGTAGCAGATAGATGACGTAACAGTGCCACTATCACCAAGCAGGCGAACACCCCATCAAATCCGGGCCCAATGTCATAAGATCACAACCCTCAAAGACACAAAATACAAAATAAAAGGTTTTAAATACATAAGTTATAGTCCAAAACAGCCAGTGGCCTGGACGCTAATATCATATAGACATTAGCAGAATATAAGCTGCAAAAATGAAGTATCAAAAACCCAACAAGTTGTTGGTAGGATAAGACTATGAACCTGCAAAAATAAAGCCGCATAATATAACCATATAATAACATAATGATCAGCAAGAACCATAAAAAGAGCCAACCCACAAGTCTCAAGTCCAATGTAAGTCAATTGATCCCCGGGAAGATAAGAGGTCCCCATGCCACTCCTCCCAATAGATGATCCCGGTCAAAGACTGCAAGGCCCGCTTCGACAGATAGTCCGCCTCCAGATTAACCTCCCGGTAAACATGGGTATAATGAAGTTGATGAGCATGTGTATCATATGATTAAAACGATATTTTAATGTTTTGATCCTATTTTAATTTATAAAATATTTTTCTTTTTAATTTAATAATTATTTTGAATAATTTTATTTACTTATAAAACTAATAAAAAATATTGTTTTCAAAAAAAGTTAATAATTTTTATATTAAAAATATTGTGAGGTTTTCCACATAGAAAGAGTACTTTGCTCGAAGGTCAAAAATCCAAATAATCAAGGTCTTGTTTTTTCTTTCATCCTACCGATAAGTGTTTAAGGACATTACAAAATATTTTCCTGAAGTGCATAAAATAAAAGCTTGACTCAAACTACAGACTTGTTAGACCACATCAATCCTAACTGATATCTCAAAAAACGAAGCCTTGACACAGGTTTTGGCCTGCATACAAAACACCATAGGCCTTGACAAAATCTATATGATTCCAAACTTCTATTGAACTAAATGTGTATTTATGTCAAACATGCATTATTGAACTTGGTTATCTTCTGATTAATGAACCATATATTATTGCTTGGGTCGAGTGAATTTTGGTGTCACGAACCCTTAATTGGCTTCCTGAAGAGGGCTGGAGCAGAGAAAGCCGACAGATTCAGGGGGGCTCCCATCTCTAAGTTTCCAATGCGATACTACATAAAAACTAGGTGGGCTTCTAGAGCATTTATTTTTTCCTCTAGTTGAGCGTTCATGTCCTTCTCCTTAGCTAATTCCTCCTCCAGCTCCATCTCATTTCAATGTGCCTCCTTGCTCTCTTGTTCCTTGATTTTTTCCTCCTTGTCCAAGCGACTCTCTAAAATGTCTAGGTCTCGGACGAATTCTCTAGCAAATCTTCTCAGAGCATGATTGGTTTCTCTATTCTCATCTTCCATTCGCCAGAGGTGGTGGCGGATAAAAGTCCCCTTGCAGCATCTTTCCTCCTGTCTCAACATGGTTCCTGGCTTTTCTTTGTTTTCCGTCACCCTTCTTCCAAGCTTGCACCAATGATATGGCTTCAAGGAGGAAGAACAATAAATGTGGCGAAGTCGGGCTACCTTCCATCAGATTTTTAGCCGCAATACTCCATTAATGTTCATAATTTCCTTCGGCGTGGAAGTGTACCTCTAATCATCCTCCCTGATCTTCAATCGTGCAAACACTGTGATGGGCAGAGTGAATGAGCCGAACTCTTCCATGCAATAGTTAATGTCCTTCAAATCCCTATTTGTTTGCATGATTCCTTCCCTCCTCAACGTGACGTCTATACCTAGTTTGGACACGCGTCCCTTCTTTCAGTAAACCCATCCTATGGGATCTGGTCCCACTCGATTTCCCCCGTGTTTATTCTTAGTTGCTGCTCCGTTAGCCCAATTGCCAAGTTGGCTACCTGATCAACGATTGCATTCAATTCTCGAAGGATGTGCCACCAACAAACTTGACCAAAGTGTTGAATGTCTTACCTGATTCGCACTAGTTGCCTCTGAAGACTCATAGATTTGGACTAAGAGTTAAAAACAAATAATCTAATTATCAAGGAGTCCCCAAAGATTGTTAGGGAAGCTATTCTAGCTCTTCGAACTAGTTTACATCCTTAAGTATAATTTGTCCTTCGAAGTCATAGATCACTGGGCGCCTACCTCCCAAAAACATCTAAATTTTTACTATTCAAAACAACTAAATTTTATTAATTACATTGGATAAAAAAAATTTTAAACCACAAACATATACTCCATCATAACCATATAAAACACAATCATATCGTACAACTTGCACCCTTGTTATAGAGTACATCAAAATCTTACCCCAAATATAACATATAGATCATGAACCTTTTACTAAGAAAGTTGGTAAAGTTTTTGTTTCTTTAGAACAAGAATCTTTTATTAAAAACCTTGGTAAAGTTTTGGTTATGTTACTTTAAAAAAAATACATGGGCCAATTGTGTGGATTTATGGATTCGTAAAAGTTGATATATGATTACTCGATCTTGCCCGACACCGAAACGGATGAATACGGTTTGCATAAATCTATGGCAGCGAGTTTTCCAAAATAACTGCAATGAATGAGGCGGAGCTACTGCCATTAATTCGGCCATGAATTCCTTCAATTCACTGCACATGACACCGAAGAATCGCGCCAGTGCCACTTCTTCATTTCCGCCTTCCTCGGCCTAACATATTTCATTCCCACAGTGCTCCCGATTTTCATCAACCCCACAATCTCCATGAATCGCCTCTTCTCAAAACATACCTAAAAATCCATTCCAGGCAAAACAGAAAATCGAAATAACAGCCAAGAAAACGCACCATAAATGCACGCATTAAACAGAGCAATTGAATGTTACAGTCACAGTGTCCGCCAGATTCACAGATTACTGACGTAAATGCGACAGCATTCGTCTATTAAAATGATGAACATGCATCAAGATCTTGTACACAATATGCAGAAAACAGCGATTCAACAGAGAGAATTAATCGCATTACAATGACGCGCTAATTTTACTACACAGATCTACAGCAACTGCAAATAATTAAACCTAATAACAACAACAACAACATATAGCAGTGGTGGTTTAGCCTTCGACACTAGCCATGAATGAATAATACATTAACAGTTATTACATCTTGACGACATCGGGAATAACGACGGGATATCTGAGAATGCAATCAGACCATGGCCCCTGTGTTGGGGTTTTCACAGTGCGCAGACATTTCCAAACCGCGCTGTTGCACTTGAATCCGCTGCCGAAAGCAATCTGCCATACTCTGTCTCCTCGGTGCATTCGGCCCTTTGCCTCGATGTATGCAAGCTCGTACCAGATCGATGAGGACGACGTGTTGCCGAATCTGTGGAGCACCATGCGGGAGGCCTCGACATGTTCTGCGGATAATTGTAGATTCTTTTCTAGCTCGTCGACTACAGCTCTCCCGCCGGCATGGATGCAGAAATGCTCGAATGCTTGTTTGAAATCAGGGATATACGATTTTCTCTTTGGATTTATAAATTTCCGTATTAAGACGGAGAAGAGGAAAATAAGCTGCTCCGACGCAGGCAGAACCAGGGGGCCAAGGGTTGTTATATTGGCCTTGAGGGCATCACCGGCAATAGCCATGAGATCCTTCGAAAGCGCAGTGCCGACTTTGCCTTCTGCGTCTTCTTCTTGATAGACACAGCGATAGGCCTTGTCGTCTGCGCCTTTGTGCGTTCTGACAGCATGGACGAGCCTGTATTTAGCGCGGCGGCGGTCTTTGCGTTTGTTCGATAACAAAACGGCGGCGCCGCCCATACGAAACAAGCAATTTGGCAGCAACATGGATCGCTGGTTCCCGCAATACCAATTAGGCGTAATGGTCTCGGTGCTAACAACGACAGCATATGAATTCCGATGAACTTGCAGAAGATTGTTAGCCAAATCCACAGCAATAACTCCGGCGCTGCAACCCATGCCAGACAGATTGAAGCTCATGGTATTCCCACGCATCTTATATCTGTTAATCACCATGGCAGACAGAGATGGCGTGGGGCAAAAAAGACTGCAATTTACAACGAGAATATCTATGTCTTTGGGCTTCAGTCCCGTCTTAGCAAACAGATCGTCCATGGCAGAAAATATGACGAGCTGGGCCTCGTCGCGAGAAGCAGACATAGTAGGATTCGGGGGAATGTAATGCAAAGCAGGCGGGAGACAAGTCTCTTCGCTAAGACCAGATCTCTCAAGAATCTTCATCTGAAAGTCCAGACTTTTCTGATCAAAATACTTGAATAGCCTGGAATGCTCCATGAAAGTCGAGAAAGGAACTCTACATGAATCTGGCGGACGGTAACAAGAATAATCCACCAGATAAACTGCACGAGGCCGTGACATAAAATACACAGTTGCTATGAATGCCAGAAGCCCTGTACATGACATTACATGGACGAGATTGAATTCAAGAACTTGCCATAGCAGGACTATATCGTCTAGCCCAATTCGTCCGACCTCCAAGCCTAATCCAACCAGCAATGGAACCAGCAGAAACGAAAGAAAATATCTAGTTAAATACTGATATCCAAGCCTCACGTATTTCAACTTCACAGTCAGGAGAAAATCAGGCAGGCCATGACTGCCTGAGCCTGAGCCTGAGCCTGAGCCTGAGCCTTCACCGCCCATGATTCGATCCCAGGACCTCAAAAAGCAAAAACGACGATTAAAACAACACAGAACTAGCAGTTACGGCCAAATTCATCAGCCCAGAGGCCAGAATCCGGAAACAAAGATATATCTGAAGACTGTAATCACATTGCCTTGGTATTTGCTATTGGGCATTCATCCATTCTTATAGGGGAAAGAAGAACAGATTCATGATGGAAACTGTTCAACTAACTCGTACTCACGGAGGCAGCACAATCAAATACGCAGCTTGAACGGAGGAACAGGTTAGGGATTATGGACTCATCTTACACCCGAAACCGCTGTCCCCAGCTCTCTTTACTGCATTGAATGTGGAAGATAGGAATGAATGTGACAGGATGGTATGAAACACCTAATAATGACCATTATATATTTATCCCCCCTCGTCCGTTTATGCATCGATCTTCCCGAAGATCATACCTGGTTTCACAATCTCTTCACACAATATATTAGAATAAACCCTAATGTCACGCAGCCATACGCAATCTAGCCAATCAATCCCTCACCTAGCATTAAACCAGCCAATCAATCAACCACCTAGCATATTTACGGGAACATATATTTTTGATGGGCGTGAGATAACTTTCACTCAAATTGCCCAGTTTTTCCGGCGATTTGTTCCAAGGATCCTGTTATAAAAACTGCGGAATCGTAGTTTCATCTTATTTATTGTGAAACTATGCCATGGAACTATGTCTTTCCGAGTTTTTGCTCATTTTACGATGACCTAGATCGTCGAAATTTCAAAAAAATAACCAGAAAAGGTGAAACTGTGTCAGTTATCACACACCCTTTTTGATGAAATTGATATTGAAATTGCAATTTTGATTGTCGAAATTGTAATTGTAAAAATAGATTTAGAACTTCAATTATTCATAAAAATAGAAATAAATTTAGTAACCTCTATTATCCATGAAACACTCTGATTATACAATTTCAACAATCTCAAACCATGTCATGCAAATCATAGCTCTTTTAACTTACTCAAATAATAGTTTCAACAACTACAATTTCAACAATTTTTACCAAATTTTGACAAAAAAGAATTACCAAATAATGAAGCAAAACAATGGCTCTGTTAGCTTATTCAGATGGTAATTCTAGAAAGTTTGAAGATTGAAAGAAAAGTAAATGGCAGCAAGATGGTAATTCTAGAAAGTTTGAAGATTGAAAGAAAAGTAAATGGCAGCAACTATGGTTTGGGGATCTGGGTTAAGGTCAATACACGTGTAACATATCCAAATGAATAGCAGGAGCACCAACCCCAGAAACATAAATTGTGTAATTTTGAAAAGCGGACCCCGTTATGCACGCCGTCTTGTCTTCATGAGAGCGGTGTGAACGCAAAATCTGCTCCTTTCATGGCTCTTACGTTGGTCCCCACCCTTTACCTCTAATAGCTTTATTAACTGAATACCATCTACTCCAACAACCACAACTTCACCATGTGACCATCTGACCCCCACTTTTAATGTTGGAAGAAATCTCACAAGGCACTTTAGATGGATCTAGTTTGACACATTCTCTCCTCTCTATGTGCCATTTATACAAGCGACCTACTCTTTTCTTATGCTTTGTTTCTTCGGCCGTATGCTTTTACTTTTCTCTTATGCCTCATTAAAGAAAAAGCATCACCTTAGTCGATTTCAGATTTTTCTTTTTTATATTATTATTTTATTTTTAGATTTTTATTATTTTATAATTTTATTGTTGATTGGTTGTCATGTGAATATGATTCGGTGATTCGGTGATGTTGCTATACTTGAATGACAATTGTGATTTCAATCTTTGTTTTTTTTCCATAAAGTTATTTAAAAAAAATATTATTTCAATATTTTTATTAATTGATTATATTCTAAATATACTTTGTTTGTGAATATGCTTATTGTTATGTCTTCATTTTCTTTCTCTACAAAAATACCAATAAATTATCGTCATATCTTCTTTTACAAAGAAAAAAAAATCAAATCAAAGCAAAAAAAACTCTAAAAGATATTTAGTAAGATGGAGTCTCACATAAAGGGGATCTACACTAAATTTATAGGAAATTTAGTGAGAGAGTTGATACTTTACAAATCATTTATGTACAATGAATGTCTTAAACTATCTCCATTTCAAACTTGTTGTTTATTGTATATATGAGAATATTCACAACAAAATACACATCTAATGGTTTGTTAATATAAAAATCACATACATGTTTAATTGGTGTGTTAATATAAACAAACATCTTTACAAGAGTATGTTTTTTTTTACAGAAGCGGTTAGAATTTTGTATTAATGGAAGATTAGGTGCCTTAGCACTAGAAGATTATAGCTTAGCCTTAGAGACTTCGAAGTGTCCTCTACCATCAGAAAAGTATAACATTTATATTTGCCCATGCCCAGATTTTTAGTTTTCATCATTCTGGCAATTTCGAATTTGCTATATATTCTTATAATGCACACAAACTGGCCCAGTAGAATACAGTAAAACATGAATTAAATCAAAAATAAAATTGGTAGATCGGATAGAGTTCTTTTGCGTTGTCATTGCCCACGTGATTCTCCATCATGCCGACCCATTCACGATTTGGAATAAACGATGGGCCTTCACCCAAATTGTTCCCATCCATGTTGTTGACATGGCTGCAATCCATCTCAACGTGCTCCATCCCACTGCCACGACCTTGCCCTACCTGAACAATGCTAAGGAATTGCTTCCCATTCTTTAGACTCTGCGATGCTAAGCACTCCCAGGGGAAGAAGCACTGCCCTATTGGCCTCTCGATTCACTTCAACATTGTTTGCCCAAAGCACATGAAAGAACTCCAACTTTGCAAAGGAGCTGATCATCCTTTTTATCCTGCAGACATGCATCTTTAATCTAAGATCCTCTGAAGCAGAGTTTTTTACCAAGTATCTGACAATATTCTGCGAGTCTCCCACGATTCTCGCTCTGTCAATACCATGCTTTTTGAGTTGGCGAAGCCGCTGTGAGTAAAGCAAGAGCTTCCGCCTGGTTGCTGGTGGAATTACCTCAATTACCTAATCCCTAGGCATACTTAATTTCAATGGTTTCTTCAGCATTTCAAATTATCCCTCCCCCTCCTACATTCCCAGGATTCCCTTTAGCTACTCCATCGAAGAAGAGGCTATGCAGCTCAGAGCTTTTTCTCCAGTTTGTGAAATCTTCTCCTTCTAATCTAATTTTCCAATACTCCAGATTTTTCGAAATTCCATCAGCAGAGGGAGGTCTTAGATCCATCTTGATTCCCCAATCTATTTCCTCTTTGCTGAAGGTGCTTACAATTTTCAGATCAACAGAATTTTGGAGGAAGTCTTTGAGCAGACCTCTAGCTTTTCCCCAAACCTGCCCAGGTTTAGAAGCTTTGTCTTGGAAAATTCTAGCATTTCTTTCAAGCCAGATTTCCTAGCATACCAACTTTGGCAACTCCATCCACCCAATCTTGAACCAACCTTTGGAATTAAGAGACCCGGGATACAGTGAGCTCCAATTTTCAAACAGAGAGTTGATCTTGTTAGGGACAACAATTCTAGTGCTCCAAGTGTCTAAGGCCTCACTCCAGCCCTCTTTTGAGAAATGACATGCCAAAAATAAATGCTCAGAGGACTCTACCTGACATAGGCAGAGAGGGCATCGAGAGAGCCCATGAAAGCCCCGTTTAAGCAAATTGTCACCAGTTAGTATACTATTGTGTGCCAAAGTCCAAATGAAAAAATCAACTTTGGGGATACTTTTATTTTTCCATATTCCAATCCATATCGTTGGATTTGAGGGAACTGAGGGGATGTTCTTTATCAATTTATAGCCTTGAGTAGCAGTATACACTCCAGACTTGTTTCCCCAGCCTCTAGAGTCATTTCTTCCTTTTGACAAGGGAGCTCTCCCTGCCAATCTCTCTTTGAGCACCAACCAAGCTTGAGAGAACTCGGGAGGGATTCTCACGTTGTTCCAGCCCTTCCACTCATCACCGTCCCATTATGAGATGTCCCAAAGGGTGTTTATATTTTCCTAAGTCATCCAGTGCCTTAGATCTCGAAGTTCTGGGGCTTCAGACAGAGGTTCCCCCTTCATAATTTTATCATCCCAAATATTAATCTTTTTCCCATTTCCAGGGACCCAGAAGAGGTTATCCTTGATCAGGGGGAGAGCATGTTTGCAGAGATTGAAGATAGGAGAACCAGAGCGGGCAACTGGAGGCGAGTCAAGACTCCGATCTCTGGAGTTCTAAAAGTATTTTTTCCACATTGATTTTTGGGCTTTACAAGAGTATGTTATCACATCAATGATAACAATTTATCTCTATATTATTAGAATTAATCTTTGTCACATGATAAATAAAATGGTTTTATATCTAATGAAATTTGAATTTACTTCCTAGAAACAAAAACAATATAGAATCTCAGAACATTTATTTATACTACTCACAATTTTAAAGTTGACAACCCATATCAAAGTATTTGAACACATCATGCATTATCATTTTTGTTAGGGTATTAAGAAACATGTATTAACAAAACATCACAATTTTAAAGTTGACAACCAATATCAAAGTATTTGAACACATCATGCATTATCATTTTTGTTAGGGTATTAAGAAACATGTATTAACAAACATTTTTATAAAAGTATCTTATCATATCAATAACCATAGACTTTATCATTTGACATTCTAACCATAGACTTTATCATTTGAAATTCTCCTTTTTTAGATGTAGTATTTAATGATTGTTTTTATTATGTTTTAAAAGGTTGTGGTACAAGGAACATCTATTTAAGATAGTTTCTTGACATTTTGAATCTAAGTATTAATATTTTTTAAATATTAATTTATTCAAAAAAAAAATCTAAAATTTTAAATCAATTGAAACTTATTGGTTAAATTGTCGATAATTAGCTTAGCGTTTAAGACATGCTTTATATTTGCGACACTCCTCTTCAGCTTTTCTACTTCACCAGTCTGAACTCTTTCCGTCTTGGCGTCTTCCAAGCGTGTTTCAAAGCAGGTTAAATCTAAGCATGTCTTCCTAGACTCCTCCATGCAAGCCTTTTCAACTTTGAAGATGCACCTGTTCATTTTCCTAAGATCTATCATTCCCTCTTTGATGGCCAATATCTCATGCATGATATAATTCAGACCAGGGTCTTCCTCAAGGTGGGAATCCTTTCTTTTCACGAGACCTCTCTCTGCCATCATGATATCCTTTAGAACCAGGAAATTATCACTGCTCGCAGAGATCTCAGAGCAATGCAAATGGGGAAAAAGCAGTTGCAGCTCCCATAAATCCTCCCGCACCATTAATGATGAAGGGAAAGCCATCATTCTCCAGCAGACTTCATACCACTTTCCTAAAGGCGCCGCATGGAGGGGAATGTGCGGAGTAAATGAAGGAATGAAGGGACAAGACCCTCCCGTGCAAGTTCTATACGCCATTCTACCATTTGTCGAGCCGCTTTGTTGGAGGCAATCTTCAACATCAAACCTTATTCTGTTGGGCAATGTGGTCATTGAATGTGACTTCGAAAGGTGCAGCACCATCTAACTATGGGGAGATTATCGTTGAGGGATAAATCCCCCTCCTTTAGCCTAGATCTAATGTTGGCCATGCGATCCGCTAACTTATTAAGGTTCCTTTTGACATGGTAAAAATGCATATAGGAGGATCTTGGAAAAAATTGGAGAATTCGGTTTTGAATAGTACTATTCTTAGCCACTTTTGTAGATAGCAGATTGTTCATAGCTTGGATGACAATCCAAGAGTCCCCAAAGACCATGAAATATTCAACCTGTAGATTGTATGCACTCCATTCCTTGAGACAAAGCCTCCCATTTGGCGTAGTTATTCGACCGCATCCCTAATCCCCACAAATAAGTTCTAATAATGTTTCCTCCTGGATCATAAATGACCCCGCTCGTGCCTGCCTCCCCTTTGTCAAACCCACTTCTTGCATTTATCTAGAATATCATTTCGTCAAACCCTCTTCTTGCATTTCATCTAGATAACCTTTAATATCATTAATTCTATACTCAATAAAATCACATTAGTATACATCATTTTCAATAGATATGTAATTTTTTATCCAAATAAATAAATAAAAAAAATCACATAATGATAAAACATTGAAGTGTGTTTTCATATTTCTTATATATCATGAATGCCACATGACACTTGGAACAAATCCAAAACCTAATCTCCTTCACTTGAAAATGTGTATATAAAATAAAAATATTTACAATATGTGTATTTCAATTATTTCATATTCTTTTCCTTCTAACCACAACATTACAAGTCAATACTTAACTATGATTGTCTCCATCTTTTTTTCCACATAAGAATATGATCATAAGAATCTTCTATTGTCCAAGAAAGATATGTTGTTTCAATATCATTTCACTATTGAAACTATGAATATTAAGTTTATGCCTATAACATAAATAAAAAAGAATTCAACTTAATTGTAAATAATTAAAATTAATTTATAGTAACATTATAAAATTTATCTTAAATGATAAAAACCATTACATTTCAAAATATTTGATCAATATTACTTAATAAATTTAAATTTAAATTAATCTATATATGCACTTTTTTAAAATAAAAATCTTTAATTTTTATTATTTTAATAACTCATCATTAATCATTATATATACATTTTTTAAAATTAAAATCTTTAATTCTTATTATTTTAATAACTCGTCATTAATCATTAAACATAGTGTATAATTCTTTAACTAAATGCCATCGACATTTATTATATTGATACTACATGATAAATGGTGTATGGTATTTGTTGAACCTTCAACTAATTATAATCTATATTACTGTTTCAAAAATATCATTTATATATTATTATTATTTTTTTTTAAAATAACATAGATTTTTATTTCTAAATAACATATATGTTTTTATTTTATTCATAATTAATTATATAAATATTATTGTATGTATATAACGTTTTCAATAATTATATATATAACTTACCAACACTAAGAATGAGAAAACTCTCATTGCAAATTGAATGTAGATCATCATTCAATCATCAAATATATTGCATTGTTTAATATGATATGATAAAATCATTTCCTCATATAGTAATTGAACTCAATTGTAAATTCATGTTTGCATAATAGTTATTGTAGTCCATTAAAAATGAGGTCTTAAGAATTGTTTTCTTATTATTATATTTATATGCCATGGACACCCTAAATCCAAAGTTTATGTTTTCTTATTATTATATTTATATGTCATGCACTGACACCCTAAATCCAAAGTTTATGTTGGCAAAGCTTTTGATGCAACTAATTATAAATAATTATAAATTATGTTTCTAACATATAAGTGATACGGTGAAAGTAATGCTTTATAAATTATATATGTCTTCTATGGAAAATGCAATGAAATATAGATTTAATATAAAAATGCAATGCATAGATACATTGAAAACCAAATTTTATTATTCAAAGATTAGTGAAACATTATACATATACAATAATTATTATGTTCCCGACATATAGTTTTGAGTCGAGTAGTATTAGTTGGGGTGCCGAAAATCGCGGATATCAAATTGCAAAGTTTTTGTTAAAGTTTATATTATTTGTATTTTTTTAAAATTCATTTTACGTGGTTGTGGTTTCATCGTTACGCACTGACGTTGTTCATATTTATCATCTAAAACATGTATAATAATTTTTTTTTAAATTAAAAAATATAACATATATTCTTGACATCTCATCGTCTCATCTCTGTAAGCTTCTTCATTGTTGGCCAATTAACAAATTAATATTCCTCCTCTCTATGCAATGGCTTGCCTTTAAGGCTTTGATATTTCCAAATTGATATCAGTAAGCAATACATGTTCAAATTTGATGAACCGATTTACACTTAAAGACTCATGACAATATTTTTTCCTCTGTAGAGTATCTTGACTGTTTCAACATTCTAATGAGAGGCAGATTGCTCTTGCATTTGAAACAAGCATGCACGTTATGTCATTTCCTTCACTTGTAGTAATAAGTGATCTTTTTAGCATTATTCTGAGGTTTTTAATGCTATTGTAACTTTTTTTTGGCACTTTTTAGCTTACTTTTGTGATTATTTAATAGTGTTTCATATTCAAGTTTTACTTAAATGATGGTAAAAAATTATACTGTTTTTTATAAATAATATATCTCTAAAACTATCAATTTTCATATTAATGACCTTATTTCTGATAATCAATGTTGGAGATGACATCTCTAATAAATTCATTAGTGTAAACTAGTATGTCTCATCTAAAGAGATGCAAACTAAGCACCTTATAGTGAAAAGTTGCCCAAATATCCAACAACATTGCAACAACTAGTTGAGGTATTTGCATGGGTTATTTGTCTGTGGGTTATTTCTCACGACATCCCCCTCTTCCCTAGATTATGTAAATGAAGGGAAACTCAAGCACCAACAACAATAGTGTCTAATAATCCCAAGTGATTTCACCAGATTTGATCGTATGAACTATGGCCTGTTATCAACATAATACCTTGTATTGATGATTCGACCAGTTGAAACCACTCTTGAAACTCCATATAAACATATACATATCTATGGATGCAAATTAATAAATTTATTGTTGTTATTATTAACAAAATATATGTGATTTTTTTCCTAGTTTTTACAAATTTAAAAGCTATATACATTATATAGGTATGAACATTATAATTTGCCTGAGTTATAAAACACACCTCTATAGTAATGTACGAGACTAAGAAATCCGCTTGATGATGTCATTGATTTGGGGACAGGTCACTTAGTGATTACCACAATTTTCTTGCCCTTAACCTTGATGATTTCAGTTAAAATGACATCTGCTAAAAACACTTTTTAATTTTGTCCAAAACTGCATCTGGATTTGTTAGCTGCAATTGGTCAAAATCTGTATATATTTAAATTTCTGCACACATATCCCAAGTACAGACATCCTTTAGGATAGGGACATTTCAGAGTCATATAACATATAGAAATTTCAGAATCACATAGCACCCAGAAAATTCAGTGTAGCTTGAGTGTGAGTAAGATTTGGGTTTTGTGCAAAATGTCTTTGTTTTTTGTAGTAAATAAAAGAAGTCTGAAGATTGCGATTTTTGTTATTTAATAATATAAATAATTTATTAATTTCCTGTTTGCAAAATCTGGTTACAAATTTTTCCTTAAATTGCTTAGTACTGTATTAATTAGATTTTATTATTCATTTCATGTTAGGGCTAAATCTAGAGAAATTAGTTGCTGTCAAGAATTCCTTTCTGCAAAAAAGTTATAGGACTTAATAATGGAAAATAGAAAATGTAAGTGCTTCATGCAAAAGAATGAGTACTCATTATTGCATAATCATTACAATTGAATGCTGATTTAAAACTATGTAATAATGCACCAAAAACCTGTTCTTGGTTTCTAACTCTTTCATTTCATTTGCAAAGTGCAAATGTAAATAACTATAGTAAGTAAGCATTTACAAACAGACATTTTCAGCTGTATTTGCTTATCCTTGGATGATTGTTAATTCATTTGATTGAAGATGTTTGCAAATCGTAATTTCCTTCATATGATTAAAGCACTAGATCTAGCTATAGGATAAGATTGTAACAGCACATACATCCTCATAAATTAAGCCATACGAAAGGAATATGCAAGACAAAGCTAGGGTATCTATCACATTTAATGTTTGTTGTTTCCTATCTACTTTGTACGTGTTTAGAAGATTGTGCAGTCATGCAATAGTTATTTGTGTAAGCAACTTACATCTTGAGGACCAACTTCAGCACAGGGACCACACAGGAGTGCTCAAGTTGATAGAGATCAAAATTTTGTTATAAATTCTTTTGCTATTGCTTTAGTCCTAGTCAAAAATTTCAATGCTAATTGTGAAAAAAACTTGCTTCTGTAGATCATATTGCTAAGTTGAAAGGTAACACAGGTGGCTTTTATTTTCTATAGTGCAAGGAACTATATTTGTACCCACACTTCAGATCTGATTTTTGATTTAATGTTGATGTGTAGATGTTCAGTGGCACCTCTTTTATTGTTATTTGATCAATACAAAGAAATGAGCGATATTTCTATTTCGCATCCCACCACCCTTCCTTATACTATGATGATGAGCTTTTAGGCTATATTGGATGGTTGTACATTTGAGAGAGATATGATTGGTTGTAGCTTCCCCACCTTGATTGAGATATGATTGGTTTTGTGGTGCCTTATCTTCCACTTGTGTTTAATGGAGTCATTTATCCTCCTTGAGTAACTTTTTTAAAACCACCTTGTTGAAGTTTTGCTCTTATCCAATACTACGGTTGTTTGGCCACGTTTGGAGCACACCCTTGATTCTAAGGGTCATGGCTCAGCAGTATTCAGTCCCAAGACCATTTAAACCTCATTTAAACCTCATTTAAAATGGCAAATGTCATCTTGCTGTCAAGGCCTGGGGCACATAGCCACAGGCCAACGTCACTGCGCAAGCATGAAACCACAACCACGTAAAATGAACTTTAAAAAAATCAAAAAATACAAATAAATATAAACCTTAACAAAAGCTTTGCAACTTCATATCCATGATTTTTGTCTCCCCAATTAATGCCACCTGACTCATGCCACCACCTTCAGCCTTGAACTATAGCTGGCAATGCAAGACACAAGTGTAGTTTATCACCACCATGCAAATTTAATTTGCCCACTCCTGATTCATTCTGTATGCATTTCACTATGCAACCGTCTCAGATTCTCATTGCATTTTCCCTCGATTAGTTTATCAATTCAGTATGATCCATGCCCGCCATTCGAGGAGTGTTGCCAGCGGTTGTGGGTCATACTGAATTGATCAACTAATCGAGGCAAAACGCAGTGAATATCTGAGACGGTTGCACATTGAAGTGCATATAGAATGAATGAAGAGTAGGTGTCAAGAGAAATGGTTGTGGCACGTCATATTAATGTGATTGTAAAGAACTGTTTCAATGTGAAGTCCATAGTTTTAAGTCTTTTTCCTTATTTTGATGCCTTTTTGTAAGACAATAAGGAGGGTAGTGGCATCAACATTGAAAATGGTTTCCATTGAAACCTATCAAGTATACTTTTAGGTCAGTAGTATTTTTGGCTCCGAACTATAGCTACAATTCGGAGAAAAGAATACTGCTGACGTAAAAGTACACTTGACAGGTTTGGATCAAACAAATTACCATTGACATGTATGCTGTTGTATTTTTAGTCTAATGTTGACGTGGAGATCTTCAACTATACCTCTCTTATTGTCATATGATCAATACGCTTGTTTTATTACTTTTTCCTGATTGAATTATTAAATACTTGTTGTACCTTCTCCACCTTGATTGAGTTATTATTCGAGTTTTGTTACCTTGTCTTTGACTTGTGGTTAATGCGAACATTTATGCTCCTCCATTTTTTTAATACCACCTTGTCAAATTTTTGGTCTTATAGAGTCCTTGACTTTGATCAGCTATGATCAGTTGTGATGTGCTGATAATCACTTCTTCTATCCTGAGACTTGGTTGAAGTTTATAATTTTTGTGACTTTATTTATGTTGAGTTATGTACTCTGCTTGACTGTCATTGACCTAATTAACTCCAGTCATTTCTCTCTCTCTGGTTTGTACACACCCTCTTGTAGGGTTAGCTGGTTCCTACAAAAGACTGACCTCTCCGAGGCACAAACAGTCTTTTCTGAAAGTAACACTTCTGAGTATATTTTCAAGAATAGTTTCACACCCAGGTTGATATCTTAAACCATACCTCTATTCCTGTTATATGATATGTATGTTTATTTTACTACATGTTACTGAATATTAATAGTTTATCGTTTTAGTTTACTTGTCAGTGTAACTTATTATAACAGCTTCAAATATACCAAAGAGCCTGTGTTAAGAACTTATGGATTGTACTTTTGGGGTTCTTGGTTGCAAGAGGTAAGTATTTAGACTGACTAATATATATCCATGGAATGGTTTTTCCTAAAAATTTGTTTTTGTTGTTTCTATTGGAATTTCTGCTGTGGAACTAATGTGAATTGTGTTCAATATTATTAGCTATACAGGAAGGGCACATACTACCTTAAACGTGTTTGCTTGCTATGGCATTCTTGTTTTTTATTAAAAAAATTTTTCCACACTTCCTTTTTGCTCACATCATTTAAGAAATGTTTATAACCCTGCACTGTAATCATGGCATCTAACTACATGCAAGTTGGGAAACTGTTACTTTATTGCATCTGCATGTGCTGTATGTTTTCTACCTTTGAATGCAAATGGCACAAAAACCTATCTCAGTGATTACAAACATGCATTTGGATATTTGTATACTGGGATAAATTGTCACATGCAACATGTTGTCATGTCCTTCAAGGCATTGTTCATGCCATGTATTGATATTGAACATGCTACTTAGTAATTATGTATTTGCTTGTTTTAAACATGTAAGCTTGTAACTAAATTAGTGAAGTTTATATCTATAATGATCAAAAAACATTTGAAGGCTGACTACTGTCCAGGGTCCCAAACACCACCTTTCACAAGAAATCAACATTTCATTAGTTCACTCTGCTGTCAATTAACCATAAAAATATTATATATATCCTAGAAGGGCAAGGAAAAATCAGTTCATATTCCTCGCTCGACACCTAATTCATATTCTTCACTTGCATTATGCTCACTGACAATATTCTCCAACTTGTCAATATTTATAGCAAACCAAATAATCTTGTTAGCAACCTTATTGATGTCTTGGACTCTGTTATCTTACAAAACAACAAGAAAATGCTAACCATAATAACTGGTGACTTTAACATTGACATGTACAAAGAAACAATATCGAAAAGGAGGCTGGAATTGTTTATGCAGAGTAGATGTATACAGTTAAAAACAAACATAGCTACAACAGAATATGGTTCTATGATTGACCATTTTTGGACAAACATAGACATTGACAAGCTTTCATTTACAATTTCTGATGCATATTGGTCAAATCATTTTACTAGTATCTTATCAGTACCTGCAACTTGCATATAAGAACTGATACAACTTTTTGTCTTTTTTTAAGATGCTTTTCTATTTGAAATATATTCTTGAATGTTTTAACATGCTCTAAGCCTTCATTGGATGTGCAAATTGGAAAAAAAAAAATACAGCATTTCGGAAAAACACCTAATCAGAAACAGTATTCTCGCCGAAGGAGAGAATTTAGCTATGTCTATGACATCAGACAATCCTTCAACAGAAAGAAATGTTTCTTCTTCACAAGATGCTCCAGAGACTATTCCAATGGGAATACTGTCGCAGCCAACAAACAGTGCTAAAAAGTAATGTTCCTATGCAACGGCTTTGTTAATTCAATATTTTTTACTACATTACTTTATCTTGTACCTAACACAAATTCAAACATTTGAATCAATAATCTAGTTCACTTTTTGATATTTTTAAATGTGCACAGATTAAAGCAAACAGCAATTGAACCATCATCAATAATACAGCTATGTACTGCAACACATAGGCATGTATTTGAAGGGGATGTTTTGGTTGTCTATGGACCTGCACAAAATCGTAATCAAAACTCCCCTGCTAAGACAAAGATTCTGCATGCAGATGTTGTTGACAAAAATGGTTTGATGACAATGACAATTACAATTAATGATAGTTTGATAAATCGCTTTGGCAATTTCTTTTTGCCTGGAAAAAGTGTTAGAATTTCTGGTTTTGAACTGAAAAAGAAAGGCCAATATGACTGAGGAGATGCAATAAATTCAATAGCGATATTGCCAACAAGTATCATAGAGGCAATTGACCCAGTATGCAAAATGCATTGCCTTCCACCAGACACAACAATCAATGAGCTGGTTACATCAGATGAGGCATATGTCGTTGGTTCTGTTGCAGTCATAGTTGTTGCCTGTGAATACAACAATAAGCAGTTGGACTTCCACATAAGAGATGGTGAAAGTGCAAATGACTATGCAACTGTAAAGTGGATTCTCTTTAAACAATTTTTTTTCACTATATTTGATTTCATTTTTTTGTGTTTTTCCTTCCCTGCTGTATCTACTGCTACATGGATATACGAAAAAAAAAGATAGAACCCATAACAAAAAACATTTGTCCATTCCCATCCTCTTCACTGATTCTTTTTCAGTTATTCATGTTCAGTTTCAGGTTAACAAAAGCTATACAAATTTCTTTGTCCGAGTGCAACAACAACTTGCACTTGACGAACCGCCTCTGTATCTAATAAAAAATATCGTAGGACCAGGTGCAAAAGGAACTCATCTTATGAAGGCTTCGCAAGCAACTTTTATAGATCCCCTAAATGATGAATTCGCAATACAAAGTTTGCTTCCAATAATTGAAGTTAAAACACAGGTGAGATATGAACAATGTCTCCTGTAATGTCACTTGAAATGTTTTTTTGTCATTCCATTGTCAATTAAGCAAGTTCTTTATATGTAGTTTCAGCAATTTCACAGCTATTAAAACATATTTTATCTTTTTCTTAAATGTTCATCCTGCTGCATTATTGACATCAAAGTTTTCTGCTTCTGATATGAACAAAATATAGACTTTTTACTTGCCAAAATGTCTTTTTTACAGTTCCAGATTTAGTATAGCAATTAGCAACAACACAACTCAGTGCAATGATATGTTTTCAAACACCATGTTGCAAAACCTGCACTTGCAAACATGTTTTCATAAATTCGATTTTGTGCTTTTCCGTAGCATGGCCTTTGTATCAAAACATGCTCATTGCAATGTTTTTTTATGTTTTCTGTTTACTTGGCTAGAACAGGTATATGGGACATTGAAAGTAAAAAATGTTTTTGCTCCACCCTACCAGTGCATTTGCACACAGTGCAAACTGCCAATGATACAAAGCACCGTTTTTTGTACATTTTGCAATCGTGAAACACCAACTACTTATGAACATATATTACAATGTAAGCTAGAGACTGAAGAAGGGACTATTGAATGTACACTTCGGGGTACACAATTAAAAGAATGTTGTCCCGATGTTTTAGCTATTTCTTATGAACAATACTCCAATAGTGTTTCCTCAGCCATTTACAATCTTCGCAAATTGAAGCAACAAGGGCTTTACACTTTGGCAATGAACAACAGAATTGTCGAAGTCAAAAAGTTTTGAACAAAAGGTATGATCATAATTTTCCTTTTTGTTCAAACACTTTGAACAACTTTCCAATTGTTTAAGCTTCGATTCAATATCTCAAAATAGATTACAAAGACTCTCTATTGCAACTTCTTTTATGATTTATTTGAACCTGTTTTTTACAAAATACACACAATTTTAAATAATTTTTCTTTTCCCATTCACACAACCCTTGCATTGTAATCATGTTCATCGCTTAGATCTGTGTCAGTTGTCCTATTTATTGTTTAATCAATAATAAACTTCAACGGCTTTTTGAAGATTCAATTTTAATGTATCTGAAGTTCGCTTTTGTTACTGTGTTCATTTATTTGAACATTGCAAAAAGCACTGAGCCTAGTATAAGTGGAGGAGTCATCCCTAGTATAAGATTACCAAAATCCTATTCACTTTTAATAGATTTTTTGCCTTTTGCATCGGTTTACTGTCAGTCACAAAGCTCTTGCAATTGTTTTTTTTTCCTTATATTTTGTCCATTTCAATGGTCAATGTATAGAAAAGAAAAAAAGACAGAGAAATATAACAGTCAACGGTATTTGTTTTTCCTTTAAATTAGCATTTGCTATATATCTTATCTTCATATCTGTTTTTATATTCTTTTCATAATCACAAAGATCTTGCAATTGTTTTTTTTTAAACATTTTGTCCATTCCAATGGCCAATGTATGCAAAAGAAACAAAGACAGAAATATAGCAGTCAACAGTATTTGTTTTTCATTTAAATTAGCGTTTGCTACATATCTTATTTTCAAATTTGTTTTTATACTCTTTGCATAATTGCTGATAGTAATGCACGGCCCATATGCATGGATGATAAAAACTGCACATGCTACTGCAACATGCCTTACATTGTCACTGCTCCAGATTTTGCCAAAGCGTGGCTTCTCTTAGCTTTTGATGCAAAGTGCATATGCTATGACTTGAACAAATGCATGTTCTCATTATACATTTTATAAATTTATGTGGTTTTAAAGCCTTTACATATTTATAGACTTAATGCAACTGAAAGAACTTCTGTTAAAATACTGCTAAGCTATTTTTTTCTCTACCTCTTTCATGGTTATCAAATTGTTAGAGCTGTATAAAATGATATAGAATTATTGATACATAATATTGACTAGATTCACAACTGGGGTCATTTAATTGCTTTGCTTTTTCTTTATCTAATGATTATGGTTTCAGATTTGGGATTCTGCTTGTTATTGTTGAATCTGATTTTGCAATTCAAATCTTTGCAATGTTTTCTGAAAAATGCCATGCAATGTGCAAACTTTGCTTCTATATGGAAATCATATATTGCTCAATGCCAGCTAGATAGGAATTATTTCATGAATTTACCCTTGTCATTATGAATTAGAATCGTGAATGTTGAATCTGATTTTCAAATTCAAACCTTTGCAATGTTTTCTGAAAAATGCCATGCAATCTGCAAACTTTGCCTCTATATGAAAACCATATATTGCTCAATGCCAGCTAGGTAGGAATTATTTCATGAATTCACCCTTGTCATTATGAATTAGAATAGTGAATTTACCAGTGTGATCATGATTATGCATTTAGCATTGTGACTTGAAACAAATACTAGATCTTGGATAAGTTCACTTCGTCAAAAAGGCTACCTCTCTTGCCTGAGGCACATTTTCATCATTTTTTTCCCCTGGTTGATTCTCGGCTTTAGCTAGATAAATCAGAACAGAACGAGTATAAGTCATCCTTTCGATTTTTGCTCCATTCTTCATGTTTGGGAAGAATGAAAATTGAACTTTGTTAAAAAACTCAAATTATGAAAGAAAGGGCAGAGTTAATCACATCATCAGGTATCATGGTTGCTGTTTCTGAATGCTCTAAAACAATGCATTCCAAAAATGACAACATCGTTGTTAAACTCTTGAAGAAGTACATTCATTATTCTAAAACCAGGCATCAACATGCGCTGACAAATAAGGTCATTTTCTATCTCAAACTTGTACATATACACTTATTTATGTCTTCTAATTGTCTTATTATATTTTGAATACCCAAATGAAATCAAACAATCTTACACAATGACACTGATTGTATCATGATAACCTGCAGGGATCAGCCCACTTCACTCTATTATGTGTTCATAGACTCTTCCGTTTCACTTCCCGGTTCCCAGCCATCACAATGTTCACTGCAACAATGATCTTTTTCTTCACAGACTCTAGTAAGAACTCTGACATAATTCCCTGAATGGTTTTTCCAGGCCATTGTACTTGTTTGTAGCTGAATTGTAAAATCATCTCAGAATAAGGGCTAGAATCCAAATTATCTTCTGCAATTTTTGTTGAAAATTGATGTTTTTCTACTGTACATTGCACATTTTTGAATTCTGTTTGATGTGTACTTGAATGTGTCAATTTCTTCGAGCTTTATCTAAGTTGGCTTTGACTATTCTAATTTGTTCCAGCTCTATCTGAGCTACGTTTCAATTTTTCAGCATAATAGCAATTTGTTTGACATGAGTATGGATTGTTTGTCATCTTGGAGTTTTATTTTAGCGCAGTTACAATAGCTACATTTAATATATGCTTGAGGCTTTTTTGTTTCTGTTATATCTAAGGATGCCTGGTATCTGAAAATGCTCAGTCTTTGATCTGTATTTAGTTTGACTTTGTCCCTGGATTTTTCTAGTTTTCTCATAATGATGGTTTTTAACTTTCTGCTATGTTTTCAAGTACTTTGCTTTAGTTATAGTTTTTGGCTTTCATTCTTATTAGTTTTGATTCTGAATGTTCTTGGTTCTTGAATGCTATTTCTAATCAGTCGCTAAATCAAATCTGGTGATGTAGCAGTAACTGCTTTGCTTTTGTGTCTTCCTGGTTCTTGAAAATGTTCTTGATTTCTAGAATCAATGACTGAATACATATATGGCCTTGTAACAATAATAATCATTTATCTATTATGTTTGTTTTGCCTCAGGACTGTTAAAACATTCTAAACAACATTGCTCTCTCACTTGAGGCTAGTTTTCCTCATTGATTTTCAGACCATCCTATTTGTCTACAATCAAGTGATGATTTTTTCTATATTTGTAAATGTTTAGTGATTTGTTTGCTTGCTACATTGTTCATCATGTATTGATATTGATATCATATTTAGAATCAATAACCGATTAAAAAACTGGTTTCATTGCAACAATTTTCTTATGTTGGGCTTGCCTTGGTTTGTTCTAGATTTTGCAACATAGATTTCAAACAAATTACTAGTTTGTGATGAAATGGTGTGTTGCATTTGTATATGTTACATGTTCGGTTTGAGTTTAAAATGATCTATGAATGATTTAAAAGCTGGCTTGATTATGTTATCATGAATTCTAGAATCAATCACCTGGAAAATGTGATTCTGTAAAAGCAATTGTTTCTAGGTTGCATTCGTTTTTGCTCGGGGCGCGGACGAATGCTTTCCTCCGGCTCCGAGCTTGGTGTTTGTCAATAATTTTTAGACGGTTCAGATTTTGGTTTGCATTTCCTATAGCTATGAATTATTCTCTGGGTTTTTATGCCAAGTTCGATTCATATAGGCATATTTTTCATTCTTCTTGCTTTTTGCCTAATCAATCAATTTGACTCAATGCTATTATGATTAAATATGTGATTTCATAAAAACAATTGAACCTTTCTTAGATCCATTTTCGGTTCTTAAGAAGTATTGGTGTGCTGGTAATGGGTATGGCCATTTGCGTCTGTTGTTCAAATTCTCATGTAATTTAATATATACCTGTAAATACACATGGGAGAGTTGTTGAGTCATTCTGCTTGCATTATGTTTTTGTTTTAAATCTACTGAGGTGTGTTGAAAACAGTTACTGAATAAATATAAATCCCCTCTTAAAAGTAAATTTTCTCTGCATATTGATCAAAAAACCTGTACTTTTGGCTATATTTGAATACGATTGAAGAAATTTGGGTTGGTGTAATTAGTTGATGATATGTTGAAACGTGATTAAAGAATTTTGATCCAGCTTGCTGATTTGTACTCATGAATATCTGCTGGCTTTGTTGTTTGTTAACCAAAGTAATATACAAAATGTTTTATTTATTTCTACCCAAAATAAACAAATCATCTGGATTCTGGTCCATACTCTTTAAGTTTTATGTGTTTCTGCGAATGTCAAACACACAATTTTCATGTACTTTGAAAACAGCTACTAACAGTACACACTAATGTGAAGTTTAAGATCCTTGGTTTTGGTGAAAAACCATGGAAACACAATTTCTCCAGCTATGATTGTAGCTCACAACAATTCAAGACAGGCAAAAGAACATGGTGCAGACTTGGCAGCATCTGTTTTTGTAAAGAAGAACATTATTATTTTAAACGCAGACATCAAACTCTGCTCAAAGATAAGGTCATTTTCTATCTCGAACTTGTACCTATACATTTATTTATGTCTTATAATTGTGTTCTTATATTTTCAATGCCAAATGCAATCAAATAATCTTATTTAATGACACTGTTTATATGGTGACAACCTACAGCCATCACAGCATATTGCATCTACATATGCTAAAACACGTAATGCAGGTACAAAACCAAATTTGAGCAGGGTGCCGCATTACTAGTTTAATACTTAACATACGAACCAGTTCATCATTTGTCTCAGTTACTTGACAACCCTACAAGAATTCGCATGGCTTAACGCTTCAGCAGTATACACCTAATTGTGACAATTCCACCTCCTTAAGACTTGTTCAGGTAAAAAACTCTTTGTCAATACACTCTACTTATCTTATTTATAGTTTTGTATTGTTTATTCATTATGTAACTGAAATGCTAAATTCCTTTCAATGACTTTGAAGGTAGCGGTCACCTATTGAAACAGAAGCGAAGGATACTCTATGTTTACCCCCAAGGTTTTGAGAAAGATGGGACCACCGCAATGGAGTAATCGAAGGGTAAAAACGTAGGGTTCAGTAGCAGCAAATTTGATCAATACTTGTTACACTGTGCAGCTGCTTCAATTCTTAGCCACCCATTCATTTAATTCATTCCGCCGGGAGGTTTAAATTAGAATAGATCCTGTCCAATCAAACTTATCTGGAAAGATGTATAAAAAACGTTTATAAGGAATGTATCTGTTGAAAATTAGGCATTGGGATATAAAAGCTTATCTTCCAGGCATATCTATTATTAATTTTATGAACTCAGGTATTTCTTACATAGAGCAGTTTATCATTTGTCTGGGTTACTTGATAACCATACAGGAACTCGCATGGCTTAACGCTTCAGCACTATACAACTAATTCTGACAATTGTACCTCCTCAAGACACGTTCAGGTAAAAAAGTCTTTGTCAATACACTGTACTTATTATTTATAATTCTGTATTTGTTATTCATTATGTAATTGAAATGCTAAATTCTTTTCAATGACTTTGAAGATAGTAATCACCTATTGAAACAGAAGCCAAAGATACTCTATGTTTACCATGCAGGAGATCAATATCACTTTTATCTCATCTCTTGAATATTTTTCTACTTCCAGGTATGCCAAATTCACTTGACTACTTCATAAAGCTAGGATCCTGTACGCTGATGATCACCACGTTTTAAATTATTTCTTTTGAAAATATATAAATTCCTTGTTCAACATTTTGATAATGACAAGCCATCATTAGATACTTGTTTAAATGAGCATACCAATGTTTGACACATAATCTGTTTTTCAATCACAAGAGATAAGCTTCTTTGCAAATTCAGTTTATAGTCAATTGCAAAAACCATGCAAACAAGATTGCTCATTGTCTTTTTGCAATGCGCAGGGAAAAAACATTGCCAAAGCACCGATTATGCCACTGCAAAATGCAATTTTGAATATGCCTGACATTTTTCACTGTTCAAATACAAAGCAAGGGTTTACCACTTGCCCTCAAGATGATTGGGAGCTCTTTGGGCAATCAACCCCAGCAAATTTGTCAAAATCCTAGCAAACTTCCAAGAAAGAAATCTATATCAAGGACAAGTATAAATGTCCTTGATGATGAATCCGAGGAATCCTTCTTGGACTTGTCTCCATTTCCCAAGGATAAAAAGTTGAATGTAAATTCACTCTTGGATATTTGGATATACATTTGTAAGAGAGAAAGGCAAGAAGCTTTTGTGATCTTGTTCTCAATGCATTTGTTTATCACCCATGGAATGTAACTGGGCTAGTTAGTGATCAAAATACTTTGAATTTATATTAATATTCAACCAGCTCTGCCATATTTCTAATTACACTCCGAGTTATTTCCTCATCTGAGCAAAAGAACCACTTCTTTCTTTTTTTCTACATTGCATTTTACATACCCATTTAAATTAAAAATTAATTACTACCTTACTTGACTAGTTTTTTATGGAACTCACAAAAATAGAAGAAAAGAAAAATCCTTTTGCCAAAAAAATCACTTTTATCAATTAATGACAACTTCATATAAACTTGACAATGCCCCCACTAGCAATGTCGGGGACATCGCCACTTTGTGGCTCTTGTTATAGTGATAGTTATCTATCACAAGAAAGGGATCTTTTACAAGACCATACATTTATATGAAGAAACATGTCTATGTTATTTCACAAAATTTTCATAATAAAAAATGAAAACTGCATTATATAATAATGCCAAAAATTTAAGAGGCAAAAAAATGACATTTGAGAACTCTAACTTAGGGATGAGTATACATATTGGGTTGGACAACTCTAAGTTCTTTTAAAAGGGATTTTTTTACAAGACCACACATTTATATGTAGAAACATGTCTATGCTATTTCACAAAAAAATCTCATAATAAAAGATGAAAACTATATTATATAATAATGTCAAAAACCTAAGAGGCAAAATAATGACATTTGAGAGTTCTAACTCTAACATGAAGTTAGGGATGAGTATACATGCTAAGTTGGACAAAGCTAAGTTGTTTTTAAAAAGGATCTTTTACAAGACCATACATTTCCACGTGTTGCTCCATGTTAGGTCTTCTTTAGTTTGCTTGAAACATAATTTTCATCTGATTGTGAGGCAAAATAATGACATTTGAGAGTTCTAACTCTAACATGAAGTTAGGGATGAGTATACATGCTAAGTTGGACAAAGCTAAGTTGTTTTTAAAAGGGATCTTTTACAAGACCATACATTTCCATGTGTTGCTCCATGTTAGGTCTTCTTTAGTTTGCTTGAAACATAATTTTCATCTGATTGTGAACAACCTTGTATAGGCATCAAACAATACATGTTAAGGTGTTGTAAGTTTAGGAGCTAAAAATTGCTAGTATGGGGACCATTTTTGAGATGAACTTGGAAAATGACATATATCATTATCTCACAATTGTTATGCATGTAATAATATTCACAAGATACAAATAATTTGTGTATCACAATTCTTATGCTAGTGAGAATATTGTTATGCATGTGAAATTATTCACAATATGCACACTCGACAATGATGTTAACACGCACAATTTTAGAAGAGGAGTATTAATGTGGAATGGAGTGTTATCACATTCACCTCAGTGACTTGCACCCTAAATTCTACATTTGGATTGACAGGGTTTTCCATGTATATCTCACAATCACAACACACACCCAACGATGATATCAATACATATAATTTATAAGAAGACTCTATTAATGTGGAATGAAATGATCCCAACATAGTGATATGTTATTACAACATGATGCTTTGTAATATCACATGTATAAGTTTCCATGTGAAGAGTTTGATAAAATTAACCAACAAAGATAATGCTTAAAGAATGTTAAACCAAAAGAAATAATGGCACATTCACACACAATATTTGGGAAACTCTTAACCAAAAAAATAGTGCAACTTGGAGCCACACCTCCGTATCTCATTGTATTAATGGGATGGATAATTCCAAATAATATATTTTATTGATAAATTTATATGACGAGTACAATGAACTATCATCCAACTTATATAAAATATGAAGAGACATGGTGAGGATTAAGTGAATGAGTTAATGGGAATGAAAAAGATGTGAAGGCGTAGGAAAGGTGAAAGAGATGAGGAACCAACAACTCTAATACCACTTGGAATAGATAATATTTATTGATAAATTCATATGATGAGTACGATGAATTATCATCTAGCTTATATAAAATATGAAGAGACACTTTAATCATTATGTCATTTCAATTCCAATGAAATAAAATAAATAATAATTAACACAAAATATTCAGTAATGGTAATATACATTTAAGTATATTACGTCATTCCTCCTTGAAATAGTTTTTTCATTAAGTATTGGTAAGGATAAGTGTCTCAATCTAAAATCTTCATCTTCCCAAGTAGCTTCATCTTCCGACAATTCCCTCCACTTGACAAGGTACTCATTGACTGATCTAGAATGGAGCCTTTTTTTTTAACTTCTAAAATGCATTCAAGTTCTAGCAACAATTTCCCTTCGTCATCTAACAGGGGTAACTCTATTTGTATGTGAGTTGTTGGACCCAATTTTTTCTTTAAGCATGAAACATGGAAAATAGGCAATGCACAACCTAGTGAGAAGATGGAGTAACGTGATTTGGGAAAGGGCATGAGAGGACGTGGAGTGTGGAAGCGTGTGGGAAAGGCATGAGGAGATAGGGTGTGGAAGCATGGAACAAGGGTGATTTGGTGCAAGGGTGTGGGGGATAGGGGGGAATGGAAGTTGGAGTGTGGCAAGATATCATAGAGGGAGGGAGACATGAATTTGAGGGGAGTGTATAGGAGCAACGTGCATATGGAGGAGTGGCTCAACATATGGGGAAGTGCATAGGGGGAGGAAATGGAATGGCACAGGGAGTAGTGTGGATGGATGTTGGGAGTGGTGTGAATTTGAAAATGGAAGGGCGTGGGGAGTTGTGTGGATGGATGCATGGAGCATAGATGGGAGCAACAAACAGTGAAGTAAATGGGTATAGGAGTAGCGAAGAGTGCGAGGTGCGTGGAGAGGGCAAGGCGTGAGGAGAGATGGCAAGGTGTGAGGAGAAGGAGTAGCGAAGTAAATGGGTAGAGGATCAATGAAGAGCGTTAGCATCATGGAGTGTGTTGGAGTAAGGGATGGAGAGTGGGAAGAATGGGTTGCAAGTGGGGAGAATGGAGAGAATCCCGTCATACTTAAAGCTCTGATACCACTTGGAATGGATAATTCCAAATAATATATATTTTATTGATAAATTGATATGATGAGTACAATGAACTATCATCTGGCTTATATAAATATGAAGAGACACTTAAATAATTGTGTCTTTTCAATGCGATGGAATATAAATAAATAATAAATAATACAAAATAGTTAATAATGGTAATATGCATTTAAGTATATTAGAATTAACTTAACCGCAATACATTATTTAGATAGTCTATAGCATCAAATTATTTTAATTCACTAACCAAGATTAGATTACAACCCTAATTCCTTACCTGGGATTAGATTACAATAGGTATACAACCATGGGCAAAACCACCCAAAAATACACCTATATTAATGACCTCTGAAAAATAAGGAGCTATTTCTTTTCTCTAGTGTTCCAATATTGATTGATACAAAAGCATGCTAGGATGCATAATCTATACATGTAAAGAAATAGGATTATGTTAAAATGTATAGATTTTAAAATGTTTCATTTTTAGTGGGAAACGTTTTAACCTATTCTTTTTAGGAGAATAGGGGAACATTTTAAGGATTCATACTTATCTTAAAGTGTAGAAACCTATATGAATCTTACTAATTCTTAAAATGCTAACTATAATCATGTTTGGCTATATTTTTCTTTTTTAACAACTCATTTCTAAGAATTTTATATGATTCCTAGAAAAATTGACAATTTTTAAAGTATAATAATTTTATACTATTGAATTTGGGAGAATCATTTTTAGAAAAAAAATGGAAAATAGTGAATTCTTTATTGAAAAAAACAACATAGGTCCATTATTCAAATCCCATGGATAATGATAGTGATCATGTATCTCCATTATTCTAGGGTATGCTGATATATTAGTTGCATACTCTTAGTCTGTGGGGAGCTCACCACTAAGTGAAAAAATAATTACATATATAAAAATTGAAAGTCAAAGAGGGCCCACAAGGAATGACACTTAAACATAGGATGATGATGATCATAATAACAATAATAATAATCTAGTTTTAAGGTCATAAGTAAGAGAGATGTTAGCACATTAATTTGGAGACTCACATGTTTGGATTCATAAAGAGATTTTGGTTTGGGTAATGCCTTATAAACCGTCTCTATTGAGGAATGTGCGAAATATTACATTGAGTTTTTTAATTTAATTCCATGAGTTAAGAAAATTAGAATTCTAATAAATATGGATTTCTAAATATTGGTTATATATTTATAATATATTTTTATTACCGTTATTATTATGATGATGATGATGTTTAATATGTCTAAAGATAAAAAAAAATATATGAAACAAGTAAAAGGAATGAGACTATGTCATTTATGTATTTAAAAATAGTGGAAATGAAAGTACCAAAGTCATTTTTTTTTAGTAAGTCATAAAGTTTCTACATAAACAACTTATGTTTACTATATCTAGGGAAGTACCTAGGGAGGATAATAAATGTAATATGGATGCATAAAGAGTATAATTAATATAATGTGGCCATAAATCATGGAATAAAACCCACTTGATAGTTGGTGGGTAATAAGTATCATTGTATTGAGTTATGTTAAGTATTGTACTATACAAGCATGACTAATGGAGTGATTCCTTCCATAAGGTGTAATTGATGGTGTTAATACCCTACCTTATGGGTTTTATTTATATTCTTGTGTGGATATATTTTGTTGTTCTAAAGTTAAGGGATTTTATCTTTTATATACCAAGGCTCACTATAAGTGGTGCTATAACGCTTTCTTGGGAAAAGTGAAAGAAATTTTCTTCCTTTCATAGATTTTCCAAGGGGAAAGATAGGGTCATGTGTAATGTCCTTGGGAAGATTCAACCAAGATATTAACTTAACTCCAAATTTTTCATAAACTTTACTAGTGAATTTTCTGTAATTTTCTTCAAACAATGCAGGAAGTAAGTGATGGGTACTAGAGTAAGGAATGCGGATGGTGGGATGAATATTCAATGCTAGAAAATGTATGGACTGAGGTGCAGCAGCAGGTGAGGAGATAAGATCAGATTTTTCTTATGCACAAGGTACCAGTACCATTCACTTTTCAGCATAGAGAAAGTCTATGCCTACTTCGAGGCTTCTTGGGTAGCTGGCATATGCATACTGGACAGGTGGGGATATTGGAAGTTAATGGCAGAGGTATTATCAATCAAATGAGTGCTGGTTATGTTCAGGAAAGTGTTTGAGCAGACTTGGGAGAGTTTAGGAATAATTTGGGGTTTCTGGGCTCTCCCGAGATTGTTGAGCTAGTAATTTTCCAATCTTTACAAACATGGTCTAAAGGCTTCCAAGTTATGAATTTAAGGACTTATGTGGATACTAGAATGAGTCAGTGACCTTATCCAACTGACAGAATGTAAAAATATTGCTTAGAATGGATTTGGCAGTAAAAGTGGTGAAACTAGTCTAGAAATGACATCAATCTAGCTAGTCTTGTATTTTAACTTCACAAACTGCTTTAAATGTCCAAAAAATCTATTCTGATGATTATTATAACTCTGATATAATATTTTCCATACATAAAACATGAAATATAGCATTCAGAACATTCCTCCTTTATTTTATTTCTTGCTTATCAAATGACAATGCCTCACACACTAGTTTTCTGTTACAATAGTGGGAGAATAGAGAAGAGAAGGAAGAAGTTACTTTGGATATGTACTGGAGGTTATTATCAGTCCATCTACTGGTTATATGGCTGAACTTGTTGCATTCTGAACATGCTGGTCTTCAATCGGCACCCTCATCAACTGGTTCTCTCCTTTAGGGAAATCACCTCCAAAACTGGTTGTGGGAAAAGTAGGAGTAGGAGAAGAGTAGAGATTCGATCTGATATTTGAATTCTGGAATATAGCAGCATTTAATATCTACAAACATAAGCTGATAGACTTCACTGGAGGTCCTGAGAACATCTCTCCATAATGGTCTTCCTCCACTAATGTTCCTACACTAAATCTAGCTACAAATCTTCTTCAATGGTAGTCTCCTCTTCAATCTGTCAATAATTCTTCAAGGCTGATCTAAACTGGATGTCACTGGCTGTAATATTCATTGATATAACTGCATATCACTCATAAGAAACTCACAAGGCCTTGGGGCACATCTCCCAAGCATAACTTGTTGAGGCACAACACTCAACTTAGAGGGCTCAGAGCTCTCATTCACAAATTCTAATAATGATCAAAAGTGAGAGATGGAGTGAGAAGCATGATTAAATAGATGTTATGACTTGCTACCCAAGCTAGTCCACACTTGTTGATGAGGAGGCCGCATTCCTTGAGGAGAAAGGAAATTTTTCTGCTTTCTCCACTTTCCTGCTTTTGCATTCCTTCACTGAATTGGCAAGTGCGCCCTAGGGAGCTTTTTCTGCACTTGCTACTTTCCTTTCTAACTGCTTTTCTTGTTTTATTCCACTTTATTCACTTTCCTCTTTTCTGCTTTTGTGTGATTTTGCCAGCTTTTGTCAGTTTCCTTCTTGGTTCACCTTGCCAACTTGTCTCCATTAGATTCCTTAGCTTTTCTGAAGTTTTACCACTTAGGCAAGTTTCGCCCACTTGACCAATTTGAATTTCCTAGCCAAGTCATCAACCACTTGGAACATTTATTAGAAATAAACATTTAAATGAAAATAATACAACTCATAAATAATTAAACTTAGCAATTAATTAATTATCCAGTAATTAATTAATTATTATGATGTAATGCCTCAAAATTTCCCCAATTAATTAATTTCTCAATTAATTAAGAACTTAGACCCCTAGGGATAGGAGGATCCAAGTGGTGACCAAGGTCACTAGGGGGGGAACATGACAATCCTCCCTTCCCAAGACTGCTTGTCCTCAAGTAGTTTCAAACTAGGATGCTGCAAAATCTTTTCATCTTCCCAAGTGGCATCTTCACTAGGAAGCCCCTTCCATTGTACCATGTATTCTTTAATAATTCTACTTCTCAGCTTCCTTTCTCTAACCTGCAAAATGTCTTCTGGTTCTAGGACTAGATGTCCTTCATCATCAAGAGGAGGTAGTATTTCTGAAGCCTTAACTCGTTGGCCCAATGCTTTCTTCAAGCATGACACATGGAAGACATTGTGTATTTTGCTCTCTGCTGGCAAGTCCAACTCATAGGCTACTTCACCCACTTTTCTTGTTATTTTGTAGGGTCCATAAAACCTTGGCAATAACTTTTCAGCCCCTTTTGTCTTAAGAGTAGTTTGCCTGTATGGTTGCAATCTCAGATAAACCAAGTCTCCTACTTGGAAAGTTCGATATGTTCTATTTTTATTTGCATTGATTTTCTATTGATTTTGTGCAACCTGCAAATTTTCTTTTAGTGCTTTAAGGATATCCTGGCCTTCTTGCAACCAATATTTTTCCTTTTGTGCCTTACAATTTCCAAAAACCATATCTGCAAAAGTGGCAGACTCATACCCATACAAGGCTTTGAATGGGGTCATTCCAATGGACATGTGGAATGTGGTGTTATAGCAAAACTCCCCTAGATGTAACCAGTTGACCCATGCCTTCTATTGCCCTGTAACATAGTTCCTGAGATAACCTTCCAGCCATTGGTTAACTCTCTCAGTTTGCCCATCTGTCTGGGGGTGATAGCTTGTACTGAGGTTTAAACTGGTATTTACCAATTCGAAAAAATATTGCCAAAAAGCAATGGTAAACTTGCTATCCCTGTCACTGATTATGATTTTAGGCAGCCCATGCAATCTAAATGCTTCCTTAAAAAAAGTGCAGCAACATGACTAGCAGAAATAGTAGATGTGATAGCAAAAAAGTGAGCAAATTTGGTTAACCTGTCAACTACTACAAAAATACTGTCTTTACCCTGGGATTTGGGAAAACCTGTGATGAAGTCCATTGATATGCTTTCCCATTTCAGTCCACAAATTGGAAAAGGTTGTAGGAGACTAGCGGGATGAGTGTGCTCAACCTTAGTATGCTAGCAGGAAATACACTCACTCACATGCCTTAGAACATCCTCCTTGAGGCCCTTCCAAGTGAACATTTCTCTTAACTTCCTGTAAGTTTTCAAAATTCCGGGATGGCCTGCTATTGGTGCATTATGGGAAGCCATCAAAATCTGCTCCTTCAACTTGGATTCAGGAGTTAAAAAAAATTTGTTCTTGTAATAGATGACATCATTTATAACTTGGTAATGATCATCCTGATTTACTCTATCTAGCAATTCACAAGCAAACTGATTTTCTGCATATTCCTTAACTAGTTGTTCCTTCTAGTCAGTAGGCACTTACAACAAAGAAAAGGTAGGTTTTCTAGAGAGGGCATCAACAACTACATTCAACTTACCCTTCTTATATTCAATTTCAAAATCATAAGATTGAATTTTGCTTGCCCATTTTTGCTACCTTTCATTTAGCTCCTTTTGGGTTAGGAAATGGCTCAAGCTGTTGTGATCAATATTGACTATGAATTTGCCTCCCACCAGATATTGTCTTAATTTAGCCAATGCATGCATGATGGCTAACATCTCTTTGTCATAGATAGAATACAACTTCTCATGGGGCTGCAACTTCCTGCTCTCATAAGCAATAGGGTGTCTGTTCTTCATTAAAACTGCTCCAATGCCTTCACCTGAGGCATCACACTCCAATATAAAAGGTTGGCTGAAATATGGAAGTGCAAGTACTGGGTAGCTGCTCATAACTTCCTTCATTCTATTAAAATATTTTTCAGCCTCCTCATTCCAGCAGAAAGCTCCCTTCTTGGTAAGGTCAGTCAAGGGAGAAGTGAGTTTGGAAAATCCCTTCACAAATTTCCTGTAGTATGTGCATAAGCCTATGAATCCTCTTAGAGCAGTTATATTCTTTGGGCTGGGCCAGTCTAGGATGGCTTGGATATTCTCCATGTGTACCTTGACTCCTTCTTGCCCAATGATGTGGCCAAGATAGAGGAGATCCTTCATACCAAACTCACACTTCGATAGTTTGGCATAAAAGGATTGTTCTGCAAGTAGAGTTAGTACACTGTCCAAGTGCTGCAAATGTTCTCCCATGTCCTACTATAAATCAGAATGTCATAAAAAAATACAATTACAAACTTACGAAGTTGTTTGCTGAAGATTTTGTTCATGCAAGACTGGAGAGTTGATGGTGCACTTGTTAATCCAAAAGGCATGACCAGAAATTCAAAATGCCCAAAATGGCACCGAAAGGCAGTTTTCTGCACATCTTCACTTTTCATTCTGATTTGGTGGTAACCAGAACGAAGATCAATCTTGGAAAAATATTTGGCTCCATGCAGCTCATCAATCCTTGGAATAGGATATCTGTTCTTGATGGTTTTGTTATTTAAAGCTCTGTAATCAATGCACATGCACATTGTTCCATATTTCTTTTTGACCAAAACCACCGATGAAGCAAAGGGACTTGAGATTGGTCTTATGAATCCCATCTCAAGCAGCTCTTTGATGGTATTCTCTATTTCATCCTTGAATCTATCCAATGTTCAGTACCCCTATCAGGAGGCCTTCCATGTGGCAGATCTTCAAACACCTTTTTGTGTTTATGGAGCAGCTTTTGGATATCTTCAGGATGTTGTGACACATCAATGGTGGTTCCTTTGGTAGAGATAAAACATTCATCAGCCCACTCTATGTCTCCATGCCTCAAAAAAGATCTCATATTATGTGCAGAAATCACTTGTTTTGGGTAGGTGTTAACACCTCTCAAAACCACTTGCTTACCTTCAGTATCTTTAAAGCACATTTGGGGAATCCTATAATTTGCCACATGATCACCAAGTGAGAACATCCATTGTACCCCCAACGCAACATTAGTATCAGCAACATCAACAATGTAAAAACTATCAGTTACAGTATGGTCTCCAATAGTTACCTGCAGCTTGGGAATCCATCTGTTGCACATCATAGTGTTGTTCTTCCCAAGAATAATAACTGTGAAACCCCGAAATTTTCCAGATTGGAGTTTTCTTCTCTCCACCATGGTTGCATCAATGAAATTATGTGTGGCCCCCCCATTGACCAGCATTGAAACTTTTTGTCCTTGCACCACCCCCTTGAACCTCATAGTGTGGTAGCGGGGAACTCCACTCAAAATTACAAATTTTGCTTCTGTTTGTTTTGGTTCTTCTTCTTCTGTTGTATTATACCCCTCTTCTGCTCATTCTTCCACTTGTACTTCTGCACTCATTTCCTCCTCATCACTTTCATAAAATACTTCTATGTAGTGAGCTTTACCTTTTGCACATTTGTGCCCCGGAACCCATGGTTCTTGGTAGGAAAAACATAGCTTTTTCCTTCTTAACTCATCCCGATCTTGGAATGAGTATTCTTTCTTGTTTGGGGCTGCAGTATTTCTGAATGGTGGCTTTGAATTCTGAAATTTTGCAAGTGGATTAAACTTAAGTGGGTATCTGGTTCTTGGGATTGCATCTTGCAGATCCCTTGTTCTGCTCAAAGCTTCTTGTAAGGTAGCTGGTCGATAGGATTTAACCAGCCCTTTCAAAGGTTTTGTCAATCCTTCTGTGAACAAGAGGATTAACCTTGATTCTGATATATCAGTGACCATCACTGCCAACTTTTGAAATTCTGATATATATGCTTCCGAAGTGCTGGTTTGTTTCAAATGTGCCAACTCACGGAAAGACAACTCAGGATCCCTCCTATCAAATTTTTCCACCAACCTCCTGGTGAAATATTCATAAGACTCAACTAAATAATGTCCCAAGGTTCTCATGCTATGGAACCACCAATCACTGACCTCTCCTTCCAAATGTAACACTGCCATCTTGATGGCATCGTTTTCTGCCATGGGATGCAGCTGAAAATATATGTCTAGTTTCTGCACCCAGGAACTAGCATTGCATTTTGTAGTCCCATCAAAGTAAGGTATCTGGACATTACTTGCAACATTCCTCAAAATTGTTTGTTGGCTGCCTATTATATCCCCTCGGCTGATTTTTTAGGTAAATCTCAGAAAAATCTTTGAAAGTGAGATCTCTTCTGCACTCATCACTCAAGGTCAGATATACTGCATGCCTTTCCTCACAGGTAGCTACAGGTGCACTGGGTACTTCTTTATTTTACTCAAAGAAGGTAGGCATGGTTTGTCGAGGTTGATCTTTCAAATCCATTTTAAAGTCTCTAGGCCTATTGTGTGGACCGGTCTTTGAAAAAATGGTTTCTGCAAATGTCTTTCTTTCACCCTGGTGGGAACCACTAGCACTCCCTTCTGCCTCTTTGTGTGCAAACTGTCTACTAAGGAGTTCTTTAGTTTCTTGACCATTCTGGGCCATTGTATGAGTTAGATTATCTATCCCTCTAACCATTTTAATAAGTAGTTGTCTAAACTCATCATTAGCTTCATGATCAGACATGTCTTTATTTCCTTGTATCTCTCCTTCTGTAGAATCTACCTCTTCTTCCCTAGTGTCTCCGGGGTTCTTTCCTTTAGTGCTAGGGGTATTTATTGAGCTCATCACCACAACAAGAGTAGGTTCAGAGGACCATGCTCTGATACCACTGTAATATCCTTGGGAAGATTCAACCAATATATTAACTTAACTCCAAATTTTTCATAAACTTTACTAGTGAATTTTCTGTAACTTTCTTCAAACAGTGCAGGAAGTAAGTGATGGGTACTAAAGTAAGGAATGAGGATGGTGGGATGAATATTAAATTCTAGAAAATGTATGGAATGAGGTGCAACAGCAGGTCAGGAGATCAGATTAGAGTTGTCTTATGCACAAGGTACCAATACCATTCACTTTTCAGCATAGAGCAAGTCTATGCCTACTTCGAGGCTTCCTGGGTAGCTGTCATATGCATACTGGACAGGTGAGGATACTGGAAGTTAATGGAAGAGTTATTGTCAGTCAAATGAGTGTTGGTTATGTTCAGGAAATTGTTTGAGCATACTTGGGATATTTTAGGAAGAATTTGGGGTTTCTGGGCTCTCCCGGGATTGCTGAGATAACAATTTTCTGATCTTTACAAACAGGGTCTAAAGGCTTCCAAGTTTTGAATTTAAGGACTGATATGGATACTAGACTGAGGCAATGACCTTATCCAATTGAAATAATGTAAAAATATTGCTTAGAATGGATTTGGAAGTAAAAGTGGCAAAACTATTCTAGAAATGACATCAATCTAGATAATCTTGTATTTTAACTTCACAAACTGCTTTAAATATTCACAAACTCTATTCTGATGATTATTATAACTCTAATATAATATGTTCCATACATAAAACATGAAATATAGCATTCAGAACATTCCTCCTTTATTTTATTGCTTGCTTATCAAATGACAATGCCTCACAGGCTAGTTTTCTGTTACAATAGTGGGAGAATAGAGAAGAGAAGGAAGAAGTTACTTTGGATCTATACTGGAGGTTATTATCAATCCATCTACTGGTTAGATGGCTGAACTTGCTGCATGTTGACTTAGACCCAGTCGACAAGGGTTCCCATTTCTGTCGACACCATCTCACCGCGATCTCCCTGAGCACCGACCCAGACGGGTTTTACCCCGTCCAACAACACCTGCAGAGCAGATGAGGTCTCACTCGAGGCGTTCAAGGGAGAGTGGATGGAACCATGTTTCCGCCGAATGAAGGAAGATGGTTGCGGCACCAATCACTTAAACTTATTGCGACATTCATAAGTAAACCTATGTATTTAAATTTGGCAACATTGTATCCATAGCATCATTAAACAAAAAAATGCATCGCAACAAGTAGAACAATAAAGCATTAGTTGCAACAAGAAAACATAGCATCATTCGTAAATCGCAACATGCATTATCATAAAATATACATAGGGAATTTCACCAAATAGTTCCTTCATGTCATATTACTTCAACAAACCCTGATACAATCTCTTCGCAAAACCACAGATCTCACCAGTAACTCTTGATCTCAGATACAGACTCAAAGACGCACACATCCAACATCCGTACTAATATTATTCAACACTTACAACTTATGTCTATATATAGGCTTCTGCCTTTACAATGCTTGTCCACTTACTAATGAATTCCTAACCGACACTTTGGACAAATGACCCAAAATCTAACTAACGCGGTCCAAATGACCCAAAAACCTGCATTCTGCGGTACAATTAACCCAAAATTACATCACATATGGTCCAAACAACCAAAAACCCGCAAGCTGCGGTACAATTAACCCCAAAAATGCATAAAATAATATTCTTTACGCCTAGCTCGCCACCTTATGCAATATCCTCTGACTTGTCATAGCGTCAGAGATATTGCGATGTTACCTTACCAAACTGCCAACAGGCCCCCAAGACAATCTTGTGGCTCACCCTCAAGCCACGTCAGCAAGACATAGTGTACTATGTGGTCTTGACTTTGAAATCCTCTTACTGCTGCTCGACTATCGTCACCATTTCTTTTGCTTCCGTAGCCGCTTGCTGACTATCGATGACATCCTGGGGCGATGGGTGCTCGACGAGCTTTGCAACCACTTGTTGACGATGTTCCTACACTGCCTAGATGACTTCGCCATCCTTTGTCATGAATTGACCGCCAACATCCTGGAACTCATCCAGCTATGCAGCGCGCTTCTTCTGTCGCTCGTCGGCCTTGGCGACACGCTACTGCAGGTCTTTTAGATCCGCAGACTTGGAAACCTGCTCCATGGGTGGCATCACGCGCGTCACCGCCTTTAGTGTCACCAACTGCCCCTCCGCTTCCTGACGATACTGCATCAATTGTTCAACCTGCTCGTCCTGAACAATTCGGCCGCAAAACTGCACAGTGTCGGCTGTGAGCTTCATTGCTATTGTTTCCAGTTCCACCATCTGCGTTGCTATCTCCTCAATAGCTCGTTTGTGGTCGTTCACTTCTGCTTGAGGTGTACCAGGATTCACTTGATCTTTTAACTCTTGATTATCATGCCCCAACTGGAAAATGACAACCCCCAGTTGCTACACACATTGAAGTACATCTAGCCCTTCAGTGGGCTCCGGTACATGGTGATAAGATTCTGCAATGGCCCTCTCTACCCGCACACTGTCATCCCACATATGGGCCTTCTTCACGATGAGCTGGTCCTGCTCGTTTTTCAATTCTTCAATCTCTCGAGCCTTCTCAGCGTGTTCTTTCTTGATGTCCTCTTCTAGCTCATCCATAGCTTGTCGTGCTACAGTAGCCCTTCCTGTTAAATCTGTAATTGCTTCTTGCGTAGCTACCTTGTGCTCCTGCAGCCACATACACTTACCACTAATCTCATGCATTTTGTCTGACATTTCCCGGCTAGCGACCGTCTGCACAGTTGTCAACCTTTGTGTCGGTAATGCATTAACATTTATGGTCACTTTCTTCAACTGCTGTAGCAAGGCGTTTAAAGCCTCGTCGTCAATCACAATCGCAGTCAGGGGAATCTCCACATTTTTGACCCGGGGGTCAGTGTTGATTGTACCAACTGGTTGTGCCAATGCTTTGTCGGGTGCCTTCCTCGAAATCATATCGCGCAAGGAGTCCATACGAGTAGTGAGCGCATGTAAACCTTTGTCTGTCTTCATTGTCATCTTGTGAGCCGCTGCGGTGGATGCATTAGCAATTGATTTTATTAGTTGGCCCAACTGCGCTTCCATCGACAGGGTAGCCCGCTGATTGTCGCTTGGTCCTGATGCCCTTTTGTTCTATTTTCTTCAAGGGCCTGGTCATTGTCGTCATCTATTGGTGTCTTTATGGATTCTTGATCCGAGTCATGATGACTCAATTGGTCCTGCGCCGATAGGCGATCATTTGGGCCTTTCGCCGGTTCTCCAGCCTCAATCTCGGCCAACCCCATGGGTTCACACCATTCCTCTAGCCAATTGTTCACGATAGCCTCCAACTCCGTCATTGTCACCTTATATGGTGTCAGCAACCATTTCCTATCTGGGTCACGACGGGATTGTACATAAATTGCATGTGGTCGAATTGCAAACACCATGACCAGCTTAAAATGTGCTAAGGTTTCTTCGGACAATCGGGGCACCTTCGTCATAGCTTCATATAGCATCTCCCAGTATAACCAGAACAATAATAGACATTCTCTAGTCCGCTCTTGTTCTCGGACAAACCACAGGTTTTGATATCGTACACCGCGATGCTCTTTCACAGCGTCAATCTCCATACCCTGGTACACATCGGGCTCCTTCCAGGCCACGAATGCAATCAATAGCAGAAGCCAGCTATATGTGAATGAGCCCTTACTCGCTTGAACCGCCACGGCATCCTCCGTCAACTAATTCAATAGAAACAACTACTAGTTCATCTGCACTCCGACCGCACACTGCTCGGCACATGCCACAATTCCTGAATTACACTGATTGGGTCGTCCACCCTGTACCACTTTGCAGGAAAGTATCTTGGTGCCGGTGAGCACCTCCTTATCATTGATTCTACTGGTGCAGTACCCAGAACCATCCTTTTCCAAGGCATAGCACTTGACCAACTGCGCGGCCAGCTTTTTGTCGTTCTCCTTTCCTCGAAAATACTACGACGGGTCGACCCCATCCTTGGGTAACTCAATAATCTCTGCAATCAAGTGCACCGTGATAGGAATTTCTTTGTCCAGCCAATACGTTCCTCCGTGAAAGCAGGCCAGCAGCTGCTTCACACATGCATTGACCTCCAGTAATCGTCTGAAATGGGGCATATTGATAAGGCCGAGCAGGCCTTCCTGGTTCAAACCCTGCGCTCAATCACACGGAACCGGCTTACTGCTCAATCGTGACTCTGGCTCATAAGGGTCTGATGTAATCTCCTTCTACGCCACCATATCATGGTCATCATATTTTAGATGCATCAGTGCTGGCCCGATGTCAATAGAGCACTCTATTCCTACCGCTAATGCAGGAATCCGCAATGTATACTTGTGATTCCCTGCACCTTCCGAGAAGGTACCACAAGCTGGTTGGGGGGGATATACCCCGACATATCAATGGCTGAGAGTCCTTCCCATGTGGTGAGCTCATCAATCCGGCGGCTGGATAGCCCTGCTTCCCCTTGAGCTTCCCCCACCACAGCAGTGGAGGATCGAAGCTAATGCTTGCTCTGCGGGGACTCAGAATGCTGACCTCCCCAACGCTTCTTAGCAATCACCGATGCTCCAACCGGCATGTTTGAAACTTTGGCCTCAATATTGAGATCTCCCGCAGACTTGACCTCTTCCCCAATGGCAACCGGGATGAAAGGAGACTCTACTTCACTGCTAATCTCAACTGTTTCCAGCATACCTCACACGATGTTCTCAATTGATAGCTTTACCGATGTAATTAACAGACCCACTCAACGCTCAACAACGACAATTTGCAAGTTCAACTGAACCTTTCCCAACTCACAACTGCACTCACCAGGCAACAACGATACTCTACAGCCCTTCGCAGTCACACTTAACAATTGAATTCTCGGTGCCTTCTGACCAGCTTCGACCCATTCTTATAGCATCTAACCCAATCCTTCGTAATCATCACTAAATCCGACATTAACTCGACTGAAATTATATATTAATGACGCAAATCTGCCGTCGATCCTGTCAGTCGATCGACCTGATCTGCCATTAATTCCCATCATGCGAACCTGCTCCGTTAATTAGTTGTCTCCACTTTTGGCATTTATTACTGATTTGACCCGGTCGTGACCCTGCTATTGTAGCGGACCACTCCTAACTTATGACATAAGCCTCCCTGCCTGTGCATTCTCGTTTCTGTCAGTGCGCCATCCTGCCATTGATCAACCTGCTTTTTTTTCTTTTCGATGCGACTCAGGCATCACGCTGTTCCAAGCCCGACGGATAGGGATTCAACCGACTACCGTTAATCAACTTTGGGAGCATCGCTCTGTCCAACTGTTGCAACTGTATTGCACCTCCTGAAGTGATGCTACTGATGCGATATGGACCCAACCAATGCATCTGCAATTTTCCTAGATGTTTCATAAAATTGCTATCATACAATAGCACCAAGTCACCCTGTTGAAACTGTTTGTTTTTTATGCGGCGATCATGCCAAGCCTTCTGACAATCATTCTCCACACCTTGGTGGAAACCTGCAATAAAGCGATCTTCCTCCAGTTGTACTAACTGTAATAGACATTCTTCTAATGCTGCTGCATCATCCATACCAGTCACTGCCGCTATGCGCAGACTCGGAATGATGTACTCCATTGGCATAATTGCTTCTTGTCCATACACTAACTTGAATGGTGTCTGACCTGTCAACCTTTTATGTGTGGTGCGATATGTCCACAACACTACTGGGATTTTCAGATCCCAGTCATCGCGGTTCGCATTCCACACCTTTGTTAGTGCATGCTCCAATATCTTGTTGAAAGCTTCCACCGTGCCATTTTCCTGCAGATGATACGACGTACTCTTCTTGTGTTGTATCTGCAGTTCCTCCGTCAATGCATTGATGGTGCGATTGAGAAAGTGGCTGCCTTGATCACTCAACACTATCTTGGGGCAGCCGAAGTGAGTGACAATGTTGTCAAACAAAAATCGTGGCTGTGGCCGTGAAACAATCAACGATTGGTGCCGCCTCCGCCCATCTTGTCAAATAATCTGTCGTTGTGATGATGTATCTTGCTCCAATGCGCTTCCCCGGTGGATTGATTGGTCCCACAAAATCCACTGCCCATTTGTCAAACGCCTGTAGTGTTAACTGAGGCATCAGTGGCATCTCATCCCACTTGGATGGCTTCCTGGTTCTCTGACAAATGTCACAGGACTGCGCATAGTTTGTCGCATCGCTGGGCAGTGTGGGCCACCAAAGCCCTTCCCACAGCACCTTCCTGGCAGTCGCACGAACGCCATAGTTCCCTCCAGCCACTCCTGCATGTGCTACTGACAAGATCTACTCTTGCTCATGTGGAAAAATACATCGTCGCAATATCTCATCTGTTCCTAATTTGTACAACTTGCCTGCAATGAGCTGGAAATCTGCAGCCTTGACAACCAACTGCTTCTTCTGACTAGTAGTAAACTCTTCTAGTGCGGTAGCTGTCACCAGAAACTAAATAATTTCTTCAAAATAGCCATCAGCTACTCTAGCCTTAAATAGTTGCGCATCAAGAAACCCGTCTTCAATGTTAGTTGGATCCTCTCCTGTTTCAATCCACGATAGATGATCAAGGCCAGCATTCAACCGCCTTGGCTTGACAATTACTTCAAAATCGAACTCCTGAAAAAGAAGTAACCATCGGCATATCTTCCCCCCCAACACAGGCTTATTGACCAAGTATTTCAACGCGGAGTGGTCTGTGAACATCTTAAAATGGCCTCCCAATAAGTAATGTCGAAACTTCTGCAGCGCATAGACCATCGCCAGACCTTCCCTCTCGGTAGTAGTGTAATTTCTTTCCATGCATGACAGCTTCCAACTTGCAAAAGAAATAGGGTGATCGAGATCCCCCTCTCCTGGTTGCGCCAACACTACACCGAGTGCAATCAACGATGCATCAACATGAACATGGAACTCCTTACTCCATTCTAGAAATACTCGTATCGGTGCCGAAGCCATCTTTGCCTTCAGCGTCTCAAAGCTATCCTGACACTCAGGGCTCCATTGAAATACCGCATCTTTCTTCAATAGCTTCTCCATAGGGGCGGTGATTGCTGCATATCCCCTGATGAACTTGCGGTAATACCCAGTATGCCCCAACGTCTCTCTCAACTGCTTAATAGTAGTCGGTAGTGTTAAGCTCAAAATGAGCGCAATCTTTGCTGGATTGACTAACAACCCTTGTTTACATACAATGTGCCCCAACAATATCCCAAACGATGCACAAAAGATGCACTTCTTTAAATTCAGCGATATCTGATGCTGTCGACATCGCTCAAGCATCAACTGCAGATTGGCTAGATGATCGCGGATCAAACCATAGATTGTCCAATCATCCATGTATACTTACAAAAGATTCTGAATAAAGTCCCGGAACACAGCAACAACAACCTGCGAGAAGATCGCAGGTGCATTCTTTAATCCAAACGACATGATGGTATACTGAAAAAAGCCCCATTTTGTCACAAAATTCGTCTTGTGGCGGTCTTCCTTCGCAATGCGGATCTGATGATAACCCGAGAACTCATCCGTGAAAGAATACATCTCCTGGCTGCCCACACCTTCGAGTACTTCATTAGTAAACGAGGTCGGAAAGGGATCATGCAAGCAGGCATCATTCAACTTCCACGAATCGACACAGATGCGCACCTCGCCGGTCTTCTTGTCCTGCACCACCATAGGACTGATCCATTCTAACTCTTCGACCGGTTCAATGATACCAGCATCCAACATTCAATCAATTTCTACCTTGACCCTCTCCTTATGTCGCGGATTCAGTCGGTAGGTTCGCTTCCTGATTGGTTTAGCATCTGGTTTCAAGGGGATCTTCGTCTCACCTAAATCACCCAAGATACCTTTCATCTCTGAAAACTTCGTAGGAAAGAGGTCTTAAAATTCATGCAGCAAATCAGTGACCTTTCCCATCATCTCATCATCCCAATAATCTCCAACATTCGCGAACTTGGGAGTGGCCTCTGTCCCAATATTGATCTTACGGAGCTTCAATGGCTGGCTGATCGGATCACTTGGCACATTAGGTGCTATCACGTTGTGACTCCCTTCAGACTCGGGAATATTGACATTCTGTGGATCATCATCGTCTTCGGGCCCATTGGTGATATTGTAACATTCCATCAGGGATTGCATCTGGTAGTGCGCGTGCAGATCCGCTGGATATGCTACAGGGACAACCTTCAAAACTACATCGCAGAGGAGTTGTAAAGCATTATCGACATCAGGGTTGGCATCTGTGAAAGTAAACGTATGAGTGAAACAGACCGTCAACTCTACCCAAGTGGTAATTTCTCCTCGCAACTCAGCTGCAGTATACCATGAGCGCGACATCTCATCTATAGTATGGATAAAGGCATGGACCCACTCATCTCGCGGTCGCGATGCGCACAATGTCTGGCACCCCCTTAGATGATTGCCAAGGTTATTCTGACCATCATATTTCCCTGTGTGGTAGACGTCGGTATCACCGAAGCGAACCGTCATCAATCTTTTGCACTGCGACCATTCATTAATTGATTTCTTGTGTGTCACCCACCAGCGTGCTGGAGCAGCCTTTAGTGCTTCCTCCAATGCCAGTAATCGCTATGGTCTGGAAACTCGTTCCTCAAATTCTGTCAAAAAGTTGGACAAGCTAGGTAGCCCTTCATATACTGGCAATGTAATTGTTTCCATCGCAATGCGGCATAACGATTGCGTGATTAACCCACACTTGTAGAGTGATACCTCGTGCAAGTGGTTCTACCAGTGTTCTAACAAATCATCAGAGTCGGAAGACGCAGAGCTCTCACTACGCCATCCCAGCTCACCGTTGGTAGTTGGATGAATATAGTCTTCAGAAATGTTGAATGCATGGCCCATCCACTGGGATCTTCATCCTTCACTGGCTCAATGTATCGACGTCCTTCAGCTGGATCCAACGGGGCTATGACTCTGAGATCGCGGTTTTCGAAAGTCATCATCCTCCTCCGCTTGAAGTTGATTACTGCTCCACTGTCATTAGCCCATATGATCCCCAACAATGCAGGATACGAGCTTCCTCCTTCAACCACTTCGATGACATCGAAGTCAGCATAGGTCTTCATGCCCTCAATGTCCACCACTAGACGTGGGACTCTCCCAATCAGTGTCACTTTAGCGTGATTAGCTGGAGCTGTACAGGAGACTAGCTCAATGGGGGGCTCCCCATTCTCTGTCATGCCTGCTTGGTTAAGATGTTGACATCCGAACCAAGATCCAGAATAACTGAATCAACATCATAGTCCCCAATTTGTATATTCATTCGCATCTCCTTACTTGTCTTCCACCACTGTAAGGAGTTTGCCATGGAATCCTGCCATCCCCTAGCTGGACGCTGGAACAACCCCTCGATCTCAGCTAGAGTAGTCAGATCCATTTCCAGCAATAAGTAGCTCTCAAAAAATTTCGGCAAGGTTCCAGACGGCACCGACGGACCTACTTCCGAAGAAGCATACAAAAAGGGGGCATGTCACAGATGATGGCTTTACCGGGGTCCTGGTCCATCACACAACGCGTTTGAAAGAATGTGTCATGCTCGGCCTTAACATCAAATGATACCTTCTTCTGCCCGGCCAATCAAATGTCCCCTCTTGTTGCTGCACCGCCCCGCATGTTATCGGACAATCTACCAAAGACGGATCTAAGGTGTGACTCCCTAGCTCGAAGTGAGTCTAGAACGAATAAGACATGCTACTAATGCATTTCCTAGATCTACTTAAGGATCGAGTATTAGATGTCTTACCTTTCACTTCGCAATCCTTTCTCCTGAATGCTACTCCGCGTCTCACGGTTGTTAGATCCAAGCTGCAAGACCTATCAAGACAAGAAACAAAAGAAACAAGTAAAAGGCATCTATACAATAATAGATCTAAGTAAACAGTTAAGCAGGTAAACTACTCGATATCATTACGCACATGAACAATATTGGTGGAAAGCATTTGTATTACTGTAAAAAGAGGGAAGTACATAATAGAGATATAGAACTACAACCAAGGCTTAATGCTGTAGCCCTTCTCTAACAAAGCCGATTGCCATATCCTTCCAAGGAAGTATGAGTTCTCCAATAGGTGAGTGGAGATGTTCCAAGGGTGATTTCACCAGCATGTAGATACCATAGACTTCCTCCCTTTGGGATTGGAGTGAGCTTCATTCATATAGGACTAAGTGGATAGGGTATGGATAGGATAGGTTGAGAGACGGTATGAGAGTCTTAAGGGATCTCTCCAAAGTATTAGGAACCGAGTGCCAACTCCTCCAAGAGGTTAGGGATAGGTTCCCAAGTCAGCAAGCTTCAAGAAGGACCTTGAAGAAGCTATTTTTTCCATCTAACTGACTTTGTCACACCCTGTAATGGGGCAAGGTGTGACGTCGCATGTTGCTCATGTGCAGCCTGCGACGACCCTTCAAAACCTAGCACAATTGGGTACAAATCCTCCCTGGTTGATCACTTAGTCAAGATATCTTCAGGGGTGTATACATTGAATCTTATGATGAGTAGATTTTGGGTGTAACATAATGCCCCCCACAGCATGAAGCTGTTGAAGATAGACAGGTGAAGTGCTTTGATAGAAGTAATGGCAATAGACTTGTCGGACGAAGGACACTGCTGCAGTACAACTGACTCTGAACTGACAATCTCATATAAAGTGCAACATGGCTTCCAACTAATATAGTGTAGATCCATGGTAGTAATGACTGACTGAACACAATCATGGCTACTAGACACAAGCGTAGATCCATGATGAGATTATAACATAGCCATGACCAATACAAATGTGGATCCGTGTGATATAACTCAGTACAAACTCCATTGCAACCTGGGTAAAACATGACACCCTAGGGTCTTCAATCTGAACCCACAATGAAAGGAATCTATCCATGTGATTACAAATGTCTTGACATTGAACATGGCAGAAACCACTTGATTACCGGCCATTGATGTAAAACGTTAACAAGTGTGAGGGAGATCACCATTGATGTCAATGATTCCCAAGGTATCACAGTACATATCATCAAGCGTGAATAGATGAGTTGAAGTCGAATGCAAGATGAAATCTTTCAATCAAGAGTCAATGATGTAAACTCATGATGAAAGCGAGGTAACCTGCCATTGAGGCATGCAGGGCCAAGGTACTTGATTGGTTTCTAGATTCAATCCTCGGATGATGTGTTGAAGTCAGCAAGGATGAATCCGTCAAAGGAGGGCCATGATGAATCCCCCATCAATCGACATGAAACATGACAAAAATGTATAGGGTAGATCGGATGGTACAGTAACATGCAAGACTGACTCAAAGTAGAGCGACGTGATGGCGGGTGTACTGACTATAGATGATAAATTATAGACATATTCTTGAACATGGGCATGGCATGACTTGGCAGTATTGACACGACGAGTGCGACACAAATTCTCAAAGTGACTGATGATGGAAGCTTTTCTTTGAATGATTCAAAGGAGTAATAGGACTTGGGATATAAGTGGAACCTGAGGACAAACGAATGATCCAAGTGCTGTATGAAAATGCAGATGAGTGCCATGTTCAAGAATGACTACATACTGCCACTAACAAGGTATGTAACACAAACGCTTTCCTTTTTCCCCATCATGAAAGATGAGTGCCTCATGTGTTTTTTACGAGCTTGATGAGGGTAACCAGATGCTTGGTATAACTCATCTCATAGATGAGTCCAATCCCAAATATTTTCTGAACTTGGGATAGGAGGGGTTCGTCTCATGATAGGCCCTTCAATGTGAGAATTTTAACAAGTCCATAGAAGGTAAACTCGGTCGTCATTTCATGTTTAGAGAGTCTGAAAAGAACTAAAGAAGACTCCAACGGTCCTTTTTCGTAAAGTTAGCCTCATCACCCAAAAAAGGGTAAAACAATTCGAGAGAGGACTCTTCCAGTCATGATTGGCTGGAGTATACCTTTTTCATAATTAGTGCCTCCTGGTACGAAAAAGGGGTAAACTATCACCAGGAAGACGACCATTCAAATACTTTAAGAAGCGTGAACGCGACAAGTTCGCTTGGCAATCTTTTCATTTTTTGAGAGCCTAGAAAGAGCTTAACGGTAGAATTCGGGGGGTGTCCTTTTCTGTGGGAGTTTAACGAGCCCGAAAAAGTGATAAATCATAACTCAGTACTTGTTCTCATAGTTTCATGAGTACGAGAACAAACGAAGAGTAAACTCATCATCACGCAATAGTTACAAACTAACCGTTGCAAAAATAACGACAAAACGTTCAAGGGAGTGTTCATACCTATGATGACTGTTGTGATACGAGAAACGACACAAAAGACTACTTACAACTCCTGCACACTAGAAAATGTGTCAAATAGCCCCAAATACAACAAAAATGGTCAAAAACCATGTTAAATGGCCTAAGAGCATCAAAATATTTGAAAAGGAATATTCTATTGTATTTATAAATAGAAAAATGGGCCAAAAATAGTTTTCATTGTTTCGTTTGCCAATTTGGGAGGAGAAGTACCAATTTGGAGCCAAAATTTTCTTTGTCGATTCCGGGAGCTATGATCTGCCATTTCACCCACAGTCAGGAGTAGGTAAGCCTAAACTTCATCTAGCAACTTTCCAGTGGATTAGATTTTGTTTTTAGGTTCAATTTTTGGGTTTTTTTATGAATTCATGGAGGGCTATTGTGCTCTCAGCTCATAGCAGTTGGCCCTTTCGGGAACTGCAACGAGACCAGCTCAGTGCAAGTCCCGAATGAGTGAAGTGCGACAACATCGCACTATATGCAAAAGTACAGTGCAACGGCAGAGATGCACTTCCCAAACATCAAAATAAACTCAAAAAAAGAACTTGCTGTGGTTGAAGTAGGATCTAACAGTGTTTAAATGTCCCTTTTGGCAGGTTGCTTGCAAGCCAACATGGTTTTAGAGTGGCGGGAAAGAGAACACGAAGTAGAATATGTACAAGCTGCCAATGATCCACAATGCGTGGATTCCTTGAGGAACTGCGGTTTGCTCAAGTTCTTTGAGATTCAGGGGATGAGATCCCAAATCCCGTTGCTATCACACATGCTCCAGATTTGGGATGCGGCCCAACAAGATTTTGTGATTGGTGAGCACATCCTCACAATAGATGTTGAGGACATCTATTTTCTCATAGGTTTGTCCCGGAGAGGGGACCTTGTATATCTTATTGGAACACGGGCCAGTGACCGCACAGTCGATGACATGGTGTCACAGGATTGTACTGCTCTTGCTCGATCTTCCAGTGGGAAGATTCCTATTAGGAATGTGGTGAGTCACCCACTGCGTACCATACTGTTTACTATTACTAGAGTGGCGGGAAGCCAAGCCCCACACATGGCTACTCGGGCTCAGATGCTTTATGCGGAGCACTGTATGTCCCCCATGGTTTTCAACTGGTGTGAGGGTCTCCTCGTAAATCTCCGAGCTCAGCTGACCAAGTGTCAGCAGGGAGATCTTAAGCAGTTTGGTTATGGATCGATCGTGGTATCGTTCCTCTTGGAGCGGATCCCTCTCTTGCATCCACTGCTAGTACTAGATGACAGGGAGCCTAGAGATCCCCACATGCTTAGATGGGCTGAGGTGATGACCTGTCATGGTGGAGGACCTATCATCAACTTTGGTCCTGAGTTCTTCAACTGGCTGGAAGGCCAGTTACTCATGGTTGAGGACTTCCCTTACGACGGTACGGATTTCAGAGAGGATCCTGACTTAGTGTTTCCCGAGGGTGTAGCATGGGGTGACATAGGTGAGAAAAAAACCCTTGTACTTTTAGTTTTGCATATTTATCATTTTTTTGATGCATTATTGACAAGTATGTAACATGTGTGTGCAGATGTGGGGCTCGTATGGCCAGTAGGACTTTCCCTTCTGGTGAGGAGAGACAGAAGTGGGGAAGCAGTTGTGCCCCCAGGTGCTCATGCTTCCATCGAGGAGATGGAGGAGGTATACAGGAACTTGTCCCAGTTGATAGTAGAGGTTCCTGAGCTAGCGATAGATGACCTGCTGAGACCTATGCATAGGTTTGGGGTTGAAGCATCCGTATGCTTCAATGGCCTACTCCGCAAGGTAGCGAGGACCGTGGATTGCTTCCTTACTTAGTGACAGCGGGTTGTCTGTGCTAGGGGTGGTGTACGGGTCAGGCGTCAGGCCTGATGACACTCTTATACTTGTACTGAGAGCTTAGAGGCCTCATATTTTGTACTACTGAAAGCTACGAGGCTTCATATTTTTTACCAGCACTACTTTTGAATGATATATATATATACAAACATTCCCAACGATTTATACATTATGTGTTTTTAAAATGATGAGTGATGTGATCTCGTTTACATGTTTGCTTTTATACATTGCAATATTTACATGTCGTGAATGCTTTTCCATATTATGAATATTATGTGTGTGTGATGTACCAATCCAAAATGAAGTTGGCCATCGAGTCAACAACTGTGTTTAACTCTCATGGAATGTGTAGGTACTAAATGGATTCAAATGACCTTTCCAGGAGACGTACTCATCTGAAGAGATGGAGTAAGGTGGGATCACGGATGGGAAACCCGGTTAAGATGGGAAACCACTAATTGAGAATCCATGTGGATGACAATGTGGTTCATACCCAAGGAAATGGCATTAGCTAAGGTTCCGATTACTGCCTGATATTCTGCGGCGTTGTTGGTCGCAAACCCTAGGCAACTTCCTCCTGAGCTAATGAGCTCACCTGTTGGGGAATATAGTACCCAGGATGCCGAAGCAAGGTTACGGGTATGCCGACTGGCGTCGTCCATGAATCCATAGCACGTTTCCATCTGCATACGCAAACAAAACATTGTATAAGGAGCGGAAACAAGATCTAAAGACACTCAAAAATAAAAGCGTCATAGCACACAAAAACACAAAAAACACGCCATGTACAATATATACAAGAAAGTCTAAGCATGACAAGTTTAGGCATAGTATCTCTTCAGGTAAAGCCCATTGTGGGGTTCACCCAAAGAGATTCCGTCATAGTCTTCAAGCTCGTAAGCTCCCTTTTCCAAAACACGTTTGACAATGTGAGGTCCATGCCACATGGATTCAAACTTTCCTGCTCCTAGTTTGTCATGCTTCTGGTCATAAGTGAGGACCAAGTCACCCTCGTTAAAGATACGAGGTTGAACTGACTTATCGTATTAGGCTTTGATGCGTTTCTTGTGCGCTTCATTAGCAAGAGCAGCATCTGGGAGGGACTCGTCAAGTTTTGCTAAGTGCAGGATACGTTCTTCTTCGGCAGTAGTATTAGGAAGAAGTTCGACAGCGAGTTGTAGAGACGAAATTTGTTAGGAACCCATGTCTTTACTTTGTTAGTATATTGTTGTTGGACGCATACGCTTTTTAAGTCATCCTGTAGTATTTGTTGATCCATAGTTTATATTAGCCCATAGTATTGACCCATAGTATTGGATGCATATGCTTTGTAAGTCATCCCATAGTATTATATGTCCCATGGTTTTGACTCATAGTATTGGCACCTAGAGTTAGCCCATGGTTTGTATTGACACATAGTATTGACCCATGGTATTGCCGCCTAGACTTAGTATATAAGTGTGTGTTGAGGCCTATGAAGGCACCGTGAAGTTAATTGTATTGAGCTTGCTCAAAGGAGGTTGCCCCCTCGAAGTGGCCCGTAATCAATATAAAAGTGATTCTGAGTTCTATTATTTCTGATATCTCGTGTATTTGCATTAATTAATTATTGCAGGTTCATCACATCTGGTATCAGAGCACTTTCTTGGGCTCGTTGGGTGGAATTTCTGCCAAATTTTTTTCCGCATCTGTTGCAGCTTCGGATTTGGGAAGCACTTGGGAATAAGCCCTAAAACTCATTGTGAGGAGTACCACAGGAACCCCAAAGTAGCTGTCCCATTGAGAGGACCTGCCAGCGAAAAGGGCAATGACCCCTACCTGATTGACTAGTTTCCACCCGTGAGGTAAACCAAGAGCTGTCGTTTGTGGCAAAGCGGTTATCAATTTTACCTGAGCCATGGAGTGAGGGGTACTGACCCAATACGCAAGCCTTCAGATAGCATTGGTGGCCGAGTGAAACACCTGAACTGTTAGGAAGCCGTACATACCTGGGGTCCATCTCTATTTTCAGTTGAACTGTTGCCGATCACTTTCGCTCCAGATCCAGCTGTTTCAGATCTATTCTAAAAGTCGTTCCAGATCCAGTCGCCGTTTCAGGTCCAACTGTTTTTGATCCCTTCAATGCCGTTGCAGATCCATCTGTTGCGGATCCCTTCCGCACCGTTGTTGCCGATCCATTTCTGGAAAAACAAAAAAAATTATTTTTCGGCCATATCTCCCTTATTTCAACTATGTTTTCCTTGAAACTTCAATGACATCCCTGCAATCCCATTTTGCATATTTCATTCCTGAAGACCCTATCCCAAATTCCACCTCCCAAGACCAAAAATCCCACATTTGTCTATTTTTAGGGTTTGCCATAACTTCTTCAATTTTGACCCGATTGCCTTCAAATTTTACCATAGAGTTCTCGCTTCTGAAATCCCCATTTTTTGCTTCCCTATCCCTCAGAAAGTGTCGAAAACATAGTCAAACCCCAATTACCCCTCCGAGTTTTTCCCAAATCCAAATTCCCCTTACTAAATAAGCTTGTGTTTGTGTTTTTCTATCCATCCCCCCCCCCCCCCACAAAAAAATAAATAAATAAATAAATAAAAATTACTGGTTATGGTTGTTACTCACACAGGAGAAAACACCATGGAGGAAGCACTTGCAGCCATCCAAACCAAACTCCTAGATCTGGATGAAAAATTTCTCAACCTCCATCTTCAGCATTCAGCCATGAATAATAACCGACAGCCAGAATCTTTTGCAGCCACCGAGTTCTCTTCTTCTAGCAATTTTCATGGGCCGAAGCTTGATTTTCCTCACTTCAATGGTACTGATCCGACTGGATGGATATACTGAGCAGAACAAGATTTCAGTCTGCATAATACTTTTGATGTTCAGAAAGTTCCACTTGCATCCTTTCATTTGGAACAGGAAGCCCTTCAATGGTACCGTTGGTACATCAAAGCTCATCCCGAGCCAAACTGGACAGATTTTTGCCAACTCCTTTTGCCACGATTTGGTCCTAGTGCTTTTGACGACTTCACAAGAGCACTCACTAAACTTCACCAAACTGGCACAGTGAGAGAGTATCAGATGGAATTTGAGAAACTAGCCGATCACACAGAAGGATTGTCTGATGAATTCTACAGTAGTTGTTTTATCAGTGGTCTCAAGGATGAAATCCGCTCAGAGGTCAAAATGTTTTGTCCCAACACAATGATGGAAGTCCTAGGGTTGGCTAAGCTGGCCGAGGACAAGATCGCAGCTCAACAACGCTCCAAACCCACCTTTGTTCCCTTAAAAAATATGGGTTCCCAACGACCTCCCATCACGCCTGCTCCTCAACCAACTCCTATCAAGCAATTCTATGAAACAAAGATGCATGCACGTCGAGAAAAAGGGCCTTGTTATAATTGTGATGAGAAATTCACTCGGGGACATAGATGTGTTCCACAAAAGCTCTATCTCTTGGATGTGGATTCTTTTCCTGCCTCAGAACTTGATGAAGAAGCTCCAGATACAGTAGATGATCAGGTCAACATTCAACACCCACATGTTGACACCCCATCTCAGGACGACCCACCCGAGATCTCTCTCCATGCTGTAACCGGCGTCACCACCCCACAAACAATGCGAGTCAGGGGATACTTCAAGAAGCTCCCTCTTACCATACTCATTGATTCTGGTAGCACTCATAACTTTATTGATCCTCGGATTTCCAAACAGACTAATTGTTTTGTCCATCCTTGCTCCAAATTTGAAGTCATGGTTTCCAATGGGGGCACCTTACCTTGCAAGGGGAAGTGTCACAATGTGCGTATCTCTATGGAAGATTATAGCCTACGCTCTCACATGTTTTCCTTGTCCTTAGGCGGATGTGATGTGGTTTTGGGTGTTCAATGGTTATGCACACTTGGTCCCATCTTATGGGATTTTGCTGAACTTTGGATGCAGTTTTCAGTTAATGGGGCACAACACAAATTTATGGGCTTACAACCAGGGTCTCTCTGCATCATCAGTTCACATCGCCTGGAAAAAATACTTAAGAAGAATTCACATGGTGTCATCGCTCAGCTCCATTCCATTCAGATGCACCCATCAACAGTCTCCACTACTTCCTTGAATAGATGTGCAGGTGTCTTTGCTGAACCAATGAGCTTGCTGCCTTCAAGAGACATTTTCGGTAAGAATTTAGCCGCATCTACCTCCCAGCAGGAAATGATGACTATTTTGCATACAGTCCAGAAGTGGAAGCCATCCCTATTGGGGATCTATTTCTGCGTCAAGACTGATCTCCAGAGTCTGGAAACTTTCCTGGAACAACAGGTCTCCTCCCCAACACACCTGAAATGGGTTATCCAACTCATGGGTTATGACTATGCGACCACTTACCAGAATGGTAAGGAAAATATGGTGGAAGATGCTCCTCCTCGCACATTTGATGACCCAATTTCTCTTACAGCTATTTCTCTGCTTGTTCCAAATTGGTTGCAATCTGTTCAATGGGGCTATCTCTTCTATGAACTCCATGCTTCTTCATCAGTAGGGCACTCTGGGTTCCTCAAAACGTATGACCAGGAACAATGTAACTTCTTTTGGTAGGGACTCAAAAGGACAATTCAACGGATGGTGGTTGACTGTGATACTTTCCAGGTCAACAAGGGTGAAACGACCCTCCTTTCAGGACTGCTCGAACCCTTACCCATCCCTCCACAGATTTGGACAACTATTTCTATGGATTTCCTAGAAGCGCTCCAGTGGTATAGTACCACATCTCAAAGGACACCATATGAAGCAGTCTTTGTACATGCACCACCAATTCTTCTTCCATACACCTTCAGCAGCTCCCCAGTTCAGGCAATTGACTCAATTCTTCGAAACCGTGATCAGCTTCTTCTCATTCTATAGGAGAATTTTCACATGGCAAGAATTCGACTGAAACAACAAGCCGATCAGCACCATTCTGAGTGCACTTTTCACATCGCTGATATGGTTCTTCTTCATCTACAGCCTTCCATGCAATCCTCCCTGAAACTCCAAAGGCACTAGTGGTTCGGAATGCAACTCGAGGATGCTACAGGGGACCCACTCCTTCAGATTCTGCATCAATTTCCACATCTAAAGCTTTGAGGACAAAGCTTTTTCTAAGGGAGAGGGGATGTTAGGAACCCATGTCTTTACTTTGTTAGTATATTGTTGTTGGATGCATATGCTTTGTAAGTCATCCCGTAGTATTTGTTGATCCATAGTTTATATTATCCCATAGTATTGACCCATAGTATTGGACGCATATGCTTTGTAAGTCGTCCCATAGTATTATATGTCCCATGGTTTTGACTCATAGTATTGGCACCTAGACTTAGCCCATGGTTTGTATTGACACATAGTATTGACCCATGGTAATGCTGCTTAGACTTAGTATATAAGTGTGTGTTGAGGCCTATGAAGGCACCATGAAGTTAATTGTATTGAGCTTGCTCAAAGGAGGTTGCCCCCTCGAAGTGGCCCGTGATCAATATAAAAGTGATTCTGAGTTCTATTATTTCTGATATCTCGTGTATTTGCATTAATTGATTATTGTAGGTTCATCACAGAATTTCGCACTCTATAGGTAGGACAGCCTCCAATCCATAGACTAGTTGGAAAGGAGTGTAACCTGTGGTGGTTTTAACGGAGGTTTTGTAGGCCCATAACACTGAAAAGAGCATGTTATGCCAATTGGATTTCTGCGTACCTACCATCCTTTGGACCATGGTTTTCAAGACTTTGTTAATGGCCTCGACTTGTCCATTGGACTGCGGGTCGTAGGGTGTTAAATTTTCATGTTGAAAACCTAACCTATCGCTCAGTTCATAAACCATATGGTTCTGAAAATGGGAACCATGATCGGTAACAATTGCTTGAGGAACTCCGAACCGCGCTATTACATGATTGAACATGAAGAGTGCAGCGGTTTTTCCGTCGTTCTGGTATGTAGGCATAGCCTTGGCCCACTTTGTAAAGTAATCCACAACTACAATGATGTAACTATGCCCCCCGGCCGAGGTAGGATTACAATGCATAAATTCAATGCCCCATTTTGCGAAGGGGCCTACGGTAATAACCGGGTGTAATGGGGCGAGGTGGGTGCGCTTCTTCGTATGGAAGTGTTGGCAAGGAGGACATTTTTTTACGGCCTCAATACAATCTTTGAAGATAGTAAGCCAATAATATACTACATGCAAAATATTATGGGCTGTAGCCATCTCAGAGAGGTGACCGCCACATGCCCTAGCATGACAGTCATTCAGAAAGCATTCGGCTTCATTGTGAGTGAGACAACGTTGAAGAATTGAATCAATGCCACAGCGATACAAAGTATCATTGATGATTAAATAATACTTCGCATGGTGACGTATCTTACAACGGTCGTGGCGAGACAGTTGAAGGTTGAAGCGTTGGGTTTGAAGATATAATGAGATATCTCCATGCCATGGATCAGTCGTAATGATGAGAAACAATGATTCATCTGGAAAAGAGTCATTGTGCTCAATTTCTGCATCAGGATGGGGAAGGTCATAGATCAGCTCGACAAACATCAAAGACTTTTTTGACTTGGCTTTCTCGAAGAGAAGATCAAATTCTTGCAGTATCATGAACTAGCATGTATACTTGCCCCCAAGCACCTATCGTGTCAGGACATGGTACATGGGGTTTGAGTCTGCGATGATGGTGGTGGTGCGGAGCAAGATATAGTGCCAGAACTTTTGGACGGAGATGACCGCCGCGAATGTGAGTTTTTCGACATGTGAATATCTAGTTTCAGTGTCGGTGAGACCCTTACTTGCATAGTATATTACATGTTCCTGGGCGTTTTGATCCTCTTGTACCAAAACCATGGCAATAGTGGTAGCAGAAGCAGCGAGATATAAGATATAATCTCGATAATAATTGGGCGGTTGGAGCACGGGGGCTTGCGTGATGGCATGTTTGATACTGTCGAAGAACTTTTGAGCTTGGTCATCCCAAATGAATGGGACGTCCTTCTTGAGCAGTCTCATATACCCCTGATTCTTCTCTGTGAAATTGCAAACAAAACGTCTTAAATAATTCGCCTTCCCTTGGAGACTTTGAAGTTTCATCACATCAGTCAGGGGTGGTAGGTTGATGATGGCCTCCACCTTTAAGGGATCAATGCGGATCCCATCCTTCGAAACGATAAATCCTAAGAGGTGTCCAGACTCAACGCAAAAGATACACTTATGAGGATTCAAACAGATATTGTACCATCTACATCTGAGGAAAATCGTCGTCAGATGATCAATGTGGAACTCGCGCTACTTTGAGTGAGCAGGGAGATTGTCCAGGTAAGGTTCCACAAAGTCCTTAATGTCATGGAAAGCATACGACATAGCTTGCTGAAACATGGTGCCAACATTTTTAAGGCCAAACGGGAGTTTGCGGTATGCAAATGTACCCCATGGGCAGATGAAAGCCATCTTGTGTTGGTCGGCGGGGTTGATCTCAATCTGGTTGTAACCAGAAAAGCCATCCATAAATGAGAAGATGACGCTTCCGGCACAATTGTCGATAATCTGGTCGATGAAGGGGGTTGGGTAGTTGTCTTTTGGACAAGCCTGGTTAAGATCTCGATAATCGACACAGGCGTGAATGGTACCTTGCTTTTTGTTCACAGGGACGACGCTTGAGACCCAATCCGTCAATGGGACAGGATAAATAAAACCAGCCTTTAAGATCTTTTCAATCTTTGCCTTGATTATTACCGTCTTCCGGGGGTATACCGGTCGCAATTTTTGGCATACAGGTTTGACGTCGGGTTAGGTTTTTATTTCATGAGAAACAATTGTGGGGTCTATCCCAGGCATCTCCTCATAGGACCAAGAAAATACGTCTCAAAATTGCTTGAATAAGGCCGTGCCAACAACTATTTCTTTAGGGGAACACTTCTGGCCTATGCGAATATGTTCCACTATACCAGGTTTCGCCGAGATGTCTACCGGGGTGGTTGGCTCAATGTTGGCCAAGTTGCCCTCCGTGTCCGTAAGACATGTAAGGATGGGGGAATGAGGGAACAGGTAGATGTCTGGTGAGAAGAGGGTGTGGATGTTGTCCTCTATGTACTCCAAAGGAGGAAGAAAAGATGACCTATGGTGAAGATCATCCCACAGACCGTCGTCAACATTCATAACTTCCATGATGGACTCGTTTGAATGAAAAGTCCGAAGTAAGAGATCGGGTAGAGATGACATCCATTGTAGAGAACAAGATGGAGAGGCCATGGTTAAATGGTCCTCCAGTGCTGATTGGATAGCCTCGTAAATATGTTCAGCGGGTGAAGGAGGCATTATATATCCAAGTAGGTGTGTTGTGGCTTCATCCGGTACAAGCCAAGTATCGATAGAGTGAGGTAAAATCTTTGTGGAGATCATGTTCACCGTAGCGACATGATTAGGGGGGTCCGTTGTCGGAAAAATGCCCATGAGAGATGAATCTTTCAAAAGGCCAACCCCTATACTCTCATACTATTTTGACATTTGTCCAATGGAAGGAACATGGTCACCAGGATGAGTAGTCACGTCTGGTGTGCAAAAATCTAATTGGTCGATAGTAACAATTCGTCCTTGGTGGGGGAATTGTACTATGTGGAAGACTGAAGAGGCTAGTGCTTGCATGGCATAAAACCAATTACGACCAAGCAAGAGATTATAATCTATTGGGGCCGAGACCACTTCCACGTTAACGGTTATGGTCTTTCCACCCAACTCAACTGCAAAAGCTTGTAAGAGCCCATGAGGTTGAAAGCCATGCCCATCGAATGCTTTCAACGTGGTGGGAGAACAATTCAATTCAGGGGAGCCAATGGCTCTCCAACAGGAAATTGACATGACATAAGTGGAGGCGCCTTCATCTAAAAGGGTACGATGGACAATCTTCCCAGCAATGTTCGCAGAAACTTGGAATGCGAGCTGGTGGGAAAGCCTCGGCTTGAAGTGGTCAAGTCAGAACATGATGGTATTCGAGGAATCGGGGTCGACTGCACTGATGGTTGCAAGGAGAGTTTTGCATTGATTAGGACAATTCTGCAAAACATCTAGGGTAGACATGACGCAAGGAGCTTGTGCCAAGTCTTCTACGATATTGTAATTTTGTGTCGCCTGAGCATTAGGATTGAAAACAACTTTTTGAATCGTACTCTTGGGCGGTTACAATATCAAGTCTAAGGATGGTTTCTCAATGGTGAGAGAAGTTGATGGTACAGTGACATCAGTTAAGGAGTCGGAAGCTTTTTCAGTATTACTTCCAGTGGATTCCTTCGAAGGGACTAGTTCGTAAGAGCGTGAGCAAGTGTTCAAATTGATTGTCTCGTTACGCACCATGAGAACATGCACGGTATTGGATGGTTCCCCTTGGGATGGGGGGTGTTGAGCAATAATCTGCTGGTTCTGAGTAGGAAATGGATCATTGAGGACTACGGGAGTTGGTTTACCCCTAAGAAACTTTTGTACTTCGTCTCTATGGGGACATTCTTTGGAGAAGTGGTCATCTCCACATAGTAAACAAGGATACTTTAGCTTCCGTTTCTGCTTGGTATCATCAGGAGTGCTCTTTTGTTCTTGCTGGGCGGAATACTTTTTGGGTTTCCCCTTGTTCTTCTTTTTTCCGCCAGAATTCTGAGATGAAGCTGATTGGATAGAATTCACCTCTTTAGTTAGAGCAGGAGTGGTGGATTTGGTGGTGTTGTGGCCAGCCTGAGTCAGTAATGGGGAAGAACCGTGGAGGTTGGATGATCCAACAGTGCTAGAAGCAGGCTGGGTGTTAAGGGATCCAATGATTCGTGGAATACATTTTGGGTTTCCCCTTGTTCTTCTTTTTTCCGCCAGACTTCTGAGATGAAGCTGATTGGATAGAATTCACCTCTTTAGTTAGAGCAGGAGTGGTGGATTTGGTGGTGCTGTGGCCAGCCTGAGTCAGTAATGGGGAAGAACCGTGGAGGTTGGATGATCCAACAGTGCTAGAAGCAGGCTGGGTGTTAAGGGATCCAATGATTCCATCATTTTGGAGTCCCTTATGTGGTTTTGCAGGGTCATTAACGTCACGGGGTGCGTCAGGCAGAATATCAAACAAAGCGCTGGATTGAGTGTAGACTAGGTCTAGTACATGGGCACTTGCGATGGCTTGTTCTTTAGTGACAACACCTCGCATGGAAACATCTCTTGCTATGGCAGGGATGAGGGATTTTGTAAACCAGTCTACTAGGAGCTGATCTGGAATAGGAACTTTAATGAGACGTCGTCTCCTTCACCAGTCGTGGATATGATCCGAAATATGAGTGGCGGTATTTTGACAAAGCGAGGTTAAAAGCTCGGTACCAGTTTCATACCGTATGGGCAGCTGAAAATGTGTCAAAAAGTTCATGGCAAGAGAACCAAAATCAGGAAAAGAGTGGGGTGGCAACTCAATGTACCACTTGGCAGCCGAACCAGTGAGAGTCCTTTGAAACAATCTAAGACGAATTGAATCATCCATTAAGGAATTAGATGAACACCATAAGTGGTATGTCATCACGTAGCTTTTAGGGTCTTCACCCGGCTTGCCATCAAATTTGGGGATATCAAACGGAAGTTTCACTGAAATTGGTGGCCAGTTAGATCCATGGTAAATAGGATCGTTGGTTAAACGGGATAGGTCAGGTAGGTCCAAAGTAGCCAGGAAGGGCAGCTGTGGGTTAGGCTGCGCATATTGATAATACAGATAAGGTGTGTACCGACCAAACTGACCGTAAGGTGTACCAAGAGAAAATTGGTCGTAGGGGGGTGTGCCGCCCGGACCGTAAGGGGGTTCGCCACCATAAGGTGGTCCATTCCAATAAGGTGGGGGTCCACCTCCGCCACCGGGAGGGGGTGGAGGTACGCCGCCACCACCGGGAGGAGGTAAGGGTCCATACCCATAATAAGGAAGCCCACCATCGCCTCCGCCTGGAGGGGGTGGTGGACCACCTCCACCGCCAGAAGGATGGGGGCCCCCACCACCTCTGCCTCCGGAAGGATGAGGGTCTCCACCACCACCGCCACCACCATAGTAATTAGGTCCTCCACTGCCTTCACCTGGGGGGGTGGTGGACCACCTCCACCACCGTAAGGGAAGTTTCCTCCTCCACCATAATAGGCTGGTCCCCACCGCCTCCGCCTGGAGGGGGTGGTGGACCATTCCCGCCACCGCTGGAAGGGTGAGGGATATTGTTGGTAAAATGAGGTGGGCCTCCACCAAGGTTAGGTGGGGGCCTGCCGCCTCCAGCAGGAGGTAGGGGAGGATCGATCGGGGGTGGTGGTACTTGAGGGATAGTTGGTTTGGGTCTATGATGCAACACGGGCTATTGCCCCCATAGAGTGTGTGGATTCCTGAGATAAGGTATCCCGTATGGTGCGTTTCCAGGATTAGATTGACCTGGTGTAGGGTTAATGGAACCTGGATACGCTTGAATCCATCAGGGTTGAGTTACATTGGATGGGCCCCCAACATGAGATAATCCCATGGTGGATGGTCTAGCAGGTTGGGAAGCTCCAACAGAAGGTCCGTTGGGGATTCCACCGCCTATGTTCTGGTTAGGAAACGGGGGTTTCCCCCCAGCCACAATAGGTTGACCATTATTCATAAGTTAAACCAACGTAGGTTGTTGACTAGCTACCATAGTAATAACATTACCAATAAGATAATCCGGGGGAATGGAATATCCTCCCTTTGAATTTTGAGGTGGAGGAGGAACTGGTAAAGTAATTGTGGTAGTGACGGGTGTGTTGGACTGTTGTCCTTCCATCGGTTGGTTCGCTTGAGGTGCAGGACTGGACTCTTGCGAGGGTTGACCAGTCTTATTAATGGTCTTGTGGTGAGAAGGTTGTCTCGGTGATCCAAAAGATATCGGATGATCTGGGATGGGTCGGTAAGGGGGCAACGATGGGTTTTGAACCTGTCGTTGGAGACTTGACTGCCGAAACTCTTCAGCCATGGAATGAAAGTGAGCTAATTGGCCACGAAAGTAGGCTAAAGCATCATCCAGATTAGTCCCACTAGGTGGGGATGAGATGGCAAAATGAGCCACTGGGTGGTCTATAGAAGATGTCCAGTAAGCTGCTGAAGGACCAACATCTGCAGTAGGGTCATCCTCAGGTCGGTTTGTCCATTCCAACGATCCAGGTTCTCCCGGGATGACGGGAGAAAGGTCTGGTGAAGCGGGGATTTGTGCTCCTTCATCTTGCGGGGGATGAGAGGCAGGTGAATCCGGAGGATTTTGTGGAAACAATAGTACTCCAACATTTAGAGTGGGGTTCTCCACTTCAGTAACTATGACAGTGTTACACTGATCCATTCTTACCCTCAAAATAACCTCCGGATTAAGGGGATATTTGGGTGATAAGTTTAAGATCCTACGGGATCTTCTCCAGGAAAAATCTGCCAGAGCGTCAGGAAAATCAGCCAGGAAGGCTGAAACATCGTTTCTCCTAAGGGTATGCTAAAAGAAAAGCAGTCCAGAAAAAACCTACTCAAACTAAGGCAACAAGCAAACTTATGCGACAGAGTGGATTCAAAAGTCTGGAACCTCACGGGATTATCAAGGCATCACAAACCGTGATATACTGCAGGGTCCAACAATATGACGCGACAAGGAGGATTGGGATCATACCCTTTCCTGCATACCCGATTACCTGGACAGTACGTGCATGCTAGTCTCCCTGAGTGTTTTTCTCGATGTATTGCTTTTCCAAGATGACCAAATGGTTAACTCAGTTGGTTTTAGGAATCCTAGTGGTGTCTCTCGATATACGCAAGGTACGTGGGAGCTCAAATCTGTAGTGGTGCTGTCTAATGCACAACCGTTCAGCAAGAGACCTTCCAATATACTACCAAGTATGTGATACACCCTTCGATATATGCCAAGTACGGATTATGGTACTTGGTGGGTACGTGAAGGAGCTCGATATATCAATAAGTACGTGGAAGACTACAATACTGGGATACAATGCTGGAAAATAACGACAATTTCCATGCTTAACGACGCTGGAACACATCTCTAACTTACACACAAGTTGCTAAAATTTTTACCTAGTTCTACCATTAATTTTATCTTGGACGGTTAGGTGAATGCATGAGGTGAGTACATAATCGGAAGCATAATGCAAGTCCTAACTCCATGCACGAAATATTCTTTTCTTTCAATGAATTCTAGCTATGGGAAGGAGAAAACGTTTTCCAACAGTATTTCCAAAACAAACTCAATGCAACCTAATTCCCAATTCAAACAAATCTGACAATGAGAACATTCTTTTCCTTTTTTCAACAAAACACCAAAAATCACAAGACTACTATCCAAATCAAAACATTTTTCCTTTTCTTTTTCTTTTCAAAGTAAAACGACACTAGGTAATGAAAAGAGAGGATTCTGAAATGGAATATGGAAGTTTTTCAATTTCACTTCCAATGGTCTAAAAGCAACAAAAATTAAAAATGCATCTATCTTTCCTTAGCATGGAATCAATTTTGCAAAAAATCGAAGCGTGCTTTGAGTCTTTCAAGAAAATGAGCGATTCATAGTCCGAGAAAAACACAATAGATCATACATTCATTCAATTTTTTCCAAAACATAAATGAAAACGTTCCAATGCACAACAATTTTCTTCAATAATGCTCAAGAAATGATGGGAAAGAAGCACTTTTTAACTTTTCAATGGATGCATCAAAGAATAAACTTGATAGCAATTGAGCTTTTAGATCTTAAATGACTGAAAATAAAACACTACTTGCAGCACTCAGTACACTCAGAAAACTCGATAAAAGACAAGCACTCGATCAAGCTGAAGGACACACTTAACTCAAAATCAAGTAGCAGCAAGCAAACCAAGCAAGCAAAGCTCAAACAATGATGAAAACGAGGTCTGGAACCTGATCTAATGTAATGATCAGATCAGGGATGGAAGGAAGGGAATGCAAGGGTGAGTGGATGAAGGTGGAGGAGACAAGAGTATCCACCACTACCGGTCTTCAAACTTGTCCAAAACGGAACCCAAAATCAATCCAAACAAAACCAAACACTCAAAACACAAATCATAGGTGAGATCCCTGGCTCGATCTTGCAGCATAGAGGGAGTTCATACAAACCAAAGTCCAGACTTTCAAATGGAAAGGAGATGCCTGCATGCCAAATTTTGACAAATCGGTGCACTCTGTGCTTGTACACAGTGCGACGTCGCAGTTCACCAATGCGGGAAGTGCGACGACGTCGCAGTTTACCAATGAAAAGGATGTGACGAGTGACTAACAGGTAAAGAACAGAGACCAAAAATGACACAGTGTCACTCTGTTCCCACTGCCCAGGTGCGATAGGCGAGTCTAAATTCAAAAATGAATCAGATCTCTCAGCAATGAACCATATAATGGTTTGGGAATGAGTCGTACAAACTCAGGGGAAGCAGATTAGAGTCTTCAATACGAAGATCTGATAGTGAAATCAACTTCAAGAAGTAAATGACAAAAATGTAAAGGCTTGTGTCAAGCAATCAACTGAAAATGATTCTCAGATCGACAATTACTGAATAAGACTGTATTCTCCCCATTATGGTCACCATATTTTTTATCGGACAATCTACCAAAGACGGATCTAAGGCATGATCTCCCTAGCTCAAAGTGAGTCTAGAACAAATAAGACAGGCTACTAATGCATTTCCTAGATCTACTTAAGGATCGAGTATTAGATGTCTTACCTTTCACTTCGCAATCCTTTCTCCTAAATGCTACTCCGTGTCTCACGGTCGTCAAATCCAAGCTGCAAGACCTGTCAAGACAAGAAACAAGAGAAACAAGTAAAAGGCATCTATACAATAAGAGATCTAAGTAAACAGTTAAGTAGGTAAACTACTTGATATTATTATGCACATGAAAATTATTGGTGGAAAGCATTTGTATTACAGTAAAAAGAGGGAAGTACATAATAGAGATATATAACTACAACCAAGGCTTAACGCTGCAGCCCTTCTCCGACAAAATCGATTGCCATATCCTTCCAAGGAAGTATGAGTTCTCCAATAGGTGAGTGGAGATGTTCCAAGGGTGATTTCACCAACATGTAGGTACCATAGACTTCCTCCCTTTGGGATGGGAGTGAGCTTCATTCATATAGGACTAAGTGGATAGGGTAGGGATAAGATAGGTTGAGAGATGGTAGGAGAGTCTTAAGGGATCTCTCCAAAGTATTAGGAATTGAGTGCCAGCTCCTCCAAGAGGTCAGGGATAGGTTCCCAAGTTAGCAAGATTTGAGAAGGACCTCGAAGAAGCTATTTTTGCCATCTAACTGACTTTGTCGCACCTTGTAATGGGGCAAGGTGCGACGTCGCATGTTGCTCATGTGCAGCCTGCGACGACCCTTCAAAACCTAGCACAATTGGGTACAAATCCTCCCTGGTTGATCACCTAGTCAAGATATCTTCAGGGGTGTATACATTGAATCTTATGATGAGAAGATTTTGGGTGTAACATTGCGTGATGACTGCGACAGCTGCATCTTGTGGTCTTGGCTCCACAGAAATTATTGCAACACTCGCACCTTGATTCTGGTTCAACGGTGGATTCCCTGGCTGGTTCACGTTCTAATTGTCATTCTGATTTGGGTGTTGGTTCTGGTTTTGGACCAGTTGCTACACCTGATTCTGTACTAGCTGCTGCGCCTGATTCTGATTCTGCAATTGGGGAGTATTTCCTGCCTACCATCGCTTAATCAACTACAGGCAGTTTTCTACTGTATGGTCTGTAATAAAGCAAAATGTACACTATGTCTGCAATAATGGGAAATCGCACTGATAGTGTCCCCATACCGCACAGTGATAGCATTGCACCGGTCCACGACCTCCTCGTCCTTCTCCGTGACCAAATCCTCTGCCATGTCCGCCCCGAAATCCTCCACGGAATCCACCCTGCTATTGGTACTATGGTTGGTTGTACTGTTGCTGCATAGGAGTTGGTTGCATGCCCTGCCCTTGCCGCGTATACTGCGGTTGCTGAACGTACTGTGTCTGCTGTGGAGCCATTTGCATCGGAGCATATTGCGGCATGAATTGCTGTGGTTGTTGCTGTGGTACAAACTGGACCTACGGTTGAGGTAGCGGATGGGCTACCTGTGGCTACGGTTGTGGTTGTTGTACAACACGTTGATTGTCTTTTACATAGAATGCATTGTATGTTCTCTCTTGAAGCAACCCGTATGCCCAGCAATATTTGTCGTCATGTCCCATAGATTTACAAAATGTGCAATACATATTCATCGGTTTGGTGAGCATCTTCTGCATATATGGACATTCCTCATGGCGGTGCCCATATACCTGACAAACGCGACACCATGGCATGCCACCACCATTCAACGGGTTGGGTTCTCCAGAAACCAGATAATTGAGGAATTCAAGGCAATTATCCTTAGTATGCCCTTCTCCTTGACATCGCGTACACCATACTTCTTCACGCTGCTCCTTTCCCTTCTTCAGATCTTGCAGTTGTATGGTCAAGTTAGCGAGCTATGTCTGTATCTGTGACATCCCAGCTGCATTTTCACCAATCGACGACGCCTCCAACCGCATTGCAATCTCCAGAGCTTCACTGGGTGTTGTAATGTTCTGTTACATCAATGGTAGTCGAATGTGCGGTAGCAGTGCCACGATGAACCACTCTTTGTGTTGGACAACGCTCATATCAAAACTAACCCTCGCCATCAGCGTCTTATACCACTGGTCAAAATCCCACACCGTCTCATTGGGATACTGCTTAATTTCTTTCAATTCTGTAATATATTGTGCTTTAGACTTGGTTTTTCTGAATTCTGCAATCAAACCATCCCTGATGTCATCTAGTGTCTTCTCCGGAGCTCCTGTAGGGACTAGAAAAAACTTCATAAACCAATCTAATGCATGACCTCGCAGAGTTGTCGCTAACTGTCATTTCTTAGCATTATCATCGGTAATTTGTTTTATGGTCCATACTACCTCACATAAGAACACGTATTGTTTAGGATTGTCTTTTCCATGTCCATGGAACAGTGGCAACTTAGCATCCTTTCCCACCATCCTAGGCTTTCTTCCTAGAGTACCTGAAATACTAGCAATCAAGTTTTGTTGACCCGGTGGGGTCAAAGTTGTGTTTCTTACCTATTGAAAGATAGTGAGTGGAGGTGTGGGTACGTTGCTGCTGGGGTTTCCTCCTGCCTCTATCCTGGGTGTATCCTGGTTGTCCTTGTCCAGATTGTGAGGTCGCTTCATCCTATGTGGTCTTCCTTTGCGAACTTGCGGTTTGATCGCAGCAGGACCTTCTCCTATCCTCTGACTCTTTTCTTGTCGAAACCTCGCTCTTCCCCTTGTAAGACCACTCTCTTCCTTGGCTTCACTCATAGTCTCGTCATGACCTACACCCATCTACCCCTTATCAGTCCATGTACCGCCCCCCAACTGTCGCGATACCCACGGCCTCCACCCACCAAGATTTTTACTGATCTAGATGCATCTTCAATATACCTCTCTCACAAATAAGCATCTTAATGGACAGTTGAAGCGACAGCAGAAATCTTCCCTGGGGTTCACGGAAGAAATATCTTTCAGCTTCACTATAGGACTTCTGCGTATCAACCGCGAATTCAGTGATATATCCTTCCAAGATGCTATCAAGCCACACTTTGACAGCCTGCGATGCTTTGTTGTCGACTTCCTGTAGTTCTTGGATCAACTTCGGGGTCCAAGTCATCGGATCACCACCTTGGTGGTTCCTCTTCTGAAATGTCAACTTCGCCAACCACTCGAACAAAAGGACCGGGAATTAACAGAAAAACCATTCGTGCGGACCGTCGTGAATATATCTGTCCACCCACTGATCTACTGTCAGTTGAGTGTTCTGGCTTTCCTTTTCAACGAATTCCTGCAACTTCTGATCAAACCAACTTTGTATCTCCGGTTGCGTTGGATGCCACAACATATCCTCATTTTACTTCGCACACAGTCCCGACAACGAAACCATTTGTTGACTCAGACCCAGTCGACAGGGGTTCCCATCGCTGTCGACACCATCCCACCGCGATCTCCCTGAGCACCGGCCCAGGCGAGCTTTACCCCATCCAGCAACACCTGCGGAGCAGATGAGGTCTCACCCGAGGCGTTCAAGGGAGAGTGGATGGAACCATGTTTCCACCGAGTGAAGGAGGATGGTTGTGGCACCAATCACTTAAACTTATTGCGACATTCAGAAGTAAACCTATGTATTTAACTTTGGCAATATTGTATCCATAACATCATTAAATAGAAACATTCATCGCGACAAGTAGAACAGTAAAGCATTAGTTGCAACAAGAAAACATAGCATCATTCGTAAATCGCAACATGCATTATCGTAAAAGATACACAGGGAATTTCACCAAATAGTTCCTTCATGTCATATTACTTCAGCAAACCCCGATACAATATCTCCGCAAAACCACAGATCTCACTAGTAACTCTTGATCTCAGATACAGACTCAAAGATGCACACATCCATCATCCGTACTAAGATTATTCAACACTTACAACTTATGTCTATATATAGGATTCCGCCTTTACAATGCTTGTCCACTTACTAACGAATTCCTAACCGACACTTTGGACAAATGACCCAAAATCTAATTGACGCGGTCCAAATGACCCAAAAACCCGCATTATGCAGTACAATTAACCCAAAATTACATCACATATGGTCCAAACGACCAAAAACTTGCAAACTGCGGTACAATTAACCCCAAAAATGCATAAAATAATCTTCTTTACGCCTAGCTCACTGCCTTTTGTGATATCCTCCGACTTGTCGCAGCATCAGAGCTACTGCGATTTTACCTTACCAAACCGCCTGCCAACACTGCATTCTAAACATGCTGGTCTTCGATGGGCGCCCTCATCAATTGGTTATCTCCTTTAGAGAAATCACCTCCAAAACTGGCTGTGAGAGGAGTAGGAGTAGGAGAAGAGTAGAGATTCGATCTGATCTTTGAATTCTGGAATATAGCAGCATTTAATCTTTGCAAACATCAATTGATAGACTTCACTAGAGGTCCTGAGAACATCTCTCCATAATGGTCTTCCTCCACTAGTGTTCCTCCACTAAATCTAGCTGCAAATCTTCTTCAATGGTAGTCTCCTCTTCAATCTGTCAATAATTCTTCAAGGCTGATCTGAACTGGATGTCTCTGGCTATAATATTCATTGTTGGACCTGCATATCACTCATAAGAAAGTCACAGGGCCTTGGGGCACATCTCCCAAGCATAACTTATTGAGGCACAACACTCAACTTAGAGGGATCAGAGCTCTCATTCACAAATTCTAATAATGATCAAAAGTGAGAGATGGAGTGAGAAGCATGATTAAATAGATGTTATGACTTGCTACCCAAGCTAGCCCACACATGTGGATGAGGAGGGCACATTCCTTGAGGAGAAAGGAAACTTTTCTGCTTTCTCCACTTTCCTGCTTTTGCATTCCTTCAGTGAATTGGCAAGTGCGCCCTATGGAGCTTTTTCTGCACTTGCTACTTTCCTTTCTGTCTGCTTTTCTTGTCTTATTCCACTTTATTCACTTTCCTCTTTTATTCTTTTGTCTCATTTTGCCAGCTTTTGTCATTTTCCTTCTTGGTTCACCTTGCCAACTTGTCTCCATTAGATTCCTTAGCTTTTCTGAAGTTTTACCACTTAGGCAAGTTTGGCCCACTTGACCAATTCGAATTTCCTAGCCAAGTCATCAACCACTTGGCACATTTATTAGCAATAAACATTTAAATGGAAATAATACAACTTAGCAATTAATTAATTATTATGATGTAATGCCTCAAAATATCCCCAATTAATTAATTTCTCAATTAATTAAGAACTTAGACACCTAGGGATAGGAGGATCCAAGTGGTGACCAAGGTCACTAGGGGGCAACATGACAGTCCTCCCTTCCCAAGACTGCTTGTCCTCAAGTAGTTTCAAACTAGGATGCTGCAAAATCTTTTCATCTTCCCAGGTGGCATCTTCACTAGGTAGCCCCTTCCAGTGTACCAGGTATTCTTTAATAATTCTACTTCTCAGCTTCCTTTCTCTAACCTGCAAAATGTCGTCTGGTTCTAGGACCAGATGTCCTTCATCATCAAGAGGAGGTAGTATTTCTGAAGCCTTAACTTGCTGGCCCAATGCTTTCTTCAAGCATGACACATGGAAGAAATTATGTATTTTGCTCTCTGCTAGCAAGTCCAACTCATCGGCTACTTCACCCACTTTTCTTGTTATTTTGTATGGTCCATAAAACCTTGGCAATAACTTTTCATCCCCTTTTGTATTAAGAGTGGTTTTCCTATAGGGCCGCAATCTCAGATAAACCAATTCTCCTACCTGGAAAGTTCGATCTGTTCTATTTTTATCTGCATTGATTTTCTGCTGATTTTGTGCAACCTGCAAATTTTCTTTTAGTGCTTTAAGGATATCCTGGCCTTCTTGCAGCCAATCTTTTTCCTTCTATGCCTTACAATTTCCAAAAACTAGATCTGCAAAAGTGGTAGACTCATACCCATACAAGGCTTTGAATGGGGTCATTCCAATGGACATGTGGAATGTGGTGTTATAGCAGAACTCCCCCAAATGTAACTAGTTGACCCAAGCCTTCTGCTGCCCTGTAACATAGTTCCTGAGATAACCTTCCAGCCATAGGTTAAATCTCTCAGTTTTCCCATCTGTCTGGGGGTGATAGCTTGTACTGAGGTTTAAACTGGTATTTACCAATTAGAACAAAGATTGCCAAAAAGCAATGGTAAAATTACTATCCCTGTCACTGATTACGATTTTAGGCAGCCCATGCAATCTAAATACTTCCTTAAAAAAAAGTGCAACAACTTGACTAGCAGAAATTGTAGACGTGATAGCAAAAAAGTGAGCAAATTTGGTTAACCTATCAACTACTACAAAAATACTGTCTTTACCCTGGGATTTGGGAAAACCTGTGATGAAGTCTATTGATATGCTTTCCCATTTCTATCTAGGAATTGACAAAAGTTGTAGGAGACCAGTAGGACGAGTGTGCTCAACCTTATTCTGCTGATAGGAAGTACACTCACTCACATGCCTTAGAACATCCTCCTTGAGGCCCTTCCAAGTGAACCTTTCTCTTAACTTCCTGTAAGTTTTCAAAATTCCGGGATGGACTGCTACTGGTGCATTATGGGAAGCCATCAAAATCTGCTCCTTCAACTTGGATTCAGGAGTTAAAAAAATTCTGTTCTTGAAATAGAAGACATCATTTATAACTTGGTAATGATCATCCTGATTTACTCTATCTAGCAATTCACTAGCAAACAGATTTTCTGCATATTCCTTAACTAGTTGTGCCTTCCAGTTAGTAGGCACTTGCAACAAAGAAAATGCAGGTTTTCTAGAGAGGCCATCAACAACTACATTCAACTTACCCTTCTTATATTCAATATCAAAATCATAAGATTGAATTTTGCTTACCCATTTCTGTTGCCTGTCATTCAGCTCCTTTTGGGTTAGGAAATGCCTAAAGCTGTTGTGATCAGTCTTGACTATGAATTTGCCTCCCACCAGATATTGTCTGAATTTAGCCAATGCATGCATGATGGATAACATCTCTTTATCATAGATAGAATACATCTTCTCATGGGGCTACAACTTCCTACTCTCATAAGCAATAGGGTGTCTATTCTGCATTAAAACTGCTCCAATTCCTTCACCTGAGGCATCACACTCCATAAGAGATGAATGTTTAATGAGGCCGACCCCCACACTCTCATATGTCTGCGAAGATTCCCTAGCAAAGGGACGTTTTCCGTGGGATGAGTAGTGGTGTCCGGTGTACAAAAATCCAATTGGTCGATGGTGACAACTCGTCCTTGATGGGGGAATTGCACAATGCAAAAGATAGATGATGCGACTGCATCCATGGAATAAAACAAGTTATGACCAAGTAATAGGTTATAATCCAATGGGGCAGTGACTACTTCCACATTAATGGTAACAATATCTCCCCCCAGCCCTACTGCCAAGGCTTGTAACATCCTGTGGGGTTGGAATCCACGACCGCCGAATGCTTTCAGGGTGGTAGGGGAACGATTCAACTCAAGGGAGCCAATGGCTCTTCAGTAAGATAACAACATGATCGAGGTAGAGGCTCATTCATCTAAAACAATACGATGGATGGTCTTCCTGGAAACAATGGTGACAATTTGAAATTCCAGTTGATGGGAAAGTATCGGTTTGAAACACTCAAGTTTAAACATGATTGTATTTGAGGAATCCGGGTCTACAATGCCGATGGTAGCGAGGAGATTCTTATGCTGATTGGGATAGTTATGTAAGAATTCTAGCATCAACATGGCACAAGGAGCTTGTACAAAGTCCTCTACAATATTGTAGTTTTGAGCAACCCGAGTATTAGGAATTAAAACTGCTTTTCAAATCATGCTCTTAGGTGGACGCAACACTGAATCTAATGAAGGTTTCTTAATGACAAGATGACCTTGAGGTGCGAGAATATTTGATGTAGAGGTGGAATCTTTTTTATTATTACTTCTAGTAGATTCCTTATTAGGGACTGAGTCATATGATCGTGATCGAGTATTTGAGTTAATTGTCTCACTATGCATCATGAGAACATGCGCGACGGAGGATGGTTCTCCTTGAGAAAGAGGGGGTTGGGAAATCATTTGTTGGTTTTGGGTGGGGAAGGGGTCATTGAGAACTGCTGGTGTAGATTTTCCCTTGAGAAACTTCTGTACTTCGTCCCGGAGTGGGCCCTTTTTGGTGAAATGATCACCACCACACATTAAACAAGGATATTTGACCTTCCACTTCTGTTTGGTGTCCTCATGAGGGTTCTTGGGTTCCTGCTGGTTGGAAGACTTTTTGGATTTGCTTTTGGTCTTATTTTTACCACTAGTTTTCTGAGGTGAAGAAGATTGCAATGAATTCACTTCGTCAGTGGTAGTAGGAGTAGCTGGTTTGGTGGTGTTGTTTCCAGCTTGTGATGATGGTGGAGAGGAACCATGGTGGTTTGATGATCCACCGGTTTGAGTAGAAGGTTGGGAGTGAAGGGAACCAATAATTCCATCAGCATGAGGTACTGGGGGTGGTTTTGCAAGGTCGTAGGTACGGCGGGGGGTGTCAAGTACAATATCATATAATGTGCCAGATTGAGCATAGACAAGGTCTAAGTATTGGGAACGAGCTATAGCTTGTTCTTTGGTGATGGCCCCACCCATTGCTATGTCTTTAGCTACGATGGGAAAAAGAGACTTCGTAAACTAGTTAGCCAAGAGTTGGTATGGAATGGGAGCTTTAATGAGACATCTTCTCCTCCACCACTCATGGATGTGATCAGAAATGTGAGTGGTGGTGGTTTCGCAGAGAGAAGTCAACAGATCCTTACCAATTTCATAGCGAATGGGTAACTGGAAATGAGTAAAAAATGACATAGCTAAAGAATGAAAATTAGAAAACGATTGGGGTGGTAATTCGATGTACCACTTGGCGGCTGTGCCAGTGAGGGTCCTCTGAAATAACCTCATATTGATAGAGTTATCCATTAAGTAATTGGATGAACACTATAAATGGTATGTCATCAAGTGGTTCTTCGGGTCTTCACTGTGTTTACCGTCAAACTTCAGAATATTGGATGGTAACTTCACCGGAATGGCAGGCCAATTATAAATGTGATGGATAGGATTGTTGGTCAAACGAGATAGGTCTAGCAGATCTAATGTAGCTATAAATGGAAACTATTGGTTTGGCTGCAGATACTAGTATTATTGATAAGGCATTGGCGTACCAGTAGGACCATGGATGGAATGATCGTATGGTACTCCTATAGGAAATTGGCCATATGGGGGTGGGCCTCCTGTAGTAGGGGTTGGAACTGATGTAGGTCCTTCTCCATAATAGGGTGCACCTTCACTCAAAGGAGGGGGTCCTCTGCCGTCGAAATGAGGTGGTTTTCGGCTAAAAGGTGGGGGTCCTCCACCTCCAGAATGGGGTGGGCCTCTGCTAAAAGGTGGGGTTCCGCCTCCGCCAGAATGAGGTGGGCCTCCACCAAAAGGTGGCCCCCCTCCTCTGGAATGGGGTGGTCCACCGCCGTATGGTGGATGGCCGCCCCCCCTTCCCGGAATAAGGTAAGGGTCTTCCACCTCCAGAGGGACGTGGTGGTGGGCCAGATGGTGGTGGAGGTGGTGGTACATGTGGTGAGGGTGGTGTGGGAGGTCCACCGGCTAGAGGTCCAATTCGTGAAACATTATGGTGTCCCCATGGAGTGTTTGTGTTTTCGGGATAAGGTGCTTAGGGGAAAAGGTTCCTTGGATAGTTTTGTCCTGGTACAGGGTTAATATTACCTAGATACATGTAACTCCATGGTGATTGGGTTGAAATAGATGGTCCCCTAACATGATGTGTTCCCATGGTTTTTCCCACAGATGGTAAAGAGATACCGGTTGTATTATAAGTTGGATGTCCTCCACTTACACTGTGGCCACTAACTAGGGGTTTCCCCCCAGTCAATAATTTCCCACATATAGGGGTGTGCCCAATAACTATGTGTTGAGCACTGATCGATGGTTGACTCGTGTTTGATTGGTAATTACTAACTACAAGAGGAGCGTTGATCATAATATAGTTAACACGTAAACTGTATCCTCCCCTCAAATTTTGAGGTGGGGTAGTGGGGGAGGTGGTGGAAGTGTTCCATGAGTAGAGTTAGTAGTGGTTGAAGGTTGTCCTTCAGTTGTTGGAGTCAAAAGGGGTGTAGAACGGGTCACCTTATTATAAGGTTTGCTCGTAGGAAATGAGGGTTGGCCTAGTTCATAAGTGGTCACGTTGGATATAGGTGTTTTTGGTGAAGCAAAAGATAAAGAATGAATAGGGGTGTGTCGAAATATGGGAACTTACGAAGTGTCTCTTCCGCAGGAGAGACTTTGGCGCCTAAGTTGTTCGCCAGCCCGTCGGAAATGGTTGATATGCTCGTAAACTGGAGCAAGAATCTCGTCTTTGGGAATCCATTGACGATGTATGGTTTCAACCATCGGGAGTGACCCAAACTCTGAAACATGACGAGCTAGAGAGGTGTCCCAAAAGGACACAATTGGACCAAATATTGTTGATACAGGTTCATCTCATGGTTGGTTGAAAAATCAATCTGTATCCCTAGGATTACCTTCCAACGAATGATGGAAGGTAGTGTTAGATGAGGTAGATGGTTCCATAGTCACTGATCTAGGAGGGTCAGTGGCTAGTGAGCACACGGGAGGTGAATAATTCATTCCCTACTCCATAGTGGAGTTCTCTTCTTCATGTGACATTGACACAGTGGGTTGATCCATAGTTGTACCTGATTTCTCCTCCGAATTAAGGGGATATTCAGGTGGAAAGTTTAAGATCCGACAGGATTATCTCAAAGGTCTCTCAACTAGAATGATCGAGGAAAAATTTCTCCTAAGTGCTTTTTATACAAAAATAAAAGAAAACAATATAGAATCTACACAGGCTAAAGCCGCAAGCAAACTTATGTGACAGGTGGGGATTCAAAAGTATGGAACCTCATAGGATTGTCAAGGCGGTGCAACTCGCAATATACCACAGGGTCCAACAGTTATATTCGGCCCAATATGTCATAGCACTAACTAGGGAGGATTAGGACCATACCCCTGACCGTATAACCCAACTACCTAGAAGTCGTGCGTAGTAGCTCCCAGAGTGATGTTCTCAATTTATTTCCACGCTAAGACGGCCAATAGGTTAACTCAGTTGGTATAGGAATCCTAGAAGGGTCTCTCGATATACTCAAGGTACGTGGGAGCTCAAATCCGCAGTGGTGTTGTCTAATGCACAACCGTACGAAAAGAGCCTTCCAATATACTACTAAGTACGTGAAGTATCTTTCTATATACCCTAGGGTACGTGAAAGGTCGTTCGATATACCGGTTGGTACGTGGAAGAACTATAGGCCCCTAGAATGCAGTGCAGGAAGATAACGACAGTTGCCACGTTTAACGATGCCGGAACATGTCACTAACTTATCACACAAGTTACTAGAAAGTTTTAACATAATGCTACAGGTAAATTTTATTTGAGCGGTTAGGTGAATGCATGAGGTGTAGACAGGAATTTAAAAACAATGCAAGTCTTAACTACATGAAGGTGCACATTTTATTTTCGTTTAGATGAAAGCTATCTAAGGTATGGAGAAATTTCCTTGGTTCAGAGAGTGACAAAACTAACACCCTTATAGTTCAAAATCTACCAAGAGATAAAATAAGTACTCTTTTCGTTTTTTCAACAAAACAAGAAAATCAACACACCAAATCCAAATATTTTTTATTTTTCTTTGTCTTTTCAAACTAGAATGAATCTAAGCAATATTGAAAAGAAATAATTTCTTCCTATAATGCAATAATCCTAACTTTCCACAATAATGAGATAAAAAAGCACAATGAAAATCAGATATGCAAAGAATCCTTTAATCTTTGGAATACTTCGTAAAAGTTTGAATCCACTTATATTTTCAAAGAAATGATTGACTTGTCTTTCACAACTAAGAAAATAGAATCAAGCGATTTCCTTTCCAAACTTTTTAAAGACTTATAAATGACAACTTCCAAAGCATGAGAAATTCTACAATGGTATCCAAGAAGTGAACTCGAAAACAAAATAATGAAGCACTTTGGTTTTCCAATGTATGTATCAAAAATAAAATTTGATAACTATAATGTTTTTCAGATCTATGAGAGGAAAATACGAGAATAACCACAACACTCTAATCAATCAGAAACTCTCAAAGAAAAAATGATGAGCACCAAATGAACTCAAAGACACTCAAAAATCACTCAAAATCAATCAAAGTCAACCAAAACACAATGACTAAGTGTAGGAAGGGTCTTGGAGTCAGATCTAGCAAGTCGAATAGATCTGGTAATGTGATCGGGGAATACAAGACTGAGCAAGTGGATGGGGGATTGAAATTCCCTGCCACTACCAAGTTGCTCGCTTGACTAGTTTAGAACCCAAATCAATCAAATCAAACCAAAACACAAACGAGCTGGGTCTATGGGTTCTGTGATTGTAAAATGCAGTACACAGAGCTTTGTCAATCAGACCAAAAACCAAAATGGAGAAAACTTTGTGCTGGGAACTAAGCAATGAAGGTTGGCGCACTCTACTGTTATGCACCAGAGCGTCAAGCACACTCTTTACACAGGGGGATGGCGCAAGCTGCAGTCAAGAAAAGGTCACCAGAGACGTAGGTTTCTCATTGGATATATGAGCTAGAAGTACAGTGGCGCAGGGCATGTATAGCCCAGGTGCGTTGGGCGAATAACAAGTAAAAAAATAAAATAAAAAAATCTCCAAAAATGAAAGGTAAGAGGTCCAATATTGATCCCAAATAGAGTCAGGGCAAGCCAACAGACTCTCAAATGACAAAATCTAATGATGGCAGGGGCTTAGGAGGCTAAAAAGTGGATTAATAAGAAATCAATGAAATCAAACTAAACTAAAATCAAAGCTATGAACACTCCCCAATATGGTCGCCATATTTGTTTATGGACAATCTACTCAAGAGGACTCAAGCAAGATCTCCCTAGGCCAAGTGGATCTAGAACAAATAAGTACATAACACAATCTACTTTCCTAGATCAATAGAGATGCAAGGGAACATGTAGATGACTTACCTCAGATCTACAAATCCTTTCCTCTTTGTTGCTCCAAGATCCAAAGCCTTTAGATCTTGAGCTGCAAAACCTTGTCAAACATGTGGAAACAAGCAAACAGTAAAAGCATACCTAAATATGAATTGATCTAAACTAACAGTTAAGGAAGAAAGTTATAAGTATCATCAACACAACAATACTTATGGAAAGATTTTGTATTAATGTAATAAAGGGAAATACATAGAGAGAGAATGTCACAACCTAAGCATCAACGTTGCAACTTCCATCCAAAAATCCAAGCCAAGTCTCCAAAATATGAAGTGTGCCTCCCAAAGAATGAGTAGGGATCACCTAGAATAATTCCACTAGCATGAGAGTACTATAGTCCTCCCCCCCTTCTCAATGGAGAGAGGCTTAATATTTATAAGGCTAAATGGATAAAGTAGGTTGAAGATTAATGGGATAGGTATAAGGGATCTTCCCATTAGGTTAGGGGACCGAATACCTGCCTTCCTATCAACTAGGGATAGATCCCCAAGTCACCAAGCTTCGAGAAGTTGCTCGAAGTTCCTTTTTATCCACACTAACCAAATCTGGCGCACTCTGCATGAAGACAACAGGTGCCAGGAAGGGATTGACGCAGCTTGCATAAGGGAAACAAGAGCCACTGGCACACTCTTCCAGAGAGCAGCATGCGCCAACCATGGTATGGCGCCTCTTGCTGGAAAGCAGGATGCGCTAGTGCAACTAGAAATTGTGGAAACATAAGGACAACAACTCGCTTTGGATGTTTTTAGCCAAGGAAACTTCAGGGATTAAGTCACAGAGTTGACACATGACTCATGATGATGAGATTTTGGTGTAACATTGACTACAAATCAATCAATTGAGACTGGAACCATTGGGGAGAAAATTTGGACCACTAGCCATATGGCAAGAGGGAAAACCTACACGAATATCTTCTAGTAGAATATCATTATTAAGCACTAAACATTTTTTTAGGGAAAGATTATTCTAGCTTAGTTGGGAAAGCTACATTATTATCTAACAATCTCAATATGGGGATTATTATACTCATGTTAGCTTTTGCAAGAAAATCATATAAATATAATATTTTCTTACTATTTACTACAAAAAAATCACAGTATTTAAGATTAATTAAATTGCAAAATTAAGCAAATATGTATTGAATAGTAAGATTAATTAAATTACATAAATATGTAAAGTTACATATTATTGTGTTGAGTAGTGAGGTGCTCTACAACCCAGTATGTGGGAGATGTTGTAACATTGTAACGTAATGTAACCTGACCAAAAATAATAATAAAAATAGAAAAAATGATGTTGGCTCATAAAATAAAATAAAAATAAAACCAACATAGATTCATCTTAAACTTGGACCTATTAAGCACCAAGAGGGATCGAATTTCTGGAGGTGTAAATTTTTTGCTTGATGTGTAAAAAAATTAAGATAAAAATATTATACTACAAGAAATATCATCCCTCTCGGTGCTCAATAAATCCGGATTTAAGATGGTATTTCAAAGAGAATAGATATAGCTAATATTCTATCATTAAAAATAAGATAGGATTAAAAAGGTCCAAGAATTATATTTTTAAATGTTATTTATAAATTTAAATGAGATGAAAATGTGAATATAGTATAATTAAGGAAATTAAATCATTTTAAAAGTTAATTAAAAATATAAAATTATATTTTACTTTTAACATGACAACTTTACACACACATATTATATTCGATGTTAATTTTTGGGTATTGAGGTCAAGTCAAGAAATACAAATCACCCCTCTCAACTCCGTAAGTAAGAATGAAGTGGCTAGTACTCTACTAGCCCCACACAAATATTTACAAACAATAATTTGGTTAAATATATACATATCTTATCTCCCTTTAAAATTGAACCTATAACTTTTAAAGAGATGATATATGCTCTTAATCATTAAATTCAATTAAATTACACACATTAAACAAATTACATAAAAATATAAAATATATTATCATTAAAATAATTTATAATCTTTTATATTTATATATATATATAAAATACCTTGCAAATGAAAAGTTTGGAAAAATTCTCACCATAAATATCATGATTTAGAAAAGTGCAATCGACAAAAGCACACCAAAATCTTCCATCTTTACAATGGAATTGTGAGAGTACACCATATAATAATTACAATGTGTGACTATAATAAAAGCATCACCAAAGCACTCAAGTAATGTCTCGTTGTAACCTTTGTAACAACGGGAAACTATATTAAAAAATGTCATGGCTAAGGAATATACTCAAAAGCAACATTGCCTTTTTCAATAATTGAGGGAATGAGACTAGCCATCCCATGCTTGAGTGATGCATACATTCTTGTTGGATTTCGATATGGTTGGCAATAGTTGATTGATGTTATATGCCCCATGCAAGTTAATATTATTGGAAATAAGAAAGTAATTTTGTACATTCTTGTTAGCTTTTCATATGGTTGGAAACAATTATTTGATGTTATATGTCCATGCAAGCTAATATCATTGCAAATAAGAGAGTAATTTGTGTAAATGTGATAGGAGATGAAAATCATTATTAATAAGGAATAATATCTATTTTGAGATATGTTTGTTATAGTAATATTTTATAAATGATATGTATAAATCATTTTTATTTTTATTTTGAAGATTAGTTAAAGTATTTATATGTTAAATATGATTTTTTTTTTTAATTTGAAAAATCATAAATTTGATTTTTTTTTTTTTAATTTTTTAAATTAAATTTATAATTTTTTTTAAATTAATTAAAAAATATAATATAATAAAATATATATTATATCAATTTTGATATTTAAATTTTAAAATTAAAATATTTTAGAAAAAAATTTAGAAAATAAAATTAATCTAATAAATTATATTATAAAATACTAAATACTACTACATTATTATTAAAATCCTTCCAACCATGTAATAGCATGTTCTCACAAAGTAATTTACCACTTAGATTTACGAATATAAGAGGTTACTTGTAAATGTTTTGCATAGATATTTGTTATTTTCCTACATTTATTTATTTATATATTTATAGTGTTAAGATGCTATTTCCAAATAAGAAGGGATAGTTTTTCTAATTATGATAAAATTTGATAATAAATAATAGTTAAAAATATATATATTTTCTTTATAAATTATAAATTTAAATTTAAATGTGAATAAGATATTTATATCTTTACAAATTTGATTAAATTGTTGTGTAAAAGAGATTTTATGTACTCAAACAAAAGAGTTTCATACATCAATTTGATGTTTAATTTGATAGTTACTTTAAAAACATAGATATATTAATTAATATAATAATACACCTAAAAATAAAAGGAAATTTTTTTAACTTTATATATTATTATTCCATTCTTATATATAAAATTATGTTTCTCTTCATGTGTTATTTTTTTGTGTGTATCAAGCGTATTCTTTTCTCTTTTTATTGAATATGTATGTCCATATCTCACTCTTATCCTCATCTCTCTATATCAAGAAAAAAAATTAAACATCATTATCCTTCATAAATGTTTAATGTATTTCTCCATCTCATTCATTTGCTATGTTTTTTTACCATATACACCATATTGTACTCTATCATAATTATTGTTTTCAAAGTAAAATCTTATAAAGAATTGTCAAAGTAATTTCATGATCCATGAATGGTAAAGGCAGTAAACCATATGTGTTAATTATTGTGCTTAACCTTAAGGGGCTCTAAGGGGTCAATTCTAACTTCCCATCTCTTGAGAGAATTCATGTTTGTCTTAAGACCACTTGAGCTAACCCTTGGGGATAAACAATATTTGGATTAAACATCTCTTCCCACCCTGAATCACTTAAGCAAGAGTGATATTACTGATACATTGCTAACCTCAATCAACCTAGAAGGGAAAAACATGTTACAAGTAGGAGTTGAAACTAGCTAAGGATAATTACATCTTATCCTCTTAACCACCAAAGCTAAACTCAATTGAGAAAATTTGAAGAACATGGAGGTGGTTTTTGATCCACTTATGTGTGCAAAAGTCACTATATAATTTAATACAATCTCTCTCGGTGAAACCACACATTCGACCACTAAATTTGTGTGAACCCATTGATAAGTCCAAAATATGACATGTTTTTGACAATATTATGAAGCGTAAACATATGCTTTGTTTGTGCTACATAAGGCATTATATGACCATTATTATCCAAATTGTGGAAATCATGTAAACTAATACAGTACTTAATATTCTGAATACATAAACCATAAATAAGGAATAATAATAATTATATTAGTTGGAAATATTTTTCAACTTATATTGATATGATAGAAAATAATATTAGTTAAGATTAGATATCGACTAATTTGATTTAAGAATGTAACTTTATTTGTAAGGAATATTTTGGTTACATAGTGTAGTTCTATTTAGTTGGGTTGTTTCCAATTAATATGGAACTAGATCTTATCCTCATTCCTTACCTTTGGTCATGTAGTTCTATTTAATTGAGATTCTTTCCGATTAAAGTGAATCTAAATTCTATTTTCTCTCTTAAATCTTGTTTTCACTCCAAGTAGTTGTAGAGTTTGTTGTATTAATTTCTCTTTAAAAAGAGAAGATGGTGTGTGTCGTGGGAAGAAGAAGACAGAGAGAGTTAGTGTTGGAAACGAAGGTTGAAAATCATGTATTGAATACATTTGTGATAGTAATAAAATTCTCTCTTTTCTATTTCTATTGTTATTTGTTTATAGTTAAATGTAATTTATTTTATTTTAATGTAATTTATTAATTAAGGAGGTCATAAATATCTCCTTCATATGAATCAAGAGCCCCATTGTATGCATAAGAATGGGATATCTATGACCCATTAGAGTAAAGTAGATGTATTTCAATTTCTTTTAAAGTTATTATATGTGTGTTTATTTAGTTATGCAAGAGTAATTTACTTTTGTTAAAGTGTGGTGTATTTTCTTTTTTGCAATGGCATTCTTAATTCATAGATTAATCTTTATCATAGCTTTCCAACAACATGAGTTATGATCTATGTAAAAATGAAGTGCCTAAATCTTACAAGGAGATGTCCCAGTGGCATTAGTGTTCCCATTAGCATGATTGGTGTTCAAGTACATGGATCATTGCAAAGAGTGATTGAAGCTATCTTTTGATCTACGAAGTGTGGTTTTATGTAACATCATTTCATTTCCTAGATAGTGATGCAATTTCCTTTCCATAGAAGCATATTAGAATAAACTAGTGAAAGTAAAGAACCTAGAGCCTACATATATAGTGCACAGTGCCTCGCAAGCATTCATGTTGATAAATTAATGTGCGAACTCTTTGATTACACTTGTTGCATAATAGTGAGGTAATCAAATAGCCCATAATCCATTTATCTTTGATTACAAAGTGTGGTTTTATGTAACATAATTTCATTTCCTAGATAGTGATGCAATTTCCTTTCCATGGAAGCATATTAGAATAAACTAGTGAAAGTAAAGAACCTGGAGCCTACATATATAATGCACAATGCCTCGCAAGCATTCATGTTGATAAATTAATGCGTGAACTCTTTGATTACACTTGTTGCATAATAGTGAGGTAATCAAATAGCCCATTATCCATTTATCTAGGAAAATCCCTCACAAGAATTGAACCTTTCCCACTACTGAAAAATGCCTTGTTCCATACAAATAGATCCAATCCTTTTGGGCTTTATATAAGGACATGATGGTGGGATTTGATTTGCTTATATGTACATGGTCAAGTGATCATTTAATACAATATTTTTTGATGTAACCACTATCTCAAGGTGACCCCATAATTCCAAAAAAACCCCTCATAAAATTTGACCTTTGATAAAAAAATCCTCACCACTCACCAATATATAAAACCCCTTTAACAATATTCTATCATAACTATTATTATTATTGCTACAATTAAGTTTTAATGTTACCCATTATTTATCATCACCATTATTCTATGACATCAACTCTTAAAATACAACCTAGCTTACCTCGACACTCATACATAGCCCCTTGAGCCTCTGTCACAAAATCATTCCACAAGATTTTATCGCTTTAGAACAACTTGTACGGTGTATCCATAATAAAGATAAAGTATAACCTAATAAAAATTTGGTGAACAATATTTAATGTTTGAATTATATTAAAAGGGTTCAGAAATTTATTTTTTCCAGCTAGGACATCTAATAGAGTAAGCATTATAGATTTAGAAGTATTCAGTGTGGGATTCGTTTGGAAATTTGGGTCGATTATAATTTTTTTTACATAGAATATAAAACACTCAGCCACCTACACTATTTTAAAATGAATTATAATTTTTTTATATTTATTATTATAAATTTTATTAATATTCAATATATATATAAAAGTTGTTTTTTATACCATGGTGATATCTTATAATAACATTTTTAATGTTTTATATTAATTTACCAAAATTATCAAATTAATTAATACTAAATGTGGGCATTTTTTATATTTTAAAAAATAAAATTACTCAATAATATAAAATTTCTATCTTTAATTGGCACCTATGAACTCTAACCTTCAAGCTTGTTAAACTTGTAATCTTGATTTTGAGCATTTCATTAGATCTTGATTACATTACTAAACTTGATCGTCAATGCCACTTCCGTCATTTAAGAAGATTATTGTATCATGTCATTAAATTTTTTTGTCAAACTTAATATAGATGTATAAAATGATTATTTTTTATTTTCAGTTTTTCTATATTTTATGAGAGAAATGGCAAAATAATATGAGGGAAAAAAATTAAATAATAAAAAGTTCAAATGTTTATGTTTAGATTGATTTTATGGTTGTAATTCAAAATTCAAAATAACAATTATAAAAAATAAAGAAATATAAAAAATAACTAGTAGTTGTTGCATGGATTACCTTCGTAGGAATTCATGAAGTAACTTTCATGGTTTTAGTGGATTTGGGACGTTTTTATTTATGTTTGGCTTTGAGTATACTCGGAAACCCAAAATATCTTTGGATTATGGTAAGATCATGGCTATTGGATAAACCACAATCCAAGTGGAACCATGAACAAGCCGGTTAAGACCTATCACGGCAGAAAACATAAAAATCGAGTTGTAATAAACATTTAGTATAAGCCCAATAAATCTTGATTTAGAATATTGTGGACTCTTCTTCAGCCAATAAGAACCAAATACTATGCTACCTTTAGAGTGGAATCTATTCTGTTGTATCCCATCCCTACCAAGTTGCTCTGTGTAGTGTTATGTAAAAACTGTATTTTCCACGAATTTTGCAAGAAAACACATACTGTTAGGGAGGCTTACTCGTACAAGCCCTAACATTTACAACATAGAGTTTCACCAGTAACTCGCAATGAAAAAGTAAACTATTTTCAATCCCTCCATGGATGTCAGCTATTTTAGACACAATGTAAAGTTAATAATGTGTTTATTTTTCAAAGAAACACAGTGGACAATAATCCATAATGGACACAAACTGGAATTGACTAACATATGACAATTAACATTTCACACTTGGATCTTTGCAAACTATTTATGCTCTATAAAATACTGATAAATTATAAATGTACATAAAATACAAGACTTCACTATGTTATTTGTATTACACAGTTGATTTCTTTATACAATCAGCTATGCTATTCTGTCTGATTTTGTACAGCTAAAGCACCTAGACTTTTAAGTAAGAGATAGAACTCATTGAAAGAAAAGAACTAAACTGAAATGAACCAGAAACTAGAATTTGATCAATCTGGAATAGCTATGAACTGAGTTTAAGTGAAGGTATCAAAACTCGAAATAAACTAAGATTGGCATATGCATGCCGAAAGCATGCATGTGCCCTCCTCTCCGACAAAATTGTGGCTCCGTCACACTATGATGTGCACAAGAACCTAGGAAAATTGCTGCCATAACTGCGCTGTATAGACCTGTATTAAATACACTTCTTTCTGCTCCCGTTGTAGCTGCTGACTCTATGCGTCCTGGTACTGTGGAAAAAGCTATATGAGTTAAACAATTTAACAATTATAACTTGTTGGAAGTTCAAACTATAAGAAGAAACCTCTTGGATAGATACTTATATTCTTGGATTATTGTTTTGAGTGAAACTATCAGGACTCAGTTTAAGCTATTTAATTCTTCAAGGACTATCCACTCTATGGAAAATTGGGCAGCCATTATTGGTCATGAATCAACAGAACAATTATTGTCAATCTCTTTGTGGTGCTAAAGGGCAATGCCAGATGGGACCACCTAAGGTTTTAGGCTTCTAGATTTGGTTTTCATTTCCACTTCATTATTGGAATTCAAGTAGAAAAGCACATAATAACATAGAAAGTGTTTGGTGGTAAATTGAGTTTTCATGAGATTTCTTAACCCTAGAGATGCTGACAGTCAATGATTTTCTATAATTTTGAGATCTAAGATTACCGAGCATATTGAGTAAGCTAGAAAAGTGCTCCCAAGCACTTTTGTGAAGAAACAGTTGGGGTTGTATTAATTCCTGTGAGGGATTTCTGTTTGCAGGAAAAGGAGCACTTAACTTTATGTATCCTTGAACTCTAAAATTTTGAAACTTTTGCTGCAACACTGACCTTCAAGTACCTTTCCTTGTTAATAAGAAATCCTATACAATTTAAGATCATATCAACAAAGATAGGATTCAAAATTCAGAAGACTTAATTAGATGATGGTACTAGACAAGCAACTAAGACCCAAAGGTAGCGGGGAATATGACAGCCAACACTTAAGGACCCCCTATCGAATCATAGTCCTAACGTTGAACAGAATCTTCGGCCTACCAAACGGAAACAACTATAAACTCAATTGGGTTCCATTGATCTACCGCGTTGCCAAACATGGTACATTCTTCAATTGGACAGATATAATATCAGAGAGTATGGCGTCCAACATTGCTACAGCTCAAACCGACCTTTCACAACAGAAATCAGAATTTTTCATGTCTTCTTACCTGATTGATTGTTTATTAGTCAAGAATCCTTTCCCTAAGTTGGGATGTACTTGGCAACGGACTAAGACTCCCCTTCATGTAGCATACCAAATAACTTGGGCTCATCGATATCAAAGGTATTACAAACTATTATGCGAAGAACTAAGAATGCCCCTTTATTGGTTGCTCTTCAATAAAGAACCAAATTGTTTGTTAGACAATGCTTGGATGTAATAGGTGAGTACGATGACTACTACTTCTCATTAGAAGGCACATACATAAGGATGTATGGGGGCACTAAACCTCCTTATCTACTTCCCAAGTATGCTACAGATATCATTGTGCATAAAGAAGCCATAAGACAAGTCTTCATCAATGGAATTGGTGACTTTCTCCATCTAAAAAAAAAAGAATCTTACCCACCTCTACCATTCAACATTGGTGCATACAAGTTCCAAAAAATTAGAGCTGTTGAAGCCTTCGTTTCCGACTTGGAAGCTTTTCACTTCAGGACTATATTTTTTTTAAGAAACGACAACAAAGGTAAAGTGGCTAAACATTGTGCTTCTTGCAAAATCACTTTTGAATACTTAGATCATTTCCTTGGAAGATGAGGAAATATATAAAGGGTCAACAATGCGAAAGAGCTGCACAAAAAAATAAAGGGCAACCATTCACCTACTTCTATCAAAATTAAAACCTAGGAAAAGGAAACATAAATACATATACAAAGGGAGGAATCAATAGAGCAACAAAAGAAAGAGGAAGCAGAAATACATAGCCAAAGTGAACAGACCAAAAGGGTACAAGAAAAACAAGATAAAGAGGAAGCAGAAAGATTAACAATCGAACAACATCAAAGAGAGGAAATGGAAAAATTGCAAAATGAAGAAGCTCGTCGTGCAAGAGAAACTAAAGAAAATGAAGCTTTGGAAGAACAAATCAGCAAAGAAGCACAAGAAAAGATCCAACCAGCTATGCACAAGGAGCTAACAAGTCCACAAGTCAATAGTCCAGAACCCATGGACAAAAATGTGCTAAGCCCACTAACTGGAGGCCACTTGCCATTTCTAGAGCTTCAGCTTACGTCGTTTACCCCATCCAAAGAACATACAGTGGCCTGATTAGACACGATTTTTTTTTTATTCAAATAGAAAGACCATAACACAACGGTCAGAAAAAAGAATGAAATGACCGCTCAACCATATATTTTCACCGTCACAGAAAACACACTTGTAGAAGGCACCCAAAAGGACCCCAAATTCATAGCTTCCATGAATGTTGCAACTGCACAAGCATGTGCTGACAATGTCGACAAGCTACTTACCACTATTGAGCGAAACAAAGAAAAAATGTTGAAACTCAAGGCAACCTTGGTAAAGGAACGTGGAGAGACCATTGAGTTAAACACAAAATTACAGACCACATTATTTGAGAAAGACAATTTACTAGCTGCGTACAACAACCTTAACATAGAAAAGGAAGCATTGACTATTCAGTTAATGATAATGGAAGGGGAGACAAATGATATTTAGGCAAAGCTTACAGACTTTGAAACATGTGCATCAATGGCGAACGACAAGGCCAATGAATTGAAGACTCAAGTAGATAAGTTGTTGAGAGATAAGGAATCACTCATGGAACCGTTCTGGGCACAAGCATGCAAGCTTCAAGAGCAAGTCTCAAACTATCAAAAAACACTCTTTCAACAAATCTACAATATCAAACAATTCATGGCAAGGATGCAGGAAATTGCTGCAACCTCAATAGAAATGCATCAACATTTGATTACTACTGGAAACAAGCTTAACAAACAGTTAACTTGGAGAGAAAATAACCCAACATTTCCTCCTCGCCTCCCTCACAAAACACTAGCGACCATGAAGCTGGATATTGCACTCCTTGAATTTTGCAGGAAAGCCACTAATCGACTAAATGCCGAGATTGATAAAACTCTTGAAAAGTGCACAAAATTCTGTGAGGAAATCCATCAAGTTCACTGTAACTGTCATCTCCCTATGGTAGCCAAAATCGATGAGCTCTCCCCCCAAGGATCAGCAGATGGCAGAACTCTAGAAGTGTTGCAATCAAACCTGGACTACATCAACAAAATTGATGCTCTAACAGAAGAAGACATCGACTTCTATGTGAGGCAAACATCTACACATCTCATTTTCCTTGAGGATACCAACAAGACTGCACCAACAGAAGTTGCAAATATAGAAACAGAACTGTCTTATCATGAAGTGTCTCTAAAACTATTAAAGCCTGACGAATATAATATCATAACTAAATAAGCTACTACGTGGGCAGACTATATTTCCAATTTAGAAGCGTCCAACTAATTTTAATTATAAATATCATTTGTATCTTCTCATATGTACAACACTCAAATGAAAACTTTGCCTACTATTCTCATTTTTGCAATTTCACCAGATAACAAACTCTTCCAAGGCTATATAGTGGTGAACCAAACCTTTTTGTTGTTCATCTATTCTTCTTTGTCAATGAAAAAAAATTTCCCTTCTTGAGAAACTATTGCAAAAATGTTTATATGTAATGTGTACTTTTCAATGGATATTATTGGGATTCCTTTTCTCTCAAAAACCTAAATCCTTGTTCATATTTTTGTAACAGTGCTATATTTTACTACTTTTTTAGTTCAATGCTCTTTAGTTTCCTTGTTGGCAATGGATTTTCAAGCTAAGCTCATAATGGAATATACCTAGCAGTAGTGATATAAATATTAATCTCAGCTGATTTGTAAACTGTGTACTCTCTTTTACATTCATAAAAACAAAGCAGCCAAGTAAAGTGACCTCTCCTCATCTACCTTCACGTTGAATAAATACAACCTTTATGGGTGTGTGCAAGAAGATGAGGGTCACTTTAGATGCAATCCTACTTTTTCAAAAATTGTTCCTGATACATAAAAACATAACGCGTTTCTGATACTTAGCACCTGGCATGGTAAGACCCGAGCCTGACATGTCACTGGACATGTAGGATAGGTAACCATAACGCATGCGTGTTATAGAACTACAAAACACGTACGCGTTATGTACTTACAAAATGCGTACGCGTTATTGAAATCTAAAATCAAATTAAAAACACAGTCCCGACCACCCGCAGCGCTCTTCACGCATCAGAAACGCGAAATAGAGGTTGGACGAGGACGGTTTGTGTGCCCTGGAGTATCGGTGGAGCTCGATTTAGCTGGAGGGGAGGCAAATTCACCGGTGGATTGTCATCTAATCAGGTAATTCATTCACCCATACCATTTTTTTGTCATTTCTTAACCTAAATTACTATTTTTTTATTGTTTAAAACAACCTAGTTTTGTAATATTGATAAAATTGGGAATAACCCAATCTCTAATTAAATTCACATCTCCCTCAACCAAGATGAGTGAATAATTAAAATGAATCCCTTTTCAAAAACTCAAAAATTCCTAATCCAACCAAAAATTGAAAAAAATAGAACTCCCCCCTTTCTACAATGTATCCATCTAAGTCACCTGACACGAGGACATGGGACACAAGTGTCCCCACGGGACATGGTGACCCCCGGAATTAGGACACGTTTTATATACATATATATATATATTTTTAAAATATATTAAAATTTAAAAATATAGACATATAGATCCAATAAAATTTAACATTTAGAATTACAAATATTCAATAGAAATTACATTTACAATTACAAATATGAAATATTCAATAGAAATTAGACCATTCACAAATCACAACACATTTGTCATTCACAATCACAAATCACAACAAGACATTGAGACACATAGATGCATGTCAGAGACTCGGAACCATATTTCTAATTAAGTCATCAAAATCAAAATGTATTACATAGATGTCGGAATGCCACTGGGAACTAGCAAATGCCAAATAGACTAATAGTCTAATAGTCTAATAGTAAATACAAAAAAGGAGTGGATCAAGATGGAAGAATCCCATCTGTCAATGACTCAATAGTACTCCTCCATGTCCGAATCAACAAACTCATCATTGCCCTGATCCTCCTCCTCCTCCTCCTCCTCTCTGCCAATCTAACTAACGGCATCTGCTGGTGTGGAGGATGACCCCTCCATACGATACCCTCATCAAAAGTGACCGGCTCTAGCACTGGATCATTAAGATCCATGTTGGCTAATGCCAACTCAGTACTTCTGTCCAAACCCATCTCATCAGGAAAGACATCCCTCAAGGCTATCTTTTGTAGAAGAGGGCATGTTGCCCCATGAGTTGTCCACCAAACAAGGGGTTTCTTAACCCCCATGTCTCTAACCACCTCATATCCTCCAAATCTCCTAGTGCCACTAGAAAAATCATAAAATTCCTCCTCCACCACCTCAAGGTGGTCTCTATCCTAAAGTAGCCGTCTAAATGCTATCTTCCTCCCATCTGAGATCTCTCCATCCATGTGAGGAGGGACTCTGGATGAGAGCCCCGACCCACCACTGAGCCAATCCTAAGCGTAGAACCTGGGGTTTAATGAGTGAACCAAGCAATGCAAATATGTGCAAACTCATACATATCCATTTCATTCCATGCCACTTTGTCCTCCCCTCCAACCACAAGGCGTAATATGTTGAAATCAATAAATTTAATGTTAGCCTATGAAGTTGATGCAAATATTGTTTTGTACAATGGACATAAAGGCCAAAACATGTCAAAATAACACTCCTAAATTATAAGAAGTTTAAACCCAAGTTTGCATGGAAAAGTCACCAATGAGGGTTAAGAAGTGCCTTAACTTCTAGAAAGAAGTTGAACGAAACTTACTTTTTAATTGTTAAATGTTTAATTTTAAGTTTTAAATGTATGTAAGTGAATGCCATTAAATTGCTTACTTGAGTTTGATTTAATTCATTTTCAATTTTGAAGAGACGTCATTATATACCATGTATATGTTTCTAATGATTTTTGTATTGATGTCTTTATTGCAGTTGCGTCTATGGACACCAATGCCGAGATACTGATTGAGCTTGCCCACTTGAGGGGCATTAGTGCAGCTTTTAGTGGTGGTGACAGGATTCGCCGCTCGCTTGCATCAACCTTGGATGCAATTGTTGACACAATTTCACAGTCTAGCAATGTACTATATGATATTACATCATATAGAGAAAGAAAAAGACAACAATATGATGATGGACTAGACTACAATGCAATAAAAAAGTTGAAAATATCGAAAGAGCTCATATTTGCATTGTTTAGGGACCCTCAGATGGGGGAAATCCCAAATGCAAACAGGACAGATATCTCCATTGAGTGGTGCACGTTTCAACCATTTGTTGATAACTTGATGGATAGATGGTACATGGTTTTTGATATGCCACCACATAACAATAAGGAAATCCCCTTGTATTTCCTTCGAAAGATGTACGCAGAGTTCATGTTACATAAACACGCAAACTATTTTGACATCTTGTAGTATTAGGGGATCGGTGGGGGGATGCCCCAAAATCGACCCAATGCGAGGCTTTGAGACCAGGATCTCCCTATCCCTGCACCTCGCAGGCAGTTGCCTGGGCCAGATGTCCCACCTGCACATTGTATTATTCCACAGACACGTGATGCATTTTTGAGTTTGGCACGGGTGGTTGTTCGCCATGGCACTATGGTTCAACATATGGGTGAGAAAGGGACATCTGTCCCTGGTGTGGTACATACACCAACTCGTCACCATGCAGGACCATCGGGACCATCCACTAGTGCAGGACCATCGACACATCCCTATCCTAGTACTGATCCTCACGAGTGCACATCGCGTGGTCGTCCCTGCTATGGTCTTGCCTCAGATGTTGCCTTCAGTGGGTTTTTGAGAGAGGTATGTTGATGGTTAATTGTAATAAATTCTTCATTTATTTTTGTCTTTGTACACACATATATAGTTTGAGCTAATATATTAATATTGTGAACTTGCAGTTGATGCTTTATGCCAGCAGCGACGCCCCAGAGCCAGATGTTCCAGACTCTACAGGGGGGCATGATGCTACCCATTTGGCAGGCCCATCTTATATAGCACCTATTGCCGTATCTCACACCGAGGTAAACATTTTAAAATTTTAGTTTTTTAATACTTGTCAATTTGTTAATTTCCACATACTTTACATTTTAGTTCACTAATGCTATCTACGGCCTAATATTTACAATTATTAAACTTGCAGATGGCAGATCCTTCACTGGGGAAAGGTAATGTGGAGGTAGCACCCATGGTCGTACCGTCCCATGAAACATCTGGGCTCCAGGTAAACAATTAAAAATGAAATTTTTTAAATACATGTTTGTTTGTTGAATCATGCATGTCTAACTACATGAACACTTGCTGACTGTAGGCACCATCCAAGACATCTGGACCATTGCCTGGATTTGTATCTCCCTCCAGGCCATTCGTGAAAAATGGTCGTTTGTATGTGAGGCGTTCTACTCCTAGAAAGACTCCAACTGCCCACGACCATGGGCTTACTCACACCATGGTAATGTATATCCTTCAATGATATTTGTTGTTTAACTTGAAATCCAGTGCATAGATCGTTTTTGTTAATGTTTGAATTGCATGTTTATTGCATTAGGAACCTGAGTTGTCTACTGAAAATCTCGCATCGATGGTTGATGCAGCAATCAGTGCCGCATCTGCAATGGCAACTGATCACACACAGCTATGTAACTATTTCAACATTATCTTTACATAGTTTATTATTGTTGCCTATTGTTTATTCATGCATTTCTAACTATTTCAACATTTTTTCATTGTAGCCACCACTAGCAGGAGCAGTTCCTGGCCCCCCTAGTTCGACCATCCTGGATGTTCAACCAACGGCTCCATCTGCTACACAAGCAACGCAATCTCCTTTGTCAGTTGAGGTGAGATGTCCTTCAGTGACCAAGTGTTTCATGCACTTTCCATGCACCAGTTGATAATTGTTGAGCTAATGTATTAGTGTACATAGTTAGTTGAATTTAACAATTGATATTTAATTTGCAAGATCCAGAGACGCACACTGATCCTAGAGATGTGCCTAGAGGATCAACGTCGGGAAAGAAAAAGAGGAAGCTTGAGTTTTGATGTGTCTTATGGGATATATGTACATTTGGCTTTGATAGTTTTGGACACATGTGCTTTTGGATACTTTTGTATATATATGTACTTTTCGATACATTCACTTTTGGAGACATGTACATTGACTTTATTGTGCATGTACTTTTGGAGACATGTACATTGACTTCATTGGATACATGTACTTTTGGATACTTTTGGATATACATGTACTTTTGGAGACATGCACTTAGTGGATACTTTTGGATATATATGTACTTTTGGATACATGTACTTTTGAAGACATGCACATTGACATTTCACTTATAAATGAATGATACATTTCACTTTGTATTTGTTCTTCGGTTTCCATGTGTTCTTGTGTCAATCTAATGTGTTTATTTGTGTGGATTATCTATTACTCATGAATGCGCTATGTCAAAAGAACAAACTATTATATTTAAAGGTTTCAACAAACTCACTACATGCGTGCACTAATTGGTATCTAATTAAAATTTGTGATTTTGGATGATCATTACAAGTTATGTCAAAGTTCTTGCTCGTGTAATTTAATCAAACTAAATGCAATACAATGTTTTTCAAGGTTTCAACGAACTCACTCATGCACACTAATTGGATAGGTGTAATTAAAATTTGTGATCTTGGATGATTAAATTACAAGTTAAGTCAATGTTCAAGTGTAATTTAATAAAACTAAGTGCAATACATGCTACACATTTCATCAACGCCCAATATTTGATTGTACAATTAGATTCAACACTACATATGAGTAACTACATACAAGTGCTCAAAGCAACATTCGTGAAAGGAACAAACATTACCTCGGGATTCGAGAAATAAAGTGCCTTCTAATGTTGGTTGGGAAGGATATGCTTGGTTATCCTTATGGTTTGGAGGTCATCTTCATGTAGATAAGTACTCTTGTTGTCATGTGTCATTAAGGTTTTTTCATGTGGTAAAATCCTTCAGGGTTAGGGTTTGTTCATGGTTTCATTGTACTTGATTTCTAAACATATAATTATTCTAAGAAAGGTTGCTAGGTTTTCTTCCCCATGAGGGTTTCTTGGGATAAAATGTTGTGTCTCTTGTCCCTGAATAACATTTTCATGTGACTTGCACCTCGACATAACTCGGAAACCGGACGTCGGATCGATGAATCGTCGACTCCGTTGGTCTCTTGGCGTGCGATTACCTCTAGGGGGCCCTCTCCCTCATCTCCCCATGGCCAAGTGGCTTCATTGTGCATTCATTTCGTAAACTAGGGTTTTGCTCAGTTTAATTGCATGCAATCTCGCATTGGTGGGTCAACTATGCAAAAACCTCCCCCGAGCCAGTGTTGTCAGTGTTCCCATGTCGGCATTTCCCACACACACTTGCAGGAGCCAACGACACGCAATCTTCCTGCTCCATTTGCTTTTTGGCTCCTGGATGGAAATTCACCAAGTGTCACTGAACGACATTTTCATGCGACTTGCAACTTGACATGACTCAAAAATCGGACGTCGGACCGACGAACCGTTGACTCCATTGGTCTCCTGGTGTGCGATTACCTCTAGGGGGCCCTCTCCCTCATCTCCCCATGGCCTAGTGGCTTCATTGTGCATTCATTTCATAAACTAGGGTTTTGCTCAGTTTAATTGCATGCAATCTCGCATTGGTGGGTCAACTCTGCAAAACCCTCCCCCGAGCCAGTGTTGGAAGTGTTCCCACGTCGGCATTGCCCACACACACTTGCAAGAGCCAACAGCACACAATCTTCCTGCTCCGTTTGCTTTTTGGCTCCCGGGCGGAAATTCACCAAGTGTCCCTGAACGACATTTTCATGCGACTTGCAACTCGACATAACTCGAAAACCGGACGTCGGACCGACGAACCGTCATCTCTGTTGGTCTCCTGGCGTGCGATTACCTTTAGGGGGCTCTCTCCCTCGTCTCCCCATGGCCCAGTGGCTTCATTGTGCATTCATTTCGTAAAATAGGGTTTTGCTCAGTTTAATTGGATGCAATCTCGCATTGGTGGGTCAACTTTGCAAAAACCTCCCCTGAGCCAGTGTTGGCAGTGTTCCCACGTCGACATTGCCCACACACACTTGCAAGAGCCAACGACATGCAATCTTCCTACTCCGTTTGCTTTTTGGCTCCCGGACGGAAATTCACCAAGTGTCCCTGAACGACATTTTCATGAGACTTGCAACTCGACATAACTCAGAAATTGGACATCGGACCGATGAACTGTCGACTCCGTTCATCTCCTAGCGTGCGATTACCTCTAGGGGGCCCTCTCCCTCGTCTCCCCATGGCCCAGTGGCTTCATTGTGCATTCATTTCATAAAATAGGGCTTTGCTTAGTTTAATTGCATGCAATCTCGCATTGGTGGGTCAACTCTGCAAAACCCTCCCCCAAGCCAGTGTTGGCAGTGTTCCCATGTCGGCATTTCCCACACACACTTGCAGGAGCCAACGGCACGCAATCTTCCTGCTCCGTTTGCTTTTTGGCTCCCGGACGGAAATTCACCAAGTGTCCCTGAACGACATTTTCACGCGACTTGCAACTCGACATAACCCAGAAACCGGACATTGGACCGACGAACCGTCGACTCCGTTGGTCTTTTGGCGTGTGATTACCTCTAGGGGGCCCTCTCCCTCGTCTCCCCATGGCCCAGTGGCTTCATTGTGCATTCATTTTGTAAACTAGGGTTTTGCTCAGTTTAATTGCATGCAATCTCGCATTGGTGGGTCAACTCTGCAAAACCCTCCCCCGAGCCAGTGTTGGCAGTGTTCCCACATCGGCATTTTCCACACACACTTGCAGGAGCCAACGGCACGCAATCTTCCTGCTCCGTTTGCTTTTTGGCTCCCGGGCGGAAATTCACCAAGTGTCCCTGAACGAAATTTTCATGCAACATGCAACTCGACATAACTCGGAAACCGGATGTTGGACTGACGAACTGTTGACTCCGTTGGTCTCTTGGCATGCGATTATCTCTAGGGGGCCCTCTCCCTTGTCTCCCCATGGCCCAATGGCTTCATTGTGCATTCATTTTGTAAACTAGGGTTTTGCTTAGTGTGGGAGTGTGCAATTTTTGCACACGGGGGTCAACTTTGGAAAATCATCAACCAGGAAGGTATGGCTAGTGTTCCCATCCTAAACCTACCTAGACACACCTGCAGGACTCCCCGGAACCTGGTTTTGTTGCACGATTGGAGTTCTATGCCCCCGACAGGTATCCAGCAGGTGTCCCTGAAGGCCTTCTGGCAGCGAGATCGGACAAGCCATAGAATGAATACCATGGCTCGGATCGACAAACTGTCGAATCCGTTGGATTCAACACACCAGGATAGTGCTAGAGGTGCCCCTCCCCTCTGGCTCGGTGGCCCATGTGTCACCTTGCAGGTCCATCTTGGAAACTAGAGTTTTGCTCAGTGTGGGAGTGTGCAATTTTTGCACACGGGGGTCAACTTGGAAAATCATCCACCGGGTGGGTATGGCTAGTGTTCCCAGCCCGAACCTCCCTAGACACACCTGCAGGACTCCCCGGAACCTGGTTTTGTTGCACAGTTGGAGTTCTATGCCCCCGGCAGGTATCCAGCAGGTGTCCTTGAAGGCCTTCTGGCAACGAGACGGGACAAGCCATAGAATGAAGACCGTGGCTCGGATCGACGAACCGTCGACTCTGTTGGATTCAGTACACCGGGATAGTTCCAGAGGTGCCCCTCCCCTCCGGCCTGGTGGCCCATGTGTCACCTTGCAGGTCCATCTTGGAAATTAGGGTTTTGCTCAGTGTGGAAGTGTGCAATTTTTGCACACGGGGGTCAACTTTGGAAAATCATCCACCGGGCAGGTATGGCTAGTGTTCCCAGCCCGAACCTACCTAGACACACTTGCAAGACTCCTCGGAACCTGGTTTTTTTGCACAGTTGGAGTTCTATGCCCCTGGCAGGTATCCAGCAGGTGTCCCTGAAGGCCTTCTGTCAGTGAGACGGGATGAGCCATAGAATGAAGACCGTGGCTCCGATCGACGAACCGTCAACTCCGTTGATTCAACACACCGGGATAGTGCCAGGGGTGCCCCTCCCCTCTGTCCCGGTGGCCTATGTGTCACCTTGTAGGTCCATCTTGGAAAATAGGGTTTTGCTCAATGTGGGAGTGTGCAATTTTTGCACACAGGGGTCAACTTTGGAAAATCATCCACCGGGCGGATATGGCTTGTGTTCCCAGCCCGAAACTTCCTAGACACACCTACAGGATTCCTCGGAACCTGGTTTTGTTGCATGGTTGGAGTTCTATGCCCCCGGCAGGTATCCAGCAAGTGTCCCTGAAGGCCTTTTGGATGCGAGACAGAACGAGCCATAAAATGACGATCGTGGCTCGGATCGACGAACCGTCGAATCCATTGGATTCAGCACATCGGGATAGTGCCAGGGATGCCCCTCCTCTCTGGTCCGGTGGCCCATGTGTCACCTTGCAGGTCCATCTTGGAAACTAGGGTTTTGCTCAGTGTGGAAGTGTGCAATTTTTGCACACGGGGGTCAACTTTGGAAAATCATCCACCGGGCGGGTATGGCTAGTGTTCCCAGCCCGAACCTGCTTAGACACACCTATAGGACTCCCTAGAACCTAGTTTTGTTGCACGGTTGGAGTTCTATGCCCCCGGCAGGTATCCAGCAAGTGTCCCTGAAGGCATTTTGGATGCGAGACGGAACGAGCCATAGAATGACGACCGTGGCTCAGAACGACAAACCGTCGACTCCATTGGATTCAGCACGCCGGGATGGTGCCAGGGGTGCCCCTCCCCTCTAGCCCGGTGGCCCATGTGCCACCTTGCAGGTCCATCTTGGAAACTAGGGTTTTGCAGGTCCATGATGAATATTTTCATGATGATGATGATGGTGATGATGATGAAGATGTTGATGATGATGGCTTGGTCTAAGGTGGTGCTCTCAAATAGCTAATTCATTATGAAATATTTAACAAGACATGAATTAAATTTAATATAAGTGTATTTTTTAATATAGTGAGCATGAATTGAATTAATTTTGTTGGGTGAAGCCAATAACCAACATGATGAACATAATATAATTTTAGGGTTTACTGATCATATGTAAAAAATGGCATATTCATAAACTTGACATACAAGAGAACTTTTGGCATATTTATAAACAACGTAAACGTAATTTTGGCATATCAAGAACACAAACTTGACATATTCATATGAAACATACATGTGAAATTGAGCATATATCAATATTCAATTACAAATAGTATAAATAGTATAGTATTGTCGAGCACCCAATATGCAGATAGATTATTCCAACATACAGAGCATACGAGATTTATTGTCAACCTGAGAAAGTATTATATTTCAAAGGATAGATGCACAGTCTATGCTTAAACACCAAATCACTGTAATTGAATACTTTTATCCTCTAACAACTATGTCCATCCCAAAGATCTGTGTAATCCCAATTGCTTTTTAAATACTACAATTTCAATTCCTTTCTACCATGCATCAACAAGAAATAATATAAGATTCAAAGACAACTGCAGATAAAAAGAAATCCTATTCACATCCTAGAACAAGTAACTCACTTCTTCAATCTGATTACTCTTGAAAACCATAAGCATAAACTGAATATTAATCTAGAAATTCAACTGCAAAGGATTGAGTTCAACTGCTCTAAGAGATTGAATTACAGGAATGAAAATCAGTAATCATAACAGGAAAGACAAATTGCAAGGGATCATGGGATCACAACTTTATCTGCAAGATGAACAAGGCTGTGTACGACTGTCACATAAATTGCATAAAGAAAGTTTCCTATTCAGTCGACTGTCACTCTGTACCATTTACCAATATCCAAGAAATGCAATCCCAATTATACTGTAATCCACAGTTACTATTGCTGCGTACAAAGGAATCAAAACATCACACAACAATAAATTCGAGAAATCCTATTTTAACTCAGCAATCTCTGTGGAAGACGGGCCCAGCCTTCACACAGAGATGCTGGCTGAACAACGTAAAGTTCCTTTAACTCAGAGGTAACTCCTTATATTAACAGAAGAATGATTACACAGTTGCTTTTACTGCTAATACAATGAATAAATTCTCCATTGTTCCACCCCCTGGGTCGAGACAAATCCCCATATTTATACATGCAGATCATAACATCCGATCCTATTAACGGGAAGCCATGAAGATCTATGATCTTCAGGCGCCCTAAATAACACTAGCTGTTACAAACGTGGCATAGGAGAGACATAAAGAAATGCGAGAAAGCTGTTGATTGGCCTGGGAGTGGCGATCTTTCCAGATCACAACTATACTCGAGCAGCAACATACTAAAGATCTCCAATTATAGTGCATTATGTTACAGCTACCCTGTCACAGCTCCATCTAGGATGTTACATTAGAACCATGTGCCTTAATTGATGATCGGAGCCCCGAGGATCCTTTTTAAGTAGCGAACATCCCTCCTTTCAAGACTTGTTCAGCCCCACCTTCCTGCAGTCCACTTATCTCAAACTACCTTCATAAATCATAACATGTTAGCACAATTGAGAGATAAACAGCCTTAATTATCACAATCATAAGCATTGATAAGATAGAGCAATGATCAGTCATACCTTGGCAGCTTGGGGGAATAAAGTGAGGACAACAGGTCTGATTAACATGCTAAATGGTGTAGGACAGGGGAAGAAAAGGTGATCGAGGATGATTAAAAGGGGCCAATTCTGGGCTCAACATCTCCCCCCAACTATCCTGTTGCATGTCCTCATGCAACAACCTACATCATTTGAAATCTGAGTCCTGTACTGAGCTCTGTTCATGGAGGGAGGAAAAGTTGTAGGAAACTCAGGCACTTTATCTGTCTTTTTAAAAAACTCTGTGAGTAACCCAATACTTTCCAGCATCACTGCTCTTCTACCTAGTCAAGGAAAAATCCATATTATATGGTTTTGCTGGCCACCAAATGAGGGGGAAATTGAATTTCAAACCCAACCAATTAACTCCACTTTCCCTCATACTTCCCACATAGCCCTTGACTATGGAATGTGCCTGCTTGAAATTCTTGAAACAGTAAGGATTAGTGCGGAGGAGGCATCCTTCCATCTGTGCTTACTCCCTTCCAATGATACCTGCTGGTGTCTGGAAATGTAGTTAGTGCAAGTGGAAACCACTCCTTCCTGCTGTCTCATTACATGCTATGCTTGGGGGACCTTGAAAGGAAATCTTAATCTGAGTCCAAATCAATGACATTTCTAGGAGGTAGAAGCACTGGTTCTTGTGGGACAGTGTCTTCCAGCACATCTAAGTTTAATATAAGAGTTGCTGGTTCTTGTGTAACAGCAACATCCTTTAGACTCTCTTCAGCAGCTACATTCATTGCTTTTAGAGACACTGGTTCTTGTGTAACAGTGTCTTCTTTGTCCTTCTGCTGCTGGGATTGGATATCTTTCTCATTGTGCAGCTCCTCCTCCAATATTTTGGTGTCACCTGAGAATTGTGACTGTACCTGTTCATCCTCACTCCACTGTGTATCGGGAATGATATCCATTCCAGGATTATCTTCTAATTGAAATTCAGGAGTTCCTGCTGCAGCCTTCAAGGATGTTGGTTCTTGTGTAGCAACATCCTGGCTTGCCTCTTCATCCTCCTATTGTTGCAATTCTTCTCCTATGAGCTCTGTGTCATGGGAACCATCTGGGGTTACAACCCAGAGTTCTTCATTAAACTCCAGAGTGTCCTCTATCCCAGGTTCTTCTCCCATCTGTTCGGCCAATTGGACAAGTTTACTCAGGTTTGCTGGTTCTTGTGTTACAGCACCCTATTCAAGTTTATCAATGTCTTGTCTTTGTGGCTCAACTTCTAAAATCTCTGTGTTGTGGGAGCATTCTGGGGTTACAGTATAGAATTCTTCATTAAACTCCATAGTGTTCTCCATTCCAGGTTCTTCTCCCATCTGCTCTATAATTTCTGTGTCATGGGAGCACTCTGGGGTTACAGTATATTCTTTATTAAGCTCCAGAGTGTCCTCCATTCCAGGTTCTTCTCCCATCTTCTCTATAATCTCTGTGTCATGGGAGCATTCTCGGTTTACAGTATATTCTTTATCCCCATCATCATACATGATTTCATCCCTTAGCTCTTCTGTCACAGGATTGGTGGCAGCTTCAGCAAGGATGGTTAAAGATGCTGGTTCTTGTGTGGCAGCATCTCCTTTTTCTGCAGCTTCCTCTATTGTGGGCAGGGGCTGTTGTGCTGAGCAGGTACGAAGTATAATCTTTTGGCCTGCCTCCTTAAAGATTTCTCCACAGGTGGGACAGATTACTCGTTCATCTTCCTTTCCAGGCTCGTTAGAGTTTGATTCCTCCAGTTGATCTGCAGCCTCTACCAATGTATACAGTTTCCTTTCACCTAGTTTTCTGTAGGTTTCCTTCCAGGTTTCCAATTCCCTTCGGAGTAGTTGGAGATCCTCTTTTAATAGTGTGTTCTTAGCCAGAAGTCCTTCAATTCTGGGTTCTTCCTCAACTGGCCTTTGTGGAGCATCCATTGGTCTCGGTACAAGGATCGGGGGCTCAACCTGTGCCTCTAAGGTTTCCCATCTTTTTCTGGCTGCTTCTGCTACTGTAGCTGATCTAGTTCTTTTCTTTCTGATTGGTGCGGTTATGTTAAATTCATTGATTGATCTCTTTCTTTTCCTTTGTGGTGTTTTCTTTTGTGGAGCTGGTATATAGGGATTCACAGCTGAGGTCGAAGGAATGTTTTCTTGCTCCTCATGCTGTTCTTCTTCAATTAAAGCTCCTCCTACCCACTCAGGTGAGGATTCAATAGTTACCAGCTCAATGTTTTCTTCTATTTCCCTGGCTCTGTCACCTTCAGGTTCAATTGTCGCAGCACTTAATGCTGCTCCAATTTCACCTTCTGCTGTCAGAGCTGCCCTGTTATCTGGGTTTTCCACATGGTTTTTTTCTACATCCTCCCCCAACGGCTCTGCTTGTGCCCCCAATTGTTCTTCTTCTAATGCAGTTTCATCCCCCCCAAATGGCTCTGCTTGTGCCCCCAGTTGTTGTTCTTCTAATATAGTTTCATCCCCCCCAAATGGTTCTGCTTGTGCCCCTGGTTGCTGTTCTTCTTCCATTTCATCCCCCCCAAATGGCTCTGCTTGTGCCCCTGGTTGTTGTTCTTCTTCCATTTCATCCCCCCCCCCCAACTTCAGTGGAGGGACTCCGGTCCTCCTGTTGTGGTGGAACTCGTACCTGCTGTAATGGGACAACCCGCAAAGGAGCGGGTTGCTGAGCTCGAGCTGTGAATTGCTCCCAGGTTATATGATGTTGGGCAAGGGTTCTTACAATTATTAATTTGATAAGGCCATGGTGGGTGAGGGAGGAAAGTGGGTGCTTAGTAGACTGGACAAATTCCGCCATATGACGCAAGTCATGCAGTAGATAATATGGAATGTTCAATAAAATGCCATGGCGGAGATGAGAAAGTAAAGGGAGTTCAGAGTTATAAACAGTTTGATATCTACCTTCACAAGTGATGTACTTCTTGAGAAAGACAGCAACCTGGTCCCATGGCCGCGGCAATGAGTGCAGTGCGATCCCTCTTCTGGATGATTCAACTTGCTCCCCCTCCAGTAAAAATGCTTCCTGTGCAGTCGTCGTGGGGACTCGTCGATTAAACCATGCCCTTCCCACCTGCGGGATGGCAGTAACCTCAGATATAATGGCCTCGGAGACTTCTATGCGCAGCCCCCACACGTTGGAGTGAGTTTTGGTGAGGTTTAAAGCAAATTGCAAGGCTGCTTCCTGATTGAGTCCATCTAGTCGCTCAAAAAATTTGAGCCAGTCGACGGCTTCAAAGATGGCAAGGACTTGAAGATTTTTCCTGAGTTCCTGTGTATTCAAAGGTTCATGACGAACTGGAATCCCCATGGTCCTGGCTGCAAGCTGAAGTTGCTATCCCACAGATGAAAAAATCCGAGAATGGAAGTTGCAGCACAGAGGATGCACGAATCGCTAAGCGGAGATGTTGAGGAAATGGGCAAATTTGGAAAGTTGAGCATAGAAAAACGTTCGAAATTTCCATTCCGAATTGGGGAAGGTGGCAGTTATTAGTGTTCACGTCATACGAGGGAAAGTTTTAATTAGGCATAATGGTGATACGTATAAAGGTACAACTGATATTTTTCAATTATATCAACAATTAATCATGTGATAAATCAAAGCCATATCTCATGAGAATGTGCGTCAGATATCCTGCGGAGAATGGTGGAGCGTGCGATTGGTGACGTTGCGGAACCAACCTCGTGCACAGTGATAAATCTGATCATGATGACCAGGATAATGCAATAATTCCTTCCGCCAGTGAAACACAAACCATCGCGTCCTCGGGGTCGGAATGATGAATTTGCCGGCACGACTGGGACGAATCAGAGCCATAGTTTAGCATGTTCGGATCAATTCTTCCGTTAACACAGGAGTTACCAATGCAAGTTTCCAGAAATGATATCACGACCGACGAAAAAGATGTTGCAGCCGCCAGGAAAGGTTCACGGCCACCGGGAAGAGGATTTACGGGATCGGGAAAAATTACGGTTGTTAGGGAAAAGTTTTACGGCATGGGAGATATGTTGCAGCCACCGGGAAATATGTTGCAACCATCGGAAAATGGTTCACGGCAGTCAGGAAAAAGGCTTTACGGCCATCAGAATAAAAGAGTCATGGCTGCCAGGGAAAAGTTTTATGGCGCCAGGAGATACGTCGCAGTTGCTGGGAAATATGTTGCAGCCGCCGGAAACTATGTTGCAGCCGCTGGGAAATGGTTCACGGCTGTCGGGAAAAGGGGTTTACAGCTACTGGGAAAACTATTTTACGGCCGCCGAGAAATGATATTGCAGCCACTGGGAAATGGTTCAAGGCTGACGGGAAAAGATGTTGCAGCCGCTGGGAAAGTTGTTGCAGCTGCCGGGAAATGGTTCACAACTGCCAGGAAAAATGGTTTACGACCACCAGGAAAACGATATCGCAGCCGCTGGGAAATAATGTTGCAGCCGCTGGGAAATATGATGTTGCAGCTGCTGGAGAAGTTATTGCAGCTCCCAGGAAATGGTTCACAGCTGGCGGGAAACGAGAAAAAGGGTTTACGGCCACCGGGAAAATGATATCGCAGCCGCTGGGAAATGATGTTGCAGCCGCTGGGAAATATGATGTTGTAGCCGCTGGGAAATGATGTTGCAGCCGCTGGGAAATATGATGTTGCAGCTACTAGGGAAGTTATTGCAGCTCCCGGGAAATGGTTTACAGCTGCCGGGAAATGGGAAAAAAGGTTCATGGCCATCGGGCAAACGATATCGCAGCCGCTGGAAAATGATGTTGCAGCCGCTGGGAAATATGATGTTGCAGCCACTGGGAAAGTTGTTCACGGCTGTTGGACAAAAAGGATTTTACGTCTGCCAGGGTAAAAAGTCACGGCTGTTAGGAAAAAGTTTTATGGCACCGAGAGATATGCTGCAGTCGCCGGGAAATATGTTGCAGCTGCCGGAAAATATGTTGCAGCTACCGGAAAATTTATTTTAAGGAAAAGGAAAATTCTGCACAGGAAGGCATGGGAAGACGACTCTCGTTTGACAGGCCCAATCTGGTCATTCTCCTGGCACTTCCGTGGAGATTTTTTTTTTGAAAAACAACAACAAACGAAAAGATCAAATGCAAAGAAAAGAAAAAAAAATTATACGCTACAGCAGAAAATTATTTATGTACAGTAATTTAAAATGCGATTTTCAGTTTAAGGATTGGCAAAGGCAGAGAGAAATTCCTGCTCTGGTGCCAGCTGATAATCTGGATCGGCGGAAATTTGTGAAATGAATGCATCTTTCAAAATAGGCTTACGATAAATTCGCAGTCTGTGGCCATTAGCAAGTAATGGTATATGGTTTTCATCGATGGTCACCAGATGGACAGTGCCGTTGTCAAATACCTTGTCGACCAAATATGGACCCATCCACCTTGTATGTAATTTACCTTTAAAATCCTTTTTGAACCTGGAGTCATATAGTAACGCCCAGTCTCCTTCACGGAATATTTTATTTTTAATAAATCGGTCATGCCAATTGGATCTCTGTTGCTGAAGCAACACAGTCTGGTCCACTGCAGCTAACCGTTTCTCATCCAATTCGTTTAGTTGATTCAATCTTCTCTTCTGGGCTTTTGTTACATCCAGAGTCATTTCGGTGGCTGTCTTCAGGGTTTTGATCTCAGACTCAATTGGAAAGATGGCACTCTTTCCATACACTAAATCATAGGGAGAGAACCCTGTGGTGTTGTGCCAAGTTGTGCGATATGCCCACAGTGCTTCCGGAAGCCTGTCAGCCCAATCCCTTCGATGGCTCTTAACTGTTTTAGTAAGGATTGCTTCAATAAATTTATTAGTACTTTCCACCTGACCATTGGCCTAGGGGTGGTAAGGTGAAGCCACCCTATGCTGCACATGATACTTCCGGAACAAGGATTCAAATTGGTGTGACATGAATTGCGACCCCCCATCGGTAACTACTTCCTTCGGTACCCCAAAGCGGGTAAATATTTCTCCATATAGAAAATCAATCACTGCCCGGTCATTAGCTTTAGCCAAAGCTATAGCCTCTACCCACTTGGTCATATAATCAGTACAAACCAGAATGTAAACTTTCTGTCTGGAAGGAGGGCTGATAGGGCCAACAAAATCCAGTGCCCATCTATCGAATGGTTCAACTACTACTTGAGGATGTAGAGGCATCTGATCTGTTTTATTAGGCTGGCCCATCCTTTGGCAGCTGTCACAGGACTGAACATACCTTTTAGCGTCCCTGAACAGAGTCGGCCAATAGTATCCCATCCGTAGCGCTTTATGCCCTGTTCTTTTGTCTGCAAAGTGTCCCCCACAAGGTCCATCATGACAGGCTTTCAGTATGTGAAAGATCTCATCTTCCCTTACGTATCTCCTAATCTCAAGATCGGGCCCTGTGTAGAAGAGATGACCCTTGAGCCAACAGTACTTGGCACTTTGCTGGATGATTTTTCTCTTTTCTCGTTTAGACATGTGTGGCGGGAGATTTCCTGCAACCAAATAATTAGCAACGTCTGCATACCAGGGGGAATAAGCTGAAAGTGCGAATAGATGTTCATCTGGAAAAGAATCCTCAACACGCGAACTGTCATCACTGTTAGTAAAATGAGATAAAAAATCAGCAACAACATTTTCTTTTCCAGGTTTATCTATAATGGTAATATCAAATTCCTGCAAAAACAAGAGCCACCTGGTCACTCTGGCATTGGTGACAGGTTTGTTCATTAAATATTTAATGGCAGAGTGGTCAGTGTGCACAAATGTAGGATACCCAGTAATGTAATGCCGAAATTTATTAATAGAGTAACCAATAGCGAGGAATTCTTTTTCGGTAACAGTATAATTAAGCTCAGCGGGGGCTAAGTTTTTACTAACATAATAGATGGCATAAGGTACTTGACCATCCTGCTGTCCTAGTACTGCTCCAATGGCGGTATTAGAAGCATCTGAAGAAATGTGGAAGGGTAGGATCCAATTAGGTCCCCTTAGGATAGGAGCTGTGGACAGCTTCTCCTTAAGCTTATCAAACGCTGTTTGGCATGCTTCACTCCACACAAACTGTGCATCCTTCATTAACAGAGAAAACAAAGGAGAAGCAAGTTTGGAGAAGTTTTCTATAAATCTCCGGTAATAACTAGCATGTCCCAGAAAACTTCGCACCTCTTTCTGAGTTGAAGGAGTTGGTATATTTTTTATCACCTTAATTTTTGAAGGATCCACCTGAATGCCATTAGTAGAGATGAAATTCCCTAATACCACCCCCTCACTCATCATCATATGGCACTTTTCAGTGCTTAATGAGAGCTGAGTCTGTTCGCAGCGAATTAAAACCTTCTTTAAATTTTCCAGTGCTTCCTCAAAATCCTTGCCATAGGGAGTAAAATCATCCATAAAGACTTCCATACTATCATTAACTAATTCAGAGAATATGCCAATTATAGCTCTTTGAAACGTTGCCGGTTCGTTACATAAACCAAAAGGAAGCACCCTGTAGGCAAACGTTCCCCAGGGCGAATGAAGGTGGTCTTATCCTGGTCCTTAGGAGTAATCTGAATTTGGTTGTACCCGCTGAACCCATCTAGGAAGGAGAAGAACTTCTTCCCAGATAGGGTATCAAGTACTTGGTCAATAAAGGGCAAGGGGAAATGATCCTTTTGCGTAGCTTTGTTCAGTTCCCTATAATCAACACAGACTCTCCATTTACCATTTTTCTTGGGCACAATTACGAGTGGGGACACCCATTCACTATCTGAAATAGGATATATAAATCCTGCTTCCAAAAGTTTTTGTATTTCCTCCTTCACTATATCCCTCAGATTGGGGTTCATGCGTCGTTGGGGTTAACACATAGGCCGGGAGTCATTTTTAATATAAATATGGTGGGTGCACAGATTAGAGGGAATACCCCTCATGTCTGTATACTCCCACGCGAATGCCCCCTTATGTTCCTTCAAGAGACTGATTATGCGCGTCTGTTCCTCTAAGGAGAGACCAGGGTTGATAATCAAAGTCCTTCCAGGCTCTACCTCAATAGGAATACTTATTGAACTTTTCAAAACTGGGATTATGTTTGTGTCACCAACTAGTGCTTCTTCCGTAAGATTTTCTTGTTCTTCCTTACCAAGGGTAATGTTCAGGATTTGATAGACCTCTTTATCCACTAAAGCAGGTTCACTAATAAAATCACTGATAGCATCGTCTTCTGTTTTGTTTTTAAAAGTTAAGGCCTTCCCTATAGTTAATAGTGGCTGAACATCCTCCTCGTCCTCCTGCTCCATCCAAAGGGAAGTCTCAGCCTCTAGACTTGGCTGAGCTGGAGGATACAGGGTGAGGTTTTTAGTCTCCGTACCGTCAGATATAGTCATGGACCCTGATCGACAGCTGATGCAAGCATCAGCTGTGGCCAACCAAGGCCTCCCCAGGATCAATGGGTGTCCCCCCAGCTGTGATTTTGGTTGTAATACCAAAAAGTCAGCAGGGTACTCCCATGAATCTACTGAGATGACAAGGTCGTCCAGAATCCCTTCTTCTCTAATGGTGGATCTGTTTGCCAATTCTAAAATGGTAGGGGTCGGTCTAAAATTAGTGAGTCCAAGATTCTTTACAGTCTCAATTGTTATGACATTGATCGCTGCTCCTAAGTCGACTAGCACATTGGGTATCTGCATTTGTCCTATATGTACAGTGACAATAGGATTGCTAGGGTCATCATACTTGGTCACAGGGGTTTTTCCTGTTATCAAAGAAGATAAATTCCCTATGACGTGAACAGTGGGAGGATCTTTGGGTTTCCTCCCTGGTTTCCTAGTGCACAGGTCCCGAACGGTTCTAGCATAAATAGGCACGTCTTGAAGAGCTTGAAGAAGGGGGATTTTGACGTAAAGATTCCTTAACTCTCCTAGGAGGTTAAACTGAGGTTGCCCCCCTACTTTTGGTAGCATTAGTCTCTCGGGGTATGGTGGTTTCCTTATCAGCTGGGTAGGCTGCGTGTTATCTGATTTCTCATTTGATATTTCAGCCGTCCCATCTAAGGGATGCTCAGCATCTTCAGTGATAGGAACTGTATCAGATGGATGCTGTGAAATCCCTCCTTCTTTATGCACAAAAGGTGGAGCATCTTCTGTAATTACAGGTTCTACTATCCCAGATCGTAGACGAATATCATTACAAGGTACAGGGGAAAGGGAGTAGGCCGACATATTGACAGTTTCCAATTGATGGATTGTTTTATTATTCGGGTTAGGATTAGGTTGGGTAGGCAGCTGAGGCCGTATTGGTATATTAGGGATAGAATTATTCTGCAGCTGCAGCTGCAACTACTGAGGTGGGTATTGAGGATATTGAGGAAATTGAGGGTATGGAGGAGAATATGGTGACTGTTGAGGTGGAGGTGGTTGAGGAAACTGGTTCCCAAGATGGACGTTCCTCCATCCAGGAGACCATGACGTAGGTTGATGTGGTGGTTGTGTCCAGGGACTCCATGAATTATAATTTTGCATTGCAAGTTGGGAAGGATTCCACTAAGCATAATTTGAAGGGAATTGTGTATTCACATTTTGCATGTTATTATTCCAATTGCTCATATTATTCAAAAATGGAAACGAGTCCAGAGGCATACCTTGATTTCGAGGCTGCCAAGGTTTCTTCTGTGCAATGAAATAGGCTGATTCCACTTATGGAGTTGATGCCTGCATAACAACCTTCACTTGGGGAAGTGTGGGACATTCTTTCATGTCATGGTTCAGCTCACACAGCTGACATACTTCTATTTTGTCAAGTGGGAATTCTTTCAACAGATGATTCTTTCTACATCGGGGACAGAACACACCCGGTGTGAGATCCTCCACTGTCTGTTTTTGTTTTGCCTTCAGGACATCAATCTCTGAAGATATGGAGCTCATCATTTCTGTTTTAAAATTTTCAAGGAGATTGCCTATCTCTGCACGGGTAGCTCCTCCGTTGGACGATTTCTGAGTTCTGTCGAAGACATCACGTTCCAGCTTATCCTGTTTGTCCCGCTTATTGTTCCTGGAAGACCCCCTGGAGTATCTCTTACATAATTCCACAATCTTCCCAAAAGGTTCTTTGGAGATATCTCCCTTTCCTAGCAGGTTTAACATGTCTAAACGATCATCCCTGATCCCACGAAGAAATATTATCTTGAGCACATCCAACCCTATGTTAGTCTGCTCGGCTCTTTGCACATTGTACAACAGCCTTTCTACAAAATCCTCCAGACTTTCATCCTCCTTCTGCACCATTTTGAATAATTCCTCTCTTTTGTCCTTGGTGTTGCAATATTCCTGATATTTCTCCAAGGAACACTTGTTTCATCTTATCCCAATTAGCGATGGTTCCTCCCCCAAGGCTCATGAACCATCGTAATGCGTTGTCTGTCAGGGTGGCGGGAAAAAGTTTTAGCTTTTGGGCATCGGTGACATAATCATAGCTGCGACAGAGGATATCGAATTCAAAAAGGAATTCGTCTGGATCTTCTGCTGCCCTTCCATGGAAGCGAGGCAACACTGATGGTGAGATGTTTTTCATAGGGGCTGTCCCTTCTGGCTGCCGAATCGAAAATTGCAGTGTAGCCGTCGTTCCCTCAGGCAGGGAGTGATTTTCATGATGATAGTTTTCCACCATCGCCTCTTCCTCGTCGGACTCGTGTCTATTACTCATCTCCTATTTTGTTTTCTCCTCTTCGTTCGTTCTTGCGTTCTTTTCCTCGTTTTTTCCTTTGTCCTTGTTTTGTTCCTGATCAGCAAACTTTTGGTGGAACTGCATCCACTCTTCTTCAGTTACAACCTTCCCGTAAATGTGGCAGATCGGACCTCTATCAGCAAATCCAATTGTAACAGCTGTGTCTTCCTCAGTTGTAACAGCAGGTCCAGTTGTAACAGCTGTGTCTTCCTCAGTTGTAGAAGTAGGTTCAGTTATAACAGCTGTGTCCTCCTCAGTTGTAACAACAGGTTCAGTTATAATAGTTGTGTCTTCCTCAGCAAGGATATACGAGGGAGTCACGGTTGCTTGTGTATTTTCCACCGTGGATCCTGACGTTGGCGCCCCAAGATCAGCAGGGTTTCTTCTGATAGGAGTTTCTTGATGACGAGCCCTGGTGGATGAATCAGTTCTGTCAACAAGATCGTCGATGAATGTTCTTCTGCCTAATGGTGGTCCTCGACCACGACCCGAGCCATCTGCACTGTTAGTATTTTGGGGGGTTTTGGGAGTTGGGAGGTGATCGCGTTTTACCCTCCTCGTATTCATGCGAACCGAATCATTTCAGTAAAGAAAAGACTGACTAGAAACTATTACCAGATGCAACTAATGATTAGTGTTTAATTTTTATCCTTCCCCGGCAACGGCGCCAAAATGTCGAGCACCCAATATGCAGATAGATTATTCCAACATACAGAGCATACGAGATTTATTGTCAACCTGAGAAATTCTTTTATTTCAAAGGATAGATGCACAATCTATGCTTAAACACCAAATCACTGTAATTGAATACTTTTATCCTCTAACAACTATGTCCATCCCAAATATCTGTGTAATCCCAATTGCTTTCTAAATACTACAATTTCAATTCCTTTCTACCATGCATCAACAAGAAATAATATAAGATTCAAAGACAATTGCAGATAAAAAGAAATCCTATTCACATCCTAGAACAAGTAACTAACTTCTTCAATCTGATTACTCTTGAAAACCATAAGCATAAACTGAATATTAATCTAGAAATTCAAGTGCAAAGGATTGAGTTCAGCTGCTCTAAGAGATTGAATTACAGGAATGAAAATCAACAATCATAACAGGAAAGACAAATTGCAAGGGCTCATGGGATCACAACTTAAACTGCAAGATGAACAAGGCTGTGTACGACTGTCACATAAATTTCATAAAGAAAGTTTCCTATTAAGTCGACTGTCACTCTGTACCATTTACCAATCTCCAAGAAATGCAATCCTAATTATACTGTAATCCACAGTTACTACTGCTGCGTACAAAGGAATCAAAACATCACACAACAATAAATTCGAGAAATCCTATTTTAACTCAGCAATCTCTGTGGAAGACGGGCCCAGCCTTCACACAGAGATGCTGACTGAACAACGTAAAGTTCCTTTAACTCAGAGGTAACTCCTTATATTAACAGAAGAATGATTACACAGTTGCTTTTACTGCTAATACAATGAATAAATTCTCCGGTGTTCCACCCCCTGGGTCGAGACAACTCCCCATATTTATACATGCAGATCATAACATCCGATCCTATTAACGGGCATCCATGAAGATCTTTGATCTTCATGCGCCCTAAATAACACTAGCCGTTACAAACGTGGCATAGGAGAGACATAAAGAAATGCGAGAAAGCTGTTGATTGGCCCGGGAGTGGCGATCTTTCCAGATCACAACTATACTTGAGCAACAACATACTAAAGATCTCCAATTATAGCGCATTCTGTTACAACTGCCCTGTCACAGCTCCATCTAGGATGTTACATTAGAACCATGTACCTTAATTGATGATCGGAGCCCTGAGGATCCTTTTTAAGCAGCGAACATCCCTCCTTTCAAGACTTGTTTAGCCCCACCTTCCTGCAGTCCACTTATCTCAAACTACCTTCATAAATCATAACATGTTAGCACAATTGAGAGATAAACAGCCTTAATTATCACAATCATAAGCATTAATAAGATAGAGCAATGATTAGTCATACCTTGGCAGCTTGGGGGAATAAAGTGAGGACAACAGGTCTGATTAACATGCTAAATGGTGTAGGACAGGGGAAGAAAAGGTGATCGAGGATGATTAAAAGGGGCCAATTCTGGGCTTAACAAGTATTAAAAGTATGTAACGTACCTCATCATGCTAGATCCCACCTATTATCATACAACCAAGCCCTCCGGATCATCTCTTATACTGATGGTCTCCATTAGTCTCTCATGCTCTGTATCTGGTAAGAAGTAGCGTACCTTCAATGTATTTCGACTAGGCATTGTTCGTACCTGGAGGTTTGTGCTAATGATTAAGTTGGTAAAGTGATACACACTTGCACCTTGTTTGTAATCCCTGTAAACATATCCACCCTTCTTTCTTGCATGGTTGTCCCGTGTCAAGTATTCACCTTTAACAACCATAGACCCAGTTGGAAAGTGGTTGTTTTCATCGTCAGTCATGGACATAATGAGGGTTTGCTTTCCATCTATACAGCGTGCCAACCAGTAATCATCACCCCATTCAGTATCTTTTGAGGCAACCACTGCATATATGTGCCCTGCATTATATGATTGTAGGTATATGATCAAAATATTTTTCGTGCGATACAAGGCCGTTAATGTGCATTTGAAGACTACGTAAACAAACAAAAAATGTTAAGGAAATGCATCATACCGGGTTGTACAAGGTCTGAGACATGATCAAAATATGCAGAAATAGATGATTGGTCTTCTTCCAACGGAGTTAACTCAACAATTGCACACTGATCAAGTGGAAGTGATATGCGATTCCATCCATCAACCCAATCCAATGATTCACACCCATCCCAGTCACCATCACAACAAGGAGGGCAAAAAAAAGTGAATTTTCTGGTCCAAATTTCAAATACTGGGTTATCAGAGCTTCGATCCGAATGAAAGCCACGAGTCCCAGGCACAGTCTTTCATTCCCATGCATGTGAACGATCTATTTCTACCACCTCCCAAAAAATCTCTCCACATGTCTCTTTCTTATGGATTCTACTCGCATAGTTTATTCCTCTCCCATTATTGATGTGCACCACCTGACTGTAGATTGAGCATTTAGAATAGTAGATTCTATAGATACTTTCAATTCCTCTCTTCGTAGGGTTGTTTTGACACATGCTCCGGCTCCATCATGCTCTCCTTTACCATGCCCAGTCTCAAAATAGTTCCACATATGTGGCACTTTGTAGTTTTTATGCAATGAACACAACCACTGAAATATGCGTGCATTTTTGAACTGACCAGCACACCCATCAGACCAAATCCAGTGTCGATCCATCTGTATGTTCCTTCCCTTCAAGTGATCATAGAACATGATGAAGCAATGACGTACATAGTCGAAGTCGTGGCACCTATCATCACTTATGTAGAAGTGATATTCCTTTAGAATTTCTCTTTGCTCTTCAGTGCTATTTGGGCCATGCCTATATGTGATATGGACCATCAACGAAACCTGCTCAGAGTGATAATAATGACTTTGGATCTCATTTTGAGGTTGCAGAGTGTAGTTCTCAGCAAAATCAACAACTGAAAGTATAGTACCAAGGGGAAATGTATCTCTGCATATTCTAAACTTCTCATCCTGCCATCGTGCCACGTGGACATGCTGAACATATTGATGTGTCTTTTCAATAAATTCCTTGATGAAGTCACTAACTTGTACTTGGTGACACAAAATGATCTCAATGTCAGTTTTTTGTTGTAAGTAAGGATTGAAATGTAACCGTTACAACATAATTTTATAGATATAAATGCATACCTGAGATGTCTCCAATTGTATTTTTTTGCTTTCTTTCCTTGGGACTATTTCATAGTTGATATATTTGAAACTTTTCATGTCTGTAACCATTTTCCCAAATTCACTGTCTCCATTCTCGTGCATACATTGGCTCAATAATGCCATTCCAGTACAGTTGGAGCATGTTCCATCCAAACAATATTTTGAATAGTATGTTTGCCCCTCGGGCCTATTGCACATGATGCTATGAATGAATTCTCTTGATGAAGTCGGTGGTATTGTCATGGAGAAATCCTGCACATGGTTCGTATGCAACACATGATGAATGTACAAAAATGTTTCATAGTAGTATTCATATTCTACATTGTATCTACAACAACAAGTGTTACGAAGAGTATTTATTCTAACATACCATGGCTTACATTTCTCAAAGATCTTTTCCCCAAGTTCAATGGTCTATGCTCAATCCTAAATTTCTTGTAAATTTCTGTCTGTGTTATATCAAGAAGATGCTTAGTATGTGGTTCACAATCCTTTGAACCCCTTCTCAGTTTTAGTACATCCTTTCGGTTTGAAGAAGGCCTTGTGTGATCATGCCAAAAACTGTGCACTAGTCCATTTACTGCATCAACTAGCTTCATGTCACGATGTGGCAATGGACCAACAAAGGCCCAAAAATCTGTCTGATCGGTTGTGTCAAGATGTTCTCTTCTAATAGAATACCTACGGAGGGTTTTTACATTCAAATTAACTAGTTCGGATGTAGGCCTGAGAATACGAAGGGCCCTGGTGTTCTTATTTGCAATTGCTTGTGACAACACATGACGAGCAGCATTGCGGTCCTTTCAACATATGTTCTTACCAATTTTACCAAATGCATCTACTAGGTTTTTAACTATATGAGAAATTGGTTCAGAATTCTTTATCATCTTTATCCCTAACTTTTTCCTAACAACATTCATGTTCCTAGATTTTAACAATGATAAAAATAATCTACATTTATCTCCATCACATTTAGAAACAAAATATTTATCAAGCATCTGTTGAGTTTGATAAGCAATACTACGTTTAGATAGCGTACCTTCAATGGAATTGATGAGACTTTTATCAACTTGTATACGCTTTGGAGTTCTTCGATGTGTGTTTGCTAATGGAGGTAATGGGGTTGGAATTGTACCATGTAGCGCATCACCAAGACGCTCTGGCATTTCAGTAGTAGCTTGGTGTCCTTCATTCTCTTCCTGGTAGTTGGATGGTGGAAGTCCAACATCCTCATCGATAGTCTGTGGAAGTCCAACATCCCGTTGTGGAAGTCCAACATCCTCATCGATGGTCTGGATAACATTCTCTTCTTCAACAGTAGGCAAAATGTCCAATGCCTCTCTGACTTCATCGCTTGTATAACCACATCCGGATAGAAAATTTTGTGTTTCTTCATGAGCTTCATCTTGAGATGGTAACTTATCACTTTGACTTGAAGTGGGAATTGAAACATCCCCTAATGAGCACCTACGTTTTGCTTCTTGATTACTTCCATGGGGTGCTTGTTCAACAACTATTGTGGAAATTGAAGGTCCCTCTTGTCGTGGATTAATAGGATGAATCGTGGTATCCTCTACAATTGGATTTGGATTAGTTTCCAAAGAAATCCTCTGATTCATCATGTATATTCTTTTCTTTTCTTTCTCTTCTTCAATGACTTCTTGAGGTCTCTTCTTCCTTGTTGATTTGTTTACTCGGTTACGTGCATTCCCCATCACAAAAATGATCAATTCAATATAGTTTGTTTTTGTTGCTCCTCAATTACAAGCTCTTCAATAATAAGCAAATGGAAGTTAGATCATAAATTGTTTGGGCTCTTTGATTCTCTTGTACACTTGTGTATATCCACCATCACCATGAAATGGTCTTGAAGCTTGATATCTTATCTTGTGTGCTCCTCAAATATAGGCCAAATGAATCTTTCAAAGACCTTATCTTTGGTGTTATTCAATTGGAGATTCTTCAAGCTTGTTGATTATCTTCTTCAAATATGGCCATATAACTCAACACCACACTGAGCACCCATGAAAGATGTCCTCAATGTTGCACCTGCATAAAAAAAAATAATGATGGAGATGGTGTAGAATGTGAGAATTTCCAATGGCGGGCTCGTGCTGTTCGAAAAATCGCGGGAGTGTTGTTTTGGCTCAGACAGAGTGAAGTTGCTCTCGGACAGGGACAGTCCACTGTTTATAGAGTTACAAAATGTGCACGCGTTATATAAAGCAAAAACACGTGTGCGATATGTAGTGCAAAAACGCGTACGCGATATTGTCAAGCACAATAAATAGGTTAGGTGCCCGGGTAGGGCAACGAACAAAATCAAAAGAAAACTAATATTTTATATGGTCACATACATTGTCAAGCATACCCCACTCTCCATCTCTCCACCTTCTCTTTATCTTCGTCATTATCCCTCCCTATAGCACTCTCTCCCTTCTTCTCCCTTAATCACTAACCCTCTATGCCTTTATCCCTCCCCCCTGCCCTCTCTGTCTTACCTTGTTCCTAGAGCCCCTCCCCCATAAAGGCCTTTAGACCCTCTTCTAAACATTAATCCCTAAGTGCATAAGTGCACAAGATGATGATGAGGAGGAGGGTGATGACAATGAAGATGATCATGATGCAGATGAAGATGATAAAGATGATGATGAGGAGGAGGGTGACGACAATGAAGATGATCATGATGCAGAAGAAGATGATAAAGATGATGATGTTGATGAAGATGATGGTGATGATGATGAAGATGTTGATGATGTTGGTGATGGTGATGTTCGGATGATGATGATGATGATGATGATGGTGACATGATGGATATGTTGATCTGATGAGGAAGATGATGATGATGATGATGATGATGATGATGGTGATGTTGATGAAGATGTTGATGATGATGATGATGGTGATGAAGATGATGATGATGAATAAGATGATGATGATGGAGATGTTGTGTTGATGGGGAACCTAGAGATGACAATGATGATGAAGATGGTGATGGTGATGGTGATGGTGATGATGATGAAGATTTTGATGATGATGGTGATGGTGATGATGATGAAGATGTTGATGATGATGGTGATGGTGATGTTTAGATGATGATCATGATGATTTTCAGAAGATCATGATGGTGATGATGATCCAGAAGATGACGATGATGGATATGTTGATGAGGAACCTACAGATGCCAATGATGATGAAGATGATGGTGATGAAGATGATGATGGTGGAGATGTTGATGAGGAACCTACAAATGCCAATGATGACGGTGATGACGATGAGGATGTCGATGATGATGGTGCTGGTAATGATGATGAAGATGGTGATGATGATGGTGATGGTGATGTTCGGATGATGATGATGATGATGAAGATGATGGTGACATGATGGAGATGTTGATCTGATGAGGAAGATGATGATGATGATGATGGTGATGATGATGAAGATGTTGTTGATGATGATGATGGTGATGAAGATGATGATGATGAAGAAGATGATGATGATGGAGATGTTGTGTTGATGGGGAACCTAGAGATGACAATGATGATGAAGATGGTGATGGTGATGGTGATGGTGATGATGATGATGGTGATAGTGATGATGATGAAGATGTTGACGATGATGGTGATGGTGATGTTTAGATGATGATCATGATGATGTTCAGAAGATCATGATGGTGATGATGATGGAGAAGATGACGATGATGGATATGTTGATGAGGAACCTACAGATGCCAATGATGATGATGATGATGGTGATGAAGATGATGATGGTGGAGATGTTGATGAGGAACCTACAGATGCCAATGATGATGGTGATGACGATGAGGATGTCGATGATGATGGTGCTGGTAATGATGATGAAGATGCTGATGATGATGGTGATGGTGATGCTCGGATGATGATGATGATGATGATGATGATGGTGATGATGATGAAGATGTTGATGATGATGATGATGGTGATGAAGATGATGATGATGAAGAAGATGATGATGATGGAGATGTTGTGTTGATGGGGAACCTAGATATGACAATGATGATGAAGATGGTGATGGTGATGGTGATGGTGATGATGATGAATATTTTGATGATGATGGTGATAGTGATGATGATGAAGATGTTGACGATGATGGTGATGGTGATGTTTAGATGATGATCATGATGATGTTCAGAAGATCATGATGGTGATGATGATGGAGAAGATGACGATGATGGATATGTTGATGAGGAACCTACAGATGCCAATGATGATGATGATGATGGTGATGAAGATGATGATGATGGAGATGTTGATGAGGAACCTACAGATGCCAATGATGATGGTGATGATGATGAGGATGTCGATGATGATGGTGCTGGTAATGATGATGAAGATGTTGATGATGGTGGTGATGGTGATGTTCGGATGATGATGATGATGATGAAGATGATGGTGACATGATGGAGATGTTGATCTGATGAGGAAGATGATGATGATGATGGTGATGATGATGAAGATGTTGATGATGATGATGATGGTGATGAAGATGATGATGATGAAGAAGATGATGATGATGGAGATGTTGTGTTGATGGGGAACCTAGAGATGACAATGATGATGAATATGGTGATGGTGATGGTGATGGTGATGAATATTTTGATGATGATGGTGATGTTGATGATGGTGATGTTTAGATGATGATCATGATGATGTTCAAAAGATGATGATGATGATGATGGAGATGTTGATTTGATGAGGAATATGATGATGATGATGATGGTGATGATGATGAAGATGTTGATGATGACGATGATGGTCATGAAGATGATGATGATGGAGATGTTGATGGAGAACCTAGAGATGAAAATGATGATGAAGATGTTGATGATGATGATGATGATGGTGATGATGATGAAGATGTTGATGATGATGGTGCCGGTGATGAAGATGATGATGATGATGATGATGATGATGATGAAGATGATGATGATGGAGATGTTTATGAGGAAGGGGGAGATGACAATGATGATGAAGATGTTTATGGTGATGAAGATGTTCATGATGATGGTGATGGTGATGAAGATGATGATGAAGATGATAAGGATGAAGAAGCTGATGATTATGGAGATGCTCATTAGGAACCTAGAGATGACAACGATGATGAATATGTTGATGATGATGATGATGGTGATGATGATGAAGATGGTGATGGTGATGAAGATGATGACGAGGAGGGTATCCATCTTATGTATATATTCGCAAATATCCAAGTCCCTATAGAACTCTCTCCCTTCGTTCGCCCTTAATCACAAACCCTATGTGCCTTTATCCCTCCCCGTTGCCCTCTCTGTCTCACCTTGTATCCCTCTATCCCTATCTCTTTCTCTAGATCTGTCCCTGGTTATGTCCCTCACTCCCTTTACCTCCCTCCCTCTATGTCGCTTTCTCTCCCTTACACCATCTTCATCCCTGCCACCCCACTGATTCCTCCTTCCCTATCACACACACACACACACACAACCTCCCACTTTCTTTGTCGCTCACAACTCCCTCTAGTCTCTCTCTCCCCAACCATCAATCTCTCTCTCTCTCTCTCTCTCTAAAACACACACACACACACACACACACATACATTATGTCCCTTTCCATTCTCAAACCCATCCCCCCTCCATCCATATCTATCTCCACCTTTCTCCCTCCATCCCTCACCCTACCTTCTCTCCCTCCCTCTCTCATCACATGTCTCTCTCTCACCTTCTATCCCTCCCTCATGTTATCTTTCCCTCAACCTATCCCAATCTCTCCATCACTCCCTCTCTCTCACACACTTTATGTCCCTTCCCCCTCCTCTCATACTCTCTCTCTCTCTCTCTCTCGCCACCACTCCCTGCATGTCTCCCACCAACACTTTCTGTCCCTCCCTTCCTATCTCTTTATTTCATTCTATCCCCATCTATCTCTCACTCCCTCTAAATCCATTCCTCCCCATTGTCCCTCTCCCTCCCTCGCTCTATGTATCCCCCCCCCTTGTATTCTTTATTTCTCTCTCACATCCCCCTTGCCTCCATCCATTCCCCCTTGTCACTCAAGTCTCACTTTCAACTTCTAACCCTATACATCTTCAGAACCTATTCTACTCCTAATAGTGCTTTCAAGCTCCACTTCCCTTCAACCCCTGTAGCCCATCATGTTCTCATTCCCTTCATCTCTCCCCACTCAAGCTTCCAACATCCTTTTAAGCCCTTGACCCTTTCCCACCACTCTTAAATATTAACCATAGATTCCCTTGACCCTTCCCCACCCCTTCTCAAATATTAAACAAAAATTCCCTTGAGTCTTCCACACCCCTTCTTTCTCAAGTATTAAACATGTATTTTATGATTTAAATAATGCGAGTGCGTTTTTTAACTATATAACGCGTACACGTTATGTAGTTATATAACGTGTGTGCGTTATGTACATCTAAAAGTGTGACAATAATTTTGAATTTGGAGTTTGCTCGCATGTCAACAGTAATCCTGCATGTATGCTTTGGAGTTTGCTTCGGTAATTCCAAACCTGTGTAATGTTAATGAAAAACCAAAGCTAATTGGGTATTTCTTCCAGTTTCTGGAGAAGTCTGTGCTTAGCCACTCGTTACAATATGCTACACACATTCATTTTTGACGAAATCTTAGACACAAATAGCATTTTTTCTGCAGATTCCAAATATGTAACTTTTATTTTGAAATATTAATTTTTCTTATTTTCTTTCAATTTCTTTTCTGTCCTACTTCCTTAACTCGTGAAACACACTGTTAGTGTTTGTTCTATAACTTTTTCAATTCTCGATCATTTCAAAAAAAAATTATATGGTGCACAAGAGGACACTAACCTCCACGTTCTATGAAAAACCCATGTCAAGATTTTTGCATTAAGACCTTCAAAGGCTCTACCCACAAAAGAGGTACTATTTTCGAGGTTTGATCACTTAGACAATTAGAAAAAAAATATAAAATTACTAATTTAATTTTTGAAAAATAATGGCGCACAAGTGCTATGTGTTCTCTACATGCATGCCGATTTTTGTAGCTTGATTCCATCACTTAGGCCCTCAAAGGCTCAACCCAAAAAAACATATACCTTATCATTTGCCTGAAAAATAAAAAGTATCTGTTAGGAAAAATGAAACTTGACATAGCTATGCAAATTTTCAATACATAAAAGTTATATATTCGGAAACGCGATTCAATTTCCTACATTTCATCTTTTTTACTCAATGCAAGATATTTTGCGTAAGTAGCTCAAAAAATCCAAGTAAGTTGAGGGATGCCTGCTTTTTCAGTTTTCTATTGCATCCAACGCGCCAAAAGTGACCCTCATTAGCTTGCACTGACCCTTATATTGAGAGCTACGACCACTCCTATTGTGCTGTAAGTCTGCATTTTATTGTGCTTTGTTGTGAACTATCTATATTGTCAGAAGACGTGTGAATCCTTGATGCGGTGAGAGTCATTGATAACCAGTTACTTTCCTTGGTTTATTAGTGATTTTCAGAAGATTAATTCATATAGTGGCAGGTCTGTTCGCCTTTACATGGTTGAGAAGCATGTAAAGTTTTTATTGTGGACTTGAAATCCTCAATGAGAAGAAAGAAACATATCTGGGTTTCGCACTGTAGCTTCCATTCTTGAAGCAAGCATAACGAAGATTCACCACTCCTATTGTGTTTTAAGTCTGCATTTTTATTGTGCTTTGTTGTGAACTATCTATATTGTCAAAAGACGTGTGAATCCTTAATGCGGTGAGAGTCATTGATAACCAGTTTCTTTCCTTGGTTTATTAGTAATTTTCAGAAGATTAGTTCATGTAGTGACAGGTCTGTTCACATTTACATGGTTGAGAGGGATGTAAAGTTTTTATTGTGGACTTGAAATCCTCAATGAGAAGAAAGAAACATATTTGGGTTTCCCAATATATCTTCCATTCTTGAAGCAAGCATAACGAAGATTCATTTACAACTTAGATTGTGGGACTATCAAGAGCTAGTCCATGAAAGAGTTCTATACCTATACTTGTATATGGAGATTCCTAAATTTATTGCTACAATACATGGCATGAAAGCAAACTTTTGTTCACAAGTAGATTGTGCAGTTTAGGAGCTATTATAATCATTGTTTTCATTGATATTATTGCAGAAATATTTTTTAAAATTGCTTATATATTCCAGATATAGTAGTAATCTATAGTGTTGAGATTACTACTACAGAGATTATGAGAAAAGCAATTGTAGTTGGCTCACTGTGTTTATGAACTTAACATTATTTTTTGGTATGGGTTGAGTGCCTATGTCTTTGTAATATGAGATTGTTACAAACTTTGCTCTTTTCCTACTAGTATCCTTCGCTACCTGTGCCCATGTTTTTGTTCCTTCTAACTTTCTTCTTTTCCTACCAGCGTTCATTTTTGCCCCTCAAAAGGCAAATGCTAATATATAAATTCATAATTAGCTCTCTCACTTGTAATGAATCATGAAACATGAAACATATTAATCAAAAAGAGTGTTTGTATTAACTTTGCAATAAAATAAAAGTTGAAGATAAGATTGATGTGATGTTATAATATTTTTTTTACAAACCAAGCAAGAATTAAGTATAAACATTTAATTATTTTATATAGTTTGTTGAATTTGTCCAATTTTTCCACTAAAATATTATGTGAGATACGAAGTAAATGAAAGTTTAATAATTTGTATAAAAAGTTTATGATAACTTTTTTATTGTGTCCAATTGATCCTAAGGTCCTCCTCAAATAAAATTATGCTACTCTATTCTATGATGTGATCATTTATCTTATAACACACCATTTCACTACCAATAATAAGTCGCTTATTTATGAAGAATTATAAAAGCTATATTATCTTCAATAAGACGATGGCTTATCTAACTTTCCCTTGTTATACCCGTCGAAGGCCATGGCAGGTATGTTGTATTCCACTCGACAACAATTGCTACAACAAGCGAAGAGGATCGAATCACTCCTTGCACAACAGCAACTGCTCCCTTGTTGTTGGACATATGATCCAAATACACAATATAATTATTAACATTACCCTGTAATAGTGGTTGCCCCCTTCTTCTTGTTGGACATATGATCCAAATACACAATATCATTATTAACATTACCCTATAATAGTTGCAGTGAATTAAACTCACAATACATATGGTAAAATAATTATTTAAGTAATTTAGAAAGAAGTATAAATGAATGTGGGTAATACCTCAATTTCATTTTTTCTTCAACAATTAAGATTGTACATTATGATATGAATAACTATGTGAAGAAGATGAAGTTTACAACACAATTATCAATTTATCAAATCAACCGTGACATAAACTAATTCTTTTATAATTATCAATATATCAAATCAACTAAGACATAAACTAATTCTTTTAGTGTGTTATCAATATATCAAACCAACCGTGACATAAACTCATTCTTTTATATTTATCTATATAGCAAACCAACTAAGACATAAACTAATTCTTTTATAACTAAGAGATGGGTTAAAAATAATATATCCAAGGAGAATAAAAAATATTTTCATTTTACATTTATTAATATCTAAAATTACATAATTTTGCACAAATGTTGAAAATGTGAAGACATGTAGAAGAATATAATGATTTATTCTAACTTTTGTACTTTCATGTTTATAATAATTATTGTCAAGGATACGGTGGTTCGTTGGTGGGGATAGATGGATTTCATTCCATTCACTCGGGTTCAATTCCGTTGAGACATCTTCTGGCTTGGATGACCAGTTGACGGTTTGCTCGACCTACCATCCACGATATGTGAAGAAGTTTGTTGAGATTTCCCGTGCATGTTAGCTTTCCTTGATTCCTTCGGAATAGCAGGAAAGTGATTTTTCCGCTGAAAAAAAAAATATTGAGTTGTCCATCCATGTCATCCTTCCTACATTGAGATTAAATATTTATAACCATGAAAAATGCATGTGTCAAGGAAGAATGACAATTTTTCTATGACCAAAATATATCACTAAATATCATGATTAAAATATAAATGTATTCATTACAAAATTCATTCTTTCCACTTTGGTGTGCACAAACATGTATATTTGAACTATGGATTTTATTTGGATCACTATAAGCCATCTGCATCATTGATGTAGTGACTAAAATTGTATCTTGATATATAGAAAATCTTATTATTGGGATGAATGTGGATTTATTTCTTCAATATATCAATTTTCCTCTTAATAGAAACACATTGCAAAGGAATGATGTTTTTTTTCTCTCTTTTTGCATTGAGGTGACATATTTTAAATTTTCAAACATAAACATGAGCATTTCTAAAAATTGTAAGACAATAATATCCAATTTTAAGGACTTTATGAACTATAGTTTCACTAGAAAAGTGACCTCTAATTTTCCCATCATGAAGATCTTTCAAAAATTTATTTGCATCATCTTTCTCCAAACATCTCAATAAGACCCATCATGATTCTATTGAAAAGTATTGAGCATAACTTCTCTAGTGATGGACTTAGTCAATCTATAACTCCATTCAAGATTACATCTCCCTACTTTTAGGGTTGTTGTAAGAGTCTAACACCTATATTTCTAGTTGGGTAGACTTAGCTTGAATCTACTCCAAGGTGTACCACTAATTAGCTTGAGGTATTTGTATTTTCCTCTCAACTTGATAGAGTTTTAGGATCTCTGGTACAATTTCCTATTATTTCTTCAAACTCCATGCCAACTTTAACAACTAACTCTTTGCAAATCAATGTGACAGATTCTTTTTCATTGCCATCTAACATCGATGACTCATAGGACTTTAAGAAATATGCTTTGAAGATTGGAAGAATGCCTATGAAGGATTGTAAGTCCAACTTGAATAAGTTATCTATAATATGATCAATGATTATGCCATATATAAGTAGCTTGACCTTTATATCTATCTCCTTAAAGCATTGATTTTGAGGCATACTTAGATTCCATTTCTATGAAAACCTGGTGAACTATGTGGTTGATCATGCTTGATTTCACTCTTATATTAACTCTTCTACAAAGTTAATAAAACTTGATAATAAATCTTCTTGATGGTTAATTTTTTTTTATGGCTTTCCCATTACAAGAACTTCCTTTGCCATTACCTTTGGATAAGATGCATAATGGACAATGAGCCAAGGAACACTTCAAAAGGTGAAGTTCCTAGCGCACTATACGATTATAACTATTCTATACATATAAAATGTTAGCATTCCATGTCTTCATTTTTGTATGATTAAATGATTTATAGTAATTGAAATGTGGTGCAATTTACTATCTCTATTTAACCATTTGTTTGAGGATGAAAGGAAATATTTATCTACAACTTAGCACCCCTCAATCTCCACAACACACGCACCCATGACCCATGTTTTATGTTTTAAATAGAACTATTCATTTCTAATTCTTCATTTTTTTTTAATGTTTTCTCGCTTTGTGACATTTAAGTGACAATTAAACCAATTAAAAGTCACTCAATTTTTTTACAAACACAATAAGGTCAGGTCCTATTTAGAGGCCATTAAAATGTCTAAAATAGAGTCTCTATATAAAATATTATTTACATGTAAGTGGACGTCCATTATAACATCTAAATTAATTCCTATAATTTTATTTTGGATACGATTGTGGTCTTAGCTAAGTTGGAAAACGTGTAAAAATAAAACAACTATATAGGAAAATATTCTTTATATGCTATTTACTAATACAACACCTAAAAGTTCTAGATTTATCTTTATCTTTAAAAGTTTTTTTTGAATGAGGGCATATCAACATTCAAAGTAAAGTGTTTCCTACATAGGGAGAAGTGGGATTGATTTTAAAGAAAGATCATTAAAAAACAATTAAATCAGCGATCAGCTACAATCGAAGGATGTCAATAGAAAGGAGGAAAATAAATATAATTAACTACCACATTATTAGTCTTTGCCTTTAGGCTGGCAAGGACACTATGATTCAGATTGTCGTCTTTTAATTAAACTGCATGAGCTATAATTGAAGGATGTCGAGGAAAATAAATATAATTAACTACCACATTATTAGTCTATGCCTTTAGGCTGGCAGGGACACTATGATTCAGATTATTGTCTTTTGATTAAACTGGATCCAAACCAAAGTTTTTTAAACTTAAGTTTACATTCAAAGTAAATATTATAGTTTTATATAATTTTGCCCAACCAATTAAGTGACTACAACCATTTTATCTACCAAGAAAAAAAAAATGGATGTCTTATTTGGCCTCTTTTCGAGGAAAGCATATTTTTAATAGCAGGATGTCATAAATTATATATGTTTCATTTGTTTCAAGTGAAATATTGCTTAGCATTAGTTAACATTACTTTGAAACATTTGATGTTTCATATTTTTTTGGGGAAATTTTAGGCAGCAGCCACCTAGTAGATGCACGACCTTGTAGATCGAAAATTACCACCTTGTAGGTAATATGTGGTTGGAGACCGCCTTATAGGTCCAAAGCTACCACACATTGAAGCTGCCATCTGTTTTCATGTAATGAGGTTGCAACATGTTTTCAGGACACCCATACCACAATTGCCTCATTATCATCTCAAATGCAACCATCTACTACTATTTGTTATTCATGTGCACACCAGAAAGAAACCGATTCTTGTGCACACCAGGAACTGCTATTGGAAATATCTTTAACAACAATCCGTATGAGAAGAAAGATGATCCCAAGAAATCGTTGGACTCTCGATGACATGCAAATATCTTTGGGAATCATAATACCAGTAAACCTTACTCGATGAGTAAAACTTATTGGGACATATGAATCTTTTTACACATCATAAAACAAACCTACACCAATTGAATAGGTGAGATGTACCTAGAAACTTATGGAAATTTCAAATTCATACTTACATTTTTGTTTGTTTGTTTCTTGACCAATTTCAAAAACATCATATGCCAAATTCCTTATGATAATCAATCACTATTACTATGTCAAATTCATTAATAAAAAATAAAAGAACTCTTCACAATTGATAACGAAAATATATGTTAACATTAGTTTGGTTTACTATTGATAACAAAAATATATGCTAACATTAATTTGGTTTTAAGAGCCAGCAAAGATGAAATAATACTTGCACTTGTTTATGTGTTAATAACTTGGATCTTGGTTTTTCTTCTAGTTGCCCAACACTCTTGTAGTTACATTGTTAAGGAGTTATGATCTCCACTCCTAAATACATCTATTTAGAATACTTAGTTTACATACCTGTGTGAAGGCTCTTATGGTGTTTGCCAAAAAGTGGGAGGCTCTTTCAACAAAGTAATGCATTTCCTCTAAACCATCTATATAGTCCTCCCTTGATTATAGTAAGGGAATCAATCACCACATCCAAATAGATTTAGTTCTTGACACATGAAACTGTGTGGACCGCAGCATGCTATAGTGCAAGAGTTGAAGGGGAAAACGAACATTCCTACAACAACTTTTTTAAATATTAAATTCATCGTCCAAATTCAAGCATCAATACCATTAATGTTATTATTATATAAAGCACCATTATTAACATATTCCTTTTAAATATTTCATAACTACATGTGTGTCTCTTTAATAGACACCCAAAAACTTCTTATTAGATTTTGAAAACTCCAAATTGATTTTTTTCGTTTTCTTAATCATATTCCTATACCTGAATCTTGAGACTTTGTTACAAGATACTTTTAATGAGCAGCTGATAAAACCCTCTTAGTCATATTCCTATACCTGAATCTTGAGACTTTGTTACAAGATACTTTTAATGAGCAGCTGATAAAACCCTATGAAGGATCAAATTGACACAGGTAAGATGATAATTAATAAATTAATACCATTTTCTTAATTGTGAATAGTCATCAAGGAAAACACGGTTTCAGAAAACCAACAGAAATTCAGATTTTTATTTCACTTTCATAGAAGATGCAGATCAGATAGGTTAAACTATACAAGCAAGGCCTATTGCATAGGTGTAACCTTTCGCTCGTTACTAAAATCCTTGGGAGATGAGAGCATCTAAGGCTGCATTGACCGGGGATACACGACAGAAGGAATTGTTATATCTCCAGAACTCACCTTCGCCTTTTGAAATCATATTAAACAAAAATCAAAATTTGGCGAATGGGAAATGGATAATCAGAAATTATAGCTCTCTATTGACGATAATATGCCATTTTGGATTTTCATAAAACCTATACGATGGTGCTTCGTTCCACGTGCAGCTTTAATATTCTCCTAAACGAAAAGAACAACACTTATTTTCTATCATTTCTTATGTTCTCCGCCTTCCATATTTAATTGGAAATAAGCAATTACCGAGGCCCTTTAATTGGAAATATTCTCCTTTACGAACTTTTGCAATTTACTTTAGAAGATAAACCAAAATACAATGTACTAATTAATTATAGTCTTTAAGTGGATATGTGTTTTTATTTTAGAATTTTGGGTGGATTAAGAATTATGTTTTTCTAGGATTATACGATGATGAGACAAGTGTATTATCCATATTGTTTTTATGGCAGTAGTTCAAAATTTGAAATAAACAATTATAAAAATAAATAAATAAATGGTAGTTGATGAATGGATAACTCGTAGGGGATGCATGGATAATTTGTAGGGGATAAACTTTGATTTTAATAGAGAAACCAACCAACCTATAGTAAAGTGAACAAGATTCTTTTACTAAGAAACTAACTATTTATCCCACCTATAACCCTATAACCCAAGACCGTTATGAATTATTGCCTTCAAGTGCTGAAGTGGTTAGCCCAACTTTGATGTTTTTTTGGCAAAATCTGCATGTAAGTATCGACCCTTCAAGTGTTTATTACTCAAGGCCAGCGGGAATGTCAATCACCAAATATCTACTCTTCCATGATTGAATCCAATAACAACTTGTCTCAGTTGTGCCAATAGGGTTTACCCTAATCTCCATGAATATCTTAGGACTATGTATATCATGTGAGTTGACTCATATATCGAGCCATGATCTAACAGTTAGAGGTATTATTGATCCAATCTCTCTCTAGATAAATTTTGTTTGGATAAGATTAATATATCAATGACATATCCAATAAGAAATCAAGATGCAATCTATCAATAGGAAATTTCATGGCCTTTATAAAGATAGTGGATGTATCCTTCGAGTGTACATGGACCGTCAATTGTCAATCTACATTCATTAAAAATATTGATAACATCTTCAAGGTAAACATGTAATCTGTATAATGAGTGCTAGTTGAGAAACATATGGGAGCATGGATAGGTTTGAAAACCATGAATCCCTGTACCCAAGGCCAATGGGTTATTGTTGTGGTAAGGGGATATTTTGGATTTAATTTTTAGTTAAGCAAGATTGTGACCTCATTTCTTATAATGGCTTGTATTTTTTGGAACCAAAACGGTGGGTTGTACCTCAATATATGATCACTAAATTATCAAGGTGAGGAGATTCTTTCCTTTGTCTCGCTTTGTGCGAGACTCCCTCATTTCTCACTCAACCTTTGGGAGGATGAAACCCTTTAATCAATATGAAACACGATAGGTTTTTTAAGATAATCCGTAACTAAGCCATACACCTTTTCCCAAATATTTGTTAAAGTCAACATGGAAAAAATGCCTTCGAAAGGTGATAGATATCTAAGTGGATAAATTAACCCACGTGTAATTGTTGGACTATGAACACCTTCCTTTCAAGTTTAATGGTTTCTATGAGTATGGCCATTTTAGTAAGAATTGCCTAAAACAGAACTTTTTGATGCTTAAGAAGAGATAAGATGATCTTTAAATAGTGCTAAAACAATGAAATAGAGAGAAGAAGTAGACTTTAGTTTACCTTGAACTAAGTAATGAAGCAAATTTAGTGAGAGGATGGAATCAATGTTTAATTCTAGAATGGCTTTGTTAAGAAGAAGTGCCTAACTCAATCACACAACAATCTTCCCCTCTCTCTCCCATAAAGGAGGAAAGAGAGGATAGGATTTTATTAGATAAAAATGAAAGATTTTAGATATTAGCTAACTAAGAGGGAGGGCACTTTTAGGGAAAAAATTAGAGGGGAATCTCAAACTTGAAACCTAACCCTACCTTGCAGAAAATGCAAAGGACAAAGATGAACCAAAGAAAGACTAGTCCAATTTGTAATTCGAATTGACCAATGACGTAATAACACATCTAAGATATAGAATATGGGGAAATTTAGATCACTTAGGTAGAAACTTTAAAAGTCAATCCATACTATGTATACAAATGTTTATAATGCCTTGAATCCCAAATAAGCAACATAAAAGAATAAACACAGTCTAGTATCTTTACACGCTCCTCCAATCACAAGAAGTGGGAGGTATAAGGGTAAACCTATGATGATGTAGCACACCTTTTGGTAATAATGGATGTTTAGAAATATCTACATGGAACCTCAATCAAGGTAAGTTTCCAATGTTCAATTGAAGTATTAAGACCTTTATGAAGTTATTAAATAATCCCTCCATCGAGGGTTTGTCCTGAATCCACCAAACCCTAATCAAGAATCTTATAGTGATGGTCAAATCAACCCTCAATTGATATTTTAAGGTTGTCGAGAGTTGGAAACCCGATCAAGGTCTCTGACTTGATTGGGACGTGTAACTCCTTCCGTGCTCATCTTGGAGTTGACACGTATCATTTTTAAAAAATTATAAAAAATTAACATGTCGGCTAAAATTAGATTTAAAACATTTATAATGGAAAAAATATAAAACTAGATAAATTAAAACGCTTACTCAACATTTGCACTCTAAAAATCTGTTTGCACCTCGACAGATTTGATCCCTTTCGACACTTGGTAGATCCCCTTTTAAGATGGAGGCTATGCTGGTGATAATTAAATTGTCATTAATTGTTTATTAAATTACCTAATAACCTCAAAGAATCCTAACACAAGTTGGAGGAGGAACATCCTCTGAAAGCACAAGTTCAAGACTATATAGAGCTACGTGCCTCATGCATGTAAATGATTTCTACTATGCATTACATTTAGAGGAATTTGCATCAGAAAACCAAGGTGAATTAGATAGATAGACATGATACCCTATTGTTCAATTAATCTAAACTGAAAAAATAAAAAAAAGGAAATATTTATGCTTTCATTTTTTATTTTCAACTATGTATTCACAACTCATTTTCAATCCTTTTTATATTGCCAAAGGATTCAAAATAACATGACACCATTTCTACTTTTCAGTACATGTTTGAAAATAAAACTAGCATTACAAACCTTTCTAGAGTTGGAACCACAATCAAGGTCTCCGACTTGATTTAGGATTAGGACCTTGATTGAGAGCCCACAACTTTATATGAACATCCACAAGCCACATATAGGATTATCCCTTCTCAACCAACAAGTGCATCAAAACCTTGATCCAAAAAAACCCTCAACCCAAATTTTATGCACACATGGACCATGCCAAACATTGATTAAGTTAACACATCAACACTACCATGTCATCTATGCAGAGGGGTAAGATTATTTGTTTTTTATTTTTATTTTAATTTTAAATTGTGAAGTGTAACATTCATTCTTTTGTTTAAATTTGATCAACCAACAATGTTTACGATACTAGTTTTATTTTTAACAATGTTTTAAATTTATGTAGAAATGATACATTTTTTTTCAATCCTCTAGTAACACACAAATGATTGAAAATTATTCTGTTGATAATAAAACCAACATCATAAACATTTATGAGTTTTTTAAATAATCTGTTTAGTTTAGAATCAATAACATTTAGGCTGTCAATTGTATTTCTAACTATGTATCAAAAATAGTTAGTGAATGTTTTTATTCCTTGATAATGCAAAAAAATATTGAAAATTATCCATTAACACATGGTTGGAAATAAAACTAAAAATGTAAACATTGCCATTTAAAATAATCAACTAAAAATGTTTGCAATGCTGGGTGAATACATAGTTGAAAATAAAAATGGAAGCTTAAATATTTCCATTTTTTATTTTTCAATTTAGATTAATTGAACGATAAGGTATTAGGTTTATCTATCTAATTCACCTTGGTTTTCTATGCAAATTCCTCTAAAGGTACTATATATTAGAAACAACCTATGGATTTGCTTCGTGCCTCCTCCAACTTGTTGTTAGTGTAAATAATATTGTTTTAAATGACAAGTATAAGTGAATTATTATTATTATGAATAATATTTGTTTTTATTTTCATATAGATTTTATTATTTAATAGTATGGAGACACGAAACCGTAGTTAGTGTTAACTAAATAATCCTTTGGGGTTATTAGATAATTTAATAAATGCTTACTTTTTAGAGTGTAAATGTTGAATAAGAGTTTTAGTTTTATATATTTTTCATTGTAAATGTTTTAAACCTAATTTGAATCAACATGTTATTTTTATAATATTTTATTATTTAAAAAAAAAAAAAACCTGTCAACTATGAATGAGCATAGAAAAAGTTACACATCCCTGTAGAATATATTTCTTGGACACAACAATTATATCTCCAAGGTTACCTTTGGGTATAGCAAAACAATTAAATGAATATATAAATGAATATATGTGCTTATCTTTTGGTATAGCAAAAAAATTGCTATGAATATTATTACTTTTCATAAGAATAATTATAACATGCATACGCATATTTGGATGTGCCAAGATTGGGAAAGCAACTAGGGCATTAGACAATCAATGTTGGTGCATTGTGTATGAGATGGGCATATAACATATTGCAAGGACCAAGGACACTATGGAAAATGAATATAAGGAAGCAACTAGGGAGCTAAAGGATTCTATGGAGAGTCTTATTGTACATGATGCACTTAGGAGGGTGCTTAAATTCAAGGGGAGGAGAATGTAACAGCCCATTTTTTACCCCAAGATGTAAACATGATGTAATTATGTAAAGGTTATAAGCTAGACATGAATGTTCATGATGAACGAATATATTGTAAATATATATACATTTGATGTTTAAAATAAAAAACTCTAACAACTAACAACTGCAAGTGAAGAAGGACAAAGAAGAGATGGGGAGTTGTGAATCCACAAGTGGGGGAAGTGAGAGGGGCTAAGGGGTGATGATCCTAGTTGGCTTTAACTATGCCTTAGCCTTCCCTGATCCTTTTAACCCAAAATTGTTTTAACCATAGTTATGAGGCTCACTTTAATTAATCATGGGTTAATTATCTTAATTGAGTATTAAGAGGGAAAAGTAGCCTCTTCTGGGGAAGCCACATGTCAAGATAAAGCCATGCATATATATAAAGTTAGAAACTCATTTTCATTCATTCTTTCAACAATTAGGGAGGAAGAGAATCCATGCCATGGAAGTTTTGGTTAATAAACCAAAGGAAGATTAGTTTTCCAGAAGCTACACTTGAGCCCACCTCAATAAACGACAACCTATATACCCTAATAAGCTTGTGCCCAGGATTAGGGAACTTGGTATGTAGTGTGACATCGTTAGAGCCTTGTCATGGAGACTTCCTAGTTGGCTTACATACTGGAGCACCAAAAGGGGAATATAATAGCTCAAGGGACTGTGGTGCTGAGAAAAGGTTACTTTCCGTGGAGTTGTGTAGGTTGTTGGGGAATGAGTGAGGGATTGGGGTCATCTGTGTTGGATGGGGTTACCCACACCACTTGGGTAGAGGATAGGTGCCCTTGGGTGAGGATCCCTCTATGAGGAATGTGGTTGTAAATTAAAGAGGAAGAAGTGATAATTTCCCCTTGTGGATAGATAGCCCCAGCTCAAGGGTGGAATTTGTTAACGAAAGAGAAGGCTTGACAAAGTGTCCATGGTTGGGAGGAATCTTCTTAACTTGCAGCTAGTTGGAGGAAATTTATGAAGATAAGTGCCCAATGTGTTTGAATGCCAATGAAGATATTTTATGTAATGTGTTTGTTAAATTATTGTTTATGGAAATGCTTCTATGCATGGATTTACTATCATGTTATGAATGCATTCATAGTATAAAAAATTGCATAAATTAGAATGAGTAGACTTAGTTAAGCATTTCTTTATTTACATTTACTTCTATTGTTAAATTAATGAAATATCAAACCAATGGAAGAGGAAAACTTGTACTCTATATCAAATTCATATATTATTCCCATATTCGAGTGCCTTGTGGTCTTAACATATAAAGAGGCTATTGGGTATGTTAAATTTTAGTACTTGATAATCTTTTTATTTCACTCTTATTTGTTGAGTTGGTTTTAGCTTGTTAGTGTTTAGTCATACTAGTCACACTATTTCCTCGGTTGCAACTTGCAAGGAGAGGATGAATTGCTCACCCTTGTGACATTTTTCTTAAAACAAGCACCATGAAAATTAATTTCAACATTGGATTATGGCCTTGTACTCATCATTGATTAGTAATAAATGGTCTCCCCTATGTTCATTAAAAAAACCTTTATTTTGTAGTGGGATTCGTATTATACATTGGATAGGGAAAATTTTAAGGATTGATAATTTTCTTAAAGTATAGAAACCTTGGTGAATCTTTCTAATTATCAAATTTCCAACAATAAAATGTTTGATGTTTTTTTTTTTAATATTTAAATTTCTAAGGATTTTATATAGTTTTTGGACAATATGAGTGATTTTTAGAGTAAAAAATTTTAATCATATGGAATTTGGATGAATAATATTAGAAAAAAATGGAAAATGGCAAACATTTTTTTGGAAAAAAACCTCGAAAATTAGCCCATGGGCTAAATTTCACCCCTAAAATTTTCCCTAACCTTGGATTTAACTTTCATAATTGATCCAAAATTCCTCATCTTTGTTAGAAATATACATTATCAGTTGTTACTCAAAGGGTTTTCTAGTTTCTTTATTCCCATCTACCACATACAAGAAAGTGTACTCAATGGTGTGTTCTATCAGTCATATTCCAATACCTTCAAATCATGTTACTGATACTTAATTGCATTGGTTAAATCCCTAAATGGTTTTCTCAAGGATATGATCTATATTTGACATGGATCCACCATGTACTTTTTGTGTCCATGATTCTACAACCTATATACTTCATGGATCTATGATTGTAATGTCCCCATTCAATTAAACTCATGACAGGGAAATTCCACCAATCCTACTAGTCGCTAGGTTGGATGGAGACAGTGGAATTTGGAATAAGGGAGATAATAAATGATGTTTGGACATTAGAATAGCATAAATATTTAAAAAAGGAGATAAAGAAATAAATACAAGGGAAAATCAAAGTGGCAATTGATCATGAAGACACATGGAAGTTGTGGGGCCCACACAAGCTAGAATTTCTATGCCACATGGCATCCTCCTCTTGCAATTTCGAATCCATGGGAAGGCTAATTTTATTGGGATGATTTTGAAGGCCCATACACTTGGAAATATGCATCATAGGTCGAATTTGGATGGAAGTGTAACTCACATGGAAGAGGAAGGGTCAAATGAGATTCTTGGACACTTGGGCTAGATTCCCTAACATCTATGACAACAATGATGAAGATGCTATGACATATATGACAAATTATAGACCTGAGGGATGACATCTGACCAATATGACATTTTAGACCTAAAAATAGCATCTAAGTGAGCGCTCAAGGGAGTTAGAGAAGGCCAAGAGATGACTACTTGAATTTGTGGAAGGTGGAAGGCTAGGAAGAGGGAGACATGTGGCAATACTTGAGTCAGTCCCTAATTTGAATTGGCTTGGATTCTATGGATGACATTGGAACCTTAGAAGAATAAGGATGTTTATAAAATACAGAAATGAAGTAAGAGAAGGGATTTTGATCATTTTTCAGAATTTGCATTTGTGAAGAGAACTAGTGGAGTGCTTCTCTACTTGCCTTAGCCAATTTCGAGGGTGAAAAATGCCCATCCTAGTTGGTATGTGGAAACGCCATTCAGACCTTTCATGGTAGATTCAATGGATTCATAAGTTGCATATGTAAGCTATAGGACAGCTCATGGTCACTTATGGTCATCTCATTCCTCCAACCATTTCCAGTTTGCTTGGCATATTCATGATCCTTGAGGGAAGGCGCACTTGGTGAGCTATTGTACTCTTTGGGGGAGCTTCTAACGACCCATTTATTTTGTAATATGTTGTAAATTATATTTTCTTCACCCTCAGAAAGTTTCAGGTCGATAATCCAAGTGGAAATGTATAAATCTGATCATTAATGAGAAAATGGTGCCTTTTCCCCACTATGTTGATGTTTGCCAATGTTGTGATGATAATTTTGAATGAATAAGTGAAACACTGATGGAATAGTGATATATGGAATGTTAATAAGGTGTATTACAAGTTTCATGTTCAGTTCCTAATATTTGGAGTCATTTGGTTCAGTTTCATAACATTTGGAGAAGTTTGCCTATAATTTCCCCCAACGTCGAAACTAGGATTTTATACCTGATTTGAAGAGAGTTGTAACAAATTAATAACCTGAATAGTGATGCATGTGAGCCCTTAATAATGTACCCTAAACATCCCCTGCTCCTATCCTGAAATTGGAAAGGATCCAACAACACTTGGAGAGCCATTTTCAACATCTACCCAGGGGAGATTTGAACCCCAAATTGCTAGTCAGGTTCCCTGCATTGGCTAGAATTTAAAGAGGACTTGCAGAAGTATTTTAAAGGTCCAAAATCATCCCTGAACATCATCCACACACCTTATCAGAATATTTGGGAGCAATTGGAGCAATTTTGAGACCAAGAGACCAAAAATAGTTAAGGGTTATTCTTATACTCCATCCTAGTCCTACCAGCATTTTCATTATTTGCATTTTCTGTCCTGCATGCATCCTAGTCATCAGTCCTAGCACCTAGCCTCAGTTAGCTATCCCCCGGGAGCTTCTCTCAGATCAGTTTTGGCCCTCCTAGAGCTTGGTGCGCCCTTCCTCCTTGATTTAAGGAAGTCACTCATCCTCTCTCACCTACCACTCAGTTGCACTTCAGTTAATTGCGTTATCATAAGTTCTTTCCTTGATTTAAGGCTAGATGGACTCTCAACTTACTGTATCACTCCAATGGACCTCTAGTGAGACTTGACTTCCCATTTGGACTCCAGTTAGCTCGTCATGTGCCCTCCACTGAGCCTCATTCATTCAGTTAGTTCCAGTTACACTCAATTACACCTACCACACTTAGTTAGACTCAGTTTGAATGATGGTTGACAGTTACTTGAGCATTGATGACTTCACTGATGATGAGATAGACTTCTAATTGTGCTCCAATGACACTCCAGTGATCTTTTGATCACTTTATGAAGGCTAATTCGAATTGCCACCTTGGCATTCGAATCCTCATGCATTGTACTACTTATTTGTCCATATTGTGATTAATGAATTAGTGTGTGTGAAGTTATTTTGCTTCTATCTGAGTTCTATTGTATTATTATTCTGTTGCTCATTTTACTGCATTGACCACTCTTAATCTTATTCCTAAATTCTTTCATTGTGAGGTATACATCAGCTCTTAGATCTACTATGAGAATTTTCACATGGTATCAGAGCATGTTGAGAGTAATGTTTATCTCCATTCCTGAGAGTTTTTTGCAGGTTATTATCAAGATTTCGAGTGCAGCAGTTGCAGCAGTTTCTGCATTTTTGCAGCAGTAGCAGTTGCAGATATTTTCTATTGTTTTTGCAGGTCTTCTACAGCTTCCATGTATTCAGAAGAAATCTATCCTCCTCCATTCAACTATGATCCTCTTTCTCCATTCAACTATAATGAATGGAAACCAAAGATGATAGCACATTTGAAGAGAAATGGTCTCTTTGATTATTGTTTTGAAAGAGAGTTTGAATCCTTTGAAGAAGAGATTGACTGGTTAAATAAAGGTGACAGAGCCATGGGAACCATGATGTTTTCTATGTCTCAATGCTTGGTACACCAATTGATTGATGATGTTGAATCTCCAAAAGATCTATGAGCCCATCTAGATGAAAGATTTGGCAAGCAGAATGAAGGGATTGGTCCAAACCCTTTCGAGAGCAAGCAAAGTGATGCATTCACCCTCCTTGATGATCTCATTGATCATGAATCAATATCAAGCATATCTCATATTGAAGTTGTCCACAAAGAAGAAGAACTTGTAGATTCTACACTCATGCTCCAAATTTCTTCTATTTCAAATTCTGTGCCAGCTCACACTCTAGAAATTGCAGAAGGTCCTAAATCCTCTCTTGCACCAGAGTTTGTTGGTTTGCATCATGATCTATTGAATGTTTCAGAGGTAAAATCGGCCATTGGAGGTAATGCATTCACTCTCCTTGATCACTCACCTCTTATGTACTACTATATGATCATTATTTCCTGCTTTCAAAAGGTTATTGAAGATAATGGCCATTTCCATTCTCTTGGGATAATTTCTCATGCGCTTACTAGTTTTTATCTCAACTCTAATGGTTCAAAGGAGATCTCAAGAAACCATGTTTCAAGTCTTGGAGATGATTTAAAATCCAAGCAATCACTACTTGGGATAATTTCTCATGCATATGATGGTTTTGATCTCACCCCTGCTGGTTCAAAGGAGATCTCAAGAAACCATTTATCAAGTCTTGGAGTTGATTTGGATTCCAAGCAATCACTGTTATTTGATGGTTCTTTTTGGCATAATCTCACCCATGATGGTTCGAAGGATAAGACAAAAGACTATCTGCACATTCATAGATTTGATCCTACCTCAGCTGATTCGAATCACAGGTTCAAGGATCATCCTCATACTTTTGGATTTGTTCTCATCACATTCGATTTGAAGAGTAAGTACAAGCACATGCCTTCTGAGCATGATCCACTTCTTCCCAAGAAGAAGATACCTCCAGACATATGACCAAGCATCACACCTACTTGAGTTTGGAGCATTTATTTTTGTGTGTGCCTTACAGTCTATTTTGAGGGGGGGTATTTTTCCCATGAGGTTTTCCCCATTTCCTCGGTTTATTGACTGTCATTATTCATTGTATTGGGTGACCTTTGGTCTCAGTTACTAGGGCCTAGGATGGATTAAGGGGGGGTGTTAGGATATTCCTATACTCCATCCTAGTCCTACCAGCATTTTCATTATTTGCATTTTCAGTCTTGCATGCATTTCTGCATGCAACATGCACTCTGCATGCATGCATGCATCCCAGTCATCAATCCCAGCAACTAGCCTCAGTTAGCTATCCCCGGGGAGCTTCTCTTAGATTAGATTTATCCCTCCTAGAGCTTAGTGCGCCCTTCCTCCTTGATTTAAGGAAGCCACTCGTACTCTCTCACCTACCACTTAGTTGAACTTCAGTTAATTGACTTATCATCAGTTCTTTCCTTGATTTAAGGCTAGACTGACTCTCAACTAACTGTATCACTCCGATGGACCTCCAGTGAGACTTGACTGCCCATTCTGACTCCAGTTAGCTCCTCATGCACCCTCCACTGAGCCTCCTTCATTCAGTTAGTTCCAGTTACACTCAGTTACACCTACCACACTTAGTTAGACTCAATTTGACTTGTGGTTGACAGTTACTTGAGCATTGATGACTCCACTGATGATGAGATAGACTTCTAGTTGTGCTTCGATGACACTCCAGTGATCTTTTGATCACTCCATGAAGGCTAATTCGAATTGCCACCTTGGCATTCGAATCATCATGCATTGTACTACTTATTTGTCCATATTGTGATTAATGAATTAGTGTGTGTGAAGTTATTTTACTTCTATTCGAGTTCTACTGTATTATTATTTTGTTGCTCATTTTACTTCATTGACCACTCTTAATCTTATTCCTAAATTCTTTCATTGTGAGGTATACATCATCTCTTAGATCTGCTGTGAGGATTTTCACACTTCTAATGCCCCATTTATTTTGTAATATGTTGTAAATTATCTTTTCTTCACCTTCAGAAAGTTTCAGGTCGATATTCCAAGTGGAAATGTATAAATCTGATCATTAATGAGAAAATGGTGCCTTTTCCCCACTATGTTGATGTTTTCCAATGTTGTGATGATAATTTCGAATGAATAAGTGAACCACTAATGGAATAGTGATATATGGAATTTTAATAAGGTGTATTACAAGTTTCATGTTCAGTGCCTAAGATTTTGGACTCATCTGGTTCAGTTTCATAACATTTGGAGAAGTTTTCCTATAATTTCCCCCAACGCCGAAACTAGGATTTTATACCTGATTTGAAGAGATTTGTAACAAATTAATAACCTAAATAGTGATGCATATGAGACCTTAATAATTTACCCTAAACATCCCCTCCTCCTGTCCTGAAATTGGAAAGGATCCAACAACACTTGGAGAGCCATTTTCAACATCTACCCAGCCATTTTCAACATCTACCCAGGAGATATTTGAACCCCAAATTGCTAGTCAAGTTCCCTACATTGGCCAAAATTAAAAGAGGATTTGCAGAAGTATTTTAAAGGTCCAAAAGCATCCCTGAACATCATCCATACACCTTATCAGAATATTTGGGAGAAATTGGAGCATTTTTTATACCAAGAGACCAAAACTAGTTAAGGGTCGAACTAGTGGAAAAATTGAAAAATCTACCATTTTAATAAATTTTAAAAAAGGGACATTACAAGTGGTACAAGAGCATGGTATTGGAAACTGATGTGGTTAACAATTCATGAATACAAGGATTCAAACAAATAATCCACCACCCTTAGAACCTGAAATTGAAGGTGTTGTTGTTGAAGAGGAAGATGGTAGGAGAAGAAGAGTATCTTGTTGAAACTATGACTAAGGATGAGAAGGGACTCTCTGATGATAAGGAGGAATTTACTAAATTCATGATACCATTCTTTGAAGACATGAAAAAACAGTTGATGAAAGGATTTGAATTGTTGGCTAGCCAAATTGGAAGCAAAGGAGTGATAGGAGGCAGCTGTAGTTCACATTTAGAAGAAAAGAAGACTATGGGTGAGCATATTTTCTCAAGCACAGGACCCCATAATAGACCTAATGAATTTCAGAGCACACCAAGGAATACTACACCTAAATTTCTAGTGCCCAAAGAAGAACCTAACACCCAAATGGATATGAATACATTGGTGACAGAATGGGAAAAATTGAGTGAAGATTGTAGAAGGACTCTACCATTTGATCAATACTTTATTGCTTCAAACAAACTCAAAAAGAAGTAAGATAATAGACCTCTATTCCAGAACAAAGAATTAAATTTTGCTATTGGTAAAATGCCACTTCCCACTTTTGATGGTTCCTCTCAAAGTTCTGCTGACACTTGGGTGGCAAAACTAGATGTGTATTTTCAGCTGAATCCAATGGTGGAAGGGCATGCCTTAAAATGGCTATTTTGCATCTAGAAGGAGATGCCAATGAATGGTGGTTTCATGGTCTGAAAACTTTGGGACATGGTTAGGTTACTACCTATGGAGAATTTGTTGACAGGGTATTAGATAGATTTGAGCAAAAGGACCCAGAATTACCTTTCAAAGAACTAGCCCAATTGAAGCAGTTGGGAACCCCTGCTGAGTATATGATGGAATTTCAAAAATTATTAGTCAAGGTGGCTGATATATCTATGGTAAGATTAGTATTGATGTTCACAGAAGGTTTGTTTGAACCCTTAAAAGGTTTAGTTAAGGCCCAGAAACCCAATTCATTGAAGGATGCTATGAGTTTGACCAAAGATTTACAAGATGTACTACCCAGGAAAAGGTTTCCTCCCAAGCCCAACTTACCTCCCCAATTCAGATCTGAAAAGAAGCCATGGCAAGAAGATGAATGTGGAAAGGATAAGAAAGAGGAACTAATAAGGGAAGAACTCAGAAGGAAGAAATTGTGTTACTCATGCTTTCAACCATGGGCACCAGGACATAAATGTGCTAAGGGAAATGCCCAATTCATTGAAGTAGTTTGTGATGATGAGTATGATGTTAGTTTTTCAACATTTAATTCAATATGATCTAGGATCTTATCTGAGAGATAACAAGCACAAGAAATCAATCAAAAGAGACAATAGACACAAAGCATTTCACCAGGGAAACCATAAAGGAGAAAACCTCGTAACTTCCTTAGAGATAGAATGAGCAATAGTACAAAACCCCAAAACAATAAGATAGACTCCAGCAGCTCCTCCTTCTCCTCTTGTGTAAACTTATCTCTCTCTCTCACTTATGCGAGTGAGTGAATGAACAAATGAGAGTCTCGCACTCTCTATTTATACTTTACTTCACTTTCCTTTTTCCCCTACTGGGCCGACTTATCCTAGGAGAGTCTAATAACCCATTAACCCCTAACTATGGGTCGATCTCACAAGAGGATTTTAATAACCCATCAAATAATAATAATGACTCTTCTTATCAGAGGAATATAACCTCTCTGTCGGGTGTACAATAACAATATAAAATATACAAGTGAAATACATTCCGAAGTTACAAATACATCAAAACTCCCTCTTAACTAGGAAGGTATTCTCTTGACACAGTTCATCGGCACAAGTCTTCATTACTAGATCATCAAAGCCGGATCATCATCGTCACTGCTGCTGCTATATTGATCATCAATCTCCAATCTACTCGTCATAGGAAGTTATACAGAGCCAACCTTTTTTCATGTTGGATGTAGGCCTAGCCTCCATGTAGGTCTTCATCATCTCTGCAAGCAAGCCATCAAGTAGGTACATCTCAGGACTGATTACACTGCCTTTGCAAAACCTGCAAAATCTCCCAGGACTGATTATATGCCACTCCAAAACCTGAAGGAGCATCCAAGGAATGATTATATGCCTTTGCAAAACCTGTGTACCCTAATGTCACTTCATCATCTTCAGATCATCTTGTCGTCAATGGAGCATAGCCCATATGCACACAACACAACACTTACAATCACTGGCATGGAAGGACTTTCCTTTGACCATCCAGGAAAGGCTTAGCAATTACATCAATGACCAGGGAAGGAATTTCCTCTGACCATGTCAGAAAAGATTGGAAATTACATCAACGAACATGGAAGGAATTTCCTCTGACCATGTCAGAAAAGCCTCGGCAATTACATCAACGACCATGGAAGGACTAACCTCTGACCATGTCGAAAAATCCATGCCCAACCCTTACATCTGCACCATGGGAGAAATTTCATACCACCATGTGAGAATGGCCTAGCCCTTACATCTACACCATAGGAGGACTTTCCTACCACTATGTGAGAATGGTCCAACCCTTACATCTACACCACAGGAGGAGTTTCCTACCACTATGTGAGAATGGCTCGTGTGCATCTGCATCTTCCAGACTCATCACTTCCCCTTGGAAGGAACCTCGATCTGAAGTACACCAAGCTTCTCTTTGAAGTATTCAAACTTCACTCTGGCCAGCAACTTGGTCAATACATCGTCTATCTGCTCGTCTGTTGCAACATACTGGAGCTTCACTGCTCCTCTCTGCACCGTATCCCTGATATAGTGGAATTAGATCTCAATGTGCTTCGACTTGTCATGGAACATTGGTTTCTCTGACAACTTCACACAACTCTGGTTGTCGCAATATATACAAGTAGCATCCAATTGGAGATCAAACAAATCAGATAGTAGCTTCCTTAGCCATACTGCCTCACAACTAGCCGAACAAGTTGCGACATACTCTGCTTCGACTGTACTCAGTGCCACACAGGACTCCTTCCTACTAAACCAAGAGATCACACCTGATTCCATACTGAAGTAGCACCCTGAAGTGATCTTCCTATCAATGGCACTTCCTTCCCAATATGAATCAACATAACCCTCCAGGTTAATCTTCTGATTCGCATCATACTTGAGCCCATAATCAACCGTACCCCTCAGGTACCTTAGAATATGCTTTGCAGCAATCAAGTGAACATGTCTCGGATCCGTCAAGAACTGGCTCAAAGTGTTCACAGCAAAGCAAATATCTGGTCTTGTATTTGTTAGGTACATCAAGGACCCAATCATCTGATGATACATCGTGGCATCAACTGACTCTGATGAAGCATCACTCAATAGCTTCAGGTTCGATGCCATAGGTGTGGCCATGGCCTTGCAGTCCATCATCCTGAACCGCTTCAAGATCTCTACTACATACTTCCCTTTTCAAAGGAATATTCCATCCACACTTTGCCACACCTCCATGCCTAGAAAATAGTGCATCATACCCAAGTCCTTCATCTCGAACTCAGCAACAATCTTCCTCTTCGTGTCAGCAATCAACCCATCCTCACCTGTCACAAACAAGTCATCTACATATAGTAAGAGTATCACTGGATTTCCTTCCTCAACCTTGTAGTAAAGGTTGGAATCCACTTTACTTTTGGTAAATCCCAAACTAGTTAGGAAGCTGTCTATCTTGCCATACCACGTTCTGGGTGCCTGTTTCAAACTGTACAAGGATTTCTTCAGTTTGCACACATGAGTCTCCCTGTCATGTGTCTCAAACCTGAGTGGATGCTCCACGTATACTTCATCTTCCACTACACCATTCAAGAACACTGTCTTGACACCCATCTGGTGTATCTTCCATTTCATCACTGCAACCAGAGCAAGTACTGATCTAATGGAAGTATATCTGGATATAGGTGCAAATGTCTCCTCATAGTCTATTCCTTCTTTCTGGTAGAAGCCACGTGCCACAAATCTTTCCCAATAAGAGGGATATACTACAACAGAAGAAGGGAAACAAGAGGGAAATCATCCCTTACCTGACAAAGTTAGAATGGCAGTTCTTTCAACAGTGCCTCGTTATCACACTATTCGATGCAAGGGTGTCGTACTAGGACAAAGGACCTCAATTTTGGTAGATGGAGGAGCCACTCATAAATTCATTGATGTGGACATGGTGGAGAGAAGGAAGATACCTACTGAACCATTTGATGGCGTCATAGTTGTCATTCCAGGTCACAACACAATGGAGTGAAAAACATGGGTTCCAAAGATGCAAATCACCATAGGTAACTATACTTTTTCTGATAGCTTTTATGTGGTTGATGTTGCTGATACCAATGTGGTTTTGGGAGTGAAATGGTTGTACTCTATAGGGGATCATACAGTGAACTATCAAATTCTTGAAATGAAATTCCAAGATTCAGAAGGAATACTAAGGGTTGTGAGAGGCAGCACACCTATCTGAATCAAGTAGTGTCCTCCCACAACATGAAACAAAAGAATGGAAAGGCTTTGGGAGACATTCCTCATGGAAGGACACCTGATAGAGGAGGAACAATTTTTCAACATGATAAATTTAGATTGATTTAGGGCAAGCAATCTTGGGTGGGGAGGACTGTAATGTCCCCATTTAATTAAACTCATGGCAGGGAAATTCCACCAATACTACTAGTCCCTAGGTTGGATGGAGACATTGGAATTTGGAATATGGGGGATAATAAATGATGTTTGGACATTAGAATAGCATAAATATTTAATAAAGGAGATAAATAAATCAATGCAAGGGAAAATCAAAGTGGCAATTGATCATGAAGACACATGGAGGTTGTGGGGCCAACACAAGCTAGAATTTCTATGCCACATGGCATCCTCCTCTTGCAATTTCAAATCCATGGGAAGTATAATGTTCTTGGGATGATTTTGAAGGTCCATACACTTGGAAATATGCATCATAGGTCGAATTTGGATGGAATTGTAACTCACATGGAAGAGGAAGGGTCAAATGAGAGGTTCTTGGACACTTGGGCTAGATTCCCTAACATCTATGAAAACAATGATGAAGATGCTATGACATATATGAAAAATTACAAACCTGAAGGATGAAATATGACCAATATGACATGTCAGACCTAAAAATAGCATCTAGTTGAGTGCTCAAGGGAGTTAGAGAAGGCCAAGAGATTCCTACTCGAATTTGTGGAAGGTGGAAGGCTAGGAAGTGGGAGACATGTGGAAACACTTGAATCACTCCCTAATTCGAATTGGATTGGAGTCTATGGATGGAATTGGAAACTTAGAAGACTAAGGATGTTTGTAAAATACATAAATGAAGTAAGATAAGGGCCTTTGATCATTTTCAGAATTTGCATTTGTGAAGAGAACTAGTGGAGTGCTTCTCTACTTGCCTTAGCCAATTTCGAGGGTGAAAGATTCTCATCCTAGTTGGTATGTGGAAAGGCCATTCATACATTTAATGGGAGATTTAATGGATTCATAAGTTGCATATTTAAGCTACAAGACATCTTTTGGTCACATCTGGTTCAACTCATTCCTCTAACCATTTCCAGTTTGCTTGGCATATTCATGATCCTAAGGGAAGGTGCACTTGGTGAGCTATTGTACTCTTTAGGGGAGCTTATAATGCCCCATTTATTTTGTAATATGTTTTAAATTCTGTTTTATTCACATTAAGAAATTTTCAGGTCTATATTCCAAGTGGAAATGTATAAATTTGACTATTAATGAGAAAATAGTGCCTTTTCCCCACTATGTTGATGTTTTCCAATGTTGTGATGATAATTTCGAATGAATAAGTGAAAAAATGATGGAATAGTGATATAAATTCTTTTAATAAGGTGTATTACAAGTTTCATGTTCAGTGCCTAAGCTTTTGGAGTCATTTGGTTTAGTTTCATAGCATTTGGAGAAGTTTGCCTATCATTTCCCCCAAGGTCGAAACAAGGATTTTATACCTGATTATAAGAGAGTTGTAACATACTTAATAACCTGAATAGTGATGCATATGAGACCTTAATAATTTCCCCTAAACATCCCCTTATCCTTTCCTGAAATTCTAAAGGATCCAACAGCACTTGGAGAGCCATTTTCAGCATCTACCCAGGGGGCATTTGAACCCCAAATTGCTAGTCAGGTTCCCTACATTGGCCATAATTAAAAGAGGATTTGAAGAAGTATTTTAAAGGTCAAAAAGCATCCCTTAACCTCATATTTATGTTTTAACATCATCCATACACCTTCTCGGAATATTTGGGAGCAATTGGAGCAATTTTGGGACCAAGAGACCAAAACTAGTTAAGGGTCGAACTAGTGGAAAAAGTGAAAAATATACCATTTTAATAAATTTCAAAAAAGAGACATTACATGTGGTATCAGATCATGGTTTTGGAACCTGATGTGTTTAACCATTCATGAAGACAACGAGTCAAACAAATAAGCTACCACCCTTAGAACTTGAAATTGAAGGTGTTGTTGTTGAAGAGGAAGAAGTAGGAGAAGACGAGTATCTTGTTGAAACTATGACTAAGGATGAGAAGGGACTCTCTGATGATAAGGAGGAATTTACTAAATTCATGAAACCATTATTTGAAGACATGAAAAAACAGTTTATGAAAGGATTCGAATTGTTGGCTAGCCAACTTGGAAGCAAAGGAGTGATAGGAGGCAGCAGTAGTTCACATTCAGAAGAAAATAAGACTATGGGTGAGCATATTTTCTCAAGCATAGGACCCCATAATAGACCTAATGAATTTCAGAGCACACCAAGGACTACTACACCTAACTTTCTTGTGCCCAAAGAAGAACCTAACACCCAAATGGATATGAATACATTGGTGACAGAATGGGAAAAATTGAGTGAAGATTGTAGAAGGACTCTACCATTTGATCAATACTTTATTGTTTCAAACAAACTCAAAAAGAAGAAGATAATAGGGCTCTATTCCAGAACAAAGAATTAAATTTTGCTATTGGTAAAATGCCACTTCCCACTTTTGATGGTTCCTCTCAAAGTTCTGCTAACACTTGGGGTGCAAAAACTAGATGTGTATTTTCAACTAAATCTAATGGTGGAAGGGGATGCCTTAAAAATGGCTATTTTGCATCTAGAAGGAGATGCCAATGAATGGTGGTTTCATAGTCTGAAAACTTTGGGACATGATCAGGTTACTACCTATGGGGAATTTGTTGACAGGGTATTAGATAGATTTGAGCAAAAGGACCCATAATTACCTTTCAAAGAACTAGCCCAATTGAAGCAAGTGGGAACCCCTGCCGAGCATATGATGGAATTTAAAAAATTACCAGTCAGGGTGGCTGATATATCTATGGTAAGATTAATATTGCTGTTCACGGAAGGTTTGGTTGAACCCTTAAAATGTTTAGTTAAGGCCCACAAACCCAATTCATTAAAGGATGCTATGATTTTGACAAGAGATTTACAAAATGTACTACCTAGGACAAGGTTTCCTCCCAAGCCCAACTTACCTCCCCAATTTAGATATGAAAAGAAGCCATGGAAAGAAGATGAATGTGGAAAGGATAAGAAAGAGGAACTAAGGAGGGAAGAACTCAGAAGGAAGTTACTCATGCTTCCAACCATGGGCACCAGGACATAAATGTGCTAAGGGAAAGGCCCAATTCATTGAATTATTTTGTGATGATGAGTATGAAGGGGTAATGGAGGACGAATGAAATATTTCATCCCAAGAAGAGGGATATACTACAGAAAAAGAATGGAAACAAGAGGGAAATCATCCCTTACCTAACAAAGTAAGAATGGCAATACTTTCAGCAGTGCCTCGTTATCACACTATTCAATGCAAGGGTGTGGTACTAGGACAAAGGACCTTAGTTTTGGTCGATGGAGGAGCCACTCACAACTTCATTGATGCAGACATGGTGGAGAGAAGGAAGACACCTACTGAACCATTTGATGTCTTCACAGTTGTCATTCCAGGTCATAACACAATGGAGTGCAAAACATGGGTTCCAAAGCTGCAAATCACCATAGGTAACTATACTTTTTATGATAACTTTTATGTGGTTGATGTTGCTGATACTAATGTGGTTTTGGGAGTGCAATGGATGTACTCTATAGGGGAGAATACAGTGAACTATCAAATTCCTGAAATGAAATTCCAATATTTGGAAGGAATACTAAGGGTTGTGAGAGGGCAGCACACCTATTTGAATCAAGTAGTTTCCTCCCATAGCATGAAACACAAGAATGGAAAGGTTTTGGGAGACATTCCTCATGGAAGGCCACCTGATAGAGGAGGAACAAGTTTGAAGCATGATAAATTGAGATTGCTTGAGGGAAAGCAATCTTGGGTGGGGAGGACTGTAATGTCCCCATTCAATTAAACTCATGTCAGGGAAATTCCACCAATCCTACTAGTCGCTAGGTTGGATGGAGACATTGGAATTTGGAATAAGGGGGCTAATAAATGATGTTTGGACATTAGAATAGTATAAATATTTAATAAAGGAGATAAATAAATAAATACAAGGGAAAATAAAAGTGGCAATTGATCATGAAGACACATGAAGGTTATGGGGCCCACACAAGCTAGAATTTCTATGCCACATGGAATCCTCCTCTTGCAATTTCGAATCCATGGGAAGTCTAATGTTATTGGGATGAGTTTGAAGGACCATATGCTTGGAAATATGCATCATAGGTCGAATTTGGATGGAAGTGTAACTCACATGGAAGAGGAAGGGTCAAATGAGAGGTTCTTGGACACTTGGGCTAGATTCCCTAACATCTATGACAACAATGATGAAGATGCTATGACATATATGACAAATTGCAGACCTGGGGGCTAACATCTTACCAATATGACATGTTAGACCTAAAAATAGAATCTAAGTGAGCGCTCAAGGGAGTTAGAGAAGGCCAAGATATGTCTACTCAAATTTGTGGAAGGTGGAAGGCTAGGAAGTGGGAGACATGTGGCAACACTTGAATCACTCCCTAATTCGAATTGGATTGGAGTCTATGGATGGCATTGGAACCTTAGAAGAATAAGGATGTTTATAAAATTCAGAAATGAAGTAAGAGAAGGTATTTTGATAATTTTGATAATTTTCATTTGTGAAGAGAACTAGTGGAGTGCTTCTCTACTCGCCTTAACCAATTTCGAGGGTGAAAGATTCCTATCCTAGTTGGTATGTGGAAAGGCCATTCAGAACTTTCATGGGAGCTTAAATGGAGTCATAAGTTGCATATGTAAGCTACAAAACAGCTCATGGTCACTTTTGATTCATCTCATTCCTCCAACCATTTCCAGTTTGCTTGGCATATTCATGATCCTTAAGGGAAGGCGCACTTGGTGAGCTATTGTACTCTTTGGGGGATCTTATAATGCCCCATTTATTTTTTAATATGTTTTAAATGCTCTGTTATTCACCTTCATAAAGTTTTAGGTCTATATTCCAAGTGTAAATGTATAAATCTGATCATTAATGAGAAAATGGTGCCTTTTCCCCACTATGTTGATGTTTTCCAATGTTGTGATGATAATTTCGAATGAATAAGTGAACCATTAATGGAATAATGATATATGGACTATTAATAAGGTGTATTACAAGTTTCATTTTCAGTTCCTAAGCTTTTGGTGTCATTTGGTGCAGTTTCATAGCATTTGGAGAAGTTTGCCTATCATTTCCCCCAAGGTCTAAACTAGGATTTTATACTTGATTTTAAGAGCATTGTAACAGACTTAATAACCTGAATAGTGATGCATATGAGACCTTAATAATTTACCCTAAACATATCCTTATCTTGTCCTGAAATTCGAAAGGATCCAACAGCACTTGGAGAGCCATTTTCAACATCTACCTAGGGGGGATTTGAACCCCAAATTGCTAATCAGGTTCCCTACATTGGCCAGAATTAAAAGAGGATTTGCAGAAGTATTTTAAAGGTACAAAAGCATCGTTGAACCTCATATTTATGTTCTAACATCATCCATACACCTTTTTAGAATATTTGGGAGCAATTGGAGCAATTTTGAGACCAAGAGACCAAAACTAGTTAAGGGTCGAACTAGTGGAAAAAGTGAAAAGTATACCATTTTAATAAATGAAAAAAAAGGGACATTACAATGATGTACTTGATTTGGAGACCATGTATTTTTCCACCTAAGCATGGGTATTCCCACCTATAGGACGAGAGTCATATGATACTTTTTTCCCTTGTAGTCACCTTTCAAATTCTGGTTTTGTTGCATTCCACCTATTCCCTCTTATTTTACCTTTTTTTTATAATGTATTTCCTCCATCATCCTCTCCTCCAACCTCACACAATAGGGGGCATCTTTTATAGCATTATTTGGTCACCACTAACCTTTGATGACTTGATTGTCCAAAAAAATATCGAAATTGATTCTTTCTCCACATAAAATATATTTAAAAGTTCAATTCCCTCATACTCATGCTAGCCATTCCAACAACACATGGGTACCCATGCTTTCCCTTTACGAAAGGTGTGGGTACATCCTTAAAAAGGTAAAATATAGTATGCATTAATGACATGCCCTTGAGTTGGATTTATGAGATTTTTCCACATATGCAACCTTAGTTTCATTACTGACTAACTCAACTAACTCTTAATGGTATAAATTGAACCCACATGTTGGAGAAGGGGAAAGTTACCAATTTGGCACCTTTATACAAGAGCAATGCCTCAAAGATTTTAGCCCTATATTTTTATGCTCATTCCCTTCTATGGGAACCCTTTTCCTGATATTTTATATCTCATTGAGAATTGGGACCTAAATCCATGGTGATTTTCCCATTCACATATACCAAGGACTTCTAAAGTGGAGCTAGGATTCACAAGTGGTCTAGGCAAGATGAATTTGAATCTTGGTGATGAGGGTGTCGAAAGTGAATTATCATGTATTAGTTGTATATGTTGTTTATAATTAATAAAGTATGAAGACATATCTTCTCCACACCCCAACCCCCAAATCTAATTGCAAAATTTTGAATTGTTGGCATTTTAATATTTAATTGGTGGTGGAATTAACTTCATAATAAGTTAGTTAGAATTAGTACATAAGTGAATTTAGATCATTATTGTAATTCACATTATTATGACCAAAAGTATTTAAAGGAGGTTAGATTTGGTGTTTTTTGTGCAAATCGTTGAAGAAAAGATTTAAATAGAGAAGAACATATTCAAATTTGCATGTTATGGATTTACGAAGGACAACCATCTAGATATTATTCTCTTTTATCCTATTTTCCTTAGATAGTTATGTTAAGTAATTTTTTAATTCTAGAGATAAAGTTGCTATTGTATATTTGTTCTAAATTAATGATTTTACCCTAGTCATTGGGGATGATTCCCTCTAACACGTGTATTTGAAAATATGTCAAAACAATTCAATTGCATAAACAATAAATGAATAATTATTCTCGTAAACAAGAGCACAAAAGTTGTTAGTTTTTATTCTTATACACAATGAAAAATAATGCAATCAAAGTTTGGATTCAAAACAATTCATTCTGCGATTAAAGAACAACATTAAGCAACCCTTTTCTCATAAATGTAAATAGGTTTAACTCATCCACAACATCATCATATCACAATTTTCAACCAAGAAACAAGGAAGATTATGTTATAACAATACCAAAATCCACCCAAGACAACTTGATGCAAATTACAAAAAATATGGAATTTAAGAGAATGAGAGTTAGAAGATATGCACTTGCTTGATATGCCATTATAACCGTTTTATGGATAAAATTAAATATTTGATCACGGAGGAGGAAGCAAATTTCAAAAAGGACTTGAGATCTTTGCTTGCATGGAATTAACTCCATCTTCTACATGTCTCATGAACCATCGTATTAATGAATTTTAAGATGTCATATATAAGATGAATCCAGATAGGCTTTGGTTTTATTGAGCATCCCAAGGGTTAAGTGGAATCTCAATAGTCTTATACCTTTGTGCTCTATGCATGTGGTCTCTACAATCGTGTCTTTAGCTGTTGGTATTGATAGGCCAGATCAGCTTAGTGAGGTAGCCATACTCCTCGTCGATTCAATACTTAGGCACCAAATCTGGAAACGTCCCTTCAGATCTACCCCTAAACAACTCACATAGAAATCCACTTGACGCATGCCTAATAAAAATATAAAAAGAAATCTTAAATTTCTAAAATAGACTGAACATTGGGCAGAGGGAAGGGACTAGCTTCTCTGCAGCCCCATTGTTATGCCAGTAATGGCTAGACTATGCATGTGAAATTAAAAGAGGGAAAACATAGAAATCATGTGCATGCACTTTTAAACAATGTGTAAATGATGCTATGTGAAAGTCTAAGATATCATACTAGAAAAAATATTTATTAATGGGAAGGTTGCCTTCAAAGAAATCCTTAAAATTGATTATTAATGATAAAGATATAGATGATGGATGAAAGATCACCTCAATCTTCTCATCGAAGGTGGGAAAGATCACCTCATCTCATAAGTTATATTAATTTATGTATGTCATATTTCCATGACCATTAACCTCTTTGATATGATCTTTCACACCATGTATTTTATTTTTAAATTCGTTATGCTCCTCATTATCTTTATCCTCATCATCCTTGTTATTTTCATCATTTTTCTTATCTTTATCATTGTGTTGGTCACCATTGAACCTTATAATTATGATGGGAGATAATCAATGATGGTGATGAAGCTAATAATTTAATTTTATTCAAGTTATGCATCACATTCATTAAAATTTTCCTTAAAAGTCCTAGAAGATAATAATTTAATTTTTTTCAAGTTATGCATCACATTCATTAGAATTTTCCTAAAAAGTCCTAGAATATGTTAAGTATATCATGAAATCCAAATTTTAATAAATATGGAAACCAAATCATACCTACAACTATAACTATTGATGATGTTATGTGGGAGCTAAAATATCCTTTTTAGATGGGACATTTATTATATGGAATTTATGGTTTTTATCAAACCAATGATATACGAATAATATGAGCATACTACATAGCATCCCTTTAGGCATTCAAGATGAGGTTGAAGGAGAGAAAATAAGGATCCATGGTTGTATCCCATAACAACTTGTCTTAGTTGTTCCAACACGTTAAGAGTCTAGTGGGTGGCCTTCACTAACACTTCGGGGTTTTGGTGTAACGGTTCATATCATTTGATATCAGAGCCTCCACCCAGGATTGAGTCACAGAGCGGGTGAAAACGTCAGCATTGCAGTGTTCGTCAGGGGCTCGTATGGCTCAAAGGGGACACCACCGTACGGGCACACATCCAGCCCAAAGTCTAGACTGCAGAGCGTGGTGGGATGTTAAGATCCTAGTGGGTAGCCTTCACTAACACTTCGGGGTTTTGGTGTAACGATTCATATCACAACAGGGTTTACCGTAATCTCCATGAATATCTCAGGACTACTTATTTCATGTGAGCTGATTCATATATCAAGCCATGATCTAACATTTAGGGGTGTTATTGGTCCAATTTCCCTCTAGATAAATTTTCTTTGGATACGATTAATATATCAATGATAGATCCAAGAAGAGATCAAGATACAAGTTCTCAGTAGGAAATTTCATGGCCTTTAGAAAGATAGTGGATGTATCCTTCAAGTGTACATGGGCCTTCAATTGTCAATATACATTCGTTAAAAAGATTGATAACATCTTCAAGATAAACATGTAATCTATATAATGAGTGGTAGTTGAGAAACATATGGGAGCATGGATAGGTTTGAAAACCATGGATCCCTATACCCAAGGCTAATGGATTCCTTAAATGAGATGTGGCTTCCATATATTTTTTGTGGTAAAGGGATATTTTGGATTTCATTTTTGGTTTAAAGAAGACTATGACCTTATTTCTTATAATGGCCTGTATTTTTTGGGAACCTAACTAATGGGTTGTGCCTGGATATATGGTCACTAAATTATCAAGGTGAGGAGTTTCTTTCCTTTGTCTCACTTTGGGTGGGACTCCCTCATTTATCACTCAAACTTTGGGAGGATGAAACCCTTTAATCAATATGAAACAAGATAGGGTGTTGGCTGTTTATATGATCTTTAGGTTCTATGAGGTAGACCTAGATTCTGCGCGATTCAGGGAGCCAACAAAACTCCTTTTCACTGGCCCTTTCTACAATAGTCTGCGAACAAACTGAGGTCTCACCCGAGGCGAAGTTATGGGGAGGTTGTAGAATCAGGTTTCCACAATCGGTTGATGCACGCTAAACTTAATGGTGGACAACGCGAAGTTCTCCTACTTCGCGGTGATGATACTTAGACAATAGTGCACCCGCTGACTGCATCGATCGGAATGACTCCTCGACAATGGGACATCGCAACTGAGACTGCACTTCCTCTTCGGTACTCAACTGCTTTAACGGAATTTTCCTAGTGTAAGTTATTCATTCAACAACATAATGAATTGTGAGCCTTGCTAACTTATTTACTATAACAACACTATACAGACTTCGTTGGCTAAGTGTTTACCCGATTAACTTATGCATTCATCCGACTTAGAATTACTGGTGCATTCAACATTCACCCATACATGCGGTTACTTAACATATTATCCCCATATTTTATCCTTATGACGAATACATATAAAATCAAGAACACATGCATTCATAAACAAGATCATAACCATTCGCAGAAGCAAATACATAGATATCGATGCATAATCAATCACATAACACAGAATTTAACATGGTTTACCCCCAGGATGGGAGCTACGTCCACAGAAACTGTTGTTGTAAATTTTATGGGAAGGGTACAAAAGTTCCAGTTTGCACACATAGCTGCAGACTCTCTTCTCTCTCAGTAGGTCAGTGCGCACACAGCTGCAGAGCCTTTACAATCTTCTCTCAACAGAGATCAAACAACAATCAACAACTTATCGAAGATTCATTAACCCTTTCCCTTACAAAATTTCCCTTTATATAGATATTTTGCTCATAGGTCACGTCTGTTACAATGCATAGGCCAAAAACCCTTAGGTTACAAAATGGTGCAGTTACCCGTCGACTCGTCATGTCGTAGTCGACCGCTGATCCACACGCTTTTGGTCATTTTGCTGGACCACTCACAGCTCGCACGCCCTTCTGACATCCACAGTCTTCACAAAACGGTTATACTGCATCGTGGCATGTCGCTTTCCACCCCTCTGGCCTGCTTATCATTGTCCACCTCGTGGCTTATCTTCTAACTGTTTTCCGCCACTCTCATTGACAAGTCGCTTTCATTGCCTTCACGCTGCTCCATACCCATTCCCGGGAATCCTGGAGTTGCTTACTCAAAACAGGTCGCTTTCGCAGCTCGACCTTTCCTTACATTCTTTACCCAAAATAGGTGCTCTGCTGGCACTGTGCGATGCTACCACTTCACGGAACTAGCACTTAGCCACGTGGTTCTTACCCTATGGATACTGTGCTGCGCTCAATTTCGCAACCCCCCAAAACTGTCTTGCCAAAACTTCCTTCATCTGAGCTACGCTGTAACTTTGCAGCTCCAAAACTGTCTTGCACAAAAATGCCTTACTTGGGCCAGGCCCAACATAGGGATTTTTTAGATAATCCATAACTAAGCTTGGGTTCATATACCTTTTCCCAAATATTTGTTAAAGTCAATATGGAAAAAATTCCTTCCAGAGGTGATAGATATCTAAGTGGATAAATTAACCCATGTGTAATTGTTGCACTATGAACAAATTCCTTTCAAGTTTAATGGTTTGCATGAGTATGGCCATTTTAGTAAGAATTGCCTAAAAATGAACTTTTTGATTCCTAAGAAGAAATAATATGATCTTAAAATAGTGCCAAAACAATGAAATAGTGGGAAGAGGTAGACTTTAGTTTCCCTTAAACTAAGTAATGAAGAAAATTTAGTGAGAGGATAGAATCAATCTTTAGTTCTATAATGAATTTGTGAGGAAGAAGTCCCTAACTCAATCACAAACCAATATTACCCTCTCTCCCCCAAAGGAGGAAAGATAGGATAGGATTTTATTAGATGAAAATGAAACATTTGAGATATTAGTTAATTAAGAGGGAGGGCACTTTTAGGAAAAAAAATTCAGAGGGGAAGCTTGATCCATATTTATGTGAGAACGAAATGAAAGAGCATATATATATTCGCATACATACATAAATTGAAAGAAACACGGTGATACAGTAAAATCATATCCTATTAAATGAATGAAGCATAACATACTGTAAAATAAAAGCAGTGTTAGAAAAACAGGATCGCGAAGAAATAACAATAAACAAGATGCAAATATAAATTACATAAAACACATTACAAGAGAGACACCAATATAACATGGTTCACCCAAGATGGGCTACGTCCAAACAAAAATTTCCAGTCCTTATTATTATACCATCCAACAAATAAAGGGATACAACCCGCAACACATCCGCTGCAACTTCCTCTTTACTCTCTCACAATCTCTCTCACAAAATTAGAGATCTTTACAAGGCTACAATACACAACCATATTTCAATGCCTTCCTTTTAAAGAGTGATTACCAAGGGAAAATAATATGAAACACCCAATACCATGTGCCCATAAATCACCCATTATTGACCAAGTCATGACTATGAAATTACAACATTTTACAAGGCATTTTTTCCAAAATTTTCTCTACGGGGGTGATACCAACACCCGCAAGGGGGGGGCTCCCAAACTAGTCGTCTCCCCCCTTGGATCCCCCATGGCGACTATTTTTTTGTGGGAAGATCCACAAAGCCCCCCCGTCATGGGATGGGATCTAGACATAGCTGAAACATGACCTATGAAAAAGGAAGATCAGGCTCCACAACCAACAATCTCCCACTTGGATACTAATCACAACAAATCCACCGCTGCTGCACTTGCTGGACTATGCTCTGAACCTTGGATTTGGAAAATTTCTCTTCTTCAACTTCATGTTTGAAGGCCAATTGAAATTGAGCAGGAACTCAGTTTCTCTCTGGTTACCACCTTTGTTAACATGTCTACGGGATTATGGCTAGTGTGTATCTTTTCAAGCTTCAACAATTCATCGTCCAGAACATACCCTATGAAATGGTACTTCAGCTGTATATGTTTAGTCTTAGAATGGAAGGCTGATTTCTTTGCAAGATGAATGGCACTTTGGTTGTCCTTGTACAAACTGCTATTCTCTTGTTTCTTACCCAATTCCTACATGAACCTATGTAACCAAATCATCTCTTACTAGCCTCTGTAGTAGCAACATACTCCGCTTCCGTTGTTGAAAGTGCAACAACCTTTTACAGCTTCAAAATCCAACTTATTGTCGTTCCACCTATAGTAAATACATACCCTGTGGTTCTCATCTTGATATCTTTATCACTTGCCATATCTGCATCAACACATCCATGTAGAACAGTGTCTAAACCTCCAAAACATAATGTGTGAGTGGTAGTACCTCTCAAATACCTTAGAATCCATTGTACTTCCTTCCAATGTTATTTACCTGGAGTGTTCATATACATGCTCACAACTCCACTGCATGTGCAATATATGGTCTTGTGCACACCATGGCATACATCAAGCTGCCAGGTACTGATGAATAGGGAACCATGGACATGTAGTCTATCTCTTCCTGTGTCTTGGGATACATCTCCTTACTTAGTTTGAAATGGCTTGCCAAAGATGTACTAATTGGTTTTGCATTCTACATTCTAAACCTCTACAACACCTTTTGTATGTACTCACCCTGATACAATGTCAATTTGCAATTTTTTCTGTCTTTTGTTATTCTCATACCAAGGATTTGCTTTGCAGCACCCAAATCCTTCATCACAAATGAATTAGCTAACTTCCTTTTGAGCACACTTATATCCTACATGTTAAACCCTACAACAAGCATGTCATCCGCATACAATAACAAGATAATATATCTTCTATTATATAGCCTCTTTAAATAAACACAATGGTCAAAATGACATCTACTATAACCTTGTTCTGTGATAAACTTGTCAAATTTTAAATACCACTGCCTTGGAGCTTGCTTCAGGCCATACAAGCTCTTCTTCAACCTGCATACCAAATTATCATTCCCTTTAACCTCATACCCCTGTGGTTGTTGCATATAAATAGCATCGTCGAAATCCCCATGGAGAAAGATTGTTTTTACATCTAAATGTTTAAGATGCAAATCTTCTACTGCCACTAGACTTAAAATAGTTCTAATTGAATTCATTTTAACAACAAGAGAAAATATTTCATCAAAATATATACCTTTCTTCTGTGCAAACCCATTTACAACAAGTATGGCCTTGTACCGCTTCTTTCCTCCATCTTCTTCCTTCAACCTATAAACCCATTCATTCTATAATGCTCTTTTACCAGCGGGAAACTGAACCAAATCCCAAGTCTGGTTTCTTACCAATGATTCCATCTCCTCATTTATGCCTTACTCCCACTTCTTTCTAGTTTCCACCTACATTTATTCTTCATAACATTCTTGTTCACCAGAATCAGCCATCAATAAATAATACATTGAAGGAGAGTATCATTCAGGGAATCTACTTAACCTGGTATATCTTCTAATACTTGCAGGAGTTTGAGGTACCTGCTGTTGTTCTTGATTTTTCGACACCTTTGGAACTTCATTTTCTTTGATTTCATCAAGCACTATGTACTATGCATTTTCATTTTCCTGTTTCTTTCCCTACAACTGATATTTATACCTGACCTTTTCATTGAATACCACATATCTACTGCTAATGATTTTTTTATTTTCATATAAGCAATAACCAAAATCATCAACCCTGTATCCAATAAAGGTACATTTATTGGATTTAGCCTCAATCTTTGTTCTATTTTCTTTATCAATATGGACAAATGCTTTATATCCAAAAGTTCTCAGAAAATAGTAGTTTACCTTTTTACCTGTCCATGCCTCCTCTGAAATACCACCATCCAAAGCACTTGAAGGCCCTATGTTTATTAAGTAAACAACAGTATCTACAACATCTGCCCAAAACTATAAGGGCGACCCTACATGCAATCTCATAAACCTTGCACGCTCCATGATTGTTCTGTTCATCTTTTCTGACACACCATTTTCTTGTGGTGTTCCTAGGAATGTATTCTCTCTATGAATTCCATGGTATGAACAGTAACTATCAAAATCATTTCCGCGGTATTCACCTCCATTATCAAATCTGTTGAAATATTGTAACTTCTAAGAATATTATATTTGTACTTAATTATTACGGAGATGTTTCATTCCTCCGTAGAGACTGTATTGTATATCCGAAGATGTTTATTCCTCCAAGAGAGTGTGGTAATTAGGGTTATTATATCTCCCTTGTGGGGTTGGCCTTGAGTTAGTTGTTTAGGGGTTATTAGACTCTCCTAGGAGAAGTCAGCCCTGTTAGGGTGAAAAGTCAGTTATGAGTTGAGTATAAATAGAGTAGGTGTGTTCCTCATATATCTCATTCATTCACTCACTTGTGATTGGCACATAGGAGAGAGAGGGATTTGCATAGGAGGAGATAGAGCTCTTGTTTGGGACTACATCTTTGTATTGGTTGATTATCTATATTGAGGAAAGCTTGGATGGGTTTTCTACCCCATGAGGGTTTCCCAGGGTAAATCTTTGTCTATCTTGTGATTGTGTTTATTTCAGTGATCTTGCTTGTGAAACTAGGCTAAACTTAACATGGTATTAGAGCTAGCCTGAATAGGACATCTTTCACAAGGTGAAAATACCTCTCTCTCCTCCTCCAGTGAAAATTAGGGTTTCTGCAAAAGTTGAAATTTTTTGAATCTGATTGCATGGCTGGATAACCCTCCTCAAAATCAAACTTTTGAGCCCTATATCAAAATTTTTGAGTGGGTAGAACCCCGGGCTTTGTCAAACCCTAGTTTGACTTCTGGACCAGAAAACTAGAAAACCAGTGAACTAGAAAAACTGCGCACTTGTGCACCAGTGAACCAGAAAAGTTGTGAACCTGTGCACCAGTAAACCAAAAAACCAGAAATTCTGTTGCAGATCCGAAAGTTGTTGGTCAAATCTGAAAGGTGAAAAGTTGAAGTTTCCAAAAGTAGAGTACACCAGTAATCTCAATTCAATCAAGCACATCTCCTGGTAAGTATTATTCTGTATTTTGAGAAACTTCAATTTTTGTAACCTCCTGGATAAGATGGCTCCAAGCACTACGCTTAAAGACAAGCTAGAGGGTATAGAGAATTTTCGGGCATGGAAATATAGAATTGGTCTCATTCTTGAGGAGAATGATCTTGCCCAATATATCAAAGATGGGGTTGTAGAACCTACGGAATATGAAGCCAAACGTAAGTATAATAAGGACTTGATTAGGGAAAAGAGAATCATTGCTGATTCTATCAAGGACCACTTGATTCCCCAAGTGGCATCCAAGAAGACTCCAAAGGAGATGTCTGATGCCCTTTCCAGAATGTATGAAGGAAAGAACATCAATAGGAAGATGAACCTAAGAGCTCAATTAAAGAGCACTAAGATGAATCAAGGAGAATCTATTCAAGATGATTTCTCAAGGGTTTCCTAGTTCAAGGAACAACTAGATGCTATTGGAGATATCCTTGATGAAGATGAACTAGTCATGACTGCTCTAAATGGTCTCACTAGACCTTGGGAGTCATTCATCCAAACTATGTGTGCCAGAAAAGAAAGTATGAAGTTTGATGTGGTATGGGAGGATTGCATTCAAGAAGAAGCTAGGGTAGCCAATAGAGAATCTCTGCTTAAAGAAGATAATCAAGCATTGGCCACCCACACCAAGAGAAGAATAAATCAATCCTACTTCAAGAAAGATAGTCACAAGGAGTCTCAACCTCCACAAATATTTCAGAAGAAAAGAGGAATTAATCAAGGAAGAGATTACTCCTCATTCCAATGTTTCAATTGTCATAAAATAGGACACCTTGCTAGAGATTGTCCTTCAAAGAAGAAGAAGAAGGGTTTCCACCATAGAAGACATCAAGCTCATCTAGCAAAAGATGATAGTGAAGAAGAAGAAGAAGAGGAAAGGCCTCAAAAGAAAAGAGATAGAATAGAAGAAGAAGATGCAGAAGAGTATGTTCTATTCTCTGCACTCTCTGGGTCTGTAACACCTGGAGAAGATACATGGCTTATTGATAGTGGTGCTTCAAAGCACATGACAGGTCAAAAGAAAACTCTTTCAAAACTTAAAGAGAATACTTCTCCACAGAAAGTATATTTAGGAGATGACTATCAATATCCCATCAGGGGAATTGGTTAAGCAAGCTGCAAGCTTGATTTTGGAACTCCATTGAAGATGAAGGAAACATTATATGTACCAAGTTTGAAGAAGAACTTACTTTCTATCTCAGCTTTAGATAAGAAATGTTATAGGGTTGCATTCATAGATGGACAAGTACTCATGTGGTCTAAAGGAAAATCATTTGAGGATGCAATTGTTATTGGTGAAGAGGAAGGAGGTCTGTACAAACTCAAGGGCCATCCAGAAGCTGCCCTTGATCATGAAGCCACTAACCCCAGTGAGCTATGGAATAGGAGGATTGCTCACATTAACTACAAGGCACTACCTCATGTGAGCCAAGTAGTCATAGGACTACCAGATTTGAAGATTGATCATGATGGCACATACAAAGGATGTGCAAAAGGGAAGAATATCAAGAACCCATTTCCAAAGAGTGAAACAAAGACTAAAAGTAATTTGGAATTGATTCATTCAGATGTATGTGGACCAATTCCCTCCAAATCCTTGAGTGGCTATGAATACTACCTTACATTTATTGATGACTATTCAAGAAAAACTTGGATATACTTCCTAAAAGGAAAGAATGAAGTCTTTGGAAAGTTCAAGGAGTTCAAATCCTTGATAGAAAATCATTCAGAAGAGAAGATCAAAATACTCAGGATAGATAATGGTGGAGAATATACTTCAAAAATATTTTGAAGTCTTTTGTAAAGAAGATGGAATCAAGAGGGAACTGACCACTCCCTACAATCCTCAACAAAATGGTGTTGCGGAGAGAAAGAATAGAACCATTATGGAAGTAGTAAATACAATGATACATGATCAAGACCTACCTATGTATCTATGGGATGAACCAGCCAGGACAACAGTCTATGTTCATAATAGACTATCTCATAGTGCTCTTGAATTCAAGACCGTAGAAGAAGTGTTCACAGGGAAGAAGCCTGAGGTAAGTCATCTCAAGATATTTGGATGCCCATGTTCCAAAAGAAAAGAGAACCAAGTTAGATCCTCCTGGGAAGAAGGGAATATTTGTTAGATATTGTGAAGAATCCAAAGCATTTAGAATATACATCCTAGGATTCCACCATATGGAGATTAGTAGGGATGTGACATTTGATGAAGAGGTAGCTCTCAAGAAATCTAGGAAGTGTCGGCATGAAGAAGAATATGAAGAAGATGCACCTCCCAGAATTGAAAAGGATGTACCCACCCCTGAAGATGTAACACCTGAAGAACATGACATGATAGAACCACAAGAACCCCCTACCATAAACATATCAAGAAAGAGAAAGCAAGCATGGGTAAGAGACATTATACTAGGATCAGAAAAGTATGGAGCTCCTGAAGGCTCCACTAGAGTGAGCAAGAAACCAAATCCATTCTCCAACTATGTGGCTTTGATGTGTGATCTTGTAGACCAAGAACCTACTAGTTATGAAGAGGCAGTTCATAAGAAAGAGAGGGAAGAGGCAATGATGGAGGAATACCAGTTAATAATGAATAATGATGTTTGGAATGTAGTTCCCAAACTAAAGAACAAGAGTGTGGTATCCTCCAAATGGATATACAAGATAAAGCATGCTGCGGATGGTAGCATTGAAAAGTATAAGGAAAGATTTGTGGCCAGAGGATTCTCTCATAAAGAGGGAATTGACTATGAAGAGACATTTGCAACAGTTGCAAGGTACACTTCCATTAGAACCATCATGGCACTTGCATCCATGATGAAGTGGGAATTACACCAGATGGATGTGAAGAGAGCCTTCCTGAATGGTGTGATTGAAGAAGAATTGTACATAGAACAACCACAAGGATTTGAGGTTGAAGATAGAAGAACCCATGTATGCAAAGTGAAGACGGCTTTGTATGGGTTGAAACAAGCTCCCAGAGCTTGGCATGGAAGAATTGACAGTTTCTTGACAAGCTTGGGCTTTACCAAAAGTAAAGTTGATCCTAATCTTTATCTCAATGTTATGGATGATGAACCTGTCATATTGTTGCTATATGTGGATGATCTATTTCTGACTGGAAATGAGAAACAGATTGTCGAGTGCAAGAAGAAGCTCTCTTCAGAGTTTGAGATGAAAGATATTGGATTGATGCATTGCTTCCTAGGTCTGGAAGTATGGCAAGGCCCAAAAGGAATCTTTCTCAACCAGGGAAAGTATGTTGTGGAAATCTTGAAAAGATTTGATATGTTGGAATGTAAATCCATGGCCACTCCCATGGATTTCAACTTGAAACTGTTAGTTGATGACTCATCAGAGTTAGTGGATGTGACTCTGTATAGACATATTATTGGGTCATTGCTGTATCTAATGAATACCACGCCAGATATATGCTTTGCTGTGAACACCTTGAGTCAGTATCTAGTGGAACCCAGGCGTGTTCACTTGATAGCTGCAAAGCATGTGATAAGGTAACTAAAGGGTACGATAGACTTTGGTCTATATTATCTTGGAGATCATCACTTCAAATTGTATGGATACACAAATGTTGATTGGGCAGGAAGTGTATCAGATAGGAAGAGCACATCAGGTGGATGTTATTGTCTGGGATCTACCATGATCTCGTGGTTTAGCAGGAAGCAGTCTAGTGTGGCTCTCAGCACAGCTGAAGTGGAATATATAGCTGCTTGCTCTGTTATTTGTGAAGCAGTATGGATTCGTAAGTTGTTATCAGGATCGTTTGACTTAGAGATGGACCCCACTATGATCTTGAGTGACAACCAAAGTTGTATCAAGATGACAAAGAATCCATTGTTCCATGATAAGTCAAAGCACATAGAGATCCGATATTTCTATATACGGGATATGGTACAGAAAGGAGCTATCAAGCTCGAGTATGTGAGCACTGACAAACAAGTTGCTAATGTGTTGACCAAACCTCTGTCTCGAGTAAAGTTTGAGTATTTCCGAGACAAGCTTAGTGTAGTTTAGAAGGACCCTCCTCGAAAGGGGGAGTGATATGGTTGATGATGATATTTGGATACTGGTATTGATGTGGATACCTGTAATGATGAGGATACTGTATCGATGATAAAGATGCTATATCGATGATGTATACTATATAGATGATGTGGATACTTGTATCGATGATGAGGATACTAGTCTCGATGATGAGGTTACCTATTCTGAAGATGAGGTCGATGATGAGGTTGTCGGTTACGATGATGAGGTCGATGCATGGTCCTTAGACTTTGTCTAAGTGGACGAGGAGGGATTGTATCATCCATGGACTTTGGTCCCTGAATAGATCCATAGACAGATGTCTCTGAGAAGTGGTCCCTAGTGGATGAGAGGATTGTATCATCCCTGGACTTTGGTCCCTGAATAGATCCGTAGATAAATGTCTCCGGGAAGTGGTCCCTAGTGGACGAGAGGATTGTATCATCCCTGGACTTTGGTCGGTGAATTGATCCATAGATAGATGTCTCTGAGAAGTGGTCCCTAGTGGATGAGAGGGATTGTATCATCCCTATACTTTGGTCCCTGAATTGATCCGTAGACAGATGTCTCCAAAAATTGGTCCCTAGTGGACGGGAGGATTGTATCATCCCTGGAGTTTGGTCCCTGAATTGATCCGTAGACAGATGTCAGAAAATTGGTCCCTAGTGGACAAGAGGATTGTATCATCCCTGGACTTTGGTCCCTGAATTGATCCGTAGACAGATGTCTCCGAGAAGTGGTCCCTAGTGGACGAGAGGGGATTGTATCATCCCCGGACTTCGGTCCCTGAATTGATGCATAGAGATATGTCTCGAAAAAGGGTCCTTAGACTTTTTCTAAGTTGACGAGTGGACTGCATTGTCCTTAGACATGATATGGTGTCTTAAATGGATAGGGATTGATCATCCTGTAAATGGATCATGTGTGTTGCAGGGTATGCTGCTATGATACTGTTGATCGAGAAGATCCAGATGATGATACTGTTTATCGAGAGGATCCAAATGATGATACTGTTGATAGAGAGGATCCAGATGATGATGTTGTTGATCAAGAGATCCAGATGATGTTGTTGATCGGGAGATCCAGATGATGATGCTTTTGATCGGTAGATCCAGATGATGATGTTGTTGATCAAGAGATCCAGATGATGTTGTTGATCGAAGAGATCTAGATGATGATGTTACTATAACTTATTAAGTGCTGCAGAAGATGAAGACTCAATACTGACAATGTTGATGTTCCAGTATTGAAGATCTTGAAGATGTTCTAGTAATTGTTTGAGTTACTGATGATGTATGAAGAAAGCTTCCAATGATTTATAGATGTATCATGTATTATGTAGTTGATGACTCCTTGCTCCTGCACATGATTGTTATAATATCCTTCTCGTTAAGGAGGAGTGTTGAAATATTGTAACTTCTAAGAATATTATATTTGTACTTTATTATTCTGGAGATGTTTCATTCCTCCGCAGAGACCCTATTATATATCCGAAGATTTTTATTCCTCCGAGAGAGTGTGGTAATTAGGGTTATTAGATCTCCCTTGTGGGGTCGGCCCTGAGTTAGTTGTTTAGGGTTATTAGACTCTCCTAGGAGAAGTCGGCCCTGTTAGGGTGAAAAGTCAGTTAGGAGTTGATTATAAATAGAGGAGGTGTGTTCCTCATTTATCTCATTCATTCGCTCACTTGTGATTGGCGCATAGAAGATAGAGAGATCTGCATAGGAGGAGAAGGAGCTCTTGTTTGGGACTATATCTTTGTATTGGTTGATTATCTATATTGAGGAAATATTTGCTGGGTTTTCTACCCCATGAGGGTTTCCTAGGGTAAATATTTGTCTATCTTGTGATTGTGTTTCTTTCAGTGATCTTTCTTGTGAAATTAGGCTAAACTTAACAAGATCTAAGACACTTCAACATTTTTCCTGTTTCATTCTCAACCAAATATTTTCATTTCTTAAAAGTAGCAAACACATCATATTTATGTCTAATGCAATAAACCCAAGTGTTTCTAGTTGCATCATCAATAAACGTAGCACAATAACGAGAGCCAACAAGACATTGTACCTGATCTGGTCCCCATACTTCTATATGTACAAGATCTAAATTTTCAGTCTTCTTCTGTTTCCCAACCCCGAGAAATCTGACTCTCTTTTGTTTTCCATAAACATAGTTCTCACAGAATTCCAAACTTACCTGCTTTAGATATTCCAACAACTTCATTGAGTGGAGAATCTGCATCCCCTTCTCACTCATGTGACCAAGCCTATGATGCCACAATGTTGTATCTGTTCTTATGGAAGCTAAAGAGATAGAACAACCAATATTATGAGGACATAAACACAACATGCATATCATGTCTCCTTTTTCTATCACCATTGATCCTTTAGTGATATTCCACCACGTTTATCCAAACGTAGATAAACAACCACCATATCCCAACTTACTTGTTGAGATCATATTTATTTTCATAGCAGGAATATGCCTTACATCTTTCAGCAGCCATTCACCATTCTTTAACTTTATCCGTAACTTACCCATTCCAACAATTTTACATGGTTCATCATCACCCAATAAAACATGTCCAAAATCGCCTGTAACATAATCATGAAAGAATTTTCTATGGGGTGTAACATGACATGAAGCCTCTGAATATACTACCCAGTAATCACCAGTATTATCTAATGCAAGAATCAAAGCATCTTGTAACACATATCCTGCTACATTTGCTTCCTCAATAGTCTCCTACTGTCCATCTCCTTTCTTCTTTAGAGATCTGCAGTCTTTCTTCATATGTCCTTTCTTTCCACAGTTCCAGCACTCTATCTTTCCCAATTTGGACTTGGATCTTCCCTTCTTAGAATTGTTGCGATTACCTGGTTTCTTTCCTCTCTCCCTTTGTCTTCCCCTATTCTTCATGGTCAATACATTACCTCATGTATCACCTATGCGTTTCCTTCACATTTCCTCGCTAACAATAACACCAACAACATCATCAAATTTCAAAGTGTTTGAACCAGAGACAAAGTTACTTACAGCCATGATCAAGCCGTTCCAGCGTTCTGGCAATGAACAAAAGATTAGAAGAGCCCTAACCTCACCATCAAAGTTCACTTTTACAGAACTTAGCTGATTTGTAATCGTATTAAATTAATTTAAATGATCAACAATAGATCCACCTTTTGACATCTTCATATGAAATAAACGCTTCATTACAAATACCTTGTTGGAGGCCGATGGTTTTTCATACATCTTACTCAATGCACTCATCAAACCCTCTGTTGTCTATTCTTTCGAAATATTGAAAGCCACCAATGAAGCTAGGAACAACCGTATTGTTCCCAGTGCCTTTCTTTCAAGAACCACACATTCTTCATCCTTCATAGTCGTCGATTGTTTTGCTTTTCCTCCCAATGGTAGGAATAGATCCTTCTGATACAAATAGTCCTCCATTTTCATCTTCCATAACTGGTAGTTTTGGCTGTTAAATTTCTCAACCTTAAAATTTTCTTCTTCCACCATTTCTACCACTCGAACCAAGAACCCTTCTTTCCTACGATTTTATCTTCCAAATAGACCTTTGTCTCTGATACCAATTGCTAGAAAAATAGGATCGCAGAGCAATAATAATAAACAAGATGCAAATATAAATCACATAAAACACATTACAAGAGAGACACCAATATAACGTGGTTCACCCAAGATGGGCTACGTCCACACAGAAATTGCTAGTCCTTATTATTATACCATCCAACAAATGAAGGGATACAACCTGCAGCACATTCACTGCAACTTCCTCTTCACTCTCTCACAGTCTCTCTCACACAATCAGAGATCTTTACAAAGCTAGAATACACAACCGTATTTCAATGCCTTCCTTTTAAAGAGCGATTACCATCGTAAAATACTATGGGACACCTAATACCATGGGCCCATAAATCACCCATTATTGACCAAGTCATGACTATGAAATTACAACATTTTACAATACATTTTTTTCAGAAATTTTCGCTACGGGGGCGCTTTCCCCGAACCCCCGCCAAGGGGCGACTATTTTGGGGGGGAAATCACCCCCAAACACCCCCGTCATGGGATGGGATCCAGACAAGGCTAAAAAATGACCTCTAAATAAGGAAGATCGAGCTCCACAACCAACAAAGCAGATGGAATGGTGGTGGCTATATCTATGAGAAGAGATGTTGTGGATACGATCATTTGTCACAAAATGAATGCAAAAGGGGGCAGAAGGGCCTTTTATCATTAATCCTTGAAGAGGAGGAAACCCTAAACCTAACCCTAGGAGATGAATCGTCAAAAGGTTTGTAGGCCTCGATGTGGTTAATTGATACGTCAACTTCCCGGGGGCATAAATTTTGCATACGATCTCCATTTTGGGAACTCGATAGCCTATTGGAAAAATCTATCCGAGCACTACAACTTTAGACTAGGGATAAGGTATGCCATTGGAGGCCCCTACCCACCTGAATCGCCAAAAATTGTCGTTTACAGCCTCAAAAAGGCCCCAAAAGTTTGGGACCTGAAAAACCCTAAAAAATTGCCACCTAGAAAGACTGTTTTGAGTTAGTGGAATAGGTGGGTGGCCACCGATATCCATGTGGATCATTCATTCCCCCTTAAGAAGCAATGGGATCCATTGCATTAATTTCCTACATTGGATGGGGAAACTGCTACTGAATTTGACTCCTGGTGAGCGACCACCTACCTTGTTGAAGAAACTACCAGATTTGACGAACTGATAGAGCTGAACACATTGTCGGCAAGTTCCCTTCTCTTGTGTATCGATGATATGATCAAAATTTCCTTCTCCAAGCAATGAGGATTGAGTTCTGTTGGGGCTAATTTCTCAACCACCTCTGAGGTGTCCAATAATGGTGGAAAATATGGGTGAAGGAGCTCCACATTAAATACCGGGTGCAGGCGAAGAAATGGAGGAACGCTTAATTTGAAGGAATTCTTTTCGACTACCTTAGTGATGGTGTATGGTCCATATTGAAGTGGATGAAGCTTTCGATGGGGTCTTGCGAGCCTCTCTTTCTAAAAATGCAACCAAACCTTATCACCCACATCAAACTTGTATGGAACTAGATGCTGGTCATGTCGCTACTTGTACTTGGCATTGGATTTCTCCAAAATGTCATGGACTTGGTCGTGGATGTGCTGAATCTGTTCAACAAATCTGGTGGCCTTATCAGCCTCAGTCTGAGCATGAACAAATTCCTCCTGTGTGGATGAAATGGGCAAAGCTACATCAATTGGGGCCAATGGTTGGAACCCCATGAACACCTAAAAAGGGTTGTGGCTGGTAGAGCTATGAAGGGCTCTATTACAGCTATGTTGAACATATGGAAGACTCTCATCCCATGTGCAAGGATGTTTGGAATTGTACATTATTAGAATATGCACAATCATCTGGTTTACTATCTTTGTCTGTCCATCGGTCTGGCAGTGGAAGGGATTCGATTTGGTGAGCTTGGTTTCCATCAGTGACCATAGGCTATATCATAATGTGTTTAAGAACCTATTGTCCTGTTGATGCCCCGGAGATCGCAGCATCAATCAGAAAGGGATCCTCCCCGGTATACTATCCCAATTAGATTGTCCACCATTTGGTGTAGGGAATCCGTCCAGTTAGCGGTTTCGGCAACCGTGGGTTTGGAGATTTGCTCCAATTATACCGGTTATGGCCCGATCCACCGTTCTTTTGATTTTAAGTTTTAGAATGATATGCAAGTGCCTAGTCTAAATTTAATCTAAATGCAGAACTGGAAAACAGATCTATGTCTAAAAATTGAAATAAATCTAAACTATCCCTGCAAGGAGAAAATTGAAAGCATGAGTAATGAGCTGTAGGAGTTATCTAAAAAATAAACAGACAACCATTAAATCTTAAAGATAGAGCTACAACAAAGGGAAGAGATATCAGAAGATAGCTTCTACTTAAATATAACACATTCCATTACTCATGAAAGAGAGAATTCATTTGCATAGAAAGAAGTAAGATCATTCACTACAAAGAAATAATTCAGAACAGTAAAGGAAGACCTCACAGTAAAATATGGAAGTCACAATAATAGTCCAATATACATCCAATCTTCATTTCCATGCAAAAAGACGTCCTCTCCAGGCTCTTATTAGGTAGATTTTATTTTCTTGAAACAAGTGCAAGATAGCTCGTACAAGTTCAGAAAATTATTCCCCTGCCAAAAGTCCTCTACATTGCTTCCTAAACTTCTATTTATAATATTACAAAATGCCCTTTGGGTTGCCACCTTGCTCTTTACACTTGTCACCTACCGACTTTTCCCCTTTTAACAGACAAAAATGTGACCCTTTCTTAAACAGAAAATTACTTAAAAAAGAAAAGGACAGCTGTCCAATGGCTCTACGTTTTTATACATATGAAAGCCAAATTATAAAAGATAGGAATTAATGCTTTAATATCAGCGCGTTCACTCTTGGGCAGGTGCTCCAGCTGGGAGAGAAGCACTCGAGCTAGCTGTTACTGCTGCTGCTACTGGGAGAGAAGAACTCGGGCTGGATGTTACCTCTGCTACTGCTGGAAGAGAAGCACTTGGGCTGGCTGTTACTTCAGCTGCTACTACTACTTTCTTTTCTTCTTCAGCAATGTAACTGTACCAGACACCAGTGTCTCTGATAACTACATTTGTTGCGGAAGGGAGCAAGATCTTCTGGGAAGTCACATCTTTACCAAGCTCTGCTCCAATGCCCTGAATTTCCACAACAGCTGCTTGGTGGATTTCTTTAAGCAAATGGTTGTGTATCAATGACATCCCAATATAATGATGGAGATGATTAATGGCTAACACATCAATATTTTTTACGTATTTTGTTTGGATATCCAGTTCCTCCTTCAAGTTAGACAAACGTTGCTCCTTGCTTGAGAACTCATCAAGGGACTGGGGAAAATTCAACTTGCATTTATCATGCACTTCATGGATTTTTTGATAGAGACTATTATTTTTATCCATTGTCCCTTGGATTTTAGCCATTAGCTTAAGGCTACAGTTTCTGCAAAATTCCAAAAGGGCTATGTCTTCATTAAAACCATCTACAGATTTGAATGGGAGATGCTTGGGGAAATCCACCTTTCCTTCTCTCCATTCTATTTGACTCAGGATGTTTTCCTTAACCCGAGTATATTTAGCCTTAAGCCTACTGGCCTTTGCATTAACTTCTTTTAATCTAACCACCATGGCCTTGAGCTTGCATACTTCCTCAGTAATTAGTTCCTGCGTGTCATGGATTTGCTTTAGGATGCTACAGGAAAGCTCATGGAAAGGAGACATATCTATCGCCCTGCCTTCTGCTTGTTCTAATTTCTCAACCAATACCTGCTTATCTACCTCTAGATAGGATACTTTAGCTTCTGCATCGTTCTTTTCTTCTTCTAAGATCATCATCTAGACCGCCATGTGCTCCTTTTCTTCTTCCAAAAGGTTATACTTGTCTAATAATTCCTTATGTTCAACAGATAGGCGATTATACCTATTCACTACGAGATCTCTGTAAGCCTGCTCGTTAGCCATAGTGTGTTGTAACATGCGAGCTCTCCTCTTTGTCGACTCAACTTCTTTAACTATATCGGCCACATTGTCTACAGTTGCTTTTGTTGTCTCTACAGCGGCGGATGCCATAGCTAAGGGAGCCTTATTTGTATTTTGCATTACTGTGGTCTCCCGGTGGGTAATAATATCTTATTGGAAGAGTCTCTTTACCCTCTCTTCCGATTTAAGGATCATTGCCTTCCTCTTCTTATCATAGACAAATTCATCCCATTTGGACACGGTATGCTCTCCTGATGGAGTGTAAGGGACGATTGGGAGATCTATAATATTTATTTCTACTTCCGCGGGTGGGGTCTGGACTACTTGAGCTGAATCTGTTTCCACATTTTGGGTACCAGAGGCACCTGCTTGTGCTGTGACCGCCTCCACATTTTGAGTGCCGGAGACACCTATTTGAGATACGTCTATTTCAATATCCTGGGTGCTGGAGCCACCTGCTTGGGCATCTTCAACTGTCTTGAGTTCTTCTTCCGTCTTTTGCCTCACTTCAGCTTGTGGTTGATTCTCATTTCCTTCCACCTGCTTCACGTCTTCGGCTTCTTTCTACAACCTTACATCTTCTGCTTCTTTTTGCTGCTAGGCTTCCTCAACTTCTTTCCGCAGCCTTTCATTTTCCGCTTCTTGCTGCAATCTTGCCACTTCAGCTTCTTGCTATAATCTTGCAATTTCAGCCTCTTGCTGCAACCTTGCTTTCCTCTTTTAACCTTCGTTCTTCTTGGGCTCGGGCATCAGCTGCTTCTTTCTCTTTCTGCAGGCTAGTTTTTTGGGCCTTGGTAGAGCTAGAGCTTGCTCCACTGCCTTGGCGACAAATCTGCAGCTCAGTCATGTTGCTGATGCCTCTGAATGCCTCTTCCTCGGCATCATAATAATGAGCGTACTCAAAATGAGCATAAATTTCCTTGCAATGCTCGGCAACGTTTCCCCGCCTATCATTCCTATGGAAAATTACTTCGCTGAAGTGGAAATCTTTCAGCTCTTGAACAAACTCCTCAGCTGATGCAACCCCTGAGAATTTGTAAGCTCCTATGTAGAAGGGTAAAGGAGGGAAAGAAGCCTTATGCTGCTTGTTAAGCACCGCTCCAACTCCATCAAGGAAAATTTGTCTCATTGCTTCCTTGAGGACTACATAGTTAGTAGCATACCTCGGAAAAATATATGGAGCTCTAGTCCCTTTAAACATCCTGATGTAGGTGCCTTGCTCTCAAAAATAAAAATCTCCATAGATTTCCAGGATCTCCATGGCATTTTCCGATAGACAATTGGGCTCTTGCTTGAATATCTGCTCATATAAGGGCATGATGAACTCCTCACAGATGAGCTTATAGATGGCTCTATAATTTTGAGCCCACATTATCTTGTAAGCAGTGTAAACCGGGGTGTTGGCTTTATCCCATGTGCAACCTAAGCAGGGGAAAGATAGCTTGGCCAAAACACAGTCAATGAGATAGGAAGACATATAAAATTCTGACTTTTTTAAGGCCAGACCTTCTCTTGCAGTAGCCACTGTGGATGCCAAACTGTCTGAGAGGATAGTAGCCCAGTCAAACACAGTCCCTTTGAATGCTACTAAGTGTATGATGGGAGCCCACTGTATCCTGTATACAGTGCCATCGAGCATGCCGAAAATTCTGCACAGCATCAGGGCGATCAACCTGAAAGGAGGTCTTAGGTTCTGAACATTGTATTCATCATTACCTCTCTTTCTTAGGTGCTTGCCTGCGACCAATAATTTTTTGGCCATCTCAATATTGTTCATCTGGACCAACCATTCATCGCTCAGAGCATACTGGGGACGTGAGAATTTATAGGCTGCAGCAATATATGCTGGGTGGAATGAGGCGATGGCCATTCCCCCGCTGTCATTTAATACTCTTATCTCCACATTAGTATGCTCCAGTATCGACCCGATCACTTCAGAACATGGGAACACTTTAGGGCGGGTAGAAGCTCTAGCTATGCCTGAAGTTCTGATGTTGCGGTAGATCTGTTCTTCTTCTAGTAACATATCCGGGATATCTTGGTCTCTGATCATCCTGTAAATATCACCCCAGCAGACTTCGGGAGGAATGCCGGTGGTACACTTAGTATCTTGGAACATAGTTTCAGTCCTAACTAGTACTGGCTCTAGTTCCATCACTTTAGCTTTCTTTCTACCACCTTTTGGCATTTTGGCTTATACCTGCTAGCAACCAAAACAAGTCATTATAAAAATGTGCAACCTGTTATGAGATTTTAACAAAGAGCAAGACCAATTTAACATGCTAATGAGAGATATCGATAAACTATGAAGATGCATGTTGGGCAAGCAAAATAAAACACTCCAAACAAGGAATATAGCTCTGAGACTTGATTATCCTAAGGAAACAAAGTTTGGAATGTTCCCAAAAGGGCAAGCATACGACGTGGAAACAACCTGTTTCCCATCTAGCCCTAGGAGAGAGGGTACCCTTCATTATTGCACTCCTAATGGGCAATGGCGGGTCAGTTTGGATTGAAACAATCCTATGATGAAACCAGGGACCGCTTTCCAGTTTCATGGGAGGGTGAGGGGGTCAGCCGACCGCTACTGTTATTAATAAAATTTGACGAGACGTTGTATGGCCATCTCAGAGCTTGAATGAGGGTGACGGTGGAATGTAGCCGGTGAAAAACTCGGGTGGTCATAGTTAAGGGACATCGACAGGTAGGAATGAGAAACGAAAGGGTCTTCGCTGGTCTTAAAAAAAAAATAAAAAAAATAACGACATATGGCCACGACTGTCTATCGGCCACGTTGAAGATGGAAAAAACCCACAGGTAACTTGATGTGGAGATAAGACAAAAAACAGCGATTAAAAAACCTACCTGGCAACGAGAATGTAGCTGAATGAGGTGGACACAGACGTGGACGAGCTGAGTTGGAGCAGTCTGGCGCGGTGTTCTCAACGGTGCTCGTTTCAATGAAAATTAACAATGCAGTCGACCAAACCTTAACTGTCCTTTTAAATGAGTTAGACACATGCGGCATTTAATCCGGTGGATGGCGCATTTAAAACGAGTTTTAATTTTTTTGTACGTCACGGTCTTTTCAACCCACCTCGGCAGTTGTGCGCGACTGTCTTTTGCGGGGCGGATTTTCGAGCTTCACCCGCAATTGTGGAATGATATAGCGAATGGCCTCGATGTTTCGGAAGAGATTGGCGTATCCTTCCGAAACGCAACCTTAGGAGAGCTGTTGCGAGCATTTTTTACGGAGTTGTCCCGCAGTTTCGGGAGAATATACGATTTCTTTCCGCAATTTTAATGGAGATAAGTTAATCGCTTCTGCAATTGCGGAACAATTTCGCGAAGGTTCCCGCCGTTTCGGGAAGGATTGGCGAATGGATTCCGCAACTCAAAAAATTTCTAAGTCTCCGCAGGGTTTCGGAAAAAAATGTGACTGTTGCCGCAGTTGCGGAAAGCTTTCGCAAATAGCTTCCACAGTTTTGGAACGGATTGGCGAATGGCTCCACTATTTCGGAGAGATAAGCTGAATGGTTCCGCTGTTTCCGAAAGATAAGCTGAATGGTTCCGCGAAAAGTCTAAGTCTTTCGGCGGGTCTTCGGAAAGATAACGTGAAGGCTTCTGCAGTTGCGGAAGGCTTTCTCAAATGGCTTCTGCAATTTCGGAAGGGAAACCTAAAAGGTTCCGCCATTTCGGAAGGCTTTTGCGAATAGCTTCTGTAACTTCGAGAAAAAAGACTTAATATTTTTTCAAAAGAGACTAAGTCATTCGGTGGCCCCAAGGAAGGTTTGCGAATGACTCCCGCAGTTTCGGGAGAGTAAGCTGAATGGTTCCACGACTGCGGGAGGATAACCCAAATAATTCCACAAACTTCGAGAAATAGCTTCTAAGTCTTTTGAGCAGTTTCGGGAGGCTTATACGAATGGCTCCCGCAGTCGCAGGAGGATAAGATGAATGATTCCGCAACTGCGGGAAGATAACTTGAAAGGTTCCGAAAAATTCGAGAGGTTAACTTGAAAGGTTCTGCAACTTCAGGAGGATTTTCTCAAATGGTTTCGCGAATTTTAGGAGAACTTCACGAATTTGATCCTTAGAAGAAGAACTTGAAATTCTCAAAGCAGGATTTTCAGTTGAAAACAAAGTAAAAAGGAGAATTAAACTCTTAAGGCAGTCTTTCTGAAAAAATAAAAGGAGGGGCCCCAATATGTACAAAATTTTTTGGGGGTATGTTGTTGCAACAACAATTGGCGAGTCGCTGGCGAACACAGATCTCTGAAAAATTCCTCTCCATGATCCAAAACCTTATTAAAGACATCCATCTATATGCAATATTCAGCTGAGCATTTGAATTTCTGTGAAGGAAGAAGGCACTTTACTTGCTAGCCATTGGGGAAAGGGGAGCTTTGACAGAGATATCTTTAAAACTCTCAAAGGGCCAACATATGGGATTCATTTTAGAAGGATCATCTTTCAGATGACTACTACCGTCGGACTCCACAAGATTTGCAACACTTTTCTCATGGACATTATTGCTCTTGTTCCTCATTCCCATGCCGCTTGCATCCTTTTGGATGTTTGTACTTTGGACAGCTTTGCTGTTTGAGCCTTCCAGAGATATTTTCTTTAGACATGATCTTTGATTTAGGCTCCTCAATCCATAATGTCCTTTTGTGTAAGTGAGAGATTTCATTGGTTTGATCAAGCCTCACGGACGGAGAGGAGCCTATTTTGAGTTGAGCCTTTTGGACAACCTTCTTGATTTTACATGTTTTCGCTTCTGTCTCAGCCATACTTTAATTGAGGCGAGAATCTTTGGAAAACAGACTCTTGAATATAAGCCATTTTGGCTGTTAAATTTGCAGCATGGAGTCATTTCAATACCCTATGCCCTCGAGATGTGCTACTTTCCATGGGTCCAACCTCAATAACCTTCTTGAGATGCCTTTAAGTGTGAGAGTGGGTGGATCCCAAATATAGTAATAAAGATATTCATAGGTCTTTTCTATTTAAACAGGATTAGTGTGACTAGCAGAGTGGGCTTCCTTCCTTCTGAAAAGGTTCAGCAAGAGCACAATACATGGATAAACTTTCATTCAAGCATAGTTCCGGACTCATGGGTTGTGAGATTTCTTTAAGAGATCTATCTTGATGGGGAACTCAACCGCAGGGGCTTTCAGAAAGCAAACTTTGTGCAAAGGTTCAAATGACAAGAAAAGAAACAAAAATGGCTGAAAATAATGCAAACAAAAGGCTAAAGCAATAATAAAAGAAAACTTTATTTATGTACAGAAAGTCTCAGCGAGACTATGCGAAGTATTGTTTCAGGGCGAGGCCATTGAGAGGAAGGGTTACTTCTTCTCCCTCGAGGTCTGTCAACTTATAAGTGGATGGGCCTATCTTTGCCGAAATTTGGTGCGGGCCTACCCATAAATGTTGGAATTTCGTGTGCATTCCTTTTCCTTCATGATTATGGTCCCATTTCAGGACTAAGTCCCCAACTTCAAAACTTCTTTTACCCGACTTTCTCTTATCGAACCATCTCTTAACTATGTCTTGGTGTTGATGGAATCGGTCTTTAGCTTTCTGTCAGGCCTCTTCAAGTTGAAGCAGGGTATCGATCCTGGATTGTAAGACTTGGCTACCAGAACCCCGAGAGGCTTGGGATAACTGTAAGGATGGGAGCAAGATGTTTGGGGGAAGGATGGATTCCTTACCAAAGACAAGAGTGAAAGGGGAAACCCCTAATGCGTTCTTTGGAGTCACCCTGTTTGCCCATAAGGCGTTTGGGAGAGCTATATGCCAACTTCGCTGGTTTTCTATCACAGTTTTCTTGAGAATCCGAATCATATTTTTGTTTGAAGATTCAGCTAATCCGTTCCCTTGAGGGTAATAATTGGCTGAATAATGCAGCTTAATTCCCCATTCATAAACAAATTCATTTATCTTGCAAGATGAAAAATAGGAAGCATATCAAAAACAAGGGAAATTGGAACCCCAAACCTGGTTATGATGTTTTCTTTCAAAAAACTGATGACTGCATCTTCATTGATCTTGCGCAATGGGATGGCTTCCGTCCATCTAGTGAAGTAGTCGGTAGCCGTCAGGATGTATCGATGTTGCAAAGAAGAATTTGGATTTATCTCTCCGATAACATCTATACCCCACTGCTCAAAAGGCTCAGAGATAATAACCGGTTGTAACGGTTCTGCTGCCTTAGGTAACTTCCCGGCACTTCTTTGGCATACATCACAGTTTCGTGCATATGTATGGGCATCTCGGAACAGAGTGGGCCAATAATATCCAGCTCTAAGTATCTTGTGTTCTGTTGTCTCCCCTGAATAATGTCCACCTGCGGGGCCATCGTGTAATTCTTTAACAACTTTACTTGCATCTTCCTTTTCTAGACATCTAAGGAAAACTCCATCATAATTCTTTCTGAAAAGTATCCCATCAATGATTTTATAAGGTGCTGATTTCAAACGGAGTGCCCTTCTTTGTTTAGAGTTCCAGTGCTCAGGTAGGTATCCTTGCTGTAAATAATGCACCAAATCTCTATACCATGACTGAGGAGTCGAGAAGATAGGACATACTTCAACCAAGTTCAGCTCAGCTTCATTCTTCCAATGTTGCTCTTCATCAGTTGAGTTTCCTGCAAGTAATTTGCACAGGCCTTGCCCTTTGATGATCGTGGCTAGTTTAAATTCTAAATCATATTCTTGAAGAGCTATGACCCAGTTCCCCCTCCTTTCTCCTAGTTCCTTTTGAACAAAAAGGGATCTAACAGCTGGATGGGGAACTATGACTTTAGTTCTGTTCTTAAGATTATATGGCCTGAATTGCTTGACTTCTTTGAAGACAGCGTATGCATGCTTGTCCACCATGGGATAATTTAGCTCAGCCCCCTGGAGACTAGTGCTCATAAACGAGATTGGGTACTCGTCTCCTAGTTCCACCTTTTGAGTGAGTACAGCTGCGAGGGAGTCGTCCGAAGCAAAGGTGTACAGGATAAAATCCTTATCAAAATATGGGCTTCTTAAGGAAGGAGCTTTAGCTATAGCTGCCTTAATATCTCTAAAAGCATCCTTTTCTAAATCTGTCCACTTGAACTGTATGCTTTGTTTAACCATCTGTTGCAACGGTTTAACAATTTGTGCGAAATCTGGAACAAATCTGCGGACGAAATTGATAGTACCCATAAAGGACTGCATAGATTTTTTGTTGTGAGGCATTGGAATCTTATTGATAGCTTGTACTCTTTCCTGATCTATTGACACTCCTATTTTGGAAATGATATGGCCCAAGAGTTTACCTTCGGGAACTACGAACACACTCTTCTTGGGATTCAAAGAGATACCATATTTCCGACAGCGATCAAAAATATGTTTTAAATGGACAACATGATATTCCCTTTTCTTTGAGAAAACTGTCACATCATCTAAGTAGACAACAACACATTGCCCACCCAATCCTCGGAAGGCGATATCCATTGCTCGTTGGAATGTAGCTCCTGCGTTTATCCGGCCAAATGGCATCCTTCTATATGCGAAAGTTCCCCACTTAGTGCAGAAAGTAGTCTTAAGACGATCTTCTTTGGCTACTAATACCTGATTGTAGCCAGAGAAACCATTGAGAAGAGAAAATAGCTCAGATCCCGACACCATTTGAAGGATTTGTTCCATTGAAGGGATGGGGTAGTTGTCTTTATCTGAAGCTCTGTTTAGATTTCTGAAATCTACACATAGCCTTATCTCTCCTGACTTCTTTCTTACGGGAACTAAATTAGCAACCCACTCAGAATGACAGACCTTAAAGATTATTTTAGCGTCCAGGAGTTTCTTTAACTCCTTTTGAATTAGAGGCTCCAAAGTAGGATGCATCCTTCTTAACTGCTGCTGAAATGGCTTGGCACCCGCTTTCATTGGTATAACATGCTGAATAATGCGGACATCATATGTTTTCAAATCCTCATAGGTCCATGCAAACACATCCTTATATTGCTTAAAAAGTTTGATGAACCTGTCTCTTTCTGCTGGCAAACAACATTTGCCAAGGTTGACAAACTTTGGTTTTGCTTTGGTGCCCAAATTGACTAACTCATGTTGCATCGATGAAATGTTAGTTTTGGTATTAGCTGGCCTTTTGAATTTATTTTGAATATTGAACAACATTTCAAGGGACCTTACCCCTTTGGGGATGAAATTTCCTTTCTCTACATCCTTCTTCAACAAATCAACATCGTGTTCTTCTTCATCTATCGCAGCTCCTTGGAAGCTATCTTCGTTCGTTAGAAAGCTAATAATCTGCTTGTCGTCATCGAAAACTCTGAAGTTTGTGATGTTATCGGGAATGGAGGGCCTGAAAATTAATTCAATTGAGCATTTATTATTTGATGGAACCAATATAGAAGCAGATGTTGCTAACAAATCAGCTGCAACATTTTGCAATCTAGGAATAGAATTTATATTGAAAGCGTCAAAATGCATAATTAAATCTCATACCTCAGCCTGATAACCCTTCAAATGAGGTGAGAGACAATGAATGGTGTCCCTTACTTGCCTTACAACTATCTATGAGTCACCAAAAACCTTCAGGTACTTAACATTTAAACCAATGGCCTTCTTTAAACCATGTACTAAAGCTTCATATTCTGCTGTGTTGTTAGTACAATCAAATTCTAATCTACAGGACAAAAAATACTTGTTTCTTTTTGGATCCATCAGAACACAACCGGCTTCGGATCCTTCTATAGTTTTAAAAACATCAAAGTATAATGTCCAAAAAATATCTTTAGATTCAACTAAGTTAGTATCTCTATGATCTAATTCAGTGACTAAACTAACTATATTACAGTCAACATCGTCAGTTCAAGAGAAATGAAGGAGATCGGACTGTTCATCTGATTCATGGTTGATAGTTTCAGACTGATAATTACCCGGATCAATTTCTAAAAAGTAATTCCCCAGAACCGAGGATGAGAAGGTTACAGCCTCATTCTTTTCCTCCAGTTGAGTGACATTTTGCTTCATGTGTGGTTCTCTTAGGACTTTGATCTGATTCTGCCTGTTCTGATAAGGCAACCACAGATGAGACCAATCAGTGGTAAAGTAACCATTCAGCTTGGTAGACCAGTCCCTACTTAAGATCAGACCATAGGCTTCAGGAATATCAACTACCATTATGTCAATGAACTGACAGACTCTAGAGTTGGCTGATAATCTAATGAGAACATCTTTAATCTTCCCAATCACTTTGACAGCAGTCCTATCTAACTGGATAATTTGGGTCGGAGATGGCATAGGTTTCCCATTAATTTTTTTACAAATTGACAGTGGCATGATGTTTGAAGATGCTCCAGAATCTACCAAACAATTGTGAACATTATGATTGAAGATTTCAAAGGTCAACAAGAAAGGCAATGTTTGAGATTTAGATTTTCCTCCGATGCTAGCTTCATTAATTTTGGGATTTTCTTGAGAGTCCATTAATGGAGTGCTGGGCTGGGGCTGCAAAACATGCAGCAGCTTGTCTCGTTGATGAGGAAAACTGCACATGTCGAATATTAACACATTTGCTTTTACCTTCTTTATGTCTTCAATAATGTCATACCCTCTATCAGACTCGTTCCCAATTCGGGCTGGATGATCTGTTTTACTCATTGTGACCTTAGGTTGCTGAACTATGGTGTCAACGTTTGGTGGTTTGGCCACTGTTTGGTTAACTTTAGGCTGCGGTGGAATGATTGTTATATGCCTTCTAGGTAGTTCTTTTGAAACTTTAGGCTTGGGAGGAGCCGAGTTTGGGACAGGATCTGTAATAGGGCCTTTGCTGTGGGTAGCAACGTTCACAGTAGAGGGAGAGCTTTCTATGGGATCTTCTTCTGTTAATTCAGTCATAGGTACCCAATCCCATAGCACCATAGTAGTGTCCGGGGTTGGTTCCTCTAACTCAGGGCTCGATTCCTCTAGAGGATCATCTTGGTCTAGGATCTGTGAATCTAGCATTTGGTTCATGACTAAACTCATGGAGTTAATCCATTGTGGGCAGCTCTTTTCCAAATGCGGTTCTTGATGAAAAGTGCAGAAGTTTTCCATCCCGATTTCATTGAGGTTTAAAACATGGGAAGTATTCATGGGTGGATGAGGTTGATCACCGTATTCCCTCTTTTTATAAAATGGCTTGAAAGGTTTCTTAGATGTGCTAGCAGCCTTATCTTTCTCGAGATCTACAATTTTATTGGATAACTTCTGCATCGTCTTAACTACATTCTCCATGTCTGTTGATGACTCTTCCTTACCTCTAGTGAGCAGCAAGGTTTTTTTACTGGCTGCTAGTTTTGGCTCAGTGTCTAAGGCATGTTTAGCAATGCTATCTGCTTCTTCTTCTACTTTTCTAGCTTATTCGAAGTTCTCTATCAGGGTAGTTTTCTTAGATCTTTTAACGAACATTGCTATGGGTCCTTCAAGAGTTGTTGTATAATATTCAATCAAAGATTCCTCTGCTGGTTTGTTTGCTTCATTGAAATTATTTAAAAGCATTGTGAATCTTTGATTAAAGTCTTGAACCTTTTCTTTCTTTTCCATTCTCATGGATAAGAGTTCTTTCATAAGTGTAGCCACAGTCTTTTGGTTTCCATACTTCTTCAAAAAATAGTTTTCAAATTCATCCCAACTTGAGATTGAGCTAGGTTGTAGGCTAAAATACCAGGATGATACTTTCGGCTCGAAGTTGTATGGAAAAAGCCTACAGACTACATCTTCATGCTGTACGTTCAAAAGATTCAGAGCTAAGTAGAAACTCTTGAGATGATCTTCGACTGAAATGGCTTTCCCTAGGTCGAATTTAGGTAAGACCTTCTCTGGATTTTTTGGAAGATTGTGGAATGGCCCAACTAAATTCAATGCTCCCCTTTCTCTCCAAGCAGGTACAGCCATGTTCCTATGTGGAGAATCTGGTGGAGAATTGTACGGTGAATTCTGTGGAGTATTCTTTGGAGTAATAAGTTCTCCAAGACTTTCTTGATCTGAAATATTTCCTGGGTTTTCAATATCTACCTTGTTTAGAGGTTCTACAATCTCTTCTAAAGTTAAATTCACAAGCTCTTCAAAACATTGCACAAGAATCGAATCACGGGTGTATTGTCGCTCTATTCTAGGGGAAATTTTCCTAGGGAGAAAATTTACTGCGTTTAAACCACCTAGCTGTGTAACATAAGATCGTGTGTGCCTCCTCAGATCTTCTATTTCTGTAAAAGGTACAGCATACAATGCTTCTTGAGGCTCAGGATTAGAGATAAGGCTTTCTTGATTTGCTACTTCAAGATTTGGGCTGTCTGAAATTCCTTCTTTAAGCGGGTTTTCAGTAATATTTATGACAGTGGGCGATTTTCCTTTATCAGCCATGCACTTTCAGGCCCTCCTTCTAGCGCCAAAAACTGTTGATGCCTCGGAGATCGTAGCATCAATCAGAAAAGGATCCTCCCCGGTAGACTATCCCAATTAGATTTTCCACCGTTTGGTGTAGGGAATCCGTCCGGTTAGTGGTTCCGGCAACCGTGGGTTTGGAGATTTGCTCCAATTATATCGGTTATGGCCCGATCCACCGTTCTTTTGATTTTAAGTTTTAGAATGATATGCAAGTGCCTAGTCTAAATTTAATCTAAATGCAGAACTGGAAAACAGACCTATGTCTAAAAATTGAAATAAATCTAAACTATCCCTGCAAGGAGCAAATTGAAAGCATGAGTAATGAGCTGTAGGAGTTATCTAAAAAATAAACATACAGCCATTAAATTTTAAATATAGAGCTACAGCAAAGGTAAGAGATATCAGAAGATAGCTTCTAATTAAATATAACACATTCCATTACTCATGAAAGAGAGAATTCATTTGCATAGAAAGAAGTAAGATCATTCACTACAAAGAAATAATTCAAAACAGTAAAGAAAGACCTCACAGTAAAATATGGAAGTCACAAGAATAGTCCAATATACATCCAATCTTCATTTCCATGCAAAAAGACGTCCTCTCCAGGCTCTTATTAGGTAGATTTTATTTTCTTGAAACAAGTGCAAGATAGCTCGTACAAGTTCAGAAAATTATTCCCCTGCCAAAAGTCCTCTACATTGCTTCCTAAACTTCTATTTATAATATTACAAAATGACCTTTGGGCTACCACCTGGCTCTTTACACTTGTCACCTATAGACTTTTCCCCTTTTAACAGACAAAAATGTGACCCTTTCTTAAACAGAAAATTACTTAAAAAAGAAAAGGACAACTGTCCAATGGCTCCAGGTTTTTATACATATGAAAGCCAAATTATAAAATATAGGAATTAATGCTTTAATATCAGCGCGTTCACTCTTGGGAAGGCGCTCCAGCTGGGAGAGAAGCACTCGAGCTAGCTGTTACTGCTGCTGCTGCTGGGAGAGAAGAACTCGGGCTAGCTGTTACCTCTACTGTTGCTGGAATAGAAGCACTTGGGCTGGCTGTTACTTCAGCTGCTACTACTGCTTTCTTTTCTTCTTCAACAATGTAACTGTACCAGACACCGGTGTCTCTGATAACTACATTTTCTGCGGAAGGGAGCAAGATTTTCTGGGAAGTCACATCTTTACCAAGCTCTGCTCCAATGCCCTGAATTTCCACAACAACTACTTGGTGGATTTCTTTAAGCAAATGGTTGTGTATCGATGACATCCCAATATAATGATGGAGATCATCAATGGCTAAGACATCAATCTTTTTTACGTATTCTGTTTGGATATCTAGTTCCTCCTTCAAGTTAGACAAACGTTGCTCCTTGCTCGGGAACTCATCAAGGGACTGGGGAAAACTCAACTTGCATTTATCATGCACTTCATGGATTTTTTGATAGAGACTATTACTTTTATCCATTGTCCCTTGGATCTTATCCATTAGCTTAAGGCTACAGTTTCTACAAAATTCCAATAGGGCTATGTCTTCATTAAAACCATCTATAGATTTGAATGGGAGATGCTTGGGGAAATCCACCTTTCCTTCTCTCCATTCTATTTGACTCAGGATGTTTGCCTTCACCCGAGTATATTTAGCCTTAAGCCTACTGGCCTCCGCATTAACTTCTTTTAATCTAACCACCATGGCCTTGAGCTTGCATACTTCCTCAGTAATTAGTTCCTGTGTGTCATGGATTTGCTTTAGGATGCTATAGGACATCTCATGGAAAGGAGACATATCTATCGCCCTGCCTTCTGCTTGTTCTAATTGCTCAACCAATACCTGCTTATTTGCCTCTAGATAGGATACTTTAGCTTCTGCATCGTTCTTTTATGCTTCTAAGATCATCATCTGGACTGCCATGTGCTCCTTTTATTCTTCCAAAAGGTTATACTTGTCTGACAATTCCTTATGTTCAACAGATAGGCGATTATACCTATTCACTACGAGATCTCTATAAGCCTGCTCGTTAGCCATAGTGTGTTGTAAGATGTGAGCTCTCCTCTTTGTCGACTCAACTTCTTTAACTATATCGGCCACATTGTCCAGAGTTTCTTTTGCTGTCTCTACAGCGGCGGATGCCATAGCTAAGGGAGCCTTATTTGTATTTTGCATTACTGTGGTCTCCCGGTGGGTAACAATATCTTCTTGGAAGAGTCTCTTTACCCTCTCTTCCGATTTAAGGACCATTGCCTTCCTCTTCGTATCATAGACAAATTCATCCCATCTGGACACGGTATGCTCTCCTGATGGAGTGTAAGGGACGATTGGGAGATCTATAATATTTATTTCTGCTTCCGCGGGTGGGGTCTGGACTACTTGAGCTGAATCTGTTTCCACATTTTGGGTACCAGAGGCACCTGCTTGTGCTGTGACCGCCTCCACATTTTGAGTGCCGAAGACACCTGTTTGAGATACGTCTATTTCCATATCCTGGGTGCCGGAGCCACCTGCTTGGGCATCTTCAACTGTCTTGATTTCTTCTTCCGTCTTTTGCCTCACTTCAGCTTGTGGCTGATTCTCTTTTCCTTCCACCTGCTTCGCGTCTTCGGCTTCTTTCTGCAGCCTTGCATCTTCTACTTCTTTCTGCTGTTGGGCTTCCTCAACTTCTTTCCGTAGCCTTTCATTTTCTGCTTCTTGCTGCAATCTTGCCACTTCAGCTTCTTACTGTAATCTTGCAATTTCAGCCTCTTGCTACAACCTTGCTTCCTCTTTTAGCCTTTATTCTTCTTGGGCTCGGGCATCAGCTGCTTCTTTCTCTTTCTGCAGGCTGGTTTTTTGGGCCTTGGTAGAGCTAGAGCTTGCTCCACTGCCTTGGCGACAAATATGTAACTTAGTCATGTTGCTGATGCCTCTGAATGCCTCTTCCTTGGCATCATAATAATGAGCGTACTCAAAATGAGCATAAATTTCCTTGCAATGCTCGACAACTTTTCCCCGCCTATCATTCCTATGGAAAATTACTTCGCCGAAGTGGAAAGCTTTCAGCTCTTGAACAAACTCCTCAGCTGATGCAAACCCTGAGAATTTGTAAGCTCCTATGCAGAAGGGTAAAGGAGGGAAAGAAGCCTTATGCTGCTTGTTAAGTGCCGCTCCAACTCCATCAAGGAAAATTTGTCTCACTACTTCCTTGAGGACTACATAGTCAGTAGCATACCTCGGCAAAATATATGGAGCTCTAGTCCCTCCAAACATCCTGATGTAGGTGCCTTTCATTGAAAAATAAAAATCTCCATAGATTTCCAGGATCTCCATGGCATTTTCCCACAGACAGTTGGGCTCTTCCTTGAATATCTGCTCATATAGGGGCATGATGAATCCCTCACAGATGAGCTTATAGTTGGCTCTGTAATTTTGAGCCCACATTATCTTGTAAGCAGTGTAAACCGAGGTGTTGGCTTTATCCCACGTGCAACCTAAGACGAGGAAAGATAGCTTGGCCAAAACACAGTCAATGAGATAGGAAGACATAAAATTTTGAAATTTTTAAGTCCAGACCTTCTCTTGCAGCAGCCACTATGGATGCCAAACTGTCTGAGAGGATAGTAGCCCAGTCAAACACAACCCCTTTGAATGCTACGAAGTGTATGATGGGAGCCCACTGTATCCTGTATACAATGCCATCGAGCATGTCGAAAATTCTGCACAGCATCAGGCGATCAACCTGAAAGGAGGTATTAGGTTTTGAACATCGTACTCATCATTACCTCTCTTTCTTAAGTGCTTTCCTACGACCAATAATTTTTTGGCCATCTCAATATTGTTCATCTGGCCCAACCATTCATCGCTCAAAGCCTGCTGGGGACGTGAGAATTTATAGGCTGCAGCAATATATGCTGGGTGGAATGAGGTGATGGCGATTCTCCCACTGTCATTTAATACTCTTGTCTCCGCATTAGTATGCTCCAATATCCACCCGATCACTTCAGAACATGGGAACACTTCAGGGCGGGTAGAAGCTCTAGCTATGCCTGAAGTTCTGATGTTGCGGTAGATCTGTTCTTCTTCTAGTAACATATACGGGATATCTTGGTCTCTGATCATCCTGTAAATATCGCCCCAACGGACTTTGGGAGGAATTCCGGTGGTACACTTAGTATCTTGGAACATAGTTTCAGTCCTAAGTAGTACTGGCTCTGGTTCCATCACTTTAGCTTTCTTTCTACCACCTTTTGGCATTTTGGCTTATACCTGCTAGCAACCAAAACAAGTCATCATAAAAATGTGCAACCTGTTATGATATTTTAACAAAGAGCAGGACCAATTTAACATGCTAATGAGAGATATAGATAAACTATGAAGCTGCATGTTGGGGAAGCAAAATAAAACACTCCAAACAAGGAATATAGCTCTGAGACTTGATTATCCTAAGGAAATAAAGGTTGGAATGTTCCCGAAAGGGCAAGCATACGACATGGAAACAACCTGTTTCCCATCTATCCCTAGGAGAGAGGGTACCCTTCATTATTGCACTCCTAATGGTCAATGGTGGGTCAGCTTGGATTGAAACAATCCTATGACGAAACCAGGGACCGCTTTCCACTTTCATGGGAGGGTGAGGGGGTCAGCCAGCTACTACTGTTATTAATAAAATTTGACGAGACATTGTATGGCCGGCTCAGAGCTTGAATGAGGGTGACAATAGAATGTAGCCGGTGAAAAACTCGGGTGGTCATAGTTAAGGGACCTTGGCGGGTAGGAACGAGAAACCAAAGGGGCTTCGGTGGTCTTAAAAAAAAAAAATAATAACGACATATGGCCAAGACTGTCTATCGGCCACGTTGAAGATGGAAAAAACCCACAGGTAACTTGACGTGGAGATAAGACAAAAAACAGTGGTTAAAAAACCTACCTGGCAACAAGAATGTAGCTGAATGAGGTGGACGCGGACGTGGACGAGCTGAGTTGGAGCAGTCTAGCGCGGTGTTCTCAACAGTGCTCGTTTCAATGAAAATTAACAATGCGGTCGACCAAACCTTAACCATCCTTTTAAATGAGTTAGACACGTGCAGCATTTAATCCGGTGGATGGCGCATTTAAAACGAGTTTTAATTTTTTTGTATGTTGCGGTCTTTTCAAGCCGCCTCGGCAGTTGTGCGCGACCGTCATTTGCGGGGCAGATTTTCGAGCTTCACCCGCAATTGGGGAACGATATAGCGAATGGCCTCGACGTTTCGGAAGAGATTGGCATATCCTTCCGAAACGCAACCTTAGGAGAGCTGTTGCGAGCGTTTTTTATGGAGTTGTCCCGCAGTTTTGGGAGAATATACGATTTCTTTCCGCAATTTTAATGGAGATAAGTTAATCGCTTCCGCAATTGCAGAACAATTTCGTGAAGGTTCTCGCCGTTTCGGGAAGGATTGGTGAATGGATTCCGCAACTCAAAAAATTTCTAAGTCTTTGCGGGGTTTCAGAAAAAAACGTGAATGTTTCCGCAGTTTCAGAACGGATTGGTGAATGGTTCCGCTATTTCGGAGAGATAAGTTGAATGGTTCCACTGTTTCAGAAAGATAAGTTGAATGGTTCCTTGAAAAGTCTAAGTCTTTCGGCGGGGCTTCGGAAAGATAACGTGAAGGCTTCCGCAGTTGCGGAAGGATTTCTCAAATCGCTTCTACAATTTCGGAAGGGAAACCTGAAAGGTTTCGCCATTTCGGAAGGATTTCGCGAATAGCTTCCGCAACTTCGAGAAAAAAGACTTAAGATTTTTTCAAAAGAGACTAAGTCATTCGGCGGCCCCGGAGAAGGTTTGCGAATGACTCCCGCAGTTTCGTGAGAGTAAGCTGAATGGTTCCACGACTGCGGGAGGATAACCCAAATAATTCCGCAAACTTCGAGAAATAGCTTCTAAGTCTTTCGAGCAGTTTCGGGAGGCTTATACGAATGGCTCCCGCAGTCGCGGGAGGATAAGCTGAATGGTTCCGCAACTACAGGAAGATAACTTGAAAGGTTCCAAAAAATTTGAGAGGTTAACTTGAAAGGTTCTGCAACTTCGGGAGGCTTTTCTCAAATGGTTTCGCGACTTTTAGGAGAACTTCACGAATTTGATCCTTAGAAGAAGAACTTGAAATTCTCAAAGCAGGATTTTCAGTTGAAAATAAAGTAAAAAGGAGAATTAAACTCTTAAGGTAGTCTTTCTGAAAAAATAAAAGGAGGGGCCCCAATATGTACAAAAATTTTGGGGGGATGTTGCTGGAACAACATGTCCCAATTTGAAATGATAGTCCTTGGTAGCCCAAAATGAACCAAAATGCGCTTGAAGAAGAGATTAGCAATGACTTAAACATAGATGCTCTTCTTGTAGGCTGTTAGGATGGCCATCTTAGAGAAGCGATCCACAACCAAAAACACGTCATTACCATGATTTTTTGAAGGTAGTCTGGACATGTAATCCATGGATATGGATTCCCAAAGCCCATTGGGGGTAGGCAGAGAGGTGTATAGTGCTAGCTTATTAATGGTAGGTTTTGCAATGGAAGAGGCAGTGCATGATTTGATGTATAAACCGATATCTTGTCAAAGCTTTGGCCAATAGAAATACTTTTGCAACACCATATTTTTTGTTCCAAAATGCCCTACCACCCAACTATAATGCGCTTCCTAAATGATCTTTGCATGCTCACTTGAAGGAACAAAGAGATGTCCCAGGTGGCATCGCAGTTCTTCATAGAGATGAAAGTCTGCCATTGGTGTGCCTGCACATAATTCTTAATAGGTGGAAGCAAATTTGGGATCACTATCATATAGTTGAGGCCATTCAAAGGTCTCGTGGCCACAAGAGTTGAGCACCGTGGTCAATGCTACTACTAGAGGCCAACTGAGACAATCATAGACTCGATTGGTGTTTCCATTTTTATATTTGATGTTCAAGTGGAATTGCTACAAGTATGTGGACCACTTTTGGTGGTGGTCATTCTGTAATTTCCCTTGTGTTTGCATGAACTACAAGGGCTTATGATCAGTGTGGATGAATGTCTCTTTTCCTATAATGTAATGTTTCCATTGGTGGCAAGCTTGGACAATGGATTACATCTCCTTGTCATAGGTGGGGACTTGTGGAAGACATCTGAAAGTGTCTCACTATGATATGCCACTGGATGGCCATGCTAAGTGAGGACTGTTCCAACATCATAGTTCAAAATGTCTGTTTCAATTTAGAAGGGTTGTTGCAAGCCTGGTATGGTAAGGACAGGTGCCAAACATAAGGGCTCCTTCATTTCCTCAAATGCTTGTTGTTTTGACTTGGACCAAACAAAATTGGCCCTAGATCCCCATTTGGTCACTTGGATAAGGGGCTAAGAAATATTAGATAATCCCAACACAAATCTACAATAGGAGTTGGCAAGGCCTAGGAAGTTGCACAACTCTATGAGATTCGTCGAGGTCAACTAGTTCCGAATGGCTTGGATCTTTGTCGGATCCACATGCACACCATTTTCTTCCATGATGTATCCCAAATACTAAATCCTCTCCATGCCAAATGAGCACTTCTCTAGATTGGTGTATAACTTGTGCTACTGTAGGGTGTTGAGGAATTGTTGGACCTGTTGTAAATGTTTTTCCCATGTTCTTTTGTAGATGAGGATGTCATCAAGATATACGACCAGAAAAGAATTGGTGAATAGCTGAAGAATATTATCCATCATCCTCATGAAATTCATTGGAGCATCATTCAAGCTGAAAGGCACGACCAACCACTCAAAAAGGCCTTCCCAATATTTCAAGGTAGTCTTCCAGACATTGATATGCTCACTGGGTACCTGATGATAGCCAGAATTCAGATCAATCTTACTGAAATACTTGGCACCCTTGAGCTAGTAGAAAAAATCATCGATCCAGGGAATGGGATACTGATTCTGGACTATGATTTTGTTTAGATATTTGTAGTCAATACAGAGTCTCGATGTCCCATCTTTCTTTTTTACCAACACAATTTGTCTCACACAAGGTGAGGAGTTGAGTCGAATGTGCTCCTTTTGGATTAATTCTTGAATTTAGCATTTGATTTCTTCATTTTACATTAGGGAATTCTTGTATACCGACCCGTTCAGTAAAGGCGCCATGGGAATCAAATCAATTGGATTCTTGACCTGGAAATGTAATGGCACCTCGCTAGGTGTGAAGAAGATGTCTCTATATGCTTCCACTATCTTGTCCACTTGCTTCTGTTGTGTGAAGAGACCCTATGTAGAGGTGGTGGATGTTGTGATATTTCGTTCACATTCAGAATAAATCATAAAGAGGACGAATTTCCCTGTCTAGGAGATTACCTTCCTGCAATGCTTAGCTATGATGAGAGACATTGTAGTAGTGGGAATTATCTTTGGTATCCTATAGAGTTTCTTTCCCAAAGTAATAATGACACTACAAGGTCAAGACTCATATACAACATGATGTTTCCACATATATGGTTGTCCTAAAAGAACATCACAAAATTCAAGCAGGAAAACATCACACATTACCTCATCTTTGAAGGAATTGATGATGTAGGATAGGCGGCACTATTGACTGACGTAGATGTCTAATCCCTGACTCAGTCAACCGATGGTGTATGGTTGCGGGAGTGGCACCATCGACATCTTCAATCTTTTGATGACCTCGATCGAGATTAGGTTCTTCCTGATAGCATTGTCCACATTGAAATGTAGTGCATTCCCCTGCACCCACAGTTATGAATGGAAGAAGTGCTCCCCTTCCTTTGGATCCTACGACTCTTCTGGTTGGATATTTTTGGTTGTGATGGTGGCACTAGGTTCTGGACCAATGATACACTTTCCCCTTTCTTGCTCTAAATCAGAGTTTGAGCGAGAGTCCGACTCTGGGGATTTAGTTTCATCCAACAATGATTGTTTTGAGAAGCATTCATCAATATTGTTCCAAGGGATTTTGTGGAACTCACACTACTTTCCAATGTCCTTCGATTTCCCATTACCCTTCTTTACCTACGGCTTGGGATGGTTGTTAGGATTTTGGACGTCCTTTGATTTGTGATCAGTTAGGGATACCTTTTCTAGGATTTTGCTATTATTGATTTGCAAACCCAAACTCTCGCTTATTCTTTTGCTTAAACTTTTACTTGATCTTGACAACATACCGATAAGAATCTCTCAGTGAGGATATGTTTAGGAAATACATCTCTATATGATTGTACCTATGCAGGCCACTACGGTAATTTAGGACCAAGTTTCATTCAGAGTCTCTAATACCCATTTTTTAGCGCAGGGTATGGAATATGTTTGTAAACTCATGCAATGTCTGGTCTCTCTCCTAGTGCCAAGTCCTCCACTTGGTGTACTGGTCATCATAGTTTCTAACATGGTAGAATTCCTCTTTGACAACATCGAAAAAAGCTGCACAAGTGGGTTATGTCTTGCATATTTCAGACTCATCTCTCACATGCCTCTCGCAGTACCCCTCCCACCAATACTTGATATGGGGGAGGGACTTAAGGAGCACAGACGTGATCTTTTCATTGTTGGAAAATTTTTTAACATAGAAGTAACCCTCTAATAGAGTTAACCATTTCTCACAAGCATCTGCATATATCTTGCCTTCAAATAAGGGAATTTCAAAGTTAACTTGTACCTTGAAGGAAATTGTACCTCCAAAATAGTTGCTTGTTGAAGGTGCATCTACCACAATCAGCATTTGTCGAAGGATCTAGGTGAAATTATCCATCATCTCTTTCCTCTGTCATGTGAGGCCTTCCTTGAGCAAAAAATTAATAGGATCTCTTGCTCCATTGTCTCTGTTTTCTTCTCCTTCCATGTGAGGCTGCTTGGACTGATGAGGGTGGTTTTCCTCAAGCTCAACTAGTTTGAGACTCAACTATCGATATTCAGATCTCGTCGGGGACATGCATTAAGAAACCATAAGAGCATATTGTTCTAATGCCATTGATTCAGATTTATGTGAGAACGAAATGAAATGGCATATGTATATTCACATGAACATATATATTACAAGAAACACAATGATACAATAAACTTAGATTCTATTAAATGAATGAAACCGAACATACTATAAAATAAAAGCAGTTAGAATGGTGGTAGCTATATCTCTAAGAAGAGATGTGGTGGATATACTTATTCATCACAAGCTGAATACAAAAGGAGGTCAAAGGGCCTTTTATCATAAATTATTGAAGAGGTAGAAACCATAAACCTAACCCTAGTAGGAGATTAACCTTCAAAAGGTTTGTGGGCACCGAGGTGGTTAGTTGATACACCAACTTCGCGTGGGCATAAATTTTGCATACGATCTCTATTTTGGGTGCTTGATAGCACATTGGGAATATCTATCCAAGCACTACAGCTTTCGACTGGGGCTAGGTAATGTTTTTGGAAACCCATGGCCTCCTAAATCGCCAAAAAACATCGTTTAGGGTGTCAAAATGACCCCAAAAGTTAAGGACCTAAGAAACCATAAAAATATACCACCTAGAAACATTGTTTTGAGCTAGTGAAATAGGTGGGTGGCAAATGATATCCATCTAGATCAAAGCTTGATTTTGAAACCTAACCCTACCTTGTAGAAAATGCAAAGGACAAAGATGAACCAAAGAAAGATTAGTCCAATTTGCAATCAAAGTATTGAGAAATGACATAACAACACACATAAGATATAGAATATAGGGAAATTTATAACACTTAGGTAGAAAATTTAAAAGTCAATCTATACCTATATACAAATTTTTATAATGGATTGAATCCCAAAGAAGCAATATAAAAGAATAAACACATTCTAATATCTTTGCAAGCTCCTCCAATCACAAGAAGTGGGAGGTATAAGGGTGAACCCATGAAGATGTGGCACACCTTTTGGTAATAAAGGAGGTTTAGAAATATCTACATGGACCCTCAATCAAGGTATGTTTCTAATGTTCAATTGAGATATTAAGATCTTCATGAAGTTATTAAATAAGCCATCCATCAAAGGTTTGTTCTGAATACACCAAACCCCAATCAAGGTCCTAGTGTAATGGTCAAATCAACCCTTAATTGATATTTCAAGGTTCATCAAGAGTTGGAACCTCAATCACGGTCTCCAAATTGATTGAACATTAGGACATTGATTGAGGGCCCAAAAATTTATATGAACACCCACAAGCCACATATAGCCTTATCTCTTCTCAACCAACAAGTGCATGGAAACCTTGATCCAAAAAAAACCCTCAACCCAACTTTTATGCACACATGGACCATGCCAAACATTGATTATGTTGACACATCAACAATGCCATGTCATCTATGGAGAGGAGTAAGGTTATTTGTTTTTTATTTTTGTAAATTGCCAAGTGTAACATTTATTCTTTTGTTTAAATTTTATCAACCAACAATGTTTACATTACTAGTTTTATTTCGAACCATGTTTTAACTTATGTAGAAATGCTACCATTTTTTTCAATCTAGTAACAAACAAATGATTGAAAATTATTCATTGATACACAGTTGATAATAAACCGACATAAAAAATGTTTCTGTTTTTTTTAATAATTTGTTTAGTCTAGAATAATCAATGGAAAACATTTAGGCTACCAATTTTGTTTCCAACCATGTATCAAAAAGAAAAAAAAGTTGGTGAATGTTTTTGGATCCCTTGGTATTAAAAAAATATTGAAAATGATCCATTAATACATGGTTGGAAATTTTGTTTCCAACCATGTATCAAAAAGAAAAAAAAGTTGGTGAATGTTTTTGGATCCCTTGGTATTAAAAAAATATTGAAAATGATCCATTAATACATGGTTGGAAATAAAACTAGAAATGTAAGCATTTCCATTTTCTTAAAGTTTAGGTAATTTAGAATAATCAACAATAAATTTTTGAGATGTTGGTTTTATTTTCAAACATGCACTGAAAAGTAAAAATAATGTCATATTGTTTTGAATTATTTGGTAATAAATTGGTGAATGTTTTTATATCCTTTGGTATTACAAAAAATATTGAAAATTATCCATTAATACATGGTTGGAAATAAAACTAGAAAAGTATGCATTTCCATTTTCTTAAAATTCAGGTAATTTAGAATAATCAACAATAAATGTTTGCCACGTTGGTTTTATTTTCAAACATGCACTGAAAAGTAAAAATAATGAAAATAATGTCATATTGTTTTGAATTCTTTGATAATGTACAAAGGATTGAAAATGACGTGTAAATACATAGTTGAAAATAAAAATGGAAGCATAAATATTTTCATTTTAGATAATTGAATATTAATGTATCAGTCCATCTATCTAATTCACCTTGGTTTTCTAATGCAAATTCCTCTAAATATACTACATAGTATAAATCATATATGCATGAGACACATAGCTCTATATAGCCTTGAACTTGTGCTTTTAGACAACCTATGGTTGTGCCTCCTCCAAATTGACAAGTGTAACTTAATTATTATTATTATGAATAATATTTGTTTTTACTTTGACATGAACTTTACTATTCAATCTGTAATGACAATTTAACTATCACAACTATATCTCCAATGTATTTATACTAGCACAGCCACTTAACTTGAGGTTGTTGAACAGCCACATGTCACAAGTTAAGTGTTACAAACAAGTTACTTGTTCCTTATGGGTAGTTGCTATCCATGCATCAATTTGGAAAGTACACTTGTCTCATCCTCCTGCAGCGAAAAAGCATAGGCTCTAATACACTCCAAATTCTAAAAGAAAAACACCTATCAATATAATAAACATTTCATTCAATAAAATTTAAAATTATCATTGTTGATTTAATATTATGGTATTTCAGTGGTATCAGAGCCACCACGAGGTTCTAATTCCATGTTTGTTTGTTTGAAGTCTTAGCTTTGGATTCATGGAGTTTCCTTCTGTCCTCTCCACACCACCACCAGAAAGAACGTGAAAGCCTACTTGAATCAACCTGCGCGTGAGACTATTTGACATCGGCATATACATCTCACAGATAGCTTTAGTAGAAAAGAGTTGTTAGTATAGTGTATCCGAGGTGAGCCCATTGTATTTGGATCTACATTTTAGCAGGAAGCTAGGCTCCAACCCTAGAGAAAACTACAGGGTTTACGCACTGTCGGTAATCCTTATTTCACCTCAATCGCCAAAGGTATGGAGTTCTCTTCCATTTTTTTGTTAAAAGCCGTGGGATTTGATTTCCATGGTTTCATTTATCCTTGGGCTTCGATCCTTCCTCGGACTATCCAGGTTCGTTCACTGCCCGATTTACGTTGAGTTTTTATTTTCTGGAGTAATTAGAAAACCGAGGATCTTGCGCTTGATACGGCATATTACACAGAAAATCGAAGATCTTGCACTTGATACAGGCACCAGAAAGAGCTTTTCATCATGGTCAAGTTGCAGTAAGAAGGCCAGTCACATTGCAGATGAAGGCTCCCTCAGGAATAGATTTGAGAGGCAACACGTTGCCCACAAACTTGCAGCATTTTGGTTTCCTTAGCTTTCTAAGCAGCAAAGTCTTTATACTCACGCATCTACAGTTTCATGAGTTGTGTCTGCTACAGAATCCTCGGTCTGGCGAGCCTTCTTACCCACATTATCTTTGTATTCCTCGGCGTTGTTCATGGTGGAATTTTCTTCTGGCGTGCACCGAGAATCATTGTCGCAGATTGATTTTAAAACCTGTGGTTGACGGTGTTTGCCTATCACTGAAATGATATAGTTTTTGAGGTAGCATTTCGGATTTGTCAAGTAGAAGAGAATGTGCTATCTGCCTATATTTGCATAGATTAATTAAAGAACCAAGATGTCAGTTTCTTTTGCTTGGGATTATATGACTTATCCAAAGTTTTAGGTTTACTTAAATTAATTGCAAAAATCCATTTATTACTGGCAATTAAAAGAGTTTGACATCAAATATGGTCCACTTATTTATTATTGCCTAAGTGTTTTCTAAAGAAGAAAGTTGTCATACAGCTTGAGAGACTTCATGCTCAGAAGGGATCCCATTCCTTATTTTGTGCAGGTTGATGGGAGTTGATGGGGGAGGAGTGCTATGGATTAGGACAGCTGTAGAGTGAGTGTCAAGAGGAGCATTGAGCTAAATTCTTTCCCGTGGAAATCTTGTGAAAGAAAAGAAATATGCATGTAGATAAGTATTGGATAGATATTTCATACTTATTTCATGAAATGAATATATGTGCCTACCTTTTTGGTATTGGAAAAAAATGGCTATGGATATTATGACTTTTCATAAGAATGGTTATAACATGCATAATTTTCTTAATGATTGATATAGATACATTTGTGCCAAGATTGGGAAAGCAACTAAGGCAGTGGACAATCAATGTTGGTGCATTGTGTATGAGATGGGCATATACCATATTGCAAGGACCAAGGACACTATGGAAAATGCATATAAGGAAGCAACTAGGGATCTAAAGGATTCTATGGAGAGTCATATTGTACATATCTAAAGACTAATGATGCACAAGGAGGGTGCATAAATTAAGGTGGAGGGGAATGTAACACCTCGTTTTTTACGCCAAGATGTAAATATGATTTAATTATTTAAAGGTTATAAGTTAGACATGAATGTTCAGGATGAACAAATATATTGTAAATATATATACATTTGATGTTTAATATAAAAAAATCTAACAATTGCAAGTGAAGAAGGACAAAGAAGAGATGGGGGGTTGTGAATGCACAAGTGGGGGAGGTGAGAGGGGCTAAGGGGTGATGACCCTAGTTGACTTTAACTAAGCCTTAGCCTTCACCGACCCTTTTAACCCAAAATTGTTTTAACCATAGTTATGAGCCTCACCTTAACTAATCACGGGTTAATTATCTTAATTGAGTATTAAGAGGGAAAAGTAGCCTCTTCTAGGGAAGCCACATGTCAAGATAAAACCATGCATATATATAAAGTTAGAAACTCATTTTCATTCACTCTTTCAACATCTAGGGAGGAATAGAATCCATGCCATGGTAGTTTCCGTTAGTAAACCAAAGCAATATTAGTTTTCCAGAAGCTACACTTGATCCCACCCCGATAAATGAAAGCCTATCTACCCTAATAAGCTAGTGCCCAGGATTAGGGGACATGGTATGCAATGTAAAATCCTTAGAGTCTTGTCATGGAGACTTCCTAGTTAGTCTATACTAGAGCGCCAAAAGGGGAACATGATAGCTCGAGGGACTATGGCGCCGAGAAAAGGGTACTTTTCCTGGTGTTGTGCAGATTGTTGGGGAATGAGTGAGGGATTGGGGTCATCTGTACAGGATGGGGTTACCCACACCACTTGGTTAGAGGACAGGTGCCCTTGGGTGAGGATCACTCTGTGAGGAGTGTCGTTGTAAATTAAAGAGGAAGAAGTGGTAATTTCCCCTTGTGGATAGATATCCCCAGCTCAAGGGTGAAATTTGTCAAAGAAAGAGAAGGCTTGATAGAGTGTCTATGGCTAGGAGGAATCTTCTTAACTTGCGGCTAGGATGAGGAAATTTATGAAGATAAGTGCCCAATGTGTTTGATATCCATTGAAGATATTTTATGTAATGTGTTTGTTAAATTATTGTTAATGGAAATACTTCTATGCATAGATTTATTATCATGGTATGAATGCATTCATAGTATAAAAACTTGCATAAATTAGAATGATTAGACTTAGTTAATGCATTTCTTTATTTACATGTATTTATATTGTTAAATTAATGAAATATCAAACCAATGGAAAGGGAAAACTTGTACTCGGTATCAAATTCATATATTATGCCCATATTCAAGTGCCTCATGGTCTCAATGGTGTAAAGATGCTACTAGGTACATGACATTTTAGCGCTTGATAATCTTATTATTTCACTCTTATTTGTTGAGTTGGTTTTAGCTTGTTAGTGTTTAGTCTTACTAGTCATCACTCACACTGTTTCCTCGGTTGCAACGTGCAAGGAGAGGATGAATTGCTCACCCTTGTGACATTTTTCTAAAAACAAGCACCATGAAAATTAATTTCAACATTGGATTGTGGCCTTGTACTCAACATTGGATTGTGGCCTTGTACTCAACATTGATTACTAATAAATTGTCTCTCCTATGTTCAATAAAAAACCTTTATTTTATAGTGGGATTTGTGTTATACATTGGCCAGGGAAAGTTTTAAGGATTGGTAATTTTCTTAAAGTGTATCTAAACCTTGGTGAATCTTACTAATGATCAAATTTCCAACCATAAAATGTTTGACGATATTTTTTAAAAAATATTTGAATTTCTAAGGATTTTATATAGTTTTTAGACAACATTAGTGATTTTTAGAGTAAAAAATTTTAATCGTATAGAATTTGGATGAATCATATTAGAAAAAAATGGAAAATGACAAACATTTTTTTTGGAAAAAAACCTCGAAAATTAGCCTATGGGCTAAATTTCACCCCTAAAATTTTCCTTAACCTTGGATTTAACTTTCATAATTGGTCCAGAATTCCTCATATTTGTTAGAAATATACATTATCAGTTGTTACTCAAAGGGTTTTCTAGTTTTGTTATTCCTATCTATTACATACAAGAAAGTGTACTCAATGGTGTGTTCTATCAATCATTTTCCAATACCTTCAAATCATTTTATTGATACTTACTTGTATTGGTTAAAGCCCTAAATCGTTTTATCAAGGCTATGATCTATATTTGACAAGGATGGACATGTACTTTTGTGTCCATGATTCTACAATATATATACTTCATGGATCTATGATGTACTTGATTTGGAAACCATGCTTTTTTCCAACTAAGCATGGGTATTCCCGCCTATAGGAAGAGAGTAATATGATACTTTTTTTCCCCTTGTAGTGACCTTTCAAATTATGGTTTTGTTGCACTCCACCTATTCCCACTTATTTTACCTTTTTTTTATAGTGTATTTCATCCATTATCCTCTCTTCCAAACTCACACAATAGGGGGCATATTTTTTAACATTATTTGGTCACCACTAACTTCTAATGACTTGATTTTCCAAAAAATATCCAAATAGATTCTTTCTCCACATAAAATATATTTAAAAGTTCCATTCCCTCATACTCATGCTAGCCATTCCAACAACACATGGGTACCCATGCTTTCCCTTTAGGAAAGGTGTGGGTACATCCTAAAAATGGTAAAATATAGTATGCATTAATTATGTGCCCTTGAGTGGGATTTATGAGATTTTTCCACATATGCAACCTTAGTTTCATTACAGATTAACTTAACTAACTCTTAATGGTATAAATTGAACCCACATGTTGGAGAAGGGGCAAGTTACCAATTTGGAACCCTTATACAAGAGCGATGCCTCAGAGATTTTAGCCCTATATTTTTATGCTCATTCCCTTCTATGGGAACCCTTTTCCTGAAATTATCTATCTCATTGAGAGTTGGGACCTAAATCCATGGTGATTTTCCCATTGACATATCCAAGGATTTTGAAGTGGAGCTAGGATTGACAAGTGCTCTAGGCAAGAGCAATTTGAATCTTGGTGATGAAGGTGCAGAAAGTGAATTATCATGTATTAGTTGTATATGTTGTTTATAATTAATAAAGTATGAAGACATATCTTCTCCACACCCCAACCCTCAAATCTACTTGCAAAATGTTGAATTGTTGGGATTTTAACATTTAATTGGTGGTGGAATTATCTCCTTAATAAGTTAGTTAGAATTAGTACATAAGTGAATTTAGATCATTATTGTAATACACATTATTATGACCAAAAGTATTTGAGGGAGATTGGATTTGGTTTTTTTTGTGCAAGTTGTTGAAGAAAATATTTAAATAGAGAAGAACATATTCAGATTTGCATGCTATGGATTTGCAAAGGACAACCATCTAGATATTTTTCTCTTTTATCATATTTTCCTTAGATAGTTCTGTTAAGTAACTTTTGATTCTAGATATAAAGTTGTTATTGTGTATTTGTTCCATTAGTGATTTGACCCTCTAACATGTGTATTTGAAAATATGTCAAAGAAATTCATTTACATAAGCAATAAATGAATAATTATTTTGGTAAACAAGAGCACAAAAGTTGTTAGTTTTTATTCTTATGCACAATGAAAGAGAATGCAATCAAAGTTTGGATTCAAAATGATTCATTCTGCGATTAAAGAACAACATTAAGCAACCCTTTTCTCATGAGTGTAAATAGGTTTAATTCATCTACAACTTCATCAAATCACAATTTTCAACCAAGAAACAAAGAATATTATGTTATAACAATACCAAAATCCACCCAAGACAACTTGATGCAAATTACAAAAAATATGGAATTTAAGAGAATGAGTGTTAGAATATATATTAACATTTTCCTTCAAGCATTTATTCAACTCATAATAGTTTTCATAATTCATAATCTTGTAAACATTAAAGCGTAAAAGGATGGAGAATCACAAGTAAAAGTGATTACAGTAACCTTGGACAAGCTAGGAAATGACATCACAATGTTTTGAAACATACATTCTTCCTCATCATTTCATGTATTAACCGTATTATACTCCTCATTCTATGATCCAATGCACCAGCACTAAAGTCAAATAATCTTGAGGTGAAACCATTTAACATGCTTGTTTTCGCATCTTGTTTCATTTCAATTATGTTGAATATTCAACAGTTTCTAGGTGAAATATTTGCTTCTTTATGATGATTTCATGAAAGTGTTGTCACTAAAGCATGTAATATCATAAATTATTATGTAATCCATGAATGAAAGCAAAGTATTATAATAAAAAATCTTATGAAACAAGATCAAAAGATGAAACCAACTCAGAGCTCACCAAACCATGACTACTTGATATAGAAAATAAAATACTACACTCAAAACCATAAGGGAAAACAAGTTCATTAGTATCTCAACATCCATGATCATCCATGCAGATCATAATATACTCATAAATACAAGCAAGAAACGTGAAATCATAATAAAACATTGCAAGTGAAATGAGTCGAGAGATGTGCATTCAATGATGAAACTCAAAATAAAAAATTGAAAAAAGTGAGGTCCCAGAGTCTATTGACTTGGGGTTCGTTCAGGATTCAACAAGTCTCGATCCAAATTGTATATGTGAAGAAAAAAAATCTAGGCCGTGTAGAATCAATAAAATAAGGGCCCAAACACAAGCTATCGAAATTTCCATGTTTTATAGGGTCCTTATGCCTCATATCCCAAGGCATAACTAGATCTTTGACTTGGAAACTCTTTGAACCTATCATAAACCTTATTTATTTTGTATTGCACCTCTACGTGTTGATTTATACTTCTTTTGAAATTTTCTAGCTCTGATATTGTGTCATATAGTACTTTCATCATAGAAAATTACAACCAGATGGGTAAAACAACTTCCAGTCCATAAATTGGATGGATAAGTGATTTTTTGATAGCGCTGTTTACATTGATCATGTTTATCTATAGTGTGTAATTGAGATATGAATCATATCCCTTCTTGATGGATACTAGTGTTTTCTTGCTAACCCTCATGAGATTTTTTATAGTGCATTTCTCTTAATCATTTATTTGAGAGAAATACTTGAAATAGTTTCCTAACATAATCTTTTACATATGGCATAAGGATATGAGTTTTAAGGAAATAAAATCTTTAGTATTATTAGCTACAAAATTTTGTGGGAAACCAAACCTAGACAATATATTTTCTTCCATAAGCTTGATAACAAATTGGTTAGTGGATTTATTTCTAAGGATGGCCTCTATCCATTTAGTGAAATAGTATGGCCTATTAAGATTCAAATATGATGGACACTATGAGGAAATTGAATCTGTCATGTGATTTCCAAGCCCCATAGTGGGAATTATGCTTCCGCTTGGAAAATTTGTAGAGAAGGGTAGGGATCCTCTTCCTTTAAGAAAAGGCTTGGCACTCATGGAAAGAACTAACAAATTTGTGAACATCAACAAAGAGAGTGGGTCAATAGTAACCAAACTTTAAGATCTTATGTTTCATAGCTTTCGCTGCATAATGTCCTACATAAATTTCTGAATGCATGTCTTTGAAAAAATAGTCCACTTTATCCTCTAGCATACACTTGAGTAGCATACCATTGGGATCCTTCCAATGTACTTTAAAATTCGCTACATAATATTTGACTACTTTGAGTTTCAATGACCTCTTATATGATTTATCCATCCCTTCTTGTCATTGAGAAGTGGTAAGGAAATGGGCTATATCCTAGTACCAAGGAAATTCATAGTATCATATTTTTATTTGAAACCTTTAGTCGGTGTTTGGGACATAGATATTCTTATACAGTCATTTGGCACATACTATTTGATTTTCAATCATGTTACTACCTAATACGTGCATATTCCCCCCTACCACCATCTTTTCCAACCATTGTCCTTTTATCAGCTTGGATGGTTTGAAAACCATGTCATACTCTTGAATCTTAGCTAGACACTTTCATATTATTCAACATGCATTTGGATAACATGGCATGCCTTTTACTAATCTATGAGGCACTATTAGACTTATATTTGGTCCTTCAAATAATTATACTTGAGCCTAGTCATTAGCATCTGTGAGGACAATAAGTTGCACTCTTCTTAGACTAATTCCAACCTAGATTACCTTATGTGTGCTGCCTATAGTTATGCATACTGTGCTCAAATATTTATGTCATTCCTTGTTTGTGCACAATATGTTAGTTAGCAGGTCACATGCCCATGATCAATTGTCCTGACAAATCATATAGGTACAAGTATCAAGTAGATAATATCAATGGCATACACTTGTATGGTCATGATATCTCTCACCAACTAGTATTAACCACTTTCAATACTATACATGATAGGTCCACGATGATATTGATCCACACATACACATATATATCTCACACCCTTATGTTTTTTCAACTGGGCTAAGCCTTCCTAATATCCTCTTTCATTTTAGTGTTTTCCTTCTTGAGAGAATGATTTTGGTTCTCTAAAGTTGATATTGTATTAAGAATGTTTGTGTTGAAACATTATTTTTCCACTCACCACAGTGATAGATAAATATCCTCACCATTGGGATCTATCTCTATAGAGAGCGAATCAATAATGACCCAAGACAATCATTCTAAAGATAAGATCAACTTTGGAGAACCAAGAGCATTCTCTCAAGAAGGAAAACAAAATGCAAGAGGATATCAACAAGTCTTAGCCCAATTTCACCAACAAAAGAGTGTGATATATATCCATGTTTGTCTCAATATCACCAAGACCCTCACGTTTATAGTCCACTTGGTTCACGTTTATAGTCCACTAAAAGTGGTTCATAGAATCTAGCGAGCAAGATCATGGACCTACAAATATATGGAATCAATAATGCTTTCTTGAGATTCACATATGTATGATTGTTTTGACCACTTTATCATATATGTGCGACTTGATAACTAGCATCGTGTGCACAATGTACGAGGTGCATTTCTATCATGTGTGTGCATAAATATACTATCATGATATGCATAAATACAAGTAGCTTCTTTTTCAATTGAAAAAGTACTTACCATTAATACAAGTAGCTTACATAAGGTATATTACGATGAATTGATCTAAGCCAATGTGCAACTATTTTCTTGGAATATGTTAATCGCCAAACTCAACTCTAACTCAACTCTAATTATCTGAAGGATCAAATATATGTATAATAATTTTTTTAAGGAATGGTTATGTTGGATCAGTATTGGTATGCTTTCCATAGTAATAGATTGAGATCCTCTTTGGAAAACCAAGAGGATTTTCCCAGAAAGGGAAAAAAAGCAAGATGATATCAACAATGCTTAGACCAATTCCACTAACATACGACTCTCAAATATATGTCTATGTGTCTCAATATCACTAATAACCTCTTAATTATGGGATTAAAAGTGGTCAATATGAATTGACGAGAGATATCAAACCCTACAAGTGTACGTACTTGATCATTTATGCTTGAGACTCACACGTGTACGATTATGTGTACTTGACATTCTTAGTAGAATCCTATACACAATGCACAAGGTGCATATTTATAGGATGCACACATAAATATCCGAGCATAAGAGTACAAATAAATATATGTAGTGTGAATAAGGTAAACTAGCATTTGCTCCTTGAGGGGCAAAAATGAATGCTGATAGGAAAAGAGGAAAGTTAGAAGGAACAAAAACATAGGCACGGGCAGCGAAGGATACTCGTAGGAAAAGAGAAAAATTTGAAACAATCTCAGATTACAAAGACATAGGCACTCAACCCATAACACAAAATAATGTTAGGGTCATCAACATAGTGAGCCAGCTACAATTGATTTTCTCACAATCTTTGTAGTAGTAATCTCAACACTATAGATTACTACTATATCTGGAATATATAAGCAATTTGAAAAAATATTTCTGCAATAATATCAATGAAAACAATGATTATAATAGCTCCTAAATTGCACAAAATACTTGTGAACAAAAGTTTGCTTTCATGCCATGTGTTGTAGCAATAAATTTAGGAATATCCATATACAAATATAGGTATAGAACTCTTTCATGGACCAGCTCTTGATAGTGCCACAATCTAAGTTGTAAATGAATGTTCGTTATGATTGCTTCAAGCATGGAAGATACAGTGGGAAACCCAAATATGTTTCTTTCTTCTCATTGAGGATTTCAAGTCCACAATAAAAACTTTACATCCTTCTCAACCATGTAAAGTTGAACAGACCTGTCACTACATGAACTAATCTTCTGAAAATTACTAATAAACCAAGGAAAGTAATTGGTTATCAATAACTCTCACCGCATCAAGGATTCACACGTCTTCTGAAAATATAGATAGTTCACAACAAAGCACAATAAAAAAGCAGACTTACAACATAATAGGAGTGGTGAATCTTCATTATGCTTACTTCAAGAATGGAAGATACAGTGGGAAACCCAGATACATTTCTTTCTTCTTATTGAGGATTTCAAGTCCACAATAAAAACTTTACATGCTTCTCAACCATGTAAAGGGGAACAGACCTATCACTATATGAATTAATCATCTAAAAACCACTAATAAACCAAGGAAAGTAATTGGTTATCAATGACTCTCACCGCATCAAGGATTCACACGTCTTCTGACAATATAGATAGTCCACAACAAAGCACAATAAAATGCAGACTTATAGCACAATAGGAGTGGTCGTAGCTCTCAATATAAAGGTTGTATTTATTCAACGTGGAGGTAGATGAGGAGAGGTCGCTTTGCTTGGCTACTTTGTTTTTATGAATGTAAAAGAGAGTACATAGTTTACAAATCAGCTAAGATTAATATTTATATCACTATTGTTTGGGATAATCCATTATGAGCTTAGCTTGAAAATCCATTGCCAACAAGGAAACTAAAGAGCATTGAACTAAAAAAGTAGTAAAATATAGCATTGTTACAAAAATATGAACAAGCATTTAGGTTTTTTTAGAGAAAAGGAATCCCAATAATATCCATTGAAAAGTACACATTACATATAAACATTTTTGCAATAGTTTCTCAAGAAGGGAAATTTGTTTTCATTGACAAAGAAGAATAGATGAACAACAATAAGGGTTGGTTCACCACTATATAGCCTCGGAAGAGTTTGTTATCTGGTGAAATTGCAAAAATGAGAATAGTAGGCAAAGTTTTCATTTGAGTGTTGTACATATGAGAAGATACAAATGATACTTACAATTTAAATTAGCTAGACGCTTATAAATTGGAAATATAGTCTTCCCATGTAGTAGCTTATTCAATTATGATATTATATTCGTCAGGCTTTAATAGTTTTAGAGACACTTCATGATAAGATAGTTATGTTTCTATATTTGCAACTTTTGTTGGTGCAGCCTTGCAGGTATCCTCAAGGAAAATGAGATGTGTAGATGTTTTCCTCACATAGAAGTCAATGTCTTCTTTTGTTAGAGCATCAATTTTCTTGATGTAGTCCAGGTTTGATTGAACACTTGCTGGAGTTCTTCCATCTGCTGATCCTTGGGGGGGAGCTCATCGATATTGGATGCCATAGGGAGCTGACATTTACGGTGAACCTGATGCATTTCCTCATCGAATTTTGTGTGCTTTTCAAGAGTTTTATCAATATCGGCATTTAGTCGATTAGTGCCTTTCTTGCAAAATTCAAGGAGTGCAATATCTAGCTTCAGGGTCGCTAGTGTTTTTTGAGGGAGGTGAGGAGGAAATGCTGGGTTATTTTCTCTCCATGTTAATTGTTTGTTAAGCTTGTTTCCAATAGTAATCAAATGTTGATGCATTGTTATTGAGCTTGCAGAAATTTCCTGCATCCTTGCCATTTTCACACACCCAAACTACTACTGATGCATCTACTTCGAACAAAGCCTCTTAAAAAAATGGACTGAACCAAAAATGGGCTGAGACATGACTGTTGCGGCCAATGAAATGAAATTCTAGGCAGTAAATTGAAATTAGGCAGTTGTGTAGTGAATTGAAATTAGGTAGATGTGCTAGCACAAAATGGACTGAACCAAAAATAGCAATGAAGTAAGACTGCCTTATATTTTTACAACTTGGGAAAACAATAGCTTGAAACTGCTTCAATGATTTTCCCCTAGTAACCATGTAGACAATATCAACACCAATTTCAATTATCAATTGTTGCAGTACCAAAAGTCTGATGCCCCAACTCATGATGTCGATCAAAACGTTTTCCTGGAATCATCTCATGCATCTCAACCATCTACCAAAGTGTATATAGAATAAAGTATAATTAACATGTTATCATTTTGAATTCTCTTATGGAAACATAAATTTAATCTATTGCGCACAAAGTCATTTCATGGCCATGACAATGTGGGAAAGAGTTGCATAGATGTAGTAGGTCATCATTGCACAGTTCCATAAAATTCTAGGGTAAGAGATATCAATTTAACATCCTAAGCTTGACATCACAGAGGGAAAGCTGAGGAATCCAACTCCCACCATGGCAGTCACATTGTGGAACGTTGAGTACCATTGCTTAGCATTGAAAGAAGATGTAATTGGCATCCAATCTTCGTTAGATTTTCCATTTATTTAAGTGTCATTTGCATGATCCTGAGAGTATGACAACCATCTTTTTTAAGTGTCATATGCACCTCTCAAAGATACTGATGAAAGGGAGAAGCATCCTGCATGAGGTTTTCCACCATCTCATTCAAAATATATTGAAAGAGAGAGGCATCATAGAAGGGTAGACCTTGAGTCTAATATGGTTGCAAAGGATTCAAAATTCTACACTAGATCAGTCTCCATGTGTTAGAGAAAGACTGGAGTGTAAAACAAATGGAATTGAAGATGATGCTGGAGAGAAGCGCAGGAATGGCTAGTATGCTGATCGTGACAATGAAAGATACAGAGAAAGAAGGCATTCTATGTCTCGAGACATTAAGAAAGACAAGCCATTAGATAGAAATAGATCTCTTGATATTTTGAGGGATAAGCATCGTAGCAAGGGCAGATCTCCTTCACAAGATAGTAATAGAGACGAGATTTTTGATCTAAAACGGTCAAGATCTCAAGAAAGGAGGGAGTACCATTCTCATTCACGAGATAGAAACCAGTTTCAAGATGACCGGGGAAGGAGATCGAGATCTCGTGAGAGGGATATTAGGTTGTTAGGAACCTATATCAACCCTTCTCTTAACTATGTTAGTATATTTTTGTTGGACGCATATGCTTTGTAAGTCGTCCCGTAGTATTTGTTGATCCGTAGTTTATATTAGCCCATAGTATTGACCCATAGTATTGGACGCATATGCTTTGTAAGTTGTCCCGTAGTATTATATGTCCCATGGTTTTGACTCATAGTATTGGGCATAGACTTAGTATATAAGTGTGTGTTGAGGTCATTGAAGGCACCGCGAAGTTAATTGTATTAAGCTTGCTCAAAGGAGGTTGCCCCCTCGAAGTGGCCCGTGATCAATATAAAAGTGATTCTGTTCTATTATTTCTGATATCTTGTGTATTTGCATTAATTAATTATTGCAGGTACATCACATCTGGTATCAGAGCACTTTCCTTGGCACAAGTGGGAATTTTTTTTTTTCTTTTTTCTTTTTTTGGGTGGAGACTTTCAGATCAATTTTTGAAACTTTCTACACAAAATCAGAAGAAAACGATTTCTTATCTGAATTCCTCTTTCAAAAATACGCAGTTTCAAAAAAAAAATCATCTCATTTGGAGTTCTAAAAGTGGAGATATCGCGGATTTAAAATCAGCAATTTTTCAGAATTTCGGTGACAGCCGCGGAAATTGCGGCGAGAAAATCTTTTGACCGAGTGCCCAGATTTCTATTCCGCTTTCACGAGAAGAAGCAGAGTGGTTGTTCCAGTTCCAGAAACATGCTATAATAGCGATTCTGAGCAATATAGATCCGGTTTTTGAACATTGGGTGGAATTTCTGCCCAATTTTTTTCTGTTGCAGGTTCGGATCTAGGAATAATCCCTATCCGCTTAACTGTGGGAAGTACTTGGGCATAAGCCCTAAAACTCATTGTGAGGAGTACCACAGGAACCCCGAAGTAGCTGGCCCATTGAGAGGACCTGCCAGCGAAAAGGGCAATGACCCCTACCTGATTGACTAGTTCCCACCCGTGAGGTAAACCAAGAGCTGTCGTTTGTGGCAAAGCGGTTATCAGTTTTACCTGAGCCATGGAGTGAGGGGTACTGCCCCAATACGCAAGCCGCCAGACAACATTGGTGGCCGAGTGAAACCCCCGAACTGTTAGGAAGCCGCACATACCTGGGGTCCATATCTACTTTCAGCTGAACTATTGTCGATCACTGCTGCGCCGTTTCAGATCCATTTTGCAAGCCATTCCAGATCCAGCCGTTTGGCGTTGTTCCAGATTCCTTCCGAGCCGTAGCCGCTCCAGTCTGTAAAATAAATAAATTAATTAAAAAAAAAAAAAAATCTTGGTTATGGTTGTCACCCGTGCAGGAGCAACAACCATGGAGAAAGCACTTGCAACCATCCAAGCCAAACTCTAGGACCTGGATGAAAAATTTCTCAGCCTCCATCTTCAACATTCAGCCATGAACAATACCAGACAACCAGAATATTTTGCAGCCACTGGGTTCTCTTCTTCTAGCAATTTTCGTGGGCCGAAGCTTGATTTTCCTCGCTTCAATGGTACTGATCCGACTGGATGGATATACCGGGCAGAACAATATTTCAGTCTGCATAATACTTTTGATGTTCAGAAAGTTCCACTTGCATCGTTTCATTTGGAACAGGAAGCCCTTCAATGGTACTGTTGGTACATCAAAGCTCATCCCGAGCCAAACTGGACAGATTTTTGCCACCTCATTTTGCCGCGATTTGGTCCTAGTGCTTTTGACGATTTCACAGGAGCACTCACTAAACTTCACCAAACTGGCACAGTGAGAGAGTATCAGACGGAATTTGAGAAACTAGCCAATCACACAGAAGGATTGTCTGATGAATTCTACAGGAGTTGTTTTATCAGTGGTCTCAAGGATGAAATCCGCTCAGAGGTCAAAATGTTTTGTCCCAACACAATGATGGAAGTCCTAGGGTTGGCTAAGTTGGCTGAGGACAAGATTGCAGCTCAACAACGCTCCAAACCCACCTTTGTTCCCTTCAGAAATATGGGTTCCCAATGACCTTCCATCACACCTGCTCCTCAACCAACTCTTATCAAGCATTTGTCTGAAATAGAAATGCAGGCACGCCGAGAAAAATGGCTTTGCTCTAATTGTGATGAGAAATTCACTCAGGGACATAGATGTGTTCAACAAAAGCTCTATCTCTTGGGTGTGGATTCTCTACCTGCCTTAGAACTTGGTGAAGAAGCTACAGCTACAGTAGATGATCAGGTCGACAGTCAACACCTGCCTGTTGACACCCCATCTCAGGACGACCCACCCGAGATCTCTCTCCATGCTGTAACCGGAGTCACCACCCCACAAGCAATGCGAGTCAGGGGATACTTCAAGAAGTTCCCTCTTACCATCCTCATTGATTCTGGTAACACTCATAACTTCATTGACCCTCGGATTGCCAAACAGGCTGATTGTTTTGTCCATCCTTGCTCCAACTTTGAAGTCATGGTTGCCAATGGGGGTACCTTACCTTGCAAGGGGAAGTGTCACAATGTGCGTATCTCTATGGAAGATTATAACCTACGCTCTGACATGTTTGCCTTGTCCTTAGGCGGATGTGATGTGGTTTTGGGCGTTCAATGGTTACGCACACTTGGCCCCATCTTATGGGATTTTGCTGAACTTTGGATGCAGTTCAAAGTCAATGGGGCACAACACAAATTTATGGGCTTACAACCAGGGTCTCTCTGCATCATCAGTTCACATCGCTTGGAAAAAATCCTTAAGAAGAATTCACATGGTGTCATCGCTCAGCTCCATTCCATTCAGATGCACCCATCAATAGTATCCATTACTTCCTTGGATAGATATGCAGGTATCTTTGCTGAACCAATGCGCTTGCTTCCTTCAAGAGACCTTTCCGGTAAGAATGTAGCCACATCTACCTCTCAGCAGGAAATGATGGCTATTTTGCATGCAGTACAGAAGTGGCAGCCATACCTATTAGGGAATTATTTCTGCATCAAGACTGATCTCCTGTGTCTGGAAATTTTTTTGGAACAATGGGTCTCCTCCCCAACACACCTGCAATGGGTTATCCAACTCATGGGTTGTCCCTATGTGATCACTTACAAGAAGGGTACGGACAATATGGTGGAAGATGCTCCTTCTCGCACAATTGATGACCCAGTTTCTCTTACAGCTCCTTCTCTGCTTGTTCCAAATTGGTTGCAATATGTTCAATAGGGCTATCTCTTCTATGAACTCCATGCTTCTTCATCAACAGGGCACTCTAGGTTCTGCAAAATGTATGACCGGGAACAATGTAACTTCTTTTGGTCGGGACTAAAAATGACAATTCAACAGATGGTGGCTGGCGATGATACTTTCCAAGTCAACAAAGGGGAAACGACACTCCTTTCGGGATTGCTCAAACCCGTGGCCATCCCTATACAGCTTTGGCCAACTATTTCTATGGATTTCCTAGCAGCGCTCTGGTGGTACAATACCACATCTCAAAGGACACCATATGAAGCAGGCTATGGAAAAACACCACCTGTTCTTCTTCCATACACCCTTAGCATCTCTCCAGTTCAGGAAATTGACTCGGTTCTTCGACACTGCGATCAGATTCTTCTCATTCTGCAGGACAATCTACACATGGCCAGAATTCGCCTGAAACAAAAAGCCGATCAGCACCGTTCTGAGTGCATTTTTCACACAGCTGACAGGGTTCTTCTTCATCTACAGCCTTCCAAGCAATCCTCCTTGACAGTCCAAAGGCGTCAGTGGCCCGTAATGCAAACCGAGGATGCTACCGAGGAACCACTCCTTCAGATTCTGCAACAATTTCTCCAACCAAAGCTTTGAGGACAAAGCTTTTTCTAAGGGAGAGGGGATGTTAGGAACCTATATCAACCCTTCTCTTTACTATGTTAGTATATTTTTGTTGGACGCATATGCTTTGTAAGTCGTCCCGTAGTATTTGTTGATCCGTAGTTTATATTAGCCCATAGTATTGACCCATAGCATTGGACGCATATGCTTTGTAAGTTGTCCCGTAGTATTATATGTCCCATGGTTTTGACTCATAGTATTGGGCATAGACTTAGTATATAAGTGTGTGTTGAGGTCATTGAAGGCACCGTGAAGTTAATTGTATTGAGCTTGCTCAAAGGAGTTTGCCCCCTCGAAGTGGCCCGTGATCAATATAAAAGCGATTCTGTTCTATTATTTCTGATATCTCGTGTATTTGCATTAATTAATTATTGCAGGTACATCACATAGGTACTGCAGAGAAAACTATCATCATAGTGCATGAGTTAGGCATTATGTTTCAAGAGATGTCTCAAGAGGTGGTTGAACCCTGAATTGAGTTAGGTAACAACCATCAAACAAAGAGAACTTTGCTTTTGTGGGTCTATTATCTTCCTTCCGTCAGCTTGCAAGGCAAATAGATCCACCTCATAGATTCCTTTGGGATTTGTAGAGAGATGTCCATATGATATATGCATAATGGTAAAGTAAGAAAAACAAACCAAATAAACACAGTATCTAAAACAAGCACATACAATGCACAATAAAATGACCACTTACCTGAATATTGTAGTCCTTCAAGGTTCTCAAAACATCATAAAGGAGGCCCCTGCAATCTTTGCATGATATTGTAGCAAGGTATGGGAAGGGCTTAATGAATTATCCATGGTAATAGAAACTTTGTTGATGAGAATGTTCCTAGCTTGTAAACTATTAGAATCTGCCTGAAATTGCGTTAATTCTAAGTTGAATAACTCAGCAACAATTGATGGTGAGAGTATAGAAATCAATGCATATTCCAGTTCCATAAGCACAGGAGGAGCTAACCGGAGTTCACAATGAGTACTAGATTCACCAATGACAGATTTTAAATTAACAGACATCTTCTTGCCTCTTTGTAGTATGCAACAGATCCCTATACGATAAAAGTAATTGTTTAAACATAAAATATTTCCACTTGACTTAATAGCATGTTCAATGGTAATCCAGATTGATGGAAACATGAACAGTGTCAAGCCCCATGTCATTGCGGTTTGAATTTTCCCAAAGAAAACTAATTGTCTAAAGAAAAATTTGTAGAAATGTTGATCGTTCAAAATACAACTACTAATCAAGTAATAATAATGCACTTCAAAATCCTGACCTGTTATCAATAATGAAGAAGAGGTCCATCACTTTTCCATCAGGAGTTGTCGAAACCTTCACTTTCTGAACATCAAACTCAAGATCCCACAGTACTTGAGATACGTCTACATCAACAAACCACAAGCGTGCCACAATTTTGAGGACAAATACATATAACCGGATTGCTACCAAAAAACGATGTGCAGAATGTGAAGCAACCTACCATTTAAAAGATCTGCTCGATCCAAGGATCAAATATGCAATATATGTACAGTCTTGGGATTTGGATCTGGTATGTTCATAAAGAAAGTGTGAGCATGATTTGGAGGGAAAGCAGACATAAGGTTTCTCTTGAGGTTTTCCCATCGTATAGGTGCGCAAAAGTACCCAAAATATTAAATGGCACCATTTCCCGTCGGTCGACAGATTTGCATAAAAATTGGATCCCAAATTTCAGACCATACAATCACACCTTCATTAAGTATCAATTCACAACTGAGTAAATCCAATCAACAATGCTTGCATCCTCTAACAACACCGAGGCCAACATCAAAGATAATGCGCAACAGATCACAACTGAGGCCAATCTTGTCAGCACAGTTTACTGTAATCACACTCGGATCGATATGATTCTGATCAAGTGTGATATCCATAGTCTCATCGTTGGGAGGGGGACCCATTGCTGGAACAGATCACTCAAGACCCCCTAACCATGAATTCCCCTCAAAACCCTAACCCTAATGACTGCAACTAGGTTTTGAATCTTAAACCCCAATTAACAATCTTCCAAGGACCGCCCTGCACATCAAACAACGTGCATTCAAGTCATTCCCGATCAAAACCCTTGTCCTCCACTGTTTGATCTTTAAATTTTTCCCAAGCCCTAATCAGGCTTCAATTATGTCTGGTACATATGGATGTTTTCTCCGTCAAATGTCGTTAACCTACAGATTCTTGTCAAAACCATAGCCTCCCCAGGACTTTTATTCGAAGGCCAAATTGTTCATCACCTAACGTCTTGAAAAATAACCCAATAGCTCCTTAGCCGCCATGACTAACGGGTTTTGACATGAAAAAAGTCCGTATGCATTCGAAGGGAAAATACTTGTACATAGGAATATACTTGGTGATGTACATTTGCTCACAATGTTTGAAGTATGCTCGCATTATGGTTGTTCAGGCAAAGGTGCATGTTGGGTGATATTTTTTTTCCATAAATGTACAAAATGATGATTCATGTTGTACCTTCCAAGGGCATTTATATATGCATACAAGTGTATTCCCTTTTATGTGTAGACATGAATTTTAATTGCACTTTGTATGTCTTTGTACTATGTTTAAGAGTTGCTCATAGTCCTGAAGTGGGTTGGATGAAAGAATATATTTTATATCTAGCAAGGGTCATCCTCACTGGATCAATGCATATGAATCTGTTTGTCATGATTTTCACTTGGATTCCATGTTGTAACATATGTATCGAATAAAATCTTTGCAACATTGATTTGATATGTGTCTTTCCAATTTAATGTTTCCATGTTAGGAGCTCCATCAAACCACAAGAAACCATGTATATGTGCAGACCAATGATATTATAGGATTAGAGAAAATGAAGAATATGTAAAGGTTTTGTATAGACACATGCAAGAAGTATATAATGTGTGCATGTACCGATAATATGTTGTGTGTATGTTTTTTAATTATCTCCTCATGGAAGATTGAAAATATTTCTTGCATGTATGCAGCTACATTTTGGGGCCTATCAATGATGTTATGCTTACATCATTGTTTATGGATTGCTGAGTAATCATGATTGATGCTATGATTGTTGCCGGATTGATGTTATGATTACATCATTGTTATTTCCCCTGCAAGATGGTATATTTTGAGTTTTTGAATGTGTGTATGGGATTGGCAATAGCATTGATCATGGCCTATAACGTCTAAGAGAAATAAAGAATTGACTTCAGTCAAAATGAGAATGGATCGAATTAAGCTTTGGTGGAGTGAGATCGATGTGATGGCCCTTGATTTGATGTTGTGTGGGACAAATCAATCCGTCCATCGGTTTTTCCAATCAACGATGATTAAGGGAGATTGGGAGGTAAGCTAATTTGGAGGTTAATTCCCATCTAACCACTCGACACTGCCTTTGAGGGTGGTTTTGACATGGTGCCTTTTGAACATATGAAGGCGGGTTAATGAAACCACTCCTTCCGCCTCCCGATACCATTTATATATTTACCCTTGGTCATTAGATATGGTCACTCATGCCAGCTGAAACCTGTGATAAGAGATTTAACACACAAGATACATTGCCTAAAATATCCACTTAACAATACACATAAATATTTTAATAAAAATATACTTTAAAAACAATTAAAAAAACTTAACAATAAAGTAATAAAAATTATATATTCATTTAAAAAAACTCATATAAATTATTGTCGCACACCATTAAGCAATTGCATCACAATGAAAAACATGAAATCTGAATGGTTGCAAACCATGACAAAACAAAATGAAAACCATTAAAATAGTGTTAGCACAATGAAAAACATGAAATATGAATGGTTGCAAACCATGACAAAACAAAATGAAAACCATTAAAATAGTGTTAGTGCATGAAAAACGCAATTGAAGCTTATGAGATAAGAATGCAAACTCAAACAAGTTACGTGGTACAAGAAGAAATTTGCATGCACAATGAAATAGAGACTGCCAATTCCACCCTTGCATGTTTTTTTAACGGTTGCATGTGAGCTTATTTTGGAAAAAACTGCAAATTTCTCCTCTAACTAAGCTTATTTTTCTTTGGCTAATCACATAATTTTAGTTTTATTTTAAGTTTTTTTAATCCATTAGTTGGATGCTAATATATAACTTTGGAAAAAATGGGTTCAATGAATAAAGTATTTATCATAATTTGCAAAGAATAAAATATACAACATGTTTCACTTTGAATTTTATTTCATTGGTAACCTGTATAAACAAAAGTAAGTAATGCTACTTGAGATTTGCACAATTCTCTAATTCAATGCGACTTTCTTTTGGGAATCATGTAAGGCTACACATAACTTAGCAATGTTGCTCCACGGAGTCTTGAAACTTAGTTTTTCATCGCATAAATTTTATATTTTTCATTTGTGCATATATTTGCGATGGGGAAGAGGTCATTTTACTCTTATTGCGGGCTCTGATAAGCAGATAAGCAAAGTTACAGGATCTTCAATGACAATAACCCTTGGCATTTAAATTTAATTGCAAACATTGAAAAATATACTCTTCTTTAATAAATTAAATGCAAACACTACTTAGTTTTATGCGAAGAAAAAGGAAAATGCTTCCACATTATATATTTTTTGATAAATTATTGTTTATTCGTTTTACATTCCGGAATAAACAATGTACGTCGTTGATTTAATTCATGGACGTAGTTTTTTAGTTATACGTAACTAAATGGTTTAATCCATGGCTGAATGCATAATGAAGGGATTAGTTTGGCGGCCACCATAACAATGAAGCTGTTAACTGCTAATAACAACCACGCAGCTGGAAATGCTCAACTCAATGCTTTTACCCACGCGGAGATAACTATTACCCACACTGTTTTAACTATTACCCACGCGGCGATATACTGCCTAGAACGACCACATATTTAATCATGCAGCTTCCAGCTTCCAGAGAAGTGTGGTTCATGCAATCTCATGCAGAACTGCTTGTGCTGAGAATCCTTGTTCCACTGGGAATTCTTCTGCTTTGGCCCAGTTCCAAAACCGATAGAGGTAGCACTCTAAGGAACAACATAGGGGAAGCTAGGGCCAAGCACTGCTATGCTAGGAATAATGTTGATGCTTCTGGTTCCAATTATGATGTTGGTCCACTGTTAGGCACCTCAAGCCAATCATTAAGACATGCTCAGAGTTAATTAACATGTTCAAATCTATGACCGTGTAGCCCTTGGCCCCTCACCTTGTTATCACTGCCACTGCTCATAACTGCTTTTGTACACGGAGGTTTGTCGGCCAGCATTACTCGACCTAGCCTCGTTCATTCCCAATTGAGTTTACCCACTGCCGTTCCCACAGCTTGGTTCCAATGCATGGGGGTAGGTCAGTATGTTATAGCTTGGAAAGTGCTAGCGATGGTGTGCAATATAGGTAAGATTGTGAAACTCAACATTTAAAATTCCAATGATGGTTAGATAGTTTCCATAGCATGGTGAGCGATGGCTTGAGCGAGGAAAACTATTGCTATTGCTTCTGAGATTGTTTGTTTATATGTTTTCGGTATTGTTCCGAGAGTGGCTAAAGTAAGGGTCGAAGACCTATATTTGGAGAGTTCTATATATATTTCAAGAGAGAGAAAGGAAGGGCATAACCTTAATGGAGTAGGAAAGGTGATCTTGGTTGGGGGGATTAAATTCAGAGAATATTTGGCTAGGTTAGAAGCCCGACCCGGATGTAACTCGATTTTGCCTCCTGTTGATGTGCCAGACGCAAGAAACCTGGGGATTCCCGTCTCTTCCTTCCTTCATCTTTTGTTTTTTTCCTTTGTGTCTCATATTATTATTCAACAATAATAATGCACTGAGGGAATTTTCAGGCGTTCTTCACCACCTATGTTAATATTGCATAACTTCACAGGTTGTTGGTAAGGATTCCCAGATCCTCCAGTAGTAATGAAAAACTCCATTTTTGTGCCCGGATGAATGTGGATAGGAAATTTCTGTTTATTTTCTCCTACTTTTTTATTTGTCCTGTAGTATGATTTAGTAATGACCAATTATTTAATCCTGCAGAGATTTTATTTAATTTATGTTTCTGTTTCTCTCATTTCTTTCTCTGACTTTTTTTAAGGAACACTGACAACCATATATTTCATCATGCAGATTCTAGAAGTCCGGTCCAGGCGCTCTTGGGCAAACACATTTCCAGGTATTTATGGAATTGCTTTCCTCTTTCAGTTCTTGCTTCCTTACACTATTTCTGGGAAGTTTAGATAAGTGTATTTTCGTTACCATTTTAGTTTAAAACTTCTCTGGAACATGTAGATTATAAAGGGTTTCATTTATTTATTTTTCTAAGCTTATGAAGCGAGCTGTACTGTTATCCATCATTAGTCTCAAGGTCTCGGGATTGAACCTCGCAACATTCGCTTTTGCTGTTGTAATAACAAAGCCCTTGCATCATTGAACTTATTTTAGGGCGAACACATTGAAGCTCCAATTATATTAACTCATCAATTTTGATTTCTTTACACAGACGGTCCCTATTATTGCTATAAGCAAATACACAGACATAGCAGTAGCAATAATGGTAGACTGGACTGTGCAAATACACAGATGCAGCAGCAACAACAGTAATGGAAAACTGGACTATGCAAATACACAGACGCAGCAGCAGTAATGACGGACTGGACTGTGTAAATTACAGGCTTTTTGCCAAAAAGATAGAGATTGTCAACCTACTATGACACCATCCACGTGGTAGCATTCCATTTGCTCTATGAACGAGGAATCTAGCTGACGTGGATGGGTTATCGTTCTCCTTGGTGAAACGCCTACGGTGTAATTAGGCTAAAATTTTGTTGGAGAAATGTGCAACTTGTTTTCCAGACACATGCTAATGACTAGGCTCAAATCTAATGATGTGAAGGACCAAATAGAGGTATAACAAGTAGATAAGCTAGTATCTAGTATTGTAGCACATATTCTCTAAAATACTTCAAAGCTTTGACAAGCGCATAACCAAGTTTTTCCATGAATTTTTAGTTCAACTTTTCATTTATGAGAACCTTGCTAGAAAAGGCCACAGTGTTAAATTTTCAAAATTTACTTCAATCTGATCTAGGATCTTAACTGAGAGAACAACATGTACAGCAAATCTACAGCATATAAACCATGGACAATAATGCAAGCACACAAGAGACACAGAGTTTACTTGGGGAAAACCATAAAGGTGAAAAACCCCAATAACTTCCTCAGAGATACATAGAGCAATGATACAACCAGAATACAAGAGATAGTCTTCTCCTAGCAGCAGAGCCTCTTTCTCCACAAGTGCGCTACTCTCCCAAGTGTGAGTGATAGAATAGAATGTGTAAAATGAGAGAGACACACTCTCTATTTATACACTAACTTGACTTGACCTTTACTCAACTAGGTCGGCCTCAACTTAACCACTTAACATAATGCTGACTGGGCCGACCCCCACTAGGGTGGTCTAATAACCCTTTGACCCACATGGCCGAACCCCAATAGGGTTGTCTAATAACCCTTTGACCCACATGACTTATACAGGGCCGACCCCAACAAGGTGGTCTAATAACCCATCAAGTATAAGTTACAACACTTACAATATAAATGACGACACTTCCGTATAGAGGAATAATAACATCTCTATAGGAATACAACCACTTCCGTATAGAGGAATAATAACATCTCTATAGGAATACAATATACATATATATGAAATACATTCCGAAGTTACATATACATCAACACTCCCTCTTAACTAGGAAGGTATTTCTCGACACAGGTCTTCTAGCACAAGTCATCTTCTCTAGATCATCGTCACTACTACTGCTATCTCAATCAATCTCTGAATCTACTCGTCATAGGAAGTTCTACAGAGCCAGTTCTTTTTCATACTGGATGTAGGCCAACCACCTGCAGGTCTTCGTCATCACTGGCCATACTATGAAAATCTCAGGACTTATTACGTGTGTCACAAAACCTTAAAAGAGTCTCTTGACTAGCAAGAACCCTAAAGAGCATCTAAGGCCTTTTTCATCCTGTCCAGATCTCCAGGACTTATTACATGTGACCCCACCACAAAACCTCGAAAGAGAATCCCATGACTGATTACGAGCACAAGGCTCAACCTATCGGATCTCCTAGGGTACAAATTATATGTGGTCACCACAAAACCTCGAAAGAGCATCCCAGGACTGATTACGAGCACAAGGCTCAACCTATCGGATCTCCCAGGGCACAAATTACATGTGGTCATGGAAAAACCTCGAAAGAGCATCCCAGGACTGATTACGAGCACACGGCTCAACCTATCGGATCTCCCAGGGCACAAATTACATGCCATAGGACAAAACCTCGAAAGAGCATCTGCCAGATATCCCAGGGCACAAATTACATGCCATAGGAAAAACCTCGAAAGACTATCTGCAGATCTTCCAGGGCACAAATTATATGTCCTCCCAAGCAAAACCTCGAAAGAGCATTTTCCAGATATCCCAGGGTACAAATTACATGCCATAGGCAAGACCTCGAAAGACTATCTGAAAATCTCCCAGGGCACAAATTACATGCTTATCTGCACAACCTGTTCCACAGCCATAGAGTATCAACCTGATACTCACCATACATCATCTTGATGTACACATGATCATCCTGATCATCATCACTGCAACATCCTACTGCATGTCATCTGGAGCAACATCCTGAAGCTCGTCATCCATGATCATCCTGATCATACAATGCATCTACCTGATGCATACCAAGTATCTACCTGATACATATCATCATACATGATCCACCTGATCATACAATGTATCCACCTGATACAAATACAAATACTTGATACATATCACCATACATGATCCACCTGATCATACAATGTATCCACCTGATACATATACAAATACATGGTCCAAGCATCCAACATGATGCATATACAAAAATACATACAAGTGATCCAACTGATCATATCCAGCATCCAACATGATGCGTACATACATATACATATAAATGATCCAACTGATCATATCCAGCATCCAACATGATGCGTACATACATATACATATAAATGATCCAACTGATCATATCCAGCATCCAACATGATGCATATACAGAGCATTAACTGGAGCATCGTCCTGATGCTCATCATCCAGCGCTTATATCCACAGCCATGTGAAGGATCCTCCTTCCAACATGCTTGGAATGGCTTCTGCAAATGTGTCCATCACTTCTTCCTTGAAGTGTCATCAATCTGAAGAACACCAAGCCTCTCCCTGAAGTACTCGAACTTCACCCTGGCTAGTGGCTTTGTCAGCACATCTGCAATCTGCTCGTCCGTCGCAATGTACAGGAGTTTCACAGCTCCTCTCTGCACCATATCCCTGATATAGTGATATTTGATCTCTATTTGTTTCGACCTGTCATGAAACACTGGGTTCTTGGACAGCTTCAAACAACTCTGGTTATCACAAAAGATACCAGTAGCATCCAACGGAAGATCAAATAACTCAGACAGTAGCTTCCGTAGCCATACTTCCTCACAACTAGCTAAACAGGCTGCAACATACTCTGCCTTAGCTGTACTCAGTGCTACGCAGGACTGTTTCTTTCTAAACCAAGAGATCATACTTGATCCCTTACTGAAGCAGCATCCAGATGTGCTCTTCCTATCTGCAGCACTGCCAGCCCAATCTAAATCAACATAACCCTGCAGGTTAAACTTTTGATTCGCTTCATACTTGAGCCCATAATCCATTGTACCCTTTAGGTACCTCAGAACATGATTTACAGCAGCCAGGTGAACACTCCTCGGATCTATCAGGAACTAGCTGAATGTGTTCACCGCAAAGCAAATATCTAGTCTAGTGTTCGTTAGGTACATCAAGGACCCAATCATCTGACGATACATAGTGATATCAACCGACTCAGATGAAGCATCACACAGACACTTCAGGTTCGATGCCATAGGTGTGGCCATAGCCTTGTAGTCCATTATCCCGAACCTCTTCAGGATCTCTACTGCATACTTCCCTTGTCCAAGGAAGATTCCATCACTCTGCCACACCTCCATGCCAAAAACAAATAGTGCATCATCCCCAAGTTCTTCAACTCGAACTCGGCAGCAAGCTTCCACTGGATGTCGGAAATCAATTTATCCTCACCTGATACAAATAGGTCATCCACATAATAGTATCACTGGATTTTCTTCCTCAACCTTGTAGTAAAGGTTGGAATCCGCTTTATTCTTGGTAAAGCCCAAACTGGATAGAAAGCTGTCTATCCTACCATACCAAGTTCTGCACATATATGACTCCCTGTCATGTGTCTCAGAACCAAGTGGCTTCTCTACATACACTTCTTCTTCAACTACACCATTCAAGAAGGCTGTCTTGAAATCCATCTGGTGTATCTTCCACTTCATCACTGCAGCCAGAGGAAGTACGGATCTAATGGAAGTGTATCTGGCTCCATGAGCAAAAGTCTCTATGCTACCACCTGCAGCATGCTTGATCTTGTAGATCCTCTTGGAAGTCACTGCAGACTCCCCTTCAGGTCTTGGGATTGCATCCCAAACATCTTTGTGATCGATTGGTACTCCTCGATCATGGCATTCTTCCCAGATCCTGGGAACTTCAATATCTTCAATATTTTCAATAGATAACTTTGTTGCTGAACAAATGTTGTAGTGCTTCTTTTGTAGGTGATGGTATACGATCTTTCCTACACAACAAGTTAAATTGCATGATTAGAAAACATCTCATAGTTTTCAGAACAAATTCTTACACATAAAGAAATATGTCGTATAGTCATGCAATTATCTTAGCCAATGATTCAATACAACATTTATCCATATCCTGTAACTTTCTAGATTCCTTCCAATCTCTACCAGAACATTTTTAAGAGTGTGCACAACTCCCAACATGTCAGCAAAGAGGTTTCATTCTAGATAAGTAGCAATGGAATGTTGTACAGTGCCATAGGCCACTTACCCATGTATATTAGTAGTATATTGTTCATCAATGCAACTATTCTAATATGCATAATACACAACCTAATTATAGGAACATCAGTATATACATTATTGAACAGTATTATTTAAACAATAAAATATGCAAGTAATGACAATTTAAATACTTATCTTTGTTTGTTTGTTGGGTGGACTCCCTCTGAATCTTTGCAACTCCATTCTGATGTGGATTGTAAAAAGTGGTCAAATCCCTCTGAATATCTGCATCCTTGTAGAAACTACTGGAGTGTGCTCCCTCTTGATCTTTGCTTCCTGGATTACCTGTCCTTGAACTTATATACATTCTCGATCCCTATGCATGCTTATTAGTATCATCATTGTGTTATCCTCTAGGTCTCATACATAATCAAACATTGATTAGTATAATCTTAATATTTTCAAAACACAATAATCTCAAGCATGTATAGTCAGGATCAATTCAAACATAGATAATAAACATTAGTATTCAAGGTTTCAAGGAAGTCTTCTTTTATTCATACATATTCTTATTTGATCATAGGACTCTTCTGGTTAGTTAAATCATCAATCAAGATAAGAGATATAATATGCATAAAACCATGACTATTCAAACCTATGACTTCATGAATAATCATTATCAACAACACAAAAGTATAAGATCCTAACACAAGGTAGGATTCTAACTTGATATAGGAAAAACATACTTGGATTAACATGCTAGCTAGTTATGTCTAACATACCCGCATAATGTCTTCTGGTTCTCTTCAGTGACTTGTGCTAGTAACCTGCATATCTCATAGGTTAACCATTATAGAACCAAGTTATACATACCTCGTAAATGATCTTCTATGTGATCCATGACAATGGATGAATCTTTGTCTTCATGTCATCATGATCTTGAACTAGAACATGATTTGTCTTTCTTGGTGTACCTTTCATGTTAGCGGACAACATAAACCTCATACAACACCATAATGCATTAGTACAATCATAAGTGTCAACACCCTAATGAATGCATTCATAATTTTGTTAAGGTGATACGACAAGTCTAAAATCAATATTGTTTTAACCGTAATCACATGAGGACAAACATATTATAAACTTAATCATGAACAAATCTCGAGACATACCTGGATGAGTCATACCTGTCGAGATTGCTTGAAATCTTCTTATGTAAGGCCTTAGCCTCATCTCCCTCTGAAACAGGAACTTCTTCACTTATGCAGGTGACCAATCCATCCTCTTCTAGGATTAAACCAATCCACTTGATTTGCAAGAACTGGATCTGGAGCTGTATTAGGGTTTGTCAGAGAAACCCCAAAAATTCAAACTTTGAATTTCAAACTTTCAAAAGGATAGAAATATGTGCCTTCATGAGCTGATCAAGCTGGTATATTCAGAATTTGAAAACTGTAAAGTTTCACCCCTCGAAATTGCCTTTTAGATTTTCGGATTCACTAGGGAGGACCCTGAATTAGGGTTTGAGTTTCCCGAAGCTTCACCCAACCAAAATATTTGATTCAAAGCTCTAAGCTTCGATTTTTCTGAGGAGCTTCCAGCCGTGGTCACAGATTTCCAAAATTCCAATTTTTGCAGAAGCCCTAATTTTCCATCTTTCCGATCAAAGTCCCGAACTGGGGTTTGATCAAGCCCGGCCTTCTGCCCAACAAAAAAATTTGATCTTGGTCTCTAAATTTCGATTTTGATGAGTAGCATCCAGCCGTGGTCTCCGATTACAAAAATTCCAACTTTCTCCGAAGCCCTAAATTCCGGAAGCCATGAATGAAGGTACTAAAAAATAATTATGTTTTGACAGAAATATGTACCTGATTGTTTCTGGTGTAACTCTGAACTTTTCAATCCACAGGGTCTCAAAAATTTTCCTAAGATAGCTTGACCTGTTATCTTTCCATCTCGATAGGTCTGACCTCAATTGGATTCTCTGAGAGAGAGTTATGCCAAGTGTCACAACGTGACCTGTTTATGGGATAATACAGGAGAGCGAACTTGTACGGCGTGCCATGTGTCACTGGTTCAACTTCGACCTCTGAAATTTTTTTTTGAGATATCCCGACCTGTTACTTTCCATCCTGATAGGTCTGACCTCAATTGGATTCTCTGAGAGGGAGTTATGCCAAGTGTCGCAACGTGACTTGTTTATGGGATAATACAGGAGAACGAACTTGTACGGCGTGCCACATGTCACTGGTTCAACTTCGGCCTCTGAAAATTTTGTCTGAGATAGTATAGTCTGTGTACTACCTGTGACTTTTTACGAAATTTCATTTGGATCTTCCTAGCCCAAGTTATGACATTTTTCCCAAGGTCACCTGATTTTGACTTAGATCTGGAAGAGGCACGAACCCTATATTGTACAGATCATAAATCACAAAGTACAAAGAATTAGAGGTTTTCCTTTGGACACAAGGTACATGGGGATCTAATATTCTACCTGTAAAATTTTCAGATCCGAAAACTTCGCCAAAACGGATTTATAGCGAAAGTTCTACGATGACTGGTTTTTGCTATATCAAGCCCTAGCATCATAAGTGCAACAAATGTCATACATGCCATATCATGCCTTCTTTCAGGCTAGCTCTGATACCATGTTAAATTTTCAGAATTTACTTCAATCTGATCTTGGATATTAACTGAGAGAACAACATGTACAACAAATCTACAGCATATCAACCATGGACAATAATGCAAGCACACAAGAGACACAGAGTTTACTTGGGGAAAACCATAAAGGTGAAAAACCCCAATAACTTCCTCAGAGATACATAGAGCAAAGATACAACCAGAATACAAGAGATAGTCTTCTCCTAGCAGCAGAGCCTCCTCCTCCACAAGTGCACCACTCTCCCAAGTGTGAGTGAGAGAATAGAATGTGTAAAATGAGAGAGACACACTCTCTATTTATACACTAACTTGACTTGACCTTTACTCAACTAGGTCGGCCTCAACTTAACCACTTAACATAATGCTAACTGGGCCGACCCCCACTAGGGTGGTCTAATAACCCTTTGACCCACATGGCCGACCCCCAATAGGGTGGTCTAATAACCCTTTGACCCACATGACTTATACAGGGCCGACCCCAACAAGGTGGTCTAATAACCCATCAAGTATAAGTTACGACACTTACAATATAAATGACGACACTTCCGTATAGAGGAATAATAACATCTCTATAGGAATACAATATACATATATGTGAAATACATTCCGAATTTACATATACATCAACACATAGGATACTCATATCCTTCATAATTATTGTTTTGTATTGATACATCAATAATGATATGCTCTAATACAAAAGGGAAGATCATGAATTCCTTGATGTAATCAAAGCAAGCCAAGACAAGGATTTCTCCCAAAGCCTTCTTTACTTCAATGAATAATTATTTACTAAGACCATGCCATATTATTTCACTATCCTATTTTAATATCCATATGATGTGTTTGGTGAGCTTAACAAATTTTGAAATGAACTTTTGAGAAATATTATTTTCTGAAAAAAGGATTGGATAGTCTTGTTGTGCTTGAGTACGGGGGTTGTATTTACAACTTTGATCCTTTATAGATATATAGTCATTCTTGTTGCCTACCATGTACTTGCCTCCCTTTACCACTGTGACACTACATACTAAATTGTTTCCTCAATTTACCAAATATTAGGCTAAATTCAAACTCTAACAACAATACCATTTCAATTTCATATGCACAAACAAATACAAGTATAAATAACCATTCATAATTTTAATTCATTCTTTACACCTTCAATTACATGAATTCACATATCCAACTATGACAAAAAAAAAATCCACACAAAATTGATTATCAATATTTATTTGTAATGAATGTAAGTACACCAAACTAGTTGTGAAGGAACAATTCAACACCTAACCATAAGAATAAACTATGGGTTCGACACTCCCAATCCAAACCATGCTATCACTATGAGAGATAAATATCCTCTGTCATAGCTAATTTCACTTATCCCAACCCATTTCTCTCATATAGAATCCGATCTACTGAACACTAAGCACCGGAAGTCCTTGTCCAGCCATCAATTTACTATGACACTATCTTCTCTTTCACAACAGAAGGAAGGCCTTCCATTTGTCTCTTCCAAAATACCTCAGGATATTTTTCCCTTCAAGTGTGAGAAGAAAGTGTCCAAGACTATTGGTTATTTACTGGGAATAACCTAGAAGAGAAACACTTGTCCAAAACAATCCATGAAAAACATTAATGGGGTTGTAGTTCATGGTGTTTTCTTCAACTATTGTGACCATTTTAGCAATGTTTTTTTCCCTCAAAAGCATCCCATTTCCTCTTTTAATTCTCTTAGTAGGTCCCAAAATTCCATGATATTTTTCCAACCATAATTCCATGGGGTTCTATCACCAATTGCAGGGACACCATCCATGGATTCACACAAGTTTTCATATAAACAAAATGAGGATGAACATTTGAATGGGAGAATGAAGAATAATGGTTTTTGTTTTCCCAAAGTGCCATAAGATTAATGTTCCCTTCCAAAGAAGCATGGGGAAATGTCCAAAGGACTACTAAAGTCAAATTTTATCAGAAATATTTGTAAGGAAGCATGGGAAATTAAAGTTGTACTTAAAAGGATGAGTGTTATGTCATATAAACCATTCACCCTTATCTTCCCTTATTATGGCATCTTGGTCCCCTTGTTGCTTCCTCAAGTAGTATTTTTGGAGTGTTTCCTTCTATTAATGATTTTACATATGTAAGCACACCATGGGAAAAAAAATACACACACACAAACACCATAATCCTAGCACATGGAAGGGGTTCATATAAATTCAGGAGTCATGCCTTGGAATTGAGCTCTATGCTAGGAATATTTACAATGCATTTACACATGGTTCATTTAACTCAACTCACTTGATTTAGATACCATGAAATCAAGCACATCATTAAAATTATAAATGATTAATGTGTTATAATCTAGGGGTTACAACCAAGATATTATAATGCAAAAGCCCGACAATTTTCCTTTGATAATTCCAAAAAAAGGTTTACTATGACTAAGAGATATACCAAATTTCATGCATATTTTACAAACCTTCCTCAGATTAAATACGTATTTTTATCTTAGAGAATAGAACCATATAATCAAAGTATATCACAATGAAGTGATCCTTGATGTCTACATAGGAATAATCCATTTCCATTTGAAAAGTAGCACCAACATTCATTAATTCGAAAGGAATCTATCTAATGCAAAAGTGCCCTAGAAAGTTGTGAATATTATCTTCAACATGTTTTGTTGATCAACTCTGAATTAATTATAACTAGAAAGGTCATCCAACATGGAAATATTATTGTATTCAACCACCCTTTCAAGCATATAATCTATTTTGGGAAAGGACAATTATCTTTGAGGGGGGATTTATTCAGGGTTTTGAAGTCAACATGGTTTGATTCAGAGTAATTTTTAAGGGCGAAATTTCGCCAATTGGCTATTTTTCGGGCCTTTTTTCAAAAAATAAATTCGTTATTTGGTCATTTTTAGACTCTAATATCGCCTATATTTACATAAAATATGTTTTTTTATCATAATATTCGCCAAAATTTACACATTTCAATAGTAAATTGTGAGTTTCATATTTAATATTCGCCTGCCTATCTATATACATATTTTTTTCAATCCAAAATAATCGCCTAGGATACTATACTTAAGTCTAATATTAGAATCCTTAAAAAATACCCTGGTTTGATTTCCATATTCTCTTTCTACCAAGCACTAAGTTGGAAATCGAAGAAGAATACCTAACAAGAATGGTTATCCTTGAATCACAAAGCTTCTTGATTTCCAATTAGACAAGTGCATGAAGAAGTGTATTCATGTTCCTCTGCTTTTGCTTCAAAGTTTTGACATAATCTTTGAGAGATATTTGATGCTAAAAGATAGTCGAGTCATGAGTTTTTTATACCCTCATATCTCCAAGGAAATATATCCTTGAATTCCATGAAAACATAGACATATTCCTCCTCCAAAGGAAACATAATATTGGACTATTGATCAAACCTACAGATCTGTTCTCCTTGAATTGTAATCATCTAAATTGGACAAGTCTAGCTTTATGGAATAATTGAAGGGGTAATCGTTTAGGTCAAGCAATTTTTCTAAGGGACCAACCCTTTGGGTAAGAAATTCATTTTGAGATGAATGACTTTATGGTATCTAATCATATCTTATATGACCTAAGCGGGGGTCATATATGGGGTTAAATTTATATGTATATGTAATAGTGTTCATCGCTAATGAAGGGACCACAATGAGAGAATAGGAATATATAGAGGTAATGTAGTCATCGTGGAGGGATGTGAATGGATTATGTGAATGTATTGGGGTAAAAGGAGAGGGGTCTCCTATTATTTAAGGATTTATTGTGTAACTTATCTTTCTTATCTATATCGGAGTTGTGATCCATGTTTACATTGTTTTAAATGGCGTGTACTCCCATTATATTATTCTATTTTACGGATTTTGGTTCATAACATTTGGTATTAGAGCTTGGATGCTTCCCAAACTTGTCATATTGGAATTTTCATAATAATTTTTTTCTTGGGATGTTTCAGATAGAGAAAATCAGAGGGGCCATAGAGGACATACCAAAAAAATGTGGTGTTATTTTCATATCCCAATTCATTATAGGTTTGGAGTTATACCCTGAGGAAGTTAGGGTATTTGACTAGTCCAAAACGTAGTCATCTTGACATGTTCTCTATAATTTTTTTTTCTATGATGCTTTAGACAACGAAACTTGGAGGGGAAGCTAAAGACAAATTTAACTATATGTGGTACTAGTTTCAAATCTTTATTCATTATAGGTTATAATTTATACCTTGTGGAAGTTAGGGTTTCTAAGTAGTCTAAAAACTAGTCTCAAACTAGTCTAAAAACTATTATACTTAAATATTTAAAGATCCAAAATGAGTGAGACGTATTGCATTAGAAATAAGATGGACCATAGTATATGTGGTAGCAATTTCAGAATTAGGTCCTAAAAATTGGACACATGGTCGGCTATACACACTCTCTATTAGAAGGGAAAAAAATAACAAGTTTTGGGGAACTTACCATAACTTTTTATTGGGACATCAAAATTAGGTCAAACTTGTGGCATTGTGGAGAAGATATCAGGATACTACCGAAATAAATTTCAAACTCATAGGGGTCAAAATTTCATAGTTACCTTAGTTGGAAGGTCGACTAGCAGGACTATCTCCAAATTAGGATTTTAAAAGGTATGTTACTTTGAAATTTGCATAAATTTTGAGGGGAAGGTCATATTTACATGATTCAAAAGCAAATGGAATGAAGAAACACAGGATAATATGTTGGAAATATCATATTATCAATTTTAAATACTGCTTTCAATATATTGAGGTTGGAATTTGAGGTTTGGTTTGTATCTCAATTAAGAATATTGGAAAAAATGGAAATACCTAGGTTTAGTGGAAATAAAGATAAATATGAAATCAATCCTTTCGAATGGTTGAGGATAAAGGAAAATTATACTAAAAATTGGTGTTCAAGTATGTTATTTTATAATGAAGCCTATGAGTGGTGGATGAGTAATGATCAAAATACTAGAATAAATTCTACATGGAAAGAATTTGAAGAACTCTTCTAAAAAACATGGATCAAGGACTCAAACATGGAAGACATGAATAAAATTTGGGATGAATTGAAAGAAGAAAAAGATGAAATCAAGAATAAATGTAAGTATTTATCCAAGATACAATCCATTAATGAAGCACTCTTTAAGGAGGTTGATAAATTGGAAACAAAGAATAGAAAGGGAAAATGGGAAAAGAACAAGCAAATGGAAGATTTGAAAAAGAAGGATGAAGAAATATGCATATTAAGAAACCATAATAAAAATTTATTGGATGAGGTTACGAGATTGAAAGAAGAAAATAAACATGGTCGAAATCAAGAAAAAGAAAGGATCTTGGATGAAGAGACTACCAAAAGACTTGAAGAGTAAATTCGCAAAAAGGTTGAAGAAGCTCTAAATACAGATGATGTAAAAGAAGAAATGCAATCCATAATTGAAGAAGGACATAAAATATTATTGAATGGCATGGCATTGTAGCTTCAAAACGAGAAGGAAGACACGATTATAGAAGGGCATTAGAAAATACTATAAGAATTTGAGCTCCATTTTGAAGATGTACATGTCAAATATAAGGGTATTATCTCAAAAGAGAGAGTGATCAAAGAACAAGCACAAAGGATAGAGGATACAATTATTATTGAAAACAAGACAAATTACATGGGTGTATAGAAGGAAGAGAAACCATCAAGTGTGAAACCATTTTGACATCCTCGTTACCAAGAAAGCTTCCAGGAAAGGAAATAATATATACAATGACATTATCAAGAAATAAGGTGGAATATTCAACAATATTCATGGAATAGGGCACTAGAAAACTATTTTCAGAGACTAGAAACAAGGACAAATTGGAGAACTCACAATTGTTGGTAAAAATATATGCACTATTAATTCAACATTGAATTGTCAACCTGAGCTCGTAAGCTTCGAGATGCAAGCATTATATGTGCAGGATCGAAGCCTAGTCTAGCCTAGTCTAACCTAACCTAATGTCAACAAACACACACTAAAATGAAAACAAAAGCAAATAAATGACAATTAAAACAAATATAACCAATGCAAGAACAAAATAAAGACAATCCAAAACTAAAAATTCCTAAAGCCAAAGTTCATCCCTCACACACATTCAACTAATTAACATAACAACATTATTTTATACAAAGTATATACATTTACAATTAATAATTTAACAAAATTCTAATATATATATATACAAAATACAAACTAGAGTGAAAAATTAACATATATATATATATTAAATATATACAAAACTGATTTTGTTAAACTATAGAAGAATATTTCATAAAGCACTTTATGAGAGCACATATTTAACAAAGTAGACATAAGAAAAATTACAACAAAATCAAAATTCCAAAATATGAAATATTTACAAAGTATATGGAATAGGTACAAATTAGGATTTAACACACGTTAAAATATAAAAATATTAAACAACGTTTTAGAGGAATATGAACATAAGAATTAAATAATGTCACAAAAGAAGTCAGCTCACAAAAATAAAAGTATTTCGATCAATGATATGGAACATACAAGTTATCACAAGTATACCAACGGACGGCATTGTTTGAAAATGGAACCATCTCATACAATCCAGGAACATGAATAACCAAAACCGTCTCCTCAAACAAATGGACCATCACGTCTTGAATATTGATTTATTTGTGTGAAAGATCATGCTTTTGGTTGATTAATAATTGGTGCAATAATAGTTTTACTTCTACATAAATATTTTGATTTGTTGTTTTTTTCAGTGGAAAAAAAGCGATATTCATGTCATAAACAACATAGCAGTTACATATAAATCAAACATATATTCAAAAAGATTCTACAAAATATCACTAGTGAGATGATACCATCCCAACAAACCCCGTAATATTATTACATAAGAATAATCAACACTTCAAAATCTGAAACTTAATCCTGGTTATAAAAACACTTCAAAATCTGACTTATTGCTTAATTATACTCACCAAACTAAGCTATTAAATATAATTTCTTTAGATCATTTCTCTCCCATGTTTAAGATTCTTGAAAACGTAAGATAAAACAATAGCTATAATATTAATGTGTGCATACAGATTAAGCTTTTATTTACACATTAATCAATAAAGAATATTACTCCTAATGCATGAATAATTTCAATGCACATAAACTAAAAGTAAAAGATTTAATTAGTATTCTCCGCACTAATTAAACACTCAAAATCAATTTTAATGCAATATTAAAAAGTCATTGTAGTATTCATCATTTGGTGTATTTGATTAATGACTAATTAATGCAATATAAGATATTTATATGTTTCATCAAAGTTTTTTAATAACTTAAATGTTTTCTTACTTATGATGCAGTTTAGTCAATATAATTTTTTTTGGAAAATGATTCATCATATTTTAGGATAATAATGCAAAATTTGTTTTTGGGTGAAAAGGTTTTATTATACTAGAATCAATTTAAATAAACTTAACTAAAAGTATGTAAGCATGGATGATCTTCATTTTATGATATTTTGTGAAATTCTCACAAAGATCTAGAAATAAAGATAAAATTCACACTAAGTCTATCAAAGATCAAAAGAATTGAGCAGGAAAAATAGAGGACGAAAAACTGTGTTACAACACAAGAGAATGAATAACAATTGGAAAAACTTCCATTACCTCTATTATTCAGTAAAATGTGTACATAAATAATACATCTCCAGGGAAAAATTCATGAGCCCAAAGAGACACTTGGAATCCACACATGTGGTAGGCTTAGTTTGCATTGAAACCATCTCTTGTTAAGGTCTAGTGGCCATCGATGATGAATGAATAGTCAACTGGGGTGGATTGACACATAACTGAGTCTTTGGGGCTAGAGATTAGGGGATGAGACTCCAAGGAGGCACAATACTGACTTGTAATTTGGTCAAAATAGGTGTTCCTACACTCTGTAGCAATGAAACTAGGTGTAATAGTCAATTAACTAAGTAATCAAGGTGACAAGGCGCCCTAAATCATGGAACTCACTGTACTGACTCCTAAAATAATGCATGAGGGAGCCTTTGGACTTTAGTGATGTAAGCAAGGTGCTTGGAGTGGATAAGAGGGATAATGATGACCAAAGTAAGCTCTAGGAGACCAAAATTAAGGACTAGGTGCTAGGAGACTCAACTACCAATGCATGGATGCATGGAGTTCTACATGGAATGCATGCATGCAAAGCATGAAAAACCAAGATGAGATGGTTAAAATATTCCAACACCCCCCCTAATCCCGACTATGTAAGTAAAGATAAAAAATAGGGCCCTAGTAACTGAGAGCAAAGGCCACCCTTTACAAATTTATTAGTCCATTTAAGTGAGGAAAGAGGGAAAACCCTATGGGAACAAAACCCCCCCTCAAGACGGACAAGAAACACACCAAAAATTTTCCTGCTCCAAACTTCAAGTAGGTGTGATGCTTGAATCAGTGTCTGGAGGTATCTTCCTCTTGGGAAGAAGTGGATCATGCTCCAAAAACATGTGCCTGAATTTTCCTTCAATGGATGCAAGTGAATCTGGAGGCTCTCTGAACTTGCTCTTTAGACCAAGCATGGTGAGAACAAATCCAAACATATGAAGATCATCCTGGAACTTGAAATTCGAACCAAATGAGGTATGATCAACTCCAGGAATGTGTAGATGGTTTCTTGATATCTCCTTTGAACCAACATACTAGGTGAGATCAGAACCAAATGAACCATGACATGATGGTGGTGGCTTGGAATTCAAATCAACTCCGAGTGAGAGGAGAAAGTGTTCAAGCGAATGCAGAATGTCTCCAACTTCATTTGCAACTTGAGGAAGTGTGCATTTGATCATTATGGAATAGGAAGGATGCATGGAACCAAGGAGAGAATATGAAGCAACTCCAAATATTAATCTAGCCTCCAAAACATCTAGTAGATCACAATCTTGCACATTAGTAAGCTCATGGGAAGTAGAAAATTTGAAACTTTCTTCAACCTCTAGAGTTGTAACTGACATATCTTGCTCATAATTCAAAATAGAAGACATTGAGAACATGAGTGAGGAATGGATAATCTCTCCAAAAGGATCAGCTTCATTAGTTGTATCACTTTCATCTGCATCAGCTACATGGGAAGGGGACAATTCGAAACTGTCTTCAACTTCTAGAGTAACAGAGGAAGGAATGTCTTCAACATGAAATTTATGTGTTGAATCTGCAACTTCTTCTTCATCTTGAACAACTTCATCATGAGAGATACTTGAGGCCGAGACATAATTAGAGAGAACACTTGAGGAGGTATCACTGGGCTTGTTTTCAAAATGATTTGCACCAATCTCTTCATTCTGCTTTCCAAATGCTTTGTCCAATTTGGTCCAGAGATCACTTGGATATTAAACAGTTTCCATGAGATAGTGCATACTAGGATACATAGCAAGACACATTGCTCCATAGGCTCTGTCACAGTCATTTAGCCAATCATTCTTCTCTTCATAGGAAGCTGAATCTCTCATAACATCAATGCACATATAAAAAATACCATGTCTCTTTAGATATGTTATCATATTTGGTTTCCACTCATCATAGTTGAATGGAGAGAGAAGAGGAACTACTTTCATATTCGTGGAAGTTGTTGTAGAATACTTGCACAAAAAATATCTAAAAAACTCTCTGGAAGATTACTTTGCTCGGCAAAGCTCTGATACCATGTGAGATTTTGTGAAATTCTCACAAAGATCTAGAGATAAAGATAAAAATTCACACTAAGTCTAACAAATATCAAAAGAATTAAGCAGGAAAAATAGAGAATGAAAAACTGTGTTACAACACAAGAGAATGAACAACAATTGGAAAAACTTCCATTGCCTTTATTATTCAGTAAAATGTCTACATAAATAATACATCTCCAAGGATAAATTCATAATCCCAAAGAGGTAGTTGGAATCTAGACATTTGGCAGGCTTAGTTTTCATTGAAACCATCTCCCGATAAGGTCTAGTGGCCATCGATGATGAATGACTAGTCAACTGGGGTGGACTGGCACATAACTGAGTCATTGGGGCTAGATATTAGGGGATGAGACTCCAAGGAGGTGCAATACTGACTTGTAGTGGTCAAAATAGGATCCTCTACACTCAGTAGCAGTGAAACTAGGTGTAACAGTCAGTTAACTGAGTAATCAAGGGACAAGGTGCCCTAAATCATGGAACTGACTATACTAACTCCTAAAATCATGCATGAGGGAACCTTTGGACTTCAGTGATGTAACCAAGGCGCTCTAAGTGGATAAGAGGGATAATGATGACCAAAGTTAAGCTCTAGGGGGCCTAAATTAAGGACTAGGTGCTAGGAGACTCAACTACCAATGCATGGATGCGTGCAGTGCTGCAAGAGAATGCATGCATGCATGCATGCAAAACATGCAAAACCAAGATGATATGGTTAGAATATTCCAACACATTTGTGGTAGTACTAGAACAAATACCGGAATTTGTGTTGGAATGTTTGGTTGCCAGTGCAAAAAGAATATAGATAACCACAAACCTTAGGCCCCATGTTTGATAATCTCCTGAGTATAAGACTTGCTAGAGGGAGAATCAATTTATCATCATAAAAAAAACATATTTAATACATTACAAATAATTGTTGAGAAAAGAGCAATTTTTGGGGCCCATCAACAATTACAACAAATGGAATCAAAATTATGCAATTTAACTAGCTATCAAGGATTTAGACCTAAAAGAATCGAATTTGGATGGATGGATCATCATCAATGGAAACAAGAAAATCCTATTTGGTTTCATCACATGTATAGCCATTAACCACAAAGCTTTGAGGACAAATATTTTAGAAGGAAGGTACTATGATATGACCCAGGGGGTCATATATGAGGTTAAATATATATGTGTTTTTCTGTAAATCCCCTAATTAATTTAGGTTACATTCATCACAGAGCGATGCCCATAAAACAACTATTCAATTCCAAAGCAAAGAAATTCAAAATAAATAGATTCCTACCTTTAGTTCAACATTCGAAGTAGATGCCTTTATTGAGTCTTTAGTCCTATTGCTCTTGAATATCTACAAACAATATGGAAATAGAAACACAATAGAGAATGGCGGGAAATATAGAAAGATTTCACTATAATTAAATGTATTAAGTGACCAAAATATGATAAACATGAACTTAACACATAAATTGGACAGGAAAAATAGTTTTTTATATAAATATAACAACAATACATAAGAATGGTTTTACATGTTTTTCATTGTGGCATTTTCTTAGAACTAGAGTCTGAATTCCTAAGTTTTGAATCACATTTGTAGATTGAAGAGCTTGACACAACTAAAGGATAAAGACACAAATCCACTAGAGGGAAAAGTGAATAGCTGAGAAACCATCCACACTGTGAGTGGCTTTTCCCCGCTTAATTTTGATAACTATTTTTAATATACATGGGGAGAAGACAATCGGTCGTTAAGGGAGGAAAAGAAGAGAAGGCACTACACCTTTTCTTGCGTACAAGATGAGGATCTCTTACTGGTTGGGGTTAGCAGTTATATATGGATAAATTGAAAGAAGGTGCGACTCAGCGATTCTTTCTCATTCCTGGGAACGATATTGGAAAACTTATAGCTGAAGAAGAAGGGCGGTGACTTCTCTTTGTCTTGGCCTAGGGAAGAAGCGATTCTCTACAGAGATGGTGCAACCTTCCAAACGAACCAATCCCAAATCCTTTAGCGACATATAAGTTGTTAAAATTTTATTGATGATGAAGGACGTCCTCACTACAGGATCCGATTGACCCCTGCATTCTTGGAAGGTAACACAAGCGTTGAATCCATCAGAGAAAATAAGGGGAAGCACAAGTATATAATCAAAGCGATCACTGTAAGTGTTTAAGCTATTCCCATCGTTTAAGATTCTGAACCCTTATCATTCTATATTGGGTATGTAAGCACTAATGTGGATGAATAAACCAGTAGGTTCCTTCATATTTAATGATTATTTTAGTAATATTCTCACGCTCCTTGGATAAGGAAGCTCAGTCTCCTTCTTGAAACTTTCACTTTGAGTTTTTGTTACAATATATTATTTTTCTGCGTAGGATTGGTGGGAGACCTCCTACAGGAGTCGCCCTTGTAGTATCATGGCTATATAGTGATCCTTTCCAAGGAAGGTGGCCTCCATTGGAAGGCTTGACCTTTCAAATATTTGTTTTGTTGTGTATATTTATGGTTAAACATTGCTGGCAATGAGGGCGCAACCCCTTAGTCTCTCTCTAGCTGGCATTGCTTCATAGAGAAGGGCGCCGCTCTTTAAGAGATATTGGAGGCTCTTTCTCTTTTCTTTTATAGTCCTTGGTTGCAACCTGATGAGAGTGTAAATCTCTCTTGTAAGTTTCTCCTTTGTGCTCTTTCTGGTGTGTGAAGGTTGCCGAGTGAGGGCATAACCCTTCTCATACTTACCATAACTTTTATTCAATTATATTTGAGCGGGCGTTTCATCATATCCTTAAATCTCTGCCTATTATCAAACATTGGATCAGTTGGAAGGTTGGCCCTGGTTTGCAAGTTATGATTGGGATTGATCCAATTGCTGGTTTTTATGGAAATTTTTGTTTATCCCCTCCTTTGATGGTGGAATTAAGAAGAGTCAACATTGAGGTGTTGTGTCAGATTAAATGTAATGACTTCGCAGATTGTATTTCTACGTATTGGCTTTCGGTCGCGGACTTGGGACTCTCTCCTCAGGTTTCTGACGAATGGAACTATTATATTCGCAATATGAATGTTGCTGGTATCATGCTATCTGATCAGTCATACTCCCTTGTTTGGGATTGGAAGGTGGCTAATGGCAAGCTCACAGCAAAATGTGCTTATGAAGCTGTAATCGAAGAAGAGACTCACCCAGAGCCTTGCTGGTGGGCGAAAAAGATCTGGAAGTGGCATTGAGGGTTGAGGGTGAAATGTTTTGTTCTGAACAATAAAATTCTCACTTGGAAGAATTTGTTGAAAAGGGTCTTCATGGGTCTGGGATCTGTTTGTTATGTTACAAGGAAAGCGAATATGTTGCTCATTTATTTTTCAGCTGTGATTTCTTCCAGAAAGTGTGGACTAATATATGTGACGCTCTTCGCCTTAAGGAGAACCTTTGTCCGTTTAGGCTACTCCAGGAACATGAACTGCCATTGTTTGTCATTTGGGAGGTTTGGAAAGCTCCCAACAAACTTGTTTTTGAAGGAACAAAGCTTTCCATGTTTCTTGTGAGATCGAGAATTTTGTGTTCTTTTTTAGCACGGGAAAGTGAAGAAATGTATGAAACCAGGCACATTGGTCAAACCTTTTATGTAACAGGTTATTTTGATGGTGCTATAAAAAATGGTTTATATGGTGTTGATATGGTTGTTTGGATAAAGCGTGATCATTGCATATATCTGTGAATTGGTGCTGGGTAGGGGACTAATAGAAAAGCTAAGCTGATCCCCCAGAAAATGCATATGCCAACTTAAAGTTTGGGGAGATTTTCGCATTATTATTGATTGGGTGAATGGATCCTCTCTTCTCCAGGTACCCAACTTGGAAGAGGAACATTTTAGGATTACTAGAATATCTCTTTTGCACACATTTCTTGGGACGCTTTGTTTAAGAGAGCGGGTGGTTTTATGGATGGGAAGATGTACTTCGACGAATTTGTAGAATATTGATTGGTGGATGATGGGTTCCTCTCTATCTTCTAAAGTTGTGACTTTTTACTTGGCTGTCTTTTCTTCTCATGTTTTGTGCTCCGAGAGATCAATCCTCTGGTAATTCTATAGATCTGTTTAGATTGGTTTCTAGGCCATTAATTTTGTTGTATACTTTTTTAGATGTAAATATTTTGATGCCCACTTGTATGATATGAATTTTTTGAAGCCTCAATAGTGTAGTAACTTTGATTCTACCTTTAGAATTAACAAGTTGATTTTTTTTCTCAATGAAAAAAAGGAGCCTTTTATGAGTGAACAATTTTATATTGATTGTGGAATGGATTTGTGAGGCCGCAGCCCTAGTTTCACTAATGTGATATTTGATACATACTTTAATAGGGTGTAAGTCTTATTCATATGCTTAGAATATATATAGTTATGTACGTAAGGAAGAAGAAGCAAGGGTGCCACCCTTTCTTGGCTTCTACAACTTTTGGTTCAATTTTAAAAATGAATGTGTGTGCTTGGTGGAGAGGATGTATAGCCCTATCCGTTTGTATTAAATTATAGTAATTATAAACATTTATATTTAAGATATATATAGTTGGTGCTTGACTAAGGATTAGTCTTAATTCCTTATAATGTAAGAGAGTGGAAGGGCTTTTGAAGATGTGAGTTTATACCCTAGTGGATTTGTTGCCTAGCTTGGGGTGACCTCTCGGCAGGAAAAACATATGCTGAATAGAGATTCAGATGGTTGGGTGGAACATTGCAATCAAGCCTTCAGTTTCGAGGTCATTCAGATAAGTATGCTCCATTATTGTACATTGTTGATATTAAGTAAACTATCAAAATATGTTCTTGTCATGTAGAGAATTTATATGGTACAAATGCTTATATGTTCTTCCTTGATGTAAATGGTGAGCATTACTATGGATAGAATGGATAAAGGGAAAGATTAAAAAGGACATGAAATTCTTAGTTATTATTAGCATGTGTTCATTTAACTATAAATAATTGGTTTTATATTTTAAAAATAATTGATCCTACTTTCTAAAAACAATAGAATAAATACATTATTTAAAGACAAGAAACATTGGCCATGACATAAATATAAGTACATATAAGTGGGCTAACTAAGTCTCTTTTATTAAATATGTTCTTGTAAAAGGAAGAGAGTTCATGTTAGGATGTAATGTTACATGTAACGATAACACATAGTTTGTTATAAGTGTATATGTAGTTTTAATAAAACATTTATAAATTCTACAAAGTTCGACTATGTTGAAGTATGTGGATATTACTCATGAGTTGGAAAACATAAGTATGAGAAGTACATTTCTATAAGGTTTTGATATTTAATTTGTCATATAAATATTTGTATTTAAAAACATGAAGATCACTATCATGAATTTATATCCATCTTTATATCCATTAGTGTAAAATTCACTTAATTCAATTGGAAAAGTATAAAAAGAATATACTATACAAGTCATCACAGAATAAGGTAAGGACCATATGATATAAACATTAAAGACAATCTAGATACTTAGTAATCATTAAATAAGGATCTTAAGTATTTACTATATGTAACAAGATTAAAGCCACGATTGAATGTTAGTGTAGTTAAATATGTTCACAAGTTATATTACTCATACAATCTTGTTTTAAATACTTACCTTAAAATGATTGCCTCCCAAGTAAAAGGCCTTGATCTTGATCTTTAGAGAATAAGAATTTGGTTTAGAATGGAAATTGCTCCATAATTATTTGGATGGTTAGTATGTTAGTAGTAGGGAAGTAAGCTGTGTAGCTATCTTTATTAAGGAGAAATATTAAGACTTCAAATTACTAATGTTACAAGAATGGATACTATTGATTGTAATATCTTAACCCATGGTAAGGTGAAAGAATAGTAAATCGATCTACATGATTCTTCTTATATGTGAGGATGCAAATGATGTGATACAAATGGTCTCTAATGGTTACAAATCCTTAACCATTGCATAACAAAAGGAATAGGTAAAATATTTACATGTTTTCTTATACATATGAATGCAGTCGGTAAGAATGAACCTTGATTATGATGATACATATTATTTAAGGCTAATATTTTGGTTGTTTGGACTATGCTAAAGGAAAAAATTTATACCACATTTCCCAAAATAGTAAAGTGGATTTTGGGTATATTACAAATACTTCTCTATGCTCCACTCAAGGCAAGTCCAAGAAAGTGGAATGATAGATTTCTGACTAACTCAAAGGAGAGGACTATTGGAAATGTATACTTCTAAAAAAAGGAAAAAACTTGTAGACATAGGGATAGGATTGTGGATTCTATGAATAAAATGGCAGTATTATGATGCTAGAGGTATTGTCTCCCCCTTCTTAACTTATTTCTTGCCTCTTTTATAATCTTGGGGAGGCAGTTAAGGAAGTTAGGGGTAGTTATTCATGGGAAAAAGGAGGTTATAACAAGTGAAATTTATTTCAATTTTCCCGAGGAAATATATTTTTACCTCAAAATGAGTGCATATGCGGGCTAGACACTACAAAGGAGTGTATATGTGGGCTAGCCATTGACAGGGCACGTATGGCCAAAATAAATGGATTTTTAAGGTTTTTTTATTGAGAAGGGATATCACAAATGATCCACAATAGGACAAGGAATTTTGCAAGGGGGGGATCATAGAGAATGCCAAAATGTGTATCTATGCATATGATGTGTAAAAATATGCTATAACAGATTCCCCCCTAATGTATAAGGTCAGAAGGACAATTGATATCTAAAATACATTATAAATCTTCATAAGTAAATGCAAGGTAGACTTGGCAGAAGTCATCAAACACTACCCATAGGCTACTACAATAGAATAGTCAGAACTCTCTCTTCCCAAGGTAGGAATTCCCATGCTCATGAGTAACAAAAAGCATGTACGCCAAATCAAGTACACTGCAGATCCATGAGATATAAAAAAAGTGATCATGGACACGAAAAAATGAATACATTGTGGATCCATGTCAAAAAGAGGACCATATCCATGAAGCAATACAAAGTGGATCTATGTCTTAGAATCAAGTGAAGATATTTGTAAAAAAGTACTAAACAAATCGATATTCTCTAGTATTATTGTCATAAAATAACTAAATGACAATCCATCATAGCTTGATCCATAGAAAAATATGTGATGCTATAAGGGACCCACGGTCTTCAAACCAAACCATCACGAGTACAACTCTAAAGCATGTGAATTAATGTATTGAAGTCAAACCTAGTAAGACATTGTTTGATTACCAGTCATTGATGTATATCGTTAACAAACGTGATCCAACTCACCGATAATGATAATGAGGAGAAAGGTACCTAGTACAATCTAACAAGTGTGAATAAATGAGCTAATGTCAAACACCTATAGACTCTAACGATCAGGGGACATTGATGTATTCCCACTATTGGTAGTGGGAAAACCTTCCACTAATGAATACACATTTTAAGGTACTAAAAAGACTATATTGTTATCCCATAATAGATGAGTTGAATCCAATGGGAAGTGATCCATTGGAAGGATGACATTAAGGAATCCCCCATCATCCAACACGAGGTATAGTAAAAGACAAAATATTTAAAAGAGCGTGGATGAACTGATTGATTCTAAAACATACTCAATATATGGGAAGGCTGACATACAAAAGTAAAGAGTTTTGAGGAGTAGATGGCACAGGTTAAAAATTTCCCTTGAAAAAAATCATGACACCATAAGTGACTAAGGAAACATATACTCAATTATGAACAAGGACATAAGTCTATGAAATATGAGATGTCAACATACGTCTCCATAATGAATGGATGAATAACCAGCCAGGGGAAACAATGCATAAATAATTTAATCTTCCCAAATCCATACTAAACCCAATATACTAAGATAAAGACTCAAGGAAATGTGCTTTGTTCAAGGGTGAAACGACTACGACCAAACATAGATAAGAAAGAGTCTTTCCCATCATTCTTTTTGGTATACCATTTTTTTCTTCTTCATATTTATTAAATCCTGAAAAATAATAAAAGAATGATATAATACAGTGGAAGAAACAAGTGTGACAAGGCATGCAACTATGTTCCAAGCACATGGAATAGACTTATGCAAAACAAAATGTAAAAAAATTACTAGGAATGAGATGGATCTCATCAGCATGTTTCTTCCAAGGATACATTCCATAATGCAAATGCAATGGATGTATGTGATGAGAAACATGATGAATGCAATGGACTTATGAAATTTGCATTGAAGCATAATTAGGCATAGCTGTGAAAGTAGCAATGAGCAAAGAAAAATGCATAATGAACAAAAATGGAAGCCTTATTGGGAATGGCCATAAATATATCAGAAAGAGAGACACTTTATCCTGATGATGAGCCCTACTTTGTGGCACGAAACGTCGAGAATAAACTCCATCCAATGCAGTCTTCCTCCTATATTCATCATTCACTGCTTAAAATCATGAACAACGTAACTTCTTCTAAAATTCATGGTAAAAATATAAAGGATCGCGAGCTTATGAGAAAAAATCTTTGTGGGAATCAAAATGGTGAGAGGGTGCTGACTATGGAATCCCATGTTAGGTAGGATCTTCTATCGAACTGGTGCAAAATGAAGATAGAGATGGTTGATGCACCAATATACAATAGGTTTGACCCTATTAAAAATTTGTATAATTGTAATATCCCTCTTGACCCCCTATTGTTTTAATATATGTGATGTAAATATGTAGTTATGTACTAGTTACTAGCAAGGATCTCAAGGCTAAGACCCCACTAGTGAACGTTCTAACATTGTTATGATTTTTTAGAAACCATGCACTGAATAAAAGCATAGTGACATTGAATGCGTCATGTAAACTGCAACAGCAAATTAATAAAAAATAGACCTAGTAGACTTAATGTGTAAGGAAACTAAACAAGGGGTGATAGTATCAACTAGGGGGAAAGGGTAAAGGCTAGTGAGTCCTTGAGAAGCCAAGTAATGATAATTGGATATCATCATGATGTTGATGAGTATGATTTTTAACCTTTGAGTGTTATTAGAACGCATCATTCACATAAAGAAGCAAATGAATCATATTCGCTTACAAACATGAAGTGAGCTATTATGATTATTTATTATGATCCTATGATCAAAGAGAGAATTTAATTAATATTATTTAGCTTACGATTTTAAAGAGAAAGTATATAGTTATTATTATTAAGTACTAGGATTCCTAGGGTTTTTGCTAGGATTTTTATGGAAGCTAATTTCCATTTCCCAAAAGAGTGTTGTAATATTCTCACCATCTTATATTGGCCCTTCATGATTTGCATGCATTCCATGCAACACTCCATGCATCCATGCATTAGTAATTGAGTCTCCCAGCACCTAGTCCTTACTTTGTCCCCCCTAGAGCTTGCTTTTGGCCATCATTATCCCTCCTATCACCTAAGAGCACCTTGGTTACATCACTAAAGTCCAAATTTTTCCTCATGCATGATTTTAGGAGTTAGCACAGTTAGTTCCATGATTTAGGGCACCTTGTCCCCTTGATTGCCTAATTAACTGACTATTACACCAGCTAGTTTCATTGTTACTAAGTGTAGGAGGACCTATTTTGACCACTACAAGTCATTATTTCGCCCCCTTGGATTCTCCTCCCCTATTTTGGTGCCCACACGATTAAGTTATGCTCAGTTCTACCTCAGTTAACTAATTATTCATCATCGATGGCCATTGAACCTTATCAAGAGATGGTTCCAATGCAAAATAAGCCTATACTTGAGGTGAATTCGAATCTTCCCACAAGCATCGAATTCATTCTATTCTAACATTCTTTGATTTCCATCTTACAAATGATTAATGTATCAACAATAGTTTTTCATGTGTGTTTCAGTTTTATGAGTGAATTGATCATTTTTTTCTGATAATTATTCTCAGTAATACATTATGAAATTGTGAGGTTTGTTCAAGCTCAGTGATCTATCCCCGTGGAATTCCACATGGTATCAGAGCTCATGAGATATTTTGAGTGCAATAGTTGCAATAGTAGATTGAGCAGTTTCTTTCAGTAGAGCACTAGAAGCCTCTCGATTTCCACACCAAATCCTGGTGCCATTGCATTGAATTCATTGGAAAAATACTTTGAGGTCTATCCAGGTGTGAAGGATCCGGATAAAATTTTATACTATCCTAAAGCAGTGTTCAATAGATTCAGTAACAATTCTGTAGATATTTTCCCATTGTTTTTGCAGGTATTCTAAAATAGATTCCATGAATATGAAAGCAATTCCTCCTCTCTCTCCATTCAACTATGACGAGTGGAAACCAAAGATGATAGAATATCTGAAGAGACAAGGTATTTTTGATATGTGTATTGGTGTTATGAGATATTTTGCTTCCTATGAAGAAGACAATGATTGGATAAATGAATGTGACAGAGCCTTTTGGAGGAATGTGTATTCCTATGTCTCCTAGTATTCGCTACCTCATGGAAACTACTGAATATCCAAGTGATCTATGGGCCCAAATGGACAAAGCATTTGGCAAGCAAAATGAAGAGATTGGTGCAAATTATTTGGAGAACAAGCCCAGTGATACCCCCTCAAGTGTTCTCTCAGATTATGTGTCGGCCGCAATCATCTCTCATGATGAAGTTGTTCAAGATGAAGAAGAAATTGCAAATCCAACTGCTCGAGTTTTTGTTGAATATTTTCCTTCCTCTGTTGCTCTAGAAGTTGAAGACAGTTTCAAATTGTCCCATTCCCATGTAACTGGTGCATATGAAAGTGATACAACTAATGAATTTGATCCTTTTGGAGAGATTATACATTCCTCATGTAATACACCTAGGAACCCGAATAATTATTGTTTTATAAGACCTTATGTTATTATTTTGATTTGAAACTATTGACCAAGTGAGGTCAAGACATTTGTAAAAGAATTATTAGTTTTAAATAATTAAATAAATAAGGGAATAAAAACTGAAGGTAGTTGTTGAAGACTGTTTGTTGACCCACAAGGATAAATGACAAGTGTCAAGAGGAAACCCATCATGGAATGACAACCTTGTAAAGGTGAAAATAGTGTAGGAGGCATCCTCCCTAAATATCAGGTCGTGAATCCTGTTGGAGCGATTACGAGAAGGTCGCTCATGAATGACCTAAGTCTTAGGCATCGATTTCATCCACTCGGCAGGAATATTATGATGAAAGGGGGAGAATACGATCAGTATTGAGTTCATCCAATGAGCAGGAGGCTTATGATGAAGTAATATTGTGACCTAGCTCATGCCAAAGGAACTCTGTGACCATTCTTTGTCCTTGTGGTTCAACAAATAGGCTCGGGGTTTTTAGAGCAAGTAGTTTGGATGTTCTGGAAGTTGGTTGGGAGAAACAACTGTTGAAATATTGTAACTTCAAAGAATATTCTATTGTACTTTATTATTGTAATTTATCCAGATATGTTTTATTCCTCCGTCAGGTTGTTATTATTACATTTGTTCATGTAAAGTCATCGAGGTAAATCCTCCTTTGTAAGTCGGGGCATTAGATCCCCCTAGAGTCAAATGTAATGGGGTTTTTAAGTCCCCTAGAGGAGTCAACTCAGTCAGCATTAATTGATGGGTAAAGTTAGTTGAGATCGACATGCAAGTTGTAAAATTAAAGTAGAAGTGAATGTATAAATAGAGATCTAGGCTCTCTCATTTATTCATTCATTCACACACACACACACTCTTGTGTAATTCGCGTAGGAGAGAGAGAGATCTGCAAGGAGAAGGAGCACTTGTTTGGGGTTTTGTCTTTGTACTTTTGATCATCTATATTGAGAAAGTTTTGTTGGGTTTTCTTCCCCTGGAGGATTTCCCATGATAAATTTGTGTCTCTTGTGTTGATGTCGTGCTTGTTATTCTTTCAGTTATCCTGTATATGCTATTGTTGTGAAATTGAATTGAATACTGATGTTATCTATCTCAGCATATTTAATCTTAACAACAACGACCTTCAGTTTTGATTTTCCTCTGCAGGTTCAGGTTCTATTTATTTTCTGACATGCTTGTTTACTGTAAATAATATCTAATGATTGCATTGCTTAGTTCATATTCTATTTATTTATTTCTAAATATCTGATTACTGTAAATGATATCTAATGATTGCATTTCTTAGTTCAGGGTCTATTTATTTATTTTTGAACTGTCTAGTTACTGTAAATGATATCTAATGATTTCATTGCTTAGATAAGGTTCTATTAATTTATTTATGAGCTATATGTTTACTATAAATGATATCTAATGATTGCATTACTTAGTTTAGGTCCTATTTATTTATTTTTGAAATGTCTATTTACTGTAAATGATATATGATTTGTTAAGAAGAAGGATTGCATTGCTTAGTTCAGGTTCCATTTATTCTATTTCTGAAATGTCCATTTATTGTAAATGATATGTGATTTGTTATTCATAAAATATTATCTTGCTTATGCATGTTATCATATAATGTTTTATTGTACTTTACCGTTTCATCTTGCTTATGCATGCCATCAGAAATTATTATCTTGCTTATCCATGTTATCATATAATGTTTTACTGTACATTATTGTTTTATCTTGCTTATGCATGTTATCAGAAAACGATTACCTTGATTATGCATGTTATCATATAAGGTTTTACTGTACATTCCTGTTATACTGTAAGTATTCTTATTCAGAATTATATTTCTAGACTTGCATGGAAGATATTCAACACTGGTTTAGGTTTATTTTAGTAAAAGAATAGTTCTAGTAGGCACAGAACTATCTTAGTATGAATTATAGTTTTGGTTCAGGTTTTAACCTATTTATCTTTCTATTCTGAAATCACTGTACATTGTCATTTTACTGTAACATCCTTCATTCAGTTTATATGCAGAAGTCATATTTATGCATCAAATAATGTATCAATGCAAGTTTATCCCCTTACTATTATAACCAAAGTATGTATAGGGTTTATTTTTGTTATAGAATGGGTGTTTTTTATATTTATGTTTATTAATATAATTAGAGTAATTCATAATAGTTTGGGAAATAATTTTTACATATGCACACCATAGATCTTGATATTTAATTGTAATTATTTGTAAGTTCAAACATTTTTTGAAGTTTTGGCTTACCTGTTAAACATTTCCGCAAGCCGTCGATCCACTAAATTCGAAATCAGAATCATTGTTTTTAACCCTTGAAAAATTGGTGTTCTGCAACCCGCATCCACAATGCGGAATTCAGATTGCAGAACTGTTAAAATAAACAATCAGATTTTGGGGTTCTGCAACCTGCATCCACAATGCGGAAGTCGGATTGCGAAACAATTAAAATAAACAATCATATTTTGGGGTTCCACAACCCGCATCTGCAATGCGGAAGTCGGATTGCAGAATCGTTCAAATAAACATTCAAATTTTGGAGTTCCGCAACCTGCATCCGCAATGCGGAAGAGGTTAAAACTCAACATTATAACTAAGGGTTCCGCAACCTACAATCCGCAGTGCGGAAGTCAAGAATGTGGAAACCTTATCTTTTAGCAACAAAAAATATGGGGATCCGCAATCTGCAGTTCTTAAATATTTACTAAGAAATTATGAATTGGAAATTGTGGAAGTTACAGTTAGATTGTTTAATAGATGTTAGTAATATAATTTAAGTTAATGTAAGGTTTTGTAGGTTTTAAACCCTCATCATGCTAGGTTAAATACTTATGTATTGATGCTTATAAAAGAAGTAAGGTTCAGGTAACAATGGACTGAGTCCTAGACCTTGGATGTTATTCAAGAACAGAGCCTTGACATGCTTCTAACTTTGGTTTAGAGTTCTGTATGTAATCAAGTAAAGTAATTTTATTTAATTATACTAGAAGTACAAAAGAATACATGCATTTATCCTTATATATATATATATATATATATATATATATATATATATATAGGTATTTTGGGGTATGTGACATAATGGTATCATAGCATGGTTACAACACTTGGCCTAAAGGGCTCAACATTGAAACAAGTACAAACATAAAACTAACTTATGTGTTATGGTTGACTCTCTTATGCTCAGAAGAGAAGTATAACTTTGATTTTGTAGGAACTGTGGTAGATGTTGAAATATCAGCTGAAGAAGAATCCCATCCTAAAGAACAAGTAAACAATGAACAATAAAACATTAATGATGATAATCTATGGATGCATCTAAATGAAAACAGAAATGATAACCCATCTGAATTGTTACAAACAATAAATAATTAAAAGAATAACTACAAAGTGTTAAGAAAGATAAAGAACGAATTCTAAAAGCATAAGAGGAGTTAAATAATGTCTTGTTAACAAAATTACATAATCCGGAAGCAGAAAGGAAGAAAGGGCCCGAGTTAGAAACAACAAAGACTGCATCTTATAAACACAAGGAAATGAAGTTAAAAATTTTAGATAGTGAAACTAAGTCTTCAAGTGGGATTTCACCTAAACAAAATAAACAAAAATTCAAAGAATCTAGTGAAAGTAGTGATAGTGATAAATATAGTGAGAAAAATAAATCTTATGAAGAAATTTATGGTGAATTTAAAAAGATAAAACATCATATATTAAATGGTGAGATTGAAACCAGAGAAGAAGCAGAAGCATGGCTTTCAGGAATGAAAAAGTGCTTTCAGATTTACAACTACTCTAATGAATTAAAAGCAAAGATGGAAATTTATAATTTAACGGGAAATGCCGACATTTGGTGGCAAGACATCAAGAAAGTAAAATGAATTAAAGAACTTCACTTAACTTGGAAAAGTTTCAAGAAATACTTTAAGAGAAAATACTTGTCAGAATAGTATAATGAAGAAAAAGTTAAAGAGTTTTATGATTTAAAACTAGGAACTTATACAATGAATGAACTTTGCAGTAAATTTCTGAGTTTATTACGTTATGTACCTTATATTGTTGATGAAAAACCTAAAGTACAATGTTTTCTCAGTTGTTTACCAATAATTTACAAAGAAAGAATTGAGTATGACAATCCAAAAACATTGGATGAAGCTATGAGAAAAGCAAGTTTCTGTTATGGCCAGAATAAGAACAAAATAGATAATGTACCAAGTTGGAAGAACAAAAAACATGAAAGATTTGAACAAAAAAGAAAAGTTATGAGATTTAATAATGCTTCGGGAAATAATCATCGAACCTATCATAGAAATAATTTCATAAGTTATAGGCCACAAAATCCTACATTAATAAAAGAAAGAGAAGCATCTACTGGCTATAGTAAAAATATTGTTCAAAATGAACCTTTAAAATGTTGGGAATGTGGTGAAGCACATTATTTTAAATACTGTCCAGTATGAAGATTTTTTTTTAACAACGTTCACACTATTCAAGAAGATACTACGATTCAGGAACATGCCCAAAATTTGCGCAGCATTGGAGAATAGGCAAGCAGACCATCAGACATCAATGGTATAAATTGAAGGTATGTTAAAGGATAAACCAATATCCATATTAATTGATCAAGGTGCAAATTTAAGTTATGTTTCACCAAGAATTGTAGAACTGTGTAAATTACAGCGGAATAAATTTGGAAAGTCTTGATTAGTTCAGCTTGCTACAGGCACAAAAATAAAAGTCACTAGTTTTGTGAAAGAATGTGAATTTAATATGAATGGTCTTATGACACATGCTAATTTAAATATTTTTCCTTTAGGATCTTATGATTTTTTTATAAGAATGGATTGGTTAGAAAATCAAAGAGTAATTATGAAATGCTATGATAAAACTTTCTCATGCATAGAGAAATAAAGTAGACCTATAATAGTTAAAGGAATTCCAAGGAAAACTACTATTAGAGAATTTTCTGCTTTACAAATGAAAAGGTCTGTTCGCAAAGGCTGTAAAGTATATGATGTTCATATAATTGATGACAAGGATAAAAACAATGAAATTAAAATAGATGATATTCCAGTTTTAAAATATTTTAAGGATGTGTTTCCAAAAGAAATGCTCGGATTACCTCCGAAAAGAGAGATTGATTTTACTATTGACTTGGTACCAGGAGCAGTACATGCATCAAAATATCCATATCGTATGAACATACTGGAACTTAATGATTAAAAGCACAAATTCAAGAATTGATTAATAAAAAGTACATTCGACCAAGTGTTTCTCCTTGGGGGGGGGGCACCAATGTTGTTTGTGAAGAAAAGTGATTGAACATTAAGGTTGTGCATGGACTTTAGACAAATTAATAAAATGACAATTAAAAATAGATATCCATTACCTCTGATCGATGACTTATTCGATCGATTTCGGGCAACAACGATATTTTCAAAAATAGACTTGAGGTCTGGATATAATCAAGTCAGATTTAAAGATGAATATATATATATATAAGACAACTTTTAGGACCAGATACGATCACTATGAATTTGTTGTAATGACTTTTGGGTTGACAAATGCTCCAGCAACTTTTATGTGTTTAATGAGTAGTATATTAAGTAAATATTTAGATAAATTTGTAGTTGTATTCATTGATGACATATTAATCTATTCTAAAAATCAGTAAGAGCATGAAGATAATTTAAGAATAGTCTTACAAGTATTAAGAGAGCATGAAATTTATGCTAAATTCAATAAATGTGAATTATTTAAAGATAAAATTCAATACTTGGGACATGTAGTGTCTAAGGATGGTATATCGGTGGATCTCGATAAAATTAAAGCTATCATGGAATGACATGTGCCTAAAGATGTATCTGATGTTAGATATTTTATGGGGATCACTGGATATTATCGCAAATTTATTGAAGGATTTTAAAAAATTACATATCCTATAACTTCATTGCAAAAGAAAGGTAAGAAATTTGAATGGAATGAGAAATGTGAAATCAGCTTTAATAAACTGAAATATTTATTAACAATATCTCCAGGGTATTTTTTAACGATTATAAAAGTATACTTAAGTATAGTATTCTAGGTTATTATTTTGGATTGAAATATATATATATATATAGATTGGTAGTGAATATTAAAAATTAAACCTACAATTTACTCCTGAAACTAGTGAATTTTGGTGAATATTATGATAAAAAAACATATTTTATGTAAATATAGGCGATATTAGAGACTAAAAATGACCAAAAAACGAATTTATTTTTCGAAAAAATGCCCTGAAAATAGCCAATTGGCGAAATTTCGCCTCTAAAAATTTCACTGAATAGCTCCTATCCTAAAGATAACAAACCCCTATAAAGATTGTGTTATATGCACAGATGCATGCAAAGAGTGTCTAGGTGGAGTATTAATGAAAGACAACTATGTGGTGGCCTATGAATCAATAAAGCTTAAAGAGAAAATAATTATGCTACTCATGATTGGGAGTTAGCTGCCATTATTCATGCACTTAAAATGTGGTGACACTATCTTATTGGGAGAAGATTCTTACAAATGACTGATAATGTCGTTTTAAAATATTTATTTGACCAACATAATTTAAATGCTAGACAAGCTAGATGGTTATCTTTCCTTAGTGAATGTGACTTTGAAATTAAACATATTAAAGGAAAGGAAAATAAAGTGGTTGATGCGTTAAGTTGTCATGCAAATATGATGTATGTAACTGCAAGTAGCAACTACGAAACAGTTCTGGAAGATAAAATCATAACAACAACAAAATTTGATAAAGAATACCAAAAATTAAAAGAAAGGACAACAGAAAAATAAAACAAATAAAGTAAAAACAGAATTCAATCTTAACACAAAAGAATTGTTGGTATGTAAAAATAGATTGTATCTACCTAATTCAAAGGAGGTCAAGTCATTAATCATGAATGAAGTGCATAAAAGACCATATTCATGACATCCTGGATATCAGAAAAATGATCACTATGCTAAGAAAATAATTCTTTTGGCCTAATATGAAAAGAGAGGTAGCAGAATATATTGCTAGATGCATTGAATGTCAACAAGTTAAGGATGAACATCACCACTTAGTCGGATTGTTACAACCTTTACCCATTCCAGAATGGAAGTGGGAAGTTATTAGCATGGATTTTATAATAGGTTTTCCTAAAAAATGCTAGACATAATGGTTCAATTATGGTTGTGGTAGATAAGCTTAGTAAAGAAACACATTTTATTCCTGTCAAATCTACTTGCAAAGTTATTAGTATTGCTGATATGTTTATGAAAGAAATTTTGAGATTGCATGGGATACATAAAGCTGTAATTTCTGATAGGGATGCAAAGTTTACGATAAATTTCTGGAAAGCTTTATTTAAAGGTTTGGATACTCAATTAAATTTCAGTACTACATATCATCCCCGGAATGATGGACAAACTGAAAGGATGAATCAAATTTTAGAAGACATGCTTAAAATGTATGTAATGAATAAACCTGGGAAATGGAAAGACTATTTACATCTTATTGAGTTTGCATATAACAATCATTTTCAAGCCTTGGAAAAAATGAGTCCAGTTGAGATAATTTATGGATGGAAATGTAACACTTCAATTTCTTGGAGTAGCCATGTTGATAGACTAATGTTAGGTCCTGAAATATTGAAGGATATGGAACTAACAGTGAAACATGTACAACACAACTTGAAGATAGCTCAAGATAGACAAAAGAGTTATGTTGATTTGGAAAGAACTCAAAGAGAGTTATAGGTAGGGGATCATGTTTATGTGAAAGTGAAACCCAGAAAAAGTTCCTTAAAATTGGGAAAGTGCACAAAATTGGCACCCAGGTATTGTGGACCATTTGAGATATTGACCAAGGTTGGGCCAGTGGCTTATCAATTAGCATTTCTACCTACAATTACAGTACATAATGTTTTTCATATTTAAGTTCTAAAAATATATGTTCATGATGCTACTCATGTGGTTGATTGGAAATGCTATCCAGGTAGAACCCAAAGGAGAATTTCAGGTGGGACCATAATGTATTCTCGAGAGGAGAGAACTTTTACTCCGAAACTGCACCATCGAAAAAGTCAAGGTGCATTGGAAGTACCTTAGCCCAGAAGAGGCTACTTTAGAATTGGAAAGAAATATGCGGGAGGCATATCCAATTTTGTTTCAGAATGATTCAAATGAAGTTTAAAAGTATCACCGAGGATGGTGTTAAAACTTTAAGCGTAGGGTGTATGGAATACACCTAGGAACCTGAATAATTATTGTTTTATAAGACCTTATGTTATTATTTTGATTGACATTATTGACCAAGTGAGGTCAATACATTTGTAAAAGAATTATTATTTTTAAATAATTAAATAACTAAGGGAATAAAAAATGAAGGTAGTCATTGAAGAGTGTTTGCTGACCCACAAGGAGAAATGACAAGTGTCAAGAGGAAACCCATCATGGAAAGACAACCTAGTAAAGGAACAAATGGTGTAGGAGGCATCCTCCCTAAATATCAGGTCGTGATCGTATTGAAGTGGTTACAAGCAGGTGGCTCATGAATGACTTAAGTGCTAGGAAAATTCTATAAAGCATCGATTTCATCCACTAAGAAGGAGGCTTATGATGAAAGGGGGAGAATACGATTAGTATTGAGTTCATCTAATGAGAAGGAGGCTTATGATGAAGTAATATTATGACCTAGCTTATGCTAGAGGAACTCTGTGACCAGTCTTTGTCCTTGTGGTTCAACAAACAGGCTCGGGTGTTTTAGAGCAAGTAGTTTGGTTGTTCTGGAAGTTGGTTGGGAGGAACGACGACCTTCAGTTTTGATTTGCCTCTGCAGGTTCAAGTTCTATTTATTTTCTGACATGTCTGTTTAATGTAAATGATATCTAATGATTGCATTGCTTAGTTCAGATTCTATTTATTTATTTCTGAATATCTGATTACTGTAACTGACATCTAATGATTGCATTGCTTAGTTAAGGTTCTATTTATTTATTTCAGAACTGTCTAGTTACTGTAAATGATATCCAATGATTGTATTGCTTAGATCGTGTTCAATTTATTTATTTCTGAGCTATCTGTTTACTGTAAATGATATCTAATGATTGCATTGCTTAGTTCAGGTCCTATTTATTTATTTCTGAACTGTCTATTTACTATAAATGATATCTGATTTGTTAAGTAGAAAGATTGGATTCCTTAGTTCAGGGTCCATTTATTCTATTTCTGAAATGTCCATTTACTGTAAATGATATGTGATTGTTATTCAGAAAATATTATCTTGCTTATGCATGTTATCATATAACGTTTTATTGTACATTATTGTTTCATCTTGCTTATGCATGCCATCAGAAATGATTATCTTGCTTATGCATGTTATCATATAATGTTTTACTGTACATCACTGTTTTATCTTGCTTATGCATGTTATCAGAAAATGATTACCTTGCTTATGCATGTTATCATATAATGTTTTACTGTACATTCCTATTCTACTGTGAGTATTCAGTTTCCAAAATTATATTTCTAGACTTACATGCAAGATATTCACACTGGTTTAGGTTTATTTCAGTAAAACTATAGTTCTAGCAAAAACATAAATATCTTAGTATGAATTATAGTTTTGGTTCAGGTTTTAACATATTTATCTTTCTATTCTGAAATGATTGTACATTGTCGTTTTACTGTAACATCCTTCATTCAATTTATATGTAGAAGTCATATTTATGCATCAAATAATGTATCAATGTTTGTTTATACCCTTACTATTATAAGAAAAGTATGTACAAGGTTTAATTATGTTATAGAATGGGCGTTCATTATATTTCTCTTTATTAATATAGTTAGAGTAATTCATAACAGTTTGGGAAAGAAGTTTTACATATGCAAACCCTAGATCTTGATACTTAATTGTAATTATTTATAAGTTCAAACATTTTTCTAAGTTATGGATTACCTGTTAAGCGTTTCTACAAGCCGTTGATTCCACTGAATCCACAATCAGAATCGTTGTTTTTAACCCTTGAAAAATAGGGGTTCCACAACCCACATTCGCAATGCAGGAGTCGGATTGCGGAACCATTAAAATAAACAGTCAGATTTTGGGGTTCTTCAACCTGCATCCGCAATGCGGAAGTCAGATTGCGGTAAATTTAAAATAAACAATCGGATTTTTGGGTTCCACAACCCGCATCCGCAATGCGGAAATCAGATTGTGGAACCGTTACAGTCGGATTTTGGAGTTCTACAACCCGCATCCGCAATGCGGAAGTCGAGATTGTGGAAGAGGTTGAAACTGAACATTATAACTAAGGGTTCCGCAAGCCACAATACGGAATGCGGAAGTCGGGAATGTGGAAACCTTATCTTCTAGCCATAAAAATTATGGGGATCCGCAATCCGCATTTCTTAAATATTTACCTAGAAATTATGAATTGGAAATTGTGGAAGTTACAGTTAAATTGTTTAATACATGTTAGTAATCTAATTTAAGTTAATGCAAAGTTTTGTAGGGTTTAAGCCCTCATAATGTTGGGTTAAATACTTATGTATTGATGGTCATACAAAAGTAATAATGGACTGAGTCCTAGACCTTGGATGTTATTCAAGAACAAAGCCTTGACATGCTTCTAACTTTGGTTTAGAGTTCTGTATGTAATCAAGTAAAGCAATTTGATTTAATTATACTAGAAGTACAAAAGAATACATGCATTTATCCGTATATTAATTTATATATATATGTATTTTGGGGTATGTGATACCTCATTCATGTTCTCAATATATTCTATTCTAAGTTCAGAGCAAGATAAGCCGGTTCATTCTCTAGAATCTGAAGAGGTTATTAAATCCTCTCTTTCACATTTCTACTGGTGTGCAGAATGATGATATATTGAATGTTTTGGAGGTTAAATCAAAGTTTGGAGGTGATGAATCTGCCCTCCTTGATCGCATGCTTCGTATGTACTTCTATTCGATCATTGGAACATGTTCTTAGAGTTTCACTAAAAATGGAGGACACTACCATTCGCTTGGGTTCAAGTCTCAGACACATTGTGGTGATTTTGGTTTTGATCTCACCCCTGCTAGTTCAAAGGAGATCACAAGAAACCATCTATCAATTCTTGGAGTTGATTTAACTTCCACTGATGAGAAGTTCAAGTTTCAAGAGCAATTAGATATGATTGGAGTTGTTCCTACCTCAGTTGGTTCAAATTACATGTTCCAGGATGATCTTCATATTTTTGGATTTGTTTTCACCATGTTTGGTCTAAAGAGCAAGTTTAGAAAGCCTCCAGATTTGCTTGCATCCACTGAAGGAGAATTCAAGCACATGTTTTTGGAGCATGATCCAATTCTTCCCAAGAGGAAGATACTGCCAGACATTGAATCAAGCATCACACCTACTTGAGTCTTGAGCTACCATTTTTGGTGTGTTTTAGTCTATATTGAGGGGTTTTTTTTTCCCATTGGGTTTTCCTTCTTTCCTCACTTTTTCTAGATTGATTGTATGGGGTGAACTTTGGTCTAAGTAACCAAGGCCCTTATTTTCATTTATTTTTCCTCATAGTCCATCTTAATGACGGGTGTTGGAATATTCTCAGCATCTTATCTTGGTCCTTCATGCTTTTCATGCATTTCGTGCTCTCCATGCATCCATGCATTAACAGTTTAGTCTTTTAGCACCTAGTCCTTACTTTGGCCCCACCGGAGCTTGGTTTTGTCCATAATTAGCCCTCCTATCACCTCAAAGCGCCGTGGTTACATCACTGAAGTCTATAGTTTCCCTCATGCATGATTTTAGGAGTTAGCACAGTCAGTTCCATGATTAGGGCACCTTGTCCCCTTGATTTCCTATTTAACTGACTGTTACACCTAATTTCACTGCTACTGAGTGTAGGAGAAACTATTTTGACCACTACAAGTCAATATTTCACCCCCTTGGATTCTCCTCCCCTATTGTGATTCACACATGATTCAGTTATGCTCAATTTTGCCTCATTTAACTGATTATTCATCATCGGTGGCCATTGAACCTTATTGGGAGATGGTTCCAATGCAAACTAAGCCTATACTTGAGGTGAATTCGAATCCTCCCACACGTATTGAATTCATTTTATTGTAACATTCTTCGATTTCCATCTTACAACTGATTAATGTATCAATAAGAATTTTTCATGTGTGTTTCAGTTTTATGAGTGAATTGATAAAAAAAATTCTGCTAATTCTTCTCAGTAATAATAGTGTGAAATTGTGAGGTTTGTTCAAGCTCAGTGATCTATCCTTGTGGAATTTCACATGGTATTAGAGCTCGTGAGATATTTTGAGTGCAACAGTAGCAGCATTTGTAGCAGTAGATTGAGCAGTTTCTTTCAATAGAGCACCAGAAGCCTCTAGATTTCCACAGCAAATCCTGGTGCCATTGCATTGAATTCATTGGAAAATCCTTCGAGTTCTATCCAGGTGTGAAGGATCCAGATAAAAGTGCCTACTGTCCTAAATTAGTGTTCAATAGATTCAGTAACAATCCTCCAGATATTTTTCCATTATTTTTTAAGGTATTCTACAATAGCTTCCATGAATCGGAAAGCAATTCCTCCTCTCTCTGCATTCAACTATGATGAGTGGAAACCAAAGATGATAGCATATCTGAAGAGACAATGTATTTTTGATATGTGTATTGGTGTTATGAGATATTTTTCTTCCTAAGAAGAAGACAATGATTGGCTAAATGAATGTGACAGGGCCTTTGGAGCAATGTGTATTGATATGTCTCCTAGTATGCGCTACCTCATGAAAACTGTTGAATATCCAATTGATCTATGGGCCCAACTAGACAAGTAATTTGGAAAGAAGAATGAAGAGATTGGTGCATATTATTTGGAGAACAAGCCCAGTGGTACCTCCTCAAGTTTTCTCTCCGATTATGTGTTGGCGTCAAGCATCTCTCATGATGAAGTTGTTCAAGATGAATAAGAAATTGCAAATCCAACTGCTCAAGTTTCTGTTGAAGGCATTCCTTCCTCTGTTGCTCTAGAAGTTGAAGACAGTTTCGAATTGTCCCCTTCCCATGTAGCTGGTGCGTATGAAAGTGATATAACTAATGAAGTTGATCCTTTTGGAGAGATTATCCATTCCTCACTCATGTTCTCAATATCTTCTTTTCTAAATTTGGAGCAAGATAAGTCAGCTCATGCTTTAGAATTTGAAGAGTTTCTTAAATCCTCTCTTTCACATGAGTCTGCTGATGTGTAGAATGATGATATATTGAATTTTTTGGAGGTTAAATCAAGTTTGGAGGTGATTCATTTGACCTCCTTGATCGCACGGTTCCTATGTACTTCTACTCGATCATTGGCACATGTTCTCATAGTTTCACTGAATATGGAGGACACTACCATTCGCTTCGATTCAAGTCTCAGGCACATTTTGATGATTTTGGTTTTGATCTCACCCCTATTGGTTCAAAGGAGATCACAAGAAACAATCTATCAATTCTTGGAGTTGATTTAACTTCCATTGAAGAGAAGTTTAAGGTTCAAGAGAAATTAGATCTGATTGGAGCCAATCCTACCTTAGTTGGTTCGAATTATAGGCTCCAGGATGATCTTCATATTTTTGGATTTGTTCTCACCATGTTTGTTCTGAAGAGCAAGTTCAGAAAGCCTCCAGATTTGCTTGCATCCATTGAAGGAGAATTCAAGCACATGTTTTTGGAGCATGATCCACTTCTTCCCAAGAGGAATATACCCCCAAACATTGAATCAAACATCACACCTACTTGAGTCTTGAGCAACAATTTTTGGTGTGTTTCAGTCTATATTCAAGGTTTTTTTTTCCACTGAGTTTTCCTTCTTTCCTCACTTTTTCTAGATTGATTGTATGAGATGACCTTTGGTCTCAGTAACCTATGCCCTAATTTTCATTTATTTTTCCTCATAGTTCATCTTAATGGGGGTTTGTAGGAATATTCTTGACAGGGTGAATCCACAAAGCTAATTCATGATTTTTGGCAAGCGTAGCCCTAATTTGTTTTTTCATACCCTTGATCGAGGTATTTTCAAGCCCTCGATCGAGGTTTAAAACCTCGATCGAGGGTTTTAAAAAACCTCGATCGAGGGCTTGACAATACCTCGATTGAGGGTTTTTTAAATACCTCTATCGAGGGTTGAAACAAGACTTTGATCTAGCTTTTCAAAAGCTCAATCTAGATTTTGAAAAGCTTGATCTAGCTTTTGAAAAAAATAAAAAAAGGCCTGCAACCTATTTTTTAGGCTCTCGATCGAGCAATTTTCTCGATCGAGGGTATTAAAATACCTCGATCAAGGTCTATGTAGAACCCTCGATCGAGGTTTCATTTAGCCCTCGAGTGAGGTATTTCAAATACCTCGATTAAGGGCCTAAAAACAGGTTGAGAGCCCTTTTCATTGCAGAAAGAAAGTTTTGTTTGCCTTTCAGAGGCTTAAACTATGTCATTAAATGCACATTAATGGGTGCACTTGATATCATTGGATTCATCAATGAATCCTCTATCCATATACATAAAATTTACGAATTTTTATCTTCGTGTGTCTTTTGTTTTTAAATTTCTACTAAAACTTGCCCTAAAAAAACCCTGCCGACAACTTCGATTAAGCTCAAAATAAATTGACAACATTCAAAATACACATCCAAAAAATTTGAAAAAATACACAAGCACTAGATAAGTGCGTCCTCTTCAAAAGGGTATTTTTAGTTTTGCAAATTATGTAAACAATCAAAAGATTTGAAACACACACACACATGTGTGCAAAATGCGACTAAAATATTTATTGGTCAGTTTCGAAATATAATAATAAATATAATTTTTCAGGAAAAATTAAAAGAAAAATATGTAAGCCGCACTAGTGCATTCTGTCTAGATCATTTTCACATATTTCATTTTTTAAAATTATTACTTTAACATTAAATTATTGTGCACACACACAAACCATTTGTTAATTGCTCTTCAAATTTTTAAGTACACACGTTTCATTAAATGAAAATTTGACATGATAAATGACATTGGTATATTTCAAAAAAAATATCATTAGAAATCCAACATAATTCTCTACATTTTGTTTTTTAACTGCATGTCGAAATTCATGTGGCAAATATGAGTTTCGAGGACTTCAATTTAATACATGGGTAAAATTTCCATTTTTCATTGCCATATTTGGCTAAAAATAGTTACCCATCTTCATGGAATCACCCCTCACTATCGTATCTTGGTCCTTCATGCTTTGCATGCATTCCATGCATTAGAAGTTGAGTCTCCTAGCACCTAGTCCTTACTTTGCCCCCCCCCCCCCCCCGAGCTTGTTTTTGGCCATCATTATCCATCCTATCCACTCAGAGCGCCTTGGTTACATCATTGAAGACCAAATTTTCCCTCATGCATGATTTTAGGATTTAGCACAGTTAGTTCCATGATTTAGGGAACCTTGTCCCCTTGATTGCCTATTTAACTGACTATTACACCTAGTTTCACTGCTACTGAGTGTAGAAGCACCTATTTTGATCACTACAAGTCATTATTTATCCCCCTCATAGTCTCCTCCCATATTTTGGTGCCCACATGATTCATTTATGCTCAGTTCTACCTCAGTTAACTGATTATTCATCATCGGTGGCCACTGAGCCTTATCGGGAGATGGTTCCAATGCAAACTAAGCCTATAATTGAGGTGAATTCGAATCCTCCCATGAGTATTGAATTCATTTTGTTGTAACATTCTTTGATTTCCAACTTACAGCTGATTAATGTATCAACAACATTTTTTCATGTGTGTTTCAGTTTTATGAGTGAATTGATCATTGTTTTTTGCTAATTCTTCTCAGTAATGACAATATGAAATTGTGAGGTTTGTTCAAGCTCAGTGATCTATCCCTATTGTAATGTCCCCTTCCCTCAATCCAATTCAAGGGAGGGAAACATGACCAACATACCAGTCTTATTGACAATCTCATCCCCATTCAGTTTCTAAGAAATGCATGGATAATTAAAAACTTTTTTGTGCAATTCATACTCATTATAAACACAGCGAAATTAAAACATAATAACACACACAGAGACTGGAATGCCTCAACATATCTATCCCAAGCAGATGATGAATAAACATACATAGAATTCAGTCTCATCCTCATGCTATGCACAGATTTCATGTTGATTTCATTAAGACAATCATTTCATTTCATTAACATGAGCAATTATCATTCATAATTAACACACTGCAAAACGCATAATACATATAATGTAAATCACAGAAAACACTTATCTTGAAGATGAAGCTGTCCAAACAACTGGCTATGTGAGAGAAACATTCCACCCAACCATAGATCTCTGTCCAGCCTATATTCTTTTAGCTGAGAGATCACCCCCGAGCTGGGATGTGTATCCATTAAGGATGAACTAGACAGGCTCACTCACAGCCATGGATTCACTCCAACGGACATGCTAATCTAGCACACAGTTGGGTTTATCAAGCATGTAATAAGAAAATGAGGAGGATTCTAAGCCAGTGAGCTCAACCATAGAGCTACAGACATCTCAAGCTAAATTCAAGCATTTCAAGCCTCTGTTTAGTCATTCACACTTGGATTTCTCACAACTCTGTCACCAAAATACTCAATCCCGTCATTGAACTTCTGGGCTATAAAAACTGGGTTTTCCCATGGAGTTTGGGGTAGCTAATGCTCTCAAATTCACCCCAAGGTTTATATCTATGGATCCCCCATTGGATTTCACTATCAAATACCAATTCTGGGCATTTATGGCTCTTCAAAACGTGGGTTCTTTTACAGCTGCGATTTCTAGGTTTTTTTCTCACTGCTGGGAATTCATTTTTGGATGAAAATTGATGCTGGGTTCTTCCACAATGGAATGGGAATGAAGAAGAAGCAATCCCCATGAGGTAGAGTGACTTGTGGTACAAGAAAACAGAGCCCATACTCTGCCATACGAATTTCTAGGCTTCCCATGCTCCATTGAAGCCATGGACTGATATCTTCAACTACTTCCTTACAACATAAATAAATGTCAACAAGGAAGGTCAAATGGGTTCTCAAGGTGACATTTGGCAGCTTATGGCTCAATCCCACAACCCCCTCACCACTCCTTAGTGGATACACATGGCCCCTTCTCATTCGTTGCCTCCATAGCCAGTTTTGGTATTTTATTGCATGATGTTTATTTATATCATTTTTACAATGTTCCATAGCCAAATAGCTCATGGGAAACATAATATCCAATGCATTTCCTTTTAAATAAAATTCAAGCATCCACTAGTGGGGCCTTGGCCTTGAGCTCCACGCTAGGAAAACATACATCACATGTATACAATATTTACATTAAAAGCTAATATATCCCAAGGGTCAAAATGGGGTATTACAATCCCCTCCCCCTTAGAATAACACTGTCCTCGGTGTTCTAATACTTAGAAAAACATATACAGTTTACACATGTCCAAAATTTCAAAAACTTTGTAGGTCTGCCCTGCATTCTATCCTTTACTTTGACTTTTAGGACCAAGTCCTTTGACTTCCACGAGCTTCTCCTGCTGGTTCTGATATTTCAGCTCATCCACAAGTCTAAAAACTTTATGGCTACTACCCTCTTGATGTTCCCTTGGGCAGTTGTGGAGGCAATGATGTCCTCCACATTTCCAACATTTCACTGGATGTTTCATCTCATTCTGCTTCTTTTGTAGCTTGAGTAGTCCTCCAAGATTTTCTTGGGTCTTGGAAATTGTTTGAGGAAGGCTTTCATCCAATTTCAACAGCCTATGGTCTACTGCCATGGTCTTTGTGTGCAACTAGTTCGCACTTTACTCACAAGCAACACTTGCTCGTAACGGTTGCAACCAATTGATTTAATTTCCACCTGTGAAATTCATCATTACAAATCTTGTTAGGCCAAGCATAACTTAAACATTAAAAATCAGTCAATTGTTTTCCCCAATTTCCATGGAGAGCCCAAGCTCTATTCATGAGACTTGCATACTTTTCATGCTTTCCCAATACGAACATGAGCTCATTCATGTCCATTCTTTCACAAGGAATTAACTATTTTAGCATTCACAATTTATTTCAAGCAAATAAACACACTCTACTTTCAGCCATACATGCATCTAACAATTTTATGTTTTTATAAATGAATCAATAAAAAGGAAAGAGAGAGCAGTAAGAGTTTTTCTCATCTTTTTCTTGTTCCATTCTAGAACTCACACCACCACTGTGGTTTTCATGCTCCTAGCCTTTTTCACCTCAACGTAAATGCTTGACCTGCCCTTATTGGCTATGACACTTAGTGTCTATGGTCTATTCCAGACCTCTCAACCATGGAGTCCCTCCACATGGTTTATCTACAACTCTTGGCTGCTAGGACCCACACAATCTCACTAGCACCATCTTTTATTGTTGCTCAAGCTGAGCTTTTTAGGACAGTCACATGTCCACATGCATTCTTAAGATGCTTTCATAGTCCTTGCTTCCAACAATACCTACACTCAAACATTGAATAAATTCGCATGTTTAGTTTATTTTCATAGGATTTATCTCTAAACAAGAGTTTAGGAAGTCATAACCAAATCATATATACATGTATGTTCATAGGCAAGAAATTACAAGATAACCAAATACTTATCTGCATTGGATGCCTTCACTTTATTCCATAGGGTCTTTCTTTGCTTTACAAGCCTTGGGATCGGTTATGGACTTGGATGTTTGGCCAGCACGCAGGCTGCCCCTCAACATCAAATAATCTTGTATGTTTGGCTAGCACACAGGATGCTCCACAACATCAAATAGTCTTGTATGTTTGGCCAGCACACAGGCTGCTCCGCAACATCAAATAGTCTTGTATGTTTGGCCAGCACGTAGGATGCTCTGCAACATAAAAAAGTCTTGTATGTTTGGACAACACGCAGGCTGCTCCACAACATCAAATAGTATTGTACGTTTGGCCAGCACGCAGGATGCTCCACAATATAAAATAGTTAATGCTCAACCAATCACTCTCTGGATTTACCAAGCAATTTATAGTTCTTTAAGGGTCCTTGCTTCCTGTAATGACCAAGGTTTCCAACAAAGAAACAATAGTGCATTAGCTTAACTGTTACAAGACTTATACTTGAAATCTTCATTATTCCAAACAAGAGATAAATGAAATTGAATACTTATCTATATTGTGCATTTCCTCTCTAGTCCACAGGGTCCTTCTTTTACTTTATAAGCCTTGGGATCCTCCTATGGACTAGGATGTTTGGCCAGCACGCAGGATGCTTCAAAACATCAAATAATTAATGCCCTACTAGTACACCTTCACGCCGACTGGATTTACCAAGCATTTGGTGGTTCCCAACTACTCCCATACCTGGTTGTCCCTCTCCATTTCCGAGCCAGCACATTCATCTGGGTCATCGGCCAATGGAAGGTAACTGTGCCACCGACCATTATAGGTCAAGACTCTACTACTCTGCCTTAGGCTTGCATTAGTCTTTCAAATGTGTTAGAATATCTCAATGCACATAACAATTCGTCACCCACATAAGGGTGGTAGTCCTTCTTTTCTGCAAACCGGTGGTTCCCTTTAGGAACTCTTTAGGTGGATTTCTTAACTGCAGGCTATCATGGCCCCATGATACATACTCACACTACACAAAGGTTACCACTGCTCATACAATCCTCTTGAGTACCATTTTATTCACTTTTCCCTTTAATGTGCAACACTAAATTTCATATGTATAAGTTGTCAACACAAAATGTATAAGCAAGCTCATCAGTATTGCTGCTCCAAAACTATGAACATATTTCATAACATTCACTATCCAACATTGAAACACCAGGAATGCATCCGTTCCCTTAGGGTGTAGTCAATATTGGCATCCCTAACATAACTCAACACCAGAAAGGTGTGCACTCCTCACTGATGTGAACTATGTAGGTCCTAATCACATTCAAGCAATCTGCCATAATGGAAATAAAATCAAAACAGGCTCTGCATATTTAATCTAACAATTAAACATGCATATTCTTAGCTAGGGTCAGAGAACACTTATCCATTTGCAGATGTAGTCTTTATTTATTAATGAGGAATGGGGGCTCCTTCTTTGAGTTGGCAGTCCCTCGTTTGCCATCCCAACTCCTTTTGATGTTACATAACCCTCATATGTCTTACTGACATAATCTTTACCATTCCACTCATATTGTTTACCAATCATGCAGTGTAGATGAGATATTAATAATGTCTAATGGCGTTTCACCCAAAACCCATTTCCAAATCATGGAATCCCTTCCCATGAAGTTTGGCTTCTACAGGCCATCTCTCATGGTCTTCCTACAATGTGTATTCCTGACACACTTATTAAATAGCCAAACAGTCATCAACATTCAACAATACAATTCAAATATGATTGTTCCATAACCAATCCATGGCACTAATAATTAAATTCAATATGAATTTGCAACTCTGTCGACTACAGAAATTGATTTTCTTAGCCATGAGGTTATCCTCATATTGCTTGGCTCTTGTAAGTGGCATCATTCTGTCCATTATGGATTTATGTTTGCTACCATACATGGACATCCACCTACAACATGTCCTCTTGACACAATTTTACATAAGCCAAACAGTGATTAGTAATTATAACCAAATTCTCAAATCTGAAATCTACAAATCTGTTTTCCTATAGAAATTAGATTTGCAACCATTAGATTATTCTCATAAACTTAAATCGGACAATTTTTAGATTTGTTTCATGCATAAGTTACAACCATGAGAACCTTCTCATAACCCTTGGCTTCTGCACATGGTAGATCCGGTCTTTACTATGGACTTATCATTATTTCCATATGCCAGACTTTTCTACCTGAAATCTAAACTTCAATCAGCCAAACACTTGTAAGTCTCCATGCATATAATATTTCATTGTTGCAACAGTCCTTGAATCATTTTTCATAATTATAACATTCCATAATTCAAACACTTCCAACTGTTAACATATCAATATCACCAAAACTCATTTACTTCACGTGCATCATTATCATACTAAAATTGCAAGGTACAATCACATCATTTATGCAATCAACTTAAAGCTTTTAAATGCTCATTAATTCATAGCCATATCATTTATACAACTTTGTCCTTCCAACAGAGCACTCTAGAAACCTGTCAATCATGACTACCTTCATGCAATTCTTCCCCTGCATTCATAGCAGCTCCTGAAATGATCTTAGAATTATCATTAATTCATCATTTCATCTATTATTTAGTTTGCAATAACACACTCACCATCCCCATGCATTCATGCAATGCATCACAACATGTGCACCCACACGTATGCATGCACATTTACAACATTTATTCAAGCTTTTCATATGCATTCACTCAATGCTTAATTACAAGATTTATAAAATCTCTTAATGCACATCCACTCAATGCCACCTTGCATTGTTTCATGGGTACTATGCATTCAAGCATATTATGGCCTAACCATGACTACCTCATATAGCATGCTTTACCATAGTCAGGACCACCAGTCCTCACTTGCTTTTATTATTAAGCTCATAACCAACATACACATGGCAGGATATATTTTATATGAATGCAATCTAAATTTCTAAACAGTCACATGGTGTGAAACCTTTCGCCTTCACCACTCCATGCTCCACCACACTATGGCAGTAGGTCATTCTCATGAATGCATTTCAATCATAAATGCATACCATTCTATGATTACTAAATATGGTTCAATGGATTCTTTCCCAATCTCATTTAAACACTTATGCAATCATCATAATTAAACCATTACTTGTATGGATCCCATTTACACCTTTGATGTTACCTGATCAGTTGGTCTCTTACAGAGGATTACCAAATTCTTCCACCAAACTCTTGATCATGGATTTGTTTCCTTATCCTTTTCTTCATAAGGTTGCCAGTCACATGCAACAACATCATCAACATCTTCATCCATGCTTATGTTGTCTTTGGTCCTACAACCAATACCAACACCAATAGTGATTATCAACCACAATATCTTCCATTAGTGGTTCATTACATATGTAGAACCTTACTAATTTTTCCAATATGTAATATCATATGTGTGCAAAAACATCTGCTCATGCACTGTGCAATGTTTATTAATATGTCAACTAGTGCATATTCATGCCATTCATCTAATCTCTTGCATTTGCATCATTCTCATGCCATAATTTTATGTACATAAAGCTTATAAAATATAAATACAATTAGAAAGACAGGGGTTAATGAATTTTCCTTTTGCATTCCCTCATCTTTGCATGAACTTCCTCTTCCACATCGTAGCTGGTTTGATTTCATGGTATGCTACTTCCAGGCATGCAATTCTAGAAATTGCCCATATTGACAGTAATTTTGCCAAAACAGCCACTGACACTTTTCTGCTCCAATTATCTATGGTGTATGATAACCCCATTCAAATTCTAACTATGCACCATTGTTCCCTACTGGACAAGCTTTCCAATTCCTATCCCCATTATCCATTCCGACATCGGGTGTGGAAATTGCATTACTTCAAAAATGACAACTTTAACTAAAATTCTGCATATTTTTACATAGTTGTATTTTGGTCTGGGATGCCAACTTCAGCCACCTGTGGAAGAAAATATATGAAAAATCACAAAAACTTTTCTAATGGGCGAAGTTATCCCATATAACAAGGAACACTCAGCAACTCGCGGATCTTTGTTCCGATGCACCATTAATCTTTTATAAAATTCTGGGTTTGACTACTTTCCACTTTTCACATTTTTCCAAAATTCCAAATTTTGGGCCAAAAATGGCTATTTCCTAAAACGTGGCCCGGAATAGTGCTTTTTGGCCTTCTTGCACATCCCGACTCCACATCCTTTGGATTTTGGCTTCAAAACTCCAACTTAACACCGTGCCTGCTCCATGACTGCTCCATATAAATTTTGGCTCAATCCGACCTTCTGTTAAATGTCGGGACACTAATTTATAAAAGCCACTAATCTCAAATTTATGCCCAATTTGAGAATAACGAACTCGGTATCCTCGCTGGTTCATTCATGGCCTCAGAACGCCACTGAACTCATCCAATTTTGATCTTGCATGCTCCTGCAATCCAAAAATCATTTTTTGGGCCTTTTTTTTTTGTTCCCGCACCACATAGCCTGCAACCCACAATTCCACAATCCATACTGCGGGTGCGGAAATGCTACTTTTCCAACCCAAGGCTACTCCATCCTGCAGTCCTGCAACCCGCAATCCCACAACTCCGCAATTCTGCAATTCCGGGTGCGGAAAGCCAAGTTGTGGACAAGGAAATTTTAACCTTTCCACAATCTAGCAACCCACAATCCCGCAATTCCGCGCTTTCGGGTGCGAAAATCCAAGTCACAAATACAGAAATTTTAACCCTTCCGCAGAAGAAGGGTCGGCCACCCCTTCTTGTGATTAGTATTTTCTCTAATCACAATCCGCAGGTATTAGTATTTTCTCTAATCACAATCCGTAGAAGAAGGGTCAGGTGTCCCTTCTGGTGATTAGCATTTTCTCTAATCACAATCCATAGAAGAAGGGTCGGCTGCCCCTTCTGGTGATTAGCATTTTCTATATCACATCTGCAGAAGAAGGGTCGGCTGCCCCTTCTGGTGATTAGTATTTTCTCTATCACGTCTGCAGAAGAAGGGTCGGCTGCCCCTTCTGGTGATTAGTATTTTCTCTATCACGTCCCCTTCCATCAATCCATTCCATGGAAGGAAACATGACTAAGCTTACGGGGATCATAACTCCTTCATCCCTTTGGCCAAATGGGATGAGTTTGGTACCATTGGAAAGATCTTGCATATCTCTATGCACCTGGGTGGTCCTTTGCCACATCTGAGAAATATGATCCTGCCATTTTTCTGATAAAAAATGTCGCCCCAACTTCACCAATACTGCGTTAAAACATTCTGTCAATTACCTATAACTCATAGTCCAGCCCAAGCAGCCCTAGTGCTACAAGCTGGGCTCTGATACCACTCTGTAACGTCCCCTTCCCTCAATCCAATGCAAGGGAGGGAAACATGACCAGCATACCGGACTTATTGACAATCTCAGCCCCATTCAGTTTCTAAAAAATGCATGGATAATTAAAAACTTCTCTGTGCAATTCATACTCATTATAAACACAGTGGAATTAAAACATAATAACGCACACATAGACTAGAATGCCTCCGCATATCTATCCTAAGCAGATGATGAATCAACATACAGAGAATTCAGTATCATCCTCATTCTATGCACAGACTTCATGTCGATTTCATTAAGACAATCATTTCATTTCATTAACATGAGCAATTATCATTCATAATTAACACACTGCAAAACACATAATACATATAATGTAAATCACATAAAACATTTATCTTGGAGATGAAGCTGTCCAAACAACTGGCTATGTGAGAGCAACATTCCACCCAACCATAGATCTATGTCCATCCTATATTCTTTCAGCTGAGAGATCACCCCCGAGCTGGGATGTGTATCCAGTAAGGAAGAACTAGACAGGCTCATTCACAGCCATGGATTCACTCCAACGGACATGCTAAGCCAGCACACAGCTGGGTTTATCAAGCATGTAATAAGAAAATGAGGAGGATGTTAAGCTAGTGAACTCAAACACAAAGCTACAAACATCTCAAGCTAAATTCAAGCATTCCAAGCCTCTATTCAGTCATTCACACTTGGATTTCTCACAACTCTATCACCAAAATACTCAATCCCGTCACTGGCCTTCTGGGTTGTAAAAACTGGGTTTTTCCATGTAGTTGGGGTATTTAATGCTCTCAAATTCGCCCCAAGGTTCATATCTATGGATCCCCCATTGGATTTCATTGTCAAATACCAATTCTGGGCGTTTATGGCTCTTCAAAACATGGGTTCTTTCATAGTTACGATTTCTGGTTTTTTTTTCTCACTACTGGGAATTCATTTTTGGATGAAAATTGATGCTGGGTTCTTCCAAAATGGAATGGGAATGAGGAAGAAGCAATCCCCATGAGGTAGAGTGACTTGTGGTACAAGAAAACAGATCCCATACTTTACCATACGAATTTCTGGGCTACCCATGCTCCATTGAAGCCATGGACTGAAATCTTCAACTACTTCCTTACAACAAAAATAAATGTCATCAAGGAAGGTCAAATGGGTTCTCAAGGTGACATTTGGCAACTTATGGCTCAATCCCACAACCCCCTCACCACTCCTTAGTGGATACACATGGCCCCTTCTCATTCATTGCCTCCACAGCCAGTTTTTGTATTTTATTGCATGATGTTTATTTACATCATTTTTACAATGTTCCATGGCCAAATAGCACATGGGAAACATAATATCCAATGCTTTGCCTTTTAAATAAAATTCGAGCATCCACTAGCGGGGCCTTGGCCTTGAGCTCCACGCTAGAAAAACACACATCACATGTATACAATATTTACATTAAAAGCTAATATATCCTAAGGGTCAAAATGGGGTATTACAGCTATGGAATTTCACAAAGAGTGATTTAATTTATATATATATGAAAATCTTTATTTATGTATCATAATACAAATTATTATTGGAGAATTGCGTAAATTGTATATATAAACAAAATATATACACACCTATTATTTTTAAGAAGTAGACAACTTGTTTTCTTTAATTAAAATAAAAGTATTAAGTGAGTATCACTTTCCTTAAAAGAAAATGTTTAGCACTAAAAACAGAAGTTGTGAGCATTTAGGGTTTCCTTTGAAAAATGAACCAAATCCCCATTATTTTGGGAGATTACATGCTTCTCTTTAGTAAGGGATGAGACATTGAGTTAGAGGGTGCATATTCTTGGGGTAGTCGACCATAAACTTCCTCTATATTGAGAGAATACAATTGGACGTTTATGAGAGGAAGGAGGAGAAGGAACTTCACTTTCTTTTCTTACCTTGCATTGCATCGAAGAAGAGAATGTTAGAGTTTTTTGGGAAAGAAATTGAAATTTCCCATCACCTCGATGAATATGCATTGGGGGTTGTTAGAGGAGAGTTTTTGTATATATGGTTGGAATACCATTTTGTGTGTTCACTATTGGATATTATTGTGTTAAATAAGATGAGTATTACATACATTTGGGGGAAAGAATCTGAAGAGACACAGATTAAAATGCATGTATGGTGCATCTCAAGTGTAATGTCCCTATTTTGATCCCATTATATTAAAATGTAAATGATGTAATATCGTTATAAAATCATGGTGAGGAGCTCAAGGCCAAGGCCCCGCCATTGATTTATTGACGCATATGGTTTACGTGCTAGCCAGACACAATGGAATTTCAAATATCATGTAAATATGCATTTTAATAAAATACCCACAACTAGCTATGCAATGCAATAAGAGATGTGGGCATGATGTTTACAAGGAATTGGGAGGGAAAACATTCAAACCCTTGAGCCAATCAAGTCAAGCCAAATGTGAATGAGAGAACCCATGAACTCTCAACTACCCATGTTGACTTTTGTACCCAATCATTCATTTCTCTCAAGAGTTGGTTGAGGTAGTTAATGCCTTGGGGAATGGGAGGTATGGCTGTCCAAATTCGAGTATGGGCAAGCCACCCTTCATCGAAAATCGCGTTTTGCTTCTTGGGAAAGAAAAGAGCCATGAATTGATCCTTAAGCCATTATCCATTAGGAAGTTTGGCTCTCTCATAAGTTGGGAGCTGGCTAGGCATTTTTCCCCATCGAAATTATGTGTTTTCCTTCATTCTCAGCTGGGAGAAGGGCGTTTTTGTGTTGTATACCAATGGGGAACAAGGGGAATCGAATTTGGGTTTCATAGAGACCGTTTTGGCTGTTGAATGCTTAGTTAGTTGGGAGAGAATTCATTTTCCTCCCTGTGAATGTTTTTCCCCATCCCACAATCTGTTTTTGGCTGGAAACGATTTGGGGAAAGCCCATGGCCATCCTGTTTGTAAATCCCATTGTTAAACATGTGTATCCATGGCCAATGACTGTTTTTTTGTTGTGTGTGTAAAGAGTATGTTGGGATATGGGTATGGGTATCCATTGGTTTGGCTTGAGCTTGAGTGCAAGCATCCTGGGTTCAGATTTAGCTTGATAAACCCAACTATGGACTGGCTTGGCTTAGATGCAATGTTTGTTTGACTATGTATGAGCTTGAATGTCCCCTTTTCTTTGTAAGAATCATGCCGAGCTCAAGAGTGGCAGTTGTATTGAGAGAATTGATGAACACAATTGGCCTATGGTTGGGTGGAATGTTGCAGCGACATAGCTAGTTGCTTGGGACAATTTCACAATGAAGATAAGTATTCTTATTTGTATTTAATTATAAAATGTTATTGACTGTTATGTTAAGGAAGAGCAATGCATGCTGGATATGCATGTAGTGGATCTTGCTTATGTTGTGTTTATTTGAATTATACACCTGCACATGTGTTTTTGTTTTTATGAATCTAATGAATGGGCTAAGTTTATGTAAAATCCCTAGAGATTGGCATCATGTTCCCTTCCTCGAATTGGGTCCGCGGGAGGGGACGTGACATCAAGGGTATATCACTTGTCCAGTGAGAGAGAAGAGCAGAACCTAATGGGGAAAGAGCCGGAATCCACTCTATTCTCGAGATCGAATCAAATAGGAGAGATAGCCTCAAACTTTGTTGGTGTGTGAAGGTGATCAAACTCCAGATAAGTATCATATATATATTTTATTTTGAGCTTTTTTCCCTCTTATTTCTTGGATGAAATCAGAGAGATGAAGAGGGATCTGTAGAGACGATACCTCTATTTTTTGATAGTATATAAATAACTATGTTTCTTATGCATAGAAATGTTATTTGGATGGTTGTGCATCTTTTACATATGATGATGTTTGCAATATGTTCAAGAGGGTGCTCTGGAAGAGCCAACCCCCTTTATTCTGCAGTTTTACAATGGAACGGTGCATCCCTTGGAGTTTTAAGTAAATACATTCATGTATTGCTTGGTTGCAAAGGAGTGAGAGTGTGATCCCCTTTGAGGACACATCTCTTGAATAATTATGTATAAGCACTGGAGAATGGAACAACCCATATGATCCCTTTTATATATATATATATATATATATATATATTCACTTGACAGTATAATCTATATGTGTGTACTGGAATATAGGGTGCAACCTCTCATGCTTTCATTTGATTGTATATGTTTTTATTTCATATGATTGCAAATATTGTTTATTACATATATCCATGGAGAGGGCGCAACCCTATCATAGGCTGCAGTGGATACTAAATTGATACTATACTCATATTGTTTGAAAATTGCAAGATATTGAGGAGGGTGAACCTCTTGAAGGGAGAAAATCTTCCCTAATTAATATTCTTTTACATAAATGCATTGCATCCATGTATCCATGGGTGTGGATGGAGGAGGGCACAAGCCTTATGACTATTGTAAATACATATATGTGTGGGATGGTATGATGAGAGGGAGACCCCTCTTGAAGTGCGCACCTCCTCTCTATTGTTCTCATTGTATATATGATATTATACTGCGTGATTTGCAAGAAAGTGAAAGGGAGATCCTCTTGGAGGGTCCATCCTTGTATATATATAATATTATATTTTTGGATGTCTACACAGAGATCAAACACATTGCTTGTTGTAATGTCTACATGAGGGTGTTGCCCAAATAACAAGGGATCAATGCATGGACCAATGAATTGTTTTCTATATTGTAGTGATAACATTTGTAGAATGGTGTTTCCCCATCCCTAAAGGTTTGCATGTAGATTATTAAGATTTGTTGTTCATATAGAAAAAGTTTGTTGTGGTAAGGATGATGGTTGGAAAGGCATGCACAACATTGGGGAAATGTTATTATGTTTAATTAAATATAACTTAGAAATTTCATTTATTTCAAAAAGAATGCAAAGTTCTAGGAATAATATTTAAGAGTGCATAGTTTGAGTGCATTGTTGAAGATGTTTTAGTTACAGTTAATATAACAACACATAGAGGAATCTTGATGATAGATTTTCATTGCTCCTTCACTTAGTGGATACCTTTCCCAACTTTGGGGTGGCCTCTAGGATGAAAGAATATAAGTTGGGCAGAGTGCCTAAGATTGGGTGCAATGTTGTAGTTGCACATTTAGTCACCAAGAATATTTAACCAAGATAAGTGTCTGTGTTATGTTATGATTATGTTATTTCAATATGTTCAAATGTGTAATTGTTCCTTATCAATGAAGTTAATGTTGCTTGTACATGTTTAGCTAACTATCAGTAATACTATGATGATGATGTTGTTATAGCAAGTTAAGTACAATTGCACCATTATTGTAGTTATAAATAGAGTGAATACAATTTATATTATTTATTACTTGTTTGAAAGAATGCATATATGAGTAAATGGTTGCATTGAATAATTCCTCTTGTAATTAATTGTACCTTAGGCATTTTCTATTGTTAACCTTGAGTGGTGACCTTGGATAAAGATTAGCTTCATAACTATCATTAATAAATGGTCGAATTCATAATATATTAAGAACATGGAAATAATATGGTTATGCCCTTTCTATTTTAGATATTATACCGATGGCGAGAAACATGATTGAATGTCATAATTGGTGTATACGATATAATTAGATAATAATCGATTGTGAGAAAGGATCCTCTATGAATATACCATGAGAATATTACTTTAACTCTAGTATTTAGCCATGTAATGATTGATGTATGTACCATTATTTTTATAAATAGGATAAATGACTTGGTTGTATAAATGTGAACAATATTGTATAGTTGTGGAACTAGGGGGTTATGCTTTTTGTTGAGAATAATATGTACTTTGTTTTCTTTGTGTACATGGGTTATGTATATAGAAAGTGTAAATTTACATTAGAGGGTCAATGTCGTTATCTTAAATCTCAATTGATAAGTATGCAATCATCCTCTACAAATATGGTGATAGTTAGATGTCTTACAAGTCTATAATGTAGAGGAATAGGATTAGCAAGAAGTGTGATTAGAAACATATAACTTAATCACATTCGTTGCAACAACTAATGATTGAACATAAGTCCTTTACATACATATATATGTTAATAATATTGTGGTATTACGTTTGTGGATTAACTCTTATGCATGATTATGTCAAGATGAATGCACTTTAACTTTTAACAAACTATCACATATGTATTACTTTATATGTTAGTAAGAGTTGAGAGAAAACATTTATACCCCATATCCCAAATGGCTAATGAGGGTATTGGGTATGTTACAAATGGTGTCAAAGCGAGGTTACAACACTAGGGCTTATTGAACCCATGTGCTTGCTAGTAAGTTGTGTTCAGAAAAAGTATTGACTAATTAGGTGCATGGTTGCATGCACACTTGATTATGTTGTTGGTATGCACGTCCACTGAATTAAAGTATGTCAAATGCACGAAGTTTCATAATTGATTATGAAATTTTATAGATTGATAAATGGGATAAGAACGAGGTTCATGTGCTATGAAAAGTGATTTTCATAAAGCTTGAATTTTGCATTTGCATAGTTATGTCTTATTATAATATATGACAAAGTATTGTGCTATAAAAGTTAATTATGGTCCAATTTCAAGTAGAGACATTACCTTATATTAAGTATGCATGAATTACATATTACGGATAGTCATAGTATAAAATGGAACTCTTTACGATAGTGGGTTAAAATAACATCATAGAATGACTCTTAACCGCATATGCTATAATTTAAATGCTATGATTAATATTTAAAGCATGTAAAATGGTTTACATATTCTTGATATCATGCATGGTTACATGGGTTGTGTATGATGGATGATCAATGCACAGGAGGGCGTGTATGATTGTTCATCATATTTTCTTGAATGCATAAGAATTAAATCAATTTACTAAAGTAATGATTAGGGAAGTTCTATGTCTTGTAGTTTGATTTGTTTACAAGCAAACTTATAGTAATGGTTGTTTAAGTTTTAGTTATTGTTACTAATGTTACATGAAATTGTAGAAGACCAAAGCATTAACTAAAAAGGAAGTTTTGAAAAAACAGAACAATCTTAATTATTCTTTATTTCCCCTAGCTATGCACGTTGATGATTGCATGAATATAATCATGATATTTTAAGCATGAGGAAATATATGAAAATATAAATGAATACGCTCATGACATTGACGAGATGCCGTTATTAATGATGGAATGGTTGTTTTAATCCAATGCACAAAGGCGTGCTTGCACAAATAAATGCTTGTAGTATTTTCACATTATGTTAACCTAAACATAAAATTAAGTTAAGGATTGATATGCTTGTCTTCTTTTTTTTAAAGGTGGTTCGCCATAATATGCTTGTCTTCTTGTATATGCTAGAAGAAGAGATACCGACGACATCAATGTAGGTATGAGTTTAATATAATTTATTGCCTTTCTTCTAAAGGAGATAAGTACATATTAGGTTATCCATGATATGCTACGTTATTGAATGCACTGTGCGAATGATGTCCAATAGGATGATATGATGTAATAAACTTTACGATAGCACTAAATTGTTATGTATGAAATATGGTTATTGTAGTTAGGTTAAATAGGAAACAATAACCAAATAATGCCAAGTGTGATAGGAAGTGCATGCAAATGTAGGCAGACTGACACATGTGTTTAATTACATCAATATTGTGCATAGTGATATGTTTTATTGCGTTAAGATTATGCATATTGGTGTGTTTTAATTACGTCAAGATTGTGGACACTGATATATATATATATTTTTTCTATAAATTATTTGTTGAAGTGATTTTGATAACTCTTTGCAAGTAGTAGTGTATGCAGTATGCAAGGGTACATGACTATAGGAAACCTTATCAAAAGGAAGTAAAGATAATAATAGCGATGGTAATATTCCTTAGTGGAATGAGGTAACTTTTTGCCACGATGCATTGAGTTGTTTTAAAAATTAGGCTACCAAGTTGTTACTAAATCTTTTGATCATAAGATAAAAATGATCAGCAAGCATTGCATTCAGAAAAAGGTAATAGCTGACTTGTCTATGTTAAGTATATGTTTCATAAGAGAATAACAAGGAATGAATTGTCAATCTAAAAATGTTATTGAAATGCTAGTGGTGTCGAAAAAGGACGCATGTATGAAAAATGGATATCTTGTAAGCGATTCCATGTTTAGAAATTATTATTGTCCTTGAACGAAGTTTTTAGACTATGTGTAAATTCATTCTGTAGATGGAATGTCTAGGAAATTAGCATATGTTCTAGAAAGGATGGTAGGAGTATAACCGATAAAATTGAAATTTTTTTGGAATTATTTTCACACATTTTGCAAGATGTTATTTGTTAGTTGTGTTGAAATGCATATGTATGAAATGTAATGCTTAGAATGCTGCAATTATGAAATGTAATTAAATCTTGATATTTAATAGTCTAGGAACGATGCACATAGTAGTAATGCAATTGGGAAAGTGATCCCATGACTGCCAGTAACGGCAAGATGGTTGAATTGATGGATATCTAAAAATCATAGCATGTAAATTCATTTCTTTTGGAAAAAAATCGATTGTATGTTATTGTGACTGACAATGTTTGAAGCAATTGCATGTAATAGAGACCTGGTTATGGAATTTTCAATAATGCCATGATTGAGGATAGACCTTACTTATGAAACCTACAATGAGATTAAGGGCGAAGAATTAATTTAATACAATATTGTTAAGATAATAAAACTCTCTCACCTACTGACGGAAGCAAGAGGGGTAGGGAGGTTCCCTTCATAACGAACGAACCTAATAAAAGTAGTATGCCTAGTAATATTAATGAATAAACCTAGCAAGCTAACAAATGAAGTTAACAAATAGATCTGAAAATGCAGTCCAAGAGGTGTTGACGATGGGGAAAAGTCCTCGGGTCATAGAAAGGTCTAGTTGAATTCGATTGAGTGCTATGTTTGCCATAAAAAAGAATATGGATTGTCCAAGAGGTACTGTGTATGGATCCTATTAATATATAATTCAAACAGTTGGTAAAAAACCATTTGACCAAGTCTGTAATAAAAGTTAAAAGTTTGAACATAAAAATCAAGATTCCCCTTAAGGTAATCATTGTTGAAGGTTGAGGTATAGGTTGTGAATTTTTCTATGAATAAAGTGAGGAGGTTGTATGAGAATAGGAGGTTCCAACAAGATATGACTCTCATAAGTTAAATGTGATAAAGAGAAGTATGTGTACCATGATGTGGCTTGTACGAGAAGAGGAGGTTCCATCAAGAAGTGACCCTCTTGTATGTTAATGTGGAAAAACTTCCGTGAGATGTTGAGGATGCCTATATGATGACTTCAAAAGTACTTTGGAATGAGTACTACCACACAGGAGGTATGGATTTAAATATTGTTTGAATGGAATTTATGTACCATGAAGAGGAATACAGGGGTATTCTGACTTGATTATGATTTATGTTTATAATATACACATAGTTATAATATTGGCAAGCATTGCAAGTACAATTAAAGATGAAATGAATACAATGATAGGCCATAATTCGTTGGGTTTGTTTTCCCAAAAAAAGAATATGTATGTTTATATAGACTAACTTATTGGCATGGAAGGATAAATATTTGGAAATAAAGATGACCATATAGAAATTGCTACTAGAAGGCAAGAAGCAAAAGGACGAAAAAAATAGAATCATCCAATAAAATTTTTTGAAATCAAATTACTTTGTTTTAGTATGCCTTCCTCTTTTAATTTCAAGAAATCATACATATGTACATATTTAGGTTTTTGGAAAGAAATCCTTGTATATGTTTCTTGTATAGAATCGGTGCGAATGGATGGAAAAAATTTGAAGACACTCAGAAGAGATGCCAGATAGATCACTACCTTGAAAAGCCAACAAGGATAACAAGAATTGTTATTTTGTAAAAGCAACTAGAAGTTGAAAGTAATGTTTAAAAGGATAAGAACACTGAGGATGGTGCTACTTTAAGGGGGAGAGGATGTAATATCTCTCTTGACCCCCTATTGTTGTAATCTATGTGATGTAAATATGTAATTGTGTACTGCTTTCTAGCGAGGAGCTCAAGGCCAAGGTCCCTCTAGTGAATGTTCTAGCATTGTTGTGATTTTGTAGAAACCATGCACTTACTACAAGCATGTCAACATCGAATGTATGACGTAAACTACAATGATGAATTAATTAAAAACATACCTAGGAGACTAAATGTGCAAGGAAACCAAACGAGGATCAATGGTATCCACTAGGGGGAAAGGGTAAATGCTAGTGAAGCCTTGAGAAGCCAAGTAATGATAATTGGATGTCATCATGATGTTGATGATTATGATTTTTAATATTTGAACGTTATTAGAATGCATCATTCACATAAAGAAGTGAATGAATCATATCCAATTTAAAAATGAAGAGAGCTATTATGATCCTATGATCAAAGAGAGAAGCTAATTAATATTATTTAGCTTGAGATTCTAAATAGAAAGTATATAGTTATTATTATTCAGAACCATGTGATGTAGGAGGGATCAACAAAACCAATCCAACCCGCTTTCCACAGGAGTAGTCTTCTACTAAACTTATCAGAATCACCAAACTTATCAGACCCAGCTAAGTCTTCCTCTAAGAAATTGTTGAAAGGCAGATCTCAAATTTGAGGTGAATTGGATTTCATAGAAAAATTCGGGTCTCACCTGAATGCGAAGCATCAAGCAAGTGTGCCTTCTGTAATCCTCTTCCACAATAGCCTTCCGCAATTACCCTTCCGTAATTACCTTTCCGCAATCTCCTTTTCGCAATGACCTTCCACAATCACCTTCATTCCGCAATTGTGGGTTTAGCTTCCGCAATTTCCTCCCACAAAGTTTCTTCAACAATTACTTTGGACCGTCAGATCCAAATCAATGGTGGACTCCAATATTATGTGCTAATTCCGCATTCGCTCTGGGCATTAACCCCCTAACTCTTTCTTTTGCGGAATACTGAACGAGTCGTTGATCATTAGGTGACTTTCCTCATCCGTTGATCTATGAGCAATGTTGAACGTTCACTTTGGAATTTCGGAACTCTATCTCTTGCACGAGTTCACCCAGTGATATCCTTTCCCCACCATCGATGTGTCTTCTTACTTCAATATGTTTCGTCCAAACTCTGTCAAACGAACCAATCCCATTTCTGCGACTCTGCGTTGATTGATCAGATAATCGATCAATCAAACTCAACCGACCTTCACCGGACTTGATCTCATTCACTGGACCTGATCATCATCTCCATAGATTCACCTCTGTGGATTCGTATACACAAAGCATCGATCCTTTCAGTGATCGATGACACAGGGTTTACACTGCAAACATAACATTTACTTGTGCGCTCACACACAAAGATCAGTCAAACATCATCTACAACATTCCATTCTCTAAAATCCCAATTCAAGATTTTCATCCACACAGATCTAATCCAACATTTAACAAGTATTCATACCGTCAGCATCTCCTAAGTCACACACGGTCAATTGCTTCCCTATCACAGTTCAGGTTTACAGAGAATTGTTCTCTTATCATAATTCAAATGTGAATTCATCCATTTACAAAGAGACATGCATAAATAGTCATTTCTCTATTCAATCACAAGAGACCTGATACAATCACAATTGTCTTAGAACCTATTTTCTAATCCTCTCAGGCCTAATTTATCTTATTTTTTCCACTCTTATGCCTCGTAGGCTTACACAATATATACAAAAGGATTATGAAACCAATTATGGTTTAGATCCATAAACCTCTCAACACACTCCTACATCTTATCAACTGTTATCTAATTTTAGCAAACCCTTAATCCTACCTCTATGAATCGCTCATGAGATATTAAACCTTCATCAAATGCTTCCATTAGATGTGGAATTAGATGTGGAATTAGTATTGATGTCTGAATGACTCGTAACTCACCTAATGACTCATCACCTATCTATAATCACACTTAAAACATAGCATTGCTTACAATATTCCATCAAAGGATCACTAATTCAGAAAATGAAGACCCCTTCTAGGTCTTATCAAAAGTACAAGGTTTTTGAAGGAAGGATGCTCCTGCATCAAATTCCCTAGGAAGAAATAAATATGACCTTATGGTCATAATATTCAATCTTCAATAGGCATGGGTCCCAAACTTTATGTTGAAGCTTTTCAGTTGCTTCATGGTTGTCATGTTGTCTTGTTGCTGACTGCAACTCTCCTGGTTTCCATACTTTTTGCTACAATGCTCCACTAGACTTGCTTTTGGAATCTTCCTCTGTTACTTGTCTTTTGTTGTTGCTTTTATTTTTTGCTTTGATGAGATAGATCTTCTTTTTCTCTTCATGTCTTATTTGAGACACCTTAACCATCAGCATCCTCATTTCTTCAATCTCCATGTCTAGTCTATCCTTTGGCTAGTACACCTGCTTGATGTGAACATGTTGTTGTTCTTTTCTCAACTGCATCAGAATTTCAAAATTCTTATCTTGTTCCTCCTCATCATACACCATCTCATAGATGTTCAAGGTAGTTAAATATCTTCTCTCTTGTTTCCCTATAACAAAAATACAGTTGCCTCCTTGCTTCATAGCAAATTCCAATGGTTGTCTTTCTCCAAATAGAAACTCATCTATGATTTGTTTCTGTTGCAACAAGTCAATATTTCCCTCATTAAAAAGGTACTCTTCATCATACTGGACTTCAATAATTTCATCAATGACCTGTCCTGCAATCACACACAAATGATCAGATTTAAAAATATAAAGTCCTTTGGTCCTCTATGTTGCTTGTAGCACCAGCTCCTCATATTGTTCTGGAATTTTTAAAAATTTCTTGAGACATCGTCCATGTCTCTCTTTAGCATCATAATGTTTCTCTCCAATATCCCTTTGGCTATATTAATGAGATAACATAGCCTCTCTTTTCAATAGAATGCAATTATGATCTTGTCCTCTTGAAATGTCTTTGTACATTTCTTTTTCTTCCTTCACCTCTTGAAGTGACTGTCCATATTCCTTGTCCTTGAATACATATTCAGTCAAGAACTCTTCTATTTCAGTCATATCTTCTAGAAGCTTCATTTTTTCACCAACATCTATATCTCATATAGTTTGAGCTACATGATGCATTACCATTTCATCCTCCTTTACAACACGATTATATTCTGCTGCTATGATTTTGAAAAACATTTCTCCTCCTTCATTTTTCCTGACATTCCAAGATGATTATCTAGTTTCTTCCTTCATAAACACATCACCTAAGATTTCTTCAATACCTGCAGTCATACACAAACCATTAATTTTAAAAACATAACGCTCCTCATCTGAAGTATCAACCATATTATCTTCATGTGTTCATGAACTTATCAGAGAGTTCAAAAAATTATCTATAATCCTTGCTTCATCATCCTCATTCACATCTTCTCCAAGCAAAGGACCCTATTCTGGTTCACATTCCAAAACTTCCATCTCAGACTCAGCTATCCTGAGTTCTTCCTTCCATTTGGAAGACATATTTTTCTTTAGCTTCACTTGTAGTGAATGCCATAACACTTTCTTCTTCATTATTATCCAACCATACCTCTGGTCTTCTTGTATCCTTGTTTCTAGTAGACTAATATGTTTGCTTATTTCAACCAATTCCTTGTCATACTCCTCTTGACTCATCCTTTTGATTCCTTTTTCCTTGGCATCTTTCCTTCTACTGTAGCTTTCTTCAGAACCTCTGCAATGATCTTTAGTAGTCATTGTCTCCATTTCCTTTTTCTCTGTGAACTTCATCTTGTTCACTTGTGGACTACTCCCAAGCCTTCTCTCAGCAAGTATTCATACCTGATATACCTCAACAAGCTATCTCTCCTTGAGATTGTCCTTTTGGTACCCTTGATTCCTTATCCTCTAGAACCTCTTGAGCAACTTCCTTTGCCCTCTTGGCTTATGTAGATCCACTTCCTCTAAGAACATTCAACTTGTCCTCTTCTTGTCCAACCTCTGTTGGATCCTTAGGTTTTGCCACTACTTCCTCTTTTCTCTAAGATTTCACAAACTCTTCTCATACAAGTTCTATGTCCTAGCTTTCAAGCTGTCTGCTACTATCAACTTTGTCATTGGATTCAATCTGCAATAATACCAAACCAGAGTTAATATAAACACATCAATCAATACCTTAAATATGTCTTCCACATCTTGCACTTGAATGGACAAATTTCTGTCACATGATTATGGGATCTTCTTATGAACTTCCCTGTACATGTTGTCCCCTATTCACTTCAATTGAATCAATTCAACTTTTCTCTATTCAATTTCCTTTGAACAAACATACATTTTGTAAACATACCAATCCTATGTCTGCTGCAATCTTCTATCATAGACCTAATTCCAAGAGCGAAATTGGGATCTGATACCACTTGATGAAACAACAAGTGGTATACACCTCAAACCATTTTTTCTGCTCTAATACCACTTGATGAGGAGGGATTAGAAAAACCAATCCAACTCGATTTTCCTAGGATTAGTCTTCTACTAAAATTAGCAGAATCACCAAACTTAGCAGACCCTCCTAAGTCTTCCTCTAAGCAATTGTTGAAAGGTGAATCTCAAATTTGCAGTGAACTGGATTTCATAAAAATTCTAGGTCTCACCTAAATGCGGAGCATCGAGCAAGTGTGCCTTCTGCAATCCTTTTTCGCAATATCCTTCCACAGCAACCCTTCCGCAATCACCTTTCCGCAATGATCTTCTGTAATCGCCTTCCTTCTGCAATTGCAGGTGTGTCTTCTGCTACTTCCTTCCGCATTTGGCTTCTACAGTTTCCTCCCACAAAGTTCCTTCCGCAATTAATTTGGACCGTCAGATCCAGATCAATGGTGGACTCCAATATTATGTGCTAATTCTGCATCCGCTCTGGCCATTAACCCCCAAAATATTTATTTTGCGGAATGTTGTATGAGTCGTTGATCTATGATCATTGTGGAACATTCACTTTGGAATTTCTGAACTCTATCCCCCGTGCAAGTTCACCCAACGAGATCCTTTCCCCGCCGTCGATGTGTCTTCTTACTTCAATCTAGATAGTCCAAACTCTGTCAAACGAACCGATACCATTTATGTGACTCTGTGTTGACTGATAAGAGAATCGATCAATCAAACTCAACCGACCTTCATTGGACTTGATCTCCTTCACTGGACTTAATCATCATCTCCATAGCTTCACCTCTGCGGATTCGTATACACAGACCATCGATCCTTTCAGTGATCGATGACATAGGGTTTACACTGCAAACATAAAATTTACTTGTGCGCTCACACACAAAGATCAGTCAAACATCCTCTGCAACATTTTGTTCTCTAAAACCCCAATTCAAGTTGTTCATACACAGATCTAATCCAACATTTAACAAGTATTCAGACTATCAACATCTCCTAAGTCACACACAGTCAATTTCTTCCCTATCACAATTCAGGTATATAGAGAATTGTTCTCTTATCATAATTCAGACATGAATTCATCCATTTACATAGAGACATGCATAAATAGTCTTTTCTCTCTTCAATTACAAGAGACTTAATACAATCACAATTGTCTCAGAACCTGTGTTCTGATTCTCTTAGGCCTGATTTATATTGTTTTGGCCACTCTTATGCCTCGTAGGCTTACACAATATATACAAAAGGATTATGAAACCAATTATGATTCAGATCCAGAAACCTCTCAACATACTCTTACATCTTATCAATTGTTATCTAATTTTAGCAAACCCTTAATCCTGCCTCTATGACTCGCTCATGAGATATTAAACCTTCATCAAATGCTGCCATTAGATGTGGACTTAGTTACACAACTCACTGAATCACTCATCATTCACCTAATGAATCATCACCTATCTAGAATCACACTTAAAACATAGTATTGCTTACAATATTCCATCAAAGGACCACTAATTTAGAAAATGAAGACCCCTTATAGGTCTGATAAAAAATACAAGGTTTTTGAAGGCAGGATGCTCCTGCATCACCATGATTCCCAGGGTTTTTGCTAGGATTTTTATGGAAGCCAATTTCCATTTCCAAGAAGAGTGACTTAATTTATATATATAAATAACTGTATATATGAAAATAACTGTATATATATAAATAACTGTATTTTTATGGAAGCCAATTTCCATTTCCCAAAAGAGTGACTTAATTTATATATATAAATAACTGTACATATGAAAATATTTATGTATGTATCATAATATAAATTATTATTGGAGAATTACATAAATTATATATATAAACAAAATATATACACCTATTATTTTTAAGAAGTAGATAACTTGTTTTATTCAATTAAAAGACAAGTATTAAGCGATTGTCACTTTCATTAAAAGAAAATGTTTAGCATTAAAAAGAGAAGTTGTGAGAAGTTAGGGTTTCCTTTGAAGTTCCCTGGATGCAGGTGTTAATATTGAACTGGCCATGGAAAGGAGCACCACTCTCCCACTTGGCAGTGTGGCTCCCCCACCTTGTAGCGGATCTCAGCTGGTGCCATTCCCATGGTAGTGTCTTTAAGAGGGTGTCTTGACCCGGACTAGATGGCATCCCCGCACACTGTTGTTTTAAATCCTATGATGCACTGGTGGTTGGCATTAATGCCAGATCGTTCATCTACATCCTATCTCCATTACTGGATCCTCCTTTCCATCATGATCTCTTGTGTGAGGCCGGGACACTCCCTCTCCAAGGCTCTAGATATGAGGTATCCTCTGCATGCTCTGGCTATTATCACATGCATATGTTATTCTCTTCCTGTTTCAACCATTGAAAGCTCTGCTCTGTCTCCGTTCTCCTGCGAACTCGCTGATAGCGCCATGACTCGTCCGTGTGGCACCTCTAGGTGTGGTGCTGGTCATGGCGTCGGCTGGATTTCCACTTCCACGGAGAAAGATAAGAAAGCCATCAGCAGCTATGATGATAATGTCACTACTCCTGTTCGCAGGCTGGTTGATGAATGGGAAGTGAACTGTGTCTCTGATATTCTTTCCTCTGGTAACCAAGGTAATCAAATCAATTATTACTGGTTGATGAAGAACATGCAGGGTACCTTGGTTGAGAAAATGCTGGCTAACTGGAACATGGCCAAGGTCTCTATCATGGACACCAGGACTCACATGGTCCACGTGGATGAAATGCTCGTTGCTATGGAATCCAGCTTGGCTAGAGGTAAATACTCTTTCCTTAGCAATTCCATTCCTCCCCATGGCTCTGGTCCTCAAGCTCGCATAGAGGGCCTGGTTGGTAAAGTGAAATTTCAAGTAGAAGGCGTCGCCACTACAACTGATGCTCATGCTTCGGGCACCACTCTGCATGAGTCCCTTGACATAGCTGTTGTGGAAGTCTTTGTTCCTATTTGGGGCTCCACTTTGGGGTCGGTATCTTCTGTTGTGGTCGTCTTATAGGGGTCCCCTCCCCTTGGTGCCTCCTTCCCTATACCCTCGACTATCGACTCTCTACACTACAAAAGGGTATGGAATTCTGATGAAGATGTTGTTACTCTGCGCAAGACAAAGTCTCTGCCTCCCAAACTCCCAGTTCAAAGCTGGGATGAGGATTTATTCGGTAGTTGTCCCATAATTGAAGACAAGCCCAGTCCTCAGAACGCAAATGTTAGCACCTAAAGCTGCTCCGAGAGAGCCCAGATCCTCTTTTTGTGGTTAGCGTATTAGGTTTCCTTGTTTTGGCTTAATGGTTTACTGTTATGCTATGGTTTGTTTATCTGAACTGGTTCAATCCTATGTTTTCAATGGTCATTTGTAATTATGTCAATGACTCTCAGCCCATAGGTGGGTAGGTCTTCAATGACCTTTTTTGAACTTTATGCTCTACGAGAAGCTTCAGAATGCTCTCAGATCTATAGACTCTCCTGTGCATGTAACATTTTTTGTACTATAATATATTTTCTCTATGCAGTTTACAAAAAAAAAAAGTTTCCTTTGAAAAAGGAACCGAATCCCCATTGTTTTGGGAGATTATGTGGTTCTCTTTATGAGGGGATGAGACATTTAGTTAGAGGGTACACTGTCTTGGGGAATTTGACCCTAAAATTCCACCATATTGAGAGAAGAAAATTGGACATCGATGAGAGGAAGGAGGAGAAGGTAATACGCCTTCTTTTATTTCCTTGTGTCAAAGAAGAGATAGTTAGGGTTTTTCCTGGGAAAGAACCTGAAATTTCCCATCACCTTAATGAATATGCACTAGGGGCAGTTAGAGGAGATCTTTTGTATATCTCGTTGGAGTTCTCATTGCGTCTGTCCAGTCACTCTCGGATATTACTATGTTAATGAAGCCTTTTGTATTACATACCTTTGGGGGTAAGAATATGAAGAGGCGTAGATTAAAATGCTTGTATGGTGCAACTCAAGGGTATATCATTTGTTCAATAAGAAGAAGAGCGCGGCATGATGGGGAAAGATCCATACTCCACTCTATTCTCTGGATCAAATCTAGTAGCAGACATAGCCTCAAACCTTGTTGGTGCATGAGGGTAGCCAAACTCCAGATAAGTATTGTATATATTTTTTATTTGGAGCTTTTTTCCCTCTTAGTTCTTTGATGAAATGAGAGAGAGTAAGGGGGGTCTGTAGAGAGAAGATCTCTATTTTTTGATAGTATATTAATAGCTCTATTTCTTATGGATAGAAATGTTATTTGGTTGGTTTTGCATCTTTTACATATGACTATGTTTGCAATTTATTCAGGAGGGCACTCTATAAGAGCCAAGACCCCTTTATTTTGTAGTTTTATATGCATTGCAGTTGTTGCATGTTATATGTATTGCTTGATGTGCAATGGATGGGAAAAGCCCCTTGGAGTTTTAAGTGAATACATTCATGTATTTCTTGGTTGCAAAGGAGTGAGAGTGTGATCCCCTTCGGAGGACACGACTCCTGAATATATATATATATATATATATATATATATATAAATATATATATATATTCACTTTATGGTATAATCTATATGTGTTAAATGGTATAGAGAGAGCACCCTCTCATGCTTGTATTTGATTGTATATTTTTTTTATTTCATATGATTGAATATATTGTTTATTACATATATACATGGAGAGGGCGCATCCCTACCATCAGTTGTAGTGAATACTAGATAGAGTACTATAATCATATTGTTTCATAATTGCGAGACCTCTTGAAGGGTGCAACTCTTCCCTAATTAAGATTCTTGTACATAAAAAAATTTCATTCATGTATCCACGGGTGTGGATGGTGGAGGGCGAAACCCTTATGATTGTTGTAAATACATATATGTGTGGGCTAGTATGATGAGAGGGCGACCCCTATTGAAGGGCACACCTTCTCTCTATTTGTTATCACTGTATATATGCTATTATACTCCGTGGTTTGCAAGAAATTGAAAGGGAGATCCTCTTGGAGGGTGAAACCTTGTATATATATAATATTATATTATTGGACGTTTGTGCAGTGATCAAATGCATTGCTTGTTCTAATGTCTACGTAAGGGCATTTCCCCAATAATAACAAGGGATCGTCGCATGAACCAATGGGTTTTTTGCTATATTGTAGCGATAACATTTGTAGAAGGGTGTTTCCCCATCCCTAAAGGTTTGCGTGCAAAGTATTTAAGATTTTTTGAATATAGAAGAAGTTTGTTGTGCTAAGTGAGATGGCTGGAAAGTCGCACACAACATTGGGGAAATGCTATTGTGTTTAATTGCATAACTTAGAAGTTTCATTTATTTCCTAAAGAACATAGAGTTCTAGGAATAATATTTAAGAGTACAGAATTTGAGTGCATTATTGAATAAGTTTTAGAACCGTTAATATAACAATGTTTAAGTTGCTTTGAGGAATCTTGTTGATAAATTCTCATTGCTCCTTCACCTAGTGGATATCTTTCCCAGATCGGGGGTGGCTTCTCAGCTGAAATAATATAGGTTAAATAGAGTAACTGTAATTGGATGGAACGTTGCAATCGCACGTTCAGTCACCAAGAAGATTTAACCAAGACAAGTATCTACGTTATGTTAATATTATGTTATTTGAATATGTTCAAATTTGTAATTGTTCCTTATCAATGAATTTAATGTTGCTTGTAAATGTTTGACTATCGGTAATAGTACGATGATGATGCTGTCATAGCAAGTTAAGTACAATTGCACCATTGCTGTAGTTCAAAATAGAGTGAATACAATATATATTAAATATTACTTGTTTGAAAGAATGCATATATGAGTAACCGGTTGCATTGAATAATTCCTAACGTAATTAATTGTACTTGAGGGATTTTCTATTGTTAACCTTGAGTGGTGACCTTGGATAAAGATTAGCTTCATAACTATCATTAATAAATGGTTGAATTCATAATATCTTGACAACATGGAAATAATATAGTTATGCTTTTTCTAGTGTAGATATTACACTGACACTAAGAAACATGATTGAATGTCATAATTGTTGTATATGATATAATTAGAGAATAATCGATAGTGAGAAAGGATCCTCTATGAATAGACCATGAGAATATTAATTTAACTCTAGTATTTATCCATGTATTGATTGATATCCGTACCATTATTACTATGAATAGGATAAATGAATTGGTTGTATAAATGTGAACAATATTGTATAGTTTTGGAACTAGGGGGTCATGACTTTTATTGAGAATAATATCTACTATGTTTGCTTTATGTTATGGGGTTATACATATAGAAAGTGTAAACTTACATTAGAGGTTTAATGTCGCTATCTTAAATCTCAATTGATAAGTATGTGATCATCCTCGATATTTATGGTGATAGTTAGTTGTATTACAAGTCTATAATTTAAAGGAATAGGGTTAGCAAGAAGTGTGATTAGAAACTTCTAAATTAATCACACCTATTGCAACAAATAATGATTAAACATAAGTCCTTTACATGCATATAGATGTTAATAATATTGTGGTATTACCTTTATGGATTAACTCTTATGTGTGATTATGTCATGATGAATGCCCTTTAACTTTTAACTAAACTATCACATATGTATTACTTTATATCTTGATAAGAGTTAAGAGAAAAAAATTACACCTCGTACCCCAAATGGCTAATGAGGGTATTGGGTATGTTACAAGAACAAAAGGTTTAAATGTATCATAATAGATGGGAGGCTTAAACCTATATGCAAGTTTCTTAAAATACTTGATCGAATTGAGCAACATGCAAAGAATGATCCCTAAGAAACCATGAATCCAACTGAAATTCCAGTCTCTAAGAAATAACAATACCATGACCATATTTGAAAAATCTAAAAATAAATATCCCATACATGTCACTCTGGAAGGGGTATTTTCAACTTCAACATTTCAAAAATATTCATTACCAAGGAAGAGTTTACTATTGAAGACTCAATATCGCCAAGGATCGAGAACCTACAATCAATAATTTATCAAACTCATGAGGAAGATCGAAGCTAAAATAAATAATGGATTCTATATGAACAGACTCATCATTGCAAGAGATGAAAAATCTACAAACAGAATCAGACTCATCAGGAACACCGACTTGCATTTTAATGGAAAATTCCAAAGACTAAAAATGTTTGAGGATCTACCAACATTGAGATCAAACTCAAAAGGAAAATCAGGGCTAGATTTGATTGCAACTAGGTCCAATCTAGGGAGATGATATTTGGAAAGGACGTAAATATTCAAAGGAATATTAGACTCGATCATAGCCTCTAGGAAAGATTCATTTGAAGGAAGTATATTATCCTAGAGAAAACACGTCAAAACATTCATTTGGACCAATAGGGTGGAGAGAAAGATCGAATGCCCCCATTGAATGAATCACCTGGTCAAATGTCAGGACCAAGTCCCAACAAGGTGAGCATGCATACATAAGCTTCTTCTTAGTAGAAACTAAACATGAGGGATATAAGGCCACATAATTCACTCATGGAAGGGTAGTTTCTAATGAAACACTAGAAATAGATAGAGGATATACTTGGTCTAAAGTCGGGTAATAAGGAGGATCAACAAATGGAAGATGATCAATAGTGACAATGCTTTCATTGTGAGGAAAATGCATCACACGAAAGATCATAGACACTAAAGAATTCATAGCATATACATAATCACACCCAAGGATCATATTGAACTCCAAATGGCCCTCCCTAACCATAAAATAGATTAAGATAATATTCCCTCCTAGTGTAATAGTAAATTTGAGGAAGAAATTTCAAAGTTGCACTAGGTATTCTATTTAAATCCAATGGCTAAATAACAATTAGCATAAGGTTGGGAGAACCCAAACCCGTCTAAGCATATGTAGATAAAATAATAACAAAGTATCCTTCATCTACAATACAACGACAAACTGTGTTGTGTTTAACTTGAATGACTATTTGGAAGGGTGCAAAAGAAGGAAGTTGAGGCTCAACTGGACTACTCCAATCAAAGGAAGCAATCCTAGAGCTTGGCATGTGTTCATTAAAAATGAGCGGAGTGCCCCTTGGTTCAGAAATTTCTAACCTAGCAATGAAGAAAACATGGGTGGTAGAAAGATCACTCTCCAAAGGAAGAGTGGGGTCGAATGAAGATTGCATCAGTTCAACCGCTTGAAGCTTATCACTCTCCAAAGAAAGAGTGGGATCAACCAAAGATTGCATTGGTTAGACCACTTCAACATCAATATTATCCAAAGGAAGAGTGGGATCAATCAAATATTGCATTGAATCAATCACTTCATCAACCAAAGGTTGAATATTATGTTGTGAAATCATAGGTTGTTAAGGATCATCGGATCCTTAAGACAAGGACCACACTCTTTGTACCTCTAGAATAGTAGGGAATAAGTGAGTAAGGTGATATCCCTTGCAAAGATTGCAAGGAAACTTAGTATTGTGTCTTAATCGTTTATATTTCTCAACATTGTCAATAAGTCCAACATGACTCACATTGGCTGGTTGTTTTCCCCTAGCATGACTTGCAGCAACTAGTTTCTTTCCCCCAACATGACTTGCATCAATTTGTAGTTTGTCTCTAGTATGACTTGCAATGAACAGTGACTCATCATTAATATGACTCATAGTGATTAATGACATGTACTAAACATGTTTAGTAGTGGTTGAATATGTACTTTCAGTATGAATTGCAATGACTAAAATATCCCCCCCAAAAATTACTTGCAGTGGTTGGTTGTGAGTCTTCAATATGACTTGCAGTGACTGGTGACCTGTATCCAGTATGGATAGAAATGACTGGATAATTTCCCCTAGCATAACTTGCACTGGTTGGTGAATTTCACCCAACATGACTTGCATTGGTTGAGGAATCACCCCCAACATGACTTGTAGCGGTTGGTGGCATGCTCCCTTGTCTTCACATATTCTTCCTATTCTTCCTCCTTTTATCCATTTTAGACTGTTGGATACTAGTATCAACACTTTCAACAAATGAGGTAGAAGGAGGAGGACAAGATGTCACTGTAAAAGAAGGAAAATGGTTTTGATTCCCTTGATGTACAATGCTTTCTTGATAAGCATCGAGAGCATTTAGGACATTCGAAGTGGAAAACAACCAAACCAGTAGCCCGAAAGTGAATCCAAAATATTCAAAGTGGCCATCATGGGAGCACCAAAATTTCCAACAAATGGAAAAGAACAAGAATCCCCTTGCATAGGGGTCCCTTGGTTGGACTCCACATGAAATTTAGCCATAAATTCTGATTCAAAAGTAAGAAATCTCTAAGGCTGACTAAGCGCAAAAAGCACACCACTAAAAAGTCCTAAACGAAACAACACAAACAAATCAAAGGAAAAGGACCTTATGAAAATCAACATGACTTGATTAAGTCCTGAGACCAATGAACAATGGAGTGAAAGCAGTTACCCTAACCTCCACATAACAACCCTTCTTGGTGTAGGTATCTATTGATGGAAAGGAGTAGAAATCTTTAAACCAACATTCTCGAATCATGCTAGGCAAATGCAGGATAGCGGGATTATTACCCTTATTTGTAGCCTAATTGTACAATCAAATAGCCCACAAATAATTGATGTTTATGTCTAATGATTTTGTTTTAGACAAAATATAAAAAAAATGCAAAAAACTTATGTACTTGTAAAAAAATTATAAAAATATTATAGACTATTTATGAACAATTTATGTGCACATAATAAAAAACTGAATAAAATATAGAAAAAAACTTGATAGCAGATTCAAAAATCAGACCAAAATGAGAAAGAATTGTTAGGATATCTCATCATTCACTTTTGTACTTTGCATGTTGTTGGTTGTGGAGCCAGATCTTCCAATCTCATAGATGATGATTCAGCCGTGTCCGTACCCCAGGTTTGGTTATGATCCCAGCCCGACGCTCAGGGGGTAGCACCCCTGAAAAGGGGGTTCATGGGAAATGCCCCCGAGGAAATTTTTTGGGGTTTTTTTCGCCACCAGTTTTCAGGCCCATGGTTTTGGGTAACCCGTGGTATTTTCCCATTGTATTTCCCTTATAAAAGAAAGACATTGTAACACGGCTAAGAAAAATTGATGTATTAGGTTTTATGCATTGTAAAGATCTCTGAGATCTGTGAAGAGAGACTATGAGACAGTGAAGAGGAAGTGCAGCGGTTGTGCTGCAAGTTGTATCCCTTCACTTTGCTGGACAGAATAATAATAAGGACTCGCAACTTCAGTGTGGACGTAGCCCAAGTTGGGTGAACCACGATATATTTGTGTTTCTCTTGTAATGTGTGTGTGATTATATTTGCATTTCTATTTATTGTTATTGCTCTGTGATCCTGCTTTTCTAACAATTGGTATCAGAGCCAAAGGTCTATTTGGAAGATAAACCTGCAGGAAGCTAAGGTTTCTGGTTCGAGTGGGAGCAATGGTGGAAGAGAAAAGTTTAAGGTCAATAAGTTTAAAGGCCAAAACTTCCAGTTATGGAAGATACAAATGGAGGACTATCTATACCAGAAGGATCTATTCCTACCGTTGGGAGGAAGAGCAAAGCAGTCGATAGCTATGAAGGACAAAGAATGGGAGGTTCTTGATAGAAAGGCTCTGGGAACAATACAGCTGAGCCTAGCTTCGTCGGTGTCTTTCAATATCTCAAAAGAAACGACAACGGAGGGTTTGATGAGCGCATTGGGTAAGCTGTATGAAAAACCCTCGGCCTCCAACAAGGTATTTCTAATGAAGTGTTTATTTAATATGAAGATGTCTGAAGGTGGATCTGTTTCTGATCATTTAAATGAGTTTAATATGGTTACAAATCAACTAAGTTCTGTAAGTGTGAACTTTGATGATGAGGTTTGGGCTCTTCTAATCTTGTGTTCATTGCTAGAAAGTTGGAATAGCTTGGTCATGGTTGTAAGTAACTCTGTCTCTGGTTCAAATACTTTGAAATTTGATGATGTTATTGATGTTATTCTTAGCAAGGAAATGCGAAGAAAAAGCATAGATGAGACATGTTGAGCCCAGAATTGGCCCTTTTTGACCATCATTTATCACTGTCCCTTACCTTGTCTTACACCAATTACCTTGGCAATTCAACTTATTGTCCTTATATATTCCCCAAATTACCAAGGTATGGCCGATTATTGTTTTATTGTATTAATACTTATGATTGTGATGATTTAAGCTGTGCATCTCTTAATTCGTGCTAACATGATGCAAATTATGAAGGTAGTAAGATAAATAGACCACAGGAAGATCGGAGCTGAACAAGTCACGGAGGAAGGGACGTCCATTGCTTAAGGAAGGTTCCTTGGGGCTCAAATCGTCAATCAAGGCATAGTCGTGGCAGGGCAGCTGTAACATAAAGTTCTATCTTAAGAATGTCGCTGCTCGAATCCAGCTGTGAGCTGGAAGGACCGCCACTCTTGGGACAGTTGATAACTCCTCTCATATTTGGATATTTCAGTTCTGCCACGCATTGTAACAGCTAGATTATTTAGGGCGCCTGAAGATCATAGATCTTCATGGCTGCCCAATTATAGGTTTTTGATGTTGCAACTGTATGTATAAATATGTGGTATTATCTCGATCGAGGGGTTGGACAGCAATGAATTAATTCATCTTGTATTAGCAGTGAAGCCGAAACTGTGTACTCATCCTTCTGTTAATATAAGGAGTTGCTTCTGAGTTAAAGAGAGTGTTGTTCAACCAGCGTCTCTGTGTGAAGACTGGGCCCGTCTTCCACAGAGATTGCTGTGTTAATTTAGGATTTCATCTTTCTGTTGTGTGATGATTTGATCTTTCTTTTGTACGCAGCAGCAATATTCATTGTGTGGATTTCTCAGTAAATGATTTATTTGTGAGATTGGTAAATGGTATCAATAACAGTCGACTGAGTCAGGTTTGTTTTATGTAATTCAATTTCTGTTTACACTGTTGTGCTCATCCTGCAGCTGAAACGTAATCCCAGAAGTTCCTACGAATTAGCTTTCCTGTTATGTGTTGATTGATTTATATTTTGCAATTCAGCATCTTAGAACAGTTGCTTCAATCTCCCTTATTAAATTCTAGAGTAATGTTCAGGTCATGCTTCATGATTCCCAGCTTGATTTCATTAGACAGTTGATTATTTTAGAATGCAATTGAGATTTCCTTCCTGCAATCGTTGATTAGATCTGATATTCGTTCTGCTTGATGCATAATAGAAAAGGATTGTAGTACAGCAGTTAGAAGGCAATTGGGGTTGCGTAGATTCTTGGGATGAACATAGATGATAGAAGATAAAAGTATTCACTTCTAATGGTTTGTGTTTAAGCATATATTGTGCACTTGTCCTTTGAAATAAAAAGACTTTCTCGGGTTGACAATAAATTTCATACGCTCTGTGTGTTGATATTTAATTATCTGCAATTAGAGTGCTTGACATTTTGGCGCCGTTGCCGGGGAAGGATAAAAATTAAACACTAGTCATTAGTTGTATCTGATAATTGCTTTCAGTCAGTCTTTTGGTTGTTTTTGAAATGATCTGCTTCGCATGAATACGAGGGGGGTAAAACGTGATCACCTCCCGACCCCCAAAACCCCACAAATTACTAACAGTACAGGTGGTTCGGGTCGTGGTCGAGGTCCACCGCTGGGCAGAAGAACATTCATTGACGACCTTGTTGACAAAACTGATTCAGCTGTCAGATCTCGTCAACAGGGGACTCCTATCAAAAGAGGCCCTACTGATCCTAGAGCGTTAGCATCAGGATCTACAGTGGAAGATACAGGAGCAGCGGTGATTTTTGCATATACTCCTGCTAAAGAAGGAACAGCTGATTCGGCTGTTGCAACTGAAGAATACGCAGCTGCTACAACCGAAGAATACGCAGCTGCTGCAACCGAAGAATACGCAGCTGTTACATCCGAACAATACGCAGCTGTTACAACTGAGGTAAGGGATAAAGGAACAAACGAAGGAGAAGATACAGAAGAAAAGATGAATAACAGACATGAGAATGAAGAGGAAGAAGCAGTGGTACAATACCATCATGAAGATAATTCCCCGCCAGAAACTATGGCTACATTGCAATTCCCAATACAGCAGCTCGAGGGGACAGCTCCTATGAAAAACATCTCACCGTCGGTGTTACCCCGCTTCCATGGCAGGGCGGCAGAAGATACAGATGAATTCCTGTTTGAATTCGATATCCTCTGTCGCAGCTATTATTATGTCACAGATGCTCAAAAGTTGAAGCTTTTTCCTGCCACCCTGAAGGACAATGCATTACGTTGGTTCATGAGCCTTGGGGGAGGAACTGTTGCTAATTGGAACAAGATGAAGCAAGTGTTCCTGGAAAAATATCAAGAATATTGCAACACCAGGGACAAGAGGGAGGAGTTATTCAAAATGGTACAGAAGGAGGACGAAAGCTTGGAGGATTTTGTAGAGAGGTTGCTGTACAATGTGCAGAGAGTTGGACAGACGAACATGGGACTAGATGTGCTTAAGATAATCCTGCTTCGAGGAATCAGGGACGATTGTTTAGACATGCTAAATTTATTAGGAAAGGGGGATATCTCTAAAGAATCTTTTGAGACAATTGTGGAATTATGTAAGAGATATTCCAGGGGATCTTCTAGGCATAATAAGCAGCATAAACGAAATAACCTGGAACGTGATGTCTTCGACAGAACTCAGAAGTCATCCAATGGGGGAGCTACACGTGCAGAGATAGGCAATCTTCTTGAAAATTTTAAAACAGAAATGATGAGCTCTATCTCTTCAGAGATTGACGTCTTGAAGGCCAAGCAAAGACAGGCAGTGGAGGATCTCACACTAGGGGTGTTTTGTCCACGATGTAGAAAGACTCATCCACTGAAAGAATGCCCCCTTGACAAAGTTCAAGTATGTCAATTGTGCGAGCTGAATCATGATATGAAAGAATGCCCCACGCTGCCCCAAGTGAAAGCTGTTCTGCAGGCATCAACTCCAGAGGTGGATTCAGCCTACTTCATTGCACAGAAGAAACCCTGGCAGCCCCGGAATCAAGGTATGTCTCCCGATTCATTTCCATTTTTGAATAATTTGAATAATTGGAATACTAATATGCAAAACGTAAATACACAATTCCCTTCAAATTATGCTCAGTGGAATTCTCCTCAACCTACGATGCAAGGTTATAATTCATGGAGTCCTTGGACACAGCCACCTCATCAACCTACTTCATGGTCTCCTGGATGGAGGAACTTCCATCCTGGGAATCAGTTTCCTCAACCACCTTCACCTCAACAGTTACCGTATCCTCCATATCCTCAATTTCAGCAATATCCTCAATACCTACCTCAGCAGTCGCAGCTGCAGCTGCAAAATAATCCTGTGCCTAACATACCAATACGGCCTCGGCTGCCTGCCCAACCTAACCCTAACCCAAATAATAAAACAGTCCAGCAACTGGAAACTCTCAATATGCCAGCCTACTCTCTCTCTCCTGTACCTTGTAATGACATTCGCTTACGGTCTGGGAAGGTAGTAGAACGTGTAACTTCAGGAAATATTCCACCAACTGTGTATGACAAAGGAGAGAGTTCCCAGCATCCTGTTGATCCGGTTCCTATCATTGAAGATGTTGAGCATCCCTCAGATGGGAGGGCTGAAACATTGAACGATGAAGTGGATAACACGCAGCCCACCCAGTTGGTAAGGCAACCACCTTACCCTGAGAGATTGATGCTGCCACAAAGAGGGGGGCAACCTCAGTTCAATCTCTTAGGAGAATTGAAGAACCTTTATGTTAAGATTCCCCTTTTACAAGCTCTTCAAGATGTACCTATCTACGCTAGAACTGTTCGGGACCTGTGCACTAAAAGACCGGGAAGGAAACCCAGAGATCCTCCTACTGTTCATGTTATAGGGAATTTATCCGCTTTAATGACTGGAAAAACCCCTGTAACTAAGTATGAGGATCCCGGCAATCCTACTGTCACTGTACACATAGGACAAACGCAGATACCCAACGTACTAGTAGATTTAGGAGCTGCGATCAATGTTATAACAATGGAGACTGTAAAAAAACTCGGATTCACCAATATTAGACCGACCCCTACTATCTTAGAACTGGCAAACAGATCCACCATCAGACCTGAAGGGATTTTGGACGACCTCGTTATTTCAGTAGACTCGTGGGAATACCCTGCCGATTTTCTGGTATTACAGCCAAAATCACAGCTGGGGGGACATCCATTGATTTTAGGGAGACCTTGGTTGGCTACAGCTGATGCTTGCATCAGCTGTCGATCAGGATCTATGACTATATCTGATGGCATGGAAACCAAAAATCTTACCCTGTACCCTCCAGCAAGGCCGAGTCTAGAAACTGAAACCTCCCTTTGGATAGAACAAGAAGAAGAAGAAGATGTTCAGCCATTACTAACAATAGGGAAGGCACTAACTTTCAAAAACGAAACAGAAGACGATGCCATTAATAATTTCATTAGCGAACCTGCTTCTGTAGACAAGGAAGTTTATCAACTTCTGAACAGTACCCTCGGCAAAGAAGAACAAGAACAGCTTACGGAGGAAGCGCTAGCCAATGACACAATTATAATCCCAGTATTGAAAAGCTCGAGAAGTATTCCTATTGAGGTAGAGCCTGGAAGAACTTTGAACATCAATCCTGCTCTCTCCTCAGAAGAACAAAAGCGCCTAACCAATCTCTTGAAGGAACGTAAGGGGGCATTCGCCTGGGAGTATACAGACATGAAGGGTATTCCTTCTAGTCTGTGCACTCATCATATTTATATTAAAAACGACTCCCGGCCTGTATGTCAACCCCAACGACGCATGAACCCCAATCTGAGGGATATAGTGAAGGAAGAAATCCAGAAACTCTTGGAAGCAGGATTCATCTATCCTATTTCAGACAGTGAGTGGGTTTCCCCACTTGTAATTGTACCCAAGAAAAACGGTAAATGGAGAGTCTGTGTCGATTATAGGGAGCTGAACAAGGCTACACAAAAGGATCACTTTCCTCTGCCCTTTATTGACCAGGTGCTTGATAACTTATCTGGGAAGAAGTTCTTCTCCTTCCTGGACGGATTCAGTGGGTACAATCAAATCCAGATTGCTCCAGAGGATCAGGATAAGACCACCTTCACCTGCCCTTGGGGAACGTTCGCCTACAGGGTGCTTCCCTTTGGGTTGTGCAATGCACCTGCAACGTTCCAAAGAGCTGTGATTGGCATATTTTCTGAATTGGTAAATGATAGCATGGAAGTTTTTATGGATGATTTCACTCCTTATGGCAGGGATTTTGATGAAGCGTTGGAAAATTTGAAGAAGGTTTTAATTCGCTGTGAACAGGCTCGCCTCTCACTGAGCACTGAAAAATGCCACATGATGATGAGTGAGGGGGTGGTATTAGGACATTTCATCTCTACTAACGGTATTCAAGTGGATCCTTCAAAAATTAAGGTGATAAAGAATATACCAACCCCTTCAACTCAGAAAGAGGTGCGAAGTTTTCTGGGACATGCTGGGTATTACAGGAGATTCATAGAAAACTTCTCCAAACTTGCTTCTCCTTTGTTTTCATTGTTAATGAAGGATGTGCAGTTTGCATGGAGTACAGCATGCCAGACAGCATTTGATAAGCTTAAAGAGAAACTGTCCACAGCCCCTATTTTAAGGGGACCTAATTGGACCATACCTTTCCACATTTCTTCAGATGCTTCTGATACCGCCATTGGAGCAGTACTAGGACAGCAGGATGGTCAAGTACCTTATGCTATTTATTATGTGAGTAAAAACTTAGCCCCTGCTGAACTAAATTATACGGTTACTGAAAAAGAATTTCTTGCTATTGTTTATTCTATTAATAAGTTTCGGCATTACATTACTGGGTATCCTACATTTGTGCATACTGATCACTCTGCCATTAAGTATTTAATGAATAAACCTGTCACTAATGCCAGAGTAACCAGGTGGCTTTTATTATTACAGGAATTTGATATTACTATTATAGATAAACCTGGAAAAGAAAATGTTGTTGCTGATTTTTTATCACGATTTACTAACAGTGATGACAGTTCACCTGTTGAGGATGCTTTCCCGGATGAACATTTATTTGCACTCTCAGCTCATTCACCCTGGTATGCAGATGTTGCTAATTATTTGGCTGCAGGGAAACTTTCGCCACATATGTCTAAACGAGAGAAAAGAAAAATTATTCAGCAAAGTGCCAGGTATTGTTGGCTCAAAGGCCATCTCTTTTACATAGGACCTGATCTTGAAATTAGAAGATGTGTAAGGGAAGATGAGATCTTTCATATACTGAAGGCCTGTCACGATGAAACTTGCGGAGGACACTTTGCAGATAAAAGAACAGGACATAAGGCGTTGCGGATGGGCTATTATTGGCCGACACTGTTCAGAGATGCTAAAAAATATGTTCAGTCCTGCGACAGCTGCCAAAGGATGGGCCAACCTAATAAGACAGACCAGATGCCTTTACAGCCCCAAGTGGTACTAGAACCGTTTGATAGATGGGCATTGGACTTTGTTGGTCCTATCAACCCTCCTTCCAAACAAAAGATTTACATCTTGGTGTGTACAGACTACATGACTAAGTGGGTAGAAGCTGTAGCTTTGGCTAAGGCAAACGACCAGGCGGTGATTGATTTCCTGTACAGTGAAGTTTTTACCCATTTTGGAGTACCAAAGGAAGTAGTTACCGATGGCGGACCACAATTTATTTCACATCAATTTGAATCTTTGCTCCGGAAGTATCATGTGCAGCACAAGATAGCTTCACCTTATCATCCCCAGGCCAATGGTCAGGTGGAAAGCACTAATAAAGTTATCGAAGCAATCCTTACTAAAACAGTTAAAAGCCATCGAAGGGATTGGGCTGACAGACTTCCAGAAGCACTGTGGGCATATCGCACGACTTGGCGCAACACCACGGGCTTTTCTCCCTATGATCTGGTGTATGGTAAGAGTGCCATCTTTCCAATTGAATTTGAGATCAAGACCCTGAAAACAGCCATTGAAATGAACCTGGATATAACAGAAGCCCAGAAAAGAAGATTGAATCAATTGAATGAACTGGATGAGAAACGATTAGCTGCGGTGGACCAGACTGTGCTGCTTCAGCAACAGAGATCTAACTGGCATGACCGATTCATTAAAAAGAAAATCTTCCATGAAGGAGACTGGGCACTACTGTACGACTCTAGATTCAAGAAAGATTTCAAAGGGAAATTACGCACAAGATGGCTGGGTCCATATTTGGTTGACAGGGTATTTGACAACGGCACTGTTCGCCTGGTCACCATTGATGAAAACCGTATGCCATTACTTGTTAATGGCCACAGGCTGCGACTGTATCGGAAGCCCATTTCGAAAGATGCATTCATTTCACAGATTGATGCTGATCCAAACTACCAATTGGCACCAGAGCAGGAACATTTTTCTACCTTAACCAAATCTTAAAATGAAAATCATATTTGCTGTACATAAATAATTCCTTGCTGTAGCGTATAATTGTCGTTTTCTTTCTTTTTGCATTTGATCTCTTTGCTTGCTGTTGTCTTTTAAGAAAAATTTTTCAGGGAAGCGCCAGGTGAACGATCAGTTTGGGGCCCATAATGAAAATCTCTCCATGCCGTCCTTGTGTTAAAAAAAAAAAAAAAAAAAAAAAAAAAAAAAATTTTGGCAGCTGCAACATATTTTCCGGCAGCTGCAACATATTTTTCCGGCAACCGTATTCTCCATTTCCCGGGAGCCGTAATGCCCTTTCCGACAGCCGTCAATCTTTTTCGACAGCTGCAACATCAGCGGCTGCAACATCGGCGGCTGCAACATCGGCAGATGCAACTCCAGTTTCCGCGGCTGCCACCTCATCTTCCACGGCTGCCATCTCATTTTTCCGCAACTGCCATTTCATTCACCAGCTATGGCCACCTCATCTTCCACGGCTGCCATCTCATTTTTCCGCAGCTGCCATTCCATTTACCAGCCACAACCGTATTCTCCATTTCCCGGTAGCCGTAAATTTTTCCCGTCCGCCGTCAAAATCTTTTCCGATAGCTGCAACTCCGGCAGCTGCAATCCCGGCAGCTGTAACTTCGGCGGCTGCAACATCTTTTTCTCGCAGTCGCCACATCACTTCCCGGCCGCCACCTCATTGACCAAGTCACTTCCACACCACAGCTGTCATTTCTTTCCAGCGGCTGCGACATATTTCCCATATTCGAAAAATCTTTTCCCGCCAGCCGTAAGTTTCTTCCGCCGCTGTAAAATTTTCCCGTGACAACCGTAATTTTTCCCGGATATTGTGAATCTTTTTCCGGCTGCCACGAATTCTTTCCCGATGGCTGTAACTTCTTTCTTGTCAGCTGCAACAAGCTTTTTCATCGGCCGTGTGATCATTTCTTTGGCAATTTGCAGTGGTAACTCCCGTGTTAACAGAAGGATTGTTCAACTTGCTAATTATGACGTTGATTCAGCCCAGTCCTGCCGGCGAACTCATCATTTCAACCCGGAGGATGCGACGCCTTGTGTTTTACCAGCGAAGGAAATCAGTGCCTTATCCGAGTCATCATGATTCCACGTCTGATTGTGCACGCGTTCGGCTCCATGACGTCACCAACTCCATGCTCCACCAGTTTCCGCAGCCTTCCGACGCACAGTTTTATGAGGTATGGCTTTCATTTATCACGTGACTAAGTATTGATATCATGTAAACGAGATTGGCCGTACCTTCACTCGTACCACCATTTATATCTGATTGAACCTTTCCCTCGTACGACGTCATACTAATAACTGCCACCTTCCCCAATTCGGCATGAAAACTTTAAACTCCTCTCTGCGCTTAACTTTCCAAATTAGTTCATTCGCTCAACGTCTCCGCTCAACGATTCGTGCATTCTCCACGCTGCAACTTCTATTCTGAATCCTGTACTCTGTCGAAACAGCAGTTCTATTTTGCAGCCAGGACCATGGGAATTCCAGTTCGCCATGAACCTTTCAATACCCGGGAACTTAGACGGAACTTGCAGGTTCTGGCCATTTTTCAAGCCGCTGGCTGGGTCGAGTTCTTTGAACGATTGGATGGATTCGACCGGGACGCAGCCCTGCAATTCGCATTGAATCTTACTAAAACACACTCCACGGTGTGGGGGCTGTGTATAGATGTTTCGGAGGTCATTATATCCGAGGTTACAGCTATCCCATTGGTGGGAAAACCTTGGTTTAATCGTCGAGTCCCTGCAACGGTTGCACGGGAACAATTTTTACTTCCAGGGGAGCAAGTTGAAGCATCCAGGAGAGGGATTGCATTGAAGTCACTGCCGCAGCCATGGGACCAGGTCGCTATCTTCCTCAAGAAATACATAACTTGCGAAGGTAGATACCAAACTGTGTACAACTCTGAACTTCCTTTGCTTTCTCATCTCCGTCATGGCATTTTGTTAAATATTCCATTTTACCTATTGCATGATTTGCGCCATATGGCAACATTCGTCCAATCTGCAAAGCACCCATTATCCTCCCTCACCCACCATGGCCTCATTAAGTTAATTATTAAAAGAACCCTGGCCCAACATAATATAACATGGGAGCAATTCATCACCCGGCCACAGCAACCTGTTCCCTTGAGGGTTATTCCATTACAGCAATTACCGGTTCCGCCACAACAGGAGGACCGGAGTTCCTCCAGTGAAGTTGGGGGGAGGGATGAAACGGAAGAAGAACCACAGAGGGCACAGGCAGGACCATCCGGGAGGAATGAAACTGAAGAAGAGCAACAGGGGGCACAAGCAGGAACATCAGGGGTTGACAAAACTACAGAAGAAGAACAACCCGAGGCACAGGCAGAGCCGTTTGAAGTATATGAATCCCCAGCACAAGCAGAACCAGTGGGGGATGACACTGCATCTGAAGGAGAGCGAGGGGAAGCGCAAACAGAGCTATCAGGCGACAATATAGATGAAACCCTCGTGGAAAACCTAGACAACAGGGCAGCTCCGACAGTAGAAGGTGAAATTGGAGCAGCATCAAAAGCTGCGACAATGGAACCTGAAGATGACGGAGCTAGAGCAATGGAGGACGACATTGAGCTGGTCACAATCGAGTCTTCACCGGAATGGGCAGGAGGAGCAGCTGTGATTGAAGAAGAACAGCATGGAGGGCAGGTAAATATTCCTTTAACTTCAGCTTTGCCTCCCTATATTCCAGCTCCACGAGAAGAAACACTACAAAAAGGAAAGTCACAAAAGAAACCCCCACAGAAAAGGAAGAGGGCCACCAATGAGTTTGATTTAGTGGCACCAATCAGAAGGAAACGAACTCGGTCAATCACAGCAGCAGAGGCAGCCAGAACAAAATGGGCAACCTTAGAGACATAGGTTGAACCCCCAATCCTTACGCCGAAACCGAGGGATGCTCCACAAAGGCCAGTGGAGGAAGAGCCGGGGGTTGAGGGACTCTTGTATGAGAATGCAATGCTGAAAGAGGACCTCCAAGCACTTAGAAAGGAGCTGGAAACATGGAAGGAAATCTGCCAAAAGCAGGGTGGAAGAAAGATGTATACATTAATAGAGGCTGCAGACCAAGTGGAGGAAACAGCTTCTGCTGAAGCTGGAGAAAAGGATGAGCGAATACTCTGCCCCACCTGTGGGGAGATCTTTGAGGAAGCAGGCCATAAAATTTTACTTAGCACCTATTCAGCACAACAGCCTGCAGCCACAGAAGGGAAAGCAGTGGAGAAAGAGGATGCTGCAACACAAGAACCAGCACCTTTAAACATCCTTGCTGCAGCTGCTACTTCCCATGATGCAGAAGTCATAGAACAGATGGGAGAAGAACAGGGAGTGGAGGATGCCCTGGAAATTTATAAGGAATGTATGGCAATTCCAAAATGCTCCCACGACATAGAAATCATAGAACAATTGGGAGAAGAACGGGAGATGAAGAATGCTCTGGAGCTTATAAAAGAGTATAGTGAGACCCCAGAGTGTTCTCATGACACAGAAATCATGGAGCCAAGGGATACTCTGGAGGATAGTGAAGAAGTTTGTGCTGTAACCCCAGAACGTTCCCAGGACACAATAATTTTAGAAGGAGAAATGGAAATGCAGGACAGTGACAAGTTGAAACAGGATGCTGCAACACAAGAACCAGCAATCCTGAACTTGACCGTCCAACCGACTGAGCAGACAGAAGAAGAAGCCGGGACAGAGGATATTCTGGCATTCAACGATGAACTCTGGGTGGTGACCCCAGAAAGCTCTCATGATACAGAACTCGTAGAAGAGGAGCTGCAGCAAAATAAAGATGAAGATGTAAGCCAGGATGTTGTCACACAAGAACCAACATCCTTGGATGCTGCAGCAAGAACCCCTGAACTGCAGTTGGAGGATAACCCGGGAGTAGAGATCATTCCTGATACACAATGGAGCGATGATGAACAGGTACAGACACCCTGCTCAGGTGACACTGAAATCTTGGAGGAGGAGCTGCAAATTGAAAAGGATATCCAATCTCAGCAGCCAATTGACAAAGAAGACACTGTTACACAAGAACCAGTGTCTCCAAAAGCAATAAAGGCAGCTGCTGAAGAAGGTTTAAGGGATGTTGCTGTTACACAAGAACCAGCAACTCCCTTGATAAGATTAGATGCGCTGGAAGACACTGTCCCACAAGAACCAGTGCTTCCACCTCCTACAGGTATCATTGAATTGGATTCAGATTGAGTGTGTCTTTTCAACTTCCCCAGGCATAGCATAAGAGAACTGCAGATATTAGCAAGTAGCGGGAGAAGGGGAACAGTAAAGTTGGGAGCTGCTGGGTTGCTCACAGAAATTTTTCAAAGGGATAGAGGGGATGCCTGATTTATCTACATTCTTTCCTCTTGCCTGGACAAGGTTCAGTACAATATTCAGATGCAGGTTGTTGCATGAGGACATGCAACAGGATAGTTGGGGGGAGATGTTGAGCCCAGAATTGGCCCTTTTTGACCATCATTTATCACTGTCCCTTACCTTGTCTTACACCAATTACCTTGGCAATTCAACTTATTGTCCTTATATATTCCCCAAATTACCAAGGTATGGCCGATTATTGTTTTATTGTATTAATACTTATGATTGTGATGATTTAAGCTGTGCATCTCTTAATTCGTGCTAACATGATGCAAATTATGAAGGTAGTAAGATAAATAGACCACAGGAAGATCGGAGCTGAACAAGTCACGGAGGAAGGGACGTCCATTGCTTAAGGAAGGTTCCTTGGGGCTCAAATCGTCAATCAAGGCATAGTCGTGGCAGGGCAGCTGTAACATAAAGTTCTATCTTAAGAATGTCGCTGCTCGAATCCAGCTGTGAGCTGGAAGGACCGCCACTCTTGGGACAGTTGATAACTCCTCTCATATTTGGATATTTCAGTTCTGCCACGCATTGTAACAGCTAGATTATTTAGGGCGCCTGAAGATCATAGATCTTCATGGCTGCCCAATTATAGGTTTTTGATGTTGCAACTGTATGTATAAATATGTGGTATTATATCGATCGAGGGGTTGGACAGCAATGAATTAATTCATCTTGTATTAGCAGTGAAGCCGAAACTGTGTACTCATCCTTCTGTTAATATAAGGAGTTGCTTCTGAGTTAAAGAGAGTGTTGTTCAACCAGCGTCTCTGTGTGAAGACTGGGCCCGTCTTCCACAGAGATTGCTGTGTTAATTTAGGATTTCATCTTTATGTTGTGTGATGATTTGATCTTTCTTTTGTACGCAGCAGCAATATTCATTGTGTGGATTTCTCAGTAAATGATTTATTTGTGAGATTGGTAAATGGTATCAATAACAGTCGACTGAGTCAGGTTTGTTTTATGTAATTCAATTTCTGTTTACACTGTTGTGCTCATCCTGCAGCTGAAACGTAATCCCAGAAGTTCCTACGAATTAGCTTTCCTGTTATGTGTTGATTGATTTATATTTTGCAATTCAGCATCTTAGAACAGTTGCTTCAATCTCCCTTATTAAATTCTAGAGTAATGTTCAGGTCATGCTTCATGATTCCCAGCTTGATTTCATTAGACAGTTGATTATTTTAGAATGCAATTGAGATTTCCTTCCTGCAATCGTTGATTAGATCTGATATTCGTTCTGCTTGATGCATAATAGAAAAGGATTGTAGTACAGCAGTTAGAAGGCAATTGGGGTTGCGTAGATTCTTGGGATGAACATAGATGATAGAAGATAAAAGTATTCACTTCTAATGGTTTGTGTTTAAGCATATATTGTGCACTTGTCCTTTGAAATAAAAAGACTTTCTCGGGTTGACAATAAATTTCATACGCTCTGTGTGTTGATATTTAATTATCTGCAATTAGAGTGCTTGACAAGACATCAAGTAATGCGTTGACCATGGAGAGAAAGGGAAGACAAAAGGAGAGAGGAAAGAGCCAAGGTAATCGTGGCAAGTCTAAAATGGGCAGATCCAAGTCGAGACTGGGAAAAATAGAGTGCTGGAACTATGGAAAGAAAGGACATCTGAAGAAAGACTGTAGATCTCTAAAGAAGAAAGGAGATGCACAGAAGGAAACTACCCAGGAAGCAAATGTAGCAGGTGATGTGTTACAAGATGCTTTGATTCTTGCATTAGATAATACTAGTGAGTATTGGGTAGTAGATTTAGGAGCTTCATGTCATGTTACACCCCATAGGAAATACTTTCATGAGTATGTTCCTAGCGATTTTGGACATGTTTTATTGGGTGATGATGAGCCATGTAAAATTGTTGGAATGGGTAAGGTATGGATAAAAGTTAAGAATGGAACTGACTAGCTGTTGAAATATGCTAGGCATATTCCTACTATGGAAAGAAATCTGATCTCAATAGGGCAGTTGGGAGATGGCGGCTGTCTATCTACATTTGGAGAAAAGTGGTGGAAAATCACTAAAGGATCAATGGTGATAGCAAAAGGAGACAGGATAGGTACATTGTATTTATGTCTTCATAATACTGACCATTCTATCTCTTTAGCTTTCACAAGAACAGATACAACATTGTGGCATCATAGTCTTGGCCACATGAGTGAGAAGGGGATGCAGATTCTCCACTCAAGGAAGTTGCTGCCAAATTTGAAGCAGGTAAGTTTGGAATTCTGTGAAAACTGTGTTTATGGAAAACAAAAGAGAGTCAGATTTCTCAGGGTTGGGAAATAGAAGAAGAATGAAAAGTTAAAGCTAGTGCATACAGATGTATGGGGACTGGCTCATGTACAATCTCTTGGTGGCTCTCATTATTATGTTACATTTATTGATGATGCAACTAGGAAAACTTGGGTTTATTGCATTAGACAGAAATCTGATGTGTTTGCTACTTTTAAGAAGTGGAAAGCTTTGGTTGAGAATGAGACAAGGAAAAGGTTGAAGTGTCTCAGATCTGGTAATGGAGGTGAGTACTGTGGTAAGGAGTTTGATAGTTATTGTTCATACGGATTCGTAGAGAGAAGACAGTCCCAGGAACACCACAAGAAAATGGTGTGTCAGAAAGGATGAACAGAACAATCATGGAGCATGCAAGGTGTATGAGACTGCATGCAGGGTTGCCCTTACAGTTTTGGGTGAATGTTGTAAATACTGTTGTTTATTTAATAAACAGAGGACCTTCAAGTGCTTTGGATGGTGGTATTCCAGAGGAGGCATGGACAGATAAAAAGGTAAACTACTCATTTCTGAGAACGTTTGGTTGTGAAGCATCTGTCCATATTGATAAAAAAATAGAACAAAGCTTGAAGCTAAATCCAAGAAATGTACCTTTATTGGATATGGGGTTGATGATTTTGGTTATCGTTTATGGGATTATGAAAATCACAAAATCATTAGAAGTAGAGATGTCATATTCAATGAAAAGGTCACGTATAAAGATCAGTTGCAAGGAAAGAAATAGGAAAAGGAAAACACAGAGTACACAATACTTGATAAAATTACAGAAAATGAAGTTCCAAAGGTGCCAGAACATCAAGAATAGCAGTAAGTGCCTAAAAATCCTGCAACTATAAGAAGATCTACCAGGTTAAGTAGACTCCCTGAATGATACTCTCCTTCAATGTATTATTTGTTGATGACTGATGCTGGTGAACTAGAATGTTATGAAGAAGCAATGCAGGTGGAAACAAGAAATAAGTGGGAGCAAGGCATGAATGAGGAGATGGACTCATTGGTAGGAAACCAAACTTGGGATTTGGTTCAGTTGCCTGCTGGTAAAAGAGCATTGCATAACAAATGGATTTATAGGTTGAAGGAAGAAGGAGGCAAGAAGCGGTACAAGGCCAGACTTTTTGTAAAGGGGTTTGCACAAAAGAAAGGTATAGATTTTGATGAAATATTTTATCCTGTTGTTAAGATGACTTCAATTAGGACTATCTTAATTCTAGTGGCGGTAGAAGATTTGCATCTTGAACAGTTAGATGTAAAACAACCTTTCTCCATGGGGATTTGGAGGAAGAGATATATATGCAGCAGCCACAAGGGTATGAGGTCAAAGGTAAGGAGAATTTGGTGTGCAGGTTGAAAAAGAGCTTGTATGGTCTGAAGCAAGCTCCAAGGCAGTGGTATTTAAAATTTGACATGTTTATGACAAAACAAGGTTATAGTAGATGTCATTTTGACCACTGTTTTTATTTCAAGAAGCTAGATAATGAAAGATATATTATCTTGTTATTGTATGTGGATGACATGCTTGTTGCAGGGTCTAACATGTAGGATATAAATGTACTCAAAAGGAAGCTAGCTAATTCATTTGCGATGAAGGATTTGGGTGCTGCAAAGCAAATCCTTGGTATGAGAATAACCAGAGACAGGAAAAATTGCAAATTGACATTGTCTCAGAGTGAGTACATACAAAAGGTGTTGGAGAGGTTCAGAATGCAAAACCAGTTAGTACACCTTTGGCCAGCCATTTCAGTCTAAGTAAGGAAATGTGTCCCAAGACACAGGAGGAGATAGATTACATGTCCAAGATTCCCTATCAATTAGCAGTTGGCAGCTTGATGTATGCCATGGTGTGCACAAGATCAGATATTGCACAAGCAGTGGGAGTTGTGATCAGATATATGAACAATCCAGGTAAAGAACATTGGAAGGCAGTACAGTGGATTCTCAGGTATTTGAGAGGTACCACCACTCAGGCATTATGTTTTGGAGGTTCAGAAACTGTTCTACAGGGATATGTTGATGCAGATATGGTAGGTGATAAGGATAGCGGGAGGAGCACCATAGGGTATGTGTTTACTGTAGGTGGAACAACAGTAAGTTGGATTTCGAAACTGTAGAAGGTTGTTGCACTTTCAATAATAGAAGCAGAGTATGTTGCTATTACAGAGGCTAGTAAAGAGATGATTTTTGGTTGCAGAGGTTTATGGAGGAAGTGGGTAAGAAGCAAAAGGATAGCAGGTTGTATAGTGATAGCCAGAGTGCCATTCATCTTTCAAAGAACTCAACATTCCATTCCAAAACTAAACATATACAGCTCAAGTACCATTTCATACCAAGGATAATTTTAGGGGTGAAATTTAGCCCATGGGCTATTTTTCCATGTTTTTTTCCAAAAAAAGATTCACCAATTTGCATTTTTTGAAGCCCCATTTCGCCCAATTTTGATGGGGTAAACTTTTTTCACTCTAAAATTCGCCAAATTATTATATAAACTATATAAAATCCTTAGAAAATAAAATATTTTTAGAAAAATATCGCCAAATATTGTAGAGTTGACATTATAAGAATTGGTAAGATTCGCCAAGGTTTATATACTTTTAAATAAGTATGGGTCCTTAAAATTATCCATGTTTCATACGCTCTGTTCTAGAAGATGAACTGTTGAAGTTGGAAAAGATACATACTAGCCAGAATCCTGCAGACATGTTCACAAAGGTAGTGACCAGAGAGAAACTGAGTTCCTAATCGGTTTCAGTTGGCCTTCTAGCATGAAGGTGAAGATGAGAAAGTTACCAAGTCCAAGGTCCAACAAGTACAGCAGCGGTGGAGTTGTTGTGATCAGTCTCCAAGTGGGAGATTGTTGGTTGTGGAGCCAGATCTTCCAGTCTCATAGATGATGATTCAGCCGTGTCCATACCCCAGGTTTGGTTATTATCCCGGCCCAACGCTCAGGGGGTTTGGGGGCGGTCGACCCCCCCCCCAGCTGGGGGGCGTAGCCCTCGAGGAAAAATTTTGGGGTTGTTTTCGCCACTAGTTTTCGGGCCCATGGTTTTGGGTAACCCGTGGTATTTTCCCTATAAAAGAAAGACATTGTAACACGGCTAAGAAAAAATGATGTATTAGGTTTTCTGCATTGTAAAGATCTCTGAGATCTGTGAAGAGAGACTGTGAGACAGTGAAGAGGAAGTGCAACGGTTGTGCTGCAGGTTGTATCCCTTCACTTTGTTGGACAGAATAATAATAAGGACTGGCAACTTCAGTGTGGACGTAGCCCAAGTTGGGTGAACCATGATATATCTATGTTTCTCTTGTAATGTGTGTGTGATTATATTTGCATTTCTATTTATTATTATTGCTCTGCGATCCTGTTTTTCTAACACATGCATGCATGTATTTGCATGCATCCCAGTCATTTGCATGCATCCCAGTCACCAGTTTGATGCCTCCAACACCTTGTTCCCAGTTTGTCAGCACTTGAGAGCTTCTGTCCTTGCATTTTTATCCCTCCTAGTTAGCAAGGCGCCCACTTCTCACCTACCACCTGAGAAAGGTGCACTTCTTCACCTACCACTCAGTTCAGTTCAGTTAGTTGATTTCTTTCCTTGATTTAAGGCTATATTTACTCTGCAACTGATTGTTTCACTCCGTTGGACCCCTAGTGAGACTAGATTGCCTATTCTGACTCCAGTTAGCTTCCCATGCGGCCTCCAATAAGCCTCCTTCCCTACATTAGTGCCTCATGCACCAGTTACACCTACCACACTTAGTTAGATTCAGTTTGACACCTGGTGGACCGTTACTTGTGCATTTATGACTTCACTAATTGATGATGACGACTCCTAGTTGGATCCAAGCTATTCCGTGCAGTATATTCGAATGAACTCCTTGTCAATTCGAATTCATTTAGTGATTGTTACTGTATTGTATTGTATTCTATCATTCTAAGTTCAATAGAGCACTGTTGCAATTCTCTTGCATAGTTTACACATATTTTCTGAGTTCATCTCTTTTAATTGATTTCTTGTTCAATTAGATTTGTTGTGTTTCAATTTCACATGGTATCAGAGCCATGGCAGGGGCAAGAATTCTTTTCTGTAGGTGTTCTACATGAAGATTGAATGTTTTTTTCTCAAAAATCCAACAGTTGTGGTATGCATTTCTCCAATTGCATTCACTATTGCTGAAGTTTTCTCTCCAATCCACTCCAGAAGCCCAGCATTTTCCACAGAATTTCTAGATATTGATCATTGGATCTTCAAGCTTGCTTGATCTCCCATGTCGGGTGTGATACAACTCTAAAAAGGGTGGATTGTTTGACCTTATTGTTCTTGTTTTCATTGTGATTTGCAAGTTCTTCTTGTCCAATTCCATTCACTATTGTTCAAATATGGACACTTCCTCATCAAATCTTCTTACTCCCTTCAATTATTATCAATGGAAGGCTAGAATAGAGATCAAATTGCGCTCTAAGGGATTTTATAGAGCCATCATGGGCCTTGAGGTCGAACCTTCATCACCATTATAGAAAGGAAATCACTTCAATAAGCTTGATGAAGCTTACGGTTTTCTTTGTCTTAGCATTTCTGATGATCGTCTTTTCCATCTCGATGGATTGACATCTCCAAAAGAAGTGTGGGATCAACTTGATACTCTCTTTGGCAAGCAGGATGACATGAGAAGCTATCAGCTAGAAAACGAGCATAGGGGCTTCACTAGAAGGAAATATAATATCACGTTCATTCATATTGCGGTATTAAATATTCATGAAAACCTAAAAATTATATTTCTTATATATTAAGGGGCAAAGGTTTTTTTTAATTTAATGTAATGATACAAAAATTCTTTGGGGTCTTTTTTATATGGGCGGGCTGACAAATATCCGCTAAATGAAGATGGCGGGATCATGGGCGGATGATAAATCGAGTTAAGGCAAGGCTCAGGATTACCAGTACACAGGAAAATCGCGTCTTGAGGCATGCTTGAGGCCAAGGGTTTCATGGTGAAGTGGGTTTCCAGTCAATCATAGTTGAGAGACAGTGGCCATTGACAACCAATTGTTACCAATAGCCTTGGGAGGCTCTAAGCCTTCATGTCCTGTTATAGGCCCTCGATAAGCCTTGGGGGCTTGAATATCCAACCACTCGTGCCTATTACAGGCCTTGGGAGGTTTAGTCAGCCTCCTAGAACTTGTTACAGGACCTGGGGACTTGGATACCTAGCCCACAACTGGCTTAGTCAATGATTGGGGAACTGCAACATGCAATCTAAATGTTGTACTATGTGCATTGGCTCTAGTGACATACAAGAAGTGATATCCTATATCTTCATTAGACCATTAGATGTTGCAAATCATAATGATATGTGGTTGAGTAATTGCATTGTGGGTGAAGTAATGTGCATCCACAATATACATCGAAAGAAGCAAGGTGCATTGTAGAATGCATGTGGGGTCATAAGAGGGGTATCATATCAATATACTAGGTAGAAATATAAAGGGGTATAAAAAATGTTAATGAAAAAATTGATACATACAATATCTAGTGAAAATAGGGTTTTTTTTAAATTGGAAAGGCATATTGGGAGGGGGTTAAAAAATAGATTTTGGAAGATATTTTCTAATATTTAGTGAAATTAGGGGTATTGTTTCATATGCCACGAACGAACGTGCTATGATAACGGTTTGTTGAGTGAAGACCCCGTGAAAACGAGTTGATTTCCCTCAATCCTGAGAATTTTGAAACCATTTATGACTTTTTCACTCAATTCAAGCACTTGGTGATGCTATTGAAGCAATGTGGAGTGGATAGGAAATATGAACAGTTGATTCTTTCTATCCTTGCAAAACTTGGAAAAGATTATTCGGTTTTTGTTTCTTCATTCAATATGAGAAAGCTCACAACTCCTAATTGGAAGATGCCTTCTCTCAATGCATTCATTGAATCTCTCACAAAAGAGCATGATAAGCTTGTTCAAATGAGATCCATAAGCTACAAAGATCAAGCCCTTTTTGCTGGAGGATCCAAAGCTTCGAATGGAAAAGGGAAGCAAAAGAAAGAGAAGCCAAATTTTGATCCTTCCAAGCAAAGAGAAAAATCGAAGCAGTCGGATGAGCCATCTGGTTCTAGAAACAAGCAAAAAGGAAAAGAGGGCAAAGAGAAGTCAAAATGTTCTTATTGCAGCAGGGGATTTCATCCTAAAAGCTCATGCATGAAGAAGACAATAGATCAAATGGCTCTTCTCTTGGAGAAAAACAACATAACCCTTCCTGACGATGCAAGGAAGAAGGATAGAAATGATCATCCCGAACGAGGTCATGCACTCATGGCAACAGTTTTGAATTCCTCCACTCTTCTCATTGATTCTGGAGCTTCGAACCACATGGCTACAAATAAAGATTCTCTATCATATTACGATCCTTCCAGCACCATTCCCATCCACATGGGAGATGACTCACATATTATATCAAAGGCCAAAGGTACCATTCATTTAGAGCATGGATGTTTTCACAATGTTCTCTATGTACCCTCCTTAGCTTCGAATCTTCTTTCCGTTTAATAGATGACTCATACTAGTACACCAAAGAAAGTTGTATTCTGCCCTAACAAAGTTGAAATTTCTAATATTCAAAGTGGAAAACTTATTGCAGTTGGAAAAGCAAATCACGCCGCAAAAGCTTATGAGTTTTCTCACTTTCTGCCACAACACAAGCCCACTGCTCTTCTCACTCATGGAAATGAGGTTAGTAGGATATGGAATGAGAGGTTTGGACACCTTAATTACAAATATTTGTAGTTGCTACAAAATAAATCCATGGTTGATGGCCTTCCGAAGATCAAATCCTCGAAGGGAATATGCAAAGGTTGCATCATTGGGAAGCACCCCAAGCACAAGTTTGACCGAGGAAAAGCTAGCAGAGCTTCTTGCATTTTGGGGCTGATACATTCTGATATCAGTGGTACTCCATTGGAAAATACCTCCATGAATGGATCAAGGTATGTTCTGAAATTCATCGACAACTTCTCCATATTTACATGGGTTTTCTTTCTAAAAAACAAGTCGGAAGTACTAGAAAAATTCAAGTTTTTAAGCCTTCTGTTGAGACTGCCACCGAGAGGAATATCAAAGCTCTTAGATATGATAATGGAGGTGAATATAGACTAGTACAAAATGAGAGATAAGTGACCAAGCAACCAAAAAAATTGGTCACTGCAGCTTTTTCAAGGGATAAATGACCAAAATTGAGAAATTTTAAGTGAATTGACTAAAAATGACCAAGATAAATGACCAATTTGGCCACGGGATAAGAACTAAACTAAAAATGACCAAGATAAATGACTAATTTGGTCACAAGATAATAACTAAACTAAAAATGACCACATAACAATTGGTCATTTATGTGGTCATTTTTAGTTGTGTCATTCAGGCAATGGAAAATTATAATTTTGATAATGAATTTGTACAATTTATCTTCAATACCTAACTAAATCCATTCATTATTAGTGAAGTTAATATACATTACAATCACGACCATGGTAAATCCTTGAAACTTGGCATATTATTTATTGTTAATTTGTTGAGAATTAAAAATCCCACAATCTAAGCTACTAATTCTCGCGGTTAGAATCCCGCCAAATTTTGAAATATTTTGTGGTTTCTCAAAATTAAACGGAGTTGTATAAATGCTAACTAACTCGCAGAAATTTGGTAGAGCAATTATGACCAAAATCGCAATTTGGAGTGCCCAGATCTTAATTTTGACGATCTGAGTAGTTTTAAAATTGGGTAATTAATCTAGAACAAGCAATATCAATTGGTGAAATTACCAAAATTGAAAAATAGCAATTTCCAACAAGAATTTTAACATTGTTTTCTCCCAAAACCACCCGAAAAGTCGAGCGTTTTGATTGTCTTTTATCCTTCCCGAAATTAAACTCCCTTCTTCCCGCCTCTTCCTCTACCTATATTTTTCCCTCCTTCGTCTACTTCAAACCCCATAATCTCCTCTTAGCTACATTCCATTTCATTTTATGCTTCCACTCCCATCTTTTCTTCATCCCACGTCCCCAGATCAAATCGCACGGCTGCCTATCAGTCGTTATTCCTGCTCGATTCTATACAGGATTACAAGGAACAAAGAGCCATGGAGAAGGAAATATTACCCCGAGCGCCCTGGAGGCTATGATCGCAAATCCTTCGCCCTTGGAACCATCTGATATAGTCGTGCAGATCGTGGATCTCAAGCCCATAGGGAGCAGCAATACTAGATTCACGTAAACATCTTTTCACATCTGTTACCATTTAATATTTTGTTTTTCATCAGGGCTTGTCTTTTGTTTTCAGGTAATTTTTGTACCAAGAGTTGTCCCCCTAGCCATGGCCGCTGTCTTTAAGATACCGTACTTTATTGTTAGTTTTGATTTTATATAAGGTTGATATGTTTGTGGTACAGATTTTCCCCAAACGATGGAAAGATGAAGCGGCAATGCTTCCAACGAGTATGGCTGGCGAAGTTAACTCTGGAAAGCTACAAAATCTGTGGCTACGTCGTATTGTTGAGTACACTTGCAACTACATTCAGAATCAGCCACAGAGGTACCCTTTCACATTGCAGTGCATCTCCTCTATGATTTATTATGTCCTCAGTTTTCGGTTTTAAATGAAGCCTCCACTGTTTTAATGGCCTTTGGTACGCTTCTGTTGTGAGTCAAACAAGTCAACTTGGCAAGTTTAATAACCCTGTGCTGCACACTTTAAACTATATTCTTTTGAATCTTGATTGTAGTTTCTAAATACTAAATACTGTAGTTTCTGACATTTTACAATTCTGATTCTTCAATCTTGATTCTTAACATATTGCATAATGCAAATTCAATCTTTCTCTTCAAAATGAAAGTTGATCCTTGAATTTTATTCTAGGGTTGGAGCCCTCATGCCATAGTTTTTACAGGAAACTATTATTTATAACCAAAACCTTTCGATCCCATTCTCAAAACTTAATCTTTTGCCTTTTCCAGGGTTCTTTTATATTTCTTGCAGAGGGGCGAGCTGGATGATGAGGGATCCGGGGAATCGAAACCAGTGGAGGGAGATAACATCACCCAATTTGGCAATCCCTTCTTGACAGGGGCAGATATTTTTTGACCAAATTTGTAGGCACTTAGCACGATTATGAAAGATAATGCATTTTCCCTTTTATCATATGTGTTTTATGCATTGCTATACGATCAAACATTTCCAGGATGCTTATTAAAAGCACTATAGACGAAATGAGTCCCCCCATTCAATTTTGGTACCCAAGGTTCAGAGGCAGAATTATAGGAAACATTTCTATTTAATCGATGAGAGGTTTGTGTTCGATGTGTTACAAATGTTAGAGAACAGAGAATCGGTCAGGATCACAGAGGATACTAAGCAAGCCTCGAAGGACACAGTCGATTAGTACTTTGATAAACAATACACATAGAAGGGTATATGGATTTGAGGATAAACCCCATCTTTTTCCCAAATATGTCCAAAATAGGTCCTTTCAAAACATGGTTTGCAATTGTTTCAGGGATCAAAGCATAGTTTTAGACCTTTCTGTTTTAGTTAGGAAAGTTGACCATCTCAAACCTTGGGACTTGTCAGAATAATGCCGACTATATGAAAGGCCTAGACCTCTTCACTTAAGGCACTAGTACTTGTTACAATGCAGGGAGTTGGATTCGACAAGTACGAGCACAAAAAGGATTCTGAATATGCTTACAACAATCTCGAAAGTTATGATTGGATGGCCTGAAGGGAAATAGGTGAAATTTTGTAGAAATCAAGGATCCATACAGATTATGGACCCTAATGATGATGACGATGGAGAAGAGGTCCAACTGAGTGTTCATAATCCTGTTCTTTCCATTCCCAAAATTCTTGACATTTTGTATAGTCTTCGGAGAATGTTCACATGTGTGACAATGGTTCCACTCCTGTAAATTTTAATGTAGAACAGTTTTCCATTCAACATGGCCTCAAGGAAGTCCTCGCTACATAAAAAATAAAAATAATAAGGACAATAAGCCTACTTAGTTACAAGGCTCCACCAAAACAAATGATTTCAGGTCCAAAGGCCACATGGTTGGAGGTGTTTCGGGGCTAGTGGGGATCATGATGGGGACGGTTTCCCATCTAGAAAAGAGAAAAGGAAGAAGAGTAGTGATGGGGAAGACTCCTCGTAGGCTATAGCCAAAAGAAACCTAAGACTCCTAATATGGCACAAGACGGTAAAGGAGATGATAAGAGAAAGGAGTCAAGATACAATCCCCTTGTTATTAATCTTGAGCAGCATGGTATACCTCAACCCATCCATATTTCCTCTACAACAGAAAGCAGAAATACATATATCACCTCCCACACACCAGCAAAAGCCTGAGTCAACTGAAGATGCATCCTTGGTCCCTAATAATCCTCAATTACCAGGAATAAAGGAGGAAGATAGTTGGCTGCAATAGGTTTTGATCGAGAGGAAACAACAATATCAAACACTGGATATTGAGGTCAGCTTTGAGCTTGAAGAGTTTGACGAGTAATACTGGACCTTTGATTATACTGAGGAGTTGAAAATTGTTTGTATGAAAAAAACCACCCTAAGGGGTAGGAAACCGAAATACCATGTGAAGACATCACATTTTTTTAACTCAACAAGTCATTGATGTGGTTGTCATGTTTGCCATCAATAGTCTTAAAATGCATCAAACTATAGGTCAGATTGTGGAAGACAAGATGCATTATCAGGCCCTGGAAAATGGATGCTCAAGGAAAATGGTTATAGAGATGGAACCTGAAGTCAGCTTATAGTAACCGAAGAAGTCTCTTCTTGTTATTCAACCTACATTCACCCTGCCACCTTGTACCATGATCCTATGGGAAGAATTCACTTGGTTGCTTCATGTCTTAAAAACATCAAGGAATCATTACAATTTGTTGTATAAGAAAATGAAAAGTTAATTGGAAGATCTTGGAATTTATCTGAATGGCTGTGGGAGCTTGCAAAACTAATTATTGTTTCTATCAAGTGTTCTAAATAGTCTGAATTCAAGGTTGAAACATTTTGCAATAATAAGGTCAAAATTATCATAGATAGCATGTCCAAGATCTATATCAAATTTACAGCTACAAATAAGATGTCGAGTGCTTTCCAATTGAAAGAAATCCAACATTATTTTGAAGAGAAAACCTGGGTTACAGAAAATCAAATCAATATTACTATAGATAAGATAAGATAAGATAAGATAATTATATTAAGGGATTCTCCGAGTAAAAATTTTGAAAAGAAATTGCAAGAGCTTCAACATTGTTCTGCCTAGTTTGCAGGGGAGCGAATAGCTGGTGAGTGATTCATCAAATTGTCCACTCAACAGAAAAAGGTCTAGTTAAAAGATTTTGGTAGAAAGGGGAATATTTCAAGGGAAAATTTTTTAGATTCACTTACATTCTCTTACATTGATTCTCTTTATCTATTAAAGATAATGTTCTATTGTTTGAGGAGAGCTGGAAGATTAAACGATGCCCATGGATTTGTGACTACTTGAAAACTGGACCTGGATATCTGATAGTTGGTTATCTTTAATTAATTTTTACATGTGTTTTACAGGACACATGGCAAGATGCAGATCCTGACAATATGTTGTATGAGGTGTGTTGCTTACCTGGATTCTTCCATTGGTAGTTCTGATTATTTCACATCTTTTTGAAGTTTTTTATTTATTTACAAAGATTTAATTTTATAATTGGCAGGAACTGGTTGCTTTGAACGAAGTTGTTGGGACCTAGAGTAGAGGTCTTGCTCCAGATTTGATCTCCTCTTTGCCTTTGTCTAAATATGTGCCAGAAAGCCCAAGTAACTCTGAGAAGTAAGAAACTTAGTGTTTGTGCTACATATTTTCATTTGTGCTTGCATGGTTTTGGTATGTTTGGTTTCCTATTTATTAACCTATTCCATGCATAAAAATATTTTGAACTGGACTTATATGTTCACAGAGTGAATTAACATTCTGTCATAGTTTCTGTAAGTGGGAAAAACTTCTGTCACAGTTTCTAGCTTTGGAACTAATACCAAATGATATCTCCGTTTACCTATCACTATGTGAATTTCTTTGGCTAATGTCAAACTATAATACTAATGTTATCTATCTAAATATATAATGATATTATCTATGCCAGCATACTAATTTTTTTTTTTTAGTTTTCATATTAATTGTATTTAATTAATATTATATTTAGTTTCCAATTTTATACATACTAAACTTTATTTTTTTTAGTTTTCATATTAATTGTATTTACTTTTATTTTTTTCACATTGGACAGCATCTCTTCGTTCAATATCTATAACCTGAGTTGGCAACTTATTCCTCCCTAATCTACTAACCAAAAAAGCTTCATTTACTGATTGTATATTTTTTGAGAGTCGATGTTATACATAACATCTTCCTCTTTATTATCCACTTTTCATTCAAACTATACTTTTTATTCAAATAAATATCCATGAGCTTGCCAGTTTTTATGTCTTTATGTTTGGTTTATAACAAAAATGCCTCTATTTCCGTTTACAAGGTACTAATAGTCATAAAGTGTAAGGTGGTTTCACCTGCGCTTGATGCTGAAATCACTGAAATAAAAGTGAAACAAGAAGGAAAATAGGTGGATATAAAACCTCAAGTTAAAGCTAAGGCAGCTGATGGAACTGTTTCAAAGTCTGTTGCACAGATTGTGCATGAGCAACATGGAAAGTGTGTATATTGTTGTGCGCTCTCCTTGTCTGTGTTTGTTGTGTGTTGTTTTTTCATTTGCTATTCAATTCTCTACCACTAAAGTATATATGCAATTATTCATCTAGATTTCTTCATGTTTGAATATGAGCAATGTTACAGTTTAGATATGTACTTTCAAGCCTTCACTTGTAAGAACACTTTATTTCTCTTCAATCAAAATAGGTCTAATGCCTCTTTTTCATTGCAAATTTCACATTATTATTGGGTTGATGTGAATATTTATTGGGATGTTATAGTACTTATGGTGAGATGTTTCCTTTGTCTAACTAATGCCTCTATCGGTAAGTTGTTCGGTTCCAACCTGCATCATGTGCACATCTCCATTCTCGAGGTAGGGGATTGGTTGCCAGGAGGGACATGGGCCAAGTCTAAGGTTGCTTTCTGATACTATGCATCAATCTTCACTAAAGTCTAACCTAGGCCTAGCTAGCATCTGTTTGATCCCCAGATTGTGGTTGGTTGTTGGTTTAGCGAGTCTGGTTGTTAGTTTCCCCTTCTAAATGCAATTTAAAAGGCATTGTCATAGGTTAGATATTGCGTCATGACGTGCGAAGAAATTGATGGACTACAAAAATGGCATGCACTGCATAAATACACTACAAACTAAAAGGGATTTCGCTGTTGAAATTTTCTGCAGCAAACACTTTTGAATATTTTGCTGCCAGAAGCTAAAATTTTTGATAAGGTAGTTTTTTGTACCAACATGAACAATGTAAGAGAAAGTTTCAGTTTGTGTGAATTATGTGAAAGTTTTAATGTATTTTGTGTAGTTTCTCACTTCAATTTTTACCTCTATAGCATTGCAGGATGGGGTGCTTATACTTTCTTAATAAATATGAGCAAATTCATATGCCCAAGATCACGAAAAGACAATTGTGATTCTTGATTTGGTACCACTTGGAGAAAAATTTGACAATACAACTGCAGTCTTGATTTTTGAGAGATTTTGGCAAAAAAAGGTTATCATTAACATTACCCTTTTTGGTGACTATTGGGTAATATTTATTTTTTACCTAGGTATGTGACCATTTTCCATAATTTGACAAGATGGGGTTAACTGTTGAAAATTTCATTCTCATATCAATCCATAAGAAAATCTATTTAAGGTTGCTAGCTCAATGGTAGAGCACCTGCCTTATAAGCAGGAGGTTGGTGTTTCAATTACATCGTGCCCTATTTATATTCTGAAACCACTAAAAAGAAATAAATGACGAAAAAAATGACCAAAATTTGCATATAAACGACCACCAATACAACATGAGAAATAAGTGATCAAAAAATGACCAAAATATGCATATAAATGACCAGTTTTGAGTTGGCGATTGCTGGTAGCAAATTAGCGGTCATTTATCACGTGACAAAAAATGTGGTCATTAATTGTGACAATTAATGATCAAATATATTACCAAATTAATGACCAAATATATGACCACAAGATAAGCTATAAATGACCAATCTAAATATGACCACATTTTTTGTCGCGTGATATATGGCCACTAATTTGCTACCAGTGGTCACCAACTCAAAAGTGGTCATTTATATGCGGATTTTGGTCACTTATCTCTCATTTTGTACTAGTGATATCAAATCAGAGCTGCTGCAACTTTATGCTGAAAGCAACATTCGGATCCAACACATAGTCCCTACACACCTCAAATGAATGGTGTGTTGAAATATTGTAACTTCAAAGAATATTATATTTGTATTTTATTATTCCGGAGATGGTACATTCCTCCCTGGTGACCCTATTGTATATCCGGAGATGTTTATTCCTCCGAGGGAATGTGGTAACTAGGGTTATTAGATCTCCCATGTGAGGTCGGCCCCGAGTTTACTAATTGGGGGTTATTAGACTCTCCTGGGAGAGGTTGGCCCCATTAGGGTAAAAGGTCAGTCAGGAGATGAGTATAAGTAGAGGAGGTATGTTCTTCACTTCTCTCATTCATTCACTCACTTGTTATTGGCGCATAGGAGAGAGAGAGGTCTGCATAGGAGGAGAAGGAGCTCTAGCCTTGGACTACATCTTTGTATTGGTTGATTATCCATATTGAAGAAAGCTTTGCTGGGTTTTCTACCCCATGAGGGTTTCCCAGGGTAAATCTTTGTCTATCTTGTGATTGTGTTTCTTTCAGTGATATTGCTTGTGAAATTAGGCTAAACTTAACATGGTATCAGAGCTAGCTTGAATAGGACATCTTTCACAAGGTGACAATACCTCTCTCTCCTCCTCCGGTGAAAATTAGGGTTTCTGCAAAAGTTGGAATTTTTGGATTCTGATTGCATGGTTGGATAGCCCTCCTCAAAATCGATGTTTTGAGCCCTGGATCAAGATTTTTGGTTGGGTATAACTCCGAGAAATTAAAACCATAGTTTGACCAAAAGTGCAGAAAACTAGAAAACCAGAGAACCATAAAAGCTGCGCACTTGTGCACCAAAAAACTAGAAAAGAAAAGACCAGAAAACCAAAAATTCTGTTGCAGATCTAGAAGGTGAAAAGTTGAAGTTTCCAGAAGCAAAACACACCAGAAATTTCAACTGAATCAAGCACATCTCCTGGTAAGTGTTATTCTATCTCTTGAGAAACTTCAATCTCTTTGACCCCGGGATAAGATGGCTCCAAGCACTAAGCTTGAAGACAAGCTAGAGGGTATAGAAAATTTTCGGGCATGGAAATACAGAATTGGTCTCATTCTTGAAGAGAATGATCTTGCCTAATATATCAAGGATGAGGTTGCAAAACCTGAAGAAGATGAATCCAAAGAGAAGCATAGGAAGGATTTGATTAGGGCAAAGAGAATCATTGCCGATTCTATCAAAAACCACTTGATTCCCCAAGTGGCATCCAAGAGGACTCCAAAGGAAATGTATGATGCCCTTTCCAGAATGTATGAAGGAAAGAACATCAATAGGAAAATGAACTTGAGAGCTCAATTGAAGAGCACCAAGATGAATAAAGGAGAATCTGTTCAAGACTATTTCTCAAGGGTTTCCCAGTTCAAGGAACAACTAGATGCTATTGGAGATACCCTTGATGAAGATGAACTAGTCATGACTGCTCTCAATGGTCTCACTAGATCTTGGGAGTCTTTCATCCAAACTATGTGTGCCAGAAAAGAAAGTATGAAGTTTGATGTGGTTTGGGAGGATTGCGTTCAAGAAGAAGCTAGGGTTGCCAATAGAGAAGCCTTGCTCAAAGAAGATGACCAAGCCTTGGCCACCCACACCAAGAGAAGAAGGAATCAATACCACTTCAAGAAGAATAGTTCCAAGGAGTCTCAACCTCTACAAAGATTTCAAAAGAGAAGAGGAACTAATCAAAGAAGAGATTACTCGTCATTTCAATGTTTTACTTGTCACAAAATATGACACATTGCTAAGGATTTTCCTCTAAAGAAGAAAAAGGGTTTTCACCACAAAAGACATCAAGCTCATCTAGCAAAAGATGATAGTGAAGAAGAAAAGGAGGAAAGGCCTCAAAAGAAAATATCTAAAGTAGAAGAAGAAGAAGATGCAGAATAATATGTTCTATTCTCTGCACTCTCTAGGGCAGTAACACCTGGAGAAGATACATGGCTCATTGATAGTGGTGCTTCAAAGCACATGACGGGTCAAAAGAAGACTCTTTCAAAACTCGAAGAAAAGACTTCTCCACAGAAGGTATCCCTTGGAGATGACTATCAATATCCCATCAAGGGAGTTGGTGAAGCAAGTTACAAGCTAATTCTGGAACCCCATTGAAGATGACAGATATCTTATATGTACCAGGTTTGAAGAAGAACTTACTCTCTATCTCTGCTTTGGATAAGAAAGGCTATAGGGTTGCATTCATAGATGGGAAAGTACTAATGTGGCCCAAAGTAAAATCAATTGAGGATGCAATTGTTATTGGTGAAGAGGAAGGAGGTCTATACAAACTCAAGGGCCATCCAAAAGCTGCCCTTGTACATGAAGCCACTAGCCCAACTGAGCTTTGGCATAGGAGGCTTGCTCACATTAACTACAAAGCACTACCTCATGTGAGCAAGGTAGTTATAGGACTTCCAGACTTAAAGATTGATCATGATGGCACATGCAAAGGATGTGCAAAAGGGAAGAATATCAAGAACCCATTTCCAAAGAGTGAAACAAAGACTAAGGGTACCTTGGAATTAATTCATTTAGATGTATGTGGACCAATGCCCTACACATCTTTGAGTGGATATGAATACTATCTTACATTTATTGATGACTATTCAAGAAAGACTTGGATATACTTTCTAAAAGGGAAGAATGAAGTCTTTGGAAAGTTCAAGGAGTTCAAAGCCTTGATAGAAAATCATTGAGAAAAGAAGATCAAAATACTCAGGATAGATAATGGCGGAGAATATACTTCAAAAGATTTTGAAGACTTTTGTAAAGAAGCTGGAATCAAGAGGGAACTAACCACACCCTACAATCCTCAACAAAATGGTGTTGCGGAAAGAAAGAATAGAACTATTATGGAAGCAGTAAAGACTATGATACATGATCAAGAACTACCTATGTACCTATGGGCTGAAGTAGCTAGGACAGCAGTCTATGTGCAGAATAGACTATCTCATAGTGCTCTTGATTTCAAAACTCCAAAAGAAGTGTTCACAGGAAAGAGACCTGAGGTAAGTCACCTCAAGATATTTGGATGCCTAGTATACATTCACATTCCAAAAGAAAAGAGGACCAAGCTAGATCCCTCTGGAAAGAAGGGAATTTTTGTTGGATATTGTGAAGCATCTAAAGCATTCAAAATTTACATCCCAGGTTTTCATCACATGTAAATAAGTAGGGATGTGACATTTGATGAAGAAGCAGCTCTCAAGAGATCTAGGAAGTGCCAGTATGAAGAAGTATATGAAGAAGATGCACCTTCCAGAACTATAGAGGCTGTACCCAACCCTGAAGTTGTAACACCAGAAGACCATGACATGTTAGAACCACAAGAACCCCCTATTACAAACATATCAAGAAAGAGAAATCCAGCATGGGCAAGAGACATTATTCTAGGAGCAAAAAAGTATGGAGCTCCTGAAGGCTCCACTAGAGTGAGCAAGAAACCAAAGTCATTTTCCAACTATATGGCTTTGATGTGTGATTTGGTAGATCAAGAACCCACTAGTTATGAAGAAGCATCTCATAAGAAAGAGTGGGTAGAGGAAATGAATGAGGAGTACCAATCAATAATGAAGAATGATGTTTGGGATATAGTTCCCAAACCACAAGACAAAAGTTTGGTATCCTCCAAATGGATATACAAAATAAAGCATGTTGCGGATGGTAGCATTGAAAAACATAAGGCAAGGTTTGTGGCCAGAGGATTCTCTCAGAAAGAGGGAATTGACTATGAAGAAACATTTGCACCAGTTGCTAGGTACACTTCCATTAGAACCATCATGGCACCTGCATCCATGATGAAGTGGGAATTACACCAAATGGATGTAAAGTCAACTTTCCTAAATGGTGTGATCGAGGAAGAAGTGTACATAGAACAACCACAAGGATTTGAGGTGGAAGATGGAAGAACCCATGTGTGCAAACTGAAGAAGCCTTTGTATGGGTTGAAGCATGCTCCCAAAGCTTGGTATGGAAGAATTGACAGTTTCTTGACAAGCTTGGGCTTTACCAAAAGTAAAGTTGATCCTAATCTTTATCTCAAGGTTATGAATGATGAACCTGTCATATTGTTTCTATATGTGAATGATCTATTTCTGACTGGAAATGAGAAACAGATTATCGAGTGCAAGAAGAAGCTCTCTTCAGAATTTGAGATGAAAGATATCAGATTGATGCACTACTTCCTAGGTCTAGAAGTATGGCAAGGCCCAAAAGGAATCTTTCTCAACCAGGGTAAGTATGCTGTGGAAATCTTGAAAAGATTCAATATGTTGGAATGCAAAGCCATGGCCACTCCCATGGATTCCAACTTGAAGCTGTTAGCTGATGACTCTTCAAAGTTAGTGGATGTGACTCTGTACAGATAGATTATTGGGTCATTAATGTATCTGAAAAATAATAGGCCAGATATATGCTTTGCAGTGAACACCCTGAGTTAGTATCTAGTGGAACCTAGACAAGTTCACCTAATAGCTTCAAAGCATGTGATGAGGTACCTCAAGGGTACGATAGATTTTGGTCTAGGTTATCATGGGGATCATGAATTCAGATTGTATGGCTACACAGATGTTGATTGGGAAGGTAGTGTATCAGACAGTAAGAGTACATCGGGTGGATGTTATTGTCTAGGATCTTCCATGATCTCGTGGTATAGCAGGAAGTAGTCTAGTGTGGCTCTCAGCATAGCTGAAGCGGAATATATAGCTGCTTGCTCTGCTAGTTGTGAAGCAGTATGGCTTCGAAAGTTGTTATCAGGTTTGTTTGACTTAGAGATGGACTCCACTGTGATCCTGTGTGACAACCAGAGTTGTATCAAGATGATAGAGAATCCAGTGTTCCATGATAAGTCAAAGCACATAGAGATCCGGTATTTCTATATACGGGATATGGTGCAGAAAGGAGCTATCAAGATCGAGTATGTAAGAACTGACGAACAAGTTGCTGATATATTGACCAAACCTCTGTCTCGAGTAAAGTTTGAGTATTTCCGAGACAAGCTTGGTGTTGTTCAGAAGGACCCTCCTCGAAAGGGGGAGTGATATGGTCGATGATGATATTTGGATACTGGTATCGATGTTGATACCTGTATCGATGATGAGATTGCCTATATTGACGATAAGGTCAATAATAAGGATACCTATATCGATGAGGATATTGTATTGATGATTAGGATATTGTATCGATGATATGGATACCTATATCGATGACGAGGTTACCTATTCCAACGATGAGGTTGATGATGAGGGTACCTGTTCCAACGATGAGGTTGATTATGAGGATTACCTGTTACGACGATGAGGTCGATGTAGTGGTACTTAGACTTTGTCTAAGAGGACTGTTAGGATTGCATCATCCTTGGACTCATGTCCTAAAGTGATAGGGATTGATCATCCTGTAAGTGGATCAGGATTGCATCGTCCTTGGACTCATGTCCTAAAGTGATAGGGATTGATCATCCCGTAAGTATATCAGGATTGCATCATCCTTGGACTCATGTCCTAAAGTGATAAGGACTAATCATCCCGTAAGCTGATTCAAGATTGCATCATCCCTAGACATGGTGAGATGTCTTAAAGTGATAAGGACTAATCATCCTGTAAGCTGATTCGGGATTGCATCGTCCCTAGACATGGTGAGATGCCTTAAAGTAATAAGGACTAATCATATTGTCAGCTGATTTAGGATTGCATCGTCCCTAGACATGGTGAGATGTCTTAAAGTGATAAGGACCAATCATCCTGTAAGTTGATTCGGGATTGCATCGTCCCTAGACATGCTGAGATGTCTTCAAGTGATAAGGACTAATCATCCTGTAAGTTGATTCGGGATTGCATCATCCCTAGATATGGTGAGGTGTCTTAAAAGGATAAGGATTGATCATCCTGTAAGTTGATCTGGATTGCATCGTCCATAGACATGAGATATGTCTTAAATTGAGAGGGATTGATCATCCCATAAGCAGATCAGGATTGTATCATCCTTGGACCTATGTCCTAAAGTGAGAGGGATTGATCATCCCGTAATAGGATCTTGTACATTGCAGAGTATGCTGTTATGTTGATGCTGTTGATCGAGAGGATCCAGATATTGATCATGATGATCTAGATAATGATGCTGCTGATCGTGATGATCTAGATGATGATGCTGTTGATTTTGATGGTCTAGATGACGATGCAATTGATCGTGATGGTCTAGATGACGATGCTATTGATCGTGATGATCTAGATGATGATGTTGTTGATCATGAGGATCCTGATGATGATGTCGATCGAGAGATCCAGATGATGAGGCTATTGATCGAGAGATCCAGATGATGATGTTGATTAGTAGATCTAGATGATGAGGCTGTTGATCGAGTGATCCAGATGAAGATGATGCTGTCGCTGATCGAGTGCTGCAGAAGATGAAGACTCAATACTGATGATGTTGATGTTCCAGTATTGATTATGTTCCAGTAACTATTTGAGTTACTAATGATAATGTATAAAGAAAGCTTCCAATGATTTATAGATGTATCATGTATCATGTAGTCGATGACTCCTTGTTCCTGCAGATGTTGTTATAATATCCTTCTCGTTAAGGGGGAGTGTTGAAATATTGTAACTTCAAAGAATATTATATTTGTATTTTATTATTCCTGAGATGGTACATTCCTCCGTGGTGACCCTATTGTATATCCGGATATGTTTATTCCTCCAAGAGAATGTGGTAAATAGGGTTATTAGACCTCCCATGTGAGGTCGGCCCTGAGTTTACTATTTGGGGGTTATTAGACTCTCTTGGGAGAGATCGGCCCCATTAGGGTAAAAGGTCAATTGGGAGATGAGTATAAGTAGAGGAGGTATGTTCCTCACTTATCTCATTCATTCACTCACTTGTGATTGGCGCATAGGAGAGAGAGAGGTCTGCATAGGAAGAGAAGGAGCTCTAGTCTTGGACTACATTTTTGTATTGGTTGATTATCTATATTGAGGAAAGCTTTTTTGGGTTTTCTACCCCATGAGGGTTTCCTAGGGTAAATCTTTGTCTATATTTTGATTGTGTTTCTTTCAGTGATCTTGCTTGTGAAATTAGGCTAAACTTAACACGGTGTAGCGGAAAGGAAGAACCGATCACTAAAAGAGATGGCAACATGTATGATTGAATCAAAAGGTTTGGCTGAAAACCTTTGGGATGAGGCCATGAATGTTTTTGAATACATTCAAAATAGGGTTCCACATTCATCTTTGACTAATATTACTCCTTTCAAAGCATACACAGGTCACAAACCTGATGTGTCAAATTTCCGTGTTTTTGGCTCAATTGCTTGGGCTATAATTCTGTCTAAAAAGAGAAGTCTTTGGATCCACAAAGTGTTGAATGAATCCTATTGGGATATGTTGAAGAATCAAAGGGATACAAAATCATGTATATCATATCCAAAAATATATTCATTGAACGAAGTGTCAAGTTTGAAGAACCGCTTCAAAATCTAGAGCTAGTCGAGGAAGAAACTGTTGATTCACTGCCTCCACCAGAAGAAGAATTTGAAGAAGATGATGAAAGTATTGGTTATGATATTTCTGATATTTTATTAGACCTTGATGAACATGATATATCAAGTTCAGAAGCTGATCCAGTTGTTCCCCCACACTTGCAAAAGTGGGCCCAAAATACACTCGATTCTGCTGGTCCAAACATTGGAAATCCTGTCGATCCAAGGAGGACTCGAGCAGACTTTCAAAGAGCAGGTATGGCTCTTTATTTTTCTGATCCTTCACTATTTGAGAAATTTTTTATGGTGATAGGTTCAGATCCCAAAACATACTATTATTCCCACCGATATCTAAGATGGCAAACTGCCATGGATGAAGAGTACAGTTCTCTTCAAAAGAATGCTACATGGGAGCTAGTTTTTCTTCCACCGGGGAGAAAATTAGTTCAATGTAAATGGGTCTACCGCACAAAGGTTGTTGCTGATGGATCAACCTATAAGTACAAAGCTAGGTTGGTTGCAAAAGGATTCTCCCAAGTCCAAGGAGTGGACTACACCGAGACCTTTTCACCAGTGGCAAAGATGGATTCTATCTACCTAGTTTTGGCTATTTCCGCATCTAAGCACTGGGAAGTGCACCATATGGATATGAAGAGTACATTTCTTCATGGAGATATGAAAGAAGAAATATATATGAAGCAGCCAAAAGGATATATATCAGACCCAAAGTTAGTTTGTAGATTGAAGAAATCATAGTATGGCTTAAAATAGGCCCCAGGAGCTTGGTATGCAAAGATGGACTCCTTCCTTCTTTCACAAAACTTTAGATGATACAAATCATATCCAAATGTGTACCTAAAACAAACTAAAGGTAATTTGCTGATTATAGTTCTTTATGTTGATGACCTTCTAATTATAGATAGCACTCTCTGTTTAATCAACAAGCGAAAAACTGCCTTAAATCTAGCTTTTGACATGAGCGATTTGGGCTTGCTAAAGCAATTATTCCTTGGGCTAGAAATTGCTCAAAAACTTAGATATGGTGATGGTATCACCATATCTAAGCAAAAGTATGTTTCAGACCTGCTACATAAGTTTAACATGTCAAATTGTAAGGCAGCTCTGTTTCCATTCCTCTTAGGAATCAGTCTTGAGGAGGGAGATTCTACACCGCTTGCGGATTCTACATTGTATCGACAATTGATTGGTTCACTTCTATACTTGACACACTCTAGGCCTAATATTTATTATGTCGTGAGTGTTGTATCAAGGTATATGCAGCATCCCCATGAGCTTCATTGGAGGGCAACCAAAAGAATCTTGCATTATGTGAAAGGTACGAGACATTTTGGCATACACTATGCTACAGATTCTGACCTAGATTTGATCGGTTTCATTGATTCAGATTGGGCAGGTGATAGCATTGATTGGAATTCCACTTCTGGATATGTTTTCATGATTGGCCATGGCCCTATTTTCTGGTCAAGCAAAAAGAATGAAGCCATTGCACGTTCTTCAGCAGAGGTAGAGTATCGAGGAGTAGTCAATGCTTGCATTCAGGCAGTTTGGTTGTAGGGTATTCTTTCCGAGTTTGACATTGGTAGCACTACTTCGATTGTCATATTTTGTGACAATCAAAGTGCTATCAAGATTTCGATAGATCCATTTCAGCGGCAGAGGACCAAGCACATTGAGATTCGCATGCACTACATCCGAGAGCTTGTGCATGACAGGACCATTGTACTGCAATATTGCCCTACCGATGAGAAAATTGCAGACATCTTCACCAAGAGCTTCACTGAGACTAATTTATCTTACCTCCGTTCACTGTTGGGGGCGAGTTCCATCATGGTGGAGACAGTTTAGATACTTTTATGTTCAGTTTGAGGGGGGTGATTTCTTCCCATTGGGTTTTCCCTTCTTTCCTCACTTAGATTTATTTCTAGCATTTTTTGGATTATTGTATTGGGGTGACCTTTGGTCTCAGTAACCAGGGCCCTATCCAGTTATTTTTTACTTCATAGTATAGCTTGAGGGGGGGTGTTAGGATATCTCATCATTCACTTTTCTACTTTGCATGCATGCATCCCAGTCATTTGCATGCATCCTAGTCACCAGTTTGATGCCTCCAACACCTTGTTCCCAGTTTGCCAGCACCTGGGAGCTTCTTTCCTTGCAGTTTTAGCCCTCCTAGTCAGCAAGGTACCCACTTCTCACCTACCACCTGAGAAAGACACACTTCTTCACCTACCACTCCGCTCACTTTAGTTAGTTTAGTTCTTTCCTTGATTTAAAGCTAGATTGACTCCTCAACTAATTGTTTCACAATGTTGGACCCCCAATGAGACTAGATTTCCTATTCTGACTCCCATTAGCTTTCCATGCGCCCTCCACAGAGCCTCCTTCCCTACATTAGTGCCTCATGCACCAGTTACACCTGCCACACTCAGTTAGACACAATTTGACACCTGGTGGACCGTTACTTGTGCATTTATGACTTCACTGATTGATGATGAGGACTCCTAGTTGGAGCCAATCTATTCCATGCAGTATATTCGAATGAACTCCTTTTTAATTCGAATTCATTCAGTCATTGTTACTGTATTGTAATGTATTCTATCATTATGAGTTCAATAGAGCATTGTTTCAATTCTCTGGCACAGTTTACACATATTTGATGAGTTCATCTCTTGTAATTGATTTTTTGTTCAATTAGATCTATTGTGTTCCAATTTCACAAGAATGAACAACATATTTTATTAATTTCATTTTGAGTTACAACTAAAAATATTCCTTTCAAACCCCTATGAGGGTAAGAATCAAAATAATGCATAGAAATCAGGGGTGGAATAATGCATCACACAAATATTACTGGTGTATGCAAACAACAAATCAATATAAAAAATTTTGGATCAGTCTTTCACTAAACATGTCACATCCTTGACTCTACATAAACAATCTTCATCAACACTAGAAATCAATTTTGAATCCAATAAAAAAGAACAATTTGTCAAAACAAGTGAACAACCTTCTAAGCATAACTCAACTTATGTTAACTGATCCTTCTTTGCCACCTTCAACACTATCATGCTATCAACAAGAAGATCTTATCCATGGAATAACTCATAAATGAATAAATGAAAGTCAATATCTCACTTTGTACAAGAGAAAACCTTTATTAGATTTCTTTTCTCTCTCTCCTCTCATGCCTTCATTCTCCTTGTTCCTCCCTTTTATCTTTGAAAAATAAGTTGAGGTAGTTGGGAACTACCTTTTAGTTAGACACTTAATAAACCAAGGCAAGTTTACTTAAATAAATATGATAAAAGAATATAATATATAATAGGTGGGACCCTCATCATATCCTTTATTAATTCCCCCAACATTCATGTCGTCCTTACAAACATTTAAACATGCAATATGTCGAATGGGAATCATAACTCAAATTATAAAGCAAAAACCAATTTTTTCTAATAAACCTTGTATTTTCCAAAATGTGTCAAAATATATCAAAACGTGTATATAAGTCTGTTGTCTGAAATATACTCAAAATAAAGGCCCACCTATCATAATAAAGCTAAGTATCAATAACTCCAAAACAAATTAGAATCCATATTTTCCATGAGAGGCAGTCTCTCCTTGTTCACTCTCATGAGGAGTGTCTCCTTTGCTAGACCGTCCTCTTTTTTTAGCAAATTATGCCCATTTATTTTCTAATTGTATTGACTGTGCATCACCTACAGTGATATTTCTTACTCCATCTTGGGCTTCCAACATAACAGGATGGGATGTCACTCAATGGATGAGACTTCAAATGAATTGGATTTAACAAACAAGGCATGTCTTTTTCCTTTACTCAATACTGGTTGATTGAGATAAACTTTTTGTTTGACATGAAGCTACAAGGGTTGAGCCTAAGAAGCAACTGAAACAACTTGGTGAACATGTTGTTCAATAGGTGGAGGAGGCAAATGTAATGAAGCATTTGGCCAACCATTATAACTAGAAGGTTGATTTGAAATATCTTGGTTCCAACCATCATTGACTTATGGTTTTGGTTGCATAGAGACATCTAGTGGTATAGGGATTCCTACAACATTTGGATGAGGATGAATAGGTGGTCTAACTTATACAATAAGTGGGAGGTGACCTTCAATAGTCAAGTTGAGGAAACCAGTTTGAAGAATCTGATTAAACTCATCAGAATCAACATCAAATTGTATTGAGAACCTGAGTCTCTTATTGTTGCCCCTCTACCAGGAAAGTTGCTTACCTCTTCCAGAATTACCTATGTTGACCATGTCTGATGCTATATCCGTGTCTGGATATACTCAGTGATTATTCAAGCAAATAATCCTCCAATGGAAAATAACTCCATTTGATAAAATAGATAATATATTTGATAATGGACGATTAATAATTTACAATGAGGCTCACCTTTATAGGCTTGAGCGTGTATAGTGAAGGGTTACACCCTTTCAATTAATAATTAATAACTTTAATTAACATACATATAATATTCATAGCATTGCCACTCTCTTAGAAAGGCTTTGTCCTCAAAGCCTTATAATTTTGGTGCATTGTTCTTTGTGATGTCATGGCTGACGACACATGTCGATACGAACTGCTAAGTGTAGAGCATAACTTCCGATATGTGGATGGGTCAATCCATCCCAAATTGATTTGTTCCTGACTGTTGGGATTCCCCATTGATCAGTCAGTAAGAGATTTGATCACATTAGTACCATCGTCTTTCGACATTTCCCACTTTTCAGAATATCGGTTTTTATGGTTGGGGTGTTGATAGGGAATTTTCACAATGTCATTTTCTTTTACGAGTGTCATCTTTTGAGCATTGATCTGAGCTGGGAGTTTTATTTTCATCTCTTTAGGTTTTAAGGTTTCATTTTGTATCTTTTCCAACTTGTTTCCGAACTGCCTTTTATCATTTTGAAACTTCTTGATCAATTCGACCTGTGATTTTCTTTCATCTTCACACTTCTTAAGTTGTTCCTTAAGATCTTCATTATGACTTCTGATGCAGCTATTTTCTTCCTGCTTGTCTAGAAGTTTTCCTTCAATGTCTTCCGTAGATGGTTCTGTCTTCCGACTATTTTTCAGCTTCTTAATTTTTGTGACTAGTGTCTTGTTATGATTTCTTAATCTGAAAATTTCTTCAGAATTGTTGGATAGTGTTTTATTACTCTTTGTGATCTCCAGTTTGTGTGCCTTTTTAGAGTCATCGTTTTGTTGTTGAAGAACTTTTATCTGTTGTCGACACTAGCCGACCTCTGATTCTTGAATTTCTAAATTATGTCGTAACTGCATTAGTTCTTCATCTTTGTCGCTAACGATTTTCTTCAAGTGTATTATTTCTGCTTCGTAATTAGATATTTCCTTCTTTATATATTGATTTTTCAACCTCTGATTGAAATCACTTTCATCTTTTAATTCTTTGATTTGCGCACATAATTTTTCTATGCGATTTTTCTGGTTGGACATTGTTTGTTCATTGAACCGTTCTTGTATCTTATCTAGTTCAATCTTTATTTTTGATTGTGTATTAATGTCTCGTAATTCTTCATTGTCTTTTCGATAGCGCTTTAACTTGGCTTCTAATTTCTCTCGCAAATCGGCTTCCATGGTTTCTGTCTTCTTCGACGGTGGAATGATCTTCTTTGATTTCTTTGATGAGTCTTTCTTAAACTTGGTCGTCCTTATCGTTAACGTGTCTCGACTTCTTGATGATAAGGAGTCTTGCTTGGACTTTTGTCTTTAATGTCTTCTTCGACTTGAATTTGTTTTGTTTCTTCAAACAATTCTCATTTCAAAAGAATTGATTTTTTTTTCTTTGATAATAATAATTATTATTAAAATTTAATAATAATATTAATATATATATATATATATATATATATATATATATATTTATAATAATAATTATTAATTAATTAATTAATAATATTATTATTATATTAACTTTTTATAAACTATATATATAGTTTTTTTTTCCAAAAATTATTATATATATATATATATTTTGAAATATTGGAACTTAGGGTTAAAAGCTATATATATTATATATTATTATTATATAATATATTTAACTTTTCTTTGGTTTTTTTTTTGGTTGTAGGGCTGATGTGGAGCAAGGAGGGTGGCTTGGAGGAGGACGTGGCGAGGAAGTGCGATCGGTGGAGTGGGGGTACGGGACGCAATAGAGGAGAAGTTGATGGAGGGAAGGCGTGGGGGTGGTGGCGGCGGTAGAGGTGGAGGTGGAGTGGTGCTGGAAGAGAGGTCGCGGAGGTGGAATGGGCATGCGTGGGCGTGGGCGTGGGCGTGGGCGTACTGGTGCAGCATGCGAATGGAAGGAGGGAGAGTCGAGAGAGGAGGCGGCGGGAGCTGGTGGAGAAATGCGTGGGTAGAAGTTGAAGGGCGTGGAGCACTTGCGGCCTAGAGTGAGTAAGTGGAAGTGGCGGAGGCAGAAGCAGGGTGTTGTGCGTGGTGGAGAAGGGGTGCTGTGGGAGCAGTGGAGGGTGCAGGGCACTGGATTGGAGTGGGGGAACGTGCGGGGACAACGTTATGAGCAGGGGATGGAGATGGATTTGCGTTGGAGGATGGGGGACGGGAATCGCTGGCGTGGAGCTGGAAATCGCAAGGTTGATCAAGGAGAGGACGAGAGGATGTGGCAGCATGCTGCTGAATGGTGGGTTGCAGCGTGAGGCAACGGAGGAATGATGAAGGTCGCGAGATGGAGGTGGCAAACAGGGGCGGACAGGGAATGAGCGCAGGGGTGGAGACAAGGGAATGGACGAGCATGGGTAGGAAGAGATGGTTGGGTTGGAGTGGGGAAGAGATGTTGTGGAGGTCGCGGGCAATGATGGGGGCGTGGAGTTGTCGTGGGACTAAGTGCTAGTGCGTAGGGTAGGACTGGTGTATGGAGAGCGTCAGAACTGTAATGTAATGGACACCACTCCTGTGTGAGTGGAGGAAGGCCAAAGGCCTGACTTCTTGGTCAAGGACCAATAATGTAGAAAAATTCTACTATGCTATATCCGTGTCCGGATATACTCAGTGATTATTCAAGCGAATAATCCTCCAATGGAAAATAACTCCATTTGATAAAATAATAATATATAATGATGGATGATGATAAATTACAAAGGATATGGTTGCCTTAAATATGGCTTGGCCATCACATATTGAAGAGACACTTCTCTTCATAAACTATATTTTAATATTATTAACTACTATTAGGAATAGTTACCTATTTATTACTTTTTATTGTTGTAGCGTTGCCACTCTCTTAGAGAGGTTTTGTCCTCAAAGCCTTATAATTTTGTTGCACTGTTCTTTGCAATGTCGTGGCCACCGAAACATGTCGATACGAACTGCTAAGTGTAGAGCATAACTTTCGATACGTCGACGGATGAATCCATCCCAAATTGATTTGTTATGGACTGATGGGATTCCCTACTGATGTGTCGTCAGGAGATTTGATCACATTAGTACCATTATCTTTCGACATTTCCCACTTTTTCAAATATCGGTTTTTATGGTTGGGGTGTCGATAGGGAACTTTCACGATGTCACTTTCATTTAAGAATGTTGCCTTTAGAGCATTGATCTGATTTGGAAGTTGTATTTTTCGTCTCTTGAGAATTTAAGTTTTTCTTCTGTATCTTTTCCAACTTGTTTTCTAACTGCCTATTATCATTTTGAAACTTCTTAATCAATTCGACTTGCGATTTTCTGTCATCTTCAGATGTCTTAAGTTGTTCCGTAATATCTTCATTATGACTTCTGGTACAACTATTTTCAACCTGTTTGTCTAGAAGTTTCCCTTCAATGTCGTCCATAGATTGTTCTATCTTCCGACTATTTTTCAACTTCTTAATTTTTGTGACTAGTATCTTGTTATGATTTCTTAGTCTAAAAATTTCTTCAGCATTGTTAGATAATGCTTTATTACTCTTCGCGATCTCTGACTTATGTGTCTTTTTAGAGTCTTCATTTTGTTGTTGAAGAAATTTTATCTGTTGTCGACACTGGCCGACCTCTGATTCTTGAATTTCTAATTTATGTCGTAACTGCATTAGTTCTTCATCTTTGTCGCTAACGATTTTGTTCAAGCGTATTATTTCTGCTTCATAATTATTTATTTCCTTCTTTATATCTTGATTTTTCAATCTCTGATTGAAATCACTTTCATCTTTTAATTCCATGATTTGCGCACATAATTTTTCTATGTGATTTTTTTGGTTGGATATTGTTTGTTCATTGAACCGTTCTTGTATCTTATGTAGTTCAATCTTTATTTATGATTGTTTATTAATGTCTCATAATTCTTCATTGTCTTTTCGATAGCACTTTAACTTGGCTTCTAATTTCTCTCGCAAATCGGCTTCCATTGTTTCTGTCTTCTTCGACGGTGGAATGATCTTCTTTGATTTCTTTGATGAGTCTTTCTTAAACTTGGTCGTCCTTGTCGTTAACGTGTCTCGACTTCTTAATGAGCCTTCCTTTACTTTGACTTCTTCAACGATAAATGATTGTCCTTGACTTGATTTCTTCGATGATAAGTGTTCTTCGACTTCTTTGATAATAAGGAGTCTTGCTTGGACTTTGTCTTTAATGTCTCCTTTGACTTGGTCTTCTTGACTTGAATTTGCTTTGTTTCTTCAAACACTTCTTATTTCAAAAGAATTGATTTTTTTTTTTTTGATAATAATAATTATTATTAAAATTTAATAATAATATTATTATTATATATATATATATATATATTTAATAATAATTATTAATTAATTAATTAATAATATTATTATATTAACTTTTTATAAACTATATATATAGTTTTTTTTTAAAATATCTAAACAAATATAATAATATTATTATATCGTTTAATATTTAATTTAATTGTTTTTTTCTCTTCTAGGGTTTCGATGGATGGCGGGAGCCAGGGAGGATGGGCGGGAGAGCAGGTGGTGGAAGGCGGCGGTGGAAGAGTGGAGAGGGAGGGGTGGCGGTGGAAGAGTGGAGAGGGAGTGGCTAGCTGGGGAAAGCATGGGGTGAAGCGTGCGGGGAAGGTTGCAATGGCAGCGATGGCGTGATTGCAGAGGTGAAGTGCAGGGGCGAGGCGTTGGAAGAGGCGGGAGACGGAAGGAGGTGGCACGAGTGTGATGGTAGAGCGGGAAGGGATTGGAGCAGAGGGACGCTGGAGGCGGTGGGAGAAGGAGATGGAGAGGTAGATGGTGGAGGGGGAGTTGTGGATGCAGAAGGAGAGGGAGGGTTTGCGCAGTGAGTGGAGGCAGCACGAGAGGGGATGCTACGGTGGAGGGGGATGCGCGGGTTGCTGGGAGGAGGGAGGTACAGGGATGAGCGCGTGGGCATAAACTTAGCGTGGGGGGTGGAGTGGGAGCTGTGATAAGGACGTGGAGATGCAGAAAGGGCATGGAGCGGTCCTATTTAGAGATGGGCGTGGCTGGAGGAGTGGTGCAGGTTAGAACGAGGCAGCGTGGAGGGCGTGAATGGATGGAGATGGAGGTCAAAAATCCGATTCAGAGAAACTCTTACACTTATGGCTAAAAGTCTGATTTGGAGAAGCTCCAAGATGTATGGCTAAAAGCTAGAATCGGCAGGGCCGAGAACGGTTGGCTCTGATACCAATGCTATATTCGTGTTTGGATATACTCAGTGATTATTCAAGCGAATAATCCTCCAATGGAAAATAACTCCATTTGATAAAATAGATAATATATTTGATAATGGATGATTAATAGTTTACAATGAGGCTCACCTTTATAGGCTTGAGCGTGTATAGTGAAGGGTTACACCCTTTCACTTAATAATTAATAACTTTAATTAACATACATATAATATTCATAGCATCTGACCTGATGCTTCTCCTACTAAAGAAGCTCATATAGATAGTCAAGAAAGCATGATCAGTACATGTGCATAACAGTAAGTAAATATATCAAATAAATTTGCAATTAGATAATCTACTAATGGATCTGAATAGGAGATGCAATCATGCATTTAATCATATTTAAAGGAACAAAGTAATGGGCACACCAAAACATATTTGAAAATAATTTATTTTTAGGATGGAAAACACTTATCCCTCCTACTGTTTATCTCTTGAACATGGGAAAATAGGTATTTTAAGGGAATGAACGGAAATGAATGGATAAATTGATGAAAGCAAATAAGGGAGTGATATATGATACATGTTCACATATCAAAAACTTCGATTGACATTTCCAAAACAACATCTTGTATCCTCAAACAATATCCACTCACATTTACTACTAGTTGCATATGAAGTCTGTCGGAGAAATTCATCATTGTTGATTGAACACTCGACAAAATCATTTAATCATCCATTGTACATGTTCATCAAATTTATTTATTACTTTTATGAGCCTGTATATCTTCAATTTGAATGCAATTTTGTTCATCAAAAAAATAGCTTCAACAACCAATATTTGCTACAAACCCAAAGATCATGACAAGGAATTGCTAGTTGAAATGATTTCCAATGCCTTTTCACTTATCCCTTCATTAGACATGCTAACAATTCAATAATAGAATAATCATCTTCAATCTCCTCAAACATGCTTGAACCAAGCTACCAATCCAAGTTATCTTTGACCAATGAAATGTGTTGAAAAGACTTGTTTAAATAAGTGTAAACAACATTCCTTTTCAAGTCTAAAAATAGACTTGAATAATCAACATAGTCAATTTCCAAAAGCAGAGTTTCATCTTATGCATCAATTGTGTATAATGTGCATATACAGTCATTAAGAATTATTTCTTTTTGATGGTATGAGTTGCAATCAAAATTCATTGTCGCTCAACTACTTCTTTGTTGACTTATTTCTTTTAAACCTTCAATTCTGTAACAAACTAAACATTAAGAGACTTGACAACCAACAGTTCCCATGATTTATGTTTATTCTTTTATACATCCAGAATTCAAAACCATAAGAGCATCATCAACTATCATAGGAGGTATACGAACCCTACAGGATTTTGTTATGCAAAATCAAGCTCTAAGTTTGAAACAGCCAAACATATCCTTCATAACAACCATAGTGAGCTTTCCCACCATTGCAAAACAGTGAATCTTACTCCCAATTTGCAAAAAAAACTCATTGATCCATAGAACTTGCTTTGGATCTCATACTGAAAAGTTCGATGCATAATCAAAATACAACATTCGGAAAAATATATATCAATTTTCCACGCGAATAATTTTCTCTTCCTATAGCAACTTTTCACAAACAACCTCCACGAAAACGCAACAAAAACGTATGCAATAGCCTTCACAAGCCATAAAATATTTCTCAGTTGTAATGCAGAATCAATAGTAATTTATTTAGACGAAAACAAGCAACTTCAATATCCTGCGTTCGAGTTTCATGAGAAGTCTCGTATTTATAGACTTCAACTAACAAACTTTAGGTTAGAAAATTAGACAAACTTCAATTCAAGTTTCCAAAGCTTTCAAAAGATGAATTCATAATCCTTGTCTGACAGCGCTCACACTACCTATAGCATTGAAAAGCGATTTACTACTTATAACCTCCTATCAAACAACTCAAAATTTATTAGTTCTCCACAAGTTTGTTTGAACTAGCAATGACCATTGTTTAAATAGTGAGTTTGTACAACTAGGGTTTCAGAGTTACCATGAAAATCTTGGCGAACAAAATGGACACAAAATGAGAACCCTAGTTTGGGGAGGAAGACCCCTAGTGCTTGAGTTTGGGTTCAAATCCCAATTAGCATAGAAAAAACTGACCTTAGATATGTTGGGAGGACGGAGACCAAAACCTTTTTTAACAAAATGATTTTTTCGTTTTGCCTTGTAAAAACTGAGCATTTCAAATCCAACACAAAATACTTAAAACCAATTTGTTTGCTGAGGATAACAGTCTTGTAAACTCAGAATTTCGACAAACTTAAACATTCAACTTTGCTTCTACAAATAAATCATAGAAATAGTGCATACAAAGGAGGATGAACAATAACAAAGAGCATCATAAAATCCATTGCAAGATTGTAAGCTCATTTAGGACTAAGTCACCATATCGACCATGCTTTAGAAAGACCAAATAATTCACTGCAACTAAGATTTCGATACTAATTTTCATTCACCCGTATTATCTTGAACTTTAAATTCATTATCATTTACTGAAACAAATCCTTTTGTTCAAATATTCTTTTGTTCCAGGAGAAGGATAAGGGGCGATACAAACAAAATGCAATCCAAAATAGAACAAAAAATAAATTATTTTTCCAACACAACATTGATATAAAAGATAATGTTGGTCCAACATATCTCAGAATGCTTCAAGGATTCCTTTGTAACAGCTACAAATGGTTAACAATATTCCAAGTGCAAGCCAAAAGAAGGTGATAGCATTGAAACTTCGAAATGAATAGTGAAACATACCTCATTTTTTCTATAAAAATATTTGAGAAATTAGGACTTTACCGCATCATTGCTCTTTTCCAATTAGACCTCAATCAAAACAATGAAATGATTTGCAATACAAACAAATAGAAGTATGAGTCTGAAAAGTAACCAATGTGAAACCAAACATTTTACACAACTATTCCAATCCATCTGGAAATATAATAATATATCTTCACTAATTGCACATCATTTTTTCTTTCAGGGGATCCCACCTAATTATTGATATTATATGTAAATATTTAATATTCCTTGCAACAATTTGTAAGCAAATATAGGTGGTGAATTTATGAGTAAATAGTATCGTAAAAAGGTAGGGGACACTCTCCAAGGGTACTAATAGTGTGATGCAATGACTACCTCAGTTACCACAGGAAGGCTCCTGTGGTCACCTAGGTGGTCCCTAGAAGGAGAAACTAAAGTTACCAATTCATAGTTGAGGTCCGAGGGAATAGTTGATGGTCAAGATTGTACGTATGGGAAGGGTGACTACTACTAAAGTTTCAAAAGTACTAGCACCATAAAGTGCTCAAGGTGGTACAAATGAAACCCCATACACACAAAATCCACATATGATTGGATAAGTATTGGAGGGGTAATATACACTAATCAACCTGACATGACCTCGTATTTAGCTCATGTTTGAGAGGATTTTCCTGACCACTCCTATACAAAAATTATATTTTCAATCCTTGGAAAAACTCCTATGTTCAATTTAAATGGAATCAAAGAGCTTACTCTCCAACCTAATCCAAATCCCTAGCTGATGAAAGTTATATAAATCCAAAAATTCTAGTAAATTTTAGATTAAGTGTTCATTTTAATGGTTGTTGTTACTTAGAAGGATGTGGAAGTGTGAAGAGATGATGTTCTCCACTGAAATAAATATAAAACACCACTTTCAAATTAAACATACAACTTGATCCTTTGAGATAGTTACTTTACCATAAACAACTTCCAAAACAAAGAAAGAGGCAAGCATAACCTTTCAAAATCTAAGCAAGATACAACTCTTTAAGGAAAGTATTGTAACCAAATAAATCAATTCTTTATAATTTTCATGAGATAATTCCAATGAAATCAATATAGTCTTTTCTTTTATAAAAAGACTCCCAAGAACATCAAAATTCCTAAGAGAGTCCTAAATGAACCGAAAGAAAACTATGATTTCATGCAAAATTCAATTTTCCTTGTCATCTAGTGAATAATAAAAAAACACACAAAATGGTGATTTTCAAGGCTTAAAAATAAGAATTTAGAAAATTTAAGAAAGACCCAGATCCCCACTAGACCTGATAGACCTTAAAATCCAAAAAAAAAACTTTTTACCCTTTTTTGGTCAATCGGGACATATGCGTTCCCTACCTTGAGTAAACCCCCATATATAAGTTCCCTATATGTGCCCTATAGATATCAAAGGCACAAATACAAGCCCTACACTTGTGAAATCACATATTTTGGGTATATGTGTGCTCTATCTATAAAAAAGGGGGCATACACGCGTTATACATAGTAAGGATGCATATGTATGTTCTTTCATGCAGTGTAGTATGTGTATTACTTTAAAACTACTAGAATTACAAAGAAAAAAGGCCGCCTATAGGAATACAGGTGATTGTATACAAACAAGGGTGTGTATATACGTGCTTGAACACACTATATCATGCATATATATATATATATATATATATATATATATATAGAGAGAGAGAGAGAGAGAGAGAGAGAGAGAGAGAGAGAGAGAGAGAGAGAGAGAGAGAGAGAGAGAGAAACATGCATTTCCATATTTTAGAAAAAATCTATAAAATTTTCCATAGGGGTTTCAAGATAGAAATTAGGTTTCTACAAAGTACTACAACATGAATAACAACCAAAACAACAAATAAATCCACAAAAAGACACCCTATACTAACCCAAAAAGGAGAATTCCCTGGTATTGTCACCAATTCTATTTTGAGGAAAATCCCATAATAACTTTGGGTTATAGACATCATAGAGATATTCCCATAAAGAAACTACTCAATTCCAAAGCAAATCAATTCAAAAAAAATATTTACAATCAATATCTAATTGAAACAAGGAAACAAGAATCCTACCTATAGTCCAACATTCGAAGTAGATCCATTTCTTGAATATTTAGTCATGTTGCACTCTTGAATATCTGCAAACAAGAAGGAAATATAAACACAACAGAGAATGGCTGCAAAAATAGGAAGATTTGATTGCAATTAAATGTATTAATTAAGAAAAATATCATAAACATGAACTTAACACATAAATTGGATGGAAAACATAGTTATTTATATAAATACAACAACAATAAATAAGAATGGTTTCACCTGTTCTTTGTTGCAACACTATTCTAGAATTGGAGTTTGAATTCCTCCACATGGGTCACACACTTGCAATGCTTCTCCTTGCTTCACTCAAGGCAAGTCCAAGAAAGCAGAATGATAGCTTTATGACTAGATCAAAGGTGGATACTTTTGGAAATGCAAATTTCCATAAAAAGGAATAAATTGTAGACATGGGGATAGGGTTGTGGTTTCTATGAATAAAATGGATGCATTATGATGTTAAAGGTATTCTCTCCCCCCTTACCAACTCTGTTCTTTCCTATTTTATACTTTTTTGGGAGGAAGTTAAGGAATTTAGGGGTAGTTATTCATAGCAAAAAGGAGGTTAGAACCAGTGGAATTTATTTCATTTTTTTCTCGAGAAAATAGCTTTTTACCTCAAAATGAGTTCATATGTTGTCTATACACTCCAAAGGCGTGTACACATGGGATAGCCATTGACAGGTAACTTGTGAGCAAAAAAAGGGGATTTTAAAGGTTTTTTACTGAGAAGGGATGTCATAAATGATCCATAATTGGACAAGGAAGTCTGTAAGGGAGGAAGATCATAGATAAGTCCAAAATGTGCATATATGCAGATGATGTCGCAAAAATTGCTATAATAATATGTATTGGTGTAAATGTATATGTAATAGTGGTTGTCCCTAATGAAGGGTGTTGTTAAGGAAAGTTTCCTATAGTAGGGGTGAGACTACCAACGCACTGGGGTAAAAGATAGACATAAAAGGTTCTGTAAGTACAATTATTAAGCAAAGAGATTAGGATTTAGGAGAATGTGTACCTTATTCAAAAGGTTGATCCAAGCCTCTCTTCTTTCTCTCCAATGCAACAACCTGCAAAAAAATTCAACAAAACCTTCCTCAAATCAATTTGACTACAAATAAAAGATTGATATTTATAAGACAATAAAACATTAAATTGTAATCAGATCTGAAACATACATGGACAAATCTATTTGGAAAGGGAAGAATGTCCAATCTTTATTAGTGAATGAATCAAGTACATCAAATTACCTTCCTTCAATCATGGCACTTCATGAAACCAAGATTCAAGGTCTCCTGCTCCTCTTCTCCAAGGATCCCAACCTCTGATCAAATGTGCTAGCGTTTATATGAAACTAGGGAACAAGTGAGGGAGGTGTGAGTCCAAATGCCTCCAACATAACGCTATAATGGGCTTGATCCTCTTTTCATGGTACCACTCCCTCTATTATATATAAAATGAAGAAGGTAGGGTCGAAGAGGAAGTAGTTACAATTGGAAGAGTAGGTTCCAAAACCACTCGAACCACCCATTTTTTGAGATTGTATATATATATTTTTTGGTATTTATGAGGAATTCACGAATTTACAATGGAAAACAAGAGGGTTGCATATGAATTTACCATTTGAAACCTATGTTTTTTTGGAAAACCTGTGGGTGAAGAACCTTCCACCTGCGTTTTTGTGGGAAAATGGTAAAAAAATAGCCTTTTCTGGGGGTTTTCTGGAGAAGTTTTGGTCTCCAAAATTGTTCCTAAGGTTCCTATCTATCAAATGGGCCATGAATTATGTAATTCCATCATTCTCAAGTCTCAAATATGGCTCTTCCATCCACAAATATCCTTTTTTGTGACTCACAATAATCTCATGAAGTGCCGTCATGGACGGAGAAGTGCCAATTTTGGCTATAAGAAAGGGACCACATGTGCAATGAGAGAATAGCTATATATAGAGGTAATGTAGTCATTTTGGAGTGATTTGAATGGATTATTTAAATTTCAAGATCCATAGGGGTACTAAAGGGTTGGCTAATGTCAAGATCCTCTTCTTCTTCCCCCCCATACAAATTGAGGTTGATGTTGGTATATTTTTCCACAATGGTCAAGAACATTCTTATTTCCTCATTATACTCAAAAACTTGTCATTTATTCTTGATATCAAGCATGGAATTCGTATGAATGACTTTTATAGAGTAGGAGAAATGGTGAAGGATAGGAGCCCTAAAGCAATGAAAAAACTAGCAAAGATATCAAACTTGTGATTCAATTCTTTGGGGTCAAAGGTGATGTTGATGAGATCCAACATATTTTCAAACATATCCCAAACTCATTTTTGTACTACCTCAACCTAGGGTTTGCATTCTACGATATTGTCTTCCCCTAATTCGCTATTAGGTTAGAAACCCCAAAAACCTTAAGAAACTTTATGTCCATTCTCCTTGTTTTATCCATCCATGGGATTAGGGACTCATATTAAACCACCTTGTTAGTGCATCCAAAATCAAGCTTAAATGATAAGAGAACTCCTTTTTCTTAGGAGAAACAAGAACTACACCTAACCCATTTCCTTTTATGTCCGTCCTTATTAGGAGAAACAAGAACTACACCTAGCCCATTTACTTATTTATTTCAAGCGCCATTAAAATGCAAGGTCCAAAGTTTAGAATGATCAGTTTTCTCTTCCTTACATATCAAGTTGTTAACATCCCTCTATTGGGGTTGATTCATAACTAAGGAAAATCCCAATCTGATCTAATATGTATGGAGGTTAGATGGATTTTTAGGGCCACTAAGAGTATATGTCATATTTGTTTATCTATACAAGCAATGAGTGTCACCCCAAAATATAGGTATGGTAGCATAAGATACAACAAATTGAACAATTCCACCCACATATGTTTCCCAATGCCTTGACAATAGCATACCATAAGTAGGAGGCACATCAAAATAACTACATCCATCATGAAAAATTTCCTTAGTACCTATCAACCCTAACCATTAAATATTTAATCATTGTTAAATGAACAATGTGCATTTATGTAGATATGAACAAAGTTCATTTACTAAATATCCAATGTAAAAATAACAATAGGTCAAAATCCTTATAGTATAAGTCATAATTATATTGATTACAATAACATGCGATGGTATACTTATACACATTAACTAGTCACAATGGTTGATAGGTCATGTCCCTTAGGATGTGTCACTTTATTTATTATTGTTATTAATTTTATCGTTGTTATTATTTATTGAAGTTTATATATTTTTTTCATTACAAATTCCCAAGCAATTACTTCTTTTAAAATCAAAGGAATATAAATCCTTATATGGTGTTGAGATATACAACCGCAGCTTTTGAATCATTATTGGGGACATCAAAGAGTGGAAGGATCTAGAGGCATACAAATAGTTATGGAGGAGAGTCTTAGATTTATAGGGTGACATAGAAAGGTTGAGTAAACTCATCACTCTCATTTGGAAAATTCAGTGGAATGATATTGGGTGCATTACACTATAGATTAATGAGATAAACTTGTAATGGAATCTCATATTGTAGTCCCGTGACAATTGCATCCTAACCTATGCCTATTGGTTGGGATTTCTCATCCTTACTAAGTTGGGGGTGGTTGTTAACCTTTGTAAATTCAAACACATATTTCTTAAAAGTATGTTCCTTAACCACCTTAAAAGGAGGCATGGGGATTTGATTTTGTTGAACTCATTACCTATCTCAAAGGTAGGGGATGCCATGGAAAGTATTTCAAAGGCCTTTCCAACAATGGGAGGTCTAGTTAGGATGAAATTTGGTTGTTTATGTGTGGGAATATTATCATTGGGCCCAAAAACGTGGGCATGCTTGGGTTTCTCAACCATCTTTGGATCCTCTCTAATCATATTAATGAGATTTTTCAAATATTAGGCTTTAAGGGTTGCTTTTCTCTTTGTGAGTTCATCACCCTTAGGCACATTGTCCCTATTGAATTTATGGGAATTAAACCTTGGTTTAATATTGTATTTCCTCCTTAATTCATCCATAATAGTATCAAATACAATTTTCAGTTGAATGGGAGATAAATCAAAGGGTTTATCATCATTAAGAAAGATGACATATCCTCCTCTTATTCTCCCATAAGTAGACTGTTGGAGCCAAGTGGAGAGGAAAATTTATATTCCATATAATAGTGTCATCATTATGAAAACTTATATTAAAATCAAGGGACTAATCTACAAGATCCTCAACATATTTCTCATAATAGTCCTCATTGCAAGGGGTTGTAGGTACTACGAAGTTCGAATGTACCCCGAAATATCATGGGACATCTTTGTCTTTTACCTCACCATTATTTTGGATAATGTAGGGGAGATTATGAAGTAAGGATATTTTTTTACGCATTGATTCACATCTCTAGTGGAAGTACCCAAAGAAGAATGACCAAATTTTCCTTATTTTAACTTGGTCAAATCATTGGCCATAGACTAGCAATTTCGTAACCTCTTCCATGGAAAAATATTCTTGACTAGTGGATCAAGACCTGGGCTATTTTCCCTTCTTCTTATCAATGAGGTATTATCTCTTAGAATGATCATATCCAACTTTGATTTGTATCCCTGAGGCCCTCATATTTCTTTCGAGGTCATCAACATCATTAACCATTGTATAAATATCAACTTATTGTATTTCTCTTAGATGCAAGGCAAACTCATACTTGAAAGAACCCACATATGCTACCATGGGAGTAGTATTATATGGTGTGGCAGATTCAAGGATTAGATGATATAGCTTGTCAAATTTGCATCTGAATTCAGGGATTATCTTGCTATTGCTTCTATTAGGTTATTAAACTCTATCACATGGTGCAATGAATTGAAATTCCCTCTTTTTGTACTGATTCCAAAAATTCATTAAGTTTAGCATTTATGTTTGGAAACTCCGCCATCCTTTCCAACTTGTGATACATTGAAGTCCGCTCTTATCACTTAACTGCATGTGTGCGAACTTTACTTAATGGCTTCTATAATATCTCTATGAGCAATGTCTGGTTCATCGCTTCTTGCATCTTTGCTCTTCCATGCCGCATTGTTTTATAGTCCCTTGCTACTTTCCTTTTTCTTCTAATGGCCTCCTTTTATCACAGAATGAGTACATCCCTTGAGAGTGTAAAACATGTCATTAAAAATTATTAGGAAGAGTTGTCACACTTAATATTTGACATGGAATCTTGGCAGTAGCAAGTGCAAAATAACCATATATTCTTCACTAGTATTCTCAGTCTCAGATAAATCACAGACATTCTAAATAGTTGAACCTTCTGGCTCATCAGGTTTATAATATGGAGTGTCAGCAGCAACATATTCTGGATGAATTGTCTCGTATTTGGCCTTAGCAGGTTGAACCATCTACGTCTACCACTCTCCGGCTTCTGCATCCTGCTTCTGAATGCACTTCCCTGGTTCCGGTGGATCTAGAGTTATGACTTGCGAAGCAGTCAGACATTGAACTCGACCTCGAACTGCGGCTGTAAAATACTTCGAATCTTTCTCGATTTTTCCTATTCTTCTTATGTATGTCAGTCATGGAATTGACATGGAGTCTTGACTCATGCATTTTTGTAATAATGCCCCAATTTCAAATATAATGAAAAATATCCATTTTGCGCAATTTCTTTAGCAGTGTTTTAATTATTCATTCAAAACCTTTTGCTTGTAGTTGTGCAACTAAAACCAATGTGATGTTCCTCTGTTCTATGATATGCAAGATAAATGTATAACTATGTATGTATGCAATCTTCCTTATCTACAACATAATCATTGAATGTGTGCGAACATAATGAATCATATTCTAACTCTAAATACTTCTCATCATACATCAAACAAACCTAAATGCACACCTTACTAACATTCCCTTGAATTCTTTAAGATGCATTATGCTTAACTCAAGGGTCTCTCAAAGTCCTTATTGGACTAGCCATAGAGGCAGTAATTTCTTGCTACACCTGGATCGTCTGCATCTTCGGCGCAATTCTGGGGATTTTTCTTGATCCAATTTTTGTTTTGTTGTGCACACTTTTGTTTTGAGTTTGCTCTAGATATTTTATACTGAAGTATCTTTGGGTGTAATAGTATTCATGCAATAGTTCTTTATCCGGATAGTCTACTACTCTTCGACAATACATATATTTGTATCCAAAGCAATCGCAGGAGTAACATCTTACTATTTGAAAATATTTTGCAATGTGGCCAAAACGATTGCATCTTGCGCACTTCACTCTATTGATCCTTCTTTGGTTAGTACATCGAAAATAATTGTAGCTGAAGGAGTCATCATACCTAGAGGTTTTGTCATGACTTGAGTATTGTTCTCTGTCGCATATATTCTTAGGTGTCTTTACAAAACCCAGAACAGTTTTTTCTTTTGGTGATCTCTAATCACTTAGAATCCTATTTAATATTGATGTACTATATTTTAACTTGTTTTGCACTTCATTTTCGGCTTCTGATTGTGTGCAGATTGGATCAATGTGAACTTGTCTCTTTCTGTTTATCTCAATTAGCTTGTTTGTTACACGGAGTATCTATTTATCCTTTTCCTCAAGTTGATAATTCATCCTTATGATTTCCTGCGCCAATTCCTCAAGTGAAGTTCTTAGTACATATTTTTATTTCTCAAGTATTAGAACCTTTTCTTGTGTGCAATTTAGTTGACACTCATAACTGATTATCTTTCCATGAATGTCTGCGTCAACTGATTCCTGGCATGGCCTATCCTATTCTTCATATTTTGACAATTGTTTTTGCAATAGCTTATTCTTCCTTTTAGAATTCTTTAATTCGTCTAAGGAACTTATCAGTTCACCTTCCCAGTCAATGTCTGCAGCTTCTTCATATTCGGATTGACTGGAAGTCTTAACCTCTTCAACAAGTTTTGGAGGTGTGACTTGCTTCAGGGGCATTTTGAACGATCCACTAAAAAATTATTTTTCTAGTGACCCTGGCTTTCTCTATGCAATTGGAGTGCTCTTCGAATTTTTCTTCTTGCTTTCTTTCACTACATGAGCCATAAAAATATATTCTTTGTGTTTTTTGTTGCAGTCACTTTCTTCAAACGCATTTCTTCCATCCTCGGTGTATAGACTTTTTCTCTGCTTTGGAATATTCCAACGCGCAATCTTCCGATCATGTGAACCGGATTCCTCATCACTGTCACTTTCTTATTTCTTGTAAGGACATTTTGAGGCATAATGACCTATTCCTCCACATCTGAAACATTTAAAGGGTAGCTTATTCTTAAACTTACCTTGTCCTATTTTCAGATTCTTGACAAATTTTGATTCTTCATCATCTGATTCATCACAACAGTCTTTGTCATGATCATGCTTGTCCTTTCATGTGGCTTTGAAGGCGGATTCATTTCTGATGGGAATCTCTTTCTCTTCTCTCATCAGATATGCAGTGGGTGATCCCCTGAAGTTCAACCTTTGTTAGTTCCTCATGGTTAGCTCGATCTTCTAACACAAATACCTTCGAATTGAATATTTGAGGAAGAGTTCTTAATATATTATGCACAACCGATTCTTCATCCAGAGTTCCCCCAAGACTCTTAATGTCATTGACTATATCATCAACTCTCAGGAAGTAGGATGTAATATTCTCTTCATATTTCATTCTCAGAGATTCAAAATGTCCAAAGTAGTTTTGCAGTTTTGATTTCTTAACTTTGTCGTCACCTTTATATATACCTCTGAGCTTGTCCCAAATTTATTTGGTTGATGTATAGTGAATAACTTTGACAAATTAGTCACATTTCAAACCACATAGCAAAGCATTCTTGGATATTGTGTTGCTTTCATAAATTGTCATTTATGATGGGTTAACTAGTACTATAGCTGGGACATCATAACCATCGACTATAGATTCCCATACTTCTGCTCCTAATGATTGCAAATACACTTCCATATGTACCTTCTAGAAAATGTAATTGGTGTCATCAAACCTGGGTGATCGATTTGTAGAAAGAAATTCCTGGTTGTCCATTTCTGCATAATGATCTATCTTCTAGATGTTAGTCTATTACTAAATACACCTGCTCTGATACCAATTATTGGAATCGATTTAATACTAAGAGGGGACTGAATCGGTATTAGCGCAGTTATTAGCATATTTTTACCTTATTTAAATATATTAGTCCTTACTTAATATTTATCTTCTATTATGCATCAGTAAATAAACATTCACACATATAACCACCACATCATAAACACATAAGACGCAGGATTTTTACATGGAAACCAAAACTAGAGAAAACCACGAAATGCTTATTTGTAGTGAGAAAGAATACATTCAAGGAAGCTCCAACTTCCTTTGTTTACCAGCACCAACTGGAAGGAGTCACCAACCCCCTGTGTTTTCTCCAGCACCAACTAAAAGGAGGCACTGACCCCCTGTCACTTTGTTTTACAAGCACCATCCTGAAGGAAGCTGCGACTCCCTATCTGCTTATCGTTTTATAGGCACCAACTTGAAGGAAGATCCAACTCCCTATCTCCTTTCCCCATCCAACCGCCCTGATGTAAAATATACTTTACTTCCTTTCTGATCTTCAACTTTGGGCACTTCTTCAAATCTTACGATGATGATTTTGTTGTGCTCTACTTCCGCATGTAGATTGTACTCTTTCACTGCATTCCATACATCACTTGACTTCTCATTCCTCTCAACTCAACCTTCTACTGATGACTTACTTCATGTATTATATGTTCTACAGAATCTACAGTCTGCGCTCCTGATTTGCGTTCTCTTCTACGTGACTGCAAATATCAATTGATATTGTGATTTTATTGATAGTTTGTTGGTTAATGTGAAGCACCAATAATAGATGGAAATGTGCACATTCTGATGTGTTTGTTATGATAAAGTGCTACAGTTAATCATATAATATGCGACATCTTGTGTAACAAATAGTTGGTCCATTCAGTTTAACGCACTTGTCTCGGATCATCTTCTTCATGATGCGCATGTCAAGTTCTGTTGTTGTTCTATTGTTGTTTTGTTTCTGCGCATCAGATGAAGTCTTCAGTTTCATACACTTTCAATTATATTCTTATACATCAGCTAGACATCTGCGCAATATCTAATAAACATCAGTTATGTCTCTATGCTTTTGTCTTTACAACATATGTGACTATCGACGTGCTAATTGCATAACTATACTTTGAGATATCTGTCACTTGCGCATTCTTCAGCATGTCTTCCTTTCGGTGTTTGCGTAATTATCACAGATCTACAGAATCATTCTATGCACCATCAAAAATTCGTTTTTCTACATGTGCGCATTTGGATCTTTGCTAGATCATATGTTCTGTCCATGAGCCCCTTGATGCCATGAAAATAAAACTACAACTTGTACTTGAAGCTCTTATGCTTTTTCCATCAATCTTTTCATCTTCAACTTGCATCTCTATTTATACATGTCCTGCACGGATTGTATGTCCGCAAGTTGGTCGTGGCATCCATTCTTCCATACTTCACGGATTGTACATTTTCTACATGTCATTATATGCGATATTGATGTGTCATATTAGATGTATCAAGTTCCCTCAAGGTCCTTCATTGCGCTCTTGATGTACCATTTCCTTATGGTGTGTGCGCAATATTCTACTTCATCTTGGTGTGATCAATACTTGTTGCGCCGAGAGGCGCTCTACAGCCCAGTATGAGGGAGATCTTGTTAGTCGAGTGTTTGTCGATATTGTCGGCCATAAATAACATTTGTATGAGGGAGATATTGTAATTCGAGTGTTTGTCAAGTAACAAAATAATACAAAGTAAACAAAAAGAATAATACAAAGTAAAAAGTAATAAATATTATGTCGGCCATAAAGAAAAAAGAATAATACAAAGTAAAAAGTAAATATGAGACTTAAACTAGAGACTTTAGAGCTTAGGATTAGGTGATAAATATTATGTCGGTCATAAACAAAAAAGAATAATAGAAAGCAAAAAGTAAATATGAGACTTAAACTAGAGACTTTACTTTTTACTTTTAATTCAAAGTAAAAAGTAAATATGAGATTTTAGAGTGTTTGTCGAGTTTGTTGAATAACAAAATAATACAAAGTAAACAAAAAAGAATAATACAAAGTAAACAGTAATAAATATTATGTCGTCCATAAACAAAAAAGAACAATACAAAGTAAAAAGTAAATATGAGACTTAAACTAGAGACTTTACATTAGAGACTCTACTTGGTCTCAAGGAGCTATTCAAGGAGAGGTTTGCACCTCGAGAGATTTGATCCCTCTCGGCGCTTGATAGCTTAGGATTTGGATCTATGCTAGTTCTATATCAACCCTTGTGGGTAATTCGCCCTTGTGATATCAATACTTTGCATAAAATGTGCATTCTTCGACTTCTACTTGGTATGACTTTGAATTCTGACTTGTCATCACTTGTGGGGCATGCACACTTTCTATTTTTCAATTGTGGAATTTGCACATATATTAAATTTGACCATTGTACCATTCTAGGATTTCATGCATGTTCTACTTACTGAATGCATTTCCCAAGCTTCCTCATTTTCAGGATTGTTCGACCATCCATTTTTCTTTTCTTCCTGCGCACTCCCAACTATCAACCAATAAATTCTTAGGCTTGCTTGCATACTTGCACCATTTGTTCAACCAACTTCTTGGCTATTTGAGCATATGTACCATTTTCCAACCAACTCCTTCAATTTGTTGGCATGAGAGAGTATGACTTGGTGGACTTTATTTATGTGCAAGGGCCACATGATGTAGGATCATTACTTGTGTTTCTTCTTGAACTGGATCTTCATGAAGTATCTTCTGGATCTTCATGAAGTATCTTCTGGATCTGCATGATGTATCATTTTATGAACTTCTTCAAACTTAACCTGCAAGATGTATCCTTGATGCACTCTTAGATATACTCCAAATTTTCTTGAGTGTTGTATCCTTGATATACATCTTCAGACATAATGCACTTTTAGATATACTCCAAATTTGCATACATAATGCATCCTTTATTCACGACTTCAACACTTTTCAGATGTTTGTACTTTTAGATATATTCCAAAGTTGCATTTATGTCACTGTCACCTCTTGCGCATATATGTCTAATGTTCATGCTCTCTTCATTATGCACATATACTTCTGGTGTTCATGCTTTCTTTATCATGCACATAGACTTCCTCAAAGTGGCATCTTCATACTTCTCCTGGACTGCTGTATCCACTTTGACTTAGGCTGACATCAATGACTCATACTAAATCAGTTGACATCCTCTTTGACATTGGATGGAAGTCAAGCACTTGAAATTTTCTTTAGTTGACATTCATGACAACCAATTCTCAACAATCTCCTCACACTTGACATCCTCTTTGACAAACACTTGACATCAATGACAACTAATTCTCAACAATCTCCCCCTTTGGAATTGATGTCAACTCCTTATGAAGCTATGCCTTATTTTATTAAGTTGTATGCTTCATCTTTGTTTGGTTTCATTGATCCCCCTATGTATGTTCTCCCCCTGAGCTCTTTGGGATTTTGTCAACTGTGTTCTTTTCCAATACTTATGTCATCTCTACTTGAACTATGTTTCTTCTTGTCGTATCTTTGCAAGCCATGTATTCAAGTGTTCTTCTTCACACTCTTTCATGTATGTTGTCATTTCATGCTTCTGTTGTTGTTTCATGCTTTTCTTTTTATGTTTTTCAATTCTTCCCTTTTTGTGCTATCCTGCTTCCTTCATTCATATTGAATGCCTTAGCTTCATGTGTTTCTCGGCCTTGACTCCCTTTTATATCTCCAACTTCATGTATCTCTCCTAAGCTTCATTAGTTTCATGCATCTTCTCTCCTCTCAGCTTCATGCATCTTATCTCCTCGACTTCATCAAATTCTTGCATCTCTCCCCCTTTGACATCAATGGAAAAGAGGTCCATTGCACAATGTAAATTCTTTTCTTTATGTTTTGCGCCTGAACAAGTCCCGACTATTTCTGGGATAAATCCCCCTGTCTTTATACTTCATTAATTTCTTTTTTGATATAGATGTTATAATGCTCTTTCATCTTGGTCTCATCTTCTTGTTACAATGCATCACCATGCCTTGCACAATTATCCATGTTGATATCCTTACTGCGCAGTGCATAAGTCAGTGTTATAATGATTTGTCGCATTTACTTCGTTGTAGTATACTCTTGTCATATTTAACATAGTCACATCCTTTTCTAATACAATAAAGATATGGCACATGTCCATTTATCGACCAAAAATGGACATGACACTCACTTCATGTGGCAAGAATGACTCATCATTTTCGTACTAGAACCTTTTAAGGTAACAATATTCATTGTATGGTGCAATGAATTGAAATTCCCTCTTTTTGTACTAATTCCAAAAATTCATTAATTTCAGAATTTATGTTTTGACTCCACCATCCTTTCTGAATTTTGCGACATTGAATTCCTTTATTATCACTTAACTGCATGTGCGCGAAAATCCCTTAATGGATTCTATAAGATATCTATGAGCAATGTCTAATTCATCGCTTCTTGAATCCTTGCTCTTCCATGTCGCATTGTTGTCTAGTCCCTTGCTGTTTTCCTTTTTCTTCCAATGGGCCCCTTTTATCACAGAATGAGTACATCCCTTGAGAGTGTGCAGCATGATATTCAAACTTAGCAGGAAGAGTTTTCGCACTTAAGATATGACATGGAATCTTGGCAACAACAAGTGAAAAATAACCAAATTCTTCACCAGTATTCTCAGTCTTAGATAAATCACATACATTCTAAACAATTGAACCTTCTGACTCATCGTGTTTATAATCCAGAGTATCAACAATATCATATTCTGAAGGAATTGTATCGTCTTCAACCTCAACAGGCTGAACCATCGTCGTCTGCCACTCTTCAGCTTCTGCATCCCACTTCTTAACTCACCACCCTGGTTCTTGTGGATCTGGAGTTACGACTTACGAACCAGTTAGACACTGAACTCAACCTCGAACTGTGGCTGTAGAATACTTCGGCTCTTTCTCAATTTTTCCTATTCTTCCTGTGTATACCAGTCATGGATTCGGCATGCAGTCTTGACTTGTGCATTTTTTTAATCATGCCCCAATTTTGAATATAATGAAAAAAGATCCATTTTGCGCAATTTCTTTAGCACTGTTTTAATTCTTCATACAAGATCTTATGCTTGTAGTTTCGAAACTGAAACTAATGTAATGCTTCTTTGTTCTATGATATGAAAGATAAATGTATAACTATGTATGTATGCAACCTTCCTTATATGTGACATAATCACTGAATGTGTGAGAACATAATGAATCATATTCTAACTCTATATAATCCTCATCATACATCAAACAAACCTAACTGCACACCTAACTAACATTCCCTTGAATTCCTTAAGATGCATCATGTTGAACTCAAGGGTCTCTCAGTGTCCTTATTGGACTAGCCAGAGAGGTAGCAATTGCTTGCTGCATTTGAATTGTTTGCATCTTCATCACACTTCTGGGGATTTTTCTTGATCCAAGTTTTGTTGTGCGCACTTTTTTCTTGAGTGTGCTCCGGATATTTTCTACTAAAGTCTCTTTGGGTGTAATATTCTTCACACAAAATTTCCTTATTCGTACAGTCTACTACTCTTCGACAATACATAGCTTTGTGTCCAAAGCGATTCATGCGATTCATGCATAACATCTTACAGTTTGACTACATTTTGCAATGTGGCAAAATGATTGCATCTTGCACACTTCACTCTATTGATCCTTCTTTGGTTAGTACATCGAAAATAATTGTAGCTGAAGGAGTCATCATACCTGGAGGTTTTTTCATGAATTAAGTATTGTTCTATGTCGCAGTTCTACTTAGGTGTCTTTACAATACCCAAACAAGTTTTGTCTTCTCGTGATCTCTGATCTTGTAGAATCTTGTTCAATATTGATGTACAATCTTTTAACTTTTTCCACACATCATTTTCGGCTTCTGATTGTGCGCATATTGGATCAATGCGAACTCTCCTCTTTCCTTTTATCTCAATCATGTTGTCTATTAGACGGAGTATCTCTTTATCATTTTCCTCAAGTTGATCAGTCATCCTTATGATTTCCTGCGCCAATTTCTCACGTGAAGTTCTCAGTACATATTTGTATTCCTTAATTATTAGAACCTTTTCTTGTGCGCAATTCAGTTGATACTCATAACTGATTATCTTTTCACAAATGGTCTGTCCTGTTCTTCATATTTTGACAATTGTTCCTGCAATAGCTTATTCTTCCTTTTAGACTTATTTAATTCGTCCAAGGAACTTATCAGTTCAACTTCCCAATCAATGTCTCCATCTTCTTGATATTCGGATTGACTTCCATTCTTAACCTGTAACGTCCCCTTCCATCAACAAATGCAGGGAAGGAAAACATTAACAACACACCGGGGCTTTTGGCAGACTTAGCCCCAATATTTCAATTACTTCAAAAATTCATGACAATTAAAAACTTCTTGTGTGCAGATTCATACTTCAAATAAACACAGCGGAATAAACATACTAGTAAGCACACAAACAATAATGCCTAACATGTATACATATATCACACCAGAGGATGATTCAGCATATAGAGACTCAATCTCGTTCCAATGCCATGAATGGATTCCAAATTAAGATAATCAATTCTTTTCATTAAACATGGACAATTTAACATATTGCAGAACACAAAATGCAAATAATATATAACACATAGAACACTTATCTTGAAGATGAAGCTGTCCAAACAACTGGCTATGTGAAAGCAACCTTCCACCCAACCATAGATCTCTGTCCAGCCTATATTCTTTCAGCTGAGAGATCACCCCCGAGCTGGGCTGTGTATCCACTAAGGAAGAACTAGCTGGGCTCACTCACAGCCATGGTTTCGGTCATCAGCTATGCTAAGCCAACACATCGTTGGGTTTATCAAGCATATGGATGACAAATGAGGAGGATGCTAAGCCAGTGAGCTCAACCACAAAGCTACAGGCATCTCAAATGAACTCAGCAGTCATGGCACCCACAATACCTACCGCACCCAACACAAGGAAGGTCCCCTTCTTTGCTGCACAGTCCCTCAGGAATCCCTTCCCTCCAGTGCTCTCCAGGGTGGGCATAGAAAGGTCCAGCTGCTAATTCCTTGAGATTCTAGCCTTCACTGGGTTTATCAAGCAAACCAAACCTCTGCTCATTTATTCACACTTGGATTTCTCACAGTTCTATTATCCAATAACTCAATCCCGTCACTTCATTTATGGGCTGTAAAAACTGGGTTTTCCAATGGATTTTGGGATAGCTAATGCTCCCAAATTCTCCCCAAGGTTCATACCAATGGATCCCCCATTGGATTTCACTGTCCGATGCCAAATCTGGGCGTTTTTGGCTCTTCAAAACGCGGGTTCTTTCAAAGTCGCGATTTCTGATTTTTCCCTCTCCTGGCAATTCGTTTTTGGATGGAAAATGGTGTTGGTTTCTTTTCCAATGGAATGGGGATGAGGAAGAAGCAACTTTCCTGAGGTAGAGTGGCTTGTGGTACAAGAAAACAGAGCCCATACTCTGCCATACGAATTTCTGGGCTGCCCATGCTCCATTGAAGCCATGGACTGACTTCCTCAACCACTTCCTTACAACATAATAAATGTCAGCAAGGTAAGTCAAATGGGTTCTCAAGGTGACATATGGCAGCCTATGGTTAAATCCCATAGCCCCCTCACCACTCCCTAGTGGATACACGTGGCCCCTTCTCATTCGTTGCCTCCGTAGCCAGTTTTGGTATTTTATATTGCATGATGTTTATTTACATCCTTTTTACAATTTTCATGGCTTAAGAGCACATGGGCATCAAAATATCAATGCTTGTCTTTTAATCAAAATTTAGGCTTTCACTAGCGGGGCCTTGGCCTTGAGCTCCACGCTAGGAAAACATACATCACATGTACACATTATTTACATTAAATGCTAATACATCCTAAGAGTCAGAATGGGGTATTACATAACCTCTTCAACATGTTTTGGAGGTGCGACCTACTTCGCGGGCATTTTGAACGATCTAATAAACAAATATTTGTCTAGTGACCCTGTATTGCTCTGTGCAACTCGAGTGTTCCTTGAATTGTTCTTCTTTATTTCTTCCACTACATGAGCCATAAAAAGAACTTCTTTGGGTTCTTTGTCACAGTCACTTTCTTCAAACACATTTCTTCATATGCAATCCGCAACCCGCTTGCGGATGCGGAATTGTGGAAGTCCATTTTCGCTACTCCACCATCCGGTCCCCGACCTTCGTAATCCGCAATCCGTAATCCACATTACGGATGCGGAAAGGTCCTTGGGGATGCGGAAGACCACTTCCATGGACCCCTACTTCCGCAAGCTTCTAAAGTAAACTTTTCATAACCCCAATTAAATGACTTTAACCTTCTACCTGCCATGACTTTCCTCTTCACCTGACCCACAGAGGGGTTCTGAAAAACATCAAGGTATCCCCTCCCTTAACCAAAATATCAGGTGCAATCATACAACTCATTCACAAGGTTAATTAATACATCCAAACATGTAAGGTGAATAAAGTTAGATATAACCATTACATCTACCACATGCAAGACTTATAATGCATTAAACTCATGCAAAAGAATGATGTATATAACAGGAACTCAACCTTCTACTCAAGCTTACACATGGTCTACTTATCAATCAAATTCATATAAACTTACATTCAATAGCTTGAACATAAGAAACTGTTGTATTCAAGCAGAGAGTATAAGCGTCACATAGAGATAATCAAGATACATATGATGAGCCGAACGTTCAACTGTTGTTTATTACTCTTGATAGTGTATTTATACAATAGCTGAGACAGTTGGAGTAGTTACTCTCAACCGCTCATTCGTTAAGCAAAAGTATATCCTAATACAAACTAATGATGACATTAGGAAGGCCCGAAGGGTCCCTTCCAACATCTCCCCCACCTCAAAATATTTCTTCGTCCCGAAGAAACATGAACAACCACGAACTGCGATTCCTTTAGTCTCTGTCAACAGTCTGGTAGTGGCCAATTGAGCCGCTTACCCCTTTCACCTTCCTGCCGAATTCTCTTCCACGGTCCAGGAGCATCTGGGCTTCCACGCTCTGCCATTGCACCAACTCACCATCTGCCTGAAAAACTTCTGAAATGACATTGATCAGATGTTTATGTGTTTCAACATTGAGGGGCTTGATCAATTTAAGTTTTTTTTTTTCATCATTAAGCATGAAACGTTGTCTCTGTGTGGTATAGGTGTATTCTGCTTGAATACAAGATTTTCGTAGACTTAGCTGTCGTGAGGCTTCCTGCAAGTTTCTGAAAGTGTCGTTGTTGCTTGTGGTTGATACTGACTAATATTGGTTGACTTGACATGAATGACTTGACTCGACATGACTTACATTGGTCGGCAAGAAACCAACTCGATTTACAACTTTTATGAATATACATGGTTCAAATAAGCTTTGAACATCCCTTTATTCGACTAATTTTCAATGACCCGACAATTTTTACAACTATGTCGACTAAAGACATGACTAAGTATTATACAGGACTGACCATCTTTTTCCTATCAACTAAAATACAAAGCAACTTTAATAATATGTCAACATCGACATTCCAACCATATTTTAAAATCAACCAACTCTTAACCACAAAAAATAAAGTGACCCGATCATTTACAATTCCGACCACTATTTACTTTGACTTACAACGACTTACAAAAATAACTTGTCGACTGACTAAAGTAACTCGACTTAATGATAGGCTGAAGTCTAAATATAATTATGATTCTATTGACTCAAATACTCTAGACCAAACTCATAATGGCCAGCGACAACCAAACTCATAATGGCCAGCGACCAAGCATTGACCACATATATTTTTACTTTACCCTTTCAACCGCCGACGAACTGTACTCGATGATGCCGATGAGAAGCACATTTTAACCGACTGAAGAAATTCTTGCAACCTTTTTGTAAGTAACAATATCGAAAATGGTGTAGATACTTTCTGATGTTTGGTCAATTGCATGATTCTGTCAGTATACTTGACGGTAGATGTTAAAACTCAACAGAATATTCACCCACGCTCTTCAACAAGCTACATGACATCGTCGACCACCCTCTTGCGCAGAAATTCAGTGTAAAAAAATACAGCACCCGACCTCCTTCTCCCAAGACAACGGCTGCATGAATAGTCAAAGCATCCCTCTTCAAATTTTGTATATAAGTATAAAAATTATAACTGTGGTAGTTGTCTATTAATAAACAGCAGGTTGTTAGAGACTGGTCGAGGAGAATAGTCGACTTCCACTATCGAAATATACACAATTTTACATTGGCCAGTTACGTCCACCTTGCTGACATGATATTCAATTCCTATAGCAGTCTTTATCAAATCAATATTCCCATCAATGACTTTAGCATACCAGTTGAACAAGATCGATGCTTGTATCGACAGATGGATTAGTAATGAATTGCAGATGCATATTGATGAGTGCTTTGTCAAAGTTTCCCTCGTGAGATTTTCATAAAGCAATATTTCTGGAATTATCTCAACCAAGAACAATCATCTTTGCGAGCAACATAAGTCCAACAGAAAAACTCGGAGAAGCATAAGTAATGTTTATGAGCAGTGTTAATTTCTTGCAAAAAACATAAACTTACAAAATTTTCTATGCTTCGTACGTGTATAGGTCGGCTCAACGTAAGGAAATATTCAGCAACACATCCGGAGTAGCATCAAACAATCTTCATTTGCTCGACATGAATTAAAATTGGGCTGGTTGATGATGGGTTAATCTCCTCCGACCCTTTGTTTTTCTTAACGCATCAAACCTGACATAGCCTTGCATCCATTCGTCGGGTATCTCTAGTGGTGAAACTACCGAGTCACTTTGTCGATCCATATTCTCTTGAGCCAGAGCACATGCACGAGCACTCTTTGAATCTTTTATTGCAGGTCTTTTATATGACATCCTCACATTCTCGTCCAGATTTGAGCCACCAAATATTGAGCATGCTAACCATGTTTACTCTTTTTCTTGCAGGTTCCTTTCTTCCTTTCAGGTTCGTACTGCTCCTCCTTTGTTGCTGTTGTCACCCAGCCAAAAGAGAACAGAAACGGTGCCAGATGTTGTATTCAAGCAGAGAGTATAAGCATCACATAGAGATAATCAAGATACATATGATGAGTTGAACGTTCAACTGTTGTTTATTACTCTTGATAGTGTATTTATACAATAGCTGAGACGGTTGGAGTAGTTACTCTCAACCGCTCATTCGTTAAGCACAAGTATATCCTAATACAAACTAATGATGATATTAGGAAGGCCCGAAGGGTCCCTTCCAATAGAAACCATATCATAGCAATGGAACTTCATCATTTAACATAACAAAGAAGTACGGTATGAAATTATTGACTTGGGAAATCCATGCAATCTGGATATCTCATGAAGATATTTGCAATGTCATTTCCCTTGTGAGTGGACTTGACCAGAATGAAATGAGCTACCTTTGATAGCTTGTCCACCGCCACCATGATTGAATCATATTTATTCACTGTCATTGGAAACCCTGTTAGAAAATCCATAGAGATCACTTCCCACTTCCATTCTAGAATGGGCAATGGTTGCAACAATCATGTTGGATATTGATGCTCTACCTTGACCTGTTGATATTTTTGACACCTAGAAATGTACTTAGCTATCTCTTTCTCCATACCATGCCAAAAGTATTGTTTCCTCGTTGTTGTTATAGATTCTTGGTATCCTGGAATCCCTGGAAAAGTTTCACGAAATATCAAAGCAAAAGAAAAATTATAGTTTATAATGATGATTTCGGGATGAATTCTTGTGGTATACTACCCGCTTGCACAAAGCATCAACCAATGAATCCTACTATGTCTAGTACACTCACAAATGTGAGAAGAGTCAAGACACCCAAATCCGACAATGGAATTGATGAATTTAGATGGGACAATAAGCATGCTAGCATAAATGTCCTCTCTAAGGTAATCACTTTAGTGTTCACAAATGCTTTTATCCAATATCATTCAACTGTAATTGAATTAGTAAACTACCTATAATTAGTTCTCTGTTTGTTTTTGTAGGACAATTGGAGAAGGTATTTTTCATATAATCATACAAGGGATATGTTGATAGTTTCATTTGATCCCTCTGAAATGAGACATCCTATCCACCAGATATTCAATATACACGAGCTTCCCCACATAGACCAACTTTTCTATTTCTTTTGGGCTCTAGTTTGTTGGTTGGAATCTCAAAGAAAAGGGGAATATGAAATCTAAGAATTACTGTACACATTTTGTTGCTAGGTGAATGAGCTAATTGAAAAAATATTAAATCACCCACAAACATGACACCTGCATAGCACTTTCATAGCTCATCCCCTCCTCCAACCGCAACCTCTTCTTCACTTTGCTTGGAAATCATGGTTCCCACTCTTGAATACTTCCCCACGTCTTTGAGAAAATCCAACAACTTTGAATTCTTTCCACTAATCATAATTATTTATCACTATAACAAGGAATGAACAAAACCTAATTTTCCGTCAAGGGTATCACTCTCTTGCCCTAATATCTGCTCTATAATCATCCTAATACCACTTTAATTCCTACTAATTGTCTCTTCATCCAATACAGGTCATTCAAATCTTTTACTAGATGGGTTCCAAACCCTAGTAGTGGTTCCCCCAACGAAATCTACTAGCACATGGACATATTTTTTTTGAAACCATGACAATACAATAATACCAAGCAAATTTCCCAAATGTAGCAAAACCACGGTAAAATTTAATGGGTTTAGTACTAGGATTCAATCAAGCTGACCTGATATCTTGGTGGGTAGTGGATTCGATTAGCCCACATTCTTCCAAGATGTCAATTACATTACTATGTATGCTGATAATATCCTTATCCCTTTGAATTTGTTTACTATGGCTTGTGCATCTTTGGTGCATAAACTCATTCTAGGGTTTGGGTTTTGTATTGAACAACTAATATTTGACCAAGTATTGATGTTTTTTAGCATTGAAAAGGCTACACACACACACATATATATATAAGCAACAGGCCCAAAAATGCAACTAACCTAAATGTTTAGGTCATTATTGTGCTTCTGAAATATGTAGATCAATAAAAATTTTAAAAAATATAATTTTAAAAACAGATCCGTTACTCATTAATAAAATATCTGACTATCATGTAACAAAAACATACATTATCCTTTTACATTCTTCCTCCACTCAATACATAAATATGTAGTGGATCTTTGTAGCTTGTATAAAGTTAATTTTGGCACAATGGGTGTCTTTGCAAGTATCCAAATCCATTGTAATATGATCTATTGTGGAATGTTGACAAAAATATGCCATTCAAGTTAAAAATAGTCTAGCTATATAAAAACTTGACCCTCAGGTTCAACTCTCCAAATGATAATTTAGATCGGCAATGAGGAATTTAAGGTTTTTAATGAGCAAGCATGGCTTGTGACAAGTGTTCTTGAATCATCACTTATTAACACCTTTATCATGGAGGTTAAATGGTTGGTACAAACATCCCAAGCCACAAATAGAGCGTGGCTTGTGGCAACTTATCCTAAATTTTCATTTAAACACCTTCGTGGAAGTTACATGGCCAGTGCAAACCTCCCAAGCCACAGAAAGTACCTGCGTGCCTTAACAAGTTATATTTGAGCCCTTAACCTCACCAGCTCAGCTTCAAATCATGGAAGATGTAGGCACTATATCATTATTATACACTTAAGTGTTGTACTACTACTATCTTGTGCATTAGTATTCTTTCTTTCTGCTACCACCTCTCGCACACATTCTCTTTAATTTGTATACTCATTATTTCATATTTAATTAATTTCTTTCCACATCGTTTCTTCTTTGCTTCAAAATAAGACCTCATGCATCATTGTGTTGCAACTAAATTCTTAACAATGACCTCCACCTTCTGTTAAAACCTCCTCCCCCTTCTTCATTGACAATTTTTATTGTGTATTGCAGATTTATCAAAATAGTTTTTCCTTATAGCTTTGATTGATTATATAGGTTCTACAACACTGCATATCTTGAGGCATTTAATTGGGTCTTCTATGATTATGTAAAGAACTCGGTTGACTCATTGTTAATAGCCTTTTCCATTAACTGAAGATACTTTCCCTTTCATCTATACACTGAACTGAAGGAGAGAGGAAGAAAATCTTGATAATCATCAACAACATGGGAAGAGCAATAGAGCAATAGAGGAATAAAATCTAGATATCTGGCAGGTCAATGAGACAAGTTTCAGCATGGACATAACATTTTCAGATAAAGTAAAGTAAAATACGCTGGATATTTAGCAAGTAATGTGAAAGATATACTGTCAAGAGGTTGAAGGTCTATAAGAATAATAGTAAAACTTTTAAAAAAACTATAATTAAAAGTCAGAGACCAATTACGCACTGGAATGCTGTAGTGGCCGAAAAAATCGAATGAACACGGAAAAAATGTTGGGCAGGATATAGGGTTTTTTTTGTCAAAATTTATTCCAGTATTATTTAACCCTCGTTTCATTGTCAAAGGGTGAATAATATCACATGAATGGCAGGACTGCCAACCCAAATCTTGATTCCAAATTGGAAAATCGAAACGTTACACAAGCTGAGAGAAAAGAAATGTTACACAAGCTGAGAGGACGTTGTACATGCAGCAGTGGTATCGACATAAGTGATAATGCAAATGAGGAATCCAAGACCAGGCCACTACAGCATTCCGTGGAAACTCTAGAATGACATTCAAGCCTGATTCTGCCAAATGGAAACACTGGCAAAAAGCAATGAAAAAGTCCCAGATTAGGAACCAAGGAACCCAATTCAACCCCTGACTCAAAAAAACAAACTCATCTCCAAGTTTTTTCATTATGAAAAGCAACTATAAATCATCTATAGGCCTTGTAAATTCATGACAATATGGAAGATACTGATGCCATAAGAGACTGGATACGAACCACTCAAGCAATGGATGGCCAACCCCAGAATTTTCCACAATTTTTAATCCTAATAAGCATCAAAATACCTTCTGAACTACCGAGAATGAATAAACCAGACAATTACTACAACTCTAAAACAAGTTAACCAATCCCCCGCCTTGACAACCCAAATTCCCAAGCGAATCCAATAGCATTCCTAATACAGTAAGTAAAAACTTAAAACGCTAAGAAGCCCAAAACAAGCCGCACCTTTTCCGGAGCCAAAAAAATGGAAACACGCAGCCTTCTGTAGAAGTGTGTCTGCACGTAAATACCGAGGAGGCCCAAACCCAATATATGATGCTACTGCAATGGCAGAGAGCTGTGCCTGCATCTTTAAGTGCGATAGACTATGGGAATCTGAGGTTAAATTCTTGTAGCGAATATAGTCCACTATGGCTCTTACCAGTACGTATCCTCCACTTTGTCCCTTCCTTCCGGTCTCTAAGTCAAGCAGGGAACGGGTTACTACTAGGGCAGAGGAGTGCAGAAGGGCGTATTTTTTATGGCTCGTTGTTGCTAGAACTTCTTGAGTCAACTTCTCAAACTAAACATTAACCCTAAGCTTCAAGCTATGTTTTGTGAGCCTGCAACCCAGAAGCCCTTACACTCGTGAAAATATCTGTGAAAAGGCAATTTCTAATACTCCATTTAAGTACCAAATTTACTGTATCAAATTGAAACCCTGAAACCTGATTCTGTCGATATAGGGATGAAATCGGTCCATTATGCCCCGATGTCAGGATTTATGGACGAATTTCTTAAAAAAATTCACAAGAAAGAAAATCCTGGGGCGATTGAGACTAGTATTTCGATTTACAACCAAAAAATTGGGCGAAATTTGGATTTGAAACCTCCATGGCTAGAAATCGGGGGCGAATGGAGAATTTCAGGGGAATTTGTGGAGGCGAAAATCGTTTTTCCCCCTAAATACGACTGGGCTAAGTTAGTTTGAACCCATTTTTGGGGAAATAAATAATGGGCTAAATTTTAATCATAAAAAAAAGAGGTTTAATATAAAATATTCGCCCACTAAATTTTCAAAACCCCTCAAAATTCGCCATGGGCTATAATTCGCCCTTAAAATTATCCATGTCCCGGATGTCCTGAGTATGGTCTTTAATGTATCTCATCCATTACCAACTTCTTCAAATCTGCACCATTTGGAATGTACAGTCTGGTATTTTGATAAATGAGAACATTACCCTCACCCAGCTGATATCTTGCATACTTTTCATCCACAATACCCTGTTGCAATTTCTCCTTGACTTGAAGGTAGAATTCATCACTATTTTGAGCTTCTAAAATCCTTTCCTTCAAGTCCAATTCACACCTACTTACTATTTCACTATGAAATTTTATGCTGAGTGCATCAACAACTTTATTCTCCTTACCTTTGACATGCTTAATCTCCAAATCAAACTCGCAAAGAAACTCCATCCATCTAGTTTGTCTAGAATTTAGATTTGACTGGTCAAAAAGGTATTTAAACTCATATGATCAGTTTTGATCTCGAATCTTCTTCCCAAGAGATAACGTCTCCACCTCTTGAGTGCATGAACAATGGATTCTAGCTCTAAGTCATGTGTGGCATAGTTCCTTTCACGTTCCTTTAGATTCCTTGACTCATAACAAATTACAAACCCTTCTTGCATTAGCAGTCCATCGAGTCCTTCAATGCAAGCATCAGTGCATACTACAAAATCTTTACTTGGATCTGCAATCTTCAAAACAGGTGCACTAGTAAGTAATTCCTTTAACCGCTGAAAGCTTCTATCACATTTTTCATACCATATAAACTTGAATTCCTTCATTTGTAATGCAGTGATTAGATGAGCTATCTTGGATAATGCTCCAATGAATCTTTTGTAGTAACCTGCAAGACCCATAAAATATCTAACATCTGTTGCATTCCTTGGAGTAGGCCAATCCATTATGGCTTCAATCTTCTCTGGGTCTACTACAATGCCCTTTGTCAATATAATATGACCCAAATATTGTACCTTTTGCTGATAAAAGTCACATTTACTCAACTTAGCATACAGTTGGTGCTCCCTAAGGAATTGCAATACCATTATCAATTGTTCATTATGTTCTTATTCATTCTTTGAATACACAAGGATGTCATCTAAGATTACAATCACAAACTTATCCAAATATTTGTTGAAGACACCATTCATGAGACACCTGAATGTAGCGGGTCCATTGGTAAGACCAAATGGCACCACTATAAATTCATAATGGCCATACCTAGTCATGAAGGTTGTCTTATAAATGTATTCTTCCTTTATCCTCACTTGATGGTACCCAGACCTCAAGTCAATATTTGAAAACACTCTAGCTCCCTTCATCTGGTCAAACAAGTCACCAATTATTGGCAAGGAATAATTGTTCTTAATTGTCACTTTATTGAGCTATATGTAATCAATACACAACCTCAATGATCCATCCTTCTTGTTAACAAATAACACTGGTGCACTCCATGGGGATACACTCGGTCTGATATATTATTTATCCATTAATTCTTGGAGCTGCATCTTCAATTCTACCAATTCTGGTGTGCCCATTCTAAAAGGAGCTTTGGAAATTGGTGCAGCCCATGGGACAAGGTTAATGGAAAACTCAATGTATCTCTTAAGTGGAATCCCTAGAACTTCATCTGAAATACATCCTGAAACTCTTGAAATATATGGAAGTCTTCTAACTTGGGTCCTTTATCTTCCATTGAATCTATTATATGCACGACATATAATTGACAACCCTTTTTGTAAAACTTCCTCTGCTGTAAGGCTGAAATATTCCTCATGGAAACATGCTTTGGAATTCATTTTACCAACCTTGGACTACCTTCATCATCAAGGCATTCCAGTGCTTTCTCATAACAATCCACCTTGGCTCTATGTATTTCCAACCAATCCATGCCAATGAGGGAATCATATGATCCGAATGGGAAGAAATTTAATTCTGCATGCGTGAGCATTCCATTCAATTCTATAGGGCACTCCTTCACTACTTCACTTACGTTTCTCTTGGTACCGGTGGCTAACTGAACTAGCCAATCCTTACCATGCTTTAATTTACCAAGAGAACAAATTAACTACCTCAGGAGATACATAACTATGAGTAGACCGTGGATCAATCAAAACATAAATAGATTGCTTAGCAATCTTACCATCAATATCCACTACTGTTGATTGATGGTTTGCTTGGTGATCATCCAGTGCTGCATAAATCCTAGGCGTTGCTCTTTCCATATCTTCCACTGTGGCTGCTCCTGCAAGGTTTTGTAAGCTCTTGGGATTATTCCTTCTAGTTGGACAATCTCTAAGCATGTGGTTTCCACCATAACCCCAACACTGAAGTGGTCCCTTTAATGTATTTTCTGTTGTTACAAGTTGCTTGAATTCTCTTATTCTTGTTGGCCCTATGCAAATATTCTGGGCTGATTTCTAAATGTTGCTTTGAATCCAACTTTCCTCTGTTAAACCCTTCCCGTGGACATACCTTTCCATGCTAGCTTCATCTCTGCTTTACCTTTACCCTACTCATAGCAATGCTCTGCTATCCTAATGGATTCATCCAAGCTTGGTGGATTTACAAATTCTATTCTATCTCTGTAGTTTTGTGGTAGACTACCAAGGAAGCATTGGATCTTCACTCTTTCATCCTTGATGTAGTCTACATACCTCAGCAGCTCCAGAAACCTATGGACATGCTTGTCCATGGTATTCTTCCCTAATCTAAGTTCATTGAACTCTTTTCTTTTGTTATCATAATAGCTAGCTAATAGGTACTTCTCCTGGAAGTATCTTTTAAACCTTTCCTAGCTTACTCGTCTTTCACTAATTCCCTTCACTTGCATGAGGTGTTCCCACCAGATTGAAGCTCTTCCACTAAGGTTATAGATAAAAACCCTATCCTTTTCATTCTCTGAATACTCATGCATCCCGAGTTACTTTTTTATTCCAAGAAGCCATGCCTCTGCTTCTTGACCTTCTTTTCTTTCACCATCAAAAGTGGGAGGCCTTGCCTTCCTAAATTCACCCTGTGGAATACCTTTGTGCTTCTTTCTGCTCTTACTCCTGCTGGAAGTGTGTCTTGGGCTTCCTTGAGAACCCTCACAATCATCTGACCTGCTAGAGGAAAACCTAGGAGAGGGGTGTCATATGCCTTTTGCTCACATAACTTCTTCTAGGGCTTGGTTTCTTCTCTTAGAACGATCATTATACTGACTTTCTGCATTTATTTCCTCTCGACCTTTGTTTCTTGGGTTAGACCCACCATTTATTCTTTGTTGTATGTCTGTGAGACTCTACAAAATGGTCACATTGAGTTGATGTTGTTCTTCTTGTGCTTTCATCATCCGCTCGTTAAAGCTTACCATAGTCTCAGCCAAGTTTGGGGGCATTAGTTGTGCCCTTCTTCCATCATACTCAACCTCTACACGTGCTTCTTGCACGTTCTCACCCAACCCATCGTCCTCTGGTTTAAATGGATCTTGTGCATCGTTTAAGGTGACCATTCTTCTGCCTTTCTGTGAGCTTCCCTATTATACAATTCATCTTGCTATTGTTGTTGTCACTGTGCATATTAGAGACATCTATTAGATATCACAAGCATGCAATTAAACTCTATCATACCCATTCAAACCTGGAACTATTCATTTGAACATTCAAATAATCAAATAAGTTCATCAAAACCATGCCATGGGCGCATCTCTTGACAAAAAGTTTGGGCACGGTTCAGCCCAAACAGCTCCTAGTGTTGCAACTGAAGATCTGATGCCACTTTGTCACATCCCCATGACCTTCAGAGGCCATGGCAGACCCTGATACATTTGTTTTCTTCCAAGCCTTCAAATTTCTCACAGAGCTACAATGGGCTCAGATCCGCAGTTCACTATTGTAGTTCGAAATCCCCCCTTCCGCAACCTGCGACCCGTAATCCACTTGCGGATGCCAGAAAGCAGAACCCAACTTCCAATCTCGCAAAAGGATCACCCTTCCGCATTCTGCAATCCGCAATCTGCATTGCGGGATTCAGGAACACGGAAGGCATAATTTTCTGCACCATGAAACTCCCTTTCCGAAATCTGCAATTCCGCATTGCGGAAATCAAAAATGTGGAAGTTCAAAACCACATTCTCGGAAATTCTCTCTTCCCACAATCTGCATTCCACAATCCTCATTGCAGAATGCGAAAGTGCGGAAAATCAACTTGCGCTTCTAGGGAAACATCACCTTTTGCATTCCGCAATCCGCAACCCGCTTGCGGATGTGTAATTGCAGAAGTCCATTTATGCCACTCCACCATCCGGACCCTGACCTCCACAACCCACAATCTGCAATCCGCATTGCGGATAAGGAAAGGTCCTTGCGGATGTGGAAGGACCAGTTCCATAGACCCCTAGTTCCGCAATCTTCCAGAGTAAACTTATGAGGGGGATAACTTCCTTGTATGAGGTCCAAATGGAACAAGGTTGGTACCATTGGAAAGCTCTTGGAGAGATCTATCTACTAGTAAAATCCCATCCCCATCTTGTTAGAAAAACAGGATTGCAGAGCAATAACAATAAACAGAAATGCAAATATAATCACACATACACATTACAAGAGAGACACAGAAATATCGTGGTTCAACCAACTTGGGCTACGTCCACACTGAATTTGCCAGTCCTTATTATTATTACCGTCCAGCAACGTGAAGGGATACAACCTGCAGCACAACCGCTGCACTTCCTCTTCTTTGTTTCGCAGTCTCTCTCCTGATCTCAGAGATCTTTACAATGCATAAAACCTAATACATCATCATCCCTAGCCGTATTACAATGTCTTTATTTTATAAGGGAAATACAATGGTAAAATACCACGGGATACCCAAAACCATGGGCCCGTAAAACAGCTGGTGAAAACAGCCCCAAAAATTTTCTTCGGGGCCATTGCCCCCGAACCCCCATTTCTCGGGGGCGCTACCCCCGGACCCCCCAGCCAGGGGGGATGGTCCCCCCTGGAACCTCGTGGGGGGGGCGATGCCCCCCCACACCCCCCCACTGGGGTGACTGTACAGTCCACCTACATATCATATAAAACTGGGGTACAAACACGGCTGATACAATATCATCTATAAGACTAGAAGATCTGGCTCCACAACCAACACATCTGAGCACTCCTACCATGCTAAATTTCCAAGTGAAGCTATGTCCATAACCCCACTTAAATGAATTTAACCTTCTACCTGCCATGACTTTCCCCTTCACCTGACCTACATATGGTTTCTGAAACACATCAGGGTATCCCCTTCCTTCCCCAAGATCAGGTGCAGTCATACAACTCATTCACAAGGTTAATTAATACATTGCAACATGTAAGGTGTATGAAGTTAGATCTAACCATTACATCTACTACATGCAATACTTATAATGCATTAAACTCATGCAATAGAATGATGCATATAACATGAACTCATCCTTCTGCTCATGTTTACAAATGGTCTACTTATCAATCAAATTCATATAAACATACATTCAATAACTTGAACATGAGCAACCATATCATAGAAATGGAACTTCATCATTTAACATAACAAAGAAGTACTTATCTTTAATTTTCTGAAGCTGCCAAGCAATTGGCTAAGTGAGAGCAACGTTCCACCCAACCTTAGATATCTGTCCAGCATGTACTCTTTCAGCTTAGATATCACCCCTGAGCTGGGTTGTGTATCCACTAAGGAGGCTATCAGGTTCTCTCATAGTCATGGTTCCATCCCAATGCTAAGCCAATATGTAGTTGGGTTTATCAAGCATTCCAGGAAATCCACCTAGGCTAAGCCAACCTACAGTGGGTTAATCAAGCATATAAGGGAGGTTATGTTCATGCTAATCCAACCTCCAATTGGTTTAATCAAGCATACACAGGAAACCGGGAATGTATTGCTAATATAGTAAGCTCATCCACAGAGCTACATGCATCTCAACACTCATCAGACATGGAACCCGCATTACCTACCTCACCCAACACAAGGAAGACCCTCTTCTCTACTGCACAGTACCTGGAGGCCTCTTCCCTTCCAGTGCTATTTAGGCTGGGCATAGAAAGGTCCAGTTGCTAGTTCTTTGAGATTACCCCTTCAATGGGTTTATCAAGCAACCCATCCCTAAATTGACCTTCTACCACAGTTTAACCAAGCTGGTTCTTCTCAGAGTTGCGGATTGAGCTCTGTCTCGCAGTCGAACTCTCTACAACCCAATCTCATGTCTTGACGGCTTCCCTAGGTTTTTTTAGCTCTGTAATTCATCTCAGGGTTCTTTCATGGGTACCCAAAGCAGACTAATATCACGCACGTAGTTTCTATGGCCATGGATTCCATGATATTCCACTCTCACACAGGAAACACAGTTATTGTTCCTCTTCCTCGTGGTTGGGATCTACGGTTCTGTGAATGCCTCTTCCCCCTATGAATGAATGAATTCCCCCTCTTTCCTTCCACAATGGGTAGCCAAAAACAGGTTCTGCGAGTTTCCAGGCGCATGAGTGTTTTCAAGGACAAGTAATCAGAGCCATGCCCTGCCATACGAAATTGCAGGCACGCTCCATACTCCATCGGCTTCAGAAACAGGGTTCTCAACCACCCTCTGCAACCGAATTAATGTCATCAAGTAGATCAAAATGGTTCACAGTTGGACATGTGGCAGCATGGGTACCACTCTCATAACCCCCTCACCTCTCTCTAATGGATACACATGGCCCCTTCTCATTGGTTTCCTCCGTAGCCAGCTTCTTGGGTATTTTATTGCATTGATTAATAATTACATCATTTACATTTCTTCATGGCTTAACAACCCATGAATAATAAAACTTTCAAATACTTTCCTCTGCAATAACCTTAAACATCCACTAGTGGGGCCTTGGCCTTGCGCTCCACACTAGGGAAAATACACACATTGCATATACACATTATTTACATTGAAACCAATAAAAATCATAAGAAAAAATAAGGGTATTACAACTCCCTCTCCCTTAAAATAACACTGTCCTCAGTGTTCTCAAAACCAAACAAAAATGGGAATGCCTCTCTCATGGCATCCTCCATCTCCCATGTGGCCTCTTCGGGACTAAGGTGCCTCCATTGCACCTTTACCTACCCAATGGCCCTGTTCCAAAGAAAGGTGAATTTCCTGTCGAGGATTCATATAGGATCCACGTGGAACTCTCCCTCTAGTTCCACCTGTATCACATGCCAATCAATGATAAGATTAGGATCATGTACATATTTTTTAAGCAAAGAGACATGGAAAACATTATGATCTTTCATGTTAGCAGATAATGCAATCCTATATGCAATTGGCCCTATCCTATCAAGGACTTCAAATGGCCCACAATATCTTGCTTCCAACTTGGCACAACTTCTCAACTTCATGGAAATATTCCTTGGTTTCACTCTCAAGTAGACATAATCCCCAATCTGAAATTACTTATGCATTCTTTTTAGATCTGTATAACTTTTCTTCATATCCTTTGTTTCCTTCAAATTTTTCCCGATCCTCACAATCTCTTGCTCCATCTCCTCAACCATTTCTGGTCCAAGCACTACTTTGTTCTCCGATTTGTCCCAGATCACTAGATTAAGGCATCCTTTTCCATATAACACTTCAAAATGACTCATTTTCAATGATGCTTGATGTCCATTGTTGTAAGAAAATTCCACTAAGCGTAAATAGTCTTCCCACTTAGATGGCTTGTCCATCACATACATCCTTAACATATCTTCAAGAATTTGATTTACTCTCTCAATCTGACCATTAGTTTGAGGGTGATAGGTTGTGATAAACTTCAACTGAGTTCCTAATTTCTAGAACAATCCTTTCCAAAAATTGGATGTGAACTTTGTGTCACGGTCTAAAATTTTTTCCTTGGGAAATCCATGCAATTTGAATATCTCTCTCATGAATATATTTGCAACATCATTGACCTTGTGAGTGGACTTGACCAGAATGAAATGAGCTACCTTTGATATCTTGTCCACCACCACCATGATTGAATCATGTTTCTTCACTATCACTGGAATCCCTATTATAAAATCCATAGAGATCACTTCCCACTTCCATTCTAGAATGGGCAATGGCCGCAACAATCATGCTGGATGTTGATTCTTTGCCTTGACTTGTTGACATTCTTTACACCTAGCAATGCACTTAGCTATGTCTTTCTTCATACCATGCCAAAAGTATTATGTCCTCCCTGCTGTAATAGATTTCTGGTATCCTGGATGTCATAAGTATGGTCTTTGATGTATCTCACCCGTTACCAACTTCTTCAAATCTGCATTGTTTGGAATGAATAGTTTGGTATTTTGATAAATGAGAACATTACCCTCACCCAACTAATATCTTGCATACTTTTCATCCACAATACCCTACTGCAATTTCTCCTTGACTTGAAGGTAGACTTCATCACTATTTTGAGATTCTAAAATCCTTGCCTTCAAGTCTGATTCACACCTACTTACTGCTGCAATATGAAATTTTATGTTGAGTGCATCAACAACTTTATTCTCCTTACCTTTGACATGCTTAATCTCCAATTTAAACTCTCAAAGAAACTCCATCCATCTAGTTTGTCTAGCATTCAGATTTGGCTGGTCAAACAATTATTTTAAACTCATATGATTAATTCCGAGCTCGAATCTTCTTCCCAAGAGATAATGTCTCCACCTCTTGAGTGCATGAACTATGGCTGCTAGCTCTAATTCATGTGTGGCATAGTTCCTTTCATGTTCCTTTAGCTTCCTTGACTCATAACAAATTACAAACCCTTATTGCATTAGCACTCCACCGAGTCCTTCAATGCAAGCATCGGTGCATACTACAAAATATTTACTTGGATCTGCAATCTTCAAAAGAAGTGCACTAGTAAGTTCTTCCTTTAACTGCTAAAAGCTTCTGTCGCATTTTTCAGACCATATAAACTTGACTTCCTTCCTTTGTAATGAAGTGATTGGGTGAGCTATCTTGGATAATCCTCCAATAAATCTTCTCTAGTAACCTGCAAGACCCATAAAAGATCTAACAGCTGTTGCATTCCTTGGAGTAGGCCAATCCATTATGGCTTCAATTTTCTCTGTGTCTACTGCAATTCCCTCTATCAATATAATATGACCCAAATACTATACCTTCTGCTAATAAAAGTCACATTACTCAGCTTAGCATAAAGTTGATGCTCCATAAGGACTTGCAATACTATTCTCAAATGTTCATTATGTTATTCTTCATTCTTTGAATACACAAGGATGTCATCTAAGAGTACAATCACAAACTTATCCAAATATTTGTTGAAGACACCATTCATGAGACACCTGAATGCAGTAGGTGAATTGGTAAGACCAAATGGAACCACTATAAATTCATAATGGCCATACCTAGTCCTGAAGGCTGTCTTATGATTGTCTTCTTCCTTTATCCTCACTTGATGGTACCCAGACCTCAAGTCAATCTTTGAAAACACTCTAGATTCCTTCATCTGGTCAAACAAGTCATAAATTATTAGCAAGGGATACTTGTTCTTAATTGTCACTTTATTGAGTTGTCTATAATCAATACACAACCTCAATGTTCCATCCTTCTTCTTAACAAATAACACTGTTGTACCCCATGGGGATACACTCGGTCTGATATATTATTTATCCATTAATTCCTGCAGCTGCATATTCAATTCTACCAATTCTGGTGTGCTCATTCTATAAGGAGCTTTGGAAATTGGTGTGGCCCCTGGGACAAGGTTAACGGAAAATCCAATGTCTCTCTTGGGTGGCAGCACTAGAAATTCATCCAGAAATACATCCTGAAACTCTTGCAATATATGGAAGTCTTCTAACTTGGGTCCTTTATCTTTCGTTGAATCTGTTATATGCACAACATATAATTGACAACCCTTTTTGTAAAACAACTTCCTCAGCTGTAAGGATGAAATATTCCTCACAGAGACATGCTTTGGAATTCCTTTTACCAACCTTGGCCTACCTTCATCATCAAGGCATTCCGGTGCTTTCTCATAACAGTCCACCTTGGCTCTATGTATTTCCAACCAATCCATGCCAATGAGGGCATCATATGATCCCAATGGTAAGACATTTACTTCTGCATGCGTGGGGAGTCCATTCAATTCTATAGGGCAGTCCTTCACAACTTCACTTACCTTTCTCTTGGTACTAGTGGCTAATTGAACTAGCCAAGCCTTACAATGCTTTGCTTTACCAAGAGAAAAAATTTCAACTACCTCAGGAGATACATAACTATGAGTAGACCCTCGATCAATCAAAACAGAAATATATTACCTAACGATCTTACCTTCAATCTCCACCACTGTCGATTGATGGTATGCTTGGTGATCATCCATTGCTGCATAAATCCTAGGTGTTTCTCTTTCCATATCTTCCACTATGGATACTACTGCAAGGTTGTGTAAGCTCCTGGGATTCTCCTTTCTAGTTGGACAATCTCTAAGCATGCAGTTTCCTCCACAACCCCAACACTGAAGTGGCCCCTTTGATGTCTTTTTTGTTGTTACAAGTGGATCGAATTCTCTTATTCCTTGCCAGCCCTATGGAAATCTTCTGGGATGATTTTTGAATGGTGGTTTGAATCCACCTTTCCTCTATTCAACCCTTCCCTTGGGCTTACCTTTCCATGCTTGTTGTATCTCTGCTTTACCTTTACCCTGCTCATAGCAATGCTCTTCCATCCTAATGGATTCATCCAAGCTTGGTGGATTTTAAAATTCTATTTTATCTCTATAGTTCTGTGGTGGACTTCCAAGGAAGCATCGGATATTCACTCTTTCATCCTTGATGTAGTCTACATACCTCAGAAGCTCCAAAAACCCGTGGACATGCTCAATCATGGTATTCTACCCTAAACTGAGTTAATTGAACTCTTTTTTTTTTTATCATAATACCTAGCTAATAGGTACTTCTTCTGGAAGTATCTTTTAAACCTTTCCCGACTGACTCTTCTTTCACTAATTCCCTTCACTTGGATGAGGTGTTCCCACCATATTGAAGCTCTTCCACTAAGTTTATAGATGGAAACCCTATCCTTTTCATTCTATGAATATTCATGCATCCCGAAGTACTTTTTGATTCCAAGAAGCCATGACTCTGCTTCTTGACCTTCTTTGCTTTCACCATCAAAATTGGGACGCCTTTCCTTCCTAAATTCACCTTGTGGAATACCTCTGTGCTTCTTTCTGCTCTTACTCCTGCTAGAAGTGTTTCTTGGGATTCCTTGAGAACCCTCAGAATCATCTGACCTGCTAGAGGAAAACCTAGGAGAGGGTGTCCTGTGCCTTCTGCTCACAGAAATTATTCTAGGGCTTGGAGTTCTTCTCTTAGAACAGCCCCTATACTCACTTTATGCACTTCTTTCCTCTCGGCCTTCATTGCTTGGGTTAGACCCACCATTTATTCTTTGTTGTTTGTTTGTTAGACTCTGCAAAATTGCCGCATTGAGTTGATGTTGTTATTTTTGTGCTTTCATCATCTGCTCGTTAAAGCTTACCATAGTCTTAGCCAAGTTTGAGGGTGTTACTTTTTCCCTTCTTCCATCAAACTCGGCCTCTGTATGTGCTTCTTGCATGTTCTCACCCAGCACATCGTCCTCTGGTTCAAACGAATCTTGTGCATCGTTTAAGGCTACCATTCTTCCGCCTTTCTATGTGTTTCCCTGTTATACGATTCGTCTTAATGCTGCTATTGTCATGGTGCATATCAGAGACATCTATTATATATCACAAGCATGCAATTAAACTCTATCATACCCATTCAAACCTGGAACTATTCATTTGAACAATCAATTAATCAAATAAGTTCATAAAAACCATGCCATGGATGCATCTCTTGACCAAAAGTTTTGGCATGGTTTGGCCAAAACAACTCCCAATGTTGCAATTGAAGCTCTAATACCACTTTTTCATGTCCCCGTGACCTTCAGAGGCCATGGGAGACCCTGATACATTTTGTTTCTTTCAAACCTTCAAATTTCTCACACAGCCGGAATGAGCTCGGATCTACAATTCACTATTGCATTCAGGAATACACCCTTCTGCAACCCGCAACCCGCAATCTTCTTGTGGATGACAGAAAGAGGAACCCAACTTCCAATCCCGCAAAAGGCTCTCCCTTTCGCATTCTGCAATCTGCAATCCGCATTGCGAGATTTGGGAACGTGGAAGGCGTAATTTTCTGCACCATGAAACTCCCTTTACACAATCCACAATTCTACATTGCGAAATCGGAAACGCAGAAGTCCAAAACCACCTTCTCGTAAATTCTCTCCTCCCACAATCTGCATTACGGAATGCGGAAGTGCGAAAACTCAACTTGCTCTTCCGAGGAAACATCACCTCCTACATTCCACAATCTGCAACCCGCTTGCAGATGCGGAATTGCAGAAGTCCATTTCTGTCGCTCCACCATCTGGTCCCCGACCTCCACAACCCACAATCTGCATTGCGGATGCGGAAAGGTCCGTGCAGATGCGGAAGGACTAGTTCCATAGACCCCTGCTTCTGCAAGCTTCCAGAGTAAACTTCTGAGGGGCATAAATTCCTCGTCCGAGCTCTAAATGGAACAAGGTTGGTATCGTTGGAAATCTCTTGGAGAGCTCTATCCACGAGTAAATTTCCCGCCCCATCTGAGCACTCACACCATTCTAAATTTCCAACTAAATATTTGTCCATAACCCCACTTAAATGACTTTAACCTTCTACCTACCATGACTTTCTCCTTCACCTGACCCACAGAGGGGTTCTGAAACACATTAGGGTGTCCCCTTCCTTCCCCAATATTAAGTGCAGTCATACAACTCATTCATAAGGTTAATTAATACATCGCAACATGTAAGGTGCATGAATTTATATCTAACCATTACATCTACCACATGCAAGACTTATAATGCATTAAACTCATGCAATAGAATGATGTATATAACATGAACTCAGATTTCTACTCAGGCTTACACATGATCTACTTATCAATCAAATTCATATAAACATACATTCAATAACTTGAACATAAGAAACCATATCATAGCAATGTAACTTCATCATTTAACATAACAAAGTACTTATCTTTAATTTTATGAAGCTACCAAGAGATCACCCTCGAGATGGGATATGTATCCACTAAGGAGGCTATTAGGTTCTCTCATAGTCGGGGTTCCATCCCAATGCTAATCCAATCTGTAGTTGGGTTTATCAAGCATTCGAGGGAATCCACCCATGCTAAGCCAACCTACATTGGGTTTATCAAGCATATAAGGGAGGTTTTGGTCATGCTAATCCAACCTCCAGTTGGGTTTATCAAGCATGCAAGGGAAACCAAGAAGGTATTGCTAAGCCAGTGAGATCAATCACAGAACTACAGGCATCTCAACACTCAACAGACATGGCACCCACATTACCTACCTCACCCAACACAAGGAAGATCCTCTTCTCTACTGCACAGTCCATTAAGGCCTCTTCCCTTCAAGTGCTATTCAGGGTGGGCATAGAAAGGTCCATTTTCTAGTTCTAGATTACATCCTTCACTGGGTTTATCAAGCAACCCAACCCTAAATTGACCTTCTACCACAGTTTAACCAAGTTGGTTCTTATCAGAGTTGCGGACTGATATTTGTCCCATAGTCTAACTCTCTAGAACCCAATCCCATGTCCTCACGACTTCCCTAGGATGTTTTAGCTCTATAATTCATCTCAGGGTTCTTTCATGGGTATCCAAAGCAAACTAAATTCACGCATGTAGTTTCTATGGCCATGGATTCTGTGATATTCCACTCTCACACAAGAAACGCTATTATCGTTCCTCTTCCTCACGGTTGGGCTCTGTGTTTCTGTGAATACCTCTTCCCCCCATGAATGAATGAATGCCCCCTCTTTCCTTCCACAATTGGTATCCAAAAACAGGTTCTGTGAGTTTCCAAGCACTTAAGTGTATTCAAGGACAAGTAATCAGATTCATTCCCTGCCATACGAAATTGCAGACATGCTCCATAATCCATCGACTTCAGCAACAGGGTTCTCAACCACATTCTGCAACTAAATTAATGTTAGCAAGGAGGTCAAAAGGGTTAATATTTGTACATGTGGCAGCATGGGAACCACTCCCATAACCCCCTCACCTCTTCCTAGTGGATACACATGGCCCCTTCTCATTGGTTTCCTCCTTAGCCAGCTTCTTGGGTATTTTATTGCATTGATTAATAATTACATCATTTACATTTCTTCATGGCTTAACAACCCATGAATAATCAAACTGACAAATACTTGCCTCTGCAATAACCTTAAACATCCACTAGTGGGGCCTTGGCCTTGAGCTCCACACTAGGGGAAATACACACACTACATATACACAGTATTTACATTGAAGCCAATAAACATCATAAGCCAAAACAGGGGTATTACAGTTTATGACTTACTTCTTGTACTATGTGATTTGCTTATTTTGTAGTATGCGTTCCTGATTTGAGTTCTCTTCTAAGTGACTGCAAAGATCAACTGATACTGTGCTTTTATTGATAGTTTGTTGGTCAATGTGAAGCACCAGTAACATATGGAATTGCACACATTATAATGTGTCTATTCTGATAAAGTGATACAATTACTCATATAATCTACGACATCCTGTGCATCAAATAGTTGGTCCATTCAGTTTAATGCACTTGTCTCAAATCATCTGCATCATGATATGCCTGTCAATTTATACTGTTGTTGCGCATCAGATGAAGTCTTCAGCTTCGCACACTTTCACTTATGTTCTTATACATTAGATTGACATCTGTGCAATATCTGATAAACATTAGTTCATTCTCTGTGCTTCTGTCTTTACAACATCTATGACTATCAACGTGTTTATTGCATAACTATCCTTTGGGATATCTAGCACTTGTGCTTTCTTCAGTATGTCTTCCTTTTGGTGTTTGTGCAATTGTCACAGATATTTGGCATCACTCTGCACACCATCAAAACTTCGTTCTACTGCATGTGTGCATTTGGATCTTTGCTAGATCGGCTGTTCTTTCCACGAGCCCATTGATTCCCCAAAAATAAAAATAAAACTTGTACTTGAATCTCTTATGCTTTTTCCATCAAGATTTTCTTCAAATATTCAACTTGCATCTCTTTTTATACATGTCCTGCAGGCATTGTATGTTTGCAAGTTGGTCATGGCATCCCTTCTTCCATACTTAATGGATTGTGCATTTTCCACGTGTCATCATTTGCGTTATTGATGTGTCGTCTTAGATGTATCAAGCACCATCAAGGCCCTTCATTGTGCTCTTGATGTACCATTGTCTTATGGTGTGTGTGCAATATTCTACTTCATCTTGGTGTGATCAAGACTTGTGCCATATCAACCCTTGTGGGTAATGCACCCTTGTGATATCAATACTTTGCATAATCTATGCATTCTCCAACTTCTATTTGGTAGGACTTTGACTTCTTCCTTGTCATCACTTTTGGGACATGTGCACTTGTTGTTCGTCGGTTGTGGAATTTGCACATATATTAACTTCGACCGTTGTACCATTCTAGGAGTTTATGTGCATTTCACTTATTGAATGCATTTCCTAAGCTTGCGCACTTTCAGGATTTTTCGACCATCCTCTGTTCTTTTCTTCCTACGCATTCACGAGTAAATTTCAACCCAAAATCCGACGGCATATATGTCTAAATTTTGACAACAAACCATCACAAATCCGACAAACTGTTCTTTTTTTAAATGTCGATAAAACTTTGACAGATATCCGACAGCAGCAACGTCTCGTCGAATCACTAACAACACATTGTCGAATAACCTACTCATTTATTTTAATCTAAATGTCGTATAACCGATGCCAATTATGTTGAATATCCGAGAACATGTGTTTACCACAAGGTCGGATATTCAACCAAGAAAACGTCTCATATCCAACAAATGCTTAGTCAATTAAGCAATACATTTTACTTACCACAAGGTCGGATATTCAACCAAGAGTGCGTTGAATATCCGACAACAGTTACTTACCATATGGTCGGATAACCGACAAAGGAGCCGTCAAATATCCAAAATATTTAACCACAACCAGAAGACAAAATCCGACGACAATCGTCGTCGGAGGTATAATATCCTCGTCAGATCTAGTAGACTAGTGTGCACCGGATTTGCGACGGGAGTGAGGAATTTAAAAAAAAAAAAAACTTGGGAATTCTTTGGAAAACTTATGCCCAAAATAATGACTACATGTCCCAAAATATGCACTTTCACAATCTACCCTCATATTGTTCATCATCACATTTGATATGCAATTTTAAAATATTGTTAGAACAAATATCTAGTGGAGATAGTTCTGTGAATATAATTTTATCTCCTAGTGGAATCTTATCAATTTGACACCAAATGAAATATTTATGCCCAAAATAGTGACTATTGGTCCAAGATGGAAAATGAAAACAACTTTGCCATGCTATTTTTTCTTAGTATTTTTGAGATAGAATTTCAATGCAAATTAAAAATATGTTTCTAATAGAGATATCCATAGGAATCTACTTCAATCTGGATTTGGAATCACTTCAATCAAATGTAGCATGACAAAATTATCATCAAAACAATGTTGGGTATTCTATCTTGGCCACCACTCCTTGGTATGTTAAAAATGAAAATTTCCTAATGACTCTCTTTAGATCTATATTATATGAAATATTGACGATTATTTTTCTATATCCATTTGAATGAGAAATTTATTACATCTCTATTCTTCCATAATATCACCTTGCATTGCATAATAAGTGCTAGAATTTTTTTTGCAGGTCACCAAAGGATCAACAATTTCAATGTATTCATAAATAAGTTCTTATTGAAGACTTATAGGGATCTATAAAAGAAGGTAAAATCACCAATACATCCAAAAATTGCAGTGCTATATGCTTCTACTGTGCCCTCAAAAAAATTATTGTGGCACAAGTTCTTAGGAGATTGCTTTGAAATTGTTGAATGCTCAAGCTACTAACCACGTCTAAGTCAAATATATCCCATAATGTTGTAGATGGGAAGACACTTGACTAATGGAGAATTAGATCTAAACATCAAGTGAATAAAAAGAAACAATGTTATGGAAAAAATATATACCATTCTATAGAAGCAAATAATTTGTCACCCTTATTCATCAACAAAATTCATTATCCTTATGATGAGGACATTGCTACATGAGAATATTTGAAGATGACTTAATGTTTTCTATTGCTACAGAACCATCATATGCTAATGCGTTTTCTTATGCCTCAATTTAAATATTGTTAAAAGAAAGTGAATAATGAATTCAATGTAGTTTCCCTATCTTACATGATTTACATTGAAGAAAAATAGTTTGGAGAGCCAATACATTCCTCAAGGTTTCACAAGAAATCCACTCATGGAAACATTGTTATAGAATCAAAACTTCGACTTGGTACCAAAAAATCAATCCTCTACAAAGGCTTTTGTAACTTCTTACTCCACCCATTCCTCACTCAAAAATTGAAGTAAATCGACTTACTTACAATGTTGAGTTACATGTTTGTGCCACTTGTCCTATCTAGAAATTGAAAAGGAGAAAAAAACAATAATAAAATTCTAGTAGTGAAAATTGATTTACAGACACTACTAGACCTTGTGATGTTGGAAAAATAGTATCTAGTTTGGATTTCTTGGCTTAAATAAATTATGGGAACAATTATACAAGACTGATTTGAAAACCATCTTTTTGGTGGACATGGTTTGCAAATAAAAATTAAAAAAAAAGGAGACAAAAGAAAAAAATCAAGCAATAAAATTTCTTAATTGGTTGTTTACTTTGATCTTCCTATTTGAATTTTGTTCCAAAGTTTTGTTAATACCAATCCATTAGAAAAAAATTTCTACCAATCCATTAAGGTTTGGTGATAAAAATACAATAGTCTAATATATGAATCTCGCAACATACTTTGGCAGAAAACATTTATTTACTTTCTACAAAACTTCGTTTCAGTTTGCAAGCCTTCGTGTTCTAGTTTCAAACTTTCATTTTCTTGCTATAGAACCATACTTTTATTTGAAATTATTCATTTTTCAAATACAAGAGATATATTCTATTTATATTTCTTACCTAATTTTGGTGCAAATCTCACCCCTTTATAATTGCAGTATACTTTCATTCCAATATATTTTTAGTTATAGAACAATCTATCGTATGGATATTGTTTCAATCTTCTATGCAAAGGCAATATGCTCAATCCAAGAGTATTCTTCATTTTTTTAAACACGAATAGAACTATACCGCTCTTTGGCACTCTTTGGCACATGTAAGTTTATGCAATGTCATGATTCTTTTATGGTTCACTAGTCTTGAAATTCTCTTCAATTTGTTTTTAAGGTTACCTATTGCTTTACCTAGTTTGGTCTCATTCTTATTTAGCCTCACCTTGTCTCTGCATGATTAATTGAGATGATTATTGAGCTTGTGTCATGTATAAAGGAAATTGTCCCTATCGCGTATGTCTTCAAATGTGATGGTCAGTATGAGAAATAATGGGATGATGATAACTGCTATGGATCATGATTATAACTAAGGGAGGTAACCCATGCCATGAATGAGTAAATAAAAAAACCTATAGCAACAACATTTGATTAATTAGCATAATGGTTGGGAACTTTAGCAAGCATGAAAGTAAAATCGTAAGTAAAGTTCTATAGGGTTGTAAAGGGGTTGCATTACATATTCTTGACAAAACTTTAGATCATTGTTATGTAAACTAGTTTTAACCTTTAAAACAACATCATGTAATAGAACAAGCCAATTCAAACAAGTAATACAATTTTCTTGGTACAAATTAATTAGTTTACTATAAAGCTATAGAAACTAGTGCATCTTCAATATAAGGAGTATTTAACTTGATAATCCCAAAGAAAAACAATGGTGTGAAATTGATACAACAAGCAATTCCCTTGAACATTCAAAGTTCATGCGACATTGCTAAAATTTGTTTGAACTCGTACTCAGATCAATATATAAGCCCTCTATGCATGGAAATTACAAACAAGTCTTCTAAAGGCATCTTAGATATTAGGCGCGGACAATGTATGTAAATTTTCTTTATAGATTGAAAACTATAGGAATTGTCAAGGAAACTAGAGAGTTTCACAGAATTCTTGATCTACAAGACTTCTTTGGAATTTTTTATATTCACAAGGGGTATTTGAACCAAATAGGTCAATCTAATGTGTTCCGGAGGATGTAAATAACAAGACATAATAGTTGTAAATAACAATGCATTAAAACACATATATCTAAAATTCATATCTAAAAATTGCTCAAGATATGAACGATATAAAATTTATATATAAGCTCAAGATGAATTAAAGTACATACCATATCCTTACATCGAGGATAGTACAAAAACTCCAACTATCCAAAAATACCTAGGTAGGGTAAATCAACAAGACCTAGCTCCACCAAGAATATCCAAGTGCTAGAATATCTCTAATGCAACCTTTCAAGTGCTTTGAAACTTTTTTTCAAATGGTGTTGGATGTCGGCCATGGTTCTCCTCCTATAAAACAAATGACACATGGGCTAGTTAAACTAATTATTCTACAATCATTTACTTTTTTCGAGGAATTAAAAAAAAATATCATTTCACAAATTAAATATACTTACAAAAGTACAGATCAAGGCCTATAGAACTTTATGGCCACTGTGATGCGTGGCATGAATTTTGGGAATCCTAGCCTTAGAGGCCTTGTCCTGAAACATATACCAAATCAATTTAAGTATGCACAAATAAAACATAAAAATCATTTATTAATTATGAGAAAATTTAATTACCTAGGTACTCTCCTCTCCATACTCCCTCCATGCATCTGACTTCTCATATGATTTTACAATTTTTTTTCCATATTTTAAGACTTACAACAATTTGCCTCTGTTTAGCCTTTGCTAGGGCAGGATTTTTTTATCTTCTTTGTTTGGTTTCTCCGGAATCGCTTGCAATTTTGAGACATTTGTTTTTTTCTCTTCTTTATAGACCCTAGGTGTGACAAATTTAGTCTCCATGTCATTGATGACTGTTTTCTACAATGCATCAGTATCTTTGAGAATGACAAATGTAGATAGTTTTTGAACCTTTGAAGGCATGATTCCTTCAACCTGTTCACAAAATATTTTCTATTATGGGAAACTTTAGGCATCATAATCATGTAATATCTAGTTTGGGAAAACTTATCCAGTTTTGGAAAGACCATATATTGTATAGGGTAGGTTTTAGCAGTGATAAATGGACCTATTGCCTACAAGGGCACTAATGCGAAGACCTTGAACATGGTGAGTTTCTTTGTTTGGAGGACTTGGAGCTTCATGTGATGATGTACTTGGACATTCACTTCTGTGATACGAATGACGAAGCGACCAACTTTGGTTGGAATTGACTTCTTATAGCTAGGGGGGTTTATTGGGATGAAATTTACTTCTTGCTATTTTGAAGGCCAAATATTTCAGTTGGTGAACCTAGGAGTGGTTGTTTAATGGTGAAACACTTGTGTGCTTGAAATTAGCACTTGCATGTGTGAAGGATTTGATGGGTTGAAACCAGCTGATCTTGTGATCATAATAGTGTGGTCTCATGTATGATAGGTACAGAAGATACTTCATTGATGGCCGGTATAAATACCTCATTGATATCCCCTTTGTTTCGAGAATAATTTAATATCCTCTATTGAACAGGGCCAACCACATGAAGGTGGAAGCTCTTATTTCACCCCCCCCCCCCCACATCACTCTCAATTACCCATACCCAATGCATGTACTTGAAAGAAAAAAATGTGCAAACATGCATATTTCATCATAAAGAAACATTTACCATTTATTCATTAAAATATAACTTTCATTAAACCACTCATTCATCTAGTAGGAAAAAAATAATGCATGACATTATATTATAAAAAATAAGTATACATAGTGTTTCTTCAGTCACTTATTTCTAGCCTTCTAGGTTTTTTTCTTTTGACAAAATCAACAAGCAACTCATCTTCTGCAACTTGTTGTACAATTCTTGTGGCATATACAACTTGTCGTACTGTCTGCCTAGTAGAGTACTCGCGACGTGGATGTTGTGGCAAGGGCTCCAAATTTGCTACAATAATGTAAAAATGTTACATTGGTATCTTCTATTATTATAATGACAAGTATTTCTTTAAAAAAAACATTACATAGGTGTCTTATGGCAAATATTTATAATGAATAGATTGCACAAGTAATAAAATCTTCATTAAACTATATTGATTTTATATACATGTGCGCAATATGGATCACCAAAAACTGTGTTTGCCCAGACAAGTTTTTTCGGCATTCAACAACAGCTCCAAAGTCGTGCTAGAATCCAAGCTTCAAGTCTTCCTTTGTGGGAACTTCCTTGAATTGATCAACTTGCATATTTGCATAATGTCATTCATTTACCTTTTATAGTGCAATAAAACGAAAAATAATTTGCAATTTATTATTTGGATGCAATAATGGTTTTTTGATACTTACAATTCATGCCGCCAAATTCGAATAACCACCAGGCACAAGCTTGTGCTGACCATTTTTTTCTTGTCTTTCCTTTGTGGCCTTTGATGTGTCTAGAAGCCTATGAAAATGTTGAAATACATTATATGTTTCAAATTTGATCCAAAAATTAATAATAATAAGGTTTATAATTACATTATGGAAAGTATTGTACCTTCATGTGCCCGGTGGTAGCTTTCTTTCTTTTCTCAAAGCCCTCTCCTTTCCATCTTCCACTAGGGATTTCCACTCTCTTCCTAGAATCATTGGAGGGTGATCATACCTAGGGTTACTTTCTAGATGAACCCTATATTGGTCCCTCACAATCTTCATATGTTGGCCAACCTTCTTTAGGACCTCGGCTCGATTAAAGGTCTCGCTAACGAACATGCCAATCAAGCGATTAGTGAGCTCATATTTTAAAATTTTACTTTATTTATCCCACCTTGTGTGAATGGTGGGCCCAAATATCTCCAATGAAAAATCATTTAGATGTTTATAAAAAAAACATCATTTCCTGCAAAACGATCATGCCATTAATAGTTGAAAAACCATGTTTTATTAGTATATTACAATCAAATTATAAACAATAACTTGAACAGTGTATAAATACCTGGTATATTCTCTATCGTTATGGGAACGAGCTCTTTGTCCACCAAAAATGTGGTCAATAGTGTACTCGTGCTAGTGACATGAGAAGATCCAGAAAATGTTGCTTCAACAATATCAATACTAGTCTTTGCATTGACCCCTTCTTCTGCACGATTTGGTGTGCGCCGACCACTAGTGGGTGCATTCACATCTGGCCTCAAGGGTGTCGCGGAATGCGTTGTTGACTATTCAGTCAACAACAATGGTACATGATATGCAAGTGGAGTCATTTTCTCATGTGACGACTCTCCACGAGCATCACTAGTACCAACACCACCTTGACCACTAATATGTGGGAAAAAAATCATGTAAATACAAACCATATTTTAGTTCACGATCATATACAAGTAAAAATTATAAAATACTAAATGAATTTATATTCTAATTCAATATCCTGCAACTTACTTTCAAGTCCTAATCTCTTTACCAAAACATCAACCTTTACTCTAATCTCATTTTTATGCAGCTGAATGAATTGCAGATGAAGGATATCCTCAGGAATTTTTTTAAGGTCTTCTCTATCATCTTAATTGGTTCTAGATAATATCCAATGTCAGCATCATGCATGAGCTCATTCACATCAAAATCTATTTATTGCTCCGATGTTGGATCATACGTTGAATCAATAATATGCAACAAAAATATTTAAAACACTACTGATGTGAAAGCAATAGACTGAGGAAAAAAACATATTAAAAAAACATATCGCTCATGTTATATTTATAAAATTACAATTAGGTATACCTGATGCCTCGAGGTTGGTGTCATCTAATCCACAGCTGGGGACTTGCCCCAATCATCACCTTGCAAAAAAAATGTAGAAAACATTATCATAATGAAACCAATATACACAAGAAAAAGACATAACAAAAAAGCATATTGCTCATATACATGTTGCCTTGAGGATCATGTACTCATTTGATCAACGATCAGGGACTTGCCCCGATCACTTCCCTGAAAACAAATTGTATAAAACATTATTGAAATGGAACCAATATATTGATGAAAATAAATAATAATAAAACATATTGCACATATTATTGTAGTACAAGTACAATGATGCATACCTACTTCCTTGAGGCTGGTTTGGTCTGATCTATTGCTAGGGAGGTGCCCCGATCAACACCCTGCAACAAAAATATAGTAAAAATTATCTAAATGAAACCAAAATACTCACTAAAAAAACATAATAAGAAAACATATTGATCGTATTTAAATTGTACAATTACAATCAATTATACATGTTTCCTTGGGGATGCTCTCGTCTGATCAACAACTAGGTGGTTTCCTCGATCAACACTCTACAACAAATATATAGAAAACAGTATCTAAAAAAAACGAATATACTCATGAGAAAACACAACAAAAAAAACTTTTTGTTCATATTATATTTGTACAATTACAAATATGTATACTTGTCGCCTCGAGGATGGTGTAGTACTCCTCTGACCAGCTATCGGGGAGATTCCCTGATCACTATCCGGTGACGAAAATATAGAATTCATTATCAAAATTAAACCAATATATATACTCGTGAAAAGAAATAATAAAAAAACATATTGCGCATACTATAGTAGTACAAATACATAGATGTATACCTGCTTCCTCGAGGCTGGTATGGTCTGATCTACTACTAGGGAGGTGCCCTGATCAACACCCTGCAACAAAAATATAGAAAAAAAGTATCTAAATGAAACAAAAATACTCAGGAAAAAAACATAATAAGAAAACATATTGATCATATTTAAATTGTACAATTATAATCAATTATGCATGTTGCCTCAAGGTTGTTGTCGTCTGACCAACAGCGGGGTGGTTTCCCTTATCATCACTCTGCAAAAAATATATAGATAACATTATCTAAACGAAACAAATATACTCTGGAGAAAAAAACAACAATTTTTTTTTTTTCATATTATATTTGTACAATTACAAATATGTATACATGTTTCCTCGAGGATGGTGTAGTACTACTCTGACCAGCTACCGAGGAGATGCCCCGATCACTACCCTGTGAAATAAATATAGAAAATTATAACAAAATTATAACAATAGACTAACGAAAAATACATAAGATGTTAAATTCATTAATTAAAGGTTGGGTAAATTGTTATATGTACCACTCCCATAGTAACTGTGTTTGTATCTATTCGATTCAAATTGTAATTAATAAGCAACTCTTCCCCTGCAACAATTGATTTAATGGCACATACAAAACATGGTTTCCTTCACGCCCCTCAAATATGCAATTGGTTTGTTTATTTGTAGACCCTGGTTGTGTACTATTTATAAACCCTGCAATATTCCCTGTAGCTTTTGGCCTTCCGTCAATGTACATCGTTGCTCCTTTATTTTGATCCTTGTCTTTCAACTGTAAATGATTTGCAGACAATCCATATCTGCACATACTTTGCGTATATTGGACCAGTCGCATCCAGTACTTGTAGTTGTAACAGGGTCCAAAACACTCCATCAATTCAGTACGTATACTGTAACCAACTTTTATGCCATCCATGCAAAACAACCCCAAACCATGTAATGACAATGGTGCAATTTGATATATCCTCTCGTTCACACAAAAATATGTGTTTAGTTGAGGAAGATTCTTGGGTACCCATTGTTTCACTACATTTTTGTACCTCAAGGATACCTTGATGTCTCTTATTGTCTCATCATCATAGGAACATGACCCCCCTTCAACGAGAAAAAATTCCACGCGTTTATGGAATTTTCTTCTAATATTTTGACATATAGTTGATATAACTCTTGTAGACCTACAGGATGTATCACTTCCTCTAGTCTTCCTAAACTCCCCTCGCTCGAGGAAGACAGATCTGACAAATACATGTTTGCTTCTACCTGCACCATGGGAAAAAAGTTGAAATAGGACCTTGTTGGGTATGCATAATTCATATTAGAAAATTCGAAGGAATTAAGGAATGCATTTTCCATTGACGATGAGGTCTATAAAACAATAATTTCAACCCATAATGTACTCTCTTTTGAACACAGAACATCATCGCAATTCTATGACCAGATAGCTAAGAAGTCCCTACCCAATCCATACTCAATAGACAAAGGAAAAAGGATAAACATCATAGGCCACTACATCATAGCAACCATTATTCAATATGTTAAACATCCTATAGAAACCCAAAAAAAAGTATACAATAGGGAAAGAGGTCATTAAAGGAATCAAAAAGTTGTTCAAGTTTTCCACATGGTGCCTCACTATGAAGAAGGATCATACACCTTATAGATCATGTGGTGATATTTTCTTCACTTTCATTGTAAAAACCTATATAAATAAGATAAGATAAAGATAAAAAGGTATGTGTATGTTATCTTATCTTACATAAATAGATATAAAGGTATGTGGCTGACATTTTTACATAATAAATAGATAAAAAGGTATGTGTATTTTTTAAGTGTTTAAACATGCATGTTTGTAGTTTTAAAGATATAACTCTACCTTTCCAATAAACCATCTTCGTAGACTAGAGTGTCATGTCTCTTAGTGATATGAGTATGTTGGGTTCAACATGGATGGTCGGCACAATTATTATTGTTACATGTTCGATGGCACCAACTCACATAGAGGTAACCACTTAGTATCATATGTAATATTTTATATTGATTTAAAGAATACTATTTTATATTGACTTATAGAGTAATTTTTTATATTGACATATAACATGCTGGCTTGGAATTAGTTTTGAGTTGGACCAACTAGGCTTCTCACTATTCACATTCCTATTCTTCTTAGCATGGCCCAAATCCAGGTGCATTCTTCTTAGCATGGCCCAAATCCAGGTGCATTCTTCTTAGCATGGCCCAAATCCAGGTGCATTCTTCTTCTTATTCTTCTCCTAAATCATTTATTTACATACGTTAGAGTGCAAAGAAATATTTTATTATAATTAAGAAAATATTTTTAAATGAATTTTACCTTTAGAACTATTGACTGTGAAGATTAATTGTAAAGTTTCTAAATGCAATCATTAATCAATGTTTTCTTTAGTCTATTTGAAGTACATAATATTAAAGTATTACTCTATCCACCTTAATCAATTATAAAGAATGTATACTTTTGTGTGCCTCAATGTTTATAGCTAATGATAAGTTTGGTTCAAACATTGTGGGTTTTTACTCTAATTATTTATGCATGTCCATGCCACTATTGGTGTTTTAGTCCCTTCCTACATACCCTAACCACAAATATTTTACACATGATTAGAATTTACGATTTACAAGTGTTTTTCATTCATATTATCATCAAATCATACATTTAACTAGTTCATCCTATAATTATTGTAGCCATCAGTAGGAGTATTCCATGCACCAATTGTGCCATAGATTCAGGTAACCTTTGTACCTAGAACATCTATTGTGCCTCCACACAACAATGTTTTTTTCCTTTCACCCATCACTATACCCACGATCAGTTTGAGTGAGGTCACCATTGTACACTTTATTGTGTATGCATCTATTAAGAGACCACATTTTAGTGGTGAATATACTCTCATCACATCCATTGTTGTTTCCTCACTATTATTTTACAAGTGGTTAAAATTTACAAGTTAGATGTGTATGTCATCTATCTAGTTTGACACCTTGTTATCATAACCATTGACAAGAATATTCTATGCCCTAACTTCACCAAAGATTCAAATGTCCCTTGTTCTTGGTCCTTCTAGTGCACCTACAAATGATGACATTGTTTCCACTTCACTTACTGATATAACCATGCATTTGGACCCTAGAGGTGAAAAAATGCATTTTTTTAATTGATTGGAAATGACTCAATGCATGCCATTTGCATCTTCCTAAGTGGAAGAGTTTGGACTACAATGGTCCCATTGGACCTTGACATGTTCCAATAGTCAATTCCAAAGTTGAAGGACTCAATGATCCATTAATATTACATAGTTATACCATGAAATTTCCCTCCTTAGAAACCTATAAATATCATAATTCAAAATATGAGATATATTAGGCATGTACTTCTGAAGTACTGAAACATGAAATACATCATGAATGTTTTTCAAATGGGTTGGTGACTCAAAGTGATAACCAACAAGTCACATTATTTTTGTTATCTTGGATGGTCTTGTGAACCAGGGAGATAACTTCATTCCCTTCACGATTCCAAATGAACATGATAAAAAATTCACCATATTCCTTGTAACTTCTATCAATTATTTATGAACATGTTTACCACTTCTTGACGAGAATATGGATAAGTTTCATATTCATATCTACATAGGATTCCATGAAGATTTTAGGTGGTAAGTGGTTTGAAGTCGTGTAATTTTTAGCTCCGAAGCCCCAACACCATTGCTTATCCCTCAAGGGATGTGGTGACTAGTTATTAACCCAATCTAGGTCAAAGTGTTAGGCTTTCCATTATATTTTTGGAATTACAAAACCCTAACATCAATCAATAACATGTTGGGTAAGACTATTATAGTGAATGATTACAAGTCCTTAACGCTTGATATCTTGGTTTCTGTTGAAAATTGATGGAAGGGATGGATTATATGATTTGATGGATTTATTAGTTGGCAATACAATGTATACACAAAATATGGATTATATAAACTTTCCCTTCCATTTTTTTTGCTACCACAAATATGGACATATATTTTGATATTGTGAGTATCCATTTGTGAGATGGATTTGGAGAGAAAAGGAATAAATTTGTTTTATGGAGACTCAACAAGTGGAAGCATAAAACATTGAAACTATGGTTGAAAGGAAAGCTAAGAAATATTCGAATGGTGCATGGGTGAGCTCTTGTAAAAGTCATAAAGAACTATAGAAGAATGTATAGTATGGGGCTCTTGCTCTTGTAGCTGGTATTATTTAGACTTCTCAGTACAACTAGATAAACCTTGTGAACTATTTCCCATGCATGTTGAGAGACAAAAAGGATGTAGATGCAGATCCAACAAAAGCATCAACAACATTGGAAGAACTAATTGGTCCAACTCCCACCTTTGGAGGAGTCAATAATGGTAAGTACTTGGATACATACACTTTAAATATTAAAATTTCTTCGCATTATTTGAATGATATATAACAACACTAGGCGATATATTTATCAAGGAAGGAGGTATAGGTGGGGAGAAGATATATCACAAGTTTAAAGATAAAAATCATAACACTGATAAGGGTTTGAAAAAATATATCTCACACTCTTCTGTATAAATTGTAGTTCTATGTTAAATGTTGTATTAGTTGGGGAAATATTGGGTTATAAAGTTGGCTCTTTATCTCATGGTGGTGGTTATTATCACATGATAAATAAGGGTAAGCATGTCAAGAAGAGCCCTTTTTTCGGGGGATTAAGAAATAAACTTATTAAAAATACAGGCCCAAGTTTGGTAGGTAAAAACTCACTTATCCATCACACATAGGAGAAAGACTTAAAATAAAAAAAAAATGGGCTTTGACAATGAGGAGGGGTGATATTCTAATTGGTGAATTGAGAAGTTGTTTAATGGGTTGTTATTTTCTAGCCTTGAAAACAAATGGTTTATCTAGAGGTATTATATATAGGTGGACACAAATTTTGGAACTAATAAATTCTTATGCCACCTTTTCAAGTCTATGCACAATGTCATTGAGTAAAAGTTTGGACTACTCTTAAGATCTATTGAACGTGTATGGACCCTATGAGGACAAATAAACTTTCTAGGAAAGGATTTTTTCACTTTAATGTTTTTAGGATGGTAATGTTATCATGGGGGGGAACTTTAATTTTGACTTTGAATAGGGGATAAATATGAGGTACAGTGGACAAGACATACACATATGCAAATTTCTTGAATTACCAAATTGATGTAGTCGATTTAGTTGATGTTAATCATATATCTATGGGCCCTACTTGGAGAAATAATAGGGTGGGCATTGTTGCATTCTCAAAGAGTACTATAGACATATTTCTTATTTCAAAGGACTTACTTCAAGAGGTGGACAACTATAGATCATAGATTGACCCAAATAGGTGCTCAAATCACAATCTAGTTTTTCTAGAGCTATAATTCAGAAACCCTGAACTTGGAACTCCCTTTAAATTCAATCCTAGTTGGCTTGAGGAGTATAAATTTCACTCTCTAGTAAAGGATATGTGGAAACACTATGATTCTAATTTGTAACCCTTAGCTAGTGAACAATTTGTGGAATCTCTTAGGATCGCAAAGGAAAAAGTGGCCTTCTAGGAAGGGGAAAGATGTATGAAAATAGACTCCCTACTAAAGAAATTTGAATGTGATATATGAAATATGTTTGTTGGAAATGAGGTAGGAGTAATTTATGTGGAGGTAACTAGATTAAAAAATTGAGAAGCCAAGAAAGTAAGTCTATTAAGGATTAGGGAGATGGACTAGAGAATGCAAAGTAGGTACACCTAGTTGGCCCTACGAGATCATAATACTAAATATTTTCACACATTTTCAAAGCATAGGAAGAGTAATAACAATATCTGGGAAATGGTGAATGAGCAGGGTGTTCCAATTAATATTTTTTAAGGTTTGTGTTAACTAGGAATTAAGCATTTTTCAAATATTTGCAAAGAATAAGAAAGGGAAAAAGTTGCAGATGTCATCAATGTAACCACGTAGTTTCCAAGAGTAGTATGAGAGGATGATAATTATTCAATATATGAATATGTATCAAAATAAGAGCTCATGACTCTATTTTCATCCTTTCATAAAGATAAAATTTTCGGCTTCGATGGGTGGAATATGGAGTTCTTATTGGGATTTATTGAGGCACTGGGGGATGTTTTACTTTAACCAATGAATGATTTACTTTAACCAATGGGGGATTATTTACTTTAACCAATGTATGAAACCCTCTTCTCAATTTTCTAAAGGTGGCAATCACTTCATTGCTAGTCTATGTAGTGCATTTCCAAACCTTGGTCTACGTAGTGCATTTTCAAACCCTGGTCTACGCGATGCATTTCCAAACTCCCAAATTGGAAAATCTGCTTCATGTAACTTGTCAATAGTTCAACACTCAAAACAAATGTGCTCAATGTGCTCTGTAGAGAAAGAATTGTTTTTGGAGTAGGTGTTTGGGTTGAAGTTCAGACTTACCAAATACATCTCAGCCTCCTCTGCAATGGTCTGGATCTCCTCTTCAATGGTCTCGATATCCTCCAAAAATAGAAGTCTGTGGGTCTCCTTTATGCAATGAAGTCTATGGGTCTCTTCTGGGTGCATAGTCTCAATCTCCTCCAGACATAATGTTAAATTTTCGGAATTTACTTCAATCTGATCTAAGATCTTAACTAAGAGAACAACATGTATAGCAAATCTACAACATATCAAACATGGACACAATAATGCAAGCACACAAGAGACATAGAGTTTACTTGGGGAAAACCATAAAGGTGAAAAACCCCAATAACTTCCTCAGAGATAGATAGAGCAATGATACAACCAGAATACAAGAGATAGTCTTCTCCTAGCAGCAGAGCCTTCTCCTCACAAGTGCACCACTTTCTGAATGAGAGAAGTGTGTGAATGAATGATCAAATAGAGATCTCCCGATATCTATTTATACTTGTCATGTCCTACCCAATAAATTAATGGGGCCTACATGTCTAGCTTAACCCACGGTTAACTTAATCCGGGCCGACCCCACACTTGGTGGTATAATAACCCTTTGAATCACATGGCCGACCCCCAATAGGGTGGTCTAATAACCCTTCGACCCACACGACTTATACAAGGTCGACCCCAACAAGGTGGTCTAATAACCCATCAAGTATAAGTTATGACACTTCTGTATAGAGGAATAATAACATTTGTATAGGAATACAAACACTTCCCTATAGAGGAATAATACCATCTCTATAGGAGTACAAAATACATATATGAAATACATGGGTGAAATACATTTCGAAGTTACATATACATCAACACTCCCTCTTAACTAGGAAGGCATTTCTCGACATAAGTCTTCTAGTACAAGTCTTCTTCTCTGGATCATCATCATCGAATCATCATCCTCGAATCATCGTCATCATCACTGCTGCTGCTATCTCAATCAATCTCTGAATCTACTCGTCATAGGAAGTTCTACAGAGCCAGACCTTTTTCATACTAGATGTAGGCCCACCACCTGCAGGTCTTCATCATCTGTGCGAACGGTCTGATAGAGGTGGTCTCTCAGGACTAATTTTATGTGCAGATGCAATACCGGAAAGAGTATCCTAGGAACATTTATGTGCCTAAGCACGACCAGCAAGATCTCCCAGGACTGATTACATGCATATCCTTCACAATACCTTTAAAGATCATCCTAGGAACATTTATGTGCCGCAGCACGACCGACAAGATCTCTAAAGAGCATCCCAGGACTTATTACAAGCACACTGCTCAACCTCTCAGATCTCCAAGACTGATTACATGTGAATAGACAATACCTTTAAAGAGCATCCCAGGAACATTTATGTGCCGCAGCATGACCGGCAAGATCTCTAAAGAGCATCCCAGGACTTATTACGAGCACACAACTCAATCTATCGGATCTCCAGGACTGATTACATGTCTCCATAGTAATACCTCATCCCAGGACTGATTACGAGCACACAGCTCAACCTATCGGATATCTGAGGACTAATTACATACTACATACCAATACCTCATCCCAGGACTAATTATGAGCACACAAATAAACCTATCAGATATCTGAGGACTGATTACATGCTATTTGTACAACCTGCCACATATCATCTCTGACCTCCAAGTATCAACTTGATACTCATGATCCAACGGATCATCATCGCACGAAGCATCATCCTGATGCTCATGATCATACTGATCATCATCACTATACCGTCCTGGTACATATCATCTCAAGAAACATCCTGAAGCTCATCATCATGATCATCCTGATAATACAATGCATCCACCTGATGCATACCAAGTATCTACCTGATACATATCATCATACATGATTCACTTGATCATACAGTGTATCCACCTGATACAAATACAAATACATGATCCACCTAATCATACCTGATACATATCAACATACATGATCTACCTGATCATACAATGTATCCACCTGATACATATACAAATACATGGTCCAAGCATCCAACATGATGCATATACAAAATACATACAAATGATCCAACTGATCATATCTAGAATCCAACATGATGTGTTCACACATATACATATAAATGATCCAACTAATCATATCCAGCATCCAACATGATGCGTTCATACATATACATATAAATGATCCAACTGATCATATCTAGCATCATCCTGATGCATATACAGAGCAGTAATTGGAGTATCGTCCTGATGCTCATCATCCATGACCCTCTTGATCATCATAGCAACGTCCTCTTCAGATCATCTCATCGTCCTTGAAGTATATCCCAGATGCACATCATCCAGCACTTACACCATCGACATAGGAGAGCACATCTACCACCATTCGGGGAAGGCTCCAGCCCTTACTTTTTCACCATGGGAGAACACATCTACCACCATGTGAAAAATGGCTCAACAATTACATCACGGCCATGAGAGAACACATCAACCATGTCAGAAAAACTCATGTGCATTTGCATCTTCCAGACTCATCACTTCCCTTTGGAAGAAACATGGATCTGAAGTGCACCAAGCTTCTCTCTAAAGTACTCAAACTCCACTCTGGCCAATGGCTTGGTCAATACATCTGCAACCTGCTCATCCGTCGCAACATGCTCTGCTTCGGTCATACTCAGTGCTACGCAGGACTGCTTCCTACTAAACCAAGAGATCACACCCGATCCCATGCTGAAGCAGCACCCAGAAGTGCTCTTCCTATCTGCAGCACTGCCTGCCCAATCTGAATCAACATAACCTTGCAGGTTAAACTTTTGATTCACTTCATACTTGAGCCCATAATCAACTGTACCCTTCAAGTACCTTAGAATATGCTTTACAGCAACCAGGTGAACACTCCTTGGATCCGTTAGGAACTGGCTCAATGTGTTCACCGCAAAGCAAATGTCTGGTCTCGTGTTCGTCAGGTACATCAAGGACCCAATCATCTGACGATACATGGAGACATCAACCGACTCAGATGAAGCATCACATAGAAGCTTCAGGTTTGATGCCATAGGTGTGGCCATAGCCTTGCAGTCCATTATCTCGAACCTCTTCAGGATATCTACTACATACTTCCCTTGTCCAAGGAAGATTCCATCTGCACTCTACCACACCTCCATGCCAAAAACAAATAGTGCATCATCCCCAAGTTCTTCATCTCGAACTCGGCAGCAAGCTTCTGTTGCATGTCGGCAAACAATCTATCCTCACTTGTTACAAACAGGTCATCCACATACAATAGTAGTATCACTGGATTGTCTTCCTCAACCTTGTAGTAAAGGTTGGAATCCGCTTTACTCTTGGTAAATCCCAAACTAGATAGAAATATGTCTATCCTACCATACCAAGTTCTGCACATATATGACTCCTTGTCATGTGTCTCAAAACCAAGTGGCTTCTTCACATACACTTCTTCTTCAACTACACCATTCAAGAAGGCTGTCTTAAAATCCATCTGGTGTATCTTCCACTTCATCACTGCAGCCAGAGCAAGTACGGATCTAATGGAAGTGTATTTGTCTACAGGAGCAAAAGTCTCTATGCTACCACCTGCAGCATGCTTGATCTTGTAGATCCTCTTGGAAGTCACTACAGACTACCCTTTGGGACTGCATCCCAAACATCTTCATGATCGACTGGTACTCCTTGATCATGGCATTCTTCCCAGATCCTGGGAACTTCAATATCTTCAATATTTTCAATAGATAACTTTGTTGCTAAACAAATGTTGTAGTCCTTCTTTTGTAGGTGATGGTATACAATCTTTCCTACACAACAAGTTAAATTGCATGATTAGAAAACATCTCATAGTTTTCAGAACAAATTCTTACACATAAAGAAATATGTCATACAGTCATGCAATTATCTTAGCCAACTCTTCAATACAACATTTATCCATATTCCGTAACTTTCTAGATGCCTTCCAATCTCTACCAAAACATTGTTAAGAGTGTGCACAACTCCTAACATGTCAGCAAAGAGGTTTCATTCTAGATAAGTAGCAATGGAATGTTGTACAGTGCCCTAGGCCACTTACCCATGTATATTAGTAGTATACTATTCATCAATGCAACTATTCTAATATGCATAATACACAACCTAATTCTAGGAACATAAGCATATACATCGTTGAATAACATTATGTAAGAAGTGACAATTCAAATACCTATCTTTGTTTGGTTGTTGGGTGGACTCCCTCTAAATCTTTGCAACTCCATTCTGATGTGGATTGTGAGAAGTGGTCGACTCCCTCTGAATATCTGCATCCTTGCAGAAGCTACTGAAGTGTGCTCCTTTGCTTTCTTGCAGGAACAACTGGAGTGTGCTCCCTCTTGATCTTTGCTTCCTGGATTACCTGTCCTTGAACTTATATCCATCCTCAATCACTATGCATGCTTATTAGTATCATCATTGTGTTATCCTTGAGGTCTCCTACATAATTACACATTTATTAGTATAATCTTAATACTATCAAAACACAATAATCTTAAACATGTATAGTCATGATCATTCACAAATAATAAACATTAGTATTCAAGGTTTCAGGGAAGTCTTCTTTTACTCATGCATATTCTTATTTGATCATAGGACTCATCAATGCATAAACCCGTGATTACTCAAACCTATACCTTCATGATTCTTATGGTTAGTCATATCATCAATTATGGTAAGAAACATAATATGCATACAACCATGACTATTCAAACCTATGACTTCATGAATAATCATTATCAACAACACAACAGTATAAGATCCTAACACAAGGTAGGATTCTAGCTTGATATAGGAAAAACATACCTGGATTAGCATGCTAGCTAGTTATGTCTAACATACCCGCATAATGTCTTTTGGTTCTCTTCAATGACTTGTGCTAGTAACCTGCATGTCTCATAAGTTATCCATTATAGAACCAAGTTATACATACCTCGTAAGTAGATCTTCTAAGTGATCCATGACAATGGATGAATCTTTGTCTTCATGTCATCATGATCATATGTTCTTGAACTAGAACATGATTTTTCTTTCTTGGTGTACCTTTCATGTTAGAGGATAACCTAAACCTCATACAACACCATAATGCATTAGTACAATCATAAGTGTCAACACCCTAATCAATGAATATCTTCTATCATGCATTCATAATTTTGTTAAGGTGATACGACAAGTCTAAAATCAAGGTTGTACTAACTGTAATAACATGAAGACAAACATACCATAAACTTAATCATGAACAAATATCGAAACATACCTAGATGAGTCATACCTGTCAAGATTGCTTGTAATCTTCTTATGTAAGGCCTTAACCTCATCTCCCTCTGAACAGGAACTTCTTCACTTATGCAGGTGACCAAACCATTCTCTTCTAGGATTAACCCAATCCACTTGATTTGTAGGGATTGGATCTGGAGCTAGATTAGGGTTTGTCAGAAGAACCCTAAAAATTCAAACTTTGAATTTCAAACTTTCGAAAGGATAGAAATATGCGCCTTGATGAGCTGATCAAGCTGGTATACTCAGAATTTGAAAACTGCAAAGTTTCACTCCTCAATTTTGCCTTTGAAACTTCCGGATTCACTAGACGTGACCCCAAACTAGGGTTTGAAAAATACCACCCTTCTTCCCAATCAAAAGGTTTGATCCAAATCTCTAAGCTTCTATTTTTCTGAGGAGCTTCCAGTTGTGGTCACAGATTTCCAAAATTCCCATTTTTGCAGAAGCCCTAATTTTCCACTTTTCCGATCAAAGTCCCGAACTAGGGTCTGATCAAGCCCAGCTTACTACCCAACCAAAAATTATGATCTTGGTCTCTAAATTTCAATTTGGATGAGTATCATTCAAACGTAGTATCTGATTACAAAAATTCCAACTTTCTCTGAAACCCTAAATTTCGGAAGCCATGAATGAAGGTGCTCAAAAATAATTCTGTTTTGATAGAAATATGTACATAATTCTTTCTAGTGTAACTCCACACTTTTTGATCCACAGGGTCTGAAAACTTTTTATGTGGTGTCCTAACCTGCCATCTTTCCATCCCAACAGGTCTGACCTCAATTGGATTCTCTGAGAGAGAGTTATGCCAAGTGTCACAACGTGACCTGTTTATGGGATAAAATAGGAGAGCGAACTTTTACGGCATGCCACATGTCACTGGTTCAACTTAGGCCTCTGAAAACGTTTCTGGAGATATTACATTTTGTGTACTACCTGTCACTCTTTATGAAATTTCATTTGGAGCTTCCTAGCCCAAGTTATGACCTTTTTTCCAAGGTCACCTGTTTAGGACTAAGATTTGGAAGAGGCAGAAACCCTATATTGTACAAATCATAAATCACAAAGTACAACAAATTAGAGGTTTTCCTTTGGACACAAGGAACATGGGGATCTTAGCTTCGACCTGTAACAATTTCAGATCCGAAAACTTCTCCAAAATGGATTTATAGCGAAAGTGATACGATGATTGGGTTTTGCTATATCAAGCCCTAGCATCGTAAGTGCAACAAGTCTCATATATGCCATATCATGCCTTCTTTCAGGCTAGCTCTGATACCATGTTAAATTTTCAGAATTTACTTCAATCTGATCTAGGATCTTAACTGAGAGAACAACATGTATAGCAAATCTACAACATATCAAACATGGACACAATAATGCAAGCACACAAGAGACACAGAGTTTACTTGGGGAAAACCATAAAGGTGAAAAACCCCAATAACTTCCTCAGAGATAGATAGAGCAATGATACAACCAGAATACAAGAGATAGTCTTCTCCTAACAGCAGAGCCTCCTCCTCACAAGTGCGCCACTTTCTGAATGAGAGAAGTGTGTGAATGAATGATCAAATAGAGATCTCCCGATCTCTATTTATACTTGTCATGTCCTATCCAATAAACTAATGGGGCCTACATGTCTAGCTTAACCCATGGTTAACTTAATCCGGGCCGACCCCACACTTGGTGGTCTAATAAACCTTTGACTCACATGGCCAACCCCCAATAGGGTGGTCTAATAACCCTTCGACCCACATGACTTATATAGGGCCGACCCCAACAAGGTGGTCTAATAACCCATCAAGTATAAGTTACGATACTTCCGTATAGAAGAACAATAACATCTCTATAGGAATACAAACACTTCCCTATAGAGGAATAATACCATCTCTAGAGGAGTACAAAATACATATATGAAATACATGGGTGAAATACATTCCGAAGTTACATATACATCAATACGCAGAAATGATTTTCCCTTGCGATCTTGTGAGCTTGAAGACTATAAGCAGGTCGAGGGCAGGGTAGTTTGAGAGCAAGGTTCATGCGATTTCATGAGCTCCAAATCGAGAGCCCTTGCGATTCCGTGAGCTCCAAATCAAAATGGAGAGCCCTTGCGATTCATGTGATATAATATTTGTTTTTTTTGTTTATATATATATATATATATATATATATATTACATATAATAATGTTTTTTTTTTTTGTTTTTTTATATAATGTTTGTTTTTTTATTTTTTTTATATAATGTTTTTTTTTAGGTTATATATATATATATATATATATATATATATATATATATATTACATATAATGTTTGTAAACTAGGATACCTATCTATGGTATCATAAACCAAGTGGAATAGCATGGGTTGAGGCTTGATTCATGGTACATAAGCCATATAATCCTTCTTACTACATAAGACCATATGATTCATCCTACAATAATGCTTTAGCAAAGACATGTTCTTTGTGTCCTATACCATATCCCACTTATTTTAGGAATTGTCTTATTGAAAATAAAAAATAAGAAGACTAGGTCTAGACATAAATATAAAATGCCATAGTAACTCAATGAGTAATTGAAGAAACAAGAACATTAATACTTGAAACTGCAATTGCACCATATAAGCATTGTTAGTATATCAAATCCTAAATCACAATAATCATGGTGATGGTGGTAATGCTTAAACTCCATGTTTAATATGGAAAATATGAATACAAAATGATAAATTAGTAATAAGACTAAATAATTAACTAAATTTAAAACTATTTTATAAGTTAAGCCCACAATACACATGGTGCTTAACAAATATAAACTTAAATAGTCCAAATCCAATACATAGAACTTGGAACATGTATGAAAAAACAATAAAATATTAATAACAATAAATATTTAACTGACTTAGAAACTATTATATGCATGATGCTTGACAAATATAAAGTTTATCCCTACCAAATATATTCATAATACTTTACAAATATAAAGTTTATTCTTACCAAATATTTATGTTTCATATTTATTTAAATCCATTTTAACCCTATACTTATCTATCTTAAGACATTAAATTCTCCAAAGTGAAAATTATGTTTATTAAAAATACTTGAGGAAAACTTCAAACCCAAAAGATTCTATATACTTAATAATAATAAAACCATAAACATTTTATTAGTTTATCTTAATGCATAAACTAAAAACACAATTTAATTACATACCCCTTGATGAAGATATGCCAATCATGTGTTTTCACCCTCGCAAAATCACCTTTCTTTGTTATGATATTCTTCATGTTCGAATAAAATCCGGTGGGAAATTTAATTTTTCGCATGACTTCTTTTACAACATTACTTTGATGCTAAGTTAACAACCATGGAAGTGATTTTATATTAATTTGGTCTCTGTTTCTATGTAATTGAATGACGTCTTTCATTGGATGGTTGGCTTCTTGAATGTCATTGCAAATTTTGACAATTTTTTCTTTGTCACTCCTTCCATCCAGTATTCGCCATAATGTTTCAGTCACATTCTTTCTGATATGCATTGTATCAAACAAATGGGAAATTTGTAGGTGCTCATAGTAGGGAAACCTACTGAATTGTTTAGGATAACTTTGCATTCATCATGGAAGCCCATTAATTCCTTCATGATCACGACGACCATCATGAACCATATTTATAAATAAATTACAGAAATCAATGTCAATTATAGTAAACAACACATTGTAAAAAAAATCAAACATTTCATATACGATGATAGATAGACAATTTGATCTGTACGTACCTTGACGATTTCTATTATATTGCAACTTCCATAGGTGAGGTGTCGTTCTATGCGGTTTTAATGCAATCTCTTGCTTCTCATTGAATAGATTTTTTTCGGTAGTTCGATGCATATGATTCTTATAGAGGAAGTGCCTATACTCATCAATCACCTCATTTCCTAAACTTTTTGAACGACGAGATTTGATCTTAGGACCACAAACTGGACATGAAAATTTTCCTTTTGTTTGAATACCTACATAAAGAGATAGATTAACTATGTCAATTATAATTATATAAAATGAATGGATTATTTAAAAAAACATACGTGCATAATATATCAACTAGTTCATAAAATTAAATACAATTAAAGTGGAACTTATAATTACAAACCACAAAAATGGGTTAACCCCGGGGCATCGTGTATTGTCCATACAAGCATTGCATGGAATTGAAATTGTCTTTGTCGTATTGGTCTAGATACGTCATACATAGTGATGGCATTCCATATCTTTTGTAGCTAGTCAATAATAGGTTCTATAGATACATTCATATCTTTAACTTGGTACTTTCCTGATTGATTTGAACATATAAAATATATAATTATTACACCATTTAGATATATAAATAATACACAAGAGAAAAATAAAAATAAAAATATATGACATTATGCAACAAAATATGACACATGAGATGTCACTACATTAAAAAAAAATTGTTGTAGACACATACCTAGAATAATCATTACCAACATTATGTGCTCCCTCTTTATTGACAACCATGGGGGAATGTTATTGTTGATAACAAAAATAGGCCACACCGAGTATATAGATCTCATCTGTGCAAATGGATTGACACCATCTACTACAAGAGAAATCCTAACATTACGAGGTTCTTCTTTAAAGTGTGGCAATTTTTTCTCCATATCTATAAATGTAGAACCATCCACATGCATTCGAATAATGTCATATTGACTTATGCTCCTTGCATGGTAATCCATAAATTGCGCTATGTTTTTGCACCTGAACAGTTGTTGCAAATGTGGAATAATGGGAATATAACGAAGAACCTTGACTTAGTGTTCTCATCGCCTAATAGCATTAAAAAGCTTATGAAGTCAGTAAAAGACCCCATAGACCCGTACCTAAAAAAGGGGTTTTACCATATTCCTTGTGAATGCGGGAAATCCTACATTGGCGAAACAGAGAGATCCATTCGAACTAGGGTTAAGGAGCACTGCGCTGATATTTGTCTAGATCGAACCCACAAATCTGCACTTGCTGAGTTGCATTGCCATGACACAAAGCACCCAATTAAGATAGAGGACATGAAGGTGTTAGCTCAAGTGGATAATTGGTCCAAAAGAAGAATCAAGGAGGAAATCGAGATAGTTAAGAACCCAAAGTGCTTGAATAAGGATGAAAGCTTGACCATCAGTAGAACTTGGCTCCCAAACCTCACAAAATATGCTAAGTTTCTTACTAAATCCAATTAAATTAAATTAAATTGTAAAATAAACATTTTAACTATAATTTAATAAGAATTGAACTATAATGATTATATTATAATACATTTACTTAATAATATTTAATATTTAATATTTTTTAATTATTAAAAAAAACTTTGTGAATTTAATAAACCCCAAACTATTAATAAAAACTTATACTTAATGCTTTAAATTTAATAACTTTATGAATTTAAATTTAATTACTTAATTACCTTTTGAATTTCAATTTAATCAACCCTAATAAAAAATTTCAATTATTTATCAATTAATTATTTAATAATTTAAATTAATAAAATTATATTAACTATATACTTAGAAAACTTAATATAATTTATATTAACTTTAAACCTATAAAATTATATTAAATATAAGCTTAATATAAATGAATCTAATTAATTAACATTAACTTAACTATGGATTGCACTAACCATTATATTAATTTTTATCATTATACTAACTATTATACTAACCATTAAATTGACTATTACACTAACTATTAATTAGTTGATAATTTAATTATTAATTATCAACTAATAAAAACTAACCAATTAATGATATTAATCAAAATAAAAATTAATTAATAAAATTTCAAACTCGAATTAGTAAATTATTAGACCCTTTCAAATATTAGTTAATATAATTTTAAAACATTATGAACTAAACTTAATAAATCCTAAAACCTAAAAACTTACCATTAGTAAATTTACCATTAAATTTAACTAAAATTAAACTCTCAAACAGAACCCTAGAGTTGGTCCATTTAAATCCTTTGATTATTCCATATTAATAACTAATGAGGGTGAAGATCTTCTCAGGCATCGCTAATGTCCTAATGATGAGCCAAGAATGGCTCGACACATTGAAGACATAAATTTACCTACCGTAGACTCTCCACCAAATGCCATGAATTCTCACTGTGATTCTCAGCCAATTAAACCTTTTTTTTATTTGATATGTTCAATATCTACTGATATGACATTCTAGACATTATGTTTCAAATTCATGTTGATTATAATATATAACATGGTCATCAATTGCTTCATATTGCATTCCAATTTCTTTCATGATGGTAGATAATATCGATATGTGCGAGGTAAAATATTTGACGGTGGTGACAAAAATTCAGCTATCAAGCTACAACGAATTAAAATAAAAAAAAACTAGTTAATATAATATATAAATAATATTAATGAAACATATTTCATCCGTATTAATTTTACTTATGAATTAACAATAAAATTATTAGAGGAACAAAGATAACCTTTATTGCGATCATATATATGTATTGATGGAATATATTACATACCTTAACATCCATGTGATTGACGTGTTTGAAAGACCATTCATAACCTTCAAGCTCATTATCAACAATATAGCAGAGAGAAGATTTGTGTTGGAGCCCTCATAAAGGATTTTGTATGCCTTCTCAAGAAGAGGTAAATCATGAACATCATCAAAGTCATCATTTTCATGATCATCATCATCATCCATTCTAACATTAAATGTATCATGAATCAATGTATTTGTACCATCATATTCAACTATGTTATTAGTATGATCATCTTCTTCAATATGATCATTAACTTGTTCTCCATTATTCATAGCTCCATGTTCCTCCGGTACTTGTTTTGAAAGCACATCCTTCGGGAAATATGACGTAGGAGGTATTTCCTTTATAATTACATGAAACCATCAATAGATATTAGTTAATATAACAAATATTAAAATAACACATACATTTAAAAAAATGATCAATATAAAGACATATATAACGAAAAACTTTCCAATGGATGATATTCATGTCCCCCCTCAGCGTGTCCATGTTCCCTACAATGTATTATGGTTGTTGTGACCTTTATTCTTCTCCTTTTAAAGCCCATGCATTGACTACATGGACAATAACATTTCCCAACACCCTTTGTTTTCATTCCATCCCACAATTTAATACGCAATTGTCGATTTTGTTCGTTTGGATCAGGAATATTGTTATGTGACATATTCTGATACAGAGCTTGACCGATGATTATCGATCTTAAAAAATCAAGCTCCACATTTCACTATTTTTAATCACAGTAACAATTGAAATAATTGTGGATTTTTGTATGGAAAACAGTCTGTGCGAAGATTATCATTTCCGCAAACCGTCGCTTGTATAACAAACATGTTGGAATGTTTCAATAATTTATAGTTTCTAAAAATAAATGTTCATCGTAGATCCAACGAAGTTATCATAGTTACTGTTATAACCTATATTTCAAATATCCGATGAGATTCGTCAAATATCCAATGACAGTCATCGGTTATTCGAAGAGCATTGAATATTCGACAATTGAAGAGGTCAATTTAAAAAAAATTAAGCAAAATTTGTAATTATAAAGGTGAAATCCGATGACACGGTCAATTTCGTCGGATTTTGGGTTCAAATTTTGTTGTGATTCCCAACTATCAACCAATAAATTCTTAGTCTTGCTTGCATAATTGCACCATTTGTTCAACCAACTTCTTGGTTGTTTGAGCATATGTACCATGGTCCAACCAACTCCTTCAATTTGATGGCATGAGAGAGTATGACTTGTTGGACTTGATTTCTGCACAAGGGCCACATGATGTAGGATCCTTTACTTGTGTTTCTTCTCGAACTGGATCTTCATGAAATATCTTCTGGATCTACATGATGTATCATTTTATGAAATTCTTCAAACTTGACCTGCAATATGTATCCTTGATGCACTCTTAGATATACTCCATATTTTCTTGAATGTTGTATCATTGATATACATCTTCAGATAGAATGCACTTTTAGATATACTCCAAAGTTGCATACATAATCAGTCCTTGATTCACAACTTCATCCCTCTTTAGAATGGATGCAGTAACTGGATATAATTTTTTAGATTAACATCCATGTCTATTACCTTGCACATATGCTTCTAGTTTTCTTCTTGAGATGTCTATACTTTTATATATATTCCAAAGTTGCATATCTATCACCTTCACCTCTTGCGCATATATATCTTATGTTCATGCTCTCTTCATTATGTGCATATACTTATGGTGTTCATGATTTCTTTATCATGTACATAGACTTCCTCAAAGTGGATTCTTCGTAATTTTGTTGGACTGCTGTATCCACTTTGACTTAGGCTGACATCAATGACTCATACTAAATTAGTTGACATCCTCTTTGACATTGGATGACAGTCAAACACTTAACATATTCTTTAGTTGAAATTAATGCCAACCAATGCTCAACAATATCCTCACACTTGGCATCCTCTTTGAAAAACACTTGACATCAATGACAACTAATGCTCAACAAAGCAATCCAAAGAGGAAAGGAAACAAAGCAAGGATAAAGCAGGAAAAAGCTTTGTTGCTAAAAGAAGTCAAGGAGGGAGAATGAGTGATGAAGGAGAAGACATTCAATGCATCCATATGGCCAATCAGTTTATAAAAAGAGAGGAGCACACCACTATCACATATTTTTCCAGCATTGATATTTTTCTTGAGATCTTATCTTCTCAAAGGCTTGGCAGATGTGCCCCTAGGCAACTTTGGGAGATGTTCCCCATAGCAAATTCATTCCATTCTTCATCAAAGTTCCAATGCTTCCACTAGAGCACGTGTTGTGGTTCTGATTCATCCATAATAGTGAAAAAATCAAGCCTCCAAAGTTGATACAAAGGCTAGTTCCAGATTGAGTGAAATTCATGGTGAGATACATACTAAGAAGTGATATTTCTGAGTAATTGCACCCCTGTGAGATGTATTATATGTCTTGATATATTCTTGAGTATCCAAAATGTCATTTTTCTGTATAAGGCTCTAATCTTATGGTTCTATCTCTTCTTTCTTCCTTCTATTGAAGATCCCTGCTCTTATTTGTAAGAATCATTGAAGATTGAGTATTGTATGTATGTTTGGATCATAGAAACTTTCAATTGTTTCTATATCAATCTAATATAGATTTATGTTATTCAATAATATGTAATTGAGTTCATGTATCAGTCCTAAGAAGAAATATGAAAAACTACTGAAGTTGTTTGTATCTTCATTTTTCAAGGTTTGCTATATGTGCTTCAAAAATTGTCTAGTTTTTCAGTAGTTGTCATAAAACGCATTTTGTGAGCTCTTTGGTCTTTATGTAAGATGTTGCAGGTCCATTAGAATCTTATAAACCCATCCACATCTTTTAGACTGGTATTTGTGACCCTCTAAGAGTGTTTGACCTCCAAACCTTGTCTATTTTTTTTCTAAACCTCTTTTTGATTACTGTAGAAGGTTGGGAGATATTCCATATAGTCAGTCCCAGGTTGGATTACTTTCAACAAGCACCAGAAGCCTTGGGTTTCCAAATAATTCCCGTGGACCATTTCCTTGTACCCTTGGGGTTTAGATCAAGGGGTCTACCTGGGCGTGACGTACCCATAAAAGTGTTGTTGTCAAAGTATTGGCATGTTGTCATCCTACTTGCATCCTTAGCAGGTCATTAGCATTATCTTGGAAGAGTTTAGGAAGAGTTTGAGGTGGTTTAAATTTTTATGTTTGAATTCTAGTCAAATTACCTGATTTTTTCAAAGCTACATATTGTTGTTTACATTTTGTAAGTTTTTGGAGTTAATGTGCCTTGAATCAAATCTGGTACATTACATTTTGAGGAGAACCTCTCACAACTCATCTAATAGCTTACCCCCTCTTCAACTAGGAAGTAAACCCTTTTTCATTCTAGTGATATTGAATCCTTCACAAATGTCGATTTCTATGGTGTTCCCCTACTTTTTCTATCCTCACTACAACAAATGCAAGGCATAATGTGTAGGAAAACTTCTTGTGGCACACTAGAGCACAAAGTTGACACTCGAGTCATAGGGGGGCTACCCTTTTGTTACTTTGATACATTTTATTAATCGCAAGTCAATTTTGCAAAGAAGAAAAAACATCATGGTAGCTTCAATAAAATAACAAAAATATGATTTGTATTTTTCTTTTAGTGAATGACTAAGACAATCTATAGAATGCTACAAAGGAATAAAATTTACTAAATTTATTTAGGATTCACCTTAATCCTTATCTTATCTTTAGAAGATAACAAACATAAACATGAAAATGAACTTAAGAGGAGTTTATAAAACTAATTTCTTAACATTCATTCCCATGATAAGGAAAATTAAATGGGGATGCACACAAGCATAGATCCATTTATTCATTTAACAAGAAGACGAGAAATTAAACTAGTAGGGAGTAACAATAATTTGATAATGTTTTTATATTATTCACCAATTGAAAAATACCATGGTCTTGATAACAAAATAATAAATACCACCAGCATAGATCCATCTTAACTTTGGCTCTATCAAGGGCCGATAGGGATCAAATATCTTGAGGAATTTTAGGACTCTAAAAAGGGGTTTGCACCTCAAGGGATTTGATCCCTAGTCTCATCACTTTATAGATCATTAAGATGGATCTATGATGGTTTATTAATATGCAATTATTACAAAACTAATATTTAACTGATTGTTATATTATCGACTGGAAAATACATTTAATCTAATATATTTTAGGTTATAATCATTCAAGCACCAACTATTCCAATTTGGATATCTTACAAATATGCCAAAGTTGCATTAATTAATTAATTAATTATGAAGTAAAATAGATATTCACCCAAAACTAATATCTAACCACTAACTATTCCAATTTGGAATCATGTTGTAAATGTGAACACATAAATACTACAAATAAGTAAAAATTTCATTAATTGATTTAGTATGAAGTAAAATAGTTATTTACCCAAATTTAAAAATTGTATTCATTTATTGGTTATGAAGTAAAATAGTTATTTACCTGTATTTAATCACCCAAGTGTCAAATATTTCATGTTGTAAGCTATAACCTATCAATCCTACAAATACACAAAAGTCTCATTTTTTTTGTTTGATTGTCCATCACTCAGGGATGATAGCAATGAACTATTTTTTAAGAACCGCAACCCAAGGGAATATAAGCCGTCAAATTCACCTGGGGATCGCACTCGGCCTAGGAAACGCCAACCCTTATGGTGGCTGGATTTTTTGGTGTCTCCTCCCAACTAACTCACCCCTAAGGGGAATTGAACTCAACTTGCCCTGCTGATGAGACCCACACCTTAACCGAATGAGATAGAGAGCATTGACTACACAAAAGTTTCATTCATTCATTAATTGTGAAGTAAAATGGTTTCAATTTACCCAATTATTGGTTAATGTGAAATTGTCACAAAACTAATATCTTACTTATTGTTCGATTATTAACTTAACAATACATAATCCAATATATTCATCCACATGCCAACTATTCCAATTTGTATCCTAAAGAATAACACATAAACCCTACAAATATGCAAAAATTGCATTCATTCATTGATTATGAAGTAAAATAGTTATTCTTGTAATTATTTATGAAAAAAATATTTAAAATGTTAGGATGCATGAATGGAAATTGAAATTGAAATTCAATTTATATTTATATAAATTTATTTTACAATCTATCCAATTTAAATTTGGATCCTACATGTGACAAATGTGACACATCTCATCCACATTGAGCTGTAGAAAGGGCCTCTCGGCCCAACAATCCATAGGATACAAAAGATTGCTCTAAGGGAGCTTATTTCCTTGGCTTTGCATATACCCTTTACAAAGTTCGTAATTGGAATCAAGTTTATAAAATTATTGAGGAGGAGATAGAGAAGAAAACTAGTGTCAATGTGATTGATCCCCCTTAGACAAACCATAAAAAAATATTACAATATTAAGAAATTGGTTATTTCAAAATGCCAACAGCATAACAATCACAAAAAAAATGATCCTTTGTTGGAACCATAGGTCATTCTAGTTCATCACATTTGTATATCTTTTGGAGCTAGGAAATCAATAGTAGACTATAAGAGTTGACTAATTGGTCAACTAGTTAAAAAAACTAATAGGCCATCTAGGATCTCGACTAGTAAAACCAACCGACCGACAAAGGATTTGACTAACCTAACTGACTGGTTACGTAGTTGGAAAAAAACTATCAAGTATGACACAAACATGGAATAATTTAAGGAGGTTGTTATGTGATGTGGGGAATGTATGTGGACACATTATTCCTCAGTGACGCAAGTCGGGTCGGTCGTACCTTCTTACTTAACAATTCACACGACACACACGACGTTCACACAAACTTGGTGTCAACATGATGCCAAAAGTTGGCTTCTATTACTTCAATCAAATAACAATTACAATGCAAAATGAAAGGAAATATAAACAACTAACTAGTCGGCCTTAGCCTTTACAATATACATAAGTAAATGTGTGTTTTCTTTGTGTGCGATCTTCTCCCTCTCACGGCCTCTATTGAATGCAAGCTCTCGCTAAACTATGGATGAACAATCTCTCTCCCCATCAATCCACTGTGATCAACCTCTCCTTCCTTGTGCCTGCCCACCGGTCTTCTACTTTGTTGTTGCTCATCCCTAGGTCCACTTCGTTCCCTAAGACACTCTTCCTCTATCCGTCGAATCCTCCAGATCACGCAGACCTACAGTTGTCAGCACCATCTGGCCATGCTGCACAACCTTTGTCCTGATCCCAACCACCTTCTTAACTGCTCATAACTTCCTTAGCAACCTCGAACGGCTACCAAGTACTTTTCCTTGACTTCTAAGCTTCTTTGACTCTGCTACAGTAGTCGGTCCCATCACTAACCTCGACCATACGATTTTCCATCATCCTTCGAATTTACCCATCAGTTTCCTTTCGCGTCTATGGCTTCGCCAGTCCACCCCTTCCTCCTCGCTTGGCTTCTGCCTTAACTTGTCGATGTCGATGTTCGAAAACATGTCGACTCTTGACCTTTCCACTGCAACTTTGTCGTATGTAGACCTATGACATGTCGACTCTTGACCTTTCTTCTTTTGTCGGCACACCTCGACAGCTTCTGCTCAACTTATTGACTTCGACAGCCAATCTTCCTTTCGCACCAGTGGTCGTCGACAATCCCCCTGGTCGACTTCTCATGTCGATTAACTTTTACTATTTCTCCTGGGCCCCGATGCTCCTGCATCACTCAATTAAAAGGAGTTGGTTACTTCTTGATCCATAAAATAATGATCTTATGGGTCGAATTATCATGGATAAGTGTAATATGTGAACAATGCATTTCAATATATTGTCTATTGTGATATGATATGATTAAGTGTTGAAATGGTGTCTATTTGACATCATTTATTCTTTGAATAATTAGTTATCTAATTTCTAGTATTTCTAATTCCCTATTTTTCTTTCAACATGGTGTTTGATTTATTGGTTTGAATCACAACCTATTGTTTGCAAGTCCAGTGAGGTGTCAATTGGACATGTTCTGTCTGAGTGAATCTATTTGTGATTGATTTTAGGTTTCGACTTGTAGACTGTATCAAGGTTTAGATCGATAAATAAACGTTATGGATTCCAAACAAGAACATTTGATATTGAATGGTCACAACTATGGAATATGGGCACATTATTCCTTAGCATACCCGAACGACTACCAAGTACTTTTCCTTGACTTCTAAGCTTCTTTGAGTGCTACAGTAGTCGGTCACATCACTAACCTCGACCATACTGTCTTCCGTCATCCTTCGACTTTACCCATAAGTTTCATTTCGCATCTACAACTTCTCCAGTCCACCCCTTCCTCCTTGCTTGGCTTCCACCTTAAAATGTCGATGTCGTTGTTTGACAACATGTCAACTCTCGACCTTTCCGCTGCAACTATGTCATCTGTTGACCTATGACATGTTGACTCTCGACCTTTCTCCTTTTTTCGATGCACCTTGACAACTTCTGCTCGACTTATTGACTTCGGCAGCCTATATTCCTTTTGCACTAGTGGTTGTCGGCAATCAACCTGGTCGACTTCTCATGTCGATCAACTTCAACTATTTCTCCTAGGCCCCGATGCTCCTACATAAGACTCCCCAGGTGAAAAATAAATCGATTCCTCCATTAGTCTCTTGAACTCTTCTTCGAAAATCCATGTCGCCTCTCGGAACTCTACATCTTTCCATCACACTAAGTATTCTTTCTTCCACGAAATGCGCGTACACCTGACGTCGCATTCCTCTAGTACTTCAGCGATTTCCTCCTTGGTGCGTTGATCCGGAATCTGCACTGTCGAGTCGATGTTCGACACTTCCACACCTCTATTGGTTGAACCTTCTTCAAATTTGTATATATCTGAGACATTGAACATAGGTGAAATGATCAATTCCTTCGGTAGCTCCAACACATAAGCATTGTCTGAAATATTCTTCAAGATCTTACACGGTCCAATCTTCTTCAGCTTCATCTTGTTATAGGTTCCTGTCGGAAATCTCTCCTTCCCCAAATGTGCATAGAATAAGTCTCCTTCGTTGAACGACTGTAGCCTCTTCTTCCTATCGGCTCTCAACTTATATGTCACATTGCTCTTTTCTATGCGCTTTCGCACATCTTGATGCACTTCTTTTATGTGCTCTGCAAATGATTTTGCATCCGCGCTTTTCCTGATTTATGTGGGCAACTCAACCAAATCCACCACTCCATGTGGGATTCATCCCTGAACAATGTGGAATGGGCTCAAACCTATCGACCGATTCACAAAATTTTTGTACGCGAACTCTTCTTTCTCCAACACGTTCTCCCACTGCTTAGGTTTGTTGGTCGTCAAACATCTCAGAAGGTTTCCCAAAATTTTGTTTACCACCTCGATCTGTCCACCTTTCTGTGGATGATATGTCGAGATAAAATGAAACCTTGTGTCCAGTTTCTTCCATAGGGTTCTCCATAAATGACCCAAAAACTCGGTATCTCTGTCCAACATTATACTCTTTGAAAACCCATGCAATCTTACTATCTCCTTGAAGAATAGTATAGAAATGCTTGTGGCGTCACTTGTCTTCCGATACGGAATAAAGTGTGCCATCATTGAAAATTTGTCGACTACAACATATATTGAGTCATTAGCTTGTTGCGTCTTCGAAAATCCTAACACAAAATCCATGCTCAGGTGCTCCCATGGGGTATTCGGCACTGGAAATGGTGTATACAACCCCGTATTCTGAATTCTTCCTTTTTCCAACTGGAAAACTCGACACTGTTGTACCCATTTCTTTACATCTTTCGTCATTCTTGGCCAATAATACTTCTCTTCGACCAATGCCTTCGTCTTGTCGATGCCAAAAATGACCTGCTAATCCATCATTGTGCAGTTCTCAGATTAGGTTCTCTCTTACGGATCCTCTGGGAATACACAATTGTTGTCCCCTGAATAGGTATCCCTCTTGGACAAAATAATCCAAGTATGGCGTTCTGTTGAGACTCCATGGTTCTTGACTTGCCTTCCATGCTTTCACAAAATCCTCATCGGTCACATACTTTCTCTTCACCGACTCTATTCTCGTTTCCTGAATTGTCGCCATGTTCAGAAATGCAACTCTTTGACTCAACGATTCGACAACTTTGTTCAACTTGCCCGACTTATGTCGCAACATGAAGGTATACCCTTGCAGGAATTCAACCCACTTCATGTGCCGTTAATTCAACTTCGAATGAGTGTTCAAGTACCTCAATGCTTGGTGATCTATGTACAACACAAATTCCTAGGGAAACAAATAATGCCTCCACCTATTCAGTGCTTGGACAATAGCATAGAACTCCTCGCCATAGACCGAATATTTCCACTTCGCATCATCCAACTTCTCACTGAATAATGCAATTGGTCGGCCCTACTGGCTCAACACTGCGCCAATTTGCATTCCACTCGTGTCGCAATCAACTTGGAAAACTTTGTCAAAATCTGGGAGCGCTAACACTAGTCTCTCAGTGACCTTTTCCTTCAGCTTGTCGAAAGCTCTCTGGGAAGCTTCCACCAACTTAAACTACCCTTTCCTCATGCAGTCTGTCAAAGGTGCACATATCAGAATGAATCCCCTAATGAACTTCCGGTAGAAACTGGAAAATCCATGGAAAATTCTTACTCCAGTCGCACTTGTTGACTCCGGACAATCCAATATTTCCTTCACATTCTCTGGGTCCATCACTAACCCTTTACCCGAGATTACAAATTCCAAGTATACCAATTCTTCCTTCATGAAGAAACACTTTTGCAAGTTCACCGTCAGCTTCTCTTCCTGCAACTTCTCCAATACTTATCGAATGTGCCCTAAGTGTTCTGCCTTGGTTTGACTAAATATCAGGATGTCGTCTAGGTACACTATGACGAAATTTCCCAAGAATGGCTTCAGTACCTCATTCATCAACCGCATGAATGTACTAGGTGCATTACTCAATCCGAATGGCATGACTAACCACTCATACAGCCCTTCTTTCATCTTGAATGTTGTTTTCCATTCATCTCCTTCTCTAACCCGAATCTGGTGATAACCGCTCTTCAGGTCGATCTTCGTGAAGTATCTCTCTCCACTCAAGCAATCCATCAAGTCGTCCATTCTCGACAATAGAAACTGATACTTGATCGTGATCTTGTTGTTGGCTCTGGAGTCTGTACACATCCTCCACTCTCCACCTTTCTTTGGTGCTAATACTATTGGTACTGCGAAAGGACTCAGACTCTCTTTGATCAATCCTCTATCCAACAACTCTTGGACCTATCGATTGAGTTCCTGACCCACTGCTGGAGTCATTCTGTGAGGTTCCCTTTTTGGAAAACTCAATCCTATAATTAAGTTGATCTAATGGGATATGCTTCTTGTCGGTGTCAATATCATCGGCGCTTCGTCGACTACTATGCTCCTGAAATCGTCGAGTATCTCTTCGACTTCGACCAAAATTTTCTCCATTGTCGACCTTTCGACACATGGTACCTTCGAAATGATGGCTAAACATCCCTACTGCATTTCCTCCTCGGTGACGAATTCCTTGGACGAACACATCAGCACTCGCTTCTCCCAATAGTTGCTCTCGCCCTGCTTGCAATCGGCTTGATCCTCCTGCTTTGGCTTCAGCATCCTCTGTGTACCATTTTTCTACACTGTGACTGTGTTGGATCGACCATCATAGATCATCTTCCGATCATATTTCCATGGTCTCCCTAACAACATATGGCATGCTTCCATTGGGATTACGTCGCATAGTACACTTTCCTCAAGCTTCCCGACCTTGAAGTTAATCAGGAACTATCTGGTTACCTTCACATGGTGTCCTTTCTACAACCATAAGATCTTGTATGGATTTGGGTGTTCCTGACATCTCAAACCCACCTTGTCAATGACCTCTGTCGACACAAGATTCTATGTACTGCCACCATAAACTATGGTCTTGCAATACCACTCGTCGATCCACACTCTGGTTCGAAAGATGGCCTTTCGCTGTGTCAGCTCTTTCTCATCACGTCGATCGTCCTAAACCAATGTTCTCATGTTCGTCATGGTTTGCCCTTTTATTTTCCCATCCTCAGTATTGTCGGATATCAATTCTGCCCTCTCGTCGACCTACTCATCTCTTCGACGTCTGGGTTTCAACTCCTCTGCAGCATGTAGGTTCTCTGGGAATTCATATGCCTTTTGTCCAACTCCTTGACACTTGTAACAAACCACAGCTGGTCTATCAGCTCATTTTCTATTGGATGGACCACTTCGTCCATACGCACCTTGACCGCGGTTCTCTCGACCATCGTGTCGGTTTTCTTGTGTTTTCTCCTTAGTCGATGTCCCTTCCACACATCGATTGTCTTCGATGGCTTCTCTCCTAGTTCCTGTTAACACCTAAAAAGTGCTCACCATCTCATCTCCCTCATTACATGACTCATTTGTCTATATTTCTACCATCTTTGCCTCCAAAACCTCAAAAAACCATTAAAAAGCCACCAAAAGGCCAAAAAAGCCATTTTTTTCTCCAAAATAATTTAAGTTTCCTCAAAAGATAGCAAAAACCCTCTAAAAAGGCTCTAAATTCCCAAAAATCAAATAAAAGGAAATAAAAAATATAAAAAAGAGGGAAAAAGGAAGCAAAAACCCTAAACCATGTGGTGCCAAAAACCATAGGTCAATACTCCACCACTAAAACCTATAAATAGGTGATGGAAGCTCCCCATTTCATATCCTCACTCTACCAAAATCACTCTTGAAACCCTAGCTTACCATTTGAGCTAGTTTTCCCATTTGAGTGTCCCTTTTGGCTCATTATCCAAACACTTTGGAGAAGGAGAAGGAACCCATTGGAGCACGGAAGCAGCCCTCCTGGACTACTACAAGAGCTCCACCAACCTCAACACTTGAGGTAAGTGTAACTTTGTTCGCATTTTTAATACAAAAGAAAAATTCCCACTATATTATTGTCTTTTTATTTTCTGTTGATGCACATGTTAGCTTAGATTTTACCTTGTTTTACTGTCAAGTTTTACTGTTTTACTGAACTGCTACTAAGGAGGCCCTTCTCATTAGTAGGTGCTCATTTGTACAAGTTAGGGTGAAAACCCTAACTACAGTTTTGGCGACTCCACTATTGGCCTTTGAATTTCTGGTTAAAAATTTAAAAGTTTTTATTTTTCTGCAAGTATTTTTCTATTTTACCTGTTCGGCTGTGGCTTCGGCCAGTTGGGTTTTCTGCCACAGATTGCAGTTTCTATTCCCGGTAGATGCAACCCAGATCGCAACTTTCGACCTTTTTTCCACGATCCAGATTGCACCTTTCTACCCTTTTCCCGTGGCCCAGGCCGCGACTTCTTGTCGTTTTTACCGCGCTAAGACCGCAGCCTTCTGCCTCTATCCCGTGGCCCAGACCGCAACTTTCTGCCCCTTTTCCGTGCTCCAGACCACGCATTTTGGCCACAGACCCGCGACCCATCCGCAGTTTTCGTCCTCTTTCCTGTGGCCCTGACTGCATCTTTCTGCCCTTTTGCCGCGCCCCAGACCGCACCTTTTGGCCACAGACCTGCGATCTGACCGCAGGTTTTACCCCTACAGCCGCGCTCCAGGCCGCACATTTCAGCCACAGACCCGTGATCTGACCACAGGGTTCACCCTTACAGCCGTGCTCTAGGCCGCGCATTTCAGTCACAGACCCGAGATCTGTTTTATGCATTTTTACCATTTTTTGAACCCAGAATTTTGCCGCAATATTTTATGCACCTGCACAACCACCTGTCCTGTCTATAGCTATAGTTATCCATAGCCTTTTTCTACAGTTTTATTTCTGTTCCATTTACATAATTTTTAAGTTTAAGCATTTACATTGGAAAAAAAAAAATTTGCATTGCAAGTTAAATTTCTGCATTATTATTGGTTAAAAAAGTTGCCCACGCATGGCACTTTTGATTAGGTTCATTACCTCACATGCACACACTCTGTCACCTAATTCAAGTGAGCCTTAAAACACTACTGAACACAACCAACATTCTAACCCCACTTGGGGAACACATAAGAATATTGTAGTTAGGTAGGACAGGGGGGATAGTCATCCAAATAACACCCCTCAGTCGCTTACACTTGAGACATAGTTGTTCCTTTAGGGTACCAAAATCCCCTAGTATTTTTTGACATAGTCACAACTAGTTTATCAGACGGCCTCTCCCTTAGGAGGGTTGAAGTAGCCAAACTAGTTCCGGAGGCTTGAGTGGAATACCGCAATCCATTTAGTAATCGAAGGCTACCTACTCGTTGGTCTGTGTGTGGTGGTTCCTTTTAGGCCCACACGGTGATAGGACCGGAGCTGCAGATTCACCTTTTCTGGACATGTCATGAACGGGGTATCTTAGTTTCCTTTCTTCTAGGATTGTCTTACCCGGTGTCCCTCCCGGTAGGGGGATATCTTTAGCCACTTGGATCTACTATCCATATTGTCTGACTTGGATTTCATCACCTTGCAGAGGATATAACTGGTTGAGTCAGAATACTATTTAGCTAGGTGTTTGCATGCTCCCTTACCTCCCTTTGGTCTAGCGAGTCCACTATTTTTATTTTTTAGGAAACCTGCTGCTTGTTGGTATTCTGACCATTATTGTTAACGCTCCGCTTATTGTAGCACAGCTGTTACAATGAGCGTTTTGAGCTGGTTGTTGGCCTGAGTGCCGTAGTTTTTTGTGCTCTCCTTCTCCACACTTGGTTGCATTAGGGTTTTTAAGCCTTTTTTCACTCGACACAACCCCCAGATACCTGACACCATTGTCACCATTGAGTCCCCGAGACACTCTCGGCACCTCCGAGGTGAGCCCCCGCAGCACGGTTCACTTGACATCACCTGTCACAGACATAGAGCTTCATCACTTGGTACCACTCGTCATAGACCTCGAGCTTCGTCACTTGACTCTACTCTTCGACGACATAGAGCTTCGTCCCCCAGCTCTGACGCCCCTTATTTCACATTTGATTCTGAGGTTGAGTCTGAAAACCCCACTTACACTGCACCAACCAGCCCCATGGCTGGCATGACGTCCAACCCTTTCTTTGTAGGGACCATTGGTGGAGCATCCACAACCACCCCAGCCGCCACACCTGCTTTGGGTATGCCCTCGATGGGGCCCACACCCACCATTCCGGTCACTGTGTCAATTCCAGTGGCTAACATACCCAACCCAACCCCACTGGTGACTCACACTACGCTTAGTGGCGCAGGACCCTCCCATACCACCTCCACCCCCCCATTTGGGGGACACATCCCTATCACAAACCCAGCCCCTACACTTGGGGGCATCGACCCCAATGTGGCCGCCACCACCAACATGTCACATCCTTTTATTAGTTTGCCATTCATGGCTAGTCTCAACCTTCCTGACCTGGACAGACTGACCAATGATCCCATCAAACATGATCCCACGTGGCCTCACATGCCCACCAAGATCCCATCAGACATCCCTAAGTTTGAGGGCAAGGCAGGTGAAGACCCCCAAAATCACATTATGTCCTTCCATCTATGGTGTTCCTCCAACTCCATAATGGATGACTCTGTTCGGCTCCGTCTGTTACAACGAACTCTCATTAGATCTGCAGCCAAGTGGTACATTGAGTAGCCCCATGGGACCCATGTCACCTTTACTTCCCTCGCCTCAACCTTCCTGCAGTTCTTTCAGTTACTTGTCCGCTATGACGCAGGAGTTGAGATCCTACTATCTTGCAGACAAAATACGGCCACCCATATCACTGACCACATTCATGAGTGGCATCAACGCCAAAGCCTATGCAAAATCAAGTTAGATGACCGTATCTTCCTAGATTGGTTTCTTAAATCTCTCCTCCCCGTCATTGCTAAGGATGTGGCATCCGAATGACCCCAGTCTGAGGAAGAGGCCATCCTAATTAAAGCCCTGCAGTTTGACCTTATCTACACCCAGGCTGGTTACCTATATACCATTATACCTGATTCCCCCCACAACGATTCCTCCCGAAACGATGCGCTGGGGGCATCCCATGCCGCTGATGGAATCATTGGCCATGTTGCATCGCATAATCAGCCATTTTCCATGACACGTACTAGTAATGGCCCCAACCTTTCGCAGGCTACATCCCACTCTGGAGAAACCAATTCGTATTCTCCCATGGCACATAACCACCATTCCCATGGCCCCTCATGTCCACCTCAATGCTTCGACCATGCATCCCCCAATTGCACCTCAACCATATTACCACCCACAGGTCACCCACACTCTTGTATCCTCTCAAGGCCCCCCCGCTTATTATCTGCCACAGGCAGTACCTGCGGCAAATCAACCACCCATCACACAAATGCATCAACAACCCCCACAAGGTCCAACACCTACACCGCCTCCACCCCCACCCACTTATTATCTGCCACAGCCTGCTCCCGCACCTGCACAACCCCAGCAACCACCTGTTGCCCAAGGGCAAGTGCACGCACAACAAAATCCACTGCATAACCAAAATACCCAACGCCAACAAGGCCAGCAAAACCGTGGAAAAGGACGTAACCGCGGGAACAACCCCCCTCCAGACCAAGGTGGCCAGCCACCTAATCCCCCAAACAATAATAACACGACACCTGCCAACCAAAACCTCGACAGGCCACCAAAACAAGCTAAAAACCCTAACTTACGAACAAAACACCATTGTTCTATTTGTGGGGTCTATGGCCATGACACACATGCTTTCCCGCATTTCGTGTGGGAACAACAACTCTGGACCGATGATGCCCACCGCCAAGGGCATGCGGCACCTCAAGTGCCACCTAACCCCCCACCACCTCAAATTCAACCCTTGGTGTTACAAAACCCTTTACCAACCCAAGGAGTGGTGAACACTCAACCATTAGCTCCCCCTCAAGGAAATGCGCCACCACAACAGCGAGTCATGTACGCTGAGACTGCCCACCCCACTTTAGACTCAAGAACCCATCACTTGTTAATGATGTCATCTGCCGATGTCAACCTTCAAACCCGTCGGAACCAATATGGCTCCACCCCTGAAGCCCCTCCCACCGAGAAAACCACCAATGCTCTTCCCACCGATCAGCCATTACACATACCTCTAGCCCCATTAGATGGAGCCCCAAAAGCCCCTTGCTTCCCACTTCGCCGCATCAACAATAACCCCAATGCTCGCACTGCGTCTAATTACAACATTGTGGACGACTTAGCTCAGTCTCCCACAACCATGTCTGCGTTAGAGGTCTTAAAAAACTGTCCTACACAACGCAAGACTCTGTTATCATCCATTGGTGCTATTGACCCAATTGATTCACGAATGATGGCCTTTGATTTGGACCAATCTGAACCATGCCTTCCTTCCACATTAGCATTCCAAGTTTCTATATCCATTCGAAATCTTGTAATCCATCGGTGCATCATCGATGAGGGTGCCTCTACATGCATTATGTCCACATTCATTTGGCAGAAGTTGGGATCCCCTACTCTCCAGCTGTCCACCACTGCGTTGCGAGCCTACGACGGTCGTTCGGCTCAACCCCAAGGTCTCTTAGCTAATGTCCCCATCCAGTTGGTTGGTAAAACAATGCTTATTGACATAGAGATCATCAACGCCCAACTTGATTATAACCTCTTACTTGGCCACAATTACATGTATGCCATGTGGGCGGTTGCCTCATCCGTTTTTTGTACCATGATGTTCACCCATGAAGGACTAGTAGTCAAGATTGATCAACTCACCTATTATGATCCCAATGCCCCCGCTGCACCTGAAAACGTTCTTCCCATGGTTGAACGACCTGTTCACGGTGCATCTACCTTGTTGGTTTCCTCAGATACGTCGATGACTTCCACATTCCAATCCATTCCACCCCCATCACCAGTGACCGAAATATCTGACCTATGTACCCTCTCCCAAAATACACAAACACCCAACCATCAACCGCCCTTGCTACCCGAGCCACCGACAATACCTAGTCATGTTGGTGCTACACCCATTCATACTATCCCCTTCCTATTTCTCCCTTCAGGAGTCGTAAGCACTCTAGTGATGGCCACACTAAACCTCCTGAGGTTAACTTTAGGACTACATGTATGGTACATCACACCTCCCGTTTCCCCTCCGACGCCCAATGTCATCTTACCGCTGTTGCAACCTATCACCAATGCTAGTCGGCCACCTCTCGGTGTCACCACTCCTTCCTCCTCTACCAACCCACCCCCTCTTTCCAAACACACTGGGGGTAGAGGCCCACTACCTTATATTGCTATGCTCGCACCTGTTAAAAATCCCCCCGCATTTCGCGCTCCTCCCAAATGCTCTTTGTGTGATGAGTTGGGCCATGCTACCCATCAATGTCCATAATTACCCACATTACAAGAGCACATGCAAATGCTTGACAACGACCCCAACATCCCGCTTGTCCAACTCGACCCTACCCATAATCCTCATGATAAATCACTACGTACCAACCACCCTTGTGCAATATGCGGTATTTACGGCCATTGCTCACATCACTTCCCTGATCTCCCAGATTACAGAGCCGCTCTCTACGAGATGAATAACTTGGACCTCGAGACGTCTCCTCCCACCATTGAAGAGATCCACCCCCCAGAATCTCTGCCAACCGGAGAGATCAATACCATTTATATGATCTCTACTACTCATGTCCCCTCATCAACCGATTTGACTACAAAACATTTCCGCAATGATGAGGAAATTCTCCAGGCTCTTACCGCACCTGATTACCTCCCCCACTACAACCACCCAATTTTTGGTTGATTCCAAAGATTTCCTCCCCACCAAGGTCGACTGGTTTACAGAGCCCATTCCTGCTCCCGATGCCTTCGAGGAAGGTAACATGGCCAATATCTCACCCACAGTCCACATTGATATCTCTACCCCAAGCGGTGCCCCTGAACTCATTACTTTGGGAGCCTCCTGCACCGAGTACGAGATCAGAGAGTACAAAAAAAAAATTCAAGAGTTCCGCGATGTCTTTTCCTGGTCCTACACCGAAATGCCTGGTCTTGACCCCGCTATCATAGAGCACCACATTGACACGTGGCCTGATGTGCCCCCTGTTCGCCAAAAACAGTGCCCCATTCACCCGTCAAAGCTCCCCACTGTCAAAGCAGAGATTGAGAAACTTCATGCAACAGGTTTCATTTACCCCATCGCATACACCACTTGGGTTTCTAACCCTGTCCCTGTTAACAAAAAACAAGGCATCATTAGGGTATGTGTTGACTTCCGCGATTTAAACCAAGCATGTCCCAAAGACAATTTCCCGACACCATTTATTGACCAACTCATCGATGCATGCACAGGGCATGATGTCCTATCCTTCATGGATGGGTTCTCTGGGTATAACCAAATTCAAATCCGCAAAGAAGATCAATACAAGATTGTCTTTACCACCCCATGGGTCACCTTTTCCTATCGGGTCATGCCTTTCGGCCTTGAAAATGCTGGGGCCACCTTACAGCGAGCCATGACCTATTGTTTTCATGACTTGGTCCATATCCTATTAGTCTATCTTGACGATCTCACAGCACGTTCCAAGAAATGACCCAACCACCTTAACGACCTCTAGAAAGTTTTATCTGCGTTGTCGCAAGTATCAGATCCGCTTGAACCCACTCAAGTGTGTCTTTTATGTTCCGGCAGGCCGGTTGTTAGGTTTCATTGTTTCAAACAAAGGAATCATTGTCGACCCCCTCAAAGTTCAAGCCATATTAGACCTTCTCGCACCACGCACGCTCTAACAGCTACAAAGATTACAGGGGAAATCTAATTTCCTCCGCCACTTCGTTCTTGATTATGCCACCACAGTTCATGGTTTCTTATGTCTGCTTCGTGCTCACATACCCTTTGTTTGGGACAACCAGGCGTAAGCTGCATTCGAAGCCCTTAAAAAAGCTCTCATGCAATCCCCTTTGATCTCCCCTCCAGATTTCTCTTAGTACTTCATCCTTTACATCTTGGCATCCGACCACGCCATGTCAGGGGTCCTTGTTCAAGAAGACCCTGCTCGCCAGGAGCATGTCATTTATTACATCAACCAAACCTTGTCTGGACCACCCCTATGTTACCCATATGAGGAAAGATTGGCCCTTGCGATCGTCTTTTCCGTACAAAAATTGCGCCATTCCATTTTACTCAGTCACACTACAGTTGTCGCCAACTCCAACCCCATGGTCTACCTCTTGAACCGGTGACTTTTACAAGGTCATGTCGCTAAATGGGTAATTATCCTCCAAGAATATGACCTAACTTTCACAACCCCTAAGAGTACTAAATCCCTAACGCTTTCCCAACTCATAACCGACCTACCATCTCTTTTGCCGTCACCATCGATCACCACTGAATTACCTGATGACCATTTGTTTATCATCTCGTCAGACGACTCGTGGTACAATGATATTATGCTTTACCTTCACACACAAAAGTTTCAACCAGACATAGAAAGCGATGGACACCGCTGTATCCGTCACCACGCCTCTCGATATCTCCTCTTGGGCGATGTCCTTTACCGGAGAGGGGTTGATACTATCCTCCATCGTTGTCTCACACGAGCGGAAGCTGAACAAGTCCTCAATGACTGTCATAGCGGCACCTGCAACGGACATTTCTCAGGGATGAACACCACCCAGAAGGTCATCCACACCGGATACTTCTATCCCACACTGTTTACCGACTACATCACAGTAGTCAAGCATTGCCATAATTGCCAACTCTTTGCCCCTAAGGCCCGGACACCACCTGCCCCACTCCACCCAGTCGTCATCGTTGGCCCTTTTTGCAAATGGGCCATCGACTTCATGGAATGTAAACCCTCATCCGCAAATGGCCAGAAGTACATCATTGTCGCCGTCGACTACTTCACCAAATGGGTTGAAGCCATGCCTACCTTCAATTGTAAAGCCGACACCGCTGCCTGTTTCTTCTTTAACCATGTCATTACACGATTCGGGGTCCCAACACAGCTTGTCTCGGACCATGGTTCACATTTTAAAGATTTCATTTGGCGCGAGTTGTCAACTCTCCTTAAGTTCAAACATCAGTATGCATCTGCTTACTATCCCCAAGGGAACGGCCAAGTTGAGGCCATTAACAAATTTTTGAAAACAATCCTCCAACGCACCGTTGACCGACATAAGTCCAATTGGCATCACATGCTTTTCCACGCATTATGGGCTTACCGTACCTCAACTAAGACCGCCACCAAGTTCACCCCTTTTCACTTAGTTCATGGTGTCGAATCTGTCCTCCCCATCGAGTGTCAGATACCTGCCTTACACATCGCCATTGAGCTTCTCCCAGACACCTCACCACTCAAACAACGTCTGCTATTGTTAGAACAGGCCGATGAAGACTGTCGCACAACCCTCCAAACCATTGAAGCTACCAAGAACCGCTCAAAAGCTGGTTATGACAAACATGTCCACCCATGAGCTTTCTGTGAAGGAGATCTAGTCCTTGTTTACGACCAAGCCCACGACAAGACAGGTAAAGGGAAGTTTGAATCCATGTGGCAAGGTCCTTACATAGTGCATACCTGCCTTGGACATGGGGCATATATTTTAACTGACTCAGAAGGCCACCCCTTACGCAACCCCCGTAATGGGTTGTATCTTAAACGCTTTTATCCTTAACAATCCCGCGGACCAGTTGATCCGTATTGTACAGTTTGATTTCTTTTTGTTTTTCACTTTTTTACTGCAACCTTACATTCGTCATTTTCCTGCATGATCACAGATGGACCATCTTCCACCTTATTACATTGGCTTCGCCGATGGAGCAAGCTGCTGGTCTCTTAACCTGGCCTCTACAGCTTGGGTCTTATATTCCCCTTCACATGAGTTGATTCACCTTGACGGAATGTGCATAGGCACTGCTACCAATAACCCAATGGAGTACGATGCTATGACCGGTCTCCTGACTGCTGCCCTTCAAATGGGTATACGTCACCTTCATGTATTCCTTGACTCCTAGTTGCTTGTCTCCCATCTTAACAACTGCTACCAGGTGCGTGATCCTTACCTCTTTAGAAAGTTCCTGTGCACAAAACAGCTAAGCCGACAGTTTGAATCCATAACATTCACTCATGTCCCAAGAGCCCGGAATAGTGTTGCAGATCAAATGGCTAACAACATCCTCAACTGGCATATTAATCACAACATGTAAATCATCCATCATGCATAATAATCACATATCGACACGTCAAACACCTAAAAATCCCAAAAAGACTATATCTACAACAAAGGGCATCCACGTGTCTATCATAACAAATCATTTGCATCTACGTGCAATAAAATAACACAAAACAATATAGGCGCATCCACGTCCGTACAAAAAATAATCACCGCAAAAATGCAACCATGTGCATATCTATATAAATATATCATCATCATATAAATGTCATGAGTGTCCCAGCACTCAGATATACAAAAAATATACATCAAGGAGCCTCAACAGCCTCCCTGTCATAACATACATACCGTATATACAAAAAAATCTCGAATGCCATACGCATCGGGAGGGAGTCCCCAGCACTCCCTAATGAGAGTCATATCCCCCATCCGAACCATCATCACTCTTCGTCACAGCCGCCTCTACTTCGGACTCATCCTCTCCTCGCTCCTCCTCCGGATCCTCCTCTGGATCCTCCTCATCCCCCGGTCGATCGTGAGCCCTCCTCTCCTCTGCTAGTACTGCCACCCGAATCAGGATCGCCCGGAAATCCCATGGAGCCTCGTGACATGCCTCGACCACCTCCCGATCAAGCTCACGCCAACCCTCGTCAGAGACCCCAACCAATAGTCGGTCGAAGGTGACTCACAAGGACTCCAAAGTCCCCTCTGCATCCCGTCGTCGTACCTCCCCCCAGTCTGGCAAGGCTGGCACTGCTATATGCCCCGACGGCGGCTGCGGTCCCACATCTACATCAAACCAAATTGCAAATAGTCAGAATCATCATACATCTCTAGCAACAAATCTAACATAAAAACATCAATCAACAAGCTAGATACATACCATCCAGACCTTAAGCCTGCCTAGGAGGTCGTGGTGCCTCCAAATCTCTCCGGTAGTCCATACCACAGTACGGGTAGTCATCAAAAGCTAGCGGCATCTGCAACCACTGCAAATAGAGCTCCTACGTAAAATACCGCCCGACCTCTCCCCCACCCCATCGCCACATCATCTCACCCCACCGCACCATCCGCGGCTCCCTCAAACCCCCAGCCCGGATCGACACTCGTGGTCTCAGTGTCGGAACCCACTCCATGAAGAAAGAGCACAAAAACGACCCATAACAGAACCCCTTGCCAATACCTTCACTGAGCTCAGCTGCCACTGAACACAGGTGAGGAATATCTGGCCCCAAGCAAAGAAGGTACCCTATAGTACCCACTCTATCAACTGCATCTGTCCCCCAGACACTCGGTTGGGCCCTTGTGACCCCAACACTCGGACCACACATGTTGCGATCGCCCGAACTGATGGTTCCTCTAAGTCACAAATCAGAAGTGCATTCTTATGCACTTCTTCCATAGGGAGGCAGTATTGATCCAGCATCTTCTCCATGTCCACATCCGCAGACCTCCATGGCTGAGTATCCGCCACCCTACCCAAAAAAGGCAGTCCCGTCAAAAAGTATACGTCTTCCAGGGTGAGCTCCAATCTCTCCCCCTGCACCATGAAGCACTATCTATCGGGCTCCCAAAATCCCACCAACCTGTTCAACAGTAATGCTACTAAACGCATCATCGGCACCTGCATGAACTTCAACATCCTATACAGCCCCAGGGTCCCCCGGACATGTCGATCATCTCGTATGTACTCCATGAGCTCGTCAGGTATCTTGCACTCTCGGCATCCTGTCAATCCCACAATGAAAACTCATCAACACATCATCAAATAAACCATCATCCCCCCCCCAGTATGACTCCGCAATCACGATCTAGATCGTGGTTGTGGGGCCCAATGTTGCGATCCCAAATCGTGGCTATCGGGACTACATCCGCGATCACAAATCGCGCCTGTGGGGGCCAAAGTTGTGATTGCAGATCGCGGTTGTCCAAGCCACAGCCGCGGTCTCGGATCATGACTATCCAGTCCATAGCCGCAATCTCGGATTGCAGCTGTGGAGGCCACAACCGTGATCCATGATCGCATCCATCGCCTCGAAACCTGCGATCCACACCCCACGAGGACCATACCACCCTCCCTGAGGACCCACTACCCACCCGAATCGAGAAAAAATTAAATGTATGAGTTCAGTGAAATACCTGCAACTCACGAAAATGAAATCGATCGATCCAATCGCCTAGAAATGCGAAATCCACTCTGGCCCACCACACTCTCCTGTCAAAGTCAACCACACAAATGACACTTGGCATTATAGGTCCACTTACTATTTATAGATAGTTGACTTTTTCTTGATTCGGCCATTTTGGATCCATACGGAGTCCATTTTCCAAACCGTTTCCACCACTGGAATCAGAACGATGAGACCTTCATAATGGTCAACTCGACTTCTCGTTTTCTCCGAACCCCTTTTTTGGAATTTTTTCCATGCACCTTGCCATCTCGGTTTGCGTGTCACATCGGTCGTTGTCAGTTTCTAGCATTCCTTATACCATCGGATTCAGTTTTCTGAGCCCGTGATGATGCTTGAGATCATTTCTCGCTCTCACCGCCAAATTTTTTGGGCATTTTTTGCCAACCCCTAGTCATCTCGGTTTGCGCACCACCTCAGTCGTTATCCATTTTTTACGCTTTTTATATCACCTGATTCAGTTTTCCGCGCTCGTGGTGATGCTTGAGATCATTTCTCTCTCTCACTAGAAACATTTTCAACATTGTGTCCTGACACCTTGCTACCTCGATTTTCATGCCACATCGACCGCCATCGAATTGTTACACATTTATACATGAGCCATTCACTCCATTCATACTCCAATTATTTCATTATTTTGCCACCATTCATCATCCTGCAAGGAGTCCCACCAGTGTTCCCCGCCAACCCTCGTTCTTAGTTCTCATCGATGTCCCTTGATTGAACACTCTCTCCTTGCTTGGCCATTCCTTTTGTTCGGTATAATTTTATCTCTTTTTCAGGCCGGACAAGTCCTTTACGAAAAAAGCACTTAGGGAGTTTCTGTTAAGCTCTTTTCTGACTCCTAAAAGAATAAAAAGATCGCCGAGCAATCTTGCTTCCTTTCATGCTCGTTAAAGTACCTGAAAGGGCGTCTATTTGGTATAAGTTTAACCCTTTTCCGAACCTGGTAGACTAATTACGAAAAAGGAATACTCTAGTCACACCGGCTAGAAGAGTTCTTCATTGCATCCTTTTATGTTTTTTTGGGCCTTGGAGACTAACACACAAAAAAGAACCCCCCTGGAGTTTCTTATTGCTTTCAGACTCTCTAAAATTGAAAGCAACCACGAGCATGCACCATCCCGGGCTCGTACAAATCCACACGACGATACCACTCCATTATTTCAGAGTCTTCTTATCTCTTTCAGACTCCTTAAAATTGAAAGCAATCACGAGCATGAACTGTCCTGGGCTCATATAAATCCACATGATAGTACCATTTTGAGCACACTTCTTCCAACTCCTTAAACCATGAAGAAGTCCCCACCAGTCCCTCTCGGCACTATGATCAATCATCTTGGCAGCATCCCCAATAAGGTCGCCTTTGTTCAAAGTATTATGCGATATACCACCCTCAGACTCTCCTGCCATCCTACACCAACTTGAGTATCCCTCATTCCAGTCACCATCCCTCGTCCCTTAAAGCTATTATCCACTTCCCACCAGTTAGTTTCATATTCTGCCCGATCATCCCCGCCATCATACTCTAAACAAAGGAAGTTTGAGTCCACCCACTCTATTTGCCCAGTTATTTCCCACCTCCACAGTATGTAAGTCCTACCATCAGTACTCTCACACTTCGGTTATCCGCCTCGTGCTCCTATCAAGGAAACATCATTTCCTTGCTAGTTGCAGGTCTCCCTCTGTCGACGACAGCCCATCTATTCCAGAGGATAGGCCCAGAGGTCCCTGCGCCTTGGACTCATCACAATCTGTGGTGAGTGCCTACGGACCATTTTGAGCGGACTCATTAGTGCCTCTCTGAGCAGACTCAGCAGTGCCTCTCCGAATGGTTTTTTCTCACATGCTCGACTTCAACACCTTGATCGCATCGTTGAGATTCGCGCAGGGTATATATCCCTTCAGTTATTGGTCGAAGACCCCGGATTTCCCCCAACTCTAGCACATTGGTGAGTTACTTCGGAACACCCAGTTATATGTTCCCGTGGATATCCGAGTTGCGTTAGAGACAGTATCCGGAAGCCATCCACTTGCCTGCTTCCTTGAAGTACCCAGTTCAGCTCCATTCCAGTGTACCATTGACGGTATGACTCCCCGTCATTATGATCCACCAATTCATCGGTTCCTCTGGTACCACACTCAACAACACTATTATTTTTCCAGTGTATCAGTTCTTCAGCTTAGACATGGTTAGACTGGCAGTATGTCCTAGATTTGTGTCCCCTCTGGACCCTTATGATGTACACAGTATTTCTCCATGTATCTTTCAGGTCCCCTTTTTGGGCTTCATTGTTATTCTATATATCTTGATATGAGCATGGGAATGCCTGCCTCGTTCATATATTCATATTATTCCTCATTCATTATTGAGGTCATCTATTTTCAGTTTTTGCAGTTTGTTCGAGACCGTTGTTCCGAGCTATAGTTCGTTTCTTCTCTTCTCCACACCCCAGGAAAACCATAAAAGACCTATGATGTCTATCGGTCATATGATGAGCTCCTGTCCTCACACATCAGGGGGCAATCTGTTAACACCTAAAAAGTGCTCACCATCTCATCTCCCTCATTACATGACTCATTTGTCTATATTTCTTACCATCTTTGCCTCCAAAACCTCAAAAAAACATTAAAAAGCCACCAAAAGGACAAAAAACCCCTTTTTTTCCCCAAAAATAATTTAAATTTTCTCAAAAGATAGCAAAAACCCTCTAAAAAGGCTCTAAATTCCCAAAAATCAAATAAAAAGGAATAAAAAATATAAAAAAGAGGAAAAAGAGGGAAAAAGGAAGCAAAAACCCTAAACCATTGACCTAAACTATGTGGTGCCAAAAACCATAGGTCAATACTCCACCACTAAAAACCTATAAATAGGTGATAGAGGCTCCCCATTTCATAATATCCACAATCTATCCTATCCCCACTTTGCCAAAATCACTCTTGAAACCCTAGCTTACAATTTGAGCTAGTTTTCCCATTTGAGTGCCCCTTTTGGCCCATTATCCAAACACCTTGGAGAAGGAGAAGGAACCCATTGGAGCACGGAGGTAGCCCTCCTGGACTACTGCAAGAGCTCCACCAACCTCAACACTTGAGGTAAATGTAACTTTGTTCTCATTTTTAATACAAAAGAAAAATTCCCATTATATTATTGTCTTTTTATTTTCTGTTGATGCACATGTTAGCTTAGATTTTACCTTGTTTTACTGTCAAGTTTTACTGTTTTACTGAACTACTACTAAGGAGTCCCTTCTCCTTAGTAGGTGCTTATTTGCACAAGCTAGGGTGAAAACCCTAGCTACAGTTCCACTACTTTGGCCTTTCACGGCAACAGTCTTCACACCCTAACCAGTCATCCTACCTTTGGTCGATGCGGATTTCCTCGACAGTTTCTCTCCTACCTTCAGAGCTAACTGGTAGGATTACCGACCGCTCTAAACCTTGACAGGCTCTACTCATCCTATATGGCATACTTCAAGCCATTTATGTATCTCACGACAGCTTCTTCTCCTTCGTCATTTTGTCCCGACCTTATCAACAATCTATATGACTCTTCCGTGTACTCTTTCATGGTCATCTCTTTTTGTCGAAATTTCTGTAACTTCTGGAACAAGGAAATAATATACTCACCTGGAAAGAACTTCCCCTTTAATTGGCGACCATTCTGTCCCAAGACTTGATCTTTTCCTTACCCTTATTGACTCTGTCAGCCTGCACATTGTCCCACCACAATGAGGCATGACCCTTCAACCTCAAGCACGCATGCTTAACCCGTTTAGGATCCTCGATCTTCTCTATGTCGAAGTATTTCTCCATCTCTCTAAACCAGTCTATCAAGTCTTCTGGATCTAGACTTCCTAAGTAGGTACATACATCTATCTTTTTCCAATCTCTCATCTTCGTCAGAAGCCTGACAATTTTATCTTCTAGTTCTTCTCCTGTTGCTTCTCATGCTTCCACTTCTTTGTCGTTGTGGCCTAACACATCCACGCCTTTGGCTTTCTTTGATCTTTGCGACTTCACTAGTCAAACTTCGCACTGTTCACATGCACTCGTCGAACATTTCACGATCAACCATGACTCCAGCACCATGCGCTCTTCATCCAACTCCTCGGACATTAACGCCTCTGTGAACCATTTTCAACAGCAGCTGAAACTCCCACTCGTCCAATCGCAACCAAACTTTCACAAGGCATGCACAACTCTACCCAACCACAGTTGGATATATTCTACACACTCAACATTGGACTCAGTGATGCCAACTGACGCTCTCCTACTCACAAGATGCTTCAACTCAACCAGACTCTACTTCTAGGCTCTGGTATTACCGGCTCTTTTAGGCTCTGATACCAACTGATGCAAGTCGGTTCAGTCAGAACTTCTTGCTTAAAAATTCACACGACGTTCACACAGACTTGGTGTCAATAGGATGCCAGAAGCTGGCTTCTATTACTTCAATCAAATAACGATTACAATGCAAAATGCAAGTAAATGTAAACAACTAACTAGTCGGCCTTAGCCTTTACAATATACATAAGTAAATGTGTGTTTTCTCTGTGTGCGATCTTCTCCCTCTCATGGCCTCTGTTGAATGCAAGCGCTTGCAGAGCTATGTATGAATGATCTCTCTCCCTATCAATCCACTGTGATCAACCTCTCCTTCCTTGTGCCTGTGCACTGGTCTTCTACTCTGTTGTTGCTCATCCCGAGGTCCACTCCGTTCCCCGAGACACTCTTCCTATGTCCGTCGAATCCTCCAGATCCCGCAGACCTATAGTTGTCAACTCCCTCTGGCCGTGCTACACAACCTATGTCCTCATCCCAACCATCTTCTTAAATTCTCATAACTTCTTTAGAAACCCCGAACGACTACCAAGTACTTTTCCTTGACTTTTGAGCTTCTTTGACTTTGCTACAGTAGTCGGTCCCATCACTAACTTCGACCACACTATCTTCCATCATCCTTCGAATTTATCCATCGGTTTCCTTTCGCGTCTACGGATTCGCCAGTATGCCCCTTCCTCCTCACTTGGCTTCCTCCTTAACCTATCGATGTTGATGTTCGACAACATGTCGACTCTCGACCTTTCCGCTGCAACTTTGTTGTCTGTCGACCTATGACATGTCGACTCTCAACGTTTCTCATTTTGTCGACGCACCTTGACAGTTTCTGCTCGACTTATTGACTTTGACAGCCAATCTTCCTTTCGCACCAGTGATCGTCAGCAATCCCCTTGGTCGACTTCTCATGTCGATCAACTTCTACTATTTCGCCTAGGCCCTGATGCTCCTGCATCACTCAATTAAAAGGAGTTGGTTACTTCTTGGATCCATAAAAGAATGATCCTATGGGTCGAATTATCATGGAGAAGTGTAATATGTGAACAATGCATTTCAATATATTGTCTATTGTGATATGATATGATTAAGTGTTGAAATGGTGTCTATTGACATCATTTATTCTTTGAATAATTAGTTCTCTAATTTCTAGTATTTCTAGTATTTCTAATTCCCTATTTTTCTCCAACATGGTGTCTGATTTATTGGTTTGAATCACATCCTGTTGTTTGTAAGTCTAGTGAGGTGTCGATTGGGCATGCTCTGTCTAAGCGAATCTATTTGTGATTGATTTTAGGTTTCGACTTATAGACTGTACCAAGGTTTAGATCGATAAATAAATGTTATGGATTCCAAACAAGAACATTTGATATTGAATGGTCACAACTATGGAATATGGGCACAAAATATGGAGACCTTGTTGAAAAGTAAGGCCCTTTGGTAGTTTACCAAGATCGTGAGGGCCTAGATCTAATAGATAATTACTAGATGTTCATCCTCAATGGGAAGAAGGATGAGGATGTAGATGTGATTACCACCTACATTTCAAGGGAGATTCACTTTCACATAAGTGATATTGATTGCCATCATCAAGTCTAGAAGAAACTAAATAATGTGTTTGATAAATTTGACGAAAGTAATGTTATGGAAATTGAGAAAGAGTGGATCTCTATAAATCCTCTCCTTTGAAACGAATTAGGACTATTTGGTTCATGTCAATGTGCTACAATTGAAATTGGGTAAATGTGACAAGGACTTTAAATAAACATGGCCATCTCATTAAATTGATCCTCGTGTATTTGAAGACACCCTATGATGTTTTCCGTTAGATGTTATGTGATAGTTGTTCATCCAAAAAAGAATATGGTAAGGACTATACCTTTGACTCCTTTTATGGTTTTTTGACTAGGAAACAAGAGAAACTACTTGATGAAGGTAAATTAAGTACCATACAACAAGCCCGTCTATTGAAGGGAAAAGGTCTATAGAACTATAGAGAAAGAGGTTAGTGGGGAAACTTAGAGAAAAATTGGGAGTGCATCGACCAAAATGGAAAGAAGAAGCATCATGAACCGATTAAGAAGGACATGAAGAAGACACTTGTCATTATTGTGGGAAATTAGTACATATGTAGAAGTTTTTCTAGAAGAAGGATAAAATTCTAGAAGAAAAAGTGAAGAAACTTGAAGCAAATGTGTTGACTGAATGATCGACTAATTCTCAACGCCAATTTTCAGAAGGTATGGAAGATAATTATGCATTTTATGTTAGTGGTTCTCAAGCCCCATATGCCCATATTACTCAGAATGAGTGGATAGTTTATTCAAATTGTACTCACCATAAGGTTAAAGATGCTTCTCTCTTTTCTTCCCTAAATGAAGTTGTAGAAAAGAAAAAAATTGCAGCAAATGATTATGCACATATTGTTGTTCATTGTTGTAATATTTAACGGCAATAGTGTGATCACCTATGTATCATGTACCCAACTTGAGTGTGAACTTATTGTCAGTACCCAAACTTAACAGACTGGAAAAAAGGTTGAATTGTAGCCAAATCTATTTGTTGTGAAGGATGTAGACAAATGGGAAATTGTTGTTGAAAGTTTCCTTGATCCCAAATATGGATTCTATAAAAAAAATGTGTTATCAATATAAATATAGGACCAACTACACTCACAATTCAAATTGATGACCACAATAGATTTTGGCATGAACGACTTGGACATTTAAATTCCCGAAGCTTGAAACTGATGGTGAAACATGACATGGTTGCTAGAATACCTAAAATTTTTCCCACTAATGTAGCATGTAAAGGGTGTGTGTTTATAAAGCATCACTAGACTCCCTTTGAGACCACAAAGGCATAGAGAGAAAAGACTCAAACGAAACTTGTGCAAAGTGACATATGTTATATGAAAAAACCATCACTAGTAGGTGTGAGGTATATTTTAACCTTCATTGATGATTTTTTCAGGTACACTTAGGTATATTTCTTGAAGAATAAGATTCATGTCTTTGAAAATTTCAAGGAATTTAGGGCATTATATGTAAAGCAATTTGGTCAACCTGTGGAATATTTAAGATTAGACAATGGTGGGTGTTACCACCCAACCTATATATGAGTCCGAAAATTCTCAACCGGCTAACACAACCTAGATGGAAACAAAGGTTGGGTGTCACTATCATCTCAACACACACAACCTCCCACTTCAGGCCCAAACCTTTAATCCAAATCCTAGGGAGTTTTCCCTAATGAATTGATTATTAAAGTCTAGATGAAATATTTACCAATTAGAGTTCTCTGAGACCTAACTAAGTACAATGTAAGATATAAGTACTAAGATAGCATGCGCTCAGTAAAAGAAGCTTAAATACCATAAGGATATAACCAGAACAATATGTGTTTAAGTCTAACCAACAAATCTAATTAAAAAATAGACAATTGTAAATGCTAGATTTAAAGGAGAATGATTCCAATAAATATAAAATGTAAAACAAGAATCATGAACAAAACTTGTTACTAATTCTTCAAAGTATATAACAATTAGGAGCATGAATCAATAATGAGTCCAAGGCTTATGACAAGGTCTAAGGTAAGAAACCTAGAGCTTGTAATAAGCTCAAGGATGATTAACTTAAGTTATGTGAAATATATAGCTTAATGATCCAATAAAACTAAACCATCAAAGCATTATAAAGTAACTTGAAGCAATGCTTAATTGGCTCATAATAATAGAGATAACCACGACGTATGATAAATCTAATTACTAATGAATAATAAATAACAATGAACTAAATTAGCAGTTAGATTATAATACTTAGTTATTGAACTCAAAGGGTTAGTGGTCAAAACCATTATTATTTCTTCTTACACTTGAATAATTATTTATGAGTGGAATTTACAAGAGAAAAAAAACTATGGAAATGAATAAAATGCAGAAATATAAATGCAATTTCTAGAATTAATAAGCTAAGTAAATGAATAAAGATGTATTTGGAAAATAATCCTTTTACTTAATTATATTATGTAATCAAAGAGATATATCCCTTAAGAGTTACTATATCTTATTTTATCACACTTATGTGTAAATTCTAGATTGCATAAATTCATTAATTACCCCAATTAAATGATAAATAACTTATGAAATATAGCAAATGGCTATAAAAAATATGAATATTAAAGATATGCAATGAAAGAAAATTATATATACAAATTTTCCTATGGATACTTTGAAAAAAAAATATGAAAATAAAGTATCAAACCTAAAATGCAATTTCCATATTTGACATATGAATCAATGAGTAACCATTAAATATGAATCTAAAGATGTGCCTTAGATAAATATTTCAGATTTACATTAGATCTAAGCTTGATATATCCAATAGAACCAATCAGATCTATGTGAAGTCTATAAGGATTTAGTTTTAAGGTTAGTATATTTTCACCAAAGAAAAAGAAAGAACATTTTTTTAGGTGAATGGTTGCAAGAAGAGATTAGTTCCAAATACCTAGGGGAAATGGAGTCACTTTAGAATTGTTTAGGATTCCTAGATCAAAATATCATCCACGAATAAGATTGATCTAAGGTAATATTACCTCAATATATTTTTGGAGGGTTTAATCGCAATCACAAAGAGAAGGAGAGACTCCATCCTTTACTTCTTTCTTGGTTGTACCATACAGAAAGGGGTTTAGTATTGCAACATTAAAATGAAGTAACAATGCAAAAAATAGCATCCCTTTATTACACAATAACAATTGAAACCATAATAGAGACTAACTTACCATAGATCTAATCCAAATAAATAGTACTATCCTTTCAATGGCCCAAGATTAGAAATAAAATGGACAATGATAGCAATACTACCTCCAATGGATAAGAACAATAGAAAGAAGAATGCTACACATCTGATAAAACAAATCCAAGATTTTACCTCAATGTATAAATATGATGTGTATTAAGAAGACTCTTCTAATGTAAAAAAGATAGGTATTGTGCAACAAACAACCAAAAATAAGAATGAGAGAGGAGTTCTCTTGATATAGGACTAGGAACTCAACCTCCTCATTGACAATTACTTTCTTGAATCAAACCCTAACTAAAACCTTTCCTGACATGGTAAAACAATGAGTAAAATATTAGAAGTGGTTGAAACAAGACTTTGACAAATAAAAAAGGAGTGTCTCACTTAGACAGAGACGCTTTTCTCAAAAGGAAGGTCAATTTCGGTTAGAAAAGGAAGTTTCGGATAAAGTTGGCAAATGTGCATTAAAGGATGCCACAACATCATCTAACAAAATCCCAAACAGATAAGAGAAGGTCCAAAGAGGTGATAAAGGGTCAAATCAAATGAGGAAGAGGAAAAATGAGCGACGAGTGTGAAGGAAAAAAGGGTACAACTCATGCATGTGAGGTTAGGAGGGGAGTGCTTAGGGTCTTGAGGCTAATAAGACCTCTATAAGGCTCTAACACATCACTTTGAAGGGGTCAAACCCAAGTGTGCTATCCTAGAAAGGGTGCTTAGGTGGATTGCATGGTGATAAATGAGAATGCATAAAAATTTGGTGAGGGTCTCACATGAGAAGGGGGAAACTTTGAGTTATAAAGTTAATGAAGAATTAGAATAATAAACCCAAAATTGGAGCTAGGGAAAGGAACTTATAATATTCTAACTTTTTTTTAATCACTAACACATTTTAATTATCATTTAACCATGTGTAAGAGGGACTCCTAAGTGTTAGGATATTCATATACTCCATCCTAGTCCTACCAGCATTTTCATTATTTCATTTTCATTCATGCATGCACTTTTAGGGTTTGCATGCATTATTTAGGATTTGCATGCATCCCAGTCATCAGTCCCAGCACCTAGCCCTTAGTTAGCCAACCCCCGGAGCTTCCTTCCACTTAGTTTCAGCCCTCCTAGAGCTTAGTGTGCCCTCCTTTCACCTACTGTATGAGAAAGGCACCCTTCTTTACCTACCATTCAGTTATCTTCAGTTCTCTCCTTGATTTAAGGCTAGACTGACTCTCAACTGACTATATCACTCCGATGGACCTCCAGTGAGACTTGATTGCCCATTCTGACTCCAGTTAGCTCCTCATGTGCCCTCCACTGAGCCTTCGTCATTCAATTAGTTCCAGTTACACTCAATTACACCTACCACACTCAGTTATACTTAGTTTGACTGATGGTTGATAGTTACTTGAGCATTGATGACTCCACTGATGATGAGATAGACTACTAGTTGTGCTCCGATGACACTCCAGTGATCTTTTGATCACTCCATGAAGGCTAATTTGAATTTCCACCTTAGGCATTCGAATCCTCATGCATTGTACTATTTATTTGTCCATATTGTGATTAATTAATTACTGTGTGTGAAGTACTTTTGCTTCTATCTGAGTTCTACTGTATTATTATTCGGTTGCTCATTATACTGTATTGACCACTCTAGTTCTATTTTCTTGCTTAATCAATTACTTTCTTGTGAGGTATACATCATCTCTTAGATCTGCTGTGAGGATTTTCACACTAAGAATTTAGGCTCTAATTGAAATTATATAAGTATTCATGGTGACCAATTATATGAGATGTGATACATTACATTGATTCTAGGCCTCAATTGCTCAATGACATATGGTGGAGGTACTTAGGATGTGTTCCTACTTTGGAGGATTTTACAAGTGAAATAAGTTTGAAAATTTACGATGGTGAAGATGTAAATTTTATTTAGTAAAAGACAACACTCAAGAGTGACTTGCCTCAGTGCAAATGCCATAGTTGAGTTAACTATAGATTATAACTAACCATTTACATACAAGAGAGATATTATTTACATCACTTTTACAACATAACCTTGGACAACTAATACAGTGATGATACATTTACAAAAAAAATTCTTAGCAAATCCATGCATTGGACATCTTTTGGACCATCAACATCTGTACCCCCTTAATAAACCTTGTACAATCTAAGAGGTAACAATGAGGAATATGTGGGAAAGGTTTTTGAAAACTATCTATCACAAAATGGAATATATTGGTAAATATTTGTACCTCACACGCCTCAACAAAATGGAGTGGAAGGAAGGAAAAATCAAACCTTGGTCGAAATAGCACATTTTTTCTACAAGCCAAAGAATTGTCGACTATCTTCTGGGTAGAAGTTGTCTATTACTCAAACTATATACTAAACCTTATTCTGAATAAAGTTGTCCTTAATATGATTATTGTTGAGAAATGGAGTGGAAGAAAACCATCAATCAGTCACCCTAGAACGTTTGGATGTATTGCATCGTTGCACATTCCAAATGACTGACATAGGAAGAAATTGGATGCAAAAATTCATGCTTGTATCATGATTGACCACTTTGAAGAGTCGAAGGCCTACATATTGTTTGATCCATTCAAACAATTGGTCATCATTCAAAGGGATGTCTTTGATGAGAAGAACACGGGTATTAAATTGTTAAATTCTTCTTCTGGTTTGATGAGCGATTATCCTTTTCAAATTATGAAAGAAATTGGATCGACTAAACCCCTACTATGGAGTTTCAACTTGACAGTCATTTCACCTTCCTGCTTTGACTTACAATCAATCAATTCAGCACATCTCTAAATACTCTGGAAACATATAGTTGACAATCAATAGTTGACTAGAAGAGTCAAATGAGTGGTCAACTAAAGGGCACACTAAGCTCTTGACTAGTCATACTGACCACCAATGGAGGAGTCGAATATGTCAACTAATTGTCCAAGCAATTAGAATAGAACCATCGACTATGGCACAAACATGGAAAAAATTAAGGAGGTCGTTATGTGCTATGGGCCAAGTATGTCGACACATTCTTCCTCGGTTCAAGGGAGTTTATTATATCTTGGAGATATAAAATAATGATCCTATGGGTCGAAATATCATGGAAAAATGCAATGTGTGAAAAATGCATTTTGATGTACTATCTATTGTGATATGTTGTGCTTAAGTGCTAAAAGGGAGTCTATCAACACCAACTCTTCTCGGAATAGCTCTTTGATTTCTAATCTTTCTAATTACCTGATTTTCTCCAACATCCTTTGTGTTGATGTTGCTTATTCCTCTTATATAATTGAACCCTCCTCATGCATGTGTGATTCAACCCATGTTTTCAAAGAAGTAGTTGAGATTAGAAGCTTAATACCCTTCAAAAATGCTGCAAAATTAGGAGGGAGTGGTAAGACATACTAAAAAATTATTATCCACCTATTTTGTCCCTTATTTAGAATGTAAACTTATTTGTATCGAGTTGTTGCTGCTGCAACCTGATCCCCATGATTTCCTTAGGAAATAATGGCCCCCCCCTTCCTCCTTGCTTGGCTTCCACCTTAAAATGTCGATGTCGTTGTTTGACAACATGTCAACTCTCGACCTTTCCGCTGCAACTATGTCATCTGTTGACCTATGACATGTTGACTCTCGACCTTTCTCCTTTTGTCGATGCACCTTGACAACTTCTGCTCGACTTATTGACTTCGGCAGCCTATATTCCTTTTGCACTAGTGGTTGTCGGCAATCAACCTGGTCGACTTCTCATGTCGATCAACTTCAACTATTTCTCCTAGGCCCCGATGCTCCTACATAAGACTCCCCAGGTGAAAAATAAATCGATTCCTCCATTAGTCTCTTGAACTCTTCTTCGAAAATCCATGTCGCCTCTCGGAACTCTACATCTTTCCATCACACTAAGTATTCTTTCTTCCATGAAATGCGCGTACACCTGACGTCGCATTCCTCTAGTACTTCAGCGATTTCCTCCTTGGTGCGTTGATCCGGAATATGCACTGTCGAGTCGATGTTCGACACTTCCACACCTCTATTGGTTGAACCTTCTTCAAATTTGTATATATCTGAGACATTGAACATAGGTGAAATGATCAATTCCTTCGGTAGCTCCAACACATAAGCATTGTCTGAAATATTCTTCAAGATCTTACACGGTCCAATCTTCTTCAGCTTCATCTTGTTATAGGTTCCTGTCGGAAATCTCTCCTTCCCCAAATGTGCATAGAATAAGTCTCCTTCGTTGAACGACTGTAGCCTCTTCTTCCTATCGGCTCTCAACTTATATGTCACATTGCTCTTTTCTATGCACTTTCGCACATCTTGATGCACTTCTTTTATGTGCTCTGCAAATGATTTTGCATCCGCGCTTTTCCTGATTTATGTGGGCAACTCAACCAAATCCACCACTCCATGTGGGATTCATCCCTGAACAATGTGGAATGGGCTCAAACCTATCGACCGATTCACAAAATTTTTGTACGCGAACTCTTCTTTCTCCAACACGTTCTCCCACTGCTTAGGTTTGTTGGTCGTCAAACATCTCAGAAGGTTTCCCAAAATTTTGTTTACCACCTCGATCTGTCCACCTTTCTGTGGATGATATGTCGAGATAAAATGAAACCTTGTGTCCAGTTTCTTCCATAGGGTTCTCCATAAATGACCCAAAAACTCGGTATCTCTGTCCAACATTATACTCTTTGAAAACCCATGCAATCTTACTATCTCCTTGAAGAATAGTATAGAAATGCTTGTGGCGTCACTTGTCTTCCGATACGGAATAAAGTGTGCCATCATTGAAAATTTGTCGACTACAACATATATTGAGTCATTAGCTTGTTGCGTCTTCGAAAATCCTAACACAAAATCCATGCTCAGGTGCTCCCATGGGGTATTCGGCACTGGAAATGGTGTATACAACCCCGTATTCTGAATTCTTCCTTTTTCCAACTGGAAAACTCGACACTGTTGTACCCATTTCTTTACATCTTTCGTCATTCTTGGCCAATAATACTTCTCTTCGACCAATGCCTTCGTCTTGTCGATGCCAAAAATGACCTGCTAATCCATCATTGTGCAGTTCTCAGATTAGGTTCTCTCTTACGGATCCTCTGGGAATACACAACTGTTGTCCCCTGAATAGGTATCCCTCTTGGACAAAATAATCCAAGTATGGCGTTCTGTTGAGACTCCATGGTTCTTGACTTGCCTTCCATGCTTTCACAAAATCCTCATCGGTCACATACTTTGTCTTCACCGACTCTATTCTCGTTTCCTGAATTGTCGCCATGTTCAGAAATGCAACTCTTTGACTCAGCGATTCGACAACTTTGTTCAACTTGCCCGACTTATGTCGCAACATGAAGGTATACCCTTGCAGGAATTCAACCCACTTCATGTGCCGTTAATTCAACTTCGAATGAGTGTTCAAGTACCTCAATGCTTGGTGATCTATGTACAACACAAATTCCTAGGGAAACAAATAATGCCTCCACCTATTCAGTGCTTGGACAATAGCATAGAACTCCTCGCCATAGACCGAATATTTCCACTTCGCATCATCCAACTTCTCACTGAATAATGCAATTGGTCGGCCCTACTGGCTCAACACTACGCCAATTTGCATTCCACTCGTGTCGCAATCAACTTGGAAAACTTTGTCAAAATCTGGGAGCGCTAACACTAGTCTCTCAGTGACCTTTTCCTTCAGCTTGTCGAAAGCTCTCTGGGAAGCTTCCACCAACTTAAACTACCCTTTCCTCATGCAGTCTGTCAAAGGTGCACATATCAGAATGAATCCCCTAATGAACTTCCGGTAGAAACTGGAAAATCCATGGAAAATTCTTACTCCAGTCGCACTTGTTGACTCCGGACAATCCAATATTTCCTTCACATTCTCTGGGTCCATCACTAACCCTTTACCCGAGATTACAAATTCCAAGTATACCAATTCTTCCTTCATGAAGAAACACTTTTGCAAGTTCACCGTCAGCTTCTCTTCCTGCAACTTCTCCAATACTTATCGAATGTGCCCTAAGTGTTCTGCCTTGGTTTGACTAAATATCAGGATGTCGTCTAGGTACACTATGACGAAATTTCCCAAGAATGGCTTCAGTACCTCATTCATCAACCGCATGAATGTACTAGGTGCATTACTCAATCCGAATGGCATGACTAACCACTCATACAGCCCTTCTTTCATCTTGAATGTTGTTTTCCATTCATCTCCTTCTCTAACCCGAATCTGGTGATAACCGCTCTTCAGGTCGATCTTCGTGAAGTATCTCTCTCCACTCAAGCAATCCATCAAGTCGTCCATTCTCGACAATAGAAACTGATACTTGATCGTGATCTTGTTGTTGGCTCTGGAGTCTGTACACATCCTCCACTCTCCACCTTTCTTTGGTGCTAATACTATTGGTACTGCGAAAGGACTCAGACTCTCTTTGATCAATCCTCTATCCAACAACTCTTGGACCTATCGATTGAGTTCCTGACCCACTGCTGGAGTCATTCTGTGAGGTTCCCTTTTTGGAAAACTCAATCCTAGAATTAAGTTGATCTAATGGGATATGCTTCTTGTCGGTGTCAATATCATCGGCGCTTCGTCGACTACTATGCTCCTGAAATCGTCGAGTATCTCTTCGACTTCGACCAAAATTTTCTCCATTGTCGACCTTTCGACACATGGTACCTTCGAAATGATGGCTAAACATCCCTACTGCATTTCCTCCTCGGTGACGAATTCCTTGGACGAACACATCAGCACTCGCTTCTCCCAATAGTTGCTCTCGCCCTGCTTGCAATCGGCTTGATCCTCCTGCTTTGGCTTCAGCATCCTCTGTGTACCATTTTTCTACACTGTGACTGTGTTGGATCGACCATCATAGATCATCTTCCGATCATATTTCCATGGTCTCCCTAACAACATATGGCATGCTTCCATTGGGATTACGTCGCATAGTACACTTTCCTCAAGCTTCCCGACCTTGAAGTTAATCAGGAACTATCTGGTTACCTTCACATGGTGTCCTTTCTACAACCATAAGATCTTGTATGGATTTGGGTGTTCCTGACATCTCAAACCCACCTTGTCAATGACCTCTGTCGACACAAGATTCTATGTACTGCCACCATAAACTATGGTCTTGCAATACCACTCGTCGATCCACACTCTGGTTCGAAAGATGGCCTTTCGCTGTGTCGGCTCTTTCTCATCACGTCGATCGTCCTAAACCAATGTTCTCATGTTCGTCATGGTTTTCCCTTTTATTTTCCCATCCTCAGTATTGTCGGATATCAATTCTGCCCTCTCGTCGACCTACTCATCTCTTCGACGTCTGGGTTTCAACTCCTCTGCAGCATGTAGGTTCTCTGGGAATTCATATGCCTTTTGTCCAACTCCTTGACACTTGTAACAAACCACAGCTGGTCTATCAGCTCATTTTCTATTGGATGGACCACTTCGTCCATACGCACCTTGACCGCGGTTCTCTCGACCATCGTGTCGGTTTTCTTGTGTTTTCTCCTTAGTCGATGTCCCTTCCACACGTCGATTGTCTTCGATGGCTTCTCTCCTAGTTCCTGTTAACACCTAAAAAGTGCTCACCATCTCATCTCCCTCATTACATGACTCATTTGTCTATATTTCTACCATCTTTGCCTCCAAAACCTCAAAAAACCATTAAAAAGCCACCAAAAGGCCAAAAAAGCCATTTTTTTCTCCAAAATAATTTAAGTTTCCTCAAAAGATAGCAAAAACCCTCTAAAAAGGCTCTAAATTCCCAAAAATCAAATAAAAGGAAATAAAAAATATAAAAAAGAGGGAAAAAGGAAGCAAAAACCCTAAACCATGTGGTGCCAAAAACCATAGGTCAATACTCCACCACTAAAACCTATAAATAGGTGATGGAAGCTCCCCATTTCATATCCTCACTCTACCAAAATCACTCTTGAAACCCTAGCTTACCATTTGAGCTAGTTTTCCCATTTGAGTGTCCCTTTTGGCTCATTATCCAAACACTTTGGAGAAGGAGAAGGAACCCATTGGAGCACGGAAGCAGCCCTCCTGGACTACTGCAAGAGCTCCACCAACCTCAACACTTGAGGTAAGTGTAACTTTGTTCACATTTTTAATACAAAAGAAAAATTCCCACTATATTATTGTCTTTTTATTTTCTGTTGATGCACATGTTAGCTTAGATTTTACCTTGTTTTACTGTCAAGTTTTACTGTTTTACTGAACTGCTACTAAGGAGGCCCTTCTCATTAGTAGGTGCTCATTTGTACAAGTTAGGGTCAAAACCCTAACTACAGTTTTGGCGACTCCACTATTGGCCTTTGAATTTCTGGTTAAAAATTTAAAAGTTTTTATTTTTCTGCAAGTATTTTTCTATTTTACCTGTTCGGCTGTGGCTTCGGCCAGTTGGGTTTTCTGCCACAGATTGCAGTTTCTATTCCCGGTAGATGCAACCCAGATCGCAACTTTCGACCTTTTTTCCACGATCCAGATTGCACCTTTCTACCCTTTTCCCGTGGCCCAGGCCGCGACTTCTTATCGTTTTTACCGCGCTAAGACCGCAGCCTTCTGCCTCTATCCCGTGGCCCAGACCGCAACTTTCTGCCCCTTTTCCGTGCTCCAGACCACGCATTTTGGCCACAGACCCGCGACCCATCCGCAGTTTTCGTCCTCTTTCCTGTGGCCCTGACTGCATCTTTCTGCCCTTTTGCCGCGCCCCAGACCACACCTTTTGGCCACAGACCTGCGATCTGACTGCAGGTTTTACCCCTACAGCCGCGCTCCAGGCCGCACATTTCAGCCACAGACCCGTGATCTGACCACAGGGTTCACCCTTACAGCCGTGCTCTAGGCCGCGCATTTCAGTCACAGACCCGAGATCTGTTTTATGCATTTTTACCATTTTTTGAACCCAGAATTTTGCCGCAATATTTTATGCACCTGCACAACCACCTGTCCTGTCTATAGCTATAGTTATCCATAGCCTTTTTCTACAGTTTTATTTCTGTTCCATTTACATAATTTTTAAGTTTAAGCATTTACATTGGAAAAAAAAAAATTTGCATTGCAAGTTAAATTTCTGCATTATTATTGGTTAAAAAAGTTGCCCACGCATGGCACTTTTGATTAGGTTCATTACCTCACATGCACACACTCTGTCACCTAATTCAAGTGAGCCTTAAAACACTATTGAACACAACCAACATTCTAACCCCACTTGGGGAACACATAAGAATATTGTAGTTAGGTAGGACAGGGGGGATAGTCATCCAAATAACACCCCTCAGTCGCTTACACTTGAGACATAGTTGTTCCTTTAGGGTACCAAAATCCCCTAGTATTTTTTGACATAGTCACAACTAGTTTATCAGACGGCCTCTCCCTTAGGAGGGTTGAAGTAGCCAAACTAGTTCCGGAGGCTTGAGTGGAATACCGCAATCCATTTAGTAATCGAAGGCTACCTACTCGTTGGTCTGTGTGTGGTGATTCCTTTTAGGCCCACACGGTGATAGGACCGGAGCTGCAGATTCACCTTTTCTGGACATGTCATGAACGGGGTATCTTAGTTTCCTTTCTTCTAGGATTGTCTTACCCGGTGTCCCTCCCGGTAGGGGGATATCTTTAGCCACTTGGATCTACTATCCATATTGTCTGACTTGGATTTCATCACCTTGCAGAGGATATAACTGGTTGAGTCAGAATACTATTTAGCTAGGTGTTTGCATGCTCCCTTACCTCCCTTTGGTCTAGCAAGTCCACTATTTTTATTTTTTAGGAAACCTGCTGCTTGTTGGTATTCTGACCATTATTGTTAACGCTCCGCTTATTGTAGCACAGCTGTTACAATGAGCGTTTTGAGCTGGTTGTTGGCCTGAGTGCCGTAGTTTTTTGTGCTCTCCTTCTCCACACTTGGTTGCATTAGGGTTTTTAAGCCTTTTTTCACTCGACACAACCCCCAGATACCTGACACCATTCTCACCATTGAGTCCCCGAGACACTCTCGGCACCTCCGAGGTGAGCCCCCGCAGCACGGTTCACTTGACATCACCTGTCACAGACATAGAGCTTCATCACTTGGTACCACTCGTCATAGACCTCGAGCTTCGTCACTTGACTCTACTCTTCGACGACATAGAGCTTCGTCCCCCAGCTCTGACGCCCCTTATTTCACATTTGATTCTGAGGTTGAGTCTGAAAACCCCACTTACACTGCACCAACCAGCCCCATGGCTGGCATGACGTCCAACCCTTTCTTTGTAGGGACCATTGGTGGAGCATCCACAACCACCCCAGCCGCCACACCTGCTTTGGGTATGCCCTCGATGGGGCCCACACCCACCATTCCGGTCACTGTGTCAATTCCAGTGGCTAACATACCCAACCCAACCCCACTGGTGACTCACACTACGCTTAGTGGCGCAGGACCCTCCCATACCACCTCCACCCCCCCATTTGGGGGACACATCCCTATCACAAACCCAGCCCCTACACTTGGGGGCATCGACCCCAATGTGGCCGCCACCACCAACATGTCACATCCTTTTATTAGTTTGCCATTCATGGCTAGTCTCAACCTTCCTGACCTGGACAGACTGACCAATGATCCCATCAAACATGATCCCACGTGGCCTCACATGCCCACCAAGATCCCATCAGACATCCCTAAGTTTGAGGGCAAGGCAGGTGAAGACCCCCAAAATCACATTATGTCCTTCCATCTATGGTGTTCCTCCAACTCCATAATGGATGACTCTGTTCGGCTCCGTCTGTTACAACGAACTCTCATTAGATCTGCAGCCAAGTGGTACATTGAGTAGCCCCATGGGACCCATGTCACCTTTACTTCCCTCGCCTCAACCTTCCTGCAGTTCTTTCAGTTACTTGTCCGCTATGACGCAGGAGTTGAGATCCTACTATCTTGCAGACAAAATACGGCCACCCATATCACTGACCACATTCATGAGTGGCATCAACGCCAAAGCCTATGCAAAATCAAGTTAGATGACCGTATCTTCCTAGATTGGTTTCTTAAATCTCTCCTCCCCGTCATTGCTAAGGATGTGGCATCCGAATGACCCCAGTCTGAGGAAGAGGCCATCCTAATTAAAGCCCTGCAGTTTGACCTTATCTACACCCAGGCTGGTTACCTATATACCATTATACCTGATTCCCCCCACAACGATTCCTCCCGAAACGATGCGCTGGGGGCATCCCATGCCGCTGATGGAATCATTGGCCATGTTGCATCGCATAATCAGCCATTTTCCATGACACGTACTAGTAATGGCCCCAACCTTTCGCAGGCTACATCCCACTCTGGAGAAACCAATTCGTATTCTCCCATGGCACATAACCACCATTCCCATGGCCCCTCATGTCCACCTCAATGCTTCGACCATGCATCCCCCAATTGCACCTCAACCATATTACCACCCACAGGTCACCCACACTCTTGTATCCTCTCAAGGCCCCCCCCGCTTATTATCTGCCACAGGCAGTACCTGCGGCAAATCAACCACCCATCACACAAATGCATCAACAACCCCCACAAGGTCCAACACCTACACCGCCTCCACCCCCACCCACTTATTATCTGCCACAGCCTGCTCCCGCACCTGCACAACCCCAGCAACCACCTGTTGCCCAAGGGCAAGTGCACGCACAACAAAATCCACTGCATAACCAAAATACCCAACGCCAACAAGGCCAGCAAAACCGTGGAAAAGGACGTAACCGCGGGAACAACCCCCCTCCAGACCAAGGTGGCCAGCCACCTAATCCCCCAAACAATAATAACGCGACACCTGCCAACCAAAACCTCGACAGGCCACCAAAACAAGCTAAAAACCCTAACTTACGAACAAAACACCATTGTTCTATTTGTGGGGTCTATGGCCATGACACACATGCTTTCCCGCATTTCGTGTGGGAACAACAACTCTGGACCGATGATGCCCACCGCCAAGGGCATGCGGCACCTCAAGTGCCACCTAACCCCCCACCACCTCAAATTCAACCCTTGGTGTTACAAAACCCTTTACCAACCCAAGGAGTGGTGAACACTCAACCATTAGCTCCCCCTCAAGGAAATGCGCCACCACAACAGCGAGTCATGTACGCTGAGCCTGCCCACCCCACTTTAGACTCAAGAACCCATCACTTGTTAATGATGTCATCTGCCGATGTCAACCTTCAAACCCGTCGGAACCAATATGGCTCCACCCCTGAAGCCCCTCCCACCGAGAAAACCACCAATGCTCTTCCCACCGATCAGCCATTACACATACCTCTAGCCCCATTAGATGGAGCCCCAAAAGCCCCTTGCTTCCCACTTCGCCGCATCAACAATAACCCCAATGCTCGCACTGCGTCTAATTACAACATTGTGGACGACTTAGCTCAGTCTCCCACAACCATGTCTGCGTTAGAGGTCTTAAAAAACTGTCCTACACAACGCAAGACTCTGTTATCATCCATTGGTGCTATTGACCCAATTGATTCACGAATGATGGCCTTTGATTTGGACCAATCTGAACCATGCCTTCCTTCCACATTAGCATTCCAAGTTTCTATATCCATTCGAAATCTTGTAATCCATCGGTGCATCATCGATGAGGGTGCCTCTACATGCATTATGTCCACATTCATTTGGCAGAAGTTGGGATCCCCTACTCTCCAGCTGTCCACCACTGCGTTGCGAGCCTACGACGGTCGTTCGGCTCAACCCCAAGGTCTCTTAGCTAATGTCCCCATCCAGTTGGTTGGTAAAACAATGCTTATTGACATAGAGATCATCAACGCCCAACTTGATTATAACCTCTTACTTGGCCACAATTACATGTATGCCATGTGGGCGGTTGCCTCATCCGTTTTTTGTACCATGATGTTCACCCATGAAGGACTAGTAGTCAAGATTGATCAACTCACCTATTATGATCCCAATGCCCCCGCTGCACCTGAAAACGTTCTTCCCATGGTTGAACGACCTGTTCACGGTGCATCTACCTTGTTGGTTTCCTCAGATACGTCGATGACTTCCACATTCCAATCCATTCCACCCCCATCACCAGTGACCGAAATATCTGACCTATGTACCCTCTCCCAAAATACACAAACACCCAACCATCAACCGCCCTTGCTACCCGAGCCACCGACAATACCTAGTCATGTTGGTGCTACACCCATTCATACTATCCCCTTCCTATTTCTCCCTTCAGGAGTCGTAAGCACTCTAGTGATGGCCACACTAAACCTCCTGAGGTTAACTTTAGGACTACATGTATGGTACATCACACCTCCCGTTTCCCCTCCGACGCCCAATGTCATCTTACCGCTGTTGCAACCTATCACCAATGCTAGTCGGCCACCTCTCGGTGTCACCACTCCTTCCTCCTCTACCAACCCACCCCCTCTTTCCAAACACACTGGGGGTAGAGGCCCACTACCTTATATTGCTATGCTCGCACCTGTTAAAAATCCCCCCGCATTTCGCGCTCCTCCCAAATGCTCTTTGTGTGATGAGTTGGGCCATGCTACCCATCAATGTCCATAATTACCCACATTACAAGAGCACATGCAAATGCTTGACAACGACCCCAACATCCCGCTTGTCCAACTCGACCCTACCCATAATCCTCATGATAAATCACTACGTACCAACCACCCTTGTGCAATATGCGGTATTTACGGCCATTGCTCACATCACTTCCCTGATCTCCCAGATTACAGAGCCGCTCTCTACGAGATGAATAACTTGGACCTCGAGACGTCTCCTCCCACCATTGAAGAGATCCACCCCCCAGAATCTCTGCCAACCGGAGAGATCAATACCATTTATATGATCTCTACTACTCATGTCCCCTCATCAACCGATTTGACTACAAAACATTTCCGCAATGATGAGGAAATTCTCCAGGCTCTTACCGCACCTGATTACCTCCCCCACTACAACCACCCAATTTTTGGTTGATTCCAAAGATTTCCTCCCCACCAAGGTCGACTGGTTTACAGAGCCCATTCCTGCTCCCGATGCCTTCGAGGAAGGTAACATGGCCAATATCTCACCCACAGTCCACATTGATATCTCTACCCCAAGCGGTGCCCCTGAACTCATTACTTTGGGAGCCTCCTGCACCGAGTACGAGATCAGAGAGTACAAAAAAAAAATTCAAGAGTTCCGCGATGTCTTTTCCTGGTCCTACACCGAAATGCCTGGTCTTGACCCCGCTATCATAGAGCACCACATTGACACGTGGCCTGATGTGCCCCCTGTTCGCCAAAAACAGTGCCCCATTCACCCGTCAAAGCTCCCCACTGTCAAAGCAGAGATTGAGAAACTTCATGCAACAGGTTTCATTTACCCCATCGCATACACCACTTGGGTTTCTAACCCTGTCCCTGTTAACAAAAAACAAGGCACCATTAGGGTATGTGTTGACTTCCGCGATTTAAACCAAGCATGTCCCAAAGACAATTTCCCGACACCATTTATTGACCAACTCATCGATGCATGCACAGGGCATGATGTCCTATCCTTCATGGATGGGTTCTCTGGGTATAACCAAATTCAAATCCGCAAAGAAGATCAATACAAGATTGTCTTTACCACCCCATGGGTCACCTTTTCCTATCGGGTCATGCCTTTCGGCCTTGAAAATGCTGGGGCCACCTTACAGCGAGCCATGACCTATTGTTTTCATGACTTGGTCCATATCCTATTAGTCTATCTTGACGATCTCACAGCACGTTCCAAGAAATGACCCAACCACCTTAACGACCTCTAGAAAGTTTTATCTGCGTTGTCGCAAGTATCAGATCCGCTTGAACCCACTCAAGTGTGTCTTTTATGTTCCGGCAGGCCGGTTGTTAGGTTTCATTGTTTCAAACAAAGGAATCATTGTCGACCCCCTCAAAGTTCAAGCCATATTAGACCTTCTCGCACCACGCACGCTCTAACAGCTACAAAGATTACAGGGGAAATCTAATTTCCTCCGCCACTTCGTTCTTGATTATGCCACCACAGTTCATGGTTTCTTATGTCTGCTTCGTGCTCACATACCCTTTGTTTGGGACAACCAGGCGTAAGCTGCATTCGAAGCCCTTAAAAAAGCTCTCATGCAATCCCCTTTGATCTCCCCTCCAGATTTCTCTTAGTACTTCATCCTTTACATCTTGGCATCCGACCACGCCATGTCAGGGGTCCTTGTTCAAGAAGACCCTGCTCGCCAGGAGCATGTCATTTATTACATCAACCAAACCTTGTCTGGACCACCCCTATGTTACCCATATGAGGAAAGATTGGCCCTTGCGATCGTCTTTTCCGTACAAAAATTGCGCCATTCCATTTTACTCAGTCACACTACAGTTGTCGCCAACTCCAACCCCATGGTCTACCTCTTGAACCGGTGACTTTTACAAGGTCATGTCGCTAAATGGGTAATTATCCTCCAAGAATATGACCTAACTTTCACAACCCCTAAGAGTACTAAATCCCTAACGCTTTCCCAACTCATAACCGACCTACCATCTCTTTTGCCGTCACCATCGATCACCACTGAATTACCTGATGACCATTTGTTTATCATCTCGTCAGACGACTCGTGGTACAATGATATTATGCTTTACCTTCGCACACAAAAGTTTCAACCAGACATAGAAAGCGATGGACACCGCTGTATCCGTCACCACGCCTCTCGATATCTCCTCTTGGGCGATGTCCTTTACCGGAGAGGGGTTGATACTATCCTCCATCGTTGTCTCACACGAGCGGAAGCTGAACAAGTCCTCAATGACTGTCATAGCGGCACCTGCAACGGACATTTCTCAGGGATGAACACCACCCAGAAGGTCATCCACACCGGATACTTCTATCCCACACTGTTTACCGACTACATCACAGTAGTCAAGCATTGCCATAATTGCCAACTCTTTGCCCCTAAGGCCCGGACACCACTTGCCCCACTCCACCCAGTCGTCATCGTTGGCCCTTTTTGCAAATGGGCCATCGACTTCATGGAATGTAAACCCTCATCCGCAAATGGCCAGAAGTACATCATTGTCGCCGTCGACTACTTCACCAAATGGGTTGAAGCCATGCCTACCTTCAATTGTAAAGCCGACACCGCTGCCTGTTTCTTCTTTAACCATGTCATTACACGATTCGGGGGTCCCAACACAGCTTGTCTCGGACCATGGTTCACATTTTAAAGATTTCATTTGGCGCGAGTTGTCAACTCTCCTTAAGTTCAAACATCAGTATGCATCTGCTTACTATCCCCAAGGGAACGGCCAAGTTGAGGCCATTAACAAATTTTTGAAAACAATCCTCCAACGCACCGTTGACCGACATAAGTCCAATTGGCATCACATGCTTTTCCATGCATTATGGGCTTACCGTACCTCAACTAAGACCGCCACCAAGTTCACCCCTTTTCACTTAGTTCATGGTGTCGAATCTGTCCTCCCCATCGAGTGTCAGATACCTGCCTTACACATCGCCATTGAGCTTCTCCCAGACACCTCACCACTCAAACAACGTCTGCTATTGTTAGAACAGGCCGATGAAGACTGTCGCACAACCCTCCAAACCATTGAAGCTACCAAGAACCGCTCAAAAGCTGGTTATGACAAACATGTCCACCCATGAGCTTTCTGTGAAGGAGATCTAGTCCTTGTTTACGACCAAGCCCACGACAAGACAGGTAAAGGGAAGTTTGAATCCATGTGGCAAGGTCCTTACATAGTGCATACCTGCCTTGGACATGGGGCATATATTTTAACTGACTCAGAAGGCCACCCCTTACGCAACCCCCGTAATGGGTTGTATCTTAAACGCTTTTATCCTTAACAATCCCGCGGACCAGTTGATCCGTATTGTACAGTTTGATTTCTTTTTGTTTTTCACTTTTTTACTGCAACCTTACATTCGTCATTTTCCTGCATGATCACAGATGGACCATCTTCCACCTTATTACATTGGCTTCGCCGATGGAGCAAGCTGCTGGTCTCTTAACCTGGCCTCTACAGCTTGGGTCTTATATTCCCCTTCACATGAGTTGATTCACCTTGACGGAATGTGCATAGGCACTGCTACCAATAACCCAATGGAGTACGATGCTATGACCGGTCTCCTGACTGCTGCCCTTCAAATGGGTATACGTCACCTTCATGTATTCCTTGACTCCTAGTTGCTTGTCTCCCATCTTAACAACTGCTACCAGGTGCGTGATCCTTACCTCTTTAGAAAGTTCCTGTGCACAAAACAGCTAAGCCGACAGTTTGAATCCATAACATTCACTCATGTCCCAAGAGCCCGGAATAGTGTTGCAGATCAAATGGCTAACAACATCCTCAACTGGCATATTAATCACAACATGTAAATCATCCATCATGCATAATAATCACATATCGACACGTCAAACACCTAAAAATCCCAAAAAGACTATATCTACAACAAAGGGCATCCACGTGTCTATCATAACAAATCATTTGCATCTACGTGCAATAAAATAACACAAAACAATATAGGCGCATCCACGTCCGTACAAAAAATAATCACCGCAAAAATGCAACCATGTGCATATCTATATAAATATATCATCATCATATAAATGTCATGAGTGTCCCAGCACTCAGATATACAAAAAATATACATCAAGGAGCCTCAACAGCCTCCCTGTCATAACATACATACCGTATATACAAAAAAATCTCGAATGCCATACGCATCGGGAGGGAGTCCCCAGCACTCCCTAATGAGAGTCATATCCCCCATCCGAACCATCATCACTCTTCGTCACAGCCGCCTCTACTTCGGACTCATCCTCTCCTCGCTCCTCCTCCGGATCCTCCTCTGGATCCTCCTCATCCCCCGGTCGATCGTGAGCCCTCCTCTCCTCTGCTAGTACTGCCACCCGAATCAGGATCGCCCGGAAATCCCATGGAGCCTCGTGACATGCCTCGACCACCTCCCGATCAAGCTCACGCCAACCCTCGTCAGAGACCCCAACCAATAGTCGGTCGAAGGTGACTCACAAGGACTCCAAAGTCCCCTCTGCATCCCGTCGTCGTACCTCCCCCCAGTCTGGCAAGGATGGCACTGCTATATGCCCCGACGGCGGCTGCGGTCCCACATCTACATCAAACCAAATTGCAAATAGTCAGAATCATCATACATCTCTAGCAACAAATCTAACATAAAAACATCAATCAACAAGCTAGATACATACCATCCAGACCTTAAGCCTGCCTAGGAGGTCGTGGTGCCTCCAAATCTCTCCGGTAGTCCATACCACAGTACGGGTAGTCATCAAAAGCTAGCGGCATCTGCAACCACTGCAAATAGAGCTCCTACGTAAAATACCGCCCGACCTCTCCCCCACCCCATCGCCACATCATCTCACCCCACCGCACCATCCGCGGCTCCCTCAAACCCCCAGCCCGGATCGACACTCGTGGTCTCAGTGTCGGAACCCACTCCATGAAGAAAGAGCACAAAAACGACCCATAACAGAACCCCTTGCCAATACCTTCACTGAGCTCAGCTGCCACTGAACACAGGTGAGGAATATCTGGCCCCAAGCAAAGAAGGTACCCTATAGTACCCACTCTATCAACTGCATCTGTCCCCCAGACACTCGGTTGGGCCCTTGTGACCCCAACACTCGGACCACACATGTTGCGATCGCCCGAACTGATGGTTCCTCTAAGTCACAAATCAGAAGTGCATTCTTATGCACTTCTTCCATAGGGAGGCAGTATTGATCCAGCATCTTCTCCATGTCCACATCCGCAGACCTCCATGGCTGAGTATCCGCCACCCTACCCAAAAAAGGCAGTCCCGTCAAAAAGTATACGTCTTCCAGGGTGAGCTCCAATCTCTCCCCCTGCACCATGAAGCACTATCTATCGGGCTCCCAAAATCCCACCAACCTGTTCAACAGTAATGCTACTAAACGCATCATCGGCACCTGCATGAACTTCAACATCCTATACAGCCCCAGGGTCCCCCGGACATGTCGATCATCTCGTATGTACTCCATGAGCTCGTCAGGTATCTTGCACTCTCGGCATCCTGTCAATCCCACAATGAAAACTCATCAACACATCATCAAATAAACCATCATCCCCCCCCCAGTATGACTCCGCAATCACGATCTAGATCGTGGTTGTGGGGCCCAATGTTGCGATCCCAAATCGTGGCTATCGGGACTACATCCGCGATCACAAATCGTGCCTGTGGGGGCCAAAGTTGTGATTGCAGATCGCGGTTGTCCAAGCCACAGCCGCGGTCTCGGATCATGACTATCCAGTCCATAGCCGCAATCTCAGATTGCAGCTGTGGAGGCCACAACCGTGATCCATGATCGCATCCATCGCCTCGAAACCTGCGATCCACACCCCACGAGGACCATACCACCCTCCCTGAGGACCCACTACCCACCCGAATCGAGAAAAAATTAAATGTATGAGTTCAGTGAAATACCTGCAACTCACGAAAATGAAATCGATCGATCCAATCGCCTAGAAATGCGAAATCCACTCTGGCCCACCACACTCTCCTGTCAAAGTCAACCACACAAATGACACTTGGCATTATAGGTCCACTTACTATTTATAGATAGTTGACTTTTTCTTGATTCGGCCATTTTGGATCCATACGGAGTCCATTTTCCAAACCGTTTCCACCACTGGAATCAGAACGATGAGACCTTCATAATGGTCAACTCGACTTCTCGTTTTCTCCGAACCCCTTTTTTGGAATTTTTTCCATGCACCTTGCCATCTCGGTTTGCGTGTCACATCGGTCGTTGTCAGTTTCTAGCATTCCTTATACCATCGGATTCAGTTTTCTGAGCCCGTGATGATGCTTGAGATCATTTCTCGCTCTCACCGCCAAATTTTTTGGGCATTTTTTGCCAACCCCTAGTCATCTCGGTTTGCGCACCACCTCAGTCGTTATCCATTTTTTACGCTTTTTATATCACCTGATTCAGTTTTCCGCGCTCGTGGTGATGCTTGAGATCATTTCTCTCTCTCACTAGAAACAGTTTCAACATTGTGTCCTGACACCTTGCTACCTCGATTTTCATGCCACATCGACCGCCATCGAATTGTTACACATTTATACATGAGCCATTCACTCCATTCATACTCCAATTATTTCATTATTTTGCCACCATTCATCATCCTGCAAGGAGTCCCACCAGTGTTCCCCGCCAACCCTCGTTCTTAGTTCTCATCGATGTCCCTTGATTGAACACTCTCTCCTTGCTTGGCCATTCCTTTTGTTCGGTATAATTTTATCTCTTTTTCAGGCCGGACAAGTCCTTTACGAAAAAAGCACTTAGGGAGTTTCTGTTAAGCTCTTTTCTGACTCCTAAAAGAATAAAAAGATCGCCGAGCAATCTTGCTTCCTTTCATGCTCGTTAAAGTACCTGAAAGGGCGTCTATTTGGTATAAGTTTAACCCTTTTTCGAACCTGGTAGACTAATTACGAAAAAGGAATACTCTAGTCACACCGGCTAGAAGAGTTCTTCATTGCATCCTTTTATGTTTTTTTGGGCCTTGGAGACTAACACACAAAAAAGAACCCCCCTGGAGTTTCTTATTGCTTTCAGACTCTCTAAAATTGAAAGCAACCACGAGCATGCACCATCCCGGGCTCGTACAAATCCACACGACGATACCACTCCATTATTTCAGAGTCTTCTTATCTCTTTCAGACTCCTTAAAATTGAAAGCAATCACGAGCATGAACTGTCCTGGGCTCATATAAATCCACATGATAGTACCATTTTGAGCACACTTCTTCCAACTCCTTAAACCATGAAGAAGTCCCCACCAGTCCCTCTCGGCACTATGATCAATCATCTTGGCAGCATCCCCAATAAGGTCGCCTTTGTTCAAAGTATTATGCGATATACCACCCTCAGACTCTCCTGCCATCCTACACCAACTTGAGTATCCCTCATTCCAGTCACCATCCCTCGTCCCTTAAAGCTATTATCCACTTCCCACCAGTTAGTTTCATATTCTGCCCGATCATCCCCGCCATCATACTCTAAACAAAGGAAGTTTGAGTCCACCCACTCTATTTGCCCAGTTATTTCCCACCTCCACAGTATGTAAGTCCTACCATCAGTACTCTCACACTTCGGTTATCCGCCTCGTGCTCCTATCAAGGAAACATCATTTCCTTGCTAGTTGCAGGTCTCCCTCTGTCGACGACAGCCCATCTATTCCAGAGGATAGGCCCAGAGGTCCCTGCTCCTTGGACTCATCACAATCTGTGGTGAGTGCCTACGGACCATTTTGAGCGGACTCATTAGTGCCTCTCTGAGCAGACTCAGCAGTGCCTCTCCGAATGGTTTTTTCTCACATGCTCGACTTCAACACCTTGATCGCATCGTTGAGATTCGCGCAGGGTATATATCCCTTCAGTTATTGGTCGAAGACCCCGGATTTCCCCCAACTCTAGCACATTGGTGAGTTACTTCGGAACACCCAGTTATATGTTCCCGTGGATATCCGAGTTGCGTTAGAGACAGTATCCGGAAGCCATCCACTTGCCTGCTTCCTTGAAGTACCCAGTTCAGCTCCATTCCAGTGTACCATTGACGGTATGACTCCCCGTCATTATGATCCACCAATTCATCGGTTCCTCTGGTACCACACTCAACAACACTATTATTTTTCCAGTGTATCAGTTCTTCAGCTTAGACATGGTTAGACTGGCAGTATGTCCTAGATTTGTGTCCCCTCTGGACCCTTATGATGTACACAGTATTTCTCCATGTATCTTTCAGGTCCCCTTTTTGGGCTTCATTGTTATTCTATATATCTTGATATGAGCATGGGAATGCCTGCCTCGTTCATATATTCATATTATTCCTCATTCATTATTGAGGTCATCTATTTTCAGTTTTTGCAGTTTGTTCGAGACCGTTGTTCCGAGCTATAGTTCGTTTCTTCTCTTCTCCACACCCCAGGAAAACCATAAAAGACCTATGATGTCTATCGGTCATATGATGAGCTCCTGTCCTCACACATCAGGGGGCAATCTGTTAACACCTAAAAAGTGCTCACCATCTCATCTCCCTCATTACATGACTCATTTGTCTATATTTCTTACCATCTTTGCCTCCAAAACCTCAAAAAAACATTAAAAAGCCACCAAAAGGACAAAAAACCCCTTTTTTTCCCCAAAAATAATTTAAATTTTCTCAAAAGATAGCAAAAACCCTCTAAAAAGGCTCTAAATTCCCAAAAATCAAATAAAAAGGAATAAAAAATATAAAAAAGAGGAAAAAGAGGGAAAAAGGAAGCAAAAACCCTAAACCATTGACCTAAACTATGTGGTGCCAAAAACCATAGGTCAATACTCCACCACTAAAAACCTATAAATAGGTGATAGAGGCTCCCCATTTCATAATATCCACAATCTATCCTATCCCCACTTTGCCAAAATCACTCTTGAAACCCTAGCTTACAATTTGAGCTAGTTTTCCCATTTGAGTGCCCCTTTTGGCCCATTATCCAAACACCTTGGAGAAGGAGAAGGAACCCATTGGAGCACGGAGGTAGCCCTCCTGGACTACTGCAAGAGCTCCACCAACCTCAACACTTGAGGTAAATGTAACTTTGTTCTCATTTTTAATACAAAAGAAAAATTCCCATTATATTATTGTCTTTTTATTTTCTGTTGATGCACATGTTAGCTTAGATTTTACCTTGTTTTACTGTCAAGTTTTACTGTTTTACTGAACTACTACTAAGGAGTCCCTTCTCCTTAGTAGGTGCTTATTTGCACAAGCTAGGGTGAAAACCCTAGCTACAGTTCCACTACTTTGGCCTTTCACGGCAACAGTCTTCACACCCTAACCAGTCATCCTACCTTTGGTCGATGCGGATTTCCTCGACAGTTTCTCTCCTACCTTCAGAGCTAACTGGTAGGATTACCGACCGCTCTAAACCTTGACAGGCTCTACTCATCCTATATGGCATACTTCAAGCCATTTATGTATCTCACGACAGCTTCTTCTCCTTCGTCATTTTGTCCCGACCTTATCAACAATCTATATGACTCTTCCGTGTACTCTTTCATGGTCATCTCTTTTTGTCGAAATTTATGTAACTTCTGGAACAAGGAAATAATATACTCACCTGGAAAGAACTTCCCCTTTAATTGGCGACCATTCTGTCCCAAGACTTGATCTTTTCCTTACCCTTATTGACTCTGTCAGCCTGCACATTGTCCCACCACAATGAGGCATGACCCTTCAACCTCAAGCACGCATGCTTAACCCGTTTAGGATCCTCGATCTTCTCTATGTCGAAGTATTTCTCCATCTCTCTAAACCAGTCTATCAAGTCTTCTGGATCTAGACTTCCTAAGTAGGTACATACATCTATCTTTTTCCAATCTCTCATCTTCGTCAGAAGCCTGACAATTTTATCTTCTAGTTCTTCTCCTGTTGCTTCTCATGCTTCCACTTCTTTGTCGTTGTGGCCTAACACATCCACGCCTTTGGCTTTCTTTGATCTTTGCGACTTCACTAGTCAAACTTCGCACTGTTCACATGCACTCGTCGAACATTTCACGATCAACCATGACTCCAGCACCATGCGCTCTTCATCCAACTCCTCGGACATTAACGCCTCTGTGAACCATTTTCAACAGCAGCTGAAACTCCCACTCGTCCAATCGCAACCAAACTTTCACAAGGCATGCACAACTCTACCCAACCACAGTTGGATATATTCTACACACTCAACATTGGACTCAGTGATGCCAACTGACGCTCTCCTACTCACAAGATGCTTCAACTCAACCAGACTCTACTTCTAGGCTCTGGTATTACCCGGCTCTTTTAGGCTCTGATACCAACTGATGCAAGTCGGTTCAGTCAGAACTTCTTGCTTAAAAATTCACACGACGTTCACACAGACTTGGTGTCAATAGGATGCCAGAAGCTGGCTTCTATTACTTCAATCAAATAACGATTACAATGCAAAATGCAAGTAAATGTAAACAACTAACTAGTCGGCCTTAGCCTTTACAATATACATAAGTAAATGTGTGTTTTCTCTGTGTGCGATCTTCTCCCTCTCATGGCCTCTGTTGAATGCAAGCGCTTGCAGAGCTATGTATGAATGATCTCTCTCCCTATCAATCCACTGTGATCAACCTCTCCTTCCTTGTGCCTGTGCACTGGTCTTCTACTCTGTTGTTGCTCATCCCGAGGTCCACTCCGTTCCCCGAGACACTCTTCCTATGTCCGTCGAATCCTCCAGATCCCGCAGACCTATAGTTGTCAACTCCCTCTGGCCGTGCTACACAACCTATGTCCTCATCCCAACCATCTTCTTAAATTCTCATAACTTCTTTAGAAACCCCGAACGACTACCAAGTACTTTTCCTTGACTTTTGAGCTTCTTTGACTTTGCTACAGTAGTCGGTCCCATCACTAACTTCGACCACACTATCTTCCATCATCCTTCGAATTTATCCATCGGTTTCCTTTCGTGTCTACGGATTCGCCAGTATGCCCCTTCCTCCTCACTTGGCTTCCTCCTTAACCTATCGATGTTGATGTTCGACAACATGTCGACTCTCGACCTTTCCGCTGCAACTTTGTTGTCTGTCGACCTATGACATGTCGACTCTCAACGTTTCTCATTTTGTCGACGCACCTTGACAGTTTCTGCTCGACTTATTGACTTTGACAGCCAATCTTCCTTTCGCACCAGTGATCGTCAGCAATCCCCTTGGTCGACTTCTCATGTCGATCAACTTCTACTATTTCGCCTAGGCCCTGATGCTCCTGCATCACTCAATTAAAAGGAGTTGGTTACTTCTTGGATCCATAAAAGAATGATCCTATGGGTCGAATTATCATGGAGAAGTGTAATATGTGAACAATGCATTTCAATATATTGTCTATTGTGATATGATATGATTAAGTGTTGAAATGGTGTCTATTGACATCATTTATTCTTTGAATAATTAGTTCTCTAATTTCTAGTATTTCTAGTATTTCTAATTCCCTATTTTTCTCCAACATGGTGTCTGATTTATTGGTTTGAATCACAGCCTGTTGTTTGTAAGTCTAGTGAGGTGTCGATTGGGCATGCTCTGTCTAAGCGAATCTATTTGTGATTGATTTTAGGTTTCGACTTATAGACTGTACCAAGGTTTAGATCGATAAATAAATGTTATGGATTCCAAACAAGAACATTTGATATTGAATGGTCACAACTATGGAATATGGGCACAAAATATGGAGACCTTGTTGAAAAGTAAGGCCCTTTGGTAGTTTACCAAGATCGTGAGGGCCTAGATCTAATAGATAATTACTAGATGTTCATCCTCAATGGGAAGAAGGATGAGGATGTAGATGTGATTACCACCTACATTTCAAGGGAGATTCACTTTCACATAAGTGATATTGATTGCCATCATCAAGTCTAGAAGAAACTAAATAATGTGTTTGATAAATTTGACGAAAGTAATGTTATGGAAATTGAGAAAGAGTGGATCTCTATAAATCCTCTCCTTTGAAACGAATTAGGACTATTTGGTTCATGTCAATGTGCTACAATTGAAATTGGGTAAATGTGACAAGGACTTTAAATAAACATGGCCATCTCATTAAATTGATCCTCGTGTATTTGAAGACACCCTATGATGTTTTCCGTTAGATGTTATGTGATAGTTGTTCATCCAAAAAAGAATATGGTAAGGACTATACCTTTGACTCCTTTTATGGTTTTTTGACTAGGAAACAAGAGAAACTACTTGATGAAGGTAAATTAAGTACCATACAACAAGCCCGTCTATTGAAGGGAAAAGGTCTATAGAACTATAGAGAAAGAGGTTAGTGGGGAAACTTAGAGAAAAATTGGGAGTGCATCGACCAAAATGGAAAGAAGAAGCATCATGAACCGATTAAGAAGGACATGAAGAAGACACTTGTCATTATTGTGGGAAATTAGTACATATGTAGAAGTTTTTCTAGAAGAAGGATAAAATTCTAGAAGAAAAAGTGAAGAAACTTGAAGCAAATGTGTTGACTGAATGATCGACTAATTCTCAACGCCAATTTTCAGAAGGTATGGAAGATAATTATGCATTTTATGTTAGTGGTTCTCAAGCCCCATATGCCCATATTACTCAGAATGAGTGGATAGTTTATTCAAATTGTACTCACCATAAGGTTAAAGATGCTTCTCTCTTTTCTTCCCTAAATGAAGTTGTAGAAAAGAAAAAAATTGCAGCAAATGATTATGCACATATTGTTGTTCATTGTTGTAATATTTAACGGCAATAGTGTGATCACCTATGTATCATGTACCCAACTTGAGTGTGAACTTATTGTCAGTACCCAAACTTAACAGACTGGAAAAAAGGTTGAATTGTAGCCAAATCTATTTGTTGTGAAGGATGTAGACAAATGGGAAATTGTTGTTGAAAGTTTCCTTGATCCCAAATATGGATTCTATAAAAAAAATGTGTTATCAATATAAATATAGGACCAACTACACTCACAATTCAAATTGATGACCACAATAGATTTTGGCATGAACGACTTGGACATTTAAATTCCCGAAGCTTGAAACTGATGGTGAAACATGACATGGTTGCAGGAATACCTAAAATTGTTCCCACTAATGTAGCATGTAAAGGGTGTGTGTTTATAAAGCATCACTAGACTCCCTTTGAGACCACAAAGGCATAGAGAGAAAAGACTCAAACGAAACTTGTGCAAAGTGACATATGTTATATGAAAAAACCATCACTAGTAGGTGTGAGGTATATTTTAACCTTCATTGATGATTTTTTCAGGTACACTTAGGTATATTTCTTGAAGAATAAGATTCATGTCTTTGAAAATTTCAAGGAATTTAGGGCATTATATGTAAAGCAATTTGGTCAACCTGTGGAATATTTAAGATTAGACAATGGTGGGTGTTACCACCCAACCTATATATGAGTCCGAAAATTCTCAACCGGCTAACACAACCTAGATGGAAACAAAGGTTGGGTGTCACTATCATCTCAACACACACAACCTCCCACTTCAGGCCCAAACCTTTAATCCAAATCCTAGGGAGTTTTCCCTAATGAATTGATTATTAAAGTCTAGATGAAATATTTACCAATTAGAGTTCTCTGAGACCTAACTAAGTACAATGTAAGATATAAGTACTAAGATAGCATGCGCTCAGTAAAAGAAGCTTAAATACCATAAGGATATAACCAGAACAATATGTGTTTAAGTCTAACCAACAAATCTAATTAAAAAATAGACAATTGTAAATGCTAGATTTAAAGGAGAATGATTCCAATAAATATAAAATGTAAAACAAGAATCATGAACAAAACTTGTTACTAATTCTCAAAGTATATAACAATTAGGAGCATGAATCAATAATGAGTCCAAGGCTTATGACAAGGTCTAAGGTAAGAAACCTAGAGCTTGTAATAAGCTCAAGGATGATTAACTTAAGTTATGTGAAATATATAGCTTAATGATCCAATAAAACTAAACCATCAAAGCATTATAAAGTAACTTGAAGCAATGCTTAATTGGCTCATAATAATAGAGATAACCACGACGTATGATAAATCTAATTACTAATGAATAATAAATAACAATGAACTAAATTAGCAGTTAGATTATAATACTTAGTTATTGAACTCAAAGGGTTAGTGGTCAAAACCATTATTATTTCTTCTTACACTTGAATAATTATTTATGAGTGGAATTTACAAGAGAAAAAAAACTATGGAAATGAATAAAATGCAGAAATATAAATGCAATTTCTAGAATTAATAAGCTAAGTAAATGAATAAAGATGTATTTGGAAAATAATCCTTTTACTTAATTATATTATGTAATCAAAGAGATATATCCCTTAAGAGTTACTATATCTTATTTTATCACACTTATGTGTAAATTCTAGATTGCATAAATTCATTAATTACCCCAATTAAATGATAAATAACTTATGAAATATAGCAAATGGCTATAAAAATATGAATATTAAAGATATGCAATGAAAGAAAATTATATATACAAATTTTCCTATGGATACTTTGAAAAAAAAATATGAAAATAAAGTATCAAACCTAAAATGCAATTTCCATATTTGACATATGAATCAATGAGTAACCATTAAATATGAATCTAAAGATGTGCCTTAGATAAATATTTCAGATTTACATTAGATCTAAGCTTGATATATCCAATAGAACCAATCAGATCTATGTGAAGTCTATAAGGATTTAGTTTTAAGGTTAGTATATTTCACCAAAGAAAAAGAAAGAACATTTTTTTAGGTGAATGGTTGCAAGAAGAGATTAGTTCCAAATACCTAGGGGAAATGGAGTCACTTTAGAATTGTTTAGGATTCCTAGATCAAAATATCATCCACGAATAAGATTGATCTAAGGTAATATTACCTCAATATATTTTTGGAGGGTTTAATCGCAATCACAAAGAGAAGGAGAGACTCCATCCTTTACTTCTTTCTTGGTTGTACCATACAGAAAGGGGTTTAGTATTGCAACATTAAAATGAAGTAACAATGCAAAAAATAGCATCCCTTTATTACACAATAACAATTGAAACCATAATAGAGACTAACTTACCATAGATCTAATCCAAATAAATAGTACTATCCTTTCAATGGCCCAAGATTAGAAATAAAATGGACAATGATAGCAATACTACCTCCAATGGATAAGAACAATAGAAAGAAGAATGCTACACATCTGATAAAACAAATCCAAGATTTTACCTCAATGTATAAATATGATGTGTATTAAGAAGACTCTTCTAATGTAAAAAGATAGGTATTGTGCAACAACAACCAAAAATAAGAATGAGAGAGGAGTTCTCTTGATATAGGACTAGGAACTCAACCTCCTCATTGACAATTACTTTCTTGAATCAAACCCTAACTAAAACCTTTCCTGACATGGTAAAACAATGAGTAAAATATTAGAAGTGGTTGAAACAAGACTTTGACAAATAAAAAAGGAGTGTCTCACTTAGACAGAGAACGCTTTTCTCAAAAGGAAGGTCAATTTCGGTTAGAAAAGGAAGTTTCGGATAAAGTTGGCAAATGTGCATTAAAGGATGCCACAACATCATCTAACAAAATCCCAAACAGATAAGAGAAGGTCCAAAGAGGTGATAAAGGGTCAAATCAAATGAGGAAGAGGAAAAATGAGCGACGAGTGTGAAGGAAAAAAGGGTACAACTCATGCATGTGAGGTTAGGAGGGGAGTGCTTAGGGTCTTGAGGCTAATAAGACCTCTATAAGGCTCTAACACATCACTTTGAAGGGGTCAAACCCAAGTGTGCTATCCTAGAAAGGGTGCTTAGGTGGATTGCATGGTGATAAATGAGAATGCATAAAAATTTGGTGAGGGTCTCACATGAGAAGGGGGAAACTTTGAGTTATAAAGTTAATGAAGAATTAGAATAATAAACCCAAAATTGGAGCTAGGGAAAGGAACTTATAATATTCTAACTTTTTTTTAATCACTAACACATTTTAATTATCATTTAACCATGTGTAAGAGGGACTCCTAAGTGTTAGGATATTCATATACTCCATCCTAGTCCTACCAGCATTTTCATTATTTCATTTTCATTCATGCATGCACTTTTAGGGTTTGCATGCATTATTTAGGATTTGCATGCATCCCAGTCATCAGTCCCAGCACCTAGCCCTTAGTTAGCCAACCCCCGGAGCTTCCTTCCACTTAGTTTCAGCCCTCCTAGAGCTTAGTGTGCCCTCCTTTCACCTACTGTATGAGAAAGGCACCCTTCTTTACCTACCATTCAGTTATCTTCAGTTCTCTCCTTGATTTAAGGCTAGACTGACTCTCAACTGACTATATCACTCCGATGGACCTCCAGTGAGACTTGATTGCCCATTCTGACTCCAGTTAGCTCCTCATGTGCCCTCCACTGAGCCTTCGTCATTCAATTAGTTCCAGTTACACTCAATTACACCTACCACACTCAGTTATACTTAGTTTGACTGATGGTTGATAGTTACTTGAGCATTGATGACTCCACTGATGATGAGATAGACTACTAGTTGTGCTCCGATGACACTCCAGTGATCTTTTGATCACTCCATGAAGGCTAATTTGAATTTCCACCTTAGGCATTCGAATCCTCATGCATTGTACTATTTATTTGTCCATATTGTGATTAATTAATTACTGTGTGTGAAGTACTTTTGCTTCTATCTGAGTTCTACTGTATTATTATTCGGTTGCTCATTATACTGTATTGACCACTCTAGTTCTATTTTCTTGCTTAATCAATTACTTTCTTGTGAGGTATACATCATCTCTTAGATCTGCTGTGAGGATTTTCACACTAAGAATTTAGGCTCTAATTGAAATTATATAAGTATTCATGGTGACCAATTATATGAGATGTGATACATTACATTGATTCTAGGCCTCAATTGCTCAATGACATATGGTGGAGGTACTTAGGATGTGTTCCTACTTTGGAGGATTTTACAAGTGAAATAAGTTTGAAAATTTACGATGGTGAAGATGTAAATTTTATTTAGTAAAAGACAACACTCAAGAGTGACTTGCCTCAGTGCAAATGCCATAGTTGAGTTAACTATAGATTATAACTAACCATTTACATACAAGAGAGATATTATTTACATCACTTTTACAACATAACCTTGGACAACTAATACAGTGATGATACATTTACAAAAAAAATTCTTAGCAAATCCATGCATTGGACATCTTTTGGACCATCAACATCTGTACCCCCTTAATAAACCTTGTACAATCTAAGAGGTAACAATGAGGAATATGTGGGAAAGGTTTTTGAAAACTATCTATCACAAAATGGAATATATTGGTAAATATTTGTACCTCACACGCCTCAACAAAATGGAGTGGAAGGAAGGAAAAATCAAACCTTGGTCGAAATAGCACATTTTTTCTACAAGCCAAAGAATTGTCGACTATCTTCTGGGTAGAAGTTGTCTATTACTCAAACTATATGCTAAACCTTATTCTGAATAAAGTTGTCCTTAATATGATTATTGTTGAGAAATGGAGTGGAAGAAAACCATCAATCAGTCACCCTAGAACGTTTGGATGTATTGCATCGTTGCACATTCCAAATGACTGACATAGGAAGAAATTGGATGCAAAAATTCATGCTTGTATCATGATTGACCACTTTGAAGAGTCGAAGGCCTACATATTGTTTGATCCATTCAAACAATTGGTCATCATTCAAAGGGATGTCTTTGATGAGAAGAACACGGGTATTAAATTGTTAAATTCTTCTTCTGGTTTGATGAGCGATTATCCTTTTCAAATTATGAAAGAAATTGGATCGACTAAACCCCTACTATGGAGTTTCAACTTGACAGTCATTTCACCTTCCTGCTTTGACTTACAATCAATCAATTCAGCACATCTCTAAATACTCTGGAAACCTATAGTTGACAATCAATAGTTGACTAGAAGAGTCAAATGAGTGGTCAACTAAAGGGCACACTAAGCTCTTGACTAGTCATACTGACCACCAATGGAGGAGTCGAATATGTCAACTAATTGTCCAAGCAATTAGAATAGAACCATCGACTATGGCACAAACATGGAAAAAATTAAGGAGGTCGTTATGTGCTATGGGCCAAGTATGTCGACACATTCTTCCTCGGTTCAAGGGAGTTTATTATATCTTGGAGATATAAAATAATGATCCTATGGGTCGAAATATCATGGAAAAATGCAATGTGTGAAAAATGCATTTTGATGTACTATCTATTGTGATATGTTGTGCTTAAGTGCTAAAAGGGAGTCTATCAACACCAACTCTTCTCGGAATAGCTCTTTGATTTCTAATCTTTCTAATTACCTGATTTTCTCCAACATCCTTTGTGTTGATGTTGCTTATTCCTCTTATATAATTGAACCCTCCTCATGCATGTGTGATTCAACCCATGTTTTCAAAGAAGTAGTTGAGATTAGAAGCTTAATACCCTTCAAAAATGCTGCAAAATTAGGAGGGAGTGGTAAGACATACTAAAAAATTATTATCCACCTATTTTGTCCCTTATTTAGAATGTAAACTTATTTGTATCGAGTTGTTGCTGCTGCAACCTGATCCCCATGATTTCCTTAGGAAATAATGGCCCCCCCCCTTCCTCCTTGCTTGGCTTCCACCTTAAAATGTCGATGTCGTTGTTTGACAACATGTCAACTCTCGACCTTTCCGCTGCAACTATGTCATCTGTTGACCTATGACATGTTGACTCTCGACCTTTCTCCTTTTGTCGATGCACCTTGACAACTTCTGCTCGACTTATTGACTTCGGCAGCCTATATTCCTTTTGCACTAGTGGTTGTCGGCAATCAACCTGGTCGACTTCTCATGTCGATCAACTTCAACTATTTCTCCTAGGCCCCGATGCTCCTACATAAGACTCCCCAGGTGAAAAATAAATCGATTCCTCCATTAGTCTCTTGAACTCTTCTTCGAAAATCCATGTCGCCTCTCGGAACTCTACATCTTTCCATCACACTAAGTATTCTTTCTTCCATGAAATGCGCGTACACCTGACGTCGCATTCCTCTAGTACTTCAGCGATTTCCTCCTTGGTGCGTTGATCCGGAATATGCACTGTCGAGTCGATGTTCGACACTTCCACACCTCTATTGGTTGAACCTTCTTCAAATTTGTATATATCTGAGACATTGAACATAGGTGAAATGATCAATTCCTTCGGTAGCTCCAACACATAAGCATTGTCTGAAATATTCTTCAAGATCTTACACGGTCCAATCTTCTTCAGCTTCATCTTGTTATAGGTTCCTGTCGGAAATCTCTCCTTCCCCAAATGTGCATAGAATAAGTCTCCTTCGTTGAACGACTGTAGCCTCTTCTTCCTATCGGCTCTCAACTTATATGTCACATTGCTCTTTTCTATGCGCTTTCGCACATCTTGATGCACTTCTTTTATGTGCTCTGCAAATGATTTTGCATCCGCGCTTTTCCTGATTTATGTGGGAAACTCAACCAAATCCACCACTCCATGTGGGATTCATCCCTGAACAATGTGGAATGGGCTCAAACCTATCGACCGATTCACAAAATTTTTGTACGCGAACTCTTCTTTCTCCAACACGTTCTCCCACTGCTTAGGTTTGTTGGTCGTCAAACATCTCAGAAGGTTTCCCAAAATTTTGTTTACCACCTCGATCTGTCCACCTTTCTGTGGATGATATGTCGAGATAAAATGAAACCTTGTGTCCAGTTTCTTCCATAGGGTTCTCCATAAATGACCCAAAAACTCGGTATCTCTGTCCAACATTATACTCTTTGAAAACCCATGCAATCTTACTATCTCCTTGAAGAATAGTATAGAAATGCTTGTGGCGTCACTTGTCTTCCGATACGGAATAAAGTGTGCCATCATTGAAAATTTGTCGACTACAACATATATTGAGTCATTAGCTTGTTGCGTCTTCGAAAATCCTAACACAAAATCCATGCTCAGGTGCTCCCATGGGGTATTCGGCACTGGAAATGGTGTATACAACCCCGTATTCTGAATTCTTCCTTTTTCCAACTGGAAAACTCGACACTGTTGTACCCATTTCTTTACATCTTTCGTCATTCTTGGCCAATAATACTTCTCTTCGACCAATGCCTTCGTCTTGTCGATGCCAAAAATGACCTGCTAATCCATCATTGTGCAGTTCTCAGATTAGGTTCTCTCTTACGGATCCTCTGGGAATACACAACTGTTGTCCCCTGAATAGGTATCCCTCTTGGACAAAATAATCCAAGTATGGCGTTCTGTTGAGACTCCATGGTTCTTGACTTGCCTTCCATGCTTTCACAAAATCCTCATCGGTCACATACTTTGTCTTCACCGACTCTATTCTCGTTTCCTGAATTGTCGCCATGTTCAGAAATGCAACTCTTTGACTCAGCGATTCGACAACTTTGTTCAACTTGCCCGACTTATGTCGCAACATGAAGGTATACCCTTGCAGGAATTCAACCCACTTCATGTGCCGTTAATTCAACTTCGAATGAGTGTTCAAGTACCTCAATGCTTGGTGATCTATGTACAACACAAATTCCTAGGGAAACAAATAATGCCTCCACCTATTCAGTGCTTGGACAATAGCATAGAACTCCTCGCCATAGACCGAATATTTCCACTTCGCATCATCCAACTTCTCACTGAATAATGCAATTGGTCGGCCCTACTGGCTCAACACTACGCCAATTTGCATTCCACTCGTGTCGCAATCAACTTGGAAAACTTTGTCAAAATCTGGGAGCGCTAACACTAGTCTCTCAGTGACCTTTTCCTTCAGCTTGTCGAAAGCTCTCTGGGAAGCTTCCACCAACTTAAACTACCCTTTCCTCATGCAGTCTGTCAAAGGTGCACATATCAGAATGAATCCCCTAATGAACTTCCGGTAGAAACTGGAAAATCCATGGAAAATTCTTACTCCAGTCGCACTTGTTGACTCCGGACAATCCAATATTTCCTTCACATTCTCTGGGTCCATCACTAACCCTTTACCCGAGATTACAAATTCCAAGTATACCAATTCTTCCTTCATGAAGAAACACTTTTGCAAGTTCACCGTCAGCTTCTCTTCCTGCAACTTCTCCAATACTTATCGAATGTGCCCTAAGTGTTCTGCCTTGGTTTGACTAAATATCAGGATGTCGTCTAGGTACACTATGACGAAATTTCCCAAGAATGGCTTCAGTACCTCATTCATCAACCGCATGAATGTACTAGGTGCATTACTCAATCCGAATGGCATGACTAACCACTCATACAGCCCTTCTTTCATCTTGAATGTTGTTTTCCATTCATCTCCTTCTCTAACCCGAATCTGGTGATAACCGCTCTTCAGGTCGATCTTCGTGAAGTATCTCTCTCCACTCAAGCAATCCATCAAGTCGTCCATTCTCGACAATAGAAACTGATACTTGATCGTGATCTTGTTGTTGGCTCTGGAGTCTGTACACATCCTCCACTCTCCACCTTTCTTTGGTGCTAATACTATTGGTACTGCGAAAGGACTCAGACTCTCTTTGATCAATCCTCTATCCAACAACTCTTGGACCTATCGATTGAGTTCCTGACCCACTGCTGGAGTCATTCTGTGAGGTTCCCTTTTTGGAAAACTCAATCCTAGAATTAAGTTGATCTAATGGGATATGCTTCTTGTCGGTGTCAATATCATCGGCGCTTCGTCGACTACTATGCTCCTGAAATCGTCGAGTATCTCTTCGACTTCGACCAAAATTTTCTCCATTGTCGACCTTTCGACACATGGTACCTTCGAAATGATGGCTAAACATCCCTACTGCATTTCCTCCTCGGTGACGAATTCCTTGGACGAACACATCAGCACTCGCTTCTCCCAATAGTTGCTCTCGCCCTGCTTGCAATCGGCTTGATCCTCCTGCTTTGGCTTCAGCATCCTCTGTGTACCATTTTTCTACACTGTGACTGTGTTGGATCGACCATCATAGATCATCTTCCGATCATATTTCCATGGTCTCCCTAACAACATATGGCATGCTTCCATTGGGATTACGTCGCATAGTACACTTTCCTCAAGCTTCCCGACCTTGAAGTTAATCAGGAACTATCTGGTTACCTTCACATGGTGTCCTTTCTACAACCATAAGATCTTGTATGGATTTGGGTGTTCCTGACATCTCAAACCCACCTTGTCAATGACCTCTGTCGACACAAGATTCTATGTACTGCCACCATAAACTATGGTCTTGCAATACCACTCGTCGATCCACACTCTGGTTCGAAAGATGGCCTTTCGCTGTGTCGGCTCTTTCTCATCACGTCGATCGTCCTAAACCAATGTTCTCATGTTCGTCATGGTTTTCCCTTTTATTTTCCCATCCTCAGTATTGTCGGATATCAATTCTGCCCTCTCGTCGACCTACTCATCTCTTCGACGTCTGGGTTTCAACTCCTCTGCAGCATGTAGGTTCTCTGGGAATTCATATGCCTTTTGTCCAACTCCTTGACACTTGTAACAAACCACAGCTGGTCTATCAGCTCATTTTCTATTGGATGGACCACTTCGTCCATACGCACCTTGACCGCGGTTCTCTCGACCATCGTGTCGGTTTTCTTGTGTTTTCTCCTTAGTCGATGTCCCTTCCACACGTCGATTGTCTTCGATGGCTTCTCTCCTAGTTCCTGTTAACACCTAAAAAGTGCTCACCATCTCATCTCCCTCATTACATGACTCATTTGTCTATATTTCTACCATCTTTGCCTCCAAAACCTCAAAAAACCATTAAAAAGCCACCAAAAGGCCAAAAAAGCCATTTTTTTCTCCAAAATAATTTAAGTTTCCTCAAAAGATAGCAAAAACCCTCTAAAAAGGCTCTAAATTCCCAAAAATCAAATAAAAGGAAATAAAAAATATAAAAAAGAGGGAAAAAGGAAGCAAAAACCCTAAACCATGTGGTGCCAAAAACCATAGGTCAATACTCCACCACTAAAACCTATAAATAGGTGATGGAAGCTCCCCATTTCATATCCTCACTCTACCAAAATCACTCTTGAAACCCTAGCTTACCATTTGAGCTAGTTTTCCCATTTGAGTGTCCCTTTTGGCTCATTATCCAAACACTTTGGAGAAGGAGAAGGAACCCATTGGAGCACGGAAGCAGCCCTCCTGGACTACTGCAAGAGCTCCACCAACCTCAACACTTGAGGTAAGTGTAACTTTGTTCGCATTTTTAATACAAAAGAAAAATTCCCACTATATTATTGTCTTTTTATTTTCTGTTGATGCACATGTTAGCTTAGATTTTACCTTGTTTTACTGTCAAGTTTTACTGTTTTACTGAACTGCTACTAAGGAGGCCCTTCTCATTAGTAGGTGCTCATTTGTACAAGTTAGGGTGAAAACCCTAACTACAGTTTTGGCGACTCCACTATTGGCCTTTGAATTTCTGGTTAAAAATTTAAAAGTTTTTATTTTTCTGCAAGTATTTTTCTATTTTACCTGTTCGGCTGTGGCTTCGGCCAGTTGGGTTTTCTGCCACAGATTGCAGTTTCTATTCCCGGTAGATGCAACCCAGATCGCAACTTTCGACCTTTTTTCCACGATCCAGATTGCACCTTTCTACCCTTTTCCCGTGGCCCAGGCCGCGACTTCTTGTCGTTTTTACCGCGCTAAGACCGCAGCCTTCTGCCTCTATCCCGTGGCCCAGACCGCAACTTTCTGCCCCTTTTCCGTGCTCCAGACCACGCATTTTGGCCACAGACCCGCGACCCATCCGCAGTTTTCGTCCTCTTTCCTGTGGCCCTGACTGCATCTTTCTGCCCTTTTGCCGCGCCCCAGACCGCACCTTTTGGCCACAGACCTACGATCTGACCGCAGGTTTTACCCCTACAGCCGCGCTCCAGGCCGCACATTTCAGCCACAGACCCGTGATCTGACCACAGGGTTCACCCTTACAGCCGTGCTCTAGGCCGCGCATTTCAGTCACAGACCCGAGATCTGTTTTATGCATTTTTACCATTTTTTGAACCCAGAATTTTGCCGCAATATTTTATGCACCTGCACAACCACCTGTCCTGTCTATAGCTATAGTTATCCATAGCCTTTTTCTACAGTTTTATTTCTGTTCCATTTACATAATTTTTAAGTTTAAGCATTTACATTGGAAAAAAAAAAATTTGCATTGCAAGTTAAATTTCTGCATTATTATTGGTTAAAAAAGTTGCCCACGCATGGCACTTTTGATTAGGTTCATTACCTCACATGCACACACTCTGTCACCTAATTCAAGTGAGCCTTAAAACACTACTGAACACAACCAACATTCTAACCCCACTTGGGGAACACATAAGAATATTGTAGTTAGGTAGGACAGGGGGGATAGTCATCCAAATAACACCCCTCAGTCGCTTACACTTGAGACATAGTTGTTCCTTTAGGGTACCAAAATCCCCTAGTATTTTTTGACATAGTCACAACTAGTTTATCAGACGGCCTCTCCCTTAGGAGGGTTGAAGTAGCCAAACTAGTTCCGGAGGCTTGAGTGGAATACCGCAATCCATTTAGTAATCGAAGGCTACCTACTCGTTGGTCTGTGTGTGGTGATTCCTTTTAGGCCCACACGGTGATAGGACCGGAGCTGCAGATTCACCTTTTCTGGACATGTCATGAACGGGGTATCTTAGTTTCCTTTCTTCTAGGATTGTCTTACCCGGTGTCCCTCCCGGTAGGGGGATATCTTTAGCCACTTGGATCTACTATCCATATTGTCTGACTTGGATTTCATCACCTTGCAGAGGATATAACTGGTTGAGTCAGAATACTATTTAGCTAGGTGTTTGCATGCTCCCTTACCTCCCTTTGGTCTAGCGAGTCCACTATTTTTATTTTTTAGGAAACCTGCTGCTTGTTGGTATTCTGACCATTATTGTTAACGCTCCGCTTATTGTAGCACAGCTGTTACAATGAGCGTTTTGAGCTGGTTGTTGGCCTGAGTGCCGTAGTTTTTTGTGCTCTCCTTCTCCACACTTGGTTGCATTAGGGTTTTTAAGCCTTTTTTCACTCGACACAACCCCCAGATACCTGACACCATTGTCACCATTGAGTCCCCGAGACACTCTCGGCACCTCCGAGGTGAGCCCCCGCAGCACGGTTCACTTGACATCACCTGTCACAGACATAGAGCTTCATCACTTGGTACCACTCGTCATAGACCTCGAGCTTCGTCACTTGACTCTACTCTTCGACGACATAGAGCTTCGTCCCCCAGCTCTGACGCCCCTTATTTCACATTTGATTCTGAGGTTGAGTCTGAAAACCCCACTTACACTGCACCAACCAGCCCCATGGCTGGCATGACGTCCAACCCTTTCTTTGTAGGGACCATTGGTGGAGCATCCACAACCACCCCAGCCGCCACACCTGCTTTGGGTATGCCCTCGATGGGGCCCACACCCACCATTCCGGTCACTGTGTCAATTCCAGTGGCTAACATACCCAACCCAACCCCACTGGTGACTCACACTACGCTTAGTGGCGCAGGACCCTCCCATACCACCTCCACCCCCCCATTTGGGGGACACATCCCTATCACAAACCCAGCCCCTACACTTGGGGGCATCGACCCCAATGTGGCCGCCACCACCAACATGTCACATCCTTTTATTAGTTTGCCATTCATGGCTAGTCTCAACCTTCCTGACCTGGCCAGACTGACCAATGATCCCATCAAACATGATCCCACGTGGCCTCACATGCCCACCAAGATCCCATCAGACATCCCTAAGTTTGAGGGCAAGGCAGGTGAAGACCCCCAAAATCACATTATGTCCTTCCATCTATGGTGTTCCTCCAACTCCATAATGGACGACTCTGTTCGGCTCCGTCTGTTACAACGAACTCTCATTAGATCTGCAGCCAAGTGGTACATTGAGTAGCCCCATGGGACCCATGTCACCTTTACTTCCCTCGCCTCAACCTTCCTGCAGTTCTTTCAGTTACTTGTCCGCTATGACGCAGGAGTTGAGATCCTACTATCTTGCAGACAAAATACGGCCACCCATATCACTGACCACATTCATGAGTGGCATCAACGCCAAAGCCTATGCAAAATCAAGTTAGATGACCGTATCTTCCTAGATTGGTTTCTTAAATCTCTCCTCCCCGTCATTGCTAAGGATGTGGCATCCGAATGACCCCAGTCTGAGGAAGAGGCCATCCTAATTAAAGCCCTGCAGTTTGACCTTATCTACACCCAGGCTGGTTACCTATATACCATTATACCTGATTCCCCCCACAACGATTCCTCCCGAAACGATGCGCTGGGGGCATCCCATGCCGCTGATGGAATCATTGTCCATGTTGCATCGCATAATCAGCCATTTTCCATGACACGTACTAGTAATGGCCCCAACCTTTCGCAGGCTACATCCCACTCTGGAGAAACCAATTCGTATTCTCCCATGGCACATAACCACCATTCCCATGGCCCCTCATGTCCACCTCAATGCTTCGACCATGCATCCCCCAATTGCACCTCAACCATATTACCACCCACAGGTCACCCACACTCTTGTATCCTCTCAAGGCCCCCCCGCTTATTATCTGCCACAGGCAGTACCTGCGGCAAATCAACCACCCATCACACAAATGCATCAACAACCCCCACAAGGTCCAACACCTACACCGCCTCCACCCCCACCCACTTATTATCTGCCACAGCCTGCTCCCGCACCTGCACAACCCCAGCAACCACCTGTTGCCCAAGGGCAAGTGCACGCACAACAAAATCCACTGCATAACCAAAATACCCAACGCCAACAAGGCCAGCAAAACCGTGGAAAAGGACGTAACCGCGGGAACAACCCCCCTCCAGACCAAGGTGGCCAGCCACCTAATCCCCCAAACAATAATAACGCGACACCTGCCAACCAAAACCTCGACAGGCCACCAAAACAAGCTAAAAACCCTAACTTACGAACAAAACACCATTGTTCTATTTGTGGGGTCTATGGCCATGACACACATGCTTTCCCGCATTTCGTGTGGGAACAACAACTCTGGACCGATGATGCCCACCGCCAAGGGCATGCGGCACCTCAAGTGCCACCTAACCCCCCACCACCTCAAATTCAACCCTTGGTGTTACAAAACCCTTTACCAACCCAAGGAGTGGTGAACACTCAACCATTAGCTCCCCCTCAAGGAAATGCGCCACCACAACAGCGAGTCATGTACGCTGAGCCTGCCCACCCCACTTTAGACTCAAGAACCCATCACTTGTTAATGATGTCATCTGCCGATGTCAACCTTCAAACCCGTCGGAACCAATATGGCTCCACCCCTGAAGCCCCTCCCACCGAGAAAACCACCAATGCTCTTCCCACCGATCAGCCATTACACATACCTCTAGCCCCATTAGATGGAGCCCCAAAAGCCCCTTGCTTCCCACTTCGCCGCATCAACAATAACCCCAATGCTCGCACTGCGTCTAATTACAACATTGTGGACGACTTAGCTCAGTCTCCCACAACCATGTCTGCGTTAGAGGTCTTAAAAAACTGTCCTACACAACGCAAGACTCTGTTATCATCCATTGGTGCTATTGACCCAATTGATTCACGAATGATGGCCTTTGATTTGGACCAATCTGAACCATGCCTTCCTTCCACATTAGCATTCCAAGTTTCTATATCCATTCGAAATCTTGTAATCCATCGGTGCATCATCGATGAGGGTGCCTCTACATGCATTATGTCCACATTCATTTGGCAGAAGTTGGGATCCCCTACTCTCCAGCTGTCCACCACTGCGTTGCGAGCCTACGACGGTCGTTCGGCTCAACCCCAAGGTCTCTTAGCTAATGTCCCCATCCAGTTGGTTGGTAAAACAATGCTTATTGACATAGAGATCATCAACGCCCAACTTGATTATAACCTCTTACTTGGCCACAATTACATGTATGCCATGTGGGCGGTTGCCTCATCCGTTTTTTGTACCATGATGTTCACCCATGAAGGACTAGTAGTCAAGATTGATCAACTCACCTATTATGATCCCAATGCCCCCGCTGCACCTGAAAACGTTCTTCCCATGGTTGAACGACCTGTTCACGGTGCATCTACCTTGTTGGTTTCCTCAGATACGTCGATGACTTCCACATTCCAATCCATTCCACCCCCATCACCAGTGACCGAAATATCTGACCTATGTACCCTCTCCCAAAATACACAAACACCCAACCATCAACCGCCCTTGCTACCCGAGCCACCGACAATACCTAGTCATGTTGGTGCTACACCCATTCATACTATCCCCTTCCTATTTCTCCCTTCAGGAGTCGTAAGCACTCTAGTGATGGCCACACTAAACCTCCTGAGGTTAACTTTAGGACTACATGTATGGTACATCACACCTCCCGTTTCCCCTCCGACGCCCAATGTCATCTTACCGCTGTTGCAACCTATCACCAATGCTAGTCGGCCACCTCTCGGTGTCACCACTCCTTCCTCCTCTACCAACCCACCCCCTCTTTCCAAACACACTGGGGGTAGAGGCCCACTACCTTATATTGCTATGCTCGCACCTGTTAAAAATCCCCCCGCATTTCGCGCTCCTCCCAAATGCTCTTTGTGTGATGAGTTGGGCCATGCTACCCATCAATGTCCATAATTACCCACATTACAAGAGCACATGCAAATGCTTGACAACGACCCCAACATCCCGCTTGTCCAACTCGACCCTACCCATAATCCTCATGATAAATCACTACGTACCAACCACCCTTGTGCAATATGCGGTATTTACGGCCATTGCTCACATCACTTCCCTGATCTCCCAGATTACAGAGCCGCTCTCTACGAGATGAATAACTTGGACCTCGAGACGTCTCCTCCCACCATTGAAGAGATCCACCCCCCAGAATCTCTGCCAACCGGAGAGATCAATACCATTTATATGATCTCTACTACTCATGTCCCCTCATCAACCGATTTGACTACAAAACATTTCCGCAATGATGAGGAAATTCTCCAGGCTCTTACCGCACCTGATTACCTCCCCCACTACAACCACCCAATTTTTGGTTGATTCCAAAGATTTCCTCCCCACCAAGGTCGACTGGTTTACAGAGCCCATTCCTGCTCCCGATGCCTTCGAGGAAGGTAACATGGCCAATATCTCACCCACAGTCCACATTGATATCTCTACCCCAAGCGGTGCCCCTGAACTCATTACTTTGGGAGCCTCCTGCACCGAGTACGAGATCAGAGAGTACAAAAAAAAAATTCAAGAGTTCCGCGATGTCTTTTCCTGGTCCTACACCGAAATGCCTGGTCTTGACCCCGCTATCATAGAGCACCACATTGACACGTGGCCTGATGTGCCCCCTGTTCGCCAAAAACAGTGCCCCATTCACCCGTCAAAGCTCCCCACTGTCAAAGCAGAGATTGAGAAACTTCATGCAACAGGTTTCATTTACCCCATCGCATACACCACTTGGGTTTCTAACCCTGTCCCTGTTAACAAAAAACAAGGCACCATTAGGGTATGTGTTGACTTCCGCGATTTAAACCAAGCATGTCCCAAAGACAATTTCCCGACACCATTTATTGACCAACTCATCGATGCATGCACAGGGCATGATGTCCTATCCTTCATGGATGGGTTCTCTGGGTATAACCAAATTCAAATCCGCAAAGAAGATCAATACAAGATTGTCTTTACCACCCCATGGGTCACCTTTTCCTATCGGGTCATGCCTTTCGGCCTTGAAAATGCTGGGGCCACCTTACAGCGAGCCATGACCTATTGTTTTCATGACTTGGTCCATATCCTATTAGTCTATCTTGACGATCTCACAGTACGTTCCAAGAAATGACCCAACCACCTTAACGACCTCTAGAAAGTTTTATCTGCGTTGTCGCAAGTATCAGATCCGCTTGAACCCACTCAAGTGTGTCTTTTATGTTCCGGCAGGCCGGTTGTTAGGTTTCATTGTTTCAAACAAAGGAATCATTGTCGACCCCCTCAAAGTTCAAGCCATATTAGACCTTCTCGCACCACGCACGCTCTAACAGCTACAAAGATTACAGGGGAAATCTAATTTCCTCCGCCACTTCGTTCTTGATTATGCCACCACAGTTCATGGTTTCTTATGTCTGCTTCGTGCTCACATACCCTTTGTTTGGGACAACCAGGCGTAAGCTGCATTCGAAGCCCTTAAAAAAGCTCTCATGCAATCCCCTTTGATCTCCCCTCCAGATTTCTCTTAGTACTTCATCCTTTACATCTTGGCATCCGACCACGCCATGTCAGGGGTCCTTGTTCAAGAAGACCCTGCTCGCCAGGAGCATGTCATTTATTACATCAACCAAACCTTGTCTGGACCACCCCTATGTTACCCATATGAGGAAAGATTGGCCCTTGCGATCGTCTTTTCCGTACAAAAATTGCGCCATTCCATTTTACTCAGTCACACTACAGTTGTCGCCAACTCCAACCCCATGGTCTACCTCTTGAACCGGTGACTTTTGCAAGGTCATGTCGCTAAATGGGTAATTATCCTCCAAGAATATGACCTAACTTTCACAACCCCTAAGAGTACTAAATCCCTAACGCTTTCCCAACTCATAACCGACCTACCATCTCTTTTGCCGTCACCATCGATCACCACTGAATTACCTGATGACCATTTGTTTATCATCTCGTCAGACGACTCGTGGTACAATGATATTATGCTTTACCTTCGCACACAAAAGTTTCAACCAGACATAGAAAGCGATGGACACCGCTGTATCCGTCACCACACCTCTCGATATATCCTCTTGGGCGATGTCCTTTACCGGAGAGGGGTTGATACTATCCTCCATCGTTGTCTCACACGAGCGGAAGCTGAACAAGTCCTCAATGACTGTCATAGCGGCACCTGCAACGGACATTTCTCAGGGATGAACACCACCCAGAAGGTCATCCACACCGGATACTTCTATCCCACACTGTTTACCGACTACATCACAGTAGTCAAGCATTGCCATAATTGCCAACTCTTTGCCCCTAAGGCCCGGACACCACCTGCCCCACTCCACCCAGTCGTCATCGTTGGCCCTTTTTGCAAATGGGCCATCGACTTCATGGAATGTAAACCCTCATCCGCAAATGGCCAGAAGTACATCATTGTCGCCGTCGACTACTTCACCAAATGGGTTGAAGCCATGCCTACCTTCAATTGTAAAGCCGACACCGCTGCCTGTTTCTTCTTTAACCATGTCATTACACGATTCGGGGTCCCAACACAGCTTGTCTCGGACCATGGTTCACATTTTAAAGATTTCATTTGGCGCGAGTTGTCAACTCTCCTTAAGTTCAAACATCAGTATGCATCTGCTTACTATCCCCAAGGGAACGGCCAAGTTGAGGCCATTAACAAATTTTTGAAAACAATCCTCCAACGCACCGTTGACCGACATAAGTCCAATTGGCATCACATGCTTTTCCACGCATTATGGGCTTACCGTACCTCAACTAAGACCGCCACCAAGTTCACCCCTTTTCACTTAGTTCATGGTGTCGAATCTGTCCTCCCCATCGAGTGTCAGATACCTGCCTTACACATCGCCATTGAGCTTCTCCCAGATACCTCACCACTCAAACAACGTCTGCTATTGTTAGAACAGGCCGATGAAGACTGTCGCACAACCCTCCAAACCATTGAAGCTACCAAGAACCGCTCAAAAGCTGGTTATGACAAACATGTCCACCCATGAGCTTTCTGTGAAGGAGATCTAGTCCTTGTTTACGACCAAGCCCACGACAAGACAGGTAAAGGGAAGTTTGAATCCATGTGGCAAGGTCCTTACATAGTGCATACCTGCCTTGGACATGGGGCATATATTTTAACTGACTCAGAAGGCCACCCCTTACGCAACCCTCGTAATGGGTTGTATCTTAAACGCTTTTATCCTTAACAATCCCGCGGACCAGTTGATCCGTATTGTACAGTTTGATTTCTTTTTGTTTTTCACTTTTTTACTGCAACCTTACATTCGTCATTTTCCTGCATGATCACAGATGGACCATCTTCCACCTTATTACATTGGCTTCGCCGATGGAGCAAGCTGCTGGTCTCTTAACCTGGCCTCTACAGCTTGGGTCTTATATTCCCCTTCACATGAGTTGATTCACCTTGACGGAATGTGCATAGGCACTGCTACCAATAACCCAATGGAGTACGATGCTATGACCGGTCTCCTGACTGCTGCCCTTCAAATGGGTATACGTCACCTTCATGTATTCCTTGACTCCTAGTTGCTTGTCTCCCATCTTAACAACTGCTACCAGGTGCGTGATCCTTACCTCTTTAGAAAGTTCCTGTGCACAAAACAGCTAAGCCGACAGTTTGAATCCATAACATTCACTCATGTCCCAAGAGCCCGGAATAGTGTTGCAGATCAAATGGCTAACAACATCCTCAACTGGCATATTAATCACAACATGTAAATCATCCATCATGCATAATAATCACATATCGACACGTCAAACACCTAAAAATCCCAAAAAGACTATATCTACAACAAAGGGCATCCACGTGTCTATCATAACAAATCATTTGCATCTACGTGCAATAAAATAACACAAAACAATATAGGCGCATCCACGTCCGTACAAAAAATAATCACCGCAAAAATGCAACCATGTGCATATCTATATAAATATATCATCATCATATAAATGTCATGAGTGTCCCAGCACTCAGATATACAAAAAATATACATCAAGGAGCCTCAACAGCCTCCCTGTCATAACATACATACCGTATATACAAAAAAATCTCGAATGCCATACGCATCGGGAGGGAGTCCCCAGCACTCCCTAATGAGAGTCATATCCCCCATCCGAACCATCATCACTCTTCGTCACAGCCGCCTCTACTTCGGACTCATCCTCTCCTCGCTCCTCCTCCGGATCCTCCTCTGGATCCTCCTCATCCCCCGGTCGATCGTGAGCCCTCCTCTCCTCTGCTAGTACTGCCACCCGAATCAGGATCGCCCGGAAATCCCATGGAGCCTCGTGACATGCCTCGACCACCTCCCGATCAAGCTCACGCCAACCCTCGTCAGAGACCCCAACCAATAGTCGGTCGAAGGTGACTCACAAGGACTCCAAAGTCCCCTCTGCATCCCGTCGTCGTACCTCCCCCCAGTCTAGCAAGGCTGGCACTGCTATATGCCCCGACGGCGGCTGCGGTCCCACATCTACATCAAACCAAATTGCAAATAGTCAGAATCATCATACATCTCTAGCAACAAATCTAACATAAAAACATCAATCAACAAGCTAGATACATACCATCCAGACCTTAAGCCTGCCTAGGAGGTCGTGGTGCCTCCAAATCTCTCCGGTAGTCCATACCACAGTACGGGTAGTCATCAAAAGCTAGCGGCATCTGCAACCACTGCAAATAGAGCTCCTACGTAAAATACCGCCCGACCTCTCCCCCACCCCATCGCCACATCATCTCACCCCACCGCACCATCTGCGGCTCCCTCAAACCCCCAGCCCGGATCGACACTCGTGGTCTCAGTGTCGGAACCCACTCCATGAAGAAAGAGCACAAAAATGACCCATAACAGAACCCCTTGCCAATACCTTCACTGAGCTCAGCTGCCACTGAACACAGGTGAGGAATATCTGGCCCCAAGCAAAGAAGGTACCCTATAGTACCCACTCTATCAACTGCATCTGTCCCCCAGACACTCGGTTGGGCCCTTGTGACCCCAACACTCGGACCACACATGTTGCGATCGCCCGAACTGATGGTTCCTCTAAGTCACAAATCAGAAGTGCATTCTTATGCACTTCTTCCATAGGGAGGCAGTATTGATCCAGCATCTTCTCCATGTCCACATCCGCAGACCTCCATGGCTGAGTATCCGCCACCCTACCCAAAAAAGGCAGTCCCGTCAAAAAGTATACGTCTTCCAGGGTGAGCTCCAATCTCTCCCCCTGCACCATGAAGCACTATCTATCGGGCTCCCAAAATCCCACCAACCTGTTCAACAGTAATGCTACTAAACGCATCATCGGCACCTGCATGAACTTCAACATCCTATACAGCCCCAGGGTCCCCCGGACATGTCGATCATCTCGTATGTACTCCATGAGCTCGTCAGGTATCTTGCACTCTCGGCATCCTGTCAATCCCACAATGAAAACTCATCAACACATCATCAAATAAACCATCATCCCCCCCCCCAGTATGACTCCGCAATCACGATCCAGATCGTGGTTGTGGGGCCCAATGTTGCGATCCCAAATCGTGGCTATCGGGACTACATCCGCGATCACAAATCGTGCCTGTGGGGGCCAAAGTTGTGATTGCAGATCGCGGTTGTCCAAGCCACAGCCGCGGTCTCGGATCATGACTATCCAGTCCATAGCCGCAATCTCGGATTGCAGCTGTGGAGGCCACAACCGTGATCCATGATCGCATCCATCGCCTCGAAACCTGCGATCCACACCCCACGAGGACCATACCACCCTCCCTGAGGACCCACTACCCACCCGAATCGAGAAAAAATTAAATGTATGAGTTCAGTGAAATACCTGCAACTCACGAAAATGAAATCGATCGATCCAATCGCCTAGAAATGCGAAATCCACTCTGGCCCACCACACTCTCCTGTCAAAGTCAACCACACAAATGACACTTGGCATTATAGGTCCACTTACTATTTATAGATAGTTGACTTTTTCTTGATTCGGCCATTTTGGATCCATACGGAGTCCATTTTCCAAACCGTTTCCACCACTGGAATCAGAACGATGAGACCTTCATAATGGTCAACTCGACTTCTCATTTTCTCCGAACCCCTTTTTTGGAATTTTTTCCATGCACCTTGCCATCTCGGTTTGCGTGTCACATCGGTCGTTGTCAGTTTCTAGCATTCCTTATACCATCGGATTCAGTTTTCTGAGCCCGTGATGATGCTTGAGATCATTTCTCGCTCTCACCGCCAAATTTTTTGGGCATTTTTTGCCAACCCCTAGTCATCTCGGTTTGCGCACCACCTCAGTCGTTATCCATTTTTTACGCTTTTTATATCACCTGATTCAGTTTTCCGCGCTCGTGGTGATGCTTGAGATCATTTCTCTATCTCACTAGAAACAGTTTCAACATTGTGTCCTGACACCTTGCTACCTCGATTTTCATGCCACATCGACCGCCATCGAATTGTTACACATTTATACATGAGCCATTCACTCCATTCATACTCCAATTATTTCATTATTTTGCCACCATTCATCATCCTGCAAGGAGTCCCACCAGTGTTCCCCGCCAACCCTCGTTCTTAGTTCTCATCGATGTCCCTTGATTGAACACTCTCTCCTTGCTTGGCCATTCCTTTTGTTCGGTATAATTTTATCTCTTTTTCAGGCCGGACAAGTCCTTTACGAAAAAAGCACTTAGGGAGTTTCTGTTAAGCTCTTTTCTGACTCCTAAAAGAATAAAAAGCTCGCCGAGCAATCTTGCTTCCTTTCATGCTCGTTAAAGTACCTGAAAGGGCGTCTATTTGGTATAAGTTTAACCCTTTTCCGAACCTGGTAGACTAATTACGAAAAAGGAATACTCTAGTCACACCGGCTAGAAGAGTTCTTCATTGCATCCTTTTATGTTTTTTTGGGCCTTGGAGACTAACACACAAAAAAGAACCCCCCTGGAGTTTCTTATTGCTTTCAGACTCTCTAAAATTGAAAGCAACCACGAGCATGCACCGTCCCGGGCTCGTACAAATCCACACGACGATACCACTCCATTATTTCAGAGTCTTCTTATCTCTTTCAGACTCCTTAAAATTGAAAGCAATCACGAGCATGAACTGTCCTGGGCTCATATAAATCCACATGATAGTACCATTTTGAGCACACTTCTTCCAACTCCTTAAACCATGAAGAAGTCCCCACCAGTCCCTCTCGGCACTATGATCAATCATCTTGGCAGCACCCCCAATAAGGTCGCCTTTGTTCAAAGTATTATGCGATATACCACCCTCAGACTCTCCTGCCATCCTACACCAACTTGAGTATCCCTCATTCCAGTCACCATCCCTCGTCCCTTAAAGATATTATCCACTTCCCACTAGTTAGTTTCATATTCTGCCCGATCATCCCCGCCATCATACTCTAAACAAAGGAAGTTTGAGTCCACCCACTCTATTTGCCCAGTTATTTCCCACCTCCACAGTATGTAAGTCCTACCATCAGTACTCTCACACTTCGGTTATCCGCCTCGTGCTCCTATCAAGGAAACATCATTTCCTTGCTAGTTGCAGGTCTCCCTCTGTCGACGACAGCCCATCTATTCCAGAGGATAGGCCCAGAGGTCCCTGCGCCTTGGACTCATCACAATCTGTGGTGAGTGCCTACGGACCATTTTGAGCGGACTCATTAGTGCCTCTCTGAGCAGACTCAGCAGTGCCTCTCCGAATGGTTTTTTCTCACATGCTCGACTTCAACACCTTGATCGCATCGTTGAGATTCGCGCAGGGTATATATCCCTTCAGTTATTGGTCGAAGACCCCGGATTTCCCCCAATTCTAGCACATTGGTGAGTTACTTCGGAACACCCAGTTATATGTTCCCGTGGATATCCGAGTTGCGTTAGCGACAGTATCCGGAAGCCATCCACTTGCCTGCTTCCTTGAAGTACCCAGTTCAGCTCCATTCCAGTGTACCATTGACGGTATGACTCCCCGTCATTATGATCCACCAATTCATCGGTTCCTCTGGTACCACACTCAACAACACTATTATTTTTCCAGTGTATCAGTTCTTCAGCTTAGACATGGTTAGACTGGCAGTATGTCCTAGATTTGTGTCCCCTCTGGACCCTTATGATGTACACAGTATTTCTCCATGTATCTTTCAGGTCCCCTTTTTGGGCTTCATTGTTATTCTATATATCTTGATATGAGCATGGGAATGCCTGCCTCGTTCATATATTCATATTATTCCTCATTCATTATTGAGGTCATCTATTTTCAGTTTTTGCAGTTTGTTCGAGACCGTTGTTCCGAGCTATAGTTCGTTTCTTCTCTTCTCCACAACCCAGGAAAACCATAAAAGACCTATGATGTCTATCGGTCATATGATGAGCTCCTGTCCTCACACATCAGGGGGCAATCTGTTAACACCTAAAAAGTGCTCACCATCTCATCTCCCTCATTACATGACTCATTTGTCTATATTTCTTACCATCTTTGCCTCCAAAACCTCAAAAAAACATTAAAAAGCCACCAAAAGGACAAAAAACCCCTTTTTTCCCCAAAAATAATTTAAATTTTCTCAAAAGATAGCAAAAACCCTCTAAAAAGGCTCTAAATTCCCAAAAATCAAATAAAAAGGAATAAAAAATATAAAAAAGAGGAAAAAGAGGGAAAAAGGAAGCAAAAACCCTAAACCATTGACCTAAACTATGTGGTGCCAAAAACCATAGGTCAATACTCCACCACTAAAAACCTATAAATAGGTGATAGAGGCTCCCCATTTCATAATATCCACAATCTATCCTATCCCCACTTTGCCAAAATCACTCTTGAAACCCTAGCTTACAATTTGAGCTAGTTTTCCCATTTGAGTGCCCCTTTTGGCCCATTATCCAAACACCTTGGAGAAGGAGAAGGAACCCATTGGAGCACGGAGGTAGCCCTCCTGGACTACTGCAAGAGCTCCACCAACCTCAACACTTGAGGTAAATGTAACTTTGTTCTCATTTTTAATACAAAAGAAAAATTCCCATTATATTATTGTCTTTTTATTTTCTGTTGATGCACATGTTAGCTTAGATTTTACCTTGTTTTACTGTCAAGTTTTACTGTTTTACTGAACTACTACTAAGGAGTCCCTTCTCCTTAGTAGGGGCTTTTTTGCACAAGCTAGGGTGAAAACCCTAGCTACAGTTCCACTACTTTGGCCTTTCACGGCAACAGTCTTCACACCCTAACCAGTCATCCTACCTTTGGTCGATGCGGATTTCCTCGACAGTTTCTCTCCTACCTTCAGAGCTAACTGGTAGGATTACCGACCGCTCTAAACCTTGACAGGCTCTACTCATCCTATATGGCATACTTCAAGCCATTTATGTATCTCACGACAGCTTCTTCTCCTTCGTCATTTTGTCCCGACCTTATCAACAATCTATATGACTCTTCCGTGTACTCTTTCATGGTCATCTCTTTTTGTCGAAATTTCTGTAACTTCTGGAACAAGGAAATAATATACTCACCTGGAAAGAACTTCCCCTTTAATTGGCGACCATTCTGTCCCAAGACTTGATCTTTTCCTTACCCTTATTGACTCTGTCAGCCTGCACATTGTCCCACCACAATGAGGCATGACCCTTCAACCTCAAGCACGCATGCTTAACCCGTTTAGGATCCTCGATCTTCTCTATGTCGAAGTATTTCTCCATCTCTCTAAACCAGTCTATCAAGTCTTCTGGATCTAGACTTCCTAAGTAGGTACATACATCTATCTTTTTCCAATCTCTCATCTTCGTCAGAAGCCTGACAATTTTATCTTCTAGTTCTTCTCCTGTTGCTTCTCATGCTTCCACTTCTTCGTCGTTGTGGCCTAACACATCCACGCATTTGGCTTTCTTTGATCTTTGCGACTTCACTAGTCAAACTTCGCACTATTCACATGCACTCGTCGAACATTTCACGATCAACCATGACTCCAGCACCATGCGCTCTTCATCCAACTCCTCGGACATTAACGCCTCTGTGAACCATTTTCAACAGCAGCTGAAACTCCCACTCGTCCAATCGCAACCAAACTTTCACAAGGCATGCACAACTCTACCCAACCACAGTTGGATATATTCTACACACTCAACATTGGACTCAGTGATGCCAACTGACGCTCTCCTACTCACAAGATGCTTCAACTCAACCAGACTCTACTTCTAGGCTCTGGTATTACCGGCTCTTTTAGGCTCTGATACCAACTGATGCAAGTCGGTTCAGTCAGAACTTCTTGCTTAAAAATTCACACGACGTTCACACAGACTTGGTGTCAATAGGATGCCAGAAGCTGGCTTCTATTACTTCAATCAAATAACGATTACAATGCAAAATGCAAGTAAATGTAAACAACTAACTAGTCGGCCTTAGCCTTTACAATATACATAAGTAAATGTGTGTTTTCTCTGTGTGCGATCTTCTCCCTCTCATGGCCTCTGTTGAATGCAAGCGCTTGCAGAGCTATGTATGAATGATCTCTCTCCCTATCAATCCACTGTGATCAACCTCTCCTTCCTTGTGCCTGTGCACTGGTCTTCTACTCTGTTGTTGCTCATCCCGAGGTCCACTCCGTTCCCCGAGACACTCTTCCTATGTCCGTCGAATCCTCCAGATCCCGCAGACCTATAGTTGTCAACTCCCTCTGGCCGTGCTACACAACCTATGTCCTCATCCCAACCATCTTCTTAAATTCTCATAACTTCTTTAGAAACCCCGAACGACTACCAAGTACTTTTCCTTGACTTTTGAGCTTCTTTGACTTTGCTACAGTAGTCGGTCCCATCACTAACTTCGACCACACTATCTTCCATCATCCTTCGAATTTATCCATCGGTTTCCTTTCGCGTCTACGGATTCGCCAGTATGCCCCTTCCTCCTCGCTTGGCTTCCTCCTTAACCTATCGATGTTGATGTTCGACAACATGTCGACTCTCGACCTTTCCGCTGCAACTTTGTTGTCTGTCGACCTATGACATGTCGACTCTCAACGTTTCTCATTTTGTCGACGCACCTTGACAGTTTCTGCTCGACTTATTGACTTTGACAGCCAATCTTCCTTTCGCACCAGTGATCGTCAGCAATCCCCTTGGTCGACTTCTCATGTCGATCAACTTCTACTATTTCGCCTAGGCCCTGATGCTCCTGCATCACTCAATTAAAAGGAGTTGGTTACTTCTTGGATCCATAAAAGAATGATCCTATGGGTCGAATTATCATGGAGAAGTGTAATATGTGAACAATGCATTTCAATATATTGTCTATTGTGATATGATATGATTAAGTGTTGAAATGGTGTCTATTGACATCATTTATTCTTTGAATAATTAGTTCTCTAATTTCTAGTATTTCTAGTATTTCTAATTCCCTATTTTTCTCCAACATGGTGTCTGATTTATTGGTTTGAATCACAGCCTGTTGTTTGTAAGTCTAGTGAGGTGTCGATTGGGCATGCTCTGTCTAAGCGAATCTATTTGTGATTGATTTTAGGTTTCGACTTATAGACTGTACCAAGGTTTAGATCGATAAATAAATGTTATGGATTCCAAACAAGAACATTTGATATTGAATGGTCACAACTATGGAATATGGGCACAAAATATGGAGACCTTGTTGAAAAGTAAGGCCCTTTGGTAGTTTACCAAGATCGTGAGGGCCTAGATCTAATAGATAATTACTAGATGTTCATCCTCAATGGGAAGAAGGATGAGGATGTAGATGTGATTACCACCTACATTTCAAGGGAGATTCACTTTCACATAAGTGATATTGATTGCCATCATCAAGTCTAGAAGAAACTAAATAATGTGTTTGATAAATTTGACGAAAGTAATGTTATGGAAATTGAGAAAGAGTGGATCTCTATAAATCCTCTCCTTTGAAACGAATTAGGACTATTTGGTTCATGTCAATGTGCTACAATTGAAATTGGGTAAATGTGACAAGGACTTTAAATAAACATGGCCATCTCATTAAATTGATCCTCGTGTATTTGAAGACACCCTATGATGTTTTCCGTTAGATGTTATGTGATAGTTGTTCATCCAAAAAAGAATATGGTAAGGACTATACCTTTGACTCCTTTTATGGTTTTTTGACTAGGAAACAAGAGAAACTACTTGATGAAGGTAAATTAAGTACCATACAACAAGCCCGTCTATTGAAGGGAAAAGGTCTATAGAACTATAGAGAAAGAGGTTAGTGGGGAAACTTAGAGAAAAATTGGGAGTGCATCGACCAAAATGGAAAGAAGAAGCATCATGAACCGATTAAGAAGGACATGAAGAAGACACTTGTCATTATTGTGGGAAATTAGTACATATGTAGAAGTTTTTCTAGAAGAAGGATAAAATTCTAGAAGAAAAAGTGAAGAAACTTGAAGCAAATGTGTTGACTGAATGATCGACTAATTCTCAACGCCAATTTTCAGAAGGTATGGAAGATAATTATGCATTTTATGTTAGTGGTTCTCAAGCCCCATATGCCCATATTACTCAGAATGAGTGGATAGTTTATTCAAATTGTACTCACCATAAGGTTAAAGATGCTTCTCTCTTTTCTTCCCTAAATGAAGTTGTAGAAAAGAAAAAAATTGCAGCAAATGATTATGCACATATTGTTGTTCATTGTTGTAATATTTAACGGCAATAGTGTGATCACCTATGTATCATGTACCCAACTTGAGTGTGAACTTATTGTCAGTACCCAAACTTAACAGACTGGAAAAAAGGTTGAATTGTAGCCAAATCTATTTGTTGTGAAGGATGTAGACAAATGGGAAATTGTTGTTGAAAGTTTCCTTGATCCCAAATATGGATTCTATAAAAAAAATATGTTATCAATATAAATATAGGACCAACTACACTCACAATTCAAATTGATGACCACAATAGATTTTGGCATGAACGACTTGGACATTTAAATTCCCGAAGCTTGAAACTGATGGTGAAACATGACATGGTTGCTAGAATACCTAAAATTGTTCCCACTAATGTAGCATGTAAAGGGTGTGTGTTTATAAAGCATCACTAGACTCCCTTTGAGACCACAAAGGCATAGAGAGAAAAGACTCAAACGAAACTTGTGCAAAGTGACATATGTTATATGAAAAAACCATCACTAGTAGGTGTGAGGTATATTTTAACCTTCATTGATGATTTTTTCAGGTACACTTAGGTATATTTCTTGAAGAATAAGATTCATGTCTTTGAAAATTTCAAGGAATTTAGGGCATTATATGTAAAGCAATTTGGTCAACCTGTGGAATATTTAAGATTAGACAATGGTGGGTGTTACCACCCAACCTATATATGAGTCCGAAAATTCTCAACCGGCTAACACAACCTAGATGGAAACAAAGGTTGGGTGTCACTATCATCTCAACACACACAACCTCCCACTTCAGGCCCAAACCTTTAATCCAAATCCTAGGGAGTTTTCCCTAATGAATTGATTATTAAAGTCTAGATGAAATATTTACCAATTAGAGTTCTCTGAGACCTAACTAAGTACAATGTAAGATATAAGTACTAAGATAGCATGCGCTCAGTAAAAGAAGCTTAAATACCATAAGGATATAACCAGAACAATATGTGTTTAAGTCTAACCAACAAATCTAATTAAAAAATAGACAATTGTAAATGCTAGATTTAAAGGAGAATGATTCCAATAAATATAAAATGTAAAACAAGAATCATGAACAAAACTTGTTACTAATTCTCAAAGTATATAACAATTAGGAGCATGAATCAATAATGAGTCCAAGGCTTATGACAAGGTCTAAGGTAAGAAACCTAGAGCTTGTAATAAGCTCAAGGATGATTAACTTAAGTTATGTGAAATATATAGCTTAATGATCCAATAAAACTAAACCATCAAAGCATTATAAAGTAACTTGAAGCAATGCTTAATTGGCTCATAATAATAGAGATAACCACGACGTATGATAAATCTAATTACTAATGAATAATAAATAACAATGAACTAAATTAGCAGTTAGATTATAATACTTAGTTATTGAACTCAAAGGGTTAGTGGTCAAAACCATTATTATTTCTTCTTACACTTGAATAATTATTTATGAGTGGAATTTACAAGAGAAAAAAAACTATGGAAATGAATAAAATGCAGAAATATAAATGCAATTTCTAGAATTAATAAGCTAAGTAAATGAATAAAGATGTATTTGGAAAATAATCCTTTTACTTAATTATATTATGTAATCAAAGAGATATATCCCTTAAGAGTTACTATATCTTATTTTATCACACTTATGTGTAAATTCTAGATTGCATAAATTCATTAATTACCCCAATTAAATGATAAATAACTTATGAAATATAGCAAATGGCTATAAAAATATGAATATTAAAGATATGCAATGAAAGAAAATTATATATACAAATTTTCCTATGGATACTTTGAAAAAAAAATATGAAAATAAAGTATCAAACCTAAAATGCAATTTCCATATTTGACATATGAATCAATGAGTAACCATTAAATATGAATCTAAAGATGTGCCTTAGATAAATATTTCAGATTTACATTAGATCTAAGCTTGATATATCCAATAGAACCAATCAGATCTATGTGAAGTCTATAAGGATTTAGTTTTAAGGTTAGTATATTTCACCAAAGAAAAAGAAAGAACATTTTTTTAGGTGAATGGTTGCAAGAAGAGATTAGTTCCAAATACCTAGGGGAAATGGAGTCACTTTAGAATTGTTTAGGATTCCTAGATCAAAATATCATCCACGAATAAGATTGATCTAAGGTAATATTACCTCAATATATTTTTGGAGGGTTTAATCGCAATCACAAAGAGAAGGAGAGACTCCATCCTTTACTTCTTTCTTGGTTGTACCATACAGAAAGGGGTTTAGTATTGCAACATTAAAATGAAGTAACAATGCAAAAAATAGCATCCCTTTATTACACAATAACAATTGAAACCATAATAGAGACTAACTTACCATAGATCTAATCCAAATAAATAGTACTATCCTTTCAATGGCCCAAGATTAGAAATAAAATGGACAATGATAGCAATACTACCTCCAATGGATAAGAACAATAGAAAGAAGAATGCTACACATCTGATAAAACAAATCCAAGATTTTACCTCAATGTATAAATATGATGTGTATTAAGAAGACTCTTCTAATGTAAAAAGATAGGTATTGTGCAACAACAACCAAAAATAAGAATGAGAGAGGAGTTCTCTTGATATAGGACTAGGAACTCAACCTCCTCATTGACAATTACTTTCTTGAATCAAACCCTAACTAAAACCTTTCCTGACATGGTAAAACAATGAGTAAAATATTAGAAGTGGTTGAAACAAGACTTTGACAAATAAAAAAGGAGTGTCTCACTTAGACAGAGAACGCTTTTCTCAAAAGGAAGGTCAATTTCGGTTAGAAAAGGAAGTTTCGGATAAAGTTGGCAAATGTGCATTAAAGGATGCCACAACATCATCTAACAAAATCCCAAACAGATAAGAGAAGGTCCAAAGAGGTGATAAAGGGTCAAATCAAATGAGGAAGAGGAAAAATGAGCGACGAGTGTGAAGGAAAAAAGGGTACAACTCATGCATGTGAGGTTAGGAGGGGAGTGCTTAGGGTCTTGAGGCTAATAAGACCTCTATAAGGCTCTAACACATCACTTTGAAGGGGTCAAACCCAAGTGTGCTATCCTAGAAAGGGTGCTTAGGTGGATTGCATGGTGATAAATGAGAATGCATAAAAATTTGGTGAGGGTCTCACATGAGAAGGGGGAAACTTTGAGTTATAAAGTTAATGAAGAATTAGAATAATAAACCCAAAATTGGAGCTAGGGAAAGGAACTTATAATATTCTAACTTTTTTTTAATCACTAACACATTTTAATTATCATTTAACCATGTGTAAGAGGGACTCCTAAGTGTTAGGATATTCATATACTCCATCCTAGTCCTACCAGCATTTTCATTATTTCATTTTCATTCATGCATGCACTTTTAGGGTTTGCATGCATTATTTAGGATTTGCATGCATCCCAGTCATCAGTCCCAGCACCTAGCCCTTAGTTAGCCAACCCCCGGAGCTTCCTTCCACTTAGTTTCAGCCCTCCTAGAGCTTAGTGTGCCCTCCTTTCACCTACTGTATGAGAAAGGCACCCTTCTTTACCTACCATTCAGTTATCTTCAGTTCTCTCCTTGATTTAAGGCTAGACTGACTCTCAACTGACTATATCACTCCGATGGACCTCCAGTGAGACTTGATTGCCCATTCTGACTCCAGTTAGCTCCTCATGTGCCCTCCACTGAGCCTTCGTCATTCAATTAGTTCCAGTTACACTCAATTACACCTACCACACTCAGTTATACTTAGTTTGACTGATGGTTGATAGTTACTTGAGCATTGATGACTCCACTGATGATGAGATAGACTACTAGTTGTGCTCCGATGACACTCCAGTGATCTTTTGATCACTCCATGAAGGCTAATTTGAATTTCCACCTTAGGCATTCGAATCCTCATGCATTGTACTATTTATTTGTCCATATTGTGATTAATTAATTACTGTGTGTGAAGTACTTTTGCTTCTATCTGAGTTCTACTGTATTATTATTCGGTTGCTCATTATACTGTATTGACCACTCTAGTTCTATTTTCTTGCTTAATCAATTACTTTCTTGTGAGGTATACATCATCTCTTAGATCTGCTGTGAGGATTTTCACACTAAGAATTTAGGCTCTAATTGAAATTATATAAGTATTCATGGTGACCAATTATATGAGATGTGATACATTACATTGATTCTAGGCCTCAATTGCTCAATGACATATGGTGGAGGTACTTAGGATGTGTTCCTACTTTGGAGGATTTTACAAGTGAAATAAGTTAGAAAATTTACGATGGTGAAGATGTAAATTTTATTTAGTAAAAGACAACACTCAAGAGTGACTTGCCTCAGTGCAAATGCCATAGTTGAGTTAACTATAGATTATAACTAACCATTTACATACAAGAGAGATATTATTTACATCACTTTTACAACATAACCTTGGACAACTAATACAGTGATGATACATTTACAAAAAAAATTCTTAGCAAATCCATGCATTGGACATCTTTTGGACCATCAACATCTGTACCCCCTTAATAAACCTTGTACAATCTAAGAGGTAACAATGAGGAATATGTGGGAAAGGTTTTTGAAAACTATCTATCACAAAATGGAATATATTGGTAAATATTTGTACCTCACACGCCTCAACAAAATGGAGTGGAAGGAAGGAAAAATCAAACCTTGGTCGAAATAGCACATTTTTTCTACAAGCCAAAGAATTGTCGACTATCTTCTGGGTAGAAGTTGTCTATTACTCAAACTATATGCTAAACCTTATTCTGAATAAAGTTGTCCTTAATATGATTATTGTTGAGAAATGGAGTGGAAGAAAACCATCAATCAGTCACCCTAGAACGTTTGGATGTATTGCATCGTTGCACATTCCAAATGACTGACATAGGAAGAAATTGGATGCAAAAATTCATGCTTGTATCATGATTGACCACTTTGAAGAGTCGAAGGCCTACATATTGTTTGATCCATTCAAACAATTGGTCATCATTCAAAGGGATGTCTTTGATGAGAAGAACACGGGTATTAAATTGTTAAATTCTTCTTCTGGTTTGATGAGCGATTATCCTTTTCAAATTATGAAAGAAATTGGATCGACTAAACCCCTACTATGGAGTTTCAACTTGACAGTCATTTCACCTTCCTGCTTTGACTTACAATCAATCAATTCAGCACATCTCTAAATACTCTGGAAACATATAGTTGACAATCAATAGTTGACTAGAAGAGTCAAATGAGTGGTCAACTAAAGGGCACACTAAGCTCTTGACTAGTCATACTGACCACCAATGGAGGAGTCGAATATGTCAACTAATTGTCCAAGCAATTAGAATAGAACCATCGACTATGGCACAAACATGGAAAAAATTAAGGAGGTCGTTATGTGCTATGGGCCAAGTATGTCGACACATTCTTCCTCGGTTCAAGGGAGTTTATTATATCTTGGAGATATAAAATAATGATCCTATGGGTCGAAATATCATGGAAAAATGCAATGTGTGAAAAATGCATTTTGATGTACTATCTATTGTGATATGTTGTGCTTAAGTGCTAAAAGGGAGTCTATCAACACCAACTCTTCTCGGAATAGCTCTTTGATTTCTAATCTTTCTAATTACCTGATTTTCTCCAACATCCTTTGTGTTGATGTTGCTTATTCCTCTTATATAATTGAACCCTCCTCATGCATGTGTGATTCAACCCATGTTTTCAAAGAAGTAGTTGAGATTAGAAGCTTAATACCCTTCAAAAATGCTGCAAAATTAGGAGGGAGTGGTAAGACATACTAAAAAATTATTATCCACCTATTTTGTCCCTTATTTAGAATGTAAACTTATTTGTATCGAGTTGTTGCTGCTGCAACCTGATCCCCATGATTTCCTTAGGAAATAATGGCCCCCCCCCTTTTTATTTTTTGAAGAAGTCCTTTGGTCTTTTTGAAACTTTTTTTTTTCAAGTCTTCTCTTTCTTCAGCAAAATTTTGTTTTTCTGCTAAGACAAATTTCCTTTTTAGTCAGCTCTGGTCGCAATTTTCAATGCTAAATTTGTCGACCGTTGCGCGTTTTTTAACGCTAAAATTGTCGATCGGTCACAGATTTTAGCCTTATCTTGGCTGACAGTTGCGCATTCATTGAGTTCATCTTACACCGATCGGTCTCATATTTTAAATCCAAGTACGTCAACCGTTGCGCAGAGTCGCATTACTATTTCCGCCGACAACAATGCTAAAGTTGGCAGTTGCGCAGAGTCCCATTACTATTTTCGCCGACAACAATTTTAGCGTTTTTAACGCTAAAATTGTCGATCGGTCGCATATTTTAGCCTTATCTTGGCTGACAGTTGCGCATTCATTGAGTTCATCTTACACCGATCGGTCTCAGATTTTAAATCCAAGTACGTCGACCGTTGCGCAGAGTCCCATTACTATTTCCACCGACAACAATGCTAAAGTCTAGTTTAAAATGCGTCGACCATTGTGCAGGTTTTGACCTTAACTTCGCCGCCCATCTTTTGTGCCACCCTTTGGACTCAGCCTCATAATTCCCTATCGCGCTTCCTAGTCCCAGCTTCTAGGATTAATTTTGTCGACCATTGCGGTCTTGTTAGCTTAAATTTTGCTGACATTTGTTTCAATCCTCCATCGCAATGTCTGGTCACAAGGTTTATCCTTAGTTCTGTCGATCATTGTGCAAAAATTAGCCTTTGAATCACCCTAGAATTTTGGAAAGCGAGAAAGGGCTCGTTGGTGGAGAATTCAATTATGGCCCGTGCGAAGTTAGTGCTTTTTGCATGGAGCCCCGTGCACATTTAAGTCTCCAACCGTTCACACCCACAGGAATTAACTTCAACTGTTATAAATATATATATATATATACGTCCAACGGGATTTTCATTCTATCTTTTCCAAGACCGAGAGCGTTCTTGTTTGCCATTGGAAGCTGCAGACTGTCACTGGCCAGGCTATGCACATCGACCCCAGCGAACCGTTCTGATACTGACAGGTAGGTCCTCAACCTCCTCCTTTTGGTTTTTTTCCAGTAGGAAACCCTGTTCAATGCTCGTTGTTAGCTTTAAAGCTTTTTATTGGGCGTTTCCCAAGGCCGAAACCTGCATCGTCAGAACACCTAAGTTGTTTCCATTTTCATATCGTTTTTTAGCCATGTACCCAATGGGAGCCTCCTTGCTCTTTAATATTGATAGCCAGACCTCGTATAAGCTTGAGAGCACGAATGTGTTCCCTGTTCATCCCCGTCAAGTTGATTTACGACCCAAAAGAGTTGCGCCACAATCACTATGTAGTTTCCTCCACGCGCATGCATTATGGCCTGCCAATCATTTTTCTGTGTTGTGAAAAAGCTTCTCCCTCGTTTTTCATATGATTGCTTAAAAGCTAAACCTATGAAAATCTAAAATAATGTCTTGAGAAAGTTCCTTATCCCGCAGTGATAATGCTTTGCATGTTTATGTTTCTAAAGACTAATCCCAGTAGGATGTTGGGGCTTAGGATGATGAGATATTGTTAAGTGCTAACTAGCAGCCCTCGGGCTTGTTTAAAATTGCAATCTTTGAGCTGCTACATGGATGACTTTGTTTAAATGCCCCTCTTTGTTATTATTGTCTTCAAATGACCAATTTTAATTGAAAGCTAGCACCTATGTATACCCAAGTTCTATTAAATGTCATAACTTTGAATGTTGTGTTGACTCGCTAACAATATGTTGCTCATAGACTTGTAAGCTTCTCATTTGTGTTATCCTCGCCATTACAGGTTTGACATGCACAGTAGATCTGCCAGATAGAAGGCTAAGCTTGCCGAGTCAGATTCGGACATAGAAATCTTGTTGGATACCTCTCTTTCGACAATGTTTTGTGATACAAAAGCTGTCCGCTGGAGTAGCTCTAGGAACCACCCCTGAATTCCAGTGGGGTGAGTTATACAGATTTATCAGAGACCAAAAGTACCCCGACGCAACCTTAGAAGAAAGCATGGTCTACTTGAACATCAAGAAGTCTGGCCTTCACAAGGCAGCAACTCATCCCGAGCTATTCCCATGCTCAGAAGTTATTGGCTGGATAATTCCTCACGTGAAAACTGACACAACATTCATTAATGATAACACCGGGGTGAGTCTCGCATCCTTCGCACCAGAGCATATCATGGCTACCTACAAGTTACCCTAGGAAAGGACTTGGCTAAACAATGAGTGGCTAGCAAAGCAAACAATAGACCCCCTAGAATCCGTCGAGAAGATGCTAATTATTGAAAGGAAAATAAGGCAAAGAGGCAACAGAGAGTATGAAAGTGTGCTTCTAAGGACTCCTTACAGACTTATCGCCTTAATGTTGAGTCGAATTTTTGGCATGCCAAATGGAAACGTATTCAAGCTTGGTAGGGTGCCAGTGATGGTCCATGTAGCCACGCACGGTACAATCTTCAATTGGGCCGACATAATCTCAAAAAACATGGTCTCACTTTTAACTGCTGCCCAAGGAGGACTGACCCAAAAGAAAGTCGATTTTTTCATGTCTTCGTATTTAATAGATTGCTTATTAAGCAAGCACCATTTTCCTGATCTGAGATGCGTTTGGAATAGAAAGGAGTCCCCTCTCTTTGTAGCTTATCAACTCACATGGGCAAGCAAATACACAAATCACTATACACAGGTTTGCGAAAAGTTCATCATGCCCCTGTATCAGCTCATCTTTAGAGAAGAGCCAAATTGTTTGTCAGAAAATGCCATGCCTATCATAGAAGAATTTGGGGACTATTACTTCTCCCCCGAGGGCACCTACATCAGAATGAGTGGAGGAACTAAACCTCCCCTTTTGTTGCCTCGGTATGTCACGGACTTTGTAATACACAAAGAAGTTGTAAGGCATCTCTTCATCAGTGGAGTCAACAAGATTCTCAGTGAGAAGAAGAAAGGTATGTACCCACCAATGCCCTTCACCATCAGTGCATATAGTCTCCAGAAAGAAAAGGAAGGTGAAACCTTTGCTCAGGACTTAGAAGCTTTTCATTTCGGCACAAATTTTTTTAGGAGGCATGATCCTAGTGGCAAAGTCGTTGAGCACTACACCTCAATCAAAGCTACTTTTGACTACGCACATCTTTGGGACAAGGATGAAGAATTTTTCCAGAGTGCCAGGAACATGACTGAGTTGGGAAAACATTACCACCCTAAAAGCAGAACAAGTTCCAGCCCCAGACCTGTTGGATTGATCCAAAAGGAACAAGAGGCAGCAACATTGCAATCAGAGGATTCCAAGAGGAAGGAAAAAGAGGAAGCAGAAAGACTCCAAAAGGAGCAAGAGGTAAAGCAGTAGCAAGATGCAGAAGCTGCTAGAGCTCAATAGGTGCAAGAAGCAAAAGCTTGAAAAGACGAAGAGGAGAGGATCCGGAAAGAAGAAGCTGTCAAATTGTAGCAAGAAGAAGCCGAAACAATCAAAAGGGAGGAGGTCGAAAAGTTGTAGGCGGTGAGGGAGAAAGAAGAGCGAGAGGCAGCAGAGCTAGTAGAGAAGCGAGCAAGAGAGGAAACAAAAGAATCCAATAGAGTTGTGGAGCAGAGCATGTCTAGCCCGCAAGCCATGGACATGGATCTAGCAACAATAAACCAATCAGGGATAGCTAATGAAGGGTTTGCCACAATTGAAGAGCTCGCATTCACCCCATACACTCCTTCAAAGAAGCGCCAAGTGGCCAACCTAGATTCTGTTTATTTCGATAAAAGGAAGAAGGTTATTGTAGAAAGATCAAAGAAGAAGACGAAAATTGGAGAAGGCCGATTTGAAATCAGAGTATCAGAAACCCCACTTTTCAGAGGGACCGACAGCGACCCTGTGTTCACAGCAGCCTGCAGTGTGGCTTCGGCCCAGGCAAGTAAAGATAATGTAGACCGTCTGGTGGAAGAAGCAAAGAAGTACAAAGAAAAATGTTTCAAAGTGAAAAAGAACATGTAGAAGGAGGTGTTAGAAGGCAATAAGTTAAGGTTAAAGTACAAAGAGCTTCAGGAAGAAAAGAAAGAAACAACTTTGCAAATCCTACAGCTCAAAGATGAAAAGAGCGCACTAGAGCTACAGTTGGAAATCTTAGAAAGCGAGAAGAAAGACTTGGAAGCTAGCATAGGAGAATTAGAGAAGCGTGAAGCCGACAACGTGCAGCAAATTGGATTCCTTAAGGCTCAGTTTGAAGGGTTGGCACAGGAAAAAGCACAGCTATTAAAGCAGCTCAAGGTTACAAATGAGAAGAGGCAGGATTTAACCGCATTTCATGAGCAAGCCTACGACATACGAGGAAAGATTCATCAATCGCTAGTACTGATCGCAGAAGAGGCCTGCGGGGTAAAATGAATGATAACGACGATGACAGCTATTGGGAGAGATGTATGAAAATTTTGAATGAAGGAAAGGGAATTTTGGATTCCCAGCAAACTTACGCGTTAAGACTGCTGATCAAGTGGACTTGGATGCAGGAGTCCTAGAGTTTGGTAGAGATTGTGGTGCGAAGTTGAGTGTCGAAATCCGAAAAACAGTCAAGAACTGTCATGCTTTCTACTCAAAAATCCGGGACACCCATGAGAAATGTCAAATGGTTTTACCACAAACTATTTATGAGTTTTCCAAAAGAGAGCAGCGTTTGGCAGACCTGCAAGGTGATCTAGACGCGGAATTAGAATACTTGAAGAAGATAGAGGTCCTAACTCCTGAAGACCTCCATCTATTCATTGGGCAGACTGCCATCCACGCCTACTTCCTAGAAGATATCGCTAAAGCGACTCAAGCAAGAGCAGTAAGCATCAAATCAGACTGGCGTAAGCATGAAATAGCGCTGAGAATGATGGTTTCTGCATGCGGATACACCATTCTGCGAGAAATCATCCAGTGGGCCAGCTATATTAAAGAAGAAGACAAAGCAGTTGAAGCGAGCATGCCTGCTGAAGTGGGGGCCTCAGCAAAAATAGAAAGACCGCCTGAAGTGGCAGGACCATCTGGGATTTAATTTGTTTTTATTGAAAATTTTGTAAAAGACAGCTGAAATTATTTTATTGTATAAATGTTTTGTAAAACAACTGGAAATTGCTTTTGTCTCTTTAGGCACTAGAAGACAAACTTTTGTGTCTCCCTAGGGTTAGGTTTTGGGAAGATACAAATTTTGTAAAATCTATAAATATAGAGATAGAAGAGATGAGAAAGGAATTTTGACAAGTGAAAGGACAGACTAAATTTTGTACGTGAATTACTTTGCTACATCAATGAAGAAAGCTCTATTTTCCCTGGGAAAGCATGCACTGCATTTTGCTTTGGAAATGTCTTGAATGTTGGCCGAATTCTTTCTGCATTATTCATACATTGACTGTGAGATCATACTTAACTAATCTGAATTATTTCTCTGTTTTGAATGCTTTCACTTTCCTATGCAAAATTTCTGTGTAAAATGAGTAATAGAATGTTCATCTCTGTCAAAGCTATCTTTGATAATCTTTGTTTCGGCTGTAACTGCAACTATTAATTGGAACAGCTATCTGTGAAATTCTTGGTTGCAATTCCAGTTTATTACTCATTCTTTCAATTTGCTCCTTGCAATGATAGATTAAATTTGCTTAAATTGTTTTAGATCAGATTCGTTTAATTGCATGCATTTAGATTACAGCACTTGCATATCATCTTTAAAATAAAATACATAAACGGTGGATCGGACCGCAACCGGTGAAAAGAAAACAAATCTTTAAATCTTACACGGTAGTCGGGCCGTTAACTGGACGGATTCCCCACATCAAACGGTGAACGCTCTAATTGGGATTTCTTTCTGGGAAGAATCCCTTGCTGATTGATGCTACGATTTTCGAGGCATCAACACCTTTATTATCTATTTTTTTCTTGTATATCCACCCTTCCAAGCCTACAATCCTTATTCGAGCATCTAAGGTCATTTACCAATCATTTTGGTCAATTCTTATGTTTTTAGTAGGATTGAATTGATTTATATGATAATCTCACTCACATTGGACTTTCAGTACCATTTTCAATACAAAGGTTTTCTACCAAGTGGAATCTGAAGTCGATATGTTCTTCCCCTGTTCGTGGGAAGAGGATCCAATGCTGCATTAGGATACTGTCAACGTCGAACTCCAATATTCAGTCTATTCCAAGTTGTACTAAATGACAAGTGAGCGTGGCACATAAATGGTGGAACGTTGAGTTAAATGCCCAACTGCATAACACTTGGCATAATTTGATGAAGTGTATGGTTGATGCATCAAACTTAACAACTTATCCTCATGCGCTACATGTGATGAGGGCAAACTCAACTTAAAAACACTCTTTGTGTATTATTGCAACAATTTCAATCGTGTGGATGAGCTAGTAATAGCCACGAGGATTTGGAAACTCTACCTTTGCTATTTTTAGATTCTCTTATATAAATATGTAAAGAACTTATATGAAAACTCTCCTAAGATCATATAGTACTGTTATTTTGTAGAAATCATTCGTGACTGCTGATGCTATTGTAAACTCTTATACTTTGATAATGGAAGCTTAATTTCTGGAAGTATCGTGTTCCTTTCATTCCTTGTGAGATAGTTTACTATCAGCCTTATCAGGAGGGAGGGCCCACCGATCTAGAAAGGTTTTGCTCTATGTTTAATTCAGTTAATTGTACACTGTATAGCTGTGTTTTTTATTACTGTTTATTACATTAATTCGATCCTATGCATGTTTATTTCTCATACTGTTTATGTGCACTGCATGTTTGCGTTTGACGGAGTCATTTAATTGTTTCTTTTAGTTTGTTTCTTTTGTAACCACTTTTATATATTAACATGATCTTATCTTGAGTTCTCCTATAAGTTACCATTCTAATTATGCACTATCGTCCATTTGTGTTCACATTATAAATATCGTTATTCACTTTTGAATCACATTCATTAAAAGAAAATATGGAAAGAAGAATTTCACCACAAATCGATTGGTAGTTTTGGATAAGCATGTTGACTTTGATCTTCATTATCTGCCATGTACTGTATTGGTTCTGCACATGTTTACTTTTCATCATTATAAGCATTATTCGCAACTTTGTAGGATAAATTTTAGCATGTATATATACGAGTTGTGATTTAGCTCCTTATGTTTATAGATTAGTTAAGTTCTCTGATTCAATGTTTATAACCGATGTAAAATGTCACCAAATGAAATTGCACCATCGTAGTTTGGTTACTTGTTTTCTTTTTTGCATATTCATCTCTATACCTCACCTGTAGACATCACTCACACACAAACATCCATTTTAAGAATAAAAGCATGCATTGTTAGGACATTTGAACTTTAATAGGTCAATACAAAGCGTTTTATATTCAATCTTTGCACAGCCTTTGCACACCGCTTGCTAGGACATAACAAAAATCAAGTCGAGATCTTCTTTCTAATAGAGACTTTGCATACTATATTTTCACATCTAAAATCATTTACCTAGTACATAAAGACTAACCATCTCTAAATTATCAATCACATAAAGTCTTTTCTTTTATGGTGAGATTATGTCATACTATTAGCACTCAAATCCTAACTTAACATCTGGAACCTATTGATTGGCAATCATGTGCATATCATTCATAATAGATTTTGGTATCTAGAATAGATTTTGGCACCTACATGCCATAGTAGAATCATGTTAACTTTGCATTTACATATTACTCAGATAGAATCGATGAGCTAGTTGATATATATATATATATATATATATATATATATATATATATATAATGTTCCTTATATCCTAAATTATAAATTCTGAACAGGAAGTGTAACCATTACTTTGTTGCAAACAGTATAAAACCATCCTCCTTTTATAAAGTCTTGTGGTACAATCATTGTGTTCCTAACCTAAAATTTGTTAAGAGTGACAATCTCCTCTGAACACAGTGTTTCCAGATATTGAATTTTATGGAAGAATATGCATGTTTAGGGAAAGAGTAACAAAATGTTTAAATTAGTATTTTAAATAAGTCTTTGTATTAGCACCCTCAAGTCCAGATTTTGCATTTGCCATGTCACATTAATCACCATTCCATTTCCATTACTCATTTTCTGCATTTGTATATGCGTTTGTATTTCAATACTCATTTCAATCCTCATTTTTGCACGCAACATTAGTTTAGTTCGTCTCTAGAACAATTAATTCATTTTATGCACAATAAGTCTTTGTATTAGCACCCTCAAGTCCAGATTTTGTATTTGCCATGTCACATTAATCACCATTCCATTTCCATTACTCATTTTCTACATTTGTATATGCGTTTGTATTTCAATACTCATTTCAGTGCTCATTTTTGCACGCAACATTAGTTTAGTTCGTCTCTAGAACAATTAATTCATTTTCTGCACTATGTTTTAATAACTTTGCTCTCAGGTTTAGTATAGGTAGGATTCGAAGTTACTTGTTAGATCCTCTCCATTAGATCATTACAAATATTTTACATTTAATCTATAATAGGATAGATTGTGTAATTACCATTCCCATTCCAGTATTTATCCTTTGTTTTGGTATTTATTTCTGCATTTTAGTACTACTTTTTGTACTTAGCTTTGTAATAACATTTCATCCTTAAGTAGATCAATGTGATAAAAACAAAGTTTCTTAATTTAGTATCTTTATTCTCTAAAGTTAAATTATGTGACGTCCTCGGACCTCCCTTGTGGCTCCCTTGTGGCCTTTCGTGGGCACCGGAGATCCAACGTTACTTTTTTTCTCCTTTTACTTTCAAATCCACACACAGTTGCACTGGACTTAGATCCACAATCCACCATTGCGATCCGCATCCCACAAATGTGTCTTTCCGCGATCCGCATCGCGCCTTTCCGTAATCCACAATCCGCAATCACGTCTTTCCGCAATCCACAATCCGCATCGCGCCTTTCCGTAATCGCACCCTTCCGCAATCGTGCCCTTCTGCAATCTGCAATCCGCATTGCATCTTTCCGCAATCCACAATCACGCCTTTCCACAACCCGCAATCTGCCTTGCGGAAGTCAGAATGCAGAAGTCCAACTTCCAACTTCCGGAAAACTTTCCTTTCCACAATCCGCAATCTGCGTTGCAGAAGGCCGAATTGCAGAAGCCTAACTTTAAACTTCTGGAAACTTCACCTTTCAGCAATCTGCAATCCGCATTGCGGAAGTCGAGATTGCGGAAGCCTTACTTTAAACTTCCGGAACTTCACCTTCCGCAATCCGCAATCCGCATTGCGGAAATCAGAATTGCGAAAGCCCAACTTCCCTATTTCTGCAGTTTACTAAGGCAAACTTCTAAGGGGCATAACTTCCTCATCCGGGGTCCAAATGAGGCAAGGTTGGTAACGTTGGAAAGCTCTTGAAAAGCTCTATCCAATGGTAAAACCCTCAACCCTTCTGAGGTATCTAACCTCTTCCTTTTCTTCTCCAAAGTTCTTCCTATAAACCTTCCAACATACTTCCCAACCCTTGACAGATCTCTACCTATCTTCTGCCATAACCCATCTTTCCTTTGTCCCACAGAGTGGTCTAGGAACACCCCAGGCCCCATAACCATCCCCATGATTAAGTAAGGTTAAGCAGTCCATTACAAGGTTAAGCATTTCATAACAAAACACATGGAATAAATGAAATTAAAGCTAACGCTACATCTAACAAATGTAAGATTAGCAATACATTAAACTCATGCACCTAAATGAAGTATTCAACCTGTACTCGGCCTTTCACTCAGACTTACATAGGGTCCAACTATTATCCCCATTCACATAACATTCATTCAACAATCTTAAGCAAAGCAGCATAATAATAATAACACATGAAATAACATCATTCATTCCACAGAATACTTATCTATGTATCTTGAAGTTGCCCCAGCAACTGGTTAAGTGAGAGCAATGTTCCACCCAACCTCAGATCTCTGTCCATCCTATACTCTTTCAACTGAGAGACCACCCCCGAGCTAGGGCTATGTATCCATCAAGGAGGGCTAGGTAGGCTCTCTAACAGTCAAGATCCACTTCCAATGCTAAGCCAACTTATAGTTGGGTTTGTCAAGCAATCCAGGAAACATACTCATGCTAAGACACCCTGCAGTTGGGTTTATCAAGCATCCACATGCTAAGCCAACCCACAGATGGGTTTATCAAGCATACAGGGCAACAGGGAGGATACTGCTAAGCCAGTGAGCTCAACCACAGAGCTACAGACATCTCAATCACTCAACAGACAAGGCACCCATATTATCCACTTCACCCAACACAAGGAAGGCCCTCTTCTCTGCTACATAGTCCATCAAGGCCCCTTCCCTTCCAGTGCTATTCAGGGTAAGCATAAGAAGGTCCTACTGCTAGTTCTATGAGATCATAGTATTCACTGGGTTTTGTCAAGCATTCCCACCCTAAACCCAATCTCTTCTACTAAACAAACTGGTTCATTCCAGGGTTGCGGACTAAGCTCTGTCCCGCAACTCGACTCTCTGCTCGCGGAATTTGAGGCTTCACGCAACTTCCTCAAGCTATGCATGCCCTGTAATCCACCTTTGAACTTGTCTTCAGGTTTCTACTCAAAGATCACGCATACGCACGGGATCCCTCTAGTATTCAGCTCCTCTACTTCGGCTCTCTCCCTGCGTCTCAGGGTCTCACCCAAAACATAATGAATTCTCTAACCCATCGCCGACAAAAAGGAAGGAACTGAGCGAAGAACTGAAAATGCCAAATTTCGGAACCCTCAACTCAAATCTCTGCGTCATTTTTATCCCCTACGAATCTCCTTCGCACGCTTGCCTTCTCCACGTTCTGTAACCGAATCCGTACCCATACAGGGAATCAAATCGATTACTCCTGCCTAAGTGGCAGGACGGGTCACCATCCCACAACCCCCTCACCTCTCCCTAGTGGATACCTTCACCCCCTTCTCATTAGCTACCTCACTTAGCCAGTTTGGGTATTTCATTGCACTATTAAACATTCACATTAGTTACAAAGTTTCATGGCTTAATAGCACATGCATAGTTTCACTGTCAAATACTTGCTTATGAAAATAAACCTTAATCATCCACTAGTGGGACCTTGGCGTTGAGCTCCACACTAGGATCAACACACGTTGCACAAACACAATATTTACATTGAGGACAATAATTTACTAAGGCGGGGTAGGGGTATTACAAATTAGCTTTATTCTATACATCTCTTTAGTCTTCTTTATTCTTTACAAAACTAGTAGCTTCGATAGTATTTCCTGATACAGTTTATTGTATGAATATTTGATTTTCAAGTGTTAATATTTTCCTAAAATAGAGTTTGATTTAGTTTGCACCTACTATAGAATATCTCTTTCTTAGCTTTAAATAAGAAGAGTTATAAGATTCACGAGTTCATAGGCCATTAGTTGTCACAGAATATATCTTATCTATCTACACATACACTAGCTTAAAATATTTGGTCCTGCATTTCTTGTGTTTGCACCTCTAAGTTTATGATTACCCTGGTTTGGCAATTCAATGATCAAGGTGAATTATTAATACATACATTTTACCTAACACCTCACACATACCAACATCAAGGTTGTTGATGTAAGATCTATTGGAGACAATCTTAGAAGATTATGTACAACCTAAAGGGGGTCCTTGTTAAAGTTCTGACAAAATTAGACAGCATGCCGATGATCTTCAACGTTGTGTGAAGAAGATAACAACTGAAGAAACTTATGAAGGTACAAGGTCATCTATCACTGGTGTCCTCTCTAAACCATGCTTTGAGGTCAAAGCATTTTAAAAGGGGAGGATTGTAATAAACATAAAGTTCATTACATAGGCTAGGTTATGTAGGCCAAAGTAATGTGATTATAATTAAATGTACAGGTTGGTTGTAGGTAGGGTAATAAATAATTACCAAATAACATGTACTGATAAACACATGACAATCGTACTTTTCATTACTATCATTCATCTCTTATCTTTATTGAGTGTGCTCTACTCATGTGCCCCTTACCATAATGATTGATGATGTATGAAGCATGTTATGTTTCCATTATTACAGCAGCAAACTAATGAAAGTTCTTTACCACTAGATTCAAATTTTAAGTTGGGGCAAAACTCCATCCCTATTTTATGGAAAGTATCAGTGTTGTCAATATAGTGAAAATATTGCTGATATTGCGATATATCTTGGAACTTAAGTTTGCCAATATTTCCTGATATTTGTTGATTGTATTTTTTAAGTTCACCAATATTCCCAATAAGTTATATCCTGGACGCTTGGCGATATATTTGCCAACACGATATGTGCAACTTAGGGAAGTATCATAAAATAATGGAGTTCACTATACATCTCATTATGTTTTTACAGCATTGACCTTTAACCTACACAGAAATACAAATCAAGTATGAATCTATGATGAGATATATCAAACTTGGCACTCCTAATAAGTATTTAGAAATTATAAATGGCATGCAGTTGAGCCAATAGACATGGTTCACAGTCACTAAAGATGCTAAGGGCATGTCTTACCTTCATTAGAAAAACAAATCTGCAGACATTTAACATCACACAATCTTGAATGCATGGAACCCCTGAAACTTAAACACATACATAATTTCTTATTGTCCATCATCACCTTTCTCAATGTCCTTTTGTCAGAGGAATTTTTCTATTTTTACTCAAATCAAAAAATTACAAAGAATGTAATATGTCACCTCCAAACTTCATTGTACATTGAACTCGGAAAGAGAAAACGAAGACAGGTAAACAGACAATGGAAATAGCTATCTCCTACAAGAATCTGGCAAGTATAAAATTCACAAAAGTGACATTGGTCATGATCTCCTCGCTAAATAAAATGCATGATATAATAGTTTCCTGCAATTTCGACATAGACTTCGAGTTTAGACAGCTGTTGAATAGTGCCTACCATAACTTGCAGCCAGCAAAAGTTGCTATTCTCTAATGAGTGTAGAACGTACTCATGCATCTTCCACTTGTGAATAAAAGACAAAGCTGGGAAACGAAGTCGTAATATCCCTGATTCAGACCAATTGAACCGGTTAAAATGCCTTATTTACAAAAAGAATATTGCACAGATAATATTTAAGATACCAATGCACCTAATCTGCAGAATAAGATGAGACAATTCACATTTGTGACGCTTATCATTATTTCTATGCTCCTCTAAGCTCATTGATATGATCCCATGGGATCATATCATGATCTTAGATATAATTATAGACATACAAGAAGAAAAAATGCGTAGTCATGAAAATGCAACGAACATGTTACTGTGAAAAAAATGTCAATAATGTTTTCATCCTCTAGTATTTTGGATAACTTACCTGTGAAATTATGTCATCAAAATGCCCCAGCTTGCAGTCAATTCCATACAGGTATTTCCTGGTATGTAAAGGGCACAGAAAGGGGCTAAGAAACTCTTGGGAAACTTTTTCCATGAGTTTCCAGGTAGGTTACTGTATGGAAATGCTCTTTGTTTCAGCCTTCAGGTTGTTTATTTATTATTTTTAAAATCATTTTATTAGAGATGTGGGTTTGCTCTGATACTTATAACCTGGGAAAACAACATTTTTTTAAATATGAAACCCCATTCCTTCAAATCTGAAAATTTGTTCCCTCTTCTCTCCTTATCATAAAACCGATCATGGGCCTCATATTTACACCTAGTTTTCCATCTAAATTTGCAAAAGCATTTCATATCGGTTTAGAAGCAATCCATATCGGTATATGAGGTACAGATTTCAGATAGAGTCCAATTTCTAGTTATGTATCCATGTAGTCTACATTATAATTTTTCTAATTTTTCAACATCTTATTTTTTCTGTTCTAATATTTACGAGTGGTTGTATTACGAACAATCTAGTTTGATAACTATGAAATTATGCAATTCGAGTAGGATAAAATAGATAAATCTAAAGGATAAAATATAATTGATAATAATGCATGTGATGATTTACAAGAGTTCTCATGATGGTATAAACACTTAATTCACTAGTCATGAGGGTGAAGATTATGACCGTTGGGTTTATTTAATATATTTTTATTATTAAATACATGTTTACTATGTAATGTGTATTTATGTGCACTGCATGTCCTCCCCCTTAAAGGATGATTTGTCCTCAAAGCATAGTTAGGAGAAGGGCAACTCTTCAATTCAACTTCAACTTCTTTCACTCGAGGAGCTACTCTTGATGTTGTGGTGCTCAAGGAAACATGGTGATAAGATCTTTGAAGGTCTGAACAATATTGTCATATTTTAAACCTGTCAATCCACCTGCAGTTGATCCTCTGTGGTTCTGTATGGTGAGACATTTAATTGAGACTTCTTTGACTGCACTTCTCAGGATACCTTTTGGAAATAAGTTGATTAGCATCCAAATATTTGGGAATGTGGAATGAGTTTTGTTTCGGTTGATGTTGCTATGTTGATTGTTCGCTGTGATGAATTTTGTGATTAGGGTGATGATAGCATCTAGCAATTGAGCTTCCTTCTAAACATCCTTGAGCTGAGATACAATTTCATCACTGGCTATGGACAGATCTTCAATTGTAACTACATTTGTAAGTGTCTCTTTGTCCAACACGATTGCTGTTGAAATATTGTAACTTCGAAGAATATTCTATTGTATTTTATTATTGTAATTTATTCGGAAATGTTTTATTCCTCCGTCGGGATGCTATTATTGTATTTGGTCATCATAGAGTCATGAGGTAAATCCTCCCATGTAAGTCGGGGTAATAGATCCCCTAGAGTCAAATGTAATGGGGTTTTTAAGTCCCCTAGAGGAGTCGGCCCAGTTAACATTAGTTGAGTGGTAAAGTTAGTTGAGGCCGACATGTCAAGTTGTAAAATTAAAGTAGAAGTGAATGTATAAATAGAGAGCTAGGCTCTCTCATTTATTCATTAATTCACACACACACTCACTTGTGTAATTCACAATGGAGAGAGAGAGAGAGATATCTGCAAGGAGAAGGAGTACTTGTTTGGGGTTTTGTCTTTGTACTTTTGATCATCTATATTGAGGAAGTTTTGCTGGGTTTTCTTCCCCTAGAGGGTTTCCCACAATAAATTTGTGTCTCTTGTGTTTATGTTATGCTTGTTATTCTTCCAGTGATCCTGTATATGCTATTGCTGTGAAATTGAATTGAACACTGATGTTATCTATCTTAGCATATTGAATCTTAACATGGTATCAGAGCTAGCCTGAAGGAAGGCAATGTATGGCATTTGCGATACTTGTTTCACTTGCGACAATTTGAAAGCTAGGGCTTTGTATAGAAAAACCTAGTCACCGTGGAACTTTCGCTATAAATCACTTTTGGTGAAGGTTCAAGATCTGAAACTTGGACAGGCCGAAGATGACATGTTCCTGTACCTTGTGTCCGAGTTTCAGCCTGAGATTCGTTGTACTTTGTGAGATATGATCCGTACACGTTAGGGTTTTTGCTTCTTCCAGAATACAACCCTAAACAGGTGACCTAGGAAAAAAGGTCATATCTCGAGCTAGAAAGCTCCAAATGGAATTCCATAAAAAGTGACAGTTAGGGCACGAACTATAGTTTCACAGGTCCGAGTATCAGAGGCCGAAGTTGAAACAGTGACACGTGGAACTTCGTACAAGTTCACTATTTTGTTTCATCCCATAAACAGGTGACCTAGGGAAAAAAGTCATATCTCAGGCTAGGAAGCTCCAAATGGAATTCTGTAAAAAGTGACAGTTAGGGAACGTACTATAGTTTCACAGGTCCGAGTATCAGAGACCGAAGTTGAAACAATGACACGTGGCACGCCATACAAGTTCACTATGTTGTTTCATCCCATAAACAGGTCATGTTGGGATACTTAGCATATCTCTCTCATGGAGAATCCAACGAAGCTCAAATATGTGGGGTTGGAAATATGACAGATCAGGCTACCACAGGGCAAAGTTTCTGACCCTGAGGATTCGAAATTTCAGAGATACACCAGAAACAATAAGGCACATCTGAAATAGCTCAACGGAGGAAATCAAAGAAGAGGAGGAAGAAGCTCTCACTTAGGGTTTTCAGTTTTTTAGGTATGGCATGCCCCGATACAATGTTGGAGACACCTGATGCAACATTGGAAACTTTGAAAATGGATTTGGAATCCATTCATCATAGATATTAATCTTCCATCAAAATGTTGTGGGAGGAAGGAGATTGAAAATTAGGGTTTCCAAGTAAGAAGAAACCCTAGCAAAGTTGGGAGACTCATAGGGCAGCAATGAAGGAGGTTTAAATGGCACAGATATTCTATCATCCAAGGTATATCACTTGTAAACATCTTATATATGTTCATGGTGCTAGGGTTTCCAAGTAAGAAGAAACCCTAGCAAAGTTGGGAGACTCATAGGGCAGCAATGAAGGAGGTTTAAATGGCACAGATATTCTATCATCCTAGCACCATGAACATATATAAGATGTTTACAAGTGATATACCTTGGATGATTAGGGTTTTACCCTTATAGAGAAGACTACAAGCAATCTCGACAGGTATGACTTGAGGAGATGTAGGTGTGTTTTGAAATTTGTTTCATTTATTTCATGATTAAGTTCATGATGTCTTCATATTATTGAGGTTATACAATCATGATTAATTTTAGACTTGTCTGATCACCTTAGTAAAAGTATGAATGCATGTGAATGATAGAAGGCATTCATTGATTAGGGTTATGACACTTATGATTGTACTAATGCACTTGTGGTGTTGTATGAGGATGATGTTGTCTGCTAACATGAAAGGTACATCAAGAAAGACAAATCAAGTTCTAGATCAAGAATATATGACCATGATGACATGAAGACAAAGACTCATCCATAGTCTTTGATCACATAGAAGCTCTACTTACGAGGTATGTATGATTTGGTTCTACTATGCTTAACTTATGAGATATGCAGGTTACTAGCACAAGGTCTCTAAATCATTGAAGAGAACAAAGAAGATATTGTTTCAGTATGTTAGACATAACTAGCAAGCATGCTAATCTAGGTATGTTTTCCTATATCGAGTAAGAATCCTACTTTGTGTTAGGATCTTAGATAAGTATACTTTTGTATGATTGATAATGATTATTCTTGAAGTTAGAAGTTTAAGTAATCAAGGGTTTATGCATATTATGTTTCTTAGTTTGATTAATGATATGAAAAACTAGAAGAGTCCTATGGTCAAATAAGAATATGCATAAGTAAATAAGTACTCCTTGAAACCTTGAATACTAACGCTTGTGATAAATTACTTGTGTATGAAATGATCATGACCATACATGTTTAAGATTATTTAGGATTATAATGTTTTGATAGTATTGAGATTATACTAATGAATGTATGATTATGTATGAGATCTTGAGGATGACACAATGATGAAACTAGTGCACACTTAAGCATGCATAGTGATACAAGATGGATAGAAGTTCAAAGACATATAATCATGATGCTATCATAAAGGGAAAATAGAGATCAAGAGGGAGGCAACCACACAAACATAAAAGATAAGTATTTGAGTTGTTATTTGAATTACTTCTTGAATCTTTGAATAGTTAATGATATTGCTCGTAAGTTGTATGCATATTTGTATTCCTAGAATATATGATGCACGGTGTAAGCATTCATATAGCATTGAACAGTATACTACTAATATGCATATGATGGGTAAGTTGGACAAACATTCCATTGTTGCTTGTCTAGAATGAAACCTCTTTGCTAACATGCTGGGAGCTGTGCACGCTCTTGATAGTATGTTCTGGTAGAGATGGAAGGCATCTAGATAGCCACTATATGCATACAGGATATGGAAAAGTGTTGTGCCAAAGTATTGGTCAAGATAGTTGCATAACTATGTGAATCATATCAGTATGCATAATAGGTTATCATTGAAATGTCAACATGATTTGACAATTATGAAGTGTTACTAATCATGTAATTGAATTTGATTTGTAGAAAAGATCGTGTGCTATGATCTACAAAAGAAGGATGATGAACACTTGTTCCGAAGAACAAGTGATGACTGTTCAACAAGAAGACTTACAAATCGAACATACTATAGAAGTACAAAGCAAGGCTCGTGGCTAGAGGATTCCCTTAGAAAGAGGGAGAGGATCATGATGAGATGTTTGCTCCAGTGGCTAGACACATTTCCAGAGATAGATTACACCCATGGATGACAAGACCATTCTCTTGAATGGTGTAATTGAAGAAGAAGTGCATATCGAGCAAACTCCCAAGATCTAAAGAGAATCACATGATTGAAGAAGGCTTTGTATGGGTTCAATAGGTACCCAGGATCGATAGTCATTTGACAAGCTTGATGATCACCACGGGTGATGTGGCTTTCAACCTTTGCTACAAGGTTGAAAGTGGTTTCTACAGTTTATAGACAGATGACTAGTTCGTTGATGTATTTGAGGAATACCAGGCCAAGTATATGCTTTGCTGTGAACACCCTGAGTCAGTATCTAGTTGAGCCTAGATGTGTTCACCTGGTAGCTGCATAACATGTGATGAGGTACCTGAAAGGTACAATAGACTTTGGTCTATACTATGTTGGAGATCATGACTACAGATTGTATGGTTATACAAATGCAGATTGGGCCAGAAGTGTCTCAGACAGGAAGAACACCTCAGGTGGATGTTATTGTCTAGTATCCGCCATGATCTCATGGTTTAGCAGGAAGCAGTCCAGTGTTGCTCTCAGCACAAGCTGAAGCAGAGTATATAGCAGCTTGTTCTGCTAAGTTGTGAAGCCATATGGCTCAGAGTTGATGTCAGGTCTATTTGACCTGGAGTTGGGTACCACAGTGATTCTATGTGACAACCAGAGTTGTATAAAGATGATGGAGAACCCAATGTTCCATGACAAGTCAAAGCACATAGAAATCCAGTATTTTTACATACGGGATATGGTACAAAAGGGAGTTATAAATCTCCAGTATGTGAGCACTGATGAGCAAGTTGTTGATGTGTTGACTAAGCCTCTGTCTCGAGTGAAGTTTGAGTACTTCCGTGACAAGCTTGGTTTGGTTCGAAAGGACCTTCCTTGAAAGGGGGAGCAGTGTTGATGCTAATAATGATGATGTTGCAGTGGGATTGTATCATCCCTGGAAACATGGCCTAAAGGGATCCGTAGACTCTTGTCTCCAAGAATGTGATGATGATGATGTTTCAGTGGGATTGTATCATCCCTGGACACATGGCCTAAAGGGATCCGTAGACTCTTGTCTCCGAGAATGTGATGATGATGATGTTGTGTTGGAAATCATAGATTTGATCTAGGTCACATCCAGTATGAAAAAGGACTGGCACTGTGGTGGAAAATCCTAGATTTGATCTAGGTCACATCCAGTATGAAAAAGGACTGGCACTGTCGTTGGATTGTATCATCCTTGGACTTCAGTCCATAACTGATCCGGTGATTTCTGTCCTCGAGAATGTGGTTGGATTGTATCATCCTTGTACTTATGTCCTAAAGTGAAAGGGATTGATCATCCCGTAACTGGATCATGTGTGTTGCAGATTATGTTGCTGCTGATCGAAAGATCAAGATGAGGATGTTGTTGATCGAAAGATCAAGATGATGTTGTTGATCGAGAGATCAAGTGTTGCTGTAGACGATCGAGTGATCAAGTGCTGCAGAAGATGAAGATCAAAGATGAAGACTCGGAGCTGTAGAAGATGATACTCCAGTACTGAAGATGTTGAAGATATTGAAGATGTTCCAGTAACTGTTTCAGTTGTTGATGCTGTTGAAGAAAATTTCCAATGATTTATAGATGTATCACCTTGATGTTGTTGATGATGCTCTCTCTCCTTGTTCCTACAGTTGATGTTGTTGTTGTTAGTAGAATACCCTTCTCGTTAAGGGGGAGTGTTGAAATATTGTAACTTTGAAGAATATTCTATTGTATTTTATTATTGTAATTTATTCGGAGATATTTTATTCCTCCGTCGGGATGTTATTATTGTATTTGGTCATCCTAGAGTCATGAGGTAAATTTTCCCATGTAATTCGAGGCAATAGATCCCCTAGAGTCAAATGTAATGGGGTTTTTAAGTCCCCTAGAGGAGTCGGCCCAATCAGCATTAGTTAAGTTGTAAAATTAAAGTAGAAGTAAATGTATAAATAGAGAGCTAGGCTCTCTCATTTATTCATTCATTCACACACACACTCACTTGTGTAATTCACAATGGAGAGAGAGAGAGAGATATCTGCAAGGAGAATGAACACTTGTTTGGAGTTTTGTCTTTGTACTTTTGATCATCTATATTGAGGAAGTTTTGCTGGGTTTTCTTCCCCTAGAGGGTTTCCCATGATAAATTTGTGTCTCTTGTATTTATGTTGTGCTTTTTATTCTTTCAGTGATCTTGTATATGCTATTGTTGTGAAATTGAATTGAACACTGATGTTATCTATCTTAGCATATTGAATCTTAACAATGGCTTGACTTGATCAACAACAGATAAATCTTCATTAGTGACACTTGGTTTTTCATCTCCGATTGTATTTGTGATAGTTCCTTATTTTCTATTTGTACCCTGACTTCTGCAATTGTTTTTTATTCAATTAGATCGGTTGGCATTTCTTTATTGAACCTTGGAATTGATATGTCCTTTCACGTTTATATTTGTACTTAGTTAAGTAGGATTTGTCTAACTTTTCAAATGAGTGATTTCGTTATCCTTGTTTGATAAAACTTTGACTTTATTTGATAAAACCTTGTTGAAATTTCTCTGAAGGACTTACATTTTCTGTTGTCATTTCTGCTTGTTTTGCTGATAATTTTTTATTTCACATTTCAACTCATCAACTTCTAGAGTGAAGACAAAAATATTCCCAATTGGAAAATAACCTTTTCTATGAACACATTAACTATTTTCACTTTGATTTTTTCCAATTCTTCCATTAAGTGTGTATATGCTTCTTCATATGAGTAAGCCATTGATGGCTCCATAAGTTGTAGTGTATGGATTTCGCTTAGCACTCACATATGCCTAGCTACTAAGGACGTTACAGTTTGACCCTCTCATGTGTTGTGTTCATGTGTGACCCACCTAGTTAGATTTTTAATATAGCAGTATAACTTTAATTATTTGCAGCAGAAACAAAATAGGATCACTGAAAGATAACCATGCACAAAAACAAAGAAACACAAAGATTTTATCTTGGGAAACCCTTCTACTCAAGGGAAGAAAACCCAACAACATTTCTTATTCATAGATATAATTCAAGATATAATGTACAATGGTACATCCATATACAAGAGTAATCACATCGACAAACTCTAGGGAAAACCTTAGAGACAAAGAAGAATTTCTCCAAAGTTAGCGAACCCCGAGAATTAGCCTTCTTCTCCTTGCTTCATCCTTCTTCTTCTCTTGTGCACTTGTCTTGAAGATGTAAAGCAAATTGCTTGGTAAACAAATGAGGGAGGCATCACCTCTATTTATACTTGAATTGTAGCTTCCTTTTTCACTGTGGGGCCGACTTGCTTCTTGTGATGGGGCCGACTCGCTTCTTGTGATGGGGCCGACTTGTCTTCACAAATAATTGTTTATTATTTTCTTCTTTAGGCTGGCTTATGGAGGAGACCTCCCGAAGCTACAAACACCAACACTTACTCTTAGTTAGGGAGGTATCATCACACTATAACACATCTGGATATAATATGAGCATTACGGCTTGTTTTGAACATCTTGTCATCATAAGAAAGGTCTTCCGACACAACTCAGACCATCGAGAAGTATCATCAACTCAACTTAGTCCATCGAGGAGTCAACAACTCAACCAATCCATCGAGGAGTCAACAAGTAACAACTCAACTCAGTCCATCGAGGAGTCAACAACTCAACTCAGTCCATCGGGGAGTCAACATGTAGCAACTCAACTCAGTCCATCGGAGAGTCAACATGTATCTAATGATTGTTGGCCATGAAATTATATGAAATGAAAGGTCCTAAAAAGCAGTGGCTAAACAAATGCTAAATCTAAAGACTGTTGACCTCATATGGAAAAATACCTCATTGAGCCTACGGGTTATGATTTGAGATGGAGTAAGGGACAGCTAAATCAAAGTGTCTCCTAGAGCCATGAGTGACGGTTCTAGTAGTAGACATTTTTGCCAAGGTTGAATAAACACTTCACTAAACAACTCACCCATTTGTGAGACACCGCCATTCCCTATGTATTTTGGTCCGACACATGCTTAAGTGTGTAACACCTTGTCCCTTATCCAAAGTATCACTATGACAAGTTGGTCAAGTCATCCCTTCTACCTAGCCTTGTCCTTAGCCTTCACCCTATGCTAGCAGTTAGGCCATGTCCATTGGATGAAGTATGTCTTTAAAGCTTTGGTGCAAGTAAGTTATAAATAACATTGAATATCTATGTATTAACTGCCACTTTTCTGATGTTTATACTTTAAGTTAAGCTGTCAATATGGTTAAAGGAACATGTCTTAGTCATTTGTTATAATCTAGTCTTTGGTTGAATTTTGACCTAGTTAAACATAGTTTGACCATGGTCATCCTTGGGATCCGTGATGAGATGGACCACTTATGTTATATGATGTTGATCTATGGTCCTACATATACCTATTGATGATTCCATATATTGGGCACATGCTTCAGATGATGATTGATGTAGTTTTCATGGATTATTATTGTTTACAGATCATCATATTTTTACTTGTCCGAGTATGGTGGACCCTACAGATGATCCTACAAGTTATCATGAGGTGTATGAGTACTCATCTCTAGTGGATTTGGGTCTTTTGGATCCATTGAGACATTTATCTTTCAATTTCAGGCACTCCCTGACATGATATTAGCAATTTTCCACCTATTGACCAGATTGGTCATGTTGATGTGGCATGTCCAGCAGTATCTTTGGAGGCTAGTCGTTGCCTAGGGCGCTACAGAGGAAAGGGGTGGTCCTGCCACTTGTTTTTTCCCCCCTTCCAGACATGATGGCATGCTCAATTTGACAGCGCAGGCACCCCAGAGCCAGTTTTGGGCAGTTTCAGGGTTTTTCAGCAGGATAAAAAATGGAATAGAAAGGTCATTGAGGAATTCGATTTGGGCAATTGAGGCAAGGTTTTGGCACTTGGTCTGCTCAAAGGTCATCCATGGCGTATCCCCCTTCTTCCAGATCAGTTTGCACCAGTTAGTGGGGTCCACATGGGCTACAGGAGCACTTTTATTGCATATCTCTCTCTGATTATGGGGACAGGATTTGATCATTTGTATACTAGGACATGTCATTGAGTCATATTTTATATTCTTATGCCATGGGGACATGCTAGTGAAGGGAAATAATACCTCCTAGCCCCACCATGTGCTCCTTGTCACTTGTCCTTTTCTTTATGTTGTGGCTCCTATGTTATTAGCCACCCCCATGTATGACGCCATCCCCCATAGGGCTCTTCTAGCCATGACGTCATCACTTATTTGAGTGATCCATGTCTATTGTATGTTGGCTCATCCTAGCCATAGATTATATTGTTATATCTTTTGATCTCAACCACTAGTTTTCAAAAGTGGTTTAGGGTTTTGGTCTTTCTCTCCTATAAAAGGAAGAGACCCCCTCATTGTAAAGGCATTTAGAGATTTTGGCTCAAAGCTATTGGAATAAAATATTTTCTTGGGCATCTTGGATTATGGAGTTGAATGCTTGTTTGTGGTGATTGTAAATGCTTCTTCCTCTGCACTAACAGACATTGGTGGCCATCTTGGATTTTATCTTCACTAACACGATTTGCAGGCAAAGAGGACGTCTTGGAGGAGTGCGCATTGGTGGGGAGGCCTACCTTGCTATCTTCATCAAGTCGTTTTGGGCTTACAGGGAGTTGTTTTGTCTTTGCACCGACAATTTCATGTTTGTTCAATTTTTGTTTGCATCTACTTCCATTCCTTTTTACTGATTGATATTTGTGTCCTTGGTTGACAAGAAGAGGAGGCCGAATTGGTTAAAGGAAGCAAAACGTATAGCAAGAGGGCTTCACCAAGTTTGGCATTTGATCTTTGTGGGAAGTAATCCTCGTCACAAGCAACATTCATCTTCATTTTCCAGGTATGCTCAAGGAGGTACACTATTCTTCTACTTTGGTCATCTATTCTCTTAGATCTACAAACCCTTATTTTTACATTTTTTTAGATCTACTTGGATCTAGCATGCTTTTGGGGATAAAATTTAAAACCCACCTTAATAATCTTCAGGGCAATCTTGATCTATAGTTTGGTGGTGTTTGGACTCCATTTGGCCCATTTCCCACGGCACATTGGTCTCTCCAAGGGAAGTCGCATTCCTTGAGGGAGGCTCTTTTGCTAGTTTCAAGACATGGGTAGTTGAGATTCTTGCTTCATTGGATAGATCATCCCTCAAAACCTACCCCTAGTACTTCACCCCATTGATTTTCACCTTGTGGGCCCCATTCCTCATTTTGAGGGTTGTGACCCACTTGGGTCATTGGATGATGCATTAGCTCATTCTTAGATCTACTTGTTTAACTTCTTAAGTGGCCTAAATCAAACACTTGGTTGACTCATTTGTCCATTGCTTAAGCCTCTAAACCAAGCCCTAACCACCTTGGGTCCACTTATCTTTCTAGATCTAAAGTCTTACACCATTGATTTCCTTGCTTAACTTTACACATTTCCCTAGGAGTCTTTGGGTTAGCTAGTCTTCATAGATTGGCTAGGGTGTCTCCCTTGATCTTGATTCATCTTGATCTAAAGTGAAGAGTGCCTCAGTTAGCGTGACACACAACTTGCATTGGGAACTGTGGCATCTCTTAGGTCACCTCTTTAGTTGTCCAACACCTCTACCGTCCTGGATAGGATACCTTTTAGGGACAACTACAAGTTGTGTGATAACAAGTTTCCCTGAGGAAAATCTTTGTGTCTATTGTGTTATGCTGTGCATGTTATTCTTTCAGTTAAGATCCTAGATAATATTGATTAAAAGTAGAAAAACTAACATTCACTAGCTAGGTTGGCCCCAGCTAAACCTGACTGGGTCGACTTCTCTAGGAGACTCAATAACCCTAATACATTTGACTCTAGGGGGATCTATTACCCCGACTTACAATGGAGGATTTACCTCAATGACTTTACATGACCAAATGTAATAATGAAATCTCCGACCAGAGGTAAAAACATCTTCGTTGGAGGTACAAATAAAATACAATAATAATAACAATAAAATACAAGTGAATATCTTCCGAAGTTACAATTACATCAACATATCAGAGCCCTGGTAAGGGTCAGGGAGATCAATCACACTCAGATCTGTGGAGAGGGAGACCAGATTTGCCAGATTTGAAGTGTAGGGTTCAGATCTGTGACAGTAGAGGTCAGATCTAACAGATCTGAGAAGTTGGAGACTAGATCTGAGATAGATCTAGTAGATCAGTGAAGATAGAGACCAGATCTAAAGAGCGGAGCTTAGATCTGTGGTTGTAGAGGTCAGATCTATCAGATCTGTTGGTATAGAGGTCAGATCTATTAGATCTATGACCTAGGTGGATAGATCTGAGATAGATCTATCGAATCTGTGCAAGGGGAGGCCAGATCTGTGATCAAGAGAGGTTCTCGTATCACTTTGTGTATTTTTCAGTGCAGAGATTATGGCCACTAGCTTGAGAGTAGAGTGCAGGTTGTTGGCCAAGCCAATATGTGGGTCCAAGGAGACCTTGGATACAGTATCAGTGACAGAGGGAGAGCATGATGCTTCTCTCAAGATGACACTGATAGACGAGGAGCACAGATCTGCATATCAGAGTGCAGCAGATGCAGCCAGGAAGCCTTCTAGTTCAGAGGGAGTAGCTGCAACAGCATATGATGTGTTTGATCCTAGTGGATGCTTCTCCAGAAGTACCTTCCTCATTAAGAGGGAGTGTTACTACAAAGGTGTGCATGAGGTCATGCCTGATGCATGTGCATGAGATATGCATGTTGCATGTGCATGAAGACCGAGATGCTAGGTGAGCAGTTGGCAGCAGTAGAGGAGGTGGATGAGTTTACCTCTCGGTTTGAGAGGGAGTTCTCATTAGCCTCATATCAGTCAGGGCATGACAGTAGTCAACCGGAGATTAAGGTTGATCAGAGATGGAGGGTTGACTGCATGCAGAGCAGTCACATGTCGGGGATGCGAGATGCATTCCTCATCCTAGAGCACATACCTATGCAGATGATTCGGGATGTGCAAGGGACTGATCACATGGTCACAGGAGTGGGTAGAGTTCGGTTTCTACTTGACCTCGGAGAGCTCCTAGAGGTATCGGGAGTGTTGTTCATTCCAGGACTAAGAGGGAGAATATTCTCAGTGGCAGCTCTGAATGTTGTCGATTATTCAATGGTATTCCAGAGGGATCTTATCTTCACCTATCCTATGGGAGTTGACCCAATCTTGATGGGTCACATGATCGACAGTGAGTACTTGATTCAGGGACAGCCCACTTCTGGCACATCAGGTTGGCTGAGTGCATCATCTTCAGAGTCAGAGGGGGATAGAGAGCGAGATGCTCACAACAGAGATGAAGCTAGGAGATGTGAGTCTAGTCAGCAAATGGGGGAGCGAGATGCTCACCATGATGATGAGGATTAGAGGAGTGATTCTGGTTATCAGATGGATGAGTGAGATGCTCATGATGATGATGATGAGACACAAGGGATTGAGCCCTTGGATTTAGATCAGATGGATGAGCATGATGCTCATACAGGAACCAGTCGGAGACTGAGTTGGTACGAGATGGTGGAGATGGACTTAGCTCAACAGAGAGTCGAGTCAGCTCAGAGACAGAGGGAGTCCACTTACATACCATTGGACCCACTTGACAGTAGTCTTCGGGATTGGTTACAACAGAGATTCAGAGGGAGTATGAATCAGAGTTCACTAGCGAAGTCAATGGTAGATCAAGTGGCTTCTCTAATGGATCTAGATCAGGGTACTTCAGGGCAGAGGGCAGCAGTGAAAGGCAGGACAGTTGGGCCAGTGTCAGCAGCAGGGGACTTGTTGGATCCAGGCATCAATGGTTGGACTTCCCTCGATAAGAGGGAGTGTTAGAGTTTATGGTATCTCGGGAAGTCCTCCATGGTTCAGATGCCTTGCATGGAGGTACATCAGCAGTATCGATATCAATGTGAAGTAGAGGGTGAGATACACTCTACTCAGTGGCATGAGTCATTGGTGGCTGCATGCGGACCTTCCGGGGTGTTTTTCCCTTTGCATGCATGAGATTTGCATCACCTGTCAGTGATTAAAAGATGCATGCAAAAGTGACCTTTTGCATGCATCGATATTAGGGTTTTGGTAAACCTAATTGATCAGTGAGATTATTTATAGAGGCAGGGGGCCTCCGGATGAGGTTGCTCAGTTGACTTATCAGAGAATGATAGATCAGGAGTGAGGAGGGTGCATTAGTGCATGTATAGGGCGACTTTCTGAGAGAGAGAGGAGCTTCTGCAGGAGGGAGAGTGGTCAGATCTGAGCTGGATCAGAGACCACTTGCTCCAGAAGCACTTGGCACCCAGATCAGTGGACTGAGATAGTTCACTTGAGTGGATTCTGCATAGATTGTGGAGGACAACTTCCAGAGAGGGAGAGGGGCGCATTACCTGAGGAGAGAGGAGCTCATTCAGAGTTTGATCTTCCGATTGAGTGTCTAAGACTTTCAGGATAGCCTTGCCTTAGTGTTTGAGGAAGGTCTGTGACAATCAAAGCTCAGATATGCTAAGATCTGATCCAGTATGAGCATTTGACATCCAGAGGGGAGGGTGCACTTGTCCATGCAAAGGAAGGGCTCATTCACCAGTTGAGCAGTTGGCCTTCTTCTAGAGTAGAGCAGATCAAAGCCAATGTTTTAAAACTCAGAACCGGGAATCGAACCGGTCTAGGGTCAACTTGGACCAGAACCGGTAATGAACTGGAGTGGTTTGATTTCAATGAGCCGGAATATTAAAAAATACAAAAATAATTACAATTCTAATCATAAAAATTATATTTAACATTCCAAGCTATTATTTCAAACCATTAGAGACATAATATGCAAAGTCTACAATTATATATATACCATAAACCATGTATGGGTCACAAAATGGCACCACATAGTAAAGTCTCATAGCACATATCTTTGATTCTAAACACAATACAATATCAATGAGGCTCTATAGCCTCTACAATCCAGATTACACAGTCACACTCTGGCTGCTCCAGGCTCTAGCCTCTAGCGTCTAACTCCAAGCCAACGACCCTCCAACAGTCAAGCTGTCGACTATCTCTCTCAATGACTCCAGTCTGCAAGCCTTGGTCCTTGGACAACGGCCTCCTCAACGTTAAAATGAAAACGACTCAACCTAGCAAGTTGCAACGAGAGGAATGTCTGAGAGAATTGGGAGGGGGGGCGTCTGTATGGGTTTAGCAACGATTTAAGGTTAGATTTTTTTAATTTAAAAAAAACAATTTTTAATCGCCTCATTACAACTTCAGGCCCACAGAGAACTGGCATCTAACCGGCCGGTTATTGGTCCGGTTTGGTCCCGTTTGGTAATGAACCGGCCGGTTTAGGACCGGTTTATTACCAAAGCGGACCTCATTCCGAGTTTTGTACCGGTTCAGTATGCAGGCTTGTTTGGTTAGTTCCGGTTCCGGTTCGCTCGGGTTTAAAACAATGATCAGAGTAGAGGCTTGAGAGAGGAAGTACAGTCAGAGCTTCCTGCAGACTGACTCAAATCCAGATTGATAGCTAGGGCATATTTCCTTACTGCATGCATCAGCTGATGCATGCAGATCTAGGGTATTGACCCGTTCAGGATTGAGTGTTACATCTGAGGTAACATTGTTGTATTTACTTCTTTCATATATTGCTCTGGGCTCATATTAGAAGAAAGCCCCACAGGATTGTTGATTTTCCTCGTTTGGGGTTTCTAGGGTATATGCAGTGTCATGTGTGATTGATTTGAGCTTTTCATTTCTAAAGAGATCTATAGTTGTTGAGTCTTATTTCATTATATCATTATTGATATACAGAGACTCAAACCGCTTGAGATCTCGGGGCTATCCAGAGGGAGTAGTGATCTATGGATTAAAATTTACAAGGAGTCTCCCCAACTATTATTTGTTGATGTTGATTTTTTTGATTTGGTGCAACAAATTATGGTTGACAGGTGGAACACTTTCAACACTCCATTGCATACTTTAGCACATGCCCTAAACCCAAAATTCTATGATGAAGAGCTCATTGCTCAAAGCAATGGGATGAGGAAGGTACCACATAGGGATAGAGAGGTGGTCAATGGAGGTAAAGCAACCCTTATGAGAATGTTTCCAGCTGATCTACAGAGGGAGTTGAAGGAAGAATTTGCCAATTTTGTTGGAGGATTCAATGAATATTCAGATGTAGTAGCTTTGGAAGAGAGAAGCACCATGAGTCTAGTTAGGTGGTGGATTTGTCATGGAGCAAATGGTGTACATTTGCAAAACATTGCCATTTGCATTCTTTCACAAGTGGCAAGCTCTTCATCAACAGAGAGAAATTGGAGCACCTATGGTTTTATTCATTCTGTGAAGTGCAACAAGTTGGGTTCACAAAAAGCTCAAGATCTTGTTTTTGTGCACTCCAACCTTCGCCTTGAATCTCGTAATGGTCCAAAATATAACATTGGGCCCTTCTAAAGAATGATATGTGGATATACAATGCCCTGACTTGGAGATCTCTCTTGCTTCCCTGAATGTCAGTGAGGAACTGAGAAGTGGAGTTGGCCTTCCTTCTTCCACTACACGTTTTGATACTCAACGTGCTTCTTGTTCTATTTTTTAGGAGGATTGTGACGATGAGGCTGAAGACTATTAGTCTTTAGTTTTATAATTTTTACTCTTTATTTCTATGTTGCATTGTACTTGCAGCCTCATATATAAAGGCTAATTTTGGATATATGTGTACTAGCTTCATTTATAAAGGTTGTTTTTGGAAATATATGTACTAGCCTCATTTATAAAGGTTGTTTTTGGAGATTACTAGTTGAATTATGTAATCCTTTATGAGTTATGATTTATAATTTTATCATTTATGTTTCACAATCATATATATATATATATATATATCTAAGTTGCCAGGGTACCCGTACCGAGGGGTTGGGCACCCGTACCAGTACCGGGTACCGGGACTGGTACCTCTGGGAGTACCGTGAAAGTACCGGGTACTTCACCCGAGTACCGGGTACTTGGTCAAATAAATTTGGGTACTTGTACTTCAAAAGGGCCACGTACTTAATTCTTTTCTGTTTCATTTTCACAGTTCAGTTTTCTATTTCATATTTATTCTTAATAATTATAATTTATAGTTATTACAGATCTGAAAGGTATTGCTTAAAAGCTGATTTTGTGTCTTGAATACTGTTGTTCTAGTTGTAAAAGATTCATTTGATTCTGAAGTATGCTATGATTATTAAACGCTGATGGGTATTCCTTTATATGATCACATTCATGGGATGAACACTATGATATATGCAATCTGAAATAAACTATTAAACCAAACATACACATCAACCAAAAAAAAATAGTTACAACAGATTTGGTCTAGCACAGGGGTATTGTAGCAGTTGTATCCAAAGTGTTTGACGAAAGTCTCAAACCAGAATATACCAACAGTTGGCACAAAAATCTGACCAGATTTAGTTTGGTCATTACACTATCATCCAAATGCTGATTTGGGTTGTTTGCATCAGAATCTAGAAGCATAGAAATTACTGGCTTGGAAGACTCCTCATACTCATAATCCTCCCTCTTTTAGGTGGAGTTTCTTGAAGCTTGACTAGTGCCAACCAGTTCTGTGACACACTGCTACCATAACAGTGATGAACAGGTCTGAAAGTAGTGATGCATATGGTCCCTTACTGCTGAAAACAAGCTACTTGAAAAATCTTTTAACTTTTCAGTTTTTAACTTTTAAGTATAGAAATATACTACAGGAATTATGGATGTATAATCTGCTAAGAAGTTCTCCAAGATCCTAGTCAGTCCACTTCTCATGGCAAGGATCAGAAACCTATTTGATAAATTGTGACTGATCTTATTCTTTGAGATTCCAAACCACAGAGTCTCCTCTATCTGATAAATGATGGTAGTCATTTTCATCGTTTCACTTCATGAAAACACACGACAGGTCCTTGAAATCGAATTGCAATCCTGATCAGCTATGATGTTTACTTCTAGTTGTTTTATGTTTAGTATTTGATTATTTTCATTTTACTATTTTGTATTTTTGATTTAGTGTTCGGAAATATGGCAAATGCCATTTGTCAAATTTTGGATGTAGTATGACAATGGAGTCATGGAGTCATGGACATATATCATGCTGATGATTCATATCAATATCAATATTATATATGTAATTTGAATTAATGTGCAATGCCAATGTCAAATGTGTGTTACTTGTTGAAAACTTAATGTATATAAACTTGAAAATTCTATATTATATATAGAAAATTTAATATATTAATATAATATAAACTTGAAATATATATATATATGTCTACAATACCCTGACGTACCCAAGTACCGTATTTCAAAAAGTGGCGTACCCGTACCCGTACCCGTACCGGTACCCATCCCAGTACCCAAGTACCCTGGCTACTTATATATATATATATATATATATCGTGTTTCCCCATTTCCAAAACTTTGGCGGATCGTGTTTCCCCGTTTCGTGCAACTTAGCATGAATGTGAGATTATAAAAGAAGCCTTAGAGTATGAGTTCAACATCACAGTCAAGGAGTAACGGACATCTTCTATAGTGGTTAGTATCACAATTGCAAGAGACGGATTTCCTCTTGTAGTGAGCAGTCTAGATCTTAGTTTGAAATCACAGCTTTTCCAGGGAAGAGTCACTTCTCTATTGTTTATTGGATCCAGGGAAGATCTAGGGTTTGTCTATCCAGTTTGTAAATACGATTTGGGGCATATTCTTGTGTGTTTTGGCTCAGATCCGGAGGGATTATTCAAAGGACTACTATAGTGCTATTGTAATCAAATCTTGCAATAAGAAGAAGACAAACATTTGTCGGTTTTCTCCAAAGGATGGGGGTTTCCAGGGTATCTTTTTTGTTGTAGTTTTCTCTGTTTATGGTTTGCTTGGACAGTGTGTTATAGTAATTAATTTTTCAGATGTGCAATGTGTTTGTTGAGTTTAACCTATGTTGTTGCCTAATACACATCTCGGGTCACGTGGAAGAAATCTTTAAGCCACTGGGTGTGTCTTTGGGGGCAAGTCAGATTCAATTACTATCACTTGATCTTGACTCCTCCGTCTAGACCAACTCCTAGCGAAGCCAAAGGGGTGGTCCTATAAAAAAGAAAAGTTAGGCTTTTAATCTATAAAAGCAAAAATAAAATCTAGGAGTCAATTGAAAGAACAACATAACCTTTACACTCTAGAGTATGCAATATATATCATCATCGTGAGCAAGTAAATAATTCAACACAATAAGATAATCAAAAAAGACCAATGCCAAAATGAATACAACTGTTGAAAAGAAAATGTTGCGAAATTGTTCTTGGTAAATTTTATTATTAAATGGTGATGGTTGTTAGCGGGTTCATTTTGGGTGTGGCCCACTAAGAACCTATCCCCTTGAACTAAGCACAATAGCAACTATGCCAAGTGTCCAATGAGGCGAGACCTAAGTCTGCTTTGGGCAGCCTCCTGACTCTATGGAAAGTTCTAAGCGACCTCCCGAGTTCTTAAGGATAAGTCTTACGTGGATTTCCCTATTAAGACTAGCCACTTAAATTCCTTTCTGATTATCCAGATGGCTAGGCAAAGCCCGCAGTGGACAAGAGCATACGGGAAACTTAGTCGAGATTCGTTACAGGAAATAACCACTAAACGAAAATGAAATGTTATGTGATTACTCTAAGTTGTGAATCTCTTTTTCGAATACCACTTACTCGAGCAAGCCCTTTCAACTGGTATCGTACTTCGGGAAAGCGCAGTGATTTATTTCTTTTGCAAACAAAACAAATTATTAAAATCAAACTAATTAAGTGAATGATGTGTGTGTGAAAGGTGATCTAATCTAATGCTAAAAGCTAAAGCAAAAGTGAAGCAGAAATCAAAAACATGCACACCAAACAAGAGACCACTCAGATCCCCCTAGGGGAATGGGGTGCAGGCGCTAGGTAGCTAGCTTGCTCTCTTTTATTATTTTTTGTTACAAAGCTCTTTTCTTTTTTGGGAATGCCTTTGGTCCTTTATAACTGAGGCTCCAGAAGGGTTACAATGTTTTCAGATAGTTTCAAAATAAAAAAAAGGAAAAGCGAGTGCTTTAAAAGTTTCAAATCTTCTGGAAATTCGACAGCATTTCCACTTAGCTATCAACAAAAATGAAAAATCAACAAGCTAATTCACTCAAAAGTTGTCCAAAGACACATTGAAAGTATCTTTGGAAATTGTTAGTAAAATCTGAAAATGCCTAAATTAAACTAAGTTAAAAATTTTGCACAAAAATCACTAAGGGAAAAAAGCTAAAGAGTTGGTTCCCTTGGGATCTTTACTTGCCTTTTAGAGATGGTAAGAAAACCAAAAGCACTATTCTGCTCGATATGAATTCAAATCAAATGTTAAACTTCTCTATTCAAGCCTTTATATATGCAAATTTTAAAATAAAAATAAAATAAAAAACTTAAATGGAAGCTTTAGAAAAACTAGATCTAGCTTTCAAAAGTGATAAATCCTTGTTGTTCAACTAGATTCTAAGTAAAACCAATGAAGGTTAGATCTACTTAGGATTAGAACTTTGAAAAATAGATCTAAGACTACACTTGCAAGTAACCTGAACAAGTAGAAAGAAAAGTAGGGAGAGGGAGAAGAGAAGAAGCTTGAGATGAGATAGTAAGACTCCGAAGCTCGATTGTGCGACACCGAGGGACTATATCTGCAAAAAAGAAGTTATGAAAGAGATAAGATACAAACAAGCTCTTCACCAATCCAACCGAGGGAACCTGCAACTCACATCATCTTGCACAAAAACATTAAATCTAGAAGTATATATGCGATAAATCGAAATAAAAAATGCACATAAACTAATGAAACATTTTACTTGGATCTCTGAGCATACATAAATAAAGGATTAGAAAAGTAAACAAACTGATTAATCCTCCCTACAAATTGTTAACAATCCTTTCCGTAAGCCAGATTCAATGAAGAAAATATGCAAGTAGCTAAATACAAGTTACCTCATTCATGCACCGAGATAGTTCATCCACACAAATAGCATCACACAGGTCTAACCTCCAAAGTCTTCTTCATTCTCAAAACAAAAATTGCATAAGCATTACAACATCAAGCCTCAACTCCAACGAACTCCAACTAGTGACAAAAGAAGCGAGCACTTGTTTTTATAGAGGCCCAAGAGGGTGAATTGGCCAAGAGAGGGGCGCATGAGCTAACTGGGAGTGAAGGCGAGTTACAAGAGGAAATCAAGGGATTGGTTGAGAGTTTGCCTCATGAGATGGGCAGCACCTCTCATGAGGTGCGCCCTTGCTCCCAATGATTTCCAACCAACAAATGAGAAAATGCCAACAAATGGAATGCGCACTCCTTTGACTAAGATGCACCCCCTATAACTTGAGTGAACTCGCCTTGATGGGATATGATCCCAATCCTCCTCCGATTTGCTAATCAATCAAGTGCCACCACTCCTGTCAACCGAGATTATGTCACAGACAAACTCCCTCGATCAATGGGATATCAAAATTGACTTTATTTTGTCTTATTTGGCCATTTATTATGTCTTTTTGGCCATTTTTGAGAGAAATCATTTTTGATGAAAAATAATTATGATTTTTCTCTCAAAAGTGGGTTTAGGGGGTAAGTGGGTGCTCGGAGTTAGAAAACAAGCACCCCCATGGAAAATTCCACCTCCTAAGCAATTTTTTATGACATTTTTAATTTTTACAATAAAAACATTAAAAATTTGCCCGTTTTATGGAAAAAAAATTATTTCGGAAAATAAAAATAAACCTAGGGGGACCTAGGGGGACCTAGGGGGACCTAGTGCATGTTCATAAGACTCAAAGATGATGACTAGCATGGTAATATACATAGACACTTAGACTTTAACAACCTCCTAAGGCCTAACCACCAAGGTGAGTACTCAAGCTTTGGAGGTGAGTGAAAAGCTCGAAAATTATACGTCACTGAAAAGGAACATATAATAACAAGGAAAAAACACTCTAGAGTACCACATTGATGTTTAAGTCCTAGGAAAGCCAAGTATGTTACAAAATACATCATGATACGTCAACTTATTACAACATCCCTGCAGGGTATGAACATGCAAAAAATTAAAAAAGGGCCAAAATTGGCCTGTTGAACCTTTGAACACTAGATTATGCACAAGTAACTTGTACAAACTTTGGCGGCTCACCTATAAGTCCAATTAAGTGCAACCTAGTTGGTAACAATCTGAAAGTGAATAATTAAAAGTTGTTAACCAGATCTGTTTAAGGAGTTAAAAATTCACATGTTTTGACCTTAAAATATTCATTAATTCAAATAATATAGTTATGTACATGCAATAAGAATGGTGATGTATTATTAGGGTCATGTGATAATTATGAGACAAAAGGTAATTACTGCACATATATGTGTCATTAGTGTACATAGGTGTGTTATGTCCCTAATGTGGCATATACATTAGTGAACTGGAGTGTGTCACCTCATGGATATAAAGAGCCCACTAAACACAAAATTGCATCATCACCACCAACACATAAAAGAATAAGAACATTGTGTTGAGTACATTTCATAGCATTACTTTGACATCATGTGTATGAGTGATTAATGAATATAACATGCACACACACACCTTAGAACTAACTTTGTTCTTGTATTTCCAAGTCATGCAACCTGGGTGGCGAAATTGCATGTAGCAAACAATTGTACTAAATTACCTTGCTAAATAATTTTCTACTTCTCCATTGGACTTAAATTCATGAACACTTGTACTGGGGGAGGGATGTCAATTGTTGGACACCCCACCTGGCTCCCCCCCACGCCACATGGCCAACTCCGATTGGGCCATTTGTTGGCTGACGAGGCAGCGCCACCTGTCTAGTAGGTGTGCGCTTTTACGTCACACATGCAGCGGCCCTTTTCACTGTCACATGGACCTTTTCCCGGGAAAGGGTTTGGCCTCCATGTCTTTCTGTTCGGGCCCGGAGTGTGGGCATTGTGTTGCCCCAATTGTTGACCACCCCGACCTCTGCTGCTGTGATGCCCTCCACTCGTCCCTGTTCACCTAGTGCTCGTCTCTGTTCACCTGGCGCTCGTCTCTGGTGCTATCCTGCACACGTTTGTTGGTGGCCGTCCTGCTTGTCGATTCGGAGATGGTGGTGGTTCGCTCACTGGTGCGCTTCGTTATGTTCAGTTGTAGTGGCGACCTAGATTATCCCCGTTTCAGTGGTGGAGATGCCAAGTTCTGCCTCTCGTGGTTTCGGTGGTGGCGATGGTGGCTCTCTTTCCCTGGTCCAGTAGTTGCGGTGGCTTTGTTCAGTGGTTTCGTTCTTGGTCCAGTGGTTGCGATGGCTTCATTCGGTGGCTTCGCTCCTGGTCCGATAGCTGCGGTGACTTCGTTCGGCAGCTTCGCTCCTAGTCCGGTAGTTGCGGTGACTTCTTTACGTTGTTGCGTTCGGTTTCTTCGTTCTATCGCTGCGGTGGCTCACGGTGCTGGCTTCGTTCGTTGGCTCGCTGGTAGGTTTCCTACCAGCCATCCCTGCAAATGTGTTTTTCAACACTCCCAATCTGTTGGGGATTCTGTGGACCTTTGTGCTGCATTTCCATGGTTTAAAATTGCGTTTTGGATTTCTGTTTAAACGCTGCATTTGAATTTGAACGGTTCGGCGGGTTTTAGTTTGAATAGTTAATGGAATTGTGCTCCTGTTGATGAGGAAGAATTAATATTTTTGTAATTGCAGTAGGGTTTATGAATGTTGTAGGGTTTATGGAAAATCTCAATGCAGTATGTTGTAGGGTTTATGGAAAATCTCAATGCAGTATTGTTATCACACCATAGTAGCAGGGCTACTATTCTTGTACAGCAGATATCTGCACATTCCAGAGCTTCATTTATTCCAGAGCATGGCTGTATATATATTGGATCACTCATGATCAGAGCAGTACAGTATTCAGATATTGTTTGACCTTGTGTCAAGGCTGAGCCTTGAGAGTTCAGATTTGATGACTGATGTGACCACTTATCCCATTACAGTTTCAGTTCAGTGCCTAGAGATGTACTTCAGCAGTGTTTCAGATGATGCATGATGATTGCTATTATGATGATGTTGTATGATCTATGGATATGTTCTCACTGACTGTGGATTATTAGCTTGTTGATTTAGTCATGATTATAGCATGTGCTTGGTATATTATTCCTGATGTGGCAAACTACTTAAAATGAACTGTAAACCTTAAAATGGACAATTGCTTGCACTTTTAGGTCATCTAACAAGACTTACTGGTATTTCACCTTACATAGACATGGTCTTTCCCGACACCAGTTGTCTGCTAGTGTAGGCTCCATATCCATTTGTCTCCATCCATACATGACCTTCCTGTTTGACTTTAAACCCTGACTTATCTCATTTGACTTTCTGATACTGAGGACTTCCCTATTTTTCTACCTCTGTGTTTGGACCGCATCCCTGTTTATTCAGTGTCTCGGCTCTGAGTTGGTGACAGAACTTGCCTTTGGTGAGTTGGATTGTAGGCCTTGGCTCGAACTCCCCCTAGTCACTTGAGAGGTTGTTGGCTAAAACTGAAAGCTCATGTTCTACCTGTGGAAACTAAATAAATTCGCCCATGGAAACAAAAAAGGGCAAGAGCAATGAAAAGCTAAAAATACTCCTCGAAGAGTATAAAGAAAGGTCCAAAAAGCAATAGTTCTTAAAAGCTTTATCTAAACAATTGCTGACCTTGTGAATATATAAAAAACATGCCCTGGATGCAAGCTGCAACTAGTTGTGCTTCTCAGCACATCTGAAATCCGAAGGGTTATGTAGGCCAAAAAGGCCATGGAAATAAATTGAATGATCCTAATGAACTTGGATCAACTTGATGTAGACATGATGCCTAAGTTGAATAAGCACTCTCTAAACAACTTATCCATTTGTGAGGCACAGCCATTCCCCGTGTTCTTTTGTCCAGCACAGAGTTTGTAGTTTCCCCCTTCTCCCAGTCCAAAGTATTTTTAAGTTAAGTTAGACAAGTCAAACCCTTGGCCCAACCTTGCTCCTAGCCTTCATCCTTCACTAGCAGTTTGACCATGTCCAATGGGTAAGTTTGTCATTTGAAATAGGGTGCAAGTAATTTTATATAATCACGGAATATATTAACTTGATTAATGCCACTGAATGGAATTTATACTTTGAGCTTAGCTATGAAGTGATTAAAGAAGCATTGTCTTAGTCTACTGATGTGATTTATCCTTGATTATATATATTCTTGGGATCCGTGATGATATGGACCATGTATGATGATTATTGGTGATGATTTATGGTCCCACATGTTTGATGATGATATCATATGATGGACATATGATACAGATGATGTTTGATCCAGTTCAGCAGGTTATTATTATTACAGATCAGCAGATTATACATTGTCCGTATATGGTGGACCCTACAGCTGGCCCATTAGGGCAACCCAGGGTGTATGAGTACTCATTCCTAGTGGATTTGGGTCTTCTGGATCCATTGAGACACTTATCTTTCAGTTCCGGGCACTTCTGACAGTGATTGATGCAGTTTTACACTTGTTGACCAGATTTGGGGCTGATTTCCCAGCCTGAGCAGCAGGGGCCCCGAGAGGCCAGTTCACCTAGGGCGCTGATGATGGAGGGGGTGGTCCAGCCACTTGTTATTACCATTTATCCCCCCTCCCGGAGAGCCTGGTGGGCTCAGATGGACAGCGCTAGCACCCTAGGAGGCAGTTTTGGCACTTTCACAGTTCCCGAGGCAGTTAAAAAATGGGATAAAGTGGTCACTGAGGAAATCGATTTGGGCAATTGAGGCAAGGTTTTGGCATTTGGTTTTCACAGAGGTCTTCCAGGGTGGCATCACTACCTTCCAGCCAGTTTTCACCATGTGGGTATGCCCGGATTGATCACAGGAGGACATTTACTGCTTGACTGTCATGGATTCTGAGGACAGTTTTGGTCATTATTATTATATTGGACATATTTTATTATTTCATTGTGCCTTGGGGTGAGCTAGCAAGGATTCATACCTCCTAGCCCCACCATGTGCTTATTTTATCATGTCCTAGTCATCATGAGATGGATTATTGTACTTTATACCCCTCTTGTGGGATGACGTCACCCTCTATTGTACCATTTAGTGAGGGCGCTATCATTATATGGGTGATCCATGTGATATATGGTTATGATTTGTTATTAGCCATTGATTATGTTGTGAGATCTTTTAATCTCAACCACTCATTTCAAAAAGTGGTTTTGAGATCTAGGGTTTTGGTCTTTATTATCCTATATAAGGAGGAGACCCCCTCATTGTAAAATTCATCTAGAGATTTTTGGCTCTTGGCTCTTGGAATAAAATTTCTATCTTTTGGAGTACATGCTTGGATTGGAGTGGATGTTGGTTGTTTCGATTGTAAATGCTATTGTCCATTGCACTGGAGGATCTATTGTAGCTATCTTGCGTATTTGCCATACTTTATTTGCAGGTTGAGAGGGCGACTTTGACAAGTGCGAATTGGTGGGGAGGCTTGCCCTTCAAGCTTGGAAGAAGTCGTTTTGGGTTTGACAGGGAGTGGTTTTGCCTTTGTGTCAACTATTCTATGTTTTTCTCTCTCTTGCTTGCATCTACCTTCAATTTGTTAAACTAATTGATGCTTTGCTCCTTGGCTTGACAGGTTAGAAGGAATTACATGTGGCTTGGAAAAATCGATTTGGCAAGAGGGTTTCAACAATTCTCCATTTGATCTTTGGCAAAGTAATCCTCGTCTCAACTAGCATTCATCTCTTCATCCAGGTATGTCCCAAGAGGTATGATCTTCTCTTCCTTGAATCTTCCATAATTTCTAGATCACAAAAACCCTAATCAAATTAAAACCCTTGTTTTTGGTATTTCTTAGATCTACTTAGATCTAGCCCTCGATTTGAAAAGATATTGAAAACCCACCTCTATAGCATCCACCCCTAGTTGGATCTATAGTTTGGTGGTGATTGGCTAAGAATTGACCCTTTTTCTAAGACAAAAGCTCTCCTTGACCTAAAGCGCACTTCCTTGAGAGAGGCTTGTTGGGCTAGATCTAGCACATGGGTATGTGAGATCCCGCTTGATTTGACAACTAGACACTTGATAACACATACCCATATCCTTACTTCGGTGAAAACTACCTTGTGGACATCTCTCCATGTTTTGAGGGGTTGAAACCCCCCTTTTGACCTTCTTGGCACCTTAAAACCTAGATCTACCAAGATCTACCCATTGGTCTCATTTGAAACTTTGAAGGAACATAGATCGGGGTACTAGCACCCCGGATCTACACTTTGGTGGCCATTGGACTTGGCATGGTCCACCAAACCCACTTTTTGCCTCTCCTTGAGAAAGTCGCACCCCTTGGAAATTTTGAGTTGGACCACTTCTAGGAAGTGGGTGTTGGAGATTTTCGTAGATTTGGAATGCCCATGCCTTGAAACCTAGGTCTAGACTATCCTTTTGCCCCGATCTACCTTGGGGATTGCATTCCTTGTTTTAAGGAATTGTGGTCCACTTTTGGTCATCACTCAAAAAACCTAGATCTAGTAAGACCTAACCATTGGATCACATCCATTTCACTTGACTTGGCTTCTAGGTGTCCCGATCTACACTTTGACATCTTTCTTGACTCCATTAGCCCACTAAACAAGGCACTAGTCCTTCTCCAAGCAAGGCGCACTTCTTGGGATTAGTGTCCAACCCTAGATCTAGCACATGGGTAATCCTAGAACCAACTCCAACTTATAAATTTATCCTAGATCTAACCTATAGTACCACCCTCACACCTAACTTCACCTTGTGGGTCCATCTAGAACCATTTCACACTTCCCAAGAAACTAGACCCATTTGTGCAAACACATTGGTACTATACCTAGTAATCATACCCCATCATGTGGCCTAAACCATTTATAGGTTGAAACACTTATTATCCATCACACCACCTTCAACCATACCTTAACCTTTAGGTCCACTTAGCCTTGCATTGGTTTCCGTAACTCATCATTTACCTACCCTTAGAAACCTTTGTTTAGGTCCAATCAACTGTGATTGGGGTATAGGGTCTCCCCCTTGGTCTAGTTATACCTTGACCTAAAGTGAAGAGTGCCTCGGTTGACGTGACTCCCACATTGCATTGGGAACCGTGGCATCTCTTGGGTCACCTCTTTAGTTGCCTGTCTCCTCTACCGTCCCGGATGGGATACCTCTAGGGGCAACTACAAGTTGTGTGATAACATTTTTGGCGCCGTTGCCGGGGAAGGTAGAGGCCTACCCTGGTTCGACATATATTTTTCAAACCTCTACTCCCGTTCTCTTTGCCAACATTAACATTTTTGGCGCCGCTGCCGGGGAGGTAGAGGCCTACCTTGGTTCAACACACCTTTGTGTCTCACTCTCTCCCTGCACTTTAAACGACATACATCTTGGTAGAAGAGTTTAAAAATCTACCTGGCGACTCCAATTCGTGACTCCGCTGAGGATCGACCCCATTCCCATCCTTCAATTTTATAACTTGAAAATCATAAATGAATTCAGACATTTTCTTCCAAATGACAAGGTGTATGAATGAAATATATGAGAATCTATCTCGCTATAGAGGGCAGTTGGAAGAAAGTAATGAAGGTCAGTCAACATATCAATATGGGAGTGATTATGAACATAATTCTTATGACTCTCATCATTCTTTTCATTCTTCAAGTAAAAATATTAACCCAATTAATTCAAACAAAAGTCAATTTCAACCAAGGCCTTGCAACCAAAGCATTCGGTCAAATGACTCTAGCATTCCAGTTAGACATCCAAAACTAATCCCTAGTAGAATGGCCAGAGTTATTAGAAATCCAGCTAAGCCATCTCCTTTTGACTTTTCTGAAATTCATGGGGCACCTCATCTTATGCCAAATGATTACTCTGAATGGTTGCCTCGTTTCTATGGAAATTATTTTGAGTCAATTGAAAATCATTTACAAAGATTTTGGGATTATATGGAAGTTAGGGGTGCTGATGATGAAGATGTTTATATGCGGGCCCTGGGTGAGACATTAGGTGGAAATGCCGGATTATGGTTTGATAATTTAGCCCCAGGATCCATCACTGGATATGATATTTTTGTTGGGTTATTAAAGAATAAATGGGGTAGTAATATTGAAGAATCCTTAACAGAGACCTCAAGCAATAACTGTGTTGTTGAGGATCATTTTGATAAGGACCATGATAATAATAATGACACTTCAAATCAGTCCTTGAGTAGCCCTACTTTTGATCTTGAAGAAATTTCTGATTTTGTGTTTGATGAGGACCCTTCAGAAAAAGAACTCCTTAATCATTCTATCATTAACAATCCTTTAATTTCTCATCACCTTTTTGAAGAAGAAGAAAGTGGGGACATTGACCAAGATCCATTAGTGGTGGTTTCACATGATCATTATGCGAATAATCAGGATGCTTTAAATGAACTTGTTGATGTTATCCCCGACAATTTAAATAAAAATGATCATTTATCCTCATATGAATTTAATGATGAATCAATAGAAGGTCAAGATGAGGATGAATTAGTGAATCACACTAGATGCTCTAATCTTTGTTCCACTTCTTATAATGAGTCTTTTAAATTTTCCATCCTTAATCAAAACAGCTTCATCCATTTATTAGAATTAAAACCTTATCCTCGGTTTGTAAATATAAGACTTGATCAAAAGTTTATCATTCCCAGAATAAACAACATTGCTTTAAAAGGCCTTTCCTTTTGTCAAATTCCAAGGCCAAATTTTTCTATCCATCTGGGAGAAATTGCTTCCACCCTCCCTACCCATCCTTTTCAATCTTTTTGGGGTTGGTGGCCTAGTCAATCTTTTGCTTTTGAAATTTTCAACAGAAAGTATAAGCATGATTACATGTTTGGAGAAAATGTACTTCAATTCCCTTTTCAGTCACTTTGGAACCATAATGCTTGTTGTCAATTTATCAATCATTCTAGGTGGCTAGAAAAGGTGTTTAAAGATCAATTCCATCTTTTCTCCATTTTTGAGCATCAAGAAGGTCTGACTTTGATTTTTCGTCTTCTAAGCTTTGAGTTGTCGCCACTTGATTTCTATTTGATCATCAGTCCCAAGGAGAATCAAATTGAATATGTGAGAGAAGTAAATGAAGAAGTTAATTTGTGCGAAAATGAATCGAATCACATGTCTTATGTCTTCCCTCCATCCATCCCTAAGTTTAACTTGCATAAATTTTATGATCCTATCAGTTCTTTGATGGAGGATGTTTGCATCAGACAATCTTCTCCTTGGCATGATGTCATATTGTATCATTCAAACCATTCTTCAATTTTTGAACAAGTTAGGAAGATTTTGCTCTCAATTTCATTAATCTTTAATCCAATCTTGACTTGTTTTATCAACAAAAATCAAAGAAGAATCATTAATTTGTTTGATGAATGGTTGCACTGGATTTATGATTTTACCTAACATTGGCGCTAATTGGTTAGAGTAGGGTAGGTAAGTCTTGAATAAGCTCACTTGAGCAGTAGGATTTGTGTGACTTTTCTTTTTCTGTGTGCTGAGTATTGTCCCGTTTTTCTTTTTCTGCCTGAGTTGAGTCTTGCTCCTTCCCAAGCTTTTCTCTTCTCCTGCATGCATTTAAGAAATTATAGTTAGCATTTATATAGTTGGCTGCCTGTGCTGGTTGAGATTTGCCTGAATTAAGAATGTACTCCTTTCCTCCTGCACAGTAAATAAAATGATAATGATATATGCCATGTTAGTTTTTCAAGTTCATGCTTTAGATTATATTTCAGTTTAATTTTATTTTATTTTTATCCCATACATGCTCCATGATGGTATTCTAGTTTTTGTGAGAGCAGGAACAGGTGCAAGATAAAGGCTGAAAGCAAGGATGGTGCAGTGCTGGATTGAAGATTGATGCAGAGGTGTTCGAGACCAGAGATTCTGAGGTTCTCAAGCGCTCTCTCCCTTAGAGCACTTGTCCCAGCTGGAGCCAGATGTTATCACACCATAGTAGCAGGGCTACTATTCTTGTACAGCAGATATCTGCACATTCCAGAGCTTCATTTATTCCAGAGCATGGCTGTATATATATTGGATCACTCATGATCAGAGCAGTACAGTATTCAGATATTGTTTGACCTTGTGTCAAGGCTGAGCCTTGAGAGTTCAGATTTGATGACTGATGTGACCACTTATCCCATTACAGTTTCAGTTCAGTGCCTAGAGATGTACTTCAGCAGTGTTTCAGATGATGCATGATGATTGCTATTATGATGATGTTGTATGATCTATGGATATGTTCTCACTGACTGTGGATTATTAGCTTGTTGATTTAGTCATGATTATAGCATGTGCTTGGTATATTATTCCTGATGTGGCAAACTACTTAAAATGAACTGTAAACCTTAAAATGGACAATTGTTTGCACTTTTAGGTCATCTAACAAGACTTACTGGTATTTCACCTTACATAGACATGGTCTTTCCCGACACCAGTTGTCTGCTAGTGTAGGCTCCATATCCATTTGTCTCCATCCATACATGACCTTCCTGTTTGACTTTAAACCCTGACTTATCTCATTTGACTTTCTGATACTGAGGACTTCCCTATTTTTCTACCTCTGTGTTTGGACCGCATCCCTGTTTATTCAGTGTCTCGGCTCTGAGTTGGTGACAGAACTTGCCTTTGGTGAGTTGGATTGTAGGCCTTGGCTCGAACTCCCCCTAGTCACTTGAGAGGTTGTTGGCTAAAACTGAAAGCTCATGTTCTACCTGTGGAAACTAAATAAATTCGCCCATGGAAACAAAAAAGGGCAAGAGCAATGAAAAGCTAAAAATACTCCTCGAAGAGTATAAAGAAAGGTCCAAAAAGCAATAGTTCTTAAAAGCTTTATCTAAACAATTGCTGACCTTATGAATATATAAAAAACATGCCCTGGATGCAAGCTGCAACTAGTTGTGCTTCTCAGCACATCTGAAATCCGAAGGGTTATGTAGGCCAAAAAGGCCATGGAAATAAATTGAATGATCCTAATGAACTTGGATCAACTTGATGTAGACATGATGCCTAAGTTGAATAAGCACTCTCTAAACAACTTATCCATTTGTGAGGCACAGCCATTCCCCGTGTTCTTTTGTCCAGCACAGAGTTTGTAGTTTCCCCCTTCTCCCAGTCCAAAGTATTTTTAAGTTAAGTTAGACAAGTCAAACCCTTGGCCCAACCTTGCTCCTAGCCTTCATCCTTCACTAGCAGTTTGACCATGTCCAATGGGTAAGTTTGTCATTTGAAATAGGGTGCAAGTAATTTTATATAATCACGGAATATATTAACTTGATTAATGCCACTGAATGGAATTTATACTTTGAGCTTAGCTATGAAGTGATTAAAGAAGCATTGTCTTAGTCTACTGATGTGATTTATCCTTGATTATATATATTCTTGGGATCCGTGATGATATGGACCATGTATGATGATTATTGGTGATGATTTATGGTCCCACATGTTTGATGATGATATCATATGATGGACATATGATACAGATGATGTTTGATCCAGTTCAGCAGGTTATTATTATTACAGATCAGCAGATTATACATTGTCCGTATATGGTGGACCCTACAGCTGGCCCATTAGGGCAACCCAGGGTGTATGAGTACTCATTCCTAGTGGATTTGGGTCTTCTGGATCCATTGAGACACTTATCTTTCAGTTCCGGGCACTTCTGACAGTGATTGATGCAGTTTTACACTTGTTGACCAGATTTGGGGCTGATTTCCCAGCCTGAGCAGCAGGGGCCCCGAGAGGCCAGTTCACCTAGGGCGCTGATGATGGAGGGGGTGGTCCAGCCACTTGTTATTACCATTTATCCCCCCTCCCGGAGAGCCTGGTGGGCTCAGATGGACAGCGCTAGCACCCTAGGAGGCAGTTTTGGCACTTTCACAGTTCCCGAGGCAGTTAAAAAATGGGATAAAGTGGTCACTGAGGAAATCGATTTGGGCAATTGAGGCAAGGTTTTGGCATTTGGTTTTCACAGAGGTCTTCCAGGGTGGCATCACTACCTTCCAGCCAGTTTTCACCATGTGGGTATGCCCGGATTGATCACAGGAGGACATTTACTGCTTGACTGTCATGGATTCTGAGGACAGTTTTGGTCATTATTATTATATTGGACATATTTTATTATTTCATTGTGCCTTGGGGTGAGCTAGCAAGGATTCATACCTCCTAGCCCCACCATGTGCTTATTTTATCATGTCCTAGTCATCATGAGATGGATTATTGTACTTTATACCCCTCTTGTGGGATGACGTCACCCTCTATTGTACCATTTAGTGAGGGCGCTATCATTATATGGGTGATCCATGTGATATATGGTTATGATTTGTTATTAGCCATTGATTATGTTGTGAGATCTTTTAATCTCAACCACTCATTTCAAAAAGTGGTTTTGAGATCTAGGGTTTTGGTCTTTATTATCCTATATAAGGAGGAGACCCCCTCATTGTAAAATTCATCTAGAGATTTTTGGCTCTTGGCTCTTGGAATAAAATTTCTATCTTTTGGAGTACATGCTTGGATTGGAGTGGATGTTGGTTGTTTCGATTGTAAATGCTATTGTCCATTGCACTGGAGGATCTATTGTAGCTATCTTGCGTATTTGCCATACTTTATTTGCAGGTTGAGAGGGCGACTTTGACAAGTGCGAATTGGTGGGGAGGCTTGCCCTTCAAGCTTGGAAGAAGTCGTTTTGGGTTTGACAGGGAGTGGTTTTGCCTTTGTGTCAACTATTCTATGTTTTTCTCTCTCTTGCTTGCATCTACCTTCAATTTGTTAAACTAATTGATGCTTTGCTCCTTGGCTTGACAGGTTAGAAGGAATTACATGTGGCTTGGAAAAATCGATTTGGCAAGAGGGTTTCAACAATTCTCCATTTGATCTTTGGCAAAGTAATCCTCGTCTCAACTAGCATTCATCTCTTCATCCAGGTATGTCCCAAGAGGTATGATCTTCTCTTCCTTGAATCTTCCATAATTTCTAGATCACAAAAACCCTAATCAAATTAAAACCCTTGTTTTTGGTATTTCTTAGATCTACTTAGATCTAGCCCTCGATTTGAAAAGATATTGAAAACCCACCTCTATAGCATCCACCCCTAGTTGGATCTATAGTTTGGTGGTGATTGGCTAAGAATTGACCCTTTTTCTAAGACAAAAGCTCTCCTTGACCTAAAGCGCACTTCCTTGAGAGAGGCTTGTTGGGCTAGATCTAGCACATGGGTATGTGAGATCCCGCTTGATTTGACAACTAGACACTTGATAACACATACCCATATCCTTACTTCGGTGAAAACTACCTTGTGGACATCTCTCCATGTTTTGAGGGGTTGAAACCCCCCTTTTGACCTTCTTGGCACCTTAAAACCTAGATCTACCAAGATCTACCCATTGGTTTCATTTGAAACTTTGAAGGAACATAGATCGGGGTACTAGCACCCCGGATCTACACTTTGGTGGCCATTGGACTTGGCATGGTCCACCAAACCCACTTTTTGCCTCTCCTTGAGAAAGTCGCACCCCTTGGAAATTTTGAGTTGGACCACTTCTAGGAAGTGGGTGTTGGAGATTTTCGTAGATTTGGAATGCCCATGCCTTGAAACCTAGGTCTAGACTATCCTTTTGCCCCGATCTACCTTGGGGATTGCATTCCTTGTTTTAAGGAATTGTGGTCCACTTTTGGTCATCACTCAAAAAACCTAGATCTAGTAAGACCTAACCATTGGATCACATCCATTTCACTTGACTTGGCTTCTAGGTGTCCCGATCTACACTTTGACATCTTTCTTGACTCCATTAGCCCACTAAACAAGGCACTAGTCCTTCTCCAAGCAAGGCGCACTTCTTGGGATTAGTGTCCAACCCTAGATCTAGCACATGGGTAATCCTAGAACCAACTCCAACTTATAAATTTATCCTAGATCTAACCTATAGTACCACCCTCACACCTAACTTCACCTTGTGGGTCCATCTAGAACCATTTCACACTTCCCAAGAAACTAGACCCATTTGTGCAAACACATTGGTACTATACCTAGTAATCATACCCCATCATGTGGCCTAAACCATTTATAGGTTGAAACACTTATTATCCATCACACCACCTTCAACCATACCTTAACCTTTAGGTCCACTTAGCCTTGCATTGGTTTCCGTAACTCATCATTTACCTACCCTTAGAAACCTTTGTTTAGGTCCAATCAACTGTGATTGGGGTATAGGGTCTCCCCCTTGGTCTAGTTATACCTTGACCTAAAGTGAAGAGTGCCTCGGTTGACGTGACTCCCACATTGCATTGGGAACCGTGGCATCTCTTGGGTCACCTCTTTAGTTGCCTGTCTCCTCTACCGTCCCGGATGGGATACCTCTAGGGGCAACTACAAGTTGTGTGATAACAAGTATGTTGTAGGGTTTATGGAAAATTTCAATGTAGGGTTTATGAATGTTATGGAAAATTTCAATGCATAATTGATATGGAAAATTTAGTTTGTTGTTGGTTTTTGTTGCAATCCCTACATTCGGGTTCGGGTTTATGGATTTAGTTTGTTGTTGGTTTACGTTACAATCTTGCTGCAGGGTTAGGGGTTATGAATTTTGTTTGTTGTTGGTTTTTGTTGCAATCCCTGCATTCGGGTTCAGGTTTATGGATTTAGTTCGTTGTTGGTTTACGTTACAATCCTACCGCAGGGTTAGAGGTTATGAATTTTGTTTGTTGTTGGTTTTTGTTGCAATCCCTACATTCGGGTTCGGGTTTATGGATTTAGTTTGTTGTTGGTTTACATTACAATCCTGCCGCAAGGTTAGGGGTTATGAATTTTGTTTGTTGTTGGTTTACGTTGCAATCCCTGCCGCAGGGTTAGGGTTTATGAATTTTGTTTGCTATTGTTTTACGTTGCAATCCTTGCAGGAGGGTTAGGGTTTATGAATTTAGTTTGTTGTTGGTTTACGTTGCAATCCCTACAGCAGGGTTAGGGTTTATGAATATAGTTTTTTGTTGGTTTACGTTGCAATCCCTGCAACAGGGTTAGGGTTTATGAATTTAGTTTGTTGTTGGTTTACGCTGCAATCCTGCAGTATGGTTAGGGTTTATGAATTTTGTTTGTTGTTGGTTTACGTTGCAATCCCTGCAGCCGGGCTAGAGTTTATGGATTTAGTTTGTTGTTGGTTTACGTTGCAATCCCTGCAGTATGTGTAGGGTTTATGAATTTAGTTTTTTGTTGGTTTACGTTGCAATCCCTGCAGCAGGGTCAAGGTTTATGGATTTAGTTTGTTGTTGGTTTACGTTGCAATCTCTGCAGTATGGTCAAGGTTTATGAATTTAGTTTTTTGTTGGTTTACGTTGCAATCCCTGCAGTAGGGTCAAGGTTTATGGATTTAGTTTGTTGTTGATTTACGTTGCAATCCCTACAGTATGGTCAGAGTTTATGAATTTAGTTTTTTGTTGGTTTACGTTGCAATCCCTGCAGTAGGGTCAAGGTTTATGGATTTAGTTTGTTGTTGGTTTACGTTGCAATCCCTGCAGTAGGGTCAGGGTTTATGGATTTAATTTGTTGTTGGTTTAAGTTGCAATCCCTGCAGCAGGATCAGGGTTTATGGATTTAGTTTGTTGTTGGTTTACGTTGCAATCCTTGCAGCAAGGTTAGGGTTTATGGATTTAGTTTGTTGTTGGTTTACGTTGCAATCCCTACAGCAGGGTTCAGGTTTATGAATTTAGTTTGTTGTTGGTTTATGTTGCAATCCCTGCAGTAGGGTTCGGGTTTATAAATTTAGTTTGTTGTTGGTTTTTGTTGCATGGCCTGCAATAGGGTTGGTTTATGAATTTGGTTTTTGTTGCATGGGAGGGATGTCTATTCTTGGAACTGCATGGGAGTGATGTTAATAGTTAATAGTTAAAACTGCATCATACAGTAGTGACTCCTGCCATTGTCTCATCTTATTGGGAGAATACCCATAATTCAGTTTTTTTTATCAGCAAGTGTGACAAAGCAATAGAGATATCAGTCAAGGAATGACATCAGCTTTTACTTTAATTTACAATTGGCAACACAACTAGCTATTGCTTGAATTTACAAGTATATGATGCAGTTTTTACTTCTAACTATTAACATCAAGTGCACTTTACTTGCATTATGGGCCAATTTATGGTGTGAAATTATTTTGAAGGCCATTTACTTTCTTTTGCACTTATTTCATATGCAAAATCTACTGATTTGGTTGTAGGTATTTTGGGAGTAGATTCATTAAGGATCTAGACCTAACCCTACTGCAGGGATTGCAACATAAACCAACAACAATTGGCTATTGCTTGAATTTACAAGTATATGATGCAGTTTTTACTTCTAACTATTAACATCAAGTGCACTTTACTTGCATTATGGGCCAATTTATGGTATGAAATTATTTTGAAGGTTGTTTACTTTCTTTTGCACTTATTTCAAATGCAAAATCTATTGATTTGGTTGTAGGTATTTTGGTTGTAGATTCATTAAGGATCTAGACCTAACCTTACTGCAGGGATTGCAACATAAACCAACAACAATTGGCTATTGCTTGAATGTACAAGTATGTGATGCAGTTATTACTTCTAACTATTAACATCAAGTGCACTTTACTTGCATTATGGGCCAATTTATGGTGTGAAATTATTTTGAAGGCTGTTTACTTTCTTCTGCACTTATTTCATATGCAAAATCTACTGATTTGGTTGTAAGTATTTTGGTTGTAGATTCATTAAGGATCTAGACCTAACCCTACTGCAGCGATTGCAACATAAACCAACAACAATTGGCTATTGCTTGAATTTACAAGTATACAAGGCAGTTATTACTTCTAACTATTAACATCAAGTGCACTTTACTTGCATTATGGGCCAATTTATGGTGTGAAATTAATTTGAAGGTTGTTTACTTTCTTCTACACTTATTTCATATGCAAAATCTACTGATTTGGTTGTATGTATTTTGGTTGTAGATTCATTAAGGATCTAGACCTAACCCTACTACAGGGATTGCAACATAAACCAACAACAAACTAAATTCATAAACCCTGAAAAACATACACTAGACCTGATTTAAGCCTTTTATGTGGATTAGTATGATACTCATTGCTCTTAAGGCTTACAGTCCATGTTTAAGGATCTAGACCATGCAACATACATCATAGAAGGAAGGAAACATAGGGGTCTCAAGAGTTGTACATTAAGAAAAACACTCACAGATTCATTAAGGATCTTTACCTAACCCTACTGCAGGGATTGCAACGTAAACCAACAACAAACTAAATTCATAAACCCTGAAAAATGTAAACGAAATGTTTAGTCAGGAAACATTACAGTGTGCTCTGGAAATGATGAAATTGTATATTAAACCCCTGATTACAATGCCGCAAACATTAGGGAATGCTATGATCTGGGATTGTATCCAAAATGACAATTACATAGACATTAGAGCCACTGATTACAAAAAATCCACATTGCAATGTGGTCACAACCCAAAAAATGGCACCCCTATATGACACGTCTATGCAGGATGTCCTCCAAGATCTTCACTACCCAATGTTGTTGAGTTTCCTGCTTGAGCCAAGTTGGTTGGCCTGCCTAAAAATGGCTTATTAGGTTGTGGCTGATTGCCTCCATATGATATCCAATTTGCTTCTTGAAGCCATGGAGGAATTGAGTAGCCACGGTGCACACTTGTGCTACTAACCCCTGCAGTAGGTTGAGCCCCCCTATAATCATACACATGATTGACATCTGCAATGGTAGGAGGGAATAAAGTGGGCATGTGTACTTGTGTTGCTAGAGGGGGGCTTGGATGTTTAGGAGGTCTTGGAAACATGGAGTATTATTTGCAATATGATCGAGTGTGTTTGGCATCATCCTACTCCCCTCCGCTATGTTTGCATCACTAGCAACCCTTTCTGCCAGCCCTTGTTCTTTTTTGAAGCAATTGCTGAGCCTTTCTCAAATCCTTTTCCTGCCTTGCCATCTGCTTTTGATGAGCCTTTCTCAAATCCTTTTCCTGCCTTGCCATCTGCTTTTGATGAGCCTTTTTTTGTCTTTCTTTCTCTCTTTCAGCCCTTACCTGTGCTCGAATTTCTGTTGCAGCAATCCTTGCAGCCTTCTTTTCTTTAGCTAAGTCCTTTTTCTGTTTTAAATCCTGGATTTCAAGCTTCCTATGCTCAGACTCAACCAATAGTTTTATATAGTCTTCTGAAGTGAGTAACTGTGAACTTCGGCATAGACGAAGATTGTCTCTTGTTGCTTGCCTTCTTTTTGCTGACACTCTCTCTACTGGTAGCTTTAGGAACTGACCAAGCAACTGGCCCATCGTTGACACTTGCTGCTCCTTGCTTGGCACTTGACTTTCAATATTTGGGTCAATGTTCTCCTGCTCTATCTGAACCATATTGTCCTCTTCAGCTGGAACCTCATTGTGGACAGTATCTTCTTCCGGATTTCCATTGTCCACAAAATAATGAACAATTTCATTGTCCAATTCTCTTGGCTGTGAAGGCATGTTCATGCTTTCTTCACTGGTCCTTGAAACATTATTTTTGTTCAAATTCACAATGGCTTCTGCCAGCCATGATGGTGGGGTAACCTGGCATGGCAAAGACAATTCTACATTGTTGCTTCTTGGAGCATGATCAACGTTTTCATTGACATTCTCATTGACAGTTGCAAGACCAAATCTGGAAGTTGCAGCTGTTTCAGTTGGTATAACAACCTCCATGTTACTATCAAATTGTTCATTGTTATATTGTGTTTCACATACCTATTCATCATCATCAGCACAACAGGGTCCTCCTTGAGATAGGGATATGATATTATCAGCAGCAACAACTTCTTCCTCTACTTCCGCATCTTCTTGGCCATCACCATGTGCTTGGACATCCCCTTCTTCCTGACCATCCAGTTGAAATGCCTGGCTACAACCAATATCATGCATGAGAGCCTCAGAATTCAGTGGCCATATCCCAGTCCTCTTAAACCTAGCCTTGATATTTGATGGTGTGAGAGCCCTTTTAAAAGCTTTACTTGCAAGCTCGACTAGCTCAAACCTTTTTACCTCCACCCCTGGATTCTTTGCCATCCACGAAGCTCGCTCACCCCTGAAATAGTTCTTGAAAGGCCCGAACTCACTGACATCTAGGGGTTGCAGTCTGTGAGTGGTATGAGCAGGCAGTGTCAACAGGTCGATGCCCAAATTGTTAGCCTCCTCTATTGTCTGCACATCAATGTGGCTTCCATGTCCATCTAAAACCAGCAGGTGTCTGTTTACAAGTGAGACACCGCCTAGTATAGATGCAGCAAAGTGAGTAAGCCAATTCAGAAAGAGTTCTTTAGTCATCCAAGCATGGGGATGTGCAGCCATGCATGCACCTGGTTCACAATTATGTATATAGTTTTTCAGTTGAGTTTTACCTTTAAACAGATAAAATCCAGGGATTGAAGCACCAATTGCATTGACACAGCATAGAATAGTGATCCACTCCCTGCTCTTAGGCAAAATCTTAGGCACATTACGACTCCCTCTCTTGGCAATTACACGCATGCCACAGTTCCTTCCTACCTGTAAACCTGTTTCATCATAGTTCCATATATGGTCTTGAGCATAACCATGTTTCTTGTATGCACTAGAAAGGGTGGCATAGAACTTAGTCAGAATTGCAGGGCGTAGATTTAGAGCCCTGTCTCTATCCAGGCCCTCAACTGTACGCAACACAAGGTCTGGATGCCTTTTTTTAAACCCAAACCACCATGACTTACCAAGAAACCCATCTTTGAAGGGGTTTGGCCTCCCTTGACAAATTTGAGCTACTGTGGATTTTAGCTGTATCAGCTCTAGCCCATGTCCCATATGAGCCATCTCCTTACACCACTGAACCACCTCGGCCTCCTCCTCTTCACTCATAACTGTAACAGGCCCTCTGCGCTTTGTATGTGTGAGCCCATTTATCCAGTAATGCACAGATGAGGTAGCAACTCCATGTTTTTTAGCAGCAGCGCGAATGGAATATCCATTGAACTCTATATCATCAATGGCAGCTAACATGTCTTCTTTTGTCCAGCCTCTTATTGCACTGATTTTGGTGGTTGAACTTGCTCCTGGAACTGTTGTTGATGGTGGCTCTGTGGTTGATGGTGGGACAACAGTGTCCTCTACCACCACATGGTCATTCTCAACAACATTGTTGGGTGTATTGTTGGCATTTGAATGATCGACCCTCTCCTCGTCCAATGAGGTGTAATGTAGCTAAGCACCCCTGCTCAGTCGACGACTTGTTCTCCTTGCATTGTTGACTCTTGCCATGCCTGCAACAACTTGCACATTTACAAGGGAAACTGATTATGTAGAAGGAAACTGGAAGTTGCCTATAACATAAATGGAAATAACATTACAGGGTCTGATTATGTAGAAGGAAACTGGAAGTTGATTAACCTTACAGGGTCTAATTATATAGAAGGAAACTGGAAGCTGATTATAACAGAAATATAAATAACATCAATGGAAATAACATAAACAGAAATAACATTACCGGGTTTGATTATATAGAAGGAAATTGGAAGATGATTATAACAGAAATATAAATAACATCAATGGAAATAACATAACATTGAAGCTGATTATGCAGTTACCTAATTATACTGTGATTATACTGTGCACACACTCTCTGATGGTATGTCTCCACTGTGCACACACTCTGCAGTTCGAATTTCTGAAATGCCACTTCAGTAAAGGTTGTGGTTCTTTTATAGTTGTTTGATGTTGAATTGGATTGGTAAGAAGGGAGCACATGGATTGCAATCTCCCAAAATTGAATGTGTGTTGTGGATTGATTTAAATGTGATCCAATGGCTGGGAGCTTGTCATGGTTGATCCTTGTGCCTTAATCTGTTTCATGATCCTTGTGCTTTCATCTGTTTAATGGGTGCATTTAATGGGTAGGTGTCATTTATTGATCACAGTGGATTGGAATGTTGAACAACCATGCAGTTATGGCTGGCAATCTTCTGGTTGTTGCTTGGACAGGTTTTAATGAATGCTTGAACAGGGTTTAATGAATGCTGGGATGTTTAGGCTCCAATAGATATTCGTGGGTCCTCATTTGATAGGTACCTTGTAGTAGGTGGCAAAAAGAAGCTGGGTTATTTAGTTGTTAATGTACTTTTGGATTATTGAGCAGATCTGTATGTACTTGGGACAAGATGTTTTGTACTTATTTGCACTCCAAGACTATTTATGCACGCCTGTTGGCCCAGTCAGTTAATGGGCAATTTTTGGACATAATTTAAATATTTACTGCACTTAATATGGAATATTTCTGTTTAATTTATGGGTGTTTTTATGTCAATATGTGGCAGCTGTGTGGGACCAGTACTATGACAACTACTGGTCCCTGTTCAAGAATAGACAACCCTCCCCTATATTATTTTGAAAAACAATTCCCTGGCACTCCATTGGGTTAAGGGTTGGGTGCTGAATATTGCACTATTTGTTTGTTGCTGAAATTACCATCCTTGTCATTAAATCAAACACAGTTCCAATTCAATCAATCCTGAAGCTAGAATGCAGGTATGACAGGGGACATATTTCCAATAATAACTAAAACATGGAATTCAAAATCTTTAAGTCACCATTTACCTTTTGTAGAGGAAATGTTTTAATGTAAGTTATGTAACCATGCACACATAGAAACTTAATAAAAATGATACTTACCTGAGATATTGAAGCGACATATTTTTTAACAGTGGAGGGTGACGAAGAACAAGGGTCTTCCATTCTTCTTTATCAATCTTTCCATCATGTTTTGTATCTGCCTCTTCAAAGGTCTGGAATAATAAAATCAAAGTCAGTTGTGTATAAAAGAATAATCCAAGAAGATCCATACATACATATGGATTAAATCATGTTTTGTATATGCCTCTGCAAATGTCTGGAATAATAAAATCAAAGTCAGTTGAGTACAAAAGAATAATTCAAGAATATATATATATATATATATATATATATATATCTTTTGGATTAAATCAAAATTATGATTCTAAATGTTGACTGGCATCACAAAATTAAATTTCTGGGATGATCACTTATTGGCTTATTTTCTGACCCTTAGTTTCCAGCATTAACTAGTCTAGTTTTTTTCCATAGTAACTGGCATACTGCAAGCCGAACTTAGCACTCACTCAAATGTAACAAACAGCATCATGTTAGCCTCATGTTTGATTTATTGAAATGCTGTAAGGAAATCACAGACATAAATTCATAATGCAAATGCAACACATACATTCTACATAAATACATCGTAACACAAAATTGGAAGAACACTATGCTTTATTCATTTTACTGTTGAGAATGAATTTAACAACATTCCATCATGATACTATCATAATCTTACCAATTACATCACAGAATCCAGATAAATAGCATTATAAATCAGTTACTAAGTTGGCTATAAGCATATGAAGGCTGGTCACAGTCTACTTGTTCATGACCACAATGATTTATCAATTGCGGTCATGATCGCTGGTCACAGACTACTTGTTTGCGACCACAATAATTTCTCGGTTGTGGTCATGATAGCTGGCCACAGTGTACTTATTTGTGACCACAATGCTCTCTCAATTCCGGTCATGGAGTCTAAACTTGTCCAAAACTTAGGCCAACATCTCCCGTGGACTTATTTTGTTGTCTTGTCCTCAAGACAATGATCAAAAAATTAAATTGTCAAAAAATCGTTGCATTCGAAGACTTCAGGAAATCACTGGGCTAAGAGTTTGGGCACTGATTATTTATTTCAGGGAACTTGGCAAAACCCGATTCACAAATCCAGAGCCAAGTCTGAATATGCCGCTTAAGTCTCTTAATTGAATAAAAAAATGTGTGATCATCATCTCCACTAACTCATACTCCAGCATATCTTCATTTTGTTGAAGTTGTAAAATCCTACTCCGCTACCGGTAATTGTTTATTTGTCTAAAGTGACTAAGTCCGCACAAGAACAATTACTTGGTAGCCTTTGACACAAGCTTGCAACTAAGTTGTTTGTTGTTGTAAGGTAGCTAACTATTCCTATTTTGGCATTGTCTCTGACTCTCTGCAACTAAAACACAACATTGTTGGGTATTATTGATTTGGGGTAAATTTCTGATGTGCTATTGTAACTCCGCCTCTAACTAATGATAGTGTTACTGTCTGTCCTTTAAAGGCTGGATATATTTACTGCAATAATTTCCATGTGTTCAATCCAATTGATGAAGCAATCATTGCCACATGCTCAATTTATTATTTTTGAACATTAAAATCTTCAAATGATCACTGGAATCTCTCCATGCATTCGCTTTTTTTCTTGCTGCTCTGTATTTCTCTGAGTGAGCAGTTGCTCGAGTGCAAACTAAACCTTGTCAATTGGAACTAATCTAAGCATGTCATCAATACACTAATTCTGGAAATTTTTTGTACAAATTTGAATGATGCCACTAATCTGTTGTCATACTCAATTAAAATGTGCTGAGAATGAAGGAAACGCAAGTCAAACTCATTGCATGAACAAATCAGAGAAATGAGATCTCATTAAGAAAGATCATCTATTACTTCATAGAACAAATAGTTACATCCTGGAGAAGGGAAAGTTACAACATACAAATAACAAGAGAAGGAAATTCCCACCCTAAAAAGGTTAAAAATTAAAGCACTAGGAAGGGACTAAACTTGACTATGACAAGCAAACCCAACTCCTGCTTAAATACCCTCAATTCCCCTAGGCGAGTGGGGATGAGCCCTCGTTAAAAGTAGCTTTACACCAGTGCTTCCATAGAAAACCAATTTCAACCAACCAAACCGTGTGCCATAAAGTTTGTAGCTATCCCAAATCATCCATGTGTCCCCAAAAGCGGACCTTTCCACAAAAGCATGGCAGTAAAAAGGAAGGGAAATTTTGCCTGAAACCATGCCCAAAAATATCGGCAGAACATCTCCAAAAATCATGTTCAACCATTTCATCCTTACCCCACAACGTGTGTACAACATATGTAATAAGGGTGAATCCATGAATATGTCACACATTTTAATGAAATGTGGTGATGAAATTTTTATATTTTACATCTTTTTTTTAATTGGAGCCATCAAAGCACATATACGCATTGTGAATTTTGATGTGAAGTAAAAGTCCAATTTGTAAGGAATTGTGTTGTTTTTATAATGTTATTTTTTCAAAAAATTATTAATGTCATTTAACATGTCAAATTTGCTTTTAATTAAATGCTTGTCCTTGCAAATTTCCAAAAAAGTTAATAAGTGACTTTTGTTCCCAACACCTAGTTCAGTGTTCAATGTATAATGTTCAAAAAATAATTATACAAGCATGATCTACACAAAATGTAGTAATGCCTTCTTGTTCTGGAAAATTGATTTTTGATTATTTTTCGAAACCAACAAATCAATATTTGATTCACATTTAATATATCTGTGTCTTCGCCACAAATGTTCTTCTCATGTTTATGTAAAGTGAAAAACCAGAAATACCTCATGCCACAACTTTTTGTCAAACCCCATTCGAAGACCATCAAGGCTTGGAGACCTCTCAATCTTCATGGCTCTCATAGTGGCCTCTAATCAATCCAACTCAAGCTTCCTAGAAATAAGAACCCTCTCAAAAGGCTCAACTATCCAAGGGACAACTTATTTCGCAAGCTCCAAGTGCCCTGCAAAGGAACAATCACTACCAAACTGAAGATCTTTTGGAAATGGTCCTAAAATATTTCTCTAATTTCCAACTCATCTTTTGTAAGGTCGCCACTAGAATCTGCAAGGACAAGAATCCTTTCTTATTTATGTTTTCACTTTAAGTGCAAAAATACAACTTAGAAGTTGGATCCCCTTCAAAGATCCACTCTGCATATTCCCTCAAATCTTAGGCCCTCTTGCTTATAGTCTTCAATATCTCGGCAATACAATTCCAACCTGCTTACTAACTATTGCTGAATTTCATTTAAAGGAGCCACTTCCACCCTTTGTCAAGCAAGCTAAAGCCACCTCTGAAATTGTTTTTCTTTACCTTCGATGAATGATCTGTAAACTATTCTGAATATCCCAGTGGAACATTTCGTCACAATAGATCTTACAATATTTTGAAATCTCTTATTATGCAATGCCTTACGCACCAGAGATGCTACAACATTCCAACGAGGCTCAACCTAGAGCGAGGGGTCAAAAGTTTTTATTGTACAGGCCAAAGTGGGTTTTATTGTATGGATATTTGGTTTGGAGGTGCGCCCTTGCTCGCCGAAGCGCTGAGGAAATGTTTTCGGGAGCGTTTTTTTTTGCACTCGGGAACGCTTAGGTAGCGATGAGGAATCGCTTTGGGAGCGAAGCTTCCTCATCGCTCCCTAAGCGCTCCCGAAAAATCCAAGGAGCGTTTTTATCTTAAGGGAAGCGCGATTCCGAAAAACGCTCCCAAGAGGAATCAATGAGGAATCGTGCTTTCGAGGCCGATTCCTTTGGGAGTGCGAATTGGGAGTAAAGCGAGGGGGGGAGGGGGGGGCGCTTCCCTGCAGCCTAGAAATAGATCATCCAAGTACAGCACCAAGATGAGTGGATCAAATCCAACAAGTATGAAGTACAAGTTGGGATCTGCCTCACTCTTGGTGAAGCCCATGCTCTACAAATATCCGTCAATCCTGGAAAACCATGCTTTGGGTGCATGGCTAAGTCCATAGAAGGCTTTCTTAATCTTGCACACATGACACTCCCTCCCATGTACCTCAAATCCCTGAGGTTTCTCTATGTATACTTCCTCCTCAATGATCTCGTTGAGGAAGGTTGTCTTCATGTCCATTTGATGAGTCCTCTACCTCATGACTGCAGCAAAAGATATCCCAACCCGAACGGAAGCATACCTAGCAATGGGAGTGAATGTATCCTCATAATCCACTCCCTCACTCTAAGAGAAGCCTCTCTCCATGAACCTCACCTTAAACTTCCCTATGTTGCCATCTACAACATGCTTGATCTTGAAGAGCCACTTGGAAGTCACCATAAACTTCCCCTTTGATCTAGGTACAATATCCCACACATCATTCTTCATAATAAAGTTGTACTCCACCATGGCAGCCCTCCAAACCTGTTGGTCGGTTGCTTCCTCATAATTGGAAGGCTTGGAATCAATGATGTTGCTCATCAGTGCCATATAGTTCAAAAACTTCTTCAAAGGCCTACTCTCCCTGAATGATACCTATGAGCCTCAACATGCTCCCAAGTGTCTCTCAATGTCTGCTTAAACCAATTGGGTCCCCTGACAGAACTAGAAGGAGCTAACCAATGAAGCACCACTCGCCCTATACTCGCGAGTACTTGCGAATAAGGACAGGTCAACCCTCGAACCGGTTACTCGCAGCAGACACGTCCTGAACTCATGGAACTTGCCCTAACACAGGAAACTCATGGAACTCACCCTAACTCGCAAAAACTCGACCCAAACTCAGCCTTACTCGCTTGTACTCGACAGTCGAAGGGAAAATATGCCCCTGAGGAAATGAGAGCGGAGGTCAAGCTTTTCAACGATTTGGTCAAGTGTTGGGGCCCGCAATTGGTGGTTTTGGAGGGAATACGAGTCTACGGGAGGCTATAAACACCTATGTTAAGTCTCTCCCTAGCATTTAGCAAGCAACCAGTCAAGCTACAATTAAAGATATTGCAATGGTGAAGAAGCAACACGGTTTCCAATAGACCGGTGCAGAAGCGGCCATTTTAAAGAAAGAAATCATGAAATTTAGTTCAACGCATTTATCTTTCAGTTACCAGGCAACAACATATGTAGTCCCTGCTTTCACAAGATTCCATTCAACCAAGTAATCAATCGTCTCCTTTCAAAGAGTGTAAAGATTCTACTTTGAAAAGAGCGAAAGTTGAACTATTCAACCATTTCCATTCAAACTGTGTAAAGTTTTGAAGTATTCAACCTTGGAGTTCATTGACTGTTGAGGTTTTGAATGTGTATCATTAATCCCTATAATGTTTTACAATTGGTGAAGATAATATGAAGATAAATCCTGTTCATTATTTAAAATTTAAATCTTTGCTTACAAAAATCGATTATGTTATGTTGTATTATCATAGTTTATGAGATGATGTTATGAATTATTGCATAGATCGTAGTTTTATAACCTATATGGATTGGAAATGCCATTAACCTCATTTTTGTGCCCAAAATTTACCATATTTTAATTTTTTCATATCTGTCGAGTCTTGTCGAGTTTGTCCCAAGTCTTTCCCGAGGCCATGAGTCACATGCCAACCAAGTCAGAGTAGTGCAACATTGGAGCTAACTCCTCCTCACCTAAAGGTTGACTCCCTGAACTGGAAGTTTGTGAACTCTATTCTCCCTTTGGAGCCTCCTGCTCCTCGTCTTCTTCCACTGGAGACAACTCATGAGAGTTCTTGGATGCCAAGTTATCCTCAAAATTAACATCTCGGCTGACAACCGTCCAACTTTGATAGATAATACCCAGTTTGGAAGCATGCAGCCCTAGGATGGTAATGACGTCCTTTTTGGAGATGGCCGCCTTTATAGCATGCAGCCCTTATGATGGAGAACACAACTTAATTCAATTCCTCGTGTCTTCTAGAGGTGAACACTTAATCCCTCCACGAGTAGTGACCTTAAAACAGAATCACACCTTTATTAAATGCATGAAGCCCTTACTGAATCGAATACACTTGATATAATATTTTCTTCAAGGGACGGATCTGATCTCCCAACAATTAGGTTGCTTCCATAATGACGTGAGGCTGGCAGTAGGATAAAAAGCTGTCAAAACAGAGATTGATGCCTCCTTTCAATAACATGCCCTTTACTCCACCCAATTGGTGGATAGGCTCTTCCTAACGATGATCACGACCTTGTCAACATGATGTGCTGTCTGGAGCTGTAAATCACTGCCTCACTATTCCATACAGTCTTTAGGCCAATTGCAAGACCCTCTTAACAGGTCGCTGCTCCTATTAGATGGATCGCTGCTCTTATTGATTAATTATGCCTTCCTCTGGTAGCTATTACCAGATCCGACCCCTATTAAAGTGTCACGTCCTCCTTCACTTTGGCGTCCTCCTTTTACTCAGGCTTCAAGGTAAATACGCCCTAATGCTTAGCACATGTAACCCTGGTATTACACCCCTCCCTTGTTGGTTGTTTCCCACGTTTTCCCTTCAATAATGGAGACTAATGGCAGCCCTAAGCGCGCCATCCAATGGATAGCTGAGAGATGAATCCCTTCAAGAGCGTCCTCCCAAGCAATGACAAGTAGAACCACTGAAAATCCAATGGAAACCTCAGATCTGAAAGAAATATCTATCTATGCTCAACTCATTCAATCTTCTTCCATTATTAAGCGTAATAGTAGATCTGTGTGATCTACTCAATAAATTGACTAGGACGGATAGATTTCACTGTCGAAACCAATGTTGACTATGGCAGTGTGCGCTAAACCCTAAATAGCTCTCAGAGCTCTTAATACGAATCTCAATGATCAATAATAACAATGGATATCGAGTAACTCACTTTTTCCTTCTTTTATCATGTCGAGATTGCATGCCCTGACTTGCTTTTCTTTCTTTTATTAAGTTGAGTTGCATGCAACTCACTTTTTGCATGCATGCTTGCATGCTCTTGAGTTATGGCTCGCATGCTTTGCATGTCAGTTGTTCCGGCTTATCAAAACGAGATTCCAACTCAAATCTGATCTTTAAATTTCACTTTACTACTGGTTGCATGTGTTTTACTGTTGTCGGTCTATATGGTTGCTTGGTTTGGCAAGGTTTTGTGTGAATATTGGTTTAACCCCGCATTAATTGCAAGCCATTTATAAATAACACATTCCCATAGAAATCCAATAACCTCAAACTTGGACACTTAAGGGACTGATCATAACAGTCAGTCAATTCTGAATACAGAATTACAGTCAAATAAATACTAGAAATCAGATCTCTAACATGAGATAGATCTAACCTGTACCAATAATAATCTTGGATAAGGATGGCTGTAGCAGCTAGCTCGACCCTGGAGATTGATATAAGATTGCTTGATAATGCAATCACTATCTGGAATAAATTGCAGATCTGATATAGGTTGAGTATTGCAGGTCTTATGCCCAGATTAGTGGACACCCAGCTTGCTATATCTTGCTCAGATTTGAAGCATGCAGCCCCTGAATGAGGAAAAGACCCTCAATATGTGAACTCGTGGCTTCTCCAATCAATACACAGCTGATAAGAATGTAAGTGTTACTCCCACAGAGGTGATGCGCCCTCATGCACAGGAATAATGCTGCTAACAAGACCACGGTCCCATTGAAATGAGCACGCAGCAGTGTAGATCATTGTTCTCCACAGTGGATACACATGTCTTTGCCCAACACGTGGTACTGTCTTCCCTAGGAATGATGACTGCACCCTAGTTCAGACCTTTTATGTAATATGCGGTTGTCCTCTGAATTCACGCCTCCTCTAGATGAGTATGCAGTCAATAAATGGAGTCTTGTTGTCTTTGTAAATGCTGCCAGGAAGAAGAGAGATTTCCTCTCATGGACCACACCTCTCTTGAATTGGTAGTGTAACCTCCTATAGAAACACGCAGAGGTTAGGCAGAGATGTGTTGCCATAATTCTTGATAGAAAACGCCCTTGTTCAATGGGGAAATTTGCTGCCCATAAGTAATGAAAGGATGCGCCCTTCCATATCCTTGAACTGTTTATTATGCCCTAGAATCCTTATGAAGAATAATGGATGTGCTGTGACAATGAAGGATGATCTATCCCTGTAGGTGATTAGGGTAGATAGATTTCGCTACCAAATCCACTTCTTGGTTAAGGCGATGTGCCCTCAATTCTAAATAGCTCTTAGAGCTCTTAACACGAATCTCAATGATCAATAATAACAATGGATACCAAGTAACTCATTTTTTCCTTCTTTTATCATGTTGAGATTGCATGCCCTAACTTGCTTTTCTTTCTTTTATTAAGTTGAGTTGCATGCAACTAAATTGATGCATGCTTGCATGCTCTTGAGTTATGGCTCGTATGCTCTGCATGTCAGTTGTTCTGGTTTATCAAAACGGAACATTACATACAAGAGGTGAACCATTTGAAGTCTGAATGTAGACCATTGACAAATGTTAGGCCTGTTGTAGATGATGACAGCCCTAACCCTGATGACAACAGCCCTCAAAGAGATTACTACTGCTAATTGTTGACTGATCCAAAGCCCTTGTTGACTGTTCCAAAGCTGCATTGACTGTTTCAAGCCCTTTAGGGCTATGGATGCCTGTTCCAAGCCCTAACAAGGCTGTTGTTGACTGGTATACACCCTAACAGACATATTGTTGCCTAATCCAAGACCTAGCAGGGCTATTGTTGATTGGTGCAAGCCCTATCAAGCCCACGACTGAGTGAAAGTGGTCCAACAAGGGTTGCAACCAAGTGAACTAAGCCCTTCTAGGGCTGCGGCCTCCTTAACCAAGCCCTAATCAGGGCTACTGCTGGCTGGTACAAACCCTATCAGGCCCACAGCTGCTTGATCTGCCTTCCTCTCCCTGATTTGAGGCCCCTACGGCCTATCTGCTGATGGCCGCAATGGGTTCAAGGCCCCTAGGGCCTGCCAAAACTGTCCACAGCATGTCCATCCTGATACAGTCCTCTTCGAGTTGTCTGCGACCTGTTGTTTCCTTCCCTGAGCCCTTCTAAGGGCCTGTTCTTGATGCGTCAACCCTCTAGTGGCTAGTTCAAGGCCCTTTAGGGCCTGTATCAGATATCGAAAGCCCTTTTAAGGCTTAGACAGACCTCGGCACCCTTAATGGAAGCTCTGTGGGCTAGGACAAACCCACAGCACCCTTCAACAACAGCCCTGTGGGATAGAACTCAGTCACGACAGCCCTTGTGGAAGAGAAGGAGAGCATAGAGGAAGACGGCAATCCTTGTAGGTTTAAATGTTGATAAAAAATTCAAAATTGAGATGAAGAAGATAGGCCGCAACTGTGAAAGAAGTCTTGGTCAGAGATGATGAGGATAGAATGACATGATTTGTCTCTTGAGAGTGCTCCTTATTTATGTTTTATTGTTGAACAATCAAAGGGGTCACTCGGTTTTGAATAGCTAGTGGATTGTACTAGACATGTGATAAGGCTATGGTATTTACAACAACTTCATCTTATGCATATTAATGAAGTTTTCAGCTGTCCAATACTTGTGTAATCCCAAATTTGATTTTCAACCATCTATTCCTTCCAATGTTGAAAAAGTCGGCATTGGCAAAAAGTCGGCAAGGGTCCCAAATACAACTTCTCGGCAACATTGGCAAAAAAATTGGGAAAAATCAGCAAAAGTCGGCAAGCATTAAAAAATACGAAATACATTCATTTGTTTTAGAATTTTAAACATATAAAGCAACAATAACATCAGATAAACACCTTGGAACATAAATATGGAGAAAGTGCTAATATATAGATGTAGTGGATGCAAATAACTCGGAGCGGTTTGATTTCAATGACTCAGACTACTAAAAAATACATAAAATTTTACAATTTTAATGAAAAAAATATATATTGAACATACCAAGCTATGATTCCAAACCATTAGAGACAACTATATTATCAAAATTGCATCAAATGCAATACATATCTAAATCAAAATTGAAAAAACATAATCATCAAAATCATTGTCTATGTTTGGGATCCTATTCATCAATAGCACCATGTTCCCCCACCTCTAGGCTCTAGCCCTTGCCTCTACCTCTAATATCGAAGTTGATCCTCCAAGGAAATCAATTAACACCCTACAATTTTGATGAAACTTCTTAATCCAAGCGTCAAAATAAGGTAGAAAGAGCTTCCCATGCTTAATAAGTGATTTTTCTTGACTGAAAGGTACATTTTTTATTAAGGTCATGACAGAGGAATTCAATCAACTTCAACAATCAGGCATTCACACCACCAACATCAAGGTACATAGAGAGCTTGATGTGCTTCATTAAATTCCAATCCCTTACCCACATACATGATAGAATCCAGTGGAAACATTGATACTGAAATCCTGAAAACCATTAGGTCTGTTGAATTTTGAATGGGATCTAAAATTCTACTTTCTGCATATGAAGTCCGATGAGGTTGGAACCACTCTCAAACATCCTGAAACAATTAATGGTAATGCTAAAAATTTAAGTAAAAGGATGGAAAATGAAAGATAAAGAGAATGTCACTTTTACATGGAAAATGAAAGATAAAGAGAATGTCATGGAAAATGAAAGATAAAGAGAATGTCACTTTTACATGGAAAATGAAAGATAAAGAGAATGTCACTTTTACTTTAAGAATTTAACATTACCATTTAGTATTGTTGACATCAATGTCACTTGTACAAAACTCGTCAAATTTATAAAAAAAAACCCGAGTTTTTAGAACTGTGAAGAAACCTCCTTGGCGATTTTTCCCATTATGGAGGCCTGGGCGACTTTTTGGGTTGACTTGCGCTTTTTACTAAGAAGTCGTGCCTTTTTGGAAAAAGTCGCGCCTCCACGACTTTTTAAAGAGTCGCGAGTTTTTCCCTAAGCCGATTTTTCGGCTTAGGGAAAAACTTGCGACTTTTTAAAAAGTCGCCGCCGATTTTTTGGCGAGGTTTTCAACACTGATGTCTTGCTCATTTGAAATAAGTTACGACATATAAGTAATATAAAGCTGAATGTGTTAAGTAATTTAACATTTACATAGAAGAAGATTGGGTAGATTTGCTGATGTGTTTACAGCTGTGATAAGTGATTTTCAGATCCATTAATGATTATATGCATGATCAGATTGCCCTAGAGGGCTGAAACTTATTGGCACACTTTGGCATATTATCTCTTAAATTGCCTAGTGGATTGGTGTTGTTAAGAGTTGAGATATTGCCTGTTGTTGCTGCTATTTTGTTTGTATTTTATAACAGCCCTAAGGCTGAAAATGCGCAGGGTTAAGATCCAGGAAACCTCTAGTCAAAAGGTGAAATTTCTGTTTTGCATTAGTCATTTGAAATTTGAAATTTCCACTAAATCAAACGGCACTCCCGTTAGGTGAGATGCAAGAAGTTCAGTTACTGGATTGCAGTCTGACCTAAAGGCCTTTCTATTGTCCTTTAGGTAGACTTCCAATTGTATATGATTGCTGTGTCATGTATAAGCAGCATTTTCCTGAAAGAAAAGAGCAAAAAGTGTGGCATATTACCTAAACAAGATAAGAGAACCACAATGAAACTGCAACTTTGAAAGAATATTCAGCACTAACAATAGATAGTGACCAGCATTAAAAGAACACGGCTGCCATGCCAAGACCAAATGTAAAATGTAAAATCCTCTCAGCTTTCCCACTGTAAGATATTTAAAACAACTGCATCAAATGCATAACAAAACTAGGAAACCACAATGTCTCGAAATAACCTTGTCAATTATACTTTCGATGACATCATCTGAAAGGTTCATGCCCGACTCAGCAAGCGTGGCCACTACCATACTCTTCACCTGCATTTTAAAACAACTAATACATAAATTGATACAAAGTAAGAAGAATTACATTATACCAAAGAAAGATAAACATGAAAAAAAAATCGTGTTCTAGAAAATCATCATAAAACAAATCTCTGAAGTAATTGTTTCAAATACATTGATAATATTGATGCAATATCTAGCATACTATGTAACGTACAATCTATGATATGTAATGGATCTAAAACCGTTTTGGTTTAACATGTATGTAGCAATTAATCTCATTATAGATGGAAAAACAATTTTTAACCAGCTCTGAAAATTTGAAGTGGGATGATCTTAAGCGAATGGAGTTAATAATTCTACCAATATTTTCAGTCTCCTATTGACAAAGAATTGCAAGGGGAGTAAAGAGTAGGACATTATCTGGCTAGGAAAAAACACACGCAGTTGTACACCTAGCATAACAAATCTCAAGAAAGTTGAAAATAGCACTTAAAATCAGAGATTGACTTTTCAAAAGGGAAATTTTCAAAATGAACCGTCACAAATTATCAATTAGCTTCTATCTACAATTATTTATTCCCTCCCACCTTGATAATTATTGCAGAGGATAGCCATACCTCTTGTCTCTCAATAAAGCCTTGTTGCTTTAGGTCATAGAGTTCAAAGGAAACTGCAGTAAATTAAAAACAAGAATAAAGGTTAAAATGTTTATACAACATGGTTTGCACAGGATCATGCTCAAGCCAGTCAATATTCAACATACATTACTAGTGTTAAAGACCACCTATACACAAGCTGAATTTAGGCTAAATTTGTGGACAGATCATATGTTATATCTACTTGACTTCTTGGACTCAGAAAAAAGCATCCCCACTTACACCTGCATGCACATACATGTAAAAGTGGTAACACTCAATGAAGTGGTGTTAGAAGTTATTACTACTTATGTAACTCTATATGTTAAATATATGGCCAATGTAATATTGTAATGTTAAAAACTGTAGATAGAGGTTAGGTGGTTAAACCACCTATCGAACTAGGGGTGTTATAAATATGTCACCTATGGTGAGTTATGAGGTGTGTGAAAGATGTACTGTAACATTATAATAGACATTAATTCTCTATGCCATTGTCATCTATAAATCTGTGCATCCCAATTTCTTAGCAAGAAGAAACTGTAATACGAGTACCAGAAAGATAAAGATAGTTAAACACATATCTTCAGAAGCCAGCGTATGAAGGACAGCTGCAATTAAGGTATGAAACATGGGGGTTTTGATATTCTAAGGATAAGTTTAAAAATAAAAAATAAACAGTTGTTGGTAAATAAAATTAAAGAGCGTTCTATCGTGAACCTTTAAAGTTTAAAGGTTAAAATGAAAAATCAATAAATGGCAGTGAAGATATGAGATTAAAAGAATGCAGCAATGAACGCCCCCGTGGAGATTTTCCAGCAACAGGATGACATGGCTTCCCTCCTTCCATGGTCATCATATTGGTGACTAGGCCACAACAATTAAAACAAGAAATTTGCATTTATATGCATTGCGTGACTTCATTTGGTGATAGCAATTGACTAAATGACAATAGAACGTTTTGGAAAAGGATAATTAGGGATTTCTTTGCATAATGTGACTGAATGCTGAAGTCCGGAATGATAATCTGTCAGTTTTTTCAGAACCAATGACACCGGTCTGATGGTTTTTTAGGTCCATGATGGTGATCTGTGAAAGCAATGTCTGCAAAAATATTTTCCTCACCCTATTGCAGGCAAATGTTAGATCAAGTACATTTGCCTTCCCATATTGCAGACAATGCTACCCAGACATCTCATGAAAGCACATCACAACCAGGGTATTTAGATGTATATCGGGCACCTGTTTGCAACCTTGCAGTTCGATAAAAATGGAGATCCATTTTTCAGATAAAACTGTAAAACAATTGCAGAGATTTGCTGCAAATCTAATTTTTTGGACTATTAGGGCATGAGAGATATCGCAATAGATTCGTGCACAGTACCGGAGCAGTTGCAATCGGTGAAGTTTAAAATTTAAACCTTAATAAGCACGCCCACGTGACGATATAATGAAAACTCATCACCAAATTTTGTCGGCAGAAGCATTGCAATTGTAGATATGAGTCTCACTCAAATTGGGAAAAGGATTGCAGATACCCATCCATAGATAGCACAAGTGAAATCAATTAAGAAAATGAAAAAGTTGTTAGGGGCACAGTTAAAGACGTTGACCGAAGTCAAACCTGAAGATGCTCACCTAGGGCACACATTGAGGCTATGAATCCCAGAAAAAACGACAGCATCAAGTTTTTTGCTAGGTGCTGGCAATAGCCGCAGACTCCAAAGATATTTACTTATTTTCGTGAAAAAATTTTCTAACACAAAGATATTAAAACAGTGTCAAAAGGTTTTTATTTTTGGTGTAGAAACAGAGATGTTTTTTGTCACAAAAATGAAAACCCTTCTAAATGTTTATTGTCGTTCTGGGCCTCACATCTGTTCACAAGTTCCAGTGAATGACGAAACTAAGCCTAGATAGACAGAATACCCCAAAAAGCAGTGAAAAATTTGCCCCAGTGAAACAAAGACGTAGATAATAAGATCATAGATAATACTACTAACAAGGAAGATGGGAGATGACGGCAACAATTCCTTTTTTGAATGGCTAGCTCTCCAGTGCAGGGGGGGCAATGGAAGGTGTTATCACCCAGAAATTGCCACACTGAAAAAGCTTAAGGGAGTCCAAATAAAACTAGGAAACAAGCCAATGTCACCTCGCTAATTTCCTCAAACTTCAAAGTTAATGCTTGCTAACTTCAAGGGGTATCCGAAATTACCGAATCAGTCAACACTAGAAACAATAAACCAGCATAGATCCATCTTAAACCCAGATCAATCAAGCACCGAGAGGGATCCAATTCCTTGAGGTGTAAATATTTTTTACCTTGAGTTTTTACACGTTCAGAAAAATTTACATCTCGAGAAATTTGATCCATCTCAATGTTTGATAAGCATCAGGTTTAATATGGATATATGATGGTTTTAATTTTTTATTTTATAGGCTGACATAGATTTTTCTGTGTTGCACGGGTACTGCTCCCTACCCTTAGAAATGGCGTACCCTACGTTCCCGCGTACCTGGGAGCTTTGGAGCTGGTACGAAACGCTCCAAAAGAGCCGGGTACTTCATCGGGTACTCGGGAGCTTTTCGGGTACTTTGCAGAAGGTAAATGGAAGCTCCCGATACGAGTTCCTTAAGGTACTTGTGACTGGGAGCTTGTAGAAGCTCCCGATCCATCGAGGAGCTTTGAGAGGCTCCCGATGGATCGGGAGCTTCTTCAAGCTCCCAACCACGAGTACCCAAGCCATAAGCTTTGAGAGGCGTTTTTTAAATTTTAATTTTTTATTTGTTTGAAACTTTGATGCCCTTTGTGCTTAGATTTCTGTGCGGGTGAGTGCAGAATTGCAGATTGTAAATATCAATAGAATATTTGCGCTGATTGCTTGAACAATAATAAATTTAATTTCATTTATATTCTATTTTATTTTTAGTATTTAGTTTATGCTCTGTAATTTTAAATTTTTTAATATTTTTATAATTTTATTTAATTCTTAGAGCAAAAAAAATATGACAGTCCCATTTTCATGCCAACCACCTAACTGTCAACAACTATTATAGTATTAAGTATTAAGTTTGGTTCTTATTTCTTAACTGTCGAGTGTTATTGTTAACAAACTTATGGCATATGTTGATAACTTGATTGGTTAGTATTACAGATCAGATTGTAGAGTCTAGACTGTTCTAAGTTCTTTCATTTTTTAATTTTTCATTAACTTTTGAATCTTTGATTGTATTTTTAATTTTCAGTTTACAAGCCATGGACAGAGAGTTGGAAAATGAATGTGGTGACAGCAGCATGAGACCACCACAACACAACAGCATGAGACCTCCACGAGCTCAACAGCAGGAGCCAGCCACTCAAACTCAAGCAAGCAACACTTCCAAGAAACCCTTAATGAATTTTGTGAAGAAGATAACTCAAAACAAGAGAAAAAATAGTGGGGGTTGTGAAGAATGGGAGTGTACTTTATGTGGACATGTATTTAAGGGTAGCTATACTAGAGTATGGCATCATCTCTTATCCATACCTGGGTTAGGAGTGAAGTCATGCACATCCAGCCTTGAGCAAAGGATGGAGATGGCTAAGCTTCACATGGACTGCAAGGGAAACACCAATTGTAATAGTGATGGTAGCTCTGCATCCCCTAATACTAATAGTAATAAGAGAGGTAGAGATCAAGGTTTCTCCCCATCTAACAATGATTCTTCAATCAATGAGGAAACCCACTTTCCAATTGACTCTATGGGGGGGGGGGGGGTTCTACTACTAAGAAAAAGAGTGATGTAAATGATTCCATTTTGAAAATGTACAATATGGTGCACAGGGATGAGGCAGATGATGCTATATCAGATTTTTTTATGGCAAATGGAATTCCATTTAATGCTACCCGTTCACCACAATATAAAATGATGGTGCAAAAAATCCATGCTGCAGGATCAGGATATGTACCCCCGGGTTATAACAAAATGAGGAGTTCATTGTTAGATAGGGGGGGTGACAAGAATGCAAGTGTTATCGGAGGACCTCAAGCAATCTTGGGTCCATTCAGGTTGTTCAGTTGTCGTGGATGGTTGGACAGATATTCAATCAAGACCTTTGTTGAATGTTATTATCACATCACCAGAAGGGCCTTACTTTTTAAAGGCAATTGATTGTAGTGGAAAATACAAAGATGCTACATTCATGTTTGAAATGTTAAAGGATGCAATCAAAGAAGTTGGCCCTTCAAATGTGGTACATGTGATCACAGATGCAGCCCCTGTTTGTAGAGCAGCAGGATTGATGGTCCAAAGTCGATACAGGCATATCTTTGAACATTATAGTTAACTTAATGAACATTATTTTAAAATAGTTAACTATAATGTTCATTAAAAGTTAACTATAATGTCCATTATGCAATCTTTGAACATTATAGTTAACTTTTAAAATAGACAAAATGACAAAAAGTTAAAAAATTAAACTTATAATTTAATAAATTTATGTTTTTTTAATATATATTAAAATTTAATATATTATATTATTGCCGCTCCCAACTTGACGTTTCCTGTAAATTTGTACGAAGCTTCTAGCCATACCGGATACTCGTGTCCACGTACCCCACGTACCCGCGTACCGGAAACTTGTGCAACATTGAGATTTTTTTAATTAATTTCGATTGGTTTTAATTTTTTTTATTTTGTGAGCCGACATGAATTTTTTAATTACTTTTTATTTTTGGTAATGTCATGTTACATTATGTTACATGACAACAACATCTCCCTCGTACCGGGTTGTGTTACCAACTAATTTGTACATTAGTTGGATTTCTTGTGAGCCACCAGAGTTGTGAACATTTCCAATGCTCATCATCAGTGTTCAGAAGTCTAGAAGTCATTTTCAGGGCCAATTTTGGCCCCTTTCTAATAATTGCATGTTCATGCCCTGGTTTTCACACAACTTGTAGTTGCCCCAATAGATGATCCTATACAGGACGGTAGAGGGGATGGGCAACCCAAGAGGTGACACAAGAGAGCCTCAATTCCCAAGATGGATTGGTTGTCATGCCAATCGAGGCACTCTTCACTTTGTGCTATCCAAGCCACAGATAGGAAAGGGGGAGACCCTGATCTACTCTCGACAGGACAAATCTAACCCAATCACCAGATCAAGCTATGAAAATAGGGTACGTAAGGTGAGGGGTGAACAACACTAGATTAAAGGAACAAGGTCACTGTGGAGACTTGGGATAAATAAGATTCGACTTTAAGTGTTTAAACACGGTGACTTGAAGATTAAGAATAGATCCAGGATTTAAGTGTTAGGGAAAATGATCAAATCCAATTGCCTTGGGAAACGTGAACCTTAAAACAGGGAAATGGTCCAAGGAAGCAGATATGAATAGATTAGGGATTTCTAGCACTGCTTGGTAGAAGAACGTGAACCTTAAAACAGGGAAATGGTCCAAGGAAGCATATATGAATACATTAGGGATTTCTAGCACTGCTTGGTAGAAGATCTGATAGTATCAAAGTTTACAAGCAAAGATCAGGCATCAAACAACTAAAAAAGGGGACAAATCAGAGAGGGTGCAAGAGAGAGAGACCAATGCCTAGGGATTTGGGAAAGAAGGATTCCACTGAGGGTGACGCCCTAGTAAAACCACTTCAGGTTTAGACTAAAAGTAAAAACCTAGAAATCATTCGCCACGATTTGAAGTTGTTTGAGCTAGAGAATTTTTATGAATTTTAGCAGCTTAGGGTTTATAGAAGAAGTAACAGCAGACTAGTGGAATAGATAAATAACTCAAGAAAAACAATGGTACTTACCTCCTGTCACTTGCAGATGCCAAGTGCAATAATGTTCCAACCCCCTCGAAGCAATCCCAAGTTGATTTGACAATCCCCAGATGAAATCGATTTGCCTCCAACAACTAGTGCGCCCCCCTTCCTGCAGATGACAATCTTAGTGAGAATTGATTTACGGAAAGAGAAAGTAAATGGTGTAAGAAGAATCAGATAGCATAAATATTGATCAAAGATACAATAAAAACTACTCCCTGATTATTTTATTCATCCAGTAAAGAGATCTGGAGAAACCCCACAAAATCCTCCAATGAAGTTGCCCTCCTGCAAAGCACACACTAAGCCAAAACGCCTAGCATGGATATCTTATCAAACAACAAGGATGTAATAGGCTATCAGAGCTACAATCAAGCACAAGAACAATCTATAACAAAGGCACAAGATTTTTCCCAAAATAATTCTTTATTGCCAGAAATCCATTGCCAAAAAGTCCCTTTACAATGAGGGGGGTCTCTCCTTTAAATAGGAATGAAAGAGAGCAAAACCATAACTACTTTTTGAATAAGTGGTTGAGATTAAAAAATACATCAATGATAATCAATGGCTAAGATGAACCCAAATACAATACACATGGATCAAATCAATAATAGAGGGGGCACAATCACTAAGTCGCCCTAGGGGGACACACCACATAAAAAGTGACTAGAACTCATAACATAAGCACATGGTGGGGCTAGGAGGTGTAACTATCCTTCTCTAGTATGTCCCCATGGCACAATAACATATGATAACTCAACATAGTAACATATTGTGACCACATGGGCCAAATCCTTCCCCTCAATGACATAATAAAAATCCAAAATAATAGTCCAGAGTGTGTGGACCCCACTGAATGCTGTAATGTGTCGGAAGGTGTGAGATGCACCACAAAAATCCTCTGAACAAACCTCATGCCAATTCTTTAACTCAATTGCCCAAATCAATTTCCTCGGTAACCATTTCTTCCATTTTTTATCCTCATAAAATCACCTGTAAAAGAATAAAATGCTTGTACCTCTCTACCTGGTACCTCAGGCACAAATCTGACTGCACCAAAATGTCTAGGAGCATGGTAATATGGTAATAACAAGTGGTTGGACCCCATACTCCCTCTGTAGCGCCCTAGGTGAACCAAAATAATCTCTAACTGTGCTGACAGGCCATTTTATATGGAAAATATGTAATAAAGTGACAATTTGATCATAATCTCATCTGAAAGTGCCTGAAACCGATATCTGAGTGTACAAATGGACTCAGAAGGCCCAAATATAGTAGATATGAATACTCATACACCATATGACCACTTGGATAATCATCTATAAGCTCAACCATGCCTGGACAAATAAAAATAATGGTCTGTAAATAATAATAATAATAAAAATCCATCAAACCATCATATAAAACCTGTGTCTGCTGCATGGAACCATCAAGTGGGCATCATAGGACCACAAATAATCAATCTCGAACATCATAGGTCCAACTCATCTCAGATCCTGCGGTTGACTTGGTCAAAACTTATCAAAATAATGACCCAGGCTCAATCTAACTGATGCTGCAAGTGCAAATGGATAAGATATGTTCTTCGAATTATTTTAATAGCAAGACTAAAGTACAAAGTAGCATTTCACTGGCGAATAAGCAATAATACATCAAATATAACTCTGGATTAAGATAATCAAATACTAAGAAAAAGACCTGTTGCCGCCTAAAACACACTTGACCGCGGGTAAGTCTCCCAACCGTTATGTGTGTTCCTGAGGGAAACTATGATTGTAGAACCCAATGTCACCTCGGTCCTAAACTCCTTCGTTTAGACCACAACTCCTAAAGGTCAAGGGGGTTAGTCCCTACTTACTAAGATTCTTTTTAAAGTTCGTTTTAAGAGTTGTAAATTATTGGATGTTCAAATGACAGGGGGACGTGCAGAGCTGCAATAGTTCAATGACAAGCAAAACCTCTTAAACAATTAACCAAATATGATTGCAAGAGAGAAATAAACAATTATGCCACAAGAACAATGCCTTCTCTACTCGGGCTATGGAGTCACAAAAAACAGTTTATCAAATACTTTTCCAATAGCATTAAATCATCCACTTAGTAAACTATCACAAAATGCCTTGCAGTAAATGAACAAAATATTCTAAGATACTTGTAACAAGATTGAGCCCAAAAAATGAAGTGCTTTTGAAGTAAAGTGCTGTAAAAAATAGTAACAATGTTGTACAAATGGTCCTGTAAGTTTTAGTTTGTTTTAAGTCTCACTTCAACTTAGGGGATTAAGGTTTTGCAAAACAACTAAGCTACTCTATGTGTCTACCCTGAAAGACTATCTCTTTCAATTTGAGAGAGATTGGTGGGTTCTCAACTAGCTCCACGGATCAATCCCAAAACTTGTTGAGTGCTCAACTGGAGGACACAAAGTACCATGAGGCTCCCAACAGCCTCTACCCCACTAGCTCCACAGGTCAAGTCCATTTGTCTCAGTTCTAGTAAAGATATGTTTCTGAGTGCCTATTATTCTAGCCAACTCAAATCCTTGCCCTTTCTTGCCACCCAGGATCGGCCGAACCGGTAAGAGGAGTGAATACGGGGCAAGAATCGGGGCTTAAATTAATTTTTTAACTTTGAGCAAAACGAACAAAGTGATACAAACCAACACGATTTCACAAGGGAGGCAGAGCCTTCTCACTTGTGAGGTGTGGGCAAAAGTAAATACAGGCCAACGCGATTTCACAAGGGAGGCAAAGCCTTCTCACTTGTGAGATGCAGGCAAAATAACTTAAAACAAGAGTTAGAAATAAATTATAACCCGCTATGATTTTGCATGGACGGGCAAAGTCTCTTCTCATGCAAGGTGTGGGAAAAACAAATGCAAGCCAACGTGATTTCACAAGGGAGGCAAAGCCTTCTCACTTGTGAGGTGTGGGCAATGTAAATTACAACAAGGAAATAAAATGTTGAACCCAAGCTAATTACAAGTACAATGCAAGGGTGGCAATGCTTCCTCTCTTGCATGTAATGGAAAGCAGACTAACTAAGCACTTGCACTTGAAATAAAATATGAAAAATCAAGCCCAAGAGTCTCTCTTGGGCTTGTTACAATGATACAAATTTCAGCACTTAGTATTTTGTAAGAAAAGAGGGGAAAGAGAGTGATTTTAACTGTTTTCTTCCAAGTGGTCGAAATGGCAGTAGCTAGTGGAGGCCTTTTATGCTTGGAGATGGTCGAATTTGGGTAGCATAACCCTCTTGAAATGTGCAGATCTGCTAAAAAGCAGCAAGCAAAAGTTATGGAAACATGTTAGTATATCATACAAAACTTACAAAAAAAATCTAAAAAATTTATGAGTAATATTTTCTCAAGGTAATAGCATGTAAACAAGATTTGAAATCTAATTTTTGTATGAGAAACATGTAGAAATAAAATGCAAAAAATTTAAATGGAAGAGAAGAGATTGTGCTCATTTCTCTTCTAGTGCTTGGAGAAATGGGGTGTCCGACCAAGGAATTCCACTCTCGAAACTAAGTAACCTGCAACTTGTAAAATGTTTGCTACACACTAAAAAAAAAGGTTAGTACTTAAAGAAGAGCTAAGAGATCATAAACTTCGACCAACAAGCATATGAAGATCTTAACTACGAAAATAGGAAACTCATGAGATTAATAGCAACAATACTAGAAATCTTACCAAAGCAAAACAGTTTGCTTGTTTGGCCTCCCCAAGCATGAATAGCTATGAAGTTCAGAAGCAAACCACCATTACAGAGAAACCAACACCAAATCTCCTCCAAAGAATTTCTATTACCAAGCCAAATGGCTGAAAATTACAATGGCCCAAAAATGGGGCAAGATGGAAGCAAGAGAAGAGAGAAAATAGAAATGGAGCAAGAACATGAGGGATTGTAACCCAAATGAGGAGGAGCCTCCTTAAATAAGAAAAGAGAGAGGGGAGAGTTCATTTGCATGAGTGACATTTGTCACTTGGAGAGAAAGGGGGCCCATGGAGGGGGGTGCACTGCCATGGGTTAAAAATAACAAACAATGGGGGAGAAAAACCCCCCCACTCATGTTGTATATTCCATCGTTAGGCCAAGGGGAAGGAATCATGAAGGTGGAACACCCCCTTTTGGCTTATTTCAATTTATCTAACTTCTCATGGTGAGAGAGGGTTTCCCCCTTAGAGAGAAACTTTAAACTCGAAAAACACTTGCTTGGGGGGCCCTCTTTGGCCTTTAATTTTACCTTAGGGACAAATTTAGAAACTTAACTTGGCCACCCCGAATTACTTTAGGCACTTTTCCAAAATTTGTCTTACTAATTATTTGCCAATTTTCCTGATTTCTTTGACTAACTTAGGAAAATGTGTCCAAAACCTTAGCAAGACTTGTCCGAATGACTTCAAACTTGGTCCAAGGGTGTAAGGGGTCTCATGCCATTTATCTTGAGTACCAATAGCCCTATACAACATCATAAGGGACCACTTATCCCTCTTTTACATTACAATTTTTATGATGAGGGAATTTTTTAATTACCAAAAATTAAAAAATCCTAAGTAAAACTTAATGAGATTCTGCAAGACTCTGGATAATGTCTAGCATGGTAATATAGAACATTCTTAGGCCCCAATCACCCCATGAACTCGATCATTAGAATGCCTTTCACCACTTTGGAGGTATTTTTTAGTGAAAAACTCAAATAATTAAAATCACTAAAAATGAATTTTAATTATCCAAGTGAAAAAACACTCAATGAAAGGACTTCCCTAATGATAAAGTCTTAGGCAATTTAGTTACACAAAAATTGACTCCCATGCTGACATATCATTACAAAATCCACCGCAGGGGTGCGAAAAGTTCATGGAGAAAATATAAGAAAAAGAGTTGCCTCGCTTGAAAATTTTCATTAGGTACTTCTTCAAGAAAAAATTTAGGGGCGAATCTTCGCCCATGAGCTAAATTAAGGGGTTTGAAATTTTCAATGGGCGAATTTTTTAAATAGAAAGAGTTTATTAAAATTAATATTAAATAGCTCACTATTTATTTATTTTAAGTATCAAAATAGTTGGTTAGCCCAACCATATTTGAGAGAAATAGTAAAAAAATAAAAAATTAGCCCACTTAAAAATTGGGTCAGAACCCTAATTCGCCCAGATTTCTAGCTATAATAATTTTCATAAATTATTTTGCCCATATTTCTAGCCATAATAATTTCCATAAAATATTTTTCCCCGTGATTTCTAGCCATGGTGGCTTTCTTTACCCCCTAGCTATGGCAGTTTTTAATGTTACTTCACCTCTAATTTCCATCAACCACTGAAGTTCCAACAATATTCCCCCTATTTCAGCCCTATGTTGTCATGATCACTACAACTGCCCTAATTATATAAAATTTGTTAATTGGGGTTTCATTATATCACTATATTTCTTATATCGTTGTGTGTGAGTGAGTTCTTTCAACTTTGTCCATCAAGACCTTGGTGCTGAGATTAGCAAGACGTCCTCCAATAAGCTAAGTTTTTTCGTATTATTATTATGTTGCTGTAATCTAATTGCCTCATATACATCTATCTATTTTTGGTAATGTAGGGACAATTTAGTTCAGAGTAGAATCCATTAATCAAAATTGGAAGATATTATGTTAGGTTTCATGATAGTTACTTTCTGTTTAGTGCAATTTTACTTTCTGTTTAGTGCAATTTATTGCCAAACACTTAAAAACTATAAATGGATTTATGAAAAAAGAGGAGGCCAACTTTTGCAATTGACCGTGCATGGTTTGTCAAGGATAAGTAGACTAATATATCCATTTCATTTCATTATATCGTCCATTTTCACATTAATATGGTATGCATATTGAAGAATTCATGTTCTATTACTTTCGATTCTGGCTAAATACTGTGAAAATCATTATATATTTAGCAGACTAAAGAGCTTGGAGGTCTTCCAGTGACAAAGCTATCCCCAACAGCTTATAGAGTTAAAGAACTGGTCCTTAATTTTTAATCTGATTGCAGACACTTGGCTTACTTGTAGTTTGATTGGAGATGTGGTTAGGTTATGGCGTTCATGGACTACCTCCCTTTTCAAGTAAAGTAGAAAGAATTACTTTTTTAGGTCGAAGATTTTTGCTAACAAAAATACAAACACCAAATCCAAATGTCCAAAAGAAAAATTCTTTGGCAGGGATAGTAAGGAGGATCATAATCCATTGATAGTATTTTTTTAAACAAAATTCTTATCTGGAACGTTGTTTTGAGTCATTATTTTATTCATATTTTTTAGTGAACTGTGTCTCAGGGATTTTTGTTCCGAATATTTTACCCAGAATTATAGCAATTCAAAACCTATGAAAATTGAACGGATAACTGCTAAGCAATGAATGGTAATAGAAATCGATAAACTCCGCCAAAAAGATTTGTTTTTGTTAAATTAATTGACTCTCCAGGTTATCAATATATATGTTAATATTTCACAAATAACTATAGTGATAGATCCCATATTCATATCAACTATTATGATTAATGGTAAATTTATAGGAATTTGAAAAAGTATTGCTTTGGGTATATCGAACCCGTATCATTTCGAATGTTTGCTGAGCTGCTCAGTAATTATAATTTATTATTATAATTTTGTGTTAGTATTATACTCTTAGGTTTTTATATCATCTCCCTTATTACTATTGAGTTATTATTATTACATTATTACTATTAAATGTAGTTTTTTATTCAAGTTTTATTTTATATGTAATTGTTATTTTATTTTTATTTTTTAGTATTTATTATTTATCAAAATGTAAATTTATGTAGGTTTTTTTGTTATCATTTTCCTAAGTCATTTTATATAAAAAAATAGATTTGTGTAGTTTTAAGTTTTATTTTTAAAGTTTTCAATGAATAATAAATGAGATGTTAAAATTTGGAATGATTATGTATAATCTTTTTTTTAAATTTAAATTGCACGTTTTTTATACTTATAAGATGTCTACTCCCATATTTTAGTAGTACTTGATTTTTTTATTACGTATTTTTTTTGTATTGTATCCGAATCGTATTTGAATCCGTACTCGAATCTTGCTACTATAGCTATAACTCAAGTCCCTGAAGCTAGTACTCCTCTCCTGCACTGCATGGATCCTGCATGTGAATCCATTCTTTCCGTCCTCGAATAGTCCACATTTCCATATTGGATGGCTAAACCACTGTGAATCGATCATTTATCATGTAAAACAAGAGCTTATTTTTCTTTTCTCGACGAGAATAGATTCCTTATGACCTCAACCATTAATTATTTATTATAATGAGACTTTATATTCATCCAATATTAAAATCTACAAGGTAACGTTTTTTCTATAAGTTTATTTTTTGTCAATGCTTATTGTTCACGACTACCATTTACATATTAAGGAATGCATAACAATTGTAATATATGAACCAAATACGCTCCAACGACGTGACAATACGCTCCCACGACGTGACAATGTAATATGCTCCAGGATCTCCACAAACTTCAAACTTTTAAGCTTTTATTAATCCATCAACATCATAATACAGACTCAATCTCACAGTGGATCGGCTTCAGAGGGCGAAGCTCATCACCACACACTAAGACAGCGTGCCTAGACACAATGTCACTGGTCCGTTTACCTTTCAGGACTTCTCAGAGAGCATGAACTTACTTGGAGGCTCTTGGGGATCCAGTGATATTCCTACTAGCACAACTTACAAAGAGTCAACATAATTTACAGAGTCGAACCTTGGATTTCTGATGCTGTATTATACCGCAAGGGCAATCAGCAGAGCATACCTTCCTTGGCTCTCACACACCTAAGACTCGCAGAGCTTCCGACTACTGGAAACACTCGGCTCTAGACTCTTACTTGCAGAGCTCTTAACTAGCTCAATGCATACTACTCGAATGAATAAAATGACTCCGGGACCTTCCTTATATAACATCTTAGCAGGTCATCCGGTTGCAAGAAACAGGCACTAAGCAGTCAAAAGCAAGGAATCTGAGGTCATGGTGGGACCGCACCATTATTATCTCATCCCTTAAAGGCAGCGCCATATGGGGACTCAGATTCAGACACAACAAACTGGCCGACAAACATGGCCCATAACTGAAAGCAAAAGATTCGGGGAAACAACATCCCGACAAATACAACTGCGGAGCAACTAATGCCGGCCCACTTCGGCTTCCAATAAGCAAAAGCAAATATGTACAATATTCGATCTACGGCATTAATCATCACCGGATCTACAAACACAGAACAATTCTGGATTGCCCGGAGGACCAACAGGCTGACCGCCGCAGGCACAGTCGAAACCATCTTCAGCATAAAGAGACTCTTCTAATTCTCGAGCTTCCAGAATAGCATCCACATCTTGAGAGTCATCAGGAACTATAGTGTCTTCAATAAATTCAAGCTCGGGGTACAACCAATCGCTGAAGCATTCTTCAATGTCTGAACCATGCAAAACTTCAGACTTTTCTCCAAGAAATTCACTAGCGAACATTGATTCAACTCTATAATCAAGGGGAAGAGTACGCCGGTGGATCTTTGTATCTAGGCGGTTCCCTTTATTGTCACGCTTGATGTACTTTTGGGTAACATGAACCGTATGCTCCAGAGGACTGTAACGGCCACCATGATGCCGTAACAAAAATTTAAACCACATGTTTTGCTGATCAGCAACTTGCATATCCGCTTGCATATGCAGAATAAAATTTGCTCTCCTGTTTGTCCACTCTACCCTTGGACAGAATTTATCTAAAAATACTTCAGTCCAACCGGACCAAGCTTTGTTCCTTAAATTGCCTGGGTCTGCACATATGACAACAACGGTCTGTTCCCAGCAAAATTGCAGAATAAGATTATAGGATGTCCATGTGAGATTTCCTTCTCCAATATCAACATACCAAATCGGACCATCTTTTTCATCATTACAATTTATCCAAAGCTCTGTGCATTTACGGAGCTTTTCTTGAGCTTTAGAAAACCCTTGGAATGCGGTTTTCTCCCATCGTTCTAAAATATGCAGTTTACAGGGACTGATCTCAATCTGCTTAATAAGAGTAAGACTGAGATATTTTTCAGCTTGATGTCGGTCTGCATAATCAAGAAGTTATTTTCTTTCTTCTGGGGAGAAGCTCTCATCCAATGGCTTCATAAATAAGGCCTCTCTTGGTTGACACCTGACATAATCAGGTTCTGTTCCTTCTGCAGGTGCAGGGCCTTTACCTTTATCATTCTTTGAGGGTCCAGAACTGGAACCAACACTAAACATATTTAAACTGACAGCTTTATCTTCTTGCTGCACAATCTCACGAGTTAGCATGTCAGCCAAATAGTTCAAATAACCTAGTTTATACATAATTTCATAACCATATAAACCATTTTAAGATCCTGCTGCTATTCTTAGCCATCAAGTTTTCATTTTTAAAGATTCCTGGCATGATCTTTAAATCTGTTCTAATAACAAACCTGACAGGCTTCAAAAATAAAATAAAATGTTGGACTGTTTTCTTTACAACTAGTATCTCTTTGTGGCTACTGGGATAATTAAGTTCTACAGCTTTAAATGATTCCGAACCATAACCACAGATATTTTCTCTACCATCAATCTCTTCTAGCAAAACACCACCCCAGGTAGTGGTAGATGCATCTGTCTCTATTATCAGTTTACCAGTTCCTTGTGGCAAATATAGAGCTGGTAGATTCTTTACTTTGGCTTTGATTGTTTGAACAGCCAAAGTCATTGCTTCAGACCATGCAACTGGATTCTTCTTCAATCTCTGCTGGAGACAATGTATATCGGTTGCCTGCCCTCTGTAGAATGATCTGATATAATTCAGACTTCCTAGAAACCTTTGCAGTTGAGTTTTGTCTAGGATTTTGTCTGGAAAATGCTGAAAGGATTGCAGCACATGCTGCTACAACACTACCTGTCCTGATTTGATATGAAAACCAAGGAAATCCATTTCGGTTTTCCCTATTTCCATCTTGGAAGCAGATAGGACCAAACCATGCTTAAAAACAAGCTCATAAAACCGCTGAAGGTGTTTCAGGTGATCCTGAAGGTTTTTAGAGCAAATTAGGATATCATCAATAAACACAATTAACCAGGGAATATCTCTAAAGATGTCTTCCATCCTCTTTTGAAATTCAGATGGAGCATTGTTTATGCCAAAAGGCATTACTTTCCACTGGTATTGTCCGTGAGGGACAACGAAGGCTGTTTTGAAGCGATCTTTCGCTTCGATGCCAATTTGGTAAAAGCCAGATTTTAAATCAAACTTACTGAATACTGTATAGCCTGTTATTTTTTGCAGTAAGCTTGCTTTATCAGGTAGTGGATATCTTATTTTCTGAAGAACAGCATTTAACGGCTTGTACATCAGATTAAGAACAAGAGTTACCAATTAAAATAGCTTCACTGGCTCTGAATGCATTTAATCTCTGTTAAATCTGCTGTAACATCACTATTCAGCTTTCTGTTTGTTTAATCTGCATTCTACAATAGTATTCTGTAGGCGGTGGAAATGACCGCTGAGTGGATTGTTGGGCATTGAGAGTGTAAGAGTCGTCCGAAGTCAGAGTAGCAGTAAGGCCCGCAGGGATAGGGGAGTAAGTCTACAGAGTTGCCGGAGACTAATTTAGAGTCAGCACTCACTCTCTTTTAAAAAATGGACCCAGCAATGGATACTGTTGAGCTAACACACTTAGAGTGTGATTCTACAAACGATACTGAAGTCTGTCTTGCAGAACGCAGATAATCATCATTTAATCCTTCATCATCAGATGATTCTTCTTATATCTCCATCACAGAGCATAATCCATCTGAGAATTGGCAGTTGCCTCAGATTCTTCCCAAAGAAGTCTATAGACTCCCATGGTGGAATATAACAGCCGCCACACATATCCGTGTGTCAAGTATAGATGTTTCTTTTACTGATAAACAAGAACCTGTGCATATTAATCTGATAGACTGGGCTTTGGAAAAAAGGTTATAAATATGCACACTTTGGTGCTATGAAGCTTGGGCTAGGTCCCTTAGTCCGTCCTAGACTTGCTGTGTCTTCTCTTTGCTGTATAGTAGACACTCGCCATCGTAAATTCTCTGATGCAGTTATTGGTGGTTTCACGACACCACTCCATGATGGCCCTGCTTTCGGTACTATCTACCCTAAGTTTTCTGTCAGCGTCAAAGACCCCTATATTTACAATCTGTTGAAGGCTTATATTTTGCCTCGTGGCTTTGATATGGAAACTGGTTCCAAAATAATTCAGTTAAAAGGTGGAGTCTATGTCCGTTTTGGGAATGATACTCTTCCCCAGTTAAGAACTCATGTCCATCAGAGTTCGGTAGACACCAGCGTGGTGGAAAAGGAGAAATCGAAAAATGCCACACCAATTACCTTTAATTGGACTAGTATAAATTATCCTCAGTCTTGGGAATTAAAGTATTCTGAACTTAGAAACAGAGAAAGAGTAGAAGCTTCCTTTACTCCACAACCCTTAATTTTTTATGAAGCAACTAGTTCTTTCTGTGCCCCCCAAGAACAACCAATTCAAAGATTCGGTCCACCCTTAATAAAATCTGCCTCCATCTCTTCCTATAATAATGCCAGACTTCAAGCCATGTCTGATCAACTGAGTAAAGAGAACCAAGTAGAAGCCGAAGCAAATGCCCCTGCATCATCCTCTGTACAAACTTCCTTTTATGGTTTGTCTCCATTTGAACATAGAGGCCAACATGATGCCTGTCAAGCAAGTCAAAAAATAAAACAGAAACTCCTACATAAACAGAAACAGAAAGAGTATCCCTCTTTAGGAATGTTCTCTCTGCCTCGGGAAAATTCAAGTCTAGAGGTAGTTCAAGATGGTCGAAAATCCTTTGTCCCTGGAAGAAACCTACCTGAAGCTGGTTTCAGACAATTTACACAGGATGGTTTAACTAAAAGAGAATTTCTTCCATGCAAATCATCTACCCATGATCAATCTGTTTCTGATGAAATTAAACTGGCAAATTGGGGTAATCTCCAAGAAGTACACACTGCAAGAAATATAGATGATATAGCTAGGGACATCCTAGTTTTGAAAAACCAGTGTGCTGAGCAAAAGGAGCATATTGAGAAAGTGCAAACAAAGCTAGAATTATTAGATCATCTCCTGCATGATACAACCCAAATTAGTGCAGCCATAACTTAAGCCTCTCAAAAACTTGGGAGAAGAATTGTTGTCCTTTCTGATCTCTGTACAAAAACAGAGAGTCTTAAAAAGAGACAATATGTGGTCCCAGACCATGTGTTGAAACAAGCTGCAAAAGGACACTCCAAAAGCAGATCTTTAGGTCAATTCAATGTTATATCTGAAGATGAAAAGCCTGAATGGGATTTTGGAGAAAGCGATCTAATAAAACAAGATGTAGAAGAATGGATCACAGAATTTAAAGAGTTTAAACCTGTGCTTGATCCAAAATATCTAGTTGATTTGAATGCACTCGAAGTTGAGTCTTCTAATCGGAGAAGACAGATAGCTCCTCCTCATGAACACTTTGATACCCACATGCCAGATGCCACATCTGCTACAGCTGACCCTGCCAAAGTCTTTCACTTTGGTATTAATTCTATGAATGATTTTATCTCCCAAATGCCTGAGCAACCAGTCTTAAACATCCAGTGTCAAAAAAGAGAAGATTTAAGAAATGCAATTCAGTTGCTTGCTCAGTGGACCCTTTATAAGAAGCAACAGGATCCTAATATTACAGGACAAATGCTAGGGACCCAACTGATAGCAGGACTGTCAGGTCTAGCATATGAGTGGTGGCGTTGGTTGCCACAAGAGACTAGAAATGAAATGCTTGCTACCGATGACGCAGACGAGCAAATCCTGTCTGCTTTAGGACAAGAATTTTATGGTCCAGAAGAGGGAGAAGACTATGATCACCTTGCTTCGTTATTCATGTCTGCTAGATTATGTGACTTAAGCAAGAGTGAAGAATATTTTTGTTATATGCAGAAATTATTAATCAATTCTGGTAAATCTAGAAATCCTGCATATTTAAAGCACTACCTTAGAAGTTACCCTGGTCATGTGCTTGATGCTGTTGAACAGGCATTAAAAGATAAAAAGGTAGAGCTTAGAACTTTGTCACTTACTCAGCTCCATGCACATATTATGGAAACATGGCAGGAACACTGCTTAGAGAAGAGAGTAAGTAAAGATTTCAAGAGACATCAGCAGATGTACTCTGCATCCTTTTGTAAAGATGTCTCCGGAATGCCAGATTGGGGGTGCGGTGCGCACAATAGAGGTCACTTTGGTCATGCTTCTTGCAATTGCAAGAAGAAAAAGAAAAAAGGCTATTACACCTCTGAACCTAGATACCATCCAGATAAGCCATATTACCACAAAGGTAAGCACAGACATAAAGAATACAGATACAAGAAGCCCTACAAAAAGTCAAAGTACAAAGCTACACGCTATATCAAAAGAAGGTCAGAAAAGGGTAAAACAAATGTTTGTTTCATCTGTGGTAAATCAGACCATTGGGCTGCTAAGTGCCCAGAGAGAAAATCCAAGCCTCGTCTTGCTGCTTTGTGTGCTAACCTTGATCCCGCTTGGTGGGATTTGTTTGAAGTTTCCACTGATTCTCCTCCTCCTTCCGGAGATATTGTCTTTCTTCCTACTGATGATTCCTCTGACTCCTATACAGATTCTGATAACCCTCTCCTTGCTAAATGTGATCCTCAGACCTCCTCCTCTTCCTTTGAGTCTGATTCCAAGTCGGATCCACATTTCGGGGGGTGTAGTCGCCCTGAGTTTGATTTTTCATTATTTATGTTTTCCACATCAACTCCTTCTACTCACTTGTTAGAAAAACAAATAGCTGATATTGATTTGCAATTATCTCTCATTCCTGTATATAGACATTCTGAAAGAACTGAGTTGAGAGAAGAAAAAAGAAGATTGCAAAATCAGTTAGAAAAAATGAGATCTGACAAAGGGAAAGGGAAAGTCTCCACTGTCCATTACAATCCTACAGAAATTTACCATGATTATCCAGGAAGCCACAGTGATAGACAGTCTCATAGGCAAGACAAAGAAAAACTCTTGAGACTCCAGCTTAAAGAAAAACAAAACAAAAAACTTCTTCTTAGAGAAATAGAAGACCTTAAGAATATGATCACTATCCTTGTGAGTGAAAAAGACCAGTCCTCTGATGAAGAGCTTTCTAAGCAAATAGAAAGAGCTTGTTTTAACCCTGAATTCAAAGAAGAGTCTCCTGCATCAAGTCCTCCCAGATCTCCGTCTCCTCAATCCCAAAGTACTAATTTGTTAGGTGCTTTGTCAGGTCCCAAATTGTTTATAACTCTTCAATTTTGTCCTCCAGAGTTTAAGTTGTATTCTATACAGTGTATGATTGATTCAGGTTGTCAGTTTAACCTAGCCAAAGGTAATGCTATACCACCATTCTATTGGGAAAAGAGTCGCGAATATGGTTCTGCAATTGAAGGTTCTCCAGTATCCTTGTCTGGAAAAGTTAAAGATTTCCCAGTTCTGTTGTCTGGTGTCAAATGCAATTTATCTTTGTTTCGGCTAGATGTCTTAAAAGAAGACTGTGTATTAGGTTCTGAATTCTTGCAGAAAGTCAGTCCTTTTTCAGTCGATACAAATAAAATGGTTTTCTCTTGTACAGTGTCCGGAAAACCTGTGTCAGTCCCTTTGAGTTTCAGTCTTGTACAAAGATGTAAGCCTATACCTGCTGAGTCAGTCAATCAAGTCAAGTCTGTCAGTACTCTGAATAAAATGGAATGTTGCATAGCTTATGCAGAACTTCACGGTGAAAAAGCATTAACTGCAATAAAAGAAAAATTGGAAAAGGACTGTTGTTCTGAAAGTCCTAATGCCTTTTGGACAAGAGAGAAATACTTTGTCTCTCTGCCATTTGATCCTCTCCAGAAAATCAAGCCTATGAAAGCCTCAGCCAGGTTAATGAGCCTCTCTGAGAGAGAGTTTTGCTCAAAGGAAATTCAAGAGTTGCTGAGCAAAGATTTAATAGAACCATCTAAGAGTCCATGGGCTTGTAGAGCTTTTGTCGTGAATAAGCATTCAGAACAAAAGAGAGGAAAGCCTCGCTTCATATTAAGGAATGCATAACAATTGTAATATATGAATATTTGATTGGCCTAAGGTCCATGATGGATATAATAATTAGAATTGATAGAGTTAGTATATATATATATATATGATCATATTAAAGTATTGCTAAATTTAAAATATGAATTATATAATATTTAAAGGGTAAATTATATATTGATGACAAGTATTGTGAATAATTAAGCTTTTAAATTCTAGAAAAGATTAAATTATAAAGGTTATCATTTTAAATATTGTTAATATTTAAATATCTTAATTTATAAGAATTACAATTAAAAATATATATATAATTATTACACTTTATAAATAGAACCATGAGGTTACATTATAAATGTATTATATATATTTTATAAGTTACATAAAAAAGAAGTGTTATTTTCATAAGTATTTAAGTAAAGGTTACCTCAATAGCTAATCCTTTTTTTCACTTGGTGGTATCATACCCTAGCTAGGGGATGGAATCTACAACATATTTCCTATGGTTGGGTGGAAATCACTTTGTTATAGTAAGTTCCTTGGCATTAAATATTTGAAAAAAGATAAGTATTTCTTCATTTGCTATAAGGAAATTCCTCCCTATAGTTGATAAGTTTTAGCTAATCCTTTTCTTCACTTGGTGGTATCATACCCTAGCTAGGGGATGGAATCTACAACATATTTCCTATGGTTGGGTGGAAATCACTTTGTCATAGTAAGTTCCTTGGCATTAAATATTTGAAAAAAGATAAGTATTTCTTCATTTGCTATAAGGAAATTCCTCCTTCTAGTTGATAAGTTTTTTTAGTTCTTGTTCTTCATTTAATAAGAAATTCGCTGAAATGTTGAACCCTTTTAGAGTAATAGTCATGTATTGCTATGTTGCTTGTGCTTGTAAATATGTCCTAAACATTTACATTGATGCACTATTATTATTTCTTCTTCTTCAAAGTATATTATATTCTTTAATAAACATGAAGATAGCATTACAAAAGTATTGTTCTTTGATTGCATTGTCATACGTAAACTAGGAGCCTATGCTTAAATGGGAACAATATTGGGGTTTATACTTGATTGAGATAATTGCTTGATTTGTTGAGATAGAAGAATATCATGCTTGGTCCATCACAACTAAACACAAATTGAACATGCACACGACATAGTTAAAACCACAAAAACGTTAACACATGGTCGTGAAGAAAGCCTTCTACATCAAACCCCTTAGTTGTTAATATGTTATAGTACTTTTAATGGTATCAATATTCTAAAAGGAGACATAATCATTTATCCTCCAATGCTTAAGCCAAGAATCTATATCGTTAGTCTCTAGTGTACATATTTTTCACTTTTCTACTCACTTGGGGTGCTATAATGTGGCCTACTTGTTTGTCATATCCATGCATGCCCCACCCAATTATGTTATTTTGTAGAGGCCATGTGCTTATCAGAGCATTTAACCATTTCAAAATTTCCTATTGACATCGAAGTTGGTAGAATTCTCATGTTCTTCTCTACTATAAAGCCAATAGGAATAGATTTCTTGTTCTATGATGGCTTTGTAGATGTTGTTCCTAGATAGGGAACTATGCCAAGGCATCCATAGCTCAATTTAAGATTTGCATGAAAATTTTAAGGATAGATTTTCTATTCAGATAACAAAACTTATAACACTCTCACGTGGATTATCTATGTTGCAACACCACCCTTATTAATATTTCATCTTCCAAAACCCAATTAGTGTTGGATATATTAATGCCTACCAACATAATACATTTGTGAAGGATATTCATATGATTTGGTAGAGCTTGTAGAGGTTCATAGGCCACCATTCATTAAAGGTTGGAGACTAGGAAGTAGTCCCTTTCAAGGACAATTGGACATTTTAAAGAGGTCAGTTGACAATATTAAGATCAAATTTATGGGGTATAATATGTAAATGGTCAATCCATTTTATGATTTTGCAATTTTAATCAATTCCAGATAATTGGGATTTTTGAGACCGCCAGGATTGTTATTTGAATTCATATGTAGAGTTGATATACCAATTTTTGCAACTAGTTAGAAGCTTTTGCAACTTTTAAATTGACCTTTAGTTCTTGAATTGAATGAATTGATTTGAATTAGGGTTTGAGCTTCTTGTAGAAACTATATCTTGAAATAAATTTCCATAGATAATTTTTGATACAACAAATTAGATGAACCAATACCACCTATGAAATTTTTCAAGTGGCTAATTTGTTACTTAGGAGAACGGAAAAGCATGGATTTTAGTCAAATTTAGTTTCATGTAATTGTATCCTAATGGAATTGCTTGAAGAAATCGTATAAGAATAGGAAACAAATCAAATAAAAATTACCACAATTCAACAAGCAGTGGATAATGGCTTTTTCTATAGATATTACAGTTTAATGAATATGTTGTTTTATTATATATGGTTTTATACATTATCAAAAATTCAACTTTTTTCTCCATAATGTTTTACAATTTAGTAAAAGATTCGCCAAGAATTTACAAGGTTTTATAATTTAGTGAAAGATTCGCCAAGTTTTATAAGGTTTTATAATTCAATAAAATATTTGCCAAGTTTTATAAGGTTTTATAATTCAATAAAATATTCGCCAAAATTTTACAAGATTATATAATTCGATGAGATTCGCCAAAAAATAATATATACATATTATATTACTGATAAAATAGCCTTCATATTTTCCTATGTATCATGGGGATTCGCCCATTTATTATACATATAAATTTAGGGAGGGTTCTTAAAAATTTCCCTATACTTCTTTCTCATCTTCAAGGCACATTGAACATGTGCAAGGTACATGGTTGTCCACCTAGTCAGTTTGGTGGTCAACAAGACCCTCAAGTGTATACTCAATTTATAGACTTGACCATTTTGCTAAGCATGGGTGAAGGTGGAAAAAGAAAGGCTAGGGCAAGGGAATGACTTAACAAACTTCAACACTGTGACACTTTGGATAAAGGAAAAGGAACACACACATAAGCATATGTTGGCCAAAAAACACACAAGGAATGGCGGTGTGTCACAATGGAATAAATTGATTTGAGGAGTGCCTATTCACTTTAACAAATGTCTATAGCTCACATCCAAGCTTGAACCAGCTCTGTGAGGATCTTTTCTAGAACCGTCGTGATTGGGTGCACAGCTAACCATAACTTGGGGTTCTAAGGTACACTTAGAATTAATTGTCCCTTACTCCATCTCACATCACAACTCGTAGACTCCATGAGGAATTAATCATTACATTTTTCCATGACCAGCAATTTTTAGATTTAGCATATGTTTATCCACTGCTTTTTAGGCCTTATGTCCCTTTGGATTTTCCATGTGCTTAGAAGCACAACTAATTGCAACTTTTATCCAGGGTGTGTTTCATTTAATTTCATAGCCCTCTTTAATTGTGTTTAAAGACACAGTTTTATTTCATAACCATGGGCTTGCATAAAAGATATAACAAATAGTCGTATATGCATATAATGATGGTAGTACAATTTGCTTCAAGTTTAGTCGACGCAACTCAGGCAACTGGGGGGATTATCCACAATCAAGACCAAACATCGGGGGCAACCGACCAGAGAGGTCAAGGCTTCAAATCCAACTCACCTAAGCTCGGGAACCAACACCAGTGGGCTCTCCTAGCCCAGAAGGATCAAGGCTTCGGTAAATTCTGTTGCATAACTCAAAGTCGAGACACAAAACAACAGGGAGTCTATCCAACATAGAGGCATAAGTGGGGAAGTCCTCAGTATCACAAGTTGAAGTGTAAGTCGGGTTAAACCAAGTATGGAAGAGAACAAATGGATGGGGAAAGGTGACAAGTGATGCCATAACTAGCAAGCAATAAAATGGTGGGAATGACCAAGTCCATACTACCGGAGAGGGTGAGACCAACTAGTATACACGAGAAATTCTCTAGTCCAAGTAATTAGATAACTTCAATTCCAGAAAGTCAACCAATAACCAAATCTATATATATATATATATAATCGCCAGATCATGACCACTAGATACATAATCAAGCTACCAAGATAACCAAGAGCAAAATAAGAATATCCAATGCACATCCATATACCTGTTGGGTCCTGTATATACCATATGAACCATCCATTGTCACTAGAACACTATTGTTGTACAACTCTGGGCACTATCACACTGCTCTGTATGGAAGAAAATGGCTACATCGGTCATCAAATCTGAGTTCATGAGACTAATGTATGCTCTGGGGCTGCTGAAAGTATGAGTGATCATGGAATAAATGCTCATCAATTGTCGATCTCAAGCATCTCAAAGTAAAGGACTGCCTAAGAAAAGTATCGGAATCTGATCTAAAAATATGGTAGCCCCGGCTACTACTATAAATGTGATAACAACCCCCTTGGGGGATATTGTAAAAATGTGCTAGCATGATAGTCTTATGTAAAGAACTTGGCTTCCTAGGACTTATGTCAAAACTATAGATCTAACTAAACTAGCTTACCTATCTTAGCAATCAATAACATATCAACATAAATAATAACAGAAAGAGAATAAGGAAAAGAATACACCAGATATAAGTGGTTCACCCAATTGGGCTACGTCCACGGGAAGGTTGTCTTCTTATTATCTCCAGAAATCTCCTTCAATCTTACAAGAGAGCAACTACAAATAACCCCAATACAATATAGCAGAGAGCTTGTGAGCACAATACAATGTGTTGTAATAGTATCACGTTATGATGTGATGTGACTCCCTTGACCATATTATATACCAAGAGATGTGGAGGAATTACTTTCACATATTGCATGTGGGATAATATAATTCTCCATAATAACATCTCTTTATATAATAATGGATAATAAGAGAATACTTTACCATAATGAATATGGGATATAATGTATTACTCTTTTACATAAGAATGTGGATAAATTCCGACATAATACAAAGACATTATTACCTTCCAAGGAATATAATTAATATATTCCAACAACTTACACATCAAAGATGATCATTCCATGGTGTTTTTTCCTTGTCAATTATGCAATGTTGAATAAGCGTTGTATAATCTACGAGTTTTTCATCGCTCCTCCAAAGTTGGAATGGTCGTCTTGAGGTTTAGGCCTTAGGAGGTTATTAAAGTTCATGTGTCAATGTTTATGAGCTTGCTAGACATATAATTGAGTCATGTTGTTGTAATTGTAACTTCGAAAGATATTCTTCTGTTTATTATTATTGTATTTTTATTGTACCTCCGTCGGAGATGTTTTTCCTCTGTTAAGGGATGTCATTATTACATTTGTTCATGCTAGAATATCGAGGTAAAACCTCCATTGAATTCGGGGCAACAGCTCCACAAAAGTCAAATGTAAATTGTATTTTTGAGTCTCCCTAGGACAGGTCGGCCCAGTCAGGTTAGTGAGGTCAACCCCATTAGGAAAAAGGTCACCCACACATAAAGTATAAATAGAGAGGATCACTCTCTCATTTCACAACTCACTCAACCAAGCAAGTTTGCATAAGGAGAGAGAGAAGACAAGTCCGCTGGTGAAGAAAGAAAGAGAGCTGCAGAAGACATCTTTTATTTTGGTTTTTCCATCTTGCTTGATATTGTACTGTTAGTTTTTTTACTTTTAATCAATATTATCTAGGATCTTAACTGAAAGAATAACATGCACAACATAACACGAGACACAAAGATTTTCCTCGGGGAAACCATAAAGGAGAAAACCCTGCAACTTCCTCAAAGATAGAATCGTCACCAATACAATATCACAAAAGTAAAACCCCAAAACAAAGATGGTCTTCTACAACACCTCTCTCTTTATCATATGCGAACTTGTCCTCTCTCTCTCACTTATGCGAACTTCAGTGAGTGAGTGTGTGTTCAAATGAGAGAGCCTTGCTCTCTATTTATACTTTACTTTCACTTGACATTTTTTCACTTGCTAGGTTGGCCCCAGCTAAACTTGATTGGGCCGACTTCTCTAGGGGACTCAATAACCCTAATACAACTGACTCTAGGGGGATCTATTGCCCCGACTTATAATGGAGGATTTACCTCAATGACTTTACATGACCAAATGTAATAATGACATCTCCGACCGGAAGAATAAACATCTCTGTCGGAAGTACAAAGAAAATACAATAATAACAATATAAAATACAAGTGAATATCTTCTGAAGTTACAATTACATCAACACTCCCTCTTAACTAGGAAGGTATTCTCTTGCCACAGTCATCAACACATCTGGACACAAGTCTTCATCGTTGGATCATCATCATCAACACTGGATCATCATCGTCGTTGTTGCTGCACCTCATCATGTCGATCATCGATTGGTGACATCTCTCGAATCTACTCGTCATAGGAAGTTCTACAGAGCCAACCCTTTTTCATGTTGGATGTAGGCCTAGCCCTCATGTAGGTCTTCATCATCTCTGCGAGCAAGCCATCAAGTAGGCACAACCCAAGACCAATCAATACATTGCCTTTGCAAACACCTGTGTCTCCTACTGTCACCTCATCATCTTCAAATCATCTCATCGTCACACAGAGCACAGCCCAGATGCACATCACATGTCCCACAACGGTTAGCCCGCATCTACTAGTATGGGAGGCACAAACCTACCACCATACGAGATCCTTCCTAGGCACACACGCAGTGTCTTATGACCGGTGGACGTCTCCAGTATGGGAGGCACAAACCTACCACCATACGAGACCTCGTCTACCAACATGGGAGGCACAAACCTACCACCATGTGAGACCTCGTCTACCAGCATGGGAGGCACAAACCTACCACCATACGAGACCCAGCTTTTACATCTACCAACATGGGAGGCACAAACCTACCACCATGCGAGAATGGCACAGCCCTTTCATCTACCAACATGGGAAGCACAAACCTACCACCATGCAAGAATGGCCCAGCCCTTACATCTACCAACAAAGGAGGCACAAACCTACCACCAGGCGATAATGGTTCGGCCCTTACATCTACCAACAAAGGAGGCACAAACCTACTACTATGCGAGAATGGCCCATGTGCATCTGCGTCTTCCGGACTCATCACTTCCTCTTGGAAGGAACCTCGATCTAGAGAACACCAAGCTTCTCTCTAAAGTACTCGAACTTCACTATGGCTAACGGCTTGGTCAACACATCGGCTATCTGCTCGTCCATCGCAATCTATGTTTTAAAAATCGGCCAAATCGGTTTCGGCATTGGACAATCTACTGATTAGATAAGGAACCAAATTAAATCGGTCTGCAAATCGGTTCGGTCGACCAAACCGGCCAATCTGAACACTAAACCGACTGGTTCGGTACCGAACCGGTCTAATCGGCCGATTTATGTAAAAAATCCGCCGGTTTGTCTGGAATTTTGTGTGGGTGCCCGCGAACTCAAAAAAACAACGCAATATCCCCATGGTGCAGTAGTACTTGGTGATATTAATGGTAATGTTAAGTAAAAGTGACATTCTCCTTATCTTTTATTTTTCATCCTTCTACTTAAATTTTTAACATTACCATTAATAGTTTCAGGATGTTTGAGAGTGGTTCCAACCTCATCGGACTTCATACGCAAAAAGTAGATTTTTAGATCCCATTCAAAATTCAACAGACTTAATAGTTTTTAGGATTTTAGGATTGCAAGGTTTCCACCAGATTCTATCATGTATGAGGGTATGGAATTGGCATTTAATCAAGCACATTAACCCCTATATGTGCCCTATATGTACCTTGATGTTGGTGGTTTTGATTGTTGAATTCCTCTGTCATGACCTTAATAAAAATGTACTCTTCACTCATGCAAAATCACTTATCAAGCATGGGAAGCTTTTTCTACGTTACTTTAACGATTGGATTAGGAAGTTTCATCAAAATTATAGTGTGTTGAGTCGTTGGCTAATGTCCTTGGAGGATCAACTTTGAAATTCGAGTTAGAGGCAAGGGCTAGAGCCTAGAGGAGGGAGTCATAGGGTGCTATTGACGAATAGGATCTCAATATTTCACATTCATTTTTGTAAATGTCTTTGCTAATTTATTAATTTAATATATATATATATATTACATTTCCTCATTTCCAAAATTTAGGGGGGTCACCGTTCCCCTGTTTCGAAGTTTCCCCGTTTCGTCCCCGTTTCCCCGTTTCATGCAACTTAGTTGAAGTTGTTTAAACCCTCGTACAACAATTTTGAAGCAAACATGTGCCTGTTATGACCTTTGCAGCAGTAAAAAGTCATGAAAATCACCTTAAAGGCTAAAAATAAATTGTGGGCAATACTGTGGATGAAAGCAGCGCTAAACAACAAGTATAGGTGCTCTTTGGCCTTCAAACAACAGGTCTGGGTCATAACAACAGTCCTAAAATCTTGAAAATGTTGTTTTTCTTTAAAATTTAAATACTTTATGTATTTTTGAGTAAACCGATTCATCAAATTCAAATCGGCCGATTTATGAACGACTCATTACCGATTACGATTCCAAGTTGACACTCGACCGATTCCGAGTCCGATTTCAATTTTTCAAACATTGAAGCTTCACTGCTCCTCTCTGCACCATATCCCTGATATAGTGGTACTTGATCTCAACATGCTTCGACTTGTCATGGAACACCGAGTTCTCGGACAACTTCACACAACTCTGGTTGTCACAAAATATACAAGTCGCCTCTAACTGGAGATCAAACAAATCAGATAGTAGCTTCCTAAGCCATATTGCCTCACAACTAGTCGAAGAAGCTGCAACATACTCTGGTTCGATTGTACTCAGTGCCACGCACAACTGCTTCCTGTTAAACCAGGAGATCATGCCGGATCCCATACTGAAGCAGCATCCCGAAGTGCTCTTCCTATCTGCAGCGCTGCCTGCCCAATCCGGATGAACATAACCCTGCAAGTTAATCTTCTAATTCACGTCATACTTGAGCCCATAATCAACTATACCCTTTAGGTACCTCAATATATGCTTTGCAGCAATCAGGTGAACATGTCTCGGATCCGTCAGGAACTGGCTCAATGTGTTCACAGCAAAGCATATGTCAGATCTCGTATTCGTCAAGTACATCAATGACCCAATCATCTGACGACACATTGTGGCATCAACCAACTCTGATGAAGCATCACATAGTAGCTTCAAGTTCGATGCCATAGGTGTGGCCATAACCTTGCAGTCCATCATTTTGAACCTCTTCAAAATCTCCACTGCATACTTCCCTTGTCCAAGGAAGATTCCATCTGCACTCTACCACACCTCCATAGCTAAGAAATAATGCATCATACCTAGGTCTTTCATCTTGAACTCTGCGGCAAGATTCCTCTTCGTATCTACAATGAGCCCATCCTCCCCTGTTACAAACAGGTCATCTACATAGAGTAGAAGTATCACTAGATTTCCCACCTCAACCTTGTAGTAAAGGTTGGAATCTGCTTTACTCTTGGTAAAGCCCAAGCTCCTCAGGAAACTATCCATAATGTCGTACCACATCCTAGGTGCCTGCTTCAATCTGTATAAGGCCTTCTTCAATTTGCACACATGAGTCTGCCTGTCATGTGTCTCAAATCCCAGTGGCTACTCCACATACACTTCCTCTTCTCCTACACCATTCAAGAACGTTGTCTTGACATCCATCTAGTGTACCCCATTTCATCACTGCAACCAATGCAAGTACTGATATGATGGAAGTGTATCTGGCTACAGGTGCAAATGTCTCCTCATAACCTATGCCTTCCTTCTAGGAGAAGCCAGCTGCTACAAACCTCGCCTTGTGTTTCTCGATGCTACCATCTGCAGCATGCTTGATCTTTTAGATCCACTTCGAAGTCACAACAGACTTCCCTTCTGGTCTCGGAACTACCTCCCAGACATCATTCTTCATAATCGACTAGTACTCCTCGATCATGGCATCCTTCCATTCTTTCTTCTTTGTCGCTTCCTGATAGTTGGAAGGTTCTTTGTCAATGATGTTGCACAACAAGGCTACATAACTAGAGTATGGCATAGGCTTCTTGCTTTCTCTATGCATCCCCTCTGGAGCGCCATACCTCTCTGCATCTTGTATTGCTTCGCGTACCCATGTTGGTTTCCTCTTGTGGGAGTTCTCTTCACGAGGTGGATCAACAGGTTCTTGTGGTTCTTCCATATCTTGGTCTCCATGATCTTCTGGAGTCTCTTCTTCCATAGTTGTATTTCTGATCCTGGGAACTTCAAGTTCTTCAATAGGTAATTTTCTTAATCTTCGTCGCTTGTTCTTCGAAACAAGTCTCTCTTGTACTATCTTTCCTACAAGTCAATTTAGTTGTGTGGTTAGAAACATTTCATAATTTTCAAAACAAATTCTTATGCATAAGGACATAGGTCACACAGTTATGCAACTATCTTAGCCAAGGTTTCAACACAACATTCATCCATATCCCGTATTCATACGGTAACTTTCTAGATGCCTTCGATCTCTACCGGAACACTGTTGAGAGTGTGCACTACTCCGAACATGTCAGCAAAAAGGTTTCATTCTAGATAAGTAACAATGGAATGTTGTACAGTACCATAGGCCACTTACCCATCACATGCATATTAGTAGTATTCTATTCATTAATGCAACTTTTCTAATATGCATAATACACATCCCAACTCTAGGAACATAAGTATGTACATGACTGAACAATATCATTTAGATATGCAAGAAATGACAATTCAAATACTTCTCTTTGTTTGGTTGTTGGGTGGACTCCCTCTTGATCTTTGCTTCCTTACAAGAACTCCTGGACTCTCTGACTGTTAAAATTGCAGGTTATGTACATTTTATCACATATAACAACCTTGATGCAAGAACATGTAAATAATTGTACTGCAAAATTTAAATTTAAACTGATTTAAAACATAATTTTCATCTCTTTCAACTTAATGCTCCATTTAGTCACTGCATTAATGTTGGTCCTCGAGAATCATCAAATGTTAAGTTCAGAAAAAATAAAATAAATGAACTATAGTAAAATAAACATGAACTGCATTAAAGAATTAAAACAACCATTTGGATTCAACTTACACTCAGATAGTTTTGATCTTGTCACTGAAAGGACAAGTCAAACTAGATAAACCATATACGTACCTTAAGAGAGAGAAGGTTCATGTAGAATAAAACAGACCTCAAGTTCTTCAATTAAAGACACACAGGTGCTGCAGACTACAAAGGTCAAACACTCACTCATATGAATTTGCATAGAGTTCAAATACAATGATGAGAATTCAACTAGTGAAGGAGCTGGTCGTGAGACTGCTGAATGCTACAGCCAGAAAAGAGAAATTGTGAGTCAATCAAATGCTACAGCCAAAATGGAGAAACCGTAAGGCAGTCACATGCTACAACCAGAGTAGAGTTAATCAAATGCTACAGCGGATTAGAGAAGCCATGATAGTAACACAGGCTACAGTCGGAATAGAGAAATCCAATGCTACAACAAAAATGGAGAAACCGTGAGGCAGTCACATGCTACAGCCAGAGTAGAGTTAATCAAATGCTACAGCCAGAGTAGAGTTAATCAAATGCTACAGCAGATTAGAGAAGCCGTGATAGTAACACAGGCTACAGTGGGAATAGAGAAATCCAATGCTACAACAAAAATGGAGAAACCGTGAGGCAGTCACATGCTACAGCCAGAGTAGAGTTAAACAAATGCTACAGCAGATTAGAGAAGCCGTGAGAGTAACACAGGCTACAGTCGGAATAGAGAAATCAAATGCTACAGCAGATTAGAGAAGCTGTGAGAGTAACACGGGCTACAGTCGAAATAGAGAAATCAAATGCTACAGCAGATTAGAGAAGCCGTGAGAGTAACACGGGCTACAGTCGGAATAGTGAAATCAGTCGTGAAGGGTACAGCCGTGAAAAGAAAAGTAACTGTGAAGAGAAACCCCGTGGAGAGACAGCCGTGAAGGAGAATAGACTGCTGTGAAGAAAACTGTGAAGATAAAATCAGCTATGAAGAAAACATCCCCGTGGAGAGACAGCCGTGAAAACCAAATAGGAGCAGAACCGAAAAAATATTACCCGAGAATAATAATGAAGTGTAAGCTTGCCGTGAGATGATGTTAGAGCATAAGCTTTGTAAAGTTTATATAGAATGAGAGTCAACGACCTTAGGTTAGAATAGGGAAAAAATAAAATAAATAAAATAATAAGAAAAGAAAAGCCAAAGGATAAAGTACCAATGGTCCAAAGTGATAATAGGATAAGACTTAAATGGTCCAATAAATAATAATAAAATAATAAAATTTTATTAATAAAATCACAAAGTCTTTATTAATAAAATCATAAAGATTTTATTAATAAGACTAAAATAAATATTTAATGAAATTATCATAAAGTGAAAAACCAAAGATCCAACATAAAGTAATTAGACCAAAAACATAAGTGGGACAAGGCCCTATAACAAAACATAATAATACATGGTCCAATGGTCTTTAATAAACCCTTAGGTAAAAATACTCCATAAAGTAGGAGTCATCATAGTCAAAGGTGCACACAAGTAAGAGTGCTAGGACCAAGTAAGAATAGGACCATGGGTCAACAATCACAAGATCAAAGTGGGCAAGCAACCAAAAACTTCTCTCTTAAGATACATAGTTTATATATTTTTGTCATCACTGTATAAGGGAGAAGATCCAAACGGACGGTGCAATCCTTTTGTCTTTAACACTACTCCTAAGGGTTAGATACTAGGGACATCGTCAAGGGGTGGCCAGTCCCTTGAGAAGCAACCTAGCAATAACCGATTAGGAGAGGGGACAGCAATATCTTCCATTCTCAATGAATGGCTTTCAGCTCAAGGCTGAACCTCAGTCCTAGACTGGGACATGTTGATCAACCATCTGGTCCATGACCAGGATCTCCATTCTCCCAGAGAATGGTCCTCAGCCTCAAGCTGAGCATTCAGTCCTAGGCTGAATGTTGATCAACCATCTGCAGGACCTAGGAAGTCTCTGTCTCAACCTGCAGGATCTGCTTGGTCATCATGACCAAGAAACCATCTAGTTCTAGACCAGAATACCCTAGAGACAAATAGGGGCCCTAGCCACATGCTAGGGACTTTGCCATGGCATCAATCTGCTTGGTCCTAGACCAAGAACCCCAGGAGACAGCTGGGGGCCCTAGGGTACCTTCTAGGGTCTTACTCATACTCTGCCTGGTTAACTTGACCAGGAACCCTAGTCAAATGATTACGGTACCATTCTCTCTGAGAATGGGTCTCGCAGCTGCACTAAAAAACAATTCTGACAGTGTGCTCCCTCTTCATCGTCTGATTCTAAGGTCCTATGCCTTATGATCGGAAATGTTGAGCAAGTGTCCTTTCTTCTATATCCTAACCAATGCTTAAATGCATGAGAGGCATCCATAGAGCATCGATCTTTATTTGTTTTCGTAATCCAACTCTGTAGTAGTTTCTCCTACTGAAATTCATTTATGGCTTTCACCTTATGAGGTGGAACCTTCTGAATGAACCCTTGTAACTGGTTACCTTCATTACAATACATATTCTTGATCACTTGAAGAATCTTATATTTCTTCTTCTCTGGTTCTTTTCCTTGCAAGTTCATCATCTTCAGCAGTGTGAGCATGATGCCTCTTCTTGTTTGTCTTCTTATTGTGGGAGACACTTTTGTTTCCGAGACAATCTCTAGAGTAATGTCCCTTCTCATCACATGTATAACATCTAATGTTGGATAGATCTCTTATGGATCTTCTATAGTTCTCGCTCTGATTTTGATGGTGTTTCTCCCTCTTACTGTGATGATGGTGCTCCCTCTTGTTATGATTTCTTCTGGCGTGTGTTGTGAGAGCTTGATCATCATTTGCTCCCATCTTCTCTTCTCGTGCCACAAGTCGAGCTTCTTCTTGTGTGCATTCTTCCCATAGTCTACTGAATGTGATCACCTTCTTTCTGGCACATATCCCTTGAATGAATGAGTCCCGTGATCTTGGCAGACCATTCAAGGTGGTCATCACAATTTCTCCTTCTTCTACCTTTTCTCCCACAACTTCAAGTTGCTCCTTGATCTAAGAGACCCTTGTAAAGTAAGACTGCATGGTCTCTACATTTTGAATCTTCACATTCTTGAGCTGGTTCCTCAAGGTCATCTTCCGATTTATATTCTTCCCTTCAAATAGCTTTGTCAAAGCATCAAACATCTTCTTAGGTGTCTTCAAAGATGACACATGTGGGGTGAGATGATCTTTAATGGAATCTGCAATGATTCTCTTGGCCTTAACCAAGTTCTTCTTGTGTAAGGCTTTAGCCTCATCTCCCTCTAGTGATGGAACCTCTTCATTTACATACTTGTCCAATTCATTCTCTTCAAGGACAAGTGCAATCCTATACTTCCATGCTCGGAGGTTATCAGCTCCTTCAAGCTTATTCTCAAGCTTGGTGTGGTGAGACATCTTTAATAAGAACTTCAAATGCAAATAGAAAATCTTTTAGGTCTTACCACTTAAGATGCCAAAACTGGATCTGTAGCTAGCTGGCCTAGGGTTTGTCAGAGAAACCCTAATTTTCCAAACTTGGAATTTGGAACTTTTGATTGGACAGATAGATGCGCCTACTTAAGGCGAGTTTCCCAATGTACTCACTTCTCCAAATCTGTGAATAGAATCCCAAAAATGTTGATGCCCTAATTTTCCTCCGGCAATAGTGACGGGCAAAAAAATGAAAATTCTCGGAATTAGGTTCTGCTTCAACAGAAAGATGCGCCCTCCTAGGGCGAGTTATCCTAGCATCCTTTTCTTGATGATCTGTGGAGAGAAGACCTAAAACATAGAAGCCCTAGCTTCCCGCAACTGCACAATGTCTTCTTTTCAAGTTAGCTCTAATACCATGTTAGTTTTTCTACTTTTAATCAATATTATCTAGGATCTTAACTGAAAGAATAACATGCACAACATAACACAAGAGACACAAAGTTTTTCCTCAAGGAAACCATAGAGGAGAAAACCCTGCAACTTCCTCAAAGATAGAATCGTCACCAATACAATATCACAAAAGTAAAACCCCAAAACAAAGATGATCTTCTGCAACACCTCTCTCTTTCTCCTATGCAAACTTGTCCTCTCTCTCTCACTTATGTGAACTTGAGTGAGTGAGTGTGTGTACAAATGAGAGAACCTTGCTCTCTATTTATACTTTACTTTCACTTGACCTTTTTTCACTTGCTAGGTCGGCCCCAGCTAAACCTGACTGGGCCGACTTCTCTAGGGGACTCAATAACCCTAATACAATTGACTCTAGGGGAATCTATTGCCCCAACTTACAATGGAGGATTTACCTAAATGACTTTGCATGACCAAATGTAATAATGACATCTCCGACCACAGGAATAAACATCTCCGTCGGAAGTACAAATAAAATACAATAATAACAATATAAATACAAGCGAATATCTTCCGAAGTTACAATTATATCAACATGTACTAGTGACAAATCTATTCTGAGGAAGTTGCAGGGTTTTCTCCTTTATGGTTTCCCCGAGGAAAAATATTGTGTCTTTGTGTTTTGTTGTGCTTGTCTTTCTTTCAGTTTAAAGATCTAACTAAAGTGAATTAAGGTGCAAACTCTAACATGGTATTAGAGCCATCCTGAAAGAAGGCACTGTGCAGCAGTAGGAAACTAGGGATTCCTAGTTCAAGGTCTTCTCTCCACAGATCATCAGAAAAAGAGGGCTAGGCTAACTCGCCCTAGGAGGGCGCATATTTTGGAGGAAGCAGGATTCAATTTGAAGAATTTTCTTTTTGACCCAGTCACTAGTGCCGGAAGAAAACTAGGGCATCAATCTTTTGGGGTTTTCCTCCATCAATCCAGACAAAGGAGTACATTGGACAACTCGCCTTGAGGAGGCGCATCTTTCTGTCCAAATAGAAGTTCAAAATTCCAAGTTTAAAAAATTAGGGTTTCTCTGACAAACCCTAGGTCAGCCAGCTCCAGAACTAGGTTGGGCATCTCAAATTGGTAAGTTCTAATTCTTTGACATTTCCATTTGAGATTCTCATTTCAAAATGAAAAACTACACCAAGATTGAAGATAAGCTTGAAGGAGCTGACAACTTCCAAGCATGGAAGTATAGAATCTCTCGTCCTAGAAGAAAATGATTTGGACAAGTATATAAATGAGGAGGTTCCAACACCATAGGGAGATGAGGCAAAAGCAATCCACAAGAAGAACTTGATCAAGGCCAAGAGGATTATTGCAAACTCCATCAAGGATCATCTCATCCCTCATGTATCATCCTTAAAGACTCCCGAGGAGATGTTTGATGCTTTGACAAAGATATTTGAAGGGAAGAACATCAATCGGAAGATGACACTAAGGAACCAGCTCAAGAATGTGAAGATCCAACACTCAGAGACCATGCAATCTTACTTCAAAAGGGTCTCTCAAATCAAGGAGCAACTTGAAGCAATTGAAGACAAAGTAGAATAAGGAGAGATAGTTATGACCACCTTGAATGGTCTCCCAAGATCATGGGACTCATTTATTCAAGGAATATGTGCCAGGAAGAAGTTGATCACCTTCAGTAGACTATGGGAAGAATACACTCAAGAAGAAGCTCGACTAGTAGCAAGAGAAGAGAAGATGGGAACTAATGATGACCAAGCTCTAACTGCTCACACTAAGAGAAATCACAACAAGAGGGAGGACCATCATCACAGAAGATTTAGAAGGCATCATGGATCCAGAAGGGATCTCTCCAGTATCAGATGTTACACATGTGATGAAAAGGAACATTACTCAAGAAATTGTCCCAGAAATCAAGGATCCTCCAAGAAGACCAACAAGAAGAGGCATCATGCTCACACTGCTAAAGACGACGAGCTAGCAAGGAAGAGAACCAAAGAAGAAAGAGATGATTCTTCAAAGTTCAAGTGATGAAGAATATGTCTTAATCTCAGCACTCACAGGTATCGTCACACATGGGAGCAATGATTGGCTTGTAGATAGTGGAGCATCCAAGCATATGACGGGGTACAAAGAATCCTTCATTAACTTATTAGAACATGAGTCACCTCACAAGGTGAAACTTGGGGATGATTATCAATATCCCATCAAAGGAAGTGGTGAAGCCACCAACAAGCTAGACTCTGGCAAATCATTGAAAATGAAAGATGTTCTCTATGTACCAAGATTGAAGAAGAATCTTCTCTCCATCTGAGCACTAGATGCTAAGGGAATGAGGGTTGCATTTGTTGATGGCTAAGTTCTAATGTGGTCTAAAGGAAAGACTATAGATGATGCAACACTAATTGGAGAGCAAGAGGGAGGCTTATACAAGTTGAAAGGACAACCAGAACAAGCATTGATCCATGACTCCATGGAACCAAGTGAGTTATGGCACAGAAGGCTTGCACATGTGCACTATAGAGCACTACCAATTGCAAGGAAAGCAGTTTCAGGTTTACCAGAAATCCAGACAAAGCATGAAGGCATTTGCAAGGGATGTGTGCAAGGAAAGAATGTGAAGAAGACTTTCCCCAGCAGTGAAAGCAAGGCAAAAGGAATATTGGAGATAGTCCACTCATATGTGTATGGCCCCATGTATTCTAGCTCATTAAGCGGGTATGTATATTATTTTCTTTTATAGATGATTTCTCCCGTAAGACATGGATTTATTTCTTGAAGGGAAAAGATGAAGTATTCAGCAAGTTCAAGGAATTCAAAGCCTTGGTTGAAAATCACACTGAATGGTAACACACGGAATGACAGAATGAACGGTAACACACAGAATGACCACAAAATAGCTCAATGGGACTAGAGGATACATCCAGTAAGAGTACAATGTGGGAGTGTGAAAGCAGCTCTTGGAGAATGCTAAAAGCAAGATAAAGAAGGATACATGAAGTAAAAGTACCACCTAGAGAACCACCTAAGTAAAAAAACACTTTAGAAAGTTCATCAAGCATGGTATGTTGAAGATATAACTAATACAACATCATCACATATGGCCAATCATATAACAAACACCATTGTCCCAACAAAGAACCAATTGATCATGGATTATCGAGCTCTAACATCTCTGCTCAAATGGATATGCCATAGGATCAACTCTAATGGTGCAATAACTATGCAATTAGATTAGTTTGATACAATATAAGGGGTATCACCTTGCTTGCGAGAAGAATCATATTGTATCCTTGATGTTCCATGGAGGTCTTGGTGCTTGTTTTAATGCAAGAGTTGAAGACCGAGGGTTTGAAAAATCAAACCCTAGGATGAACATTTAGATTAAAAGGCTAGTGCTAGAGTTGTCTTAACATGTACTTGTGTGATGCAACATGGCTAGGGTTCATAAACCATACGAAAGACAACAATATTAGTGTGGAGAGCTTGTGCGATACAAGCTTGTTGTATGTGACAATGACTTGTTGGTGTTGATGCTAGCATGTAGAGAATCTTTGGTGGAGTGACTAGATTTGGTTGGGAGTGATTCCTAGCTAAGAGCAGTTGGTGGCTAGGGTTTTCTTATGGTTTCCATACCTTGGGCTTGTAAAGTTTGGCATCTACCAGCTTTGTGGTAATGTTGTGATATGTACTTCTACTTCATCTTATATATATATATATGAAGTTTCGAGCTGTCCAAATATTGTATACTTGTAGATACAATTTTTTAGCTTATGTCATTTTCTTGATTGGATAGATTTCAGCCCTTGTTGTTTATGCTGATTTGACATAACATATAGCTGAATTGGCTAAGTGATTTAACACATATCTGAAAGATAAAAGAGCAGACTTGTTGTTATAATCTGTGATTTTGTTGCAATAAGGCATTTAAAATCTGTTAGATGCCTCAAAAAGTGTGCCCTAAGGACTTTAGCATTGTGGCATCAAAGTACACTCATATGGTATTTATTCTCTTGGGCCACCAAGTGGAATTCAGTTGAAGGGAAGTGAAATATTACTGCTGTAATTTAATATTTCAGATCATCCCTAAGGGTGAAAGTTCATAGGGATTAAATCCGGGAACCTTAACAAAAGGAGGTGAGGTTTCAGAATTGGATTAAGTGTTCAATTCTCAATATATCTACATGATGTTGTATAGACATTCTGTTGTGTGTTGCAAGAGAAAAGACGTATCCTTTGGTTACTCTTGAATGGAGTAATATAATGTCCCCTGATCTGAATATGTTTGTTCTCATGGTTTATTTGGATGATGTATATGTATTATTCCTTGTCAATTGGGTGTAGGCTGTAGCTCATGTGGTTGTGTGGAAAAGTTGTTACCCTCCCTACCCGGATTCAAATCCCACTTTGAGACATGTTTGCTCTTAGTGAGCCATTTGTTGATGAGCTATATAGTATATATGATCTATTCATGAGTTGTTGACTTGGCTGTGTGCCCTAAAGAATATAGTGTTTAACTTCAGATGCATCCTCAAAACAAGGGGAAGTGCCTCGGAGATTTCCCCCGGGATATATTACCTAGAAAAAGAAAATGCATTTTACTTCAATCTTCATCAAAATGTATTTTACTTCAATCTTCATCCCTAGTTAATGCACGAATGAATAATATGTCTTTTGTTGTTGTGGATCTAAGTATGAATAATGGAAAGGATCTAGAAAGTTAATGCATTAGCTAGTTGTTCATTCTGGTTAATTTCACTCTAACATACACCCCATGTATCGCAAGTATTGACAACGCACCTCACGTGAGATCTTTCCTATTATAGAGATTTTTGTACAAGGTCCTTCTACAACAAATTGGCCAACATACATGCATTTAAATTAGCACCTGTTTGTAGCCAGCCTCCCCATAAGGGTCCTTTCATCCCACTGTGGAATTTAAGTTCCAATAGTGTCTTAGTAAACACCTGCACCTTAAATTTATTTGTTGCTTATTTAAATTCAATCGTTGGATTAGACACTGAAGAAGTTAAGTGTGCATGATGCATCTACAATTGGTTTTCTATGGCAATTACTTTGCTGGTAACACCATAATACCTGTTAATCACAAAATTCAAACTAGAACTAGGTAATGAGCACAAGAAACATCACTCCTTCAAAACCAAACAGCCACCCTGTAGAATGTTTATACAACTTCTCTAGCACATTAGTCATTATTTTCAAATAAATAAATATCATGCCCTATTCTATAAAGATTTATTTATTTACTTTTCTCGTTCATCACTGACAAGAGGCAGCCAAGTCATATTTCTCAAAATAGCACCATGTTATTAGGCATGAACAAGTCTACTATTCCATAAGATTGGCCATTGATTAGCCACCTGTTCTCTAAATGTTTAATTGTTTCATCAACAACAAAGGCATATCATTTAACAAAAATAATCATCACAATCAATGGGCTAAAGATTACCCATGGTGAACAGAAAATCATATAGTTTGAAATGCATCTATACCTGTGGGATTAAGTTAACAATACAAATAGACAATTGCTGCAACAACAAAAATGCTTTCAACTAGAAACGACTTACAATCAATTTTTTCATCTATCGGAGCATTTGGGTGAAACACCGAGAGTGCACGGGCAAACTCTTCAAATCCTAGTGCGTTCTTATGCTTTGTGTCAAACAAATCAAAAACCTATATATTCAAAAAACTGGAATGTTCAGTGAAAGAAAAACACCAAATTAAAAAGCAAAAATTTCAGAGTGCAAGGCAGTTCACAGGCATAGTGGATTTTGATACATTTTTTTCAGATGGATACTACAAGATGCACAGAAATTATAGACCACAAACAAAAATTGCTATTCATAGGCCCATGATAAGGATTTCCAATTTACATGAGCATGTGCACTCATCACAGCCTCATAAAGAGGATTTTCAATCTAGGATCTGTCTTCAAAGCTAGGCCAGCTTTCATATTTCCGATAGCAATGTGAACAAATACTTTCCATCCCAAACTGCACCCAAGGGAAAAAGTACCAAGGGAAGAAAAAACTACTAGGAATCAACAGAGATAATTCCAATTATTAAAAACTCACTGTCAACCGAAAGATCAAGATTTCATAAGAGTTGATTAAAATCACTTGGTAAAAATAGCAATAATACAGATTCTATTATTTGACAACATGCAAAAAATAAATAATAAAGAGACATTGAAAGAGAGAGACAGAAAACAACATTCTCATGTCACATACTGAATTAAGTTGCCATATCAAATATGTGGCTAGGAGGAGAGCTCTTCTAAATACCATGTCAAGGGTGCATCATACTTCTTGTGTATATAACCAGTGCAAACTGCAATACACTAGTCCAAAGGTCATAATCCCAAAATATAGAATATAAGTTATAAACTTATAATGGCCATATTATGTAATAAGAAACTTAGTTGTTTTAAGTTAGGCATTCTACATTATGTTATAAAATTAAGTCATGATGACTTAAAGCTAATTAGGTCAACAGTGACTTGGCTGGTTGGTAAAGCAGGGGTGATGATATTAACCCACCAAGGTACAAATCCCCGTAGCCATGTGATCGCCACTTCTGGGCCAACACATCCGTGCAAGCATGTTGTTTATTGCAGTTGGATCGAGCTTCAAGTCCTGGGCAGTTTTGGAAGCATAAATACCCCCACTAGCGGCTTCTTAGCTGAAGGAGCTTGAGTAGTTGAATATTGTAACCCCACTTTGCTTGGTTGAATATATTCTCCTGTTGGGAAGGTGCATGCTTGCTGCATTGGGATACAATAAGCATCTATCAAAGAAAAGGTTAATTAAGTCACATGTTAATAATTAGGCGTTGGGAGTTTCATAACTTCTTTTTTTCAAGAGAGATACTTCTTATATTTACAGGGCCATATTTACATGTAATGTAAGTGTTAACTCCAAGATCTGCATGTCAAAAGATAAGTCCAGTCATCAAGCACAAATCCTAAGGCAACACGAGGGCATCACGGACTGTCACCTCAGTGATCATCCTCTTCAGACCAACTCTCCTCAAGCACAAGAGGGGATTCCCTTAGATAATATCACTAATCTATCCGTTAATGCAGCTGTGAAAATCAGATTAGCGAAGTGGATTGTTTTATGATTTTACAAAATAAATTTGGCAGAATTGAAGAGGACAAGTGCCTTATCTTATGGACTATGGAGTTTGGGTAGTGTTATCCACCTAAGTTGCACTCAGTTGGATTTCAAGCGAGATAGCAAAGATTGAGCAAATGCAATTGTTCAAATTTCAGAAGATCAGAAGTCCTAGCAGGGCAACTTGGCCCTTTTTAAATAATTTTGCATGTTCATACCCTGCAGGGAATTGTAATAAGTTGGCTTAGCATGATGAATTTTGTAAAAGACTTGGCTTGCCTAAGCCTTAAACATCAATGCGGTACCCTACAGTGTTTTTTCTTTGGTAATTATGCATTGCTTTTCAACGACGCATTATTTCCGAGTTTCTCAATCACACCTCCAAAGCTGGAGTATCTGCCTTGGTGGCTAAACCTTGGGAGGTTACTAAAATCTAGGTGTCTATGTATATTACCATGCTAGTCACTTTTAATATATGAACATGCACTAGGTCCCCCTAGGTTTATTTTTAATTTTCACAAATAAAAAAAATTCCCGTAAAACGGGTCAATTTTTTAAATGTTTTTTATGTAAAAATCAAAAAAGGCATAAATAAGTCTTTACAAGGAAGATTTTGCCATGCGGGTGCACGTTTTCTAACCCGGAGCACCCACTTAACACCTTCACCCACTTTAAGAGTGAAATTAGTAATTTTTAAATACTCATTGTCATTTCTCTCGAAAAAGTGAATAAAAATGCCAAAAATAGAAAATAAAGGCAAAAATCAACCCCCTTGATTTTTGGAAATTTGTCCCAGACATGTTTCAATCAGACCGGAGTGGTGCCAAATTGATTGGCAATCATATATGAGTTAACTAGAGCCTGAATCCGCTTGATTCCAATCAAATCCAAGTCAATATGAGTTGCCAGATTTAGGAGGGTGTTTTTCTCCATAGAGGGGGGCGCATTAGCTTATTTGACAGCATCTGGTTGATGGGAGATGACCCCAATGAGAGGTGGTGCCTACCTCTTGAGAGGTGGCACCCATCTCTGGAGTTAAACTCCATCTAATCCCTCATTTTACTCTTTAAACTCGCCCATCTTTTCCAGTGGTGAATGCCCCCCCCCCCCCTCTCTAGTTTGCTATTTAAGCAGGCAATGGGGCTCTCTTTTAGCTCATGGTCAGAGAACTGAAAGGCTGATTAGCTCTGTATTGTATTATGTTACTCTCTGGAATAAATAAGGCTCTGGAGGAAAACCTTTGATGTATGGCCCTATGTGTGTGGATGTAATGTCAATGGTTTATGAGGTAACTGTAGCGTAGCTTATCTATTTGTTGCATTTGTTGATTATCTGGCCTTTGAAGGACTAATATAGTCGGTAGGATAAATGATTCTAGTATGATTTCATTTATTTCTTGCTTATGTCTGCGGTATAGGATTTGAATATTTTTACTTGCTTGTATGCATTCTATTCTAATCTCTAGCATGAGAAGCACTGGATTTGATGCTCTTGTTTGCAAGTAGCTTTAGTTGTGCGGGTTGCCTAGCTTGAAGGATCAATGGATCTTGTTTTAGTCCTCTGTCGTCCAAGCACTTTTAGAAGGACACAATCCCTCCGCTCTCCACCAACAGACTCCATTGCCCAAAGTTCCCAAGCTCTCAGCATCTTCTTCCCTCTTTCCTTCACATTCAAATTAAATTTCTTTCTTTGGTTACCTTTATGCATTCTTACTGCAAATAGTTTTATCTTAAAGAATATCAATAGCTATTTCAATAAGTTTGCATTCTCTTTAACTAGATCTGATTTTTAAAAGCATTACTCTTAGAATAGATCTACCTTTCTAATCGGTACTTGTGTTCATTTTTCCCAATCTTTCGATACTTCAGATTAGTTTGCTTACTTATCTAGTCCTATAGTCATGTATGTTTAGAGATCTAGTTAAAATGCTTCATTTGTTTATGTGCATTTCTTTTGATTTCTTACATTTATGCTACCAGATCTAATGTCTTGTGTGTGAGATGATGTGAGCTGCAGGTACTCTTTTGGTTAGATGGTAGGAGAACTTGTTTGTCTCTTATATTTTCTTAACTTCTTTGGTTGTAGATCTAGTCCTACGGCATGCCACAAGCTAGCTTTGAATCCTCGCATTCTCATCCCAAGCTTCTTCGCTTCCCCTTCTCATTACTTATCCTACTTCTGGTTCTGGTTCTGGTTACTTATAAGAGTAGTCATACATCTACCTTCCAGTTCTTATTCATAAGTAGATTTACTACTGCTCTTATTTCACTTAGAATCTAGTTAAATAATCAAGTTTTATCTTATGAAGTCTAGATCTAATTTCTCTAAGCTTTCAGTCAAGATAAGCATCATTTACATATCTAAAAGCTTGATTAGACTAGTTTAGTAGTTGATCTCATTTCAATATCTAACATACTAGTGCTTCAATTTGTTTGTCTTCTCCAAGAAGCAAGCAAAGATCCTAGGGAAAGTAGCTTTTTAGCTCACTTTCCTTGATTATTTTTATGCCCTTTAGTCTTCTTTTACTTAGAAATTTTTTGAGTAATTTTGTAGGCTTTCCCAAAGCACTCTTAAAGTGTTTTGGGGTATTTTTACTAATTTTTTGTTCGCTGTTTTTCAGAGTTTGATGAACAGGTAGAAAGGCACTCTGGCCAACTTTTCAGGATCTAGATCATTCAAGACTTGCCAAACGCCTTCCTTTACCCTTTAGTCATTTTCTGAACCATTGTAAGCCATTTGGTTCCTCTATAATAAAGGACCAGTGGCATTCCCAAAAAGAAAAAGTTTGAAATAAAATAATAAAGAGAGCAAGCAGGCTACACAGTGCCTGCACCCCATCCCTCCAAGGGGGATTTGAGTGGTCTCTTGTCGTGGCGTAATTTTTCTTTTCTTTTTTGCTTTAGTTTGTTTTCTTAACTAATAATGGACTAAATCACTCATTTCACACACTCACAACAATTTCCTTTAAATTTGTTTAATTTGGTTTAAAGTAACGAACCCCCTTGCTTTCTCGAAGTATGGTGCCACGGAAAGGGCTTTCCCAAGTACTGGGGTTCGACCGGAAAAGAGATTCTTGGACTAGTTTAACTAACTAGAAAACATTTAATTTTTGTTCTTAATAAAACGAACCAATGCTCAAATCCCCGTATGCTCTGGACCTCTGCGGCTCATCCGAACAGTTGGTCACACCAGAAAGGGAAGCGAGTACTTAGTCTAATAGGACAATTCACAAAGTTAATCTTCGAGATTTCGGGAGTTCTCGGAGAGTGACTACCATAGATTCAGGGGGATACTCATTAATGAGGTTTGTCATCTCCCCGTTGGACACTTGGTAAAGCTGCTCTGGCGCTCAGTTTGAGAAGGCGAGCCCAGTGGGCCAAACAAGAACAAACCCACCAAAAACAAAAAACTTTAATAATAAAATTTACCAAGAACACTTGCACAACATTCTCTTTGTTCTAGCATTTATTTTCGGCACTGGTCTCGTATTGAATATTTAATGATGTTGAATGTTTATGTTGAGTAACAAATGCTATGAAGTTTAATGTTGCATTGTTCTTGTGATTAAAATTCTAACACCTAGATCTTTAGCTTTTCTTTTGTTAGAGTAAAAGCCTTAGATTTATTTTTATAGGGACCCAACCCCTTGGCTTCGCTAGGTGTAAGCCTAGACAAAGGAGTCGAGTTTCAGGTGACAGCACTTGAATCTGACTTGCCCCCAAGGATGCACCAAGGAGCAGGAAGGTTTCTGCCGCATTACCCCAATTGTGTATCCAGGCAGCAACAAATCCAAGATTTGTATGTTTATTTGTTTATATGCTTACTATTCTGACCTTTGGTATAGGTTGTACCAGATATGACATTTTGGTTGTAGTATTGTTTAAGCTGTGCAGGTGATCTCGCTTGAAGGAATAACTATTCTAGTTTGATTATTTCATCTCTTCAAGCTCATTTGGAAAACATAGGCTCTCCGCTCTCTACCAACAAACTCCACGGCCCAAATGTTCCCAAGCTTCAGCGCCTATCTATCTCTCTCTCCTTCACTTCTTTTGAAACTCTTTCTTGGTTACTTTTCTGCTTTCTAGTTTGAGATTAGCGTATCATTTCAGATCTGAAGCTAATCTTTCTAGTTTGCATTTTCAAAGTTAGAAGTTATCAAAGCAATATATCTTTCCAAAGTAGATCTAACCATTAAATCTAGCTTCTAGCCATTTATGATGTAGCGTAATCAGCCTTAGTTTTATTTTATTAGGGACCACCCCACTTGGCTTCGCTAGGAGTTGGCCTAGACGAAGGAGTCAAGTGTGGAGTGACAGCAAGCTTGACTCGTGACTTGCCCCAAGGACACACCCAATGGCTTGAAGATTTTTGTCACATTAACCCCGAGGTGCGTATCAGGTGGCAACATGCACAAGGGGAGCACTCTATCACAAGGTCATCTCAATATCATAATAAAGTGACCTAAGTGTCGTGTACCCCCAAATCCCCTAGAGCACTCACACATGAGACTCCAAACCACATCACCACTACATCAAAATAACCACAATAATGCCTTGAACAATGTGAAAAGGGATACATGTGCCAATTGATCTACAATAGAATAATATCAATGATACCAAGGTGTAAACCATAGAAAAATAATCCCAAATTGCTAGGGCGCTCCACCTAGGCACCATGTACCACAATAACAAAGTCTAAACATGTCCCACCATCTAGTCATGTGATGAATGCATCCTATTTTCTATCAATTCTCTCATCGTTGAAGTAGCCAAATTATTTTAGAAAACCGAGTGCAACCAAAAAACCTGACACAAAGGTGTTATCACATCCATGTTAGCTGGAGCTACCATGCTGCAGATTGTGTGGTCGAGGACCATACTACATTTTTTTTTTCCAGATTAGATATCAGATGCCTTCAGAGGGGGCATTCATTGCTTCCAGATTGCCCGGAGCAGAGATACCAGTGGGGACAAATGGTTTTGTACTGGTCCATACATACTACAGAGCAGTTTCCACAGGGTCACCTTTCCTTGTCGAGCTTTAAATGATCCCATTTGACAGAGTTGATTTGCCATATTCTGATGAGAGTACTATAGAGTATTGTTGGTTTGCCACTTATTGCCCGAATTCAGTAGAGATCCAGATTCAAAGACAGCTTTAGCAACAGGTATATGGCATAGCAGGTATAGCACTTTATGGTTTATTGCACATGTTGTTGTTTAGACTTGTTTATTTATGATAGTACACGGACTTGACATATGATGTTTGATGTGGTGATCTCGGTTGTTTATTATGATGTGTATGGCCCTGAGTGATGTCAATCCACCCCTTTTTAGTAGACTCATGTATATGCACACTAGTCCCTACCCCACTATTGGTATAGACTTGGTCATTTCGTCCTCCTTGGAAGCTAACTTTGGATCCACCTGTCACTTCCTTCCATCCACCCGACTCATTCATGTTGATTTCTCCCGACTTGGATCTTGATTTGTGACCTTGAGGATCCCCTTCCCCATTGACCTCTAAGTATGCCATGATTCCTTGTCTTTTGTGCCTCGGCTCTTTAGTGTGTGAGATGCATTCTCAAACCTGGGATTTGCTCCTATCGGTTGCCCCCGATGTTGCAATGCAGTATAGGATTGTGTAGACTCACCAGGTGTTCCCCATTGGTCATCGAAGCATGTTCACTTGCCCCCATTACTTTGCAATATGAGCACCTCGTTATATCTTTTGAGATATTTATGTAGCCCAAAAAGGGCCTTGAAATGTAATGAAATGAAGAAATGTAAAAGAAAGCCAAAAAGGCTATGTAAATGTAAAATCAAGCCAAAAACGCTAAGTGTGAAAGTTAATGCAAAAGTCCAAGTAATGTGTTTTTGAACACACACGGACACAGGTCAGCCATATGTATCAGCTTTGTAGTGGTTATTTTCTCACCTAGTCCTGCGGGGCAAGGAGGTGAGATGGAGTAAGGGACGGCTAATTCTAAGTGTCCCCTAGAGTCTCAAGTTACGGTTTGTCGGACACCCAGTCATGGCGGCTCTAGAAAAGATCCTCACAGAGTCTTCTGAAGGCACGGATGTGAGTTGCAAGGTTCATGTTAGATGATCAGTGGTGGTTTCCCTGCACTATACCCATTTGTGAGGCACCGCCCTTCCTTGTGTCTTATCATGGTATGCTTATGTCAATGGGTCCCGCTCTCCCTGTTTACCCGAGGGGTCACATGGTCTTGGTCCTCGTCCTCCCTTTTCCTTCACCTTGTTTATCCACCTCACCCGAAGTTAGCTAAGTGGTCAAGTCTGTAAGTTGCGCATAGCATTGAGTCTTTGTTGGAGGTGGTGGGCCCACCTCACCTGGGGCTTGTATTTATTGAGATATTTATATTTTGATCACCATATCGGCATTATATTGTTTTAAGTAATGTACTAATGTAAATAAGGAAGCCTTGATGCTTCATGTTGCTTACAAGTTTTCAGCCATTGCCATTTTGACCAGATTTGACTTGGTCAAACCAGGTTGACTAGGCCAAAAATGGGCCCAAAAAAATGTTGCGATCAAGATTTCGATTTTGGTCATTTATTATCTATTGGGGTCCCATATGATCCTCCAAGTGTCAGAATTCGAAAAAATTGAGGCGTTGATGAGATTTTTAATTATTATGGGTCACCAGTGACCTGTTTTAATTAAAAATCATGGATTTTGGGCAAACAGTGCCTAATTGATGGATTGGGGTCGTTCAGAATTCGAAAAGATTGAGGCGTTGATGAGATTTTTAATTATTATGGGTCACCAGTGACCTGTTTTAATTAAAAATCATGCATTTTGGGCAAACAGTGCCTAATTGATGGATTGGGGTCGTTCAAGTGACCATGTCTACTATATTTGGGGTCTATGGTCGCATTGCAGCAGACGGTTTGTCAATCCGGGCATTATAAGTGGGTCAAAAGCCCGAATTACATCTTCAGCAATATAAACCAGCAATAAATTAATATGGAAATCAAAATATGGCAAAGGTAACTATGGAAAATGGCAAATGCAAAGGTTGGTTAATACAAGGGGGTCTCCTAAGGTAATTTTACTATGTTTGGACATTCTATTTGTGTTGTGGGGCCCTCACTTTTCCCAGCTCATCATGTGGGACGAATTTGCCCATAGGAGGGCGTTTTTCACTTAGCAAAAAAATCAAATTTTTGTGGCTTTGTTGTATGGAGACTATGGTTTAGTGGTATGGGGTGCTAAAACGCCCATAGGCACCCCCCAACCACCATTTGTATGAGTTTATTGGGCCCCACGAGTGGCTCTATCATCCACTTGGGCGTTAGAGGGCAATTCGCCCCCCCTCTTGAGAGTGATCTCCTCCATCGATTTGGGCATTGAGAGAGTTAATCTCAGCCCTTGGCTTTGGAGGGATTTAGGGTTGAGAGTGGTCATTCTCTATAAGAGAAGACACTCACCCATTTTGTACTTCTTCTTGGCATTTTGTAAACTTGAGATTTGTGAATAGAGAGACATTTTCTTCCGATCTACTTGTGAATATGGTGATGGAATGTTGTAGTGTTGTTTATTAGCTTATTGCTGGTGCATTGTTGAGTATTTGTGTGGTGTCTCCATCCATCCTTGGCCAAACGAACTGCAGGTGAATCGACCACTAGAGGGGGGACTCAACTCTTGAGCTAGCAGCTCCATGTTGTGCTCTCTCTCCGGGTTTCAACAAGGGAAGTAAACTAACGCTTGTTTCTTGCTTTCCTTAATTATTTTCCGCTCATTTGTTGATGATTTCTTGCTATTTGCCATAGTTACTTACTTATCTCTCTCTGGCAGGTACAAGGGCGCACTTGGTCAACTGGTTGCTTCAAAATGCTAGGGGAAAACTCACTACTACTCAGCATTTGGTCTTCAGGATTTGTCTTCAACACCAAGCTCCTTCATCTCCATCATTTCAGGTAGGAAATCCTTGCTTGTTTCTCTTATTTCCATTTCCATTGTGAATGTTAAGCTGCAAACAATAAAATAAACCCTAAATATTAAAAACTCAAAATTCCACCGTTAAATCTTGTTTTTCTTTCCAAACCCGCTTATGAAATGTTCTTAAATGCTTAAATCCAAAGTTTCAGTTCGATTAGACTCCATTTTCCCATAGAACTAGCACTGATCCACTTGGCAAAAACGCCCTCCTTGGGCGTTTTTCTCTTTCTGTCTAGCTGGGTCGTTTTAGGGTTGTGGGTAGTTTTGATTTGGGTTTAGATCATCATTTTATCATAAGAAATGAAGCTACTATTTGTTGGAAGTGCATTTAAACATTAATTTATCGCTGCCCTAGGTCTTCTCCCTTGGGCAGAATTCCATCTACTGATCACTTCTAGTTTGTTCACATCCTTAGTTGATTTTCAGCCACTTAATCATTGATCTAGTCTGTTTTATTCATCACATTTGATTGCTGGTCACATTCCATTCACTTACTTATTTCATACTTGTGTCTAACTATTGGCTGAAATTGAGCTTAGGATCCATCGGACACTCACCTCTTGTTAGCATCTATTTATCTTCTTTGGGGTTTTGGGTGTCTGATCTGTTGCTTAACCATCCTTGGTTGAGCGGGGTCTCCCCCCCTGACTTGGCTACTTGCCTTGTCTGAAGTGACAAACACCCTGTCTAGTGTGACTACCGTTCCTTGAATAGTGGACTTGGCATTTGCTGGTTACACCTACCTGGCTGCCTGCCCTCTACCATCTCGGGCGAGATACCTTTAGTAGCAGCTAGAGTTAGTGTGATAACAAAAGGATCGAGAAAAAGGATTAAACAAAAACATGATTTAGTGATGAGGATTTGAGACTTGTAAGTGTAGGTGACTCTGGGTCCGAGGCTCGCGAGTCTGGGTGATTCTGTCAAGTGACACGTCTTTGACATGAGTCTCAGGTGACTAATCAACCCACTCAAGACTTGGAAAGACTCAAAAGGACTGGTGAGTCTTGGCTGAGTGGAACTACACTGGTAGAAACAGGCACCTTATATAAATACAAAGAGCTCAACCATTACGTTAATGCAACAATATATAATTTTACTATCCATTTCTTTGTTCTCAAGCCTTTTCAATTTTTCCATGCTTCCTGACCTTTGGATATTGTTTTGATTCATGTTGAAACCTCAACAAACCATGCTGGAGCTTACAACCTTCTTAGTTTTTTGAGTTCCATGAAAATTGACAAATTCTTGAATGCATAGAGTATATGGTACAAATACATCAAACTTTCATTCTAAGATTATTGAAATTATAAAATATATTTCAAAATTGAAGCTGAAATCTAACAAAGAATAATATAGGAATTTAAAACTGATAGACAACAAACAAGTTATGCTTACTCTATCCGCAAATAGGCTCTCTTTCTTATTGGTTTTAAATAATGCCAGTTGAAACTCTTCCTACAGAACATCAAATAAAGATATCAGTAAATAATACCAATCATACACTAACATGCATCTCTAGTAGATTTCAAGTCCATGAACACATGCATGATATTGACCAATGATTACATCTTTATAATTCATATAGAGAAGACAAAATACCCATTGCATAGCACATATTTGTCTTCCTTAATAACACAGACCTAAATAAAAATGCTAAATAGTTTCAGAAAATGGGAGAGAACTGATTCTAGCATAGCTACAAAACCCTACAAACCAAGATAGAGATAGCTAACACAAATACTTGTTCAAGACGAGCAAAGCACCAGAATTAGAAAGATTAGTTACCTCTGACAACATCAACTAAAATATATATGTACTAAATAGGATGCTTGCATCCAAGTTTATGTACCTAACTTCCGTATCATAATAGATCATGGTGATGTTTTCCGAGGCATGGAATGAAGTGAACAAAGATGGAGCAAGATAAGAAATTAACAAAAAAAATGAATGAATGAAACGACACCAAAACTTGCTCTCGAAATCAATGATTGTATTCTCAATGATGAATTTATACATAGTCTTATGTCATGCTCTTGATAATCTATTGCTTTCTTAATAATCTATATCTTTCTATCAATAATGTAAGTGAGTCAGATAAGTATCACACTGATATGAGCTTGGTTAACAGCAATACAAATACTCAAATAAAACACATAATAAGGATGCAAGCATTGAAAGGTAATTGACACAATTGTACATGTTGTACACACTATTTCATTTGGTATTTATGGAAGTGCAAAATTGGTGGAGAGTGATAATCTTTAATGAAGTCGCCTATGAGATATTTACAATGAGGTAGATGAGATGCAGAATATAAGAATAAAATCTAATCCATATTGGGACTAAGTCCACCAGGTCCTAGGGGCTAAATCTCATCCTTTCCTCCTCACTGAAAGCAAATTTTCCCCAATTTCTATCAATGGTACACCCTTCCCAGCAAAGGACATCCTATCATATGTACACACAAGAACATAGATAGAAATGCACATAGCATAAGAGAGAGAATAGATTGTGTTATTCTTGAGTGATGCAATCTCTCATTACATAGTAGGAAATATGATACTTACAGAAATATGATTTTTCATTACACAGCAGTAAAAAATGTCATATGATACTTACAGAAGAGTCGAAGACATTGTTCTAGGACATCACATCTCTGTTTAAGGTATTAAGGTGAATCCAGAAAAGATAAAGGTAATAATTAATCTTCCGGTTCCAAAAACTCAAAGAGATGTACGTAGTTTTCTTGGGCATGCTGATTATTATCGCCGGTTTATTGAGCAATTTACTAGAATAGCATCTCCTTTGTTCTTGTTACTTTCTAAAGATGCAACCTTTCATTGGACTGATGAGTGTCAATTTGCTTTTGCAGCACTAAAGGAAAAATTATCAGAAGCACCAATTCTGAGAGGTCCCGATTGGTCCTTGCCTTTTCATCTTTCGACAAATGCCTCAGACACTGCTATTGGCGCAGTACTTGGGCAACAAGAAGGACAAAATCCCTATGCCATTTATTTCACCAGTAAGAACTTATCTCTTGCGGAACATTATTATACGGTAACAGAGAAAGAGTTCCTTGTTGTTGTCCATTCAATTAATAAATCCCATCACTACATAACTGGTTATCAATTTTTTATACATACTGATCACTCTGCCATTCATTACTTAATGAACAAGCCTGTTACTAATGGCAAGGTGACTAGGTGGTTATTAACTTATTATTGTTACAAGAATTCAACATCACTATGGTTGATAGGCTTAGAAGGGATAATGTTGTTGCTGACTTCCTTTCTCGACTTGTTAATGATAATGACGATACACCTATTGAAGACACCTTCCTTGATGAGCATATTTTTGCAATATCTACTAACACCCCTTGGTATGCAGATATTGCTAACTACTTGGTTGCAAGGAAACTTCCTGTTGAAATATTGTAACTTCTAAGAATATTCTATTTGTACTTTATCCGGAGATGTTTCATTCCTCCGTCGGGACTTTATTATATATCCGGAGATGTTTATTCCTCCGTCGGGATGTGGTAACTAGGGTTATTAGACTCCCCTAGTGGGGTCGGCCCTGAGTTAATTGTTTAGGGGTTATTAGACTCTCCTAAGAGAAGTCGGCCCAGTTAGGGTTAAAAGTCAAGTGAGGTAAAGTATAAATAGAGAAGGTGTGTTCCTCATTTAACACACTCACTCACTCATTCACTCACTTGTGAATTGCGCATAGGAGAGAGAGAGATCTGCGAAGGAGGAGAAGGAGCTCTTGTTTGGGGTTTACATCTTTGCATTTGTTGGTCATCTATATTGAGGAAAACTTTGCTAAGTTTTCTACCCCATGAGGGTTTCCCAAGATAAATCTGTGTCTATCTTGTGATTGTGTTTCTTTCAGTGATCCTTATTATGCTCTTGTTGTGAATTTTATGCTAAACTTAACATGGTATCAAAGCTAGCCTGAATAGGACATCTTTCACAAGGTGAAAATACCTCTCTCTCCTCCTCCGGTGAAAATTAGGGTTTTTGCAAAAGTTGGAATTTTTGGAATCTGAGAGCATGGCTGGATGCTCCTCCTCAAAAGCGAAATTCTGAGCCCTAGATCGAACTTTTTGAGTGGGTAGAACCCCGAAATAAGTCAAACCCTAGTTTGACTTCTGGACCAAAAAACCAACGAACCAGAAAAGTTGCGAACCTGTGCACCAGTGAACCAGAAAAGCTACGAACCTGTGCACAAGTGAACCAGAAAAGTTGCGCACCAGTGAACCAGTAAACCAGAAAATCTGTTGCAGATCCGAATTTCGCTGGTCAAGCTTGAAGGGTGAAAAGTTGAAGTTTTCAGAAATCAAGTACACCAGTCAACTCAACTCAGTCAAGCACATCTCCTAGTAAGGTCAGTTTTGCATTTTAAAAATTTTCAATTTTTGGTGACCTCCTAGATAAGATGGCCCCAAGCACTAAGCTTGAAGACAAGCTAGAGGGTATAGAGAATTTTCGGGCATGGAAATATAGGATTGGTCTCATTCTTGAAGAGAATGATCTTGCCCAATACATCAAAGATGAGGTTGCAGAACCTGTGGAAGATGAAGCTAAAGAGAAGTACAAGAAGGATATGATTAGGGCAAAGAGAATCATTGTTGATTCTATCAAAAACCACTTGATTCCCCAAGTGTCATCCAAGAAGACTCCAAAGGAAATGTATGATGCCCTAGCCAAAATGTATGAAGGGAGGAACATCAATAGGAAGATGAACCTGAGAGCTCAATTGAAGAGCACTAAGATGAATCAAGGAGAATCTATTGAAGATTACTTCACAAGGGTCTCCGAGTTCAAGGAGAAGCCATTGGAGACAACCTTGATGAAGATGAATTAGTCATGACTGCTCTCAATGGTCTCACTAGACCTTGGGATTCATTCATCCAAACCATGTGTGCCAGAAAAGAAAGCATGAAGTTTGATATTGTATGGGAGGATTGCATTCAAGAAGCGGCTAGAGTAGCCAATAGAGAGGCCCTACTCAAAGAAGATAATCAAGGATTAGCCACCCATAGCAAGAGAAGAAGAAGTCAATCCAACTTCAAGAAGGAAAGTTACAAGGAGTCTCAACCTCCCAAGAAGTTCCATAAGGAAAGAGGGCCATAAGGAAAGAGGGAACCATTCAAGAAAAGACTACTCTTCTTTCCAGTGTTACATTTGCCACAAAATAGGACACATTGCTAGGGATTGTCCTTCACGGAAGAAGAAGAAGAGTTTCCACCACAAAAGACATCAAGCACATCTAACAGAACATGATAGTGAAGAAGAAGAGGATGAAGAACCTCCCAGGAAGCAAGCAAAGGAAGAAATCGAAGAATATAACAGTGGTGCTTCAAAGCACATGACAGGACAGAAGAAGACTCTCTCCAGTTTAGAAGAAAAGGAGTCCCCTCACAAAGCTCTCTAGGAGAATAGGAGAAGCAACATACAAGATTGGTTCAGAAACTCTGATGATGATCAGAAGACTAGGAGATCCTACCAAACAAACAAAGATAAGTATTTGAATTGTCATTTTTGTTTAAATGATAGTATCCAGTTGTATACATATGTATTAGGATATTTGCAATGTTATGCATGTGATGGGTAAGTACCCTATGGTGCTAAACATTCCATTGCTACTTATCTAGAGTGAAACCTCTTTGCTGACATAATGGGAGTAGTGCACACTCTTAATAATGTCTTGGTAGAGATGGAAGGCATCTAGAAAGTTACCATATGAATATGGGATATGGATGAATGTTGTGGCATTGGCTAAGATAGTGTGACTTATGTTTTATGCATATATATTTGGAAACGATGAGATGTTTCTAACCATGCTATTGAATTTGACTTATAGGAAGTATCGTACAACGATCACCTACAAATGAAGAATGATGAGACTTGTTCTGTAGAACAAGTGACAATGGTTCAACTATAAAAGAATCTAGAAGAGATGTTCACAGGGAAGAAGCCTAAGCCACCTCAAGATACGTGGGTGCCCTGTATATATTTACATACCAAAAGAGAAGAGAACTAAGCTGGACCCTTCCGGAAAGAAGGGAATATTTGTTGGGTATTGTGAAGCATCCAAAGCATTCAGAATATACATCCCAGGATTCCATCACATGGAAATTAGTAGAGATGTAACATTTGATGAAGAAGCTGCTCTCAAAAGATCTAGAAAAAGCCAATGTGAAGAAGTATATGAAGAAGATATACCTCCTAGAAATACAGAAGTTGTTTCCTTCCCTGAAGAAGAAACACCAGAAGACCATGATATGATAGAACCTCAAGAACCCCCACCTATGAACATATCATGGAAGAGAAAGCCAGCATGGGCAAGAGAAATTATTCAAGAAGCAGAAAGATATGGAGCTCCAGAAGGCTCCACTAGAGCAAGCAAGAAACCAAAGCCATTTTCCAGCTATGTGGCTTTGATGTGTGATCTTGTAGATCAATAACCTACCAGTTATGAAGAAGCAGTTCATAAGAAAGAATGGGTAGAAGCAATGACAGAGGAATACCAATCCATAATGAAGAATGATGTTTGGGATGTAGTTCCCAAACCAAAAGACAAAAGTGTGGTATCCTCCAAAAGTGGATATACATGCTGCGGATGGTAGCATTGAAAAGTATAAGGAAAGGCTTGTAGACAGAGGATTCTCTCAGAAAGAGGGAATTGACTATGAAGAAACATTTGCACCAGTTGCAAGGTACACTTCCATTAGAACCATCATGGAACTTGCATCCATGATGAAGTGGAGATTACACCAGATGGCTATGAAGACAGCCTTCCTGAATGGTGTGATTGAGGAAGAAGAAGTGTACATAGAACAACCACAAGGATTTAAGGTTGAAGATAGAAGAACTCACGCATGTAAGTTGAAGAAAGCTCTGTACGGGTTGAAACAAGCTCCTAGAGCTTGGTACGGAAGAATTGATAGCTTCTTGACAAGCTTGGGCTTTACCAAAAGTAAAGTTGATCCTAACCTTTACCTTAAGGTTATGGATGATGAACCTGTCATACTATTACTGTATGTGGATAATCTATTTCTGACAGGAAATGAGAAACGGATCATGGAAAGCAAGAAGAAGCTAGCTACAAAATTTGAGATGAAAGATCTCGGATTAATGCATTACTTCCTAGGTCTGGAAGTATGGCAAGGCCCAGAAGGAATCTTTCTCAACCAGTGAAAGTATGATGTGGAAATCTTAAAAAGATTTGATATGTTGGAATGTAAAGCCATGGCCACTCCCATGGATACCAACTTGAAGTTGTTGGCTGATGAATCGTCACAATTAGTGGATATGACTCAGTACAGACAGATTATTGGGTCGTTGATGTATCTGACGAATACCAAGCCAGATATATGCTTTGCTGTGAACACCCTGAGTCAGTATCTAGTTGAGCCTAGGCGTGTTCACCTGATAGCTGCAAAGCATGTGATGAGGTACCTAAAAGGTACGATAGACTTTGGTCTATATTATCTTAGAGATCATGATTTCAGATTGTATGGATATACAGATGCAGATTGGGCTGGAAGTGTCTCAAACAGAAAGAGCACATTGGGTGGATGTTATTGTTTGGGATCTGCTATGATCTCGTGGTTTAGCAGGAAGCAGTCCAATGTGGCTCTCAGCACAGCTGAAGCAGAATATATAGTAGCTTGCTATGCTAGTTGTGAAGCCATATGGCTTCGGAAGTTGCTATCAAGACTATCAAGGCATCTGCAAGATTATCCGGGTAAGATCTACTCTTGATTAAGTTATTTTGGGTTCCAATCCATTGGCCATTTCATTTTTTGTTCAAACCCTAAGCTACTTTTCCTTAGAAAAATTCCCTAGCACAAACAACTTGGTTTACTGGCAAACCATTTCTGGGTATTTCACCTTAGGCATAACCCAAGGTGGGTTCTCAAAGGCATCATCTTTGAGGGACTCCTTGTGGCCCAATTCCCTAGGTACTGATCTCTCTACCCTTGCGCATTCCTTGTTGTGGCCTGTTTTTCAGTTGTTTGATGCTTGTTCTGGGCTTGTGTGTGTTGATACTGTCATATCTCTTAATCAAGTCTAATAAAAGGTACTAGATAGCTTCAATCCTAATCTTAACCTCTCTACCTTAGACACGTTTCCCAAGGCAGTGGATTTTGCTATCATTTGCTAGTGCCTTGATCCTGGATCTTGTAATTAAGCTAATAAGTCACCTGTACTTTCACATTGGATCAAATTCACATCCTTTAAGCTTCTTGATGCAACTTGTAACTCATCCTATGACTTTATCCATAGATCTAGGGTTCATCATACCTAACACCTTATGTACTTCATTCATCTTATTTGATCTAGTGTCTCCGTTGGATCTCTCCTGTCGGGAGTTGATCCGAGTCTCCCCCATTGTTGTCTTGGGCTTAGACAACATAAAGTGAAGGGTGCCTCGATTGGCATGACAACCAATCCATCTTGAGAATCGAGGCCCTCGTGGTTCACCTCTTTGGTTTCCGACCCCCTCTACCATCCTGTATAGGATCTATCATTTGGGGCAACTACAAGATTGGTGATAACGGGCCCCTTCAAAAGAAAACTTCTTTAACAAGCAATGTCCACCAATAGCCAACAAAACCCCAAGGGATGTTCACAAGGAAACCTAACCAACTAATTGATGCCCACATGCAACCAAAAGATGTCCACATAGAAACTGCTCAAGGCAAGATTTCTTCAAGCAACTTCCACATGTCCACATGTCACCCAACTTCAACCTTCAAAGAGGAGTCGCTCTGCTCAAGGATCCAAAAAGACTTCAAAGGCTTCTTCAAAGCAAGATACCCACATTAATCAAAAGATGCCTTCCAAGAAACAAGCAATGCCCATATGTTAGCTGATAAAGATGCTTCTCGCCCAAATGCTTCCACAAGCCTCACTCTTTAGGAAGTGCTCAAATAGTATGGCTCTTAGATTCTCTTCAAAGCCAATGAATCCCTTAAACTATGTGCAAGGCAGCCCTTGAAATGTTTTCCAAGGTGGCAATAACAACAAACCCTTCGAGAATCAAGTATAAAGCATTTTCAAAGATGGGTGTCCCTCTCTCTTTTAAGAAAAGAAGGGTCTTAGAGCTAACGGATACCTACAATCAGGAGAGGAGAAGGCTATAATACCAGCACTGCCACAGCCTCACAGTTTGCTTTGATTTTTTGATGCTTCAAGGCAGAACAGGCCCTAACTACTTCAACTATCCCTCAAATTGCCGCCAAAAAATTTCAGACAGTTTCTTTTAGGGTTGCAGCCTACTTCAAGGTGGATTTAACATGCTTGCAACATTTCACAATGTAAATCAACCCCCTTCAAATGGCAGGAAAAACCCCTCTCAACTTCAAATCTGCTACAGGCTTCTTCAAATGCTGAAATTTCAAGGTTGACTGCTTTAAGGCTCAGAAATGAGGGCTTGAGGCTGCTGCAGCCTAGGTTTGGAGATTTTAGGGTTGTAATTTGATGCCCTATCAATGCCCAGATGTTTCTCTACAACTGTTGAGGGTCAACATAGGGCTGGAACGTGCCCAGAATTGCTGAGTTAGGGTTTTGTTGTTGTTTTACCCATGTACTACTTCTTTATGACTGTTGGGAGGCTGATCCCACCCATAGGCGTGCCCAGAATTAAGGTTAGGGTCTGATTACACCTTCTTTTATGAGGAAAAGTGCCCAGAATTCATAATACTGTTGGATCAGACCTCAAAAATATCAGCATAAGCAACCATAGATGTCATATTTGTTTCACAAACCCTTGTTCTACCAATCTGTGCAAGTGAAATTAGGCCTCCCTACCTCTATTTATATGCCCAGAATTATACGAGGTTGTCATTTGATGCTAATAGGACTGTTAGGAGTTGAGGTATGCTCAGAAGAGGATTAGTTGTGCTCAGATCCAATATATGACACTCTTCATCACTGCATAGATTCATCATGAATAATAACCCTAAACTCCTCTACATTGCAATGTTGCAAATATCGTGTCAAAGAATATATCACCGAGGGTCTGGAAAGAAACTCATCGAAAATATATGGAATTATTGAAAAAATGTCAGCAAAAATAAACTTAGACCTGAAGAGTTATGAAAATATTAGTGTTCCATGGGGATGCATCCCCCAAGGTCGGGGTGCACTCCCCTCATTTCCCACGCCCCGGGGGCTTGGGGACTCCTTGGGAAATGTTTCTCCGCGTTCCCTTTTCCCAGAAACTCAAGGAAACACACAAGGAACGTCTTGGAGAGGTGGGGGCTACGCTGCTGGGAATCGCTCTGCACCCCCATGAAACGATCCCAATTCGCGATCCGGAAGGAATCGATGAGGAATCAATTCTGGAATCGCGATTCCTCCCGGAATCGATTTCGTAATTCGCGCTTCCTTGGAAAAAAAATGCTCCCTGGAATTTTAGGAATCAATCCGGAATCGACGCTTCCGGATCAATTCCCCATCGATTCCTGAGCGATCCCAGGCAAAAAAATCGCTCCCGAAAACACTTCATGAGCGATTCCACGATTTTTTGGGGGGGGGATTAGCTAGGGTTAATTTGGGCAAATAAAATCTATTGGACTCCATTTGGACTCATTCTATGCCCTCAGTGGTAAACAGTTTGAGGTGCCCCCCATGGTAAACAGTTTAAAACTTTGATGTGCCCCAGGTTGGCGAAGAGTAGTTTCACAGATGATAAATGCATTTTCTGCCCCAAGATGAAGCTGTCAAATGCATTCTTTGGGAGTGCTGGTTTCTTGTCAATGTTGGAAATTAGCATAGCAAAGGTTCTCTGAAATGATCTAGGGTACCATTCATTGGAGAGCAACTGTTCTTGGGGACTAACTCTTTCATCAGTCACCTTATCAAGGCTTGTGGCATTGTATCCATATTGTTGTTATGTTCTCTTTATGGAAATTGTGTTGTAAGTGTGTTTTTGAGGACTCTAGTGGCACTGTTCTTCCTTTCAAGGGCTGTGGATGGATGAGCTTTGTGCCCAACTCAAGGGTGAAGGGTTTTTGCTCATTAGATATGAAAAAAGTGAATTGATAACTCCATATTCAGAATTTATTGTAGCTGTAACTGCAATAAGATAGCTGCTACAATGTCTGTATATTCTTATCTTTTCTTGTACAGATTTTGTTCTCCTTGTACATAATTGTTTTATGAGTAAAATAAGAAGTATATTTGAAAAAAAACACTTTTACAGGAGTTTCAAACAGGTCTATCCCATTGTCTGTCAAAACCCTGGCCTTGGGTTTACCTTCACATCATATATCAAACAATGACATTATAGAGATTGGACGAATAAATAAGGAAAATTTGGCAGTACACTGGTAAAGGGGCCTTTTCAGAAGCACCTTTGCAATATCAATAAAGTTCATATTCTATTCAGAGGGGATAAAAATATAAAATAGAAAACCGTCTGCATGTTAATTTTAATCAAATTCTAATTAATACAGTTTGGTTATCTGAGAAAAAAGGTATTGACATATGAGGGTCAAATACATGCAGCATTGTCTTAAAGTCAATGCCATCAGCTACACATTTGTACTTCCCTTACAAAAATTCAACTTCTGTTACAAAAATTCAATCATAAAGTTTGTTTGATAAAGTAAATCTTAACAATAACTTAATATCTTTGCAAGTTTGATATTGGATATAAAGACATCACTTGCAAATGGTCATTGCCATAGTTATGTCATTCCAGAAAATCTTCTGAGATGTCCTAGATGATTGATGTTATATCAATGTGTACTAAATGGTTATATGAATATCTATGTTTTCATGTTTTCTATAGCTAATTTGGCATAATACATGTTTTTTTTAATATATATGCATCAAAATATATTAAAATATATATTATATAAAAAACGCTCCCAAAACGGAAGCTTTTGAAAATTTCGCTTTTCGCTTCCGCTCCCCGCTCCCAACAGCGTAGGGTGGGGGCTTCTGGGCGAATTGCCCTCACATGACTTTCCACTTTTTTTTCATAACTTAAAAAACAAAACAAAAAACATGGTTTGGTTGGTGTGCCATTGGTCACTCACGAGAGTGACTCTGACTCAGATAGTGGCACTCCCATTGATGGTCCTGATGGATTCATGCAATGGATGCATGGGGAGGACCAGTCCATGGAACTATCTCCTTGATGCTCTTTTGATGCTTTCAACTTTCTTTTCACTACTTTTATTTTCAATGTTCATTGTCCATTGTTAGTTTTCAATTTAACCTGTGACTCTAGAAGTAGATATTGTCATTGATGACCTCATACTGAGTCTTTGTCTCATCACTCTTTTGACCCTTTAAAATTGAAGGTGTTTAAGACTTTATGTGATCGGTTTATGATTCAGTTTTATGATTTTAATATTTTAAATTTTCATCTACTATTTATATTTATAATTCAAATTTATAATGGAAGATGTGCATGTATAAAAATTTAGAATTTATCAATGTGAAATTCAAATACTCAAATGATAAATGATTCATAAATCAAATGATGAATTGACAACCGTGTTTACTATGATGAATTTACTATTTTTTATTTACTATTTAAGTTTTAGTATGTAACTGGTGATGGGATGAGGAATTTGTATATTAATATGTCAGGATTTATATAAATTATATATATTTTAAAAATTTTAAAGACCTCAACGTCCCCCCGTCCCCTAAATTTTCCTAAATTTGGGGGTGGTCTCAACACGTCCCCAATGTGCGTTTCCCCGCTCGCGCATCCCGGAAACTTGGTGGAACACTAGAAAATATCAAACAAATCGGCAACACAAAAAGATCGGGAGAAATCAGAGATATTTGTAACACTACTACATTGTTGGTACAGCCTTGCTCAAGGCTCAAATAGTGATTTTTTTAGGCTTGCTTATGACTGCTGCATGAGAGAATGGCCTCAAATCATGTTCAGATTTGAAAGAGGAGGTTGTTTGAGGCTTAAGAATGCCCAAAATTACTGTTTGGATTGTTTTTATCAATGTTGCACGACTCGGACTCGGCAAAGACTCGATTGGCATATGACTCGTGGACTCGGGAAAAACTCGGGGAAGACTCGGGACAGACTCGGCAAATAGGAAAAAAAATAAAAATATTGTACATTTTGGAAAAAAAAAAGGTTACAAGCATTTCCAATCCATATAAACTATAAAACTACAACTTATGCAATAAAAATTTAAAATTTAAAATAATAGAAATTAATTATATCAAAATAAAAAATATATATAATAACAAAATATATAACAAAAATAAATAATAATAATATAAATAAAAAAACTATGTAACAAAAACTATATAATAAAAAATATAAATAAATAAAAAAGACATGTGATATATATTATATATAAAATATATAACAAAAAATAATAATAATAAAAAACTATATAACAAAAAATATAAATAAATAAATACAAGGTATATAATAAAAACTATATAACAAACCGAAATTTTTATTATAAGCTATATAATAAAAACTATATAACAAAATAAAAACTATAAATAAAAAAAAGCTATATAATAAAAGTATTAAAACTATATAACAAAATAAAAAGTAATAAAAAGTGGACGGCAAACTTACCCGAAACTATGGCCCGACTTATCCGAAACTATGGACTAGTTCTGTTGTGGACTTATCCGAAACTATGGACGATGGACTTACGACAAAACAAAACAAAACAAAAAACAATGGACAGTAGAACGGAGTCGGCCCGACATCACAACGAGAAGCTCCAACCTGGACTGCACCGCAACGCCAACCTTGCACGAACTGCACCGCAATGACAACCCGGCCCGAACTGCACCCACAGCAATAAATTTGGCGTTCGTCCACCCTTTTTCCCTCCTGCGGCCCTGTTGTCGGGTTCCACGAGTCCTCTGTCGAGTTTGTCGATTGTCTGCCAATTCCGGCGAGTGGGTGGCAAGTGGGCGAGTCCTTGGTCGAGTCTTTGCCGATTACGTGGTGTGGGAGGTCGCTCGGGGAGACTCGCAAGTACTCGCGAGTCCCCGGCGAGTGGTGCTTCACTGGTTTTTATCCTTCTTACTTGTCTAGACTTCACCCAGCATTGGATATCTTGCCCTTTCCTATTGTTCATCATTTTTTTAGTGCTGCAACATGCTCAGAAGACTGTCAAGAATCAGGAAGAAGGTCATTTCAACCATCAAAACGGCTTAGAAAGCGGCTAGACCTGCTCATAATGGTGACAATTTCCCTTCTTCATGCTCAGACAACCTAAGAATCAGCCCAGGTTAGCTCAACAAACCTCCAAGTAACCACCCATGCAAATAGCGGGGTAACAGAATTCAAAGGACATATACTGCAAGCAAGGTGGTAGAAATGTTTAGGAAGGATATTCATAGACTTCATGGATTTCCTAAGGTAATAGTAAGTGACAAAGATCCAAAATTCACAAGGAATTTTTGGAAAGCATTATGGAAGGTAAAGGGAAAAACACTAGCTTTGAGTTCAGCATATCGACCAAAAATAGATGGCCAAACTGAAATAGTTAAAAAATGTTTAGGGGGTTATCTTCATTGCTATTCTTTAAAGTTTAGACAAGCAATCTCAATGGGTCTGTTGCCGCCTAAAACAAACTTGCACACGGGTAAGTCTCCCAACCGTTGTGTGTGTTCCTCAGGGCAACTATGAGTAAGAACCCAATGTCACCTCGGTGCTAAACTCCTCCGTTTAGACCACAACTCCTAAAGGTCAAGGGGGGTAGTCCCTAATCACTAAGTTTCTTTTGTTTTTTGGAGTTGTAAGTTACAAAAATGAAAATGACAATCAGCGTGCAACGATGCAAATATTTCAATGTCAAGCAAACCTTTTAACAACTAACCATTAAAGAGAGAAAAAATCAAATAATCAATAAGACCAGTGTCGTCTCTACTCATGCTATGGAGTCACAATAACAACTAACAAGTACTTTCCAAAAGTATTAATTCATTTACTCAACAAGATAAAACAAGAGATAATTGCCTCAAGTAAATGAACATGTAAATGAAAGATGCTTGTAATAGAATGATCAATGTATCACATGAGCATTAAAATGTTGAACATAAACAACTTAAGGAAGCCAAGATGCATATAACAATACTGAGCTGAAAATGAAGTACTTGAAGCAAATATTGTGAACAAATGACAATGTTGCGCAACTGGTCCTGTGAATTTTAATAGATTTTATGTCTCTCTTTGACTTAGGGAATTAAGGTTTTGTTGCAAATGAAACTGAAATAGTCTATGTGTCTACCCCAAGAGACTATCTCCTTCGATTAGATAGAGAATGTTGGGTGCTCAACCTGAGAACACAAGCTTCCCAACTAGCTCCACGGGTCAATCCCGAAACTTGCTGGGTGCTCAACTAGAGGACACAAAGTGCCACGAGGCTCCCCACAGCCTCTACCCCACTAGCTCCATAGGTCAAGCCTCTTTTTCTCTGTTCTAGTGAAGATATATATCTGGGTGCCTATTAAACTAGCCAACTCAGATCTTTGTCATTTCTCGTCACCCAAGATCGGTCGAGCCGGCGAGGGGAGAGGATACGGGGCAAAAACGGGGCTAAAGTAAATTGTATCCTTTAAACAAAACTAAACTAAGCAATGCAAACCAAGCGCGATATCACAGGAGTGGCAGAGCCACTTCACTTGTGAGATGCGAGCAAAATGAAATAACTTGAAGTAAATGCAACTTAAAAGCAAACTAACAAAACCATGCAAGGATGGGCAAAGCCTCTTCTCTTGCATGCAACTAAGGGTAAACTAACTAAGACGTAAATGCTTAAAACAAAACACAATAAACTCAAGCCCAAGAGACTCTTGGGCTTGTTACAATGATGTATATTTCAGCACTTATTATTATTAAGAAAAGAGGGAGAAAAGAGTGATTTTGACCGTTTTTTGTGAAGGGCCTGAAGTGGCCACTCTTGGGTGCTCTTGGTGTTTGCTATTGACTAATTTTGAGCATTCCCTCCCCCTGTAAGATCAGAAACCTACACAAAACAGCAAGCTATTATAGTACAAATGTGATGAAAATGAGTTTTAAATAGACTTGAAATTTTTCATGTAAAAACCAGAAATTTTTCTAAGGCAAAACTAGCATGTAAAAACTTGAAAAATGATGATGTAGAGTGCAAAAGAAGCTTGTAAAAATCTGCAATAAGAAAAATGTTAGTAAAGATGCCAATTCCTCTTCGAAATTTGTTGAACAATGGAGTATTCCACCCGGAAATCCCACTCTTCAAACTTAGGCAACCTGAAACAAACTAGCTCAACAAGCAAATGGGAGTGAGAGATCAACAAAGACTTGAGAAACAAGATACTTAAACAAGAAATATATTGAATTCTCAAATACTAAGAGACAACCCACATAACATGCAACAAAACTATTACAATGTTATTCTCAAGCAAAAACCATTGCTTGAGATTCCACAAATGCATGAAAAACTAAGAGTGAAACAACATCACCTCATCCACCATGGCAAGGATAGTAATTCCTCCAAAGATTTCTTCTATTAACTCTTCAAAACTGGAAATTACAATGGTTCTCTTCTTGAACAAGAATATGAGCAAGAGAGCATGAGAGGAAAAGAACAAGAATGGGAGCAATGGGAGCAAAGAGAGAGCAAAAATGAAAATAATGCAGGAGCCTAAGTGATTGTAACCCAAATGAGGAGGAATGCCCTCCTTAAATAGGGAAAATGAGAGATGAAGCTCCATTGCATGTTTTCCATTTGTCAAAATGGAGAGAGAGGGACCCTAGAGAGGGGGGCACATTTTGCTCAAGGAGGGTGTTTCCATGGTTTGGGAACCAAATAATGAGGGGGGGGAACCCCCCTCTAATGTTTTAAACCTTCAATCCATGCCAAAAGGGGGGGAAACCACCTAAGTGGGACCCCCTCCTTTGACTTTCCACCAACCCCACACACTTCATAAGAGGAGGGCGCACTTGGTAGGAGAGACAACCTCAAACAAGTGAAACCACTTCATGGGGGGGGCTTTTATGCTTTAGTTTTCATGTTGGATACATAATATATGCTTTAGAACCTTTACTTGGCCACCCCAAGTGACTATAGTCACTTTTCCAAAATTTGGCTCTCTAATTAAATGTCCAATTTCCTGATTTCCTTGACTGACCTAGGAAAAAGTGTCCAAAACCATAGTAATACTTGTCTGAATGACTTCAAACTTGGCCCAAGGGTGTAGGGGGTCTCATGCCATTTATCTTGAGTACCCATACCCCTATACAACATCAAAAAGGACCAAGTAACCCTCTTTTACATTACAAGAAATTGTCCTAAGGGACAATTTTTAATGACCAAAAATTAAAAAATCCTATGTAAAACCTAATGAAATTCTGCAAGACTCTGGATAATGTCTAGCATGGTAATATAGAACATTCCTAGGCCCCAATCACCCCATGGACTCGATCACTAGAACGCCTTTCACCACTTTGGAGGCATTTTTGAGTGAAAAACTCAAATAATTAAAATCTCAAAAAAGAAATTTTAATTATCCAAGTGAAAAAACACTCGATGAAAGGACTTCCCTAATGACAAATTGATTAAGTTAGACAAAACTAGACCCTCACGCTGACATATCCTTACAAAATCCCCCGCAGGGGTGCGGAAATTTCATGGAGAGAAGATAAGAAAAAGAGTTGCCTCGCTTGAGATAGTCATTAAGTACTTCTTTCTTGTCTTCAAGGCACATTCAACATGTGCAAGGTACATCGTTGTCCACCAAGTTGGTTTTGGTGGTCAACATTCTGGCTCCAACTGTGGGACGTGTGCTCGATCTAGTCTTCAGGCAAGGAAAGGATACGAGAACTTTAGAATCTCTAGTTCTCATAATCTATAAAAACATTTCAGCTTGACAAGAAAACCTTAGTAGCACAAGTTTCATTAAAAAGCTCATGAACCATAAGTTGTTTTAACAAAAATATTATTATTTCTAAGTTCATAAAATAAACGCAAAAAGTAAATTCTCTCTTTAAGGAGCTTATTTTCCTACTCTAAGCATGATTAAATAAACATCTTAGGTAAAATCAAATATCCAATGCAACCAATTCAGCAATTTTTCAACTTTAAAGTTTTTTGCCTTATCTTTGGTTACCAGCCAAAGTAAGGACATATTTATTAAGAAATGCAAACTTGCGTGATGATCTAGAATGGGCGAGCTGGATGGGGAATCATGAGAGTGAATAATGTCATCAAACTGCTTCCCGAACTGGCAGGTGCTTGCACAGGAATCTTCTATCCAAGCCTGGATAGGACTAACAGATACATGTGTACGATGAGGCAGACCAACCACTTCAACATACTGTTCCAAAGGGCTCTTATGATGATAACTTTGTGTAGAAGACCCCAGATGCTCCAGATCATAAGGAACCTTTGCATGCGAAAATGATGGTTGAGATTAGTCTTCGTTTAGTTGTATCCCATCTGATTCTTCGTCAATGTTACTAACATATGGCTCAAACTGATCATAAAGACAAACTGCATGTTCTTCCTTCATACAAAGATTTCCCAAGGCCGTTAGATCCATGCTCTCTTTTCTAAAAACCTTACAGATAGGATCTTCAATAAAACCATCAAGAGACTCAATACTCCCTCTTCTAGAAATGTCATAGATGGGATTAACAATAAAGCCTTCAAAAGATTCTGGTTTCTCATTTTCCTCTTCATACATGTCATAGATTGGATTTTCCATGAATGTCCAAGAATCCTCATCAACAACTTGATCAGACATAAGGGAATCTTCATCACTAGTATCTTCCTCCAGGTTACATTTCTCCTCATCTTGATCACTATCATCTTCTTCGAAAAAAAGATCACAAGGCACTAATCCTTCCCAACTATCATCGCTATACGGAGAACAGGAAAGAGTGTCATCATGCAAATTACAGATTTCATCATAAGTTTCGTTATAGGCTCCTGTAATGGTTTCTTCTTGAGGCAAATCTGGGGTACCAGTGTGAACATCATCACTGAAATAGTCATGAAAGCATGCCCAATCTTCAATATCCTCAGTTATGGGGACATGAGGAGAGCCTTCCACAATATTTGGACTTTGACAAACTTCTTTTGTAAGATCATTATTAATAGTGGGAGTTGTGGCTTCTTTCATCTTTTTTAGATAATCTACACATCTGTTTAAAACAATTCTCGTATCTTCTTCACCATCATACCAAGTCTCCAAAAATATATCAAAGAATTTTTCAGGGGACATAATGCTTTTATTAGGAAGACCATAATACCATATCAAAGCATCCTTCTTCAGAGTATTAACAAATCCCCGCATTATAGTATCTGGATGAAGCATGTCGAGGTCAATTTTCACCAATTTTCAGCTCAGTATTGTTATATGCATCTTGGCTTCCTTAAGTTGTTTATGTTCAACATTTTAATGCTTATGTGATACATTGATCATTTTATTACAAGCATCTTTCATTTACTTGTTCATTTACTTGAGGCAATTATCTCTTGTTTTACCTTGTTGAGTAAATGAATTAATACTTTTGGAAAGTACTTGTTAGTTGTTATTGTGACTCCATAGGCCGAGTAGAGACGGCACTGGTCTCATTGATTATTTGATTTTTTCTCTCTTTAATGGTTGGTTGTTAAAAGGTTTGTTTGACATTGAAATATTTGCATCGTTGCACGCTGGTTGTCATTTTCATTTTTGTAACTTACAACTCCAAAAAACAAAAGAAACTTAGTGATTAGGAACTACCCCCCTTGACCTTTAGGAGTTGTGGTCTAAATGGAGGAGTTTAGGACTGAGGTGACATTGGGTTCTTACTCATAGTTGCCCTCAGGAACACACACAGCAGTTGGGAGACTTACCCGTGTGCAAGTGTGTTTTAGGCAGCAACAAGGTCAAGTGGCTTCTTCTAGCAAAATGGTGGTACGATATCACTTATCACACATCTTCTAAGATGTCTCCATTTGAAGCTCTTTATGGATATCTAGCTCCTAGTATCACATACTTTTTTCAGGACCATACAAACTACAAGCAGTAGACTCACATATTGGAAAGACCAAAGAAACCTTGCAAATTCTTAAATAAAACCTTCAAATCGCCTAGAACGGGATGAAGTAGCAAGCAGATCAACATCGAAGTGAAAGGAAATTTGAGGAGGGTGATTGACTATTTTTGAGACTACAAACTTATAAGCAATCTACTCTCAAACAAAAAAAAATCAGAAACTAGCTCCAAAATTTTATGGACCCTACAAGATTCTGCACAAGATTGGAGAAGTGGCTTATGAGTTAAATTTTCCTTCTTTCATTCATAAAGTTTTTCATGTATCTTGCCTAAAAAGGTTCTGGTACAAACTAAGCTAGTGTAGGAACTTCCAAAATTAGATGAAGGGAAGTCGATTCTTGACCCACAAAAAGTGATAGATCAGTGTTATTTATCTCTTTGAAATAGAACCATTGTAGAGTACCTAATCAAGTGGAAGAATATGCCTCAAAAGAAGCTACATGGGAAAATGAGCAACTCGTGAACAAATACCTCAATTACAAACTTCGAGGGAAAAGTATTTTTAAAGAGGGGAGCTATGTTAAAGCCCTAGCCCTCATTCATTATTAGTATATTAGTTATGGTTAGGTCGGCCTAGTGGTAGGTCACATCATGCTCACTTTATATCTTCTTTATAATAAAAAAGATTCAAATGTATAGGCATCTTGTCTTGTGCATTTGGATATATTGTAAAAGAAGGTTGCCCCCTCAAAGTGGATTCTTATTCGTTGACTCTTTTATCGTTCTACAGGTGTGGACTTACTTCTTTCTATTGTTATGCTATTTGCGGAAGTTGGTTCATAACAGTAGGTAGCTAGAAAACTGAAAATCCAAACAATAACTTATGAGTACATTAATCTACAAAAACATCCTACTAGAAATACGGATAGCAAATACACAAATCTGAACTCTCAATCACATCTATCTTCTTTTGAAAAACTGAAAAGAAGAATACGTTGCAATAGGTCAAAAATAAACTCACGAGCCACCTGAGTGATGTGCCCTACGTCTTTTTCATAGAACAAGAGATAAAAGGCAAATACAATGCATGTAGAGGTCCAGTGATGCACCCTAGGTGACAACATCAAAAAATCAACCCTAATCTCCTAGGCAAGTAAGCCCTCGTGCATGAATAATGCTGCGAAGAATAGTGCACCCAGCTAGAGAATACTAAGTCACTGCATTTATAGTATATACAGTGAACCTCTAAACTGAAGACAAATTGATGCATGGCCTCATTTGGTTTTGTGCCCCTCCTAGATTAGATCAACCTCATTACAATGCACCCTTTGCTCCTAGATAACTGAACCTTGTTTAAATCTAAAACAGGAAATTAACTAATGGTGGTGCATGCATGCCTTTGAACTGAAGACAAACAGATGCATGGCCTCCTTGGGATCTACGAACCTCCTAGAATAGATCAACCTCATCATGCAATTTTTCCCTCCTAGATAAATGTCCTGTCTAAATCTAAAACAGGAATAACAAATGGTGGTGCATGCACGTGCCCTCTAACAACCTGTCTACATTACTACAACACTCCTCCCAAAGAAAACTAGAGTTGCACCTAGCTCCTTTTGCCATCAATGTTGCACATACATCTCGAGGTATAGATCTGCTGCGCCCAAGTATGGATCTGCAGTCACTATTGCGCTATGAAGAAGGAGAACCAACTACTGAACAAAAAAGGTAAAAATCTAACACAAATTGCGTACTAAGATTAGGAGTATTGTCAAAATATAAGATACACAAAGGAATCACCGCCATTCAAAATGAATGAACAAATAAACTGTGTAATGTCATTTAAAGACTTTTACTGTGGAGATTTAATATAAGGTAGCATGAAAATCATAGAGGATGTGCTTTGATAATTTCAAATTGAAAGCATTAGAAGAGGCATTAATGATATAGAATGCACACCTTGTTGATAAGACCATCATCAATAACAGTACTACTAATCCTCTTAAATAGCTCATATAATGCTTCTACTTCACTCACACTAACTGCAGAGAATAATAACATTGGTTAAACAAAAAATTCTCTAAGCAATTATATAGCAATTCATAAATTACCACATTTCTACAGTCCATATGATCGCAAAATAACTATAATATTTTATCTAATTGCAAGTCCATAGCTGGTATGATGAAAACTGTACTTACAAAAGCCCTATAAAACTAGACACAAAAATAAAGTTTAAAGAAAAATCACAGTGGAAAGAACTGGAATCTAACTATTGAATTACTGCCCGAAACTGACAAACAAAAGATAACCAAATGTTATAAACATGATTTGATGTTGTATCCTAACAAGAATGTCTTGGGTTCCATAATCTGGTGTGAAAATTGGTAGGTTCAATCCTGATCTTTTCCATAAGTTGAAGGTAATCACAAATTCAAAGTTGAAATGCAAGAAACTTCCTTTAGAAGTTAATTGCCATAGAAGAGCCTACGCTAATTTACATTCATCAAACAGACTATTAAATAAAGGAATGCAATTCATTAACAACAAATAGAGTGTTTGATCTTCTGTGGCACTGGGCATTCATGGTTTCCTTGGACAAAACCTACTGTAATGTAATTTGATTCCCAAGATAACTTTTACCTTGGCATGGCCGAACTATTTTCATATTCAGATTCTTCAGAATATAAACCATTTGTGGTTGTTTAGAACAATGTTTATAGACCGACTTCTTGAAACGACAACTTATATGATTAGGGTGTCGATAAGGCATTTTTGTAGCACGATTTTTCCTCATACTTGTAGTATTTACTGATTCACTTTTGGTATTAAATCCTCTTCATGTGCATGAGTCGCTTTGTTGATCACTCAATTTCTATTGGTGAGTGCACTTGGATTTTCCATCGTTTGTACTTTGACATCTGAAGATATCCTTAGTTCAATTGGATTTGCATCTTTATGTGTTGTAATGTTGATTGGATCTGTATTGGTTCCCAGTGAAGACTGCTTTCTTGAATGGAGACTTGAAAAAGAATGTCTTCATATCTCAGCCAGAAGGTTTTGTCTGAAGGGACAAGAACAGAAGGTATGCAAGCTCATCAAGTCTTTATATGGCCTAAAACAAGCACCTCACTCCTAGTATGAAAAGCTAAGTAGGCATCTTTTGACATTCAATTTCAAACACTTAATCTTGATGATGCAACTTTGTTTGTCAAGAAAGTTGGCAAAACTATTGTATATTTTGTAGTATATGTAGATGATCTATTGATGACAGGGAACAATTAAAGCTATATTGCATCCATAAAGAAAGAAATAAAGAAAGGTTTTGAGATGACTGATATGGGACATCTTCGCTACTACAGTTTGTTCCTGCAAATTCAACTACAGAGGCAAAGTATGTGGCTGTTGTAGAAGCAACAGAGGAAATCGTGTGGCTCATGAAGATACTAGAATATTTGCAGGAGAAACAGATGCTATCTACTCCACTTATGATTGACAACACTTCTGCAATTAAGTTGGCCAAGAATCTAAGATTCCATGATAAAACAAACACATCAACACAAAGTACCATCTAATTCGACATCATGTAGAGACCAACACTGTTCATTTGATACATTGTTCCACAAATGAGCAAATTGCAGACGTCTTCACTAAAGCACGTGGAAGAGAAAAGCTTGAAAAGTTCAAAAAGATACTTAGGCTCACAAACACCCCTTCAAATTAAGGGGGGGATGTTAGATAAGGGATTATAGTTGCATTGTAAATATTATCATTATTAATTTACGAGAAATATGAAGAGTTATACGTGAATAGGAACAAACCTCTTGGAAGATGAAACCAAAGGTCATATCTCAATGTATTTATATGATACTCATTTTAATAATAATTAGCCAAGTATTTGGAGTTACTCCAGGCCTGTTAATTCTCCAAGCAAAAGTAACTTGCAATTTCGCATAAATTGAATTGACAAATAGGAGGAAAACATGATTCAAAAGCTAACGTTGAAAGAAACCAACTTGTCACTAAGAGAAAATGCTAAAGATGTCTCTCCATTTCACAAATTAACAAAAACAGAGCACATAGAAAGGAGGAGAATTGAAATAAATAAATAAGTAATAATGAAACTGGGTGAACCGTTAAAAAAGACAAGTAAACAACTTGGAAATTAGTGGGGATACCCTACAAAATAATTGACAATAAAATCAGACTAATCATCGTCTCTAATCAATGCACAATGTGAACCTTCAAAGGGTTATCACAATAAGACCATAGCTAATTGCATGGCAATGCATCCCCCAATACGAGTGTTTCCTTAATTAGGAATTAAGGAGAGAAATCTGAAGTACCCACCAAATTCATGAATACAACATCATTGGCAGAAACCTTTGCACATGGTATCATATAATGGTTGGTAGGAAGTTTTTCTATTTGAAGATGCTTATGTAATTTGACCCTCAAAATATTAAGACTTATTTATCAACGTGATAATTTGAACATGACAAGCAATCAAGCACTACAACCCCTAATCTCATAATTTGAAGATTCAAATTTATCATGTGAATGGGAAATGGGATCTTACAAACAGTTTCACTTGCCACTTTCTCAGGGTTTCTAAGGCGGCGAGGTCGCATGAAAGACTTTATACCGAGACAAGGCAATAGATGATCCAATACATGGCCAATTTCCTCTAAGCACTGCACCATTATAGTATCAATTCATGACCATACTCCATACCTGCTGACACAATAGTTAGAATTACCATTATCATCTACTATTTAAGCAAATCTTTCTATGATAAGTAATGTGAATGCTCATACATTGCAAACCTCTGAGTATATAAACTTTAAAGAGAGACAAGCTAAGTGTACAACATCCAATAAATAAAGAAACTATAGCAATCACATTTTGAACAATAATGATAATCGTGATATCATTGAGACTATGTAAACAAAGGTAACGCATGGCATGCTAACAAAATATGGTTGTAAGATTTATGCCCATTGATCAACTTCAAGCATAGGTAACCATGGGAGTCTACCTAGAGTTTATGGTGACTAATGCCTTCTAAAGAATAAAATTGGAACTTTATCAACATGAGCATATGAAAAGGGCAAAAAAAGTGCTGAAATTTTTTAGATTACTACAATATATTTTTTGAAACCATCTTGAAGTTATTATATATAGCTAGACAATGAGAAGGAGAAGTAGATAAGAATGTAAAATAACTCCTACGAAAAGGCTTCAATCAACCATGTAAGTCACCATACAAAGTAAGAGTATCGTTAGTTATTATGAAAACCAAACACACAAAGAAACCAAGAACACTAGAGAACTTGAAAGAGAGAAATACTTCTTGGATTATTTCAATGTATTACAAATGGAAGAGGGCCACTGTCTCTTTATAGTAAAGGAATACATAAAGCATAAAAGCATCAAACCTAGATACACATTGAGAACCCTTGGTTCATAAACAAAAAAACGAACATACTTGTCAATTGGGTCTAGTGAGGGTGGTTGAAAGGAGAAATTGTTATCCTCTGCACCCAAGTTCAAATCTCGTTTGTAACATGTTCGCTCTTCATAAGTTAATTGTTGATTGGGCTCTTCATGAGTTGATTGTTGATGGGGGTTAGAAAGGTACTGGTAATCTCATCTTCACTTATGGGCTTGAGGGTGGGATGAATTGTATTCCAAGGGAAAGACATAAAACAAGTGTATTTTAAGTCATTATTACAACACTAAATCTTAAAAGCATATATTAAATTAATAGTCAAGAGTGACTTTATTAATACAACTAGTCTAAATGACCATTATCATTTGAAGTCTAACATCCTTCCTTACTGGTTGTTCTAGAAAATAAACCGAGTTGCTTTCTAAATTTTACAAACTTATCTAGGCCAAGAGGCTTTGTGAGAATGTTTGTAGTGTGTTCCTAAGTTGGGGTAATATTTCAGCTCAACTTCTCCATCTTTTGTCAAATGAAATAACATTGCAGATCGATATGTTTTGTTCACTCATGGAAGACAAGGTTTTGTGCCAGCTTGAGAACTCCCTCGTTATCACAAAAGAGTATCATGAGCTCATGCTAATTGACTTGCAAATATGCAAGCAATATTCTAAGCCACATTGTTTCGCATGCCCCTTTTATTATTGCTCACAGTTTGCTTTTACAGAAGAAAGTAAAATTGTATGTTGTTTCTTGTTGATCCAAAAAACTGCCCATGTGCCAAGACTAAATACATAACCTGTTGTAGACTTCCCGTCATCCACAAATACTACCCAATTCAAGTCTAAATAGCCATGCAACCAAAGCGCCTTGCTCTTCTCATATAGGATGCTAATGTCCAATCTCCCTTTATATATCATAGCACCCTCTTTGTTATTGTCCATCGTTATGTTTTTGGACATAAATCGGGAGAAAGCTCTGATTGCATAGCTCAAGTTAGTCCTAGTGGCATTAAGATAGATTAAGTTGCCCACCCACTAGTTGCTTTAACATTGATTCATTGACTACCTTCAAATCAATCTTGGCTAAGATTTTTAGGCCTTTCTCCATAGGTGTAGATGAGATTTTTCATACTATGATCATGAACCTATCTAACAAACATTTTGGCATATTTTATTTGTAAAAAATATGATTATCTATTTACCAAACTTCTACACCTAACCAATAATTTAAGAGGCCTAAATCTATCATGTCAAAGGCTAAACATAAATCTGCTTTTACCTTTGCAATTGCCCCTACCTCACTACCTGAAATGATAATGTCATCCACATATATCATTAGAATCACCACATCACCATTCTTCCTTTTGACATAGAGATCGGGACCTATAAATTTTGACGTACCATGCCTTGGGAACTTGTTTCAACCCACAGAGAGCTTTCTTCAATCTGCATGGCAAATGTTCTTGTTTAACCTAGCGGTCAAATGATTGGCAAGGAATCAACCACTAACCCAACAAAACTATGGACCTTCCTCCCAACATGTCACTAATGGAGGATGTTCCTCTTTTAAGTTTCCTAGACTTAGCAGTGAACAAACCTAGACTAACCAAAGGATAGACCCTAGCCAAGCTTTTTATAAGGTCAACTATGAAGGATTTAGTCAACCTAAGATACTTGCCTAGCTCTATCTTTTAGGAAGAGGTGTCTAGAAGGTATGGGTTAGGTTTGAGAGACTCTAACAATGATGATTCAAAGGTGAAATAAGATGTTCCATATGAGCAGAAGACAATAAGTTATGAACCATAAAGATCCACATGTATAGAAATGCATCAACTTATCATGATAGGGAAAGTGCGAATTGCTCACTAAGCTCAATATATCACAAGAAATTAGCAAAAGAAACATTCAGTAGCATTCATGATGTCATTAGGAGCAACCATTTGAGATAATTGAAAGAGTGTGAATTGACCAAGGAACCAATCATAAGCAATTATTAGGTTTAGGCACTTATAGCATATGGATTTCAGAAAAGCATAGTATTCACAACTTAAACCATGATACAATTAGATCTAGACCATCAACCATGAATCATCAAAGGCATCCACATGAAAGAAATATGGGAACCATTTGAGACAAAATTAAGAGAGTGCGATTTGCTTGGTGAACCAAATATTGCAATTAAGACTTATTATCTCTGTTGCATGAGAACTATTCCCGCTCTTTCAGAAACTCATTCCGGAGGTTCCCGCATTCCAAGGAACTTGGGAAGCGGTACAAAACGTTCCTAATCCAGTGGGAATGGTTCCGAGAACCTAGGAACGTTTAGGGAACTTTAGTCTAAAGAATTGGGAACCTGGGAACTCCGTAAGAGCCATTTCAGTCGGTGGGAACTTCTACATGTTCCTTAAAACTATGGGAACGACGTCCAAGAGAGCTGTAGACTAAAAGTTGGGCTATGCGCGCGAGGGGAATGAATGGCAACCGGGATTTCGCACCATCCACTTCATGAATGTTTCAAGTCCATGTACAGTCTGGCCGCTATATTTCCAAAGTTTTTATGAATTTGAAATACAACCGGAAGCATTATAGTGTGGAAGAAACAAATAATGTCACCATAAACAACCATGTCGCAAGAGAATGGCAAGTGTGAGATAGTAGATATATTGGTATTGTTATGTTTGTGCAAAGTAATCTGTCCCGACTCGCGGGGGTTTTCCAACCCACCACTCAGCTACAAACATAAAACCTCTTGGACTTAAGGGTATCATATGGAAGACAGACACGAGGAAGAGCTTAAGCTCTCTCTTTTGCTATGCACGGGAGGATCCACTACTGAGGATAGAGAAAATATATGATACCAACTACAAGATGGTGCACTGGAGACGAGATGGGGATGAAAGTTAAAACAATATAAAAAATTTAATAAATGAACTTTTTATATTACAAACTTTTCAATGGCCGGTCTTTTTCGGACCGAAATGTACAAAATGTGATGACTTCAATTTGTGTTTTAAATTTAAAAATTTTCTCTTCAATCATTTAGGTCAAGTAAAAATTGCCTCCTACTCTGTTTTTTTTATGTCCGTTACAGCAATGACAACGCACACAACATCATACATGAAAAATGGGCAAGAGATAACAGTCTCTGGTGAAACAAATCATTTAGGTCAAGTAAAAATTGCCTCTGCAAACAAATCAGGGAAGTGGGTTTGGGTGAATGCCAAACAGTTCCGAGGTATCTTAAAACGCAGGGATGCACGTCTAAAATGGGAGCAGAAAAGGAAAAAATTGGCTTACCGTAATAAACTTTCAAACAAGTCGCTTTTGAAAGGAGGTGGCAACAGCAGGGATAAAGGCAGCAGTGACCATACCTTGTACAGTCCCACATCAACACCTCTCACCTGGTCACCTGACCTATATGTGCAAGAGCTACTAAATTCCATGAGGAGATTGGAGGCTTTGGAAATCAAAGAGCGGGAGAGAGACCTTAAAATCCATCTAGTGACAGTGGAAAATCAAGGGTTGGTAGAAAGCAATAAGGTTGTAAAGGATCGAGTGGCACTGTTACAGGAAGCTCTTCTGGTAGGAAAGGCTAAATGGCAAGGCATGAAGGAGGCCTGGCAAGTCATGAAAGAGTCTGCAGTGGAAACTAGAGAGATGCTGAGCTCTAAAACAGTCAAGGTTGAAGGGAAAGCAGTTGAACAAGAAAGAAGACAGAAAATGAAAACAATGGAGGAAGAGAAAGGAGGTTTTATAAAAAACTCCCAAACCTGGGCACAAATTATTAGCAATTCTGCTAACATGGAAAAAGAAACATACAACCAGGGGAGATTCTGCAAACATGGAAAAAGAAACATACAACCAGGGGGGCAGCATGCAAAACAGAGAAACCAAAGAAAGGCAAGCCAAAGCAGCAAAAATAATCATCAAAGGTGTGAGAGATTACGGAAAAACTGAATGTACTCTCGATCTTGTAAGGGACTTTTTAAAGGATAAGCTGCTTTGGCAAGATCAAATTTGCCAAGCATGGAGAGAGGGTAAGCCCAAGGACAAGAGAGATAGGCCCATAAGAGACATCATGTCAAGCACACGTGACAAACAGATTCTCCTAAGCAAGAAGCAATGCTTGAAGGGCACTCGTTTTTTTCTAGACGAAGATTTAACTATTAGACAGCAAGAAGAGAGAAGGGAAGAGATGGTAAAGGTCAAAGCAGCAAGAGATGAGGGAAAAAGGGCATGGTTGTTCAAAGGAAAAGCTGTTATTGCCTCTTTCGGTCACCATTCTAAAATAGGACAGCAAGGCGGTAGGCAAGAAGCGACCGCGATAGTTTCTTTAACAGGAAATTACGTAACAAAGCCAGTATGGGCAAATAGGAATGAAGACTCACCTCTGAGTCTTGTAGGCCAAAACAAATAGCAATCAGATTTTACCCAGGTTTCCTTAAGACTAGCTTGCTGGAATTGCAGAGGTTATTTTTGGAGGCGAGAACCGGGGTTAGGACCTATCGCAGAAAATAGACATAATCTGTCTCTTGGAAACACGTGAGCATGAAGGATGCAATACACCTCTGTTTGAAGGATATTTGAAGTTGACAGTGTGGAATAAGGTAGCTGAGAATGGCAAAAGACATGAAGGTATCATGGTCTTAGTGAGGGAAAAAAAAGGTCATCTCATTCAGTTAGAAAAAGAAGACTCAAACAAACAATTCATTTGGCTTAAAATCTCAGAACATGGAAACATCATTAGAATTGCAGCATGCTATTTTGCCCCACAAGTTTCAAAAACATACAAAAGAAGGGGGCTTGACCACAAAGACCCCTTTGCAGCCTTAAAAAACGATATTGCAGCGTACTCTCAATTAAGTGAAGTCCTTATAGTGGGTGATTTCAATGCTAGGACTGCAAACGAACAAGCTAGTATTCTTCGTGGTAATGAAGACTGTAATCCTATTTGGCTTACAGAAGAAAGCAATCATCAGTGGACAAGAGTCTCAGAGGACAACAAAAGCTGCAACCTTTTCGAGAAGCAATTGCTCAGTCTATGTGGGACATTTGACTTAGTCATTTGTAATGGGTTGGCTAGATGAGTGAAATCTGGCAGTTTCACTTGTAATACCTACAATGACGCAAGTGTAGTGGACTATGCAATTTGCTCGCATGGCTTATGTGAGAAAATGGAGGAAGTTTTGATTGGTGAACAACTTGGGGAGTTGAAATCTGATCACAGACCGATCTATTTGAGTTTCCCTTGGATGGAACAGCAACAGCAGGGGTCGAATAATCAGGACATTCAGCAGCCTCCTTCAAAGGGCAGAATTCTTTTGACTCAAAATAACTATAATGCCTTCAACATAGCGTTAGAGAGGCTTTTTAACAAGGAGAAAATTTCGTCATGGGGCCTCCATAGTCACGAGCTAACAAATTTAATTCAAAGCGCACTTACAAAATGCAAAAGAGCAAAAAATATGAAATATGAAACAAATTGTTTTCCTGTTAATACTTGGTTTGATGAAGAATGCAAAACAACAAGGAAAACTTTGAAAGAGCCAAACCAAAAAGAAATAAAATTAAAAGCCTACAAGCAGATTGTAAGAAAGAAAAAAGTTGCGATCATGATCTCAAGGAGGGAGGAGCTCATCTTCCTAGGGAAAAATAACCCCAAGTTATTTTGGAAGGAACTTCAAACGAGAAAGAAACAAACTGACAATGACATTACGGCTTATCAATGGTTTGAATATGCAAGGAAGCTTTATGAGCAAGATTCTAAGGTTGACCCTCCCCTCTTGGTCAACACTACTACTAAGCTCTTCATCGTGCAAGAGATCGAGGTGGGTATTAAGAAGTTGGGTGTTGGAAAAGCAAAAGATCTAGTTCAACTCCAAGCAGAATATCTAAAGTGGGGTTCGAAAACTCTTGCACCTCACATTATGAAAATTTTCAACAACATAATTCAGCAAGGGTTCCCTACAGATTGGACAACCAATCTAACAATACCTCTTTTCAAGAGTGGTGATGTCAATAATCCCTCCAACTATAGGACCATAATGATAAACCCCTTGTTTGCAAATCTGTTCGGAAGTATGCTGGAAAACAGAATTAGCAAGTGGACGGAAGAGGGTGATAAGCGTGCTAAAGGGCAAGCATGCTTCAGACCTAAACACTCCACGATTGATCACGGTATAACTTTAAGACACATCATTGAAAAAGTGTGGGAAAAAAAAGAGGAAGCCTTTTGTTGCTTTGTTGATTTCAAAAGAGCTTGACATGGTCCCTAGGGATAAGCTTTGGCATAGAATGGAGGAACTTGGGGTCCCTATGCATCTTAAAGCAGCCGTCCATAGACTATACGAGGAGGTTAAAGTCAAAATCAGAAGGTCAACTGGCATCTCTGAAAGTTTTAGGAGTGATATCGGGGTCAAACAAGGGTGCCCTTTGTCCCCTATCCTTTTTGGTTTATATATCGGCAAACTTGAAGAGTGGTTAAACCTACAGGATGGTGAGCATGCTCTTTTGGGCGAGTTTGTGATAAGGCTTCTTTTGTATGCAGACGACCTTATTTTGATTGTTAAATCCGCTCTTGGGTTACAAGAACATTTACTTTCCCTTGAGCTCTTTTGTAGAACAGTGGGGATGCAAGTCAATACTAGCAAGACGAAAGTGGTAGTTTTCTCTAGCAAAATAAAACATAACCAACACCAGTTCTACTTTGAAGGCAACACTCTCGAAGAAGTGGCAGATTACAAGTATCTCGGAATTGACTTCAACAAAAATTTAAGTTGGGCAAACTGCAGAAAGAAAAGAATTTGGGCGGCTGGAAAGCATTCTATGCTTTCCAAAATAGGTGTAGAGAGGCAGAGTTATGGGATTGGAAGACTACGCAAACTCTTTTTGGGCTTTTAGTGATCCCGGTGATTCTCTATGGCTATGAAGTATGGGCCAGCAGCACATCTGACTTACAATGGAAGCAAATTGAAAAGATTCAAAAGCGCTTGATTACAAACAAGTTTAAAATTAAAAGTTCAGTCCCTTATAATATCATGTTGAGTGAAATGGGGGTCGCTCCTATCGAAGCAATGGCTATGGTGCGACTCATAAGATATCTAAAAAGAATTGAGCAAATGGAGGACAGCCGATGGCATAAGGTCGTTTTCAATGACACATTGTGCAAAAGAAAGAAGACGTGGATGCAACAAAATATTAAATGGCTTAGTAAATGGGATATTTACTTGAACATGTGCCCTATGAACAGTAAAGAGATAAAGGAGTTAGTTATCGATAGGTTCCACAAGCGAGCTTGGGATAAAGGGTTGGGAGAAAGGAGTATTATATTGAAGAGTTTAACCCCACCTACAACCACCATCAAAAAGCATACATAGGGGCCAATATACCTTGGAGAGCCAAAATACTTATTGCTCAATTAAGAACCAATTCCCATCAACTCCGTTCTGAAACTGGACGTTGGAAAAGACCAAAGGAAGCTTGGGAAGAAAGGGTGTGTATATTTTGCACTTCCGGGAAAGTGGAAACAGAAAAACATTTTATTTTCGAGTGTGAAGACTTCAAAGACAGTAGGGCCAACTATGCAAATATCCTGACAGCTAGCTCTTGGGATAACCTATTCAGTGAGGGGACCGTGGAGAAATTGGGGGCACTCATCATCAAGTTGAACAAGAAAAGGGTTGAGTTGCAGAAATCAGGGGTGAAGCAGTCTGTCCCATAGACTATTGTTAGCCTCATGGATGTTAAAATAATTTCTTTCTTCTTTCTTTCTTTCTTTAAAATTATATGTCAGCCTTAGTTTTAGTAAAACTTAGTTACAAATTAATACTTACAATTATAAATCAATCAATACTTATATGTAAGGCTTAGTTACAAATTAATACTTATAATTATAAATCAATATTTTATTTTAATATATATATTATTATTTGTTGTATTGTCGTTCCCAACCTGTTGTTTCTTGCAAATTTGAGGGAAACCTCTAAACATATCTGACACTAGTACCCACATTCCCAATGTTCCCACGTTCCAGAAGCTTGTGCAACATAGCTTATTAGAGGTGAGATTAAACCATGCATTCACATGTACAGGAAACCTCTTGTTGTTCTTTAGACTTTAATTCAATTGATATCATATCATAATATCTGCATGCATAAGGATCACTGAAAAGAAAGACATTCACAGCATACACAAAGATTTATCCTGGGAAACACTCTTGGGGAAGAAAACCTAGCAGAACTTCTTTAGTATAGATTCATCAACAAAGTACAATGTCAATACAATGAAGAGCTAAAGCTCTCTCATAGAAAGATAACCGAGATACAAATATAAGATAAAACCCGAGATATTAATCTTCCTCCCGCTGTTGCTTCTCTCTCTTGGGCACTTGTCTCACTGACTTGATGCGAACTTGCTTGATGTACAAATGAGGAGGGCATCCTTCTTACTTATACATTCATTTTCTATTTCCATCTTTCCGAAGGCTTTCTAGAACTTCCTAGAGGTTTCCTTTCTAGAAATTTCCTGGGGGTTCATGGCCGACATAAGAATATCTTCCGAAGCTACATAGAATATCAACACTCCCTCTTAGAAAGGAAGGTATTCTTTTGACGCGATCTTCAATACTGCTTCCGTTGACCCATACTTGACCATTTACTTGTTGATCTTCAGCGAATCTATCCATCACTAGAAGTTCTGTAAGAGCAAGCCATCATCCACATCATGCATCTGTGGCCTCAACATCATACATAGCATCTCACTAGTGGGTACAGCCTCATCATCCTTTTGGACCTTATGGGTCGCGACGTCCTTTCAAACCTTATGTCATTATCGGACTTCATCTAGCTCACATAGAACTAGGCATCTAGCTCACACAGAACTATGAAATCATCCAGCTCACACAGAACTATGAAATCATCCAGCTCACACAGAACTAGGTAACTATCCAACTCACACAGAACTAGGCAACTAGCCTGAAAGCTAGCCCTTTTGGTTGGCATCACAAGGCATCCAGCCCAGAGTGATTGGGCATCTAACCACAAGGGTCAGGCAATCTACTACGTGTTACCACCTAAGTTGTACTTAGTTGGTTTCCAAGTGAGTCGGCGAAGATTGGAGCAATGTACTTGTTCATTGCCAACGTTCAGAAGTTCATCCGGCCAATTTTGGCCCTTTTTTCAAAATTTGCATGTCCATAATCCCCATGGGGAAATTGTAATAAGTTGGTCTAAGCATGGTCTTTTTGTAACAGGCTTGGCCTACCTTAGGTTTATCTATCAAGGGGATACTCTAGAGTGTTTTTTCCTTAGGAATTATGCGTTGCGCTTCAGTGACGTATAATTCCTAAGTTTTTCACTCACACCTCCAAAGCTGGAGTATTTACCTTGGTGGTCAAACCTTGGGAGGTTATTAAAGCCTAAGTGTCTATGTATTTTTACATGCTAGCCATCAATAATGAGTCATATGGACATGCACTAGGTCCCCTTGGAGTTTGACTCAGTCATATGGACATGCACTAGGTCCCCTTGGAGTTTGACTCAGTCATATGGACATGCACTAGGTCCCCTTGGAGTTTGACTCAGTTCTTACAAAAATATTTTTTCCCTTTTTACAAGCTTTTTTAATGATTTAATTAAAAAATCCAAAAATATGATAAAAGTGTGGTCTAGAGGGTGTTTTTTCCATGGGGGTGCTTGTTTTCTAACCCAGAGCACCCACAAAACCCCTAAACCCACTTTTCCTAAGTCCTAAGTGAATATTATTCACTTAAATAAATATTCTCTCCAAATTAATAAAAGGGAATTATTTAATTCAAAAAAATAAAGATATGAGAGAAATCAAATTCCTAAATCAATGGAATTTGGTCCAAATAGAGGCCCGGTTGAGTTGGCAATCACATCCCATGAATATCTCATGCAATATTGGGTGGATTCACTCATGGATTTGGAGTAAACAAGTGTCTTCATAAGGAGGAATGTGCCCCCTTGTCTCTTGGGCAACTTTCCTTACATGGCAGCCTTGTATTGGTTGGAGGAGAAACCAAGGTTGGAGTGGGGGCGCCCTCCTTATGTTGGCAATCACATCCCATGAATATCTCATGCAATATTGGGTGGATTCACTCATGGATTTGGAGTAAACAAGTGTCTTCATAAGGAGGAATGTGCCCTCTCGTCTCTTGGGCAACTTTCCTTACATGGCAGCCTTGTATTGATTGGAGGAGAAACCAAGGTTGGAGTGGGGGCACCCTCCTTATGTGGCAGCCACCTCATTCCCAATCCCTTAAATCAAGCCATGAGTCATGGCATATATTACTCCTTTCATGAGATTCGCCCTCTCTCTTATGCGCCCCCCTCTCTTCCTCTTTTGCTCATATAAAGTAGGGTCTAGCTCCATTATTCAGATGGATGCATAGAACCTCTACCATTTTGTAACTTGATGCTATTTGAATATATGTTGGAGACTTTGGAGGTCCATCCTGTGCCATTGTGTTGAATGATCATTTCATGATGTGATATTGTGGTTTATGCTTTCTTGTTTCAAGTTATTGACGGATCTAGCTTAGTTGATTATAGAGTAAGCATTTGCAGATGTAAACTTGCTTATTTGTGTTTTGATTTAAAGAGATTTAGAAGTAGCCAATCATACTTGGTTGTATTTAGGCTCTTTTGTTTTTCTTTTCATTCCAACACACTAGATCTAATCATTTTTTGGTGCAAGAATTGTCTTATAAGCTGCAAATCACAAGCTTAAAGGGGGATTCGAACTCGGTTGTACCGTCTCCTCTTTTTGGCACCATTTTTAAAGCTAATACTTTGTTTGTCGGGGCTTCCAAGTCCAACACCAAAAATCAAGCTTTAACTTGAAAGAGATTCATCCATCTTCTACATCAAAAAACTTCTCTCCCTTTCAAATTTTCTTGCTTTGCAAAGTGCTTAAGAAGTAGATCCATCATATTCATGTTTATCATTTAGATCCATCTTACTTTAGCGTATTTAAATAACTAGATCTAAGTACTTTAAAAAAGATTCTATTTCTCACTAGATCTAGGCTAGAAGTTTGTACTTATACTTGGCAATTTTTCCGAATTTTTTCTAAGTACAAAATTTCAAAAAAAATTATTTTTGTTTTGTGTTTGCCATCATATTCTAATCAAATTTGTTTGCTGGTTTTTAGCAGATTGAAGGAAAAAAAGGAAGAAACTCTGGCGAGTGTTCGTCAGATTTGGCCAATTTAAGCTTCTAGAGACCCTCTTTCATCACTATTTCCATTTCTAGCTTTGTAAGCCCTTAGATCCAAGTCTAAAGGACTAAGTTCTGCTTCTTTAATTCTTTGTAAATATTTTAATAAAGAGAGCAGGTGGGCTACACACCGCCCACAACCCATCCTGGGGGGATTCGCAATCTTTTTTGTGGGAGTAATTTTTCTAACATTTTTGCTTTTTTTCATAACACAAGTACACAATCACATTTTATGCAGGTTGCATACTTCATTAAGTAGTTTAAATTTGGTTTTCTTTCATTTTCGCAAGTAGCAAATAAAGCAAGATTCGTTGCTACGAAGTATGCTCTCGCCACCACCTAAAGGCATTGCCAATTAGTGGTGGATGATCAGAAAGTGACACGTAATCTCGGTGATTAGTATCTTTCCTTTCTGCAAGTTTATTTGCTTGACTTTTCATTTCACAACATTTAAATTTCAAGCACTTACAATCGGAACTAATATTTTGTTGTTAACTCGAAGTATGTTCTTTCCCTTTGCGGGCATTGGCCTAGTCCTTGGGAAATCAAAAAAGAGTTGCAACAACTTCTTAATTTCCACATCTAATTAAAAACTCATATTAATAAAATTAACGACACTCAACATAGTGAAAATCTTGCACTCATTAAACATTGTGTGGTGAAATTTTTCAGAAGAAGCGGGAACCACTGGAACGTGACATCGGGGCCCCGTTAGGCTACATCCTTGTTGGTGTAGTGTTGAACATCCCCTCAAGACTCCATCTAGCCCACATGTCTTCATGAGGAGCCACCTTTGTTTGATTTCCATACATTACTCCTTGTACTTCACGATATATCTGTAGCTCCCCTTTTTCCCTTAATTAAATTCCCCTTTAATAATTCTAACACTAACCAAGAACACATTGCAAAGCATTTCATATTCAGCAACAGCAGTTTATTCAGCATTTGACTCCAAGGCACTGGTACATTTATTGTTATATCTTTTTTAAGCTTTCATTATGCCATGATTTAACTTTATGTTGTTGTTCATAATTACTTTTGCATAACTTGGACAGTAATTTACATTCAAACTCCTAAAAACACCCCATCTAATTAACATTCTAAAACTTAACAGCCTTAGAAACATTCCGTAGGGACTACCCCCCTTGGCTTCGTTAAGAGTTAGCCTAAACAGAGGAGTCAAGATCAAGTGACAACCCTGACTCGAGACGCCCTCAAGGGCGCACCGAGTAGTATTGAGATTTATGCTGCGTTAACCAGGTGCACAATCCGGCAACAACAATGCGCACACACTAGCCATTTAACCCAAGGCTAGGAATCCTCCAACCCACACAGGTTGGCCCTCCATCCTGAAAGTTGGGCATCCACCAGTCCACATGACCTGGTCTTCCAACCTTGAAGGTTGGGTATCCTGACCATGTGCGAGGTCAAGCCGACTTGTGCCCCAATCGATAACGTGCTCGTAAATGACTACCCATTGTTGCCACACTCTGATGCTATTGCCCCTGAATCGCATTTGTAACTCAACACTTCCTCTCAGGGAGGGAAGTCGTTTTGCACCACGCCAAGCTTGTCCCTGAAATACTCAAACTTTATCTTTGATAGAGGCTTGGCCAACACATCGGCTATCTGCTCGTCTGTCGCAATATACTGGAGTTTCATAGCTCCCTTCTGCACCATGTCTCGGATATAATGGTACCTGGTCTCGATATGTTTTGACTTGCCATGAAACACAAGGTTCTCGGACAACTTTATGCAACTCTAGTTGTCACAAAAGATACAAGTCACCTCCAACTTGAGATCAAACAACCCTGCAAGCAACTTCTGAAGCCACACAGCTTCGCTGCTAGCTGAACATGCTGATATATACTCTACCTCGGTCGTACTAAGTGCCACACTAGTCTGCTTCTTGCTGAGCCACGAGATCATAGCTGATCCCAAACTGAAGCAACATCCTGATGTACTCTTCTGATCTATGACACTACCGGCCCAATCTGAATCAGTATAGCCTTGTAGTCTTATCTCACGATCCGAAACATATCTTAGTCCATAGTCCACTGTACCTTTCAGGTACCTCATCACATGCTTTGCCACAATCAAGTGAACACGTCTCGGCTCAACCATATACAGACTCAATGTGTTCACCGGAAAGCATATGTTTGGTCTCGTGTTCGTCAAATACATCAATGAACCAATCATTTGTCTATACATGGTGGCATCCACTATCTCTGAAGAAGTATCACTTAATAACTTCAAGTTCATTACAATCGATGTAGGCATGGGTTTGCAATCCATCATCCTGAATCTCTTCAGGATTTCTACAGCATATGGCTAAGAAAAATCTTGTTCTATCTCTGCCACACCTATAGACCCAAGAAATAGTGCACCATACCAAGGTCTTTCATCTCGAACTCTGCAGTGAGCTCCCTCTTGCACCCTGCGATGAGCTTCTCATCCCCTGTTAGAAACAGGTCATCCACATATAATAGCAATATCACTGGTCGCGACCATTCACAACCTTGTAGTAAAGGTTGGAATCTGCTTTATTCTTAGTAAAGCCCAAGCTCATCAGAAAACTGTCAATTCTGCCATACAACGTCCTGGGTGCCTTTTTACTCCATACAAATCCTTCTTCAACCTGCACACAAGTGTCTGCCTATCATGTGTCTCCAATCCTTGTGGATGTTCCACATACACTTCCTCTTCCACTACACCATTCAGAAAAGTTGTCTTCACGTCCATCTGATGTAGCTTCCAATTCATCATTGCAGGTATAGCTCTAATCGAAGTGTATCTCGCTACAAGATAAAATGTCCCTTCATAATCTATTCCTTCTTTCTAGGAGAAACCACAAGCCATAAGCCTTTCCTTGTACTTTTCGACACTGCCATCTACTCCATGCTTAGTCTTGTAGATCCATTTGGAAGTCACCACTGACTTCCCTTTCGATCTCGGAACCACATCCCAAACATCATTCTTCATAATGGATTGGTATTCCTCGATCATGGCATCCTTCCATACTTTCTTATCAGCTGCTTCTTCATAATTGGAAGGCTCTGCATCAATGATGTCACATAGTAATGCCACGTAGCTAGAATATTATCAAGGTCTCTTCCTTTCTCTGAAAGACCCATCTAGAGCACCATATTTCTATGCATCCTAAATAATAGCCCGAGCCTAAGTTGGTCTTCTCTTATATGTAATCATCTCTCAGGGTGGATCTACAGGTCTCTACGGTTCTACCATATCATGATCCTCTGGAACATGCTCTTCTGGAACAACATCATCTTTTGTACCAGTATATGTGACTCTAGGAGCTTCAGGCTTCTCATCATGGACCTCATCTGTATGAGTTTGCCTCGATTTGCTAAAAGTTGCATCTTCATCGAAGGTGACATCTCTGCTAGTCTCAATCTGCCTATAACCAGGAATGTAGACTCTGTATGCCTTTGATGACTCACTGTATCCAACAAATATACCTTTATTGCCTAAAGGATCCAACTTCGTTCTCTTATCCTTGGGAATATGTGCATATACAGGACAGCCAAATATCCTCAGGTGGCTGACCTCTGGCTTCTCTCTTGTAAACATCTCTTCTGGCGTCTTGTTCCCAAGTACACGGTGAGGAGTTCTATTCTGCACATATACAGCAGTTCTGGTTGCCTCTGCCCATATAGGTGCAATGGTAAATCTTGATCATGAATCATAGCCTTCACTGCTTCCATTATCGTCCGATTCTTTCTTTCTAACACGCCATTCTGCTGAGGATTGTAGGGAGTGCACATCTCCCTCTTAATCCCAACTTCTATGCAGAATGTCTTGAATGCATCTAATGTGAACTCTCCTCCGGTATGTAACCTTAATGTCTATCTTCTTTTCAAAGAGATTCTCTACAAGGGCCTTGAATTCCTTGAACTTGCTGAACACTTCACTTTTTGCTTTCAAGAAATAGATCCAAGTTTTACGTGAGTAATCATCAATAAATGAAACATAATATACGTACCCGCTAAGTGATGTCGATGGCATCGGTCCACACGCGTCCAAATGCACTATGTCCAAGTTTCCTTTTGCTTTGCTGTCACTACTTGGAAACAGACTCTTCACATTCTTGCCTTGTGCACATCCCTTGCATATACCATCATGATTCACCTGAATCTCTGGTAGACCTGTAACCATCTTGCTTATGATCGGCAATGCTTTGTAATGTATGTGAGCAAGTCTTTTATGCCATAGCTCACTCGGATTCCAAGTGCTATGTACCAAAGCTTGATCTGATTGTTCGTTCATCTTGTACAGGCTTCCCTCTTGAACACCAATCACGATAGCATCATCGATAGACTTTCCCTTTGGCCACATGAGAACTTGGCCATCAATGAAAGCAACTCTATATCCATGTTCCTCTAATGCTGAGATGGAGAGGAGATTCTTCTTCAAACCAGGTACATACAATACATCTTTCATCTTCATAGGCTTTCTGGAATCCAACTTGTAGGAGGCTTCTCCTACCCCTTTTATGGGATACTAATAATCATCACCGAGCTTCACCTTATGAGGTGAATCCTTTTGAACCAAATTTGTGAGAGAATTCTTGTGACTGGTCATGTGCTTAGAAGCACCACTATCAACAAGCTATATGTCACTTCCATGAGTGACTGTGCCTGTAAGAGTTGATATTAACACATATTCTTCACTTGAATCATCTTCTCTTGCTTTCTTCTGAACAAGTTCATCATCTTCTGCGGCATGAGCATGATGTCTTTTATTCTTTCCTTTTCTGATCTGATCTTTTATGTGAGGACAGTTTCTTGCAATGTGTCCCATCTTCTAGTAGCTGTAGCATTTGTAATTTGAGTAATCTTTTTGTGTCTTTTGTGTCTTCTAAAACTTTTTGCAGGAATGGGATTCTTTCTTGATTTTCCCTCTTCTTGCATGTGTTGTTAGTGCTTGATCTTCATCATCTCCCAACTTTTCTTCTCTTACTACCAATCTAGCTTCTTCTTATGTGCACTCTTCCCATAGTCTGTTGAACTTTGTTAGCTTCCTTTTGGAACAAATTCCCTAAATAAATGATTCCCAAGACATTGGGAGACCATTCAATGTAGTCATCACTATCTCAGATTCAATTGTTTCTCCAATGGCTTCAAGTTGTTCTTTGATTTGAAATGCCCTTGTGAAGTAGGATTGAATGGTTTCTGAATTCTGCATTTTCACATTCTTGAGCTGTGTCCTCAATGTCATCTTCTGGTTGATATTCTTGCCTTCAAACAACCAGGACAAGGCATCGAACATCTACTTTGGAGTCTTCAATGATGAGACATGAGGGATCAAGTGATCCTTGATAGAATCTACAATGATTCTCTTTGCCTTAATCACGTTCTTATTGTGCCTTGCCTTAGCATCATCTCCCTCTAGCTCATCAACCTCTTCTTCAACACATTTTTCCAAATCATTCTCTTCTAGGATGAGAAGCACCCTATGCTTCCATGCTCGAAAGTTATCAGCCCTTTCAAGCTTCTCATCAAGCTTGGTGTTGTTCGTTACTTTGTCCAGGCTTAAAAAATATGACAGAGATGAAATTTTTCAAAAATGGAATTTGGACTTACCAGGTGATCTCCAAAATCAACTCCAATGTCAACCTGAAAACTGCTTAATGTCCAACCTAGGGTTTTATGAGGAAACCCTAATTTTTTCAAACTTTGAATCTGGAGAGTTTGATCCAGGGAGAAGATGCGCCATCCCAAGGCGAGATGAACAAACCTTCTTTTCAATCAGATCTGTGGACAGAACAGGCAAAAATTGGAAGCCCTAGTTTCCAACTTTCGGTAGTTGTAGTTGTTGCAATGACTTCTTTCAGCATTGCTCTAATTGTTGAAATAATATAACTTCAAAGAATATTCTACTTGTATTATTCCTCCTTCGGGAGATGTCTTTAATGTAAAAGGTCATGTAAAAGTCATGAGGTAAAACCTCCATTGTAAGTCAGGTCATTAGTACCCAAAAGAATGTAATACAAATATTATTTGAGTCTCCCTAGAGAGGTCGGCCCAGTTAAGTTAGTGAGGCCGACCTAGTTAGGTTAAATGTCAAGTAAAAGGTAAAGTATAAATAGAGAGTGTTTCCTCTCATTTGTACCATTCACTCACTCAAGCATTGTGCATTAGAGGAGAGAGGAAGATTGTGAAGGAGGAGGAGGAATACTCTTGGCTCTGTTGTCGCCTGGTTCCACACCTAGGAAAACGCAGCAGAAGTCTTCAAGCTGCTGGTGTAGCCTTGGGGGCAAGTCAGAGTCAAGTGCTGTCACCTGAAACTCGACTCCTCCGTCTAGGCTTTCCTAGCGAAGCCAAGGGGGGTGGACCCTAAAAATGAAAACGAAACTATGGAGTCTAATCTAGGAGTTAGAAATATTTTTTGAAACCAAGATAATGCAGCATACATTTATATAAAGCAAAACATCATTTATCAATACATCATTATTTGCAATATTCATCAACAACATAAAATACAACAATATAAACCAGTGCCTTATAATAGAGTCGAAATAGATGCATGAACTGAAAAAGTAAATGTCGTGCAAGTGTTCTTGGTTTATTTTAATTTAAATGTGGTAGTGATCTTTTTATTAGCGCTGGTGGGTTCCCAATATACGCAAAGGTACGTGGAACATGTCCGTAATTTTGATGTGTGGTTTCTCACTCAAACTTGGGCTGGATCGGAGTCTCAAGGAGGTGTTCAGATGCTGTACCAACGAGGGCAAGCCTAACGGTTTCCAAGAGGTCACTACCCAGTTTTGTCCCTAGTCCTCTGAAAAATTTGCCCACAACAACAAAATATTCGCGTTGTGCCGGATTTTCACAAAAAGGTTTGTTTATTGGGGTGGTGTTAGATCCTATTACTAGTCATCTTACCCTTTCTGATGCATACCAACATGATCAGACTAAGCTGCAAGTTGGCCACAGAGCATATGGGAGAAGACCTTGGAAATTTTTTAAACGTTTTTTTAGGAACCAAAATTTTATCTTTTAAAACCCCAAGAGTCTCTTTTCAGGCAAGCCCTTGTCCTGAAACCCTACTTCGAGAAAGCAAGGGGGTGTTTGAGTTTGTAAAAAAAATGATAAAAATCTGTCCTGAGTGAACTTGTGGCCCGCCAGTGGAACGGACCAACAAGGTAAATTTTAACCCTGGTTAGTTTTATTAAATGTCGAAAATAAAAGAAATAAAATTACTCTAAAAATCAGACCACGAAAAGAGACGACACAAGCCACCCCTGGGGAGATGGGGTGTGGGCGCTAGTTAGCCCACTTGCTCCCGTTTAATAATCTTTTACAATGGACAGAGAAGTGCCACAGTCTACTTAAAGTGACTTGGGGGCTTACAATTTTGAAGGAAAAAATTAACCGGTTTTACATAAATTCAGTTTTGGTCCTCTGGATTGCCTGGATCCTTGAAATTTCGACAGCACCTCCTCTTACCCGTTCGTCTTTTGCTGCAAACCAGTGAGCAAATATTAGTATAAGATGCCCAAAAACACTTTAAGAGTGTCTTTGGAACACCTCCTAAAAAACCCAAAAAAATCTAAGTGTTAAAACTACTAAAAAATGCCAAAATATAACCAAGTAAGACAAGCAATAGGGCTTGTTTACTTGGGATCTTTGCAAGCTTTAAGAGCTGCAAATTCTAATCTCTTTTAACAGTTAGATATACTTTTAAAATCAGAACTAACACTACTTATCAAAACTTTTCAAGATTTAATAATTTTTTGCAAGTTTGAAAAAGTAATGCTAGATAATGAAAGATCTAATCTAATGGAAGATAAAGCTTTAAACAACTAGATTAGAACTCTAAGAATGAATCAAATCTACTTAAGAAAATATTAGTCAGAAAATAGATCAAGAGTCATTCTTCAATCGTAACCAATAACCAAGAAAATTTTGATTTTATAAGCTGAGGAAGAGAGAAGAGACAGAAAGGCCCTTTGAACCAAAGACTTTGAAAGTTTGAATGTGGGAAACCGAGGGTAAGATCCACCTAAATGTGCACAAAAGAAGAAATGGGGAGCAAACAAGCTATCCTCCTCTTCACACCTGTCAACCTGTAGCAAACCAAACTCACAGAAAAAGTATCAAACTAGAAATGCACATAGTTAAAAATAAAATAGTATGAACATAAACAAATGAAGCATATAAACTTTGAATCTCTAACCAAGATGACAAATGCAAGAACAAGTTAAAACAAACAAGATTAAATGTTCTTTCCCACAAAATTGTTACCAATCCTTCAAGCAGGCTAGTTGATGGCTGGAAATTGCTTGCACAGAACTCAAAATTGCTACAAATTACTCCACATCAAGAGACCATGAAACCACTCACAAAAGTATCACACATATGGACCTCCAAAGTCTTTTTATTCATAAACAAAATAGCATAAGCTTACAATATAATTCTACTCACTCTCCAGCTAGAGAAAATGGGAGAGAGCTGCTCCAATTTATAGAAAATTAAGAGATGGAGTGCGCCCAAGTTGAGGAGAGGAGTGGTGGAGTGAGTGGCATGATGAGTGGAGTGATATGGGCTTCCCACTCCCACCTTCCTAGCTGCTAAAACACAGCACTATATGTGCTAACATAGCAGCACAAACATGATGCACATTCCATAATTTGTGGGCACCCAAACTTACCAAATGTGCCCATGCTCCGAAAGGAAAGCGCCTATTTCAATGGACATGTCATACCCACGACTTATGCTGCCCAAAACTCTTACATATCAGTCGTATATGCTCCATAAAAGGTGCTGATCCAAATCAGACCCTTAAATCACTCAAAAATTAATTAATTTTTTTAAGTCATTTTTCACTTTTTTATTTTTTTATGACTTTTTTTTACTTTTTTTGGTTTTTTGAGCATAAGTGAAAAATTAAACACCCAAACATTAGAAAAAGTGGGTTTAGGGGTTAAAGGGGTGCTCTGAGTTGGAAAATGAACATCCCTAAGGCAAAAAAGACCCCTAGATGACATTTTTATGCCATTTACAATATTTTTTAATGAAACCATTAAAAAATGGCTCATTTACGGAAAAAAATACCTTTCGCCGAAAATTAAAAAACAACCTAGGGGGACTTAGCACATGTCCATATGACTCAAAAACAATGTCTAGCATGTTCATATACATTAATCCATGGACTTTAACAATCCCCTAAGGCCCGTTAACCTCCCCAGGCATTCCAACTTTGGAGGAGCGGGAGAAAAACCCAAAAATTATGTTATGCACTAATGCAAGACATAAATAATAGGTAAAAAAACTCCTTGGAATACCTGACTTAGCCAAAAAATCCTAGGGAACCAAGTCCTTTACAAAACACCACGCTAGTAGATTTTATTAATAACCCCGCAGGGCCATGGACATGTAGAAAAATTTAAAAAGTGGCCCTTTTAAAAGGCCTGATGGACATCAAATCATCAAAAATGAACATGTAACATGTTCAACTCTGCCCGCTCGCTTGATAGTCTAGCTAAGTACAACTTAGCTGGCAACAGGCTCTAGAGTTTGTTTTTGTCTCTATTCTTTATGAAACTTATTTCTTTGGGCATTGTACTTTGGTAATCTATATTGAGGAAGTCCTTGTTGGGTTTTCTTCCCCTTGAGGGTTTCCCAGGATAAATTGTTGTGTACCTTGTGATTGTGTGTCTTTCAGAGATCCTATTTATGCTGTTGTTATTGTGAAAATGTATTAAATGCTAATGAAGTAGGAATCTAAGTTATTGCAGCATATAAACTTAACATGGTTTCAGAGCTAGACTGAAAAGAACAGCTTTCACTAGTGTAAATCTCTCTCTCTTTCTCCAGAAACTAGTCATCTTGGAATTTTCGCTATAAATCACTTTTGGCGAAGGTTCAGGATATGAAACTTGGACAGGCCGAAGATGAAAGGTTCATGTACCTTATGTGCGAGTTTTAGCGTCAGATTCGTTGTACTTTAGGAGATATGATCCATGAAAATCAAGGTTTCGGCCTCCTTCAGAATTCAGTTTTAAACAGGTGACCTAAGGAGAAATGTTATATCTTGGGCTAGGAAGATCCAAATCGAATTTCGTAAGATGTTCCAAAAAGTGCACGGACTGTAGTTTCTCTGGTACGAGTTTTAGAACCCGAAGGTGAAACAGTGACACGTGGAAGTCCGTAAAAGTTCACTATACTGAAATAATCCATAAACGGGTCATCTTGGGAAACTTAGCATAAGTTCCACTTGGTGAATCCAATCCTACTCTAACCTGTGGGGTTGGATAGAGGACAGATCATAATATGACAAAACAAAGTTTCATACCTTAAGGAGCAGAAATTTCTGAGATACATCAGAATTAAGAGCCAACAAATCTGCAGTAGAAATTGAAGAAACTAGGGCATCAAGTATTTTGCAGTCCTGTCCACAGATTTGGGAAAAGGAGTACTTTTCCTAAATCGCCTTGGGGAGGTGTCTCTTTTCCTCCAATCAATTTCTCAAGATATCAAAGTTTGAAAATTAGGGTTTCTCTGTCAAACCCTAGGTCAAGCCAAAAGCAGTTCTTGGAGAAGCAATTTCACAAGGTCATGCTCATTCTTGAAAAACATGACCTAGAAGGCTTCATATAAGAAGAATAACAAAAGACATCATGCTCATTTTGCCGAAGAAGAAGAAGAACCTCCCACGAAGTTACCTAAGGAAGAAATTGAAGAATATGTCTTATAATAGTGGTGCTTCAAAGCACTCTCTCCAATATTGAAGAAAAGGACTCCCCTCAGAAAGTTTCAGTAGGAGAATAGGAGAAGCCACATACAAGCTTGATTCAAGAACCCCAATGAAGATGAAGGATAAGACTTGATCAACATTATAGATCATAAGCACGAAAGGCACAAGACCTCAAAATCAGATGATGGAGTAGAGCTCACCATCAAACATTCTAGTAATCCCTGGAAGGAGACTAGGATCAAAAGAGATCCTACCAAACAAACAAAGATAAGTATTTGAATTGTCATTTTTATCAAATTGTTTAAATGATATTTTTCAGTTGTGTACATATTTATATTCCTAGAAGTGTAGTATGCATGTTAGAACAGTTGCATTAATGAACAATATGCATGTGATGGGTAAGTAGCCTATGGTGCTATACAACATTCCATTGCTACTTATCTAGAGTGAAACCTCTTTGCTAACATATTGGGAGTAGTGCACGCTCTTAATAATGTTCTAGTAGAGATGGAAGGCATCTAGAAAGTTACCATATGAATGTGGGATATGGATGAATGTTGTGTTATTGGCTAAGATAGCAATATGACAGTGTGACTTATGTTTTTATGCATATGTTTTGGAAACTATGAAATGTTTCTAACCATGCTACTGAATTTGACTTGTAGGAAGTATCGTACACGATCACCTACAAATGAAGAATGATGAGACTTGTTTCGTAGAACAAGTGACAATAGTTCAACTATAAACAAGACTTATGAAATCAAGCAGAGGAGGTCGACTATGACAATATGTTGCTCTAGTAGCCAGATTCATGGTGTAATCGAAGTAGAAGAAGATATCGAGTAACCTCCAGAATTCAAAACTCTCTACAAAGAACCTCATGTGCCAGCTTGAAGAAGTATATGAAGAAGATGTAGCTCTCAGAGTTGCAGAACCGATGAAAGAAGAAGCTCGCTGCAGAATTTGAGATGAAAGACCTTGGCTTGATGCATTATTTTCTAGGTCTTGAAGTATGGCAAAGCCCAAAAGGAATCTTCATTAACTATGGGAAGTATGCAATAGAAATCTTTGATATGTCGGAGTGTAAAGCCATGGTCACACCCATGGATACAAATTTGAAGTTCCTGACTGTTGCTTCGTCAAAGTTAGTGGATGTGACACTATACAGACAGATTATTGGGTCATTGATGTATATGCTTTGCTGTGAACACCTTGAGTCAATATTTGGTTGAGCCCAGAGGTGTTCACCTTGTAGCTGCAAAGCTTGTGATGAGGTACCTAAAAGGTAAGGTAGACTATGATCTTTGATCATGACTTCAGACTGTACGGTTATACAGATCCAAGATATGGTGCAAAAGAGAGTTGTAAAGCTCCAATATCTGAGCACAAATGATCTTAGTTATTCTTGTATTGTTAGTTAGATCTTCAATTAGTCTCACTACTATTGCTCTTTATATGCAATTGTTAACTGTATGCTTCAACTTTAACACAGGGACCTCCGGGAGTATTAAAGTTGAAAGAGATGAAAATTATGTTTTAATCTAAATCTTGTATTGTTACAGCTGTACTATTTTTGTCTTCAGTACTAGTTTAGAAATTTATTTTCTACATTGAAGTATAAAAATTTTAATTTTCTGCTTCAAAGCCTAATCTAACCCTAAAATTAACACTTATTACTTGTAATTTTTTGCAATGTAATTGGGCTCATGGAGGTAATTCACTCCCCTCCAAGTGACTGTCATTTCCAGCATTATGAAATATTGTAAATGAGAAAAAATCTCATCCATTGATCTTCTTCACTCATCTTTTAATCTTAGCCACTCATCATATTGGCTAGGGATTTTTCTCACTATCCCTCTATAAAAAAGAGAGAGCCACTATTTGTAAGGGACTCTTGCCTCATTTCAGTAGTAATAATAACCAAAAACTTTGTGTGAAAATCTCTTGTTTCTGGGTTGTGATGATGAATATGATCTCTTGCCAATCCCTGTTAGTTGTTTATCTTGATTGCATCTTGTTTTGGGCATTTTTACTCAAGTTTTCATGCAGATGAAGGAGAGCCATAGTCGCCCATGCGCCCTGGTTGTCTAAGTGAAGGGATTTCTCTTCCTATTGAAGTCAATTTGCCTTGAGCTTTCAATTTCTCGCTAGTCCTCTAGTTGATTTGCATGCTTTCTTATCATGCCATACTAAGTTTAATTTGGTCCAGTGATTTGCTTACTAATTTGGTCTTTTTGTGGCAGGATGAGAAGGAGAAGCTGTCAAGAACGCCCAAGCAAGAGAAGACGAGTTTTCCGGAATTCAAGATCTATTCAAGAGTAGTTGGGGAGAAGAGGGCACTTCATCAACCGTTCGGAACGAAGGTAAGTACCACAAAACTTTAAAAACCTCTTAAATGCATTTGTCATCCATAATTTCAATTTTCAATATTTACTTTGTATGTGTGTTTCCATGTGGGGGGGTTTAGTAATATTTATATGGTTGTAGCTTTCATGCTCTATTAGGGGGTTTGTTTCATGTTAAATGTGTGTGTTTTAGTGACTCCATAGCGCCCCCTCAATAGGCATTGGTCTTAGAGGTAATCTTCAAACATCTAAGTATTGGTTTTTGCCCTTTGCATGTGTTCTCTCTTCGTTCTCCTGAATTTTACAGATTTAATGTATTAGTTACAGCGAGTATATTTTGGTATTAGAGTGATCAAAACCCAACTCTTATATTTTCCCCAAATACACTTCCTATACAAATTATAAGTCTGGGGTTGAAAATACTTAACTAAAGTGAGAGTTGGTTACTTATCTCTAACACCTAATCCTTTTGGTATCATTTACAGTCTGCTAGACAATATTTATGTGCTGGTATGTTAGCTTACAATGGTTAAAATCTAGGACAGCTATCCTCAAATCTTAGTCTAGTTATCATTTTTTTAAACTAAAACAGTTACTTTGTATTATAAACAGTTGAAAAAACAGCTTCAAAGAGTACAAAACAGTAGTGCAAAGCATATCTAATAGTGTTTCCCACAGTACTTTCAATAACCTTTACAGTCCTCCAAAGTCTGAAAACTATTTCAAAATGACATAGAATAACTACACTGCTATATATTTTAACAAACTGGCCTAGTAGTTTTTGACAAAAACGAAGCATGCAAACTAAAAATTATACTGCACTAGCATCACTTTTCATGACCTAATATTCTGCTTCTTCTTCTTCATTGACATTGGCACGACCAATGTAGACATCTTCTTTTGGTTCTACTTCAGCATCCTCGCTTGAACTTGAGATATCAACGTGGGAAGGTTGACGAACAGAATGTCCAGTGTTGTTCTCACTCTCGAAATTGTCATACATTCTGGAGTTCTTTCCAACTATAAGATCTTCGTGTTTAGCCACAGTTAGAGATTCATGTTGAGCATCACAGGCATGAACTGTTCCTTTAGCTTCTTTTCGGCATGAATCAAAGCAAGACAAATTGCAATTGAGCTGATGAAAAACCTACTCTATTTCATCTACATGACTATCCAAAACTGGCACATGGTCTGTAATACTGCGAACCTCTACTATCAGCCCTTCCATTTGAGCCTTCAACCATCGCATTTGCTGCCTAATGTCTTGAATATCGGCTTAACTGCCCCAATTCTCCCAAAGATTTCTTCAATCTGTTTTCCCATAACTAATCCCAAAAGAACTTCACCTGAAACCCAATTCAATCTTAAAAGCTCCAAGTCCCAAACAATCCAATTGCTGATTACAACGAGCTCTACAACCTGCTCAGAACTTTCCACGATATTCTCAAAGATGTCCACACAGAATAACTGATTTCCAAAGGGGGAAGCCAACTCTTCTTCCTACCTAAGTCTTTCCACAATTATCACAGAACTACCAATCCTTAGAACTGAATAACAAAATAATTGCTTCAGAACTCAACCCTGAATCCCAAACTCTCTAGATAAGCGGGAGGGGTAAAACTCAACGATGGCTGATTGAATATACCTGACTATTGACGCCTGCACTAAACAGAATTAGCAGCCGCTCTCCCAGTGCATAGGAGGAGGCTACATAATCAATGAAAATCCAATCCACCATTCCAGAATTCCAGCTCCTGCTCTTGCCAAACCAACTCTCTCCGCTGCGGACTACAAACTAGAGATAAAAACTCAGTCTACCTTCGTTCCTAGGAATACACTCTGTCCAGCAATACTGCAATACTGACCAGCATTAATCCCATCTGTGCAAGTTTTTGGAGCACGGGGAATTTCAGATACCGAGAAGTCTTTCACACTCCACATGACCAAAGATAGTACCGAATAAATGACACAAACCTGCCGTTGAGTTTGATCCATAAATGAATGAGTTGACATGTTTATGAATCAGTTGAATGCACTTCTAACGTTAGGAGAGCCAACAAGATTTTATTTGGCACAAATTTTCTATTAAACCTCCCTGTGGAAGATGTGAAGCTACATTTGCGAGTCGAACTGCTTTAGAGTTGTGCTCTCTTCAAACATGATAGAACTTAATATAGGGAATTTGAGGGAGAAGACCAATGATTCTTTTATGAAGCCTTCCGACTATTTGATCCACTAATTCCTAACGATGCCTAGTTTGAGAAAAAATAAGAAGAGAGTCTCCAATCACCACTAGAGAATGAATACCCAGTGCAACTGATTGCTTCAAGCCCAAGAATAAAGCATATCGCTCCGCCTTATTATTTGTGCCAATCCCTAATCCACAAGCATAGGATAAAACTATATTTCCTCCGGGGTCAAAAATAACCCCCCCTGCACCTGTCTTCCCATTTAATCTAGTTATCATTAGTATACCAAGAGGGTCTCTATTCATTTCAAGTAGCTTCAAACTCATCTCTCTATTTGTATGCTGCTTGTCTTGGTTGTTTAGGGTGGTTTCTCTTTGTTATTATTAATTATTCTCCCTTCAAGAGTAATCCCCCCAAGGTACCAATTCATCAAATTTATTAAAACCTCAAAGGTGCCTTGTTTCCTTCCCAAAAGCAGTTCTATAATTACTTTAGGAAAGCTGAGTTTCTCAACAAGTACTTAGGAAAGCAATCTCAACAAGTACTTAGGAAAGCAAGACTGAGGACACCTCCTGTGGCTAGTCTGAGTTTGTTGATCCAAGAAGCCTAAAGAGAGAGAATTTTGCATGGTGTGACACTTTGGGGCAGAATCTTGAGGTTCCATGGGTCTATCGGTCATTACTCTCTACCAAATACAAAAACCGCTACATTTTGTGACAGCGAGCAGAAAATTTTGTTGAAGGCCCAGCTAAAGAGACACAAGAGCAAAATTTTAATCCTGGAGATAGACAGTGAAACTCAGAAGGAAAAGTTGGAAGAAGGGGCAGCCAAAGTCAGGGAGCTCTAGGAGAGAGTAATGCAACTTGAGCTAGAGCAGAAGCCATGATTTGAAGAGTTAAGGACTAGGGCATCACATGAAGCTTCAGTAGGGTCTCTAGGGATAGCAACCTTGGAGAAAGACACAGTTGAGCAAACTCCAGGAGCTAAGAAGCACCAAGAGCACTCCTTCCTTGCCTCAATTGCAAATCAAGGAATACCCAACACCTTTGGGCAAGTTTAGTATGCCTATTTTTCTATGTTTTCTAAAATTTTACTCTTACCAGGCCAGTTTGTAAGGCTGTACACCAGCCATAGTTTGAAGTCTTTTAGAAGAACAGTTTCAGTTTATTGGGGCATTTTTTAAATCCCCCAAAGTGCTGCAATGGACACTATATCGTTTTTTTTTTTGTACTCATAGGATATACAGTTAGGCCATAGCCCATCTCCTTTTAAAATACAAATTAGCAATCGTTTTTGTCAAAAAAAAGGAATTGACATTAATACAGAGTCTCCCCCATTTTTTACTAAAACTCTTTGATTTAAATATGTAGCTCAGTTCGCCATCTCATTGGGCTTTGAGTTGCATGAACACCTAATGTGGAAATAATCATCTTCTCAAAATGTGTAGCCAACCCTTTAATTTGCTCAATCAATCTAAATAAGATTGATCTTTTTCTTGTTTTGACCCTTCTCACTTGATCAATGACAATCGCAGAATCTCTAAAGACCATGACATTCTTGACATTTTGCTCACAGACTATTACCAGTCCAAGATACAGGGCATATACTTTTGCTTGATTATTTGTTCTTACTATGAGTCCCCATGCAAATGAAATTTCTTATTTCTCTTCGAGGCCTAAGATCATGCCCCCGAATACCTGCCACCCTTGCTTTCTCAGGTAATCCTAAACCAAGCTTAAAAAAATTATTTTAAAGTTTATAAATGTATGTGCATTTCTTTATTCAAGTTCCTGTTAGTAAATTTTAATCACACCACCTCTATTTCACTACATAGGTGACTAGTACATTGGTATGTGAGCAAAATTGAAGTACTCTCATCCATTTAGTGAAGAGGAATTATCTAACCTCGCAAAAGCTCAAGGTTTGGCAAACGTTCACTCAAATATTCACCTTCTATCATGACAACAAGTAGACTAACATGTTGAAGTTGAACCCACCAGGATGTGGGTACATGGTAATTTTCAAGATGACGGTGATGATAGCAGTTCCCTTTGGAGGTGTTGCAAGTGAATGCAAAAGAGATGTTAGAAGGTTGTAGCCATAACGTCGTTGATCCTCATCAAGCCATTGTCTATGGCTCTTTCACTTCAAAAGGGCTTGTGAGATGGAATCTGAATAATACCCTATTTGTAAACCGATTTATCATTTATAAGTTGAACAGTGAACATTTTGATACTTGCATTGTTGCAAACGTTCCATTACGGTATAAATCATGCTATTGAGGAAAGCTCAGTTTTTTTATGAATATGAATATGATATCTCTAAATACTTGTATAAATTTGAATGGTTTTGAAATGTTTTCTGTGTGATGAGTATTAATGGTTAATACTTTTACTTTTAACTATACTTGCATATGTATTTTTGAAAAACTAAGTCAATTCTTCTCACAAAACTGAGAATTTTTGTTTCCCACTATGAACTTGTTGCTCATTTCATTGTGTGCTTCTCGTTTCTGATAACATAGGTGGCAAGGAGATGCAAAACCTGTGGGATGAATGACTTTGCAGGGCTAATACAAAAACTAGGTTTAACTCCATTAGAGTCAAAATTGTTTGTAAACCATCAAAGAAGGCACAAAAGTATGGACTGTGGGCTGACCAAAACCTCTTTGAAGACACAAAAAGGATCACGAGATCTCCAGAGGTGACCAGAAGGGCTAGGAAAGGATCTATAAAGCAAAAGAAGGAAAAAATGACTCTAGAATCAAGTGTGACTCATTCAAATTGTTGTATAATGTATATCCAAGTGTACTAGTACACGTGTATGTATGGTTGTCCTCAGACTCAATGATTGCATCGCAAAGTCCAGGTTTTGTTGTTATAAATACAACTTGTCATACATCAAGAGCAATGCTCCACTTGCAAGTAGATTCACAATGCATTACATGAATAAATTCTGTTAAGAACAAAGGAATGTACTTAGTATTACAAAGTCAAAAGCTTGCAGAGTTTTTGCCGTGCCCAAGTCTGGCAAGTTTGGTATATTTGAATAAACTAGATGGATTATATAATATCTTAGAACGCCACTGAACATATCTAGAGGAATTTGTCGGCCTATGTTTTCCTTTGTTGCCGGGAGAGAATGCACAATTGAGTTTTTTGAACTGGTCGGTACAAAGTAGCCCTTACTCATCAGTACGAAAAAGAAATTTTGAATTGAGTTGAGAATTTCTACCCTTGCAGCATGTTGCCAAATATTTTTCGATCAAAACCCCAAGTAAACTGATCACAAAATCAGAGAGATTTCCTTATAACAATCAAAAGCATCAAGCGATGTGAGTACCACAAAACCATTCAGAATTTGAAATTAGAAATGGATATTTCAAACTAATGCCTCAAATTGTACACAAGGAGCAAGTCCCCTCTGGTCAACTAATTACAAATACCCACATGTAAATCTCTGAGCAGCAATGATCAAGTAGACTTAACATGGCAAAACTTGCCTAGCACTTACTTCAATAGAGAGGAATCAATATAAGATGATCTAGTGACAGCATTGCTACTGAAATTCAACTTAACATACCCAGCGACGAGAATACACCATAGGTTTTTATTATCGCTCAGAAATATCAGTATTATGAAAATGGGTATCAGATGAAATTCACATACCGGTGTTATCAAAATGAAGTGGCTTCCAATTTCGCAGACGAATGTCTGAAAATTACAAATGAGCATATCGATCAGGTCATGATTCCCCTGGATCCAACGCCCTTGTAAAATCTGTTTCGCGAATCATGGCTGAAATAAATTAATAATTAAAAAATAAAGGCGATCATCAACCCAATATTAGCCAAATTTAAAAGCGATTATCAACCCAATGATGGCAAAATTTAAAAGCGATCATCAACCAATAATGGCCGGCTTCCGCGTCTGTAGTGTGTAAGATTGCATGTCAAAAAGTCCTTCCTTTCCGTGTTCTTATCTTATTTTGTAATTATGACGTCCACTTACCTTCAACATAATTTATGGAAATTCTATTTCACTAAATGCCACAATCAGTTTTGAAATAAATAATTTTATTATATTTATTTTGATATTGAATGCCATTAAGCAAATGCATATGTGAGCACGCGCAAAATGCCGATGCCACGGTGTATTAATCATAGCTTGGGCGGGTCGGTGTTTATTAGTTGAATCACGAGTTTAGACATACGTCTGAGATGCATTTTTTTGGTGAGTGTTCATATAAATTTGGCCACATGAATCTCTCTAGTTTTAATTTGCATGTTGGAGCCATAAGCATCTCATAATACCAATGAAATTATAAACCATTTTTATATTCTAGTTGTTACTGCTCAAATTAGCATGTTGGAACCATAAGCATCTCAGAATTAATGAAATTATAATCTATTTTTATATTCTAGTTGTTATTTCTCAAATTAGCAGTCCTTTCAAACCAGACTATGTATGGCCTTGTGTTAGTGGTGGTAAGCATGTAAGAGGAGGTAAGACCCAATGTCACCTTAGTTTAGCTCCTTAACTTTTTCGAGTAACTCCTAAACACGTGGGAGAGTCCCTAATGGAGGAATGAATACCTACAATCACCATACTAGTAGCCTTATAGCCAAGATCAGTGCCTTATATGGAGTCAACAATGAATAATAAAGATTAGCAATCCTTTCAAACCAGACTATGTATGGCCTTGTGCTAGTGGTGGTAAGCATGTAAGAGGAGGCAAGACCCAATGTCACCTTAGTCTAGCTCCTTAACTTTTTTGAGTGACTCCTAAACACGTGGGAGAGTCCCTAGTGGAGGAATGAATACCTACAATCACCATACTACTAGCCTTATAGCCAAGATCAGTGCCTTATATGGAGTCAACAATGAATAATAAAGATACATAAAACATATAAAGGAGTTAATTCAAACTACTAGTCAACATCAATCAATATCACAACTTTCATTGCACTTCACAATTCCCAAGGTAGGGTTTCACACTTCTCAAGGCACAAACTCAGAAAAGTGTGCTATGAAGGGGAGATGATTAAGTGGCCTATGGCACACTTTTTGGTCTTTCAAAATTGCAAAAAACCATGCAGAAACCCTGTTTTTGGCAATTTCACGATTCCCAGTGCACCAAGGCAAATGAGGATGCCCTTTAAGATCTATGGATAAATCCACTAGGGAAAAATTGATGGGTGGACCAGAACTATCAAATTGCAAATATTTTTTGTTTTATGAATAAATCTAAATTTTTAGGGTTTTCCTAGCAATATTATATTTTTAGGGTTTTTTCAATATAGAAATGCATGTAAAATCAAAGACAAATAAATTGGTAAAAGAGAGAGAGTTTTTTGTTGAAAACATAGGGCATGTGATTCTTTTCTCAATCCCTGGGGCATTGAGAGATCGATACCAACGTCCCTCTCTTGAAATGGCTTCCAATACTTGTAATTAGGGCATCAACTAACAGCCTCAAAGGTTAGGTAAAAGAGCCTAATTAGGGGTAAGCGAAGGAGTCCAAGGCCCAAGACAATGCTAGGTTAACAAAATATCAACAAGAAACCCTAACACATAAGAGTAATGCACCATAAGGCATCATTAAACTAGGTAAAAGTATAACTTATTGATCCTTTAACAAAGATGAGCATAATTTCGTCCTAGGTCACCTTTGTGCTTGAGTTAGTACAACCATTATAGTATTCAACCAATAGCATGTGCAATAGAAACCTTAGTTAACACCTTCATTCATCCTTCAAGTAAAGAAGATCATCCCAAAAGAGGTGTGCATAGCATCAAGAGCTCCAATACACTAGTAGAAAAAGAAAAGATCTCATAATGAACATGTATCTTGTTGTGTTTTTACAATGAGAGGGAGGCACTATTTATATAAGACTAGCCTCTCCTAATTTTAAGTTATTAGCCTACAAGGTAATGTAAAAATATAAACATTTGGCTTGCTCACCCACAACTTTGGGGGCTAAATCACTCAAAAGACATGAAATAACAATATAAAAGTGCAATTAGGCTACACTAAGTGCTAGGTGTGCCAAAAGGAGGACATCATGCCCCAACTAACCCCAATAGATGTGTGCCCTCAATGTCCTCCTTCATTATCCTTGTAGGCTTCTTCAATAAGGAATTACTTATTACGGGTACACAACCAATAGGAGGGGTAAAATAGGTCCAAATGAGACAAATAAATTGTGTTAAACAAATGTTATCACCTTTTACATGGAAAATAAAGGAGTTTGGTCATGCATCTAAGTGATTAGCCCCCCAATGGCGTCAATCCCTACAGGGCGAGCACCTCCTAGAGGAGGAAATAAAGTGGACCATCCATGAAAAGATCAGGGGTATTTAGCCCCAAATCAACACTCTATGCTCAAATCTTGGCTTTAACATAGCAAAAAATAACCCCTTCTGTAGGGGACCTATAAGGAGTGTTGCAGATATTCTGAGGTGTAACACTAGTCATAGTGTGAATCATGTTAAAAAATTGGGATTGGAAAGTACAAATGAATATGGTAGGAAAATTAAAAATATTTGGCTCCAATATTTTTCCTTAATTTATGTTGATGTGGATAAGGTGGATTAGTAAAAGCCATGGATTTTTTTGGGGAGATTTGTAGATATGTTTAGGCAATCAAGTTGAGAAAAGATCACATGTATAGAATTAAACCAATATGAGGTTCATAGCTCCCTAAAAAAATACAAGAACATTTACAAATACCAAAAATGATATTATATGAAAAACCTACCTTACAATGACATTTTCAATACTATCATGTAGCATCAATGTTTTTCCAATAGTTTAAAGATATCAAGCCACCATTGGTTTGATCTTCTTATTGCAAGATTCAAGGGATCAACCACATGTGTTGTCCATCACTAATAGACATAATTTTTGCAACAACTTACATGGATGATAATGACAAGCATGGGGATATGGATGTCTAGATTGGGGAAACACTTCCATCGATTATCCTTCTTAATGTTAGAAGATACACAACTAGATATGCACTCATTTATAAACTATATAGGATTTCATATGCTATTATGTCACGTTAGGTGCCACTAGAAATTCATTCATGGATATGCCCACATCACCCATCCTCTATAGCACCTCCCGATTAAAGATGTCAAGATTAATTAGACTTAAGCTTTTCAAGATGCCTTTGAGACACTCAAATAGAAGATCATCCATGCACCAATCATGGTTCAACCAAAATGGGATAAGATATTCCATGTTTACATGTATGCTTTAAGTAAATTGCCATTGGCATAACAACCCTGTAATGATCATGTCGATCATATAATCTAGTTTGTCAATAGGAAGCTAATTTCAATTGAAAAGGATACAACACTACAATGTGTGAAGCTCTTCTCGTGGTTTTTGTTATTCAAATATTTTCAACATTTTTTACTATCATAGAAATTTCACTTTTATGTCGATCATCAAGATTTGAAATATATTTTCAACGAGCCTTTGTTACAAGTTCACTTAAGTCGACGGTTTTTACTACTAGAAGAATATGAAAAAAATAAATTGTGAAGCCACAGAAAACCATGTAATGGCAGAGCACAAGTCTTGTGCATCACTTCAAATGAGACAATGTAAATTCATGTTGACCTCTTGGATGCATAACTAGTTAGAATTTGTACATGGAATGGTATATGCTTCCTATAAGGCATTTATTGGTTACTCATCAAAGCCACTCCACCAAAAGTATACACAAACAAGACAAAAAGTTGGCCCAACGATGTCTTTCCTTTTAGATGATTATTGGTGCAGTGTACAATTATGGGAAAGACAAGATGATTTTTCTATATCATGCTCTTGGAATCTTGCAAGAAGCACATCAAAACAATAATCATAATGATTCAAATCTCACTGAGTAATGCATCCTCTAGTTAACCAAATTATGGTGACCATTAATGTTCCATGATGAAAATTCATATCTAAATTGTGACATTTGTTAGCACATGGGAATACCACATCCATTGTTATGACCCTCCATAAGGGTGTAATGGGGGGGCAAAGGGCCCATTAGAGTAACAGTGGAGGCCATTTAATGTGAAGTGGACTAAATAAGGCCCACTATGGTAGTAAATAAATGTAACGAGACCTCATCAAAGAAGGTCCACTAAGTAGTTAGGTGGTTAGAGTTGTAGTTTGATCTATAAATGAGAATGGGGCTATGCTTATGAGAAATGTTTGGATAATATTGTAATTGGAGCATAGCTCATAGGAGGTTGCCCCCTCAAAGAGGCAAGTGAATAGGGGTTGATTCCTCCCTTAAAAGAATTAATTTGTATTAATAAAAGTGTGGATCATTTCTAATATCTCCTGTGTTATTGTATTTTCATATCTAAGGTATTCAACAATTGGTATCATAACACTTTCTCGGGCCAAATAAAAATAGAGAATTTTCATATTTTGCATATTTCCAAAGAGAAAGAGGGTTGCGACACTCAATTCCCTCCTAGCTTTGTCATTTGTTGAGCATTAACTTCATAATGATATGCTCAACACTTATACCATGGAGTGCCAACCAAATATGTTGACACATCATGTTGAGCACATACACACTCACCATCCCCCTCCCTCGACATAGTATTGTAGTATAGAATAGTTAAAATTGATTCGTTCTCATCATTGGAATGCAACTTCTACATATTGATCGAAAAAGAAAGATAGTTTGTCTTAGCATTAGATTTTTTGTCGACATTCTTATCTCCTCCTATTGAGATGGTTCAGTTTCTTATGCTACTTAGATTTGTTGGAGTCTTTTAGGTTCACAGTTCTTCATTCCTTATGATTGCTTGTTTAGCCCAATTATAAATTATAAAAGTTGTCAAAACAATAGCATAGCTATCATCATTTTAAAGGTTAACTCAATATATATGCAGCAACATTATTAGATTCTTGGTACCTTTTCTTAGGTTTACTCAATTTTATTACAATTTTCAGATTAATAGTTCTTTGTTGCTCGTAATCACCTTATTTAGCCTTGTTCTGTTTACATGTGTTGGTTACTCTTTTGTCCAATAGTATGTATAACTCAATTAACGATATCATATTCACTTGAATGTATATATTAAGCAAGTAAACCTTAATTGTTTATCATGAACTATTAGTTATTAAATATATTCATAAACCATCTAACATTTATAGTAAATAATTATAAATTTAATGAAACCATAAAAATATAAATAAAACATCATATTGTGATCATAACAAAACGCCACTTAATTACAACATGAATGCTATCAAGACAAAAATGCACTTTGGATAAATTATTAGAACATGTAAAAATTACTTTAGAACAAACCTCTAACCATTAATATTCAAGCTAGTTATCAATTATGCTATCAACATCACGCCATAAGAAACTCGACAAGGTTTATAGTGGGAAAAACCTCCAATGGACCCCCAAAAAAAAAACCCACTATATGAATGAACTACTTATCATATTACAATTCGTTGATGGTGTTTAACCAAGAGTAAAATCACGATAGTAGAATGAGTAACAACCTCAACTCTCAACCTATCTACTCTTCATATACAAAAGGGGTTCTTCAATAAGTCAATCGATGACTAGGAAAGAACCCTAAATTTTGATCATTTTAATCAAAAGATGGCCCTTATCATTATGATAATCAAGATACAACATGATGCAACCTCGAGATGCTTGTTAGCCTTCTAAATATGATCGGTTTACTATTTTTTATATCAAAATCAAAAGAAATATTTAGTTGATTAGCTTAATATAATTGTATTTAGTATCTTGAATTTTAGATTGCTGTGTTTATTTATCATGTTCATCCTTTTCCAGGCATTTCTCTCTTTGCTTCAAAGTCGTCCTTGTCAATCCTTTGGTTTAATAAATTGCTTTGATATAATGTCCCTTGGGGCTATCAAAGGGTTTAAGGGACATATCATTAGCTCTATGAGGCTAATTACTTGATTTTTAGCGCAATGGATAAACCATAAACATTTAATTTATATTTTTGCAAAATTAACTGCAACACAAAATCCGATAATTAACAATAAATATAAATTCATTAACATATTCAAAATCTGATATAAGGACTAGGAAGGATTCTTAACATCATCTAACATCATCAAACCTTCAATCCAAGCCATATCAAAGATGATAACCACTTATAAATGCTAATTATTCTTAATCACAGTTAATTAGTAATTAAGGTGTTATTCTTAATCATACATTGACCATAGCAATCATTTCGAATATTTACTATTTATCATAACATTATATATAATTATTAGCACATGACGATATATATAATATCCATATATTAATAATACATGTATGCAACCAGCATCATCGCACAAACACTACTAATACTGCACTTATGTAAACACTCAACACATACACACTCATACATCTTTCCTGCATACATACTTCATCAATAGTAATGTTATACATTGACATCAATCCCATCTAATACTCATATACTAACCATACATTACGTTAATAATTATTTACATGTAGCACAATACTTATACTATCGACCAAAGTAAATACATAGTCACCTCAAACAACCAAACATCCTGCTACCAAAATCTTATAATATTTTGTGATAAAATAATTACTAGCTATACAACACACCATCATACATTCATACCATACACCATACTTACTATTACTATGTATTATTTCTATATATATGCCCATTTTGTTTACATACATATTATAATTCTTCAATCATATATCATATCATTATTAATCATATACACAACATATTAATCATATAACCTATATATCATATACATCCGTATAATTGTTATGTTATACCATAATATCCATACAATTACAACTATATAATTACTTAATCCAATGCTATCACATTAGGTACGCATTATAACATATATACTAACATAATACTTTTGATCACACTACACTTCCTAATACTTCCAAAAACTTTCAAACACTTCCAAACACTTCCAAATATTTTTACACTTACTTCATTACATATGTTCACATCTATACATATATATACTTTTAATTACTATATTTATCACACATATTATATATATATATATTGAATTGTTTGCTTCCTGGGAGATCACAATGGATCTCGGGGTGCGAGACAGACAAGTGAAGGTCGAAGACAGTAATCTTTTCGAGGCTTCAACACAGAATGGAATTCCAAGATAGAAGGAATGTTTTTTGGAGGCGAAGGAGTGCGAGGACCAGGTACGGCTGGTGAAGGAGCAACTTAGCAAAGGATCCATGCTCAATCTTGAGGGTATTGGCATTAACGGTTTTAACTTTCGACAAGATCTCTCGTGCGTCTGATTTAAAATCGATCCTCTTTTGGAGAGCTACCCACAATGTATCTTGATGAGTTAGATTACGAACCTGACGATCCTAACGTTAGCATCTTCTGCACTAACAATGAAGTACATTGCTCAAAGGAATTTAGGGATCTGAATGAGTTAAGTTCACCGCTCTCGAAAGACGATCCACATCAGGTAATCAAGAAAATTCATATTGAGAATTCAATTGAGAAGATGGACATCCCGATTAAACCATCATATCCGAGTATGACAGTGAAATCCAAGGGGATAAGGGCGAAGAAACATCATGCCGAACTTATAGTTGGCAAGGATATACTTCTGGACCAGATACCAGACTATCTGAATTTAGCAGTGATAGGAAGATTATGTGGAAAAGCGCCTGGGAGAGACGCTCTGCAACGCTGGATGGAGGGAAATTGAGTTGATAGCTTGGGGTATATACCAGATTTCCATATCCTGTCACGTGGATGGTTTCTAACCAAACTATGCGAGAAAGAAGACGGGAAAAAACTGCTAAACATACATTGGCAGTGGGGGTCGTTGGGTCTTATTCTGAGGAAGTGGAAAGTAGATTTCAACCCGAAGAAGGAACCACATAACTTGCAATAAGTGTGGGTCATTCTCCCCGGTTTACCACTGGTATTCTGGAAAAAGCAGATTTTGGAGGCGATAGGCAACAAAATTGGAAAATTCATAGCACTTGAAAAGGACTGGGAACTCAAAGTAGATCGACGGTGTGCAAAAATCCTTGTTGAACTAGACACAAGAGATGGCCTTTACGAAGAATTATTGATCAACATGCTCTGTAGTAGTTGGACATAGAGGTTGGATTATTGGAAGCTTCCATTCCGGTGCTTCGTATGTCGCAAAGTGGGACATTTACAGAAAGATTATTCTATCCGTAAATCTCTCCCCAGGACCAAGAAGATTTGGGTAAAAAAAACCCCTCCCACCCTAGCATTGGATAAAGAGCACTTGTCGTCAAGTGACGAGCAGACGTAGATAAAGGGTGATAACCAAGAGGTGGCATCGAAGGAAAGGTTCGGGAACACTGGTGACAAAGAGTCGCTAACATAAAAGTTGAATGAGGAGATTATAAAATCTTCAGAAGAAAAGTTCCAGCCGAGCGGTTCTTCTCAGCATGCCAACAAGGATTCTGTAATCGGACAGATCGTCGTAAACGTACCAACTCAGCCTTCTCAGGTTGGAATGGCATTTCCGGTCACTAAAGTTACAAACTCTATTACCACCTTACTTAATCCTCTGGACTTAACTAATTAGGATGCAAAATCTTTTTTATCGAGCAATCCGTCGACACCTTTAAGCACTTCTCTCAGTCAAAACTCGACCCCTTTTAAAACCCCTCCCAAACAGAAAAAAAAAGATTATAACTTAAGATCCAAAGTTACTTCCCTACTGGAGGAGACAAAATGCATCTCTACTAGAGGTCTAACTCTCAATCCTCTTTAAAAACCAAAGGCCGGAAGAAAAAATTTGCTATCAAAAGCTAAAAAACAAGCAGTGTTGGACGTCAAGCTTGGGCGACAAGCCGTACTTAATCGGGCCCTTACAGTGGAAAAGGCCCCAAGTAGGGGTCATTAATGTTATTTCTTTCTCTAAATATAAGGGGCTGGGGGGGGCCTCCAAAAAAACCTTCCTCAAACGGCTTATAGCCATCCTGAAACCGTCGGTTTTATTGCTACAAGAAACGATGATGGAAGGGGCCAGAGCAGAGGAAGTGGTAACAGAATGTTGCAAACATGCCAAGTATAGATGTTGATGGACACTCAGGAGGTATTGTCACGGCTTGGAGATCATATTTAAATTTAATTTCTGTGACCCGGTATGGAACAGTTCTTGGAACCCGTTTGGAAGACCAGGAGACAGGTCGGTGTTACACGATATTGAATGTATATTCTCCCTTCTACAACAGAAAAGAATTCTGGGAAACATTAGACACATCCGATGCACTAAACCAACCCAACATAATCCTGGGAGGAGATCTCAATCTCACCCTCTCCTCAGAGGAGGTATGGGGCTTGAATGCGAGAAACGACGTGCTGAGTCCATTCTTCGGACATATTTTTGAACACAAAGGTCTGGTGGATATCACCCCATTAAAAATTGAGCCAACGTGGCGTAATAAGCAAGCCAGATATCAGGCAATTTCTAAGAGATTGGATCGTTTTTTGATATATGAAAACCTAATTAATGGACAATTGATTTTTCAATCATCAATTGAAACTGGAGGAGGTTCAGAACAAAGATCGATCTTGTTAAAGTTATTGGTTCCTGAAAAAAAACCTCCTGCACCTTTCAAATTCAATCCTCAATGGTTGGATGAGGAGGAATACAAAACGTTGATCCTAGAAGCTTGGCAACCCCTGACATAAGTTATTGGCCTCTCTTTCATGCAACAATTTGTTGACAATTTGGCAAAGATGAAAAGAATTTCCAAAGAGTGGGACAAAAAGCACAAATTACGACATCAAGAGGAACTCCAAGGGATAGAAAAAAAATTGAGGAGCTATTCTGCAACAATAAGGAATGAGTGTTCTCTGCAGATGAAGTCGAATCTTTAAAACAGTAGGAGGTCAAAAAGACAGCCCTACTGCTAAAGGAGGAACAACATTTGAGACTTAAAAGCAGGGATCTTTGGCTAAAAGAAGGCGACCAAAACACAAAGTTCTTTCATAGATTTGCATCCCAGCGCAAAAATTCCAATATGATACATGAAATTCAGGCTGATCAGGGCATCCTGGTAAGATCCTTCTTAGATAAAGCCAAAGCAGCTATTGAACATTTCCAAAAAATCTTCAATGAACCAGAAGGCTGCCCAATAGCTGAAATAATGGAGGTAATTGGACTTTTCTCGAGGCTAGTTACTGATGAGATGAATGAAGAGCTTGTTAAAGAAATCTCAGAATCTGAAATTCAATTTGTTTTATTGTCCTTCCAAAAAGGAAAAATTCCGTGTCCGGACGGCTTTACCCTTGAATTCTTCCTAGGTTTCTGTGACAAGATAAAGGAAGACATACTGGCCCGCGTGGTGAAAGAATCTCAGAAGTCTGGAAAAGTGTTGGGCAGTTTCAACTCTAACTTCATTACCTTAATTCCTAAAACCCAAAAACCAAAAACTTTCGACGACTTCAGGACAATTTCCTGTTGCAACATGATTTATAATATCATAATAAAAGTCATTGCAAAGAGATTGAAACCCATCTTAAGTGAAGTTGTAACTGAAGAGCAATTTGGGTTCCTCTACAATAGACAAATTCACGATGCAGTGTCACTAACTCAGGAAGCAATACACAACATCAAGACAGGAAAACATTGTGCCTTCGCATTGAAATTAGACCTCTCCAAAGCATATGATAGAGTTGATTGGACGTTTGTGAGACTGCTCCTGATCCAAATTGGGATGAATTTAGAAATGGTTGATTGGATTATGGGATGTATACAATCTTCATCCTTCGCAGTCTTGATTAATGGTGCTCCCTCAAGTTTCTTTCGGCCATCCAGGGGACTAAGGCAAGGTTGTCCTCTTTCACCATTCATCTTCCTCTTAGTAGCTGATGCTTTAAGTCGTCTTATACATAATGCAAGAAGGGAAAGAAGGATAGAAGGAGTCAAGGTGACCAGCTCTGAATTTATCACACATACCCTGTTTGTGGATGATGTCCTACTGTTTGGGATGGGTACAGATCAAAACTTTAGAGCCTATGCATCATTGCTCGATAAGTATAAGAAGGCTACAGGAATGTTGATAAATGTAAGAAAATCAAGCTTGAATTATAACGAATTCTCCACAGATCTAATTCAAAAGGCTACATAAACCTTTTCCTTCTCAACCTCCCCAATATCAGAAGGTTTCAAGTACCTTGGATTCTACCTAAAATCCAACAGTTATGCCTTTCAAGATTGGATATGGCTTTACAAAAAAGTTGAAAAAAGAATTTCCAATTGGACGAACCGCTATTTATCCAGAGGAGGAAGATTGGTGCTAATAAAGGCGGTCTTGCAAAGCATCCCAGTCTATTGGGCGTCCATTGCCTACATACCCAAAGGAATCCTAACTAAACTAAGGAAGAATTTTGTTTCATTCCTGTGGACAACCAGCAAGCAAACATACGGCATCCCCCTAGCAAAATGGACTAACATCGCGATGCCAAAGGAACTAGGAGGCTGGGGAATTAAAAATCTACCCCTTTTTTGCAAGGCGGTGGCCGCTGAGACTCTGTGGAGGCTCGCTCAGAATCCTGACTCAATCTGGGGAAGGTTCTAAGCTCCAAATATTGCCCCAATTCTTCTATAATCGAGTGGTTTAGAAGTCCAAACAAATCTCATAAAAATGGGTCGGCAGGTTGGAAAGCAATGGTTTTAGCCTTTCCTCTAGTGGGAAACTAGACAACTTTGAGAGTCGGTAATTGAAGAAATATTAGGTTGGGAGCAGACCCATGGGCGGGAGCAGGTGAGAACTATAGGCTCACAACATCCGTTTTGATGCAACTTAAATCACAACGTATATTAAAGCTTGCAGATGTGCAAGCCCAGCACCCCCAGTCAAGGAGAAGAGAAGGGTGGAAAAGTGCCCAAGAACTGGGACTAAGTGGGGAAGAAGAAGATGAATGGAATAAATTTGTGAATCTGTTGGTAACAAATTTCATCCAGTTGAAAGAGGAAGAAAAAGACAAATTGATTTGGACAAAAGCACCTAATGGAGAATTCACAGCCAAATCAGGATATGAGGTAGCCATTGTTGACCAATTCGATAATGAGAAAAGCTGGTGGTGGAAGTCGTTGTGGGAGACCCAAAGCCCATTGAAAACCATTCTAACATTCTGGTTAGCAATGAGTAACAAATTATTAACGTGGGATAATCTCAAGAAACGTGGAAGGCAAGGTCCAAGCATGTGTATACTGTGCAACTCTAATGAAGAAATATCAACTCATTTATTTTCCACCTGTCCATATGCAGGGAACATATGGAATTATGTAGCAATTTTTTTTACTCGAGACAGTCTACTCCTCAACTGTGACAACCCTCTGGAACAACGAGCCCAGTCTTGGTGGCGAAACCCAGGGGTATGTCATTATGATGTCTTCCATGTTCTCTTTGTTTATAGCATTTGGGAGGCCCACAATAGAGCTATATTCAAAAACCTTTGGATGCCCACTGACATTACCTCGACGCTACTGACGCATAAAACATAGGAATTACAAAAAGTGCCCAAGCCATCCAAAAGTAGGGTGATCATCGCTCCATAAATTGACAAGAGTTGGCCTTGGGATTTGTAATGTCCCCACCTGCTGACCACTGCGAAGCAAGGAACATACTACCAATCGATGGGGCTCTTAATAAAAAATTTAGCCCACTCATTTCATTACAAGAAATAAGATATGAATGTGCAGATGTAGACAATCAATCATGCACAGCGGAAACAACATCCACACAATCATTCGAATACATTCAAGATTTCAGGCATTAATAAAAGCATTTCATAAATAAATATATAGGCAGAAACACTTATCTTCGTTTCAATTGTCCCAAGCAACTAGCTATGTCGCTGCAACGTTCCACCCAACCGTAGGCTCTTCGACAGCTTATACTGAGTCCGTCCGAAGGCCACCCCCGAGCTGGGCATGATTCTCACAAGGACAAAGGGGGCATTCCAGCTCAACCACTGCCCAATAACCATTTTTATCTCAGCCAAGCCAGAATAATGGATTACCCATCACCCATACCCAACATACTCTTCCTTCTCACAACAAAACGACTATTGACAGGGTTACACATTTACAACAGAGGTGTTCACAAAACAGGGTCCACATTGGTTCCCCCAGCTCGTGGTTCACCCAATGAACTGTGGAATTTCGTTTTCAACCCCAGGGAGCAAAACCGATTTCTCTCCACTGGTTAGGATCCCTTCCAATGGCCTAAACGACCCCCAGGAAGACCCAAAACGTTCTGCTCTCTTTCCCCACGGGTAACCAACACAAAAACGCCCCTTCCCAGCTAAAAGATGAAGGGAGACACAGAAAAACGAGGGAGGAAAACGCCCAGGCAGCTTGAGCTGCGTGAGAGAGCAAGGCCATGGTGAATAATCGCTTAGGCAGCCATTTCGTGGCTCTATTCTTTCCCAAAAAGACCAACACGTTTTTCCATGAAGGGTGGCTTGCCCATACCCGATTTTGGACAGCCATACCTTCCCATTCCCAAGGCAATAACTTCCCCAACCAACTCTTGGGAGAAATCAATGGTTGGGTACAAAAGTCAACATGGGTAGTTGAGGGTTTGATGGGTTTCCTCATTGACACTTGGCTTGACTCTATTGGCTCAAGGGTTTGAATGTTTTCCCTCCCAATTCCTTGTGAAATCATGCCCCCATCTCTTTGTTGCATTGCATAGCTAGTTGTGGGTATTTTTTATTAAAATGCATATTACATGCTATTTGAATTTCCACTGTGCATTGCTAGCACGCAAACCATATGCATCACGAAATCGATGGCGGGGCCTTGGCCTTGAGCTCCTCACCATGATTTCCTAACAATATTACATCATTTATAGTGTTAATGCCATGGGGCCAAACTGGGGACATTACATTCCCCTCCCCTTGGAATAACACCGTCCTCGGTGTTCCAACACTTAGGTATGAATACCCACTTTACACATGATCCAAAATTCACAAAATGTGACAGGTCTGTTCTGCGTTTTACCCCCTTACTTTGACTTTCAAGATCAAGTCCTTTGGCTTCCTCAAGCTACTTTTGCTAGCTTTGGTCTTCCAGTTCTGCAGGTGGGCATCGCTCCACAGCAACCCCTTTTTGTTTGTTTATCTTCCAGCTGATCTACAAGTCTGGAATTTCATGGATGCCATCTTTCTTGTTGTCCCAGCAACTATCTGTGAGACTTAGCATGGCAATTCCCGTTAGGACAAGCATAACACAATAATAAAATTAGTCAATTATTTTCCTAATTGACTTGGAACGTCCATGCTTTACTCACGAGACTTCCACACATTCATGCTTTCCCACATACACATGAACTCATTCATGTTCATCCTTTCACAAGAAAATAACTATTTCAGCATTCACAATTCATTTCAAGCAATTAAACACAAATTATTCTCATTTATGACATGCACTCAATAGTCTTTTGTTTCTGAGATGCATTAGTCAAAAAAGAAAGAGAAGAGTAAGAGTTTCCCCCTCTTAATCTGGTTTCAATCCGGAGCCACACCATCATTGGTGGTTCTATGCGCCTTGGCTTCTTTCACTTCAATGTGAATGCTTGACTTGCCCTTTCTCGGCTATGACACTTTAGTGTCTAAGGTCTGTCGAGTAGATTTCAACTAGGGAGCCTTTCCCCATGGTTGCTTACAGAACCTTTGGCTGCTAGGACCCACACAGTTCCACTAGCACCATCTTTCATTACTGCTCATATTGAGCTCTTTTTAGGATGGTCACATGTCCACATGCATCCTCCAGATGCTTTCATAGTCCTTGCTTCCAGCAATACCCAAATATTTATCTTTATAGGATGTCTTCACTTTATCCCACAGGATCCTTCTTCGCTTTCCAAGCATTGGATTTCCCGTGGATACCACAATGAATGTTGGGCCAGCACGCAGGCTACTCCACAACCATTCGAACAGGCAATGCCAGGCCAGTATGCTGACTGGTTTTATCAATTGTTTAAGGGAATGTTTGGCCAGCACGCCGGCTGCTCCACAACATCGAGTGGTTAATGTTCCCACCAACTATTCTCTGAATTTGCCAAGAATTTTATAGCTCCAACCAGTTACTCTCTGGCTTTACCAAGCATTTATAGCTCCAACCAGTTACTCTCTGGATTTACCAAGCCTTTATAGCTCTTTCAGGGTCCTTGCTTCCTGCAACGGCCAGGGTTTCCAACAAAGAAACAACAGTGTATTAGCTCAGTTGTCATAAGACTTGTACCCGAAAACTTCATTATTCCAACCAAGAAATAAATGAGAATGAATACTTATCTGTATTGTGCATTTTCCTCGTTACTCCACAGGTTTCCTTCTCTGCTTTACAAGTCTTGGATCACCTGTGGGGTGGATGTTTGGCCAGCACACATGCTGCTCCACAACATCATCCGAATAGGCAATGCCAAGCCAGTGCGCCGACTGGGTTTATCAGGCATCCCACCAATCAGTATGCTAAGCCAGTACTCCGACTGGGTTTATCAAGCATTTCAAAAATCAGTATGCTAAGCCAGTACGCCGACTGGGTTTATCAAGCATTTCAAAAATCAGTATGCTAAGCCAGTACGCCAACTGGGTTTATCAAGCATTTCAAAAATCAGTATGCTAAGCCAGTATGCCGACTGGGTTTATCAAGCATTTCAAAAATCAGTATGCTAAGCCAGTACGCCGACTGGGTTTATCAAGCATTTAATAACCATTTCCAAGCCAGTTCTCTGACTGGGTTTGTCAGGAAATATCACCCAAATAACCAGTACCTTCACAACATGCAAATATCCAATGCCAAGCCAGTACACCGACTGGGTTTGTCAGGCATTAATTTAACAATCATGCCAAGCCAGTACACCGACTGGGTTTATCAGGCATCCAGCAACCTTTCACCACAACTCCCAAATAACCAATGCCAAGCCAGTACGCCGACTGGGTTTATCAGGCATACAACAACCATTGCCAAGCCAGTACATCGACTGGGTTTCTCAGGCAATATGAACAACATAATATGATTACGTGGCTCCCTCTCTTGTGCAACCAGCAGTTCCCTCCAGGAACTCCATAGGTGACTCACTTGACTGCAGACTAGCATGGCCCCACAATACCCACTCACACTACACAAGGATAATACCCCTTTTCTGCAACACAGCTCCCTGGGCCTATCCACCCCTTCTAGTGTCCTTTAGTGTGAGCGTAGAAAGGTTACCACTGCCCATACAGTCCTCTTGAGCACCCTTTCTTCACTTTGCCTCTTTCGTGCAACACCAAGTTGCATCTGTGTAAGCTGTTAGCATAAGAAGGATAAGCAGGCTCATCAGTATTGTTGCCCAAAAATTGTAATCATATTTCATATCATTCACTATCAAGTATTGAAACACCAGGAATGCGTCCATTCCCTTAGGATGTAGTCAATATTGAAAACCCTATCATGACCCAGCACCAGAAAAGGTGTGCACCCCCTCTCCGATGTGCGCCATGTAGGCCCTAATCATACTCAAGCAGTCTGCAATGATATAAATAAGATGGAGCATGCTCTGCATATTAAATCTAATAACCAGACACGTATATTCTTAGTTAGGGTTACGGAATACTCATTCGCTTCACAGATGTATATTTTCTGCATTTGTGAAGAATGGGGCTCCCTTCTCTGAGTCAATAGTCCTTCGGTTTGCCACCCCAATCTTTTCACGTGCCATAACCCACACATGCCTTCTTGGCATAATTTACTGTCTCACTCACATGCTTTACCAACATGCAGTTTGTCTGAGACATTATCAACATTTACAATGGCGTTTCACCCGAAACCCATTTCCAAAGCATGGGATCCTTCCCATCTAGTTTGGCTTCTGCAGGCCATCACACATGATCTTCCTGCAATGTGTCATCCTGGCACACTTTATCACATAGCCAAACAGTCAGCAACATTTAGCAATAAGCTTCAAATATGATTGTTCCATAACCAATCAATAGCATTAATAATCAAATTCAATATGAATTTACAATTCTGTCTACTACAGAAATTGGTTTTCTTATCCATGAGGCTATCCTCATATTGTTTGGCTCCTGCAAGGGACACCACTCTGCCCGTTATGGTCTTGTGTCCTGCTGCCATACATGAGCATCCACTTACAGCATGTCCTCCTGACACATTTTCATATAAGCCAAACAGTCATTAGCAATTATTGGCAAAATTTCAAATCCGAAATATTTACCAATCTGAGATTTACAACTGTTCTTACTAACAGAACTTAGAGCTCTCAACCATGAGATTCCTTCTCATAAGCTCTAGATCCAATTTCACAGTCATATCATTCATACAACTCTGTCTTTCCACAGAGCATTCTAGCAGCCCATCGATCATGATTGGGATTTTCGTGCACTTACTATTCTGCATTCATAACAGCCCATGAAATGGTCCTAGAATTATCATCAATTCATCATTTCATTCATTATTTATTTGTAATAACATATGCATCATACCTATGCATTCATACAATGCATCACAAGGTTTATAAAATCTCTTAATGCACATCTACTCAATGCTACCTTGCATTGTTTCATGAGTACCATGCACTCAAGCATATTATGATCGAAACATGACTGTCTCATATAACTTGCATTATCATAATCAGGACCACCAGTCCTCACTTGCTTTGGTTATTAAGCACATAACCAACATACACATGGCATGATATAAATTCATATGAATGCATTGAGATTTTTAAACAATCATAGGGTGTAAGGATCATTTCCTTCACTTACCCACACCTCACCAAGCTTGGTAGGTTAACAGTTCCAATTGGTATTCAATATCACAAGCAAACTAACTCAACATAGCTCAAACATAGTTGAAGGGATCTTACCAAATCCTCTTTCAACATTCATGCAATTTGGCACCAATAATCATTACCTGCATGGCTACCATTAACATCGCCTGATGTTACCTGATCAGTTGGCCTCTTACCAAGGCTGCTCGGTCCTTTTGCCAATTTTATGATCATAGATTTGTTGCACCATCCTTTCTGCATAAGGTTGCTGGCTTCATGCAACAACATCCTCAGCACATTTGGCCATGCTCTTTGTTATCTTTGGTCCTACAACCCATACCAACATCAATAATGATTATCAGCCACAATATTCTCCATCAGTGGTTCATTGCATTTGCAGACTTCATTATTTTACCAATATGCAACATCCCATTTATGCACAAGCATTCCCACATGTACTATGCAATGTTTGTTAAGATGCCATCTAGTGCATATACATCTATGTAATCCCTTATATTTTTATCATTTTTATGCCATATGACAATTTCATAATTATAAGTATGATAACAAACAAGGGTTTAAGGAATTCTTCCCTTTTCGATCCCTCCTCGTATCATGGAATTTCTCTTCCATATCCCGCAATTGTAGAAATTGCCCACATTGACAACAAAATTTCTTTGTCAAAAACAGCCGTTGGCACTCTTCTGCACTAAATAATTATGATATTTGTAGACCTCATTCAAACTCTGGTCATGTATCATCGTTCCCTGCTGGACAAGCTTTCCAATGCCTGTTTTCATGCTCCATTCCGACATCGGGTGTGAAAACTGCATCCCTTCAAAAATGACAACTTTCACTTCAGTTTTGCACATTTTACACAGTTGCATTTTGGTCCCGAATGCCAACTTCAGCCACCTGTGGAAGAAAATCTATGAGGAATCACAAAAACTTATCTATCGGGCGAAGTTAGTCCATATAGCAAGGAACACTCAGCAATTCACGGATTTCAATTCCGATGCACCATTCATCTTCTATGAATTTCTGGATTTCACTACTTCCCACTTTTCACATTTTCCCAAAATTCCAAATTTTGGGCCAAAAATGGCTATCTCCCAAACGGTGCATTTCTGGAAAATCTTCGTCTAACGGAAACTGTCCTTCTTAATGAGAATATGAAATGTCTAGTTCAGTAAAATTTCTGATTCCCACATCAGGGGTCACTTTCACTGCCCACAAGCTTTTCAAAATCCCGAAAAAGTGGCCCGGAACAGTGCTTTTTGGCCTTCTTGCTCACCCCGACTCCACATCCTTTGGAGTTTGGCTCCAAGATTCGGAACTTAACATTGTGCCTGCTTCATGGCCGTGCCTGATCAATTTCGGCTCAAACCGACCTTCTGTCAAGCCCCGGGACTCTGTCCTTCAAAAGTCACTATTATCCAATTTCTGTCAAATCGGAGTGTAATGGACTTGGGGTCTTCGCCGGTTCTTTCATGGCCTTCGTCAATGGCCTCCGAGCCCCACAGAAATCATCCCATTCTGAGCCCCGGTGCTCCTGCTATTCAGAAATCAAGTTTTCGTCACTTTTTTTCTTTTCTTTTTTTTTTTTTTTTTTTTTTTTTTTTTTTTTTTTTTTTTTTTTTTTTTTTTTTTTTTTTTTTTTTTTTTTTTTTTTTTTTTTTTTTTTTCGGGCGCGCGGGCCGGTTCTCCGAATGCTTCCGCAACGCGGAGCAGTTCGGCGAACGCTTCCGCAGTTGCGGAGCAGTTCGGCGAATGCTTCCGCAATGGCGGAGCGATTCGCTGAATTCTCCCGCAACTGCGGAGCCATTCGGCGAATGCTCCCGCAACTGCGGAGCCATTCGGCGAAGGCTTCCGTTGCGGAGCCATTCGGCGAAGGCTTCCGCCGTTTCGGAAGACTTTCCCGAATCCTCCCGCGATTTCGGAACCGTTCGCGGAATCCTTCCGCAGTTTCGGAAGACTTTCCCGAACTCTTCCGCAATTTCGGAACCGTTCGCGGAATCCTTCCGCAGTTTCGGAAGACTTTCCCGAACTCCTTCCGAAACAAACTTTAAATGTAATTTTTCGAAAACACTTGGAAAATTTTCTTCTTTTTCGGAGCAGTTTGCCGAGTTTTTCCACGTTGCGGGACAACTCGCGGAATCCTTCCGCAAATTTCGGAAGAGAATTCCTTCCGAAAATTTCGGAAGGGAATTCCTTCCGCAAATTTCGGGGCGACTTCCCGAATTCCTCCGCGTTGCGGAAAACTTCGCGGAATGCTTCCGCAGTTTCGGGGCAATTCACCGAATGCTTCCGCAGTTTCGGAAGACATTCGGGAATTCTCCCCGAAACAGTCTTAAACGAATTTTTCAGCCCGACTTAGGAAAATTCAAAATCTTTCATTCATTTATCATTCGACAGTCCATGCAATGGATTCACAATTAATCCCTGTACATGCAAAATACAAAATACAAAATGCATGTACACACAAAATGCATTTCAGTTTCTTTTAATGCGTTTTAATTCCAAGTACAAAATGCATGTTCACACACACTGATTTACATCTCCGTGAAGGGCCCAACAGCCGTAGTGTTGAACCTAGGGCTCTGATACCACAATGTAATGTCCCCACCTGCTGACCACTGCGAAGCAAGGAACATACTACCAATCGATGGGGCTCTTAATAAAAAATTTAGCCCACTCATTTCATTACAAGAAATAAGATATGAATGTGCAGATGTAGACAATCAATCATGCACAGCGGAAACAACATCCACACAATCATTCGAATACATTCAAGATTTCAGGCATTAATAAAAGCATTTCATAAATAAATATATAGGCAGAAACACTTATCTTCGTTTCAATTGTCCCAAGCAACTAGCTATGTCGTTGCAACGTTCCACCCAACCGTAGGCTCTTCGACAGCTTATACTGAGTCCGTCCGAAGGCCACCCCCGAGCTGGGCATGATTCTCACAAGGACAAAGGGGGCATTCCAGCTCAACCACTGCCCAATAACCATTTTTATCTCAGCCAAGCCAGAATAATGGATTACCCATCACCCATACCCAACATACTCTTCCTTCTCACAACAAAACGACTATTGACAGGGTTACACATTTACAACAGAGGTGTTCACAAAACAGGGTCCACATTGGTTCCCCCAGCTCGTGGTTCACCCAATGAACTGTGGAATTTCGTTTTCAACCCCAGGGAGCAAAACCGATTTCTCTCCACTGGTTAGGATCCCTTCCAATGGCCTAAACGACCCCCAGGAAGACCCAAAACGTTCTGCTCTCTTTCCCCACGGGTAACCAACACAAAAACGCCCATTCCCAGCTAAAAGATGAAGGGAGACACAGAAAAACGAGGGAGGAAAACGCCCAGGCAGCTTGAGCTGCGTGAGAGAGCAAGGCCATGGTGAATAATCGCTTAGGCAGCCATTTCGTGGCTCTATTCTTGCCCAAAAAGACCAACACGTTTTTTCATGAAGGGTGGCTTGCCCATACCCGATTTTGGACAGCCATACCTTCCCATTCCCAAGGCAATAACTTCCCCAACCAACTCTTGGGAGAAATCAATGGTTGGGTACAAAAGTCAACATGGGTAGTTGAGGGTTTGATGGGTTTCCTCATTGACACTTGGCTTGACTCTATTGGCTCAAGGGTTTGAATGTTTTCCCTCCCAATTCCTTGTGAAATCATGCCCCCATCTCTTTGTTGCATTGCATAGCTAGTTGTGGGTATTTTTTATTAAAATGCATATTACATGCTATTTGAATTTCCACTGTGCATTGCTAGCACGCAAACCATATGCATCACGGAATCGATGGCGGGGCCTTGGCCTTGAGCTCCTCACCATGATTTCCTAACAATATTACATCATTTATAGTGTTAATGCCATGGGGCCAAACTGGGGACATTACAGGATTATTTTGACGGTGCAAGCCAAGGTGAACCTCAGTTAGGAGGAGAAGGAAGTGTTATCTACCTATCAGAACATTGGAAAATTTCAATAAAATATGCGTTGGGTCATGCTTCCAATACTAAGGCAGAGCTCGCTGCATTGTGGACAGTGTTGAAAATTGCAAGGGACAGGAAGACCACAAAACTTCACATACTCGGAGACTCTAAAACAGTTATTGACTGGGTCAAACGAGACAGTAGCATTAGAGCTCCTCATCTTTTCAAATTGCTAAGGGAGATTCAAACCATAAGATCCAACTTTGACTCACTCTCCTTCTCCCATATTTACAGGGAGCTGAATATCGGGGCAGACAGGCTTTCAAAATTGGCTTTAGCCATTCAACCAGGAATGATCAAAGGAGAGGAAATCAACAATGGAGAAGCAATTAGCTTCCACATAGCAGTTTAAAACGCCTAGAACAAATGCATGTAATGCACAACACTCTGTTTTTCACACTACCAGAGATTGAAGCTCTTGTGTTGTGTACTGGTACAAAGGTATAAAAAAAAGAGTAATCCTCAATAAGATCTAAGTTTTGGGAAATATCTTCAGGCATAATCCTTTTTTGAAAGACAATTGGGAAAATTTGATGTTCGTAAAGCTACGAGCATCTGCACTACAGAGGCAAATAGCTTCAGTGGCGACCAAGGCATCCAAAACACAGACAGTGGAGTGATTTGTAGATCAATGTATGCCATAAAGGCTAAATGGGAATGTCATATGCTCCATAATGTAAATCATAACTGATAATGCAAGTCTTATGAGGGCAGTTCATGTTCACTCTTTATTTAGAGTGTTGGATATTTTCTTTTCGGAATATATATATATATATATATATATATATAATGCAAGTCTTATGAGGACAGTTCATGTTCACTTTTTATTTAGAGTGTTGGATATTTTCCTTTCAGAATATATATATATATATATATAACATTGATATTATGCTATATTCAACATATACCCCTCATCTATCTCACACCACATATTATGTTATATATATATATATATATATATATAACATTATCATGCACTACTATACTACCTACTTACACACATAAAATAAATAAATAAAATTAAGAGAATATGAACCATTAAGGACGAGTGGCTCATTTACTCCAAAAATAGGCAAGGAATTGCATCCCCATAAATCAAATAAATAAAAGAGAAGATAATATGAACCATTAAAAACAAGTGGCTCATTTCCTCCAAAAATAGGCAAGGAGTTATATCCTCATAAATAAAATAAATAAAATAGAAGAGAATATAAACCATTAAAGACAAGTGGCTTATTTCCACCAAAAATAGACAAGGTGTTACTCACATGCATTGAAAATAAATGTATAAAAATAAAAATAAAAAGGAAGATGGAACCACTATTAAGACAAGTGGTCTATTTCTCAAAAATAGATAAGGAGTTACTTATCAATGTAACTACCACCATCCAAGTGGCATAAATAAGCCTATAAAAGCATACCATCAATAGAAAATCCAAAATCCATATAGGGTAAAATGCCACTTAATAAATCATATTAATATTTAATAATATTAAAACTATATCATCTCAATAACTTATCATTAAATTGATATTGATAATGGTACATAGTACATACGATTATAATGACAATTATTTACTTATCAATTAATAATCATAATGTACTAGTAAATAAATCATACCGCGTGCAACATTTCAATATTAACAATTCAATGAGCAGTAAAAGAGGCAATGCACAATGAACAAGCATTGATGCAATGTCCCCCGGGGATATCAAAGTGTCTATGGGACATATCATTAGCTACCTGAGACTAATTACTTGATTTTTAGTGCAATGAATAAACCATAAAAATTTAATTTCCATTTTTCCAAAATTAATTGCGACACAAAATCCAATAATTAACAATAATTTAATATAAATTCATTAACACATACAACATCTGATCTAAGGGATGGGAAGGCTTATTAACATCATCTAACATCATCAAATTCAATCCAAGCCATGTCTGAGATGATAACCACTTCTAAAGGCTGTGAAAATCCTCACAGCAGATCTAAGAGATGATGTATACCTCACAAGAAAGTAATTGATTAAGCAAGAAAATAGAACAAGAGTGCTCAATACAGTATAATGAGCAACAAAATAATATGGTACTGTAGAACTTGTATAGAAGCAATAATACTTCACACACACTAGTTAATTAATTACAATATGGACAAATAAATAGTACAATGGTAGAGAGGATTCGAATGCCTAAGGTGGCAATTCGAATTAGCCTCTCAGAGTGATCATAAGATAAATACAGTGTCATCGGAGCACAACTAGGTGTCCTCATGATCATCAGTGGAGTCATCAATGCACAAGTAACTGTCAACTGTCAGTCAAACTGAGTCTAACTGAGTGTGGTAGGTGTAACTGAATGTAACTGGTACATGGAGACACTAACTGAATGAAGGAGGCTCAGTGGAGGGCGCATGAGGAGCTAACTAGAGTTGGAATGGGCAGTCAAGTCTCAGTGGAGGTCCACCGGAGTGCTAAGGTCAGTTAAGAGTCAGTTAATCCTTAAATCAAGGAAGGAACTGAACTAAACTGAAGTGGTAGGTAAGAAGGGCGCCTTTCTCAACTGGTAGATGAAAGGAGGGCGCACTAAGCTCTAGGAGGGCTGGAACTGAGTAGGAGGAAGCTCCGGGGGCTGCTAATTGAGGGCTAGGTGCTAGGACTGATGACTGGGATGCATGCAAACCCTAAAAGTGCACGCATGACAAAAAATGTAAATGATCAAAATATTGGTGGGACTAGGATGGAGTATAGGAATATCCTAACACCCCCCCTTAATCCATCCCAGGCCCTCGTAACTAAGACCAAAGGTCACCCAATACAATGAATAATAACAGTCAATAAACCAAGGAAGTGGGACAATTTCATGGGAAACATACCCCCTCCTCAAAAAACAGACTGTAAGGCACAAAAAAAATAAATGCTCCAAACTCAAGCAGGTGTGATGCTTGGTCATATGTCTGGAGGTATCTTCTTCTTGGGAAGAAGTGGATCATGCTCAAAAAACATGTGCTTGGACTTGCTCTTCAGATCGAATGTGATGAGAACAAATCCAAAAGTATGAGGATGATCCTTGAACCTGTGATTCGAATTAGCTAAGGTAGGATCAAAATCATGAATATGCATATAGTCTTTTGTCTTCTCCTTCAAACCATCATGGGTGAGATTGTGCCAAAAAGAACCATCAAATAATAATTTCTTGAAATCCAAATCAGATTTAAGACTTAAAGAATAGTTTCTTGAGATCTCCATTGAACCAGCAGGGGTGAGATCAAAACAATCATATGCATGAGTAATTATCCCAAGTGAATGGCAATGGTTTCTTGAGATCTCCTTTGAACCATAAGAGGTGAGATCAAAACCAATGGATGCATGAGAAATTATCTCAAGTGGGTGGAAATGGCCATACTCTTCAATAACCTTCTGAAAGCATGTGCTAATGATCATATAGTAGTAAATACAAGATGATTGCTTGAGAGGAGCGAATGCATCACCTCCAATAGTTGATTTTATCTCCGAAATAATCATGTGATCATGATGCAAAACAATAGATTCTGGTGCAATAGAGGATTTACGACCTTCTGCAATATCTAGAGTGTGAGTTGGCACATAAAGAGAAGAAATTTGGAGGATGAGTGGAGAATCTGCAAGTTCTTTGTCAACAACTTCAATATGAGATGATACTGGTTCATGATCTGAGAGACCATCAAGGGGAGCGAATGCATCACTTTGCTTGCTTTTGAATGGGTTTGGACCAATCCCTTCATTCTGTCTGCCAAATATTACATCCAGGTGAGCCCATAGCTCTTTTGGTGATGAAAACTCAGGAAGGTTATATAACATCCATTCATGCATAACATCAATCATTGATCCAAAGGCTCTGTCACCTTTATTTAACCAATCAATCTTCTCTTTAGAAGATTCGAACTCTCTTTCAAAACAACAGTCAAAGAGATCATGGCTCTTCAAGTATGCTATCATTTTCGGTTTCCATTCATCATAGTTGAGTGGAGAAAGAGGAGGGATTTCTTCTGAATTCATTGAAGTTGTAGAAGACCTGAAAAAACAATAGAGAATATCTGCAACTGCTGCACTCGAAATCTTGATAATAACCTGCAAAAAACTCTCAGGAATGGAGATAAACAATACTCTCAGCATGCTCTGATACCATGTGAAAATCCTCACACCAGATCTCAGAGATGATGTATACCTCACAAGAAAGTAACTGTAATACCCCAATTTTGAACCCTTAGGAAATATTGGCTCTAATGTAAATATTGTATACACACGTTGTATGTTTTCCCTAGCGTGGAGCTCAAGGCCAAGGCCCCGCTAGTTTATGCTCGGATTTTATTTAAATTAGACACGCTTGATATTTTGTTACCCACGTGCTATTAAGCCATGGGATATTGTAAATTTGATGTAAATATTTAACATTGAAATAAAATACCAAAAACTGGCTATGGAGGCAACGAATGAGAAGGGGCCATGTGTATCCACTAGGGAGTGGTGAGGGGGCTATGGGATTAAACCCTAGGCTGCCATTTGTCATTATGAGAACCCATTGACTTTCCAAGGTGACATTAAAGCCTGCTGTAAGAAGGTGGTTGAGTTTTCAGCCCATGGCTTCAATGGAGCATGGGCAGCCCTGAAATTCGTATGGGTGGGCATGGGCTCTGATTGCTTGGGCAATAAGTCACTCAACCTCATGGGAGGTTGCTTCATTCTCACCCCAGTCCATTGTGAAACTATCTAGCATCATTTCCATCCAAAAACGAGTGCCAGCAGTGAGGAAAAACCAGAAATCGCGACCTTGAGAGAACCCAGTTTTTGAAAGACCAAAAACGTCCAGATTTGGCATGGGACAGGGAAATCCAAGGGGGGATCCATTAGCATGAACCTTGGGGCGAATTTGGGAGCATTAGCTACCCCGAAATCAATGGAAAAACCCAGTTTTTGCAGCTCAGAAAACGAGTGACGGATTTGAGTATTTGGTGAGCAGAATGGTGAGGAATCAAGAGAGGATTGACTAAGCAGAGGTTGGGTGTGCTTGGTAAACCCAGTGAAGGCTAGGATCTCAAGGATCAGCAACTGGACCTTTCTATGCCCATCCTGAAGAGCACTGGAGGGAAGAGTTGCCTGAGGGACTGTGTGACAGAGAAGGGGATCTTCCTTGTGTTGGATGTGGTAGGTAATGTGGGTGCCTGATTGTTGAGCTCACTTGAGATGCCTGTAGCTCTGTGGTTGAGCTCACTGGCTTAGCGTTACCCTCCTCTATCTTCTTGGATGCTTGACCAGAACCATGGCTGTGAGTGAACCCAGCTAGTCCTCCTTAGTGGATACACAGCCCAGCTCGGGGGTGACCTCTCAGCTGAAAGAACACAAGCTGGACAGAGGTCTACGGTTGGGAGGAACGTTGCCCTTCCATAGCCAGTCGTTTGGACCGTTACAATTCAAGATGAGTAATCTGTGATTTAATTTATATACAGTATGTGTTTTGCAATGCATACATGATTAAGGGAACGAAATGCGTCATGTTTATGCAATAGGATAATTAATGACTGTTGTTTATCTGTTGAATGCGTGAGGAAACTATGTGTATATGTGAAGTTTAATTCCGCTGTGTAGTTATTGAGTTTATGTCTGCACCCATAAGTTTTAAATTGCATGCGTTATGAGTTAAATTATTGGGACTAAGCTTGCCTTAAGCCTGTGTGTTGTTAACGTTTCCTTCCTTGCATTTGATGATGGAAGGGGGCGTTACAGTTTGGTATCAGAGCTGCGTTGCAGCATTGGGCCTCTATGGGCCAAATCTGATAGAGTTTTTAAGTCTGTTTTGGAAAAATGTTGTTTGAAGACTATTTTTGAAAATTTTGGTTTTAAGACTGTTTCGGGAAGTCATCCCGAAACCTGCGGAAAGGTTCCGCGAACCTTCCCGCAATTGCGGAAGAGTTCGGCGAACCTTCCCGCAATTGCGGAAGGATTCAGCGAACCGCTCCGAAACAGCGGGGGAAATTTTTTTTTAAAAGTGAAATTTTTTTCTAAGTGTCGGCGTCGAAAGGAATTTTCGGAAGGATTTCTCTTCCGAAATTTCGGAAGGAATTCTCTTCCGAAATTGCGGAAGGATTCCGCGAATCGTTCCGCAACGCGGAAGAGTTCGGCGAGTCGTTCCGAAGTTGCGGAAGACTTCGGCGAATCGTTCCGCAACTGCGGAAGGCTTCGCCGAATCGTTCCGCAATTGCGGAAGACTTCGCCGAATCGTTCCGCAACTGCGGAAGACTTCGGCGAAGCGTTCCGCAGTTGCGGAAGGCTTCCACAAACCTTCCCGAAATTTCGGAAGCGTCCGGCGAACCGCCCCGCAACGGAGGCGAGCCGAGAATCACCCCGAAACCGCGGAAGGCTTCGGCCAAGCGCCCCGCAGTGCGGAAGGCTTCGGCCAAGCGTTTCGCAGTTGCGGAAGGCTTCGGCCAAGCGTTCCGCAGTTGCGGAAGGCTTCGGCCAAGCGCCCCGCAGTTGCGGAAGGCTTCGGCCAAGCTCCCCGCAACTGCGGAAGGCCACAACGAAGCGCCCCGCCAATTTCGGGAGTGTTCAGTGAACTGGCCCGCAACGGCGGCGCTCAGCGGACGACGAAAAAAGAAAAAAAAAAAAGAGTAAAGTGCCAAAAACTCAATTTTTGGATAGGGGGAGCACCGGGGCTCAGAATGGGATGATTCCTGTGGGGCTCGGAGGCCATTGACGGGGGGCATGAAAGAACCAGTGAAGACCCCGAGCCCATTACACTCCAATTTGACAGAAAAAGGGGAATAGTGACTTTCGAAGGACAGAGTCCCGAGGCTTGACAGAAGGTCGGATTGAGCTGAAATTGATCAGGCGCGGCCATGAAGCAGGCACAGTGTTAAGTTCCGAATCTTGGAACCAAACTCCAAAGGATGTGGAGTTGGGGTGAGCAAGAAGGCCAAAAAGCACTGTTCCAGGCCACTTTTTCGGGATTTTGAAAAGCTTGGGGGTAGTAAAAGTGACCCTAGATGTGGGAGTCAGAAATTTTACTGAACTAGACATTTCATATTCTCATTAAGACGGACAATTTCCGTTAAACGAAGATTTCCCAGAAATGCACCGTTTGGGAGATAGCCATTTTTGGCCCAGAATTTGGAATTTTGGAAAAATGTGAAAAGTAAGAAGTAGTAAAACCCAGAAATTCATAAAAGATGAACGGTACATCAGAATTGAAATCAGTGAATTGCTGAGTGTTCCTTGTTATATGGACTAACTTTTCCCGATAGATAAGTTTTTGTGATTCCTCATAGATTTTCTTCCACAGGTGGCTGAAGTTGGCCTTCGGGACCAAAATACAATTGGGTAAATGTGCAGAATTATTGGTAAAAGTTGTCATTTTTGAGACAACGTTGTTTCCACACCCGATGTCGGAATGGAGCACGGGGACAGGCATTGGAAAGCTTGTATAGAAAGGAATAATGGAGTATGACCGGAATTTGAATTGGGCTATCAGACATCATAGATAATCAGGGCAGAAAAGTGCCGGTGACTGTTTTGTCAAATTAATGACAATATGGGCAATTTTCAGAATTGCATGAATGGGCAAAAGAATTGAATAAGTAACAGCTATGTGAATTATTCCATGAGTTCTATTATGTTAAATATTGATTGTTGTATATTCCTAGATGCATTTTTATGAGGTCTAACAAATATCATAATAATGCACAGTGTTTGCAGCTCATAAAGTTTATAATTGTAGCAGAGGTAAGATGGTGACCATTAATGATGCTCAAGATCCTTATGAACACGAAGAAGACGTTCTAGGAGAAAATGTGCATGAAGGGAATGCGGAGACTGAATCCAATGGGAGAAGGGAGCAGGTGACTCCTCAAAATTTGGTTGAAACCATGGTGAGCTTCAATGAAAGATTGATGAAGGCTCAAGAAGAACAACACCAACTCAATGCTGCTATTTTGCAAAGCCTCACTGATATGCAGCATACGATAAACCTTGGGTCCAACCCAAGAAATATGGGTGAAGAAGGAAGAGGCGCAGGGAGTCATTCTAGAGGCCGTTCGAGGAGGAGGACTCCAAGCCCAAGGAAGAGTTCGATGAGCAGAAAACATAAAACATCTTCATCAAGATCTTCTTCCAGCAGGTCGGGTGACTCCAAATGTTCTAGGAGAAGTCCCGGACATGCACCTAAGAGGTTGGGCGGAAGAAAGAAGTTCAAGGGCATCCCACAGGGAGAATTCAGGAAGGCAAGACCTCCCACATTTGATGGGGAAGGAAAGACAGGTCAAGAGGCAGAAGCATGGCTTCTGGGAATGAAGAAATACTTCAGAATTCAAGACTACTCAGGAAATGAAAAAGCCAGAATTGCCATTTACAACTTAAATGGCAGAGCTTCCATTTGGTGGGACAATCTCTTGCAAGTGAAAGGGATCAATGAAAGAAGGATCAGTTGGGAAAGATTTAAGAGGTACTTCAAGGAGAAATACCTTTCTGCTAGGTATTATGACGGTAAGAGAAAAGATTTTAATGAACTCAGGTTGGGACAAAAATCTATGGAAGAGCATGTCCACAAATTCTTGGAATTACTGAGGTATGTTGACTATATCAAAGATGAGAGAGTAAAAATACAATGCTTTCTTGGGGGTCTACCTCAGAGTTTCAGAGATCGTATTGAGTTTGTTAATCCACCAAGTTTGGATGAAGCCATTAGGATGGCAATGCACTGCTATGAGCAAAATAGGGGAAAAACAGAGGCTAACCCAACATGGAAAGGAAATCCAAGAGGGAAGTTTGACCAGAAGAAGGATGGCTTCAAGCCACCATTCAGAGGTCAGCCTAGGACCTTTCCACAGGGGCAACAAGCAAGGAGTGGATTCAAACCAGCAGTGGCAGTAGACAAAGCATCAAAGGGACCACTTCAGTGTTGGGGATGTGGAGAAAACCACATGTTGAAGGATTGTCCACATCGGAAAAACAATGCTCGAAAGTTGAACAACCTGAAGGGAGTAGCTACGGTAGAGGACATGTCAAGGGCAGCACCTTGGATTTATGCAGCGTTGGATAATCACCAAGCAGACCATCAGTCATCAGTGGTGGAAGTCGAAGGTAAGATTGCTACGCAATCTATTTCTGTTTTGATTGATCCAGGATCTACTCATAGTTATGTTTCTCCAAAAGTGGTTGAAGGTTGTTCTCTTAGAAAAATAAAGCATAATAAGTCTTGGCTAGTGCAACTAGCCACGGGAACCAAGAGAAAAGTAAGTGAGGTAGTGATGGAGTGTCCCATAGAATTGAATGGACTCCACACATATGCTGAATTGAATGTGCTACCATTAGGATCCTATGATGCATTAATTGGCATGGATTGGTTAGAAAAACATAGAGCCAAATTGGACTGTTATGAGAAAGCACTTGAGTGCATTGATGAAAAGGGAAGGCCAACATTGGTAAAAGGGATTCCCAAGCAAGTTTCAATAAGACAGATTTCAGCACTGCAGTTGAAAAAGTTTTATAAGAAGGGTTGTCAATTATATGCAGTCCATATGCCAGATTCATTAGAGGACAAAGGGCCAAGACTAGAAGACTTCAGGATATTGCAAGAGTTCCAAGATGTGTTTCCGGATGAGGTACCAGGGTTGCCACCGATGAGAGATATTGATTTTACCATCGATCTTGTTCCAGGGGCAGCGCCGAATTCCAAAGCTCCTTATAGAATGAGTACACCGGAGTTGGTGGAATTGAAGATACAGCTGCAAGAATTAATAGATAAAGGGTATATCAGGCCTAGTGTGTCTCCTTGGGGAGCACCGGTGTTATTTGTCAAGAAGAAAGATGGGACTTTAAGGCTGTGTATTGATTACAGGCAGCTCAATAAAGTGACAGTTAAGAACAAGTATCCATTACCAAGAATTGATGACTTGTTTGATCAAATGAAGGAAGCCAAGTTATTTTCAAAGATTGACTTGAGGTCTGGCTACCATCAAGTGAGGATTAAAGAAGAAGACATTCACAAGACGGCTTTCAGAACTAGATATGGTCATTATGAGTTCACTGTGGTTCCATTCGGCCTTACCAACGCACCTGCCACATTCATGTGTCTCATGAATAGTGTATTCAGCAAATATTTGGACAAGTTCGTGATTGTGTTTTTAGATGACATTCTTGTCTATTCAAGAAATGAAGAAGAACACGAGGAGCATCTAAGAATGGTGTTGCAAGTTCTTAGAGAACATCAGCTGTATGTCAAGTTAAGCAAGTGTGAATTCTATCAAAAGAGGATCCAATATTTGGGTCACGTCATTTCAGAAGAAGGAATTGCAGTGGATCCAGAGAAGATTAATTCCATCATGGATTGGCCAACTCCAAGAAATGTTTCGGATGTTAGATCTTTTATGGGCCTTGCTGGTTACTACAGAAGGTTTATTGAAGGATTCTCCAGGATAGCGCATCCGATCACTTCATTGCAAAGGAAGAACATCAAATTTGTATGGTCTAAAAAAGGTGAGAAAAGTTTTCAGAAATTAAAGGAGTTACTTACCAGCGCTCCTGTTTTGAAGATAGCAGATCCAGGGAAGGATTTTGTAGTGTGCACAGATGCTTGCATTGAAGGACTAGGTGGGGTTCTCATGCAAGAAGGAATTGTGATTTGCTATGAATCCAGGAAATTAAAAGAGCATGAAAAGAATTATGCCACACATGATTTAGAATTAGCAGCCATAGTGCATGCTCTTAAAATGTGGAGACATTACTTGATGGGAAGAAGATTCGAGCTTAGAACATACCACATGAGCCTGAAGTATTTATTTGAGCAGCCAAACTTGAATGCTAGGCAAGCTAGATGGATGGAATTTATTTGTGAATTTGATTTTGAAATTAAACATGTAAAAGGGAAGGAGAATAAGGTTGCAGATGCTCTTAGCAGAAAATTTCATGTTTCAGCAGTAAGTATGTGCAAATCAGATTTGAAGACAAGAGTTCGTGAAGCCCAAAACGGTGATGAAACTTGCCTTCAAATGAAAGAGAAGTTGCAGCACGGTAATGTGGATGAAAAGTGTGCAGAATATCAGCTGGGTGAAGACAGTATCCTCATCTACAAAGATAGGTTGTACATTCCAAATAATGCAGATTTAAAGAAACTAGTGATGGATGAAATACACCAAATGCCGTACTCTGGACACCCAGGATATCAGAAGACTATAACAGCGGCAAGAAAGCAATACTTTTGGAATGGCATGAAGAAGGACATAGCTGAGTACATTGCTAGGTGTCAGAAGTGCCAACAAGTCAAGGCAGAACACCAACATCCAGCAGGGTTATTGCAGCCCTTACCCATTCCAGAATGGAAGTGGGAAGTGATCTCCATGGATTTTATAACAGGTCTTCCCATGACAGTAAAGAAGCATGATTCAATCATGGTTGTGGTGGATAAGCTATCAAAGGTAGCTCACTTTATTCCAGTGAAGTCCACTCACAAGGCTAGTGACATTGCGAACATCTTCATGAGAGAGATATTCAGATTACATGGATTGCCTAAGGCAATAATTTCTGATCGTGATACAAAGTTCACCTCCAATTTCTGGAAGGGATTATTTCAGGAATTGGGAACTAAATTGAATTTCAGTACAGCTTACCATCCTCAAACGGACGGCCAAACCGAGAGGGTGAACCAGGTTCTTGAAGATATGCTGAGAATGTATGTGATGGACAAACCATCCAAGTGGGAAGATTATTTACACTTGGTTGAATTTGCATACAATAATGGACACCATGCATCCTTGGGAATGAGTCCATTTGAAGCATTGTATGGCAGGGGATGCAGGACGCCAGTGAATTGGGATGGCCCAGTGAACAGGGTGGTGCTTGGACCAGAAATGATCAAGGAAATGGAACAGGAAATTGTCAAGATCAGGCAGAATTTAAAGGCAGCTCAGGACAGGCAAAAGAGTTATGCAGATTTGAAAAGAGTACATAAGGAGTTTCAGATTGGGGATCATGTTTATTTGAGAGTGAAACCAAGGAGGAGTTCCCTCAAGTTGGGAAGTTGTGCCAAGTTGTCACCAAGATATTGTGGTCCATTTGAAGTCCTTGATAGGATAGGGCCAGTTGCATATAGAATTGCATTGCCTGCTAGCATAAGAGCTCATAATGTTTTCCATGTATCTTTGCTTAAGAAGTATGTACATGATCCTAATCATATGATTGATTGGAATGTGATACAGGTGGAACCCGAGGGAGAGTTCCAAGTAGAACCTATGCGCATCCTCGACAAGAAGGTCACATTGCTCCGGAACAGAGCCATCGGGCAGGTAAAGGTCCAATGGGAGCACCTTAGTCCCGACGAGGCTACATGGGAGCTGGAGGATGCCATGAGGGAGGCATTTCCATTTTTGTTCAGTTTTGAGAACACCGAGGACGGTGTTGTTCTAAGGGGGAGGGGAATGTAATACCCCAATTTTGAACCCTTAGGAAATATTGGCTCTAATGTAAATATTGTATACACACGTTGTATGTTTTCCCTAGCGTGGAGCTCAAGGCCAAGGCCCCGCTAGTTTATGCTCGGATTTTATTTAAATTAGACACGCTTGATATTTTGTTACCCACGTGCTATTAAGCCATGGGATATTGTAAATTTGATGTAAATATTTAACATTGAAATAAAATACCAAAAACTGGCTATGGAGGCAACGAATGAGAAGGGGCCATGTGTATCCACTAGGGAGTGGTGAGGGGGCTATGGGATTAAACCCTAGGCTTCCATTTGTCATTATGAGAACCCATTGACTTTCCAAGGTGACATTAAAGCCTGCTGTAAGAAGGTGGTTGAGTTTTCAGCCCATGGCTTCAATGGAGCATGGGCAGCCCTGAAATTCGTATGGGTGGGCATGGGCTCTGATTGCTTGGGCAAGAAGTCACTCAACCTCATGGGAGGTTGCTTCATTCTCACCCCAGTCCATTGTGAAACTATCTAGCATCATTCCCATCCAAAAACGAGTGCCAGCAGTGAGGAAAAACCAGAAATCGCGACCTTGAGAGAACCCAGTTTTTGAAAGACCAAAAACGTCCAGATTTGGCATGGGACAGGGAAATCCAAGGGGGGATCCATTAGCATGAACCTTGGGGCGAATTTGGGAGCATTAGCTACCCCGAAATCAATGGAAAAACCTAGTTTTTGCAGCTCAGAAAATGAGTGACGGATTTGAGTATTTGGTGAGCAGAATGGTGAGGAATCAAGAGAGGATTGACTAAGCAGAGGTTGGGTGTGCTTGGTAAACCCAGTGAAGGCCAGGATCTCAAGGATCAGCAGCTGGACCTTTCTATGCCCATCCTGAAGAGCACTGGAGGGAAGAGTTGCCTGAGGGACTGTGTGACAGAGAAGGGGATCTTCCTTGTGTTGGATGTGGTAGGTAATGTGGGTGCCTGATTGTTGAGCTCACTTGAGATGCCTGTAGCTCTGTGGTTGAGCTCACTGGCTTAGCGTTACCCTCCTCTATCTTCTTGGATGCTTGACCAGAACCATGGCTGTGAGTGAACCCAGCTAGTCCTCCTTAGTGGATACACAGTCCAGCTGGGGGGTGACCTCTCAGCTGAAAGAACACAAGCTGGACAGAGGTCTACGGTTGGGAGGAACGTTGCCCTTTCATAGCCAGTCGTTTGGACCGTTACAATTCAAGATGAGTAATCTGTGATTTAATTTATATACAGTATGTGTTTTGCAATGCATACATGATTAAGGGAACGAAATGCGTCATGTTTATGCAATAGGATAATTAATGACTGTTGTTTATCTGTTGAATGCGTGAGGAAACTATGTGTATATGTGAAGTTTAATTCCGCTGTGTAGTTATTGAGTTTATGTCTGCACCCATAAGTTTTAAATTGCATGCGTTATGAGTTAAATTATTGGGACTAAGCCTGCCTTAAGCCTGTGTGTTGTTAACGTTTCCTTCCTTGCATTTGATGATGGAAGGGGGCGTTACAGTAACTGATTAAGCAAGAAAATAGAAGAAGAGTGGTCAATACAGTATAATGAGCAACAGAATAATATGGTACAGTAGAACTCGGATATAAGCAATAATACTTCACACACACTAGTTAATTAATCACAATATGGACAAATAAATAGTACAATGGTAGAGAGGATTCGAATACCTAAGGTGGAAATTTGAATTAGCCTCTCAGAGTGATCATAAGATCAATAGAGTGTCATCGGAGCACAACTAGGTGTCCTCATGATCATCCGTGGAGTCATCAATGCACAAGTAACTGTCAACTGTCAGTCAAACTGAGTCTAACTGAGTGTGGTAGATGTAACTGAATGTAACTGGTACATGGAGACACTAACTGAATGAAGGAGGCTCAATGGAGGGCGCATGAGGAGCTAACTGGAGTCGAAATGGGCAGTCAAGTCTCAGTGGAGGTCCATCGGAGTGCTAAGGTCGGTTAAGAGTCAGTTAATCCTTAAATCAAGGAAGGAACTGAACTAAACTGATGTGGTAGGTAAGAAGGGCGCCTTTCTCAACTGGTAGATGAAAGGAGGGCGCACTAACCTATAGGAGGGATGAAAATCAGTGGGAGGAAGCTCCGGGGGCTGCTAACTGAGGGCTAGGTGTTGGGACTGATGACTGGGATGCATGCAAACCCTAAAAGTGCATGCATGACAAAAAATGTAAATGATCAAAATATTGGTGGGACTAGGATGGAGTATAGGAATATCCTAACACCCCCTCTTAATCCATCCTGGGCCCTCGTAACTAAGACCAAAGGTCACCCAATACAATGAATAATAACAGTCAATAAACCAAGGAAGTGGGAAAATTTCATAGGAAAGATACCCCCTCCTCAAAAAACAGACTGTAAGGAACACACAAAAAATAAATGCTCCAAACTCAAGCAGGTGTGATGCTTGGTCATATGTCTGGAGGTATAATCTTCTTGGGAAGAAGTGGATCATGCTCAAAAAACATGTGCTTGTACTTGCTCTTCAGATCGAATGTGATGAGAACAAATCCAAAAGTATGAGGATGATCCTTGAACCTGTGATTCGAATCAGCTGAGGTAGGATCAAAATCATGAATATGCAGATAGTCTTTTGTCTTCTCCTTCAAACCATCATGGGTGAGATTGTGCCAAAAAGAACCATCAAATAATAATTTCTTGAAATCCAAATCAGATTTAAGACTTGAAGAATATTTTCTTGGGATCTCCTTTGAACCAGCAGGGTTGAGATCAAAACTATCATGTGCATAAGAAATTATCCCAAGTGAATGGCAATGGTTTCTTGAGATCTCCTTTGAACCATAAGAGGTGAGATCAAAACCAATGGATGCATGAGAAATTATATCAAGCGGGTGGCAATGGCTATACTCTTCAATAACCTTCTAAAAGCATGTGCTAATGATCATATAGTAGTAAATAAGAGATGATTGCTTGAGAGGAGCGAATGCATTACCTCCAATAGCTGATTTTATCTCCAAAATAATCATGTCATCATGATGCAAACCAACAGACTCTAGTGCAAGAGAGGATTTAGGACCTTCTGCAATATCTAGAGTGTGAGTTGGCACATAAAGAGAAGAAATTTGGAGGATGAGTGGAGAATCCGAAAGTTCTTTGTCAACAACATCAATATGAGATGATACTGGTTCGTGATCTGAGAGACCATCAAGGGGAGCGAATGCATCACTTTGCTTGCTTTTGAATGGGTTTGGACCAATCCCTTCATTATGTCTGCCAAATATTACATCCAGGTGAGCCCATAGCTCTTTTGGTGATGAAAACTCAGGGAGGTTATATAACATCCATTCATGCATAACATCAATCATTGATCCAAAGGCTCTGTCACCTTTATTTAACCAATCAATCTTCTCTTCAGAATATTCGAACTCTCTTTCAAAACAACAGTCAAAGAGATCATGGCTCTTCAAGTATGCTATCATTTTCGGTTTCCATTCATCATAGTTGAGTGGAGAAAGAGGAGGGATTTCTTCTGAATTCATTGAAGTTGTAGAAGACCTGCAAAAATAATAGAGAATATCTGCAACTGCTACTGCTGCAAAAATGCAGAAACTGCTGCACTCGAAATCTTGATAATAACCTGCAAAAAACTCTCAGGAATGGAGATAAACAATACTCTCAGCATGCTCTGATACCATGTGAAAATCCTCACAGCAGATCTAAGAGATGATGTATACCTCACAAGAAAGTAATTGATTAAGAAAGAAAATAAAAGAAGAGTGGTCAATACAGTATAATGAGCAACAGAATAATATGGTACAGTAGAACTCGGATAGAAGCAATAATACTTCACACACACTAGTTAATTAATCACAATATGGACAAATAAATAGTACAATGATAGAGAGGATTCGAATGCCTAAGGTGGCAAATCGAATTAGCCTCTCAGAGTGATCATAAGATCAATAGAGTGTCATCGGAGCACAACTAGGTGTCCTCATGATCATCAGTGGAGTCATCAATGCACAAGTAACTGTCAACTGTCAGTCAAACTGAGTCTAACTGAGTGTGGTAGGTGTAACTGAATGTAACTGGTACATGGAGACACTAACTAAATGAAGGAGGCTCAGTGGAGGGCACATGAGGAGTTAACTGGAGTCGGAATGGGTAGTCAAGTCTCAGTGGAGGTCCACCGGAGTGCTAAGGTCAGTTAAGAGTCACTTAATCCTTAAATCAAGGAAGGAACTGAACTAAACTGAAGTGGTAGGTAAGAAGGGCGCCTTTCTCAACTGGTAGATGAAAGGAGGGCGCACTAAGCTCTAGGAAGGCTGAAACTGAGTGGGAGGAAGCTCTGGGGGCATCTAACTGAGGGCTAGGTGCTGGGACTAATGACTGGGATGCATGCAAACCCTAAAAGTTCATGCATGGCAAAAAATGTAAATGATAAAAATATTGGTGGGACTAGGATGGAGTATAGGAATATCGTAACACCCCCCCTTAATCCATCCTGCGCCTTCGTAACTAAGACCAAAGGTCACCCAATACAATGAATAATAACAGTCAATAAACCAAGGAAGTGGGAAAATTTCATGGGAAACATACCCCCTCCTCAAAAAACATACTGTAAGGCACACACAAAAAATAAATGCTCCAAACTCAAGCAAGTGTGATGCTTGGTCATATGTCTGGAGGTATAATCTTCTTGGGAAGAAGTGGATCATGCTCAAAAAACATGTGCTTGTACTTGCTCTTCAGATCGAATGTGATGAGAACAAATCCAAAAGTATGAGGATGATCCTTGAACCTGTGATTCGAATCAGCTGAGGTAGGATCAAAATCATGAATATGCAGATATTCTTTTGTCTTCTCCTTCAAACCATCATGGGTGAGATTGTGCCAAAAAGAACCATCAAATAATAATTTCTTGAAATCCAAATCAGATTTAAGACTTGAAGAATAGTTTCTTGAGATCTCCTTTGAACCAGCAGGGGTGAGATCAAAACTATCATATGCATGAGAAATTATCCCAAGTGAATGGCAATGGTTTCTTGAGATCTCCTTTGAACCATAAGAGGTGAGATCAAAACCAATGGATGCATGAGAAATTATCTCAAGCGGGTGGCAATGGCCATACTCTTTAATAACCTTCTGAAAGCATGTGCTAATGATCATATAGTAGTAAATAAGAGATGATTGCTTGAGAGGAGCGACTGCATTACCTCCAATAGCTGATTTTATCTCCAAAATAATCATGTCATCATGATGCAAACCAACAGACTCTGGTGCAAGAGAGGATTTAGGACCTTCTGCAATATCTAGAGTGCGAGCCGACACAGAAAGAGAAGAAATTTGGAGCATGAGTGGAGAATCTGCAAGTTCTTTGTCAACAACTTCAATATGAGATGATACTGGTTCCTGATATGAGAGACCATCAAGGGGAGCGAATGCATCACTTTGCTTGCTTTTGAATGGGTTTGGACCAATCCCTTCATTCTGTCTGCCAAATATTACATCCAGGTGAGCCCATAGCTCTTTTGGTGATGAAAACTCAGGGAGGTTATATAACATCCATTCATGCATAACATCAATCATTGATCCAAAGGCTCTGTCACCTTTATTTAACCAATCAATCTTCTCTTTAGAATATTTGAACTCTCTTTCAAAACAATAGTCAAAGATATCGTGGCTCCTCAAGTATGCTATCATTTTCGGTTTCCATTCATCATAGTTGAGTGGAGAAAGAGGAGGGATTTCTTCTGAATTCATTGAAGTTGTAGAAGACTTGCAAAAACAATAGAGAATATCTGCAACTGCTACTGCTGCAAAAATGCAGAAACTGCTGCAACTGCTGCACTCGAAATCTTGATAATAACCTGCAAAAAACTCTCAGGAATGGAGATAAACAATACTCTCGTCATGCTCTGATACCATGTGAAAATCCTCACAGCAAATCTAAGAGATGATGTATACCTCACAAGAAAGTAATTGATTAAGCAAGAAAATAGAAGAAGAGTGGTAAATACAGTATAATGAGCAACATAATAATATGGTACAGTAGAACTCGGATAGAAGCAATAATACTTCACACACACTAGTTAATTAATCACAATATGGACAAATAAATAGTACAATGGTAGAGAGGATTCGAATGCCTAAGGTGGCAATTCGAATTAGCCTCTCAGAGTGATCATAAGATCAATAGAGTCTCGTCGGAGCACAACTAGGTGTCCTCATGATCATCAGTGGGGTCATCAATGCACAAGTAACTGTCAATTGTCAGTCAAACTGAGTCTAATTGAGTGTGGTAGGTGTAACTGAATGTAACTGGTACATGGAGACACTAACTGAATGAAGGAGGCTCAGTGGAGGGCACACGAGGAGCTAACTAGAGTCAGAATGGGCAGTCAAGTCTCAGTGGAAGTCCACCGGAGTGCTAAGGTCAGTTAAGAGTCAGTTAATCCTTAAATCAAGGAAGGAACTGAACTAAACTGAAGTGGTAGGTAAGAAGGGCGCCTTTCTCAACTGGTAGATGAAAGGAAGGCGCACTAAGCTCTAGGAGGGATGAAACTGAGTGGGAGGAAGCTCCGAGGGCTGCTAATTGAGGGCTAGGTGCTGGGACTGATGACTGGGATGCGTGCAAACCCTAAAAGTGCACGCATGACAAAAAATGTAAATGATCAAAATATTGGTGGGACTAGGATGGAGTATAGGAATATCCTAACACCCCCCCTTAATCCATCCCGGGCCCTCGTAACTAAGACCAAAGGTCACCCAATACAATGAATAATAACAGTCAATAAACCAAGGAAGTGGGACAATTTCATGGGAAACATACCCCCTCCTCAAAAAACAGACTGTAAGGCACAAAAAAAAATAAATGCTCCAAACTCAAGCAGGTGTGATGCTTGGTCATATGTCTGGAGGTATCTTCTTCTTGGGAAGAAGTGGATCATGCTCAAAAAACATGTGCTTGGACTTGCTCTTCAGATCGAATGTGATGAGAACAAATACAAAAGTATGAGGATGATCCTTGAACCTGTGATTCAAATCAGCTAAGGTAGGATCAAAATCATGAATATGCAGATAGTCTTTTGTCTTCTCCTTCAAACCATCATGGGTGAGATTGTGCCAAAAAGAACCATCAAATAATAATTTCTTGAAATCCAAATCAGATTTAAGACTTAAAGAATAGTTTCTTGAGATCTCCATTGAACCAGCAGGGGTGAGATCAAAACAATCATATGCATGAGTAATTATCCCAAGTGAATGGCAATGGTTTCTTGAGATCTCCTTTAAACCATAAGAGGTGAGATCAAAACCAATGGCTGCATGAGAAATTATCTCAAGTGGGTGGAAATGGCCATACTCTTCAATAACCTTCTGAAAGCATGTGCTAATGATCATATAGTAGTAAATAAGAGATGATTGCTTGAGAGGAGCGAATGCATCACCTCCAATAGCTGATTTTATCTCCGAAATAATCATGTGATCATGATGCAAAACAACAGACTCTGGTGCAATAGAGGATTTAGGACCTTCTGCAATATCTAGAGTGTGAGTTGGCACATAAAGAGAAGAAATTTGGAGGATGAGTGGAGAATATGCAAGTTCTTTGTCAACAACTTCAATATGAGATGATACTGGTTCATGATCTGAGAGACCATCAAGGGGAGCGAATGCATCACTTTGCTTGCTTTTGAATGGGTTTGGACCAATCCCTTCATTCTGTCTGCCAAATATTACATCCAGGTGAGCCCATAGCTCTTTTGGTGATGAAAACTCAGGGAGGTTATATAACATCCATTCATGCATAACATCAATCATTGATCCAAAGGCTCTGTCACCTTTATTTAACCAATCAATCTTCTCTTCAGAAGATTCGAACTCTCTTTCAAAACAACAGTCAAAGAGATCATGGCTCTTCAAGTATGCTATCATTTTCGGTTTCCATTCATCATAGTTGAGTGGAGAAAGAGGAGGGATTTCTTCTGAATTCATTGAAGTTGTAGAAGACCTGAAAAAATAATAGAGAATATCTGCAACTGCTACTGCTGCAAAAATGCAGAAACTGCTGCACTCGAAATCTTGATAATAACCTGCAAAAAACTCTCAGGAATGGAGATAAACAATACTCTCAGCATGCTCTGATACCATGTGAAAATCCTCACACCAGATCTCAGAGATGATGTATACCTCACAAGAAAGTAACTGATTAAGCAAGAAAATAGAAGAAGAGTGGTCAATATAGTATAATGAGCAACAGAATAGTATGGTACAGTAGAACTCGGATAGAAGCAATAATACTTCACACACACTAGTTAATTAATCACAATATGGACAAATAAATAGTACAATTGTAGAGAGGATTCGAATACCTAAGGTGGCAATTCGAATTAGCCTCTCAGAGTGATCATAAGATCAATATAGTGTCATCGAAGCACAACTAGGTGTCCTCATGATCATCAGTGGAGTCATCAATGCACAAGTAACTGTCAACTGTCAGTCAAACTGAGTCTAACTCAGTGTGGTAGGTGTAACTGAATGTAACTGGTACATGAAGACACTAACCGAATGAAGGAGGCTCAGTGGAGGGCGCATGAGGAGCTAACTGGAGTCATAATGGGTAGTCAAGTCTCAGTGGAGGTCCATCGGAGTGCTAAGGTCAATTAAGAGTCAGTTAATCCTTAAATCAAGGAAGGAACTGAACTGAACTGAAGTGGTAGGTAAGAAGGGCGCCTTTTTCAACTGGTAGATGAAAGGAGGACGCACTAAGCTCTAGGAGGGCTGAAACTGAGTGGGAGTAAGCTCCGGGGGCTGCTAACTGAAGGCTAGGTGCTGGGACTGATGACTGGGATGCATGCAAACCCTAAAATTGCATGCATGACAAAAAATGTAAATGATCAAAATACTGGTGGGACTAGGATGGAGTATAGGAATATCCTAACAAAGGCTAATTATTTTTAATCGTAGTTAACTAGTAATTAAGGTGTTAATTACAACGCTTAACGAGACTTAGTGCACAAATGATGACACTTATCGCAAATTCAATTGTTTAACAAATAGCCATTTATTATCAATCCCAATCGCTTAATAACATCTAATTATGTGTAAATAAGGCCTAATTACCGAAATTACAATAATTAATCACGGTAATTACGAATGATAGTCCACAAAACTAGTTAACTTGTTTTCCATTAAAAGCAACTAGTCTTTCACAAAATCAACTTGTAGCCATGCTATTAAACCCAATATCAACCCTATGGCCATTAACAACATAATTAAGCGTACACCTACAACCAATTAAAGATTTATCTGCATATCATTCCAATTGCACATAAGGTGATCTTTTCCTTCAATTCCAATGAAACTAGTTAACATTCACCGCAAGGAATTGAGTCTAAGTAACTGAACCAAAATGAAATGCATCCATAAGTAAAGGATGAAACCTAATAATTATCTTCCTACAACACAATAACATGTTAGAAACATGGCACATGGCTGTAGCATTCCGTTTTTACGAAAACAAAGATTTCAATCCACAACTAGTTATCAATTTTCACCACAATGTATCTAGTTTCCAGTTTATCTTTATGAATGCCAAATAAAGAGAAATATATGAATACTGTAGCTCAAGGACAGCATATTAGGTGTCACCTACAATCATATGGCTGTATATATTTCCTCCCATATATAGTCCATTAAATAATTCACAAAACTAGCTAATTCTACACATACGAATTGACTAGTAATTCTAAGAATCGCTAGAATAATTAAATCCACAACTCATAGAATCATTCAAATTCCATTCCAAATCCAAATAAAATGTTTTTATCAGCCATAACAAAGGTATATCTCATTCAAACATTTCGTCAAACACTTCATATGCAAAGTCACAAATCTACTCAAACAATTCCATTGAAGGAGATAGAAATTGGAAATTGATCTAGAATTTCAGTAGACATTTCCCCAAAACCATCAAGAAGATTTACCCTCACATTCTCACACAAATTTCAAGTTTATTTATCATACATAAGAATACAAATATCACTCAGACATTTTTACCAACACTTCATGTGCGAAGTCTCCAAACTACACAAAACAATGCAATTGAAGAACTAGTTTTCGAATAAAAGGTAGAAGCATCAAAGAGAAGTGCCTTAAACCATTCTAAGGCTATTGTGCCATCAAAATACACATTATATAATGAACAAGGGCAGAAATATCATTTCTATAATAGAGGTGCCAAAGAATAATTTCCTCAAACAATTTGTGCCCCAAATCCCAAAACTAGTTTCCAATTCCTTCACAAAATTTACTCACATAAATAGATTGAATTCCATGAGAGATTTATTCCACAATTAGCTCGAACATTTCATCAAACATTTCATGTGAATCCATAAATAAATTATATCATAGCCAAATAAATTAAATAAACATGATATAAATCATTTATCTTTTCCAAATACGCAACTGGAATCCACCGTGCCACTTTCCACCCAGCCGTAGACACAATGCAAGCCAAAAATCACTTTGCAATGGTCACCCCCAAGCCAGAACCATGATTCCAAAAGAAAGAGTGCACTCAACCACAAATTCTCTCTAGGAATCATTCCAACCACAACTATTCCCTCTACTTCCACTCTAGGGAAATTCTAGTGGCTTCAGGACAACAATACAACCACAACCCAATGGAAAGTAGCACTTCCAATCCAGGAAAATTCCAGTGGCTCCAGTACAACCTCAAATCCAAGGTAGTGGACCTCACCCCTGATTCCAAATCGGGATCTCTAGAGGCAATACACAACTATGTCCAACCTCAAATCCAATGGCAATGGACCTCACCCTTGCTGCCAATCAAAGATCTCCAGAGGCAATTCCAGGACATACACCAGTGGCTCTAGAGTAACTCAACTTGGGAACATGATCCACAAGGGAACAATGACTAGCAAGGATCTCATACCAATAGTATCCAAAATCAAACTACAAGTGCCAAACACAAGCAGAAGAGCAAAAGCATGAACCAACACGCAAGTGTGGCTAGCCAACACAAGCAAATCAAATTCCTTCATGTGCAATTCAAATTGGGAGAGAGAGGGACACAAGCATGAGAGTTACATTCCCATAATAGTAAATTGGAGTTACACATCATGAGGCTACACCAAGAGACACACTAACCCAAGTCAAGAGGGCACACTAGGTGAGAGAGAGAGAGATTCTAAAACTAATAAAAAAATAATCCTGGAATAAATGAAACCAAGGATTAACATAACACATGAGGGTACACATCCAAGAGCGTCCACCAAGTCCACAAGAAGGGTGTATAACATCAACATATACACAAACACAATGGTAACACTTTTCCCACAATCCCTTGCTCGTAACATCATGGTTCCTCATACTATTTTATGTGGCATCGGTCGATCCGGTTATTTTATTATTTTATAATTTCAACATAATAATTTAATAATGTGCTAACCATAGTCTAGGCACCTTGTGCCACTATGTCCAACATAACAACAACAATAATATGTCCAGGGGCTAAACCAGAGGGTATTACATACACCCCCCTTAAACCATGCATTGTCCTTGATGCATACACATACATGCCTTTACAAAAGGATAACATACATGCCCATACATGCCTCAGACTTTACAAAAGGATAACATACATGCCCATACATGCCCATACATGCCTCAGAAAGATAACATATTTCTAACTACAATACTTCCCACTACCACCTACTTTCATGTTCGGCTCCACTGCCTATGGGAGAACGGAGACTAGTAGGGTGGACTCAAGGAAGCAAGTGTTGATCTTCAATCCCCATCACAGGGTCTTCAATCCTCTTTACAAGGCCTTCAAACCTCAAAAAATATACACCCACCTAAAAATCATATTTCATTCACTCATATGATTAACATCAAGTATATAAAAAAATATGTGATACACGATATAAATATATTCTTCTACAAAGATACTTTTCACGTTCCAACAAACACATGGTCAACAACAAACATATATATATACACTTCATCTAGATACGTAAAATACATCTTCAAGATACATGATACATGAAATAGATCACACGAAATACATTAGTATATACAAGGAACATGCGATATAGATACTTCTTCAACAAAATACTTGAAATGCATCTACGTGAATCTTATTCTAATCAATTTCAATTATATGAAATGCATTAGGCGTATCAATCAATTTCATGAAGTCCATCAAGTATACCATCCAATCTCATGAATTGCATCAAGTGTGTACTCGTTCTTCATGAAATGCATTCCAGTCAATCAATCACATAAAATGCATATACTTTACCTACAGCTACATGAAATGCATCATGCATATGCTCTATCAACAAGATGCATGAAATACTATCAAGATACCACAAGAATAGTTGATCATTAAATAAAAGATACTCTTCCAGCAATGTACTTTTCAAGAAAATTTTCAAAAGAGAAACTTTCAACAAGATCATAAAGACATTCAGACCACGAAGATACTTTTCTAACAAAGATCATAAAGATACTCTTCTAACAAATATCATAAAGATACTTTTATGACAAAGATCTCAAAGATACCTTTCTAATGAAGATCGCAAAGATAAAGATCACAAAGATATTTTTCTAGCAAATATCGCAAAGATCACCCGAACATTTTATGCACTTACTGTAAGAGGTAAGCGAACTTATATGCAACAATTCCAATCTAAATAAGAAACCAAAAAGGGCCATAACAACTAGCAGTTAAACAAAGCATAAGTCTTATGTAGAGAATAGTAAAAAAGGCAATATACTTCAACTAATAGTAATTAGTATCAACCAGTAACATCAACCAATATCATGGTATTTTAGAATATTCGTGTACAGGAAGAATTTGGCGATCCAGCTCCTCTAGGGTTTCGTTTGCTTGTATGATCTTGTTAGGAACCCATGTCAACCCTTCTATTTACTTTGTTAGTATATTGTTGTTGGACGCATATGTTTTGTAAGTCGTCCCGTAGTATTTGTTGATCCATAGTTTGTATTATTGTTGTTGGATGCATATGCTTTGTAAGTAGTCTCGTAGTAATTGTTGATCCATAGTTTGTATTGGCCCATGATTTGTATTGATACATGGTATTGACCCATGGTATTGGCACCTAGACTTAGTATATACGTTTGTGTTGAGACCAATGAAGGTACCGTGAAGTTATTTGTATTGAGCTTGCTCAAAGGAGGTTGCCCCCTCGAAGTGGCCTACGATCAGTAAAGCGATTTTAACTTCTTTTATTTATGCTACCTCGTGTATTCTCATTAATTAATTGTTGCAAGTTCTTCACAGATCCACTAAGGGATTTGACGATCCATTCTTGCATCACCTTGTCACAAATCTCTGCCCCCAAACCGCTCCAGAGCCATTGGCAGAACTAATGGCAGCTCCACCAGGAGGGGCTAGTGGCCCCTCCCACATGCCCCCTCTTTTGAATACGACCCCATCTTCTTCTGATCCCGCCACCTCTATGCAAATTGGGTCCGCAGAAGTACCACTGGTTCACCCTGAAACCCAAAAATCTTAGAATATAATCTCAGCCTCTAGCCTGACCACGGGAACGACCACATGCATTGCAAAAGCGGCAGAAAGACCATGTCTTGTTCTTCCGGTGGAACGTATCAATGCAAGAGAGCAGAAAATGAGAGATCATTCCTTTGTCAGTAAGTTCATTGGTTTATGGCCAACTGAACAAGCCCTACGAGGAAGGATAATTTCCAAATGGAAACCCAAAGCTCATTTTGACCCGCAACTGGGATCCAAAGGGTTCTTTACCATCATCTTCCATAGGCTTGAGGACGAAGACCGGGTCGAGGATGGAGGCCCCTATTTTTTCAACTCAATTGGTCTCTACCTCCAGCACTGGACTGCGAGATTCAACCCAGACAAAGAAGACTTCACCTGAGCCCCTATATGGATTCGCATGTACTCCCTACCTTAGGAATATTAGGATGAGGATACTCTCAAGGACATCATAAATACACTTGGAAGCTATGTCAGGGCGACATAGCAATCAAGGAACAACAATTACACCTCGTATGATTAGATCTGTGTCTACATGCACATAGCCAAGTCTTTGCCGGAATCAATCAACCTCACACACAAAGAATCGGAATGGATACAGTCTTTAGATTATGAGCATGTCCCATTTCGTTGCAGGAAATGTCACGAACATGGACATCTGTATGGAGACTGTCACCTAAATAAACCTAATCCCAACAAGCCACAAGTAGACAACAAGGATGAGGAGGGATTCCAAAAGTCAGGAAAGAAAAGGAAGCACCACCACAAAATGCTTACCGAGGAAAATAAATTGAATGAACCAACTAGCAGCAATAGCTTTACAACCCTTGAAGGACAACCTGCAAATCCAGAAACAGAGAAAAAAGGGGAGGAACCAAAGAACAATAGGACACACACAGATCAACAACAAAACATAACCCCTGAGGTGACTGGAAGCCAAAAGGACAAGCCCTTGCCAAACAACAGAACAACTATGGAGAAGCAAGGGACCTCAATGACTTCCCCACCAAAGCAAGCGGATACCCTTGGACCATAAATACTCATGGACAAGGAAATTATCGAACTGGAGTTTGGAGAACTCGACATTTTAGGCATGGAGGATGCATGCACAAGGAAATCCTACAACTCCATCCCACCCAAGCAAATCCAGCTTCTGACAGAGGCCCTCAACAAGGTAAAGCACTTCAAACTTGGAGTCCATAATATTCCTCAAAAAGAAAAGCAAAGAATTCAATGGGATAATAAGAAGCATGGAAGGAAAACTGACCTACAAAGGATCGGTCAGTTGGGAACCCGATTGGTGGAGTCAGGGCAATATGCCCAGTTAATGGAGTTCTTACCCACTGTATCTCCAGGTTCTCAATGCAGCTAATCTCTTAGAATGTGAGAGGGCTCAATGGGCCTACAAAGCACCGTATGTTAAAATGAAATATTCTACAAGACTTGCCCACAGTTATCTTCATGCAGGAAACCAAATGCACCGGCGATTTGTTCCATTCTCTAATATCCAAACTTTGGAAAGGATGTCAAGCTATGGCGATTGACACCATTGGAGCCTCTGGAGGAATAGCGATGGCCTGGAATCCTTCTCTAATATCTCTGAACAACTTTGCCTCTACTTCCCACTCTCTGTCCGCATATTTTCATATTTTAGGCACTGATATCATAGGTAAGCTAATGAATGTCTATGGGCCTCAAGCTACAACCCTCAAACATAAACTCCTAGATCATATCACTTGGTTCTCCTCTCAACATCCTGACTCGTTGATCATTCTTGGAGGTGACTTCAATATGATCATCTCACTCCAGGAAGAAATGGGGGGTTGTTGAACCTTGTCCCCTGAAGACACCCTTTTTAAAACTTGCATTGACAGTTGTGGATTCATCAACCCACTACCGTCCGAAGGCTACCTAACCTGGAACAACCACAGGGGAGGATATCAGCAAATTGCCTCTCGTATGGACAGCTTCCTCATCTCGAAAAAAGTTGTGGACATGGGAGGTTTTCTCACTACTGCGGTTCTCCCCTCCGTAGGCTTAGATAATTGGCTGATCTCCCTCAATTGGAAACACTCTGGTAACAAAAATTTCCGCCCCTTTCATTTTGAAATTTTTTGGTTGGATCACCCCTCTTTTCAGGACACATTTCACAACTGGTGGATCCATATGAAGGTGAAATGACGCTCTAAAATGACCATTTTGCACCAGAAACTAAAGCTTCTCCGAGCTAAGCTGCATACCTAGAATCGCACCATATTTGGAAACATCTTCACAGTGAAGAGTGAGCTGGAGAAAGATCTGGAACACATTCAAAGCGACATCATGGAGCAGGGACAGTCAGACGCTCTCAAACAAAAGGAGAAAGAAACTCTAAAACAACTCGATGCGTGCTGTGAACAAGAGGAAATCCTCTGGAGACAAAAACATAGAATCAACTGGTTAAAGGAGGGAGAAAGAAACACCACCTTCTTTCATCGTTCTACCGTCCATCACAGAATGAACAATAGGATTGCCACCATCAAAACAACAGAGGGAGTCAACATCCGTAACCAAGAGGATATTGAACATGAACTAATAAATGATTTTCAGGACCTACTTACAGAATAAAGTCAAGACATAACTCGTGCGATTAGCCAAGCTACAAATCACATCCCAACCATTCTCACGACTGAGCACAATACCTCTCTCATGAAGAACATATCTATCACAGAAGTGGAAGTAGTAGTCAACCAGATGGATTCGCCATCAACTTCTTCCATCATTGTTGGGACATCTTAAAGCAAGAAATTTTGGAGTTCGTTAAAGAATCCAGGAAAAAGAAATGGGGCTTCCCTACGTTGAACGCCACCTTCCTCACCTTAATTCCCAAGGGAATTGGTGCTACCAGCCCTGGTAAGTTCACACCTATATCCTTATGCAATGTTATTTATAAAATCGTCACCAAGGTAGTGGCCAATCGCCTAAAAGTGCTCGTTCCGCTTCTCATCTCACTGGAGCAAACGGGGTATGTGGAAGGCTATCAAATCCTTAACGGGATCATCCTGGCTTATGATCTGCTTCATTCCGTGAAAACCACCAAACCTCGGGGATGCTAGTCATACTGGATCTATCTAAATCTTTTGACAAACTAAGTTGGGACTTCATTGAAAAAATGTTCCTCGCTTTCGGCTTCTGCTAAGAATGGACAAACTGGGTTATGGCCCTCACCTCCTTCTCTTTCTATTCCATCCTTGTCAATGGCTATCCTTCTGCCACTTTCTGTTAAGATTCAATATGCTGAGATATATAACATCAGTGCTCAATTCAATTTCACAACAATAAGATATACAAGATCACTGAAAGAATAACAAGCACAGCATAAACACAAGAGACACAATTTATCCTGGGAAACCCTCATGGGGTAGAAAACCTAGCAAAACTTCCTCAATATAGATGATCAAAAGTACAAAGGTGAAATCCCCAAACAAGAGCTCCTTCTCCTCCTTTTCAGATCTCTCTCTCTCCTATGCGAGTTCACAAGTGAGTGAGTGTGTGTTCAAATGAGGAACACACCTCCTCTATTTATACTTTACATTCACTTGACTTTTTCACTTGACAAGTCGACCTCAATAATTTAATCTCTTTGCTGACTGGGCCGACCCCTCTAGGAGACTTAAACACCCCATTACAAATGACTCTTAGGGGATCTATTGCCCCGACTTACAAGGGAGGATTTACCTCAATGAATTTACATTATTAAATATAATAATAACATCCCAACGGAGGAATAAAACATCTCCGGATGAATAAAGTACAAATAGAATATTCTTTGAAGTTATAATATTTCAACACTCCCGCTTAACGAGAAGGATATTCTAACAACATCTGTAGGAGCAGGAGAGGTCATCAACAACATCATAGTGATACATCTATAAATCATTGGAAGTTTTCTTCAATCATCATCAACAGCTGGAACGGCTACTGGAACATCTTCAACATCTTCAGTACTGGAACATCAACATCTATAGTACCAAGTATTCATCTTTTGCAGCACTCGATCACTCGATCATCTACAACAACATCATCACCTGGATCTCTCGATCAACAACATCATCTGGATCTGTCGATCAACAATATCATTTGGATCTCCTGATCAACAACATCATCTGGATCTCTCGATCAACAACATCATCTGGATCTCTCAATCAACAACAGCATCTGGATCTCCTGATCAACATCATTATCATCTGGATCTCTCGATCAACAACATCAACAGCATCATAATCTGCAACATGCATGATCCAATTACAGGATGATCAATCCCTCTCGCTTTAGGACATAAGTTCAAGGATGATACAATCCCGATCCTTTTACGGGATGATCAATCCCTATCACTTTAAGACATAAAACCAAGGATGATACAATCTTGATCCACTTACGGGATGATCAATCCCTATCACTTTAGGGCATAAATCCAAGGATGATGCAATCCTGATCCACTTACGGGATGATCAATCCCTATCACTTTAGGGCATAAATCCAAGGATGATGCAATCCTGATCCACTTATGGGATGATCAATCCCTATCAATTTAGGACATAAATCCAAGGATGATGCAATCCACTCGCCAACTTAGACCAAGTCTAAGGACCACTCATGAAGACACAAGTCTCCAGATTCATTTAGGACTAGAGTCCATTGATGATGCAATCCACTCGTCAACTTAGACCAAGTCTAAGGACCATTCACGAAGACAGAAGTCTCTGGATTCATTTAGGACTAGAGTCTAGGGATGATGCAATCCACTCGTCAACTTAGACCAAGTCTAAGGACCAATCATGAAGACACAAGTATCTGAATTCATTTAGGACTAGATTCCAGTGATGATGCAATCCACTCGTCAACTTAGACCAAGTCCAAGGACCACTCATCGACCTCATCGTCGGTATAGGTATCCTCATCATCGAACCCATCGTCGGTACAAGCATCCTCATCATCGACCTCATCGTCAGTACAGGCATCCTCATCATCGACCTCATCGTCGGTACAAGCATCCTCATCATCAAACTCATCGTCAGTACAAGCATCCTCATCATCGATACAGGTATCCTTCATCATCGATACAAGTATCCTCATCATCGATACATGTATCATTCATCATCGATACATGTATCCTCATCATCGACCTCATAGTCGATCCAAATATCATCATTGACCATATCACTCCCCCTTTCAAGGAGGGTTCTTTTGAACTACACCAAGCTTGTCTTGGAAATACTCAAACTTTACTCGAGACAAAGGTTTGGTCAATACATCGGCAACTTGGTCATCAGTGCTTAATACTCGAGCTTTATAGCTCCTTTCTGCACCATATCCCATATATAGAAATATCAGATCTCTATGTGCTTTGACTTATCATGGAACAATGGATTCTCCATCATCTTGATACAAATCTAGTTGTCACACAGGATCACAGTGGAGTCCATCTCTAAGTCAAATAGTCCTGGCAACAGCTTTCGAAGCCATATGGCTTCACAACTAGCATAGCAAGCTACTATATATTATGCTTCAGCTTTGCTAATAACCACACAGGACTGCCTCCTGCTAAACCATGAGATCATGGCGGATCCCAGACAATAACATCCACCTGAGGTGCTCTTCCTGTCTGAGACACTTCCGGCCCAATCTGCATCTGTATAACCATATAATCTATAGTCATGATCTCCAACATAGTATAGACCAAAGTCTATTGTACCTTTCAGGTACCTCATCACATGATTTGCAGCTACTAGGTGAACACGTCTAAGCTCAACTAGATACTGACTCGGGGTGTTCACAACAAAGCATATATCTGGCCTGGTATTCGTCAGATACAACAATGAACCAGTCATCTATTTGTAAACTGTAAAAACCATCGTCCATCATCACGGATCTCTACTTCACATTTTCCTTGGCTAAGGAAAAATCTCATCTGATCTCAACCATATATCTAATCACAAGAATCATGCCAGGATTCTTTAAATCTAAGATCTACTCCCTCTAAGACTGAACATCATTCACACTCTGCATTGAGTGATCTTCTGCATATCTATCCGTGCCATCTCTCGTCAGATGGGTCTACTGATATGAGCCTCAAGATAACTCAAACTCTATAGTGAGTTCCTTCTTGCATCCATCTAAGAGAAGAATGTCATCTGTATATAGAAACCATCTTCAACCTTGTAGCAAAGGTTGAAACCCACATCACCCGTGGTGATCATCAAGCTCATCAAATGACTATCGATCCTGGGTACCTCTTGAACCCGTACAAAGCCTTCTTCAATCATGTGATTCTCTATCGAATCCTGGGAGTTTGCTTGATTCACACTTCTTCTTCAATTACACCATTCAAGAGAACGGTCTTGTCATTGATGGGTGTAATCTATCTCTAGAAGTGTGTCTAGCCACTTGGAGCAAACATCTCATCATGATCCCCTCCCTCTTTCCAAGAGAGTCCTCTATCCATGAGCCTTCCTTTGTACTTATATAATAGTTTGATTTGTAAATATTCTTGTTGAACAGTCATCACTTGTTCTTTGGAACAAGTATTCATCATCCTTCTTTTGTAGATCATAGCACATGATCTTTCCTACAAATCAAATTCAATTACATGATTACTGATACTTCATAATCATCAAATCATGTTGACATTTCAATGATAACCTATTATGCACACTGATATGATTCACATAGTTATGCAACTATCTTGACCAATACTTTGGAACAACACTTTTCCATATCCTGTATGCATACAGTGGCTATCTAGATGCCTTCCATCTCTACCAGAACATACTATTAAGAGTGTGCACAACTCCCAGTATGTTAGCAAAGAGATTTCATTCTAGACAAGAAACAATGGAATGTTTGTCCAACTTACCCATCATATGCATATTAGTAGTATACTGTTCAATGATATATGAATGCTTACACTATGCATAATATATTCTAGGAATACAAATATGCATACAACTATTACGCGCAATATCATTTCAAGAAGTAATTCAAATAACAACTCAAATACTTATCTTTTATGTTTGTGTCATTGCCTCCCTCTTGATCTCTATTTTCCCTTTATGATAGAATCATGATTATATGTCTTTGAACTTTTATCCATCTTGTACCACTATGCATGCTTAAGTGTGCACTAGTTTCATCATTGTGTCATCCTCAAGATCTCATACATAATCATACATTCATTAGTATAATCTTAATACTATCAAAACATTATAATCCTAAATAATCTTAAACATGTATGGTCATGATCATTTCATACACAAGTAATTTATCACAAGCGTTAGTATTCAAGGTTTTAGGGATTACTTCTTTTACTCATGCATATTATTATTTGACCATAGGACTCTTTTAGTTTGTCATATCATTAATCAAACTAAGAAGCATAATATGCATAAACCCTTGATTACTCAAACTTATAACTTCATGAATAATCATTATCAATCATACAAAAGTATACTTATATAAGATCCTCACACAAAGTAGGATTCTAACTCAATATAGGAAAACATACCTGGATTATCATGCTTGCTAGTTATGTCTAATATACCCAAACAATATCTTTGTTCTCTTCAATGATTTAGAGACTTTGTGCTAGTAACCTGCATATCTCATAAGTTAAGCATAGTAGAACCATATCATACATACCTCGTAAGTAGAGCTTCTATGTGATCATTGAATATGGATGAGTCTTTGTCTTCATGTCATCATGGTCATATATTCTTGATCTAGAACTTGATTTGTCTTTCTTGATGTACCTTTCATGTTAGCGGACAACACCACAGGTGCATTAGTACAATCATAAGTGTCATAACCCTAATCAATGAATGTCTTCTATAATTCACATGCATTCATACTTTTACTAAGGTGATCAGACAAGTCTAAAATTAATCATGATTGTAATAACCTCAATAATATGAAGAAAAACATATCATGAACTTAAAAATGAAACAAATTTCAAAGCATACCTGCATCTCCTCAAGTCATACCTGTCGAGATTGCTTGTAGTCTTTTCTAGAAGGGTAAAACCTTAATCATCCAAGGTAGATCACTTGTAAACATATTATATAGGTTCATGGTGCTAGGATGATAGAATACTAGTTCCATTTAAACCTCCTTCATTGCTTCCCTATGAGTCTCCCAACCTTGATAGGGTTTCTTCTTACTTGGAAACCCTAATTTTCAATCTTCTTCCTCCCACAACATTTTTATGAAAGATTAATATCTATGATGAATGGATTCCAAATCCATTTTCAAAGTTTCCAATGTTGCATCAGGTGTCTCCAACATTGTATCAGGTCCTTCCATACCTAAAAAATGAAAACCCTAAGTGAGAGCTTCTTCCTCCTCTTCTTTGATTTCCTCCGTTGAGCCATTTAAGATGTGCCGTATTGTTTTTGGTGTATCTCTTAAATTTTGGATCCTCAGGGTCTGAAACTTCAGCCTGTTGTATCCTGACCTGTCATCTGTCCAACCCCACAGGTTTGAGCTTCATTGGATTCTCCATGAGAGAGATATGCTAAGTTTCCCAACATGACCTGTTTATGAGATGAAACAACATAGCAAACCTGTACGGCGTTCCACGTGTCACTGTTTCAACTTCGGACTCCGAAACTTGGACTTATGAAACTACAGTCCATGCCCTAATTGTCAATTTTTACGTAATTCCATTTGGAGCTTCCTAGCCCAAGATATGGCATTTTCCCCTAGGTCACCTGTTTAGGGCTTCATTCTAGAAGAGGCATCAACCCTAACTTGTGCGGATCATATCTCATAAAGTACAACGAATCTGAGGCTGAAACTCACACACAAGGTACAAGAACATGTGATATTCGTCATGTCCAAGTTTTAGATCCTGAACCTTCACCAAAAGTTATTTATAGCGAAAGTTACACGATGACTAGGTTTTGCTATACAAAGCCCTAACTTTCAAATTTTCGCAAGTGAAACAAGTGTCGTAAGTGCCATGCATTGACTTCCTTCATGATAGATCTGATACCATGTTAAGATTCAGTATGCTAATATAGATAACATCAATACTCAATTCAATTTCACAACAATAACATATACATGAGCACTGAAAGAATAACAAGCACAACATAAACATAAGAGACACAATTTATCATGGGAAACCCTCATGGGGTAGAAAACCCAACAAAAATTTCTCAATATAGATGATCAAAAGTAAAAATATGAAATCCCCAAACAAGAGATACTTCTCCTCCTTTGCATATCTCTCTCTCTCCTATGCGAGTTCACAAGTGAGTGAGTGTGTGTTCAAATGAGGAACACACCTCCTCTATTTATACTTTACATTCACTTGACTTTTTCACTTGACAGGCTGGCCTCAATAATTTAATCTCTTTGCTGACTGGGCCGACCCCTCTAGGGGGACTTAAACACCCCATTACAAATGATTGTTAGGGGATCTATTGCCCCGACTTACAAGGGAGGATTTACCTCAATGACTTTACATTATTAAATATAATAATAACATCCCAACGAAGGAATAAAATATCTTTGGATGAATAAAGTACAAATAGAATATTCTTTGAAGTTACAATATTTCAACACTTTCACCCCTTCCAGGGGCATCCTTCAAGGGGATCCACTATACCCCTTCATCTTTATCCTAATGGCAGAAGGGATTGGTAGAATGTTTAAGGTGGAGGTTTCATCAGGAGCTCTCAGAGGACTATCCCTCATGGGTGTCCTCCCACAGCCTATCGAAAATTCTTGGATGAAAATATGCTCTTTAGGCACCCCTCGGTTTAGGAATCCATTACTCTTAAACTTACTTTATAGGTTTACTTCGAAGCTTTGAGAACCATCGTTGATATGGAAAAATAACATATCTTTTTCTTTCACACGAATCCCATCACCCAAAGAAATATTTCGCGCATCCTGGGATACTCGGTGTCCTCCCCCCCGTCCAAGTACCTAGGCGCGCCTCTCTTTGATTCAACCATCAAGCATTCCTCCTGGAAAGAGCTCCTTGAAAAACTAGAAAATAAAATCTCCTCCCCGACTTTCCATTCTCGAAACCTTCCCAGCAGAATTGTCCTCCTTAAGGCAGTCCTGCAGTCCATGCCTCTCTATCTCTTCTCGGCCCTTTCTGCCCCCAAGTTGGTTCTCAAAATGATGCAACAAATTCAAAAGTACTTTCTCTGGGGGGAAACCACAACAACCATAAGTGGGCCATTTTCAAATGGAATATTGTCTGCACACCCAAGAGGAAAGGGGGTCTCGGGATTCAAGATTTGAAATCAATAATCATGTCCTCTCTGCCAAAATCTAGTGGAAATGGGTCACAGACACTGTATCCCCCTGGAGCCAACTCTGGAATAAAAAATCTGAACCCAAATGGCCACCTCATCAACGCATCAGGTATGATTAGGATCCCCTAGGCTCATTAATTTAGCGGGCATCCAATTGTCAAAGAGCCTTAATTCAACAACACAGTTTCTGGGAAATTAGAAACGAACAACAAGCAAACTTTTGGTTTGACTTGTGGAAATAGTTACCAAGCCTCCACAATCAAAGCACTCTGACAGAACTCCAGGTGCACTGTCAATACAACAAACACTTGGTCATTCATGACTACTGGATTCCATCCGACTCCATGGAAGTCTGAGAGTGGAAACCACCTCAAATTTGGACTCCCCCTGTCCCAATCGAAATCGTTGCGCAAGTTTGGCAAGATATTCAAACTAGACACCTGCGAGTTAGCCAAGGCCACAACATTCTTAGATGGGGACACCTCCCAACAGGGACCTTCACAACTAAAGAGGCTTACTCTCTTCACACTAGCAGACTAGAAGACTAGCCAAATCCACTCTGGTAAAAATTCTGGGAATCTCATTTTTGGCCTAAAGTCTCTTCCTTCCTCTGGCTTCTGGCCCACAGGCGTATTCTTACTTGGGACAACCTCTTGAGAAGGGGCTTTCAGGGCCCTTTGCAGTGCATCATGTGTGGATATCACCCTGAGATAATTGACCATCTGTTGGACTCATGTTCCCTCGTTGGAGAACTTTGGGACAAAGTGGCATGCACCTGTAAACGCACCAACAGAACCAGGGGGGACATAGTCCAAACAATAGCCAACTGGCCCGAAACTTCGTTTCAAAGAACCATTGTCAATTGAATCTGGGAACTAATCTCGGGCTTGGTAGTCTGGAATATTTGGAAAGAAAGGAACATAATAATTTTTGAAGATAAGAAGAAATAGATCTCAGATATATGGGTTACAATCAGAGCCAACTTGCAAGACACTCTGTCCATGAAGGACTGGATCACTGCAGACTTCCCCACCTCGCCCTTGGAACGGGGAACCCTAAGCGACTGGAATCTTAACATCAGATCCATCCCCCACTCCCTCAGTAGGTCTTCAGTCGACTCTCCCAGTCCGAAACAATGGAGCAGGCCCCCTATAGGCTTCTTCGAACTCAATTTTGATGGTGCCTCTAAAGGAAACCCAAGGGCAATGAGATTTGGAGGAGCCATCAGGGATGATTAAGGAAATGTCAGGTTGGTCTACTTTGGCACTTTAGGCCACGACACCAACAATAAAGCTGAATTATCAGGGCTCCTCGAAGGACTCAAGAGTGCACACCGACAAGGTCTGATACCCCTGGTTATGGAGGGCGACTCTTAGATCATTTTATCACTAGCTCGCTGCCTACACAATGGATCCATGGTTGAGAAATTTTCATCAAGCTGGAGACTCGCGCAACGACTGCATGAACTGGAAACCACTTTAACTTAGGTCAACTCTGTTTCTTTCCAGCATGTGAGAAGAAAAGCTAACGCTTTAGCGGATCACCTAGCCAATGAGGGAGTTATATGTAACTCAAATTTATAGGAAGGACATCTCTCCTCCATGAGCTCAAGGGATTTAATCCAACAATTCCAAGTTCTATCCAATTTGGACCTTGCTACCCTGGATGCGGGTGATATGGCCAGCAATGACACTCGGGCTCAGGATCTCACGACACCTAGGCACGTGAGCTTGAACCACGGTGAAGGATCAAGTGTGCATTTAAGCGGTGGGGCGCTTCAAGCCCCGACTCATTGCATTTAACCATCGGAGATGTCACCTCATCCAGGCTGGTCTCAACCTCAGTGTACCCCCTCCATGTGTCTCCTTTGTGTGGAAATAATGCCCGCAGCCAGACATAACTTCATCTTGTTTAATGGGATGATCTCCTGGCTCCTACGCGACATTGTAATGCTTTTCATCTCATTTTGGCCTGTGAATTGGGCTCCTCCCACTCACTGGATTCTTCTTTTCAAAGGTATCCCCCCACCGGGTCCTCCTGCTCGCTCTTGGGTATCCATCACTAGGAAAGACTTCTGGTTTGCTGCAATGCGCCGCCATACAGGAATGCCGAGAAGAGGTAAGATGGGTCATGATCATGATGCCTCTAGAGAAACAGAGCCAACAGAGGAGGGATACGGGGAGGAGGTCTCCATCCCTGTTCACCTTCTCATTGACAATTGGGAAGCTTGCATAATAGTTGACCACCAAGTTTCCATTAGGAAACATGGAGGGCGAATCGATCCTTATTGGATAGTGAAGAATATGATGGGGGAACTAATGGAGGATATGGTATCTAATTGGGCCAAGGCCAGGCATTCAACTCAGACCCTGAAAGCCAATCTGGCTAACATGGAAGCCATGCTTGGGAGTTTGGAAATGACCTTTGGCTGGAATTCCTATGCTCCCAGCAGACATGTTCATCGCGACATCAGAATTGGTGAAGAAGCGTACGGGGACACCTCTACTGCTGCAGGAGCTCACAATCCTATTGAGAACACTACCAAGCTCATGGGAAAGGCATCGACGATGTTCTCCTTTCCAATTCCCACCACCTCCAGCCCTGTTCTGACTAAGCGAGTCCAAGGCGACCGGGAGATCACAGCTCCCTCTTCCCGAAAGACTGCGCCTCTGCCTTTCAAGCTGCCGATGAAGGGTTCAGAGGAGGAGAATTACTATGGATTTCTTATCCTTGAGGAGAATCCCCTGATGCAAATGCACCAACAACACCCAGCTAAGGAGGTTTTGGTTACCCCTTGTGTTTTCCAGCTTGTTTGCATTAATTTGCTTCATAGTTTGCTAGATTATAGTTTTATAGGCTTCTACAGATAGTGCTCTGCTATTGAAATACCCTGGTTTCCCTACTCAAGGTAGGGGTTTTGTAATTATGGTCATAACCATTTTGATCCTTTTGAGTACTTGGGGTGGTGGCTTCACTCTCTCAGGACACCACAGACAATACCTCCCTATGTATTTTTGACTTTTTATGATTAATAGACTGCTGCAGCTTACAAAAAAAAACATCAACCAATATCATTCATACATTTGTCATATAGACGTTGGTCCAAAATACATCAACCATAATATAGTAATGACAACATCATATACACGTAATACTAATAATTATTGCATATTTTAAAATACATATTATAGTATATTCACACACACACACACACACACACACATATTCATTTATATATATACTTTTAACAGTCATATATATACCACACATATTATACAATTATATATATATATATATAACATTTATATTATGCTATATTCAATATCATATACCCCTCATCTATCTTACATCACATATTATGTTATACATATTTAAATTTATGTCATACAATATTATCATACACTACTACACTACCTTCTTACACACAAAATAAAATAAAATAAATAAAACTAGCATACCCCCAAAGCGAAGGAAATGAAACGCTGAGAAGAACTTCAATATGTTGTAAAATGAGAAAAATTTGTGTGTACGTAGACAATATAATTTTATGTGTTTGAAAGAAAGTCTAGCTAATTTATGATAGGGATAGTAGTCGATGAAATTGAAAGGAAAAATCTATTGCAAGTACTAATAAGCAAAAAATAGAAACCCATGTAATCGATGGCAAGTAAAATGATTTGTACATTAATTTGTCATACAAAAAGGTATACATATGTGAGTAAAACAATAAAGGGCTAGGTAGTGATCAAGTTTGACTCTAAATATACTGGAAATCAACATCGGTATTTTCATTTGGTAGAGAGAGTGCAAGGATTGAGGATTGCAATTTTAAGTGTGAAAGGGACAGAGTATTAAGGCATGCCTCTTCCTTTTTTCAAAATGTGACATATGAAGTGTCTTTCATCTTTCCAAGAACAATGGTGCAATTCGCATTCCTTAGCAGTTAGAATTACTCATTGCCCCACACATAGCAATATTTCCTTTTGTAATATTAGCTCGGATCTTTTCTCCTCATTTGTACGTTGTAGTGTTTGTAATAATTATTGAACTTTGTTTTGATTTACCGAACATTTGATTGTTAATTGATGATGAAATTGCTTCACATACCTTAAATCAAGATGCAATTAAATAGTAGAATTTTTTTATTTTATTTTATCTCCTAATACTACATGAATCTAAATGTTAAACATTTTTGGAATTTTTTTTGTAGAACCTGATAATTACCTTCTTAACCCCATAGCAATGAGTCATTATAATCCTTAGAAGTGCATATTTGATCTTACGACATTATTACCATATAGACCAACTCTCCCTATAACATTGGCTCATTATGACGATAGGGTTGAGAAGAATACTCCATATCCCTTGTTTATTAGTTTATGAAATTCTGTGTAATTATTGATTTGCTTATCCAATAGCCTAAATATGCAAAACTAAGCTTGGATCCTACTTTGATTTAAAACTAAGTTCTTCTATTGGGGATTTCGATTTGCATTGTCTTCGCCAACCACGTCTTGCTTCCCAATATTGTGTATGATATATTTTTGGGCTTTCTTCTCAATATAAATATTTGTGCTTTGCTACTGGTTTACCTGTTTGTGTATTATATCTTTTTGGTTTTTATTCTCAGACAAAAAGCAATAGACACTTGATAATGTGCAACTAAGCTTAGATCATACTTTGATTTAAAAAAAAGTAGAATCCACCAAAAAACAACTTTGAAAAAGAAAGGTTAGTGGTATTCTTTGTAAAAAGCAATAAACATTTGATAATGTGCAATTTAATATTTTCCAGTTTAGTAACACACAAAAATATTATGAAAAGAACTTTTTATGGAGCCAACTTCCATAACTTATATGTTTTACATTAACAAATAGTATTTAATATTTTGATCACTTTGATAATTTTTACTTTGTCTGACATTCCTATTGATATTTATAAACCTGACAAAATAATAAATTCCCACTTTTACCTGCTTTCTAACTTTGAACCACTCAAAATCCAATATTCAGTGTAGTTTCATAAGACACAAACCATAATGAACTGAAGAAAACTCTAAAACCTCACCTTCAATACTTTCAAGATAGGCTGATAGGTTATCTGTAGTTAGTAATATGATTGTGATAACCCTTGAAATATTTGCTTGATAGACATTTGTATAACGAGCTGCAAACTGAAAGAAGACATGATTTTCCTTGATGTCTCTCTTTTGTTGCATGGAGACAACAAAGCTATGAATGTCTTCCATACTTATCATATGAATAGAAATGGAATTATCATTTTTGAAGGTCTTATGAGCATCCAAGTGAGCCTCTTCAGTTGGTCCTATGACTGGACTCACATAAATTCCATCATAACAACCAATTTCAAAGATGCCGCGAGACCTCGCAGCTCTCCTTGTGGCCCTTTGCAAGTTAACTCCAAATGCCTCTCCAAAGTTATCATAAAAAATTAGCACACCACCTGAAGCTTTTGCAAGAGGATGAAAAATTGGAATGTGCATTGGACATATGATGATCCACAATAGTGTCACGATGGCGATCTTCACGACCCAGATGGTCCATCCATTTGATGGCCTTCTTTTCCGTATAAGCATAGTTTGGATGGCTTAATGAATAAGGAACAACTCCAAGCCCAAAGCTGTTAGGCCCCCTGCACAAACCATAATTCGACTATTGCCTCCAGACCTTCTCACCATGCCTCGTGGCTTCTCTCTTGAGGGGCCTTGAGTAAGGGAAAGGGCAATCCCAATCACTGTGCCAAGGCATCGATCTCTTGTTGCCTCTGGGTGTTATCCTTTGTATGGTCTCAAGGCAAAGAACACAGCTTGTGCATAATTAAGCGTTAGGTGGAGGGTCAAGATAAACGTCGGTTCCATAAATCATTGTTTTCCAAGAATCCTGCTGTAACATCCTGTAAAATACCAAAAATTTAATTTTTTTAAAAATAGCAATAATTATCGAAGTTGTTAGTGCGGAACATATAAAATAGTTAATTCTCTTAACTAGGATAATTAATAACGATGACACGTCATAATTCTCAAAATAAAATATGATGTAGTTGTATTTGCTATTTCAGATTTAAGTGGAGGCTAATCTCCTTAACGAAAGATCTTTTATGATCATGCACAAGAATACAATTTTCAGATCTGCTTAAGTTCTAAATGCGATTACATGCTGTACATAGGTTAGTATTATTAAAATGTTCTTGATGATGTGCTGACAGTTTGTTTGTATGATGACGAAAGGGTCCTATGAGGTACCCTGGGGTTTACTTAGTTACGTTTAGCTAAGGCATTTGAATCCTGTTTCCATGTGCCGAACGCAGGTAAGAAATTCTACGACAAACATGTGTTAAGAGTACATGTGTCTTTCAGTTCATCATCAATGTAATATTAAAATGCTAAGTACTTCCTTGCGAAACAAGTTACTGGAGGTATGGATATTTTGGTTCCAATTCTAGTTTATGTGCTGGCTTACAAACTCTTCTGTAATATAAAATCACGTCGTCAATTTGTTTTTATAATACTATGTTTATTATCATATAACTATTGTCATCAATATCAAGCAGTGATACCTATGTCCATTGGTGATTCTATTAGAAAGCTTGTATAATTAGTGTTTATACTATTGAGCTATCATTACATTTTGCATCTATAGAACTTAGACTATTCGAAGTCCCGAATTTATCATTTGATCATCATTACATAGTTGATATATGAAAAGTATAGTGACTAGTGCTTGTGCTATGAACTTAGCATTAGAGTGTATATCGTCACCACATAGACTATACCTATAGTATTGCATTTATCATTAGTCCTTGCAATACATGGCTAACATATGAATTATATTGTGAATATGGTGTTTATGCTATGATTTAACATTATAATTCGCATGTGAACTATACTTATAGGCTTACTCTTCTCATTTGATTACAATACAAAGCTAATATGTGAAACATATAATGTAGATAGTATCTATGCTATAAACTAACATTATGCATAAATACAAATCCTAACTATATCTATGGTCTCCATTTATCAAATGATTTAACAATTTATATGGCTAATATATGAGACATATAAGCTTTATCCTATATGACTATACACGAGCAATAGAAATGAAATGTAAATATTATAAAGTGACTATGCGTTCACATAAAACATTGGCATATAATACCATTGTTACGATGCCTAAAACAATTCTTTGAACTATAGAAAATGTGCACTAATATTGCAATGATTTTGCTGTTGTCAGGGTATTAAGTTTGGTACTTAGCATGCTTTCCAAACTGGCATTAACAGAGATAGCATTTACGTCATTCAACGTGTTAAGTGAGGTGGAAGCTCGGTTGTAAGGTCTTCACGTGATTTGTGTTTGCAATGAGCACCAAAATAAGTTGAGCTGTGCCATGCACTAGCTCTCGGTCTGTTTACTTGGCAATTTGGTAGATGAAGTAATTCAATGCAGTATTGATTGCAATCATTGCTCGATTATCAACGTGCCCGACTGGGAGTTGATCCACCGTTGATCTTCATAAGATCTAGGGCTGAGAATGAAACCCTAATCTCGCGTTGGTAAGTAATGAAAATTGGTTTTCTGGCATTCATTGTTGCGTTTAGTGGTAAGGTGGACAAGCCGACCGTTTGCTGCAATGTAGGTTTTAGTGGTTTTATGTGAGGAGAACTCCTTCCTCGGTTTCGAACCTTGGACCTGTGGGATAGATTTTAAAGGTTACAGGCTTGTGCAATAGCGTCTCGATATAGCCATGGTAGTTGTGTATGGTTCTTCTGTTAGTTGTTGAATGTGATTTGTACTGGGGTTCGATTCTCTAGTATAGGAAATCGTCTTCTGAGTTTTGAATTCGTATTTGTATGCAAACACCATCAGGCTTCGTCATTTTTGCTGGAATGGTGTGTCTAAGTCCAGAAACTTCATTTCTAAGGGTAAGTTTTCTGATAAAGAATGTAATACTGTACTTACTTTTATATCTGCGTTTTCGTGTTTTTAACCTTTCAAACTATAACTTGGCAGGTACCCACTTCGTAGGAGGTTGCCATGCATAAGAATTTGGAATAGAGATAGTGCATCTACTTCCTGATAAGCCTCGATGGTTCTTGAAACCTCGTAGGTGCCTTTGGCATGGTTTTGTTGGTGATTACTGTGTGCCAAGAGTTGGAATTATTCGACCTTGTTTGAGCGATGGCCGAGTGTTAAGTTTTAATGTTTTAATTTGATAAATGCTATAGAGAGGATAACCCTGAGTTGTTTAAGTTGTTATTCGGCTCTATGATGCCTGGCTGCGTCGTTTGAAAAGAACTTCAATCTTGTGTTTGTACTGCTATTTGTGAAGGGTAAAACCCTGTGTAGTTTGTGGAACTTTGGAACTCGTTTTAGTTTTCTGGTGGATAAGGGATAGATTCTGTGAAATGTTGGAACCTTGACAAGTCCATAATGTAAACTCTGTTAAAGTTTTATTTATAATTTTTGAATATGAAACTAAGAGCCGAAGGTTCACTTGCATTTGTAAAACAATGGCTCGTTTTGTAACGAGATGTTGTGTTTTAAAATAATGATTGAGAAATTGTTTATATAACTGTTAATGTGGTTCCGAACAACGATAGTTGTCTTTGGCCGAGAGTTATGGTTTGCATAACTGTTGATAGATGTTTCCTGTACTTCGTTATTGTTGTCGATATTTATGTTTTAGAATCGTGATAAGATAAAGTTTGGTTTGTTGTACGTTTTCGAAAAGGCTAGTGCAACATGGTTCTATTTTGTATCATGAATGAAACCCTACCTGTAGCTTTCATTGGCAACCTTGCTTGTACTAAGCTTTTTTACCCCAGAATGGGTCTTAATCTGTGCATGAAATAGTGTAGACAATGTGTATGTTTCTAGTTAAGGTTTAAAAAAAATCATAGCTGCTATAACTTCAGAAATAAATGTCTAATGTTTGCCATGAATGACTTGATGAGAAGTTTATGAATTGTGTACTAAATAAACATTTAGATTCTAGGGTTTGTAATATCTTAGGGTTTGATTCTATAGTAAAAATTATTTACATCTAAGATTGAAATCTATATTAATATAGATATGATAATAGTGATGAAAGTATTATTAAGTGTTGACTTGTCAACTGAAAATAATGCTCTGTTATAGAGAATAGTTTTGCACTGTTATGTATTTCATAGAGTATAAATGCTTGAAAATATGGAATTTATAATATTGAAATATGTATTGTTACTTATCTGAAATAAATGGAGATGAAATGAAAAGTATAGATCTGTGCAGAAACAAAATGTGTTTTTCTTTTATTTAAGAAATAGATGAATGCTATGCATCTATTTATACTATACTGTAATATTTCCTACGTTGTAAACATATGATTCAAATGATAGAATTTAACAAGAACACTACTGTATTCATCTCTTCATTCCAATGGCATTCTTCCTATTACTCTTCTCTATTAATTTTGCTTTTCTGTACTAGAGTACTATTCAGATAACAGTATGGGAAAAATAGATAAAAGAATTTAATCATTCAATTCAATTACGTAATCATTCTTGAAACATATCATCCTTAAGTAAGAAAATGAATTAGTTCTTTCTTTATAACTGTAAATAATAATTCTACCATGCAGAAAAACATTTAACTGTAAACAAAAAGTAAGAACAAGAGAACCTGGTTGATTGTAGGAGAAACAAATAGCCCAAGGAACCCGTTCCACCCAACCTATTCCTGAAGACAACCAAGTTACTTGCCTTAGGACCCCCGAGCCTGTTCACTGAACCACCAGGAGGAAGATTCTGTAGAAGCCTTAGTACATCAACTTGCAGTAGAATATAAATTATCCAGTCACAAAGACTCAACAGTCAAAGAGACCTGCACCAGCACCTCTGGTTTTCCTTCTCAGAATAAATAGCAGATTCACAGTTTCACTCTCACATAGCCTCCTTATTCGAATCTCTCAGTGATCACTTGATACACTTGAGGAATATTTCTGCATAAAATATTGTAGGGATAAAATATTGTAGGGAGCCGCCTGCTCAATTCGAATTGCCTTATCTAGGTTGCCTAGGCCTTTTAGTGGTTACCTGGTCATTAATGAGCTGCCTGCTCTCTTCCACCCACCTGGGGGATAATGCCACAAATTTAGGGGTAGTTGTCCCATAACCAACAACTAGTGGTGGAGTACAAATGCTGCCATCTGTTTCATGCCTTCTAACAGCTTCCATTCCTCTTAGTGGGTCAGTGAACACTCATTTAACAGTTCCCTTGGGTGTTGTCTCCTATTTTAATTTATTAAATAATAATAATCAGTAATTACAATCATCTTTGACCAAACTTGGTCATAATTACAAAACTTTGTAATTATAATTTAACATAAAGTATTTTGCAATAAAATAATATTTTCAAAATTTGGGTAGGTGACATACACCCCCCCTTAAGTCTCAACATCATCCTCGATGTTGTTTAATCACTATCTGAGTGTTCCTGAAACAAAGTTGGGTATGTTTCCCGCATACTACTCTCCAACTCCCAGGTTGCCTCTTCTGGGCTAAGGTGCTTCCATTGCACCTTTACCTTCCCAATGGTGCGATTCCGGAGTAGAGTTTCCCTCTTTTCGAGGATACAGTTCGGTTCCACCTGAAAATCGTCGTCTTGTCCCACCTGTACATCATTCCAATTTACAACATGAGTAGCATCGTGTACATACTTCTTTAAAAATGATATATGAAAAACATTATGTATCTTTAGATTTGGTGGCAAAGCCAGTTGGTATGCCACTGGTCCAACCCTTGACAAAATTTCGAAATGACCACAATACATGGGTGCCAACTTGGAACAACTTCCCAATTTCAATGAACTTTTTTTCGGTCTTACCTTAAGAAAAAACATGTTCACCAACCTGGAACTTTTTATGAGTCCTTCTAAGATTTGCTTGACTCTTTTTCCTATCTTGGGCAACTTTAAGATTTCTTTGTACCTGTTTCACAATTAGTTCTAATTCCTGCAACAATTCAGGTCCTAAAATAACTCTATTTACTGGGTCATTCCAAGAAACAGGTGTATCACATTTCCTACCATAAAGAATTTCAAAAGGGATAAGCCTGGATTATGCATGATAATGGTTATTATATGCAAATTCTGCTAAATGCAAGTAGTCCTCCCACTTACCAGGCTGGTCTTTAACATACATCCTAAACATGTCTTCCAATACCTGATTCACTCTTTCTGTCTGTCCATCCATTTGTGGATGAAATGATGTGCTGAAGTTTAAGGTTGTATTCTACCCTTTAAACAAAGACCTCCAAAAGTTTCCAGTAAACTTAGAATCATGGTCTGAAATTATCACTTTTGGTAACCCATGTAATCGAAAAATCTTCTTCATGAAGATTTTTGCAATGTCTGGAGCCTTATGAGTAGTCTTTACAGGTATAAAATGTGCTGCCTTGCTAAGTTTATCCACTACCACCATGATAGAGTCATTTTGTTTCTGATTTTTGGGTAGTCCAATAATAAAATCTATGCTTATAATCTCCTATTTCCAGCTAGGTATAGGTAATGGCTACAACAGTCCAGCCGGATGTTGATGTTCAACCTTCACTTTTTGACAGTCCAAACACTTAGCTATGTATTCTGCTACTTCATCCTTCATTCCGAGCCAATAGTACTCTTTCCGTAGCATAGTGATGGTTTTCGTATAACCTGGATGACCAAAGTAATGGCTTTTGTGCATCTCATCTAAAATAATTTTTTTTACTTCTGGTATGTTGGGTACATACAATCTGTTTTTGTATAATAACAGTCCATTTTCCTTTAAACTGTAATCTGCCATAGAATTTTCAGAATTGCTATTTGCTGTCTTTTCTTGTAATTTTCTGTGTTCTTCATCCGTTTCACTTCTTTCAAGGATCTGGTTTTCTAAATCTGTTGAGTATGTACTGATGGTTGAAATAAAATTCAACTTTGCTTTACGACTTAATGCATCAACAACCTTGTTCTCTTTCCCTTTAATATGCTGAATTTCAAAATCATATTCACTTAGAAAAGTTAACCATCTAGGTTGTCTAGCGTTCAAATTTGTCTGATCTAATAAATACTTTAGACCCATGTTATCTGTCAACAAGGTAAATTTTTTGCCAATAAGATGGTGACGCCACATTTTTAAAGCATGAATTATTGCTAATAACTCTAAATCATAAGTAGAGTAGTTCTTCTCATGTATTTTCATCTTTCTAGACTCGTATGCAACAACATGTCCCTCTTGTGTTAGGACTCAATCGAGTCCGTCATTACATGCATCGGTGCATACTATAAAATACTTATTAGGATCTGCAATCCTCAGAATAGGCACTGTAGTTAGTAATTCTTTTAGCTTCTTAAAACTGTCTGAACATTTTTGATCCCACACAATTTTCTTCCCTTTCTTCTGTAAGGAGGTTATGGGGTTTGCAATCTTTGAAAAACCCTCTATAAATTTTCTATAATATCTAGTAATACCCATAAATGATCGTACATCTGACACATCCTTAGGATCCGGCCAATCATTAATGGCTTTTATCTTATCGGGGTCAACGAGATTCCTTCCTTAGAAATTATGTGTCCTAAATACTGAATTTTATCCTTGTGGAAGTCACACTTACTAAACTTAGCGTATAGTTGATGATCTCTCAGAACTTGTAAGATAATATGCAGATGTTCGTCATGTTCTTCTTTGCTTTTAGAATACACTAGAATGTCATCTATGAACACAATAGCGAACTTATCCAAGTATTTGTGCATAATATTGTTCATTAAACACATAAATATAGCCGGAGCATTAGTCAATCCAAATGGCATGACTATGAACTCATAATGTCCATATCGAGTTCTAAAGGCTGTTTTAAAAATATCCTCGTCCTTCACACGAACTTGATGATATCCTGACCTTAAATCAATCTTTGAAAATATCGTTGCTCCACGCAGCTGATCAAATAGATCGTCTATGCGGAGCAACGAATATAGATTCTTGATTGTCATCTTATTCAACTGGCGATAATCTATGCACAGTCTTAAAGTGCCATCTTTATTTTTAACAAATATAACATGTGCTCCCCAAGGATACACGCTGGGTATTATATAGTTTTTATCAATCAGTTCCTTCAACCGTGATTTCAACTCATTTAATTTCAGTATATTCATCCTATATGGATCTTTAGAATTCTGTACCGCTCCCGGTATTAACTCGATGGTAAAGTCTAGATCTCTCTTAGGAGGTAATCCTGGAATCTCTTTAGGAAAAACATCTTTGAAATCTTTTAGGACATGTATATCTTCTAGTTGTAATTTGTCCTCTTTAGTAATCAACTCATCATTCACTACATTTACTGCAAACATTTGACATCCTTTTCTAACTGCCCTCTTTACTTGCATAGCTGAAATATGTCTAAGGGATGTCTTTCTTGGAATACCTTTTACTTCTACAGTTTCTCCTTCATCAAATTTTTCTCATAACAATTCAGAATGACATGATGGGCTTCTAACCAGTCCATTCCAATTATGATATCATAGGATCCTAAAGGTAAAACATTCAACTTGGTTTGTGTCTTTAACTCATTCATAGATAAAACACAATTTTCAATAAAATCAGATACTTTTCTTTTTGTTCCCGTTGCTAGTCTAACTAACGAGGATTTATTGAATTTTTCTGTTTTCAAATTAAAACATTCTACAATATCTGGTGATATATAACTCAGGCTAGCACCTGGATCAATCAAAATAGTAACAGGATGATTTTGTAGCATACCTTCAATCTCTACCATAGAGACTTGATGCTCTGCTTGCCTATTGTCCAGTGCTGCATTAATTCTGGGCATCTCCCTTGCCAAGTCTCCAACAGTAGGTTCAGTCTGTATGGAATGAATATTGTTAGCTGTCCGCTTCCTTTTGGGGCATTCTGATGCATAATGAATACCTTGACACTCAAAACATTTGATAGGTGCCTTTTGGTCATTAGTTCTGGTAGCATTGGGAGTATTTCTAGGAGCTGTAAAATTCTGCTGCTGATTATTTTTGGGATTATTTCCTTGAAAATTTCGATTCTGAAATTTTTTCTTTTGGAAACCAGAATTTCTACTAAACCTGATTTTTTTTTTTTCATTTCAAAATTGTTGGGTTTATGATTTTTCCAGTTTGATATCCCTTCTCTTTTCCGATTAGTGTCATAACAGAAAGTTGCTTTCCTCATGGCCTCTTCTAAGGTCTTTGGATTGTCATACTCTATTATGTCCTTGATGTTGAAAGGTAGACAACTCAGGTATCTTTGAATCTTCGGTTTTTCTTCCACGAGGTATGGCACATACCTCAGCAAATTTAGAAATTTACTGTTCATTTTTTTCATGTTCATAGTTCCGAGCTTTAAATCATATAACTCCATTGATTTTTCTTCATAGTATTGTTCAGATAAGAACTTCTTCTTGAAGTATCTTTTAAAAGTGCTCCAATTCACATCCTTGTCTTTGATGCCCTTCACTCTTTTGATGTCCTGCCACCAAATATCTGCCTTCCCAATCAAGTTGTATAATTCCACCTTTGCCTTCAATGATTCAAAATAATCATAAATTTGGAAGTACTTCTTCATGCCAGACAGCCATGCTTCTGCTATCTCTCCTTTCTCATTTTCACCATTGAAGGTTGGGGGTTTGATTTTCTTGAACTCCCAAGAAATATGTTCATACTGTTTATGACTTTTTCTTTTGGGATTGTAGTTTTCTTCGCTGCTATCACTTGAATAATTTCGTTTCTTTTTGCGTTTTTCATGGGCAGCTTCTGATGACGTTTAAATGCTGTCCGCATCATCAGTTTTTATTTTCTTACCCCTGTCTCGATGAGGTAGATCTTCAATCTTGGAGGTATTTTCAATTTCTCTATCATGTTCATCAGTTGGGAATTGTTCGAACAGTACTTGCTTAAGTTCCTCTTGTGCCTTCAAAATTTTCTCATTGTCTTGTTTTATAGATCTGATTTCTGCTTTTAACTCTTGAAATGCACGTAACAATTATGATGAATTATTATTTAATTCGCCATGGACTTCTTCTTCATAATGCTGTCCCATGCTATGACTATTAGGTCGAAATCTGTCCTCTATATGTTCAGCTGATCCTTCCATATCTGTAGCTTAAAAACAATTTCTGTATAACACAAGTACTTTAAATTTTAATTAGTAAGATTCCTGCTGTAATAAATTTTTTCTGTTGCATGTTCTTTGGACTTTTTCAGGCCTAGAGTTCGAACGTGAGCTCTGATACCACATGTAAAATCCTGTAAAATACAAAAAAATTAACTTTTTTTAAAATAGCAATAATTATCGAAGTTGTTAGTGCGGAACATATAAAATAGTTAATTCTCTTAACTAGGATAATTAATAACGATGACACATCATAATTCTCAAAATAAAATATGATGTAGTTGTATTTGCTATTTCAGATTTAAGTGGATGCTAATCTCCTTAACGAAAGATCTTTTATGATCATGCACAAGAATACAATTTTCAGATTTGCTTAAGTTCTAAATGTGATTACATGCTGTACATAGGTTAGTGTTATTATAATGTTCTTGATGATGTGCTGATAGTTTGTTTGTATGATGATGAAGGGGTCCTACGAGGTACCCTGGGGTTTACGTAGCTACGTTTAACTAAGGCATTTGAATCCTGTTTCCATGTGCAGAACGTAGGTAAGAAATTCTACGACAAACATGTGTTAAGAGTACATGTGTCTTTCAATTCATCGTCAATGTAATATTAAAATGCTAAGTACTTCCTTGCGAAACAAGTTACTGGAGGTATGGATATTTTGGTTCCAATTCTAGTTTACGTGCTGGCTTACAAACTCTTCTGTAATATAAAATCACGTCGTCAATTTGTTTTTATAATACTATGTTTATTATCATATAACTATTGTCATTAATATCAAGCAGTGATACCTATGTCCATTGGTGATTCTATTAGAAAGCTTGTAGAATTAGTGTTTATACTATTGAGCTATCATTACATTTTGCATCTATAGAACTTAGACTATTCGAAGTCCCGAATTTATCATTTGATCATCATTACATAGTTGATATATGAAAAGTATAGTGACTAGTGCTTGTGCTATGAACTTAGCATTAGAGTGTATATCGTCACCACTTAGACTATACCTATAGTATTCCATTTATCATTAGTCCTTGCAATACATGGCTAACATATGAATTATATTGTGAATATGGTGTTTATGCTATGATTTAACATTATAATTCGCATGTGAACTATACTTATAGTATTACTCTTCTCATTTGATTACAATACAAAGCTACTATGTGAAACATATAATGTACATAGTATCTATGCTATAAACTAACATTATGCATAAATACAAATCCTAACTATATCTATGGTCTCCATTTATCAAATGATTTAACAATTTATATGGCTAATATATGAGACATATAAGCTTTATCCTATATGACTATACACAAGCCATATAAATGAAATGTAAATATTATAAAGTGACTATGCGTTCACATAAAACATTGGCATATATTACCATTGTTACGATGCCTAAAACAAGTCTTTGAACTATACAAAATGTGCCTAATATTGCAATGATTTCGCTGTTGTCAGGGTATTAAGTTTGGCACTTGGCATGCTTTCCAAAGTGGAGTTGACAGACCTAGCATTTATGTCGTTCAACGTGTTAAGTGAGGTGGAAGCTCGGTTGTAAGGTCTTCACGTGATTTGTGTTTGCAATGAGCACCAAAATAAGCTGAGTTGTGCCATGCACTAGCTCTCAGTTTGCTTACTTGGCGATTTGGTAGATGAAGTAATTCAATGCAGTATTGATTACAATTGTTGCTCGATTATCAACGTGCTTGACTGGCAGTTGATCAACTATTGATCTTCATAAGATCTAGGGCTGAGAATGAAACCCTAATCTCGCGTTGGTAAGTAATGAAAATTGGTTTTCTGGCATTCATTGTTGCGTTTAGTGGTAAGGTGGATGAGCCGACCGTTTGCTACAATGTAGGTTTTAGTGGTTTTCTATGAGGAGGACTTCTTCCTCGGTTTCGAACCTTGGACCTATGGGATAGATTTTAAAGGTTACAGGCTTGTGCACTTGTGCAATAGCGTCTCGATACAGCCATGGTAGTTGTGTATGGTTCTTCTGTTAATTGTTGAATGTGATTTGTACTGGGGTTCGATTCTCCAGTATAGGAAATCGTCTTCTGAGTTTTGAATTCGTAGTTGTATGCAAACACCATCAGTCTTCGTCATTTTTGCTGGAATGGTGTGTCTAAGTCCAGAAAATTCGTTTCTAAGGGTAAGTTTTCTGATAAAGAATGTAATACTGTGATACTCTTATATCTGCGTTTTCGTGTTTTTAACCTTTCAAACTGTAACTTGGAAGGTACCCACTTCGTAGGAGGTTGCTATGCATAAGAATTTGGAATAGAGATAGTGCATCTACTTCTTGGTAAGCCTCAGTGGTTCTTGAAACCTCGTAGGTGCCTTTGGCATGGTTTTGTTGGTGATTACTGTGCGCCGAGAGTTGGAATTATTCGACCTTGTTCGAGGGATGGCCGAGTGTTAAGTTTTAATGTCTTAATTTGATAAATGCTGTAGAGAGGATAAACCTCAGTTGTTTAAGTTGCTATTCGTCTCTGTGATGCCTGGCTGTGTCGTTTGAAAAGAACTTCGATCTTGTGTTTGTACTGCTATTTGTGAAGGGTAAAACCCTGTGTAGTTTGTGGAACTTTGGAACTCGTTTTAGTTTTCTGGTCGATAAGGGATAGACCCTGTGTAATGTTGGAACCTTGACAGTATCGTAATGTAAAATCTATTAAAGTTTTATTTATAATTTTTGAATATGGAACCAAGAGCCAAAGGTTCACTTGCATTTGTAAAACAATGGCTCGTTTTGTAACAAGATGTTGTGTTTTAAAATAATGATTGAGAAATTGTTTATATAACTGTTAATGTGGTTCCGAGCAACGATAGTTGTCTTTGGCCGAGAGTTATGGTTTGCATAACTGTTGATAGATGTTTCCTGTACTTCGTTATTGTTGTCGATATTTATGTTTTAGAATCGTAATAAGATAAAGTTTGGTCTATTGTACGTTTTAAAAAAGGCTAGTGCAACATGGTTCTATTTTGTATCATGAATGAAACCCTACCTGTAGATTTCGTTGGAAACCTTGCTTGTACTGATCTTTTGTACCCGAGAATGGGTCTTAACCTGTGCATGAAATAGTGTAGACATTGTGTATGTTTCTAGTTAAGGTTTTAAAAAAAAGCATAGCTACTATAACTTCAGAAATAAATGTCTAATGTTTGCCATGAATGACTTGATGAGAAGTTTATGAACTGTGTACTAAATAAACATTCAGATTCTAGGGTTTGTAATATCTTAGGGTTTGATTCTATAGTAAAAATTATTTACATCTAAGATTGAAATCTATATTAATATAGATATGATAATAGTGATGAAAGTATTATTAAGTGTTGACTTGTCAACTGAAAATAACGCTCTATTATAGAGAATAGTTTTGCAACTGTTATGTATTTCATAGAGTATAAATGCTTGAAAACATGGAATTTATAATATTGAAATACGTATTGTTACTTATCTGAAATAGATGGAGATGAATTGAAAAGTATAGATCTGTGCAGAAACAAAATGTGTTTTTCTTTTATTTAAGAAATAGATGAATGCTATGCATCTATTTGTACTATACTGTAATATTTCCTGCGTTGTAAACATATGATTCAAATGACAGAATTTAACAAGAACACTACTGTATTCATCTCTTCATTCCAATGGCATTCTGCCTATTACTCATCTCTATTAATTTTGCTTTTCTGTACTAGAGTACTATATAGATAACAGTATGGGAAAAATACAGAAAAGAATTTAATCATTCAATTCAATTACGTAATCATTCTTGAAACATATCATCCTTAAGTCAGAAAATGAATTAGTTATTTCTATATAGCTGTAAATAATAATTCTACCATGTAGAAAAACATTTAATTGTAAACAAAAAGTAAGAACAGTAGAACCTGGTTGACTGTAGGAGAAACAAACAGCTCAAGGAACCTGTTCAACCCAACCTATTCCTGAAGACAACCAAGTTACTTTCCTTAGGACCCCCGAGCCTGTTCACTGAACCACCAGGAGGAAGATTATGTAGAAGCCTTAGTACATCAAATTGCAGTAGAATATAGATTATCTAGTCACAAAGACTCAACAGTCAAAGAGACATGCACCAACACCTCTGGTTTTCCTTCTTAGAATAACTAGCAGACTCACAGTTGCACTCTCACATAGCCTCCCTATTCGAATCTCTCTGTGATCACCTGATACATTTGAGGAATATTTCTGCAGAAAATATTTTAGCAGCTGCCTACTCAATTCAAATTGCCTTATCTAGGATTCCTAGGCCTTTTAGTGGTTAACTGGTCATTAATGAGCTGCCTGCTCTCTTCCACCCACCTGGGGAATAATGCCACAAATTTAGGGGTAGTTGTCCCATAACCAATAGCTAGTGGTGGAGTTCAAATGCTACCATCTGTCCCATGCCTTCTAACAGCTTCCATTCCTCCTAGTGGGTTAGTGAAAACTCATTTAATAGTTCCCTTGGGTGTTTGTCTCCTATTTTAATTTATTAAATAATAATAATCAGTAATTACAATCATCCTTGACCAAACTTGGTCATAATTACAAAACTTTGTAATTATAATTTAACATAAAGTATTTTGCAATAAAATAATATTCTCAAAATTTGGGTAGGTGACACCTGTGATGGAGATTTATTACAAGAAATGGCTCATGACCTGTTTGGAGTACTTTTGAGAGTCGTCATTTGATAGTTTCTTATTTTATAATATTCTTGGATAATTTACTTCATATTTTGTATTTATTTTTTATTATACCTTGTCAACCAACCGAGGCAATAATAAGAAGGTTGCACGAGTACATACCTGGTTGAGGAGTAATAAGAGGCAATAAACTCAAGAATACGCCGATTGGAAACATCCAATAGCCCCATTTTCCAAAACGAAATTTGTCGATAGTTACAACCATTTTTAAAAAATAGTTCCAGAGGTCTAACAAAATATTGAAAGGAGGGGGGTTCAAAGAAATAGTTGCCTATTTCAAAAGAAATTGAAAGTGTTCTTACATTTCAGTGTTCACAGACTTTCCCTCTCTGTAATACTCGAAGATATGAAACAATCACTCTATTTGGTAGGTTTTTCCCATTACTTTGGATTCCCATGGATCCGGTTCGGTTGATCCCTCCATTCTCTCCAAATCTTTCAATATCGATTCCAACCTCGTCAAACTTCTGCAAGCCAAATTCGTAGCTTCTGGTTGATTCATTATTCATTCATTCATCCTTATTGTCGCGAGTGACCACAGATATGTATTCATTCATTCATTCTAATCATAGTCATAGGATGGTACCACCCATTTTGTATCTGAACAAATAAAACCATGCTTTCCCCATGTTCTGTGTTTTGTGCGTGACACATATGGTTAGTGCATTGTATGTGTGGTCGTGGGTTTCAAAAACAAACAAAAAAATTCCATTTCAGTTGATCGATAGGAGGATAGTAAACCACAATCCATATTTATGCCCGAACTCACTATATAAATATCCACCCCATAAGTTTCTGGGATTCTTCCTAATGATCGATAGTGAGTTCCATTACATGGGTCTTCATAGTGGGTTCGGATAATCCCAATGGATTTGTATATGTTCACTCTGAGTTTTGGTCGTCCAAGTAGCTGTACCTGTTCACTATGAGTGTACCCGGACTGCAGGCTTAATAACATCCGTGTGATGATCGATCTTTGGCTTTTCGATGTCTGGTACCGATGACTTCTCACTGGCTACATTTATTGGGTTAAGGTTTACCCCAACTACAGATGTGACACAAAGGACGGGACCGTCCATGGTGCCTTTCATTACTTCAAACGGGACTGGATATCTTTCAGGGTTTCAAGGTAATCCAAACTTATACCAAATTGGTTTTCCACCGCATCATTGAGTCGATAAAGAGCCTGGGCCATAACCCAATTTGATTTCCCAACTTATTAATATAGTGCTTCTGAGCCCACGATTGTTACAATGAATGGAAAGTAATTACAATGCTCGAACGCCATTGCCAACAATTTAAGCAAAGGAAGGGAGGGATAAGGCCCAAGATTACAAAGAGAACAATCTAGCTTTAGATAGCAGATTGAACTGAAATCCAGTTACCCACTACAAGTTTACTATGGAGATAGTAGGAGCATTATAGAGAGAAAAGCACGACATGTATAATTCAATGATGTTATTAAAGTGAAAATTATAAGGATTCCAATTGCACCTTATTTGAGTGAGGCGGGCAAGATCAACATACGTTTTTTTGTCCGCATTGCTCCGGCGGTGTCATCGAGAAACATATAAGGCCACGCAATAGCCACAAAACATAATTTTCTTTTATTTCCATTCGGTTAACTCTAGCATGCTTGAAACGCATATCCCATTATAAATTAAATTATTATGATTGCTTCTACTGATTTTGATCCTCCTCTTGTTTATTATCCCCCCTTCTTATAGCTATGATCATGGCATACTCAGGTTTTAGTACTTGTTTCAGATGATTAAGTTAATTGGTGCTACTCCTTAATGTTTGAACAACACCATGTTCTGAAACTCTTTCCATTTACCACTCCACCACGTATGCGTAAATAGAGAATAAATATCAACATACCTCAACTGCTAGATATTCAAGAATGGGCGCATCTCCTCCCACGCATTCGGCATACTTGCCGGCTTTGAGGAACCGGTCAATTCTACCAACAGGGATTTCTAACCGGCATTCTCGCCCGACACTGATAAAGGCTAGCTAGTGCATCAATTCCTTCCTCGTTTCGGGTCTCACTCCTACTTATTCCTACCGCCGAACAATATAGGAACATATAGTTCATTCTTCATCCCTATGTAATTTCAATCAACATTTGGCTTAACCAAGCCTTTTCTAGAATAGCCCTTCTCAACAAATACACTATTCTTAGTCATAATATTTATAAGAATCGAAGTGAAGACCATCTTAAAGCTGTGCTTGGACAAGAGATATCTCGAAAGCAAGTTCTTGTCGATGTATGGCATGTGCAGAACATTTTTCAGTCGAATCACCTTCTCGGCATACTTGACGGCTTTGAGAAACCAGGTGATTCTACCAACGGAGAACTGCAACCACCGCTTGCGTCTCCACAAGGTGGATGGATGACAAGGGTCATGCATTGATATGCCGCAGACAGACGACAGGGGGCGACTCCTCATTCACCATCGACAGACGACGAAGGGGCAAGAGGAACTGCTCCCTTAAAATATGCCTTCAGCGTAATTAAGAGAATATGAACCATTAAGACAAGTGGTCCATTTCCTCCAAAAATAGACAAGGAGTTACATATCCACAAATAAAATAAATAAAATAGAAGAGAATATGAACCATTACATATAAGTATCTCATTTCCTCCAAAAATAGACAAGGAGTTACATCTCTACAAATAAAATAAATAAAATAGAAGAGAATATGAACCATTAAAGACAAGTGGTTAATTTCCTCCAAAAATAGACAAGGAGTTACATCTCCACAAATTAAAAAAAAATAAAAGAGAATATGAACCATTAAAGACAAGTGGCTAATTTCCTCCAAAAATAGTCAAGGAGTTACATCTCCACAAATAAAATAAATAAAGTAGAAGAGAATATGAATCATTAAAGACAAGTGGCTCATTTCCTCCAAAAATAGACAAGGTGTTACTCACATACATTGAAAATAAATAAATAAATAAATAAATAAAGGAAAATCTAACCACTATTAAGACAAGTGGCCTATTTACCCAAAATATACAAGGAGTTACTCATCAATGTAACCACCACCATCCAAGTGGCATAAATAATCCTATAAAAGCATACCATCAATAAAAAATCCAAAATCCATATAAGGTATAAATGCCACTTAATAAATCATATTAATATTTATTAATAATAAAACTATATCATCTTTATATATCTTATATAATTACATATCATACACATATATACATAATTATTTACTTTATACACTATTTATATATCACACATTGCCATATATATACTAATCTATGTTAATATATTACATATACAAAGAGATCCATAACCCCTTGACCTTTGAAATTGAAAAGAAATAAAAATACATTCAAACTTATCTCTGAAGTAGGCATTAGTCAAGGCTTATGATTCTTCTATTAACATAAGGGAGGTTAAACTTCTTTCACAAATCACATCTATAAATTCCAAATTCATATAAATAGATTTATGAATCCACAATAGGCCCAACAGCCACAGAGTTGGAACCTAAGCTCTGATACCACCTGTAATCCCCCTTGGGATATTAGAGTGTTTAAGGGACATATCATTAGCTCTTTGAGGCTAATTACTTGATTTTTAGTGCAGCGGATAAACCATAAAAATTTAATTTCCATTTTTCCAAAATTAATTGCGACACAAAATCCAATAATTAACAATAATTTAATATAAATTCATTAACAAATCCAACATGTGATCTAAGGGACGTGAATGATTCTGAACATCATATTACAACATCAAACCTTCAATCCAATCCATATAAGAGATGATAACCACTTCTAAAGGCTAATTATTTTTAATCAGAGTTAACTAGTAATTAAGGTGTTAATTACGACGCTTAAAGAGACTTAGTGCACAAATGACAACACTTATCGCAAATCCAATTGTTTAAAAAATAACCATTTATTATCAATCCCAATGGCTTAATAAAATCTAATTACGTGCAAATAAGGCCTAATTACCAAAATTACATTAATTAATCATGGTAATTACGAATGAGAGTCCACAAAACTAGTTAACTAGTTTTCCAATAAAAGCAACTAGTCTTGCACAAAATCAACTTGTAACCATGCCATTAAACCCAAAATCAATCCTACAGCCATTAAAAAAATAATTAAGCTTGCATCTACAACCAATTAAAGGTTTATCTGCATATCATTCCAATTGCACATAAGGTGATCTTTTCCATCAGTTCCAATTAAACTAGTTAACATTCACCACAGGGAATTGAGTCTAAGTAATTGAACCAAAATGAAATGCATCCATAAGTAAAGATCACACCTGATAATTATCCACCTACAACACAATAACATGTTAGAAACATGGCACATGGCTGTAGCATTCCGTTTTTACGAAAACAAAGATTTCAATTCACCGCAATGTATCTAGTTTCCACTTTAACTTTATGAATGCCAAATAAAGAGAAATATATGAATACTGTAGATCAAGGACACCATATCAGGTGTCACCTACAATCATATGGCTGTGTATTTCCTCCCACATATAGTCCATTAAATAATTCACAAAACTAGCTAATTCTACTCATTCGAATTGACTAGTAATTCTAAGAATCGCTAGAATAATTAAATCCACAGCTCATAGAATCATTGAAATGCCATTCCAAATCCAAATAACATGTTTTTATCAGACGTAACAGAGGTATATCTCATTCAAACATTTCGTCAAACATTTCATATGCAAAGTCACAAATCTACTCAAACAATTCCATTGAAGGAGCTAGAAATTGAAAATTGATCTAGAATTTCGGTAGACATTTCCCAAACACTATCAAGAATACCCTCACATTCTCACTGTTATACCTCAAAGTTACACTTTGAGTCTTGGTTTCTCATCTCCATGACATATGACCTAGCGACACTTCCTCCTGATATGTGTTTTACCTCGTTGGTCCCTTCCTTGGTCTCATCTGGACACCTAGGAGACAAAGCCAACCTTTTTCAATTGAGAGACAACCTCATGGGCCAAGTATCACCTTGTTGACCTTGTTTTACCCTACTTTTCGTGTCTTGCCTATAGCCCAAGGCGCGAAAAACCCTAATTTTCACGTGTTGCACAACTGTTGGGGCACGAAAATTCCTATATTTTCACATTATGCTCAGTTAGCAGGGAGCGAAAATCCCATTACAGCCTTTTTGCATGGATTGTGGATCTTCACCTTTCGATAGATTTCCTTGGTATTGGCTCACATAATTCGATCATTACCTGTTCTCCTTGTTTAGTCTGGTTGATCCACTAAACTCTCATGAGATCCACCTTCCTCTCCCTATGGTTAGCTTTCCAAATTCTATAAAGGAGAGGCCATCCATAAGCCTAAGGGAGGACTATTTGGGGCATCCAACCTATGATCCTAAGAGATTTGTAGAGATATCTAAAGGGAAGGAGCATTGTAGCTAAAGGTCACTTGGACATCAAGGAACTCTTTGGAAGCATCTTCAAGCTTCAAATCAATAATAACTTGTCTTGTTTTCCCACTTTGTCTGTATTATGTTGTAATCATTGGCATGAAGTGTATTTAATAGAATTTAGATCTAACTTGTATTTCAAGGTATTTGGAAGATTGTTTGTTTTTCTTTGTTTGATCTTGACAGGTCCAACTTAGGAGCTTTAGGACTAAAGCTGGAAGTGGGGAAAACATCTGATTTAAGGTGAGTGACATTCATCCTCCATTTTCAAGTACGTTTAATCTTGATGTATGAGTTTGATTTAGGATTTCAAGGGTGCATTTGTTATGAGCTGTCTTAGATTACTTTAGTTTAAGCTAAGAGAACCTCTTCTTATCTGTAGGAAGAAAGTTCTACAACAGATTTGGGCGACTCCGCTGGGGAGTTTTTCCCTAGTCTCACCTTTGATTTCTTTTTTGGATGATCAAATACTCTTTTAAGTGTTGTTTCTAATCACCTTAGATCCTCTTTAGTCATCATTGAGGACTATCTTAAACCTAACACTTCATCCCTGCTCGGATCTAGGCATTAATTTTCATTTTTTGCACCTATAGAAAAAATTTCGCTTCCCCAAAACACTTTGCAGAGTGAAAATTCCATATTTTTGCGCCCCCACAGTGTCCTAGAGTGCGAAAATTCCCAAATTTTTGCTACCCCATAGTGTTCCAAGGCGCAAAAATCTCATATTTTCGCTTTGTGTTTATCTGTATAGGGGTGAAAATCCTCTGTTTTTGGTTTTTTAGGAGCTTTTTGCTGTGGTTTGCCTTGGTCTGTTGGTTCAAGGATATGTGCCTAACCTCTTGCTATTTTTTAATAGCTTTAAGTGCTCTCGCATCCACAGTTTGGGTGCATGTTTTTTTTGCATTTTTAGGATTTTTTTAATTTCAACATAATAATTTAATAATGTGCAAACCATAGTCTAGGCACCTTTTGCCACTATGTCCAACATAAAACAATAATAATATGTCCAGGGTCTAAACCAGAGGGTATTGCAATTGACCAATCAAGTCATTGAACATCAGAAGAGGCAATGCACAGGCATCAACCAATCAAGTCACTGAATAATAAAAGAGGCAATGCATAAGCATCGACCAATTTGATCATTGAACTGGCAAAAGAGGCAATGCATAAGCATCAACCAATCAAATCACTAAACAATAAAGTAGACAATGAAAGGTGAACATGCATCAACCAATCAATCTACTCGATTATTAGATATGCACCACATAGTAATTACCAATCAATATATTGAAAAATAAATATGCAATATTAAATAATTCTAAAGCATACAACAAACTGATCTCTGAAGTGAGGCTTCTTATTCTTCCATTAACATAACTGAGGTTAAAATTCTTTCACAAAGAACATTTATAAATTCCCAATGAACATAAACATAAAATTATGAGTCTGTAACAGGCCCAACAACCGCAGAGTTCGAACCATAGCTCCGATACCACCTGTAATGTCTCCCGTGGCTATCAAAGGGTTACTAAGGGACATATCATTATCTCTCCGAGGCTAATTACTTGATTTTTAGTGCAGTCCATAAACCATACACTTTTAATTTCTATTTTTCCAAAATTAATTGCAACACAAAATCCAATAATTAACAATAATTATAAAGTCATTAACACATCCAAAATCTTATCTAAGGACTGGGAAGGCTTATTAACATCATCTAACATCATCAAACCTTCAATCCAAGCCATATCAGAGATGATAACCACTTCTAGATGCTAATTATTCTTAATCACAGTTACCTAGTAATTAAGGTGTTAATTGCGACACTTATTGGCACTTAGTGCGCAAATGATGACACTTATCACAAATCCAATTGTTTAACAAATAACCATCGATTATCAATCCCAATGGATTAATAAATCTAATTACATGTAAATCAGGCCTAATTACCCAAAATTATAATAATTAATCATGATAATTACGAAAGAGAGTCCACAAGACTAGTTAACTAGTTTTCTAATATAAGCAGCTAGTCTTGCACAAAATCAACTTGTAACCATGCCATTAAACCCAAAATAAATCCTACATACATTAAAAACATATTTAAGCATGCACCTACATCCAATTAAAGGTTTATTTACAGACCATTCCAATTGCACATAAGGTGACCTTTTCCATCAATTCCAATGAAACTAGTTAACATTCACCGCAAGGTATTAAGTCTAAATAACTTAACCAAAATGCAATGCATCCATAAGTAAAGAATCACACCTGATAAGTAGCCACCTATAGCACAATAACATGTTAGAAACATAGCATATGGCTGTAGCATTATTTTTTTACGAAAACAAAGATTTCAATCCACAACTAGTTATCAATTTTCGCCACAATGTACCTAGTTTCCAATTTGACTTTCCAAATTCAAAATAAAGAGAAATATATGACTATTGTAGCTCATGGAAAACATATCATGGGTCACCTAAATTCATATGGATATAGCTTTCCTCCCATATACATTCCATTAAATAATTCACAAAACTAGTTAATTATATTCATCTGAATTAACTAGTAATTCTAGGAATCGCTAGAATAATTAGATTCACAGCTCATAGAATCATTCAAATTCCATTCCAAATCTAAATCAAATGTTTCATAATTCATAACAGAGGTATATCTCATTCAAACATTTCTTCAAACACTTCATATGCAAAGTCACAAATCTACTCAAAACAATTTCCTTGAAGGAGCTAGAAATTGGAAATTGATCTAGAATTTCAATAGACATTTCCCAAACACTCTCAAGAGGATTTCCCCTCACATTATCACACAAGTTCAAGTGTATTTATCATACATAAGCATAAAAATAACACTCAGGTAATTTTACAAGCACTTCATTTGCCAAGTCTCCAAACTATGCAAAACAATCCAATCAAAGAACTAGTTTTCAAATAAAAGGTAGAAGCATCAAAGAAAAGTGTCTTAAACTATTCCGAGGCTACTGTACCATCAAAATACACATTATATAATGAACATGGGTATAAATATCAGTTCTATAACAGAGTTTCCAAGAATAATTTCCTCAAACAATTTGTGCCCAAAATCCCAAAAACTAGTTTCCAATCCCTTCACAAAATTTACTTGCATAAATAGATTGAATTCTATGAGAAATTTATTCTAGAAATATCTCATACATTTAATCAAACATTTCATGTGTATCCATAAATAAATCAGATAAGAGTCAAATAAATTAAATAAACTTGAGGTAAACCACTTATCTTTTCCAAATACTCAACCGGAATTGACCATGCATGTTCCACCCAGTAGACACAATGCAAACCAAAACTCACTTTGCAATGCTCACCCCCAAGCTAGAACCATGATGAAATAAGAAAGAGCACAATAAACCACAAATTCTCTCAAGAAATCAGTCCAACCATGAATAATAGGATTGTCATTGATGACAACATTAATAACAAAAGTAAAGTGAACAAGAATGAACACATGACATAAGGACATGGCAGCAAAGGTTGATTTGATGGACAAGGTGATGGGCATTGAACCCATTGCACATGGCAAGAAGGACATTGGATGTGGGCATTGGAGCCATTAGAACACCTAAAGAGTCAAATGACCCATTCTGTGGTCATTTGTGGCTTGATGGGGTCATGAAGCCCACACACTTGGTTGCTTGTTGATCTTTTGCCCACAAGCTAAATGGAGGTACCTTGATGATGTTAATGTAACCCATGGTCATGTGGATGGTTTGAGAAGCCCACAAATGATGAAGAAGCCCTCAAACAATTGAAGAAGCCCATAGGTTTGAAGACCTTGATGCATTGTTGATTGATGACATGTGAGAGCCACTACTTTGTCATGGATGCACAATGTTGTGAACCAATTGATTGATGACATGACAAACACACTACACCTTGAATTAATGAATTGATGACATGGCATGTTGAAGACATAATTTAAAATAAAAATTAAACAAATTTCAAGAGCAACCATATTTGGTTTAAAACCTTATCTCTCAACTACAAGTCGGCCTAGGTTTAGAAGTTAATTATTAAATATAAAAGGAAATATACATTTGAAAAGTCGGCTCCATAACATCCAATCAAAATTAAAATTAAAAATAAAATACTAATACTTGACAAGTCAGCTCAGCAAGATTTTTTTTTTTGTGTATAAATACACTTTAAAAATCTCATTTTAAGGTGAAAAAATTCGGCCAGCTCTACGGATTTTCGGGGGACAGTGAGGTGAGCTGATTTCGGTGGACAGTGTGAGCATGAGAAGTGATGAGGACAGTTCGGTGCATGAAGATATTATTCTGAGATCGCTGATTGATGATGAAGACTTTTTACCTTTGACATCTGGGTTGAACTGAGGTAGCATGAAAGTTATTTTTTTTTATCTCTAAATTTTCTGAGCTTTACTAAGGCAGCAAAAGGTAGATTGATGAAGACATGATTGATCTCTGATTTTTTGGGTAGTTGTGCTTGTGATAATGATGTGTATGTACAGCAGAAATACATGATGACATTCTGGGCATCAGATAATGGATAGTTTGAATATATGACAGTGAACATCCTGAGAATGCTGAACTGAATGATGTTCTAGGGCAGAATGAATAGAATGATGATGATCTCGGTGGATGTGGTGTGATGAAAAAATTGGTGGTCGAGGAGAGCTTAGAATTCGATGCATGCTGAAGAATAGAATGTGATATGTTAGGATTGCAGTATGCTGAGTTGAACAGTATGATGACATGTTATGCTAGATGAAGATAGATTATGATATAATGTCGATATGACTGCTTGATGAAATTATTGATGCTGGTTGCTGATGAATTGATAAGAAGATAAATCAGGGAAAAAGTGGTGAAGTTGATGTTGATATGATTTGATGTTGAACATTCTTATATGGTGATATGATGCATGTTTTTCTTGGTTGATTAGGGAATCTGGTTTTGATGAACAAAATGATGATTTTGTGAGCAAGAAGACAGTAATTTTAGGACAACAGAATATTGAGATGATGATGGACAGTTAGACGACTTCTGTGGATATCGCTGACAAAGATAATGAGCAAGGACAGAGTGAAATACGAGATGTAATAAATGTATGCTCTTACAAGCTGGGTCTTGTATCCACTTCTTGGCTGGGTCTAAGAAGAACTAGGCTGGGTCCTAGATGACGAGTTGGTGCTCATTGAATCAGTTGGTGCTGAATTGCCTCACGGTTGTAGCCGTTGAACCAATTACTAAAAGATTACAATTACATCTTGTGTCTCTTGTGCTATGTGTTGATGTATTTTATTTAATGAATAACATGTGGATGGTAGATAGTTCATTGATGAGAATGATAATGAAGTGAATATAAATTGATGATACATGATTTAATGATTGAAGAAGTTGAAATTGGATTTAGTTTAAGTTCACTGATTCACCCCCCCCTCTCAGTGAACCATTGTGTCTAACAAACCACAACCCAATGGAAAGTGTGGCCTCTACTTCCACTCCAGGGCAATTCTAGTGGCTCCAAGACAACAGTCCAACCATAACCCAATGACAAGTAGCACTTCCAATCCAGGGAAATTCCAGTGGCTCCAAGACAACCTCAAATCCAAGGCAGTGGATCTCACCTCTAGTGCCAAACTAGGATATCCAGAGGAAATACACAACTATGTCCAACCTCAAATCCAATGGTAGTGGACATCACCCCTTCTACCAATCCAGGATCTCTACAGGCAATTCCAAGAAATACACCAGTGGCTCCAGAGTAACTCAGCTTGGACACATGCTCCACAAAGGCGCAATGAACAAAAATGATCTCATAGCAAGACATGCAAAATAAAAACACAAGTTCCAAACACAAGCACACATGCAAAAGCACGAATCAACACACAAGGGTGACTAGCCAACACAAGCAAATCAAATTCCTTCATGAGCAATTCGAATTGGGAGAGAGACTCTAACAGTAATAAAAATTAATCCAGAATAAATGAAACCAAGGAGTAACATAACACGGGAGGGTACACAGTCAAGAAGGTCCACCAAGTCCAAAAGAAGGATGTATAACATCATCATAGACACAAACACAAAGGTAACGCTTTTCCCACAACCCCTTGCTCGTAAAATCACAGTTCCTTATATTCTCTTTTGTGGCATCGGTCGATCCGATTGTTTTATTTTATTAATTAATATAAATAACATAATAATAATAATGTGCAAACCATAGTCCTAACACCTCGTGCCATAATGTCACAACATAAAAATAATAATAACACGTTCAGGGGCTAATGATACTTGTAATATTTTTCGATTAAGTACATATATTATTGTTGCTTTGGAAGTTTCTATTTTTTCTTTCTAATACCTCTTCAATATTTGTTTACATATATCAATGGATTCATCGACCTCGTTTATTGTCAATGTTTCTTGTAAAATACTATTATATATGTTGTAAGCATTTATCAAGTTTTCCTTAACCAAATTCATCCTCAAATGGGCTTGTTTTGTTGCGGGCTATTTATTGAATATATTTTTCAATCCAATATTGCTCAAAAACTCAACCGTTATTCAATTACTTAGAAAAACTTTTTTTATTCCTCTTAATTACCCTTACAAACTTGATGAAGACCAAAAGCCTATTTTATTCTTCCTTTTATCTGAAAATATTTACCCCCATTCATGGTTATAATTTTAATACCTCATATAGCTTCTTCTTGATTTAGTTCCTACTCATGTTCAAAACTCTCTTCATCATGTAACCCAGGCTTTACTTTATTTAGTATTTTTATTAATTTTTTTTGTGACGTGGAATAAAGCTAAGAGACCTTAAGAATGAGAAATATAAAAAGAAAAAAACCATTATTTCATTCCATCCATTTCATGATGAAAACAAAATACAAGAGGGTTATTTATAAGTGCATATAATGACTATTTTTTGGATTTAATGCTCCAGCTATCCTATGCATTTTGTGAAACTTTTATGAACCTTCTCTCTTCCACATGCTTTTCTATAACTTTCTCATATTTATCTATTTATCCTTTATCTAATATATTAATTTATTGAAATATTACATAATAATCAAATGAATACTGACCATTGAGGAAAATCGTTCCCCCTCACAAGATGAATAATCATATTTATCTATTTCTCCTATATAGATCATTAATTTTATCAAAATATCACATCAAAATGGAACAAGTACTCTTCTTACTATACATTCCCTTTTCTAAATCCATTATTATGTCCTCGAAGGGGATCATCTATGTATCACCAAGAACCTATTATTTTCTCATATGGCCTATATATTTTCTTCCTACTATAGTTATCCTATAGTTGGAAAAATATTTTACTAAACAAAATTAAAAAAATTAAAATTTTCTGAATTTTTATTGGTTGCAGATTGTGACATCATCCTCATTTTTCCCTTCCCAGGAGGGGGCGGCGGGATGACGTCTTCTAATTTTTTATTTTGTTGCAGGCTTATGTCAAGTTTAATGGAGTAAGCTATTGACGAGATGTTTTGGTGGCCCTCTGTCAATAGGTCCATCACTGACACCCGAGGTCGGTCGCTGGCAGAAGCGACAACTTCTTAATTTAATTTGTCTATTGCACCAACGGAGTTCATTAATTAAGATTTTTTTGTTGCACTAGCGGTGGTGCCGAGCAAGTCAGGTCACGTCAAGTCAAGGTAAGGAGAGGGCTACTTTCTTGATCATTGTAAAGATAATAATGCTCTGACTTCCTTGGTTGCAGTCGATGTACTGCATGTAGAGAGCGTGGCTGGCATAACACGAAAGATGTTCATGTTTTCGATGTTTTTCTCCTCGGGTCAGGATCCATCATTCTATCTATCTCAGTCGACTTGTGAGTGGATTTTGTTTTTTCTTAGATTTTGCACTATTTCGGTCTGAAATCCGTTTCTGGGGATGAAATTTGGTTGTTTTACTTTCAACTAAATGTTAGTGTTTCCTTTAAACGAAGCAAATTCATTGCATTTGAATGTTTGTTAATCCAGTCCATGGCGGATTTGAACTGATTCAATCCATATTTATGTGGAAAGAAAGTGAATAAGGCTTACAGATCCTCGTTCCTGGCAATATTTAAGTTAGAAATCATTTTTCTACACCACAAAGCGGGGTTATTTGCATATTTATTCGAAAATTGTTCTGAATGGCCTTGATTACTTTGCAGTTGACCAGGCTAGTTTAGAACCAAGCCGCCGTGAGGAAAGGAAATGATTGCCACAGTTATTCGTAGTTTTCAATAATTCTTGTATAGACATGTTTATTATACCAGCAAACTAAGGTCCGGTCTCTCAATATTGATATAATTTTACATAGAATGATTTGTTTTTGGCATTCTTTGTTGTTATCGTTGTCCTTTGCATTGGATTTAACGTATTTTATATATGTTGGTATGCTGCCCTACAAATTTAGGGCACCCACCTATAGGTATCGTTTGGTTTAGAATCTTAGATTGAAATGGTTGAGGAATTGATTGTTTTTTACATTTTTTCATTAGAATTTGGAATTTTCTCTTTTACTAACTTGGGAACTTGTTTCGTGATTTATTTTTTCTTTCAGGATATCGCAGCTAGTCATTCCTTTGTTTTTATTCGGGTTGGATCTCCCGAAGGTCTTAAAGAGGGCCGTCGTTGTTTCAAGAAGGTAAAAATATTTTCCTGGATTTCTATTATTTTATTTGACTAGCTTGACGCGTTAATTGCCTCCCTGAATCAAAAGGGTGAGAGGGAGATTGCTTTACAAAGGAAGTTAGAGAAGCATATAGTAGTTTTTGCATGATTATGGAGGGATTTTATTTATTTTGGTGTTAGAAACACTTTTAACTTGAGCATCTGCAGTAATGCAATGCAGAGGAGGTCGAAGGACATTGCACATAAGTTTGCAATGGAAAAAGCAGCTTTACGGTGTTCCACTTATGTTTGCTCACAGCGAAATTCAGTATCTATAGGATTTTTGGCATATGTCATTAAATATATAGTAGTTGTTGAAGCCCTTGAATGCAATATTTTCCTTACTTGATGCCAGTAGTAGCAAGTTATTGGTCAAAATTCACATGTACCTATCAAACACCAAAGTAGTGACAAAATTAAATTATAGTTTGATCATGATGTTGCCCTACACAAAAGCTAAGGCAAGATACAAAATACTAAACTAAGCTGACCACTAATCGATTTTTATGGACTCTAAACTGTGATGGAAAAAATAATATACATTATTTGATATCAAGAGTCCCACCAAGAGTTTAGTCATCAACGAAATATAAACAGTATACTTGATTTCCTTAGCCAAGAAATATATCACTATCGCTGAAGTCATATGGAATTTATCACCATCACTAAGTATGACTTGTATGTCGGAGAACGCCTGAAAACTAAACAACTAGTTTTATATTGGCACCTTCTACATTTAACTAATACTTTCATATGCTTCAACACAACTAATCGATATAGAGATTTCATGCTATTATCGGTTTTGGCTGAACTTTGTTTCATCAAGAATATTCTTATTAATATCCTCATCTTTATCAAGTCTCAAGGTTTGCCCATCCAAACAATCGACTACGGTGAAAACAATTCAATAAAGAAAAGTGGAATCAATTTAAATCTTATAGGATGAATAAATACTTAAGTTATTATCACTTGAATCGGGTTATACAATCTTTTATTTAATTAGAAATTTTTTAATTTAAATTATATTTTTATTTTATAAACTATTTCAAGTTTTTCAATCTTTATAGCGTTTTGATCTTACAATCTCAACAACTAATATATATATATATATATATATATATATATATATATATATATATCCAATCATTTTTATAAATTATTCATAAAAGTTTAGCCAAAAATATGAAAAAAATGATAAAAATTTAACATTTTCTACTCGCAATAAAATAAAGGATGCCAACTAATCCACAGAGTTACGTTTCTTTAGCATTGATAGCATCCTTCTTCTACGTAAGAATAGTATAGTGTTTATATAGGCCAAGTCGAAATAGTTATAATGGGAACGTGAGATTACAAGTTATTAGTTTCTATTACAGACACTATAAAAATAGATTCCTGTAATCAAATGATATTTAGGGTGTCAAAATACCTTTGGTCTTGTATACTGGTCTCTGTAACACTTTAAAATATCTTTGGTATTAGCTTATTGTATGAAAATTCTCCCAATGAAAAATATGTTAATATGTTCATAAAATTAACTTAAAAGCATAGATCATTCTATAAAATGAGAAAAATGTTAATGGCTTACAATAGTGATATGATTTTTTTTGCAACTATTAGCTTTGTGATTTTAGTGGCAATGCTCACCAAATGTTAGCTCCTATTGCAATGCAAATATCAATTAAATGCCATATGTAACATGTCAAATAAATAATATTATAAATTGATCATAATACTTTTAATTATTTACATCAAAATTAAAAATAACAAGACAACATAAGATACACATAACATGTCAATTAAGTCATATCATAATGCCATACAAGCCAAACTTAAACATGTCAAAGAAATAATATTATAAATGAATCATAATACTTTTAATTATTTACATCAAAATTAAAAATAACAATACAACATAAGATGCACATAACATGTCAATTAAGTCATATCATAAATGGATCGTAGCATTATCATAATTGAGAAAACTAAAAATAGCAAAACAACATAAGATGGCAAATAACTATATCTATCTATCTATCTATCTATATATATGATAAAAGCATTGAATTGAGGTGCTACATTTTATGAAACTATTATTGTTGAAAATGGAAAAACAAAGTGTATTTTTGTTGCATATATTATTTTATTACGAGAGGTCATTATAACGCAGGTTTTACTATGGCTAAATTCCTGTAGGCATATGACCCATAGAGCACCATCACTAGTGTTTTATATAATATAAACTATCATAGAAGCAAAGTTTAATATTAGGCATTTTATGTAACTTGAAAAGCCTATCCCTTTCACCGTAATGCTCAGTTTTTACGTTGTTCCATTGACATGGAGTAGGATCCTGACGCAGTTCGATTGATACATTGCATTGAGTGAGATCTTTATTTATGCACCATTTGCTAGCTGATTGGACATTCAACGATTTATGCATTTACCACTTGTTGAGGAAATAGATATCTGAACACCACCCTCCTTTAAGCTTTACGTGCTTTTGTGATCTTGTACTTTTACGCCCTACCAACAATTCAACAAATTGATTGACTACCAACATCCGCTCTTTGATAGCCCTGGATAATATCTGATATGTCCTTTGGCACAAATTCATGTTGGACAACTGCATTTCTAGGAGATGAGCAGGTAGAAAGGATCATTACAAACCAACGTTGTCCAGACGTATTGTCGTGGAGACATGATGTGCATCTTGAATTTTAGTTTTTACTAAAATTATACCTATTGAAGGTTTGGGTCTGGATGATAGTACAATCCAGTTGATGCAAATTGGAAAAGTACCTAGAAATTTACAAACCATGTGGAAAATTTTCATTCAACTGTTGAGAAACCATGTGGAAATTCCGATTTCACATAGTAAACCGATGTGAAGGGTTTTAGAACCATAAAGTCTGTATATAAAAACATATTCATTCTACATACCCATCCCAAATCCATTTTAGTAACAAATTTATTCAAGGTATGTATGTTTAACTGTTGTCTGTACCCAGAGCAGATACAGATCCAGGCCATTCTAAGAAGAAAATTTAGTGATTCCCACAAAAAGTCCTTTACAAAAATTAATTGTAAAGTGCAATCAAGTAATTTAGTGATTCCCATAAAAAGTCCTTAACAAAAAATAATTGTAAAATGCAATCAAGCAAGCTTGACAATATAATGTTGGGCATATTTTGAAAGCTTAATGTGTAGTCGTTCGGTATTACTTGTATGTTCAATATTTAAAATTAGTATTTGATCATGTATGTAATTTATCTACTGGTTTCATATGAAAGAGTGCTTGACTGGTACATATTCTTTTCCTTGTATTTACCAATATATGTTTCCTACTAACTTGGGCAAATAATTTTCACAGAGGCAGTTTTTGTCTCTTAGAAAAGTTGGGCCTTCCATTCCATGTTCTTTTTGCCATTGCCTGTACTTGTTTTCACTGAGAGTAAACCATGCACAATCTTGATCCATATTACTAGCCATAAACTGTATATTGCACTTAACATAGTAGGCTTCTATTTCGCAACTCTTGCCTTTATGTACCATAAATGTTTGTGGTAGGACTCTTAAGCATATTATTGCTTAGAAGATTTTAAAGTACTTTTTTTCCAAATTGTTACACCACTACATGGTTTTTCGACATTTGGAAAAGCTGGATGATGATGACCTTGTAATCTTCACATTAGTGAATTTCTCTATAAAGGTGTTGAGATAGGATGCCGCGCTATATTATTTATCATAAGATTATTGAGAGTGCTTGGGAAAATACTTCTCAAGAAAATGTTGATTGGTCGAGAATTGAATTATATTTATTCAAGTTCAATTTAGACAAAGAGACACTAATTTGGGTGGTAGCTACTTGATGGACAAACAAATAAGATATCATTCATATGTTTGCATTGAAGGTTATGACTATTTTATTTTATTTCTTGAAGATGTTTTTTTATATTTTTTTGGAACATTTTTGAAATATAGAAATTTTTTTTTCTCTAAAGATATAAATATATTTAGTTGACAATTTTTTTAAAAATTCAAATTATTGAAAAAGACAAGTATATCTTTTGAGAGAATTTGAATTTAAAAATGAAAAGATAATAGACATATTTACCTTTGTGGATGATATATTAGTGATTTGTTTCAATCTCCAAATTTTTATGAGTGCCTTGAAAGAGGTAATTGTTTCATGGATTTTGTTCCAATTTCATATTATTATGAGTGGTATGGTGTTCATTATAAACTTTTTTTCCTGTAATTTGTATTTATTTATTTCTAAAAAAGCATTTCCATTCCTTTGAAAGCAGCTTGGTGCATATGAATGTAAACAAGGTCACATCACAATAATGTCGAATTCTTTTATTCGAGTCTAGAGGGAACTATTTTGGGAAATGTTGGAAGGATTTATAAGGACGAGACATTAAAAAAAGATTGTGAAAAATCCAAATAGTGAAGAGAATTATAAGATAAAAGACAATTTAAATTTTATAAAATTGTAGAAAGTTTTATTTTATTATTGTAAACAGTTTTAGTTTATTAGGTTTTTAAACAAAAAATAAGTTTCTTGATTGACAATCCCCACGATTCTTGTTGTCATTTATAATAGTGTACAATATTATAAATAATTATGTCCAACGCTCTTGTTATTTGTTAGGATTTTAAACAAAAGTTAAGATTCTTTGTTGATTATCTCCAAGATTCTTGTTGTCACTTATAACAGTGCACACTATATTATCATTTCTAAGAGTCTACACTATTACATCTTAAGGGAAAAAAACAAATGATTATATCTAGGTTTTTTTTTAATCATTTCTAAGAGTCTACACTATCACATCTTAAGGGAAAAAAACAAATGATTATATCTAGGTTTTTTTTTAATCATTTCTAAGAATGTACTATTACATATTGACCAAGCAAAAAAAACACAAGTATGAACCATTATGAACACACATCATTACTCAAATTATTTGTGTTGATGTAGACTAGAGAATGTGACTCTTAAATTATTTGTATTTTATATTCTATATCTATATTCTTATTTTCTATTTGTTCCCATGACTAGAAAAACATCTCTTGGGATTTTCATGATATATGGTTTTTTTCACAAATAAGGGATTTACCTTCAATAAATATTTCTAGCCAAAATACTGGCATATTTAATAGATTATCTATCTATTAGGTCTAGCTTGGGTGGTTAGGAGGGGATGTTGCTATCCTTTATACTATCCTTTGGATCATCAAAGTCTCTTTTAAGTGTTGTTTTTAATCACCTTAGATCCTCTTTAGTCATCATTGAGGACTATCTTGAACCTAACACTTCATCCCTGCTTGGATCTAGGGGTTAATTTTCATTTTTTGCAACTATAGGAAAAATTTCACTTCCCCAAAACACCTTGCAGAGCGAAAAATTCCATATTTTCGAGCCCCCACAGTGTCCTAGAGTGCGAAAATTCCCAAATTTTCGCTACCCCATAGTGTTCCAGGGTGCGAAAATCTCATATTTTCACTCTGTGTTGGTCTGTACAGGGGTGGAAATCCTCTGTTTTTGGTTTTTTGGGAACTTTTTGTTGTGGTTTTCCTTGGTTTGTTGGTTCAAGGATATGTGCCTGAACTCTTGCTATTTTTTAAGAGCTGTAAGTGCTCTCGCATTCATAGTTTGGGTGCATGTTTGTTTGCATTTTTAGGAATTTTTTGCACTAGATTTGATTAAAATAAACATTAAATTTTAAAACAAATTCCCCCTCATGGCCTGGGGGGACCATGGATCGTGTATCCTACAGTCCCTTTGACCCATATTACGGTTTTTTCAACCTTTTGTGATCTTTTTTGTCATTTGGATTGCTTTGATTGGCTTTGAAAAACTTGGGACATCCTTGTCTTTTGAAGTCATTTTCTTGGGTTTTACACTTTGTTTCTTTTGCATCTTTAGTTGTTTATTGATTATTGGAGTAGATCGATTCCTTGTTTCCATTTTTGTTCAAAGAAAAGCTTCTTTTTGTCTCTCTTTTTCTAGATTTACAAGCTTGAAAAACATAGATATTCTTCTTACCTTAGTCTATTTATTTGACATTCTTGGTCTTACAATCATTAGAAGGAGAAAAGATTGTTTCATATTCTTGTGCGTTTGAGTTACAAAAAGATATTGAATGTTTTTCTTTGCATTGCATTCGATTGGAAACATTTACGGAATTTTTCTTTCCCATAGCTTGGATGTGTTCTTTTTAAGTGTAAAAATATAGGAAACAGATTATAATTTTTGCATTGGTTACTAATAGAAAGATCTCTTTTTGTCAATTTAGGATAGTTTGGGTATGGTTTACATGTATGGATATCATTCATTAAAAAGCTAAAATTTCATTTGCATTGGGTTGTACATATTGGGAACAAAAAGAATTCTTCCTTACTTTAGCTAGAAGTTCATTGAAGGAAAAAGACTTGCATAATTCATCCATAGTGGCATGGTTTGAGTCAAGTATAGACACCATCCAGTTGCACTTCCATTTACCTGATTGAGTAAGACAACAAACCACTAAATTTTATCTCCCTAACTCAACACATCTTAACCTCACTTGAGGATACAAAATAATCTGTTAATTAGGTAGGACACTAAGGATAGGAATCCAAACAATTCCTCCTTGTCACTTTTCATCTGAAACATAGTTGTTGTCCTCTAGGGTACTAAAATCCTCTATTACTTATTGACATGGTCATCGACCAGTTTGTTGAGAGGGATTCCCATTCCATGGGGGTAAGCAACGAGGACTGGTTTCGGATGGACTTTGTGGAATGTTGCACTCCACTTAGCACCTAAGGACATCAATCCATTGTCTTCCTTGTATTTTCCGGCCACCATACTGGTTGTACAAGGTCCAAAAGGTAGAAGCTCGAGTAAACCTTCCCAGACATGTCATTAACGAGGTATCATAGTGACCATCCTTCTAGGGATATTATACCTGGGATCCCTTTTGGTAGAGGGATATCCTTTTAGACATATTGGTTTCTCACTTCGTATTGTCCGACTTGGATTTCATCACCTTGCGGAGGATACGATCTGTTGAGGTCTCCAGATCTTAGATAGGATGATTGCTTGCTCTTATACCTTGTAGAGGCTATTTTATTTTATTAGTGTTGCTTGTTGGCTTTCTGGCCTCTTTGTTATAGCTCGCTTGCTGTGGCATCAGTTACAGTAAAGTTTTTTTAGCTTGCTTTTTTGGCTTATGTGCCTCTTTTTCTTCTAGCTCCCCTTTTGCATGCTCGATTTCTTGAGGGTTTTTGAGTTCTTTTTAGCAAGACTTCGTCCACATCACTTACTTAGTATTTTTCCATGGTGAATCCATCTCCATACACCCAAGCTCCATCTGGGACTACCAATCAAGAGACCCCTTTTCAAGGGGTACTTTTTACTTTTCCTCCATTTGGGGATATTGGTCCTCCCTTTACTACCACTTTAAATCTTCCTGGATTAACCATAGGATTACCGGTATGGTTATTCAATCCGGTGATTCCGGTTGTACCCAATGTTTCAAATGTTAACTCTCCACCACAAGAGTGTCAATCCTAAACTGATCCTTCCCCTTCTTCGTCAGATGTATCTTCTTCCGTTCCTTCTTCCTCGCCTGATCAAAGCAATAGTGTTAGTAATTAGGAGGATAAGAAGAAGAAGAAAAGGAAGGTTAAGAAGATGAAGGGTAAGAAAGAGACCAAGTATCAATCAGTTGCCTCTAATGGCACTCATTCTATGAAAAGACCTCGTAGACCCAAGTTCCCTTGCAATATTTGCAAGGGTGATCACCTCAAGGATTGTATCGGTCTTTCCAAAGTGTTAGAAGAGTGGTCTAAAGGATCCAAACCACCTATGGCTATATAATCAGCCTCTAGACATCATACTGATGATACCCCATCAACCAGTGACTCTGTGATTAAGGGTCGAAAAGGTAAAGTCAAGAACCCTTGTTTGTTATGCAAGGATATACACCTTACTTACCTTTGTCCTCGTATGGATGAAGCTTCACAATTGTTGGAAGAGATTACTGTATCTCGTAAGTTGTCCCTTGACCCCCCATTGGTTGATGAAGTGGTTGATCCAGCCCCATCCTCGATCGATCCCACTCTTTATTCAAAGAGTGAAGTTGAAGTGGTTGAGTCAATATCACCTCCACTCGATCCCACTCTTTCATTGGAGAATGCCCAGATTGAAGTAGTCACCATGCTAAAATATTCGTCTCATTTTACGTTTCCGGTTGAGAGTGAACCAAAAACCACTAATGTTTTCTTTATCAGTTCAGATTGTTCTGGACAAGGGGTCATTTTACCCATTTCAATGGATCCCCCTCCAAGTATTGATTTTATTTCCTTTTATTGGAATGATCTAACATAATCTTGTCTTCCTTCGAGTGTTCCTTTTCAGATATCTATAGGAGTTTTGGATAAGGAAATATTTCGCACTATAGTTGATGAAGGAGCTTCTATTAGTATTTTATCCTCAACTTCTTGGAAAGCTATAGGTTCTCCTCAGCTTGTGCTAGTCATTGACCAGATACTGGATTTCAAAAAAGGCCTACTGGACCTTTAGGGATCCTTCCGTGGTTACCTATCACCTTAGGAGGAAAAACTGCCTGTATTGATGTTATGGTAGTCCAAGGTCCCTTGGATTTTAATCTGCTCCTTGGACATGATTATGTCTATGCTATCAAAGTTGTAGTGTCCACACTCTTTCGAGTGATGTATTTTCCCTATGACGGGAGGATTGTGACCATTGATCAAGTTTCCTTTGTGACACTGAATCATCGCATGACTGCCAGTCATCAATCTTCCCTGAATGTTCCACATATTTTATTGGTTTCTTCCCCTTAAGGATAGGGGGCATGTCTCCAGCCTCTAGACATCATGCTGGAGTTACCCCTTGGCTTCTTAGGCTGGGGGGCACACCACCAACCTCTGGACATCATGTTGGGTAGGAACCAATCCCACGCATAGTTTACTGTTGGTTTCAAGCTTGCATAAAAATGACACCACTCCCAAGCATAGTTTACCTTTGGTTTCGAGCTTGTGTAAAAATAAAACCATTCATAAGCATAGTTTACCTTTTGTTTCGAGCTTGTGTAAAAATGAAACCATTCCTAAGCACAGTTTACCTTTGGTTTCAAGCTTGCGTAAAAAATGAAACCAACTTCATGAGCATAGTTCCCTTTCTATGTCAAACTCATTAAAAAATGAAATAGATTCCTCTCCCATTGAGTCGAGTTTCCCACCATATTTAGGACTTGAAACTTCATTTCATCTACCTGTGTCACTTAATCCCCATTCTTCCTATCTCTCTGGTGAACATTTTCCTATTAGTAGACAAGAATTTAATTGTGTGAAGAAGAAGGTAGGAAGATCAAACGAAGCTTGGGGGGCATGTCTCCAGCCTGTGGACATCATACTAGATGTTATCCATCAGCTTCTTATGCTGGGGGGAAAATTTCCAACCTATGGACATCATGTGGGAAGTAACCCATCAATGGATCTCATTTCGAGCATAGTTTAGTTTCAACTTAAAGATCGCTAAAAAATGAAACCATCATCCCGAGCATAGTTCATTTTCTGTTGCAAGATCGTTAAAAAATGAAGCAGATACCATGAGCATTCTTGTAACCTTTCTTCGAGCTCGTTAAAAAAAATAAGAGGTGTCGAGTTTACTTTTCACTTTTTTCGTGCTCTGGTTAAAAACATGAAAAGTGTTTTGAGCTTACTTTTTCCCTTTTCGTGCTCTAGATCCAAACTGCATGAAAAAGATTTCGAGTGCTTTTGATACCGTTGTCATGCTCGTTAAAAAATAAGTAAAAATGTGTGTCTAATGAGTATAGGCTTATCACTTTATCCGACCTCGCTAGACTATTTACGGAAAAGGAACTGTACGGAGTTTACTTTTTCCTTTGTTGTACTTGGTCACCAACTATGACAAAGTTGTACATGGAGTTCTCTTTAAGCTCTTTTTGGACTCCCTCGTTATGAAAAGACCGCCAAGTGTCTTGTCTCTTTCACACTTGTAAAAGTATTTGAAAGGACGTCTATTCGGTGGTAGGTTACCCCTTTTTCGGGCTGTATAGACTATTTACGAGAAAGGTATACCTCAGTCAACCTTTGACTGGGAGAGTTCTTCCAGATATCATTTTATACTTTTTCAGGTCTGGGGACTAACTTATTATGAAAAAGTCAATCTCAGAGTCTTCTTTAAGTTATTTCGGACTCTCTAAACATGAAAAACTGTTGAGTTTTCCTTCTTTGAACTCGTTAAAAATCAACATAGAAGGGCCCGCATTGGGATGAACCCCTTCTTTTTCAAGTTCATAAAACATGTGAGATTAGACTCATCTATAATATGAGCTATACCGAGCATCTGTTATCCTCTTCAAGCTCATTAAACCACAAAGAGGTACTAGTCAGTTATGATGGGGAAAATTGGGAAATGAGTCAAGTTTACCTTTTGGTAGCTTGTGAGTCGTCACCTTTGAACATAACATTCATCCATATCTTGTATTCTTTGGGTAGTCAGTCGCTCCGATGAGTTGTAACTACAGTCCTGTGTCGTCTTCATTATAAGTCTACCATCCCCATGGTTATTTCTGCAACTTAATCCTAGCTGCCAAGTATTATCACGTGCTGTTATATGTTCAAAGGGTTACTGTTATCTTGAGTGCACTCTTTTTCCAGTTTGTTAATCCGCCAGTCTTGTGTTAGTACATGCTCTTTTAGTCCATTGTTCCACACCTCTTTCCTATATTGGTTTCGTGTCGTTGATGTGGAATTCATGATGGCCCTCCTTCGACGTGTCTATTCCTGTCAAATTCAACTTATCATCCAGGAATTAGACTTAGAAACCAACCTTAGTACCTTGGTACTTGCATGCCTTAATGGCAGGTTTTCTCGTATTCGACAGTAGGTTTACATAATTGGCCTCTGATCGAATGATTCCACGAATGTTCGACATCAAGACATCTATTCACATTCGATGGATTGTACTAGTGATACCTTGGGAATCAGTGTCATCATTGGTGATCTCCCTCGCACTTGTTAACGGTTTACATCATTGATCGTTAATCAAGTGGTTCCTATCATGTTCGACCTCAACACCTTGTAATCACATGATTAGGATCGTGTCACTTCGGGATCGGGCAGAAGACCCTGGATGTTCTTGATATTACCTTTACATCCGGGCTGTGATGGTGATTATTGAGTAGGTCTCCATACAAACATCATGTTGGTGGCCTCAGTGATGTATTGACGCACATGTCTACTTTGTATTGGTTGTGGCTATGTTATTGTAATCTCATGGATCTATGATTGTTCATAGTAGCCATGATTCCTCTACAATCTATATCATCTCAGTTCTCTCATGGATATGCAATGTATTGGTCGGCAGCCATGTTTCGAGTCAATTGTTCCGAGCATGGGTATGCCCTCCTCGGTGGTATTTGACATTCTGTGTCCTTGCAGCTCCGCTCCGACTCCCTTGATGCTATCTCCGCACAATTTATTGGTAAAGTCTTTCGTCCATCAGTTTCTTCTGACCTCACACTTTAGGGGGCATCTGTTATAACTCAAAGTTACACTTCAATTCTTAGTGTCGCATCTCCATGACATATGACCTAGCGACACTTCCTCCTAATATGTGTTTTACCTCGTTCGTCCCTTCCTTGGAGGCTTGGTCTCATCTGGACACCTAGGAGACAAATCCAACCTTTTTTAGTCAAGAGACAGCCTCATGGGCCAAGTGTCACCTTGTTGACCTTTTTTTACCCTAATTTTCACGGCCTGCCTATAGCCCAAGGCACACAAAAACCCTAATTTGCGCATGTTGCACAACTGCTGGGGCGCAAAAATTCATATATTTTCGCGTTATGCTCAATTAGCAGGGCACGAAAATCCCATTATAGCCTTTTTGCATGGATTGTGAATCTTCACCTTTCGAGAGATTTCCTTGGGATTGGCTCACCTGATTCGATCCTTACCTGTTCTTCTTGTTTAGTCTGGTTTATCCACTAAACTCTCATGAGATCCACCTTCCTGTGATAATCTGCAGTAGGATCTGACAGTTGTAACAAGCCTCACACAAACTCTCAAGAATTTGCAAGGAAGAAGAGAAGAATGCACTCAATAATCACTCATGAACACAAAAAATGGAGAATAGCAGTATCATACATCAGCTGTGAGCTGGCACTGTGAAAACTGAATACAATAATACAATAACTGTTTAGCGAATTCAAATTAACCAAGGAGGTCATTCGAATCATGCTCAAAGTCTAGCTTGGATAACATTGGAGACATCATCCAGTTAGTAGTATTAGTCATAAATGGTAATAGTCAGAAAAGTGAGTTTAACTGAGTCTAACAGAACCATCTAGGCACAAATCAGGGGATGGAGACTCCAAGGAGGGCGCATGAGGCTGTCAGAAGATCAAGTGGCACTCCAGAACTAGCTAACTAGGAGCTACAGGCAGTTAGCATGAGCAATCAGTGGAAGAATTGCTCAATCAATGCTCTAACTGACTGTCAAACACCCGGTAGGTGAGATGAGGCGCTCTAACTGAATGATAACTGGTGGGAGGTGAGAAAAGGAGCACATGTCATGCAGATGAGTCAAATAGGGCGCATCAGGTAGGTAGGAGGGATACTGGGCGATGAAGACAGGCTCTAGGGAGCTGAAAATAGGCTCTAGGTGTTGGGAGGTCCACCAAGATGATGATTGGATGCATGCATTTGCAAATGCATGCATATGACTGGATGCATGCAAAATGCATGCAAACATGCAAATCTGAAAAATGATGGTGAGAATATTCCAACACCCCCCTGCAAGCTATACTATGAGGTAATAACTGAAAATTGATAAAATAGGGCCCTGGTGAATGAGACCAAAGGTCACCCCATACAATTAATCTAAATAAACTAAGTGAGGAAAGAGGGAAAAACCAGTGGGAAGAAATCCCTCCCTCAAAATAGACTTAAGGATGCTAATGTAGCATATCATCACTCACCCCAGAAGGAGGAAAGTGTCCTTCTTTTCCGAAGAAGGATCGATCGATCTGAAATGGATCAGTAATGTGAGAAGGATGAAACCTTCCATTCTAAAAATCTGATCTGGTTCTTCTCTGATCATGTGGATCACCAACCAAATCACTGGTAGATTAGAGTGTAATGGCTGCCCATCAAGGAAGAGGAGGATCATCAGGTGAGAGATCATCAGGTTCTTGTGTAACTGGATCTCCCATTCACTAATCTTCATCATTAGTTGCTAGACCTTCAGGTTCTTGTGGATTTGGATCTAGCATTCCCTTATCATCATCTCCATCTTCAGATTCTGAATCTGAAATCTCATGTGATGAAGATTTACTCTCTTGCTCATCATCACTTCCAAACTCTGAATCTGAAATCTCGTGTGAAGAAGCAAGTACAACTGGCTCATCATCAAATCCAAACTCTGAATCTGAAATCTCATGTGAGGAAGCAACTACAACTGGCTCATCATCACATCCAAACTCTGAATCTGAAATCTCATGTGAAGAAGCTGTGATCTCTTGCTCATCATCACTCAGAGGAGGAACAAATCCAAAAATGTGAATATCATGAAACTGTTTCAGAATGTGCATGTAGTTCTTTGATGTATCCTTTGAACCAACATAGGTGAGATCATTATCAATAGAACTAGGACATGATGATGATGGATATCCAACAAGATCACTAGTGGATGCAGTAGTGGTGTCCCACTTTTCCATAGGAGTTGAACCAATAGTTGCTAGATCTTCAGGTTCTTGTGGATCTGGATCTAGCATTTTCACTTCTTCAAGAGTCCTCTTTTCCCAATCTTCTTTGGTGAATCTTTACCTTTCAAGCAACCCTTGAGGATTCCATGAGCAAACTTGCCATTTGGAAGACCATCAACCACATTTTCAGCGTGCAAGTTTTGCACATGCTTGTAGTTGAGATGATATAGCCTACTCTCTTCATTTGCATGAGAGTGAAGAGTAGACTGCTTTGAGAGAGGTAAGAAGTGTGAAAACTCATAGAGTTTTGTCTTATGATTCACAACACCTTTTGCAATGATTTTACCTGAAACCATGTGTTGTATCTCGACTTCATTTGGAGAAAATATCACTCTTTTGGGCTCTCCAATATGAGTCATTTGATACATGGAAAGTAGATTTGATGTGGGAGATGGAACATAAAGCACATCAGAAAAGTAGCCATGGTCAATATTTATTCTTCCAATCCCTTGAGAGGAGACTTTAGAATCATTTCCCAACTTGATGGAAGGGCCAACTGAGCTTACGAAGTTGGAGAAGAGATCTTTGGAGGAAGACACATGTCTTGAAGCTCCTGAATCTATGATGAATGAGGATGGTGTTGATGCACTTTCCATGAGGGCATGGAATCTCTCTTTTTACTCAGATATAGAAGGTTCAATATCAGTATCTTTCTTCCTTGCACATGCAGGTACATGGAGATTTTTCTTCTCAAGTAATTGAGACATCAAGTCTTTAGTCTTCTTCATACAAGAACTCTCAGGATGAAATCCTCGATGACGATATGTGCACTTGGATCTCTCTTTCTGAGATTGCTTGTTCTTCTTTGAGTTCGAAGCCCCATTTGACTGATATGGAACATCTTTTGGATTTGTATCATTCGCTCTCTTTTCAAATTTTTTTTTCTTGCCCTTTGAATTCACTCTCTTGGCCTCAACAGTTATAAGGGCTGAATCCAACTTTGGTTTGATCATTCCCATGGAGATTAACTTCTCCTCCTCTTGTGTGAGAGATTGGATGAAGTCATCAAGTGAGAGAAACTTCCATTTTTGAATGGACATCTTAGCTGACTGAAATGTGGAGACAAAAACTGAGAAGTTTGGCCCCAATTTGGAGAGAATGGCAAGAATGAGTTGTTTGTCTTCTTTCACTATCTCATATCTCTTCAACTGAGAAATCAAGCTTTTGAACTTGGTTAAGAATGCATTGATGGATTCGAATCTTTTAGGACTCACAGAGATGAGTTCATTCTCCAATTTATGACCTTTCTGATCATCTTTCTGTCCAAAGAGGGATTCGAGCTTGTCCCAAACCTCTTTTGGAGACGTTAGATCGATGACATGGAAGTGAATATCTTCAGAAGTTGAGATAAGAATTAAGCCTACTGCTTTATCAAGCCTATCCAAGTACTTGGATTTCTCTACTACACTGAGTGTTTTGACCATAGTTCCATTTAGTATCTTGGTGAAGCTCTTGGAACTCATAAAGAGAGCCATTTTAGCTTTCCATTCGACATAGTTGGAAGAAGTGAGTTTTAGATCCATCTAAGCAGTGAAGGTTTAATTAAAGAGGAATTCAAATGGGTGAATAAACCTGCAAAACAAGAAGAGTTTTTTTTATGGATATTTGCTACACTTTGAATGAACACTACCTTAGGACACCTGAGCACATATGACTAATTCCTTCACACCTGGATAGGCCTCACTGGATTGCTCCATTGAATTCGAGGTAATAGCACCAATATTTGCTGTGGAAACTCAGAGGCTTCTGGTGCTCAGTGAAAGATAACTGCTCAAAGAAATGTTGCAACTGCTGCAATGGTTCATATTCGAATATTTGTTGCAAGCTCTGATACCATGTGATAATATGTAGTAGGATCTGACAGCTGTAACAAGCCTCACACAAAATCTCAAGAAGTTCCAAAGAAGAAGAGAAGAATGCACTCAATAGTCACTCATGAACAAAGAAAATGGAGAATAGCAATATCATACATCAGCTGTGAGATGGCACTGTGAAAACTGAATACAATAATACAATAACTGTGTAGAGAATTCGAATTAACCAAGGAGGTCATTTGAATCATGCTCAAAGTCTAGCTTAGATAACATTGGAGACATCATCTAGTCATTAGTATCAGTCATAAATGGTAATAGTCAGTAAAGTGAGTCTAACTGAGTCTAACAAAACCATCTAGGCACAAATCAGGGGATGGAGACTCCAAGGAGGACTCATGAGGCTGTCAAAAGATCAAGTGGCACTCCAGAACTAGCTAACTAGGAGCTACAGGCAGTTAGCATGAACAATCAATGGAAGAACTGCTCAATCAATTCTCTAACTGACTGTAAGACACCTGGTAGGTGAGATGAGGCGCTCTAACTGAATGATAACTGGTGGTAGGTGAGAAAAAGCGCACATGTCATGCAGAAGAGTCAAATAGGGCGCATAAGGTAGGTAGGAGGGTTACTGGGGGCTGAAGACAGGATCTAGGGAGTTGAAAATAGGCTCTAGATGTTGGGAGGACCACCAAGATGATGAATGGATGCATGCATTTGCATGCAAATGCATGCAGATGACTGGATGCATGCAAAATGCATACAAACATGAAAATATGAAAAATGATGGTGAGAATATTCCAACACTTCCTCTCCCTATGGTTAGCTTTCCAAATGTTATAAAGGAGAGGCCATCCATAAGCCAAAGGGAGGACTATTTGGGGCATCCAACCTATGATCCTAATAGATTTGCAGAGATAGCTAAAGGGAAGGAGCATTGGAGCTAAAGATCACTGGGACATCAAGGAACTCTTTGTAAGCATCTTCAAGCTTCTAATCAATAATAACTTGTCTTGTTTTCCCACGTTGTGTGTATTATGTTGTAATCATTGGCATGAAGTGTATTCAATAAAATTTAGATCTAACTTGTATTTCAAGGTATTTGGAAGATTGTTTGTTTGTCTTTGTTTGATCTTGATAGGTCCAACTTAGGAGATTCAGGACTAAAGCTGGAAGTGGGGAAAACATTTGATTTATGGTGAGTGACATTCATCCTCCATTTTCAAGTACGTTTAATCTTGATGTATGAGTTTGATTTAGGATTTCAAGGGTGCATTTGTTACGAGTTGTCTTAGATTACTTTAGTTTAAGCTAAGAGAACCTCTTCTTATCCGTAGGAAGAAAGTTCTACAACACTCACACAAATTTCGAGTTTATTTATCATACCTAAGAATAAAAATAACACTCAAACATTTTTACAAACACTTCATGTGCCAAGTCTCCAAACTATGCAAAACAATGCAATCGAAGAACTAGTTTCGAGTAAAAGGTAGAAGCATCAAAGAGAAGTTCCTTAAACCATTCCAAGGCTACTATGCCATCAAAATACACATTATATAATGAATAGAAAAGAAATACCATTTATATAGCAGAGGTTACAAAGAATAATTTCCTCAAACAATTTGTGCCCAAAATCCCAAAAACTAGTTTCCAATTCCTTCACAAAATTTACTTGCATAAATATATTGAATTCCATGAGTGATTTATTCCACAATTAGCTTGTACATTTCATCAAACATTTCATGTGAATCCATAAATAAATTATATCAGATCCAAATAAATTAAATAAACATGAAATAAAGCACTTATCTTTTCCAAATACGCAACCGAATCCACCGTGCCACGTTCCACCCAACCGTAGACACAATGTAGGCCAAAACTCACTTTGCAATGGTCACCCCCAAGCCGGAACCATGATGCCACAAGAAAGAGCGCAATCAACCAAAAATTCTCTCAAGGAATCAGTCCAACCACAACTGTGGCCTCTACTTCCACTCTAGGGAAATTCCAAATGCTCCAGGACAACAATCCAACCACGACCCAATGGCAAGTGACAAAGTGTCCTCAGACACATAATTTATTAATGAAGAAGGAAAATAATTACATCACAGAGATGTGAGGGCTAAATCCCAAAAGATTACCTCACATGGAAAACTCGATGGATTTAAATATCCAAAGAGTAACAACTAATTTACCGTTACCAAAACTAACTAAGGGACACCTCACATAATCACGTGAGTGTGTAGATGCCCTTTTACATTTATTAAACTAAACTTCTATTTATTACATTTTTGGATCATAATTCCTAACAATCCCCCCTTTGATCCAAAAATTCTTTTGAACAAATACCAAGTTCATTTATTAAACTAAACTTCTATTTATTACATTTTTGGATCATAACTCAAGTCCAAAATCCTTTGTTCCTTGAAGATATCTTAACACCCTTTTTGCTGCATTCCAATGACTTTCTCTAGGTTCCTGCATATATCTAGAAAGTATGCTAACTGCATAAGATAGATCAGGACGAGTATTCATCAAGTAAATGAAACATCCAATTAACTGTCTATATCCAATACAATTTACAAGTTCCCCCCCTTCAAACTTAGAAAGTTTTAAATTTTGCTCCATGGGAGTAATCGCTGGTTTACATTCCTCCATTCCAAACTTCTTCAATAATCCAGATATGTACTTAGCTTGAGAAATAAATATACTTCCTTCCTGCTGCTTTACTTCAACTCCAAGATAGTAATGAAGTAAACCCAAGTCTATCATTTCAAAACCTGTTTGAAGTTCTTTCTTAACCTGAAATATATGATCATTATTGTTACCTGTTATGAGCAAATCATCAACATACATAACCAAGATGACTAAGTTGTTTTCCTGGATTCGAACATACAAAGTATCATCTGACTCACTACGAAGAAAACCAACTTTCTGTAGGTAGGCATCCATTTTTGCATACCAAGCTCTGGGAGCCTGTTTCAAACCATACAATGCCTTAACTAGTTTACAAACTTGATTTTCTTTCCCTGGAACCTCAAAACCAGGAGGTTGAGTCATATAAACATCCTCTTGTAGATCACCGTTTAGAAATGCACTTTTTACATCCATTTGATGCGCTTTCCATCCATTTTGTGCAGCTAAAGCTAGCACAATCCTGATAGTATTCCATTTCGCTGTTGGAGCAAAAGTTTCTTCATAATCAATCCCTTCTTTCTGAGCAAAACCCTTTGCCACCAATCTTGCCTTATATTTATCAATATCTCCATTTGCTTTGTACTTAATTCTGTAAACCCACTTATAACCAATGGGTTTAACATCATGTGGAAAATCAACCATTTTCCAAGTCTGATTCTTCATTACTGCATCATACTCACTTTGCATGGCCATTTTCCATTCATCATACACAACTGCTTCATTAAAAGTAGTTGGTTCAACAACTGAAAGAGAAAAATTTTCTGAACCCGTATTAGAACTCCTTGTACCTGTTTTGCCTTTTTCATCAGACTTAACATCCTGAAGTAACTTAGTTGCCCATTTTGGTTTCTTCTTTTCAATGTTAACTTGATTTGAATCATCCAAGTTAACTTGTGAAAAATTCAAAGTATTTTCAACCTGTTCCTGTTCATCATCCTGTACTTCTGAAGTAAGATCAAACCATTGTTCATTCCTTGTCTTATTTAAGTGTTGCATCCTTAATTGTTCCTTAGTTACTTTTTCCTCTAAGTGACTAAGTTGTTTTTCAACCTCTTCTATACTTAAACTTTCAGTTTCATAAAAAATCACATCCCTGCTGACAATAAACTTTCCATCTGACAGAAGCCTATACCCCTTTTTCTCATGAGAATAGCCAATCAACATGCACTTAACACTTCTAGACTCTAACTTCTTTCGTTTTTCTTTTGGGACAAGTGCATAACAAACTGAACCAAAAACTCTCAAATGTTTGACCATAGGTTTGAATCCATACCAAGCCTCAAAAGGAGTTATTCCATCAAGTGATGATGAAGGAGATCTATTCCTCAAATAAACTGCTGTATGAACTGCTTCTGCCCAATAACATTATTTAAACCCTTTGAAAAATAACATTGCTCTAGCCATGCCCAATAAAGTCTGATTCATCCTTTCTGATACTCCATTTTGCTGTGGAGTATAAAAATTGGTCAACTGTCTTTTAATCCCTTTTTCCTGACAATAAGTCAAAACATGATTTGATGTAAACTCACCACCATTATCAGTTCTCAAAGTAACAATCTTTTCCTTTGTTGTTGTTTCAACCAAATTTTGAAATGACTGAAACTTTTCAAACACTTCTGATTTTTCCTTCAAAAAATACACCCAAATCATTCTGCTAAAATCATCAATAAACAACAAAAAATATTTACAACCACCAAGTGAAGTTTCCAAAGGACCACAAACATCACTATGAATAAGCTGTAATCTCCTTGTTGCTCTCCAAGTGCTTTTTGAAAAAGCTATCCTTCTCTGTTTGCCATAAATGCAAGCTTCACACTTTGTATTTTCCTTCCGAAAAGTAGGCAACCCCTTTACCATTCCTTGTTTTTGAAGCTGTACAAGACTATCAACATTCAAGTGCCCAAAACGAATGTGCCACAATCGGATAGGTGAAACATCAGTTTCAACTAAACCTACAAATTCCTTCAAATGTTCCTTTGATCTAGGAATGACTGTTCCCTTCATCCTAAGAAGCTTTCCGTCTTCATAACCTGTCATAACTGTTTTGTATGCATCCTTTGTTGAATTAACAAAAAGGATACCATCTTCCATTACAATTTGATGTCCTAATTGGCGAATGACAACTAAAGACAACAAATTTTTCTTAAATGTAGGCACATACCAAACATTAGAAATCAATCTTTCTCAAATTCCAGGCAAATCAACCTTAACTGTTCCTTTTCCTTGTGGTAAATGAATAGAATCATCTGCAAAAAAAATTGAATTTAAATGACAATCTTCATAACTCCAAAAGAAATCTTTCCTATATGTCATATGCTGAGTAGCCCCTGTATCCATAATCCAAGCATCTTCAAAATCATTTTTGAAACAATAAGAAGACTGAACAAAATTCACTGATTCCAACTGATGAACTTGAACAAAATCCATTGATTCTGATTGTCCAAGTGCTATAAAGACATATTCACAATTTTCACTATCGTCTGCATGAGCATAACGTGCCACTGATGAAGATTCTTTAGATTCTCTTTCTTTTAGAATTTTTTCAAATGAAACTCTACAGTCTGAAGCATAATGTCCAATTCTATTACAACGAAAACATGTGACCTGTTTACTAGCTCTTCCTATTCCAGAGACCTGTTAGTTTCCTGAACCTCTTCCTCTTCCAGAAAACTGTGACTGTGTACTTTCAAATTCTTTAGAACCTCTTCCTTGATTTCTTCCTCTTCCTCTTCCACGGCCTCTTCCTCTTCCAAAACCCTGACCACGACCTCTATTTGAATTTTGAAAAACTTTCTGATCATTGCCTTTTTTATGATTACCTGGAGACTGTTTGTTAGTACTTGCAACCAAAACATCTTCTCCTGCTTGCTTTGTTTGACCAAATTTTTTTTCATGTGTGGCAAGTAATTCACTTAGTTCATCAAAAGAAATTTTATCCAATTTATTTGTAATTTGTAAAGTTTCCAAATATTGCTTATATGTCTCAGGCAATCCTGCGATTAAAATGGTCACCATCATGCTGTCCTCAATTTTATCAAAACTAGCTCTTGAAATTTCTTGTTTGATATTTTTTAATCTATAAATGTACTCCATGACATCACCTCCTGAAGACAATTTTTGTTGAAACAACTTCAATTGAAGATCAATTTTCTTAGCTTCACTCTGAGAATCAAATAAATCTTTCCATGTCTTCCAAGCTGACCACGCATTAGAACTATTTTCAATATGCACATAAATATCATCAGAAACAGTACTGTGAATCAATGCTAAGGCCTTTTCATCTTTTAGTTCCCACTTTGCAAGCTGATCAGGATTAGTCGGTTTGGTAGGCTTAGCATTACAGACACCCTTCCAAAATTCATTGTAAATAAGAGTGCTTTGAATATGACGACTCCAAACTTTATAATTTTTCGATCCTTCCAACTTGTCAGATTCATTAAAAAGACTTATAACTTTAGACATTGTAAAAAATAATAAACACCTTGTAACTCCAGAAGATGTGTATTATGCAAATCTTATAGCTCCAAGAATTAAAAAAAGAAAGCACCTTATGTCACCAGAATAAGTAAACAATCACCTTATATCACCAATGGAAGATTTTATGCAAAAATATCATCACCAACATGAAAAGAAAATTACTCATCAACAAGAGTCACCATGAAAGAAATGCTGCAAGAAACACCACACACCATGCAAAAGAAAGCTATAGGGGCTTGGCCTTGACCCACTTATAGCCTCAAGAAAAGAATTTGATAGAGCTTCACTTTGCTCTAATCAAAACTTGAATACAAGTACTCCTTATGACATCAACAATACTCCTTATTACTCCAATGCCCAATAAAAAAAAAATTACACCTTATCACTCCAAAAAATAACAAATCTTTATAGGTGAATTGGAAAGATACAATATTGTTGAGTGGGAGGTCACAAGATCCAGTCCCATCAATTTCAAAAAAAAACTTCTTCTTTTTTTAAGTTTATTTCTCCACTTTTTTTTTTTTTTTTTAATATAAAAAATCTTCAAACCTCTGCTTCACGCAACAGATTCCACGGACTCTTCCATGACGGCACTCGAGTTCCTTTTTCAGGTTACCGGACTCCCTCTTCGAATGCAACAGACTCCACGGGCTTCACCTCTCCACTTTGTTGTTTGCAGGTTTCTAGCAGACTCCACGGGCTTCACCTCTCCACTTTGTTGTTTGCAGGTTTCTAGCAGGGACGATTCCGGTGGCTCTCTGTCAGCAGACAGCTTCTGGGTCTCTTCCTCCACGGCCGGCTCTCTTCCTTCACGCGGGCTCCCTGATTTCATAAATTCAGCAGCAAATACTTGTGTCTCTCTTCCTCCACGGCCGGCTCTTTTCCTTCACGCGGAGGTCACAGATTGGAGCTTAGAAGGAATTTCAGCACGCTGAAGAGCAATTGCGCACCTTGGAAAACACGTAAACGTCGTGTAGGGTTTGAATCTGCAGAGTTATGGATGCTGTAGACACTGTTGTGAGGCCGTTGAAGGACTTTGAAGAGCAATCGCGCACCTTGGAAAACACGTAAACGTCGCGTAGGGTTTGAATCTGCAGAGTTATGGATGCTGTAGACACTGTTGTGAGGCCGTTGAAGGACTTTGCCAAAGATAGTCTCAGGCTTGTGAAGAGATGTCATAAGCCAGACCGGAAAGAATTCAGCAAAGTTGCATTCAGAACGGCGATTGGTTTTGTCGTCATGGGCTTTGTTGGGTTCTTTGTTAAGTTGATTTTCATTCCAATCAACAACATCATCGTTGGATCAGAAACGGCGGCTGGCTCTTCTGCGACCGTTTCTTCTCAAGAACAGCGGCTCTACACCAGCGATGGTCGGGCTCCCTTACAGTGGGATCTCACTCTATCAGCAAATCTCCAGCAACGTCGACTCTCCTCTTGTGTGGATCTTCATTTTCGGCTTTTCCCAGCAATGAGATTAAATAGCGTATAAAAACAGTCATAGCTTACAAGGAAAACTCCGTTAACCAATGCTTGTTCATAATCATCTTTGAGAAGGTTTTAAATTTTACAAGCTTGTGCCCACAGTCGATAAAACATTAATGTTTGTTGTAAACACAAGATAGCATTTGCAGAATTTACATCATACTCAAAATTCAAAATTTATGAAGCTTTTATGAAGTGCGTCCATAACATACAGCAGCAAGGCCGACCCAACATCGGCTATGCTATATCGGCTATGCTATCTCTCATTCTCTTCCACAAACTTTTTATATAACCTTGCCTTAAAAAAATAATAATATTTACTCTCTCCAAGTAAAAAAAAAACTGAGTCTATAAAAAAAAATTTCTGCAGAGATTCTTTTTAGCCCAAAAGAATAGGAAGCATTAACTTACGGTTAAAATTTCGCTATTCCAAAACCTTGAAAGTCACCTTCTTCAAACAACCTTTAGCACCTTTCAACCAGGTTCCAACCAGACCAAGCTTCAACCGCGTGCTCTGATACCACTTTGACAAAGTGTCCTCAGACACATAATTTATTAATGAAGAAGGAAAATAATTACATCACAGAGATGTGAGGGCTAAATCCCAAAAGATTACCTCACATGGAAAACTCGATGGATTTAAATATCCAAAGAGTAACAACTAATTTACCGTTACCAAAACTAACTAAGGGACACCTCACATAATCACGTGAGTGTGTAGATGCCCTTTTACATTTATTAAACTAAACTTCTATTTATTACATTTTTGGATCATAATTCCTAACAAGTAGCACTTCCAATCCAAGGAAATTCCAGTGGCTCTAGGACAACCTCAAATCCAAGGCAGTGGACCTCACCCTTGCTTCCAAACCAGGATCTCCAGAGGAAATACACAGCTATGTTCAACCTCAAATCCAATGGCAATGGACCTCAACCTTGCTGCCAATCCAAGATCTCCAAAGGCAATTCTAGGACATACACCAGTGGATCTAGAGTAAATAATCTTGGGAACAAGATCCAAAAGGGCACAATGAACAACAAGGATCTCATACCAAGAGTAGCCAAAATTGAACCACAAGTTTCAAACACAAGCATAAGAGAAAAATCATGAACCAACACACAAGTGTGACTAGCCAACACAAGCACAAGATAAAAATCATGAACCAACACACAAGTGTGACTAGCCAACACAAGAAAATAGAATTCCTTCATGAGCAATTCGAATTGGGAGAGAGAGGGACACAAGCATGAGAGTTACATTCCCAAAATAGTAAATTGGGGTTACACATCATGATACTACACCAAGAGACACCCTAACCCAATTCAAGAGGTCTCACTTGGAGAGAGAGAGAGAGAGACTAAAACTAATAAAGAATTAATCTTGGAATAAATGAAACCAAGGAGTAACATAACACGTGAGGGTGCACAGCCAAGAAGGTCCACCAACTCCACAAGAAGGGTGTATAAAATCAACATGGACACAAACACAATTGCAACACTTTTCCAACAACCCCTTTCTCGTAACATCATGGTTCCTCATACTCTTTTATGTGTCATCGGTCGATCCAATTGTTTAATTTTATTTGATTATTTTATAATTTCAACATAATAATTTAATAATGTGCAAACCATAGTCTAGGCACCTTTTTCCATTATGTCCAACATAACAACAACAATAATATGTCCAGGGGATAAACAAGAGGGTATTACAATTGACCAATCACGTCATTAAACTTCAAAAGAGGAAATGCACAAGCATCAACCAATCAAGTCACTGAACAATAAAAGAGGCAATGCATAAGCATCGACCAATCAAATCACGCAAGTGGTGAAAGAGGCAATGCACAAGCATCGACCAATCAATCTACTCGATTATTAGATATGCACCACATAGTAATTACCAATCAATACATTGAAAAATAAATATGCAATATTAAATAATTCTAAAGCATACAACAAAATAATCTCTGAAGTGAGGCTTCTTATTCTTCCATTAACATAAGTGAGGTTAAAATTCTTTCAGAAAGAACTTTATAAATTCCCAAAGCACATAAACATAAAATTATGAGTATGTAACAAGCCCAACACCCGCAGAGTTGGAACCATAGCTCCGATGCCACCTGTAATGTCTCCCGTGGCTACCAAAGGGTCACTGAGGGACATATCATTATCTCTCCGAGGCTAATTACTTGATTTTCAGTGTAGTGGATAAACCATAAACTTTTAATTTCTATTTTTCCAAAATTAATTGCGACACAAAATCAAATAATTAACAATAATTATAAATTCATTAACACATCAAAAATCTGATCTAAGGACTGGGAAGGCTTCTTAACATCATCTAACATCATCAAACCTTCAATACAAGCCATATCAGAGATGACCACTTCTAAATGCTAATTATTCTTAATCACAGTTAACTAGTAATTAAGGTGTTAATTACGACACTTATTGACACTTAGTGCGCAAATGAGGACACTTATCACAAATCCAATTGTTTAACAAATAACCATCGATTATCAATCCCAATGGATTAATAAAATCTAATTACATGTAAATCAAGCCTAATTACCCAAAATTATAATAATTAATCATGATAATTACGAAAGAGAGTCCACAAGACTAGTTAATTAGTTTTCCAATATAAGCAACTAGTCTTGCACAAAATCAACTTGTAACCATGCCATTAAACCCAAAATAAATCCTACATCCATTAACAATATATTTAAGCATGCACCTACATCCAATTAAAGGTTTATTTGCAGACCATTCCAATTGCATATAAGGTGACATTTTCCATCAATTCCAATGAAGCTAGTTAACATTCACTGCAAGGTATTAAGTCTAAATAACTTAACCAAAATGAAATGCATCCATAATTAAATGATCACACTTGATAAGTAGCCACCTATAGCACAATAACATGTTAGAAACATAGCACATGTCTATAGCATTATTTTTTTACGAAAACATAGATTTCAATCCACAACTAGTTATCAATTTTTGCTGCAATGTACCTAGTTTCCAATTTAACTTTCCAAATGCCAAAAAAAGAGAAAAATATGACTACTGTAGCTCATGGAAAACATATCATGGTTCACCTAAAGTCATATGGATATATATTTCCTCCCATATACATTCCATTAAATAATTCACAAAACTAGTTAATTCTATTCATATGATTTGACTAGTAATTCTAGGAATCGCTAGAATAATTAGATTCATAGCTCATAGAATAATTCAAATTCCATTCCAAATCTAAATAAAATGTTTCATATTTCATAAAATAGGTATATCTCATTCAAACATTTCTTCAAACACTTCATATGCAAAGTCACAAATCTAGTCAAAACAATTCCGTTGAAGGAGCTAGAAATTGGAAATTGATCTAGAATTTCAATAGACATTTCCCAAACACTATCAAGAGGATTTCCCCTCATATTATCACACAATTTCAAGTGTATTTATCATACATAATCATAAAAATAACACTCAGGCAATTTTACAAACACTTCATGTGCCAAGTCTCCAAAATATGCAAAACAATCCAATCAAAGAACTAGTTTTCGAATAAAAGGTAGAAGCATCAAATAGAAGTGTCTTAAACCATTCTGAGGGTACTGTACCATAAAAATACACATTATATAATGAACAGGGGTATAAATATCAGTTCTATAATAGAGTTTCCAAGAATAATTTCCTCAAATAATTTGCGCCCAAAATCCCAAAAACTAGTTTCCAATTCCTTCACAAAATTTACTTGCATAAATAGATTGAATTCCATGAGAAATTTATTCCAGGAATAGCTCATACATTTAATCAAACATTTCATGTGTATCCATAAATAAATCAGATAAGAGTCAAATAAATTAAATAAACATGAGATAAAGCACTTATCTTTCCCAAATATGCAACCGGAATTGACCATGCCACGTTCCACCCCGTAGACACAATGCAAGCCAAAAATCACTTTGCAATGGTCACCCCCGAGCCAGAACCATGATCAAACAAGAAAGAGCGCAATCAACCACAAATTCTCTCAAGAAATCAGTCCAACCACAACCCAATGGAAAGTGTGGCCTCTACTTCCACTCCAGGGAAATTCCAGTGGCTCCAAGACAACAGTCCAACCACAACCCAATGACAAGTAGCACTTCCAATCCAGGGAAATTCCAGTGGCTCCAAGACAACCTCAAATCCAAGGCAGTGGACCTCACCCCTACTTCCAAACTAGGATCTCCAGAGGAAATACACAGCTATGTCCAACCTCAAATCCAATGGTAGTGGACATCACCCCTACTACCAATCCAGGATCTCCAGAGGAAATTCCAAGAAATACACTAGTGGCTCCAGAGTAACTCAGCTTGGACACATGCTCCACAAGGGCGCAATGAACAAAAATGATCTCATACCAAGAGATGCAAAATAAAAACACAAGTTCCAAACACAAGCACACATGCAAAAGCACGAATCAACACACAAGTGTGACTAGCCAACATAAGCGAATCAAATTCCTTCATGAGCAATTCGAATTGGGAGAGTGACTCTAACAGTAATAAAAATTAATCCAAGAATAAATGAAACCAAGGAGTAACATAACACGTGAGGGTACACAGTCAAGAGTGTCCACCAAGTCCAAAATAAGGATGTATAACATCATCATAGACACAAACACAAAGGTAACACTTTTCCCACAACCCCTTACTCGTAATATCATGGTTCCTCATACTCTCTTTTGTGGCATCGGTCAATCCGATTGTTTTATTTTATTAATTAATATAAATAACATAATAATAATAATGTGCAAACCATACTCCCGACACCTCGTGCCATAATGTCACAACATAAAAATAATAATAACACGTTCAGGGGCTATTGATACTTGTAATATTTTTTGATCAAGTACATATATTATTGTTGCTTTGGAAGTTTCTAGTTTTTCTTCCTACTACCTCTTCAATATTTGTTTACATATATCAATGAATTCATCGACCTCGTTTATTGTCAATGTTTCTTCTAAAATACTATTATATATGTTGTAAGCATTTCTCAAATTTTCCTTAACCAAATTCATCCTCCAATAGGCTTGTTTTGTTGTGGGCTAGTTATTGAATATATATTTTCAATCCAATATTGCTCAAAAACTCAACCGTCATTCAATTACTTAGAAAACCTTTTTTTATTCATCTTAATTACCCTTACAAACTTGATGAATACCCAAAGCCTCTTTTATTCTTCCTTTTATGTGAAAATATTTATCCCCATTCATGGTTATAATTTTAATACCTCATATAGCTTCTTCTTGATTTAGTTCCTACCCAGGTTCAAAACTCTCTTCATCATGTAACCAAGGCTTTACTTTATTTAGTATTTTTATTAATCATTTTTTGTGACATGGAATAAATCTAAGAGACTTTAAGAATGATAAATATAAAGAGAAAAAAACCATTATTTCATTCCATCCATTTCATGATGAAAACAAAATACAAGAGGGTTATTTATAAGTGCATATAATGACTATTTGGAGTTAATGCTCCAGCTATCCTATGCATTTTGTGAAACTTTTATGAACCTTCTCTCTTCCACATACTTTTCTATAACTTTCTCATATTTATCTATTTCTCCTTTATCTAATATTAATTTATTGAAATATTACATAATAATCAAATGAATACTCACCATTGAGGAAAATCGTTCCCCCTCACAAGATGAATAATCATATTTATCTATTTCTCCTATATAGATCATTAATTTTATCAAAATATCACATCAAAATGGGACGAGTACTCTTCTTACTATACATTCCCTTTTATAAATCCATTATTATGTCCTCGAAGGGGATCATCTATGTATCATCAAGAACCTAATATTTTCTCCTATGGCCTATAAATGTTCTTCCTACTATAGTTATCCTATAGTTGGAAACATATTTTATTAAACAAAATTATTATTATTATTATTTATTTATTTTTTTTGAATTTTTATTGGTTGCAGTTTGTGACGTCATTCTCATTTTTCCTTTCCCAGGAGGGGGTGGCGGGATGACGTCTTCTAATTTTTAATTTTGTTGCAGGATTATGTCAATTTTAATGGAGTAAGCTATTGACAAGACGTTTTGGTGGCCCTCTTTTAATAGGTCCATCACCGACACCTGAGTTCTGTCGCTGGCAGAAGCGACATCTTCTTAATTTAATTTGTCTATTGCATTAACGGAGCTCATTAATTAAGATTTTTTTGTTGCACTAGCGGTGGTGCCGAGCAAGTCAGGTCACGTCAAGTCAGGGTAAGGAGAGGGCTACTTTCTTGATTGTTGTAAATATAATAATGCTCTGACTTCCTTGGTTGCAGTCGATGTACTACATGCAGAGAGCGTGGATGGAATCACACGAAAGATGTTCATGTTTTCGATGCTTTTATCCTTGGTTTAGGATCCATCATTCTATCTATCTCAGTCGACTTGCGAGTGGATTTTGTATTTTATTAGCTTTTGCATTATTCCGGCCTGAAATCCGTTTCTGGGGATGAAATTTGGTTGTTTTACTTTCAACTAAATGTTAGTGTTTCCTTTAAACGAAACAAATCGTTGCATTTGAATGTTTGTTAATCCAGTCCATGGTGGATTTGAACTGATTCAATCCATCTTTATGTGGAAAGAAAATGAATAAGGCCTACAGATCCTCGTTCCTCGCAATATTTTTGTTAGAAATCATTTTTCTAAACCACAAAGTGGGGTTATTTGCATATTTATTCGAAAATTGTTCTGAATGGCCTTGATTACTTTGCAGCTAACCAAGTTAGTTTAGAGCCAAGCCATTGTGAGGAAAGGATCTTATTATGTAGGGTCCTTCATGCTTAACCTGAAACTCAACCACTTGATACAAAAGAGATTAGAAAACATAATGACTGGATAAATAAACTAAATAAATGAATAACTTATGCAAATTATAACAAACCATAACCTGTCTCTGATTCCATCTTGTCCACTGCCATCCGCGTCTTCCTTAGGATCCCTCCAGCAAAGCTCGTTTAACCATAGGTGAAGCAACCGTTAGCTTCACCACCCAACCATAGGCTCATGCTTTCAGTCGCATGGCCTCCCCCGAGCTTTGGGTCATAGAGCTCACACACAATAATCCAGAAACCTAGCTTGGGTTCCCCCCCCACCAAGATTTCCAGCCAAACCCTCAATAGCAGCAAGTCATGAGGTAACTTAAAATTATGATAGTCATCCAGGGTCTGGGTCCTTTATCCATTCCTAATGCCTTCCTTATAAAGGAAAATCTCATGCGACACATGTCGCTTCATGCAAAAATATTCATTTTATTAAATTAATAAATTAATAAAACTCACCCATCCATGTGTCAGTTTCTCTAGGAGATGCACCAACATCCTTAAGTTTGCTCAAGTTTGTCCCATAGATATTTCACTTAACTCCTAGATTTGTGGTGTACGTGGAGTTGACTAGGTGTCCATGCCTAGGATTCCATTTTGCTCCTAAATAAATCTTTATAATATGTTTAAATAATCAGAAGTACCCTTTCATGTGCAAATGCCTAACTAAAACTTAATATTATTTAAATGCCAAAGTAATCATTTATGTGCAAATGCCTAAAGTACTCAAATACATTTCTAAGTAATGTTCTAGGTGCAAACTTATACGTTTCAATGCAGTTAAGTTTAGCATTCAACTTTTACTAGGACCCCGGTGCCACACCATTGGGCCTCCATGTTCCTTAATTTAATTTCCCCGACATGGCACCACTCCATCGGGTCCAGTCATCTGTAGTTTCCATTCCTTGACAAGGTACCACATCATTGGGTCCTTGTGTCCACTCTTTCCGTTCTCGGCAGGGTACCGTACCGTCGGGCCCTTCTGCCGTCATCCTTCCGTTTTGACTTGCGGGAACTTCATGTAGGGATTTCAGGAGCCGTTACCTTCCATCCTCCGTCTACACGCTATTAGGGACTAATGGCATTGAGGAGTGAGTCCGTTCTCACTACGCGCCCCCCAACTCGTACGTGACCAGCTCTGTCGTGGCCCACCTCGTACGCCCTCATGCTTTCCTCTTGAGCAAGCGGATCAGTGCTTATCTACTCAAGCGTGGTATTCCGTCGGAAGTCGACATCGTCGTCGCTCTCCCTGTGTGTGATTTACCCGTACTCTACGACCCTTCATATTCCTTCATGTGTCCGTCGGTGAACCGTTTCACCTGTCGCTACACACTATTCTCACAAACGTAAATTAGTAGCACTGTCCTCAATAATCACAATTTGATTTATAAATCTGCTACTTCATTAAGCATCTATAATTTACTCAATCATAACTCATTCGTCTAATCACATAATCAATTGAACAGCTAGTCGTTAAGCATCATTCATATCAAAGTTAATCATTAAACAACATGAAATCGTCCATTCACAATAACTACCCAAATGCACATATATCAATCAATCGTAATCATAAATATACTCAAAATAAAATCATAGGGTTATTTTATTAATGTTTCAAATAGTCGGGTCACTCAACAGGTGCTCTCAATGTCTACAGTAGTCTAGGGGCACTACATACACCCCTACTTATTTAAAACTTCGTCCCGAAGTTCAGAATAAATGTAGAAATCTATGACGCATCTCAGTTGCGTCCTGCCAAATCGCAGAGCTAGAATTGTAACTATCCCACTGCACTTTGACTTGATCAATCAAGGCTAATCATTAAGCAAGAAGTAATCAATCAAATATCCCACTCCACACATATACTTTAATTCCTTAATTCATTTATCAATTATTGTCGTCATTCACATCTTCAAGTTTTCCTTAATCATTCAAGACATAACAAGGCTCAAGAGACCACTATATCGAAGTTGTTCAGCTGGGTCACTCGACACGTGCCTTTAAGGTCCACAGTCATTCTAGGGGCATTACATACACCCTCTCTTAAATAGAACTTCATCCCGAAGTTAAATTTTTGTTCTGTACTTTCGACACTAGGCTTTATCTTAATTTCTATTCTCATCATCTGTCATTCTATTCTATTTTTCTCCAACAATCAAGGTTATAAGCACAAGTGGTTCAAGTCATTATTTCCTATCTCATTTAGTATGGTTCCAATACATCCTCAGGAACTCAATCGTGATTTCTCGTAATATCAATCCGATGATACATTCACGGGTTGTCAGTCCCAACTAGATTTCCTTTATCTCCTATTCCTTCATGAAGATAATTTAACTACAAGCCATATAGCATCCGTAGTTCACACAATAGTCACCCACTCCTCTTTTTGTATGACAAAATCCAAGAAATAATTCAAGTTTGTTTGGTTATCCTTTCCTCTAAGGCGTGAAGATAAACATCCTAAAGTATTCAGTAAAAATACGAATAATCAATCAAGAGTGACTGTCAAATAATCCAAAACCGATTCCCGTAAGACTACTTCCAATTCCATGATTTCTAATAAAATGATTCTCCACTCGATACAAAAGTGTCGTAACTTAGCAACTAGGTCGAATGTATTAAATTTTATCTCTTAGTCCTTTCATTGCTACCTTCATGTCCAAATCAAGGATCTCATCATGTTCTTACATCATTTCATCGTTATATTGACTTAGGTCCACTTCGACAGACTCTTCAAGTCGCACTATGTGTGTTTTCTTAACCTCATCAAGTTCCATATCGAGGGATAGTCATCTTTTCATCAAGGTTTCACCATGTCAAACAGTTAGCATCATTCAATTTAGCTAGTTGTATTGATCATATCCATACTTTGTTTTACAAAAGTTGTCTTCATTTGGCCCTTTCGACAGGTTTTATAGTTATGATTTTTTTTTTTTTTTAATTTTTAATTTTTCATTACCCTATTATGGGTAAGCCAAGTTGAAGCTTTTCATTTTTGTATTGTTAAAGATAGTGTCAAGTTGCTTAGCTCATCACCTGGGTCACATGGATATCTTGTTTCCCATATGAGTCTATTTGTCCCTCTCGACAAGCTTTCGAATTCCTTGCATAAAGTGTCTTGTCAATTAAAATTTATCAAATTCCCATCATTAAATAAATTCACCCAATGCATCCATCCACTAGTCCTCTCTCCATGAACATGCAGGGAATGTTAAAAATATTCCCGTAGGCATCTCTTAAGAGAGCCAATGTCCTCCAATTTTAAAACAAAAGAAATTTTCACTTTTTCAGACTTACCTAGGGATGAATTTCATATCCTTGAATGTTTCTAGGTCACTTAATATTTAACCTATGACATAGTGCACATAATCCTCTACCAATTATTGCACCCCTTCCCCTATCACTAGGAATCATTGGCATAAGTATTGTTTTACCTTTCTATGGGATGGGGTGGCTACATAACCGATTACATACCTTGTCATGATGGTACCTTGACGTTGTCATGGCCATTAAGATTTCCCTCCTTTATTCCTAGTTGTCTAATAACAATGAACAGAGTAATCCTTCATCACCTAGTATTAAATACTATTTCAATTCCCACACATCTCCTAATGTCAAACTTATGATACCAATTACAATTTTATATCAATGTAAAATTCTCAATCCAAACCATATAACTTTCCCATACTTCTATGTTTAAATAAATATATATAAACATATATGACATTAGTATGCTCAACCCTTTTCTAATACAATATTTGCAATTTCAATTTTTTTTTTAAGGTTTCTTTTAAATAATAAAAATTCCCAAACTTTTTATTACAATATTTACAAAGATAATTGAAATTTCTTTAAAATATAATTCAAACATATATGGACATAATTTTAATCTATGAATTCATTTACTCTCAACCCCCTTTCAATAGAGTAAAAGCTATAAAAATATGTTTTGATTCCAATGCACTCAACATATCCGAATTCCTTTCTCAGTTTAAAATGCAGCCATATAGCATAGTACCATAGTACTATATTAAACACCCTTTTTCTTATATAACATAATAACACTTGGTTTCATGTTCACTAGATGCAAATAGGAAGAATAATTTCCCAATGTTGTTACTACAATTACAAGAGTTGTGGAGATCCAAATAGCCCCATACATGTCAGGATTATGTTGACCCTTTTCACAAAAGTCTCCACGGTGTTCTGTCTATGACATCATATGTTTCTATGTTCAGGAAGTAATTTTGTATTAATAACACTTTCATAATGTAAGAATTTTACAAAGTAATTTTATATTAATAAGATTTTCATAACTTTTCATGTCTTTTTCTTGCTATTCATAACCCGTGATTCCTGCATTGTCCATTTAGTAAAACTTTTTCAACTCTATAAATATGCACATTTAAATATATATATATGAATTATCTTTTACTACATTCTTAAAAAGTATAGAGCATGTAATATTACCAACACTTTATCTAATAAGTAGGAAAGGTAAATTTTCAAATATATATACATAACCTTTACATGTGCATGTCATTTTGCGTATAGATGGAACTATACCCAATGGTGGCTGACATGATTATTTTAAACATAAGTTAATACATATATGTATATTAACGCAAGACCTGTGAAAACTATCCAAGTTCACCCCAAGGGTGACTTCTCGATAAGTGAGGATTAAATTTTGAAAGCATAATGAAATGCCTGCGCGTGTCTTCTTCAGGATTGCCACGTTGATCGAGAGGTTTAAGCCACATAGGTGAGACATATATAAATATATTATCTATATATACTTCGTTGAACGTACAGTTGTAATAACATAATGGTTTGACAATCCGAAAACAAGGGTGGAAATGTCTGATAGTCTTAGTCAGTTGCAGAAACATAACGGTTGATAATCCGAGAACAACGGCTGATATGTCTGACAGTCAAACTCAGCAGAGAAAAAGGTTTAAACCATAATCGAATATGGATGTCATACAAATAAATCTGCCATAAAATCTTACCATTCACTCATGTGAATAGATAAATATTTATGCAAATAGTAAGGCACTGTTCTAATACAAAAATCCCCTAATAATTTCCATGAATCCAACGTTTGATGAAGGATCGAACTGGACCCACGCCAAGTCGTTTGGTGGTTGAAAGGAAACTTATAGGAACTCAACGTTCACAGTCCTTTTAATTACTGGTCTCGTCGTCTTCGACCGTAACCATTCCTCTTTCTTATCAGAATGATTCCATTCAGGGGATTTTGTATCTACAAGACATTGAGAGATTACAAGAGTAAAACTCTTCGGATCAGTACTGTCAATTACACTAGGCAATTCCGGCCATGTTCAGATAGAGCGGATGTGACAGAGGTAACACTTTCACAGATTGGTGGCAAAAGTCGTTTCAACTAGTCTAAGAGTAAACGGAACTCAGACTTGGGTCCTATGCTACAGATGGTAGATCCCATAGGGTCCTTCTCTAGTCTCAATTTCTCCACAACTATGCTGAACTGAAAATCCTCATTAATAACAACACTTAAAAATTAAAGGACGAGTAGTTTCATTCAGCTAGAATCATCCCATCTATTCGCAATTCAACAGGCAGTCGAAGTGGAAGGGTTAAAATCATGATCAATTTACAAGTATGGACGGAAGTAATACGCTGATAAATAAAGATTTAGTTTCAGAAATAATCGAATTGGAACCAGGAAGAAAAGCGCAATTTCAGCAGGTCTCTTAATTTAAATTTATGAATGCTGCGAACTCTTGGCAAGGTTTGGCGCGCTCAGGCCCTATTATGAAGGAGTTTGTTGACTCTATCTCGTAGATTTGGAATTGATCTCATCATTGACAATTTAGAGTGTAGTTAGAATGTGATCTGCTACCCAAATGACAACTAGGTTGTAGGATTTTGCATTTAGGTTAGGTTCACTGAGAATCCGGATCGACTAAATGTTGTATTTTCACAAGAAGATAGAGAAAAAAAAAATTGAAATCAGAACAGATGTTAAAATGGGAGATCCGGTTGATGGTTCGGCACTACAGGGAGTATTCTGGCCATGATCTATTGGGGTCTCTAGATCTGGCTAGGAATACGATATTTCTTAATTACAATCCATTATCAGATAAACAAAATCTCGACAGGCAATCGAATAGCGATTGAGCTCAATTGTAAGCTGGTTATGCATTATAACAGAGATCAATTTACAATTTCTGAAATCGAATAGCACAGAGTTCAATGGTAAACCGGTTACGCATTATAGCAGAGATCAACAAATTAAATATACAGATAAGAGCTGAAGTTTCGATCTATACATAGATGTATAAAAGTATTGCTGAGTCCAGACTCCAGACCGATGGCGAACCGATAGTTCCAAATTCGGTATTAAAATGAAGACAAGAAACAAAAATAAATTGCAGCAGACGGAGGTCGACATGATATCCAATAACAGAGGTTCGGGTTCAAATTTAAATTGTGATGCCGAAATACTAATTGCAGACAGAGTTCAGGGTTCAATTTAAATTGTAATGCCAATAACAAATCACCGACAGAGTTCAAGATCTCCGTATCTGATGGGAATAATATTATTACAGGAAATAAGTAAGGAACAGAGATTGGAAATTAGTCCAATCAGAATCTGGTGGGTTGAATGAACATAGGTTTGCAAAGCGCAGGGCATAACGAGATCGATCATCGTGTGGATGTCAAGGATAATATACATCGAACGATTCCATACATCCTTTTTATTAAGAAACATGACATACAAAAATTATTTATTATCAGCATTTTAATCAAGGAGGTATGCCCAGATCGAGTCCCCAATTATGTAACAGAGCGTAAAAATAATGGACACACTTGCAGAATTGAATCGATACTAAATGCCCAGACTGGATCCATGATCTCTTTTATGGAAACATAGCATGAGGATGAATAATTACTGTATTAAATCGAGACTGAGTGCCAAGATTGGATTCAAGATTCCATTTATGAAAACAGAGCGTAAGAAGGAGTATTTACAACACTGAAACGAAACTGAGAGCCCAGAATGGATTCATGATTTTTTTTTTTTTTTTTTATGAAAACAAGGCACAAGAAGAAAATATTTACAGTACTAAATCGAAACAGAATGTCAATAATAGATTCATGATTTTATTTATGAAAATAGAGCATGACACGAAGTAATTACAGTATTGAATTTCAACTCAGTTAATTTAGTCCTTCAGAAGATATAACCCATGCAGATCTTGATCTATTCATTCCAGCCAAGAAAATGCCTAACATCTCTGTCATTTAAATAAATCGACATTCTTGCATTCACATATTCATCCATAAGGTATTTTAACAAAATAAACTAAATGACCAAACCTGGCTTTGATGATCAATCGTACGGTGGTGAGCATGTTGGAATATCGCCCGATCTGGATCAATCCTTGCTTGACGATCCATCGAAGACCCCTAATAAAAACAATGAGTCTGGTGCCCTCAAGGCTCGACTGGCTCTGATACCAAATGTAGGGCCCCTCCTATAGGGTCCTTCATGCTTAACCTGAAACTCAACCACTTGATACAAAAGAGATTAGAAAACATAACGACTGGATAAATAAACTAAATAAATGAATAACTTATGCAAATTATAACAAACCATAACCTGTATCTGATTCCATCTTGTCCACTGCTGTCCGCGTCTTCCGTAGGATCCCTCCAGCAAAGCTCGTTTAACCATAGGCGAAGCAACCATTAGCTTCGCCACCCAACCATAGGTTCATGCTTTCAGTCGCATGGCCTCCCCCGAGCTTCGGGTCGTAGAGCTCACACACAATAATCCAGAAACCTAGCTTGGATTCCCCCCCCACCAAGATTTCCAGCCAAACCCTCAATAGCAGCAAGTCATGAGGTAACTCAAAATTATGATAGTCATCCAGGGTCTGGGTCCTTTACCCATTCCTAATGCCTTCCTTATAAAGGAAAATCTCATGCGACACATGTCGCTTCATGCAAAAATATTCATTTTATTAAATTAATAAATTAATAAAACTCATCCATCCATGTGTCAGTTTCTCTAGGAGATGCACCAACATCCCTAAGTTTGCTCAAGTTTGCCCCTAGATATTTCACTTAACTCCTAGATTTGTGGTGTAGGTGGAGTTGACTAGGTGTCCATGCCTAGGATTCCATTTTGCTCCTAAATAAAGCTTTATAATATGTTTAAATAATCAGAAGTACCCTTTCATGTGCAAATGCCTAAATAAAACTTAATATTATTTAAATGCCAAAGTAATCATTTATGTGCAAATTCCTAAAGTACTCAAATACATTTCTAAGTAATGTTCTAGGTGCAAACTTATACGTTTCAATGCAGTTAAGTTTAGCAGTCAACTTTTACTAGGACCCCGGTGCCACACCATTGGGCCTCCATGTTCCTTAATTTAATTTCCCCGACATGGCACCACTCCATCAGATCCAGTCATCTGTAGTTTCCATTCCTTGGCAAGGTACCACATCATTGGGTCCTTGTGTCCACTCTTTCCGTTCTCGGCAGGGTACCGCACCGTCGGGCCCTTCTGCTGTCATCCTTCCATTTTGACTTGTGGGAACTTCATGTAGGGATTTTAGGAGCCGTTACCTTCCATCCTCCGTCTACACGCTATTAGGGACTAATGGTGTTGAGGAGTGAGTCCGTTCTCACTACGCGCCCCCCAACTCGTACGTGACCAGCTCCGTCGTGGCCCACCTCGTACGCCCTCACGCTTTCCTATTGAGCAAGCAGATCAGTGCTTATTTGCTCAAGCGTGGTATTCCGTCGGAAGTCGACATCGTCGTCACTCTCCCTGTGTGTGATTTACCCGTACTCTACGACCCTTCATATTCCTTTGTGTGTTCGTCGGTGAACCGTTTCACCTGTCGCTACACACTATTCTCACAAACGTAAATTAGTAGCACTGTCCTCAATAATCACAATTTGATTTATAAATCTGCTGCTTCATTAAGCATCTATAATTTACTCAATCATTACTCATTCGTCTAATCACATAATCAATTGAACATCTAGTCATTAAGCATCATTCATATCAAAGTTAATCATTAAACAACATGAAATCGTCCATTCACAATAACTACCCGAATGCACATATATCAATCAATCGTAATCATAAATATACTCAAAATAAAATCATAGGGTTATTTTATTAATGTTTCAAATAGTCGGGTCACTCAACAGGTTCTCTCAATGTCTACAGTAGTCTAGGGGCACTACATATTGCCACAGTTATTCGTAGTTTTCAATAATTCTTGTAGATACATGTTTATTATACCAACAAACTAAGGGCCGGTCTCTCAATATTGATATAATTTTACATAGAATGATTTGTTTTTGGCATTCTTTGTGGTTATCACTGTCCTTTGTATTGGATTTAACGTATTTTATATATGTTGGTATGCTGCCCTACAAATTTAGGGCACCCACTTGTAGGTATCATTTGGTTTAGAATCTTAGATTGAAATGGTTGAGTAATTGATTGTCTTTTACATTTTTTCATTAGAATTTGGAATTTTCTCTTTTACTAACTTGGGAACCTGTTTCATGATTTATTTTTGCTTTCAGAATATCGCAGCTAGTCATTCCTTTGTTTTTCCTCGGGTTGAATTTCCCGAAGGTCTTAAGAGGGTTGCCGTTGTTTCAAGAAGGTAAAAACCTTTGCCTGGATTGCTATTATTCTATTTGACTTGCTTGACGTGTTAATTGCCTCCCTGAATCGAAAGGGTAAGAGAGAGATTGCTTTACAAAGGAAGTTAGAGAAGCATATAGTATAGTAGTTTTTGCATGATTATGGAGGGATTTTATTTATTTTGGTGTTAGAAACACTTTTTAACTTGAGCATTATCTGCAGTAATGCAATGCAGAGGAGTTCGAAGGATATTGCACATAAGTTTGCAATGGAAAAAGCAGCTTTACGGTGTTCCACTTGTGTTTGCTCACAACCAAAGTCAATATCTATAGGATTTTTGGCATATGTCATTAAATATATAGTAGTTGCTGAAGTCTTTGAATGCAATATTTTCCTTACTTGATGCCATTAGTAGCAAGTTACTGGTCAAAATTCATATGTACCTATCAAACACCAAAGTAGTGACAAAATTAAATTATAGTTTCATCATGATGTTGCCCTACACAAGAGATAAGGAAATATACAAAATACTAAACTAAGCTGACCACTAATCGATTTTTATGGACTCTAAACCGTGATGTAGAAAACAATATACAATATTTGATATCAAGAGTCCCACCAAGAGTTTGATCATCAACGAAATATAAACAGTATACTCGATTTCCTTAGCCAAGAAATATATCACTATCGTTGAAGTCATATGGAATTTATCACCATCACTGAGTATGACTTGTATGTCGGAGAACGCCTTAAAAACTATACTACTAGTTTTATATTGGCACCTTCTACATTTAACTAATACTTTCATAGGCTTCAACACAACCAATCGATATAGAGATTTCATGCTATTATCGGTTTTGGTTGAACTTTGTGTCATCAAGAATATTCTTATTAATATCCTCATCTTTATCAAGTCTCAAGGTTTTTCCATCCAAACAATCGACTACGGTGAAAACAGTTCAATAAAGAAAAGTGGAATCAGTTTAGATCTTATAGGATAAATACATATTTAGGTTATTATCACTTGAATCGGGTTATACAATCTTTTATTTACTTGGAAATTTTTTTATTTAAATTATATTTTTAATTTATAAACTATTTCAAGTTTTTCAATCTTTATAGCGTTTTGATCTTAAAATCTCAACAACTAATATATATATATCCAATAATTTTTATAAATTATTCATAAAATTTTAGCCAAAAATATGAAAAAAATGATAAAAATTTAACATTTTCTACTCGTAATAAAATAAAGGATGCCAACTAATCCACAGAGTTACATTTTTTTAGCATTGATAGCATCCTTCTTCTACGTAAGAATAGTATAGTGTTTATATAGGCCAAGTCGAAATAGTTATAATGGGAACGTGAGATTACACGTTATTAGTTTCTATTATAGACATTATAAAAATAGATCACTGTAATCAAATGATATTTAGGGTGTCAAAATACCTCTGGTCTTGTATACTGGTCTATGCAACTCTTTAAAATATCTTTGGTATTAGCTTATTGTATGAAAATTCTCCCAATCAAAAATATCTTAATATGTTCATAAAATTAACTTAAAAGCATAGATCATTCTATAAAATCAGAAAAATGTTATTGGATTACAATAGTGATATGTTTTTTTTTGCAACTATTAGCTTTGTGATTTTAGTGGCAATGCTCACCAAATGTTAGCTCCTATTGCAATGCAAACAACAATTAAATGCCATACGTAACATGCCAAATAAATAATATTATAAGTGAATCATAATACTTTTAATTATTTACATCAAAATTAAAAATAACAAGACAACATAAGATACACATAACATGTCAATTAAGTCATATCATAAATGGATTGTAGCATTATCATAATTGAGAAAACTAAAAATAGCAAAACAACAAACGATGGCAAATAACAAAAAAAAATATAATTATACGATAAAAGCATTGAATTGAGGTGCTACATTTTATGAAAGTAATATATTACTGTTGAAAATGGAAAAACAAAGTGTATTTTTGTTGCATATATTATTTTATTACGAGAGGTCATTATAATGCAGGTTTTACTATGGCTAAATTCCTGTAGGAATATGACCCATAGAGCACCATCACTAGTGTTTTTATATAATATAAACTATCATAGAAGCAAAGTTTAATATTAGGCATTTTATGTAACTTGAAAAGCCTATCCCTTTCACCGTAATGCCCAGTTTTTACTTTGTTCCAATGACATGGAGTAGGATCCTGACGCAGTTCGATTGACACATTGCATTGAGTGAGATCTTTATACGCACCATTTTCTAGCTGATTGGACATTTAATGATTTATGCATTTACCATTGGTTGAGGACATAGAGATCTGAACACCACCCTCCTTTAAGCTTTACGTGCTTCTGTGATCTTGTATTTTTACGCCCTACCAGCAATTCAACAAATTGATTGACTGCCAGCACCCACTCTTTGATAGCTCTGGATAATATATGATCTGGCCTTTGGCACGAATTCATGTTGGACAACTGCATTTCTAGGAGATGAGCAGGTAGAAAGGATCATTAAAAACCAGCGTTGTCTAGACGTATTGTCGTGGATACATGATGTGCATCTTGAATTTTAGTTTTTGTTGTGGAGACGTGATGTGCATCTTGAATTTTAGTTCTTACTAAAATTATACCTATTGAAGGTTTGGGTCCGGATGATAGTACAATCCAGTGGACGCAAATTGGAAAAGTACCTGGAAATTTAGAAACCATGTGGAAAATTTTTATTCATTCGTTGAGAAACCATGTGGAAATTATGATTTCACATAGTAAACCGATGTGAAGGGTTTTAGAACCATAAATTCTGTATATATAAAAACGTATTCGTTCTACATACCCATCCTAAATCCATTTTAGGAACAAATTTATTCAAGGTATGTATGTTTCCCAGTTGATTGTTGTCTGTATCCAGAGCAAATACAACTCCAGGCCATTCTAAGAGAAAATTTAACTGTTGTCTGTATCCAGAGCAGATACATATCCATGCCATTCTAAGAAGAAAATTTAGTGATTCCCATAAAAAGTCCTTAACAAAAAATAATTGTAAAATGCAATCAAGCAAGCTTGAGAATATAATGCTGGGCATATTTTGAAAGCTTAATGTGTAGTCGTTCGGTATTACTTGTATGTTCAATATTTAAAGTTAGTATTTGATCATGTATGTAATTTATCTACTGGTTTCATATGAAAGAGTGCTTGACTGGTATATATTGAGTTCCTTGTATTCACCAATATATGTTTCCTACTAACTTGGGAGATAATTTTCACAGAGGCAGTTTTTGTCTCTTAGAAAAGTTGGGCCTTCCATTCCACGTTCTTTTTCCCATTCCCTATACTTGATTTCACTGCAAGTAAACCATGCACAAACTTAATCCATATTACCAGTCTTAAACTGTAGTATTGCACTTAATAGAGTAGGCTTCTATTTCGCAACTCTTGCCTTTATGTACCATACATGTTTGGGGTAGGACTCTTAAGCATATTATTGCTTAGAAGATTTTAAAGTACTTTTTTTCCAAATTGTTACACCACTACATGGTTTTTCGACATTTGGAAAAGCTGGATGATGATGACCATGTAATCTTCACATTAGTGAATTTCTCTATAAAGGTGTTGAGATAGGATGCTGCACTATATTATTTATCATAAGATTATTGAGAGTGCTTGGGAAAATAATTCTCAATAAAATGTTTATTGGTTGTGAATTGAATTATATTTATTCAAGTTCATTTTAGGCAAAGAGACACTAATTTGGGTGGTAGCTACTTGATGGACAAACAAATAAGATATCATTCATATGTTTGCATTGCTGGTTATGATTATTTTATTTTATTTCTTGAAGATGTTTTTTTATGTGTTTTTGGAACATTTTTGAAATATAGATTTTTTTTTTTCTATAAAGATATAAATATATTTAGTTGACAATTTTTTAAAATTCAAATTATTGAAAAAGACAAGTATATCTTTTCAGAGAATTTGAATTTAAAAATGAAAAGATAATAGACATATTTACCTTTGTGGATGATATATTAGTGATTTGTTTCAATCTCCATATTGTTATGAGTGGCTTGAAAGAGGTAATTGTTTCATGGATTTTGTTCCATTTTCATATTATTATGAGTGATATGGTGTTCATTATAAAATTTTTCCTGTAATTTGTATTTATTTATTTCTAAAAAAGCATTTCCATTCCTTTGAAAGCAGCTTGGTACATATGAATGTAAACAAGGTCACATCACAATAATGTCGAATTCTTTTATTCGAGTCTAGAGGGAACTATTTTGGGAAATGTTGGAAGGATTTATAAGGATGAGACATTAAAAAAAGGTTGTGAAAAATCCAAATAGTCAAGAGAATTATAAGATAAAAGACAAGTTAAATTTTATAAAATTGTAGAAAGTTTTATTTTATTATTGTAAACAGTTTTAGTTTATTAGGTTTTTAAACAAAATTTAGGTTTCTTGATTGACAATCTCCAGGATTCTTGTTGTCATTTATAATAGTGTACACTATTATAAATTATTATGTCCAACGTTCTTGTTATTTGTTAGGTTTTTAAACAAAAGTTAAGTTTCTTTGTTGGTTATCTCCAAGATTCTTGTTGTCATTTATAATAGTGCACACTATATTATCATTTCTAAGAGTCTACACTATTACATATTAAGGGAAAAAACAAATGATTATCTCTAGTTTTTTTTTATTATCATTTCTAAGAATGTACTCTTACATATTGACCAAGTAAAAAAACACAAGTATGAACCATTATGAACACACATCATTACTCAAATTATTTGTGTTGATGTAGACTAGAGAATGCGACTCTTAAATTATTTGTATTTTATATTCTATATCTATCTTCTTATTTTCTATTTGTTCCCATGACTATAAAAACATCTCTTGGGATTTTCATGATATATGGTTTTTTTCACAAATAAGGGATTTACCTTCAATAAATATTTCTAGCTAAATTATTGGCATATTTAATAGATTATCTATCTATTAGGTCTAGCTTGGGTGGTTAGGAGGGGATGTTGCTATCTTTTATACTATTAAAACATCAGGTTTATCACACCTCAATATTTTGTAAATAGTGATAGCTAATAATAGAAGGTTGACTAAGAGAGTCAACTATTGTAGATTGAGGTAGAGAAGGGAGATATGTGTGTGCACCCTAAGAAATCAATGTTGACTGTCTTCTTCATTCTAAGGAAGCTAGTTGTACATTGGGATATATATAGATGACCTTATGGACCATCTTATATATATGATGTTTTGAAGTTTTGTTTGTTGTATATTGTATCTTTAGTGATCCTCACTTGTGATTCACTACTCCAACATTGTCTTTAGACATGACCACTTCTTGGAATCATAACTCCACTTTTTAAAATATCCTAGCTCTCAAATGTTCTCTATGAACTACCGGCTTTAGCTTGCACACAATCCTACTCATGAGAGGTCTTTAGTAGTTTGGCTTCATGTTTTGACTTGAAGACTAAATCATGGTTTAGATTTGTATCTGAGTTATAACTAGGAAAATATGGTTCTAAATGGCCACAATTATATTACATGGGAACAATACATGGACACACTATTGAAGAGTAAATTTCTTTGTCATTTTACAAAATCTACTTGATTCCAAATGCATTTTACAAAAATTGCAATTCCAAATCATCACGGTAATCAATAAAAATTCATCGTCAATAAATTAAACAATTTTTATATTTATTTCCATACAAAACATTATTATTCCCAAATTTCCAATGAGAATTTGTGTTTTTGTGTTTGGGAATTTCCAAAGAACATAGGCGCACATGATTTTGTTTAATTGATAGTTCTACTTTGATTTCCACTCAAAGTTTTATATCTATTCCTGTGAAAACCCTTTATCTTTTCCTTTCCTTAAAGTATGAAAGTTCCATTTCGAGTTCCCAAACATTTTTAGTGTGCGATCTTTTCCACGTTCATAGGTAGAGTTAGGAATATGATATTTTTTTGACAAAATGGATCATGACGGGCATTTTTATCATGCTAGAATTAAACATATTTAATTTTATCACCATTGCATTAGACAATTGGTTGATAATGTGTTTCACAACATAGCAAACTACTGACATAATGACAAAACCACTTGGCAATGATAAATTTGTTAAGTTTAATAAGTGATAACATCTTTGGTTGGGGATTGTGTTTCCATTATAGTGAAGTGTCCCTCTGGAATAATTATAGTTGTGTCTCTTGGCTTAGTCATAGCTTAGCAGTTTGCTATTGTGTTGATCTGCGTGCAGCCCCTCTTGCAAAAAAACTCCTTCTTGTAGCTAGCCGCAAATCTGATGGCACTGTCGAGGACATTGCCACCACCTGACTCTTGTTATGTTTTTTCTTATGCTAGAACTTGTTCAATGCATTGTTCTAACAACATACGCCAAATTATGTAGTTCCTTAGTCGTTTTACTCAATGTAATATACAAGTCCACCGCTTCCTACTTTACTTCCCAGTGTCTAATGAATATCATGGACGTGTTTGTTGTTTCTTCAAATTGTTGCTTCAACTCTTCTACATGTGAGTTTCTTCTTTCTAATATGTCTTATGGAATTACGTCAAGATAGTTTCAATGTCTTATGGAATTTCACGGCGAGATAGTTTCAATACAAGTCTCGATATATGTTCTTTTAAAACTTGTATTTCCGTCTCCTTTTGTTTTATTTCTACATGTTTGTTTTTATACAGTTTGGTTAGTGTTTAATGGGAAACCTCGTGAAAATGATCATGTCCTTGATGCTTTTCCTTCAACTTTGAAGAAATTGTAATCAAATTCATTCATAAGTACCTTTGATCTATCAATTTATTTTGCGATTGCTAGATCTATCTAGCTATACATGCACTTTCATCAAGAGCTACTTGTAAGTGGGTCTTGTAACCCACATTTTTTATGTTTTCCCTTTTGATCATCAGTGTATGTATGTTTGCCTTATCTTTTTTCTGCCTTTGAAATTTACAATTTCATTCATTTTTTGGTCAGAAACTTCGATTTGTCATCTTTAGGTTAAAAAATTAATGCCCTCTCTAATAATGGTTTTACCTTTGTTATCAATTTCACATTCTTGGTTTTATAGATGAATTTTCTATTTTTCATTTCCTTCTAGATTATGTAATTCCTCATAATTCTTCATTTGGCCTTTTCTTTGCTTCTTCTCAAGCTCATTATCTTCATGTTCCTCGGACTTTTATTTTTCCTCCAATTCATTAAATTTATTTTATTTGTCAATCTTCTATTTTTCCTCTAGCTCCTTATTTTAACTTCTTCATTGAAATTTTATTTTTCTTTTTATCTTTTTAACTTCCATTTCTTCATTAACTTTTCTTTCTTCTTCATATTATTTTTCTCTTCCTTCTTCCTCAACCTTCTCTTTTTATTATCTTTTATCGTGGTCAACTTCCTTCCTCATGTTGTCTTGTTTTTTTAAGTCTATGAATTGTTTCTTCCTTCTTTATAACTATTTATCCCTACTTATTTCCTCTATATAACGTGCTTCCTTTGTTCTCTTTTCTCTTTCTACTTCTTCAACTATTGGAACTTCCTACTTTCTCTTTTTTAGTCTTTTTATCTTTGTCTTCCTCATATTCCTTTCTTTTATTGACTCTATTCTTTTATGTTTATCTTATTTTTCTCTTTGTGTGTTCAATACCATAGGCCTATATCTTAGCCATCTCTCTCTCTCCTTTTGCTTCTTACAACTTGTTGCAATTTTTGCTTATTCTTTCTTCTTTTGTTGTACTATTTTCTTTCCTTTATTCCATATGTTTTTATAAAGTACCTTTTCTTAAGCTACTTTTTACATATTCTAGTTGTTCCTTGATTATATTGACCTCTTTATCTTTTTTATTTGTGCTCCAAAGGTTTTGTTTCCTTTCTCAAGTGGCTTTCCCTGCTTTATGGTACATCCTTCTAGTTTTTCATCATTACAAGGGATTTTTATTTGGACTTCCTTTTTGTTTTTGGATGTTTTATTCCATAAGAAATTTTTACTTCTTTGCCTTTGGGTTCTATGTTTTCCTCTTTTTACTTCAATGACTTGTTAGGTTCTCCAATGCTTATATTCTACTCACAATATTTTATGTATTCTTTTTATCGCACTTTTTATTATCCTCTTTCATTTTTCATGATTGCTACTAGGTTTTCTTTGAATTCACCTTTCTTGTGTAGTCAGATCCTCTAATGTTTCACCTCCTTGTTTCTCAAAACTTGTTCTAGGTTCTTCCATAGATGCTCTGATGATTTCAACATTGCCATATCCTCTTGTATCATTTATACTTATCTAGTAGCAGCATAACTAATTTTTCCTCTTTTTTCTTTTTACCTCTAGAAATATTCCTTTTATTCATATTTTTATTCCCATAACTTTTCCATGAGTTGACTTCACTCATCACATACCTATATAATCTTTTGGGCATCTCTAGAAATTTATTCGTTACATTGACCTTGTTTTTTCTATTTTTCTTTGAAAAGTTCCCCATCCCCACTCCCCTGTGCATTATTCTTAATCTTCTCTATGCCACTTGAAATATAAGTTACCACCTCATCCACTTCTAAGATTTGTGATACTAAATTATGAACAGCCTCCTAGGAAATCTCAAGTACTATGAAAACAAGCACTCATTTGGCTCCATTCCTTACCCCTAAATTTTGTCTTTAAGTATGTTTCTTGTTTACAACCAAAATTCTTGTTCATAATGTACTTGATCATAAGGAAATTCATAGGATCACAGGTTTCAAACCTTGGGATAATAAATTATAGGTTTGATGAGTATGATTACAATGTTAATTTCTCTAACTTCTCCTTAATGTATTCCCTACCATTTTTTAGTCGACTTTCAAGGTGTTGCCTTATTCTCTTCTCAATGAAGTACTTATTTGTAACCATTTTTCCCAATTATGTAACTTTCACATCACTCCTAACATATTTAAATAGGGTTATAAGGTTTCCAGGGAATCCCCACACTTGAATATATGACTAATTATTAATCTCAAACCAATTTTGCATTTGTTTGATCCTCAATCAATTTGGCTCAAATAAGAGTGTAGATTCATATTTTTCCTCAAATCCTCTTACACCATGTCACTAAAACACCCTCTTCATATTGGTAAAAGTGATTAATCTATATCTTCCTAATCTAAACACACTAGTAGGATAGTGGTAATGTTTTATATTTTAGGTTCATCCCAGCTAGCCTTGGTGGCAATAAGGATACTATTATTCAAAACTTATAATTATACATACAAAAGTTCAAATGTGAATCATACTTTATATTTTTCAATTATCATGCTCATATTCTATGTATTGTTCCCATTTGATATGGTGGTCCTCTACAATAAAGTATAGAATGTAAATCTACCCATTCTCTAGGAAATCTATGGAATGTAGCTATCATAATATTCTTCAGAGGATTCTCACTAATCCTCTTTTAATCCTTACATTTAATTACATTATCTCATAAACACCTACATGTCTTTTATTCTTATCCAGACATTAAGCCTAATATCTAGGTCTCCAGGGTATCCTCCACCATATTCCTCTCCCATATATCCATTCTTCTTAGAATTTTGAACACATGTATAATTATTTTATTGTAATTAATGTTATCACCCATGTTTGTGATTCATATATTAATATCTTATTTCGGTCATAGGCATTTGTTCTAGTTAATACCAAATCAAGGATTATTGTATGTATGTGGACATAAACCTACCTAATAGATCTTTGAATGTATTGGTGGTTCGTTATGACTCTCTTCTTATTTTGTACGGTACTCCTATACCACCTCTCATCATCTACATTATTTTCCATATAAAAAATTACCATATTTGCATTCAAAGTATCTCTAGATCCTATCTTCCTTGCTCAAACCTACTCGATTAGTTTCTTAAATTCTAAGATTTCTATAAGTGTTAAATGCACTAATTATTTGGTTACTTAACTTTTCTATTTCCTTTGTATTCATTGCTGTTGTGGGAAAATTTGCACAAAGGTGTGCAACCCTTCCCACGGGAGGGGGAAATCCTTTGAGGTTGTTAACAAGGCTTGATATTATGTTACTAAAACAAATGTGAATGACTCCAAATTGATCCTACTAGTTCTTGTTAGCAAACCAAAACAAAATAAAACAAATAACTTGAAATAAACAAAAAGAGTGAGGATATGCAAACCACAACAAGAAGCCAATGGTAGAACCAATTTAGATTGCCCAATGGTCAAGCTTGTTACATGTAGTGTCACCTAGGAGGTGTGGGATTCAAGGGAATCCAAAAAATATCCCTTAGGGAGGTCCTTTTGTCCACACTAAATGCTAAATAACTTGAAGAAAAAATGGGAGAAACACTTGCCCCTTGGAGGAAGATTGCAAGGGAGCTTGAGAAATGTTAATAGGTGTGGGAAGAGGTGGAAGAAGTTCCAACACAATTCCAACAGCATAACCTTGCTCTATTTTTCTCTAATTAGATACATGACCATGGATTCCTTTTATAGGCCAAGAGGTCGCCAAGAAACAACTAAATCGAAATGTGAACCCCATCACCTCATGAAATAGCTCCAAAGTACATAAAGGGGCTTATTTAATGCTTGAAGAGACAAATTCAAATTTTAGTTGGTGAGGGAGGTTTCATGAGCCTTCAATGTGTGGTTAGTGGTTGAGATCCTGTCATTTTTTACAGTAGCGCAGATCTCGAAGGGTAATCCACTCTAGGCTAGCGCGGACATAGAACTGATAACACATGCTATAGCGTGGGCTAACATGGATTTACCTATGCTACCTCTTATTTTGACTTTTTTTGGCATTTTTGGATTCATGTTGTTTTTTGGATTTGATGAGGATGTCTTCAGTGAGCTGTATGCTATATGTTGATGATGCCTTACTGCAATATTAGCCAAAATGTTGCATGTATGCAAAATTAAGGCATTAATAGATGCCCCTTGATGTATGAGGTTCGGAGGGTACTGTAGAGCCGATAATACATCGTCGTTTCTTTTGTTCTCTCATGTTCTTGTAAGTTGTGAAGATAGTGTGGGCGAAAATTTCATCCCATGGGGGAATATTGCTGGTGACGATCGGTGAAGCTGTAACAAAGAATGGTGTTTTATACAAACGAGACGAGTATACCCATGCTCGTGAAAATATGTCAATATGAATACAATGAGAGGAGACTGATGGGTCAACTGATAATACTGTTGGGCCATGGATAAAGATGGATTCAATCCATATGAGAGTAAATGAACCTGGAAGTGATGTTACTGGTGCTGAAGAATGGGAATTGTTGATGATCATGATAATCCCATTGGGGCGGGGGCCTGGAATACTGGTAAAGTTTTTAGATGCAAAACCTCACTGTACTACTGCTGCCATGATTTGTAAATGTGAACATTGATACCTTCGTAACGTACTACTCTCCCTAATGTGATAGATGTGTTGATTTCGAGCACAGGAGAGACCACTAAGTTAGGGAGCACTTATGAATCTCCCTACATAGTTTGAGGCGATCCATTATAATGATTGAAAGAGACCCCAAGGTACAATTGTAACTACTGCAGCTTTCAAAATATGGTGTTTTGATGTTGATGAGGTTTGAAGTACGTGATAAGACGAGGGTCTTATCCTAAGAAACAAGATCATTTTGTAACCAACTATGAGACTGACAATCCTGACACACGACTGGATGATAAGCGTGGGGATCATAACTTCATTTGATTGATGTCAACCTGGGGAGTAATTGACAACAACATGCTTCCAAGAAAGGTATAGAATGTAACGGAGGGAGACAAACTGCAGATGAAGGGATTTGTTGGAGACACGACACTAAGGGTGATGGTGATTGACAAAACTTACAATGTTGGGGATAAGGAGACTCAACGACATCGATTAAAGGTGACCAGGGTTTACTGCCAAAAGGATAAGGGTTACCACAATTTTGTATGGACCAAGGAACTATTTGTACATAAAAAATAATTGGTGGGATCCCCATGGTTTTGATTGTGTTGGGGGACCAATCTAATGATGGGTGGGATTCCCGTGGTTTTGGGTGGATTGGGGAATCAATTTGATGATGGGTGTAATTCCCATGGTTTTGTGTGAATTGGGGAAATTTTTCCACAATGATCCGAGGGTTGTTTGCAAACGCGAATATGGGTGCCCCATGAATCAATGCAAAGCAGGTTGTTTATGTGGGAATACCTTAATAGAATTGGTTTCTTCGAAGGGTAGGGGCCCCATTGTTGTCTTCACAGGGATGATGATACAAAGAAGAATGCAGATGGTAGATTACTCATGGAGGTATGAGTGTTTAATTGTGAGTCTTGATCGTAACATGTGCCGAGGAATCTAATGGCATGAACTATTGAAGGTGGGGGAGTAAATGTACAACTATAAAATGATGAACTATGGGTTGATCTTATCAAAGTGAATCAAATTCATTAGGCTTGTGGTGGGTCAACATCATGGGTGTCAAATTATGACAGAGATGCAATGTTGTGCACACCCATGGGGGAACATGCTATTCTTAGAAATGACATTGATGGCACATCATTACTATGAATAAGGACCCTATGGTTATAAAAAAGAATATTGGTAAATGCAATGTAAACAAAGGGAAGATGTTTCCTATATGCCAGTTTCTGAATGATACCTGTGAGACGAGTCCTGCGCCATTTCTAAAAGGGTTGAAGTCTCAATGCCTTGGTCATTCTCGTGCACATGTGACGCCAACACCTAAGTGTAATAGATAACATGACAAAGGTATTAACAATGCAGAAATAGTGAAAAAAAACATAGCGCACCTGTGGAGTGCGCGCAGTATCGTGGAAAGAACCATTTTAGGTACAACTCATTGAGAGGGATGTTGAGGGTTATTCCTTTAGGGTCTGTCGAGATATATGCCCCTTTGGGTAGGTATTGCTTTACGATGTAGGGTCCTTTCCATTTAGATACAAATTTACCCGGCCTCGACTTGGTGTCCTTTTTGGCGTTAGAAATGAGGATGAAGCCTCCCTCACTAAAGGTGTAAGGATGGACTTAGTGGTCATAGTGTGGCTTGGAGCGAAGTTTCATGGCCTCATTTTGTTGGAGTGATTCCCTTCTTTCTTCATCGAGGTGTTCTAATGTAAACAAGAATTGTTTGATATCTAGGGTATCAAGTAACAACTCCACAACTAATTAGAGTGTAGGTATCTAACACTCAATGGGTAATACTTTTTCGACGCCATGGACGAGGTTGAACAGAATGAATCTTGTGGTAGCCTTAACGGAATTTTAGTATGCCGATAAAGCGGGGAACAACATAATGTGCATATTGGATTTGTTCTTATTCATCGTGTGTTGAAGCATGGTTTTGAGAACTTTGTTCATGGCTTCAACTTGGCCATTAGCTCAAGGATAGTAAGATGTAGAGAACTCATGCTTGAATACCAAAAAAAGTGATAACTCCTTGTCATGTCCACTTTGGCACATCATGCTCTGATACCACTCTGTCACATCCCCTGACCTCACTGATGGCCTTCAGAGGCCATGGGAGACCCTCCGATTCTTTTTTTTTCTTTCAAATTCATCCAATTCCACACACAGTCGCAACGGATCGGATCCGCAATCCTCTATTGTGATCCACAATATGCCCTTCCGCATATGGGACTCGGAAGTCGGATTTCCAAAACCAAGTCTAAATTGAATTCGCTCTCCCGACTTCCACAGTTCCGCAATCCGCATGTGAAACTCGGAAGTCAGATTCCTCCATTGATACCTTGACGAAAGTTTACCTTCCGCATTCTGCATTGCGGATGCGGAAATGCAGAATCCCTTATTCTGATTCCGAGGAGGTTTTACTTCCCGCAATCTGCATTCCACATTTCGCATTGTGGATGCTGAAATGCAGACTCCCTTATTCTGATTTCGGGGAGGTTTTACTTCCCACAATCTGCATTTTGCATTACGCATTGTAGATGCGGAAATGTGGAATCCATATGCCACCAATGGTTGATCCCCAACCTCTGCAATCCACGATCCGCATTGCGGATGAGGAAGGGTCAGGACCATAGACCTCTGCTCTAGCAAGCTTCCAGGGAAAAATTCCAAGGGTCATAACTTCCTCATCCTTGGTCCAAATGGGACAAGCTTGGTACCATTGGAAATATCTTGGAGAGATCTATCCAATGGTGTAATCCCCACCCCATATGAGCACTCCAACCATGATAATTTCCCAACTAAAACTCTTTCCATAACCACACCCAAGTGACTTATCCTTCTGCAAGTGAATTTGACCCCTTCCTGCCATGACTTCTCTCTTCACCTAACCACAGAGGGGATCTGAAACACATCAGGGGTTATCCCCCTTTTTCCCCAAGTCCAGATGCAGTCAAGTTGTCCCTTTGAAGGGTGAAAACAATGCATAATAAACACATATAATGAACTAAGCTAGTTAACATGCCAACAACCTACATGGGTTAGTCATGCATATCATTCATGTGAATAATGAAGTGTTCATCCATGCATTCGATCTCATATTCAAGCTTACACATGGATTACTAAAGAGAAAGTTCATGGATTCATCCATTCATTAACCTAGAGCATTGAAAGCATAACATGACAACATATATAACACATGATTTACTCATCATTAACACACACAAGCACTTATCTTTGGAACTAAAGCTGCCCAAGAAACTGGCTAAGTGAGGACAACTTTCCACCCAAGCTTAGGTCTCTGTCTAGCCTGTACTCTTTCAGCTGAGAGACCACCCCCGAGCTAGGATGTGTATCCACTAAGGAGGGATAATAGCTCTCTAATAGTCAAGGTCTCATCCCAATGCTAAGCAAACCTACAATTGCGTTTATCAATCAATCTATGGAACAAGGAGTATGCTGCTAAGTTAGTGAGCTCAACTACATAGCTAAAGGAATCTTAGAACACTCAACAAGCATGGAACCCACATCACCTACCTCACCCAACACAAGGAAGGACCTCTTATCTGATGTATAGTCCCTCAAGGCCACTTCCATCCAGTGCTATTTAGGGTGGGCATAGAAAGGTCCATCTGCTATTCTTCATGAGATTACAACATTCACTAGGTTTATCAAGCAGATCCAACCCTAAACTGACCTTCCTCTCTACTATACAAGCAAATTCTTCACAAGGCTGCACCCTAAAATATGCCCTGCAAATTTGGTCTTCTGCAATCGATCCAAGGGTTCATATGGGTTCTTTAGGTTGTTCAAGATCTGCAATTCATCCCACCCATTCATCTATGGCTATTCCTAACCGAGTTCACTATTACACAGGGTTTTCTTTACACATTCAGCCTTGTATATCGGCTCACACGAAAATCATGTTTTCTCTTGTTCTCCCACGACTGGGATCTGCGTGTGCGTGAATGAATGACTTGGGTTCTTGTTCAACACTGGGTTAGCAAACAGGATGTGTGGATTTCCAGGCGTGGAGTGGCTTACGGGACAAGCAAATCATAGGGCCATGCCCTTCCATATGGATTCATAGGTTTCTCCATACTCCATCGAATTCCTGGGTCTTGTTTTCTCAACCACCCTCTTACAGTTGCATTAATGTTAGCATGGTGAGTCAAACGGGTTCACAATTGTACAGGTGGCAGCATGGGTACCAATCCCACCACTCCCTCACCTCTCCCTAGTGGATACACATGGCCCCTTCTCATTGGTTTCCTCCTTAGCCAACTTCTTGGGGTATTTTATTGCAATAATTAATAATTACATCATTTACAAATATTCATGGCTTAACAGCTCATGGATAATCCAACTGTCAAATACTTGCCTATGCAAATAAAACCTGAAAATCCACTAGTGGGGCCTTGGCCTTGAGCTCCATACTAGGGAAAACACATATAGCGTGCATACAATATTTCCATTGAAGCCAATAAACCATAAGGGTCAAAATAGGGGTATTACAACTCTCTCTCCCTTAAAATAACACCGTCCTCGGTGTTCTCAAAACTAAACAAAAATGGGAATGCCTCTTTCATGGCATCCTCCAGCTCCCATGTGGCCTATTCGGGACTAAGGTGCCTCCATTGCACCTTTACCTACCCTATGGCCTTGATCCAGAGCAAAGTGACCTTCTTGTCGAGGATGCATATAGGCTCCACTTTGAACTCTCCCTCTGGTTCCACCTGTATCACCTTCCAATCAATTATGTGATTAGGATCGTGTACATATTTCTTAAGCAAAGAGACATGGAAAAATTTATGAGATTTCATGTTAGTAGGAAATGCAATCCTATATGCAACTAGTCCTATCCTATCAAGGACTTCAAATGGCCCAAAATATCTTGGTGCCAGCTTGGCACAACTTCCCAACTTCATGGAACTTTTCCTTGACTTCACTCTCAAGTAGACATGATTCCCAATATGAAATTCCTTATGAATTCTTTTCATATTTGCATAACTCTTCTTCCTGTCCCGTGCTTCCTTCAAATTTTGTCTAATCTTAACAATCTCTTGCTCCATCTCCTTGATCATTTTTGGTCCAAGTACTACTTTGTTCACCGGGATGTCCCAATCCACTGAAGCTCTACATCCTTTTCCATACAACACTTCAAAAGGACTCATCTTCAATGATGCTTGATGTCCATTGTTGTATGCAAACTCTACCAAATGTATATAGTCTTCCCACTTGGATGGTTTATCCATCACATACATCCTCAACATGTCTTCAAGAATCTGATTTACCCGCTTAGTATGACCATCAGTTTGAGGATGATAGGATGTGCTAAACTTCAACCGAGTTCCTAATTCCTGGAACAATCCTTTCCAAAAATTATATGTGAACTTTGTATCTCGATCTGAAATTATTTCCTTGGGAAATCCATGCAATCTAAATATCTCTCTCATGAAGGTATTTGCAATGTCATTGGCCTTGTGAGTGGACTTGACTGGAATGAAATGAGATACCTTTGATAGAATATCCACCACTACCATTATTGAATCATGCTTCTTCATTGTCATTGGAAACCCCGTTATAAAATCCATAGAGATCACTTCCCACTTCCATTCTGGAATGGGCAATGGCTGCAACAATCCTGTTGGATATTGATGCTCTGCCTTGACTTGCTGGCACTTTTGACACCTATAAATTTACTCAGCTATGTATCTCATCCATTATTAACTTCTTCAAATATGCACTATTTGGAATGTACGACTCTGGTACCCTGATAAATGAGAAGATCATTCTCACCCAGCTGATATCTTGCATACTTTTCATCCACAATACCCTGCTACCATTTCTCCTTGACTTGAAACTTCATCACTGATTTGAGCTTCTAGAATCATTGCCTTCAAATCTGATTTACACATACTTACTGTTGCAATATGGAATTTTCTGCTGAGTGCATCAACACTCCTTATTCTCCTTACCTTTGATATGCTTAATCTCCAAATCAAACTCACAAAGGAACTCCATCCATCTAGTTTGTCTAGCATTCAGATTTGGCTGGTCAAACAAATATTTTAAACTCATGTGATTAGTCTTGAGTTCAAATATCCTTCCCAAGATATAATGTCTCCATCTCTTGAGAGCATGCACTATAGATGCCAGCTCTAAATCATGCGTGGCATAGTTCCTTTCATGCTCTTTTAACTTTCTGGACTCATAGCAGATTACAAACCCTTATTACATGAGTACTCCACCGATCCCTTCAATGCAAGCATCTGTGCATACCACAAAGTCCTTCTTTGGATCTGCGATCTTTAAAACAAGAGCACTAGTAAGCAACTCCTTCAGCTGCCAAAAAACTCTTCTCACATTTTTCAGACCATACAAATATGATATTTTTCCTTTGCAATGAAGTGATTGGGTGAGCTATCTTGGAGAATCCTTCAATGAATCTTTTGTAGTACCCTGCAGGACCCATAAAATATCTAACATCTGCTGCATTCCTTGGAGTAGGCCAATCCATGATGGCTTCAATCTTTTATGGATCTACTGCAATTCCTTATGCTGATATAATATGACCCAAATACTGTACCTTCCACTGGTAGAAGTCACACTTACTCAACTTTGCATACAACTGGTGTTATCTAAGGACTTTCAATACCGTTCTCAAATGCTCATTATGTTCTTCTTCATTTTTTGAATACACAAGAATGTCATCCAATAACACAATTAAAAACTTATCCAAATATTTGCTGAAGACACTATTCATGAGACACATGAATGTAGCAGGTGCATTGTAAGACTAAACGACACCACTGTGAATTCATAATGGCCATACCTTGTCCTGAAGGTTGTCTTATGAATGTTCTCTTCCTTCATCCTCACTTGATGGTACCCAGACCTCAAGTCAATATTTGAAAACACTCAGGCTTCCTTCATTTGGTCAAACAAGTCATCAATCCTTGAAAATGGATACTTTTTCTTAACTGTCACTTTATTGAGCTGCCTGTAATCAATACACAGTCTCAATGTCCCATCCTTCTTCTTGACAAATAACACAGGTGCTCCCCAAGGAGATACACTAGGTCTGATATATTATTTTTCAATTAATTCTTGCAACTGCATCTTCAATTTCACCAATTTTGGTGTACTCATTCTATAAGGAGCCTTGGAAATTGGTGTTGCCCCTGGAACAAGGTTAATGGAAAAGTCAATGTCTCCCTTGGGTGGAAGGCCTGGCACTTCATCTGGGAATACATCTTGGAACTCATGTAACAGCTGAAAGTATTCTAACCTTGGTCCTTTATCTTCTACTGAATATGATATATGCACAACATATATTTGGCTACCCTTTTTATAAAATTTTCTCAGCTGTAAGGCTGAAATATGCCTTACTGAAACATTCTTAGTAATTCCTTTCACTAACCTTGGACTTCCTTCATCATTAATGCATTCAAGTGCTTTCTCATAACAATCCAACTTGGATCTATGTATTTCCAACCAATCCATACCAATTAGGGCATCATATGATCCTAATGGTAAGACATTCAAATATGCATGTGTGAGGAGTCCATTCATTTCTATGGGAAACTCCTTCATCGCTTCACTTACTTTTTTCTTGGTACATGTGGCTAATTGAACTAGCCAAGGCTTATTATGATTTACTTTACCAAGAGAAAAAATTTCAACTACCTTAGGAGACACATAACTATGAGTAGACCTTGGATCAATCAAAATAGAAATATATTTCTTAGCAATATTACCTTCAATATCCACCACTGTTGATTGATGGTATGATTGGTGATCATCCAGTGCTGCATAAATACTAGGTGTTGCTCTTTCCATATCTCCTACTGTAGATGCTCCTTCAATGTTGTGTAATATCCTTGGATTTTCCTTCCGATGTGGGAAATCTTTAAGCATATGGTTTCCTTTACATCCCCAACATTGGAGTGGCCCTTTTGATCCATTTTCTGCTGCTACGGTTTTCTTGAATTATCTTCTTTCTTGCTGGTCGTGTGGAGAAGTTCTGGGCTGATTTCTAAATGGTGGTTTAAATCCATTTTTATTTTGTTCAAACCTTCCTTTGGACTTTACTTCCCAAGCTAGTTGCATCTCTGATTTACCTTTTCTTTGCTTGTAGCAATGCTTTTCCATTCTAATGGCTTCATCCAAGCTTGGTGGATTGACAAACTCAATCCTATATCTTAAATTCTGTGGTAGACTACCAAGGAAACATTGTATTTTCACTTTTTCATCCTTGATGTAGTCTACATACCTCAGCAGCTCCAGAAACTCGTGGACATGCTCATCCATGGTATTCTTCCCTAATCTGAGTTGATTGAACTCTTTTATTTTATTATCATAATACCTAACTGATAGGTGTTTCTCCTGGAAGTATCTTTTAAACCTTTCCCAACTAATTCTTCTTTCACTAATTCCTTTCACTTGCATAAGGTGTTCCCACAAAATTGAATATCTACCACTCAGGTTATAAATAGAAACCCTAGCCTTTTCATTCTCTGAATACTCATGCATTCTGAATCACTTTTTAATTCCAAGAATCCATGCCTCTGCTTCTTTCCCTTCTCTGCTTTCTCCATCGAAAGTGGGAGGCCTAGCCTTCCTAAACTCACCCTGTGGAATACCTCTATGCTTCTTCCTACTCTTACTTTGGTTGGAAGTATGTCTTGGGATTCCTTGAGAACCCTGGGAGTCATTTGACCTGCTGGATGAAGACCTTGGAGAGGTCGTTATGTGTTTTATGCTCACAGAACTCCTTCTAGGGCTTGGATTTCTTTGCCTAGAACGACCGCTAGAGTGACTTCCGACATTTTGTTCTTCTCAGCCTTCGTTACTTGGTTTCAACCCATCATTTATTCCCTGATGCATATCGGTGAGACTGCAATATGGCCGTGTTGAGTTGGTGCTGCTCTTCCAGCACCTTCATCAACCATTCGTTGAAGCTTACCATGGTCTCGGCCAAGGTTGGGGGCTTCACTTGTGCCCTTCTTCCATTGGACTCAGCCTCTCTATGTACCTCTTGCACATTCTCAGCCCACACATCGTCCTTTGTCTCAAATGGATCTTGTGCATTGTTGAAGGTTACCATTTCCCACCTTTCTATGCGCTACCCTGCTATACAAGTCGACTTACTGTTGCTGCCGTCACCGTGCATAACATAGACATCTATTAGACATTACAAGCATGTAAATAAACCTTAGCATATCCATTCAATTTTGGAATTACTCATTGGTCAATTCATCAATCAATAAACGTTATCCAAAGCACGCCATGGGCACATTTCTTTCCCGTAATCCATGCATGGCTTGGCCCTAACAGCCCCAATGCTGCAACTGAAGCTCTGATACCACTCTGTCACATCCCCTTTGGCACATCATGCTCCGATACCACTCTGTCACATCCCCTTTGGCACATCATGCTCTGATACCACTCTGTCACGTCCCCTGACCTCCCTGATGGCCTTCAGAGGCCATGGGAGACCCTCTGATTCTTTTTTTTCTTCCAAATTCATCCAATTCCACACATAGTCGCAACGGCTCGGATCCTCAATCTGCCATTGTGATCCGAAATCCTCCCTTCCGCATTTGGGACCTGGAATTCGTATTTCCAAAACCAACTCTATATCGAATTCGCTCTCCTGAATTCTGCAGTTCCGCAATCCGCATGCAGAACTTTGAAGTCAGATTCCTTCATTGCTACCCCAATGAAAGTTTACCTTCCTCAATCTGCATTTCTGCATCCGCAATGCGGAATAAAGATTGCGGGAAGTAAAACCTCTCTGTCATTACTGCTGTCGTCATTGTGCATAACAAAGACATCTATTAGACATTACAAGCATGTAAATAAACCTTAGCATATCCAATCAATTATGGAATTACTCATTGGTGAATTCATCAATCAATAAACGTTATCCAAACAACGCCATGGGCGCATTTCTTGCCCGTAATTCATGCATGGCTCGGCCCTAACAGCCCCAGTGCTGCAACTAAAGCTCTGATACCACTCTGTCATGTCCCCTTTGGAACATCATGCTCCGATATGACTCTGTCATGTCCCCTGTTGGCTTAAACTGACCCAGAGGTTTCCAATTAGACCCAGGTTCTTTGCGGTTCTCCCTTTTGACCAACAAAACCCCTTCGCACCGGCCCTTTCGGCAACAACCTGTGAGCAGGTTGAGGTGTCACCCAAGGTGTATCTTATGGGGTACTGCAGAATCAGGTTTCCACAGTAAATGATGAGTTGTTTATATGAACAAGCTGCGCAGCGCAGGACAGAAGGAGTGCACTGCGGGTCAAAGCGATGCGATACGCAGCAGGATCTACGCTGCGAGTAACTATGGTGCGGTGATGGAAACACTGCGGGCCTCACTAAGGGCTTCTTACTGCTGCGAATCTTCTACTGGAACTGCAAATCAACCACACTTATCCTTTACTTGGAAGATCTTGAAAAGGTTAAGGCACTGAGATGAATATCACCCATCCATCCATTCAGGCACTTACTGATTATCTTTCTAGCATTCATTCAAGGACTTAGGTTATTACAACGTGAATTGAAATGATAGACGCGACTAACCGTGCTGCGTTCCTTCACTGTGTTAAGAAAGTATTAAACTTAAATGACTGATTCACGATCTTAACATATAAGTGAAATGTTCGACATTCATCTGTTCCCGTGGAACCTAGCATATCATTCCCAAACTTCTCCTATTGGTAAATGCATATCAAAGTTCTCCCATTACAACATGCAAGGAAACATTCAAACATTCATTCTACAGGAAATACAAATAGTCATTCAGTCATAAAACATAATCGCATAACACAGGATTTAACGTGGTTCACTTCCCCGGATGGAAAGCTACGTCCACAAGAACGGTTGGTAATATATTTCTTTCAAAAGGCATGGGGCAACCGTCCTTATTCTGCGCACTCAGCTGCAGACTCTCCTTTCTCTCGGCTAGGTCTCTGCGCACACAACTGCAGAGCCTTTACAATATTCTCAGCTCGGAGAGATTTCTCAATACAAAAGGTTATCTCAAGATTACTCTAACAACTAACATCTAGCCCTCAAAAATAGAGCAACCCCATCCCATACAAAATTGTCTTCTTTTATAGATCATGCCCGAAGGTCATGTCTGTACAATGTCGAAGACCTAAAACCCAAAACCCTAAGGGTTTCCAAAACCGTGCCAGTTTTTCCAACCCGACTTGCTGGCTCCTGGTAGCGTCTATTTGATCATGGTGGATCTCCACGTCCTCATCCTGTCACTATCGGCCTTCCTGTCGCACGCGTGCCTACAGGTTGCTTCTGCCGAACCGTTTCTCTCTAACGGTTTCGCCTTCCAAGCATGACAAACGTCACTTTCCTTAACAACCCACACGTGGCCGCCTTCCTGATTTGCTTATGTCCGCCGCTCAGCAATCCTGGAATATATTTACAAAAATTGCTGCTACCGGTCCAACTAGTACCTGCACCTAATACTTGTCCAGCGTTCCGCTTTGCTGGATCCACGTGGCCTCCTAACTCCGTAGCACTGCTTCTGTGCAGTACTGGTCTTCGCATCACGGCCAAAACTTTGATGCTGCGCACAACTCCGCAGTCTGATCAAAAGTTGGATGCTGCGTACAACTTTGCAGCATCCTCACTACTTAGCCAAAATTTGTATTTCTGAGCTGCGCTTAGCTCAACTTTCCCTGCTTGCCTCAAAAAGGTGTTTCCAAAACTTTATCTCAACCTGGGCCCAACATGCCCCTAACACTTACATGTGGCTCGTCCTCGAGCCACTTGTTGCTTCAGTTGTCTCACTCTACTCCGCGACCGGTGGAACGAACTTGGTCGTGAACTCGTCATATGTGCCGCACAACTGCTTCACTGCTTCTCTTGTATCCTGTTCAACCTGTTTAACTGTTTCAAGCAGTGTTGGAGTTATTTCTTATCCAATTTGGTCTTGTACCTGCTCCTGGTTATCGCGCAGTTCTGCTAACCAATCTTCAATCTGCTGCGATACCGCCATGGCATCCTCTAGGAGCTGCTGCGACTGATTATCCATCTCAGTCTCTTTTTGTCATAATTCTCAGACTTCTTTATTTAAGATGGATATCTCCTTATATCTTGGCAGCCTCTCTCTGGGTGGCAGAGCTTTAACCTCTGCGTTCAACTTGTCCAACGCGGTCCGTTTTTCTTCTACCGTGGTCCTAACCTGTAGTAAGCCTTGATCCTCTTAAAGGGTAGTGATTTCTTATGAAACTTTATCCAGAAGAGATTGGCACTTAGCCATATCACTTGTAATGCTTTTCGAGGCGGCACTCACTGCTTGCTCTCTGACTTGCTGTTCGGTAAGTGGTGTCTGCTCGTTCAGTTTCTTTTGTAGTGCAGCGAGATCAGCCTCATGGAGGATATCTTTATCCTGCATCTCCACCTGTAAAGATCTGACCTTGTCGCCGATCCTCAGAACCGTGTCTGCAGGATCATCCTGGAGTTCTATACCTTCAATATCCAGAGCCAGAGTAGATATGGTAATCTCCAAATTCTTTCGGCAGGCCTGTTCGTCGCCCAGCTGCATGTCTGCGCGTATCTCCAGCTGTCTGTTTGCTGCGGTGAGCTCTGCTTGTGACTTCATCAACTCAACCGTCCGGTCATGCATCTCCTCAACGATCTACATGTGGATAAAGTGCAATCCTGGTAAGGGGATTTTGGCTAAGTCAAGTTCTACCCTCTCGACTTTCTTTGGGTCCAACACAACTTGTTCTGCTATTGGCAATGCAACAGCCAACGGGTCCACATAGACAATTCTAGTCTTCGATGGAAGCGTTATTGCTAACTGCGGCGGTTCTTGCTACGAGGTCCCTACCAACCTCCCTTTAGCTCCTGCTTCCCGCGGCAAGGTAAGGCTTTTCTGGACATCGTCCATTTTCTTCATCAAACCTTGCATTGCGAGCCGCGTCTTCTGCAGGTCATCCTGGATGACCATGTCCTTCTTTTCTTTAACCGTGATAAGCTCCTTCATCTGCTCTGAAACTCTTTCGGCTATCATCTCGTAGTCATCATCATTGAGGACTGCCTCCGATTGAATCTTTGTGGCCTTCACCTTCTTCCTCAACTTTGGCTTCTGCGAAGTCTCAGGTTCTTTTCTCTTCCTTGTTTCTTCAGTGTTTGGGCATGAGAGCGGGATTGGCTCATCTTCTGTTGAGTCTGTCTCCATGTCCATAACCTCTACGCGGAACTCTGGTGGCCAATATTTCATGAGGTCCTCAACGTCCTGCTCATACATGATGTAGTTCCCTGGGAACCACTCTGGTTTCTTCGTTTGTGCTTTCGGCGATATGAAGATACATTTCATATCCGCCTCAAAGTCGATGACGCGGATATACTTCGCCGTGACTTGCTTTGTAATGCGGGTTGTCTTCGTGATTGCATCATGCAGTTGAATATAGTACTGGTAAAAGACTTCTGCTGTCGCATGCTGGCGCTCTGCATTTGTGTTTTCCCAGAGGTTGACGAACTTAAATCCTCTAGGATCATTGGTGTCCATAATGACGCCCACATAATCTCGTGGCTCCTTCCATCCACACAAAGCAATCAGGACGATGATCCAGGTGAAATGGAACTGACCACCATTCACCTATGTGTCGTTGAGTTCTTCAAGTAACTCATTCAATAGAAACCGACACCAATTAAAGTTGTTGCCTTCAGTCGCTGCGGCACCAAGGAGTATTGCACCTGCAGGCACCTCCGAAGGCCTAGCTGTTTTGAGTATCTTGCCTACGAGCAACTGCATTATAAATCTTGTTGCTCTGTCCTCTATATCTTTTGTCGGGAAACCTCTTTTTGTCTTCACCACCGGATGGGTTTTCTTCATCTTCTCAACAGCCTCTTTTTCTTTGCTCTTCCCCTGGAAGAATTGCTTAGGATCCTTACCACGCTTGCTTAGCCCGGTGATGTGGTGGATCAAATCGATGTTAATATCAATTTTCTTGTCCAGCCACAGATAACCTTGGTGGATTCACACCATGAGTGTGCAAACCACGATATTAAGTTCTGGAGAACGGTCAAAATGTGGCAATCTTAACAAGTTCAGTAATCCCAACTGAACGACAGGTGTTAGCCAGCTCTCGGCAACCAGGTTAAGTGTTCCCTTGGCATCCTTTTTCCAGCACATATACTGGTCTGGTTGAAAATCTGGGTACTTGGGAACATCTGGCTCGTCCTTCTTCATTCCCAAGAGGTCATAATCCTCCCATTTACATTCTGCTATCTTTCCTAGCAGATTCTTAGAAGTCTTTCATGTTTTGAGATAGGTGACAGTAGGATGTCATATCTCACATTCTTGGACAATTTAAACACAGGGGCATTCAATGCCCGCGAGGAGATATATTCGGATGTCATCTTCAAGGGTTCTTTCTGAAAGACTAGTGATTTTTGTGCCGAGGAGCCCATCTTTATGACCTTGGTTCGAGGTGCAGTTACGTCTTTTCCTTTATCTTTCGCTTTTTCCTGCATTGTCAGATTAATTCTTGGTGATCTGTGGGATCCTTCACCTTGTTCTACGACGACCTTCTTAACTGGAGTTTTCATTAACTGATGAATCCCTCCGTGCTGAAAGATCCTCAGTGCTTCTTCAATGGTCATTTCTTCTTCTCTATAGGAAGGTTCGGACATTCACGAATGAGATAGAGGCTAGGGTAGACAGAATACAGATGGCTACTAGCTCGGAGAGGTTAACCACAAGAAAATTCTAAGTGCTTGGTAACACCTGCGAGTCTCCTAACGGTGTTATTTATAGGCGCAGCAGACCCCCTCCCGCGCCCTTCAACGGCTAGATAGGCATTTAATGTTATGTCCATTGGCGAATTTGAGCGGATCCTTCGGTCTTTTCTATCGTCAGCATGCTCAAAACGAATATCTTCACTTTAAATGCTGAAGCGGTTGCTGTAACAGTCATCTAACGACTATTTTTTCTGAAAATCCATGCAATGGATATTTTCTCTGAGTGCTGCGCCGAACTGCGCAGCAAGCCATCTGTAACCCTACGTGGCTACTTCGCAGTGCCAAAAATTTCCAACTGCGCGACTTCCACCTTTTTTTTTCCTTCTTCCCGCGCAGCTTCAATAGTGCTGCGCGGTACATAGATCACTCTTCTTATCATACCTTCTTCCTTCTATCATACATGTACAGACTCCTTTACATTTCTAGTGTCCACTTCCAACTATACTTGACACTTAGAAATTCCTTCCTTTGCTCGTTATTCAGGGTTCTGTGAAGCAGTGCTATCATGGTATAGCTTTAGCCTGCTTCCTTTTATCAAGGTTGGCAAGGTATCACCAGCTAAATTGGCTAACTGGACTGCACCAGTGTTAGTAACATGTATCACAGTATATGGGCCGAGCCAATGCATCTTAAATTTACCAGGGAATTTCATGAATTTTCTATCATATAGGAGGACTAGATCACCTACCTGAAAACATTTGTTCTTTATATGGTGATCATGCCATGCCTTCTCATGGTCCTTCTGAGCTTGCTGGTGGAAGCCTGCGATGAAGCCATCTTCCTCCAAGCCCAGTAAGTGTAGCAATCTTTCTTCTAGAGCTTCTCAATCTGCCATTCCTGTGAATGCAACGATTCTTAAACTAGGGACAATATATTCCATAGGCATTATAGCCTCCTGCCCATAAACCAACCGAAAGGGTGTCTGTCCTGTCACTTTCTTGCATGTGGTCCTGTATGCCCATAACACATATGAGACGCGCAGGTCCCAATCGTCTCTATTTACATTGCATACCTTAGTGAGTGCGTTCTCCAATATTTTATTGAAAGCCTCTACAGTAACATTCGGCTGTGGATGATATGGAGTGCTGCGTTGATGAGGAATGTGGAATTCCTCTTTAAGTGCCTCAATAGTCTTGTTCAAGAAGTGAGTACCTTGGTCACTCATCAAAATTTTTGGACAGCCAAATCTGGTGAGTATTTCTTCAAAAATAAACTGCACAGCAATACTGGTGCTGCAATCCTTAACTGGTTTTGCTTTCGCCCATCTGGTGAGGTAATCAGTAGCAGTAATAATATACCTTGCACCCGTTCTTTTTCTTGGTGGGTTTATAGGACCCACAAAGTCTATTGCCCATTTTTCAAATGGCTGCAGTGTCAACTGTGGATTCAATGGCATCTCATCTCGTCGTAATGGTTTTCTTGTCCTCTGACAGACATCACAGTTCCTACAATGTTCTTTGGCATCTTTATGGAGTGTAGGCCACCATAGCCCTGTGTGCAATATCTTTTGCGCGGTATCCCTTCCTGCATAGTGACCTCCCGCGATTCCTGAGTGTGCGTCCGCTAGAATAAATGGCTTCTCATGATCGAGTACACACCTGCGCAGGACTTCATCTGGACTGAGTTTGTATAACTGACCTACAATTATAGTGAAGTCTGCGGTGCGCACCACTAACTGTTTTTTCTGCTGGATAGAGAATTGCTGCGGTGCCAACCCTGTGGTTAGGAAGTCAATAATATCCTTGTAATAATCATCGGCAACCTGTATAGCAAATAGCTGCGCATCAGGTAGACTGTCTTCAATGTTTGTTGGCTCCTCTCCCGACTCAATCCTTGACAAATGATTAGGTCCCAAGTTCAGTCTACTTGGCTTGACAATAATATCAAATTCATATTCCTGGAACAACAATAGCCATCTGCATATGCGTCCCCCTAACACTGGCTTTTTGACCAAGTATTTCAACGCAGAATGGTCAGTAAACATAAGGAAGTGCGATCCTAGCAAGTAGTGTCTAAATTTCTGTAGAGCATATACCATTGCAAGGCCTTCCCTCTCAGTAGTAGTATAGTTCTTCTCTATTGTTGAAAGCTTTCTGCTAGAAAATGCAATAGGGTGGTCAATAACTCCCTCCCCTGGCTGAGCTAGCATGATCCCCAGGGCAATACATGATGCGTTAACATGGACATGGAATGGCTTTGTCCAGTCTGGAAAGACTAGAATCGACACAGTGACCATCTTTTATTTTAATGTATCAAAACCCTGTTCGCATTCTGTGTTCCAAATGAACGGTGCATCCTTCTTCAACAGCTTTTCCATTGCTACGGTTATCTGCGCATAACCCTTTATGAATTTCCTGTAATATCCAGTATGGCCTAAGGTAGATCGCAACATCTTTACTGAATTTGGTGTTGGTAAGTTTGCGATGACTGCAATCTTCGCAGGGTCTACCATCAATCCTTGCTTATAGACAATGTGGCCAAGTAAAATTCCATAGGGCACACAGAAAATACACTTCTTCAAATTCAAGGATATTTGATGCTGTCGACACTTTTCGAGCATCATGCGGAGATTCGTGCAATGATTTTTCAATAGACCAAACACAGTCCAATCATCAAAGTATGCTTCTAGAAACTTGTGCATAAAATCTTTAAATGCTGCGATGACGACTCTAGAGAATATGGCAGGTGCGTTCTTCAGACCAAAAGGCACGACGGTGTACTGGAATGACCCCCATTCTGTAGCAAATGTCGTCTTATTCCTATCCGCAGGATCAATCCTGATCTGATGATAGCTAGAGAAACCATCAGTGAAAGAATATGCCTCATTTCCTCCAACGTTATCAAGCACTTCGTCTGTGAATGGAGTAGGAAATGGGTCGTGCATGGAAGCATCATTCAATTTTCTGACATCCACACAAATCCTGATCTCGCCTTTTGCTTTCTTGTCTTGAACAACCATGGGGCTAATCCATTCGGATTCTTCGACCGGTTCAATGATTCCTGCCTCTAGCATCTTATCCAGCTCTGCGCTGACTTTTTCCTTATAGCGCGGATTCAATCTGTATGGCCTCTGCTTGACAGGCTTAGCAATTGGCTTTAAAGGTATTTTCATGACCCCTAGATCTCCCAAAATTCCTTTCATCTCTGTAAATTTTGTTGGAAACAGTTCCTGATACTCATGTAAGGTATCTGCGATCTGTGCAATAGTCTGATCATCCCAATAATCTCCTATTGATGCGAACTTCGGATCTTTGTCTGTGCCAATGTTTACTTTTTGTGTTTTTACTGGTCCAGTCATATCTGGGATTTCCAACGGAGGTCCTTCTACCTCGCGCGCGACTTCTGACTTTGGTATATCTATGTTGCGCGGGTCCTCCTCATCGTCTTCATTTGTATCATTGGTATCTTCTGCTAAGTTGTAACAATCGATAAAGTGCTCTTCATGTTCCTTCCATTCCAATTGTAAGTGCGCAGGAACACAATCTGTCCCAAAAAACTCCTGCAATGTTATGTTTTGATGAGGACAGTCATCCTGGAATATGCGCTTCTTGATTAGCTGTAATGCTTCATGGATTAATGGATTCTCATCTTCAAAACTGAAGTCTTTCTGGAAGTTTGCAGTGAGCAGCTCCCAATCAGTGAGTTCACTGCGCAGCTCCAGGTCGAGGTACCATTTCTCTGGGATACCCGCATCCAATGTATGTACAAATAAATGTACCCATTCTGTAAGTGGTCTTCCCACCCATTCCTTTGAACAAACTTCAATATGATGACTAGGGTCTATCTATCCATTATACTTTTCAAAGGTTAAAGTAACCTTTTCGGCGAACCGGATCTGCATCTTAGTTCTGCATTGATCCCAAGTGGTCAATGTTTTCTTATGTGCATTCCACCATATGGCAGGTGTATTGCGCAATGCTATATCTAAAGCTGGCAGTCTATGATCATCTGGTATAGCTGCAGTATATTCCCTAATGAAACTGTAAACATTAGCAGAACCATCATATGTGGGATTAGGACTCATCTCTTTTCCGATCCAACGCAGTGATTTCGTAACCTGCGCGCATCTTCTTGTTGATACTTCATGCATGCAGCTTTGCCAATTTTCTAGTCCTGCATCGGAGTTAGAGATACAAGAAGTGTCACATCGCCAGCTGAGCGTACCATTCGCCGTAGGATTAATGTAGTCTTCCTTGTTTGCAGTCAGCTGGTATAGTCGGTCTAAATCTTGAGCTTGGGATTCCTCCTGAATCGGCTCACTGTATCTGTCACCATCTTTAGGGTCCAATGGTGCGATGACCCTAAGATGCTTCCCTTCAAAGATCATCTTCTTTGTCTTCAAGTTTATGATAGCCAAGTTATCCATAGCCCAATCAATTCCCAATATTGCTGGAAAAGGTTGACTATCATCCACAATTTCAATAACTTCAAAGTCTGCATGACTCTGTACTCCGTCGATGTCAACTACTACATTAGCTAAGCGGCCAAAAGGTATGACCTTCTCTTGATTAGCCATTCATAACTAGATAGGTGACCAGAGCAAATTTGGTCGACCCATCGGCTGCCATGTCTGCTTAGTCAAGACATTCACTTCTGATCCCAGATCAAGGACGACTTCATCCATTTCAAAATCTCCTATCTGCGCAGTAATCCTCATCTCTCGGCTTGTTCTTTTGTGTTTCCTTATATGATGTACAGTGCTATCTGGAGTCTCTGTTGCAATCTGAGGTTCATACTAGCTGATGAGCTTCTGGAGCTCTACTATGGCTTTCTCTCTTTTTAGTAACTTCATGCAGCTTCATAAGAACTGCGCAACAGAACTACAGACATCTGTCGTAGTGCTTGTTTTATCATAAGGAGCCGGCATGTCTTCAACATGCGGTGTTTCACTGCACAGCAGGATCCTTGATAACTTATCTGCTGGTTCTCTAAAGGTATCTTGCGCGTCAATGAAGATCTCTTTGTTCTTATGTAAGTTAAGAGGGGGTGCTTTTCTTGGAGCTTTCCTTATACATACTATTTCAAGGGGATCCTTCTTCGTATGTGCCTCCCTTGATGTTGAAGCTTCCGCTCCTCTGTCACGGCCTGTCTCATCACCACTGCGCATGACCACATTGATGCTCGGATCCACTAGTCTATTTTCTACTGCGATCCACTGGACATTTGGATTCGGGGCCTCTGTTTGTCTTCTCTTCTGCATTTCCACCTCTAATACTGGGCAATCTTCAATAACATGCTCAAATGATTTACAATAATTGCACGTAGTGCATGGGTTAGCACAATCTCTAGATACGTGACCGGGTTGGACACAATTATAACAAATGACTTGGCTGCGGCCTCTTCCCTGCGCCGGACCAACATTTCTTCCTCTGCCGCGGTATCCACCACCACGACCTCTGTATTCTCCTTGGTTATATTGTGTGTTATCTTGCTTAGGCTGATTTTCTTCCTGTACGCAGTATACGCCAGTGCCTCTCATTGCATCCATATCTCGTTTTCTTTCATTCATTAATTCATATGCGCGGCAGTTGGATTCATCATGTCCAACTGATTTACAGAAATTACAATATAAATTCTTAGGAGTTTTCACGTATTTCTGGATAAGGTAACCGTCTTCAGGTCTGTGGTTCTACAAATTTCACACCATGGGGCCTGATTTTGATTTAATGGGTTAGGCGCACCACTATTAAGATAGTCGCGGAATAGAGGGCAATGCTCGCGGTCATGACCTTCTCCTTTACAACTTGTACACCAGACCTCCTATCTAGGTTCATATCTTTGTTCTTTACCATTTTTCATACTTTGCAGTTCAATTGTCAGGGTGGTCAGCTGGTTCTGAATCTAAGACATCCCATAACTAGTATCACCAATCGGTGAAGCTTCCAGCTTCATTGCGATTTCCAAGGCCTCTGCCTGTGATAAAACCTTCTGTTGCATCAATGGTAATCTTATATGGGGTAACAACGTAGCAATGAACCATTCTTTGTGCTGTTCTGGCGGTATAACAAAACTTACTTGGTCTAGTAAGGTCTTAAATTTTTTATCAAATTCCCAGACCGTTTCAGTTGGTCTCTGCTTTATTTCCTTCAGCTCAGTTATACACTGAGACTCAGACTTAGGTTTCTTGAACTCAGCCACCAGCACGGCTTTAATTTCTACAAGGGTTCTGTGCTGTACCTGAGAGTATTTCATAAACCAGTGTAAAGCTTTGTCTCTAAAGGTGGTGATGAGCTGTGCTTGCTTCACGGCATCATCCTGTATTTGTCTTACACTCCATACAAATTCACAAAGGAATCAATGTTGATCAGGGTCTTCTAGGCCAGTTCCTTTGAATATTGGCAATTTCATATCCGTGTTTTCCATTGTGCTACTAAGTGGTGGAGCACCGGGATTAGTGCGCGGCTGGTGTAAAGGGATCTGCGCAGTAAATACAAATGGGACTATCAGGAGAGATGGACTAGGCTGAGTCTTCTGCGATGTGGGATGCGTAGCGGGTGGTTTTTGAGATAAAGGTGGTGCGGTTTGTGCAGCCGACGAATTCTCAAGGGTAAATGGTTGTGCAACTTCGTTATCAAGATCGCAGGGGATCTCAATATTAATATGAAGTTTAGGCCTTCCAGATTCTTATTAATTTTATATCTCTTACCACTTCCAAGAGTATGTGTCTCTTTGTCAGAATCAATATATGTACTGTTTATCATGACAAACTTCAAGAATATTACTGCATTCTTAAAACACCTTTCTCAGCTAATAGCATCTTAATGTATAGACTGAGATTGTTCAGAAACTTACCTTGGAATCTTCCGAAAAAGTTTGCTTCTGCTTGGCTGTAGGATTTGAGTGTGTCTACAACAAATTCTGTTACAAAGCCTTCTAGCATATGATTGACCGAATAGTCAACTGCGCATGACAACGGGTTGTCTAACGCTTTGAGCTGTGCTGTGAGCTCAGGATTCCACTCTGTGGGTACTCCTCCCTGGAAAAAAGTTTTGTTCTCTACGAGCCGCGAGATCCACACATGCAGCTTGTTTGGAAATGATTCCCAAAATATCTCGTGAATATCGTCAAACAGATATCTCTCTGACTACTATGTGTCACTTAGACGCAGATGTCTATTCTCTTGTCTGTTAAAATCTCTTATGGTCTTATCCCACCAAGCTTGCATTTTTGTCTTTTCAGGATGCCAATTGTCAGATCCTTCGGGGAATTGATATTCATCTTCACACATCATGATTGAAACTCATCATGGATTCTAGCGTGGCAACGAAACCATTTGTTGGCTTAAACTGACCCAGAGGTTTCCAATTAGACCCAGGTTCTTTGCGGTTCTCCCTTTTGACCAACAAAACCCCTTCGCACCAGCCCTTTTGGAAACAACCTGTGAGCAGGTTGAGGTCTCACCCGAGGTGTATCTTATGGGGTACTGCAGAATCAGGTTTCCACAGTAAATGATGAGTTTTTTATATGAACAAGCTGTGCAACGCAGGACAGAAGGAGTGCGCTGCGGGTCAAAGCGATGCGGTACACAGCAGGATCTACGCTACGAGCAACTACGGTGCGGTGATGGAAACACTGCGGGCCTCACTAAGGGCTTCTTACTACTGCGAATCTTCTACTGGAACTGCAAATCAACCACACTTATCCTTTACTTGGAAGATCTTAAAAAGGTTAAGGCACTGAGATGAATATGACCCATCCATCCATTCAGGCACTTACTGGTTATCTTTCTAGTATTCATTCAAGGACTTAGGTTATTACAACGTGAACTGAAATGATAGACGCGACTAACCGTGCTGCGTTCCTTCACTGTGTTAAGAAAGTATTAAACTTAAATGACTGATTCATGATCTTAACATATAAGTGAAATGTTCGCCATTCATCTGTTCCCGTGGAACCTAGCATATCATTCCCAAACTTCTCCTATTGGTAAATGCATATCAAAGTTCTCCCATTACAACATGCAAGGAAACATTCAAACATTCATTCTATAGGCAATACAGACAGTCATTTAGTCATAAAACATAATCGCATAACACAGGATTTAACGTGGTTCACTTCCCCGGATGGAAAGCTACGTCCACAAGAACGGTTGGTAATATATTTCTTTCAAAAGGGATGGGGAAACCGTCCTTAGTCTGCGCACTCAGCTGCAGACTCTCCTTTCTCTCAGCTAGGTCTCTGCACACACAGCTACAGAGCCTTTACAATATTCTCAGCTCGGAGAGATTTCTCAATACAAAAGGTTATCTCAATATTACTCTAACAACTAGCATCTAGCCCCCCAAAATAGAGCAACCCCATTCCATACAAAATTGTCTTCTTTTATAGATCATGCCCGAAGGTCATGTCTGTACAATGTCGAAGACCTAAAACCCAAAACCCTAAGGGTTTCCAAAACTGCGCCGGTTTTTCCAACCCAGCTTGCTGGCTCCTGGTAGCATTTGTTTGAACATGGTGGATCTCCATGTCCTCATCCTGTCGCTATCGGCCTTCCAGTCGCACGTGTGCCTACAGGTTGCTTCTGCCGAACCGTTTCTCTCTAACGGTTTCACCTTCCAAGTGTGCCAAACATCGCTTTCCTTAACAATACACGCGTGGCCGCCTTCCTGATTTGGTTATGTCCACCGCTCAGCAATCCTGGAATATCTTTCCAAAAATGGCTACTACCGGTCCAACCAGTACCTACACTTCATACTTGTCCAGCATTCCGCTTTGTTGGCTCCACGTGGCCTCCTAACTCCACAACACTGCTTCTGCACTGTACTGGTCTTCGCATCACGACCAAAACTTCGATGCTGTGCGCAACTTTGTAGTTTGATCAAAAGTTGGATGCTGTGCGCAACTTCGCAGCATCCTCACTACTTAGCCAAAATTTGTATTTATGAGCTGCGCTCAGCTCAGCTTTCCCTGCTTGCCTCAAAAAAGTGTTTCCAAAACTTTATATCAACCTGGGCCCATCATCCCCTTTGGCACATCATGCTCTGACACCACTCTATCATGTCCCCTGACCGCCCTGATGGCCTTCAAAGTCAATGGGAGACCCTCTAATTCTTTTTTTTTTCTTCCAAATTCATCCAATTCCACACACAACCGCAACGGCTCGGATCCGCAATGGGCCTCCATTGTGATCTGCAATCCGCCCTTCCGCATTCTGTAGTCCGCATTCGAGACCCGAAAGTCAGACTGCCAAAGCCAACTCTATATCGAATTCGCTCTCCTGACTTCTGCAGTTCCGTAATCCACATGTGGAACTCGGAATTCAGATTCCTCCATTGCTACCGTGATAAAAGTTTACCTTCCGCAATCCGCATTCCGCATTCCGCAATGTGGATGCAGAAATGCAGAATCCCTTATTCAGATTCCGGGGAGGGTTTAACTTCTTGTAATCTGCATTCCGCATTCCGCATTGTGGATGCAGAAATGCGAAATTCCTTATTCTGATTCCGAGGAGGTTTTACTTCCCACAATCCGCATTTCGCATTGCGGATGCGGAAATCCACAATCCATATGTCACCAATGGTTGGTCCCCAACCTCCGCAATCTGCGATCCGCATTGCGGATGTGGAAGGGTCAGGACCACAAACCTCTACTCTAGCAAGTTTCCAGGGCAAACTTCCAAGGGTCAGAACATCCTTATCCTTGGTCCAAATGGGACAAGGTTGGTACCGTTGGAAAGCTCTATCCAATGGCACAATCCCAACCCCATATAATCACTCCAACCATCCTAATTTACAAACTAAAACTCTGTCCATAACCACACCCAAGTGACTTATCCTTCTGCAGGTGAATTTGACCCGTTCCTGCCATGACTTCTCCCTTCACCTGACCACAGAGGGGATCATAAACACATCAGGGGTTATCCCCCTTTTTCCCCAATTCCAGATGTAGTCAAGTTGTCCCTTTGAAGGGTGAATATAATGCATAATAAACACATATAATGAAATAATCTAGTTAACATGCCAACAACCTACAGGGGTTAGTCATGCATATCATTCATGTGAATAATGAAGTGCTCATCCATGCATTAGATCTCATATTCAAGCTTACACATGGATTCCTAAAGAGATAGTTCATGGAGTCATCCATTTATTAACCTATAGCATAGAAAGCATAACATGAAAACAGACTCATAACACATGATTTACTCATCATTTAACACATATAAGCACTTACCTTTGGAACCAAAGTTTCCCAAGCAACTGGCTAAGTGAGGACAACTTTCCACCCAACCTTAGGTCTCTGTCGAGCCTGTACTCTTTCAGCTCAGAGACCACCCCCGAGCTGGGCTGCGTATCCACTAAGGAGGGCTAATAGCTCTCTAACATTCAAGGTCTCATCCCAATGCTAAGCCAACCTACAGTTGGGTTTATCAAGCAATCCAGGGAACAAGGAGGATGATGCTAAGCTAGTGAGCTCAAACGCAAAGCTACAAGCATCTCAGAACACTAAGCAAGTATGGCACCCAAATTACCTAACTCACCCAACACAAGGAAGGCCCTCTTCTCTACTGTACAGTCCCTCAAGGCCGCTTCCCTCCAGTGCTATTTAGGGTGGGCATAGAAATGTCCAACTGGTACTCTTCATGAGATTACAGCCTTCACTAGGTTTATCAAGTAGATCCAACCCTAAACTGACCTTCCTCTTTTCTATACAAGCAAATTCTTCACAGGTCTGCGCCCTAAACTCTGCCCTGCAAATTTGGTCTTTTGCAATCAATGCAAGGGTTCATATGGGTTCTCTAGGCCATTCAAGCTCTGCAATTCATCCCACCCATCGATCTATGGCTGTTCCCAACCGGGTTCACTCTTACACTAGGTTTTCTTTACACATTTGACCCTGTATATTCAACTCACACGGAAATCACATTTTCTCTTGTTCTCCCACAACTGGGCTCTACGTGTGCGTGAATGAATGACTTGTGTTCTTGGTCAACAATGGGTTAGAAAACAGGATGCACAGATTCCTAGGCGTAGAGTGGCTTATGGGACAAGCAAATCATAGGGCCATACCCTGCCTGTCGAGTAAAATATATGCTATCTATTTCGACATTAAATTGTCAACCCGGGGCTTGTAAGCTTAGAGGTGCCGACACTGAATCCTAAACTAGTCTATCCTAAAGCCAACAACACACTTAAAATCAATAATCAAAACAAGCAACCAAAGATAGCTCAACACTTGAGGAAGAAACTCATCATGAAGTGACCATATCTTACAAGTTAGGTCATTAATCTATCCATTGGTGGTTGAGAGCTATCGAAAAAATTTAATATGTAAGAAAACTAAAGTGTGGAATTTAATATAAACGAAAAATCAAAATCAACACTAAAATGACAAACTAGTGCAAGATCGACATGACTAGCAAGAGACAAGAGGAACAGGTTAGTCAGTTGGTCAAATGATTAATCCAAACCAATAAACCAATAATGCTTTCAAACCCTAGTGCAGAAGTTAGTCCTAGAAGAAGTACCGAATAGAGTACTAGAATGAGGACCGGATAGTGTACTAGAATGAGGGTCATTTGATCCTAATCCAAAGTGTGGGAATGAATGCATCACCAAGTGTGAGAATCAATTTATCACCAATAAAATGATATATAATGCATTAAAAGTAATAAATCATGCCATTCAATTTCATTGCTTTTAATTAATAGATTGAAAATAAAAGATAAGCTTTTGAGAGTGAATGTAATGATTTAGGTTTAAATGTGATGACATAATAGTGAAATAAAGAGACAATTTAGGGGCCTAACATCCTCCCAGACCGAAGGTATGGCACGTCCTCGTGCCATGAATGAATTGGAAGTGGTCTTTCATTTTTTCAAAAACTTTGTTTGATCATCAATATTTTATAGGCAATCTTCAACAAAACTAAGCCAACTTTAATACTGCATGAAAAACTAGAACTTAGAAAAAGAATTATTATGTTATGTTATGAGATGACCAAAACAACTTCATATTAATTAATATTTCTTAATACATATAATTCCGCCAACTAGTAACAATTCATGCTTATGAAGACCATATAATTTGTGATGGGGGATTTTCCTTGTGTCCTAAAACTAGAAACATGAGTGTATAGATGGCCTGTAATTTATGTAAAGCCTATAGGAAACTAGTCATCCTTGTCTCATTTTCAAAGGCTTATTGTCATCCAAGTTATATGGGTAAAGTTCACATTGGAGTTCATTAAACTTATACAGTTATGGGTCCACCTGGAAAGATAAGAAATCTTTAATCCACTGGTCTTAAGATAATCTTAAGACTATTCTCCCCTGGCCAAAGATATGGCATGTCCTCGGGCCATCAATAAATTAACACCGGGTTGTATGCTTCTTATGTAAACACTCTAGATCAACATCAATCAACAGGAAATTCTAGGAAGCTATTATTATTACTCTAAAGAAAACTAAACATTTTTAGAAAAAGAAAAATAAATGCTAAGTGAGAAGAATGATACTTATAGATTTCAAAATTAAAAATATTTCATAAATGCTTGCTAAGACCATATACGTTGTGTAGGAAATTTTTCGAATGTTCCTAGTTAGAAAACATGAGAGTATATAGATGGTCTGAAAAGACTTATAGGAAACAAGTCATCTCTGACTCATTTTTCAAAGACTTATTGTCATCCAAGGAATAAGGATAAATTTCACATTTTGAGTTCGTTAATATCTACATTGTCGGGTTCCACTTCTAGGATAGTAATATCCTAGATATAGTTTGAATTAGATAACAGGGTCTAAGTTCAACTTACAGCTATTCTCTAATGACAAATGAATGATTGGATTAACCATGTATATGTGTACTCAGGTTCTTCATTTAAAAGTTGAGCCATATGCATAGTAATATGTTTACTATGTCTCTCTTACCCGACATTGCCCTGCTGCTAGCAAGCCTGTTTAGTACTTGGCGGGTTTACCTTGGTACCATACAAGTATATCCCCACTGCCGGCGAGCCTGTTTAGTACCTCGACGAGTTTGCTTGTATTTACCGAACTTCCTTATTTATGATTTTACTCAGCATGGACACACTGCCAACAGGCCTATTCAGTACCCCGACAGATTTGCCTCTTAACTATATAATTATTCCAAAAGATATTAATGTATGTGTAAGCCGGTTGGTACTAGATTATTTCAGGTTTGCTAAGCACATAACTCAAAATTTAAATTTAACCCATGAGTAACATTATTTATAATAGCCTGGAATTATAGTTCATGCCAAAAGAGAATGACCTAAAGTTGTCCTCTAGTCCCTAATCCTATATTCTTCATATAAAAGTTTAATAGTGTTCCTCCATAGGTAGAAATGTCACTTACTCTCATGCTACTATTTAGTAAAGATACTTAAATAACAAGCTTTGATGATGAGTCTGGGACGCACAAGTGACCTATAGGCATTAGATAGACCTTAAAGTCATGATATTTAAAGTTGGCCTTGAGCAACTATTCTAATGATTAGTTAGAAATATGCATGTATGAGAATGATTTTTAAATTGTTTTGTCTTAGCCATTAGCATTATCTTCTTCTTAATTCTTTTATTGAAAAATAGAACAAAAAACGAATTTGCATTAATCTTTAAACTAAACATGCAACTTTTTATTTATATACATATTTTCCTATTCTACCTAAGAACAAAGAAAATATTTTTATTCAAGTATATGAACTATTCCAATGTAACCAAGTGCGAAGAAAGATGAAAAACATACCTATATCCACATATGAAAAAGTTAAAGCAATGGTTACCTGAATGTGGAGAACCAACCGACTTACTTGCTTTTGCAACAGAAGGTGTTGAAGGAGGGAATGGTGTTGTGGTCTGGTTACCTCTTGGAACCAGCTTTCAATGTAGTCCTGGTACTCACCTTCCTTCATTATGTCATACAGATCCTCTTCTCCTGGTTGAGCGGTTGTTTGAGCACATGATGGATCAATTATCATGTATGTTGAGAACTCTTCAATTTCAGGTTGCTGTCCTTCAGATATAATACCCAATGTGTCATCTTCTTTTGCGGTTTCGCAAAGAAAATCCTTTTGTAGCTCTCGAGAACTTGGTTCGTCTGTCGTATCAAGAGAGGTTGATAAGCTCTTAATTGATTTCAAAATGTGTCTTTCCTGAAAAGAAGATATCCTCGCTGCTGCTAGGATTTGAGAGAGTTCTATCATACTAATAGTCACCTTCAAATCCATGTCTTGGTTGGTAGGTCTTGCTTCACACAAGGATTAGTGGTTGGGGTTCTTACTGCACCCAAAAAAATTATGTGTTTTTTAAAGGCTATCTACTACTAAAACAAATTTGCAAATTAAACACACCACACTTTTATGAAATAAAACACCTACATGAAATTTACTTGCGGAAAGTAAACACACTCAAATGTACAGAAAGAAAATCACACTTGCATAAGAGTAAATTGTGGGAAATAAAACTACTTAAATTTACAAAATAAAAGCACACGTACATGAATTTAAACTAAGGGAAAGTAAATTATCTATGTTTTCAGAAAGAAAAATACACTCGACTATGGGAAAGTAAACTATCTACGTTTGCGGAAAGAAAAGTACACCTAACTATGAGAAAGTAAACTATCTACGTTTGCGGAAAGAAAAGTACACCTAACTATGAGAGAGTAAACAATATACGTTTGCGGAAAGAAAAGTACACATAAGGGAAATAAATCAAACTCTGCGTAAAGTATTTAACACACTTGTGCGAAAGAAATAACAACAAGCCTTTGGGGCACCTCACTATAGTGGATGCGCAGGTTCTTACCTCTCGTCTTACCGTTCTCCCCTCCCCCTTGTTGTGTAATTTAAAAGCAACCTATCTACCTAGACTCCAACCCCTTTAGCACCTCCCTGGCAATGGCGCCAAAAATGCCGAGTAAAATATATGATATCTATTTCGACATTAAATTGTCAACCCGGGGCTCGTAAGCTTAGAGGTGCCGACACTGTATGTACAGGACTGAATCCTAAACTAGCCTATCCTAAAGCCGAAAACACACTTAAATTCAATAAGAAAAACAAGCAACTAAAGATAGCTCAACACCTAAGGAAGAAACTAATCATGAAGTGACCATATCTTACGAGTTAGGTCATTAATCTATCTATTGGTAGTTGAGAGCTATCGAAAAATTTAAAATGTAAGAAAACTAAAGTACGGAAATTAATATAAACAAAAAATCAAAACCAATACTAAAATAACAAACTAGTGCAAGAATCTATATTAAAAGAATTAAAACCAAACTAGAAAGAATAAACAAAACAAAGTCAAAACGAACTAAATGATCTAAAGAAAACTCTATACTAAATGTAACTCATAATCTGTCCCCCATATCAATAACACAAGAATTCAAAAGATAAAATACAAGAGTTACTAAACAAATTACAAAATATAAATAAATATTGACAAACTTATTAAAATACAAAATTACATCTATAAACTACAAATAAACAAACTCTATCAAACAAATTTTATTAAACTACAAATTCTCATTTACAAATTTCAATAACATAAACAAACTTTATTAAACAAAATATATTACAAACCTTAACTTTACAAATTACTCAAAATATATTACAAACCTTAACTTTACAAATTACTAAGTATATAAATTTTATTAAACAAAATATATATTAAATTACAATTTTACAAATCAACAAAGTGTAATTATATATATATACAAATATCAAAACTCACATATTTAAATTATTATTATAAGTGACTTTGAGTTTGATAAAACATCTACATCTACATTGAAATTTGAATTCAATTGGAATTGGAGTTTGAATAAAACATTCCCATGTAATCAACACATAGAAGTTATATCCAGACGCAAAGAATTGAGAATTCTCATAAAGATCTATGTATATGTTTGAATATAGGGTTTTGTGATCAGTGCATGAAACCAGAATACGTTTGAAGCAATGCACAGAACTATGTTTGGGTATATAGCTTGATAACCAATGCATAGAAATTATGTCATTAACGCAAAGAATTATGTAAACAATCGCATGGAGTTATGTGCACAAAAAAAAATACCGAAACTAAACTGTGTGATTAGAAATGTACAGAACTATATACTTATAATGAGAAACAGGGTTTCCGAGCATGAAATTCTACAGTGATTCCATTTTCAACTAAATTCTACAGTATTTACAAAAATGAGAAGAAAAATAAATTAATTTAACCTGCACTCAAACCAGAAATCAAAATCTATGAATTCAAATTAAAACGAGGACAAACCAAACTACAAATTCATTTCTGTACTATCGAATCAAGAACCAAAATCTGTACAATAAATGTTGCTTCACTCCAAAAAGAAGAGTGAAACCCAGAAGAATTGTCTATCCTCCCCTTCCCCAGGCCTCCGATGTCGAATTTATACATGAAAAAGCCATTGGGGAAGGATAGAATCGAATCCCAAAATCCCTGAGTTGTTGAAACACATTTTTAAATTAGAAAAACGACCATTCACGTTTTCTGGGAAATCCGTTTTGAAGAATCACGAACTGCTCTCAAATGGTTTTAAATTTTCACAAAATTCTAGCAGGTCTGTTCTGCATAAAACCCATGTTCCGAAATTTAGAATTTCGCCTCTATTTCGCCTCCATTTTGAATTGCGAGCTGCTCACATTTGAAAGGTTCTGAGTGAGATCTGATAAGTAAAAATCCATCTGTCCAAAATGACATCACTGAGCTGTACTGCCAAGTCCGTGAATATCACATACCCCATGTTTTGAAATGCCCTTTTGAGGGCTTCGAAGTACCCCCGTAGCACGTTCCACTGTAGATGGAAAGCAGGGCCGGAGGCAATAAAAGATTAGTAGGAGGAACTGCTCTGTCTCTGGAATCGACGACTTAACATGTTTGGTGAAATCAACAAGTGGTTCATTCGCCGGTATGGCAGTGTTTCTGGCACGACACAACCACAAGCAACATCTGCCAGAGTGTGTTGAGGAATGCAAGTAGATACCAACCAAATTGGCGACTCCTTTCATGAATGCAAGTTCATTGCCGTGGGTATCCAGTGACATCTACGTTGTGGTTGTTTATCTCCCGAACGATGATGAGCTCCCGGTGAGGCGTTACACCACAGTCATGAAATCCTGCACACCTGCGTGGATGATCTTAGGAGACTCCATGTAGGTTATAACTGGGTCTGATCTGTTGACGGTAGGCACGACGGAACGCAGGGAACAGAAAGGGCAGGCTTCAGAATCTCGTGAGACTCCCTACATATCTTCAGAGGAGGAGGCCTCACTCCCCGCAGCTCCTTCCTAAGCGTTGTAAATCTCGATCGATTACAATTCATGATAATAATATTCAGAACCGGTTAAGAAGAACTAATTCTATCAAACTCCCGTCCCAAAAAAATTGGAATCCAAGTCAAGTCAACGGGACATTCTTCTCATTTTCCTCCGACATCATCTGCTGCATAGAAATAGAGATATCAGTTTTGTTTACAGCTTCTGATATATTTCAAACCCGCATATGGTTATAAACTGAGAACAAGTCCAAAGGTATTTTAGGATTAGAAGGGTTAGGGTGGCAGGTAAATTTTGGAACTCCATTGAATAACTGCTTCAAATATAAAATCATTGGGGACAAATGCTTGGCCTGAGCTACTGACATGAATATCTCCATTACTTGTGCAGACTAGGACTATATGCTTCCAAATCAAACAACATTCTGATTCAGTTATTCCATGGTTGTCACTTCCTGCTCGATCCAGCCCTAGCGAGCAGTAGTCTTCAATTTGTAGATGGTTGGGTACACCAAGAGAATTTGAAAAGAACTCAAGCAATGCTTCATCATACCAGCTTTCCAGGACTTTTAGCCTCAATTTGAAAAGCACGTGTACGTCATGAATTACACAGGATTCTAGCGAGATCCATTTTCGCTCATTTGGAATCCAAATTGGTAAAACCTTACTTCCATGAGGCTCCCATTTTGAAGACTGGAGATACTTATATAGCCTCTTTGTGGCTTCCAAATCTGTATGCATTTAAATATGGTGTTCAATAATAACATCGCATTCTTCTCCAACCTTTGTGACCACTCCTACTTTTTCAAGAGCACCTCTGAAATCATGAATGTCTTTTCCATAGAACACTTCGTCAATACAAGGAACATCATCTTTTATCAGGGAAGGAGAACTCCATTCAAAGACAAACACAAATGACCTATCTGGATATTCAAAACCCTTACTTGTTTTAAGCCATTTGCCTTCTAATAAACTATGTCTAAAAAAATGACGCATAAGCTGCCAGTCAGTCAACTGCTCTATCCATGCTAACAGTTTAAATGCATTCTCCTTAGTCAGCGGGTAGGAAGCCACAGTAAAATGGACATTTGGAGGCACTAGAAATGGAATATCTAACACACCACGCTGTTGTTTAATGAATGAAACCAAATCTTCCTGTGCATCGCTCAAACCCCATGCACAAGGATGTAATGTAAGATGCTTCAAACAATGTAACAAAGTCTAGACCAATCCATAGATTACTTCCAATTAACTTGGCCCACTTACTTACTGATGCAGGGAGTAGGCTCTTTACAGGATCTCGTTGTTTGACAATACCACGATCATCCATGACAGGATTCTTAGAGCAGAGATCGAACAAATCTCTCAGATGAAAAAACTTCTTCTTCGCAGATGAAAAATGAAAAAAAAAGTACAGCATTTACAACAAGTTTATTGTTGAATCTATTGACGTCCCAGAGCTGCTGGGATAGAAAGTTCTGCAATTTTAGGATACTTTTCCAGCCACTTACACAATTTATCTGCTTTATTACCATCCAAATCTTGTATGACCTTCTGAGTCGATTCAGGCATGAAATAGTGTTGAGTGGCATTCTGTAGCTCTCCTGACCATTCTGTCAACCACGATATGTGTGACTGCTCCAAAGAAAAATATATTCTTCTACCCATCTCATCACTCGATACACTTGCGAAAGCTGTGTTATTATAAGAAATTTCAAACTTTAAAAACATTGTATTTTGCAGGTAACTGGAAAGTCTATGCTCCCAATTTTCAGCAATGAAGCAAAGAAGTTCCACATAAAGATTTTCAGACAGGCTTTTAAGCTCACATGATTGAATTCAGCCAGCCTACCAATCATATGATACATATTCCACTTTCAAGAACTTAAATATTAGAAAACTCGGGTTTATCAAGGAAATATGGACTATTTGACTTCACCAGCCAAGAAAGCCACCAGGGTGCGTTGCTAACCTTCTTGTCTTGCTCTCTCCAAAATGCTTCTAAATTCTTTCAGTATTCTTCGAGTTTCTGTTGGCCTACCGATATCTCTATCAACAAAACTGGAGTCACATAAAATTATTTCCTCCCTTCTTAACTGGACTTGAATATCATCTCTGACCTGTGCCAGCTACTGATAACGAAGATTATCAGCAGGAAGTATCTATAAAGATCACATTTTGATGAAGGGGAGAGTTAACATAGATTAAAGAACTAAACGCAGAACAGAAAGCTAACGTAATACAGTCTAGTATTCCCTGGTTCCATTTGTTGTAAAAAATAATGCTTTCACTGGAAGAAACTAGTAAGAAATCTGCTTGTATTACAAATGGAAAACCAGTTACGATTTCCATTGGAAGAAAGGCATAAATTCCAGGAGCCGGCATGTCTTCTTTCGTAAGGCTTTCATTATACGAAAAAGCGAGTGTAATTGCCCATTTTTCCACATCTTTACTTTGCTCAATCTTACACTCTTTTTTACAGGAAAACATTGCCTCCATATGTAGTATCTAGATTGTCCAATGGAACGTTTACTTGGCATGTCTTCTTTCGTAAGGCTTTCATTATACGAAAAAGCGAGTGTAATTGCCCATTTTTCCACATCTTTACTCTGCTCAATCTTACACTTTACAGGAAAACATTGCCTCCATATGTAGTATCTAGATTGTCCAATGGAACGTTTACTTTATTCAGGGGACAAATGCAAAGTGAACGATTCACTGTCTTTCACTCCTCGAACTTTGAAATTCCATCTCCCTTGAAATAGAGATTGCGTTAATTTTGTTAAAACCGGTATTCACATGCACCTCACGAACTGAAAGCTTCTTGTTCTTGGACATAAACAACATGACTTGCCCTTCTCTACTTATGCTCGAGTTCGTTTTCTCCAACTTGTCATGGACATTGTCACTTGTGATTCTTGTTTTATTAAGTGAAAGCTATGGAAATTCAACGGAATGTACACCTCCAACTAATGAAACCAATGTTTGGAAATTCAACGGAATGTACACCTCCAACTAATGAAACCAATGTTTGAATATTTATGTAATTGCCATGCTTTAATGATTAAAATATTTTCTTTTATGGATGATTTCAAATTTTGTTTTATAATAATTTTCTTTTATAGTTGTTTTTAGATTTAAACAAATTTTGTTTTGAAAAGATTAGCATGTCTTTAAATAATAATTTTTTTTAATACTTCATTAATTTTATTTGTTTAAATCTAAAATATTGACACAAGCTTATATCAATTCATTGTTTTAATTTTCACATGCAGGATCGACACTAAGAGGCAAAGGTAAGTCAGTTGGTCAATTGAGTAATCCAAACCAATAAATCAATAATGCTTTCAAACCCTAGTGCAGAACTTAGTCCCAAAAGTAGTACCGAATAGAGTACCAGAATGAGGACTAGATAGTGTACCGGAATGAGGGTCATTTGATCCTAATCCAAAATGTGGGAATGCATCACCAAGTGTCAGAATCAATTTATCACCAATAAAATGATATATAATGCATTAAAAGTAATAAATCATGCCATTCAATTTCATTGCTTTTAATTAATAGATTGAAAATAAAAGATAAGCTTTTGAGAGTGAATGTAATGATTTAGGTTTAAATGTGATGACATAATAGTGAAATATAGTGAAATAAAGAGACAATTTAGGGGCCCAACACTGCCATACGGATTTGCAGGTTGCCCCATACTCCATCGAATTCCTAGGTTTGGTTTTCTCAACCACCCTCTTACAGTTGCATTAATGTCAACATGGTGAGTCTAACGGGTTCACAATCGGACATGTGGCAGGATGGGTACCTATCCCATCACCTCCTCACATATCCCTAGTGGATACACATGCCCCCTTCTCATTGGTTGCCTCCTTAGCTAGCTTCTTGGGGTATTTTATTTCAATAATGAATAATTACATCATTTACAAATCTTCATGGCTTAACAACTCATGGATAATCCAACTTTCAAATACTTGCCTATGCAAATAAAACCTGAGCATCCACTAGTGAGGCCTTGGCCTTGATCTCCACACTAGGAAAAACACATATAGTGTGCATACAATATTTACATTGAAGCCAATAAACCATAAGGGTCAAAATAGGTGTATTACACTCGAAATTCTGATTGTGGAAGTGGGTTCCATTATTAGATACTAACTCTTTTGGGACGCCAAAGCATGAAATGAAATTATTGAAGAAGAATCATGTGGCGGTAGTGCCAATGAAATCGAATGTGGGCATTGCTTCAGCTCACTTAGTGATGTAGTTGACTGCTACATTGATGTATTTGTGATCCTGTGCTGAGGCCAAGCGACGTCACTCCATGAAATCGATTCCCCATTTGCAAAATGGGCCAGCTATGATCACTGGATGGAGAGGGGTAGAAGGTACCCATGTATTACAAGAAAATACCTGATAATTGGTACATATTTTGACAACGTAAATGCAATCCTTGAATAGTGAAAATATCCCGTGCGAAGTATTTTTTGGGTGCTTGCTAGCCCTAAGAGATGGACACCGCATGCCCCATTGTGACAATCATTGAGGACTTTCTAAAATTCCTCATGGGGCAAGCAACGTCATAGGATAGTGTTGACCCCACGACGATACAAGAAATATCCGAGGAGGATATATCGTGGAGCTTGATGGTGTATGTGTCGGCGATCATCCCAGGATAGGTGGGGGGGGAATTTATGAGTTCAGAGGTAAGTCAAGATATCAACATACCATGGGTCATCGTTGGTTATGATGAAAATATGTTCATTGAGTAATTGGTTGTTCACAGGCTCTCCCAAGGTAGTGGATGGGAGGTCAGTGATGAGCTTGGAAATGGCCAATGATGTTTTTATTTTAGGGATAACAAACTCAAGGTTGAATTCTTAGAGAATGACAATCCATCGAGAAAACTTATCGTTAGTGAGCCATTGACTAAGTATGTATTGCATTGGATTAGAGTTTGTGATCATTGTTGTTTTAGGGAGTAAGATGTAATGGCACAACTTATGCATTGAGAGGATTACGTCTAGTGCGAGCTTCTCATCATGGGTCTATTTGAGTGTTGGTACTGCTAATGTTTTACTGACATAGTAAATGACATGTTCATTGTGGTTTTCATCGTGTTGGACCAGGACACTCACCACAACGGAAGATGACGCCGATATATAGAGAATAAAATATTTGTCAAAGTCTGGTGGGGAGATCAGGGGTGCATAAGTCAATGCTTGCTTCAGTGCATCCAAAGAGATTTGTGCTTGATAATCCCATTGGAAAGCGACGCCTTTCTGAAGTTGATGCAAAAAGTCATGTGCCTAAGTGGCATAATCAGGTACAAAGGCGATGAAGGAAATTGGCCTTCCTCTAAACACTTTGCAACTAGTGTCGTGTTCACATGGGGAGTAACTCAAGGATGGCTTGAGCTTTGGATGGGTCTATGATGATTCTCGCTTTTGAAACAATGAATCCTAATAACCGTCCTGCAGTGACACAGAACACACATTTGAGGGGATTTAATCTTATGTTGTACTTACGATATCGCGTAAATATGGTTCGTAGGTCATGGAGGTGATCACACCATTTTTTGGATTTGGCAGTTAGATCATCAAGGAAAGCCAAGATGATATGGGCTAGGTCATTGAAAATGTATACCATATTCCTCTGAAATGTGGCGCCAACATTCTTTAACCCGAAAGGCATAACTCTATAGGAAAAGGTGCCCCAAGGTGTTGTAAATGCAGTTTTATACTGATCCTGGGGGCGGATCCATATTTGGTTATAATAGGAAAATCCATCCATGAAAGAAAAAATTTCATTACCCGCACATGAATTGACAATCTGGTCAATTAATGGGGTAGGGTAATTCTACTTGGGGCATGCTAGGTTGAGATTCCAGAAATCCGTACAGACTCGAATGGTAGAATGATTTCTCAATAGATTGTTCGCACTCATGCGTGGAGAATATTGCAATGTTGGTGCCAACAATGAGACCTGCAAGTTTCCTTTCTCTATAGCCTCAACCTCAAAGCCAAGGGAAATGACAGTAAAAGGTCTATTTTATGAACAAGGATATCCAGTTTCGATCTCAGATGAGTAAGGGCTCATCAGACCCCAGAAAAGGGAAATCTTATATTTTCAAAAATCAATAGTGAATGAGAGGCTTTGGAAAAGACCGACCTATTTTGTCTTTTCTTTATTCATGGAAAGAACTTCTCCATGCAATTAAGACCCATGACGTATATGCAATGGGGAAAATAAATCTATCATGAAGGAGTTTTTTTTTTAATCTCAGCCTTGATAGTTGGGGCCTTAGAGGGATGGACAGGTCATTGTTTCTATTTGAACGAGAGTGCGTTTTCCCAAGTGTCGATATGGTGTTCGACAATTGAAGGGTCTAAGATGGTAATTTCTTCATACAACCATGCAAAGAAATCTCAAAATTATTTGAAGAGAGAGGTGAAGTCAATGACTTCTTGCGGTAAGCATGACGCACCAATTGATCTGTTTTCGATCACTCCTGGTGTGACGAAAATATTTACTTGAATCGTGGGTGAAATATTAGCTATATTTCCATATTCAAAGGCATAAGGGGCTAGTATGGGGTTCTTGAACCAATCGACATAATTTAGAGGTATGAAGTCTTTTGATTCAATGGTGTACTACCAAGATACCAGAGTGATGGATTTGACATTAGTAGGGGAAAAATATGACCTATGATGGAGGTCATCCCAAGGTGGCTCATCTGAATGCATGGCCTCCATTATTGCTTCATCCATGGAGAAGAAATATTCCTCTAACATGTCTTCATCTGAAGAGAAGGAGTCTTCAGACCCTATATGAATTGACCCATCATTGTTGGTAGAAGCTATGGGATCCCCCACTTGAGTTGGGTCAACATAGGCGGAATTAGAATTTTGTGCGAGGGGTAGCGATTCAATATGAAGGATATCCACATAGCTGATGGGGCTTGGTGGGGGGGAAATATATCCTCTTGGGGGAAGATAAGAGGATGGTGCTCTTCTGCCAATGTTAGTGATGATCCGAGATCCATCTCGACAAATGATGATGGTGGGAAATCACTACTAAGTGGAAGAGAGACAACTGGTGTGTCTACATCGTCATTGTCATCGGTAGAGCTGTTCTCTTCTTTAAATACCATGGGAAGGGTTGTGCCCAAAGGGGTTAGGTTATCCGATAGTCACTTCTGTGTAGCATGAAGTGTTCATAATGCACCCAATGAAGGACACCAGAAAGAATGGTGAGTCAATGAACTGCACAATCTACATGGGTGAGTAGCATAGGCTTTATTAATAACATGTGATAGACTCTAAAATGCGCCTAGGGGGCGACATTTTACCAGGGACTAGCAAGTTTGATTCTTCCATTGTAATTGTGTCTGAGGTGAACACTACTAGTGTGGATAGTGTTGTAGTGAAAACATTTACGGAAATTGTTTCCTGTGGTTGAGGTGAAGGACTCTCATTCAAAGGGTGCGTGAGGCGGATGGTCACCAAGGTGTTCTGAAATATAGGGAGGTCAGGACAATGGTGCATATAATGCCCAAACTGAGAGAAAATTGAACACGCGTGATTAGTATGCAGATATTAGTACTTAGTTGTCGTGTTGGGTGAATACGAGGTTGAAGGTATGCCCATTGCTATGGTATGTGTTTCATGCGTCATGTTAATAGGGGTATTAAGAAAATTCCTGAGCTCCGGTAAGGTGGGGCACATGTTGTCACATGGCCTTATTTCCTGCATAGGGAACACAATGGGGTGACACTTGTTGTTAGAGTAGTGGTTTTTTTGTAATGACCCTTTTTTAAAATTTTATTAAAATGCCCAATTTTTCACTTTTTCCCCAATTTCGACCTTTGACTAGTTTTGATGTCTAGGTCTCCAAATTGCCCAAATGATCCCAAATATTTTGAGGAGGTATATGAATGATATTAATACTTGAATATGATGTTCAGGGATGAATTATGTCCCTCCAAATACTTCTTCAAACTTGTTTAAGATTCTGGAGCAAGTATGGATTTTTACTAGCAATTTGAGGTTCAAATCCCCCCAGGGTAAGTTCTGAAAATGGCTCTCCAAATGACTCCAAAACCACTCGAAATTCTAAACATAGATAGGGGATGTATAAAGTACATTATTTAGGTCTCGTGTGCACCATTAATCAATTATTAAGTCTGTTCCAAGCTTCTCCCAAACAACAACAAAAATCACTAGTTCGACCATGGGGGAAATGGCATCAAATCTTCCCCAAATGTAATGAAACTTCACAAAATGACTTCAAATTATTATATACTGAACATGAAACTTTTATAATACATCAATAACAGTCCATCCATCAATAAACCATCAGTATTTTACTTATCCAGTCGAATCCATCAACATTACATTGGTTCACAACAAGGTAGTGGGGAAATGGCATTGTTTGTTCATTAATAAGCAATTTAACATAGTTTTTCTCGGAATATAGACTTGTGGATCTTATGAGATGGTTATTATAGAGATATATATCATCTCACATGTACATGAATTCGAAATGGAATTCCTTCACTACTATATGCAACCACAATAGTGCTATGCAAGAGCTATGGGGAAAATGGCACTATTTCTTCATTAAAAATCAAATTTATACATTTCCAATTGGAATTTAGACCTGGAAATTTTTGGAGATGAATAAAATAGTATTTAATTCATACTATAAAATAAATTGGGCATTATAATCTCCTCCAAAGAGTACAATATCTCACCAAAAACGCCCTCCCTCAAGGAGCAAGAATATGCCATCAAAACTGGAAATGGTTGAGAGAAAGTGCTGCACTAGAAGAAACCATGATCTGCCCTGTAGCTTACACCTGCAACAAATGAATCCATTAAAGCTTCAAATGAAAGGTTTGAATGGCCTTTCCAATTACCAACTTGGATGGGAATCTTTCACCCTCGAAATTGGCTAAGGCAAGAAACTAGTCATCCACTAGCTCTCCCTCTTCACAAATGCAATTGCAAATTCTAAAAATGATCCAAATATCCCATTATTCTCTGTTCATGAATTTTATAAACTTCCAATTTCCTCCATGGGTCGAATTCCTTCCAAGAGATTCATGCCAACTCAATTTAGGAAGAGATTCCCAAGTATGTCACTTGTCCTTCCAATTCTAGCCCTCTCCTTCTCCCAATTCAAATTGGTTTCTCTTTGGCTGCCCTAACTCACTTGAGCGCCCTCTTGGAGGCTATTTTTATCCCTGACATGTCATAAATGTCATATGCCATCCCTCAGGACTGATTTGTGTCATATGTGTCATAACATCTTCATCATTGTTGTCATAGAGCTAGGGAATCTAGCCCAAGTGTCTCACTAGCTCCAAATTGCCTCTTCCTCTTCCATGGGAGTTATTCTTCCACTCCAATTCGACCTTACATGACTCATGCCAAGTATATTGACCTTCTAACTCACCCCAAGAACCTTTGGCTTCTTATGGATTTGAAATGACAAGAGGAGAATGCCATTTGACATAGAAAATCTAGCATGTGTGGGTCCCACTTCCTCCATGTGTCTTCATGATCAAATGCCACTTTGATTTTCTCTTGTATTTATTTATTTATCTCTTTTATTAAATATTTATTATCTTCTAATGTCCACACATCATTTATTATCCTTCTTATTTCAAATCACAATGCTTCCACCCACAACCTAGGAAACTAGTAATTTTCCTCCTTGGCAATTATTTGACCCTTAGCATCAATTTGACAAACTCTCATGAATATGACCAATGGGCTTAGGACATTGTGACCCAATGCAAAATTTGGGACATGACAAATCCTCCCTTCCCAATATTGCTTGTCCTTAAGCAATTTCAAACATGGGTGTTGAAGAACCTGCTTTCTGTATGATTCTTTGAAGTTGCCACTGAATTGCCCAACCTTGAGTCTTCAAGATTCCATGAATATTTTAGAGAGGAACCACCATGCTTTCTGCTGCACTACTATGATAAAAAATCACTTTATTAAGTGGGAAATCCATCTCCCATATTGCTTGTTTCCCAAAAAATTGAAATCAATGGAACAAAAATTATTCCAGGGTCCCATTGTTTGTATTGCACCCCAACAATTAAGAGTGCTCTCCAACCCATACTTTTAGATAAGAGGATTCCTGGATCCCATTTTCTTGTATGCATTCCTCCAAACATCATGAGTACAAAATATATATCATCAAAGTAAATAACAACATAATGAAAATGTATATCAAGAAGATGCTTCATCAAAGAGTCATGAAAGTGCTTATACCTCCAAGCAAGTAGACCACCATTTTCCAAGTGCATACAATCAATAAGTAACCAATCAAATCTACTCCAATGACATAGGTGAGGATCCCATGTCCTATAATTCTTCTCCAAAAGGATATGATATGAATCAAAATATTCAGCCATGTATTCTTTCATCCAAGAAGTGAATGAAGAATCTCCACTAAAATCTGAACCAAATAATGAGTAGAAAAAATAAGGAGACTTCAAATGACTCGAAGAAGTCTCACCCATACATCCATGACTATGATAATCATAAAGATAAAACAAAGTATGTGTCTTCCAACAAAAATGTTCTCCAATCATAAATCTATTCACCCAAGTGTTGGATGAAGTTCCTCCAACATCAAATGAACCAAGAGTTGAGCAAGAAAAACCATGAGTCTTCACGTGACTCAAATGCATATCATAGGTGCATCCATGTAGATGTGCATCATCATAAAGTGACAAATGATGCTACTGCAAATGTGAATAAGAATGTGCTCCAACCATGTCATCATAAAAGGTAAATCTAGGAGTTCCATACTCCTCATGTGGCACCATAAAAAAGAACCCTTTCACCCATACTTCATTGCGACTAATGTTGCAAATCATGGAATTATAGGATGTGGGAGAATGAACTAACTCACCCAAATGATCAAAAAGTGCAGAAGTTTCATCATGGGAAGGATCCATATGGGTAGTATCATGCAACTCCTTCAAAAGTGTGAAACCTTTGTCATAGATTGGTTCCAATGTAGAGGAATCATGCTTTTCTTTAAAAATTGCATAACCTTCATCAAGAGACAATTCAAGTTCCTCTTCCACCACATCAAGTGTTTGGATCTCTTCAAGTTCATCTTCAAACACATCAAGCACATTCAAATTTCCACATTTCTCATGATCCTCCATGTCATGAGAATCCTCCAAACAATCTACCATTTGACAATATGAAACATAGGAGGAAAAACAAGTATCTTGCAACTTTTCAAGAAGTTGCTCATTTTGAATTGTGAACTTATGATTATCCTCATTATTCTTCAAGTATGCATCATGTAACAATTCATTAAGCTCAAACAAATGGTTTCTATCAAAAATCAAAGACATGAAATTACCTTTGATGTGGCACATTGCTCTTTGAATCTTCTCCATGTCTTCAAGGAAGGATGTTTCCTCCAATGAAGTAGCTCTCCAACAAGAATTTGACACCAATGCTAGTTGAGTGTCATGGAGAATGCTGAGGGACACTTGGATCTTCTTTTCATTCATATTTAAGGACCCTTCAAGAAAATGTGGCTCTTGCAAATGAACCTCCTCATCTTCTTCCTTCTTGTTTGGACCAACTTCATGAAGCTCAAGTGGTGATGGGGAAGTTGATCTTGTTTCTTCTTCAACTTCTACAAGGTCTTCATTTTCATCTTTAATGGAAGTTTGGCTTGCAGCAACACTTTCAAAAGTGATCTCTATGTCACCAACATAGAGGTGTTAGCACCCATCAGTAGGTACTCCTTCATAGTTCAAGCATCCATTAGTAGATGCTCCCTGATTCATGTCCAAGGTAGAATGTGTCTCGAAATGATCTTCGATATTTTCAATAGGTTTTTCTTCAAGTTTGAGTGTAGCATATTCAGGCATCTGAATATAAACATGTACCTCCTATTCCACCATTACATGGGGTTCCTCCTTTGTGACATAAATTATTTCATCCATTTCCTTCTTTTCCTTGAAAAGAGAACCATTGCTCCTTCTTTTTTCCACTTGGATTTCGAATCGACTAACCAACAATTGGAACCCTTGCAGTAGTTATTTTGTCATGTCTTCAAAGGATGGTTTCAGTAATTTTCTAAACTCCTGATTCTTTTCTAAGGTTCCTTTCTCATCCTTACTCATGGTGACCAAGGAATGCACTTCTTCTCCTACTTCTTCCCTTTCACCAAAGTACTTTCAGTTTTAGTTTCTAAGGGTGGTGGCTTATTTATTTGACTCCTGGTATTCATTAATGGACTAACAAATCAGGTTCCAATACCATGCTTTGATACCACTTGTAATTACCAATTTTTTAAATTTTATTAAAATGCCCAATTTTTCACTTTTTCCTCAATTTCGACCTTTGACTAGTTTTGATGTCTAGGTCTCCAAATTGACCCAAATGATCCCAAATATTCTGAGGAGGTATATGAATGATATTAAGACTTGAATATGATTTTAAGGGATGAATTATGGCCCTCCAAATACTTCTGCAAACTTGTTTAAGATTCTGGACCAAGTATGGAATTTTACTAGCAATTTGAGGTTCAAATCCCCCCGGGGTAAGTTCTGAAAATGGCTCTCCAAATGCCTCCAAACCCACTCGAAATTCTGAAAATAGGTAGGGGATGTCTAAAGTACATTATTTAGGTCTCATGTGCACCATTAATCAATTATTAATTCTGTTCTACCCTTCTCCCAAACAACATAAAAAATCACTAGTTTGACATTGGGGGAAATGGCATCAAATCTTCTCCAAATGTAATGAAACTTCACAAAATGACTTCAAATGCTTATATATTGAACATGAAACTTGTATAATACATCAATAAAAGTCCATACATAAATAAACCATCATTATTTTACTTATCCATTCGAATCCATCAACATTACATTGGTTCACAACAAGGTAGTGGGGAAATGGCACCGTTTGTCCATTAATGAACAATTTAACATAGTTTTTCTTGGAATATCGACTTGTGGATCTTATAAGATGGTTATTACAGATATATATATCATATTACATGTACATGAATTCTAAATGGAATTCCTTCACTACTATATGCAACCACAAGAGCGCTATGCAAGAGTTATGGTGAAAATGGCACCATTTCTTCATTAAAAAATCACATTTATACATTTCCACTTGGAATTTCGACCTGAAAATTTCTAGAGATAAATAAAAGAGTATTTAATTCATATTATAAAATAAATGGGGCATTATAAGCTCCCCCAAATAGTACAACATCTCACCCAAAACACCCTCCCTCAAGGAGCAAGAATATGCCATCAAAAATGGAAATGGTTGAGAGAAAGTGCTGCACTAGAAGAAACCATGATATGCCCTGTAGCTTACGCCTGTGACAAATGACTCCATTAAAGCTCCAAATGAAAGGTCTGAATGGCCTTTCCAATTACCAACTTGGTTGGGAATCTTTCACCCTCGAAATTGGCTAAGGCAAGAAACTAGTCATCCACTAGCTCTCCCTCTTCACAAATGCAATTGCAAATTCTAAAAATGATCCAAAGCTCCCATTATTCTTTGTTCATGAATTTTATAAACTTCTAATGTCCTCCATGGGTCGAATTCCTTACAAGAGATTCATGCCAATTCAATTTGGGAAGAGATTCCCAAGTATGCCACTTGTCCTTCCAATTCTAGCCCTCTCCTTCTCCCAATTCAAATTGGTTTCTCTTTGGCTGCCCTAACTCACTTGAGCGCCCTCTTGGAGGCTATTTTTATCCCTGACATGTCATAAATGTCATATGCCATCCCTCAGGACTGATTTGTGTCATAGGTGTCATAACATCTTCATCATTGTTGTCATAGAGCTAGGGAATCTAGCCCAAGTGTCTCACTAGCTCCAAATTGCCTCTTCCTCTTCCATGGGAGTTATTCTTCCACTCCAATTCGACCTTACATGACTCATGCCAAGTATATTGACCTTATAACTCACCCCAAGAACCTTTGGCTTCTTATGGATTCGAAATGACAAGAGGAGAATGCCATGTGACATAGAAAATCTAGCTTGTGTGGGTCCCACTTCCTTCATGTGTCTTCATGATCAAATGCCACTTTGATTTTCTCTTGTATTTATTTATTTAGCTCATTTATTAAATATTTACTCTCTTCTAATGTCCACACATCATTTATTATCCTTCTTATTTCAAATCCCAATGCTTCCACGCACAACTTAGGAAACTAGTAATTTTCCTCCTTGACAATTATTTGACCCTTAGCATCAATTTGACAAACTCTCATGAATATGACCAATGGGCTTAGGCCATTGTGACCCAATACAAAATTTGGGACATGACAATGTCAGTACTAGGGATTTCAACCTAGTTTGGGTTATGCCCCTTGCTTTAGGATTAGCGATAGCCGATGGTGGTTTAGGGAGAGGGTTGGTTGCAATGGGGGATTTCAACTTGGGTTGTCTTATGCCCCCATTATTGGGTTTAGTGGAAGCCGACAGTGGTTTAGTCATAGGTGTCGTAGGCTCGACATGTGGTATAGATGGAATAATGGGCCTAGATAGTGTGACTGCCGAGGTTGGTACAAACTCATACTGGGATACAAATTTTGAGGCCATTTCTAGGTAGGTTGGAGTGAGGTACCACACAAGTATTTCCAAAGTGAGCCCAGGTAGAGTCATCTGAGCCATAACCAACATCCCTTGCACTCCCATGGGGGGGTAAAAGAATGGTATTTGAAAGATGGGAGGCACTGATGGACCTAATGTATGTTCAATGCCATGACTCACCAGAGGTGTTGATGATGATGCCGATGGGGTTGGAGATGCATTTTCAGAAGTGAAAATGGTGCACTTAAGGCCGTCTGTCGATGTGGGGATTTCAGGAGGAGGGCCGGAGTATACCCCTAGCAAGTTGGAATCTTTGTACACTCCTGGTCATATATCAACGTAAGGAGTTTGATTCATTCCACCTACTATGGGTAAGACATTTTTGGGATTGGTGTTGGTATGAGGGTCATAGTAGGTGAGCTGGTCAAGGGTGACTACCGTCCCATTAAAGGGAAACATCATGATGCAAGATATAGAAGAGGAAACTGCATTCACGGTGTACATATAACTGCAACCCAAAAGGATATTGTAGTCAAGTTGTGCCTCGACTACTTCGATATCAATCATTACCATTTCCCCCCTAGCTCGATGGGGACATTTTTGTACAAACCCCTTGGTTGTGATGGTCTCCCATCATATGCGCAAAGGGAAATAGATGAGGGAATTAAATCCAGTAAACCCAACCGTTTCCGGACATTAGATGACATGACACATGTGGATGCGCCTTCATCGACAATGCATCGATGAATCATAATGTTTTTAATTGTAACTAGAACTTGGAATGTGACTGTCGAGGGTAGTTGCGATTCACCTTTATCGAGATCAAAGGTCATGAGGCACAATTTTGAAGGATCGAAAATGACAAGTGCATTAAGTAATGCCTTCCTTTGGGTCTGGAAATATTGTAGTACTTCTAACGTGGAAATGGTAGCTGGTGGATGAGCCAAGTCATGCACAATATTGTAGTTGTGGATGACTTTCATGTGAGGGTTATGGGGGGTGCACCTAAGCTGTGTGAAGCAATTCCTTCAACTTCATCTTCAAAATCAGAGCCTTCAACTTCTTGGATTTGATTGTGTGAAGCAATTCCTGGGTAAGACCAATAGAATCATGAATTTGCCTATCCTTTAAGAACCCAAACTGCTCAGGAGTAATAACAGAAGATAAAACATCCTTTAACCTCTGCGCAATAATTTTTGAAACGAGTTTATAAATGAGATTATAGAGCGCAATTGGCCGATACTCCCCAAAAGTAATAGGTTTGTTGCTTTTAGGAATCAAAGTAAGGAAAGTGGCATTAAGAGCACCAGAAATGAAACCTTGAACCCTAGTAAATTCCACAAGACATTGAATGTCTTTCCCCATAACATCAAAGAAGTGCACATAAATTTCCATCGACCAACCATTAGGACCGAGGCTTTTGTCCCTGGCAAAATTTTTTAAGGTGTGCTCAATCTCATCTAAAGAAACCTCCTTTCCCAGCGCCTCGACTTCAAATTCATCTATACATATGGGAAAGAGTTTTTCCAATCTGATTTGTTCCATAAGGTCATAGCCACCTTCCTCTTTGTAAATGTTGCTAAAAAACCTCACCGCTTCAGAGCTCAAAGAGTCAAAACCCTTTAAAGAGTTTCCAATATCATCATTGATTTCCCAAATAAGTTTCAAATTCCTCCTAGCAGAAGCAAAAGCATGAAAAAAATTTGTGTTCCTGTCCCCATGACTGATCCACACCGCTCTGCTCTTTAATCTCCACTCCCTTTCTTCCATCAGAAGAATATCCTCCTTTTTTTTCTCATATAATTTCAGAATTTCAAAATCATCCTGGTTTAAAGAACCATCAAAATTCTGCAAACAAGCATTTTGAATCCTGTATTCCAAATTCTTCAGTTCAGCAGCATCAGTCTTGTTTCTAACCTTAATCCAATTACTAACTTCTTCTTTGAGCTTCAACATTTTATGACAGAAATAATCAACGGGGTTTAAATTCTCAACATCCGAATTTAACCAGAAAGATTTCACCATCTCACAAAAATCATTCTCCAAAAGCCAAGAACTGTTAAACTTGAACGAGTAACAAACCTTTTGACCATACTCTTCAAACTGAAAAACAATAGGCCAGTGATTAGAGAATTTCACCTCATGAACCCAAGAGCAAAACTTTTGAAAGGTACTTAAGAAAGAAGACTTCACCAAGAAACGATCAAGTCTCTTATGCACACCAGCATCCCCCTGTCTACCATTTGTCCAGGTTGGAATCAATTTTGCTGGAACCACATCCACCAGATCAAAACAACCTAGAAAATCCATAAAGTAATCTGCCAACGGATCCAACCTGGCCCCAGAATCCCATATCTCAGAGACCGATTTAGTAAAATTCAAATCACCAGCAATCACTAAATGGGGTAAGTTAAGAATCCCAGAGGCTTCCATAGCATCCCAGAAATTCCTACGTCCATCATAAGGAGCATAACAATTGAGGACATTAAACTGAATGTTCAACCCTAAACAAAATCCTTTCAACAGCATACCCCACTGAGTGGAAAAAACTTTGAAGGCAAACAGAGAAGGATTCCATGCCACAGCCAAACCACCAGAAGGACCATTAGAACAACAAGCCGCAACTTCCCATCTAGGAAGAAGTTCACCTAACCAATTGACCGCCACCGAACTTAAACACATTGTTTCCTGAAGTAATACAACACCTGGACAAATAGCTGCAAAAAGTTTGGAGAAGGCCTTTGCCCTAGCAACCTTCCCCAACCCCCGAATGTTCAAGGATAAAATCGACATTAAGAACCAGGGGTACAGGGTATCTTCGCTCTAAGACCCTCATCAGACGAGTTAATAGAAACCCCAGCCAACAACAAACCAGCCTCTTAAGGAAAGCTAGAATCAACACTATCAGAAGCCCGAGACCCCTCCTTTTTCTTTTTACCCCTACGAATGGTAACATTCTAAAATTTAACTGCATGTAGCGGAAGAGCATCAGAACCAGCAGGAGGAATTTTGGAGAAAGAAGGTACCGGGGTAAGGGTTTTTAAAACCCCATCTACTTTTAGTTCACAATTTCCACCAATCCCAGATTCATCAGAAATATGAGTGAAAGAATCCGAAGCCCCAATACTCTCAAGAGCAAAACCCTTTGCAGAAGGGGACAAAGGAAAACCAGAACCCCGACTCTTTTCACAAACCTTAGGATACACAGGATTATCCATACCCTCATCAACCCTAACCCCAACAGAAGCTAATTCTGAGGAAAGATTGCGAACAACAGATGGTTTTATCTGATCACCAGACAGAGGAAGACCCCCGACAGAGGGCATATGAATGCCATGTCTCAAAATGACATCCCCAGAAGCTATACGAGCATCTAAAACCTTCTCCGTAACTTCCAATAATGCAATATCATCCTTAGAAACCTCAGAATACACAACATCAGGAACATGAATAGACTTACCAGGATCAACCGCGGGAGCATCCAGGACCAAGTTACCCTTCAATGGCGACCCAGTCTTCACAATAAAAGGGCAATTTGCCAAAATGTGACCAAGTTCCTTGCATGCGTAGCATCGAAAAGGAATCCTGAAAAAGTCGAGCCTCTGCTTCTAGCATCTATGACCCCAAACAACCTCGATTTCTGCCGGGAGACCAGCTTCCATATAAATTTCCACCATTACCTTGGCATACCTTCTATCCATACCAAACAGGGTATTTCTGTCAATTCGGATGAAACGCCCAACCGAGTTTTCCAAGCCGACAACAATCTCCTCCGTCCATAATTCTATCGGCAACCCTGGAATCAACATCCAGAGGTGCAGAAACCTCTGCTTCTCAGATAAAGGGTCGAAGGCTAGATGCCAGCGTTTCAAAATCAAAGAACCTTCTTTGAAAAGCCAGGTACCCACCAAAACCTTTGACATCATGGCAGAATCCGGAAAGATGAAGAGAATCCAACGTTTCATCAATAAATTAGCCCTCGGAGCCATACCAGAGATCGGCACCCAATTAACCCTAACCCACTCCAGGATTTCTTCTTTCGAGCCGGAAGTAAATTCCAGACGCCCAACAAGAGCTCGTTCAGCAAGCATTGCAACCCTGTCAAGGTTAGCGTCTTCCGCAATCACAAACCTGGTGAGTGAGGAACTAGCTTTGTGGGCTTTTAGTCTGCATCTAACCCTCGCCTTGGCTCCATAGAGAATAAGGTTTTCAGACGCCAATGAGTGCAGCACCACCGGATTCGGCTCAACACAATGACTAACCACGTGAGGGAGAGAAACTGCCTTACGGTGGAGAAGCGGAGAGGCCATAAGGACTCGATACCGGAACAACAGGTTAAACCCACACCTGTCCTTCAGAAAGAAAGGTGACAAGACCCTCTGACACCTGGATTCCAATACCACCGCAGCAACCCAAACAGCTAACCCTAGTTACACTAAAAAGCAAATGGGAGAAAAAGGACCCATGAAAACCACTGCCAACAAGACCAAGGGCATAAGCCCAGAGGGGCTTACCACCAACAAGCCAAACATTGGAAGAAAACCCAAAAATCATCGTTCCAGAGCTGCAGAAACCTCACCCATGCAGCCTCCTGCAGAAACCTCACCAATGCAGCCTCAATTTTAATAGCTTATATCTATACTTTAAATACCTTGAAAATAAAATTGTTAGGAAAATAAAATAGCTTATATCTACAATTTCAATAACTCGAAGATAAAATTGTTAAATAAATAATAATAAAAATATAAAAATCATCATATATAAATTCTATACAAAAGATGAGAATCAACGTTGAATATAAAAACAACATGAAATTCTATACAAAAAAAAAGATGAGAATCAAAGCATGAATATAAAAAAACAACATGGGAATCACACACATTTACTACGTAATGTGAGTAAGAATTTTTACTTTGAAAATATTTTTAAACCATTCATATTTAAAATTAAATTAAACAAAAACTTATAAATTTTTATGTTTTACCTTTTGAGGAGAGATCCATTCCATTGCCTGCAAAAAGAAAACCGAGGAAACTCTATATGAACCCTCCATACCAATGCGACGATAAAAAGTGCCACCTTCCTTGACCATTCACTCCTATTTGTATGACTTGTGACCAATAAAGAAAGGTCGAACTGAGTCAGAAGTATTCTCCATGGTATATTGCTGACATCACTCTTTTCTTTGCAGATCTAGGCTTTATGAAGGTTGTCACAAAGGCCACCATACAATCATATTATGAAATCAGGTCAACTGCGCTAGGGGGAAACCTTTCAATGATAGAGTCTCATTTGAAACTATTTTATTTGTGCTTAAGAATATAGCTTTTATATTATTATAAGAGGTGAACTATCTTTATTTGTGATTATCAATTTCAGTTTTATATTTTTAGAGAAATTCTAAACAAAATTGTTAAAATTGATATTTTAAATAAAATTAATATTTAATATTTATAATTATCAAGTTTAAATCTACATTGTATTTCAACTATTTAAACATTTAAAAAGAGGAAGTAAAGGTATCAACAAAAGTATATGCGAGGCTTCCATCATCCATGTCTTTTCTTTTGGATGATTATGTTATTATACTAGAGTGGCTAATGTTTTTATTGATTAGTCTTTGCATATGAGAAGGGACTAAGTGTGAGGTTCTCAACCCTCGTTAGCCTTTGATGTAATCTTGAATATTGTTAAGTTCCATGTCGTAATAAAAGTTTTGATGTTGTATATATTAATGGTTCATTTAATCCTATGAGGTTGTTATTGGAGATGCTACTTGTTACTTGAGTTGTTCATTCATTTGGAGGGTGTCTCTCTTAGTCATTTTCATTATAATCTCATGTTATGATTATTTATTCAATATTTAATTTATACATTAAAACTCATATTCCTAGCCTGATAATCACATCTTCCAAAGTCTTTTGACATGTTGAGTTGAAAAAGTCCTCAAAGTGCTTGGCCAAATGGTCCTTAAAGGTCTAATATTCCATGAAAATTTGATTCAAATGTCACAACGAATTGAAAAAAAATGAACCTGAATTGGATATAGCAAAATAGTAAATTCAAGATCTTCAACGCAGGAAGACTTCTTAGCACAGGATAGAAAATATAATACACAGTAGCTTCAAGTGAAGCACAGCTCCTAGACACTCCATCTCCACGCAGCAGAAGCTCCATGCAATCACACTCTTTAATGTTCCTACGAGTATCCTTCAGTGCCTAAGCCTATGTTTTTGTTCCTTCTAACTTTCCTTTTTCCCTACCAGCGTTCATTTTTGCCTCTCAAGGGGCAAATGCTAGTGTAAATATCATGATGGGGTCTTGCTATGTTGTGTTTTTGTTTTTGTTTTTTAAACTGGATGTGCATTCATGAAGGAAAAAGGTTTTTCCTACTTTCTATTACAGCATGCATGCCAAATATATTTTATTTCATATCATGTGAAGAGAAAAGATATTTATCATATTAGTCATGTTCTTCATCGTACAACATCAATTTTCCTAAGCATTCTTTGTTTTGATGATCTTATTGGTAGTGCTATATTGAAAATATCGTGGTAGAGTTATGTTGTGATGTGCTCTTGTTGTTGTCTACCAAACTAAATGTGCATTGATGAAGGAAATTTTTTTTCCTTCTTTCTATTGTTGCAATCTTACTTTGTGCAATTAGCAATTAGTGTCATTGCTCATGCATTTATTGTCCACTAGTTAACTGTGAGAGAGAGGACCAAACGCATGAAGATAGCCAAGAACATTTCTATATCTACGACATCAACATCTTCATTGGATCATGGAGATATCCTTGCTTCTCTCTTGGAGGCTGATGGATTGTTTCGTTTGACGGATTTTGTATATGTTGTCATGGATTATTTATTTGATTCTATTCATGTCCTTTTGAACTATAAATACACATCACTTGAATTAAGAGAAGTAACAATTGCATATTTTAGATATTGCTTAGCTTTGGGAGATGCCAAGGAAATCAGATTGTATGAGAATGAGTTGAAAACAGAGTCATTGATGGGGATGCATACAATTGTGGACCATGTTGTTTACTTAGAACACATGTCGAGATTAGCGTCACCTGCAATCCCATTGTATCGTTGAGGCCTCTGGGAAGACATTTTTTTTTTTTTTTTTTTTTTGCATAAAGTGGCTTTCAAGATGGCTCGAAATACCTATACGTATATGGTCAAAGACACAAAGGAAGATCTATTTGCATTTTAATTCAACCTTGGACAAGTAAACATTTGACATCTTGTTTCATGATGAGAATCCACTTAGTGGTCATTTTGAACCATTGTTGTCTAAGAGAGAAAATAGCATGTTTATGTTGATGTGTTGGTTCTATCGTCTATTCAACAGTATGAAAATAAGTTTACTGGCCATGTTGCTTGCAAAGGGATTTATACATGTGGTCTCAAAAGTTCTTTGGGCGAAAGTGATTTCACAACATTTTGTTATTTGAAACAAAATGAATATGATGTGTGTTCATTGCGCCAAATATTGTCAAACATTTTGTGATTCGCTAAAACGGAGTGAATCATTCGCATGTGAATGCATGCATTAATGATACATTGCACTTAGCATGAATCAAATATATTTTATTATTGAAACATGGTAGACATTCATTTCACATTTGGATTTTCCATATGTGCAAGGGCATATATATGGTGGCATGCTTGTCTTTGCTTGGTTGCCCTACATTTTGAATGTGCATGTGTGTATATGGTGTGGTCCGTCTGTGGCTATTTTACACTCTGTCCCCACCTAGTTTGACATCTCATCATTTTGATGTTGTCCAATATAGCCTTAGCGGAGTTCGGCTATACTTTGAATCATTGCAACAAGTACAATCGTTTGGTTTCGAAATCACATTGGCATCTCCTGCTAGTGTGGACATTTCCAATAAAAAGTTGTGCTTTACCAAGTTGAAGAAGCTAGTTAGAGATAGTGTTGTAAAAATGAAGGGGCCTGGTTTTCTTTCTGGGAACATGCCTTTGAAGTGATCTAGTGAAATGATGTATGGAATTTAGGATAGGGATGGTGTTGGAGTTAATTCTATAGCCAACTTTCCACTGGATGGATACTTCCTTTCAAATTCATCAAATATGCCCTTATCCATGCGTTGAGTGAATAAAAAATTATATATGAGGCTTGCTAGAGACTGTTAAGATCATCTTAAAAGCTTATTCGTTGAATAAGAAATTGAAAGGATTAGATTGCGGTGTTCATGGACCATATAGATTGGAAAGTGTTGCGAGTGGCAATCGTTGCTTGAATCAATTCAAGGCAATAGAACTAGATTCTTGTTCAAATGCATTTGCTTATGGTTATGAACATTTGAAAAAAAAACTGCATCTGAAAAGACAATAACAAAAAAACCTTCTTGATTGGAAACTAAAAGAAAAGGATTAGACATTTATCTATTGCTAAGGAATAGTATTTGAAACATATTGAAGACATTCCAGTTTATGATTGCAACATTTTCCACTGAATATCATTTAAGAAAGATGTAGTGCTACAGTCTCTAGGAATAGGCATATCTAAGAAAACTGGAGGTTTTTGCAAGCATGACAGATGCCAAGGTATCTGGATTTGCAACGGTTGTCAAAAATCATTACATCTTGGAAAAGTGTCGAAGTTTGCATCTCTATCGTGCATTAGACACAATAGACGCCTTAAAAAGGTGAAGTGATTGTGTGAGCTAGAAGAGAGGCTTGCTACAATTAGAATCCCATTTTTGCAAATAAGAAAACTAGGACACAAGTACAAGAAACCATAGTTTTGTTTAGCTGGTGGTGTTATCAATGTGCCAATAGACACATCACGCATATAGGTTCCTTTGCCTTGTGACATAAAAGAAATTGACACAATTGCAGTTGCGATAAAAAAAGCCTATAATACAAGAGTGCATATGTTGTTGGGAGAATTTGTGTGCACATAGTCATGAAAGCTTTAAGGAAATTATGCAGAATGCCACTCTACAAGGTAGAGAAAGATTCCATAAATGATGCTTGGGAAAAGAGCTTCTCTGAGTCTATGTCATTGAATCCATCTACCAGCCCATCTGAGAATAGTGATGACAATGACTCTATTGACAATGGGCCAATAACAAAAACTATTTTGCATGCTTTTACTACTTCCTACAACATTTTTTTTAATCTTGAAAACAATCATCTAAATATTACTCCTGGTGATGGGTTCTTTCCATTGGGCATTTTCCAAGGTAAGTATCCAAAGGAGATGAGATTTCGTGTGCTTTTTTACGGTGACAAGAGAGCATATGAAATTTTTCATAAATTTTGTATCAAAGTATCGCCCAGTGGGAGGTTTTGCATAAATAACACGACTTTGCTTACCACAGGAAATCTATTTTACAAAGTAGTTCGCGTAACTCTTAATCAAGTACTTTGTTGTATTTGGATTAGGATACGAAAATGTCAGTTGAAAGGAAGAAAACTATTAAATAGAGATGTAAAGTCAAGACCTAACTTGGATCGTATTCTAAAATATGCTATTGGCTACATGGATTTGAGAACAATATGCACATCCCTTGATTGCCTTCAACATTTGTGCAAAAACATTTAAGCAATGTTACGTCAATTAATCCCACCAACATTCTTGGTTTCAATTAATAGTGCAAAACATCGATCGAAACCATTAATAAAATCACTAAATCAACTTAAATTAGAAAAAACATGTGCTCTTGAACATTAACCTAGATGCAAATGAGCTTTCTCGGCTAGTTAGGAATGATCAAGTCACTTGTGTTCACAATTATAGACAAAGGACATCCATTTTGCGAAAACTTATTTAACATTCCTATAAGTATTTTAGTGAGTTGATCGACCATTTCTTTGTAACTGAGTTCCAAAATAAAGGAATCCAACCTGACCATGGATTGCTATGGATTAAAAATGTGCCAATGTATGGAAGAAACACAAATGAAGAGATCGAGTGCTTTGTTGATAGGTATTTGACTTGCGTTTTGAGGACATTTCCAATAGACTTGAAAGAATTTAATCAGCACCATCACACACAATCATGTAGAAAATAGAAAAATGTGGGGTGCAAATTTAACTTTCCGATTCCTCCAATGAGAAAAAAAAGAAGACTTGAACCCATGAAAACTATGAACAAGTCAACTATGGAAATTTCAAAATGCATTTTTGAAACTCTGGAACATACAAAATTCGATGCCTCTTTTACATTTGACAATTTCATGGATAGATTGGGATTGACAGAAGATGCTTATGTCCATGCAATTCAATGTATTTTAACTAGAACAACTGTCCTTTTGCAAACCAGGTCAGTAGACATTTGGATCAATAGCTTTGCTCGACATCTTCTAGCATTGTGGGACACCAATACAAACTCACAGTTTGTGCTTGATGTATATGTTGTAGCAACATATTGTAGCTCTTACATGACAAAGATTGACAGGACAATCACTTCGACATTCCAACATATACGAGCTGACCATCGGAAAATATATGCAGATGTGTCTCAATGACAATTGAAAGTCTTGGCAATGCTCTCTTGAATCTACAACAGATGTATGCACAACAAGCTATTTACATTGTTCTTTCATGGCCATCGAATAACTTCTCAAGGAAATGTGTCTTCATAAACACATCGCCAAAAAATAATCGAGCATTCATCCTGAAAATACCAAAGCACACTAGTACAAAATGAGAGATAAGTGACTAGGCGACTAAAAAAATTAGTCACCACACATTTTTCAAGAGATAAACGACCCAAATTGCTCAATTTCAAGTGAGACGGCTATAAACGATTAAGATAAATGACTAATTTAGTCACGGGATAAAATATCCCACTAGATAAAAAGTGGCTAAAATGAAAATGACTAACGTAAACGACTAATTTAGTTAGAGGAATACAAATATGACTAACTAACAATTACTAAGAATATGAATTAGTCGTTTATGTTAGTGATTTCTAGTTGTGTTACCTAACAATGGAAAATTACAATTTTGATAATGAATTTGTATATTTGACTAAATTTTAACATTGCAAATGGATTTAGAGACCCCCTTGAATCCATATGTAGTGTTGAAATTTAGTAAATTGTAATATTGTAGATGGATTTAGAGACCCGAAGGACATTAATTGGGTCACTCAGTAATAGAAAATTGTAATTTTGACAATGAATTGTGACAAACAAGGAGAGATTGAAGGAGAGACTAGCTATCTGAGAATTTATTCGACCTTCACTTGGAAGATAAATTGGTAGAGACAAATGGGGTGAGGTTCTTATGCACATATATAGCTTGGTGTACATGGCACTTTCTAATTTTTTGTTCCCTATTATTATAGCCTTCTTTGGATGGAGTTGTATTCAAGATCTCTCAAGGAAATGTAGGAATGGCTGCAATGTAGGGTTCTCTCTCTCTCTCTCTCTCTCTCTCTCTCTCTCTCTTTTTAATGCATTTTTGTATGGAGATTGACATGCACAGTTATAAACATTTGGTGTTTTTCAAGAAAATTATTTATCAGTGTGATTTTTCTTTCCATGGAGCAGTTGTTTATGGCAAAGTGGTGTGGTAATGGAATTGGTGCTTTTGTGGGGTAGTGAGTAATCTATCATTTCTTTAATTCGTTGTGTAGAGTGGAGTTGTGTAGTACTTCACCTTTTAATTTTCTCCTTTTTTATAGAGTTATGCTATATATAGTTAAAAACACAACAAATTTGTATTAAAATAAAAATAAATTTGTATTACTTTGGGCTATTTGCTACTAGAAATTATTTATAATATCAAAGTTTGTGAAAGAATACATTGGGCACATTGTAAATATGGCCTTATAAATATAAGAAACATCTTTAGTATATATAAAACTATAAATTAATAGTTAACTATAAATTTTGTTGTTTATTTTAAATATAATAATAATAATAATAAAATTGATAGTTTTATATATAATATTAAATATAATAGTTAAAATAAACCAAAAAAACAAAAAACCCAAACAAAATAGAATTGCATTTTGCTAGTGAACATTTGATGGACCAAATGAACTAGTGCGAATATGAAACTGCTCTTAGAAGGAAAAGTGGTGTGCACTCACATGATCCAATGCGAATTCGAGGAAGAATGGAGGATGGAAGCCAAGTGTTTGACGAATCTGATCTCAGGCTATGCATAGAATGGATTTTCTACTTTCGCTAGAGATGGGAGAAATCCTTTCTGGAAACCTAATATTATAACAATATTGCATTGAGCTCTTAGGGGCTATTTAAGAAAAATAAAAAGGATTTTCCATGGTTAATAAAAACATTAGAGTCCAATTAGAAGGTGTCCAAGGTGGAATTTAGGGCAGAAGATTCCAAGCCAAGTCCGTAAAACTAGGAATGCATCTTCATTGTTTGGGGTTCCTTATAGATACAGGCCAAGGGCTTCTCTAGTGGTTTGATAAATGATCCCTGTACCGTAATATGAACATAAATATTTCACCGTTCAACCACATGCATTGGTGGCGTGGGAATGTAGTAAGCTCAACTATATCAGTTCTTAATTGAAGGCCGATTTGACATTGCATATGGAGAAACAACCTTCTCTATTCAAAATTCAAATCTTATGGTAGAACTAGCTCGATGCTCACTTTACAGGGGTAGTTATACACAGGGGTAGGTATATCTGAGTCTGATTTAGACTGAAATTATGTTGTTTTTGACTATTTGGCTGGGCTAAAATCCTTCTAATCCCTAACAAGGCTGAGCTGAAGTGATAGACTCCAACTGGGGGCTTGACTGCAAGAGATAGGGCCCTAGTTAGGGATTGGTTGCACGGGACAGGTCTAAAGCAGAGCTCAACCTACTCCCTCACCTCTGAACAGACCTCGGCCTACTTCCACAACACTAAACAACCCTCGATCTAATCTCTAAACACTGAACAACCCTCGATCTAATCCCTCAAGATAACAACTCATTGACCTGCAGTTATTAGATGCAATTTGTCATTGCAACAATTCCTAGGTGGGCATAAACAATACGTATCACTCATAAAAACATGATTACAATATTGTTTGTTGCAAGATGAGGCTTTTAAATGCTAGTAGAAACTTTCTTTAAGGGTTAGGGTTTCCATAGGGTAAACCAATTCCCAAGGTCGAGATTCAATTTTTTTTTCTTATTAAGTTGTGAAGTTCTGGTAAAACTACTAGATTAAGATCGAATGTTTGTATAAGTTCAGGGGAAATCCCTGAGGTCAACTCTAGTGTCTACATGATTTACCTGATTACATTTATCCATGTCTGTTTTGCATATTTCCTAGGGATGAAAATGAAAATAATAGGATAGGAATTTGATTTGTTGCTGCCCCAAAATATGAATCTCATGAGATGCATCGCGAATGTAACAAATGAATTGAGGACATCGTGGGATTTATTTGGTGGTTTCTACCTATAATATGTCAATTATTCAAATCCTGTGAAGTTGCATCGGTCCACAACCCACTAAGAAGGCCCAATTAACATTGGTTGATGTACCCTATGATCAATATTCACCACGATGTAATGAGTGCGGTTGGGATGATTTCATTTTCATTCAAATTTAAATATGTGTAAGTTACATGAGGTCTAGTCTAGAATTTAACATGAACTTCATTCGGTAGAATCAGCTAACCCGATCCACTGCACTCGTCATGAAGTCACTTTCTAGTGTTGTAAAAACAAGATTTGATTGATCATCACATCTTGCTTTCTAACAATAAAAAGTGGCAAAAGAGAGAATTCTTGACATCCTACTCCCCGCTAAAAAACCAATAGTTAGTTAATATACATTTTTCTAATGATAATGTTAATAGAGGACGTAGTTTGGGAAGTCGTAATATGCATAGAAATATTCAAAAAATTTCCAAGTTCAAAACCAATTAGATACTTGGTTAGCAATATACGTCTGGTTAGGGAAAGAACCAAAATAGATATTTAAATTCCTATGAATAACATTTGGACTTAAGACATCACTTGTAGACGTCTAATAATGACACTAATAAACTAGAAAAAATGATGTCCTATGAGATAACAAAGCCAATGTTCTTGTCTACAAAATTCCAGATCTGTAAAAGTACCAACGACTACAAATGTTTTCTACTCATGTTGAATCTCATCTAACATAGCCTATGATGACAAACTCACATAGTTTTTTTGGATTTTCTTATGATTAGTGAAAAATGTAAAAAAGGATTTCATATAGTTTATTGAAGTTCCTATTGCATCCCTAAAGAGTTGTTAAGTCTCAAAACAAGTTTTGGCTGTCCAAAACAAACAAACTGAGTATAGACAAATCAAGGAGATCATCCCAAATTGCCTTGATTTCAAGCTTTTCCCATCCTTAAATAAGCAATGGTGGAGACATTAGAGTGGAATTGGGCCACACCATTCACATTACCGGATGTGTTCACACATGTATCATTATTTGTACTTCACTATGTTCAAGCTTTCTCTTTCAATCTCAATTGGAATCAATCTTTGCTTCTTTGTTGTGTAGGGTTCTTTCACCACAACGTTTCCTCAATAGAGAGTCTTCGTGTTCTCTTTATCACAAATCTCAAGTTGCAATCTTCTTCAAGTTGTTACCTATTAAAAACACATTAATAATGTCAAAACAAAAAACCATAATCACTTACCATCTGCAAGTAGTCCTTCAACTTTACTTTGTGTCTTTGGATGGAATGTCTTTCTTGTCTGCAAATATGATGTTGCAAACTCTTACAAGCTTTTCTACCTATATTTTCTCCTTCCCTTTCACTGTACATAATTTCTAAAATCCTGCCTTACTCTTTCAAGAGCATTGATGTTCCACTGAGCACCCACAGAATCCATTCTTGACTCTGTCTTTCTCTTCACTTAACACGGGAAATTTACTGCTCTAATACCAAAAATGATAGCAGACCCCACCTAGGTCTGCTCTTAAAAAAACTTTTCTCTTTCCAACTCTCTATAGGATGTGGTCTCATGACCTGTTCTCTTCAATATTAAAGTATCTCTGACCTGTTCTCTTCAATATTAAAGTATCTCGGATTCTGTTGTGGCAAATTTGATCTCCAACTTTGCTCCCCTTGTGGATCTTATTCTCTTATTACGTAATTTCCAGAGCCACGAATCATACTTCAATATCCATTACTCAGACTTGTGTTTAACATTCGAACCTTGTGCTGGTACCTCAAGGTTCCATACCTAGCTTCCTGCCCATGCATCTCTTGAGTACCAGTGTTGATAATGATCATTACCACTCCATAATTTTACACAATTAATTCTCTACCCTAGACATTCCAGAAATCGATGAAGAATTCATGGGTATCAACGCTTCTAAATATTGGGTGCTTTCCACAATCAATTTCTTTGGTCAATGCTCATCATCTCTCTTGGACTCGAGGATATGGTCTCTTTCGGAAAATATTGAAACCCTTTGCAACACTGTTTTGATTCTCTACCACATCCTTGCGCAAATATTCACACGGGATCTTCTCGAGGCTTCAAAGCCCCTCGTGGTTGGAATGTTATAATAAATTTCTAGCCAATCAAATTATTGACAGTCTACAATAACTAGAACTTCACAAAGAAGTTCTACTCAGTCACCCATTCACAATTCACACAGAGAACTCATTCATCCATTGTCGATTTGGTTTTATATACATAAGAATATAACTCTACGATTCTCCACACAGTTATTGACCACAAATTCACTCTGTATCATTATCATATTAACACGCATTCATAGATTTACAATAAAATCATGCACACGATAGATGACATAACTTCTTGCCTCTTCATTTATGAATAGAATATCTATACATGCAACTTCTGATCTTATCTACCCCGACTGTGCGCTACAGGCTTGGCCTTAACAATGCTTAGGCAACCTCTTGAACTCCCTCTTGAACCAACCTTCTACTGTCCCTTTGGATTACATTATATATCCAACAGATAACACTGCTAACACACTAACAAACTCCTAAGACTTTTGAAACTGGTTCTAAAGATAGAAGTTTCAACCCTATCTCAACTAGCGACTCATCAAAACAAACTACCACATTCCTGCAGCTCATTCCTAGGTTTCTTTCATGACCACTTTGAGTCATTCCTTTAAAAAAGGATTTTGCTACTCACTACTATCCTAAACAACTCATCAATGTTTAGAACCTTCTAAACTAAACTCATAAAAATTTAAGAATTTACAATATTTCTTTACAATGAACCCCTCTTTGGGTTGATGTCGAGACCTTATGGTTTGATCAATGACTTAAACTACTAATGTAGGCAGATGCTTTTGCATCAACTATATTGGGCCATAAAGTTATGCTCTTTTATTATTATTATTATTATGATTCTCAAAAGTACTAAATTTATTTTTAGAAAATAATTATTATTATTTTCATTAGTAATTATTTTATTTCTCATTTTCTTTATATATATATATATATATATATATATATATGAACCATATATATACATATATAATGAATATATGTGAACAATAGTATTTCCAATTGTATAATAAATCTTTTATATAATAAGATTTGGCTTTTGTCTTTGCATCAAAATCCTAGGAATGTCTCGTGCATAAGTCGAAATCATTACCCCTTATAGTAATTATGTGCTAATAATATTTTGACCTTGCTTAGGATTGTACTAATAATATTTATATTTAAGCTAATAAGTAGATAGTATAATCATAAAAGCTTGTTTATGCCCATAGGCTAATAATACTCCATTCACTTTCTTGCACGAATGATTTATAATGCTCAAAAGTTAGAAATAAGACTCATAGTCATACTCAATGCCTTGGGCTAGTAAGTGAGCATTCTCATCCCACCTCTTTTCTACACCCGAAGGTACCATGATGACACCTAGTCACCATTAGGATTCTCAAGACTTTACAAACCTTCAACTCCCCCCCTAGTGGATATCATTGCCCCTCATTTTCAATTGTGTTGCACATCCATCCCCCTAGATTCATTTTTATTATTCTATCACTGCATTTTACATCATACACATAACACCACCATGTTTTTAACTAGCACATGGCTACATCACAAAATCACAATGATGTCTAATGCCACAATGTTCACTGGTAGGGGCTTAGCCTTGCGCTCCACACCATGAACTAGTACACACACATATTTACATCACATGTATTCAATTACAACATTAGGGGTCAAGGACAAGGGATATTACAATACTAATATTCTTATTTCTTCAATCATGAGCGCAAATTGTTGAAAGAAAAATGACTGGTTCAATGTAAATCTGTTAACAATATGTTGTGTGCGGGAGTGGTCATATCGTTCCTAGTCAGAGGTGAGATCCCTTCTATGTTCTATAGATCAACATAATATTTGTTGTCAAATAGATATGGAGTGTGGATGTCTAACTATGTGGTGTTAACAATGGTGGGAGTGAGGCATGTGTGGTAAAGCTCCTCTACGAAGGTGGCATTGAGGGTGGGATGCTTCGTTGGATAATGCCTCTTCATAAAGGATATGCAATAGTGACCGTAACCGAAGGTGTGCTCACCTAAAAATTTAATCATTCACAAAATGAGAAAAAATTCCATTATGGATTAAATCATCAAATATAACTTGAGAGAGCTATGACAACAACGAACATAAAAAAAAAACAAAACCGTAAATAAATTATACTTGAGTACAAGATTTTCATGTGCTGCAACATGACCATTTATAAACCTCAATTGGGAATAGAGACAATTGGGAACAAAGGCTGAGGAAATTGGGAACCCAGAGTACTTAATCTACATCGTAAACTTGGTCATTAATCTATCTTAATCCCCCTCATTATTCTTAATGCTTACATTATATATTTTAATCCCTCTAAAATAAATATGCATATCTATGAATGTATTTTTTTTTTAAAATGTGACACCCCACCCTATTATGAAATAAATATGCCTATCGACCTATATATATAATTCATATCCCTATGTTCACTTTGAGCCATAAATTATGTTAATATAAAAAATATAGGATTCAAAATTATCTTTTCTTCGGCCATGCCAATCGCTAGTATTATCTTTGTTAAGGACATAATTGGTCTCCATTCTTTTATCAACTTCGATTGTGTTGGAAAAATACGGTGCAAACTACACTAAGTGGGCTCGATCCTTTTATCAAGTTTCTCGCCTTCGAAAATGCACACTGTGCAATCAACACTTTTTTGTTGAAATTTCTTACCCTTTAAACGAAATTTCTTCCATTTTCATTGAAACATCGAGATTGAAATTTCTTCCATTTTCATTGAACATCGAAATTTCGAAATCATATTGTTCAAACCACATTGATTAGTCTCTTTCACTCCTATATCACGTTTCTAGCATTGGAAAAAACACAAATTATAGCAAGCCTCATTTTTTCATTGAAATTTCTCTTCCTCGAAATCTATTCCACTTTCATAAACAATTGATGAAATTTCTCACACTTTTTCGTCGAATTTCTTCCACTTTCATGAACAATGGGATAATGATCAAATTTTAAGGGCTAGTTTTAATTTCATGGTGAAGGAAATATATTCACCAAACCCTTTAATATTGAAACCCTTTAATGTTGAAACACTGGAAAAATTTGTACTTTAATTGAGAAGAGGAAATTAATATAAAAAAAATTATCAAAATACCGTACTTCCAAATTTTAACAATGTTAAAAAAGTAACCAACCATTTAATGAAGAACTTGCAATTTTAATAAAACTATAAAATAATACAATTTTTTTCAAATAAAACATATCCACAAAACTAGCATTTAACACAAATGAAAATATTAATCATCCACATTTTTTGCAAAATTTCATAAAGTTATCACTACATTGAAAAGAAAAAGGTGTGTTCGTGTTCACATAAGTAGACAGATATGTAAGCTTGTTTGTTTTTACACAATTTAGACTTAAAAAAACATGATCATTGATTCAAAAAAATATATGATACTTGTCCTTGATGCAAAATAAGGAAAAAATCCAATTTTAATAGTATGAAATCAATCATAAAAATGGAAACCAAAGAATAAATTTGTAGCTAGTATTAATTGAAACACCATAATTTTCTAGCGCACCTCTATGTTTGCTATCTTTGAAACAGGAAGGCGAACAACATGTCACTTGAACACCAAATTGCTCCATCTCTAACTTCCTTAGATAGATCCAAATAATATTGCTTCTTGAGTGTTGAACAGATCATCAAACTGTCGCTATTGTATACTGCAAGGTTGAGCATTTGGTGAATATCACTTGGTAGAATAGACATGGGCAAACAAAATTAGGCATGCAGAGTTGAAGCAGTTGGTAAAATCACACTAGATAGCCAATGATTAAAAAAAGTAGATCACTTGATCGTTGGTGCATATCGATATGCCAAAAACCATTGTGGGTAGATGCAAGTCGAGGCTTACCAATTTGCATCCTATCTTCTCTTTCACAAACACAATAAAACTCAAAAAATATAGCAACAACCATCAATGATGTAAAAGTTGACATAATCCTACCCACTTTCCTTCATTGCAATGGCATTCCTTCCTTTTCATTGCCATAAAGTTAAGGAAGGAGAAACAATTCATTTGTCAAGACTTCGGAGTTAAGAATATAATCATATACACATAATCTGACATAGTTAGTGGACAATTGGAGTATATAAATACAGTTTTATTGGTAAAAACCTTAACCTAGACACATAAGATAATTGTAGAAATTTGAGCAAAGCGCCAATCAAATCCTAGCCATTTCCAATCTAATATGTACATAAACTCATCTGTGCAAAACATATAACTATTTTTTCTAGTTGTGTGCACAAACATGAAAGACAAGCACCTACAATGGTGTTGTCAAATATCCATATCCTCATTAGTACCACTTTGATGGTGCCCTTCATTTCCTAAATCAAAATGCAGCCAAATTAGCATAATCTCACATGTGTGGCATGGATGAGGCAATCACCCAAAAGAAAATAGACACAAGCTAGAACATGCACACAACACAACATAAGGGACGATGAACCAATACTCTAAAGACTAGAAAGTGCAATAATAAAGAAAGGCATTTAGAGGCCATTATAAGCTCAGTGACCCACGACTTGTCCCTTTGATAATGACATGTGAGGCTGGCTAACTCATGCTATATATTGTAGTTTCTATTTAAATAATGACCTCTATTTGATTATGGAATAAAAAGATAACTAACTTGAATTATAGATTGCACTTTCCATTTAAACAGTTTCCATTTAAGTAAATAAATAAACAACAAATACTCAGTGCATGAAGGCATTAAGGAGACTAGTGTTGATGTGTGGGGGTTAATTAATTAAACAAGAAACAACTGTGTTGCAACAAATTCCCTGCCATAGGGATAGCAAGGTCCGTGAGGACACTCCAAAAAGTAATATATATGTGTTCAGAGGTTTTATTCCAAACTGAGAAGAAAGGTGTTATCTAAACTCCTCCCTTTTTAGCAATCAATTGAACCACCCCATGAAAGTAATGGAGAGGGCCATTATAGTCCATCACTTCAGTGATGATGATACATGTTTGACAGTGATGATGATTGCAGTAAATGATTGCAGTAAATTCCTTCCCACGGGGATGCCTCCAATGTCATTGTGATATGGTTATCGGTGGCTTTTTTGATAGTGCACCGATGCTTTTTGTTTAGCGTCTAGCTAGTTTCTCACATGTTCTTGAATAACCTTCGTATGGATTATTTCCCCATGACTTTCACTCATATCCTCCGAAGCTTTTCCAATATTATCCCACACCTCGAGAGAAGGGGACTTCGCTTGTTTGAAATGTAATCATATCAATGTCAAATTTAAGATTTTATTTATAATTACATGACTAATATAATTATATTTAGCCAATATCAAGTTTGAAATGTAAACATATTATTTGAACATAAATAATATATATGTCAAGCTAAAAATAATATAAGAAAAAAGTAACATTTAATATTAAGAGTAAGTCTTTAAAAAATACATTCGCATTATTTACATGCATTTTAATTTTAGAGTTAATCTAGGAACGTCCTAAGAGTCTATGTCCCGGATAATATAAAAGTAAAATTAAAGCATTGCACAATTTTAGAGAAAATTTAAGGATGGAAAATAGATAGATTCAAATTGAAAATTGGGAAGGATGGAAAAAGATAGATTCAAATTGAAAATTGGGAAGGATGGAAAAAGATAGATTCAAATTGAAAATTTGAGTCCATGTCCCAGACAATATAAAAGTAAAATTAAAGCATTACACAGTTTAAGAGAAAATTTAAAGATGGAAAACAGATAGATTCAAATTGAAAATTTAAAGATGCAAAATAAATAGATTCAAATTGAAATTGAAAAAGGAAAAGAAAAAATTAAAAATAAAGGAACAGGTACTAAGACATAAATATTTGCAGGTACGAGATTGTTTTGTAACTATTTGTAAACATACAAGCGCGCTTGAGTGGAGAAATAAAAGTTTTGTTTATTACGGAAATTAGTTAGGCATCCCCTTTGGATTTGTCTTTTGAAATGGGGTTATTCAAGAATTGGCAACGAAGCTGAGGGATCATGCAACTATTGATCATCAAATTGGTTTTGCTACTTAGCATGTCTGTCAAGTGTTGCGTTAGCACAACTTGATGTAAGTGAAATAATTTTTTAATGACACAGTGTTGACTACATCTTGAACACAACGCTTGAGTAAGACGGTAGCGTTGCTAGTGAAAAGATTCTCTAGAAACATTGAGGCCCATCACTGCATCGTGTTCTCGCACTGTGCAAGAGCTTGTGGATGGCTTATGACTCGTCTCAAAATTTTGGACAACAAGGAACTGGAATCCATGCAGCAGAGGCTTGGGAATTACAGCAACAATGGTATTTGTATCGGAGGAATTTTCAGTAGATTTTATGGCTACTATCCCCACACTATGGTTCACTTGCAGAGAGTGGGGTGACCACCACTATTTTTTATACTAGCATCCACCAAAAAACGTAGTAGTGGAAAAGGAATTGGAGTTGTAAGACTCATCTGGATCTACCATATTTGGAGAAGTGTTGTTCAAACAGAATGTCAGAGCCACATTTGGAGAAGTTTTGTTCGAATGGAATGTCAGGGCCACGTTTGGATCTGATTAAAAATTACAAACCTGATGGAGTGGAATGGTTTTCTGGGAAAAGTCTAATAGCTACCAAAGCAAGTCCCAACTAGTAGTTGGGGGAGAGCCTTGATGGAGAAATATGCTCGTGGGAAAAAAAAGGTCCAAGAGCTATTAGAAAAAGCTCCGTAAGCTGTCAAAAAATCCCTATCGGACTGTCATAGAATGCCGAGCCTATCCGCAATAATAGAGTGAAAGCGTTTTGACACTTATTAAGGAATATTTATACCATTTATTTTAATGGATAATTCAATAATATAATTTATAATAACTCAATTATTATATCTTATTAAACCAACATTAATGGCTCAGTTTGTATATGTACTGCTCTTTGTCTTCCTAGTGTTGTATCCAACCATTGGCTTCCATGGACTCGCCAAAGATGGTAAGATCTGTTGCAATTAGATTGTTTAAAATGAACGTTATTTAGCCTTTTGTTAATTTTACAATCTCTTGGGAATTTGTGGTTGTAAGAAAGCTAGAGGTCCAAATGAAAATGAGTCATATGGATCGATGGCATTTGTTGGTCAAATTCTATTCCTTCCTTAAGCTTACTAAACTTAACAAACCTATTAGTTAGGCTCCGACCAAATAGAATATATATGTGGGGATCATCTATCGGTAGCCTCTAAAGAATGGATCAAAATCATACATAGTTGAAGGAGGTGTCTATGCAGAAACACAAGTAAGAGAAACAAGGCAAGGTAGGTGTGAATGCCCAAACTAGCTGTACCGACGATGCTCAATTAGCAGTTCTCTTTTTTTATAAGCAATGTAACTCCACTTAACAGATCTCTTCTATACACCCCCATATGAAAAATACGAGCAAATAAATTTATTAAAACAAAACATTTGTCATTTGCAAGATAATAAGGTAAAAGTGAAGCTTGATACTTGAGTATATCAGGCTTGGATTACCTCTCTTATGGAAGGAATTAAAACATTCATCTACGTCTGAAATTCTTACCCGGTCGATGTTATATTGAAAATAGTAGAAACTAAAAGTGCCTGAGATATAAGCCACCAACTCGTTATTTCTTCTTTGTCCATGGTTGTCTTCTACACTAAATGAATACTTATTTATTATAAAAGAGAACCTTAAAACAGAAAGGCCTGGGAATACATTCAAGCAATGTATGAGAACGAAACTTGTCATTCTTACGTGTTTAATCCATAGAACATGCATATGATATCAAGGAGAAAATTGAGGAGCACACTTACCAGCCGTTGACGTAGAGATAGGCGCAACACAATTGCACCGGCAAGGGAAGCAGAGACACGCACAACTTATTTCCCAGCATCCCTTCTTGTACCAGGTAAAGATCCAGACCCATATATGTCTATAGTTTATATTTTTATATATATGTATTGAGGTAATTAAAAGGAACAACACATAAAAAATAATATATCCTAGAACACGAATTGAGATGCGAGTAGAAAAAACAAGCAATAGGAATGGTTTTCTTAAACCTCACAAACATTCTTGTGTTGAAAGCCTTTCTGTCATGTCTTCAATTAATGAACATTTGTCGCTTGAAAGCAGTTGCATCCTCATGATGTGAATTCACATCAAGTTGTTAATTTGAAGCGGAATGCATTTGAAGAGGTGGAGAAGAACCAAGATGATCAGAAAAATCTATAAATCTTATTGTGGAAAGGGGTGCATAGGATATCATACTCCATCCAAACAATCACTAGACGATGAAGATCTCGAAGACCACGGGGCACCAGGTAGAAACCTCATGTCTGTCTTGCTGCCAAATTCCCCGTTCAATTCAGCTTCCTGCTCTTGTGTGCTGCTCTAGCCGGTTGCAAGGAATACCTAATGATACAACCACCATATCAAGATATAAATCTTGTTTGCCAGACAACATCGGGCTAGCAGCAAAGTAAATCCAAAAGATGGGGCTATTTATTCTCCTTTTTCCCTCACTTCAAGATACCGGAGAATTACCAGTTATTTAGGATATTTTCTTTGTCCACGGACTGACCAAGGATTAGTGCTAGAACTTTTTCCAGGCAAAGAAAGACAAACAACTATGGATTCCCATCTTGATCTCGACCTATGCTTGTCTGGTACTCAACTTAAAGATTGGTTTCCTTATTCGAATGCCCCTAATTCTTTCGAGTCTAGTATAATCAAGACATTTAATTACTATCAGTAAATTGTATATAAACCATACTAGTACCTAAAAGCTATAGCACAAGCGATCAAACACGACAGCTTATTACATGGAATAATGCTAGATCATCAAGACATCTTATTTTCAAATTGGCGTTACAGATATGACATAAGCAATAAGATTACAACTTTCCCTATTCCAAGGAGCCAGATTTGTGCATAAATGAGAAGTCGTTGAATGTGGAATATGACACCAAGTTTCCAGAATGATACAACACAGGGTTCATCGTTCCATGACTTGGCAGCTGTACTCTTATACCATTAATGCTATAGTTAAAGAAGTTACACGTGTCATTTTTAGAAAATTTTATTTATAAATGAATTTTATTTATTTTTAATTTCTGAAAATTAAAGCTACTCCTCCAGATATTTAGGGGAGGGATGCCAATTGTTGGACACCCCACGTGGCTCCCTCCCCCACACCACGTTGGCACGTTGACACATGGCCAGACCAGGCCCAGATGGCACTGCCACCTGTCGTGGTGGGTGGGCGCCATAAAGCGGCCTTTATGGCACGCTTTTTAACACTTTTTCGGCACTTTTCCCACGACCTCTCCTTCCTCCTAGGTATTGTTGCTCGAGCCCTATCTATGAACGGTCTGCCACCCCATTTCCTGCTCACTCTCGCTTAGGTTCTGCACCACTCCCGCTCTAGTTCTGCTTGTATCATGTTGTGCTACTGTGATGTGGCGAACGGTTGGTCCCTTACCCCCCGACGGATGGCGTTCGCTGCTGCGCTTTGTTCTGTCCACTGGTTCTCCTGACATTAACGCTCGCTCCATGCCCGCGGCGCACCTTAGGCCCATGAACTCGTCTGCAGCGGAACCCGTTGGAGGTTTTCGTCGGTTCAGTGGTGGTGTTGTTGGGTTCCTACTTGGCTGGTTTCACTAGTGGCGATGGTGGCTTCCAGCATGCGTTCGTTGCCTTCATTCGGTGGTGCTGGTCCCTTCCTGCTCGTGCTTCGTCAGTGGCGTTGTTCCCTTCCTGTTCACGGCGGTGGCTGGTCCCTTCCTACTCACGGCGGTGGTGATGGTCCCTTCCTGCTCGCACTTCTTCGGTGGCACTGGTAGGTTTCCTACCAGCCATTCCTACGTCAGTGTTTTTCAACACTCTCAACCTACTGGGGATTTCGTGGACCATTTCTGTTGCTTTTATAGGTTAAATTCTGCAATTCTTGCATTGCATTTCTGGGTTGTGAATTTGTGCATTTCTGCGTACTGGTGAATTGGTTTGTTCCTGTGAATTGGTTTGGTCCTTTCCTGCTCGCGGCAGTGGCGATGGCCCCTTCTTGCTCGCACTTTTATTTAAGTTTGGATTGTTTGTGGTGGGTTTACTGTGCATTTGCGGCAATGGTGAATTTTGTTAGTGAATTTTGTTAGGGTTAGGGATAAGCTGAATTTGTTAGGGTTTGTGATGGGTTTACTGTGCATTTACGGCAATGGTGAATTTTGTTAGGGTTAGGGTTAGGGCTAAGCTGAATTTGTTAGGGTTTTATGAAAATTTATATGCAAAATTGATATGAAAAATTTATGCAGAATTATCTTGCAAAGTTGTTATGCAGAATTATTATGCGAAGTTGTTATGATGAATTATTGAAGGTTCTTGGTTTACGTTGCAGTAGGGTTTATAAATTGTATAGGGTTTATGAATTTTGTTAGGGTTAGGGCTAAGCTGAATTTGTTAGGGTTTAGGAAATTTTATATGCAAAATTGATATGGAAAATTTATGCAGAATTATCATGCAAAGTTGTTATGCAGAATTATTATGCGAAGTTGTTATGCTGAATTATTGAAGGTTCTATGGTTTATGTTGCAATAGGGTTTATGAATTTAGTTTATTGTTGGTTTATGTTGCAGTCATAGTTTGGAATGAATTATTGAAGGTTCTATGGTTTATGTTGCAGTAGGGTTTATAAATTTTTTAGGGTTTATGAATTTAGTTTGTTGTTGGTTTATGTTGCAACCATAGTTTGGGTTGAATTATTGAAGGTGCTATGGTTTATGTTGAAGTATGTTTTATACATTTTTTTGGGTTTATGAATTTAGTTTGTTGTTGGTTTATGTTGCAGTCATAGTTTGGGATGAATTATTGAAGGTTCTATGGTTTATGTTGCAGTAGGGTTTATAATTTTTTTTGGGTTTATGAATTTAGTTTGTTGTTGGTTTATGTTGCAATCATAGTTTGGGATGAATTATTGAAGGTTCTATGGTTTATGTTGTAGTAGGGTTTATAATTTTTTTGGGTTTATGAATTTAGTGTGTTTTTGGTTTATGTTGCAATCATAGTTTGGGCTGAACTATTGAAGGTTCTATGGTTTATGTAGCAGTAGGGTTTATAAAAAAATTTGGGTTTATGAATTTAGTTTGTTGTTGGTTTTTGTTGCAGTCATAGTTTGGGATGAATTATTGAAGGTTCTATGGTTTATGTTACAGTAGGGTTTATACATTTTTTTGGGTTTATGAATTTAGTTTGTTGTTGGTTTATGATGCAATCCCTCCAGTAGGGTTAGGGTTTATGGCTATTGATTTAATTTACAAGTAGGGGAGGGATGTCTATTCTTGAAACTGCATGGGAGGGATGTTAATAGTTAAAAGTCAAAACTGCATCATATAGGGGAGGGATGCCAGTTGACAACAACGGATTTTGCCATTGTCTCATCTTATTGGAAGAACACCCATAATTCAGTTGTTGATATCAGCACGTGTGCCAAATTGGCTATTGTTGATTGGCTTTTACTTTAATTACGAGTGTGGGGAACACAATTGGCTATTGTTTTAATTTACAAGTGTATGATGCAGTTTTTACTTTTAATTGTTAATATCAAGTGATCTACTCCATCTTATCAGGCCATTACTTGCATTATGGGCCAATAACTTGCATTATGGGCAAAATAGAAGAAGTTAAATTAGTTGTTGGGTAGAGCATAGCATGCATTTATAGACACATGGTTTTATTAAACAGTTTGTTGGCTTGATTACTGTTGTCTGTTGCTCTAGCCTTCAAAAGGATATCGAATTTGTTTATAGTTCCTTTTAAAGTATCATGTATTCTTTGGATACAAACCTATGGTGACCTTTGGTTACAAACCTATGGTTGCAACAAAGAGTGGGAGACAGATTCCCTATTATTTGATAATTATTTTGGTTGAAGGACTGCAGACTATAATTCATAAGGACGTTGAACTGCACCTATAATTGTTTGTACATAAACTAGATCTGATTTAGGCCTTTTATGTTGATTAGTATGATATTGTATTTAGGTGTAATAAGTCATGCATGAGAGCCCTCCATGGAACATTCCTTATAGAAGCATTATTAATATTAGGAGAGAAATATGGGCATGTTCCCAATTAGGTAGCATCGCATGGATGGGTATCACACCCAAGTAATGGTTCAAATCGATTCCTAACTGCTACTTTAAGGAATATAGGGCTCTATAGAAGGAAGGAAACATAGGGGTGTCAAGAGTTGTAAACCATAGAACCTATTGCAACATAAACCATAGAACCTTCAATAATTCATCCCAAACTATGAACCTTCAATAATTCATCCCAAACTACTGCAACATAAACCATAGACCCTACTGCAACATAAACCATAGAACCTTCAATAATTCAGCCCAAACTACTACAACATAAACCATATACCCTACTGCAACATAAACCATAGAACCTTCAATAATTCAACCCAAACTATGATCACAACATAAACCAACAACAAACTAAATTCATAAACCCTAAAAAATGTTAATGAAATGTTTAATCAGAGAACATTACAGCATGCTGTTGAAATGATGAAATTGTATATTAAACCTTATGATAAACCCCTGATTACAATGCCGCAAACATTAGGGAATGCTATGACCTAGGATTGTACCCAAAATGGTCTAGGATTGTATACAAAATGGCCATGTTCCAAACATTAGACCCAGTGATTACAAAATCCACATTGCAATGTGGACACAACAAAAAAATTGGCACCCCTATATGACACCCCTATGCTTGATGTCCTCCAAGATCTTCACTGCCCAAAATTGTTGAGTTTCTTGCTTGATCCAAGTCGGTTGGCCTACCTAACAATGGTTGATTAGGATGTGGCTGGTTGCCTCCATGTGATATCCAATTTGCTTCTTGTAGCCACGGAGAAATTGAGTAGCCACAGTGCACACCTATGCTACCAACCCCTGCATTAGGTTGAGCCCCCCGATAATCATGCATATGATTAACACTTGCACTGGTAGCAGGGAATAAAGTGGGCATGCGCACCTGTTGATAGTGGGGGACTTGGATGTTTAGGAGGTCTTGGAAACATGGAGTATTATCTGCAATATGTTCCAATGTGTTTGGCATCATCCTACTCCCCTCCACTATGTTTGTATCAATGGCAACCCTTTCTACCAGGCCTTGTTCTTTTTGAAGCAGTTGTTGAGCCTTTCTCAATTCCTTTTCCTACCTTGCCATCTATTTTTGATGAGCCTTTTCTTGTCTTTCTTTCTCTCTTTCAATCCGTTCCTGTGCTCGAAGTTATGTTGCAGCAATCCTTACAGCCTTCTTTTCTTTAGCTAAGTCCTTTTTCTGTTTTAAATCCTAGATTTCAAGTTTCCTATGCTCAGACTCAACTAATAGTTTTATATAGTCTTCTGAGGTGAGTAACTGTGAACTTCGGCATAGACGAAGATTGTCTGTTGTTACTTTCCTTCTTTTTGTTGACACTCTCTCTACTGGTAGCGTTAGGAACCGACCAAGCAACTGGCCCTTCGTTGGCACTTGTTGCTCCTTGCTTGACACTTGCCTTTCAGTATTTGGGTCAATTTTCTCCTGATCTATCTGAACCATATTGTCCTCTTCAGTTGGAACCTCATTGTGGACAGTATCTTCTTCCATATTTCCATTGTCCACAAAATAATGAACAATTCCATCGTCCAATTCTCTTGGATGTGAAGGCATTTTCATGCTTTCTTCATTGGTCCTTGAGACAATAATTTTGTCCAAATTCATCATGGCTTCTGCCAGCCATGGTGGTGGGGTAACCTAGCTTGGCAAAGTCAATTCTCCATTGCTGCTTCCTGGAGCATGATCACCATTTTCATTGACATTCTCATTGATAGTTGCATGATCAATAGAGACATTAAGAAGATCACAAGCAGAAGTTGCAGTTGTTTCAGTTGGTATAACAACCTCCATGTTACTGTCAAATGGTTCATTGTTATATTTTATTTCACTTACATGTTCATCATCATCACCACAATAGGGTTCTCCTTGAGAGAGGGATATCATATTATCAGCAGCAACAACGCCTTCCTCTACTTCCACATCTTCTTGGCCATCAACATGTGCTTGGACATCCCCTTCGTCCTGACCATCCAGTTGAAATGCATGGCTACAACTAGTATCGTGCATGACAGCCTCAAAATTCAGTGGCCATATTTCAGTCCTCTTAAACCGAACCTTGATATTTGAAGGTGTGAGAGCCCTTTTAAAGGATTTACTTGCAAGCTCGACTAGCTCAAACCTTTTTACCTCCACCCCTGGATTCTTTTCCATCCACGAAGTTCGCTCACCCCTGAAATAGTTATTGAAAGGCCTGAACACACTGACATCTAGGGGTTGCAATATGTGAGTGGTATGAGCAGGCAATGTCAACAGGTCGATGCCCAAATTGTTAGCCTCCTCAATTGTTTGCACATCAATGTGGCTTCCATGTCCATCTAAAACCAACAGGTGTCTGTTTACAAGTGAGACACCGCCTCGTATAGATGCAACAAAGTGAGTAAGCCAATTCAAAAAGAGTTCTTTAGTCATCCAAGCATGGGGATGTGCAGCCATGCATGCACCTGGTTCACAATTATGTATATAGTTTTTGAGTTGAGTTTTACCTTTAAATAGATAAAATCCAAGGATTGAAGCACCAATTGCATTGACACATCATAGAATAGTGATCCACTTTCTAACATGGATCACTATTCTAACATGTCTTCTTTTGTCCAGCCTCTTATTGCACTGATTTTGGTGGTTGAATTTGTTCCTTGAACTGTGGTTGACAGTGTCTGTGTGGTTGATGGTGGGACAACAGTGTCCTCTACAGCCACATTGTCATTCTCAGCAACATTGATGGGTGAATTGTTGGCATTTGAATGATCGTCCCTCTCCTTGTCCGATGAGGTGCAGTGTAGCTGTGCACCCCTGCTCAGTCAATGACTTGTTCTCCTTGCATTGCTGACTCTTGCCATGCCTGCAACAACCTGCAAATTTACAAGGGAAGCTAATTATGTAGAAGGAAACTGGAAGCTGATTATAACAGAAATATAAAAAACATAAATGGAAATAACATTACAAGGGAAGCTGATTATGTAGAAGGAAACTAGAAGCTGATTATAACATAAATATAAATAACATTGATGGAAATAACATAAACATTGAAACTGCTTATGCAGTTACCTGACTATATTGTGCACACACTTCTGATGGTATGTCTCCACTGTGCACACACTCTACAGTTCGAATTTGTGAAATGCAACTTCAGTAAGGGTTGCGGTTCTTTTATAGTTGCTTGTTATTGAATTGGATTGGTAAGGAGGGTACACATGGATTGCAATCTCTCAAAATTGAATGTGTGTTGTGGATTGATTTAAATGTGATCCAATGGTTGGGAGCTTGTCATGGTGGATCCTTGTGCCTTCATGTGTTTCATAATCCTTGTGCTTTCATCTATTTAATGGGTGCATTTAATGGGTAGGTGTCATTTATTGAAAACAGTGGGTTGGAATGTTGAACAACCATGCAGTTATGGCTGACACTCTCCTGCTTGTTGCTTGAACAGGTTTTAATGAATGCTTGAACAGGTTTTAATGAATGCTTGAACAGGTTTTAATGAATGCTGGGATATTTATGCTCTAATAGATATTCGTGGGTCCTCCTTTGATAGGTACCTTGCAGTAGGTGGCAAATACGAGCTAGGTTATTTAGTTGTTCATGTACTTTTGGATCCCTGAGCAGATATGTATGTACTTGGGACAAGATGTTTTGTACTCTTTTGCACATAAGGACTAATTATGGACACCTTTGGCCCACTTAGTTAATGGACAATTTTTGGACATAATTTAAATATTTATTGCACTTAATATTGTCTATTTATGTTTAATTTATGGGTGTTTTTATGTCAATATGTGGTGGTTGTGTAGGACTAGTACTATGACAACTACTGGTCCCTGTTCAAGAATAGACATCCCTCCCCTATGTCTCATCAAAAATGTCATAAACCAATAAAAAAATCAAAATATTGTATTTTAACAATTATAATATTTTATTTTATTTTTTTTAAAGATTATGTTTAATAATGAAAATTTGTGCAAAAGAGGGTGGCATGGCCCTAGCATTTGCACTCTCTACAGCAACGACGCTAAATCCGAACAGCATCTTTTTGTCAAGTGCACCTTTTCTTCAAAGATCTGGGAAGTGGTTTCAGCCAGTTTAAATATTGCACAGCGCTGGAATGTTGGGGATTTCAATAAGTGCTTACTTAATTGGTTCAGAATATGTAAGCAACATTTCTACATAGCTATATGCATTTCCTGGTCAATTTGGTTTTCTAGGAACTGTGCTATCTTCCAGAATATTTCTCCCAACTCTATGCAGTGTAGTATGGTGGCTTTAAAGATGTATTCTTCTTGTAAGGATAATGTGCATATCTCAAGATTTGATAGAATCAGTAACTTTGAGCTAAATGTGGACCAGCCAATTCTCTTTTTTGATGGAGCTTCACAACATGGTATATGTGTTGTTGGGGGTGTGATCTATCTTAATGAGTCGCATTATTTTTCTATTAGACTCAACTGTGGCTCAGGAACAAATATGAAAGCGGAATTAATGGCGCTTTGGTGTGTTCTCAGAGTTGCAAACATCTTTGGATTAGCCAATATCAAGGTTTTCGGTGATTCCAAGGTCACCATAAAATGGGTTGCGGGTGAATTCAATCTGAATGTTGTAAACTTGAGACACTGGATCCTTCGGACACAATTTGAAATCTCAAAGCTCCAAGGTATTCAGTTTGAACACATCTACAGAGAACAAAACTCTCTCGCAGACAAACTTTCCAAGCAAGCTTTATCAGGCAGTGAGGGTCAACTGATTTGGGTGGAGTGGTTGGATAACAGCCTCCAGGATGGTGGCTCTACTTACTGTTTTGATTAAGTTTTGCTGGGACCTTTCAGTATATCTTTCTGATCAGCAGATTGTATTTATTTTTGTCTTTTGTCTCTGTTGTCACGTTATCATGCTATTTTTCTGACAGCTAGTGTAATTCTGTAATATTTTTGAGACTCATGCACGGAAGCTAGTTCTTTTAGCTTTGCTGATCTACATGAACTCGATTCGATAAAAGGATCTGGAAGTACTTTGTACTATTTGATTCAACTTTTGAATATCAATAGTAGATTTTTTTTCGCTAGAAAAAAAATGAATTTCACAAAAATTTAAAAACTTTGTAAATTTTTTAATGTGAAATTGCAAAAAGTTCAATAAAAATTAATTAATAATTGATTAGTATATCCCGGGAATTATAAAGGGTATGGTTAGCGTTTCAATATACTCTATAAGCCTATGAGCTATGCATATTTTAAAAATTAATATAATATTGAAGAATTATTTACAAAGTAATCATTGTTTTAAAATTTATAAATATTTATTTTCCTTCTATAATGATGGATATTTAAAGGGTCTAGACCAGTACGGGACGATAGGAAGAATTCAATTTTAATGACTGATTGGATTCAAAAATCACACAGCCAGGCCTAGGAAGGATTCAATTTTAATGACTGATTGAGATTCAAAAATCACACAGCCTGGTTGGTCTCAATTCTTTTATCAAGTTTTAATCACATGGTAGGATACCACAATTTTTCGTTGAAAATTTCTTACACTTTAGATCGAAATTTCTTCCATTTCTTACACTTGGATCGAAATTTTTTCCGTTCAGATCGAAATTTCTTACACTTTTTCGTTGAAGTTTCTAGCGTTGGAAAAAGCACAATAAACGACAATTTTTCGTTAAAATTTCGCACACTTTTTAGTCGAAATTACATTGTAATTTGGAAAGCACACTGTTCAACGACGATGATTCTCCTCATTGAAAAAAAACACAAAGCATAGCAAACACACTTTTTGTTGAAATTTCTCTCTTTTTCATGGAAATTTCTTCCGCTTTCACAAACCACACTGATTAGTCTCCAGTCTTTTATCACCTGTTGGAAAAATATAACAAGAAACAGCAATCCACACTTTTTCGTTGAAATTTCTTCCATTTTCATTGAACATTGAAATTTAATGGAGATTGTAGAGGAACTACAAAAAATTCAAAAAAATAAAAATCAACGAGGAGTTTGAAAAAGTAAAAACGCGTATAAAAGAGTCTGCTGCTTAGTGTGTCGTAAAATATCTTGCCATTCGCATATGGGAGAGAAAATCTTCGCCTAGGTGCAGAACGCTCCGCGACGCTTTCGCCTCTGAGATCAAAAAGCTACTTGCAGTGGCTCGTATTAGTAAATTCCATGGCCCCTTCCGAACAACCGATCCCTTTGGCTTACCTCCCTCGGCTCGCTGATCAAGCGAGTTTGTTGAGCCTGTTGTTTGGCTCGGCGTCTCTTCTACTACTGCTCGGTCTCGATGTATGGCAATCAAAGACCAAAAGATCCCGTTGCTCTCCGGGGAACTCTCTCGTCCTGGGAGCTCTTACTCTTCAGTTGCTGGGGTTGGTTTCCCACCCCATCGTCAATATTTCAGACCCACAAACGCTTGACAGAGATTCCATAGATAAACTGTTCAAACTGATTTCTGATAACTACTTCGTGATACTCAGCGGAAGGGTCGTCACGTGTGTTTTCATCGGAAACTTGTTGCCCGACGTCGCCGTCTCCCAAGACCGGAACGTGTGGAGCGACATTGTGGCCTTGGCTATCAGCTCCACAGCTCTGCTCATTCACCTCTCTTACGAGATTTATATCTTACTCATAGAAATCTGGATAAATCGTAGTTATGCAGCACTGAGTTATTCGGGAATATTGTATCTGGTATCGAATATTATCATTTTCGCTTCGATTCCGCTTCTCGTCCTCTTTCTGGGCTGTGCCGCTTTGGCCAGCAAGAGCATTCAGGAGGTCGTCGCTCACAGAGTTCCTGTGCTGTTATCCCAATCAGACTACATAAAACCCCGATCGGCGGTTTGGTGGGAAAAAGTGGAAGAGCAGGCGATGCTTTCATGGATCACGACACGGAGCTCCCAGCCATCGTACATCATTGCCCGATCAGTTCTGAGCTCTTCCATTGGTCTCCTCGTCACCATTTGCAGTGTTGTTTCCCTCTCATTTTCTATTCGGGAATGGACTGAGCTAAAACTATTCGTTATGCCTCAGGACGGATTTGATTGGCTACGAGGCATTGTTCTAGCCGTGCAATGGATTTTCATCTTAACGGGTTGGGCAAGCGTCTGTCGGAGATGGCTCACGGCCGTGGTCTTTTATCCACGACGTATGGGTACGGAGGCTTTAAGTCTCAAACAATATTTTACTATGGAGGACTTCTGGAAAAGAGCTATCGTTGAGATGCAAGAAGAGTTCATGGAATGGGACATAAAATCAATCAAAAGTTTAAGCTTTTTGAAGAGGTTTCTTTTCATGTTTGTTCAGAAACTCAAGCTATACAAGCTGCTGCCCGTCTTCCTGCAAGTGCAGATTCTTCTAGTTTTAATGAGCAAAACTTGTTGGTTGATTTCAGAGATGGTTTTCTCTAATAACTATATAAGAAGGCTTTTAATGGGTCGGGTTTCTCAGGATCAGTTCTTGATGCTTTATAATGGCCTGCACAACAACCGTGGACTAGTGGGGCCAAGAAATACTGGCGACTTCTTCAAATACTTAGACGTTCTTATGCACATGCCGGGGGAGAATCCTGCGGGAGTGTGGATAGCCAATCTAAAATCCCTCCAAAAGATGAAGGAGCGGCTAAGAGAAGGGGAATCCCATGGAAAAAATTGCAAAGCATTGATTTCCTTGTTGAAAAAACAAAACATGCATAGGTCCATCGATCCGTTTGCAATTGCTCAAAACAAATTACAAATTGAAAAGGATTTTAACCTGGGGAGGAGTTCTGCAAAAATGATGGCAGTTTCGTTACTGACTATTATCATCGAACTCTCTGCATTCTATGAAGAATATAGCGAGCACCCTGTTGTTCCTGCTACGGATACCGTAAAAGCGTGTGTAGAGGCCTGCTACGAAGCATGGGGATTGATGGACCTTGGGGAAAATTTGAACTCAGAAGCCGCTGATATGAATAAACAAGCAGATAGACTATTCCACAGTCTAAAAGAATCGCGAAGGTGGTTAGGCATGGCTCTTCCCATTAACAACTTCAAAGCTAGAACTGTCGACACTGCCAAAGAAGCCCTCCAGGGGCTTGCAGATATAGGGAAGAAAATGGCAAATGGCGGGTGCATCAGTAGTACCGGACCACCGGTTATGACTCCAAGAATTGGAAGGCAGTAATTGCGGGGAACAACTTGTACAAGCTGTGTGAAAGCACTAAAAATTATTCCGACAACATCGAAGAAATGTTGGATGGTATACAGAGTTCGTTGGCAGATGTAATTGGGAGTTGTTTGTTTAAAGTGGGAGAGGCTATAGTGGATGAATGTAGGTTGTGGGAAGAGACCTTCATCGAGGAGAAGCTATGGGATGCTTTGTATGAAGCTGGGAGGGCTAAGGGAGTAACACAACAGTTGCCAACAGCAATCAAATTTGAAGGACATGGTGATAAAATACTTCGTTGGAGCAAGAGTGTTTAGGCGCTTCCAATAGCTTTCAGCTGTCTTCAATGTATAGCAATTTCGATATTGAAAGAGTGCATTGTGTGTAGTGACATTTACAGTTTCAAGAGGAAACTGCAAGGAAAATTGTTGGTATAAACTTTAATAATTGAACATGTGAAATTCTTATTGCTTTTCCTATGTGCAAAGGAATAAACTTTCATAAAGTTTGAACGGCCCATTGATTCTTATTGGTTTTAATTTTGAAATAGATTTTAAAGTTTGTCTCGTCAAAGTCTGTATGATAATTGAACGAGTAATGCTCATTTTATTTATTGAGACCTATCAAAGAGATGTGAAGTGTGTTATGGTGAAGTTAGCTCGACAACATGCAGGGCGTCTACATGGATTTCAAGCCGGTGCTGAATTAAGCCTAGTAGACATAATTTGGCTAAGTGGTGTCAACACCAGGTTCTACCACAGAAATTCACACCACCTAGCAGCTCCATCCATATGTGTTGTTTCCTGGATTTATCAATTCGGGTTCTTTGGCCAAATTACAACAATGACGAGTCACGACTATCCTCCGAACTATGACCCTTAGTTCTCATGTGGTTCACATGTATTATGTAGAGATGGATATTGTAATAATGTTGTCTTCAATCCTGCATTTATGCATTGATCAATTTAATTCATTCATAAAAAGAATGAATTTGAATTTGTACAGATCAGTTATATGAGAAAGGATATGAACAGCAACAGTGAGATGAGTAGGAAGACTGTACTTGCAAAGGTCTGATGGGCTTGATGAACTAGATAAATTTTTCTTAATTTTCTAGAAAAATGAGCATGTGATGGATTTCATCAGTTAAGTGTTATGAATAAGTTATATGTTACCTGTTCTCTCCTTTTTTAATTAAATTCTGCTATAAAGTGGTATTATCCATACATCACCACCCATAATTATCCATGCATCAAGTAAAAGTTACTGATTTTTTTAATATTTTTTTATAATTATTTATTTTGATTTACACTTGTCTCATCTTAATAATAACACTTTTAAATTCTAACTTAAAAATACTATGATATATATATATGGTCGTGTTTTCAATGGTATGGTCGTGTTACGGACAGTGTGGTATTATTTAATTGATAAAAAACACATTTTCAATGGTATGAGCGCGTTACGGACAGTCTCTGGTAACTATATATAATAGATAAAAAACCCATTTTCAATGGTATGAGCGTGTTTTTTTTTTTTTTTTTTTCCTTGGAAAAAGTCGTAATTTTATTTCATTAATGAACAAAATTACATTCTGCACATGTAATAGAATCTCAGAGATCCCTACATTCTCAACATATACTGTCTATATGACTGTCCAAACAGTCCTCCTATATCCGAGTACATATGACAGTCATAGATGAATATGACTGTCTATTGTCCCATACATATCAAATCTGTGCTAATGTCTGACCAAGCAGACCTCCTATACTACATATATCACAAAACTGTCTCAAAAAAAAATAGCCAATCAGCAGAAATATAAAATTCTGTCCATACAGCTCGAGTATGTAATAACATAAGCAGTCCACAATGTCCCCAAAGAAAGGCCTGTGTGTATAGCTGTAGATGCCTTCAGTGGAAGTATGAGCGTGTTATAGACAGTCTCTGGTATTATTTAATTTATAAAAAACCTATTTTCAATGGTATGTCTTTGTTACGGACAGTCTTTGGCACAGAGGATGGGGCAGGTAACTCCATATTTCAATGGTCCAAGAGAGCAGCGTTGACAGTTGCATCGATGCAATTAAAATTATAATAATAATAATAAGAGCTCTGGAATTCAGTACTGAAATATGATGATCCTTGTTCATCCTCAACCATTCAATCATTTGCAATTCCACAAACCATAGAAAGTTTTTGTCAAATTTACTTACTCCCTTCATTCAATCATTTGTAATTCCACAAACCATAGAAAGTTTTTGTCAAATTTACTTACTCCCTTCTATTGGATTATCTTAATTGCATACAACTATATTGATGTGACATGGCATGTTACTTTGTTTGAGACGGCCAGATTGATGTAATATAAAGTCTCCTGCTTTGGAAAAACGTAATAAATCTCTTACTGGATGGTTACATATCGTTATCATTGAGTACAGGCAATTATAGAAGTGCCTTACCGCGACTTCCATAAGCTTCAGTAGTTGTTGTAACAAGTACTGGTGAGTATTGAAGTCCTGACTCATGAGCAGTTCCAACTTGCTACAATGGAAAAGAAAAGTCTCGGCTCCCACTTACTTCCATGCTTCGCAGGCTTTACGGATGAGAACACAACCCCTGGGCCCTTCTGGTGCACAAGCTGATGAGAACAGTCCGAAAAGTCTCGGGCTTACTTCCATGCTTTCCAGGCTTTTCAGTTGTGAATACTGCTAAATTTAAAGGGAGATTGAGGCAAGCTTTAATTTTTGACATGGACTATGAAGGGGAATTTGGTAGGGTTTTAATTAGCAATAACTACATTAATAATATGAATGTGTCTAATAGATTGATAGACCTAAATGAAATACATACTATAAGGAAAAACATTATTATGAAAAGTATGTGCCTATGTGGTTGTTGCTAATAAGAGTGATCTCCAAAATATTAATAAAATAATATTATTTAATAATTTTAATGAAATACACATTTTAATTGTTTGATTAATAATATTGTTTAATTAAACAATATTATTAATTAAACATTACTATTATTTTATAATAATTAATTCAACAAAATAATTATAAATAAATTTAATTGGTGGTGGATGGGGATGGGATGGCTAGGGTTTTTTCGGCGTTTTTTTGCAGATTTTATCGATCATGAAGATTGATGGGATGATCTAGTGACTGGCGGCGACTTGGAGTCCAGCTAATTCGAAGAATCAGCCTAGTACCATCCAAGGTTAAAAAAAATGGGAACAAGCCTTTTAGCCGTGGGTTAATCTTCGTCCTGTCAATTGGATTTTTTCGGTAAATTTGCTAAAATCTGGCCCTTCCCTAGTTTTGGGTGATTCTCTGCCATTTTAGCTTTGTCTGCCTTTTCATTGACGTATGTGGGGACCGTATTTGCCCTTTCTTTGTTGTTTGTAGCCATCGTGAACTTTTGGCAGTTGTCAGTTTTGGACTGACTAGCGACCGGCAGCTGGGGATCATTGTACTTTCTCGGGGTAGGGTTTACTATGGAAGAGTCTTATCGCTCTTCTTTGCCATCTGTGCCGTTTTCTTCTGTTGTTGTGGGGGATTTTTCTGCTAGGGCTAGAGATGGCTCTGCCCGTAAAGACAAGCTTTGTGGGCAGAAGGCCAGAGTGCGTCGTATGATTAAAACTTTTAAAGCTAAAGCAGAGATTTCAAGATATGATATTGATGCTGATTTTAATCTTGAGCGTATTGGGATTTTGGCTGACAGAGCGTTGGTAGGTCGTTTTGAGTTTGCCTCAGGGAGTAAGTCAGAAATTATGGAATGGGTTAACAAAATGTGGGTGCCGCTTACTGGTTTGGCTCCCAGGATCAATATTTTGATAAATAGGTGGATCTTATTCACTTTCTCTGAGGCTGCACACATTGATAAAATTATGTCTTGTTTCTGGGAATTTAAGAAGGGTTCTTTGTTTTTAAAGCGATGGCACACAAACTTCAATCCTTTGCATGAATTTCAGTCTCTCCGGCATCTCTGGATGGTCATCCTTGGCCTGCCCATCGAACTCTGGTCGGAACAGGTCTTCATGGGGATCGCAAATTCTGTTGGAAGATTTATTCGCTTGGACAAGCATAATTTTTATGGGATGGATCGTCGGTATGCTAAAGTTATGTTAGAAATTGAGACGAAGGGGGGTTTGCCGGCCGAAATCGAGATAGCCTGGGGAGCCAGGGTTTGGAAGTAGCCACTTGATTATCTCAAGATTCCCTTTCGCTGTTTCATTTGCAGGAAAATTGGTCATGTGCAGTCCAATTGTCCCTCCAGTTGCAAGATCTCGGTGGGGTTGAATGACTTGAAACACTCCCCTCCTAGGGCTGGCTCTCCAATTGCAACTGAAGATATTTCGGGTAAGCTTAATTTTCAAACCCCTATATGTTTTCCAGAATTATCAAGGGATGAGCTTAAGTTTATTGAGAATTCTTAGCAACATTTAGCTAGATGTATTATAAATGGAGATATTCAAATGCGGCATGATTTGATCACTGGGTTACCTATTTCTAGCCCCGCGCAGGATCCTCCTTGCCCTAAAGTCGACCGTAAGCTTTTTAATGAACAAGTGTCTCTCCCTGTAGCACTAGGTCCTTCCCCAATTTGCCAGGGTATGAATGAAAACCCTAATTCTCCTTCTAATGGGTCTTCCTTTCCAAATGACCTAGATTTACTTTCTCGTCCGTCTGACATATTGGGGGAGGGTGTGTCTGTATTGCCCGAAATTCCTACTTCATCTTCATTGAATTGTTGGTATAAACTTTAATAATTGAACGTGTGAAATTCTTATTGCTTTTCCTATGTGCAAAGGAATAAACTTTCATAAAGTTTGAACGACCCATTGATTCTTATTGGTTTTAATTTTGAAATAGATTTTAAAGTTTGTCTCGTCAAAGTCTGTATGATAATTGAACAAGTGATGCTCATTGTATTTATTGAGACCTATCAAAGAGAATGTGAAGTGTGTTATGGTGAAGTTAGCTCGACAACATGCAGGGCATCTACATGGATTTCAAGCCGGTGCTGAATTAAGCCTAGTAGACATAATTTGGCGAAGTGGTGTCAACGCCAGGTTCTACCACAGAAATTCACACCACCTAGCAGTTCCATCCATATGTGTTGTTTCCTGGATTTATCAATTCGGGTTCTTTGGCCAAAATTACAACAATGACGAGTCACGACCATCCTCTGAACTATGACCCTTAGTTCTCATGTGGTTCACATGTATTATGTAGAGATGGATATTGTAATAATGTTGTCTTCAATCCTGCATTTATGCATTGATCAATTTAATTCATTCATAAAAAGAATGAATTTGAATTTGTATAGATCAGTTATATGAGAAAGGATATGAACAGCAACAGTGAGATGAGTAGGGAAGACTGCACTTGCAAAGGTCTGATAGGCTTGATGCACTAGATAAACTTTTCTTAATTTTCTAGAAAAATGAGTATGTGATGGATTTCATCAGTTAAGTGTTATGAATAAGTTATATGTTACCTGTTCTCTTGGTAATATCAAAAGCATTGCTATTTTTATTACTTTGAATCTCTTTCAGGAGGGGCGACCGGTGATGGCGGGATTTGGAATCTAGGGCAAACTAGGGTTTCTGCAGATAGCTACTGGTCAGGGTTTGTGGAGACGTTCGACGGCCACCTTTATCCGCTCCTGATTGCTGCCTGACTCGACGGTGGGGATTCTTTAGACAACGACAACTTACTTGTTTATGAAGCGACAATACTCTGCCACTCACGGGTATGGTCGTCTGTTCACTGTTGCCGTTCTATGATTAGCTGGTTTCCGTTTTTGGTATTCAATATGTGCTTTTAAGGGCTGTCACTTGCGGTGGGGTTTACTCGGTTGCCGGCCGGTCACGGAGGATGTGGTATCATGCCCTGTGGACCAACAAATCCCAGAAACATCAACGGCGTCAGGGGTGGGGAAGTTTGGACCACCGTTTATCAGTTTTATGTTAATACAGACCCGGATATACATATTAAACATTGTTATGTCGGGGTGTGGTTTGTGAGACTTTCGAAATCTCTGCTTCTCATTCTGTTTTGACCGAATATACGCCGGTTCTATCATTGTTAAATCATTTTGTCAGGGGGTAACAGATATCAGTTGAAAGCGTTTCGAGAATTCGCATCCTGTGCGGGTTTGGTTGTCGGTATGGCGGCAAATAGACCGGAATCGGTAATGCCGACGGACGATAACCTCAATGTGTCCAATTTTATGATTGAAGAAGCCGAATTGTTCAAGCCGGATTCCTTCTTCAAAAACCAACTGAACGGTAAGAGGGTATCAAACCCTGGTGAGCGACAGGTGGCGCCACATGCAAAAAATCACAAGGGACACCTGGCATTTAGGAAAACACCTGCGGATGCCTCGGGTTCGGACCCTTCGGTGGGCAATGCTAGGGTTCCTCCGAGTCGTGTTGGCGGCGACCGCATTGGGTCGACATCTCGTGCGGCAAATAAACTCAGTGGTAAATACTTCAGTAGACCGGGGGAGGCTTGGTTGACAGTCAGCCGAGATATCGGACTTGAAGAAACAGTCGAATTTAACATGACTGTACTTGTTGGAAAATTCTCTTATCATGCAATGAACCGTCGAGATATAGTTAAATGGGTGGAGGAAATGTGGAACCCCATTCTGAAGTATACTCCACAGATTTATGCATTGTCTTGCGGATGGTATGGTTTTAAATTTGAACAGGAGGAGCATTGCAACCGTATATTGGATGGGCTGTGGCTATATGGCTCGGGGAGCTTAATGATCCAGAAATGGCAGACGGATTTTAATCCTGAAACGACTGCGGTCCGTCTGAGACACTTGTGGATTCTTCTTCCGGGTCTTCCACTGGCATTGTGGAATCGTGGGGATTTTGAAGCCATCGACAATCGCCTCGGTCGGTTCTTGCATGTCGAAGATGAACATCTTAACGGCTTTGACAGGCGTATGGGGCAGTTATTGGTTGAGGTGGATGTCTCCTTGGGTCTTATTGATGTCCTGCACATCAACTAGCGGGGTCGGCAGATGACACAGATTATTGACTACTGGGGCATTCCTTTTAGATGCTCAAATTGCAAAGCGGTGGGGCACTTGTGGCGTCAGTGCAAAGCACCGGCTTCTTCTGGGCGATTGAATGAAGGGGGGCCTTTCTGTTCATCCGATGATGGCAGGGATTTGGAGATGGATTCGACGGGTGCTCTGGATGGCTTCTCCAACCAGCTGGCTCCCGACTCGGCTTTGTTCCGTAAGTTGGAATTACAGGACCCTAAATTTTTTCATTCTCTAAATGAAATGGATATTACCTTTATAAATGCATTAGACTTAAATTATGGCAACAACGGTAACTACATGAGCCGACGACACAACATTGCTTCAAACCCATCTGAAACTGAAAACAAAACAAATGAATCTTCTGATGATGATGGCCCGATATCTGGGACGGAGCTTTTTGAGAGAATGAAAAATCTCTACCCTGTGGACAACCCACCAGTCAACACTATACCTCCTGGTGTCCCTTCTAAGGATGCCCTGTCGACACTAGTAACAAATGATTCTGAATTTCCTGATAGTGCCCTGAATGGGGGGAAGGATACTGGAGTTGATGCGAATTGCTCCATCATGATTGACATCGTCAATGATGTTGGTGGGTCGGGGACCTGTGATAGCATTCCGGTTGAGGGGCGGGTGTCTGACTGTTATAAGGTTGGACCAAAACTTATTCCTGAGCCATCTGGACATAAACTTCCCATTCCATCATATTCAGAGAAGGTGAAGAAAACACCCATACCTACATTCTTTAGAAACCGGGAGGTGGTCTCTACGGGGGCTACTGGTGGGGACCTGGAGGGCTTATTGGATCGGGGGAAAATTCCCCTTGATGCGGTGGTTAATAAGGAGGTCTCAATGCACACCCCTGAAACCACAGGAGACATTTGTGTTCAAAAGGGGGCACATAGGGGTGGACTGGCACAGGACTTCTCACCGTTGAAAACTAGAAGTGCTCGGAGAAACAAGAAGGTCACTCTGGGGGGGAAGGAGGGTGACCTGGGCACGGTGAGTTCCCCAAATACTTCTGAAACCCAGGCTCTTAGAGGAATGAAAGCCCTTGCGAGGGTTCGGAAATGATATTTTTTTCTCTGAACATTCGAGGGGTGGGGGGCCTCCCCAAACAATTGGCCCTCAAACGTGTGCTGCAAATTGTCAAACCGGATTTGGTACTTCTACAAGAAACAATGGTTAGTGGGGAAAAGGCACGTATATTTTTTAATAAAGTCAAGTCGGGATGGATGTGTTGTTCAGTGGATGCTGCTGGCCTCTCGGGTGGACTCCTCGCGGCATGGAACCCTCAGGTTTTGAGACTGATTCCATCAAACATTACTCTGGGAATATTATTGTCTGGAAACTTGCAGGGATCGGAAAAGAACATAAATATTATTAATTGTTACGGCCCTTATAGTAACCGGGAGAACTTCTGGGACATGGCTGAGTCGGAATATCTGTTGGATCTTGAGAACTTAATTATTGCTGGAGACCTCAACTATGCGTGGGGGGATGAGGAGTTTTGGGGGAGTCTGGCCAGACGGGATCCACTGGGCCCATATTTCTCTAATTTATTCATGAAGCATTCCTTGGTCGATGTGGCCCCGCGGCCGTTGGCTCCCACTTGGTCTAATCGTAGAAAAGAAGGAAATCTGATTCAGAAACGCATTGATCGATTCCTAATATCAGAATCACTTCTAAAATGCTTTCAGAATTATAGATCCTGGATACATCAGATTAAAATCAGTGATCACCTGCCCATTATTCTACAATTTGATGAGGAGCCCTATCACAAATCCTTCCCTTTCAAATTCAACTCCACGTGGCTTTCAGATGTTGAATACACTACAGGGGTGAAATCTATGTGGCTGCAAGTGGACGTCTCGGGGGAAAGATCTGCTATGGACAAGCTGATGGTGAAAGTCAAAGCGATCAAAGACTATACCATTGTGTGGGAAAAACATAAAAAAGCCATGATGGGGAAGGAACTTACTGAGATTGAAAAGGAATTGGAATCTCTGATGCAGCGAAATGTTGGTAATGAGCTCAGCAATGTTGACTCTTCGAAACTCTCAGCATTGGAGTGTCGAAAAATGAAAATACTCCTGACGCAGGAGGAATCTTGGAGATTGAAGAGTAGAGCGATCTGGCTTAAAGTTGGGGATCTGAATACAAAAATTTTTCATCAATTTGCAAATTCTCGCAGGATGCAGAATTCCATATGGGATCTGAATGATCACATGGGGAGGAGGATTCGGGGGGACAAGGATTTGATGAATGAGGTTGTTCATCACTTCAAGGACTACTATTGTGACCCAAAAAATACCTCACTGGTTGAGCAGTTTAAGCTTATTAAGGAATACCCCCGGATGTTTAATGAGGTGGAGGGGGATGATATTTTCCTGGATGTTACCTTGGATGATGTGGAAAAAACCTTGCGTGGATTTGCTAAAGATAAATCTCCTGGCCCGGATGGGTGGACGGTGGAGCTTTTCATCTATTTCTTTGATATTATGGGGGAAGATCTTCGACTGGCGGTGGATGAATCCCAGAAATTAGGCATTGTCTCTGGGGCATTAAATACTACATATCTGGCACTCATTCTGAAAACTTCCCACCTGAATAATTATGATGAATTCAGACCGATTGCATTATGCAATCTGGTATACAAGATTATATCCAAGATCATTGCTGATAGAATCAAACCCTTGCTATCAAGGCACTTATCAAAGGAATAGTATGGTTTTCTGCATGGCCGACAGATACATGACGCGGTTGGGGTGGCCCAGGAAATCTTTCATACAATTAAGGAGAGGAGAAAGGAAGCTCTCATTTTACAACTGGATCTGGTGAAAGCATATGATAAGGTGGACTGGAATTTTCTGAGACTTATACTCATCCAGATTGGTCTGCCATGGAAGGTGATGAAATGGATTATGGCATGTATATCCTCAGTAAACTATGCTATACTGATTAATGGTCACCCTACTGAATTTTTTAAGGCATCTCGAGGACTTCGACAGGGTTGTCCACTATCACCTCTATTGTTTCTGCTAGTCATTGAAGGCTTGAGCCTTTCAATTAATAAGGCTTGTGGTGAAGGTCGCATTGCTGGCATTCGCATTACAAGGGAGATCTCTACTACTCATTCACTATTTGTGGATGATGTTATGCTATTTGGCATGGGCACACTCACTGAATGGGTACAATACAGAAAAATACTTGATCTCTTCTGCCAAGTTACTGGTATGATGATCAGTTTTATAAAATCTTTTTTCTTGAAAGATTTGCTGAGGACTGATGTGGAACAGCAGATTAATAATATTATGCCTTTATCATTTAAGGAACTTGAGGCTGGTACGAAATATCTTGGATTCTTCATTAAGCCAACTAAATATTTGATTAATGATTGGGCTTGGCTTGTTAAAATATTTGAAATGCGTATTGGTCATTGGAGTTTTCGTCACTTATCCTTGGGTGGCAGACTAACTTTGGTGAAAGTTGTTTTACAGAATTTAGGTGTATATTGGTTCTCTCTTTGTAAAATCCCACGTACCATACTAAGCTTGATAAGGCAGAACTGTTTCAGCTTTTTGTGGTCGGGTGGTGGTGGTCAGGAAAAATTCCACCTTTTGAAATGGAAAGATTTGGCTCGACCCTGGAACTTGGGGGGTTGGAATATAAAGAATCGTGAAATTTTTGTTACGGCTTTGCACGCAAAGAGTCTCTGCCGGGCACTCTTTGAAAAATCGATGTGGGGAAGGATTATCAGAGCCAAATACCTGAAAGATATTACTGTGTCAAATTGGCTGCGTTTGAAACAACCCGCTGCTTTGGGTGTTTCAAATATTTGGAATGGATTGATTGGATCCTTTTGGATAATTGCTCACTGGGTTGCTTGGTTGCCGAGAAATGGTCGTGACATTAAGCTGGGAATGGACCCATTCTTGGGTGGATCTAAGGGGCATACACTATCGCTGGAATTGAGGACACATCTCTGGGCTAATGGATATTATACACTGGCTCATGCGGCTACTAGGAATGTGGATGGGCGGTCTCTTTGGATATCGGTTGTTCAGTTGGGACTATCGGGCTCATTGGGGGATGAATGGGAAGAATATATCAGACCGATATATCAATCTCATATCAAGTTGTCTGATAAAGCGGACAAATTGGTCTGGACTTGGGATGTGGCTGGAGGGACGGTATCAGCAAAATTGGCATATGAGTCAATTTTTGTTGATACTTCTTCTGTGGTTCGTTGGTGGGATAAAGCGATATGGAAACTTGTTTTACCCCTCAAGATAAAATGTTTTGTATGGCTGGCGCTGTGTAATAAGATTCTCACCTGGGACAACCTCTGTCGTCGGGGGTTTTGTGGCCCAGGATGGTGTTCCCTTTGTTGCTCACAGGAGGAAACTGTTGACCACCTTTTCTCTACCTGTCAGTTCATACGTGACCTCTGGAATCAAATTGCATACAATGCGGGGGTTCATTTTAGTTGGAACCATCGAACACTTGGTGAATGTCTGGATGCATGGTCCCAGGATGCTGCTGGATGTACTGAACTTCCATACTTCATGTTCTGGGAGGTATGGAGGGCTCGAAACCTGTATATATTTGAAAACAGGATACCTATTAAGGAAGGGATTTGCTTCAGAACACTTGCAGCACACAGAGAATTTATTGCAATTCATGGTGTTGTTGTTGGTAGAGCTTATTCAAGGATACAACACAGATTTGCCCCTCCTGTGCTCATATATCCATGTGGTTTCTTTGATGGGTTTGTTGTGGCTCGGAATGGAAGGGGTGGAGCGAGAGCTACTATACACATTTCCATCAATGTATCCATTCATATCTGGCTCAACCTGGGTAATGGAACCAATACTAGAAGTGAATTATGTGCCCTCTGGCTTTTACTATTCTGGGCCCGTATGAGAGAGATCTCCTCTCTTGTTGTATTTGGTGATTCATTATCTATCATCAATTGGGCTAGAGGTGTGACATCCCTCAATGTTATGCCCCTTACTCATTGGATGGATGCGACTCGGGTTCTTATCCGTGATTTTGATCATATACATCTCGAACATGTATTCCGGGAGGCTAATGGGGAGGCGGATATGCTTTCTCGGCGGGCTCTTAACTCACAGGTTGGGGTCATCATGTGGCAAGAATGGCGGGAGGATACACTCTTCACTCATGGCTCTTATCTGTTACATTGGATATGATGTTTTGATTCTTTATATTTTGCACATTTTTGTTTTTGCTATCCTTTATATGCGGCTGATATACTTATGTGTATTTTAGTTCTATGTGCAGATCCTATATAGGTACTGGCTCCAACTACTTGTTGGACGATTTTGTATACATACACTACTTATGCGGCACTATTTCAGACCTATATGGTTGCTGATCGGTACTTATAGCATTGTTAGATCCATATTTTGATGTATTTGGATGACTGTATATGAGGCCTATATTTATTTTGATATGGACAATCTTATTAAGATGACAATTGGAACTGTTAATTCTACCGGAAGGTTTCCGGTATGACATGTGGGCATATGCTTCTATATTTTGGTATATTCTGTTGAAGTTGACATCATTTGTCACTCTGTGTGATATTTCCCTGGTCTTTATGACAGGGATGAAAAGTTCTTGTAAGAATGTGACAGCTGGCTTCATTTACTATTTCGTATATTAATAGTAAGTTAAATTTTACTGTGAAAAAAAATGTTACGTGTTCTCTCCTTTTTTTAATTAAACTCTGCTATAAAATGGTGTTATCCATACATCACCACCCATAATTATCCATGCATCAAGTAAAAGTTACTGATTTTTTTGTATTTTTTTACAATTATTTATTTTGAGTTACACTTTTCTCATCTTAATAATAACACTTTTAAATTCTAACTTAAAAATACTATGATATATATATATGGTCGTGTTTTCAATGGTATGGTCGTGTTACGGACAGTGTGGTATTATTTAATTGATAAAAAAACACATTTTCAATGGTATGAGCGCGTTACGGACCGTCTCTGGTAACTATACATAATAGATAAAAAAACCTATTTTCAATGGTATGAGCGTGTTACAGACAGTCTCTGGTATTATTTAATTTATAAAAAACCTATTTTCAATGGTATGTCTTTGTTACGGACAGTCTTTGGCACAGAGGATGGGGCAGGTAACTCCATATTTCAATGGTCCAAGAGAGCAGCGTTGACAGTTGCATCGATGCAATTAAAATTATAATAATAATAATAAGAACTCTGGAATTCAGTACTGAAATATGATGATCCTTGTTCATCCTCAACCATTCAATCATTTGTAATTCCACAAACCATAGAAAGTTTTTGTCAAATTTACTTACTCCCTTCATTCAATCATTTGTAATTCCACAAACCATAGAAAGTTTTTGTCAAATTTACTTACTCCCTTCTATTGGATTATCTTAATTGCATACAACTATATTGACGTGACATGGCATGTTACTTTGTTTGAGACGGCCAGATTGATGTAATATAAAGTCTCCTGCTTTGGAAAAACGTAATAAATCTCTTACTGGATGGTTACATATCGTTATCGTTGACTACGGGCAATTATAGAAGTGCCTTACCGCGACTTCCATAAGTTTCATTAGTTGTTGTAACAAGCACTGGTGAGTATTGAAGTCCTGACTCATGAGCAGTTCCAACTTGCTACAATGGAAAAGAAAAGTCTCGGCTCCCACTTACTTCCATGCTTCGCAGGCTTTACGGATGAGAACACAACCCCTGGGCCCTTCTGGTGCACAAGCTGATGACAACAGTCCGAAAAGTCTCGGGCTTACTTCCAGGCTTTCCAGGCTTTTCAGTTGGGAATACCGCTAAATTTAAAGGGATATTGAGGCAAACTTTAATTTTTGACATGTACTATGAAGGGGAATTTGGTAGAGTTTTAACTAGCAACAACTACATTAATAATATGAATGAGACTTAAATGGGGATACATACTATAAGAAAAAACATGAATATGAAAAATATGTGCCTGTGTGGTTGTTGCTAGATTGATAGACTAAAATGGGGATACATACTATAAGAAAAAACATTAATATGAAAAGTATGTGCTTATGTGGTTGTTGCTAATAGGAGTGATCTCCATAATATTAATAAAATAATATTATTTAATAATTTTAATGAAATACACATTTTAATTGTTTGAATAATAATATTGTTTAATTAAACATTACTATTCTTTTATAATAATTAATTCAACAAAATAATTATAAATAAATTTAATTGGTAATATTGTTATTTAGTTAATGACAATATTTATTAATTAATTAGTAATTAATATTATTATTTAATTAATAATATTATTAATTAATTAAATAATTAATAATATATTAAATAATTAATTAAACATTATTAATTTATTAACATTGAAGAGATGTATAATACTATAAATTATTTTGGAGATATTTATTAATATTATGATATATTTAATATATTAATAATAGTTTTTTTCTATAGTATTTTGTAATAAAATAATATTATTTAAATGTTTATAATAGAATAATATAGTTTTTAAACTATTATTTAATTATAATATTTTATTATACTTGAGTAAATAATAATAATAATTATATTATAATTGATTAAATATTAATAATTTATTAATAATTAGAGATATGCATAATATTATGATTTGTTTTAGAGGTATTTATTAACATTATGATAAATTTGACACATTAATAATTGATTTTTCTTATAGTATTTTTTTAATAATATGATATTATTTAATTGTTTATAATATAATAATATATTTTAAAAACTATTATTTTATTATACTTTTTTTTTAACGGAAATGGCTAATAACATTGATTATATATAAAAAAGGAAATTACATCAAAAAAGACTGATTTGATTGCTCCCATGAAAGGAAGTCAACCATCAATCCAATTTTATCATGTTTGAGTTGATAATTAGAATGATACATTTCTGTCATGTTGAAGCTATAATATCTAACAAACTGTCCTAGGAGGAGTATGCAAAAGAAGAACATTTCTGATAGTCTTCCTTATACAAAATTTGGACATTGAGCCCAACCAGGATGCCAACAAAAAACTAGAGCCTAAACTGAAAGTAGCAGAGTTCCTGTGCATAGTGCTAGAAAGCATAGATAACATAAATAAACTAGAAAGCCAACCCATGGCCAAAGTAGAAAAACTACTAGTGAGGACCAACGTCCATGGCCGCGCCCATAGAGTCCGCAACCATATTCTTTTCAGTGCTTAGGTCCACGAAGTTACCATCTGTTGCCATGAACTTCTGCAGCTTCTCCATCTTTCGATTGATGTCCACGAGCTCGCTGCCAATTGCTTTGAGCTTATGAACCTTGCGGGCGTAGGCCAAACCCAAGGTTTCCTCCAAGTGCTCTATCTTTTCGGCCACACATATATTCTGAGTTTTGACCTCAGAGTGAGAAACAGTTGCAAAGTTATAAAGACGAGAAATTACCTTCTTGAACTCAATGTTTTCTCCACAAACCATCCTCACCTACAGCTCCAGGTCCTGCAAACGATCCAGGAACTCCACCTCAAACTTGGAGATACTGCATTTCCCGTCCTGCCCAATGACATTTCCTACCCATGCGTGCCTTCGATAGGGTCCAAGTCCTGAGTGGCTCTCAAATTCTGTTGAATCACCCCACCTTTTCTCAGGCTGTGCTCCCCTGCCACCCCCAACATTGGGGCCACGTCTCGTCTTGCAACATCTACCACAAGTGGGATTCTCATCCCCCCGGTAACGCCCAACGCCACGGCAATAGTGCTCCCCTCCACTCCCAACTCCATGATGAGCCATTTCCTTACCAACACAGAGACCATTCCAATCTACAAATAGCAAACGCAAACCAAATAGGGTGACGAGAAGATGGAGAACAGAGGAATGTGTTCTGAGGGAAGCCCGAAAGCAATATTTTATCAATCCAGAGAGCTCGCATGCCAGCCAACTCGCAGTACTCTGAAGGGAATTTACTTCGTGCATGCAAGGGGTGCGATCGAGAAGGGAGAGAGCCGTCGATTCTCCAAGGGAGAAATCCCAATTGTTTTTAGTTATGATGCAAATTAAATGAGAAAAGTCCATAAATGAGGGAGAGGGAAAATGGAGGGTCTTAGGGCTTAGCCCAAAATTCAACTCTTGGTTTAAGGAATCCAAGAAGTTTCCAAACTATCTTCATCGATCCTTAGGGTGCCATAAGAAAGCTCGACTCCAATACTCTCCATCTTGTCTGCTTTCTCATTCAGCCCTCACAAAATATGAAAGAAGGTGAGCTCATGAAATTCAATACTGATGCAATGAAGAAAACGATGCATTTTGGAGACGGGGTCTTTTCATTTGGCAATAATACGCCTGACTTCTCTGATTATGACTAGAGAATCTTCGAGAACTGTGAGTTTCTTAATTCCCGGGCTGGTTGCAATCTCCAATCCTTTGATGAGTCCTAACCATTCCGCTACATTGTTGATCTTTCTCCCAATGCCCCAGACAAAGTCTTTGTGCTTGTTCCCCAAGGAGTTTAGTAAATAAAATGAATAATCATAGTACATAAAAATATTAAAAAATATAATAATTAATTAATTAATTGTAATTTAATAATTGATTAAATAATAATATCTTTTAAATATAATGATAATACTTTTAATAATATTATATTTTTATTAACATCAAAATATAAGAATATAGTATTTAATTAAAATATTATAATGAAAGTAATAATAAAATAATATTATTTAATTAAAAATATTAATATTTGATAATAATATAAGAATATAGTATTTAATTAAAATATTATAATGAAAGTAATAATAAAATAATATTATTTAATTAAAAATATTAATATTTGATAATAATTTTCTATTGTAATATAAATAATTATTATTTTAATGGTAGATAGAGATATTAAAAAATAATAATAATTAATAATATTAAAAATTTAATAAAAATATAATTAATTTAAAAATTATTTTTATTAAATTATAATATTATATTATAATTTAGAAATTAAAATTAAAATTACATAGAGATGTTAAAAATTAAAATACCTATAAAGTAATATATATTCATAATATATGTGAATATTAAAAACTAAAACATTATTATACTATAATTAAAAAGTTAAAGTATTATTAGAATTTAATTAAAGAAAATATTAAATTATAATATTAGAAAGATATATTCTATAAATGTTGTATTTGATTAAGATATTAAAAGAAATGTATTAATAAAATATTAATATATTTAATATTTACGTTGAAGGTGTTTTCTCAATGAAAACCGTTTTCTCTACACTGTAGTTAGATTCCTCGTCTATAAAACGAATAGAATCTTGCCATGTGCATCCTAATTCTTTAAGTCAAATTTACATTTTCCATCCAATTTACCGAGTTGCCTAGAGATAGCGCGGCACACCATGTATAACGTGGTCCTGAAGTTACGGGCTCTACATTCGAGTTTTAGAGACCCTACAATACAAGCCCTGTCGTTCAAGTTTTGGGAGAGGCTGCAATACATAGTAAAACCAAGTGGAGACAAGATGAACAATCTACAAAATCTTCCCGCAATGGCTCAGTCTCTAGATCTATAGTCATTATGGACATGATCCACTAAGAGATCAACTCTATGAGTGGCATTGACGTTGCTTGAGACAGGTCTTTACATGGCTGGAACTTACAAGGGTCTCCAAAATATGTATCAATGATTCAATGGACAAGCTTTAATTTGCCTCTCCTTCGTCGTAGTAAAAAAAACTCATGGTTCAGTTCTAGGAGCTTATACAGTTCAGAATCTGGTTCGAGGGGTTTTTACCTTGATATTTGAACTCAACATGGAGTTTGATTCAAGGGGTTTATTTTACGGAGATTTCGTCCAAGCTTGGAGTTTTATTTGAGAGATTTTTTTCTTAAGATTGGACTTGAGACTTGATTAGAGATATCATTTTGGAGTAGTTTATTACATTTTCCCTGTAATGGAGCTGAGTGGGAGCTGAGTTTCCATTTGTTGGAGAAGAGTGGTGCTCAAAACTTCATCTCTGCAAAGAAGACAAAGAGAGCACGGAAACACCCAGCCCCAGAAAGAGATTCGGAGGAATAAAGCCTTGGAGAGGATTTCCCTAATCATTTTTGTCTCCAAGCTGTAAAAGCTTCCCCTGCACTCTTTTGATGTAGACTCCAGAGAGTTTTCTGTCGAGTATGTTGTTGCAAAATCCAAGGCCCCTCCGGCTCTAAACGGAAATCACATAGATTACCCATGCTTAATCTTGTCATTGTAGGGGACACGACATTGGTAAGACATAGATATGTTTTGAGTTTAATTTTGTCCATTTGAAGTTTCATTCGGTTACAATAACTATTTAGAATTCGATGAAAAAGGGAAGCCAATGTTGAAGCATCATCATACCTGGGGATTTTGAGAAGAAACATGAGTGTGAGTGAAATATTGATCACATTAAATATTCTCTATTGTTTATTGCATTAAATCATGTTTTTTAGAGGCTACATTAATTTTATATGCTCAAACATATTTGAATTCTACAACAGTTTTAGATTCCAGTTGTTGGTATTTATATTTGATTTAAACAGTTGTATACCGGGGTGCCATAACTGAAAATATTTTGATGATGAACCTTTGCAGAAAGAGAGTCAAGAATAAGAGTTTGACTCATATGACCCACCGTCTCATGAAGAAACAACAACATATGAAACACGATTCACTGAAAGCAATGGTGAAAATGGAGGCAAACGACTTCTTCAGGATTCAAACGAGCATGCTACAAGTTTGTAAGAATTTAGTAAAAATATAAGCATGATACTAGAATGCTCCAATTCTAATTCAAGTGAGCATATTTATAAATCTATCATTTGATCTCGTGTATCAAAAATATCAAAGATTAATTAAGCATGAAAACTAATAAAATGCATGTTTTGTTTTCCAGTCTCTCAAAGGAGCAACTTGTCTCTAATGTCACACACAGATGTTTCAGCTAATGAAATGGTTGAACTTGCTCTGAAATTTCCTGGTAAATTCATGACTTGCAAAGGTATGGTTTTTCTTCTATGTTTAGGCCATATACACATTGAATTTTTGTAAATATATATTGCACTTATGAGGTCCAAAGGAACGTCAATTTGCACCTACACACATGGTCAATGAACGCAGTACAAAATATTTGTACTGGCTATAAGGTACAATTATAATCTAACATTGAAATTTTATCCTATGGGAAAATCACTTGCATTTATAAATAGCATTTAGGTTGTTTCAGTTCTAGATGAGTTGATGTCTATCTGGCCTGTGACGTTGTCTCTTATTGCTCCTTTTGTTGGGCTATCTGGATATGCTTTGGAGACAACATATAGGATCAATGTTGGGGGTAAATTGGTCATGCCTACAAATGACACTCTTGGTAGAAAAATAGAACTTGAGTACCTAATCAGAGTTATTTGGCTTCTAGGGGTCCTGCTAAATCTGTCAGTGTTGATACCAGCGATATCAATACACTACAATAGTCACGATGGAGGTTTCCCCTAAATCTGTCCATGTGACTACAGAAGAGATGTTAAATGCAAATGTATCCAACCCCAATTTCAACATCACTTGGATATTTTCTATGGATCTGGATTTTAGCTATTTTGTTCATTTGCACTTTTGTGATATTGTGAGTTCATCTCTCAACGAGTTAATATTTGATGTCAATATCAATAGCCAAACTGCCATCAATGATCTAGATATTTCCCAGAAGACAGGGGCCTTGTCTACTCCATATTACACATATTTTGTGGTGAATGGTTCGTCTGGCTCAAAAACATATATGTCATTGTTATCCCTTCAAATTTGGATAATGTTAATCCCAGTGCCATGATTAATGGCCCGAATATTTTGAAGATGAGCAATGATGTAGGAAGTCTGGACTGTCCTTATTATGTTAATGGTGTAATTCCTGGTGCATCCAAAAGCCATAGCAAGAGAGGTCCTATTGTAGGATCAGTTGTGGGATTTGCTTCCCTCATTCGGCTGTTGACAACTATCTATTACCTATTTTGCAATCCAAAGTCAAAATCAAAGTATTCTCATCTTGCTTGGTTTTCGCTTCCTTTTTATGGATGCAACTCACATAGCATGGGCAGGAAATTTTCCACAATATCTCACAAGAGTATTTCTTGGAGCTATGTTTCCTCAGCACCCTCAAACCTAGGCCGGTACTTACATTTGCTGAGATACAACAAGCTACAAACAAAATTGATAAGAGTTTTCTTCTTGATGTTGGTGGATTTGGAAAGGTTTATCAGGGATAGATAGAATCCTGGAAGATGGTACTAAAGTAGTTGTAAAGCGATGTAATCCCAGGTCTGAACATGGTCTCATTGAATTCCAAAAAGAATTTGAGATTGTCAAATCTTTGCCATCAACATCTTGTATCTTTGATTGGTTACTGTAAGGAGCGTTCTGAAATGATTATGGTCTATGAATACATGGCTAATGAGACTCTTCAAAATCATTTATATGGGTCAAATATCCCTCCATTGCCATGGAAACGGAGGCTTGAGGTATGTATAGGAGCAGCCAGTGATCTCCATTGCCTCCATACTGGAGCAGCTGAAGGTATCATTCACTGTGACGTGAAGACCACCAACATTTTGTTGGATGAGAATTTTATGTCAAAGGAAGGTAGAAGACTTTGGACTTTCAAATACTGCACCCACTATGGATCATACCCATGTGAGGACTGCAGTGAAAGATAGTTCTAGGTACCTTGATCTTCCATACCTCGGGAGGAAGCAACTGACAGAGAAATCTGATGTATAATCTTTTGGAGTAGCATTGATATTTTAATGGATGGGATATGCCTTAGCTTCCATGTTCATGCCCGACCTTTTCAGTTTACATGTCATGGGTTTGGAGTTTGGTGGAAAAGGTGTGATGGAAGACCATCATGTCTTCCTTCCACCCTTATATATCTTCCCAGGTCTTACTCACTAGTGTCGTTGAAAAGAATTTATGGCCCATATACATTACATTAAGTTGGAGTGCAGTTTTGAAGTTTTATTGGCCAATTAGTTTCAGTTTTGAAGTTTTATTGGCAAATTAGTTTTTGTATTTCAAAGTGATGAATGTATGTATAGTAAATAAAAATAAAATTTAAGCAACCACGATATTCTAATGATAATTAATTTAATGTAAACTACATTTTTCTTTACTCATTTTTATTTCATTAATTTCAATATCAATTATTTTGTTCTTGATATATATATATATATATATATATATATATATATCAATTGTTTTTAATATCACTACTTTTATTTTTATTTACATTTAATAATTTTTTTTACTTTTCTCTTTTTATTAACCACTATTTAAATTTTCTTTAATATCAATGAAATATTTTATTCTCAACTTACCTTCTATTTTATTTTGCTTTTCTTTAATTTTTTACATTTATTTTATATTTTTATTTACTGTATTTTACTATTTTATTTTTTATTTTATTTTTTTTATTATTTAATATTTTTCACTTATATTTATTTATTATTTTTCAATGTTAGATGCGGCATGTTGGATAATATGTCTACTTCTAGCATTTCTCTAGTCCGGTACGTTGTTGTTTTTTTACGTTTCAGTTTGCAGGGTCAGTTTAGTCACTTTTTGCATGTCAATGCCATTTGGCAATTTTTCAATCTGGTCTGTAATATATTATCAAACATTATGTAAGCTCAAACAAGTCCTCATACTATTAATTCAGGTCATGTTCAATTTTTGGAAGGATGGATATTTAGACCTCCTCTCTGTTATGTATTGTTTCTGATATAATATAATGTTTGTTCTTACTTTTAAAAAAAATGTTTGGGTATTACACAAATTTAAATTTCGTAGAAACTTCAAAGTAGTGCCATGATTTGACACCAAGAATCAGATCATGCAATTGATAAAATTAAATGAGAAGAAAAACTCTAGAAATGAATCCCATATTAGTTTCCTTCATATGGTATTCTTCAACTGTGAATGCAAATAATGCATGAAGAGAACTAAAAATACAATGGCCCGTGATCCCAAATGAGATCATTAATTTTTGTCGCGCTGATAATATATAGTTTGTTGATTTTATCCGCAAAACACACAACATATTTGTAAGCTTCTGCTTCTTGGTATCTATGTCGGAAACACATGGTATCTCTGTTGGAAAAAAATGTGTTTAAATGTCTTGACATTATAAGACAAAGTTATTTGTTTGCAGTTGTGAGTTATTTCTTATTATCACTTATGATACATTACAACTTGATTGATCTGTTGTTGTGATTTTGGAAGATTATGCATTGGGCTTAATGGATTTACCATCGATTTTCATACGATTTAATACTACATGCCTCTAAATGAGAGGACTACAGAAAATTAAAATGTAAATGGAAAACACATAGTTTGTATCTGAGTGCAATTATAGGAATTGGTGATGTCTTAATTGTTGTTTGCATGTTGTTATAGACAATTTGACTCCCATTCTTTTGCATTTTGGTGATCTTTAACTGGTTTTTGTTTTTTGTTTTATGATTTTAATAAATAATATGAAGTGGCTATAGATAATATACAAGGGGTGTTAACAAGTAATGCATCCTATAACCCACTTCCAAATAAAACAAGGCTATAGTGATCCACTGATCAAGAATAATGAAGTTGTTCTTAGGATTTCCCAACAATACTAACATATAAAAAAAAGAACGCAATCTAGTGAGATGGCCTAGGCTAATCATCAAAGTGCAATCTTGAATAAATGTTGACAAAGGTAGGGGGTTCTCCTGCACGTGATTGGATTCAACAATTTCCTCATCTATGGTTATTTCTTGTTGGAATATTTTATATTCCTTGGAAGGTAATAATGTCATTGTATTATGTCGGAAGATATCCACAATCTTATGTAAAAGAGTAATACATTTATTTCATATTCATTATGGTAAAATATACTCTTGATATTCATTATTATATAAAGAGATGTTATTATGGAGAATTATATTATCCCACATGTAATATGTGAGAGTAATTCCTCCTCATCTCTTAGTATATAACAGAGTCAAGGGATAGTCACATCACTCATCATGATATATACTTTCACAAGTATTGTTATATTGTATTGGGGTTATTGATATTGCTCTCTGTAAGTTTGGAGGAGATATTCTAGAGATAATAGAAGACTACCTTCCCGTGGACATAGCCCAATTGGGTGAACCACGTATATCTGGTGTACTCTAGTCTCTTGTTCTCTTTCTATTCTTATTTACTGTGATATGTTATTGTTTGCATAGAAAGGTAAGCTAGTGTAGTTAGATTCATATCTCTGACATGGTATCAGAGCTTGTTGCTATGATCTAGCACCTTCTATTGCTTTCAAACAATATTTTATCATTTGGGCATTGATTATTTCTTGTAGATTTACTTTATGTCTGGTAGCCATTAGGCATCTCTTCAGATCTGGACATATTTCTGCAGTTTTTTATTTCTAACCCTAACCTTGTTGTATAAATTTTTGCAGAAATTTTTTAAGGGTTTCTTGATATTGTTTTTGTAGATCTATATGCTTTTCTGATTCTCCTCAAGGAGATCTATCTTCCATTTGTCAAAATGGCAATTTTTGTCCAAGTTTGGTAGATTTTTTGCAGGTTTTTGTCTTCAGCAGATTCGGCACTGTTTTCAGCCTCATAACTCAGTCAATTGTTATCGAAATTTTTATTATAACCTATTTTTGGAACTGGAAAAGTTGTTATGGATTCACTAACGCGGACGGAATAGAATTTTGGGCCTTCTGGTTTCCAAAACGGCAACTTTCGTCCAAGTTTGATAAACTTTGTGCATGTTTTTGTTTTCGGCAGATTCAACATTGTTTTCAGCCTCATAACTCGGTCAATTTTTATCGGAATTTTTATTATAACCTATTTTTGGAACTATAAAAGCTGTTGTGGATCCACTTATGCAGACATAACAGAATTTTGGGTCTTTCGGTTGCCAAAACGTCAACTTTCGTCCAAGTTTGGTAGACTTTGTGCATGTTTCCGTCTTCGGTAGATTTGGCACTGTTTTCGGCCTCATAACTTGGTCAATTTTTATCAGAATTGTTATTATAACCTATTTTTGGAACTGGAAAAGATATTCTAGATCCACGAACGCGGACATAACAAAATTTTGGGCAAGTCTTGGTACTCAATCAAAGGGTTGCAAGTAAAAGTTTCTCTTTCCTTTACTATTTTTTTTGTAGATTTAGATCAGTACGGTAAAGTGTTTTTTTTTTTCAGTTTTATATTATTCACCGTCTTTCTCTTGTCATTTCTAGCATTTGGGTTTCTAGTCAAAATTTCTATCATTATGATTTCAGAAGTAGCTTCTGTTCCTGAACTTGTTGGTCATAACTATCTTGCATGGAAGAGAAAAATGATTGATGTTCTCAGGAGTAAGAATCTATGGAGGATTGTTAATGATGAACACATGAAACTTGTTGATGCTCAAGCATTGGCTATATGGGAAGATAAATGTGATCAAGCAAGAGGGCTCATTGGTCAAACAGTTGCAGATAGTCTTCAGGTAAATATAGAGGCAGAAGACAACTCCGTTAAGGTATGGAAAATTCTTGCTTCCTCCTTATTACCTGATGATGTTTCTGCTTATTACCTTGAAAAGAAGATTTATGAGTTAAATCCTACTAACTTTGATAGAGTAGAATTATATCTTGCTGAAGTGAAAACTTTAAATGAAAAATTAAATAATTGTGGTAAAGATTACAAGAAAACAAACACTACTCTTATAATTCTTGTAGAACAAAAATTGTCATCTTGTTTTGATATGTTCATTCAAACTAGGAATAGAATAGAGCTCTTGAATTGTCTTCAATTACCATGAAACCTGTTTTTGATTATTTTTGTAAAAGATTGATTAATAAGCAAGAAAGGTTAATTGTTTCAGTACAACTAACACATAATAAGGCTCTTATGGCACATAGTAAGACTCCTCAGAAAAGTTTTAATAATGTTAAAGGTTCTAATTCACACACTTCAAATCCTACTAATAACTCTGGTAATGCTTCTAATGCACATCATGACAATACTAAGAAGAAGAAAGTGTATGATCCTTGTAAGCATTGTGATAAAACTAATCATCCTGAAAAGAATTGCTTTAAATTGAAACGTTTAAAAGCTAAAGCTAAAAAGAATGGTTCCTATGAATCACAAGTAGCTTTGTGTGCTTCTGTTGTTTCTTCTAGTAATTATTCTTCTAATGTGGAATGGAAAATGGATTCTGGTGCTTCTAGACATATGATTGGTAATGCTTCTTTATTTCCATCTTATGACAATAATAAAAACACATCTCAAAAAGTATCTATAAGTGATGGTAAACAACTTTCCGTAATTAGTTCTGGTAATGTTAAGGTTGCTAATGGTCAATTGGAAGATGTTTTTCATGTTGAAAATATGCCTATCAATTTGCTTTCTATTTATCGTGCATGTCCAAAAGGATTCAAATTTGAAGTTGGCCTGATAAATATGTTCTTAAAGATATCAATCAAAATTTCAAAGTAGTTTCTTCTGGTCATGTTGATCATATGCTGGTTTATATATATTTGTTGGTTTTAATTCAACTAAAAAACAACATTTGTATTCCTATATTACTCATGTTGATGAACTAAGTAAATTATGGCATGAAATATTAGGTCATTTGAATTATGGTAAAATGCAAATGTTAACTAAAATGGTATTTGGCTTGCCTAATGTTTCGTCTACTAACGGTGTTTGTGAAGGTTGTGTTCTTGGTAAACATCATAGACAAATGTTTGATAAAGGTAAATCTTGGCGTGCTAAAGAATCTTTGCAATTAATTCATAGTGACATTTATGGTCCTCTTGAAGTTCCTTCTATCTCCAATGCAGTTTATTTTCTTACTTTTATTGATAACTTTAGTAGAAAATCATGGGTTTATTTTTTGAAACATAAAAGTGAAACTTTTTTTAAATTTCAAGTATTTAAATCCTTGGTTGAAAACGAATCTGGTAAAAAGATTAAGATTTTAAGAACTGATAATGGGGTGGAATTCATTAAGAAATAATTTGAAGTATTTTTATCTAAGCATGAAATTCAACATCAAAAAATCGTTCCTTACACACCTCAACAAAATGGTGTTGCTGAAAAGAAAAACAGAACTTTAGTTGAAATGGCTAGATGTATGTTTTATTCTAAAGGATTACATAAGAAATTTTGGGATGAAGCCATAAGTTGTGCTAACTTTTTTTTAAATGGAGTTCCTACAAAGCTGTTAGGCATGTTACCCCTAAGGAAAAATGGAATGGTAGAAAACTGGATATTAGTAACTTTAAAGTGTTTGATTGTGAATGTTGGGCTCATATTCCTGATGAAAAACAGAAAAATTTAGAACCCAAGTCTCACAAGAGTATATTCATTAGTTATTCTGAGGATTCTAAGACTTATAGGTTTTTTTATCCTTCTAATCAAAGTGTCACCATTAGAAGAGATGTTCAATTTATTGAAGTCTCTCCACCACCTAAGTCTGTTGAACCTCATGTTACTCTGAATATTCCTTTATCACCTGTTACTCCTATCTCGATTGCTCCTTCCAGTTTTGTGACCGGTATTAGTTCACCTTCTTCTTCTTCTTCAAGTATTCCACTTAAATGTCTCGAAGCTCCTGAAGTGACTTTTGTCCCTCCTAACCTTCCTGTTTGGGCCTGGAAAACACTTGAATCTACAGGAAGTGATATCGAAATCCCTTATGATACTCGTAGAACTAGATCTAACTTTGCTCTTATGACCAAATTTTTTGCCACAGATGATCCTACCTCTTATGCTCAATCTAAGGGTAAACCTCATTGGGAACAAGCTATGACTGCTGAGTATGATTCTCTTATGAAGAAAAAGACTTGGTCTCTTGTTCCTTTTCCTTCGGGAAAGAATTTAGTTGGTTGTAAATGGGTTTATAAAACTAGATTTACTGCAGAAGGACAGATTGAAAAGTATAAAGCTAGATTTGTTGCAAAAGGTTTTAATCAACTTGAAGGTATAGATTATAACGAAACTTTTGCTCGTGTTGCTAAAATGAATACAATAAGAACCATTTTATCTATTGCTTCATCTTATAAATGGAAAATAGACCAAATGGATGTTAAAAGTGTTTTTTTAAATGGTGATCTTAATGAAGATATTTATATGCAACAGCCTCCTAGTTTTATTAATGTTGAATCATCAAGTTTAGTATGTAAATTACACAAGTCTTTATATGGTCTTAAACAAGCAACTAGGGATTGGTATGATAAAATTGATGCATATTTCTTGAATAATGGTTTTAAGCATTGTATATCTGAACCTAACCTGTATGTTAAGCATGTTGATGATAATATCATTGTTATTGTTTTATATGTGGATGATATTATTATCACTGGCAGCCAACCTGTTCTCATTCAAATTATGGAAAGTGACCTTCACAAGCAGTTTGAAATGACTGAACTCGATATATTGCACTATTTCTTGTCTTCAAATTTGGCATCTAGCAGATGGTATTTTTCTCTCTCGACCGAAGTATGCTACAGATTTATTCGCTCGTTTCCACATGAGTGATTGTAAACCTGATCCTACACCTTTTCAGTCCGATGTAAAGTTAACTGTTGAATGTACTACTCCTCTCATTGATGCTACTATTTATCGTCAGCTTGTCGTAGTTTGATATATTTATCTGACAACAGACCAGATCTCTCTTTCGCCGTCAGTATGGTTTCACGGTTCATGCAGGAACCTCATGAAAGTCATTGAAAAGCAACAAAGAGGATTCTGATATATTTACAGGGGACATCGTACTATGGTATTTTTTATTCGAGCAGTACTACAATTTCGTTGTCTGGTTATACAGATTTGACTGGGCAGGTGACAGTTTTGATCGACTGTCAACTGCTGATTATATATTTCAACTTGGTTCAGGTCCAATTTCTTAGTCCAGCAAAAGGTGAAAACTTTTTCTTTATCTTTGTGTGAAGCAGAGTATAGAGTATCCAAAGAAGCAGCAAAAGAAGCAGTTTGGTTACAACATGTTCTCACTGAGCTTGGTCTAGTTCCGAAATCATCCACTTGTTGAAATATGACAATCAGGGTGCAATTCATCTTGCTTATAATTCGGTATATCACTCCAAGACAAAGCATCTCGATCTTGATGCTCATTACATTCGAGCTCTCGTTGCAGATGGTGTTCTTTCTCTTGAGTATTGTCCTATTGAGCAGCAATCAGTCGATATCTTCACCAAATCCTTCACAGCAGCAAAGTATGTGCATCTTCGTTCCTTACTGGGGATGAGGGAAGTTGTCATCAAGGGGGAGCACTAATGACTCCTTCCTTCCTTAGTTAGTGGGATTTTCTCCCAGTCATTATTAAGGGGGAGTGTTGGAATATTTTATATTCTTTGGAAGGTAATAATGTCTTTGTATTACGTCGAAAGATATCCACAATCTTATGTAAAAGAGTAATGCATTTATCCCATATTCATTATGGTAAAATATACTCTTGATATTCATTATTATATAAAGAGATGTTATTATGGAGAATTATATTATCCCACATGTAATATGTGAGAGTAATTCCTCCTCATCTCTTAGTATATAATAGAGTCAAGGGATAGTCACATCACTCATCATGATCTATACTTTCACAAGTATTGCTATATTGTATTGGGGTTATTGGCATTGCTCTCTATAAGCTTGGAGGAGATATTCTGGAGATAATAGAAGACTACCTTCCCGTGGATGTAGTCCAATTGGGTGAACCACATATATCTAGTGTACTCTTTTCTCTTGTTCTCTTTTTGTTCTTATTTACTGTGATATATTATTGTTTGCATAGATAGCTAAGCTAGTGTAGTTAGATCCATATCTCTGACATTTCCACTCTTGTCTTCCCCTACTAGACCATGGCTATAACAATTTGTCCATATTCATTTGATTTCTCACTTTTTTCCTTGGACACCCAAATAACATAGATTAAACTCTTATTTCTAGTCTAATTGCTTTAATCTGTTAAGAATTTACTTATGTCGAGTGCCCCTTCAACTATAATGGCTATGAAGGTCTTTATGTGCCAATACATGTCTATCGACTAGAGATATTTTGTATTTCTACTAATGGAAAAACTTGTTTGGAACTCATGGAATTACCTCCTCATCCAATTTGTCATTGGATGACCTGCCACATTTTTCCCATACCTTATTTTCTATCTGCTTCACTTCTTCAATGACCCTTGTAGGGAATCTGTTGTTGTATTCTCATGTTATTGTTACCATGGAATACACACCTTGTTCCTTAAGTGCCATGAGCTCAAATAGAGAGTTTCCTTACATTTCAATGACCGAGCCCAAATTCCTTAACTCTCTTTATCATAGGGTTCTTCCAAACTAAGAAAACATTCAACCACCTATAGGCTTGAGTAGGTTGTGGTGCAATCCTATAGAGCTCAAACACAATGAAACACTACAAGATTACAAATATTAGAATGCACAGCACATTAACACATCGGCCATTCAAAAATTAAACTCATGAATCCATTTCTAATTTCTCTTCATTTGATTAAAACTCAGAATTGTAAACTATATTCACAGCTTCGGGAAAATTATAATTGTTCCCCAAAATTACAATGAAAATAAAAGCTTTTTGGAGTGGCCTTCCTAGTCTTAGTCTCAGGAAAGGATTACATTCATGACAATTATTAAATCTTGAAATTTTACATATATATTCTTCTTTCTTCTATGTTGGCTTCTTCACTCACTTGATGGTAGAAAATCATATGCCCCTTCTTTTTGTCTTCGTCTCCAATATTTTCATGAATTATCTTCCTCTATTAAATTTTCCAAGAAGAAAATCCTTTCAAAATTAATGTTTTCCATTAATAGACCATATGGAAAAGTACTCGCATATTTTAATCATGTAATGGATTTTTTATGGTCTTTAAGGTAAATGGAGCAGGACTCACCCAAAGGTGCCACACATTCCCCTTCATTAATTTTGAAACAAACATATCCATCATCCATTTTCCGACAAAATTGTTCACGGGAATACATAAATGTCAAAATTAAAAACTTGTGCATTTTTCCATATTTAATCTAGATTTGTTGGCGTTTAATATAGCTGAGTTAATATTGATCATTGGCATGAATTTTCTTCACGTGCAACCAAAATTCCATCCTCCACCTCCAATGGTTGGGATTGTTTAGGTGGATTAATATCAGTCGTTGGTGTTTATCTCCCATCGAGTGCATCTCCATGCTTCCCTTTGCCTCCAACGGCTATGATCTGCTACAGATTTTCTTTGTTGTTCCTTTCGTTGGTCCCTGTCGGATGATCCTGCATCAGATTGAGCTTGAGCTTCGTTTATTGGTATAGCAAGACCCAAATTCAAATGAGTATGGCAAGTCCCAAAGATTGGCAAGATGAGACCAACGTTCCAACACAACAAAGCTCTATTTCCACCCTCTCTGCATAATAGAATAACCAATAAATTGATCCTTTGTATCATATAGTCGCCATTTTGTAGATGATACACACCCTTTCCAATTTCACAACGAGCATGCTTCATAGTTGATAGAATCTTAGGAAAAAAAATTCAGTTGTTTGATTTTATCCCAATTAAAAAACTATAGTAACGGCCACTTGGCATCATCAAAAGCATTATATACAATTATCTATGATGACATACATTTTTTTACCGTCAACAAAAACATCACAAAAAAAGTATTGGTGAGGGACCTTCAAGGATCATCACCAAAAGTATCACCAAAAAGATAATTAGCAACGGGATTTTAACAACTTGACCTCACCATAAGTGACACCAAAGAGAGAATTGGCAACAAACTTTTAACGACCATCATTAAAAGTGTCGTTGAAAAGGGATTTGGTGATAGGATTTAAAGAACTATCACCAAAAGTACTTATGGAGACAATTTTTCTATGATATAGCTCGTCACCATAAGTGACTTTGGTGATGACCGTTTAAGGTCCGTCGCGGGACTGACTATCACCAAAAAGGGATTCGGTGACGGGATTTAAAGAATTGTCGCTAAAAGAGCTTACAACAACGATTTTTCATAGCCCATCATCATAAGTGACTTTAGTGACAACCGTTCAAGGTCTGTCACAGGCATGATCATGGATTTGATGGGATTTAAAGAATTGTCACCAAAATCACTTATAGCGACATGTACTCATAACCCATCACCATAAGCAACTTTGGTGACAACCGTTCAAGGTCTGTCACAAGCCTCACCGTCACCATAGGCCTTTTTTCTTGTAGTGATGTATAATGGGAGTGTCTGCGATGCCACATCAGGAAGGATGTTATCTTAATTAGAATTGGGATGGGTCTTGTAGTAAGTAAGCTAGTCAAGGATGACACTTTTCCGTTGTGAGGGAACATGATGATTCAAAATGTTGATGATGCAATTGCTTTCATGGGGTACATATAACTATGACCCAAGAGGATGTTGTAATCGAGTTGTGAATCGATTACAGCTTTGACATCTAGGAGTACCATTCCCCCCCCTAATTCAATGGGGACATTCTGGTACAGGCCTTATGCTTGTGACATTGAACCATCATAAGCATGAAGAGTGATGGATGATGGTACTAATTTGGGTGATCTAAGATGTTTCCAAGCACGGGTTGACATCACATAAGTAGATGATCTTTCATCGATGTTGCAATGATGAATGATAATGTTCTTGATTGTGGCGAGAATTTGGAAAGCAACCGATGAGGGAAACTGAGGCTCGCCACTGACTAAATTGAAAGTAATAAGACACGAATCGGATGGGTTGATTATGCATAATGCTTAAAGAAATGACTTATTTTGGGAGGGGAAAGAATGAAGAACTTCAAGAGTAGACATGGTGATAGGGTACTGGGAAAAGTCATATGTACAATGTTGTAGTTGTGTGCTGCCTTAATATGAGGATTGTGGGTTTTTCACTATAGCGTTGGTTTTGGTATCATAGTGATATGATCTCTATTAGGATGTGGTATATGCAGGGATCCAGTAGTGGTATTAGGTGTATCTTCTCTCTGAGGGATTTTAGGTGTACCATATGATTTAGTGTGGGTTTGAAGATGAACCTCTATGGTGTTCATATAAATGCCTTGAAAAGAACCATCCCCTACAAGAAAAGGTTGTTATTAATGGGACACGACCTCTTGATTGGCGAAGGGTTGTTAAAACACTGCTTATTGTGGTAGTGGGATGTTGTTTCTTTGTAGGGGATTGGCATTGGTTTTCTTTTTGGATTCCATCATATGATGACATTATGGAATGAATGGACAATGGTGTGTGTAATTACTGTACTCATCACACATGTCACAAGGGAATTTATTCCTTAGGTTGGATTTCTTTCCTTTCTAGGGGGGATTATTGGTCCTTGCATTTTGGTTTTGGTTTTTGTCATTCAGGTTTTTTTAGGTAGGGGTATTTCCCCCTACCATTATTCCTAGTTATGTTGTTTGTTATTGCATTTCTTATTTTCTTGATTCTTTGGATAACGGGATTGGCTGCATTCAACTGCTCAAACTGTTGAGTTTACTATGTGGGAGAAGGTTGAACTATATTAACCCCATCTTGATCCATGGGATGGGGACTAGGTGGATCAAGGAATAGGAAGTATGGGTTGTTTATGGGTGCAAGTAAATATGGGTTAGAAGCTCCATGTGATGTGGATGTGGGAGTCAGTGGTGTCATGGGGTGTTGAGGTGGCACAAGTTTTGGGGGATTTGCAATTAGGAAAGTAGGGCTATAAGGCCCACATGTCATTGGCTCAAAAGGAGGATTTGGTATGGTTTGAGGGGCCACCATGGCTTGAGGTGTAGGTGGTATTTTAAGTGACATACTAAATGGAAAATATCCATGTGGATCAAGAGTGTTCCCTTGATGAGAAACAATCTTGACAATCCCATCAATAGAGTGAGATATGCCGAGAGGGGCTTGATCCGGAGAACGATGCCGAGGGGAATGAAGAATTATTGTGTATAAATATCCTGATTGGGCATTTATCAAATCAAACTGTTGTGATTTTAGAATAGCCTCATATTCATTTTGGGGCATGGTGGTTGCTACACATTTGGAAATCATGGGTGGGAGTGATTTGAGAAACCAATCTAATAGGAATTCATGCATGACTATGATTTTTCACAACGTTACGCATCTACTCCATTCATGGATGTGATATGTGATGTGCCTCAATGTATTTTTCCTAAATTATGATAGAATATCCAATCCAATATCTTGGTGAATTGGTAGTTGGAAATAAGTAAGGAAATCAGTGGCTATAGACTCAAATGTGGAATTAGCACCAGATGATAGATTGACACACCACTTAGTTTTTGTTCTTGTGAGAGTTCCCTTGAATAAATGAAGACACACAATATATTCCACTCTTCTATGAGCACCATGGATGGAATGACATCATGTGGTTGGCTGGGTTGTCTCCTTGCTTTCCCTTGAACTTGGGAATTCCAGAGGGGAGCTTTGTCGGATCATGATAAATGGGATCATTTATGATCTTGGATAAATATGGTAGATTCAATATTTCCATGAATGGTAGTTTCGACCGAGGGGAAAAGGGCCAACCATTGGTTGTTTTGGTGGGGTGAAAGAGGTGTGACAGGGGAGTAAGGGGGAGAATTGAGCAAGGTAATTACAAGCACTAATGATTCAATCATAGATTCCCTTGAATTTCCCAGAAGTGGTGATATTCCTCACGGTCTATGGGGAGGTGGGAGTGTGGGAACCCCTCCTCGAATAAAAGGAAGGCATTGTATCCTTAAAGACTACCTACAACTTCTTAGGTTTGCGATGGAACTTTTGGTTTGGTGAGATGAAGTCTAAGGTATTAAATCAAGATAATAATGAAATAAAATAAAAATAAAAAAATATGATGACCATGATAACAAATGCAAGATGGTGCAAGTGTAAAATTATGCCTCAAAATTGCAAATGGTATCAAGAGTTAGTTATTTTTAATTATGTATATGATTTTTTTAATAAAAAGAAGCAATGATATATTCCTATTCACCTAATGTCCTTCCTCTCAAAATGTCACTGGGCCTTCCAATAGTTGTCTTATTGAATGGTTGTGAACCCACCAAATGTTGGGAATGTTATAATATTTGCATGTCAATCGACTAATAAAGGCGATAGTTGAATGGTATAGGTCAACTGGAGTCGAAGGAAACACGTGGTGGAATTTTGATCGATCGACCGATTGGATAAGTTGTTTGGTTGAATAAAAATTACTAGCCGATGAAATTCGATGAAGGATGAATTCAACAGGCACTTGGATGACTATAAGCTCAACAAATTGTCGACCACAATTGATGGGTCAAGTAATTTGTAACAGAATAACCGTATTCGGTTAATATGTTATGGACTGCCATTAATGAGAATTTAGTTGTATTGCACCTATAAATAAGATGTAATGGCTATGCAATAAGTGTGTGAAATTAATCATGTGAGGAGTGTGGTGTAATAATGAGTGTCGACTGGTCTATGTCAGCACCACCCAAGTGTATTGAATTTATGCTTTGATAATAGATGAGCCAAGAGCTCACTGGTTTGATAGTTTTCTTGCGTTCGGGTTTCCAGGGTAATCTATGTGTTAAGTGTTGATGTGTTGTGTATTCCATTTTAATCTTAATATTTAATGTTTTAACTATATGATTCAAATTGCAAACCTACTCATAAACGGTGTTAGAATCCCAACAATTGTATCTAAGTTGTATTTGGTTGCAGGGGGACTCCTCTGTTGCTAAGGGTTTTTTCTTTGTCTTGGATATGGGGAAATATTGGTTATAGTGGGAGTTCTAGAACATTGATTAGTCAAGAATGGCTAGCACATCAAGGATAGAAATTGAAAAGTCTAATGGGAAAAATTTTGAGCTTTGGAAGCTTAAAATGGAAGACTTCTTTATAGATCGGGAACAATGGATTGCAACCAACATAGGAACGAATCCAACTGGTGTGCCAAAAGAAAACTGGAAAAATATTGATATAAAGGAAAAGAGTACCATTCAATTTTTTCTAGTATATTTATGTGTTGCTAATGTCTCAGAAGAAGACACTACAAAGAAGTTGTGGGAAAAGTTGGGAAACTTGTACTAGTCGAAATCTTTGGTTAACAAGTTGTTTCTTCGGAAGAAGTTGTACCTTCTAAGCATGGGAGAAGTTCACTTAGTTACATAGCACATAAACACGTTCAACACTACTATCAATCAGTTATTGAGGAGGAAAAGTGCATCAGCCTACTGTGTTCTTTGCCAGAATCATGGGATAACCTGGTCATGGCTATTGGAAGCAATAGTACCACATTGAATATCAATGATGTGGTCGCATCTTTGTTGAAAGAAGAAATGAGATGAAAGAACACATAAGGTTTGACCCATGGTGTCTTAATGGTATGAGGTAGACCTATATATAGAGGAAAATGAAAAAAATCTAGTAGAAGATCGAACTCAAGAGGTAGATGTAAGACTAGATCACTTAGTCCAATGACGAAAACTTACTAGCGATGCGATAAAATTGGACACTATAGATAGAACTGTAAGTTAACTAAAGTCAAGAAAGGCATAGGGACTGGCTGATGGTAATACTTCACAAGGGGAGAAATGTGATGTGTATTTGGCCTCCATAAGTACACAGTTGAATCATGACTCTTGCCTAATAGAATCAGGAGTGTTAGACCATATAACACATCACAAAGAGTGGTCATGTAAGTATGAAAGGATTAACAACAGTGATGTCCTATTGGGAGATGACTCATTGACCAAGATAGTTGTTTGAGGCCAAGTTTGACTAAATTTGAAAGACGGAAGGATAGGAACACTCCTGGGAGTTTTGCATATCCCAGGTTTGGATCGAAACCTGATCTCAGTACGTAAGATAAAGAATGAAGGAGTGTGATATATATTTGGGAAATTTAAGTGTAAATTGTTGTGAGGACCAATGGTGTTGATGATAGGGGTTTGGATTGGAACCATGTACAAATTATTGGGAAGAACATACATCGATGAAAGTGCTAATATGCCATGTCCTAAGTCTGATGGAACATCTTCATGTCTAGTTAATTTGACCATGTTGTGGCATCAACAGATGGGACACATAAGTGAGAAAATTATTCATGCTATGCACAATAAAGGTATGGTTGAAGGTCTACCTGAATTTCCTATAGAAATCAATTTCTATGAGTATTTTGTTTATGTAAACAGAGTCGTGTTAGGTTCTCATATGGTTCTACTAGAGCTAAAGAAATATTGGACTTAATACATAGTGATGTGTTTGGACTTATGTTTGTCCCTTCACTAGGAGGATCTCAGTATTACATTTCTTTTATAAATGATTTCTCCATAATGACATGGTTGTATTTTCTAAAGAAGAAATCATAGGTTTTTGGAAAATTTCAAGAGTTCAAATATCTTGTGGAGAATTAGACTGGAAAAAGGATCAAGGTGCTGAGAACTAATAATGGAGGAGAATTTTGTGGAACAACGTTCGACCAGTTCTACAAACAGCATGGTATAGCTAAAAAAACACAACTCCCTGCATGCCTCAACAAAATGAAGTTGTTGAAAGAATGAATAAGATGTTGATGGAGAAATCAAGGAGCATGCTCAATGGTGTTGAAGTCACACAAGAATTATGGGCAGAGGAAGTTGAAACGACGTGTTACCTAGTGAATAGGTCATCATCGATGGGTTTGGTCAAAAAGACTCCATATGGGGAATGAGATGGTAAGAATCCCTCTCTTACACATCTAAGAGTGTTTGCGTGCGATGCCTTTGTGCATGCCCCAAAGGAGAAAAGAACTAAACTTGACTGCAATTCAGAGAAGTGCATATTCATCGGATACAAGGATGGGATGAAAGGATATAAGATGTTGAACCCAATGATGAGGAAGGAATTTTATAGTTGAGATGTGATCTTCAAGGAATTCGAATTCACTTCTAGGACTGAAGAGGTTGAAAGAGAAAAAGAAAAAGAAAAGAAAGAGTTTGTAATGAACAACAAGATTCTGGATTTGGGAGAGTCATCTGAATCCAACGAAGAGCTGGAACAATAGACTATAGATGTGAGGAGGTATGATCAATCAAGACAACAACCAGAAATATATAGTCCACCTAACTTTCTCTCTATCATTGTGTTATCTTCCTTCTCATATTATGGCACCTTTGTAAATCCTTCAATCCAATCCCAAATTTTTCTTAAGGGGTGATAGATTATTTATACATTTAGGAGTTAGTTAATATTAACTTGGTCTAATGTGTCTTTAGGTAAAGTGTTTTTCTTTAGTATGCATTTGTACCTATGTAATCCAATGGTCATGATATTTTCTAGACATAGAGTGATCAAATGGTTCATATTTACCTCGATCATAATGGCTATTGATCCATGCTTAAAACCCGACTGGTCCATGATATTTATTGAAAGAGCGCGGAGGGTCATTTGCATGATGATGATTGTGAGAAACACAATGTAAATAATTTTTCCTTTTGCATTACTATTTTGCTTCAATTATCTATTTGGTTGGTGCCATGGACCGTTTCCCTCTGTGATGGTTTTAACCACATAAAACATTAGTGTGTTGATCTCTAATCTATTTGTGTGAGTAGTTTCTAAGGTGTTCGACCTGTGTGGAAATACCTTGTTTTAGTCGGACAAGCCCAAGCTCTGTCAAGATTGGTGTACAAAATCTAGATAGATCCCTCATAGATGATTATGAGGTCATCAAACCTATGCTATTAGTGATGGAAATATTTGACCTTACCAACTGCCACCCTTTTGATGTCCAAACTTAAGGAATATGTATGTTTACCTTGGATTGGAAACTTATGGTAGAATATCCAATCCAATATCTTGGTGAATTGGTAGTTGGAAATAAGTGAGGAAATCAGTGGCTATAGACTCAAATGTGGAATTAGCACCAGATGATAGATTGACACACCACTTAGTTTTTGTTCTTGTGAGATTTCCCTTGAAGAAATGAAGACACACAATATATTCCACTATGCTATGAGCACCATGGATGGAATGACATCATGTGGTTGGCTGGGTTGTCTCCTTGTTTTCCCTCGAACTTGGGAATTCCAGAGGGGAGCTCTGTCGGATCATGATAAATGGGATCATTTATGAGCTTGGATAAATATGGTAGATTCAATATTTCCATGAATGGTAGTTTCGACCGAGGGGAAAAGTGCCAACCATTAGTTGTTTTGGTGGCGTACCTCCTCTTGGTGGTGAGGCGGGGGCTAATGGGGGGGTGAAATTATTCATTACGGTGAAAGAGGTGCGACAGGGGAGTAAGGGGGAGAACTGAGCAAGGTAATTACAAGCACTAATGATTCAATCATAAATTCCCTTGAATTTCCCAGAAGTGGTGATATTCCTCACGGTCTATGGGGAGGTGGGAGTGTGGGAACCCCTCCTCGAATAACAGGAAGGCATTGTATCCTTAAAGACTACCTACAACTTCTTATGTTTGCGATGGAACTTTTGGTTTGGTGAGACGAAGTCTAAGGTATTAAATCAAGATAATAATGAAATTAAAAAATAAATAAAAAAATATGATGACCATGATAACAAATGCAAGATGGTGCAAGTGTAAAACTATGCCTCAAAATTGCAAATGGTATCAAGAGTTAGTTATTTTTAATTATGTATATGATTTTTTTAATAAAAAGAAGCAATGATATATTCCTATTGACCTAATGTCCTTCCTCTCAAAATGTCACTAGGCCTTCCAATAGTTGTCTTATTGAATGGTTGTGAACCCACCAAATGTTGGGAATGTTGTAATATTTGCATGTCAATCGACTAACAAAGGCGATAGTCAAATGGTATAGGTCAAGTGGAGTCGAAGGAAACACATGGTGGAATTTTGATCGATCGACCGATTGGATAAGTTGTTTCGTTGAATAAAAATTACTAGCCGATGAAATTCGATGAAGGATGAATTCAACAGGCACTTGGATGACTATAAGCTCAACAGATTGTCGACCACAATTGATGGGTCAAGGAATTTGTAACAGAATAACCATATTCAGTTAATATGTTATGGAATGCCATTAATTAGAATTTAGTTGTATTGCACCTATAAATAAGATGTAATGGCTATGCAATAAGTGTGTGAAAGTAATCATGTGAGGAGTGTGGTGTAATAATGAGTGTCGAATGGTCTATGTCAGCACCACCCAAGTGTAGTGAATTTATGCTTTGATAATAGATGAGCCAAGAGCTCACTGGTTTGATAGTATTCTTGCGTTCGGCTTTCCAGGGTAATCTATGTGTTAAGTGTTGATGTGTTGTGTATTCCATTTTTATCTTAATATTTAATGTGTTAACTATATGATTCAAATTGCAAACCTACTCATAAATGGTGTTAGAATCCCAACAGTTGTATCTAAGTTGTATTTGGTTGCAGGGGGGCGCCTTTGTTGCTAAGGGTTTTTTCTTTGTCTTGGATATGGGGAAATATTGGTTATAGTGGGAGTTCTAGAACATTGATTAGTCAAGAATGGCTAGCACATCAAGGATAGAAATTGAAAAGTCTAATGGGAAAAATTTTGAGTTTTGGAAGCTTAAAATGGAAGACCTCTTTATAGATCGGGAACAATGGATTGCAACCAACATAGGAACGAATCCAACTAGTGTGCCAAAAGAAAACTGGAAAAATATTGATATAAAGGAAAAGAGTACCATTCAATTTTTTCTAGTATATTTATGTGTTGCTAAATGTCTCAGAAGAAGACACTACAAAGAAGTTGTGGGAAAAGTTGGGAAACTTGTACTAGTCGAAATCTCTGGTTAACAAGATGTTTATTCGGAAGAAGTTGTGCCTTCTAAGCATGGGAGAAGTTCACTCAATTACATAGCACATAAACACGTTCAACACTACTATCAATTAGTTGTTGAGGAGGAAAAGTGCATCAGCCTATTGTATTCTTTGCTAGAATCATGGGATAACCTGGTCATAGCTATTGGAAGCAATAGTACCACATTGAATATCAACGATGTGGTCGCATCTTTGTTGAAAGAAGAAATGAGATGAAAGAACACATAAGGTTTGACCTATGGTGTCTTAATGGTATGAGGTAGACCTATAGATAGAGGAAAATGAAAAAAATCTAGTAGAAGATCGAACTCAAGAGGTAGATGTAAGACTATATCACCTAGTCCAATGACGAAAACTTACTAGCGATGTGATAAAATTGGACACTATAGATAGAACTATAAGTTGACTAAAGTCAAGAAAGGCATAGGGACTGGCTGATGGTAATACTTCACAAGGGGAGAAATGTGATGTGTATTTGGCCTCCATAAGTACACAGTTGAATCATGACTCTTGCCTAATAGAATCGAGCATGTTAGACCATATAACACATCACAAAGATTGGTCATGTAAGTATGAAAGGATTGATGACAATGATGTCCTATTGGGAGATGACTCATTGATCAAGATAGTCGTTTGAAGCAAAGTTTGACTAAATTTGAAAGATGGAAGGATAAGAACACTCCTGGGAGTTTTGCATATCCCAGGTTTGGATCGAAACCTGATCTCAGTACGTAAGATGAAGAACGAAGGAGTGTGATATATATTTGGGAAATTTAAGTGTAAATTGTTGTGAGGACCAATGGTGTTGATGATAGGGGTTTGGATTGGAACCATGTACAAATTATTGGGAAGAACATACATCGATGAAAGTGCTAATATGCCATGTCCTAAGTCTGATGGAACATCTTCATGTCTAGTTAATTTGACCATGTTGTGGCATCAACAGATGGGACACATAAGTGAGAAAATTATTCATGCTATGCACAATAAAGGTATGGTTGAAGGTCTCCCTGAATTTCCTATAGAAATAAATTTCTATGAGTATTTTGTTTATGTAAACAAAGTCGTGTTAGGTTCTCATATGGTTCTACTAGAGCTAAAGAAATATTGGACTTAATACATAGTGATGTGTTTGGACTTGTGTTTGTCCCTTCACTGGGAGGATCTCAGTATTACATTTCTTTTATAAATGATTTCTCCATAATGACATGGTTGTATTTTCTAAAGAAGAAACCATAGGTTTTTGGGAAATTTCAAGAGTTCAAATATCTTGTGGAGAATTAGACTGGAAAAAGGATCAAGGTGCTGAGAACTAATAATGGAGGAGAATTTTGTGGAACAACGTTCGACCAGTTCTACAAATAGCATGGTCTAGATAAAAAAACACAACTCCCTGCATGCCTCAACAAAATGAAGTTGTTGAAAGAATGAATAAGATGTTGATGGAGAAATCAAGGAGCATGCTCAATGGTGTTGAAGTCACACAAGAATTATGGGCAGAGGAAGTCGAAACGACGTGTTACCTAGTGAATAGGTCATCATCGATGGGTTTGGTCAACAAGACTCTATATGGGGAATGAGATGGTAAGAATCCCTCTCTTACACATCTAAGAGTGTTTGCGTGCGATGCCTTTGTGCATGCCCCAAAGGAGAAAAGAACTAAACTTGACTTCAATTCAAAGAAGTGCATATTCATCGGATACAAGGATGGGATGAAAGGATATAAGATGTTGAACCCAATTATGAGGAAGGCATTTTATAGTTGAGATGTGATATTCAAGGAATTCGAATTCACTTCTAGGACTGAAGAGGTTGAAAGAGAACAAGAAAAAGAAAAGAAAGAGTTTGTAATGAACAACAAGATTCTGGATTTGGGAGAGTCGTCTGAATCCAACGAAGAGCTGGAACAACAAACTATAGATGTGAGGAGGTATGATCAATCAAGACAACAACCAGAAATATATAGTCCACCTAACTTTCTCTCTATCATTGTGGTATCTTCCTTCTCATATTATGGCACCTTTGTAAATCCTTCAATCCAATCCCAAATTTTTCTTAAGGGGTGATAGATTATTTATACATTTAGGAGTTAGTTAATATTAACTTGGTCTAATGTGTCTTTAGGTAAAGTGTGTTTCTTTAGTATGCATTTGTACTTATGTAATCCAATGGTCATGATATTTTCTAGACATAGAGTGATCAAATGGTTCATATTTACCTCGATCATAATGGCTATTGTTCCATGCTTAAAACCCGATTGGTCCATGATATTTATTGAAAGAGCACGGAGGGTCATTTGCATGATGATGATTGTGAGAAACACAATGTAAATAATTTTTCCTTTTGCATTAATATTTGCTTCAATTATCTATTTGGTTGGTGCCATGGACCGTTTCCCTCTGTGATGGTTTTAACCACATAAAACATTAGTGTGTTGATCTCTAATCTATTTTTGTGAGTAGTTTCTAAGGTGTTCGACCTGTGTGGAAATACCTTGTTTTAGTCGAACAAGCCCAAGCTCTGTCAAGATTGGTGTACAAAATCTAGATAGATCCCTCATAGATGATTATGAGGTCATCAAACCTATGCTATTAGTGATGGAAATATTTGACCTTACCAACTGCCACCCTTTTGATGTCCAAACTTAAGGAATATGTATGTTTACCTTGGATTGGAAACTTATGGAATATGTATGTTTACCTTGGATTGCACTTGTCATCATTCATCATGTTTTTTTCGATTCCAATCCACTCAAACCTCCTCTTATCTTCTAGAAAAACATGATAATACTATCATGGTTTGACTACAACTACTACAACTCTTTGGAGTCGGTTCAAGTTATACTTTAACATGGAACTATGCAATTAAAATTTCTCTACCTAGACTAGTGATACTGTGGGTAACCTCTTAGGAACTAGTGCATATCTATGTACATTATAGCTTTTCATGCAGTTATTGTTAAATCATGATGTGTCATATTTGTTGACCCAATAACTTTCTAACTAGCTAATTGTTTTGAGCTATGTTAATTTTCACATAACATTTTCATATCTAGATGAGTGTCTTTATTTCCAACAAGAAAATTGAAATGGGGAATTGGATTATGTGTACATGGTTATTATTGGGATAAGTTATTTCTCTTGAGGATTTACCTTTCAAAATATTGTTTAACTTCTTATTTCCTTGACTAAGTACATGGAATTCTCTTACATATAAGATACATTATACAATAATGTATCGCCTAAAAAATTATATGCCATACATTTGCATATGGTTAGTACGATTAATACTATTGTCGATCCAATAGCAATTGTGAATCAATCAACGAAAATACAACATAGTTTTTATCATACTTCAGAGTGTTTGAACAAAATCATTTTTTGTAACAGATACAATACACCTATGTAAATTCCTTCATTACATTTTATACAACACTTTGAAGCCTTTAAATATTTTAATTAAAGATGAACAGATCAAAGTTTGTGGTTTTATTATGACTTAAGATAAATGGACTTGCTAGAAAATTATACATGTATATCGATGCAATATAATTTCAATACTTTATAGGAAATAGAAGAAGAGAAAAAAAAAACAATCACTAAGGGACATGATGCGTTCTATCTATCTCGAAAGTTGGCACGATGACTTTGGTACTTTCTCGATAAATATAAAAAAAGATAGCACGATGACTATGGTACTTTCTCGATTATTTATAAAAAAGAGATTACCTTAAATATTTCTATGATATACAAGGTCCACAAGTTTTTTTGTTTTTTCTCCATAGCTTCCTTTGCAAGCTTTCTTAAAGATTTCTATGATATAGAAGGCCCACAAGTTTTTTTTTTATGATATACAAGGTCCACAAGTTTTTTTTTGTTTTTTCTCCATAGCTTCCTTTGCAAGCTTTCTTAAAGATTTCTATGATATAGAAGGCCCACAAGTTTTTTTTTTGTTTTTCTTCATAGCAGACTGCTGACTCTTGGGGGATCGAATCCTGGTGGTGACGGTCACAGCTGACCGTCATCCCCAACCCCTCGACAAGTGTATCATGGTGCAGTCCAAATTTGTTTATAGACTTTATATTTATAAAGTGTATAAATTAAAATGTATCATGGTGCAGTCCAAATTTGTTTATAGACTTTATATTTATAAAGTGTATAAATTAAAATTTTATATAGTTAAATAAAACATCCCTTATCTCATTATAAAAACATCATACATCAATTAAAATTGGATTAATTTTAAATTAGTATTATAATAATATCATGTGACGTTTCATAAACATAAAGTGTATAAATTAAAATTTTATATAGTTAAATAAAACATCCCTTATCTCATTATAAAAATATCATACATCAATTAAAATTGGATTAATTTTAAATTAGTATTATAATAATATCATGTGACGTTTCTTTTATGATGCATGCTACGGGCTTGGAGCTAACCGTGAACGTGGCAAATCATATCATAACTTATAAAGTATGCCCGTCCACCTCAATCTTTCTCATCTTCTCCACTTTTATATTACCTTGCCCTTCATAAGTCTTCTCAATTGATCGCCTAAGTTTATAAACAAATACATTCAAAATATATAAAATTTTGGTTTAAATTATTTTTAATAATATTATACTCTTACGTCATGCAAAAGATGTAAAATTTTGACTTTTCAATATTTATAATAATATATTATTTGTATTATTTATTTATTTTTTAAATAAATGAATTTAAATCAATATAAAATCCTTTTAAATTTAAAATTTTTAAAGGTAGACGATCAAATTTCTTTTAAATAGTTACGTTGCAAAATTTTGGAAAAAATAATTGTAACTAAAAATATTTAATTTCATGATACCAATCTATATTTATTTATGTCTATAATATATTTGAATTGTAAATTATGTTATAATTATTATTCTTGTATTTATGTAATATAAGGGTAATATTTTTTCTCTCAATTTTTTGGTTCATATAAGCATTCTAGACAAGATGGAAAAAAGTTGCATTCCAATCTCTTCCATGTAAAATGTGTTACTCCAACAATAAACCAAACCACAATACCAAGTGAGACTAGAGCTCAAGAGCTTGGAGTAGCATCCTTTCCACCAAGAGATGAACAAAAGTTGAGAGATGGATGATAACTCATTCTACTACATCTAGGACCACTTCTAATTCCACATTTTTTGCCATGTGGTTATTGAAAGAGACTTGTGCATATGCCTTCCATTCCATCAAATGATAGAATTGAGCTTGAATGTCCAACTAGCTATGGGCATGTCAGTGTTGTTGTATGTGTATAGGGCACTGAGAGAGGCCATGTTGTTTTGTGTTAGGGGGGTTGCATGGATAGTTGTGTTGTGAGCATGGTTTGTTGTGCATTCACACTAGAAAATCCCTCGTCGTATATCTTTCATGTTTGCATCTAAGAAGCACTTACAACAATGGTATGCCACTTCTTCAATTACGCTACTAGATAGATTGATGGTTATGATCTTGGATTCCATCACAATATATGTCAAAGGTTAAATTGCAATTAGTGTACATCTTGCATGTAGAATTGCACATGCATTTGGACTTGCCTTGCTAATTGGTGCATTTATTTTTCGCTCAAATATGAGGTTGTGCATGGGTGTTGGTCTTTTATAGAAGGAACTCCCTCTAATTGCTAGATGTTGTGAAGGAAGCATTGCATATACCATGAGTAACAATAGACACTATGTTCTGGTGTTGATATGCATTGGATAGGATTGCAATTTTTTGGATATGAAGGTGATATGAAGTGCCCAATGGATCTATTTCTTAATGGAAATTACACATGAATGCTGCTTGAAATTCTTTGTGGGGTTGAGATGAGCATTGATGTGCCATTTGTTAAATGGGAGTTGTTGGTATGTGTGTTTGTTGTGCAAAGAGAACAATGAGATCATGTGATCTATTATTGCATGTGCATGCTAGTGTAGGTTTGTTATTGTGGTGATGAAAATGATCTTAGAGTTAGAAATTAAGAAACATAATCAACTTAAGTAACTCTATTTCTGAGTATAATGTTTATTTGAATTGACTACTTTTAACAATTTCCATGCCAAGAATGGAAGCTCCAAGAGGAAATTGGACAAGAATGTTGAAGATGTAGGAAAAAACACTAAGTATGTGCATGGATCTAGAGAAACATATATATATAAGAAATTCATCACATGTATCATCATCTCTTGTTGATTATTGTATGCTTATGTGGAAACACTTTGTGATGTAAAATTTATTCTTGAGTTTGCTTGATAAGGTGTGTTCTGGATGAAATAAAAATATAGCTACATGCTTTGTCTTCTCCAGTTGTTCCTTAATGAGAGGTTTTTTGACAATGACGGTGCCATAAATCCTCATATTGGTAGGTGCAAAGAATGTAGGATTGAGATGGATACATCATGTATCTAAAATATTTCTTAGATAACTAGTGAGCACCACTATTGGATAACTAAATGTCTCAATAGAAATCCCTCACTCTACAAATTCTCCCAGATTTCCTAGTTTTGTCATCGAAGCAAGGCGATGGAAGCTTGTGGAGAGGAACAGATAGCGTACTGAAACCCATCTCGTTGAGAATTTTTTAAAGAAGCAAGAATCCACCTATAATGCCCTGGTTTGCAGCAGAGCACTATGTCCACTGTAAGCTAACTTTCTTATGTATTAAGCTCATTCTGAGCTAGTTTTAGTAATAAAAATCTATGATGTTTCAATTTCATTTCTCACAGTCCAATCAAGTACATTCTTTTTTTTTTGTTCTAGTCATTAGCTGCATACATATACGAATATATTCATTTTCTGTTCTAGTCATTAGCAGCATACATATACAAATGTAAAAATAACCAAATATGAGGATTTTCTTTCAAGTATATTTCAACTCAAGTTAGAAATAAATAACAAGAAGAACAAGAAGATTACCTGATGCTTGTAGATGCTTGTAGATGCTTGTAGATGGTAGATGGCATCCCGCAGAAATTTTCCAACTTATCCTTTTAGTACTTAGAAAACCGACTAGATAATCCACCCTGCCGACCAGCTCTAATCGTGCTGGCCCTAGGAAATCGATAGACTTCCTAGCCCCCGAGCCCACAAACCGATAATTCCAATAACAGCTTCCTTGTTTTCAATTCCCCATTTAGAGTTTTCCCCTTCCTCTGTGCAACATGAGTTTTCCCCTTCCTTTGTGCAAAGGAGTTTTCCCCTTCCTCCTCCTTCAAGATTTTCCCGAATACAAAGTAAGATCCAACTTCCAACCCCCCCCCCCCCCCCGAATACTCCCCCAACCTCCTCTATATATACTTCCTCATGATTCCTTCAACCTTACTCCACCTCCTTCTCCATGTCTTCTCGAGACCCTAACTCATAAATACCCTCCCATTTTTCAAGAAACTTTAATATTTAATATGTTTATCCTATCTTTTTTTCTCTCAATTAGTTAAACAATATAATGATCATTAAATTAATCTTGTCAGACTAACTCCATATTAAATTCTTTTAGGATAGAATAATAGTTATTAAACATGAGTTGTCAAAATGAAGATTTACATGTCTCAATTACTTAAATATAATCAGATTCGACTAGACTTGTCTTAAATACTCCTACAATAATCATATTATATTATTCCATTTATACTTTACATTCATAATTGTTTTTAAATCAATTAATGTTACATTATCCCAAAGAACAAGACTGAATCAATCCCGATGTTTTTTTAAATAATTAATTTAAATAGCTTAATGAACTTCTTACTTGACTATAGTTTAAAAATATCAATAACTATCATGATTTCAATAATAACAATACTTAATTATTAAAATAATAATAATAATAATAATAAACATGAATTATTTGTTTTTTTATTCCCTAAGTAACGTATTAATAACATAGCACTCTTACACTTATAGACAAGTATCCTTAAGGGTACAACTAATCGTAATTAATAATTCATTAGTATGATTCTACGGTCAATTATGGAACAATGTTCTTGTTTATTTATTACAATTAATTTCAACTGAAAACACTTACTAAATCATTTATTATAGCGCTCACATACAATTTACGAAATACTAATTGACTTGTTCAACACATACCTTACGATCTTAACTTCCATTATCAATGTATAATAAACTTATTATTTTGCAACGACTTTCACAATTATTTAAATCGGTGCAACGATACTAGTGTCTATATGCAAAGTCTGCATGCATGGCCAGCGTATGCACAAATTACATATGTACTATAAGGAAGCACATCATGCCTATGCATATCTACTAATTAATAATAACCATGCAAATGTAACAATCATAGATATTTAACATAATCAATTTGACATTATGAGTCCTTTAATGGTTTAACAATCAAGGTTTAATCATTATTATACATACGTTCCCAATTAACCATTTAATCGATTACTTCAGGGGTGGGGTACCTACTACCACTACATAGTGCGATAGAACTCCTAATTCCCAACAATAATAGCTAACACATCCTCCCATCCTATCCTACTTCCACATCCTCCCTATCCTTCCTCTGCCAGTAGGGATGTCGTGTCGGCTTCACCGACCTGGACACATATAAAAACTGAGAGTGATAGCGTCGGCTAAACAGCGAACCTAACCTCTCCTAGCAAGCATCTAACCATAATCATCACACGTCTAGGGGAGCGTGACTCAGCACAGCCCTCCCACAACCTCGGGTATCATAAAACATAGGGTGGGAAATGCCTCCATCCCTCTCAACATACTCCGTCTATACCCTGTCCAAATCATACTGTGTTGTTACTGGGATTATCGGTTTGTGTCATCGTATCATTCGATCGGTTGCTAAGATTTAATATTCATTGTTTACTTATTCCTTGTATCTTATCAGATATCCGGCTACCACGTAGCCCCTGTGTCCCGCAGATTAGTATTTGCAGACATATATCTATAACAAATATTTCCATTTGTTCATTAGTTGGTCCACATTATCAACATCATTTCATTTCATCACACAAAACCATTAAATCGATAACATTATGGGTTGGTATCGACGTACCACATCATATATATATTGTGTTTCATCAAGGACAACAATTTAAACATATATTGTCATTATGAAAGAAAAGAATCTCATGATAACTGCAACATAGTAAGCGCATAAACATAATAACATCATGAGAATGGTAACATTATAACATCATAATCATAGTATCCATATAAGCATAGTAACCTTATAAACATAATAGCAACATATAATCATATCTAACATGTTGGAAGTATAGTTCACTTAGTCTAGCTGAGTCCAACAAATAATAAGCAAATAAAGTGCAAGGTGTCTGACTGATAAACATGCCTAGTCAAAATATGGGGCGTTACACCACCCCTTGTTTACGTAACATTTAATCGAGCCTTTTGACGCCAAAAACATGTGCATCGTCTACTTGGTGGAAAAAACCATATAATAAATTACTTGGGCAAAACACCATCTAATAATTTACTTGGGAAAATAAAATGTGCTTAACAAATGATAGACCCTCCATCTATATTCCTTATCAAATACAAAATTAAATTCATAGTGTGGGTGTGTGTTCTCTATATTACCTTACAACTGTCTCTCTTTAATTTCACCTGCCCTTTTGTTTGTGTCTGTATTTCACTGGTTTTTCCAAGATTTCTAATGTGTTTCCTTTTTTTGAGGCTTCAAATTTTGATATTTAGAAATCATCCCTCATACACAACCTGAAGGCGGTGAAGGTCATGAGATCGAAATTTCTCATACTTACTCAATGCGAAAGAATGTTGTACGTGTGTTGTACTCTGGTGCTTCCCTTACTCATTCTTTTCATCAGAAGCTCCAAATGTGCTCTCATCTTCTCCTAACATCCTTGCTTCTAGTTCTAGTTTTGTAGGAACATTTTATTTTGTTGGTTCTGAAGACCTTCAAAGAAGAGAAGAAGTCCCATCATGTGAATTAGTTCCTCTCCAAGACAACGTGCTTATTCTCACCATGCGGGTAGGTGCACCTTAATTCTCATCATAACTCTTATTTTCTTCAACTATTTTTTTTGCTTTTCTAAATTATAAATTCATTGATATTGCATGCAATAATTAATTGTTGAGATTAATTGCATAAACAATTGGTATATATGATGAATTAAATCGTGTATTTCAACTTATAGAATGGGAGAATGAAACAAAGGTAGTTGTATCCCTTATTTTACACGGACTTGGAGAGACGTGGATAACAAATCATGTAGACATATTTGTTGCTAAAGATTATGAAAGAGCCACACTTACCTTGGGAAATTAACTTTTTTCTATTATTTCTTTCTCTATCAATACATTGCAGAACTACATACTTATATGTTGATTACATTGCATATAAATCTAATAAAAGTATTCATGACATAAAGTTAGTTGTAGATTTCTATATATTTATTATATTATTCACATGCATTAGCATGTACTGAAGATTGCTACTAATTATTTAATAAACACATGCAAACTAAAAATAAAATAGACATTGTCAATGATTGATACTGCACATCATCAATCAACTGCACAACATCGATTATCAACATATGTCATGTCCCAAAATTTTGCATTGGGTCACAATGGCCTAAGCCCCTTGGCTATACTCATGATAGTTTGGCAAATGGATGCTAAGGGTCAAATAAATGCCAAGAATGAAGTCCAAGTTAGTAATAATGTGAAATTAGATCCAAATGGACAAGGTGGGTCACATTAAGAGAAATTCCCAATTCAAAGTTGTAATATACCCGTCCAAATGAACTGCCATGGAGGAAAATTACTAGTTCCCTAGGTTGGGGTGTGGAAGCTTTGGGATTTGAAATAAGGGGGATAATAAATGGTGTTTGAACATTAGAATGGCATAAATATTTAATAAAGGATATAAATAAATAAATACAATGGAAAATCAAAGTGCCAATTGATCATGAAGACACATGGAGGATGTGAGACCCACACAAGCTAGATTTTCTATGCCACGTGGCATCCTCCTCTTGTCATTTTGAATCCATAAGAAGTACAAGGTTCTTGGGATGAGTTGGAAGGTCAATATACTTGGCATGAATCAATTAAGGTCGAATTAGAGTGGAAGAGTAACTCCCATGGAAGAGGAAGAGGCATTTTGGAGCTAGTGAGACACTTGGACTAGATTCTCTAGCTCTATGACAACAATCATGAAGATGCTATGACACCTATGACACAAATCAGACATGAAGGCTGACATATGACATGTATGACATGTAAGGGCTAAGAATAGCCTCCAAGAGGTCTCTCAAGTGAGTTAGAGCAGCCAAAGAGACACCAATTGGAATTTGGAGAAGGAGAGGGCTAGAATTTGAACGACAAGTGGCATACTTGGGAATCTCTTCCCAACTTGAGTTGGCATGAAGCTCTTGGGAGGAATTAGACCCATGGAGGACCTTAGAAGTTTATAAAATACAATAACAAAGAAGTATGGTATCTTTTTATCATTTTAGAATTTGCATTTTGCATTTGGGAGAGGAGAGCTAGTGGAGTGCTATTCTACTCGCCTTAGCACCAATTTCGAGGGTGAAAGATTCCCATCCTAGTTGGTAATTGTAAAGGCCATTCAGAACTTTAATTTGGATATTTAATGGAGTCTTTTGTTACAGGTTGAAGCTATAGGGCAGATCATGGTCACATCTCATTCAGCTTGCTTCTACAACCATTCTTCTATTTCTTGGCATATTCTTGCTCCTTGAGGAGAGGCGCACTTGTTGAGGTGATGAACTCTTTAAGATAGATATTGAGGCACAATATCTTTTTAATATGATATATATACTCTATTTTTACTGCTCATGAGACTCTCAGGTTGAAATACTAAGTGGAGTTATGTAAAAATACCAAATGATGCCATTTCCCCTAGATCTTGTTGTTGGAGTTTGAAGAGACACTATTTCAAGTTATATCAGTTATTATCTATGATTTTGTTGATGTATGGAGTGTCATTAAAGTTATTAATAATTTTCATTAACAGATCATAAGCCCTTGGCACCTAAAATTTGAATTTCATAAGTCATGGTGAAAATAACTAGCTTTCCCCCTTATGTGAAATCTTGCATATAAACATATGATTTTAAGGAGTTGCAGAAGGCCATAAGAACTAATTAAGGATACATTGGGGAGATAATTAAATCTAATTATCAGTACCATACCTCTGTTCAGAAATTTGGAAGGGTTTAACAACATTTGGGAAGCCATCTTTGTCCACTACCCTTGGGGGATTTGAGGCTCGAATTTACTAGTAATCTTCCCTACCTTGTACAGATTGTAAATGAATGTTGCAGAAGTGTTTTTAGGGTTTTTTAAGCATCCAACAGCCTCTGTTATATGTCTTAATACCTCTCAAATACCTTCAAACCCATTATACAAGCATTTGGAGTCATTTGGAGACCAAGAGACCAATACTAGTCAAAGAGAAATTGCTAGTCAAACTCACTACTTTGTCCAGAACTTAAAGGAGAGCTGCAGAAGTTTATTGCTGTCTTTAAATCATCCATGAACCTCATATTTATGCACTAAAACCATTCGTACACCTTTTGTAACAATTTGGGAGCATTTGGAGCCATTTGGAGGTCAAGAACCCAAGACTTGTCAAAGGTCGAACTAGTGGAAAAAGTTGAAAAAATCACCATTTTAATAAATTTCAAAAGATGGAAATTACAACATACCCCCCCTTGATGTTGAGAGGGCTTACAATCAGATCTCTGAGATTCAAAAATTGGGCCTTTGAAACTGCCTTAGTGAAGATATCTTCTAGTTTTTTTTTAGTGTTGATGCATTTCAATTCTACTTGCTTCTTTTGCACCGAATCTCAAATAAAATGATACTTTAAATCAAAATGTTTTGTCCTGCTATGGTGTACTGGATTCCTGGTCAATTTGATGGAACTCATATTATTGCAAAAAATCATTCTAGGGTGAAATTGTTTCTCTGTAATTTCTTCCATAACTTTTCTAAGCCATAATGCTTGTGTACCTACTGAGGTGATTGCAACATACTCTGATTCTGTAGAAGAAAGAGAAACTATACTTTGCGTCTTGAGCTCCAAGTGATCAAATCATAACCAAAAGAAAAGCTATTACTAGATGTAGAATTTCGGTTATACAAACTACCTCCCCAATCAGAATCATTGAATCCAATCAATTCAAAAATATTAGAAGTGTAGTGATGAATGCCAAAATTTAGAGTTCCTTTCACATACCTCAAAATTATTTTAGCTTCCTTCATATGAATTTCACATGGCTTTTTCATATACCTGGAAACAAGTGAAACTGCATAAGCAATACAAGGCCTTGTGTGGGTTAGAAACATCAATCTTCCAATAATGCTTCTGTAAGTTATCTCATCAGCTATTTCAATGCCATAATCTCTACACAACAAAACTCCATGATCAATTGAAGTGGAGGTTGGTTTACAATCAGCCATATCAAATTTCTTCAACATATCCTTTGCATACTTTGTATGACAAATAAAAATTTCATCTTCACTTTGAGAAACCTCTCCTAGAAAATATTTCATGAGGCTTAAATCCTTCATCTCAAACTCACTCATCATAGGAAATTTGAATCCATCCTTCATCTTAGAACTGCTACCCATATACAACAAATCATCAACATATAAACTGACAATAAGAATATCATTACCTTCTTGTTTGTAGTAAAGGGTAGGTTCACTCTTACTTCTCTTGAATCCATTCTCGTGAAAATATGCATCAATCCTAGGATACTAGGCTCTTGGTGCTTGCTTTAGGCCACACAAATCCTTATTCAACTTGTAAACTTGATGTTGTTTTGCTTGCACTTCAAAACATTGTGGTTGTTCCACAAATATTTCCTCTTCTAAGTACCCATTCAAGAAGGCACTTTTCAAATCCATGTGAAGAATGCTCCATTTCTTTTGACCTGCCAGTGAAATCAACATTATGATAGTCTCTTGTCTAGATACATGTGCAAATATATCTTCATAATCAATCCAATACCTTTGTGTGAATCCCTTAGCAACTAATCGTGCTTTGTGTCTTTCAACAACCCCGTCATTGTTATACTTTGTCTTGTAGACCCATTTAGTACCAATTTTTTTCTTGTAATGTGGAATATATGTAAGCTCCCAAGTATCATTCCTATGAATGGAATCTATATCTTATTGCATATATTGCACCCAAACCTCATTAGTAGAAGCTTCTTCAAAACTTGATGGTTTAAATCAGCTTGTGAAAACAAAGAAAAATTTATAGTCTCACCTCTTGGATTTTCTTCATGTACCAAAATTGTACTTCTCTGATAAATGTCATTTAAGCTTCTTACCTTCCTTGTAGGACTTGGACTTGAATCTGGAGAACTGGATGAGGAGCTACTTGTTGGATTTGTAGCATTTGGAACTGAAACATTAGTGGGATTCTCACGATTAATATCATCAATAATATCACCATTCAAACCCGATTTTGACTTCTTAACATGGTCTTTTTTATGACCATAAACTCCCCCTTCATCAAACATCACATCTCTTGACACAAAAATGCATGATTCACTTTTTGGATCTAACTTCTGTCTCTTTTGATCAGCTACATGAACATAGGCTAAACAACCAAAAACTTTGAAATGATTAACAGTATAATTTTTCTCAGACCAGGCTTCATAAGGAGTCATCATGTAAAGTGTACTAGTGGGACTTCGATTGAGAATGTACACTATTGTAGCAACTACATCAACCCAAAAATAATTGCTTAATTCCTTGGTTTGTAACATACTCCTTTCCGTGAGCCGAACATGATCTGTGAGGGCAGAACAGATTGATCATACCATGCCGTGGGCATTCTTCGATGGCGCCTCATCAAACCACAATGCGGTGTGTGGAGGGGGGGGAGCCCTTTACAAAACTGAGTCCCATTTCTTCCATCTCGTGGCTGGCTTGGGGAGAGGAACGAATAACTTTGTTGAACTAATGGCTCTGAAACTGCTGATGTTATTCGCACTTGAACAAGGATGCCTATCGCTTCAGATTTTCGGCGACTCCATGATTGTTATCAACTGGGCAAAGGAGATCACTCAATGTCATGTGATGATATTATTACCTATTCTGGAGGAGGTGATCCGATTAAATATGTCTTTCAACCACATTACTTTTACACACATCTACAGGGAGAGGAATGGGTTGGCAGATAAACTCTCCAAGGAAGCGACCCAGCATGGATTAGTACAGGGAACATGGAGGATTACTATTCATTCTCCGGGAGGCACATTCATCTATTATCATAGACCTTTCTATGAAGATATTGAGGCACAGCACTGAGCTACAACTCAGTTTTTGATGATCAATGATGGTTTTTACTGATATTATGTAATAGGATATATGTGGGTTGTATGGACAGCAGTTTCTTTTGCTGAATGTATGGGAAAATAGACATGATGATAATATGGGAATGTTAAGATGTGACAATGTAGGGATCTAAGTGATTCTACTACATGTGCAGAATGTAATTTTGTTCATCTACTTGAAATAAAATTACGATTTTTTCCGAGGAAAAAAAAAAAACATACTCCTTTCCATTTCCACCACTATATGGTTCTTCCTTTCAATTACCCCATTTTGTTGAGGTGTGTAAGCAGTGGTGAGTTGTCTTTTAATTCCATTCATATCACAAAAATTCTAAAAACCTCTTGGAAAAACTTCTCCTCCATAATCAGTCCTTAAACACTTTATTTTGTAACCACTTTCATTTTCCACAAGGGTCTTAAACCTCTTGAATATCTAAATCAGAAAGAAAATCAGAGTATGCTACTGTATGTAAAGAAATGGCATCTTTATTAAGAAAAACCCTTTGGACAACAATTGCATGCATACCTTATCCATTCATATGGTACAAAGAACTAGCCTCATTATCAAAGACATCTCTACAACAAATATTTCCAAAGGGAAAACAACACAGAGATCCACAGACACCAATGAAAGGTGAGCGAACCATATAGTTTCAATCGCTAAAAAACGTTTCCAACCAATGCACCACCCCCTAGAGGAGGACTGAATATTTATCCCGAATGTAATTCCAACAACTCTCAAAAAATGACAATCCTTGAACATGTGCTTCATCATTTCTGAATATGATGATAAGTGGGATAAGATACCATTAGATAAAACACTCTTTGACAACTAGCCTTGGAGGGGAGCCCCTGATAGATAACCAACCATGCAAAAAACTGCAGCTTGTGGGACGGTTGAACAAAACACACACTATGATATGAAACCAATGAACCCACATGTTGTCCAAGTTGGAGGAATCCCAATGGACATTTAAGGCAAGGACTATCCCATGATGTCGATGTAAAATGGAGTATAAATTCTTTGTATATTGTAGGATGTCTAAAGTACGAAAAATGTTCTTAGGCATTGAATTTTAGAAGATTAATAGGATATAGATCTTGATAGCTAAGCATGCCACAGACGATTTAGAAAATTCATGTTGCAATTTGTGTATATGTATGAGCATCCTATTTGGAACTGATTAGATGGGTTGTATTGGTACTTGGATTTAATGTATTACCATTTATTTGATTAGGACAAGCATAATGATTTTCATGACTACATTCTCATTTGACACAGGGTAATAAAGCTTCAACCTTCACATGAAGACAAACATGAAGCAATATTGCTTGCATTATGTTCTCAAACCTTTACGAGCAAAGCAATTATCTTGAGGTATTAATTTTCTTGCAAGTAGCGGTGTTAATGGACATAAGAAAAGTTACTTCTGAATTCTAATTCTAATATATGTTTGAACTTAATTTTTCCATTGAAATACTTTCTTATTGAAGGATATCTATCTGCACATTAGTTCTTTCCAGTGGTTCATTTTAGATTCTCTTCGTACCTTTGTTGTTTTCAAGTACAAAATGAATTAAATATCTGGTTTGGAGAAGATCTTAGCAGGCTAGCACAGATCTAGCTTGGTTTTGGATATTTTGTTGCCTTAATATGGTATATTTTTGTGCTTATCAATGTGTTTTGAAAAATACATTATATTTTAAGCATGCTTGTCTTTGGATATTATTATCTTTTCTTAGATTTAAAAATGATGCAATCTGGGTGTTCATATTGCTCCTCTCCCCAATTTTGAAAGGGTGTTATCTCAATTTAAGAGCGCATGCCTTATAAGCATGAGGTTGGTGGTTCAATTCCTCCATGTCCGATTGATATTCAAATATGAGTATTTTTAATAAAACATATTTTATTATGGATTATTATGGCTATAGAAGGGGTTTCAAACCATCTTTGTATGTTGTTACGAGGGGGGTTCTAAACTGCCTTCATATGTCACTATGAGGGGGGTTCTAAATTTCTCTTGTATGTTACAATGAGGGGGGTTTCGAACTGCTTTCGTAGGTACTTACGAGGGGGGCTTAGAACCTCCCTCGTAGGTACTTACGAGGGGGGCTTAGAACCACCCTCGTAGGTACCTACGAGGAGGGTTTGTAACCACCCTCGTAGGTAACTATGAGGGGGTTTGTAACCACCCCCAAAGGTTTGTAATAAGGAATTTAGGGGGGGTTTTGAACCGCTCCCATAGGTGTCTACAAGAGGGGTTTAGAACCACCCCTAAAAGTCACTTATTTTTGGAGGGGGGGCATAATCGCCCCCAAAAGTCACTTTTAGCGTCGGTTTTGATATCTTCCAAAACCGCACTTAAAAGTACAAAATTTTAGCATCAGTGCTATTGGGGGCGGTTTTGTTAAGACTGCCCTCAAAGGTTTGTAAGATGAAGTTTTAGGGGAGGTTTAGAACCGCCCCCATAAGCACCTGCGAGGGGGCTTTGTAACCGCCCCTAAAGGTTTGTAATAAGGACTTTTAGCGGGTGTTGGAACCTCCCCCATAGGTGTATACGAGGGGGGGTTTGGAACCTCCCCCATAGGTGTCTACGAGGGGGGTTTAGAACCACCCTCAAAAGTCACTTTTAGGGGGGGGGTTTAGAACCGCCCCCAAAAGTCACTTTTAGGGGCGGTTTTGATCTCTTCCAGAACCGCCCCTAAAAGTCCAAACTTTTAGCGTCGATGCTATTGGGGGCGGTTTTTTAAAGACCGTCGCTAAAGCCAAAACCGCCCCCAAAAGTGACTTTTGGAGGCGGAAGACAACCCCACCTAACAGTCAAATTTGTTGTAGTGAATTCACTTCACATTGAATTCAACAATCCTGTATAACATATTTATATATTCTTCACATGCATCGGCTTCTATTTTTATCTTCTGACTTCATGATGAACTCGCCCTCTGTTTGAATGTATAAATCTTGCATGAAGAAGAGCACCCCACTTCTCATGCAATGTATTAACTCACTTAATTGGTTCTTAGGAGGAACTCGTCCTCCATGTGGATGCGTCAATCTTGCATGAAGATGTGCACCCCACTTCTCATGTAGTGCATTAACTCACTGAATTGATTCTTAGGAGGAACTCGCCCCTTAACTAAAATATTGTCCACTCAGTTAGGTGGCTAACTTAAGTGTTGTCATGCAAGTGTTGCAACTCAAGTGTCGTCTTTTAGTTTAATATAAGTGTTGTCTTTTATTTTAACATAAGTGTCATCATGCAATAACACTTAGTTAACTAGATTTTCTTTACTCACACTTAGTTAACTATTATTAACGAAATCATGTTGATTGATTTACTTGTAGTGACCACTCTGAGTTCTTTAATTAACTAAGGCATATATTATGGCTTTAACTGAAGCTTAACAATTTGAGTTCATTTAGTCATCTCATGGGCAATTCAAATTATCTTTTTCTCTATGCATTTATCTTTATCTATTATCTTTACTGCATGGTAAATATCTCTTAACTTTAATTATCTATCATATCATATTATACTTAGAAGATTTGTCAAATGTTGTGATCATATTATATTATTCTCGGACCAAATGATCATATGCTAAAGTAATTCACTTTAGAGGTGGCTAGTCTCTAAATGAGACTTAATAGCAATCGGTGACCATGGTTAATAATATATCACACACCATTAAAGGATTCAACATGAAAAGCATTCTATCTCTATAATTGGAGGTCCACCCCATGGGTACCTACTATAATTGGAGGTCCACACGAGAATATGACTTGACACACAAGTCATGAGCCTTGTCCAACAAGACTTTACAACATCATCACTTTGATACATCAAAGAATTCACCTCAACACATGAGGAATAATCATTTACAACAAAAGGCTTAGTCATTCTTGAGTCCAACTCAAGAATATAATCCAAGTTGCTGAGTCCAACTTAGGCTCCCTACCTCAACACATGAGGCCCAATCCTGGCTGCACAAGATTGGCTTGGAGAATGACTCGTGATGTTGTATATTTAACAGGAACCTCATACCAGGACCCACCCTAAAATATTGTTGTTGTTGATCCCAACGATAGATCAACTGCACCGGCAACTGTGAATGCCCCCTCGGCGACATATCCTCATCATAATAATTTTGGAGTCTAACCTTGCATATGATTTGTCAGGTTTGTGGGGTGATAGGTTAGGGGAGCAAATCTCTCTCCCTCTCTTTGATCTCCTACTCACATACAACATTGTACTAGTCCCGCGGCTACCACCGTTCTTGCTAGTGCCCTCGTTGATCCTGTCTCTGATTAAACACATATAATTTATGTCAAAAACATATAGATATATACATATATACATAAGTAAAACATAATTGTTTAACTAAAGTACATTTACATTTATCAAAAGTAGGCAATAAAATTTTTTGTCAAAAAAAAATTCAAAGTGTATATGTGCACCCATAAAACAGTAACGCACTATCACCGATGCTCATACTATCTAATAGCACCGCCAACGGTGCTAGAAATACAAACAAGCACTAGCCTTAATGCTTGACAATATTTAAAGTGCACTGCTTAAATAACAACTTGGCACACAAGGTTATACTATCAACTCTTGATTTAAAACCTCTATCAAATATTAACATATGAACAACTAACCAACTATTTATGGTTAGATTTCTTAAAGACTAAGGAGATTAACTCTCTTAACATACTACAAATAGTGATAGAATCCTCTTCTACATAGTTGTATTTCTGGTTTAGGAATTTCTTAAGCAAATTAATTACATCAACTAAGAATACCCAAATTGCAATCCAAGAGCATAAATAACTGCTATCCAATGACTACTTCATAACAATTATAAAGTGATATAGGCATTCCAAACCATTTAATGGTATTCATAAAACAATTCATAGCCTTTTTTTTTATTGAGCACTAAAGGTAAAGAGAGAAAATCCACGTGCTCTTGTGACAAGTAAAGAGATAATTTTCAAAATGTCATGACAGGTAAAGAGAGCAAAGGCACTTTCTCTCGTGGCAGTGAAAGAACTTTTAGCTCTGCACACTCCCATGAGTGTGGAAGGAAATGTTTATTGTGCATGCTCATGGAAGGAATCCCTCATTTTTCTCATTATCTATGATTATCAAAGAAAGTCGTGTGCTCATTGTAGGAAGCCCTAGTTAGGAGCTCACAATTAACAAACAGAAATCCCAAGTATGAATTTTTCCTTCATTTTTTTTATTTTCCATTTCTTATCGTTTTACTAATACATTATGAGAATGCATAATACACTATAATCTTTAGTTGTGGACCTCTCAAATTTTCCTCCATCCCTTCAATTCTCCTATAACTATCCATTATCATTTATGCGCATGAATTTGGGCATGACCCAATCCTACCCTAGCATATATTTTTTGCACAGTTGCAATTTTTTGGGGTTCCCGCAACACAAACCCCAATTGGCTTCTAAGTCACAAGATTCGACAAATTGGAACCTCCAGGTTCGAAATTTTCCAAATCTCAAGCTGGTTCCAATCTGAAGGGGAATTTTAAGGCAATTTTAATAAAAATATCGAAAAAAATCAAGTTGGTTTCTTAACCTAAACCCTGGTCCTAACACCTATAGTTTAGCTATCTCAGCCTCGACTCTGAACTTATGTACAAATTTTTCCCTCTTTGCTCGTTGTTGCTTGTCAAAGAACTAGTGAAATGTCGTCAAATGGCGAAGGAAATGAGCTGATGAGGATTTGTATTGCATGATTCAGGTACCTTCTCCTCAATCCAAATGACATTGATTTTTCCTTGTGATGGAATTGTTGAGGCAGTGTTTCTTTTAGCATACTCGAGGCAGTGTTTCTTTAGCCACTTCTTCCTTTTTTGTAAGATATTCTTCTAAAATATTTTTATTGTTATTTTTACGGAAATATAGACATGCCAAGAAAGATGCTTTTTCCCTCACATCTAGATTCAATAATCCCCCAACGTCTGAGTTTTTGAAGATCTATCAACTCCATAAATTAGACTAAATAATCTTTGACAGTTAACATCCCCTTCAAATTATGTCAAACCTGGGTTGGAAACTATTTTTTAATTTTCCTTTGTGTAAGAATGGTGGAGATCATAGATTTTTCTCTATCTTTCAGTGGGAAGTTTCTCCACTTTTTTCCACTTGACATAGACCTTGTTGGGATGGGGCAGAGTCCAAGTAGTATGCTACCATAGTCAATCCCAAAGTCTTCATTCTCTGTTTATTTTCTTTGAGTTTATTTAAATCAAAGAGAGGATTCTGCCCATTCCATGTGTCCTCCCAAAATCTCTTTGTTCTACCATTTATGATTGTCCCAGATATATGCTTTAAAATGATTTATTTGATCGTTACAATATTGACCAAGTATTGAACCATATGACGTAGTTTCACCAAGACACTTTTTTCATATGTAGCCCTGGACCAATTTGTTGTATCTAAATGTTTTTCATACATGTGTGTTGATACCATTGATGTGTATTGGTTAGGTTCTATACTTTCAAGTAGAATTTCCTCAAAAAAAAAATTAAGGGCCTCACAACCTCAATATCCTTTTTTTTCATATATGTTGTTTCCCATATGACCATATTTTTGTGAGCCATTTTCTTATACAATTTATAAGCAATTCTTCCATGTTGCCACTATTGATTTTGTAGTTATTTTGGATCTGGGTAATTAGTTCCTTATGATTTTAGCATTTTCAAACATTTAAACCCAATGCATCATATACTAATTACACGCTGAAATATCAACCACATAGATGTACATGTAGAGGAAACATATAGCATTTATGAACATGAAATAACAACATAAATAAATAGGAGATGCATAATAGACATCACATAGTAGACCCTTCTTCACAAGGGAGAAAAACCCATCAACCTTTCACTATGATAATAGATTCAACAAGTACAAGTTGGGCGTATATACCCTTGGTCGTATATACCCTTTCTTTGGCAATTCTTTGAGCTGCATATGTAACTCTTTTAACTCAGGTGTACTCATTTTGTATCGAACTTTGGAAATTGGGTCAGCTCCAGGCATCAAATCAATAGAGAAATCAATATCTCTTTTCAGTGGCAATCCTAGTATTTATTCAAATACATGATTTGCAAAATCTTTCAATATTGGAAAGTCTTCTAAGATTGAGATTTTACACTTTTCCGGTTCTTCCACATGAGCTGCACACAATTGGCATCCTTTTCTAAAGGACCTATTTAATTACAAAGATTAAATTTCTCATATGGAAATAGGCCTTGGAATTCCTTTCACTATATTTTGTTTCCCTTCTTCATCAAGACATGTAAATGACTTGTTATGAAAATCCAACTTCACATGGTGTGAATCTAACCTTTCCACCCCAATCAATACATCATATGAACCAATTGGTATTATGTTAAAATCTGCATAAGTGTTCAATCCATTCATATCCAATGGAAAACCATTTGCTAATTCATTAATTTACTTTTTTGTTCCAGTAGCCAGCTAAACCATCCATGTTCTATCATGCTTACTTTTCTTTAGCTGAAATAGATTTCAACTAAATTAGGAGCAATATAACTATGACTTACTCCAGAATCAATCAGAATAACAATAGGTTGATTGGCAATTTTACCTTCAACCTCAATCATGTTGGACTGATGATCTTCCTGTCTATTTTATGACGCTACATATATTCTAGGAATGTTCCTACATACATCCTCCATAGTACTTGCTTCATGTATATTATGTACATTTCTCATTCTGTCAGCTCTTTATGGATAATCTTTATACATATGATTTCCTTCACTTCCCCAACATTTTACTTGTTGCCTGGTTCCTTTTCCAACATATTCTATCATTTTGGTCCTATTGTGAGTTGGATTGATTTGTTGATATGAATTTTGTTGATTCTTGAAGGAGCATGGTTTAAATCCTTTCTTCCTTTCATCTTGATTATCCTTCCTCTTATCTCTCCAAGAATTCTGAATATTTTCCCTTCCTTTGTTCTAATCATACATGTGTTTGGCCTTTCGATTTGTTTCTTCAAGATTCTTGAGTTCATCATATTGAATTTTATCCCTATAGAATGAAGGAAAACTGCTTTAAAACCTTTGTATCTTTACCTTCTCCTCCTTGATAAACCCAACATATCTTAACAACTCTAAAAAATTCTTTTTGTACTCATCCATTCACATGCTTCCCAATTTGAGTTCAAAGAAATATTCCATCTTCATATCATAATAATGTTTTGATAAGTACTTTTTCTGGAAGTACTTCTTGAATTATCTCCATGAAATCCTCTTTTCACCTATATGTTTCACTTGAACCAATTGGTCCCACCAAATAGAAGCCTTTCTCCGTAAGTTGTAAATGGCAATCCTAGCTTCGATGTTAGAGGAGTAATTATCCATCTAAAGATGTTTCCTCATTCCTAGCAACCAAGCTTTAACATCTTCCCCCTTCTTGTTCTCACCATCAAATGTGGGAGGTTTAATTTTCCTGAGTTCCCCTTGCAGGTAATCTTGCACATGCCTAATTTTATTATGTCTAACTTGAGACATTTTTGGGCTGCTGCTAGAACTCTCAGATATATATGGTTTCCTAACTTCATAGTGAGGTGAGTTTTGCTTCTTATGTCTCCTAGCAACACTTTTAGAGTGTTCATATCTCTCATGTGATCTCTTCCCTAAGCCTTATCTTCCTTATTTCTCCTCAATTGAGGCTGAGCCTATTTTCTCTGTAACACAAACTGAGTATTCACTTCATTTTGTTGTTCTTGGGCTCTCAACATCCTTTCATTGTTTTTCCTATTTCTTTGTACCTCCATTCTTAGACTCTCATGGTTTCTACAAATTCATGTGTATTTATATCTTCTCTATTCCCATATGTTTCTATTTTTGCATTCCCCACACTAATATCTTGACTTCTGACATCATCTTCATGGATGTATGGTAGCCCCCCCTCTTCCATTTTACTGTGAATCTGTATTATTATGAAATATTGTCTTGTGTTTGTTTAACTTCAAACTATATCTGCAATGTGTTCATGATCTTACATTTGTTAGACAAAATTTAGTTCTAAAATTCAATAAAAATTCCATACACACACGTATCCATATATTTAAATTATGAAAAAAACATAATTTGACATTTTTGTCAAATTGGACCTATAGATCCCTTTCTGTTCATTTCTTGAAAATATTTGTAATGCTTTATTATGAAAGCCCGTTTATTTGTATTCTCCTTCTTATAATATTTTCAATGACTATAGCCATGTTATGTTCTAATACTAGAGTTAAAAATTATAGTTGTTCATAATCCATAATTCTACTAAAATTTATAATATTCATGTAGCATCCCTCGAACTCGAAAATTAACTTTGTTGAATTATAAAAAGAAAAATGGGGTCTAGGAGGCTTGAGCCCTTGTGGCCTCCCTGCGCCAATGTAGGGCGGGTCGAGGGTAGCATAACAGCTTGTACTCTTACTCATATATAAAACAACGGAGTTTTCTGCACATGCCTAGCATCAGATTTTATATGGTAGATTTTATATTAAGGAGTTATACTAGTGTGCTCAGCTCTAAACTAGCACATCATAAGGAGGCATGATGTAAGCAGCAGGATTGATACGCTCTAATATCACTCATTACATATTCAGTCAATGTACCACTAGTTATCATAATCCTGGCCCAAGACCCAGCCATGGCCATGGCAACCTCAAACCACTTATTAACATTTATGACGGACGTTTTAAAAATGAAAAAACGTTTTGTACGCCGTCACATTCCAGGCCTGGAAGTCATACAGTGCAAACCACAATGATTGGTCTCAATCCTTTTATTAAGTCTGTAGCCTTGAAAAAGCACAAAGTACAGCAATGTACACTTTCGTTGAAATTTCTTCGAACTTTTTAAGTCGAAAAAAAAAAAGACATCTATCACGAAGGCGGCGGAGGACGTTTTAAAAATTAAAGACGCGTCTGAACTTGCTCTTTTTCCGCTTGGAAATTAAAATAAAAGACGCGTACAAAAGAATCTGGTAAGTGTGTAAATAAGTATAGTATAAATTCAGCTCTGCCTGAGCTTGAAAAGCTACTGGAAGTGACTCGTCTTATTAGTAAAAATCATGGACGCTGGCGAACAACCGATCCCTTTGTCTTACCTCCCTCGGCTCGCTGAACAAGCGAGTTTGTTGAGCCTGTTGTTTGGTTCGGCGTCTCTGCTACTACTGCTCGGTCTAGACGTATGGCGATCAAAGACCCAAAAACCACATCGCACTCCAGGGAACTCTCTCGTCCTCGGCGCTCTTAGTCTTCAGTTGCTGGGCTTGCTTTCACACCCCATCGCGAACATTTCAGATCCACAAAGGCTTGACAGAGATTCCGTAGAAAAACTGTATTCTTTATTTGCTTATAACCAGTTCACGATAGTCAGCGGAAGGGTCGTCACGTGCGTTTTCATCGGAAACTTGTTGCCCGACATGGCTGTCTCCCAAGTGAGCGACATTGTGGCCTTGGCTATCAGCTCCACAGCTCTGCTCATTCACCTCTCTTACGAGGTTTATATCGTAGTCATAGAATTCTGGATATTACATGCGCCGTCTTTCCCGGTATTGATCTATCTGGCACCGAATATAATCATTTTCGCTTCGACTCTGCTCCTCGTCCTCCTTCTGGCATGTGCCGCTTTGGCCAGCAAGAGCATTCAGGATGTCGTGGCTCACAGAGTTCCTGTGCTGTTATCCCGATCAGACTACATAAACCCCCGATCGGTGGTTTCGTGGGAAAGAGTGGAAGAGCAAGCGATGCTGTCATGGATCACGACGCGGAGCTCCCAGCCATCATACATCATCGCCCGATCAGTTCTGAACTCTTCCATTGGTCTCCTCGTCACCATTTGCATTGCGGTTTGCCTCGCGTATTCTATTCTGCTATGGATTTTGATACAACTATATATTCCCCCGCAGGACGGATTTGACTGGTCACGAGGCACTGTTCTAGCCGTGCAGTGGATTTTCATCTTATTAGGGTGGGCGATCGTGTGTCGGAGATGGTTCACGGCCGTTGTCTTTTATCCACGACGTATGGGTACGGAGGCTTCAAGTCTCAAGCAATATTTCACTGTCGAGGATTTCTGGAAAAGAGCTATACTTGAGCTGCAAGAAGAGTTCATAGAATGGGATGTAAAATCAATCAAAAGTTTAAGCTTTTTGAAGAGGTTTATTTTCATGTTTATTCAGAAACTCAAGCTATACAAGTTGCTGCCCGCCTTCCTGCAAGTGCAGATTCTTCTAGTTTTAATGAGCAAAACTTGTTGGTTGATTTCAGAGATGGTTTTCTCTAATCACTATATGAGGAGGCTTTTAATGGGTCGGGTTTCTCAGGATCAGTTCTTGATTCTTTATAACCTGCACAACAACCGTGGGCTAGTGGGGCCAAGAAATCCTGGCGACTTCTGCAAATACTTAGACGTTCTTATGCACATGCCGGGGGAGAATCCTGCGGGACTGTTGATCGCCAATCTAAAATCCCTTCAAGAGATGAAAGAGCGGCTAAGAGAAGGAGAATCCCATGGAAAAAATTGCAAAGCACTGATTTCCTTGCTGAAAAAACAAAACACGCACAGGTCGACTGATTCCTTTGCAATCTCTAAAAAAAAATTACAAGTTGAAAAGGATTTTAATGTCGGGAAGAGCTCCGCAAAGATGACGGCAGTTTCGTTAGTGACTCTTATCATGGAACTCTCTGCATTCTATCAAGAATATTATAGCAAGTACCCTGGTGTTCCTGCTACGGATACCGTAAAAGAGTGTATAGAGGCCTGCTACGAAGCATGGGAAATCATGGATCTCGTGGAAAGTTCGAACTCAGAAGCCGCTAATATGAATAAACAAGCAGATAGACTATTTCACAGACTAAAAGAATCACGAAGCTGGTTAGGCATGGCTCTTCCTATTAACAACTTCAAAGCTAGAAATGTGGACACTGCTAAAGAAGCCCTCCATGGGCTTGCAGATATAGGGAAGAAAATGGCAAATGGCGGGTGCATCAGTAGTACCGGTTATGACTCCAAGAATTGGAAGGCAGTAGTTGCGGGCAACAACTTGTACAAGCTGTGTGAAAGCACTAAAAATCATTCAGATAACTTGGAAGAAATGTTGGATGCATTGCAGAGTTCATTGGCAGATGTAATTGGGAGTTGTGTGTTTAAAGTGAGAGAGATTATAGTGGATGAATGTAGGTTGTGGGCAGAGGCTTTCATGGAGGAGAAACTATGGGATGCTTTGTACGAAGTTGGGAGGGCTAAGGGAGTAACTCAACAGTTGCCAGCAGCTATCAACTTTGAAGGAGATGGTGATAAAATACTTCGTTGGAGCAAGAGTATTTAGGCGCTTCCTAGAGCTTTCAGCTGTATAGCAATAACTTCGTCGGTGATTCTATATTGGAAGAATGCGTTGTGTGTAGTGACATTTTCCTCTTGCAAGTTTCCATCGGGTACCAGTTTCAAACAGGTGTGAACTTAAATAATTGAACATGCGATTCTTAATGCTTTTCCTCGACTACATCATATTTGTTTTAAAGTTCGTTCTGTCTAGTCAGATTCCGCACGGATTTCGAAACGATGTTAAATTAAGCGTAGTATATAAACTTTTCGGTATGATTAACATCTACTATAAACGATATACCTGAATTTATTAGTGCAGAAATCTTGTGCAGTTGTCTCTTAGTCTTTTTGGATGGAAAACAATTTCTCCCTCTTACCCTTTTGCTGATACGTTCTTCAAATTCATGTCATGGGTATTTTCAAAGATCTTTTATAGGTGGAGAGAGGACTACGGTTATATTCCTCTTGTTCATCAAAGTAGGAGACTTGGAAACTACTTCTCCGATTAACCAACAACAACATTCAAGATATTAATAAATATAAAAATAAACTTAATTGCCTATCACATGTGTCTCTTCATGTAGGCCATTAAAATTAATCAAAAAATTAGTTTTACATTCTTCCACTTGGCACATATGATAACTTAACATTAGAGTTTAGAAAGGTAGACATTAAGCTGGCTATAAATCATATCCATCTTAACTTTCAGTTGGTCATCATAATATTATAATAAAAAATCCACTAATGTGAGTCATGGCGGTTCTATGTCAATAAGGCAACATAGTCCCTTCCATGTACCACAACACTAATAACCCGTGTAATATAGTTTATAAACAAGAAGTGTATTCATAAGGTGTTCAACAATAATGTCCCTTGTCAAGGACTATTCCTGTCATTATACATTTATTCTCATACATATACGTACACATTTAAAACACATTTATCAAGATCTCAAAGTGTCAAAATAAAACAAATAACATAATGCAATCCATCACATAAAACTAGCAACAACCACATTAATAATATTAATGTGTTCGAATACGCTGATAGACGTAAATGTGACACATACTATAGGAAAAAACATTAATATGAAAATTATGTGCTCAATTTACGCCTATGTGCTTATTCAAACACATTAATATTATTAATGTGACTGGATGGGTGCATACACATATCTCCGAAATATTAATGGAATAATATTGTTTAATAATTAAATAAATACATAATTTAATTGTTTGATTAAATTTATTGTTTAGTTAAGCAATATTATTATTTTATAATAATTAATTAAACATAATAATTAAAAAATAATTTAATTCATATTATAGTTATTTAGTTAATAATAATATTAGTTAATTAGTTAATTAATGATTATGTAATTAAAAATATTAATAGATTAATGTTATTTAAGATTTTAATGAAATCCATATTTTAATTGTTTGATTAGTAATATTGTTTAATTAAACAATATTATTAATTAAACACTACTATTATTTTATAATAAGTAATTAAAGAAAATAATTTAGTCAATGATAATATTAATTAATTAATAAATTAATTTTGTTATTTAGTTAATATTAATATTAATTTTTTAAATAATTAATAATATATTAAATAATTATGTTATTTAAATAATTAATTATTATATTATAATTAATTAACATTATCAATTTATTAATATTGGAGATATGTATAATATTTTGATATATTTTGGAGATATTTATTACCATTATGATATATTTGACATGTTAATAATATTTTTTTATAATGATTTTTAATCAAATAAAGTAATTTAATTATTTATAATATATTAATATATTATAAATACTATTATTTAATTATATCATTTAATTATATTTTAGTAAATAAAATTAATATAATAATTACTTAATTAATTACATAATTCAATAATTAAAAAAATATAATAATTACTTAATTAATTGTAATTCAATAATTAATTAAATATCCCTGGATGCGGGTGCCACCACGACAATTGGGCTAAACATGTTGGAGGTTTCTCGACATGGGAGCCCACGACATGGCACCATGCAATACATGCATTAACCTGCCTGGATGTCTTCCTTCTCTCGTCGTTAAAGGCACATTCAAGAAGCTTCATATGGACGTCCTCTCACTCGCTGGTTGGACGCACTCACAATGGGACATAAACCTTGATGAACGTCAAATTTCACATTGTGACTATGTCACATCTAACCCTTGATGAATGCCAAAATGCAATGTAACCATTGATAAGCATCACAATGCAATGTAAACCTTGATGAATGTCAAATTTCACATTGGGAATATGTCGCATCTAACCCTTGATAATACCACAGTGCAAGATAACCCTTGATAAACATCACAGTGTGACATAAACTTTGATGAACATAAAATTTCACATCTTGGGCATTGTCGCAATGCGACATAAACCTTGATGAATGCAACAATGCAACTTAAGCCTTGATAAACATCACAATGTGACACAAACCTTAATGAACGTCAAATTTCACATTGTGAATATGTTGCATTTTGGGTTTTGTCGGCATATGTGTCGCATATTGGGCATTGTCACAATGCGACATAACCCTTGATGAATGCCACAATGCAACATAACCCTTGATAAACACCACAATGAGACATAAACCTTGATGAACGCCAAATTTCACATCTTGGGCATTGTCACAATGCGACATAACCCTTGATGAATGCCACAATGCAACATAAGCCTTGATAAGCATCATAATGCAACACAAACCTTAATGAATGTCAAATTTCACATTGTGAATATGTCTCATCTTAGGTTGTGTCGGCATATGTGTCACATATTGGGCATTGTTGCAATGCGACATAACCCTTGCTGAACACCACAATGCAACGTAACCCTTGATAAACACCAGACTGTGACATAAACCTTGATGAACATCAAATTTCATATCTTGGGAATTATCCCAATGCGACATAACCCTTGATGAACGCCACAATGCAACATAAGCCTTGATAAGCATCAAAATGCGATACAAACCTTAATGAACGTCAAATTTCACATTGTGAATATGTCGCATCTTGGGTTGTGTCAGCATATGTGTCACATATTGGGCATTGTCACAATGCGACATAACCCTTGATGAACACCACAATGCAACGTAACCCTTGATAAACACCACAGTGCGACATAAACCTTGATGAACATAAAATTTCATATCTTGGGCATTGTCCCAATGCGACATAACCCTTGATGAACGCCACAATGCAACATAAGCATTGATCAGCATCACAATGCGACACAAACCTTAATGAACTTCAAATTTCACATTGTGAATATGTCGCATCTTGGGTTGTGTCGGCATATGTGTCACATATTGGGCATTGTCGTAATGCGACATAACCCTTGATGAACACCACAATGCAATGTAACCCTTGATAAACACCACAATGCGACATAAACCTTGATGAACGCCAAATTTCACATCTTGGGAATTGTCACAATGCGACATAACCCTTGATGAACGCCACAATGCAAAATAATCCTTGATAAGCATCACAATGCAATACAAACCTTAATGAACGTCAAATTTCACATTGTGAATATGTCACATCTTAGGTTGTGTCAGCATATGTGTCACATATTGGGCATTGTTGCAATGCGACATAACCCTTGATGAACACCACAATGCAACGTAACCCTTGATAAACACCACACTGCGACATAAAGCTTGATGAACATCAAATTTCATATCTTGGGAATTGTCCCAATGCAACATAACCCTTGATGAACGCCACAATGCAACATAAGCCATGATAAGCATCACAATGCGATACAAACCTTAATGAACGTCAAATTTGACATTGTGAATATGTCGCATCCTAGGTTGTGTCAACATGTGTGTCACATATTGGGCATTGTCACAATGCGACATAACCCTTGATGAACACCATAATGCAACGTAACCCTTGATAAACACCACAGTGCGACATAAACCTTGATGAACATCAAATTTCATATCTTAGGCATTGTCCCAATGCGACATAACCCTTGATGAATGCCACAATGCAACATAAGCCTTGATAAGCATCACAATGCGACACAAACCTTAATGAACGTCAAATTTCACATGGTGAATATGTTGCTTCTTGGGTTGTGTCGGCATATGTGTCACATATTAGGCATTGTCGCAATGCGACAAAACCCTTCATGAACACCACAATGCAACGTAACCCTCGATAAACACCACAATGCGACATAAACCTTGATGAACGCCAAATTTCACATCTTGGGCATTGTCGCAATGCGACATAACCCTTGATGAACGCCACAATGCAAAATAATCCTTGATAAGCATCACAATGCGACACAAACCTTAATGAACGTCAAATTTCACATTGTGAATATGTCGCATCTTGGGTTGTGTCGCCATATGTGTCACATATTAAGCATTGTCGCAATGCGACATAACCCTTGATGAATGCCACAATGCAACATAACCCTTGATAAACATCACAATGCGACATAAACCTTGATGAACGTCAAATTTCACATCTTGGGCATTGTCGCAATGCGACATAACCCTTGATGAACGCCAAAATGTAACATAATCCTTTATAAGCATCGCAATGCGACACAAACCTTAATGAATGTCAAATTTCACATTGCAAATATGTCGCATCTTGGGTTGTGTCGCCATATGTGTCACATATTGAGCATTGTCGCAATGCAACATAACCCTTAATGACCACCACAATGCAACGTAACCCTTGATAAACATCACAATGCGACATAAACCTTGATGACCGTCAAATTTAACATCTTGGTCATTGTCACAATGCGACATAACCCTTAATGAACGCCACAGTGCAACATAACCTTTGATAAACATCACAATGCGACATAAACCTTGATGAATGTCAAATTTCACATTTGGGCATTGTCGCAATGCGACATAACCCTCGATGAATGCCACAATGCAACATAATCCTTGATAAGCATCACAATGCGACACAAACCTTAATGAACGTCAAATTTCACATTGTAAATATGTCGCATCTTGGGTTGTGTCACCATATGTGTCACATATTGAGCATTTTCGCAATGCGACATAACCCTTGATAAACACCACAATGCAACGTAACCCTTGGTAAACATCACAATGCGACATAAACCTTGATGAACGCCAAATTTCACATCGTAAAACGTGACATATACATTAATGAATTTATGTTGCATTGCATTATCGACATAAGCGTGACAATGCAACAAAACCTTTGTAAATAATTACAATTCAATATTATAAATTGGTCATGTATTTTCTTCTTGGTTTAAATATGGTCATGTATATTCATCTTTAAGTTTATAAATGTTAAGATGGATTGAGCATCAATCTTTTAATTAAAATATTTAATTCAAGGAAATAATCAAAGTCCTATGTATTACATAACAAAACAAAACAAATCTGAAATATGATTAGAATGAGTATGAGTACTCGACTTAATACTAAAGTAAGTGAGTATAAACCATTATAAAAAAATTGATAAAATATACTTAACAATGTTATTCTCATGGTAATAGTAATGTTGCATTATCATTTACCTAAATATCAAACTATGCCATCATCATTAAATAATCATTATTAAACCAATATAGTTAATATAAATTAGCACAACCACATTGAATATTTAAATTAAATAATCTATTTATAAATAAAATAATAAAATATTTAAATAATATATTCATAAAAATAACATCATAAAGAAATGTATATGGACGAAGAATTTAATTTCTCTTAATACAATATCTTATAACATGTATATTTTATATTTTTTCAATATTATATATTTTAAATTTGATAAATGTAGATTCAAAATTGTATAATAAATATAGTTAATGTATATTTTATATTTTTTCAATATTATATATTTTAAATTTGATAAATGTAGATTCAAAATTGTATAATAAATATAGTTAATATGATTTTATTTGACTTTATATATTTGACTTTATTTTTATTATGTTGTTTAATTTTAAATCTACATTTTCTCTTATAACATGTATATTTTATATTTTTTCAATATTATATATTTTAAAATTTCAATATTATATATTTTAAAATTAGATAAATGTAGATTCAAAATTGTATAATAAATATAGTTAATATGATTTTATTTGACTTTATATATTTGACTTTATTTTTATTATGTTGTTTAATTTTAAATCTACATTTATCTAATTTTAAAATATATAATATTGAAATTTTGAAATATATAATATTAAAAAAATATAAAATATAAATGTTATAAGATATCGTATTAAGAGAAATTAATTTCTCCATTTATATACATTTCTTTATGATGTTATTTTTATGAATATATTACTTTAAAAAATTAATAAAATTAATTATAATGATCTATTAATTATTTTACAACTCCTATGCGAGAACTCAAACCTAGAACTCAAGCCTAGATTAAAAAATTTAAGTTATTATAAAGAAGAAATCTAGATATTATGTTGAATCTAGATATTATATTTGTCAACAATTATTGTTTTCTATGTTTGATTGTTTAAATTTATTATTATTTTTAATAATAATAAAAAATTAGCTCTATTTACCTAATATGTTTCATTAAATGTATACTCTATTAAAACACAATACATACATCTTTGACCATACATACTATGTAACATCTAGCTGTTGGAGATTGATAACATAAAAATATACTATAATTTCATAGATATATTCCATAATATTTATATAATATACAATTACATGATTTAAAGTTTTTTTTTTGTAGTTATTTGATTTTAACATAATTATAACGTTATAATATATATGAATACAATAAAGACTAAGTCTTACCGCAATTTACAATATACAAAAAGAGATGTAGCATTATATTTTATTAAGAAATAAAAGAACGGTATGCAATAGTCTGGTATCGGTTGAACTACATAATAAAAATAAAGTCAAATAATAACACATGAAAGGTCTATGGCCTGTTAAGTGTTGAACACATGTTAAACAATGAAACCCTATTTTGGTAGAAAGAAAATATACATTGGTTAGGTTAACGTGTCTTATTATGTCCCCGACATATATGAATCGGTCGGGGTATTAGTTGACGTCTAGGTTTATTATTTCGCGGTGGAGGCAATGGTTGACATTAGGCTTGGCGAAAATGCTGGTTTTTTTAATTATCGACGGGCTGTTTTGTTTGCTGTTGATTGGCGCCGTCCGCGGTGACGCGAGCCTCGGGCGCTGTGGCCCAGGAGGCGGCGGCGGGATGGCGTCACGGCGCGTGGTTTCCGAAGGCTGTAATCGAGGCGGTTTTCGTTGTTCGAGGTGGTTTTGGCGCGATTTTTTAGAGGTGTTTAATGCGGGGGTTTGGTCTGGTTTTATCAGTCGATTGCGGGGGTTTCTTCCGGTTTCATCGGCCAGTTGTTGTTCCGGGCTTCTCCTTCGTGTGCGTGGGCTGTTCTTGGGCTCCTCTAGATGCCGGTGTGGGTTGTCCTACGGCTCTTACAGGTTCCGGTGTGAGCCTGTCATGGCGATGGAGAATTTATGTCTGTCATTTACTCCGGCATGCCCGGCTGTGATTTATGGCGGGTTTTGGGTTGTGATTTATGGCGGGTGTTTGGTCCTTTTATCGGCGTTTTGTGGCGGGTTGTTTGTGGATTTTTCCGCATTGCCGGTTCAGAGTTCGCTATCGTTTTCAGTTCTGGTACTGGCTACTCAGCTTCGGCGATATCTGCAGCTGTTGCTCTCTGCCTGCTTGAGGTCTCGTTGCTGGTTTGGTGGAATAGGTAGGTATTTGCATGTTTTTTGTTGGGTTTTCCAGTGAAAGGAAAAGACAGTGTTTATGGGTTTTTGCTGGAAGGATTGGCGGATTTGGTTTCGTTTTAGAATGTGTCTTCCTGTTCTTTACCGTCGCTTTGATGAAAGACGTGTGTGGAACCCTCTTTTGTGTTCTGGTTGTTAATTCTGTTCATGGCTTCGAATAATTGTTCTGTTTTTTGTGTTGAATGAGCATGCGACATGGGTGTTTGTTGTTGTTGTTTGCTAGGGTCTGTTTATTTTTTCCTTCGTGTTGTTGTCAGACAAAGTGAACATGGTAACTAAAGCTTTCAAATTCGAATAGGAAAAGACAGGAGATGATTTTTTGTTGGGTTTTCCAGTGAAAGGAAAAGACAGTGTTTATGGGCTTTTGCTGGAAGGATTGGCGGATTTAGTTTCATTTTAGAATGTGTCTTCCTGTTCTTTACCGTCGCTTTGATGAAAGACGTGTGTGGAACCCTCTGTTGTGTTCTGGTTGTTAATTCTATTCATGGCTTCGAATAATTGTTCTATTTTTCGCGTTGAATGAGCATGCGACATGGGTGTTTGTTGTTGTTGTTTGCTAGGGTCTGTTTATTTTTTCCTTCGTGCTGTTGTCAGACGAAGTGAACATGGTAACTAAAGCTTTCAAATTCGAATAGGAGGTTGATTTTGGTAGCAGGAGATGAGTTTTTGAGCGAAAGGAAAAGACAGGGTTTAAGGTTTTTGCTGGGAGAATTGACGAATTTCGTTTCATTTTAGAATGCAGGGTTTAGGCCGTTTGTTGTGTTCTGGTTGTCGATGGTGTTCATGGGTTCGAATAATTGTCGTGTTTTTCCCCCTTGAATGAGCATACGAAATAGGAAGTTAATTTTTTAAGAAGGGGCGTGAACATGCCGAGAGCATGGAAGAAGGGTTTCAGGAACACATAAATTGCCCAAGTGGAGCCGGCAATCCTGGACACCCTGTCGGCGATTGCATTGACCTGGTCTTGTGGGCATTGGAATCGGGGTCCTTGCTCCGCTACACAAAGTTGTCGACTATTCTTGGCAGGTGGGACGACAACTCCTTGCTTTGTTATGCATCTAGTAGTTCAAGCAGCATTTTGCATTTCGTTTCTAAGGAAAGATGTTGAAAATTGACATGGCCAAGTTGTTCCTGCTGATTTTGCTACTAGTCTTCGAAGCATGTGAATCTGTTTTGTCACCTTCCACAAACCTGTGGAAGGTTTTGTTCATTTAGACTTCGTTGGTCCCTCGTTTTGAGATGGGTGTCTGCATGCGATGTTTGTCATGCTTTCAGTGAGGATTGCAGGTTAATGTAGCTGATTTATGCCTTGTGCCCAAAATGTTGTGGAAGGTTTTGTTCCTTTAGACTTCGTTGGCCCCTCGTTTTGAGATGGGTGTCTGTGTGTGGTGTTTGTCATGCTTTCAGTGGGGATTGCAGGTTAATGTATTTGATTTATGCCTTGTGCCCAAAATGCTAATGCTACTCTCACCACCAGCAATCAAACCATGTATATTTTTCCTGTCATCTGTCACAAGCCTGCAACCGTCCTCCCCTCCATTTTCACATGGATTCCGGCATATGATTTTTGTCGCGCTTTCAGTTGCGGTTACAGGTTGGTGAACCTGATTTGTGCCTTGGGATTCTTGATGCTTGAACTTTGCTTCATGTTGAGGTGTGGTTGATGGATGCTAGTAGTATGTGCTGCTATGTCCCTTGTTGTTTGTCTATGGATGATTATCGATGTCACTGCTTCATGCAGTGGCATTGTCTCTTTACTTTAAGAATTAAAATTTTAACTGATAGGGTTCTGGAGTAATGTAGTTGGGAGAGGACGCAGTTTTTTGTGATCTCTCTCAGCCATGTAGAAGACAACTTTTCCAAATATAGTGTAAGCCAGGCAATTGGAACAGTTTAGGAATTGTATCTGATTTGTTTTGATAAGGCAGCATGCAATCCCCTTCTTTGTGCAACATAATTGATCTTCCGGTTCTGTGTTTAAATCACACCATGGCATTGTAATCATGCAATTTGGAGCAGTAACGCTTGAATGGAATTGATCGATTTTTTTGTTATTCTCTGTTTTATTGTTCTCCTCTCTCTATTCTCTATTGATGTATCTATTGAGTTATGGATGGATGAGCATGGTGACAATGTTTGTATCTTGCCCTTGTTTACTGTTTTAGCCCTCATTCTTTATCGGCTCTGGACGACATTGATACTTTATAGTATCGGTTCGGTGGGTAGGATTGGGCTTGTACCTGTCTACAAGTTGTTAGCTAATCATGTAGGCCTGATGGTCTGCATAGTTCCGGCACGTAGATCTACAGTCATTGTAACATTTGGGGCAAGCTCTCTTTAGTCGTGAGAGTCGGGCCTCCGAAACTGTGTCATTCTGGGTGGTCTCAGGTTAAGGCCTTTTGAAATGGCAAATGTGACACTGGACTCTGGGATATGATTAAAATTCAAAAGTGGCAAAATGCAAAAATTGTCAATTCCATTGAAAAAAATCCATTTTAAAAAATAATAATGAAACGAAAACAAAAAGTTCCCCTTTGGTGAGTTGGTTTTCATATTCCATCGACAATCTGAATACTCTGTGGTGAGTTTGTCTGCCAGTGCTTGGATATCTGGATCATCTAGATTCATTTTCCTTGCAATGAAGATACAATTTTGAGTTTCAGATTCTGGATTATATCTCTCGGTGCTTGTTTATGGATGATTATGCATGTCAGCTCTTCATGCAGAAGCATTGTCTATTTATTTTAAGAACTAAAATTTTAATCAATAGGGTTCTAGAATAATTTAGCATCTGAATTTGTTTGGTCACCTGCCACGGACCTGTAGAGAGCTTTGTTCGTTTACACTTTGTCGCCGCCTCATTTTCACATGGGTGTCTGCATGTGATTTCTGTCACATTTTCAGTGAGTATTGCAGATTTATGCGGCTGATTTATGTGTTATGCCCAAAGTGCTCCTGCTGCTTCCATTACCGGTCATCAAAGCATGTGAATTTGTTCTGCCATCCGTCACAAATCTGTAAAAGGCTTTCTTTATAGCTTGTCCCTCCCCCGCTCCTCCCCCCACTCTGTCCTCCCCCATTTTCGCATGCATGTCTGCATCTGATTTTTGTCACACTTTCAGTGGCGGTTACAGGTTCATGAACCTGGTTTGCGTCTTCAGATGCTCGATGCTAGAACTTTGCTTCATGTTGAAGTGTTGTTGATAGATGCTAGTGGTATGTGTTATTATGTCTCTTGATGTTTGTCTATGGATGATTACGGATGTCAGTCCTTCATGCAGCAGCATTGTCTCTTTATCTTAAGCATTAAAATTTTAATTAATAGGGTTCCAGTGTAATCCACTTGGAGGAGGACCCAGTTTTTTTGCAGTGTCTCTTGTCCATGTAGAAGACAACTTTTGCAAATATAGTGTAAACCAGTCAATTAGAACAGTTTGGGAGTTACATCTGATTTGTTTTGACAAGGGAAGATCCGATCTGCTTCTTTGCAGAACATAATTGATCTTCCGGTTCTGTACTTAAACCATACCATGATATTGTAATTGTGTAATTTAGAGCAATAGGGCTTGAATCGAATTGATCAAATTTGCACTTATTTTCTGTTTTATTGCTCCCCTCTTTTCATTTTCTATTGATGTATCTATTGAGCTATGTACGGATGAGCATGGTGACAATGTTTCTATCTTAGACTTGTTTGTTGCTTTGGCCTTCATTTTTTATCGGCATTGAACAATATTGATACTTCATAGTATTGGTTCGGTAGGTAGGATTGGCCTTGCACCTGTCTACGAATTGGTGGCTGATCATGTAGATCTGGTGGTCGCTATAGTTCTGGGACATAGATCTACAGTCATTGTAGCTATTGGAGCAAGCTCTCTTCAGTCGTGAGAGTCGGGTCTCCGGAACTGTGTCATTCTGGGTGGTATCAGGTTAAGGCTTTCCAAAATGGAAAATGTGGCACTGGACTCTGGGATATGATTAAAATTCAAAAGTGACAAAACCGAAAAATTGTCAATTCCATTAAAAAAATCTGTTTTAAAAAATAATAATAAAAACAAAACAAGAAGTTCCGCTTTGGTCAGTTGGGTTCCATATTGCATCAACAATGCCAATACTCTTTGGTGAGTTAGTCTGCCAATGCTTGGATATCTGCATCATCCAGACCTATTTGCCTTGGAATGAAAATACAATTTTCAGTTTCAGATTCTGATTTCGTTGGACTCATCAGATTTCTCAAACTCTCTGTACTTCTTGGATATTTGCAAGATATTCTTTGTGAAATGTAAATTTTGGTCCTTGTATAGAGTTATGCATAGCATATGAACAGGTTGAGTGTGCTTATGTTTCTTTCAAGCAGCTTGCAAAATCCTGAGACTACTCATGTTTCTGCATTTTGCAAATGTTCAAAGTTGAACGGATTCTGTTTGATTCATACATGGTTCAGTTTTACAAGATACATTTTTATGGTCAAATTATTGAAATCTTAATTCTGTGTATATGGTTGAAAGGACAAAACTTTCCCTGATCAACTAACTGGAATCTAGCTTCTCTGTATATGTTTGGAGGTACAAAACATTGTCTTTTTCTTTCATTGACAACGGGAGAGAACTGAGTGCTTCTGATTCTTCTTGGGAGTACAGGTTCATTTGCTTTATTCAATTTTCTAAAACAAAAAGCTAGTTGTGTATGCTTGAGTCGACGACGATGCTTGGTGGCTAGGTTTAGTTACCAAATCCATGTTTCTTCAAGGTGAGAGAGTAGAGGAATGAGCCTTGGGGACCTGCTGTGCTCAGTTTTTGGGGGAAAACAGAAGATGGGACATGGAAGAAGCCATCGCCGCGCAAGTTGGGACAGTTATGCATACCATGTCAACAGGTTGAATGTGCTTATGTTTTTTTGACACAGTTTGCGAAAACTGTGTGCTCTGCATTCTTTTTGGAAGCACAGCTTCCTTTCCTTTGTTTAATTTTCTAAAACAGAAAGCTGCTTGTGTATGCTTGGGCCGTTGACAATTCTTGTTGTCTAGCTTTAGTTATCAAATCCATGTCCCTTCAAGGTAAAAGAGTAGAGGAATGAATTTGGGGCGCCTACTGTACTCAATTTTTGGGCAAGCCCAGGGGATGGGGCATGAGAGAACCCATGCCCCCGCAAATTCAGAGAATTATGCATATCATGTCAGCAGGTTGAGTGTGCTTGTGTTTTTTTGAGGCAGTTTACAAAGATCTGAGGTTACTCATGTTTCTGCGTTTTCTAAACACCTGGGATTACTCATGTTTGTGCATTTTTGCAAGTGTTGAAATTTGAACGAATTTTGTTTGCTTTATACATGCTTCAGTTTTGCAAAATACATTTTCCTGATCAAATTATTGAGATCTAACCAAACAGCTAGAAGGACAAAACCTTTTCTAACCAAACAGCTGGAATCTAGGTTCTCTGTGTATGCTTGGAAGTACAAAACATTGCCCTTTTCTGTTATTAAGAATAGGAAAAAACCATGTGCTTTCCATTCTTTGTGGAAGTACAGACTCATGTCCTCTATTTAATTTTCGAAAACAGAGACCTGATTGTGTATGCTGGGAGCAGTGACAATGCTTTCTGTCTAGCTTTAGTTATCGAACCCATGTTTCTTGAAAGTAAGACAATAGGCAAATGGGTTTTGGGGACCTGCTGTGTCCAATTTTCACAGGACAACAGAAGATGGGACATGAGAAAACCAATGCCCCCACAAATTTAGAAGATATAAATAAATATTGATTTATTCTCGCTGGTTAAACATAAACAAATACAAGGGAATTCACAGATGTCGTACCTTTCTCATTTACATTGATCAAAGTGAATAGATGAAGCTTTGAAGATTGGCTGGTTGTCAAATATCTAGGACCATGAAATGAATATGCTGTCTTGGTGATGAAAATTGAAATCATGTCATCTATTCTTATATACAGTTCACAGTATATAGTAGGCAATTTATTCATTTGTGTAGAGTCTTTATTCCTAAACTATCTTCCATGTGACATCAGTTTTAGTGGTTGCAACAGGGTGCTTGTTTGCTGGACTTCAGACTGTATTTAAATGTTTCAAGATTTGTAGTTGTTTCTTTTGCAAAAGCTATGGCTGATATGTTGGCTTCCAAGACCTCTAGGATATGCAACAGTTTGGCCTTGTGTATTGAGAAATTGTTTGTGAATAGCTATAATAAATGTCGATAACTATTTGAAAAGTCTATTTCAGAGTTCATTGCTTGATCAAACGAAGAAAGTAAAAAAACCAGATTTTCCCTGCTTTTATTTTTTTTTGGCGGTGTCAAGAACGTGGAAGAATCCTTGGGTGCTGCCATTGCGTTGGGGCTCATTTGCAAAATGGTCCCTTGCAATAAGGCATTTCTTGGGAACCCTCCCTTCTTGAGAATCTGCGTACATTGCTTTTGGTACATTGCTAGCCTGTCACCAGGTTCCATGTTCAAAACCTGGGAGACGGTAAGTGTTAGAATTTTAAAATTTGGCAGCAGAAGTTGCGACATGGCAGAATGCATGTCCCCACCAATTTAGAAGATATAAATAAATAGCATTTTATTATTGTTAATGAGACATAAATAAAAATAGGGCAGCCCAAAGATCTCACATCCTTCTCATTTACATTGATGGAGGTAAATAGATTGCCCTTTGAAGATTGCCTCATTATCAAATATCTACCCCCATCAAATGAATGTGATACATTAGTAATGAAAATTGAAATCATTTGATCTACACTCATACAGAATTCAGAGTTTAGACTGGGCAATTTGTTCGTTTGTGTAATGTCTTTATACTTAGACTATTTGTAATTGTTGGTACTCTCAAAGTTGGTTGCTGCTGCAAATTGGCACTAGTCAGCATGTACAAGCATCTGATGTTGCTGTTGACTGGTGTATACACAGCTGACAGTGTCATGATCTTTTGCTGGGCTCTCGTGACTTGTACACCCCTTCTCCAGATTTGTTGGAGCCTTTGGATGTGTACAAACTCTGTGGCAGACTCTGTATAAAAAATCATGTCCATAAAAGAGGGCCTGTTACAGGCTGCTGTACCTATAGCATGTCTTCAATAAGGCTGCTGGAAGTTGCCACAAGCTATGTCTACGGTTAAAAGGGCTGCTAAAGGCCAAGAACAGAGTCTTCCAGACTTACGGCAGCTTTAAACATGCAAAAGACAAAAGAGCGATGAAAACTCTGCCTTCCTCAAGGAATATGCATCGGTCATTTTAAAACAAAAAGCCTGGCACAAAATCGGCTATGGGCTATCCTAAGAGCAGTGAATACCTTGACTTCTGCTTTTTTCAATAGACCCAATTCATGGATAAAAAATAAGAAATTTTACTTCTTATTTCCATTCTGGATATTTATTTTTTCCCAATAATTTAATTGAAACAGAACCATCAACATGTATAAGTATATTTTCTATTCTATTTTCTTCAAATGGGGCCGGTCTTTGACTTCACACATTTTTTTTCATCATTTTTATTTTTATTTTCCCCAATTAGTGCATACATGGATCAAGTTAATTGGTCCTTGGATTCCATGCTTTTTCAACAAATCATCCCTTACTATCTTTAGTAGCTTCTACTTGTATTTTATTAATCAATTTGCTATTAGCATTTAGTGTGTGCTTTGACTTGTGATTTGCAATAGCTAGAAGTTTTAGTGATCAATTTTCCTTTCAATGATTCAATCGACCTTGATCTGTTAATATATATATATATATATATTTCTTATTCTATTTTCTTAAAATGTGGCTGCCTTATGACTACATGCATTTTTTCATCATTTTTTGTTTTTTGTTTTGTTCACTATGTCGATACATTGATCAAGTTAGTTGCTGCTTGCGTTCCATCATTGTTCAAGAGGTGATCTCTTACTATCTTTAATGCTTTCTAGTTGTGACGAAATATGGTTGCTAGTCTGATCTATTCAACTCTAACATTGGTAAAGCACATTGTCAATTATTTGAATTTAGAAGCAATTTCTGTTACAGCTTCATATCCTGCTTTCATGCAAGAGGATACAGTTGGAAAAGCCACTCGATGGCAATGTCATTGACATTTCATTTGTTTTATTCGCTCTGTCCATACATGGATCAAGCTAGTTGCTATTTGGGTTCCATGGTTCTTCAACAAGTCATCCGTTACTATCTTTAGTGCTTTGTAGCTGTGGCAACATATGGTTGTTAGCCCCATGCAAACAACTCTAACATTGCTAAAGCACGTTGTCAATTGTTTGAGTCTATAAGCAATTCCTTTTGCAGGTTCATATTCTGCTTTCATCAAAGAGGATACACTTTCAAGTGTTGCTAGGTGGAAATGTCATTGACCTTGGATTTTCTTCGGCTATGATTTGCAACAACACAAAACCTGTGCATATGAAGAGTACCCCGGCGCATACCTTGCATTAAACACCCTGAACTAAGCAGCAAAAAACCACCTTGAAATTGGACTATAGGAACTCTGGCATTGCCATCGAATTTGACATTTGAGCTATAAGAACGGCAGGTGGACTGTGGAGATGCAATATTGCCATAGGCAACTTCTTCCCACACTGGCACATACAAAAGCGAAAGCACAACCCACAAAAATCGCACATTTGCTACAACCATAGCACCGAAACCTATGCATATGAAGATCAGCCTAGCCCATACCTTGCATTAAACACCTCGAATGAAACAAAGGAAAACCACCTTCTGAACAAAAAAAAACATAGATATGGATTTAGCTTTCTCACCTATGCTTTCATGCATTTTCCCGTCATTTTTTTTTGTTTTCTTCGCTTTCTATGTGCAGGGATCAACCTAGTTGTTGCTTAGATTACATGGTTCTTGAACAAGTTATCTTTTACTACTTGTGGCATTTTTTACAATCGGAAAACTATGATTATGAATCTGATCTATTCAACAACAACATTGATAAAGCCCATTCTCAATCTTTTGAATTTACAAACACTAAAACTGAAAATGATAGAGAACTCTGAACCGGTGATGTCAATAAAGTCAGAAACAATCTGCCATAAAACATTGCTAGAAGCACCAAACATCTGCCATAAATTACAGCTGCCTGAACTGAGAACGCTGATAAAACCACCTGAAACACGCGATAAATTATAGCCGGCCATACCGGGAAAAATGCCAAACATAAATTTGTGATCATGAATTTTTGCTCGTCCATAGCCAAATTCTTTGCACTTGCAGAAGCAATCTGATTTCATGGAAGAGCATACACTTGCAACAGCCACTAGGTGCCGATGTCATCGACATTGCACTTGTTTTGCTTATGATTTTCAACGACACAAATACTATGCATATGAAGAACAACGCAGCTCATACCTTGCATTAAACACATTGAACTAAGCACCAAAAAAAATGCCTTGAGATTGGACCAGAAGAAGCCTGCGATTGCTGCTGAATTTGACATCTGGACTATGAAAATGACAAGTGAATTGTGGAGATGCAGTATTGCCGTAGCCAGTCTCTTTCCACACTGGCACCCACAAAAGCGAAAGGATGACCCACAAAAATTCCATAGTTGCTAAAACCACAATGCCAAAACCTGCGCATATGCAGGACAACCCAGGTCATACCTTGCATTAAACAACTTGAACAAAGAAAAGCCACCTTGAAAACGAAAAAAACATAGCTATCGATTTAGTTTTTCCATTCAACTTATGTCATAAATGAACGGTTGAACATGCCATGGTTATTGACATTTGTAATGTTGTGTACAACATGTGCAACTCCTTTATAACATATTTGTGCCAAAAAAGCTATGATCTTTATCCTGTTCTAATTTTTACCTCCGCTACCTTGACTACAAGGTCTAGCTACTGGTACTTGTATATGTCATTGCACTCCCCCTCTATTTGTCAAAATGCTTTGTGTAAATAACTGTTCTCCTTGCCCACATCCCATTGCCATATTTTTAGAAACACATAGAGTATTTGCAATATGTCATATATGAAACCAACTTGGTAATTAGGAATAATACATAGGCTTATTGTTATAATGGTTGTCGTTAGTATTGATATTGCAATTGCTATGCTTCCCATCATATAAAATGCATACTACATATGCACAGTAAAGAACCTATCGTCTTTATCCTATTCTGATTTTTACCACTGTCACCTTAATTACAAGGTTTAGCTACTAGTACTTGTATATGTCATTGCATTCCCTGTTTATTTGTCAAAATGCATTGTGTAAATAACTGTTCTCCTTGCCCATATCGCATTGCCATATCTTTGGAAACACATAGAGTATTTGCAATATGTCATATATCAAAACAACTTGGTAATTAGGAATAATACATAGGCTTATTGTTCTGATCATTGTCATCAGCATTGTTATTGCAATCACTATGTTTGTTGTCATATAGACTGCACGCTCAATATTACAGTACCACATGTCAACCTAGCTATAGACTTTATGGTAACTATATTCATAAAGCTCATATATGCTAGATACTATATATGGTATCTAAAAACATATTTTAATACAGATTTATTAGTCAAATTCCAATGGCATATAGAGCGTAGCTTGCAGCTATTGACTTTGTGGCGGTCGTGAGTTAATGCGGATTAAACGGCTAGAGTCTTTTGATGCCAATTTCATCTGTCATCAATTGAATTTCAATAGCATGACAAAAACTAGGAACATGAACCTTGAAATTAATCCTATCTAAAAATATGATTCGAGTTCTGCCTTTAATTATAAAACATTCCATAAACATTGATTTTTTTTTTAAAGTTTGCAAACATGCTTTAATTAAATGCTAAGTGTTCTATTATTTAGGCATTTACTTAGTTAATTGTTGCATGTTCCTTATATCTGATATGATAGAATATTCTAATGCTAAATCGGCTCAAATTTTTTCCATTTTTTCCTTGCATTTGTATTGTTCATTTAAATTGCATGTTCGCAACCGGAATAATCTCTAGTTGCTTAACTATGGGAAGTGCTTGGGAATAGTGCTAAAACTCGTTGTCAGGAGTACTGCAAGAGCACTGCAGTAGTTGGCTCATTGAGACGACCTGACAATGAAGTCGACAACGACCCCTGCCTGATTGACTAGTGCCCAAACACAAGGTCAACCACCAGCTGTTGTCCATGGCAAAGTGGTTATCGGTTTTAGCTAGGCCATGAGCTGACAAGGACTTCGCCAACATGCAAGCTGTCAGACAGCATTGACACTTGAATAAACTCCCTGAACCATTATGAAGCTAAGCACATTTGGGATCCATCTCTTTTCCCAAGTAAAAAAAAGGCAAATTACATGCAACTGCCTCCAAATCCATAACCAATACAGATCTAGTCCTATTCCAAATGCGTCTCCAGATTTTGAACCATTGCAAATCTACAATCATTGCCGATGCATTGTATATCGATTGCATTTTCAATTATGTCAAGAAATATTTGATGCAATAACTACATGCATTCATGAAGTTGTGAAGATTGACAATTTTATGCACTAGCTCAGGTCTCCTCTTAAATTGTTATTCTTATAATTTGCTACATTTTCCATTTTCGATTTCAAAGACTTTAATTGACTTGTTTTTCCTTTCCATTGCATGTTCTTACTTACAGCTCGAGCGACTAAACCTAGTTCATTAGTCACTATGTTGAGATCAATGCACTTGCAACTAGGTGCTTCAGAAGTCTTATCTACAAAGGACAAGGTTGATGATGCAATTGATGTTGCATTGGCAAAAAATCATTTGCTGCGGTTGGAAGCTTTTCGTTTCCAAAATGGAGATTGCTTATTCGATTCATTTGCCGTTCTTTTGCATTTTCGATACACATCAATAGAGATAAGAGAAGCGATTGTTAATCATTTCTGCCATCAATTGGCTCAACAAGATCCTCTTGCAATATCTTCATCAGACTTGGAACTTTCACCAGATTATTTGTTCCAGCTACATGGTTTAAAAGACAAGAACCTTTATCTACAACGGATGTCTCAGTCAGCTTGCCCTTCAGATAATAACAATGCGCATGGATTATGGGGTGATATATTTTGCATAAAATGGTTTGCGAATTGGTTGAATGCACCTGTCGTTGTTTGGTCTTTTTCAACAAAAAGAAGATATCTCTATTTCAATCCTGCTCTTCCTGGTTACTGCTATAACATTTTGTTTCATGATCATATACCTTCTGCTGGTCACTTCGAACCGCTGTTAAGTTGCAAATCATGTGTCATTGAAAATATTGCAATTCAGCAATTATCAATTGACATATTCAACAAAACTTGTCCAAAGACTTGCACAGAGGTTGAAACATTCAGACATATACTTATACAACAAGATTTTGACATCTTCCCAACCATTCAAGGTCATTGTTCTGACTCATTGTTTGAATCGGTTTGAAAGTTGTCTAACATCTTTGACATGAGCAGCCTTCGGAAGACAATAGCCCAAACCTTCTTCAATTGCATGCAATCGAATGACAGTAGAGCATTGAAATTTCTGTCTACATACTTGCCATTGTCTATGGTAAATGAATCTTGCGCTGTTTCTAGTTGGCAAACATTTGTGCTAAATTTGGCCGAGCCTTTTAGCATTGGACATATAGAAGGCTGTAAATTTGCAATTCAATGGATGTGTGAGATGTTGGAAATGAATATTTCGATTTGGGACACATGTTTTTGCAACATTCGGGAACGATATCAATCAACAAGAACATCTACAAAAGACATTTTCCTTTTGCAACATGAAACATGCAAGGGTCATTTGCATTTTCATCCACTAGTTAAAAAAACCTTTGACATAGGTTCTTTCAACATGGAAACAACAATGTCAAATGACCTGTATATCGATGGAAATAATAGCAACAAGACCAACCAATCGAAAATTGCCTCCAATCAGAACATCAATAAAACATGTTCAACAGATACACAAACACAACAAAAAAGAAAAACATATGACAGTTTACAGAAACATTGTCAAATGAAAAAACAAATGATATAGAATACAAAGACATTGGAGATAAAAAAAAATATGCCTGATATCGACGCTGACTGCGCCAGTGAAAATATCAACATTCTTGAGCAAAATCCAAAGCGACCGTTCAAGAAGCTTCGCTCAACAAAAAGTCATATGCGCTTTGTAGCAATGGAAGACTCCAAAAAACAAAAACAAAAACCAAAACCAGAACAAGCCAATATCGACCAATCAAAAATTGATTCCAGCCACAATGTGAATAGAACATATTCAATAGATGCAGAAACACAAGGAAAAAAAAAACAAATGACAATTTACAAAAACATTATCAAATGAAAAAACAAATGATAACAAATACAAAGATATCGGACATGAAAACAACCACACCTGATATCAATGTGCATTGGTGCAATGAAAATATCAATGTACTTAGGCATAATGCAAAGCAACGATTCAAGAACCTTCGCTCAACAAAAAGTGAAATGCGTCTTGCAGCAATCGAAGCATTCAAAAAACAAAAGGAAAAACAAAAAGCGAAACAAGCCACAATTCAATATTTAAAAGCAATTGAAGATACCCCCACGAATGCATGTTGCATATGCAAATGCCTATATTTTAGAAAAGACGTACGTTGTATCAATGAGCAAATGCTATTTTCATTGAGCTCATTGCCTTGGATGAATATGCCAGCTTCTTTTGCACTTGGCTTATACATTTGCAGATTTTGCAAAAAAAAAGTGTCCAATAGAGAGATTCCTGAGTTTGCAGTTCCATTAAACATTCGACGTAACACTTCATTGGCATCCGTAGATATGTTAACGCCATTGGAAGAACGCCTTGTTTCTCCAAGAATTGCATTTTCCCAAATACGTCAACTTGGTTACAAGCGAGCTCAATTAGGCTTGACTAGTGCAATTATAAACGTCCCCTCGTCTTTGGACAAGATACAAAAGGCTTTGCCAAGAAACCTTGATGATGACATGACTATTGGAATTATGTTAAAACGAAGATTAGAATACAAAAATGCTTACATCGCTGGAAATGTGCGCCCTAATATTGTCATGGTCGCATTGAAAAGTCTTTGTGCTATAGATCTTTACAAATTAGAAAAAAATTGTATCGTTCCTGATTGGGAGACAAAGTTCACAGAGCTAGCAATGAAGGAGAACACTGACTTCCCACTTGAAAATTGCACTGACGATGAAAACAGCTCAACAAGTTCGGATAAAACCAACAACAGCATTTTCGATACAGAGTTTGATGCAACAACTGAAACATTGGTCCATGGCTATGCTGAAACACGGCTTATTGATGATTTGTCTACCAAGCTTCTAGAAATTGCACCTGCTGAAAATCAAAAGCCTCTAGGCATTTTCCAGGACAAATTCTCTGAGGAGCTTAACTTCCCAACACTTTTCTATGGATGCAGTCGACCAGATGACATCTACAAACGGTATCGACATCAGCAAATATTCCAATGGGAGCTACAACATGAAAGTATGGCCTTTGAAGCTCATCCTACAAACTTGTTCTTTAAGGCAGTCAAAGTATTGATACAACAAATTTCTAATGCTGCGTGGATATCCATTCGCATAGGTGAATTGAAAGGGAAAAAACTAAAGGCAAAGGATGTCAAGTCACAAAACAGTCTTGAGAACATTGTAAAGTCTCCAATTGCATTTCGTACCTTGAAAACTATTCGAACATCTCCAGACTATTTTGAAAACATGAGGAAAGATATTTTTTCAATGGTTAGGCAACTAGGGCCACCAACTTTCTTTGTTAGCTTCACTTCTGCAGAACACATATGGAAACCATTGTGCAATGCTTTACAACATCTTCAAACAAAAAGCAATTCCAATTTGACATTATCTCCCTCACAAAATGATATCGATGCCTTGATTGGGCAGCATCCTGTCATTTGCAGTCGCTATTATAGACACAAAATGAACTCGATGAAGTCATTGATATTGAAAAACAACTCCCTCTTTGGAACCGTGAATGATTACTTTTTCACAACTGAATTTCAGCAAAGAGGAAATGAACATGATCATGGTCTTCTTTGGATTGACAATGCACCAGTATATGGTAAAAATAGTAAGCATGAAATAACAACTTTTGTTGATAAATATATTTCAATAGATTCTTCTTTGCTTATTGAAGAATTAAAAAAGATTCAAACCCATCGACACACACGTGCATGTAGAAAACATCGACGTTCTAGTTGCAGATTTCGATTTCCTATGTTTTCGATCGATGCTACAACAATTTTAGAACCCATTGACAATGAGCCGAACAATCTCGATGAGAAAACAAAGCTCCTTACTTCTGCTCTTGAATCTAACCAATATGGAAAAAACATGTGCTTTGAATCATTTCTTCAAAAGCTGGATTTGGACAAAGACAACTACATTGTGCTATTACGTTCCTTGATTAAGCAACCTACGCTGCTGCTAAAAAGACATCCATCGGATATTTGGATAAATGCATTTGCAAAGAACATTCCAAATTTGTGGCAAGCAAATACTGATGCTCAATTCATTTTAGATGCTTATGCTACGGCAACATATGTAACTTCCTATATAACAAAATTAGACAGACCTATGACAAAGGCATTAAAAAGGATAAAGGAAGAGTCAATTGCAAACAAATCTGGACAACTCGAAACAATACACAAATTAGGAAACACGCTCTTAAACATGCAACAAATGTCAATTAGACAAGCGGTCCATATTATTCTCTCTCTGCCTTTGCATTCATCATCAAGGAAAACAATTTTCATCAACACTGCTCCTGACGATAAACGAGTTGTTGCCTTGAAAAAACCATCTCTATTGAAAAAAGAATCAGATGAGTCTGAAGACATACTTTGCCCTTCAATAATAGATAGATACATTGAACGTCCTAGTGAACTTGAAAGTCTCAGTCTTGCTGAATATGCTTCCTTCTATTGCTTCATAAACGGAAAAAAAATCAAAAGAAATAGACCGTGCATTATTCGATATATACGATATAGACAAGAAAAAGATCCAGAAAACTTTGCACGGGAAAAGCTATTGCTCTTTGTCCATTTTAGACACCTAAACAACTTTCTAACACATTCGCTCCAAACTTGGACACAAGCATATGAGCAATACAAGTCACAAGTATCAATTGTTGAGCAAGCATTCTTCCCTAAAGCAACAAGCAAATGGGGTGATCTTGACATTGCAAAGGATATTGTCGAAACACAATTGGAAGCTGCTAATTCCTTTGAAGCAACATCGGAACCCATGTATGATTCCATCGCTTTTCAAAAAATTGATATCCATAATGATCTTGTTCATAAAAAAAGAACTAGTCTAGAACAAGACCTAAACCTTTGTAATCTCAAAGAAAAACCTTTTCTACCTAACATGGAACAATATATTGCAACAAGAAGAAACCTAAACAATGAACAACAGTCTATAGTAAAAGAGATTGTTACTAGAAAAAAAACCAATCCTTCCAAGCCAATACACTTATTTCTAACAGGGAGCGCTGGTACAGGGAAAACACATACTACAAAAGCTCTTTTCAATGCTCTTGTTCTGATGTATGATAAAGAACCTGGGAGTGACCCATTGAAAAGAAAAGGCCTCATTGCAGCACTTACTGGAAAAGCGGCATACAATGTTGATGGCATCACTGTCCATTTTGCTTTTAAACTTCCCTTAAATTCTGGCAACTTGCTCCCATTAAGTTCAAATACATTAGATATTCTTACGAAAGATTTTGATCAACTTCAAGTGTTGTTGCTTGATGAAGTATCTTTAATAGGTTCGCATATGCTTTATAACATAGACAAACGTATGCGCGAAATCAAGCATTCTCCAACAAATCCATTTGGAAATGTTGATGTAATTTTCTGTGGTGATTTATTTCAAGCTGAACCTGTGCATGATTCTTGGATTTTTGAATTTCCAACTTTCCTACAAAGCAAATTCCCATATAGTTTTTGGCTTGACAATATAAAATCTTATGAACTTACAAACGTTGTTAGACAAGAAAGTGACATTTTCATATCAATTTTAAATAGAATCAGAAAAAGCCTACAATCAGCTAGCGATATTCAATATTTAAATGCACACTGCCATAGACCAGCACCTGTTGATCCGACATTTCCATTCTTGTATTATCGGAACAAAGATGTCGATTCCCACAATGCAAGAATGTTGTCATATGTAGAAACAGAAGCATTCACATTCATAGCACATGACAGCAAAATTGATGAAGCTGACTTCAATTACGAACGGAAAAAAACAAATCAACTTCCCCACTCAATTGTATTGAAAAAAAACATGCTTGTTGAATTGATTGGTGGAAACTATCTCATTGAAGATGGGCTTGTGAATGGAATGGAAGCTATTTTCCGGCACTACGACAAAACATGCTCAGACGTTATCTGGCTTGAGTTTCCTAGCGCAAAGATAGGTGCACTTACACGTACTAATATGCACTGCCTATTCAACAATTCTATAAACCATACCTGGACACCTATCAAAAGAATATCAACACAGATCTTCGCTGGCAATAAGAGAAATTTTGTTAGGACACAATTCCCAATTCAATTGGCATGTGCTAGAACAATTCATAGAGCACAAGGTTTGACACTTGAAAAAGTTGCATTTGATCCAAAAGGGGTTACAAGGCATGGCCTTGTTTACACTGCACTTTCTCGTGTAAAAACCATTGAATGTCTCTATCTTGTAAACAAATTAGAAGAAAAGAAGTTTACCGTTTCATTAAAAGTCCTTGCCGAATCAAGTAGATTAATAAAAGACACACCATTGCAATTTCAATATGGTCGAAACTCAATTCCTTGTAATCAACATCTTATTATATGTTCACTTAATACACGTAGTATGGTCCTGCACATTGAGGACATTGCACATGACACTGAACTATTAGAATCACACATTCTATGCCTGCAAGAAACTCATTTGCATTCGCCTCCTACGCACACAATGTTTGCAAACCTATACACATGCATTGCAACTTATTCGGTGCATGGTCTTGTAATAGCTGTCAAAAAAGAGATTCCAATCTTGCAGACTGCAACATACAATGAAAAATTCATTGAGGCAATTGTGCTTGATCTTAGACTTAATAACAACACCATGAAGATTATAAATATCTATATCAAACCAAATACTGAATTTGACAAAGTCAATTGTGCTCTCAATTGCATTTTGTCACAAAACAATAATACGAAAATGCCTATTGTTCTTGCCGGCGACTTCAACATCGACATGTTGAAGGAAACAATGAATAAAAAATTAATCCAGTCATATATGCAAACAAAAAAACTCAAACTAAAAACAAGTCATATCACAACTAGCTATGACTCTATGATCGATCACTTTTGGACAAATTTGGACCTCGATACAATATCATTTACTATCTCAGATGCATATTGGTCTGATCATTTTAGCTGTTTTCTGTCAATTCCTTTAGATTTAATTTGATCTGCTTGCATTGCATATTTCAAAGAATATATCCATGATATTGTCATTGCCTTCTTTTAATTGAGTTTTTGAAATTTCAAAGACATTGATTCTCAGTTTTTGAAACTACAAGCAAAAACCTACATAGAAAAGCAAACTGGCATTTGGCAATTAACTTCTTTCTTCTCCTTTTGCAATGAACAAAATATTGGCCAATTCCCTTGCTTTTTCAACCTCCAATTTCCTTTTTTCCCATGCATACTCTGACATGCCAACCATTATTTTGTGATGGCCATTGCCTAATATGCATTGACTATTTACTATGCGCAATAATTTGAAAAAAAAAGATTGGAAAAAACAAAACAAGAGGAAAAAAAACACTGTTGCTTCAGCTGTAAACATCAAACAACCGCTCTTTGTCTCTTTTTATAGACAAGAATCAACGTTTTCTTCTCTTGTAGCATTACATTTCAAATGCAATTACCTAAACTCTTTGCAATTTTTTTCTATTCTATTCATTGACTATTGATTAATCCGAAACATTACTCACATAAACCTCAATCTTATGTACTTATATTCATAGATATTCAAATTATGGTTGTTGACATGAACAAATTTGTTTCTTCTTTCTTATATGCCAAAACTCAATGCAATATCCCTTTCGAAAATTCTTGCTAATTCAATTTGCTTTAGTCTATATCTATAAAGATCTATGCTTTGCATGTGACTACTAATGGTTTCATATCTAGCTCATTTTCCAGAATTGGTTAAAAAAAAGAACGGAGTCACAAAAAATACACAAGACAAACAAATTTGCCAGAAGCAGATCATTGTTGCAATGACATCTGCATTGAGCACCCCATCTGCCGAAGCAAATGTCTCTTCTTCACAAGACATGCCAGACACAGGGTCAATCGCAGCTGCCTCATTGCCTATTTCAAATGCAAAAACAAGCAGTCCAAAAAGGTAATCTTACTTTGCATCGAACCTAGTCTTTTTTTTCCTTTTTTAGATTTCTATTACTTAGTTTTTTTCTCTTCTACTTAAATCTTAGTTAATTTATTTCAGCCATTTTCTTGTACATAATCCCTATTTTTTCCCATGTGCTTGCCTAGAAATCATGTAATTGTCTATACATAGCTACCAACAATTGCAAGATTTAATTGCTACTTTCTGTGTTCCATCTTCTTATGTCACAGATTAAAGCAAGCACTTGTTCAGTCTTCATCTATTGTATACTTATGTACTATGTCTCATGCAAATGTTTTTGAAGGAGATATTTTAATTGTCTATGGTCCTGCGCAAAATTGTACACAAAATTCGCCTGTGAAGACAAAGATTCTGCATGCAGACCTTGTAGATAAACATGGTTTCATGACAATTACTATTACCATGAATGATAACCTGGTCAACAGATTTGGCAACTTGTTGTTGCCTGGTAAAAGTGTCAGAATTACTGGATTTGAATTAAAGAAAAGAGGCCAATATGATCGTGGAGATGCTATAAACTCCATAGCAATATTGCCTTCCAGTCACATTGAAACAATAGATCAAATATGTAAAACACGTTGTCTTCCTCCAGACACTACAATTGCCGAGCTAGTTTCATCTGATGAGGGATATGTTGTTGGTTCAGTTGCTGCTATAGTAGTTGCATGCGAATACAAAAACAAACAATTGGATTTCTACATCAGGGATGGAAAAACTCCAAATGACTATGCAACTGTACTGTCAACTTGCTTTTGCTCTTTCCAAAGCTCATATTAATTTTATTTTTTTGTCGTTTCATTGTTAATTGCTAATACAACTGCACTTCCCTCTAGGTTCATATGTATTTGTCAATTGCAAATTATTTATACATTTTTTCTTGACTTTTTCTTTTTCATTCTCACAGTTTCAAGTGAACGACAATTATAAAGACTTCTTTCTACAAGTGCAGCAACAGCTTGCACAGGACGAGCCACCACTCTATTTATTTAAAAACATCGTTCGACCAGGCTCAAAAGGCAGTCATCTGATGAAGGCCTCCCAGGCCACTTTTATTGATCCACTCAATGACGAGTTTGCAATTCAAGATTTGCTTATGATTGTTGAAGCTAAGACACAGGTCAGAGATACACTTCATTGTTCTCTATTAAACTATGAAATTGCTGCAACAATTCTTCTAATTCATAGCACAAAAAAGAGAAAAGGAAAAACAACATACTCTATTTGTCTTTTCACATATGTTTTGTCTTGTCAGTTGTCACCAACTGTTTTAAAAATCACCTATTCGTTATATTTTATCATAAACAAGAAACAATCCACATCAACTGTTTTATGAACAAGATTATCTATCTAATCCATATTCATGAAATCAACTATGTTATAGCTAGAAAAAAGCTTATCTCAACACTGTCCCAGAACATTTGCGTATGCCCATGTCTTTTGCAACACCCTATTTGCATTTATACTATTACAATGTTTAAAAAGAGAATATGTTTCTTTTTTTCCCCGTCTTTTGTTTCCAATACTTTTAGCAATAGATCTAATTTTTTTCTCCCTTTCTTCTTAGCAACTTGTATTTACTCCTGCACTATTTCTATATTTTTGTACTTATCTCATACTCCATATATTTCCTATCTTGAAAATTGCAATAGATATATGGAATGCTCAAAATTAAAAATGCTTTTGCACCACCATTCCAATGTACATGTGCGGAATGCAAGCTTCCAATGATTCAAAGCACCACATTTTGTTCTTTTTGCAACCAAGAAACAGCTGCAGCCTATGAGCATATGTTGCAATGCAAACTGGAAACAGATCAAGGCATCCTCGAATGCACTCTTCGAGGTGCACAGCTGAAAGAATATTGTCCAGTTGTTGCAGCTGTCTCATATGAACAATATTGCCAAGTTGTCACAGCAACTATTCGTCATCTGTGCAAATTCAATCAACAAGGCCTATTCACTCTTGCAATGAACAACATAATAGTAAACTGCAAAAAACTCTAGACACAAGGTATGCAGAAGCAACTGTTAAAACAACAACCATTCTTAATTGTTGTTGATAATTTACCCACCTTTGCTATCTGTCACTTTCGATTGCTTTAAATAATAGTTGTTGTTTTTTTACTATCAGTGATCAATAGCTATTAGCTATAGTCTTGACATTCAATGATGATAGACTAATGTCAATATGCATTCACTTTATTAGCATACAGTTTATTTAATCATGTTCTAGAATACAACTTATCTAATAATGCATCTGTATTTGTGACCCAAACCTTTTACCTTTTGTCTCAAATGCTTTGATTCAAAGACACAATTCTTGAACTTCAAACTATTCATTTCGCCTCGGTGTCTATGAAATAGTTTTTTATTACAATATAGTCTGTCTGTACATTTATACTAATTTCTGTCGATTTAGTCACAGAAATAGCAAAAATCATAGGTACATTTAAAATATTCATGAATATGACCAAGGTTTAGCTCCAAATTCACATGTAACATGTTTTGCTGTCAACATTCTCATGTTTTAATTTTTTGTAACATGTTTTGCTTTCAATTATCAATTGCTTTTGATATTAATATTTTTCCTTTCTTCAATGTACAGGAAGCAAATTTCAGTCCCTTGTTATTACACTGACCACGGCAATTTCAACTCATAGATTACAAAGAGCATATCCAGCTATGACAAATACTTATCTGCATTTGCAATAGCTAAAATGTAAAGAAGAAAAAAACTTGACTGAAATTTTATTTTTTTGATATAGTCAATGTAATTATACGTGCAGCATGGTCGATTGCCATGGTTTTGTACTAGTACATAAACAACAACAGTCTATGCATCTGACATATTGACAGCCTCTGTTGTCACTATTTTGATACAAAGCTATAGATATATATACATAAACATAACTTTATTTAAATGCTTCTCCAGTTGTGGATACTTGTCTTAAGATTACAATTCTGCTTTTTCATACTATACACTCTCAAACAATTTTGTATTTATTTCATTGTTCCCTGACTAGGAAAGTTGTTTGCTACAAAAGCTCATAACTTACTTTAAGCAAACAAATCCACTAAAAGTAGCCAGGTCATTTGGATTATGTTTCCAGCATGGCATTTGAACAATACCACTTTGTTCAATTCTGCTTTTTCATACTATACACTCTCAAGCAATTTTGTATTTATTTCATTGTTCCCTGACTAGGAAAGCTGTTTGCTACAAAAGCTCATAACTTGCTTTAAGCAAACAAATCCACTAAAAGTAGCCAGGTCATTTGAATTATGTTTCCAGCATGGCATTTGAACAATACCACTTTGCTTTTGTTTCCAGTGGCTTCATCCACACAATCTATAAGAAGGCATCCAAGTTCAATTCATTAACAATGTTTTATAGTATTGACAGCTGACTTTATCTTGCGTGCACTGGAGATGTTCGTTCATTCTTGGTTGTTAAACTGCCCATTATTAGGCTGCTATGAGCTACACAGATCATTTTTTTTAAAGTTCCTATCCCAGATTATTGCAAAATAGAAAAAAAGCCATATATGTTGTTTCTTTTTTCAAGAGTCTTGTTTAAAATCTCCTTCCATTCCAATAACAGTTTATCGCAGATTATTGCAAAATAGAGAAAAACCCGATGTGTTGTTTCTGCTTTTGAGAGTCTTGTTTGAAATCTCCTTCCATTCCAATGACAGTTTCTCGCTACTAGGGTAACTGCCTATTCCCACAGGTCCAAACATTGATGGTATATAGCATATGCTGCATGATATTCTGTATCTTACTAAATTTGATGCAACCCTTCAAAGACAGTGAAGCAGCTTGATTACCAAATTGAAAGAAATTGCTTGTATCTAAATTTAAAAAACCTCCATTTTTGTTAATTAGATTGAAGACTAATAATAATGTCAAATTAATTGTTACTTAATTTAGAGAGGAGTGGTCTGACGTCTAGCACCACTCTCAAAGTTATGTATCTTGATAGTGTTGTAAATCATCTATAACAGGGAAAATATTATGGTCTGTTATGACAAATTGGTTATTACTAGCATAGATCCATCGTTCACCATCTTATCCCTGCATCTATTAAGTGCTTAGTGAAATAAAAAGGATGATGTTAAAACTTGATGTATTTTGACCTCATGCAAGGTTAAGATGGATCTAAGTTAGTTTATTCATTATTGTTTAATAATATATATATATATTGCTATTACAGAAATTATTTGGAGAAATAAGACATGGGCTCTTTTTTCCATTTCTCTAGCATTGCATTCATGCACACACAAATGAAGTGTTGGAAATATCCCCCCACTAAGGTTCTAAAGCACCTCACTCCTCTCAGCACAATTAAATTCATTCTACAATTAATCTTTTTGCTTGGTTTTGTCTTTATTATTTTTTGTTTCCTTTGCCTTTATTAGTCAAGATTTACTGAAACTGCATTGGGCATCCTGAAGAACACTTATTTTCTTCCTGAATTTGTACATTTCAATTTAATAGTCTAGTAAGATGGTTGTCCAAGCTTCTTGGCCTTTTAGTGCAGATCCAATATATTATTGTTTTCCTTGGCTTCATTGGATAAACTTTCCGAGCACTAGAATCTTCTTCCTCAATTTATAACTTTCAATTTAATAATATAAAAAAATGCTTGTTCAACTCTCTTGGCATTTTATTACAAATTATATATGTTTTCCTCCTGTACCAACGGTTGGGTTGTATTCTTTGCAAAAATTGCTATTATGCTTTATTTTCTGAGAAATATCTGTACATTTGTCTTACCAATTGTAAGGCTGCCCTGTAATTTGACAATAAGGGAATTTATGTTACTCATGTCATCAAGTTTCATGTAAATTATGTTTCATGTGTCATTCATAAATTATTTTTTCACATGGCTTTCCTCTAGTATGAGATTAATATGCTCTCTTCCCTTATACAAATATTTGGTGGCTTGAAAACAAAAAAGGTTCATCCGTTGAGCTATTTTTTTCCCTATAAACAACATAAGCATAGGCTTATTTATTCCAAATTCAGTAGAATCATTCTGCTTGTTGTTTCAGTTTTCATTTTTGAATCGATCGAACAAAGTCTTGGTATTAACATGGCCTCCCTGGCAGTGCTTTAAACAACTTCTTTGCACTTACTCAAATATGTTACATTTATCACTAACCTGAAATCTAATTGCACATTTAAAAAGTGGCCTCTCCAAAATTTTATATACACTTAAGAATCAATATTCGAAATTTTATCAACTTTGCTGTAACACTTTGGAATTTTTTTTAAATGCAAGTTGTATTTTGTGATTTAAAATATATATGTATTCTATACATATTATTAAAAGAAATCAAAGGCTTAATATTATCGTACAGAATCACAAAGTAAGTTCTGCTTTCATGTTTCAAAATAGTAATGTACTTTGTATATATTATTAAAAAACATCAAATTCTTAATATTGTCATCAAGAGTTAACTTATTATGATGTTTGTGATTTTCTAGAGAATGGCTGTTGGGATTTAGCCTTAGCTACTTGCTATCATCCTCAATGGCCCCTTCAGTTCTTCCTATGAGCTTTTTATAAACTCCTTGGCCTAGTTCTCTAAATTCAATAATGTCTCCCTGCCTACAACTTCAATGGTGAGAAATGTTGAGCTCACCTTCTCGTGTCTCTCATTTCCTTACAGGGTCATCCTGATTCCATGGCTCTTAGTCTATTCTCCTAGCATGTGGTGATTGTAAGGGATAGTGCCCTCAACGCCACATGGTTCACAAAGCCTCGACGCCATCCACTATAATTGCATGAGATGTTGTAGAACAATAGACGTTTTACAATGAGCATGTACTTGAATGAAAATTTAATGGTATTTGACGAAACTTCCAAGGCTTCATCAATTGATCTTATGTACTTAGAATCCAGAAACTCAGAAGTAAGTTTACACTTGCCCCTATGCAAAAGCCTTCTTCATTATACTGAATAGAAATTGAATTCAACTTAGGGACTTGATTCTGGAGTAAATCTAGCCTCTACATAAGCCCTAGGTCCAATCTATGACCCTTCATCGAATTCTCTCTATGCGGCTCATTTGGATCAGTTTTCCAAAACAAATTTTTGGGTAATGACTCACATAATGACATCAACAATGCATTATGAAAAATCAATTTCAGAAGTGACTAGACAAAGCACTGCTCCACTACTACATATGTTTGCTTGTGTAGGCGTGGACTGCAACAAAGGTTTTTTTTAACCAGAAATTAAGCTAGTAGTCAAAGAATACACTTGAACCTAGAAGCTGCATTATAAACAAACTTTTTTTCCTTGTAGAACATGTTTTCAAATAGCGCATATCACCAGCCACTATGACAATACCACCAAGGTTGGATGATAATAGAAATTTCCTTGGAAACATACTTGGTTGGATGCAATAATGAAAGTACATCATCTAATTAATGAAAAGTACTTCATCTAATTAGTAAGATCCCTCTATGGCTCACTTAGCCATCTACCTTTCAAACTAGTAGGTGCTCCCTTTAGTTGAGACACTTGCTAGAAATACAAGAATATTTCCCCTTACCCCAAGTATAAAAGCTACAATCCCCTTCAGTGAAGACAACAAAATCATATCCCCTAGAGAAAACATAGAGGCTTCACAAATCGCTAGCCTAGACTCGACTGTGCTAGGAATATCAAGCAAAGGTAACAAGCAAGAACAACCAATTTTGGTAATCTTGGAACCCTTTTTCAATCCCTCTAGATAAAGAGAATACTGAACAAGATCAAGCAACAACAACCAATCACACCAATTCAAAATCCACCAATTTAAGATCGAAAGAAAGAATGTAGAATCATAATTAACAATATATCATGCCTACCATCCCAATACTAGATAATGACAAAAAACTACTACTGAAACTTATTCTAGTCCTCCATTGTTTCCATCTTATATGCTTGGTTCATTTGTATTTATCCATGTAATTTAAGGTTAAATAGAACTATTCCAAAAAATAAAAAACCTGGAATTTGATAATGTTCCATTTCCTTTCCAATTTCTAAGTCATTACACCAATTATAAATCTATGATCACAACCTTTTAAATTCAAAATCTAACAATTATTGTAAAAATAAATAAAATATATCATTAAAAATCAAAATAAAATAAACATCATTACATATTTATTAAATTAACTAATATATATAAACATTATATATATACCTATAAAATCATTCTATCAACATATAAACATAATTATGAATATTAAAAAATGATACTTCCATTGATTCATATTCATCATTCCTTGAATATTGCCTTACATCCAAAAACAAGGGACTAAAAAGTCAAAATATATTTCATATGGTTTTGACACATATATAATTTTTTAAACTTTGTTTATTATATTAATTATTAATTTTTAATTGTTATGGAATTTAGCATACTTTTGAATTGTAAAAGAGCTATGTTTAATAGTCTTATGTTTGTTAGTGAGTTTCACAATTGATAACAAAGGTTATGAATAAGAATTGATAACATGCATAGTTAACATGAGCAATATAAATCACCATGAATGAACAACATTTTTACGTGGCTTTTGTAATGTCTTATAATTTAATGCCAAGCCTCTTACACCTCCACAAGAAAGTGATTTAAAAACAAAACTTTCAAACAAACATCAATAACATTTAGTCAAATTCATCTACAAGACTAGAATCTTCGTTGTTATCATTAACTAGATATCAATAAATGCAAATGCCTTTAAGACAAACCAAAAGACTAAAGAAATCTAACACAAAGTACCACTATAATAATTACAAAATAATTTTCAAAACATATTTTAATGATTACAAATATGTTCTAATAATTTTCAAAATATATTCAAAATAATTGCATATATTATAATTTTATGCCCACTTGTTATTTAATAATGTTCCACTCCACTACAACATGTTATTTAACAATGTTCATGTCCAAAACAGGTTTATGTTCAGTAAATAATGCATTCTTAACACACAACAATTGCTAATGCAATGTCGGGGACATTGCCACCTTATCGTGGCTCTTGTTAATAAAAAAACATGGTAAAGTCCAATGGTTTTAATGTTATGCATAAACCAAAATGCCCGGCTTATTTTATAATGACGTAATTATATCCGCCATTGCCCTTCTCGTATTTCATTTATTTTATTATTTGATGTTTCAGATTAACTCCTCTTCCCACGTACTTCATTCGGGTGACACTGGCATTTTTTCCATTAGAATCTCATAACTTATTTTATTTTTAATGCAATTTACTAAGCCTAGGGGGAACTCTGCAGACGCATGGAAAGTAAAACTTTTAATGTCTCTTTCACGCTTCATATTTATCTGCCTGTTTAAGAAAGTGTAAATTTGTCTACAGATATGAATTAGCTGCAATAACAAATATATCTATGTATGGCTACCACAGGGTATAGTTTACTTATCATTTTTTTTAAAATTAGCCGTGGATCACTGGATAATATTCCACTTTATTTCAACAAAGAAATAAAAGTTTTAAAATGCCCATGCCTCAAATTTTTTATGTAGATGTCTATATATTTTCTCTGAAACAACTATCGAATAATAGTATAACGACTATAGTTAATGTTACAGTTACGTTAAAAAATTATCAGCACCAGGCGCACGGGCTTCAGTGTGAGCACGCAAAAAAGACTGGATTGCCTCAAACACTAATACAAAAAAATCAATCTCATTAACAATGTACAATATGTAGGATTGCGTCTTGTAAAAATGTCTTATAAAAAATTGCGTTCGACCTAGCAGTTCTGTGGGCCGTCCAGGGGCTCATTACAGCAATGAGAGATATGGCCGAATGGGCTTCAAAACCCAGAAACCTCTATGTAAATTAAAATGATGAGATAGAACTACAGACCTGCATCAAAATAACAAATCTATTCAGGAGAGATTAAAATGGCAATATAGAGCTGAATGCAATAATTTGAGCTTAAAAAAAATGGTTGTAAGCTATTACCCTCCTCATCCGGCCTTTTCCCACACATTTTCGTCCTGCAATATCGATTTCGCCCCTCCCCAGGCGTCGACCATATGACCTCCCTGAAAGTGTGGCCATCCATTGCTTCCACAACCAGCACACATTATATATTAATTCGCAGGGAACGGACCGCCATGGGTTAACATGTATTACACAGTTCGTCGGTGTACATCGCTCATCAGGATATCAATTCTCCGGTTTCATGTCGGAGGGCTTCATGGTCTTCCTCTGGTTCATTTCATTTATCCATTTTAACAAGGATGCGGTTAACGAACTCCCGATCGGTGCGTGGAAGTTGAGATTGGGACATTACACGTGCTTTAGATCCCAACTTGTTCAAAATTCCATTTGGTTACGCCGCCCTGCAAACTAACCGTTATTGTGCCGCCTGGTTTATTTACTCAGCCCTGCTAACGAACCAACTAATTGGCCATTACCATTTTTGTTAAACAATTAGTTTTTCTTAACCAAAAAAGACGACCATCAAAACTATCCGGATCATACACTTGGCGTTGTTTTGCTTTAATCTAGCAAATCTATCTTTCGTCCTCCGCCCCAAAAAAATCTAAGATATTAACGCCCATCGGCGTAATTAGCAACTGTTAAGTGCTACGTTCAATACCCATTCTATTGACATATTCCTTAAATTTCTTTGGTGGCAATCCTTTTGTCAATGGATCTGCAACCATAAGAAGTGTGCTTATGTGTTCAATTGACATTCGTTGTTTCTGAACTTCTTCCTTAACGGAAAAGTATTTCAATTTCATGTGTTTAGCACCATTAGAATACTTGTCGTTCTTAGAGAAAAATGCAGCTACAAAGTTATCACAATAAATTCTCAACAGCTTGGCAATAGAGTCGACAACCCCAAGTCCTGAGATAAAATTCCACAACCACAATCCATGAACCGTGGCCTCAAAGCATGCCACAAATTTAGCTTCCATAGTGGATGAAGCTGTGATAGTTTGCTTTGCACTTTTCCATGATATTGCCCCTCTAGCTAATAGGAACAAATAACCAAAAGTGGACTTTCTACTATCAACGCATCCAGCAAAATCCGAATCTGAGTAACCAATCACCTCTAGATTATCAGACCTCCTAAATGTGAGCATGTAATCCTTTGTTCCCTGTAAGTACCTCATCACTTTCTTTGCAGCTTTCCAATGATCCAATCCAGGATTAATTTGGTATCTTCCCAACATACCAACTACAAAACTAATATCTGGTCTGGTGCAAGTCTGTGCATACATTAGGCTTCCTACTGCAGAAGCATAAGGAATCCCTTCCATCTGTTTTCATTCCCATTCATTATGCGGACATTGCATAAGACTGAATTTATCCCCTTTTTGAATAGGGCCATCACGAGCTGAACATTTCTCCATTCCGAATCTCTCTAGATCTCTTTCAATATAGGCCTTCTGAGACAATCCTAACAATCCACGTGATCGATCCCGGAATATTTCAATTCCTATCACATAAGATGCCTCACCCATATCTTTCATTTCAAAATTCATAGAGAGAAACTTCTTGATTTCGTGTAATAAACCAAGATCACTGGTGGCAAGCAATATGTCATCAACATACAAAATCAGAAATATAAACTTACTCCCACTAACCTTCAGATATATACATCAATCAACAATGTTTTCCTTAAATCCAATGGAAGTAATGATATTATGGAACTTAAGATACCATTGTCGGGAAGCTTGTTTGAGTCCATATATTGATTTCTTAAGTTTGCAAGCCAGGTGTTCTTTTCCCTTAAAGGAGAAACCTTTAGGTTGATCCATATAGATTTCTTCCTCTAAAATCCCATTCAAAAAAGCAGTTTTCACATCCATTTGGTGCAATTCCAAATTATAATGAGCTACCAATGCCATAATGATTCTAAGTGAGTCCTTCTTGGATACAAGAGAGAAGGTCTCTTTATAATCTATGCCACCTTTCTGAGTAAAACCTTTGGCCACAAGTCTGGCTTTATGTCGTTCGATATTGCCCTTAGAGTCACGTTTGGTCTTAAAGACCCATTTGCAACCAACTTTCTTGTATCCTTTGGGCAATTCGACGAGATCCCAGACTTCATTTTGGTCCATTGATTTCAATTCATCATTCATGGCATCAATCCATTTAGCAGAATCATTACTTTCTATGGCTTGTGAAAATGAAACCGGATCCTTACATGTCCCTACATCTAGATTCTTGTATATAAACCACATAATCATCCAAAATAGCAGACCTCCTTTCCCTTTGAGATCTCCTTAATGCTACTTGTTGTGGTTCTTCTACCATCGATTCATTGGTGTCAGTCTCATGATGGAGTGGTGGTTCATTAATTTGTTGTTCAATGTTTCCAGGTTGTTCAACAACAGTAAGAACAACAATTTCCTTTGAAGCCATAGGTACAGGGACTTGTACCCTAACTTCTCAGATAACCACATTTTGTGTTTTATCACTCCCACTGACTTCACCATTTTCAATGAATATGGCATTAGCGGTCTCTACAACTCTCGTACTGTGATTAGGACAGTAAAACCTATACCCTTTGGATTTTTCAAGGTAACCAATAAAGTGACCACTGATAGTTCTAAAATCCAATTTCTTTTCATGTGGATCATACGCTCTAAACTCTGTTGGACAACCCCAAACATGCAGGTGTCTTAAACTTGGTTTCCTTCCTGTCCACAGTTCAAAAGGGGTCTTTGGAACTGACTTACTAGGAACCCGATTCAATAAGTATACAGCGGTCTTAAGAGCATGCATCCACAACGACATAGGTAATGTTGAATTACTTAACATACTCCTAACCATATCCATTAAAGTACGATTACGCCTTTCAGCTACACCATTCTGCTATGGCGTTCCAGGCATAGTATATTGTGCACATATGTCATGCTTTTCAAGGAGTTTAGCAAATGGGCCAAGACACTGCCTGATTCATTATACTTTCCATAATATTCACCACCTCTATCAGATCTGATGATTTTCACCTTTATGTTTAATTGCCTTTCAACCTCAGTAGTGTACACCTCAAGGGCATCCACTGATTGAGATTTTTCATGCAGCAAATATACATAACCATAATGTGAGAAATCATCTATAAAAGTGATTAAATACTTTTCTCCACCAAAAGATGGATTGTCGAAAGGCCCACAAATGTATGTATGGATAATCTCAAGAAGCTCTGTACTTCTTGTGGCACCCTTCTTGACGTGTTTGGTTTGTTTTCCCTTAATACAATCCACACATACCCCAAGGTCAGAAAAATCTAGGTTCAAGATAATCCCATCTTTTACTAATCTCAGTAACCTTTCTCTGGAAATATGTCCCAACCTTTTGTGCCACAAGAAAGAGGAATTTTCATTCGTAAGGCTACGTTTAGTACCAAAATTATGATGCAGGGTAAGAATAGTTTCAGCAAAATGATCGTCAAGTTTTAATTTGTACAAACCATCACAAAGAATACCCGAACCAACAAAAGAGGTACTCTTAAACAAACTAAAACTTTTATTCTCAAATTTAAAAGAGTAACCATCAAGATCAAGTTTAGACAAGGAAATTAAATTTCTGGAAATAGAAGGAACAAATAAAGTTTGAAACAAATCCAAACGGTAACTGGAATCTAGAAATAAACGATAAGTCCCAATGGCTTCAACTGGAGCTTTAATCTGATTTCACATGAACAGAAAGTTTTCATTTTGATTTATGGTCTGGGTTGTAAGGAATCCCTGCATTGTATTTGAAACATGAGTAGTAGCCCCATAGTCAATCCACCAAGTATTAGAAGGAACTTCAATTAGGTTTGATTCGAAACAAACAGAAATTAAATTCATACCTTTCTTTTCGAACCATTCCCTACGTTTCGGACAGTCTTTCTGATAGTGTCCCAATTTTTTACAGAAGTGACAATTATCATTGTTCATTTCCTTCTTATAAGCATGAGAACCATGATTAGACTCATATGCCTTGGGTGATACCCGCTTCATGCCCTTTCTAGGATTTTTCCCTTTCCTTTCGGCTCCTTGAGTTGTGAGATGAACTGAATGTTGTCCATGTTGCTTAAGTCTTGCCTCTTCTTGATTAAGCATATTGTCCAACTCATTCACATTCCACTTATCCTTAATAGTGTTATAGTGAATCTAAAACGGCCCATACTGAGGAGGCAAGGAGTTCAAAATAAATTGTACAAGAAAAGACTCATCCACATTCATCTCAAGGGTCTTTAATTGAGCAACCAAATTTGTCATTTCAAGGACATGCTCATGTATCCCACGCATACCATCAAACTTCATGGCGGTAAGCTTAGCCATCAGTGTCCTAGCAAGGGACTTGTCTGCAGTTCGGAAACGTTCTCCCACAGATTTCATAAATCTTTAGCATCGTCAGTTTCTGGAAGGGTTGACTTGATGTTGTTTGCTACAGTCATCCGCATAAATTTAAGACTCAGTCTGTTCGATCTTTCCCATGTTTTAAATATAGATTTTTCTTCCGCACTGCTTTCACCAATAATAGCAGCCAGCAAGGATAATTTTAGGGGCGAAATTTAGCCCATGGGCTATTTTTCCATTTTTTTTCCAAAAAAAGATTCACCAATTTGCATTTTTTGAAGCCCCATTTCGCCCAATTTTCATGGGGTAAACTTTTTTCACTCTAAAAATCATCAAATTATTATATAAACTATATAAAATCCTTAGAAATTGAAATAATTTTAGAAAAAAATTTCCAAATATTTTATAGTTGACATTTTAAGAATTGCTCAGATTCGCCAATGTTTATACACTTTTAAATAAGTATGAGTCCTTAAAATTATCCCTGGCAGCCAGTTTCTCAGATTCAAGTGCTATATCTAGATCTAGAACACCGAGGTGAAACTAAACCTGTTCTTTCCAATCTGAGAAATTCATTCCATTTAAGATCGGAATAGAAGAGGCATGCGAATGTAGCAAAATGGGAACTGACACTGCAATCATAAATTCATGCTCACAACATTAATGCTAAGAGTTATAAATAATTTTGACAATTAGTCAACATAGAACACATGATCAAACAATAATAAATAGTATTACCGTGACCTACCTTTGGGCTAATCTTATGGTAAACTATTAACAATTATGGTGATTTCCTTTCACCTACTAGGACTAATAGATAAAATATTCACAACTAAGTAAGTCCGTTACCTTTGAGTATCCGTACCAACCTTAATCATGAATACCCACCAACCATCCTATTCCAATTAATTAATCCCTAAAAAAATGGTGCACCTTTGGGCCAACCTAATATTCTTGTGATTAAATAATTGCGATTTGCAAAGTCATTATATATAGATATAGATATAGATATAGATATATATTATTTTTTATTTTTTAATACTGAGAAAACGAGTATTAAATTTAGATAATTTGACTTCATGTCTACATGTCATTCCGGTTGGACCACTTTGGTGGCTACCAAACCGTACCATAATATAGACCTCAAATCAATATAATACCTTTGCATATACATTAAATCAACAGTGTATAATTACTATTAATATATTATATTTAATATTTTAAATCAATCAGTGAATAGTTACACAAGCAATTACAGAAGTAACTATTAATATATTCAATATCATTACTATTCAACAATTTGAAAACAGAGACTCTATTTCATTTTTTTTATTATTATTATAGTTTCTTCTCTGCGTATGATTAAAAGAAGTAAATCGTGTTAACACTATCCAGGAGGAAATCAATTTACAGATTTGAGAATGTCTGTATGAATGCGTAAGTCATTTTCTTTGTATTTCCTTTCAAATAGTAGAGTCTCGTTTTTCTGGTTCTTATAAAAGTTATTTGCTATAATAAGGGGGACCGCTAACAATTATTTCAGCAAACATTATGGAAAAAAACATGAAAGTTCTTTAACGTGGGCTCTGATACCACATATAAACTTTTCTGTATGATTAACATCTACTATAATTTCAAAACCTAGAATTGTCATGATTATCACTTGTATCACATAAGTAAATTAAACAATATTTAACTATTTACCTGAATCCATTAGTGCAGAAATCTTTTGCAGTCGCCTCTTAGTCTTTTTGGATGGAAAACAGTGTCTCCCTCCTACCCTTTTGCTGATACGTTCTTCAGACTCAGGTGATGGGTATTCTGAAAGATCTTTTATAGGTGGAGAGAGGACCGGTTTCCTAAAACGGTTATACTCCTCTTACCCATCAAAGTATGAGATTTGGAAACTACTCCTCCGATTAACCAACAACATTCAAGATATTAATAAATATAAAAATAAATGTAACTGCCTATCACATGTATCTCTTCATGTGGGCCATTAAAATTAATCAAAAGATTAGTTTTACATAGTAGGCATAATTTGGAAAAGTGGCATTAACACCAGGCCCTCTCTCTTCCTCGCAATTACAAATCAACTTTTATATTCCTCCTTTTTTATTTTATAATACAGCAATTGGTATGCCGAATCTTACATATACCTTTAATACTAAAACTCCTTGCGACACATATTTAACATTAAATTTTTTGTTACAACTTGTCATATATATTTAACATTAAATTTCTTTGTTACAAAGCATTAATATGGTTTTTTATTTACTATTTTCACATATATTTAACATTAAATTGCTTTGTTACAAAGTGTCAATATGAGCATTTTTATGGTTTTGAATATGATTTGATTTTTCCATAAATAATACATATTCTTAATTATTAAATCTATTTAAATAATTATACTCTATATATTTAATATGAAAACATTTTTATAAAAAAATAATCCCATAATTTAAAAAATGTAAATCCCTAACATAATTCTAAAAATGTAAATCCCTATAGTTAAATCTATTTAAATAATTATATCTATATATTTATTTAATATGAAAACATTTTTATAAAAAAGTAATCCCATCATTTAAAAAATGTAAATCCCTAACATAATTCTAAAAATGTAAATCCCTAATTCTTATGGGTATTTGGGCTCCATTTTGTTCCTTTTAACTGTCGTCGTTGCTGAAGTCAGAGGAGACATGATTGAAAGCAAACAAAAAAAATGGGTACCTGTTTCTTTCATGCAAAAAAATGACTACTTCGTTTTAGATAAAGAATATTTTTTTAGGATTTTTTATTTTATAGCAAACCTTGATTTAAAAATATAACACATTAATGTAGTAGAAAGGTGGTAAGCCTATAATCCACAAGTTCCATAATCAAAACCTGGTTTTATTACATATCATGGAAAAGAAGTAATTAGCATGGTAGCACAAAACATAGACACTCTATCACTATAATGTATAATGACCATTTTGATCATCGCAATGCAATATAATGTAATATTGCATAAAAAAGCTATCATTACAATGCATAATGACCATTTTACTTCAATATAATATAATTTTGTATAAAAAAACTATCATTACAATGCAGAATAACCATTTTAGTTGTACATGATTTTGGAAATGCAATATAATGTAATATTACATATATATATATATAAATTAAAAAAAGACATGTGGTATTAGCAGCGCTAACAAGAGAGATTAAAAGCTTACAAACAATAAGCTTCTTATCAAGTCAAGTCAAAAAGAATGGAATGAAGAGTTTGTTTATCATCTTAGTGTTGTCTCCTCAATCCACCATCCTTGAAGAGTTTGTTTATCATCTTAGTGTTGTCTCCTCAATCCACCATCCTTCAGTTGCGTGGTTTATGGAAAGAACCTCATTGTTTTATCCATAGAGGGGTATATGCAAAGTATGTCTCATTGTCTCAAATGCTCCAAATAAGTTCTATAGAGTTTAAAATTCTAAGAAGAACCCATGTATTTCTCCCTACTATTTGATGATTGTGATATTTAATAAAGTGCCATACTAACAATATGTATCAATAAAACATAAGTTAACAAATGAAACAAAAATTACTGACCATTACAAGGATTGTCCACATAATCCATAGAAATTGAAGAGTATGAGGGTTCACTTGTTTTTCAATTGAATTTAGTGTGAGTTGGAAGTGGTGGTAGCATACTTTCCATTGGAAGGTGAAAAAACATTGAAAGGAAAATGATAATTCTTTCTACAACTTCAATAAAAGCTTCTATCTATGTGGTTTGGCTTAGACAATGGGCACTTCTCAAGGTAGCTTGTGTTTCGGTCTTCCATTCCAATAGTCATAGTATGTGTCTTTGAATATAATGTATACCCATGGGAACATTATTCATTCTACTTAGAGACCTAGCACTAATCGAAACTTTATTCCCATGTGCCAATAGAGTCATGTGTGTGGTGGTGGAGAGAGTCTAGTTCAATAAGCATTCATAGTGTTGTATGGAGTCTTTTTGTTTAGTACGTGGGAAACACTTGTAGCATTAATGGGCCATCTTGTTAAGAAGAAGAAGGAGAAGACCCAACTCAAATATTCCCATGAGACTCCTTTCCAGGTTAAGTCTCCTAGAGAGTGAGTTTTTCCCGATTCCTCAAGTGTAATATAGTACCCAAAGATTCTAAAGGTGCCATAATTGTTCAAAACCAAGGTGATTGAGTAGGGAATCCAATGTAGAGGTTCTTAGATAAATCAAGGTGGGCTACGAGGATGATGTTGGAAGGGAAACAACAACTTGGATGCTTTAGGGTGTTAAGAAGCAAAAGGGGAACCAAATTGCTTAGGCTTCGATGGAGATCCATTCTCCATCTCATGCAAGTAACAAGGGGTGGTTGGAGTAATAGTTCCTCATTAATGTTATACATGGATTGATAAGGGTAGATGGATCCTTCCCCCTCCTTAAATTCCTTCACATAAGTGGATGACCCCCTAAAGCATCCCCACTTACAATGCCAAAAAATCAACTTTTTCATCATGGATGGTATTCTTTTGTGAAAAGGGCTCCTTGCCTTTCACTAACATGAAGTGTCCCTCATACAGGAATGCCCCTTCATTTACCATTCAGTCTTTGTTATTTATTAGAGTGGACCACGTGGACTAAGGACACTCTTTTGAATCTCTAAATTAAATTTTTGGTTCAACTATATAGCAACTAGAGATGGGGAGATACCTCCTTTGTTGCGAAGGGAATTAATGATAAGGGATGAGTCCCCAACTAATGTGATGCTTCTTTTGGAATTCTTAGAGCTAATATTTATCCCTTAGAAAACTACAAGGATTTTGAACTCATTATCGTTTCCATGTTGAGTCCCCATGTGTATTACTCATTATCATTTTGATGTTGATTCCCCGTGTGTATTTTATTACTTTTTGTCTATAGTATATTTAGTCAATAGAAAAAATAAATTATAGGCAATATTAGAAGAAATATAAATAACATAATGTAAAATAGGAGAAACAAGAGTACATGACATGTAAAATATAAATCCTTATATTGGTAATATGGAAACAAAGCAATGACAATTCAAGGGCCTCTTCAAGGGGATAACCTCCAAATGAGAAAATATACAATACAATGAATATACTTGAAAAAACATAACATAGCTTCTTACTTCTATAATTAGTTTCTCACTAACCAAACCTTAAGTAGTAGTGGTCCCAACATTAACAAGTATCAATTAGTTAGTGGGCCTAATTCCATAAGAATGGTCATTTTACATTAATTAACTACACACTAACTACCTGGTGGGCCTTATTCAATGAGGATGGTCACGTACATTAAATAACTAGTTATTAAGTACTATAAAGTAGGGAGGTTTTGAATAGGACCCCATTCAAAAGCAATGTTGACGTCAAGGTTGGAGGTGTGGAGATCATTGTAAAATCATTCTTAACTCGTAGGTGGTATCTTCATGCTACATATCCTTCTATTGTATCAAGACTAATTCATGGATAATCTATTGGCACATTTAACACTCATTATTTCCAATACAACCTCTAGCTATACTAGGTAGATCCTAGAGTGGTTGGAAAGGAGAATCTATGCAACTTGCCCAATGTGATAGAATATTTGATATTGACCATAGAACTTGGGTGCTAATTTCTAGTGGCACTTTTCCTTGAGAAAGGATATCTTATAGGGATAGAGATGAAGAAACACACCATCCCCTTCTCCAAAAGAGTTCTCTAAGCACTATTGATCTACTTGTTGCTTCATTCTATTTTGATCCAAGAATAATTTTTCCTAAGTGTACGGAGGATGTCAGCTATGGCATAAGATTGATATCCACTTCTTGAACCACTAAACCATAACAACCTTATAGGGTGACATTTGTGTATCACCATAATAAATGGTATTATACCACCATTCTTCCAAGGGGAGCTATTTAATCCATTAAACATGTTGGTCTGATGAAAAACTTCCCAAATAGTATATTGTGGGAAGCCTCCCTCTAAACAATAGAATAGAAAATAAAATAGCAGAAGGAAATTGTATTCCAAGAAAAAAGGCGGTGTCTAAACACACAGTTATAGCACTTAAGCACAACGCATTATGATTAGAACATCACAATGTATTATCATTAATTAATTCGATTTGATATTAACACAACCCATAGGGTCGTTCTTTTATAGTCTATAGGTATAACAAACCCCTTGAACTAAGGAGGATATGGTCCACAAATGGGGGTCGTTGATTCTAATCGTTTCCACGAAATCCACAACATCCCATAGTTTAGTTGATTATTCTCATCGATCCAACCACATTCTCGTCGACCATTCATATGAATAATGAGTTGACTGTTTAGTCAAGCCTCCAATCGATTTCCCTACTAGTCAACTGTTGTCCATCAACTCACTATCTCCAGAAGATCCATAGGTGTGATGAACTTGCATAACCTTAGGTTCCAACACCCCCCCATTAGGACAATTCTATAGACATTCAGGAGGTTAAATTATGTTCTTTGAACACCCCCCCATAATTGCAGTTGATTCAAGCCCAAGCATAGCCCCCCAAAGTTTCACAAACTTAGCTTCTGGTAAAGGCTTCATAAATATATCAGTAATCTGGTCATATGTCCTATAATAAACAAGTGAGACAACATTGTCCTGTACCAATTGTCTCAAATAATGAAAATGAATTTCAACATCCTTCATTTTTTTGTGAGCAATAGGATTATTTTTATGCAACAAATTTCCAAAAAGAGTAGAAATAAACCAAAGAGAATACTCCACGCCTTAATAATGAAGAACAAAGATGAATAGAAAGCATCCTCGAGGGGGAAATCTCCTTATACAATGTATTTAGTACACAAGACAAGACAAGAAAAGATACCCAAATGAAAAGATAAGCTTCCTATATATATGAGACTAAGAGGTACAATTACAACTCATTGACCCAAGTCGACATAACTAATATAGCCATACTAATGACAATTATAACTAATGGATCAAAGCCGATATCAAATCTAATGCAATGCAGCACAATGTAGGGGGGAATGTGCCCACATTTAGGGCTTAACATTCCCCTCCCCTTAAAACAAGTGTTGTCCTCAACGCTTGATTAGTTGTGGATGCTTCTGTATGAAGGACTCATCTTCCCATGTTGAATCTTCAGCTAGTAAGTTCTTCCAATTGATGAGGTACTCAGTAATAGCCTGATTTCGTAACTATTTGGTCCTTTTTTTAGTGAATTGTTCAGGTCCCAATATGAATTTTCCTCCTTCACCAAGCTCCGACAAGATTGTTTGAATTGGGATCTTGTCTCGGACTACCTTATTTAATCAAAAAACATGGAAACCTAGATGTACTCTTGAAGATGAAGGGAGCTCCAATTTGTAATCCATACTACCAATCTTCTGCAACACTTTATAAGGACCACAATACTTGGGTTATAATTTATTGTCCTTGTTTAGTTTCTTGAGGGACATCTTCTTGTAAGGTTATAGCCTCATAAATACCCAATCCCCTTCTTCAAAACTCCTTTCACTGCGATGTTGATCAGCTTGTTGTTACATCCAATTTTTTGACATAGATAGTTTGTCTTTAAGTATTTGGAGAACTTCTTGCTAGTGCCTTATGTGACCTTCCACGGCTTGATATTTATATTTTACTTTTAGGGGATATGTGATAGATGGAGGCCGGTTCCCATAAAGTGCCATAAATGGAGACATTTTTTATGATGTATGGAAGGAAGTATTGTACCACCATTCTACCAAAGACAACCATTTCATCCATTGGGTTTGTTTATCATATGCAAAGCAACGAAGATAACCTTCCAAAAATTTGTTCACTATCTCAGTTTTCCCATCAAATTGAGGATGGTAAGATGATCTATGATCCAATTGGGTACCCAAACAAGAAAACAATTTAGTCCAAAATTTTCCAATGAAAATTTGGTCTCTATCACTTACAATAATCTTTGGTTTTCCATGTAACTTATGAACTATTTCCATAAAGGATGCAACTACTGTACTTGCATTAAAAGGGTGAGAGAGTGCACAAAAATTTGCATACTTCATGAGTCTATCAACAACCACCATAATAAAATTCTTTCCTTCTAACTTGGGTAGACTTGTGATAAAATCCATTGAGACTTCCTCCCAGCGTTGGCAAGATATGTCTAATGGTTGTAGAAGTCCTGGGGACTTAACTGTTTTAACCTTATTCTGTTGCAGAACCAAACATTCGGCCACGAACCTTTGAACATCATATTGAATACCATCCAAAAGAATTCCTTCTTGACCGTGTGGTAATTTTTCAGGAATCCATAGTGCCCACCTATAGGAGAGGTGTGTAATTCCAAAAGGACCTTTTGTTTGAGTTGGTATTTTTTTGCATAAATGTAAACGATCTGTATACCATAGTGAATCATTTTTCTACACAAAAGTATTTGATACACTAGGATTGTTCTGTAGATTTTGAATGAGCGTCCACACAGATAGGTCATTTTTCCACTCTTCCCTTGTTGCTACAACCCAATCAAGTTGTAGAATGGACATTTCATAAAGTAATGCCCCAACATCTTCATCTTTTCTGGAGAGTGCACCTGCCACCACATTTTGTTCCCCTTTCCAATAGATGATTTCAAATTCATATCCCAACATCTTAGTTACCTATTTTTGTTTCTCTTCCGAAGATAGTCTCTGTTCCAAGAAGTATTTAATACTAGAATGATCTATTTTGACCTTGAAGTTCCTACCTATTAGGTGAGGACGGCATTTCTTAAGAGCAGGTAGTATTGCCAACATTTCCTTCTCATAAATGGGATTCTGTAGGTTCTTTCCCTTGATTGGATGACTTTTGAAAGCAAGCAGGTGTCCTTTCTGCATTAGAACAACACCAATGCCATTTCTTGAAGCATTGCATTCCACAATAAAGGTTTTTATGAAGTCTGGTGAGGCAAAAATAGGAGCTTTGCACATTGCCTCCACGAAAATTTTTAAGGGCGAAATTTCACCAATTGGTTATTTTTTGGACCTTTTTTCAAAAAATAAATTCACTATTTGGTCATTTTTTGTCTCTAATGTCGCCTATATTTACATAAAATATGTTTTTTATCATAATATTTGCCAAAATTTACAAGTTTTGGTAGTAAATTGTATGTTTCATATTTAATATTCTCCTATCAATCTATATATCTGTTTTTTTCAATCCAAAATAATCACCTAGAATACTATACTTAAGTATACTTTTATAATCCTTAAAAAATACCTTGATTGCCTCTTTAAGATGTTGAAAAGCTTGAGTTGCCTCTGGAGTCCAAGAAAATGCATCTTTATTCAATAATGTTGTTAGAGGTATTGCTATTTTTCCATAGTTCTGAACAAACTTGCAGTAGTACCCTATTAGACCTAAGAATCCTCTAAGATTCTTCAAGGTTTTGGGAATCGACCATTCCATCATGGCTTTAATTTGTTTAGGGTCTACCTTGACACCTTCATGTGATACAATATGACCCAAATACTCTACCTCCTTTACCCCAAAGAAACATTTGGAAGGTTTTTCATATAGTTGTTGCTCCTTTAGTAGTTGTAGTACCTTGTCAACATGTTGAATATGTTTTTCCCAAGACTTGCTATAGATTAGTATATCATCAAAGAATACTAGCACAAATTTTCTAAGTAAATGCTTAAAAATGGAATTCATCAAACCTTGAAATGTGGAAGAAGCATTTGTGATACCAAATGGCATGACCAGAAATTCATAATAACCCTCATGAGTTTTGAATGTTGTTTTTGGGATGTCTTCATCCTTCATTCTAATCTGATGATACTTGGAATGAAGATCCAACTTCGCGAAGAAAAATGCTCCATGTAATTCATCTAATAATTCATCAATGATAGGAATGGGAAACTTATATTTCATGGTGATCTTTTTTATCTCTCTTTAATCTAGACACATACGCCATGATCCATCGGGCTTGTGTACCATTACCACTGGTGCAAAGTAAGAACTTTGGCTAGGACTAATTATGTCAACCTCTAACATGTCTTCAACCATACTCTCAATTTCACTCTCTTGGAAATAGGGGTATATGTAAGGTCTAATGTTAGGAGGAACACTTCCTGGAATTAAGTGAATAACATGATAAAATCTCGAATGGGAGGAAGCTATTTTGGAATATCTTTAAATACCTTGGAATGCTTATTAATGACCCTTTGGAGATTTGGGAAAATATGAAACTTAGATGTTTGAACATCTAATGAGAATAATAGTGCAATCACACCTTGATGAACCTTTTTCATTAATTTTGTCATACCATTAGAGCTTATCACCTTGCTTGGTTTCCCTGTGATACCCTTTAAATTGTATTCTTTTCCTTCCCATAAAAATTTCATAAAAAGCTTCTGAAAATTAAAAGCCATTGTTCCCAATGATTGTAACCATTGAACTCCTAAGACAACATCCACACCACCCATTGAAATAGAAATCATTGGACTATTCAATACATATTCCCCCATAGTAAGATTGATATTATGGAATTTCCCTAAGCAATTGATAGTTCCTCCATCTGCAATCATTAATTTAAGCTTTGCTTCTAGATATACATAACAATTGAGAACTTTTGCTAATTTACAGTGAATGAAATTATGAGTACTTCCAGAATCAATCAACATTGTTACCTTTTTCTTTTTGATATATCCTTCGATCTTGAGAGTTTGAGGAGTGCTAATTCCAAGTAGTGTACGACAGGATATGGTGGGAGTAATCTATTCAGAAGTAGTATCTTCGATTTCTTCATCTTGAGATGGCTCCTGTTCTTTTGGTTCTTCCTCTTCACAATCTATGTAGAATAATTTCTTCTTGCCACACTTATGTCCCTTACTATACTTGTTGTCACAATTAAAGCATAGGACTTTTTCTCTTCTTTCATCTAGTTGTTGAGGTGTCAACCTTTGAGTTTGGTTAGAAGAAGGAAAATTATTCTCTATGTATGTTTTGGAGGTGGTAGTAGCCATGATCATATTTTTACTTTTGACCTTCCTTGCCACCATGAAATCATTCTCTAAGGAGGTCGGTTCAAAGAGACACACCTCATGTTGAATTTTATCCTTCAAGGTTCCAATAAAGAGATCCAACAAATTATCTTCTGAAATATTCTTCACTCTAAGACTTAGCTTCTGAAACTACTTGATGTGCTCTGTAACTAGACCTTTTTGCTTGAGATTTATTAACCATCTAAAGAAAGTGTTGTTATTAATATCCCCATAATGTGCAATCAATTCTTCTATGAATATACACCAAGATATAATAGAGTCCTTTTAAATTGATCAGGATTTAAATATAATGATGCAATAGTAACCTTTTGCAAAGTTGGCATCTATTGTAGATCAAAGCACTGTTCCATTTGGAGTATCCATGTTATTGGATCATTTCCACCAAACTTTTTCGTGTCACTCTTGGGAAGTTGGGTTGTAATATCCCCATTTTGACCCTTAGGGTTTATTGGCTTCAATGTAAATATTGTTTGCATGATATGTATGATTCCTAGCATGGAGCTCAAGGCCAACGCCCTGCTAGTGAATGATCGGCCTTGAAGAGGCAAGTATTTGGTATTTTGGTAACCATGTGCTAGTAAGCCATGGAAAATGCAAATGATGTAAATAAATACCATGTAAATAAAAATACCAAGGGCTAGATATGGATGCAACGAAATGAGGGGGCTATGTGTATCCACTAGGGAGAGGTGAGGGGGTTATGGGATGGAACCCTAGGCTACTACATGTCAAATTGTGAACCCATTTGACTCCCATGCTGACCTTTAATTTTGTTGTAAGAAGGTGGGTGAAGAAAACTGTTCATGAGGTCGATGGAGTATGGAGCAACCCTGTAATCTATATGGTAGGGTATGGATCTATTTTTCTTGCCCCTTAAGCCACTATACCTCTTGGGAATTCACACACCTTGAACCAAATCCCATTGTTGATGAAGGAACCACATTCATCACGAATCACAGAGTGAGTAGGGAAGCAAGAAAGAAAATCATGCTTTTGGGTAGGTTCGAATTTGCAGAGCCGAAAACCCATAGAAACCCTGCGTAGGAAGCAAACGATTGAGAAAGCCATGGATTAGACCCTAGAGATAAGTTACATAGCATGATTAGCTTAGATAACCCGTGAGAGAACCTGGATCTGATAACAGAATATTGATTTGTGGGACAGAGCTTCGACCGCAACTCTAAGAAGGTTTCAGCTAGAATAACAGATAAGAAGGTTAGACAGAGGTGGTATATGCTTGATAACCCAACCGTATGTTGGCTTATCATTAAGGTGGAGCCCTGACTGTGAGAGAGCCCATTTATCCCTCCTTATTGGATACATATCCCCAGCTCGAGGGTGGTCTCTGAGAGCTAAAATAATACAGGTTGGGAAGAGACTTATGGTTGGGTTGGAACGTTTCATTCCATAGCTAGTTTGCTTGGAGATTTAATGCAGAAGATAAGTGTTCCTTATTCCTTAAATGATTCCTATTCTGCATATGTGCATATGTGTTTATTTATGTCTGAATGTATGATTTGATCCAAATGAGTGATAGAGTTGAATTCCCATGTAATAGGTTTCATTCTATGTTGTATGTTATTGATTGGTGAATGCATGACACATTGTGTGGTGATGATGCTTCCTCCAGCTATGGTTTTTAAGTACATGCATGCATTTATTTTCTTATGTGAATGGTCCATTGATGAATAGGACTATATGCCTATGCATTATGTTTCATTATGTTTTGCATGTCATTGCCTTATCTATGCACCTTTGCTTCTTTATATTATGTTAGTATTCATATGCATCTAGGCTTGAGGGATGGAACTAAGCCTCTACATGATTTCATGAATCTTCCTGGGAGAAATATGTGCATGTATTCCATTCTATGTGTGTGTGTATAAGGTTTCATCCCCCCCCTATGTTCCTTGATGTATGAATCTGCATATGGGAATGACTTATTATGCTGCCGCATATTTGTATTTCCATTGTTGTAATTTACCTAGATTTATCATTGATGAATTAGGGTAAGTCTGGTAAATGTGAAGGACACTCCAGCCAGGACTTGGGATGGAAGGAGCACCCCTTTGGATCAGATGAAGGGGGAGAGACATGTCATAGTGGAGGAGAGCTTCTAGAGAGTGGTGAAAGAGGTAAATATGGGATTTAAGTACATATTTGGAGTGGGATGAGGGTAGGAACAAACTCCTAGGGTGTGGATGAAGATCAAGTAGATGCATAGAGATATACAAGAGCTTTCCAATGGTACCAGACTTGTCCAATTTGGTCCAAGGATGAAGAAGTTATGGCATGAAGAATTTGTGCAGTGGGGCTTCCGACTTTCCGAACCCGCATGCGGATTGCGAATTACGGAAGTCGGAAGGGTAACATTGTCAGGGTTGTAAAGTTGGGCTTCCGCATTCCGAGTTCCGCAAGGCGGGTTGCGGATTATGTAAGTCAAGAAGGTAATTTTCCCGAAGTAACGAGAATGGCGTTCCACATTTCCAAGTTCCACAGTGCGGATTACGGAATGCGGAAGGCAGAAAGGGGACTTTGTCGGAGGTAAGTATTTAGGCTCTCGCATTTTCGAATCCCGCAATGCGGATTGAAAATTGCGGAAGTCGGGAGTAAACAATTTCCAGAGTCGTGAATTGGACTTCCGCCTTTCCGAATCCCGCAACGCAGATTGCGGATTGTGGAAGTCGGAGAAAGGGTCTCTGCGGATCAAAGAATTGGGAGTTCCAACTTCTGAGTTCTGCATTCCGGATTGCGGAAGTCGGAGGAGTGAATTTGTCAGAGCAATGAATCATTGTTTCAAATTCTGATTCCCGCACTACGGATTGTAGGATGCGGAAGGCGGAGGGGAGAATTTGTCGGAGTTGAAATTGATGATCCGACTTCCAACTTCCAATTGTGGCGTGTGGAACTACATATTGTGGAGCGATGATCATTGCAAGTTCATAGTTGCAGATCCTTTGAATTGATTGGGAAAAGAAGAAAAAAATTAGCAGGTGATTCAAAGGTTGTCTCCCATTGCCTCTAAAGGGCACCGAGGAGATTGGGGATGTGAAAAATGGTATCAAAGCTTCAGTTACAACACTGGGGCTGCTTTGGGGTCAAAGCATGAGTTACAAGCATAGAGATGTCATGAATTGGACCATGCTATGATGGAGAATTGGAAAGGGAGAATTCCTTAACCCTTGTCTTACTCTTGTGTTTATATTTATGAACTTGTATACAAAAACTTAGGGCATAGGAATTCCAAAAATGCAAGTGATTAGATAGTTGAAAATACATATGCGCTAGTGGGCATGCTGCTAGGTATTGCATAGTGCATGAGAAGATGTTTGTGCATGCATATGATGTTGACCTCAGGGGGCATCAAGTTGAGTACTTCTCGAGATATGACTTTATCCCTCTAATCCATCAAAGGCACTGGATTTCCTTCTAAAAAACTCAATATTGCTTGCACCCCATGAGTTTCCCTCTAGCAACTAGCCAGGCCCCGCATGTTTCCTTAAAGCAACACAAGGGGACATTAGAAAATTTGCAAAAAATATAAAGGGTTTCATTAATTATGCATTCATATTAATAGTATTTTGAAATAAAACATACGCCTGGACATAATTAAGACCCATACCAGCCACCTTGTCCATATTATGAAAGTATTAGTTTGGGTATTAAGGTTGGGAAGGGGCACCACAATAGTATCGTACCCTTATGTTGGAGGAATTTTGAACCAATCAACTAGGGTTTTTACATCCCATTTTTTATTAGGGACCTCCTAATTTTTATTAATTGTATTTCCAATATTGATTCAAGACCTTAATTCGATGAATTATCCTTTCCCTTCAAGTTGGAGAAGCAATAGAATATTGATTGCTTGTCAATGTCCTATATTGGAGTAACCCAAGACTTGGTGAAGGAGGTACTGCAACAAATTAAGATTCTATATTTGTTGCTATCCCTTTTAATACATAGAGTATTGGACATTGCGTGCATTCAGTAGTGTATATGGTGGAGGACTAATATTAGCCTAGAATGTAGTTGTTTAGGTAAAACGAATTTGGAATCCCTTTTAATTATTACAATTATTAGTAGAAATGGTTTGAGAAAGGCGTTTCTTGTTTACTTGTGTCCAGGTGTCAAGTGGGAATGACTTGGAGTGAGGAAAAAAAGTGGTATATATTTGGCTAGACGTCGAAATTACTTTTGAAGTTGCCTCCTTCATTTCATGTTGAGCAACTTGAAGCCAATAACAAGGAGGACAAGCAGGCTTTGTTCACTAGGACAACCCCATTATGGATATTATTGGAACACAATAATGTAGTACACTAGATCCCTTGATTTAGTGTTGGAAAAATTTAAACACACTCCCTCCAATGGTATGCTTCATACATGGTTGGATAACATTGTGTATTAAGCATACCAAGCATCAAACAATTCTCCACCTTTTGGTTGTATTTAAATTATCGTGTCAAAGACTAAGGTATAATCACTTCAATTTTTTCTTCTAGATATACATTTTAATGTTTCTTCCAAATATTTCTTACTCCCTTTACTTCGTGCCCTTCTCTACCTAAGATATACTCATTAGTTTGATTGACGATTTTTTTTCTCTCTCAAAGGTAGTGTATTTAAATACTATAATGACCAAAATTTGGGGTATTAATAGCCTTGACTAACTTCCTTGTTTTTTCAGAAGAAAAAAGCATGCAACTTGTTATTCATATCGAATCAAAGTTACATATAACAGACTTCTACTTTCAAGTAGATTCACTACAAAACCTACGAAAATATCTGCAGATAGTTCTTCTTAAAAGCAAAAAAGAACCATCCTTCAAACTATCTCAAAACCCTACAAGACTAAGAGAAATCCCATCAAAATACTAAGACTTCAGTTTAGGAACAAACTACCAAAAAGACAAAAGAACTCTCAGTGATGTCTGACTTAAGATAAAGACTTAGAAAACATGACAATGGCTAGAATCTATGAGATCTTCATTAATAAACTCCTCATAGAGAAGCACCCCATTCATTTCGCCCATCACCTTATTTGAGCGCACGTCCGCTTCTTTGTTGAAGATGTGATAGATATGACCAAAAGTAATCACATCAAAAGACTGAATCAGGTTCTTCACTTGAACCATCCATTGATGAAGAAAAACAGACTGCAAAGAAGAAATACTAGCTTCCCAATCAATTATAATCTTGGAATCTCCAAGAACCCTTAACTCCAAGAAACCTCTCTTCCTTGCAAACCACATTAACCCCCAAAGAGCAAGGATTTGTATTAGTTAATAATTTCAGTTTAGATTATGATATGGAACCAAATATTATGTATTCTACTTTTCAATTTTCATATATAATAAGGAACCACATGTAGGTAACCATTATCAAATTTATCTAGGCATTTCCCATATACATGTCTTATGGATAGTGTCATTTCTTCCTAACTTAAGTTCCAACCCATATCAAATAATTTCCTCGACAACTTATCCTATTAGGTATTATGTACTAAGCCTCTTTACTTAGAAAATATAATATTTTCCTGAGGGAAATATTTATACTGTTAAAATTGGACCCTATCTAAATAAAATATTTAAGCACATCCCTTTCCCATTCATTCCTTGTGTAATTTATTGCTTTTGATACAACAAAGTCTAGTTTTCAAGCTCATATCAATACTTTTTCCTATGAAATACTTGAGGTATCAATTACACGGAGGCATTTCCAAAATCCTAGAATACAACATTTAAAGGAATACTGGGTTGACACAAAAGCGATCGCAGCCATAAGAGGGGAAAGATGTGTGAAGTACACACCGCGGAAGGAAGGCCGCGCGGACGGTGGAGATTAATTCGAGTACCATAAGAGTACCATTGATATAAAGGAAAAGAGTACCATTCAATTTTGTCTAGTATATTTATGTGTTGCTAAATGTCTCAGAAGAAGACACTACAAAGAAGTTGTGGGAAAAGTTGGGAAACTTGTACTAGTCGAAATCTCTGGTTAACAAGTTGTTTCTTCAGAAGTTGTACCTTCTAAGGATGGGAGAAGTTCACTCGGTTGCATAGCACCTAAACACATTCAACACTACTATCAATCAATTGTTGAGGAGGAAAAGTGCATCAGCCTACTGTGTTCTTTGCCATAATCATGGGATAACCTGGTAATGGCTATTGGAGGCAATAGTACCACATTGAATATCAACAATGTGGTCGCATCTTTGTTTATAGAAGAAATTAGATGAAAGAACACATAAGTTTTTACCCATGGTGTCTTAATGGTACGAGGTCGACCTATAGATAGAGGAAAATGAAAAAAATCTAGTAGAAGATCGAATTCAAGAGGTAGATGTAAGACTAGATCACTTAGTCCAATGACGAAAACTTACCAGCAATGCGATAAAATTGGACACTATAGATAGAACTATAAGTTGACTAAAGTCAAGAAAGGCATAGGGACTGGCTGATGGTAATACTTCACAAGGGGAGAAATGTGATGTGTATTTGGCCTCCATAAGTACACAATTGAATCATGAGTCTTGCCTAATCGAATCGGGCGTGTTAGACCATAGAACACATCACAAAGAGTGGTCATGTAAGTATGAAAGGATTGATGACATTGATGTCCTATTGGGAGATGACTCGCTGACCAAGATAGTCATTTGAGGCAATGTTTAACTAAATTTGAAAGACAAAAGGATAGGAACACTCCTGGGATTTTTGCATATCCCAGGTTTGGATCGAAACCTAATCTCAGTACGTAAGATGAAGAATGAAGGAGTGTGATATATATTTGGGAAATATAAGTGTAAATTGTTGTGAGTACCAATGGTGTTGATGATAGGAGTTTGGATGGAACCATGTACAAATTATTGGGAAGAACATACATCGATGAAAGTGCTAATATGCCATGTCCTAAGTTTGATGGAACATCTTCATGTCTAGTTAATTCGACCATGTTGTGGCATCAAAAGATGGTACACATAGGTGAGAAAAGTTTTCATGCTATGCACAAGAAAGGTATGGTCGAAGGTCTCCCTGAATTTCCTATAGAAATCAATTTCTATGAGTATTTTGTTTATATAAACAGAGTTGTGTTAGGTTCTCGTATGGTTCTACTAGAGCTAAAGAAATATTAGACTTAATACATAGTGATGTGTTTGGACTTTTGTTTGTCCCTTCACTAGGAAGATCTCAGTATTACATTTCTTTTATAAATGATTTCTCCATAATGACATGGTTGTATTTTCTAAAGAAGAAATCATAGGTTTTTGGGAGATTTCAAGAGTTCAAATATCTTGTGGAGAATTACACTGGAAAAAGGATCAAGGTGTTGAGAATTGATAATGGAGGAGAATTTTGTGGAACAACGTTTGACCCGTTCTACAAACAGTATGGTATAGCTAAAAAAACACAACTCCCTGCATGCCTCAACAAAACGAAGTTGTTGAAAGAATGAATAAGACGTTGATGGAGAAATCAAGGAGCATGCTCAATGGTGCTGAAGTCGCACAAGAATATGGGAAGAGGAAGTCAAAACGACGTGTTACCTACTGAATAGGTCATCATCGATGGGTTTGGTCGACTAGACTCCATATGGGGAATGAGATGGTAAGAATCCCTCTCTTACACATCTCAGAGTGTTTGCGTGCGATGCCTTTGTGCTACCCCAAAGGAGAAAAGAACTAAACTTGACTGCAATTCATAGAAGTGCATATTCATTGGATACAAGGATGGGATGAAAGGATATAAGATGTTGAACCCAATGATGAGGAAGGCATTTTATAGTTGAGATGTGATCTTCAAGGAATTCAAATTCACTTCCGGGACTAAAGAGGTTGAAAGAGAAAAAGAAAAAGAAAAGAAAGAGTTTGTAATGAACAACAAGATTCTGGATTTGGGAGAGTCGTCTGAATCCAACAAAGAGGTGGAACAATAGACTATAGATTTGAGGAGGTATGATCAATCAATACAACAACCAGAAATATATAGTCCACCTAACTTTCTCTCTATCATTCTGTTATCTTCCTTTTCATATTATGGCACCTATGTAAATCCTTCAATCCAATCCCAAATTTTTCTTAAGGGGTGATGTTAGATTATTTATACATTTGGGAGTTAGTTAATATTAACTTGGTCTAATGTGTCTTTAGGTAAAGTGTGTTTCTTTAGTATGCATTTGTACCTATGTAATCCAATGGTCATGATATTTTCTAGACATAGAGTGAACAAATGGTTCATATTTACCTCGATCATAATGGTTATTGATCCATGCTTAAAAGCCGATTGGTCCATGATATTTATTGAAAGAGCACGGAGGGTCATTTGCATGATGATGATGATTGTGAGAAACACAATGTAAATAATTTTTCCTTTTGCATTAATATTTTGCTTCAATTATCTATTTGGTTGGTGCCATGGACCGTTTCCCTCTTTGATGGTTTTAACCACATAAAACATTAGTGTGTTAATCTCTGATCTATTTGTGTCAGTGGTTTCTAAGGTGTTCGACCTATGTGCAAATACCTTGTTTTAGTCGAACAAGCCCAAGCTCTATCAATATTGGTATACAAAATCTAGATAGATCCCTCATAGATGATTAGGAGGTCATCAAACCTATGTTATTAGTGATGGAAATATTTGACCTTACCAACTACCACCCTTTTGATGTCCAAACTTAAGGAATATGTATGTTTACCTTGGATTGGAAACTTATGGAATATGCATGTTTACCTTGGATTGCACTTGTCATCATTCATCATGTTTGTTTCAATTCCAATCCTCTCAAACCTCCTCTTATCTTCTAGAAAAACATGATAATACTATCATGGTTTGACTACAACTACTACAACTCTTTGGAGTTGGTTCAAGCTATACTTTGGCATGGAACTATGCAATTAAGAGTTCTCTACCTAGACTAGTGCTACTGTGGGTAACCTCTTAGGAACTAGTGCATATCTATGTACATTATAGCTTTTCATGCAGTTATTGTTAAATCATGATGTGTCATATTTGTTGACCCAATAACTTTCTAACTAGCTAATTGTTTTGAGCTATGTTAATTTTCACATAACATTTTCATATCTAGATGAGTGTCTTTATTTCCAACAAGAAAGTTGAAATGGGGAATTGGATTATGTGTACATGGTTATTATTGGGATAAGCTATTTCTCTTGAGGATTTACCTTTCAAAATATTGTTTAACTTCTTAGTTCCTTGACTAAGTACATGGAATTCTCTTACATGTAAGATACATTATACAATAGTTTATTACCTAAAAAATTATATGCCATAGATTTGCATATGGTTATTACGATTAGTACTATTACCGATCCAATAGCAGTTGTGAATCAATCAACGAAAATACAACATAGTTTTTTATCATACTTCAGAGTGCTTGAACAAAATCATTCTTTGTAACAGATACCATACACCTATGTAAATTCCTTCACTACATTTTATACAACACTTTGAAGCCTTTAAATATTTTAATTAAAGATGAACAAATCAAAGTTTTTGGTTTTATTATGACTTAAGATAAATGAACTTGCTAGAAAATTATACATGTATATCGATGCAATATAATTTCAATACTTTATAGGAAATAGAAGAAGAGAAACAAAAAAAAACAATCACTAAGGGACATGACAGGTTATGATGGTGTGTTTTCTCTCCTTTTTTCTTGAACTGATAATTGTGTTGTTAAAATATTGTACACCAAGGCTATTGTTAGTAGGTGCTTTAGTTCAGTTTGAGAAGCAAAACATATCGTTGATAGAATGTGTATACCCTAAATGGAAATAGAGAAACTAAAAATAAAAATTGATTGCTTTTATATGTGACCTTATAAAAGAATTTAATAAATGAAACACATGGGGCCTCTTGGAGAATCCCATGTATGATGTCCATTGCTCATATTATGTCCTCATTCATTGGTACCAACTACTATTATCATAGTATGAGGGAACTCTGGACATTCTTGTGCCATTTTAGATTAATATCTCAAGTGTGCTTTTGAAGACTAGTTTAAGAGATTTCTATCTTGGACCAATTTTCATAAAGTTGAGTATGCATGAGTTATGTGAACTCTAATTATTATCATTGCGATCTCTACTAAATACTTTCTAAAAGTTTATGAAATCTATTTCAAAATTTTTGAAAGTTTATAAAATCTATTTCAAAATTAAAACCAATACGAATCAATGGGTCGTTCAAACTTTATGAAAGTTTATTCCTTCCACATGATGTGGTCAAGGAAAAACAATATGATTCAATTATTTAGGTTTATAGCAACAATTTCCAACGCAATGTAGTGTTGAAACTTGTTACAACGTAATTTTCCACCTTGTGAGCATCAACATTCTTTGGCCTATAGGATCCATTTCACTGACTCAGATCCACTTTATATCCTTCAGACTCTATTTTTCCCTATTTTTTCCCTTGTACGCTAGTTGCATTTTTATAGCCAGCGTACCCGCGAGTTGCATCACTATAGCCCGCGGGTAGCATGTAAAATGGTAAAAATCACTAGTTTATTACTTTTTACTCCCAAAAAGCGGTCATAGGGTGACCTTTGGCCCTCCATTTTCCCAGTAACTCTTCGATGTGTCATTTCACTTACCTTTGGAAGGACTATATATTGAACACATATGGCTTATGGACGGGAGGAAAAAGAAGAGCAAGAGAACTCTAGTGGATTTTTTCCCTATCTTGAGTCTACACTCATTGATCCTTGTAGTTGTGAACCCCTTATGTTCACCTTCCAAACTCCTACCATAGTTTGAGTTTGTCATTCATGGAGGATTGAAGTGGTGGAGGCGCAAGTGGATTGATCCAGATCTTGGTTCAAATTGGTTGCCGGCAAAAGGTTGTATCTCATTGTACTTCTTCTTGTTTATTAATAGAAATACTCATATTCTCGTCCATTAATGTTGTGAATGTTGTTTATTATGCATTGGGTTGCATTTACTTATAATATCATGGACCATTTCTATTGATGATGTTAATATCGTTTATATATTATATGTACTTGTTGTATATTGGCTGTCAAGACTAATTTGCAGATTCAAGTGCACGGATTGAAAGCTCCAACGAGGATCTACATCAAACATTTGGATCGAGGTTGGTTAAGTTCTTCATTATCTTAGCATTGTCATTTATATAGGATAGCATTGAGAATTGAGTTAATTTTTGGTAGTCAGCTATCTGTTGTGGTCTATCCCAAGCCATAGTGAGTTTTCTCCAATAAAAAAATGGCGACTCCGCTAGGGAGAACATCCATGTTTGAGAATTTTTTATCATTAGTCCTTAATTAGAGTTGTTGTTTGTCGAAGCTCTATGTCACTGATTGGCCATTGAGATACACTATAGAAAACTTGCTTTTTCTAAGCCATTGGACTCTCTGTTTTCCCATTTTCCTTTCCTTACCCGCGGGCTAGCTTTTCTCTTCCTGCGTACGCCCGCCTCTGTTTACTCTACTGCTCGCGGGTACCCGCAGGTTTTCCTTCGACAGTAGCGTACAACTCCGGCTTTGGTTGATTTATGACTTTTGGTTGTTGCTGGGTTGGCTTTGGATGATCTTGAGTCTTTGTTGGCCTATTTCTTGACTGTTCCATACCTTGGTTGTGACCAGAACTCTTTGTTTCTCTTGGTTGAGCCTTGTTGGTTTTTTACCCATCTTTGGATTTAGCCTTATTGGTTTATTCCTTTTGAGCTCATTCCTTTGGCTGAGTCTTACTTTTTGGTGTCTGTCGAGTTGTCTTAGTGATCTCCTTGGCATATCAGTGACTAGATAGTAGGATTTTGCTTGCGTTTTTCATTTCCTTATATTGAAAAATACAAAAAAAATACATATAGTTTTGCATTTTCCATTTGCTTATAAGAGAAAATACAAAAAAAAAAATTACTTTCCTGTACTGCATCTTGCATTGAGTGCTTGCCGCTTTCATATAGGTTCTTCTTATGCATTGAAAAATATAAAAGGATTGCATTTTTATTTCGAAACCTTTGGGTTGATTTTGCATACTAGTGACATTGTTTTTATTGGATAGATGAGTCTAGGATTTGACGATTTTGCATACTATTGAGTCATACACATCATTAGTTTCACGACCATATCCTTTGAGTAACCACAGCCACTAAAATCAACGCTTAGTATTAAAATTGATTAGACCGATTTTATTTATAGGGTACACCAACTAGCATAGGTTTAGAGTCTTGGAATAGATCATTGTGAGTTAACACTCCAAAACTACTAGACGAAACATTAGGTGTCTAACACGGCAGTGGAGCAATCCATGGTATACATCGGTGTTCTTAGGAAGCTCTACTCAAACCAGAGTTAAGAACGAGGTCACGGGAGGTTGGTTGAGGAGATATCCCTCTGATACCGGCTGAACATGGGAGATATTTCCAGGATTTGTTCGTATCTGGGGACTCTTGGGGGATTTTACCCTCATTTAGTTTCGGGCTCAGCTACCCTTCCCATACGATGGATCCCACCTATGACTATCCCCCTGAGCATTGGTTATATTGCGGTGACCATAGTTTCCTTACCTAGGTATCGCATAGGGTACTTGCAGTGGTTAAGCTATTTGTGTCCTGAGTCAGATAGGGATTAGACAGCACAGTTGTTTGTTGCTGAGGGTTACGACCCTTTGCATGCAGTGAAGCCTGGGTGTCTCTATAACTGATTTTGTTACCTCCCGCTATAGTTTGGGAGTCTCAAGCCTCTCCTAGGCGAGACATATCGGCTCTAGTGCCAGGAGCTCATTTAGCCACTTTGTTTGTCTGCTCTTGGCTGTAGTTTCTCTAGGTGTGTGCTTTTGATTTACTGCTTTTGATCAATAGTTGGCCTTTAGGGGACGTTTTGATTTTATATTCTCTCTGGAGATATCGTGGCACGGAGTCCTACTCTCTGCCGATCCCGTCAGTTGGCTGGTTTGCATCCTACAGAACTTTCATGTCGCGTTGCTAGGGGACGCCGGCGGGCTCCCTCCAAGTCTTTGGATTCTTACGAGACTTACATCCAAGACGTCATGACCACTGCACACTCTGACACGGGAGAAATCCCTACTAGTCCATCGGGTAGAGTTGAGCACACTTCAGACACCCCTACTCCTCGTGAGGCGTGGGGAGGTGATCCACTTGAGACCCAACCTAGTTTGTTTGGTCCGGATCCACCCGAGGACGACTCGTTCGATCCTTCATATCCACATGGTTATCTACACAGGATACCAGAATTTCATGATGATATAGGCCCTACGGTCAACCCTACCGCATTCTCATATGGTATGCCAAATTATACCACAGTTGATCTTTCCACTACTTTTGGTAGCCATGCTGGCGCCATTCATTAGCAACACTGCACCCACTAGGGGCAATACCCTCGCCGAGGGCACCACGTTGTCCACTCACACACATAATATGGGGACCGGTCGTGTTCCTCCTAACAATGCTAATATTGGAAGACGACCGCCTCCTAGGGCTAACCAACCTAATAGGAACATTGTTTGAAACACGACTCGCCATCCACCACCTAACACACATATCGCTACTCGTCAACCCAGGGCCACTTTCATGAATGTTAATGCTCCTCCCAACCACAGGGGTGGACATATACCTCACACTTTTGCGTTCATCGCTGCTACTAGTAATACTAATGTAGGAAGTGGGAATATATCGTACCCTCATGGTCATAACACCACCATTCTTGCTACTAGTAACACCAATGTTGGGGTTGGGAATACTTCTCATGCTTTAGGTCACCACACGACTGCTCATGCTAATGCTAGGGGTGGGAACATACCTCACCATTATGGTCATTACAACTCGGTTCCCGCTACGAATAATACGTATATGCCCCATACTTATGGTGGCAACCCTTACTACAACACAGTCGGTGCTGGCCACCAGTACAACCCACCTCAATATGATGCCCAAAACACTTATATGCTTGCGTACTCTCATATGGGTCAGGTTGGAGGAGGTTGTCAACCTTATGGCCATGGCCAAGCTTATGGTCCTTCAGGTCCTCATTATCAGCAATTTAATGCTCATGGTCAAGCTTTTGGTCCACCTCATAATTCAGTTTTGTTCAACCAACCTTTTATGGGAGCTTATAATCAAGCTTTCCAGTCGCAGCTCCCGTTCCTTGCACGTTTGAATCTCCTGAATCTTTTGAAGCTTGCGAATGATCCGATGTGTCACGGCCCTAATTGGCCTCCGGTCCCTACCAAGATCCCTTCAGACATTCCTAAGTTTGAGGGGAAAGGTGGTGAGGACCCGGGTGATCATGTCACAACGTTTCACCTTTGGTGCTCCTCCAACTCATTGAATCACGATTCTGTTAGATTACGACTATTTCAACGCACCCTCATGGGGGCAGCCGCGAAGTGGTATGTTGAGTTGCCTGGGAACACCTATAGGGGATTCAATGAGATTGCTTTGGTTTTCTTGGACCATTTCCAGTTGTCGGTTCGCTATGATACTGGCACTGAACTTTTGTCTACCTTCTGTCAGAATAAAGCCACACATATTTATGACCACGTTCAAGAGTGGCGTCGGCAAAAGAGGTTAGTGAAAACCAACATTCCTCCAGAATTTCTGTTGGAATGGTTCCTCAAGTCTCTACTCCCATACATTGCGAAGGATGTTTCGATGTCCGGCATTGTGACTGAGGAACAAGCCATCTTGAAAGTCCAACAGTTAGACTTACTATACTCTCATTCTGGCATTTTGTATGACATTATTCCTGACGCACCGCAAACACGCCATGAGCCCAAGTCAGTTCCTAGACCACGTGCCGATGGAATCGTGGGATTCGCAAGTACTCACCCTGTAGATTTGGTGGCTAATCAAATGCAAAATTTATCGCTAAACCAGTCTACTCCTAGACAGGTTCACACCTTGTCCACTTCGACCCCGTCGTCTGATGTACACAATGTGCAATCCACGAAACCGTCAGGTAACCAGCAACCTAATGGTAATAAAAAGGGGATAAACAACCGTAGGGGTGGAAACAATGGGAATAACAATAATAGAAATCGCAATACCCCTCGTAAGGAGAATGCCAACCCTCCTCGGGAAGGCGAAAATGCTGGTGAGGACCGTAAACCTAGGCGTAAGGTGAAGTTTCCTTGCAAACTCTGTGGGGAAGATCATCTTACTCACTTATGTCCTCGAATCAAAGAAGCATCGAATCATTTGGAACATAGCCCAGCTGTGTTAAAGGATCCCCTTCCTCATCATCAAAACATGGCTTCGCATGCTCCCACCACCGGTTATGGACCTACTGAGATGACAACGTCTTCTTCCAATACTAGTGGTTATGGATGTGTGAATGTGGTTCAATAGGAGGTTAGTGTTGCCACTCGTCAACGCGATTATGGTGCACCACAACCTAATATGGGGAGTGAACCTCCCCTTCCTCCTAATAATTCCTTGCATATCGAGAATCCCTCTTATATGTCGTGGATACCGAAAGGTGTTCTTAAGCGCTCTACGCATAATCCTAATGCTCGAGCCGCCCAGAACTACTCAATTGTGGAATATTTGGGCCAAACTCCGTGTGCCATGTCGGCTCTTGAGGTCTTACAGGCCTGTCCTTCTCAAAAGCATGCCCTTTTGAGTGCGTTAGGAGTTCAGGATGGTGGAAGTCCCAGTGTTATCAAGTTCGACACTACTGATGTTCAACCTCGCTTACCTTACCACGTGGCTTTTCAAATCCAAGTAGCGTGCCTTCAGAATTTTGTCAAACGTACTATGGTTGACGAAGGTGCTTCCACGCCAGTAATGTCGTTAGCTTGCTGGAAAGCTCTTGGATCTCCTCCTCTACTCGTGTCTAGAACCACGCTCACTGCATTCGACGGTTGATCTTTTATGCCGCATGGAATTATCCCTTCCCTTGTTGTCTGCTTGGGAGGTAAACTTGTGCCTATTGAAGTCGAGGTGGTTGATGCGCCCATCGACTACAACCTTTTACTGGGTCGAAATTGGATGTACGCTATGAAGGCTGTCGCGTCCACTGTATTCAGAGTTATCTGCTTTCCTCATGAAGGCAAGATTGTGACCATCAATCAGCTGGATTTCGTTAACACTCCTTCCACAGCATCCACAGGATCCATAGTCCCACAAGTTACCGATTCTCAGCCGGAAACTGGGAACATAGGTGTTGGTATGTACCCTTCATTGATGGCAACTTATAGTTTTCCTGCACCTGTGAATTTTATCGGAACCATTTCTGACGATGCGTCTCCTCCTTTGCATAATATGTCATTCTAGACTTCCTATTGTAATGATCCATGGACTTTACCATCTACGAGTTCTACATATGGAGACATTACGCATGTCGGGATGTCTATGCCACTATCTGTAGCTGAGCTTGCTTACCAGCATATTCAACAAGCCACTGTAGAGCTGGATCTCTCTTCTTCTCAGACAGTCGAGGAAGATCTCGTTACGCTGCCGATTTGGGTGGCCAACTCGTCTTATTCACATGACTACCTTGATGATACTTTGCCTTCAGATGAATCCATTATCGAGGCTATGTGTGGTAGTGAGAGACCTTGGAAAGATATGCACCATCATTCTTATTTCCTTCCCAACCTCAACCTCGCCGAACAGGAAGAGTTTAGGATGACTCTAGCAGAGATGGTTGGTCACCCTGTGGCTCTTTTAGGGTCGCATGATATTTTTGCAGAGGGGAATATGGCCAATATTTCCCCGACTATGTCGATCAACATCTCTCGTACTCCCGGAAAAGTGGAGAATGTCTACATCGGTGCTGATTGCACTCCTGAGGAGATTGCCATTTACACTGAATTGTTTACAGAACTCCGGGAATCTTTCTCCTGGTCATATGAGGAGATGACAGGAATAGACCCCCACATTGTTGAACATGATATTAGAACGTATCCCAATGCTAAACTGGTTCGACTTCGCCTACATGCTATGAACCCTAGGAAGGCAGCCGCTATCAAGGCAAAGTTGGAGAAACTGCTCAAAGTTGGTTTCATCTACCCCGTTCCCCTTACCGAATGGGTGTCAAACCCTGTTCTTGGAGATAAGAAGCAGGGAACAATCCGCGTATGCACCGATTTTAGAGATTTGAACCGTGCATGTCTGAAAGAAAACTTCCCCATGCCATTCATCGATCAGATCTTGGATGCTTATGTGAGAAGTGATATTTTTTCATTCATGGACGGCTTTTCAGGCTATAACCAGATTCAAATCAAACCCAAGGACCAACATAAGACAGGTTTCATTTCTCCTTGGGGAACGTTTGCATACCGAAAAATTCCCTTCGGCCTTAAAAACGCGAGAGCTACGTTTCAACGTGCCATGACCCACGCCTTTCATGATCTTAAAAAGATTATGGAGGTTTTCTTGGATGATCTCACCGGCCATTCTCGCAAGAGAGTGGACCACCCCAACCACCTCCGCCTGATTCTCGAACGATGTATACGCTACAAGATTCGATTGAATCCTAACAAGTGCATCTTTGTTGTAAGAACTAGTCACCTTCTGGGCTTCATAGTTTCGAAAGAGGGTATTAGAGTCAATCCTCTTCAAGTTGAGGCAATACTTCGGTTGCCTCCTCCGCGCAACTTGTTACAACTTCAGAGCCTCCAAGGGAGAGCTACTTTTCAGCATCGATTTGTAGTTAATTATGCTAATCTTACCAAAGGTTTCGCGCACGTATTGAAGAAATACACACCTTTTATCTGGGATGAGCAAGCCCAACAGTCTTTCGACGCCCTTAAGAAAGCTTTGGTATAGCTTTGGTATCGGCCCCTGTGCTTAGTCCACCCCTGTGCTTAGTCCACCTAACTTCGCACGAGATTTCATCCTTTATGTGGCCGCGTCTCAAGAGACGATTGGCATGGTCTTGGTTCAAGTTGATGACGTGCTCGTTGAGCATGTTATCTATTACCTTAGTCGAAATCTAGTAGATGTTGAGCTAAGATATACTCACGTAGAAAAGCTGGCACTTGCGACTGTCCATGCAATCCAACGGTTACGACATTACATTTTGCTTAGAACTACCATAGTTGTAGCACATATCAATCCATTTTAGTTTGTGCTATCACGACGTCTTATAGGGGGGAAGTATAATAAATGGATTGTGATGCTTCAGGAATTCGATCTTGATTTTGCTTTGGCGAAATCGGTGAAATTGTTGGTGTTTCCTGAGCTTATGTCGGACCTTCCAAGACTCGATAAGGATGTCATTCATGAATATTCCTTTGTGGATGAGCACATATTCCTTATCTCGTCTGAGGACCCTTGGTATGGGGATGTCATTATATATCTCCAAACTTTGAAGTTTCCTCCGCATTATTCACGGGATGAGCGACGGCGTGTGAAACATCACGCTAAAGATTATACTATCGTCGGTGACACTTTGTATCGCCGAGGAAAGGATTCCATTCTCCATCGTTGCTTAACTCATGAAGAAGCGGAGCGGGTGCTTAATGATTGCCATGCAGGGGAGTGTGGCGGTCACTTATCCGGGCTTGCTACAGCCCAACGTATTATGCGAGTTGGTTACTTTTGGCCTTCAATATTTAAGGATTGTATTAACGCTATGAAGAGATGCCACCCTTGCCAGGTGTTCTCTCAGAATATACACTCGCATCCAGCGCCCCTTCATCCGGTCGTCACCATCGGTCCCTTCACCAAGTGGGGGGTGGATTTCATGGATTGCAAACTAACTTCAGCTGGGGGGCATCACCATATTATAGTGGTCGTGAACTACTTTTCCAAATGGGCTGAGGCCATGCCTACCATAAAAGCCGACGGTGCTACTGCATCCCATTTCATGTTCAATCAGATCATTACTCGGTTCGGTATTCCGAAAGAGATTGTCACTGACCATGGCAGTCACTTTCAGAACAAGATGATGGAGGATTTGTCTCTCAAGCTTGGGTTTCGTCAAGAACACTCATCTTCTTATTATCCCCAAGCGAATGGTCAAGTTGAAGCGGTTAATAAGTCTTTGAAGACCATTATCCAACGTACCATCCAACAAAGCAAGAACAACTGGCACATCATGTTATATCCTACTTTGTGGGCGTATCGAACCGCAGTCAAGACTGCCACGGGATTCTCACCATTTCAGTTAGCACACGGTGTGGAGTCGCTTTTACTGATTGAATGCAAAATCCCTTCACTTAAACTGGCCATAGAGCTCCTCCCTGATACGACAGGTATTGAGCAACGTTTAACCCACCCTAAGCAACTTGACGAGCAACGTCGAGATGCCGCTGTGGCTATAGATGCCAACAAACGTTGTGTCAAGGTTCAGTATGATAGGTCTGCCCATCCCCGGCAGTGTGCTGAAGGTGACTTGGTCCTCTTATATGACCAAGCCAAGGAACCCCTGGGGGCAGGAAAATTTAACCCCATGTGGCATGGTCCTTACATCGTGAGGCATGTCCTGGAAAAAGGAGCCTATGAATTAGAAGACTATGAGGGGAATGTCTTGAAGGAGCCTAGAAATGGGCTCTACCTCAAGCGGTATTACGCTTGAACTTTTAGTTCGAGCTAGTGCCCTTTGTACACTATTATATAGTTATTTCTGTACATAGCTTAGTTTTCTTTGGGTTTCGGGTCTGTTGATTCGCTTCCGTTTGATTGACAGATGTCAGCGGAATTTTCTACATTCATAGGCTTCGCGGATGGTGCTAGCCGTCATACGTAGCGGGTTGCTTCTGTTGCCTGGGTTATTTATTCGTCTGACCATCTAGTTGTGTCTTCAGGAGGTGCTTGTCTCGGTCCTACATCTAACAATGTGGCTAAGTATGGTGTCATGATTGAGTTAATTAGGGATACTATGTAGGGCTTGTCGATCAAGAACGAATTTTTTTTTTTTTTTTTTAAACATCTTTATCTAATTAATAAAATAAGTTGACATGGCAAGATCTTAGCATTTCCTATAATTATCTTTTCTATTTTTTTTCTATACATCACAATTCAAAATGAATATAACACGTTGTTTTATAAGATTCAATCCTATTCTTTTTATATATCATTTCTCTCCTTCATAGTTGATCCTATAAAATGGATAAAATAAGATAACATAACAAAACCTTAACTTCTCCTATAATCATCATTTCATCTGCCTTCCTGTACTCTACACATTATTTAGTTTATATCAAAAACTAATCTCAAATAAACTTTTCTCCTTTTTGTAATCAGCCACATTTTATATTTTCACATAACCATACTTACCATTTTCTTTATAAATGAAATAAGACTTACACTACTTTTCTCTTTTCCCTACTCAACCACATTATGTATAAGGATATAACAATATTAACATTTTATTTTGTGGTTAAAATGTAATAAAAGTATTTTTGAAGAAGCACATCACAATAAACCACAAGGTAATCATAAAGAAATATTAAGTGACTCTCAACCCTATGATTCCCAATTCTAATTATATAACAAAAGAATACTTAAGTTGGAATATGAACAAAAGTGATATTATTATCCTAAGTCCACTGTAAACCAGGTAAATTAAATAACACTCAATGAGTAATTTTCTATATTTAAAGAAAAGTTTAAGTGAATTTATAAATAAGAGAATATGTTCTTTTCCCTCGTCTATTATAAACATAATAGATTAATAGCCCTATAATTTATAGTGCAATGTAATAATTATTAAGTTTACAAATATAACATCATATCCCTCTCCCTACCCTAGTGCATGCATGATAATTTAAATCACCTTCTATTTTTAAATTAGAATAAGTACCAACGATTCTCATGACAACTTAAAAGCACATTCTATTTTAAATTAGAATGGCTTCCAAAGACAACGTAATAATTTAAATCACATTCTAATTTTAAATTAGAATAAGTACCAACGATTTTCATGACAACTTAAAAGCACATTCTATTTTAAATTAGAATGGCTTCCAAAGACAACGTAATAATTTAAATCACATTCTAATTTTAAATTGAATGAATAACCAAGATTTACATGATAACTTAAAGCATATTCTATTTTTGACTTATTATGAGGTAATAAAGGTATGACCTCTCGGCTAATTCACGACGCATTTACTCTTATGATTATAAAACAATTAAATAATAACTGAAGATTATATCAAGAATATAACGGAGGTAAAACTACGCAGGTTGAGTAATAATTAAGGTATTAACATTATTTGCAGGTGACATATGTAGGGCGACATGAACTGCAATGTAATTTCACAAAAATTGCAGTTGCAAACTGTATGTAAAATCAAATGACAAGGAATAGGGGCGTCGGTTAATCAGATAGCTTAAAATAAATATAAGTAACAAAAGCAGGAATGGATTGATTGGCTCGATTGGTTCATATCTGAAAAGTTCCAGGCGTCATATTAGACCATAAAAGTTGCAGGCAGAGGGGCAGAACCGTTTACTCTTTTAGTCAGTCAATACATAACTATTCCACGCTTTTATGTGACTTGACAGAATCATAACCCAAATTGATATAAAGTTCACAAGAAACAATTTACTTTCTTGAAATCAGACAGAGACGAGCAGAGAATAGTAAAATGTAATCTTGCGTTTCATATGAAGGCAGAGTTTTCAATACAACACAAAATAAAACAAGCCTGGAGATCGATCTCTGAAACCAGGGGTGTAGAATCGTTCCCAGTGCACTCTCATCATTAAAATTGATAGGAAGTATCGATTCAATGTGATGGCAAGACATTTCAAAATAAAATAATATGATAAACCAGAGCTTGTCGACCCGGCGTGAGGAAACTGATACAGAATAATTCGATCTGAAATAAATCTAAACATAGTAATTCAATATAGAATCGAATTGGATGCAAAGATAGAAAACTGCAAATTTAACTATAGCGTCAATCCTGATCAAGCTTAAGGTAAAATTACCATCGCAACATTCATTATGAAATCCGATCAGTAATTAAACTAATTCCTCGAATTCAAGAACCGAATAAACAAAGAGGTCGACCACTGTAATCAAACTACAGCACCGATATGGGCATAAATTACAGTAAAGTTAAACTTTCTTCCCTAAAGTGCGTACAGGATTTATACGGATGAGTAAAATCAGACACTCAAGTATTCTCAAAGAAAACAAAAGTTCAGATCTCGTCAATCAAATAAGGATCATTTAAGATTTAAACCAGTTATTCGAGTAAAAACAACCGGCGACTTGGATAACCGAGTATGGAAAATTCATACCAAAGTCGATCTTACTATTTCAAATAAATCACAGTAAAATTATATACCCACCTATTCTGGAAACACCGAGAGATGCAAACTAGCATACCTATTCTTTACAGACAGACTTTTACACATACCGATCTGTATACATTTAGACTGATTCCTTGGATTTTTCAAACAGGGAGTAGATCTGGGGATTTAAATCGAGCTCTGTAATTGGTGTGCAGAGTCGATTTTTCAAACAGGGAGTAGATCTGGGGATTTAAATCGAGCTCTGTAATTGGTGTGCAGAGTCGATTTTTCAAACAGGGAGTAGATCTGGGGATTTAAATCGAGCTCTGTAATTGGTGTGCAGAGTCGATTTGCTAGTTGGATCTGAACGCATTTAAAAAAATACTAGATCGAAAATAAATGGGTATGGATGACCCGATCTCGATGTAAAGCAGAACAAGACAATGGTGTAACATGTTCGCAATGCAGGCTGTGGTTTAATAATTTCGATTCGTAAAATATTTCAGATCTTAATACATAATAAAACGTATCCAGAAGGCAAACAGATAGATAACTAATTTCGACTGTTTGTAAAAATAAATCAGATCTTATTGCATAATAAAACATATCCAGAATGCAAACAGATAGATAACTAATTTCGACTGTTTGTAAAAATAAATCAGATCTTATTGCATAATAGAACGTATCCAGAATGCAAACGGCTACCAAAATATTTTGACTATGATTCAAATAAATAAAATCTTATTGCGAAATTAAACATATTCATGACTAAACAGAAATCCTAGGTTCTTAAAATTAGATCTACAGAAAATTAAATTTAAATAATTTAAACAACGAGAACCTGTAGTGAAGGTAGCTCCAGTCGAAAGGTAGTCGCAGCTCCGCTCCCACTGTCGTCCACCACAGCCACTAACGGACACCTCGGTTAACCACCCAACCACTCTGGAAGTACTCTTCTTCCTTCCAGACCCCCGAGCTAGTCGGGTCGTAGAGTTCACACAAGTATTTCAGAAATTCAGCTTGGGCTTCCCTTCCCACCAGGATTTCTTAGCCAAACCCTTTAGATAGCAGCAAGTCTTTGAGGTACTCAAAAATTACGACAATCGTCCAAATTATGGGCCCCCTACCCATTCCTTAAGCCTTCCTTATAAAGGGAAATCTCTTGCGACACATGTCGCTTCATGCATAATTAAATATTTTTAATTATTTAATTATTTAAAACACTCACCCATCCAAGTGTCAGTTTCTCAAGGAAGTGCACCTACATCCCTAAGTTTGCTCTAGTTTGTCCCCCAGATATTTTAATCAGCTCCTAGCTTTTAGTTGACTAGGTGTCTAATCTATTTTGCTCCTAAATAATAATTTCTATTATTTTAAATGCTCAACAAAAGTAACTAATCATGTGCAAATGTCTAAGCTATTGTTATGCATTTGCTAAGTAATAATCTAGAGTTATTCTCCTAAGTTTTTATGCATTTTAATTTAACAATCAAATTCACTAGGATCACGGTGCCGCGTCGTTGGGCTCCTGGTTCCTTAATTTTAATTCTCTGACATGGCACCACTCCGTCGGGTCCAATCATCCATGGTTTCCATTCCTTGGCATGGTACCACCTCGTTGGGTCCTTGCGTCCATTCTTTTCGTTCTCGACAGGGTACCTCATCGTTGGGCCCTTCTGCCACCATATTTCCGTTTTGACTTGCGGGAACTCTTGTAGGGATTTTAGGAATCGTTACCATCCATCCTCCGTCTACATGTTATCTAGGGACTAATGGTGCTGAGGAGTGAGTCCGTTCTCACTGCGCGCCCCTCAACTCGTACGTGACCAACTCCGTCGTGGCCCACCTCGTACGCCCTCACGCATTCCTCTTGAGCAAGCGGATCAATGCTTATCTGCTCATGCGTGGTATTCTTGTCGGGAGTCGACATCGTCGTCGCTTCCCCTGTGTGTGATTTACCCGTACTCTACGACCCTTCATGTTCCTTTGTGTGTCCGTTGGTGAATCGTCTCACTTGTTTCTACACACACTTCTCACAACAAATTATTAGTAGCACTGTTCTCAACAATCATCATCTGGTTTCTAACTCTAGTATTGTTAAACATTTATGATTTATTCAAACTGGTCATTTATCTTATCACATATACATTTCGTCGCCAAATACATAATCACCATACAGCTAGTCGTTAAGCATTTTCCATCAACATAATTTTCCATAGTCATAGCTAATCGTTTAACATATGCAATTATTCCTTTACATCAACAGTTCAAATACACATACTCAAAAATAAGGCCCAAAAGGTTATTTAATTAATGTTTCAATCGGTCGGGTCACTCAGCAGGTGCCCTCAATGTCTACAAAAGTCTAGGGGCACTACATACTATTTCACATGGAATGCAGTCTTGAGAAGTCCGCCTGGATTCACAACTGGTTGTGTCTCAATTAAATGGTCAGTACCGTGTGAGAGATCCTATGCTACTACGGAAATTCCTAAGGGTAAGACTCTTGGAATGACATTTTGTTTCAATTACATACATACATGTTCCGAGAAGTGTTAATCATATATCTGATGCATACGCTAACTATGTATTAGATTGGCATTTTTCACATTCATCTTGAAGCACACAAATAAATGAAGACATTCACACATTTGTACATACATGTATAGTAGAACCGGAGAACCAAAGTTTTTATAAATAATATGTCCAAAATGGTAGTGTCACGATACAAAACTGGAGCTCGTAGCCCTCAAAAATATACATATCAATACAAAAATAAGATCCTGAGATATCTACTCCCTACGAGGAGGCCTAGCTTCCGCCCCGACATGATGTGTCTCATAGAAGTACTGCACTGCATTTGCTATCTGCTGCAGCAGTCGTACCCAGTTACCCGGCACCCCCACTACCTGGCGCTACATAGCCTCTAGCAGCTGCACCACCTCTGCCTATGGAACCATGGCAGTCATCCGTGATATGTTGGACCACAGAGTCTGTAGTGTCCGCTCTGCTATAGCACCTACCATCTCGTCACCCCTTCCCCGACGATGATGTCTCGGGAAGCCATCGGGTTTCACTAGGCCCTTCTCTGCGAGCAAACAGTCAAACATCAATACATGATACTACCCCCAAAAAGATTTTTGCATTTACATCTATAATAAAAAAATCCATAAAAATTTAATACATACAAAAACCTAAAAAGAGTACTCACGGATGTCTCCGAACACTGCATCTAATGGGAGCGGCATGTCCCGGTCCTGCCAAAAGTCTATCCCTGCATAAGGGTATTCATCTATCGCTATGACCTGTCGATCCCACCAGTAAAAGAACTCCTTTGTATACGGTGATGCCTGACGGCCACCACCCTATCGTGTCAATACCTCAGCCCACCGGGTCATGGTTGGGTCACCGAGACTATGAGGAGGGACCTAGACCCTCGGACTCTAAGCCCCGAAACCTGCTCAAAGAAGAAGCTGCACAAAATACTACCATAACCAAAAAAAAATTGCTTCCCCCTGCTTGCACTCTATCAGTTGGGTCTTCATAGACCCCAGTAGCGTAGTACACCAGTTGAATATCATAGGTTGCATGCACTTTGATGCATAGAACATAACGGGTCTCGATGCATCTTGAAGAGCTTTGGATCCTGTGATCTGCACTAAAGTTGCCACAACAACCTTCATACTCAGGTTGACTATGGCTCGGATGGGCACCTGACTTCCCACTGCCCGAGTATTTGAAACACAATATCTATCTATGTAGTCGGGGATGGTGATCCCATAACCCACAGTTCGAGATCAAAGGCTAGCCACCTCACCTCGACGGGACAAACCTGTGATGAAATAGATATCTTCCACCTCCAGTGAAAGTATTTGCCTGTCTAGGTTGAAGTTATGTGCATCAACATCCCAATAGTCTATCAAACAACGGAGCAATAGGTTTTGGGCCCTCAAACCCCCTATGCTCCAGAACTTGTATAAACCACATGCTTGCAATGCTTGTTGTGCACGCAAATCGTTATGAACAACCTCATCTACTTGGTCATGTTCCCTCTCCCTCCACTCTAGAACCATCCTGGAGTGAGAAAAAACAAAGATTTTATTCAATTTCCTTTGCAAAATTGACTTCGCGGCCATACCTGTGGGAAAATTGCATACAGTTGCGGGTACCCATGGTCAACCTGTGCATTGACTGCGAGTATGATGCCCTACCCGCGACCCGCATAGTAGTAGCCAGCGGGTAACACTGAAGCCATGTAGGGCATGGCCAAACTACAAATCTAACCAATAAAATTTGAAATAAAAACATTGAAATGGAAGATGGGGATGAGATTACCAACCTGCTCCTGACAGTTTGATGAATGGATGCCTGTAGCTCCCGGAATCAGCAACTGAACTTTGAGGTGAAAACTAACCACAAAACTCCAAATGGGTGAATAGTAAAAATGAATTGTAAATTTTTCTTACTATTTATAATTTTCTAGACCCACTTATCTATAGTTTTCACCGTTATAAGTTGTTTTGAACTAATATACCGTTTTGGAGTAGCATTTTTTACCAGATCTCTTCAGCGGAAGTCGTTTTCGAGCATTTCACACCTACGGCAGGTACGTTTCACACTTGGCATATAGGTTAGATGTCATTTTCACATGCATTATGCATTTGACCTTTTGACCACTTTCACAAACCCTAGGTGCGACCCTGCTCCTTAACTAACACGGAACCTTCACACTGCTATAGAAGTGTCGTTATGTGGCGGTAGGGCTTTTCCGAACATGGATACCCTAGTTAGAACCCCTTTGTGCATTATGGTACCCATGCCGTTGTCTGTCCTTAGGATTGGGAGTCCTTTGTAGTTACGCCATGACGTTGCGATAAAGACTCATACTCTACTTTGTCTTATGTTGGCCATCTCCCTTAAGGACTCCCCTCAGTTATATCATGTTGTGATTGCATTGCATCATCCTGCTTGCCGCTTGAGCCTTGTGACGGATCCCGCTTACTCAGTTGTTAGCCTAGTGCTTGAGCACTTTTCCTTGTCGAGCCTTGCAGAGCTTCCATTTGTCTTTCACAATTTGATGAACTTTTGACCCTGAGGGAACACACCCCCGAGTGTCCGCATCCTGCATACGCTTCCTTGCATAGATCATAGGTATGTTCCACTGCTTGGGACTAGTCTACTCGCTATTTGATACTCGTTCCCTCACTTGTTGTACTATAAGCAATTTTATTCTTTTTCAAGCTTTCCCCAAATATGAAAAAGACCAAAAAAATAAATATTCCAAAAAGTCGGACAAGATTATTATTACTACTTCTAGTTGGAAACTATTGTGTCGCCTTTGAACAGAGCATTCATTCCACTCCGTACATTATGAGTCGGGACTATAGTTGGACCTTAGGAGCTGTTCTTGTTTCTCAATTTTCTCCATCGATTGGTTAAGCTTCCAGTCATTATGGAGCCCTTTGTGGTTCCTCCTGCATCACACAGTCTATATCAAGTCTATGCTGCTTGAGTCTATCCATCTGCTCATGCTCTTGTTCAAAGGAAGTCCTGAAACCAGAGTCGGCCACTCCTCAGATCTCTTGACTATTGCATGTCGGCCATCCCTATTGAGTCAATTCGTTTCACCTGAGATCTTCCAAATCTTTCAGCGTAGCTGGTACCTCGTGTTGGTTGATGGGGGATGCCTTAATGCCCTCCCTCCAGTGAGTCTCGTTCCATCGACTTCAACCCATTTATTCTGGGACTTGAGGCTTAGAGTTCAGTTGAGTACCTTGAGGCTTGCAGTCATTAGTGGCAGGTTCTCTCACCATCGACAATGTTGGGAATACATCAATGTCTCCTGATCAATGGATTCATCCTAGTGTTCAACTTCAACACATCTATTCACACTCCGATGATTGTGCTCTGTGCCTTGATGCCCATTTTCATTATTGGTGGGTTATCTCGCATCTGTTAACAGTATACATCATTGACCAGTAATCAGACGATGTCACATCAAGTTCGACCCCAAATCCTTTATTCACTTGATGGGACTTGCACTGTCGAAGACTTGTGTAGAAGACCCCAGGCGATAGTGGCATTCAGTATGCTACTTATGACTATGACTTTACATCTGAGATATCACCTCTTAGATATCAGCAGTTTGTACCTCCAGTTTGCACCAGTTGTTTCCTTTTCAGTAGGAGACCATATCTTACTGTAGAGGGATCTTGGCTATGATCACTTATGACATGTATTCATTATGTACTGCCTATTCATGGCCATTGTATCATATTGTTGTACTATACTGACATGTATTCAGGGATACTATTATATTATGATGAGTGAGCTGCTCCTTCCACTTGTGTCTCCATCACTCCACTTCTGAGATTTATAATGTATTTCGGCCATCGTAGCATCAGTCTCTGACCTCACACATTAGGGGGCATTTGTTACAACGTAATTTTCCACCTTGTGAGCATCAGCATTCTTTGGCCTGTAGGATCCATTTCACTGACTCAGATCCACTTTATATCCTTCAGACACTATTTTTCCCTTGTACGCTAGCTGCATCTCTATAGCCAGCGTACCCGCAAGTTGCATCACTATAGCCCGCAAGTAGCATGTAAAATGGTAAAATCACTAGTTTATTACTTTTTACTCCCAAAAAGCGGTCATAGGGTGACCTTTGGCCCTCCATTTTCCCAGTAACACTTCAATGTGTCCTTTCACTTACCTTTGGAAGGACTATATATTGAACACATATGGCTTATGGACGGGAGGAAAAAGAAGAGCAAGAGAACTCTAGTGGCTTTTTGCCCTATCTTGAGTCTACACTCATTGATCCTTGTAGTTGTGAACCCCTTATGTTCACCTTCCAAACTCCTACCATAGTTTGAGTTTGCCATTCATGGAGGATTGAAGTGGTGGAGGCACAAGTGGATTGATCCAGATCTTGGTTCAGATTGGTTGTCGGAAAGAGGTCCTATCTCATTGTACTTCTTCTTGTTTATTAATAGAAATACTCATATTCTCGTCCATTAATGTTGTGAATGTTGTTTATTATACATTGGGTTGCATTTACTTATAATATCATGGACCATTGCTATTGATGATGTTAATATCGTTTATATATTATATGTACTTGTTGTATATTGGCTGTCAAGACTAATTTGCAGATTCAAGTGCACGGATTGAAAGCTCCAACGGGGATCTACATCAAATGTTTGGATCGAGGTTGGTTAAGTTCTTCATTACCTTAGCATTGTCATTTATATAGCATAGCATTGAGAATTGAGTTAATTTCTGGTAGTCAGCTGTCTGTTGTGGTCTGTCCCAAGCCATAGTGAGTTTTCTCCAATACAAAACTGGTAACTGATGGAAACTTGTAAGAGGAAAATGTCACTACACACAATGCAGTGTTTCAATATCCAATCACCTATGAAGTTATTGCTATATAGTATACATTGAAGACAGTTGATAGCTCGAGGAAGCACCTAAATAGTCTTGCTCCAACGAAGTATTTTGTTACCATGTCCTTCAAACTTGATAGATGTTTCTTGGAAATATCATAATTAATGAGTTGATAGTGTATCTGATATGCGCCGGCTCTGTCAGACTCCAAGTCGGTCATTTTTTGTCAGTCTGCAATGTCAGACATCAGTCTGTTTGCAGCCAATCCGGCTTACGGCAAGTTAGTATTTAAGTAGCCGCATTTGTATTCTGCAAGATCATATTTCTTAGGTAGAAATTTATTATAGTCTTTAATGAAACCATGTAGCTTCCAAGTGAAGTGATCGTGAGTCGGTGATAATGAATCTCTATAAATGAATATCGCTCACAGAATATTAGGTTAGAGATGAAAGAGATAGAGATAAGTGAAGAAGAGGAGATGTAAATCCCGTGAAATGTTTCAAGAGCCCAAGCTCTGTGTAATTGTGAAAGATTGAAGTAAAACTCATCTCTCTGTAAGTGCGGCAAAGTTACTCTGTTTTACTACGGCAATATATAAGTTCTTAAGTTTTATGTATTCATTCTCAAGAATGTTTGTTTATGCATGTCGCGCATCTATTTCATATTGACCTGTGTAAATGTTGTTTACATTTACGGTCTGTAATTCAAATCAAGATTCCCAAAGTATTTCACGGTGGTGAATGCCCTAGTTTAATGCGCAGTAAATTCAACATATGTTTTGGTTCTCATGTTTTAAGGAGAAATGTTTTAAGATAAATATTAGTTAAGTTTGGGTTATATGCACTTAGATAAGTATACAAAGTTAACCGTGCAGTTAAACTTTGTAAAGTTAAAGAAGTTTGCAAAAGTGATTTGCATGAAGTGTGCACTCCATACAAAGTCAAGTTCCGCAAAGTTAGAGAAGTGAGCACTTATGCGAACATTCAACTGCGCAGTAGAAAGTTGAATTGCGCAGTTAATCTCTACGCAGTAGAAAGTGGAAACTCGCAGTTAATCACCACGCAGTAAAAAGTAGAATTGCGCAGTTAATCTGCGCGCAGTAAAAGTGAAATTGCGCAGGTAATTTCCGCGCAGGTGATTTGTGAAGAAAATTATTCAACAAAATAATTTAGAGCAAAGTATTTGCTAAGTGGAGCGCAGGTCCTAAAAGCAAAGAAAAAAAAAGTATTTACGGCGCAGATCAATTCTTTTTTACTACGCAGGTTGACCCCTTTTCCCTTGACTGCTAGCAACTGTTGAGTTACTCCCTTAACCCTCCCAGCTTCGTACAAAGCAACCCATAGCTTCTCCTCCATAGAAGCCTCTGCCCACAACCTACATTCATCCACTATAATCTCTCTCACTTTAAACACACAACTTCCAATTACAACTACCAATGAAATCTGTATTGCATCCATCATTTCTTCCAAGTTATCTGAATGATTTTTAGTGCTTTCACACAGCTTGTACAAGTTGTTCCCCGCAATTACTGCCTTCCAATTCTTGGAGTCATAACCTGTACTACTGATGCACCCGCCATTTTCCATTTTCTTCCATATATCTGCAAGCCCTTGGAGGGCTTCTTTAGCAATGTCGACAGTTCTAGCCGTTTGAAGTTGTTAATAGGAAGAGCCATGCCTAACCACCTTCGCGATTCTTTTAGACTTTGGAATAGTCTATCTGCTTGTTTATTCACATCAGCGGCTTTTGAGTTGGAATTTTCCACAAGATCCATCATTCCCCGTGCTTCGTAGCAGGCCTCTATACATGCTTTTATAGTATCAGTAGCAGGAACAATGGGGTACTCGCTATATTCTTGATAGAATGCAGAGAGTTCGATGACAATAGTCAGTAACGAAACCACCGTCATCTTTGCAGAGCTCTTCCCCATGTTAAAATCCTTTTCAACTTGTAATTGTATTTGAGAAATTGCAACACGCTCAACAAACTCGCTTTAGCAGCTAGCTGAGGGAGGTAAGCTAAAGGGATCGATTGTTCTTGAAAGTCCATGGATTCTAATACGAGTCACTGCATGTAAGTAGCTTTTCGATCTCAGAGGAGTCGAAAGCATTGCGGGATGATCTACACCTGAACTTATAACTAGAAAGTGGTCGGTGAACTTTTATAGGTGTAGGCAACTATTTAGTTTTGTGGAGATGGTCTGTTGTTAAACAAATACTATTAAATAAATATATCCTTTTTTTAATGAATCCCTATTGTGCATTTATTGCACTGGAATTAATTTTATTGATCCACTCAAAAAAAATTGCCAAAATCTCAGATAATATCTAAACATCTATCAACTTAGTTACATAAAACATTTTGTTCCATAAACCAATAAGTTTACACTACTTTTAACAACACCTACTGCTACATAGCACCTAATGCTAATGCTGGAGTACCAAACTCACTGGATATAGCACCTAATGCTGGAGTACAACGACGCTGCACTAATAAACATTTCAACATTCATCATTTTCATTTTCTCAGTCAGTCGAGTGTAAACAAATCATTATTTTTCATTTCAAGTAATTCCAATATTCATCATTTTCATTTTCTTAGTCAGTCGAGTATATCCATAAATCATCATTTATCTAACCATTTCCATTTCACATATAAAGTCTAAAGCAATCATTCATGGTCCAGGTTTTATAACTTCGGGTCACTTCAAACCAGTGCCCTCAATTAGTCAAATCAATCGTAGGTCTCAAAATAATCTGGTCAATCATAAGTTTAACATAATCAAAATCAAATATAAGTGCTGAGGTGGGCATTACATTGCGTTCTATTGATCTCGAAAGTTGGCACGATGACTTTGGTACTTTCTCGATTATTTATAAAAAAGAGATTACTTCCTTTACAAGCTTTCTTAAATATTTCTATGATATACAAGGGCCACAAGTTTTTTTTTGTTTTTTTTCATATCAGACTGCAAACTGCTGACTCTTGGGGGATCGAACCCTGGTGGTGACGGCCACAGCCGACCGTCATCCCCAACCCATCGACAACTGTATCATGGTGTAGTCCAAATTTGTTTATAACTTTATATTTATAAAGTATATAAATTAAAATTTTATATAATTAAATAAAAAATCCCTTATCTCATTATAAAAATCTCATACATCAATTAAAATTGGATTAATTTTAAATTAGTATTATAATAATATCTTGTGACGTTTCTTTTATGATGCATGCTACGCGCTTGGAGCAAACCGTGAACGTGGCAAATCATACCATATCTTATAACGTATGCCCGTCCACCTCAATCTTTCTCATCTTCTCCACTTTTATATTACCTTGCCCTTCATAAGTCTTCTCAATCGATCGCCTAAGTTTATAAACAAATACATTCAAAATATATAAAATTTTGGTTTAAATTTTTAATAATATTATACTCTCACGTCATGCAAAAGCTGTAAAATTTTGACTTTACAATATTTATAATAATATATTATTTGTATTATTTATTTATTTTTTAAATAAATGAATATAAATCAATATAAAATCCTTTTTAGTTTAAATTTTTCAAAGGTATACCATCAAATTTCTTTTCAATAGTTACGTTGCAAAATTTTGGAAAAAAGAATTGTAACTAAAAATATTTAATTTTATGATACCAATTTACATTATGTCTATACTAGCATTTGCCTCTTGAGGGGCAAAAAGGAACGCCGGTAGGAAAAGAGGAAAGTTAGAAGGAACAAAAACATAGGCACAGGAAACAAACGATACTGGTAGGAAAAGAGCAAAGTTTGTAACAATCTCAGATTACAAAGACATAGACACTCAACCCATAACAAAAAATAATGTTAAGTTCATCAACACAGTGAGCCAACTACAATTGATTTTCTCACAAGCTCTATAATAGTAATCTCAACACTATAAATTACTACTATATCTGGAATATATAAGCAATTTGAAAAAAAAGATCTGCAATAATATCAATGAAAATAATGATTATAAGAGCTCCTAAACTGCACAAACTACTTGTGAACAAAAGTTTGCTTTCTTGCCATGTGATGTAGCAATAAATTTGGGAATCTCCATATACAAGTATAGGTATAGAACTCTTTCATGGACCAACTCTTGATAGTGCCACAATCTAAGTTGTAAATGAATTTTCGTTATGCTTGTTTCAAGAATGGAAGATACAGTGGGAAACCCAAATATGTTTCTTTCTTTGTATTGAGGATTTCAAGTCCACAATAAAAACTTTACATCCTTCTCAACCATGTAAAGGCGAACAGACTTGTCACTACATGAACTGATCTTCTGAAAATTACTAATAAACCAAGGAAAATAATTGGTTATCAATGACTCTCACAGCATCAAGGATTCACACGTCTTCTGAAAATATAGATAGTTCACAACAAAGCACAATAAAAATGCAGACTGACAACATAATAGGAGTGGTGAATCTTCGTTATGCTTGCTTCAAGAATGGAAGATACAGTGGGAAACCCAGATATGCTCGCTTTGCTTGGCTGCTTTGTTTTTATGAATGTAAAAGAGAGTACACAGTTTACAAATCAGTTGAGATTAATATTTATACCACTAGTGCTTGGGATAATCCATTATGAGCTTAGCTTGAAAAGCCATTGCCAACAAGGAAACTGAAGAGCATTGAACTAAAAAAGTAGTAAAATATAGCATTGTTACAAAAATATGAACAAGAATTTAGGTTTTTTAGAGAAAAGGAATCCCAATAATATCCATTGAAAAGTACACATTACATATAAACATTTCTGCAATAGTTTTTCAAGAAGGGAAATTTGTTTTTTTCTCAAGAAGGGAAATTTGTTTTTATTGACAAAGAAGAATAGATGAACAACAAAAGGGTTGGTTCACCACTATATAGCCTTGGAAGAGTTTGTTATCTGGTGAAATTGCAAAAATGAGAATAATAGGCAAAGTTTTCATTTGAGTACTGTACATATGAGAAGATACAAATGATATTTACAATTAAAATTAGTTGGACGCTTCTAAATTGGAAATATAGTCTGCCCATGCAGTAGCTTCTTCAGTTCTGATATTATATTCATCAGGATTTAATAGTTTTAGAGACACTTCATGATAAGACAGTTATGTTTCTATATTTGCAACTTCAATTGGTGTAACCTTGCAGGTATCCTCAAGGAAAATGAGATGTGTAGATGTTTGCCTCACATAGAAGTCGATGTCTTCTTCTATTAGAGCATCAATTTTCTTAATGTAGTCCAGGTTTGATTTCAACACTTGTTGGAGTTCTACCATCTGCTGATCCTTGGGGGGAGCTCATCGATATTGGATGCCATAGGGACCTAACATTTACGGTGAACCTGATGGATTTCCTCATAGAATTTTGTGCACTTTTCAAGAGTTTTATCAATCTCGTCTTTTAGTCGATTAGTGGCTTTCTTGCAAAATTCAAGGAGTGCAATATCCAGTTTCAGGGCCGCTAGTGTTTTTTGAGGGAGGTGAGGAGGAAATGCTGGGTTATTTTCTCTCCAAGTTAACTGTTTGTTAATCTTGTTGCCAGTAGTAATCAAATGTTGATGCATTGCTATTGAGCTTGTAGCAATTTCCTGCATCCTTGCCATGAATTGTTTGATATTGTAGATTTGTTGAAAGAGTGTTTTTTGACAGTTTGAGACTTGCTCTTGAAGCTTGCATGCTTGTGCCCAGAACGGTTCCATGAGTGATTCCTTATCTCTCAACAACTTATCTACTTGAGTCTTCAATTCATTGGCCTTTTTGTTCACCACTGATGCACGTGTTTCAAAGTCTATAAGATTTGCTTGAAAATCATTTGTCTCCCCTTCCATTATCATTAACTGAACAGTCAATGCTTCCTTTTATGTGTTAAGGCTGTTGTATGCAACTAATAAATTGTCTTTCTCAAATAATGTGGCCTGTAATTTTGTGTTTAACTCAATGGTCTCTCCACGTTCCTTTAACAAGGTGGCCTTGAGTTTCAACATTTTTTCTTTGTTTTTCTCAATAGTGGTAAGCAGCTTGTCGACATTGTCAGCACTTGCTTGTGCAGCTGCGACATTCATCGAGGCCGTGAATTTGGGGTCCTTTTGGGTGCCTTCTACAAGTGTTTTTTCTGTGACGGTGACAATATCTGGTTGAGCGGTCATTTTCATTCTTTTTTCTGAACGTTGTGTTATGGTCTTTCTCTTGAATAAAAAAAAAATATGTCCAATTGGGCCACTGTATGTTCTTTGGATGGGGTAAACAGCGTAAGCTCAAGCTCTGGAAATGGCAAGTGGCCTCCAGTTAGTGGGCTTAACACGTTTGTGTCCATGGGTTTTGGACTATTGACCTGTGGACTTGTTGGCTCCTTGTGCATAGCTGGTTGGATCTTTTCTTGCACTTCTTTGCTGATCTGTTCTTCCAGATCTTCATTTTCTTTAGTTTCTCTTGCACGACGGGCTTCTTCGTTTTGCAATTTTTCGATTTCCTCTCTTTGATGCTGTTCGATTTCTAATATTTATGCTTCCTCTTTATCTTGTTTTTCTTCTACCCTTTTGGCCTTTTCACTTTGGCTATGTATTTCTGCTTCCTCTTTCTTTTGTTGCTCTGCTGATTCTTCCATTTGTATATGTATTTCTACTCCCTTTTCCTGGGTTGTAATTTTGATAGAAGTAGGTGCATGGTTTCCCTTTATTTTTTTGTGCATCTATTTCACATTGTTGACCCTTTTATATATTTCCTCATCTTCCAGGAAATGACTTGAGTATTCAAAAGTGATTTTGCAAGAAGCACAATTTTTAGCCACTTTACCTTTGTTGTCGTTTCTTACAAAAAGTATAGTCCCGAAGTGAAAAGCTTCCAATCGGAAACGAATGCTTCAATAGCTCTAATTTTTTGGAACTTGTATGCACCAATGTTGAATGGTAGAGGTGGGTAAGATGCTTTTATTTTTAGATAGAGAAAGTCACCAATTCCATTTATGAAGACTTGTCTTATGGCTTGTTTATGCAAAATGAAATATGTAGCATACTTGGGCAGCAGATAAGGAGGTTTAGTGCCCCCATACATCCTTATGTATGTGCCTCCTAATGAGAAGTAGTAGTCGTCATACTCACCTATTACAGCCAAGGCATTGTCTGACAAACAATTTGGTTCTTTATTGAAGGGCAACCAATAGAGGGGCATGATTAGTTCTTCGCATAGTAGTTTGTAATACCCTTGATATCGATGAGCCCAAGTTATCCGGTATGTTACATGAAGGGGAGTCTCAGTTCATTGCCAAGTACATCCCAACTTAGGGAAAGTATTCTTGACTAATATGCAATAAATGAGGTAAGAAGACATGAAAAATTTTGCTTTCTGTTGTGAAAGGCCGATTTGAGTTGTAGCATTGTTGGACGCCATACTATCTGATATTATATCTGCCCAATTGAATATTGTACCATGTGTGGCAACGTGGTAGATCAATGGAACCCAACTGAGTTTATACCTGTTTTCGTTTGGTAGGCCGAATATTCTGTTCAACATTAGGACTATGATTCGATAGGGGGTCCTTAAGTGTTGGCTGTCATATTCCCCGCTACCTTTGGGTCTTAGTTGCTTGTCTGGTACCATCATCTTCTTTGCACACTCAAAATTATCTATATTGGCATGCCTTACCCAATCATCAGTAAGCATAACTTTGGAGGAAGGCAGCTTGTATGCGGTTGGAAGGTGTCCTGGTTGAAAGAAGGTGAGTCCTTCTCCATTGGAATTTGAAATGATATCGGTGGTTGTATCTACATGGGGCAGAATCCACCCAATCACCTCTTAGCAAGGAAACAATTATGGCTGGGTTGCTGCCTTGTGAAGGGCAGACCTCTTGATGTTTTGGTAAACCATTGATTCCTCGAGGTTTGCATCTGGTATTTTTCCATCTCTGATAGCTGTGTACAGGTCACCCCATTTGAATTATGGAGTGGCCCTTGTGATGGGTTTGGTGTCTTCAAACATTGTTTCCAATGGTATAATTGGATTTTTTTCTACGTTAGGCTCAATCTGCTTTCCCTTCTTCTTATTGGCTTTTCTAATCATACCTGATGTGAAAACATAAAGGGTGAATAGTGAGGAACTTGACATGTGTATAAGGGATATATAATAATGAAGATTGGGAAACTAAGAAGTGGTTAAACAACAATTGAAAGTTGATGTTGTTCGGCATAGGTATGGTGTGCAAGGCAAGGCACATGGCCCTTGGCGGGTTCTATTAGTGTTATATAAATGTCTATGCTAGAATCTTCTTTACATAACATAGAAAAAGCAAGTTGAGAAGATTGAATGCCAAATACAATTTGGCCTACACTTAAGTGTTTGCATTGTTGAATTGCCTAAACTTTTGTTGTTGTTCTAACTATTTTTTGCTTCCACTCCTAATCACTCTTATTTATGCAATTGGAATTCATTCAGGTTGTATTAGACAACCTGAATCACTATATCGGCACAAAGTTGCTAGAGTGCCGACGCGTCGCTGTGTTTTGGCAAGTTTGTGCTAATCCTGCAAACCCAATGAAAACCCAATTAAAAATTCTATAAAAATATCTCCACTGCTCACACAAGACGGCTATGGTGCCTCCAAATTAATTTGACTTAAAAAACAAAACACCACTTTAGAAAAAATAATTGTAGAGTTTAGTTTTAGTTGACAACTTCTGAACATAAAATATCTATTATTACTGAGGATTAATGATTCCAAGTATATATTATGTAAAAGATAAAATATCTATTTTTTCCTATTTCCTTTTTTATTTTTTTTCAAGATTAAAAGGTCTATTATTGCTTCATACAAATGATTAAAAGTTTATATATTCAAAACATTTTTCTATATATTCTTCATTTGGTGTAGTGCCAAGATTTTTCATCCTATAGTGACATCATAAATGTTATAACACAAAGTACAAGATGGTAAATTCACCAAATAGAATGGAAACAATGGAAACATAAGTTGTGAGATGTGACACATATCTAAAGGTAAAAGCGTGAGTCGAAGATTTGTGGAGAAATAGACATGTTGATGAGAGAATCAAATATTGGTGGAGATGGAGACATGTGGGTGAACTATTTGCTTCATTGCTGCCACATACATATATATTAGATAAATCTGGGAATGTAGTACGAATCTAGGAAATGCAAAAGTATGTATTTATTTTCCTTTATGTGCCACCTGTATCATGAAGGAATGAGTAAGTTAAGCTAAGCTTGCAGTAAGAAATTGGGTCAAATCATGGAGTAAGCTAAGTTAAGCTTGCAGTAAGAAACTATGATCAGAGTTTTGTTTTTTTGCACATTGGCAAACATTTAAATTGTGAAAACATTTATCTAAAATCTTGTATTAAAAAATTCATGAAAATAAAATCTAAAATCTTGTATTAAAAAATTCATGAAAATAAAATCTAAAATCTTGTATTAAAAAATCCATGAAAATAAAATCTAAAATTTCATATTAAAAAATCTATGAAAATAAAATCTAAAATCTTGTATTACAAAATTCAATACATTAAAAAATTTTGCAAAATCATTAACGATACCCAGTTAAAATGCATTAATGAAAAGTTGGAATAAATTTTCAAATACATGTCATTAGCAATAGCAGTGCTCACTATATGCATACTTAATTTCCCATGTCAGCACATTAGGAAAAAACATCTTATTAGATATTTTTTGTTTTGATTTCAATTGAACTTTGGGCAGCAAGGAACCCACAAATATTTCTTATGGTTTATATTTCTTGAGGGTTTATATTTTGCATATAATCAAAATTATGGAATTTCTTTAAGGTTATATTTTTTCATGATGGATGTGAAAACTTTGATCACCCAAATCCGTGTTAATCTTTGATTAAAATATAGAATTCAGTTTCTAACAATGTGCCATTCGAACCCTGGACATGATATGCAATTGTTCATAGGATCGCGTGAGCTTCCATTTAAGTTTTTTCGGTATTCAATGGCTCGGGTTTGCGTTGGAAGTTTGATATGCAATTTTTAAATCTGCATTCTCTAGGTGATTTTTTTATCGGATTGCTAACGATTTTATGTAAAACTTGAATTCATTTGTAAATCCGTTGCTTTTCCTGTATTTTTTTCCTGAGCATTGAAGGTCTAGGTCTCTGTTCGCCTGATTTCATCCGCTTTTTGCTAAATGAGGACTGTATTCGTTTTAATATTGTTAATTCGCTTGCCAGGCTTTTATATTATGGTTTTGATTTATATGTTTTTTCTCCAATTGTTTAAAGGTTTCTTGTTGTTTATGTTTTTCCAATCGTTGCGTTAGATTATAGAGTGAGCGCATTTTGTTTTCGGGTGATCTGTGTTGTGATGTAGCTATGGCTTCTTCTCACCTGTGCATCCATCATGTGAGTTTTTCTGTTTGTCGCTCTTCTCCCAGCCCTGGAGAACCTTTTTTTTATAAGTTTCCGAGGATTCTTGAATGTGAGTTCTGTCGTTCTGTCATTCTGTCATTACTACTGAGATGCCTTACCTTCTATCAGTCTGGCATAAGTTTTCGATGATTCTTATGGTCATCTATGTGTGAGTTCTACCTGTTTGTCTTTACTACTGACATGCCTTAGCCGATTCTATCAGTTTGGCTTGTTCCTGATGCGACGTGTTTTCTGTTTCAAAAAGGTTGAATGTTGTGATAGAGACAAATGGTGGGAGGAAGAAGTCTAGTAGTAATTATCCCCAATACGAAACTCCGCAATGTAAGTTTTTTTCCCTCCACTCGGAATTGATCAGGGAAAATGTTTGTCTGGTTCGACATTCAAAATACAAGTCCACAGACTGGCTTGAGTGAAATGGAGTAAATTTTCTCTGGGCTAGCCACCCGGAGAACGTGGATTTGGACAAAGTGAAAGTCGACCATTACTGTGCCGCTGTAAGTATTTTCATCCCACGTCGATTTCCATTCAATATGTGCCAAATCTTTCAAGAACTATAAATCCATATCTGAAATATACGGGGTGATGGTGGTGCAGGGTTCGAAACCGTGGAGGTACACGGGCAAGCAAGAGTCTCTACATCACACGCTTCTTTGCTTGCATAGATTGACCCATGGCGGCATTATCTTGGTTTTAGATCTCTGGTAGGAAAATCATAGGAAAACGTTTGAATATTAGTATGAAATCCTGTGTTAATGAATCATGGCCGCATTATTCTGATTTTATACCATTGCAAAATAATCATAAAGAAATGTTTATTGTCTATTTTCAGTTCTGTATGATTAAAACTATTATACAAATTTATAGCTCTTCTAATAGATAAGAATAGATCAATTCTCTTCAAATTATGGAAAGAAGTTATTGTTTATAGGTATATTTATTAAAAGAAATCGATCTGGTCATGAAAATCCTTCAAGAGATTTCCTAAGATCGCATGATACGTTTATAAATATAAAATTAAGTTAGAACACATTCAAATACTCGTTGAATTTATCTTAGATACGAGTGGGTTGAATTTATGTTTATGCAAGCACCTCCTCTCAGAGTATAGATCTTAGTTGGAAATACTGTAAGTTTTGAGTAATAAATAAGTCTATGCGATATCCGCAGGCGTTTAGGTCAAAACCATTTGAGAGTTCAGAGATTAAGTCTCTATTCTTAACTACAAATATTTTAAGATGAACTATTTGTTGAAAGCCTGCTATAACTTACGAGAATCAATGGATTCTCTCTCACCTTACTTGTAATAATATTGGATAATGATTTATCGAATTGGCTCTGTGGTTACACAGATCTGTAAATAATTTCTTATAAATTCTAAGATGAACTATTTGTTGAAAGCCTGCTATAACTTACGAGAATCAATGGATTCTCTCTCACCTTACTTGTAATAATATTGGATAATGATTTATCGAATTGGCTCTGTGGTTACACAGATCTGTAAATAATTTCTTATAAATTCTAGTGGTTTGTGTAGCTTTGATTTGATGCTGAGTATTGAAAAGTTTGTTGGGGATTTGTGATGAGGTTATCTAGCCCGAATCGAATTTAATATTTTGTTTGTGATTATACAGGTAGCAGTTTTCTGTGATTGGCTCTATGAGAGAGGAATCTAGCCTACCTTGATGGTTATACATCTCTATTGTGATACCTCGATGGTTATACATCTTTAATGTGAGTGAAACGCCTAACATAAATAAAATAAATATATTTGAGTTGTAAATTATGTTATAATTATTATTGTATTTATTTAATATAAGGATAATATTTTTTCTCTCAGTTTTTTTGTTCATATAAGCATTTTAGACAAGATAGACAAAAGTTGCATTCCAATCTCTTCCATGTAAAATGTGTTTCTCCAAACCACAATACCAAGTGAGACTAGAGCTCAAGAGGTTGGAGTAGCATCCTTTCCACCAAGAGATGAACAAAAGTTGAGAGATGGACGATAACTCATTCTACTACATCCAGGACCACTTCTAATTCTACATTTTTGGCCATGAGGTTATTGAAAGAGACTTGTGCATATATGCCTTCCATTCCATCAAATGATAGAGTTGAGCTTGAATGTCCAACTGGCTATGGGCATGTCAGTGTTGCCCTATGTGTATAGGGCATTGAGAAAGGCCATGTTGTTTTGTGTTAGGGGGGTTGCATGGATAGTTGTGTTGTGAGCATGGTTTGTTGTGCATTCACACTAGAAAATCCGTCGTCATATATCTTTCATGTTTGCATCTAAGAAGCACTTACAACAATGGTATACCACTTTTTCAATTGCGCTACTAGATAGATTGATGGTTATGATTGGATTCCATCACAATATATGGCAAAGGTTAAATTGCAATTAGTGTACCTCTTGCATGAGAATTGCACATGCTTTTGGACTTGCCTTGCTAATTGGTGCATTTATTTTTCGCTCAAATATGAGGTTGTGCATGGGTGTCGGTCTTTTATAGAAGGAACTCCCTCTAATTGCTAGATGTTGTGAAGGAAGCATTGCATATACCATGAGTAACAATAGACACTATGTTATGGTGTTGATATGCATTGGATAGGATTGCAATTGTTTGGATATGAAGTGCCCAATGGATCTATTTCTTGATGGAAATTACGCATGAATGATGCTTGAAATTCTTTGTGGGGTTGAGATGAGCATTGATGTGCCATTTGTTAAATGGGAGTTGTTGGTATGTGTGTTTCTTGTGCAAGAGTTGTTGGTATGTGTGTTTCTTGTGCAAAGAGAACAATGAGATCATGGGATCTATTATTGCATGTGCATGCTAGTGTAGGTTTGTTATTGTGGTGACGAAAATGATCTTGGAGTTAGAAATTAAGAAACATAATCAGCTTAAGTAACTTTATTTTTAAGTATAATGTTTATTAGAATTGACTACTCTTAACCATTTCCATGCCAAGAATGGAAGCTCCCAGAAGATATTGGAAAATAATGTTGAAGATGTAGGCAAAAACACTAAGTATGTGCATGGATCTAGAGAAACATATATGTATAAGAAATTCATCACATGTATCAGCATCTCTTGTTGATTATTGATGCTTATGTGGAAACACTTTGTGATGTAAATTTATTCCCGAGTTTGCTTGATAAGGTGTGTTCTGGATGAAATAAAAATATAGCTGCATGCTTTGTCTTCTCTAGTTGTTCCTTAATGAGAGGTTGTTTGACAATGATGGTGCCATAAATCCTCATATTAGTAGGTGCAAAGAATGTAGGACTGAGATGGATACATCATGTATCTAAAATATTTCTTAGATAACTAGTGAGCACCAGTGTTGGATAATTAGGTGTCTCAATAGAAATCACCTCACTCTACAAATTCTCCCAGATTTCCTAGTTTTTTCATCGAAGCAAGGTGATGGAAGCTTGTGGAGAGGAACAGATAGCGTACTGAAACCCATCTCATTGAGAATTTTTTAAAGAAGCAAGAATCCACCCCTTGTTTACATAACATTCAATCAAGTCTTCTGACGCCAAAAACATGTGCATCATCTACTTGGTGGAAAAACCCATATAATAAATTACTTGGGAAAAACACCATCTAATAATTTACTTGGGAAAATAAAATGTGTTTAACAAATGATAGACCTTCTATCTATAATCCTTATCAAATACAAAATTAAATTCATAGTGTGGGTGTGTGTTCTCTATATTACCTTACAACTCACTCTCTTTAATTTCACCTGCCCTTTCGTTTGTGTTTGTATTTCACTGGTTTTTCCAAGATTTCTAATGTGTTTTTTTTTAGGCTTCAAATTTTGATATTTAGAAATCATCCCTCATACACAACCTGAAGGCGGTGACGTTCATGAGATCGAAATTAATCAGGCTTACTCAATGGGAAAGAATTTTGTACGTGAGTTGTACTCTGGTGTTTCCCTTTGTAACATCCCGATATTTTCATAAAAATTTAAAAATTTCTAAATCGTCATTAAATACTAATAATTGTAAAATGCAGAAATAATAATGTTTAATAAAGCACTAATTAATAATTACGTCATTTTGTAGGAACAATTTAACTGCTGTGTTTTTTTGTTTTCTGATGGTGTATTGTGTCGGCGACACATCATGAATCCAATTAATAATTATGACATCTATTTATATGCTTGAATGGTTAAATTTTCGATACATTTGGAAAACAGAATTCTCCTCGACAAGTACTGACAGTTTAATTTTTCTGGATGATGATGAAAGGGGTCCCACGAGGTGCCTCGAGGCTTACTTAACTGCTCAGCTAAAGCTTTGTACTCGTCCTTCATGCGCAGATTCGCAGGTAAAAGATAGCAATAATTTTCAAAATGTTTAATAACCGTTTTCAAAAATGATAGCTGCTAGTACTTTGACGTCACAGGTATGGTTTCCTTTCAATTTTTCTAAGAAGTAACTTGGCTAGCTCAAACTGCAAAAGTTGTCAAATAAGAGTGTGGTTGTTATCAGTTTTCCGTACTAAGAGTTTATGGCTTCTCTTGTGATCATTCCATGAATGGCTTGCGACTTTTTAAAACAATCTTTGCATAAAATTCGACTTGTGACAATTCTAAGGCAAGGGAACATGGTCCTATGGACGCCATAGTGAGAGTGGCAAGGTGATTCTAAGTTCTTTATTACCTAAGCAACCATAATGGGACGTGATATACATTAATACCCTTCCTTTGCAAATTATACGATGGTTCATGGGTGGCAACTATACCCTAAAGGGTATCCCCACATAAATTATGACACAAGCAAAGCTTGAAGAGCTTTATAATGAACTTTATGATGAATTTTATATTAGGTTGGGGCGGAATCTATCCATACCTTAGGATTGAATGCCACCTAGGTTATGTGTTTTATGCTATGAGTGCACGTGTGTCGTCTTACATGGAACAAACAAGATCTTTTATACATGCTACCGAATATATGTTTTAACCTTAGCATGATTCATATAGTTGATGCAATAACGTCGAACTTATGGTTGGCAGGTGGAATGATGGCATTGTAAATGTCTGCGTATGAATTCAAGGGTATCGTACAAATGATTGGGTTTGTAATCAAGTCGTTTGGCCACAGCGTTAAGGGTAATGCTACATGCATGTTGTAATGGGTGTCCAGCATGTGAGGAGGTTCGCCAATGCTGAGTTGTAATGGGCCTCCTGCCTCGGTGTCAACAGATTTGGCAACTTCGTGGCTTGGGAGGTGGATGGGTAAGTTAATACCGCATCTACCACACTCCATCATGGCTTAATGAAATTAGATCTCCTTCGTTGATTGTTGTGCATTGGGATTGTGGTGAACCCTAACGTAACTTACAGGATCTTGTAACGTTTTCTTGGTCATTGTTTCGGTGGTAGGGTTTGGGGTGAGACCAACCGACCGTGAGGCACTTAGGTTTTTGACGTTTTTAGCCTCCCTCAGGCTCGAACCTGAGACCGGCAGCAACCTCCAAACTGTAAGTGAATGCTATCAAGGTAGGCCGAGTCTAGAGTTGAATAGTGTAGCAATCCGCAGGTTGGATGAGTGCGTCCGTTGGGGCGTTGTAGTAACTTGAAGGTCTGGGGTTTCAAATCGGGTTGCAAGTTTTCACAAGTGTCAACACAGTGTGGCCTACGAGTTGGGTTCTTCTCCTTCGAAGTGGATGGATGGCTTCGTCATTTTTCTATCAATGACGCAGGTATAGTGACATTACAAAGGTTTAGAGTTTTTCGTTGTTGCATGCATCCACATTTCATGAATGTTATCTAACTCTGAGCATGATTGCTTGACAGGTAGCTCTCAACGAACAGCAGTGTGCTGGGAAAGTTGACGGGGAAAAAAAAGAACACAGTGAACCCACCGGTAAGCTTCGGTGGTACCCCTACCTCGTGGTTCTCCTGGATTCGGACTTGATGAGCAAGGTGTTGGAAATGTATCTTCTTCGGCAATGGCCTTTGCTTCGCCTGCAACTTTGGGAAAACATTACTGTTTATGGTTTTGTTGTTAGTGTAGATGATCTGAATATTTTCTAAAATGTAAGGTCAGCCTTCCCTCGGCTCGGCGAGCTTGATAGGGTTTGAACCCTCGTTGTTGCAAGGGATTTCACAGCACTAAACGTTTTATGTTTATCGTTTTGCATTTCTAAATCGATGGAAGAAACAAATGTGGAACAATGTTGACTATGGTTTAGTTTCAGCAATAGCTGTGTAGTGTAAAAAAAGGAATGGGTTTTGAATGGAACCCTCAGTAAACAATGAGGCGATCTGTAGGATGTTGCTATCGTAATTTTAAATGGAAATGTTCATTCTTGGGGTTTAATGTTTACGTATGGTGTTTTGAACTCTCATTTTCGAATTTGTTTCAAAAGAACGAAAGGCATGTTTTAAGTGTTTATTCAATGGATGGCTGTAAGCCGATAATGGAATGCCTAGCTTACAAAATGTCTGTGCATACTTGAGTTAAGTTGTAAATAAAAGGGTATTAGTTTCAGTTTGAATACAACAGTGTTTGATGTTAAACCCTAGCCTGTCAATGATAATGGAATGTGTTGGGCTATACTGATGTTTAAATGCACTAATAACAGTTCTAGTTTCCATAGTTAAAATATCTATGATAATGAAAACATTTGATTTTGCAGATGCTAAATGTTCATAAATATTAGTATGATAAGAACAGATCAATCCTGGTCTGGGTGTAGAGATGTTGTATTTTACTTTGTCTGTTAAATAATGCTATCATTTTCTTTGCTTTTAAGAACATGCTATTCTGTGATGTAAATTCTGCCACATACAATTGATAATACAGAATCAAAGAAAATTACAGTGTATTCGTCAGTTAGTTTAATTTGCCTATTAGTATAACAGTTTGTCTATTTTAATTCTATCTCCCTGTATTTGTCCAAATTGGACCTCTGGAGAAATGAAAGAACAATACAGTACTTTTTTTTTGCACAAAAATAATACAGTGATGACAATAATTTCTATAAAGATCGATCAGATTCAAATAACAATAAAAATAAAAGAATGGGCACGTGGTTAAACAAAATACATGACATTGGTTTCTTTTTGAAGAAATAACTGATGATCAGTAAACCCTAGATGCTAACACCATGTCTACCTTCAGAAGTCAGAAAGGAAAATACTGTCATAACTAGTTTCTGGTAGGTTGTTTCAGCATTTGGAGTTTGAACAATATAATCAAAGCATGCAGAGATCTAATCTGCAGCTGCTAAAATATAAGATGCATGGGGAACATAAGTCTGTGCATGGGGGTCTCTTTGGGATTATGAATTTAGATGCATGTTAGGTTTCACCTTTAAATGAACATATTTAATGCTACCTCTCTGTACTGGAGTACGATGCAGCTTCACGCATGGGGAAAAATGCAGAGGAGTCATTTTATCATTTCAGCAATTTAAAATCAATCAGGATCTAACATTTGACTGTTACTGGTCATCAATAACATTTCTAAGCCATTTTATGAGAGCATTCATATGATTGGAAACATAAAAACAAAAGAATAGAACCTGAGTGTGATAGGAGGAACAAATCACTCAAGAAGCCTGTTCCACCCAACCTGCTCCTAAGCAGCCAAGATTTATGTCTTAGGACCCCAAAGCCTGTCCACTGATCCACCAGGAGGAAGGAAGTTCAGGAGCTTAGGGTCTCTACTTGCAGTAGCAAGAAAATTTATCCAGCCTTACAGTCTTAATAGTCAATGGGACCTGCACCAACACCTCTGGTCTGTCCTTCTCATATATTTGCAGACTTATACTTGCACTCTCCACAGCCTCCCTATTCGAATCTCTCAACCATCACCTGATTCACATGAGGAATGTTTCTGCATAAAACATTGTAAGAGCTCCCTACTCAATTCGAATTGTCTTTTATAGGTTGCCTAGGTCTTTTGTAATTAACTGGTCATTAGTGAGCTACCTGCTCACCTCCCTCCACCTGGAGGGGGAAATGCCACAAAATTAGGGGGAGTTGTCCGATACCAACAGCTAATGCTAGAGTGCAAATGCTGCCATCTATCCCAATCCTTCCAGCAGCTACCATTCCACCTAGTGAGCCAGTGGACACTCTTGTAATAGCTTTCTTGAGTGTTTGTCTCCCATTTTTATTTATTAAATAATAATAATGAGTCATTACATTCATCTTTGACCTAATTGGTCATAATCACAAAACTTGTAATTATAATTTAACACAAAGTATTTTGCAAAAAGGATAATAGTAGAAAATAATTATTCTCAAAAATTGGGTAGGTGACATACACCCCCCCTTAAGCCTCAACATCGTCCTCGATGTTGCTTTATTCACTCCTTGAGTGTTCCTGGAACAGAGTTGGGTATGCAGCCCGCATACTACTCTCCAACTCCCAGGTAGCCTATGTTGGACTAAAGTGCTTCCATTGCACTTTTACTTGGCCAACCGTGCAGTTCCGGAGTAGAGTTTCTTTCCTTGCGAGAATACAGTCCGGTTCCATCGAAAAATCACCGCCTTGTTCCACCTTAACATTATTCCAATTTACAACATGAGTAGGATCATGCATATATTTCTTTAAAAATGAAATGTGAAAACCATTATGGACTTTGACGTTTGAAGGTAAGGCCAATTGATATGCCACAGGTCCAACTCTGGACAAGATTTCGAAAGGACCACAATACCTGGGTGCCAGTTTGGCACAGCTCCCAAATTTTAAGGAACTCTTTTTCAACCTTACCTTAAGAAAAACATGTTCACCAACCTGGAACTCTTTATGAGTTCTTTTAAGGTCTGCTTGACTTTTCTGTCTATCCTCGGCAGCTTTAATATTTCCTTGTACTTGCTTCACGATTAGTTCTAATTCATGCAACAATTCAGGCCCTAAGGTGACTCTGCTAACCGGATCACTCCATGACACCAGTGTGTTACACTTTCTACCGTAAAGAATCTCAGATGGGCTAAGCTTGGCTGAAGCATGGTTGTTATACGCAAACTCTGCTAAATGCAAGTAGTCTTCCCACTTACCAGGCTGATCCTTAACATACATTCTGAACATGTCTTCCAATATCTGATTCACCCTTTCAGTTTGTCCGTCTGTTTGCGGATGAAACATAGTGCTGAAATTTAAGGTGGTGTTTAACCCCTTGAACAAGGACCTCCAAAAGTTACCTGTGAACTTTGAATCTCAATCTAAAACTATTACCTTGGGTATCCCATGCAGTCGGAAAACCTGCTTCATAAAAATTTATGCGATATCTGAATCTTTATGGGTAGTTTTGACAGGGATAAAATGGGCTGCCTTGCTAAGTTTGTCTACTACCACCATGATGGAGTCGTGTTGTTTTTTATTCTTTGGTAACCCAATCATGAAATCTATACTTATGATTTCCCATTTCCAGTTGGGTATAGGCAAGGGCTGCAGCAATCCAGCAGGATGCTGATGTTCCACCTTTACTTTTTGACAGTCAAAACACTTAACTATATATTTTGCTACTTCATCCTTCATTCTGGGCCAATAGTACTCCTTCCTTAGCATTGTGATGGTCTTCTGATAACCTGGATGGCAAGAATAGTGGCTTTTGTGCATCTCATCCAAAATCAGAATCTTTACTGCTGGTATGTTTGGTACGTACAATCTATTTTTGTACAGCAGTAAGCCATTTTCCTTCAAATTGAAATCTGTTATAGAATTTTCAGAATTGTTTTCTGCTGTCCTTTCCTGTAATTTTATGTATTCCTCATCCTCTTTAATTCCTTCAAAAATATGTTTCTCCAAATTTGTTGCGTATGTACTGATAGCTGAAATAAAATGTATCCTTGCATTACGACTTAACGTGTCAGCAACTTTATTCTCCTTCCCCTTAATGTGATGAATTTCAAAATTATACTCACTCAGAAAAGTTAGCCATCTGGCTTGCCTGGCATTCAAATTTGTTTGATCTAATAAATATTTCAGCCCCATATTATTCGTCATTAAGGTAAATTTCCTACCAATGAGGTGGTGACGCCACATTTTCAAGGCATGAATTACTGCTAACAATTCTAGATTGCAGGTGGAATAGTTCTTCTCATGTATTTTCAGCTTTCTTGATTCATAGGCTATAGCATGTCCCTCCTGCGTTAGGACTCCTCCCAGTCCATCATTGCATGCGTCCGTACATACTACAAAATATTTATTAGGATCTGCAATCCTTAAAATAGGTGTTGAAGTCAGCAATTCTTTTAACTTTGTAAAACTGTCCGCACACTTTTGATCCCAGACAAACTTCTTTCCCTTTTTCTGCAGCGACGTTATGGGGTTTGCAATCCTGGAAAACCCTTCAATGAATTTTCTATAATAACCAGTGATGCCCATAAACGATTGCACATCTGTCACATCTTTAGGGACTGGCCATTCATTAATGGCCTTTATCTTGGCGGGGTTGACCGAAATCCCTTCCTCAGATATTATGTGTCCTAAGTACTGAATCTTGTCTTTGTAAAAGTCACATTTGTTGAACGTAGCATACAACTGGTGCTCCCTCAGAACTTGCAGAATGGTACGTAGATGTTCATCATGCTCCTCCTTGATCTCAGAATATACTAAAATTTCATCGATAAACACAACTGCAAACTTATCTAAGTACTTGTGCAGAATTTTGTTCATTAAACACATAAATACAGCAGGGGCATTAGTTAATCCAAACGGCATGACAACGAACTCATAATGCCCATAACGAGTTCTAAAGGTTGTTTTGAAAATGTCTTCACCTTCACACAAACAATTCGGGCCCTAAGGTGACCCCAATGGCAGAATATTTAACTTAACCTGCGTTGTTAGTTTATTCATAGATAAAACACAATTTTCCACAAAATCAGAAACCTTCCTTTTTGTTCCTGTCGCTAATCTAACTAACCAAGATTTTTCGAATTTCTCTGTTTTCAAATCGAGACTTTCTACAACAACTGGTGATATATAACTTAGACTAGCATCGGGGTCAATTAAAATATAAATTGGGTGGTTTTGCAGCATACCTTCAGCCTCCACCATTGAGACTTGGTGTTATGCTTGTCGATTGTCTAATGCTGCACTAATTCTGGGTACTTCTCTTGCCACATCTCCTACAGTAGCTTCAGACTGTATGGAGTGAATATGGTTGGCCGCCCGTTTCTTGAGGGGGCAGTCTGAGGCATAATGGGGCCCTTGGCACTCAAAGCATTTTATAGGTGGCTTCTGTTCATTGGTCCTGGCAACTTTGGGGACATTTCTGGGTGCTGTAAATTTCTGCTGTTGATTATTTCTATTCTGTTGAAATTTTTTATTCTGAAAATTTTTCCTCTGGAAACCGGAATTGCCACCATATCTGAAATTTTTCCTTTTTTGTTCAAAATTACTGGGTTTTGGGTTTTTCCAACTAGGTACCCCTTCTCTTTTCTTATTCTGGTCAAAGCAAAAAGTTTATTTCCTCATGGCTTCTTCTAGTGTCTTAGGGTTATCATACTCTATCATGTCCTTGATGTGGAAAGGTAGACAACTTAGGTACCTCTAGACCTTCGGTTTTTCCTCCACCATATATAGCACATACCTTAGCAAACTTAAAAACTTGTTGTTCAGTTCTTTCATGTTCATCATTCCCAGTTTTAGATCATAGAATTCTTTGGACTTTTCTTCATAATACTGCTCAGATAAGAATTTCTTCTTGAAGTGTCTTTTAAAAGTACTCCAACTCACATCTCGGTCTTTTATACCTTTTACCCTTTTAAGGTCTTGCCACCAAATATCTGCCTTCTCGGTCAGATTATAAATTGCCATTTTTGCCTTTAAGGATTCCAAATAGTCGTAGATCTGAAAATACTTTTTCATGCCGAACAGCCATGCTTCCGCTGTCTCTCCTTTCTCTGTTTCGCCATTGAAAGTTGGGGGTTTGATTTTCTTGAATTCACCAGATATCTGTTCGTACTGTTTATTTCTTTTTCTTTTTGGCTTGAAGTCTCCTTCACTTCTGTCACTAGAGCAGTTATGCTTCTTTTTACGTGGATGTTTGGCAGTTCTTGATTATGTTGAGTTGTTGTTTCCCTCAGCTATTTCTGTTTGTTTATCTTTGCCTTCATGAGATAGCTCTTTAGTTTCGGAAGTATGTTCAAGGTTTTGTTCATATTTTGGATATTGGTCAAACAGTGCTTGCTTCAACTCTTCCTGTGTCCTCAGGATTCTTTCATTGTCCTATTTTACTGACTGGATCTCTGCCTTCAATTCTTGAAAAGCATGCAATAATTCTGACGAATAGTTACCCCGATTGCCTTGGAATTGTTGTTCCATACTTGGGTTGTTTGGCGGAAATCTGCCCCTTATGTGTTCAGCTACTCCTTATGTGTTCAACTACTCCTTCCATATCTGTAAATCAAAGAAAATTTTCTACATACGACGAAATAATTAAAGCTTGAGTTAGCGAAAAATTTCACAGTCATAAATTTTATGTTTGCGTGTTTCTTGGACGGTCTTTAGGCCCAAAGTTCAAACATGAGCTCTGATACCACATGTAACATCTCGATATTTTCATAAAAATAAAAATTTCTAAATCGTCATTAAATACTAATAATTGTAAAATGCGGAAATAATAATGTTTAATAAAGCAGTAATTAATAATTACGTCATTTTGTAGGAACAATTTAACTGCTGTGTTTTCTTGTTTTCTGATGGTGTAATGTGTCAGCGACACGTCATGAATCCAATTAATAATTATGACACCTATTTATATGCTTGAATGGTTAAATTTTCGATACATTTGGAAAACAGAATTCTCCTCGACAAGTACTGACAGTTTAATTTTTCTGGATGATGATGAAAGGGGTCCCGCGAGGTGCCCCGAGGCTTACTTAGCTGCTCAGCTAAAGCTTTGTACTCGTCCTTCATGCGCAGATTCGCAGGTGAAAGATAGCGATAATTTTCAGAATATTTAATAACCATTTTCAAAAATGACAGTTGCTAGTACTTTGACGTCACAGGTATGGTTTCCTTTCAATTTTTCTAAGAAGTAACTTGGCTAGCTCAAACTGCAGAAGTCGTCAAATCAGAGTGTGGTTGTTATCAGTTTTCCGTACTAAGAGTTTATGGCTTCTCTTGTGATCATTCCATGAATGGCTTGCGACTTTTTAAAACAATATTTTCATAAAATTCGACTTGTGACAATTCTAAGGCAAGGGAACATGGTCCTATGGACGCCATAGTGAGAGTGGCAAGGTGATTCTAAGTTCTTTATTACCTTAGCAACCATAATGGGACGTGATATACATTAATACCCTTCCTTTGCAAATTATGCGATGGTTCATGGGTGGCAACTATGCCCTAAAGGGTATCCCCACATAAATTATGACACAAGCAAAGCTTGAAGAGCTTTATAATGAACTTTATGATGAATTTTATATTAGGTTGGGGCAGAATCTATCCATACCTTAGGATCGAATGCGACCTAGGTTATGTGTTTTATGCTATGAGTGCACGTGTGTCGTCTTACATGGAACATACAAGATCTTTTATACATGCTACCGAATATATGTTTTAACCTTAGCATGATTCATATAGTTGATGCAATAACGTCGAACTTATGGTTGGCCGGTGGAATGATGGCATTGTAAATGTCTACGTACGATTTCAAGGGTATTGTAAATGATTGGGTTTGTAATCAAGTCGTCTCGCCACAGCGTTAAGGGTAATGCTACGTGCACGTTGTAATGGGTGTCCAGCATGTGAGGAGGTTCGCCAATGCTGAGTTATAATGGGCCTCCTGCCTCAGTGTCAACAAAGTTGGCAACTTCGTGGCTTGGGAGGTGGATGGGTGAGTTGATACCGCATCTACCACCCTCCATCGTGGCTTAATTAAATTAGATCTCCGTCGTTGATTGTTGTGCGTTGGGATTGTGGTGAACCTTAACGTAACTTACAGGATCTTGTAACGTTTTCTTGGTCATTGTTTCGGTGGTAGGGTTTGGGGTGAGTCCAACCGGCCATGAGGCACTTAGGTTTTTAACGTTTTTAGCCTCCCTCAAGCTCGAACCTAAGATCGGAAGCAACCTCCAAACTGTAAGTGAATGCTATCAATGGAGGCCGAGTCTGGAGTTGAATAGTGTAGCAATCCACAGGTTGGATGAGTGCGTCCGTTGGGGCGTTGTAGTAACTTGAAGGTCTGGGGTTTCAAATCGGATTGCAAGTTTTCACAAGCATCAACACAGTGTGGCCTACGAGTTGGGTTCTTCTCCTTCGAAGTGGATGGATGGATTCATCATTCTTCTATCAACGACGCAGGTATAGTGACGTTACAAAGGTTTAGAGTTTTTCGTTGTTGCATGCATCCACATTTCATGAATGTTATCTAACTCTGAGCATGATTGCTTGACAGGTAGCTCTCAGCGAATAGCAGTGTGCCAGGAAAGTTGATGGGGAAAAAAAAGAACACAGCGAACCCACCGGTAAGCTTCAATGGTACCCCTACCTCATGGTTCTCCTGGATTCGGACTTGGTGAGCAAGGTGTTGGAAATGTATCTTCTTCGGCAATGGCCTTTGCTTCTCCTGCAACTTTGGGAAAACATTACTGTTTATGGTTTTGTTGTTAGTGTAGATGATGTGAATATTTTCTAAAATGTAAGGCCAACCTTCCCTCGGCTCGGCGAGCTTGATAGGGTTTGAACCCTCGTTGTTGCAAGGGATTTCACAGCACTAAACGTTTTATGTTTATCGTTTTGCATTTCTAAATCGATGGAAGAAACAAATGTGGAACAGTGTTGACTATGGTTTAGTTTCGGTAGTAGCTGTGTAGTGTAAAAAAAGGAATGGGTTTTGAATGGAACCCTCAGTAAACAATGAGGTGATCTATAGGATGTTGCTATCGTAATTTTAAATAGAAATGTTCATTGTTAGGGTTTAATGTTTACATATGGTGTTTTGAACTCTCATTTTCGAATTTGTTTCAAAAGAACGAAAGGCATGTTTTAAGTGTTTATTCAATGGATGGTTGTAAGCCGATAATGGAATGCCTAACTTACAAAATGTCTGTGCATACTTGAGTTAAGCTGTAAATAAAAGGGTATTAGTTTCGGTTTGAATACAACAGTGTTTGATGTTAAACCCTAGCATGTCAATGATAATGGAATGTGTTGGGCTATATTGATGTTTAAATGCACGAATAACAGTTCTAGTTTCCATATTTAAAATATCTATGATAATGAAAACATTTGATTTTGCAGCTACTAAATGTTCGTAAATATTAGTATGATAAGAACAGATCAATCTTGGTTTGGGTGTAGAGATGTTGTATTTTACTCTGTCTATTAAATAATGCTATCATTTTCTTTGCTTTTAAGAACATGCTATTCTGTGATGTAAATTCTGCCACATACAGTTGATAATACAGAATCAAAGAAAATTACAGTGTATTCGTCAGTTAGTTTAATTTGCCTATTAGTATAACAGTTTGTCTATTTTAATTCGATCTCCCTGTATTTGTCCAAATTGGACCTCTGGAGAAATGAAAGAACAATACAGTACTTTTTTTTTTGCACAAAAATAATACAGTGATGACAATAATTTCTATAAAGACCAATCAGATTCAAATAACAATAAAAATAAAAGAATGGGCACGTGGTTAAACAAAATGCATGACATCAGTTTCTTTTTGAAGAAATAACTGATGATCAGTAAACCCTAGATGCTAACACCATGTCTACCTTCAGAAGTCAGAAAGGAAAATACTGTCATAACTAGTTTCTGGTAGGTTGTTTCAGCATTTGGAGTTTGAACAGTATAATCAAAGCATGCAGAGATCTAATCTGCAGCTACTAAAATATAAGATGCATGGGGAACATAAGTCTGTGCATGGGGGTCTCTTTGGGATTATGAATTTAGATGCATGTTGGGTTTCACCTTTAAATGAACAGATTTAATGCTACCTCTTTGTACTGGAGTATGATGCAGCTTCACGCATGGGGAAAAATGCAGAGGAGTCATTTTATCAGTTCATCAATTTAAAATCAATCAGGATCTAACATTTTACTGCTACTGGTCATCAATAACATTTCTAAGCCATTTTCTGAGAGCATTCATATGATTGGAAACATAAAAACAAAAGAATAGAACCTGAGTGTGATAGGAGGAACAAATCACTCAAGAAGCCTGTTCCACCCAACCTGCTCCTAAGCAGCCAAGATGTCTGCCTTAAGACCCCCTAGCCTGTCCACTGATCCACCAGGAGGAAGGAATTTCAGGAGCTTAGGGTCTCTACTTGCAACAGCAAGAAAATTTATCCACCCTTACAGGCTTAGTAGTCAATGGGACCTGCACCAGCACCTATGGTATGTCCATCTCATAATATTTGCAGACTTATACTTGCACTCTCCACAGCCTACCTATTCGAATCTCTCAGCCATCACCTGATGCACATGAGGAATGTTTCTGCAGAAAACATTGTAAGAGCTCCCTGCTCAATTTGAATTGCCTTTTATAGGCTGCCTAGGTCTTTTGTAATTAAATGGTCATTAGTGAGCTACCTGCTCACCTCCCTCCACCTGGAGGGGGAAATGCCACAAAATTAGTGAGAGTTGTCCCATACCAACAGCTAATGGTAGAGTGCAAATGCTGCCATCTATCCCAATCCTTCCAGCAGCTTCCATTCCTCCTAGTGGGCCAGTGGACACTCTTGTAATAGCTTTCTTGAGTGTTTGTCTCCCATTTTTATTTATTAAATAATAATAATGAGTCATTACATTCATTTTTGACCTAATTGGTCATAATTACAAAACTTGTAATTATAATTTAACACAAAGTATTTTGCAAAAAGGATAATAGTAGAAAATAATTATTCTCAAAAATTGGGTAGGTGACACCCTTATTCATTCTTTTTCTTGAAAGCTCCAAATGTGCTCTCATCTTCTCCTAATGTCCTTGCTTCTAGTTCTATTTTTGTAGGAACATTTTCTTATGTTGGTTCTGAAGACCTTCAAAGAAGAGAAGAAGTTCCATCCTGTGAATTAGTTCCTCTCCAAGACAACATGCTTATCCTCACCATGCGGGTAGGTGCACCTTAATTCTCATCATAACTCTTGTTTCCTTCAACTATTTATTCATTTTTATAAATTATAAATTCATTGATATTGCATGCAATAATTAAAGTGTTAAGATTAATTGCATAAACAATTGGTATATATGATGAATTAAATCGTGTATTTCAACTTATAGAATGGGAGAATGAAACAAAGGTAGTTGTATCCCTTATTTTACACAGACTTGGAGAGATGTGGAAAACAAATCTTGTAGACATATTTGTTGCTGAAGATTATGAAAGAGCCACACTTACAGCAGCATAAACAATACAACATATAAACACATAAATTTTATTCAACTTGGGAAATTACCTTTTTTCTATTATTTCTTTCTTTATCAATACATTGCAGAACTGCATACTTATATGTTGATTACATTGCATAGAAATCTAATAAAAGTATTCATGCCATAAAGTTAGTTGTAGATTTCTGTATATTTATTATATTCTTCACATGCATTAGCATGTAGTGAAGATTGCTACTAATTATTGCACCAAGTGAAACGAGGTGCTCTACAGCCCAGTATGGGGTAGATCTTCTAATGTGTGTGATGTAGCATTACATCTAATAAAACATAAAAATGTAGCGTTATATCTAATAAAACGTAAAAAGTGATTGCGTGTAAAAGAGGTAAGTAAAGTAAAGTAAAGTAAGTGTGGGGGAGATGTTGTAAGGTTTGTGATGTAATGTTTGTTACTAACAAAATAATTAAAAAATTTCATGTCCGCTCATTAAAAAAAAATTATGGAAAGTATTTAAGTTGGTTCATAAAATAAAATATTATGAAAAGTAATTAAAAAATAGATGTTCGTTTATAAAATAAAAATTTAAAACTTAAACCTGGATCTATCAATCAAGAGAGATCAAATTTCTTGAGTTTAAATTTGAAAAAAGAAACACACCTCAAGAAATTGGATCCCTCTCGGTGCTTAATAGATACGGGTTTAAGATGGATCTATGTTGGTTTAATAAACACATGCAAACTAAAAATAAAATAGACATTGTCAATGATTGATATTGCACAACATCAATTATCAACATACCCCCTTGATGTCCAGAGGGATTACAATCAAATCTCTGAGATTCAAAAATTGGGCCTTTCAAACTGCCTTAGTGAAGATATTTTCTAGTTTTTTTAGTGCTGATGCATTTCAATTCTACTTGCTTCTTTTGCACCGAATCTTGACTAAAATGATACTTTAAATCAAAATGTTTTGTCCTGCTATGGTGTACTGGATTCCTGGTCAATTTGATGGAACTCATATTATCACAAAAAATCATTGTAGGATGAATTTGTTTCTCTGAAATTTCTTCCATAACTTTTCTAAGCCATAATGCTTGTGGAACAACCATGATGTTTTGAAGTGCAAGGAAAACAACATCAAGTCTACAAGTTGAAGAAGGATTTGTATGGCCTAAAGCAAGCACCAAGAGCTTGGTATGCTAGGATTGATGGATATTTTCACGAGAATGGATTCAAGAGAAGTAAGAGTGAACCTACCCTTTACTACAAACAAGAAGGTAATGATATTCTTATTGTCAGTTTATATGTTGATGATTTGTTGTATATGGGTAGCAGTTCTAAGATGAAGGATGAATTCAAATTTGCTATGATGAGTGAGTTTGAGATGAAGGATTTAAGCCTCATGAAATATTTTCTAGGAATGGAGGTTTATCAAAGTGAAGATGAAATTTTTATTTGTCAGACAAAGTATGCAAAGGATATGTTGAAGAAATTTGATATGGTTGATTGTAAACCAACCTCCACTCCAATTGATCATGGAGTTTTGTTGTGTAGAGATTATGGCGTTGAAATAGCTTCATCATGGAGAACATGTGCTTCATCATTTCTGAATATGATGATCAGTGGGATAAGAGACCATTAGATAAAACACTCTTTGACAACTAGCCTTGGAGGGGAGCCCCTGATACATATCCAACCATGCAAAAACCTGCAGCTTGTGGGATAGTTGAACAAACCACACAGTACGCTATGCAACCAATGAACCCACGTGTTGTCCAGGTTGGAGGAATCCCAATGGACATTTAAGGCAAGGACTAGCCCATGATTTCGATGTAAAATGGAGTATAAATTCTTTGTATATTGTAGGATGTCTGAAGTACGAAAAATGTTCTTAGTCATTGAATTTTAGAAGATTTATAGGATATAGATCTTGATAGCTAAGCATGCCATAGACAATTTAGAAAATTCACATTGCAATTTATGTATATGTATGAGCATCCTATTTGGAACTGATTATATGGGTTGTATTGGTACTCGGATTTAATGTATTACCATTTATTTGATTATGACAAGCATAATGATTTTCATGACTGCATTCTCATTTGACACAGGGTAATAAAGCTTCGACCTTCACATGAAGGCAAACATGAATCAATATTGCTTGCATTATGTTCTCAATCCTTTACGAGCAAAGCAATTATCTTCAGGTATTTATTTTCTTGCAAGTACCGGTGTTAATGGACATAAGAAAAGTTACTTCTGAATTCTAATTCTAATATATGTTTGAACTTAATTTTTCCATTGAAATACCTTCTTATTGAACGATATCTATATGTACATTAGTTCTTTCCAGTAGTTCATTTTAGATTCTCTTCGTAGATTTGTTGTTTTCAAGTACAAAATGAACTAAATATCTAGTTTGGAGAATATCTTAGCAGGCTAGCACAGATCTAGCTTGGTTTTGGATATTTTGTTTCCTTAATATGGTATATTTTTGTGCTTATCGATGTGTTTTGAAAAATAAATTGGATTTAAGCCTGGCTTTCTTTGGATATTGTTGTCTTTTCTTAGAATTACAAATGATGCAAACTGGGTGTTCATATTGCTCCTCTCCCCAATTTTGAAAGGGTGCTAGCTCAATGGAAGAGCTCCTTCCTTACAAGCATGAGGTTGGTGGTTCAATTCCTCCATGTCCCATTGATATTGAAATATGAGTATTTTTAATAAAATATATTTTATTATGATTTATTATGGCTATAGAAGGGGTTTCAAACCGTCTTTGTATGTTGCTACGAGGGGGGTTCTAAACTGCCTTCATATGTCACTATGAGGGGGGATCAAAATTTCCCTTGTATGTTACAACGAGGCGGGTTTAGAACTGCCCTCGTAGGTACTTACAAGGGGGGTTTAGAACCGCCCTCGTAGGTACCTACGAGGGGGATTTGTAACCGCCCTTGTAGGTACCTATGAGGGGGGTTTGTAAGGTTTGTAATAATGAATTTTAGGGGGGGGTTGAACCACTCCCACAGGTGTCTACGAGAGGGGTTTAGAACCACCCCTAAAAGTCACGGTTTTTTTTGGAGGCGGGCATAACCACCCCCAAAAGTCACTTTTAGCGTCGGTTTTGATATCTTCCAAAACCTCCCTTAAAAGTACAAACTTTTAGCGCCGGTGCTATTAGGGGCAGTTTTGTTAAGACTTCCCCCAAAGGTTTGTAAGATGAAGTTTTAGGGGAGGTTTATAACCGCCCCCGTAATCACCTATGAGGGGGATTTGTAACCGTCCCTAAAGGTTTGTAATAAGTACTTTTAGGGGGGGTTGGAACCTCCCCCATAGGTGTCTACGAGGGGGGTTTAGAACCGCCCTCAAAAGTCACTTTAGGGGGGGGGGGGTTAGAACCGCCCCCAAAAGTCACTTTTAGGGGCGGTTTTGATCTCTTCCAGAACTGCCCCTAAAAGTTCAAACTTTTAGCATCGGTGCTATTGGGGGCGGTTTTGTAAAGACCGCTGCCAAAGCCAAAACCGCCCCCAAAAGTGACTTTTGGAGGCGGAAGACAACCCCCCCTAAAATTCAAATTTGTTGTAGTGAATTCACTTCACATTGAATTCAAAAATCCTATATAACATATTTATATATTCTTCACATGCATCAGCTTCTATTTTTATCTTCTAACTTTATGATGAACTTGCCCTCTATCTGAATGTATAAATATTGCATGAAGAAGAGCACCCCACTTCTCATGCAAAGCATTAACTCGCTGAATTGGTTCTTAGGAGGAACTCGCCCTCCATGTGGATGCATCAATCTTGCATGAAGAAGTGCACCCCACTTCTCATGCAGTGCATTAACTCACATAACTGATTCTTAGGAGGAACTCACCCCTTAACTAAAATCTTTCCCACTCAGTTAGGTGGCTAACTTAAGTGTTTTCATGCAAGTGTCGCAACTCAAGTGTCATCTTTTAGTTTAATATAAGTGTCGTCTTTTATTTTAACATAAGTGTCATCATGCAATAACACTTAGTTAACTAGATCTTCTTGATTGACACTTAGTTAACTATTATTAACTGAAATCATGTTGATTGATTTACTTGCAGTAACCACCGTGAGTTCTTTAATTAACTAAGGCATATATTATGGCTTTAACTGAAGCTTAACAATTCGAGTTCACTTAGTCATCTCATGGGCAATTCAAATTATATTTTTCTCTATGCATTTATCTTTATCTATTATCTTTATTGCATGGTAAATATCTGTTAAATTTAATTATCTATCATATCATATTATACCTAGAAGATTTGTCAAATGTTGTGATCATATTATAGTATTCTCGGACCAAATGATCATATGCTAAAGTAATTCACTCTAGAGGTGACTAGTCTCTAAAGGAGACTTAATAGCAATCAGTGGCCATGGTTAATAATATATCACACAACATTAAAGGCTTCAACATGCAAAGCATTCTATCTCTATAACCAGGGGTCCAGCCCATGGGTACCTACTATAATTGGAGGTCCACATGAGAATATGACTTGACACATAAGTCACGAGCCTTGTCTAACAAGACTTTACAGCATCATCACTTTGATACATTAAATAATTCACCTCAACACATGAAGAATAATCGTTTACAAAAAAAGGCTTAGTCATTCTTGAGTCCAACTCAAGAATATAATCCAAGTTACTTAGTCCAACTTAGGCTCCCTACCTCAACACATAAGGCTCAATCCTGGTTGCACAAGATTGGCTTGGAGAATGACTCGTGATGTTGTATATTTAACAGTAACCTCATACCAGGACCCACCCTAAAAGCTCGTTGTCATTGATCCCAATGACAGATCAACAGCATCGACAGCTGTGAATGCCCCCTCGGCGACGTATCCTCGTCATAATACTTTTGGAGGTTAACCAGGCACATGATTTGTCTGGTCTATGGGGTGATAGGTTAAGGGAGAAAATATCTCTCCCTCTCTTTGATCTCCTACTCACATACAACATTGTACTAGTCCCGGCGCTACTACAGTTCTTGTTGGTGCCCTCGTTGATCCTGTCTCTGATTAAACACATATAATTTATGTCAAAAACATATAGATATATACATATATACACAAGTAAAACATAATTGTTTAACTAAAGTACATTTACATTTATCAAAAGTAGGCAATAAATTTTTTTGTCAAAAAAAAAATTCAAAGTGTATATGTGCGCCCATAAAACAGTCACGCACGATCACCAATGCTCATACTATCTAATAGCACCGCCAACGGTGCTAGAAATCCAAACAAGCACTGGCCTTAATGCTTGACAATATTTAAAGTGTACTGCTTAAATAACAACATTTTTTAAATTTAGAACTTCGGGCTTACAAAAAAACATGCACTAAATACGATGTGGGAGAGTATTTAAAGAGCATCGTTTAATTATTATTTTTTCAATATAAAATTTTATGTGCTACAGACACAACACTCACCATTTCTGGTGCATGTAAATATTTGAAGTGCATCGATTAAATAAAAATATTTTTTAAATATAGATCATTCAGTGCTTTATGCACCAGCGATTTTGTATATACCGTCAGCACCAGCATGATGTAAAATGTATTTTTATGGTTTGGGTGTTAAAATTTATTCATGTGTTTTCAAAATACTTGTATGGCGCGAATTAATCATACTTATGTATCGTCAACAATGCGTCTAAATTTTTAAATTGCACTGTGTACGTGTTTTGGTTGAAAGATAGTATGCACATGGGTTAAGAAAAATGTGAACAGTGCATCATGTTTATGGTAAGGAACTGAAAACGGTGCGTGAAGTTATTTAGATCGCATCGTGAATTTTTAATAATTTATATGTTCATGAATTCTAGCGGTGTGGTGTTTTTATTCTCACACACTACAACTCGATGTGTAAGAGTTATTAAAACGCGTCGTCCATGGTGCAGTACTTTTTTATAAGGGAACCCATTACTGTTGCACCCCATGTTAAACATAATGCATTGATCTATCAATGTTGGTGCAATCCAAACAGACAATGCGCAAAATGCTGGTATAATTATTTTTTTTCCTGGAAAAAACCACAATTGAAAGAAAATTTCAATTTTAAATCCGTTGGAAAATTGAATGACAAGATAATAAACAAAATATTTGGACTCTTGCTTACTAGGAGTCATGGTTGCCACGTATAGAGGAGATCAAATTTTCCAACTGCGTGAAAAATTTCTAACTGCAACGACCAATGAAATCACAAGAGAAATCCAACGTGCCACATTGAGTACGAGGGCATGGGTGTCAGAAAGCAACATTTGTGCTTAGGTAGTCTCCAACATTAAGAAAATGACATTTCAATGTCGTTTTAAAATTTTATTTAACCTTGTTTTGGTGCGCCTAATTCTATCGTGCATTGGTGCGCGTTTGTTAGATATGCACCGGTGTGCTTAAGGTCATTGTAAACATTGATCAGGAATTACAAATAAATAAATATTTTCACATACCATCCGGTGTGTGGTATCCTTTTATGCACCAATGCGTAGTTGTAGATCTAACGCACGGGGAAGTCGTAACAAATATATGACAAAAATAATTTTTGATTGTGGTGTGTTGCAACATTGCACGCACCAGTGCATCCGTTTCATTTAGATGCATCATAAATGGCTTGATAGGAAAATGACATAAAGATATTTATTAAAAAGTTTACCCAAATATTTCCATACCGGTGCTTTTTTAATGATGCGCACTAGTGCGTTTTGGTAGATGTGGAGCACCATATGTTCATTATATTTGTTTTTTGGTGTTTGGTCAATGCTATATAGGTTATTATGCATCGATGCATCTCTTTCGTTATCGCGCACCACCCATTTTTCTAAAAATGCATCAAGCTATGTTGTCTACGGCATCGGTGCCTTTACTTCATGTTCTATATATATAATTTCAATTGAGCTATATTGTCGTAGATGCGCGCAATAGATGGGTGCACCGTTGTGATGGTGCTCTTACATTTGTGATGCACCGGTGCATGTTTGGTGTTTTAGCGCATCGATTTAAAACCTCTACTCACCTCCGCAAGTGTCCTCCACTATAAATGGATGGATAGGTTTTTTTATGCAAGGTACGCAAAAACCTCTTCTAGAAGGTGGTTTCCTTGTAGTGAAACAACTCAAATTCTTGATATCCAGATGAGCCAGATGAAGAGCTTGCTCATGGTCGAGAGTCCATGAAGACACCAACAAATGACCAATGTTGATCTATTCAAACCATGATCCATTGATGACTGAGTGAAAATACAATAAGTAAAAGATGGAACATGGAAGTTCGTCAGAAAGTTGTTGTGTTGGTTGGGTAATTGACCGTATTTGCTCATTTTGTTCCATTTCATCCACTATACCTTGGACTAACAAAATTTCTTCGCACCCAGAGCCAAGTATAAGTTGGAGGTTAGTATGCCTAATCCATCGATGTCGTTTTCATTATAATCATAGATCTACACGTTCGCATTACAATAGATTGGGTAGTCACAATCATACTCCCCTATCCTTTTTCCATGATCCAATATTGAATAGAAAAGTTGGATGAACAATTATAGAACCAACATAGTGGAAATGTAGTTTATCCATACATCACAGTTCTGATGCTCGTCAAGGCCAATTTCCAAGACATTCAAGATTCCAACAAACTTTTGTGTTAAAATATAAATATCAACACAAACACATGAACATAAGATTTAAACCACTGAAATTTAAATAAAGAGACTTTCTTTAGAGCACAATTTCAATGCATTGCTCATCCATTCATTCCTATGTAAATATTTAAATCTCCTTACTTTAGCAAGATTTCATTATGTCTTGACTTTCCCCTTAAATTGTTGTCCAACTTCATGTTGAAGATTATCATTACGATATTCCCTACCAAATCACAACCGTCCTTGAAACCCTGGAATGAGATATCTCGACAATGTCATCCATGTTGTTCGTCATTATGTCTAGCAAGATCCAAAACTTGTACCTCTAATCACATAATTACACTACTACTGCATCATACATCCCTCTCCTACATTAATAATGTTACAAATAATATTTTCAAAATGAGTTTTGTCTGCCCTATGAAAGATACAACCAATGAAATGTGGCATGGAAAAATCCCCATAGAACAATAGAAATGTAGGCGTGAATGAAAAAAAACATAGCAATTCGGGCTCAAAATGAATGCCCTATATATAGAGGACGAGGACTAAATGCAACTATTGTCATTCTTATGCTTGAAGAAGAAACAATGAACAGTTGAGGTATGATAATAAATAACCCCCATTAAAAAATAGTTAACATAACATTCAAAAATGTAATGCAAGGACTAAAAATCTTACGGCAAAATTTTGTTTTACAACACTGAAGGAGGATAATGTCACTTGCTTGCTCATTCCATTCACAACAAGAGCACCTCCCACTCCCTACAAATGAACACTTACCCTCGCATTCTCCTCCACATTCTTTCTCACACATACCACCTACCATCCCCATTATAATTTCCAAGATGTAGACGATTAATTAAATTTCTAACGCATTTGATATTTTTTCAATAAAACTACACATAGTATCTCATTTGACACTCGCCATTACTCCCCGCGATATTTCCATTGGCCTTGAGATAATTGTAATATTTTACCTAATCCATTTATTACACTTTACAAAATCCTTTCACAGCTTTCTTTGCCATTGAGAATGCATAGGTGACATCCTCAAAGTCACAATCCTTCGTGACACATCCTCGATTCATAGTCCATCAGGTTGCTAGGTATATTGTATCTCACATGAAGCTTAAAATATGTTGCATCTCCTTAATATTAGATAGAGCAATATATACCTATTTGACAAAACACAACCTAATTCCCTAATCTAGAGCATATGGAATATTTGTAGCTTGTTTGCCTTGAACGTCACAACATCTAGCAGCAACATATACCTCTTGCCCTAAAATAAACCCCAATAATTTCCCATTAAAGACAATACCAATCAATAAATCAATAGAACAACTTAAATAACCCCAATATTCAAAACATTAAAGAACATCCTTATTGATTAAGTAACTATGACTGGATATCCGTGAGATGTAGAACAGTCGGTGGCGGGTGATGGTTAAGACACCCCTAAGTGGAAAGGTCACTGGTTCGAAACCCCGCGGATACTAAAATCCAACCATGCTAAGGGTTGGTGCGGTCCAGGCCGGGTGCGATCCCTAGGTGATTTTGACGGCTTAGATGCCCCTAGTTCGTGGTCTCTCAGCCAATGGAGAACCCTGCTAATCAGGGGGTACTACCACTTGCCCAAAGAAAAAAAAAACTATGACAGGATAAGAGCCATATTATAAAGTTAGTGCAAGCAAGGCCCATGAGGAGACTAATGATATTCATCAAAGATGCAAATGCACCTAGATTGTTGCTGCTTAGAGAGCACATATGGCTGACAAATAAAACATTTTTAGATGATTTTGCAAGACAAGGTTGATCTTTCTTAGGTTCTTGAGAGCATTGTAGTCCCATGTGGAATGATCAGAACCTTGTTTAGAATATATACACCACCATAATAAGAATCTTATGAAGCGATTTAAATGCTTGGATTTTAGTTGTAGAAGCACACTATTAGAGCGAAAAAACCTTTACCTAGTTACCTAGACTATGACTTTATGCATCTAGTGGGGGAAACCCCATCCAAATTGACCACCTGAGTCACCCTGAGATGCATTCCTAGTTTTGGGGGCGCATTTCTTCTTCTTCATTGTCTAAGTAAGTACTTTAACTAAGTGTAGTCTAAGAACATGCCCACGTTCCTGCATCGTGTTGGGGTTTATTTATTTATTATTTTTTTTGGCTAGTGAGGGGATGTTCTTGTATTAGTCTAGGTCGGATCTGTATGGAAATCAGATAATATTCCCAAAATTGAAGTGGGAATTGGATTAAATTTATTTCCTCATGCTATGATAGACTGGTTTGCATTTCCTTATCTTGGGTGTTCTCTGTCATTCATTTCGAGCTGCAAATTCTAATGCCCATAATTTTTAGTACCCTACAAGGCATGGGTTTTGCCCTATTTTTCTATATATCGGTCCTCAAGTTCATCGGATTGAAGAATTTGCTTCCAGTTATGAGCTTGGATTTGCTCCCAAAGTAAATTTATGATGATTTTGAGCTTTGACTGTCTTAATATGTCTTATAAGGTACTAGCTAAAATCTTGGCAAAAAGAGTAAAAAGAAGGTAACGGCAAGAGTTGTTAGGTTAGATTAATATTGGATAAATTCGATTATGGACTTGTAGAGTATTGGTAGGGAAAAATAAACTGGACAGAGGTTGTGATGTATCTGGAAGTACTCACGAGGAGCCATCATCAAATTATAAGAAAAGATGCGAAGCCATATAACTCAAAAGGATCAAAATATATATGTTAAAGTCTTTGAGAATGGTGTATATATGTTAAAGTATTTGAGAATGGTGTTTACAACTGAGCAATGTGATCTCTTGTATAATGCTGAAGAATGATTACCCTCTTTCCTGTTGCATTGACTAAACCATGTTACCAGAAATTCCATCCCCAAGTGTTGGAAACATGCTTCCACGTTTCAGAAACAAATCCTTACTCAGAATGCCTCTAGAATGTGACAGAAATATTTTAGCAGTGTTTTAGTTTTTTTAAACATTGTGTCAATTGTTTCGCGTGGCATTTCCATTGTTTCAATAGGGGTATGGATCATTTCAGCAGGGTCCATAAGTCATTCAACTTTCAACTAATAATTTTGGTGACTAAAATGGAAAAATAAAAATAAAAAACATAAAATGAGTTATTTTCTATTTGGTTATATACTTGTGCATTTCACAACCTCATTTTCTCTTTATCATTTATAAAAGAACTTTCCTCTTTGATACACTGCTGGTTTTTTTTCCTCATTTTCACACATTTTTCAAGAACAAAAATCCGGTTACTATTGTCTTACGTATCATCAATGTTGGAACTTATCATTGGATGGAATCTCAAACCATGGGTACCTACAAATGGCTGCTTAATATGTTCTCCACGAGGGAATTCACCATTACACGGGATTTGGAGATGAGATCCACCCAATATCATAATATAATCCTCCTTTGAAAATATTTACATGCATAGTCCTTTTTTAATATATTCATCATCTAATTTTTCTCTCAATTTGTAGCTAGGAGGAAAATAAAAAGATAAACTAGTAGCAACTTGCATCAAACTCGCTGAATCTTCAGCTATAACTTCAAATGACATTTGAAACTTTGCATTTTCTTCCAGGACAACCCTATCTTCACAATGATTTAGGACAACAATTCCCTCATCAAATTGTAAATCTCTTAGGACTTCAGGAGGTGGTATAATCCCCTGACATTCTCCTGGGACAAGGATTTCATCTTGGGAATTGGGGACAACAACTTCTTTTTGAATATTTGGGATAACCTCTTGCTTGAGACCAAAACTTTGTTCTATAAATTTCATCATTGAGGCATGGATAAATAGTATTTGTTGGCTTCCACCATCAATCATGAACTAGCTTATCAATGTCTTCCTCCTATTTACATAGTTGGAACTTTGAGTGTGCAATAAGAAGGGCCTCCCTGCTTTGCAAATTTTTGAGATGAGTTTTAATAAGTTTTTTTATTGTACGACTCTCCTTACAATAGTCTAAGCCCCAGATAAGTTAAAGTGAATGAAGAACTTTAAGTTTTTTTAAAACCCTAACAAGAAATTATCAAGTTCATGTACTTCAAATAGGTTGTGTAAGAAAATGGGATGGACCAACAACATCAAGTTCATATACTTCAAGTAGGTCATGTAAGAAAATGTTATGAACCAATGTACCAACCTGAAACGGAACTATGTGTGTGTGTGCCTTTATTTCTTGGATCCAAGCTAAAGAGCAGTCCAATACAAAAGCTATGTTTTGTACTCTTTCAACAGAATATATCATTCACATGCATTTTACTCAAAGGATTAATTTAGTAAGTTGAATTCCAAGACTCCGGTTTAAGAGATCAAAGTACATAGTCATGGATACGTGACAGAAACTTTTAACATTAGATGAGACCAAGACCCGTGATAACTGAAACAAATGTGTGCATCTACATATTTAATTGAATTCTTCCATGGACACCTTCCAAACCAAAGAACACACAAAACAGGCACCCTTCCAGCAGCAGTTGGCAATATTTCACCTCATAGCAACCCCAATCCATTAGGAAATTCAAGTGTATAGTAGACACCTGTATTATGGCCATGGTTGGCATTATGATGATTTTAGCATGAGCTTGTTGAAGTGAAATGTTAAAGGTGAAGATTTTCCTCCTATAAAGGAAACATAACTACTAGGTTGCTATCCACTTGCATTCCTTTTTATTGCGACTTTGCCCATGTTTATCTTTCTTGCAAAGCTCATGTTTGCATAGTTAACATGGTTTGTAAATTATTGTTTGTTTATTGGGTTGTTGATGAAATATTTTTCAAAATTGTAAGCTAGATGTTGAAAAGTATATATTGCCACTGTACTTATGTAGATTGTTTGTTTTGCTACAGATGATGTTGCATTGCCAATGTTACTAACCAAGGATGGCAAGAATATCTAGACCATTGTAATCATGGAAGGAGATCTCCGGTCTATGGATAACACCCATCAGACAGGAGAAAGAGGAGCTCTTGGTTGTCAAGAAAATACTTCAACAGTTGTAAGTGGAAATCAAGTGGAGGTAACCCAATCAAAATTCCAGAAATAAGAAGGTTGATCCTACATTGCTCCTTTCTCATTGCTCTACTTGTAATTAGGATAAATTTTACTTGTTTTTTATTTCTTTTTTGCTAATCAAGATTTCACCGGTAATTCTCATAAAAGCAATTTTTGGTTCCTATAATGATTTAATGATTGAAGCAAGCAACTAATGTGGTGGTTACGATAATTATTGAATCATTTGATAATTAAATCAAGCATCATTTGTCTTTGAAGATGCCCCTCAATTTGACACCAGTCTCCATGTTGCTAGGGTCCCATTGTCACACACTTTATAATACAATCACAAATATGTAGGTAGAACCCCCATATTGGCACACACTAAGCACAAATTTGTGAACGAGGGATCTATACCTATTGATAGACGACGGATTCCCTAGGACCAAGGAGTTTTTGCTCAAAATAGTTGTCGCTATTGTTGCTTGGTATTTGGCTTGTTGTGCCACCCCATCCTAGTTCAAATCCCACTTAAGTTAGGTCCACAAGTCTTTGTTGATAGGTTTACCAGGGATGCTAGCTACGAATATGGGAAGGCAATCTTTGGGTTCCCCGTGAGGTTTATTGTTTTCCTTGGAATAAGGGTGGTGGATGCTTTGCATTCAAATTTTAATGGAGGCATTTGAACATCCATCTAATGATTTTGAGAAATTTACCCTACAACAATTTCCATGTGGATTTTAGAGTAACTCAACAAGAAATAACTGTTGTTTATGGTTTGTAGCCAATGTTCCAGTAAGAAATTGCCAAACTTCCTTTGCTATCACTTTTTTTTGGCTCCCAAAAAAGCTTAAAATTAAACTTGGAATGGCTCTCCAATGTGTTCAATGTCAAATCCAGCAAAAAAATGCCAAAATTCATTTGTAGTTGAGTTTCCAACTACTATGTTTCCAAATTGTTTCCCAATACCAACAGTCACTATTTGATTTCATTTTATGTTTAGATTCTAGGTTCTTTTATAGTTTATAGCATGTAGAAATGTATACGGGACCCACTAGACATGAGTTGGATTCCCTGCATTCAAAGTTTAATGGAAGCATCTCAACTTACATCATTTGTGATAGCTACATCTAACGGTTTTGAGAAATTTCCTCCAACAATTTGCATGTGGATTTTAGAGTGAAATCAATAATAAGTAACTGCTATTGCAGGCTTCCAGCCACTGTTTTGGTGAGAAATTGCCAAACTTCCTCTATTGTCACATTTTTTGCTGGCAAGAAAGCTTAAAATCAAACTTTGAATGCCTCTCCAACATGTTAAATGTTGAATACAATAAAATAATGCCAAAAATCATCTAATACCATGTTTCCAAACTGTACCTAATTTGGACAGTCACTCTTTGAGTTGATTTTATTTTGGATTATGTGCTTCTTTTATGGTTTATAGTGTGTATAAAGTTTGGTGGGATCCACTAGAAATGAGTGTGAAAACTAAATATAAGTGTCTTCTTTCATTCACTAAAAAGACTCACCGGCAAATGGGAACATGTAGAAGTACTCTATCTGACCCACTAGAAACATGTGGGAAAAAATATCAAATTGAAATTTCTTTTTTAGTTCATTCACTAGAAAAATGCCCCAACAAATTGGGACACCAATAAATTGGTTGGGGATTTGTTCAGCTGTGTACCACGATGTACAGGGTGCTTTTGGGACATACCTGAGACCCTCACAACATCCCTAGTATGGATATTTCTGTTGGAAATGCATACCCATACTTGGGGATGTGTTCCCATGTACGATTGTTTATAAGCATTGGTTAACTTAGAATATTGTAATCCTCAGATTGACTTGGATCCATTTGTAATTTTTCATCTGGAATTTATATTCACAATTGGTCTATTGGTTGAGTGGATGCATAATTAATAGGTTGTACATTGATAGCTCTTATTGGTTTTCTTGGAGGGAAACTATTGTGCATTGAAGATATTTTGGATGCTATTAAAACATCTGCTCTCTTTTTCTTATATGATGTAGCCTATCATTAATTCTTTATTGTATCTTTGTCTTTTTTATTGTAGCTTTGAGGAGAGCAAATAGGAGCAATGTGGAGATATTGGTTTTAGCTTGTGGTGGGGAGGTTGCCAATTCCATTGATGATCTGACTCCTGATGTCCTTGGATGGGCTGGGCTTGTATATGAGCGATGGGCTGGGCTTGTATATGAGCATGTCCTAGGGAAATAAAAGTACGCTTTTGTGGAAAAATTTAGCAATCCTCACTCATTTACAATTCTATTAAAGGCAAGTTTCGAAAATCTGTAAATATTGTCGTTACTTTTTTATGAAGAACATGTTATTTGATAACTTTTTTAGACTGTTACCCAACCTAGATAATTTATGGCTTGACGAAGGAATATCAGTTAGTCAGCTTCTTTTCAAATCTCTACAAGCATCATGTTTTTATTGGAGTTTTCATTTTCTTGGCTTTTGTAGGCCCTAATGATCATACCATTGCTCAAATTAAGGATGTTGTATGTGATGGTCTGAGAGCTGTTAAAAACACACTTGAAGATAGAGCTGTTGTTTTGGTGAGAATTTTGTTTCTTTTCATTTTTGTGTATTCTTTGTTGACTTTGTAGTTTACCAAGCAAGGAAGTGTATGGTCACTAGAAAAATAGTAAAATACAGTCAATTGTGTGTGTAAATTTTAAAATACAGGAAATATTTGCTATTATGTGCATAAACAAAATCTAATGACAAGATATATTTCAAATCTTGGGAAACTCTGGATGATTTCAACTCTTTGGCAGAAGCTTGAATTTTAATGGTTTAACAGGAATATTATGGTTGAAATTGTCCTTCATCAGCCAAAAAAGTGTGCAATGTAGAGAGAAAAATGAACTAGGTAGTCAAAGTTATAATTGCAACATACCCATTAAAATGGAAATCCAAAACACGTCATGTTGAGTCGAAAAGTTACATGTGGAATTTATGGCATGCATCTATCATTTGTTGATTAACTATATTTCAGTTAAATGCAGCAGACATTTAATAAACTTGGAAGATGTGAAACAATTTTGATGTTGAACTGCTACCTCACATTCAATCAATTCAGAATAAAAATATGTAAATATTTTCTTATACACAACTTATAAATTATGTAAGTAAACATGTTTGAAGATACATAACATGTATGGCATGTTTGGCCCACTAGGTATTGAAGAACAAACTCCCTCATTTTGAGAATTAGACATTCTTTATAATATCTAGATTTTTCCTAATCCTACAAGTCATAGATTTTCCTGGCAGCTCTTACAGGTTACAAGCATCTTTGAAGTTTCAAGTTACATTGGTGATTGATGGTGATTAGATTCTTCATATTGTCACCATTTACTTGTCAATGACACCTCAACTTCTCCACTGTGTTGATAGAATTGAGTAATCAAATATGTAATGCTTATTAATTTTATTCATTAGGTTTGTGTGTTTATAACTTATTAATTTAAACATTTGAAAGTGAATTATATGGAGGCTCCCATATTCATGGAGAGTGATTGTGTTTGAGCGAACTTTCATTGGTTGTGGCTAGAGTTTATCCTAGTTTCCATTCACCCAGCAAGGAAGCTACTACTGTATGAACCTTTAGTTGACCTTAACTACACTGTGCAACAAGAAAACACTCTTGCTCTTTCAATCACCATCCTTGATTGCATCGCCCAACAAGGAAGTGCATAGAGTTTATTTCAGAGGCTAGAAGTCTTGTTGTTTGGGTTTGGTTTTAGGACCTTCTCGTCCTTTGGAGGATGAATCTGCTACCCTTCAGTGTCTGCTTGCTACTATTTCCAAGAGAGCCTGACTGTCAAAGTTCGTGTCTAAGTTTGCTAAGAAGCTTAATGGAATTTCCAATGTTGGTGTTTGTAGCTTGGACATGAATGTTTGCACATGTTTAGTGTCAAACATGCGTGAAGTAGTCCAAGTCAAATCTATTTTGTAATTCATTTTATTAATAAAATGAGTCTTTTATTTCGTTGTTGAATTTAATAAAGTATAGTTTTAATACATTAGTGATTTATAGTCTAGACTAATCTCAACCATATATCTCGCCATGAGATTATGTTTTTGGTAGATTAGGCCTTCGACTCTAGTATAAATGGATTAGGTGTGTTTTTGGTAGATTAGGTCCATGGCATTCAAGTCAATAGAGGTCTAATCAGACTCTAGCAAACGAGGCCCACATGCCTCTGGTCCATAAAGAACTGTGGGATGAACAAGGGGGTATCCACGAGGGACATGTTCCTAGTGCCATATCCACAGTTGTTACATAACCTTTTCTTATTGATTTGTTGCAAAACATTTCCCATTGCTGGAGAAATATTATGAATAGTGCTTGCATATTTCTTATAGGAACCATCTCCATCTACACTCTCTTAGTGCCGCAGAACCTCTTTTTTTGCAACTTATGAAAATTGTTCCCTATCCTTCCGATTGCTAGTATTTTAAAGACTATCAGGTATCACAATTGGTTTCATTGATGAGAACAACCATCAGACACATCAAGGATGAAAGTTGAAGGTTTCAAGACCTCGTGGTTTGTTCTCTAAACTATCATTCCTCATTCCTCATCAAGGATGAAAGTTGAAGGTGCCAAGACCTCGTGGTTTGCCATTGGGGGGGATACGCCATTTTATCACGCTTTGTCACACCCCACGATTATATGGATTCCTAATTTGGGCCAAATCCCTATCTTTTGGGCGCTCTAGGCTATTATTACTCAAAATTTGAGGTACACATGCTATTGTGTTCCATTATTCCTTGCATGATGGTTTGCACCTGCCTTTCTATGAGGCAATTTTATGCCGCACGAATTGATATAATTAGTCTTGTGTTGAGTACAATCATAACAGAGAATTTATACTTATGTCTATAACTTCCTCACCTACCAATCATCCGAACTTTCCTATCGTTCTGTGATATTCCATATTGCCTTTGTTTACCTTGTGAGGATTTTCTACATACTAAAGAAGTAGGTTAACTTGAACAAAAAGGTCTCTGGGGATTGATCCTCATGACAAAAACCTTGTCACTTGCACTTGCCTTCATCCTTCCTCATGGGATCGATCCTTACAACAACAACTTTGTCACATCATTGTTCCTCTAAGATTCACAGTTAAACCAACAAACATTTTAAGCGTTAGACCACATTCATTTTGCATAATACAACAAAGCATCCTCAACCATTATGCATCAGTACTTCCACATAGTGCTTCACATGCTCACACACATGATGAAGCATGCTTACTAATGCATATGAATTTCAATAAAAACATTCTCTTGCATAGATAATAGCATTAGCATGCTCTAATCATTCATGCTAATAAATACAATATTCTCATGCTCTGCTCATGCACATAAGCAATTTGTTTATACTAAGGTTATGCAATTAATGTAACAAGAGGAGAAAGAGGTAGGAAACTCTCCTTATCAATCCTTTTGTCCAAGTTTGGAATTCCACCGCCATGGCTGACTTGTTCAATGGCTCTGTATAACATGTACACTAGTATGCCCATTGACCTTAAAGTTGAATGAGGTCCTAATGCTCATCAGCCTTAATCCTATTTGAGAAATGACACTCTTCATGTCAAACCATTGTCTTGGTTTTCCCATTTCTTTGTCACATCTGAAAATAAAATATTAGGACATGACTTTGTACCTTTCGCATTACAATTATCTTGATTGCAAGTCTAGTTATTTTTAAAACAGAGTTACGCCAAGGGAAATACCACTTAGAGGATTCTCCCACATCTATCCATGTTCCCTCAATGTGAATCATTATCAAGAGCATAGTTGCTCCGAACTTCATTGAATCATTCCTCTTTCCAATAGGCGATATCTAATAAACTTAACATCCATAGTCATCAGGGAAATGGTTTCTAGAGGGAAAATTGCTTTCCTTTGGTTGCTATCTACCACATTGACTCTACGATTAACACAACATGTTTATTTGAGTGATTGCATTCACCTGGGATGGCAAATTAGCATTTTACCTTAGCAAGTTAGCATTCAAACATTCAAGCTTCGTGATTGCATGCAGTTGAGGTGAGCTTAGCGATTCTATTGAATTTTATGGTAAGTCAGCATATTGTTCCCATTGAAAAAAAATTCTAGCAAAGCAAGTTGCTCACTTTAGAGGGAAGCTTGACACTTTAACTCAACAATATAGTGGTTAAGTGACTCTTCACCTGGTAATTTGTCCTGTCACATAAGATCACTCACCTAAGGGGTCAACAAGCGCTTCAAACCAAGCAATTTGCATCTTGCCTTTCAAAATTCAACGATTTTGTGTTTCCCTCCCAAACTCAACTTTGTTGTCAAGTGTGCATCATGGATCTGATGGCATTGCATGCAAATTTTTTCTATTTAAAGGGTGAAAGGTGCCTCCCATTCAAGCATAAGTAATTTGGTCTCTCTCCTTCTGCCTTCTGCTATGAGAGCTCCATCTTCCCCCCTTAAGCAGTGTTCAAGGAAACATCGACATACTTTCAAAGGAGGAATGGTTTGATGGCGGTTAGTGGAGTTAGCCAGTGTTACAATACCCTTGCATCATTGTGACTGGTTGTGAACTATTCTATAATTTCTCGGTTCTCTTGGTGCTTATGGGAAAGAATATTCAAACTTGTGGACTATTTGATCATTAGTAGTGCTCATTATAACTCATCTTTTGATTGCTAACAATTGATATGAAGCGGGGAGTGTCTCAGTAGCTTGTGGACTATTCTCAATTACTGAGATCCTCTTATTTTTGCATATGTTTTAGCTAGTGGACTATTCTCCCTAATCTTATATGCCTGATCTTCTTTCATTCAACTCACCGGTTTTATGACATGGAGGTGCTTTTAGCAGTTGAATGTTTTACTTAGGAAGGGAGTTGGGAGGGTCTGATTCAAGTTCATTTCTGGTGGCAATGGTGGACTATTTTCCTTGTTATCTGTTGCATTGCTAGATTTTGTTACCATCCTCATCTAGGATCCATTTAGTTGTATTTCATATTGCATTATGCATTGCATGTTAGTTGCATTTCATTCAAATTCATAAAAATACAGATTACAATAGTTGGTTCATAATCAGAGGGCTTACCATTTCAATGGATAAAGGTCTAATTGGGCCCTTTATCTAGGTAAGCTTGTGAAGTTGACAAAAGGTTATTTGTCCATGTCAAAAGGATGTGGAAAGATGCTTGGCATTGTTGCATCCATTTGAAGTCTGATGACTTCCTCAATAGTATCTCCATGGGTTATGTGATTAAGGCATAATTTCTGATGGAGCTTCTATAGTAGTTTATATGCTCCAATGTCTATCTTAAGTTTTTTATGTTCTCTAGAGCAAGTAAGTTAGTAATCATCTAAATCTTTGCTTGATCTACTAGAATACAATCCTGACAAACAACTTGAACCAATAACACTCCAAATTCTGTGCAAAATATGCACCTTTTCAAACCGAGAGAGATATGCATTTGTCAGCATCTTTCGAACATGAGACACAACATGGAAACATGTTCCTTTAGTATCCCATTGATTGTACAGTCATATATATACGTATAAGAATTTATGTATGTAATCCTAAGTGTTGTGATGACAATCCTTGAGAACATTGTTGGTGCATTCTTCAGTCCAAACGACATGACATTGTAAGCGCAAGGAAAGGTTTCCACCACCCTGTCACATCCCCTCCCATCAGACCCAACAAGGGAGAGAACATGACACTAAATCCGGGCATCTAGCCCCATGTGAATTGAATAAACTCATTGATAATAAAAAGATACATACCCATATGCATATTGTAAGAAACACAGCGGAATTAAAATCATATACATATCTAACATACATTCACCATTTTCATAACATATATTAAATAAAGTCATTGCAGAATTTATACAAGAGAGTACTTATCTTAAAACAAAGTAGTCCCGAGAAACTGGCTATGCAACTGCAACGTTACACCCAACCATAGGTCAATTGTGCTCATCAATCTCTCAGCACAACTTCCACCCCCGAGTTGGGCATGATTTCTACAAGGAAAAGGGAACAACAGACTCACACATCGCCAAAATACACCAAAATCAACCAAGCCAATCCACCGTTGGGTTTATCAAGCTGCTAAGGCAAAAGGAGAGGGAATGAATTGCTAAGATAATGAGCCCAAACATAGAGCCAATGATACCTCTACAAGATCTATCTAGCTTGGCACCCACAATACCTACACACCCCACACAAGGAAGTATTCCCTTCACTAATACGCAGTCCCTCAGGCCATACCTTCCATTATAGTGTTGTTCAAGGTGTGCATAGAAGAGTAGCTAGCCCTTTTTATCTTTTTGAGAGGTTACTCTCCTCACTAGGTTTATCAAGCCAATTCTGGTCCTCTTCCACTCCCAATTTCTTGCTCACAAATTCAAACCAAAACAGGGATTCAAATAACAGCAAAAATCACAAATGCTGGGCATGAAGAAAAACGTTTTGATAGTGGGATGCCTAGAATGAGTTTCCATTAGTTCCAGTAAAAACGTGGGCAACCAAAAATGAAATGGAAAATGAGGAATCAACCCTGGGAGAGAAAAATCGTTTCCATAAAACGTTTATGGGCATTCAAGGGACATAAACGGCCTCTATAAACCCTCAAATCGTGACTCCCTTCCTCCCAGCCACTGTGCAATACAAAAACGAGTTCCCAGCCATGGAAATTTGCAGGAAAAAGATGGAAAATGTGAAGGAGAAAGGCTCAGCTAGCTCAGACTGCGTGAGAGAGCAAAGTCCATGAGTGAAGAATGGCTTTGGGAACAATTTCGTGGGTGTTTTCTTGCCCAAGAAGCAAGAATACGATTTCCCAGATTGATGGCTTGCCCATACATGAAATTGGCTGCCATACCTCTCAATTCCCAAGGCATTAACTACCTCAACCAACTCTTGGAAGAATTAAATGATTGGGTGCATAAGTCAAAATGGGTAGTTGGTGGTTTATGGGTTCTCTCAATGACATTTGGATTAACACCATTGGCTCAAGGGTTTGAATAATTTCCCTCCATATTCCTTGTAAAATCATGCCCCCATCTCTTGTTGCATTGCATAGCTAGTTGTGGGTATTTCATTAAAATTCGTATTTACATGATGTCTTAATTTACATTGTGCTTGTCTAGCACAAGAACCATAGGCATCTATTTTTAATTGCCGATACATAAGACGCTAAATCGATGGCGGGGCCTTGGCCTTGAGCTCCTCACCATGATTTAATAACGATATTTACACCATTTACAATTTTAATGCAATAGGGTCAAAATCGGGATATTACATTCCCCTCCCCCTTACATTAGCACTGTCCTCAGTGCTCATCAAAATTGAACAAAAATGGATATGCCACTTTCATGGCATCCTCCAGCTCCCGTGTAGCCTCATCGGGACCGTAGTGCTTCCATTGCACCTTTACCTATCCGATGGCTCGGTTCTGGAGCAATGTTACCTTCTTATCTAGGATGCGCAATGGGTCGGTTTGGAACTCTCCCTCGGGTTCCACCTGGATCACATCCCAATTAATCACATGGTTAGGATCATGTACATATTTCTTAAGTAAAGAGACATGAAAAAACATTATGAGCTCTAGTGCTAGCAGGCAATGCAAGTCTATATGCAACTGGCCCTATTATTTCAAGCACTTCAAATGGCCCACAATATTTAGGTGATAGCTTGGCACAACTCCCAAGCTTTAAGGAACTCTTCCTTGGCCTCACTCTAAGATAAACATGATCCCCAACACTGAATTCCCTATGCATTCTAAGCTTATCTGCATAGCTTTTCTGTCTATCCCGAGCTGCTTTTAAATTCTGCCTGATCTTTGCAACCTCTTGTTCCATTTCCTTAAGCAATCCTAGCCCAAGTACAATTATGTTCACTAGATTGTCCCAAGTCACTGGTGTCCTACACCTTCTGCTGTACAAAGCCTCATATGGACTCATTCCCAATGATGCTGGTTTCCCATTGGTATATGCAAACTCTACCAAGTGTAGATAATCCTCCCACTTGGATGGTTTGTCCATTACATACATGCGAAGCATGTCTTCAAGCACCTGATTTACTCTTTTTGTTTGCCCATCTGTTTGCGGATGGTACGCGGTACTAAAGTTCAACTGTGTACCCAAATCTGCAAAGAGACCTTTCCAAAAATTGGAAGTGAACTTGGTATCTCTGTCAGAAATTATTGCCTTAGGCAATCCATGTAATCTGAAAATTTCCTTCATGAAAATATTTGCAATGGCATCGGCCTTATATGTAGACTTAACCGATATAAAATGTGTTGCCTTTGTTAACTTGTCCACCACAACCATGATGGAATCATGTTGTCTCACAATCATTGGCAATCCTATAATAAAATCCATGGAAATTACTTCCTATTTCCATTCTGGTATTGGCAATGGATGCAATAAACCTGTTGGGTGTTGGTGTTCAACATTCACTTGCTGACATTTCATGCACCTGGAAATGTATTTAGCGATGTCCTTCTTCAACCTTGGCCAAAAATAATATTTTCTTGCTATAGCAATTGTTTTCTAATATCCTGGGTGACCGGAGTATGGAGCTTTATGGATTTCATCCATAACAATCCTCCTTAAATCTCCCACATTTGGAATATAGGCTCTATTCTTATAAGTAAGAAGTTCGTCTTCTTCCAAATGGTATCCTTCATACTTCTTTTCAAGGTCTTGCTGCTGCAATTTGTCCTTTATCTGCACATACACTTCATCCTCAATAATATGGTTAACAATCTACTGCCTTAAATCTGGTTGGCAAGTACTAAGCGCTGCCACATGCATTTCCTGTACTTTCTTGCCTAGTGCATCAGCTACCTTGTTTTCTTTCCATTTTATGTGTTTGATTTCAAAATCAAATTCACACAAAAATTTCAACCATCTAGCTTGCCTAGCATTCAAATTTGGCTGATCAAATAAGTATTCAGACCACAATGGTCTGTCCTTAGCTCAAATTTCCTACCCATTAAGTAATGCCTCCACATCTTTAAAGCATGTACTATGGATGCAAGTTCTAAATCATGAGTAGCATAGTTTTTCTCATGTTCCTTCAACTTTCTCAACTCATAGCATACCACGTGGTTGTCTTGCATAAGAACTCCTCCAAGTCCTTGATTGCATGCATTGATACACACCACAAAGTCTTTTTATGGGTCTGCAATTTTCAAAATTGGCGCACTCGTAAGAAGATTCTTCAACCGTTGGAAACTTTCCTCACATCTTGGTGTCCGTTCAAACTTTATCCCTTTCTTCTACAAAGAAGTGATCGGGCTCGTGACCTTGGAGAATCCTTCAATGAACCTCCTGTAGTACCCAACAAGTCCCATAAAGGATCTCACATCCGTCACATTCCTTGGAGTTGGCCAATTCATAATGGCTTCAATCTTCTCAAGGTCCACAAATATTCCTTCGTCTGGGATAATGTGACCCAAATAATGAATTCTATCTTTATAAAAATCACATTTGCTTAGCTTTGCATACAACTTATGCTCCCTTAGCAATTGCAAAGTCATTCTCAAATGTTCTTCATGCTCTTCTTCATTCTTAGAATATATGAGAATGTCGTCTAGAAAAAAAAGAACAAATTTGTCCAAATACTTGCTAAAAACACTGTTCATGAGACACATGAATGTAGCTGGTGTATTTGTGAGACCAAATGGTACCACCACAAACTCATAGTGTCCATACCTCGTTCTAAAGGCTGTCTTATGAATATCTTCCTCTTTGATTCTTACCTGATCGTAACTAGACCTCAAGTCGATATTTGAAAATACCTTTGCTCCTCTCATTTGATCAAAAAGGTCATCAATTCAGGGCAATGGGTATTTGTTCTTCACAGTGACCTTATTCAGTTGCCTGTAGTCAATACATAACCTGAGTGTCCCATCTTTCTTTTTCACAAATAGAACAGGTGCTCCCCACGGGGACACACTTGGCCTGATATATTTATTTTCCAACAACTCTTGTAATTGCATTTCCATTTCCAGCAATTCCGGTGTACTCATCCTGTACGGTGTCTTGGACAATGGTGCTGCTCCTGGCACAAGTTCAATTGTAAAATCAATGTCTCTCTTTGGAGGAAGTCCCGGAATCTCATCAGGAAAAACATCCATGAATTCCTACAATACGTGATAGTCCTCCAACTTAGGAGTTTCATTTTTCGTTGCCTCCAAAATATGGGTTGCGTACAATTGACAACCCTTTCTACAGAACTTCTTCAGTTGCATGGCTGAAACCTGTCTAACAAAAATCACCTTTGGAATGCCTTTTACAACCCTTGGGTTTCCTTCTTCGTCCATGCATTCAAAAGTCTTATTGTAGCAGTCAAGTTTAACCCTGTGTGCTTCTAACCAATCCATTCCAATGAGAATATCATAGGAACCAAGTGGCAAAACATTCAGATTTGCATAAGGGAATAGCCCGTCCATCTCTAAGGGACATTTCTCTACAATTTCACTAACATTTTTCTTGATTCCAATGGCTACTTGAACTAACCATGATTTACTATGCTTTGATTTCTTAAAAGCACAAATCTCAACAATTTTAGGAGTGATATAACTGTGAGTAGATCCAGGATCAATCAAAATAGAAACAGATTGCTTAGCAATCTTACCTTCAACTTCAACAACAGTTGATTGATGATTTGCCTGGCGGTCGTCTAGTGCTGCATAGATTATAGGGATTGTCCTTACCACTTGACCCACAGTTTCAGCTCCTTGGATGTTGTGAACTTGATTTGCATTCTCATTCCGATGTGGACAGTTCCTAAGCATGTTGTCCCATTCCGATGTGGACAGTTCCTAAGCATGTGGTCCCATTCCGATGTGGACAGTTCAGTCGTTGAAAGTGTGAAATGCATTCTCTATGCTTGGAATGAGAAGCAAGAATTGCATAGAAGGGGTTGTGGAATCTCAGTAAGAGTAATGGGTTGTAATACCCATTATAGAGGATGAAAGGGAAATTCCTCACCTTAAACTATTTCTGTTTTTAGCATAAGAATTGCATATTTGGAAAATATCAAGAATGAATGATTACACGTATGTATATGTTGAGTTGCTAACTCATGAGAAGATCATAGCTAATGATTGCTTGTATGCTTGGTAGGAAAGCCAAGAAAAGGATCAGCTATGATGTGGAGGAGGAACTCCATGTCATAATGAGGGAATTTGAGAGGGAGAGTTCCTTAACTCCTTTCTTGATATTGTATTTGTATTTTACAAGTTTTATATGCATAAAAATTATGGCATGAGAATGTTGGAAATGCAAGAGAGTAGCAAATTAAATATAAATTAGTGGGCATGATTAAAAAGTCATTGCATAGTGCATGTGAATTGCTTATGCATGATGTTGCATATGGATAAAGGTAGTGAGGTTACACATGCAATAGCCCATTAATGGTATTCCCTATGGTTGATGACAATTAATGTTGATGATAATGGTTGTATGAATCAAACCATAGAAGCATGAATGAAAATGCAAGAGATTGGATAGATGACATGACTATGCACTAGATGGCATATTAATAAACATTGCGCAGTGCATGTGAAAATGTTTTTGCATGTATATGATATTGCATATTGGTAAAATAGTGAGGTTTTGCATATGCAATGAGCCACTTAAGATAATTATTGTGGTTGCTAATAATTAGTTGTGTTCGCATTAGTTATAGGACCAAAGGAAACCGAAGCATGGCTAAAGATGAGGATGATGTTGTTGCATATGACCAACAACCTTATGAAGAAAAGATGGTGTAACAAATCTATGATCACGAGGTTGGAAAAATGACTGTGTAGCATTGGTAAGAGGCCAATTGATCAGGTAACATCAAGCGATGTTAATAACAGCCATGCAGGTAATGGTTATTTGTGCTTAATTGCATGAATGATTAAAGGAGGATTTGGTGAAATCCCTTCAACTATGTTTGAACTATGTTGAATTGTTTGCATGTGAGACTGAGTGCCTGAATGTGAATATAATCCTACCAAGTATGGTCAGGAACGGGTAAATGAAGGCAAGGAGCCTTACACCCTATAGTTACTTAGAAACCTCAATGCATTCATATGAAATTATATCATGCCATTTATGTATGTTGGTTGTGAATTTAACAACCAAAGCAAATAATGACTTATGGTTCCATTGTAGTGTATGCCATATGAGATAGGCATGGTTAGGCCATAACATGTTTGAATGCATAGTACTCATGAATAATGCAAGGTTGCATTGAGGAGATGTGCAATAAAATATTCTATACAATCTTGTGGTTATGCATTGCGTGAATGCACATTAAAAGATTATGTAAATGTTGTGAATGTGCATGCATATGTGTGGGTGCACATGTTGAGATGCATTGTGTGAATGCATGGGTGTGACATACATATGTTTCAATGCAGTTAGATAATAGATGAAATGGTGGACTATTGTTAATCCTGAGACCATTTCATAAGCTGCTACGAATGCTGGAGAAAGACTACATGAAGAAGGTAGACATGTGATGGGCTACCAGAGCACTCTGTTGGAAGGACAAAGTTGCATGGAATGTGAAGTAATGAGTATTTACAGTTTATTTAAATTGCATGGACAGTGTGACTGTGTCTTGCAATTTTATTGTGATAATGATGCATATATAGAAATGTATATATATTTCCTTGCATTTCAAATGTTAACGGCTGAAGGTGTTTGAATTATTGAGTGTTATAATTCTGAGATCACTTCAGTGACTGTTGTGGCAATGAAAGGATTATATGCATAGATACTCACAACGTGTTTGGCTGATTGAAGTTCAGATTGCAGGTAGAAAAGTCTTGCGTATGGAAATGAGTATAAGTCCATAGTAAAGACCAGGATCTACCATGTGCAGAAGCCAAAGGTTATGAGAGGGTTTTCATGGTTGTAAATTATGCATGAAACAAATCTGAAAATTTTCTGGTTTAAGAGTATGATTGTAATCTCATGATTGCAAATCTAATTTCTATAGGAAAACATATTTACAAATTTCAGATTTGAGATTTTGCTAATAATTGCTAGTGACTGTTTGGCTTATATAAAATTGTGTCAGGAGGACATGTTGTAGGTGGATGTTCATATATGGTAACCGGTGTAAAACCATAATGGACAGAGTGATACCACTTACAAGAGCCAAACAATATGAGGATAACTTCATTGCTAAGCAAATCAATTTCTGTAGTAGACAGAATTGCAAACTCATATTGAATTTAATTATTAATGACATTGATTGGTTATGGAACAATCAGATTTGAAGCTTATTGCTTTGTTGACTGTTTGGCTATTTGATAAGTGTGCCAGGATGAAACATTGTAGGAAGACCATGTGTGATGGCCTGCAGAAGCCAAACTAGATGGGAAGTACCCCATGCTCTGGAAATGGGTTTCGGGTGAAACGCCATGTTGATAATGTCTCAACCGAACTGCATGTTGGTAAAGCATTTGAGTGAGACAGTAAAATTATGCCAAGAAGGCATGTGTGGGTTATAGAACGTGAAATGATTGGGGTGGCAAACCGAAGGACTGTTGACTCAAAGAAGGGAGCCCCCATTCTTCGCGAATAAAGAAAAGATACATTTGTGAAATAGATGAGTATTCTGTAACCCTAACTGAGGATATACCTGTTTGGTTATTAGATTTAATATGCAGAGCATATTTTATTATTTCATTATTATTCCAGACTGCTTGAGTGTGACTTAGGCCTACATGGCTCACATCGGAAAGGGATGCATACCTTTCGGTTGATGGGTTATGTTAGGGTTGTCAATATTGACTACACCCTAAGGGAATGGACGCATTCCTGGTGTTTCAATACTTGATAGTGAATGTTATGAAATATGATTACAATTTTAGAGCAACAATACTGATGAGCTTGCTAATCCTTCTTGTGCTATCAGCTTACACAAATGCAATTTGGTGTTGCACGTAAGAGGCAAAGTTAAGAAAGGGTGCTTGAGAGGACTGTATGGGCAGTGGTAACCTTTCTACGCTCACACTAAAGGACACTAGAAGAGATGGATAGGACCGAGGAGCTGTGTAACAGAAAAGGGGCATCATCCTTGTGTAGTGTGAGTGGGTATTGTGGGGCCATGCTAGCCTGCAGTCAAGTGAGTCACCTATGGAGTTCCTGGAGGGAAGTACTGGTTTGCATAAGAGAAGGAGCCACGTAATCATATTATGTTGTTCTTATTGCCTGATAAACCCAGTTGGTGTATTGGCTTGGCATGTTGTTAAATCAGATGCCTGACAAACCCAGTCGGTGTACTGGCTTGGCATTGGCTATTTGCATGTTGTGGAGGTATTGGTGAAGGGTGTTATTCCTGACAAACCCAGTCGGAGAACTGGCTTGGAAATGGTCGTTGTATGCTTGATAAACCCAGTCGGCGTACTGGCTTAGCATACTGATTTTTGAAATGCTTGATAAACCCAGTCGGCGTACTGGCTTAGCATACTGATTTTTGAAATGCTTAATAAACCCAGTCAGCGTACTGGCTTAGCATACTGATTTTTGGGATGCCTGATAAACCCAGTCGGCGTACTGGCTTGGAATTGCCTATTCGGATGATGTTGTGGCAGCAGCATGTGTGCTGGCCAAGCATCCACCCCTCAGGTGATCCAAGGCTTGTAAAGCAGAGAAAGAAACCTGTGGAGCAGCGAGGAAATGCACAATACAGATAAGTATTCATTTTTCATTTAGTTCCTGTTTGGAATAATGAAGATTTCAGGTATAAGTCTTCTAACAGCTAAGCTGATACACTATTGTTTCTTTGTTGGAAACCTTGGTCATTGCAGGAAAGCAAGGACCCTGAAAGAGCTATAAAATTCTTGATAGAACCAGAGAGTAACTGGTCGGGCGCTATAAAATTCTTGGTAAACCAGAGAGTAATTGGTCGGGCGCTATAAAATTATTGGTAAATCCAAAGAATAATTGATGCTCGATAAATTCAGATAATAGTTGGTGGGGGCATTAACCACTTGATGTTGTGGAGCAGCCGACGTGCTGGCCAAACATTCCTTTATTAATTGATAAAACCCAGTCGGCGTGCTGGCCTGGCATTGCCTATTCGAATGGTTGTGGAGTAGCCTACGTGCTGGCCCAACATTCATTATTGTATCCACGGGAAATCCAGTGCTTGTAAAGCAAAGAAGGATCCTGTGGAATAAAGTGAAGACATCCAATATAGATAAGTATTTGGTTATCTTACAGCTTCTTGCTTATTTAATATGAATATACGTGTGTATATGATTTAGTTATGATTTCTTAAACTCTTGTTTGGAGATAAACCCTATGAAAATAAACTAAACATATGAATTGATTCAATGTTTGAGTGTAGGTATTGTTGGAAGCAAGGACTATGAGGGCATCATAGGGATGCATGTGGACATGTGACCGTCCTAAAGAGCTCGGTATGAGCAGTGATGAAAGATGGTGCTAGTGGACATGTGTGGGTCCTAGCAGCCAAAGGTTCTGTAGGCAACAATGGGGAAGGGTTCCCTAGTTGAAAATCCTGAGACAGACCTTAGACACTATGTGTCATAGCCAAGAAAGGGCAAGTCGAACATTCGCATTGAAGTGAAAGAGGTTAAGGAGCATGAAACCACAGTGATGGTGTGGCTCCGGATTGGAACAAGACTAAGAGAGGGAAACTCTTACTCTTCTCTTTCCTTTTTGATTGATGCATCTTAGAAACAAAAAAATTGTTGGTTGCATGTCATAGATGAAAATAGATTGTGTTTAATTGCTTGAAATGAATTGCGAATGCTGAAATAATTTCCTCCCCGTGAAAAGATGAACATGAATGAGTTCATGTGTATGTTGGGAAAGCATAAAAAATGTGGAAGTCTCATGAGTGAAAAATGGACTCTCCATGTCAATTGGGAAAATAATTGACTAATTTTAATATTGTGTTATGCTTGTCCTAACAGGAATTGCCATGATGAATCTCATAGGTGAGAAATTGAAAGCCATTATTTGCAGCTGTTACTAGCCAAGTGTTGCTAGTGAGCAAAGTGTGGGCCAGTTGTGCACATTGATCATGGCAGCAGACCAAAAACTAATTGTTTTGGCTGAAAATATTCCTCAAATAGTTGCCAAGACAACAAGAAAGATGGCATCCATGAAATTCCAAGACTTATAGATCAGATGGAAAGTGAATAAAAGGAAGGGATTGCTGTGGAGCAATGCCCACCTGCAGAGCTAGAATATCAAAGCCAGCAGGAGCAGCTTGTGGAAGCCAAAGGACTTGGTCCTGAAAGTTCAAAGTAAAAAGATGACACGCAGGACAGACCTGCCACATTGTGTGAATTTTGGACATGTGTAAAGTGGGTATTTATTCCTAAGTATTGGAACACCGAGGACGGTGTTATTCCAAGGGGGAGGGAAATGTAACGTCCCCATTTTGACCCTATGGTATTAAAATCGTAAATGATGTAATATTGTTATAAAATCGTGGTGAGGAGCTCAAGGCCAAGGCTCCGCCATCGATTTATTGAAGCATATTGTTTACGTGCTAACCATGCACAATGGAATTTCGAATATCATGTAAATATGCATTTTAATCAAATACCCACAACTAGCTATGCAATGCAACAAGAGATGGGGGCATGATTTTACAAGGAATTGGGAGGGAAAACATTCAAACCCTTGAGCCAAAAAAGTCAAGCCAAGTGTCAATTAGAGAACCCACAAAACCCTCAACTACCCATGTTGACTTTTGTACCCAATCATTCATTTCTCCCATGAGTTGGTTGAGGTAGTTAATACCTTAGGGAATGGGAGGTATGGTTGTCCAAATTCGAGTATGGGCAAGCCACCTTGCATGGAAAATCGTGTTTTGGCTTCTTTGGCAAGAAAAGAGCCATGAATTGCTCCCCAAGCCATTACCCATGGGGAAGTTTGCCTCTCTCACATTTTTGGGATCTTGCTGGGCGTTTTCCTCCCCTTGTTTTTCTGTGTTTTCCTTCATCCTTCAAGCTGGAAAGGGTGTTTTTGTTTTGGTTACCAATGGGGAAAGAGAACAGATCGATTTGGGGTTTCCATGAGGCCGTTTTGGCCATTCGAAATGCTCATAACCGGTGGGGGAAATCGGGTATGTTCCCTAGGGATGAATTTCCCTTCCCATAGTTCGTTTTGGGTGAGCCACGATTTGGGGAAAACCCATGGAGCCTGTTTTGTAAATCCCATTGTTGGAAATGTGTATCCATGCCCAGTTTTTGAGTTTGCTGTGTGTAATAGTATGTTGGGTATGGGCTATGGGTATCTATTGCTTTGGATTGAGCTTGAGTGTAAGCATCCAGGGTTCAGATCTAGCCTGATAAACCCATCTGTGGACTAGCTTGGCTTAGATGAATTGATTATTTGGCTATGTGTGAGCTTGAATGTCCCCTTTTCCTTGTAGAAATCATGCCCAGCTCGGGGGTGGTCTCTGAGTGCTGAAATAATACAGGCTAGGCAGAGACCTAGGGTTGGGTGGAACGTTGCAGCGACATAGCTAGTTGTTCAGGACAATTGCACAACGAAGATAAGTGTTTTTCTGTCTATGTATTTACTTCTACAATGTTTAAATTGATAACTGTTTTTGATATGCTGTATGCATATGAGTAATGTGTGTGGATAGTTTAATTCCGATGTGCATATTTGATTTATTTTCAATTCCCACCAATATCTTATTCATATGATTCTAATGAGTGGGCTGAGATTATGTGAAAGCCCAAAATTTGACATCATGTTCCCTTCCTCGAATTGGGTCCGCGGGATGGTACGTTACAATACGTATAAGAATTTATGTATGTAATCCTAAGTGTTGTGATGACAGTCCTTGAGAACATTGTTGGTGCATTCTTCAGTCCAAACGACATGACATTGTAAGTGCAAGGAAAGGTTTCCACCACCCTAACCTTACAATTTCTTCTCTATCTAACCCTATGAATCTATTACTTTTGTTTGAATCTCAACCACAACACACTAGTTTTTGTGCATTAAGGAGTTATGAAGTTGGATTTTTGTGAACAAGTTTTCAAAAGCATAAAAGTGTAGACTATGGTGATTCTCTACCATAGCCAAACTACATATTAGGTCTAGCAAGCATCCTTTTAGTGAAAACGTGAAGCAACAATCTTTTTTCATTTCTTTTGTTGGAAAACTTATAATGGCAGCTAGATTTTAACTAGGGGCTGTCTATTTTCACATTCCCATAGATGATGTTGACGCAAAGGAACAAGTAGAGGCTGATAGAGCATGACTAGTAGCTCAAGCCTTCAATTTTGTTTTCTTGTTATTTTTTGTTAGGACACTTTTAAGACTACTAGTTAAATGACAATGGATGTAATTATATGATGTATTTGGTTTTTATTTTGGACATTGATGATTTTACAATGAGAAACACTATGATTCTCCTATTTTGAATACCAATTTCCGAATGTGTAATTTCCAGTTGGACCATGGGTTTTGCTTCTTTAATTGACATTTGATTATGCATTAATAAATCTCTCTCTCTCTCTCTCTCTCTCTCTCTCTCTCTCTCTATATATATATATATATATATTATTTCTTTCTTTCTTTCTATGTTTTACATATTCGATTTTAGGGGCACGTTCCCCTATTGTGGGGGCCATGACATCCACAATTACCACCCCTAAAATGTGGGTTGTCTCTCCATATGTCCTCAAGAACCAAGACTCATCATCACACGTATGAGAAATTCAATAGAACATTGTCTTTTCTTAGAATTGCAAATGATGCAATCTAGGTGTTAATATTTCTCCCCCTCTTAATTTTTAAAGGGTGATAGCTCAATGGAAAAGCGCCTACTTTACAAGTAGGAGGTTCGTGGTTCGATTCCTCCGTGCCCTAATGATATTGCAATGTATTTTTAATAAAATTTATTTGTTTATTTATTTTGATTTATATTAATGATAAGCTACGAGGAGGGTTTTAAATTGCCCTTGTAAGATGCTACGAGGGCGGTTCATAACCGCCCCTATATGCATCTAAGATGGGGGTTCTAAATTTCTCTTGTAAGATGCTATGAGGGGGGTTCTAAACTGCCCTTGTAAGACGCTACAAAGGGGGTTCATAAATGCCCTTGTATGCATCTATGATGGGGGTTCTAAACTGCCTCATATGTTGTTAAGAGGGGGGTTTGAAACTGCCCTTGTATGTTACTATGAGTGGGGTTTAAAACCGCCCCCATAGGTTTGTGAGAGGGGGGTTCCAAATCGCCCCCGTGGGTTTGTATTAAGGGTTTAAGAGGGGGGTTCAAAACCGCCCCCATAGGTTTGTAAGAGGGGGTTTAATAGGGGGGTTCAAAACCGTCCCCATAACTATCTATGGGGGGTTCAGAACCGCCCCCAACAGTCACTTTTGGGGGCAATTTAGATCTCTTCTAAAACTGCCCCTAAAAGCCTAGACTTTTAACATCGGTGCTATTGGGGGTGGGTTTTTCAAAACTGCCTCAAATGCCAAAACTACCCCCAAAAGTCACTTTTGGGGGCGGAAGAAAACTCTCTCCCCCAAAGGTAAAAAATGTAGTACTGTCACCTCCATTAATTAATGCTCAATGAAATACATCATTCTTTCTTATTATTCGTTCCAGCCTTTTTGTGTGGTGATTAATGCTAGTACATTTGTTACATGAATTGTTGATTATTGATCTATTTTTCACAGTATATCTAGCTTGTTTTAGTACCTAGATCTACATGCTCAAATTTTTCATGGTATTAGAACTACAGGGGTGCTAAACTAGTTACTGTTCTTTTTTTGCTTTTGTTTTTAGGGATTAAGCTATTGTAGGTTGAAGAAGGGATTTTGCAGCCATCAAAGAGTTATTTACATCCATGGATTTCCTATCTACCCAACATATTATAACCCACTTCAACTATTATGAATGGAAATCAATAGTAGAGATGCTCTTGAGGATGAAGGGGCTCTACCGGACCACAGTGGATACCGAGGTGGAACCAAATTCAACAATTGAAAAGTATAAATACTTGAATAGAATGGATGAAGCATTTGGGTTGCTTGGCTATTTTATTTATCCATATCTACTCTACCACATTAAAGCCAAGAAGAATCCAAATGATTTTTGGACTACACTGTCCACCCTCTTCAAAACACAAAATGAAATGAGGTGCCATCAATTGGAGGTGAAACTCATGAACTCGAGACCAAGTGATTTTGACTCCATTCAAGAGTTTTTCATTGATTTCAAATCAGTTCTCTTGCAGCTAAAGATGTGTAAGATTGAGAAGGATGGCTCATAAATTGTACTCTTTGTTCTCTCCAAATTGGGTCATGATTATAATAGTTTGTTTCTACTTTCCATTCTACTAAATTGGCTCTTGGAGCCTCCTACAAAATGCCTACTTTGGATGTTTTTGTTGCCTCCCTCCTTCAAGAGCAAGATAATATCTCATAGATGGGACTCCAAAAGACTTCAAAGGTGTATGCATGTCATGTCCCCTTCCATCAAATCTAGTACAAGGGAGGAAACATACCAGGCTTATCTGACAAAATCAGGCCCATACATTACTAAGAAATTCATAATAAATAAAAACTTTTGTGTGCAAAGTCATACTCAATATAAACACAACGGAATTAAATCATATTTGCACACACACAATTGTAATGCATCAACATATCTATCACAAGTATATGATGATTCCATATGCAGAGAATCAATCCCCTTCTCGTGCTATGCACAGACTTCATATCAAATCCATTAACATGAATAATTATCATTCAGAATTAACACATTGCAGAACATAGAACGCATATAATTTAAATACGGAGAACACTTGTCTTTGAGATGAAGCTGTCCAAACGACTGGCTATGTGAGAGCAATGTTCCACCCAACCATAGATCTCTGTCCAGCCTATATTCTTTCAGCTGAGAGATCACCCCCGAGGTGGGTTGTGTATCCACTAAGGAGGAACTAAATGGGCTCACTCACATCCATGGTTTCACTCAACAACTATGCTAAGCCAACACACAGTTGCGTTTATCAAGCATACAAAAGACAAAGGAGGGCAAGGCTAAGCCAGTGAGCTCAACCACAGAGCTACAAGCATCTCAAGATAATTCAAAAAGTCAAGGCACCCACAGTACCTACCACACCCAACACAAGGAAGGTCCCTTTCTCTGCTGCACAGTCCCTCAGGCGTCCCTTCCCTCCAGTGCTCTTCAGGATGGGCATAGAAAGGTCCAAGCTGCTAAACCCTTGAGATTCCAGCCTTCACTGGGTTTATCAAGCATTCCCAACCTCTGTTCTAGAATTCACACTTGGAACTTCTCAATTCGGTGATCAAATAACTCAATCTCGTCACCGAACTTCTGGGCTATAAAAACTGGGGTTTTCTATGGATTTTGGGGTATCTAATACTCTCAAATTCACCCCAAGGTTTATATCTATGGATCCCCCATTGGATTTTACTGTCAATACCAAATTCTGGGCATTTATGGCTCTTCAAAATGTGGGTTCTTGCAAAGTTGCGATTTCTGATTTTTCTCACTGTTGGGCATGTGTAATGGATGAAAACTGAAGCTGGGTTCTTCCACAATGGAATGGGAATGAGGAAGAAGCAACTCCCATGAGGTAGGGTGACTTGTGGTACAAAAAAAACAGAGCCCATACCTGCCATATGAATTTATGGGCTTCCCATGCTCTATTGAAGCCATGGACTGAATTCTTCAACAACTTCCTTAAAACAGAACTAAATGTCAGCAATGAAAGTCAAATGGGTTCACAAGATGACATTTGGCAGCATATGTTTCATCCCCACAACCCCCTCACCACTCCCTAGTGGAATACACATGACCCCTTTTCATTCGTTGCTTCCATAGCCAGTTTTGGTATTTTATTGAAATATTAATTATTTACATCATTTACAATGTTCCATGGCTTAATAGCACATGGGTAACAAAATATCCAATGCTTGTCCATTCTAAATAAAATCCGAACACACACTAGTGGGACCTTGGCCTTGAGCTCCACTCTAGGAAACATACACCTCATGTATACAATATTTACATTAAAAGCCAGTATTTCCATAAGGGTCAAAATGGGGTATTACAATGCACTTGCAGCCAATGAGGGGAAGAACGGCGTAAGCAAGCTAAAGCCCCCATACAAGGGAAAAAATGAGCAAAAACCAAGGATTTCTCATGAAGAATTCAACTCTGATGATGGCACGACCAAAGAGGAGCAACCATGGTGTCCTTACTGCAATAAAGGACCATGTAAAGAAGAAGATTACAGGTACATGAAGTTTTTTTAAGAAAAGGAAGAGAATGAACGCAACAAGAAAGCTGCCACACTGAAGAAAGCCAATTGCATGTATGCACTTACAATAGTTTCTACTCCATGCATCCTCGATTCAAAATAATTTGGAGAACTTGTCCCAAATCAAGTTCTCATTGAAGAAGACCTCCATTATGTCTCTTCAAACTCTAGAGCTACAACTTTTGCTCTTAATAGTCACCAATTTCCACACAATTTTTTTTTCGTTGGTTAGCTTGCTCTTCTTTTTACATTCTCTTTTATGGGAGGGGGGCAGGTTTCCCATGTGGTTTTTTCCCTCTTACCAATTTTTTAGATAATTTTTGTGTGCATGGGTACCTAATAAGGTTGAAAATTGTGGGGACCCATTTTTCATTTTTTATTTTCACCTAGTTAGACTTTTTTTTTTAACAGTAACAGAGAAAGGATTGTATTTATAAAGCTGTGCACAGCTATTCATTACAGACTTGCAAACAGAGTTTTAACAGTGCTGAGATGTCAGGACCAACTAACACTACTAAGACTATCTGCATTACATTATAATCTCTGAGCTTGGTCTTCCTGAAATTGTCCAGCATAGAGCTGGAATAAACCTTAACAAACTGACTACAGAGGATTATACAAAAATGCATTAACCAAAATGAGCAAATTTTTTTTGAAACCTGGACTGTGCTAGCCTTTCTTCCTTATCTTGACAGACGAAGCGTCCACCATCACCTGGTTTATTTCCTGATTTACCGTTGGATTTTCGTGCACCCAGCTTCCCTGCGTCGCTCTAATGAAAACGGCCATGTCTTCCTGCAATCTATCAACTTTCCCCATTAATTCAAGAATATTTCGTTCCAGATCATCAATTCTGGAATCCTGGCAGGATAACTGAGAGCAAACGTGCGTTATGACCGACGCCATTTCAACATTCTGGTTCACATTGGAGCAGACCGCTTCATATGTTCTCCGGACTGCAAACTTAATGTCAATCAAGGTTCTGCTTAAAGCGGCTATGGCCGCCCTAATTGACGGCATTGTATCCCAGTTATCCGCCTGCGAGAGACGAGGAGCAGAAAAAACAAGCTCCCCGAGGGAGAGACGGCTCAGAGTTTCGGGGAGATGGGGAGGGAGAGCCATCGCGGAGGGAGGAATAGGGAGGACGGATGGGGGAGTTAAGAAAGCCCCGTGGGAGCTGACACCGGGGGAGAGAACGAGGAGACAGGTGGTGGGTCGGACGGGGAGGCAGATGGAGGAGCGTGTGAGTGGATACACGGAGGACGAGTTCAAACAAAAATTTAAAAAGAGGGGGAGGCCATAGTTTAGCAAAGGGAGTGGATGGTCCCTTGATGCCAAGACCCTAACCAAAAACCCCGTCAAAAAATCAAGGGGCCAAGACATTGGTGCGTTAGGGGATGAAATGAAATCCCAAGACTCCTTTATGATCCTTTGTTTGCCCGACTTTGAGCATGATTCCTTGATTTGCCGCTAAATCCGCCACCCTGTTGTTCTCTCGGAGGATATGAAAGAAGGAGGCCTTTGAGAATAATGTATTGGTCTTAATTCTTTGCATGTATCTATCTGCTTTTGATCCTGGCGAGGCATATCCTCTTCGCATGATTTGGATGACGTGCCTGGAGTCTCCGTAGATTTTGAGATTGGCTATGCTGTAGTTGGAGGCCATTTCTAATGAGAGGATGAGAGCTAACCATTCTGCCTCATTATTAGTTTTCCTACCTAATCCCCAAGCAAAGTCTGCGATTTTATTTCCGCCGGGATCGAAAAGAATCCCACCCGCACCTGCCACCCCGTTTGTTCACCTAGTTAGACTTGTGAGAGGGTGTTAGATAAAAAAACCCTCTACCTAGTTACCTAGACTATGACTTGATGACTATAGTGGGAAAAACCCCATCCAAATTGACCACCTGAGTCACCCCAGAGATGCATTCCTAGTTTTGCAGGCACATTCCTTGATTTGGGGGCACATTCCCTGATTTGGGGAGTTTTTCCCTGAGTTTGGGAGTGACCGAGTCAAAAACTGGTAGAGGACTAGATGCACTACACCAATTTAGGTCCTAATTGACCCTGACTAACCCTCTTCAGTCATTAGCATCCCAGTTGAGAGATTTTAGGGATTTCCATGCATATACAGTTAATCACATGTACATCACTCAATCATAACTATTGATTGGAGAGTCTTGGGTCAATGTGACTCCGTTTGGTGAGTGTGCATGGATAATTGAGGGTCTTTGGGTCTAGCTAATCCTCACTAGTACCTCATGCATTACATGAGCAATTGGAATAGCTTCCTAACCTAATTCGAGTTGCCTTGCTATAAATATTGTTCACCTCCATTCATTAATGCTCAATGAAATACATCATTCTTTCTTATTATCTATTCTTGCCTTCTTGTGTGATGATTAATGTTAATACATTTGTTACATGAATTGTTGATTATTGATCCCTTTTTCACAGCATATCTAGCTTGTTTTAGTACCTAGATCTACATGCTCAAATTTTACACACACTCAATACATAGAGCTTGAAACCTAAAGAAAGAGCAGGTTTAACAATTGCATAACTATGAATTAGAGATGAGACATCTAGATTTAGAGGTTTTAGTATTTGACTAGCCCCTTTTGGCTCAGTGTAGCTCCCTTTAAAGCATCATCTGGCAAGAGTTGTGTAGCTCTCCTACGTTAAAAGAATTATAATAATTCACCATTAAAGAGAACATTGAGCTACACTTAAAGAACTTACCCTATTGTTTGTGTTGGAATATCAAGCAATACTGAGGAGGGGGGGGGTGAATCGGTATTTCACTATTCTTAAATTTTATCACAATTAAAAAGACTGAATTAACAAAGAAGACAAAAGACACAATTTTATCGTGGAATCCCAATTGGGAAAACCACCAACTCTTTCTAATACTGCAAAATTATATTTACAATCAATTTTCAAGCTCCAACTTGCTGGATGCACCAAAACCCAATTTCTCAGTTACAACTGAAGGATGCACCAACACCCTGTTTTGTCAGCTATAATTGATAGGATGCACCAACACCCTTTTAGCAGGCTACAACCTGCCCTAGCTCCACCCTTCCACCCTAGTCTGTCTTTTTCATATTTTTCAGAACCTTTTCTTCAATTATGGATCTTCATTAGTCTTTGCCTTTACTCGCTTCTCCTTCAACTTGGACCCGAGAGACACCTTTCTTCCACTTCGATCTTCTGCTTATATATTCTCCATCATTTAACAATTGCATCTCTTCAAACTGAGCTCGTGTCTTTTCATCTTCGTGCCTCTTCAAAACGATTAATTCTGTTTTTAATTAAATAACAAAACTTGGTTTTTAAAGATCAACTCATCATACCTCTTCATATCTGGAATAACAAAAACCTTCCAAAAATACTGTGGGCTTCATCCTTTTGCGGGCTTATCTAAGCCCCTACGGGCATTCTTAGGCCCCTGCGGGCATCCCTAGGCCCTTGTAGGCTTTAACCTTAGCCCCTGCAGGCATCCTTAAGCCCCCACGGGCTTAACCTCAGCTCCTGCGGCCATCCTTAAGCTCCCGCGGGCTTAACTTCACCCCCTGCGGGCATAGCCAAACCCTTGCAGGTATATTTTAGCCCTTGCAGGCATTCCTAGGCCCCTGCGGGCTTTAACTTTAGTCCCTGCGGGAATCCTTAAGCCCCTGTGGGCTTAACCTCTCCTCCTGTGGGCATATTTAAGCCCCTGCGGGCATTTCTAAGCTCCCGCGGGCTTATCTTTTTTATTAAATTAAACACTGAATCATATGGTTTTTCTTTGTGTTGGCAAATCAATATTTCGCACGTGTGAGCACCAAGGAGGGAACTGATACCACAGTTGGATGGCCAGATCACCAAGGAACATGCCCATGTCATATGGAAAAATTATCAGCATAAGGACACTCTTTGGCGGGCATTTCCAAATTCCTTTTCAACTTTATGATTTTAACACTTAGCCAATTTTCTTTTGTTCTTAATATGTAAAATAATATTTTTCCTATTTTTGGCAGATTGATCTTTTGCATATCTGATCATCATAAGGAAAACTGAAATTATGGCTGGATAGCCACTTCAACAAGGAACAAATCCATGTCACCTTTTGAATTTTTGATACACACACATCATCTAGCGGGCATTTGAAAATAACCTTCCAAACTGTTAATTCAACACTTAGACAAAATTGTCAAACCCTAGGTCAACATGATGAGATTTTTATTTTCATTAAATTTGAAGTGTGAGACACCCAATGGGTAGAGGCCAACAAGGTGATTCCATCAAGACCAATTTCACCCTCTGAAGCTTCTTTCTCTCTCCTCAGCGGGCATTTTACTGGAGTAGTGCAAATTAGTTTGGGAGGCACTTTTGGCAGATCAATATCTTTCCCTACAGAAAATATTTGGACAAACCATTGATATGGTTAGATGCACCATACAACATTATATAGATCCATACTCTCAAAATATTTTAATACATCAACCACAGGAAATGGCAGGCATTTTACTGAGGTCACTTAGACAGTTTTTACCAGTAATTCTATACTTAGATAATTTTTGCAACTTCTAAGGTGGATTTTTTATTTCACCAGAATTCCAAACCAATGCCACTAGATGATGTATTACACCTCACTGAGCACACCTAAGTTGATTTCACTCTCAAACTCATCTTCATTTGCCCTAGGCGGGCATTTTACTGAACTTGGTGCAAAACTTCCTAAAACCATGTTTTGGCAGACCTATAACTTCCTCCTCAGACACTCTCAAGAAAAAATGAGACCATGGTCAGGTAGACCAATCAACAAGCTACATCTTGACCATATGGTGTGGGCATTTACTTTAACCCATGAATTGTGGAGGGCATTTTACTGTGGCCACTTGGACCAATTTTCCAATACTTAGCCATTTTTCAAATTTTCTCCAAACTGACAAATCTCTATATAACTAGGTCAAAATGTAACAATGACTCATGAAGGTACTAGAGCACCATTAGGTATATTTTCAACTTCATTAACCATGCCACATCATTATACATGCCATTTCATCATATCTTTTGTCATTAATGAATACTTTTGTCATAAATAACAATTATACTCAATAGTTTGAGTGAGTAGGAATGAATAAAACCTAGGTAATAGAGCTGATGTAACCAAGGCTAGTGAGGATACCATTAATATTAAAAAAAATGCCAATACACTTGATCACTGTTGCTATGAGAGCACTACCTAGTGACAAACAAAACCCTTTTAAGATACTTTTACATGGCAGGGGTGATCTTTCTCATGTTGTTGAGAGCATTGTAGTTTCAAGAATAATGACCAAAACTTTGTTGGGTATCCATATGAATCCATTTAAATACCCATGGTTTATAGAAACACACTAAATATGCATAGTTGTGAAACCACCATCAAAAGACTTACACAAATAACGAAACTTAAATAATTAAATGCCCATTATTTTACTAATGACAGAATTTAATTTACCCTTACCAATTTTATTTTTTTCTTATCCCAGTGACAGCATGATTCTAAATTTCTAATCAATGTCAAACTCTAACATATTAAGATGGACAATCCTCATTTTTGTTCCATTAGTTTTTACACATCATTAATGCTTTCAAACTGGAAGCATTAAGAAAAATATTTGACGACTCTTATAGAACTTGTCTCATTGCAAAGCCATAAATATTTAAGCCAAAATAGAACCCTAATAATGAAATAGTTCAAACTAAATTCAATACCTATGCTTTGTTGTTGAATTCATTATTAAACTTTTAGGATCTCGAAGCTCTAAGCAAAGATTGGTGTTTGCACCTACTTCCTCGATGACATTAATTCCCTAGAAGAATTTTCTTCTATATGCCATTTGAAGCGGTGACACTAGCTCTTCTTTATTTGGCCCCAGAGAGAACTTGAATTAGGTTTTCGGGGGCACATGTGGGATGGTCACTCACCTTCATGAAGTGTTCTATTACATTCGTAGGTGTAATCTAAGTTGCCTCCATTAAATATCGGATGTTAAGAAGAAGCTCATGGTCTTTAATGGAGAGGTAAATGAGAGCAAAAATCTTGAAACATGAACACGAACAATCTCTCGCTTCCACAACATGAACACAGCCTGATTGTGAAGTTTAGAACCCCCAAGAGGGTCACTTTGTTGTCCTCCCTAGGATTCGTAGATTCTAAAGGCTTCTCTTTCTCATTGTCATCTTTTTGTGGCTTCTTCTTCTTCTTCTATTAGTCCAAGAGATCAAGTGACTTTCCTATTATAGGGAGGGCATAGAGCAAATAACTTTGATTCCACCCTCGCCCAACTTTCCTAGAATACTTCTCTCCCCTTAAGAAGTTCTGGATGTCTTTGATGATCTTTTGGTTTAGCTCTGGTTTCAGAGCTAGAGCACCAAAAGTTGTAGGGTGATCAAACATAATGGACATCTAGTAGTAGTATTCATTAATGTTAATCTTCCGATGACAACTTTGAGCTACAACTCTTCGTGTAAATTTCTTAGTATTATAGTCTCACGAATAATGATAGAAACTTGGTTAGGGTATTTGAAGCATATGAAACCACGTAAACACTAAAACAAACTGAATATATAGAGCTACGAAACCCATAAAAAGAGCAAGGAAATGAATGCAACAATTGTTAATATGATATGAGAGGTGCAAAGATCGTCCTTTCCGACCCAACCCTTCAATGCATTGTAATGCCATTCATTATCCTCTCCAATTGTCTACCATGCGTCGACAACATATTTAGATGAAATAATGAAATCACATTAAAGGTGTTGACGTAGGATCGCGGACACCCCTATTACCCCAATTGCACAAAAAATCATACATATGTCATCTCTACTGTGGAAATAAAATGAGAATGAGAGATAAATACATTTAAAAAAATAAAAATAAATGAATTATATAACCAGAAAGTACAACTTTAACAATGAGAACAAAATCGAACTAAGTACCATCTGATTAATACTCCATGACCCATTACTCCCCGTAGTAACATAATAATTTTTTTAAAAACATCATAATTCCACCACTCGAAAGTTCCGGAGATATAGTCTCCATGGTGGATAGAGTTTGGTAGCTTTGAAGAGTGTGTCTCTCTTTATATGCTTTCTATGCGAGGTCCCATAACGGTCACTTGTGGACGTTAATATTGGAATCTTTTCAACCGTCCGTGACAAGAAACCACAGGAAGTAATATAATAAAATAAAATAATGAAGCTATTATCGATCCGCGGCCAAAACCTTATCTGCATTACAGAGGAGGTTTAAAAAGCTCGCACCGGCCACGTAGGAACGAAACCCTCATCAATAAGTCTCCAGGTCGAAAAGCCTCTTGATGACATGGCGTGCCTGAATGGCATATATGGCGAGAGCGGGAAAATGCACGTTAAAATTTGACCGCAGAGTTTCTCGGGTTTTCTTCAATTATTGTATTTTTCCTCTGTTCTGTTCTGGCTGGGGTTCTGCTGCCTGGACGGTCTATCCATTCTGACTGAAGCTCCGCCCGCATTTTGCATATCAGTTTGCTCTGGAGTCTCGGATGCTCCCACGCCAACGGCAGGTTTCCAAGTTTCCGTCTTCTAAAATTTGCAGACGGTGAAGTCCCAGAGCTACTTTAAAACGCTTTGACGAAAAAAACAGAAAAAACCCCAGCGAAAAACGGATGAGTGAAGAGTAGCTATGGAGGGTTTAAGATGACAGGGAAGGGTAAAGATAGAGATCAAGAGCAAGAGCCTCCTCCTTCTGAGTTGAGTTTTATTCATCTCTTGCAGCCAAACAACAGAGATTTGGCTGCAAACTGGGCCGTGGATGTAGGTCGAGAGCTCGACAACTACTTGGCCCAACTCTCAGTCGCTGCACTTTTCCAAGACGGGACCTCTTCTCTAAATTTTGCTCAAGGTATGTTCGATTTCTCTTTGGCTTTTGGATTGCTCTAATCTGGAGACCGAGCTTGTGGTTGGGGTTACCCTGGCTTTAGATCCACACCTTCCTTCCGTCTGGAGAACAGCAACAGGATAAATTAGGGTAAGTAAGATAAAGACCAGTTTCAGCCCCAATTTGCTGGGCTGATACTAATGTTCACTTTGTGTTTTAGAAAAAACTGAGTCCCATTACAAATTTCCAACCCATGTTAGGAGACCGGCCACCATAATCGAATCACTATTTTATCGAGGGAAAACCTCTTTGCAGCAACTTGCATTGCAAGTTTACCCATTAACCCACGGAATACACGACTTTCATGTGTCACTTTTGCTACCTTTAAAATTTCCCCTTTTGGAAGTGTGGCTTTGGCAGTTTTCTTTGGAAGGGCAGCTCATCATGAAGTCCTGTCTTGTATTTCCGTTATCTTCTCTCGAGGGCAATTTATCTTGGGAACCCAGCTTTATGTGCAGAAATTTACTAGACCTTCTGGTTATATAACTAACTGTTTATGTCCTGGAGCAGGATTTTTTACCCAAGTACACCAATCGAATTAAATCAGTTCTCCTTTCTTAGATGCAATACTGTACTTTCTATGGACAAACCCCATATTAGCTACTTGTATTATAAGTTCACCCATTAACCGTTTTATTTTCTCCAAAGAATAACCTTGTGGAAAACCCTCAGAGTACTTTCCCATGATTCATGGATGGTAAACAGGATAAACTGTTGGCCCTGATTATGGAGCCGCTAACCCCGAGGGGATCAAGAGAGTTAAATCTGTGGCCTCCCCAACTTTGGAGGAGAGAGATCTCACATTTGGCTAATGAGTGCTTGAGCAAACCTTTGGGGCTAAGCTCATTTGTTAGCCTATGGAACACAGAATTTCCATCTGAACACTGCAATCTTCAGAACGTCCTTTCTTTTGGGAGTGTGGCTTTGCTGGATTTCTTTGGAAGACAGATTATCAAACTGCTGTGTCTTTTTTTCTATTCTCTCTGAACTGGACTCTGGAGGGTGATCCTCCTTGAAAACTTTGTTTTATGTGCAGAAAATTACCAACCCCTTTGGTTGTTACTAATTCTGTGCTGGAACAGCCTCATTTATCCAGCTACACAGATCGAATTAAATCAATCTGCTCCTTTCTCAGATGCAACAATGAATTTTGAAGGACAAGCTACTTGTATTGCAAGCTCACTCATTAGCCTATGGAACACAGAATTTTCGTATAAACACTTACTGCATTCAAAACTCTCCTATCTATTGGGAGTGTGGCTTTTACCGGAACTCTTTGGAAGGACAGCTCATCACACTTTTCTGTTGTTTTCCACCCTCTGCACAGGAGGGCAATCGTTCTTGTAGACTTGGCTTCATGTGCAGTAATTTACCAGCCCTTCTGGTTACACACTACAGTTATGTTCTGGAGCTGACATTTTATCCAACTATACCAATTGAATTAATTCATTGTGATTCTTTCTTAGATGCAAATATATTACTATCTGGTTCACTTCCAAGTAGCTGGATATTCGCAGTGAGATAGGAATGCAAATAATTAATTTGACAATTTTGGTGAAACATGCACAAGAGGAAATATTCATTCATAGAACACAACTTTAGAAGACAAAACTTCCATACGAACACTTGCAACTTTCAAAACTTGCTTCTCATTTGGGAGTATGGCTTCTCTTTGGAAGGACAGCTCATCACACTGCTCTGTTTTGTTTTTCCACCCTCTGCATTGGAGGGCAATCCTTGTAGACTTGTCTTCATATGCAGATATTTACCTGCCCTTCTTCTCATATTACTAATTCTGTCCAGAAGCTGGCATTTTTATCCAACTACACTAGTTGGATCAAATCATTGTGATCCCTTCTTAGATGCAATATAGCATTACCTGATACACTCAGAGAACATAATCCTTAACCATTTGAGTTATCATACAAATCTACTCGCAAGTAGGTGGATACTTTCAGTCAGATAAGAATAGAAGTAAATAATTTAACAGTATTGATGAAACGTGCAGAAGAGGAAGCTTATCCATTAACCCATGGAACACAACTTTGGAAGACCAAACTCCTATATGATCACTTACTACCTTCGAAACTTCCATTTCTTTTGGGAGTGTGGTTTTACTAGATCTCTTTGGTAGAACAGCTCATTACAGTGCTCTGTCTTGTTTTTTCACCCTCTGCTCTGGAGTGTAATCCTTCTTGTAGAGTTGACTTTATGTGCAGAAATTTCCCAGTCCTTCTGGTTGTATTACTAATTCTGTCCTGAAGCAGGCATTTTTATCCAACTACACCAATTGAATCAAATCAATGTGATCGTTTCTAGATTTTATATAGTATTACCTGGTTCACTCAGTGAACAGTGCAAGTCCTTAACCATTCCTTTTATCAGAAAAGGCTACGCCGCTACTTCCAAGTAGCTGTACTCTTTCAGCCAGATAAGAGTGCAAATGAATAATTTGACAGTTTTGGTGAAAGATGCACAAGAGGAGGCTTACCCATTAACCCATGGAATGCAGCTTTGGAAGACAGAACTTCCATGTGGGCACATGTTGTCTTCAAAACTCTCCTTTCTTTTGGGATTGTGCTTTTGCCAGATCTCTTTGTAAGGACAGCTCATTACAGTGTTTTGTCTTGTTTTTGCACTGGAGGTAATGACGTTATCCTTCTTCTGAGTTGGCTTCATGTGCAGAAATTTCCCAGCCCATCTGGTCATATTACTAATCCTGCCCTGGAGCAGGCATTTTTATCCAAGCGCACCCAATCGAATTAAATCACTCAGCGAATAGTGCAAGTCCTTAACCATTCCATTGATCATAAAAAGCTACTTTCAGTGAGATAAGAATGCAAATAAATAATTGGACAGTCCTTAACCATTCCATTTACTTTGTATCTACTTCAGGAAATGCTATCTACACATTTCTAGTGTCTCTAATGCTCTCCTGTAATCACTCTTCTGACTAGTGTTGCCACATGGTTGGGTGGTTATGCTTTTAGGGGATTTTCTTCTTGTCTACCTTTCTAACTTTTGTTGTATGAAAAATATGTGTTCTTATCCAATGTTTATGTTGTACAGCTGCTTTATTGATACAAGGATCAATACAGATATACAGCAGAAAGGTTGAATACCTGTATGCTCTTGTCCTGCAAGCATTGGAGTTCATAGCCCAAAAAAAGTGAGTGGTCCCTAAACTTCAAATCATCACTTCTTATATTAAATGCCATGTTGATGTCTTTCAGGCTTGTTATCCATGTCTTCATACTCCTAGAAATATGAAATGTTTTATTTCTCCAAGGTACTGGTTACTGTGAAATGCATCTTGAGGAGAAGTTACAAACAAGGGTATATTTCGCAAGATCCAATCCTAACTTATCAGTATGTTGGTAATTCTGTGATGAAAGTTTATGGTCCCAATTATACAGCCAAAATGATATGTGAACAATTTGGTGCAAATGCAAATAAGACATTATATGAAATGCTATATAATTGCTTAAGATACTGGTCTTAGCTTTAAGAATAAAATCCAAAGAATTTTTTCTAAGTCTATGTAGAGCAAAAATATGTGGAAGGCTTTGTGAGTGCTTAAAACTGAACAATCACATGACAAATTGTTTCATTGATGAATTGCCTTTATTCAAGATTTTTTTTTTCTTGGAGCTGCTTCAAGGAACATGGGTCAGCACTGCAAAGAACATGCTTTTGTCAACTTAATTAAAGGCCAGGTCTCTGGGGTATTTATTCTACCAAAGCAACCTGCAACTTGGTCCTGGCTTCATCCCTTCTTGAACTCATTCCATACAGGTGGGGAAAATGCAGCAGGAGTGGATCCTTGGTAGTTGCATTTACACTCTCTCAACCTCACCAGTGAAACCAATTCCTCGTTGGCAATTCCTAATATTCAAATTAAAAGTTAATATATAACTCTTATGCAAGTTTTTCACCTATTTCCTATGAAGTGTCCAGCAATTATGAGGTTGATTAACTACATTAAATTTATTAATAAACAACACAAGTGATGTGTTTGAGGCATCTATTGTGTTTGAGCATAAATAAATACACATTGAAATGTAGGTTTGGAAATAGATAGAAAAACCAAAGGAGCTAGTTGTTTATATTGAGTAGATAAAATGATATTCAATGCGACCAATTACTAATAATATGTTTTATAATGCAAGTATTAAGTGATTGCATTAATTTGATATTTCTATTACATATTCTTTCCCATTAAGATCTATGCATTTCTTGTTCTCCTTAGGCTCATGGGGTAGATGATTAAATTTAGGGCACTTTCTTGTTCTCCTCCCCTTGTAGCAGCTACACCTTTCTGGCTCTCCTTCACTTTCTAGGGGTTTCCTTCCTGGGATAACTTACTTGTAGGCCTATGTTTATCTCATTGCATTTCATACTGCTCTGGTACTCAGTTTTCATTTCCTCTTATACTAGAGGGGCTTTTTGCTTCTTGCACCCTTCTTTTACTCGGCTCTTTATTGCTGGTTGTAATCACTAGTCACTTTGACTTATTTTGGTCTTTACTAGACTTAATTCAAATTTCAATTTTGTTTCATTTGATGTGTTTGAGTACATTTGTATTGGGGATGGTCTAAAAAAAAACTTGAAGTACTAGAAGGTAAGAAGAAATTTTATTGTTCCTACCTCAACAGGTGAGTGAAATGGCTTCCCACTGCATTTGTATATTTTTTAACAGAAATGGGTAGCATTTTCATTGATATATAAAGGCTGTGGCTGAACCGGTCAGCATCAAGAAGTACATAATGTTCAAAGGATTCAAGATGTAATAAGGCAAAACTGCCAGTTCTGATTCAAGACAAACACCTACAGACTGATCACTCTCGCTTCTTGTTCCAGTCCTATTCATGCCCCTCTGCTATCTGCTGCACTGTCAAATCCTCCTTGCATGCCTCCATAACAGATCCAATGGAGTCTGAGGGCCTGTTCACCCTGGACTGAGAGCTTCTAGTGAAGTCAAGTATTGTGTGATAATGCATATCAAGTATCAACAGCAGAGACCAATTTGTCCACTTGTCTATTCTGGGCCTCAATTTGTTCTTCCAGGTCCTAATATTGAGCTTGCTGAGCATCTATGTGATCCTCAATGCTTTGATTCAGATGGGATATCGCTTTATGCAAGGTGTCAAACTATCTTACCAATGGCCTGATAATCCTCTTCAAGTCTAAAACTTCACACACAACAGTTTTCCCATAATGACTATGTCTTTCCATAGTGCCACCCAAATAACCAAGGCCTTTCCAAATACCTGCAGACAGAGTGAGCCTATGCCAATTTTCGCTCCCTCTACAATTACCAAGCGAGCAAACACTGCACAGACTGAACTAATCCATAAGGAGAATATTGATTGAACCCAATAGATCCATTCCGCATAGAGCTAGATTTCATATGGAACCGAATGCTGCCTCCACAGAATTTTCCTCCCTGTCCCTCCTGTGTATAAAGTGACTATAAACATACCCAGAAGAGGACAAAGCAGCAAGCCCTTCCTTGTAAACCCAGTAGCTCGAAACCAGACTGAAATCTGCCTCCATGATAAAGACAGCATACATTCACCACCCTGAAGAGCCAATATATTGCACTTTTAACACAGGCAGCCATCAGATCAACGTTAATTCGCCCCCTGCGACAATGTATATGCAATTATGTGATGGGTACAGGGTAGGTGGAGGATTTAAAGCCCTTTCCTCTAAATTTGTCATTTTCCAACTGTCTAGCAAAGGCTGATGTAGGGTATGATTAAGGGCATGTTTCAGAGATTTCATGGAATTAAATGAAGGGTAGGATACCCCCCTATTTTTAATCAGAGCTCCTATTGCTAAGTAAACTTTCGAGTTTGCCATGGTGTCTGCTTGGTCATTACATTCTCAGAGAATATGATAAAATTTTGAGAGATTCAAAACAAGTGATCATTCACCTGTCTAAGGATGAAAAGAGTTGTGATCATTCTTTTCTAACTTGGCCAATGACAAACAAATTAACAATGAATCACCAAAGACTGAAATCTTCCTTGCTCCCATCGTCTGCAAAATTAACATCCCTTCATATAAAGCAAGAACTTCTGCTTGGTTATTTGTTGTCTAACCTAGGTCCCATGCATATGTTATTTTTTGCTGTCCATTGGGGTTAACGATAACCTCCCCCGCACCTGCCACCCCTGACTTCATCTGTTTTTTATTAGAAACCATGATGAATGTTAAATCAGTATTTATATAGAAATTCGAATCAACTATAAATTAATACACATTCTCATATGCAATATGTTTGTTATGTTTGCTTGTCTTCTTTAATACTTAAAAGTTAAGGTTTTGTAGCTTTCAATTTTCATTTTTTAAACAAAAACAGGATTCAGATTTATAAGAATCCAAGGCATTTTTAAAGTTAAAAGTTTTTTTGTAACAAATCGTAATAAGAAGCAAGTGGGCTACACAATGCTCGTATTCCATCCCCCTTGGGGGATTCACATTTTTCCTTTTCGTGGCGTGATTTTTTCTAACACTTTGTGCAATTTGTATACATTGATTGAGTAGTTTAATTTTTATTTGCTTTTCATTTTTGCAAATAATTAAATAAAGCCAATCTCGTTGCTACGAATGAAGTATGCTCTCACCTCCACATAAAGTCATTGCAATCAGTGGTGGTTGATTAGAAAAGTGACACATAGATTTGGTGAGTATATTTGTTTCTTTTCTAAGTTATTTTTGTTTAGCATTCTTTATTTCAAGCACTCAAATTTGAATGAATATTTTGTTGTCTCTCAAAGTATGCTCTTTCCCTTTGTGAGCATTGGCTTGGTCTTTGGGAAATCAGAAAATAGTGCAGCAACTTATTAATTCTTAAACATTTAACTAAGAACTCACATTAATAAAATCAAAAACCCTCAACATAGTGAAAATTTGGCACTCGAACATTAAGTAACGCGTAGGGAAATTTCTCAAAAGAAGCGGGAACCACTAGAGAGTGACCTCAGGGCATCGTTAGACTACATCCTTGTTGGTGTAGTGTTGAACATGCCCTTGAGACTCCGCTCCAGCCCACTCGTCTTTGTGAGGAGCCACCTTTGCCTAATTTCCGGACATTACTCCTTGTACCTCACGATATATCTGGAGCTCCCATTTTCCCTTTAATTAACTCATCCTTCAATAATTCCTAAAATTGACCAAGAACAATTGCAAAACCTTTACTTTTACAGCAGCACTTACTTTGATTCCACGACACTGGTCTTTGATATTTGTTATTTGCTTCATTCAATTAAGCTATATTTTGTTGTGATTATTTTATTCATATATGTTGTATAGTTAATTTCATCTTGCAATCGTGTTGATCAATGTTTTAATTCCAAAAAACTCTTAAATAACAATTTTCATCCAAAAGAACTAAGTACCTAAAGCCTTAGTAACATTAATAGGGTCTACCCCCCTTGGCATCATTAGGAGCTAGGCCTAAACGAAGGAGTCAAGATCAAGTGACAGTACTTGACTCAAGACTTGCCCCCAAGGACGCACCGAGCAGCTTGAAAATTTTTGCTGTGTTAACCCCAGGTGCGTAAGAGGTGGCAACAATGTTAAAGTGAAGGATGGGGATGCGAAGGTCGTCATGTTATAGCAATGTTGTATTTACGCTTAGTCAATTATTTTCATATACTCTAGAATCTGTTATTTCAATTCTTGCAGTGCTGGAAAAATGGATGATGATGAAATTGAACATTAGCAGAACAAACTCTTTTTTAAAAGGGGGGAACGAGTAATAAAAGCAGCGAAGAAAATATCAATAAAATAAAGAAACATTTATGCTATTAGTGTAGGAAGCCAAACCATACTCGAGTTGCTGTTTTACCAAAGAGAGAAGAAAGAAGGGTGGAAAAAATTAATATTGCTATGCACAATACTGATGTTGATAAAGAGGGTGGTATCAATGATGATCAAGTTAATGATGACTACCTATTTGACTGGTTGATTAAAAAGTAGCCTTTTGAACAGGCCTTTAGTCAAATAGAACTTTAGGAGTTACTGGATGGTTGTTGGGATTTAAGTTTTTAACAGATTTAAATTGTACACCTTCATTATGAGGTTGACAACAACTGGATGGAGCACCAATGTAAGTAGAAAGCAACAAATGGTCTTGTTCTTTACACAATAAATTTGTAAGACATGAATGATGAAACATATCCAAGTTGCTTACCTAGACTAATGATGATCACTGGTCTTTGTTCTCTACTCAATAAATTTTGAAGACATGAATGATGAAACATATCCAAGTTGCTTACCTAGAGTAATGATGATCACTGGGGCTGGTTACCCAGTTGTCTCCGTGAATGTAGGCATAACCATGTGATGTCTTCATATATTTTGTAAAAAATATATATTCATCTTATTATCTTTATCATTTTTGTTATTTGGGGTTTTTGTAAAAGAGTTTTGAATTAATGGGGGTAACAATCAGAAATAAATTAATAATATTTTCATGTTGAGGGGGGATCTAATGTCATGTGCCTTGGTTAGTTGAGTCTGCTAGAATCTAACAATTGTTCCTTTGATTATATGCGTATGCATACCATTGTGTACTTATAAAGTGTAGTTTTTATTGCTTGCATATACCTATTGTGTTCGAGTAATATCACTTTAATAAATTTTTGTTAGCAAATGTTGGTGATCTTATGTCAATGTTAGGAGTTGGTTAGTTGAGGCCAGTAGAATCTAACTACATAATTACTGCTCCTTAAAATAATGGTGTATGAGTACTATTGTGCTTAACTCATTGTTTTTATTGCTTGCCCCTATCCATATGATGGGATTTTGTTCTATGTTACAGCTTACACTACTCTACTCTCTTCATCTTGTTATTTGTAGGTGTATCTTCTTTTTCCATGTTTGTAGGTGTATCTTCTACTGAAAAGTAACATTCTATAATTATTACTTCAGAACTAAGCCAACTTGTTAAAGGAAAATAATACTGGCAATCCGTAACACAAGTCATTTTATTATGTGGTAACTGGTTTCTCTGGTCTAATTAGTTGCTCTCTTTCCTGCTTGATTGAATGTTGTATCAGAGGCAGATCTGAAAATGTTGCTTTTATCGTGACAAATTAAAAATATTGTGATAAATTTGAATTTATTGTGACAAATTGAAAACCTACGTTGCGTGGGAGCGCCCCCCCCCTCCGCGCCCGCTCCCGAAGCTTGCTTCCGAAGGAAGCGCCCAGGAAGCGCTGGGAAAGCGCACTCCCTAAACGCTCTCGTATGGGAGTGTTTTCAGGAAGCTCGCTTCCTTGCCAAAAAAATGCTACCTCCTTTTTTTTCGATTTTTGTTTAAAAAAAACCAAAAAATTAATTGTTGTGTGGGGGGGACTAACCCTAGGCCTATACTAATGCTATATAAAGGAGGAAAAGCCTACTATAATAGCAAAAAACCTAACCTTAGTAATCATCAGCAGCTTTAAATGGTAATATTAAATTCTTAAAGTTGACATTCTCCTTATCTTTCATTTTCTATCTTTTTACCTAAATTTGTAACATTACCATTAATTGTTTCAGGATGTTTGAGAGTGGTTCCAACCTCATCGGACTTCAAATGCAAAAAGTAGAATTTTTGATCCCATTCAAAATTCAACAGACTTAACAGTTTTTAGGATATCAGGATTGCAATGTTTCCACTGGATTCTATCATGTATGAGTGTATGGGATTGCCATTTAATCAAATAAATCAACCCCTCTAAAACTAGTTGTACCTTGATGTTGGTGGTGCTAATTGTTCAGATTGATGTTGGTGGCCTCAAAACTAGTTTTTGAAGAATCCCTAGTTTATAGCCTATTTATTGATGTACTTTGGTTCAGATATGGATTGCACTCGGTGTTATTTTGGTTGTATGCACACTTCCTTGCTATATACATGAGAAACTTTGCATATTTGTGTATAATGGTTTGAATTCTGATGGATGCACATGGTTTTGTTGGCATATGCGTTAAAATATATAAAAATATATATTATATAAAAAACGCTCCCACCCCGAAAGCTTTTGAAAATTTTGCTTTTCGCTTCGTTCCCACTTCCCGCTCCACGCTTTTACTCCCGCTCCCAACAGCGTAGTTGAAAACATTGTGATAATTTTGAATTTATTGTGACAACTTGAAAATATTGTGATAAATTTGAATTTATCATGTTATTTTTTAAAATAGCTGTGATGTTGGCAAAGAGGCCTATAAAAGACAGAAAAACCATTTTTTTGTGGAAATACTACTTAGAAATTTACAGTTGTCCCTTTGGCTAAGCTGCTGCTACACTATGATGGGTGTATCTATGCTGTCAAAATAACCCAGGCTCATCTGCACATGCTCAGGATTTTTGAACATGGGTCTCTGCATTAATACAAGCTCGATCACCTCTCTCTTGTTTTCTTTCATTTAATGATTGTTGATATTTTTCTGATATCTTGATTTTATGAACCCCATTGATATTTTGCAAATACTGATATTTGCAACACTGGATCTGATACTCTTTGTCTGGTTTTCACATGTAAGTTATATGATCTCTTTTCCCCCTGTGCTGATATTTGTGGCAAAATATATAGGTTGACCTCTCTCTTGCCTTTATTTGATCTCAGTCTTGTTAGGATGATCTCCGCTATTATGAAGGCTGTACTTAAGCCAAAACCCATGCTAACACTTAATAGGGTTTGGATTTGCACTTCGATTGGTTTGTCTCCAGCGAGTTGATGTATGCCAACACTAATTTACATGAAGCCTATAGGACATTTCAGAAGTCCTTTTTGTGATGGATTTTGTTTTTAAAAGCACTGTTAAGGGATGTTACCTATATTGAAGGAAATATTTCTTTCTATTTTTTAATTTTGTTACCCGTTAATTGCCCAAGCAGTTTGTCATGTACCTTTCTGAAGCTTACAAATATTTGGGAAATTAAAGCAATTTGCTAACAATCTATTTTGATGAAGAATAGGTTTTGTGTGAATAAGTTCTCTTGAATGTAATATTAAAAGTCCATTATCTTGGTGTGGACAGACAAGCTCAGCAGGAGAAGAGCTCCATCCAGGCAGATGGAAAGGATGCTGATATTATTGAAGAGGGCGAAGAGGAATTCCTTAACTTGGATGATGTGCAAGGTATGTGTCTACTTCTAAAGCTGCAATCCTATTTTTAAAATCTCTTAATTTTTTAGTTGGTTTTGATGTGTATGTGGTTTCATAAATTTGCAGAGGAAACAAACATCGATATTGATGATGAGGGACAAGAAGCTAGTGCATTGACTCCTGCAGTCAAACCTCCAGCTAGTTTGCTTGTTTTAGAAGGAGAAGCTATAGACATTGGTGGAGATGGAGGAGAACTTGCTGCTTATCAGGTTGTATATTATAGCGTTAATTTGTCCCGATCTACATTTTTGTTACATGAAGATCAACTTCTTCAGTAATAGCTAATAAATGCCCTCCCTCTCCTGCCGCAGATTGCCACTAGCAGCCTTCACAGGGATTTTCTTCTATTGGATCCTTGTGATGCTGATGCTGTCGATAAATATCTGAATGTTAATAAGGCTGCTGCTAATGGAACTCCAAATCACCTTTCTGGATCGGCACGCCGTAGGACTCCTAGGACACCGAAAAATGGATTTTCTACACCAGGCAAAAGAGCTGGGTCTGTCCAGAAATCTGTGCTTTCAAAGGGGCCCCAGAGTGCAATAAAGCAGCCTGAGTTTAATGAGGTGGGCTGTAGCCAGGGTGCCCATGACATCTGGGACAGGACATCTTCGGGAATATGTGAAGCACCCTTTGTACAGGATCTGGGGAATGACAAGACCAATGACTTTTGTTCATCGCATAAAGGCTTTGATGAAGGTGGTTTTGGAGGGCAGGCTGGTGTTGAAGATGACTTTGAGGATGATGAAGATGATCCTTGGCAACCTTTGAACCCCCATGAACCTGGGGATTTACTTGTGAAACCATATAGACGAGGTGAAGCTCCAGAGGTAGCATTGGGTTTAGAAAATTTTGTTAGTGCCGTAATAGTAAAATATATGTTGCCATTCTAGGATTTCTTGATTTATTTTGGGATGCCTTTTTGATTTGTAGGGTTATTATCAAAGAAACAAAAGGTCAGGGATGCTGATCAGGTTGCCATTGTGCTTGAATTTCCTTTGGCAAGAAGGTTTAGCATGATTTGTCCAGAGTTTACAAAAGTGTCCAAGACTGGGGACTGTAATATTAATGGAAAATCAACCTTGCACTCACCTCCTATATACGAAAAGGTTATCATCATATGACCATAAAATGATGATTATATTTGGAGGAGTTTTCTTTTTAATGCTCTGATGAATGTAATTCTGATTTTGGTTTATTTGATGCAGCTAAGGAGCTCTATGACTTTGAATCAAAGCTCTTCTTTTGATGGACCTGGGGCTCCCAGTGATGATGATCAGGGAATTGGTGTTGAACATGATTTTGAGGACCTTGACATATTTGGTGACTATCTTGGGGAATCAAATAACAGCATTGCTGAAGCTGAAAACCCAATACTGCCTCAGGAGGTGAGCTGATATAGCTTTAGTTCGAGGAAGTTGTCATTATTTATTGAGTTGTTATCTAGACTTCACAGAGACTTAGTCTATATATTTTGTAACAGCACTATGATGATGGAAATCTTACTGGAAATGATGGTCTTCCCTACCAAGAGAAGGATTTTGATACCGGGGCAAGCTTTGAAGATCTCTGCCGAGCACATCTGGTAAAATTGAACAACCCTGCTGCGGCTAATGGCATTTGTACGTTAGTGTATCATAGATTATTAATTGAAATCTTAAAAATTAAATGCCAGTTTTCTCTCCACTAAATTTTATCATTTTCATAAAATTTAGTGCCAGACAGGCCTACCTTCCTTCTATTTTCAGTCCTTTACCTATGATACACCTCGAAGTGTAAGTACTGTGCATGCCTTGCAGCATTGAGAACCCTCTTCTATGCATACAGGCATCTTAGATACTGTCATTGTTCCATTCTTGCTGCTGCACGATGATAAGTCCTCTTCCACACAGCTCCTCACCATGCAAAAATACATTATAATAGCCCCTTTGTTAATAATTCCTGCTGCACACTGGTCCTTCATTCACATTATGTCACCATGCATGTGCACACACTTCTTATAGCTCTGTTTTTTCCAATTTTGCTACAATCTACTTAACAATTTTATATGATTGTTTTCCAAGGACAAGACTGTAATTTTTATTCAGCACAAATGGAAATTACATTTTGAATTGTCTCTTGTGCTTCAAAAATGAGTCATAATAAATCCTTTTTGTGATTATCTGCGTAGTGTAAGTCATTAATTTATACCCATATCCCAAGTATAGTTGCAACTTTGACCAATGTCTCATGGATTTGAATAGTCCACTTAGCACTCATTGCATTGGGTGAGATGCTTAGAGGGGTGGAGAAGTGGGATTAAGACTAGTGAAATGAATCATATAGCATCAATCATCCCCTCCAAGGCTCAAGCATGCTTAAATGTGGAGTTTTCCCCACAACCATGATAAATTTGCTAGTTGCGACTATATTCATGGAATATGGGTCATAGGTTAATGACTTACACTATGCATATAATCCCAAAAATGATATAATAAATCATTTTTGTGATTATCTGCGTAGTGTAAGTCATTAATTTATACCTATCCCTAGACTCCTTTGGCTCAAGCATGCTTAAATGCTCAAGCATACTTGGTAATCGAGACTTCCCGGGAGGTCACCAATCCCTAGACTCCTTTGGCTCAAGCATGCTTAAATGTGGAGTTTTCCCCACAACCATGATCAATTGGCTAGTTGCGACTATATTCATGGAATATGGGTTATAGGTTAATGACTTACACTATGCATATAATCTCAAAAATGATATAATAAATCATTTTTGTGATTATTTGCGTAGTGCAAGTCATTAATTTATACCCATATCCCAAGTATAGTTGCAACTTTGACCAATGTCTCATGGTTTTGAATAGTCCACTTAGCACTCACTGCATTGGGTGAGATGCTTAGAGGGGTGAAGAAGTGGGATTAAGACTAGCGAAATGAATCATATAGCATCAATCATCCCCTCCAAGGCTTGCATTCGGTAATTGCGACTTCCCAAGAGATCACCCATCCCTAGACTCCTTTGGCTCAAGCATGCTTAATTGTGGAGTTTTCCCCACAACCATGAGAAATTGGCTAGTTGTGACTATATTCATGGAATATGGGTCATAGGTTAATAATGACTTACACTATGCAGATAATCCCAAAAATGATATATCATATTTAATATTTTAGATTTTGAAAGCCCTTAATACTTAAATAAAAGAATAAAGGGAGCTCTAATTGTATAGATCATAAAGCACAATACTTGTTAAGGTTTTGCAAATAGCTTAACAAGCTAAGTGGGCTTGATTGTGGGGAAAACTCCACAGTTAAGCATGCTTGAGCTAGAGGAGTCTTGGGATGGGTGACCTCCTAGTAAGTATTGATTACTTGGCGCAAGCTTTGAAGGTGATGATTGCAGCTATGCAATTCACGTTGCTAGTCTCAATCCAACTTCTTCACTCCTATGAACATCATTATGTGCGATGAGTGCTAAGTGCACTATTCAAAACTGTGAGAAATTGGTCAGTTGTGTCTTTATTCATGAGATATGGGTCATAGATTAATGACTTATGCTATGTAGATAATCCCAAAAATGATATATCACATGTTTGATTGCGAAAGCCCTTCGATACTTAAATAATAGAGTTAAGGGAGCTCTAAGTATCCAATTTCCCATGGTTGTGGGGAAAACACCATAGTTAAGCTCTTGAGTCAGAGAAGACTTGGGATGGGTGACCTTTAGGGAAGTCCTGGTTGGGTGTAAGCCCTAGAGGTGATGATTGATGCTACGCGATTCATTTTGCTAGTCTCAATCCCACTACTTCACCCTTGTGAGCAACACCTCATGCAATGAGTGCTAACCATGAGAAATTGGTCAGTTACGACTGTACTCATTGGATATGGCTCATAGATTAATGGCTTACACTATGCAGATGATCCCAAAAATGATATATCATATGTTGGAATGCGAAAGCTCCTCAATAGCCATAATAAAGTGTACAAAACATCCATAAACAGTTCCATCAACATATATCCCAAATTGCCATAATCATTCATTAATTATGGGCTTATCACCCGCTAGTAATCAATAGCAAATAACTTGTAAAAGCATTTGATCGACATATGATCGGCTCGGTCCATATGTGGACTTGAAGAGCAAAGGATAAATGCCCAGTCATGGGACACATGAGAATCTGCAAGTAGTCTCTTGAGTTCGATCTTGCTCATAGCAAATAGTACTAGTCTCTATTTCCAAACCCCCTTTTTTGAGAGAATTTACTTTTTGGTTAAGTTCCCTATTATATCGTATCCGAGTGTAAAGGAAGAATTCGTATCCGGATACTAAGGTGGGAGATTCTCCATCTTCAATAAATATAAATATTGATAAATTATGAATTATAGATGATAAGATTTTACAATGAGGCTCGCCTTTATAGGCTTGAGCATGCATAGTGAAGGGTTACACCCTTTCACTTAGTAATTAATAAATTATAATTAATATATTACTTTATATTTGTTACATTGCCTTACCCTTAAGGGAAGCTTTGTCCTCAAAGCTTATTGAAGACAAAGGTTATGTCTGATTTTTTTGCTTGAACCGTCATCTCTAGATCATTTCTTTTAGTATTTGCGACACTTGATGAAATTAGACGATACGAGTTACGAATTCCAAAGAAGAACTGTCGCATCGTCTCTGATGTGGTCCATCCAAGATCTATGTTCATCGGTGCTATTTGATCGCTTTGTGGGATGGGTCTTTTTGTTTGTTGCTTAGTATGTTGATTTGATGTTCTTGCTTGTCTTACATCGTAATTCCCCTGTGTATGTTCATTTTGACCCTGTCGTTGGTCAAAATGACGTTTATAATTGGGGTGTCGATAGGGAGTTATTTTGTTTGTTTTTCTGCTGGATTGACTTCTTTTTGAATTGTGATGAGGATTGAATTTGTATTTATTTCTTCTTCCTCAACTTGAATTTGTTTTCTGGAGAGTCCTGATGCTTCCTTCTGGATTTGTGCTACTTTGTTCTCCAGTATATTGTTATTACTCTTAATCTTCTCGAACTTGTCATCTTGCGACTTTTTGTCCTCTTTTAACTTCTCGATTTGTTCCTCTAGTTCTTGATTAAGATTTCTTAGGCGCTGGTTTTTTTCTTCTTTATCCAATAGTTTTCCTTTGATATCCTCGTTTGATTGTTCTGCCTTTTTAGTACTTTTCAACTTCCTCATTTTTCCAATTAATGTTTTGTTATGGTTTCTTAACAGACATATTTCTTCACTGTTATTTGATAATGTGCTCTTGGCAGCTATAATCTCCAACTTATGCGTCTTTCTAATGTCATCATACTGTTGCTGGAGTTTTTCTTCTGTTGTCGATGTCGACATAACTCAGATTCTTGATTTTCTAACTTTCCCTGGACTTGCACTAATTTGTTTTCTTTGTCCAAGATGAGCTTGTTTAGACGCTTTATGTCAACTTCTAAATCGTTATTACTTCCATACAAAGATTCTTCGTTATCTCAAACTTTTTGATTTTGTCTTCAATATCTTGATTGTGAATTTTTAATTGAGATATTTCTTCATTCTTAGCTGATAACATTTTCTCGATATCTTCCTTAGCTTTTTCCAGCTTTTGGTTTTGATCTTTTAAGCGATGATTCTCTCGTTCTGTCAATTGATCAAGAATGCTCTGCTTACTTATCTCAAATTGTAGATTTTTATTGCTTTCTTTGTAGTATCCTAATTCGCCTTCCAATTTTTGTATTTGTGATTGCAATTGTGATTGACCTTGATATTCTTCCATAATAAAATATTTGCTACATATCGGACAAGAGCGATTGCAATTTTTAAAAGATGTCGGATATTGGAATTCCATGTTGCAATAAGGACACTTAGTCCAAAATTTCGACTTATATATGGAATCCATAATTCTTCAATAATTCTACAGTTGGCTTCAATGACTTCTTTGGCGATAATTAATCTTCTTTTCGACTTTGATTTTTGCTCCTTTTCTTTTTTTTGGATAATAATAATTATTAATTAATTAATTAATAATAATAATATTATTAATGTTTTTATAAACTATATATATAGTTTTTTTTTTCAAAATTTTAATTTTTAAACAATATAATAATACTATTATAACGTTTAAAATTTAATTTCAAAAACAAAAATTAGAGTTTTGATGGCAGGGGGAGGAGGACGCGGGAGGGATGAGCCACATGCAGGAACAATGGAGAGCAAGGCGCGGGATGGCGTGGAAGCGGTGGCAGGTGGGTGCGAAGGTGGAAGGGAGGTAGGAGTAGCGTGGGCGCAGAGCAAGAGGGAAATGGGAAGAGTCAATGGGAAGCAGGTGGTGGATAGGCCAGAGGAAGAGTAGTCGGGGTTGGACGAGAGGTGGGGTGGTGGCTGCAGGAAGCTGCGGGGGAAGCAAACGCGAAAGGGAAAAAGGGGCAGCAAAGGAGGGCATGTTTGCGCAAGTGGTAAGAGTGGATGGGAGTGCGTAGAGAAGGGAGGTGAGAGATAGGAGCATGGAGTGTGGAAGGCGCGAGAATGTGGGTAGCAAAGGACGGGGGAGAGGCTTACACAGGTGGGAGGTGGCGACTGCTAGTAGAGAGGAGAGGGGACACAACCTGAAGAGGATGTGCAACGTGGAAGAGGTGGCGTCTTGGAGGAGCAGTGCGTGGATGAGTGATGGATCGTGGCACAGAGGAAGGGAGGTGAGGGATTGATGCGTGAGGGATGAGTGGTGGTAGATGAGGGTTATGCCAAGAATGGAGCGTGGCTGGTGTGGACGATGGCCAAAAGCCTGATTTCAGTCAAAGACCGGTAACTCATAAATTATGTATTTAATGGCTAAAAGCCTAGATATGGCCAAAGGCTGGATCATGATGCCCAAGAAGGGGCTTTGATACCAATGTTACATCGTATCCGAGTGTAAAGTAAGTATCTGTATCCAGATACTAAGGGGGAAGATATGCTCCATCTTCAATAAATAGAAATATTGATAAAATATGAATTATAGATGATGATAAGATTTTACAATGAGGCTCGCCTTTATAGGCTTGAGCATGCATCGTGAAGGGTTACACCCCATCACTTAGTAATTAATAAATTATAATTAATATATTACTTTATATTTGTTACATTCCCTATAAACATTTCGATAAGAGAAGGTAAATTGCCAAATCAGTTTCAACTTTCAAGACATTAGAGAGGATTGGGATCGACATCAAAGTTTGGCATTGTTTTTTTCCCATTCATCCACTTCACAACTAGAAGGGAATCCCAATACATCTGCACCTTCCAAATGTTATTTTCAATGTCGGAACTTAACAAAATTAATAGAGATTTGATCCTCCGCCCAATTGTTGGTGGGAGCCTAATTGCTACATAGAACTCTAAGCAATGATCATCACAAAAAATTGTGAGGCACTACTCCACACTTCCCAAGATCACCTTGGCACATGTTCCATCAAAATACATTGAATATAATAAAAAAATAAAAAATAATAAAAAATAATAAAAAATAAACACTAAATAAATAAATAATAAACACTAAATAAATAAATAATAAACATTAAATAAATAAATAAGAATAAAGATTAATAATAATAATAATAATAATATTTAAATAATTAATGAAGGGACACATCTTAACTAAAGGACATGTCCATTCATCCATGGAGACTAGTCACTGCATATAAAAGCACACTGTCTCATGGAGTGTATATATCATTATCTCATCTTTTATTCACCATTTATATATTTGTCCTTGTGAATTATAACTTATTGTCCTATTTAAATTGGATATTTAGCAATTGAATTATTGTCTCTCTTTGAGAAATGAATACTGTTCATTCCAAAGTGGGGTGGAGAAAAAGGTTGCAGAGCAGAGAAGCAAAGTGAAGGAAATGAGATTGTGAAGAAAATGGTGGATAAGGAAGCTATATCTTCCATATTCAAAGAAATGACTAAGTCGTAAAGAAGATAAAGAAGGGCTCAACCCAAAGGTGTACGAAGTTGGTGACTGTACATATGGTTAATTGGTGGGAGGACCATTGATCAATTCCTTATTCCATATACTATGATGAACAGTCACTCGGTGGGAGACGTCTTTTGTTATTCCCCTCTATAGAGTTTGGGGGAAGGTATCCCATCTCCTCCTACCTTTGGAGCCTATCTAGATGGCAGTATGAAGGATTTCTAACATTTGAATAGGTAGGAGGAGATGGATACTTGGCAACTTGTTTTTTTGTGGTGTTATGGATTGGGACTTGTTGAGGTCTAGTATGAGCATTCATTTTTCCTAAAATAATCACGTTCCCTATGGAGAGTACTAAGAGATATCTTGATATAGGTCATAATAGGGATCCCCATGAACATGAGTGACAAACTTTGAAGCAACCAACAACATATATATCACAAAAAGGAGATTGTCTATTAAATCAAGGCCGCCACGTGTTTTTGGAATGCTCTTTAGAGTTGGGTAGTGCAATTTGACGACGACGGCAATCTTAGATAAGACAAGTTACCCTCCCAGAGCTGCATACTTCACTTGAGTGTTGTGTACTTCATCTAAAGGTGAACACCCAAAAATACCTTGAGATATGGGGAATGTTCTCTTTGGGATCTTATATGGTTCTTAACGAAGAAGTCAAAATCATGACTGGTCAACACATCATGAAATGTTCTTGTGGGCCAGTTGAGGCATGTACATGATGTCAATTGGAAGGATACTAGTGGGCCCACTGCGTGGTGATGAGAATGTCAAATTATTGTTTGAAGGTTTCCATTCACAACCCATTTTTTTTGTTTCCTCACTGCTGCAGCCTGCTACCTTTGCTTGACCATTCAGCCTGCTACCTTTGCTTGACCATTCTTGAGATCTTGAACATGTAGTTGTGTAAGGCCCTTGTAATTGTTACCTGACTTGACTCAACGAATTACTCAAGGAGTCAAAATTATCAAGATTCAAAAACTTGGCAAATAAAGTAATATATATGTTTTTGGATTAAAAAGAAATTTGGGCTTTTATGGACTTGTGAGTTTGATTAGTGATCGATGAGTTTGTCATTGTCTGAGTCAAAGACTTGTGGGTGCTCACAAGTCAATCTCATGACTCACGAGTGTGTGTGAGTATTTGACCTGGTCAACAAGGCATACAAGTCGACACTGATTTATACCTGGGAACAAGTCAGAAAGAATCGTTTAAGGGCCAAGTTGAGTTAAATTAAGCTAGTTTTTGAGTTGAACTTGTGATTCTTGTTACTATGGCCCATGTCAAGGTAGACTTTGCTCTTGTTTACATCAATAGCTTACCTTTTGATGATACTCTGTTTTAGTGTGAACATACTAGTATTACATTCTGTTAGTCTTGACTGAGATTCACTAGTTGTTGATTCAGACAATGAGCTATGCTTTCCAACCCCAAGTTTTAGTTGGGAATGAGTAAAAGATTTGCTTAAGGATTGATTCAAGTTAAACTAGTAAGTTTTCAAGTTTACCTCATGAGGGTTGTTACTGTCGTCTTCATCAAAGCAGACTTTTCTCTTGTTACATCAATATCTTATATTTTAATGCTATGTTCTATTTTAGCATGACCTTAGCAGTAGCACTTTCTGTTGTCCTTGAGCTGTATGTTGGAATGAAGCTACCACTTTGATTGCGGGAATGACTTTAACAGATCTCATTATGCAGGATGCTCTTTTGCGCAACATAGCTGAATCGCAAAAGCAGACAGAACTGGCAAGCAGAGTTTCAACCTGGAAGCAGAATATTGAAAAGAATCTTGAAGAGCAGGTGGGAATCCTTTTTTTGATTGAACTTTATTTTCTTTTATTATGGAAACTCTCTAATTTTGAGATTTACTTTGCTTTTAACAGTATTTTAAACATTCATCATATAGGTATCGAATTGTCATATCATATCAGTTGTACAATTTTGGTAGTTAATTTTGTTTTGAGATACTATGGTATTTTGTAGGATTCTCGTCCTCCTTTTGATATCCATGTATATGGTGAAAGGGTGCTAGATGCATTCTCTTCATCTTCAAATGAGGAGCATGAGAATAGAAGTGGAGTGCAGATGTCATTTACAGAGATAGTTGGTGGTCAAGAGAGGCATGAAGTTGCTAGAACATTTGCTGCACTTCTACAGCTGGTATTCTATCTTATGCTGTACTTGTGTCTGTATTGCAGTAGATGTGAAATGTTCATGATTAAGTTCATAGATATAATAGTGTAATACAATATTTAGCATGATATATTGCAGTATTGCAATCCATTTTTATGTGATTTGCAAGTTTATATTTCTAGAAGACTTGTGTTTCCAAGGTACTAATTGATTTCATAATACAGGTGAACAATGGCAATGTTGCACTTGAAAAAGGTATTTCAGGAGGTCAACCCTTCTGTTTCACTGCAGAAAAGCCATTCTTTGTAAGGCTTCTGAGTAGTAGCAGAAGACATGAGGAAATGCTTCAATACAGAGCACCCTCGATGGCTACACCAGCAAAGAAGGCATCAAAGAAGAGTAAAAATAAGTCCCCCTTGGACCGTCAAGCAGGTATTAGAATTACAGAAAATAAGGATTCTAACAGTAAATTTTCAGATATGGATAGTTGTAGTAAATTATTAACCTCTAAGAGTAAAGATGTAGGGAAACAAAGGGTAGGAAGTGCTCTAAGGTCAGGGACAAATTATGAAAGCAATCATTCTGCTGATGTGGGCAGAAAAACACCTGGATCTGCATCCAGGTTTACTCCAGAAAACAAAAGGCGTCGAAGACTTCAGTCGGTTAGACCAATTGAAATTCAAGTAGAAAGATAAAGTCAGTCCACCATGGGAGACTGTTATTTAAGTTATTGTATGTGGGATATGATATTGGTGTTAATTTTTAATGCAATCTACTACAATCTACTGTGGGCTATTTTCAGTGTAAGCAGCTATCAAGGACTCCATTCTATGACTTTGCATTCTTCACTGCAATTGCAAGAGCACCTTCTTCATTCATCATTTAGAGGTGGTTGAGATTTTTCTGTGATTGTCTTAATTAATTCAACCTCGTTGTGGAGTTGTTCCAATTATGTAGGAATGCAGTAAGCCTCAATATGTCTAGATTTGGTTTGAAGAACAGATCTTGAGATGTTTGAAATCTTAAGTGCTTTGATGAATGGTCGCATCATTCACCTAATCAATTGATCAATCGATAATGGTGGCTTATTAATGATCCTTACTGCTCAATACGACAAAAAAGGTACACTGCCACCTCTCTTTAAAATGCATTGTCTCTGTAGCAATACCAGCACAATGTTATGGGCCTTGTATTTAATAAAATATTTAAATGTGGTGCTGATTGTTTCAGTCTTTTATTATCTACTAACATGTGTGTGTGTGGAATCACTGTGGATTGCACATAGAGGTGTTGCTGATTGGTTTAATCCAGTTATTTAAGGCCTTGAATTCTTGGGCTGAAGCCATGAAGAAATAAATGCTAACAAATACTTTTAGGTCATAGTTTTCCCTTGTAAAGTATTGAGCATGCCAGCATGCAACGCATTATTCTTTAGGAGCATTGGCAGAATTGTTTTTGGTCAAAAGAGAAATTGAAAGTGTTGAAGCTAGTTTTGATACCTTTCTTCAATAATACGTGTGTATACCTCTGGGTATTTGTTACTTAGTCAATGAACACGTCTCTTGCAGTAGAGATGTCTCTGATGTGTAATCCCATTAACTGAGAGCATTACTTCTTGAACTGTAGCCATGAATAAATGCTATCAAATACTTTGGTAGCTCATACTATTCCCTCAAAGTATCATCATACCGGCATGCAGACATGTCTTTAATGGACAGGCAACATGGTAAATCTTGTATGGACACTTTTATGATTATCCTCTAATGCATGAAAATTATTTTCTGAGATTTTGTTACTCTTTTGTGCATCTCTTGCAATATTTAAACATTTACTCTGGTCCTTCAAGGATCACAGAACATTTTGGACAAAATGGCCAGCTTAAAGTGCATGGCTGAATGCTAGTATTGCTAAGTGTTGACCATTGACGAACTCTATTTATGCTGTTCATATTTTCATTTATGAAGTATTCATTATAATAACAATAATAATCCATTTTTAAGTTCACAGCCAAGCCAGACACCAATTTGGTGTATGAGACCCCCTTGTTTGTGGTACAAGGGACCCCCACTGCACAACGATATAACTGCTAAAGTCTACAGAGGTGTACATACCCTACCCCCTTTAAATTTGAACCTAAGACCTCCTAGGAGGAAACACGCGTTCTTAATCGTTAGGCCCACTTAGGATGTACTATATAATAATTTATTGATCGTAAAAGAGAGTGCATTTGTAATTGTTGAACACCCAATCATACATAGATATGTGTCAAGAATTTGTTTATAGTGAGTATCGATTGACTAGAAGATGTAAGAAAAGTAGATTTGAGATAATCTAGTTTAATCTTTAAGATTTTGATTAACAAAACAAAATTCCTTTATAGAGATCAACGTAGGGTCCTTTTGTTAGAGAATTGGCCTTTTGAGTTTAGTTATCTAAAGATGCGTGCTACAAGTGATGGCTTGCATCCCGAGAATTTGCATCAAGTGCTCCTCGTGTTGGCTTGAAGGAGAATGCTGTTGGAATGCATTATGCCATTGATCCAACTTATTATGACTTTTGAGTTACCATACATATCCAGATCTAGGGCCCCTTTCTCTTGTGTGACGTTGAGTAGTGTGGAGGCCAATTCCAAGTTTGAAAGATATATTTTTGATTATTTTGGAGGGTCCATCATCCTGTTCAGTTAGGCCTGGGTTGTTTGTGGATACTTTGTCAAAGAAACCTTGTGATCTAAATAGGGTTCTGATGGGGGTTGGGGGGTACTTGAGGATGCTTAATTATTATGAATTTTGTGTAACCATACATATCTAGATCTAAGTCCCCTTTCTCTTGTGTGATGTTGAGTAGTGTGGAGGCCAATTCCAAGTTTGAAAGATATTTTTTGATTATTTTGGAGGGTCCATCATCCTGTTCCATTAGACCTGGGTTGTTTGTGGATACTTTGTCAAAGAAACCTTGTGATCTAGATAAGGCTCTGATGGTGGTTGGGGGGGTACTTGAGGATGCTTAATTATTATGAATTTTGTGTAACCATACATATCTAGATCTAGGTCCCCTTTCTCTTGTGTGATGTTGAGTAGTGTGGAGGCCAATTCCAAGTTTGAAAGATATTTTTTGATTATTTTGGAGGGTCCATCATCCTGTTCCATTAGGCCTGGGTTGTTTGTGGATACTTTGTCAAAGAAACCTTGTGATCTGGATGAGGCTGTGATGGTGGTTGGGGGGGTACTTGAGGATGCTTAATTATTATGAATTGTGTAACCATACATATCTAGATCTAGGTCCCCTTTCTCTTGTGTGATGTTGAGTAGTGTGGAGGCCAATTCCAAGTTTGAAAGATATTTTTTGATTATTTTGGAGGGTCCATCATCCTGTTCCATTAGGCCTGGGTTGTTTGTGGATACTTTGTCAAAGAAACCTTGTGATCTAGATGAGGCTGTGATGGTGGTTGGGGGGGTACTTGAGGATGCTTAATTATTATGAATTTTGTGTAACCATACATATCTAGATCTAGGTCCCCTTTCTCTTGTGTGATGTTGAGTAGTGTGGAGGCCAATTCCAAGTTTGAAAGATATTTTTTGATTATTTGGGAGGGGCCATCGTCTTGGTCCATTAGGCCTAGGTTGTTTGTGCATACTTTGTCAAAGAAACCTTGTGATCTAGATAGGGCTTTGATGGGGGTTGGAGGGTACTCGAGGAGGCTTAACTTCTTGCACCAAAGGGCTTGCAAGGCTATTGGATTTTAATGTATAATAATGGCCTTATAAGGGTAGCTTGGCTAATAGGAAAATTGATTCATTCCTTGTAAGCCATAATGGTTAGATTACCTCAAGGGCTAGTGTGTGGCCTTTGTCCTTGACAAAATTAATCTAGTTTTCTAGGGCTTGACTAATATCTACTCCCTCCACGTGATCTTGTGCAAGAGTAGTCTTGGGGTAGTGACCCATACCTTCTTTAAAAAGTAACATTTTATGAATATATGGTTTATAGATTTTGAGCATTCTTTACAAAGAGGGAATCGACTAACTCATTACCAACCTCTATGTTGTAGGTTGTCGTAGGCAAATGAAAAGTTTTTTAGAGCCAACCAATTAAAAATTTTGGTTTTTAAGGGTGTTGAAGTTTTCTAGATTTTGTGCCACCACCATTTTTCTTTATTCATTGTTTAGTGTAATGCAATGTCTACCCAAGTTTTACCAATTGATAAGGAATTGATTAGCTCCCCAAAGAAGTGCGATCTTCCTTCGATCTAAGTTTAATGCTTGCTCGAATCTGTTGGGCAATGGTGTCCGTCCATTGATTTGCTTATGCCTTTGTTAGCTTTATGCCATTGGAGTCCAACCATATTTGATCTAGGGTTGGGTGTTATAGTGGGATTGCTATATTAGAAAGTGCAGTTTATTAACTATTCAAAAGTCCCTCTAATTGTTGTTGAGGCATTCTATAAGGGGGCCTTTTGCGTCTCACTTACATGTGCCAATTTTGACCTTGGTGCCATCACCTATTTAGGAACATTGGTAATCATTGATATTGCTAAAAGAAGAGATAAGTGATCTACAAAAGTTTGTATCTCCACCATGGGTGTTGTTTAGGCTTTTGATGCACTCTCTTAGAGGCATTAATGAGACACATTTTTATAGTAATACATCTTGTGAGAGATTATTGTTGACAAATCAATTTCCATTCTCCTTTGGTTCCAAGTGCACTAGCAAACTTAGCAAAATGCTTAAACCTCCATCCTCATGTGTACTTAGACTTTGCAAGGGTTTCCCAAGATACCAGAACGAGTCCATTGATCACTTTAATCACATTCTAGAGGTATGGGAAGCATATTTGCTTGATCTTGATTCATTTATGCTTGGGGGATGTTCGCTAGATACAACTAGTAGATACGGATAGCGTGAAGTGCACTCCTGACTAAGACCTTGCTTGCCAATTAGATCCATTGGTGTGTCTAGTTATTTATCCTTGCTTTGATCCTTTTCACTATCCATGTCCAATTGTGTTTTTGTTAGTTGTTGGGCTTCAAGTGGAATCCAAGGTAGATTAGTTTGTCCTCAAGTTTTGTACAATAAAGGGAAGGAATTTCTTCATCATCCTGTTGTGACCTTGGTGTACTAGATTGAACTATAGAGATGATTTTATTCAGTTATTTTGCATGCTAGATGTGTTTAGGATTCTTTCATATGATTTTTCCTCTGCAGTGGGTCCATTGGTAAAGAGAAGTTCATCATCGACAAGCATTAGATGGGCCATGTTGGTCTGGAATGCAACATTGATGCCAATAAAACCTTCTTTTCGTTGATATCTTATTATCAAAGTTGGTGGGTAAAGAGGGGAACCTTGGCACATGGCTTGAGAAGATTGGAAGAAGGGTGAGGTAGATCCATTGATGAGAATGGCAAAGGAGGTTGAGTTGAAGCATTCTTCGATCTAGTGGATAAATAGGGAGTAGAATTTGACTTGAATCAATACTATTTCATGATATGGTCAAAGGCTTTGTACATGCCTATCATGGTAATGAAGGCACATTTATGGCCTACCTTGATTGAATGAAGTATGTCTTGAGTAGTGCCAATAGCATCTTTGATGTCTCGATCTTTAGGAAACCCAATTGTTCCTTTTGAGATGACTTGAAAGAGGATGGGCTTGAGCTTGGTCAAGATGGTTTGAGCAATGAGTTTGAATATATAGTTTTAGAGGGAGTCGGGTTAATAATTGTCAAACTGGGTAGTCATTCACCTTCATAATAGTGTCTACGAATGTGTCGTTGAAAGCTATTAGGAGCATCCCTTGTGTTTTGAATTTCTTGATAACCTTAAGATGATCCTCTCCAATGGGAATCCATTGGGGCATCTCCAGTGGGACCCAATGCTTTCTCATTTTGTAGCTATTATAGTGCTTGGTTTAAATCCCCCACGGTGACAAGATTAATGAGGTCATCATTAGTGTAATAATCAAGATGTTTCTTAAGGTTTCCTTTTATGGGTGGTAGTACATTCTCTCGTGTTTCACTCTTGTTGCATCAGTTTGTTCACAAGTTGATAGATCTCCTCGTTCATTAATGATGTGTGTGGCAGATTGAATGTTACATGCTTTTTTGGTACAAGTATGTTTATGAAAGAATGTTGTGTTTTTATCACCGACATGGAGCAAAATTGCTTTTCTCTTCATTCACCTCTTACGAAGCTAGCAATTGATGTCGCTCATTTGTTAGCTTTTGGGGTTCCTTCGAAAGTGTTTACACCATGTTTGGGATGCTTCTTGAGATTTGGGGTACATGGTCTATGTTAAGCCCCTGGATGATTCAAGATGGATAGGTGAGGATGATTTGTGAGGGATTTGCACAGTGGACCTCAGTTAGGTGTTGGCTTGGTATTCTTCCCTAGTGCCTTAGAGTTAACTTGACAACTTGGGGGATGTCCTTTATGGTGGCCACTTGCTTGGAGAACACCCTATTTGTGAGGTGGATCATTGTGCATCTTATAGGAGGGCATCGAGCCCTAGATAGTATGGCATAACTTGGATTCATGTTTTGGGGGCTTAGAGTTGGCTTGGGGGGCTTGGAGTTGGCTTGGGGATGCTTGGGTTGGGGATGCAATGGTAGTTGACCCAATGGAGTACATTTCTTAGGAGGATCAATGGAGTTTGTGGAGTCTTATGAGGAGGGATGTGGACGACATCACCTTGTAGCTACATCCTCTTGGAGCCCTTGTGTACAACAATACCATGGAGCATGAAATGTGTACATTGGAGCGGAGCGCTTCACTTGTTTGTCCACAAGTGATCATTGAGGTTGCCTATAAGGGCTAAGGTTCACATTGTATTGTTGGCCTCCTTTACCTCTTACATATAGAGAGAGAGGAAGGAGAGAGCCCATTCATTATCATTATCATTGTATTCTTTTCTTTGTACTTAGCTTCTTGGATGAAGTGACTAGGGTTTACTCCTTAACCCTAGGACTAGTTATGAAGTCCAAAAGAGGCATCTTTGTTGAAGCTTGATCCTTGTGAGATGCTAGGGTGATGATCACTCTTTTGTCTCTCTTTGATCTCACTCTTCTCTCTCTCTCTCTGTCTCTCTCTCTCTATCTTGTGTCTTCATCTGTTGCTCTCTCTCACATTTGGAGTTGCTAGGGTTTCTTGGTCTTCCTTGAGTAGCTTGGAGGTCTAGGGCTTAGGGTTTATCCTTTGGAGGTTTGAGATTAGGGTTTCATGATAAAACCAATGTTACATGGGTACACGTCCCCAAGGGTAGGAAACATGCTTCCACGCCCTACAAGTTTCGAAAACTTGGAAACTCCATTGGAAATGTTCCCCCCCACGTCCCCATTTGAAGAAAACTCAAGGAAACACAAAAGGGAAACTTTCCCTCCTAAAAATGGTGTCCCCACGTTTCCCTCCTAAAAATGGTTGTATTTCCGAATTTGTTTTATGAGTTATAGGCTATAGCTTATGTATGGTTGTATTTCATTTTATTTCACTTGATGTATGCTGTAAACTTGTATTAAGCTTTAGATTATAAAATTAAAGACTTTAATGACTTATGCTCCAACTTTCAATTTTTATGTATTCTACTCAAAATTTTGTAGTATTCCTAGTGGGGTCCCCTATGTTGAATACCCCGATGTACCCGTTGACGTTTCCTAAAATTGGGGGGGGGCTACTTCTGCATATGTCGTTTCTGTGTTTCCTCGCCCTCAAGTCCCTGTGTCCAGGAAACTTGGGGGAACATTGGATAAAACCCAATGGTATCTTTGGTGGTGAAGAATAGAAGAGGATGTTTTGTTTTGGAGGACTTTTTGGAGTGATTATTACATGTTGGAGCTCCTCGGTTGAGTGAGGGTTTTCTTGTTTTTCCTAACTACGGCTCTTAGAGCTAGTGGACTGTTGATGTTTTGTAGCTCAGGCAGGAAGTCGTCCAAATAAATCTATTTTGTAATTCACTTTATTTATAAAGTGAAAGGCTTTTAATTAGCCGTTGAGTCTAATAAAGTGCATTTTAATGCATTAGTGATTTAGATTAATCTCAATCGTTGATCTCATCGTGAGATTAGGTTATTGGTAGATTAGGGTTTCAACTAAAGTTTAAAGGCAGGGCAAAGCAGATGGAAAAGACACATTCATTCTTTTGTCCAAAGATGAAGAAAGAGGCCAAGAAAGACGAAAAACAAGGCAGTAGAGAGAACATGTATACATTCATCAGGTGTTGGAATGAGGGCATTAGCATGCAATGCAACAATATACCTTTAGGATAGGTGTCCTTGCAGGGTTTTGGGGGACAAGACACTAGAGGAGGAATTCAGTGGTGTGAAGCTAGAGGTGAGTCATTTTTGCATCTTTGGTTGTCCAATTTACATCCGTATACCAGTGGAGCAGAGGACCAAGTTGGAGCTTTCCAACAAGAAGGGTTTATTTGTTGGTCATAGTGAGAATTCAAAGGCTTACAAGATCTATATTCTGGGTGAGAGGGATGTAAAGTTCAAGAAAGACTTTGCATCCATGAAGTCTCATGTGCCATTACTAGTGACAAAGGATGAGGACTAGGAAGCTCCGAAGGTTGAGACATGGTCACCATCGACTTCCAGTTCAGGGCAGCAACTTTTAGATGTAGAGGAGTAGCCACCAGTTTCTACCAGTTCTGGCAAGAGACCTCAGTGGTTCACTCAGACATTGAGGGATGCCTAGGAACAAGTTGAGGCTCCTAGGAGCACACTCAGGGAGAGCAAACATTCGAAGAAGTTTTCGAACTATATGGCATTGATGAGCAACATTATAGATTCCAAGCCTTCTAATTTTTAGGATGTAGTCGATTAACAGGTTTGGAGGGATATGCCATGGTGGAGTGCACCTCCATCATGAAGAATGATGTTTGGGACATTGTGCCTAGATTGGAGGGGAAGTCAGTGGTGACTTCTAGACGGCTCATCAAAATTGAGCATGTGGCAGATGGAAGAATAGAGAAGTACATGGCGAGGTTCATAGCAAGAGGATTCTCCCAGAAAGAGGGAGTGGATTGCAAGGAGACATTTGCTCCAGTCACCATGTACACTTCCATTAGAGCCATGATGTCCTTAGACTCCATTATGGCATGGATGATACATCAGATGGTTGTGAACACTGAAGACAACTTTCCCCAATTGGATAATTGAGGTAGAATTGTACATTGAGCAGCCTCAGTGCTTTGAGATCAATGGGACTGGGAAGGAGTCCCATGTGTGCAGGCTGAAAAAGGCAATGTATGGACTCAAGCAGGCACTGATAGCTTGGTATTCCAGTATCAATGGATACCTGCAAAGCATGGGCTTCACCAAAAGTGAAGCAGATCCCAACTTATTTCATATTCGTTGAGGTTGATCTGCCCATTTTGGTGCTATATGTAGATGAACTCTTTTTCACAGGTTCAGAGAAGCTCATTGTAGGGTGCAAGGCAGATATGGCAGTTTAGTTTGAGATGAAGGGCATTGGCTTGATTCATTACTTCTTGGGGTTGGAGGTTTGGTAGAGACTAGGGAAGATTTTCCTTGGGCAGGGTAAGTATGCAGTTGAGATTCTGAAGAGATTTCTGATAGAAGGCTGTAATGGAAGATGTTGAGAAGATAAGTTGAAGCTGGTAGATTCTAATTGATAGGTAGTTTAGATATTGGCGATTGCCTCTAGGCATAAATTCATATCGGCTATTTTCTTCTGGTATTAGATCCAAATGATAGCTGGTTGTGATATTGAAGAAACTCGACGAGGACTTTAATAACACAAATTATTATCATTATATGTGGCCTTCCTCTATTAAGGGATAAAAACTGTGTAGTCAACAATACGGTGTTTATTAAATGACAGGAGTGCTTTCTTTATCATGAGAAAATATTATCTTTTAAAGGTGTTTAAGAATGACGGGTATGGAGTCGTCAAAAGATTATCCAAAAGGCTTGCAATGGCCAACGGAATAGACTCACTTTCAGGGCTCTTGATACCATCAGACAGATGATGGGACCAGGTAAGGATCCATCCGGCCTCAGCATCATAAAGGTGTGTAAGATATCGGGCTCATGCAGCGTACCTTATATTGGAGAGTTTGGTTGATGCTTCCAACTAAGGATAAAAGAACAGGAGGCTGATATCAGCAACAATCGAATACATACAGCCTTATCAGAACACTCTGATAAGCAATGTGCTATATATGCCTTGAAGATGCTGAGGTAATTGCAAGAGTTGATCACTACTTGAAGAGGTGTTGTAGAGAAGTGATCGAAATCCTTAGACCTCCAGACCTAAATCGGGATTCAGGAATTGAAATATGCTGGGGTTGGATTCCCTTAATCTGTAATCTGGGTAACCAAAGTTACAAGAACTGTGGGTGCTTGGCAGAAGAATCTGGCGTGGATGTGGCACTTGTCCCGAATCAGGGAATCAGTACCCTAATTTTTAAAATAAATATTATACATGTAAAATTTTAAAATAAATATATTACATGTAAAATTTTAAGTTATATTGAAAAACAAAGAAATGAAATCTCAAATGACAAATATGAATTTTTTCTAAAAGCGTATCAGCTAGTAATTACTAAATTTGTAAAAACTAACAAGTTCTAACATTGTGATACAGATTTCTGATTCATACATCATGATATCATAGATTCTAAAGGCATAGAATCATAAAATTTTAGAATTCTGGTACTGCTGGGAAATAGTGGTAGGTAATCTTATAATATGAGCTAACTAATTATATGCAGTGAAGGTTAAGGAGAATCTATTGGTTACAAGAGTGAATTGGGAGGTTGGTCAGATGGTCACAGTCGACAGCTAGAGTTACATAACGTTTATTGGGTACCTTTCAAGTATTTACCATTGTCGTAAATCAGGTTTGGCATAGCCGTGTCTAAGGTAGGTTGATTACATGAAAGGTTCTCACTGTCCTGTTGTAAATCATTTACGAAGTTAAAGATTCCTGCCTTGGCTGTCTCCTTGTGTTCGGTCTAATTGATTTAAGAGACTAAATCTTGAATGGGAGAGAGGACCGACTTGACTGGATTTTTATTTGTTTTCTTCACACACTGAGGGGTGATCAAGGTCAGTATGCCACTGTTGTATTTCCTGTAAGCAATGTTAGTGTTTTTTGAGAAATGGATCATATATTACTTCATGGAATAAAACTGGGGGGCTAACCGCCAAATAATCCTCCCGTGACCAGTTTTGTGATTTCTATTGGCACCTTTGTAGGGTAGGAAGGATGATTATAGTGTTTTTCTCGATTTAGTAGTGACTTTCATTTGCCCTTGCCTTGCAATAGTTTCTTCCTTATCTGCCTGATGTATTTATCACATGAAAATTACCTTTAAAGTCGACCCTTTTGAAGACCATCAAAATTATTTGCCTGATGTATAGCCTCAGACGTTTAAAGTCGACTAATGTATAGCATCAGAATTACATTTAAAGTCGACTTTGAAGGCCATCAAAACCACTAACCACGTAGGAATGCCATTTCTACTTCTAATTAAAAAAGCGGTCAGCTTTCAACTTTCTCAGCTTCCACCCGTAGTCAAGAACTGCCCAGTCTCATGCTTTGTGAATTCTGGTATTTTGCTTATTGTTTTCTATCAATTCTGGTACCACGTTCTGTTCTGGACGCCCTTCTGTTGAATCAACTCCGTGGTCACCACTGTCACTCAGTATAGTAAAGTTGCCCTTAATTTTAGATGGACTGAAGTTTTTGTTGTGTGAATTGAAATTTGAAGCTGCACACATCTTAAAAAACTCGAGTCTTTAATTTGAGTAGCACCAGCATTTACTGTACTTGTCGATCCAGAACATTAGCAATCTAGGTGAACACAAATTTAAATTGTAATCAGTTGTCTCTTCCATGTATCATTCACTATTTGGGAGTTATTTTTGTAAGACAAATAACCCAAACAACGTAAAGGTGGCAAAGCATCATGTGAGAAGCTTGTGCCTTAGCTTGGTGCGTTCAGGAAACATCAACAAAATAAGTGAACACGAATTTAAATTGTAATCAGTTTTGTCTTTTCCATGTATCATTTACTATTTGGGAGTTATTCTTATAAAACAAATAACCCAAACAAATGCCAAGGTGCCAAAGCATCGCGTGAGAAGCTTGTGCCTTAGTTTGGTGCATTCATGAAACATGAAAAATCTAGGTGAACACAAAATTTAAATTGTAATCAATTTTGTCTTCTTTCATGTATCATTTACTATTTGGGAGTTATTTTGTAAGGAAAATAACCCAAACAATGTGAAGGTGAAGGTGGCAAAGCATCTTGTGAGAAGCTTCTGCCTTAGTTTGTCGTGTTCACAAATTTACAAGTATGTATCATAAAATGAATATGAAAAAATCATATCTAATTCTAGAATGTGTTTTTTATGTTTTTGTTGGCAAAGCATCTTGTGAGAAGCTTCTGCCTTGGTTTGTCGTGTGCACAAATTTACGAGTATGCATCATAAAATGAATATGAAAAAATGATATCTAAATTGTAGAATGTGTTTTTGTTTTTTTGGCACATGTTTGGCATGGTGACATGCTTTTTTGGCTTATACAATAAAGTATTACCATTATATTTTACAATAAAATATTTAATATAAGTAGATATCATAATAATAACAAGTTATCCAAATTCAAATAAAAAGGTGAATCTATTTGGACATGATTTTGGTGTCTCACACGCTTTCACATGTAATATATAATCTTGTTAGTCATTTCCATAAAAAAAAAAGTTAAACCTTGAAGATTTGACTTTTGATAACAATTAATCATTGATGATATAGTGTAATTTCAGAGTTGTCAAATTAACTTTTAAATATATGATATATAAAAATAATTTTATTAGTCATTCCCATAAAAAATAAACGATTGATTTTTGATAACAATTAATCATTGATGATATGGTGTGATTTCAGAGTCGTCGAATCATAAGCAACTTTGTAACATATACTATTTAAAAATAATCTTATTAGTCATTTCCATAAAAAAAAGTAAGTAAACCTTGAAGATTGACTTTTGATAACAATTAATCATTGATAACATAGTGTAATTTCAGAGTTCTCAAAGCACAAAGCAACTTCTCAAAGACAAATCTAGGTGGTTATCAATAAATTATTTGGAGAGTTTTGTTTCAAAAAAGATATTTTATTAGTATTTTTAGTTGTTTGGATGGCGAAACACAGTGCAGGAGGTGGCTTTATGCTTTGGAGTTTGTAGCTTTATGCCTTGGAGTTTGTAGTAATGACCAGTTAATTGAAATGTTATAATTAATTTATTATATAGATTTATGTTGAAAATGTGAAGTGTTTTCAACCTTAAGAAATAAGTATGGCTTATAGACCAATGCTTTTTACCATAAAGATTGAAGAGTAAACTTGAAATTGCTTATTGTGAAAGAAATTTTCTGGCATTTTCTAGTTGAGATGCACAAATTCGATTAACTATGTCTCGGTGTTTATTAATCCTTTCATGACTAGAGCATTCTTCATATTGATGTTGTTGTTTGCTAAACGAGTCTTTTAACATAATAATTGAGTGATCTTTGTTTTTTCTTTCAATGCATCACATATCAAATATGTACAAAGGAGTTCAAGACAGTCAAAGTCAAAACATCTGTCAAAACATAATTAAGCTTTGCTTTTAACAAAAATTTATAAAACTGAGGGTATCCTCACAATGGTTACTTGTTAAAGACACCACTGGAAATCTTAAGCGCTGTATCATCTTTCATGTTGGTGTTCCCTCTTCTAACTTCAATTTACAATTAAATTTATTTATCAAAGTTGCGTTATTTGATTTGAATGGTATAAATCTTCAATATTAAGTCTATTTGGTAACCTCCCAATGGTCACTTGTTAAGACACCATTGGAAATCTTAGGAGGTGTATTATCTTTCACGTTGGTGTTCTCTCTTCTAACTTCAGTTAACAATTAATTTATTTATTAAAGTTGAGTCATTTGATTTGAATAGTGTAAATCTTCAATATTAACTGTATTTGGCATCCTTGTGAAGATAAGATTGTTTGATTATCAATGATGGGTTTATTTGGTTCATGGGGATTGAACCCTATCTTACTTTTTAATCAAATGACTTAATGAGCCTAGTATCAAAACTGTTTGTTTATGATTCAATGCATTGACTTATGTTAACAAAATTTTAGCCAAAGCTTCCATCCCAACTCAAATATTAGCATATTTTAAATAAAGCTTTGAGGCAATTCAATAACCTTTGAAAACAATTTATTTTAACTAGGGTCTAGACTTTCAAGCAATAACTTCACTACTCATGCATTTTCAATCATTAAAATTTACCCATAACTATCACCAATTGTTGTGCATCAATTTCTTGTATCTAAACTTATACCATTCACATGTTGAGTTCTTTAGTGTTAACTCTACAATTTGTTGTGCCAATTTTGAAATGACACTAAGCTTGAATTATTTATGACAACCATGATGTTGAAATGAAAGATCATTTCCATTGCTATTAAAATGTAAATATGATTCATTGAATGCTTAAGGTTGGTTACATTGATGATTACAACACTTGGGTCGAATATACTTGTTTCATGCACTTTAAGTAATAACCTAATGTAACAAGTGTTGAAATATACACTGCCTAGACTTTTGCCACTATTATTGATATGGTATTCATGACAAACTTTGTAGTTCCATTAGCTTGCTTGCACGAAACAAAAAAATGATCTTTCATGCTGAAATTTTTCAATGGAATGTTCTTGATTTATCCATTCAATTATGGAATCCATTCAATGATTCATAAAGCTTGAAATTTGATTTGATTTTTTTGAAGTAAACTTGATATTATTCAAAATAAGCATAATATAACATGCATAACTATTTCTTAGTGCAACTATGATAATAATGTGTTAAGCATAGTGGGGCTTATTTTGTAGATTAGTGAAATTGGAGATTGTTGGTTATTTTAGCCAATGCCAGCAATGCACATCGACCCTAATGGCCAACTCCAAGAAGATAACTCTAATCCCAATGAAAACCTTGAGGTGATAAGAAACATAGTTAGTTATACACTAAGGTTGCGTAAATAGCTAACATTGAATGATGGAGAGGTTAAGATCTTTTGGAACAAGTTAAATTTTGTGGATTGCTTGAAAGTTAATTAGATATGTGGCTATGTTTTAATTAAGTGTGGGTTCATTATTATATTGCAAATATGTTAGACCATCAACTGCAACATTGAACAAAGTGGGTGCATCAACTTTTAACTCCACTTAACTCGACTTTTTTTGATGAATTTAAGGACAGGTAGGAAGGAAAATGAGTTGTTCTTCCCACTAGTTTCCTTATGAAGCATTTTGATTGTAAAATTTGTGGATTAATTTTAACTTAAAAACTTTTAACTCCACTTAATCCTAATTGTTGGATGAATTGATTTATTTTCAATTAAATCTAATCTTAAAAAGTAGACCGTAGACAACCAATTTAAGGAATTTCAAGTAAAATTTGATCAAGCATTAAAAAAAGGAAAACAAAGTATTTTCATTTATCATGTCAATTTTTATTTTTATTATAAATCTCTTTCCAAAAACCTATCAAAATGTAGTTACTTTAATATCTTAGCAAGTTGTAAAACTAAGATAACATAATTCATTCGTTTACCTATGTTAATTATTCATCATAAATCAAGCCATGGAATAAATTGTCAAATATCGTTAAAAAAATATAATGAATAACTATGGGAAATAAATATATTTTTTCATTCTCCTTTAAAATTGGAAAAGAACATATATTTTTTCATTCTCACAATTTAAATATGGTTGTTGATATAGAGAATTATTTAAAAAGACAAATCATAAACCCTTAAAATACGTTTTGGGCTATTTATAGGCTACAATACTCAATTAAAAAATATTGAAATTAGACTTAAACCAAATTAGAGTCGAACAAATATATTTAATAGCAAAAATCTCCGCAATTCTTTCAGGTGTCCATGCATAATGTTACATGTATAAGCCATTCATTGTTAAGTTTCATATCGTGGTTGCATGTTTGCACTTATATAATTTACCCCTTGGTTGAATATAAAAAACGTTTGAAATGCTTTTTAAAGTTCAGGTCTGCATAAACCAAAACAATGTATGTAATATTCAAAACTGTAGATATTTCATATCAAAAGGTTTGATTTTACATCAACAAACAATTGTTAGATCTAATAAAATAAAAGTTTGAAAATTATATCTAAACACTAAATCAATTCAGTGCCAAGCCAATGTTCAATAGCATATAAGTCAGATCTGAAAATTAAATTAGCACGCTAAATTAGCTCAACATTAGCTTGATTACAACTAGAAATTAGATAAATAAACATCACATGAACATATGATTTGCACAATGTCACGAGGCATGTGACATTGTCTTTCTTCATCCTCAAAGGCATGACCAACTTGAGCCTACTTGCAACAAAACAAAGCCTCTTCACTTAGAAACTAGCCATATCATTTGTTTAAGCTATCATTGTTAGCACTTAAACCAAGTTCAGTAACACAAGGTGTACAAATAGGCTAAGGCATTCTTGCCTTAGTGCCACCCAACATGTGTCAACCAATCTTTGAAGTACATGTGGGTCAACAATGTCCTTAGAGTAGTTTTGTGATGCCTTACACACTTTCCAAGTCTTCCCTAGTCTTCACTCTTCATGGGTCATCATGCAGCCTGCCTAAGAACTTGACCAAGACTCAATCTCACCACCAAAGCATAGAATCCTTAAACCTTTTTTTTTGTACTAGGGGAATCGACAACTGGGACTGGGCTGGTACTTGCGTGACACAAGGTCCCAGGATCCAATCTCGCTACCACTATACCTCTAGGTGCATCCATAGGGCCCAGACGATGGCTCACGAGTAAGTTTGGGGGGATTTGAACCCAAGACCTTCCATTTACAACTTTTCATCTTTACCACTTGCTCTGCCCCCCCATAGGCATGGAATCCTTAAAATTCACTTGAATGGCTCTCCATAATTGAATGAATTCCCCTTCTCCGATCCAACACTCGATGATCTAGAGTTTGACGAACTTCACTTTAAATAAGAGGTGTATAACTATTGTGCCCTAATTTGGGGTGTCTTACAACCATGTGTCGGAGCCGTTAGACCAAAACCCACAGGCTTTAATCTCTGGTGCAATCACCAAAGTTAATCCATGTCACGAAACTGACGGAGAGTGCTGGATGCAAATGCTAACAATCTCCCCCCAACGTTACCCAGATGAGTTTCAAACTCGAGATCTGTTGCTCTGATACCATTTGTTGGAGCACGATTGCCGTTAGATCAAAACCCATAGACATTAATCTCCACTCCAATTGCCAAAGTTAAGATCCACGAGAGGGTGTTAAACCATGTCACAGAACTCAATGGGAGTGTTGGATGCAAATGCCAAGACCATGTCCAAGGTAAAGTGGACCCACAACCATTATGTTTCCCACTTAATTGTGAAGCAGTTGTAACCAATCTCCAAAAAGCTGCCAAGGCACTCTAGCCAATACCTTCCACTTAATGGCTTTACCACTCATGACATCCTTTGCTGCTTCATAGGTTGCAACCCAACTAAACCCTTGAAGTGTTCACTAGAGCCAAAAAACCTTCTTCTTCAAGGCGTGGGCGTGCACCTCAAGATGCCCAAGATGTTGTGATATGTGCAATGTCTAAGTGCCCAACCAAATGCCAATAATTAGACCATGTGGACCTAGTTCTTTTTGGGACCACAATTAAGCCATAGATCATGCCTTGATACAAGGTTGCTTCCAAAAGTCATGAAAACCCCAAGTTTCTCCACTACTTATGTAACCTCTCTATAAAATACCTCTTGATGGTACACTAAGAAGTTTGTTGTGCTTACATATATGCCTTGTTAAATGTTTCTCCCTAATAGGACCACGACATGCTTGCATCATCTAGCTTTGTCACTTGATATTCACAACTCATAGCTCTCACCCACTTGAAGGAAAATGTATTACATTCTCCCACACTTAAAGATGTTGTCATCCCATCAACATTAACAATAGGTATGATCAAGATTTCCTTTAATTGTCATCTTGTAACTCTTTACTTTGAATATTGTTATTGCTGCAACTTAACTTCTCACCAAGAAGGTATCCCTATTGTCCAAGGATGCTGTACTTCTCCAAACTTACTAATTCTTATGTATCTTAACCAATCAAGTATGCTCCTATCCACCGTTTCCCCCATGTTCTTAACTAGTTGGGTGATTAGTCTAATTGTTGTTCTCAAACCCACGAGAATGCACTTCTTCATGGCGAAAACAATCAATTCCATTATCACTTTAGTCCGTTGTACAACTCTATTGAACAAAGGCGAGGCCAAAACCTCCTCAAAATAATCATGTCACCAACCTTTAACTCAAAAAGCTTCTCCAAGTTTCCTTATTTTCCACAAGGCACCAACACAATAACACCTTTATGCTCACTGTCTCAACAGTAGGGTAAAAGACCACCTGAGTGGTATCACTGAGAAGAGGGCGACAACTAACATGAACTACTGCAACCACAAACTTCATCATCAAGATAAAGCACACCAACTTCTTCATCTAATTCTTCAACCAGCTTCTTGTACTCATGCCTTATGCTTAAGTATGTTGTGATTTCCTTCGAATCATAATTTTCTCATTCATCTTTGGCTTTGTCCTAAATCGTGTAGGAACCAAGTGATTCCAACAATCCTTTTGGTCCATCATGCCTCGCCAATAACTACCCTAATACACTCTTCAACTTGGTTAACCAACTGTTGGTTGGATGCAACACCACACCACTCCGACTCCAATATTTTACCATCTTGCAAATATGGAGATGTGTTTGCTCAACCCCTACTTGGATTTTACAACCAATGCATAATCCTTCTAAGACACTTGAAATTTTCCCATTTGCTTCACAATTGGAAAAGGTTCTACGGATTCTTCACTCTTCCTAAGCTTTTTCAATCCCATGCCTTCATAGATTTACTCAACACCCTTTTGCAATGGGTCGTTGGTCTCCTTAACAATATTCAAGTTTAATTGTCATAGACCCTCCAAAGCAATTTCTAGAAATAATTTCTCATTAATGTCATCTTGTCAGTCTCTACAAATTGAAAAGCACACTCAATATGTAACATAAACATTGCCATTATTACTATTCTTGTGCAAGAAGGCTCTAAAAACAATAGTAGTAAAACAAAGGTAAGTACTTGTGAATAAAACATCTTAGTCAAAGTGATAAAAATCCCTCTCTCATATAAAATTTTTCTTCCTCGATTTCTAAAATTGCCTTTGCTGAAGTAAATGTCAATTGAATTGATCACAAACTATACTTTTATCTAACCTAGGCACCAAGTTAGACAGACTCTCATTATGTAGGTTTGAATTCTTGGTAAGCTAAGATGAAGTTCTAGAATATTACTAATATACTCTACAATTTGAGATCATGCTAAAATGTCAGAGGATGCTACATAACTATGTCCAAGAGGATTCATCAAATATATGTGAATGTTGCAAAATTAATGCAATCAATTTGTTCTAACTTAGTTTTATAATACTAGACTCCGAAGAATGTCCACATGAGCACTTATTTGATTATCATATTGATACATGTTTAAGCAAGTTAGTTTGTCCCGACCCAGTATAATTAAATTATTATTACTCTTTTGCATGGTTGAGGAAATCATTGTCACACCTTAGTTATTCTTCATTTTCAATTAATGTTAGGTTTCTTATGTATTTTATCATAGTCTAGTAAAGAATTGAAAAACCGACATTACTGAGATTTATGAAGTAATTTCTGGAGTTGCATTGTGATAATAGTTTAGAAATGCCTCGATGTTTCGAGTGGACACTCCATTGGTTACCGAGATTATCGAATGTTATAACCTCCAAATCTAAGTTCATTCAAGTAATGAAAGAAACAATACTATCATTAGCTTAGTATTGTTAAGCCTAATTAACATGGGATGTTACTAGTGCCTTTCGTTCTGTTAAGACAAATGAGTCCATTAGTACAAGTTTCTTGTATGGCATGTAACAAGTTGGAAAAATATGAACAAAATTTGAAAATGTTTTAATGACAAGCATTCTTGTAAAAAGCCTTTGTTCTGTCCTACAACATTGTATTTTCTTTTTAATAGAGTATCGTTAGGTTGTAACAAATTGGCAGAGAAACAAGCTTGCCCAAGTTAGCTAGGTACTAAATCCATCTCTGCTTGCAATGGATAATCAAATTTCATTAAAATCATAAATGGGGAGAGTACAAATAAGTATGAAGGGATGCCAAATTATGACTCCTCGCAACTAACATATATATCTTGCTCAAGGCTGTGTGGAGTGGGGCAACAATAATTCATTACTTTGTTGTTTTTGCTAATATTTCTATTGCCAAAATAAAAAGTTCACATATTCATAAAAAGATAAAAGAGGACACTGCATTCTAACAGGGAGGGCATGCTAGGGTCCCACCCTAACCCCCTTTAACAGATAGATAGGTTTCCATGTATTGAGACCATTAGATGATTTACTGAATCCCCACTAATTATTTTACGAAAATTGAATCTCAACTTTGATTAAACAAGAATACTCCTAATTGTGTACCAAGCTCTATTACTTTGACGTATATATATTGGGAGAGCTCATTTGCAAGTTCTCTTCCAGTTTGCATTATGAGAATGGCATTTAGCTTACAATTTGCATTCCATGATAGTTATAATTCCTAATGAAAATTTTCTAACAATTACAAAAATCTATCATTAATTGGATTGAGGAATAACACATGAAAGAAATGAAAATTTACTGTTAGCACAAGATTCCATGTAGACCGTAAAATCATATTTTATAGAGGGGTTTTACTAACACTGCCTTACACATACCCAACTTGCACATGGAAGGAGCACAAATTATGACCTTTCCATGAATTTATATACATATTAGTTTTTTTTCAAGTGAATATGGCTTCCAGGATTTTAGTGTCTTTTTGAAAATAACATTCACTATTAACCACAATAAAATACTTATTTTAATCATTGACATAGATTGATTAATTGAAGTTTCGATAAGTTCGTATATTAGTACTAGATGGAACAAAATTCATAAAGAAGGTATATTAATAAACCATATAAAGGAAGTTAAAATAGAGCATTCAACTTCTTTTCCTTTGTCAGTTGAAGTTTCCTTCTATGCATACTAGTTAAGAAATCTTAATCCAACAAGACACAAGACACAAGACACAAGATCCAATATGTACTGAAAATCTAAAGTGTCTGAGAACTAGGATTACAATTAGTTGTAGAGGATAAGGGTGACCCAAAGTGTAACCATGAACAACTATCGGAATTCATGATTTTGTGGAGCATCTTGTATGTGGCAGATTGATTATCCTTGCCAGAAAGTGTTAGTATGTATAGACATTAATCTTGTATGCTAAGAATGCATTGAATTTTTGTGTGTGTTCATCTTCTTAAATTCATGAATATAAACTTACAGAGAAATCATGCACATGCAAAGGAGAATATAATTATAAAGGTTCGATAATTGATCAATTGTGAATATACATATATTGCTTTACCTATTGAAACCATAATAAGAGGTATATATGTATATGAAAAAAATCCAAACATAAAAGAAAGTATACATAATATTTAGAGCATTGCAAATTAACACCCAAATGCATGGCAAAATCTATAGTTTATTGTCACATAAAATTCTAAGAATAAATAAAAATTTTAGAGTAAGAGGCACTTATCTTTTCTTCAAGCTGGATTCCAACAATTGATTGAGGCGAAGCAACTTCCACCCAACCTTAGGAAATCTAATGTATATTCCACCCTCTAGACAAGCTGTGATAACACTAGGATGAAGAGGATGGTGCAAACATTTATAGTATAGTCAATCCATCTCAAAGAAAAACAGGGCAAATAACTTACCAAGTATACCATTGCTGAAATTTTAAGTTAGACCATTTTTTGTATTTCCCACAATACCTACCACATAACACACAGATAAGTTATTCCTTCTCTGATCAATAGTTCCTTAGAAGTCTATCCCTGAAATGCTCTTCAGTGTGGAAACTAAAGGAATTCAAACCGTTGTCCATTCACTACCAACAAAGTCTCTCTTGGTTCTTGGCTTCTTTCAAGGTTAAAATTTCCTATTCTCTTCTCTACACCTCTTCAAAAATTAATACTCTTTCAATTTCGAATTTCCCCTTCTTTTCATGCATGAAGGATGGCACATAGAGTCCTAATTCAACTTTTCTTGGTTCCAATAATGTAGATGAGACAAATTTCCTAGGATGTAGGAGTTGCTTGACTATTTTTAGGATATGGTTAAGTCCACTTTATTTATATCAATTTAAACTATAGGTTAGGCTAAGGGTTAATTGGGTAATGGAAAGGTTGATAGGATATATTAAAATTCCATTAGACCCCTTACCTTTCCCCTCTTGTGGTATGATAACCCCTTTAGGCAATCATGCTTAGTCAATATCCATGTCTATAGTTATTTACAATTAGCATGATAGCTTTAATTCATGGTATAATAAAGAACAAAGAATGAGAATGTATACACAAAGAATTTAAAACATATCCAATATCAAATGCATATCATTCCAAATATCAAATGCATATCATTCCAAATATCAAATGCATATCATTCCAAGGATTGAGACTGGAACATTACATCGCCCCTTGAAATAATACCATCCTCGGTGTTCTTTTATTGCAACAATGTTTTTTATATTATAAGATTGAAAATGGAATGGAATGCCTTTCTCATGGTATCCTTCATCTACCAAGTAGCCTCATCTCGTCCAAAGTCATTCCATTGCACTTTTACTTGAGTGATCACCCAGTTCTGGAGCAATTTTAGTTTCATGTCTATGACGCCAGGGTTTTTGGTTGGAATTCTCCCTTTGGTTCCACTTGAATCACAACACAATCAATAACATGGTTAGGATCATGTACACATTTTTTAAGCAACGAAACATGGAAAACATTATGTGCTTTGATGTTAGTAGGTATGCAATTTTATGTGCTACTGACCCCATTCTTTCTAGGATTTCAAATGGACCATCATATCTAGGTGCAAGCTTGGAACAAATTCGCAATTTTAAGGAACTCATTCATGGTTTTACTTTAAGATAAACATGTTCTCTAGCTTTAAACTCTTTATGCATTCTATGCTTATCGACATAACTCTTCTGCCTGTCTTCAATTGTCTTTTGGTTTTATTTGTTCTTGATAACCTCTTTATCCATTTCTTCAAGCATTTTTGGTCCAAACATGATTTTGTTCACTTAGTTATCTTAATTCCTTGGAGTATTATATCTTCTGCCATTAATGCTTCAAATGGACTCATTTTCAATGATGCTTGATATCCATTTTTGTAAGAAAATTGTACTCGATGCATGCCATCTTCCCACTTAGTGGATTTGTGCATGATGTACGATGTGTGTACGATAAGCATATATTCTAGTATTTGGTTTATTCTCATTATTTTCCTATTTGTTTGTGGATGATAAGCAATACTGAAATTTAATTGTGTACCTAGTCCTTGAAACAATCCTTTCTAGAAATTTGATGTATATTTTGGATGTTTATCTAATATAATTGTTGTAGGCATTCCGTGCAACCTGAAAAATATCCCGCATATTTTTTTTTGCAATGTTATCTATTTTGTATGTAGATTTTATGGGAATACAATGAGCAACTTTGCTTAGTCTATCAACCACAACCACGAAACATCATGTTGTTTCATTGTCTTGGGATACACTATGATAAAATTCATCGTTATTACTACCATTTCTACACAGGATTTGGCAAAGGTTGTAATAGGTTTGATAGATGTTGGTGTTCAACTTTAACCTGCTGCTACTCAATGCATTTTGTAATGTATATGCAATATCATTTTTCATTCCAAGCCAACAATATTGCTTCGTTGCTATTGTAATCATTTTTTGATAGCTTGGATTCCTTGAAGAAGGTTTTCTTATGTATTTAATCCAAATAAGATTTTTAAATTCGCTTTGAATTAGGAATGTATACTTTATCCTTGTAGATCATCAACAATTCTTTTTACTCATTTGCTGGCCATTATGTTTTTATTTAGGTTCTTCTTGGTGCAAGTTATTTCTTACTTGAATGAAGTGTTCATCATCACAAAATATTCTGTTACTCTAATTTTTAAATTGGATTTACAAGTATAGATAGCTACCACATGTATTACTTGCATACTCTAGATGAATACATTGACCACTTTGTTTTCTTGGCCTTTTATGTGTTGTATCTCAAAAACACAATCATTTATAAAATCTAATCATCGAGCTTGTCTAGAATTTACGTGTGGTTATTCAAATAGGTACTTCAACCTACCGTGATTTGTCATCATTCCAAATTTCATTCCCATTAAGTAACAACACCACATATTTAGTGCATGGATTATTGTTGCAATTTCTAGGTTATGAGTGACATAGTTCTTTTCATGTTCTTTTAGTTTCCTTGAATCATAACTGACTACATGTTTATTCTTCATATGAACTTCACCAAGTCCCTTACATGCATCTATACACACTACAAAATATTTGTTTGGATATGCTACTAATAGAATTGGTGCAATAGTAAGCATATACAATTGTTGAAAAGTTCTTTCGCATTCTTGAGACCACTAATCCTTGTTCCTTTCTTCTACAATGAAATTACCATACGACCAAGTTTATAAAATCCGCTCATGAATCTTTGATAGGAACCTACAAGTCCCATAAATGCTTTCACATCTGTCACATTTTTTGGAGTACGCCAATTCACAATAGTCTTAGTCTTTTTTGGATTAATTGCAATTCATTCTTTTGAGATAATATGTCCCATAAATGCTTTCACATTTGTCACATTTTTTGGAGTAGGCCAATTCACAATAGTCTTAGTATTTTTTGGATTAATTGAATATGTTCTTTTGAGATAATGTGTCACACTTGCTAAATTTTGCATAGAATTGATGTTCTCTTAGTATTTGCATAACTATTTTGAGATGGTATTCATGTTCTTTGTTGGATTTTGAACAAATAACAATGTCATTAATAAAATCCATTACAAATTTATCCAAATATTCACTAAAGACATTGTTCATAAGGCACATGAATGTAGTTGGTGCATTGGTATGTCCAAATGGTACCACCACAAATTCATAATGACCATATCTTGTCCCGAAGGCTATCTTATGATTGTCTTCATCCTATATTCCAACTTGATGGTACCATGATCTCAAGTTGATATTTGAGAATACCTTTGGCCCTCTTACTTGATCAAACAAGTCATAGATTTGAGGAAATGGGTACTTGTTTTTCAATAATTTTTTTTTCAAATTCTTATAGTCTATAGATAATCTAAGATTCACATTTCTTTTTGTTTACAAACAAAATTGGTGCTACCCAGGGAGACACATTTGGTTTGATATATTATTTTTCTAGCAATTCTTGAAACTACATTTTCAATCCTACTAAATCACGAGTACTAATTCTGTAAGGATCTCTATATACATGTGTAATATCCTAGTTTTGACCCTTGGATTGTATTAAACCTGATGATGTATAATGATGTAATATGCTAGTAAAGTTTCCTAGTGCCGATATCAAGGCTAATGCCCAACTAGTGAATGTCTAGGCATGTATGATGTAAATATTTATATTTGGAACATGTGGTTGGCTTGCCATGATGACTCGAAAGATATGAAAATATTAAGTTGGAAAATAATAAATTGGTCCAAGATGGTTTTATAAGGAGCAACCGAGGGGATATGATTGCACTAGAGGGTAAGAGGAAAGGGGGTCTATGGGAGATTAAATCCTCTTTTGCTAAGTGTTAGACTTAGAAATCATCCATTTATGCCATGTACCTTAAATGAGCCATTTAATTCATTTGAATTATCAAATACAATCATTTAATGCATGCGTGAGGTTGGTGGGAAAGTCTCATGTTGAAGTTATGGAAGCATGGGATGAATATGCTTTTATGAAAATGGTAAGAGTCTTTTCTTCTATGGTTAGATGTAATTTCAATTATATTTTCACCAATCCTCTCAAATCCTTTGGAGTCTATCACTCATTTCCCATGGAGAATCTAGACATGAGGTAGCCTTCATGTTGTTTTTAACCATAGCCAATTACTAGATTGTGAAATTAACCAGAAATTAACACCGTGAATAGGAAATTGCATACATTAGAGTTAAGAGGATGGTTGTAGGTGACCATAGAGGTTGAGAAATAGAAGGCATGAATTGATTTTACAGAAGGTTCTATGAAAATATACAATAGGTTAGGATTCTTTCTGCATACACTGAAGAGCATTGTAAAGGTTGGGTACTTCAAGGGACCGCTGAGTAGAGAAACAGTAGTCCTTACTCATGTTGTGTGGTTCAGTGGAAGAAAGTTCCATGGATGGGATGGTTGAATGAGATTCCTGTAGTGCTTAATGGTGAGAAAATTGACTACACATTGTTGGAATCTTATTAATACTGAGAGGGGGGTGAATCAGTATTACCGCAGTTATAAACAATTTTTACTTCTTATTCATTTGAACTGGAACTTAAACTATGCATTCACCATAAACATAAACATTCAACATCACATGTGCAGTACACAAAACATGAATATTTTTACATGGAAACCCAAACGGGAGAAAACCACAGGATGCTTTCTTATATTAAAAATATTATATTCATGGAAGCACCAACTTCGAAAGTTCTCCACCACCAACTAGTAGGAGGCACCAACCCCATATTTTTACAGGATACGACCTGAAGGAAGCACCGAATCCTTGATTTACAAGCTTCAATTGGAAGGAGGCATTGACCCCCTATTCCATGCCCTTTCCTGGCGCCCTAATATGACTATAGAAGATATTTCTTTGTTGTTCTACTGATCCACACACTCTTCAGATTGTCTGCAGTTCACAACATTGTGCGCACCTTTTGTATACCAATATCTTACAATTGAATACTGTATCACTCACTTCACTTCATTACATCAACATTATATACTTGAATTCATACTTCACAATATATGTGTTGCTTTAACATACCATTTTGTTTCTGTGCATCTACAAACTCAATTGATACTGCACATCTTGTGCTGTGCTACTATTTTGACTTCGCACATCTGCACCAGATTACTCACATCACTTCTGCGTACTTTCTCCTGTGCTACTGTTTCGACTTCATGCATATGTATAAGATATCTCACATCATTCTGTGCACCTTCAGTTATACTCCACTTCTGTCTTGGTGCATTTGTCTTAGATACTCTATGACCTTTTGCATACCATCTGCGATATTTCCCTTCTGTTCTTGCGCATTTGTCTAAGATAAATCACTTCATTCGTGCATCATTTGCAGTGCTTCACTTGCGCATCCATCTCAAATAAACTTCTTCATATTTCTATGCATCATCTGTTGTACTTCATTTTGAGCATCTGACTCTTCTACTAGATTATGCTGTTTCGATTCCATGAGCCATTAATACCCCAAAATAAGAAGATTTCCAAATCATAGTACTACCAATTTCGCATCTTCAAGCTTACTTCAACTCTCCAACTTGGCTTCTTATTTATACTTGTCTTGCGCGGATGGTATGTACACAAGTTGGTCATAGCGTCCCTTCTTCCTTGCTTTAAGGTTAGGCTTAATTCACGCTTCTGCCACTTGTCATGTTTTGTGCTACTGAGGTATCACACCTTGTGTGTCTTGCACATACTTGGTCCTTTGTATTGTGGGTCTTGCATACTTTGTGTGTGGTCTTGCGCCTTTGAAGTACCATTGCTTGTGGGTCTTGCGCACTTGACTTGTCTGATCGCCACTTTCTTCTGATACTCTTGCACACTTCAACAAATTGTATACTTCATTTGATTGGTGAGTCCTGCGCACTTCTGGGAATTGCATACCTGTCCAATCGCTTCTTGCTCCCAAGCCTCTTGTGCACTCTTGAAACTTATCCAGTCAACTCTTTTGACTTTACCTTGTAGTAGCATGACTAGGTGGACTTAAAACTTGCGCATGTACCTTATGTACTTCTTCAAGCTGGATGTACTTCTGCAATATGGATATACTGCTTATGTACTTCTTCAAGATGGACGTACTTCTGCAATCTGGATGTAATCCTTATGTGCTTCTTTAAGCAGGATGTACTTCTGCAATTTTGATGTACTCCTTATGTACTTCTTCAAACTGAATGTACTAATTATGTACTTCTTCAAACTGGACTTCATATATTTCTTCAAACTGGACTTCATATATTTCTTCAAACTGGACTTCATATATTTCTTCAAACTAGCACAAGGATATTGAATCGTCTTTGACATCAGTTGACATCAATGACAACCTTAGTTCAACAATATCCCCCTTTAGCATTGATGTCAATACCTCATGAAGCTATGCATGTCAACCCTCATGGATTTTTTCTCTTTGTTCTGTTCCCAGTACTCCCCCCATGTTCTTTCCATTTTGAGCCTTTGCTCATATGCGCATCCTACTGTCAGTGTTTTTCTGCTATATTTGATTTCAACGCAGAATCCTTCCACTGATGCATTCTTCCCGATATTTCTCCTTTGTTCATTTGCGTTACACAGATCAATACTTTTTTCTGCTATTTTTCATTTCTACACGGATTGCATGCTTCATGATCTTTCTCCCCCTTTGACATCAATGTCAAAGAGGTGCCTTCAATGCACAATTCCAGATTCTTCATTTTTCGGTTTTGTGTTGGCCTTCATTCATCTGCTTGCTTAGATTACTCCCCCTTTCTTCGTGCTTCATTCTCTTCCTTTGGTTGGAGTAATATTTTATGCTCACGTTCTTGATTGAACCGTTACTACAAACTTCTTTAGATTTTCCCTTGCAACAACAACCTTTTCTTTCATTTCTCCTTCTTTGGCTATGATGCATGCTTCCACCTTTTCATCAAAAATTGATTTCAGGGTTTTTAAGCAATCATCAACTGCTTCCCTGATTTCCCTTTGTAACCATGGGAAAATATCTGTAATTCTAAAGGCTTCTTCTTGTAGCAGTTCAAGCCTGTTATCAATCTTCTTCCATTCATCCCGAATCATTCCTACTTCTTGCTGCTGTCCTTTGTATTCTCCCATTTTGCTCATCTTTTCAATAGTTGGTAAGGAAGCTAAGTTATCACACAAGTTTTGTTCAAGTTCTTGCACTGCCTACAATTTTTGATCTACTTCCTTCAATTGTTCGTCTTCAACCAGTTTTTCCCATAGTTGAGCACTTTCTTCATGCAACTCTGTACATTTCAACTCCAAGGTCCTGATGTTCTCAATTGCAATGTTTATTCTTTCCAACCTATTTTCATGTTCTGCTCTGACCTTTGGAGGGGTTCCTGGTGGTTTTTTTGGAGATAGTCCTTCAAATTTAGCCTATAGTCTTTGAATGACCTCACTTATCTTTACCACTTTTCTTTCTGGAGAAGTGTCTTCATTGTCTTGAACCTCTGGAAGCGCATTGTACACTTCTTCCACTACTTTCTATAGCTTTAATTATTTTTGCTGGACTTTCTCCACTTGTTGCTTCAGTTGATCACTTCTCGTGACTGCTTCTTCTGTTTTCTATTCCAACTTCGATGTATTTTGTGTAGTCTTGTATTTTTCTATCTTTAGCCTGGAAAATTATTCCTGTAGAACTTCCTTCTCATTCTAACTTTTATACCAGTCAACTGTAGTAGCTTCATGTCTCCATATGATCTCTTGCGTAATAGATGTATGTAGAGCATGTAGCTCACTTATAGGTAAGTTCAACATAATCATTTCTACATGACTAACAAATTCCTGTGACTTTTGAGTGGGAAGCATCAAAGTTGCAGATGAAATTTTTAGTCTTTGATGTGGCTCTGTTTCCTTTGTTTGTGAGACAGGGTGTTCCTGTGAACTGCCCAGATGTGAGTCTAAGCGTGTTTCCACAACATTTCATACTTATGCCCTAATAGTCAGTATCAACTGCTTCATTGTCACAAATGTTTCTTCAAGTTTCAACAAGATCTCCTCTTGCTGCATCACAAGGTCTTCAATTTCACCCTTTGTAGCCATATTTTCTACCGCTTCTTCAGTAGCATTTCTGATCTCCACACAAATTCGTGTAATATCATCTGATGTCAACGTCAGATGAAGGCTAGGTTTGGACATTTTCCTTTTCTTCCTTGAAGACTATCCAGGATGAGTCGTTTCTGTTCTCTTCTTAGCTCACGCATATTGCTGTGTGGGTTTAGGAGGAATTTCTGCGTTGATAGTTTCCTCTTCTATGGGTGTTGGATTACTAGGATGTTCCTGCTAGGAAACCTCTTCTTATTCTATTAATGGAATCCTCCACGTTGGATCCCATTATTGGATGATTTGTGCAATATCATCCTCAGAACAAATAAACATGGTAGGTAACCACTTCCTGTTTGTATCCCTCTTAGCTTGTATGAAAGTATGATGCATTCCACTTTTGAAACACATAATTCCCTTGTATGCTTCAACTACGTGGGGATGTATACATGGCGTCTCCTTTAAAATGAACCTAATATCCCCACTGTACAGGTAAAATTTGACATTGTTGTCTTCCTGTCTATGCACAATCTTAGAAAACCACAAGTTTGTATATTTGGATGCTAAGAATGACCTTTTTTTCCTGTCAAAGAATTGACTCCCCTCTGGTTCCTTCCATTCTATAAGAGTAATACATATCAATAACCAAGTATAATTAAAGGGGTTTCCTTTTTCTTGCGTTTCCAGGCAGTCTTCCAAAAATTCGTCCGGCAGGAATGTTGACCAGTTCATCTGTAATCTGTTCACACACTTTCTGCAGGTGCAATCATTGCTGTGGAGACCTGGTCTTGGCGACTCTTCCGGAATAGATTACATGCCAGCAACTGGACATCAAATCTTACAACATTGTCTTTTATCTGCCTAACTGAGAATCCTCTACTGGCCCGTTGAGTTCCATACTTTTCATCCATCTTCTTTCCAAGGGATTTGTCTTATGTTCTGTCCATAAGTAGACTTACATCTTCCCCTACTACAGGAATCCCTATGATTGTCTCTATAAGCTTGGCATCAATGGAGATAGGCATGATTAGCCATAGGTACCCACCATGCACTTGTGATAACAACAATTTAGCACACATTTTCACCTGCGGGGACCTCCCAAATTGAGGGATCTCCAACAAGTTTAGTATCCCTGATTTTGACATCCCAATTTCCCATGTCTTGATCTCCATTACAAGTGGTTCCTTAGGATCTGGGCTAACCTTCTAGTCCAGGTAGTTTTCCATTACCAGTTCATGAAATTTTTCATGTTCGGTGCCATCATGATCCACAACAACGAACTTGTACAGTTGTCTGAGAAATTTTTTCCTCAAATATTACACCTTCATAAGACTTCCGTGCCAGTATGTCTGAGTCTTCTGGTGTTTGTGCAAATTATCCCTACACATTCACTGATGGGTTCTTTAATATGCATTGTCTCTTGGGTGCCATGGATCCCGAGCTTTGACCTTTAACTCACAACTGTTCACTCTGTAGCTAATGTTATCAATAGACGCGAGAGCCTGGGTCATACTGGATATATTCATGGATAATAAGGACCTAGAGACTTTCCTTTGTCATTAATGATTTCCTTTCTTTGCAAATTTACCTATATTTGGTCCGTTTTTGAAACTGCATTGTTTCGATTTCCTCAAGATTTTTATTGATCTTGTCCAAATTCAATTAACCATCTCTGTCACTCATTATTGATGCTTCCCATTAATTAATCACCACTATGGTCACTAATCCACTAATCATTAATGCTCACATTTTGTCGCAGTCTGTTTTTGTGCACAATTTTCTTTTTGTGACAGGTCCATCTGTCTATGGATTAAACTTGTGTTGGAGTGGAGATAGATTGGTCTCCCAAGATCTCCACATTTTCATTCAACACAGAGGATTTAGTCATATTTTCATTGACATCACATAGAATCAACCTATTATCTTCATCCGTAGGCTTCCTTTTCCAAATCATTTTACATTGTTCTTTTTCTTTATTTGTAGGAGTATAGCTTCTTTTGCAAAGAACAGGCTGAGATTCCTCATTTGTTTTCTTCTTCCAATATTTGATGGATCTCTTTGAATTTCCATAGTTCTGAGCTTTGTGATGAATTTCATTGCACTTGTAACATATAATGTTGTTACAGAACTTTCCGGTATGTCCAACTATGTTGCACTTCCAACATTTAATAGTTTTGTGAAAATGCAGTTCCTTTAGTTGCATAGTATTCTTGTTATTATGTAATGTCCCCTCCCGCAGACCCAAATCCTGGAAGGGAATATGCTACCAATCTATGAGGCTGTTCCTAAAAGGACTCAAGCCATTCAAATTCATAGGAATTAAAATCCATTGTGTGCAGATGCAACTCAATTGAATATGCACAGCGGAAATAAATAAATCATCCACACACATTTTATATGCATACAACATATCAATATAAACATCAAATTAGACATTGCAGAAGTAAAATACAGAGACATAGTACACTTATCTTCCTTTCGCAATTGCCCCAAGCAACTAGCTATGTTGCTGCAACGTTCCATCCAACCATAGGCTCTTCGACAACATATACTGAGTCCGTCCGAAGGCCACCCCCGAGCTGGGCATGATATCTACAAGGAAAAAGGAATTTTAAGCTCATACACAGCCAAACAGCCAAATGGTCATTTGGATCTAAGCCAAGCCAGACCACTGTTGGGTTTATCAGGCTAAATCTGAACCCTATTTAATTGTGGATGCTTCCACTCAAGTTCAAGCCAAAACAATGGAAACCCATTTCAACCCCAACAATATCCTACACACAGAAAACTCATAAACTAGGCATGGGTACACATAACAGCAAAACCCCAAGTGTTGGGTATGGATGGAAAATGTGGGCAACCCAAAAACGAAGTGGAAAATGGGAAAACAACCCTGGAAGGCAATTTCGTTTTCAAAAAACGTCCATGGGCATTCAAAAGAGCAGCAATGGTCTCTACAAACCCCCAAATCATGCTCTCTCCTTTTCAACAGGTCTACAACACAAAAACCAGTTCCCAACAATGACAAAAATGCCCAGCAGGCTTCAACAAAAATTCCCAACAAGCTAAAAACGCGCAGCAAGTTCCAAAAACGTCCAGCAAGCTCCCAAACGCCCAACAAGCCAAAAACGCCCAGCAGGCTTCAACAAAAATGCCCAGCAAGCTTCAACAAAAATGCCCAGCAAGCTAAAAACGCCCAGCAAGCTTCCAAAACGTGAGAGAGTGAAGTCTGGTCCTGAATAATGGCTTGGAAAGGCAATTCGTGGGTGTTTTCTTGCCCAAGAAGGAAAAACACGATTTTTCATGAGAGTGGCTTGCCCATACTCGAATTTGGAAAACCATACCTCCCCAATCCGCAAGGCATTAAATGCCTCAACCAACTCTTGGAAGCATTAAATGATTAGGTGCATAACCCAAAATGGGTAGTTGGTGGTTTATGGGTTTTCTCATTGACACGTGGATTAACACCATTGGCTCAAGGGTTTGAATATTTCTCTCCCAATTCCTTGTAATATCATGTCCCCATCTCTTGTTGCGTTGCATAGTTAGTTGTGGGCATTTATATTAAAATGCATATTTACAATTCCCATGGCTCACTAGCACATGGGTTAATTAATACCAACATACTTTCCTCTTCAAGATCGAGCATTCACTAGCGGGGCCTTGGCCTTGAGCTCCATGCTAGGAATCATACAAAATATGCATACAATATTTACATTATAGCCCCAAATATCATAAGGGTCAAGAATGGGGACATTACATTCCCCTCCCCTTGGAATAACACCGTCCCCGGTGTTCCAATACCTAGGAATACATACATGTTATATACATGTCCAAAATTCACAAAAATATGGCAGGTCTGTCTTGCATCTCACCCTTTACTTGGGTTTTCAGGACCAAGTCCTTTGGCCTTCACAAACTGTTCCTGCTGGTTGGGACCTCCTAGCTCTGCATGAGGGCATTGTTCCAAAACAATCCCTTTCCTTTCTTTACCTTCCTGCTGATCTACAAGTCTGGAAACTTTATGGCAGCTACCCTCTTGATGCTCCATTGTTGGGCAGTCACGGAGGCAATGATTTCCTCCACATCCCCAACATTTCACTGGTTGCTTTACCTTTTCCTTCTCAAATTCCTTTGAGTCTTCCCACCTGGAACGTTTCTTAATCGGCCGATTGGATGAATGCTTCTTCATGGATCTACTTTCCTTTCCTTTACTGATTGCTCCCAGAATTCTTTTTACCTCTTTTTGCAGACGAATAGAGTCCTGCAGAACCTCGTGGTTCATCTCATTCTGTTGCCTCTGTAGCTTGAGCATCTCCTCGAGATTTTCTTGGGTCTTTGCAATTGTTTGAAGAAGACTTTCAGCCAACTCTAATATCCCTTGGTCTGCCGCCATGGTCAATGTGCACAGTTGACCACACTTTACTTACTAGCAATAGCAACACTTGCTTGTGTCAGTTGCAACCAATTGTTTCAATTTCTCACCTGTGAAATTTATCATGGAAACTCCTTGTTAAGAAAACAATAATATAAACACTAAAATTAGTCAATTATTTCCCAATTGACATGGAACGTCCATGCTTCACTCATGCGACTTCCAAATTTTCATGCTTTCCCAACATACACATGATCTATTTCATGTTCATCCTTTCACAGTGAAATAACTATTTTAGCATTCACAATTTTAATTCAAGCAAATAAACACATTCTTCTTCTAGTCATGACATGCATTCAACAATTATTTGTTTTATAAATGCATCAAAAAAGAAAAGAGAAGAGTAAGAGTTTTCTCCCTCTTAGTCTTGTTTTATTACGGAGCTATGCCATCACTGTGGTTTCATGCTCCTTAGTCTCTTTCACTTTAATGTGAATGCTTGAATTGCCCTTTATTGGCTATGACACTTAGTGTTTAAGGTCTGTCTAATGCTTTTCAACTTGGGTACCCCTTCCCATTGTTGCTTACAGAACCTTTGGTTGCTAGGACCCACTCATGTCCACTAGCATCATCTTTCATTATTGCTCATACTGAGCTCTTTAGGACGGTCACATGTCCACATGCATCTCTAGGATGCATTCATAATCCTTGCTTCTAGCAATACCTACACTCAAACATTGAATCAATTCACATGTTTAGTTCATTTTCATAAGGTTTATCTCTAAACAAGAGTTTAGGGAATCATAACCAAATCATATACACACATATATTCATAAGCAAGAAGCTGCAAGGTAACCAAATACTTATCTGTATTGGATGTCTTCACTTTATTCCACAGGATCCTTCTTTGCTTTACGAGCCTTGGATTTCCCGTGGACACAATTTATGAATGTTGGGCCAGCACGTAGGCTACTCCACAATCATTCGAATAGGCAATGCTAGGCCAGTACACTGACTGGTTTTATCAATTGTTTAAGGGGTATTGGGCCAACATACGTGCTATTTCACAATATTAAGTGATTAATGCCCATCCAGTTACTCCCTGGATTTATCAATAATTTCATAGCGCCCACTCATTTACTCTCTGGATTTACCAATAATTTTATAACGCTTTCAGGGTCTTGCTTTCCTGCAATGACCAAGGTTTCCAACAAGGAAAACAATAGTGTATTAGCTTAGCTGTTAAAAGATTCATACTTGAAATCTTCATTATTCCAAACAAGTCATAAATGAAAACGAATACTTATCTGTATTGTGCGTTTCCCCTTTGGTCCACAGGATCTTGCTTCGCTTTGCAAGCCTTGGGATCGCCTATGGACTTTGATGTAGTTAATGCTTCACCAGTACACCTTCACGCCGACTGGATTTACCAAGCATTTGGTGGTGCCCAACCAGTCCCATACCTGGTTGGCCCTCTCCAGTGCCGAGCCAGCACATTTGTCTGGGTCATTGACCAATGGAAGGAAACTGCGCCACCTGACCATTATAGGTCAAAACTCTACTATGGAGCCATAGGCATCTTAGGGTTTTCAGTCAGTCTTCGGTGCCCGCCCTCCCACTGCTGACCCAATAGAGATTTTATGCCTTCACCAATGTCACCACACCTTCTTGCACCATAACCCTTCACACACATATCAACTCTTCATTCATACAAGGACGCCACTCCTTCTATTGTGCAAATCGGTGGTTCCTTTTTGGAACTTTATAGGTGACTTTCTTGACTGCAGGTTAACATGACCCCACTCACACAAGGATGATACCTCTTCTTATGACACAACTTTTCGGGCCTGTCCATCCCTTCTGGTAATATTTCACGTGAGCATAGAAAGGTTGCCAATTCCCATACAGTCCTTTTGCGTACCCTTCTTCACTTTTCCCTTTAATGTGCAGTATCAATCTGCATCTGTGTAGGCTGACAACACAAGAAGGATAAGCAAGCTCATCAGTTTGCTGTTCAATTGTTAACCACATTCCATATCATTCACTATCAAGTATTGAAACACCAGGAATGCGTCCATTCCCTTAGGGTGTTGTCAATATTGAAAACCCTATCATGACCCATCACCGGAAAAGGTGTGCACCCCCTTTCCGATGTGCGCCATGTAGGCCCTAATCATACTCAAGTAGTCTGCAATGATATAAATAAGATAGAGCCTGCTCTGCATATTAACCCTAATAATTTAGACATGCATGTTCTTGTCTAGGGTCACATAATACTCATTCATTTTGTAGATATGTCTCACATGCCTTCTGGGCATAGCTTTACCATCTCACTCTCATGGTTTACCGACATGCGGTTTGGCTGAGACATTATCAATGGCGTTTCACCCGAAACCCATTTCCAAAGCATGGGGTCTTTCCCATCTAGCTTGGATTTTGCAGGCCATCACTCCTGGTCTTCCTGCAATGTGTCTTCCTAGCACATTTATCAAATAGCCAAATAGTTAGCAGCATTTATCAATAAAATTCAAATCTGATTTATCTAATTAGTCAATGGCATTCATAATATCACCAAAATCATTCACTTCATGTGAATCATTACCATACTGGAGTTGCATGGTTCGATTTCGTTGTTTTATGCAATTATTCTCTTGCTCTTAAGATTGATAATAGTTCACCATTCCATCTATTATCTAATTGCAATGAAACATACATCACGATCATGCATTCTCACAATGCATCTCATCATGTGCACCTATACCTATGAATGCACATTTATATCACTCACATAATCTTTTAATGTGCATTCACTCAATGTATAACCACAAGATTGTGCATAATATTTTAATGCACATTTCCTCAATGCTACCTTGCGTTAAGTTATGAGTACTATGCGTTCAACATAATTCAAACATAGTTGAAGGGATCTTACCAAATCCTCTTTCAACATTCATGCAATTTATGCACCAATAACCATTACCTGCATGGCTGATATTAACATCACTTGATGTTACCTGATCAGTTGGCCTCTTACCAAGGCTATACAGTCCTTTTTCCAACCTCATGATCATAGATTTGTTGCACCATCCCTTCCTCATACGGTTGTTGGTCATATGCAACAACATCATTCTCATCTTTAGCCATGCTTCAGTTGCCTTTGGCCCTATAACCAATGCGAACACAACTAATGATTAGCAACCACAATCATTGTCTTAAGTGGCTCATTGCATATGTAAAACTTCACTATTTTACCAATATGCAATATCCTATTCATGCACAACATTTCCACATGCACTATGCAATGTTTGTTAATATGCCATCTAGTGCATATGCATCTATGTAATCTCTTACATTTTCACATTCCTATGTCATAGTTTATATGCATGACAATTTTATAATTATAAATACGATATCAAAATAGGGGGGGTTAAGGAATTCTCTCTTTCCAATCCCTCATCGTAGAATGGAATCCCTCTTCCATGTCATAGTTGGTTTGATTTCCTTCCAGTCATGCAATTGTAGAAATTGCCCATATTGACAACAAAAATTTGTTTTTGTCAAAACAGCCGCTGGCACTCTTCTGCACCAAATATCTATGATACATGTGGACCCCATTCAAATTCTGGTCATGCACCCCTGTTCTCCTTTGGATAAGATTTCCAATGCCTATCCTCGTGCTCCATTTCGACCCAGGACATGGAATTTACATTCTTCCGAAAATGCAAACTTTGCCCAAATTTTGCCCGAAATTCGGCACTTTTACACAGCTGCAATTTATTCTGAAAGGCCAGCTTCAGCTGCTTGTAGAAGCAAATTTAGGAGGAATCATGAAAAATTATCTACCGGGAAAAGGTAGTCCATATATTGAGGAACACTCAACAACCTTCAGATCCCTGTTCCGATGCACCGGTCAACTTCTATAAAGTTCGGGGTTTGGCGACTTCTCACTTTTCACTTTTTCCCCAAAATCTCAAAATTTGGCCAAAAATGGCTATCTCCCAAACTATGCATTTCTGGAAAATCCTCGTCTAACGGAAACTGTCTGTCTTAATGAGAAGATGAAATGTCTAGTTTAGTAAAATTTTTTAATTCCAACATCTAGGGTCACTTTTACTGTCCACAAGCTTTTCAAAATCCTGAAAAAGTGGCCCGGAACAGTGCTTTTGGCCTTCTTGCTCACCCCGACTCCACATCCTTTGGAGTTCGGCTCCCAGATTCCAAACTTAACACTGTGCTTGCTCCATGGCCGTGCCATATCAATTTCAGCTCAAACTGACCTTCCGTCAAGCCTCGGGACACTGTCTTACAAAAGTCACTATTCTCAATTTTCTGTCAAATTGGAGCATACTGGGTTCGGGGCCCTCTCTGGTTATTTCATGGCCTTTGCTGATGGCCTCCGAGCCCCACAGGAATTATCCTGTTCTGAGCCCGATTGCTCCTTCTACCCAAAAATCAAGTTTTGGGCTCTATAGTTTTTTTTTTTCCCGCTCCTCCCATCGCTGGTCGCAGCTCAACTTCTGCGACCATTGTTGGATTTAACCTTAACTTCCCTGTCGCAGCGCAGGTTTTATCCTTAACATTGCCGTCCTTGGCGTTGCATCTAACTCTAAAATTGCCGCCGTGGCGCATGTTTTAGCCCTATCTTCTGTGCGAGTTTCGCCCATCCTGTCCTTTTCTTCACCGCTCGTCGCAATTTTTAACATCAACTTCGCCGTGCTCGCCGCGTGCATCGCAGATTTTAAAGTTAAAATTGCCGCCGTCGCTCGCAAAACTTAACCTTAATTTTGCCGCCGCGCATGGCGCAAATTTTACCCTTAACTTTGCCGCAGGCCTTATTGCCAAGTTTGTCGCCGCGCACCGCGCATGGCGCAAACTTTACCCTTTCAGGGCAACATTTATGATAATTTTGGCACCGCAGGCGCAGAGTTATGCTTAACTCTGCCGCAGCGCCTGTGGCGCAAAAATTAACATTAATTCTGCCGCCGCGTGCGCAGAACTTAACGCTAAAATCGCCGACAGAGCTGTTAACAGAACTCAGAATTACTTACAAAAATTGCAAATTTTCACAGACAGTTAGAAATTTTTCTGGAATGTGCCCTTCGTTTCTTTACAGAGGTGAGTTACTACAGATCAATCTTGCATAAAAACAGTAAAAGAATGCCAAGAAATTGCATCTCTGAAAAGGGATTTTCTCTTCATTTCAAATTCAACAATCAATCTTCAAGCATCCAACAAGCATGGGCAAGGAAAACTCATGCCAGCCATGCCCAACATTCAATTTCATGCATTCAAAGCATCATGGACATTCAAGGGACAAGGAGTCATAATTACTCACGGTCTCAAGCACATGATGCATTATCTCATATGCACAACAATTAGCAACAAACAACAACCAACACACAACAACATACCCCATGCACAACACACACAAAAATCATATTTTCCTAATCTGTTGTGTGGATGTCGGCCCAACAGCCTCAGTGTTGTAACCATGGGCTCTGATACCAAAATGTAATGTCCCCTCCCGCGGACCCAAATCTTGGAAGGGAATATGCTACCAATCTATGAGGCTGTTCCTAAAAGGACTCAAGCCATTCAAATTCATAGGAATTAAAATCCATTGTGTGCAGATGCAACTCAATTGAATATGCACAACGGAAATAAATAAATCATCCACACACATTTTATATGCATACAACATATCAATATAAACATCAAATTAGACATTCTAGAAGTAAAATACAGAGACATAGTACACTTATCTTCCTTTCGCAATTGCCCCAAGCAACTAGCTATGTCGTTGCAACGTTCCACCCAACCGTAGGCTCTTCGACAACATATACTGAGTTCGTCCGAAGGCCACCCCCGAGCTGGGCATGATATCTACAAGGAAAAGGGAATTTTAAGTTTATACATAGCCAAACAACCAAATGGTCATTTGGATCTAAGCCAAGCCAGACCACTGCTGGGTTTATCAAGCTAAATCTGAACCCTCTTTAATTGTGGATGCTTCCACTCAAGTTCAAGCCAAAACAATGGAAACCCATTTCAACCCCAACAATATCCTACACATAGAAAACTCATAAACTGGGCATGGGTACACATAACAGCAAAACCCCAAGTGTTGGGTATGGATGGAAAATGTGGGCAACCCAAAAACGAAGTGGAAAATGGGAAAACAACCCTAGAAGGCAATTTCGTTTTCAGAAAACGTCCATGGGCATTCAAAGAGCAGCAATGGTCTCTACAAACCCCCAAATCATGCTCTCTACTTTCCAACAGGTCTGCAACACAAAAACGAGTTCCCAGCAATGACAAAAACGCCCTGCAAGTTAAAAACACCTAGCAAGTTCCAAAAACGTCCAGCAAGCTCCCAAACGCTCAACAAGCTTCAAAATAAAACGCCCAGCAAGCCAAAAACGCCCAGTAGGCTTCAACAAAAACGCCCAGCAAGCTAAAAACGCCCAACAAGCTTCAACAAAAACGCCCAGCAAGCTTCCAAAACGTGAGAGAGTGACGTCTAGTCCTGAATAATGGCTTGGAAAGGCAATTCGTGGGTGTTTTCTTGCCCAAGAAGGAAAAACATGATTTTTCATGAGGGTGGCTTGCCCATACTCGAATTTGGACAGCCATACCTCCCCAATCCCCAAGGAATTAACTGCCTCAACCAACTCTTGGAAGCATTAAATGATTAGGTGCATAACCCAAAATGGGTAGTTGGTGGTTTATGGGTTTTCTCATTGACACGTGGATTAACACCATTGGCTCAAGGGTTTGAATATTTCCCTCCCAATTCCTTGTAATATCATGCCCCCATCCCTTGTTGCATTGCATAGCTAGTTGTGGGCATTTATATTAAAATGCATATTTACAATTCCCGTGGCTCACTAGCACATGAGTTAATTAATACCAACATACTTTCCTCTTCAAGATCGAGCATTTACTAGTGGGGCCTTGGCCTTGAGCTCCACGCTAGGAATCATACAAAATATGCATACAATATTTACATTATAGCCCCAAATATCATAAGGGTCAAGAATGGGGACATTACATATTAGTCCTTTGATTTTTCTCCTGATCAGTTTCTCCATTTTCTTTTCTTGAGAGAAGGCCTTCCTTCTTGATAATGCCAACCTTGTACCCTACACCAAATTTGTTAAATGGTGGTCTCTGTTTGTCTAGAATTTCATTCAAGACTTTTGTGCTTTTGGAAAATTTGTCATTTGTGCTTAGCCGCGTTTGTAGTTTTTTGACTTCTTGTTCCTTTTATAGTAATTGAGTCTTTTGTCCATCAAGCATTCTTAAATACTAAGAATTCTTCTCTTTCAGAGAGATGATTTCAAGCTGTCCTACTTTAAGGTGAACTTGTTTTTCATTGATTACCATACTGGCATCGTCACTTTGCCTGAGAGACCTTCTAAGCTAATGTTTTAGTGACAAAATTTCTTCATTTGACCTAGCAACATTTTCTTCCTTTTAATGTTTAGTATCTTCCAATTCTTTCTTCAGAAGTATGATTTATTTGGACAACTTTTGATTCTCTGCAGCTGATTTCTTAAAATTTCTTTCCAAAGTGTCAATCTTAAGTTTCTCAGTTTGACGAATTTTATCCATCTCTTGTAATTGACTTGTGAAGTACGCTGCCAATCCTTTTGACTCTTCTTCTTTCTTTCTCAAGGTTTTCATAATGTTGGTCGGAAACCTTTTGACCTCTTCTATATTTTTTCTCCGAGTGCAAATAATATTCCGTGCTTATGTGACAGAGAGATTTTCTAAGCTGCCATTTTCTTGTAACCATGGTGCTCCGCCTTGAGAGGATTTTTTCTTTCCACCCTTAACTGCGCACGGATCGATATTCCAGATGTTAAGCTGTTATTGAAGACACCCACTCTGATACCAATTGTTGGAATATTATTAATACTGAGAGGGGGGTGAATCAATATTAGTGTAATTATGATTTTTTTTTACTTCTTATCCATTTTTACGTGGAAACTCAAATGGGAGAAAACCGGATAATGCTCTCTTATGTTAAAAATATTATATTCATGGAAGCACCAACTTCCAAATTTCTCCAGCACCAACTGGAAGGAGGCATCGAACCCCTAGTTTTATAGGCTACGACCTGAAGGAAGCACCGACTCCCTGATTTACTAGCTTCAACTAGAAGGAGGCACCGACCCCATGTTCCTTGCCTCATCCTGTCGCCCTGATATGGCTGTAGAAGATATTTATTTGTTGTTCTACTGATCCACACACTCTTAAATGATCTGCAGTTCATAACGTTATGCACACATTCTGTATACTGAGATCCTGCAATCACTAACTGCATCACGTACATCACTTCATTACATCAACATTATATACTTGACTTCATAATTCACAATCTGTGCACTGCTTTAACATACCATTCTATTTCTACGCATGTACAAACTCAACTGATACTGTGCATCCTGTGCTATGCTGCTGTTTTGACTTCGCACGTCTGCACCATATTAATCACATAACTTCTGTGCACTTTTTGCTATGCTATTGTTCTGACTTCACACATATGTACAAGATCTGTCACATCATCCTGCGCACCTTCGGTTATACTCCACTTTTGTCTTGGCGCATCTATCTTAGATGCTCTATGAACTTATGTGTACCATATGCGATATTGCCTTTTTTTTCTTACGCATTTATCTCAGGTAAATCACTTCATTCATGCATCATATTGAGTGCTTCACTTGCACATTCGTATCAGATAAACTTATTCATCTTTATGCGCATCATCTGCCGTGTTGCATTTTGCGCATCCAACTCTTCTACTAGATTATGCTGTTCCGGTTCCACGAGCCATTGATACCCCCAAAATAAGAAGCTTTCCAAATTATAGTACTACCACTTTCACATCTTCAAGATTACTTCAAATCCAACTTGGATTCTTATTTATACTTGTCATGCGTGGACGATATATCCACAAGTTGGTCATAGCGTCCCTTCTTCCTTGCTTTACGATTAGGCTTAATTCACGCTTCCGCCACTTGTCATGTTCCGTGCTACTGAGGTATCACAACTTGTGTGTCTTGTGCATACTTGGTCCTTTGCATAGTGGGTCTTGCATACTTTGTGTGTGGTATTGCGTACTTTGTGTGTGGTCTTAAGCCTTTGAAGTACCATCACTTGTGGGTCTTGCGCACTTGAATTTTTCGACCACCACTTTCTTCTAATACTCTTGCATGCTTCAACAACTTATAATCCATGTGATTCGTGAGTCTTGTGCACTTCCAAGACTTGCATACTAGTCCAACCACTTCTTACTCCCAAGCCTCTTGCGCACTCCCGAAACTTGTCCAGTCTTGACCTTTTTTACTTTACCTTGAAGTAGCATGAGTAGGTGGGCATAGAACTTGTGCATGTACCTTATGTACTTCTTCAAGATGGATGTACTTCTGCAATCTGGATGTACTTATGTACTTCTTCAAACTGAATGTACTTCTGATGCACTTCTTCAAATTGGACTTCATATATTTCTTCAAACTGGCACAAGGATACTGAATCCTCTTTGACATTAGTTGACATCAATGACAACCAAAGTTCAACACACATGAGATCAAATTGGTTGGTATGAGAAAGTATGAAGCCTATAGGTGTTTACTTCACCATGGTGGCATCATAGCCTTACTTGGGAAGTGGTATCTGCAACTGATACCTATGTTTGAGTGCAAAATCCTTGTTACACAACTAGCTACTTGGATCTTTCTCATTTAAGAGATAAGCATTCACTATTGTCTATGAATATGCAATCTATGTTTTCTTCCTGTTATGAGTGTCATGGTTTATGCATGTTGAATGTGTGAAATATAGTTGTAAATTTTGTCGTGTTTTATACTCATGCACCTAGACAAGAATTACTTAGTTTATGTGGAATATGGGAGGCTAAAATTAGTTCGAATTTGAATAATTTCCTCCATGGGTGAAATTTTTTATGAGGAAATTCACAACTAACCCATCTTATAGTCAGAATGATGGATGGGGATGTGACAATAGGTGTAGTTCCAGGAATGAGGTTAATTGAAAAGTCAATGTCCCTCTTGGGAGGTGAACTTGAGTTTCATTTGGAAACACATCACTGAATTCTTGAAGTACTATATACTCTTCAAGCTCTGATCCTTTACTTTTTGTTGAGTCCAACACATGAATTACATACACTGACATCCTTTTTTGAAGCTTTTTGTCAATTGTATGGCTGAAAATTGTCTTGTAGATATACCCATTGGAGTACCTTTCATTGTGTTTGTATTTGCATGATCATCTCATTAATTTTTTTTTGTTGGTAAAATTCAAGTTTCACCTTATGCGTTGCTAACCGATCCATGCTAATTAAAATATCATATGACCTAAGTGACAATATATTCAAATTTTCCCTTGCGGAAATCCCATCCATCTCAAGTGGACATGTAGCCAACTTCACTTAACTTTTTTTTGTTCATGTAGCCAACTTCATTATCAATATTTTTAATGTTTACTCTTTTGAAGAATGCATAACTAAATTTTTTTATGTGCAATGTAGTTGTGACTGGCTTAGCAATCTTACCTTCCACTTCAATCATAGATGCTTGGTGGTTTGCTTGTTAGTCCTCTAAAGAAACATGAATTCTAGGCGTGGGCCTTGCTACATTGATTGTTGTAGCTTCTTGATTTTTCTAAACAATCCTTTCTTTCTCATGTCTATAGGGACAATATTTGAGTAGATGCACTAACTATATTTGCACAAATTTACGATGCTTTTGCGATGCAATTTTTCCAAAAACATTTGCATTTTCGACTTAAGTAGGTTGGTAGTTTCATCGAAATGTCGTTTTCCTTCTTTCGATAGCCTTTTCATATCGTCATTCTTCCAATAGGAATAAATTTCCACGTGGTAGAACTTGCGACGCATAAAAGGTCATAAATACGACGCCCAATGGCCATGTGGAAGGTTCAGATGCCATCACTTGGCGTCGAGATTATGAAAACCGTGGTCACACTTGTGATGCATATAAGGTCATACTTACGATGCTAGGTGGGCATGGGGTAGGTTCAAATGACATCACTTGGAGTTGGGAATATGAAGCCTTTATTGTGATGAGAAACGAACTTGTAACAACATTGACACAAATGGTCGTTGGAAGTGAGACGACCCTTAAAAAGATAAAAAAAAATATAGCATAAATAACATGCACCCTTATTTTTCTACTACATACTTACCATACTACTTACATTATGCCTTTTCTCTATACAATTAGCATGTTGTTAATTTGTTCACCTCCTCTTTTTTCTCCTATCCTTTAAATCTCTCATCCTAATAATTTAACTAGTCCATCCCCTTGGAATGACTCCATGGCCTTGTGCTTAGCGTGATCCTATAGCCTATGGGTTGTAATAACATAGCATTGGGTTCAATACTCACAACATAGCTTTATGAGTTATACATTATGTGATTAATTAAATTTATGGATTATATAACATTAGCATCGGAATAGGATTTATTTATCAGTGCTAACTTGTGGATGGTATAACCTTTATGTATACCTATCCAGCACACTTCTAATGTTGTGACCACTGAGGGATATTTACCATTGTAACTTTGGAATGGAGGAGGTCGCACTTACTATGGAGTTAGTGGACTCCACATATACCAGCATAGATCCAAATCCTAGGCTCTATCAAGCGCCGAGAGGGATCAAATCTCCCTTATATTTACTTTTTACTTTGTATTATTCTTTTTTGTTTATGGACGACATAATATTTATTACTTTTTACTTTGTATTATTCTTTTTTGTTTACTTTGTATTATTTTGTTACTCGACAAACACTCGACAAAATCACGTTACAAGATCTCCCTCATATTTACTTTTTACTTTGTATTATTCTTTTTTGTTTATGGCGGACATAATATTTATTACTTTTTATTTTGTATTATTATTTTTGTTTACTTTGTATTATTTTGTTACTCGACAAACACTCGACAAACTCGACAAACAACACATGTTACAAAATCTCCCTCATACTGGGCTATAGAGCGTCTCTCGACGCAACTACTTCACAACCCTCCAATCGTATCGTGTTTAATGCATGGTGTAAGTATGTATAGAACGTAGCTAGTCTTCGAATCTGGTGGAGTTAATGCGATGGTGATATCTATCCTCTACGATGACCCTTCATTTTATTATTGTGCTCATGTGGCGTTCTCTCATTAGCTATGGGTGGGGTTGTGGTTCATTACTTGGTTGATTGTATCGTTAGAATTCCATGTTGTCGCCTCCACCATATCCTTGATGCAACTGTTATGGTGTCAGGACATGAATTGAATGCTAATTAATCACCTAGGGCTTGGTCCCTCACCTTTTCCTAATAGGCAATCTTTCTGGTGCATAAGAATTTCCAACCGAAATTCACCACATTATTTGATTGTTGTTGTTGTTTATTGGGCCACTGAGGCTCTCGCAGTGAGTTTCATTTTGCAACTAGGGTTGTTGGGGCTCGGCTCCTCTAGGGCCATGGCCACCATCTGCATTGTGACTGTGTATTTAATCATGTGTTCGGGTTTGTTCATTATACTGTATCTAGTGGCTCTTTGCTGTATCTGCGTGAGTAGCTAGAATTCCAAATGAAAAACTTTATAGGAAAAGCAACCCCTGTCAAGCGTGAAGCTGAATTTCTAGGCCTGTATCTGGGAGAAGAATCCTTCTCCATCTTTCCTTAGCATGTTCTATGTTTTGCACATTTTAGAAATTTTTGTTAGGATATTTTGTTAGAATCTACAGTGCTCATACATGTTTAGGATCTATTCACCTCCAGCAGTTCTTTGGAGGAAATTTTGATCTGTGTAATGTAAGGATAATTAGTAGCTTTATGTCTAGGTTGATAGAATAACATAAATGATTGGAAATTGATGTAATTTTGATTTGTGGCTTTTCCACCTTTTAAAATAAATTGCTACCCGTTCTTGTGTAAAAAAAACTATGACTCATTTTTAGAAGTAATAAATTGGTGTAGTGGTGTTTTCCATATAGCATGTCCAGTTATTTCTTAGAGAGCTTCCAACCCAAAGGTGGAAGTCATTGATCTTGCTGCATAGGGGATTTGAAACATGTTCAATTCCTAATGTGTCGAGCCTCCTCAAGCAAACTCTTTTCCATTCTATGAGTGGATTTCAGTTGACAAAAAGTTGGCAGAAACTAAACATGCCAAAAGGAGATAAAAAAGTGCAGCACTTAAGAGATTAATAGATAAAAAAAAATTACATCTAGGAGACTAGGATCTTTTTAAGCCCTTGGGACTATATTGTTTTCAAAAAAATAAAGAGCCAAAATGGAGTATTCATCACTCCATTGCTAAATAAGTTCCTGTTTGTTTTTGTATCTATCTTTTGTTTTCCATGACTCTTTTATTATTATTCATTTGTGCAACTTTTGGGAAGATTCTATTGTATTCACAATCATAAGAAAGCAAGTTTATGGTACAATTTCCCATTTCCTATCGTGATTGTTGATGTTGTATGAAGTTCTTTAACATCTATATGAAATGCTTGATATCTATTAACACTTTGTATTTTGCGATTTTTGAATGCTTATACAATATTCTTAGTGTATATAAAGAATTATGAACATAGATATATGCATGGTTCATGATACTGACTATCACTCTATCTTATGTGATGAATGCCTATGCATGTATTTAACATATACGAAGCTCACATTTAGGTCCCATGAATGAATTTAAATTATTACATTCATTTGTCAATGCACAACATGTTTTCATGACTTACCAGTGAATGCTACTTGCTAGATAATGGATACCTTAATGAAGGGATATTAGACATTAAGAGATGTTATAGGAAAAAAAAATGAGATAATATCATAAGCTGTACTGGAAATAGCATAAATAAGGATAAAGAGTTATTCTGATTAGAATTATATATAGCAAACTGATGGTTTCATCATATTGAGTTGGAAATCTCTATAATTTGCATTGCTAAGTAGCCAATTTAGTTGATGCCATCCCTGGGCCCAATATTTTCATCATAATAAGGTGTCTATGCTTGTTATCCACTGAATCTTTCACCAATGATCTAAGTCTACTTATAAATGCATATTGATTTATACCTATAGCCATATGGCTGCGAATCTTAGTAAATAATTAATTAATTGTTGGTTTCTTGTAATTGGACGTAGATGAATAGTGAATGAGTGCTTTGTAAGCACATTTAAACAAGGTCAAGAATATATTTTCAGTTTTCATTGTAATTGACCAATTGCTGGGTTGTATTTGGCACAACAGTTTCCAATATGCAGAGTATATTTCATTTAGAATCGATTATTGTAAACTAGAAATCAACATCTATGAATTTAGGTAGATTCATAAATGGTTGCAACACCAAGCTTGAATCATTAAAAATTTGCTTGGGAATTATTTACATCTATTTTAATTATTGGCGATGAATGGGAAGAATTATAGCTGTTTGTATGCAGTAAACATAGTTCTATTTGGTTGGTAGTGTTAGTGCCGGGCCTGAACCTTTCCTCTAAACACAGTTTGGTTTGGAAAGAGAATTAATATAATATTCCGCATTTCCACATTTCTCATGCATCCGTCTTGAAATAATTATGATTTTGATTCCTCTTACTTGACCGATAACTCTCTAAAGAGCTTACAACAAAGACAAATCCATAATGGTTTAGAATTTGGAATTCCTTTGGTCGTCAAATACAATAGTGAGCCTCATATGATTCAATGCCTTCGATCTCTCTACATCCATACATGAATTGAATTGAGGAAAATGAAGTAACTTTGCTAAATCTAATGATATATAGGCTTGGTTGTCTAACATGCTATATAGGTTATGGGGCATTGTAATAAAGTTAACCACAATAAACATGAGATGCCTAAATTTGATTTGGGGGACTATGAAATTTCCACATTCCATGAAACATCAAGTCTTTCACTCTCATAGAAGGAGTTCTTATTGGCCTCTAATAGAATATTCCAATCCTCATAACTTTCAAATGCTTGGATAGAAGACAAGATAGAGGAAGATGGTTTTGGGGACATAAATATAAATATAAACACCATCAATAATGTATTAGCATCATCTTAGTGTAGGATGAATATAACCCAAGTTACTCTTCCTTATATGACTTAAGTAGATTGCAAGTGGAGCAACTAGCCCTTCACTACTTGAACAATGTGACAAGGATAGAGTAATCAATAGTAAGACACCAACAACTTACAATATACCATATTTGTAGTGAACTTTCTCAAGGCAATTCAAGCACAACTTTCATTACATGATAAATAAGGAATATTAATAAGTAGTCTGAGAAAAATGAGGTCGAATTACTATCTTATTTGGAATCCAACTAAATGAGACACTAAATTTTAACTTTCAATATCATGCCATGTTCTTGTGATAATCATTATAAGAGACTAAAAGAGAACAACGACCTTCCAAACATGCAATACGATGGATAATGATATAAATAGACCGATCTCCAATATTTTCTAATATAACAACAAAGTTGACCTATAGGTTTGGGGTTAAGGATGATCTAATTCCAAGGTGTGGAAACAGAGTGTGATCTAACCAAATAGGCCTATTTGCATGTATCTAAAAAAATACCTAAAATATTTATTTATTTACTCTTTATCATATGCTTACGATGACCAATTTGATAAGCAAGATAAGAGCATACAAGGGATAATTAACCTTTAGGATTGATTAAGTAGGGATACCAGAAGAGTGATCTTTGGACTCAACTAAATAGCTATATACCTTTCATCCATTAACATTACATGTGTTGGACTTACTTCTGCCTTGTTACCTGTATATTTCTTCTCATGACATAAAACAACTACAAGGACTTTTGGTTCACTTCGATATACATCACTCGGCTTATTCTGGTCAAGAGTACCCTTCAACAACAACACAATAAGATATAACTTCAAAAGATGAAAAAACGTGCAATAAAAATGGTCAAGGTTTATGTAAAACATGACTTAATGCATATAATACCAATTTACTTACATTTCCAAAAGACAAAATCCTTGCTAAAGCTTGAACCATAAAACTCCGACGCATATTTATTGTATTGTTTGTATAAATTCACTACCTCAAAACCACAAGTTACCTAACAAAATAAACATATAGCGGTGCAGTCATCTCAGTACAATGTTAATCTATTGCACAAAAATAATAACAAATGATGAAGTATATGTAGTACTCTAGAGAGTGCAAATAAAGATACACCAATAGCAACATAAAACATACATATCTATGTAGGAAAAGTATATTGGATGCCATAAAATAATGCTCCAACGAACATAACTACCATACCAACCATTCAAAGTTTGATTAGTCATTTACTAAGTAGTTTTTAGAGTACATATCTGGTTAGATAGTTGTTTCTACCAGATAACCTTACTAATGAGAATGAGTTGCTAACAAAGGGATATCCTAGTTTCTCTATTTATTAGTTATATGAACATGTGATGTTATGTGTGAAGCAAAAGTTGTGGTAAAAGTAATATTTTTGTTCCCAATAACTAACACTAGTCACATCCCTCTTATAAATGATCAAGTATTTTGATGGTTCAATAAAATAACTAACTTAAAGTAACATCAAGTAGTGCTGATTAAAAGATCATGATGCAAGAGAAGAAAATTATTACCTTGATGAAAATGCCTTGTGGATCATGGAGGTAGGTGATCAACCTTCAAACCTGCATTTGCCAAATAGAATAAAAATTTATATTATTTCCAAATAGAATAAAAGGTTATACTACATAATACTAATTAAACATGTAACAACTTGATATAAAATGATGGAAGGGGTATACCTGAATGAGATTCTCTTGGTTTCAAGAATAATTTAATATTCTCTACTGAACAGGACGAACCACGTGAAGGTGGAAGCTCATATGGATTCTCCCCCACCTCACATCACTATCATTTCCCCATACCCAATTTATCTACTACATTAAACCACACCGAAAGTAAATGAAAGAAAAAAACTAAGATATATATAACAAGTAGCATTCGCGCGTAACAAGTAGCAAAACTAACATACAATTTTACCACATATAGTCCTTCATATTAACAAATTGTACAATCAATTCTTTTTCTTATTCTTCATAGTTTTCACATATACGAAGATTCAATCATCATTGGAATTATGTCCATCATATTCAACTATTGTTCCCTGATTCAATGGTGCATTACTATGCAAAGCCTCACGCCATGCATCACTTCTAGTATTACAACGTGGAGGATGAGGTAGTACAAGGGGAACCATTGTGATAACAAAAAGAATTTAAATGATATGGTTATTTATTATTAATAGGAGTATTTAGTTAATACAAATATAATTACAATGTTTTTTTATTAAGATCATGAGTAGTTGACACCGTCAGCTTGGTTCTCGTCTTCGCTTCCTCTCTTTGATCAACAACCTCATTTGCCACTAAAACAATAGAAGTTATAAGTACACGAACTACAAGTAAATATGAATAGTCATTGATAAATACATCACATTTTAAATACACATATACCATTTTGGGTTTCCTCACTAGTAATAGAATCACGGGGACGCTTTCCACTGCCTACAACTAGAGCGTTATTACATTCTTGCTATATTTGGAATAGACACATCAATGTATGGGTTAAGTGAATCATCAATATATTTTACAGCTAATAAATGAGTAAAGTTTTTTCATTTTGTTTACTATATCCCCCAAAGAGGCAGATTGTGTTTTCCCCAAGCTTGTTCGACATGCCACCATTGCATCGAATCCATGCTTGTACTCAAGCTTCATATATTCCTCGATGGCCGCTTCGTGGTATAGATCCCCATGCATTGCACTAGATAACAAATTATGATTATTTGCTACAATCAATAAAAAAATGTATGGTGATATGGATAATATGGTTAAATTTGTTGGCACTTACAATTCGTGCCTTTAATCTCATGTAACCACCTTGGCCCAATTTATGTTGACTATGTTTTTCCAATCTTTCCTGAGTTGCTTTGGATGTGTCTGAGAGCCTTCATGAATTTTCAAATAGGTTATATGTTGTTATTTTTCCTGTAGATATAACAAAAGTTGAGTATATCAATTTCAAAATATCACATACCTTCTAGGTCCAGGTGTTTCCTTCCCTTGTCTCCTCAAATCCTTCTCTCTTGCATCATCCATAATGTCCTTCCATTCCCTTTCAAATATGCGTCGACCTTCTTGGTGATTTCGACCTTGTTGAATGTATCTCCAGACTTCTCAACCAAGCGACTAATAAACAGGTTTTTCTTATTGGGATCTTGGCCTTTCCACCGCGTGTGAATGGTGGGCCCAAAAATATCTAAATCCTTCTCTTGCATATTCTTATAGAATACATTATTTCCTGCAAAACGTTATGACCATTACCAATATAAATAAAAAGGAGAGATGTACATTTCAATTGAATAATATGAATTTAATGAAGATATTCATAAATACTTGGTAGCTGGACTATATTTAGGGGAACCATGTTCTCGTCCATGAGAAACTTGGATATGATTGTTCCATTTCTTGTGACACATATGGATCCATGATAACATTGTGTAGAATCTTGATTAGTTTCTTGATCTACTCTATCATGTGCATGCCTGGTTGTGTGCTTTGGGGGAATCTCATGACCCCCAAAATGTACACTAGTCATATGAGTTGCATCTAGACTGTCAAATAGCCCAGTGACTATGTGGATCGTCTTTTAGGATGGTGGGGTGCTGGAGTAGCACCATTTTTGTCAGTAATGTCCCCATGACCAATCGACTTTGATTGTAGAAACCGCTATAGAAAGTTTTTATTTATTTATTAGCTCATATAAATCTACCCAATAAAAATTCATAAATTAATAAGAATTAAATAATCTTGTTAAATAATGTCACTTATGCCATAATGTTCTATATTCCCAGTTAAAACTTCCATCCTTGCTAAGCTGTCCACTATAGGAGAACGCCCAACCAAGTATGCATGTTCTTTATTAGCATTTATCAAGCGCTTTCTAATTGTGTCAAAGGGGTCACCATATACATACATTGCATCATCGTCTATGACATCATTTGAATCAGCAGGTGTGCTATTTGCGGGGGCTTTTCCCCGATCACAATGACCCAATACCAAGAAGGACGTTAGTGTGTCATCATTGTCAAGAAAAAATGATATGAAAATGAAGACAAAATAAATGTGCTACAATATTCATGTCTATCTATGACAAGCTCTATATACAAAAAATGAAGTAGAAAGGAGTTGGATTCAAAAAATATTCATTCCAAAAACATGCATCCAAAACACTACAAAGGAGGATTTCAAAAACTCATTCATTCATTTTAGGACTCACTAAGGTAGGACTATAAGGAGGCATTGTTAACTGTATACAAGGAAACATGCCTAACACCTTTTACTTTGTCTTATGTTCTTTCTTTACCAAGTGTGCTCTAGAAGCCTTCAATGTTTTTATCAATTAGCTCAAAAGAAACGAGAAAATAAAATACATCCATAAAAGAAACATTTAGTGGTTTACTTGGTGACGTGAGCTCATGGTTGGTTCCATCCCACGATCACCCTGCCACAATATAAGAAGCATGGAATTTTACCATTAAAATGTATGTTAATGATAAAAAAAGGAAAAGATTAATTAAAGGTTGGGTATAATGATTTTTGTAGCCAACCAATACTAGTGTCTATATCGAATCGATTCAAATTGTAATACACCAACAACTCTTTACTTAGCGCTATTGTTTTCAAAACACATACAAATATCCTATTTCCTTTACTCTCCTAAGAAAATCAATTGGGTTTATTTCTTGCAGTCCCAGGTCTCGTACTAATATTTATAAGCCCTGCAATATTCCTGATGCCTTTGGACTTCCATCAATATACACAATCGCTCCTTTATTTTGTAAGAACCATAAAATTCATAAAACCCACTAATACACAAAAAAAATGAATATGCATGCATATCTTTGATCCAACACAAGAATTTGATAAATGTTACATCTTATAAAATTCAGAAACAAACAAGAACAACATGCATAGAAGATCTGACAAAGAAATGGATCTAAACAATAATAACAGAAAATATTCTATGAAAATCATACTTGGTTAGATGACCTAGGAGCTACCATTACCCACCCATTACCTTGACAACTCCCATAGTGCAACTGAAGGTGGGGGGACGACTCTCCACCCAACCAACCCCTGGTTGAGGCCCTCGAGCCCCCAACAATTAACCCTATGCCAGTGCTATCTTGCTTTCCTCTCCTCCAGAGCTACTCTTCCAAGATGCCCAAAGACAAAAAGACCAAAAATATCCCTCTCTTCACTTCTTCTCCTCCTTTTATCCCCTCCTTCTCCCAATTTTTTAATTTCTTTCTTTATGCAAAATTTGTTTTCCGTTACTTCTTTTTCATGTTTCTTTTTATTATCTTGCACATTATATTATATTACATTATAATTATTATATTAAATATTCTCAATATTCGTGAATGAGGGTTGTTACATACTTCCCCCCTTCAAGAAACTTCATCCCTAAGTTATAATCTTCAAGCAATAAATACAATACTTATTCAATCAATCAATCAAGTAAATACTATAGTATATAGGTAGCTAGTACTATTGTGAAGTTTAGAGATTTATATGTGTGGCCACCACATAGAAGTCTCCAAACCGCACTAATACAATCAAACACCCTAAGTTACAACATGCTCTTAAGTAATTCCCTATGAGTCTAGTATGCAACCATATCAACAATCATGCATCATACATACATAAGCATTAGATAATTAATTAATAATTAATGACTGTTTGTTTGTTTACTTCCTCTTTCCTTACTCACCCTCTCCCTGAGAATCATACCATCCGATCAACCTCCCTACACCTCCCCTCCAACTCTGGATGGTCCCACTCGCCATGGCACGGGCCCTCTACTGTAACCTGTTCGCGGATCATACAGTAGGCATCAGAAGTTCCTCGGGAAGTTACCACGACATTGCCACCTTCCCAACTTCTGGTAATAATACGGCCTCATCGGATTCTAACGGAATCTGGGCCTCATCGGTACTAGCCGACATCTGGTTCCCGATACCTCGATCCTGATAGTCCTGGTACCCCCGATCCTGATATCAGGATCATTATACCCCAGGAATCTCGGAAGGCTAGCCTAAACATCCTCCACAACACCCTCAAGGCACTAGCCCCAGGCATCATAAGTCCTTCTCCATAAACCTCCCTCCCGATGAGTATGTCTCCAACCGTGGACTCTGGTCACATCAGAAGTTCTCTGGGAAGTATCTGTGGCACTGCCACCTTCCCAACTTCTGGTACAAAAGTCAAGCACTGCTGGCATAGAGCTAATTGTTGGGCTTGTCCCCCAGCCCATAATTTATTTATAGTAACCATTCTCATTCGTGGTTATGGGCTCCCACAAAATCATAGAATACTTAGCCTCATCAGGTTATTTGAGCGGATCACTTGGAACAGCCAGCACTTGCCATAATGAATAATCATTAGTAACCATTTCTCAATATAATAATATCATGGATCAACCTTGAATCATGTGCTAACAAGAATGTCTAGCCACCAATTCATATTGCATTACATTGCATCATAAGCCCTTGTCACAATAAGTCATGCCAAGTTTAACATCTAATGCATTTAGGTGCTATGTGCTACCATTATAACATAACTGGTCATGATACTTTCATAATTTTACAAAGAATCTCATTAATATGTCATGATAAGCTGCTACATTTCAACATTAGCACTATCAAAATGGAGTAACCACCCACATAATCCATCATCATATCAAATATGCATTCTACGGGAAGCAATAAGGCTTACATGAAACGATAACATGTCATACCAAATATCTGATATACTCTCTTATTCTTCACTAACACATGACAGAGCTGTAAAATACCAAAATCAACCACAACATGATTTCATACCATTTATGTGCCCAATGTCATTTATCTCTAGATGCAATGATAAGCTATTAAAATGCTAAATTAATACCATCACAAAATAATAGCATTTTATGTTCTACAAGTCATCTATCTTGTAAAGCACCATAATGTCACGAAGTAACATCCAAAAGTATCACATGCACATCCTAATGACCATATCTCTTAAAGGTGGAATGGAGCCACATGCTAATACTCACATGCTAATAACCACAAGTCTTCTTAAGTAACACAAGGATGCATGATGTTATGAACATTCATCTCATGATCATCAACTTAAAGCATATCATATATAGAACGGAATGTAAATATCAAGAACACTCCCATCATGATTAACCAACTCATTACATGGCCTATATATAGATACCTTAATATTTCTTGAATATATATAGGGATGAGTACCTAAATATCACATATACTAGTATACAGGAGGCATTCACACACTCGACCAGTATATAGATTAAGTTCAAATTAGATTCATTTAATCAATTTTGTTCTTGTTTCTCATCAAGTGATATTGTCCATCTACTAAACATGTATTATGTTGTAATTCCTCATCTTATAAGAAAATGAGTATTTTCATACATAACCTTACTCAATTGACTTTGACTTTTAAATTGAATAATTTAAATACTTGCATTAACTCCTTACATAAACATGAAGTTCTTTTATCATCTTCCCAGTTCCCAATAACACATAGAGAACAAGTTTTTAAACCATCAACATACCGACCTCCATTTGTTGCTTTTGTGTACTAAAGGTATCTAGCTATCTTGTAGGATATATCAAGAGGATAATTGCTCATACAAACCTTATATTTCATGCATACTTGCACATGAGTTCCTATATAGAGGCCACTACATGACAAACTATGCATAGCTAATCAACAAAGAGAACATTAAGCTTATTCATAGACAAGTCATGAAAATGAAGGTTACACTTATCTCAAACCCACACATTCTAGAAACTAGAAGGCAATTGCTCTTGTAGATAATTTATTAATTAGTACAAGATTTTGGCCAAACAACTTATCCAAGATAGTTATCTCTTAGAATAAGTAATTTATAATTCCCTACACTCATTGATTGTCTTAGGTAAATCTTTTACTTCTGTATCTCTCCTTCAATTTCCCTATTGCTAGTACCATTGTGGTTGGCATTCTCCTCTTCCTTCCTTAAAAATAAAAATTGATATCCTACAAATACTTCTTGGGTAATTTCAACCTTTGTAATCGCATCATAGTTTTTTTTTTTGTAAGACTAAACAATTATAAATTATCATATGAGCAGTATCTTATGTTTGACTTACGATTTTATCTAATAAATCATATATTTAAGGGTGAATTATTTTTCAAAATGTCACATAGACCTTTTCACCAATAACTATTGACATTGGGACTATTTACATATAGAAGGACATGTCATATTTTGTAATTCAATATTTATTTAAAAATAATAACTAAATGTCAAGGTAAATTCTAAATCAATTCTAAATCCAAGATTATGAGTCCATTAATTCATTTCTAGGAGTCTTCCATTATTCACTTATTAGATTTTATGGATTTTTTTTTTTTAACAATAATATTTAGGACACTTAATCGTGACCTTCTACTATGACTTATCATATAGTAATTTGAGTCCTAAGCTTTTGATAAATAAGGGTTCCTTCATAAACATATGTGTTTCTTTTAAGGTAGTCTTATCATTTTACAACATAATCCCATATAATGGGTATCGTATATATATATTAACAAAAGTAGATATATTCATTTATATGAATGCTAACACAATCCAAACATGTCTAAAGCCTTCCCACTATATTAATTTCCAATATAAGTAAAGGATTCCAAGTAAAACTAATACCTATATTTCGTTGAAGAAATATGAACTCTTCCTTTCAAGGCCTAGAATATAATAATAATGAATCTTCCTTATTTTATATCCCAATAAAACTACGTTTTATGCAATCTAAGATATTTAGTCATAACTGAGTTCGAGATTATGCTCGTTCTCTCCCTAAATTTAACTCGAGAATCATAGGGTGCTAGAAGATTCCCCTCAACTCGTAAGGCATTTTTTTGGGGGGAATTAAACTTATAATTTGTAATATATGCCAATATTTTTACTTTTTCAAAACTCTATTAAGCCAATCAAAATATCAAATTGCAACTTTTTCATGTAGGGGGCTTGCTTTGATTAGCCTTTTCATTTGAAGAGGAAAGTATTCACCACTGTTCCTCTGAAGGGAAATGCATTGTTCAAATTTTATAGATCTCAGGGACTGGCCAAGAATTTATATCTGTTATAACATTATAATCAATCTTAACCTGACTTTTGTATGACAGGACTTACAAAAATATTTAATAAGGACAAAATAATAACCAACATGCAATGAGATCTCTGTACCATCACAAAGAATCTTTCAACTGCGTTCCCCAACAAATCTCTAAATTCTTCATCTAATATGCTTCTTTAATTTAATCTATTCTCATAAACTAGCTTCCTCCTGTTTAGCTTCCAACAATAAAGTGTTTCCAGACTCCTTTCAGTTCAACATTTCACTTCCCAGGGCTACGGTTGAATACTTATATAGATCTTAAATTATAGCTCTTACTGCTATTACAGTCTGGCAGGCTTTGTTGGTCTGGGCGGTTGTTAAAATACACCTTTAACATTTGTGCATAAGGTAGAACAACTACATAACTGTGAGTGGGGATCACTTTCATGTAAGGGGAAATGGCTTTGTTTTTGACACAAGCACTATGTGTTAGCCTCCACAAATTTAACGCTGGGGCTTCTTTTGAAGGAACTTACTTAACAATGATAAAGAGAACAAGATTGAACGAGTGCCAAGTATAGAACTCATACTGCCAACTAAGAAACTGAAGTCTGCACTAAATAGAGTCCATGTTGAATGACCAACCTAATGTAATAACCCTAAAATTATATGCAATTCAAAACCTCCCAGGAATTTTCAAAAACTGTAAACTATATAGACGCAACCCTAGATAATTGCAAGCATCTAAGCTTTTAGTATTGAGTGAGCGTTCGTAAGCCAAAGGTCGCGAGTTTAATCCTTGCCGGGAGCTAATATTTTTGTTTCTGGATAACGCAGAGCGAGTTATTAACACTAATGGGCGGAAGGCTATATGGTTTCTGGGTAACGTGTGCCCTGGTGTGGTTGACCCCAATGGGGGAAGGCATTACACTTTCTGGATAACGTAGACCGAATGGAATAATTTGATTTTGCAAAATCCTAACCCTACTCCACGCAGGAATCCCATTGACACTGTGTACAATGCATCAGGTTGAAAATTCCTAACAAATACCAACATTCATGTTATAAATTATAGACATCTCAAAAATATAAAAGAAGAGAAATCGTCCACAATGAATGAGAGCTACTGTGCACAGCTGCCAAGGTTTGTCTTCTCCCATCCTACTTGTTTTTTTTTAAGGCATGAACCAACGGTTGCGCACATAGTTGATCTTTCAACTCTAATTCAATTATTAAAGGGGGTAGGCCTTTATTCAGCAAATGCATGCATCACAACTTTGCAATTTAAACTTTTTTTTCTAGCGAAAAAATCTATTATTGCTATTCCAAAATGGAATCAAATAGTACAATGAGTTTCATGATTCATCCATAGAATCAAAATTTGTACATCCAATAAGATGATACTCTTTTCTACAGTCTCCAAAATAACCATATTGACTCGAACCAGTAGCTATCAACAATATAAAGACTTACTACAGTATAGCAACAAAATCATCAAGCCCAGCAGCTCAGAATAGTCCCTGAGACTATACAAAATAATCAGTCAAAAAAGAAAATGGACCCACAGTCCAGGAGGCTATTATCAAACCATTCCTCCCAGATCAACAGTCCTTCAATCCCGGATAATGCTTGTTTAGAGAGCTTGTCAGCTAGTGAGTTCTGTTCTCTGTAGATGTGTTCAAAGATGATGTACTGTTGCTTAGAAATTTCATGTTGAGTTCGGAGAGCCCAATGACGCAAATGTAGAACATTGAGATTGAAGTCACCCGCAGCCCATTTAATAGTCACCCTGGAATCTCCATAAACCTTGATATTAACTAATCCAAAGATGTTGGCAATTTTAAGTAAGCACCAGAGGGCCATTAAATCTGCTTTCATGTTTGAACCCGATCCACAGTTGAGTCTGAAGGAGAAATAATGAGAATCATTCAAGTAAATAACACCACCTATTGCACATAAACCACCTTGGGAAGCACCATCGAAAAAGAGAATAGGCTGATCCACTTTAAGTTTGAAAATGCCGATCCTATCAGTCTTTGATGAATGCTCATCATGCTTACATATAGCAAACATATTTAAAGCAATCAAGCTACATTGCAGAGCCTCGGGGGTTTTATGTTGAAAGATGGCACAGTTCCTGGAGTACCAAATTGCCCATGGTATACAGATAGAAACATAGAAATGTTGTTTACAATGTCTGTACCAATTTAACAAGCACTTATTAAAATCTCCAACATTCCAGCACTGAGAAATATTCAAAGAAGTGGAGATCAATTCCCAGATCTTACTAGTGAAATCACATTGGACGAAAAGATGATGTTTAGTTTCAGCTTCTTTTTTACAAAGTATGCAAATGCTTGGTCCACTCCAACCAAGTTTGCACAAATTCTCCCAGGTCTTTAGTTTATCTTGTAGTAGTAACCAACAGAAGCATTTGAGTTTTAGTGGGATAGACCATCGCCACAGTCTCTTATACCACCAATCTTGAGGATATATATACTTGTCTTGTATGATTCTAGCATATGCCGATCGAGCAGTAACAATCCCAGTGGCAGGATTTCCACCCCATACTAGATGATCTGAATCATGAGTCAAGCTAACACCAGCAGAGTTTAAGTTAAAAATATATGCATCCCAAGATCGGGCCAGGTAACCAGAAAGACCCAGATCACTAGAAGTCATCCACCGTGATATGTATTCATTACCAACACTGTTCATATGGATTTTATTCAATGAAGCTAATCCTAAAATCTACAGGTATTGAATGATGGAATCCGGTAGTCTATAGCCATCTTCCAAACCAATGATGGGGTCAACCCCAACCCTTATCAAATCACCATTACCAACCTACCACACAAGATCAGTTTTTATCCAATGAAATATCTTCATGAAACCCCGCCACAAGGGAGAAAAATTCCAGCTTGTTAATTTTGGATCTCTAATCCAACAGAAAATGTCCATCTTAATGTATTTGCAGTGTATGAGATTAGACCACAGAGACTTTCCAAATAGACATCTCCAGAAGCTTTTAAGTCTAAGATTAGTATTAAAGGTGCCCAAGTCCTTGATGCCCCATCCTCCAAATCTATAAGGTCTAGTAATAGCATCAGCAGCTACCATGGGGATTTTTCCACTGTTTGCAGACCCAAACCATAGAAAATTGAAGCAATATCTATTAATGGTCTTAAGAATGGAAGCTGGAATCTCCAATAAAGTGAACCAATATACAGGAATACTGCAAAGAACTGACTTTAAAAGGATGAGCTTACCCCCTCTGGACAAATATCTGAATGACCAGTGTGTGATTCTCGCCTCAAATTTTCTCAGCATCCAATACCAGTCCTTGACCTGGTAGTTGTTCGGTTTAAGATAAAATCCCAGATACTTAAAACCAAGTTCCAAATGACAGCATTTATATGGCAGAATCGAAACTATGTCACTGAGATGCTCTTCATCTGTGTATAGATGATAGAAATTTGATTTGTCTGAGCTGACTTTCATACCTGATGCCCCGTAGAAAGTCTGAATGATATTTTTGTAAGCAGACCATTCCTCAATGGTATCCACACCAGCAACCAAAACATCATCTGCAAATAATATGTGTGTAATCACACATTCATTTGATATCTTAAGGCCTCTTATTTGTCCATCCAAAACAGCTTGACTAATCAATCTACTGAAACCGTCCATGATCAAAGTAAATAGCAGGGGAGAAAGGGGACACCCTTGCCTAATTCCCCTGGAGCACTTGAAAAAATCTGACGGACTACCATTAATAAGAACTGAGATATTCATGGAGGTGATACAAGCCATTATCCACTTAATGGTCAAGGAGGGCACACCAATTTTGATGAGAATCAGTCTGAGAAAGGACCAATTGACCTTGTCATAGGCTTTCTCCAAATCCATTTTGAGAAGTAAAGCTTTCTTCTTATAGATATTAATGCTATGCAGTAGTTCCTGTGAGATACCTATAGCATCATGTATCTGTCTTCCGGCAAGAAAACCAAATGGCTCCGTGGAGATATGTTGAGAAATAACTGGCTTTAATCGATCAGCAATTATTTTGGAAATGAGCTTATATAGCAAGTTGCAGAGAGAAATAGGGCGATAATCCCCAAAGTAATTAGGCTTATCTTTTTTGGGAATTAGGGTAACAAAGGTGGAGTTTAAACCTCCAGGGATAAATCCATTGAGTCTGGAAAAGTTCACCAAATCCTTAAGTTCACTCCCCATCAAATCATAAAAATGCAGATACAGCTCCACCGGCCACCCATCTGGCCCGGGGCTTTTCTCTTTTGCAAAGCTTTTCAGAGTCTTTTCTAATTCTTCCAGGGAGACCTCATCTTGTATACTATCAACTTCCTGCTCATTGAAGAAGCGTGGAAATAGTGAAGCAATTTTAATCTGCTATGCAATACAACAATCCCCAGGATCACTGTAGATATGGCCAAAGAAAGAAACAGCTTCAGATTTAATATTTTCAAGTCCAGAATGATATAATCCCCTGTCATCTTCTATTTCCCAAATAAACTTCGAGTTCCTTCTGGCAGATGCAAATGAGTGAAAGAATTTAGTATTCTTATCACCATGAGAAATCCAAATGGCACGACTTTTCAGTCGCCATTCTTTTTCAGCCTGGACTAGTAGTTCTTCTTTTTTTCTCTCAATCTGTCTCATAATTTCAAACTCATCAAGTGTTAAGGAACTATAAATATTTGCAGAGATAGAAGCCTGCAATTTCTGTTCAAGAAGAGATAATTCCTTTTTATCTGCCTTCTTCTTGTCTTTGATCCATTTGGTCATAGCCTCTTTTAGTCCTTTTAATTTTTGACAGAAATTCAAAATCGGATTAGTGCCAGAAACTTCACAATTTATCCAAAAGTTCCTGACCATACTGCAAAATGTGTCATCTTCCAACCAATTGGAATTGAACTTAAAAGGCGAAGCCAGTTTTTGTCCCAAATCATCAAATTGCAGGATAATGGGCCAATGGTCCGAAAACTTATGTTCAAAAACCCAGGTTCTATGCTTCTGAAATGTGCTCAACAGATTTGTACTGACCAGAAAACAATCCAGTCGCTTATGTACACCGTCCAAACCATGTCTACCATTGGTCCAGGTAGGAACCAATTTATGGGGTTGAACGTCTACCAAGTCAGAGTTTACAATCAGCTGAGAAAATAAATCTGCTAATTCATCCATCCTAGCATTAGCACCCCAGATTTCAGAAACATGACAAGTAAAATTTAGATCACCTGCAATAATCAAGTCGCCCTGGTTCAAAATGCCAGAAGTCTGAATAGAAGTCCAAAATCTCTGTCTTTCCCTATAGGGGGCATAACAATTGAGAATTGAGAGGGTGTGATTTTGTCCACAGAAAAAACCTTTTAAGAGAATTCCCCAGGGTGTAGAAAAGACTTTAAAATCAAAATATTTTGGATCCCATGCCACAGCTAAACCCCCAGATAGGCCACAGGAACTAACAGCAGACACCTCCCAAAAAGGTAACAGCTTACAAAGATTGTGGACAGCAAGAGTTTCATCACACATGGTTTCTTGGAGTAAAATAAGAGTAGGGACATTAGTGTTAATAAGATTGGCTAAAGCCTGTGCCCTAGACACCTTAGCCAGACCTCGAACATTCAAAGATAAAATAGTCATTGGAAAACAGATGAAGTGGGGGACGATGCTCTAAGCCCCAGTGAACCATCAGGAATAACCCTATTAGCTTCCTCTAACCTCTGAGATATCGGAGTGTAAGAGGTTGGTGGAGGAATATTCTTGTCTTTGTTCTTCTTCTTATTACCCTTTCTAATAGTGACATTTTGGAATTGTAACGACTGCACAGGTTTAGCCAAGGACCCACTCCCCGGATTTTTTGAGTAGGACTGAAGGGGGGGAAATTCCTCACTAGTAGCTGAAATTTGGTATCCACTATCAGCTAAAATTTCAATATCTCTTGGATTGGAAGAGTCAACATTGCAGTCTACTGGCACATGAGGGATCAAATTTTGTCCAGTAACACAACCAACCGGGAGAGGAGGACTCATGCTCAAATTATTAGCATGTGGAGACAGAAGGTTTAAGGAGTCAGCAGGCACATAACCGAAATTCAAGCCAACAGACTGAGAAAGTATGTGATTTATGGACCCAGGAGATGGAGTCTTGTCAAGGGAAGGGTTAGCTAAATCCACAGTAGGTCGAGCCGAAGGATTCCCTAAGGCAGACGAATCAGGTTCGGGGTCAATAAACAGCTTACGGCCAGCTTTAGTACCAATGGAGTGATTCACCCAACTAGCAATGGGTAAACCCGTCACCAGGTCATGGTGCATTTGTATTTCACCCTTGGAGATACGACCGGAGAGCAACTTTTCAGAGCTTTCAATAAAGACAAGATCATTCGGGGTTAATTCAGGAAATTTAATGGGGGTTTTGCAGATAAACTTACCCGACTGGTCCGATAAAGTTTGCCGGTCACAAACCCTAGGAGAGGTGAGCTCCAAAGCAGCAGAAACATCCTTAATCGAAGTGCTGAAAGGGCAGGAGGCTCGAACGTGTCCCAGCTGCTTACAAGAGAAACAACGGAATGGAATTTTGAGGTAATCTAATGTCTATCTCCAAATTTTTGATCCCCAGGCTATTTCAATTCAGCCGGCAGCCCACAACGAGTATCAATTTCCACCATGACTTTTGCGTAGCGGCGGTCCATCCCAAATAGGTTTTGTTTGTCAAGCCGCACAAAACGCCCAACAGCATTTGCAAGTCCCATGAGAACCTCTTCAGTCCAAAGCATGATAGGCAGACCTGGTACAATCATCCAAAGATGCCGAACAGGTTGATATTCATGAAGGGGGTCAAAATTAAGGTGCCATCTCTTAATGTAAAGGGAACCCTGCTTAAACTCCCAAATTCTAGACAGGATCAAATCTAAATGAGCCGAGTCAGCAAAGGTGAACAGAATCCATCGATTCAAGAGAAGATTAATGCGAGGGGCCATCCCAGTAAGAGGTAGCCACTGTTTAGAAACCCACTCCGAAATTTCTAACTTAGAACCCGAGGTGTATTCCAGTCTACCAACCAATGCCCGTTCAGCCAGGATACCGATTTTATCTAGGTTATAATCTTCATCAATGTCAAAACGAACTATATCAGCTCGAGCTTTGAAGGTCTTTAAAAGTCGCCTGTTTTTAGCCTTCTGTCCATAGATCTTGCCGCAGGAATTTTAAGAACCCCCAGCCCTATTCTGAATATCACCCAGCACTGTCGGCGAGGGAGACAATGGAGGGTTTGTGGAAAAAGGAGCCTTCGCCATAATGTAATCCGTCGCCAACAAAGGTAACTGGAAACCCCCAGCTGTCGGTTCCTGTCAGAGCAGTAAGTGACAGCTGCCAGAACTAGTGGAGCCAGTCCCTGGGTCGAAAAGGGCCAAAAAAGATGACGGAAAAAAGTAAAAACCCCTAAATTGAAAGAGACCAAAATCAATCTAAAACCATAGCCAAAAGTAGCACAGAATCAACCCGAGAGTCCACAAAATAAGGTAAAGACTCAATAGTAGTCTAACCAAAGGGGTCAAAAGCAGCCAAATCACAGGAATCCCGAAAAATCAAGTTGAAAAAAAGAGCGATAACCTGCAACCAAAAGGTAAATTCCCACTTTTTTTAACCTTGGTTGGTACTAGTCCGATTCTGCGAATCGGCGGACTCCAAGTTGTCGCAGGTCACACAACTCAATCAATCAACCATCAAGATCGGGAAAACCTGCAACCACGCTGAAAAACCCTAACCTCGCCCTCCATTTTCCTAGTTTCTTTAAATAATTTTTTAAAGGAGAACCACTGTAACTTCCAAGTTTATAATCCTACTTTGCAATTTAAACTTATAGTGGCACAAGCTGCGACTTTCACATAGTTTCAACATATTTTAAATCTATAAAGTTTGTAAATTTGTCTTATAGCTTATGCAGAGATAGCATATGTGATTCTTGTCAAGCGGAAGGGTGTGCAGAGATATAACACCGAACTCGGTCAAGCAAACTAGGACGATCACTAGCATAACTATGCAACAGTATATATATAGAGAGAGAGAAAATCAAAAAGTGCAGCAACCTAGCGGCAGTCGCACATCTACTGAGATCGCTCGATTCTTTTCCAATAGATAAAATACAGGGGTTCAAACTGATAACAATGATACTATATGTCTGAGATCGCTCTATATTTTTTTTTCTTTTCAATAAATAAAATGCCAAGGTTCCAACTGATAACAGCGATACTCTATTGTTGAGATCGCTCTATACTTTTTCAATAAATAAAATGCAAAGGTTTAAATTAAGAACAGCGACCCTCTATCAAATGCAAACTCTACAAATTAATAGATGCATCAATTATTATCTGAACACGCATTCTGTCGAGTACTGCATCTATCGAGTTCGCCTTTCCTCCAAGGTTGTTCAACACCACACTATAAATAAAATCACAACAGATCTTCCTCTGTGGAAGGACTGCCCGTCCTCTACTCTGTGACCATACCTATATAAGTAAACACCGCCTTTGCATACAAAGGGAAGTCCACCCATCTCTAGGAAGGATTTCTCTGCCACTTGGAAATCGAGTATGTAACCGTGGTTACAGCTCCCCCATTACAGCTCAACGGTTACAGCTTATAATACTACGATTACATAATTTAAGGCCAAGTTTTACACCACCCAGTGAGAGCCGTTATACTGATAGTCAATGCAGGGAGAACCGTTACACCATGACACCACCTAGTGAGAGCCGTTATACTGATAGTCAATGCAGGGAGAGTCGTTACACCATGACACCACCCAGTGATCGTCGGCCGCTAGAGGGCGTTACACCACGATAAAAGAAAAAGGATAGTGGAGTGGTTGGAATAATGGCAATATAATGTCTATATGTCGAGTTCAATCATGGAAGATGAAGGTAATAGAACACCTGGTATAGAAAAAAAACGTTCAATTGCCGGCATTCTGGCCATGCTACAACAGCGTTGCAATCAATGGAATAGCTACCACCTATCCCATATCCCTGTGTTAACTTCACCATTATAACAATAGGACCGTTGTTTACATTTCAATTGCCAATATTTACCCGATAAGTTATCGTTATGGATTCGATATTAAAAGGCCCGACAATGGAAGAAATGTTATGGCTGCCATAGGATTTAATGATCAACCAACTAATTGCTCTTTTTGAAATTGGATTGTCTTATGGTTTACAATTTAGTGGTATTCATTTTCCTGGATTTTGCATTAGACTTTATAGCGATGGTTTCTGATATCGAAGGGCATCGTATTTCAAAAAATTACAAGGTCGACAGCATGCAGGGGTGCGCATGTAGATTTTCAATTCCTACAATATTTTTAAACCCAGGGGGCAGACAGGCCTTCCAGGACTTTTCAGCCGACATCCTTCCGAGATCATTTTCATACCTTATCAAGCGATAATGGCATCAATTGTTAGCAGAGCAACAGGAGCATGGCTCCGCCTGGAACAAATGCACCATGATGGCGGGCACTGAGGCCAGTTGCTTGCTTTGTTCTCCAGATTATCGATGCAATATTATTCCAGAACTTGCAGAGAGTTTCAGAAAAAAGTACCAATACATTGATGCGCGTGGAAAGGCCAGGTTTGAAAGTTAAAATTATTGGGCTGAGAGCTTTCACCAAATGGTACAGTCACAACAATTAAACAACCACTATTTACACAGAGATAAAAGGACATGATACGCTGATTGCACAAGGTTTTAATGATTTTAACAAGGTTTGCACCATGCATGCAATTTGTTGTTATGAATTGAGAAACAAGCTTCAGGATGAGGTTAATCCTGGCAGATTGGAAACATTTTCAGCCCATGACTTTCCAGCAGAGGATATTGCAGACACCAACATGGAAAATTCCAAAGCACTGCAAGAAGAAGTTGAAATTCTTGAATCGTGAGTAGGAGATTCTGTTGTACCCCCCTTTTTTTTTTGGTTGGAATCTAAGCTACAACCACTCACAGAAATACAAGTACTTGTGACTAATTTTCTGGTGATGCCAATTTCATCAAGTCTCTCCTTTACCAACAATATCCCTATTTCCAGGACCCAGATTCCATTGATTTTTGCATATTTCAAGATTAGAGGAGATAAACTGTAAATGAAAAGTTAAAACAGTGACCCGGTGCTTCTTAACAGTTCTCTCTGTAAACAATTGGCATATTTATCAAGTTCCTATGGTGATTCATATTTGCAGATTTACAGTTCATCCAGCATGCAATAAGAAACTCAACATTCATAATTGCAGATTTACAGTTCATCCAACATGCAATAAGAAACTCAACAGATTAATCCTAACCATTTTTTTTTTGAGTCAAGACAGTTCTATGACAGAGAGTTAAACTCAATTTCTTTTTTTTGAATCAAAGACACATCTATAGCAAAAGAGAAAAGTAAACAGGGAGCCCTTATGGTCCTATCATTTGAACTAGGCTCTGATACCAAATGTAAGAACCATAAAATTCATAAAACCCACTAATACACAAAAAAAAATGAATATGCATGCAGATCTTTGATCCAACACAAGAATCTGATAAATGTTACATCTTATAAAATTCAGAAACAAACAAGAACAACATGCATAGAAGATCTGACAAAGAAATGGATCTAAACAATAATAACAAATAATAGTCCATGAAAATCATACCTAGTTAGATGACCTAGGAGCTACCATTACCTTGACAGCTCCCATAGTGCAAGTGAAGGTGGGGGGACGACTCTCCACCCAACCAACCCCCGGTTGAGGCCCCCGAGCCCCCAATAATTAGCCCTATTCCAGTGCTATCTTGCTTTCCTCTCCTCCAGAGCTCCTCTTCCAAGGTGCCCAAAGACAAAAAGACCAAAAAGATCCCTCTCTTCACTTCTCCTCCTCCTTTTATCCCCTCCTTCTCCCAATTTTTTAATTTCTTATTTAATTTCTTTCTTTATGCAAAATTTGTTTTCTGTTACTTCTTTTTCATGTTTCTTTTTATTATCTTACGTTATAATTATTATATTAAATATTCTCAATATTCGTATATGAGGGTTGTTACATATTTTGATTGTTGGATTTTAGCTGTAAACATATTGCCGTAAGTGCATATCTACACATACTTGGCATATATTGGACCAACCTCAACCAATATCCATAGTTATAGCATGGCCTGACATACTCCATCAATTCAACTGATCCTCCATATCGCACCTTTATTCCATCTATGGAGAATAGACCAAGGCCATGTATGGAGGACAACGCAATGCGATAGATCCTCTCATTGACATAGAAATCAATGTCCAACTGATATAGTTCCTTGGGTACCCATCATCTCATAAGATTCTTGTACATCAAGGGAAACTCAATGTCACCTATGCTATTAGCGCCATAAGAACATGATCCTCCTGTAGCAAGAAAGAATTCCACGCCCCTACAAAATTTTCTTCTGATATTTTCACATCTAGTTGAATTCACACTGTTAGATGTGTTGGACATCACACTTTCCCCTATTCCCCCCTGAAATTCCATCGCTCGAGGATGATAGATCTGACAGGTACCTATTCAATTGTACTTGCACTCCATCAAACTAGGTAAAATAATTTATATAGGAATTCCCTCAACTTCTAGCCTAGATATCTAATTGGGATTTAGCAATAGGTAGTACACAAATTATAAGAAAAACAAGATAAGGGAATGAAAATAAGAATGTGATTGAAAATCACTTGCAATCAAACATGGATAAAAAAATTGGATACATAACAACACAAGAGTTGAATTTTAGCCATGTGATCTCATAAAAAAATATAGAGGAAAGAACTCATGCTTCCATAAAAGAAAAAAAATGATTGAAATATATTGATCAAACCATTCTATTCAAGGAAAGAACTTATCTGCATCCAGAGTAGCTTTATTACATTCCTAAATGTCGTCATTAAAAAATACACAGTCGTCTTCCCCACAAGTGCGCCCTGATGGACGAGCATTGGAATCATAATCCCAATCTAATTTTGGTTGAGTCATTTTTAATTTCATGTGAGTGTTCGAGATAAACTGATGTCATGGGGAACCTATGGTTCACTTTTCCACAAACATTTTTTTCCCAAGCATTCTCTTCCATTTGAAGGTTGTAGGGAAATAGGTGTCAAGGAGGTTGGTAAGAATTATATTGGTGTACTTGACAGATCTGACAATGATGAATGTAATAGTCCATGGTACATTCAATAGTATGTCTTTAGTCATACCGCTACCTTGTTCCCATCGAATACGATTTATTTGAACAATGAGAATATATGCTGAATAAACATAACCACCATAAGGTAGACAATCTACACAATAGGACTTCGATGACAATTCATTCATGACGGATCCACAAATTTCTTCCCTTTCTTGTAATGCACAAAGAGGAAATACTTTCAAATCTTGTTCAATATAGAGAAGATCATTTTCAATATGCAATATATATAATGAGGATATGTTAATTATATAAAATATAATGTAGAAAAAATTAAACTAATGAACTCATATTACAGATGTAAAACACCTTTAAGTTTCAATCTATTTTTGTATTGTATTTTATCATTGTAGAGGGACCAAAGGTTCAAATAAATATCAAATGAGACAAAAATGAATCTCTAGGAAATCAAAGATTGAATATTTGCTTGGAAGATTAATATTTCTACACACAACAAGTAACTATTCTTATTATTTTCCTTCCTCCCATCATTCTAATTCTTTTTTCAAGCATAAGAGGTTTTTTGGTTTCATTGTATGAGCTTGAATGATAGATTGGATCGGGAAAAATATTCCCCCCCTTGAGGCACAACTCTCTACCAAGACCCTTTCCAGAAATCTCATCAAATGAATATTATGAAATATGAAAGATGTATCGTCGTTCCTCACATTTTCTACCCAATCTTGTGTAGGTTCTCACTATCCCCAACGACCTATTAGTTGGTGAAGCTAAATTACGACAATTATCTTGACAGGGACAAGATACAATGAAAACCCTTGCCCTTGATGTTAAGGACAGTCATTGGTGTCTAGTGAATGGTGTGAAAGATAGTGGATGACAAAATTAGCCTTGAAGTGATTTTTGTTGGCTAAAGGAAAAAATGCCCATAGCACAAAAACCATGACTTCGATCGTGAAGCCGTTGATTCCGATGGATTCAAGACATCGAGTTCTAGCAGTGGGACCCCCCCCACCGTGCCTCCAATGCTCGAAAATAGTGCTATTATGCCATCTCTGGAATTAGGGTTTTGCTCAATGAAGGCCATTCCGATTTTGCAAAATGGGGTCAATTCTCATCCAAACGCTCTTGGGCGTGCATGGCCATCATGAACACCTCCACACTGGCCATATGCACGTGTGGGAGCTGACGGAACCTTGTTTCGCTCGCCGGTTCGGGTTCTGTGCCCCCGGAGCAAATCCTTAAAGCGTCACTGAATGGCCACAGGGTGCGAGGTGTCTCTAGATTTGTTTTTGTCTGGTTTCTAGGGCTAGATCAAGGTCTATAAGTTAGATTAGGTTCTATATGGATAGATTAGGTATCCGGGGATAGGTTACGTCTCTAGGGCTAGATAAGTATTCTAGATTAGGTCTCCAGGGTTCTAGGTCCACATTAGGCTTTCCAAGGCTAGATTTGTTTTTGTCTGGTTTCTAGGGCTAGATTAGGGTCTATAAGCTAGATTAGGTTCTATAGGGATAGATTAGGTCTCTGGGGCTAGGTTACGTCTCTAGGGATAGATAAATATTCTAGATTAGGTCTCCAAGGCTGTAGGTCCACAGTAGGATTTCCAGGGCCACATTTGTTTTTGTTTGGTTTCTAGGGATATATCATGGTCTATAAGCTAGATTAGGTTCTATAGGGATAGATTAGGTCTTCGGGGCTAGGTTATATCTCTAGGGATAGATAAGTATTCTAGATTAGGTCTCCAGGGTTGTAGGTCTGCATTAGGCTTTCCATGGCTACATTTGTTTTTGTCTGGTTTCTAGTGCTAGATCAGGGTCTTTAAGCTATATTAGGTTATATTTCTTAGAAGGGACATGTAGATCTAGCTTCCAACCCATATAGTGTGATTCTGATATATTTCAGTTTGATAGTATTTCCTCTTGTGATCAGGGTGAATGTCAACATTATTGATCTAGCGGCTTAGGAGCATGTAGGGGTGATTGTACCGCCTGATATATTTATATCATTTGTTTCTTCCATCCATGAGAATTCCAATTATATAGCAGAGGATAGGTGTGAATCAGATGAGATTGAATTCATCCATGCACGTTCTACAAATCTAGCTACGACTCTGGAATCACCCTCAACAACGTACTCCATTAAGGAATCACACCTCTCTAAAGAATAAGTGATTAGGTTCTAGATTAGGTCTCCGGGGCTAGGTTACGTCTCTAGGGCTAGATAAGTATTCTAGATTAGGTCTCCAGGGTTGTAGGTCCACAATAGGATTTCCAAGCCCACATTTGTTTTTGTTTGGTTTCTAGGGCTAGATCAGGGTCTATAAGCTAGATTAGGTTCTATAGGGATAGATTAGGTCTCCATGGCTAGGTTATGTCTCTAGGGCTAGATAAGTATTCTATATTAGGTCTCCAGGGTTGTAGTTCCACATTAGGCTTTCCATGGCTACATTTGTTTTTGTCTGGTTTCTAGTGCTAGATCACGGTCTTTAATCTATATTAGGTTATATATTTCTTAGAAGGGACATGTAGATCTAGCTTCCAACCCATATAGTGTGATTCTGAGATATTTCAGTTTGCTATTATTTCCTCTTGTGATCAGGGTGAATGTCAACATTATTGATTTAGCGGCTTAGGAGCATGTAGGGGTGATTGTACCACCCAATATATTTATATCATTTGTTTCTTCCATCCATGATACTTCCAATTATATAGTAGAGGAGAGGTGTGAATCAGATGAGATTGAATTCATCCATGCATGTTCTACTTATTCTTTAGAGAGGTGTGATGCCTTAATGGAGGACGTTGTTGAGGGTGATTCCAGAGTCGTAGATAATGTGAGTATTTCAAAGTATAGAGCCATGGATTATCCCTTGAATGGTTTGAGATGGATTGTATCACAAGAGATGGTATGTGATTGATATGCACACTTGTAATAACTTTTTCAATGGATTTCAGATGTCAGATTGTCATTGGATTAGCGTTATTCCCTTAAGCAATTAAGATATCTAGCTTCAATGGAGGACACCTTGCATGGTGGCCACATGGAGTATTCACTTGGTGGGATAACACACTAAAAGAGACATGAAGCAATGTGTATTGCGGAGGAGGGACACAATGCCTAGATAGAATATGGTGCTATGGTTTCCTTTTTGGAGGATTGGAGATGGATTGATGGTATTTTCTTACATATGTACATATGTACTCTACAAGTGGATCACTTCGCTAGTGCGTGGATCACTTATGTTTCTTCCCTGGAGTGCTATCATATGTTATATATATGCTATATAAGATGAGTTTTCAATCTTGTTTATGCATATGAAGTTTTCTTAAAGGGATGGAAACTTGAATTGGAGTGATTGGTGTAAAACATATAATGGTGTAAAACATCAATGTATTGTAATAGTAACTTAAACATCAAATCAACGATATAAGATAACATGATCTACAAGAAATAAACTATCTAACATGAATAACATTAGACATGCATGAATAAACAATCACATGACTATACTATGTACCTCAATCAATTAGGCCTTCTGGATCCTCTCTATTCTTTATCGTCTCAAACAATCTCTCGTGCTCTGCATGAGGTAGTAAGTAGCGTACCTTGTTCGATGACTTCATTGACACTTTTTGTAGTTGGATGTTTGTACCAACGATCAAGTGCGTAAAGTGATACACCCGTGAACTTGATCTATAATTCATGTATGTGTAGCCATTTCTCTTTGGTACCTTTCCATCTATTGTAAGATATTCTCCCTGAACAACCATCAAGCCAGTCAGAAAGGTAATGGCTTCACAATCAGTTAATGATGCAAGGAGTGTTTCCTTCCCCTAGATGCATCATGCCAACCAATAATTCGTTCCAATTGAATTGTTTGTCGGGACGACAACTGTGTAGATATGTCCTGCAAAAATGCATTTTATGGTCATATTCCAACAAATTTGATAACATGGTTAATTAAAAAAACAAGAAGGGAACCAGGATATGAATGCATAAATGTTTACCTGGCTATACAAGATCAAATATATGATCATATTCATTCGAAATAGAAGACTGGCCTTCCTCTAACTCGATTGTTTCAACAATTGCACGTGGGTCTACTGCAAGTGATACATGATCCCTTTCATCAACCCAATCCGTTGATTCACAGTCATCCCACTCACCACTACTACAAGGCCCACAAAAGCAAGCAAGTTTCCACGTCCATATTTCAAATAAGGGGTTATTTGAGCTTCGAACCGAATGAAATCCATGAGTGCCTTGTACAATACTACAACTATAAGAACGTGATCGATCTATATTAACCACATGCTAGAAATTTCTGACAACATGTCCTCTACCTATTGGTTTGTGCTTCTTTGTGGTTCGATCCAACACCATTGAACTATGGAGTCTGCATCCTGAATATGAGGGGTTTTCATGCACCTCATATCCTCCCTTCTTAGGGAAGTTTTGAGAGATGCTCCAGCCCCATCATGCTCTCCCTTTCCATGACCGGTCTCAAAATAGTTCCATATATGCAACACATCATAATTCTTGTGCAAAATACTCAACCACTCGAATACACGTGCATTTTTGAACTAGCCTGCACAACCATCTGACCATATCCAATGCTGATCCATCTGTATACCTCTCTCCTTTAGCTGATCATAGAAAATTCTGAAGCAATGCTGCACATAATGTAGGTCGTGGCACCTGTTATCACTAATGTAGAAGTTGGTCTCTTTCAATATTATCCTCATGTCATTGCTTCTCTCTGGTGTGTGCCTATACGTGCCATGGACCATTATGCTAACTTGGTTTGAATGGTAGTATTGAATTTGAATCTCATTCTATGGATGTAGGGTGTAGTTTTCAAAAATGTCCACAACCGACAATATTGTGCCATTGGGAAAGGTGTCCCTGGACCGTCTGTACTGTTCATCCTGCCATCGTGCTAGATGGACATGTTGTACATACTGCTCGGTCTTTTTGTATAATTCCTTCATGAATTCACAAATTTGTACTTGGTGCCACAAAACCAAGGGAATTAATACGATGTGACATTTACAATATGAATATATATGTATAAATTCAACATGTACAGTATGAAAGTATGCAAACTTAGATTAACTATGACTTCACCAATTTGTGAAAGTATGCAAACTTAGATTACTTATCCCTTAACAATGTTGCACCCGAGAGCACCAGTCGAGACTAGAGAGCAACTAAGAAGCGTGGAACCCTCCTGCCAATGCACGAAATCAGTGATTAAATGATGAATGTAAATTTATAAATAAGAAAAATTAATTGGAAACCAAAACAAAATTTCGTTGGATCCAAACCATACCTCTTGATAGAGAAGTCGAGGTGCCGAGAGCATATCTCTCCAACACAAATAAGGCCTCGGTGATAACTCATTACATCAACAACCTTAAAAACCCTGGAAGGTCACCTCTGCGTTTAAATCTGGTACTGGAACTGAGCAGGGTGTGCCAAGATGGCCATGGTGGCCAAAAGAGCTCGGCTCTCCAAACCCTCAATGAGCATCAAGTGATAATGCCAAACCCTCGGCATGAATTTAGGGTTTAAATCTACGTGGAGTCATTCACCAAACAATCATGTGGCCTCATAAATGCATCCTGTATGTCCACCACTACACTTTTAATTCTTAACCACTGTCCTATAGTTGTGCTTTCACCTTGTTGTATCAAATTTTAATCTGGATGTGCCCAAAGCTATGGTTGTGGAAATATTTCAAACCTATGCTATCATATGGATAGGATCCACTTTGGACTTATTACGAACCATGCATATGATATAGTTAGGGTCACACTCTTTGCCATGCAACTTTAATGTTTAGCTAAGTTATAACTTAGCTCTTGTAAACTATAACTATATTAATCAATTCTTGAATGGGAGTCCCTACCTGTAATCTGTACAAGGTAATGCCAGAATGCATTAGCTTCAGGGTTGCTCCATAACTCCTTGCCAAACAAAGAAACAAATCAGAATCAAATAGACACAACATAGGAATAATAATTCAAACATCATCGACGATACAAGAAATCAATTACTTTAGACAAAGGATTGCTTTTAACGTCGTTAAGACACATTAATAAATAACGAATGTTTGTAAACAAATAAGTGTCGCAAATACAAATGAAGTTAAGCATTTAATAAAGAGACAAACGTTCATAAGTATACTTCCGCATAGCAATTAGTAGCTATTATACTGCTTAGATTTTTTTTTTAAATTTTGGTGAATTTTGGAGGTGTTACATCAACTTTAACACATCTATTTGATTCGATGACGGTTTAGTGTTATCATGCCAAATAAATTTGTACTAGTTCTTTAACATCATCAATAAGCTTCATGTTTGAATGAGGTAACCTACCAACAAGGGCTCAACAACCATTTTGTACTAGTTTTTTCAGAGTCTTTCTATCTACTTTAAATATTTTACATGTGTGTGATAACAAGAGACGTTGCCTTGTGGATTTGTCTACAATCAATTCTTACAGTACACGACGGGCCGCATTAAGATATTTTGTACGCCAATTTTTTCCAATCAAATTAAATGCATATTGTAGATTTCTAACAACATGATTGTTGGACTCTGAACTTATAACTACCTTTATGCTTAAAATTCTCATAACATGAGCTAGACAATGTGATTTTAATGAAGCCATAAACAATTGACATTTTGCTGCATCGGTTTTGGATTCAAAAAATTCTTTGATGATCCTGCTACAATGGAAATCAATAGTACGTTTGGGAAACTTACCTTCAAGTCCTGAAAAGGAAATTTCATCCACATGAATACGTCTAGGAGTTCTTCGTCGTCCACTTGATAGTCGAGGCAAGGGAGTCAGAAAGGAATTATGAGTCTCATCACCATTTTGTTGTGGCCCTTTGTTCACAATTTGGTCCTCCAAGGGAGTGTGTTCGACATGTGTGTGCTCTTCTTAGGGAGGTTTCCAATTAACAACTTGTTCAACATCCATCCCTACATACTCGACATCAATCAAGATTTGAATGACTTCAACCACTTCATCATTGCTTGTTGATGGATTATTCGTTGGATGATCACTTGATATTGGATTTTGAGAGGGATCCATTACCCGCATCCGTTTCACTCCTCCTGATGAACCCGATGTCATTGTGGCATGCATTGCGCTAGGATCTAAGGCACTGACATTTTGATTTCTATGGTTTTCCATGTACAACTTGGCCTTTTCTCTTATCTCATGGGCCTTTTTAGGGGGCAACTCCTTCCTTCTAGAGTTTCTTTTATTATTACGTCTGTTGCCCATCTTCAATACATTTTTTAACAAAACAAAAATATCACCCATGCAAGAAGAAATAACAAATAAGATATTATTTTTCAATTTTGAAATGAGGAAAACAAACTTTTACCATGGTTATGACTTGTATAATGTGGATGATTATTAAAACTTGATGTAGCAATTGATTGGGTACTATGCAAACCTATGTGTGTTATCTTCGTAAGTGTACAATGTAAACTATGGTCATAGAAGTATGTTTTGTTTTCTTGACATTGGACATATAGAGAAAACTAATATTGTAGCAGGAAATAAGGTGGCATGAGGCCATTGCAACTATCACAAAAAAATGATCGATGTGGTGCAGCAAATATACTTTTTCTCTCAACATCCCATTAGTCTGTACATGCATAAAGATTGTGTTACTGGTATCGATCATACACTTATTCAATCAAATATTGATGTGGGATTTAATAATTTTTCAGCAATGCACAACCCAACCTAGGTTGGCATCAAGGTCCTCCTATCCATCTTAGTGACATAGGCTTATAAAGTGGTGAATTCCCTCATTTTGAGTGCAACTCACTTTTGTCTTCATGTGTGGCTGTGGTTTCCCATTTTATGTCTAATACAAGGTATTTTTTAAGGATTCTAATATTATACTTAAGTATAGTATTCTCGGTGATTATTTTGGATTGAAAAAAACATATATATAGATCGGTAGGCAAATATCAAATATGAAACATACAATTTATTACTGAAATTTATAAATTTTGGCAAAAATTATGATAAAAAAAACATATTTTATGTATTTATAGGCGATATTAGAGACTAAAAACGAACAAATAATGAATTTATTTTTTGAAAAATGGCCCAAAAAATAGCCAATTGGCGAAATTTCGCCCCTAAAAATTACCGTGGTCTAATACCATGGGAGGGTCCTCATTTCACATTTGTCCTTAATTGGTCATCATCTTGAAACAATGTACAACAAAATCTAGTGAGAATGTTTTCTTATAATCTTAAAAGATATTGAGAATGCCCTAGATATAACATCAACATCACCTCTAGGACCTCAATTTGAGATGTTTTCTTGTCATCTTGAAACAATGTACAATGAGCCTCTTTTTGGTAGCTTGGCACTTGGCACATGGTTTTTTGACAATAGTTTGTGCTAGTAGATGGTATTGGATGGTGGTATGGGATGTTAGTAGGAGCACATTTCCTACAAAAGGATAAGCTCCTACTCACATCGATTTCATGTTTTGGATGAGGGAAAATTGCCCCTAAAGATTAAGAATTTGATTCTTTTGGTGTTTGTGTGAGTTGTTGTAGTGAAATCATGAGAAATTCAACAAATGTTTGTGTATTGGATTGAGTTATGTGATTATGAAATGTTATTGGTGGTGATGCAAGTAATTTTTTTTAGTATCTTTATGAAAGGTTGAAAGCATTGCTTGGTACATGTTGTATTTTTTTTTTGTGGTAAGATGTTTTTATTGTCCATGTTGAAGATTAAGAAGACTAAAATACATTTACCATACAATTCATGAGGAAAAACTAAAATACATACAATTCAAACAAAGTGAATGAATACTAAGATACAATTCATAAGGAAAAATTGTCACCATACCTCAAGGATTGCTCTTTGCTTGAAATGTAAAATGGTCTTTTGATGTATCCACTATATGTAAGAAGAGTTCAAGTGTGTCCAAGCAACATGAGAATTCAATCCAAAGAGCCAAATATAATCCAGCTGTTGTGTATTCAATCCAAAGAGCCAAATATAGTCCAACTGGTGTGTATTCAATACAAAGAGCCAAATAGAGTCCAATTGATGTGTATTCAATCCAAATTGTCAAAGAAACACGAAAAGGTGTGTGAATTCAATCCAAAATGCAAGTGATTGTCGAGCTGTGTGTGAGAAGAGTGAAAAAATGTGATATGAGCGAAACAAATGCGAGAGAAGAGCATGGGTTATTTGCAAATTTTTTATGTTCAGCAGAGGTGTGCACGCACTAGGATCGTGCACGTGTTAGCAGCGCGTGCGCCTCTGTTGAACGTTGCTTTATTCGGTGGGTAAAATTTAGTTAATTTTATTTCCCAATGAATCTCTATTTACCCATTTATTCTTAGATACCCTCCCCCATAAAGGCCTTTAGGCCCTCTTCTAAACCATAATCCCCAAGTGCATAAGTGATTCTAGGTGTTTAGGGGTTAGGGTTATAAGGATTGTAGGTTAAGAGTTGTCAAATTTATGGGGTTAAAGGTTATATATTTTAGTGTTCAAAATTGATAGTCTTTAATGGTTATAGGGGTAATGATTTCTCCCTGTAAACCCCTAACCCCCAATTTCTCTCTTGCACCATTTAAACTCCTAACCTCCAATTTTTCTCGATCTCATATTAAACACCTAACCCTAATTTCTCTATCTTTTCAAACAAACTTGATATCTTTATTTCCCTCTAAACCCATAATCTCCAATCTCTCTCTCTCTAACTAAACCCCCTAGCCCCAATATATCTCTCTCTCTGAACCCCTTACCACCAATCTCTCTCTCTCTGAACCCCTTACCACCAATCTCTTTCTCTCTAAACCCATATGATCCAATCTCTCTCTCTCTCTCTCTCTCTCTCTCTCTCTCATTGCCTAACCTCCAATATCTCCCTCTCTAAACCTATAACACCTAATCTCTCTCTTTATATATGTCCCTATAAAACCATAAATTTCAATCCACCCCCCCACTCTCTCTCTACCCCTAACCACCAATCTCTCTCTCTCTTTAAACCTCTTTCTCCAAACCTCTCTCTCTCTCTCTCTCTCTCTCTCCTAACACATAACCATCAATCTCTCACTTTATCGAACCCTAAACCCATAACCCCCTCTCTCTAACCCATTATCCCCCAATATATATCTCTTCCTCCATAAGACCCTAACCACCATTTTCTCTCCCTTTATCTATCTCTCTAAACCATTAAACCACAATATTTCCCTCTCTCTCTTTCTGTACCTCTCCCCACCAATATCTCTCTCTCTCTAAAACCTAAGCCCTAATCTCTCTCTCTCTCTAATCCCCTATCCCCCAATATCTCTCACTCTAATCCCCTATCCCCCAATCTCTCTCTCTAAATGCCTAGCCCCCAATATCTTTCTCTCTAAACCTGTAACCCCCAATCTCTCTCTCTCTCTCTCTCTCTTTGAACCACTAATCTCCAATAAATTTTTCTCTCTAAACCCCTAACCACCAATCTCTCTCTCTCTCTCTCTCTCTGTAATCCCCTAACCTCAATTCTCTCTCTCTCTCTCTAAACCCTTAACAATTGATCTCTCTCTTTCTATATCTCTCTCTAAACCCCTAACTTTCAATATTTGTGTGTGTGTGTGTGTGTCTATACAAATAACCCCCAATATATATATATATATATACACACACCTAACCCCCAATATCTCTCTATACCTATTGTAAACTATTCTATAGGTTAGTTTTGGGAACTTTGTCAAATGTTTTTCTAATGTCCACAAAGAAACATAAAAGACTAGTTTTATTATTACAACACTCCTGGGGTGGTCATGTGTGTTTCTTTAAGGTATCATTCATGGCCTTGAATGCCTCAAATATTCCTTTAGGGCATAATGTATAGGATTCCTTGATCATGCATAGAGCCTCAAAATCCATAATTACTAGGCTAACGAGACATCTCCTCTCATAGGCTAAATAACATCAACATCTCTAGTCATAGGTTAAAGAGCATCGTTGACAAGCCACGTGTTTTTTTATTCATCCTTCTTGGCTATGGATGATTACAAGCATTATGTAGGGAATAAGATCTAATTTTCCTCTCTCGACCATGTTTAGGGATGCAAGACCCATACCTAGTGCTCAAAAACGTCTAATGTTCCCACAAAGTCACTAGAATACCAAAGAAACCATCAAAAAGTCATCTTTGGTGGTTGCATGCATCATTGATGGACCCTTATTCCTAGAATATTCCTTTATGTCCCAATTCCTCAGCTTCCTCCATTGACCACGTTTAATACCTCAACACCGAAACTTGATGCTCAAAAATTCCTAATGGTGCCCATATCCCTCAAGAGATCCTATGTGATGGTTCAAGGTGAAGTTTTTAGCCCTAGATGCCCATATCATTACCCATAGGAAAATTATACTCTCAAGGGATCGACTGTGGTGGTTTAAGGTGTTTTTATTAAAGTAGGTTTCCTAAAATATTGCTTTAGATCATAAGGATTAGGCTCATCTCTTGAACATGTCAAGTTCCTCATGACCCATACTTAGTGCTCATAACCTTCTAATAGTGAGATATCACCACCTATAGGCCAAATGTCATACATAGAGGTCATGTGTGGTAGTTCAAGGGATTATTAGTTTCCCTTGAGCTTCAAAATTTATATTTTAGGCCTAATTTCAATGTCTCATTCCTTTACATTGGTTTATGGATCAAGACCTATACATAGTTCTCAAGCAAATATGATCATTTGAAGGTGAAGTATCTTCTTGCGATGTCATATGTGTTTATTGCACCAAGAGTAGCGAGGTGCTTACAACTTAGTATGGGGGAGATGTGGAATGTAATGTAGCGTAACGCCGTCACTTTATGTACCCAAAAGAAAAAGTAATTAAAAAAAGTTATGCCGGCTCATAAAATAAAAAGTGAAAACCAATTAAAAAATAATTTAATCAAATCCATATCCGCTCATAAAACAAAAATTTAAAACCAGATAAAAACGCATTAAAAAAATAAGACCTCAAGAAATTGGATGCCTCTCAGTGCTTGATAGATACGCGTTTATAATGGATCTATGCTGGTTCAAGGAAACAATCATATGATAATGATACCATAGTGGCACAATTATCCTCAATAGGCCAATGATACCCTCAAAATGGTATATGTTCTTGGTGGAGGAAACCTTGTTATCCCTAAATGGATGTAACATTCCTTTTAGTCCCGAGCTTCAAGTATCCTCCCATGACAATGTCCAAACCCCCAATTTCAAAGACTTGGATACATAGTGCCATGGAATCATGGATATCCCTGCAAAGTCATACATGATTCTTTGAGACATTTTTCATGGCTTTGGATGCCTTAATGGTTTCTTTAGGGCCAAATGCATGGTCTTTTTACCTCAAATTTCATTCCCAAGGCCTTGAGACACATACCTATTTATCCAGATCACATAATTGCACCAACATCCCTAATAATAAGCCATTGGCACACTCAAGAAGCCATGTGTGGTTGGTTGAGGAAATCTTCTTAGTCTTTGATGGCTAGAAGACTTCTTCAGGGCCCAAGGTTTTGGTATCCTCCACTAAGCATGTCCAAGGCCCCAAGACATAAATATAGAGCATCATGAATACCATTGAAAAAGTCATCTATTGTGCTTTGAAACATTTTTCATGGATATATATGCCTCAATGCTTTATTTAAGGATAAAGTCAAAGTATTCTTCCCTAGAGCACCATCCTAAAGGCCCCAAGACATGAACATGCTACTTAAAAATATCGAATGGCACTAATAGCCTCAATCATAGAGTAATGATACCCTCAAGACGTCACGCGTGGTTGGTGGATGAAATATTCTTATCCTTGGATGGCTAGAAGATTCATTTAGGTCCATAGGATCAACTCTCCTCCCTTGACTATGTCCAAGGTCCTAAGGCCCTTAGACATAGATACATATTTCCACATATATCCCTATGAGGTAATGCATGGTTCCTCGAGGAATTTCTCATGGATTTGGATTCCTTAATGGTTTATTTAGGTACAAATGCATGGTATTCTTCCAAAGAAAACCAGTTCCAAGGACTTAAGACATGTAGATACTAAGTTCAAAACCATATAATGGCACTTCCATCCTCAATCACAGGACAATGATACCTCAAGAGGCCATGTGTATTTGGTGGAGGTAACCTTCTTATCCCTAGATAGATTTAAGATTCCTTTAAGGTCCAAGTCTTAGGTCTCCTCCCTTGACCATGTATAATGCCCTAAGTCCCCAAGACTTGGATACATGGCACAATGGATACCCCTGTAAAGTCCTGTTTGGTGCTTTTAGACTTGTTTGTGGTCTTGGATGTCTAAATGGTTTCTTTATGGCCAAAGGAACAGTATTCTTCCATAAAACATCACTCCCAATGCCTTGATCAGGCACATACATATTGCTCAAAACCACTTCATGGTATCGACATCCTTAATCATAGGCCAATGATACCATCAAGAGGTCATATGTGGTTAGTGGAGGAAATCATCATAGCTCTTTCTGGATAGAATATTCCTTTAGGGCCCAAGGTTCGGGTCTCTCTCTCTGACTATATCTCTAAATTGGCTATGGGTTATAGGTTTTAAGGGTTGGGTGTTTGATGATAGAGTTTAGGGTTGATGAAAATTAGAGGTTATAAGGGTTAGAGGTTAATTTTTATTTGACTAGACACTTTAAAGGCTAGGATTACATGGTTAGGATTATAGGGGTTAAGGGATATATATCATTATGTGTTAGTATTTAGAAGTTTTAGGGGCTATACTAGTTTAGGATTATAGTGGGACAAGATTTATGATGGTTAGTTGTACTAGGGACTAGGGATTGCAGTGGCTAGGGACTAATGGTCAAGGGTTTGGGGTTTGAGATATAGGGGTCATGGATTTATGGTTACAAGGATGGAGATTTATATGTACACGAGAATAATACAAGTTAGTGATTTTGTGTAATAATATATCTCCTAACCCTTGTGGTGAAGGAGAGAAGAGAGGGGTGAGGGAGGAGGGACTGGGTAGGGTTGAAGAAAGGGGGGGTGGGGTTATATAGAGGGATGGGGGTTTATGGAGAGATAGATAAAAATAAAGGTGTAAAAAAGAATGTTTGCACGCATAAACGCATGCGCTCACAGCAACGCATGCGTGCCTCCACGCGTGCGCGCATTTGCGCGCACACATGTTTGGATTCAATGTTTTTTGGCGCCCTTGCGAGTTTGGTATTAGCTTCGGATTGCCAAAACTTGATTCTCGGTCTAAGTTATGGAAGAACATACCAACTTATGTAACTTCATGTTTTTCACGCTTAGTTCCGCATATGCTCCACTTGTGCACTATTGATGAAATTGTACACACTTGTCGAGATCTATGTGCAGATTCTAAGTATATATTTTTTGAATAGATCTGTTATTGTTTTCTATTTTTAATTAATTTTTAACTGCACTCATGTCAAATTTGTAAAAAACATAGGTCGTTTATTTGGGCTATAAATTTTGATTGGCTTACATATTTCGAAAATGGAAAAGAACTCGCACAAGGGTACAAGAATAGCTACAAGCTAAAAAATAAGTTGGTTGATTATGTTCAGACCATGATATGGTGGACCAACACTCGACCATGTAGTTTTAAGCCTTCATTGACTTTCCTACAATTTAAAAAATATATAAAATTAACTTTTAAAATCTTGGAAAAATAGCCCTGCACAAAATTCGTTTGTTGCCTACGCCGCTACATATTTTTTTCCTCATAAATTGACAATTTACATATCAAATCAGTGGACCAACACGAACATATGCATTATGTTTTAGAGAAAAAATAACAAACCAATCTTAAAATAATGAAATTTTGGGGTGGTTACACCACTTTTCCATAAATAAAAGTTATATATTCTGGAAGGTGATCAATTTTTCTACGTTTCATATTTTTCACCTAATTTTAAATTTTTTTATAGGTACCTCTAATAATTCATTTTAATGATAAGATTTATGTTTTTCCAGCATGTCATTGCAACTAACGTGTCATAAGTGGGTATCATTACCTTGCACCAGCCCTTAAGATTTAAGACAATTATTTTAGTTGTCCCCCAGCTTTGAACTATAAAGGAAATGTTTGTTGAAGTTGAAGGGGGCGTTGGTGGTGATGGCAAATCCTTACTTCTTGAATTTTGTACATGATTGTATGAATGGGTTGAATTTTGTACTTCTTGAGTAGGGGGTCAAATTTTCTGAAAACATTTTTAGTGATGTTGTGAATGTTATGCTTGATAATGATGTTAGTGAGAATTATTATTTTATTTCTTATTATGGATGCATCGTTCAATTTCCTAATTTATTTGTTTTCAAGTTAAAGGAACATTTCTGTGGATTACAACAATTAATTGTTGAATGTTAAATATGTTTAGATATTGAAGTGTATATACTAGGAATAATTTTTACTATCTGTTAAAAAGTATAACTTGCCATCTTCCTCTTTATAATTTGAATGCATGGACTATATTCATGAATAATATAAAGTTAATTATTTTACTTTTATATATAGTACTAATGTTTTTATACCCTATTAAAACTTAGAAATTATTACATTCATAAATAAGATGTTGAAACTTCATTAATAATGATATCTTCCCCTATGCATTCCTTTAGTTTATAAATTTGCTCTAATTTAAAATAGTTTTAACTATTTATTATTTTAAAAATACATTTCATATAATAGACAAAAATATATAAAACACAACAACTTATAAACCAATATGCCACTTAACCCGTTGGAAACACCATCCCAAATCACATCTAACTTAAGATATGCAAGTAATTGTTTTCCTTTATTGTTGACGAGTGATATTTACGATAACATTATAATAAAATAATGTTTTGAAAAATGCTTCATATATGTATATATATTATTATTATTATTTTTTCTTATTAACAAAATATTCACTAAAATATGTCACTTTTAATCATTCAACCACTTAAATAATTTTTAAATCTCATCTTACATCACTTAAGATTATTCAACTTATAATAAGAATAATAATAACGACATTAAATAATTATTTAAATCTCATTTTAAATGTCCTCCCTTATCATTTAAACATGTGAGTTGGTGAAACAACTTTATTTAAATCTCATTTTATATGTCCTCCCTTATCATTTAAACATGTGAGTTGGTGAAACAACTTTATGAAAAGGTGACTTTTTACTCTTCTCTCTTATTTTTTTTCAACCGAAAAAAAAAAAAAACGTACTATTGTTATTCTCAAAATCAAATAGTACAAAATATTGTCACCTCTCCTGCGAAAGGTAGTTTCAGTCCTCTGTGGCTTTTTTCTTCCATATACATCATCATATATATTTAAAAAAGGTGCTATACATCGGGTCATAAAATATGACTGACAAAATATATCCGCAACACATACTGTCCAAAAGGTATCCTACAAAAAGAAAATCTCCCCACATTCCAGTAGACTGGAATCCATCCATTCTTCCCAAACCAAAAAACCTTCAGAGCCCAGGAATGCCTGTTTTGAAAGTGAGTCAGCCTGGGAATTGTATTCACGGTAGATGTGTTCAAATATAATATTATCCTGCTTGTCAATCTCCATCCTCGTCCTCTCACACCAGTGTGTAAGGTCAATAACATTTAGTTCAAATTCATTAGATGCCCACTTTATTGTGACCCTTGAGTCACCAAAAACCCTGATGTTAACAAGTCCAAAACTGTTTGCCCATCTTAGAACACAGAACACTCCATAGTGCGAGCAATTATACATATACATATAAGATGATCGATTTTTTCAAAATATATATAATAAATAATAAATATTATATAAATTAAAATACGTGATATAAAACAAAGTTAATTATCTTGAAACCTATCGATGCTGAACAACACAGAAAGTCGGATAGTATCCGCCATGTGAATTGTTTTGTTGGTTACGATGGTAGTACAGCTCACTTATCAAAAGTCGACGCTTAACACCCTAATCACATGAATACTGCTCAAACACATGTATACTGCTCAAACACAGGACTAAAGTTCCGGATGCTTTTCACAGAAACACAGCCATCTTGCACGGCCAAAGTACAAAGCCAACTGCAAAACTTTTTCAGCTTGAAGGCTTTGGCCCGGTTTAATGTTAAAATAATTATTTAAACTGCATTTTGATTCAGAGAAACTAAGTCCACAAAATGTTTTCACAGATTCTACAACAACGTATCATCTCAAAATAAAATTAAAAAAAATGAACGGATGCTTTATAAACCAATCTCCGTGTCTGTAACTCGGTAAGTATTTGTGATTTGTGATTATGGCAGCTCCTCTGTATCATATCAGAGTCCCTAAGCCTCTGCTGCGTGCTGCCTTTTTATTGGGATCTGTAAGACATTGGATCTACCACGTTCTTGGGTTTTTTAACAAACCTGCTGAAGTTGTTGTGTGGCCAGACCATGGTGCAATGTCGAGCCCTGCCCTCATGGCCGAGGAGGATCAGCGCCGAGTGCTTCGGCTGGAAAAGTTTGGTCTGATACAAGAGGAATTGGGAGACGACCTTAAAAACGACGACGCTGTCTGCGCTGTTTGCTTGAGCGACTTTGCGATGGATGACAAGGTCCTGCTGCTCACTAATTGCTGTCACGTTTACCATGAAACTTGTTTAACAAAATGGCTTGATGTCCAGCAGAGGAGCTGTCCTCTCTGTAGATCTCCCTGTTAAAAACGAGTAATGTGTTTACAGAACAGAAGGTGTGTTAGATGATCCACGTCGGCGTGCTGTGTTTGTAGTGAATGAAGGCAGTTGTTGTTGTTTCATATTTTTTCGTTGATCTTACAGTTTATCTCAAAGGGCAGAGGTTTGATTTCTTTGTTCTAAGATATCAAATACTTTCTTGAGAGGTATCTCCCGTCTTCGAATTCTTTTTGAGCAAATTGTGTTAAAAATATTTATAGGTGTGGAAGCTGGATGCAATTTCTTGTTAAGGAAGTGCGTGGAAGTAATGTATTATGAAGTTGATCTTCTGCGGTAGCCATAAGTTGGTTTTTGTGGGGTTTAATTTTTATCATATAACTGGTTCAAATTTTATAGTGAAAGTTGATGGTTACAATTTTGTAGTGAAGGTTAGTGATCCTAATACTAAAAGAGAATTGCACTTGACAAGTTAGTTGCGTTGTGTAGGGTTACATAATACTTATGAGTCAAAATGGATAAGCATGAGAATGAGAATAAGAATGAGTAGAATACTTGGTTAGTAAACTTAAATGTGGGAATCCGGCATTCATCTTAAACCTTGCTGCTTCAAATCATAAAACTCTCCTGTATGAAGATCATAATACTAATGCTCCTTGGAAGCACCGCTGTTGAATTAGCGACCGCAGGGTCAAGGTTTCAATTCTCAAGACGTGGCTGGCCGAAAGACACAGGGATGAGGGGGCGAGGAAGAGACATATAGAGAAAGGAGAAAACTTGGACTCTGAACAAGATTAGAGCGTCCTCGTCCAGCAGTTATGGCTAAGATGAAGCCCAGATTGAACAACTTGTGCAGTGCAAGCACTTCTAGAACAGGTGGTCAGACGATTGTGTGAAAAGGTCAAAGATATTCTCATGGAAGTAAGTATGTGCAGCCTGTCAATTTCACTGTTTAGGTTTAGTATTTATGGAAAGTATCCAATATGAATTATTGGTTTCTATGAGAATCAAAGTATGGTCAGAATTATATTTATTATATAGAGACTTAATTTATAAGAATTGAACATGAATAAGGAAAGTAATCATCATTCTTCTCAACCACTTAATTTGGGAACATTTTGTCAATTACAAGATGTCACAAAGTATTGCCCGGTCAAATACTCTTAATTTTTTTAATAAGACGTCAAAGGAACGGCCAAACATTTTGATTACAAGTATTGTTGAGGTTCATCAAATTTTAATAACAGCCATTATTTTTTTATTATTGGTTCTCTCCACGAGTATTTTGAAGTGTTACGGTTGGCAACATGGCATTGTTAATGAGAAGAATCATATTGTTTTCTAGGTAAGTGAAACTGGAGCGGTGAAAGCCTGAACTGTAGCGGTTAACCTAAACTTTGAAGCTTGAGTTTCCATATTCAAAAATTTAATTACTGGATCTTCGAAGCTATACAGACAGCTACGTGTAACACAGTAGTTACACAGTTATATTGGTAGTAGACTTGTGTTAAATGCTAGAATTAAGTTTAGCCACAGTGCCACTTACTACCACATTAATCTTTACTTGTTAGTGCTTAATGTTGTGGTTAATGCATTAAGCTGGAATTAACGTTGCAACATGAAGATCGTAGTTGTTACTTGTTAGTTGTTTCCTGTCGCTGTGGGCAGCGACTGCCTATTCTTGGACTATTTTGAAAAATTGTGGCCTCTGCCTATTCTTGGGCCAATTTGAAAAATTGTGGCCTCTGCCTATTCTTGGGCCAATTTGAAAAATTGTGATAGCTTATATAGAATTTTGAATTTGAGATTTCAGAACTAAGCATTGATTGAAGAAATTTGAACTCTCATTTTTGTTATGGTGTAAGAAGTTAGTACCACCCATTGTAAATACCATGATCAATTTCAAACACTGATTTCTATAGAAATCCGCGAGTCCGAACTTCAAGATGATCTCCAATGGCGAAGCTGCTAATTTATCTCCTGTGACCCCTTTGGGAGCTGCTAAGTGATTCCAAGACGCTGCAAGCTATAAGATATATCTGGAGGGAATACACAGTCATTTTCAGCGTTATAGTGGGACTGATTTTTGTGGTTTATGAAGGTTGTAAGTTGAATTTCAAACCTGTTGGTGACTGCATCTCCTAGCTGGGCGTTTAACTCCATGTTTATCAACTATATTTTACTCCACTAAGCTAGCTGGGCGTTTAACTCCATGTTTATCAACTATATTTTACTCCACTAAGCAAATTGTTCGTGGAATCCATTTGACCGTGTGCCATTAAAATGAGGGTTACTCTTTATTGTCTAAAAAATCAGGTCAGGAAAATGGTTTATATTCAAACCTTTCTCATTGCTTGTAATCATTGTCATTCCATTAATAAATTTAGAGATATCTCTTATTTTTTATAAATTTAAAATTGTTTTGTTTTTTTTAAATAATTCTATATTTTTAAGAAAATTGTTTTTGTTTTATATTATTTTATTGCCTTAAAATTTCAAAGGAGAGCATTTCATTCTTATATATGAATTAGGAATGTTTGATAGCAAATCTGTCACTAAAATAAAAAAATTTCTTCCTAGACTACTATAAAGGTCATTGTTAACTATCTTATTAGTATTTGTAAGAATACTTAGTAACCTGTTTTGTCCATTTTTCTTAAAAACAAAACATACCAATCAAGTCACCATTGGTTAGAGGAATGAGAACTACAATAAATGTTATTTGTCTTACTTTTTCATTAGCTATATCATCAAGACAATACAATAGAAAAAGGTTTGTTTTAGTGTAACTAAATATTGATTTTCATTGATTTATGTTACATGCTTATTACTATACCAAGGGAAGAAGATGACCATATCTACCTTACCAGAAACTTAGGAAGATGATCTACAAACCTGCTTGAAAGCATGAACAGGTTCCGTAGACTTAATAAGCAATTAATTATGACCATAAATATTAAGTAGCCGAATCCACCTCCCACCGTTAATATGAGTACATATTGCTCATAGTGTCCTAGTATCAAAGTTTTAATTGACACTTCCTTAACAACCATTTATGGAAATTTGTCTCGAAAAACTTAAATATCCAAGTTAAATCTTGAATATGATTGAGTTATATGAAACATAATTAGTTCTTATTTTATTTTAGTAGTTTTAAGGAAAGCTTATTATTTTTGTAGTTTTAGGGAAGATTTATTGTATTTTGTAAATCTTTTGTAATTTGAAATTAAAATAGTAGATCTTATGTAATGTAAGTTAAGACGTTTTTACATTAATTTCATGATGATTAAAAGAAATTTTAAAGTAACCATTTACATGGAAGAGTTAAAGTAGTTTTAAATTTAAAACTTTATTAGAGAAAAGTGTTTTTTTAATTAAAATTATTAAAGAAGAGTATTTTTTAAATTAAATCTTTATTGTTGAAGGGTTAATTTCTTATAAAACTTCAGTTTTGAAAATCAAAATTTTAAACAATTTTTTTTATGGGCAATATAAGAACACAAAAAGTAAAAAAAAAATGTATGAATGGCAAAGGTAAATCCAAATTCCAACCCGGGGACCTACCAATTAACATATTGTGGTACAAGATTTTATATTGTTTGTTATCTAATATAATTTGTTTTAATAAAAATTAAAACTAGTAAAGGAAAAAATATATAGAAAATAAAATACATGAGATAAAGTAAAAAAAAGAGTAACTTAAAATAGACATTAAAGTTTAAAATGGGAAAAAAAATTTATTTACAAAGTTCCTTTTTTAAATCTAGAAAATTTGTTTAATCTTTCTTTCATGGAGGAGAGGTTCAAAATGATGTTTGTTTTAATGTTTCAATGTAAGCCTAATTATTCAACAAGTTTACTTTTGCAAGGTGTGACAATAAGATCTATAAATCCAATCAAACAAAACCCTTGTCATCTCACATAAGTTAAGATAACATAAATTAGAAATTTTTTGACATAATATGTAGAGGAAATCCATGCACTCAAAAATTGCAATTTACAAAATAAAAACAATAAAAAAATGGTGACAACATATAAATTAAACATTAATATTTTAAGTTTTAACACTACACAAACATTAAACATAAAAAATGGCATAGTTACTTATTCTTTACTTTCACAAAGATATGTTCGTATATCCAAATAATAACCACACTAATATGGCAATGGTACTTAGAAGTTCAATCCAATACTCTCATCTAATAAGCATATCATATCTTATTTTCCTACCTTCTGGTCGGATTTGATTGTGTTAGATTTGTTGCGATGCCAATTGATTCTTGTACATCTTGCATCCTTGTCTTTATCGAGGCACCTATCGATTTTTTAATCCTTATCATTTCACTGTAATTTTCCTGATACGTATAGGCTCTTTGTTGCATTTGTTGTAGCTTAAGATGAGCTATAAATGAAAACTAGTCTAAATAAGATGCTAGGACATCAACTATTGTTGGTGGATTCCCATTCTAACTTCTTGTATTCCACAATTCCTCTTGGGAAAGCATCATATTATTTCGGTGTTAATTGTTGATTAATATTTTTTTTTGAAATGAAGGATTCATTTATGTATGCTATCCTAAATTTTCACTATTGTTTTAGTGGATTGATCATTCTTGTGAGAATTCAAAATATTTTCCATATATTTTGAAATTTAATATTTAAATAATTATGAATTTTTTTATTTAGTTTAAAATCTTATTATGGAAATAAAAATAAATACATAAATAAAAAAACAATAGATAAGAAAAGTACTTTGAGACAAAACATATGTTACTCTTTAAATCAAAATAGGTGTGTGGAGCTTTTGGCCATCTTGGTGAAGGCACACAAGATTATAAAATTAATTATGTTGTACATTGTTCATGTGGGCTACAACTCGGTTGTCAATGGGAATATTTGACACACTAACAACATACGACACAAACAATGTAAAAGTTGTATGCATTTCCCAGAAGGTGCAAAGGAACATTGAAAAGGAAAAAAAAATAGATGTGATGAAGTGAAAAAAGAGAACAGTAAAATAGATGCCATGAAGAGCTTCCTCCTCGTCATAAAAATGTTCATTTTTATTTGCTAAAGCATCATGGGAAAAAAAAGAGGTAACATTGAAGTGAGTATGGAAACTTCTTAGGAATGTGGAAACATTGAAGACAGACACTAAAGTAATGTTAACTATAGTAGATTGGCTCATTGTATGTAATACTGTTAATTTTAAAGTACTTAAAATAAATGAAAAAATATTGATGGGAAGGTACATCACAGTTTAGATTGATGGAAATCATTAAGAACCAATTAATTTAGAGGATATAAACTTATCCATGGACAATGTACGTATTTAGTGTTGACACTGAAATTGACATATTGTGGAACCAAATTTGAACCTAATAAATATTTGTATTTGTATTTTGTTTGAATTCATATACATAAAGTATTTGTAGTATTGATGACTTGATTATGATATAAGTTCTTATAGGTAGGTAGACACACAAATGGAGGAGGCCATCAATAGGAAATGGCCTCATGAAAGAATAAAACATTGAATCCTGTAACAAGGTCCTAAAGAAAGTGGAGAAGGGAAAATTTATTTATAGTAAATTTTATGTACAAAACTATTTTAGATATTAAAAATACAAAATATAGGTTATGTGTACATCCATCTACCTTGGATAAGAATATAAACTATGTGCCATGGTTACTTAATAAAGTGGAAGAAAATATGTGATGGCACACATGGCACTGTACCAAGGATAATAACTTAAGTCAAGAACATATCAAATTGTAATTCCATTATATATGTACAAGCATATTTCTAAATAGACTCCAATCCTCTTAACGACAAAATATCTAGATATTGAAAGGTCACAATGTCCTATAGTTAAAGGCATACATTTATCCTCTTCAAAGTGGAATTTTAGATATAAAAAGTAAACCACAATATAAAAGTGTCAGGAACAAGCAACAAAGTGACGCATCATATTCTAATGAGCAATCAATGAAAGAAACAAACCCAGTATAACATGATCTTCCTTGGAGCATATACCTCTTGCACGTGATAATGCTTGTAACCAAGAAGCAATGAACACTTGTAACAAGGGAGGGATTGTGTCAGCCATGTGTCTCCTAATCCATATTTGTTAACAACTACCTCAAACAACACTTTCCCATGTTAAATTACACTTATGGTTGGGAGCTCTAGGTTTTGATGTGGCTTAATGACCATGCATGTTAATAATTTATAGAAGAACAAAGCATTTTGTTTTCTTTTTTTTGTAATCTTATATGAAATTAAGGAAGGATGTGTCCACTAAATACTATCTACCTTTGCCAACAATATGCAAGTTTACACCACTTCCATTTTTTACACTGGCAAGACAAGAATGGGCGGATAAGAGGGGAAGTGCATCCATTTGAGTAACGAATTTGACACAATGTAGAATGGATCCATTGTTGGGGGAGTGAAGCAAAATAGAGCATGTATGCTAAATTGGAGGGGAGGGAGAGGTGATTTTGATTTGGAGATACAAAGAGTAATGTGAGAGTGCATCGTAGAAACCATAGTGATGCAAGTGGTCCAAGAATTTTTAATTCCAATAGAGAAAACCATTATTATATTCGATGACACAATAAACATAATATTGATTAGCATGTCCAAGGGACTATATATCCATTGTAATACCCATGGATATAAAGTATGGGATTGAGATGAATCTTTGCCAATTTTTATGCAAATATGTGCATAGGATCTTGTCTCATCTACCAAACAAGGGATGTAATACTGATGCAAGTATATGCTTTGATATGCTTTCCAACAACTTTCCATCAAATAGTTCATGATGTAGCAAAATTGTGATACAAAATTATGTTGAAAGAAATACTAAAATGTGATGTGTTAGATTCACTGCATGTTAGATGAAGTTGTGTTAACCCATTATTCTTCTTCCATAAATAATATTTACCAAGTACTTATTTTGCAGTCGTGTAAGTAAAAGAGGGGCGAAGGACACATAAGATGGTTTATGGTAGCATCATGATGAGAGTGATATTACTTACCAATATGAAGTATAGTTTTTGAATCAAGCATTCTCTATCCATATTGGAGTGCTTGTTGATTGCTTTGCCACTAACTTTCTTCTTTCGCCTGCCTATATTTAGGTAGCAGGGTTAAACATCATGATTTTGGGTAATATGTTGAGCATGGAAAAATATTGTACTTTAATTGCGCTATCTATATAGAAAACAATACCCTCATTATGAGTGTTCCAGAATCTATCAACAGTAACCAATGACACACACACACACACACACACAAGCGCGCGCGCGTGCACCAATATTTATGCCCTCATACTCAAGAATTATCCTTAAACTCCCAGTGAGAATAATGTGCACACACACACGCACACGCACACACACAGACACACACACACACACACACACACACACATCAATATTTATTACCTCATACTCAAGAATTATTCTTAAACTCTCAACAAGAATAATGCGCACACACACACACACACATGCCAATATTTATGACCTTATACTCAAGAATTATCCTTAACTCTCAACATGGATAATGCATGTTCTTATTCTCAATGAGGAAAATATTTTTCATAGTGTCTCGATGACCTATCAGGGCTAATGAAAGGAAGAATTTTCGAAGTGACCCAATGCCATGATATAGAATTTCGAAAGATCTATCTTTCAAAGAGTCTTGGTAGTCTTTGTGACATTCAAAATGTGTAATGTGGAGATCAAAGAAGAAGAAGAAGAAGAAGAAGAAGAAGAATTGATTGTATCTTTCTCTTTTCTCGATTGTGAGCACTCAACAAAGATGAAGAAGAATTAATTGTATATTTTTCTTTTCTCAATATGTGATCTCTCAACAAAGATGGATAAAAAGAAAAAGAAGAATTAATTGTATCTTTATCTTTTCTTGATTCATGGGCACTCTTGAAGAATGACTCTATCAGCATTTATACCACTAGTGGATGCTATCCACCACCACCCTTCAAATCCATGTGTGATGATGCTCTTATTTTTCTTACATTTTAGTATGATCCTTCTTTGAAGACACAAGGATTTGAACCTAGTTTTGCACAAATACAAGAAAACTTCATTTTGAATGTGCCAAGGGTAAATGATCGATAGAAGCCTAGATTCCCCATCAACAATGGATGTGGAACCAATGATAGGGACTTTTAGGAGAAAGGACGAATCCAATCATTGGAAGACACTTTAAAGAAGAGAGAAAAAAAGAAGTATAAAATAAATTAAAGAGTTTAGAAACAAATTAGATTTTTGTCTTAAAAAAACCACACAACAAATTAAAAAATAAAAATAAATACCCCCCAACCCCACACACATATATGTGTTTAGAAAAATCAAACATGTGTATCTTTGGGTGGGGGGAATTCTCAAAATCATGCCCCCTTTCTTATCCCTCCCTCCTCGACATTCTATACCCCCATCACACCCCTCCTTCACCCCCTTAAGTTGTTATAACCCCATGCTCCATGCTCCCGCTTAAATGAGAAATGAGTTAAGCATGAGGTCATGGGAGGGGAAACTGGGTGGAGGAGGGGTATGGGGTTATGAAATTTTTATTTCATTTTATCAAATGGGCAGTTCAATGTCATAGTTACCCAAATGATGATTAGTTTGTTAATAGTGTTCTTCCAACTAATTATTCAGTCCACTTTCGTATCTAGTAATCACAAACCCACTCTATCTTCTTCCAACCACTAACACTACATTAAATTGGGGGTGTGTGCAAGAAGATGAGGGTCACTTTAGATGCAAGGCTACTTTTTTCAAAACTCGTTCTTGATACATAAAACATAACGCGTTTCTGATATTTAGCACCTGCCATGGTAAGACCCGAGCCTAACGTGTCATTGGACATGTAGGATAGATAACCATAACGCGTACGCGTTATATAACTACAAAACACTTATGCGTTATGTAGTTACAAAACGCGTACGCGATATGTAAATCTAAAATGAATTTAAATACACAATCCCGACGATTCCCGACCACCCGCGGCACTCACGCATCAGAAACACGAAATAACGCGAAATAGACCCTGGACGATGACTGTTTGTGGCCCACTCAAGTATCGATGTTGCTCGATTTAGCTGGAGGGGAGACAAATTCACCGGTGGATTGTCATCTAATCAGGTAATTCATTCACCCATACCATTTTTTTGTCATTTGTTAACCTAAATTACTATTTTTTTATTGTTTAAAACAACCTAGTTTTGTAATATTGATAAAATTGGGAATAACCCAATCTCTAATTAAATTCACATCTCCCTCAACCAAGATGAGTGAATAATTAAAATGAATCCCTTTTCAAAAACTCAAAAATTCATAATCCAACCAAAAATTGAAAAAAATAAAACTCCCCCCTTTCTACAATGTATTCATCTAAGTCACCCGACACGAGGACACGGGACACGAGTGTCCCCACCAGGCTTCAAATTTGAAGCCTTCAGGCCACTTCAAATTTTACCCACACGTCATAGAAGGCCACTTCAAATTTTACCATGCAAAAAAAATTTAATTTCATGGTAAGCCCTTCAATAATTAAATTAACTACTACTGTTTAAAATTGCAACAGAAGGGTAGCTTCAAATTTCACCCATCAACAGTTTTTAGTGGGAAATTGGGAATGCGGCTACTAGCTAGGTGACTTGGGAGTGGGACTCGGTTACTCTCCAATATCCACGTGTTCGATCATCCATGGATCATGGACCATTGGGCCTCTAATAATATCATTGAGCAACTTACGTGGACGGGCTTACACTGAGCAGCCCATGGCTTGAACGCTTCGAAGTTCTCGTGTTTGTAGCGAGCGCTTACGTGTTTAACACATTTAATGGCATCAACAAAATTATTAAACCTGGTAGGTGGCTCATACATTTTGTTGCTAGTAGGCTTACCAAGTTACAAGTTATCACATACCAATTCGTGAATGCTGACTCCGTTAGTTAATTGAGTATTCAATGCATAATATATTATGTTAATGTGCCCCCGCGAATTTGGCATTTCAGACAAAATCCACAATCCATAAACTTCTTGTAATGTTGCAGGTTGTTGCTCCTGCCCGTGGCCCCTACCTATAGCCCTGTGTTTTCTTTGTTGTATCAAGTTAATCCTACCGTCTACAGCTCCCAGCCTCACACCCTGTGTTTTCTTTGTTGTATCAAGTCAATCCTGCAGCTCCCGAGTTCCACCTTTTGTTTTCTTTGTTGTATCAAGTCAATGCTCGAATTCCATGCTTCCATGGCTCCGACCATCAATATATAATATTGCATGAATAGAAACAAGCTTTTCTTATACCCCTATTCCACTGTGGTTGAGCTACTTCCAAGTTCCACCTACCCTATCTCCTCCAGTCCTCTAGGAGAGTTTGCGAAATATGGTTGTGTTATATGACATATATAATGTTCAGTGTTGCTATATCCACTGAAAAATAAAGCCTCTCAACTTTACTACGTCAGTAAACATTGAAATTTTGATGTACTATTACATTTTCAAATGAAAATAATAACTTATTTTTACATGGCAGCATTGAAGGGTTCAATATCTCATAGCCCTTCATAGTGAAATGGGACCCCACCCTTCAAATTTGATCCCTGGTCCCCACTAGACATAGTGACCCCCGGAATTAGGACACGTAGGACACAGTGACCCCCAGAATTAATATATTTTTAAAATATATTAAAATTTAAAAATATAGACATATAGATCCAATAAAATTTAACATTTACAATTACAAATATTCAATAGAAATTACATTTACAATTACAAATATGAAATATTCAATAGAAATTAGATCATTCACAAATCACAACACATTTGTCATTCACAATCACAAATCACAATGAGACATTGAGACACATAGATGCAAACTCATCACTGCCCTGATCCTCCTCCTCCATGCCTGAATCAACAAACTCATCACTGCCCTGATCCTCCTCCTCCTCCTCCTCCTCCTCTCTGCCAATCTGACTAACTTACTTTTAAATTGTCAAATGTTTAATTTTAAGTTTTAAATGTATGTAAGTGAATGCTATTAAATTGCTTACTTGAGTTTCATTTAATACATGTTCAATTTTGAAGAGACGTCATTATATACCATGTATATGTTTCTAATGATTTTCGTATTAATGTCTTTATTGCAGTTGCGGCTATGGATACCAATGCCGAGATATTTATTGAGCTTTCCCACTTGAGGGGCATAAGTGCAGCTTTTAGTGGTGGTGACAAGATTCGCCGTTCGCTTGCATCAACCTTGGATGCAATTGTTGACACCATTTCACAATCTACCAATGTACTATATGATATTGCATCATACAGAGAAAGAAAAAGACAACAATATGCTGATGGGCTAGACTACAATGCAATAAAAAAGTTGAAAATATCCAAAGAGCTCATATTTGCATTGTTTAGGGACCCTCAGATGGGGGAAATCCCAAATGCAAACAGGCCGCATATCTCCATTGAGTGGTTCACGTTTCAACCATTTGTTGATAACTGGATGGACAGATGGTACATGGTTTTTGATATGCCACCACACAACAACATGGAAATTCCCTTATATTTCCTTCGAAAGATGTACGCAGAGTTCGTGTTGCATAAACACGTTAACTATTTTGACATCTTATAGTTTCAGGGGATCGGTGGGGGGATGCCCCAAAATCGACCCAATGCCAGGATTCGAGACCAGGATCGCCCTATCCCTGCACCTCGCAGGCATTTGCCTGGGCCAGATGTCCCACCTGCACATCGTATTATTCCGCAGACACGGGATGCATTTTTGAGTTTGGCACGGGCGGTTGTTCGCCATGGCACGGCGGTTCAACATATGGGTGAGGAAGGGACATCTGTCCCTAGTGTGGTACATACACCAGCTCGTCACCATGCAGGACCATCAACTAGTGCAGGACCATCAGGACCATCCACTAGTGCAGGACCATCAGGACCATCCACTAGTGCAAGACCATCGACACATCCCCATCCTAGTACTGATCCTCACGAGTGCACATCATGTGGTCATCCCTGCTATGGTCTTGCCTCAGATGTTGCCTTCAGTGGGTTTTTGAGAGAGGTATGTTGATGGTTAATTGTAATAAATTCTTCATTTATTTTCGTCTTTGTACACATATATATAGTTTGAGCTAATATATTAATTTTGTGAACTTGCAGTTGATGCTTTATGCCGGCAGCGACGCCCCAGAGCCGTATGTTCCAGACTCTACAGGGGGGCATGATGCTACCCATTTGGTAGGCCCATCTTATATACCACCTATTGCCGTATCTCACACCGAGGTAAACATTTTAAAATTTCAGTTTTTTAATACTTGTTAATTTGTTAATTTCCACATACTTTACATTTTAGTTCATTAATGCTATCTACGGTCTAATATTTACAATTATTAAACTTGCAGATGGCAGATCCTTCACTGGGGCAAGGTAATGTGGAGGTAGCACCCATGGTCATACCGTCCCATGAAACATCTGGGATCTAGGTAAACAATTAAAAATGACATTTTTAAATACATGTTTGTTTGTTGAATCATGCATGTCTAACTACATGAACACTTGCTGACTGTAGGCACCATCCGAGACATCTGGACCATTGCCTGGATTTGTATCTCCCTCCAGGCCATTCGTGAACAAGGGTCGTGTGTGTGTGAGGCGTTCTACTCCTAGAAAGACTCCAGCTGCCCACGACCATGGACTCAAACCATGGTAATGTATATCCTTCGATGATATTTGTTGTTTAACTTGAAATCCAGTGCATAAATCATTTTTGTTAATGTTTGAATTGCATGTTTACTGCATCAGGAACCCGAGTTGTCTACTGAAAACCTCGCATCGATGGTTGATGCAGCAGTTAGTGCCGCATCTGCAATGGCAACTGATCACACACAGGTATGTAACTATTTCAACATTATCTTTACATAGTTTATTATTGTTGTCTATTGTTTATTCATGCATTTCTAACTATTTCAACATTTTTTCATTGTAGCCACCACCAGCAGGAGCAGTTCCTGGCCCCCCTGGTTCGACCATCCTGGATGTTCAACCAACGGCTCCATCTGCTACACAAGCAACACAATCTCCTTTGTCAGTTGAGGTGAGATGTCCTTCAGTGACCAAGTGTTTCATGCACTTTCCATGCACCAGTTGATAATTGTTGAGCTAATGTATTAGTGTACATAGTTAGTTGAATTTAACAATTGATATTTAATTTGCAGGATCCAGAGACGCACATTGATCCTATAGATGTGCCTAGAGGATCAACGTCGGGAAAGAACAAGAGGAAGCTTGAGTTTTGATGTGTCTTATGGGATATATGTACATTTGGATACATGTACATGTGGCTTTGATAGTTTTGGATAGTTTTGGACACATGTACTTTTGGATACTGTTGTATATATATGTACTTTTCTATACATTCAGTTTTGGAGACATGTACATTGACTTTATTGTGCATGTACTTTTGGAGACATGTACATTGACTTCATTGGATACATGTACTTTTGGATATACATGTACTTTTGGAGACATGCACTTTTGGGTACTTTTGGATATATGTACTTTTGGAGACATGCACATTGACATTTCACTTATAAATGAATGATACATTTCACTTTGTATTTGTTCTTCGGTTTCCACGTGTTCTTGTGTCAATCTAATGTGTTGATTTGTGTGGATTATCTATTACTCATGAATGCACTATGTCAAAAGAACAAACTATTATATTCAAAGGTTTCAACGAATTCACTACATGCATGCACTAATTGGTATCTAATTAAAATTTGTGATTTTGGATGATCATTACAAGTTATGTCAAAGTTCTTGCTCGTGTAATTTAATCAAACTAAATGCAATACAATGTTTTTCAAGGTTTCAACGAACTCACTCATGCACACCCATTGCCATCAACTACCAATGAAAGTCTAACATTATGAGGTTCTTCTTTAAAAATGGGTAATATTTCCTTGATGATCGTAAATTGAGAACCATTTGTAGCCACTCATATAATACCATCTTCACCTATATTTGTACATGATAATCCATAAAATGTGCTATGTTTTTTAACCTAAACAATCATCAAAAACCTAGAATTATAGGGATATGACAAAGAACCTTATGGGGCACCTTATATATTACCTAATTAGTTCAATATCTATTGATCCCACATTCATGGCATTTTAAATTTGTTGCATGATGTCCATAATATATCATTTGATCATAATTAGGACATGCATCAATTGTTTGATACTCCTTTCTTGTATCTTTCATAAGGGCACACAATTCTCCATATGTGCAAGGTAAAGTATTTGATGGTTATAGGAAAATATTACCTAACAATCTATAAGAAAAAATCAATTTATGTTCTAAATAATGGATATCGCAATGTAGTTATTACAATCACAAAAAATATTAAAAACTTATATTTATCATTAGAGTTATTGTGTATACATTAGGATCTTTGTCATACCATTGTTTGAAATGTCATTCAATACCTTCAATTTTATCAACATCAAATTAGTAGACAAAGTGACTCATCTTTGATCTCTTGTATAGGCCTTTGTGTGCCTTATCAATAAGATGTACATCATGAATATTATCATAGGTCTCTTACATAGGTGCATCCTCATCCATGCAAACAAAGGTGTCATGGATCAACCTATTATCCCTTTATTCTCAATAATATTAGTATCATTATCTTCCATAGGATCAAATTCAACTCCATCACCCCCATTATTGCTACTCTAAATTGCAGCCTTAGGAGTTTTGATCATGTGTTTTTGTCTCTTTAGGAGTTTTGAAATATTCTTCTCTTTCAAAAATAATATGGAAGTTCAAATATTTAAAAGTGGCTTAAATTATAAAATGGGCGGAAATTCACCAAGTGTCCCTGAACAACATTTTCATGCGACTTGCAACTCGACATAACTCGGAAACCGGACGTCGGACCGACGAACTGTCAACTCCGTTGGTCTCCTGGTGTGCAATTACCTCTAGGGGGCCCTCTCCCTCGTCTCCCCATGGCCCAGTGGCTTCATTGTGCATTCATTTCGTAAACTAGGGTTTTGCTCAGTTTAATTGCATGCAATCTCGCATTGGTGGGTCAACTCTGCAAAAACCTCCCCCGAGCCAGTGTTGGCAGTGTTCCCATGTCGGCATTTCCCACACACACTTGCAGGAGCCAACGGCACGCAATCTTCCTGCTCCGTTTGCTTTTTGGCTCCCGGACGAAAATTCACCAAGTGTCCCTGAACGGAATTTTCATGCGACTTGCAACTCGACATAACTCGGAAACCGGACGTCGGACCGACGAACCGTCGACTCCATTGGTCTCCTAGCGTGTGATTACCTCTAGGGGGCCCTCTCCCTCATCTCCCCATGGCCCAGTGGCTTCATTGTGCATTCATTTCGTAAACTAGGGTTTTGCTCAGTTTAATTGCATGCAATCTCACATTGGTGGTTCAACTCTGCAAAAACCTCCCCCGATCCAGTGTTGGAAGTGTTCCCACGTCAGCATTTCCCACACACACTTGTAGGAGCCAACGTCATGCAATCTTCCTGCTCCATTTGCTTTTTGGCTTTCGGACGAAAATTCACCAAGTGTCCCTGAACGACATTTTCATGCGACTTGCAACTCGACATAACTCAAAAACTGGACGTCGGACCGACGAACCGTCGACTCCGTTGGTCTCCTGGCGTGTGATTACCTCTAGGGGGCCCTCTCCCTCGTCTCCCCATGGCCCAGTGGCTCATTGTGCATTCATTTCGTAAACTAGGGTTTTGCTCAGTTTAATTGCATGCAATCTCGCATTGGTGGGTCAACTTTGCAAAAACCTCCCCCGAGCCAGTGTTGGCAGTGTTCCCACGTCGGCATTGCCCACACACACTTGCAGGAGCCAACGGCACGCAATCTTCCTGCTCCGTTTGCTTTTTGGCTCCCGGACGGAAATTCACCAAGTGTCCCTGAACGACATTTTCATGCGACTTGCAACTCGACATAACTTGGAAACCGGACGTCGGATCGATGAACCGTCGACTCCGTTGGTCTCCTAGCATGCGATTACCTCTAGGGGGCCCTCTCCCTCGTCTCCCCATGGCCCAGTGGCTTCATTGTGCATTCATTTCGTAAACTAGGGTTTTGCTTAGTGTGGGAGTGTGCAATTTTTGCACATGGGGGTCAACTTTGGAAAATCATCCACCGGGCAAGTATGGCTAGTGTTCCTAGCCCGAACCTGTCTAGACACACCTGCAGGACTCCCCGGAACTCGATTTTGTTGCATGGTTGGAGTTCTATGCCCCCGGTAGGTATCCAGTAGGTGTCCCTAAAGGCCTTCTGGTAGTGAGATGGGACGAGCCATAGAATGAAGACCGTGGCTCGGATCGACGAACCGTCGACTCCGTTGGATTCAGCACACCGGGATAGTGCCAGGGGTGCCCCTCCCCTCCTACCCGGTGGCCCATGTGTCACCTTGGAGGTCCATCTTGGAAACTAGGGTTTTGCTCAGTGTGGGAGTGTGCAATTTTTGCACACGGGGTCAACTTTGGAAAATCATCCACCGGGCAAGTATGGCTAGTGTTCTTAGCCTGAACCTGTCTAGACACACCTGCAGGACTCCCCGGAACCCGGTTTTGTTGCACGGTTGGAGTTCTATGCCCCCGGTAGGTATCCAGTAGGTGTCCCTGAAGGCCTTCTGGTAGTGAGACGGGATGAGCCATAGAATGAAGACCGTGGCTCGGATCGACGAATCGTCGACTCTGTTGGATTCAACACATCGGGATAGTGCCAGGGGTGCCCCTCCCCTCCTACCTGGTGGCCCATGTGTCACCTTGCAGGTCCATATTGGAAACTAGGGTTTTGCTCAGTGTGGGAGTGTGCAATTTTTGCACACGGGGGTCAACTTTGGAAAATCATCCACCGGGCGGGTATGGCTAGTGTTCCTAACCCGAACCTGCCTAGACACTTTGGAAACTAGGGTTTTGCAGGTCCATGATGATGATGATGATGGTGATGATGAAGATGTTGATGATGATGGCTTGGTCTAAGGTGGTGGGCTCAAATAGCTAATTCATTATGAAATATTTAACAAGACATGAATTAAATTTAATATAAGTGTATTGTTTAATATAATGAGCATGAATTGAATTAATTTTGTTGGGTGAAGCCAATAACCAACATGATGAACATAATATAATTTTAGGGTTTACTGATCATATGTAAAAAATGGCCTATTCATAAACTTGACATATAAGAGAAGTTTTGGCATATTTATAAACAACGTAAACGTAAATTTGGCATATCAAGAACGCAAAATTGACATATTCATATGAAACATACATGTGAAAATTGAGCATATATCAATAGTCAATTACAAATAGTATAAATAGTATAGTATTAAAAGTATGTAACGTACCTCATCATGCTAGATCCCACCTATTATCAAACAACCAAGCCCTCCGGATCATCTCTTATACTGATGGTCTCCATTAGTCTCTCGTGCTCTGTATCCGGTAAGAAGTAGCGTACCTTCGATGTATTTCAACTAGGCATTGTTCGTACCTGAAGGTTTGTGCCAATGATTAAGTTGGTAAAGTGATACACACTTGCACCTGGTTTGTAATCCCTGTAAACATATCCACCCTTCTTTCTTCCATTGCTGTCCCTTGTCAAGTATTCACCTTTAACAACCATAGACCCAGTTGGAAAGTGGTTGTTTTCATCGTCAGTCATGGACACAATGAGGGTTTGCTTTCCATCTATACAGCGTGCCAACCAGTATTCATCACCCCATTCAGTATCTTTTGAGGCAACCACTGCGTATATGTGCCCTGCATTATATGATTGTAGGTATATGATCAAAATATTTTTCGTGCGATACAAGGCCATTAATGTGCATTTGAAGACTACGTAAACAAACAAAAAATGTTAAGGAAATGCATCATACCGGGTTGTACAAGGTATGAGACATGATCAAAATCTGCAGAAATAGATGATTGGTCTTCTTCCAACGGAGTTAACTCAACAATTGCACGTTGATCAAGTGGAAGTGATATACGATCCCATCCATCAGCCCAATCCAATGATTCACACCCATCCCAGTCACCATCACAACAAGGCGGGCAAAAACAAGCGAGTTTTCTGGTCCAAATTTCAAATACTGGGTTATCAGAGCTTCGAACCGAATGAAAGCCACGAGTCCTAGGTACAGTCTTGCATTCCCATGCATGTGAACGATCTATGTCTACCACCTCCCAAAAAAATCTCTCCACATGTCTCTTTCTTGTGGATTCTACTCGCATAGTTGATTCCTCTCCCATTACTGACGTGCACCACCTGACTATAGATTGAGCATTTAGAATAGTAGATTCTGTAGATACTTTCAATTCCTCCCTTCGTAGGGATGTTTTGACACATGCTCCGAATCCATCATGCTCTCCTTTACCATGCCCAGTCTCAAAATAGTTCCACATATGTGGCACTTTGTAGTTTTTATGCAATGAACACAACCACTGAAATATGCGTGCATTTTTGAACTGACCAGCACACCCATCAGACCAAATCCAGTGTCGATCCATCTGTATGTTCCTTCCCTTCAAGTGATCATAGAACATGATGAAGCAATGACGTACATAGTGGAAGTCGTGGCACCTATCATCACTTATGTAGAAGTGATATTCCTTCAGAATTTCTCTTTGCTCTTCAGTGCTATTTGGGCCATGCCTATATGTGATATGGACCATCAAGGAAACCTACTCAGAGTGATAATACTGACTTTGGATCTCATTTTGAGGTTGCAGAGTGTAGTTCTCGGCAAAATCAACAACTGAAAGTATAGTACCAAGGGGAAATGTATCTCTGCATATTCTAAACTTCTCATCCTGCCATCGTGCCACGTGGACATGCTGAACATATTGATGTGTCTTTTCAATAAATTCCTTGATGAAGTCACTAACTTGTACCTGGTGACACAAAATGATCTCAATGTCAATTTTTTGTTGTAAGTAAGGATTGAAATGTAATCGTTACAACATCATTTTATAGATATAAATGCATACCTGAGATGTCACCAATTGTATTTTTTTGCTTTCTTTCCCTGGGACTATTTCATAGTTGATATATTTGAAACTTTTCATGTCTGTAACCATTTTCCCAAATTCACTGTCTCCATTCTCGTGCATACATTGGCTCAATAATGCCATTCCAGCACAGTTGGAGCATGTTCCATCCAAACAAGATTTTGCATAGTATGTTTGCCCCTCGGGCCTATTGCACATGATGCTATGAATGAATTCTCTTGATGAAGTCGGTGGTATTGTCATGGAGCAATCCTGCACAATGTTAGTATGCAACACATGACGAATGTACAAAAATGTTTCATAGTAATATTCATATTCTACATGGTATCTACAACAACAAGTGTTACGAAGAGTATTTATTCTAACATACCATGGCTTACATTTCTCAAAAGATCTTTGCCCCAAGTTCAATTGTCTATGCTCAATCCTAAATTTCTCGTAAAGTTCTGTCTGTGTTATATCAAGAAGATGCTTAATATGTGGTTCACGATCCTTTGAACCCCTTCTTAGTTTTAGTACATCCTTTCGGTTTGAAGAAGGCCTTGTGTGATCATGCCAAAAATTGTGCACTAGTCCCTTTACTGCATCAACTGGCTTCATGTCACAACGTGGCAACCGACCAACAAAGGCCCAAAAATCTGTCTGATCAGTTGTGTCAAGATGTTCTCTTCTAATAGAATACCTACGGAGGGTTTTTACATTCAAATTAACTAGTTCGGATGTAGGCCTGAGAATACGAAGGGCCCTAGTGTTCTTATTTGCAATTGATTGTGACAACACACGACGAGCAGCATTGCGGTCCTTTGAACGTGTGTTCTTACCAATTTTACCAAATGCATCTACTAGGCTTTTAACTATATGAGAACTTGGTTCAGAATTATTTATCATCTTTATCCCTAACTTTTTCCTAACAACATTCATGCTCCTAGATTTTAACAATGATAAAAATAATCTACATTTATCTCCATCACATTTAGAAACAAAATATTTATCAAGTATCTGTTGAGTTTGATAAGCAATACTACGTTTAGATAGCGTACCTTCAATGGAATTCATAAGTCTTTCATCAACTTGTATACGCTTCGGAGTTCTTCGATGTGTGCTTGCTAATGGAGGTAAGGGGGTTGGAATTGTACCATGTAGCGCATCACCAAGACGCTCTGGCGTTTCAGTAGTAGCTTGGTGTCCTTCATTCTCTTCCTGGTAGTTGGATGGTGGAAGTCCAACATCCTCATCGATGGTCTGTGGAAGTCCAACATCCCCTTGTGGAAGTCCAACATCCTCATCATAACATTCTCTTCTTCAACAGTAGGCAAAATGTCCAACGCCTCTCTGACTTCATCGCTTGTATAACCACATCCGGATAGCAAATTGGGTGTTTCTTCATGAGCTTCATCTTGAGATGGTAACTAATCACTTTGACTTGAAGTGGGAATTGAAACATCCCCTACTGAGCACCTACGTTTTGCTTCTTGATTACTTCCATGGGGTGCTTGTTCAACAACTATTGTGGAAATTGAAGGTCCCTCTTGTCGTGGATTAATAGGATGAACCGTGGTATCCTCTACAATTGGATTTGGATTAGTTTCCAAAGAAAGCCTCTGATTCATCATGTATATTCTTTTCTTTTCTTTCTCTTCTTCAATGACTTCTTGAGGTCTCTTCTTCCTTGTTGATTTGTTTACTCGGTTACGTGCATTCCCCATCACCACAATGATCAATTCAATATAGTTTGTTTTTGTTGCTCCTCAATTACAAGCTCTTCAATAATAAGCAAATGGAAGTTCTTCCTTGTTGGTCTTGAAGCTTGATATCTTATCTTGTGTGCTCCTCAAATATAGGCAAAATGAATCTTTCAAAGGCCTTATCTTTGGTGTTATTCAATTGGAGATTCTTCAAGATTGTTGATTATTTTCTTCAAATATGGCCATATAACCCAACACCACACTGAGCAACCATGAAAGATGTCCTCAATGCTGCACCTGCATAAAAAAAAATGATGGAGTTGGTGTAGAATGTGAAAATTTCCAATGGCGGGCTCGTGCTGTTCGAAAAATCGCGGGACTGTTAATTTGGTTCGGACAGAGTGAAGTTGCTCTTGGACAGCAACAGTCCACTATTTGTGGAGTTACTAAACGCGCACGCGTTATATAAATCAAAAACGCGTACGCGATATGTAGTGCAAAAACGCGAACGCGATATAGTCAAGCATAATAAATAGGTTAGGTGCACGGCTAGGGCAACGAACAAAATCAAAAGAAAACTAATAATTTATATGGTTACATACAAAACAAATGTTTTGTATGGTTTAATACCCCCTAGCTCTCTCCCAATAATCCCTAGATACCCCTTATCTCTTTCTAAATATCTGTCCCTCATTCTCCCTACATCCCTCCCTACATGTTTCTTTCTCTCCCTTACTCCAGCCATGTCTCTACCACCCCATTCTCCATCTCTCCACCTTCTCTTTATATTCGTCATTATCCCTCCCTATAGAACTCTCTCCCTTCTTCTCCCTTAATCACTAAGCCTCTACGCCTTTATCCCTCCCTCCTGCCCTCTCTGTCTTACCTTGTTCCTAGAGCCCCTCCCCCATAAAGGCCTTTAGACCCTCTTCTAAACATTAATCCCTAAGTGCATAAGTGCACAAGATGATGAGGAGGAGGAGGGTGATGACAATGAAGATGATCATGATGTAGATGAAGATGATAAAGATGATGATGAGGAGGAGGGTGATGACAATGAAGATGATCATGATGCAGATGAAGATGATAAAGATGATGATGTTGATGAAGATGATGGTGATGATGATGAAGATGTTGATGATGATGGTGATGGTGATGTTCGGATGATGATGATGATGATGATGAAGATGATGGTGACATGATGGAGATGTGTTGATGGGGAACCTAAAGATGACAATGATGATGAAGATGGTGATGGTGATGACGATGAAGATTTTGATGATGATGCTGATGACGATGATGATGAAGATGTTGACAATGATGGTGATGGTGATGTTTAGATGATGATCATGATGATGTTCAGAAGATCATGATGGTGATGATGATGGAGAAAATGACGATGATGGATATGTTGATGAGGAACCTGCAGATGCCAATGATGATGATGATGGAGATGTTGATGAGGAACCTACAGATGCCAATGATGATGGTGATGACGATGAAGACGTTGATGATGATGGTGCTGGTAATGATGATGATGATGATGATGATGATGAAGATGATGGTGACATGATGGAGATGTTGATCTGATGAGGAAGATGATGATGATGATGATGATGATGATGATGGTGATGATGATGAAGATGTTGATGACGATGATGATGGTGATGAAAATGATGATGATGAAAAAGATGATGATGATGGAGATGTGTTGATGGGGAACCTAGAGATGACAATGATGATGAAGATGGTGATGGTGATGACGATGAAGATTTTGATGATGATGCTGACGGCGATGATGATGAAGATGTTGACGATGATGCTGATGGTGATGTTTAGATGATGATCATGATGATGTTCAGAAGATCATGATGGTGATGATGGTGATGATGATGGAGAAAATGACGATGATGGATATGTTGATGAGGAACCTGCAGATGCCAATGATGATGATGATGGAGATGTTGATGAGGAACCTACAGATGCTAATGATGATGGTGATGACGATGAAGATGTTGATGATGATGGTGCTGGTAATGATGATGATGATGATGATGATGATGATGATGAAGATGAAGATGATGGTGACATGATGGAGATGTTGATCTGATGAGGAAGATGATGGAGGTGTTGATGAGGAACCTACAAATGCCAATGATGATGATGATGATGGTGATGACGATGAAGATGTTGATGATGATGGTGATGGTAATGATGATGAAGATGATGATGATGATGATGGTGATGGTGATGGTGATGTTTAGATGATGATGATGATGATGATGAAGATGATGGTGACATGATGGAGATGTTGATCTGATTCAAGGAAGATGATGATGATGATGATGATGGTGATGATGATGAAGATGTTGATGATGATGATGATGGTGATGAAGATGATGATGATGATGAAGATGATGATGATGGAGATGTTGATGTTGATGGGGAACCTAGAGATGACAATGATGATGAATATGGTGATGGTGATGGTGATGGTGATGACGATGAATATTTTGATGATGATGGTGATGGTGATGATGATGAAGATGTTGATGATGATGTTTAGATGATGATCATGATGATGTTCAGAAGATGATGATAATGATGATGGAGATGTTGATTTGATGAGGAATATGATGATGATGATGATGGTGATGATGATGAAGATGTTGATGATGACGATGATGGTCATGAAGATGATGATGATGAAGAATATGATGCTGATGGAGAATATGATGCTCACAACTCCCTCTAGTCTCTCTCTTCCCAACCATCAATCTCTCTCTCTCTCTCTCTCTCTCTCTCAAACACACACACATACACAAACATTATGTCACTTTCCATTCTCAAACCCATCCCCCCTCCATCCATATCTATCTCCAACTTTCTCCCTCCATCCCTCACCCTACCTTCTCTCCCTCCCTCTCTCATCGCCTGTCTCTCACATTCTATCCCTCCCTCATGTTATCTTTCCCTCAACCTATCCCAATCTCTCCATCACTCCCTCTCTCTCACACACTTTATGTCCCTTCCCCATCCTCTCATATTCTCTCTCTCTCTCTCTCTCTCTCTCTCTCTCTCTCTCTCTCCACCACTCCCTGCATGTCTCCCACCAACACTTTCTGTCCCTCCCTTCCTATCTCTTATTTCGTTCTATCCCCATCTATCTCTCACTCCCTCCAAATCCATTCCCCCCCATTGTCCCTCTCCCTCCCTCGCTCTATGTCTCCCCCCCCCTTGTATTCTTTATTTCTCTCTCACATCCCCCTTGCCTCCATCCATTCCCCCTTGTCACTCAAGTCTCACTTTCAACTTCTAACCCTATACCTCTTCAGAACCTATTCTACTCCTAATAGTGCTCTCAAGCTCCACTTCCCTTCACCCCCTGTAGCCCATCATGTTCTCATTCCCTTCATCTCTCCCCACTCAAGCTTCCAACATCCTTCTAAACCCTTGACCCTTTCCCACCCCTATTAAATATTAACCATAGATTCCCTTGACCCTTCCCCACCCTTTCTCAAATATTAAACAAAAATTCCCTTGAGTCTTCTACACCTCCTCTTTCTCAAGTATTAAACATGTATTTTATGATTTGAATAACGCGAGCGCGTTTTGTAACGATATAACGCGTACGTGTTATGTAGTTATATAACGCGCACACGTTATGTAGTTCTATAACGCGTACGCGTTATGTACATCTAAAAGCGCGGCAATATTTTTGAATTTAAACAGGCCGAGTCACATACTCACATGTCAACAATAATCCTATGTGTATGCTTTGGAGTTTGCTTCGGTAATTCCAAACCTGTGCTATGTTAATGAAAAACCAAATCTAATTGGGTATTTCTTCTAGTTTTTGGAGAAGCCCGTGCTTAGCCACTCGTTACAATATGCTACACAGAGTCATTTTTGACGAAATCTTAGACACAAATAGCATTTTTTCTGCAGATTCCAAATATGTAACTTTTATTTTGAAATATTAATTTTTCCTATTTTCTTTCAATTTCTTTTCTGTCCTACCTCCTTAACTCGTGAAACACACTGTCAATGTTTTTTCCATAACTTTTTCAATTCTCAATCATTTCAAAAAAAATTGTATGGTGCACAAGAGGACACTAACCTCCACGTTCTATGAAAAACCCATTTCAAGATTTTTGCATTAAGACCTTCAAAGGCTCTACCCACAAAAGAGGTACTATTTTCGAGGTTTGATCACTTAGACAATTATAAAAAAATTATAAAATTACTAATTTAATTTTCGAAAAATAATGGCGCACAAGTGCTATGTGTTCTTTACATGCATGCCGATTTTTGTAGCTTGATTCCATCATTTAGGCCCTCAAAGGCTCTACCCACAAAAACATATACCTTATCATTTGCCTGAAAAATAAAAAGTGTCTGTTAGGAAAAATGAAACTTGACATAGCTATGCAAATTTTCAATACATAAAAGTTATATATTCAGAAACGTGATTCAATTTCCTACATTTCATCTTTTTTACTCAATGCAAGATATTTTGCGTAAGTAGATCAAAAAGTCTAAGTAAGTTGAGGGATGCCTGCTTTTTCAGTTTTCTATTGCATCTAACGCGCCAAAAGTGACCCTCATTAGCTTGCACTGACCCTTGGGTATGCACATCCACTTCGGTACCTTCTCCCTTGTATTTATGCATGGTTACAATGCTTCTTTTTTAGATGGATAGATCAAAGATTATGTTTCCCAAAATAATGCGCAATTAATTGGTGACGTTTCTTCACAAGTTGAGTAATGCTACGTTGATGATGGTTGGTAATCGTAATCCCTTTCAAGTTTGTATTGAGTTGGGTCATCACAAATCCACTCTCTTATTACAACTATGGTTGTATTTCTATTGAATTTTGTACGCCCAATTATTTTTTACACTATCATCCTCTTCATGTGATTTGGATCTTGGGGGATGATACCCAGAAGGCTTGAATGTCGAGAGAGGAGGAGGAGATATAGCCTCAAAGCTGAAGCAGAAAATGGAACATCTGTGAAAAAGACATAGACGCGAGATCTGGGCTGTGAATAGACTAGACAAAGAAACATAGAGTGAATATGCCACATGGAGGGGTGAGGCTCAAAGAAGGTTCTTTGATCCCCACCTATCAAATTATACTAAGAAAGGCACTCAAAACCAATAACCCAATAACTCAATAAAATAAGAGAAAGGTAGGATGCCAAAAATAATAGTTTGGTTTATTGAGAAGGCATAAATCCCTTTATATAATATTATTAAAATGTGCCTTGAAGCCATACCATGGAACAAAACCATGGGCTACCAAATACCATGGATGGGTGTATTCTAAACTGTGGGTTGCATGGAATATTCCAAAACCATGGATGGGAGCGGGTGGCCTCTCCATTTAATTCTTTTATGACTTATACATCTGAATTTAGACCATATGCCCCATAAAATTCAGATCATTCCTCCCCCCCTTAGGGGACGTTGGTGGTGATGGCAAATCCTTACTTCTTGAATTTTGTACATGATTGTATGAATGGATTGAATTTTGTACTTCTTGAGTAGGGGGTCAATCAGATTTTGTGAAAACATTTTTTATTATGGAAAGATGCATATTTTCATAGTGATGTTGTGAATGTTATGTTTGATAATGATGTTAGTGAGAATTATTATTTTATTTCTTATTATGGATGCATAGTTCAATTTTCCAGTTTATTTGTTTTCAAGTTAAAGGAACATTTATGTGGATTACAACAATTAATTGTTGAATGTTAAATATGTTTAGATATTGAAGTGCATATACTAGGAATAATTTTTGCTATCTGTTAAAAAGTATAACTTGCCATCTTCCTCTTTATAATTTGAATGCATGGACTATATTCATGAATAATATAAAATTAATTATTTTACTTTTATATATAGTACTAATGTTTTAATACACTATTGAAACTTTGAAATTATTACATTCATAAATAAGATGTTGAAACTTCATTAATAATGATATCTTCCCTATGCATTCCTTTAGTTTATAAATTTGCTCTAATTTAAAATAGTTTTAACTATTTATTATTTTAAAAATACATTTCATATAATAAACAAAAATATATAAAACACAACAACTTATAAACCAATATGCCACTTAACCCGTTGGAAACACCATCCCAAATCACATCTAACTTAAGATATGCAAGTAATTGTTTTCCTTTATTGTTGACGAGTGATATTTACAATAACATGATAATAAAATAATGTTTTGAAAAATGCTTCATATATATATATATATATATATATATATATATATATTTTTTTTTTTTTCTTTCTTATTAACAAAATATTCACTAAAATATGTCACTTTTAATCATTCAACCACTTAAATAATTTTTAAATCTCATCTTATATCACTTAAGATTATTCAACTTATAATAAGAATAATAATAGCGACATTAAATAATTATTTAAATCTCATTTTAAATGTCCTCCTTATCATTTAAACATGTGAGTTGGTGAAACAACTTTATGAAAAGGTGACTTTTTACTCTTCTCTCTTATACATATACATATAAGATGATCGATTTTTTCAAAATATATATAATAAATAATAAATATTATATAAATTAAAATACGTGATATAAAACAAAGTTAATTATCTTGAAACCCATCGATGCTGAACAACACAGAAAGTCGGATAGTATCCGCCATGTGAATTGTTTTGTTGGTTACGATGGTAGATAGATATTGCTCAAATGTCAATTGTTTTGTTGGTTACGATGGTAGTACAGCTCACTTATCAAAAGTCGACGCTTAACACCCTAATCACATGAATACTGCTCAAACACATGTATACTGCTCAAACACAGGACTAAAGTTCCGGATGCTTTTCACAGAAACACAGCCATCTTGCACGGCCAAAGTACAAAGCCAACTGCAAAACTTTTTCAGCTTGAAGGCTTTGGCCCGGTTTAATGTTAAAATAATTATTTAAACTGCATTTTGATTCATAGAAACTAAGTCCACAAAATGTTTTCACAGATTCTACAACAACCTATCATCTCAAAAAAAAAATAAAAAAAATGAACGGATGGTTTATAAACCAATCTCCGTGTCTGTAACTCGGTAAGTATTTGTGATTTGTGATCATGGCAGCTCCTCTGTATCATATCAGAGTCCCTAAGCCTCTGCTGCGTGCTGCCTTTTTATTGGGATCTGTAAGACATTGGATCTACCACGTTCTTGGGTTTTTTAACAAACCTGCTGAAGTTGTTGTGTGGCCAGACCATGGTGCAATGTCGAGCCCTGCCCTCATGGCTGAGGAGGATCAGCGCCGAGTGCTTCGGCTGGAAAAGTTTGGTCTGATACAAGAGGAATTGGGAGACGACCTTAAAAACGACGACGCTGTCTGCGCTGTTTGCTTGAGCGACTTTGCGATGGATGACAAGGTCCTGCTGCTCACTAATTGCTGCCACGTTTACCATGAAACTTGTTTAACAAAATGGCTTGATGTCCAGCAGAAGAGCTGTCCTCCCTGTAGATCTCCCTGTTAAAAACGAGTAATGTGTTTACAGAACAGAAGGTGTGTTAGATGATCCACGTCGGCGTGCTGTGTTTGTAGTGAATGAAGGCAGTTGTTGTTGTTTCATAATTTTTCGTTGATCTTACAGTTTATCTCAAAGGGCAGAGGTTTGATTTCTATTGTTTTGGGACTTGTATTTCCCAAGTCACACGATCCGTGTTTGTATTCAATGAAAGCATTGACTGTGATTGTATTTGATTTCCGTTGTTTTGGGATTTGCGAGTAACTGTGATTGTATTTGATTTGATGGTACCATAAAGAATTGTGATTGTTATGGGATATAATTTGTTGTTATCTAAGTTGTTTAATTTTAAGTTTTAAAATTAATGATTGTAAATTATTATTATCATAGTTATCAAATTTGTATATGGATGCAAATAATTCGGTGAAATCGGATTAGGTTTGGGAAAATTGGATGTTATTGTCCAACTGAAGTAGGTTTCAAAATGATCGAATTCTTAGTTGTTTCATTGGGCAGCGATCTAGTTTTTTTCTTTGTTTCAAGATATCAAGTTTTTTTCTTTGTTTTAAGATATCAGATACTTTCTTGAGAAGTATCTCCCGTATTCGAATCCTTTTTGAGCAAATTGTGTTAAAAATATTTATATAGGTGTGGAAGCTGGATGCAATTTCTTGTTAAGGAAGTGCGTGGAAGTAATGTATTATGAAGTTGGTCTTCTGCGGTAGCCATAAGTTGGTTTTTGTGGGGTTTAATTTTTATCATATGACTGGTTCAAATTTTATAGTGAAAGTTGATGGTTACAATTTTGTAGTGAAGGTTAGTGATCCTAATAGTAAAAGAGAATTGCACTTGACAAGTTAGTTGCGTTGTGTAGGGTTACATAATACTTATGAGTCAAAATGGATAAGCATGAGAATAAGAATGAGTAGAATACTTGGTTAGTAAGCTTAAATGTGGGAATCCGGCATTCATCTTAATACCTTGCTGCTTCAAATCATAAAACTCTCCTGTATGAAGATCATAATACCAATGCTCCTTGGAAGCACCGCTGTTGAATTAGCGACCACAGGGTCAAGGTTTCAATTCTCAAGACGTGGCTGGCCGAAAGACACGTGGCTGGCCGAAAGACACAGGGATGAGGGGGCGAGGAAGAGACATATAGAGAAAGGAGAAAACTTGGACTCTGAACAAGATTAGAGCGTCCTCGTCCAGCAGTTATGGCTAAGATTAAGCCCAGATTGAACAACTTGTGCAGTGCAAGCACTTCTAGAACAGGTGGTCAGACGATTGTGTGAAAAGATCAAAGATATTCTCATGGAAGTAAGTATGTGCAGCCTGTCAATTGCCTAGTTTTGTGGCTATATTGCATTACCAATTTTACTGTTTAGGTTTAGTATTTATGGAAAGTGTCCAATATGAATTATTGGTTTCTATGAGAATCAAAGTATGGTCAGAATTATATTTATTATATAGAGACTTAATTTATAAGAATTAAACATGGGTAACCATCATTCTTCTTAACTACCTAATTTGGGAACATTTTGTCAATCACAAGATGTCTGCCCGGTCAAATACTCTTAATTTTTTTAATAAGACGTCAAAGGAACGGCCAAACATTTTGATTACAAGTATTTTTGAGGTTCATCAAATTTTAATAACAGCCATTATTTTTTTATTGTTGGTTCTCTCCACGAGTATTTTAAAGTGTTACGGTTGGCAACATGGCATTGTTAATGAGAAGAATCATATTGTTTTCTAGGTAAGTGAAACTGGAGCGGTGAAAGCCTGAACTGTAGCGGTTAACCTAAACTTTGAAGCTTGAGTTTCCATATTCAAAAATTTAATTACTGGATCTTCGAAGCTATACAGACAGCTACGTGTAACACAGTAGTTACATAGTTATATTGGTAGTCGACTTGTGTTAAATGCTAGAATTAAGTTCACTTACTACCACATTAATCTTTACTGGTTAGTGCTTAATGTTGTGGTTAATGCATTAAGCTGGAATTAACGTTGCAACATGAAGATCGTAGTTGTTACTTGTTAGTTGTTTCCTGTCGCTGTGGGCAGCGACTGCCTATTCTTGGACTATTTTGAAAAATTGTGGCCTCTGCCTATTCTTGGGCCAATTTGAAAAATTGTGATAGCTTATATAGAATTTTGAATTTGAGATTTCAGAGCTAAGCATTGATTGAAGAAATTTGAACTCTCATTTTTGTTATGGTGTAAGAAGTTAGCACCACCCATTGTAAATACCATGATCAATTTCAAACACTGATTTCTATAGAAATCCGCGAGTCCGAACTTCAAGATGATCTCAAATGGCGAAGCTGCTAATTTATCTCCTGTGACCCCTTTGGGAGCTGCTAAGTGATTCCAAGACGCTGCAAGCTATAAGATATATATCTGGAGGGAATACACAGTCATTTTCAGCGTTATAGTGGGACTGATTTTTGTGGTTTATGAAGGTTGTAAGTTGAATTTCAAACCTGTTGGTGACTGCATCTCCTAGCTGGGCGTTTAACTCCATGTTTATCAACTATATTTTACTCCACTAAGCTAGCTGGGCGTTTAACTCCATGTTTATCAACTATATTTTACTCCACTAAGCAAATTGTTCGTGGAATCCATTTGACCGTGTGTCATTAAAATGAGGGTGACTCTTTATTGTCTAAAAAATCAGGTCAGGAAAATGGTTTATATTCAAACCTTTCTCATTGCTTGTAATCATTGTCATTCCATTAATAAATTTAGAGATATCTCTTATTTTTTATAAATTTAAAATTGTTTTGTTTTTTAAATGATTCTATATTTTTAAGAAAATTGTTTTTATTTTATATTATTTTATTGTCTTAAAATTTCAAAGGAGAGCATTTCATTCTTATATATGAATTAGGAATGTTTGATAGCAAATCTGTCACTAAAATAAACAAATTTCCTCTTAGACTACTATAAAGGTCATTGTCAACTATCTTATTAGTATTTGTAAGAATACTTAGTAGCTTGTTTTGTCCATTCTTCTTAAAAACAAAAAACATACCAATCAAGTCACCATTAGTTAGAGGAATAAGAACTACAATAAATGTTATTTGTCTTACTTTTTCATTAGCTATATCATCAAGATAATACAATAGAAAAATGTTTGTTTTAATATAACTAAATATTGATATTCATTGATTTATGTTACATACTTATTACTATACCAAGGGAAGAATATGACCATATCTACCTTACGAGAAACTTAGGAAGATGATCTACAAACCTGCTTCAAAGCATGAACATGTTCCTTAGACTTTATAAGCAATTAGTTATGACCATAAATATTAAGTAGCCGAATCCACCTCCCACCATTAATATGAGTACATATGGCTCATAGTGTCCTAGTATCAAAGTTTTAATTGGCACTTCGTTAACAACCATTTATGGAAATTTGTCTGGAAAAACTTAAATATCCATGTTAAATCTTGAATACAATGGAGTTATATGAAACGTAATTAGTTCTTATTTTATTTTTTTTTAGTAGTTTTAAGGAAAGCTTATTATTTTGGTAGTTTTAGGGAAGATTTATTGTATTTTGTAAATCTTTTGTAATTTGAAATTAAAATAGTAGATCTTATGTAATGTAAGTTAAGACGTTTCTACATTAATTTCATGATGATTAAAATAAATTTTAAAGTAACCATTTACATGGAAGAGTTAAAGTAGTTTTAAATTTAAAACTTTATTAGAGAAAAGTGTTTTTTTAATTAAAATTATTAAAGAAGAGTATTTTTTTAATTAAATCTTTATTGTTGAAGGGTTAATTTCTTATAAAACTTCAGTTTTGAAAATCAAAATTTTAAACAAATTTTTTTTTATGGGCAATATAAGAACACAAAAAGTAAAAAAAAAATGTATGAATGGCAAAGGTAAATCCAAATTCCAACCCCGGGACCTACTAATTAACCTATTGTGGTACGAGTACTCGATTTTATGTTGTTTGTTATCTAATATAAATTTGTTTTAATAAAAATTAAAACTAATAAAAGAAAAAATATATAGAAAATAAAATATATTGGAGAAAATAAAAAAAGAGTAACTTAAAATAGACATTAAAGTTTAAAATGGGAAAAAGAAATTTATTTACAAAGTTCCTTTTTTAAATTTAGAAAATTTGTTTAATCTTTCTTTCAAGGAGGAGAGGTTCAAAATGGTGTTTGGTTTAATGTTTCAATGTAAACCTAATTATTCAACAAGTTTACTTTTGCAAGGTGTAACAATAAGATCTATAAATCCAATCAAACAAAACCCTTGTCATCTCACGGAAGTTAAGATGGCATAAATTAGAAATTTTTTGACACAATATGTAGAGGAAATCCATGAACTCAAAAATTGCAATTTACAAAATAAGAACAATGAAAAAAATGATGACAACATATAGATTAAACATTAATATTTTAAGTTTTAACACTACACAAACATTAAACATAAAAAATGGCATAGTTACTTATTCTTTACTTTCACAAAGATAAGTTCGTATATCCAAATAATAACCACACTAATATGGCAATGGGACTTAGAAGTTCAATCCAATACTCTCATCTAATAAGCATATCATATCTTATTTTCCTACCTTCTGGTCGGATTTGATTGTGTTAGATTTGTTGTGATGCCAATTGATTCTTGTACATATTGCATCCTTGTCTTTATCGAGGTACCTATCGATTTTTTAATCCTTATCATTTCACTGTAATTTTCCTGATACGTATAGGCTCTTTGTTGCATTTGTTGTAGCTTAAGATGAGCTATAAATGAAAACTAGGCTAAATAAGATGCTAGGACATCAACTATTGTTGGTGGATTCCCATTCTAACTTCTTGTAATCCACAATTCCTCTTGGGAAAGCATCATATTATTTCGGTGTTAATTGTTGATTAATATTTTTTTGGAAATGAAGGATTCATTTATGTATGCTATCTTAAATTTTTAGTATTGATTTAGTGGATTGATCATTCTTGTGAGAATTCATGCTATCCTAAATTTTTAGTATTTTTTAGTGGATTGATCATTCTTGTGAGAATTCAAAATATTTTCCATATATTTTGAAATTTAATATTCAAATAATTATGAATTTTTTTATCTAGTTTAAAATCTTATTATGGAAATAAAAATAAACACATAAATAAAAAACAATACATAAGAAAAGTACTTTGAGACAAAACGCATGTTACTCTTTAAACCAAAATATGTGTGTGGAGCTTTTGGCCATCTTGGTGAAGGTACACAAGATTATAAAATTAATTATGTTGTACATTGTTCATGTGGGCTACAACTCGGTTGTCAATGGGAATATTTGACACACTAACAACAGATGACACAAACAATGTAAAAGTTGTATGCATTTCCCAAAAGGTGCAAAGGAACATTGAAAAGGAAAAAAAAAATAGATGTGATGAAGTGAAAAAAGAGAACAGTAAAATAGATGCCATGAAGAGCTTCCTCCTCGTCATAAAAATGTTCATTTTTATTTGCTAAAGCATCATGGAAAAAACAAAAAAAGAGGTAACATTGAAGTGAGTATGGAAACTTCTTAGGAATGTGGAAACACTGAAGACAGACACTAAAGTAATGTTAACTATAGTAGATTGGCTCATTGTATGTAATAATGTTAATTTTAAAGTACTTAAAATAAAATATTGATGGGAAGGTACATCACAGTTTAGATTGATGGAAATCATTAAGAACCAATTAATTTAGAGGATATAAACTTATCCATGCACAATGTATGTATTTAGTGTTACACTGAAATTGACATATTGTGGAACCAAATTTGAACCTAATAAATATTTGTATTTGTATTTTGTTTGAATTCATATAGATAAAGTATTTGTAGTATTGATGACTTGCTTAGGATATAAGTTTTTATAGGTAGGTAGACACACAAATGGAGGAGGCCATCAATAGGAAATGGCCTCATGAAAGAATAAAACATTGAATCCTGTAACAAGGTCCTAAAGAAAGTGGAGAATGGAAAATTTATTTATAGTAAATTTTATGTACAAAACTATTTTAGATATTAAAAATACAAAATATAGGTTATGTGTACATCCATCTACCTTGGAGAAGAATATAAACTATGTGCCATGGTTACTTAATAAAGTGGAAGAAAATATGTGATGGCACACATGGCACTGTACCAAGGATAATAACTTAAGTCAAGAACATATCAAATTGTAATTCCATTATATATGTACAAGCATATTTCTAAATAGACTCCAATCCTCTTAATGACAAAATATCTAGATATTGAAAGGTCACAATGTCCTATAGTTAAAGGCATACATTTATCCTCTTCAAAGTGGAATTTCAGATATAAAAAAGTAAACCACAATATAAAAGTGTCAGGAACAAGCAACAAAGTGACACATCATATTCTAATGAGCAATCAATGAAAGAAACAAACCTAGTATAACATGATCTTCCTTGGAGCATATACCTCTTGCACGTGATAATGCTTGTAACCAAGAAGCGTTGAACACTCGTAACAAGGGAGGGATTGTGTCAGCCATGTGTCTCCTAATCCATATTTGTTAACAACTAACTCAAACAACACTTTCCCATGTTAAATTACACTTATGGTTGGGAGCTCTAGGTTTTGATGTGGCTTAATGACCATGCATGTTAATAATTTATAGAAGAACAGAGCATTTTGTTTTCTTTTTTTTGTAATCTTATATGAAATTAAGGAAGGATGTGTCCACTAAATACTATCTACCTTTGCCAACAATATGCAAGTTTACACCACTTCCATTTTTTACACTGGCAAGACAAGAATGGGCGGATGAGAGGGGAAGTGCATCCATTTGAGTAACGAATTTGACACAATGTAGAATGGATCCATTGTTGGGGGAGTGAAGCAAAATAGAGCATGTATGCTAAATTGGAGGGGAGGGAGAGGTGATTTTGATTTGGAGATACAAAGAGTAATGTGAGAGTGCATCGTAGAAACCACAGTGATGCAAGTGGTCCAAGAATTTTTAATTCCAATAGAGAAAACCATTATTATATTTGATGACACAATAAACATAATATTGATTAGCATGTCCAAGGGACTATATATCCATTGTAATACCCATGGATATAAAGTATGGGATTGAGATGAATCTTTGCCAATTTTTATGCAAATATGTGCATAGGATCTTGTCTCATCCACCAAACAAGGGATGAAATACTGATGCAAGTATATGCTTTGATATGCTTTCCAACAACTTTCCATCAAATAGTTCATGATGTAGCAAAATTGTGATACAAAATTATGTTGAAAGAAATACTAAAATGTGATGTGTTAGATTCACTGCATGTTAGATGAAGTTGTTTTAACCCATTATTCTCCTTCCATAAATAATATTTACCAAGTACTTATTTTGCAGCCGTGTATGTAAAAGAGGGGTGAAGGACACATAAGATGGTTTATGGTAGCATCATGATGAGAGCGATATTACTTACCAATATGAAGGTATAGATTTTGAATCAAGTCTTCTCTATCCATATTGGAGTGCTTGTTGATTGCTTTGCCACTAACTTTCTTCTTTCGCCTGCCTATATTTAGGTAGCAGGGTTAAACATCATGATTTTGGGTAATATGTTGAGCATGGAAAATTATTGTACATTAATTGCGCTATCTATATAGAAAAAATACCCTCATTATGAGTGTTCCAGAATCTATCAACAATAACCAATAACTAACACACACACACACACACACGCACGCGCACGCCAATATTTATGCCCTCATACTCAAGAATTATCCTTAAACTCCCAGCGAGAATAATGTGAACACACACACACACACACACACGTCAATATTTATTACCTCACACTCAAGAATTATTCTTAAACTCTCAACAAGAATATTGCACACGCACACACACGCACACACACGCCAATATTTATGACCTCATACTCAAGAATTATCCTTAACTCTCAACATGGATAATGCATGTTCTTATTCTCAATGAGGAAAATATTTTTCATAGTGTCTTGATGACCTATCAGGGCTAATGAAAGGAAGAATTTTCGAAGTGACCCAATGCCATGATATAGAATTTCGAAAGATCTATCTTTCAAAGAGTCTTGGTAGTCTTTGTGACATTCAAAATTTGTAATGTGGAGATAAAAGAAGAAGAAGAAGAAGAAGAATTGATTGTATCTTTCTCTTTTCTTGATTGTGAGCACTCAACAAAGATGAAGAAGAATTAATTGTATATTTTTCTTTTCTCAATATGCGATCTCTCAACAAAGATGGATAAAAGGAAAAAGAAGAATTAATTGTATCTTTATCTTTTCTTGATTCATGGGCACTCTTGAATAATGACTCTATCAGCATTTATACCACTAGTGGATGCTATCCACCACCACCCTTCAAATCCATGTGTGATGATGCTCTTATTTTTCTTACATTTTAGTATGATCCTTCTTTGAAGACACAAGGATTTGAACCTAGTTTTGCACAAATACAAGAAAACTTCATTTTGAATGTGCCAAGGGTAAATGATCGATAGAAGCCTAGATTCCCATCAACAATGGATGTGGAACCAATGATAGCGACTTTCAGGAGAAAGGACGAATCCAATCATTGGAAGACACTTTAAAAAAAGAGAGAAAAAAAGAAGTATAAAATAAATTAAAGAGTTTAGAAACAAATTAGATTTTTGTCTTAAAAAAACCACACAACAAATTAAAAAATAAAAATAAATACCCCCAACCCCACATATATATGTTTAGAAAAATCAAACATGTGTATCTTTGGGTGGGGGGAATTCTCAAAATCATGCCCCCTTTCTTATCCCTCCCTCCCCCACATTCTATACCCCATCACACCCCTCCTTCACCCCCTTAAGCTGCTATAACCCCATGCTCCATGCTCCCACTTAAATGAGAAATGAGTTAAGCATGAGGTCATGGGAGGGGAAACTAGGTGGAGGAGGGGTATGGGGTTATGAAATATTTATTTCATTTTATCGAATGGGCAGTTCAATGTCATAGTCACCCAAATGATGATTAGTTTGTTAACAGTGTTCTTCCAACTAATTATTCAGTCCACTTTCGTATCTAGTAATCACAAACCCACTCTATCTTCTTCCAACCACTAACACTACATTAAATTGGGTATGCACATCACTTCGGTACCTTCTCCCTTGTATTTATGCATGGTTACAATGCTTGTTTTTTTAGATGGATAGATCAAAGATCATGTTTCCCAAAATAATGCGCAATTAATTGGTGACGTTTCTTCACAAGTTGAGCAATGCTACGTTGATGGTAATCCCTTTCAAGTTTGTATTGAGTTGGGTCATCACAAATTCACTCTCTTATTACAACTATGGTTGTATTTCTATTGAATTTGGTACGCCCAATTATTTTTTACATTATCATCTTCTTCATGTGATCTGGATCTTGGGGGTTGATACCCAGAATCAGTACATTATTGAAAAACACTAACTTTTGAATATCGAATGTTAAATTGAAATCAGGGTCATAAAGCATCTTCTCTTATCAACATCGTCGTTTTGGTGTATGAGACCCACTGTTTGCTTAACAATATGATTACTAAAGTCTACAGAGATGTACATACTCTACCCCCTTTAAATTTGAACCTATGACTTCCTAGAGGAAACACGTGTTCTTAACCATTAGGCCCACTCAAATTACACTAACACCAATTCCAACAATCTGTATCACCAAAACTATATCGAGGTTTTATTGAGAAGCATAAGTGGTTGAATAATGCACCTTTTTCTACGCTATTAAAGGGTTGCTAATCCCAAATCTTCTCTTACGACTGCATTATAAATGCATATGGATGTTTGGTATGAAATGAACCAAGAAAGGGCCCTAGAAAGTCTATTCGAAGATCTCCGCCACCTTTGTGATTAATCTCAATGAATAGATCATGTGAAATTTGAATTTGGTCATAAATGGAAAGTAATCATGATAACGTTAATTCTCTTGAGTTTCAAAAAGGATTTATTTTAAGATTTGAATATGTTTCGTTTGTTTCTATATTTGTTCTCATGTATGTGATAGTTTTCTATCCTAGTTGCATTCGATCACTTGTACTCTGATCTCCTCTGAATACAAGATGTCGAGGATATCAACCTGCAAAAGCGTTAATATAGCAAATAGAATAAACCCTAAGGATGCGAAAGAAGAGAGAAAATATTTAAAAGATGAATCCCAAGCAGAGATTGTCCGACAACAGTAGCTCCAAGAGTAGCTACAAAAGGAAAAGGAAGCTCCAGCACCTAAAGAGGTACAGAAAAATATTCTTACTCAGCTAGAAGATTTACAACAGCATTATGGGAATATAATCAAGTTAACTAATCTGAGGCCGAGTTATTTGTATATGAATCTAAGATTATTCAAAAACGCACGTTGAGGAAATTTTAGGGTGGCAACAATTATATAAAGATGACCCTTAAAATTTTAGGGTGGCAACAATTAGATGTGGAAGTCCAATTTGAAAAGCTATAGGATGGGTGCTCAGAGAGGATCAAAGATTGGCACGCCCTCTCGGAGAGATTCCAAGAAAGAACATATTAATTTTATTAAGATAATTTCATCTTTGTAAGTTTGATTAAGATTTAAGACAATTATTTTATTGTCCCCCATCTTTGAGCTATAAAGAAAATGTTTTTTTAAGTTGAAGGGGGGTTGGCTGTGATGGGAAACCCTTACTTCTTGAATGTTGTACATTCATGAAATGGATTGAATTTTGTACTTCTTGAGTAGAGTCCAATCAGATTTTTTGGAAACATTTTTTATTATGGAAAGATGCATATTCTTTTTCAGATTTTTTGGAAATATTTTTTATTAGAAAAATACAGATTGTTCTGATGTTGTGAATGTTATGTTCGATAATTATGTTATTGAGAATTTTTTTTTTTTTCTTATTATAGATGCATCGTTCAATTTTCCAGTTTATTTTCTAAATATTAAATTGCATATAGTAGAAATAATTTCTGTTAATCTGAGTTTTATGTTAAAAAGTGTAACTTGCCATCTTCCTCTTTATAATTTAAATAATTTAAATGCATACACAATATTAATAAATAATATAAAGTTAAGTATTTTACTTTTATGTATGGTACTAATGTTTTAATGCACTATTAAAACTTAGGAATTATTTTCTAAACATTAATACATACAATGTTGAAACTTTAAAATTATTTTCTAATCACTAATAACGATATCTTCTACTATACATTCCTTTAGTTTATATACATTCCTTTAATTTATAAGTTTACTCTAAGATAATTTTAACTATTTATCATTTATTTCTTATTTTAAAAATACTAACTATTTAACACATTTTTCATAGAAGACAAAATTATATAAAACACAAAAACTTATAAACCAATATGGTACTCGGAAACACCATCCCAAATCACATATAACTTGAGATATGCAAGTAATTGTTTTCCTTATTGTTCACTAGAGATATTTACAATAACATGATAATAAAATAATGTTTTGAAAAATGTTATATATATATATGAATATCATTAAAATATATCACTTTAAATCATTCAACCATTTTTGAATAATTTTTAAATCCCATCTTATATTACTAAAATCATTCCGTTCATAATAATAAAATAAAAACATTAAATAATTATTTAAATCCCATTTTAAATGTCCTCCCTTAGCATTTAAGCATGTGAGTTGGTGAAACAACTTTATGAAAAGGTGACTTTTTACTCTTCTCTCTGATACATATACATTTAAGATGGTCAATTTTTTCAAAATATATATTATAAATAATTAATATTATGTAAATTAAAATAAGTGATATAAAATAAAGTTAATTATCTTGAAACCCATCGATGCTGAACAACACAGAAAGTCGGATACTGTCCGCCATGTGAATTGTTTTGTTGGTTACGATGGTAGATAGATAATGCTCACTTATCAAAATGTCAATTGTTTTGTTAGTTACGATTGTAGTACAGCTCACTTATCAAGAGTCGACGCTTAACACCCCAGTCACATGAAATTAAAGCGAAGGTGACAGAGCATGACCCATTTAAAGTCCCACATGTATACTGCTCAAACACAGGAGTAAAGATCCGGATGCTTTTCATCTAACACAGCCATGTTGCACGGCCAAAGTACAAAGCCAACTGTAAAACTTTTTCAGGTTGAATGCTTTGGCCCGGTTTAATGTTTAAATAATTATTTCAACTGCATTTTGATTCAGAGAAACTATGTCCACAAAATGTTTTGACAGATTCTACAACAACCTATCATCTCAAAATAAAAATAAAAAAATGAATGGATGCTATATAAACCAATCTCTGTGTCTGTAAACTTGGTAAGTATTTGTGATTTGTGATCATGGCAGCTCCTCTGTATCATATCAGAGTCCCTAAGCCTCTGCTGCATGCTGCCTTCTTTTTGGGATCTGTAAGACATTGGATCTACCGCGTTCTTGGGTTTTTTAACAAACCTGCTGAAGTTGTTGTGTGGCCAGACCATGGTGCAATGTCGAGCCCTGCCCTCATCGCTGAGGAGGATCAGCGCCGAGCGCTTCGGCTGGAAAAGTTTGGGGTGATACAAGAGGAATTGGGAGATGACCTTAAAAACGACGACGCTGTCTGTGCTGTTTGCTTGAGCGACTTTGCGACCGATGACAAGGTCCTGCTGCTCACTAATTGCTGCCACGTTTACCATGAAACTTGTTTAACAAAATGGCTTGATGTCCAGCAGAAGAGCTGTCCTCTCTGTAGATCTCCTTTAACTACAGATTGAAAGAAAGAAGAAAAACGAGTAATGTGTTTACACTTTACAGAACAGAAGGTGTGTTATATGATCCACGTCGGCGTGCTGTGTTTGTAGTGAATGAAGGCAGTTGTTGTTGTTTCATATATTTTCGTTGATCTTACAGTTTATCTCAAAGGGCAGAGGTTTGATTTCTATTGTTTTGGGACTTGTATTTCCCAAGTCACACGATCCGTGTTTGTATTCAATGAAAGCAGTGACTGTGATTGTATTTGATTTCTGTTGTTTTGGGACTTTCGTTTCTGAAGTTAAACGATCCATGTCCGTCTGTACTGTTTGTATTAAATAAAAGCAGTTGTGGTGTGTTTTGTATGGAATGAAAGCAGTTGTTTAAATAATAAGTAATTACAATTAAGTATGGAGAATAAATAACATATAATTTATATAACTTATTTATAATACTTAATATGTAATTTATTTCCCTATTAATCTGATTTATTTATTGTTTACATTGTATTTATATTTGATTTAACCTTATAATAATGAGTTGAGTTGTAATAGTTATTATAAGTAATCATTATAAGGTAGCATTTGTTTATTGTGTTGTAATTGTAAACTCTTACTCGTTTTTTACATTATTCTGTGATACCTGATTTTATGGTACCATAAAGAATTGTGATGGTTATGTTTATTGGGTTGTAATTGTAAATTCTTACTTGTTTTCTACATTATTCTGTGATGCTTGATTTGATGGTACCATAAAGAATTGTGATTGTTATGGCATAGAATTTGTTGTTGTTATCTAAGTTGTTTAATTTTAGGTTTTAAAATTAATGATTGTAAATTATTATTATCATAGTTGCCAAGTTTGTAAATGGATACAAATAATTCGGTGAATTCAGATTCGGTTTGGGAAAATTGGATGTTATTGTCAAATTGAAGTAGGTTCTTAGTTGTTTCATTGTGCAGCGATTTGTTGTTTTCTTTGTTTTAAGATATCAGATACTTTATCGAGAGGGATCTCCCGTATTCGAATCCTTTTTGCAGCAAACTGTGTTAAAAATATTTATAGGTGTGGAAGCTCGATGCAATTTCTTGTTAAGGAACTGAAGTAAGGTATTATGAAGTTGGTCTTTTCCAGTAGCTATAACATGTAGATTAGTTGGTTTTTGTGGGGTTTAATTTTTAACTGTATTAAAAATATTTATAGGTGTGGAAGCTGGATGCAATTTCTTGTTAAGGAAGTGTGTGGAAGTAAGATATTATGAAGTTGGAGATGGGTCTTCTCTATTAGCTATAATATGTAGATTAGTTAATTTTTGTGGGGTTTAATTTCTATCATATTATTGGTTCAAATTTTGTGGTGAAGATTGATGGTTCAAATTTTGTAGTGAAGGTTGGTGATCTTAATACTAAGAGAGAGAATTGCACTTAGACAAGTTAGTTGCTGCATTGTGTAGGGTTACATTGTACTTATGAATCAAAGTGGATAAGCATGAGAATAAGAATGAGTAGAATACTTGGTTAGTAAAATGAAATGTGGGAATCGAGCATTCATCTTAATACCTTGGGAATCCAACATTCATCTTAAAACCTTTCTTCTTTAAATCATAAAACTCTCCTGTATGAAGATCATAATACCAATGCTCCTAGGAAGCACGGTTGTTGAATTAGCGACCATAGGGGCAAGGTTTCAATTCTCAGGACGTGGCTGGCCGAAAGACACAGGGACGACGGGGTGAGGAAGAGACAGATAGAGAAAGGAGAAAAATTGGACTCTGAACAAGATTAGAGCGGAGCCGGCTCCTTGTCCAGCGGTTATGGCCAAGTCGATGCCCAAATTGAACAACTTGTGCAGTGCAAGCACCTCTAGATCAACAGGTGGTCAGGCGATTGTGTGAAAAGGCCAAAGAGATTCTCATTGAAGTAAGTATGTGCAGCATGTCAATTGCCTAGTTTCAATCTTAGGCGACATACATGGCCAATTTCATGATCTTGCTAAGTTGTTTAGGATCAGTGGAAAGTGCCCGAATATGAATTATTTGTTCATAGCACACTCTAGGATCGGTGGAAAGTGCCCAAATATAAATTATTTGTTCATAACACACTAATTAGAATATTTTTGAGCTACGTGTTGAATAGGTTGGAGTAATAACTATTTAAAATAGTTTTTTTTTCAATAGTGGTCCACCAAAGGGATGCCAACACCTGCTATTCCCTAGAATTAAGTTATGGTCAGAATTACATTCATTACATAGGGGATTAACAAGGGCATCATGTCACTTTCAAGAATTGAACTTGCGTGGGGAAAGTAACAATCATTCCTCCCAACTACCCATGCTACATCCAATGGACAACTATTTAAAATATATATATATATAAAAGGAAAAGGATCACTAAGTATATTAGGACCTACTAATTAATCTATTGTGGTAGAGAGTAGTGATTTTATGTTGTTTTTTTATCTAATATAAGTTTGTTTTAATAAAAATGAAAACTAGTGGAGGAAAAAATATATAGAAAATAAAATAGATGGGATAAAGTAAAAAACCCCTAGACCACCAAGTGGACCATATTCCATTATTAATGGCCACATTACATTAATTACCCCCATTGGGTACACATTACATATTTTATTCCCTTATGGGCACCCATTACATCATTTATTCCCCTTATGTACCTCCCTAGGTACCCCATATTATTCCCCCTAGGTATTTAACAACACAACACATAGGGTCATTCATTTATAGTCTCCAGATCTAACATAGTTCCTTGAAGTGAGGATGATACGGTCCACAAATAAGGAACACTTGTTCTAACTAATTCCAAGAAATATGCAATGTTGCGTTCACTAGTCTCCTACTTTAGCCAAACTGATCATTGTCTCATTGACCATTCAGTTGACCGATCAATCAATCAATTAGTCAAGACTCCATTGGACTACTCCCCTATTCAACTAGTGTCTTTCGATCTATTGTATCCAGTAGATCCAGAGGTGTGATGAACCTGCATAGCCTTTGGTTCCAACACCCCCCATCAACACAACACTCTGGAGATTTAGTAGGTGGAATTATGTTCTCTTAACATCCCCCCACAATTGCAACTTGTTGAATCCCAAGCATAGCCTAAAGTTTAACAAACTTAGATTATGGTAGAGGATTCGTAAAGATATCATCAATGCGATCATTTTTTTGCAATAAACAATAGTTACAACATTGTCTTGTATCAACTGTCGCAAGCAGTGGACATTAACTTCAACATGCTTTATCTTGTTTTCATGTGCTACAGGATTATTAGCAATTTATAATGCACTCTAATTGTCACAATGGATAACAGTCGAGGCATGGACAAGAAAACGAATCTCTTCTAAAAGTTGATGGATCCAAACTGCCTATGTACCTACATTAACAAGTCCACCATATTCTGCTTCTATAGTCGAAAGAGAGATTACCTTATGTTTCTTACATGACTGGACCAGGGGTCTAGAACTAAGTCAAAACACATAGCCAAAAGTGGACTTTTGGTCATCAATCTCACCTTTCCAGTCAGAATCAATAAATCTAACCATTGGTTCTGAACTATGACAATATTTTATACCATATTGATAAGTTCCCTTAAGATATCGAACAATTCTCTTTGCATCTTTCTAGTGGCTTTATTTAGGATTTTGCATGAACCAAGAAACTACACTAATAACAAAGGAGAGATCAGGATGACTGTGATTTAAGTAAATCAAGCTACTGACCAACTATTGATAAAAGGTGGCATCACCTTGAGGAGAGTCATAATCCTTATACAATTTAACGTCCCATTGATAAGGGGTAGCAAAAGACGTACAGTTTTCCATTTTGAATCATTTTAAAAGAACCAAAGGATATTTTGGTTGACAAATAAAGATACCAATTCATTTGCAAAATTTGAATGCCTAGAAAGAAATGCAATAGACCAAGGTCAATGATTTCAATAGTATTAGCAGGTTGTTTCTTCAAACTCAAAATCAAGTCAAGAGTGTTTTCAATTATGACTAAATCATAAGCATACAATGCCACAATTAAAGTATCACCATGACCATGTAATACATAAATATTGTGATCATATTAACAACTCTTAAATCCAAAAATTGATAAAGAAACAATCAATATTCTCATACCAAGCACGTGGGGCTTGTTTAAAACCATATAAAGACTTCTTTAGTCAACAAACAAGACAAGGATCTATCACAAAATCGGGAGGTTTCTACATGTATATTACTTTAGACAAATCTCCATGAAGAAAGGCACTTTTTACATCCATTTGATGAAGTTCCCATCCAAATCGAGTAGCAAGAGAAAGAAACAACCGAATCGAGTTCATGTTTGCAACAGGGGAAAAGGTTTTAGTGTAGTTAATTCCTTCTTGATGAGAGAATACCTTGGCTAGTAGTCGAGCCTTATGATGTTCAACAACACCATCGGAGGTAAACTTGGTCTTGTAAACCCATCGAAACTTCACAACATTCTTTCCTTGCGGTCAAGGAACCTGGTCCCAAGTGTGATTCTTCACCAAAGAATCAATTTCGATAGCCATAGCATTTTTCCATTTAGGAAATCCCTGAGCATCAACATAAGTTTCAGGATGACAGGTGTTAAGGACGGGTGCCAACAATGCAACACTACCATGTTGTTTCTAACTACGGGTCTATCGACCAATACTGGCATCACTAGCACCAAGTCTAGAAACTTCAATAGTATTATTCGCCCACCGGGGTAGACAAGTTGATGGTAAGTCAAGTCGGTTATTGTTAGTCAGATGAGTAGGTGTGTCAACATTTTAACTCAATGTAGACCAACTACCAGTCGACTCAGGAACAAAGGTCGACAAGCTGGTCAAAACTTAAAAGGAAGGTACAGTTGATCCAGATTCTTCAAAAATATCAAAAGTATCACTCTGAAATTGACTAGAGGAGTATTTAAACAACTTAGTACCTGAAATATTCTCATCAAATATCACATTTCTACTCAAGATGATATATTGTTTGACAGGGTCAAATAGTTGATAGGATTTGTATTCATTAGAATAACTAATCATGATGCAAGCATGACTCTTTGCATACAATTTATTTTTTTAGATATCACTAATATGCACCCAGGAAACAAATCCAAAGCTTCTAAGGTGTCCGACATAGGGTTTTATTCCTTGACAGTTCTTGACTAGAGTCATGTTGCTCACAGCTCTAGTCGGAACAAGGTTCGAGAGATAGTTTGAGAAGTAAACAACTTCTACCCAAAATTTAGTCGGAAAGTCTTTGGCCTACAGTAAGCACCGATCCATTTCTACCAAATTCCTATTCTTCCTCTCTGCCACTCCATTCCAGTGAAGGGTGTGAGTGACAAATATCTGCCAAGAAATACCATTTTGCAAGAGATATTCTTCAAATTGCCGACTCACATATTCTCCACCATTATTTGATCTTAAGAATTTGATAGGTCATCCACATTGCTTCTGAGCTAATTTCCTCTATTCCCTATATTCCTTGAATCTTTCAAAGACATAAACTTTATTTTTCAAGAAATAGACCCATGTATATCTGGAGAAGTCATCAATCAAGGTTGAAATATACTTTGCACCTACTAATGAGGGTATGTTCATGCAACAAAGATCACTATGAACAAGTTCTATTTGGTCATGTGCTCACCATGCTTTCCTGGAATCAAAGGGTGCCTAATGATGCTTTCCAATCATGCATCATATACAAAATCCATAAGGTGGAATAGTATTTGGGAGACTAGTAACCATAGCGATGTGCTCCCTTATAATGAATTCTACTTTTGTGCCCTTGTCTATAAACCATCATGTTCCATGGAAGTCAATGGTGTATGGACCTATTGAGATGGGCACATGTGCATGTTTGGACCTACAATACCTATTATACCTTTTTATGTCAATTACAAACTTGTTCCAACACCTTTTTTTGTCTAGTACAAACTTGTTCCAACACCTTTTTTGTTTTAAGTAGGCACTTACAACTCTACCTTATTTTCCTAGGTGTGCACCCATGACTTGGATACACTTTCCAAGGAACCAAAAACTAAATTACCAATGAAAGTGTTATATTTCAAACACATGATGCTCTCTCTATATTTCAACCCTCTCCATTATTAGGGTCTTGGTTGAACAATTTCCATCAACAAACTTGAAGAAACATGAATTAGGATCATACATGAAGAAACATGAATCAGGATCATTGCTTTCTTTTGTATTCCCAACTCTCTTCAAAATATTCAAGGTGAAAAAATTATGTGCAAGGAACATTGCATCAATAACCTACCAACCTTCTTTGTCTTTCATGCCATCTTTACTAGTAAAAATCTTGTCACACCACATCATGATTTGTTTTTTATTTACTACGATAATGACATCTATATATAAGGCCAAGGAAAGTGTATCAGAGTTGAAATATTCACTAAACTTAGAAAATCCCAACATGAGTGCAAACACATTGATATTGAAATCCAAAATAGGTGTCGAATGCATTAGTACATCTAAGGAAACTCCCTCTTCCTTGGAGAATCATCCAACAACTAGAGTAAAAGTCTCATCAAGGATTGTTCCTTCTTGTTGAGAGAATATTTCTATAAAAACCTTATCATGACACTCTTCCATACTTCCATCAATTGTAATCAAATATCAATGATTATTCCACGGTTGATTTTGTAACTATCTCCTAAAGTCTAGAGGCACATTCCTCCATCATGGTTTCTTGCCATACTTGCTCAACTAGATCTACAAGTAGCCTATAAAGGATAACTTCCTACAGTCCTCTAGCCAAAACTTGACAAGATCCTTGGTTATTGTCTCTAATGGTGACTTGTTAACCATCGAACTTAGCCAAACACTATAAATTTGTCATGCAAGAAACTGATATGAGACTATTTATTAACATAGGAACATATAAGACATAGTTTAGCTCAAGAGAATCACTTGAAAATATATGGAGCCCAATATCTTCACAAGATACATGGCATCATCATCTAACTCCACACATATTCCTCCATATTTCTTTTGAAACTTGTTGAATATGTTTACGCCATAAGTCATATGTTTAGAAGCTCCACTTTCAACGCTTCATACATGTTTTTGGAAAAAAGTTTCATAGCAATAATAGGGATCCAGTGATCCTTCATTGGATCTCAATGATATGAGGGTTAGGTTATCCTTCACCATATTTGTTTTGTGCTCATTGTATTCTTGTTATGTTTTTCCAAATCTTAGCTATATGTAAGCAGTACAATCCCCATCTCCACAAGGTACCATAAGTGTACCATTTCTATAGGAGGTTATTCAAGCTCAACTTCCATAATGCAAAGTTAAAGGAACCCTTCAAAAGATGACTCTCTTGCATATAAGAAATGGCCATTACTACAGCTCCATTGAACAAGTTTCAATCTCCACTCATTGGATCAACTAGGGTTTCACACTCCCACAACCGTTTTTAGGTTCATGTTCTAATCAATTGAACATATATGCTTCAATAAGCGAAACCCATCGATGCTGAACAACACAGAAAGTCGGATAGTGTCCGCCATGTGAATTAAAATACGTGATATAAAACAAAGTTAATTATCTTGAAACCCATCGATGTTGAACAACACAGAAAGTCGGATAGTGTCCGCCATGTGAATTGTTTCGTTGGTTCCGATGGTAGATCGATATTGCTCACTTCTCAATTGTTTTGTTGGTTACGAATCTACGATGATAGTACAACTCACTTATCAAGAGTCGACGCTTAACACCCCACTCACGTGAAATTAAAGCGAAGGTGACAGGGCATGACCAAATTTAAAGTCCCACATGTATACTGCTCAAACACAGGAGTAAAGATCCGGATGCTTTCCATAGAAACACAGCCATGTTGCACGGCCAAAGTACAAAGCCAACTGCAAAACTTTTAAGGATTTGGCCCGGTTTAATGTTTAAATAATTATTTAAACTGCATTTTGATTCAGAGAAACTAAGTCCACAAAATGTTTTCACAGATTCTAGGTACAAGAACCTATCATCTCAAAATAAAAATAAAAAAATAATGGCAGCTCCTCTGTATCATATCAGAGTCCCTAAGCCTCTGCTGCATGCTGCCTTTTTTTTGGGATCTGTGAGACATTGGATATACCGCGTTCTTGGGTTTTTTAACAAACCTGCTGAAGTTGTTGCAGTTTGGCAATGTCGAGCCCTGCCCTCATGGCTGACGAGGATCAGCGCCGACGGCTTCGGCTGGAAAAGTTTGGTCAGGAATTGGGAGATGACCTTAAAAACGACGACACTGTCTGTGCTGTTTGCTTGAGCGAGTTTGCGACGGATGACAAGGTCCTGCTGCTCACTAATTGCTGCCACGTTTACCATGAAACTTGTTTAACAAAATGGCTTGATGTCCAGCAGAAGAGCTGTTCTCTCTGTAGATCTCCCTTAACTACAGATTGAAAGAAAGAAGAAAAACGAGTAATGTGTTTACAGAACAGAAGGTGTGTTAGATGATCCACGTCGGCGTGCTGTGTTTGTAGTCAATGAAGGCAGTTGTTGTTTCATATTTTTTCGTTGATCTTACAGTTTATCTCAAAGGGCAGAGATTTGATTTCTATTGTTTTGGGACTTGTATTTCCCAAGTTAGACGATCCGTGTTTGTATTCAATGAAAGCAGTGACTGTGATTGTATTTGATTTCTGTTGTTTTGGGACTTGCGTTTTATATTATTGTTTACATTGTATTTGTATTTGATTTAATTTTATAATAATGAGTTGTGATAGTTGTTATAAGTAGTGATTATAAAGTAGCATTTGTTTAATATGTGTTGTAATTGTAAACCCTTTCTTATTTTTTACATTATTCGGCGATACTTGATTCGATGGTACCATAAAGAAGTGTGATTGTTATGTTTATTGTGTTGTAATTGTAAACTCTTACTTGTTTATAACATTATTCTGTTATACTCGATTTGATGGTACCACAAAGAATTGTGATTATTATGGGATAGAATTTGTTGTTATCTGAGTTGTTTTATTTTAAGTTTTTAAATTAATGATGGTAAATTATTATTATCATAGTTACCAAATTTGTATATGGATGCAAATAATTCGGTGAAATTCGAACTTAATTTTAAGTTTTAAAATTAGTGATTGTAAATTATTATTATCATAGTTACCAAATTTGTATATAGATGTAAATAATTCGGTGAAATTCGAATCTGTTTGGGAAAATTGGATGTTATTGTCAAATTGAAGTAGGTTTCAAAATGATCAAATTCTTAGTTGTTTCATTGTGCAGCGATCTAGTTGTTTTCTTTGTTTCAAGATATCAGATACTTTTTTTAGAGGGATCTCCCGTATTCGAATCCTTTTTGCAGCAAACTGCGTTAAAAATATTTATAGGTGTGGATGCTCGATGCAATTTCTTGTTAAGGAATTGTGTGGAAGTAAGGTATTATGAAGTTGGTCTTCTCCACTAGCTATAACATGTAGATTAGTTGGTTTTTGTGGGGTTTAATTTTTATCATATTATTGGTTCAAATATTGTGGTGAAGATTGATGGTTCAAATTTTGTGGTGAAGATTGATGGTTTAAATTTGTAGTGAAGGTTGGTGATCCTAATACTAAGAGAGAGAATGCACTTGACAAGTTAGTTGTTGCATTGTGTAGGGTTATATTGTACTTATGAGTCAAAGTGGATAAGCATGAGAATAAGAATGAGTAGAATACTTGGTTAGTAAAATTAAATGTGTGATTCCAACATTCATCTTAATACCTTGGGAATCCAGCATTCATCTTAAAACCTTTCTTCTTTAAATCATAAAACTCTCCTGTATGAAGATCATAATACCAATGCTCCTAGGAAGCACGGTTGTTGAATTAGCGACCATAGGGGCAAGGTTTCAATTCTCAGGACGTGGCTGGCCGGAAGACACAGGGACGACGGGGCGAGGAAGAGACAGATAGAGAAAGGAGAAAACTTGGACTCTAAACAAGATTAGAGCCGAGTCAGCTCCTCGTCCAGTGGTTATGGCCAAGTCGATGCCCAGATTGAACAACTTGTGCAATGCAAGCACCTCTAGAACAGGTGGTCAAACGATTGTGTGAAAAGGACAAAGAGATTCTCATTGAAGTAAGTATGTGCAACATGTCAAATGCCTAGTCTCAATCTGTGGCGGCATACATGGCCAATTTCATGATCTTGCTAAGTTGTTTAGGATCGTTAGAAAGTGCTCGAATATGAATTATTTGTTCATAACACACTCTTTAGGATCGGTGGAAAGTGCCCGAATATGAATTATTTGTTCATAACACACTTATTAGAATTTTTTTGAGCTACCTGTTGAATAGGTTGGAGTAATAACTATTTAAAATAGTTTTTTTTCAATAGTGGTTCACCAAAGGAATGCCAACACCTGCTTTTCCCTAGAATCAAGTTATGGTCAGAATTACATTCATTACATAGGGGCTTAACACGGGCATCATGTCACTTACACGAATTGAACTTGGGTGGGGAAAGTAACAATCATTCCTCCCAATTACCCATGCTACATCCAATGGACCAGTATTTAAAATATATATATAAAAGGAAAAGGATCACTAAGTCTATTAGGACCTACTTATTAACCTATTATGGTAGGGAATAGTGATTTTATGTTGTTTGTTATCAAATATAAGTTTGTTTTAATAAAAATCAAAACTAGTAGAGGAAAAATATATATAGAAAATAAAATAGATCGGATAAAGTAAAAAACCCCAGCCACCAAGTGGACCATATTCCATTACTAATTGCCACATTACATTAATTACCCCCATTGGGTATACATTACATAGTTTATTCCCTTATGGGAACCCATTACATCATTTATTCCCCTTATGTACCCTATATTATTCCCCCTATGTAGTTAACAACACAACACATAGGGTCATTCATTTATAGTCTCCAGATCTAACATAGTTCCTTGAAGTGAGGATGATACGGTCCACAAATAAGGATCATCGGTTCTGACAAATTCCAAGAAATATGCAATGTTGCATTGACGAGTCTCCTACTTTAGCCAAACTGATCATTGCCTAATTGACCATTCAGTCGACCGATCAATCAATCAATTAGTCAAGACTCCATTGGACTACTCCCCTAGTCGACTAGTGTCTTTTGACCTACTGTATCCAGTAGATCCATAGGTGTGATGAACCTGCATAGCCTTTGGTTCCAACAATCCCCCATCAACACAACACTCTGGAGATTCAGTACGTGGAATTATGTTCTCTTAACATCCCCCCACAATTGCAACTTATTGAATCCCAAGCATAGCCTGAAGTTTAACAAACTTAGATTATGGTAGAGGATTTGTAAACATATCATCAATGTGATCATTTTTCTTGCAACAAACAATAGTTACAACATTGTCTTGTATCAATTGTCGCAAGTAGTGGACATGAATTTCAACATGCTTCATCTTGTTATCATGTGCTACAGGATTATTATCAATTTTAATGCACTCTAGTTGTCACAATGGATAACAGTCGATGCATGAACAAGAAAATGAATCTCTTCTAAAAGTTGATGGATCCAAATTGCCTCTATACCTACATTAACAAGTCCACCATATTTTGCTTCTATAGTCGAAAGAGAGATTACCTTATGTTTCTTACATGACTAGATTAGGGGTCCAGAACTAAGTCAAAACACATAGCCAAAAGTGGACTTGTGGTCATCAATCTCACCTTTCCAGTCATAATCAGTAAATCTAACTAGTGGTTCTGAACTACAACAATATTTTATACCATATTGATAAGTTCCCTTAAGATATCAAACAATTCTCTATACATCTTTCTAGTGGCTTTATTTGGGATTTTGCATGAGCCAAGAAACTACACTAATAGCAAAGGAGAGATCAAGATGACTATGATTTAGGTAAATCAAGCTACTGACCAACTATTGATAAAAGTTGGAAACACCTTGGGGAGAGTCATATTCCTTATACAAGTCCCATTGATAAGGGGTATTAAAAGACTTACATTTTTCCATTTTGAATCATTTCAAAAGAACCAAAGCATATTTTAATTGACAAATAAAGATACCAATTCATTTGCAAAATTTGAATGCCTGGAAATAAATGCAATAGACCAAGGTCAATGATTTCAATAGTATTAGCAAGTTGTTTCTTCAAACTCAAAATCAATTCAAGATTGTTTTTCGATTATGACTAAATCATAAGCATACACTGCCACAATTAAAGTATCACCATGACCATGTAATACATAAATATTGTGAACATATTAACAACTCTTAAATCCAAGATTGATAAAGAAACAATCAATATTCTCATACCAAGCACGTGGGGCTTATTTAAAGCCATACAAAGACTTCCTTAGTCAACAAACAAGACTAGAATCTATCACAAAATCAGGAGGTTGCTACATGTATATTTCTTAAGACAAGTCTCCATGAAGAAATGCACTTTTTAAATCCATTTGATGAAGTTCCCATCCAAATCGAGTAGCAATAGAAAGAAACAATCGAATAGAGCTCATGTTTGCAACAGGGGAAAAGTTTTTAGTGTATTTAATTCCTTCTTGATGAGAGAATACCTTGGCTAGTAGTCGAGCCTTATGATGTTCAACAGAACAATCGAAGGTAAAATTGGTCTTGTAAACCCATCTAAACTTCACAACATTCTTTCCTTGCAGTTGAGGAACCTGGTCCCAAGTGTGATTCTTCACCAAAGAATCAATTTCGATAGCCATATCATTTTTCCATTCAAGAACTCCTCGAGCATCAACATAAGATTCAGGATGACATGTGTCAAGAAAGGGTGCCATCAATGCAACACTACCATGTTGTTTCTGACTACGGGTCTATTGACCAATACTAGCATCACTAGCAACAAGTCTAGCAACTTCAATAGTATTAGCCGTCCACCGAGGTAGACAAGTTCGTGCTAAGTCAAGTTGGTTATTGTTAGTCGGATGAGTAGGTGTGTCAACATTTTCACTCAATGTAGACCGACTACCAGTCGACTCAGGAACAAAGGTCGATAAGCTGGTCAAAACTTAAAAGGAAGGTACATTTGATCTAGATTCTTCAAAAATATCAAAAGTATCACTCTGAAATAGACTAGAGGAGGATTTAAACAACTTAGTACCTGAAATATTCTCATCAAATATCACATTTCTACTCAAGATGATATATTGTTTGACAAGATCAAGTATTTGATAGGATTTTTATTCATTAGAATAACTAATCATTATGCAAGCATGACTCTTTGCATACAATTTATTTTTTTAGATATCACTAATATTCACCCAGGAAACAAATCCAAAGGTTCTAGGTGTCCAATATAGGGTTTTATTCCTTGACACTTATTGACTAGAGTCATGTCCCTAACAGCTCTAGTCGGAACAAGGTTCGAGAGATAGTTTGAGAAGTAAACAACTTCTACCCAAAATTTAGTCGAAAATACTTTGGCCTACAGTAAGCACCGAGCCATTTCTACCATATTCCTATTCTTCCTCTCTCCCACTCCATTCTAATGAAGGGTGCGAGGGACAAATATCTGCCAATAAATACCATTTTATAAGAGATATTCTTCAAATTTTTGACTCACGTATTCTCCACGATGATTTGATCTTAAGAATTTGATAGGTCATCCGCATTGCTTCTCAACTAATTCCCTATATTCCTTGAATCGTGCAACAGAGATCACTATGAACGAGTTCTATTCGGTCATGTGCTCACCATGCTTTCATGGAATCAAAGGGTTCCTAATGATGCTTTCCAATCATGCATCCTATACAAAATCCATAAGGTGGAATAGTATTTGGGAGACTATTAACCATAGTGATTTTATCCCTTATAGTTTATTCTACTTTTGTGCCCTTGTCTATAAACCACCATGTTCCATGGAAGTCAATGGTGTATGGATCTATTGAGATGGGCACATGTGCATGTTTGGACCTACAATACCTATTATACCTTTTGTTGCCGTACAAACTTGTTCCAACGCCTTTTTTGTTTTAAGTAGGCACTTACAACTCTACCTTATTTTCCTAGGTGTGCACCCGGGACTTGGATACACTTTCCAAGGAACCAAAAACTAAATTACCAATGAAAGTGTTCTATTTCAAACACATGATGCTCTCTCTATATTCCGACCCTCTCCATTATTAGGGTCTTGGTTGAACAATTTCCATCAACAAACTTGAAGAAACATGAATTAGGATCATACATGAAGAAACATGAATCAGGATCATTGCTTCCTTTTGTATTCCTAACTCTCTTCAAAATATTCAAGGTGAAAAAATTATGTGCAAGGAACACTGCATCAATAACCTACCAACCTTCTTTGTCTTTCATGCCATCTTTACTAGTAAAAATCTTGTCACACCACATCATGACTTGTTTTTTATTTACTACGATAATGGCATCTATATATAAGGCCAAGGAAAGTGTATCGGAGTTGAAATATTCACTAAAATTAGAAAATCCCAACATGAGTGCAAACACATTGATATTGAAATCCAAAATAGGTGTTGAATGCATTAGTACATCCAAGGAAACTCCCTCTTCCTTGTAGAATCATCCAACAACTAGAGTAAAAGTCTCATCAAGGATTGTTCTTTCTTGTTGAGAGAATATTTCTTTAAAAACCTTATCATGACACTCTTTCATACTTCCATCAATTGTGATCAAATATCAATGATGATTCCACAGTTGATTTTGTAACTATCTCCTAAAGTCTAGAGGCACATTCCTCCATCATGGTTTCCTGCCATACTTGCTCAACTAGATCTACAAGTAGCCTATAAAGGATAACTTCCTACATTCCTCTAGCCAAAACTTGACAAGACCCATGGTTATTGTCTCTAATGGTGACTTGTTAACCATCGAAGTTAGCCAAACACTATAAATTTGTCATGCAAGAAACTGAAATGGGACTCTTTATTAACATAGGAACGTATAAGACATAGTTTAGCTCAAGAGAATCACTTGAAAATATATGGAGCCCAATATCTTCACAAGATACATGGCATCATCATCTAACTCCACACATATTCCTCCATCTTTCTCTTGAAACTTGTTGAATATGTTTACGTCATAAGCCATATGTTTAGAAGCTCCACATTCAATGCATCATACATGTTTTGGGAAAAAAGTTTCATAGCAATAATAGGGTTCCAATGATCCTTCACTAGATCTCAATGATCAATGAGGGCTAGGTTATCCTTCACCATATTTTCTTTGTGCTCATTGTATTCTTGTTATGTTTTTCCAAATCTTAGCTATCTCTAAGCAGTACAATCCTCTTCTCCACAAGGTACCATAAGTGTACCATTTCTATAGGAGGTTATTCAAGCTCAACTTCCACAATGCAAAGTTAAAGGAACCCTCCAAAAGATGACTTTCTTGCATATTAGAAATGGCCATTACTACAGCTCCATTGAACAAGTTTCACTCTCCACTCATTGGATCAACTAAGGTTTCACACCCCACAACCCTTCTTAGGTTTAGGTTCATGTACCAATCATTGGAACATATGACCATTACCGCAACTCCACTAAACAAGCTTCAATCTCCACTCATTGGATCAACTAGAGTTTCACACCCCAGAACCGTTTTTAGGTTCATGTTCTAATCAATTGAACATATATGCTTCAATAAGAGAAACCCAATGATGTTGAAAAACACAGAAAGTCGGATAGTGCCCGCCATGTGACTTAAAATACGTGATCTAAAACAAAGTTAATTATCTTGAAACCCATCGATTCTAAACAACACAGAGTCGGATAGTGTCTGCCATGTGAATTATTTTGTTGGTTACGATGATAGATAGATATTGCTCACTTCTCAAAATGTCAATTGTCTTGTTGGTTACGATGGTAGTACACCTCACTTATCAAAAATCGACGCTCAACACCCCCACTCACATGAAATTAAAGCAAAGGTGACAGGGCCTGACCAATTTAAAGTCCCACATGTATTATGTATACTTCTCAAACACAAGAGTAAAGTTCCGGATGCATTTCATAGAAACACAGCCATCTTGCATGGCCAAAGTACAAATCCAACTGCAAAACTTTTTCAGCTTGAAGGATTTGGCTCGGTTTAATGTTTAAATAAGTATTTAAACTGCATTTTGATTCAGATTCTACAACAACCTATCAGCTCAAAATTTTTAAAAAAATGAATGGATGCTTTACAAATTAATTTCTGTGTATGTAAACTCGGTAAATATTTGTGATTTGTGATCATGGTAGCTCCTCTGCATCATATCAGAGTCCCTAAGCCTCTGCTGCATGCTGCCTTTTTATTGGGATCTGTAAGACATTGGATCTATCGCGTTCTTGGGTTTTTTAACAAACCTGTTGAAGTTATTGTGTGGCCAGACCATGGTGCAATGTCGAGCCCTGCCCTCATCGCTGGAAAATTTTGGGGTGATACAAGAGGAATTGGCCGAGCGCTTCGGCTGGAAAATTTTGGGGGTGATACAAGAGGAATTGGGAGATGACCTTAAAAACGATGACGTTGTATGTGTTGTTTGCTTGAGTGACTTTGCGACGGATGACAAGGTCCTGCTGCCCAGTAATTACTCATTATTCTTCTTTCTTTCAATCTGTAGTTAAGGGAGATCTACAGAGAGGACAACTCTTCTGCTGGACATCACTTGACCCATTTTGTTAAACAAGTTTCATGGTAAACGTGGCGGTAAGTAGCATATATGGATCTGGTGTATTTGTTGTTTACATTGTATTTGTATTTGATTTAACCTTATGATAATGAGTTGTGATAGTTGTTGTAAGTAGCATTTGTTTATTGTGTTGTAATGTAAACTCTTGTTTTTTACATTATTCTGTGATACCTGATTTGATGGTACCTTAAAGAATTGTGATCGTTACGTTTATTGTGTTGTAATTGTAAACTCTTACTTGTTAGTCCCTATGTTCCATGTTTATCTATTAATTGACATCAATATTTAAGTTTTTATAAAGTTACATTAAAGTTATGTTAAAATTTGTATTTTTCAATGTTTTTTTTTAAATAGTGTTGACATTGTATTGGTGGGCAGGTCTTGAATTGACCATTTTTATCATTGGCGAGATTAAAAAAATTAACTTTTAACCTTAGGGATTTTCTATTGCTTTTTGCCATCTTGCTCGGGTCATGAGAAATCTAAACTAGCTCTATAATTCTACAAAGTCGATAACACATTCATCTTCTTGTCCAGAGTACAGGTAAAAATCTAGTGTAAAAACGATGTTTACACTTCAACACCATTTGATTTTTCTTTGAAAGGGATTCATGCCAAGGTTCTTTCATTATTTCTTGGATTACTGTAAAGGGCAGGAAAAACTCACAATAATGTGTGTCTATAGAGAGATCATCGACATCATATTGCAGTTCCCATTCATGTTATGTCTCCATCTCTGTTTAATTTTATGCTCTCAGTTAAGGAACCATATACTAATCATGTGTAATCGATTTCGATTTCGAGTTCTGTTACTGAAAAATGGCGAAGATAACAGTGAATGATGGGTTTAGATTGGTGGCAACGGCATGCATTTGTATGTGGATGGGCATTTACATGGCAATTGTTTAGACATTCATTAGAATCTTATTGATCAAGACATTTTGTTTTCCATAAAATTTAAAAATATGCATAATGTTTTGGGAAACTGAATACTGTATATTATTCTGTAATTGCAAATTTACAATCAAAATCATCTTTATTTATGACAACTATGTCATCCCCTAGAACAAATAGTTATTTGCAGAATGCAAGTGAAGTTCTATGTACATGCAGTCACAGTTAGATTTCTCGGTGATCTGTTAGGATCATAATTTCTTCCTTGCTAAACCTTCATATGCAGTTATTTGCGAATAACTTGGGAGCCAAGACAAAGACAAACCTGGAAATGATCATGCAGACGAGAAAATTTTTGGACGCCAACAAAAGATATTTCAATGGAACCAAGCTTGCATATGCATATGGTTATCCATACCTGTTCTTTGAGCAATATCTTCATAGCACAAAGGACCTGCTGACCGTTGTCGGTTTTGCCTTAGGTATGCAAATCTAACTAAATTTCACACTAGGCTAAGCAGGACCTATTATGTCAATTTTACCTGTTCTTCAATTTATCTTCTAAATTAGCAATGCCTGTTGACTATTATGTTGTGTCACCTGAGATACTGAGTACTACAACAGCATAACTGTGTATCAAAAATGTCCCTGAGTTTAATACGAGTTTGTAGCTATATCTCCAATCAATATTCTTTGGAAACCTAATACAACATCTTGTTCTTACCTGCAGTTGGAGTGTTTGTAGCAGTTCTCTTATTTCAATGCAGCTTTACCATAGCAATAATAATAGCAACAGTGCTTCTCGTGGTGGATGTAGAAGTGTTTGGTTTCTTACATGTCATCGGTGCCAAATTAAACTATATGCTCGATACCTAATTTCTTGTTACTTCAGAATAAAAATATAATTTATTTTCATTTCATTTTATTTTTTCAATGTGTTTGGAGCAATATTGTATAAATTTGTGCATAAGACAAGAAATCCATTAAAATGTTGTTGTATTTAAGGTTGGTGATTCAGAATCTACAATTTTAGGTCATATATTATCTTATCAATACTTCTATTTTCCCCTAGCACACTAGACTGCTGTCGAGAATTTATTGCAGGATAAGTTTAGTCAATATGTGATCTCTTGTCAATATCAAAAGGTTTAATAGTGAAACAAGAAAGGTTAACACAGGCTTACCAAAATTATTTTTTCATTCATATTCGAGAAAATTTTACCTTAAAATGTAACGAATATTTCATGCTACCGTCTTACCTAGAATTAATGTGAAATGTTTTTCGGGATGGCAGCTCTGTCGCTTGTCAACATTGGGATTGTGGTAAGCCCCTTAATGTTATTGTTACATTTCTATCATATCCTTGCAATGTAAGATTCTGTTGTTGATTTTGTAAATGAGATCAGTATTTAGTGATCAAATTATGGCTAGGTGACCGATTGGCTAGAATAGAACAGTCATCATTCTGTTTCAGATGGTGTTAAAAATCAAGGTTTTGTGCATTCTACAAGCGTCTAGAACAAAACTAAGGGTTGTGTGATGAATAGCGCTAATTAAGCGCAATCACAATGTTTTCAACAAATCAACATGTCATCAGAATTCACCTATTTGGCACGTTGATTCCTGGAAGTAGATGGAACGAAGAATGAACGAGTGGGAAAATCCCTACAATTGACGCTTGAGCCATTACTGCACGGCCAAGGAACTCATGATGCCACATTCCCTCTTATTTTCTCAAGTAAGACCCCATTGTCCGCTGCTATTCTTTTCTGTTATTTTATTTTATTTTATAATTTCTGAGAATTCATTTGAGCTACAAATTTTCATTCTGAAAAATCGGTAAAAAATATTTCTTTAAAGTTTATAACAAATGAAAATACCTCCCATGATATCAATGAAATTAAGTTTGAGTGCTATGCACTAAACACATTTATCTACATCAAGCAATTTGACATGAAAACCTACTAAAATGAAATTAAGTTTGAGTGTTATGCACTAAACACATTTATCTACATCAAGCGATTTGACATGAAAACCTGCTAAAGACATAGCATATGACTGGTTTTCAATTGTATTGGTGTTATAGATATGATGCATTCAGGCTGTATTACTTTGCTATGTTCACGCTCATGGGAATGCTAGGGTTTCTAAATAGATTCATGTTCTTACATGTCTTGCTCTCTGTGTTGGGACCGGCACTGCTGCCTCATGCTAGCAAAAAAAGAGATTGTCCCGCAACTGTGTGTGTACAAGTGATGATCCTCGGTCACCCATTCGTGACCATTAAATCGTACTTTTGCCTTGTTACATATTTCACAGAGGTGCTCTTGAAATATTTATGTTAATTACATTTTTTTTATATGTGCACTTTTAAATAGATGAATGTTACAAGCTTACTTTTGTTTCCATTAATTGTCTATATATCACTTAGTCATGATCTTAGTCTTATTTTTATCAATTATATTCTACTTTACTATATTGTTTGTAATTCAGAGAAGGTTGGAGCCAATGCATTTGTAAAATGCCAAGAAAATTGTCATGTTTCTTTCTCCTAAGATTTTTTATCATAGAAATGGAACCCTCTTTCTATTTAGGCAAGTAACAACCCAACATATTTCATATCAATGTGTGAATGGAAGTAATAAAATGCAATAGAATTAAATAAGCATCCATTAATGAATTTCATTAATGCATAAACATGGATAACACCCATTTTCATAAGTATAAATATAAGTCAATTCTATACTTTGATATAGTGATAAAAAAATGCATAGCAGTTTTCAACACAATCATAGGTATCCTATCTCATACCATTGTAACGTAAGTCTTCTTTTTATAGCTATAGTGATAACTTAAGTCAATATGATTTGATGTATGATATGTGAACTTTTAAATTGATCAATGTTACACGTTTATTTGTCAATTCATTCATTTGATTTATTCTTTTTGTATTAAAACAAGAGTTGTAGCTTAGTCATTATGATTAAATTATATTGAATTTGTGAATCATTTTATTAAAAAATTATTTTTTATTATTATTATTTAATATTGATTTTTGTTTCTATGTTATAAGGCACGGACTAAGCTACACGCAGCTCTTGTTTTTTACATTATTTTGTGATACTTGATTTGATGGTACCATAAAGAATTGTGATTGTTATGGGATAGAATTTGTTGTTATCTAAGTTGTTTAATTTTAAGTTTTAAAATTAATGATTGTAAATTATTATTATCATGGTTACCAAATTTGTATATGGATGCCAATAATTCGGTGAAATCCGATTCGGTTTGGGAAAATTGGATGTTATTGTCAAACTGAAGTAGGTTTCAAAATGATCGAATTCTTAGTTGTTTCATTGTGCAATGATCTAGTTGTTTTCTTTGTTTCAAGATATCAGATACTTTCTTGAGAGGGATCTCCCATATTCGAATCCTTTTGCCAGCAAACTGTGTTAAAAATATTATAGGTGTGGAAGCTGGATGCAATTTATTGTTAAGGAAGTATGTGGAAGTAAGCTATCATGACATTGGTGTCCTCCAGTAGCTATAATATGTAGATTAGTTTATTTTTGTGGGGTTTACTTTTTATTATATTATTGGTTCAAATTTTGTGGTGAAGATTGATGGTTCAAATTTTGTAGTAAAGGTTGGTAATCCTAATACTAAGAGAGATCATAATTGCACTTGACAACTTAGTTGTTGCATTGTACTTATGAGTCAAAGTGGATAAGCATGAGAATAAGAATGAGTAGAATACTTGGTTGGTAAAATTAAATGTGGGAATCCAGCATTCATCTTAATACCTTGTTGCTTCAAATCATAAAACTCTCATGTGTGAAGATCATAATATCAATGCTCCTTGGAAGCACCACTATTGAATTAGCGACCACAAGGTCGAGGTTTCAATTCTCAGGACGTGGCTGGCCGAAAGACACAGGGACGACGAGGTGAGGAGGAGAGAAAACTTGGACTCTGAACAAGATTAGAGCGGAGTCGGATCCTCGTCCAACAGTTATGGCCAAGTCGATGCCCAAATTGAAAAACTTGTGCAATGCAAGCACCTCTAGAACAGGTGGTCAGACGATTGTGTGAAAAGGCCAAAGAGATTCTCATTGAAGTAAGTATGTGCAGCATGTCAATTGCCTCGTTTCAATCTGTGGCAGGTATGGTCAGAATTGCATTCGTTACATAGAGGCTTAAGAAGCGCGTCATGTCACTTACAAGAATTGAACTTGGGTGGGGAAGGTAACCAGGATTCCTCCCAACCATCCTATGCTACTAAGTATATTAAGACCCACTAATTAACCTATTGTGGTAGGGAGTAGTGATTTTATGTTGTTTAACCTATTATGGTAGGGAGTAGTGATTTTCTGTTGTTTGTTATCTAATATAAGTTTTTTTAATAAAAATCAAAACTAGCAGAGGAAAAAATATATAGAAAATAAAATAGATGGGATAAAGTGAAAAAATAGTAGCAAAATAAACATTAAATCTTACAATGGGAAAAAGAAATTTCATTACAAAGTTCATTTTTTAAATAAGAAAAAAAAATAATCTTTCTTTCAAGGAGGGGAGGAGAGGTTCAAAATGGTGTTTGGTTTAGTATTTCAATGTAAGCCTAAAAATTATAATTAGCCCCATCCTTATATTATGCAAACAAAAAAAACATAAATTCATCATTATGCATGAGCTTTCCAACAAAACTGTGACATAAATTAGAACTTTTTTGACACAATATGCAGAGGAAATCCATGAACTCAAAACTTACAACCTACAAAATAGGAGTAATAAAACATGGTAACATATAGATTAAACATTAATATTTTAAGTTTTAACACTACACAAACATTAAACATCGGAAATGACATAGTTACTTATTCTTTACTTTCACAAAGATAAGTTCGGATGTCCAAATAATCACAATAATATGGCAATGGGACTTAGAAGTTCAATCCACTACTCTCATGTAATAAGCATATCCTATCTTCTTTTCCTCCCTTCTTATCGGATTTTATTGTGTTAGATTTGTTGTGATGCCAATTGATTCTTGCACATCTTGCATCCTTGTCTTTATCGAGGCACCTATCGATTTTTTAATCCTTATCATTTCTCTGTAATTTTCCTGATACGTATAGGCTCTTTCTAAGGGTTGTTGCATTTGCTGTAGCTTAAGATGGGCTATAAATGAAAACTAGGCTAAAGAAGATGCTAGCACATCAACTCTTGTTGGTGGATTCCCATTCTAACTTCTTTTATTCCATAATGCCTCTTGGGAAAGCATCATATTATTTCGGATATTATTTTGGTGTTGGTGGATTCCCATTCTAACTTCTTTTATTCCATAATGACTCTTTGGAAAGCATCATATTATTTCGGTGTTAATGGTTGATTAATATTTTTTTGGAAATGAAGGATGCATTTCACTGATTGATGTTACCCTAAATTTTAGCTTTGTTTTAGTGCATTGATCATTATGGTGAGAATTCAAAATATTTTCCATATATTTTGAAATTAATGTTTAAATAATTATGATTTTTTTCATCTAGCTTAAAATCTTATTATGGAAATAGCAATAAATACATAAATAAAAAACAATAGATAAGAAAAGTACTTTGAGAAAAAACATCATGTTAATCTTTAAACCAAAATATGTGTGTGGAGATTTTGGCCATCTTGGTGAAGCTACACAAGATTATAAAATTAATTATGTTGTTCATTGTTCATGTGGGCTACAACTCGGTTGTCAGTGGGAATATTTGACACACACTAACAATGGACGGCACAAACAATGTAAAAGTTGTATACATTACCCAGAAGGTGCAAAGGAACACTAAAAAGGAAAAAAAAAAATAGATGTGATGAAGTGAAAAAATAAAACATTAAAATAGATGTCATGAAGAGCTTCCTCCTTGTCATAAAAATATCCATTTTTATTTGCTAAAGCATCATGGAAAAAACAAAAAAAATATGTAAAATTTAAGTGAGTATGGAAACTTCTTAGGAATGTGGAAACATTGAAGAGAGTCACTAAAGTAATGTTAATTATAGTAGATTGGCTCATTGTATGTGATAATGTTAATTTTAAAGTACTTAAAAATAAAAATAAAATATCAATGGGAAGTTACATCATAGTTTAGATTGATGGAAATCATTAAAAACCAATTAATTTAAAGGATATAAAATTCCATGCATAGTGTATGTATTTAGTGTTGACAGTGAAATTGACATATTGTGGAACCAAATTTGAACCTAATAAATATTTGTATTTGTTTTTTGTTTAAATTCATATAGATAAAGTATTTGTAGTATTGATGACTTGATTAGGATATAAGTTCTTATAGGTAGGTAGACACACAAATGGAGGAGGCCATCAATAGGAAATAGCCTCATGAAAGAATAAAACATTGAAGCCTAGAACAAGGTCCTAAAGAAAGTGGAGAATGGAAAATTTATTTACAATAAATTTTATGTACAAAACAATTTTAAATATTAAAAATACAAAATATAGCTTATGTATGCATCCATCTACCTTGGAGAAGAATATAAAATCCATGCCATGGTTACTTAATAAAAGTGGAAGAAAATATGTGATGGCACACATGGCACTGTAGCAAGGATAATAAATTTAGTCGGGAACATATCAAATTGTAATTCCATTATATATGTACAATCATATTTCTAAATAGACTCGAATCCTCTTAACAACAAAATATAAATATTGAAAGGTCGCAATGTCCCTTAGTTAAAGGCATACATTTATCCTCTTCAAAATGGAATTTCAGATATAAAAAGTAAACCACAATATAAAGTGTCAAGAACAAGCAACAAAGAGACACATCATATTCTAATGAGCAATCAATGAAAGAAACAAGTCCAATATAACATGATCGTCCTTGGAGCATATACATCTTGCATGTGCTAATGCTTGTAACCAAGAAGCAATGAACACTTGTAACAAGGGAGGGATTTTATAAGCCATGTGTCTCCTATTCCATATTTGTTAACAACTACCTCAAACAACACTTTCCCATGTTAAATTACACTTATAGTTGGGGGCTCTTGGTTTTGATGTGGCTTAATGACCATGCATGTTAATAATTTATAGAACAACAAAGCATTTCTTTTTTTTCTATTTTTGTAATCTTATATGACATTAAGGAAGGTTGTGTTCACTAAAGACTATCTTCCTTTTCCAACAATATGTAAGTTTACACCACTTCCATTTTTTACACTGGCAAGGCAAGAATGGGTGGATGAGAGGGGAAGTGCATCCATTTGAGTAACTAAATTGGCACAATGTAGAATGGATCCATTGTTGGGCAAGTGAAGCAAAATAGAGCATGGATGCTAAATTGGAGGGGAGGTAGAGGTGAGTTTGATTTGGAGAGACAAAGAGTAATGTGAGAGTGCATCGTATAAACCACAGTGATGCAAGTGGTCCAAGTATTTGTAATTCCAATAGATGGAACGGCCCGATCACTATTTTTCTTCCTCAAATTTTGGTCAAAAGATACCGTTAAAAGGTTGTACCTATCAGGGGATTTCGGAGGATTTTTTGCACTCCATTACAACGATAATCCAAGCAAATACCGAGATCATGGGAGAATTGAACTAAAGGATATCAATTAGTTAAGGTGAAACGACCTAGCATATTTGGTAAATGGGAAGCAGCAATAAGTTCTACCATGGTGAATTCTTTGTCAAATCGCTGAGGATAGAGAGAACTGTATATTATGATGCTCGGTTCAGTCAGCAGCCTGATCGCTAGTGATGGCTAAAATCATGATATCATTGGAAGGAAGATCCGCCACTGTAGTACTGTTTCAAGGCAATGAAAACTCCAAACAATAGCCACGCAGTCATATAACATCAAATCTGCTACCATGCAAGGTTTCAGAACTATGATAACACCAAAATATTTTCCTTGGGTTCAACTGTGCTAGGGAAGTCACCAATTTACTTCTCATATCTTTTACTTTCACAATAATCTTTAAATTTTACTAGTGCAGACTGGACAGAAGAAGAATATGATTAATCTCTGTTATTATTCTCTTGGTATGGATTTACTTTGACTGGGACAAACAACGAACATGTACATTGAAAGCTATAATTTAGTTCGAGGAAAACTCTGACTTGTTATGGGTTCGTTCAAACTGCACCACCACCAGAACGAGGAGATGATTGATGATTGTTATGCACGTTCTACATATTAGGAAGAGATAAAGAGTTGAAATTATTTCCTTGACGACAGCTCATGAAAAGAACATCATTTCATGGAAGCAGTTGGAACACTTGAATATTCCTCACAGTTTATATAAAGAGCAGCAATTCGACTGCTAGAAAAAACGAGGGAGTTTTCTGGACAGGGCCCGAGAGATTTGTCTTTAGGAGCTCTGTAATTCTCTTTGTTTTATCTGTATCAGAAAATAGGGAGAGGGAGAATACTGCCAGAAGTAGTTTTTGGGAATGCAAAAGGATCTGTTAATTTTATCTAGAGAGATTTGTAACCAAATATTACTGTCATGATTGTTCTAAGACTCCTACAATTGTTTCAGTAAGAATGCACTTTGTTGTTGTTTTCTGCTTATCCAGGTGAATGGAATTAAATGCAATTTCTTGGTTCATTCCAGCTTTTAACCTTTCATGTATATTTGTCTGGAATGTCTAATTTTATTGTGTTTAATTGTATGGAACAACTACAAGTGTGATTTATTAGGAAACATGTTATAGATCAGTAATTACTTTGTTAATTATCTGGTTTTTGAATTGTTGATGTGTTTAAAGAATTACTTTCTATTTGATTTTTTTAGATAAACAGTAATTAAATCATACTCCTTGTGCATGAGACTTATGTTAATTTCATTTTTTACTCTTGGCCAAGATAGGATGGATTGAATATAGATAAAATCCGTTTTAATTTTGGAATTATAGTTTCATTTGGCATAGCAGAAAACTTACAGGCTTTTAGCAGCTGCTAAACTATTTTCAGTTTAGCATCTACTAGGACTGCTTGTTTTAGCTATTGGAGTCTACATCATAGATTAGCTAGTCTTTTTCATCTTATTGTAGTTTTACATTCAGGAAATTAGCTAACTCAGCTGTGAGACTCTCTTGTTGAGAGCAAATCATAAAGGTAGCAGGACCTATACTCTGTAAGAGGTGACTACTCCAAACACTCAGAAAATTGTGTTAAGTGATCTGTGTGGGTTGTCTCTCCTTGTTGACCCATGAAATAAAATACGGCCAGCAAAATGTTACTCGACCACAACTCTAACTTTAAGGGCTTCCAAAGAAAATGATCCAATGTCCATTTGGGTTGATGAGTAAACCAATCACAACAAAGCATTCTTCAAAGGGAATTTAATAGATTCTCACATAGAACCTTCCGACGACTTTAAGAGAGATGTTTCCAATGTGAAAGGTCCTCTCCAAAAGGGATTACCAATACATATATGTTGGGTGACTCACCTGAAATAGAAGCAAGAATAATGTTCTCACGCTAAATATAAATCTAGTTGCTTTTGGGGATTGAAGACCTAATATCTCCCAAGACCTCATAAATTAAGTGGTATAGACACTTCAATTGTGATGGTATGCTACTTGTCTCCCTAGTTGTACTATCCTATATGAATAACAATGACTTGCCACAAAGTCACCACATATACTTGTGACCAACATGAATATTAGACAACATAAACAACCTTTACTAATCCAAGTATCCCCTCCTATCAGAGGGATTTCATTCAAAAACCATCTATCATTTTCCTAAATGTGTTGGACGAAGGTGTAGATCCTTCTAGCCTGAAACAGTGTTGATTTGAGGCAAAAGATTATGGTTCACCGGCATAGGACATAGCAGGTCACAGAAGACTACAGGATGCAAAATATGTCTCTCCTATCAAGCTAATACTACCTTAAAACACGGACAGACTTAGTATATTTCTAGTGTATGACTATAAACTCTAAACCCATAGACCTATCCTTATTTATGGTTATTAACTCCTTGAGAGGACAGATAGGAGGCTACTACAACAATGCTAAGAAAATAAACACTTAAATTCTCTTCAAATCCACTGAGGTAATGATCAAAGGATCCTTTATGAGGTTGTGAATGAGGCCTGGCCATGGCACAAGAGAGTGCAGTTGGCTTGAGGTAGGGTCTATTCCAAATTCTCCAAAAAAACAGAGGTCCTGGTATTGCTGCAGCCACAACTCAGACTGTATACATCGATCCACCCAAAATATGTGATTCATATCACTCTAAATATGGAGATTCCATAACCCCTGATTGCATCCAATCTTTACTTGGGTTTGTTGTTATAGTAATTTCAGCGATCATGTTCAAAATCTAATAGGAAAAATGCTCAAATGACAAATATATAAACAAGGATCCCAAATCTGTGTTACAATGGATTGAGCAAGATATTTCAGTCTTAGATTTCATTATGGTAAGGAATAATGGGATAGAGAAACTGACTGACATAAAGGAATTGGAATAAACACCATATGTAATACTTGGGTTATTCATTTGACAATGTGTGTGTGCGCGATGTGTTTTTCTTGATTTCAGGTGGAGTGGCACTCTTCAGTACAGAGTTTCTTGTCAATATCATGTTGTTTTCGTTTACTTAGCTTACAAGTATATCCCTCCCTTCAAGTCCGAAATATATGCCCAAACTCTAATTTTCAATGCAAAAAACAATGAACAATAGTATCTTAGACCATATTTAGTGATAAAGTTCCAGGAAATTTCTTATGCGCTTGTTTCTTTAAGGTACATAGTTTTCTATTTTTCATTTTTTTATCTAAATAAAATCTTATATTGTCTGTAATAACTGAATGATGGTAAAACAAATCGAGGTAAATCATGCAGTTCTGCATTCATTATTGAATTTGGCTTTCAACATTTGCAACAAAATCGATCTTCATTAGGTACAAAATCCCTCAACTGCCAATGGGTGGCTCATAAATTTTTATAACCCACTTATATGACACAGATATGAAGTGGAAAAACCCCAAACTTGCAGTCAAGTCCCATCTATATCATCACTTAAGTTAAACCATAACCATAACTCAGTTTTATGTAAGTTTAAATATGGAGAATAGGTTCAATATTTATATATTTATTAAAACCAACTAAAATTTGTTCATCATATGTTTAATTGTAAATTGATAAACAATTGCAAATTAAATATTAGGAGAGACGCTTTCTAGAGATACTATAACTCAAAATAGGTAACCTTAAAATTCTAGGAAACAATCATTTATTTGGTAGTATATGGATCTTAATGCCTCAATTGAAGAGATCTCTTTGAGACACAAAGTTCGGGTGAAGCTGAAAGGTTTACTTCTGATCTTGCTACATAATTTTATTATCATTAACATGCCTTAACGTTAGGTTGCACCACTAATGTGTGTGCCCTTTTGTAGAATATAGCCCCGTCATATTTTTATTATGTTTTTATGGGAGTACACTCAGTATTCTTGCCTTCCATGTTGCACTTGTTTCTCATAAACATTTTATTATTCTCTAATCTCTTACTTTAATCCATTTTGAATATCTATCTAAATTTCTTGAGTAAATAGGGTTCCCACGTGCACTTTCTTCACTTGTTACTATATATACAAGTCTAGACAACCTACAATTTTGACCATCCCATGGATCACTTGAGTTACAATCAACCAATCTCTTCACCAATTGATATTCCAGTTGGTCATAATCAAATAGGAATCCTCATTCATTGCTTTTGCTTCAACATCATTATTTTTAGACTTAGTAGTGGAATATGGTGGATAAATGTATATAGAACACATTTTCACAGCAAAATCTTGTCATCATTTTTCTAATGTTGAAAATATAGGAGCTGATGCATAACAATCTAGTTGAAGAAGAAAAATTAGCTCCTCCAAGGTCTAGAGGCTCCACTATTTTAAATTTTATCAATTGTCTATCCTATTAACTGGATGCATAAGCCAGCTAACATTGTCTATTAAGGTTATCAACCAACTAAGCATAATTCTTCCTCATAGTTCTGACCAAAACCATTTGGAATTTTATGAACCTTATAAAGTTCTTCATAATTTTCAATGTCCCTAGTTTGTCTTGGTAAAGTTGAATAAATTTAATTGTAACTATAAATTTCATTTTATTTTATTTCCTCCTATGCAAAGGAGAATGTTTTCGATTTCGTTTTGGGTTGGCTTCTTAAGACCCTTGACTTCCATAACCATTATTTATGTCAGCCCTTGTGCAGTCTCAACCAATGACTTCCTTGTGAATCGTGTCTCAAATTATTGATTGGCATTGTCCAATTCAACCTACCATTTGTGCTCTTATTTTCAAGTATTTGTTTTTACTATTCAAATACATTTTCAATTCCCTTCCTACTACATTTATTCGTTGATCTCGGATGTGATCTATGTCCACATTCGAGTAGAATCCCATTAGCATTGTTTTCTATGCAGTATTACCCTTTACGCGCAGTTGTAAATTATTATATATCATTTAGCATGGTAACTTGGTAGACTTGTGGACTCAAGTAGAACTCATTAGAATAACCATGATTGATCATGTTTGACTGTATGACTCTATATATAACCTAGATTGGTCATATTGTTTGAGAGTCAAGTCAGGTACAGTAGGTATTTTGGTAAAATTTCAATGGACCATTACCACTTTATTGGTCTTTGACAACAAACCAATCCCCGTGTTCTGTGTGTTGTGTGATTTCCCAGTGTTCATTTTTATTTATACTCTTTGGACATAATTAGAGTACAATTTGTGCACAGTTCTAGGTTCTATTATGATAGAACTTTTCTAGAGTGTACTCCAGTGTCACACATTGTTGTGTTAAAAATACAAATATGTATACTTTTGTTGTCATTGATATTTCTTGTCTTTGTATATTATGCACCTTTTCTACTATGACTCTACATGTCACTGTGATTGTGTGGTGCATTCGTGTTCCATTTCCTTTTTTCCTGAAATTTGAAAGTGCCATATTGAAAACATGTACTGCTTCCCATTTCCTTGTTTCTAGGGACATTGACAATTAGAGATAACATATATATTTTGAATCTAGATTAGGTCTTAGATACAAAATTTTAAATATAATTTATATTATAAATGCAATAAAGATGCTTCATATTGTTTTGATTGTAATTCTTTATCCTAATGTTTTTTTTTGTAATATATTTTTGAGACATTCAGTTGTTTGCAGATTGTGTCCAAAGATTTATCTGAGCTTGTTTGTTGCCACAAAGACTTGGACAAGGATGAAGCTCCACATTATCACAAAGCTATCAAATTTTATGATGGCCTTGCAAAACAACTTGTGAGCCAGAGTCATGTCCTGCACCTTTTTGCTTGAGCTCTTGACTAGGTTCATAGTGTCACATTTTGTAAGTTCCCTTACACTTTATTTCAATTTAAGATGAATCGTGTTCATGATTATGATCTAATTTTTTTAATCTGTGCTTTCAACTATTTAAAGAGAAAATTCAAAGTATTTGTGTGTGTGTGTGTGTCAAAACAATCCTATAAGAAAACCCTCACATACACCAAAAACATTACTAGGAGGAAGTAATTTTCTAAAATCTTATGAAAGAGGAGTTTGATAAGTCTAGAATATGGTAGTTGAATAGTAACAAAATAATTTTGATGGAGAAGTTGCATACCAGGAAGTTGTAAAAAGGAAAAATATTGTTGACAAGATTGTGCTAGATCAAACCTTTCATAGGAAAACAGTAATATAGGGAAAATCATTAGTAGATAGGAAGACTTGTATGTGTTTGATTGTTTAAACATGGGTATAGTAGTACCTCATTGTTAGATTTTCCATTCATGACTTTGGTGGGTCTGTTGTTCCTTAGTTGAAGGATTTCTTGGGAATAGTAGCAATGACTTCCATTACAACAAGCCATAAAGTAATTGAAAATTTTGATGGAGAGCTTCGGTTTATGAAAGGATAAGATGTGAACGTTCCTCTTGGCATATCTCTGAAGGTATCTAGATGGGACATGTCCCAAACCTGCTCAGGTAGTTGGAGCCGCAAAGGGGGAATAAAATAATAGAAAGGGTAGCCACCATAGTCCTTATCCTTAAGGACTCTAACTGCTTCAATTGGTTGATGCATAAACTTCAAAGGAAGCATAGGATACATTGGTGCGTATGGAAAAAATGAAACCTCCAAGTTGCTTTTACAATGAAAGTTCTTCAGAATGGCTATGTCTGAAGGGGAAAGTGGTAGCTCCCACATTATTCAATTCAAATTGTTGTTGGATTGGTTGGGGATTGTTCTAAATGGGTATGACCAACCATACCCACAGAAAAGCAAAACTCAAAAAGAGAAAAGAATATAGTTGAATTTTTCTGTGTAGACTGAGCTTTGAACTTGTGGTTTGCATTTTATTTGTGCAAGCTATGATTTTTCAATTGTGTATTTGTAATGTGTACTGCACCATTATAGGAATACGAAGAATATTATATCTTTATATATTTATTCATGGTATTCCTATAACAATGTGATCATCTTAGGTGGACATGTAGCATAAACTCCATACTTGTCATTGGTGTAACAATTAAATAGGTACCCGTTATTCCTTGCTCAATGCATTACTTTCTTATCCTTTTTTGGCATGTTGTATGGTACTAGACGTTATATGGCACAGACTTGTACAACATATAGGAGCTCCTAAATGTCTTATAAATAATACCTGCTTGAATTAATAAAGAGAAGCACCATCAACTTTCAAAAACATGGGAAAAAGATTTGAACCAAATGGAAAATGTTGGTTTTCTTATTCTTAAGCGGACCTCTTTTTTTGTCTATTTCATTTTAACAGCTACAACCAAAATTGCATCTACATATATGTTTGCAAAGGCTTCTCAAGAATATTGTCTACATGAATAGAATCTAGAATGAAATACATAACATGAACATAATCTGGGGAATGAAATACATAACATAAACATAATATGGAATGAATCTGGAAACAACATACTTGATCCCCTCATCACAGGTCATCGATCATTATGTTTATCTATTACCTGCAGTTCCAAATCATTCAACCTCCATAAATATATACAAAATCAATACAATTCATATGTCTACCATTATTTACTAGTCTAAGATGCATTTTTATGAGAATGTCAGAACATTCTAAGCCTTTTTGTTGGACTAGCCCCTCATCATCCTACATTCAAACATGGATTTACTCGATGATTGCAAACTACAAACCTGATAGATAAATAAATAAATAACGCTCATGAATAAGCTCCTCTTGGTTTCAAGAATAATTTATTGGATCTGTCTAATATTGGAGCAAACCTCCCTCGATCTGGAGCAGCAACGAAGTCAACATTGACTTTGGTGTTGCTCCGTTTGATTAAGGGAGGTTTTCTCCAAGATTAAACAACTCCAATAAATTATTATGTACTAAACAGGGCCAGCCACGTGAAGGCGGCAGCTCATATGGCCCTCCCCCCCTTACATCTCTCTCAATTCTCCAATACCAATCTATATTCTACTAGAAAATATGCACTAAACAGATACAAAATTGATAAAATGTGATTGCAAAGCTAAGCAAGAACGTTGAGATAAAATAAAGTAAAAAGTTGTTGGATTTAATTTTTCTTTGAACATAATTAAGTACTAACCATCTATATTTCATATTTTTCCTTAATTAATACAAAAAAGTATGCATTAACTCATACAAAGGCAATGCAACAAAAAGTATGCAAGAATTCATATCATACATCTATCTATGTTATAATAGCATCACACATCATCAAATATTTTTAGCCCTATTCCTATACTTCTTAAGTAATTCATCATCATCAATGTCGTCTTCATTTTGTGGGTGATCTTCGGAAGTTGTTTGTTATTGCGTCCTCTCACACAATGCACATCTTCTATGATACTCACGACATGGAGGCCGATGTGATGGGGCATTGTCTAGAAAAACAAAAATGTTAAGGTTATAAGGTCGGTTTTTAAATTTCAATGAAGTAGTTAAGTAATGTTAAAAAAACCTATACAATGTAATTATTTACCTGGTGCATTGGTCGGCATCGTTGCAATCGCTTCCCTGTGCTCCTCTTCAGCTGCAGGACGCTCAATTACAACATTATCTGTGATTGAAAGCACAAACTATTTAAGGACACAATCCTAGATGTAAAAGTTTTAAAAAAAGTACGAAATCGATAACTGTGAAATTATTAAGTATATGATTAATTTATCCATCCATATTACCGTCATGGACCTCAGTCTAGCACCATCGTGGGCATACATGGGAGCACCATCTAATGGAAGCACTCCACTATCAACGCACTGCTCTCCAATACTTATGGGCTTATTCATAGTGTTTCTCCCCTGATTAAAACAAAGATGTAACACATTAAATTTTATATGGACAATATCAAACATGAATTTTTTTATAAGTGATGAAATATTAATGTGGATTGATTTCAATTTACCTTATCTTGCACACTGGATCTTGGGATTTTCCCCAAGATTTTTCGTCGTTCAACAACAGCATGATAGCCTAAATTGTAACCAAGCTTGAGGTCTTCCTTCGTGGTTGCAATTCCGAAGTTGTCACCCTGCATTGCATAAGAGTAAGTATTTTTTTATTTTATTGGCTTCAATTACTCGAAAGTTGGAAGGCGATACAAATAATATTGTTAAGTTAGTTGGCTAATTACAATTCGTGATTGTAACTTCAAGTAGCCTCCCTGGCCTAGCTTGTGATGCCCATGTTTGGATATACTTGCTTTTGTTTCCTTCGAAGTTTCAGGCAACCTATCATCAAATGTTTCAAGTATGTTATGCACCACACTTTTATTTAGATCTAAATAAATTAAAGGTATTAAATTCAAGATTTAATTTACCTTGTGTTTTTCCTTCTTTTCTAAATTTCTTCTCTTTTGCATCTTCAATTAGTTCCTTCCACTCCCTCGCTGGAATCATGAGAGGATGCTCGTACCTAGGGTTCTTCTCCAAGTAAACTTTATAAATGTCACATGTATATTTTAAATGTTGGCCAACTGCGGAGCTCACCGCAGTTTTATTAAATGTGTCCACCCCAAAGAGGCCTTCAAGATAATCCAAAAGTTCTTTTTTGAGTTTGGAATTTTGTGAATTCCACCTCATGTATATGGTGGGCCCAAAAATCACCAACTCCTTGGTATCCAAGTGCTTATAAAAATCGGTGTTTCCTACACACAAAATTATATCATCATTAATTTAAAATAACAATCTAGATTTATGTTTGAGATGGACAACATGAAACAGTTAAAATATTAAAAATTACCTGGAAGTTTTACTTGCTTTAATGAAAGTCCTTCATCATTGACCATAAATGTGCCCAAAAGGGTCCCCATGGAGGTAACCCGTCTCACTCCAGGAAATGAAACCATATAATCGGTCAAATCATCGGCCTCATCTCCGTCAGCACCTCCATAGCTTGGTTGTGTGGATTCCTACGGGTGCATTTCATGGATCCCAACTACAGGTGTGGAAGGTGGAGAACTGAATAGCCTGGTAGGTATATGAGTTCTTGTGTCCGGAATCTGTGGCATTTGCGTAGTCCCACTACTACTGAGACCATGCATATCAAGGTCAATAGGTTGCAAAAATATATGTATAAGAAAGAAAAATGTTTCTTCCTTTCAATAATGTAACAGTTAAAAAAACTTTCATAATTGTTTTACAAAATAAAAATATCACTTTAAATTATGGTTATTACCGTATATGTGTTAAGATGTGTCATAAGTTGAAATATTCTTTCTTCAGTTTCTGAAGTTTGATCTACAATGTCCAAAAAGCGATCAAGTTCCTTGTTCACTTTAGTGATATTTTTATTTATTAGTACCATTGGGTCTGGGGATGAGTACAAATCTACTTGGCCAAGTGAATCATGGGCATCATGGCCTACAGACTATATTTCAACAAAACAAATGTTATTTCAATTATTTAAAAAAATAAAATAACTAATTGGCACATGAATAAGATTATATAAACAAATAATGTAATCACGCTAAATGTAAGTCGAAACTGTCATTGGTTTACATCTTCTATGGCTGGCCCTTTTCCATGATCATCCTACCACATTATAATATAATTAGAACCGCGAAATATTTATAAAAAAATGAAGATAAAAAACACTTATCGCCAGATAAATTAAATTATATAAGAAAATAATCAAATTCATAGTAAATGGAAATCAAAATTGTTAATTGTTTACCAGTTCTGACGCTATTCCTTTTCCTTGTTCATATTGCCATGTTATAACATAATTACAACCGCGAAAAGTATAAAAAATTGTTAAAGACAACAAAAAAATTGATCGCCACAAATATAAATTTATATAAACAAATAATAAAATTCATGTTAAATGAAAAACAAAATTGTTAATTGTTTACTTGTTTACTTGTTCTAAGGCCAATCAATTTCCATGATCAGCCTGTCACAATACAATGAAATTAGAACCATGAAATATTTAAAATATTATTAAAGATAAAAAAAAAAAAATATAATGCAATAAGTATAGGTTACTTAAATAGGTGGTTCATAAGTACCCGCACACTATTCTTCGATGAATCTACACGATTCAAATGGTAATCCACTAATAACTCTTCCCTGGGAGCTATCTTTTTTATTGCGCACACAACTACCCAATTTCCTTCACCTACCTCATATACGCAATTCGGTTGCTTGTTTGTTGTCTCGGGTCGTGTGTTGTTTATAAACCCTGTGATATTTCCGGAAGCTTTAGGCCTTCCGTCAATATAAATAGTTGCACCCTTATTTTTATTGTTGTCTTTTACATGTATATAGTTTGTAGTGAGTGCATATATCTGCATACTTTGCATGTACCGGACCAACAACATCCAATTGTTGTAGTCGTAACACGGTCTGACATAGTCCATCAATTCAATTATTGTATTGTATTTTACAGTTATTCCATCATGGAAAATAGGCCAAGGCCATCTAGGGAGGATGGTGCAATGCGATACATCCTATTGTTGACACTGAAGTCAGTGTCCAATGGAGGCAGTTCCTTAGATACCCATTGTTTCACGAAATGTTGATACCTAAGTGGCACCTTGATGTATCCTATGCTCTCATCATCATAAGAGCATGATCCTCCTTTGGCAAGAAAAAATTCCATACGTATACGGAATTTTCTTTTGACCTTTTCACCTCTGGTCATTCTTTCCCGATCAGATCTACTAAATGTAGTCGCATGTCCCTGTGTTTGTCCTGAGCTTCCCTCACTCAACGAAGAAAGATCTGACATGTACCTATTTGGTTCTACCTTCAGTTGATTGAATCAAATATATAGCTAGCTAAAATTCATATAAGGTCATATCAATGACATATAATTTAACTTGTTACAGAGTGCTAAGTCATATAATTTAACCTCTTGTATAAAAATAAGAACTAGCTCCTATTTTTCTATGAAATTTTTCACGAGGGTGAGAGCCAAGAGGCAAATAATAATCTTGGAAATAGATTCTTGGTTAGTTTCATGGACGATAGTGTTTGAGACATGAGATGCAAGGAAATTATTGAGGATCATGATCTGATCATGGCTAGTTCACACCCAAAATCTTGGTCACGGGTGACGACTAAATCGCAATCAGGTTTTAGGTAAGAGAGCTCCAAGGAATTCTAAAGATGAGCTTGACTTGATAACATTTGTTTGAGGGAGAGCATGTGGTCTTGTAAATTTTTAATGGTGTGAATTATATATGACAAATTTTCATGTGAGTTGGACCCTTCCAAATGGAAGCATGTTCTAAGGGATTTTCCTTTAAAGTCTAGGCAAGTGATTAAGGTGATCTCAAGGATTTGAACATTCTTCTCCTCCAACTACAAATGGTAAGGAATGGGTAGAAGGTCATAATAATGCAAAAGGGGAATCATATTCCCCAAGGTATCGGTCATGCACTTGCAAGATATGCCAAATGTTCAAGTCATCATGAAATTTTTTGTTAAGAATAATCAAAGTGCTCATGCACATCAAGAATCATAATCAGATATTTAATGCATGTCTTCCTAGATTGTTCTTGCTTGTGAAAAGGGGAATTGCCAATGGCATCAAGTTTTGTTGCATTTTTTATGAAGTCAATCATAGAATAGTCATCGCAAGCCAAGATTGGCTCCACCATTCATCCATATGAACCTAGTTGAAATGAAATTTAACCCCTTCTATGCTTCCCTAAACTCATACACACACATAAATACAATGAAATGGATGGATTGCGACACTTTATTGATGTCAAACATAGTATTACATAGTAATGGCCACTATAGACACTAAACAGGAACATGTGTGCTAGTTAAGATATTTTTCATATTTATATCATTGATTCATTTCACCTTGAACAAATGCATTTGGACACATAAATAGAGTGCTCATTACATGTCAAAGTAGTTGATGTAGTACTCTTTCATGCAAAGTCCATACAATAACATAATTGCACCAAGAGAATTGAGGTGGTGTTACGTCCTAAACTGGATACTATGTCTCATGTAACGTGGGTCATGTTCCTAAATTTAGATGGAAAAAAATGGCATTTGACCTTTAATGTCAAAAAAAAGAGGTTTTCACTTGGGTTCTTTTAATCGTTCTTGGTGCATATTGGATCTGAGGTTGAGGTGGATCCATGCTAGTCTTACAAATATTGAACATAGAATCAAATAAGACATTAGAAATCCTAAGGCATTTTAAAATCCGAGATGAAATATGGGTTGTAAAATACGCTCCATAGTCATGACTAGTGAATTATTTGATCATGAGCTATAACTCTTCTTGATGGCATGTTGCACATTGGAGACGTCACCGAGCTCACATGTGCCACTTTTCTTGGAGCACTCATCATTCATTGATTGGTTGTTAGAGGGTGACTCTATTATGAGGATTCTGGCACATTGTTTCCTGCGATTTGATAAGGGCACTCTCCTATGTAGTGGTTGATTGGTCAAAACATGGGGTTTTGGCATAGCATTTACTCACTTTGACCATATCTATTGGACCTCTCCACCTATTGGAGTTATTATCTCAAGGCATTGATATGAGCCATTTTAGTGTTACAACTGTACTGAGCACATGTGCAATATCATTGGCATTGGAAAAGGGGAAGCATACTCATGGGCATACTATCAAAGTTGGGTTCTTATCATACCTTTATGTGGCTAGTGATCTAGTTGATACTTATGAAAAGTGTGAATGCATAGAGGATGCATGCCAAGTGTTTCAAAAAATGTCGATGAGGGATGTGTTATCATGGACATCAATGATTTCAAGCTATGCAAAGTGTGGGAATGTAGAATTTGGTTGGGAGTTGTTTGACAAAATGCCAAAACAAAATATGGTGTCCTGGGCTGCTATGATAGGAGGGTATTCCCAACAGAGCTATGGTGAGGAGGATTTGGAACTCTTCTATGAAATGTAATTTGAAGGTATGAATCCTGACCAATTCACTTTTGGCAGTGTATTGAAGGCTTGTGTGGGTCTCGCAGCTCCTAAACAAGGCACGAAATTCCATGCCCAACTCAACAGAGCTGGACTTGAGTCAAATTGTTTTGTGGCTAGTGCCCATGTTGATATGTATGTGAAATGTGGCATTATAGAAGATGCATGGCATGTCTTTGATAAAATGCTTAGGTTGGATATGGTTGCCTAGAATACTATGATAGCAAGCTATGCACAACATGGTTGTGGGAAGGATGTTGTTAAGTTGTTTGATAAAATTCTTCAAGCAGGCATGAATCCAAATGATGTGACATTTATTGTTTTCCTCTCTGCATGCAGTCATGTAGGCCTAGTGGATGAATGTCGTAAGTACTTTGATTCAATGACTTGATACCACTACATTACTCCAAAATAAAATCACTATGTATGTTTGATTGACCTTCTTGGCCGAGCATGAAAATTGGATGAAGCAATGGACTGTATCAACAACATACCATTTAAACCTAGTGCAAATGTGTGGAATGCATTTCTTGGTGCTTGTAGACTCCATGGAAATGTGGAGCTAGGTATTCATGCAGTTGAACCTCTTCTTGAACTTGAACCACAAACCTCTGCAACATATGTTCTTCTTTCAAACATCTACGTTGCAGTTGGCAGGTGGGATGATGCAGCAAGGGTGAGGAAATTGATGAAAGACAGAGGGGTGAAGAAGGAGATAGGACTTATTTGGATTGAAGTGAAAAATAAAATGCATAAATTCATTGCAGAAGACAGATCACACCCTCAGACATAATACATCTATGCAATGTTGTAGAATCTGTATGAGCAGATGAAAGAAGTAGGGTATGTGGTCAACACTGCCCTTATGTTGTATGATGTAGAACAAGAGCATAAACAACAATCTCTCTCCAACCACAGTGAGAAGCTATCCATTTCTTTTGTGCTTATAAGCACAACTCATGGGACACCACTCCTTATTATCAAGAACCTTTGTGTGTGTTGTGAGTGCCACACTGCCATCAATTTTATATCTAATATTGTTAATTGAGAAATCATTGCAAGGGATACGAGTCGTTTCCATCATTTCAAGGATGTATTGTTCTCTTGTGGTGATTATTGGTGACAATCAGCAAAGCAAGCGATGTTTTAAAGTGTTTTGATTATTCCCTTTATATTGTTGACTGGCACCTAGGTATTATTTTTGACTAGGCAAAAGCCTAGTTTATAGGTGTTAATGGAATTATGCATTTCAAATATCTAGTGTGTACTGACTTGGGTTGTATTATCTATGCCATGATGATGTAAGAAAAGTAGTGTTGTGTAGTAGGTCATTCCCTTCAGAGATATATATAAAGGGAACTCTTAAATGTTACATGAAAACCTTTCCTTTGGATCATTAATTCTTATCCTGACGCCTGGTTGGACCTATAAATCACAGAACCTCTACAGATCTATTGCAAGAATCCTTGATTCCCAAGTGAGGGTAGAATCCCATCAATTTGTTGAAATTCAAAATGAGTTCATGAATGTTTCTCTCTTGGGTTTGAATGGTGTCCCCAAGAACACCATTTTTGCATGCCTGGACCTAATTCTTTTAAATGAGAGATGGATTCTTTTGTACGTAATTAGGAAGAGGGTTTTATGTTGTATCTGCGTGATTTTTTAAATAATTCTGAGTAGAGTGGAAGCTAAGGGATGTAAATTATTTCTAGAGTATTAGCTAAACATGAGAAAGTTAGAATCTCCCCATAAATATTCTTGAAAGAACAGAGGGATATTTCTTAGTTTCTATGTCCCAGCAGTTATTACCATCTACTATATATTTAGTGACATTATTTTTACACTGGATACTTTTTCTCTATAATAACTATCTCGTGATATCAGATTGGATATATGTGCACTGATAGCTATTTATATTTGTTAGACAGTTGTCATTGCAATGACAGCCATCCATCTGTTTTCTTATCTCTGCACATTGACTATCGAATCACTGACTATTTTGATCTAGCCACATAGTCTTCCACTAATATGCATATGCACCCTCACCACAATCCCTTTTCCCATTAAGATATAAAATGCAAGGAATGAAGAAGGGACAGATTACTCTCAATCAAAGAAATGAGGGTTGCACTACATGCAGTAGCTTGGGGGGGAATCTTTTTCAATCTAATACAAAGCTTGTGAATTTTGATGGGCAAGTAGAAAATGGCAAGAACTATTATATGTTGGCAAAGTGAAAAATGGTTTTTGTGGGAGACGATGAAAAAGTGTTGAGCTATGGTGATGTTAAGGATATATGATTTGAATATTCTTCAAGCCCATTATTATCTTAATGATCATATCATTGAGTTTTAATTTTTCTACTTGGCTTCCATGAGCTCTCCCAAGATTCTTGTTGCACCTTCAATATCATTATGGATTCCGAATACCCCTGATACCATTATCCTCCATCTATTTGTTGATCTACTGAGGCTTCTAGACAAGTCACACCTCAACAAATAAATGAATATGACTATGGTGTATTTGTGTTAGATATAGCGAAAGAATTGTGTGCGTGTGAAGGAAAATTTTCTAGTGATTTTTGGGAAGTGACAACATCTCTACAGTTAGAGATTGAGATGCCAAATTTTAGAGATCATAAAAGACTTGTCTAGCCATAGATGCAACACTTTGTCTTCTGAAGTTCTTGTTGGTTATGATAATGTGGAGGAAAGATGGAAAGGTTAACACTTTCCCCACTTAGATTTCAACTAACATTCCAAGGGTAGCTAGTTAAGTGAATTGCATTTATTGCTATTTGCATCCTTATTTTTTGGATCTAGCATTTTTATGATTTTATGAAAAACATCAATCCATTTGTGTGTCAGGTGGAATAGGTATTGATAATATGGTTCGCCCAATCAATCAAGTTGCCTACATGGGATTTGAGGACCTTTGTGGCTATGTTGCATGATCTTTTCTTGAGATTGATTTTCATGATTCAGGTTGATTACGCGTGTGTAAAATTAGGGTTATGGAGTCTGCATAAATAAACATTGAACCCGGTTAGATGGTCAGTTGATGAACTTATCAAATTTCCTGAGATTGTGAGGCTATTGCAGTCTCCTCTGATAGCATGGTCTCCTCTTCTCGATACTGGACGGAATGAGGGATAGCTTGATATCCTCAGTCTCCTCTATTGGACACTCGACAGAATGATGGCTAGCACAGTCTCCCTACTCTCCTCAGTATCCTATGCTCGATGCTCGACGAAATGAGGGATATCACGGTCTCCTATGCTCGATCCTTGATGAAATGAGACTCCTATGCTCTGTTGTGACAAGGTTAGCGTGGTATCCTTTTCTCCATTGTGACAGGTCTAGAGCACGAGGATTGTGCATATGGAACACGGGGTCTCAAAGTCGTGCAAATGGAACCCACGATTTGTGATAGGTATAGCGCACAGCCGGGGTCTTCCCATATATAAAACAGGGTCGCGGTCTCACAGGTTAACTGTGCAAATGGAGCTCGCGGTCTCACGGGTTAACTATGAAAATGGAACCCGCAGTCTCCCGGGTTAACTGTGCAAATGGAATGCGTGTGCCTTGCCCGGATCACTAGTTTACATCTCATTCCACTTCAACAAATTCAAACCCTCGTGGAGAGATCGCTCCTAGCCTTATCACGATACAAAGATAATAAAACTATCTTTCGACATGCACAACAAATTGCAACCTAGAAACTTGTGATCACGATACAAAGATAATAAAACTATCTTTGGACATGCACAACAAATTGCAACCTAGAAACTCATTAATCACAATTTTGTGGAACATGTGTTGTTTTATTATATTTAATAACTTTGTGTTGTTTTAGTAAATTTAATAATTTTATGAACCAAGGCCTAAGTCTATTGGGGCACTTGTAGGTAGGAAAGATCTCAAGTGGAAAAATAAAATCAAAGAGAACTTCTATCCCTTTCCTTTAGTGGCATGATATATATGGTATTAGTTGCATGATATATATGGTATGATAAATGTCGAGCCTGGAATGGGGATAAGGGGTCGAAACAATGTTTAATGTTGAATTTTATTTTTAGTGTAGGATTTGCACTCAAAGAAAATCTTACCCCTAACTTGCTAGATAGTTGAAGCTTAAAAGCCACTCAAAATTATTGTTTTAATAATTTTGAGACCTACAAACACACATATTGTAGAAAATATATAATGAAAAATCACAAATTTTGTAATCATGTGACTATTATTAATTTCTAAATCATTGTTAAAATTAAATCAAAATGTTATTGGATGGACCATCAAAACTTGTTACTTCTTTCTCATGCACAACAACACTACACTTCAATTGGAGATGATATGAGGCATGCAAGCATAGATCCTTCTAGAAATCTGCACCCTTATATGCATGCATGCACCTAACTGAACTTAATCTTAATCTACCATTAAACAACGACTTAATAAATTGAAACCAACACATGCAATTGCATGCACCCTCTTTTACTTAACTTATAAATGACATCCAATATTTTAGTACTGGAATCTATTCTATCTTATCTTTAGTTGCATGCATCCCCACTACTACTACAAGCCTGTAAATAGTGATGTTCTCCCTTATAGTCTATTCTACATTTGTGCCCTTTTCTATAAACCATCATGTTCCATGGAAGTCAATGGTGTATGGATCTATTGAGATGGGAACATGTGCATGTTTGGACCTACAATACCTATTATACCTTTTTGTTGTAGTACAAGCTTGTTCCAACACCGTTTTTGTTCTAAGTAGGCACTTACAACTCTACCTTATTTTTCTAGGTGTGCACTCGAGACTTGGACACACTTTCCAAGGAACCAAAAACTAAATTACCAATGAAAGTGTTCTATTTCAAACACATGATGCTCTCTCTATATTTCGAGCCTCTCCATTATTAGGGTCTTGGTTGAACAATTTCCATCAACAAACTTGAAGAAGCATGAATTAGAATGATACATGAAGAAACATGAATCAAGATCATTGCTTCCTTTTGTATCCCTAACTCTCTTCAAACTATTCAAGGTGAAAAAATTGTGTGCAAGGAACACTGCATCAATAACCTACCAACCTTCTTTGTCTTCCATGCCATCTTTACTAGTAAAAATCTTGTCACACCACATCATGACTTGTTTTGGATTTCCTACGATAATGACATCTATATATAAGGCCAAGGAAAGTGTATCAGAGTTGAAATATTCACTAAACTTAGAAAATTCCAACATGAGTGAAAACACATTGATATTGAAATCCAAAATAGGTGTTGAATGCATTAGTCCATCCAAGGAAACTCCCTCTTCCTTGGAGAATCATCCAACAACTAGAGTAAAAGTCTCATCAACGATTGTTCCTTCTTGTTGAGAGAATCTTTCTATAAAAACCTTATCATGACACTCTTCCATACGTCCATCAATTGTAATCAAATATCAATGATTGATTCCACGGTTGATTTTGTAACTATCTCCTAAAGTCTAGAGGTGCATTCCTCCATCATGGATTCTTGCCATACTTGCTCAACTGGATCTACATGTATCCTATAAAGGCTAACTTATTACATTCCTCTGGTCAAAACTTGACAAGATCCATGGATATTGTCTCTAATGGTGACTTGTTAACCATCAAACTTAGCCAAACACTATAAATTTGTCATTCAAGAAACTGAAATGAGACTCTTTATTAACATAGGAACATGTAAGACATAGTTTAGCTCAAGAGAATCGCTTGAAAATATATGGATCCCAACATCTTCACAAGATACATGGCATCATCATCTAACTCCACACATATTCCTCCATCTTTATCTTGAAATTTGTTGAATATGTTTACGTCAAAATTCATATGTTTAGAAGCTCCACTTTCAACACATCATACATGTTTTTGGAAAAAAAAATCATAGCAATAATAGGGATCCAGTGATCCTTCACTGGATCACAATGATATGAGGGTTAGGTTATCCTTTGCCATATTTTCTTTGTGCTCATTGTATTCTTGTTATGTTTTTCCAAATCTTTTTTATTTGTAAGCAGTACAGTCCCCTTCTCCACGAGGTACCATAAGTGCAACATTTCTATAGGAGGTTATTCAAGCTCAACTTCCACAATAAAAAGTTAAAGGAACCCTCCAAAAGGTGACTCTCTTGCATATTATAAATGGCCATTACTGCAGCTCCATTGAACAAGCTTCAATCTCCACTCATCGGGAGCAACTAGGGTTTCACACCCCAAAACCCTTCTTAGTTTCATGTGCCAATCATATGTCCTAAATCACTTCACTATTATTAAGTAGCAATAATGTAGTTGCTAAATCAATGTTCAAAAAAAAAATCCTTTATTGTTAAAACTTGTTACCGCTTTCTCATTAATTATGAATTGAAATCTACTACAGAAAAAATGTAGCAAGTTAATCCATTGCTTGATATTAAACTACATAAATAAATTACACCCCTACTTTCTCCTTTATATACTATGAAAGAGAGTAGGCACAATGAATCTAGACACATTCACAATGTCACCTCAACTGGAGATGATCTAAGGCATGCGAGCATGCATGTTCCTAGATAATTATACCTTTATGTACATGCATGTGCTTAATTGAATTTATACTTAAAGCCATAATTACTTTATGTACATGCATGTACATAATTGAATGTATACTTAAATCCATAATTAGAAAATTACTTAGTATACTGAAACTAACACATGCAATCGATTGCATCCTCGTTTAATTAACTTAGAAATGGAATGTAATCTCCTAGAATTGGAATCAAAGGATAACTTTATCCTATACTTTCTATAGTTGATGCATGCATGCATGCACCATCATTGTTGGAAGCCTACAAACAATTATGTGTTTCCTCCTAGTATGCTATATTGTTACACTCTGATCTATAAACCATCATGTTGCACATAAGTCGATGTTGTTGATATTTGTTGACACTGCCACATTTTCCTTTATGGACTTATATTCTATTGTAGTACAAACTTGTTCCAACATCTCTAGTGTTAAATTGTTTTTTCTTTGTACATGCTACTATACATCATATATTCATATGCCATGTGTTCACCTTATTAGTCTATGTGTGCATCCAAAACTAGGACACATTTTCCAATGTACCAAAAACTAACAACTAATTCTTGTTGCATCAATACAAACCACATGAATTACTCACTTAGTATCTTATGCAACCAGGAATCCATGCAGGGTCATGATGTACCCATTCTAAAACTTGGAAGCCTTCCAAAATGAGTTACCTTGCAAAAGTTGATGAAACCTTAGTTGTTTTGGTTGGGAAATTCTATAATAAATAATGGAAGACTTTTAAGTGTTATTCATCTTTGTAGAGGAATTAGGATTCATATGGAAAAATTTTGTCAGATTTATGTATTTCATCTCCTTCACGCATTTATTCTATGCATTTGTTGTTTGATTGTCCAATTGTTTGTGTGAGTCGTGTTTGAGTCTCAAAACCCTCCCATACCAACGCATGTGTCTACTCTAACCATGTCAAATTTCAGTCCATACAAGCACAAATTGAAAAAATATCAACGTTGGCCCATTCACATGTCATTAGTGATATAGAGTACGTTTGGGTGGGTGAGTCATCTTTGAGTCTGGAAAGCCTCCCATATCGTGAAGGCATGCAAATAGTCTTCCCGTGTCCAATTTTAGTGCATATAGAAAAAAATTGTGGAAATTTCAACATTGGCCCTGTTCATAGGTCATTTTTGGCCACGTCTACTCACAGTACAATGTCTTTTAGATGTGCCTTTTAAAGTTGGTTCGAGATGCACGTTACCGCATCTAATGCAAGGTAAATATTTTCAATAAACAAGTACTTCATGATAAATTGCACAAGATTCATCAGATATTTCTTGTCTTTGTCTTTTGCTCTCATCTAAGTTTTTTGCTCCATACAGAGGAGTAAGAACCCATTATTTCAAGATGAAATGTCGTCTACCGCCAAAGTTGAACGGTATAAATATGAATGAGCTTCTCTTGGTTTCAAGAATAATTTATTCTCTATTGAACAAGGTCAACCATGTGAAGGTGGAATCTCATATGGCCCCTCCCCTCCCCCTCACATCACTCTCAATTCCCCAATACCCGATCTACAAAATAGAAAATAATCAAAAGAAACGTACTAATTAGATTCAGGCATAGAAACTACCAAGAAAAAAATTAATTAAGGTAAAGTAAATTATCATGTGTTTATAAATTATAATTTTATTTTAGCACAATGGTGTACACTATGGCCACTATTTCCACGATTCACATGAAAAACAACATGTAACGTAGGATATAAAAAAAATGGCATAAAACTTACAAACATGTAATAAACGCACATATGTGTTAAGATTCAATATGCTAAGATAAATAACATTAGTATTCCATTCAATTTCACAACAATAGCATGTACAGGATCACTGAAAGAACAACAAGCACAGCATAAACACAACAGACACAATTTATCCTGGGAAACCATCATGGGGTAGAAAACCCAGCAAAGCTTCCTCAATATAGATGACCAACAAATGCAAAGATGTAATCCCCAAACAAGATCTCCTTCTCCTCCTTTGCATATCTCTCTCTCTCCTATGCGCAATTCACGAGTGAATGAGTGAGTATAAATGAGGAACACACCTCCTCTATTTATACTCTGCTCCTACTTGACTTTTCACCCTAACTAGGCTGACTTCTCCTAGGAGAGTCTAATAACCCCTAAAAAACTAACTCAGGGCCGACCGCACTAGGGAGGTCTAATAACCCTAGTTACAACATCCCGACGGAGGAATAAACATCTCCGGATGTATGATAAAGTCCTGACGGAGGAATGAAACATCTCTGGAATAATAAAGTATAAATAGAATATTCTTAGAAGTTACAATATTTAAACACTCCCCCTTAACGAGAAGGATATTATAACAACATTTGCAGGAGCAAGGAATCATCAACAACATGATACAAGATACATCTATAAATCATTGGAAGCTTTCTTCATTCATCATCAGTAACTCAAACAGCTACTGGAACATCTTCAAGATCTTCAATACTGGAACATCAACATCTTCAGTATTGATTCTTCATCTTCTGCAGCACTTGATCAGCTACAGCAACATCATCATCTAGATCTCCCGATCAACAGCATCATCTGGATCTCTCGATCAACAGCATCATCATCTAGATCTTCCGATCAATAGCATCATCATCTGTATCTTCCGATCAACAACATCATCTGGATCTCTTGATCAACAACATCATCATCTGGATCTTTCAATCAACAACATCATCTGGATCTCTCGATCGACGGCATCATCATCTAGATTTTTCGATCAACAACCTCATCATTTGGATCTATTGATCAACAGAATCACCATCTGTATCTTCCGATCAACATCCTCATCGTATGGATATCTTGATCAACAACATCATCATCTGGTTCTTCCGATCAACAGCATCATCTGGATCTCTTGATCGACAACATCATCATCTGGATCTTCTGATCAATAGCCTCATCGTCTGTATGTCTTGATCAATAGCATCAACATCTGGATCTTTCAATCAATAGCCTCATCGTCCGGATCTCTTGATCAACAGCATCATCATCTGGATCTTCTGATCAACAGCATCATTGTCTGGATCTCTTGATCAACAGCATCATAATCGGAAACACACATGATCCAATTACGGGATGATCAATCCCTCTCACTTTAGGATATGATTCCAAGGATGATAAAATCCTGATCCACTTAAGGGATGATCAATCCCTATCACTTTAAGACACCATATCATGTCTAGGGACGATGCAATCCCAACCATAGTGCCAGTCCTTTTTCATATTGGATGTGACCTAGATTAAATCTAGTATTTACAACCACAGAGCCAGTACTTTTTCAACTGGGATGTGACCTAGATCAAATCTAGGATTTACAACCATGGAGCCAGTACTTTTTCAACTGGGGTGTGACCTAGATCAAATGTAGGATTTATAACCACAGAACCAGTACTTTTTCAACTGGGGTGTGACCTAGATCAATTCTAGAATTTACAACCACAGAGCCAGTACTTTTTCAACTGGGGTGTGACCTAGATCAAATCTAGGATTTACAACCTGTGAATTATCACCTACTGCTACACTGAGCAGTCCAGGAGCGTACATTACATCATTACAGGACCTGCGAATGATCACCCGTTGCTATATTGAGCAGTCCAGGAGTGCACATTACATCATTCCAGGCTCAACATCTTTCTCAGAGATAGGAGTCTACAAATTCCTTTAGGACATGTGTCCAAGGATGATACAATGTGCTCGTCAACTTCGACCAAGTCTAAGCACCATTCATCGACCTCATCATCGGGATCATCGACCTCATCGTCAGTATCATCGACCTTATCGTCGGGACAAGTATCATCATCATCGATACAAGTATCCACATCATCAATACAAATATCCACATCATCGACCTCAGCGTCAGTACAGGAATCATCATCATCGACCATATCACTCCCCCTTTCGAGGAGGGTCCTTTTGAACTACACCAAGCTTGTCTCAAAAATACTCAAACTTTACTCGAGACATAGATTTCGTCAATACATCAGCAACCTGCTCATCAGTGCTCACATACTCGATCTTTATAGTTGCTTTCTGCACCATATCCCATATATAGAAATATCGGATCTTTATGTGCTTTGACTTATCATGGAACACTGGATTCTCTGTCATCTTGATACAACTCTGGTTGTTACATAGGATCACAGTGGAGTCCATCTCTAAGTCAAATAATCCTGATAACAACTTCCGAAGCCATATGGCTTCACAACTAGCAGAGCAAGCTGCTATATATTCCACTTTAGCCGTGCTGAGAGCCACACTGGACTGCTTCCTGCTAAACCACAAGATCATAGCAGATCCCAGACAATAACATCCACCCGATGTATTCTTTCTATCTGAGACACTTCCAGCCTAATCTGCATCTGTATAACCATACAATCTGAAGTCATGATCTCCAAGATAATACAGACCAAAGACTATTGTACCTTTTAGGTACCTCATCACATGCTTTGCAGCTATCGGGTGAACATGTCTAGGTTCCATTATATACTGACTCAAGGTGTTCATAGCAAAGCATATATATGGCCTGGTATTCATCAGATACATCAATGATCCAATAATCTGTCTGTACTGAGTTACATCAACCAATTCTGACGATTCATTAGCCAACAACTTCAAGTTGGAATCCATGGGAGTGGTCATGGCCTTACATTCCAACATATCAAATATTTTCAATATTTCCACAGCATACTTTCCCTGGTTGAGAAAGATTCCTTTTGATCCTTTCCATACTTCCAGACCTAGGAAGTAATGCATCAATCCAAGATCTTTCATCTCAAATTTTGTAGCTAGCTTCTTCTTGCTTTCCATGATTTGTTTCTCATTACCTGTCAGAATGAGATCATCCACATACAGTAATAGTATGGCAGGTTCATCATCCATAACCTTAAGGTAAAGTTTAGGATCAGCTTTACTTTTGGTAAATCCCAAGCTTGTCAATAAGCTATCAATTCTCCCTCTGTGACTGAACATCATTCACACTCTGCATTGAGTGATCTTCTGCATATCTATCCGTTCCATATCTCGTCAGATGGGTCTATTGATATGAGCCTCAAGATCATTCAAACTCTATGGTGAGTTCATTCTTGTATCCATCTAAGAGAAGAATTCCATCTGTATATAGAAACCATCTTCAACCTTGTAGCAAAGGTTGAAGTCTACATCACCCGTGGTGATCATTAAGCTCATCAAATGATTATCAATCTTGGGTACCCGTATAGAGCTTTCTTCAATCGTGTGATTCTCTATCGAATCCGAGGAGTTTGCTCAATTTGCACTTCTTCTTCAATTACACCATTAAGAGAATGGTCTTTTCTACCCACTTGGAACAAACATCTTGTCATGATTCTCTCCCTCTTTCTAAGAGAATCCTCTAGCCACGAGCCTTCTATAGTACGTTTGATTTGTAAGTCTTCTTGTTGAACTTCCATCACTTGTTCTTTGGAATAGGTGTTCATCATCCTTCTTTTGTAGATCATAGCACATGATCTTTCCTACAAATCAAATTTAACTACATGATTAGTAACACTTCATAATCATCAAATCATGTTGACATTTCAATGATAACCTATTATGCATATTGATATGATTCACATAGTTATGCAACTATATTGACCAATACTTTGGCACAACACTTTTCCATATCCTATATGCATACAATGGCTATCTAGATGCCTTCCATCTCTACCAAAACATACTATCGAGAGCGTGCACAGCTCTCAGCATGTCAACAAAGAGGTTTCATTCTAGACAAGCAATAATGGAATGTTTGTCCAACTTACCCATTATATGCATATTAGTAGTATATTGTTCAATTCTATATGAATGCTTACACTATGCATGATACATTTCCTGATTCTAGGAATACAAATATGCATACAACTATTATGAGCAATATCATTAGCTATTCAGAGATTCAAATAACAACTCAAATACTAATATTTCATGTTTTTGGTTGCCTCCCACTTGATCTCTATTTTCCCTTTATGATAGCATCATGATTATATGTCTTTGAACTTCTATCCATTATGTACCACTATGCATGCTTAAGTGTGTACTAGTTTCATCATTGTGTTTTCCTCAAGATCTCATCATACTATCAAAACATTATGATTCTAAATAATATTAATCGCGAATGGTCATGATGTTAGGATATTCCTATACTCCATCGTAGTCCCACCAGTATTTTGATCATTTACATTTTCAGTCATGCATTCACCTTTTAGGGTTTGCATGCATTCTAGGGTTTGCATGCATCCCAGTCATCAGTCCAGCACCTAGCCCTCAGTTAGCCAGCCCCCAGGAACTTCTCACTATTCATTTTTATCCCTCCAGTTACTTAATGCGCCCTTCTTCCTTGATTTTAGGGAGCAACTCGCCCTTCTTCACCTACCAGTCCAGTTGTCACTCAGTTACAGTCAGTTACACTCAGTTATGGTCAGTTACATTGAGTTACACTCAGTTACACCTACCAGAGTTAGTTTGACTGATGGTTGACAGTTACTTGAGAATTGATGACTCCACTGATGATGATGAAGACTTCTAGTTGCGCTCCGATGATCATGAGGACACCTAGTTGTGCTCCGATGACACTCTATTGATCTTATGATCACTCTGAAAGGCTAATTCGAATTGCCACCTTAGGCATTTGAATCCTCTCTACCATTGTACTATTTATTTGTCCATACTGTGATTAATTAATTAGTGTGTGTGAAGTATTATTGCTTCTATCTGAGTTCTACTGTACCATATTATTCTGTTGCTCATTATACTATATTGTTCACTCTTCTTCTATTTTCCTGCTTAATCATAATTACTCTTGTGAGGAACACATCATCTCTTAGATCTGCTGTGAGGATTTTCACATGGTATCAGAGCATGTTGAGAGTATTGTTTATCTCCATTCTTGAGAGTTTTTTGCAAGTTATTACCAAGATTTCGAGTGCAGCAATTTCTGCATTTTTGCAGCAGTAGCAGTTGCAGTTATTCTATATTGTTTTTGCAGGTCCTCTACAGCTTCAATGGATTCATATTTAGAAGGAATCCCTCTTCTTTCTCCATTCAACTATGATTAATGGAAACCAAGAATGATAGCATATTTGAAGAGCCATGATCTCTTTGATTGTTATTTTGAAAGAGAGTTCGAATCCTCTGAAGAGAATATTGACTGGTTGAATAAAGGTGACATGGCCTTTGGAACAATGATGCTTGCCTTGTGTGCATACCAAAGATTCAAATTCAAATACCGTGATGGTGTTGAAACTCCAAGAGAGTTATGGACTCCAAAAGAGTTATGGGCTCACCTGGATGAAAAATTTGGCAGAAAGAATGAAGGACTTGGTCCTAACCCATTCGAAAGCAAGCAAAGTGATGCATTCGCTCCTCTTGATGGTCTCTCAGATCATGAACCAGTATCATCTCATATTGAAATTTTTGACAAAGAACTTGCAGATTCTCCACTCATGCTCAAACTTTCTTCTCTTTCTGTGCCAGCTCACACTCTAGATATTGCAGAAGGTCCTAAATCCTCTCTTGCACCAGAGTCTGTTGGTTTTCATCATGATCACATGATTATTTCAAAGGTCAAAACAGCTTTTGAAGGTAATGCATTCGCTCCTCTCCAGCTATCTCCTCTTTTATACTACTATATGATCATAATTCCATGCTTTCAAAAGGTCATTGAAGAATATGGCCATTGCCATTCGCTTGGGATAATTTCTCATGCATCTACTGGTTTTGATCTCACCTCTCATGGTTCAAAGGAGATCTCAAGAAACCATGATTCAAGTCTTGGATCTAATTTGGATTCTAAGCAATTACTGCTTGGGATAATTTCTCATGCATACAATAGTTTTGATCTCACCCCTGCTGGTTCAAAGGAGATCTCAAGAAACTGTTTTTTAAGTCTTAAATCTGATTTTGATTTCAAGCAAACATGTAATAGTTATTTTTGGCATAATCTCACCCACGGTGGTTCGAAGGAGAAGACAAAAGACTATATGCACTTTCATAGATTTGATCCTACCTCAGCTGATTCGAATCACAGGTTCAAGGATCATTCTCATATTGTTGGATTTGTTCTCATCACATTCGATCTGAAGAGCAAGTACAAGCACATGCTTTTTGAGCATGATCCACTTCTTCCCAAGAAGAAGATACCTCCAGACATATGACCAAGCATCACACATGCTTGAGTTTGGAGCATTTATTTTTATGTGTGCCTTACAGTCTATTTTTTGAGGAGGGGGTATGTTTCACATGAAATTTTTCCACTTCCTTGGTTTATTTATTGTTATTATTCATTATATTGGGTGACCTTTGGTCTTAGTTACCAGGGCCCAGGATGGATTAAGGGGGGGTGTTAGGATATTCCTATACTCCATCGTAGTCCCACCAGTATTTTGATCATTTACATTTTCAATCATGCATGCACCTTTTCGGGTTTGCATGCATTCTAGGGTTTGCATGCATTTTGCATGCATCCCAGTCATCAGTCCAGCACCTAGATCTCAGTTAGCCAGCCCCCAGGAGCTTCTCACTATTTAGTTTTAGCCCTCCAATTGCTTAATGCACCCTTCTTCCTTGATTTTAGGGAGCAACTCGCGCTTCTTCACCTACCAGTCCAGTTGTCACTCAGTTACACTCAGTTACAGTCAGTTACACTCAGGTACACTCAGTTACAGTCAGTTACATTCAGTTACAATCAGTTACACTCAGTTACATTCAGTTACATTGAGTTACACTCAGTTACACCTACCAGAGTTAGTTTGACTGATGGTTGACAGTTACTTGAGCATTGATGACTCCACTGATGATGATGAAGACTTCCAGTTGCGCTCCGATGATCATGAGGACACCTAGTTGTGCTCCGATGACACTCTATTGATCTTATGATCACTCTGAGAGGCTAATTCGAATTGCCACCTTAGGCATTTGAATCCTCTCTACCAGTGTACTATTTATTTTTCCATACTGTGATTAATTAAATAGTGTGTGTGAAGTATTATTGCTTCTATCTGAGTTCTACTGTACCATATTATTCTGTTGCTCATTATACTGTATTGTTCACTCTTCTTCTATTTTCCTGCTTAATCATAATTACTCTTGTGAGGTACACATCATCTCTTAGATCTGCTGTGAGGATTTTCACACATGATAATTTCATACTTATCTAATATCCTAACACAACATAGGATTCTAACTTGATATAGGAAAACATACATGGATTATCATGCTTGCTAGTTATGTCTAACATACCCAAACAATGTCTTCTTTGTTCTCTTCAATGATTTAGAGACCTTGTGCTAGTAACCTACATATCTCATAAGTTAAGCATAGTAGAACCAAATCATACATACCTTGTAAGTAGAGCTTCGATGTGATCAAAGACTATGGATGAGTCTTTGTCTTCATGTCATCATGGTCATATAGATTTGTCTTACTTGATGTGCCTTTCATGTTAGCAGGCAACATCATCCTCATACAACACCACAAGTGCATTAGTACAATCATAAGTGTCATAACCCTAATCAATGAGTGTCTTCTATCATTAACATGCATTCATACTTTTACTAAGGTGATCAAATAATCTAAAATTAATCATGATTGTACTAACTTCAATAATATGACGACAAACCTATCATGAACTTAATCATGAAACAGATTTCAAAACATACATGTATCTTCTCAAGTCATACCTATCGAGATTGCTTGTAGTCTCCTCTATAAGGGTAAAACCCTAACCATACAAGGTATATCACTTGTAAACATATTATGGTGATAGGATGATAGAATATTAGTGCCATTTAAACCTCCTTCATTGCTTCCCTATGAGTCTCCCAACTTTGCTACGGTTTCTTCTTACTTGGAAACCCTATTTTTCAATCTCCTTCCTCCCACAACATTTTGATGGAGGATTAATATCTATGATGAATGGATTACAAATCCATTTTCAAAGTTTCCAATGTTGCATCAGGTGTCTCCAACATTGTATCAGGGCATGCCATACCTAAAAACTGAAAACCCTAATTGAGAGCTTCTTCCCCCTCTTCTTTGATTTCCTCCGTTGAGCCATTTCAGATGTGCCATATTGTTTATGGTGTATCTCTGCAATTTTGGATATGCAGGGTCTGAAACTTCGACCTGTGGTATCCTGATCTGTCATATTTCCAACCCCACAGGTTTGAGCTTCATTATATTCTCCATGAGAGAGATATGCTCAGTTTCCCAACATGACCTGTTTAAGGGATGAAACAGCATAGCGAACTTGTACGGAGTGCCACGTGTCATTGTTTCAACTTAGGCCTCTGAAACTCAGACCTGTAAAACTACAGTCCGTTCCCTAACTGTCACATATTACGGAAGTCCATTTGGAGATTCCTAGCTCGAGATATGACCTTTTTACCTAGGTCACATGTTTAGGGATTCATTCTGGCAAAGGTAGAAACCCTAACTTGTACGGATCATATCTCAGCAATTACAACGAATATGAGGCTGAAACTCGGACACAAGGTACAGGAAAATTTCATCTTTGGCCTGTCCAAGTTCAGATCTTGAACCTTCGCCAAAATTGATTTATAGCGAAAGTTCCACGATGACTAGTTTTTGTTATACAAAACCCTAACTTTCAAATTGTCGCAAGTGAAACAAGTGTCGTAAGTGCCATACATTTCCTTCCTTCAGGATAGTTCTAATACCATGCTAAGATTCAATATTATAAGATAGATAACATCAGTATTCTATTCAATTTCACAATAATAGCATATACAGGATCACTGAAAGAACAACAAGCACAGCATAAACACAAGAGACACAATTTATCCTGGGAAACCCTCATGGGGTAGAAAACCCAACAAATATTCCTCAATATAGATGACCAACAAATACAAAGATGTAATCCCTAAACAAGAGATCCTTCTCCTCCTTTGTAGATCTCTCTCTCTCCTATGCGCAATTCACAAGTGAGTGAATGAGTGAGTATAAATGAGGAACACACCTCCTCTATTTATACTCTACTCCTACTTGACTTTTCACCCTAACTAGGCCGACTTCTCCTAGTAGAATCTAATAACCCCTAAACAACTAACTCAAGGCCAACCCCACTAGGGAGGTCTAATAACCCTAGTTACAACATCCCGGTGGAGGAATAAACAGCTCTAGATATATGATAAAGTCCCGATGGAGGAATGAAACATCTCCGGAATAATAAAGTACAAATAGAATATTCTTAGAAGTTACAATATTTCAACAACATGTAAATTATTTAAAGAGAATATTTCATATAAATTAAAATATATAACTATGTACCTCGTCCAACTCAACATCTGTATCATTCTTCTTATGTATCTTCTTCTTCAGCCAACTCGACATCTGTATCACCATCTGATTTTGAAACAGTGTTGAAAGGATTGACGATATCATCATCATCATCATCACTGTCATTTTAAAGCATATCTTCATTGATATCATCATCAAGATTTGGTACTACAGCGTCTCCTACGCCTAGTTCATCTTATTCATTTTGTTCGTCTGTCAACCCATATTCTTGCTCTGACTGATCTACATCGTCTTTATCTTCTTCAATATCATCTTCTTCCTCTACAGTATACTTAGTGGCCTTCCTCTTGGATCATATCTAACAACAAATGACCAATCCCTCCTACCTGGAACCTTATAGTAAAAGACATGTTCACACTGGCTTGGAAAAACGTAGCGATCATTTTTATTTTCAAACACTGTTGTTTTAATCACCATAAATATGTTTGCATGTTGAGTAACAGTTATCTCCTCATGACCTCCATGCAGTATTAATCTATACCATTTGACATTAAACGGAACTAATTTGAAGGATTAAAGTCACACTCAATTATATAATCCAAATACCCATAGTATTCATTTTCAGTTTCTCAAGGATGTTTGTCTCTACTAGAGGAAACATTTGTGACCTGGAATACTACAATTATCCCACTATCAGAAGTTTTCTTGGTTTCATCCAACTTTTTTATGCGAAATTTATAGCCATTGCACCACATAGCCATGTGGTGTTTCAACTGCAATATGCGAGACATGTAAAAGATGGATTGGAAATTAATTAACATATTTATATAACTTGGAAAGTATCTGAAAATAACACACGTGTAGACACATTAATATAATATAAAATAACTGAATAAAATGGGTGATTTTTCTTGACTTACCATCTTTCATATCATATGCTAAATATATTTCACTCTGTGTAACATCGGCATCTCCATTACGATGAGCCTCTCTAACCAATCCAGACAGTTGTTCCCTTGATAACCTACCAACATGATTTTCTTTACATCTTTCAATCCATACCTTCATCCAATCAAGATTGTTTGCAATGTATAAATGTAGTGCCCCCCAATCTCGATGATATGACTCAAAAAATCATAATTCAACAATATTCGATATTAGTTATAACCATGGTAAATATTAATAAATGATGAAAGAATACATATTAAACAAGTATGAACATATATACAAAAAAAAAAAGTTGTATGTATCATAAATCTCCACAATTTAATTACCTCTCACTTTCTTCATTCTTCCTTTCCCCAACAGCTGCTCCCCTTCAAATTTTTTGATGGAGTTCACATCCCAAATACAATCCACTGCATGCATAGATCGCAATGCTAACTTAGGAAGATAGTGACTGAAATACACCATGGATTTATATACCATATATCTCCTCAACATAGAACCCTTGAGACGTGCTCTATGTCTAGCAAAGTCCTTCAATGATTTCAAGTGTCTCTCCACCATCCACATTGACCTTGTGTATACAGGTCCACACATTTCGATCTCCTCAACTTGATGTACGAGGTAGTGTTCTTGTGCCTTGAAAAATGTTGGAGGTAGATACTTTTGCATTTCACACATTAGCAAAGGAATTTCTCTCTTCCAATACATTATATTATCTTGATGGATTTCTTTCAATGAAAACCATCTGCAGATTATGAAGCAAGACAATAACATGTTTCAACAAAACATAATATATATTACAATACAAGTAAGACGCGTGTCATTAAGTACAACAACAATTTCATTGAAAAAAACATTTTGGATATAAAATAATCATCTCTACTTACCTCATGTATTTTCCAAGATCATATATAACTTGTTTGATGTTGTTTTCAAAGTCGTTTGGGAGAGATAGAGGTAGAACATATTGTAACAATAAAAAAGAAACGTTATTTGTTTCAAAAGTAGACAAAAAAATCCCTAAAAGATAAATACGACCAATATATAAATATGAATACCAAAATTATTACCTTAATGAAGGTATGCCAATCATGGGTTTTCACCCCACCAAATTCACCTTTCTTGGTTAAGATATTATTTATGTTTGAAGAAAAACCTGTGGGAAATTTAATTCTTTGAATGACCTCTTTCACATCATTGCTTTGCTACTTTGTTAATAACCATGGAAGTTTATTTCGGTCTCCATCGCTATTTGATCGGATCACACTTCACATTGCATGATTGGATTCCTCATTGTCAATACAAATTTTGACAAGTTTGTCTGTATCCCTCCTGCCATCTATGATTCGCCATAATGTTTCTGTCATATTCTTCTCAATATGTATCGTATCAGACAAATGAGCTATTTTTAGCTGCTCATACTAGGGAAACCTCATGAATTGAGTGGGATAACATTTAATTCCTCGTGGAAGCCCATTATTACTACCTTCATGACGACGACCTTGATCATGAAGCATCAAACAAATGACAACAATAATTATCAAACACAGTAAAATAAATTTAATACTTAAAATATAATTCAAATTCAAAACAATATTACATATATGATACATAAAAAAATTGTGTACCTTAACGATTTATGTTATACTCCAACCTCCATAGGTGAGGTGTCATTCTTCGTGGTTTTTATCCAGTCTCTTCTTTCCCATTGAAAATATGTTTTCAATAGTACAAAACCTATGGGTCTTTGAGAGGAAGTGCCTATACTCATCAAACACCATCTTTCCTAAAGATTTTGAATAACGATACTTCATCTTAGGACCACAAACTAGACATGCAAATTTACCCTTTGTTTGAAGACATGCCACATATGGATTAATATCAATTATACGATGGATTATTAAAAAAACATGCATGATATCTTCAAAATAATTATATAGTATTAAAGTGCAACGAAACGTTAATACATACCAAAAAAATGTGTTAGTTCTGGGGAATCATGAATTTTCCATACAAGCATTCCACATAATTGAAATCTCTTCTGTTCGATTGGTTTACAGATGTCATACATAGTGATATTGTTCCATAATTGTATTATCTCATCGATAAGAGGCTCTATATATACATTCATATCTTTAAATTAGTACTTACCTAATTGTTTGAAATTACACATAGTTACTACCATGATATGTATATATAAGTAAATAAATAAATAAATGATAGTCTCAAAAAAAAAAGACAAATGAAAATGTCACATTCGAAAAATTAATATAGACAAATACTTGGAACAATCATTGTCAACATTTTGTGCTCCCTCTTTATTGACATCCAAGGTGGAATGTTATTATTGATAACAAAAATAGGCCACATTAAGTAAATAGATATAATCTCTCTGAATGGATTAACACCGTCAACTGCCAATGAAAGCTTAATATTATGAGGTTCATCTTTAAAATATGGTCATTTTTCCTCAATTTTCGTAAATGCATATCCATATGGAGGCATTCGAAGAACACCATCTCGAATTATGTTCCTAGTATGGTAATCCATAAAATATGTTATGATTTTGCACATGAACAGTCACTGCAAACGTGGAATTATGGGAATATGACGAAGAACCTTTCAAGGCACCATTTTTGTTACTTGGTCGGTTCAATATCTACTAATATGACATTCTGGGCATTCAGTTTTCAACGCATGATGTCCATAATATATAATATGATCATTAGGACATGCATCTATACTTGATACTCCATTCCAATGTTTTTCATAACGGCAAGTAAATCTCGATATGTGAGAGGTAAAATATTTGACGATGGTAACAGAAATTCACCTAACAATCTACAACATAAAGCATAACTATTTAATGTAAATAATATTAATCGTAAATATTGCATTCTTATTTAGCACTTTAATTAACGCTAAAAAATCAACCTTTATGTATATATGATGAAACATATTACATACCTAAGGATCTGTGTGATACAAGTGTTCAAAAAATGATTCATAACCTTTAAATTCATCAGAAGCAATGTAGCGGAGAGAAGATTTTCCCTTGATCCTTTATAAAGTCATTTATTTTCCTTTTCCATCAAAGGTTCATCATAAATACCATCATTGTCCCCATCCTCATCTAGCTGACTGAACAAGTCTTGGATCATTTGATTTGTCCCATCATCTTCAACTATGTTATGGTCGTCATCTACTTCCATGGGATCATTAATTTTATCTTCATTATTCGCTTGATGTCCCTCAGCTTGTACAACATCATTCTACTACTACTTTGGGCATTCTACAGAAAGTTAGAGGGCAACTCTAACTTTATAATTACAAATACTAAAACAATATTATTTTTTACAAATACAATCAATATTAAGAAATATAATGAATATATAGAGAGCTAATTACCATGGGACGATATTCATTCAATCCCCATGTGACCATATTTCCTACAATGTTTTCTAGTTGTTGTTATTAAAATTATCACGGCATGTCTCATCAAACAACTATTGCAAGGGAAAAAACATCTACCCTCACCATTTTCACCCTCTTCATTTCTTTCCCCACCTCTAATATTTTCTGGCATTCTTCCCACAAAAATACAGTGATGATAATAAAAAAAATCCACTTTTCGCTTGACAAGAGGACCTCACACCCTTTCTGAACCATCGTTGTTACAGCAAAATTGTCACGACATAATTAAAATAGAGAATATTTATAAATTTTAACCATCATAATTCCAACGAAATTTGACCAAGTCAATGTTGACTTCCTCAAACCATAGTTGACCATTTGAAAAGGAAACGGCTATTTTTTGGTTTCATCGCAACAGAGACGAATTCTTCTGTAATGTCACAATTGAGACACATTGTTATGTGTCATCGCTATCGTGACGAATATTTATATACTATCGCAATCAGAATGATAGGAGATTCATTCTTCACAACACTGATGGTGTCGGGGAGGACAAAAAAATTTGAAAATTTTGACATTTTCTCTTGAATTTTCGAACGGTACGGTCGATTTAGTCCGTACCATCGGAATCCTTTCGTCAGAATTTGGTCCAAATGTAATAGTGCCTCTTGGAAAAGGGATTTTGAAATTTTTTATTTTGAATAGGAGATATCTTGTGGCTTTCATAGCTTGGAATATTAGCCCCTTTATAGCTTGGGAGGTGTGCCCCTTTCAATTGTTAACTAGTTTCAGTGGTGAAAGATTCCACCCTAGCTAGTAGAGAGGAGGAGATCATCCAGATCTCTTCACTATGCTTCATGGAAATTGATTGAGAGGGGAAATCACATTCATATTTCCATACAGATACTCATTTCAGGTTTTTATGTTCACCTACAGTAGTGGGGTCAAATTCTTGATGGTGTGTTCAAGTTCCAGTCACTAGAAGTGTGAAGTTGTGGAGTTTTGGGACAGCAATGTTTGTATTGGTCTGCTAAAGGAGGGAGCACTTATGGTCATCTGGATCTCTTGGGAGTTGTTATAAATGTTGTATATCATCCATATTTTATGGAGGGAACACTCTAGGAGGAATATCTCTTATTTTGGGTTGAAATCTTGCTTGTGAAGGGCGCAACAGTGGAAGCGGATCACTCATTTGGAGCAGTAAATCTTCCTTATTTATCTATGGTTCTGTAGAAGCCATCTCTTCTCCCTTTGTAGTATATATTTCTCTATATTTCAATATTTTGTAGCAGCCATTTATGTACTCTCTTATAATGTCCCACTTATAAGAAAAATCTCAGTGTTCTTCTACATATATTGTTCAATATTCAAGCACGGGTAAATCTATGAGTAAATGTTAATCCATGAGTAGATCTAATTTTATATGGTTGTATAAACTTCATGTTCTAGTATGAAACCTCCATAAGAGTTGATGGTGTTTTTTAGTAAGCCATTTTTCTCCATTCAAATGTGTTTTGGATCATTTGGGCTTGGTTTGGAAGTTCTATAGCTGGGGTTTTCTTAATCTTGTACTGGTGTTAAGTGGGTCGAAATTCATCCTATGGTTAGACCATTTCTAAGTTTTTTTGGGTTCTAAAACCTATTCCATTGCATCGATAGATTTGCTTCCAATAGTACACACTTTTTATTTCACTTAGAAAGGTTTATGTATGCCCAAGATATGATCATTTTACCAGTGGGTCAATCTGTATAATTATGCTAACGCACCCTCAATTATAAATGTCTATGTAAAGTGTTCAAGGATTCCATAAAGTTATCTGATGTCTGTTAATGGTTAAATTATATGTGTTTGTATCCATCATAAGTTGTTTGGGTCAAATTTGAGTGAGTTAGGGGCATTTTGAGAAGAGTTGGAAACCCAGTGTTCTATGTGGTCAGATTTGAACTAGTGCTCCTAGTTTTGAATCTAGTGATTCTTTGGGGTTGAATTGGGGTTGATGGTGTTCGGATATCGACATCATCTTTTTCAGGATCTTGCATGCAATTAGGGTTTGCATGCAAATTCTAGGGTTTTCATGCACTTTGCATGCATCCCAGTCACCAGGTTGATGCCTCCAGCACCTTAGCCACCTTATTCTAGCACCCGGGAGCCACTTACTTCAGAGTTTTAGCCCTCCTAGTCAGGAAGGTGCCCACTTCTCACCTACTGCCAGAGAAGGGCGCACTTCTTCACCTACCACTGCAGTTCCACTTCAGTTACACTCAGTTAGCTCCGATTCTCCCTGATTTGAGGCTAGTTTCACTCCCGACTGACTGTTTCACTTCCGTTGAACCTCCAGATTGACTAGATGACTTGTTCTGACTTCAGTTAGCCTCCCATGCACCCCCCAATGAGCCCACTTCCCTATATCAGTGCTACACACTTCAGTTACACATGTTACACTCAGTTAGACTCAGATTGACACCTGGATGACTGGTTCTTGTGCATTGATGACCACCACTGATTGATGATGAGGACTCCTAGTTGGAGTCAAGCTACTCCATTCAGTGATTCGAATGACCTCCTTAGGCAATTCGAATTGCTCAGTCATTGTTAATGTATTCTATTGTAATCATTCACCCTTACTGGGATATTGAGCACTGATGCATGTTTTTGCACAGTTTTACACCATATTTTCTATGTTCATCTGTTGTGATTGATTTACTTGTTCATTAGATCTGCTGTGACTAATTTTACATGGTATCAGAGCCATTGCAGGGATAAGATTTCTTTTCTACAGGTGTTTCTACAAGAATATTTGAGTGAATTGCTCAAAAATTGCAAAAAGTTTTGGCATGAAAGATCTCAAGGGCATTCGCTCATGTGCATGCAAAGCTTGAAAATACTTCCAATACCACTCCAGAAGCTTGAGTTTCCACATAATTCCTGGATCTGATACATTGGACCCATTCAACATTGTTTGATCTCCAATCCCAGGTGTGATGCAACTCTAAAAGGGTGGATTGTTCGACCTCATTGTTCTTGGTTTATTGTGATTTGCAGGTTATTGTCTCCATCATTTGCATTCGCTACTCTGCCCTTGCAAGCTTCTCTACATCAGTGTGCACTCGCTCCTAGCAATGGAATACTCTTCTTCAAAGCCTATCCTCACCCCATTCAATTATTTTGATTGGAAAGATGATATGGAGATCATATTACTTTCAAAAGGTTACTACCGAGCCACTCTTGGTCTTGAATTGGAGCCAAACAACTTGTCAGATAGAACCAAACACTACAACAAGCTTGATGAAGCTTATGGTCTTCTTTGTCTCTCCATCTCCAAAGATCTTCACTTCCATCTCAGCGGATTGAAGACTCCAAAAGCTATATGGGAGCAACTTGAAACACTATTTGGCAAGCAGGACGAGCTTAGGGCTTTTCAATTAGAGAATGAATTGATTGCCCTTAGTCCTGAGAATTTCGAGACCATCAATGAATTCTTCACAAAATTGAAGAACTTGAACTTGCAGTTGAAGAATAGTGGAGTTATCAAAGAGGATAAACAATTGATCCTCTCCATTCTCAGCAAGCTTGGTAAAGATTATTCGGTATTTGTCTCTACTTTCAATTCCGGTCGGCTAACTACCCCGAATTGGAAGATGCCTACCTTGAATGCCTTCATTGAGTCCGTCACAAAAGAGCATGACAAGTTGATTCAAATGGGGTCCATAAGCTCCAAAGACTCAGCCCTATATGTTCAAGGACCCAAGATCTCGAATGGTAAAGAAAAGCAAAAGAAGGAGAAGCCCAAATTCGAGCCTCACAAGCAAAGAGAGAAAGGAAAACAGACAGATGCACCATCCAATTCAAAGTTCAAGCAAAAGGGCAAAGAAGGTAACCAAAAATCTAAATGTACTTATTGCAACCGTGGCTTTCATCCCGAAAGTTCATGTATGAAGAAGACTATAGATCAAATGGCCCTCCTTTTGGAAAAGAACAACATAACTCTTCCTAACGATGCAAGGAAGAAGGATAGGAATGATGATCATGAAGAGGACAAGCACTCATGGCAACTGTTTCGAAGCCCACTACTCTCTTGATAGATTCGGGTGCATCAAATCATATGGCTGCAAATATTGATTATTTTTCTTCATTCGATCCAAACAACTCCATCCCCATCCATTTGGGAGATGACTCAAAAATTTCTTCAAAGGGAAAAGGTACGATTCATGTAGATCATGGAAACTTTCAGAATGTTCTCTATGTGCCTTCCTTGGCTTCAAATCTTCTTTCTGTGTATCAAATGACACACACTGGTGAACCGAAGCAAGTCACATTCATCCCTAATACAGTTGAAATTTCTGATATCAAAAGTGGAAGACTTGTTGCAGTCGGAAAGGCAAACCACACTGCAAAATGCTATGAGTTTTCACACTTTATTCCGCTTGCAAAGCCCACTGCTCTTCGCACAAATGGTAATGAGGTTAGTAGGCTTTGGCATGAAAGATTTGGACATCTTAATTATAAGTATTTTCTGCTGCTATCAAAGAAATCCATGGTATATGGTCTTCCACAACTCCATTCCTCGAAGGGAATATGCACTGGTTGCATCATTGGGAAGCACCCCAAGCACAGATTCGACCGCAGAAAAGATAGCAGAGCTTCTACAATTTTGGGGTTGATACATTCTGATATCAGTAGTCCGTTGTCCCATACGTCATTAAATGGTTCAAGGTATGTTTTGACATTTATTGATGATTTTTCCCGCTTTACATGGGTATTCTTTCTCAAAAACAAGTCAGAAGTGCTTGGAAAATTCAAGGATTTTAAGGCTTCTGTTGAGACCGCCACTGAGAGCAAGATCAAAGCTATTAGATCTGATAATGGTGGAGAATATATCAAGGTCGAGTTGCTGCAACTTTGTGCCCAAAGCGGAATTCAGATCCAACATACAGTTCCCTACACACCCCAGCAAAACGGTGTAGCGGAAAGGAAAAATCGGTCACTGAAAGAGATGGCTACATGCATGATTGGTTCAAAAGGTTTGGCTGCAAATATTTAGCTGAAGAAATCAATGTTGCTGCATACATACAGAACCATGTTCCACATTCATCCATGAAAGGTATGACTCCTTTCGAAGCATTCTTTGGTCACAAACCGGATGTGTCAAATTTGAGAGTTTTTGGCTCTACTGCATGGGCTAGAATTCCTTCCAAGAAGAGACGAGCTTTGGATCCACAAAGTATTGAGTGCATACTGATAGGATATGGGGAAGAATCAAAAGCATATAAACTCATGGATATCAGATCTAAAAAGATATTCATAGAGCGCAGTGTGCAATTTGAAGAACCGCTTCAAGAATTGCAACTAGTCGACGAAGAGACTGTCGATTCACCGCCTTCACCAGAAGGAGATCCATGCAGCGATAATGAAGGTATGAGTTCTGCTATTTCTGATATTTTAGCAGCACATGATGATCATGACATATCAGGTTCGGAATCCGACCATTATGATCCTCCTCAGTTACCAAAGTGGGCCCAAAACACTCTTCAATCTGCTCGTTCGAACCTTGGAAATCCTGCTGATCCGAGACGAACAAGAGCAGACTTTCAAAGAGAAGGTATGGCTCTTTCTATTGCTGGTCCATTACTTCCTGAGATTTTTTATTTGATGGCTGGTTTAGATCCCACATCATACTATTCTTCCCACCGAGATCCAAGATGGAAAAGTTCCATGGATGAAGAGTACAGTTCTCTTCAAAAGAACAACACATGGGAGCTAGTTTCTCTTCCACCTGGAAGAAAATTAGTAAAGTGTAAATGGGTCTACTGCACGAAAGTTGATGCTGATGGTTCTATCAGCAAATACAAAGAAAGGTTGGTGGCAAAAGGTTTCTCCCAAGTCCAAGGAGTGGACTACACTGAGACCTTTGCACCGGTTGCAAAGATGGATTGCATCCGCCTTGTTTTGGCCATTTCCGCATCCAAGCACTGGGAAGTGCACCACATGGATGTGAAGAGTGCATTTCTACATGGAGACCTTGCTGAAGAGGTATATATGCAGCAGCCAGAGGGATACACATCAGATCCATCATTAGTTTGCAGATTGAAGAAATCTTTGTATGGGTTAAAACAGGCCCCAAGAGCTTGGTACGCAAAGATGGACTCCTTCCTTCTTTCTCAGAATTTCCAAAGATGCAAATCTGATCCGAATGTGTATCTTCAGCGAGTTAAAGGTAATTTGTTGGTTATTGTACTTTATGTTGATGATCTTCTCATTACTAGTAGCACTCTTACTTCAATAAACAAGCTAAAAACTGCCTTAAATCTAACTTTTGACATGAGCGATTTAGGCTTGCTGAGTCACTTTTTGGGCTTGGAGATAGCTCAAAAATTTGATGGGATCACTATATCTCAGAAAAAATATGCTTCCGACCTGTTATTGAAGTTTAATATGGCTGAATGTAAGGCAGCCCCATTCCCATTCCTCTCAGGAATCAGTCTTGAGGAGGGAGATTCTACACCGCTTGCAGATTGCAGTATGTATCGACAGTTGATTGGTTCACTACTTTATTTGACACACTCAAGGCCTGATATTTCATATGCCATGAGTGTCGTGTCAAGGTATATGCAGTATCCACATGAGCTTCATTGGCGAGCAGCCAAGCGGATCTTGCAGTATGTGCAAGGTGCGAGACAGTTTGGCATACATTATGCTGCAGATTCTGAGCTTGATTTCATTGGTTTTACTGATTCAGATTGGGAAGGTGATAGCATTGATTGGAAGTCCACTTCTGGTTATGTTTTCATGATTGGTCATGGTGCTATTTGCTGGTCCATCGAAAAGCAGGCAGCCATTGCACTTTCTTCAGCAGAGGTAGAGTATCAAGGGGCAGTCAATGCCTGCATTCAGGCAGTTTGGTTGCAGTGTATTCTTTCCGAGTTTTGTTTTGGTGGCACTACTTCGACTGTCCTATTTTGTGACAATCAAAGTGCTATCAAGATCTCCACAGATCCAGTTCAGCAGCAGAGGACCAAACACATTGAGATTCATATGCATTACATTCGACAGTTGGTGCATGATCGCACCATCATTCTGCAATATTGCCCTACTGATGAGCAAATTGCAGACATCTTCACCAAGAGCTTCACTGAGAAGAAGTTCTCTTACCTCCGTTCACTATTGGGGGTGAGTTCCATCATGGTGGAGACAGATTGATCCATTATTATGCTTTATCCTTAGGGGGGGATTTCTTCCCACTGGGTTTTCCCTCTTTCCTCACTTGGTTTATTTTCAACATTTTTTGGATTATTGTATTGGGGTGACCTTTGGTCTTAGTTACCAGGGCCCCACATTATTTTTTTTCACATCATAGTCTAGCTTGAGGGGGGGTGTTCGGATATCCACATCATCTTTTTCAGGATCTTGCATGCAATTAGAGTTTGCATGCAAATTCTAGGGTTTGCATGCATCCCAGTCACCAGGTTGATGCCTCCAGCACCTTAGCCACCTTATTCTAGCACCCGGGAGCCACTTACTTCATATTTTTAGCCCTCCTAGTCAGGAAGGTGCCCACTTCTCTCCTACTGCCAGAGAAGGGCGCACTTCTTCACCTACCACTGCAGTTCCACTTTAGTTACACTCAGTTAGCTCCGATTCTCCCTGATTTGAGGCTAGTTTCACTCCCGACTGACTGTTTCACTTCCGTTGAACCTCCAGATTGACTAGATGACTTGTTCTGACTTCAGTTAGCCTCCCATGCGCCCCCCACTGAGCCCACTTCCCTATATCAGTGCTACACACTTCAGTTACACATGTTACACTCAGTTAGACTCAGATTGACACATGGATGACTGGTTCTTGTGCATTGATGACCACCACTGATTGATGATGAGGACTCCTAGTTGGAGTCAAGCTACTCCATTCAGTGATTCGAATGACCTCCTTAGGAAATTCGAATTGCTCAGTCATTGTTACTGTATTCTATTGTAATCATTCACCCTTACTAAGATATTGAGCACTGATGCATGTTTTTGCACAGTTTTACACCATATTTTCTATGTTCATCTGTTGTGATTGATTTACTTGTTCATTAGATCTGCTGTGACTAATTTTACAGATGGCTCTGATTATGGATCAAGAATATTACAGTAGTGATATATATTACCTGATTGGTCATCTTATGGTGGTTTAACAACATACATAGTGGGTTCCACCACATTATTCATATTCCCGTAAATATAATAAAGCCATTGTTTGGATAAATTTGGGGATCAATTTACTCTCTATTGGAAATTTGGAGTTAATGTGCATAAATTTTTAATTGGGTACATCACATTGGTATCATAGCATGTTCCTCGACAATTGTGGGAACTAAATAGGAACCTTGGAGAGAAAACCTTGAATAAGGGTTGCAGACATGAGGTTGGAACCAATTGCATGGGAGATGGAGGAGAGCTTAACATGGGAAGAATCATTTTCTGAAGATGGTTTAATTTCATCGATGGAAGATAATGTAGGAGCTGAAATAATAAATGGAGGCTTGCATTATCCATATGAGTTGGATGATTCCTTTTGTGACAACATATACAGTGTAGAAGATTAAGTTTCTTAAACGGATAGACTTGTAGATGGCAGAATGTCACCCACTTTCCTTCCAGTCTCAACCATAGAAGAGGAGAAACTTGAATGGAAAAGGTTGTTGAAGAACATGGATATGACACAACTGATGTTGGAGCATAACTTGCAGCATTGTCAAGCCTTATTACTAGAATTCTCTACATCAAAACTTATGGAAAAGATGTTTGATTTCTCTAGGAAAGGAGCATCCAAAGATTTCTATCATAAGATTGGTTTAGAAGGAAGTAAATCCATTGTCTTTGTTCAGCATTCAAATGTAAATGAGGAGAGCTATAGTCCATTGAAGGAGGAACCATGTTGTTACATTTTTCCAAACAACAAGACACCTAGTCCTATAGGTGGTAATATTTAATAAGAATCACTCCTTGAGCGCAAGTCACTTAATGATGGCTGCAAGATGGGAGAAAGATGTGTAGGAGTTGAACATGAAGAACAAAAATCGGCCTTCCATTACCCATCAAAGCTTCAATAAGAAGCTAATGTAAACTATAACAAGGATGGGAGCATAACACAAAGGCATGATCACAATTTTGATTTTTGCAGCTGTCATAATTTCTTGCATTATCACGATATAACAGCCATTTCATATGAGGATAATGGTATCGTAGAATCTTCTAATGTTGATTTGGATATTAAAGATGAATTATTTGTTGTGGATTCATTCTACGAGCATTCAGAATTTTATATCATCCCTTAGAAGATGTAAACAAGACTCGAGACTTGAGGAATGAGTGTTTGCAAAGAACTATGAAAGCATGTTTGTTGGAAACGCAAACAAGGAAAAATAAAGAAACCTATCTTCCACCATTGTTTCTTCAATTGAAGAATTTGCATAAGTAGAGCATGTAGGGGAAGAAGATGATTTGGGGAGGATGAAAATGGGAGCAAATCAGAAAATTTACTGGATAATTTTCCCCATGAGCCACATCATTTGATAGGACAACTAAAGGTAAGAAAAGAAAAGAGTATGGAATCATTCAATCAGTGTGATGATATGCAAGCATTAGTGGAAAATTATTGTCACAAAAGTTTCAAGGATAGATGTTAGTTTGGGAGAAGAACCTTCAATTGCATATCTGCTAGCAATTAGAGAAGCAGTGGTAGAAATGAAGGAAAACTACTAACACTTACTTTCTGATAGAGATCATATTCTCAGGCTTGTTGAGATGTACCACGGTACACTACAAGAGGAAGAAGAGGAGGTTGACAGGATTACACATGAGCTTCATCTTACTAGAGATTCTTGGGAAAACACTCAAATGGCCCTACAAAAATTAGAAATTTGGATGGATGATGGGGGCATAAATGAAACCAGTAGTTTGATTAAGGGATCACTTGTGATGGCTCCACAAAGGGAGCATTCATATTTGCAGGTACTTGTAGAGAGATTTGACATGGATAATGGTGACCAAGTACTTGTTTTGCATTAGGAATATCATGAGTTGCCTCTATGGGAGAGAGATTCAATCATGGAAGAAGTAGATGTGTACACTTTTTATGGACCAGCTAGGAAAGGAGTATGTGCATACATGGATTGGGTGGATAGGTCTATAAAAAAGATCGATACATAAGGGAGGTCAAGTTCAGATTGCATGAGTAGAGTGTTTTTTGACACACCATTTATTTTCCATACTTGTGAGCATTAACAGAGGCATCTATGGTCTTTATATGATGCCTTCAGTATACATAGTAGTACATGGGAGTCTCACCTGATTTAGTTGGATGGGACAGATGACAGTGATGTGAGCCATAGGACCAGTGTGCAAAGTGCACTAGAGAAGCTTCATGTTCTATTGGGGAGGCTCACAAAGGTTCAAAACAGTATTGGGAGTGATGAAATTCCAAATTGGTGGTGGGATCATGTTATCCTTCAGAGTGATGGATTGTTTCGGATGAAAGTTATGATCGAAGGGGTGAAGCATAGACAGTGGGAGCCTGGTATTACTTGGTTCAGCAGTTCAACAGCTAACACAGGAGGTAGATTCGGCCATCACCTTTAGGAGCCTGTCCATTTGGAGCAGTGGATTATTTTCCTATGTGGGAGACCTTGTGATGGAGGGATACAGTGTTTTCCTACTAGCTGGCTCGGTAGACAGGAGGCTCTTTGTTGACGAATGTAACTTCGAAAGATATTCTCATTTGTATTATTTGGTTCATTTGTATTATTTGTATTGTACACCCTACGGGGATTATTATCAATGTAATTGATCATGTAAAATTCATTAAAAGTGTCAATGTAAACCTTAACTGTTAGGTCGACCTGGAAAGATCTAGAAAATAATATTTTATTGTAAAGTGTATAGATCGGCCTAGTTAGGTGAGTCAAGCTGACCTAATTAGTAAAAAGGTCAAGTGTTTTGTCTAGTATAAATGAGGAGGTCGAACTCCTAATTTGGTAACCTCACTCACACATTGAGCTTGCATCATTAGAAGAGTTAGAGTGATCTGGAGTAGTTGCTTTTGGAGTCTTCTTGTTTTTGGGTCTTTGCATGAGAGATACTATTGTATATTCTGAAGAATATATATAGAAGGATAAATCTGTTGTGTACTTTTGTTCATGTTGTGCTTTTTATCTTTCAGTGATCCATATTGTTATTGCACTTAAAAATCTAACATGGTTTCAGAGCTAACCTTAAAGAGAACATTGTGCAGCTGCTGCAACTGCAGAAACTAGGGTTTCTATTTCCTCAAGCTATCTCCATAGATCAACTGAAAAAGAGGGTGGATTCAACTCGCCTCACTAGGGCACATCTTTTTGTCGAAGCAAAATCTCATTCCGATAATTTTCATTTTTGGGCCCACTACTACAGCTCGGAGAACTAGGGCATCAGGTTTTTAGAGGATCTATCCATAGAATCCAGAAAATAAGTACATTGATCGAATCACCTTGGGGAGGCGCATATTTTCCTCCAATCATTTTTTCAAAATCCTGAAGTTGAAAAATTAGGGTTTCTCTGACAAACCCTAGGTCATCCTGCAGCCAGATTTCAGAAATCAACCTTTGGTTGGAGCATATCATTTGGTAAGTTATCCTTTATCTATTTCCATTTGAGGTTATCATTTATCAAGTTTATCAAGATGACAAACAATACCAAGCTTGAGGATAAGCTTGAAGGGGTAGAGAAATTTTGAGCATGGAAGTATAGGGTGATGCTCATCCAGGAAGAGCATGATTTGGACAAGTATGTTACAGAGGTAGTTGCAGAGCCATAGGGAGATGAAGATAATTAAAATCACAAGAAGAATCTTATCAAACCTAAGAGGATCATAACTAATTCCATTAAGGATCACTTGATCCCATACATCTCTTCTCTGAAGACTCCGAAAGAGATGTTTGATGCATTGAAGGGACTATTTGAAGGGACCAACATCATTAGGAAGATGACCTTGAGGACTCAACTCAAGGCTGTGAATATGCAAAACAATGAAAGTATACAATCCTACTTCACAAGGGTTTCCAACATCAAAGATCAGTTAAGTGCAATTGAGGATGAAGTAGAAAATGCAGAACTAGTGATGACTACCCTAAATGGTCTTCCAAGATCATGGGATTCATATATTCAAGGAATATGCTCAAGGAAGAAACTTATTTTGTTCAATTCACCCTTGGAGTCTTGCACTCAATAAGAAGCTAGGATTGCTTGTAGAGAATAAAATCTAGGAGACGAGGAAAATCAAGCCTTGGAAACTCATACCAAGAGAGGAAAGAAAGAAGATAATCATCACAAGAAATCATACAAAGGTAAGAGGCCTACTAAAGACTTCTCAAATATTAGATGCTTTAATTGTGATGAGTTGGGGCATGGCTATAGAAATTGTCCCAAGAAGAAAGGATTCAAAAATAATAACAATAAAAGACACCATGCTCATGATGCAGAGGATGATGAGAAAGCAAGAAAGGATTCTTCAAGTGACGAAGAATATGTCTTGATATCAACACTCACATGTGCGGTTGCAATTGGTAATAATGATTGGCTTGTTGATAGCGGTGCTTCTAAGCACATGACAAGGTTACAAGGATGCTCTCAACAACCTTACTGAGAAGGACTCACCTCACAAGGTGAAGCTAGGAGATGACTATCAATATCCCATTAAAGGGGTAGGAGAAGCTTCCTATAAGCTTGAATCTGGGAATCCTATCAAAATGAAGGATGTTTTATATGCACCCCCTTTGAAGAAGAACTTACTTTCCATCTCAGATACAGATGAAAAAGGATTCATAGTAGCATTTGTGGATGGCCATGTACTTTTGTGGCCCAAGGGTAAAACAATAAATTATGATGTAGTAATTGGAGTGCAAGAGGGGGGACTATAGAAGCTCAAGAGACATCTAGAACAAGCCTTGGTTCATGAAACTATGGAACCAAGTGAATTGTGGCATAGAATATTTTCTCACATCAGTTACTACAAAGAATTACCAATAGTGAGAAAGATGGTGAATGGGATACCCAAGATCCAGATCAAGCATGAAGGCATATGCAAAGGATGTGCAAAAGGAAATAATGTGAAGAAGCCATTTCCAAGTAAAGACAGCAAAGCAAAGGAGATTTTAGATTTCATTCATTCATATGTTTGTGGGACTATGTCATTCAACTCATTAAGCGGGTATGTCTAATATGTTTCCTTTATTGATGATTATTCAAGAAAAACGTGGATCTATTTCTTAAAATCTAAAGATAAAGTATTTATCAAGTTCAAGGAGTTTAAATCCCTTGTGGAAAATCAAAATGGAAAGAAAATAAAAAATATTAAGAACAGATAATGGAGGTGAATTTACCTCAGGAGAATTCAAAGAATTATGTAAAGACTCGGGGATTAAGATGGAGATGAGCACTCCCTATAATCCACAACAAAATGGAACTGCACAAAGAAAGAATAGAACAATTATGGAAGTGGTGAAGGCCATGATCCATGATCGGGACCTTCCTATGCACTTATGGGCGGAAGCTGCAAGGACATATGTATATGTTCAAAATAGGACTCCTCACAGATTTCTTGAGAACAAGACACCAGAAGAAATATTTACATGAGATAAACTAGAAGTCAGTCATCTCATAATATTTGGATGTCTAGTATTCATTCATATTCTGAAAGAGAAGAGGACCAAGTTTGAGCCTTCGGGAAAGAAAAGAATCTTCGTCAATTATAGTGATTCATCTAAGGATTACAGAATATACATACCAAGATTCAAGAAGATCGAGACCAGTAGAGATGTAGCCTTTGATGAAGACACTGCTTTCAGCAGGTCAAGGAAGATTCACTCAGATGAAGAGCATGATGAAGAACCTGAGACTCCCAGGGTTCGATATACAGTAATGGAAGAGTACGTTTCAGAAGACCCTGAGGATCATGATATGACTGAGCCACAGAGACCGGTATCCACTGAAAGAAGTGAACTCACATAAAATAAAACCATACTGGGCACAAGAACTTATCCAGGATGCAGAGAAGTATGGTGCTCCAGAAGGAAGCAAGAGACCTCGGACTTACTCCAGCTATGTGGCACTATTAAGCGACATCATTGATGTTGAACCTTCCAGTTATGAAGAGGTTGCTGAAAAGAAAGTTTGGAATGATTCTATGATCGAGGAATGTCACTCGATCATGAAGAACGATGTCTGGGAGGTAGTTCCGAGAGAACGGAAGTCAGTTGTGTCTTCCAAATGGATCTACAATATTAAGCACGCAGCAAATGGAAGTGTCGAGAAATACAAGGCAAGGTTCATGGCTTGAGGTTTCTCCCATAAATAGGGTATTGATTATGAGGAGACATTTTCTCCAGTGGCGAGATACACTTCGATCACGTCTATACTTGTTATTTCCAAAGTGATGAATTGGAAGGTGCATCATATGGATGTGAAGACTGCCTTCCTAAATGGCATAGTGGAAGAGGAAGTGTATGTGGAGCATCCATTAGGATTCGAGACACATGACAGGAAAACTCATGTGTGCAAATTAAAGAAGGCCTTGTACGGATTGAAATAGGCACCCAGGAAATGGTACGACAAGATAGATGGGTTTCTGACGAGCTTGGGCTTTACCAAGAGTAAAGCGGCCTCCAAACTTTACTACAAGGTTGAGGAAGGAAATCATTTGATTCTATTGTTGTATGTAGATGACTTGTTTTTGACAAGTGAAGAGAATCTCATAGCATAAACAAAGAAGAAGCTTTTTGTTGAGTTTGAGATGAAATGCCTGGGTATGATGCATTACTTCTTAGGTCTTGAGGTGTGGGAGAATCCAAAGTAACTTTTCATAGGTCAAGGAAAGTATGCGGTAGATATCCTAAAGAGATTTGGGATGATGGATTGTAAGTCCATGGCCAAACATATGGCATCGAATCTGAATTTGTTGAGTGATACTACTTCAAAACTGGTGGATGCCACGATGTATCGGCATATGATTGCTTCATTGATGTATTTAACAAACACAAGGCCATACTTATGCTTTGCGGTGAACAATCTGAGTCAGTATATGGTAGAGACGAGACATGTTCACATAGTTGCGGCAAAACATGTGCTGAGGTACCTGAAGGGTACGGTTGATTATGGCCTTGGGTATGCATCGGATCAGAATATTAACCTATAGGGTTATGTTGATGCAGATTGGGTCAGGACTTTCACGGATAGAAAGAGCACATCAAGGTGCTGATTTAGTTTGGGATCGGGTATGATCTAATGGTTTAGTAGGAATCAGATGAGTGTGGCACTCAATACATCAGAAGATGATTATATGGCATCTTGCTTGGAAAGTTGTGAGGCAGTGTGGATTCTGAAGTTGCTATCAGGACTGTTTGATCTTGAGTTGGAGGGGACTTGTATCTTCTATGACAACCAGAGTTGTGTGAAGTTGTCGAAGAATTGAGTGTTCCATGAAAAGTTGAATCACATTGAGATCAGGTATCACTATATCCGGGATATGGTGCAAAAGGGAGCAGTGAGGCTCCAGTATATTGCAACAGAGGAGCAGATAGCCGATGTGTTGACCAAGCCTATGTCAAGAGTGAAGTTCGAGTACTTTAGGGACAAGCTTGGAGTGGTCTAGATCAAGAGGGAGTGATGACCTCGGAAAAGGTAGCAAGTAGTCACGGGTCATGTGACGCAATTGAGTCTCATATGCTATAAGAGGATCTGGATGAGTGGTGAGGTAACGCAGGTGGTGGTGATGTGCAACGTTATGGACACTCCTAGGATGGACCCACTGGATGGCTTGTTCGGTTGGTAGATGAGGACAGTTTCATCTGGTATGAAAGAGGACCAGCTCTACGGAAAATCCTAGATTTGATCTAGGTCACATCCAATATGAAAAAGGAATGGAAATGTGGTGAAAATCCTGGAATGATGCTCCTGGTCTGCTTAGCTACGGGAGATCATTTGCAGGTGGGAAATCCTAGACTTGGTATAGGTCACATACATTATGAAAAAGGATTGGCATAGTGGTGAAAATATTGGAATGATTCTCTTGGTCTGCTTAGTTGCAGGAGATCATTCACAGGTGGGAAATCCTAGAATTGGTTTAGGTCACATCCAATATGAAAAAGGATTGGCACTGTGGTGAAAGTCTTGGAATGATGCTTATTGTCTTCCTAGCTGTGGAAGATCATTCGCAAGTCCTATCAATCGTGCTCCTGGTCTGCTTAGCTGCAGGTGATCATTTACAGGTGTAAAAATACTAGACTCGGTCTAGGTCACACCCAGCATGAAAAAGGGTTGGCTCTGTGTGGAAAATTCCTAGACTCGGTCTTGGTCACATCCAACATGAAAGAGGGATGGCTCTATGTGGAAAATTCCTAGACCCGTTCTAGGTCACATCTAGCATGAAAGAGGGTTGGCTCTGTGTGGAAAATTCCTAGACTCCGTCTAGGTCAAATCCAGCATGAAAGAGGGTTGGCTCTATGTGTGAAAGTCCTATACATGGTCTAGGTCACATCCAGCATGAAAAAGGGTTGGCTCTATGGAAATTCTTATTATATATAGATTCAGGAGATGTTATATGTCAATAGTTTGTGTACAAGAAGTGCAGCAGCTGGAAGACGATGGTGATGAATAATGTAGAATACCTTCCTTGTTAAGAGGGAGTGTTGAAGAATGTAACTTCGGAAGATATTCTCATTTGTATTATTTGTATTGTACACCCTACGGGGATTATTATCAATGTCATTGATCATGTAAAATTCATTAAAAGAGTCAATGTAAACCCTAACTGTTATGTCGGCCTGGAAAGATCTAGAAAAGGATATTTTATTGTAAAGTGTACAGGTCAGCCGAGTTAGGTGAGTCAAGCCGACCTAATTAGTAAAAAGGTCAAGTGTTTTGTCTAGTATAAATGAGGAGTTCGAATTCCTCATTTGGTCACCTCACTCACACATTGAGCTCGCATCATTAGGAAAGATAGAGTGATACGGAGTAGCTGATTTTGGATTCTTCTTGTTTTTGGGTCTTTGCACGAGAGATACTATTGTATATTTTGGCGAATCTATATAGAATAAGTTTGCTAGGTTTTTCTGCCTCGAGAGGGTTTTCCAAGGATAAATATGTTGTGTAATTTTTTTCATGATGTGCTTGCTTATATTTTAGTGATCCATATTGTTATTACACTTAAAAATCTAACACTCTTTATGTGGAGACTATGAAGGGAAGAGGTGGATGCAGTAGACACTGCGCGTTTCTCAGGTCCATTTTAGACCCTGGGATTTTTCATGGACTTAGTTGTTTCATTTGGGTTGGTGATAGGATAGTTGGGGAGATGGAGCAATCTCTTGATGGGATGGTTATGATCAGAGTGGCACAGCAGCAGCATGGTGGTTCCTTTATGATATTAGTTGGGGATCTTGGAGTTAAAATGTTGGGTAGATTTTCAACAGCAGGCTTGGAGGTGAGAGTCAGTCTTGGATTTCACAATATAAGATTCTTAGTGGATCAATTGAGTGGGGATTTGGTTGAGTGGTTGTAGTATAGAGATACTCTTCTTATTGGCATTAGTCGGGATTTTTCCTATGTTAGACCCTTGCAGGAAAATACTTTGAGCAGAGTATACTACACCTCCTTTCAATTGGTTTGGAACCATGACAACATTTTTAGCCTTAATGTGGTTCAAATTGTGGGATATAGAGTTGATGACTTGTTCCATTTGAAATTGAAACCTTGTGAACAATCATCACTAATGAAGGATTCAGAAAAATCAATAAGCATAAGTTGGGGAAAAAGAAGAAGCATTACCACTCCGAGGTTTAAATTGCTTGAGGACAACTAATCTTGGGTGGGGAGGACTGTCATGTACCCAATTTTTTTCTATGGACCACTCCATTGGACTAGGAGATGTAATTTCCTAATTTACTTGGTAAGTTCATGATAAATTATTAAGGTGGTGGCATGGGTCATGAATTTGTAATGTATGAGGTCCAATATTTATTATTAATGCAATATTAGTCAAAATGGGACAAGGAGGGTGCATAGGAGGTGGAAATTGGAGCCAACATGAGTTCTAACTCCCCCAAATCAAGCTAATCACATTCATATTCAAATTACAAAGTGCAATAAGGTTCATGATAGAAGAAAATTCGAATTTGTAACTCCCAAGAAGTTTCATGAAGAGGAATCTCATGAGTTGTAACTCCTCTGGATAAAAATAGCAATATATGACATCTATGACAATCTTATGAAAACTTATGACAAGAATCAGGTCCTATGACAGCTTATGACAACTTATGACATCCTATGACATGTTGTAGGTCCTAAATTTAGCCAAGGACGGCACTAGAGGAGAGAGTGGGCCCACGTGATAGTGTAACTTCCCCAAAATCAAGCTAAGCCTCTATAATCGATTAGATAAGGAAGATGAAGGTATTATTTGGTCAAATAAAATTAGAGAGGAATTAAATGAGTTCCAAGGTATCATTCTCTCATGAAAATAGAATTTATTAATATTTTAATAATATTTTGTGAGAGAATTCTAGAGTGGGGGGTAAAGGGCTCAATGGAGTCTATAAAAAGGATGCGGGCCTCTTGGGAAAGGGATTTTGACATTTTTTTATTTTTAATAGGAGAGATATTGTTCCTTTCATAGCTTGGGAGACGATCCCCTTGCTACATTTGGATATGTTCCCCTTGCAATTGTGAACTAGTTTCAATGGTGAAAGATTCCACCCTAGCTAGTAGAGAGGAGGAGATCATCCAGATCTCTTCATTGTGCTTCATGGAAATTAATTGAGAGGGGAAATCACTTTCAAATCTATATATAAATATTTATTTTATATTTTTATGTTTATCTACATTAGTGGGTTCGAATTATTGATGGTGTGTTCAAGTTCTAGTCAGTAGAAGTGTGAAGTTGTGGATTTTCGGGACAACAATGTTTATATAGGTTTCTGCTAAAGGAGTACGCCCCTATGGTCATCCATATCTCTTAGGGGATGTTCTAAAGGATTTATATCATCCATATTTGATGGAGGGCACACTGTAGGAGGCATATCTTTGATTTGGGGTTGAAATCTTGCTTGTGGAGGGCGCAACATTGGAGGGCGCAACATTGGAAGGAGATCTCTAATTTGGAGCAGTAACTATTCCACTTTTCTCTATGGTTATGTAGCAGACATATCTACTCTCTTTGTACTATATTTAAATATGTTGTAGCATCCCTTTATGTACTCTCTAATAATTTCCCACTTAAAATAAAAATACTAGTGTTCTTCTCCATATGTTGTTCAATATTCATGCAAAGGTAAATCTATGAGTAAATGTTAATCCATGAGTAGATATGTTTTAATATGGTTGTGTAAAATTCGTGTGTTGGGTCCCCGGTGTCTGTTATTAATCAATTTCGATCGATTCAGATGTGATTATGAGCATTTGGGCTTGATTTGGAAGTTATGTAGTTGGGGGTGTTCTTAATCTTGTACCGGTGTTAAGTGGATCGAAATTCATCCTATGGTTAGACCATTTATAAGTGTTTTTGGGTTATAAAACCTATTCCATTGATTTTGGAGAGTTTTTTCCAACAGGAAACACTTTTTATTTCACTCAGAAAGTTTTTCATATGCCCTAGATGTGATCATTTTACTAGTGGGTCAATATGTACAATTATGCTAAAGCACCCTCAATTATAAATGTCTGTGTAAAGTTTTCAAGGCTTCCATAAAGTTCTATGATGTATGTTAATGGTTAGATTATATGTGTTTGGATCCCTCACAATTTGTTTGGTTCAAATTTGAGTGAGTTAGGGGTTGTTTGGGAATAGTTAATGGAAACCCAGTGTTCTATGTGGTCAGATTTGAACTAGTGCTCCTAGTTTCAAATATAGTAATTATTTGGGGTTCAATTGGGGTTGGTGGCTCTTATTTTGGATCTAGAATATTACAGTAAGGATATATCATACCTTATTGGCCATCTTATAGTGGTTTGACAATATACATCGTGGGATGCACCACATTATTCATATTCCCATAAATATAATAAAGCCATTGTTTGGATAAATTTGGGGATCAATTTACTCTCTATTGGAAATTTGGAGTTAATGTGCCTAAATTTTTAATTGGGTACATTACAGTGAGTTGTTAATGTAATTGTAACTTCGGAAGATATTCACTTGTATATTTTATGTTGTATTTGTATTTTATTATTGTACCTTCGACAGAGATGTTTATTCCTCCGGTCGGAGAATTCATTACTGTATTTGGGTCATGTAAAGTCATTGAGGTTAACCCTCCATTGTATGTCGGGGCATTAGACCCCAGAGTTAACTTGTCAATGGGTTATTAGACTCTCCTAGAGAAGTCGGCCCGGTCAAGTACAACTAGGGGCCGACCTAGTTGGGTAAAGGTCAAGTGAAAGATAAAGTATAAATAGAGAGGGTGCCTCTCTCATTTGGATCATTCACTCACTCAATTCGCATTAGTGAGAGAGAGGAGAAGTTCGCACAAGTGGAGAAGAGAGAAGCTGTTGAAGACCATCTCTATTTTTGGGTTTTACTTTTGTGACATTGTATTGGTGATCATTCTATCTCTGAGGAAATTGCGAGGTTTTCTCCTTAATGGTTTCCTCGAGGAAAATCTTTGTGTCTCTTGTGTTTATTTTGTGCTTGTTATTATCTCAGTAAGATCCTAGATAATTATTGATTAAATTGTGAAAAACTAACATGGTATCATAGCTAACCTAAGAAGAAGACATTGTGCAGCTGCAGAATCTAGGGCTTCTTAATTTTTGGATTTCTCTCCACAGATCATCAGCAAAAGGAGGTTAGCATAACTCACCTAAGGAAGGTGCATCTTTTTGTCGAAGCAGAAGTTGATTTTGGGCATTTTCAATTTTTGGCATGTCACTGCTGCGGGAAATTAGGGCTTTTCACAGAAGTGGAATTTTGGAGTACAATCAGCACAAGGAAGTGCTCCTCATCAAAATCAAAATTTAGAGACCATGATCGAATTTTTTGGTTGGGTGAAACTCCGGGAAATTCAAACCCTAGTTTGACTTTGGACCAAAAAAACCAGAAAACCAAAAACTACAGATCCGAAATTCGCAAGTCAATTTTCAATGGTGAATTTTTGGAATATTCATAAACCAAGTGTACCAGCATACTCGCCTCATCTAGGTGCATCTTCCTGTGAAAACAGAATTCAATTTCGAGAATTTTCATTTTTTGGCCTGTAACTACTGCCAGAGGAAAACTAGGGCATCAGATATTTTTGGATTTTTGTTCACAGATTTAGGGAAGTGAGTACATTGGACAACTCTCCTTGAGGAGGCACATCTATCTATCCAACCAAAAGTTCCAAATTCCAACTTTGGAAAATTAGGGTTTCTCTAACAAACCCTAGGCCAACCAGCTCCAGATCCAGCCTGGGCATCTCAAATTGGTAAGATCTAAATATTTTGTATTTCCATTTTAGGTTCTCATTAAAGATGTCTCACCACACCAAGCTTAAGGATAAGCTTGAAGGGGTTGATAACTTCCAAGCATGGAAGTATAGGATTACACTAATCCTTGAAGAGAATGAACTAGACACATGTAAATGAAGAAGTTCCAGTTCCAGAGGGAGATGAGGCTAAATCCTTACACAAGAAGAGCTTGGTTAAGGCCAAGAGGATTATCGTTGATTCTATTGAGGATCACCTCATCCCACATGTGTCTTCCTTAAAAACACCTAAAGAGATGTTTGATTCCTTAACCAAGCTATTTGAAGGAAAGAATATAAATCAGAAGATGACCTTGCGAAACCAGTTGAAGAATGTGAAGATACAAAATGCAGATACCATGCAATCCTATTTTACAAGGGTCTCTCAAATCAAGGAGCAACTTGAAGCTGTGGGAGAAGATGTAGAAAATGGAGAAATTGTGATGACCACCTTGAATAGTCTCCCTGGATCATGAGACTCTTTCATTCAAGGGATTTGTGCTAGAAGGAAGTTAATCACATTTAGTAATTTGTGGGAGGAATGCTCACAAGAAGAAGCTCGACTTGTAGCTCGAGAAGAGAAGATGGGATAAAACGACGATCAAACTCTCGCAACACACTCGAGGAGGAATCACAACAAGAGGGAGAACCATCATCATAGTAAGAAAGAGAAACACCACCACTAAACTCAGAGGGATAACCTTAGAAGTTCCAGAAAAGATCTATCTAACATTAGATGTTATACGTGTGATGAGAAGGGACACTACTCCAGAGATTGTCCCAGAAATAGAAGTGGCTCCAACAAGAAGAAGACCAAAAAGAAAAGACACCATGCTCACACCGTGGAAGATGATGAGCCTGCAAGAAAGAGAACCAGAGAAGAAAGTGAAGAATACTCAAGTGATGAAGAATATGTATTGTAATGAAGGTAACCAGTTACATGGGTTCATTCAGAAGGTTCCACCTCATAAGGTGAAACTAGATATGACTTTCAGTATTACTTGAAAGGAGTAGAAGAAGCTACTGCGGAGTTGAAAGGAGTAGAAGAAGCTACTGCGGAGTTGGAATCTGGAAAACAATTAAAGATTAATAATCTATGGAAGAATCTCTCCTCCATTTTCAGCATTGGTTAAGGAAGCAAAAGATCAAGAGGGAGCACACTCTAGTGTCTCTGCAAGGAAGCAAAGATTGAGAGGGAGTCCACCCAACAACCAAACAAAGATAAGTATTTGAATTGTCATTTCTTGTATATCTGATTACTTAATATTGTTCAGTCATGTACATACTTATGCTCCTAGATTTAGGATGTATATCATGCATGTTAGAAAAGTTGCATTAATGAACAAGATGCTACTAATATGCAAGTAATGGGTAAGTATCCTATGGTATTGCACGACATCCCATTGCTACTTATTTAGAATGAAACCTCTTTGATGACATGTTGGGAGTAGTGCACACTCTTAACAATGTTCTGGTAGAGATGGAAGGCATCTAGGAAGTTACCATATGAATATGGGATATGGATTAATGTTGTGTTGAATCATTGGCTAATATAGTTGCATGACAGTGTGACCTATGTCTTTATGCTTAAGAATTTGTTTTGAAAAATTATGAAATGTTTCTAATCATGCAACTAAATTCATTTGTAGGAAATATCGTGTACTACAAGAGAGACTTGTTTCGAAGAACAAGTGGCGATGATTTAGCTAGAAGATTTATGAAGTCAAGATGAAGACACTAAAGAACCTGAAGTTCCCAGGATCAGAGATACAGCAATGGAAGGAGTAATTCCTGAAGACCATGACGAACGCGAGATGGAAGACCCACAGGAACCTATAGATCCACCACGTGAGAAGAATTCTCACAAGAGGAAACCAGCATGGGTACGAGAAGCAATTCAAGATGAAGAGAGATATGGCACTCCAGAAGGAATGCACAGAGAAAGCAAGAGACCGAAGCCATACTCCAATTATGTAGCCCTGATGTGTGACATCATTGACAAGGAACCTTCCAACTATGAAGAAGCGGAAAAAAGGAAGGAATGAAAGGATGCCATGATCGAGGAGTACCAATATATCATGAAGAATGATGTCTGGGATGTGGTCCCAAGACCAGTAGGGAAGTCTGTTGTGACTTAAGTGGATCTACAAGATCAAGCATGCTGCAGATGGAAGCATAGAGAAACACAAGGAAAGATTTGTGGCACGTGGCTTCTCCCAGAAGGAAGGGATAGATTATGAGGAGACATTTGCACCTGTAGCTAGATACACTTCTATCAAATCAGTACTTTCTTTGGCTACAATGATGAAATGGAAGGTACACCAGATGGATGTCAATACAGCGTTCTTGAATGGTGTAGTGTAAGAGGAAGTGTATGTGGAGCATCCACTCGAATTTTAGACACATGACAGGGATACTCATGTGTGCAAATTGAAGAAGGCCTTGTATGGATTGAAACAGGAACCCAGGACATGGTACGGCAGGATAGACACTAGTTTGGGCTTTACCAAGAGTAAAGCGGATTCCAACCTTTACTACAAGGTTGAGGAAGGGAACCTAGTGATACTTCTACTTTATGTAGCTGACCTGTTTGTGACAGGTGAGGATGGAATTATTATAGACACAAAGAGGAAGCTTGTTGCCGATTTCAAGATGAAGGACTTGGGTATGATGCATTATTTTCTGGGTATAGAGGTGTGTCAGAGTGCGGATGGAATCTTCCTTGGATGAGGGAAGTATGTAGTAGAGATCCTGAAGAGGTTCGGGATGATGGAATGCAAGGCCATGGCCACACCGATGGCATCAAACCTGAAGCTATTGAGTGATGCTTCATCAAAGTCGGCTGATGCCACGATGTATTGTCAGATGATTGGATCTTTGATGTACCTAACTAGTAACGAATACGAGACCAGATATTTGCTTTGATGTGAACACATTGAGCCAGTTCCTGACAGATTTGAGACATGTTCACTTGATTGATGCAAAGCATATTCTGAGGTACCTGAAGGGTACGGTTGATTATAGGCTCAAGTATGATGTGAATTAGAAGATTAACCTGGAGGTTTATGTTGATTCGGACTGGGCAGCCAGTGCCACTGCTAGGAAGAGCACTTCGGGGTGCTGCTTCAGTATGGGATCATGTGTGATCTCTTGGTTTACCAGGAAGCAGTCCTGCGTGGCACTGAGTACAGCTGAAGTAGAGTATGTCGCATCTTGTTCGGCTAGTTGTGAGGCAGTATGGCTTAGGAAGCTACTATCTAATTTGTTTGATCTCCAGCTGGATGCGACTTGTATATTTTATGATAACCAAAGTTGTGTGAATTTTTCTGAGAACCCGGTGTTCCATGACAAGTCAAAGCACATTGAGATCAAATACCACTATATCAGGGATATGGTGCAGAGAGGAGTAGTGAAGCTCCAGTATGTTGCGACGGACGAGCAGATAGCCGATGTGTTGACCAACCCGCTAGTCAGAGTGAAGTTCGAGTACTTTAGAGATAAGCTTGGTGTACTCTAGATCGAGGTTCCTTCCAAGGGGAATTGATGATTCCGGAAGACGCAGATGCACATGAGCCTTTCCGACATGGTGACAGGCTAGTCCTCCCATGTGCGTTGATGTAAGTGTTTTTCCTTTTCGACACGGTGGTAGGTTGTTCCTCCCATGTGCATTGATGTAAGTGCAGTACCTTTCTAACATGGTGGTAGGCTGGTCCTCCCATGTGCGTTGATGTAAGTGCAGATCCTTTCCGACATGGTGGTAGGTTGGTCCTCCCATGTGCATTGATGTAAGTATTGATCCTTCCCCGAATGGTGGTAGGTATGTCCTCCCATGTCGGTTGATGTAAGTGTTGTGTGATGTGCATCTGGGCTTGCTCCGTTGATGATGAGATGATTTGGACGTGATGAGGCGATAGTAGGAGACGCAGGTTTTTGCAGAGGCAGTGTAATAAGTCCTGGGATGTACACAGGTTTTTGCAGAGGCAATATAATCAGTCCTAGGATGTACACAGGTTTTTGTAGAGGCCATGTAATAAGTCCTAAGATGTACATAGGTTTTTGCAGAGGCAATATAATCGGTCCTGGGATGTACACAGGTTTTTGCAAAGGCAATGTAATAAGTCCTGGGTTGTACCTACTTGATGGCTTGCTCATAGAGATGATGAAGATCTACAAGGAGGCTATGCCTACATCCAACTTGAAAAAGGGCTGGCTCTGTAGAAATTCCTATGATGAGAATAACTGAGAGATAGCACCAATCGATGGTCGAGCTGACGAGGATTGCAGCAGCGATGACGATGATGATCCAGTGTTGTTGATTATGTTCCAGCATTGTTGATCCAGCAACGAAGACTTGTGTTGATGACTGTTTCAAGAGAATACCTTCCTAGTTAAGAGGGAGTGTTAATGTAATTATAACTTCGGAAGATATTCACTTGTATATTTTATGTTTTATTTGTATTTTATTATTGTACCTCCGACGGAGATGTTTATTCCTTCTATCGGAGAAGTCAGTATTGTATTTGGTTCATGTAAAGTCATTGAGGTTAACCCTCCATTGTATGTTGGGGAATTAGACCCCAGAGTTAAGTTGTCACTGGGTTATTAGACTCTCCTAGAGAAGTAGGCCCAGTCAAGTACAACTAGGGGCCGACCTAGTTGGGTAAAGGTCAAGTGAAATATAAAGTATAAATAGAGAGGGTGCCTCTCTCATTTGGATCATTCACTCACTCACTTAATTCGCATTAGTGAGAGAGAGCAAAAGTTCGCACAAGTGGAGAAGAGAGAATTTGTTGAAGACCATCTCTATTTTTGGGTTTTACTTTTGTGACATTGTATTGGTGATCATTTTATCTCTGAGGAAGTTGCGGGGTTTTCTCCTTTATGGTTTCCCCAAGGAAAATCTTTGTGTCTCTTGTGTTTATGTTGTGCTTGTTATTCTCTTAGTAAGATCCTGGATAATTATTGATTAAATTGTGAAAAACTAACATGAGCCTAGTTTGTGTTACCAATATTTCCTTCATCAGGCATCTTTTGCTAATATTTAATCAAAAAATCACAGAAGGAATCAAAGCTGAAGTCCTTACCATCTTCATTATGTGACATCCAATTGGCACAAAATTAGGAGCATAAGACATCATAAGGTGTCCTCATATTCATCAAGACTAGTTCAATGAGTTGTCCATCCTTCTTCGGAAAAATTTTACCACATTGGCCCAATTTCAACTATAGCTCTTTGATGCAATCCAAATAGTCTTCAATTGTTTCAAAGGAATGGCGTTCAAAAGAGATCAACTATTTATCTATTTGCATCACTTGACTTTCATTAACTTTGTCGAACATTGACTTCATCTTATTCCAAATGGCATGAGAACAGCTGATCCCATTTCTATGAAAGTGAAACTCCATTGAAATGTAGGTCCTAATGACCCCAAAACCCTCATCCTTCTTTCTGTTGATGACAAACTTACCATGGTCGTCAGTCGGATCTGGAATAGTGACTTTAGTATATTGTCATTGTCCCTTGCTTTTCAACAAGGTTTTCATATCTGATGCCCAAATTTCATAGTTATGGCCATTCAAAAAAATAGGTCCTATTTTGGAAGCCACCTTTTAGATATAAAATAGATCTAATCCAAGTTAAAAGGTATCCATCGACAAATATTCATCCCAAAGTTTATCAACCGTAGATATGACTCAGCATGATTCACAGACAATGGGATAGGTCAAAACCAATAGCTTTGATACCATGTTAAGAAACCCCTTTGAATAGCTAGACAAAAACGAAAATAGCAGAAGGGATAAATATCCACGAAAAGAGGTGGTGTCTAAAGACACTGTTTACAGCACTAAAGCACAACGCAATATGGTCAGAACATCACAATGAATTCTTCAACAATTGCAACATATTCGACATCATCAGCATATAAACACAACCCATAGGTTTTTTATTTTATAGTCCCCATACCTAACAAACTACCTTGCAGTGAGGATGGTCTAGTCCACAAATAAGGGTCATTTGGTCTAACCATTTCCAGGAAATATGTGACATCGATTTGAGTAGTCTAATGCTTTATTCAAACCGATCGTTGTCACATCACCCATTTAGTCGACCACTCAGTCGAACCTCTAGTTTACTACTCCACTAGTCGACTATTGTCTTTCGACTAATTGTCTCCAGAAGATTCAGATATGTGATGAACCTGCATTGCCTTTGGTTCCATCATACAAGCATGAATAGCTTATATCCTAACAATTCAACTTATAAATTATTAATTTATTAAATAAATTGGGGAAAGGGTTTCATTAGTATTAATTAGGATTTAGTCTAAAAAGGGGATTAATTAAATTAAGTTAGATTAAGTGTATGGGTGAACACTTGTCGCCCATGAAAAACGTATTCATAAATTAAATATATATATATATATATATATATATATATATATATATATATATATATATATATATATATATATATATATATATATATAAGAATTAAAAGAGAGAGGGGGGTCAAGTAGTTGAGGGGTCTAGGATATACCTGTGTTTCTGGATGTCTAGGAGTATTGTTGTTCATGCATGGTTATTTGTGGTTGGTTATCTCATGGTTGGATTGGTTAAATATGAGTTATGTTGTATTTATGTGATTGGTTGTTTGTTACTGGTCATTTGTGTAGATGGTTTGGTTAATGATGTAGTTGTGTTGACTATATGATTATGTGTTGAGAGAGGAAAAGGATGTTGGAGGTTTGAGGACTCAATCAGGTTGAGTAGAATCATTACAGCATAGACTTAACTATTTGGGGTTGAGGGGCCTCAACATTTTGCTAAGGATTTAGGTTGGGAGGAGAGTAGTCCGCCTAAACATTGTTTTTGTTTGAGGTAGTTGGTGACCGATTGCTAACATTGGTTGTTGGTTACAAGTTGGACATCACTCAAGTAAGTTATGTCCTTCCTGCTCATTCATTAGAGGATTAAATCCATGAAAATTTAATCATATTATTGTTGTTGTAAATGGTTACCATTTGTATTGGAGTACATTTAAATGTAATTGATTAGTTGGAATTTTTATGAACGGTTGAATGAATATATTAGAAGAATTTAAATTATTAAATCAAGTTGTTTATTATGTACTCGTCTTCTTCTCCATTTGTTCATGAATACAAGATAAATTAGATATATTTTTTAGTTTAATTTCAAAATTTTAACTCTTATTTAGTTAATCAATAACCATTGACACTAATTAACTTATTAGTCATTGAGACCCTTACATCTGGTATGAGAATTGGTTCAAAATCCAGGGACCTAAGGCTCAAATGAACCACACAGCTTATAGAGAGAATAATTATCTAGAACTAGATTAATTGTTGATCAGTCAGGACATGTGCAAATCATGAACCACTAGGCTCAGTAGAAATTACAATTGAATTATCTACAATCGAATCACGTTTTGAGCTCCCAGTCATTATTGTGCTGCGTGAATCCTTCCCAAAACTATTCCAAGTGGAATAAATACCATATAATATGATGCAAACTTTGAATGAAAATATATGTTTTTCCAATCATGTCTCTGGGCCCATGGATTGGTTTTGGTGTGACTCTTTTCAACTGCCAAACTGCCTCTTGCAAACTTGTTTGAGCTAAACTCAACAAAGATATTAACTTCCCCACAAATACCTAATATAACAACTTCATTTACATGCTCTTTGTCCCTTAAAAGGACGATGTGAAGGTAAAAAGGAAGGGATGTTTTTCCATAGGAAAGGGATTGTATATTTAGTATTGTGAAAATGTTGAAAATGCATCCGTGGAATATATAATTTCTTTTAATCTAATAAAAGGTTATCACTTGTATAATTTATTTTTATTTTTTCTAATAAAAGGTTATCACCTATTTCCAAGGGAGAATAAAAATAGATTAAACAATAAGTGAATACAAAAGTAGAGCCTCCAACTATAAACCAAAAAATGCGAAAATATAAAGAAATAGCCACAATACTTTAAATGTGAACTCATATACACGTAAATATGCCATGTTTCATTGTTGTTTATGGTTACGTATTTCACAATTACCAAAGTTTCTACTAGGAAAAGTAAGCAAGTTGTTAAGTAATATATAGAAATAACATATAACTACATTTGACATTTGCATCTAACTACAGAAATGGTGGATAATGTCAAAACACAAGACAACCTTTAAGGATGAGAAACTCAATAACAATGAGAAATTATATCCCATATTATGAAACATCAATAAGCTTTTTGATACATTTCTATATTTATAAGTACACAAAAGAGCCATGATTGAATAACTTTCAAAAACATTAAATAATGCTTTATGGATCACTTGTTTAATTAATTGTGATTAAAACCCCCTAGGTAAGTCCTAACAACCATCCCTAGTGGAACTTTACAGAGGATAATGGCTCCAAAGCGTCGTAGAAAACCTCAAACTAGTGCCGAGATTGACACCCCAGTGGAATAGGCTATTTTACAGTCCTTGGAAGAGATGTCTAGCATGTCCATGGATTGGATGGTCGGGCAAATCCAGAACCAAAATGTGGGATAGAATCCTGATCAAAGTCAAGAGAAGGAACTTGAATAGAAACAAAAGCAAAATCAAGACCAACCATCCTCCTCGAAGGGGTTAAAGGCACCCTTAGATATAATGAAGGAAGTTCATAAATCTAACCTACCAAAGTTTCCGGGGAAATAGGAGGAGCGAGTGGAAGAATCTTGGTTGGTGGGAATTAAAAGAGATCTCATATTTAAGGACTGCACCACTAATGAGAATGTGCAGATAGCTATGATTATTCTAACAGAGAAAACATTGATGTGGTGGATAAATGAGGAGCAAAAGCTACACATTGGTCCAGGAATTATTTGAAGAAAATTTTAGAACCTAATACTTGTCAGAGGAGTATAAACGCCAATAAAAAGAAGTATTTTATGCAATACAATAGAGAGGAAGGTCAATAGAAGAATCTGAAGTAGATTTTTATTCATTGGTGCATTACATTGATTACGGCGGGCAATGGTAGGAAAGCAAAAATATTTCTTCATGGGATGGACAAAGAGGTTCGTACAGTGGTATCTATGTAGAACAGGATCAGCTACAAGCTCAAGCACATGAACAAGCACGAGCACAAGCACATTAAGATTGAGATGGTAGAACAGGATCAGCTACAAGCTCGAGCACATGAACAAGCACGAGCACGAGCACCCAAAGAGCATTTTGGACCAACTAGTACCTTACAAATTGGGGGCAGGAGAGTTGGTTACCAAGGAGCTTATCCAGGATGGACAGCCGAGATGGATAGTATGTCAGCCACTTCCCCTACCAACTCATCAGCCACATTGTATATTATGGGGTCGATATCGTTGTCACATCAACATTGGGGTGGTAGCTGAAACAGGGGTCATGGTGGTCGGGTACAAATTGTTGCCTCAACCCCAAATAGGATTAAATGTTTCATATGTTAGGGTCCCCACTATCAATAGGACTTCCCAATGGGTCAAGTAGGAGTCATTTGTCGAGATACAGGGACTCAAAGAATTCATCCGCAAGGGAAACATTGAATTCATGTTGCAAGGCTATCGTCAAGAAGAGCACCAGGATATGGTTATGGATTCAACAGGTATGGTCATGGGTATTCCTCTAATTGTTTTAATTGATCTAGGGGATACTGATAGAATTATTTCCCCTTCGAAACTAGAAAAATGTGGGTAGGAAGTCCAAGATCAAATTGCCTTCAACCAATTAGATATGGCTTCTGGATGAAGACAATCAATAGGGATACTAGTGAAGGACTGTATAGTCAAAGGAGTGTTTATACTAAAATGAAATTGTATAGCACTACTCTAGGTGCATATGATGTGATAATGGGGATGGAATGGTTAGAATCCCATCGAGCCTTGGTAAACTATTAAGAAAAGAAAGTCTTTTGCATTAATGATTTCAGAGAGCCGGTGATAATTGAGGGGCCCAAGTAGGATATTTCTTTGCAATTTATCTTAGTTTCCAAAGTAAAGAGACGCATGAGGAAGGGATGCATATTTGTTTCCGTAGAAGCAATAAGTGATGGAAATAACACCTCATAAGTGCCATACCCAATCCTCTCTGAGTTTGCAAAAAAAATTCCCCTGAGATACTAGAGTTTCCTCTAGTGCGTGAGTTCGACTTCACCATTCCCCTAAAACCTAGTGCATAACCAGTATCCAAGACACCTTATCGAATGATAGTGCCAAAACTCAATGAGTTAAGCATACAAATCAAAGAACTCATTGACCAAGGGTTAATCCGTCCTAGTGTATCGTCTTGGGGGGGTGTAAGTGATATTTGTTAAAAAGAAGGATGGTACCCTCCATCTGTGCGTCGATTATCGGGATTTGAATAAGGAAACCATTCAAAACTGGTATCATATGTCTCGCATCAATGACTAATTTGACCAATTGAGAGAGCCTTTGTATTTTATAAGATCAACCTACGATCAAGTTACCATCAGTTAAGGATTAAAAAACATAATATCTCTAAGACCGTCTTTCAGACAAGGTATGGGAACTATGAATTTGGGATGGTTCCATTTGGGTTATCAAGTGCGCTTGAAACCTTCATGAACCTGATGAATAGTGTGTTTCATAAGTATTTAGACTGCTTTGTACATGTGTTTAGAATGTCAGCAAGTTAAGGTCGATCACCATCACCCAGTAGGACTCCTTCAACCACATGAGATACCAAGGTCGGCAAGTTATTTCTATGGACTTCGTGGGGGGATTAACCATCACTTCCCAAGGACATGACTGTATCATGGTTATGGTGGATAAACTCACGAAGAGTGCACACTTAATTCTAGTAAAAAGTACCTTCAACACACCTACTAGTATTCAAGTCTTCCTTCAAGAGATAATTCAACTGCATAGGGTTCCTCGAAAAATTATTTCAAATTGATATTTATGCTTCACCTCTAGGTTTTGGCAGAGCCTCCAAGTATATTTGGGTGTGCAATTAAATTTCAGTATGGCATATCATCCAAGGTCATATGGGTAGATTGAGAGAATTAACTATGTAATGGAGGACATGTTGAGGATGTATGTCATGGACCACCAAAATTAGTGGAAGAGATATATTTCTTTGGTAGAGTTTGCTTACAATAACAGCCAGTACCGTAGCTCCCTCGATGTCACACCATCTGAAGTATTGTATGGTATAGCTTATAGGACCCCTCTTAAATGGGATTGTTTGGAGGATTGAGTCATGTTAGGCCCTAACTTACTTTAGGAGTGGGGAAGAAAATGGCCATGATCAAACAATGGCTTAAGGAATCTCGGGATTGTCAGAAAATTTCAACGCCAAGAGTATTGACAGGAGCTATGTGGAGGGTAGCATGGTGTTTATTCGACTGAGGCCTAGAAAATTCCCTTTAAATTTGGTAAAGGGGGAAAGCTAGCCCCGAGATTTGTTAGGTCATTCAATATTCTTGAGAAATATGGGCATGTTGCTTATCGAGTTGAGCTACCACCCAATTTGGGAAAGATGCACAATGTATTTCATATCTATGTGATTAGACATTATATTCCAGACTAGTCTCATGTTTTGAAATTGGAGGGTTTGCAGCTTTCGAAGGAAGGGGTCGTTGTTAACACTTAACTTTCGCACACATGTGACATTTCAGCTAATATTGCAAAAGGACATCATCGACATACAACATGAAACTCACCAAAGACGTCCTCATCATATACACAAGATAAATTGAGCCTCGTAATGATAAAGTCATTCATTATGGACAACTATGCGAACTTTGTATCGGGAACCCTCGTTGATAGCACGAATTTCTGCTCAACAACCAACACGGATCCATGCAACTTTTCCTTCAAAAGTCCAACTATGTAAACGATGGGACCAACTACTTTTCATGGTGCATTCAAGGCTGATAAGAGCTCCCTTGGCACCAAAATTTGAATTGGACTCCTCATATGTTGGGAGCATTCAATAGCCCCCTTCATGTACATGGAGAACCAATTCACAAACAAAGGTGTTCACATTGGGATCTAGATGTTTCTTAGCCTCCATTTGGCCTATAAAAGGGAGCCATGGGCATGCATTCTATAGAGAAGATTTAAGAGAAAAGTTACGTTCTAAGAATTGCATTGAGAGCTCAACTTTTGATCCACTTCTTACGACTACTTGGCATGCAAATCTCCCTTGCTTTCTTTCTCTAAGAAGCAAGAGCTCTCCATTGCCCTGAGTTTTTTATCTAGCATTTGTGCGGAAAAAACATACCCCTAAGGGAGATTGTTGGCTTCCCTTTGAAGCCTTCACCTCGGGAAATCATCATTTGGTTTAGCACATTCTTTCTCTTTTATTTTGCTTATCAGTTGTCCATTTTATTTTATTTCTTTCTTTGAGTTTGCTTTACCATTTATTGTATGGAATACTAACTCACATCTACATATTGTGTCCTTTCTGCAACCTACGAGGATCCTCCAAGTAGGAAGAGTACTCACCCTTTGTGACTATTTTCGCACAACAACCGTCCAAGTCAAACCATATTGCATACAAGACCACAAAACTCAACAACTACACAAGTGCATCATGAAGTAGGTTAAGGTCCAATGGGACCAATATAGTCCAGAATTAGCCACTTAGGAGAACACAAACACTGTGTCATGACTTTCCATATCTTTTTGAGTATATTTTGATTAGGTACATGACACATAGTTTTGATATGTTGCTATTTCATGCTATATTCAATATAGAACTTAATGATATATTGTAACAAATTACATAGTTTACATGTTATTTCTTACTATATTCCATATGGAACTTACTATTATTTCATCTTGATTTTGTGGCATAGGATTTATGGTTTATGATATATTTATGTTACATGCTATTCAACGGGATATATATATATATATATATATATATATCATGATGTATGACATGTAGTTATGATATGATGTTTCATGTTCACATGGTACCTTATTGCTTCTACATTATGTATAGTGATCGATGACACATGGACTTATGATATCAGGGTATTTATGTTGAGAATGGAAATATTTATTATAATTAATGTTAATTCATGATGGAATTTAATGACATGCCAATTCAATAAAATGCTTAATTATTACAACATGGGTTGTTATTTTATGAGAATATCACAAAACATATAATATCCAGTGGAATTCTGAATAAATTTATGTTATATTATTGATTGAGAATATGATTACTAATCATTGTTCTTGGTGGTGAGTGGAAGTATGTTTCACTTAATTACTCAAATCCTTGAGAAACCTATCATTCTAGGATTTCATGGGAGGCCATAACCACGAATGAGAAAGACAATAACAAACACCTTATGGGCTAGGGGACAACCGAACCGTTAATTTTATGCCAACGGTATTTTTTCCAGAAGTCCATGGCACGAAGTATCTTCGTCGTAGAGGAAACATATGGAGAAGGAATTTCAATGCATGGGTTAGGGAGGATAGGGAGGAAGTTAGGGCTAGCCTTTTAAGATATATGGGGTATATTGGGGTAATTTACTGGTAACCAGATACGTGGGTAACCAACTTATGTTAGGTGACAGTATGAGACCCAGATTCTAGCTAATGCATATGAGATTATAATAGATACTGCGAGTCAGATAGTGGCTCAGTGTGGAAACTAACTGTGACAACTTTCGATGCTTATTATAAGATCCATGGACAAGTTACAGTAAAGGGCCTGTTCTATGGCGAGCAAGACCATCTATAGTATTGGCATGGAGGGTTATAGAGGGTGATCAAATGGTATGAATCTCAGGGAGAGGGTGAGTAAGGAATGAGGGAGCTTGTGAAGTATTGTACTTTATGTTTTTTTTTTTTTTTTGTATTTTACTTTACTTTTTTTATTGTTTTTATGACAATTGATATGTGAATGTGTAATGAGATTGATGCATAATTGTATGAATGTTTGCATATAAGATCCTAGGAACTTAATCAAAAGCATGTTGTAATTAGGGCATTATGATTGTATTAGTGCAGGTGGAAAATTTGTGTGATGGCCACACGCTAATAGATTTGCAATATAACTGGGAAGGCATTTCAAATACCATACGTGAACCACCGGACATGCCAGTTTAATGTATCCCATTCGATATCTTCGAATTCGAGAATCAACGAATTCGCACAAATTTTCCTCTTCACGGTAGTACTAGTTATATATTAAATTCATTTTAAATTAAGTTGTGTATGTAAAACCCCAATTTAACTGAGAAAGATTAGATTAATATAAGTGTGATTAACTTATATCTTATAACTAAGAATAATTAGATTCATAGCATTATTGGCATATATCTAAACAATTCAACTTATAAATTATTAATTTAATAAATAAATTAGGAAAAGGGTTGCATTAGGGTTAGTTAGGATTATGTCCAAAAAAGAGATTAATTAACTTAATTCAAATTAAGTGCATGGGTGACCACTTGTCACCCATGCAAAACTCAATAATAAGGTAAAAATAAGAATTAATTAAAAGAGAGAGAGATCAAGAGGTTGAGGGGTCTAGGATATACCTGTGTTGCTAAAAGTCTAGGAGTATTGTTGTTCATGCCTAGTTATTTGTGGCTAGTTATCTAGTTGGGTTGGTTGAATTTGTGTTATGTTTCCCTTCTGTGATTTGTTGTTTGTTACTGGTTGGTTGTGTAGATGGTTTGGTTAGTGCTAGAGTTGTGTTGACTATATGACTATGTTGAGAGAGGAAGAGGGTGTTTGAGGTTTGATGAATGGGCGAATTTGACTATAAGCAATCTAGCATAAACTTAATTGTTGAGGGCTCGAGGCCCTCAGCAGTTTGTTGAGGAGTTAGGTTGAGGGAAAAGTGGTGTCCCCAAACATTGTTGTTGTTTCAGGATTAAATCCGTGAATATTTAATCATATTATTGTTGTTGTAAATGGTTACCCTTTGTATTGGAGTAAAAAGTTATTTAAAAATTAATGTTGGCTCATAAAATAAAATAAAAATTAAAACCAAATAAAAAGTAACTAAAAACATATATGTCGGCTAATAAAATAAAAAATTTAAATCAAATAAAAAGTTATTAAAAAAATCCAAGTTAGTTCATAAAACTAAAAAAATAAAAACCATCATAGATCAATCTTAAACCAATATCTATCAAGCACCCAAAAGGATCAAATTTCTTGATGTGTAAATTTTTCTGGACATGTAATTTAAGATATAAAAAATAAAATCTGGACATGTAATTTAAGAGTTAAAAAAAAAAACACACGATCCCTCCCTCTCATTTCCTGATAGATCCGAGTTTAAAATACATTTATACTAGTTCTTGATAGATACGAGTTTAAAATACATCTATACTGATTTATATAGCAATGTTGTAATATTAAAAGATGTGTCTATTTCAATATAGCTTATTTCAACCTCTAATGACTAGTGACTGCTTGTATCATAGGAGATTCAATGGGGATTCACTTTTTTCTTATTTCTTAGTATGTCCATTTAAAAATTGGTAAAACTTGGATAATATCCTCATGCGAAAGTGTGAAAGCATTTAAAATTTGGCTCATGAAAGCATTTAAAATGTTGGCTATAGATCATCGTTAGCGAAGTCTATCGTAAGGATAACACAATAACAATATTCTCAAAATAAAAATAACCACTATTATCATAACATCCAATCATATTATTATAACATCCAATCATTTTAGAGAAATTTATTGTAATCTTTTTGGTAACATCCAATCATTTTTGAGAAATTTATTGTAATATTTTTGGCATCCACTCTTTTGCGAAACACCTTGCATCATGTTTTTATTTCCAAACGAAAAGCATCATTTATCTTATCTTGTAAACTTTGAAGAATTAAAATGATAATTTCAAACTGGAATACAACCCCGCCATTCAAATTTTATCAATGGTGGATAGGTCAGTAATTTTTCACAGCTCCTTGAGGCATTATCTGCTCCTGCATTGAAGAATTAACAATCCCTCCATCTCCAATGGATTCACTAGAAGACTCCCTTAACATACATCCCTTCGCATGGTTCCGACTTCATTGGTTAGGGATAGATCATAGGAAAAGAGCCCCATAGGGAAAGGAGGGCACCCTCAGGGATTGGCAGGTCCCTAGATTCTTTTTTAGTCAATCCTCAGCATCTTAGCCTAAATGACATTTAAAGAACAAAGCCACGTCCACTATCCCTTCGATACCAAAAGCAGTGGATTTCAGAACTGGAGTAGAAGGATTTGCATTGACCGTGCTGTAAACCTACCCATCAACCATACTCATCACCTGGGCCAGGTACTGGTTCTGAAGAACATTCGGTGAGTCTATCCTCCATCAGGGAGTGCTTGTGTTCTTTAGCATCCAACTTCATCAATCAATAAATGGGTTCTTTGTGTATCGATAGCATCATCTCCATAGTTTACCAAGCAATGGATCAAAGCTTGTTTCAAGCCTAACAACCCATGTAACATTTTTTCAAAATATGGGAAGCATCATCTATTATTAAGTGGTATCACCTAATAAGTGATTCTCCAAGGGATAAGGTAGAGGCATACAAAAATTTGGAAACAATTTTGTATATGATGTCTGATCACATGGATTAATTTACATAGTTTTTTAATGATACGTGGATGGAATAAATCCCAAATTCATGACATGGGATCATAAGTTATAACAAATGCTCTACAGTCTGTATAAATCACCATTGACTTGATGATAATGGGACATTAGCTTTCATGTTTCATCTCGACAAGTTTATTCCAACTAAGTGGTGAGTTGTCTTTGACAAATGCATAGTCAAATTGTGGTTATCCAAGATCACATGTGTAAGTCACAAAATTACATAATGTGCCTCGGAGTTGCTCTTAAACTAGTTGATGGTATTTCTCTAAAATTTTGCTGACTCCCCCCAGTGTAATTTTACTAAGATTGGTTTGTTGGGTGAAGTGAATCATAGCTTTAACTTCCACAAGGAGATTCTTTTTTCCATCTCAGCAGAGGGTCCTTATAGTTCCTTTATGTGTGTTATAAGGATAGGTCTTGCTGGTCCTCATACAAGTACAAATACAACAAATAACCCCAAAGAAGGCCCCTCAAGGAGGGCGCCCTATCCAAGTGAGCTATCATGTCAAATAGGGTGTGTTGGTGATGTCATATCTGGCCTCCAAAGGCCCTCCAAGTTGGGTTCTTCATCCACAAGCCATCCAAAACCATGTGCACAACCCCCAAGTAACCCTACCTTTGGTAAACTTCTACATCACTCTGCCAATAAGACTATGCCACATGTCTAGGAAGGGACTCCCAAGGTATAGGAAGGGACTCCCAAAGCAATGTCTCCAGGAAGTGCAAAATGTCCAACATATGGGGGGGGCGGGGGGGGGGGGGGGGGGTAATGATTTCATGTTACCCACATCACTCTGCCAATAAGACTATGCCACATGTCTAGGAAGGGACTCCCAAGGTATAGGAAGGGACTCCCAAAGCAATGTCTCCAGGAAGTGCAAAATGTCCAACATATGGGGGGGGCGGTAATGATTTCATATTACCCAACATGTGGCCTAAAAGTTCCTTATGCATATCTCTTCAAAGAATATTCCAAAACCATTATCAAAAGAATAGGGCATTTCCTGAGGTATCCTACATCACTCTGCCAATAAGACTATGCCACATGTCTATTCATCCAATGGTCCTCCAATAAGGTGCCTCCAAATGTGTGGGAGAGTTTCATTATCAAAACAAAACCCCAAGGGATAGGAAGGGACTCCCAAAGCAATGTCTCCAGGAAGTGCAAAGTGTCCAACATATGGGGGGAGGGGGGGAGGGGGGGGAATGATTTCATATTACCCAACATGTGGCCTAAAAGTTCCTTATACATATCTCTTCAAAGAATATTCCAAAACCATTATCAAAAGAATAGGGCATTTCCTGAGGTATCCCTACTGTGGTCAGCCTGAGGTAACCCTAGCAGGTCTCTTCCACAGGTGCGCCAAGGCTTCCTTCTTCTCATATCCAAGAACCAAGTCACTCCATCCCCCAGTCTTCTCATATCAGAAATAGAATGCTACATGATGTCAAGGATGCCACAAACCTTTTGTCCAATCCAGGTAAGAGGAAAAAATATGTTGTATGCTACCACTAAGGTAACCCTAGAATGTAGTCACAACACAGTACTGCTACATGTGACGAGGAAAAGGCATTTTGCAGGTTCTATGTGCTGCTGGAAAATACCTCAAAGGCCACCATTTCAATCATTAACCAAGGATACTATAGGAGGATTTCATGTGAAGGTTTGAATGTCCATAGTGTGAGGAAAAAAATTCAGATTGTCTTCAAACTACCATGAAATATCAAAGTGTTGTTACATTTGCTTCTCAGGACGGAATGCATTGTTGTAGGTTTGAGCCACTGAAAACCATCTCAAAACTACCATATTTTCCATGCTTCTGTTAGCATTTGATAGCTCGGTAGCACTCCTGCATCAGGTGCCTAGGTGCAGGGGTCAATAAATTGAAGTCTCAGTTATATTCCTAAACTGTTGTTTCTTACTGACTGAGGAATGATACTATTTCCTGGGGATGACAAGCACTACTATCCCTGACAAAATACTCATTAGGGCTGCTGCGTAAGAGAGTAATAATCATTAGGACTTAAATCCTGGAATGACGCATTCTGATGTAATAAGAGAGGTTACAGGTTTTGCTTTTGATGGCGGGGGGGTACTTCTCATACTAAATATCCTATCATCCTTCTAATAGGAAATTGCCGTTCTTCAAACAACAGATCAAATGTTGAAGGAAATACAATTTTAATCCTTCTATTCTAGGCTATCAGACTTCTAACATAAACCTTATTTCAGAACAGAGAAAGCAGTCACATCCTTCTGTATTTTGACTTCCGTTGAAATTTCCTTCTGATTTCCATCGATAGGAACATGGAAGATAGTACAAGACTTCGAAAAATAGAGAGTATCAATGGTTTCTAACACAGGATCAAAAATGGATAGATTTGTGCTTTGTAGATGAGAACATCTTCCGGAATTACCAAACATTGTTGCCAGCTAATAAGAACTATACAAAGCAAAGTCTTACAGATTTTTGCTTTGACAAAATATCTTGGAACTTACACAAAACTATGATTTAGAGAGCACAGGAGACAGCATCCATATTCTGATTTACAAGGCTCCAACTCCAAGAAATATCAGGATCACAACACCAGAACTTAGAATGAAAATACAATACATTTTGATAAGACACTAATAATATGTTACCATGCTATGCTCTCATTAGATGAAAGAAATTCCGCATTACAATGTGAAGCTAATTCCTGCCGCCAAAATTAAAGACATATACAACTCTCAAGTTGGATCTTAACCACCAAAAACATGAAAATATGCTCTTTCAAGAAAAGAATCTCTATGTCAATACGTATACAGCAACTTATCGTCTTGAGCTCAAAAGCTCTAGAGCTAAAGCCTCCTGCTCCGCTATAGACATGGAGCCTGTTTTAACATTAGCAGATTTCACCTTTTTATTCTTTCTAGGATCAAGTTCAGTCTCATCATCATCTGAGCTACCACTCTCAAAGTACACCTTTGATTTCTTGGTATCATTGTAGACAGCTCCAACTTCTTCAGACTGAGATCCATATGCATCAGATTCATAATCCCTTTCATCTTCCCTGGATTGTCTTTTTATCTTCTGTCTCTCCTTTGTCCTCTTCTCACGTAATCGTTGTTTCAAAAGAACTTTATCTTCTTTATCATGATGCTTCATCTCTTCTCTAAGTTTAATGTATCTTTCTTCAACTGCAATACATTTTCTCAAGATAAGTATCAATGAATACATAAAAATAACTACAGCTAGAACCTAGGAATCTGGGTTTTGAAAAAACTATGACATTACAAATTTGTATAACCAGCTAAACTAACAAAGCAAAACATCATGCTAATGCAAGCTCATAAAATACTGGAAAAAGAGACAACTTAAAGAATAGTGCTATGTAGTTGGACATATTTTCAAGGAAAATCTCTGGGATACCCCTCTCTTTCCAGGAATATCCAGATGGAAAGTGGACCAACTGCCAGCCACAATAGCGGCTGGTAATCCCAAGGGACTCTACCAGATTTGAAGCTGTGACCTATGGCCTTCCTTCTGGCAACATACCTTGGCCAGATGGTTCAACCAATTGAGCTAACCCTTGGGGCTCATTCAACCATATTTTATTTACGTACATGATGAAGTCATCAAAAAAGATATTAGCAATGCGAGCACTGGTTTTTGAATGCAGCTACCAGCCACAAGGCAACAATTTATAATGCATTTCATAAAAATACATAGATGCATATCCAACCACCAAATACTCGTACATACTGGTCAAAGTATTGAATAGTTTGGTGAATCAGACAAGTATTCACCAAGTGTATGCAATTGTGATGTGTTCTCTGAGCATGACTATGCATGATCAAAATGAACCTAAAAAGAAAAGTTTCGACTATACAACAGTCATTTTTTGTAAAAACACCTAAATGTCTATCCAACAAGCTTTAGCATAACAGGCAAGCTACCAAGTACTTGTACATGCTGGCCAAAGTTTTGACTAATTTAGATAGTCAGGCAAGTACTCACCAAATGGCAGCAAATATGACATGTTCTCTGAGCATGACTATGCAAGCTCAATGAACCTAAAAAGAAAAGTTGGACTGTTATTTCATTGTTGAAGTCTATTTAAATTTTGACGTACAATTCCTGTGACTTTAGTATTCACATGGGCCTATGTCTATAATGTAGAGTATAATTTGATGGATTTGTCATGGAATGAAATGACCTGATTTTATCTTGTGAAATTTCAAATATGTTAACATACTTTTTATACACTTAGTGACTGCCCCGTTTTGCTGATTTGCACCAAGTGTCAGCAGATGTGACAAGTACTCTGAGCATGACCATGCAGCCTCAATGAACCTATAAAGAAAAGTTTCAACACTAGAACAGTCATTTCTACTGTTCTCTTGTTTGAGAGAGTTTTTAGTGTGTTTTGGAATCTAGGACACCTTCCACACTCATATTTCTTCATCAAAATAATCTACCTGTTGACCAAAATCAATGCAAACTAAGTTGGAGACAGTCGGACTGATCTTTCATTGTTTGTCTACTTTAAATTTTAATGTACATTTCATTTGACTATGTAGTATTCGCATGGACTTATATCTATAACGTAGAATCTAATTTGATGGATTTGTCATGGAATGGAATGACCCTGAATTTATCTTGTGAAATTTGAAATATGTTGTGTACTTTTTAATATACAAAGTTACTGCCCAATTTCTCTGAGTCGCCAAATTGATTTTCAATTTTAGTTTTGTTAAGTTACTTGAGTCCAAGTTCTATGACTATGCATCACAGTCATCCACAACATTGATAATAACTTTAACCAGTTAGGCGTAGAAATATAGGACAAAAAATTCTTATGGCCAATGGTATATACTATATTTCACAATCGATGGGGCCACAAATAAAGCTGAGGTGGACTTATCTGTCAAATTGGTAGCAACAATTGTAGATTAAGTATTGCACTTTGTGTAGGAGAAGCCAATGCGAGGTAGGTGCATTTGTAAATTACGTATTGCACTTTCTGTAGGAGAAGTCAATGTTGCTCAGGCCTCAATCATAGAAGAGAGACAATCATATTTGGCACAATGTACAATACCAAAATCACAATGGGCAGCTGCATATGGTTGTGGCCTATCAAAGGAAAAAGATTGTTGCCCTTGTAAAATCACGGCAGCTGTGAATAAAGATGTTTTTAGGCATATATACTGAGGGCATTAGAAAGTTGTCATGACTCATAATTATCACCTTAATCATCCATTGCATTATGTTTTGAACACACCAGAAAAGGGAGATAACATAAGATAAGATTATTTTATTAATGTCCAATGAATAACCACAAAAGCAGGTCAATGGGACTAAAAGTATACAAACAGTATGAGTATAATGTGGGAGTGCATACGCAACTCCTAGACAATGCCGGAGCTAAACCTAATATAGAGTAAAATAAAGAAAGAAAGATACAAGCAGTGAGATGTCCTCATAGACATGTATAAAGCCGTGGTAAGGCACAGTGATGTAGGAGAGGACAAACAATGAGGTCAATGAAGTCAAGAACGCCAGAGTCTAATAACCGACGGTGATGGGCCAATCGGGGCACTGGTTCGCTATCACTATTGGAGTCCTCTGGGGCCATCGAGGTGTCTCGCTGGACAATCCTGGGGTGGGGGGGGATGTAGGAGCGAGGAATACTCCAAATATGTGAGGTCGAAGAAAAGAAATATAGCAATCAGTGCATCTAACAAAGGTACTTGTGTGCAAAATAACAAGATCAAGCAAGAAACTCAAAACCAAGGCTGTTAAAAATAATTTACTCATGGTGAGAAAGTCTGGATTCATGTTAGCAGTGGGAAAAGGTCAAATCTTTGAGTTGGTGTTAAGACTGAGCCGAAATATAATTGGAGTTGTCATATGAATGTAAAGGCAGCCTAATCATTCCCATTCCAGATTCTTGGAAGATTAATGAACAGCATATGGATTTCCAAAGCCTCTAGTACATTAGAGTGGACTACAACTGTTCTTCTTTAGAAGTATACAGTGAAGCAGGTCCTTAATAAAATCATTTACACATTGTTAATGTCATCCAATATTAAGTTGAGTAAAGGTTATAATGAAAAATGGGTTCTTTAGTGGGAAATATTACCAGCAACATTCCACCTTCTCTGAAAAACTCTATTCCCATTTTGGATCCCAAAACAGAGGGGATGAGGCATTGAAGTGACCCTGAAACGTTTCAGGGCCATTTAAGAATTTCCGAAACAGTGTTTCGCAATGTGGATATGGGCATTTCAAACTACAATGATATGTCACAAAGAAATCATTAAACATTTTAGGGTAATCGTGATACGGCATTCGGCACTGATTTCTGAAGCCGCATTTCGCAGTGTAGATATGGGAATTTCAAACTACAGATGATATGTTTAAGGGAAATTGCTAAGCATTTCAGGGTAATAATGATACGTTTCAGGGAAATCATTAAACGTTTCAGAGTAATCATGATTTGTTTTCGGGGAACTTGTGATACATTTCTCACCTACAGCCCACCTTTCAGGTCACACAGCCAGATTTTTAAGAAATAAGAGGATAAATAACAACTAAAAACCTCCAAAGAAATCCTAAACCTAAAAGTGACACCCCAAACTTATAAATAAATCACCTTGGGCCTCCCTTAAGGACACCAATACTCGCTGCTTTCTGAATATTTTTCTTGCAGGAGAGAGAAGTTGGCACCAGTTCTTTGCTGGAGAGATGATCAGTTTGAAGTTTGAAGCTTGCAACTTGGAAGTTGTAAACACCCCTAAAACTAATTAGGGAATTAGAATTCTTAATCCCTCATTAGTTACTAATAGAGTATTAATAAAGTGGGAATTAATTAAAGAGATAAATACTAATAAAGTTAAGCTAATACTAAGTTACTAACAAAGCAAATTAACAATTAATCTAGGTTTGGAGGCTGAGAGTAGAATAGGATTCTAATTATGATTTTTGGCTGGCTTGGTATTGCTGAGTGAGGGCTTGGGGGCCCTCGGTCTATGACTGAGGAGTTGGTTGGGAGGAGAGCAGTCCCCCCACACATGGTTTCCTGAGGAGCTGCTACTGACTTGATGGGTATCCTGCTGGCTTCTGCGGTATGACTATAAGTCAAACTTGCGGGTCACAGGTACTTCTTTGTACTTATTCTGCTGGTTATTTTCTTATGATTACATAGTTTTATGTGAAAAGAGCCTAGTTTATATTACTTAAATCTTAAGACATGAATTTGTGGTAACTATTTGCTATGGTTATTGTTCTAGTTAGAATCATTTTTGTGCATCCAATCATGAGATGTAGAATTCTGATTCACGGAAACTTTCCCACTTAGTAAGCCACCTAGGTCCTTACATCTGGTATCAGAGTGAAGTTCCAATGCTTGGGCCTATGGACCTTCCAAGCTAGAGCCTAGAAATTGTAAATTGTAGATTTGTTTTTAAGGTGCTTCCAAGGACCTAGAAAGAACCCTAATAATGTAAGGCTGAAGTGAAATGATTTACCTGTACCTTCGAACAATCGATATAACTAAGGTTAAAAAAACACATACTTTTGCAATTTACATAAAATGATTACAGAGTTTTGTGTGAAAATGAGCCTAGTTTATATTACTTAAATCTTAAGAGATGAATTTGTGGTAACATATTTGCTATTGTTATTGTTCTAGTTAGAATTTTTTTTGTGCATCCGACCACTTAGTAAGCCACCTAGGTCCTTACAGAAGTTTGCTCAGGGGTTTGAATCACAACCATTAGCGCCTAATGAAACAATCAGTAGAGTCTGCCTCTCAAAATGTTCACGGTAAGGGTGTAAGACACTGCCTTTAGAGTCTTGTTCCATAGTTGATTATGTGGGAGCTGTTGATCTGGTCAATGCCTATCATAATACAGACTGCACTACTAACACATTTCTTTCTCATGCAGGAACCCAAAGATGCTCTCCCTACAAGACTCAATAGATGAGCATCATCTGCTGTACAAAGATAATCTAGAATAACTGATCTATGGTTAAAGATGTATGAGATGAAGAACATTTATACAGTACTAGGAGTTATGCATACTTTGTTTCTAGCTACTGTACTACTGAGGCTATTGGCTGACATAAATTGGAGAAACTTTTGAGCATAGCTTTTGCTGTTATGAAGATGCCATACATCTGCAAGAAAATTGCTTTCTTTGAAGTATGTATGGAAGCCTACATCTTCTGAAGATATTTTTCGATGTTTAAAATGCCAAGCTCTCAGCCATTGTACTGTTGGCACTATATGCTAACATAGATTGGGTGAAGCCTTTGCTGTTTTGAATGTTACCATACATTCTAAGCCCAATTCTTTATTTGAAATATTTTCCTGAGCCTGAATAGTTAGGGATATAGAGATATTTCTTGCCCTAAATATCTTGTTGGTTTAACATAATCACTATTTTGTTATTACCTCACTTTTAGACATGAATACCATTCTTCAGTCAAGTAGGTCTAGCCCAAGTGGTTGCAAAGAAAATTGTTTACCTCCCCACCCGGGTTCAAATCCCCTGTTTTCACATGATGCTATTTGTGAGTCATGTGTTGAATATCATGACCATCATGAGATTTTTGACAAAGCCTTGAGCTTCTGCAGAATCCAGTTTACCCTGGGTACCATGCTTGGAATGAGGGGAAGCACCCAACAGGTTTCCCCAGGGTGTATATTTCAAGTGAGAAAACGAAAGCCATTCTTAATAAGAAATTAGGATTTTATACCAGTAAGCATCAACTATTCTACGTGAAGAAAAAAAATTCCTTGACACCCTATGTACAGTGTGGACTCTATATCTGCACAATGCTGACCATTAAACTACCATTTAAAAGGAACAGGAAGAAGAAACAATTCAAACAAGCTGATTATTTGTATATTTGACTCGAGGAAAAATTTAAAAAATAGGCCTAACAGTACTTGTGGAAGACCAACAAAGGAAAAAAAATTATAATAGGCCAATATCTTTTCAAGACCACCAAACAGTTATACTGTTATTTACCCATAATTTAGCATTACATAGTACTATTAATGATACTAGACAGTAGTAACGATAACCTGCAACAATAAGTTTCACGGTTCTAGTTCTAGTTGATGAAGGGTAAACTGAATATTTTGTCTTGTGTGTGTGAAGGAAGCAAAAAAAATCTTGAATGGTCCAATATCCTGTTCCATATCTTCTTTGTCACCAATAAGTTTTGGGCAGCCACTCAAGAGGAAAGGTGCAAGGAGGTGGACAAGGATGGATTGGAGATTTAGGGTTTGCAGAAACTCAATCTTGAGGAAGGAAACAATGTCTCCAATAGTCTGCATCACTCAGGACCTCATTTCCGGTTAAATGGATCATTGATGGAGCGAAGGAGTTGGCTCAAAGGGCACTGATTGGGTATTTAAAATGTCCAAAACCCCATATCTCCCAGCTCATCTCATTGATAGGATCTTCTTGGACAAAGGATGCAAAAGGTGGCGATTGTATCCCTCCTCTTCATAGGGGTTTTTACACTTTTCTATTTCAAAATGTCAAGGACAAGGACACAGCCTAGAAGAAAGGCCCTTGTTTCTTCCAAGCCTTGAGACTGATGCTTTGACAATGGTATCATTCATTTAGCTCGATCTCGGCATTAAAAGATGAGATCTGGGGTCTGACTGCTGATCCTGCCTCTCCATTTCTGCAATGAAAGGATTATATGGGCTATTGGAGACAGGATGGATATTTTTCAATACTTTGCTCCTGAAACCCCAGATTACAAGGGTGTGCCCAGGATGGTGGTGCAAATGTCTACAAACAGAGAGCTGCCTGAAGAGATCATCATAGAAGAAAGCAGCAGTGAGAGAGTTCAGATCATTGACTATGCAAGTTTGCACTTTTGATTCTCCTTTTGTCACAAGCATGGACATTTGCACCGACACTATCCTGGAAAAGGGTATATCCATCAGATGAGAAAAAATGCAAAAGTTGCATTTGCTAAGGTGGAGGAGCACATTCAGATTCCTGCTCGGGAGGTCTCAAGCAAGGGTGAGAAACAACAGGCTCTAGATCAGTCCTCTCTATTGATGTTTTCTAGTAGCATCAGAGATTCAGAAGATATTCTTATATCAGCTCCACATGAAAGAATAATAACCAGCCTAAGAACAAGTCGGTTCAGTTAAAGTCGAAATGACCTAGTCAAAAAGGTCAAGTCAACCCAATAAGGAAAAGTGACTTCTTCAGTATAAATAGAAGTGAAAGTGCCTCATTTGACACACACCAATTCGCTTGAGCAAGGAGACAAGTGCACAGATCCAAGGAAGCATAATCAAGGGTTCAAGAAGCATTGTGAAGACATCTTTTGGGGTTTACTATCTTTCTCTCTCTTCTTTGTTCTCAGAAGGACTCAGCTACTCAAAGGTTACTCTGTATCTTTCTTGTATATCATTATTCTGTAACTAGTGTTAGGCACTAGGTTTGACATTGTATCTTGTTGAAGAATCTTATCTAGAGAAGTTGTTGGGTTTTTCCCGTGAGAGGGTTTTCCCATGGTAAACATTGTGTCTACTGTGAATGTGTTTCTTTCAATGATCCTTTATATGCATGCAGGTTATGTTTATGTGATAGATAAGTTATAAAAAGGTTAAAAACATTTAACTGCTAAGAAAAATCAACATGGTATCAGAACAAGACTTAATAGAAGCCATTACCAATACACTCAAAAACTAGGGCTTCCAAATTTGGGTATATCTATCCAGATTCCATAGATTGGACTTCAAATCAGTATCTTGAAACTCACCCTAGTAAGGAACACTTTTCTATGGAAGCAGTTTTCAGTTTGATGAAATTTTCAATTTTGACCTAATTTCTATGGGGGTCAAGAACTAGGGCTTCCGGTTTTAAGCTTTTCTATCCACAGATTGGGTTCGATCTTAGCATCCTTGAACTCGCTCTAGGAGGACGCATCTATCTGTGGAAACAGATCTACGATTCGAGAAATTTCAGTTTTTACCTAATTACAGCAGTCTGCCGGAACCGGGAATCAAGGGCTTTCAGTTTTGAGTTGTTCTGTCCACATAACAGATTGAAAAGAAGTGCTCTCCAACTCACCCTAGGAAGGTGCATCTTTCCTTGGGATCAGATTTTTCATTTGATAAAGTTCATTTTTTACCTATCTTCTGCTAGGATTTCTAGGTCAAATCTCAGCTTTGACAAAATGACAACCAATCTAAGGGTTGAGGATAGATTGGATGGAGCAGATAACTTCAAATCTTGGAAGCATAGGATACTTCTCATTCTAGAAGAGAATGATCTCTTAGATTATGTCAAAGAAGATACCCCAAAACCAGAAGAAGAGGAGGCTAAAGCAAAGTACAAGAAGAATATGGTCAAAGCAAAAGGAATTTTATCTGATTCAATCAAGGAGCACTCGATCCCTCGTGTCAGAATTGAAGACTCCTGAGGAAATGTTTGAGGCTTTGACAAGATTATATGAAAGCAAGAATAATAGTAGAAAGTCAATGTTAAAACTTAAGACGTCAATTAAGGAACGTGATGATGAACGAGTCAGAGACAATGTCCTCCTACTTTACAAGGGTTTCTCAAATCAAGGATCAACTAACAGTTAGTGGAGATACTTTAGAAGAGAAAGAGCTCGTGTTGACAACATTGAATGATTTTCCCTCTTCTTGAGATGCGTTTGTTCAAGGTATCTATGCAAGGAAAAAGCTACCCATGTTTGATAAGCTATGGACAAATTGCACTCAAGAAGAAGCAAGGTTGATCTCCAAGATGCAGAAGACAAATGACGAAGAAAATCAAGCACTTGCAGCTCATACAAGGAAAGAAAAAAGCAAAGAGATTACCAAGAATACTGATAGAAGACCAGTATCAGAGAACAAGAAGGATATGTCCAAGATCAGGTGTTACAATTGTAACAAGTTGGGACACTATGCAAGAAATTGCACTCAAGAGAACAAAAATGGAAAAATGAAGCATCATGCTCATATGGTGGATGATGATGAGCCTACTTCACACAAAAGGTCAAAGGAGACATCAGATGAAGAATTTGCCCTTTAAGTACTATCACTCAAGGGAGTGGTCTATAGTGATACTTCTCAAGAGAACAAAAAGGGAAAAAGGAAGCATCATGCTCATATGGTGGATGATGATGAGCCTCCTTCACACAAAAGGTCAAAGGAGACATCAGATGAAGAATTTGTCCTTTAAGTACTATCACTCAAGGGAGCGGTGGATAGTGATGCTTCTAAGCATTTGACACGTTACAAAAATTCTTCAGAAGAAACTTGGAAACAATTCCAAGCATGAAGTTAAAGAGTAGGAGAAGTCTCCTATTAGCTAGATTCAAGTGAAGCATAATGAAGTTTGCAGATAATGCCAAGGGATCTTTCCCAAATTATGAAGGTAGATCCAAGGTGATCTTAGATGTGGTGCATTCAAAGGACATGAGGACCAAGGATGAAGTTTTTCAGCAAGTTTCAAGAATTCAGAACTTGATCAAAGTTCTAGAACCTCGATGATCTCTGCTAGGAGGAAGGGATCAAGAGGGAGTCAACCAAACAAGCAAAGATAAGTATTTAATAATTTGTGAAATAAGTGTTATTTATTTAAATTGAATTGTTATCTTATTGATAAGTAGCATAACTATTTTATTGATGGATAGTACATTGGATACTGGTTAAACTTTGTGGACATTTCTGTTAGGTCCACTATGGAGGCTATGAAAGCAATGATCCATGATCAAGACTAACCCAGAAGTATCAAGTATGACAGTTATGCTCAGATCAAGTGTTCTCACCAGATAATGGAGGACAAGACTCCTAATGATGGGACCTTCAGAAAATAAGTGTACACTCAAACCTCAAAGGTTTATAGAATATACATCCCCAAACAAAGAGATCAAGATCAACAGGGATCTCACCTTTGACGAAGAAACAACCTTCAGGAGATCCAAGAAGTCTCACATGGGTGAGGACTCTAAGGAGCCTAAAGCTCCAAAGAAAACAAGTGTAGAAGACTCTACTCTGGCAGGATATATTCCAGAAGATCATGATGAGATAGTAAAGCTAGAAGCACTGGTAGATCCACCTAGAGAGATTGCAGTCTCTAAGAAGAGACCAGCAAGGTTCCAAAGCACGATCCAAGAAGCAAAGAAGTATGGTGCTCCCAATAGGTCTTTCAAAGAAAACAAAAGACCTTGACAATATTCCAGCTACATGGCACTGATGAGTGACATCATTGATGCAGAACCTTCCAGTTATGAAGAAGGCTTTGTATGGGCTTAAGCAATCACCCAAGGCATGCTATGCCAGGATAGACAGTTATTTGATGAGTTTGGTATTCATCAAGAGTGATGCAGATCTCAATCTTTGCTACAAGGTTGAAGATGGTTGCAATATGTGGATGACTTGTTTTTCAAAGGGGATGAGAAGCTCATAGATGGGTGCAATACGGAGGTACTCACAGAGTTCAAGATGAAAGATCTCAGTATACAATAATCTTGACAGCAAGAGGCTCATATCAGTAGACCCATTTGATGGGAGATGACACAGATGAATACACAGAAGATAAACAATTAAGAAGGTTGCAAGTTACCCTAGTGCAAGACATCCAGATGCAGAGAATGCAAGATGTCCAGATACAGAGGGTGCAGAAAGCTCCATTTCAGAGAGAGTGGTTGTAACACAATCAACAGAAGTACTCCAAAAGGGAGCAGATCACAAAACTCGAGAATCTTGGCTTAATTCTTGGGTAGAAACCAAATGAGATTTTTCCTCAGTCAAGGAAAATACACAATAGAGATCCTGAAGAGATTCGAGATGATGGACTATAAGTCCATGACCACACCAATGGTGACGAATCTGAAGTTGTTGAGTGAGACTTCTTCAAATCTGGTGGATCCCACGGTGTACAAATAGATGATCAGATCCTTGATGTATCTGGTTAACTCTGGACCAAATATATGCTTTGCAGTCAACACTTTGAGTCAGTACATGGTTGAGCCCAGACATGTACATTTGATAACAGCAAAGCATGTGTTGAGGCACCGACATGGTACAACTTGTTAGAAAGTGGCAACAAGGAAGGTCTTCTTGCATTGCATGTGTCCTTGCATGCAAGAAAGACTTAAATCAGGAAGCCAAATGTATTTGATGTCTTTTCCAAAGTTTAGACTTAGGAAAAGTACATTAAGTGATCTAATTATTAATTGACTTAATGGAGTCACTTTTATAAAGTGCAAGTGAAATAATTAAAGTGATGGCTAATCTAATCTTGGCCATTGAATCTCACTAGAGGATCTCATCCATAGATCCATAGTGAGATGTTGGGGTTTTCGCTTGGCCATTGAGTTAAAAGGAGGATCGATTTGGTTGAGAGGACATAGAGACAGAAAGAGAAGTTTGTGAAAGAAGTTTGTGGAGAAGAAGACGGAGGAGCATTCTTTCCAGAGATCGACAGAGCATTCAGGCAGAGAGAGGGCCGTACGATTTGTTGAGAGAGGGAGGTCGTACAAATCGAGCAAGGCCGTACAGCAGGTCGCAGAGGGGCCGCACGTGCGAATAGAGGCCGTACAGAATCCGTCCGTATAGCTAACGTGGAAGCCATACGGATTCCATACGATTTGCAGCAGGTTCGTACAACTGCGTGGGCAGGACGTACAGGTCTATGGTTTCTTCTCAGTGAGTTGTAGAGGTTCGATTTTGCCAGGTTGGCTAAATCGATTTTCTGAATTGTATTTGCTTCATATCTTCATAGTAAAATTTCATCTCAGACTGCTGCACCGGTTTTCCCATCTTGGGTTTTGTTCAGGGGTTTATACCCAAAACGATTTTTGTTGTCTCCATTGATGCGATTGGTTATATTTCTTTTAGTATTTATTTTCCATTGCATAGTGAAGAAATCCATGTGTGGTTAATTGTGGCAATTGGGTTTAATTAAAATTAATCTAGCATACTTTAACTCTAGTTGGATTTTAAGGAAATTTACACAACTGGATATGGACTCAGATATGTCTTGGACAGAGAAGTAAAGCTGCAAGGATATATGGACTCTCACTAGGGTGAAGAGTGCAATGTACAGGAAAGAGCACATCCCAGTTTGAAATCAATGAGACAAAAATTATTCCAGGGTCCCGTTACTTCCCCCAAAAAAAATGAAACCAATGAGACAAAAATTATTCTAAGGTCCCATTGCTTGTATTGCACCCCAACAATTAAGAGTGCTCTCCAACCCACACCATTAGATAAGAGGATTCCTGGAGCCCATTTTCTTGTATGCATTCTTCCAAACATCATGAATACCAAAAATATATCATCAAAGTACATAAAAACATAATGAAAATGTACATCAAGGAGATGCTTCATCAAAGAGTCATGAAAGTGCTTATACGTCCAAGCAAGTAGACCACCATTTTCAAAGTGCATACAATCTTCAAGTGGCCCATCAAATCTACTCCAATGACATAGGTGAGGATCCCATGTCCTATAATGCTGCTCCAAAAGGATGTGATATGCATCAAAATATTCATCCATGTATTCTTTCATCCAAGAAGTGAATGAAGAATCTCCACTAAAATCTGAACCAAATAATGAGCAGAAAAAAACAAGGAGACTTCAAATGACTCAAAGAAGTCTCACCCATACATCCATGAATGTGAGAATCATAAAAATATAACAAAGTATGTGGCTTCCAACAAAAATGTTCTCCAATCATAAATCTATTCTCCCAAGTGTTGGATGAAGTTCCTCCAACATCAAATGAATCAAGTGTTGAGCAAGAAAAACCATGAGTCTTCAAGTGACTCAAATGCATATCATAGGTGCATCCATGTAGATTTTCATCATCATAAATTGACAAATAATGTTGCTGCAAATGTGAATAAGAATGTGCTCCAACCATGTCATCATAAAAGGTAAATCTAGGAGTTCCATACTCCTCATGTGGCACCATCAAAAAGAACCCTTTCACCCATACTTCATTGATACTAATACTGCAAAACATGGAATTGTAGGATTTAGGAGAATGAACTAACTTACCCAAATGATCAAAAAGTGCAGAAGTTTCATCATGGGAAGGATCCATGTGGGTAGTATCATGCAACTCCTTCAAAAGTGGGAAACCTTTGTCATAGATTGGTTCCAATGTAGAGGAATCATGCTCTTCTTTAAAAATTGCATAACCTTCATCAAGAGACAATTCAAGTTCCTCTTCCACCACATCAAGTGTTTGGATCTCTTCAAGTTCATCTTCAAACACATTAAGCATATTCAAATTCCCACATTTCTCATGATCCACCATGTCATGAGAATCCTCCAAACAATCTACCATTTGACAATCTGAAACATAGGAGAAAAAACAACTATCTTGCAACTTTTAAAGAAGTTGCTCATTTTGAATTGTGAGCTTATGAATATCCTCATTATTCTTTAAGTATGCATCACGTAACAATTCATTAAGCTCAAACAAATGGTTTCTATCAAAAAGCAAAGACATGAAATTACCTTTGATGTGGCACATTGCTCTTTGAATCTTCTCCATGTCTTCAAGGAAGGATGTTTCCTCCAATGAAGTAGCTCTCCAACAAGAATTTGACACCAATGCTTGAGTGTCATGGAGAATGCTGAGGGACTCTTGGATCTTATTTTCATTCATCTTTAAGGACCCTTCAAGAAAATGAGGCTCTTGCAAATGAACCTCCTCATCTTCTTCAATTTTGCTTGGACCAACTTCATGAAGCTCAAGTGGTGATGGGGAAGTTGATCTTGGTTCTTCTTCAACTGCTACAAGGTCTTCATTATCATGTTTAATGGAACTTGGGCTTGCAGCAACACTTTCAAAAGTGATCTCTATGTCACCAACATAGAGGTTTGAGCACCCATCAGTAGGTACTCCTTCATAGTTTAAGCATCCATCAATAGATGCTCTTTGGTTCATGTCTAAGCTAGAAGGTGTCTCGAAATGATCTTCCATATTTTCAATAGAATCTTCTTCATGCTCTTGTGATGTCTCTTCATTTTTATCCTTCAAGTAAGCTGATGAATTTTACCCCTTGTTTTCCTTATGATCAATATCTTTGGAATCTATTTTTGAAGAATTCCCAAAAGCTCTCCTCAAGTGGGACATAATTTCATGCATACATGTATGATACTCACTCCAAGGTTCTTTACAAGAAGGGCATAAACCTTTCTTTACTAACTCCACATCTTCATTTTTGGGCCTATTTTCAAAAACATGTTCAGCAAAGTACTCAAAAGACATGGCATTTTGTGTATTTTTGCTAAAAGCAATATATTCTTGATATTTTTGATATTGTTGGGGCAAGGTTTTATATTTTGCTCTCCATCCTTGGAACTCACTCATAGAATTACCCTTGGTTGGTGTGACACACTCATATTCATCAGATTTAAAGTCATAAGAATAATCTTCATTTCTCTTGAAATTGTAAGAAGTGTTGCATGATGGCACCTCTTCCTCATACCATTCACATTCTGCTTCATATTGCTCATAAGCATCTGCATATTCCTCATAAGAATTGTACTCATAGGATTCATCATAATAGTAAGACATGGATTCCTATTATTCTTGAATTTATGTACCTAATCCACAGGTGCAAGGACCATGCTCTGATACCACTGTAATGTCCCTTGTTAAGAATTTAATTAAAATGGCAATTTTTCACTTTTTTCTCTAGTTTGACCTTTGAGTAGTTTTGAGCTCTAGGTCCCCAAATTGCTCCAATTGCTCCCAAATCTTCTGAGAAGGTATATGGATGATGTTAGAACATCAATATGTATTTCAAGGATGCTTTTGGACCTTTAAAATACTTCTGCAAATCCTCTTTCAATTCTGGCCAATGTAGGGAACTTTACTTGTAATTTCCCTTTGACTAGTATTGGTCTCTAGGTCTCAAATTGACTCCAAATGCCTTCAAATCTTCAAAGAAGGTGTATGAATGATATTAGAACTTGAATATGATGTTCAGAGATGATATATGACCACCAAAATACCTCTGCAAACTCTCTTAAGATTCTGGACCAAGTATGCAATTTTACTAGTAATTTGGGGTTCAAATCCCCCTAGGGTTAGTACTAAAAATGGCTTCCCAAATGCCTCCAAACCCACTCAAATTTCTGAACATAGGTAGGGAATGTATTAAGGATGTTATTAAGGTCTCATGTGCACCATTAATTGATTATTATATCTGTTCCAACTCTTTCCCATTCAACTGCAAAAATCACCAATTCGACCCTTGGGGAAATGGCACTATTTCTTCTCCCAATGCAATTAAACTGAGTAAAAATACTTCAAATGCTCAAGTACAGTACATGAAACTTGTAAAATACATCCATGGCAATCCATTAATCACAAATTCATCAAAGAGTCATCCATTCATTCGAAATAATCATCAATACATTGGTTCACAACAAGGTAGTGGGATTTCTACTTGGAATTTCGATATGGAATTTAATTCATATTACAAAAGAAATGGGGCATGAGAAGCTCCCCCAAAGAGTACAATAGCTCACCAAAAAACGCCCTCCTTCAAGGATCAAGAATATGCCATCAAAACTGGAAATGGTTGAGAGAATGTGCTGCAATAGAAGAAACCATGAGCTTCCCTGTAGCTTACACCTGCAAATAAATACTCCATTAAAGCTCCAAATGAAAGGTTTGAATGGCCTTTCCAATTACCAACTTGGATGGGAATCTTTCACCCTCGAAATTGGCTAAGGCAAGAAACTAGTCATCCACTAGCTCTCCCTCTACACAAATGCAATTGCAAATTCTACAAATGATCAAAAGCTGGTTTCATTCTTTGTTATTGACATTTATAAAGTTCTAATGTCCTCCATGCGTTGAATTCCTTCCAAGGGACTCATGCCAACTCAAGTTGGGAAGAGATTCCAAAGAACGCCACTTGTACAACAATTCCTAGTCTCCCACTTCCACCAAATCACATGTGGAAGCATCTTAGCTGCCCTAACACCCTTGAGCGCCCTCTTGGAGTCTATTTTTATCCCTGACATGTCATATATGTCATATGTCAGCCTTCAGGTCTGATTTTTGTCATAGGTGTCATAGCATCTTCATCATTGTTGTCATAGAGCTAGAGAATCTAGCCCAAGTGTCTCACTAGCTCCAAACTGCCTCTTCCTCTTCCATGGGAGTTACTCTTCCTCTATATTTCGACCTTGGATGAGTCATGCCATGAATAATACCTTTTGGAATCCCCCAAGTATGTTACCATTCACCTTGAATTCGAATTGGTGAGAGAATGATGACAAGTGTAGTGGGGAAATCTAGCCATATGTGGATCCCACTTCCTCCATGTGTCTTCATGATCAAATGCCACTTTGATTTTCACTTGTATATATTTATTTAGGTCCTTTATTAAATATTTATTCCATTCTAATGTTCAAACATCATTTATTATCCCCATTATTCCAAATCCCAAAGCTTCCACCCCAAACCTAGGAAACTAGTAATTTTCCTCCTTGGCAATTATTTGAACTTCAGCATCAATTTGACAAACTCTACTGAATAGGGACAATGTGATTAGGCCATTGTGACCCAATGCCAAATTTTGGACATTACACCCAAGGTGGACTTTATGGGAGAACATTCTTAGCTGATGGTGGAGGTTAAATCCTTTTTTACAGTAGAAAGGATGGGATATGATCCCATGTTTCCAAAGTTCTCCATCTATGGAATACATCGAGTTGTCAACAAAGGCACTCTTTCGGTTACGATCACACATGTCAAGGATGCCATCGATATCCAGTCATGATCTTCATGTTCTTCATCAAGAATTGAAAGCAGGCGAGCATGAAGGTAAGTATGGCTTTCAATTCAATTGGAAAGACACTGGTCGTTCCCCCCACCACTTCGTCGAACTCCAGGACAAGGAGCACAAGGTAATATGTTATGGTGGCTTTTTGCTCAAGGTGTCATTTATTTTAAGAGCTCGGTAACTTATGCTTTTCCTCTTGGATGCATATGGACCCCTATTGAGATATCCTCCACACTCTATGGAGTGTTCTTGAGGATTAAAATGCCAATTTTGGATGGTTTATCACTTCATGGTTGGATGCAAATGAATCCATTGTGTTTGTGGTGAAAGCCAATCTCTGGTAGGAAGATTAATCACTCCATGTATCTGATACCCATGTGACAGGTAGTACTCTTTTTAATCCAAGTATGGTCATTCTAGCCAGATCGTCTCCTAGAGTTTATATCTATTGTAAGCACTACATGCCCTCTTTGTTATCATATTAATGGAAAAGCAGACACACACAAATATATAAAATTTTCAGAAAACCCATATATGATATGATGTGAAAAATGATATATATATATATATATATGGGTTTTCTGAAAAAATTGTTGTATCTGTTTCAGTACCCCTTGGCTAGAGGGAAATTGGTTGAAATCAAGCACTAACATGCAAGATCAAATCCATTATAGTACACAAAAGATGACAATAAAGTTACAAATAGAAGTCCATACAAACACCAACCCAGTGGTACAAAACATAGTAATGAAATCTTGAAATGACCCCTAATTGTAATCCAAAGCTAAGTTATTTAATTTCCTCTAGTTAATAGGTATTCCAAAAAGAGAAATGCCAACAACCTTTAAGAATTAGAAAGGAAACTAGGAAAACAAAACGAAAAGAGGAAAAGCCATTGAAGCACACTCAAGGAAATAAAAACCAAAGAATGAGGGAACCTGAACCAAAAGAGGCTGAATATTGCAGCTAATGTTGCCCTCAAAATTTTATCCAATGTTGCATGAAGAAGTCCTCACATCACTTACATCAAATTATGCTGCCAATCCAATGTTTCTTTATTTTTGTTTGGTGGTGTTGCTTATGGAAGTCCAATATGGCTTGTAACTGTTGCGTGTGATCTTCCCAAGTTTTTCTATAAGCAAAATATCATCCAAGTAGAATACTCCAGAGTCCAAACTTTACCAAGATATGGCCAAACAACATCATTGATGATCCAATGAAAAGTAGTTGGTGCAACAGTAAGCCTAAAAGGCACCAATACCATCAACCACCCTTAAAACCCAAATTTGGTCTTGAAAGCAATTTCCAAGTGCAATGATAGTCAATACATTTATGTTGACAATTCAATGCTAACTCAATGGTGGTGAAAATCAGGCTCCTTCAAGTAGATCTAGGAATTCTTTGATCATGGAAAGTACAAAAAGGTTCCTTCTTCCAATAATTACTTGATCTACATTTCAATTTCTGCATCGTCAATGACTGTAGTCTTGTGAGGACATCAATTAACATTGTGTTGCATTTCCCATGTCTGTAAGAGCCCCTTGTTTCCTTATGAACATCAGCATGAGCTTCTAAAAAATACTTCATAGAAAGAGGATTCATAAATAGAATGTTGTCATCTAAGATTTTCAAACCACACAAACTGACATAAACTTGTACAAGTTTACCTATTTGACAAATTGACAATAGTTCTTCTTAAAAGTTCAAAGTTAAAAGTAATTGAATTAACAGAAGTCAATGTGTATAAAATGACATCTTTATGAATCCAATAGCTATTGCGAATCTCATCATAAATTTCCTTGCCCTCCTGTCATATTGGTATAGTTTGCCAAGGAGAAAGTCTCAAACAATGACGATAAAATCGCCAAAAAATCGAGAAGTTTTTGGCCTGCCAATTTTTTCGGCCTAAAAAATTGCAATCTTTTGTAAAAATCAGACCTCATGATGTTTTTTTAAAAATCGCGTATTTTTTGGCCTGCCAATTTTTTCGGCCTAAAAAATTGCGATCTTTTGTAAAAATCGGACGCCATGATGTTTTGAAAAATACAGCGATTTTTTAGGAAAATTCGTGCCATGACCTAAAAAATCGCCAAGGATTTTTCACAGTTTTAAAAACTCTTGGCGTTATCTTTATCTTTCATTTTCTATCCTTTTACTTAAATTTTTAACATTACCATTAATTGTTTCAAGATGTTTGAGAATGGTTCCAACCTCATCAGACTTCATATGCAAAAAGTAGAATTTTAGATCCCATTTAGAATTAAACAGACTTAATGGTTTACAGGATTTCAGGATTGCAACGTTTCCATTGGATTCTATCATGTATGAGGGTAAGGGATTGGAATTTAATCAAGCACATCAAACTCTCTATGTACCTTGATGTTGATGGTGTTGATGCCTGATTGTTTAAGTTGATTAACTCCTCTGTCATGACCTTAAAAAATATACCCTTCAGTCAAGCAAAATCACTTGTTAAGCACGGGAAGCTCTTTCTACCTTAATTTAACACTTGGATTAAGAAGTTTCATCAAAATTGTAGGGTGTTGACTAATGTCCTTGGAGGATCAACTTCAAGATTCAAGGGCAAGGGCTAGACCCTAGAGGAGGGGGGAACATGGAACTATTGATGAATAGGATCCCAATATAGGCAATGATTTTGATGATTATGTATTTTCAATTTTGATTATGATATGTATCGCACTTGGTGCCATTTTGATATATACCCTTAGAAGGTATATACATGAGTAGACTTTGCATATTTTGTCTCTAATGGTTTGGAATCATAGCTTGGAATCTTTAATTTATATTTTTGTCATTTAAATTGTAAAATTTTATGTATTTTTTAATAGTACGAGTCATTGAAATCAAACCACTCCAAGTCATTGCCGGTTCTAGTTACGAGCCGAGCTGACCCTCGGCCAGTTCAAAGTACGATTCTAAGTTTTAAAACATTGGTCATTTTTTCTTTGGGCTTTTGGAGAAGGAAGGGAGAGGATTTGTGCTCATCATCACTCACATTGTGTAGGTAGAGCTAGACAACCATCATCATCACCCTCAAGGATTTTTTAATAAAGCAAGGATTCGATCTCATTTGCCAACCGATGTTGAAACTTCCAAATTTTAAATTTTTGAAATTTTGATGTATCATTTTTTATTTGGCATCCACTTCATCTATATATCAGTGCTTTCTCCATATTTATGTGCCAATGTGTTTATCCAATGTTGTTGCTTTATATGTTTAAAATTCTTTTAAAAAAATGAATATATTTGTATTTTTTAATGTTTGTCGATGTTTGTCATTTTTTGTCGATGTTGCTGAGAAGTTGTATTTGGGACCCCTGTCAATTTTTTGCCGATGCCGAAATTATCTACATTGATCTCAACAATCAATAGTGGCGACATCACAATCCACTGTATTAATTAAAAGCTCCACGAAAAAAGTAACAAAACATAAATGAGTAATAGAACCAAGTTGTCTTGATTCTTTGAACTACCCAAGGTAATATGGATTATAATATGTTGTGGGAAGTTGAAGTTTGTCAACTAGTTGCTGAGAAATCAAAAAACTTTCAACTTCCATTATCAACGATCATCTTAGACAACTTGTTCTTGATCCCAAAATTGTACATAAAAAGAGCCTCCCTATTGTGGTTGTTGTTGTGGGAAGTCAAAGTTTGTCAACTAACAACTAAGAAATCAAAAAACTTCCAAATTCCATTATGAACAATCACCTTAGACAACTTGTTCTTGATCCAACAATTGTACATAAAAAGAGCCTCCCTATTGTGGGGGTTGTAATCCTTACCCATTGGAACCATAGTATGATTCTCAGATTTTGGGTTAGTGGTGTCAACCAAACCACTCTCTTCTTCTTGTTCTAATACTAGATATTTTGCCTCTCCAGCATTCAACTTCGAACCATGATCGGAGTGACCATGCCTCGTGTGATCTAAGCATTGGATTACCACCAAGTAATCCAATGCATACACCCTTTGGTGCATCATATTGTTGATTTGTTTAACCATGTTGTTCACGCATGTTTCCCACATGTTTGGTCCCACCATATCACCCACTTGAATCAGAAATTGAGTGCTAGTGCATACAAATAACTATAGGTCAATCATGGTGGGGCATACGTTCTCGAAGATCTACACCACCTCCCTTCAGCTGCAATTATTTGAAGAGCTCGAGAAGAGAAACCTTCAAGGTATGGGGCACTAAGGTATCAATCAATGGATGATATCCTCACTTTGAAGGCCATCATTGAGTAGGCAAGGCACGACTCTTCCAAAGTGTTATGTTGTTTTGTGGACTTCCAAAAAGCGTTTGACTCAATTCTAAGGGAAGCCATGTTCGAGAGGCTCAAAGACATTGGGATCTTAGAGATTCTTATATCCATTATTATGCAACTCTACCAGGCAAAGCTTGGTCACCTTTGTAGAAAAATGGATTATCTTACTTCATCAGGATCACCATTGAAGTGAAGCATGAGTGCCCCCTCTTCCCCACTTTACTTGGTATCTACATATACAAGTTGGAGGCCTTCTTGCACAAGCACATCCTTTGTACAACACACAGATTATCTAACTTCATCACTAGCACCATCTGAGAGGAGCACGAGTTACCCCTCTCGCCCACTTTATTTTACATAGACAAGTTGGAGGCCTTCTTGCAAGAGCACATCCAACTAGGTGGTGGTTCCTCCTCCACCATGTCCCAAACTCCATACACCTCTTTGTCGATGATGTGGTCCTCTTGATATCCACAACAAAGGGTCTTCAAATACAACTAGATGCTCTTGCGATGTTCTATGATCTTCAAGAGTTGACAATCAACCTTGGGAAAACCAAGCTAATGATCTTTAATTGCTTAAAGATAACCCTTTCATATTTCCATTTTTACTTTAGAGGGGGGGAGGTTGAGGTTATCACGACATACACATTTGGGAGTTCAAAATTTAAGGCCTAGGTTTGGGTTGAGGCAAGCTCTCCAACCCCAAGTAAATTAAGGGGTATGGATCCCTCGCTCCTATTGAGAGACAGTGTTTCCAACACCAATTTTAGGACATCTGGTCCAAACTAGATCTTATGGACTCCATCAACAAACCCGCAGTTTTGCACAATTCAAAGGTTTAGGGGACGAGCTTGGTCGAGTAAAATCGGGATCGTATTGAAAGAGTTTGAACCCTCTTGCTTTGCCACATTATTAGATGCAAAAGGATGGTCCCCCAACACATCATCCAAGCAATGTTTGTAGCACAACCCTTCAAGATCAAGATTGTCTTCAAACTAGTAGGGTTGTTGCTTCGCCTAGGAAGATTTGTCTATTTAGTAACAAGGAGAAATCAGTACCCATATCTTGCTTACCGATCTTTGGAAGCCATCACCCAATTTGCAACCCCCGCCCCCACAAGAGAGCGAGGTACTAGTACTCAAAGGATTACTATCTTCTTTGGTCAATTGGTGTATTGATAGACCGCCCTCCCCCATTTAGGTGTACTTAGAAGTCCTTGGCTACCTCTTTCCTAATAATTACATACACAATTAATGGGATTATTGTTGATGTTTGGGCAGCACCGAGAGCCATTCTCCAGGAGATTGGCATCAGCCTGGGGATGAGGACCTGGTCAGGGACTAGGATGTTGATGTCAATTATTCTCCTCCGGGACAAGACTACATCAACATGAGAAGACCTTTCTTATGAAGATTCAGGAAGACAAGTTGACCATTAAAAGTGAAAAGGACCCAGTGTAAAGTACTTAATGAGAAATCAAGCCAGATGTATTTATAAGATCCTAAGACACATATCATGTGTTGGATAGACCCCTCCTCTCCTAGAGCACATGTTCTGAGAGTTCTGGGACACATGTGGCCCATGAAGACCAAGAAAAGGGCTAAGACTTTGCCGAAAGACGACTTGCCTAAGAAGATTGGGTTGTTATCCCAAACGAAATGACAATAGCCCTAATAAAGTGTTAAAAGCCCACAATGAAATTACAAGGATCCTAACAAAAGTAATTTAAGTATTTTTTAATTATTAAATTAAAAATACTAAAGTGGTTTTTTTTGGGTTAGTGGTTTCCTTGACTAATGGAATTCACCCCTTGTTTTACTCAATGATCAAATATAAATGAGGACCACTCTCAAGAGATCAGATCATTCAATCAATCATTATCTCTATCCAAGAATTCGTTTGGGGTATCTTTAGCTGTTGTTGTTTGGTTCAGCCCTAAAGGTCTCACGGCTCGGCACATCAAAGTGATCAGGCCCTAAACAGATCTAGGCTCAGCTCTTTATCTTCACGACAGAGTGATCAAGCCCCAAAAGAGCTCTAGACTCAGCTCTTTATCTTCATGGCAGAGTGATCAAGCCCAAAAAGGGCTCTCGGCACAGTCCTTCAACTTCATGACAGGGAGAATAAGATCCTACAAGGCTCACGGTTCTGTCATAAGAGCACCCAGCAGTAGATCTAATCCCTTGAGGGCTTTAACAGGGCTGACGGCTTGAAGGTTAAGCCCTTAAGGGCTCTCAGTTCAGACATCAGAGCTTACAGCAGGCGAGACAAGCCCTTAGAGGGATCAACGCGGACCACTGAGGACTAGCAGCACAGTGATTAGGCCCTAGGAGCTCACCGCAAAGCACAGCACCTCGCAACAGAGTGGATAGGCCCATTAAGGCTTGTAGCAGAGTGTGAACAGGTCCTAGAGGCCACGACACAGGTCAGCAAGGCCATCTAAGCACCCACTTCAGTAGATCAAGGCTCTCGATATAGTGGACAGAGTCTTGAGGGCTCACGGCAAAGTCAACAAGGGTACACGACAGGCTAGTTAGAACCCCTAGGGTGTTTGGTTCAGACCTTAGAGGTCAGCAACACTGTTAGCAAGCCTTTGGAGGCCATATGTTATAGTGAGAGTGACCCTAGAAGGGCTACATTAGCAACAAGAAGTTTTCTAAGGGCCTACATTAGCATTCAGAGGGCTGCCATCAGCATTTTGGAGTTGATCTAGGACCTGTGTCATCACTAGTAGGGTTGGCGTCATCAATTGAGGCCTTATGGTGTCTTCTATCAGTAGATCTAGGCTCTCACAAGAAGCCCACAGGCAGATCATGCTCTCACTTCAACTAATCAAGGCTATCGTCATAGGGCTGACATCAACATTAGGGTTGCTGTCACATTGAACAGGGCTTACATCCACTGGAAAGATAAGTACTTGATCTCTCTAGTTGTATTTACCCTTGTGTGTGTGAAAGGTTTGATTTCATGGTCATGATGTATACTTGTTCTTCATCAATGAATCTTCATTTGAAAGGTTGTTGGGGTTTTCTCCCGTAAGGGTTTCCCCAAGGTAAAACACGGTGTCTATTGTGCATGTCTATTGTGATTTGATGTATTTACTTTCCGCTCTATTTAGTTTATTGTTACAACTAGTTAATGTCATACTGCTCATAAGTAATTAATATGGTTGATACTTTCATGTGCAATTATGCTAAAGAAATTTTAAAATGCACTCAAACCAGTTTATGGAAGTAGTTAAAAATTCTACAATTATAAGAGAGAATAATTACATACAGTATAGCCAAATCACTTGATTTGTCCCCCCAAGGGTTTGAAACCTAAGATGAGCTTTTATGCAGAGCAAATCTTGAAGCTCTGATATGGCCTCATAGTGCAACCCCCTCACACACTTCAACATTCCTGGGATCCCCCTAGGAATGTTAAGAGTGAGATCGCAATAAGTTAGGGTTGAATTCGAGCACCAAATACCACGACGATAGGTTATGCCAGATTTGCCACATTCATGAGACAAAGAGAGAGATAGAGAAGCATTATATATTCAGATGCCCGTGATACTATGAGATACGCAATCAGTTCTATTGCATGTTCAAGGAGTCTTGTAACTCTCTCCACCCTTTTCCAATATCCAAACCAACATTGCCTGGTGCTAAAATTTGGGAGAAGTGCCCAAGCTCAAATCTCACATCATTTCAACACTAATAAAAGGGTTACATCTTTTTTCCTGCTACTCCTAATGGACAGGGGCACCAAGAGGCTAACAAAATGCAACACCATTCCAACCCCCAAATCTGATAGACTCTGAGAGGTAGCACATCCCTTGGTAAGGAGAACCATACGAGGTTGTTGTATGAGATCTTGGGACAACTTACACCTAACCAACAAGCAACCCCTTCGACCAACTCCCAACAACGAATCACCACTTCTAGACAAAGAGACATTCTCTAGGTTGGATCGAGTTCCTCTATTGAGATTTCCATATAGAAATTCTTTGCTTTGACCTAGAATGGTAGGAGAGCTTCACATTCAACTTCAAAGGAGGACCCCTTCCTCCCTTATCTGAAAACGGACACTTGGAGCATTGAGGCTCTTTTTCTTTTCCTTGTACTCAACTCTAAAGCATGCTTGTGGCCACTTGAATATAGATGAACAATTGCAGGTTCTTATCCCTCACCTCGAGTCTACCATTGTTGAACAACATTTACATAAAGTCGATAAGAGAATGAAATTCCTTTTAAAAGTTTGATCCCTTGAGTAGAACAATCTCCATAATGATGCACAAGTGGATTTGGCCCGAAAGCCTAGAGTGGAAGCCTTAACTAGAGGACAAAGTCCACAAAGGTCCATATCTTAATGAGCTTCACCAAACATTAAAGCTTGGTGGTTCTTTCATCATTAAAAATATTCTTAGAAGAGGAATTTCATGCATGTCTAACTGCTCATAGCCCAATTCCTCTCTCATTAAGAGGGAAGTTACTAAAAGGGTTTGAGCATGTGTAATTGCCCATACCATTCCAAAAATAATAAATCACTTCAATTAAACCTTTCATGTTGAGGAAACATGAAAGTAAACCTTAAAGGCTAACTTTCTATATCATTAAGAGTACAGTTGCCAAAAGAATTTACCTTCGTATTTATGTCGTCACTCTCTTGTTGAGGTAAGTCCACGAAGGTTCCTATCTTAATGAGATTTCATCAAACATGAAAGCTTGGTGTTCTTTAGTCATTAAAAAAATTCTTTGAAGAGGAATTTCAAGCATGTCTAACTGCTCATAGCACATTTCCCTTTTCATCAAGAGGGAAGTTACTAAGAGGGTTTGAGCATGTGTAATTTCCTATATCATTCTTAGAATAATAAATCACTCCAATTAAACCTTTCAAGTTGAGGAAACATGAGAGTAAACCCTAATGGCTAACTTCTTATATCATTAAGAGTATAGTTGTTGAAAATCAGACTAAATCTGAGTTCTGTTTGCACACAGTTCAAGGACAGATTTAGTCAAACATTTCATGAACCTCTGATAATGAACTTCTACAGTCATACACACACCACATATCAGGCATTCACTTTATGAGTGGCTGTAAGTCAATATACTGCTCATAAAGTACTATAAGCAGTGGAAATTAATAACAAAACAGTAAACTGTAATCAGCATTTGCACACACTTAACACAGAAATTTTTGGTCAATCATGACCCTGGAAAAACCCCACACTTCGGGGAAAAAAACAGCCAAGAGAAGAAATTCTTTATTGAGCTTAAGAAAGAAACATTACAGAGAGGATGACAGCATAAGATAGAAAAATCAGATTAGAACCTCAAATTCTGTGCCCTTCCTCAACCTGGAAATGCTTGCCAAAGTAAACCCAGTCAGCTAGAGGAAATCAACATACACAGCTTCACTGTATGATCATCACAGGCAGCATTTACTTCCTCGGTATGTGTGCACAAGATTATTTAAATTCTGATTTAACAGGCAGTTGCTACAGTACCTCGAAATTTGTGCTAACAGCAGCTGAACTTTTGTTGTACGGCCTTCATTCTCAGCTGTACGGCCCCTTCATGAAATGCTGAAACCCCCTATATTATTGTGCCACTTTTCTGCCTTGAAAAGTGTGCCAAATCACTGCAGTACGGCCTGCAGTCAATTCTCAGGCAGATTTTACAGAAAAGAAAACTGTTGACTCTCTCAACAAGTGCGCCCCTCCTGGAAATACGTGCCCCTTCTTGAAATTCGAGCCCTTCCTTTGGGCTGACTTCTTCTCTCTTCCTCTCACTACTCAAACCTCTTCTTTCTCTTGGGAATGCGTGCCCTCACCTCTTCTTCTCTTGAGATGTGTGTCCAAAATGGAGTCTCATACACTTTTTATTTACCCTATTAGGGTTACTCTCATAACTCTTCAATTTCAATGGACGAGATTAGATCTTGGCCAAGAGATCTATGGCTAGGATCTAATCTCTCACTCACTTAAACCTCCTAAGTGAACTTTATAAAAAAAAAAATTGAAAAGTCACATTACCCTAAATAATTAAAAAGTACACTTTATGACTTAACGTCACTTTAGAAACATAATAAAGTGCAACTCACTTTTAAATCATAAAGTCACATCAAAAAGGTACTTTAATAAAAAACTCATTAATAAAGTCACTTTAAGAATATTAATGAGACTCCAAGTATTGACCCCTGCACCTAGGCACCTGATGCAGGAGTGCCACCAAGCTATCAAATGCTAACACTCCCTCTTAGCGAGGGAGGTACTACTGTCATCATCTCCACCTGGATCTCTCTCCAGTCCTCTCCCTCCAATAGATGAAGCTCCCTCTGAATCTGAGTGCCTATTAGATACCTACACTGGATCAACTACTGAAGGTCTCCGTCTGACAACTTTGAACTGAGAGCTCTCCTCACTCTCCAACTCATCCTGAAGAACCATATCATACCAACTCTGTTTCCTCATAGAGTTGGATGAATCCTCCACACTAACGGCCACTGCTGCTGCCACTGAGTCTGATCTCTCACCAGGCTCACCATCCACCGGATGCCCCAAAGCTCAGTATATCCTGCCATCATGGATGCCAAGCAGGCTCGCTGCACCCAAGCCCCCACTCACCGGATATATATAAACACGCCCTCTCACATGAAGAATCGCATATCTGTCATCCTCCAAAGTTGAAACTAAGACCAAGTTCCTCTTCAGCTCTGGAACAAACAACACTTCGCCAACCTCCAGATAACCACCAGACTCGAGTTGGAATAGGACTTTTCCAACTCCTACTGCATGGGTGTCGACATACCCATCCTCAGTCAATATAACTCTGTCAATATCTGTCAACTCTTGGAACACTGCTCGTATTCCCGTCATATGGCGTGCTGCCCCACTATCTATGTACCATGCTCCCGTATCCAAACTCTCTGCTACACTACTGTCTGAAAGAATTGAGACGAGCAAGAATTCCCTCTCGAATTCCGTCGCAAAATCTCCCACTTCAGCTGGAGAGGCTGCCTCGGGCTCTTCTTTCTTCTTGTTCTTCTTCTTGTTGGGACACTGCCCAGCATAGTGACCATAACTCTGGCAAGCAAAGCATTTACTTTGCTCAAGTCTTTGGCTCCACTGCTCGAGCCACCCTTTTTCTTTCTACCCTTAGCTGAAAGGGCCACATTCTGATCATCAGTAACCTGCTCAGTCTTCCCTTGAGATCCTTCTCGAATCTCCTCCTGAGTAAAATCATCCCATAGTCTTTCCCAAGAGGGAAAGTTCTCTCTGCCAACTACACACTTCACGAACACATCCCACTCCTTAGTGAAGCCCTTCAGGGCTATCCGCACTAGCTCGGGATCAGGAATCATCTCACCAACTGCACTCAATTCATCTTTTATTTGTCTGAGTCTAGTGAGGTAAGAGGCTACATTCTCACCTCTCGCCATCTTAGTGCCATGAAGCTTATCTTTTAGAGCCATTTTACGATTTTCATTCCTGTTCTCATACAAACTTTTTAAAGTGTCCCACATCCCCTTAGCAGTTAGTTTCTCTGCCAAATGTGGGATGAGGTGATCTCGAACACCATCCAGAAGCAATCTCTGCATTTTGGCCTCCTTCACCTCATGTATGTCAAGGGCTATAGGATCAGCTGCGGGAGGAACCACTGTGGTACTGACGAAGGTCCATAACTTGTTTTCCTTGAGAACAGCTGTCATCCGGGCTTTCCACTGTAAGTAGTTGGAAATCCCTTCCAACCGATCTTCATACCGGATGCAAGCCATCATTTACTTTTGCTCTTTTTCCAACAAGGCACACTCTGCCTTCTTTGACCAAAAATATCAGCTGTACTAAACCAACACTTCTCTGCTCACTGTGTAAAAAAAAATTAACACACAGCTATCACAATCAGCACTTCACATGCAAATCTCTTGCACATCACCTGCAAAATTATCGGCACTTCTTTGCTGCCCAACAGTCCACTGAAATCTCAGAGCCCCAGCTCTGATACCATGTTGAAAATCAGACTAAATCTGAGTTCTGTTTGCACACAGTTCAAGGACAGATTTAGTCAAACACTTCATGAACCTCTAATAATGAACTTCTACGGTCATACACACACCACATATCACAGGCATTCACTTTATGAGTGGCTGTAAGTCAATATACTGTTCATAAAGTACTATAAGCAGCGGAAATTAATAACAAAACAGCAGACTGTAATCAGCATTTGCACACACTTAACACAGAAATTTTTGGTCAACCATGACCCTGGAAAAACCCCACACTTCGGGGGAAAAAACAGCCAAGAGAAGAAATTCTTTATTGAGCTTAAGAGAGAAACATTACAGAGAGGATGACAACATAAGATAGAAAAATCAGAATAGAACCTCAAATTCTGTGCCCTTCCTCAACCTGGAAATGCTTGCCAAAGTAAACCCAGTCAGCTACAGGAAATCAGCATACACAGCTTCACTGTATGATCATCACAGGTAGCATTTACTTCCTCGGTATGTGTGCACAGGATTATTTAAATTCTGATTTGACAGGTAGCTGCTACAGTACCTCGAAATTTGTGCTAACAACAACTGAACTTCTGCTGTACGGCCTCCATTCTCAGCTATACGGCCCCTTCATGAAATGCTGAAACCCCCTATATTATTGTGCCACTTTTCTGCCTTGAAAAGTGTGCCAAATCACTGCAGTACGGCCTGCAGTCAATTCTCAGGCAAATTTTACAGAAAAGAAAACTGTTGACTCTCTCAGCAAGTGCGCCCCTCCTGGAAATACGTGCCCCTTCTTGAAATTCGAGCCCTTCCTTTGGGCTGACTTCTTCTCTCTTCCTCTCACTACTCAAACCTCTTCTTTCTCTTGGGAATGCGTGCCCTCACCTCTTCTTCTCTTGAGATGTGTGTCCAAAATGGAGTCTCATACACTTTTTATTTACCCTATTAGGGTTACTCTCATAACTCTTCAATTTCAATGGACGAGATTAGATCTTGGCCAAGAGATCTATGGCTAGGATCTAATCTCTCACTCACTTAAACCTCCTAAGTGAATTTTATAAAAAAATTCTTTTTGAAAAGTCACATTACCCTAAATAATTAAAAAGTACACTTTATGACTTAACGTCACTTTAGAAACATAATAAAGAGCAACTCACTTTTAAGTCATAAAGTCACATCAAAAAGGTACTGTAATAAAAAACTCATTAATAAAGTCACTTTAAGAATATTAATGAGACTCCAAGTATTGACCCCTACACCTAGGCACCTGATGCAGGAGTGCCACCGAGCTATCAAATGCTAACAATAGTTGCCCAAAGAATTTACCTCCTTATTTGTCTTAATCCTCTCATTGGTATATTTATCTTTGTTCTTTTAATTTTCAAAGAGTAGCCTCGGCACTCTTACAACATCTTAATTGACCCACTTTTTGGCCAATTGTGGACATTAATGAAATTATCTTATCTCCCTTGTTCAAAGATCTAAATTTCAAATGGTCTACAAGACTGTTAGCTCCCACTAAAGAAAAAGCCATGGCATGGAAAAAATGATCATGATGGCAATATTTCCATTTCATGAGGATCATAAGAAATGTCTCAATCAATTGATAAAAGAAATTTTCATTTATGAAAAAATTCAATTACATACATTGTGAGACTAGAGAAAACTAATAAATTAGGAAAAGAAAATTTTGATACTTTCAACTTCATAACTAGCGTTATCTATTACTTTCAATAAAAGAAATTTTCATTTATGAAAAAATTCAATAACATACATTGTGAGACTAGAGAAAACTAATAAATTAGGAAAAGAAAATTTTGATACTTTCAACTTCATAATTAGCATTATTGATAAAAGAAATTTTCATTTATGAAAAAATTCAATAACATACATTGTGAGACTAGAGAACTAATAAATTAGGAAAAGAAAATTTTGATACTTTCAACTTCATAATTAGCGTTATCTATTACTTTCCCGTGTTTACAATGGACTTTAATACCTTCAAGCCTTTTGGTTAAGATAAAATGACTTCAAAAATTAAGGAAGAGAATTTGTTTAAAATAAAAAGGGAAAATGTCATAATGGATGTCTATGACAAATGCTTCTATTTAGGGGATCACAATGAGTATTTGTGAATCTTGTTATTCTTTCAATTTGCCACAAGCTTTTGCAAGTTGAAATCATATAATTGCCAACTGGTTAATGGATGTCACTACATTAATTGTATAAATTTGTAATTAACTATGCATAATAAAAGCAACTATATTTCTTTTGTATTTTTGGGTGCAGGTTCCATATGTGGCCACAACATCCCCTGAAATCTCAGTTATCGGGATAAGGATCTGGATCTGGATCTGACAGATTTTCTAAAGTTGGAATGAATATACAGCGGGGAAACAGCAAAGACAAATAAATATTAAATATTTTTATAATAAGTAAAAAATTTAAGTTAAGAAACACAATCATTCAGGAATCACAAAAGTATAACTATAAGTTATAACCAAAAAAGAAAGTTCTCAGGCATATTGACACTAGCCATCCATGTACCATAACTGATAATTGGATAAGTTAACACCATTATTGATAATTGATCATTTTGAAGACCAATTCAGCATGAGCATGCAGCAGGTCATAACAGGGTTTTTGTGGGGTCACAACCACATGTCCATATCATCAGTGAATAAAGTGGTTTACTTGGATGCCAGCTCAGGACTAAATAACAACGTGTGTGAAGTGAACAACAACGCAGCACATAAGAATAGATTAGACCCTGACAACAGAGCTTGACCATAATGATAGATCAAACCTCGAGAGCAGACCTTGATAGATAAGACTTCAATAACAGATTTTGACGTAAGGATAGATCAGACATTGACCAAGAATGGGGTTTAGGGTTTTTCCCTTTAGGAGTTTAAGGTTTTGGAAATTTTTCAAATAAAATTAAAGCACCAGAAATTTTAGGATCCATTTCACAGGATCGGGATATGTTTCCTTCTCTAGGGGATCTGCTTCCATGGCGGACCCTAGCAGATCCAGATCCAGATCCACAGATCCTACACAGAAAGGTGGCAGATCCAATAACACAGACTGAAATTTGAAGGATATCTGTATACATCCCCGAGAAACTTCATGGGACAGTGCCAAACATGTGGACAAAACAAGCATAGCATATGAAATCTAAACAGAGCCAACAGTCTTATGGCAGCATCCACAAAGAAAGCAAGGACACATCATATTTTGAACATCATCCATTCTTACAATGTAAAATCCATGCACCTTTAAACAGTACTCATCTGAGCAAAATTTACAGACGTACAAAATTGAATCAAATATTAGTTTTATGTTAAAAACATGTACCTGTGGTCTGCTCTTCCTCGTCACCTCCACCCTGTCTGTTGGCAAATGCAGCCAATGGGGGCAATGCCTTTCCTTCCTCATCAAAGACAAAACGCTGGCCAGCAGGCTTATTGATATTGATCTTAAGTTTCTTTTTTTTCAAGATCCTTGTTGCCAAACTGCATCATGTATAAGTAATGTTATATCATATATCAACCGATTATATACAAAATTTACAGTTCTACTTCCATAAATATACAAATTATACCCAATTTACATACCTTGTGGCTTCAGTGTCTCCATCTTCAATTGGCCTCTTTTTGGTCAAAAATGCATCATCCCCTTCATCGTCATTCCTGGATCTCATTTTCTCATACTCTAGAGATAGAATACTGGAATCCTTATTGTTAAAGTGATGATCTAATTTGGAGCGTTGTTTTACTTGTTTTGACTCTCCATTTGTAACATTTTGTAAGAAGTCCTTATCTGCACCATCTGCACTAGCATCTTCATTCTCACTTCTTTCGCTATCTTCAGGCTCTTGTTCTTGCTCAGAACATAAAGTGTCCATCTTTTTCAGTTTGCTTCCACTCCTTTTCAAGAAACGTATCCGGGGAGCTGTAGGGAGACCTAAAGAGACAGAGAAGTCTTCTATTGGTAACTTTGATACGTCAAATATTTCCTTGTCCGGACGTAAATGTATTGACCTCAGATATGTCACAAACGCCCGCTGTGCCATATATTTCAGATCTGGATCTTTTGACAGAAATGCTGCTAGTGGAGCTGAGATAGACTGTAGCTTACTTGCATTTGCCTATGTGGTCACCCAAGAAATATTGAAAGACACATTCTTTTCAACATGATGGATTATAATTGATGCTTTAAAAAAAGACTAAAACCCAAAATATAATAAATGGCCATCAATGCTATCAAAGAGGGTTCTCCACTCTCACAATAAAAGCACACCTTAATCACTTTAACTGGAATCTTAGCCTCCTGCAGCTGCATCAGCATTTTCACTTCAGAAGGCATAAAAAACGCAACAGAACGCCCTCCAGCATTAAAACGAGCTGTGCGACCAACACGATGAATGTAAGATGGCACATCTTCAGGGCAATCCACCTTTACGTTCCAAAACAAAATAATAAGTTTAGTGCCAGAACATACAGTGTACAAGAACAATTATTTTGTAAAAAAAATAGGACTATATTATAAAGGAATTCTTCCATTTCAGCATAGTTCCATGACTGAATATAACTGCCTTTAGATTCCAATTCACCTGAACCACCCAATCAATAGCTGGAAAATCTAAGCCCCTTGAAGCTACATCAGTTGCAAAGAGAAGGGAATGTTTTTCCTCTGTATAGTTAAAAAGTACCAGCATCCTTTGAGTTTGTTTCATGCGACCATGAAGACATCTCACAGGTATACCAGGACGTAGCTTCTTAAATGATTCGTAAACAAACTTGACCTGCATAGAGTGCCAAGATATCTTAAACTTTTGGATGAATTTCAATATTAAAGCAATCACAACATTGTACCATTTATAGATGGCCACGTCACACCCTTGGACTCTATTTCAAATAAGAAAACTCAAAAGGAAACAAAATGACAGAAAGGTACTGCTATTGTGTACAAAAGAAATCATTCACTCTGACCTGCTTACAACTTGAAAGAAATACAAGTATCTTTGCATTGAGATGAGTTTTTATAAAACTCCATAACATATCAAGTTTTTGTTCAAGAGGGACAATAATTGCAGTTTGTTGCAATCGTGCTGGAGTCGCTACAGCAGACTCTGCATGCACAGCTAGATACTCAGGATCTTTTAAACTAAGCCTTGCCAGATCCTGCACTGATCTTGTTTGAGTTGCAGAGAAAAGCAATGTTTGACGTTGACGGGGAAGTTGTGATACAATTGCATTTAATGATTTTGAGAATCCCATATCCAGGATGCGATCTGCCTCATCAAGTACCAAAACCTGTTATTAACCACAGTTAATCAAATATCTACAAAATCAGTATGTGGTTGAAAAATTAAAAGAACTTTGCCACATTCTTCACAAAGCAACAAACACATACACTTTCAACAAATCCATTGTAACTATATGGATGTCATAAACAAATGCATGAAAATGAAGCTTGATCTATTCTATGAAGGTTCAACACTTTTCAAAGTCATCCAACTATAGTATATTCAGATATTCCACATTTTGTGTCTTGACAAATGGAAGTTTTACCTTGATCCTATGACATTTATGCATGATCTCATGAAGATTAAAAAGAAAAAATAGAAGACATTGACCTGAAGCTGTGAGCAGTCAAAGAGGGGAGTCTCATCCATATGCTGAAGTAACCGCCCTGGTGTGCATACCAAGATATTGAGTGCATTCACACAATCTTTCTCTGTCTCAACATCTTTCCTCCCACCTATTAGAAGGCCTCCACTAAAAGAATGGTGTTTTCCCAATTTCCGTAGCACATCAAAAATTTGTACCGATAGCTCTCTCGTTGGAGAGATAATAATAGCACCAACACCATCCATAGAACCCCACCTTAATCGATACAGTTTTTCAATTACCTAAAAGCAAGTAGTAATGCAAAAATCAATTTCCAAAAACAAAGCATCTTCTAACTATATATAGTAAACAGATGGCTAAACTACTACAATGGAAAGACATGAATATAAATGAAGACTCCAATTCTTCTGTCCCTACAGTTTAAATAAGTTACTGCAAGGTGACAAGAACTACAGGCTAAGAATTACATTAACCCTGACTTTGTTCTAAACAAACTATAAGAATATTTGATTAAAATTCTCAGGAGCAAAACAAAATGATCTTGTGAAATTACAGCTTACCAGATGCTTCATTGTCTTAAACAGAAGACTAAATTCGAAGTTGACTTAGTTAACCACTGAAAATATCATGTCTAATAAGTAGACTTAGAACAAGGACATTTCTTTAACCATTCTCAAAAACAAAATAGACGACCCGTGATAAAAGGAAAGACAATACAAAAAGCTTTCAAGTTTGGATTTGCCAAATACATTCAACTTTTAAACCCTTCTCAAGCAGGAAAGTTGCAATACAAGAAGCTGATTTTTTACATATTCAAAAATCATATAACACTCTATGTAGTTTATTTAACTACTGCCTCAGCATATAAAAATTATGACAACTTATTGATGCAGCTACCAAAGTTGAGGATGAAAGAAACTTTGCTGTGATGATTGATCACCTCAATGAAATTTTTAACACTTTGAAGAGTCATGGTTTTTTTGGTAAGTTAGCTAAGATTCTATTAATGTTCACTGGAAAATTACAAACTGACTGTCAGAAAACCAGCCTGCTAGCGAGTATATAGTCCGAAGATAGAGTTTATCATGTGTCACATTGTCTGGCAGCACCCTGGCTGAATTAACTAAAGTCTGAGGTATAATAAAAACCAGAACATATTCCCTCCAACATTAGACAGATTCAAGAACCTAAGAGGGCCTCTAAGGGACTGCCTATTCAAAACATGAAATTGCAAATAGAGTAAAGCAAGGAAGGTCTGAAAATCATTCCTGGGATTCTGCATCCAGGGCTATTGTAGTCTCTGGATGCCTGTCTCCTTCTGCCCATGGTGAGCTCCATCTTCACCCTCAGCTGCTGCTCCATCCCCAGCATCTTCTTCTTCAGCCACCGACCACCAAATGGCAGACATGAGGGCATCATATTTGTTGTCCAGCTGTTCAAGCCTCTGCATAATGGCACCCTTCTTAGTTTAAATGTGATGAATGCTGCAAGCAATTAGTTCTTTGGCATGCCAATACAGGTCCAAAATTATGGCATTGTTGGAGTTCCTTCTACGAGAATGACCTTGGTCTGGAATGACCATCCGGACTTCCTCATACACCCTGTGATCAATTGTGTGTCTCCTTTTCATCTTAACCCTGGTTTATAAGTTCTCCATGGAGTTCCTAGTGGCCTCAAGTGATGTAGTAGGCTTCATCTATGAGGGAGAAGCTGCATCAGGCAATGCTAGTTCTACATAAGCTAGACTTAAAGCTCCAACTCCTTCGCAAACTGGTAAAGGAATATTCAGAAGCATCCAGTCAGCAGATTGCAGAGTTAAATAACATGTGAAGAACAAAACCCTGCTCATCAATAAAAGGCCGCAAAGAATTTCAACTGATCAATGTATAGATTGCTCAAGAATCACATAGGTTCACATAAACCTAGCACGCCTGAAGGCCATTGTCTCCAAAAACGAAATCACTCCTGGAGATCCAATCCATTGATGCCTCTCTATGGACTTCATTCTTAAAAGAATCCTACATTGACCCAGTGGACCTCCGGCCTTCCGATAAGGATACAATGAGCTGACCATGGATCAATATTATCTTTCTGAACTTGTCTATTTTAATGGGCATAGCTTTATATCCAAAAAGACAGGCAAGGCAGTAGATGTAAGCCTGTTTGGTTTTGAATAATTTAGACAATCTAATAAACACTTGCAAAATAGGCATAGATACTAGAGAGACTGAATGGAGCTTTCAACCTTCCTTGCATTTTACTATGTACTGACCACTTGTCTATAATAAGACTTTTTTCCCAGCTAAAAAAGTTAATTTCATTATCACAGATTAAAATTCGCTTATATTAGAACTTTGTGTATCAGCCAAAGCCAAAGTGTATCAGTCAAATCTTTGGCTGCTAAATCTGGTGAATTTAAGCACCAGTAGTTGTGATTTGGCAAATTTGGATTTCTTTCGGGGATTAATATATATATAATACCAGAAGACTAGGCATCTAAGAATTGCTAACAGAGCTAGGGGTGGCAGGTGCAGGGGGGTCCTCATTGATTGCAAAGGAACTCAGAAAATCAATTATGCTTGCAGTTTAGGGAAGGCAACAAACAACCAAGCGGAGGCCTATACTCTCCTTCAAAGGATCAGGGTCGCATCCTTGTCAAACATAAGAAATCTAATGGTCTTTGAGGACTCTGCAATTGTCATCCAATATGTGGACAGCAACTCTGTCCCCAAGGATAGCAACCTGGCACAATTTATCAAAAGAATAAGGAAAGAAAGTCAAGGATTTGAAGGGATCCATTATCATCATGTCCTCTGCATTCTTAATGCGGAAGCAGACCTCCTCACCAATCTAGCCACAAGGATGGCAGGAGGAGTCATGAAAACAATGGGGTTATTTCATTTAATCCCATCCCCTAAGTCATTAAGGTTCCAATGCATGTTCAATCAGTCATGAAAGGGCCACATCGCATCCTAATTAATTGTCACAAGGAGCGAGAGACAACGCATTAAGGTGCATCCTGTCCTCAAACATGCTCCAGCTCTTGCATTCACCAGGTTATGTTTCAATGTCCCTCCACAGAGGAATATGGGATTTCGCCAAGCTTCGAGTGTCAAAGTTAGTGCAGATGCAAGACCCATTCTCAGAGAGGATGGTACCCTAGTCAGTTAACTAGGGTTCCTGGTCATTTAACCAGGCAGAGTAAAGAGTAAGTCCCTAGCAAGTACCCTAGGGCCCCCCAACTGTCTCCTGGGGTTCTTGGTCGAGGACCAAGCAGGTTGATGCCATGGCAAAGTCCCTAGCATATGGCTAGGGCCCCTATTTGTCTCTAGGGTATTCTGGTCTGGGACCAAACAGGTTCTTGGTCACGAGGACCAAGCAGATCCTGCAAGTTGAGACAGAGACCTCCCGATCTGGGACCAGGTAGATTCTTGGTCACGAGGACCAAGTAAGTCCTGCAGGTGGTTGATCAACATTCAGTATGGGACTGAAAGTTCAGCCTGGAACTGAGGACCGTTCTCCGAGAAAATGGAGGACCTGGTCCTTGACCAAGGGGTTGATCAACATGATTCAGTTTGGGACTGAAGCTCAACCTAGGGCTGAGATCCATTCTTCAAGAATGGAGGATCTTGGTCAGTTAACCAAGATGATGATGTGTGATGTCCTCTTCTCCTAGGTCTTCAAGATGGTTGGGCTAGATGGTCTTCTCAAGGGCCAGGCCACCCCTTGATGGAGTCACTAGCATTTGACCTATGGAGCAGTCCAGAGGACCACATGATCACATCATCCAGTGTGGACCTTCCTTATACAGTGATGATGACCTTTCAGGTAGTGTATGGAACACTTGTACATTTGAGAGAGAGATGATTGGTTGTTTCCCCACCTTGGTTGTTCACCCTTGGTCTTTCCACCTTGTTCATTCTTAGTCTTGTGGTTAGAAGGGTCATCTACCCACCTTGGTTTGTCTTGACTCTTACCACCTTGATGTGTTGGTCTTTTGGGTATTAGGGTTACTTACCCACCTTAATGGTACACCCTTTGGTCCTAGGGGTTGTGGGTCATGATTTAACTTGTACCATATTGTTGGTCCTTGTGCCCCCACCTAATTAATTTATAGTGATTGACTCTAGTACCCACTTAAAGTCACCTAATTATATTTTATGTTATTTTATTGTTTTGACCCTTAATTATTGGTACCCTCCTAAATTTATGGAGCCCTAACTTGATTAAAGATTTATTTTGTGACCCTTCTAGAAGTCTCTAAAGATCTATTTATTGAAGTCTATTACTCCTCATTTGAAGTGTCAATTACATCATATCTCAGCTATCTCTTTGTACTGCTTGACATCTAGGGTTCAAGGTTATCTCTGCTGCTTGCTCGCTTGCCAGTTGAGGTCGCACTTATGCTAGAGTTCACCAAATATCAGATCTGATCTAAGTGACTGATTAAAAGTTGACATTGAGGGTTTTTATGGTGCTCCTAACCTAGTGGTCAGCCTTGGAAGTTATGTCCTGCCACACGTGAGCCCTGTTGAGGAAGGCCGCAACCTGCTGCTGTTTTATTTGACAAAACTGCGACCTGTTAGAAGCCTGCTGAGGTCTGTTCTGCTTGTTTGTGGTCTGGTTGGGTTCGGATCTGTCTACTGAGGGCTGATAGAAATCTGATCTGCCTGCTAAGGGTTTTGTTGAGGTCAGATCTACTGTTGTTGAGGTCTACATACCCTACCGTAAGCTCACCTGTGCAAGCCGTGACCTGTTGGGGTTTTTGCTGAGCTGGCCGTAACTTAATTTGGGTGCCATAAGTCCTGTTAAGGACATCTTGTGAAGGCTGCAGCATGCTGAAGGTTACATGAATGAATAGTGGGCCATCTATGGAGGCCTCAGTCACCCAAGTTTGTTTTGTGGGCTGCCAGCTGATTTATTGTGGAGATTATTAACCCCTGTGGACTTGCCTAGGGCAAATCTATTATGTTATGCCCAGATCTATTGTGTCATGCCCAGATCTATTGTGTTACGCCCATATCTATTATGTTATGCCCAGACCTACCGTGTTATGCCGAGATCTATTGTGTTACGCCCAGATTTACTGTGTTATGCCCAGACCTACTGTGTTATGCTCATTTTTTTTTTGTGTGTCTTGCCTGTGGTCTGATTTAGATCTGATCTATGTGCTAAAACTTTACTGAGGTCTGATCTATCGATCTGAGACCTTATTAAGGTCTGATCTCTTATGCTGAGACATTGCTTGGGTTAGATCTATGCACTGAGACTTTTTTTTTTAGATCAGACCTCTTGTGCTGGGCCTTGCTTGGAACTCCCACTATAATTTGACTGCATTGACTACTTAACTGTTCTACAACCTATCATCTCTCTCTCTCTGGTTTGTACTTACCCTCTAGTAAGGGTCAGCTTGTTCCTAGATTGACTGGCCTCTGAGAGGCACAGTCTGTTCTGAAAGTAATTTCTTCTGAGTATAAAGATAGGAAGGGTCCCACACCCCAGGTAAGTATCCTAACCTGTTCTTTTATTCATGTAATTGTTATTGTTAGTACTTTGTTAGTTATACTACTTACATGAAGATTCCACTTTAACACAGGGACCCACTTGGTAGTGTTAAAGTTGAAAGAGATGAATATTATTATATTGTTTAGTTACTGCTGTACTATTGAATTTTTGCATTAAAGTATGTGAAATCTTTATTTCCTTGCATCAAACCCTAACCCTAACCCTAACTAAAATTTAACATCCAGTTCTGCAAGTATTTGGTTAAGGTAAGTCCTGTTCGGACCCTGTGGATTATTGCTGTTGCTTTTTGCATTTGAACAAGTGAATTCGGATAAGGCACGTGGGGAATCTGGGTCTTGGGGTCTTTTTCCACAAAACTCGATTGGGGATTTCTGATGGATGGGCGGCAGATAGACATTCTATGTCTTTGGGTTCCTTTGAATGCCTCCAGGAGGTTGTTATTATCAATTTTGTGAACTCCAGTTGGCTCCCTGAAACTCTACTCTGTGGTGTGGAGAATAGGGAAGTAACTCTTTAACTTTGTTCCATTTTTTCTCTAGGAAAAAGATAGCTTGTTGGGGTTCCAAGCTCTCCAAGTTCTGGTTCTCCACTTGCATCCCTTGGTCGTGTGGGGCATCTGTGTTAAGGAGCTCTGCACTATGGACTACAGCCACCCCTCACACTGCCAAAGGGAAATCCAGGAGACCTGTAGGTTCATCCAGCGGCAAGAGGACCTCATAAAGGGAAACAGTACTTCAATCTTTTCAGTCACAAGTACAACTAAAACCCATGATCTTAAACACCTACAGGCTTCTCAAAATGCAATTATAATGAACATTATCGTCCAGCAGAAGAAATAAATTCAAGATTTAGTAGATGAGTGTGCTTGTCTAAAAGCCATGGTCTCTGATCTTAACAAAGGCTCCTCTTCTGCTGCTTGAAATCAATTCTCAGTAAGTTCCTTTCCAATGGCACAAAAGGAAGAAGAAACAATATATCAGCCTCGAGATGATATGGAAGCAGACAAGCTGGAGGCAAACCCTCCTAATCAAGCCAAGGATGAAGCAATAAGCAAGTGTGTAGATGTGATTATAATGAACATTCTGGTCCAGCAGAAGAAACAAATTTGGGATTTAGAAGATGAGTGTGCTCATCTGAAAGCCATTGTCTCTAGTTTAACAAAGGCTCCACTTCTGTCGCTTCAAATCAACTCTCAGTGGGTTCCTTTCCAGTGGCGCAAAAGGATGAAGAACAGTATATCAGCCTCAGGACGATATGGAAGCAGACCCTCCTGTTGATGTTTCTCCATGGATTGCAGCAACGGGCAACGTTCTGCAGACATTATCCCAGAGAGGCTTAGTGAGGTGGTCAATGGCTAGTGGAGTATGGCCCTGAGTTAGCGTTTATTAGTCACGTGAGGTGGTTATTTGTATATAAGGCTCAAGATGCTTAGCCTTGCTTAGTAATGTGAGATGGCTAAGTGTGATTGGGGCTAGTGGTCACATGCTTCACTCCGTGAGGGAGTGCTCCATAACGGGAGTGATCTATTCTAATTAGAGTGAGTTGACTTGTATTAATATAGGGGATTTCATCCCATTGTCAATACACAAAGTCTAATCTAATGTTGCATTTGACATTGGCTCTAAGAAGTGTCCGGGACTTCATAGAGTATGGTCAAATCAACATTAGAGCTCTATGTGTGAATTTGATCTGCATGTGAGGAGATGGACAACAACAAAGATAACTTTTCTATGATGAAGAAATATCCAAGAAGTCAAGACAAACCATTGAAGAAGTCCCAGATAACATTGAAGAAGTTCCAGACGAAAATGAAGACAAGAAGACAAGCCGACTCAAAGATAAATAAAAGATAAAAATTAAAACTAGCAAATCAGCCCCAGTGAAAGTGTACAAGTCAGCCCCATTGAGGAATCTTATAGTGAAAAGAAGAATATAAATAAAGTGCTTCCATGCTTCATTTTCACATACACTCATCTCACATCTTCTCTCTCCACTTGTGTGCACCTCCACGGAAGGCCTAGCAAAGGCAAGAAGTTTAATTTTGGGGTTCATTCTCTTGGAAGATTCGCTACCCTTGCTAGGGTTCCTTGTGAAGGAGGGCGAGCCTCTCTTATGTTAGGGCTTCATCTTCATGATTGGTATTGTACTTGAATTGGATTAATTTCTTTTGAGAAAAGTTTGCTGGGTTTTTCTCTCAAGTTTGGGTTTCCTACGGTAAATCTGTATCTACTGTTATCTCTCAGTGATCCTTGTTTTAATTTCCGCTGCAATTAAATGTTGAAATCATGCAATGATAAAAGTGGGATGATAATAATTATCAAGATTTGAAAAAGTATACTTCTAAATTGAAAATTCAACACCTCCTAATCAAGCCCGGGATGAAACGATAAGCAAATGTGTCCTTAAATCATGTTATAGCTCAGGTTATGCAAATGTGTACTGTTGTTAACCACAGTGTAATCCAGAAACAAATCACAATGATTACCCACTAAGAAAATCTACATGCTCAGATGTGTAATGTTGTTAATTCTGTTACCAGAAACAGGAAGACATTTGACATTTTTGAGAAAAACAAGGAAGAAATGGAAATGGGACAAAAACCATCATTTTCAACTGCCATTCCCATTTCTAAAGTTGGAAAACCGTTTCTCGGGATGGTTTCCCCAAAAACAGCATCCCATTTTTTCTCGTTTTGGTTTAGTTTCTTGTCTTCGATCATTTTTTTTCAAACTTCCATCTGGAAATCTCTGCAGGCTTATCTCTTTTCATGCTTAGTAGTATTCACCCACCATGCATTTCCACTGTTTCCCTTGTTTTCTTCAATTGGGTCTGACAACCATCACCTCTTTTTGAAGACCAGCACTTGGATTTGAAACCCAAATTGATAAATGATAGTTTAAGACAACTCCTCAAATCCAAGGATTACATTTTCTATGTGAAATTTAAGGGATGTGAAAAGAGTAGGAGGAAGTTTCTGCATAGATTTAGGCATATGTATTTAAATAAGATTCTTATAGGAGCTAAGAGATCATTCCATGGAAGTAAATCATATTAAAACAACAAGATTCTTGACAAAGAAAACAATTTCAGGAAGAAGAATAAATATTTATTCAACAGGAAACTAATGTACATGGAAACATTGGAAACATTACAGTAATTGTATTCATCCTGCACCATAATAGTTACATTTGGTTTTTGATGCTCTGCTTTTAGTTTTATCTGTGTATTGGTTGCATCTTGCCATTACAAATTTATGATTATAGCAGTGATCATCAGATCCTCATTAAACTAGACAAGTTAAAGCCTTACTTGCACTGCAACACACATTAAGTTTGTAATATTAAAGATTAAACTTTAGTCCACAACACTTATCTGTAATGCTCTGAAATTAGGCATGCCAGTGCCTTGCCCTTTGATTTAGGCGACTAGGTAGGCATTCTAGTTCATAGAGACGTTAGAAGATCTGGCCAAAGAAGGTGATAGCCCTGTATATAGTCCCATGTTTCAATTGTTTCAGTCAAATGCAGCATGTTTGAATTAGGATCGCTTCTATGCTCGAAAGGGGGACCCACCCTCTAAGCCCAAGTATTCCCAAATGACCAATAGTGTACAAGTACCACGAGGGAATGGTGAAAAGGGTGGAAAGTGAAAGTCATCAAAGCACTGGCGGGGTACTTTCTTCACCATTTCACTTGAGTGAGATAAGGGAGAGTGAAATTTTGTGTGGTGGAGATCTCTTAAGGGAGAACTAATTTTTCTTCTCCTCCAAGAGCTAGAGTAGGGTCCCTAAGAAATCACTTAGTGGTAAAGGAAGTGATCGAGCTCAGACAACCAAGAGGTGGACTTGGAAGTAGCCATCTTTTGAAGAAAGCTCATTGTCTAGCTCCATGGCACCGAAAATGTATCACAGCTCAAGTGATTCACTGAAGCAACGAGACCTTGGAAGCATTGTTTTTAGGCTCTAAAGAGCCCCTCTCTAAATAAGTAGTTGGGGGCAAAAAAGCAGCTGCCAACCAAGTGTCACTAGCGAGACATTCTATAAATCAAGGAAGGGACAACACCCGGAGATATGAGAAGTGAGAATGTTGACAAGAGTAACAATGAATCATGTGAAAAACACGATCGCCTGCCAATTCCAGGGTTTGTGCGTTCAGTCAATCTACACAGAGTGAATCGATCCCTAAGGAACCCCCAAAATGGCGACACGTTCGATGGGTACACAAAAGTGACGAAGTTACCCCGACTACTGAACCATGCGTGTCAGTTTCAATTCATAGTTGGCCATGTCCTCTATTTGATCACCAAATTTCAAGAATGTGAAAGCGCACTTCTGTTAGGGTTAACACATAGAGTATACTAGGGTGTTTGAGAGAACCATGTTGAAGGAATTCGACAAAATGACCTTGTAACTTCGAGAGAAGGGGTGCTCTCCCTCCTATCTTTGGATTGGGAAAGCGACACATATCAACGGGTAGCGACTGTTTATTAAAAACACAAGACTCTGCCAAGTAGTAACACGATGTATAGAGTTTGACATTTGCCCGATGTTGGAAGGTTGGAAGGAGAAGTGTGATAAGCTTCGAATGGAAGCCCCATTAAACGACGACAATAACTCTAACTATCCTAAGGTAGCAAAATTCCTTATCGCATAAGTAGCGAACTGCACGAATGGTGTAACAATTGCCCCACCATCTCCAACATGGACCCAGTGAAATTGAATTCTCCGTGAAGATGCGGAGTACCAACGGCTAGACGATAAGACCTCGGGAACCTTAACTACAGCTTTGCAGGGGCAACCTCTTACGAATGTGTGGGATAGGTGTGAGGTGGGGAACTATGAATTCTAGAATACCACTCTTTCGTCTAAGTATGCCTAACCGCGTCTTTTTTTAGAGTGATTCTCTGAGCGAGACACTGCAAGTTGGGTAGTTTATCTGGGGTGGATGCCTCCTTAATAGTAAAGGAGGTGTGCGAAGGTAGGCGCTTTCTAGGGAAGATGGGAACAAGAACAAAAGGTGCTTAAATGCACTATAGGGATAAATGATGGTTCGAGTCTAGTGTTGAGAGTCGAGTCTATTTTGCCTCGACTCTATAAATTAGTAGTAAGTGACATAACTCTTTGGATTTCTTCGCGAATGCCATACTTGAACTGTATTAAATAGCTCAACTTTTCCCAAACTATTGACCTGACGACTTGATTAAGTGGGCTAAAGTGGGATAGACTTTAAGAGAGTTGTCTTCAAAAAACATAACCCCAAATTCTCTTTTCATAGACTCTGACTCTAAGATGGATCTCTTTTAAGGCACTTGATTCTAAGTATTAACCCCTTAAATACTTTGTCTCATTCTCATTCTTTATGTGGGGCGCGCCTTTTAGGTAAGTGAACTATATTTCTTTCCATTTTTATTGTGTTTATATGCTCAGGGTTGTTCGTTATGCTCAGGCCTAGTTATATCTCTATCTCTTTCTATATTAAATTATATATTCTAAGATTACATACAGTGCTCAAATCCGACTAGCTGCCACTATAAAACCTAGGCTAGCTATGAGCAGCCCACAAGTCAACACCTAGGACGAAACTCATGACTCAACCTAGGGCCAAAATCTCCCAAGACTAACCTACAAGAGGCATCTCTACCCTGGGGGCGCTTTCCCATCCAACCAAAGCCATAATGGGCCAATATCTGATTAGAAGTTTTAACCTGGGTGGGGTGAGTCTATAATACATTCAAGCTATCGCCCCTCAACAAAAAAAATGTGTCTATAATACCAACCCCATTGCTATGATTTGTAGGAATAAGAGGCAAGATGGGACTAGGGTGACCATTGGTTTTTCTATGAGAAGTGGTTGGATTTTGAGATTTTATTTGTTAAACTTTCAATTTACTCCGAAAGTTTTACACCGAGTTTGGGGCTAAATGAGAATTGGGTACATGGTGTATGACTAGCCCTTAAATGGTCCAAGATGAATTGTAGCATGAGAGATAGTCCATGATGGATATGCGCAGTTGAGATAGCTTGCTTAGTGGATGCTTGACCTCAAGATGGTGTTGGCTTAGCTTTCTTCACCTGGGTGTTGGAGATCATCTGGTAGTTCAATGGAATCCCTTCAATGTTCAATGGAATCCCTTCAATGAGACCTTGTGGAGGAGCCCATTTACTTGGAGAGAATCCTTCAAGGGATGTGGAGCATTTTGCATCATGGAGGAGAGCTTTAAGCCTTAGTTGGCATGTGGCAGCTTGGTTCCCTATTCAAAGGATTGGAGATGGCTTGGAGACGCCTGCGACTTCAACAATGTTCTTGCAAGGGATAGCTGACTTAGTAGAGTTCCTTTCTTTGGAAGGATAGAGAGAGTCCTTGGAAGCTCGTGATGGACTGTTGTGGATTCGCTTTGCATAGCTACATCACCTTGGAGTCATTATTGTGCACATCACCATTGGAGCATGACACTTGTACTCTTGAGTTGATGTCCCACTTGTGTGACCTACAAGGGCTCATGTATGTTGCTTGTAAGGGCTTAGGCCCACATAGTTTTGTTGGCCTTCCTTAACTCTCATATAAATAGAGGCTTTAACTCTCATATAAATACAGGAAGGAGAGAGGACTTCTATACACAATCACCATAACATCATTTGTACTATTTTCTTTGTACTTAGCTTATTCAAGGAAGTTGCTAGGGTTTCCTCATGAACTCTAGGAGTTATGAAGTCTAGAGGGGACGTCTTCATGTGAAGTTTGCACTTGTAATTAAGGTTTTCTCTTGTGGAGGAGATGTTGGTGATGATCTTGATTCTTGGCTTTCTCTATGTCTTGGATCTTCACTTGTACTTGTTCATCTCTCTCTCTTGAGGCACTAGGGTTTCTTGGTCTTCTTATGCATCTTGAAGCATCTTGGAGTTCTAGGGGTTAGGAGTTTACCCCTAGAGATTGGATATCGGGTTTTGAAAGAAAATCCTAGGGTGGATTTCTGAAGAAGAAGAAGAGGAGGACATCTTGTCTTGGATATAGTGTTGGATAGATTCTTGCACTTGGTTCTTCTTGGTTGAGCTAGGGGTTAATGATTTACCCTAGCTAGGGCTTTGTGAAAGGTTGGATTTTTGTACTAGCCTTGAGAGAAGTCTATGGTAAGTACTTGTACTTCATCTTGAGCTTATATATGAAGTTTCCAACTATCCATATCTTGTGCCATTTGTATATTTTAATTTCAACTATGTTCTTTATGCTTTGTTATTTACAATGATCTATGTCATGTTGATTGACATATGTAAAAGGGTAAATTGTTAGGTGATTTAACATCTAAGAGAAGAATACCAGGCATTGTATTTATTGATGTTATACTACTATATCTATTTTATAACAGCAATAAATACAACCAATGATGTCAAGGTCTCTTGGGCCTAATGACACAAGGAAGGGAGGGGTGACCGAGGCATTGGGTTGTTGTCAGAGTCATCGGGCACCATAGTGGGATCTGGCATACATACATACATACATATATATATATATATGATGTTTGTGTGCAACATCTTCTAGAGTTCCCACTACACTTTCGCCTTGTACTTCGGGTTTCTCTAATATGGTCTTTCTCTGATTGACTTCATGTCAATGATCCTCAAATCTTGAAACTCTAAGAATGCCTTTGAATTCATGGTAGCTATACACAAAAACATTGGCAAACTCCTTGAACAAGGCAATTGCTTCCTCTATTGTCCTATTGTCATAATGATCTATTGTTTCCAAATATTTTGACTCTTAACCCTCTTTTGCAATGTTGAACTACTTCTTTGGATTTCCTAATGCACCTTCTATTCATTGTCGATCCATTGATTCCTCCCGAATATTCCTATCATCAACCTTTTGTAGCTATGGAGGATTGATTCTTCCTTATTGAGAATCAACACATTAAATACCATTTTATCATTGTTTTCAACTGTATGTTCCCCCTAATTAATTTTCTCGAATACTTGGGTTAGGTTTGTGTCTACATCAAATGGGCCTACTCCCCCCTGGGGTAGGTTTATAACTCGGGTTATATTACGGGTAGATATATGTCATAATGATTCTCTCCATATAGTTCAATGTTCAATAAGTTTTGTAATCATAAAACTAAAAGAGGGAGCACCAGAAAAGCAAGCTTTCTGCCCACGATCTTCTATCGATTGATATAGAACCAAATCACTCTTTGCGAATAAGAACCTAAATTAGGGGATTATCCAATGGCTACAAAATGGTACTCGTATTCCTAAACGCAATCAAAGGAGTAATATATGTTTTCTTTGGCAGTTAACTCAACCCACTTAACCTCGAAAAAAGGCTTTCCTTCATGATTTCCTTTCTTCGAAGGGAGGGGGGAAATAGGATAAAGGGAAGAGTGCCCAAAGACCTTAAGAGTAGATCTACAACCAACAACACAACATGAAAGATGAAACAAAACGATCCAAGCCCCTGCCCTTTATCAATAAGCCTCCTATGTATTTATTGCTTGAGGCGGGGGGAAGGGAAAGCATACAAGTTAGGTCACTTTCGATAGGCCTACGTTTGGTCTCATTTTTTGCAGGAAAGGACATGACAAAATCGTATCGATGGGTATGCTTTCGAGAGAGTAAATATAAGGAAAGGCATGGCGTGAATCAAGGCTGAAATTTGACGGGTAAATAGCCATCATTTACCATTTTACACGTCAAAATACAACCACTTCATAAAATTAAACATCATTAATGAAGTGTGAATTTTAATTTCACCCGTCATTTTGAAGTACATTTTTATTTTTACACATCATTAATATCTATATCCCAAGCCCACACACACACACATATATATAGTAATAAATTAGTAATAGTCTTACATTACATAACACACACACACACACACACACACACACACATATATATATTCCTAATATCGAAATTTTGATTTTTGTTATGGTCTCGTAACTCGTTGTCTCTCCTTGTTAAGTAAACTTGACTCGGTCATGATTTTTTGGGCCCATGGTAATGGTCCATTGTATTGCTTGTGAAGAAGCCTATTTAAAGGTTTCCAGAATAAACCTTCTTTGTCATTATGTGTGTGCTTGGTTTAATCATCATGTTTATTATCTTTTTTTGTTTATTATATTTTTATAGACATTTTATTTGTGTATTATATGAGGCAAGATATGAGAATTCAATGTTTCATATAGTTATTATAAATGTTATTTCAAAAAAAATCAACTATTATTATGAAGGGTAAAGTTAAAATTTAAACGTCAAATGAAAGGCAATGTTAAAATTAAAACGTCATATAAAAATTTCTTAACGTGCAAGGTAGGACATCAAATTTCAACCTTGGCATGAATTATCTCCCTTATAGAAGCTTGATCAGATGAAGGACGAGATCTATACGAATTCTTGCATAGAAAAGATTGATTAACCATAAATCATGTATGTAATGTTAGAATGATACGACTGACTTCGTCAACGGAATTTTTTATGTAGGAGGCACTCACATAAGTAAGGAGGTTGAGGACTCACCGAGAGAGCAATTGATAGGTGTGTCAAGTGAGATAAATAGAAAGCGGCTAGAGGGAGATCAAAGATAGTAAGTGACAGTGAGCGACCTTGAGGCACTCACTCGAAAAGGTCCCTAGGGAGTAGGGAGAGGGAGAGGGTTTTCACACTCAATTGACCATTTAAAAGGGGGGTTCGAGGGACCATTCATTCATTCTAGCCATAGCCACGCCATTTCATTCCAACAAAGAGTATTCGTTCATTCTAGCTCCAACTAAGTTCTTTTGGTGGGAAATCATTCTATGTTCTGGCATGAACTAGTGGGATCAACTCATGATGCTGCCCCCAATGACCCGGGGGCTCCCACCTCAGTTGGCCATATTCCGTCATTCCATAAAAATAAGAGGGAACTTGGATTTATGGGTGTAAGTCAAAATTGTGGTAGACGGTAGTTATGTAGCTTGCTTAGGAGTTACAAGTTGTTGGGAAATATAAAAATAAAGTAGAGCAAGTTGTTGGGAAATATAAAAATAAAGTAGAGCAAGTTGTTGGGAAATATAAAAATAAAGTAGAGGGTTGCAAGGCATAGAGGGAATGAAGATCTAGGCTGGGTCTGGGGCATGGTGGTTGCAGGTCGTGTAGCTCAGGAATGCGCGGGTCATGTAGATCCATATTCAAAAGGTCGTGTAGCTCGGGAATCTGAAATGGAGTTCCCAAATTGAGAAGCAAGTACATACAGTTGGCAGTACTGCCCCATTAGTTCAAGTTCCAACTCCACTGATGATTGGAGTTCAACTCTTGAAACGAATTATGGTAACCAAGTTGGGTTCACTATTCTAATTAGAATGATATGCCATTATACCATCATGCATAAGCTCTCACACGTTTAACAAAAGTTTGCTAAATGAGGGTTGGGGTATACGAGGAATAAAGTAAGTTTCATATAGAAGCCAAAAATAAGGATCTGATAACCCGAATGTTCCACCCCTCCTCGATAATATCAATGAATGAATTCGAAATCATGTGAGAATAAATAAATCTATAGCGTACGATCTAAGAAAGAGATTTTATCCCATGCAAGATCAAGTTCAAAAAATTGGGCAGAATACGAATGAGATCAAAAATGCCATCAAAGATATGAGATAAGCAATGGGTGGAAAGTTAAGGTTTGCACACTCTCTCAACTCTGGCCCCCACCCAATACGTAACTTAATAAGTGTTGTTTCACCATTAATATATTGAATCATATGCTTTCAATAACTAGAGAGTTGCTCGATTAAGTGGGCTAAAGAGGGATAGACTTTGAGAAAGTTCTGTCTTCTCTTTCGAAGTGTCATCACTTTAGTCTTTCCCCCACCTTCTTCAAGAAGTTTCCCTAGATATCATTATTTTTATATCAGATGAATTTAGTGTCCAAGTTGAAAGAGATAAGCAATCATACAGTCATGAAACAGGTAGGTATTCTGGTGAAGAAGAAAAGTCTCCAGGGAGTTTCTAAGAGTAGTGTTAGAGGAGGGCAGGGTTTGGCTTCCAACTCTCTCTTCTCTGAGCACGATAGAACTAAATTTGTTTTTGTTGCTTATGCAGTCAATCCAGTTGAAGGAGCTTACCTTGTTGGAAGGGAGAATAACCACATGGGTAACCACTGCTACCACAGGAGTCGCAACCTAATAAAGGATAACCACCTAAGGGAGAACCCCTATAGGGCCTAGGAAGAGATGGAGATTCCGTCGTTTCTGATTTAGATTCTAATGTTCGAGAGGAAGAGCTAGATCATGATTCAAACAGCATAGCTAACAACACCCCTTCCAGTTCTAGACCCATCATAGTCATAAAGGCAAGACAGGTCCCTCATAGCCAACAACATCACCAAAATAGTTCACGGGGTAGCAAATCAATCCACAAAGGCCACGGATCAATCTGGGAACTAGTCCATGGTTCACTGGAGCAGCAATCAAAAGGGCGTCCAAGCAACAGTAGTATGAAACCCTAGACGTCACCCAAATGAGTAGCAATAAACCCTAATCAGACATGCGTTTTCTTAAATCAGATCTCATCTTCAAGACACATTCATAATTAATGCTTAGGCTTGTATTTATAACCTTTAAGGACTCCTAGAAGGTTCTACCTTCTAATCTTTCATTGACTTAGGGTTTAGACAAAAGGGTCAAGACACCATTCATTAAGGAGGGTCACCACTTATAAAATATAAATTAAAGTTAAGACATCAAAACAAAGGGGTTTAGGTACCACATTCAAATGGGGCGGCTAGCACATAAAACCAACAAGTGAAGGTCAACACAAAACAAGGTTGTCACAAAGCTAAACCCCATAGATCAAGGATGGGTAAACTGTTGATTTTTCTAAGCAGCATCGAGTGCCATTCTCTGGGAGAATGGAGGCACCTGGTCAGTTACCAGATATTGATCTAGTCTGGGACTGGAAACTCAGCCTGGGGCTGAGAGCCATTCTCTGGGAGAATGGAGGCACCTGGTCAGTTACCAGGATATTGATCCAGTCTGGGACTAGAAGCTCAGCCTTGGGCTGAGAGCCATTCTCTGGGAGAATGGAGCCACCTGGTCAGTTACCAAGATTTCACTGTATGCCCTAGACTGGGTCTAGGCAAGTGGTGTACTCCTCCCCTTGATCTATGGGCTGTTGGACCTTCTCAAGGGACTGATCAACCCTTATTGAAATACCTAGCACTTAATCTTGGTGGCAACAGGAGGGTGAATTAAAGCAATTAATAATTCTCCTTATGATGATGCACTTGGAGTGGACATGAATGAGGAACACCTGGATGACTTGTTGAAGAACCATGAAACCCAAGCATCACTTGGTTTGATCCTTGTACCCACCAATAGAAGAAAAGAAAAAATAAAAAAATATATATTCATGGGTCGGCTTGAAGAGCTCAGCTCTTTATTAAAAGAAATAATAAAATATGTAAAGGCACAGGTCGGCCTCAATTGAAGAAAATAAAAATTTATACGGCACAGGTCGACTCCATTACATTGGTTTATTTACCATTCGACTTCTATAAATAAGGAGGAAGATTTTCTCATTTCATATCCATCGATTTTGAGTGTCTTCTTTGTTTCTAGATCAGCTCATGGGTGATATTTTTCTGCTGGATTCTCTCTATACTACTGGCTCTTATTCTTTAAAGAAGTGGAAGCTTCAATCTCTTGTTCTTACCTTTTTTACTACTGCCCTATCTCAGCTAGGGTTTGTTGCTGCCACCAAATTCTATCTGAAACTTACTACTGTGTACTCCCGAGCTCAGCCAGGATATTTTCAAAGCACCCGAGCCCTGCCAGGGCATCTCTCTGTGCACCCGAATTTTATACAGGGTCTGTCCCTAAGTTTGGCAGCCCTCATAAGTCTTCCACAGGTTATAGCAGACCTGGAAAAGGTGTGTACAGGTCACTACAACCCAGCAAAAGATCTCGGTCCCCTCAGTAAAGTATACACCAGCAACTTTTGATAGTTACAGGCTTGTACAGGTTGACAGTGTTAAATTGAAATTGCTCCAAGCAACATCTACAGTCATCTAGTGGCAGCTTGGAGGCAACAGTCATTGTACAAGGTTCTTCTTGTTCAATGAAACAAATTCCAATTTATTGTGAAGGCTTGTTTTAGCCTACTTTTGTACAAACTCTCATTTTGGAGATATTCTATTATTAATTGCTTTGGGGTTTTTGTCCTTAAAAGGTTTCCCCGTGAAAATGATTGTGTTCAACTTTCTGTGGATGTCTGACTACTGCTAGCTATCTCTGCATTAATTTTTTATTTACAGTCTGTTACTGCTATCAAATTTTAAAATTCTTAACATGGTATCAGAGCTCTGCTTGTGAAGTATACACCATTTGAGCAGGTGACTGTACCTTCCATAGACCTTGGGACAGTACAGACTGAGATAGCAGACCCTCAGCGGATCAGAGATGGCTTCTTCTGCCACTTTCAGACCAGAAGACAGGCTTGAGGGTTCAGCAAACTTCAATTCATGGAAAGCAAGGCTTATGGCCACCTTGGAAGAAAATGATCTTGATGACTTGGTCATCAGAGTTGTAGAAGAACCCACATCATATGCAGGAAGGGCAGCGTTCAAGAAGAAGCAAGCCAAGGCAAGAAGGATTATCTATGACTCAGTCAAGGAGACCGTAATGCTTGCCATAACACCACTGAAGATAGCCAAGGAGTGTTTTGACACTTTGACAAATCTATACGAAAAGAAAGCACCCAGTCAAAAGAGAGTCTTGAAAAACAGACTTCGTACATTGAAGATAGAAAAAGATGGAGTGGCCTCCTTCTTCACAAACATTGCTCAGGTAAGAGATCAACTTTCTGCTATTGGGGTTACAATAGACGATGATGACCTTGTACAAACCGTTTTTGATGGCCTTCCAAATTCTTGGAAAACTTTCTTGGCTTCTGTGAGTGGACGTGAGACTCAGCCAAATTTTGAAAGACTTTGGCATGACTGTTTGGAAGAAGAAGGCAGAGTTCAAAGCAGAACTAGGGGTCCTAAGGAAGGGAATCTTGCACTAACAACCAAGACTAAGAAAAAGTTCAAGAAACCCTTCCCTCCCAAGAAGAAAGAGAACAAGCCACAAGGTAAGCAAATTGATATGTCACAAATTGAATGTTTTAACTGTCACAAAAAGGGACATTATGCTAGAGACTGCACGCAGCCACAGAGAAGGTTCAAAAGAAGGTTCCAAGCATCTACAGCTGAAGAAGAATGCCAAGTCTTCCAAGGAAGAAGAGTCAAGAAGAGAATACTACTTGATTTCTGCTCTAGCAGGTTCCATCACCAACAGTTCAAATTCTTGGTTGGTGGACAGTGGAGCATCAAAACATATGACAGGTTCTCGTGAAGTTCTTACAGGTTACAAAAAGAAGAAGTTTGCCACTCAAGTAGAACTTGGAGATTACTCCACCTACAAATTGAGGGAGTGGGTTCAGTTTCATTTCAACTTGATTCAGGGACCATGTTGCACATTGAAGACATACTGTATGTTCCAGCCTTGACGAAAAATCTCCTTTCTGTTGCTGGCTTAGAAGATAAACGCTACAGAGTTATATTCATGGACAAAAAGGTTCTGCTATGGTCAAAGAATGAAAGGTTGAGTGCAACAGAATTTATTGGGGTTCGAGAGGGAGGCCTTTACAAGGCATTTGGGCATTCTAACTCAAGCATTGGTTCACAGTACAATCAACCTGTTACCAACTTATTTGTACCATAGTTGGATTATCTGAAGAGCCGCCATTTGACAAACATGATGAATGTTTGTATTCCAATGTATCAGATGATCCAGCATTTATGCCTAGCCAGTTTTCGCTAGTCAGTTTTGTTTTTCAAATGACATGACCATGGCCCCATGGGGTTTGTAATAAAGTGTGCTAGTAGGATTTGAGTGTCTCGGTCCCCCATGACTTGATTAAGCAACTAAGGTATTCCAGGGATTTTTTTCCCTTGTTAGTTATACTTTGCCTATAGCCGAGCTATAATCAATGAGGTTTTCTCCCACTTCCTCCAAAGCTGGAATCCCCGATTTTGAAAATTTTAGCCATGGGGGGTTATTAGAGTCCAACTGATGTATATAAGCCTACTAGACACTGTTAGAATAGTTGTCGGTCATGTCCTAGGTCTCTAGGACCCCCGGAAAAAATTTTGAAAAAATTTTACCAAGTCCTCCGGTTTGGGGTTTTTAATTATTTTTTAAATTTTAATAAATTTCTCTATAGTTTAAATAGAGAAATTTCAATTTGTAATATGTCAGTCATCCGGGATCCGAATTCAGTGATTGAAGGCTCCAGACTTAAGCCAAAAATCATTCATGATCCCCGGACCAGTTTATCCTAAGTTTCGGATGTCAATTAGGCCTCATAATTAATAGTTTCTCATAAAACCCAGTTACATAGAAATTATTAATTAAAATAATAAAAATGATTATTTTGGAGATAATCCAAATCTCTCCAAAATAATCCAAATAAAGTAAAAGGCTAATTGACATGGCACTGGACATTAATGAAGATTCCAATCATCTCAGTCATCATTCAGTTGAGTATACAGTCAGCACAAGCTCATTTTCACCAAGCAATTCGCCCTCCTTCATGCAAATCTGCGAATTGGTTATGTATCACTTAGTGAATGGGTCGTTGGTTTGTATTAATGACAAAGGAGGGCGCCCTCCTAAAAATTTGCAATCACTTGGGCTTGGCTCCATCTATAATGAGTTAGCACTTATTACAAGGCACCAAGCCTCACCATCCAAGAGCTCACACCTTCCTTAACTTGGAGCTCGAGTTTCCACATGGAATTCACCTATTCACTTGGTGATGGTTCCTATGGAGAGTGGGGGGCGCCTTGCCTAGGTGGAGGTCACCTCCCTACTCCCAACCACCGAGATTCGATTTGTTTGGTGGTTAACTCCAAAAGCTTGGCCCAAACTTGGTGTTGATTGGGATTTTGACATAGAGTTCGATTTTGAGACTAGTGCCATTGGCTTCCTTCATGGCCAATTCGAATTAGGGTTTTAGGCTAGTGTTTTGCTATTTAAGAGAAGCCATTTGGGCTCTTTCTTCATGGAGATTTTGAGCATGAACACTCTGCCAAAATACTGTTGTAATATCTATTTAAAACATTGAATAAAGTTGAGACTTTGGAGGTCCATGCTGGAGCATTTGGGGTGTTCTTCACACTATTGGTGATATCTCTTTCATCTTGTTCATTGTTTTATGCAGATTCAATATTAAATGTATGTTCTAGCTTTGATTAGAAATACATTTTTCGATTTTTGTATGCTTCATAACAAGGTTTTTGCAGGGGTTTCCCAAGGTGGAGAAAGGCTTAGTGATTAAGTCACTCTTTACTTAACAGTGGTATTCGGCACCTAATCAATATATCTTGCAGGTCTTCAAGGTCTTCTCTTCATTTCAAGAGAAGAAACGTTTTAAAAGAGACTCGTCTCTTCCTCCATCAACAATCTCTCACTTTCTTGGTTATTGGTTACATGAGATCTACCTTCATACTTTGTGGAAAACCCTTGTCTAGCTTGATCCAGAAGTTGAAGCTTTGTGTGCTAAGCCTAGAATAGTTTGCCCTGCTTAGCCCATTCGTTTTCCCCATCTTTATCCTCTTCAAGCCATCCCCTTCAAAGCTTTTTGTTTGGCCCTAGCTTTCCCTCTCATCCCATTCCATTCGTCCCTCCTCCTTAAGCTCATCCTCCCATTCGTTTTTGCCTTCAAAATCTCCTCTCGTCCATCCTTAAAGTTGCCCTAAAAAACACTAAAAATACAAAAACGATTTGGATATTTTAAGTTTTGGTTAGTTTGTAGTAAGTTTTATGCTTTGAAAGATTAGCAATTAGGCATATTGTTAGATCTATTACTTCCACTTTTAGTTAGTTTGCATCTCATATTTAAATCTTGCCTTGAAAAAACGAATAAGCATATAGAGTAGCTCGTTTAATTGCATCTAGTTTCCATTTATTGCTCTTAGATTTTAAGTTTATTTTTATCTTGCTAATGACTAAAGGGTGTTTCAAGTGAATCTCTTGTGTAGGTACTTTTGAAGAGAAAAAAGACTTGAGGAAGTTTTGAAGTGAAGAAATCCAAGCAAAGCAAAACTTTAACAAACCATGAGGATGATCCAAAACATGACATTGTTTTCTATTATCCTTTGTAATAGCTTATAAAAGCTAGTTTGATTTTCCAAGTCTCTATTTTCTGCTAAGACCTTGCAAGGATCTCATTCCCAAGGCATTTGTAATCGAATTAATAAAAGGCTAAGTGGAGGAGTCCTCTACTTTTTTGGGTTTTCTTCCCCATTTGGAGAAGAGTGTTGTGCTTGTTTAGTTTAGATCTTTCTTTTCTATATGCTTTAGACTAGCTTGTTATTTCATTTCTGTACTCCATTTCCAAGTTTTGACTAGAGTAAGCAAACTTTGGGATTGCATCCCAAAGGCCACATAGCTTTGTGGTAGCTTCTCGTTCCCCATTAGCCTCCTTGCCGAAGTTCCAACTAGCTGGAAAGTCTCAAGGACTAGTGGTTCTAGTGATCAACCTTGTTCGGAAGAAGATCCCACTTTTAGAATAATTATGTTTGGTAGAACACTAAATTTGCTTTCAGTATTTTCAAGCATTTTGTTTTAATCTTATATCATCATATTTTTTAGTCTTTTAAAGCTCCACATTTGTTCTTAAAGTTACAACTGCTCCCTTTTTCATAAAATAAACAAAGCCTCTTGAATTTGGCCAAATCCAAGTCAAGAGCACTCTCTGTCGGAGAGCATTTAGTTATTGCATTTCCCTTGCATTAGGCATTTAGATTAATTAAAGTCTCTTGAACTTTGGTCTTAAGACTAAGTCAAGAGCACTCTCTATCGGAGAGTTGAACGATGCTCTAATAATAAAATATTCCAACTCACACCCCCATTAATTAATTTGTCTTGGTTGTTATCTGACACCCGTATGCTCTGCCAACCTGAAAGGGTTGGGCTAGTACTCAGAAAGGTGTTAGATCTGTTAATCTCATAAGTGATAACCTAATAAAACTTTACCCCAACCAAGCAAACCGACGTTAAATACTAAGGTTGCTCCCTGAAACAGGTGGTGCCGAGAATCCACTGGTCAGACTCGGGGGCGGTTCAAACATTGGACACCTATCCTCTTGAATCTAGGTGCTCTCGACTTATCATCTAAGAGGTTGCCAGTATCTTTCCCGGTTGGTTTTTTCCTTTTTATTCTTGTGTTCTTGACAGCCTAATAAACAAGATCACTAAAACATTCAATAAACCAAGATTAATTCACAGGACGATCTCACGAACATCACCACTTTGAACTCTTGTATCAAGCAACCCAAGCACTCAAGACTATTTTTTGACTCCATAAGGCACTGGTCTTTGACATCATTTTATTTGTTTATTATCTATCTGGAGCATTTATATTTCCATGGTTGTCTTGCTTTAAATTCACCAAAGTGTTTGTTTCTCAAATCTCTTGTCTCATATCGTAACGTGGATTGCTTCTTTATCTTGTGTTTATTTCAATTGTTAAAATTGTGATCTCTCATCATAAAAAAAAAACTTCTAAACAACACTCATCCGCATCACCCCACACATCTAAAACACTTAAAACATTGAGCCATAGTTAACTCTCTGTAGGGACTACCCCCTTGGCTTCGTTAGGAGTTAGCCTAAACGGAGGAGCTAGGATTCAGGTGACAGTAGCTGGCTCATTGCTTGCCCCCAAGGCCATACTTCTCCCCACTTCCAGTGAGGGAGACAGCTTTCGAAAGATTTCTACTGCTGGTGTGCAATTTGGCGGACAACACAACCCTTGTGAGTTATGGCACTGAAGGTTTGGGCACCTCCATTATACAGCTCTCCCTGGTCTTCAAAAGATAATTACAGGTATGCCTGAGTTTTCTAATGAACATAATGGTATTTGCAAAGGTTGTGCCCTTGGTAAAAATACCAAGAAGTCTTTTTCCAAAAGTAACAGTAAATCAAAAGGGATTTTGGATTTGATTCACTCTGACATTTGTGGACCCATGTCTTCACCTTCTTTAAGTGGTTGTTTATACTATGTATTGTTCATTGATGATTACTCTCGTAAATCTTGGATTTACTTTCTAAAGGCTAAAAGTGAAACTTTTGATAAGTTCAAGGAGTTCAAGGCGCTGATTGAAAATCAAATAGGAAGACACATCCGTATCTTGAGGTCAGACAATGGAGGTGAGTTTGAATCTAATGATTTTGATGACTTTTGCCAAGAAGCAGGAATTAAGAGGGAGTTGACTGTACCTTACAACCCCCAACAAAATGGGGTTGCAGAAAGGAAGAACAGAACAGTCTGTGAGGCTGCTAAAGCCATGTTGTGTGATCTAGATCTTCCTCTGTCTCTGTGGGCTGAGGCTGTTGGTACTGTTGTCTACATTCAAAACAGAAGTCCTCATGCCATTTTGGGAGAAAAGACTCCAAAAGAAGTCTTTACAGGTAAGAAACCTATAGTTGACCACATGAGGATCTTTGGCACTCCAATCTACATCCATGTGCCAAAAGAAAAAGAGATTAAAGCTAGAGCCTTCCGGAAAGAAAGGCACATTTGTTGGGTACAGTGAAAATTCAAAAGCCTACGGTATCTATGTTCCTGGTCAAAGATACATTGAAGTCAGCAGAGATGTGATATTTCATGAGGAAGTTGTTTTCCGCCACTCCAAAGAGCTTCCAAAAGATACAGAAGAATCTCTTTTCAACATTCCAGACTCTCCTCATTCAGAGAATCAGAGGGAGGAAGAAGATGAGCCTCGAATTCCAAATAGACCAACTGAAGCTCCTTTTGGGACATTCAGAGAAAGTAAGAAGCCCCAGAAGTACTCAGGTCTTATGAGTAAGCTCATTGATGCAGAACCTTCTACATTCAAAGAAGCAGAAACTCATCAGGTATGGATTGATGCCATGATAGAAGAATATAATTCCATTATGAAAAATGATGTGTGGGAAATTGTTCCTAGACCAAAAGGGAAGTCTGTGGTGACTTCCACATGGATCTACAAAATCAAGCATGATGTTGATGGCAGCATTGAGAAATATAAGGCAATATTTGTGGCACGAGGTTTCTCACAAAAGGAAGGCATAGACTATGATGAAACATTTGCTCCTGTTGCCAGGTATACCACCATCAGGACCATCATCTCCCTCGCTGTTGTCTTTGGATGGAAACTCCATCAAATGGATGTAAAGACAGCTTTTCTTAATGGAGAAGTTGAAGAAGAGGTCTACATTAAGCAACCTGAAGGTTTTGTGACTCATGAAATGCAGTCTCATGTGTGCAAGCTAAAGAAAGCTTTGTATGGACTCAAACAGGCCCCAAGGGTCTGGTATGCTAGGATTGATGGTTACCTTCGCAGTTTGGGATTCTTCAAGAGCACTGTTGATTCCAACCTTTACTTTAAGTTTGTTCAAAACCATGTCTTGATCCTAGTCCTATATGTGGATGACCTGTTCCTTACTGGAGAGGAGCAACTAATAGCTCAGTGCAAGAGGGAGCTTACTTCAGCATTTGAGATGAAAGATCTGGGACTCATGCACTATTTTCTTGGTTTAGAGATCTATCAGAAGCTAGATGAGATCTTCCTATCTCAAGGGAAGTATACAGTTGATATCTTGCAGAGGTTTGGGATGCATGACTGCAAACCCATGAGTGTACCCATGACATCAAATCTGAAGAAGTTACGTGACTCAGCTACTTCTTCACAGGCAGTGGATCCTACTCAGTATCGCCAACTTATTGGATCTTTGATGTATCTAGTGCATACGAGACCAAATATCTGTTATGCAATGAGTGCATTGAGTCAGTTCATGTCCGAGCCGAAGCACATACATTGGATAGCTGCCAAACATGTGCTCATATATTTGCGAGGTACTATTACTTATGAGCTCAGATATACCTCCAACAATGGAGTAATGTTACTTGGATATGCTGACTCCAATTGGGCTAGCAGTACAGTGGACCGAAAAAGCACATCAAGTTACTGTTTCAGTTTGGGATCGGCCATGATCTCTTGGTCCAACAGAAAACAGGGTTCCATAGCTCAGAGCACAGCTGAAGCTGAGTATATTGCTGCCAGTGATGTCTGCAGAGAAGCAGTTTGGCTTAGAAAGCTTCTCTCTGACCTGTTTGGTGGAAAGCTTGAGCCAACTATTATTCATTGCGATAATCAGAGTTGCTTTAAGCTTTCAGAGAGCCCTGTATTTCACGATAGGTCAAAGCACATTGAGATGAAGTATCACTTCATCAGAGATATGGTACAGCGAGGTGCCATGGAGCTCTAGTACATCCGTACAGACGAACAAGTTGTTGACATATTGACCAAGTCTCTGTCATTGACAAAGCTTGTGCACTTTCGAGACAAGCTTGGTATTGCAGAGAATGACACTCTCGCTGAGAGGGAGTGTTGATTTTTCTGAGCAGCATCGAGTGCCATTCTCTAGGAGAATGGAGGCACCTGGTCAGTTACCAAGATATTGATCCAGTCTGGAATTGGAAACTCAGCCTAGGGTTGAGAGCCATTCTCTGGGAGAATGGAGGCACCTGGTCAGTTACCAAGATATTGATCCATTCTGGGACTGGAAGTTCAACCTGGGGCTGAGAGCCATTCTCTGGGAGAATGGAGCCACCTGGTCAGTTACCAGGATTTCACTGTATGCCCTAGACTGGGTCTAGGCAAGTGGTGTACTCCTCCCCTTGATCTATGGGCTATGGGACTTTCTCAAGGGACTGATCAACCCTTGTTGAAATACCTAGCACTTGATCTTGGTGGCAACAGGAGGGTGAAGTAAAGCAATTAATAATTCTCCTTATGATGACGCACTTGGAGTGGACATGTATGAAGAACACCTGGATGACTTGTTGAAGAACCATGAAACCCAAGCATCACTTGGTTTGATCCTTGTACCCACCAATTGAAAAAAAGAAAAAATAAAAAAATATATATTCATGGGTCGGCTTGAAGAACTCAGCTCTTTATTAAAAGAAATAATAAAATATGTAAAGGCACAGGTCAGCCTCAATTGAAGAAAATAAAAATTTAAAAGGCACAGGTCGGCCCCATTACATTGGTTTATTTACCATTCGACTTCTATAAATAAGGAGGAAGATTCTCTCATTTCATATCCATCCATTTTGAGTGTCTTCTCTGTTTCTAGATCAGCTCGTGGGTGATATTTTTCTGCTGGGTTCTCTCTATACTGCTGGCTCTTATTCTTTAAAGAAGTGGAAGCTTCAATCTCTTGTTCTTCCCTCTTTTACTGCTGCCCTATCTCAGCTAGGGTTTGCTGCTGCCACCAAATTCTATCTGAAACTTACTACTGTGTACACTCGAGCTCAGCCATGATATTTTCAGTGCACCCGAGCCCTACTAGGGCATCTCTCTGTGCACTCGAATTTTATACAGGGTCTGTCCCTGAGTTTGGCAGCCCTCATAAGTCTTCCACAGGTTACAGCAGACCTGGAAAAGGTGTGGACAAGTCACTACAGCCCAGCAGAAGATCTCGGTCCCCTCAGTAAAGTATACACCAGCAACTTTTGATAGTTACAGGCTTGTACAAGTTGACAGTGTTAAATTGAAATTGCTCCATGCAACATCTACAATCATCTAGTGGCAGCTTGGAGGCAACAGTCATTGTACAGGGTTCTTCTTGTTCAGTGAAACAAATTCCAATTTATTGTGAAGGCTTGTTTTAGCTTACTTTTGTACAAACTCAGTCATCTCATTTTGGAAATATTCTATTATTAATTGCTTTGGGGTTTTTGTCCTTAAAAGGTTTCCCCGTGAAAATTATTGTGTTCAACTTTCTCTGGATGTCTAACTACTGCTAACTATCTCTGCATTAATTTTTTATTTATAGTCTGCTACTACTATCAAATTTTAAAATTCTTAACATAAACACCCCTCAAACCACAAGACCAAAGGTGTAACCACAAGGTGGGAAGACCACCCTTCTAACACCTTCTAACCACAAGACAAGGTAGTAAGACAACCTTCTAACCATAAGACCAAGAACAACAAGGTGGAAAGACCAAGGGTGTACAACCAAGGTGGGGATACAACCCATTCATCTCTCTCTCAAATGTACAAGTGTTCCATACAGTAACTGAAAGTTCATCATCACCATATAAGGAAGGTCCACACTGGATGATGTGATCTCGTGGTCCTCCTCCTTACTCCTAAGGTCAAGTGCTAGTGACTTCATCAAAGGGTGGCCAGTCCCTTGAGAAGACCATCTAGCTCAACCATCTCGAAGACGTAGGAGAGGAGGGCATCACACATAATCATCTTGGTTAACTAACCAGGATCCACCTGGTTAACTGACCAGGTATGTACCTGCAGGAACTGCTTGGTCCTAAAGCAAGAATCTGCCTGGTCCCAAACCAGGATGTCTCTGTCTCAACCTACAGGATCTGCTTGGTCCTCGTGACCAAAAAACTGTCTGGTCCCAGACCAAAATACCCTAGAGACAAATAAGGGCCACATGCTAGGGACTTTGCCATGGCATCAACTTGCTTGGTCCCAGACCAAGAACCCCAACCCCAGTAAACTGTAGGGATTCTAGGGTACCTTCTAGGAACTTACTCTGCCTAGTTAACTGACCATGAACCCTAGTTAATGGACTAGGGTGCCATCCTCTGAGAGAATGGGTCTCCCAGGTGCATTAACTTTAACAAGCCCGTAACAAAGTAATTAGTCCTAATTCCGGGTTTACCTTACGATCAAAAGCTATATCGAAACCTAGAGCAAGCAGCAAAGCTTGTTGTTTACCTCATTGAACCAGTCGATGATCCAGATGCAGTTGTGACAGATGATCCAGATGCAGTGATTGTTTATAGTTCTAAAAAATATAAGTTTTGATAGTAAGCACTATTTGGCTTTGCACCTTGTAGAGGTGTTATGAATCTATGTGTGAGTAAGACATTGATGATGTCATTTAGTCAGCTGTTAATCCATTTTAATCAGAAGTGAAGGCAAAAGCCATGAAACGGCCCGTAGCAAAGTAAGTAGTCCTAATTCCAGGCGCATATACAGTAGTTATTACAGTTCCAGGCGCATAGATAGGCAAAGCACATTGAGGTATATATCACATAAATCAGACAAAAGCATGCAGAAATCAAAGCTTTAACATTAAATGAACATACGAGGAAGGCACCTCACCGGAATGAGAAACGTTAGAGTTTTGCCAGAGCCGGTCTTTGCGGCACCGAGGACGTCTCTGCCACAAAGGGCATGAGGAAGAGCAGCCCTCTGAATAGCTGTCATACGAATAAAATTACCATCTTTGAGGCCCCTCTTCGTCTTCTCTGAGAGCGGCATCTGGTCGAATAGTTTCGCACCGATATAAGGAGCCAAGACGCTGTTAGTGTCGACGACGGGAAGCTCTGAAGCAAGAGGGTTTGTGCCCGAGTCAGGCTTGCCCGCTTCGATTCGGGCTTCCAAAGATTCGATCTCTTGCACTTCATCTTGTCGTTTTTCCTTGCGGGCTACTGTGGAGAACTTGAACTTTGGAGGCGCCTTTGCATTTTTTTTGTTCTTGCCTTTTGGATGCCACGGGAGTCGATCCATTGTCTTGTGGAGGGAAGAAGCATCAAAAGAACCCCCCTGCTCCTTGTAAGGTGACGGCGGTCATGCGTTCACCCAACGACCTGCACACAATACATTTCAATAGTCAACACAGGGTGGCTCAAAAACGGAAATAAGAAACCACAACTCAGAAACAAGAAATAAACCTAAAACGATCTTCATACCTTGAAATTGAAAGAACGAAGTGTTGAAGATGACAGAGTTTTCTTAAAACCCTAACCGTGAAAGAGATTGCCTTCTATCGTCCTTTTCCCAGCAGGTTGCCGATCAGTAAAAATGGTTGTTTCGACCTCATAAACTGCCAACAAGGGCAAACAAGGAAACAAGGCTACAGCGTAGCAATACCTGCCGAATTGGTTTTAAGAGGGGATATGAAAGAAGCAATATTCAATTAAAAACTTGGTTCTCATAACTTGTAACACAACAGCAGTGCCATAAGTCGCAGTAACAGCTTAATCCCTACTTTTAAATTCAAAAAATAAAAATAACTTGGGGAAGAACTTGAACTTCAATATCAATATGTTGTAAAATGAGAGAAAGTTGTGTGTATGTAGATAAGGGGTAATTTTTGCTTATGAGTTCGAAAGGTGATAGGCATATGAGGTCGAGTCATGTGGCAATGATGTAACTGTGATTTTAGTCACCATATGATGGTAGGTCTTTGATTTTCCCTCTGCTTTGGAAACATATTTGGATGTCTATTTCAAGACAACATATTTGGTGATGTATATTTTTTTTTCCCATAAATGTACAGATTGATGATTCATGTTGTACCTTCCAAGGGCATTTATATATGCATACAAGTGTATTCCATTTTCTATGCAGACATAAATTTTCATTGCACTTTGTATGTCTTTCCAATATTGTTTTGCGTATGTTGTTCCAATAACTTCTACTGTAGAAAGTTCTTCCATCTCATTTTCAAAATTTGATTGAAGTGTGTGTGTCATGGAAAACCTTGTGTATTATTAATGAATCAATACGAAGACAATGTTGAAATGAGTTTCATGTTACTTTCAAGTGATGTGTACACATAAAAATAATATTAGTGTTGTGATGTTGCATTATTCCAATTTTCAGTATCGACTACCCAAAATATTCTACAGAAACAACTATGTACAGGACCATTCATACACGTCACTCTTTTAAGACCTGCAGTTAGAATAAAAAACATCCTTTGTTCTGTTATGCCACATAATTGTCTCGATGAAAACAAAAGCAAAAGCAATTGGATGCCTAGCTTGAGAGCCATGCAACAAGTCGTTCCCGCAACTCGATGCCATGTTGCATTGTTCATGGAGAACTGCACCCCCACTTTGCCGAGTATGTGTGGGATGTTCACATTCTCCACAACCTCCTATCTATCTTCCTTTTGCAACCTGCATGCCATGTAGATTCGTTACTACATGGATATTGGCAACAGATGTGAATTACACCTGATAAGTGGAAGCTATAGGGAAAAGTCCCTCTTATGTTCTTTTTCCTTCACCAGAACGCGATGGATATTGGTATTTATGAGCTTGGATGATCTGGATTTATGAGGAGGAGGAAAAGGATAAGGAACGAAGGATGCTCTGGCCGATTTGTTGGCAAATAGAAAATATATATCTATCATTTTTAGATGTGTAGCTAAAACCACAGACCAAAATGGAAAAAATTACGGCACATGGCACTGCACCATAGCAAAGCAAAAGAAATCCACATGCTACCACTTGAACCTGTGGAATAGCGGAAATGGTCCACAATCACTAATACGTCGACATCATGAAAACTTGTCCATAATATATCAGTAATTACCACATCCTACCTTAACGTGTGGTTTTGGGCACACAACTACACCATAGCAACAAGACGTGCTCATCATGCAAAAACATCTGCTCAAGCTAGCGTACCATTGGGAAATGGAGGTGGTAGGGAAAGCAGACCACTTGGTGAAACCATTTGTATCTACACATTTTTAACCCCTTAAACATTAAATCGGGGTCAACAATGCTTTGTCTCAGTGCAAAATCTGGATCTCATGGGAGAATGCTAGTGCAGCTAAGACGTTCGTACTCAAAATGGTTCATTTTTGTTTTGTGTTTCTATTGTAAAGATTTTGTGAATTGTATTTGGTGTTAATTATGTTTTTGTGCAGATATGATGCCTTGAATTTGCTTTAGAGACTGAGTGGAAAGAAGATTCCTAAGCGTTTGAGCCACGTAGAATTTTGTGACCGACTTTGCACAAAAGGGATGTTTTTTTTTCCATTGGTTTTATAAAAATCCAATTTTATTCCATGGAAACATTGAGATGGCGTGTCACGTTACACGGGTGTCAAGAGGGGTGATGATAATAGTCATCCATAACACGTAAATGCTTTTAATGGAGGGGGGCATGTCATTTCTATATGCCATGCCGTGACCATGGACAATTATTTTTATGAGAGGTGGCAAAGAGATGGAGGCTTGGTTTGAGAGTGTTTTTGGATTGCAGGTGGTCTCAAAGGCATGTTTCAATGGTGTGAGAGGAGTAGCTACGTGATTTTTCAGTGGCTAAAGGATTAGATAGTACATTCTGCCATGAAAACTGTGGATTTTATGAAGTTTGTGAATGCAGGGGGATTATATCAGCAATGTGGTCAACAGTTTCAGCATCATAATCGTCATCCATGATATTAATGCGGCAACAATTTAGATTCAGAGCCAACCTGTGAGATTTTATCTCGTTGACAACACGGGTAAATTGCGTATATGGGTGCAGTTCCATGGAGCTTTGGGGTGGTTCTCACTGGAGCAGTTCCATGGACTTCGTATCCGCTCTCATGGGACATTGATGGCCATTGAGCGCCATGATTCCACTTTCTGGTAGAAACATAGTATCCAGGTATATCCTCGAACTTCACCAGAGTTGAGAGCAATGTGATGGAATCGAAGGACGATATGGTGAGGGGATTAAACTTATGAAAGCGGGTTATTTAGAGTAATGACTTTCTTGACTTGCAGAGTGTACCATTGCTGGATTATGGTTGGTTGTTGAACATTCTATTGGGGATTTTGATTTGCATTGCCTTCGTCAACCACGTCTTGCTTCCCAATATTGTGTATGATATCTAAAGCATTCAGTGTTGTTGTCAGTAACATAACAGTTTATGAGGTGCTTCACAGAATGGTGTGGTAGCAGTGCAAATTATTGATTTGAAAAGTGGGACTAAAAATATCATGAGAGATCAAAACTCATAGATTATGGCTTTTTTTTCCTCTTCCATGTGCCATTGCTTTAGATAAAGCCCACCCATGCAGTAGACGCAACTTCTGACAGCTTAGTGTTAGGCGCCTCTCTCACTGGTAACGAGACCAAAATTTATAAGGGCGATATCTTCATATTGGATTTTTTCAATCTCAACAACAATGGCATTGAGAAATGGGATTATTGAGATTACAAAGTGGGGGAAATGAAACGTCAAGAAGAACTTCAAGAGATACGTCAATCCCGGATATTCAAAACCCTATAAAAACCCTTAGGGTTTCGATTTATCCCAAGGGGTTCCGCCCTTATGAAAAAGACACTTCTCTTCAATCACGTTTAGGTAGTTTCTCATGGGATAATGATACCACTTTTATTAATTGGGTTGCAGTGTGAGATCACAACCGTTGCAATCAGCAGCTAGACAATGTTTGAGAACCGTATGATGTGAGGATTGATTTTTCATCCAACGATTTTTCTTTTCACATCCCGACACATGTGCAGTGGCAAACTGGTGGTTGATTGGCAGATTGATGTGCAGATGTGGATGTATAAGGGCGAGTGGAGTCATGTACGCGAGCGTGGGTTGATGGTCAACGTCAGCTATTGCAGCAGGAGGAGTGAAGTGAGGAGGGTGTGTGCAGAAGGGAAGAGGGCAGTTGTTGAAGAGATGCACGCGAGTGTTTGGAGAGGAGCGCAATGATTGCAGTGAGTGTGTGGAAAGGGGTTAGCCTCAAAGGATTGATGTATATGAATATGTGTGTCATAATTTTCTCTTGGATTGCATGTTGTAACATATGTATTGAAGAAACTCTTTGCAGCATTGATTTGATCTAGGTCTTGCCAATTTAATGTTTCCATGTTAGGAGCTCCATCAAGCCACAAGAAACCATGTATATGTGCAGGGTCAGGAGGTTTCCATTCATACCTATAAAAGAAATGTTAGAGGGTTAGAACCAATGACAAATATTTAAAGGTTTTTTAGAGACACGTGCAAGTAGTATATAATGTGTACCTATACCAATAATATGTTGTGTTCATATTTTTTTAAGCATCTCCTCATGGAAGAGTGAAAATATTTTATGCATGCATGCATTTATGATGTTGGGCCTATCAATGATATTGCAATTACACCAACTCCACTCAAAATATTTATCAAAAATTGTAATACATGTCACGTTCTTCTGTATAACACTGTGAATGCAAGGATAGTGGATCCAATGAAATAAACAATAATGCTTAATATTGGTCGAGGTACAATAATCATATTGTTATCTCCATACCTGCATGTTTAAATTTATTAATCAATTCACCATTAACTTTATGAAGTAAACATATATTAAATTAACAAGAGAAATAGTTGCAAAGCAGCTAGTCCCTGCTTTAGAATTATGTTTACTTTGTCTAATTAATTAAGAAAAATATTTTATTTTATTACACAAAATTTAGTTTTAAGTGTATATATAAATCTTGGCACATTATAGAGCTCTTAGCAAAATTCGAATGAAAAAAGTGTTCTTAGCAAAATTAAATTTATTACAAATATTCTTTGTATCTACTCCACTATGTTAAAAATAGCAAACAATGAGCGATGTTGATATGGCTCGTAGCCACCCTTTTTCGTAGTTGGCGTATCATTTGATTTGAACTCATTTTTGTCTTGAATCAAATATAGGAAAAGATCCACGAAATGAATTGAAAGTAGACAAACATATTCATGTTTTGCCATTTTTTTGGTTTTGAGCGTTAGTATCTTGAAGTAACAATAAATTGCTTTTGTTAATCTTCTTAACTTTGTTTTTTGGTTTTGAGCGTTAGTATCTTGAAGTAAGAATAAATTGCTTTTCTTAATCTTCTTAACTTTGTTAATACTTCTAAGACGATGTTAAGCAGATTGGCAGTGTTTAGTATTTTGAGATCCCGATGAAATGATACACTATGACAATTAATTAATTATGTGTGTGTTGAATAGAAAACTATATATCTAAATATTAATAGAAAACATATCTTGAATAGAAAATAAACCATGGAAAATTAAGCATACATATATCAAATTAAATTGTTTATTTAAAATAATTATTTATATATTTAAATAATTTCAACACTAAAATTTAATAAATATAATTTCATTAAAATAATAATATAAAAATAATGTTTATAATAAAAAATTAAACTATTTTAGAATAACAATTGAATATATATATGTTTTCAAAATTTTGTTGGAAAAAAATATCTTTTAACAAAATATGAAACATGTATAAATAGAAAATAATGTACTTTTATATATACACTAACCTATCATAAAAATTTAGATAAAGTATACAAATATTTTATAAAAATATGTTTTAAAATATTTAAAAATAATACTTTATACTATTCTTTTATTTAAAAACTGTATTTCAAAGTATATAAAAATGTGTTTTAAAATACAATATTTTATACCATTTTTTTATTTAAAAAAATTATTTCATAGTAAGATTCTACACATGAGTTACAAAGCTGTCTATGTAATTTTAAAAAGGATTAGATTTCCTTAGGTTATCGCATGTATTACAACTACTTTAACCCTTGTTTGGGCTAAACAACAAATAGAATTAAGGTGCTAAAAGGAAAAAACGCAAACGAAATTGCCATCTCTTAATACTTTCACTAAAAATAATATTACAAAACTCTATCGGTGACACTCAAGTTTTTAAATAATTGAGGTTATGGCTATGAGCCTAACCTCGTCTAGTTTATGGGCTGATAAGATGTTATCGAACTAGAGTGATTGGCTCTAATTTATGGGTTCTTGATCAATGCTGAAGACAGTTATTTTATGTTCGCATGGCAAGGAATGTGTATTTTCAGAGTAATTGATAGTATGAATCTATTTGTGCTTTGGGCACCAACTTGATCATCTAGATTTTTCCATAAAATTAAAAATTGAAAATTAAAAATAGAGAGCATTATGAAGACATATTTGATGCTAGGATTAACGTAAAATAAACTAGATGCCTAAACCATATTATAGGCATGGATAAAAGAATGTTTTTCATAAATTTATTTTATCAAAAAACCAAAAAAAATACTAGGGAATTAGAATACCCACTAGGATCATACTTTTGTTAAACAGCTTTTTAATTTACATATATTAATTTTACTACTAAAATAAACATATATTTCTTTTTACCGAGTCCAAACAATTTAGTATTATTTTTTTCTCAATATTAAAATATACTCTTGTTAATTTGTTGTTTCCTATGGAGATGGGAGTATAATTGATTTCAATGTGTCCATGGATGTGAAAATAACCACATCGAACAATGGAACAAGAAGAAATGGTCAACTACTAGGGAAGATGCCTCATGCTTGCCACTTATACCTTCCTTTCAAAAATAGTTTTTAGAGTTTAGAAATAGTTGCGCTTGCCACTTATACCTTCCTTTCAAAAATAGTTTTTAGAGTTTAGAAATAGTTGCGGCTATTGTGTTATCGGTGACCATTCTGTCATGTGTACCGGCATGGACTGGCATAACATGGGAGTATTGTAAAGAGGATGTGAGACTTCCCAAAAAAACGAAAAAACGATAGTGTAGTGTGATGTGTAGTTTTGACATGAAGAACATTATGAAAAGAATAAAATAAGTGTACAAGTGTTGAATGCATACACCCATATGCCTGAGTCCATATATGAACATGTGGCACGACATTGACGTACTAACCCTTACTACTTCCCTGTCTTCATTTTCTTTTTTTTTGTTTTGTTGGCTACGTTGGTTGGTTGATGAATACCACTTGGTTGGTAGTCGGTTCACCTACATACTAAGAAGAGAGAAGGAAAGCTAATGAGTGAAGCAATCACTCACTTTGTTTCGTGAAACGATGGAAGAAGCTGCTCAGTTCTCACTAGTGAAAGAAATGTTGAAGGATAATGGGCAATCAGGTCCTTGTTTAAAACAATTGTAAGGCAAATAATGGTTAAAACTCATTTTCATATTGATTCAGTTAAAAATATGATCAAATAGATGCAAGCACTACAACTACCTCTTTAAATTGAATTAAAGAATTCCCATAGCCTCTGTTACATAGGTGGTATTTATTGTCCACATTACTGTCTACCGAATGAAAGAATCTAAATTCACATTTCCATTTGAAAGATTCCAGGGCTCCCATAATATGACTATTTTGTCGTTTTACTATTAACATTGTTTACAATGATCTCAAATTGAGTGGATATCACATTAACTTGTAGTTGAAAATACAGGCTCGAAGTCTTTGCATTCGAGGATACAAAATTATTTTTGGGTGATGCAGGATTTCCAATCTGCCAAGGATGCTCCTGCATCATCTCTTTACTCTTTCATGTGATGTGAAAGTGGCTAGAAGCTTGCCTTGTGTGATCCAATTTTTTTTTTTTTTTTTTTTTTTTTTTTTTTTGAAAACAAATGATTCATTTAATTAGAAATAACAAAAATGAATCCAATGTCTCCTAGTATCATAGATGGAAGAAATTCTGCAGCTCATATGAGCTTTTGGTTCTTGAAAGAAATGTGAGACTGGCATAGTATAAATAAGAGTTTTTCTTATCCAAAATCTTCGTTGCAATTGTTTATTAAGACGACACATAACAATATATGATTGTGCCCCCGATTCTCTTTGCTTTGCGTTATTCTTCAGATGACATTCTTATATATTTTATCTTCTAGGCTTTTATAGATTAACAGTGCAATTATGCTGTTGATACATACCACTTTATAATAGTTAGCACAAATAACTAAATATATCATTTTACACTATTTGGGTTGTATGCATGCTTTGGTTGAAGAGTTCTCTAGTTTAGTTTAGTTTAGTTTATTAAATTTCATTATGTACTAGGTTCTCCCTGGTTATTCCTGCAGTTTCACTAAGCATTTTTGGTCATTTGTAAACATTAATATAATTTATTTCTTTCCTTTTATGATTTAATAAATAGGTAATGCTGTAAATGCTGGTACAATATGGAAAAATATACTGTCATTTGGAAGACAAAAAACCTGGGTAATTAAAGCTAGTAAGGGCCACTTTCTATTGGCATTCAATTAAGATAAAAAAAATTGATTTGCCTGCTGCTTTTTAGTGGATTATGTCCAGCAAATTTCCTGAGATTAATTGAATTGAATTTGATTCTGTTTCTTTTTCTTGAAGTAGTTGGTGACCTATTTCATAGATCTTACATGCTGTTACTCCGATTTAATTATCAGACAGTATTCCATGTATGGAGACAGTTTTTGAAAAATAGCTCTAAGTTGTGTGTCTGGTTCCATCATTTTTTTTAGTTTGAAAAATAGCTGAAGGATGGGCCTCTATTTCATTCAGTGTGTGACAGGACATTCTTTCCATCACTGTTGAATGAGATGGCTGTCGTGGTTTGTTGCTTCAATACCCGTGCAAGACAGTTATTAAAATTGCACCTTGCCACTGGATTTCAAAAGTATTGTGTATGGCTGACAAGCAAAGGGGCCGGCGATCACTTAGGAATGTTCAAAAGGGGGGAAGATTTAGTAAATTATGCTTCCATCAACGCTCTGGCAATCCGCAAGATTCTGAAAAAGTATGACAAGGTCTGTCTATAGGGACATTCTGGGCTTTTTTTGTCAATTACCTAAGATCATGCTAAAAAATAACAAAGATTTGGTTGATTTTTCCTTTGAGTTTTTTAATGCAAAAGTACCTGTTCCCCTCTCCTCTTACCTGGGATCGGTCTCTATTTTATTGTTTACGGTTTACTTATTTAGGTTTATCCCTCTATTATACTTTTATCTTCTGTGTATTTGATCGTTTAGAATTTTGTTTTATGCCTTTCCTTCTCCGGAAAGGCACTTTCTCATTGTCATTGTGGGTACATTAATTTGATATTGGTGTATTTTTAAGTCTCATTGACCTAATTTTGTATCAGACTAATTTCTTTCTGTCGGTTTCTTTCATCTTTGTAGATCCAAAGATTTTCCAACATGACGTTGTCTTTTCTTCTCAGATTCATTACTCCAAGCAGGGGAGGGAATTTATTGCCTTAATTATTAAAGAGACTTAGTCTATTATTTAGTCAATTTCTTCAATATTATTCACCCTCCAGATTTTCAAAAAGATATAACTAGCCATCAAGATTTAAAAAAAAATATAACTCACCATCAAGAATTTCCAAAAAAATGTTACTACCAGATTTTAGGTGCTCACCGTAACAGGTGTTGAGTTGTGAAGTCGTACATAATGTAATACACTGATGACTTTGGAAACCTTGAGTTGGCCACACAGGGATGTGATCTATCCTTTAAGTAAGCCATTTTAGTAGTGGACTGTGTAACTTAAGAAACACTTTTTAATAGCTGAAGGTTAATCATTTGTCAACAGATTGAATGCCATTATTAATAAATGAAAAGGAAACAGATGAATACCAATCTTTCACCCAATTAACAACATCACAAGTGAATCCAACATGTAGCTGCGAATGACATAATTGAATATGCACAACAAAATGAAAAGTAGAAGAATACGAAGAAAAAAAAGACTCGATTAAATCAGTAGGTCCCTTTCCTATGGTCGATGAGCCTAAACTACGCTATGTCAACGATCGCAAATACGCTCAGTGACTTCCAGAAACCAAATCTCCATTAATTGAAAGTCAGTAAGATTACATCAGGTCTACAACAGTTCCAGTATGAAAAATAAGAGCATTCATCTCTGTTTTCTGGCTAGCTCCTTAGATTCCATTTGCAAGTTTATATAGATGTACATTCAGCTAAAGAGCATTGATCATAAGATAGGATCGACCCCATGATATTAGCATTCACAATCTCAAAATCATAAAACCACCCGTGTGTTGGCCCCTGCTTTAAGGGTTAATCAGTTCGACGAAGAAGATTCGGTTACCGAGCCTTATCTTTATGACATAGATTATCATAGAATAAGCTATATCTTAACAAAATTCCCATATGCCTTCAAAAATTATTGTGTACATTTGACTGGTGGCCGAGATCTATGCAAATATGAGCGTTGAGTGACACATTGTCAAGACTAAAACCCATACATATAGAAAATCTGGTAAAGTTGTCATCGAAGATTCGACCATAACTCCCAAGCAATCATTCACTTGGTTTGACCAACTTAATTTAAAAAACAAAAACAAGTGTACAAGTCTCCAAAAACAAACTGACAAACTCTAACTCAATGTTAAACGACATGACATGATCACATGCATGAAAACAAATGTAATACCTATAGTGTGAGCTACTCTGAGTGAGTGACACGTAAGTATTTTACTAAGACTACAAATGGATTTCGTAACCCATGCGGAAGGACACGTAAAGTTTCAATATACAAGTAAGGTTAGGACCAGTGAGGACTCTCGTTGGTTTGTTCTCTAGATTGCAGGTCCTGCTATGGAGATTGAGACAGGTCGTGCTAGGCTATGTAGGGACTTCCTGGAAGGCCGAAGACAGCACCCTTCGCACAGGTACTACCATCTAATTTCAGAGTGCTGCATGTCATCAGTGCTACTCATTTTGGAACTGTCTTCAGCGATTCGTTATTGCCTGTGCATGTCTGACAAGAAGGAACAATGCATCCTGATGCGTCGAACACGAAGGGTGTGAAAAAGTGGTCCCATCAGAAAAATCAGAAATAAAGAGCAGGCTTGCCCATTTCACCTTTTTTTTCAGAAGAAAAAGTAGCAAAGTGTTTATTAGACTGTTGTTTACACAAATACATTCACAGAAAATGATAGGAAGGTAGAACAAACCTGCATATTCACTTTCAATGTAAAACACATATCATGTTGATTTGTTTTTGTTGTTTTATTTGCAGGGCCAAGATTTATAAAAAGAATTCATAAGAAGAAATTCTGGTCTCGATTTTGTTTATTGGATATCAATCTATTTGTGTTACAGGTGGTCACGTTAACCCAGCAGTGACCTTTGGGCTCTTCTTGGCCAGGAAGCTGTCTCTTCCCCGGGCTGTGTTCTACATGATATGCCAGTGCTTGGGAGCCATCTGTGGCACTGGAGTTATGAAGGGCTTCATGGAAGGCGAGTACCTGTGCAAAATAATGTACCAAAAGAATTAACTGTACAGATAACTATTCTATCTGGCAAAATAATGTACCAAAAAGGATGGATGTCTTACCAATCCAAACACCATACAATGTAAGTATTCACTGCTATGGCTAATATGATAATCTATTATTATTATTGTTATATATATCATTTATAACATATTCTGCTACATGCCCAAAAAATTAATAGAAAGCAGGTTTTCCACAGCAGCTAGCAACCTACCATCTGCCAAAATATGTGTGCTACCTGTTTCCAGGGAAAAATAGAGTGGGCGGTCATCATTCCCCTCACAAAAACTCATTGTCATGTCACTTGCACTGCAGCTTAGCAGACATTGATTTGTAAATTTAAGTCTACCCATCTTCATCTGTACAATCCCAAGCCTTGGTAAATCCTTTCTCCATGTAAAACTTGGCCATGCAACACTGTTCCATGGCTCCAAGCAAAAACCATTGGAGTTCCCAACTTATATAGGCATGAAAAAAAATTAAAATAAAATTACGAATTCATCACAAGGATCAATACCTGAGAATGAAGACAAACCTACAACCCTGAATCCATTACTGGACAAGCTCATGCACCCACCCCACATCTGGCGATTCTGTTGAAGAAGTACAATCATGAATGAGATTTTCTCTGGTAAGCCTTGCCCTCAAGTCTTTACCCGATTCGACCCTCTGAACAGGCTCTTCAAACCATTCACCCACGTCGTCGACGTTTTCTGAGTGAGTCGGTGTGCAGGGGAGACTTTGAACAACGCAATGTCGCACGTTGCAAGCTCTAGGTGATACATGTCCAGTCCCACCATTGACCATTTGGGCTTGAACTCGCAGCCATGAAGGTACAGAGGAATCCTTCAGCCTAAGGCTCTGCAGTGAATTCATGAGCTCCACCATTGGCTGCTGAGAACTAGTTTCAGATAAAGACACAAGCCTTGAACTTGACAACCCTCTTGAAGCTTCAAAGGGCATTGAGGAAATTCTTCAAACTCGAGTTATTAATTCGAACACCCATCTCGCTACACCCATCTTTTTGTAAAAAAGACGAGCAATCCCCATTACTCTGTACAGAATCATACCCACAGCTCATGTCTGGAAAATCAAGAATGCTCAGAGTACTTCCGTCGTTTTGGAACCCAAGACCAACCGCGAATCTGGAAGGCAAAGAATTCATATAATATGAATTCAGTGACAAAGAAAACTAGGCTTCATTCAAATTCAAGCCACTATTGCGACTGGGTGACATGAAATAAGCCAAATCGTTGCCATCGTTTGCAGAAAGAAAGATCGCTAAAAAAGGACCAGGGAAATGGTCCCATAGAAAACGCAGGTTGCTCCACAGAAATGCTTGACATTTTTCTATATCAATCAACAATCAGACAGACAACAGAGAGATCCGACAAAGCCAGAAAGACAGACAGTAGCAAATTCCAAATATAATCAATCAAAATCTATTAACCCCACAATTCCTTCAGAGTATTGCCATCCCTGAAGGCCGCCTCCATTCATTCCACTACCATGTCCTGCCATAAATATCAGAAATACATTGTATAAAAATATTGTCGTTAAACCCCTCGTTGTGCTCTGTGACTTTTTTGAGGCGGTGCTAGACTTTGAAACATTATATTTTCATTTTATTATTTATTATTAGAATATTATGCAGTCAGCATAATAGTATCCTGATAGTAATGATGCATGTCAGAGCATAAAATCGAGAGCCTATATTTGAAACCAATTTTTAATGCAACTGAAATAGTTTTTAATGCATGTAGATACGTGTAAATTTTAAGTTTTTTTAATTTTTATTTAATTTTAATAGTATTATTTTTAAAGAAAATGTCACCTCCCAGCAGGGGTATTTTGTCATATCAAACTTCTTGGCCAATAAAAAATTTAGAATATTCAATTTTAAAAATTCAAATAACATTTTTTATTTTAAAAAAAATTAAAATTAATATAAGTTTTTCCAAAACTTACGAAAACAACTCTAAATAGAAAGAAATTATTGAAAGTCAACACATTTAGATGACCAATCGATTGCTAGAATCCCTGCTACGCAAGGACTAATAAAGTGTCCTCGTAAATAGCACCCAAATCCAAATCCATTATAAAGAATGTATTAATTTGATTTGGGTTTTTTTGTTTTGTTTTATAATTATACAAATAGGGATTCCTTACTAACCAAGCATTGATAGAGAAAATAATTATTTAGGAAAAAGCAAGAAGGAAACCTACCATAATGGAAGCATTCATTAGATACTTTACTCATTGACTATGAACGCGCGAGGTTGTGGGCTTGTTGACTTACTTTGTATATTCCACTTGACTATAACATTAATTAAACATTCCCTATTAAATCTGTCACATAAATAAATCTCTCTTCTATCATATACTATGCATATTACGTATAAATATATGTCATAACGATTCCAAACAAAAAAAATCTAGGAGGGAATTTACCTTAAACAAATCCACGAAGGATAGAAGGTGTGTGTAACTATAAGCCTGTAAGGTGTGAGTGACCAACGATAGGCGCGTGTTCGATTCCTGTTATCCAGTCGTGCCCTTGTATAATGCCGCCCCTTGGAATGATTTAAGTACTCATTCAACAACTGCTCATCCTGTTTCGCAGCTTTGCTTTTCATATACCCTGTTTGTCTTCCTCCACGCATCCAGACACAGGACACTATAACTTGTGGCATTTAAAGACATCAAGCTTCTCCAACCATGTCAAATCTTCAACACCTTCCACCTCTTCTAGCTCGCAGGATCTAGAGAGAACCTTGAAGATCACATAAAATACATGCATGGATATCACATGTTAAAGCCTCTCCGAGTTATATAGAGTTAGGTAAGTAGGTAATCCTAAAATGTCTTTGAAGAATATCTAGTTGTAAAAGGAAGTCATGGAAAGGTTACCATGCACAATAAATACTTTCAATGGGTGAATCGACAACATTATATATTTTAAACTTGCTTAAAATATATCGTCAAAACTTAACCTATGACTTCTTCAGAAGCCAAGATCACAATCACTGTGTAGCACAAGTCATAACTTGATTCAATTAAGTTATTTTTTAAAATTCAACATTGATCATTATCGCTGGTTCTTATTCAAGTACTCACCAAATCACTTAGAGCATGAGTGAGATGAAGACATATTTATAAACATGAGGTCTGGATGTGACAAATTGTGATTGCATAGAGTAACTGAAGCATTGATTTAATTGGGCTATTGGCATTACTAAACCTCAACTTGACCTTATTCATCAATTTCATTGCTCCATTTTAATTCTCCATTAATGATTCATACATTATTACTAATTAGCCACCCACGAACGCTTAGCTTCCACAACTTTGTTAGCATAGCCAATCCCCATATGCACTTCACACATTCTTGTGCCCACAACTCCTCCAAAGATGTCAATGTTTCCATACTTGGAGGCTCTTCTAACTCGTATATCCCAGTAACACTTAGGATTCTAAGCTTTGTAGAGTGCTCCAACCCCCGTATGTTGTTCAGCTTAACACACCGGTGTGCCCACAACTCCTCCAAAGATGTCAAGGGATCCATACTTGGCAGCTCTTCTAACTCAGACAACCCATCTAAGCTTTGTCGCGTGGTCCAACCCCCGTATGATGTTCAGCTTCACACACTCGTCTGCCCACAACTCCTCCAAAGATGTCAATGGCTCCATACTTGGCAGCTCTTCTAACTTAGACATCCCAGCAACATTTGTCGCGTGCTCCAAGCCACGTATGCTCTTCAGCTTCACACACCCATATGCCCACAACTCCTCCAAAGATGTCAATGGCTCCATACTTGGTAGCTCTTCTAACTCGGACATCCCAACAACATTTTCCACGTGCTCCAAGCCACGTATGTTGTTCAGTTTCACACACCCGTCCGCCCACAACTCCTCCAAAGGTGTCAACGGATCCATACTTGGCAGCTCTTCTAACTCGGACATCCCACGAACACTTAGGATTTTAAGCTTTGTCGCGTGCTCCAAGCCCCATATGCTCTTCAGCTTCACACACCCGTATGCTATCCTTATCCTGCTCTTCAGATAAGGATATGGGTATTCCTTATCCTACCGTTTCAATTCCACAGCTGCTTTGGGATAACAGGCAACAACAGCACCAACAACAGGTTCCCATTGGTTTTCAAGGGGGTGTTAGCAGCCATTGCCTTCCATTGTTGCCCTTAAACAGGCCTTATAGTTATAATGATAATAAAAACATGAACAAAACTGGCGTTGCTGCTCCCAGTGGCAGCAATGCCGCGGGTTCGAGTCTAGGCCGGGTTATTTATCCATTAGGTCGAGAACATGCATCTCGAGCGCTACTTTTAAGTTCTGTTCCTGCTGAATTGAGCGAAGAGGATTTGAGGCGCGAATTGGAGGTCTGGGGTCCTCTTCGTGCATTGGATTTGGATAGAAGATGAGAAGGGCTTGTCATGGTTCTTTATTATGATCTCAGGATGGAAATCCAGGAGCAACATTTGATGCAGCAACGCAAATTGTAGCAGCACTACAATAGTCTGCTTCACAAGAAAAAAGAAAAGAGAGATGGAGATGAGAATGATCACAGCGATAACCACGATCGAATCCCCCACCAACACTGGTATTATCACGAGGACTCGTAGGAGAAGGCCATATGGGCACAGTACACCATTCCTGTTGGGATCCCACCTAGCCCATAAGGCCATAACCAGGGCACTCTGGTGGTTTTCAAATTGGTATGTGTGTACTACTCTGTGTGTGTTCTGGATTTTGACTGATTAGTACTCTATTTATTTATTATTTGTTTGCTTGTTGTTCGCATTTGTTGTTTTGCAGGTGTCGTGAAGGAGCTCAAAGAGACTCCGACTAAGCGGCAGCACAAGTTCGTAGAGTTTTATAGAAATCCGTCGTAGAAGAGAATCAAAGTTATTTAACAACATTTACTACTACCAATTTAATAGATATGGGTGGGTAGAACTCGATCAAAGCTGCAATAAAATGTAGGACTCGTTAGAGCAGCACTTTCAAACTTTGAGATTATTTTATCTATTCCCACCCAACCTCAATGAAGCGTGTTGCTGAGGATTCACTAAGAATTATGGCAAACCCCTTTACCGAGTTTCGTTCCTTGCGCAAACGAACCTTAGATCGAGGCACAGTTAAATCCTGTTACAGTTTATTCGGTCAGTGGTGTCTCCGTTCAGTAGTAACACGTAATGCCTGGGTCAGTGGTTCGAGTAATTGTTGCACCACACTCTTGGGTCTATATCGATCCGTCCGTAGTCCCCCACCCCGCTCTGTAGATGGAAGTTGTCCATCCATCTTGGCATGTCGGCGTAATTAACGTGTGGATGTAAATTCGACATGGGGTAGCTCCCCATTGGCCGTCGATAGATAATGAAAGCCTGAGGGGAGTCGGCCTCTTAAAATACGCCTTTGGCGTAATAAAAATAAACGAACTTTTATAAAATAAAATATAAAGAAGATTAACTCTTATTCTCAAATGAAGAGTTGGTTTATTATTGATTGTGTTTTAATTTTTTTTTATCAAAAATACATTTCCATCATAATGGCTCAAAATTTTGAATATAGGATTTTTTTTATGTAAGATTTGAATATTTAGTTTAAGGAAGTGTATAATTGCTCAAAATTTTTAATATAAGATTTGAATATTTAGTTTAAGGAAGTGTATATAGAAATTAGATGAAATCTTTATGTGAAATTGAAATGGATTTATTTGGAGAAACTAGATTAGACATAATTAATGATTAAAAGTATGGTAAAGTGTTTTGATTAAATAAAAACGAGTAATTTATATGTTGTAAATTTATATGATTTATAATTTTTTCTTTTTATTGTTATTTTAACTTTTTTATAATTTTTTATTAATTTGTAATTATTTTATTATTTAAATTGTAATTTTAATTATATAAATAAATTTAACCTTCTTAATATTGATATTGTGTTTGGACAATCTTAATAATTCAAATATATTAAAACACATAATATTAAAAACTTAATTAGAATTTGAAAGTAAGTAACACACTTACTCTAAGATAAAAGAGTTAAACATGCATACATAATAACAAAAATATCAAAGCAGTTATTTTTATATTTAATTAAAAATTATTAAATAGAATGATATTATCCATTTTACACTTCAAAGTAAAAAATTTACACATTTGACATTGATTTGTTAATTACTTTTTATAATTATGATATTAAAATTATATTCTAAATCATAAATATTAAATTTAAATAATATAAGGAAAACACAAGTTTTAAATGTAATTAAAGAGAAAAAATCAAAACTCTCTTCCCTGTCACAATTTTTATATATAATTATGATATTAAAATGATCTTTTCAATCATAAATATTAAATTCAAATAATATAGGGAAACAAGAGCCGCATGCGGTTGCATCTTTGGGAGAAAAACGTTTATGATGTGCATTTTTTATATGTATTAAAAAAAGCATTAGATATTGAGCAAAGGAAAAAACAATTGTAATTTTGAAAGTCACCATCTATATTATGGCAATATATGTATTTATATGTTCAACAGATAAAGTATGTAAGCACAAATTCTAAGGACAATGAACAAAAGATACATAAAGGTGTAGGCCATGTAAAGGTAACAACCATATAAACTTTATGTTTGAAAAATTAACTTGATCTAGTGATAATTGCCTCTAAAAAAAACTATTATGGAGACCATGGCTTCATGCAAAACCAACCAAGTATTATGTTTAAGCAGCTAAGTTGATGTAGCCATATTCACCGTACAAAAAAGAAACAAAAAGTGTCAGGGAGCCTATCACTACATAGTGTCGATTTCTGTTATGATGTTGTATGCATCAAGTGTGAAAACAACATGCACACAAAGCCTTTGTAGGTGAAAAACCATTGACGAAGTGTTTGTTGTGTAATGCTCATATGTAGTTACTACAACTGTTGTGCAGTATTCTTGCAGGTGCGGAAATTTCAATGTGCAATCCAGTGTTTCATCCTCTATTTCAAGAGTAAATTCCAGATAATGCTCATGTTTGGATGGTGTCTTTTGTTTACAGATTGTGCATTATGCCAAGCTACTAGGAATGTGCTTGTTGCAATTGTAACAGATTTTGCGAAATGGAGGCGTGAAGGCATTTTTTGTTTTCAGTTTTCCATGCACATGGAAATTGCAATTGGTCAATTCCACATGAAATAAGAATTGTTGATGGCAGAAAAATCTAAAGCAAACAGCATAAATTTTCAAAATCACATGGCGAGTGCTTAGAAGACAATGTTGAATTGCTTTGATGCAAATGTGGAAAAGCATATTAAACCAATCTAAGACTATAAACCCCAAGAATAAAGTACAATAATCTAGACTATAAAGCACATATTCAAACTATGGCCACTAGATATTGGTCTTTAGCAAGAAACAATTGCATAAAGCCTATTGCTCACTGCAATCAATGAAGCTTATTTTGATTTCCACTTTGGAAATTTGCACTATGTTTCCTAAGAAGTCCAAATCAAAGAAACAATCACATTGATGCCTATGCATAATTGATCGCAATATACAATTATATACAACTATGATAAATAGTTATTTCATATAACAACTTAGGATACACATGAATAACATGAAAACTGCATTGACAATGAGAACAGAACGTGCAACAAGAGTATCAAACAACTACTTCATATAACAACCCAACATAGACATGATTAAGATCAAAATTGCATTTGCAATGAAGGCAGAAAAAACCATGGAAAACTAGAAACTTAGGCACAACCAAGGCCTAACTCATGCACATGCAGGTGTGGTCCACTTTCACATATTCAAATTTCCATGAGTATTAAAGAACAATAATAAGATCCAAGCTCTCAACCATGCATCAAGGTTCTATTAGTAAACAACCAATCCAATGAACACTTGCAACAAATAATTAATGCGGGTATTATTGCCACACATGCAACATACCATCAATGTCAATATTATTGCCTCCAACTACTATGCATATGAATGCCAGAACAAGATATGCATCTGCAACCCATGCAAAACTAAAAATGCTCTGATAAAGTCAAAACCATTTACCTCAGATTTAATTGAATGATATGGTCAAAAGGTGATGTTGCTCAATAGGCAGGCTCTGGTATAGGCACTAATGCCAACTATACATGTATTTTTGTTAGTTGTTCTACTCGTTATATTTCCCATGCAAAATGGCCAACCAAGCATGGTCATTGCATGAATTGTCTACCAGCTTTAAAGTGAATTGAAAGTGGGAGGAACGAAAAATACTGAAGGCTCGAGTTGAGGAAAAGGGGATGTGACTATCCAATATACATGAGAAAAAACAAAATCTGGGGGTATATGTGCTCTTATAATAGTTTAAACTGCTTCATGATTTAAACTAGGCTATGTATACGTGCCATGATAACACTCATATGCATTAAAACCATGCAAGTGTGGGTTCTTTTCTCTAACTAAAATCTTCCATCCAAATTGGGAGCAATATAACTACAACTTGCCCCTAAATCAATTAAAATGACAATGGGTTGAACGATAATCGTATCTCCAGTTTCAATCATATTGGGTTTGTGCTAAGCTCTTTATCATCCAAAGATGCATAAATTTTGAGAATATCTCTAACCACATCCTCCACTGTGCTTTCTTCATGAATGTTATGCACAATTCTCATTTGGTCTCCCCTGTGACAATGATTTATGAATGTATGATTCCCTTCACATCCCCAACATTTGATTTGTTGATTTCTCCCTTTTCCTTGAGACTTTGCCATCTTTGGTCCATTCTGGATTGGATTGCTCCGTTGAAATGAATTCTACTAATTTCTTAAGAAGGGAGGTTGGAATCCTTTCTTCCTTTGATCCTATTTATATCTTTTCTCATCCCTCCAAGGTTTGTGTACATCTTCTCTTCGTTTATTCTCATCATATATATGCTTAGCCTTTTAAATTGCCTCTTCAAGGGATTTAGGTTCATCATATTGGATTCTATATTTGTAAAAGATAGGCAATCCACTTAGGAACCTCTGTATTTTTACCTTTTCTTCTTTAAGAAACCCAAGTTCCAACATAACTCAACAAATCCATAAGTTTTCTCTCATATTCTTACATGCTCATAGCTCCCAACTTGAGCTCAAAGAACTCCTGCATTTTCCTTTTATAATAATGTTCAGATAAGTACTTCCGTTGAAAATATTTTTTTAATTGTTTTCATGCAACTCTCTTCTCACTCATATGCTTCACTTCTACTAATTGATCCCACCATATGGAAGCATCCCCTTGCAGTTTATAAATGACAATTATGGCCTCCATATTTGAAGAGTAATTATGCAATTGTACACATTTCCTCGTCCCTAACAACCAAGCTTCAACGTCTTCTCCTTGTTATCACCATCAAAAGTAGGTGGCTTAATATTCCTAAGCTCCCCTTGCAATACTTATTCCACGTGTCTTCTTTTATGATGCCTCCTTGGAGACATTTATGGGTTGCTTCTAGAATACTATGTAGTATAAGGTATCTTGGCTGCATGACGTGATGAATAATGATGCTTATGACCCCTAGTAGCACTCTTTGAGTGTCTATATTTCTCATGCGATCTCTTCTTTGAACTGTCCATGTATTCTTTTTCAGGGCATGAAGCTTATCCATCTTGCATTTGTTTATGTAACAATTTTAAGCTTTGAATGAGTTGAGTGTTCAATTGATTTTGTTGCTCCCGATCCCTTAGCATTCTTTCTTTTTTTAGACAAGAACGGTTATTGATTAGATTAAGAAAAACAGTGGACTGAAGGGTTACAACATCTGGTTTTATATATATGCAAGAGATAACAATTCCAACAGTTCCCAAATGACCAGGTCCAAACCACTACTGATAGATTACAGAGACATAAAATAAGAGAAAAAACAACCAAATTGGTAGGAAGCATTCTTAAGTTCGGATTGTGTTGTTGCAGGCTCAATCATCTTGTCTCCAAAATGTGGCTTCTCTTTTTTTTGCACAGTTTTCCAGTCCAAGGAAGGCTTCTCAGACTAAATGAAGACTTCATCCACTTATTTGATTTGGTGACCCACTTCCTCAATTTAACTGTGGATTTGCTTGAGCCACCTCACCAATTTTCGGTCCCACACCTCCTTCCATTCATCCTTGTCACTGCTTAATGGAATTTTCTAGCAATAGTCACTAGCTCCGAGAGTCTCCATGATAACGAGCCGTTCATCCCCTTCATGCTGACAGCTAAACACTCAACGCCTTCCTCATTTCCAGCGAATTAGTTTCCTTCCACTTGCCTTTCGGGAGATGCGCTGGACACTGCTGCTTAGGGAGGAAGAGCTGAGCTATATTGGTGGTTGACATATAGATCATTAGTGTTCATTGCATTCACCTTATTTGCTGCATGGTCAGCCTTGGAGTGCAACTCATGGAGAATATTAATCAAGATGTCGAAATGATCTTGAGATTGAATGAATTCTGTAGAGCAGTTTGGATAACCTTACGTTTTGACATTGGTTATTTCCATTCATAGCTTGGATTATTAAGCGAGAATCTCCTAGCACAATAGCTTCATCAACCCCCATAGATTCCAATTGCTTAAGTCCTTGCCATAGTCCATAAGCTTTGGCCATGTTGTTTGTATCAATTCCTATATTCCAGTAGTATTCTGATTTAATATTTCCATCGGGGCAAATGATGACCCCTCCCCCTCCTGCCATACCAGGGTTCCCTTTCGAAGCTCCATCAAAGAAGAGTTTAAAAAGTTTCCTCTCCTTCATCCAAATATCAAACTGAGTGTGATCCATTCTTATTTCCCAAACTTCCAGTGATCTTCTAGCCATAGCTGTGTCTAGAGAAGAGATGTTGAAGGAGTGCAACCAGTTGGACTCTTCAGGCGAAAGGTCAGCCTTATTTTTAGGCAGTAAAGTAGCTCTTAGAGTTTCTCCCATAAGAGCTTGAGTTTTAGAAGCAATTTGTTCTGTATATTGGGCCTTATCATTGAATATTCTTTAATTGCGCTTGATCCAGATTTGCCAAAGGATAAACTTTGGGAGTGTTAACTAGCAGTTTTTAAGACCTGCTTTTTGGTCCAATGTCCCTTGATACATTCGGTCCCAATTAGCAATAGTCTGGTGAATATTTCCTGGAAGATCTAATATGCCAAACCAGACCAATAGGTCCCAGACATTATAGGCAAAGGGGCAATTTAAAAACAGATGTTGAATGAATTCTTTACTTTTGTTACAGAGAGGGCAGCGAAACAAATGTTGAATGGATTCATAAATATTAAATTCAAATAATACAAGGAAACAAGATCCGCATGCGGTTGCATCTTCGAGAGAAAAACGTTTATGATGTGCATTTTTCATAAATGTATTAAAAAAAGGCATTAGATATTGAGCAAAGGAAAAAACAATTGCAATTTTGAAAGTCACCATCTGTATTATGGCAATATTTTTTTTTCATAGAAAAATTCAACTTACTATTAATATACGAAATAGTAAATAAGTCCAATTGTCAGTCCAAACAAAGGCATACACACCCTGTCAAAAGAAGGACCAGGGATAAACCGGTCACAGCCGCAGCATGTGCCATCAAACTAGTTCGGAAAATACCAATAAAAAGTGCCACATGTCCCTAAATCAACCATAAGTCAATATAGAAGCACATCCAGAAGCATAACAGTGACTATATGCCACATCATCAAAAAAGTACCGATCAAAAAATAGGTCCAAAGTATAGACAACCGCAAATACCAATCACCAATGGTACCGCCATCCGAAATGTAGTAGCTAAACAAACCAAAAAACATCAGCATGTAGCAAAGTGTAATGACGAGATTACATCCGATCTGAAAATACCAAACAACATCTGCAAGAGGCTGTAATATAGGCCGCAAAAAGTATGTGAGAATATATAAGTGCCCAACAAGTAGTTGGACTCAGAATATTTTAAGGATCTGCACACAGAACTATAAGTCATATAAGATTAATAAAGCCGCATAATACATGCAAGGAAAACAAAAGAGAGAAAACAGTAATGGCTATACTTATCATGTCCAATGTAACTGATAAGAACCATGTGTAAAAAGTATATCTTCCCGCCATTCCTACCACATGATGACCCCCACCTAAGAGTTAAGAGCCCGCTTTGAGAGCATATCCGCCTCCATATTCACCTCTCTGAAGATATGATCAAAATGAATGTGCTCAAATTCAAGAATAAGCTTTCGAGCCGCTTCCATCCAGTGAGAAAGTTGAAGAACATTGAGGGGTGAAGTGCCCCTAGCCCAAGAGATAATAGATAAAGAGTCACCAAAAATTACAAGGTAAGAGAGCTTTCTCTGGTGGGCACAAAATAGTAAAAGCCAAAGGGCACATATCTCACTCCTTGTATTGGATCCATTACCCAGATTTAACCAAAAATGAAGAGAGATAGTGTTGGAAATGTGAATAGTTGCACTCGACCCATTCCGACACACAGCAGCCCCATCAAAGAAACCACATGGAAATACTAGGATTGGAGGAGCCAATCGGTATTTCTGATTCCGAGCCTTCCTGCCAACAACAGCTCCAAAAGTAGTTTTATATTCCTTGTGTGCAGCTATGGTTCTATAGCATATCGCAGCACGGTGTGGTGTCAAGTTTTCAAATATTCGAGAATTGCGTGCTTTCCAAACCTCCCAGATCATAAAGTATGGGAGCTCTGCACAACCTGTGGTAAGACGAGACCAAGCCTCCAGACAATCACAAAGAGTATGATATCCCCATCGGAATTGAACACCAGCTTTATATGCAATATGTTCCCAAAGATCCCTAATGAAAGGACAGGACGAAAAAAGGTGATCAACAGATTCCTCCAGTGAGTAGCATAGGGGACACCATCCTGGACCAATGAAACCTCGTCGACATAAGTTGTCCCAAGTAAGTATCCTATTATACAACGCTAGCCAGATAAAACACTTTATCTTGAGGGGAATGACCAACTTCCAGATAGTTTTTTCCCACCAGCGAACCTCAGAATGGGACTCGACAAACATTGCATCATATGCCAATTTAGCTGAGACATTGCCACAAGACACATCCCATGACCAAGCTAATCTGTCTGCAGAATCTGATAATTGTAAGTTTGATTGATAAAATGACCTGATATATCCTTCCCATTCATTTCCAAAAGTACCAGTTAAGCCCAGCTGTGTAGCCGAGACCCAAAGTGACCGACCATCCTTATACTAACCAGCCGCATGAGCCAGAGTGCAATAGCCATTTGATCTGAGATGAGCCCTTAATTCCATCGATAGGATATGCCCCGAAGGCCCCACCAAGATCGGATCAAGCCCCAATTTAATGTCTCGACCATTGTGAGGAATCCAAGCAATCCATTGTGAAATAACCTTGAAATATCCCATCAAGCCATTCCAAAAATTAGACACGCCCAAAGTAACAAGCCGGTCCAATCTAAGCCAGTTTGCAATAGAGGTATTTTTCAGGTACTTAGCTCGAATAATCCTTCCCCAAACAAAATTATCGAAGAGTGCACGCCAAAGACTTTTTGCATGCAGGGCCTTTACAAATAGATCCAGATCCTTTATATTCCATCCCCCCAATTTCCAGGGTCGGGCCAAAACAGACCATTTTATAAGATGAAATTTTTCATGAGCTCCACCACCCGACCATAAGAAGCTAAATAGCTTCCGACAAATAAGACAAAGGATGGATTTTGGGATTTTGCACAGTGAAAACCAATAAACTCCTAAATTCTGCAAGACAGCTTTTGCCAGCGTAAGCCTACCCCCCAAGGATAAATGGCGATAGCTCCAGTGACTTATACGCCCTTCAAATCATCTAACGAGCCATGTCTAGTCATTCTTCAGGTAATTAGCAGGCTTTATGAAAAAACCAAGATATTTCGTTCCAGCATCCATCTCCTTAAATTTTAATGGTAGAACAGAGCTAATCGAGCATTCCACATCTATCAAAAGGGAATGTTTCAAAAATTGAGATTTTATATAACTGATGATCATACCAGATACCGAGCAGAACAAGTCAAGAATCCTCTTATATTGAATCCACTCAGCAAGGATACCCTTACCGAAAAGCATTACATCATCCACAAACAAAGAGTGTGTAACAGAGATATCTCTTGTAATTTTAATGCCATTAATCAGTCCTTCCCTTCTTGCCTTATGGATGGATAAACTCAGGCCTTCAATGACCAATAGGAAGAGGAGCGGCGATAGAGGACATCCCTGACGAAGGCCTCGAGATGCCTTAAAGAATTCTGTTGGATGTCCATTAATCAATATAGCATAATTAACCGAAGTTATACAGGCCATAATCCATTTCATCACCTTCCAAGGCAGACCTATCTGAATCAGAATTAATCTCAAGAAATTCCAATCCACCCTATCATATGCTTTCACCAAATCCAGTTGTAGTATGAGTGCATCAAGTCTCTTCTATTTTACTGTGTGAAAAATTTCCTGTGTCACCCCCACCGCATCATGGATCTGACGGCCCTGCAGAAACCCATACTGCTCCATTGAAATGTGTCTGGAAAGAAATGGTTTGATCCGATCTGCAATAATCTTAGAAATAATCTTGTAGACTAAATTGCAGAGGGCAATAGGTCCGAATTCATTATAGTTATTCGGGTGTGATGTTTTCGGAATGAGGGCCAAATAAGTTGAGTTTAATGCCCTAGAGACCATGCCTAATTTCCGAGACTCATCCACAGCCAAGCGGATATCCTCCCCCATTATATCAAAGAAGTGGATAAATAGTTCCACCGACCACCCATCTGGACCAGGTGATTTATCTTTAGCAAACCCACAATGTGTTTTCCACATCGCTCAAAGAAACATCCATAAATATATCGTCCCCCTCCTCATCATTAAATATTCGAGGATACTCCATAATAATCTTAAATTGTTCTGCCAGAGATGTGTTTTTTGGGTCACAGTAGTATTCCTGAAAGTGACGGGCAGCCTCATTCATCAAATCCTCCTCCCCCCAGATCCGCCGACCCCTGTGATCATTAAGATCCCAAATAACATTTTACATCCTTCTAGAATCCGCATAATGATGAAAGAATTTTGTGTTCTAGTCCCCAGCTTTGAGCCATATAGCTCGGCTCTTTAGCCTCCATGTTTCCTCCTGGATAAGAAGAATATTTAATTTACGGCTCTCCATTGAAGAGAGTTTTATCACATCCCCAGGGCTTAGCCCAGAACCTACTGATCTCTGCATCAGTGTCTTCATTTCCTTTTCGATCTCAGCAAGTTCTCTACCCATCAAAGCTTTTTTATTTTTTTCCCACAAAATAGTATAGTCTTTAATAGACTTGAGTTTCACCGCCAGCTTGTGCATTGCAGATCGCTCCCTCGAAACATCCATCTGTTGCCATTTAGTCCTCACACCCGAAGTGTATTCAACATCCGAAAGCCATGTGGAGTTGAATTTGAATGGATAGAATTGGTGTGATGCCTCCACATCAAATTGCAAAATAATAGGAAGATGATCACTGATTTTTATTTGATGAATTCAGGACCTGTAATTCTGAAAGCAATCCAGAAGGGATTCCGATATAAAGAAACGATAAATTCGTTTCTGAATCATCATTTCCCCCATTCTACCATTTGTCCAAGTTGGAGCCAATGGCCGCGGAGCCACATCAACAAGGGAGAATTTCATGAAGAGATTACTAAAATAAGATCCCAGGGGGTCCCTCCTAGCCAAAGTGCCCCAAAACTCCTCATCCCCCCAAGTGAAATTTAAGTCCCCAGCTAGAACTAAATTTTCCAATTCCAGCAGATGCCCCGAGACAGCCATATCCCAGAATGCCACCCTGTCACAATACGGCCCATAACAGTTGATAATATTTAAATTTTTCTCCGACCCCCTGATATTGTCAGATAACAAAATACCCAGAGAGGTGATAGATGGATTTAGTCTCAAAACCAAAGGGTTCCAAGCAGCTAAGAGACCACCTGAAAGACCAACAGCATCCACAGTGCAAACCATCCATCCCGGCTTAACTTTATTAAAAAAAATACGGGCCTTCTAACCACAAACCATAGTTTCCTGAAGAAGAACCAAATCTGTGTTGGTAATATGTAGGACTCGCTTGAGGGCCAATTGTTTGGGTAGACCCCCCACACCCCGTATATTTAAAGAGAAAAAAATCATTTGCGAACCCTTTGCGAACCCTTGCTAGGGCTTTCATTCCTCTAAGAGCCTGGGTATCAGAAGATTTGGGGGAGTCCACATTGCATCGACCATCCTCAATCCCCCCCAGGGTGACCTTCTTGTTTTTCCTAGCACTCCTCGTTTTAAGAGGAGAGAAATCCGGGGCCAATCCGCCCCTATGTGCCCCCTTTTGAACACATATATCACCCATTGTACCAGGGGGGATCACAGAGCTATTGTTAATGTCCCCATCCTGATCAAAGTTCTTCAAAGCCAACAAACCCCCCAAATCCCCACCAGTTGGCTCAGTCTCTTCTATCAACCGGTTTTTGAAGTAAGTAGGGATAGGCGTCTTCTTCACCATTTCTGAATAAGACGGGATAAGTAAATTTTTCTCACATGGATCCGTAGATATGTCCGGTCCCCTAACCTGACCATGTGTTCCCGACAGAGCCACAGGACTCATACCACCGAGTCCCCTCCTCTTTTCATCAGCCACAAAATAGGACCCATCAGGGTTCATCTCATCTCCCCCACCCCCACATACTTCCCGAGCCAGGATAGGAACCTCAGAGTCACTAGATATAATAACAGTCAGGGAAACAAAAAGAGGAAGCTCGGGGGTAACAGATTTGACCAGGGAGGAATCGACAGGGCTAAGCACATTCACTTTTTCAAACGGCTCATTCTCGGAGACAGGGTCATCATTCCCAAAAGATTCATTTGTAACCTGTTCAAACCCGGAGGAGTTTGTTGCCATGTGATGACGACGACTCATGTAGTTTCCATTATTTCCATTGTTTGAATCTAATGCATTTATAAATGAAATATCCAACTCATTCAGGGAATGGAAGAAGTTAGGGTCCTGTGATTCTAACTTACGGAATAATGCCGAGTCCGGAGCATCAATAGTGGGAACCCTGTTGGAGTAGCCGTCCAGCGAGCCCGATGAATCCAACTCGATGTCACTGCCATCGTCAGAAGACCAAAACAGACCCCCATCTTTAAGATGGCCAAAAGAAGCCGGAGCTTTGCATTGCCGCCACAAGTGCCCCACCTCTTTGCAGTTTGAGCATCGAAATGGGATGCCCCAATAATCGATGATCTGTGAGAGCTTTCGGCCACGCCAGTTGATGTTAAGCACATCAATTAGGCCCAAAGAAATGTCCACCTCCACAAGAACCCGACCCATACGGCGATCAAAACCATTAAGATGCTCCTCTTCAACATGTAAAAATCGACCAATGCAATTTCCAATGGCTTCGAAAGCCCCACGGTTCCAGAGTGCCAGTGGAAGACCAGGAAGAAGAACCCACAAGTGCCGGAGACGCATCGAAGCTGATTCTGGATCAAAATCAGTTTGCCATTTCTGCAACATTAAGCTACCCGAACCATAAAGCCATAGTCTCTCCAAAATGAGGGAACACTGCGCCTCTTGTTCGAATTTGAAACCATACCATCTGCATGCCAATGCAAAAATTTGTGGGGTGTATTTCAGAATGGGATTCCACTTCTCCGTAACCCAATTAACAATGTCTTGACAATTCATAGCATGGTATGAAAACTTGCCTACCAGCACCGTCATATTAAATTCCACGACTTCCTAGAGCCCAATATCTCTACCAATAGTTAACCAGGATTCACTAGGTTTGCGGAAATATTTTCCATTCAATCTTCTAGCTGCGCGGGAAGATGTCCCAGTTTTGTCTCTATTATCCAAACTAGGTAAAACCCTACCACTGCCGATGGAAGGGTCCGAACCCACAGTTTCAACAGGTGTCCTCCCCCCAACCAAATGTCCCCTATGCGCCTTGAAACGAGGCGCCACCTGTCAGCTAGTTAGGTTAAGTGCCCTCTTTCCTTTAAGCTGGTTTTTGAAGTATGAGTCCGGTTTAAATAAACCGGCTTCTTCTATCATGAAATCAGATACATTCAAGTTGTTATCCACCGGGATGATGGGTGCTGGCATATTTTCCCCCATTCCGGCAGCCAACCAACACACAACACTGAGTGATGTTACTGCCTCAACAGGTTCCTCTGTCAGATGTTATCCACAGTGCCAAAATCCAAGACGGCAGCTTCAAACAGGGGATACAACGGTGGCAGATGCAACAAGGGGAAAATCATTAACAAAACAAATGGCTTCCAGAACGGCATCCAGATAGCAAGGTGGTCCACACGCCGATACCGACTGCGTCGGAGTGATAGTTTCCAGTGATCAGAAAATATGTTAAAGCCGGCCGATACAGGGAAATAACCCTTTTAAAGCATGTCGTTTTTAACGGCTGCCCGACTAACATAACATTATAGCCTATTCTCGGTATTCTGGTATCCACCCATCACCCTTGAAAGTCCACACATCAACCGTGGCAGCCCTCACACCGTCTGTGTAAACCCTCGCACCGCCATGGAAACCCTAGCAAACCCTAGGCAGCCCTCGCACCGTCAAATATAGGAGTTAACTTGTAAACATAGAAGTCCCTAAAATGGCAATATATGTATTTATATGTTTAGTAGATAAAGTATGTAAGCACAAATTCTGAGGACAATGAACAAAAGATACATAAAGGTGTAGGCCATGTAAAGGTAAAGGCCATATACACTTTATGTTTGAACAGTTAACTTGATCTAGTGATAATTGCCTCTAAAAAAAAAACTATTATGGAGTCCATTGCTTCATGCAAAACCAACCAAGTATTATGTTTGAGCAGCTAAGTTGATGTAGCCATATTCACCGTACAAAAAAGAAACAAAAAGTGTGATGGAGCCTATCACTACATAGTGTCTATTTTTGTTTTTATGTTGTATGCATCAAGTGTGAAAACAACATGCACACAAAGCCTTCGTAGGTGAAAAACCATTGACGAAATGTTTGTTGTGTATTGCTCATATGTAGTTACTGCAACTGTTATGCAGTATTCTTGCAGGTGCGGAAATTTCAATGTGCAGTCAAGTGTTTCGTCCTCTATTTCAAGAGTAAATTCCAGATAATGCTCATGTTTGGATGGTGTCTTTTGTTTGTAGATTGTGCATTCTGCCAAGCTACCAGGAATGTGCTTGTTGCAATTGTTACAGATTTTGCGAAATGGAGGCGTGAAGGCATTTTTTTGTTTTCAGTTTTCCATGCACATGGAAATTGCAATTGGTCAATTCCACATGAAATAAGAATTGCTGAAGGCAGAAAAATCTAAAGCAAACAGCATAAATTTTCAAAATCATATGGCAAGTGCTTAGAAGATAATGTTGAATTGCTTTGATGCAAATGTGGAAAAGCATATTAAACCAATCTAAGACTATAAACCCCGAGAATAAAGTACAATAATCCTAGACTATAAAGCACATATTCAAACTATGGCCACTAGACATTGGTCTTTAGCAAGAAACAGTTGCATAAAGCCTATTGCTCACTGCAATCAATGAAGCTTATTTTGATTTCCACTTTGGAAATTTGCACTATGTTTCCTAAGAAGTCCAAATCAAAGAAACAATCACATTGATGCCTATGCATAATTGATCGCAATATACAATTATATACAACTATGATAAATAGTTATTTCAGATAACAACTTAGGATACACACGAATAACATGAAAACTGCATTGACAATGAGAACAGAACGTGCAACAAGAGTATCAAACAACTATTTCAGATAACAACCCAACATAGACATTATTAAGATCAAACTTGCATTTGCAATGAAGGCAGAAAAAAGCCATGGAAAACTAGAAACTTAGGCACAACCAAGGCCTAACTCATGCACATGCAGGTGTGGTCCACTTTCACATATTCAAATTGCGATGAGTATTAAAGAACAAGAATAAGATCCAGGCTCTCAACCATGCAGCAAGGTTCTATTAGTAAACAACCAATCCAATGAACACTTGCAACAAATAATTAATGCGGGTATTATTTCCACATATGCAACATACCATCAATGTCAGTATTATTGCCTCCAACTACTATGCATATGAATGGCAGAACAAGATATGCATTTGCAACCCATGCAAAACTAAAAATGCTCTGATAAAGTCAAAATCATTTACCTCAGATTTAATTGAATGATATGGTCAAAAGGTGATGTTGCTCAATAGGCAGGCTCTGGTATAGGCACTAATGCCAACTATACATGTATTTTTGTTAGTTTTTCTACTCACTATATTTCCCATGCAAAATGGCCAACCAAGCATGGTCATTGCATGAATTGTCTACCAGCTTTAAAGTGAATTGAAAGTGGGAGGAACGAAAAATACTGAAGGCTCGAGTTGAGGAAAAGGGGATGTGACTATCCAATATACATGAGAAAAAACAAAATTTGGGGGTATATGTGCTCTTATAATAGTTTAAACTGCTTCATGATTTAAACTAGGCTATGTATATGTGCCATGATAACACTCATATGCATTAAAACCATGCATGTGCTTTTCTTTAACTGAAATTTTCCAACCAAATTGGGAGCAATATAACTACAACTTGCCCCTAAATCAATTAAAATGACAATGGGTTGAACGATAATTGTACCTTCAATTTCAATCATATTGGGTTTGTGCTAAGCTCTTTATTATCCAAAGATGCATACATTTTGAGAATATCTCTAGCCACATCCTCCATTTTGCTTTCTTCACGAATGTTATGCATTGTTCTCATTTGGTCTCCCCTATGACAATGATTTATGAATGTATGATTCCCTTCACATCCCCAACATTTGATTTGTTGATTTGTCCCTTTTCCTTGAGACTCTGCCATCTTTGGTCCATTCTAGATTGGATTGCTCCGTTGAAATGAATTCTACTAATTTCTTAAGAAGGGAGGTTGGAATCCTTTCTTCCTTTGATCCTGTTTATATATTTTCTTGTCCCTCCAAGATTTGTGTACATCTTCTCTTCCTTTATTCTCATCATATACATGCTTAGCCTTTTAAATTGCCTCTTCAAGGGATTTAGGTTCATCATATTGGATTCTATATTTGTAAAAGATAGGCAATCCACTTAGTAACCTCTAGATTTTTACCTTTTCTTCTTTAAGAAACCCAAGTTCCAACATAACTCAACAACTCCATAAGTTTTCTCTCATATTCTTACATGCTCATAGCTCCCAACTTGAGCTCAAAGAACTCCTGCATTTTCTTTTTATAATAATGTTCAGATAAGTACTTCCGTTGAAAATATTTTTTTAATTGTTTTCATGCAACTCTCTTCTCACTCATATGCTTCACTTCTACTAATTGATCCCACCATATGGAAGCATCCCCTTGCAGTTTATAAATGACAATTATGGCCTCCATATTTGAAGAGTATATATGCAATCGTACATATTTCCTCATCCCTAACAACCAAGCTTCAACGTATTCTCCTTGTTATCACCATCAAAAGTAGGTCGCCTAGTATTCCTAAGCTCCCCTTGCAATACTTATTCCACATGTCTTCTTTTATGATGCCTCCTTGGAGACATTTATGGGTTGCTTCTAGAATACTATGTAGTATAAGGTCTCTTGGATGCATGAGGTGATGAATAATGATGCCTATGACCCCTAGTAGCACTCTTTGAGTGTCTATATTTCTCATGCGATCTCTTCTTTGAATTGTCCATGTATTCTTTTTCAGGGCATGAAGCTGATCCATCTTGCATTTGTTTATGTAACAATTTTAAGCTTTGAATGAGTTGAGTGTTCAATTGATTTTGTTGCTCCCGATCCCTTAGCATTCTTTCTTTTTTTTAGACAAGAACGGTTATTGATTAGATTAATAAAAACAGTGTACTGAAGGGTTACAACATCTGGTTTTATATATATGCCAGAGATAACTATTCCAATAGTTCCCAAACGACCAGGTCCAAACCACTACTGACAGATTACAGAGACATAAAATAAGAGAAAAAACAACCAAATTGGTAGGAAGCATTCTTAAGTTCGAATTGTGCTGCTGTAGGCTCAATGATCTTGTCTCCAATATGTGGCTTCTCTTTTTTTTTGCATAGTTTGCCAGTCCAAGGAAGGCTTCTCAGACTAAATGAAGACTTCATCCACTTTTTTGATTCGGTGACCCACTTCCTCAATTTAACTGTGGATTTCCTTGATCCACCTCACCAATTTTCGGTCCCACGCCTCCTTCCATTCATCCTTGGCGCTGCTTAATGGAATTTTCTAGCAATAGTCACTAGCTTCGAGAGTCTCCATGATAATGAGCCATCCGTCCCCATCATCCTGACAGCTAAACACTCAACGCCTTCCTCTTTTCCAGCGAATCAGTTTCCTTCCACTTGCCTTTCAGGAGATGCGCAGGACACCACCGCTTAGGGAGGAAGAGATGAGCTATATTGGTGGTTGACATAGAGATCATTAGTGTTCATTGCAATTGCCTTATTTGTTGCATGGCCAGCCTTGGAGTGCAACTCGTGGAGAATATGAAAGTAATCAAGATGTCAAAATGATCTTGAGATTTAATTAATTATGTAGAGCAGTCTGGATAACCTTACATTTTGGCATTGGCTATTTCCATTCATAGCTTGGATTATTAGGGAGAATCTCCTAGCACAATAGCTTCATCAACCCCCATAGCTTCCAAGTGCTTAAGTCCTTTCCATAGTTCATAAGCTTCGACCATGTTGTTTGTATCAGTTCATATATTCCAGTAGTATTCTGATTTAATATTTCCATTGGGGCAAATGATGACCCCTCCCCCTCCTGCCATACCAGGGTTCCCTTTCGAAGCTCCATCAAAGAAGAGTTTGAAAATTTTCCTCTCCTTCATCCAAATGTCAAACTGAGTGTGATCCATTCTTATTTCCCAGACTTCTAGCGATCTTCTAGCCATAGTTGTGTCTAGAGCAGAGATGTTGAAGGAGTGCAACCAGTTGGACTCTCCAGGCAAAAGGTCAGCCTTATTTTTAGGCATTAAAGTAGCTCTTAGAGTTTCTCCCATAAGAGCTTGAGTTTTAGCAGCAATTTTTTGTGGATATTGGGCCTTATCATTGAATATTCTTTGATTGCGCTCGATCCAAATTTGCCAAAGGACAAACTTTGGGAGTGTCAACTAGCAGTTTTTAAGACCTACTTTTTGGTCCAAGGTTCCTTTATACATTCGGTCCCAATTAGTAATAGTCTGGTGAATATTTCCTGGAAGATCTAATATGCCAAACCAGACCGATAGGTCCCAAACACTCACAGGAAAAGGGGTAATTTAAAAACAGATGTTGAATGGATTCTTTACTTTTGTTACAGAGAGGGCAGTGAAACGGTCCAACAAATCCTCTTCTTTCTAGATTCTCTCCGGTTAGAATGCTTCAATGCACTAGAGTGCAGATGAACATGTCGATTTTTGGTAAGCTTTTAAAATTCCAGCTTCTTTTCCAAATCGAAGGATTGTTGGGAACATTTGGATAAGTAGAGAAAAGGTTGTAACCTTGAGCAGAGGTGTATTCCACAGATGTGAATCCCGAACCGTGTTTATCTTTAGCTCCTCTAGCCATTGGGGATAATCCCGTTAGATAGGAGAGGAAAATTATTTTTCATCTTCGAGCTCTTCAGGGCAATTATGTAGAGACCAATTGATCCAAAGATGAGGCGGATCGGGCTCCCAACTGGAGATATCCCAAAGAGTTATTTATCCATGACTATCTAACCAGATTTTAAAATTTCGAATTGGTAGGGAGGAGAGAATAGGCTTTCCCAATATGGAGTCCTGCCAAACTCTCACATGCTTACCATTTCTAGGAATCCAGAAAAGTTCATCTTTGAAGTAGGGCAGGGCTTTCTTACAGAGGGAGAATATAGGGGATCCTTGCCTAACCATAGGTTCAGAGTCCAAGCACCGTAACCTTGGGCCGGGAAAGTATTTGTGTCTGAGAACCTGACTGCTTCAAGAAGGTTTCATTCCAATCAAGTTCCAAAGATTTTTTGCTCCCACGACCAAATTTTGGTATTTTAAATCTCTAACTTGGAGACCTCCCTTCAACTAAGGAAATTTAATTTTCTTCCAACTAATTAGAGAAAACTTCTTTCCACCATTGTTTTTTCCTCCTTGCTAAAGGAAGGATCACAACAAACCTTCGATAGTGACTAGAATTCTAGATGGAGCCAACATAATGGAGCATTGGTACAGAGGGAAACTATTTAGAACAAACTTTGTCATAACCAACTTCCCAGCCAGATTTAACCAAGCCGTTCCCCAGGCAAGTATTTTTTTCTTGAATTTATCAATCAGAGCATTCCAATCTGAAGTTTTTGGCTTGCTTTTGAAGATTGGGACACCCAAATATTTAAAGTGACCCCAATTGGTAACTCCCTCAAATCCTAAAATTCGAGCAATATCAGACATCTCCCTTGGATTAATATTTCGGCTATAAATCATACTCTTCCTTAGGTTTAATTTGCTGCCAGAGGCTTTGCAGAAGGAGTCCAATTCAGACTTCAACCTTCTCGCTATATGATGGCTGGCGCCTCCTAGCAAAATAGTATCATCTGCGAACTGTGCGTGATTAATGTTTTTAGTTCCACGGGCCATTCTGATGCCAATTAAGTCTTGGTCCTTCCTGGCTTGTTCGAGTTGAAGACTAAGCACCGAATCTTGTATTGCATAGAGTAGGGGAGAGAGAGGGAAACCTTGCCTAAGGCCTCGAGAGGAATGAAAGAAGGTTGTCGTTCTTCCATTGACGAGGGGGTCTATCCAAGGGTCACTTATACAGGCTTTGACCCAATGAATGAAACTAGGATCAAATCCAAACCTTAGCATCACCTGTAAAAGAAAGGAGTGACAAACTCTATCAAAAGCATTAGCTAAATCTATTTTCACCACCATATCTCTTTCACGATTCTTTAGGCTGGAGTGGATTGCCTCTTGAACCAAAATGATATTGTCCCAAATTTTCCTGCCTTTGATGAAACCTCCTTGATTCTCTGGTATGATACGGGGCATGATGCCTTTTAATCTCTTAGCCATAATTTTGGTGATTATTTTGTAGCCGATATTACATAATGAGATGGGCCTAAATCTGTCGAAAAAGACTGCATCTTTTTCTTTGGGGATTAGAGTTCGAAAGGCTGAATTTGTACTACCTCTGATTTTATCACACTGCTAAGATTTTAACACCATTTTAAGCAAGTCCTTATGAACAATATACTAGCAAACCTTAATGAACTTAGCGTTGAATCCATCAGGGCCTGGCGGATTTTAGTTCTTCTAACGTGATCCTTTGAGTAAGACTCTTCTTATCCTTTCTCTTGAACAACCAAGTAATTAAATCCAAAAGATCAGGACTAGGCGGATTTGTAATGGGATCTGCAGAGTAGATAACAATGAAGTGACGAGATGCTTCCTCTTTTATTTTATCAAATAATGTGACAAATTGGTCTTGAGAGTGAATCTCTTGAACAATTTTATAATGCTTCCTCGCCTCTGCTTGTTTATGGAAAAAGGCAGTGTTTCGGTCCCCGACTTTAAGCTAGAGACTTCTTGATTTTTGTCTCCAGAGCTCTTCATCTTGCCTACAAGCAACATGTAAATTTTGCTGGAGAGTTACTTCTTTTTCTAAATCTTCTTTTGTAATTAGGGATGCCTCCATGGACAGTTGATGAGCCTCTAAAGCAAGCAGGGCTTTGGATTTACTTTGAGCAGGGGACGGAGCAGATTTGGCCCACAATTTGAGAGCTTTTTTAACTCTTCTCAACTCTTCTTCCCAGATGTATAAGGGTGAGCCCGAGACAGGAGTTGACCATGTTTCAGTTATAAGACCCATGAAATAATTGTGAGAGGCCCATAGAGGACTAAAGCGAAAAAGGGATAGGTCCTAGATTCTGGTTTTTTTAATCTCTAGCAAGATTGGCTTATGATCTGAACCCCCAAAAGGAAATATTTTAGAGGAGGGATTTAGTCCTAGCAGCATAAAGGAATCTTGGGTTAGAAATCTATCAATTCTGGCTGCTATATGCCCTGGACCCATCCTCCTATTAGTCCAGGTATACTTCCCCTTAGGTGGGATGACATCAGAAAGGTCCCAATCTAAGATAAGCTCGTCAACTAGCTCCCTTATAGGATTCTGCCCAAGGACCCTCCTCTTTTTTCAGCTTGATTTAGAATGACATTTAGATCGCCGGCTAGAATGGCATTTTCCAGCGAAGAATTACTCCTTACTTCCCTCAAGAGATTCCAACAATCTTTTTTTTCAACAAAAAGGGCATGGACATAAATACTAAAGAGATTTACCTGGATGTTAGAGACTTTGTGTAATAGTTTAGTGAAAATCCAGTGGGTGCAATGCTTGGCTTCGATCAATTCAAACTTCTGATCATCCCGTAGTGTTCCAATTTCTCCGGAGGCTCCCCTGGAATTGACAGCGAGTCCTCTTCCTTTTTTCCATAATTTTGCACTTAACTAGAGAAATGCTTCTTCCTCCATCTTTGTCTCCTAGATCAGTGTTGGTAGGCAGGTTGGTAAGGTAGAATCGCAGCATTGCTGAAGCTGCGACAAGTCAGAGGATATCGCGGAAGGCGGTGAGCTAGGCGTAAAGAAGATTATTTTATGCAGTTTTGGGTCAATTGTACTGCAGTTTACGAGTTTTGGGTCATTTGGACCATAGGTGATGTAATTTTGGGTTAATTGTACCACAGAATGCAGGTTTTTGGGTCATTTGGACCACGTCAGTTAGATTTTGGGTCATTGGCAACACTAAAAGCGGTGATGCGCACGATGCCACCCATGGAGCAGGTTGCCAAGTCTGCAGATTTGAAATCACTGCAGCAATGCATCACCCAGGCCGATGAGTGATAGAAGAAATGCGCTGCATAGCTGGAGGAGTTCCAAGACATCAACGGTCAGTTCATGATAAAAGCTGGTGAGGTCCTCCAGGCGGTGCAGGGAGGCCGTCAACAGGTTGCGGCAAAGTAAACTGCGCATCCATCTACAGAGGATGTCGTAACTAGTCAAGCGATAGCTGTGGAAGCAAAGGAGTTGGTGATGACAGTCGAGCAGCAGTACGAGGACTTCAAGGTCAAGACAACTGAGTACACCATGTCCTGCTGACATGGCTCGAGGGCGAGCCACAAGATTGTGTTGGGGGCCTGTTGGCAGGCGGGTTGGTAAGGTAGAAACGCAGCATTGCTGATGCTGCAACAAGTCAGAGGATGTCGCAGAAGGCGGTGAGCTAGGCGTAAAGAAGATTATTTTATGCAGTTTTGGGTCAATTGTACCGCAGTTTGCGGGTTTTGGGTCATTTGGACCATAGATGATGTAATTTTGGGTTAATTGTACCGTAGGATGTGGGTTTTTGGGTCATTTGGACCACATTAGTTAGATTTTGGGTCATTTGTCCAAGGTGTCGGTTAGGAAGTTGTTAGAAAGCGGACAAGCATTGTAAAGGCGGAAGCCTATATATAGACATAAGTTGTAAGGGTTGAATAATCTTGGTATGAACCCTTGGATGTTGAATGTGTGCGTCTTTGAGTTTGTATCCGAGATCAAGAGATATTGATGAGATTTGTGTTTTGTGGGGACATTGTATCAGGGTTTTGCAGAGTTAATATGACATGACGGAGCTATTTGCAAAATTCCTGTGTATCTTCTGCTTAGGGTAATGCATGTTGCGATATACAAATGATGCTATATTTTTTTGTTGCAATTAATGCTTTACTATTAGACTTGTCGTGATGAATGTTTCTATTGAATAATGCTATAAAACCATGTTGAAGTTAAATGCATAGATCTATCTTTGAATGTTGCAATAAATTTGAGTGATTGCTGCCGCAACCATCCTCCTTCATTCGACGGAAACATGGTTCCGTCCACTCTTTGTGAACATCTCGGGTGAGACTTCATCTGCTCCGCAGGTGTTGCCGGGCGGGGTTAAACCTGTTTGGGTCGGTGCTCAGAGAGATCGTGGTATGTGTCGACAGTGAGTGGAACCCCTGTCGACTGGGTTTGGGTTAATAATCAGTAAAAGGTCTAGTTGGGATATTCAGATCAAATCTGTCATAGCATCTACCTTAACTTTACTTCCCAGACCTCTACAATTCTAAGAGAGAGCCTTCATTGCTTACTCTTGATAGAAGAAGGAATCCCTTTCTGGGATTGCCCTTGTTGACGTGTATTTATGGGATTTCGAAGGAGTTTTTCCAAGGTTTGCTAGGAACCTTGAAGCTTGTCCTTGTACGTGGCTTGCTCCCTTACTTATTTAGACGATTTCCTTCCTCTTGCTTTCTTCTTACGAGGTGTAACCATCTCGAATTCCCCTTCCTCTTATTCCTCTTCTTCCCCTTCATCGAAGTTAGTTTATCTTATATATTCTCCTCAAATCCTCCTTCCTTTACCAACGTTGCTCGTAACATTGAGTGGGTCTAAGGGGTGACATTTTTCTCGGATTGAGTTGGTGGAGTGACTTCTTTTTTAGGATCTTTGATTTCCTCATTGTCAGTTTCCTCTATAATAACCAGAGGTTCAAAGCTATTCCCTTTGGCCTTCTGGAGTATAAGGTTTTCTTTTGATGGGGATTTCCCCTGCACATTCTTTTTTATCTCTTTTCTTGGCACTTGCTTGCCCTTTGGGTTCGAATTGGTTTTCTTTACTGCTTGCCACCCTTATTCCTTTTCTTGTTGAGCTTCCTGTTTCTGAGGGCAGTTGCGGAGAAAATGTCCATATTCATAACAACGTCTGCACTTGAATGGCAGCTGTTCGTAATCCAAATTGTGAAAATGATATCAGGTTCCGATTGTAATCTTGATAGCCTCAGGTAAACCGTCTTCAAGATATACCTCCACACAGATCCATGTGCAGGTGTACTGGTCGTTGGGACTTGCCATGTCAATAAATCTTTCCAAGGCGTTTCCAATTGTTTTTAGAGATTCTGGGTTCCAACAATGCATTGGTAGGCTTGGAATCCTGACCCAGACTGGGACGGCTTTTGGGATATCTACCTCAGGGTCAAAATCCAGCGTCCATCTATTCAGATAAAGACCTTGCAGCCCCATGAAGTAAGGGCCATTACGAAAGATTAAGTCTCTATCTTCCTTCCACTCAAAGTCAAACAAAAAATAGCCTTGACCTACTGAGTATGAAGCTTGGGTAATCAGAGGCCTTCACTTCCTCTGAACCCAGCTTTTGGTGGATCTCGGGGATGACCAAAGGCCGGTGAACTACCTTATCAGAGCACGATCTACCAATGAAAGTGAAACCCAAATGGTATCCTCCGGTGGTAGGGCAACAACTGGCACACCTTCTAACCGCTTGAAAAACTTCGGGGGGGGGGGGGGGGGGGTTCCACTGGCTTCCTTCTTGCTCTACGAAGATACTAATCGAGTAAAGGTGACAACGTCGGTGGGGATCGATGAAGAGGATGACACTGATTCACCCTCACCAGTTTCCATGGGAAACTTCGAAAGGGTCAGGTTGTTAGAGGGTCAACCTTCAAGCATTCCTTTCTCATCGCATCTCTCGAAAAAAATTAGCTACGTGCATAAGTTAGGAAGGGTGGCGTGCATTCCAGCATAAGTTAGGTTGCGTGCATAACTCGTGCAAGTTAGGCTGCGTGCTGCGTGCATAACTTAGGCGTGCATTTTCTCATTTTCCTTAACCTTCAGTGGAAAAGATTAAATTTTATCAAACATGGTCCCTTAGCATTCTTTCATTATCAACTCTACAACTTTATACTTCCATCCTCAAGATTTTCATAGTTTCCACCAGTTCCATTGATTCTCTTTTAGCTTTGTGTCCATTAGGCTCTGTCTCTTCATTTCCCACACCGATATTTTGCCCTCTGGCTTCTTCTCTCAGACTGTATGAAAGTTCCCTTCCTTCCATCCTTACTTTCCAATTCTATTCTATGTTGTGCTAGTTGTAAACTTGTAACCTATAACAACTTGCTATACCAATATCTACAATGTGTTCAAATCATCAAATCTGTTAGATAAATCTTTTTCAATTTTTTAATAAAAAATTTCAAGAATATAGAAAAATTCTGGAAAATACCCATTTGACATTTTTTGTCAAATTAGGCTACATTCTCCTTTTCTATTAAAATTATAGAAAAATAAGAAGTATTCATTCACAATGAGGTTCATTGCAGTTACTTTCCTACTGATAATCTTTCCAATGACTTTACCCATGTTAATTTCTGATTTCATCGCTGAAATTTACATCTCTCATAAATCCCAGTTTTTACCCAATTTTACCTTGTCCGTGTAACTGCACTTATTATGAAGCACCAACTTTTGAGACCTACAGAAGAAAATATGTTAGGAACTGGATTTTTTTTTTTATATATTGGATGTCGATAGCCCATATGATTATGAGTACACAGACACTTTCATTGTTCAAATTTGATGTTCCCATTAAATTTTATAAAATTATAGAATCACCGACTTTTAATTTCTATAATTCTTCCAAACTTGGAATTTTCACTGGAAACTACCATCTCACAAGCTAAGCATTTATGGAAAAATCGCCTCCAAACAAAGTTGTACAAATCAACGAGTAGGAAAAATATTAAAATCTCAAAAAAAAAATTGGTTATGAGTTCTTGGGCCACTTTTTCCTCCTCCAAGTTTTCTAAAATTGACCTTTTGCACGCCTAAATAGTGGATTTTGGATTTCTTTTGCACCCAGCTCCACACCTTTTCGAATTTGGACTCAAGGCTCTAGATTTATTTGTGTGCCTGGATCACGACTACAGTATAACAATTTGGGCCTTAACCGAGCCCCCACCAATTCTATGGCTATGCGCCTTTAAAACCTATTAATCAAAATTTATGTAAAAATGAAGCAGAATGGGTCCATGCCCCTCACTATAAACACAATAAACTCCACAAATAACATCAAAATGGCACATGCCTTATCAATTTCTGAGTTAAACTGCTCTTGTTATGGCCAAAACAAAATTTTGGCTCCAGACTTTCTTTAACCTTTTAAATTTTTTGCTGACATGTGTCAGACGGGTCCTATGTGTCACCTTGTGATGCGACCATGTCACCCTCTACCAGCCTCCAAATCATTACACCCATGCCCCTGGGCATAAATGCTTCAACAATATTCCATTACTAGAATTCGTAACGACTCACGGAGAAGTGGTTTTCAGAAAGTTGTTGTTGGAGTCGTTGCCAATTAAAAGCTAGCGCGTGGACATGAGGTATCTGCCCAACGACTCACTTTCCCGTTGTTAATGCATGTGCAAGTCGTCAATGCATTATGATTCACACTCATTGATCATGGGCATCTCTGACCGATATTGGATGACGATGACATTTAGCCCTTTTTCCACTTAGCCCTTGGCTCTCACCCTCCACTCACATGGCTCATTGGGATAGCACTCAGGTAATATGCTTGTATAAGCCTCCGAACAAGGTTCCAGTGATCAGTTGATGTGGTTGGTCCACATCACAACACCTCACCCATGTGGTGACTCCACCTCATTTTAAATCCACATGGTACCTCCACGTTGCACTTGGGGGGTCCACATGATTTTTTTTTAATTTCCAAACATTTTCAAAATTTGAATTTTAATTACACTTTCCATTTTTTGCATAAACAAGGGGCCAACCCGACTTTACATATAGCCAATCTTAGTACTGGAAAATCATTTTTTCAATCAACATAGCCGTGAATTCCTGGTTCTCTCCTCATATTGTTTTTTTTTACAGTTAACATAACAAAAATCTTTCGACACTGATGTAGAATTTCACCACAATTTAGCTAAAATTCATAGTTTTTCTTACCATGGCTTCTTCTATGAATCAACTATGGAAGGATTAAACCTAGTTTTCTCGAATATTTTCTCTGGTGCATTTCATCAAATACTTTCTGTGCATCTTGTAATTGCCTGTAGAATTCAAATTCAACCAATACAGTCCCAGTGCTGCAACCTTGGGCTCTAATACCAATCAGTCACGTACCTGGTGACCTCACGGTGCCTTTAGGGCCACGAGATACTCAAACTATTGACTTAAATTCCCTCTGACACTCAATTTCGTTTTTCTATTGGTTTAATTAAAATTTACAACGGAATTATACATGTAAATGAACACCCATAATTAATACAAACATATATGGGAATGTTAGAAACAGTTTCTACATGAATGCATTTACTCAATGCCAATAGTTCTTTGTATTTAAATCATAAGATAAAAAATGATTAATTAAAATAAATAACCTAGTTAAATACCGATCATTTTATACACAAATGGAGACTTATCTAAAAAATATAATCCAATTGATTGTAGACAAGGATGTTTCTCCCAACCATAAGCACTCTATTATACCATTTTTCTATATAACAGAGGCCACCCTCGATTTGGGGTTATAAATCCACAAGAAGGTACATATTTTCTTGCAACAACTATCCCAATCTGCTAACACTCCTCCTTCATCAACCTACGCAACTCAAGGAATGAGGCTCCCTTCTTTGAGTTAACAATCCCTTGGGTTCCCTTTTCTGAGTTAATAGTCCCTCAAGCTTTTTACTCCAATTCCCTTCTAGGGACCCAACATAGGTCTTCCAAGGACTCTCTGTGTCATGACTCTAGGGTATTCCGCCATTATTTGGTACAGGTCCCGACTATAGCACGAGTTATGGATCTAAGCTATGGCACTTGTGATGGTAGTCCAAATATGACAACTAATGATGGATAAATGATATCAAAATGAAATAGCTCTCAATAATTTATATGCATACTGAGAACTATCCAAGTGGCATGCAATACTAAGGAGAGATGGACAAATGACACTCATGGGGAGTTCACCTCCCCCTCCACTAATCCCAAGGTTTAGGATAATTAACTCAAGTTAAGGCTAACGCACTTTAAATAAAGAGGTTTTATCAAAAGAAGGATAAAAAGGGAATAATAAGGACAATGACTTAAATGATGAACCACTAAGGTCATCTCCCCCTTAACCCCCTTCTTACTCTCCTTCTTGTGGAATTAAAGATCCCCATCTCTTCTTCATCCTCTTAGTTCAGATTAGTCATGGATTTTAATATTAAAGTAAAAAATGTACATAATTATGTAATCTGGTCACAGTAGCCCATTTGTATATGGCTTCTATCCATTTAATCAATATTTAGATACTTACATCAATACATTATGGGGTCAAAATGGGGTGTTACATCGAGAGGGTGCGATAGTCGAAGGATCTGGAAGGCACATATTTGGAGGAGGAAGTTATGAAGGCTGATAAGGGGACAATGATGAGGATCCAGGGAAGGATGCTACCCATATGCTCAAGGAAAGTTTGGGTGAAGATCGAGGATATCACCATGATGGCATAATAATGTGAAGAGATGGGAGAAGTAATCCACGAATTGACACAACTGAAAAATTCTAAAAAAGAAACAGGAAGCCTTGAGAATAAGAGGAAGGAGTCTCCGAGTAGAGGGGGAGACATAGATGGGAAAACGGAGGAGGAAATTGAAGAGAAGAAGAGAAGGAGAGAGACAAAGGAAAGGTATCAAGAGGAAGTCTCCTTAATAGAGAGGAGAAGAAGTGTGTCTGAGTAGAGGCATGTAGGGAGGCCAAGGGCAAGCTCGGAGGACATAACATAGGCTCTAATGTGTATGTAGTGCCTATATGAGACCGAGGGTAGCAGGCTAGAGAGGATTGAGGGTGTGAGGAATTGAAGGGTCGTCAAACCCCTATATGATGAATCACCTAGTTGAGTCATAATAGTAAATTTAGTCTATTGTGCATAATAGAAGAAGGACCTTGTTACTGCACAAACTATCACCTATAGTTAAAGCCCCAAATATAGATGTTAGTCGTGACAACATGAGAGGTGTTACCCACTGTCACCACGATAACTACCTCTATGCACTTCCGGTTGGATCTTCTCCAACTCGAGGGGGTGTCCCTGGATATGATTGCTAGCCTATGGCAATGAGGGCACAAGGTGATTTGAAAGAGATAGCCTTATCAAAATGGGGTTGTAGTATTTTGGGTTTTTAGAATAAGTGATGGAGAGGCAGGAGATTAGTGCCAACATCCAACTAGGGCAATGGAGTCAAGGTGAATCAAATGGAAAGCAAGGCTAAGAAGAAGGTATTTCAAGAATTTGTTTATTTGATTCAAAGGTTAGTGGTTGGGACACACTAGTCAAATCACACAATTGAGGAAAAACAAATGGAATTCAAGCTTTAATACAAGAGGGAGCTCCAATAGGGGAAAGTGCCTATAGACCAAGATTAACTATGGATAAGGTAATACCTTAAAACCCTTTCCAAGGATCCCAAACAAATATCAAGACAAGGTATACAAAACTCACCCAAACCAACAAAGGAGAATGTGCAAGCCAATAGCCTAAGACTCCCTCCTTCTAATTATTCCTTGTATCAATCTAGAGAGGTTTGTAGAAGACTTGAAAATTCTAGCTGTTAGCACTTAGATTTTATCCCGGTTGTAAAAGAATAACACCTAAGGTAACTTATTTCAAACCAAAATTTAGGTAGAAAACTTAGCCATTTTTTCCACGAGAGAGGGCTTTCTCACAAGATATATGTAAAGGCTAAAAATATATAGAAATATGCTCAAAATTTCTCAAAAGAATTTACTTGGTTGAAAAGGAAACAAGAAACATTGGGCATAGAGTCAATTTTCAAATATTAAACGCGCCAGCAAGAGATTTATACCAAACAAATTTCCACAGAGGCAAGATAACAACCATATCACAGTCAATTAGATTTTTTCAGGTGGTATAGAAAGAAACAATGACAGTCCATCAACAACAGGCATCTAACTGGGATGAATCTATTGTCAATTTTGGATCAATAGTGGATATTTAAATGCGATAAAACGAGGCATAACCAGTATGAATCCCGATTTATTTCAAACGTTCATTTAAATATAGAAGAAGAACATGATGGAAGATATAACAAAGAAAGTGGACATGCACATATAAAGATAAGGGAAAAACAGACTGTAAAACTGATCAACACATGAATCTCTGGTCTCAAAAGATAGGTATTTTCATTGTACTGCCTTTTATTTATCAAAAATTTGACTTCAAAACATAATCATTTCTCAAAGAGTTTCCAACCCTTTCAAAAATGACTCTCATTGTCTTTTATACAAAATTTGGAAGAAGCTTGACATAACTGCTTCTTCTAACTAATAACTGAAAATGTCTTAACTCAAAAGATAACTGTCTTCAAATAATATTACAAATTTAAAATAAAAGCGTCATTTTGCCACTTGGCAAAATTCTGAGTGCATCTATGAATGGACAGAATATCTTGTCCTTCCATATTTGTCCACATAGTTCCATTGGTCGGCCGTGGGTAAATCATAATTGGTCATTTCTTTCACCAAGACTCGCATACCAACATGACCTGTATAGACACGTCTTTATCCTTCTGTCGCAATTGTTGATCTCCACCAGTCTTCAGAGCTCCCAGGGATAACGACACATATACAAAATGTCGTTATTTGAAACCCTTTTGTTTTATATAAGTCTTTTTGCTTAACTTTCTGGTAGCTTTCCAAATGTACTTCAGATCTAACCGTTGATCGCGAGCCTTTTGATTTGAGCCGTTAGATCTTGCGTCTCTTCATTTCCCATGGTGGTATCCGCGATCCCAACAACGGTTTTCTTCTCCGGTTTTTACCGTGTGCGGATCAACCATTTTCTGACACCTGTTAGGGTGGTTTAATTTCCGCAACTGCTCTTTCTTCTATCGAGTGCGCACTTTCCCTGATGCGGATGAATCTTGGCCGTCGATTTGTCCCCAATGTATATTGTCCCTCCGATTTATATCAACATATGGTGTATTCCCTTACGCCTTCTACAACTGCCACATGCTATGGCCCGCCGCGCATTATCCTTTAGTGGTTCCGCACGACGTTGTGGTGGTTTGTGATACCACTATCACGTTGATGCGGATTAATGAAACTGTGACACATATCCGGCGGTATTAAGTCCGCAACCACTCACTACCGTTTGCAAACGATCCTTTTGGCGGTGCGGGAAATTATAATAGCCGTTGATCTCTAATATTGCCATCTCCGCCGTTGAAACTTGACCAAGACTTAACCTTTTCAAAAAGTACTTCCGGACTTTGCATATGTGGGTTTTTCTTGTTATTTTTGTATTATGAACCTTTACTTCAACCCATTTGTAGTAACTTTCACTTCTTTTGGATATTTTTTGACAAATTTTTAGGGTTTGAGTATTTTCAAATATAGTGTCAACACTAGCATTCACCCTTAAGAACAATAATAGAACCAAGAAGAGGAAGCTTGAAGAATTGACAACACTTTTCACCACATAGAAAAAAACCTTAACAAATCGCACAAAATAAAGATATATCATTGAAGCTCTCAAAGTCCAACCATGAAAATGAAATGAGGAAGTGCCTCTTTATTTATAGGAAAGGCTACAACTTCCTTTACAATAAAATATCATTATTTTCCTAATATATATCCTAGGGTGGGGAAAAATAATACAAAAGGTCCACTTAGCACTAACTTCTAGTCTAATACAATAAAATAACGTGGTTAATGCCACTTGTACAATGATGAGATACATAGGGTCCCTAACAAAGGGGAAATGCCTCCAACAAGCAAGGATCAAGCGTTGATGATGCCACATGGCCTCCAAAGGCTTGTTCAAAGATTAATTGTTCATTAAGCAAAGTCCACTAGGGGGTTTCAAACCCTTAATATTGTCCACGTGTCAACCTCCCAAGCTAGTCCAAACCAAAATCCTTTTCAAAGAAATCACCTTCCTTTATGCGCCCATAGGACAAAAATCCCTCAAGGGCTACTCAATCAAAGTGAAGTCACATAAAACCAAGGGTCGAGTCCCAAGCTCCTTAAAGGTTGACGTCTCCTCCAAAATACCCAATAAATTACCTTCTTCACCTTCACAATAGCTTACAACAAGTCACTTCAAAGGATGTTGACATCTCCTTGGTCGCATGCAATATAAGTCACAACAACTTCATATATAAACCCTTCAAACCCTACATTTATCCTTTACAACTGAATGATGGTATGAAATAGGTGCGACTGAGAAATCTAAGATTGAAGAAACTTTGTTCACGTTTAGGTTGGATGCTGAACCAAGGTGCTTCCCTATTACAGGTTTGCATTTAGGCAGAATAGAGGTGCGCCCCTAGTACATGACTGATGTATGACTTGAGAATAACTTATACATGGATGAGATCATCTGCCGTTTCTCCAAACGATACTCTTTCTAGGCCCGCAGATCCCCCAAAAGGTACCTCTCTGACATAAACCAAGGTTTGGTCCCTCGAAGGTTCAACAGACTTTCCTTAAAATGGATTGTTTCCTCCCAAGAAAGCTTACAGTGGAATTTTCCCTCTAAAAAATGTGCATCAATTTCACTATATACATGTTGAGTTCACATATGCACTCATAGGTGGCATACTCATTCACAAACCCTTCTGAGAAATGAGTGAAGGCCTCTCCAAAGTACTAAACAATATTGGAATAGGTGTTTTTTCTAGGGTTGTTTCTTAACTGTTAGATGATATTAGGGATGTAAAACATCAACGTTGAACATATGTAGTTGACTTATTACTCCATAAACTAAGCTGCAATTTCAAACAGTATTGAAGACAAACGTTTTCACTATGCCACATCAAGCATTCAAGGTAAATTGCTCCTTAAGAAAACACTAATCTTTCTCAAAGGGGGTCTTTGTCCCTTAAAAGTGATGTTGTTGCCACATGTGAACTTCTTTTTTCATGTGTTGGAGTACCCATGGAGAAGGCATGGATGGAGAACTGAGAGCGAGGAGCTAAAAAGAGGGGATTCGAGTGCACAAAGGAGGCACAAAGACTGAGAGAATGCGAAAATCAAAGTATATGGAAGGCATAGTTTTGGAGGAGGAAGTTATGAAGGTTGATATAGGGATAATGATGAGGATCTGGGAAGCAAGCTACCCATACATTCAAGGCAAGTTTGGGTTAAGACCCAGGATATCACCCCAATGATGCAATAATGTGAAGAGATGGGAGAAGCGGGCCAAGGATTGGAGTGCAGTTGGGAACTTCTAGAAGAGAAGCAAGAATCCTCAAGAAGAATATGAAGGAGTCTCCAAGTAGAGGGGCATATATAAATAGAAAAATGGAGAAGGAAAAGGAAGAGAAAGATAGAAGGAGAGAGATAGACGATGGGTCTCAAGAGAAAGTATCTTGAGAAGAGAGGAGAAGTGTGCTCGAGCAGAGGCACACATGAAGGCTGAGTGCAGTCTGAGAGGACATAAGATATACTATGTTGTATTTAACACCTAGTTGAGACTGAGACCATCAAGCTAGAGAGGATTAGGGTGTGAGGATTTGAAGGGTTGTCGAACCCTCTTATGATGAATCGCTTAATTGAGGCATACTTTTAAATTTATGCATTTGAGCATAATAGAAAAAGGGCATGTTGAGTCCTTTTTTAATGTATGACTTTGGTTCGAGTCTTTGGGCATGTGTGAATTTCCACTGTGCAGGACTAGTAGAGTCCTTTTCTCTTGTGAATACGGAAGACCCATTATGTACTCTAATCCCTAGCACTTAGAGTAGAGGGGCATACATTGTGTCACAACCATAGGTATTAGCTATAGATATTACCCGCAAGTTGGGCTATGAGGCCACCAGAGCAAAGGAAACACCTACAGGTATCTCCCTCCCAACCCACAACCCATTTGCTCTCATGGTTAGCCAAACTTCCCTCCTTTGAGTGTTTATAGGGATCCCACTCAGTCATTTCGGCCATGGTGATGGTCTCTACAATCCTATGCAACACAAGGAAGACATTTCCCTTCACTGTTCCACAGTTCACTTAGGAAATCCAACCCTTACAGTGCTTACAATTGTGTGTAAAAAGAGTCTAATATGTTGTATATTGTTGGAGAACCTCTCATAGCATTCATTCATGGCTTCTCAAACTTTTAGGAGCAACAAAACTCAATGGGTAAAGGTTTCTATCTTGGTCCACCTCTGTGCTTACATACAACCATCTCTTTTCTCTCAAATCTGCTATCTTTCTTCACAATTTCAAATTTTTTATTACACAGTCTAGTAATGGTAATGGCAATGGAATGAACAACAATAGGAGAAACTCTATGTGTGTATAATGTTTGTTGTAAAAATATGCATGAGAAAAATGGATGATAGACTCCAAAAAGAGATGAGAGAATGGTTAAAAAAATAGGTTACATAACTTTAGACCATAGAAGAGAGGACTCTTACAATAGCCATAGAAATATATTCATCCCATGCTTCCATAAATACATGAGAAGACTTTCCTTACCAACCTCACACATGCATTCAATGATTGGATTAACATTTAAAAGAAAGTAATTGTCTCATTTAAGGAACATGTGAGCAAATAGATGAGTTATAAGGTTGACACTTGCAATAGAGGATTTAATCTCCCATAGGACCCATATCCTCTTCCCCTCTATTGGAATCATAGCCCCTCTAATGCTCTTTACATAACCATCTTGGTCCATTTTATTATTTCTCTAACATAATATTTAAATAGTATTTGAGTTAGCATGATAAGCCAACCACACGGTCCATATAGAAATATTTACACTATACATTCTTAGCCATTCATTAGTTAAGCCTTGTTCTTGAGTTCCGCACTAGGAATCTATAATAACATATTTACATAATTTACACGATTTTGAATTAATACATTCCAAGTATAAACTTGAGGTATTATAGTCAGGATGTAACAAAATTTTCGAAAATGTATGAGGATGTAAAAGAATTGTAAAAAATGTTAGTATGATTGTCAAATAACTAATATAATTTCATCCTTTGATGCTCTTATTGTTATGATCCAACGATCAATATAATGCTTTTTATAAAATGTTGATTCAACAATAGAGATCATAAAACTTTGTTGTATTTTAAATTTAATTCATAATTTCAATAAATACGTTAATCTAAAAATTATTATAAATTCATTCAATTATTTATAATTAAAAAAAATTAATATGTTGCATTATGAAGGAACTTATTGGTAACTCGCATAATTTTAACAATAACAATATTAACCTGGCAATTTTTAATTCCTTTATAATAATAAAATATTTAAAAATATATATATATATATTACTAATTGTATACTCCAATGGAGTTCATTAGTTAGTTTTTTAACAGTTAAACAATGGGATATATTGGTTATTTTAACTCTTTGTATTGCATGACCACTTGAAAATTGAAAATTGTACATGTGGTCATATTTTTTTTTCCAAGGAAAAAAGCACAATTTCATTAAAAATAATCAAATTACATGTTGTATAAGAGCTTCTAAGAGCCCTTTTAATAATAAGCTTTTCAGCTTCCAGTATCAAAAAATCATCATGAGAGTAGAGTTTGCGAGCTCTCCAGGGAGCTCAATCCCGATCGAAACTATATACAAAAGTGTCCATATAATCGCTATATATGTAGATATCTAAAACATAAAATATTTTTGGTATCTCATCAAGTATTTTGTGTTTCTGTCCCTTCGATAAAAGGCATGTGGTAGTATTCATGGAAGATTCCATTGTTCTGTTACAAAACTTTCCATTGTCCAAGAAGAAGGGTCGGGCCCTTCTTTGATAGGTTGTCCGCTTCACTGTTCCTTTCCCTATAGACATGTTGACATGTGAAAGTGTCAAAAATACCAGTTAATCTTAGAGTATTTGCTAACATAGTGCTTAATAGCAAATTGTGGCACCGCTGAAGTTGATTTATCCAGTTGATAATAATCACGGAGTCACCAAAAACTTGTAAGTGTGTGCAATGTTTTTCCAGTGCAAAAGAAGTTTTAAAGCATAGAGTTCTGCAAAGTTGTTTGAGCCACTTCCCAGCCCCATGTAAATCTTGTATGAGTGATTATGAGAAAGAAACAATATCGCACCCCCACCAAAAAGTTCATTTTGAGAAGTGCTGTTGAAATAAGCCCAAGGCTGTGAGTGATTTATGATTTCAGCAGTGATGTTGCGGGGAACAGTTTGAAATTTTTCCTGAGGGAAATGGGAGAGAATTGAAATGCTGCAGTTTGCCAAGGAAAATTTGTTGGTTTCGTGCGATCTGGATACCCCAGATTGAAATCATAGGTAAAGCACGAATGTAAGCAGTGTTCAGAGAATCGTGCCAGTGTCTCCATGCCTCTTTAATAGTATTCCCATCCCATGAGCAAGCAATCGGGTGAATAGTTTTAAGTACAAACCATAGACTTTTTGTGAATGGGCAGTCAATGAAGAGGTGGAAAGGAGTTTCCTCATTCTGTTTGCAGAGTGTGCATTAACCTGGACCTTCAACAATTTTTTTTTAATGTGGTCCCAAGTAGGAATCCGATTTGCAAGGGTGCACCACATGAAGATTTTTTATTTTGAGGGACAGTGGGATTTCCAAATCTTTTGCCACCACCAAAGTCTCTCCACACGTTGATGATTTTGTTTCATCAACAATTTGTAGCCCAATTTGGGAGTGTATCTGCCATTTGAGGCTAGTGACCAGATGAGTTCATCAGTTGAATTGGATATACGTGTATGAGAGAGTCTAAAACCAATGAGATACTCATTTCAGTGAATTGCTAGAGCATCCAGAATTTCTAGATCCATCGAGCTCTGCCACCCCTGTTGCCAAAGGGTCGTAGAAAGGGGATCCACAACTTGATGTAAGTGAAAAATACCCTGTTGATTTAGGAAAAGTATGAGAGGAATAAGGAGGATATGCTTGTTATGGCACCCGAGCCAAGGGTCCGATCCAATGCAAATATGAGTGTCGTTTCCCACCTTCCAGGCAAGCCCATGTGTAATAAGTGAGAGAGACGCCAGAAGAACTTTCCAGATAACAAAAATCCTATGCCGTGGCCTGAGAGGATTTCACAGCCAATGGAGAAGAGTGTCAGGTGCAATATACTTTTGTGTAACCACCTCTGTCCAAAGGTTTTCAGTAGTAATTAATCTCTAGCCTACATTTGTTACCAGTGATGTTGCGAAAGTGTGAATATGCTTTAGGCCCCAACCCCCCAAGGATTTTGGTAACGCAAGCCGCTCCCAGTTCACCCAAGGCGAACCAAAGGTTTTCGAGTGTCCAGACCAAAGAAAACAGAAGCAAGTTTTCTAGGTTTTTGCAAGATTCCCTTTGGGATCCAAGCCAGTGACAACCAATAGACCGGGATGGCCTCCAGTATAGATTTAACAAGAACAAGTCAACCTGCTCGAGAGATCCATCTGTGGCTCCAAGTCAGTAGCCTCTTCTCCAGTTTTGCAATAAGCTAGGTCCAATCACAAATTTTGTAGCCATTTGGCTTTAGATGAAAACCCAGGTATTTCAAGCCTTCATCCAACAATAAGATTTCATAGGGAAAGAGTGGGAGATACCTGTGTTGTTCATCAACAGTCAAACCATAGAGTGTTATAGAGGATTTTAGGGTGTTTATGACCATTCATGTTGCCTCTTGAAATAGTTTCAAGATGAGGTCAAGTTGTTCGGCGTCCTTATTAGTACCATCATAGAAGAGTAGGATATCATCCACGAATAGTAGGTGGGATAGGTGAATATTGTTGGTGATGTGAATACCCTGGAAGGAGCCATGGCGAATAGAATCAGTAATAACACGACTGAGACCTCCTGCCACCAAAAGGAAAAGTAGGGGGCATAATGGGAAATCCTGTCGTAAACCCCTTTCTGCGCTAAAGAAGGTAGTAGGTGATCCGTTGATGAGAACAACAAAAGAGGCTGTGGAGATGCAGCTCATCGTCCATTTGATGAAGGCATAATCAAAACCCAGATGTGTCATTAACATACGCAGGTAAAGCCAATTTACCCTATCAAAAGCCTTAGAGAGATAAATTTTGATGACTGCACCTTTAATGCCTTTCATTTTTTGAGAGTGTAATCCTTCTTGTGTGCAGCCAATGGCTTCTAGGATCTGCCTGCCTTCTAGGAAGCCGAATTGTTCCTTAGAGATGAATTCAGAGAGTACACATTTCAGTCGTTTTGCCATGATATTTTCCATGACCTTGTAGGTAATATTGCAAAGGGAGATAGGTTGAAAGTCATTGATAGAAGTAGGCTTATCCGATTTTGGAATGAGAGCTATAAAAGTGGCATTTAAGGGCGGGTGGATGTGGCCTCCAACTCTGGATTCTTCGACAAGTTGTAACAGGTCCGAGCCTATAGTATTGAAATATTCTAGGAAGAATTCGATCGTCCATCCATCAGGTCCATGGCTCTTGTATTTTTGAAAGATGTGCAGGGTGTCCTTGAGTTCCTCCTTTAAGATTTCCTCCAAAAGGTTTAGATTATCTTCAACTGAAACTGCTCCAGGAAAATATTGTGAGAGTCAGATGACTTCAGCAATATTTGCTCATCAGGGGTTAGAGAAGAGAGTTTTGAAATGAGTGGTTCCCAAAGAGGCCAAATATTCAAAAGAGGTGATGACCTCATCTTGTTCAGTATGTAGATCTCAGATGGTATTTTGTGCCTTCCCGCCCTTTGCATAAGCCTAATTTTTTTTGTGTTTTCATCACCACTCACGAGCCAAATGGCCCTGCTCTTTAGTCTCCAGACTACTTCTTGTTCCAGGAGGAGTTTTTTGTGTATGCCTTCCAGTGTTTTGAGTGTAGCAGTAGACTCCTCAGAGAGGAAACCGCCCCCGTCGGTGTCTTGTAAATAAGCGAGTTCCAATTCTACACGAAGTAATTCAATCTTGTCTCTTTCTTTCTTTTGGAAAGCCCATTCTTTCAAAATAATTTTGATTCTAGTAAGATTTTTGACAAAATGTGGAGCAACAAATGATCCCTCACCCTGTTGATAAGGAATCCAAGAATTTTTAATAATAGTTGAAACCTCCTCCTCTTTCATCCAGGCAGCGCAAAGTTTAAAAGGACTGGGTAGTTTTGTAGAGTTGCCCAAAATTTCAAGGCAAATGGGATGATGATAAGAAATCCCACCCGAGTCTACCCATTGACGAAACCTGTAATTTTGACCAACCAGCGCTTCAGCTAGCAAGAAGCGGTCCAATCGCTTTTCAAGTCTTCCATCGTCAGTTATACGATTTGACCAAGTGGGCTTCAATTTTGGGGGTTGTATGTCGATGAGACGAGTTTCCTGCAGTAGTAGATCAAAGTATCCTGCAAGGGAATCGCATTTTGAAAGCGGTCCCCAAAGTTCATGAGAGCCTAGGGTGAAATTTAGATCCCCTCCAAGGATCAGGTTGCCCTCTTTAAGAAATAATTTATGGCGGAGAGTATCCCAGTAAGCAGTCCAGTCCAGGTAGGGACTATAGATATTTAGAACCATGAAAGGCTTGTTCAATCTGGCATGAAAAAAATCTGACCCTAGACCAGAGGCAAAACCCTAGGAGTTTAAATCATTAACCAATTATTTTTTCCAACCCAAGGCAAGTCCGCCGGAGTGGCCACGCGCACTAAGAGAAACGAAGTCGAAAGTGGGGAAAAGGGAAATGGGGGTGACCAAAACATCTGCTTCAGACCCCAAGGTTTCTTGTAACAAACAAATGTCCAATTGATGAAGGAATATCAACCGTTTTAGAGCAAGTTTTTTAGGTTTACTTGCTAAACCTCGACAGTTTAGAGACATAAGTTTCATTTATTAGACCCCACATGGGCTATCGATGCTCTAAGAGCCCCATCAATAGTTTTTTGTTTGCCATTCGCGAGGTCCTAGATAGCTCGATGTTGTGCCGAAGATAAGTGGGTGGGTCGACTGTAACCTCTAGACAATTTACGCTGCAAAGGGTTTGTGCCCAATCCAGTGCCGAGGGGACAGGAAGATGCGAGGAGAGGAATGCCACGGGTACGAAGATGGAAATAGATAGGGTTAATGGGCAGAGTGGCCATTGCCGGGAGGTCCATGGTGCAGACCACAGACGATGTAGGGGAGCCGGTGGTTAAAAAGGGGAGGGGGGAGGTTTTCAAGGTTAGCGGGGAAGGGTGGTGCAGAAGTTGCAGCCGAGTCCAAATTTAAAGAAATAGAAGAAGATTCAAGAGAGGAGGAAAAAGTAGGAGGAAGCTCAAGTGTACCCGAAGAAGGGAGAGTGTAGGCACTCTCACAAAGTGCCGGCTGCGAATCAATACCAAGAGTGGCGCATTCCTCCGTTGGTCTTTGTAAATTAAGAGTAGCAGCACTAGTATCTTTGAGGGAGACTGGAGTCGAGTCGGGAGGGACCGAAACACAGTGTGTCCGCATATCCTCATTTAAACGGCCTGCTTTATGCAGACCCTTGCATGTCCATGGGTCAATGCCATCCATCCGATTATGGGAGTACTCCGTTTTCCGAGTGAAGGGAATATGACAATGTTTGGCCAAATGGTCGTATCCATGGCACCTATGGCACCGAAAAGGAACCCCTTCATAGTCCAATTTCTGTATGCACTGTGGCTACCCCCAGGTGAAAGTAAGTTGTTCATGAATCCCCTCACGAACATTGATGGATTCTAGGATTCGGGCCATCGACAGTTTACGGGTGTGTAAAAAGCTCATATCCGTATCAATGTAGACAGCCAGGGCATTTCCAATATCTCTGAAAAAGTCATGGTTCTATAATTCCCAAGGAAGACCCAGTAGCCGAACCCAAACAGGAATAACATCAAACTTTTCTGTATTTGCATCAAACAGAGGCGTCTAGTTTTTGAAAAGAATGGGTGTATTACCCAAGCTCCAATGAGTTTGTAAGATGCGACCCGCATCCTCCTTAGTTTTCAATTTGAATATGAAACAGCCCTTGGAGAGTACCATAATCTTAGGTTTGTAATCGAGTAGGGCCTACCAATTTGAAGCGACCCACTTGTGCATCCCCTCTGAGCTGGGAAATTCCCCCCTGCACGCCCAACAATTGCAGTTTCCGCCATGTGCAATGAGTTTGCCACAGTGACGTTTTTCCCGCAGACAAGGTTTAGTGGGTTGCGCGCGTTCTTTAGAAAATTCCCTTTTTGCTTCCATGGGGGAGAGACCTCCTAATTCTGGGTAGGTGAAATAGCAGGGTTGGATCGCATAGCAATATTCAGAGTAGGGGCAAGACCAGAAAGAGTCGAAGATTGTAAGAGTGACTCAATGAAATCTTCATCAAGGTTTGAGACGGGTATCTTAGCTAAAGTGGAGGAAGCTACCAATGTTTCAAGTGGATCCCTGAAAGGCCATCCGTGCTCCGGTAGATCCGAGAGGAAGGGCATGCCGAAATACTAGTCCTCCATGGAAGGCGCCGAGTGAATGATGGTGGAGTCAGTAGAGAGCGAGAGGCTTGTGCTGGGGAGCTGTGAAGGTTCAAAAAGTGAGAAGGTTGAGCCCCCAAGCATCGGAGCAAGGGAACGAATAGTGACGGGGTCATTGAGAACCGTCTCCGCGGAGGTTGAAATGTCAAAAACCGGTAATGAGGCCATCGGTAACCTGGCCCCAGGTGTCAAAACCTTCACTGTTCCAATACCAAATGTCAGTGGGGTTGCGATCGGCAAGAAAACGGCTGCGAGACTATTTGTTGAAATCCGCGGTTTGGTAACCTTGGCATGGTAAAAAATAGATTTACCCTCAGTTGGATCTGTAGAGTAATCCACCTCGTTAGATGCGTGGTAGGGCGATCCCGAGACCGGTGATGAGTACAGTAGAGCCATAGGGATTCGTGCCGCCGTCAATAATCCGTCAGGTGGAAAATTTTTGTTGTAGGTTGCAGCCCCTCAAGGCTGCAGAACCCTAAACATCTCCACATCCATCTCAATATTCGTCTAATATATTATTTCACTCATACATGTGGTCATATATTTGTTGTTTAAAGTAATAATATGTTTAGATTTTATTATTTTTTCATTTATAAAAGTATATTTAGTGGAATTCATTAATTAAAATTTTAATCACTAAACAAATAATTATTTATAGAAAATATATATTTAGTGGAGTTCATTAATTGGACTTTTTTTTAACTGAAATGGTTATTTGAATTGATTAGAAATCGGTTGGGCCGGAGCCAAAGCAACCAAGATTACAAAGCTTCAAAATCCAGCTTCAACGGAATACAGATTTCAATTCCAAACGGAGCGGTGAAGGTTCAAAAAGTGAGAAGGTCGATCCCCCAAGCACTGGAGCAAGGGAACGAATAGTGTCGGGGTCATTGAGAACCGTCTCCGTGGGGGTCAAAATGTCAAATACCGGTAATGAGGCCATCGGTAACCTGGCTCTAGGTGTCAAAACCTCCACCGTTCCAATACCAAATGTCAGTAGGGTTGCGATCGGCGAGAAAACGGCTATCCCGAGACCAGTGATGACTACAGTAGAGCCATAGGGATTCATGTCGCCATCAATAATCCGTCAGATGCATGGTAGGGCGATCCCGAGACCAGTGATGACTACAGTAGAGCCATAGGGATTCATGTCGCCATCAATAATCCGTCAGGTGGAAAAATTTTGTTGCAAGTTGCAGCCCCTCAGGGCTGCAGAACCCTAAACATATCCGCATCCATCTCAATATTCATCTAATATATTATTTCATTCATACATGTGGTCATATATTTGTTGTTTTAAGTAATAATATGTTTAGATTTTATTATTTTTTCATTATTAAATAAGTATTTTCATTTATAAAAGTATATTTAATGGAATTCATTAATTAAAATTTTAATCACTAAAAAAATAATTATTTATAGAAAATATATATTTAGTGGAGTTCGTTAATTGGACTTTTTTTTAAACTGAAATGGTTATTTGAATTGATTAGAAACCAGTTGGGCCGGAGCCAAAGCAATCAAGATTACAAAGCTTCAAAATCTAGCTTCAACGGAATACAGATTTCAATTCCAAACAGAACTATATTTCAAGGTATAGAGGCATTTGAGGGAGCTTCATCATTTTTGCTGAATACTCCTTGAGGAAGGAGACAACCCAAGTTTGCTTTGAGGTTTGCTTCCGTATTTGATCCGCAGAGGATGTGGAAAAAATGAGAGGAGGCGAAGTCTTTCAACATATATCGTAGCTTTTGCAGAGTCTTATTGAGAGTAGGATTGTTAAAATTATCCTCTGTATTTAATATTTTTATCAAAATTTTAGAGTCTCCAAAAACTTGAATTTCTCGCCTACCATTTTGATGGGCTATCTGGCAGGCTTTTAGCAGCCCTAGGATTTCTGCCTGATTATTAGTTCTGTGACCAAGACCCCAGCTGAAACTATCCTTTCTAGAACCATTCGAGGAGTATATTACTCCGCCTGCTCCAACAATCCCTAGGTTTCCTTTGGAAGCTCTGTCAAAGAAAATATAAACTTTGCCCTGCGTCCTCCACCAAGCTTGAAAAATTGTATCTGGATCTCTTAATCGCCATCCTGGAGTGATGTAGGGGCGAATAGTAATTTTATTTCTATCCCTGAAAATAAATGTTCCCAACCATTTCTTTTCTTCTAGATGTAGAGAACTATCTTTCTTGTAGATTAGTTGGGCCACTATTTCTAGAAGGGAAGCTTTAGCTTTGGCAGCCACCTTCGAAGGGGAGCATGAAGAGATGTTGAAGATCTTATCGTTTCTGGCCAACCATAATTTCTAGCACACATATTTGGGGTTAGATTTCCAAATTCGATTCCAAAGAGACTTGATTGGGATCACAAGGGAATAGTTCATCTTCCAGGAAGAAAATAAAGCAACCATTGTGATATAAGTTGGAACTGTGGAGTTGAGACCGTGGAGGATGATTTTCCCGACTTATTGGGCGAATGGACAGTCCACGAACAAGTGCTCCATTGTTTCAAAATAATTACTGCACAATGCACATCTATGTGGACCAATAATGCCTTTTTTTAAGAGGTTTTCTCCGGTCAGAACTTTCTTATGCATTAAGACCCAAAAGAAAAAATTTAACTTGGGAAGACCAAGTGGATCCCAAACCTGCTTCCAGAAGGATGCTGGGTGAATCGAAACATGCTGAGGTTGAAGAGATGAGTATGCTTGCACTGCAGTATATATCCTGGTCTTCCCCCAACCCCATTTATCCGGATCTTGCAGATGCACAGGAGCCGAATCCGTCATCATTGATAAAAGGAGGTTCTGTTGTGCGTGGAGGTGCTCTGGAATTCTAGGAAAGGCCCACGATTGCCAATTCCCGGAATCATCCCAAACGCATATGTCAGCCAGCTTATGGATTGCTTGGAGTGAAACCAATCCCGAATACCATTAAGCTCTTCAGAATTTGCGATGGGAGGATGTCCCATGATACTGTCATGCCACAACAGGGTATTATTCCCGTTTCCAGGGATTATGTACAAATGTTTTTGGAAGAAATCCAAGCCACGACGAAAGAGGTTCCATGTCAACGTTCCTTTTGGGGTGTTTGTTGCCTACAGGTTTCTCAAGGAGACTCTGTTAAGATATTTTTTCCTAAGAATTTGGCTTACAGGATGTCTGTCATTTGAATAAAGTTTCCACAGAATTTTGCTACCCAAAGCTATGCTAGCTAGACCAGGATTGTGGATCTGTAAACCTCCTTCAGAAATTGGACGTTTGACAGTGTCCCAGTTTACAAGATGAAATTTCTTTTGATTGCCTTTTCCTCCTCGCCATAGAAAATCTCGAATCAACTTTGAGACCTGATCCATGAACGCCTTAGGTGCCAGAAGGAAGGATGCTTGATAAATTGGTAAGGCTGAAAGCACTGATTTTATAAAAATAAGTTTGCCAGCATGACTGAGCCAATACCCTCCCCAAGCTACAATTTTCCTCTTAAATTTGCATAAAACATCATTCCACAACACATATTTGTTGGATCCCAGGGTTAAGGGAAACCCGAGATAATTAACTTTTTCCCAAGAGGCATAGCCCGAGAATCCCAGAAATTGAGCAATTCTCAGAATAAGTTGTAGATCTACGTTCCACCCATATACTGCGCTTTTCCTTTTATTGATGAGGGTACCAGAAATATTGCAGAAACTGTGAAGGATTTCATTGAAGACCTTAGCTATCTTTATGGAGGCTCCACCCAACAATAGAGAGTCATCAGCGAATAAGGCATGATTTAATGGGTCGAGGCCCCTCATCACCCGAATACCTGGAGTTGTCCCTGCTCTCTTTGCTTCAATCAACTTTCTACTTAATGAATCTGCCATCAAAATGTACAGGAAAGAGGAGAGAGGGCATCCTTGCCTTATTCCCCTCGTAGCTTGAAAATAATTAGCAGGTCTTCCAGTTACTAATGGGGCTATCCATGGATTTTCGGTACAAGCTTTTATCAAATTGACAAAATTACTACTAAAACCAAAGAAAAGAAGAACTCTGTAAATGAAAGAGAGTTTTACCTGTTCGAATGCATTTGTCATGTTGAGCTTTATGAGCATCCATCCCTTTTTCCTTCCGTTGATAGCTGGAGTGCATGGCTTCTTGAACCTGAATAACATTATCCAAGATATGTCTTCCTTTATCAAAACCAACTTGCATCTGAGAGATGAGTTTCTCTAGAAGCAGTTTAACTCTGTTTGCCATTAACTTGGCAATAATTTTATACGAGGCATTACACAGAAATTGGCCTAAATCTGTCGAAGGAGCCCGCGCTCACTTCTTTGGGAATTAATGCTAGAAAAGTGGAGTTAGTACTGCCTCCCACTTTAGATTTTTGTTGGAAGGACTTAATCATTCTCAGCAAATCTTTCTTAATTATTTCCCAACATGATCTATAAAAGTGAATTGAAAAACCATCTGGTCCTGGTGCTTTGTCAGGGTCCATAGACCAGATAACATTGCATATTTCTTCTTCAGAAAAATGGCTTCATGAGAGCCGAATTGTCTTCCCTGTTGACAAGAGAAGGGATGTGAGAGAGGAAGTTAGAAGTGGCCTCCTCACTGCCATCACCGCCTTCTTTATAAAGATTCTAGAAATGGATTTTTGTTGCTACTTTAAGTTGATCATGACCTTTGTAAACCATCCCATCTGGAGATATAATTTCTAAAATATGATTTCTAGAAAGGAGGGCTCTATAGTGCCAATGGAAGAATGAGGAGTTTTGATCGCCAGCTTTAAGCCACAAACTACAAGACTTAAGCCTCCAATACTCTTCTTCTTGTCGGAGGGAGCAAAAGGATTTGAATTGTGCAACATATCCCTTTTCTATTTTTGGTATGGTAATTACTTTACTTTCCATTTCCATTTGAAAATCTGCAAGCAGCTGAACAGTCTCTCTTCTATGGCTAGAGGGGGTATGGTGAGGCTTTTTTATCCAATCTTTCAGAGCATACTTTGTTGTCTTTAGTTTCTGCTCCAAAGAGGGCTATAACGAAATGGAATTGGTCCCAATTTTTCTTCCGCTTCCAAAATTAAGAGAATAGGCTTATGATCAGAAATAAGCTTTGGGAGAATTTTGGAGGAGATTAATCTCTTTTCCATCAGAAGAGAACACTGGAAAAGAAACCTATCTAGGCATGTTGAGATGTGGTCAACACCTACTCTATTATTTGTCCTAGTATACAGTCCTTTCGAAGGCTTGAAGTCAAGGATATCCCATTGCTGAATTAGTTCCTCCACAAAGGGAAGCATTTGGTCCCTGCTGCTATTAGCTCCTCTCTTTTCGTTCTGATCAAGCACTATGTTAAGGTCTCCGACTAAAATGATATTCGTTGGGGTATATGAATCTGAAAATTCTGAAAGAGAATGCCAGCAGTCTTTCTTTTTAGAAAAGAGGACTAGAACATGGAGATTGAAAAGAGAGACGGTTAAATTACTTGGAGAGTGCCGAAACTTGGTGAAAATCCACTGTTGAGTCTCAAAGGAGCTTTCTAACTGAAACATGTCTTCCAACCACAGAGTTGCAAGTCCTCCTGAGGAGCCTCTTGCACTAATGGCCTTCCCTAAATTATTCTTCCATTTTAATTTGTTGATTTCAAGGAGGGTGTCCCCTGCAATTTTTGTGTCTTGCAGCATGAGGATCTCGGGAGATTCAATTTTCATAAGATCTTTAACTGCATCGGCTTTCAATGGATTCCCCAAGCCTCTACAATTCCAAGAGACTATACGCATTATTTACTGTGGGTGGAGTGGACAGCGCCTTCCTTAGGAGGCCTATTTCTGGTACATTTCAATTGTGGATTGGCTTCCCTGCGTTTTTTGTCTTTCCACTTCTTCTTCTCTAGCTTCCTTATGTGATTTCCTCCCTACTCTCTTTGTGGACCTCCCGAAGGTCTCATCCTCCGAGGAACCAGAGTTTTCAAGTGGCCTCTTTCTTTTCATTTCAGCATAGGAAGGGGAAGAAGAGGTTCCTAAAGGAGAATCGGACTGGGCTGTCTCTACCTTATCTTACACCGCAACGGGAGTTTGTTTCTGCTGCTCTACCTGCTCAATTGATAATTCTGAAGCAGGTGTGCTGAGGGATTCGAAAGCATTTTTGGATGCATCTGCTGTTGAAGGGGTTGAACTCCCTTCTCCATGAACCGGCCCTGAGTGGAAATTCTAATTCCCGTTGGCGCCCCTTTCTCTTTGGATCTGCTGTTTTGTTTTGATGGAGCTGCTTTCGGAGCTTGAGTCTTTTTGCAATACCTTGCAAAGTGACCGTAGCCATGGCAATGTTTGCATTTGAATGGAAGTTGTTCAGTTGTTCAGAATCCAGTTCTTGGATGTGTGACCAGTCAGCCATCGTAATTTTTATGGATTTCGGTAGCCCTACTTCCAAATCTACCTCGATGCATATTCTTGCACAGGAGTACTGATCTTTCTCTCTGCTCTGTCAATATAGTTTCCAAGGGTGTTGCCAATGGCTTCTAGTGACTTCGGGTTCCAACAATGCAAAGGCAAGTGTGGGAGGCGCACCCATATAGGGACTGCCGATGGAACATCTTGAGTTGGGTCAAAATTAGGAGTCCATTTATTTAAGTACAGACCCTGAGGACCCATAAAATACGGGCCATTCCTGAATATAAGGTTTCTATCTTCAACTGTATAAAAAACGAACACAAAAAATCCTTTACCTACAAGATGACTTCGGATGCCTTCCGTGGTTAGAGGACACCAGTTCGTCTGCACCCATGCTTCCACAGCTTTGGGGGAGGGCCATAAGCCTGTAAATTGACCGATGAGCCCCCTTTCAGCAAGATTCGACACAGACCAGTAGGATTCCTCTTCAGGGAGGGCAACCGTAGGTATGCTATTCAGTTTCTTGATAAATTTCTGCTAGGCGTTTTCTGTTGGCCGCTATCAACTTCCTGAATGCCGTGATCTCAAAGGATGGAGGAGGGAGGACCTCGGGGCCCCCTCCTGGGGCCATGAAGGTGATCAAGAACACAATATTTCACACAATCACGCGCTCACCTCGGGAGAGCTCTCACACCCGCGGGGAAAAAAAAACACATTTTATCATATCCATTAATTGGACTTTCACTACTAAACAATGAAATAAATTGATTATTTTAACCCTTTTCACTACTAAACAATGAAATAAATCGATTATTTTAAACCTTTATACCAAATGACCATTTGAAAATTACATTTATGGTAATAAAACTAATTAAATTTTATTATTAACATTTTTAATTTTTCAAACCTATTTATTTTTTATTAAATAACTTTTTTATATGTACAAAATAATAATATATAATTTATAAATTTTATATAATTTTAAATTTTATTTATTTTTAAATAATAATATCATTGCAATATTTCCATAATTTAAAATGTGAATATAAAATTTTAACTTTTAAACATACTGATGCATTCTTGTATAATCATGTTAATGCATAATTAAGATCAAGTTATGTAATAGAATAAAACTTGCAATATTTTAATTTTAAAATATATAGTAAATTTTAATAAATATAGGTTAACGTTTTTGATCGCCTTTATCAGTGCCGTAAACGAATGAAAATGTTCGTAATATGTAATTTTTATGTTTGCCCTCCTAACGACCTCGTGGTGCCCAATAGCTGGGAGTTTCTGAATTCCATTTTCTAAACATGGGATTTTTATACTTGCCCTCCTACATTTGATTCTGAACGCTTATTCTAGTGTTTATTTCTTTTATAGCTTTGAATATGATCGTCTAATAATCCTTGTTGAGTAAGGTCACAATATTTTAATACATGGATCTAATTCATTTAGGTGTGCACTCCATAGCAGAGTAATTAAGATTGTTGTAGGGTGCTCTGATATATCCTCAACTTTTGACATACCTTTTTACTTGGCAAGAATTTTTCGGCATACTAATTTAATGGTCTATCACCATGCATGTCCTCATGAATCTATTCCCCGTTGCTTATGGATGCACCCATCCCGATTTGTCGTTGCATAATGTGTTAGGATATTTCAATACTCCATCCTTATCCTACTTAGCATTATTTATTTTTCCTAGTTGTTGATGATGTCATTTCCCCCCTAGTGGTATGCAGATGTCATCCAAGATCCATATACCACCTTCTGAGCCCCGCATGCATCATTTTAGGACCACTTTAGTCCGTTCCCTATTTTATAGGAACCTATTGAGTGTTTTGGTGTAGTCCACCTGATTTATCTGATTCTTGTGGGGGGTTAGAGCTCCGGATGCCACTGATTATGGCCTCATGCACCCTTTTCTTACTGGCATGCATGGAAGACTCACTATTGCGCCCTCCTTAGTTAGTTAACTGATTATGACTTCAGTTAACTGGGTTTAGGTTCGGTTCAGTTGACTTTGAGTCTTCCGGAGCACTCCAGTGGTGATAATACTTATGCTAGACCAATTGCGATTTGAATTCTCTTGCATGATTCAAATTCTCTCAATTGTATTATAATTGTTCATTATACTGATAATTTAGTAGTGTGACATTATTCTGCTCCTATCTGAGTTCTGTTGTATCATTATTCTTCTGCTCCATTTTACTGCAGTTTTCACTCTTCTTCAATTTTATGCTCATTCTTTCTTTGTGAGGTATCCATCAACTCATAGATCTATTGTGACATAGAATTTCACATGGTATTAGAGCCTGTTGAGCGAATAGGTTGAGCAGTTGCTTTCAGTAGTGCACCAGAAGCCTCTGGATTTCCATGTCAAATTCCGGTGCCATTGTATTGAATTCACTGGAGAAATCCAATGAGGTCTAGCCAGGTGTGAAGGATCCGGATAAAAGTGCCTACTGTCCTAAAGCAATTCTCAGTAGTAGTCTACCTCCACTCTTAAGAGCTTTTTGCAGGTTATTCGAAGTTCTTGAGTGCAGCAGCAGTTGCAACAGTTTTGCAGCAACAACAGTAGCATATATTTTCCATTGTTTTTGTAGGCATTCTACAACAACTTCCATGTACCTGAAAGGAATTCCTCCTCTCTCTCCATTCAACTATGATGAGTGGAAACCAAAGATGATAGCATATTTGAAGAGACAAGGTCTTTTTGATAAGTGTCTTGGTGATATGAGAGATTTTGCTTCCTATGAAGAAGAGAATGATTGGATAAATGAATGTGACAGAGACTTTGGAGCAATGTGTATTGCTATGTCTCCTAGTATGCGTTGGCTCATGGAAATTGTTGAATATCCAAGTGATCTATGGTCCCAACTGGACAAACATTTGGAAAGCAAAATGAAGGGATTGGTGCAAATTATTTGGAGAACAAGCCCAGTGATACCTCCTTAAGTGTTCTCTCTAATTATGTCTTGGACTCAATCATATCTCATGATGAATTTGTTCAATATGAAGAAGAGGCTATAGATTCAACACTCATGTTCTCAACGTCTTCTATTTCGAATTCTGAGCAAGATAAGCTAGTTCATACTCTAGAATCTGAAGAGGTTCTTAAATTGTCTTTTTCACATGAGTCTGCTAGTGTGCAAAATAATGATCTATTGAATGTTTTGGAGGTTAAATCAGAGTTTTGAGGTGATGCATCTGCCCTCCTTGATCACATGCCTTCTATGTACTTCTATTCGATCATTGGCACATGTTCTCAGAGTTTCATTGAAGATGGAGGACATTACCATTCGCTTGGGTTCAAGTCTAAGGCATATCTTTTTTATTTTGGTTTTGATCTCACCCCTCCTGGTTCAAAGGAGATCAGAAGAAACCATCTATCAATTCTTGGAGCTGATTTTAAGTCCAAACCACCACCATTATGTCATGGTTCAATTGGTTTTTATCTCACCTCTACTGGTTCAAAGGAGATCACAAGAAACCATTTATCAATTCTTGGAGTTGATTTGAAGTCCAAGCCACCACCATCATGTCATAGCTCATTTGGTTATGATCTCACCTATGTTGGTTCAAAGGATATATCAAAGAAATATCTACACATTCATGGAGTTGATCCTACCTCAGGTGATTCAAATCACAGGTTCCAGGATGATCTTCATATCTTTGGATTTATTCTCACCATGTTCGGTCTGAAGAGCAAGTTCAGAAAGCCTCCATATTCGCTTGCATCCACTAAAGGAGAATACAAGCACATGTTTTTGGAGCATGATCCACTTCTTCCCAAGAGGAATATACCTCCAGACATATGATCAAGCATCACACCTACTTGAGTTTGGAGCAATTAATCTTTTGGTGTGTTTTAGTCCAATTTGAGGGGGGGGGGGGGTTCCCATGAGGTTTTCCCCATTTCCTTGGTTCATGGACTGTTCTTTATTTTTTTATCATTTATTTGATTGTATGGGTGACCTTTGGTCTCAGTAACCAGGGCCCAGGTTGCAAAAGTATGGATTAAGGGGGGGTGTTAGGATATTTCAATACTCCATCCTTATCCTACCTAGCTTTATTTATTTTTCCTAGTTGTTGATGATTTCATTTCCCCCCTAGTGGTATGCAGATGTCATCCAGGATCCATCTACCACCTTCTAAGCCCTGCATGCATCATTTTAGGACCACTTCAGTCAGTTCCCTATTTTATAGGAACCTACTAAGTGTTCTGGTGCAGTCCACCTGATTTATCTGACTCTTGTGGGGGGTTAGAGCTTCGGATGCCATTGATTATGGCCTCATGTGCCATTTTTTGACTCGCATGCATGACAGACTCACTATTGTGCCCTCATTAGTTAGTTAATTGATTGTGACTTCAGTTAACTGGGTTTAGGTTCAGTTCAGTTGACTTTGAGTCTTCCAGAGCACTCTAGTGGTGACAATCCCTATGCTAGACCAACTGAGATTCGAATTCTCTCCATTATATTATAATTGTTCAGTATACTGATAATTTAGTAGTGTGACATTATTCTGCTCCTATCTAAGTTCTGTTGTATCATTATTCTTCTGCTCCATTTTACTGCAGTTTTCACTCTTCTTCAATTTTCTGCTCATTCTTTCTTTATGAGGTATCCATTAGTTCATAGATCTTCCGTGACATAGAATTTCACATAATGGATGGATGTTGATTGTCCCATCCAATTGATATGATATGTGGATGGGCGTCCAAATATAATTTTTATTAATGCCGCAGACATTTGAATTTCCAATTTGGTAAAGGCGAGAGGAATTAGTTATGAAGTTCAGAAACCTTTGGTTAGTAGCAGGACGTTCTTGGTTGCATCTACAACACGACCTTTGTTGAAATGGTAACCTATGTTCTAGTGGCATTTTTTTTAACCGAAACCGAGATACTTATATTAAAAGGGGCTGCGACCGAACCGTCCAACAAAATAGATACAAAAAGGAGGACAAGAGTTTTGTTTGTCCTATTTCAAAATTGCCAGCATCTCTAGATTTCATCCATTTAATCCTGGTGCTTCTTCTATTTTCTGCTAGCTTACAAGTATATATTCTAATAAAACTACTGGTACAAAAAATACATTTACATCACATAACTACATAAAAACATGTTAGTTCAAATAACCTGGTGGTTAGGGATCTTACATGTTGATGTAGAGTAGTTGATTGACTTGCGCTATGCTAAGGGCGTCGTTGGTGGTTTGTATTTTTGTTGACTGAAGGTTCCTCCCTTTCTGGTCCCTGGTATGTCTTTGGAGAGCCCATAGAGGAATTTGCATGATGCTCCACTCTTCTGAACCTAGGTGCGACCTCTCTTCATAGCCGACGAATTGTTTATTGGAGTTCTTTAATCAATGCCCCCTGATCCCGTCCACAACCACGCATGCATCTAATTTTGAACTCCATTAATGCAATTTTCGAGTTTTGCCTCTCAAGCTTTCCATATGCATCTTCATTCCTTTGATTTTCCCTTCGAATTTCCTCCTCTATGTGCTACTCCATATCCCGCTGCCATCTCATCAAATTGTTTAAAAGGAACCTTGTTTTCTCTTCGAGGTCCATAATTCTCTTTTCATGCTGCATTGGTGATAAAATGAAATTGGAACTGAAGCCTTCCATGAATCCAACTCTATGCCAAACATCAACAAAGTTGCCCCTGTATTGGAGCCGAATCCAATTTTTTTGCTGGTGCTTTTCGCTGCTTCTCACTTTCTGCAATGCTACAGGTAAAATGGGTAATCCGCCAACCTTCCTGTCCTCCATTTCAATTTGAGTCCCACACACTTCCTAATAGGGTTGACAAGACTTGTTCGTAATGGCCAGAGATACATAAACAACCTTGTACTATGATCCATCAAGGGGAAGTACGATGAGCTCGTGCCACTTTGCGTCATGATAACAAAGACCTTTATCGCTTGTCATTTCAACATATGTCATGAATGTCACATATCAAGATTATCCAACGTTAGGGGACGTGGATTAGATGGAAATCCCCCCCAATTTTGCTTGTCCCTAGTTCCAACAAGCATGCAAGGTTGGATTGCTCATTTGCCACCTTGTTGTGCTTTCTCAAAATGTGATGAGCACTTAGATTGTCAATTTTTTTACACCTTAGAATTATTCTAGAGATAATTCTGTTAAGATATGGGCCTTTTGGAAGAGTTTTAAAGATTATACTTTGAATTATTATCTATGAATCTCCAATGATGACAAGACTTTGACACCCTTTCCCCAAGGTGATATTGATCCCCAACCATAAGGCTAACGCTTATGCTTGATTGTTCATTGCAGTTCTAAGACCCCAAGCATACTTTTTTTCTTGTGATTCTTTAGGGATGTAAAGAACCCCCTCCACTCCTGCCACCCCTGGATTTCCTTTGGAACCATTGTCAAAGTATCGAACACTTTGATTCCTATTTTGGATCCAATTTTGAAATTCCACATCTATCATTCTGATAGCCCAACTTTTTAAGATTGGATTTGGTGGAGGTCTATTAGATGTCAGATATAGGATAGACCTTAACCATTCCCTTTCTCTGACCTCTAATGTTTCAATAACTTGCTTTGATTTTCCTTTTTCATGAATTGCTTTTTCCATTAAGCCCCACGCTTTCATCGTTACCTGTCTTGGACTATTTTCTTCATCTCTGAATATCAAAGCATTTCTAGCCAGCAAGCTCTTCCAAGCTATAAAGAAGGGAAGGGATTTACACACCCTTTTTAATAAGGGTTTGCCTTTAAAAGTTCCAGGATACTTTTATTGCATGATAGATACATTTCAACATAATTATGAGGGATATAATTATGGTCGCGGTCAGTAGACCTTTCTAAGATATTTCCCACAATTCTTTTGCACAAGGGCATTCGAGGATAAGATGATGGAGGGTTTCCTCCCTTGCTTTGCAAATATGGCATTGGAAAGGTCCCTTAAAATCTTTCCTTTTAAGATTGTCTTCAGTGAGGATTCTTCCACAGGAACATGTCCATGCAAAGGCTTTGATATTTGGTATTTCCTTGCTTTTCCAGATAGCTTTCCAAATGGCCAATTTAGGGAGAGCATCACGTTCATTTAAAAGGAGCTTGTACCCTTCTTTGATGGAATACTCTCCTCCATTTATTCCCCAACCTCTCGTATCTCGGATTGATTTTTTAATGGGAGATTTGCCTCTGATATTTTAAAAAAGGATGCACCAATCCTCTTTCAGATTCGTAGGTAGCTAGTCTACCTTCCATCCTCTCCATTCCTCTTCCTCATGCCAATATGATATGTCATATAACTTCTTGATGCCTTTTCCATCCATCCATCTTTTTAAATTTTCAAGATTTTGAACTTTATTAAGCTCCTCGATCCCAACTATTTTATCTTTTTAGATGTTTATCCTCTTCCCATTACCTGGGGTCCATGATAGATGGTCTTGAATGAAGGTGAAGGATGCTTTGCACAGTAACCATATTAGGGAGCTAGGTACTAATTTTGGTCCTCTTTATAGACATCGAAGGCGATTCTGATTTAAATATTTCCTTGATAAAATTGACTTCCACTAGGATTTGTCACTTGAAACCAGCCTCCACGGTATCTTCCCCCCAAGCGCTTTATTCATAAGACCTAGGTCTCTCACTGCTGCTCCACCTTGCTTTATGGGCGTTGCGGCTGTCCCCCACTTTATGAGGTGGTATTTTTTGTGTTTGATTTCCCCTCTTGCCACGAATTTTTTCTCATTAGAGTACTCATCTGATGTTGTATCCCTGTTGGATCCAGAAGAGATGAGCACTGATATATGGGGAGTGAAGATAATACCGATTTGAGAAGGACCAACCTTCCCGCTGGATTTAGCCATAGGGCTCCCCATTGATTCATTTTTTACTTGAATTTTTCAATGACAGGTTTCCAGTCCTCATATTTTGGATTCCTTTACAAAATTGGAATTCCTAGGTATTTGAAGGAGTTTCAGTTTTGGTGACTTTTGAGCTTAAGGGAGCTCACTATTTCCCTTAATCTTCTAGTTGAGGTGTTACAACTATATATTTTGCATTTTCCTTTGTTAGACCTCCAGATGCATCAAGGTATGAGTTCAAATCATGTTTGAAGCGATCTACTATGATAAAAGAAGCTCCAACAAGGATAAGGGTGTCATCGACAAATTGAGAGTGTTTCAATTCCTTAACTCCTCTAACCATTATTATGCTTGGGAGGGTTCCCAAAGATCTCTCTTATTCTAGCTTTCTACTTAGAGAGTCTACCATGATTACATAAAGCATAAGAGAAAGCAGACAACCTTGTCGCAGGCCCCTAGAGCATTTGAAAAAGTCAGTGGGATGACAATTGACCAATGGATCTATCCACGATCCACTAATACAAGCTTTTATCCAAGAAATAAAATGGTTAGAAAATCCAAATTTATTTAGAACAACAAAGAGGAAAGAGTGTCGTACCCGACCAAAAGCATTTTCTATGTCTAGTTTTATTACCATGCCACTATCCTTTCTTTGCTTGTTGGAGTGAATTGCTTCCTGCACCAGGAGGATGTTATCAATGATATGACGTTTCTGGATGAAATCCCCTTGATTTCCAGAGATGATGGAAGGAGGGAGTGTTTTCAGGTGATTGGCTAAGATCTTGGTCAGTATTTTATAAGAGGAGTTACATAAGGAAATCAACCGGAATATGGAGAATGATGAAGGATTGTTTGTTTTTGGGATCAAGGCCAAAAAAGATGATTTGGTGCCCCCCCCCAAATTTGCAGTTCTCCTTGGTCCATTGCAACATCCAACACAAGTCATATTTAACTGTGTTCCAACAATGCCCGAAGAAGGCGATTGAGAATCCATCTAGACCGAGGGCTTTGTCAGCCTCTAGGCTCCACACGACCACTTGGACTTCCAACTCTTTTATCTTTTCTGTCAACATTCTCTTGTCTTCTCACTTATTAGTCTAGGATATTCCAAAGCATCTCAAGGATGCTATTCAGATCTTACACCTCTTCATTTGAAAGAAGCGATGAGAAATGAGCTAGATCTTCTTTTTTAATTTTCTTCAAAATTTGTTAGGGTGTTTCCATTTGAACTCTTTACTGTTTTTATATTATTCCATTATTTCCTAGCTTTGGCTTGCTTTTGAAAGTAGGAAGTATTATTGTCCCCAACCTTCAACCATAAGCTTCTTGATTTCAATCTCCAACACTCCTCTTCATTCTTATGAGCCATGCATATCTTGTAATTTTTTTTGTATTATAGGAGATGGTTTTTGTTTATTTCTTCTACTTCCATACTCTGCTACAAGAGTCTATTATTTAATGAAGAGCCTTCCTCTCCATCTCCAACTCCTTGTAGTTTTTTCGAACCAAGTTTTTTAGAATATTTTTGACTTCATTTAGCTTGCACTCCAAGATGAAACTTGGTGAACCCAAGAAATGATGCGCTCGAGCCTCTTTTATTTTTTCTAATACGTCCGAGGATTGTAGCCAAAGAGGGTTGAACTTAAAGGGAGACAAACCATATCGATCCAGATTGGCTAAGGTCAAACTAATAGGTTTATGATTTGAGATGGCCAAAGGAATAATATAAGAGGAAATTTCCAGCTCATCCTCTAGAAAGAGTTTGAGATAAAAAATATATAAAGTCTTGCTGCAATATGATGCTTCCCCAATATTCTATTTGACCAAGTGAAGATCCCTCTTTTAGGAAGGACATCAAAAAGATCCCAATCAACTAAAAGGTCTTCCACCCTTTCATGAAAGGGGTCCTTGATCACGCAACCACCACATTTGACTTTCCGAGAGAGAGTAACGTTTAGATCCCCTGCTACTATACTCCCTCTTATGTTCATCTCAAATTTCATTTTTATAAGAGAGTCCCAACAACTATGCTTCTTTGCATAATGTTGAGGGGCATAAATGTTGAGTATTTTGTAAGCTTTCCCACTTTTCTTGTTAACCAGCTCTATGAAGATCAAGTGTTGGGTTATTTTTTCATTTCTTTTTTCTAAAACATGATCGTCCCATAGAGTGGTTGTGCCTCCAGAAGCCCCCCTAGAACTTACCGCTACCTGTTTACTTTTATTCCAAATCCTCCTTCTGACTTTTTGCAATTTCCTGTTCTTGAAGTTTTGTGTCCTGGAATAAAAGAACCAAAGGTTTCTATGTTATTATTAAATCCCTTACTACTTTCATTTTAAAATTGCTACCTAGGCCTCTACATTTTCTAGGAGACGACTTTCATTATTTACCACTGTTGCTTTTTGCCCCTCCAACTCGCTCGTGCCCCCCAGTGATTCTTGTTAGGTTTTTCTCATTGAATATGGAGATTGCTCTATTGTAGCTTGTTTCCCCATTGCCTTGTATTTTTTGGGAAGCTTCTTCTCTTACCTCTCTTCTTGATTTCTTGCCTAGTTTTTTAATTTGGATTTCTTCCTCGGTCTCCTCTTCTTGATCACAGTCTTGAGAGTTTCTGTGATTGTTTTCTAGTTAGTACCTCGGTTACCATTACTTGTGATCTAAAATTTTTTGCCATCATTCCTACTAGATAGATTTCGACTTGATAGAGAGTGTCTCTTGGAGGAAATCCTGAACCTGGAGGAGTTACATTTGGGGCGACCACTTCTACAAAGGTCGGAGGGGGAGAAGGCACAAAGGGATGAGGATCGGGTTGAACTAGCACATCTTTAGTGGATTCCATTTGGGAAAGTATTTTTGAAATGGTTAGATGGCAGGAGTTTTGCCAAGGGGGAGAAGATTTAAGAAGGGTTTTATTGACAGTGGGAGGGTCAACCGGGGGAGAGGTCACTGCAGATGAACTTGGAACTATTGGGATTGGTTCTACTTGCTTAGGTTGGTTTTACTTGTTTGTTTCCCATTTTCTGCTTCACCATTTGCCATGTGGTTCCATTATTTTGGTCCATTTGTTGATGTTTGGGTCTGTTTTTGCAGTCCTTCACAAAATGACCATATTCATGGCAAGCTTTGCATTGGAAAGGAAGTTATTCGTAGTTGAGCTTCTGAATATGGTGCTAGTTATCGAATTTAAGGGACAATGGATTTCAGAAGCCCTTTTTCCAAGTATAATTCCACACAAATTCTTGCGGAGACGAACATATTTGACTTTAGTTCATCCCTATCCAGATATTTCCCCAACTTATTTCCAATACTAACTAGGCAGTCTTCGCCCCAACAATGGATAGGAAAATGCAGAAGATGAACCCATACTGTCACTACAGAAGGTACATCCAGCTCCAGTTTGAAATTTGGAGTCCATCGATTTAAGTACATGCCCCTTGTTGCTGAAGAAATAGGGACCTCCTCGGAATATGAGGCCTCTATCCTCTTTTGTTTTGAACAGAAAGGTGTAAAACAATGTTCCAAAAAAATAGTGACTCATTCTTCCTTTAATTAAAACATGCTAATTCTTTTGTAAGCAAATTTCCATAGATTGCGGTGATGGCCACATACCTGTAAATTGACCAATGAGACCTCGATCACTAAGGGCCAAGGCCATTTGTCTAGACAGGTCTGCTAGAAGATCAACTTCAGGGACATCATCAAGCTTCTTCATGAATTTGGGGGGCGGGTTCTTGGAGATTGTTGCAGACACTGAGCCTATCAACGTCCTGATGACATGCTTATATAGAGCAAGGGGAGGCCACTAGACTAAGTCGGGGCTCACCATGATGAACAAAGCTCGAGGGTTTCAGAAACCATAAACCACCTTGCTGTGAGAGGTTATCCAACTTAAGTGGAAGGTGATCGGGAGTTTGTCCAATTCTCCATTTTACTTCCTGTGATCCAGTGGCATTGGACCCATGGGATGCTGTGATATTATCACCCATGATAGCTCATCCTTTGTCTACTATATCCATTATGCCGCGCCCTTCTTTCAAGTTAATGAACTTGTTGCAGGAATCCAGTCCAAATATCTGCTCAGTTGTCTTCATTTCTCAACTGCAACGTCGATTCCATTTGGAAATCGTATATGATTATCATTCAGATTATTTGGCTAGTTTAGTAGGCAAAATTGTACATAAATCCATGGAAATTTCAATAACTTGTTCATTTTTTTAAATTGGTTGGCACCAGTCCATAGTATGGTCTTATAACACCGCGCTAATAACCAATATGAGTTTGGTAGGGAAGTTTTGATGAACTCGTGGATTATGGAATATTTTTGCAAATTTTGGATGCATATATTTTTGAAATGGTTAATGATGTTTGTTTTCAAAGATTGGTGTTTGGATTAGTGTGTATCTTATCACAATGAGCTGGTATCCTGGTGGACAGTTCCCTTGGCCCTCACAAGGTAAGTAATTTAGTTTTTATTTGCCCATTTATTTCTGTGTCAATATATTGCTCCTTGAAAGTCTGATAATCATTTAGTAACCATTTCTTAGTAATTTTGATATTCTTTCTTTAGTACAATACAATTGTTCAGCCTGGGGAAACTAACCATCTCCCTGGAAGTATGATAAACATGGAGTAACTAGTTCTTTGGGATTTTAGTATTTTTTCTTTAGTATATAATACAGTTGTTGAGATTGCAGTATTTTTTTTCTTGTTTTGTGTTTATGAATCATGCTTGTTAAATTCCTTGGATTGTAGATATGCTTGTTTGTTACACATTGTTCTACAAGTAAACACCATTCTCATTCTAGAATGGCTTGGCTCCCTGATCGTGGATGCAGGGTTCACCTCGATGCACTTATGAAACCCGTGTTAGATGGGTTAAATGACAAGCATCTTGCTGCATTTGGGATTGTTGTTGTTGCTTCATTATATTGCATTGTTAATTGCTATTTTGGTAACTCTAACCTCCTTCAATGCAAAGAAAATTCCAAACCAATGGTGAAATCTCCAGAGAGAAATCTGGGAAGCAGCAAGGAGTGGGCCAAGTAGCTCTGGTTATAGGGAAAATGCAACAATTAAAAAATCATTAGCCGTTGCCTACGGAGACTCTTTCTAAAAATTTTGTTATTTTTGTCTAAACATTTTGTTATTTTTGTTTGCCCACCGACTCCACCATTTCTATTTACGCGGAAGAAAAAATTCCTTTCACATTCAAGATCCTTTTTTAATGGAGTGATTGGGTGGTGACCACTCACTGGTAAACTTCTTGGTCTTTTCGTGTATTATATTTTAAATGTAGACCGACGTGGCTTTATTAAATTAATATGCATGGAGGTGGAATGTGATACAAAATGACAAATAATTCCAATGATCTCTAAGGTATTAGATAAAATCATGTGTCAGTAATGTTTCCTTATAATTTGTTCCACATCGAATAATGGTAGATATGTGTCATTGCAACGTGTTGTGGATTAATATTTTTGTTAAATGATGTGGCCCGAGACATCAAATTGTCCACCTCAAATCTTTTTAATGAAAGGCCTAAATAATACAAATGTCGACATCAAACCCTTGAGTTTTTGTTTAGTCCAATACTCTCCACATCAAATCTTTTAAACTAGGCCACTACATTATAGGGTTACCTCACCAAAACAAATTCTTTGGAATTCACTCTCACGAATTAATAACCATGGTTTATAAAATTCCCGATATATAGATATTTTAATAGTGAGAATGTGGAAATTAATAGATTTTAATAGTGGAAATGTGGAAAATAATCAATTTAGGGTATACCAATATACCTGATATAAGAAGCTTTATTCTAAGTACATGGAGAAAAATAGTGTAGGCATAGTCAACATAAAGAAAAAATTAACATATAGAAGTAGAAATCTTATTAATATAAAACCATTTATTATTTAAATTTAAAAAACTAAAAAAAATATATTTGTTGCTTCAAAATTTTAAAGTAATATCTATTCTTCAGTGTAAACAAATTGAATTATATCTCAAATTTGAAGCATAACATATAATATAATAACTTGAATATAGAGATAAGTGTGGACTCATGGTCTTGTTGTAGCCTATAAATCATGACTATAAATCACCTAACAAGATCATTTGAAGGGCACTTACTCGCTTTTTGTAGTCCATTCTTGGTCTTTGTGTCTTCTATTGAGTTATGCAATCTGAGGCAAATGTGAGAAAAAATAAAGTGCTAGATGGATTTATGGTAGTTGGCAAAAAGTTAGGGAGAATAATAATAGTATTAACATCGAGGATGTTATCCTATTATTGCCAATTCAAGATATTTTTTTTTGGGTTTGAGTATTATGTCAGTTAACATCATAAATATTAAAAAATCTTATTTAAATGGTTTTTTTTTGGTTTGACATAATATCTTATTATGTCAACGACAACATAAAGATTTCAAAGATCTTATTTAGGAAAATTGAGCTCCAAGGACGTCAAGAATAGAAACTTTGGACTCTAATTGAGTGAGATTGGTTTTCAATTATTTTCTTCAAACAAACTTAAACCATTTTTTAGAGTCACACTTTGTTTTGAGGCGAGAAATTTTGAAAATCCATTTAACTTGAAAATTTTGTCTTTTTTAAAGGTACATTTTGTTTTAGGTGAAGAAATTTAGTTGCCTTATTTCAATGAGGCAAGATTGGTCATATAGAATTTTCTTCTTTGAGGTTGATATTCTTGAATATCCTTGTAAATATGTTAAATTTGTCCACCATAAGTATAGACAAATTCAAGTTTAAGTAGATAAAACTTAATTTAACTGTAAATCAATACAATAACTTTTAAGTTATTAATTTAATCAAGTATGCAAATTTGAAAATTATATTTATTAATAGTGGGAATATAACAACACATTCCAGATTTAAAAATTCATCTAATGCATATGTATAATTTGCATTGTTGTCCTAATAAATCAACATCAAAATAGCCATGAAACTTGCTCAAAGTACATTAAAACTAGATATAAAAATCAGTTATACAATAAGAGAATTAAGACAAAAATGGTACAACTCTTTATTACACAATTTTGAGATAAAGTACAATAAGTTAGTTTTGTCTTCATTGTTACACCGAGTTCTTCTTTATTCCAATCAAAGACTTCTTCAAATCTTCCCAAACCCTAGCTAGGGCATCTACAATTATTTCAAACCTTAAAAAGCAACAATAAGGCCTATCTAGGCGTGACCAAATTACACAAGACTTTTTAAGGAGCTCAACAACAAGCTAACATCATACCAAACGTTCAATTCCAAGAACTTGCATTGCACAAGCTTCACATACTCTTCACTTGTGACTAACAACAACAAACCCGAAGGTGTAATTCGTGTAGAACCGGCCACTTGAATCCACTGAGACAACTACTTTAGATGCAACAAATTGAAATATACACATACAAGAAGGTTTTTTGTATTAAACTAACTCAAATGGCCTTTCATTAATTTCTTTTTTTGAAAATTACATGACAGGCCTTCAAGGGATCTCATCTCCATAAATTCAACATTGGGCTCAAAGTCCCTTCAATTCTTCATAAAACCCCTAATCCTTCTAGTATAAGTCGTAGCTAGGCACTTAGGCATTACAACTTCTTAGAAATACCCAAATGGAATTTACCTTTGTATTTGCTGTTGAATAGCTTGGTTTCCCTCTCTACCCCGCTCTTTCTTCCTTCTCTTCTCCTTTTCACTTCATGCACAACTCTTTGTCTTTGTCTCCTCACGCAACTTCCTTCTCCATTTCTACTTCACACAATCACTTGCTCCCTTTCTTGTACAACTTCCTCCTTTTCTTCATGCAACTTGTCCTCACATTCTTCCACAACTCCTCTCCACTCCTTCAAATTGTGTAGCCTTTGTCTTCTTCTTTCTTTAGTCCCCTTTCTTATGTTTTTCACATACCTTCTCTGCTCCTCTTCCATGGCCTACTCTCCTCTCCTCCACATGTGGGATCTCCTCTTTTCTCCTCATATTCTAGACTCCCCTTTCTCCCCTCGTTACTTCATGTTCTTTATCTCTTTCTCTCCCGCGGCTTCCTCTTTTAATCCCCATCGTCCAAGACTACCTCTCCTCTTCATGTGGTCCCTCTTTTATTTCCTCATCATGTCTCGAATAAACCCAAAGGAAATATTTTTGAATAGATTTTACAACGTATTTAATGGTGCATTAAGGATTGTAGGTAGGGCTCTCACAAAAATTGCCCATGTAACCTTCTCACCTAACTTCGTATCCTTGAATTAATTCACCTTATGTCATGTTCAACTACCACCACAGTTGGTCATTTAAATATGCATACAACCTTAGGATTAATTTAAACTATTGGATGGAGGTAGATCAAATGGTGAGAAACATTTTGGGGGCAGAGGTGGTGTTGAATTCGAGGCAATGCCAAGCTCCAAAAAGAGGTAATTCATTTGATCATCAATGGATGAAAGGGATTTCAAAGGGAAAGGTTTGTTGACTTTGGTCATTCCCTAAGAGTTTTGAAATGGTACAATGCTCATGCATCAACTTGCATCTCAAAAGTCAAGGGACCTTATTGCATGCATCCTACACGTATTATTCTTGTTACAAGTGTAAGTACATGTTCTTCAAAATTCCTTCACATAGATGGCCTCAAAGCAACTGTCACATCTCTAAGACATGATAAAAATCATAACAAAGGAACTATCCTCTCTTTATATATGATTAGGCGAGGGATTCCAACAATAATACATGGATCAGGTCCAAAAGTAAGCCCCTATGTTAAATTGAAAACAAAGCCGTAAGTGGGGCACTACACGAAGCATGAATGCCACACGGCACAATATGGTTTGTACAACCTACAAGGTGGTGTGTCGTCCAAGTCTAGGTGTCCACATATCAAGTGACCCTATAAATAATATGGTGTGTCCTCCAACTAAGGATCATCAACTCAAACGTTCATCCTCAACATATAAGGTGACTCCAATGCTCCTAGGGATCTATGCGCAACCTCTAAATACTTAAATCACTCCACCAAGGTGGTCACTCCATATGTCCCAAGTGGCCAATCTCCTCAACAAATGTTTCCTTGTAGAATATTCCAAACTGCTATATGTCTTCCAACTAGCACATCAAGAAGCGTGCCTCCCTAGTACTAATCTAAAGTTAAGAATGCTTCCTCCAAATCACCAAGTGAAAGTCAACCAAAATACAACAAATGGGCTATGGGACCACAAACCCCCATGTCACATGAATCACTCCACTAACTAGTTGGGAACACTTTTAGAGAAATTGAAAGCTAACATCAAACAAGGACCACATTTGAATGAGTTATTTTTGCCAATATTATAAAGTTTTTAAACTATTATCAAATCACACAGAGACAAAGAATGATTTTTTACTTTGATTAAGATCCCATAAGTACATAATAATGTGAATATTCCAAGATCCTATCTTTTTGGAAAGGTTCATTGCAACCAATTCATCATCACTTATAGCAAATCCAACATGAAATTAGTACCATCAAAATTCAATTCAATTACAAATAGTTAATAATATAAATGCTTCCCTAAGAATCAAACTTCAATTACACTTAACTGGTAGTATACATGAATGAAGTATATTCATATAAAATGTCCCTAAAAATATATGTTATGGAAAAAATTGCACAAGTGCACTCTTCCACTTGGTAAGGGGCTAAGCCTTGTAGGTTGTTGCAAGGCCTCAGTTCTTGGATCCCCTTTTGATGGTGGTTGGTATTCCTCCAAGTGATCCTACAAGAGATTGCTAGTGTAGTTCACATCCAAACATGGAAATATTGATAAAAAAACAAAATGAAAGAGACAGGGGGAGAATGAAAACTCCAACAATAACCAAAGGTATGCTAAACCACTCTTGTATTTCCCAATGGAATAGCTGTACAACAACTAGGAGGTGAAGGATTCAAGGAAATCCAACAATCTCCCTTAGGGAGTCCTTTCTTGTCCAAACTAAATGCTAAGTAGATGGAAGAACAATGGAGAGAAAAACTTTCCCCTTTATGGTAGGTGGAAAGCAAGCTTGGGAGTGCTCACAATGGTAGGAAATGGTGGGCTATGAGGAAGCTCCAACTCAAATCCAACAACATAACCTTGCTCTAATTTCTCTCTACCAAAGCATTCCAATGGCTTCCTTTTATAGGCCAAGAGGTGGCCATCAAACAACTAGATCCAAATGTGAACTCTCCTCCTTCATGAAATAGTTCCAAGGTACACAAGGGGGGCTGATTAATGCCCCCCAAGTGTGTGAGGAGCCGAATTCTGATCCTTGGGGAGCATTGATTCTTTAATGCACCGCTGGGAGTGAGTGGTCCCGTCGTTTTGACAGTAGCGCGATTATCGAAGGAAAAGCTGTGGGTGTAGCGCGGGCATTGTTCAGGTAACCTGCACTATAGTGCGGGTCAACTGTGTAATACCCATGCTACCCTTTGTTTTGACTGTTTCTTGGCACTTATGGACTCATGCTGTGTTTTGGATCTGTTGAGGATGCATGTGGTGAGATGCATTCTTTATGTTGATGACTCTTTACTAGATGAATCGTTGAAATGTCACATGTGTGCAACTTTTAGGCGTTAACAAATGCTCCCTGATGTATGAGGTTCGAAGGGTACTATAGAGCTGATAATGCATCATGTTTTCTATTGTTTCTCTCTTGTTCTGTAGGACGTAGCATATGTGGAAAAAATAAGGTTCTCCCATGGGGGAAGATTGTTGGTGATGACCGTTGGAGCTGTAATAAAGAATATTTTTTATACAAACGAGGTGGGCATACCCATGCTATACAAACGAGGCGGGCATACCCATGCTCGTTAAATGCTGTCAAAGTGATTAAAATGAGAGATGACAAAGATGTTGACTCTACTATACTACTGGGACATGGATGACGACAACTTCAATCCATGCTAGAGTAAATGCCACTAGAGCTGCTGTGAAATATTGAAGAAGTGGAACTGTTGGTGGCCATGATGAATCGACTCTGGTGGGGACTAAACTTGGTATGTAAATCTACCTAAGGGATTCATCGTACCGAACAGACCGCTATCAAGATTTCCAAATGTGAAAACTAATACCTTCAAAAGCACGTTTCCCCCTGATGCGATGATGTGTTGATGTCGAGAATAGGGGAAACCACTTAGTTAGGGAGCACAAATGAATCTCCCTACTAAGTTCGAGGGGATCCCTTATAGTGATTGAAAGGGATCCCAAGGTACAACTGCAACTCTTAGAATATAGTGTTTTGACATCGACAAGAGCTGAAGTATATGATAAGACAAGGGTCCTATCTTGAGAACCGAGATCATATTGTAATCAACTGGTGGACAGACATAACTTACACAAGATTGGTGATAAGTGTGGGGCTCATAACTTCCTTTGATCGATGTAAACATGGGGAGTGGGGACGACAAGTTTTATTTCTGGATGACATAGATTGAAAGTAGTGGAAACAAACTGCAAGTGAAAGGGCTTTGATGGATACGCAAAACAAATGGTAATGGTAATTGACAAAATAGATACTATTGAACATATGGAGACTCAAATACATCGATCAAAGGAGACCATGGGTTGCTGCCAAAATAATATGGTCTTCCCTTAATGTGAGGTGACAAGGGAACTTGTTTGTACATAAAGAATATCGGTGGGGTCCCCACAGTTTTGGGTGTATCGGGGGACCAATTTGATGATGGGTGGAATCCCCATGATTTTTAGTGGATCGAGGGACACTTTCCAATGTTGAATTGAGGGTTAACTTGCAGATGCAAAGACGGGTTCCCTATGAAGCATATGCAATGTAGTCCTGTGGGATAACTTAATAGAACTGGTTGTTTTTTAAGGTGGGGGCCCCATAGGTGTCTTTTAGGGGGTGATGATACAAGGGGGATTGTGAATGGTAAATTTCTCATGGAGGTATGAGGGTGGCTTCGTGAATCGTTCTCCTAACCTGTGCTGAGGGGTCTGACGTGTGTCTACTTGGTGGAGTAAATGCGCAATGATACTCTAAGGGAGGGTTGTTTCAAGTTTGGTCAGACTCCTCAGACTTGTGGGGGGTCGACATTATGGGTGTCAATTGATTACGGGATGGAAATGGTGCACACACCCATGAGGAAACATGCTATTCATGGAAATGATGTTGATGGCACATCAAGGCCATGAATGGAGGTCCTATGGTTATCAGCGGGTATACTGGGATATGCATTATAAACGGAAGGTAGATAGTGTCTATATTCCAGTTTCGTAATGATACCTGTGGTAGGGTGTGTGACCCATGTTGTTAGATCTTGGAGTCTTATTCTTATAATGGAAAAACAAGAGGTTCCATATTGTCCTGATCACGGTCCTGCACATATGACGCACATACCCAAGTGTAGTAAAGGACATAACCAAGGTATTGACAATGCATAAATCATATAACCAAAACATCATGTACTTGTGGGGTACTTTGGATAGGAAAATAGTGTCCCGGTGACATTATTGGGAATCCAGATTGATTGGTTCCATGTCGAAGAGCTCGAAGCACTAGTTGTCGTGGTAAGAACGATTTTCAAAACTGAGTTACGGTTTGTTCGTGGTATTAGTTGGAAGTTTAGGTCAAATGAGTATAAAAGAGGGATGAGGCCCACTTTTTGAAATCATTTGTACTTTGTGCCATCGACCTCCTAGAGTGCATTTCGAGTGCTTCCAGGAGATCTGGTGCACTGTTCGTCGATCCACGTGTTCCACGTAAGCCTAAACCTAGTCCTGTTTAATTTTATCCAGGTAGACTTAGGTCTAGGGGTCCCCTAGGTGGCCAGGAGTCCTTTTTATGTTTTTTATGGTTACCGCGCGATATTTTGAGAAAATCTTGCGTGGTAGTGCGAGTTTTTTGAAAAATATCATGTTGTCTTAGCGCGAGATTTTCCCAAAATCATGCACAATGTAGTGCGCTCACTAACACGAAAAATATGTATTGTACCGCGCGTAGCACAAGATAAATACGCTTCGGTCGCGTGTTGGTTTTAGAGCGACTGTTCCTCGAATAGTTGTGCTGCCCATGCAGTCGAGATGTATATTTCCCGTGCGTTGGTTGCGCGCAGACGAATAGTGTTTCAGCCGCACTACGCGTGGATATGTTGTAAAATGTTGCACTACGCGCGACCCATCTTGGGGAAGTCCGTACTAATGATTTTATATGGCTAATGGGTGATTGTTTCCATGTGCAAGTGGTTGCTTATCAGTGATGGTGCACATTCAAGATGTTGATTGGAGGGAGAGAGAGTTTGATGACCTCCGAGACATTGTGTTGACCGACTGAGAAACGACTGAGGCCTTACGAGATGTTGGGCTCTTGAAGTTTTTCAAGACCCCTTTGATGCGGTCAACCAATTACCTCTTATGGTGGATACTGGACATGTTGGACCCTGGCCGTGGAGTGTTCCATGTGGGAGGCGAGGACCAGAGCATTACGAATCAATATATTTACTTCTTAATCGGGTTGACTCCTCAAGGGGTGAGGGAGCCTCTCCCTCCAAATTTGGTTGGGAGACAATTCACACTTTAGTGGATCGGTACTGCGGTGGTGACTATAGTTCTTGAACTTTGGTGGTGTGTTGGTGAGCCATCTGAGGGCTCTACCGATGGAGGTTATGGAGACAACCATTCTGCGTGTGTTGGGGGCCATGTCCCCCAACCGGGTTACATGAGGCCAGCTCCAACTGGTGGAGAGGGTGATGACTGGTCAGCTCATGGTGTGGGGTTCATTGATGCTGCAGATGTCATATTTACAGCGGGGTGTGGCGCAACACACGTTCTGCTATGGTAGTGTTTTGTGCTCATACTTCTTTGAGCATTATCCATCATTGAGGTCATAGGTAGTGGTGCCACCGAGGGGACCATAGGAGCCACATATGGTGTTTTGGAGGCATATTATGCTATGTGTTGGTGGCGGGCCCGTGGGGGCCTATTTTACACCATAGGTGTTGGACATCTGGGAGGGCCATATAGGCCAGTTAGAGAGATATCCTTGGAGTGAGGTGGACTTCTGAGGAGATCGGGAGCTGCCTGTTCCTGCTGGCGGTTTTGACTCGACTGGTATGCTTTTATGGTTTTGTACTTTTATCATATATATTTGTACATACTTTTTATTTCTGCACATTTATGACATATATGTTTATCAGGTATTGATGATGTTTTTCAGGTACTGATGATGTTTTTCTCTTTTGTGATGTAGATGTTGGTCCTGTGAGGCCACCTCAGAGGCCGAGATCGAGGAGGGATCAACAGTTGTCGAGGCTAGGATTTCCATTGGAGGAGTAGGTGAGGTCGAGGGTGGTCTTGCCGGAGCGAGAGGAGCCATATTTGGAGGAGCTGTGACAAGTGGGGCGGCTGCCAGGGACCGGATGATAGCTTTGGTAGCTGACTTGGAGTGAAGGTTTGGCGGGCTGACTGTTGGCATTGATGAGCGGGGTTGGGTCGACCTCAAGGATGATGAGTTGGACCTTACATTCCACTTACCAGCTGAGTGTGGGCCAGCGTGGAGGCACATTATGTGGCGGGTAGTGGTAGTGTGTCATATGGCACGAGAGGTGCAGGGGGAGTAGCCCCTTCTCCATGACAATGATTGCGACGAGGACTAGAGTTGACGCGAGGAGAGGATGTGTGACCACTGGCCATTTTGGGACCTCGAGATCCACCAGCAAGCAGGGTGGCTTGATTCTTTTTGTATAGGGATGATAGGCCCTATTTTTGTATGTATACATTTTTTATGAGCTTGTGGGAGGTGGGTTTTTGATGTATACATACAAAAATAAAAAACCCACCTCCCACAAAAAATCCGCCTAGGAGGGCCATTTTTTTGTACATGATAGACATTTTCGATGAGATATATATATGTATATACCATTTTTGCGGCACATGATGTATGCATCTCTGTATGTATGTGAAGTATATGTATTTTGCTTTAAATTGCTTATGTGTTGATGTGATGCATATGTAGTAGTTGATACCAGCATATTTGCTTTGGGCATGTGTAATCGACTGTAGGAATTGTGCGGATTAGATACATGTATGTGTAGTCATAGGTGAAACGCATGGACATATTTATGTATGATTGATATGTAGGGTTATGCAGTCGGGTGAATGTACTAGGTGCCAATTCAGTACCTCATTGGTGATGGAGTCGACGAATGCATTGGCGTTTCTCTATATATGTGTGAAAGTTATGGTTTCAAATTGTCGAATGAGAAGGCACATGCGCAAATTTTTTTGGAAGAGGAGCAGGTTGCGGACACAAAATACATTATTCAACTACGATACTACTAGTTGTGAGTCGAGGTGCACTTGTAAATGGTGAATGCCTAGGTGTAGGGCATCACTTAATATACCTATTACGACATTGTACTCTGCTTGGTTGTTTGTTAGTGCCCCCAAGCACACTCCGGTGGTGTTATGGAGTGTATGAGAGGGGGACTATATAAACCAGGTAGCAGATGCTAGATGTTTGGACCATCGACTATCACCGTTCGCATATCCTATGTAGATGTTAATTAGGGAGGCCACCTGCATTTGAAGAAGAGAGGTAGTTTAATTTTTTAATTTGAGATAGTGTGAAATGAAAGTAAAGTTTTTGACACAAAATAAGAATATCAACGGTTAGTTTTGGATGTCTCTTTTGTGTTGGGGGGATACAAACCCCCTGTTTTTGTTGTTAATTTTTTTGGAATGCTTGTGGTTGGTCTACGTCTTTGTCGGAAGACGAGGAATCACTGCAAGTGAGGACACCAACTAAAGGAGATTCAACATCGATAGTATTTGGTAATGTTGGTACTACCTCCTCGGTTGGTGATGCTTGCGGGGTTACATAGGGTATTTGCAATTGATCTTGCATTCTCATCAGTTCAAGATGCGTTTGTCGTTCGACGTTTAAAATGGAGCACTAAAAGGAGTAATGGAAGTGTTCTTGGTCTTCTTAGGTGTTGATTTGCTCCACTATGCATGCGATAGTGCTAGGAGGGAGCATATGGGTGGAGTGCCCACATGACGAACATTCATTGTGTGATGGTGTTGTCGTAAGTTTATATGGGTCTTGAGACATTACAGGCTCTACCACGTTTTCTGCAGTTGGTGCAACTTCTGTGGGAGGGGTGACTGATGGTGCCACTTCTTGGATGCTACTTCGTGGTGTAAGAAGGGGGGTTCCTCAATTGTTACTAGAGTGAGACGAACTGTTGCTAACACCTCTTGGTATCGAGGGAGTTCGGGGAAATGGTGCATATAGTGCCCATGCTGAGCACATATGGAACATGCGTGATTTGAACGCAATGTTTTGGACTTAGTTGTGGGTGAGGGAGGTGTGCCCCATTTTACCACTGGTGGAGCATGGGTGATGCTAACGGGGGTGTTAAGCAAATTCCTTAGATCTGGTAGAGTAGGACATAAGTTTGTTGCGTGGCCTTACTGCCCACAAAGAGAACACTACAATGTGACCCTTTGATTGGAAGTATTGATCATTAATGGGGATTTCAACTCTTGATGGTTGATGCCCCTTGATTTAGGATTCACGGTTTCTACTAATTTAGATGTCAGGGTTGGTAATAGGGGACCCTTCAACTTGGGTTGTTTAATTCCCCCATTGACTATCTTAGCGACGACCGATTGTGGGGTAGTTGTGGATGTCATAGGTTAGGTTGTCGTAACTGAATGTGTTATAGGCCTTGTAGCCGTACTAGCCGAAATAGGGACAAAATCATAATGGGTGATTGGTTTAGAAGCCATTTTTGGGTAGGGTGGTGTGAGGTACCATACTGGTATCCCCAGAGTTAGCCCAGGTAGAGTTAGTTGATCCATAACTGGCATCCCTTGTACACCTGTGGGAGGATACAAGAATGGGATTTGAAAAATTGGTGGCATCGATGGACTCAACATTTGTTCAATTCCATGACTCAACGGTGGTGTTGATGACGGTGTTGAGGTGGAGGCGACTCCATTTTTAGTGGTGAAAGTTGTGCACATTGGGCCATCGGTAGATGTAGGGATCTTCGATGGTGGTCTTGAATATGTTCCTAACAAATTGGATTCCTTGTACATACTGGGGGCAATGTCAACATACAGTTGATCATCACCCAATATAGTTGGTAGGACATTGTCGGGATTGCTTGTGGTATTAGGGTCATAATAGTTAAGCTGGTCAAGGGTAACTATCTTCCCATTTAAGGGAAACATCATGATACATAAGACTAAGGAGGCTACCACCTTCATTGCATACATGTAACTACGCCCCAAGAGGATGTTGTAGTTGAGCTCATCATCGATTACTTCGATATCGATCATAACCATCTTGCCCCACAACTCTATGGGGACATTTTGGTACAATCCTCTTAGTTGGGATGGTATCCCATCATATGCACGAAGAGTGATAGATGAGGGCACCAGCTCAAGGGACCCTAATCGTTTCTAGACCTGTGCAAACATGACACAAGTGGATGTGCCTTCGTTGATGATACAATGATGGATCATGACGTTCTTTACTATAGCTGGAACTTGGAATGCGATTGACGATGGTAGTCGTAGGTCACCTTTGTCAATATCAAAGGTCATGAGGTGCGAGTCGGAAGGGTCGACGACACCGAGCGCATTGAGTAATTCATTTCTCTGTGTTGGGAAAGACTGTATCACTTCTAATGTGGACATAGCCACAAGGGGATTGAGCCAAGTCATCTACAATACTGTAATTATGGGAAACTTTCATGTGGGGGTTACTATGGGTACGCTTGAGTGGAGCTTTCAGAATCCGTGGGATTTGTTCGGTATTCGGGCGTGGTATTGGTAGAGGCCCCCCCAAGGCAATAGAAACGTATTCCACTTGGGGGGTGGAATGCCCATCATAACTCTTGCCTCGCATTTGAAGGTTTATATCCAACGCATAGATATTTTGGACAGAGTCGTCGTTGGGTGGGCGGGGATCTTGTTCTTGTGTAACTTCCCCTTGATTGGAAAATGGTTGTTGTAATAATGCTGTTTGTGGTTGGGGAGGATTCGTTTCCTGAGGAGGGTTCGACACCATCTTCTTTTTAACTTTCAGTTACTATTGGCAGTCGGGGATAAGAGGACAATGATGTGTGTAATGACCATAATCACCGCAAATGGAGCAGCAATAATTGGTTCTCAGGGGGGATTCTTCCCTTGTTTGGGTGGTTGTAAGTCCATGTATTTGGATCACCCGTATTCTAGTTTTGTTGAAGAGGGGGATTTCCCCCTTGCCCCGGCTGCTGATTTGGTTTGTTCTTAACTTTCTTTTTCCCCTGATTATGTGGATTCTGGGGATTTGCAGCGTTCAATTGCTCGAATTGTTGAGTTTGTTGAACATAAGAAGGTTGAACTAAGTTAACCCCCATGTGGGGGGATGGCTGTTGACCAGTTGGGCATGGGAATGTATAATATGGGTTATATACCAGTGGTGGGATAAATGCAGTTTGCGTTCCATAAGAGGTGGACATAGGAACGACTTGTGCCATTGGCGGTGTGGGAAATGTCATTGCTTGGCTACCATTTGGGTAGGTAGGACTATATGGTCCATACTGTAATTGACCAAATGATGGTGTTGGTACCGGTGTAGGGGGTATCGATGCAGGTTGCATGGATGCGTAATACATAACCATGTTGAATGGCACCAATGTGGTCGGAGGAACCTTTCTTAAATGGGAAATGGAACCAATAAGCCCATACGTTGAATGTGATGAGCCCGAAGGTGTAGGATCCAACGACTGATGCGGCGGGGCATCAAGGAGGAATGTGTAAAGGTATCCAAACTATGCAAATATGAGGTCGAAATGTTGTGCTTTGAGAATGGACTCATCCTTGCTTTGTGGCATGGAGGTGGTGACATCTTTAGCTAGGGCGGGTTGGAGAGATTTGATAAACCAATCCAACAAAAAGGGAGGTTGTATTTCGATCTTGCATAGTGTGCGACATCTACGCCACTCGTGGATGTGGCTTGCGATGTGGGTGGAAGTATTTTGCTGAAACTCAGAGAGAATTTCGAGGCCTAGATCATGTTGGATTGAAATTTGAAAGTACGTAATAAATGTGGTGGACAATGTCGCAAATGTGGAATGGGTGCCACTTTCTAGGTTTACATACTATTTTGCTGCTGTTTCGGTGAGGGTACGCTGGAATAGGTGAATCGTCACGAGGTCATCCACTATGTTGTCAGATGAACACCACAAGTGGAAAGACATAACGTGGTTGGTGGTATAATATCCTTGTTTTCCTTCGAATTTGGGAATATTAGAAGGAATCTTTCCTGGCATAACCAGCCATGTCGCATCATGAACAATGGGGTCATTTGTCAGTTTGGCCAAATCTGGTAGATTTAAACTAGCCATAAATTGTAAGGTAGGGACGATGGGTCTTGCCATTTTTTTTGGGATGTGATTTCCACGAGGGAGAGACCCAGGTGGTGTTGTAAACAATGGTTGATCTCCTATGAGAGAGGATGGGTCAAAAGGATCCGAGGGATCTCCTTGGGGAGAATCCAACGGGGTACTACTTCCGATGGGGGAAGAAGTGGCCTAATTAATAGATTCTCCAAGGGGAGAAAATGTACCTATCAAGGCTTGGCCTCGACCAGGTTATCCTATCAATGTTTCCTGGGAATGAACCCATCTTGAAATCCCTCCGTGTGTAGTACAAGGGTGAGGTGTAAAAACACCCCTCGAGAGAGGGTAGAGGCCTTGCAGTCTATGAAACTGTCTTAGGATGTTGTTTTGTTCCTCAATGGTGAAGGCTTTGTGTCAATATGAGAGTGGTAGTGGAATAAACACAATTGAACAAATACAAAAATATGCCAACCACAACAAATGCAAAATGATGCTATAAGTGAGTGATATGTGCAAAATTGGTTTTTGTGCATGAGTTCCCACTTGCTGGTTTTTTTTATTACGAGTTAGTGGACTTGAATTTAAAAAGAAAATACATGTAAATTCCCTGGAATACCTAACGTCATTCTTCTCAAATGTAATTGGGCCTCGCAAAATCCCAATTGATGGTGATAATGGTATCCACTTACCAATCGACTAGTGGAGGTAACAAAGAGCTAGTTCTACCGGCGATGGGGCCAATGATCCAATCAATAAGACTTCACAACACATCCCAACAACAATAGCTAACTTTGGGATTCAATTGCACTCACAATTGCTCATTGGTTATATCCTAAGTTGGGCCAATAAGATACCTTGCGTCAAGTGTGGATCACTGGTTTGGCCTGCACAATATAGTGTCGTCTCCCTAGAATTAACCTGAGTAGCTTGTAGGGGAGAGCAGGGAAGCTATACCTCGGTGTTCACCTCCTTGGTCACAACACACTTCTTATCTAGGTTTTCTTTTAACACTTTCTTATAGTAGGATTTTATAAGTACCATATGAGACAACAATGCAATGTTTCAAAATATTGCTAATGAAACTAGATTGGTGGGCATTAATGGATGCCTAGCCCAATCAATCCTACCTAACTAAAATATTGTTTTGTGACCTCCTGTGGAGGATTTTAGTTGGTTAAGACAATTACAATGTTGATTTTAAGCGGTTTGAGTGTTCACTTATGGAGTGTAAGAGAGATATTTCACAATCCCTACCTTTCTGATTCACCAAGCTCACATGAAGTGTGAGGTGAAGAGCATACTTGGATCGAAAGAGTCTTTACGTCTCTTAATGTGTGCTAGTGGTGCAAACACATGTGATGAAAGCAAAAAAATTGATTTTATAGGAAAATTAACTAAAAGAGTATATCAAGTAATGCACACTTTTAACTCTAAGAGATGCTCATGATGCTTTGCAAAATCAAATGTTCTAACTAATAGACAAGTGTGCAATGGAGGTATTTCACACTTCTCACGCTTTTTTTATTCACCAAGCTCACATGAAGTGCGAAGTGAAGAGCATACTTCGGGCGACAAGTGTCTTTAGGTCCTTGCTTGTGTGCAAAAAAAGTGTTTTCTACACTAGCAATACTACTAAAAACATGTCGATTGACGCAAAAACAATAAATGGTCTTGAATACTAGTGACAACAATAGGGCCTGTTGAAAGCCTCAAAGTTGGTTACCTAGGTAAGTTTCAAGAGAGATGTACTCTTTACTTCCTAATATTGGTCTAGGTGCACTAATTATTAAAAATTAAGTAATTGGGTGAATTAGCCTTAATTTAAGTTCACTAGTAAGCAACAATTGGGATGCCAAACTAAGCTATGCAGATAAAAAGCAAATAAAAAATAGTAGCACGTCTAATCCATACTTTGCCGCACGGGCCACGCAGGTTAATACAAAACAGACACGCTATAGCATGGGTAATACACTAACCTTTCGTGCGGTTGCGATGAGCGATGTAGTGCGGATCTGACACTGGTAACTTGTACTATGCACACGATTGTCCGAGTCAATTCCGCGCTATCAGTGTAGTAGAGACGCCGGGAACCACACAACTGCAGAAAAATAAATGGGGCCATGATGGGGCCAAATTCTAGAAGCAAGACGTGGAATACTTGATCTCCCACAAGTGACAAATACCCGGAATTAGCTACTTAGCATAAAACAACATAATTTACAAAGAAATGGATAAAAATAAGTATGGTCACCATTAGAATTGTTATGGAAAAAATTGCACAAGTGCACTCTTCCACTTGGTAAGGGGCTAAGCCTTGTAAGTTGTTGCAAGGCCTTAGTCCTTGGAGCCCCTTTTGATGGTGGTTGGTATTCCTCCAAGTGATCCTGCAAGAGATTGTTAGTGTATTTCACATCCAAACATGAAAATATTGATAAAAACAAAATGAAAGACTGGATGGGGGGAGAATGCAAACTACAACAACAACCAAAGGTATGCTAAACCACTCTTGTATTTCCTAATGGAATAACTATACAACACCTAGGAGGTGAAGGATTCAAAAGAATCCAACAATCTCCCTTAGGAAGGCCTTTCTTGTCCAAACTAAATGCTAAGTAGATGGAATAACAATGGAGAGAAACACTTTCCCCTTGATGGTAGGTGGAAATCAAGCTTGGGAATGCTCACAATATTGGTAGGAAATGGTGGGCTATGAGGAAGCTCCAACTCAAATCTAGCAGCATAACCTTGCTCTAATTTATCTCTACCAAATGCATGCCAATGGATTCCTTTTATAGGCCAAGAGGTGGTCATCAAACAACTAGATCCAAATGTGAACTCTCCTCCTTCATGAACTAGTTCCAAGGTACACAAGGGGTCTGATTAATTCCCCTCAAGTGCGTGAGGAGATGAATTATGATCCTAGGTGTTAGTTTTTCTACTTTTAATCAATATTATCTAGGATCCTAATTGAAAGAATAACATGCACAACATAACACAAGAGACACAAATATTTTCCTCGGGGAAACCATAAAGGAGAAAACCTCGCAATTTCCTCAGAGATAGAATCATCACCAATACAATATCACAAATTGGAAAACCCCAAAACAAGATAGTCTTCTGCAGCTCTCTCTCTTTCCTCCTATGCGAACCTGTCTTCTCTCTCTCACTAATGCGAACTTGAGTGAGTGAGTGTGTGTTCAAATGAGAGAGCCAAGCTCTCTATTTATACTTTGCTTTCACTTGACATTTTCACTAGCTAGGTCAGTCCCAGCTAAACCTGACTGGGACGACTTCTCTAGGAGAATCAATAACCCTAATACATTTGACTCTAGGGGGATCTATTTCCCTTACTTACAATGGAGTTTTTACCTCAATGACTTTACATGACCAAATGTAATAATGACATCTCCGACCAGAGGGAAAAAAATCTCCATCGGAGGTACAAATAAAATACAATAATAATAACAATATAAAATACAAGGGAATATCTTCCGAAGTTACAATTACATCAACACTCACTCTTAAATTGGAAGGTATTCTCTTTCCACAGTCATCAACTGTCATCACCGCTGGATCATCATTAATGCTAGAACATCATCATCAACACTGGATCATCATCGTTGCTGCTGCTGCAATCCTCATCATGTCGATCATCGATTGATGATATATCTTGAATCTACTGGTCATAAGAAGTTCTACAGAGCCAACCCTTTTTCATGCTGGATGTAGGCCTAACCCTCACGTAGGTATTCATCATCTTTGCGAGCAATCCATCAAGTAGGTACAACCCAGGACCAGTCATTACATTTCCATTGCAAACACCTACGTCTCCTACTATCGCCTCATCATCTCCAGATCATCTCATCATCACACGGAGCACAACCCAGATGCACATCACATGTACCACAATGATCATCCCGCGTTTACCAGCATGGGAGGACAAACCTGCCACCATGTGAGATCCTGCTAGGCGCATACACAGTGTCTTATGACCGGTGGACGTCTCTAGTATGGGAGGAAAAACCTACCACCATACGAGACCTTGTCTACCAACATGGGAGGACTTTCCTACCACCATGCGAGACCCAACCCTTACATCTACCAACATGGGAGGACTTTCCTACCACCATGCGAGAATGGATCAGCCCTTACTTCTACCAACACGGGAGGAATTTCCTACCACCATGCGAGAATGGCTTGGCCCTTACATCTACAAACATGGGAGGACTTTCCTACCACCATCCGAGAATGGCTCGACCCTTACATCTACCAACATGGGAGGAATTTCCTGCCACCATGCAAGAATGGCCCATGTGTATCTATGTCTTCCGGTCTCATCACTTCCTCTTGGAAGGAACCTTGATCTGGAGAACACCAAGCTTCTCTCTGAAGTACTCAAACTTCACTCTGGCTAACGACTTGGTCAACACATTGACTATCTGCCCATCTGTCGCTACATACTAGAGCTTCACTGCTCCTCTCTACACCATATCCCTGATATGGTGGTACTTGATCTTGATATGCTTCGACTTGTCATGGAACACCGGGTTCTCGGACAACTTCACACAACTCTGGTTGTCACAGAATATACAAGTCGCCTCTAACTGGATATCAAACAAATCAGACAGTAGCTTCCTAAGCCATACTACCTCACAACTATCTGAACAAGCTGCAACATACTCTACTTCAACTGTACTCAATGCCACGCATGACTGCTTCCTGCTAAACCAGGAGATCATACAGGATCCCATATTGAAGCAACATCCCAAAGTGACCTTCCTATATGCGGCACTGCCTGCCCAATCCGAATCAACATAACCCTGCAGGTTAATCTTGTGATTCACGTCATACTTGAGCCCATAGTCAACTCTGCCCTTCAGGTACCTCAATACATGCTTTGCAACAATCAGGTGAACATGTCTCAGATCTTCCAGGAACTGGCTCAATGTGTTCACAACAAAGCATATGTCTGGTCTCGTGTTCATCAGGTACATCAATGAACCAATATTCTGACGATACATTGTGGCATCAACTGAATCTGATGAAGCATCACACAGTTCAAGTTTGATTCCATGGGTGTGGCCATAGCCTTGCAGTCCCTCATTCCAAACCTCTTCAAAATATCCACTGCATACTTCCCTTATCCAAGGAAGATTCCATCCGCACTCTACCACACCTCCATGACTAAGAAATAATGCATCATCCCCAGGTCCTTCATCTCAAACTATGCGACAAGATTCCTCTTCGTATCTGCAATGAGCCCATCCTCCCCTGTTACAAACAGTTACCACCTCAACCTTGTAGTAAAGGTTGGAATCTGCTTTACTCTTGGTAAAGCCCAAGCTCATCAAGAAACTATCCATCCTGGCGTACCACGTCCTGGGTGCCCGTTTCAATCCGTACAAGGCCTTCTTCAACATTCACACATGAGTCTTCCGGCCATGTGTCTCAAATCCCAGTGGTTGCTCCATGCACACTTCCTCTTCTACTACACCATTCAAGAATGTTGTCTTGAAATCCATCTGGTGTGCCTTCCATTTCATCATTGCAGCCAATGCAAGTACATATATGATCGAGGTGTATCTAGCTACAGGTGAAAATGTCTCCTCGTAGTCTATGCCCTCCTTCTAGGAGAAGCCACGTGGCACAAACCTCGCCTTGTGTTTCTCAATGCTACCATCTGCAACATGCTTGATCTTGTAGATCCACTTCGAAGTCACTATAGACTTCCCTTTTGGCCTTGAAACTACCTCCCATACATCATTATTCATAATCGATTGGTACTTCTCGATCATGGCATCCTTCCATTCTTTCTGCGTTGCCGCTTCCTCATAGTTGGAAGGTTCTTTGTCAATGATGTCGCACAACAGGGCTACATAGCTAGAGTATGGCCTAGGTCTCTTGTTTTCTCTGTGCATCACCTTTGGAGCGCCATACTTCTCTTCATCTTGTATTGCTTCTCGTACCCATGCTGGTTTCCTCTTGTGGGAGTTCTTCTCACGAGGTGGATATACAGGTTCTTTTGTTTCTTCCATTTCGTGGTCTTCATGATCTTCTGGAACTGCTTCTTTCATTATTGCATCTCGAATCCTGGGAACTTCAGGTTCTTCAGTGTCTTCAATAGGTAACTTTCTATATTTGTTGTATGCCGAGTCTTCGTCGAATGTCATGTCTCTGCTGATGTCTATATTCTTGAATCCTGGGAAGTATATTCGGTAGGCCTTCAAACTTTCGTTGTATCCTACGAATATACCCTTCTTTCCTGAAGGATCTAGCTTCGTCCTCTTCTCCTTTGGAATGTGTATGTACATTGGGCAACCAAATATCCTGAGATGGCTAACTTCTGGTTTCTCACCAGAGAACACTTCTTCTGGAGTCTTGTTGTCTAGTACTCAATGAGAAGTACAGTTATCTACATACACCGCTATCCTCGCAGATTCTTCCCATAGGTGCATCGGAAGATCCTGGTCATGAAGCATTGCTCTTGCTGCTTCCATTATTGTTCTATTCTTTCTTTCTGCAAAGCCATTATGTTGTGGATTGTATGGAGTGGTCAAATCCCTCTTAATCCCAGATTCTCTGCATAGGTTCTTGAAATATTTCGAGGTGAATTCTCCGCCATTATCTGATCGAAGGGTCTTGATATTCTTCTCAGTGTGGTTCTTGATCAAGGCTTTGAATTCCTTGAACTTGCTGAATACTTCATCTTTAATTTTCAGGAAGTATATCCAAGTCTTACAAGAAAAGTCATCAATGAATGAAACATAATATACATACCAACTCAATGAACTGGATGACATAGGACCGCATACATCGGAGTGGATGATCTCCAATATTCCTTTTGCTTTGCTTTCATTGCTTGGAAATGTCTTCTTCACATTCTTTCCCTTCACACATCCTTTGCAAATGCCTTCATGTTTCGACTAGATTTTTGGAAGCCCTTCAACTGCTTTGCTTGCAATGGGTAGTGCTATATAGTGCACATGTGCAAGCCTTCTGTGCCATAGTTTACTTCGCTCCATGGAGTCATGAACCAAGGCTTGTTCAGGTTGGCCCTTCAATTTGTACAAACCTCCCTCATTCTCTCCAATCACAATCGCATCATCTATTGTCTTTCCTTTTGGCCACATTAGGAATTGGGTAGCAACAAATGCAACCCTCATACCTTTAGCATCTACTGCTGATATGGAGAGAAGGTTCTTCTTTAGTCCTGGAACATATAGGACATCCTTCATCTTCAAAGATTTTCCAGAGTTTAGCTTGTAAGAAGCTTCTCCACTTCCTTTTATGGGGTATTGGTAATCATCCCCAAGTTTCACCTTGTGAGGTGAATCATGCTCAGATAGATTTGTGAAGGATTCTTTGTATCTCGTCATAAGCTTGGAAGCTGCACTATCTACAAGCCAATCATTACTTCCATGTGTGACAGTGCCCGTGAGTGTCGAGATCAGGACATATTCTTCATCACTTTCTTCTCTGTCTTTCTTCCTTGGAGGTTCATAATATTCTACTGTGTGAGCATGGTGTCCTTTCTTGTTGGAGCCTCTGTTTTTGGGACAATTTCTGGAGTAGTGTCCCTTCTCATCACATGTATAACATATAACGTTGGATAGATATCTTCTGAATATTTTAAAGTTCTCCCTCTGATTTTGATGGTGGTGTTTCTCCCTCTTACTGTGATGATGGTGCTCCCTCTTGTTATGATTCCTTCTGGTGTGTGTTGTGAGATCTTGATCATCATTTGCTGCCATATTTTCTTCTCGAGCCACAATTCGAGCTTCTTCTTGTGAACATTCTTCCCAGAACCTACTGAATGTGATTAACTTATTTATGGCACATATCCCTTGAATGAATGAGTCCCATGATATTGGGAGACCATTCAAGGTGGTCATCACAATCTCTCCTTCTTCTACCTTTTATCCAACTGCTTCAAGTTTCTCCTTAATATGTGAGACCCTTGTTAAGTACGACTGCATGGGCTCGACATTTTGAATCTTCACATTCTTAAGCTGGTTTCGCAAGGTCATCTTCCGATTAATGTTCTTCCCTTCAAATAGCTTTGTCAAAGCATCAAAGATCTCCTTAGGTGTCTTCAAAGATGACACATGTGGGATGAGATGATCCTTAATGGAATCTACAATGATTCTCTTGGCCTTAACCAAGTTCTTCTTATGTAAGGCTTTAGCCTCATCTCCCTCTGGTGCTGGAACCTCTTCATTTACACACTTGTCCAATTCTATTTCTTCAAGGACATTATACTTCCATGCTCGGAATTTATCAACTCCTTCAAGACTATCCTCAAGCTTGGTGTGGTGAGACATATTGAATGAGAACTTCAAATGGAAATATTGAAGCTTTTAGGTCTTACCACTTTTAGATGCCCAAACTGGTTCTGGAGCTAGTTGGCCTAGGGTTTGTTAGAGAAACCCTAATTTTCCAAACTTGGAATTTGGAACTTTTGATTGGAAAAGAAGATGCGCGTCCTCGAGGCGAGTTGTCCAATGTACTTACTTCTCCAAATATGTGAACAAAATCCCAAAATAGTTGATGCCCCAGTTTTCCTCCGGTAGTAGGGACGGGCCAAAAAATGAAAATTCTCGGAATCAGATTCTGCTTTGACAGAAAGATGCGCCCTCCTAGGGTGAGTTAGCCCAGCCTCCTTTTCTTGATGATTTGTGGAGATAAGACCTCAAACTTAGAATCCCTAGCTTCCTGCAGCTGCATAATGTCTTCTTTTCAGCTCTGATTCCATGTTAGTTTTTCTACCATTAATCAATATTATCTAGGGTCTTAACTGAAAGAATAACATGCACAACATAACACAAGAGACACAAATATTTTCCTCTGGGAAACCATAAAGGAGAAAACCCCGCAACTTCCTCAGAGATAGAATCATCACCAATAAAATATCACAAAATGGAAAACCCCAAAACAAGATAGTCTTCTGCAGCTCCCTCTCTCTTTTCTCCTATGCGAACTTGTCTTATCTCTCTCACTAATGTGAACTTGAGTGAGTGAGTGTGTGTTCAAATGAGAGAGCCCAGCTCTCTATTTATACTTTACTTTCACTTGACCTTTTCACTAGCTAGGTCGGCCCCAGCTAAACCTGACTGGGTCGACTTCTCTAGGAGACTCAATAACCCTAATACATTTGACTCTAGGGGGATCTATTGCCCTGACTTACAATGGAGGTTTTACCTCAATGACTTTACATGACCAAATGTAATAATGACATCTCTGACCGGAGGGAAAAACATCTTCGTCGAAGGTACAAATAAAATACAATAATAATAAAAATATAAAAGACAAGGGAATATCTTCCAAAGTTACAATTACATCAACACTCGAGGAGGATTGAGTCTTTAATGCGTAGTTGGGAGTGAGTGGTCCCACCATTTTGACAGTAGTGCGTCTATCAAAGGAAAAGCTGCGTGTGTGTAACACAGGCATTTTTCAGATAACCTATGCTATAGTGCGGGTCAACTATGTAATACCCGTGCTACCCTTTGTTTTGACTATTTCTTGGCACTTATGGACTTATGTTGTGTTTTGGATCTGTTGAAGATTCCTGTGGTGAGTTGCAATCTTTATTTTGATGAAGCTTTGCTAGATGAATCGTTGAAATGCCGCATGTGTGCGACTTTTAGGCATTAACAATCTACTTTGTAATTTTGAGTCTACGTTCATTCTCCTTAATCACGACCATGCAAAATAATGCATAGATGTCACGACTAAAATCTACCTTTGTAATTTTGAGACTACATTCATTCTCCTTAATCATGACCATGTAAAATAATGCATATATGTCGATGACGAAGGTTGGACGCATGATAATGTTTTATCTTCCATTTTATAACTATAATGGATTATAAAATAAAAATATTTAATTATAAAAATATTTTTTATAATTATAATTGATTTTAGCCGAATCTTAAAGCGTAGAACACCTCTTCATTCTTTGTTATTATGTTAAATAAGTTTGTTTGATTATCTCAAGGAAACTGGAGCTTAAACCTCTATGTGATAGCTAGTGTCTAAAGCAACGTGATTGGTTGATGGAATCTTTAGTATCCTGCTTTAAATCTGTCTCATCAATTGGTATAGAAGTTAGCTAAACGATAGACAATTTGCACTTTTCCTGCAATGCGATATTTGTTGAAATCACGCTTTTCATTGTTCAAATTGCAATTTTGATTGCAGAAATGGATTCAGTTCCTTCGATTGCAATGGTGAAGGAGGCATTGTGAATGCATCCTCCTAGATCATTGCTATCATGGGCCTTTCTCTCCACTAAAAGACCCTAAATGTTCCACTATTGAAAATTCTACTAGCTCAGAGAACACACAAAGCCTTAAGCACCTCGATGCAGTTTGTAACCTCTTTGAATAAAATGGGTGTAGTGGTAACCTCTTCGGGTAAAATGGGCGTGTCCAGCTGAGACTTTATTGGAACGATCTCCTTGAGGGTTTGCATACACTAAATATGCCTAATGTAATATACACTAGTGTATATACATACCGTTCTGCTAGAATATACACTAGCGTACATTTTTTTAAATGCTTGAACAAAATGGTTGAGAGTGAGAGGGCCCTTTTTTGTCTAGAAAGGCACAAAATATTCTTCAAATAAGATTACCTAGTTCTACTTCAACGTAAGACCTACTAATCTAGGGAATATTTTTTTGTCGGACTTACCATGAGTGTTTTCCCATCAAGAGCAATGTGCAGTCATGAAAGCACCACATCTCAACTCCTAATTTAGTTAGAAACTCTTTCATATTTGTAACTTTGATAATTAAAGTTACACTACACAATCCAATTCATTATACTAGTGGGTCAACATGAGCGACACTAGTAGTAGTAATGGAGCTAGGGACACCAATGCTCTTGCTTCGAGTACTCCCATGGGAGGAGTAAATCCCATAGTCTTGAGCATTCTAGCTTACAATATGTTTCCCCTATCACTTAAGTGTCTATAAGAGGATCTTTCCCCTCATTAGTAACTCCTAATAGTCGAGTAGGGAATTCAATGTCCATTCTTCAGGGTAACAACTCTTTCATCTTTGGAATGCCATTGAATGTAATAGCACATATGGTTTCTAGCTACCCCTTTGTGCCAAGTTTCAACACCCCAGTAGTAATCTCATCTATCTCCTTCAACATGTTTTTACTTGAGGAGGACATATTCCTTTATCTAGGCCCTCAATAGGAACTGGAGCTTACATAAGTTATCGTATACCACAAGGAAGCATGCCCTTTCCCAGAATGGAAGGCATGATTAACAAAGATTTCCCATCTTATGTACAAGTTTCACCTGTCCATACTCATAACCCTGGTTACCAAGTCAATTCACCTTTCACGCTTGGTAGTACCTATACACCAAGTAATTCTTTAATTAATGCAAACCAATTATTAGGCCAATTTCCCAAGAATACCAACCAAGGAACCCCTTTGCAAGGAGATCCTTGTGCTTTTCCTTTCATTGGAAACATTGGTGCTCCATTAATGGCCACCTTGAATATTCTTGGGTTCAATATAGGGTTGTCAATTTGTTTTTTTTGCACTCCAAATTTACTAAATGCTCTTGATGCTTTTGAAATAAGCCCTATATGTCAATATTATCAAAACCCTTTAGCTTTTTTTCCAGTGAAATATTTTCCTCCTTCTACCATGAAAGTATATCTCCTAGTAACTAGAAGTCTAAAAGGAATAGAAAGAAGAAGAATAAGAAGAATATGTGAATAAGTCAAGCTAGTATTTACACACATATAAATATACTAACAATAACAAACACCACCTCCAAAATATTGTTTACATTATATGAGGAGACAAAAAAAGAACAAAGTAGTGACACACAAATTTTACAAAAAACCCCTATTTCATTGAATCTAGACTAATTCAACAAAATTTGGACTAAAAAGTTCTCAAATTATCCTTTCTAAATCCCCAAAATTGTCTTTATAAAGTGAAAATTTCAATTCCAAAAGTGCAATTTTTTATTCAAAGAATTTTGGACTTTAGAAAACCTAATTTTGGGCTTTAGAAAACCTTTTTTTGTTTTTTTTTGCAATTGAATCTGGACTTGAATCTGGATTGACACATCCCTACCCCTCTCTCTTTCCCACGACCCCCGCCTCTCTCTCTACCCTAACCCCCCTCTATCCTTGCTACTCCCCCCTACCCCTAACCCCCCCTCTATATTTGTCTCTGCTAATCCCCATCCCCACTACCACTAACCACCCCCCATCTCTTTCTTTCTCTCTAACCCAACCCCCCACTACCCCCGCTCCTCCTCCTCCTCCTCCTCTCTCTCTCTCTCTCTCTCCTCTTCCCCCTAAACCTTACTAACCCCCTCTCTCACTCTCTCTCACTCCCTACTCCTCCACCTACACCTAACCCCCACCCCTCTCTCTCTCCTCCAACCCCCTAACACCCCACCGCCTCGTTGGTTCTCTCTCTCTCTCTCTCACACACACACACTCTCTCTCGCACTTTCTCTCTCTATCACACACACATGTAGACATCCCTACACCTCTCCCTACCACTAACCCCCCTCCTCTCTATCTCTCTCCCTTCCTCTCCCTAACCCTTACTAACCCCCCTTCTCTCTCTCTTTCTCCCCTACTTCCGTATATGTGCATATACTAGAGAGCCTTCCATATATGCGCATATAGGAATATGGAAGTGCAAGAATTTACTCAGCACATACGTAGATACACTAGTATATATAGTAGGTATATACACTAGTATATACACTAATTATATACACTAGTGTATGTACATTGTATGCATACACTAGTGCATATTCCATAGGCATATTTAGTGTATATACTAGTTATATTTTCTAGTGCATATACACTAGTGTATACACTAGTTGTATACACTAGTTTATATATTATACTATTCTCTAGGCATATACACTAGAACATATTATGTGCCTTTCCAGACAAAGAAGGGCCCTCTCATTCTCATCCATTTTGCTTAAGCACTTAAAAACATGCGATATTAAAAGTACTTAATTGAGATCTTGTTAGCTCATGATCTGGTTGGGTACCAGTTTTAGTGCATTGTTCTTAGAAATCTAACAGTTGTGCTACATCATAGACATCTAATAGTTTTGCTACGTCAGGATAGCTGGCATGTTCTAGGTGGAGTTGGATTATGCACATATATGATTGAATCTTCTTGCTTATAGTTCTAGCCCAATTCTCTAGGAAGTTATTTAAAACAACTTTTCGATAAGCAGGCCCTAAAACAAGCGATAGGAGAAGAGGTAAATCCACTTGAAAAGTAGCTCGGATTAACTCTAACGATTCATCCCTTTGTTGATCCACTTCGACAATCCTCAACTTTAGAGGCACAATATCAACCAACTTAGCAAATATTGCTAAGCCCTAAATATTGGCACATTACCCTAGTTATTATGGTGTATTACATATTATTAATTTCGGCTTGGGTCTATTAGTGGGTCTAGTAGTTGTTATTGTACCCCTTTGTCTACTATATATAGGAAGGAGACCTTTTCATTTTAGTCATCATTGTACCTTGTCTTGTCTTATATACATTGTGTAAGGAGGTTCCTCCCGCGAAGAGGATTGTTATTCATTATTAAGGCGCTGATTACTTTCTTTTGGTCTATTTCTGCTATTTTTATGCTATATCTGGGACTTGGTTGCATAACATTTGGTATCAGAGCTCTTTCCTCAAGACTGGCTTCTTCAAAACGAGTCATCTTGGAATTTTCTCTATAATTTATTTTTTACAAGGATTCAAACAACAAGATTAAAAACCCACCTCAAAAACAATACTAGATATCCGTGGTCCAAAATTTAGGTCCTGAGACATCACAGGTTTAGATATATTGGCCTCGGAAGTTAGGGTTTTTGACTAGTCCAAAAACTGGTATCAAATAGGTGTTCTAGGGAAAAAGGTCATATCAGAGGAATGCGAGATCCAAATTGAGTGAGAATAGTTGAATCAGAAAGGGTACAGACCACAATATATGTGGCAGAATTTTCAGACTCAGATCCAAAATATTGGACACGTGGAAGTCCGTACAAGTTCGATCTTCTGAAAGGAAACAAAAAGAAGTGTTGGGAGATTTGCAATAAATTTCTATTGGAACATCATAGTAAGGTCAGACCTACACCATCAAAAAGAGGACACATAATTATACAACAAGCCGAAGTTTCAGACCCAGAGGAGTCAAAATTTGAATTTTACCTCAGTTTTAATTCATCCCTAAAAGAGTCTTCCAATCAGGGTTGAAAAAGGTACATCATTTTAAATTTGACTAACTTGAGTAGAAGGATCTAATTGTGGTGAACCCTAGGGTGTGATACCTATCTATATTGTTCTAAATTCCTCCTAAAAGGGGAACCTCTACACCAAATAAGCCTCCAGACAGTTCTACATGGACTTATGATGAAGGTGAAGAAATGCGCAAGGACATATCTGATTTACAAGAGAAAATAGTGACAAAAGATGCACTAATATCAATCCTAGGTCAGACCACGAATGAAATGGAAGTGAAAATGCATGATTTGAAAAATTACATAGATGATTTGAAGGGTTTGAAGGGGGATATGGAAGTTCTGAAAGAAGGTTTGTCAAAGTTGTTGCAAGACGGGCTTCCTAGAAGTGAGAAGACCTCCCATGAAATTCATGATGAAAACAAAAGGAACATACATCATGAATTTAGGGACTCTAACATGGGGTCAACTACATCCCAAAGATCGATATGAGGAAGGTTGATGGCACCGATCTAGTCACATGGATACTACAGATAGAGCAGTTCTTTGAGCTACATGAGGTGCAATCCACATAAAATGTACACATTTCATCTTTATATTTGTGGTATAGATGGCTTTGCTTTCGTAAACCACTTGTCACTTGGACAATTTTTATGGAGGAATTGATAGCACATTATGAAGACACCAAGAGAAATACCTTCTTTAGCCAACTGATAAATCTCAAACAAAAGGGCTCAGATGGGGAACACATTGACAACTTCCAAAGATTGAATATCAAGGTCATAGATATTCCAGAAGAGCATCTAACTGACGTCTTCATAGGAACTTTAAGAGATAACATCCAACATGAGGTTCGCCCGTGGGAACCTAAATCCTTGGAGCATGCATTCAAGGTGGCAAGAAAAGTTGAAAACAAAATTATGGAAACAAGGAAGTCTACCACATACAACTATAAAGCAGGAAGTGTGGTCTCGAGTCATCCACAACCTACGAGGTTGACACCACAACAACTAGAGGAAAAAAGAGCAAAAGGGATTTGTTACAGTTGAGATAGCAAATACAATAAGGGCCACAAGTGCATTGAGAAGAAACTATTTTACATAGATTGTGAAGAAAAGGAAGAAAATGAACAAGACGCACCAAAATAACATGAACCATCTCAAGATGAAGAAATAAAGGATACTACTTTTGAATAGATTACTCCCACCATATCCTGTCATTCATTGGATGGAATTATCACTCCTCAAAATCTCAAGATCGAAGGATATATCAAAAAGAAAAATGTAACGGTGTTGCTTGATTCTGGTAGTACTCATAATTTCATTCACTGTAAATTGGCCAAGGTTCTCAATTGCTTTGTATATCTAGCACTGGAGTTTCAAGTAATAATTGCAGATGGATGAAATATAAATTGTTCAGGAAAATGTCATAATATCAATCTCACTATGGGATAAAATGTATTTAATAGACCAATGATTTCTATTCTGATGGGGGGTGCTAATGTTGTCTTAGGAGTTCAAAGGTTACAATCATTGGGAACGGTGGCTTTTAATTTTCAAAACCTTTTCATGAAATTTTTATGGGAAGAAAAATAATACGAGTTAAATGGTATCACAGGGAAACCAAGTAAGGTGACAAGCTCTAATGGTATGACAAAATTGATAAAAAGGGACATCAAGGTGTAATTGCACAATTATGCTCATTATATGTTCAAACATCTAAGTCTCCCATTTCCCCAGATCTACAGAAGGTGATTAATAATCATTCCAAGGTATTTGAAGATATTCCAAAAGGTCTTCCACCTGTTCGATATTTTGATCATGCTATTCACTTACTTCCAGGAAGTGTTCCTCCTAACATCAGACCTTACAGATACCCCTATGGACAGAAGAGTGATATTTAGCGTATGGTTGAAGAAATGTTAGAGGTCGGCATAATTAGGCCTAGCCAAAGTTCTTACTCTGCACCAGTGGTAATGGTACACAAGCCGGATGGATCACGGCGTATGTGTCCAGATTATAGAGAGCTCAGCAAGATCACCATTAAAGATAAATTTCCTATTCCTGTCATTGATGAATTGTTAGATGAATTACATGGAGCAATTTTCTTCACAAAGTTGGATCTTCGTTCCAAGTATCATCAGATTATAATGAAGAAGGGAGACATTCCAAAAACAACATTGGCAAAACTCATGAAGGTCATTATCAATTTTTGGTCATGCCATTTGGTCTCACGAATGCGCCTTCCACATTTCAAGGTTTGGTGAATTCTATTTTCAAGCCTTTCCTTAGAAAATTTTTGCTAGTATTCTAGATGATATACTAATCTATAACAAGTCCTTGGAAGAACATGTTCAACATGTTGACAGGGTACTACAACTACTAAATGAGCAACAAATATATGCAAAACCTTCCAAATGTTTCTTTAGGGTAAAGGAGGTAGAATATTTGGGTCATATTGTATCTCAAGAAGGTGTCAAGGTAGACCCCAACAAAATTAAAGCCATGAAGGGCTGGACGATTCCCAAAACCCTGAAGAATCTTTGAGGATTCTTAGGCCTGACAGGGTACTACCGTAATTTTATTCAAAACTATGGAAGAATAGCAGCACCTCTAACAACATTACTGAAGAAAGATGCATTTTCTTGGACTCTAGAGGCAACTCAAGCTTTTGAACAACTTAAGGAGGCTATGTGCAAAGATCCTATTTTGGCCACACCAAACTTCACAAAAACATTTATTGTGGAATGTGATGCTTCAGGAAATGGCATTGGCATTGTTCTAATGCAAGAAGGACACCCGCTTGCTTTCACAAGTCATCCAATAAAGGGAAAGCACTTACAGAAGCCCATTTATGAGAAGGAAATGTTGGCAATTCTACATGCTCTTAAGAAATGGCGTCCTTAACTAATAGGTAGACACTTCATGGTCAAAACAGATCATGATAGTCTTAAATACTTCTTGGAACATAGATTATCTTCGGAAGAGCAACAAAAATGGGTAACCAAGATGTTGGGATATGACTTTGAAATCATCTATCGAAAAGGGAAACATAATGTGGCGGCAGATGCACTTTCCAGAAAAGCTGAAGATGTTGGGGCATTACTTTGTGCAATTTCCATTCTACAACCCGATTGGATAGTAGCATCTAGGGGAGAATGGAAAAATGACATATCTGTGTGGACGCTCATTCAAAAGCTATAGGACGATCTCAGTGTATCAGATACTTTTTGTGTGGAAAAATTATTCACTATCGTATAAGGATGGCTTATATTTATGAAAATATTCCCAACTCAAACAAAAGGTCCTCTCAGAATTACACACCTCTCCTATAGGTGGGCACTCTGGATTCTAGAAAACTTACCACAAAGTTGAGAAGGAATTTTTTTGGGAAGGTCTTAAATCTGATGTTCAAAGGTTCGTGGCCGAATGCTTGTTTTGCCAACAGAATAAGGTGGAAACAATTAAGACCCTAGGAATTCTACAACCATTAGACATACATTGGTAGCGCTGGGAAGAAGTCTCAATAGATTTTATCATAGGTCTGCCCAAGTTAGAAGGAAAGAATGTTATTGTGGTGGTTGTTGATAAACTCACGAAGTATGCACATTTTTGTGCACTATTTCACCCTTTTAATGTAAGTACAGTAGCCGCAACTTTTATGGAAACAGTCCAGAAGTTACATGCGAATCCAAAGATTATTGTAAGCGATACAGATCCAATTTGCATTGGAAAATTTTGGACTGAATTTTTCTTGTTTGGGTATCCAATTGGCTCACAGTTCATTTGATCATCCTCAATCCGATGGGAAAACTGAGATAGTGAAATGTTTGGAAGGCTATCATCGTTGCTTTGCATATGATAAACAAACACAGTGGGTGAAATGGTTATCTTTGGCAGAATGGTGGTACAATACTTCCTTCCATACATCATAAAAAATGTCTCCATCTATGGAACTTTATGGGTACCAGCCTCCATCTATAACATCTACGTTAAAGGGAAAATCTAAAGTTCAATCCATGGAAGATCACATAGAGCACCAAAAAGAAGTTCTCCAGATACTTAAGGATAACCTAGCTATGTCACAAAACATGATGAAACAACAAGCTGATCAACATCAAAGTGAAAGGAGTTTCGAAGAAGGGGATTGGGTATTTCCAAGGTTACAACCTTACAAGCAAATGTCCCTCAAGCAACTAAATAAGGAAAACAAAAGCACTCAACTATTATGGTCCTTATAAGGTGTTGCAGAAGATTGGTAGTATGGCTTACAAATTGGAGCTTCCTTCATCTTCAAGAGTGCATTCGGTTTTCCATGTTTATTGATTAAAGAAGGTAATATGAGACAAGATCCCAATTCAAACAACCTTTCCTAAGCTTGATGAAGAAGGAAGAGTCATATTGGAACCTAAACAAATCACATAATCAAGAACCAAACAACTACGAAATTAGGATATTACGGAGTACCTCATCAAATGGAAGAACCTATCACTGGAAGATTCGACATGGGAAGATGAGTCCTTCATACATAAGCATTCACAACTAATCAAGCACTGAGGAAAACACTTGTCTCAAGGGGAGAGGCATGTTAAGCCCTAAATATTGGCGTATTACCCCCTTTGTAGTGGCACATTACCCCCTTTATTATGATGCATTACATATTATTGATGTTGGCTTGGGTCTATTAGTGGGTCTATTAGTTGTTATTGTACCCCTTTGTCTCTTATATATAGGAAGGAGACATTTTCATTTTAGTCATCATTGTATCTTGTCTTGTCTTATGTACATTTTGTAAGGAGGTTCCTCCCTCAAAGAGGATTGTTATTCATCTCAGTCTTTTGGTCTATTTCTGCTATTTTTATGCTATATATGGGACTTGGTTGCATAACAAATATCGACATCCCGAGGAGTTCCATTAGATTGTTTGTTAAATACCATAATATCCCGAAGATTTTCTGTCCTTTGAGGATGAAACTGGAAAAATATTCACATACAATTCCCCATGATTTCAAGGATACCCAAACTCGCTTTAGTTTAAGTGAGTCCATCTAAGGGATGGATTCCATGACATTCTTCAAGCGAGTCTACCACTCACAGAGTTGCACATAAGCCTTATCACCTTTTTTCTTTCTTTCAGAATGTTTAGCTAGCTGGTCCGACAAGTGCTCTAAGAGGTTGAAATCATCTTGGATTTCATTCAATCCTTCAAAGAACATTTTTTAAGATTGCCTTCAACTGTCATTAACAAAAATAGCTTCATCTTTAAACTCCTGAACAATTATCTCAAAATATGAAGAAACAAAAGATTGAAGTTTAAATTGCTTAAACTCTTCCCTTATATCCTTGAGATCAATAGCTTGTCTTATGACATTCTTATCTGCAACCTTCTTCTTATCAACAAGCTCCTAGAGCTGCTTGTGAAGATTCTGCAATTCTATTTGATGCTAAGTCTTTAAGTCATCTAGAGTTTTATCAAAACTGCCTGTAGGGCGGCCTTCTCTGCTTCCAAATAAATGAACTTAATCTTTTCTTCCTCCAACATATTGTTCAAAGTGGAAATAGAATCAAAATTCACACCAGCAAATGATCCCATGGCGGCTATTGTTTCTATAGCTTCTATTCTAGGATCATTAGTGGCTTGTCTCCAGATAACCTTATTCTCAAATGGCCTTGCAATCATTTCCCCTTCCCTAGTCCTCTTATCTCCTTTACTTATCACTGCCTTTTGCCTTTTACTGAAACAATAGCCTCCTAAATCAACTACTGCATCTTCCCCAAAATCAATAGTATTCTCCAATAAAGATATTAACAAATCTATTGAAGTGGTTGTAGGCATAGGTATGGCTAAAGGAACAAGTGGGATTTGAGCATCACCTTGAGAAACCTCAGGGTTTGTAGGAACAAGAGTAGGGATTGGGACAGATGGAAATTTTACTTATGATTGAGTAGAATCTTGAATATAAGTGGTATTATCAGGCAAAGGAGATAAGATGGTGTCATTAACAGGTGATCCTGGAGATTGAATCTGAAGTGTAGGCAGAGGATTTTGGTGTGCATCCAATAAAACATCTACTTGTAAAGAAATATAGGGATCAAATTGCTCCAACAAAGGGTTCAAAGACTAAGTAGGAGCTGATAAATGAAGAATATGATCAAACCATATCCGAGGTATTTTGGGTGACAATGGAAGTAGTGGATACATCATATTATGAGGCAACTAAGGGTTAGGATTTGGTAGGGAATTGATAGGGATGACTGAGATATCAGATGGAAGTGACTATGAAGGATCTTCAACAACCAGAGTTGAATGAAATGCCTCTTATGGTTTTTCCTCATCCAAATCAATGGTTTTAACAATAGAACCGGGGATTCTAGACTTCAGAGTAGTAGTAAGAGTAACCTTCTCACCTTCAATTACTAAATCAGAAACCACCTAAGAAGAAGTGCTAAAAAAAGATGAAACAGTAGGTTGAGATAGTGTACCTTGCAGTTCTTCTTCTTGTTGCATTAGGCTAACCAAATTCTGTATAGGTTTCTCGAACTTAGTGGCTACAACTGGATGCTTTCCTTGATGCTTATCTAACTTTTTATCCACCAAAGTCTTGGGATGAACTGTGCTGACCACCAAAGCTTTATTGCTTGCCTCTAGTTATACTTTCTTAGCTTGTTCTTGAGCATCAAATGCCCTTTCCCTTTCCCCCATGACCAATTTCCTCTGATGTTTTTGCGATTCTTGAACTAGGCTCCTTTGTGTTGGCTTAGAGATTTTACCTAACACTTCTTTGAAGCTCAAAACTCCCTAATATATAGAATCATTAGGTTGTGTTTCATGAATGTAACTATTCTTCAACACTGCTAAGAGGAACTATTGTTCAATGAAATTCTTGGGTCATGCATCCTTCTAACTCCTAACCCCAATTTCAATTCTTTCAAATGAGTGCCTAAAACATCAGCATGAGAAGCATTTTGAATAACCAAATGACCAATATACAAAGGAAACCTAGGCCAACCCCTTCTCTTTAGATATGTACATCGGGCATGAGCTCCATTAACCGCAATTTGAAAAACTACTTCTTCTAGGACCATTCTATCGGGATCAAATCTGGGAAGGAGATGGAGAGAATTATGCCCCCAAATCCTTAAATATGTGAAAAATTCACCATAGTGCTAGTCACCCATCGGAGCTACTAGATTCCTAGCATCCTCAGAAATCCTAGGTGTATTAGCTTTGGATATAATCAAGTAGAAAACACTTAAAAAAGTTGTCACAAATGCCATAGACATGTGGCCTACAGTTTTCTTCCCATATAATAACAATAGATATGAACTTGGGGATTCTATGTTGTCCAATGCCATTTCATGGAAGGAAATGCATAAGTAGTATACATTATATCTTCTAAATAAGTAGACATGAAAAACCTAGGCTGTATAACAACTGGTTTCTTGTGTACTTGAACCATTGTATCCTTCAGAGTGATAGAGAAAATTTGCACCAAATTGAATACTTTCCTGGTTGAAACAACGTGGTAGAATAAAGGGTCTGCTCCAGCTTGAAGTATACACAATTCCCCAATCCATAGAATTTATAGAGCATGAAAGTGAGGAGTTTGTAGGGTTCCCTCAAATATCGAACAAGGTATAATTTTTTAGGTCACATGATGAAGCTATCGGGGTCAAACCACCAGCTTTTAACTAATTCTTTTGCTTCATACTTTTGTTCAAAATCCCTCATAAAGTCCAGTATCAGCTACTATTGGGGGGCCTTTAGAACATATATCCTTGCGAAAGTATTCAACTTAAAGGTAGCAAAGACGGTCTGGTTCGAATCCCAAAAAGTAGAAGTTGGGATGTCCACTTAGTCTATCATCCATTTAACGAGGTCTATGTACGACATGATGGTTGATCGAGACACAATTGCATGTATGTGGGAGCTACTAATATTCTGATAAATTGGGGTGTCTTCTCCAAATAGTGAGAAATCATCATTATCGAATATACTGTAGATAGTGGCCTAGTCCACGTGTTCGGTATCACTGTTCCGACCATCTGTGTCTGAGTATATACCGAAATTTGGGTCTTTAAACTTGAGTTCATCTGAAACTATCTTTGACCTGGTTCTGTGAGCCATGGCGTTCACAATCTATTCCACAAAAATGTTAGAACATAAGCTAACTTGAAGTTTCTACAATGAATACAATCAAAAGAATTTTGCAATTGTAAAATACCTCAAGTAAATCACAACAATTACTATCATAATGCATAGCAGATTCTTTCACTGAATGAGGGTCGTTCACGGTTCATAGTCGAAGGAAAAATACACAGTATAATGAAGAAATTGGTTCAAAAATAGACTAAGTATAAACCAAATTATGGCTAAATCAACTTATAATCAATTATAAATGTACCGTACAAAATGGTGGTTAAATTATGATTACTAATTAATTTTCCGATTTGATTGGTCCTTAGGAGCAACTAGTTCACACGTGTATCGGGGAGAGAATTCTCGATGTCAGAAAGTGGTTCCATTTTGGGGCCACACATAATTGTCGGTTCTTGGGTATCAGGTCGTTTTTTGAGTGATTTGTCAATTAGGTTTGACTTCCAATATCCAACAAAATAAAATATCGATGTCAGAGTGCTAGGAGCAAAGTCATCTTAATTAAAACAATGTAGCTTCCGAATTTTGACATCTGAGGTTAATTATTAAAATTTTTAAAATGTTGACATTGGAAGATCAAGAATAAAACTTAAAGTTATAAAATTTTACGACTTCCGACGTGCGAGGATTACAAAAAAAGTCAAAGTCAGAACGTCGAAAATGTAAGGTTTGAAACATGAAAGTTCTAAGATCCGAGATTTGATATCCGTATAAGAGTTTAAAATATAGGCATTGGGTACGTCAGAAAGACACATTTCTAAAGGGAAATTTGTTATAACTCATCCCAAAATATTAAATGGTGATTTTTTTTTAACATCCAATCAAAAAGTTCAATCTAAACAACTTATTTTTGCAAGAAAAGCAAAATTTAAAGTGGCTCCCACCTTTTTTCAAAGGGAAAAATGGTAGGATATGTTGTGGCTACACCACCCCCCCTCTATTACCACAACTCCCCCTACCCCTAACTCCCCCTCTATCTTTGTCTCTCGTAATACTCCTTCCCACTACAACTAACCACCCCCCATCTTTGTCTCTCTCTAACCCAACCCTCCACTCCTCACCTATACTGCCACCTCTCTCTCTCTCTCTCTCTCTCTCTCTCTCTCTCTCTCTCCATACCCTTAATAACCCACTCTCTCACTCTCTCTCACTCCTCTACTCCTCCACCTACACCTAACCCCAACCCCCCAACACCCCACCGCCCCACTGATTCTATCTCTCTCTCTCTCTCTCTCTCACTCACACACACACACATACACACACTTTCTCTCTCTATTACACACACATGTATACATCCCTACTCCTCCCCTTACTACACTAACCCCCCTCCTCTCCCTAACCCTTACTAACCCCCTCTGTCACTCTCTCTCTCCCCTGCTTCCGTTTATACACATATACATGGGAGCCTTCCATATATGCACATATATAGATATGGAAGTGCAAGAATTTACCCAGTTCATAGGTATATACACTAGTATATATACTAGGTATATACACTAGTGTATGTATACTATATGTATACACTATTGTATATATACTAGGAATATACACTAGTGTATATTCTTGTATTCTAGTGTATATACTAGTTATATATTTAGTGTATATACTAGTTATATACACTAGTGTATATACACTACTGTCTATACTAGTTATATACACTAGTGTATATACTATACTGTACACTAGGCATATACACTAGAATATATTATGTGCCTTTCTAGACAAAGAAGGGCCCTCTCGTTCGCATCCATTTTGTTCAAGCATTTTAAAAAATGTGATATTAAAAGTACTTAATTGAGTCTTGTTAGCTCATGATTCATAACTTCATATATATTTAATTAGCATATGAAAAATATCATTCATAACTCTCTTTATGCTATCTTAAATTTAAAAAGACAAAGGTATAGCATTATATTGAAACCAACCTATGATATGTAGATCGTTTGGAAGACCATGAGCTATAAGAAGGTCATGTGTGGTGTTTCAATGCAACTTTTATGACACTTGAGCCCAAGAAAATTTGTTAAATGCCTAAGGCTCTTGATATCCTTCCTTAACTAATGTTAAGACCCAAAAACCCATTAATATGGTTGAAAACATCATAATGTCCCTTTGTAAACCACTCAATATTGTCGAAAAATCCCCAATAACAGGCATGCTTATGGGTTGTAAGTGTTTTAGATTGTGATTGAGCCTATGAAGCTTCATTCAGGGAATAAGGCCCTTTTTTTCCTCCCCTAACCTTCATTAAAACTTAAGGCCCATTCTTGGTTCACAACTAACCAAATCATGGTGCCCATATTCCATGTTGAGGTGATTAATACCATACAAAGGTCATATGTGGTGGTTTGAGGACTTGTCCATGGAAATTGAGCCTTAGAAGTAAGGTTTAAGGCCAAATGCTCTTGTTTCCCTCACATTCCAATTATGTGTGAGGACTTGAGACCCATCTAACTCAAATACCAAATACCCCCTAGAAAAGTGTGCTTCTGTGTTGTTTAAATCATGGTGCTTGATTCAAAGAATCTTTGTTCAGGGCCTAAGGGTCTTGTTCTCCTCCTTTGACATTGTTTACACCTTGAGAACCATTCTCGATTCTCAATACCTAGATTCATTATGCCCAGATCCTTTTAGTAGGCTAAAGATACCCTATAGAGGTGTTGTGTGGTGGTTTGAGGATGATTCATTTGCTTAAGCCTAAGAAGTGATATGTAAAGCTTGAGGTTGTTGTTTCCCTCCCCCAACCATTTTCAAGGGACTCAAAACTATTGTTTCCTTACCATGACCATGGTTAAGGCCCCGAGACACATCTTTGATGTGGAATTTTTTTTAATGGTTCCCATATCCAACCCCCATACCAAAGGCCCCCTAGTGAGGGCTTCTATCATTATTAGTAGGTGTTATTTTTGGAACTTGAGCCCAATAGGTTACAATTAGGGCTTAAGGCCCTTGTTTCCTCTTTTGACCATCTTTAGGCTTTAAAACCCATTTCCAATGAACAAAACCTACTCATGGTTCCTATATCCTACTTGTAGGCATGGAAAGAACCCTACAAAGGAATCGAGTGTTGGTTTGACGATTTTTTCAAGGGTCTTGAGCCAAAGAAGGTTCAATAATATTTTAAGGCACTTGTTTTCTTTCCTTAAGCATGGTTAAAGTCCCATAAGCCATGGACTTAATGAAAAAAACCGACCAATGGAATCCATATCCAAATATTTCCAAGACCTCGTAGAGAGAGTGCTTGTGTTGTTGTTCATGGTGATTAAGTTTGATAAAATACATTTCGGATCTAATGCCCAAGCATTTTCCTCCCCTAAACATGGAATTTGATATCAAGAAGGTTCATTTGGGGCTTAATCCACTTGTTTCCCCCCATGACCATGTTAAGGCTTGGAGACCCACTTTCACTCCTCAAAACCTACTCATGGCACTTGTATCCCACTTGGATGCCAAAGAACCCAAACCATGGCCTTGAGAACCATTCATGTTGTGGGATCAAGGCACATTATTATTTAGGGTGTGTGTTGTGGTTTGATCAGGGAACTCATATCCCTCTAGTAGGCTAGAGATACTCTATACGAGTCCCATGTGGTGGTTCATGAATGCATTCATGGTGTTATAAATTGAGAAGCTTCATGGGTTGTAGGTGCTGTTCATGGTAATATAGCTTGAGAATATTCAAGGGTTGTAGGGATTTTTCATGGTGCTTGAGCTCAAGAAGCTTCATTTAGGGAACAAGGCTCTTATTATCTTCCGATGACCTTGGTTATACCTTGAGACACATTTTTGGTTCACAAGTGACCTAGTCATGGTTCCCATATCCCATTTCAAGGTGAATGGAAACCTATAGAGGTCAATGTGATGGTTTAAGGACACACCCATGGCACTTGAGCCTAATAAGTAAGGTTTGGGGTTGGAGATTCTTATTTCGCTCCCCTGATTATTGTCAAGGACTCAAGACCTATCCATTATGACTAGGACCTTGTAATGGAATCCATATTCAATATGAAAGCCAAAGATTCTTTAGGAGGGCTCACATAATGGTTTCTAGGTGTTATTCTTGGCACTTGAGCTCATGAAGGTTCAAATAGGGCTCAAGGATGTTATTTTCCCTATTGACAATGTTTAGTACTTAAAAACCATTTCCAATGCACAAAACCTAATCATGGTGTATGTATCCCACTCAGAGGCCTACAAATAACCCCTACAAAGGAACTATTTGTTGGCTCAAGGACTTATTCAAAGCTCTTGAGCCTGAGAAAATCAACAATACCCAAAGGAAATTTTCCTTCCTCGACCATGGTCAATTCCTTGCAACCCATCCTCAATGTGCTAAGCCTCTTAACCACATCAATCCAACTTTTATGCCAAAGACCCCTTAGATAGTGTCTATGTTGTGGTTTATGGGTGTTGCTCATCACAATCAATCCTGAGAAGCCATGTTTACGACCTAAAGACTAATTTTTTCTCTTCTAATCATGGTGTTCAGACTCAAGAAGTTTCATTTAGGGTTTAATCTCCTTATTCCCCCCTAACCATCTTTAGGCCTCGATATGCATTTCTACTACACAAAAGCTACTCACGACACTTGTATCTCACTTAGATTCTATTCAACCCTATCCATGGCCCCCAAAACCATTCTTAGTGTAGGTCTAAGACACATTCTTGTTTAGGGCATATTTTGTGGTTTAATCATGGTGCCGATATCCCTTCAGTAGGCCAGATATACTCTACAGGGATCCCTTATGGTGGTTTGAGGATATATGTTCATGGAATTATATAGCTTGAATCTTTATCGGCTGAAGGTGTTGTTCATGGTGCCTAATATCGAGAAGCTTTATTTAGTGCACATGAATTTTGTTCTCCTACCTTAAACTGGGTTAGACCTTGAGACCTATTCTTAGATCACAACTTAACTAATCATGGTGGCCATATCCCACTTGGAAGTGAATAATTCCCTACTCTTAACACCAAAAAGTTGCACACCATGCTCATCCCCTAGTCATATCATCCCACTCTTCGTTTTCCCACATTAAACCTTCACCTGCCCAAAAATCCTAAAGTTAAAACCCAAAATTGGCCCACAATTATTATTTCTAGATATTCCCCTCTCCAAAAATAGGGAAACATGGCATATTCCCCCCAAAATGAAGGAAATCCCCCAAAATAGGGATAAAATCCCCCCAAAAATCATAAATAAAATAAAAAAGAGAAAAAACATTGAAAAAAGTCAAAAGGAGCGAGAAAACCGTAAATGCCACCCAATACCAAGGGCTAATACCACATGCCACTCAATACCATGGGCTAATACCTAGGGCCATTTGTTCTTATTTATTAATGGTGAAGGCCCCTCATTACACACATCATTCTATCCATACATTTTCTTGTCGTCACTCTGCCGAAATTTTTACTAAAACCCTTGAATCCCCTTTGAGCCTTCTTATTTCACCTTTTGCGGAAATTTCCCCTATATTGTGGAGTGTGGTTGGAGAGCAACAAGCTGCATGGGGACCAAGGACCTACTACTTTAGACAACTGCAAGGTCCCCCATTAGCTCCATTTTTTCGAGGTAACTCTTGGTCTCTAAAAAACCATTTTTTACATAACAAAAAAAATCATTCTTTCTCTTACCCTTTTGTTTGATAAAGAATGCAAAAAGAATGTTAGCTTAGATTTATTTTTCATGCACATGCGCTACAATAATTTTTATTTCCGGGACTTGCTTGGATTAGTTTAGATCTTTTTACAATTATTTACTAGGTTTAATTAGCTTGTTTTTATTTCCATTTTTGAACTACTACTAAGATTTCCCTAAGTCTTAGTAGGTGCTTTTAGCACATAATGGTTTGAAAAAACCAATAATAGTTTTGACGACCATATTGGGGATATATCCATCGATCTCTAGTTTTGCTTTACCACCCTTCTCGAGAGCCCAAGAAACTTTTATTTGAATATTTCCTCATACTTTAAGTTTTTCTTAGTTTGAGATTTGGTTTGTAGTTGTTTTTATTCTCTCCATGGATCCAGGTAGTGGTCCTTGTCAGATCTCTCATTTTCGGCTCAGAGCCATAATTGTTTCCCCAATCGTGCACTCGGTCACACCTCCTTAGACCCCCACAAAGAGATCAGACCTCTCCATTCGCACAGAGAGACCAAACCACTCGGTCATAGGCGACCCACGTTGTGCGCTCGGTCGTACCCCCTTAGTCCCCCACAATGTTACTAGACCTATTCGGTCATAGTTTTTCCTTACCAAAATGCTTGGTCATAGGCTATTTTTCCTAGTGGATGCAACCTAAGCAACCAAGCCTCCCCGATCACACTGTTTTCCATTATGCAGGTGTGATTGAGTCTTCATGATCGCGCCGTATGCAGTTCTGTAGGTGCGACCAAGCCTCAGCTGGGTCTACTATGTTGTCATATTTCCCATTGGACCCCTTGTTCAGCCTCTGCCCCTTGCAGACTACTCTGGTTTTTTTCCACACCCGTGTGTTTGCAGTGCCCTTTTGTTCTGCTTGCTTCCATTTGCTTCTTGTAGCTCCCTTTAGATCCACCTTTATGGACGGCCTGTGGTGAAGAAAAGCTTGGTTGTCTGAGTATTTGCTACTTTTTTGGGTTCTTTACAGATCTATTAGGATTGCATTCTTCTTTTTCAGTAATCTATGTAATATTTAAAAAATTAGTGCTTTGTTTTTATTGGAAATTAGATGCTTAATTGTAGATGAACAAAATAAAAAAGAAAAAATGTTTCATTTAGTTTTTTATTTCCATTCTTACATTCAACATTTATCTTTTAGCTACATGTCTGGGTACACACCACACATGCACATAGGTCACATCTTAACATTAAATGCTTGGTTCATGACCTCAATATTAGCCTTAAAATTAACCCTAACTCAACACACAATAAACTCACTTGAGCAACAAAAATAATTTAGAAGTTGGGTAGGACACTAGGGACAGGAATCCAAATAATTCCCCTTTGTCATTTACAACTGAGACATAGATGTTGTCCTTTAGGGTACTAAAATTCTCTAGTATTTATGGACACGACTGAGAACGATTTATGGGGGGATTCTCATATAATGAGGGAAGTGGTAAGAATGAAACCACAAGACTGGGTGGAATGCCACTCTCCACTCAGTACTGAAAGAATTCAGCTCCTAGTCTTCATATTGAAGCCACAGGAAACATTTCCTTATGTGTCCTGGATGAGGGAGCCTAAGCCTTTCTTCTTAGGACTCTTTTACTTGGGATCCCTCTCGGTAGGAGGATGTTCCAGATCCTTATTGGTCTTCCATTTTGTTTTGTCTAACTGTGAATTTCATCACCCTACAAATGAAAGGATTTGTGAGGGCTTCCGTCTTTTAATTAGGTGACTGCTTGCTCCTTTATATGATAGGTTAGCGGGTCATTTTTTTCTAGTAGTGCTGTTTGTTGGTTTTCTGGCCACTTTGTTGCTTCTCACCTGTTGTAGCACACGGTTGTAGTAGGTTTTTCGGGCTTTTTTTTGGCATGAGCACCTCTTTGTTGTGAGCTCTCCTCTTGCATGCTTGGTTGCATTAGGATTTTTTGAGCCTATTGGCCTGAGTGCCCTTTTTTTGAGAGCTCTCGTTTTGCGCACTCAGCTGCATTAGGTTTTTTGAGCCTATTTTTTGAGACCTTACCCATATATCCTTTGCGTTCTTGTCACTATTGCTCCTCCGAGATAATTTCATAGACTTTGGGGGAAGATACCATAGTACGGTTTCTTAGACCATACGCATCGAACCCCTATTCGGAACACCTCACAGTTCTACGAACATTTTTCTGAGACATTTGAGTTTGATTCTACCTCCTCTTAGTTAGAGTCACTCACATGCTCACCCACTAACTCATCTATGTCCATCCAGATGGTAGGAAATATCCCAACCCCTTTCATTGGGGGCACCATTGGTGGCGGAAGTGGCGGTGGCCCGACGGTCTCTACCGCAGCCAACCCAGTCATTGGTCCCACAAGAGCCACCATTCCTTTTCCCATTGTGATTCTAAGTCTATTGGGGCAATATCCTCATGATCCCAGTCATAACCATCACAACTGGTGTATCCACAGTCGCATCTGCATCCAACATAGTTGTTGGTCCTACCATGTCGCATCCGACTTCTAGATTTCCATCCATAGCGAGTCTTAACCTACCTAACTTGGATAGAGTAACCAATGACCCTATTAGGAACGACCCTGAATGGCCCCCTATTCCCACCAAGCTCCCCTCAGACATTCCCAAGTTTTAAGGGAAGGCTACGGAGGACCCCCAAAACCATATCATGTCCTTCCACTTATGGTGTTCCTACAACTCCATTGTGGATGATTCCATTAGACTACGTTTGTTACAAAGAAACTTCATTGGTGCTGCAACTAAGTGGTACATCAACTAGCCCTATGGAGCGCATCCCACCTTTGCGTCCTTAACCTCCACATTCTTGAAATTCTTCCAGTTTCCCGTTCGATATGATGTTGGTGTAGAGATCCTTCTGTCTTGCAGACATAATACTACTACCCACATCATATACCACATTCATGAGTGGCGTAGGCGACGAATCTTATGTAAGATCAAACTTGATGACTGGATTTTCCTGGACTGTTTCCTAAAGTACCTTATCCCAACCATTGCCAAGTATGTGGCATCGAAATTCCCTCAAATCGAAGAAGAGGCTATCATTAAATCCCAACAGTTTGACCTTATATACGAACAATTGGGTTACTTATATACCATTCTCACTAACACCCCTCATGGAGATTCCTATAGAAAGGATCCAATGGGGGCATTACATGCCACAGACAGTGCATTGGCACTGTTGCATCCATAGTTAGACCCTATGTTCCTTTACCTCCTATGACAAACTCTACCTATGGAAACAACCCTAGTGTTGCGCAACCATCGATAGGCTCATTTCCCACTCCAATTTGTGGCCCTGATATATCCCTTGCATCATCCCATTCCAGAGGAACACCCTCCTATGTGCCTTCGTCAAATACTGCTCGTGTCCATGGACTAGCCTACCAGGTACCCGCATACAGTGGCCCTCCCTAGAGTTACATACCTCCTTCGAACGTCAATCCTTATTACTCTGCCCCCCGCTAGTAGCTCTTGCATAATCCCCACCTCAAGCTCCTCCCATTCCCCAAAGGGCATGTCTACACCCAACAAAACCAAACAAAAACTCAACCAACCCCTAATAACCGACAAGGGAAATCCAACAACAGAAGAGATAGGAACCACATAAACAATCAATGCCAAGGAGGAGGTGGACAAGCTCCTAATTCCTTAGGCGATAATGGAGTCAATCCTGCCAACCAGGACCCCAACCAACCAACCAAGCAAGGAAAGAATCTATGGTTATGGACTAACCATCCTTGTTCTTTCTGCAATGTCTATGGATATTACACACATCATTGCCCCCATTTGGCTAAATCCCATTAGATTTGGGACGAGGCCAATTGTTGAGATGCCACTGCCTCCCCTCAGGTGCAACCTAATCCACCTCAACCAGTTCAAAAATGATGGTGTTGCAAAACCCTTTGCCTACTCAAGGGGTCATCACAACACAACCCTCAGTTACATATGATGCGTCTTTGAGTCAACTCCCTGATTCAGGAATACACCACCATTTGATGATGTCTTTTGAAGTTAACCTCTAGACTCGCTGCACCCAATACGGTTAAGCTACCGAGACCATCCCCATGGAAAGGGTGTTGACTATGCCCCTATGGATCAATCTCTGCATCTACCTAGACCCTCGACCGACGGGGCTCCAAAAGTCCCAAAATTTTCTTTGCGTCGCATCGCAAACAATCCCAATGCTCGAGCTGCTCTCAATTACAACATTATGGATGATTTGGCCCAATCTCTTGCTGCAATGTTAACCTTGGAAGTTCTCAGGAATTTCCTTGTGCAACACAAATCCTTACTGTCAGCCTTAGGTGCGATGAATCTATCTGATTCATTTTTGATGACATTCTACTTTGATCACTCAAAACCCCACATGCCTTCGTCCATTGATTCCAGATCCTTGTCTTGATCTGGAACTTAGTTATCCATCGATGCATTGTCGATGAGGGTTCCTACACATGTGTCATGTCCACCTTTGTTTGGCATAGAATTGGGACCCCTAAGTTACAACCATCCATGAAAACACTATGCGCTTATGATGGTCACACAACCCAACCCCAAGGACTTCTTCCGAATGTCCCTGTCGAGTTAGCCGGTAAAACCATCTTGATCGACATTGAGGTTTTTAATGCCCAACTTGATTATAACCTTCTCCTTAGGCACAAATACATGTATGCTATGAAATCCATCACTTCATCAGTCTTCCAACTCATGATCTTCCCTCACGAAGGGAAGGTCGTCAAAATTTACCAGTTGACTTCATATGACCCCAAGGGGACACCACTCTAGAAAATGTCATCCCCATGGTCAACAACACTATTCCTGTTGTTTCTATACCCTCGAATTCCATTGTAGGGACGAGTATTTATTGTGACACTCCCATCACCGCCACATTTAAGGCCCTGCCCCCACCCCCCTCGATTGTAGAGATATCGAATCTATGCATCGTTTATTTAGAAAAATCGACAGCCCAACCGCAACCCGTGCACCAACCGCTACCCTAATGACAACCCAAACCACAATCCCAGCCACAACCGCCATCGATACCCAACCATGTGGGAGATACCCCTATACATACGATCCCATTTTTGTTTCCACCATCAGGCGTTTTCAGCATGTCTGTGATGGAAACTCTTAACCTTCCGAGAATGATGTTAGGCATCCATGTTTTGTACCTACCTGCGCTAAACCCACCCCCAATCCCATGAGTGGTTTTGCAACCTATGCAACCAATTGATATTGCCAATCATCCACCTCCCATGGAAACACCCTCAGCCCTTGCACCTCCTCTGGTTAAGAAGGATAGGGTCAAGACTACCTTAAAAACCACATCGGTAACAACGAGCAAATCCATGAACCCTCCCCCCTTGCCTTACTACGAGCACTTCCGCCTTACACCCTGTGCAATGTTATGGGTCATGCTACCCAGAATTGTCCCGAGTTGTCGATGTTACGCACTCATCTCCATACATTAGATGATGACCCCAATGAGAATGTTGCAGTGGTCCAAGTACCTGACCCTCCTCAAGTGCACAACAAGTCCTTACATACAAACCATCCTTGTGCAGTCCGTGGCCTTTATGATCACTACTCCCACCATTGTTCAAATATACCAGAATATCGATATGTGCTGGCTGCCTTGCATAAGCTCTCCTTGGAGTCTTAGGTCACTGTTATCGAAGAAATCCACCCCCCGACATATTCTTCAAAAGAGACAAACACCATATATGTTATCTCACCACATGACCATCCTTTCACATCATAGACACACATTGACCCCTCTGACCTGTCTAGCCAATGCTTTCGATGCAATGATTAAATACTTGAAGCACTAACCAAACTGGATTTTCCTTGGGATGACATGAATCATTGTGCTTATTTTATTCCCGAGGAGTCTACCTCACCTTCGACTGATCAATTTTCGAATGAGTCAAAATATTTTATTCCTCATGAAAACGTCAATTGGTTCATGAATCCAATCCCAACCCTCGATGCCTTTGAAGAAGGGAACATGGCCAACATCTCGCCCACCATTCAGGTGGATATTTCCATCAAACCAAGAATCATTGAAAACATCACATTAGGCGCCTCTTGCACCCCAAAAGAAATAACCGCCTATTAAGTGCTCTTCTAAGTGTTTTGTGATGTTTTCACCTGGTCCTATACTGAGATGCCTAGCCTCAATCCCACCATCATTGAGAATCATATTGACACATGGCCTAATGTCATTCCCGTTTGCTAAAAAAAGAGGCCAATACATCCCTCCAAAGTGCCAGAAGTCAAGTCTGAGATTGAGAAACTGCGTAAGGTAGGATTTATCTAGCTAATCACATATACCACTTAGGTTTCTAACCTTGTCCTAGTCAACAAAAAACAAGGCACCATTCCTGTCTACACTAATTTTCGAGATTTGAATTTGGCATGTCCCAGATACAACTTCTAGACACCATTTATCGACCAACTCATTGATGCCTGTGCAGGTCACAAGGTTCTTTCCTTCGTGGACGGATACTTTGGATACAACTAGATTTAGATCCACATAAAGTATCAGTAAAAGACCACCTTTACCACCCCTTGGGGCATCTTTTCTTACCGAGTTATGCCATTTGGCATAAAAAATGCTAGAGCCACCTTTCAACGGGAAATGACTTTATGTTTTCATGACTTGGTCCATATTATCCTAGTCTACATGGATGACCTCACAACTCAATCCAAGAAAATATCCCAACATGTGGAAGACCTCCGGCATGTTTTCCTTCGATATCGAAAATATAACATCCACTTGAACCCCCTGAAGTGTATATTTTGTGTTCATGCTGATAGATTATTGGGATTCATCATTTCCTAGAAAGGGATCACTATTGATCCCTTGAAGGTTCGAGCCATCCTTAACCTTCCACCTTCCACATACTTTGCGCTAGTTGCAAAGTCTTCAAGGCAAGGCCAACTTATTATGTTGGTTATCCCGAACTACGCTATGAAAGTTCATGGTTTATTGTGTCTACTCTAGACCAACATCCCTTTCATTTGGGACGAACAAGCACCAGCCACTTTCGATGCATTGAAACAAGCTCTATCCTCTGCATCCTTGATATCACCGCCATATTTCACGAAGGATTTTATCCTTGACATTTTGGAATATGAACATACCATAGTAGGAGTGTTAGTCCAAGAAGACGTTGCTCATCAAGAGCATGTGATCTACTACATGAGTCAGATTTTATCTTGCCCACCACTTAGATACCCTCATGAAGAAAAAATGGCCTTAGCCGTTGTATTTTTGGTTTAGAAGCTGCGTCCTTATATTCTTATGAGCTGAGCCACAGCCGTGGCGGACTCCAACCACATGATTTACCTCTTGAGACGCCATATTTTCCAAGGCCGCATTGCTAAATGGATCATCATCCTTCAATAATACAATATGGAGTTCGTTACCCCTAAGAGTAACAAGGAATTGGCATTGGCAGAACTAATGACGGACCTACCATCTTTGTCTGTATCATCCCCGATCACTGTCGATCTGCTTGATAACCATTTGTTTACTATTTCATCAGATGATCCATGGTACGAAGACATCCTTGTCTATCTATGCACCCAAAATTTCGGTCCTCACCTTATCCGTGATGATCTATGTCACATCCCTCACCAAGCACCTCGATATGTTCTCATTGGTGATATCCTCTACTGACATGACGTCGAAACCATCCTGCACAGATGCCTCACTCATGATGAGGCCGAGCAAGTCCTGAATGAATGTCATAGTGGAGCTTGCGACAACCACCTCTGCGGTATGGCTACCACCCAAAAGGTTGTCCGAGTAGGTTATTTTTAGCCAACTCTTTTCACTGACTACATTATGATAGTTAAACATTGTTGCAATTTCCAACTCTTTTCCCCAAAGGAAAGAACCCCCCCCCCTCCCACGCCTCTCCACCCAGTCGTTGTTGTTGGTCCTTTCTATAAATGGGCCATTGATTTTATGGAGTGTCACCCTACGTCGGTCGACGACCATAAATACATCATTGTGGCCATTGGATACTTTGCTAAATGGGCCAAGGCCATGCTCACATTCAATTTCCAGGATGAGACTGCGATACACTTTTTCTTTAACCATGTTATAGCTCATTTTGGTATCCCCTGCCAACTCGTATCTGACCATGACAAACATTTCTAAGATGTCGTTTATATGAACTCTCTAGCCTATTGAAGTTCTAGCCAAGTTGAGGGTGTCAACAAGATCCTCAAAAACATGCTCCAACGAATGGTGGATCCACACAAGACCAATTTGCATGACATGCTCTTTCCATCCTTATGGGATTATTGAATGTCTACCAAAATAGCAATGGGTTTCACACCATTCCATTTGGTCGTGGAGTCAGTCCTCCCGATTGAATGCCAAATCCCATCCCTACACATGAATATCAAACTTTTACCCGATACATCTCCCTTAGAGAAACACTTGCTCATGCTTGAAGAAGGGGATGAAGATTGCCATGTTTCCATCCAAACGATCAAAGCTGTAAAGCATCGGTCTAAATCCCATTACGATGCGCTTGTTCACCCATGGGACTTCAAGGAAGGGGACCTTGTCCTTGCATACGACCAAGCCCATGACAAGTTGAGGAAGGTGAAATTCATGTCCTTGTGACAAGGCCCGTATGTCGTTAAACACTGTCTCGACAAGGGCGCATACCTCCTCAAAGATTCTGAAGGCCATCTCTTGAACAACCCTCGTAATGGGTTGTATCTCAAGATAGTTTACGTGTAATTCCTTCGAACACTTCGTTCGTTGTAGCATAGTTTGCGCCCTTTTTTGTTTTTCACCTTTTTTCTACGTGAGCCTTATGGTTTGTTTGCATGGTTATTACAAGATGGATCACGTTCTCCCCATTCATGTTGGTTTCATCAATGGTGCAAGTAGATGGTCACCGAATCTCGTATCGGCTGCAATGGTCATATAATCCCCCTCTCATGATCAGTTTATTCATTTAGATGGAGTATGTGTTGGTGTGACCACCAATAACCAGGTTCAGTATGATGCTATGATCGGTCTCTTGATCGCTGCCCTCAATTTGGGTATCCATCAACTCAATGTCTTCTTAGATTCCTAGCTACTTGTCCCAACTGAATAACTACTATCGGGTACGTGATCCTTGCCTCTTTAGAAAGTTCCTATGCACTATACAATTGGTTAGAAATTTTGAGTTCATTTGCAAACAAATCGAGGTGCACCCGAAATTGGCTCGGGACACTCTGATGACTAGTCGACAGCTTGTGGGGCTGCATCCCAATGCGATGTGCATGGGGTTATGCAAATGCAATGATATGAAAAATGCATGTGAATGAATTAATCGACCCTAGATATGATGATTGATGTGCCACTCTAGAATGCCATTAGCCATTTGGTCGGAAATACTATTGAAACACCTGGGTAGAAGAGTTCTCCCTTGTACACTTTTATGTTTTTTCAGGCATCAAAGACTAACTTTATGAAAAATACCACATATGGAGTTTTCTTTATGTTTCCAGACTCCTTAAAATTGAAAACACCAACAAGCATTTACTGTCTTGGGCTCAATAAAAATCCATGTAACAATACCATATTTAGCACACTTCTATCCCTTTTTTAAGCTCATTAAACAATGAAAAAGGCCCCAATAGTGATTCTCAATACCCCTATAGATCACATATCATCCCTTATAGTGGAATCATCCCCAATCACCTTTGTTCATAGTACTTTGAGAAGAATCACCCTTGGAGTTGTTAGCAAAACATGATCGCAGATCAATAACAATAAACAAGATGCAAATATAAAACACATAAAGAGAATAAGAGAGACACCAATATACATGGTTCACCCAATCTGGGCTATGTCCATGGAGAAATTGCCAGTCATTTTATTATACCATCCAACAAAATGAAGGGATACAAATCATAGCACATTCGTTGCAATTTCCTCTTCACTCTCTCACAGTCTCTCTTACACATTCAAACGATCTTTACAATACTACAATTACACAGCTGTATTACAATGAATTCCTTTTAAATATTGATTAACATGGGATACTAAATACCATGGGCCCCTAAATCACCCATTATTGACCAAGTCATGACTATGAAATTACAACATTTTACGAGGCATTTTTCCAAAATTTTCACTAGGGGTGTGCTGCCTCCAAACCCCCTCTAGGGGGAGGGGGATCCAAAACTAGTTGCCAACTCCCCCTGGACCCCCCATGGCGACTGTAGTGGGGAGGAAATCCCCCCCACACCCCCCCCTTCATGGGATGGGATCCAGACACGACTGAAACATGACCTCTGAATCATGAATATTAGACTCCACAACCAACAATAAAATCCACGTAACAATACCATATTGAGCACACTTCTATCCCTTCTTTAATCTCATTAAACAATGAAAAAGGCCCTAATAATGCTTCTTAGGTCCCCTACAGATCACATATCGCCCCTTATAGTGGCAGCATCCCCAGTCACCTTTGTTTAGAGTAATTTGTGATGAGTCACCCTTGGAGTTTCCTTGATGTCATGTATCAATCCCTCTCTAAGCATCCCCCATTGTAGTCAGCTCCACTAGGTAACCCCAGCTATGTACACCTCCCTCGCAATCAGTCACAAATGCTGCCAGGTCAGCCTTGCCATCATACTTTGAACAAAGGAAGTTTGAATCCCATTACTCATTGGCCCTCGTATCCCCCAGTAGTGTCTTAGTCCCATGTCCAGTTCTATCACATCTTGGTTGTATCCCTCGAGCTCTTGTCAAGGACCCATCATTGCCTTGGCAGTTGGAGGTCTCCCTCTATCGATGTCAACACACCTATTCCAAAGGATAGACCCATAGGTCCTTGTACCTTGGCCTTATCACCATCATTGATGAGTTCCTACGAACCACTTAATGGGAGTCCTCAGTGCCCCTTAGAATGGTTTCTTCTCACACGCTCGACATTAGCTACCTCACCGCACCATTGAGACTCATACATGGTATTGGTTCTTTCATTTCTTGGTCAAAGACCCCGAATGTCCCTTGAATTTGGCACATTGATGAGTCTCTTTGGAACCCTTCCAGTATTATGTTCCTAAGGATATCTGGGCTGTGTTGGCGACAATGTTTGGAAGCCTCTTAGTTCCATGCTTCTTAGTACATTTAGTTTTAGATGCAGTTCAATGTACATTTGAGATTCATACTCTTAGTTGTTTGAGTCCTTAAAGTTGTTGGACCCCCTTTAGATCCAATATAACATTGGTTATTGTGGTATTGCATTCATGATGAATGCCATTGGTTCCAGTTGTAGTTCTTCATATAAGCCACAATCAGACCATGATTACATTCCCACATTCAGTCCTTTTTGGAAACCTATGATGTACACAACATTTATCTATGTATTGAGCAGGTCCCCTTTGGGCCTTGTTCTTATCTTTATATGTCTTGAGACAATGATACAAGCATGAATTCCTTCCTTGTCCATTTATTTGAGATTATATGTACCTCATCCACTTTGAGTGTTGTATCTGCAAATTCATCCCTTGTAGTCCGGACGAAGAGCTTGTTCTACCCTCCAATGCGGCCTTTGTTCTCTCTACCACCGTTACACATATTATCCTGAAAAAGGAATAACCTATGATGTCTATCGGCCATACAATGAGCTCCATCCCTCACACATCAAGGGGCAATATGTTAACACCAAAAAGTTTCACACCATGCTCAACCCCTAGTAATATCATCCCACTCTTCATTTTTCCCACATTAAACCTTCACTTGCCAAAACATCCTAGAGTTAAAACCCAAAATTGGCCCACAATTATTATTTCTAGATATTTCCCGCTCAAAAAATAGGGAAATGTTGTATATTTCCCTCAAAAAGAAGGAAATCCCCCAAAATAGGGGTAAAATCCCCCAAAAAATCATAAATAAAAGAAAAAGGGGAAAAAACATTCAAAAAGTCAAAAGGAGCGGGAAAACCCCAAATACCACATAATACCAAGGGCCAATACCATGGGCTAATACCTAGGGCCATTTGTTTCTATTTATTAATGGTGAAGGTCTCTCATTACACACATCATTCTCTCCATACATTTTCTTATCGTCACTCTGCCGAAATTTTTATTGAAACCCTTGAAGCCCCTTCGAGCCTTCTTGTTTCACCTTTTGTGGAAATTTCCCCTATATTATGGAGTGTGGTTGGAGAGCAACAAGCTATGTGGAGACCAAGAGCCTGCTACTTCGAACAACTACAAGGGCCCCCATTATCTCCATTGTTTTGAGGTAACTCTTGGTCTGTAAAAACCATTTTTTTACATAATAACAAAAATCATTCTTTTTCTTACCCTTTTGTTTGATAAAGAATGCAAAAAGAATGTTAGCTTAGATTTATTTTTCGTGCACATGCATTACAATAATTTTTATTTCCAGGACTTACTTGGATTAATTTAGATCTTTTTACTGTTATTTATTAGGTTTAGTTAGCTTGTTTTTATTTCCATTTTTGAATTGCTACTAAGATTTCCCTAAGTCTTAGTAGGTGCTTTTAGAACATATTGGTTTGAAAAAACTAGTAACACCTACAAAGATCATATGTGTTGGTTCAAGGACTCATCCATGGTGCTTGAGCTTGAGAAGAAAGTCTTAGCACTAGAGGATTTTATTTCCCACCTTGACTATGGTCAGTGACCCAAGACCCATCCACGATATTGAAGACCTTGTAATGGTGTTAATATTCAACTTGGATGCTAAAAAATCCATGTAGAGGGCTTGTGTCATGGTTTTTAAGTGGTGTTCATAGTTCTTTAGCTCAATAAATTTTAGTTAGGGATTAAGTCCTTTGTCCCCCCTACCATGTTTATGCGTTTAAACCCATTTTTAGTGCACAAAACCTAGTCATGGTGCCTATATCCCACTCAAAGGTTTGTAAAGACCCCCTACATAGGACTCATGCATTAGTTCAAGGATTCATTCAATTTTCTTGAGGTTGAGAAGTTCAACAATATCTTATGGAACTTGTTTTCCTTCCTTGACCATGGTTTAGGTCCAATGACTGATACTCAATGTGCAAATGCTTGTAATGGTGTCCATATCTAAATATGATGCCAAAGATACCCTAGAAAGGGTTTGTGTTGTAGTTTGTAAGTTTTGTTCATGATGGCTAAGCACAAAAAAATATGTTTAGGGCCTAAGGGCCAAGTGTTTTCCTTCCTTAACCATGACTCTTGAGCTCAAAAAGGTTCATTTTAGGCTTAAACCCCTTGTCACCCCTGCTCATCAAACCTTGTTTAGATCTCAAGACCATTTTTTTTACACAAAAGACTGAACATGTGGAGGGTATACATGGAGGTTTGGGAAGGGATGAAGCAGTTCAAATAGGAATGCATGGTCATTTCTAGAATGTGGGTGTTCTTAAAATTCTCTGCATGTATGTGTTCTCATTGCAATGATTTTGGGAAGCAACTTCTTGCATGTGCCCTCATTTCAAATTTGGTTTTCAAATATAATGAGAAAAAAATTATGTAATGGGGAAGATGGTTGAATGTGATGTATGTTAATAATATTTGATTGGAGGTATAGTTAAGTCCCCTCCCTCAAGAAATAAGTTATTTAAAATGTCAAGTATTCAATGGAGGAGGATATAGATTCTTCTTCACATGTAAATAAATAGAAAAAATAATTGATTAATTATAAATAAATTCAATGAACCTTTAAAAAAGATTGATATTTATATTCTTTTAAATCAAATCAATTATGTCAATGCCATGAATATGAGATATCAAAATAACTAGATAATTTCCATATCTCTAATGTGTGAATATAAACAAGGGCATAAAACAGGACATAATCCATGCAAAAGGAAAAAGAGAAAATGATAATGCCATTCAACCTTCAAGTCTTCATATTAACATAGAAGAACAATGTGAAAATAATTACGCCAGTCAACCTTGAGTATTCGTATTTAAAAAATTTACCCACTTTTTGCATTAAAGCTTTTTCAGCCACATTTAGATGTCCATAATCATAGAATAAAAACATATTACGGATTTCCATTGGGATTTAAGGTGTAATCAAACAACTAAGGAGAGGCAAGAAGCCCCAAAAAAAATTGCTCGGGACCACCGTACAGAGAGTGAGGTTTGTTGAATTGACATTTATTTATGTATTCTGACCAAGGTTAAAGGCCCTCTAAGCATTTGGAAGCCGATATTTGAACATTTCAAACATTAGAATTAAACAATAACGAGAAGAGTGGGGTTGGTAAAAATGGTTGAACGTGATTTCCAAATTTGGGATCTTTTTCGTAGTAAATTTTTAATTCAGTATTCAAAGATAACGATGGTTGGGAAAAAAAGGTTGGACATGATTTCCAAACTGAGAGTTTTTTTGTTGTTCACTTTAGATTTAGTATTTAAAGATTATGAGAAGAGAGTTTTGTGTGGTTGGGAGAAATGGTTGAACGTGATTTCGAAATTTGGATCTTTCTGTAGTAAAGTTTTGATTCATTATTAAAAGATAACGACATGAGTTTTGTGATGTTGGACCTCATTTCCAAGTTGGGAGCTTTCCACTCATTAAGTTGGGAGCTTTTAGCTCGTTAAGTTCTAACAGATCATGAGGTTCAATCATTGTTGTTTTCATTAAAATCAACACTCTCCTATTTCCAAAGAAAGGTGAATTGGGATTAGCAGATGATGAGTAGAGAAACAAGTCAATGAGGAAAACAAAGATCTGCATTGCAAATTTTTGCAAGCTCATCTTATACTTAAAATTTTAAATGTATAATGCCAATTCTTATTGTCGCACTGCAACAGAATAGAGGTCCAAGGACTATAGAACCACCTTAAAAAACCAGGTACCTTGACTTCTAATCCTTTCTATCTATTCAATGGTGTAATGAGTGGAAAAAGCTATTTGCTCATGTGACCAGTGGCATGACAAAGAAATCAAGGTTTCTTGAATTGACGTTTATTTGTGGATGAATGCTTGATGCTTAAGAATCTCATTCAATGTTCAAAGACAACGTGATTTTCAAGATTTGATTGAAGATGAATGCTAAGAAGAAGACAAACAATATCCACCCCGCAATAGACTCATTAAGATTGCTGCGAAAGCCTTCATCGAACATAGTGGAGCAGAAAGAATCAATGATGAAAGAAGAAATGGGAGAGATAGAGTGGACAAGGGATCTAAGAGTGCTTTCTATTAATCCTTTCAATTTCTCCAGAAACATAGATAGGTAAGTTTCGAGTTTCATATGTTGTGCACCTTCGATCTCCACACTTGGAAGTTGGATGAAGGTGATGTCAAGACCCGAGGATTCCATGGTCTCAAAATAAGTAGACATGAGGCAATGGGAGAACATCCATTTACATGCGATGAAGGTAACGAAGAGTCCATGCCTACCAGAGAGTCACTTGGAGAGCTCGTCAATAGGGATGAGATGATTCATTCCCGTGGAGGGGAAGATAGCCACGTGAGGCTTTGGGATTTCCATGGTAGTTGACTGTTGGAACATACGGAAAGCAATATGTAGGTATATGTAAATAGAAATAGCATGGAGTATGAGGGAAATTTAAACCTAAATCCACTGTGCCTTCCAAAATTCAAAATTTAAACTTAGATTAGATCTCATCCAACGAATGGGGTAACTACTATTCATCCATATGAATGAGCTCATGGATCCAGAAGCCATGAATCATGGATCCCTCTTCCATGTGTTTACACAACATGCATGTACATGTGATACATGTGTTTACACAACCTCATGCACGTACATGTGCATTATGTTGGCACGTTCAAGGCACATCAAACCGGGTCCATTAAGGTTGAACGCTTGACTGTCGGAATGTGTTTACCGGAGAAACACTCCACACACGAGGCTGACATTTGACAGAGATGTCAGAAGGCCCCTGCAGTAGCCTTAATGAGTCTGCTACGGGGCATATATTGTTTTCCTAGACCCTATGTGTTCGGGGATTTCTTGTTGGCCTAACAACACGAAGAAGATCAATATTAGACCTTGCATGTTCATATATTTCTGGATGTTTTGGAAGCACACATAACCAAGAAAAATCGACGTGGGGTGGGGCATTAAAAGCATTGAGCGATGAAGGCGATGAGGTGGGCCTGCATGTCCCTTAGTATTAGACCCTATGTGAGCAGATATTTCTAGCTCGACTGACAATACGCATAAACATGATAAATCAAAAGACCAGAACATGATGATGTCTAGAGGGCAGGTGGAAACTGAAAAAATGTGATTTGACTGTTGGACATACTGTTTTTAAAAGCAACAAACACCCTAGTTTAGATGACAGGTAACATACAACCTAGTTAATAGAGCCCTTTAGGTCTCGACTTAAAAAAACAAGGTTTAAATTTGATGGGATTTTTATGACGGTTTTCGCATATATTGTTAAAATTATATATATATAAAGAAAAGTCACAACAAAGGTATAAATCAATTTGGTGTAAAAGTCACCACGTTATTTTAGGTTTCAAATTGTCGTCCAGCTAGTCCCCATTAATTACGTTGAAGCCTTTTCTTTGAAGAGAAAGGCTTGGAGCGACGGTATTTGGGATTTGTTGTCTGCTTAACCTATGCCCTTCTGTTGTGTGTCCACCACACATCACCCACTCTTCCTCCATGCCTTCACAATTGGATTTCTCTTGTGTGCTTTAGGTTGCAGGTTATGCCCCACTCTATAGGTCACTTCAGCCCAATTATATACAAGTCGTTTTCACCATCACTTCATTTCATGACCCTTCATCCTCCATACCATGCCAATTTTTCCATTAATTCGTTATTTACTCTCATGTCATCTAGTAATGGAGGTCGTTGGAATTCTTTTCAGGGTATGGACTGACCTTCCTTCCCCATATTGGTTGATATATTTCTTTGTCAAACTTATAATTTTATTCACTTATTTCAATTCTAGGACCACCTTCGAGTTTTTCAGAATCGACCATTTGACAGGTATGGAAAAAGCTTCTCATTACATTTATACAAATTACAGTGGCTTTTCTAATGTGTGTTTGTTTGGGAGATTCAAGGCAAAGATTCAATTCTACCACATTTATAGGGTAATCCTGTCTATGAAGTGGTGTCTATCAACCCTTTTTTTGTATGCATATTTTCTGTATGAACGTTGAGCTCAAGTGGAGTACTTAATTGAGTAATGGTTTTCTGGTTTTAGAAGTAATTTAACATTCATAATCTGCATTATTACTAATGCATGCCATACAAATATAGGTACACCCAATTCCTTCCAGCAAGCATTTAACCAAATTGTGATATGAGAGAAATAATGTAAGCATCCTCGTTAGTACTTCACTGATATTTTCCCTTTTATTCGCCAAGTATCTATCACCAGTAAGAAGAAATAAAATAGATAGGGTTAAACAGATATTGACAACAAGTACCATCATGGATTTGTAATTGTTCTGCAAATTCATATAACAAAAAAACAACCTATGAAAATTTAATAAAAACTTAGTTTAAGAGAAGCATTCAACATCATAAAAAAATACAAAATATTAATTTTTTTATTCAGTATAAAAAATCTTAGCATATTCACATTAATATATGTTGGTAGATGTTCACTATCACTCCCCTGATTATTACACTTCCTCTCAACATTTCACATAGGTTCAGTCCATCCATTGGGACAAAGAAGTAGCAACAAAGAGAGTATGTGCATCAATGCAATCTATTGTTCGCATTATCTTAACCATTAAGTTTATTAGGATTTATATAATTGTAGGTCCGCCTATAAAAAATCGTGCCAATAACTGTGTTCTATGGATTATCCAATCTACCTGGAGATAACAAGGGAAATGTGTGAAACTCTTTAGTATATTACATGATATTCCATGTATGACACTGTTTAGTATTAAGGCAAAAAAAATTGTTTATGAAGACATATGTGTTGCCTCCTTCATCAATGTGAAAGTTACCCAAATAAATTTGATTAGGGATCATTAAACATCGTATGATAGTAAATTTGGAGAAAATGCAGATATTTGTGATTACTCAATTTAAGCTTCTTCCTCATTTGAAGAGTGTCCATTTGGGAATTTGTTAGTTGAAGATGTTAAACTATGATTCCTGAAGAGTAAGACTATCCTGCTTTTCGATCCAAGTCCTTGTACTACCTTCATCCATTTTTAGTTTTTCTTTTCATAAGTTGTCTACATCCCTTTGAGTTCTTTGTAGATATGTTCAAAGCATATTGAATTAAAATAAAATAGGGAATCTTTGATCTCGTCATATTTTGGCCTCGAAACCTCGTTTCCATTTTTTTTCTTTGCTGTCCAATTTATCATAATCGATGAGTCTCCAAAAACTTGCAATTTTTTGATTTCTTTTGATCTACCAGTTTTGTAAAAGTATTTTTAGTTTAAAAATGTTAACATAATTATTGGAACCTTGCCCTAAACTTGCCTTGTAGCTAATACTATGTGAGTCATCTATGCAAAGGAGACCATAGACTCCACCATTTTTGGCATACCTTGACTAGGCCCATCAACGTACCCCAAAACCACAACTTTGTTTTTTGAAGGTAACTGAATTGTATTGAGATCTTAATTTTGGTTCCCAATGTTGATACTATCAAATATAGATTTTGCTTGCGCAACATACTGAAATGGTCAAATGTTTTCAATTCAAAAATTAAGTTTTTTTGAGATAGCCATATATCCCATGAAGTGATTAAAACAAAGCCTTTAAAGGTTTTAAGAGCATATTAGGAGATTAGTAGAATATTGAGGAGTAATCTCCAAATCATTTTCATGCAAAAGTATCAATAAATGGAACATTACACCTATTGGTCATTATTTGATTAAAAGAAAAACAAATAGTGATTCCAGTTCTCTAGGAGTGGAAGAGTCTTGACTATCTCTATGTTGATTCCCCCCCCTCTTTTGTCAATGAGGGCTTGGTTAGATGGTAACGTTATTATGCTTAACCGTATTTGTTTAATCCGAGCATTGGTATTGTCATGTCCCCCTTTTGATAGCACCATGGAGCAACCACTAGCCCATTAGATTCCCATGGGTTCAAGTGGGAATTAATTACTTAACCAAGGAATTAATTTTGGCCTATAGTTACCTTATGTAATTAAACCAGATCATGAAAGGGTGATGTAGGACCACGATTTTGAATATTTAATTTTCTAATATTTGTTTATGAGTTGGAATTGATCTAGGTGGCTCAATAGGGTGCATAGGAGTTGTCTCCCTCAAGAAATTCGGAGAAAAGCAACTAAAAATATGGAAAAAGTAGTTGAAAAGTAGGAAAGTAGTTGAAAAGCAGTTGAAAAAATAGGGAAGGCATAAGTTTCCGTATTTTTTCTAATAAAAAAAGATAAACTATTAGTAATTGTTAAGAAAGAAAGCAAAGAATCTGGGAAAGCTTTTCCTAATTTTGAATTAGAAAGGGGGGGCTAACTTCTATTCTCTCATGAAAATAATATTAATTATTATTTTATTGATATTTTCACGAGGAAAATCTAGAAGGAAAGAAAATGTAAATGGAGAGTTATAAAAGAGGTATGGGCACTCCAGTTCACATATTTTACCATTTTGTTCATTTGTGTTGAGGAGCTTTGCGTTTCTAGACTTGGGAGATGTGCCCCTTGTCACCAGTTGGGAGATGTGCCCCTTTCATCCATTGTCGCTAGTTGATATATCATCTATTGAGTGAGTATTTAGAAATATAGTCCTTCTCGTTGATCATATTACAACAGTACCATGGTGTTCCAGTGTGTCATGGCTTTCAGTTGATGTGATGGTGTTCCAGTGCCATCAAGTTCTAGTTTTAGTGAGTTTTCCTAGTTATTTTCCAGTGGTGTGTAGTGTGGTTGTTGGTGGTGCACTTGTGGGTGTTCTAGTACCTTGTCATGTCCCAAATTTGGAATTGGGTCACAATGGCCTAATCACATTAGCCATATTCATTAGAGTTTGTAAAATTGATGTTAAGGGTCAAATAATTGCCAAGGAGGAAAATTACTAGTTTCCTAGGTTTGGGGTGGAAGCTTTGGGATTTGGAATAAGGGGGATAATAAATGATGTTTAGACATTAGAAGGGTTCAAGTATTTAATAAATAGAGTGAATAAAGAAATTCAAGAGAAATCCTAAGTGACAAATGGTTTTGGAGACATATGGAGGATGTGGGACCCACACTAGCTTGATTTTTCATAATACATGGTATAGCTCTTTTGCAAATTCGAATTAATGGGAATGTGAACACTCTTGGGTGAGTTGGTAAGTCATAACACATGTCATTGAGCATCTTAGGTCGAATTGGGAAGGATTGGTAACCTCCATGGAAGATAAAGAGTCAAAGTGGAAGTTTGTGGACACTTGGGCTAGATTCCCTAGCCCCTATGACACCAATGATGGAGCATCTATGACAACTATGACAAATTGCAGACCTGACCTCTGACATCTGACCACTATGACATGTCAGCCCCAAAAATAGGCTCAAGGAAGTCGAATTTGGGAGTTGGAGAAGCCAAAGAGACCCAAAATCGAATTTGGGAGAAGATGGAAGGTTGGAACTAGGAGACAAGTGGCAAATGTGGAATATTTCCTAAATGGAAATCTATTGAATCTATTGAGAGGATTTCGACCCTTAGAAGGCTAATGTTGGTTATAAAATGTAGAAATGAAGTATGAGAATGGCTTTTGATCATTTGTAGAATTTGCAATTGCATTTGTGAAGAGGGAGAGCTAGTGGATGACTAGTTTCTTGCCTTAGCCAATTTCGAGGGTGAAAGATTCCCATCCAAGTTGGCAATTGGAAAGGCCATTCAGACCTTTCATTTGGAGCTTTAATGGAGTCTTTATTTGCAGGTGTAAGCTACAGGGCAGCTCATGGTTTCTTCTATTGCAGCTCGTTCCTTCAACCATTTCCAGTTTTGATGGCATATTCTTGATCCTTGAGGGAGGGCGTTTTTGGTGAGCTATTGTACTCTTTGGGGGAGATTCTAATGTACCATTTCTTTTGTAATATGAATTAAATACTCTGTTCTTCATCTCCAGAAAGTTTCAGGTCGAAATTCCAAGTAGAAATGTATAAATCTCATTCTTAATGGAAGAACAATGCCATTTCCCCACTACCTTGTTGTGAGCCAATGTATTGATGATGATTTCGAATGTATGGATGATTCTCTGATATATTTGTGATAAATATATTGCCATGGATGTCTTCTACAAGTTTCATGTACTGTACTTGAGCATTTGAAGCATTTTTACTCAGTTTAGTTGTATTGGGAGGTGAAATAGTGCCATTTCCCCAAGGGTCGAATTGGGGGTTTTTGCTGTTGAATGTGAGAGAGTTAGAACAGTATTAAAAATCAATTAATGGTGCATATGAGAACTTAATCACATACTTAACACATTATATACCTCTGTTCATAAATTTGTGGGAGTTTGGAGGCATTTGGAAGGCCATTTGCAGTGTTACCCAAGGGGGATTTGAACCCCAAATTACTAGTAAAATTGCATACTTGGTCCAGAATCTTAAGAGAGTTTGCAGAGGTATTTTGGTGGCCATATATCATCCCTGAACATCATATTCAAGTCTTAATATCATTCATACACCTTCCTTGAATATTTGAAGGCATTTGGAGTCAATTCGAGACATAGAGACCAATACTAGTCAAAGGCAAATTACTAGTAAAGTTCCCTACATTGGCCAGAATTGAAAGAGTATTTGCAGAAGTATTTTAAAGGTCCAAAGGCATCCTTAAAACACATATTTATGTTCTAATATCATTCATATACCTTCTCAGAAGATTTGAAATCATTTGGGGCAAATTTGGGACCTAGAGATCAAACTAGTCAAAGGTCGAACTAGGGAAAAAAAGTGGAAAATTGTCATTTTAATAAAATTCCTAACAAGGGACATTACAGTGGTATCAGAGCATGGTCTTGGCACCTGATGTGGTAGAACATTAATGAAGACCAGGAGTTAAAGAAATAAGCCACCACCCTTAGAAACTGAAACTGGATGTACTTTGGTGAAAGGGAAGAAATAGGAGAAGAAGTGCATTCATTGGTCACCATGAGTAAGGATGAGAAAGGAACCTCAGAGGAGAATGAGGAGTTTAGAAAATTATTGGAACCTTCCTTTGAAGACAAGTGGAGGCAATACTTTCAAGATTTCAAATTGTTGCTTAGTGAAATTGGACGCAACTCGGAAAAAATAATGAGCAATGGTTCTCTTTTCAAGGAAAAGGATGAAACAGTTTATGCCACAAAAGAGGAACCTAATGTAATTGTGGAACATGAGGTACATGTTGATATGCAGGTGCTTGAAGATGCTACACTAAAACAAGAAGAAGGACAAGAACTTGTCCTTGTTCAAAGGGATTATGAGTTTCCTCATGGAGAGAGTTGCAAAGCCTTGGAAGAGGTACATGATCTCACAATAGTTGGACCAAGCAATTATGGAGAAGATGAATTAAATATTTCAATGGGTAAGAGTTGTAAAGAATTAAAGTTGGTTCATAATTCCTCACCCCACACTTCTTTTCCAACCACATCACTTTGGGATGAAAATTGGGTGAAAGGTTTTTTTCTAGTGGTGCCACATGAGGGGTATGAAACTCCAGGTTTTTTTCTAGTGGTGCCACATGAGGGGTATGAAACTCCTACCTCTCCTTTTGATGATGACATGAATAGAGCACCTCATTATTTAGAATTGCAGCAGCATATTGCTTTACCTTATGATGATACATATCCTCATGGATGTATGGATGAGACTTCTTTGAGTCCTTTGAAGTCTCCTTGTTTTTCTTGCTCATTATTTGGTTCAGATTTTAGTGGAGATTCTTCATTCACTTCTTGGATGAATGAATGCATGGCTGAATATTTTGATGCATATCACGTTCTTTTGGAGCAGCACTATAGGACATGGGATACTCACCTATGTCATTGGAGCAGATTTGATTGGTCACTTGAAGATTGTATGCACCTAGCAAATGGTGGTCTACTTACTTGGAGGTATAAACACTTTCATGATTCTTTGATGAAGCATCTTCTTGATGTACATTTTCATTATGTTGTTATGTACTTTGATGATATATATTTTGTACTCATGATGTTTGGAAGAATGCATACAAGAAAATGGGATCCAGGAATCCTCTTATCTAATGGTATGGGTTGGAGAGCACTTTTAATTGTTGGGGTGCAATACAAGCAATGGGACCCTGGAATAATTTTTGTCTCATTGGTTTGAAATTTTTTGGGGAAACAAGCAGTATGGGAGATGGATTTCCCACTTAATAAAGTGAATTTAATAAGATTAGTGCAGCAGCAAGCATGGTGGTTCCTCTCTAAAATATTCATGGAAACTCAAAGACTCAAGGTTTGGCAATTCAATGGCAACTTCAAAGAATTATACAGAAAGCAGGTTCTTCAACACCCATGTTTTAAATTGCTTGAGGACAAGCAATATTGGGAAGGGAGGATTTGTCATGTCCCAAATTTGGAATTGGGTCACAATGGCCTAATCACATTAGCCATATTCATTAGAGTTTGTAAAATTGATGTTAAGGGTCAAATAATTGCCAAGGAGGAAAATTACTAGTTTCCTAGGTTTGGGGTGGAAGCTTTGGGATTTGGAATAAGGGGGATAATAAATGATGTTTAGACATTAGAAGGGTTCAAGTATTTAATAAATAGAGTGAATAAAGAAATTCAAGAGAAATCCTAAGTGACAAATGGTTTTGGAGACATATGGAGGATGTGGGACCCACACTAGCTTGATTTTTCATAATACATGGTATAGCTCTTTTGCAAATTCGAATTAATGGGAATGTGAACACTCTTGGGTGAGTTGGTAAGTCATAACACATGTCATTGAGCATCTTAGGTCGAATTGGGAAGGATTGGTAACCTCCATGGAAGATAAAGAGTCAAAGTGGAAGTTTGTGGACACTTGGGCTAGATTCCCTAGCCCCTATGACACCAATGATGGAGCATCTATGACAACTATGACAAATTGCAGACCTGACCTCTGACATCTGACCACTATGACATGTCAGCCCCAAAAATAGGCTCAAGGAAGTCGAATTTGGGAGTTGGAGAAGCCAAAGAGACCCAAAATCGAATTTGGGAGAAGATGGAAGGTTGGAACTAGGAGACAAGTGGCAAATGTGGAATATTTCCTAAATGGAAATCTATTGAATCTATTGAGAGGATTTCGACCCTTAGAAGGCTAATGTTGGTTATAAAATGTAGAAATGAAGTATGAGAATGGCTTTTGATCATTTGTAGAATTTGCAATTGCATTTGTGAAGAGGGAGAGCTAGTGGATGACTAGTTTCTTGCCTTAGCCAATTTCGAGGGTGAAAGATTCCCATCCAAGTTGGCAATTGGAAAGGCCATTCAGACCTTTCATTTGGAGCTTTAATGGAGTCTTTATTTGCAGGTGTAAGCTACAGGGCAGCTCATGGTTTCTTCTATTGCAGCTCGTTCCTTCAACCATTTCCAGTTTTGATGGCATATTCTTGATCCTTGAGGGAGGGCGTTTTTGGTGAGCTATTGTACTCTTTGGGGGAGATTCTAATGTACCATTTCTTTTTTAATATGAATTAAATACTCTGTTCTTCATCTCCAGAAAGTTTCAGGTCGAAATTCCAAGTAGAAATGTATAAATCTCATTCTTAATGGAAGAACAATGCCATTTCCCCACTACCTTGTTGTGAGCCAATGTATTGATGATGATTTCGAATGTATGGATGATTCTATGATATATTTGTGATAAATATATTGCCATGGATGTCTTCTACAAGTTTCATGTACTGTACTTGAGCATTTGAAGCATTTTTACTCAGTTTAGTTGTATTGGGAGGTGAAATAGTGCCATTTCCCCAAGGGTCGAATTGGGGGTTTTTGCTGTTGAATGTGAGAGAGTTAGAACAGTATTAAAAATCAATTAATGGTGCATATGAGAACTTAATCACATACTTAACACATTATATACCTCTGTTCATAAATTTGTGGGAGTTTGGAGGCATTTGGAAGGCCATTTGCAGTGTTACCCAAGGGGGATTTGAACCCCAAATTACTAGTAAAATTGCATACTTGGTCCAGAATCTTAAGAGAGTTTGCAGAGGTATTTTGGTGGCCATATATCATCCCTGAACATCATATTCAAGTCTTAATATCATTCATACACCTTCCTTGAATATTTGAAGGCATTTGGAGTCAATTCGAGACATAGAGACCAATACTAGTCAAAGGCAAATTACTAGTAAAGTTCCCTACATTGGCCAGAATTGAAAGAGTATTTGCAGAAGTATTTTAAAGGTCCAAAGGCATCCTTAAAACACATATTTATGTTCTAATATCATTCATATACCTTCTCAGAAGATTTGAAATCATTTGGGGCAAATTTGGGACCTAGAGATCAAACTAGTCAAAGGTCGAACTAGGGAAAAAAAGTGGAAAATTGTCATTTTAATAAAATTCCTAACAAGGGACATTACATACCTCCATTGGACCATTATACATCTACATAAGGTCTTATACTCATTTTAGAAGTTTTTTTGTAGGTTGGAAGTTGAAAACCCTCCAAGGGGATCAAGACTATATGCGAAGAAATTCCTAGTATTGAGAAAATATTTCTATTTCTTTCTCTGCACATTCTCTGTGCCTCCTATTCTCAATTAATTTTGTAGCTTTCTACTGCAATTGCAGATACATCCAGGTATATCATGTCATCACATGATTAATAAAAGAACAATGTGCTTCAAGTCCAATATTGTTCCATTTCCTGTGCATAATTTGTCTTGTGGTACAACATCCTAAACATTGTAAACACCTTTCAAGTTTTGTTCTAATTGGTTATCGATACCACTTCCAATTCTCTATTTGAAGGTCCCTAATGTTAATTAGAATGTATGTGGGCCTATCCAAATCCCCAGACCTGAAAATTGTGAACCTTGGGTGCCATTAGAAATCACTTGGAATTCATCAATTTCACTCTCCTAAAGTTCAATTTTGCACCTAGTCTAGAATTTCTACTTTTTGATTATGAACTTGAATGATCCTTCTCCAAGTATGAAATGTATGACCTTGCTGTTGTATAGTTACTTCCAGTATTGCACCAGAAGTGGAAGAGTTCCACATAATTCCTGGGGAAATTGCCTTCGGTCATTTGGGTCTACCCAAATGGTCTACCTAGGTGTGATGCACTCTGTAATGTGCAAGCTGTCGAAGTAAATCCTTATGGTCTGACCCTATCTGAGTCCTTTTGTGCTCCGAAACCTATCCATTGTGTCATATCAGAAAATAGTTGGGGTTTGGTGTCATTTGGAGTGAATTGGAAACATGTAGATTGTGGTTAGTAAAAACTAGAATTTGCACCTAGTTTCAATTTTTTTGATTTTGATCTCTATGATTGAGTTAGTATCTCCATAAATCAGATTGGGGATATTATAGGTATAGTTGCGGTTTGGATTTTTCTGTTTTTTCCTTTGCTTTATCAAATTGGATAGGTCTATGTGAATCGAGTTGTTTCTTGTTTTTAGTTTCCTTTGTCACAAGAGGTTCCACTTTGTAAGTAGTCAATTGAGAGTAGTTGTTATTGACCTTGTATTTGTTGTTGTTTTATCTGTTTGAGCTTGTAAATTATATTCTTATTAGGTAACCAAGGTTTGGAATGGATTTAAAAGTATTGAATGACCACTTATAAAAGAATTGTCAAATTTTCTCAAACCCATGCATTTTCCTTCTTTAAATCAACTTCCATAATATAATTCAACAAAGTATCCCATAGAGGAAGGGACTGAAAGGGGATGGGTGAATGGTAATATTTTGTTATCCCTTTCATAGTTACTTATATACAAGACAATACATGGGTGTTTGTACTTTGTTTTTACCTACAATTTTCGTTATGTAGTTTAAACGTTTGTTGTTTCATTGTGCTATTGGTTTTTAGTTGAGTTAGAAGGTCTTGGTTTCACCCAAATCTGAATTTCCTAAAGAGAAAGGTCTTTCCTTTTATCCTAAAAGGAAAAAATTGGTTTTAAAAACATGCAAATTTAGGTTCTTGAAGGCAATAAGGTCCTTCCCTACTTTAAGAGTGATGTAGGAGCATCGAGGCTGATGGATCGAAAGAGCCTCATTAGAGGCTAACCATCGAGAAAAGATACCAAAAGAGTATGAAATAAATTTTGATGAAGCAAAGAATCTTGATGGATTGGGACCTGATGTATCAGAAGAACCTCATTGGAGGCTAACCATCATAGAATGCAACCAAAAGTGTATGCAAGAGATCTCGATGGAGTGGAGGTTCCCAATGTATTGGGAACCGATCGATCAAGAAGGCTATATTGGAGATAGAGTTTCAGGAAATCCATCATCAGGGATAGAGTATGCGGAAAAACCCGATGGAGCAAAATTCTAATATTGTATCAAATCCAACGTATTAGGGATGTCTCATCAGAGGTATGCCATTAGGAAATACGTTCGAAGGAGCATACGTGAAAAATGAGACTATCTGAGAAGTGAGATCTTGATGGATAGGGATCCGATGGTTTAGAAGGGTCTCACAAGAGGTTGGGTATTGAAAATTTTGCAACGGAGGTTGACCATTAGAGAGTAAGTTTGAAAGTGCATACAAGGAATTTTGATGGATGAAAGCCAAAGGATAAGGAGGAAATCAAACATAGTTCTTGATGAAGCTAAATATGTCGATAGAAGAATATATCAATGAATAGGGGGAATCCAAAGGCGAACAATTTATTATGATTTAATTCAGTTTGTACAAGAAATTAAGGAAGATACTTATGGCCATTATCCATACAATCGAGGATTGGTTTTGGGTGAACATCGAAGACCATAGAATTCTTCTTCCATCTAAATTTTCTGTCAATTTTTCTCAAACTCGTGCATTTTCATTCTTTAAATCAACTTCCATAATAGGATCCAACAAATTAGCTTGAGGGGGGAAGGGACTAAAAGGGGATGGGTGATTGGTAAAATTTTTTTATCCCTTGCATAGTTCTTTATATATAGGGAAATACTCAAGTGTTTGTCCTTTTTTTTTACCTACATTTTTTGTTATGTAGTTTTCATGTTTGTTGTTTCATTGTGCTTTGGTCGTTAGAGGTCCGGTTTCACCCAAATCTCATTGTGCTCCAGAGTAAGTCCTTGCTTTTACCAACCCGATTAATTTTATGAGCACTACGAACCAATGAATTTAAATTAACTTTATGAATATGAACGCTATGCTCTCTTTCCATTTCATGCAAACGTTTTACAACTTCTCTCCTTAGCTCTATATTGTACTTTAAAACCATCAAACTACTCCTTGTGGGAAAATATGCTTCTATGATTAGGTTGACATGCAAGTTGACATTACTAACAACAGATCCCAAACTCTTTTTTAATTAGATACGATAGATCTATGGGATGTATTGTGCCTTACTTTTGGTTCATCACAAAAGCTTCCATGCTTTGGATGTCCTTTACTTTAGTCATTGCAACATACCAGAAAAATACAAAACAACATGTCTTTTCTTTTCCCTTCTCTAGCTAATTTCCTTTGACAATTTCTTCAGTGGCTCAATAATACTACTATCACCAACTACAAAATTCTTTATACAAATATGTTCTCAGCCTCGATTTGTTTATCTATTTCAGTTAATACAAAAATGTCTTTCTTTTCTTTACAACTCAATTCCCTTTTCCAACAAGGTTTTCAACACTGCAATATGGATTATCTCTTGAATGAAAATGTTGTTTCAATGTTGTTGCATGGATCTATCATCTCCGATCACTGCTTCAGATTATTTCACTCACTCTTGTCAAATCTCTCAACTCATTGACAACTTGGTTCTTTATTTCTATTTGCAATGGAATTCACCAACACCATACTTTGCTTCCATTTGACTACAATGCCTCTGTAGAAGATGGACCGCTACAGGTATGATATGTCATCAAGCTCACCCATTGTGAATGAAACACTCTTCACCATGCAATGTATTCTTCACTCTTCCTTCCATTGTTTTCACTCATTTACTCCCTCCTATTCTAAAATGTACTTAGTTCTCTTTTAATAACAATCACTTTTTTAGAAGGACTATTAAAGTTCTCGTGCTTGAAATTGTTGGATCAAAATATGCCTTGATCGGGGACCCATCCCCTTTGTACCTTACTAATGAGTGCACCTCCAAAAAAAATTCCTCCAATTCCTGAAACACCCTTCTTTGCCACCCCACCACTTCATGTTTCATACCTTCCTAAAAAATCCAACCCCAAAACCCAACACAACTACTATTCCATTCACATCACTCAGCTCTTCTAAAAAAAATGGTCCATTCATTGCCAGCCAATTGTGAAGGACAACCTTCATGAATACACTACTCAAAGAGGGTCTGGTAGAGTCTTTGGCGTTGAACTTGTTTATGCTTGTGGAAATGAGATTCTCTGCATTTAATGATGTAGCTGAACTTTTGTATGTGCAAATACATATTGAGCAAGTCTACATAGTCTCAAATGACACAATCAAGCCATCCAAACTTGCCTACAACCACTTGAAAATCCAACTCAAGATTTTTTCTAGCATTGTCAAAAATTCAACCATACTTAGAGGATTACCCATCAATTCCTTTCCATTGTTTTCACCTTAATACTATAAGTGACATCCAAATTGAATCACTCAATTCCATTATTGACCAACTTCTTGGAATTTTCATTTATGTTTCCCCTACATCTACTATATAGAAAAAAATGGCTCCGAAAATGTTAGGAGAATTGTTAGCTTGAGGGACATGTCAGGCTATAGTACTGATGTAACTCTTTTGGGTGAGCACTATCACTCTGAGGGTGTACAACTTTCTTCCCCACAAGCTTTAAATACTCTTCTTGTCCTTGCAATTAAAGGTTGTTTTCTTACTAAATTCAATGGATCAACCGTTGGAACTATCTCCAACAACATCCTTCTTATAAACCTAGCTATTGAAGAAACCCAATTTCTCCAAGTATGGTTTCATGGCAGTGGATTTTGTTTAGCATCGGGCTTCCTTCAGTTAGAAATTTAGTTCCTCTCCAACTGTCCTCGCAAAATTCTAACCATATCCCAATTGCACACCACGCAAAGCTCTTCGAATGCAACTTGGGTTTCAGTCTATGCTACTATCACACACATTAACATGTTAGAATTCTAATTTCTTGCATGTCCTTTGTTTGTTGATTTCATACAATGCATGCATTTTTTTTCCCACAAAGCTAACAACAAATGGCATTGTACTAAATGTGATGGTGAATTAACGGGTGCCACTATTGATACATACTTAATGTTGATGTACAAGACCACACTAGGAAACTACAAAGCATCAAAACTTTTGATGATGCTACACAAAACTCATGGGGGTCTCTGCAAAAGACTTGTGCCTTCTTTCCAGTGAACCGACAACCCTCAAAGAAATTGCTCAAAAAATCACTTCCTGCCATTTCCTTTTCACATCTTCAGTGAAAACAAAGGCTTTCCATGCAATTGACCAGTTGAAGGTGTTGTCTTTCTCAGGTCATAGGAGGTTTCTACTACACTAGAATCATCTAATCCCCTTTCAACATTGAAAGAGGGGGAAGAAACTGGTTGCTCACAAACTGTGACCTATACTTCCATTCAATGCTTTCAAGCAATCCTTCTTTCCTTTTACACATATATGGTTTCTTATTTCTATGTTATGGAATAACTTTATCTTATGATTCTTCTTGCTTTCTTTCTCATAGTTGTCAATTCCATACTTTTTATGTTTCATCTTACATATATATAATATGTGTACCCTACATGGATGTTTTCTCATGCTAATTTGTTTTGTTATTTCACTTTCTTAACGAATTAGCTTGTGGAATTTGTTGTTCTTATGCAATAAATGTTAAAGAAATGTAACTGCAGAATATATTCTAAATGTATTTGTCTATTGTATTATTGTATTCCTCCTTTGGGATATGTCATTAATGTAATCAATAATGTAAAAGTCATTGAAAGAGTCAATGTAAACCCTAGGTATTGTGTCGGCCTAGAAGAACCAAGAAAAGATTATTATATTATGTAATTGAGAAGTCGACCCAGTAAATTAGGACAAGTCGTCCCAGTTGAGGAAACGTCACCTCAATGGAAGAATATAAATAGAGGACGAGTTGATCATTTGTATTCACTCATCTCACTCACACAAGTTCGCATATGAGAGAGAGAGAAGTTCACACAAGTGGAAGAGAAGTTGATTTTGTCTTGGGGTTTATCTTTGTACTTTATGAATTCTATATTGAGTGTAACGTCCCCTCCCATCATACCAGCATGATTGAGAGGACGTGGTGCAAGAAGTGGGCAATTAGCCCCCATTTACTTCTAACTAAGCATTCACACAATATAAAAATTCATATGGAAATGTAAAATTATAAGAAGACACAGCGGAATTAAATTCATTAGCACATCCATCATTCATTCCAATATTTTCATCAAATGATAATTGCAAGTTTAACACAAGAGAATACTTATCTCAATAAGGTAGTCCCAAGCAACTAGCTATGCAACTGCAACGTTCCACCCAACCATAGGCTAGTTGTGCTTATCAACCTCTTGATACAACTGCCACCCCCGATCTGGGCATGATCTCTACAAGGAATCAGGGAACAACAGACTCACACATAGCCAAACATACACCAAGATGAGCCAAGCCAATCTGCAATTGGGTTTATCAAGCTGCTAGGAAATGGGAAGGAAGAATTGCTAAGCTAGTGAGCTCAACCACAGAGCTAGGGGTACCCCTCCCAGATCTATTCAGCTTGGCACTCACAATGCCTACACACCCAACACAAGGAAGTATTCTCTTCACTGCCACACAGTCCCTCAAGCCATACCTTCCTTTCTAGTGCTCTTAGGGTGTGCATAGAAAAGTAGCCAGCCCTCTTGATCTTCTTGAGAGGTTACTCCCTATACTAGGTTTATCAAGCCAATTCTATCCACTACCACTCCAGTTTCTTGCTCACAGGTTCACATCAAAACAAGGATGCACATAACAACAAAACTACACTTGCTGAGCATGAAAAAACGTTTCAACAGTGCGATGCATGAGATGGGGTTTCCTGAGCTTCAGAAAAACATGGGTAGACTCAAAACGTATTGGCAACTAGGAAAATTCGACTGGGAGAGCAAAACCCATTCCAGAAAAATGCCCCAGGGGCAAAAACGACCTCTCGCTCAGTCCCAAATCGCGTCCCTCCTTCCCCAGCTGCTGCACAATACCAAAAATGAGTTCCTGGGCATGGAAAACGCAGGGTTATAGTGAAAAACGTGAGGATAAATTCCAGTGAGCTCAGTCCGCGTGAGAGGAAGAACGTAATGGATGAGGAATTGCCTTAGGCAGCATTTCGTGGGGGTTTTCTTGCCCAGCAAGCCAAAAATACGATTGCCAGGTTGATGGCTTGCCCATGCACGAAAATCTGACTGCCATACTTCTCCAATCCCAAGACATTAACTGCCCCAACCAATCTTTGGAAGAATTAAATGATTGGGTGCATGAGACAAGATGGATAGTTAAGAGTTCATGGGTTTTCTCATTGACACATGGGCTAACACCATTGGCTCAAGGGTTTGAATAATTTTCCTCCCTATTCCTTGTAGAATCATACCGCATCTCTTTGTTGCATAGCATAGCCAGTTGTGGGTATTTTTCATTAAAATTCATATTTACATGATGTCCTATTTACATTGTGCCTACCTAGCACAAGAACCATAGGCATTTATTTTTAATTGCCGATACATGAAACACTAAATCAATGGTGGGGCATTGGCCTTGAGCTCCTCACCATGATTAAATTACAATATTTACATAATTTACGATTTAATACAAAGGGGGTCAAAATGGGGACATTACATTCCGTTCCCCTTACATTAGCACTGTCCTCAGTGCTCATCAAAATTGAACAAAAATGGATATGCCACCCTCATGGCATCCTACAGCTCCCATGTAGCCTCATCGGGACCGTAGTGCTTCCATTGCACCTTTATTTGTCCGATGGCTCGGTTCCGGAGCAATGTTACTTTCTTGTCTAGGATGCACAATGGATCGGTTTGGAATTCTCCCTCGGGTTCCAGCTGGATCACATCCCAATTAATCACATGGTTAGGATCATGTACATATTTCTTAAGCAAAGAGACATGAAAAACATTATGAGCTTTAGTGCTAGCAGGCAATGCAAGTCTATATGCAACTGGTCCTATTCTTTCGAGCACTTCAAATGGCCCACAATATCTAGGTGATAGCTTGGCACATCTCCCAAGCTTCAAGGAACTCTTCCTTGATCTCACTCTAAGATATACATGATCCGCAACATTGAATTCCCTATGCACTCTATGTTTATCTGCATAGCTTTTCTGTCTATCCTGGGCTACTTTTAAATGTTGTCTGATCTTGGCAACTTCTTGCTCCATTTCCTTAAGCAATTCTGGCCCAAGTACAATTCTGTTCACTGGATTGTCCCAAGTCACTGGTGTCCTACACCTTCTACCGTACAAAGCCTCATAAGGACTCATTCCCGATGCTTGTTTCCCATTGTTATATGCAAATTGTACCAAGTGTAGATAATCCTCCCACTTGGATGGTTTGTCTGTTACATACATGCGGAGCATGTCTTCAAGCACCCGATTTACTCTTTCGGTTTGACCATCTGTTTGAGAATGGTATGCGGTACTAAAGCTTAGCTGTGTACCCAAATATGCAAAGATACCTTTCCAAAAATTGGAAGTGAACTTGGTATCCCTGTCAGAAATTATTGCCTTAGGCAATCCATGTAATCTTAAAATCTCCTTCATGAAAATATTCGCAATGACATCGGATTTGTGTGTGGACTTAACCGGTATGAAATGTGCTGCCTTGGTTAACTTGTCCACCACAACCATGATAAAATCATGTTGTCTCTTAGTCATTGGCAATCCTGTAATAAAATCCATGGAAATTACTTCCCATTTCCATTCTGGAATTGGCATTGGAAGCAATAAACCTGCTGGATGTTGGTGTTCACTCTTCACCTGTTGACATTCCATGCACTTAGAAATGTATTCAGCGACATCCTTCTTCATGCCCGGCCAGAAATAATATTTTCTTGCTGTAGCAATTGTTTTCTGATATCCTGGGTGACTAGAGTATGGGGCTTTATGGATCTCATCCATAACCATTCTCCTCAAATCTGCCGCATTTGGAATATAGACTCTATTCTTATAAGTAAGAAGTCCTCCTTCTTCCAAATGATAGCCCTCATACTTCTTTTCAAGGTTTTGCTGCTGCAATTTGCACTTTATCTGCTCATACACTTCATCCTCAACCATATGGTTAACAATCTGTTGCTTCAAATCTGGCTGGCAAGTACTAAGCGCTGCCACATACATTTCATGTACCTTCCTACTAAGTGCATCAACCACCTTGTTTTCTTTCCCTTTTATGTGTTTGATCTCAAAATCAAATTCACACAAAAATTCCAACCATCTAGCTTGCCAAGCATTTAAAGTTGGCTGATCAAACAAGTATTTCAGACCAAAATGGTCTGTCCTTAAGTCAAATTTTCTTCCCATTAAGTAATGCCTCCACATCTTTAAAGCATGTACTATGGCTGCAAGTTCTATATCATGAGTAGCATAGTTCTTCTCATGCTCCTTCAACTTTCTTGACTCATAGCATATCACATGGTTGTCTTGCATAAGGACTCCTCCAAGTCCTTGATTGCATGCATCGGTACACACCACGAAGTCTTTTTTCAGGTCTGCAATCTTCAAAATTGGTGCACTTGTAAGAAGGTTTTTCAATTGTTGAAAACTTTCCTCACATCTTGGTGACCATTCAAACTTTATCCCCTTCTTTTGCAAAGAAGTGATCGGGTTTTCAACCTTGGAGAATCCTTCGATAAACCTCCTGTAGTAACCAGCAAGGCCCATAAAAGATCTCACATCAGTCACATTCATTGGAGTTGGCCAATTCATAATGGTTTCAATCTTCTCAGGGTCTACAGATATTCCTTCGTCGGAGATGATGTGACCCAAATAATGAATTCTATCTTTATAAAAGTCACATTTGCTCAACTTTGCATACAACTTATGCTCCCTTAGTAATTGCATTGTCATTCTTAAATGTTCTTCATGCTCTTCTTCATTCTTAGAATAGATAAGAATGTCATCTAGGAATACAAGAACAAACTTGTCCAAATACTTGCTAAAAACATTATTCATGAGACACATGAATGTAGCTGATGCATTTGTGAGACCGAATGGTACCACTACAAACTCATAGTGTCCATACCTTGTTCTAAAGATTGTCTTATGAATATCTTCTTCTTTGATTCTTACCTGATGGTAACCAGACCTCAAGTCAATCTTTGAAAATACCTTTGCTCCTCTCATTTGGTCAAATAGGTCATCAACTCGGGGTAATGGGTATTTGTTCTTTATAGTGACTTTGTTCAACTGCATGTAGTCAATACATAACCTGAGTGTTCCATCTTTCTTTTTCACAAATAGAACAGGTGCTCCCCACGGGGACACACTTGGCCTAATATATTTATTTTCCAACAAATCTTGTAATTGCATCTTCAATTCTAGCAATTCCGGTGTACTCATCCTATAGGGTGTTTTAGACACTGGTGCGGCTCCTGGCACAAGTTCAATTGTAAAGTCAATGTATCTCTTTGGAGGAAGTCCTGGGATCTCATCAGGAAAAACATCCCTGAATTCTTGCAATACATGATAGTCCTCCAATTTAAGAGTTTCACTCTCTACTGCCTCTAAAACGTGGGCTGCATACAGTTGACATCCCTTCCTACAGAACTTCTTCAGTTGCATGGCTAAAACCTGTCTAACAGAAGTCACCTTTGGAATGCCTTTTATAACCCTCGGGTTTCCTTCTTTGTCCATGCATTCAAATGTCTTATTGTAGCAGTCAATTTTAACCCTGTGTGCTTCTAACCAATCCATTCCAATGAGAATATCGTAGGAACCTAGTGGAAAAATATTTAGATCTGCATAGGTGAATAGCCCATCCATCTCTAATGGACATTTCTCTACTATTTCACTAACTTTTCTCTTGGTTCCAGTGGGTAGTTGAACTAACTATGATTTACTATGCTTTAATTTATTGAAAGCACAAATCTCAACAATTCTAGGAGTGACATAACAGTGAGTAGATCCAGGATCAATCAAAATAGAAACAGATTGCTTAGCAATCTTACCTTCAACTTCAACCACAGTTGTCTGACGATTTGCTTGGCGGTCGTCTACTGCTGCATAGATTCTAGGGATTGTCTTTGCCACTTGACCCACAGTTCCAGCTCCTTGGATGTTGTGAACTTGATTTGCATTCCCATTCCGATGTGGACAGTTCCTAAGCATGTGGTCTCCTCCAAAACCCCAACATTGAAGTGGTTCTCTTGGCTCCTTTGGATCTCTTGGCTTGTCTCCCATCATCCTAGTTGGCTTAGTCACAACCTGTGATGGTTGCCTTTGCTGATTCCGAAATTGAGGAGGCTTGAACCCCTTCTTCCTTTGATCAAACTTTTCATTTTTCCTATCCTTCCATGCCTTATGGAATTCCGGTTTGCTTCTGTTCTAATCAAAGCAATACTTGGCCTTTCTTATGGCCTCCTCTAGAGTTCGAGGTTCATCGAACTCAATTCTGTCTTTATATGACTGGGGCAGTCCACTTAGGAAACACTGAATTTTGACCTTATCATCTCGAATATACTTGACATACCTCAGCAGCTCCAAGAACTTGTTTGCATATTCTTCCATGGTCGATTGTCCCAATCTCAGCTCATGGAACTCTTTGATCTTATCATCATAGTACTTATCGGAGAGGTGCTTCTGCTTGAAGTATTTCTTGAACTGCTTCCACACAATCTTCCTTTCATTGATCTTCTTCACTTGCCTGGTGTGTTCCCACCATATGGATGCTCTTCCATTCAAGTTGAAGATGGCTACCCTTGCCTTCATATTTCCCGAGTAGTCTTGGACTTGGAAATACTTTCTCATCCCAAGAAGCCAAGCCTCAGCTTCTTGACTGAACTTTATCTCTCCATCAAATATAGGAGGTTTTGCCTTCTTAAATTCCCCATGTGAATTGTTCTTGTAGTGCTTCTTCCTCTTACTCATGCGAGATGAAGAGCTTGAACCCTCAATGGATTCTTCAGAGTCAGATGATTCATTAGATGAGGTTTCTGGAGTATATTTTCTGTCTGTAGAAACTCTTCTTGGGCTACTGGCCCTCTTGCGGGAATTCCTTCTAGAGCTACTCCCACCCCTTTCTAGATTTGATATATGATGCCCAGAGTTTATTTGCCTTTGGATGTCTGTCAAACTCTGTAGCATGGCTGCATTCAGCTGATTTTGTTCTTCCTGAGCTTTAATCATCCTTTCATTATCTTCTCTGCAACTTTGCAACTCCACCCTTAGGCTTTTCATGGTGGCTGCAATACCTGGAGGAGTCTCTTGATTTCTTCTCCCATTAGATTCTGTTTCAGCATTTTCAACATGTATGTTTTCCCCCATGGCATCTGTCTCAAGTTCATAGGGATCCTGTGCATCATCCATAATGTTGATTTTCTTGGCCCAACCAAGATCTAAAACTCTCTGACTGTATTATCTAGAGTGCTACCCTGCTGTAACTGTGACTCTCTGAAATGTGTTCATCAACACAATTGTTAGCTGCATTATATTCTCAGAAATTTACAAATTACTTCATGCACGTGGGAAAATATTACGTTGACAATTTGTCAAATCACAATCAACAACGTATGAGGGGAAAAAACAAAGGGGGTCAAGGGGGCTTGCCCCCTTGTCGCTTTTTTTTTTTAGGAATCTTGCTGCAACGGGCGGTTTCCTGAACGCTCCCGCAATTGCGGGGCGGTTGGTTGAAGCCTTCCACATTTGCGGGGCCATTTGGCGAAGGATCCCGCAGTTGCGGAGCCATTCGGAGATGGATCCTGCAGTTGCGGAGCCATTCGGCGACGGCTCCCGCAGTTTCGGGGCGGTTCGCGGCTTGCCTCCATTGCGGGGCGGTTCACCGAACGCTTCCAAAATTTTGGGGAGGTTCGCGGAAGCCTTCCGCAATTGCGAAACGATTTGCCGAAGTATTTCGCAGTTGCGGAACGACTCGCCAAAGTCTTCCGCAGTTGCAGAATGACTCGCTGAAGTCTCCCGCAATTGTGGAACGATTCGCCGAAGTCTTCCGAAATTGCGGAACGATTCGCCGAAGTCTTTCGCAGTTGCGGAACGATTCACGGAATCCTTCCGCAATTTCGGAAGAGAATTCCTTCCACAAATTTCGGAGGAGAATTCCTTCCACAAATTTCTGAAGAGAATTCCTTCCGCAAATTTCAGAACGATTTCCCGAACTCTTCCGCGTTGCGGAACGATTCGCGGAATCTTTCCGTAGTTTCGGGACAAATTCCAGAATTCTTCCCGAAACAGACTTAAACAAAAATTTAAAAAACACTTAAGAAATTTTTTGAAATCTTCCCTACTTTTAGTGATGACTGCTGCTCATCAGGAGGTGACGTTTCCCCTGCAAACTATCCAACTTAGCCATTTTTTTAGGCCCTATGCTGCTATCTATGGTGATCAGGAAGGGACCTTCCCAAGTGGTTGTGATTGGATTTGGCCCATAGAGGTCCAATGCTGCAACCAGTGGCTCTGATACCAAACTGTAACGTCCCCTCCCATCATACCAGCATGATCGAGAGGACGTGGTGCATGAAGTGGGAAATTATCCCCCATTTACTTCTAACTAAGCATTCACACAGTATAAAAATTCATATGGGAATGTAAAATTATAAGAAGACACAACGGAATTAAATTCATTAGCACATCCATCATTCATTCCAATATTTTCATCAAATGATAATTGCAAGTTTAACACAAGAGAATACTTATCTCAATAAGGTAGTCCCAAGCAACTGGCTATGCAACTGCAACATTCCACCCAACCATAGGCCAATTGTGCTTATCAACCTCTTGATACAACTGCCACCCCCGAGCTGGGCATGATCTCTACAAGGAATCAGGGAACAACAGACTCATACATAGCCAAGCATACACCAAGATGAGCCAAGCCAATCTGCAATTGGGTTTATTAGGCTGCTAGGAAATGGGAAGGAAGAATTGCTAAGCTAGTGAGCTCAACCACAGAGCTAGGGGTACCCCTCCCAGATCTATTCATCTTGGCACTCACAATGCCTACACACCCAACACAAGGAAGTATTCTCTTCACTGCCACACAGTCCTCAAGCCATACCTTCCTTTCTAGTGCTCTCAGGGTGTGCATAGAAAAGTAGCCAGCCCTCTTGATCTTCTTGAGAGGTTACTCCCTACATTAGGTTTATCAAGCCAATTCTGTCCACTACCACTCCATTTTCTTGCTCATAGGTTCACATCAAACCAAGGATGCACATAACAGCAAAAATACACTTGCTGAGCATGAAAAAACGTTTCAACAGTGGGATGCATGAGATGGGGTTTCCTGAGCTTCAGAAAAACATGGGTAGACTCAAAACGTATTGGCAACTAGGAAAATTCGACTGGGAGAGCAAAACCCATTCCAGAAAAATGCCCCAGGGGCAAAAACGACCTCTCGCTCAGTCCCAAATCGCGTCCCTCCTTCCCCAGCTGCTGCACAATACCAAAAACGAGTTCCTGGGCATGGAAAACGCAGGGTTATAGTGAAAAACGTGAGGATAAATTCCAGTGAGCTCAGTCTGCGTGAGAGGAAGAATGTAATGGATGAGGAATTGCCTTAGGAAGAATTTCGTGGGGGTTTTCTTGCCTAGCAAGCCAAAAATACGATTTCCAGGTTGATGGCTTTCCCATGCACGAAAATCTGACCGACATACTTCTCCAATCCCAAGACATTAACTGCCCCAACCAATCTTTGGAAGAATTAAATGATTGGGTGCATGAGACAAAATGGATAGTTAAGAGTTCATGGGTTTTCTCATTGACACATGGGCTAACACCATTGGCTCAAGGGTTTGAATAATTTCCCTCCCTATTCCTTGTAGAATCATGCCCCATCTCTTTGTTGCATAGCATAGCCAGTTGTGGGTATTTTTCATTAAAATTCATATTTACATGATATCCTATTTACATTGTGCCTACCTAGCATAAGAACCATAGGCATTTCTTTTTAATTGCCGATACATGAAATGCTAAATCAATGGTGGGGCCTTGGCCTTGAGCTCCTCACCATGATTAAATTACAATATTTACATCATTTACGATTTAATACAAAGGGGGTCAAAATGGGGACATTACATTGAGGAAGTTTTGCCAGGGGTTTCTCCCTTGTGGTTTCCCTGAGATAAATTTTGTGTTCATTGTTCTTGCCGTGCTTGTATTTATTTCAGTGATAGATTGTTTACTGTTATTATGCTAAACAAGTAGAAAAACTGACATGGTATCAGAGCAGGCCTGAAAGAAAACATTGTGCAGCCTCTGCAACTGCAGAAACTAGGGATTCTTATTCAGGGAGCTCTCTCCACATATCAACTGAAAAATGAGGTGCATATAACTCGCCTCACTAGGGCGCATATTTATGTTGAAGAAGAATTCAATTCTGAGAATTTTCATTTTTGGGTCCCCCACTATAGCCCGAAGAAACTAGGGCATCAATTTTTTGGATCATCTGCTCACAGAATCAGGAGAAGGAGTAATTTGCTTAACTTTCCTTGAGGAGGCAAATTTGCTCATCCAATTAGTTTTCCAAAATTCTGAAGTTGGAAAATTAGGGCTTCTCTGTGAAACCCTAGATCAAGGAAGAAGCAACTTTTCTGAAGAACAAGTTTGTTGGTAAGTCCTACATTTATTCTATTTCCATTTGAAGTTCTCATTATATCAAAATTACATTCAATACCAAGCTTGATGAGAAGCTTGAAGGAGATGAGAACTCCAGGGCATGGAAATATAGAGTCATGCTCATTCTTGAAGAACATGAACTAGAAGGTTTTACAAAAGAGGGACTTACAGAACTAGAAGGAGATGAGGCCAAAGCATTACACAAAAAGAATATGATCAAAGCTAAGAGGATCATAGCTGATTCTATCAAATATCATTTGATCCCTCAAGTATCCTCAAAGAATACTCTGAAAGAGATGTTTGATGCTTTGACCAACTTATTTGAAGGGAAGAACATTAATAGGAAGATGAACTTGAGAAATCAACTCAAGGGTGTAAAGATCCTGAAGTCTGAGACTATGCACTCATAATTCTCTAGAGTTTCCTAGATAAAAGAACAATTAGAATCTATTGGAGACATGGTGGAAGATGCTGAAGTTGTGATGACCACTCTGAATGGTCTCCCTGGAGATTGGGAACCCTTTGTTCGTGGAATATGTGCTAGGAAGAAATTGATCTAGTTCGGACAACTATGGGAAGAGTGTGTGCAAGAGGAATAAAGAATAGCAGTAAGAGAGGAGAAACTAAATGACAATGAAGATAAGCTTTGGAAACGCATGCCAAAGGTGGGAGGAAAAGGAAGAGTGATGTATGTACCCGTGACCACTCTCCCAAAATATCTCAAAGACCTCAAAAGAACAAGAGGTTCAAGAGATACCTCTCCTCAATTGAATGTTACTCTTGTCACAAGACATGACACCTAGCAAGAAATTGTCCATCCAAGTATGGACAACCTAAGAAGCAAAAGAAGATATTTCATGCTCATGCAGTGGAAGATAGTGAGTATGATGATGAAGACAAAACTAAAGAATATGAAGACTCCCGTGAAGAGTATGTGCTAATATCAACACTCACTAGTTCAATATCTCATGGGAGTGATACTTGGCTAGTGGATAGTGGAGCCTCAAAACATATGACGGTATACAAAGAATCTCTTGTACATCTCATGCATAAAGATTCTCCACACAAAGTAAAGCTTGGAGATGACTACCAATATCCTATCAAAGGAATGGGAGAGGCCACTTACAAATTGGACTCTGGAAAGTCCATGAACATGAAGGAAGTGCTATATGTTCCAGGTTTGAAGAAGAACCTTCTATCTATTTCAACATTAGATAAGAAAGGTCTTAGGATTGCATTTGTAGATGGTGAAATTCTTATGTGGCCAAAGTGGAAGACTATCAATGATGCAATCATCACTGGAGTAGAAGAAGGAGGACTTTATAAGCTTAAGGGTCATGCATATTCAACATTGGTGACCATTACCATGAGCCCCTGTGAACTATGGAATAGAAGACTAGCTCATGTACACTACAAAGCGTTACCAATAGTAAGTAAGGTGGTGGCTAGATTACCAGAAATCCAGGTTGATCATGAAGGAGTATGCAAAGGATGTGCTCAAGGAAAAAGTACAAAGAATCCATTTCCAAGCAGTGACAACAAAGCTAAAGGTATATTGGACATTATTCATTCCGACATTTGTGGACCTATGTCCACCACTTCATTAAGAGAGTATGTGTATTATGCTTCTTTTATTGATGATTACTCCCACAAAACATGGATTTATTTTCTAAAGAATAAGAATGAAGTTTTTGAAAAGTTTAAAGAGTTTAAGGCTCTTGTAGAGAACCTCTCTGATAAGAAGATAAAGATACTAAGGACAGATAATGGAGGGGAATACACTTCAGGTGATTTCAAATATTTCTGTAAACAAGCAGGGATTAAGAGGGAGATTACTATTCCCTATAATCCACGGCAAAATGTTGTAGTTGAAAGAAAGAACAAAACTATCATGGAAGCAGTGAAGGCCATGAACCATGATCAATAACTACCCATGCACCTATGGGATGAAGCAGCTAGAACCACAGTCTATGTATGGAATATGATCTCTCACAGTGATCTTGGAAACAAGAACCCATAAGAGATGTTCACCGGTACAAAGCCTGAAGTCAGTCATCTAAATATATTTGGATGTCCAGTATTTATTCACATTCCAAAAGAGAAGAGATTGAAGTTGGAACCTTCATCAAAGAAGGTAATATTTGTGGGTTACGGTGAGCAATCAAAGGCTTATCGTATCTACATCCCAAGATTCCACTAGATTGAGCTCAACCGAGATGTTACATTTGATAAGACACAACTTTCAACAAGTCTAAGAAGACTCATGAGGATGAAGCTCCTAGAGTTGCAGAAACTAATGATGTACCCGACATAAACATTGAAGAGGAACCTATTCTAGAGGATCATGACATGACGGAACCTCAGAGACCTGAGGAGACACCTCATGAGGAGAATTCATGAAATAGAAGACCATCCCGTGCATGATAATTAATACAAGATGTAGGAAGATATGGTGCCCCAGAAGGAACCAGTAGAGAAAGCAAGAGACCAAGGCCATACTCTAGTTATGTAGCCTTGATGTGTAACCTTGTTGAAGAGGAACCGAAATGTTTTGAAGATGCAGTAAAGAAGAAGGATAGGTTGGATGCTATGAATGAAGAATACTAGTCCATCACCAAGAATGATGTTTGGGATGTGGTACTAAGACCAAAGGACAAGTCAGTTGTTTCGTCAAAATGGATCTTAAAAAGAAAACACTCAGTAGACATAAGCATTGAAAAGTACAAGGCAAGGTTCGTAGCTCGGGGATTCTCTCAGAAGGAAGGAATTGATTATGAGGAGACTTTTGCTCCTGTGGCTAGATATACCTCAATTAGAACCATAATTTCCTTGGAAGCTAAGATGAAATGGAAGTTACATCATATGGATGTAAAGATGGATTTTCTAAATGGAAAGATAGAAGAAGAAGTATACATCGAACAATCAGAAGGATTCAAAATAGAAAACATCAAGACACATGTAAGTAAACTCAAGAAAGCACTATATGGGTTGAAGCAAGCACCCATAGCATCATATGGAAGAATTGATGGCTTCCTAATGAGCTTAGGCTTTACCAAGAGTAAATCATATTCAAATCTTTACTATAAGATCATGAATGATGAATCTATGATATTACTATTGTATGTGGATGATTTGTTCCTGACAAGAGAAGACAAGCCCATCACTGAATGTAAAACGAAGCTTGCTGAAGAATTTGAGATGAAAGACCTTGGTATGATGCACTATTTTCTAGGTCTTGAAGTATGTCAGTTTCGAGATGATATTTTCCCGAGTCAAGGAAAATACATAGTTGAGATCCTAAAAATATTTGGGATGTTGGATTGTAAGGCCATGACTACTCCGATGGTGACAAATTTGAAGCTCCTAAATGATGCTTCATCAGAGATAGTAGATGTCACGATGTACAAACAAATTATTGAGTCATTGATGTACTTGGCCAATACCAGACTAGGCATATGTTTTGTTGTGACCACCTTGAGCCAGTATATGTTGGAGCCCAGAGATGTTCACCTGATTGCAACAAAACATGTGATGAGGTACCTAAAAGGTATGATAGACTTTGGACTCAGATATGCTTCTGATAGTGAGTTCAGACTGTACGGATATACAGACTCAGAGTGGGATGGAAGTGCCGAAGATAGAAAAAGCACTTCAGGATGTTTCTTTAGTTTGGGATCAGGTATGATTTCATGGCTCAGTAGAAAGCAGCCCTGTGTTTCTCTCAGCACATCAGAAGCCAAATACGTAGAAACATGTTTAACTTGTAGTGAAGCAGTGTGGCTTCGCAAGATGTTGGATGGATTGTTCGATGCAGAGATATATGTGACTGATATTCTCTGTGACAACCAGAGTTGCATCAAGATGATAGAGAATCTAGTGTTCCACGATAGATCGAAACACATCGAGATCAAGTTTCACAATATCCGGGATATGGTGCAGAAGGGAGCTGTAAAGATCAAGTATGTTCCTATTGAGGAACACGTTGTTGATGTGTTGACTAAGCCTCTGTCTCGCATAAAGTTTGAATACTTTCGAGACAAGATTGGTGTGGTCTGAAAGGACCTCCCTCGAAAGAGCGAGTGATGATGATGACGATTCTAGTCCTTAGGGGATTGATGCTAGTCTTGAGGTGACTAAATATCAGTACTAGATGGCTGATAGAGTTCCAGTCCTTAGGGGACTGATGCAGTCTTGAGGTGAATAAAGATCAGTACTAGATGACTGATAGATTTCCAGTCCTTAGGGGACTGATGCCATTCTTGAGGTGACTGAATATAAGTACTGGCTAACTAATAGAGTTCCAGTCCTTAGGGGACTAATGCCAGTCCTGAGGTGACTGAAGATCAGTACTGGTTGACTGATAGAGTTCCATTTCTTAGGTGACTTATGCCAGTCCCGAGGTGAATGAAGATTAGTACTCGCTGACTAATAGAGTTCCAGTCCTTAGGTGACTGATGCTAGTCCTGAGGTGACTTAAGATCAGTACTTGCTGACTAATAGAGTTCCAATATTTTTGTTTACTGATGATTGGTGTTGTTGTTCCAGTATTTTGTTTACTGATGATGTTCTAGCAGAGGATGTTGCTGATGATGATGTTCCAACAAAGTATTTTGCTGATGATGATGTTCCAACAAAGGATGTTGCTGATTATGATGTTCCAGCAGAGGATGTTGTTGATGATGATGTTCCAGAAGAGGATTTTGCCGATGATGATGTTCCAACAAAGGATGTTACTGATGATGATATTCCAGTAGAGGATGTTGCTGCTGATGATGTTCCAGCAAAGGATGTTGTTGATGATGATGTTCCAACATAGGATGTTGCTGATGATGTTCCAACAGAGGATGTTTCCGACGATGATGTTCCAGCAGAGGATGTTGTTGTTGTTGATGATGTTGCTGATGTTGATATTCCAATAGAATATGATGGTGATGTCGATGAGGATGTTCCAATAGATGATACCCCAGACATATGATGATCCAAAAAAGTTCCTACGACATATAGAGATTCACAAGTCAGTTGGACAACTGCTGATGTTGTTGATGTTGCTCGTAGACTACCTTCCTAGTTAAGAGGGAGTGTTAAAGAAATGTAACTGCGGAAGATATTCTAAATGTATTTGTCTATTTCATTATTGTATTCCTCCTTCGGGAGATGTCATTGATGTAATCAATAATGTAAGAGTCAATGTAAACCCTAGGTATTGTGTTGGCCTATAAGAACCCATAAAAGATTATTATATTATGTAATTGACAAGTCGGCCTAGTTAGTTGGGACAAGTTGGCCTAGTTGAGGAAAATTCACCTCAACGAAAGAATATAAATAGAGGATGATTTGCTCATTTGTATTCACTCATCTCACTCACACAAGTTCGCATAGGAGAGAGAGAGAGAGAGAAGTCCGCACAAGTGGAAGAGAAGCTGATTTTCTCTTGGGGTTTATCTTTGTACTTTGTGAATTCTATATTGAGGAAGTTTTGCTGGGGTTTTCTCCCTTGTGGTTTCCTCGAGAGAAATTTTGTGTTCATTGTTCTTGTATTTCTTTCAGTGATAGATTGTTTAATGTTATTATTGTAAACAAGTAAAAAAACTAACAAGAAAAAAAAAAGCACAATGTTCTTATGTACAATCCATCTCTTTATTTAAATATAGGTTCATGTAATGTTCCAATGGTTTGATATATAACATGTCTCCCTTCAACCAATGCCACCTTTGAGTTCATAACAACCTTCAATTTATTGTTTATATGCCATCCAATATTGGCAAGGAACACATTAATGCACAAAGAATAATTTTATATCCAAGGAACAAAAACCACCCCAATAGGAAACGATGTCTTACTTACAAAACTCGCAAATATGCCCTCGATCATGAACTTAACTCCATACATGCACCATTTCCATTCCAACTTGTTCTATGCTCCATTACACCCTCCCATACATATACTAATGTTCACATCTTGGGTTTGCACCCACCACACAACTCCTTTCCAACTTCCATTCCAAATAATCCATCCAACCCCCCGGTCGATGCACAACGCCATTCCCATACAAGAATTGACGGCAACCTATTCCCCATGCATGTGTGCTTTGTATGCATGGAATCTTATCCAAGCATGAAAAAAAAGTTCTCACATGTTACATATACATGATCTTGTTGCAAATCAGAGAAAATAGACCATTACTTCTCCTTGTCAAACAACATGGACCCCAACATACAACCATCCATCCTTGCAATACTAACTCAAGTTGAATAAATTCTCATTGTGCATGTCAAACCAATACTTTAGGTCACACATGCATATGATGTCGAATACAAGTACTCTGGACATACTATTAGTCCCCCCCAAGACATTTGCACCATTTCCAACTCTATCCCTTATCTCATTTCAGACCTTGACATCCTTGTTGTCCACAAAAGAAACTCTACAAACAAGCCTTATGAATTTTTCATTAGCTGAGCATGGATTGTTTACGCACTTGAATACAAAATGGAAAATGATCCTTATTAAAAGGATTCCCACCTTAATACAACTATAGTAGCTTATTTTCCTCTTCATGCAAGAGATTCTCCCCTCTACTTCACCATGTCACACCCCCTACTACACTCCTTCTGAAACACACCTTGAATTTTGAAAGCACCTCTAATGACTCTCTCCAACCCCAAGAATTTCAATCCTCCTCCTTCATTTCTACACTGCCAAATTATCAAACAGGATTTGAAGAAATAAACATTTCTTGCACATAGGAGACAAGCCCATGCCATATTCCATTGACTGCCCCCTTGTTGTGCTTTCACATGTTAATGAGTAAAACACATAGGGCCTCCTCTCCATGGCCTTCCCAACATTGTTTCTGTAATGTCCCTTCCTAGAAGGACATATAAAGTCTTGACCTTGCTAAGCACCTAGGGGGTCAAAGTGGAATTAATCAATCTACCTAGGAAAATTTTAATTATTAAATATGAAGAAGGCATGTACTAAGTTCAATTTTATTTATTAATTATGTTATTTTAATAAATATTGGAATTAAGTGTGCATAGGTGACTTGGAGGGCGCATGGGTCCAAGTGGACCATGAGTTGGCATTCAATAATGGCAACAATCAAGCAAATCAAGAAAATTACCAAAAGCACTCAAGCCAAAAAAAGATGAAGCATACCAATTCAGTCAAAGAGCAAATCTAGGACAAAAGAGGCAACTACAGAAAAGTTGTCATAGTTAAAAAGTAGGAAACTTTGAAGGTGCAATTTCTAAAAAAGAGACAAAGCATGTCAGCCCCAAAAGCAAGTAAGATGAGGGCACAGTTTCTAATTCAGACCAAGTTTATCAATAAAGGAAACATCTTGTGTTAAGACAAACTTTCTATTTTCTCAAGGAGGGCGCACTTTCCATTCTGGATGAGCTAAACTTGCTAATTATCCCAAGGTGGCATCCTCATGGCTTTGGAGTAGAATGGGAAAGTGGGTAACCTACTCTCACAGGTCACCAATCCAAGTAACCTTCTCAGCAGTTCATCACGAAGTTTATAAAAGAATCCAACTAACTCCATTGAACAACTTTTGTCATTTGTAATTTTGGTTTGAGAGCTCTAGCCTCTCTAGTTGAGTGATGTGCCTCAACTGTTCCTCTTGGGTGATGTGCCCAAAGGTCCTTTAGTTTTACAGAGAGTGTTTTTCAGGTCCAGAACATGTACTGGAAACCATTATCAGCTATTTGCATCCATCCTTGAATATTTAAAGTCAGAAGAAGAGCAGATCCCGTAGATAGTGAAACTACAACTAGTTTTAGTGAAGATTCTCCTGTTGAAGAAGTTTGATCCAGTGAATGCGCCCAAGACTTGGTGGAGAGATGCTTCATCCATTTTTGCAGACATTAGAAGAGCCATATATCATAAATCAGCTTCAGAATTGAACTATCCTTCTCTTCTATCTCATTCTCTCAACCACGGTTAGATTTGGAGGTGTTTCCTCTGCTAGAAGAAGAAGACAAGTGAAGGGCTCCATATTCTTTCTCAGAGATCCATTTTTCAGATCATACTATGTTCCATACCTTTAGATGATCACCATGTAATTTCAGATCAGATATCTAATCATTTCATATCTTACATAGTCCATCCTGGGCTTATGTGAGGATTTCCTAGTCATTGTGATACTGTTCTACTAAAGGATCATTAAATGGACACAAGCTTGGTCCAGTGAGGTATATTTCGACTTTATGCTGTCATATATATTATATCAGAACCATATAACAGCTCAGAACAGAGTATTACATTTAATGAAGATCATTTAATAATCCAGAATGGAAGACTAGCTCATTGAGCATTGTTTTATGACTAGTTTTACTGAAATGACTACCAAATCTATTCTAAGAGCCAGTTTTGCTTTCTGCAAGTTGTAGGTGGTCAATGATATAGTATAATATCCATATCAATCATTAATTTCAGAATTTGGAAGCATTGAACCTTTGTTTGTAAAGTTTGGAAAATTCCTAGCTCAGCAATCCCGGAGTGGCTTAAGAATCCCAAATTACTCCTGCATATTCCAAATATTTTTGAATTCTGCCCAGTGAATCCCTTGAACTTATTTGACTATCATAACTCAGCCTTGGACCCTCAGTGACCCACCCAGTCTAGTAAGCATATGCTAGTGCGCCCAGGAAGCTTTGCGGTAGGCTTCAACGGTAGTTGTTGTTCGAAACATAAATGGCCCCAGTGCTCTGTGCTTAGGAATGTCCCTCACATAAATTCCAGAATTGAATGTTCATCTTACCAAACTTAGTTTCAAGTCTCCTTACCCGTCACTGATTTCCTGCTCTGTTCGGTGAATTGATTAAAAATGGACAAGTAAATTTTATTTAAAATTCTGAACTTGAGTTAATATCTGGGTTAAATATTTCCTAGGATATTACAGTGGTATCAGAGCTCTTTCCTCTAATCCTGTGGAAAGAAGACTCTTAATTTAATGAATTGGTGGTCATGTCAATATTCAATGAAGAAGATTCTTACTCTGATGAGGATTTTTATGAGCAATATGATGATGAATTGGTTGAGCGGTATGAAGAGCATTGTAGATAGTATGAGGAAGAATAATTCCAAGAAGTACCCTCTACAAGTATGACCCATGAAATCATGATTGGCAGAAGAGGCTATGGTTATTCCGATAACGATATGCAGGAAAAGGTTGCATGTTCCAAAGCCAAATATCAACCTACTTCTGAAGAGTACCTAAAAGAAGCAAGAGTTTCAGTGGATGCATGTTATTTACACCTCACAAGAATGTTTGGATCCTCTTCCAAAAGATCCTCCAAGAATCCTGACCCTAAAACAACCAAGGTAGAAGCTTCATTATTTTGTTTGGGGAAGCAAGACCCAAACACTAATCATGAGGTTATTGATAGATTGGGAGCAGAATCTACTGCAAGATTCTATGTAGAGGATTCCAAGATCACCTCAGAGGAGCTTGGTAAGCTTAAGGATGGTAAGACATACTTTGGATCAGATTCAAAAGAAGAACCTAAATCAAATCCAAAGTCACCACATGAGCTACATAGTGAAACAGAAAATGACCACACATCAGTTGGATGTGAACCCATAGAATGGGTGGCAGAACAAGGCACCACAACTCTGTCATTTGAAGGGAGAAGTATGATGAGAAGGTATGGACCTCAATCAGATTTTTGTACCCATGTTCCTTTTGTCAATCAATAGAATAACATAGAATACATTGTCCATAATGTGTGCCATGATGTGGAGAAACTAGTTCCCCATAATGAAGCATTTAATTCTTAGTGCTTAGCTCCTCAGAAACCAGTGACTGTGGGAACATTAGGAGACCCTCAAGGTGTGGAAGAAAGAGGGGATACCATGGTTAGATATCAGCATACTTGCAGCAGCCATGAGGATGATGATTCACCAAATCCTTCGTCAGAAAGAGAGGAAAAAGATCCATGCACAACTAAAGATCCAACAGTCAAACATTCGACTTTTGGCAATGAGGAAGGTGAAATCACTCCCAATTTATTCGTGGGTGATTTCAAGGTAAATGCAGAAGATATGTGGAAGGTTGATGAGGGTAGGACATATTTTGTATCAGATCCAAAAGAATAACATCAATCAGATCCGAAATCATCATTGGAACTTCAAGTTGAGGAGGAAGACCAGCCCAAATCAATTGGGTGTGAACCAAGGAATTTCGGAAAGAAACATAATGTCGTAAAAACATCACATGAGGAGGAAATTTGGGCACAAAGGTATGGTTGCAATTCTAATTTTTGCATTCCTTTGTTGCAGCCCAAGATGGCAGCCACTTCTAGTGAGAATGATGGGTTAGACGAGTGTTCTAGTGTAAGAATTCAGAATTGGGAGAAGGCTGATTTGCAAGAAGCAGAAGAGGAGGTTCACCAGCTAGAACTCCTTGCCCTGATTGGACCATTGAAATTGAGTGAGGAGAAAATCAAGGAGGCACTAAAAAACATCCATGAACTTAATGCTTTGATCTCTCACTGCTGTTGGAGAACTGCATCAACGGAGGAGCAATCCTCTGTTGAAAATTTTGTGCACATGTGGGAAGTAGTAGGAAGCCTAAAAGGAAACTTCTCTCAGCTGCTTTCAGATAGAGATCACTTGTTGAAGCTTGTGAATATGTACTATAATGCTGCAATAAGGAATGATGAGGAGATCAACAAGCTCACTCATATGTTGGAAACCACCTAGGATTCTCTGATTAGTACTCATGGTGCTTGTCAAGAATCTGAGGATCAGATTGAGCAACTTAATGAAAAGTTGCCAGAATCACTTTTTATCTCCCAACTTTCACAAAGTCACAATAACATGGCTGATTTAGTTAATGTTCCAAGGGAGGAACCTCACGAGTTGGTGGATCATGAGGAACAATCTGCTTGGTATGTACTTGAGGACTGTGCATATAGGGTTGATGAAAAACAAGCACTTGACCTTTTCCAGAATAAACTTGAGAGGTTCATTGAAGAAAGTCACTCTTCCAAGGAAGAGCCAGATGAGTACACCATAGATGGATCAACAATCAATGGAGAGGATACATCCATAACTTCAGTGGATGAAATGTTCAGAAGCATGGCTCACCATCCTTCATTCCCCACTTCAAATTCAACCACAAATTTTGGGAATGAAAATTGGGTAAAAAGATTCTTCCTCTTGGTGTCACATGATGAGTAGGAGGATCCTAAAATTGAGGCCAATGACATGTTCCTTAAAATGCAGCAGTGGAGGTAGCCCATGCAAGTGTGTGCAACCACTTTTGACAAGGAGGAATAAGATCTACACTTACTTCCAAAGTGTGGGTCATTTGATGGAGATTTGCACCCTTGGATCAATGGCAGAGAGTTGAGCCATTGGATGAAGAGGGGAGCACCGATGGAGTTCCATAGAGATCATGAGATCTATTCATTTGAGGAGGACATACATATGGCTGATCACATTCCATATGGTTCAACAAATGAGAGTGCTTGTCCATCCATTGGCTGGATGGGTAGATGTATCATTGCATTAAAGACCTTGGAAGGTAAAAGGTTCTTCTATTTATGCAATAAATTTTTTGTTATAATTGACATTTTTCTGACATGTGAGCAGCAACAAAAATTTATCTTGCAGCCATTAGATATCTTCTGTAAACATGCACATGAGGTGCATTCTGATTGGCAGGAGTTTGAGAAGTTTGAAGACAAGGAAGATGAAGACCAAGCACCCTTACATTGTCAAAGATGTTATGAGTTGCCACTAGGAGGTTGTCGGAAAAGGTTGGTTCATTGTTCATCATCCCACTTACATATGGAAGCCATGACATATAGAGAAGAAGATTGGGTAAGGGGATACTTTCTCTTGGGGCCACATGACGAGAAAAGGGATCCACCTTTTTCTGTTGATGGCTTGGAAAAAATTATTTGGAGTCAGCCTCACTTTGGGACATGTATTTTATGATGAAGGACCTCTCTATATTTCAGCCTAGTTTGAAGAATGACAAATTTCTACGTCACTTACATGATTCAGACATTCTTCATGATTCCACTGCTATCATTCATAGTACCTTTCATAATGGTGGGTTCTGCATGATATGGATGATGCTTAGGAGGATGCACAATGGACCATGGGATCCTGGAATTCCTTGGGATGTCAAGTTTCCACCCTTGACACTACTAAATGGATACTTGCAGTTGAGGAACTGGGATCCATGCATACTTTTGTTTGAGGGCTAGTTTTGGATGGCATTCTCACCAATGGGGATGCAAAACAAGCAATGGGACCCTGGCATTGCTTGTCTTTGGAAGAACTACTTACATTTTGGCTTGATGGAGAAAGTCAACCCTTATTCACATGAGCTCATCTATATAGTCAGGTTACAGCTTTCCTACATGGGGAGCACCTTGGGTGAATTACTTCTGCTTGAGGACAAGCAATTTTGGGAGGGGAGGACTATAATGTCCCTTCCTAGAAGGACATATAAAGTCTTGACCTTGCTAAGCACCTAGGGGGTCAAAGTGGAATTAATCAATCTACCTAGGAAAATTTTAATTATTAAATATGAAGAAGGCATGTACTAAGTTCAATTTTATTTATTAATTATGTTATTTTAATAAATATTGGAATTAAGTGTGCATTCGTGACTTGGAGGGCGCATGGGTCCAAGTGGACCATGAGTTGGCATTCATTAATGGCAACAATCAAGCAAATCAAGAAAATTACCAAAAGCACTCAAGCCAAAAAAAGATGGAGCATACCAATTCAGTCAAAGAGCAAATCTAGGACAAAAGAGGCAACTACAGAAAAGCTGTCATAGTTAAAAAGTAGGAAAATTTGAAGGTGCAATTTCTAAAAAAGAGACAAAGCATGTCATCCCCAAAAGCAAGTAAGATGAGGGCACAGTTTCTAATTCAGACCAAGTTTATCAATAAAGGAAACATCTTGTGTTAAGATAAACTTTCTATTTTCTCAAGGAGGGCACACTTTCCATTCTGGATGAGCTAAACTTGCTAATTATCCCAAGGTGGCATCCTCATGGATTTGGAGTAGAATGGGCAAGTGGGTAACCTACTCTCATAGGTCACCAATCCAAGTAACCTTCTCAGCAGGTCATCATGAAGTTTATAAAAGAATCCAACTAACTCCATTGAACAACTTTTGTCATTTGTAATTTTGGTTTGAGAGCTCTGAGGCTCTTTAGTTGAGTGATGTGCCTCAACTGTTCCTCTTGGGTGATGTGACCCAAGGTCCTTTAGTTTTCTAGAGAGTGTTTTGCAGGTCCAGAACATGTACTGGAGACCATTATCAGCTATTTGCATCCATCATTTAAGATTTAAAGTTAGAAGAAGAGCAGATCCCACAGATAGTGAAACTACAACTAGTTTTAGTGAAGATTCTCCCGTTGAAGAAGTTTGAGCCAGTGAATGCACCCAAGACTTGGTGGAGAGATGGTTCAGCCATTTTTTCAGAAATTAGAAGAGCCACATATCACAAATCAGCTTCAGAACTGAACTATCCTTCTCTTCTATCTCATTCTCTCAACCACAGCTAGATTTGGAGGTGTTTCCTCTGCTAGAAGAAGAAGACAAGTGAAGGGCTCCATATTCTTTCTCAGAGATCCATTTTTCAGCTCATACTCTGTTCCAGACCTATATATGATCACCATGTACTTTCAGATCAGATATCTAATCATTTCATATCTCACACAGTCCATCCTGGGCTTATGTGAGGATTTCCTAGTCATTGTGATACTGTTCTACTGAAGGATCATTAAATGGACACAAGCTTTGTCCAGTGAGGTATATTTCGACTTTCTGCTGTCATATATATTATATCATAACCATATAACACCTCAGAACAGAGTATTACATTTAATGAAGATCATTTAATAATCCGGAATGGAAGACTAGCTCATTGGGCATTGTTTTATAACTAGTTTTACTGAAATGACTGCCAAATCTATTCTAAGAGTTAGTTTTTCTTTCTGCAAGTTGTCGTTGGTCAATGATACAGTATAATATCCATATCAACCATTAATTTCAGAATTGGAAGCATTTAACCTTTGTTTGTAAAGTTTGGAAAATTCCTAGCTCAGCAATCCCAGAGTGGTTGAAGACTCCCATATTACTCCTGCATATTCCAAATTTTTTTGAATGCTGCCCAGTGAACCCCTTGAACTTATTTGACTATCATTAATTATCCTTGGACCCTCAGTGACCCACCCAGTCTAGTTAGCATATGCTGGTGTGCCCAGGAAGCTTTGAGGTAGGCTTCAGCGGTAGCTGTTGTCCGAAACATAAATGGCCCCAGTGATTTGTGCTTAGGACTCTCCCTCTGATCTTATTTTCTGCTGCTGCACACATCTCATGTAAATTCCATAATTGAATGTTCATCTTACCAAACTTAGTTTCAAGTCTCCTTACCCATCACTGACTTCCTGCTCTATTCGGTGAATTGATTAAAAATGGACAAGTAAATTTTTTTAAAATTATGAACTTGAGTTAATATCTGGGTTAAATATTTCCTAGGATATTATAGGTTTCCATGCTAAAACAACCATGGATTCATGAAGTTTCCATGAAAGAGTATGATTTGCACCTCATTCGGTACCATGAAAACAGGTTTGGACAACATCCTAATTTCCACTACTACTTGTACAACCTCATGATGAACCACTATAGCCAGGTGTTTGATTCTTTTTTTGTTAAAATGACACATTGAAGACATGTTTTTGACAATCATCTCCAACCTTCTCCATCAACTACATGAATTTAATGATGCTTGTATAACTGAGCAAGTCATGCACTTCGGATCATGCCTTTGTGGAACATGATCCTTTTAGAGCAAATGTAGAAGTGAGCTCACTGATATGATCACTTGAATAGGATTCCGTACCTTCTTCTTCACCCTTAATGCAACTGACACCAAACGGTAGGATCTACACATGGTCATGCCTGAAGATCCTCTCCTTCCTTCAATTGAGCAACATTGGTGGAGGATTTGCAACATTATAACTAATCCACATGTTGAATCTCAATGCATGCACATTAGATTCAAAATATTCCTTGAAGAAGTTTTCCAAAAAGGGCTCCATACAAATAACTACCAGAGTAATTCTATAGAAAACCATGCTCATTGTCCTCATTTTCAACTTCAACACTTCCAATCTTCTTCTTACTTATTTTTGTAAAAAATCAAGCATAATGTGAGAGGAATAAAATTGCAAGTAGTTAAGCAACATAAAACATAAATAAAAATAACACCATGATTTATCCTGGAAACCCTTAACCGAGAAAACCAACACAAAAGATATCTTCATTATTAGTCTCTTGACCAATCTATCCAATCCGACAAAGTGAGCCTTCACCACTCACCTCTAGGCCTGCCATACAATGGATTTCACTAAGTCTTTACAAAGGATTCATTACATGCAATCCATTGGCACATTACCATGGGCCCAAAAACCACCACTATTTTGACCTAAACCTAGGTTTGACTTAATGACTCTTTCACTAAGTCAAGATTAACCTAACATTCCCCACTTTAAACTTGACTTGGGGTAACCCAAGCCCCCTCAAAATTAAATCCTAGGGTAACCGGAATCCAACATGCCCTCCCTATCACATAGGTCTATGTCTAGATTTTACTGATGATTCACCAAGGATACACATGCTTAATTAGGTCATACATTTATAAATCCATTTACATGCAATATATATATATATATATATATATATATATATATATCAACTCCAAAACTACAATACTTATTTACCATGTAATTCTTAACTCTCTCTCCTCCTCACTCCACACTCTATCCGCTATAAATAATAAAGATACATCACATGATTATACAACCGGATGTCATTCATACGTTACATGTTGATGCCTTCACTACCAAAATAGATGTGCCTATTTCCAACAGAACATACACTAAAGTTGCAATGAAAAATCTCTGCTGCTTCTCCAACTAAGATTCCTCCATGTAGTAGCGACGAGTGTAGTTTGCTCCCTTGCAAGAAGACCCCAATCTAGCTGTCTTGTACAATGCTACCAACACTCCCTAATAACACCATGTTCCATGCACTCAAGCCACATGGGAATCCATATCAAAGCTTCACTATCACTTCCATGCACATGGACTATAAATTGCATTGATCGCCATCAAATTACCCTATTAGTATCAATGCTTCTTTAATGATCCCGCAATCGTATAGATTTCATATCCAATTGATGTTCCTTGTACATAATTAAGAGTATCTGCTCCAATATGCCTAGGTGCTTCCTTGCCACATTCTAGCATAAAGAAACAATTTCACCATGTCCTCATCATCCTTGTAACCACCAAACAATACTAAATACTGAGCACTATAGTCATACTGTTCGAAAATACCATCAACATGATGAAGATGCACTCCATACTACCTACATTCCATTACGTCTCTCCAACACTGCATCCATGTTGAATCCATCGTGTGGAAGTCCATATCACACATAATTTAAAACCAAAACATGCACAAACTGCACTACAATTGAGGATTTATTTTTATGGCCATGTCTTTGGCTCGAATTCATTAAGGAAATTGTGAAGAACAAAAATTCTGACCTATTCTATCTCCACATAATTTCATGCAAAGAAAAAAACAAGCCACATTGGTCAAGAAATAGTTATGTTCTTCAAGTATTCTCCTTCTTAAACACATGATTTGACCTTCGATTTCAAGCCTTGAGGATCTGCAAGGGAATCCTCTAGAAATACCATGCTTCATGGCCTTCATTTACCACAATTCAGGTTGATCTCCATTTCTTCTCACTTGGGAGACAAGATCCATTGCTTGGACACTCAATTTGACTTCTAAATCTTTCCAACAAAGCCCACATCCCAAGAAGCATGTGCAACCTGCGACTCGACATCACATTTTGACACTTTTCCCCAGCCACAATGATAGGGGTTCGAATCCATATACATGGATCTCAATAACTCAACCTTCTTCACACACATCCTAGACCATACACCTTTGTTAGATCCAAGGTCTTATGATCTTAGAATGGATCTCAGATCTTCCCATTGACACGCATATCTAGGTTTTCAAGAAGCAAAGTTGTCCTTCTACGAATAGGTCCATCCTCCTCCTACATATTTTCATGTATATCCATACGTTCTCTTCATATATCTCCCCTATGCATCCTCCGTCAAAGAATGCATCACAGAAAGTGTAAATGACTTTAGGATTCAATGGAGGCTATGCTCTACGGCCTCCACCAGGTCTCTCTAACCCTAGCCACTTCGCGAGCAATTCTAGGTTCCTCAGGATTTGATGCCACATGTAAAAAATCGAGTAGAATGTGAGAGAAATAAAATTGCAAGCAATTAAGCAACACAAAACATAAATCATAATAACACCATGATTTATCCTAGAAACTCTTAACTGGGAAAACAAACACCGAGTATATCTTCATTATTTTTCTCTTAACCAATCCATCCAAGCCAAACAAGTGAGCCTTCAAATATCACCTCTAGGCTTGACATACAATGGATTTCACCAAGCCTTTATAAGGGCTTCATTACATGCAATCCATGGGCACATTACCATGTGCTACCAAAACCATGGGCACAAAAACCACCACTATTTTGACCTAAACCTATGTTTGACTTAATGAATCTCTCACTGAGTCAAGATTAACCTAATATTTTTTTTTTTTCATTGTAGATATGAATGTCAACACATAGGATCTACGCATATACATGGTTTCATATGCACTCGATATGGAAAAACTAGATTAGGGGGGCATGGAAACAGTTAATGATGCAAAACAATACTTTGACAAATATGTTACTACATGAAAACCTCATGCCATCCATTTGTGAACCCTTGTCTTCCACCATTCTACTCTACATGATCCATGCACCCTTGAATCAACATCCATACATGCAATGGACTGTTTACTTGACTATGAAGAGCTTGTTAATTGCATTCAATGACACAAAAAATGCATTGAGTCTTCCTACCTTCACAAAAAAGACTCATTGCTCAAATGTCATTACAGTTTCCCCTTCGATATGCATGATACCTCTTCTTTGTTTATTAATGAAAATGGCCAAAAAACATACACCCTCGATAGAAATGAATGACCTCCTAAACATCCACAACATTGACATGCTTTCAATATGGAGAATGAATGTTGACTGCCGACATGTTCTTGCTCGACACACTATCCTCAAATACATTTCAGTATATTATTCAAAAGAAAAGACACATTCTGAAAGCTACCACAATATTCATTCTTGTCTTGCACATGCTACTCCTTCAGATGAATTTCTCTTGCACCCCATTAGGATATTTCTTTCAACAATAGTTGTAGAGATAGACATCAGTGCATAGGAGACATGCCATATGCTTTAGAAATCACCCCTTGCAATTTGTAGCTGCTCATTTGTTTCTTTGAATGCTAACTGAAGTGTTTTCATGCATGTTTTTGATGCCCCACCTGACTCCAATGCAACATCCACCTTCATTGCTACATACATGTATGATGTAACAACCTCCTTTAATTGAGGAATTGTCCCTTGTTGAACCTACATGCTCTTGGTCCTTCTTAGCTTGTCGAAATCATGACCAATGGAAACCAATCACTACTCCCAAGATTGTTTATGTATTTCCATGCTTCTTTGTCATTCCACCATCCAATGCAAACTCTTTTTTCCATTCTGCATGAGTGAGCTACTCTTGTACAAACCTTTTCGAACCCTCCCTGATGACATTGAGTCCACATATTTGGATATAATTCCCTTTGGATTTGCATTAAAAACACCTACACTGCATGGCATGTTGACTACATACCAGAGGACCCCTCCAATAGTTCCTTAGATTACTTCCCCTCTAACATCCCCCACTTTCCCCCCGACATGGTTGAATGGAAACTCCTTTCTCAACTCTATCTTGGAAACAACATCTATCTTGATGACCATATCATTCATTGACTTCAACCTCTCGTCCACGCAACTACACCAAGGCCCCTCTTCACCTTTCTATTCACTTGACTTGTCTCCTACCAATGCGTGGAATTTGACCTTGTCCTTTCCCACTTCACAAATACCCAAAACTCCACTCCACTCAAAATTGCCATCCAAGGCATCGCAGGAACAATAAAATAATACTTGATTGCTTGCCTTAAATATGCACTCCTTTCTACCTTTAAGTACAATGTCTTCCTTTTCTCTTCCGTACTCTAAATAGTTTTGCAACATTTAACATACATGCATTTACAATACATTATGTGGTTTTCATACCCATTTCTATGATGCACCCTCTCGAGGGCCAATCCCCTGCAACCTTCCAAAAACAACTTCGTTATATCCATTACATCCTCATTTATAAGATGAGTTTCATTGGCCCAAAAATGTTAGCCGAGATTGATGACCTCTTTTGTGAGGCATTCCCTTCTCAACGTACAATCCCATTCTATGAGCTTTCCATCATCCTTCTTGGTGACCTTGGCCATTTGTCCCTTGTAAAATACATCCACATGTATGTAGTCGCATCTTGAGGAAAAAATATTTGGCATAGCTTTGAGACTTTTGTGACGCTTCAATTATCTCCCGTAAACAGGGAAACACCCCTTCTCATATTACTTTTTTCCAACTCCTTCTCAACCTTAGCAATGCAATTCCAACCCTTGAAAACTATACCCTCCTCATGCTAAGTACACCCTCCTCCCTTTCACATGTAAAGAACCATGTACTTGAACATTCCACCTACTTGTACACAACTAACAACTCGATTGCATTGCACAACACACAAATGTTAAAACAACTCAACATGCCAATTGTGCATTGTTGTGCAGAGCAAAGACAACAACCAGTGCATGTAGGTATAAATGATGAACAACTTGAGATCAAGGTTTTTCCATCATGTCTTGGTTAACATGTTATGTTGATATCATTTAATTTCCCACAGGTAAACATTTTTTATTGTTATGGCTAAACGTATCTCGTACATAGACCATTTATATCACGAGCTCGAGCATATGGTAGACATCTTCAAGAAGAATGGATATGAAGAGAAACAAATCGGGAGATCCATTAAGGAATCTCATCATAAAAAGGTGACAAGAAATAAAAATAATAATTTCTCTCTTAAAATTACCAGTCTACCATACATTCGAGGTACCACGGACAAGACAGCGAATACTTTACAAAAAAGTAGATAAGGGTGGCTTTCTCTCCTCCAAACACATTAGGGAAAATATTGGACCACGCTAAAGACCAATTGGATTTGAAAAAAAAGAAAGGTGTATATTTGATTCCTCATGATTGTGGTAAGGTTTATATCAGTGAGATTGGCTATTTAGTTCACACTAGACTATAAAAAGAGCATAGCGAAAACATCTTTCATGGAAGAGTGAAGAAGTCTGTTGTAGCAGAGCACCCACACGCCTCTAAACACCACATCTGTATAGATTAGGAAAAAATCATTAGCAACATTGACCTTTACATGGAGAGATGGGTCCGCGAATCTCTTGAAATTAAAAGAAACCCTAATAATCTCAATCACGATGATGGATGGATCTTAAGTAGGTCTTGGGCTCCAATTATTAGCTAAACAAAAACAATTCAACATTAGCTAAAAATCAATAATTAAAAAATTATAAAAATCATAAAAGATAATTTTAAAAAATACCATAAAATACCATAGGAACATAACAATGAACCTTCCCTTTTAATTAAAGGAATCTACTAGGTTTAACATTATAAAAAATCAAATATGTTTAATATTATCATAAATTAAAATTAAATGAACTTAAGTTTAAAATCAACTATGTTTAATATTATCATAAATTAAAATTAAATGAGCTGAAGTTATGTTTAATATTATCATAAATTAAAAATTGAAATTAAATGAACTTAGAATTTAAAATCGAATATGTTTATTATTATCAAAAATTAAAAATTAAAATCAAATGAATTTAAATTTTTTTAATGTTCTTATTTAGGTTTTGATTAATAATAATAATAATGAAAATTTTAATTCCTTCTCACTCTTACTTCTCTCCTACAACCAACCAATGTTGGGTTTGTTGTGCACCTCAATTATAAATTATTAAAGGCACTTGATGACCTCTGTAACATCCCCCTCACCCAATCCGACCATCGGGAGGGGACGTTGGGAAAATATGGGCTTACAAATTTCGCCCCAAGTTCATAATACATTTTTTTCAACAATTCAATGTGTGCAGAAATGTAAATAAACATGCACAACAGAATTCAAATCTATCCACACACATATCTAATATGCTATTACAAGCATAAACATTACACGCATTAATTAAAACATTTCCAAATTTAAATACATAAAAATACTTATCTTTATCCAATGCAAATCCAAGCAACTGGTTGTGTAAGAGCGCTTTTGCACCCAACTATAGGCACTCTGTCCAACATATACTATTTCTGCTGCTGAGAGGACACCCCCAAGCTGGGCTATGAGGCCACAAGTGCGAAGAAACACCTATAGGCTTCTATCTCTCAGCCCAAAACCAATTCTGTTCTCTATGCTTAGCCAAATGCTCATACAGAGCTCTACAGGGGTCTCACTTAGCCCTCACAGCCTTGGATTCCACAATACTTGCCCCACACAACACCCTTCTTGCTCAAGCATCCCCTTCACCGATCCACGGTTCTCTTGGCAGATCCATCTTGCTGGGTGCTTCTAGTGTGTGCATAGAAGAAGTCCAACCTGGTATTGGCTGCTATAGAACCACTTGCAGCCTCAATCTGTGGCTTCCCAAGCACCTACAAGTAGTAGAACTTAAGGGTAAGGGTCCCTAGATTTCCCAACCTCTCTGCTCACCTACAACCACAATACCCAGTTCCTAATCTGTAACAAGGTCTCCAAATTCGAATTTCTAGGTTCACAACAACATGGTAAATTCGTGGAATACAATGGAGAGCTCTGCAACTGTTAGGAACCCGTGTCAACCCTTCTCTTTACTATGTTAGTATATTGTTGTTGGATGCATATGCTTTGTAAGTCATCCCGTAGTATTTGTTGATCCATAGTTTATATTAGCCCATAGTATTGACCCATAGTATTGGACGCATATGCGTTGTAAGTCGTCCCGTAGTATTATATGTCCCATGGTTTTCACTCATAGTATTGGGCATAGACTTAATATATAAGTGTGTGTTGAGGTCATTGAAGGCACAGTGCAGTTAATTGTATTGAGCTTGCTCAAAGGAGGTTGCCCCCTCGAAGTGGCCCGTGATCAATATAAAAGTGATTCTAAGTTCTATTATTTCTGATATCTCGTGTATTTGCATTAATTAATTATTGCAAGTTCTTCACATCTGGTATTAGAGCACTTGCTTGGGCTCGTTGGGTGGAATTTCTGCCAAATTTTTTTTTTCGCATCTGTTGCTAGTTCGGATCTGGGGATAACCCCTATCCGCTTAATTGTGGGAAGTACTTGGGCATAAGCCCTAAAAATCATTGTGAGGAGTACCACAGGAACCCCAAAGTAGCTGGCCCATTGAGAGGACCTACTAGGAAAAAGGGCAACGACCCCTACCTGATTGACTAGTTCCCACCCGTGAGGTAAACTAAGAGATGTTGTTTGTGGCAAAGCGGTTATCAGTTTTACCTGAGCCGTGGAGTGAGGGGTACTGCCCCAATACGCAAGCCGTCAGACAACATTGGTGGCCGAGTGAATCCCTTGAACTGATAGGAAGCCGCACATATCTGGGGTCCATATCTATTTTCAGTGGAACTGTTGCCGATCACTTCCGCTCCAGATCCAGTCGTTTCAGATCTATTCTGAAAGTCGTTCCAGATCCAGTCACCATTTCAGATCCAGCCATTTTCGATCATTTCCGCGTTGTTGCAGATCCATCTGTTGCGGATCCCTTCTGCGCCGCTGTTGCCGATCCATTTCTGAACAAAAAAAAAAAAAAAGAGAGAAAAAAAAGAAAAAAAAGTATAAAATTCTGTTTTTCGGCCATATCTCCCTTGTTTCAACTCTGTTTTCCTTGAAACTTCACTAACATCCCTGTAATCCCATCCTGCATATTTCATTCCTGAAGACCCTATCCCAAATTCCACTTCCCAAGACCAGAAATCTCACATTTGTCTATTTTTAGGGTTTGCCATAACTCCTTCAATTTTCACCCAAACGCCATCAAATTTTGCCACCGTGTTCCTTTCATAATTCTGCTTCTTTGTCCCTCTCTACCAAATTTTCTCATTCTTTCACCCTGCTTCTGAAATCCCCATTTTTTGCTTCCTTGCCCATCAGAAAGTGTCCAAAACCTAGTCAAACCCCAATTACCGATCCGAGTTTTTCCCAAATCCAAATCTTCCTTTACTAAATAAGCTTTTGTTTGTGTTTTTCTATCCATTTCCAAAAAACAAAAGCCATGGAGGAAGCACTTGCAGCCATCCAAACCAAACTCCAAGATCTGGATGAAAAATTTCTCAGCCTCCATATTCGGCATTCGGCCATGAACAATAACCGACAGGCAGAATCTTTTGCAGCCACCGGGTTCTCTTCTTCCAGCAATTTTCACGGGTCGAAGCTTGATTTTCCTCGCTTCAATGGGACTGATCCGATTGGATGGATATACCGAGCAGAACAATATTTCAGTCTGCATAATACTTTTGATGTCTAGAAAGTTCCACTTGCATCCTTTCATTTGGAACAAGAAGCCCTTCAATGGTACCGTTGGTACATCAAAGCTCATCCCGAGCCAAACTGGACAGATTTTTGCCAACTCCTTTTGCCACGATTTGGTCCTAGTGCTTTTGATGACTTCACAGGAGCACTCACTAAACTTCACCAAATTGGCACAGTGAGAGATTATCAGACAAAATTTGAGAAACTGGCCAATCACACAGAAGGATTGTCTAATGAATTCTGCATGAGTTGTTTTATCAGTGGTCTCAAGGATGAAATCCGCTCAGAGCTCAAAATGTTCTGTCCCAACACAATGATGAAAGTCCTAGGGTTGGCTAAGTTGGCAGAGGATAAGATCGCAGCTCAACAACGCTCCAAACCCACCTTTGTTTCCTTCAGAAATATGGGTTCCCAACGACCTCCCATCACGCCTGCCCTGCAACCAACTCCTATCAGGCATTTGTCTGAAACAGAGATGCATGCATGCCGAGAAAAAGGGCTTTGTTATAATTGTGATGAGAAATTCACTCAGGGACATAGATGTGTTCAACAAAATCTCTATCTCTTGGATGTGGATTCTCCGCTTGCCTCAGAGCTTGATGAAGAAGCTCCAGATACAGTAGATGATCAGGTCGACATTCAGCACCCGCCTGTTGACACCCCATCTCAGGATGACCCACTCGAGCTCTCTCTTCATGCTGTAACCGGCGTCACCACCCCACAAACAATGCGAGTCAGGGGATACTTCAAGAAGCTCCCTCTTACCATACTCATTGATTCTGGTAGCACTCATAACTTCGTTGACCCTCGGATTGCCAAACAGGCTGATTGTTTCGTTCATCCTTGCTCCAACTTTGAAGTCATGGTTGCTAATGGGGGCACCTTACCTTGCAAGGGGAAGTGTCACAATGTGCGTATCTCTATGGAATATTATAACCTGCGCTCTAACATGTTTGCCTTGTCCTTAGGTGGATGTGATGTGGTTTTGGGCGTTCAATGGTTACGCACACTTGGCCCCATCTTATGGGATTTTTTGGAACTTTGGATGCAGTTTTCAGTAAATGGGGCACAACACAAATTAATGGGCTTACAACCAGGGTCTCTCTGCATCATCAGTTCACATCGCCTGGAAAAAATACTTAAGAAGAATTCACATGGTATCATCGCTCAACTCCATTCCCTTCAGATGCACCCATCAACGGTCTCCACTACTTCCTTGGATAGATATGCAGGTGTCTTTGCTGAACCAATGAGATTTCCGCCTTCAAGAGACCTTTCTGGTAAGAATTTAGTCGCATCTACCTCTCAGCAGGAACTGATGGCTATTTTGCATGCAGTACAGAAGTGGCAGCCATACCTATTAGGGAATTATTTCTACATCAAGAATGATCTCCAGAGTCTGGAAAATTTTCTGGAACAATGGGTCTCCTCCCCAACACACCTAAAATGGGTTATCCAACTCATGGGTTATCCCTATGTGATCACTTACAAGAAGGGTAAGGACAATATGGTGGCAGATGCTCCTTCTCGCACAATTGATGACCCAGTTTCTCTTATAGCTCTTTCTCTGCTTGTTCCAAATTGGTTGCAATATGTTCAACAGGGATATCTCTTCTATGAACTCCATGCTTCTTCATCAACAGGGCACTCTGGGTTCTTCAAAATGTATGACCGGGAACAATGTAACTTCTTTTGGCAGGGACTGAAAATGACAATTCAACAGATGGTGGTTGTCTGTGATACTTTTCAGGTCAACAAGGGTGAAACGACACTCCTTTCGGGATTGCTCAAACCCTTGCCCATCCCTACACAGCTTTGGCCAACTATTTCTATGGATCTCCTAGCAGCGCTCTAGTGGTACAATACCACATCTCAAAGGACATCATATGAAGCAGTCTATGGATAGACACCGCCAGTTCTTCTTCCATACACCCTTAGCAGCTCCCCAGTTCAGGAAATTGACTCGGTTCTTCGAAACTGCGATCAGATTCTTCTCATTCTGCAGGACAATCTTCACATGGCCATAATTCGCCTGAAAAAACAAGCTGACCAACACCGTTTTGAGCACATTTTCCGTGCAGCTGATGTGGTTCTTCTTCATCTACATCATTCCAAGCAATCCTCCCTGACACTCCAAAGGCATCAGTGGCCCGAAATGCAACCCGAGGATGCTACCGGGGAACCACTTCTTCAGATTCTGCAGCAATTTCTCCAACCAAAGCTTTGAGGACAAAGCTTTTTCTAAGGGAGAGAGGATGTTAGGAACCCGTGTCAACCCTTCTCTTTACTATGTTAGTATATTGTTGTTGGACGCATATGCTTTGTAAGTCGTCCCATAGTATTTGTTGATCCATAGTTTATATTAGCCCATAGTATTGACCCATAGTATTGGACGCATATGCTTTGTAGGTCGTCCCGTAGTATTATATGTCCCATGGTTTTGAATCATAGTATTGGGCATAGACTTAGTATATAAGTGTGTGTTGAGGTCATTGAAGGCACCGTGAAGTTAATTGTATTGAGATTGCTTAAAGGAGTTTTCCCCCTCGAAGTGGCCCGTGATCAATATAAAAGTGATTCTAAGTTCTATTATTTCTGATATCTCGTGTATTTGCATTAATTAATTATTGCAGGTTCTTCACAGCAACCTCTAAACCTGCATGAGAGAATGAGACAAATGAGGGTTGACTCCAAAGGATATGGGAAAATGGTGACAAGACAATTGACATAACTTCTGGCAGTAGGGAAAGGACTCCTGACAGCTGCAGACTGACTTCTGTCATGACAGAACTGTCACAAAAGTGCAGTCAGTCCCATACTACAATAACTACATGAGGTGACTTTTCCCACCAACCCTACACATGCATTAATGATTGGAAAATGGTAAAAAAAAAGGAGATATTTGAACTATTCTCAACACATGACATAATTTAGGGTGATTTCTAAGGTCGACACATGGAAGCATAGGATTTAGTCACCCATGGACCCCCTTCCTCTTCCCCTTGGTGGAATCATAGCCCCTTTTGGTGCTCTTTACAAAACCTGTTTTGGATCATTTTATTATTTATGCACATAATATTCCAAATCAACATAAAATCCAATTAAACAGTCCAAATGAAATATAAACATCATACATGCTGAAACATTCACTAGTAGGGCCTTGGCCTTGAGCTCCGCACTAGCATATTTACATCATTTACATAATATGGATAAATACATGCCAAGTCAAAACTAGGGGTATTACAACCTCAATTTCTCTCAAGCTTTTCATTATCATCTCCTGATGTTGGGATACACTATTTAACCCGAAACGTTGAATTGAACATGCTTACATAGGGTTATCCAATTTTCTCAAAAATTTTATGTTGACTTCCAAAGTATGGGTTGAAGCATGATTTGTTAATGGATCACTTGGAAAATTTATTTCCATTTTCTACAACACCAACACTCAACCCCCTACCTTACCATCATTTGTTGTTATTGAATTCCTTCACTACAAAGGCCCACCATGGGATGATTACAATATAACTTTATGTGCCCATCCCTCCTATGACAAAGGGTTCCCAAAGGCAATTACTAGTTTGCATGACATGAGATTTGACAATCCATAAATCACAAGGCATGAACCTATAGAAGGAAACAATATACATTGGGAACATTGATTGGAAAGGCCTCACATTCACTACAATATCTAGAGTTTGACCATTGCTAGACTTGCTCATATCTCCATCTTTCTCATTTTCCAGATACTCATGAGTGTAGGACAATGCCTACGTACACCGTAGGAAACAAGAGGAGTCCTTGCTTGCCTCAAAGTCTTTGCAGCCACACCCTGTTTAACACATATGTAGATTTGTCATCTTGTAGATATTTTGTACTTGACAAAAATAAATTTTCTTTATTTGACCAAAAAAAAAATCAACCTTACATGCTACATTCCCCTATTTCCAACAAATACAAATTATGTGTTTACTTCTCCATAAAACTTGTTTTCGATATATTTGCATTTATTGTTTATCCAAATCTTAGGGAGATGGATATCATGTTGGGTATCTCACCCAAGCATCCATATGTACTCCTCAAGTATATGGGGGGTCAAAACAGTCATTTATGAAAGAAAGTGACGCTCTTCAAGCCAAGGAAAATTGACGAGGCCTGTGTGCAAGCATGGTACCTGGAAAATATAGGCCACAAGAAAGGACAACCAAGTAGTTCTAAATAGAACGAGAACCAAGACACTTCCAAGAAAATAAGAAAATAAGACTATAGCCATAGCACATTAGTGCAAGGATCCAAAAAACCACTATAACCATTATAACATCGATGGTCACGCTGTAGAAAAGTTTTGGAAGATGCATCCAAGCTGAACCCTAAGAAACGCAAGAAGGATGATAAGAAGAAGAACCTTCTAGCCATGGATTCAAGTAAAGAGGTAGAGAGAAGCTCATATATGGATGAGAAGAATGTCTACACTTCAGTGCAGAAGGAGGTGGAATTGAGTCACCTTCATCACAAGGAAGAGAACGAGATGATTTTTTTCCATATCAAGAAGGCCAAGGTAAAATGCTCTATTTGACTTATAGGACAATATCATAGCAGACGATTTGGTGATTAAACTTGGATTGGAAGTAAATAATGATACATAACTTAGGGTCACAAAACAGTGCATGATACAAAACTTAGGGTCAGAAAATAGTGCAAGATAAAATTTTCCATACCTGTAGATTATATTGATGAAGTGGATGTAGACGTATTACCCCTTGATTTTTATGGTGTAGTGTTTTGAAGTCCCTACATGTATTCGGGGGATGTGATCTTCATGAGAAAAGGAAACAAATACTGCTTGATCAAGCATATGAAATCTTTCATCACCAACACACATAATTAAATCAAAGATCTCTCTGGTAAGTGGCAACCAAGCAAAGAAGTTGGTGAGCTCAAGTGGAAAGTTTGTGTTGCTTTTCTTAAGACATAATCCACAAGAAGGTGGATCGGTAAAAGTAAAAGCGTCTATGGAGGGATGTACCAAAGAGCATAAGCACCAATTGGAGAACCTTTTGCAAGCATACAGAGAAGTGTTCCAACAACCTAGAGGGCTATTTCCTAAGAGGGAAGTGGAGCATGATATACAACTATTGGCAGAATATTCATACAATTTGTTTTAGAATCATACGAAGTGTAGAAGCAGTTGCAACAATTGATGGAGTAGGGAGTAATCCGACCAAGCACCTAACCTTATGGGTCACCTATTATCACAGTACCCAAGAAGGATAGGACTTGGAGGATGTTTATTGACTACATAGTTCAAAATAAGATCATCCTCAAGAATCGATACCCTCTGCCCAAGATCGATGATTTTCTAGAGCAGTTGCAACATTCCAAGTACTTCACTAACTTGGATCTCAAATGAGGATACCATGAGGTACAAGTGAAATAATATGACACCTGGAAGGCCATATTCAAGACTAGGCAAGGTCTATATGAATGGTTAGTAATCCATTTTGGTTTGTGTAATGCACTAGCTACATTTATGGTTTTCATGAATGATGTATGGCGTCCTTTTATAGATTCATTTTTGATAGTGTATTTATATGATACACTGGTTTAGAGTGCTACCTAGGAAGAGCATATCTCACATTTCAAGTAGGTTCCAGAGAACTTGTTGAAAAACAAACAATAATTGCTGGAAAACCTTAAGAAATGTGAATTTGCTTAGCAGTCCTCGGTGTATTTGGTGTTTGTGATTGGTGGAAGATCACTTAAGATTGATTCTACAAAGATGGAGGCCATTACTAAGTGGCCTACTCCTACAAATATCACTGAAGTTATTTTGTTGAAAACACAATACCTTAGGAAGTTTATAACTTCCTTTTTGGCTACAGCTACACCTATCGATTCCATAACAACTATCAACAAGGGGTTTTAGTGGGTGGAGAATCAAGAAAAAATATTTGAAGAGATCAAGCAAAAGATCAGTCAGGCACTAGTTCTTGCATTGTCTATATTGTAGAAGCCTTTCGAATTGGAGATAGATGCAAGTGGGTATTCTATGGGAGTGGTTTTGATGCAAGAAGGGAGGCCATTATGCTATCATTATGAAATGTTCCATGTCGGAGCCTTGAAATACCCTACATATGATAAGGAACTCTATGTAAAAAGTGGAAGCACTATTTGATGGGAAACAAGACCATCATTCACACTAATCATTAGTTACTAGAATATTTGCAGGCCCAGAGTAAGCTACAACAAACATGACACTATATGTGGATGGGATTCTAATTACAACAATTCCATCTAGTCATCAAATATAAGAAGGGCTATACAAACGAGATGGCAGATTCATGCTCTCAAGGCCACCTACAACCAAGATCATAGCTTTGGGTACTCTTATTCATATGGATCCTTTCACCCATGATGCATACAAGGATGAATACACATAATATGAGGACTTCAAGGAGGTATTTCGACAACTACAAGGCCAATTCCATGTAGAAGAAGGTGACAAAAATGATGACTATCAACTCCATGATGGGTTACTCTACAAGATGGACAAGCTCTGTGTTCCTAAAGGTGAGAGATTTCAACTCATGAGAGAGGCTCAAACCTCCAAAGTTGCAGGACATTCTAGTGTTGGGAAGAAAATTGCCAATTTACAAAGGTATATTTATTGGCCTAGAATGCAAGAAGATGTTGCTCTCTTTATTAGAGGATGCATACTCTACTACAAAATAAATCCTAGTAATAGGAAGCAAGGTCTATACCATTCCTTACCTATTCTTACGAGACCATGGGAGAGCATTCTATAAAGTCTTTTCCCTTATAGGTAATTGGATTGTATGGAAGGTGGGAGACGACTACAAGGTCAAACTAGGTGAAGTTGCATGGGTCAAATGTGGTGAATCCTTTAGGTTATTAAGAAATTTAATTGATAGTCTGAGAAAGAAAGGAATCTTTACTATGTCTCTGTTAGCCGATACTAACTCATCCACAACTTGAAGTTAGGAATGGAAGAATGAAGACAATTTTGGGCTGCTAAATGATGAATATTTGCAGTGGGAGGAATACATACTAGATTTGATGTCTAGTCATGTCAGGATTAGAGAGGCAACATATGAGCTCATTTGGTCAAATAATCCAAATAGAGGCATATATTTCCCCTAGTTGGGCTAAGGCTTTATTCGAAGAATATATTATGGAGGAGCCAATTTGGTGGTGGAGGAAGATATGGAAGTGAAAATTCCCATTAAAACATATGAGGTTTATCTAATTGTCACTCAATAATAAGGTTTCTTAGATGGGATAACTTACAAAAAAGAAATAAAAATGGGCCCAGATTTACTCTACTTGCACATTTTTTGTTCTTACACTAAACAAATTTGGAAGGACTTAGATGCTTTAATAGGTTCAAATGATCTTTGGAATAAAGGAACAATAAAAGGATTTCTTGAAAGGTCCTCTCATTATAGCTCGAGGAGTACGGTTATCCAAAAAGATGAGTTTATTTAAGGATCAACAAATATCTCCATTGCAATGTGATTTATAGTCAATGAACATTCTCCATATCTTTCTTCAATACAATCTAAGAAATATTCCAAGAAACCCTATGGAAGACCTAATAGACAAGTCTGGGGTTTTGTTATATTTTGATGGAGTTTCCCAAGGGACCCCATTATTATGTGAAGATGGAGGAATCATTCACTTATTGAACCATCACTAGATTAAAATTAAAGTGGGGATAGACATAGAATCCAATTATTTAGCTAAGTTGATGTCTTTGAATCTTGCTTTTAGACTTGCATGGGACGTAGCGCTATGAGGGTTCATGTCTTTGGTGACTCACATGTTTCTATAAATGGATGTAGGGTGAATATACCTGTGATAATATTATCTTGTGACTTGTCTGTGATGATATTATGACTAAAAAATATGTATTTCATTCCATTTTCATCCATCATATTTATAGAGAAAAGAATACACAAGCTAATGAATTGTTTAAACAAGGTTTAGAATTGCCAATAGTCATTGGTAGATATGGGCCTTGAGATGGCCTAATAACTAATTTGACCTATTGTGAAACTTATTAATGGAATTATGCTAGATGTTTTTTATTTGTTTCTTGGATTATATAATAAGTAAGGAAGTTTTAATTGAAATCTCTATTATAATAAGTGTATGAGCTAAGTGAGTAACATATCATGAACTCTAGGAGAGATATTTGTGCATCTCACAATGTAATTATTTTGTAAAAGTGCTTACAACCATATGCAATTAAAGTATCTAATTCCTTGCTAAATGGAAATACTTAACAACCATATATTGAATGTAATTTTATTATATTCATAAAATTACAATATATATATATATATATATATATATATATATATATATATATATATATATATATATATATTACAAGAAGAAAAAGCAATTACTTGTTATTTCATTAAGAAATCAAAGTTACATAGTACATACATAGGTAGTGTTTGTTCAAGACAAATGCCATTGAAGAGGATTTTCTATCACCATAACTACCATAAATAGCTAGTATACCAGTAACAATATCCAGTCAAAAACATAACTGAGCCAAATATTCCTGCGATGTTACAAAAAATTTCACCACCACTTACTAAGTCGATCCCTTAAAATATAATCTTAGAACCAGAGTCAATGAATAACTCTGCAATGTATTCTTCAAAATAGACGTGGCCATCCATTGGCCCAATAACTTCCTTAGATAAAAGATCAAATTTCTGGTTTAACTCCCCAAAAATATGCACAAAGGATATTTCAGTAAAATCATTAATCAAACGCCGGGTCCTGTGTATCCAATGTCCCAATTGTATGGCATGAAGAGCTGTGACACCTGCTGCCCAATCAATCACCACTTGAGAGTCACCAAAATTTTCAACATGATAAATACCTATTTTCTTTTCAAACCACACTATCCCTCATAGAGCTAATAGTTCAACCCTGGTGTTACTGCCCTCCCCAACACCCATCCTTAATAAAATCGTATGATATTTTTTAATATGCAACACCATACCGAAACCACAAATTCCATTCTTATCCGCTCCATCAAAATAAGCAAAAGACATATTGCTTCCAATTTCAAGTATCTTTATGTTTATATGATATTTGGATTCTTTATGGAAATTGAATATTCTTTCAAGGAACAAAACACTTTCTTGCAAATGACAGATACTGATGGTTTACCGTCCTAAAAAATGTAGTGATTCATACATTTCCAAATATCCCATATCATAAAAAGTGGTTAAACTTTATACTTAACCTTAAATTGAAACCATCTAAGCATATAGTCCTGAAAGGTAATGTCATACTATTCATTTGAATTTTACAATGATATTTGTAGTTTAGTCCATACAAATATGAGGAAGTGACAATGTACAAATAAATGTGTAATGCACTCGTCATCCTCTTTACAAAGTATACAAATACCTGGACCATTGAACCCATGTTTAAGAATAATTTTCCTAGTGATAATTTTATATTCAAGACATAACCAAATTAAACATTTTAGTTTCAACGGGATATTCCATTTCTATATTTTTCTATGCCACCATTTCAGAGGAGGAGCCTCATAACTTTTCATAACATCTGCATCAACCTTTTTAACAGTAAGAGTCCCTTTTGCATCACGCCAATCCCAAACTAACAGATCCTTAACATCTAAAAGAATAATACTTGTGTATTGGAGAACCTTCACATAATTGTTCCACTCAGATGAAACATCCTCAGATAAGCCCAGATCCTAAAAAAGTAGCCAATATGGCGATAATCCATCATTCATGGGTATTTTAACTTGTGGCAGCACTTGGATATTCTTTTTATGCAACTGAACCAATACATGAAGGGAAAGTTTGTACCTTTAGCCTGACCCCACAAATGGATCAATGCCCAAGAAATTTTTTGTCCCTCTTCCAAGATCCCAGCTCAAATAGCCTCCAACATATGGAAAAGTCTTGATGAGTCCCTACCAATTAAATGAGGCGTTTCGATAGAATAGAACAGGTTGGCGAAGCCACTATATAGTAGAGAAGGTTTTTAAATATTTATTTCTGAAGATGTCACTCCACAAACTATCACTGGAAATCCCTCTACACAGACTCTTAGCACGTAGTGCTTGGATGAACCATTGCAAATGCATAATAACCCAACTGTCCATTTTCTTTGGCCACGATAAGCTTTCCCATTTTGATAAATGAAACTTATTAATATTTGGATTACCAGACCATATGAAGTGGACAATATTTTTATGAATAATATTAATGATTGACATGTTAGAACCTTCATCATAGAAAACCAATATATTGGAATGCTTTGTAGTACATATTTGAATAAATTAACCTGTCACCAATAGACAACCAACACAACGCCAAATTACTAATTCTCTTACCAAATTTATTTATGAGCCAACTCTAGTCTTCTTTGCTGTATCGATTTGGTTTAATATAATATCTGAGATATTTGAATCCCGAGTTGAGCTTGTCGATTTTATATGGAAAAATTCTTTGAATCTACTCACAGTAGCCTGCATCTGAACAATTGTAAAGAAAACTAGATTTTTGGATACTATTAGCCATCCCTGTCGCATTGTTGAAGGTATCAAAATTATCTTTTTCATGGATCCATTCATTAAATGAACCATCACCAAATACCAATACATCATCAACAAAAAGTAGATGTGTAATAGAAAAAGGACTTGAAATATTGATACCTTTAATCTTCAATCTCTTCTTAGCCTCGCCAATAAGTCTGCTTAAGCCTTTGATGACTAAGATAAATAATTGGGGGGATAGAGGGCACCCCTTCCTAATTCCTCTTCTACTAGTGAAAAATGAGGTAGGAGTTCCATTGATCAATATAAAAAAAGTAGCAGAAGTAAGACATTCCATAATGCAATTCATTACTTCAACCAAGAGGCCAATTTGAATTAAAACAAACCTCAAATATGTCCAATCTACTTTGCCATAATATTTGATGAGGTCCATCTTCAATATGAAAGATTGAATGTCCTTAAATTTTACTGAATGGAGACACTCCTAAGCCACACTGACAACATCTAGGATTTGTCGATTAAATAGAAACCCGAACTACTCAAAAGTGATGAAATTCTCCAAAAATGGCTTAATTCTATTTGAGATAATTTTTGTAATGACCATGTAAATCAAATTGCAGATTGAAATACGCTTAAAGTCATTATAGTTTTTAGGCCTATCCTTTTTAGGGATCATAGTGATGTAAGTAGTATTCAAATTTTATGGTACCCGTGCCTTCCTCTTTGATTATTCAATGGCCCTCAAAAGGTCCTGTCCAACAATATCAAAGAAACGCAGAAAACATTCCACGGTCCATCCATCTGGACCGATACTTTTCTCTTTAACAAAATTATTTAATACTTCCTTCACCTCTTCCAGATTAACCTCTCTGCCCACTTCCCTTCTTTCATATTCATTAAAAAACTTAGGATATAACTTTATTAACTTCAACTGATCTTCAAGATTGTTTGAGGTACCTTGCTTGTATACTATTTCCTTGAAGTGTGTAACTGCAACTTCCTGTAGGGAAAATTTATCGGTCAAGACTTTACCTTCATTGTCCTTGAGCTCCCAAATAGAGTTTTTAATCCTCCTCTGAGTTGCATATCTCTGGAAAAATTTGGTGTTATGGTCACCTTGAGCGACCCATGTTGCCCTACTCTTAAGTTGCCAAGTATTCTCGACCTTATTTAGGATCAGAGCTTTTTGTTGTTCCAATTTCATCACTTTTACTTTCCTAGTTGTAGAGAAATAATCCTCATTAATATATTCCTCCATATTTGCAAGCTTCTCTTCAATACTGATTAAATTGTTTGACATAGACTTCTTCTTGTCCCTATCACACTTCCTAACTTTAGTCCTAAGCAACTTAAGCATTTTGACCATAGAATATAATGGAGAAAGGGATATCGAATTGGTGAAGGAAGTCCAACACCTCTTAACAAACTCACAAAAACCCATATCCTCCAACCAAGTACTGTTAAATTTAACTGGATAAAATTTAAAATTATTTTCAAAGTCCAATTGAAGTTATATAGCCTTGTGATAAGACACACTAGTAGGGATACACCAAGAATGATATCTAACCAGATCATTTCCAATACTTTCATTCATTAAGAAGTGATCCAATCGCTTGGAAACACCTGTCTTACCCACAAGACCATTTGACCAGGTTGGAGATAATGTACCAGGAGTAATATCAATATATCCTTGAAGTATGAAGCCATAGGATCAATAATAGTCCCGGACCCCCATATCTCATTAGCATACAAAGTTATGTTTAGATCTCCACCTACAATTAAATTAGGATCCTGTAGTGACCCCAACGTTACGATCCTATCCCAAAAGGTTTGTTGATTGTTATATGGACCATATATATTAAAAAAACTAAAAGATCGATCCACCCCTCTGAATTGACCTTCAATTTTGATACCTATAGTTGTAGCAAAAGGGGAAAATTCAGTAATTGAGGGGTTCCATGCTATCAACAAACCCATCGATAGCCCATTGGCAGTAGTTCCACAACATTTCCAATCTAGTCTTAAATTAAGAAAAAAACACAAGCTTTAACCCCCATAGACATGGTTTCCTGTAGCATAACAATATCCGGTCTAATAGAATCTAATAATCTCCTAAAGACGGGTTTTAAGGGAGATTTCCTAACCCACGAATGTTGAAAGGAAAACTTATCATTAAGAACCATTTTTCTAGGTCGCCGATGCTCTAAGGGGACCCTCAAGAGAGTCATAGGACAGTGCAGATGAAACAAAGATGATATTAGATACTTTTGGATTAACCCATTTCGATTTTCCTTCAGCCTTGTCCATGTCCTTCTTCTCATATCTACAATTTTTCCTCCTAGTCATAATAAAGGATTGTCTAATAGACCCTATGGGAATAGTATCACAATTTTCATTAGAATGCCCCCCGAAAGCAGGTAGGGGAATTTTAACATCAATGGAAAGGGAGATAATAGGGAGGATATATGACACATAAGGCCGCCCAACAATGATAGGAATTGGAGAATCATAAATGGCAGAGGGAGATAAAGAGATATTTAGGGCCAAAGTATTATAAGTGGGGATCAAAGTAGGACCACAACCAATAGTTGAATCACTCATGTTATGGTTGACAGAAGGAGTATGCTTTTCCAAATCGTTAGACCTAGAAAAGTCACCTCATGGACTAGTATAATTAGGGGATCCCAACACAGGAGGGAAAATCCTCTTCTAAGAAAGAGGTTTATGCACAAGGTTGGAATAACCCAGATCCTCCAACAAGTTCTCATAAACTTTCATATTCCCCAGAATATCATCAGTAGCAAGTGATTTAAGGAGTGTAAGGGAAATACGAAACTCACTCATGAATTCTTTCATCGAATCTTCATCCATTGGAAGTGGGAAAGATAAATTCCGCTCCATCTCTTAAGACCCTTCTCTGGTAAGGGAGTCCACCGGAAAACAAGACAAGTCATCATAAAAGTCGAAAGAGAAATTTTGGCTCAAATGACTGGTCCTATGAAATCTAAAACAATAGAACGACACCTTCTAGTAATCAAAGCGTTGGATGAAAGGTCCATCCGCCCATCTCACATCAACTTATTCTGGTAAACCTTCCGTAGTGTCGATCTCAACCAAAACCCTAGGGATCCACTGCTCATAAGACATTAGGGTGTATTCCTCAATCAAAATGAAATTCAAAATAGAATTAGAGATATCCATGGAAGACCAAAAACTCCAATAGTGTAGTGGAAACCTCGGTAATAGAACCCACAAATGACGTTTCTTTAGTTTTTCTTTCCATGGATCAAAGGCCAAATGCCATACAACAAAGAAGTAAAAACAACATTCTTCCCACTTTTTTACTTGGTTGGTACTAGGCCATCCCATGACGGGTGACTGAACTCCAACTCTGCTGCATAGCCTCTTCAGAATCTCAGGCTAGTGTTTTAGAAAATACCCTTCATTCCCACTTTCTTAGTCCCCCGCCCTAAGCTAGTATTGATTCAAAAGTTCTTTTGTTACTTCATATATATATATAACCCACCCTTAATTTTATATAGCCCACCCTTAATTTTATATTACTTTTTCAAATAATACATTCCAAGCTTTTGATTGTATATGATAGTTAAAATACATATGATGAGCTATGAGCAATTTGATACTCAAATTCCATCCCTTACAGATACCCTTTTTAAAGAGAGCTCTCATTTAGGTTATATTATCTTGTAAACTTCTTAATTTAATATAAGTGCACTTAATTTTGTCCAAGGTTTTGATAGTATATGATAGTTAAAATACATATTATGAGCGATGAGAAATTTGATAGTCAAATTCCATCCATGACACATCCATGACACCTACTGTCACAGCCACAGTTTGTTGGTCGTCTCTGCTGACAATTCTGAACTGTGCAGCACTGCCCAGGAGCACCTTGATGGTGTGACCAACTCAAGGGTGCACCGAAAGACTAGTCATAGAACCTGTGGAATCGTTTTACCCTTAACCCTTGAACTTGTTACACTTCACTTATTCAACACTTAGCCATTTTATCAAAATTACAGTTGCATGAAATAAACAAGTAAACAAACACAATTGCAAATAAGGTGGGGTTTCCCAACTAGCGAACCCCCAGAGTCATATATATAAGCAGAGTTACATTCAATGGAGTTTCTAAAACCGACCGAGCTCCGTGTGCGCCCAACCAGCTAACACACAAATTACAAAACTACAAAGAGTAAAACATGTGATGCCTCCCTCCTGCGAACGGACAGCGTTCCTGCTCCCTCGAAAGTCAGACTCTCTCTGTGTCTTGTGAAACCCTTACTTCCTCCTTTAGCCTTGGTAGAATCCATATTTATATAGGCTTCGTCACGCGGGTGGGTGCAACCCAAATTGCGCACATGCTTGGATCCCACGCAACCTCTTGTCGGCCCGTCTAACATCCGCATTGTTTGTTCCTTAGCCCATCCGCGAATCTCCCAAGTGACCAGCGCGCCCACTAGCCAACGCCCATCGAGGTTCCATGCTCCCACCTCTGTGTGGGTCAAGCTCCCATCGCTTCGTTCACTTTGCGCCTCCATTCCACACCGTGCGTTGCATGCCGAGTTTCCTTCTCGGTGCAAGCTTCCAACACGAGCTGCAGAGTGCTTCCAACCCGAGTTCCTTTGTCGGCTGCCAACACGAGTTCCTTAGTGGCTGTGAACCCGTGCTAGAGCTTCGGTTTCCAACCAAAGCTCTTTCTTATGGATTCCAACCCGAGTTCTCCGTCGGCTGCGAACCCGAGCTCACTCCCCAGATTCCAACTCGAGTTGTGCAAGGTGATTTCCGCGAGCTTGCCAAGCACCATGGTAGTTTTCCCGAGGAACACGTCCACCCTGCAAGTGCGTCTTGGTTGCTCTATTGCAGCATCAAGTGGGAGTTTCGGCGGGGCTGTGACAACCTCCCCCATCATACTGGTCTCCATCTCGGTGACGCTGCTTCCGCGGATTTCGTCGAGGTGGTAGCCCATGCTCTTCTTGGAACACTTTGATCAAGTCTTCCGACTTCCACAGAGTGTTCTTCCAATCCCAACTATTCTCTTCATCCGGCAAGTCTTTCCACTTGATGAAGTACTCCAACCTTGAGTCCTTCCCCCGCTTGTTGAACTCGTGTCCCAAAATGGCTTCTGCTGCTCGATCAGGCCTGTCAACAATCATCGCATGAGCTCGTGTGGGAACATTTCGTTCCAGCTCGTCTTCATCAGCTCGACATCTATGCAACTGACTGACATGAAAAAATAGGTGGTATGCACGCATGTGTTCCGGGAGTCTCAGCTTGTAGGCCACCTTGCCCACCCTCTCAATAATCTCGTACGGGCCATCATACTTCCACATCAAAGAGCTTTCCAAACCCTTTGGAGGAACAAATTGCTCACGCCCAAGTTTGAGAAGGACACTCTCTCTCCAAATTGGAATTCTTCATCTCTGCGTTTCCCATCCGCCCACTTCTTCATTCTTTCGTTTTCCCTATCTAAGTGAGCCTTAGCCGATTTCAACTTGTCTTCCCATGCTTTCATAAACTCTACCACAGACGGGTTCGGTCCCACCTCACCAGTTTCTATGGCCTGCGGTGTCAACGGCTTCTGTCCGGTTTCCAAATCGAACGAACTATAACCTGTCGCTGAACTCATGTGCATGTTGTAGCTGAACTGCACTGTGTCCAACAAATCCAGACAATTTTTCTAATCAGCATGCAAAAAGTGCCTCAAGTAATTTTCCAGAACTGAGTTAACTCTCTCTGTCTTTCCATCCGTTTCTGGATGAAATCCCGAACTCATGAGCAACTGTGTCCCAATTAACTTGAATAACGCTGGCCAAAACTTCCCTGTGAACCACACGTCTCTGTTGGATACAATATTCAATGGCAAGCCCCAGTACTTAATCACATGTTTGAAGAATAGCTTCGCCATATCCACTGCTTTGGATGGTGACTTCATCGGCATAAACGTTACATATTTGGAGAAACTGTCTACCACCACGAATATTTTGTTATACCCCTGTGGGACCGGTAGCTGCGTAATGAAGTCCATGGAGACACTTACCCAAGGCCTCTCCGGAACTGGCAACGGTTTCAACAACCCTGCTTTCTTCTTCATAACAGACTTGTCTTGTTGGAAAATAAAACATGTGCGAACGTACTCCACAACATCCTGCCGCAAGTGTTTCCAAAAGAAACTTTTCTCAACCAAGGCACGCATCCTATGCTACCCCAGATGTCCTGCCCACGCAGAGTCATAACACTCTCGCAGCAAGTCTTTTCTGAGATGAGATGATTTTGGCACATACAAGCGTCTCTCGAAGTAGAGTGGTGCATCTTTCTCTTAGAACCTGTTCTTCTTGCCTTCCTTGACCTGCGTCATGATGCTTTTGGCTACTGGGTCCCCCATCAAGTTCTCCCGAATCCTTTTCCACAAGTTGGACACAACTTGAGCTATCGGGTCAAGTGGCTGTCCATCCAAGGCTGCTAGCTGAGTTTTCCTGCTCAATGCATTCGTAGCTGCGTTCAACCTACCTGGACGATACTCTAAGATCATGTCAAACTCTGTGAGGAAATCCTGCCATCTAGCGTGCTTGGGTGAGAGCTTTGGATGTGTGGAGAAGTAGCTAGTAGCCACATTATCCGTCTTCACCACGAAAGGCTTACGCAACAAGTAATGCCTTCAAAATCTCAAGCAATGCACCACCGCTGTCATTTCTTTCTAATGAACTAGGTACCTCCGTTCCCAATCTTGGAGCTTCCAACTCTCGTACGCCACCGAATGACCTTCATGCATCAAAACTCCTCCAATAGCAAAATCAGACGGATCCATCTGCACTTTGAAATATTTTTCAAAGTCAGGAAACCGCAGCACCGGAGCGGTTGCAAGTCTGCGTTTTAGGTCATCAAACGCATCCTGGAACTTCTGTGACCACTTCCATGCCTTGTTCTTTTTCAACAACTCGGTAAGAGGTGTCGCTATCTTGGAGTAACTCTCCACAAACCTACGGTAGTAGTTTTCCAAGCCAAGAAAGCTGCACACTTCCAACACTGTTCGAGGCTCTTCCCAATCCTGGATCGCAACAAATTTTCTCTTGTCCATGCGAACCTTGCCTTGTCCAACTCGATGGCCCAAGAATGGAATTTCTTCTTGTCCAAACGTGCACTTGGATTCCTTCAATTACAACTTGTTCTCCCGCAATGCATCAAATACCTCTTTCAAATGTTGCTTATGTTCCTTCATCATTCCGCTTTAGACAATGATGTCGTCCATATATACGACAACCGATTGGTCCAAGAACGGCCTCAACACAACGTTCATCAATGTGCAGAACGTCGTAGGGGCATTGCACAATCCAAACAGCATAACCAGAAACTCAAAGCTTCCATATCGAGTCACACACATTGTTTTGTACTCATCACCTTCTGCGATTCTGACTTGATAGTACCCCTGCCTCAAATCCAGCTTTGAGAACACTCTTGCCTTGGCTAACTTATCAAAATAGTCAGCCGCCAACGGAAGTGGATAATGGTTCTTGATGGTTTGTTTGTTCAACATTCTGTAGTCCAAGCACATCCGCAACTCTAGTGTATCTTTCTTCCCTTGGAACAACACTGGGGCACCGTACGACGACCTTGAAGGCCATATGAAACCAACACCCATCAACTCGGTTAGCTTCTGTTTCAAATCCTCCAACTCTGGTCCCGACAGTATGTATTGCGCCTTTGCCACAGGTCTGGAGCCCAGCTCCAACTCAATGCTGTGATCAACATTTCGTCTCGGAGGCAACACCTTAGGTAAGTTCTCGGGCATCAAGTCCGCATAGGTAGCCAACATGTCATTGAGGACATGAGGCGTAGGTGTCCCCACACTTCCCGTTTCAGACTCATCCAACAATGCTGCAACATACATCCGCGACCTTGACCGTCGAGCCACTTTCTTCATACTTAGCGCAGAAACAAACTTTTCCTATCTTCATGCTTTGCTAGCAACGGTGCGCACACTTGGATTTTCTCCGCTTAGAATCACCATCTTATCCGCAAACGACAGCAGCACCGCTTGATGTCTTCGCAAGAAATCTTGAACAAGGATCATCTCAAAATCATCGAGAGGCATCACAGTGAAATATGCCTTGCCAGTCCAGCGTCCCAACTGAACGTGCACTTCTGAAGCAACACCTGCAGCTGCCTTTCCCATAGAGTTCACTGCCTTGACACGGATGCCACATTTCCTCCTCCTTAGACCGATCGCATCTGCCACTTCTCGCTTCACGAAGTTGTGCGAGGAACCTGTGTCAACCAGGGCCCTCACTTGTCTTCCGTTCGCCACAACATCCACAAAGATGAGTGCGTTCACCTTCTGGTCCCTCCGCACTGCACCAAGGTGACAATAAAAGCCGCCCATCACTTGGTTGCATCTCTGTTCCGTCGTTGCATCTTGAACGGACTGCGCTGCAACCTGCGCCTGTCGTCGCAAGTCTACAACAAACCCAAGCGTGCGCACTAGGGCTTCCGTGGAGTCTTGGATCTGGAAACTCCACATGGTCTCCGTTGCCTGCACTCGCAACTGAGCCAACATCATGCTCTTCCAAGCTGTTGCGTCTTCCACCAACGATGCCAACATTGGGCGCACTTTCTCTGCGGTCCTTGTCTTGCTTGCCAAATTTTCCAGCCAACTTTCAAGTGACCGTGTTTTCGGCATCTTTAGAGGCTTAGCCAAAAGTAGCTCCCATATCCGCTAGCCTCTACGTTTGTTGGCACGGGATTAGTCCGCATGAAGTGTGGAAGTCGACATCTGTGAAGAAGGACCATCCGCAGAAGAAGGGTCATTCGTGGAGAACGAGGAAGTGCAAGATTAGCTTAGGTTGTTAGAAATGGTTATTTGGACCATTTTGTAACCACGATAGTTAGCTATAAATAAGAGTATGAATGTAAGCCTAAGGGCATCCTAGATTGAATTGACATGATCATTGTGATTGTGCGATTTGATTGTGTTTTGCTCTGTTTTCACAATTTTGTATTGATCTGCGATAAGATGTTTTGAATTGTCTTTGCGAAGGTTATATCGCAGGTTTTGATGAGTTAATGCATGAAGATGTTCAAATCTGTCTTGTTGTCTCTATTTATGTCGAATGATGAATGCTTTGTGCTGTAAGGTTCTATTGATGTATTTCCCTGTTAAATCCGAATGTTGATTATTGAATCTGTGAATGGTGAATACATGGTTAATGTATGAATATTGAATGTTTGTTTGAGTTACGAAGTATGATGCGAAAGAAAATCTCTGGTTTCTGATGCAATAGAGTTAGGGCACATGCATGTCCTTTCCCCACTGCGGAAACTTGGTTCCTGTAGCCCCCTTAACCATCTCGGGTGAGACTTCCCTCTCTTCGTGGGTGTTGCTAAAAAGGGTAAAACATTTATGGGTCGATGCTTAAGGGTGTTGGGTTGGTATTTGTTGATGACAGTGTGAAGTGAACCCTTGTCGACATAACTATGTCAACAACGTTGCAACCTTCACATCTTTGGCAGCCCAGCCCTGCCATGCGTTTCGTTGGTGCGGAGCATCCAAACTGAACACTCTGATACCATCTGTGACAACCACAGTTTGCTGGTTGTCTCCACCGGCAATTCTGGACCATGCGACACTTCCCGGGAGCACCTTGAGGGCATGGCCAACTCAAGGGCACAGCGACAGACTATGCCTAGAACTTGCAGAACCGTTTTATCCTTAACCCTTGAACTTATTACACTTCACTTATTTAACACTTAGCCATTTTATCAAAATTACAGTTGCATGCAATAAACAAGTAAATGAACACAGTTGCAAATAGGGTGGGTTTGTCCAACTAGCGAACCCCTAGAGTCATATATATATATATATAAGTAGAGTTACATTCAGTGGAGTTGCCAAAACCGAGAGAGCTCCGTGTGCTCCCAACCAACTAACACACAAATTACAAAACTACAAAGAGTAAAACACGTGTTGCCTTCTGCCTGCGGACGGACAACATGCCTGCTCCCCTGAAAGTCAGACTCTCTGTGTGTCTTGCGAACCCCTTGCTTCCTCCTTTAGTCTTGGTCGAATCCGCCTTTATATAGGCTTAATCGCGCGGGTGGGTGCAACCCAAATTGCGCCCATGCTTGGCGCCCACGCAACCTCTCGTCGGCCCATCCAACATCTGCATTGTTCGTGCCTTAGCCCATCCGCGAACCGCCCAAGTGACCAACACGCCCACTAGCCAACGCCCGTCGAGGTGCCATGCTCCCACCCTTGTGTGGGTCAAGCGCCCATCGCTTCGTTCACTTGGCGCCTCCGTTCCACAACGTGCATTGCACGCCGAGTTGCCTTCTCGGTGCAAGCTTCCAACATGAGCTGTGGAGTGCTGCCAACCTGAGTTCCTTTGTCGGCTGCCAACACGAGTTCCTCGGTGGCTGCAAACCTGTACTAGAGCTTCGGTTGCCAACTTGAGTTCTTTCTTCCGGCTTCCAACTTGAGTTCTCCGTCGACTGCGAACCCAAGTTCACTCCCCTGATTCCAACTTGAGTTGTGCAAGGTGATTGCCCCGAGCTTGCCAAGCACCATGGTAGTTTGCCCGAGGAAAGCGTCCAGCTTGTCTCAACTATTCTATTGTGGCATCAAGTGGGAGGTTCGGTGGGGCCGTGACACCTACCCCTTTTTAAAGATTTAGGTTATATCATCTTGTAAACTTCTTCATCGAAGCTTACATAATGATTGGGATTTATGCTAAATGAATGAATTTCAGATGGTTTTAGAGATCAAATTTATGTGAGGATTGACTAAGAGTGTTCCACATACAACAATTAATAATCGTCCGCCGACACGCGAATTTGAAATACATTGTCTCTCCGCCCATACTTTCATCTTAATGCATGACGTTAATTGGATATATATGACCTTTGGATGGATCGAAAATGTACAAACCGATCGATATTCTTCACTTCTTCGTTTATAGTACGGCTGAATCTGCCCGGGCCTCAACCATCGCATTACAGAGTCGCAAGACCGAATCTTTCTCTAACAATGGAAATTGATCAACCACAAACGGAGAGCGTTGTAATGCCAGAGAACTGGAGCATGGCTTTAAGCAGGGCTTTTAAGGCCGTGGTGGAGCTAAAAGTCACCCTCACTCGCGATTTTGATACAGAGACTGCCGCTGTCTATAGTGCCACCGGTTTCGTCGTTGATAAACAACGCGGGATTATTCTGACTAACCGGCATGTAGTGAATTCTGGTCCTGTTGTTGCCGAGGCTACATTCCTCAATCGCGAGGAGATTCCCGTTTATCCTCTCTACCGTGACCCTGTTCATGATTTTGGATTTTTCCGTTTTGATCCCGCAGCACTTAGGCATATGGAACGTGATGAAATCCCTCTAGCACCAGAAGCTGCAGCCGTTGGATTGGAGATCCGTGTGGTGGGTAATGACAGTGGTGCGAAGCTTTCAGTTTTGGCAGGAACCCTAGCCCGATTGGATGGACAGGCCCCTTTTTATAACCATGATGGATACAATGACTTCAATACATTTTATATGCAGGCAGCTCTAGGGACAGAAGGAGGCTCAAGTGGGTCACCAGTAATTGATTGTGATGGACAAGCGGTTGGATTAAATGCAGGATGCAAAATTGAACGTTCTGCTGCGTTTTTTCTTCCACTGGATCGAGTGGTAAGGGCTTTGAAAATTTTACAAACGTATAAGGACGAGTGCGACAATGAATGGCAAACAGCCCATATTCCTCGAGGCACACTCCAGATGACACTTGTTCACAAAGGATGGGATGAAGCACATCGGTTAGGGCTTCAAGGCAACACTGAACAATTGGTGAGACAGTCTTTTTCTGCCGAGACCGGAATTCTTGTTATAGAATCTGTGGTGCCAGGAGGTCCTGCCGAGAATAATAATTTAGAACCGGGGGATCTACTTGTCCGTGTGAATGGCGAGATTGTAACGCAGTTCTTAAAGTTGGAGACAGTTCTGGATGATAATGTTGGAAAAAAGATCGATTTAGAGGTTCAGAGGGGCGGGCTTCTTCTGAACGTTACTTTGGAGGTCCAGGACTTGCATTCTATAACTCCTCATCGTTTCCTGGAAGTAAGTGGTGGCGTGATTCATCCTCTATCGTACCAACAGGCTAGACATTTCTTTTTTAATTGTGGTCTAGTATATGTTGCAAAGCCAGGGTATATGTTGTCAAGGGCATGTGTTCCTTCTCATGCCATCATTACAAAATTGGCAGGAAAGGAAACTCCACGATTCGAAGATTTTCTATCCATTTTCTCCAAATTAACCAGAGGATCACGGGTTCCGCTGGAATTTGTGAGACATAGAGATCGTCATCGAAGTAGGTCTGTTCTTGTCACTGTTGACAGGCATGAATGGTATGCGGAGCCTCAACTTTACACTCGAGACGATGCGACTGGACTGTGGAAAACGACGGATGCAATGGAAGGGGAATCATCAAAATTCGATGACAGTGATGGCAATAGAGCCGAGACAAAGAGAAGACGGCTGAATGATCAAGATAATTCTGGTGGAGCACCCAGAATTAAATCTTCTTCGGCCGAGCAAGTGATTGAACCAAGCCTTGTGATGGTTGATGTCCATACACCACCATCCTTATTGCCTGACTGTGTAGGTTTGAAGCCTCTTACCCAAACAGGGGTGGTAGTCTATCATACTGAAAGCGTGGGAATAGTTGCGGTTGACAGGAACACAGTGGCCACAACTGTAGCAGACGTCATCTTATCATTTGCTGCCTACCCATTGGAGATACCTGGAAAAGTGGTTTTTCTGCATCCTCTACACAATTATGCCTTTGTTGCATATGATCCTGCTGCATTAGGTCCTGTTGGTACTGCAAAAGTACGTGCAGCAGCTCTTCTTCCTGAACCTGCTTTGAATAGGGGCGATGCTGTATTTCTTGTTGGGTTGAGTCAGAGCTTACAGGCTAGATCACGCAGGTCCATTGTCACAAACCCACATGCTTCATGGAATATTAGTCCAGCGTCTAATCCCCGGTATAGAGCCATGAACATGGATGTGATCGAATTAGAGGCAGATTTTGGGAATACATTTGCTGGTGTACTAGTCGATGAGCAGGGAAGGGTTCAGGCACTATGGAGCAGCTTCAACAGCGGTCCGATCACATTCGTTGGAGGAATTCCTATTTATGCTGTCAGTGAGGTTTTAAATAAGATCATTATTGACGGAACTACTACAGCGGGTTTACCTTTGCTTATCAATGGAATTAAAACATGTATGCCTCTTGTTCGCATTTTAGAGGTTGAACTTGATGCAACTTTACTGTCAGAGGCCCGTAGCTTTGGTTTAAGTGACAAATGGATTACAGAGTTAGCAAACAAAGATCCTACGAGACAACATGTGTTGCGAGTAAGGTGTTGTTTCGCTGGATCAAGAGCAGAAGGTAAATTGGAGCAAGGAGACATGGTATTAGCCATAGACGGGAACCCTATTACCAACTATCGTGACGTTGAAAATGCTTGCAAGCTTCTTGATGATAGCAACGTCGATAAAGAAGGAAATCTAAGAATGACGATATTCCGGCAGGGTAAGGAGATTGAGGTTCTTGTGGGCACCGACGTAAGAAGTGGATTTGAAAGCACACATATGGTAAGTTGGTGCGGCTGTATTATACACGAAACGCACTCCGCTGTGCGTTCGATTGGATTTTGGCCGGAAGAAGGGCACGGGGTATATCTATCAGGATGGATTCCTGGTAGCCCTGCTCATAGATATGGAGTTAGTGCCACTGATTGGATCGTGCAAGTAAATGATAAACGGACCCCTGATTTGCAAACTTTTGTGACTGTAATAATGGAGTTCGAGTATGGCGACTTTGTTCGTCTTAACACGGTGGACTCACAGGGAAAAAGTCATGTTTATACTTTGAAGCAAGACTTACACTACTGGCCTACTTCAGAATTTCAGTTTGACACAGAGACGGCAACATGGAATCGGAAAACGATTAAAGCTTTCAATGATGATGATATAGGTTTACATTGAAATATGTTTTTGTTATTCATTTTTTTGTTTTTAAATTTCATAGTGATGACATTTTGATGTTTTATTTTTATTTTTTTGTAATCAGGGGAATCAACAACTCCCAAGGTGCTTGCATTTGGATGATATGGGGTCATAAGCATGGGGCACGAGTAAGTTTGGGTTATTTGAACTCGTGACCTTTATTTACAATATTTCTTTCATATCAAGGGAATCGCGGATTAAACTACACCCGTGAGGTGATGACATTTTAAATCTACTTCTTCACAGAAATGTTACATATTCTTGTATGTAAAATGATGCAAGTGTATGTCATTGCTAGAATGGAGGACATGATTAGTTCTTTTGTTTTGGAAAGTAGTTTTTGGATGACAAGACTTTCTACTGGATAACCAATTATTGTGAAAGTGTGTGAGATAGACATATGTAAGTGATGACTTACGGAAATTATCTATAATATATATATATATATGATATGAGATATACTTTTGTTTAATTAATTTATGAGATATGAGATACTTTTGTTTAATTAATTTAAATGAGAGTTGTTATTCACTTTTATGTTATTATTGCATATATTTATTTTGACGATACAGACATAATTTTCAAAAATTGGAAGAAAGGGATTATGGTTGATTTGGCATGCTCCCTAATTTTTTAATCATTTAGAGATTTGAGTTCCAATTTCAATAGCTTTTACACATAACTTCCACAAAATTAAGATATAGCTTCTACACCTAGGGTTTGTGCATTATGAAGGCCATTGATAATTACACAAAGAGGTGTTAGTTCTATAATTTGTCAAGACAAAAATGAATTTGCATTGTTGAACCTATGTGTAGTTTTATGGATGACAGATTTGTGTAGCCTATATAAAATAATGTGGACTATATAGTTATTGAGAGGCATTCTAAAAATGGAGGTTTTTGATGTTTTTGTAAACCAAACCAATAACTTTGTCATCTCAAACCTAAATGGATTTGGTTACCCTTATTCTACATGTCATGTCTTCCATACTTCATGAATTGCAACAAGTTCTACCCTTCCCAATTTCCCATAAATTGCCCTTCCCATCAACATTTTTGGGAAGAAGTTGCATCTTAAATCCTTTGGGGAAAACTAGTACTCCGAGGACGACATTGAAGACTATCAACATTTTGAATTGTATGTTGATTCCTGAGATGCGACCCAACTTGACGATTATATGAACATAGATTTTGTTAGCTAGACCATGTTATTTGATAGAGATTTTTATGCCCCATGGAGACTGGAAACTGTTGGTGGCATGTGATGAATGCAAACTTTCTTTATTTTTGTATTTCCGGTGCTTTAGTATTCTTGTGTAGATGGGAAATAGCTGTACAACATATACTACATTTTAAGCATCACAAAATTTCATTCTTTGAATTGTTTGGCAGATTGTCCCACACAATTTTTAGTATCGTTGAAGGTTTGGTGTTTGATATTTAACACCCTAGTGCGATAAATCATTAGAAGTTATTTTTGGGGATGTATTTGAAAGGGAAATTAATTTAAAGATAATATCTGTCCATAAAACATTATTTGTGAAATTTCAACTTAGCTTTGTGAAAGGTTTGCCAGGTTTTGTACCACACAAATTGATCAAGTTCTCAATATAAGGATGCAATCAATGTACCTTTTCTAAAGTTGGCACTTGGTGTAGATCAAAGAATTGCTCCATATAGAATATCCATGTTATTGGATAATTACCATCAAACTTCCTCATATCAATATTGTGAATGAAGTAGTTCCTTAGTTTTGATTTGAACCCACGATAATGTCGATCTTAGAGTAATGAATGATTAAATGTTTATGGCTCAATCCACTTTTTCTCCAAATGTGTTAAAATTTATCTATATGTAACTAGGTATTGACGAGTTTCTTCTTCTTATCCTCTTATTGGTGAGTTGAATCTAGGACACGGAGGATCCTTAGCTCATTCATAAGGTACTCCCTAATTTCTTTGAGATTCTCTTTGAGGTCACATTACTTTCCATCTCTTTGAGATCATGTTTTCTTGCCATATCTTTGAGAACATGTTTGAAAGTTTGGAATTATGTTTTAGTTACCATATTTAAGATGCCATCCTTAGCCTTAGAAATTTAACCGAAAGTTCTTAAACCATGACTAAGAGTCACGCTTTAATTAAAACATTATTTAATTATCTCGAGAGAGGAAAAGTGGTCTCATGTGGAGAAGCCACATGGAAATCTAAGGTCATGCATATAAAAAATGAGAATTTAGTTGGAGAGTCATTCATTCCTCCTCATTCTTGCCATCACCTTGGACTACCATAGGTGGAGAGACCTATTCGTGCCATTGACCCTATGTAAAATGGTGCTAAGAGAGTGTACCCTTTGAGAGGAACCTGGCCTGCAGTTGTGATCCCTTGAGTCCTACGTTGAAGACTTCATGTCTAACCTATGCTAGAGCACTGGAAGGGATATGAAGGATTCTCGAGGGAGTACTATCTCATATAAGGGGCCTTGTTCCTTGTATTGTGCAGGTTTATGGGGAATTATAATTGAGGATTGGGACAGTTGTGGAGGGTTTTCCATACCAGGGGGTTGCATGTGTTGGGCTATGTAGAGGATTTTGGGAAAGATTTTCCCTTGTGGACTGATATCCCAGCTCAGGGGTGGTCTTTGTTGTAGAAATATTAAGTACAAAAAGAGCCTATGACTGGGAGGAATGTTCTTTATCTCCAGTTGGAAGAAATTAAAAGATAAGTTTCTAACTATATATGAAATGCCACGTTGATATCTATGTTTACATCTTGTTTAATTATTTTTATGTGAACTTCTAATTGCATGAATTGCTTGGCATGGTATGAGATTTTTCCTTCTAGAATTTTCCTGTAATGTTATAGTATATGCATATGTTAATTTGGGCGATCAAATATATTTTTTCCACTATAAATTGATAATGGAAATTATGAAGAAAAACCAAATTTGCGTTGAATTGTGTAAGCTATTTGAGTACCACATGGTCTCCATGGTTGAAAGAGGCTACCAGGTACATCACACATACCCAATGGAGGTGGGAAATAAAGCTCCACTATCTCCACTTACATTAAAAATTCACTTTCACCTAATTTTTACCCAACTTACTCATTAATGAGAACAATTCCTCTTGGTTTCTTTTGCACAAAACCAAAAACCAATAGACCCCCACCACCATTCCTTAACTCACCCTCGAGTAAACAAGTATGGAATCTCATCTACATGCAATTACCAAACTATCTAACCTATCTACTACTTCATCATCCTTCATGCACGACCTCCTTACATGAGCGCATACTCTTAAAACCTTTCTACAACCTCTTCACGCTTCACTTCTCTGGCCAACTCCTCAAACCCATTCACCCTTATTGATCCTCTTCACTCTAGCACAAACTCCTCAACCTCTTCTTTGGTGTAGCCTCCTCAATCGGCCAACACCTCCTCACAACTTTTCACACACTAATCCTCATGTTGGAAACATGTATTATAGATCTCCTTAAGTTCATCAACCCATCTTACTAAAATGCCTTAGATGCTATCCTGAGAAACTGCCAAGTCTACTAGGAATTGAGGATACATACGAGGTTAAGCTAGACTATCAGCCTTCCAAAACTACAACTATCCTACATCTATCCTAATATAATCATCATTTTGTAAATCATATACATGACTCTCACTGTCTAAATGTACTCATAATTGTTCATTGGGTGCTCAAAATGGTTAGTCATAAACTCTATCCGCAAACTGCCAAAACAAGCCATCCACAAAAAAAATAGTGCAACCACTAGGGTGATCAGGCCTCATAGTTACACTTGAGAACAATCCTCCTAAGTTGAAATAAATCCATAGGGATATGCAAATGGAAATAAAATGCACTTGGTCGGTTGCACCAGGTTTTTGTCTACCACACCCCTCACAACTGTTTCATCATCTTGCTAAACCCATCTTACCCCAAAACCTCAAGACTCATCCAATTTCATAATGGATCTCACCACCACGCATGGATGATTCTCAACTTTGCTTGGGAATTATAATCTTGATTTAACACATACATCATTGGGTGAATTTACAAAAAATAATAAAAAAGCAAATGAGGAAGGGAGGTTGTCCATAAATCCATATAATTGTTTCGCAACTCACTCTGCAATCATCTATTGGATTCCCACAACCACATCACAAATCTTGACACAACAACATGGCATAATGGATTATTCCATAATTATAAAACTTCCACTACTATTAATGGTTGTTTCTTAGCTTACGTGGTCCTTCTTTAACCAATATAGTTTTTATGCAACTCCCAATATGAAGAAACTATGGTCCGTTGTTTATGTATGCAATGATGTTGATCCAATGGCTACCAAAATCCTCAATGTAACCACCACAACCCTCAACCAATTGATTCTCCACTCAAAATCACAATATAGTATTGGGTTGAGCTATTAGTTTTTTATAATATGTTCTCAGCTACTGGGGAAAATCAAGCATCGGTCTGGATAGTTAGATTGCAATTGATTCACTTTGTTCTGCCATTGGTTCATCATGTCTTAATCACACCCTGATTCCACTGGAAACTGTCGGTGGCATGTGATGAATGCAAATTTTCTTTATTTTTGTATTCCTGGTGCTTTAGTATTCTTATGTAGACGGGAAATAGCTGTACAACATATACGACATTTTAAGCATCGCAAAATTTCATTCTTTGAATTGTTTGGCAGATTGTCCAACACAATTTTTAGTATCGTTGAAGATTTAGTGTTTGATATTTAACACCTTTCATATTAATATAGTGTGATAAATCATTAGAAGTTATTTTTTGGGATGTATTCAAAAGGGAAATGAATTTAAAGATAATATGTGTCCATAAAACATTATTTGTGAAATTTCAACTTAGCTTTGTGAAAGGTTTGCCAGGTTTTGTTACTGATCGTCTTGATCCACTGATACCTCTGGCCTGGTTCTTTAATTTAGGGATCCTCTGTTTTATTGGAGGTGATTTTTGTGAACATTATATATGGTTGATATGTATAAAAAAGTAAAAACCAACGATATTATTATTATTATTATTAATTCCAAATTCAATCTTTCTGAGGGACGTATTATTATTATTATTATTATTAATTCCAAATTCAATTTTTCCGAGGGACGTAGAATAAAGATGATTTAAAATGTGTTTTTTAGATCGAACTTTCAAATATAATGTAATTTTTAGGATTTATAGAACATAAATTTTGATATACCAAATAGTTTCAGATATCAAAATTCCAAAAACATAATACATTTATACGTCATAGATTATATTCTTGCAATTTTTTTATACTTGTGTAATTAATTATTTTTTCTCGTTGGTTGTGTAATTAATGTAGTTATTAACTGACACTTCTGTAGCAATTATTTCTTGATAGCAAACTATATTCTATTAGTATCAGTTTCATTTAATGGTTATTTGCAATGTTCCATTTTTAACATTTAAGTTGGAATTCACATTCACTGATAATTTGGAACCATTTTTTCGCACTACATGTTAATGAAGCTGTAACATGTTGGGTTTTGTAACTACTTGTTGGTATCGTTAATGTAGTCAAACTTTTTTTTCCAGCAGAAAAAAGCATATCCTTGTTATTCATAAAACGAATCAAAAGGTACATGATTAACAAGTCTATAGGAAGACGAATCTGAGCCGAGGCACAAAGACATGCCATCAAATCTCATAAAAACAACAAAAAAAACTGCATCCAGCCAAAACTGGGAAGTAACAAAAGACTAAATATAACATCTGTCCCAAAAACCATCAAAAAGAGTCCTGATGCAACAATTACTCAAAAAATTTCAGAGAGCCAAAATTCAGAACCTGGGAATTGAGAATTTCTTCCCAGATTAAGATACCAAAATCACCGCTCAAAGCTTAGTCAAACTTATACAATTATATGAGATATAATCTCTTAATAAATAAGTTTTCAAATTGTTTTATCAAATTTTTTATTATCAAATTTCTTGCATCATGGACAAAATATTTTTCAAATTTAGTATTCATATTTCAATGCATATCAAAATTATAAATATGAAACTTATAAATTGTGTTGAAGCCCCAATTTATTAACTAAATCTCTTTGGTCAAACTGTAATGTCCCAAAGTTGTATCCCTATTGAATAAGTCAGGAGAACATGAACATATATTGAATAAGTTAAGAGGACTTGAACATATTTTGAAAAGTTAGGAGGACTTGAACATATATTTGATTCTAGAGTTGTAACTCTAGGCATCATGGATACTATTAAAGTGATACTATTATATTTTGAAATCCAACTTGTTATGGAAAAAACTTGTTAAATGAGAGGCTAATCTTGCTAGGGGATATGACTTAAAAAAATATAATAAAACTTAATAAGAGAAACTAAGTCAAGATTGAGAAATAAGAATTATAAACTAAAATAAATATGAGAAAATGAAAATGAACCCCAACTACTTTCTCTAAATAGGGAAAAGATAAATGAAGAGAAATAAAAGAAAAAGGTTGCTCATTATTTCCTAAGAATTTATTAATCTACAATAGAGAAACTCATCCAATAGAGAATGGAGACATTCTGTAAAATTTGTAAAGAAGTAATGAACGAACAATATATAAGGGAGATTGCAGGAGGCAAGTCTTCCCATTGCCACAGTACAGGTCCATCCTGACTTTCTTATTGAGCGCTTAGTTTTTCTCAAATTGTAATTGTTTGTGGCCATCCCAAATGTGTTTTGAGGCTTGGATGTGATATCCTAGATTTGGTGGAAGAATATTATATAGGAGCCACAAAGCTGATTAAAGAGGTCCTATTGGAAAGTATACTTAAGAAAAATTTACACATGCACACATTCCCTAAGTCATTATATGTTAGAAAGCTTGGCCTGGATCGAGGGTGATCTCTACAAGGATTGAGAGCTAATGAGTTCTTGTTGAATCTAAGGTTGCGTGGAATGTAATTGTTCCATAACCAATCAATTGGTCAAATTAGATAATAATTCTATTTATGCTGATTATTCCATTTTGTTTATCTTATATTTTTCGTTATCTTTCATTTAAAATGTTAAAATGAATATTATACTGCTGATTTGTAAAATATTTCAGAAAAATAAGGATTTGCAGATTTATAAACTAGAGTATTTTACTTGTCTTGGTAGAGGTGTCCTATATATGTAGCTACTAATTATTATTTTTACTTTTTTTTAAGATTTTGTTTTAAGTAAATGAATTTTTGACCTGTAGCTTGAGAGATATTTTTATTTTAGACTTATTCCTAAACAAAAAATTATAATTATTATATCTATTGAATAGAAACGATGTTGAAATAATAAACAATACACATTAATAGTTAATAATATTCTAAATGTTAATATTATTTATTTATCCTGCTCTTAACACCCTATGAGAGAAATCTCTCATTATAATAGCATAGGTATGATGGAGAAGGGATTTTACTACTAGCCAAAGCCTTTACTCCATGTGCATATTAAGGCACTACTAATAAAACTTTATATATATATATAAAACATACAATGATTCTATCTACCTTAAATAAGGTCGAGCATCGCGAGCTTCAAACCATCTATAATATACAATATTTAAATAAAAAAGTGATAAAAAACATATACCATAAAACACACTTGTATATACAATCACGGATCGAGCCCGTGGGATATCCTTTGTCTTAAAAAACGCTATATTTATACATTTCAAGTATTGAAAATGAAATATATATATATATATAACAAATCGCTGTTCAAAACCTGTTAGGGTTACGCATTAAACCACATCATTATATATGTAATGGAAACTACAAAATTGACATATAAACCCATATAAGACATGGCAATACATTTGTTAAAGTCCGTGTTAGGATGAAAGGATTAGCCTATGAAAATGTTAACATTGAAACAATAAATAAGTAAACATTGTCAATACATTTCTCATAAGTACGAATGGCTCATGTAAATTTTTTTAACCATGAATTTATTCTAGAGATGGAAATAAAACATCAACATAGTTGTATAGAAGACCCAGGACCGAATTTGAGGTTGAATCTGAGCAATGCCCTTTACCAAATGCAATAGTACCAACATATGTATAGAATAACCATATATGAACCTAAGAACCAAATCGATAAACCTATAGGTTGAACCCCAGTGGATCCTCTTTCCTTAACCTCATTCAAATAAATTGTAAACAAGATCAACACATTTATATAATATAGTTCAGGGCTGAACTTAGGGATTTTATAAATTATATAAGACACAATACTCACACAATGTTTTAGAGTTATTTTTTCATATTATCCATACAAAATTTAAAAGATAACATGTCCCATTAGTTTCAAAATGGGCACTCTCATGTCCATCAAAACCATAAATAACAACTGAACTTCAAACACACAATTATACAAATTCTAGGTGGAGGTCCTCAAAAGAAAGTTCTGGCCTTACCGAGGTCCATTGGGTGTTTCCATGACCATTTCCACTAGCCCCAATAGTTTCAACTTTTACCATTCTCATAGTGTCTTTCCCCTTATTCTTGTTAGGAGGAGGTGGCTCGTTGGATGGGTGCTCAAGGTCATTAGGGTTCTCTAGAATGTTTACCAAATCTTGGGCTTTGTTTAACACCCTATTTTACTTAGATTTAAAAGCTAATTTAATACACATTTCTTAATGAAATTTCAAACAAGAACTAGTTTTTAAAAATAAAAATATAATCAGATAACTAGCAAAAATTGAATACTCTAAGGCTATGAGAAGAATCTTTACTTACCTTATTGATGACTAGTTTATCAGTTTTTCTTGTAGCCCTTTTCCTCCTTGATCGATCAGATCCTCTATCCACAACAACATTTGGGGGGACAACTCTCCACCCAACCAAACCAAAACCAAAAGGATGAGGCCCCTGAGCCCTCAATAGTTAACATTATTCCAAACCAGATATACCATAACTCTTTTCATTATTTCTCCCAAAATCAAATTTCCACCCTCTCCTCCTCCTTATACTCCCTCTTAATAGGCACACACATAATCCAAACCAAAGAAACAAGCAAGAAACCCCAAAAATCCCCCCAACAAGACTAGACCCCCTCCTCTTAGTATTCCCCCCTTTTTATTACTTAATTTCCATATTTTATTCAATTTCTTGCTTTTTGCATGCATGACACACTTGTCACTCACACACCTAATTTAAGTTATTATGCACATTTTCATTTTTAATTGGTTTATGTATTTATTGAAATTTTTACCATTACCATATACCATACACTAATGCCTAAAGTTGGGGTGTTCAATACTCCCCCCCTTAGGAAACTTCTTCTCGAAGTTATAACTCCATAGCAACAAATACAAAGATGTACTCAATATGTCATATATATAATATGTAATATAGATAGCTAGTACTATTGGAAGATGAGATATTTATATGTGTATCCATCACATAGAAATATCCCACCTACACTAATATAGTCATGGCGCCCTAAGTTAGGACATGCATTGGATTAATTTCCTAGATGTCTAATATGAAATCAATCATACAATTGTGCATTAGTTCATTACACCTTCAAGCATCAATCCAATCAATAAAGGAAAAATAAAAGTACACATGAACATGAAACTTCCTCTTTCCTTACTCACCCTCTCCTTGAGAATCATACCATCTGCCACCTCCATAATCCTCCTCACCAACTCTGGATGGTCTCACTTGTTAATGCTTAAATCTTGCATACATGTGACATTTAGGATAATCTTGTAGAAATGAATCATCAACATACAAAATGCATCTCACCAAAGGCATCCTCATTAGACCCAGAAGACAAATTGAGTCCCAAAATGTCGAAGTCAGTCAAAATGGAAAACCGCGCGACTAACAATATTGGAAACCTGCACTACTAGTGTGACTCCCCCTATCATACCCGTGCGATATTTCTCTCAAAACCCATGCGAGTGTTACAACAATGGGACCACATATTTCTGTGGTGCATCAAAGGCTCATAATGGCTATCTTGGATCCAAAATTCGAACAGGGACTCCTCACATTATTAGGAGTATTGAATAGCCCCTCTCATGTACTTGAGAAACCATTTTAAAAGATGGAGTGTTCACATATGGATCTAGATGTTTCTTTGCTTCCATTTGGCCTATAAAAGGAATCCACAGGCATGCATTCCATAGGATAAAATCATACCAAAGTTATGTTGTTGGAATTGCATTGAGAGATTCACCTTCAATCTACTTCCTCCCTCATATTGACAGACGCAAAACTCCCTTGCTCTCTTCCCCTAAGAGAAAAGTGTTTCTCCATTGTTCTATCAAAGTTATCCTGCAATTGTGTTGACAAAAAGGACCTCCCTAAGGGATATTGTTGGCTTCCCTTGAATCTTGCACCTCCTAGGTGACACTATTGTATTTAGCTGGACCATTGGGAAATAAAAACTTTGTTTGGCACACTCTTGCTCCATCTTGTTTGGTTTATCTCTTACCCCCTTTTTATTTCAATTTATTTCTTGTTATTTTGTTTTTCTTTCTAATCAAGAGTTTGCTTGGCCATTTGGGGTTTTCAGTTACTAAATTCTCAAACACAAACATTGGGTCCTTGCTACAACCTCAAGGATACTCTCACTTTGGGAAGGTTGTCCACCCTTGTGGCTATTTTTCCCACAGCAATATTTATGGCGACTCCACTCTTATTTTTGTTCATTGCATGTTGGATAGGTTTTCTTTTGCTAGATAACTTATTTTGTCTATTGTTTGGTGCAGAAGCGTAGTGTCCAACCTCTCAGCAACAAGAATTTTGTGGCCATCTGCCTAAGATTTTTTTATTATCAGTAGCACAATTCCTAGCATCCCGTATGTGCTACATCATGTAGAAATAATATCGACGGAAGCACAAGTCACGCAGTTGAATTACTCTATAATCCGTGCATTAAATACACATGAATTTCTCTTCCCTGTAACTGCGCTATTAGTGCGACTGTGGGTCCAATACCTGTGAAACTGTGCATTTTATTTTATTTTTATCTTTGTTTTCACAATCATCTGCAATTTGAATGTTTGTCTAATGAACCAGAAAGTAAAACTCAGATGTAGTTTAACTTTCTTTAGTAATTAGTCACTTCTTGAAATATTTTAGTCCAAAATATTTTGAGGATTTCAATGGGCCTCTTAGTACTCACTAATGATTGAATGGACATGCTTTCCGTCTCATTGGAATTGTCAGTCTAGGAAAATAGATTTGGCTATCTCTAGTTATAAATATTTTGCTTCTTGCTTATTTGTTTATTTTATGCAAGATAGTTTAGTTCACTTTCCTCACACAAGCGAAGGACCTAAAGACTCCTTTACCTGAAGTATTATCTTTGCGTTGAACTCCTAGTGATCTTGGAAAATAAAAAAAGGGTGATAGGTTTGAAATACCTCCTTTGCACACATTTACTTCATTAAAGCATCATGTGTAGTTGTTATTTGCTTAGAGGTTAAATAGAGTGGATGTCCATGTATCTTTACTTTACTATCTTTTAGTTAGTTTGCAAATTTTAATTCCATTTTATTTCCAAACATATGTGCAATTTCCACTTAAGAACACACTAAAAGACCTAAAGACTCTTTCACATCTAGTATTCTCTCCATCTTGCACTCTTAGTGATCTGGATGGATCATAATGACATGAAATTTTGGAATATCTCTCACACTCTTTAATCAAATTTGGACCTTTTAAAATCAACATTGCACTTGTAATTCTAAAAACCAACTAAAATCCTCCATAGGAGGTCACACAATAATATTTTAGTTATTTTAGGATTGATTGGGCTATGCATCCAAATAATTCCCACCAATATTTTGAATTCTTGAAACACAACATTGTTGACTTATAGGGTACTTTAAATCCTACTATAAGCAAGTGTCAAAAGAGAAACTGGATAATAAGGTGTGATTCCAAAGGATGGGAAATCCAAGGTATAGCTGTATCTGCTCACAAAAAATAGTCACTCAACGTTTTTTGGAGGCAACACTTTACTGCATAGGCATAACCACTTATCCACACTTGACACGGCTATCTTAGTGGACAAAACCTAGGATATCACCACGGAGCAATTGTGAGTGCAATCGAATCCTGAGTCGGATCTCGTTAATTGTTGGAAATGTTTCCAATCCTTTCAGAACATAGCCCAACAACATTACTTGATAATTGACTCTATCTTACCTTCACTAGGCAACATTGGGGGATTTCATCACCGTTAGCATGTGAGCTATTGGAAGTCCCAATGATTTTTGAGAGGAAAGGATGTTACATCTTCTAGATAATTCACTTATTTATTTAGAGGATCACCTAACTTTTAATTAAAAAGAATTGACTTGTGCACTATTTGCACAAAGACTGAAGCACCTATCACTCACTTTGCACCATATTGCATCTGTTGTGGTCGAAATATTTTTTCATTTGTTCATATGTGTTTATATCTCTTTATAATTACTCTCACTTAATCACATAAACCACCACCATAGGGGAACACAAAAAAATGAGGAAGTCTCTTAGACTGCAAGGAATTTCTCCTCTATAAATAGGTTTTTTTCCACTTTCTTATTGTGGTACACGAGGGATATATTCTAGGTGGGGACATTACCAAGCCTCGTTGTTAGGGTTAGTTTAGCTAGGACACACCTTTCTTAAATCTCCCACTTCTCCACTTATTGTAGATCATACAACTCCCTTTACCTCTCCACCTCATGGAAGAGGCAGTGCTTCATCTCCAACTTTTTGAGGGAATAATCCCCTAACATCTCCTCCTTCAGGAGAGAGGATACTGCCATTATCACCACCCTCACCTCCTAGAGGGAGCAACACACATAACACTATGTCGGTACCAATCCCTAATACAAACCTTCCTTTCATGGTGAGCTTAAATCTCCTTGAATTGTCTAAGCTTATTAATGACGCCATTCATCATGATCCAACTTGGATGGTGTCATGTCCCAAATTTGGCATTGGGTCACAATGTCCTAAGCAAATTGGCCCTATTCATTAGAGTTTGTCAAATTGATGCTAAAGGTCAAATAATTGCCAAGGAGGAAAATTACTAGTTTCCTAAGTTTGGGTTGGAAGCTTTGCGATTTGGAATAATGGGGATAATAAATTATGTTGGAACATTAGGATGGCATAAATATTTAATAACGGAGATAAATAAATATATACAAGTGAAAATCAAAGTGGCATTTGATCATGAAGACACATGGAGGAAGTGGGACCCACACAAGCTAGAATTTATGTGCCACATGGCATCCTCTTCTTGCAATTTTGAATCCATGGGAAGCCTAATGTTCTTGGGATGAGTTATAAGGTCAATAATACTTAGAATGAGTCAATGAGGTCGAAATATAGAGGAAGAGTAACTCCCATGGAAGAGGAAGAGGCAGTTTGGAGCTAGTGAGACACTTGGGCTAGATTCCCTAGCTCTATGACAACAATGATGAAGATGCTATGACACCTATGAAAAACATCAGACTTGAAGGCTGACATATGACATATATGACATTTCAAGGCTAAACACAGACTCCAATAGGGCACTCAAGGGTGTTAGGGAAGCTAAGATTCTTCCACATGTGATTTGGTGGAAGTGGGAGACTAGGAATTGTTGTACAAGTGGTGTTCTTTGGAATCTCTTCCCAACTTGAGTTGGCATGAGTCTCTTGGAAGGAATTCGACCCATGGAGGACATTAGATATTTATAAATGTCAATAAAAAAGATTTAAACCATATTTTGATCATTTGTAGAATTCACAATTGCATTTGTGAAGAGGGAGAGCTAGTGGATGACTAGTTTCTTGCCTTAGCCAATTTCGAGGGTGAAAGATTCCCATCCAAGTTGGTAATTGGAAAGGCCATTCAGACCTTTCATTTGGAAATTTAATGGATTCTTTATTTGTATGTGTTAGCTATATGGAATCTCATGGTTTCTTCTATTGCAGCTCACTCCTTCAACCATTTCCAGTTTTGATGGCATATTCTTGATCCTTGAGGGAGGGCGTTTTTGGTGAGCTATTGTACTCTTTGGGGGAGCTTAGAATGCCTAATTTATTTTTTAATATGAATTAAATACTCTATTATTCATCTCCAAAAAGTTTCAGTTCAAAATTCCAAGTAGAAATGTGTAAATCTCATTTTTAATGAAAGAATAGTGCCATTTCCCCACTACCTTGTTGTGAACCAATGTACTGCTAATTATTTTGAATGAATGGATGATTATATGATACATTTGTGATTAATACACTACCATGGATGTATTTTAAAAGTTTCATGTACTGTACTTGAGCATTTGAAGTATTTTTACTCAGTTTAATTGCATTGGGAGAAGAAATAGTGTCATTTCCCCAAGGGTCGAATGGGTGATTTTTACAGCTAAATGGGAGAGGGTTGGAACAGATATAATAATCAATTAATGGTGCACATGAGATCTTAATAAAATCCTTAATACATTCCCTACCTTTTTAAAAAAATTTGAGTGGGTTTGGAGGCATTTGGGAAGCCATTTTCAGTACTTATCCCAGGGGGATTTGAACCCCAAATTACTAGTAAAATTGCATACTTGGTCCAGAATCTTAAGAGAGTTTGAAGAGGTATTTTGGTGGCCATATATCATCCCTGAAAATCATATTCAATTCTTAATATCATTCATACACCTTCCTTGAATATTTTAAGGCATTTGGAGTCAATTTGAGACGTAGAAACCAATACTAGTCAAAGGGAATTACTAGTAAAATTCCCTACATTGGCCAGAATTGAAATAGGATTTGCAGAAGTATTTTAAAGGTCCAAAAGCATCCCTGAAACACATATTTATGTTCTAAAATCATCCATATACCTTCTCATAATATTTGGGAGAAATTGGAGCAATTTGGGGACCTAGTGCTCAAAACTAGTCAAAGGTCTAACTAGGGAAAAAAGTGAAAAATTGCCATTTTAATAAAATTCCTAACAAGGGATATTACAGTGGTATCAGAGCATGGTCCTTGCACCTGTGGATTAGGTACATACATTCAAGAATAATTGGCATCCATGTCGTACTATTATGATGAATCCTATGAGTACAATTCTTATGAGGAATATGAAGCAGAATGTGAATGGTACGAGGAAGAGGTGCCATCATGCAACACTTCTTACAATTTCAAGAGAAATGAAAATTATTCTTATGAATTTAAATCTGATGAATATGAGTGCATCACACCAACCAAGGATAATTCTACGAGTGAGTTCCAAATATGGAGAGAAACATATAAAACCTTGCCCCAACAATATCAAAAATATCAAGAATATCTTGCTTCAAACAGAAATACACAAAATGTCATGTCTTTTGAGTACTATGCTGAACATGTTTTTGAAAATAGGCCAAAAAATGAAGATGTGGAGTTAGTAAAGAAAGGTTTATGCCCTTCTTGTAAAGAACTTTGGAGTGAGTATCATATGTGTGCATGAAATTATGTCCCACTTGAGGAGAGCTTTTGAGAATTCTTCAAAAAGAGATTCCAAAGATATTGATCATAAGGAAAACAAGGGGCAAAATGCATCATCTTGCTTGAAGGATAAAAATGAAGAGATATCACAAGAGCATGAAGAAGATTCTATTGAAAATATGGAAGATCATTTCGAGACACCTTCTAGCTTAGACATGAACCAAAGAGCATCTACTGATGGATGCTTAAACTATGAAGGAGTACCTACTGATGGGTGCTCGCACCTATATGTTGGTGACATAGAGATCACTTTTGAAAGTGTTGCTGCAAGCCTAAGTTCCATTAAACATGATAATGAAGACCTTGTAGTAGTTGAAGAAGAACCAAGATCAACTTCCCCATCACCACTTGAGCTTCATGAAGTTGGTCCAAGCAAAAATGAAGAAGATGAGGAGGTTCATTTGCAAGAGCCTCATTTTCTTGAAGGGTCCTTAAAGATGAATGAAAATAAGATCCAAGAGTCCCTCAGCATTCTCCATGACACTCAAGCATTGGTGTCAAATTCTTGTTGGAGAGCTACTTCATTGGAGGAAACATCCTTCTTTGAAGTCATGGAGAAGATTCAAAGAGCAATGTGCCACATCAAAGGTAATTTCATGTCTTTGCTTTTGATAGAAACCATTTGTTTGAGCTTAATGAATTGTTACATGATGCATACTTGAAGAATAATGATGATATTCATAATCTCACAATTCAAAATGAGCAACTTCTTGAAAAGTTGCAAGATACTTGTTTTTCCTCCTATGTTTTAGATTGTCAAATGGTAGATTGTTTGGAGGATTCTCATGACATGGTGGATCATGATAAATGTGGAAATTTGAATGTGCTTAATGTGTTTGAAGATGAACTTGAAGAGATCCAAACACTTGATGTGGTGGAAGAGGAACTTGAATTGTTTTTTGATGAAGGTTATGCAATTTTTAAAGAAGAGCATGATTCCTCTACATTGGAACCAATCTATGACAAAGGTTTCACACTTTTGAAGTAGCTACATGATACTACCCATATGGATCCTTTCCATGATGAAACTTCTGCACTTTTTGATCATTTGGGTTAGTTAGTTCATTCTCTTACATCCTACAATTCCATGTTTTGCAGCATTAGTCTCAATGAAGTATGGGTGAAAGGGTTCTTTTTTATGGTGCCACATGAGGAGTATGGAACTCCTAGATTTACCTTTTATGATGACATGGTTGGAGCACATTCTTATTCACATTTGCAGCAGCATCATTTGTCACTTTATGATGATGCACATCTACATGGATGCACCTATGATATGCATTTGAGTCACTTGAAGACTCATGGTTTTTCTTGCTCAACACTTGGTTTATTTGATGTCAGAGGAACTTCATCCAACACTTGGGTGAATAGATTTATAATGGGAGAAAATTTTTGTTGGAAGCCAAATACTTTGCTACATCTTTATGGTTATCACATTCATGGATGTATGGGTGAGATTTATTTGAGTCCTTTGAAGTCTCCTTGTATTTTATGTCATTATTTGCTTCAGATTTTAGTGGAGACTCTTCATTCACTTCTTGGATGAAGGAATACATGGCTGAATATTTTGATGCATATCACATCCATTTGGAGCAGCATTATAGGACATGGGATCCTCACCTATGTCATTGGAGTAGATTTGATGGGTCACTTGAAGATTGTATAAACTTGGAAAATGGTGGTCTACATGCTTGGAGGTATAAGCACTTTCATGACTCTTTGATGAAGCATCTCCTTCATGTACATTTTCATTATGTTGTTATGTAATTTGATTATATATATTTTGTACTCATGATGTTTGGAAGAATGCATACGAGAAAATGAAATCCAGGAATCCTCTTATCTGATGGTATGGGTTGGAGAGCACTCTTAATTGTTGGGGCGCAATACAAGCAATGGGACCCTGGGATCATTTTTGTCTCATTGGTTTCAATTTTTTTTGGGAGAAAAGAAGTATGGGAGATGGATTCCACACTTAATAAAGTGATTTTTATCAGAATAGTGCAGCAACAAGCATGGTGGTTCCTCTCTAAAATCTTCATGGAAACTCAAAGACTCAAGGTTGGGCAATTCTATGGCAACTTCAGAGAATTATACAGAAAGCAGGTCCTTCAACACCCATGTTTGAAATTGCTAGAGGACAAGCAATATTGGGAAGGGAGGATTTGTCATGTCCCAAATTTGGCATTGGGTCACAATGGAGTAAGAAAATTGGCCCTATTCATTAGAGTTTGTCAAATTGATGGTGAAGGTCAAATAATTGCCAAGGAGGAAAATTACTAGTTTCCTAGGTTTGGGGTGGAAGCTTTGGGATTTGGAATAATGGGGATAATAAATGATGTTGGAACATTATGATGGCATAAATATTTAATAAAGGATATAAATAAATATATACAAGTGAAAATCAAATTGGCATTTGATCATGAAAACACATGGAGGAAGTGGGACCCACACAAGCTAGAATTTATGTGCCACATGGCATCCTCTTCTTGCAATTTTGAATCCATGGGAAGCCTAATGTTCTTGGGATAAGTTATAAGGTAAATAATACTTGGAATGAGTCAATGAGGTCGAAATATAGAGGAAGAGTAACTCCCATGGAAGAGGAAGAGGCAATTTGAAGCTAGTGAGACACTTGGGCTAGATTCCCTAGCTCTATGACAACAATGATGAAGATGCTATGACACCTATGACACAAATCAGACTTGAAGGTTGACATATGACACATATGACGTGTCGGGGATAAAAATAGACTCCAATAGGGCGCTCAAGGGTGTTAGGGAAGTTAAGATTCTTCCACATGTGATTTGGTGGAAGTGGGAGACTAGGAATTGTTGTACAAGTGATGTTCTTTGGAATCTCTTCCCAACTTGAGTTGGCATTAGTCTCTTGGAAGGAATTCGACCCATGGAGGAAATTAGAACTTTATAAATGTCAATAAAAAATAATGAAACCAGCGTTTGATCATTTGTAGAATTTTCAATTGCCTTTGTGAAGAGGGAGAGCTAATGGATGACTAGTTTCTTGCCTTAGCCAATTTCGAGGGTGAAAGATTCCCATCCAAGTTGGTAATTGGAAAAGGCCATTCAGAAATTTCATTTGGAGATTTAATGGAGTCTTTATTTTCAAGTTTAATATACAAGTCAGCTCATGGTTTCTTCTATTGCATCTCACTCCTTCAACCATTTCCAGTTTTGATGGCATATTCTTGATCCTTGAGGGAGGGAGTATTTGGTGAGATATTGTACTCTTTGGGGGAGCTTATAATGCCACAATTATTTTTTAATATGAATTAAATACTATTTTATTCATCTCCAAAAAGTTTCAAGTCGAAATTCCAAGTAGAAATGTGTAAATCTAATTTTTAATGAAAGAACAGTGTCATTTCCCCACTACCTTGTTGTGAACCAATGTACTGCTGATGATTTCGAATGAATGGATGATTCTCTGATACATTTGTAATTAATATACTTCCATGGATGTATTTTACAAGTTTCATGTACTGTACTTGAGCATTTGAAGTATTTTTACTCAGTTTAATTGCATTGGGAGAAGAAATAGTGTCATTTCCCCAAGGGTCGAATGGGTGATTTTTGCAGCTGAATGGGAGAGGGTTGGAACAAATATAATAATAAATTAATGGTTCACATGATACCTTAATAACATACTTAATACATTCCATACCTCTTTTCATAAATTTGAGTGGTTTTGGAGGCATTTGGGAAGCCATTTTCAATACTTATCCCAGGGGGATTTGAACCCCAAATTACTAGTAAAATTGCATACTTGGTCTAGAATCTTAAGAGAGTTTGCAGAGGTATTTTGGTGGCCATATATAATCCTTGAACATCATATTCAAGTCCTAATATAATTCATACACCTTCCTTGAATATTTGAAGGCATTTGGAGTCAATTTGAGACCTAGAGACCAATATTAGTCAAAGAGAATTACTAGTAAAATTCCCTACATTGGCCATAATTGAAAGAGGATTTGGAGAAGTATTTTAAAGGTCCAAAAGCATCCTTGAAACACATATTTATGTTCTAAAATCATCCATATACCTTCTCAGAATATTTGGGAGCAATTGGAGCAATTTGGGGACCCAGTGCTCAAAACTAGTCAAAGGTCTAACTAGGGAAAAAAGTGAAAAATTGCCATTTTAATAAAATTCCTAACAAGGGATATTACAGATGGATATGCATCCCAAAATTCCCTCATATATTCGAAAGTTTGAAGGGAAGTAGGGAGATGACCCAACAAACCATGTTATGCCATTTCACCTTTGGTGCTCTTCTAATAGAATCGTCGATGAAACTGTTCATCTTCGACTCTTCCAGAGAACACCTACAAGAGCAGTGGCCAAATGATATGTCAATTTACCATCTGTGTCTTATACTACCTTTTAGTCAATTGCCACTATTTTCTTCATGTATTTTCAATTACTCATACGTTACAACCTATGTCTTGAAATCCTCATGGAATTTTGGCAAATCACTTCTACCCATATTGTGGATCACATCCATGAATGAAATAGACGTTGAAACTTGTGCAAAATAGACATCCATCCCCATTTTTTGTTGGATTGGTTCATAAAATCACTCCAAACCATGATTGCAAGAGATGTAGCAACCACATTTCCAAAAATAGAAGAGGAGGCCATCTTGAAATCCCAACATTTTGTTATAATCCATGCACAATCTTGGTATCTATATACCACCTTTCTATATTTCCCTTGGCAACGTTCTCTAAAAACAACACCATCGGGAACATCACATTCAACCAATGGGATTACTAGGACTATTTCACATTATGGAAATGTCCCCCAACCTGCAACTTATGTATCATCCATTATGGCACAACAATACCCACTAGCACCACCTGTATTAATGGCTCCTACATTTGCACCAACTCTTCCATTTGGTTAGTTATATTATGGACCCTATATTCCTACATACTCAAATGGTATCCAAGCACCTCTAGTACCACCACTTCAAATGGCACCTCCATCTCCTACCTCCACATTGTATGGAGCACCTAATGGATATTTTCCTACAGTATTTTCCATTTCTTGGTCCTCTTGTTCCTACCCCCAAGAATCAATTGGGGGGTAAATATAATACAACCTTATCGCATGCAACAAACTCAACAATTTGAGCAGTTAAACACAACTAATCCCTCGAATCCTCATAATTAGGGGAAGAAGAATGGAAATAATAGGGAAGACCAGCAGTAGGGACAGACATCAATCCATATCCCCATCAAAACTAGAACATTAGTAACCATAATGAGGGGGGAAATAACCCCCCAAAACAGGGCAATAATTCCAACTTTAGGACCAATTATCCTTGCTCTATGTGTAGAGAGTATGGACACTACACACACCATTTCCCATTGATATTTGAGTGTCAACAAATTCTTGAGGCAAATAAGAAGGCCACGACCAACCCTCCTCAAGCACCTAATGCACCACAACCTCAACAAAATATGTTGCAACAACCCTTTTCCAATCAAGGGGTGGTTACTCAACAACCATATCCATGCCCCCCAGGTGATGGCACCTTTCAGAATATTTACATGAACATGGTGGAGTTCAACCTCTAGACCAGTGCTAAAGGATATGGCATGCTTGAATCCCCGCACGGGGAATACCTACCCCATACCTCTAGAAGGCGTTTTCAAATACCTCTCCCAAATGGTGATAAGATCCCTTGGGTCCCAAAACCACCGCTTAGTCGAACCACCCATAATCCTCACATGAAAGCTCCCCATAACTACAATCTCGTTAATGATATGGATCAATCACCTGTCACCATGTTGACATTAGAAGTTCTTTAGCCTTGACCTTCCCAAAAGAAATATTTTCTTAACGCATTAGGTGTTGTTGATCTTTCCAATTCGCATCTTATGAAATTTGATATTGACAAAGGAGAACCAAAACTACCCTTGTCAATCACTTTTTATATCCCCATCACGATCAACAACATTATCATTCATCGATGCATCATTTATGAAGGAGCATTGACTTGTGTGATGTCCACCCATGTCAAGAAACATATGGGTTCACTAGACCTAGTACCCTCATCTATCACTCTCCATGCTTATGATGGGAGGCCATCGAAACTGTTGGGTTTGTATTAGAATGTCCCAATCGAGCTAGGGGGGGAAATAATACCTTTGGATATTGAGGTAGTTGATGTGCAACTCAACTACAACATTTTGCTAGGTCATAGTTAGATGTATGCTATGAAGGTGATATCCTCCTTATTTTTCCACATCATGATGTTCCCTCATAAAAGAAAGATCATCACCCTCAACCAACTCAACTACTATGACCCAGATACCAATACCAACTCAGATAACCTCCTACCCACCATAGGATTGGCTAATTCCCAACAGTATGTTGATATTGGTCCCGACATTTACAAATATTCCAATTTACTAGGGGCATACTTAGGTCCTCCACTTGAGATCCCCGTATCTATAGATGGTATCATGTGCACTATTTTCACCTCTGAAGATAAGTCACAAGCCCCCTCAACATCAACATCAATACATACTACTAGTCATTGCATTGACAAGACCTTGAACCCCTTAGTGCCACTTGTTTTTCAAATCCCTTTGTTGTATCCCCCAATAGGAGAAGAAGGAATGCTAGTAATGCCTTAGCTCACATTGTCTAGGATCACTTTGGGAATACGTGTGTGGTACCTTACACCACCTTGCCTAGAGATGGCCTCCAAGCCATTATCCCATTATGAGTTTATCTTGGTGGCACCCATAGGTGCATCATCTAAACCTCCCATGGAAGCATTACCACCTGACTCAAACACCATTGGTCATCACTAAACCCAACGCTGGGGGCATAAATCAAACCAAGATGAAATCCATTGTAGTACCAAGTACTACAGTTGCACCTCGCATCATCCCATTGTGTGCCCTATGTGGGAAACAAAGACATGTGTACCATCCCCATTTTGACCCTTAGAACATGTTGTATTTCAATGTAAATATTGTATACATGCAATGTATGTTTTCCTAGCGTGGAGCTCAATGCCAAGGCCCTGCTAGTGGATGCTTGGTTTTTATGTAAAAGGAAAGTATTAGATATTCTGGTATCCATGTGCTATTAAGCCATATTAAGCCATGGGACATTGTAAATGATGTAAATATTAATATTGCAATAAAAATACCAAAGAAACTGGCTATGGAGGAAACTAATAAGACAGGTCCATGTGTATCCACTACGGAGAGATGAGGGGGTTGTGGGATTGGACCATAGATTTCCAAATGTCATCTTGAGAACCCATTTGAGCTTCCTTGATGACATTTAATTCTGTTGTAGGAAGTGGTTGAAGAAACTGTTCATGAAGTCAATGGAGTGTGGGAAACCCTGAAATTCGGATGGCAAGGTATGGGGCTCTGTTTGCCTTGACCCACAAGTCACTCTGCCCCCTAGGAATTCATTTTCATCATCCCCATTCTATTACGTACTAGAAACAGGAAGTTGCGGAGTAGAACAAAGAGCCGAGCAGTGATAAGAAGGAAATCGTGATTCTGGGAGAAACCTCGATTTGGAGTGCCGAATCCGCCCAGAAAATTCACGTGGGAAGTTCAATCCAACAGGGGTCCATCTAATTGAACCATAGGGAGAATTTACAAAGTGTGAGATGCTCAGAAACCCGTGAGAAAACCCTGAGTGGATAGCCGAGAACCCAGCTGCGGGATAGAGTCACTTTGGCCATAGAATTTGAGAAAATCCAAGTGGGAAGGGTAGAAGGTAGGGTTTCTTGATAAAACCAGTGAAGGCCATAGTCTCAAGGAATCAAAAGCTTGGACCTTTCTATTCCCACCCTAAAGAGCATTGGAGGGAAGGGGCACCTGAGGGACTATGCAACAGAGAAGCCCTTCCTTGTGTTTGGTGTGGTAGGTATTGTGGGTGCTAAGAGTGTCTGAGTGTGAATTTAGAGGAATGTATCTCTAAGGTTGAGCTCACTGGCTTAGAATCCTCCTCCATTGTTCCTTAAATGCTTAATAAACCCAACTGTGTGTTGTCTTAGCATGCTTGTCATGTGAAGCCATAGCTGTGAGTGAGCCTGTTTAGTTCCTCCTTAGTGGATACATAGCCCAGCTCGGGGGTGGTCTCTTAGCTGAAATAATATAGGATGGACAGAGACCTATGGTTGGGTGGAACATTGATCTCACATATAGCCAATTTCTTGGACATTTCACCTTATGAGATAAGTGCTCTCTGTGGTCCTAAATGATGTTACTTCCTATGTTGTGTTTATTTGTTATTTCAAGTCAATCTGAATGCAATGATCATATGGAATTAATCAGTAGGAAGTATTTGCATAAGCCTGAATATGAGGCTGGTTCATTTGTTGTTTGTTTCATCATTTTTCTTGTGATAATATGATGTTAGTCTTCCATGCTGTAGATGCCTTCATGAGATTTAATTCCACTATGTATGTTTACTTTGCATTGCAAATCTCCCTAGAAGTTTTGTGGTTCATCATATGGGCTTGGGGTATGAATTAGACACCCCCTATTGTGTTCATGCTCCCTCTGTGGGTCAGATGAAGGGAGGGGTCATGACAGGTTGTTACAAGGGCTCTTGACAATGGGGTAAATAGGCTTTGATGGAGTTTAGGGCAGCATTTTGTTTGGAAAAGTGACAGAGTCAGAGTTCTCAGGTGTGGAAGAGGATCACATCGTTGCATATAGCTCACCAATAGCTTTCCAATGCTATCGATTTTTCCAAAAATGGAATTAGGATGAGGAATATATCAGCTTGAGAAGTTGGCAGTAACAGGGGTACCTGGCCGACTTCCGACCTTCCGAACCCGCAGTGCGAATTGCGGATTGCGGAATTCGGGGGTGTGTTCTATCGGCATGGTGCTTTGGCGACCCGACTTCTAACTCCCGCAAGCCGGATTACGGAGTGCAGAATTCGGAGGGGTAAGTTTCCCGGAGTTGGGAATTTGGTGTCCCAACTTCCGACTCCCGCAAGCTGGATTGCAGAGTGTGGAAGTCGTAGGGGTGAGTTTCCTATAGTTGGATATTGGTGTTCCGAATTTCCGAATCCGCATCGTAGATTGCAGATTGGGGAAGTCAGAGAGGTGTTTCTTCGACGCCATATATTTTGAGTTCTGAATTTCCGAATCCCGCATCGCGGATTGCGGATTGCGGATTGCGGCAGTCAGGGAGGTGTTTCTTCACCGTCGTGTATTAGGCATTCTGACTTTTCGAATATGCATCGCGGATTGTGAATTACAGAATTCAGAGAGGTGTTTCTTCGAGGGCGTGTATTTGGAGTTCAAAATTTTCGAATCCCCCCATCGCGGATTGCGGATTGCGGAAGTCGGGGAGGTGTTTCTTTGACGCTGTGTAATTGTTGGTTCGACATTCGAATTTTGGTTGCGGCTTGTGGATTTCTGCTTGTGGAATTGTGGATTGCGTACCACAGTCATTACAACTGTGTAAAAGGGGAGAATTGTAGATAAGTTTGGAAAAAAATTTAGTAGGTTGTTCCCCCATCACTCCAAAGGACACTGATGGGATCGGGGACACGATATATGGTACTAGATCCCAAGGTTGCAGCACTGGGGCTGCTTGGGGCCAAAGTAGAAGGCATAATAGCTCTATGAATTATTCCATGAGTTACTTCTGTTAAATATGGATTTTTTTATGTTTTACATGTATTCCTAAGATGTCTAATAAACATCTCTATAATGCACAATGTTTGCAGCTGATAGCATTTGAATAGTTGTAGCAGAGAGCAACAGGAAAGGGGAAAGGAATCTCCAAGGAAATGGTAACCATGAATGACACCCAGTATCCTTACGAGCATGATGAAGATGTGCTAGGATAAAATGTGCAATAAGATCATGCTCATACTGAATCCAATGGGAGAAGGGAGCAAATAAGTCCTCAGAATTTGGTTGAAACCATGATAAGCTTTAATGAAAGGTTGATGAAGGCTCAGGAAGAACATAACAGCTCAATGCTACTATTTTGTAGAGCCTCGCTGATATGCAACATAGGGTAAACCTTGGGTCCAACCCAAGCAACATAGGTAAAGAAGAAAGAGGTGTAGAGAGTCGCTCTAGAGGTTGTTCTATGAAGAGGACTCCAAGCCCAAGAAAGAGTTTTGTGAGCAAAAAGTGCAACACGCCCTCCTCAAGATCTTCTTCCAACAGATTGTGTGACTCAAGAAACCCTCGAAGAAGTCCAAGGCATACTTCTAACAGGTTTGAAGGAAGAAGGAAATCCAAAGGAATTCCATATGGAGGATTTAGGAAGGCAAGGTCTCCCACATTTGATGGAGAAGGTAAGACTGGCCAATAGGTAGAGGCATGACTTCTTGGGATGAAAAAATATTTCAGGATTCATGACTACTCATGAAATGAAAAGGCTAGAATTTCCATTTACAATCTAAATGGCAGAGCTTCAATTTGGTGGGAGCACCTCATGCAAGTTAAAGGGATCAGTGAAAGGAGTATCAGCTGGGAGTGATTTAACAAGTATTTCAAGAAAAAATACCTATCAGCTAGGTATTATGAAAACAAGAGGAAAGAATTCAATGAACTCAAGTTGGGCCAGAAATCTATGGAAGAGCATGCCCATAGGTTTTTGGAATTGTTGAGGTATGTGGACTATATCAAAGATGAGAGGGTTAAGATCCAGTGTTTCCTTGGAATTATACCTCAAAATTTCAGAGAAAGGATTGAGTTTGTTAACCCACACAATCTTGATGAAGCCATTAGGATGGCGGTGCATTGCTATGAGTAGAGCAAAGGAAAATCAGAGGTTCACCCAACATGGAAAGGAAATCCAAATGGGAGGTTTGATCAAAGGAATAGTGGATTCAAGCCACCATTCAACAATCAACCAAGAAATTTTCCACAGGGCCAACAAGCACGAAGTGGGAACAAACCAGCAGTTGTAGCAGAAAAAGCACCAAAAGGGCCACTTCAGTGTTGGGGGTGTAGAGGAAACCACATGCTTAAATATTGTCCACGTCAAAGGGAGAATCCCCAGAGTTTGCACCAATTAAAATGAGCAATTATAGTGGAGGATATGGCAAGGGAAACACCTCGAATCTATGCAGTGTTGGATAATCATCAGGCATACCATTAGTCAGTAGTGGTGGAATTTGAAGGTAAGATTGCTAAGCAATCCATTTCTGTTTTGATTGACCCAGGATCTACTCATAGTTATGCTTCTCCAAGAGTGGATGAAGGTTGTTCTCTTAGAAAAATGAAGCACAATGAGTCTTGGCTAGTTCAGTTAGCCACAGGGACCAAGAGAAAAGTGAGTGAAGTAGTGATGGAGTGCCCCATGGAGTTGAATGGATTCCTCACAAATGTAAATTTGAATGTCCTACCATTAGGATCTTATGATTCTCTAATTGGTATGGATTGGTTGGAAATCCATAGAGCCAAGATAGATTGCTATGAAAAGGTACTTGAATGCATTGATGAAGATGGTAGACCTAGATTGGTAAAGGGAATTCCCAAGCAAGTCTCAGTAAGATAGATTTCATTCCTACAGTTGAAATGTTTTTATAAGAAGGGTTGCCAATTATATGCAGTTCACATATCAGATTCATCAAAGGACCAAGGACCAAGGATATAAGACTTCCATTTGTTGCAAGAGTTCAAAGATGTGTTTTTGGATGAAGTTCCCAGGCTGCCACCAAAGAGAGATATTGATTTTACCACCGATCTTGTTCCAGGGGCAACACTAATTTCTAAGATCCTTATAGAATGAGCACGCCAGAATTGATAGAGTTAAAGATGTAACTACAAGAATTAATGGACAAGAAGTATATCAGGCCAAGTGTATCTTTTTGGGGAGCACCGGTGTTATTTGTCAAGAAAAAAGAAGGTACATTAAGGCTGTGTATTGATTACAGGAAGCCAAATAAAGTGACAGTTAAGAATAAGTACCCATTGCCAAGAATTGATGATTTGTTTGATAAAATGAAGGAAGCTAAAGTGTTTTCAAAGATTGACTTAAGGCCTGGCTATCATCAAGTGGGGATAAAAGAAGGAGACATTCACAAGACAACTTTCCAGACAAGATATGGTCATTATGAGTTCACAGTGGTGCCATTTGGTATTACCAATGCACCGCTACATTCATGTGTCTCATGAATAGTGTCTTCAAAAAGTACTTGGATAAGTTTGTGATAGTGTTCTTGGACAACATTCTTGTTTATTCAAAGAATGACGAAGAGCACGATGAACATCTAAGAATGGTGTTGCAATTTCTTAGAGAACACCAATTGTATGCAAAGCTTATCAAGTGTGATTTCTATCAAAGGAAGGTACATTATTTGGGTCATGTCATCTCAGAAGAAGGAATTGCAGTGGATCCAGAAAAGATTGAAACCATAATGGATTGGCCTACTCCAAATAATGTTAGAGATGTTAGATCTTTTATGGGTCTTGCAGGGTATTATAGAAGGTTCATTGAAGGATTCTCCAGGATATCTCATCCAATTATTGCAGAGGAATAATGTCAAATTTGTATGGTCTGAAAAATTTGAGAAAAGCTTCCAACAGTTAAATAAATTGCTTACCTGCGCTCCTGTTTTGAAGATTGCAGATCCAAGGAAGGATTTTGTAGTGTGCACAGATGCTTACATCGAAGGGATAGGTAGAGTACTCATGCAAGAAGGGTTTGTTATTTTCTATGAGTCAATGAAATTAAAAAAACATGAAAAGAATGATGCCACGCATGGTTTAGAACTAGCGGCCATAGTACATGCTCTTAATATGTGGAGACATTATTTGTTGGGAAGAAGTTTTGAGCTTAGGACAGACCACATGAGCTTGAAGTATGTGTTTGACCAACCAAACTTGAATGCTAGGAAAGATAGGTGGATGTATTTTATCTGTGAATTTGATTTTTAAATTAAGCATGTAAAAGGGAAAGAGAATAAGGTTGCATATGCTCTCAGCAGAAAGTTTCATGTTGCAACATTAAGTATGTGCAAATCAGATTTGAAGGCAAGAGTTCTTGAATCCCAAATCAGTGATGGAAGTTACCTTCAAATTAAAGAGAAATTGAAGCAGGGATATATATATGAAAAGGGTGCAGGATATCATCTTGGTGAAGATGATATTCTCCTTTATTAGGGTACTAGATTGTATATTCCAAATTGTACAGATTTAAAGAAGCTAGTGATGGATGAAATGCACCAAATGCCATACTCTGGACATCTAGGATATCAAAATACAATAACAACAACAAGAAATCAATACCTTTGGCATGGGATGAAGAAGGACATAACATAATACATTTCTAGGTGTCAAAAATGCCAACAAGTCAGGGCAAAACATCAACATCCAACAGGATTATTGCAGCCTTTTCCCATTCCGGAATGGAAGTGGGAAGTGATTTCTATGGATTTTATAACGGGTTTTCCGATGACAGTGAGGAAGCATGATTCAATTATGGTAGTGGTGGAAAAGCTATCAAAGGTATCTCACTTTATTCCAATCAAGTCCACTCATAAGACAAGTGACATAACAAATATTTTCATGAAGGAGATATTCAGATTGAATGGATTGCCTAAAGCAATAATTTTAGATCGAGATGTAAAGTTCACATCCAATTTTTGAAAGGGACTATTTCAGGAATTGGGAACTCAGCTGAATTTTAGTACAACATATCATCCTCAAACATATAGTCAAACTGAGAGGGTGAATCAGGTTCTTGAAGACATGCTGAGAATGTATGTGATGGACAAACCATCAAAGTGGGAGGACTACCTACACTTGGTAGAATTTACATACAATAATGGACATCAAGCCTCACTGGGGATGATTCCTTTTAAGGTATTTCATGGAAAAGGATGCATGACTCAAGTGAATTGGGATAGTTTGGTGAAAAAGGTAGTGCTTGGGCCAGAGATGATCAAGGAAATGGAACAAGAAATTGTTAAAATCAGGCATAATTTAAAGGCAACCCAGGATAGGAAAAAGAGTTATGCATATTTGAAAAGAGTGCATAAGGAATTTAAGATTGGGGATCATGTTTATTTGAGAGTGAAACCGAAGAAAAGTTCCCTAAAGTTGGGTAGTTGTGCCAAGTTGGCACCAAGTTATTGTGGGCCATTTGAAGTCCTTGATAGCATACACTAGGTTTTTTGGACCCAAAATCCGATGGCCACAAAGTCGGATTTTCTACATCTTGTGGTCGATTATCCGATAACTTCAGTATTTTTTTAACGTCAGTCAAATTTCGGATTAAAACCGACGGCTCAGACATCGTTGGTTCTTCGACGCCCTCAGCAGTCGGATAACCGACGCACTTCACAACTGAAAAGGGCTTGGATTTGACGTCTTTTGCCGTCGGATCTATGGCATAGTCGTCGGTATTTTTCACTATGGCAGTGGGATAACCGATGCCACTCAAAACTGAAAATGGCTAAGCACCGACGTATTTTATCATCGGATCTATGGTAAAGTCATCAGTTTTCTGCACTATGGAGGTCGAAAAATCGATGCCAATCCCAATTGAAAATGGCTGAGCACCAACGTATTTTGTCGTCGGATCTATGGCAAAGTCATCGGTTTTGTGCACTGTGGAGGTCGGAAAAACGATGCCCATCCCACTTGAAAATGGATGAGAACTAACGTGTTTTGTCGTCAGATCTATGGCAAAGTCGTCGGTTGTATTTGTTATGGCCGTCGGTTATCCGACACCATTGCGAAATTAAAAAAAAAAAAAAAACATTATTGTTTGGAAGTGTATGTTGTTGATATAATTCCAAATAAAGGTGTAGAAGAATTAATTGTAGCAAAATACAATAAGGAAAATATTGGGGGTAAAGGAGCTTGTACAAGAAACTCAAGAAACAATGGAAAAGTTGTAATGGATATATGTTGCAGTAGTGAGTGGTGTTGTTTTAGAAGATGACACTATATAAGAGAGTGGTGTTACAATGGTGGGGTTGCAAGGAGATGATATTTAATTAGATGTAGTAGTGGAAGATGCAAATGTGAATGTCTTATTCCCATAATGTGTAGTGATTTGATATCATTGTAGATGACTTTGAAAGTGCAACAAAAGAAAATAGAGTGGATAAAACCAAAGTAAAAATATAGCAGTTGTATCATAAAGAGTTTATGGAAAAGAGTGGAGATGAAGTAGAGCAACACTGTGTTGAATATGATTTTCACCGTGTAAATTGAAGGATTCCTGCAAACACAAACCACTATGTTACGCGAACTTCTTTCAGGGATTTGTTACATTTGCTTCTAAGATCTTTCATCGCTTTGTTACAAGAATATGTTTGACCTAAAAGTACACTTGATAGGTTTGGATGGAACATATTTCCGTGGAAATCCTCTTTATGTTCATTCTCGAGTGACTCGATATTAACAATTCCGATTATCACAAGGGGATACATAATGTTAAAAAAGGCAAATAAAGAAAACACATAAAGGGATACGTAAAGTTGACAAAGGAAAATAAATAAAATCTATAATTTGCATCGAAAGAATAATCGAGTACGAACTGAACTGAGGAGATTCAAACCTGCGACCTATGTCTAGTCCCAAGGCTACCACCTTCAATCCTAACCTTATCAATCAATTCCCATCGCCATTTCCTCTCATACGAAGTCCCACAACCATTTCTCTCGACACACAGTACTCTTCATTCATTCTGCATGCATTTCACTATGCAACGATATCAGATTCACTACATTTTTCCTGAATTAATGTCTCAATTCAATATGACCCACGCCCATCGTCCAAGGAGTGTTTTCAATGGTCTTGAGTTTCAGCCTAGAAATGGTGACGATTCATGGTATTATGTTTCCCTTCAACTGCGATATGGAAAACTCATAGTCCACTACGAAGGTTTGTCTGACAAATGTGACTGTTTGGGTCATGCTGAATCGAGAAACCGAAACCATCACATTTGTCAGAAAAACCTTCGTATGAGAGCTTTGATTTTTTCATATTGCAACTGAAGGGAAACATAATACCATGAATCGTCACCATTGTCAGGATGAAACTCTAGACCGCTGGCATCACTCCTCGGATGACGGGCGTGGGTCATATTGAATCAAGAAACTAATTGAGGGAAAGCGCAGAGGGAATTTGAGACTGTTGCATAGTGAAATGCATGCATAATGAATCAAGCAAGGTGGTAGCCCGTCGCCTCCCACTATGAAATGCATGCAGAATGAATCAAGCTGCTTGAAGGTGGTCTCCCATTGTCAGTTGCACTTCAAGCTTGAAGGTGTTAGCCTTGGGACTAGACATAGGTCACAGGTTCGAATCTCCTCAGTTAAGTTACAGCCCTAAAAAATGACGAACATTGACAACAGGCAGCATGTTTCTAATTTTTGTTGGTGTATGCTAGATTAGTTGCAAATATCATGCTTCAAAAGCCAGGCTTCAATGGTAAATAGACCATTTTGGAAGGGTTTAATGTGAGGTTAAGGATATTGATTCCAAGGAAATTAAAGAGAAGGCTAAGGATATTGATTCCAGTGCATCATTTACTCAGCCTTTGAAGTTGTGGAAACTCAAAATTTGTTATGATGAGCAACTAGACATCACAACAAGCTCCAAGAAATTGTCAAAATTTAGATGACACGCGAGTGGGTTGTAGAAAGCCAACATCACAGCCATTCATTGAGCTCCTCTCTGTTTCAAGAATAATTTTATATTATTTACTGAACAGGGCCAACCACATGAAGGTGGAAGCTCTTATGCCCCCTCCCCCCCTCACATCACTCTCAATTCCCCATACCCAATGCATGTACTTGAAAAAAACAAATACGTGCAAATTCATCCATATTTCATCATGAACTTTCATCTACCATTCATTCAATAAAGGCTAACATTCATTAAACCATTGTTTCATTCAGTCAACACATTCATACAATAAAAGATAACATTCCATAAACCATTCATTCATTCAGTCAATGCATTCATTCAATAAAAACTGACATTCAATAACAGTAACAGTTTACTACACTGAATCATTAAACCATTCATTCATTCATTAGGCCAAAAATCATTGACGATATATTGTTATAAAAAATAATTAGACAAGTACATTTTTCGAGTCACTTATTTTTAGTTTTTCTTCTCTTTATAAGTGGTAAATAATCTCTAAGAGGAGCATCTACGTTTGGACTTTCTCTTCCAGTTCTTGGTTCTTCATCAGGCGCTTGTGGTGATGTCTGCATCCTAGAGTGTCGATCTAGACGTGGATTTTGTGGCAAGGGGTTTGGATTTGCTGCAACAATGTGAAAATGTTACATCGTTGTATTTTTATATTGTAATGACAAGTATTTCATTTAAAAAAACATTACAAAGGTGTTTTTTTACCTGGTGTGGCCACATAATGTAGTTCATGTTCTTGTCCATGCTCAACCTGTATCGTTTCACCCTCTACATGCTCTGTAGTTGAAATATGGTGAACTACAATTAATGTTCACCATTTGCAATGCTATACATAAAATTGTAGCATATGAATACATTCATTACCAGGATTCGAAGCATGATCTTCGGTTTGTTGTTCTCCCTCCTCGACATTAGGGGGATCATTGCTTTCCTGCTCAAAACAGAGTCAATATTTTTTGTCAAGTATTTATAACGAATAGATTGCACAAGCGGTTAATCTTCAATAAATTATATAGATTCTATTTACCTGTGCACCGGATGGATTGGTACCAGAAGACTGTGTTTGGCTAGAAAAGCTTTTTCGGCGTTCAACAACAGCTCCAAATCCTTCCTTGAAGCCAAGCTTCATGTCTTCCTCATTGGCCTGTTCATTGAATCGTTCGGCCTGCATATTTGCATAACGTCGTTAATTAACATCTTCTAGTGCAATACAATGAAAAATAATTTGCAATTTATTATTTGTATGCATTATTGGTTTTTCGAAACTTACAAATCGTGCCGCGAAACTGGAATAACCACCAGGCCCAAGCTTGTGCTGATCTATTTTTTCAAGTCTTGCCTTTGTGGCCTTTGATGTGTCTGAAAGCCTATGCAAGTGTTGAAATACGTTAGATGTTCCAAGTTTGATATAGAAATATTCAATAATAATAAGGTTTTGAATTACATTGCAGAAAGTATTGCATACCTCCCTGTGCCTGGTGTTATCTTTCTTTCTCTTCTATGAGCCCTCTCCCTTCCATCCTACACTAGAGCTCTCCACTCCATTGGTGGAATCATTGGAGGGCACTCATACCTAGGGTTTTTTTTCAGGTGGGTCCTATATTGGTCTCGGACAACCTTCACATGTAGTCCAGCCTTTTTCATGACCTCGACTTTATTGAAGGTCTTGTCGCCGAACAGGCCAACCAACCGATTAGTGAGTTCATCTTTTAAACATTTCGGTTGTTTATCCCACCTTTCTCGGATGGTGGGACCGAAGATCTCCAAGCACGCGCCATTCATTTGTTTATAGAAAACAACATTTCCTGCGAAATGATCATGCCATGATCATAATTAGTTGAAAGAAAATGTTTTATCGGTATATTACAATGTAGTTATAAACACTAACTTGATCAACGTATATTAATTACCTGGGACCTTATCAATTTTTATTGGGATGAGATCTACGTCGACCAAAATTTTTACCTCCATTGTTCCCATGCTATTTACATGAGAAGATCTTGGAAATGTAGCTAGGTCGATATCAATATTACCAGGATTTTGATCAATGTTGACCCCTTCTTCTGGAGGATCCAGTGTGCATCGGTCACTAGCGGCCAGTGCGCTCACAGTTGGGGTCCGTGGTGTGTTAGAACGTGTTTACGACTGTTCAGTCGACAAAAATGGTGAAGGAGTACTCGATGCACATGGATTCATTTTCTTATGATGCCATGTCTCTCCACGAGCCTCGCTGGGGCCAACATCGCCTCCACCACTATTGTGTGTTTTCTGATAGTTCTGTAAATACAAACCACGTCTTACACGTTCAGTACTCTCATATAAAAGAGAAAATTATAAATTCATAAATGAATTATTTTATGAATCAAGATTCCTCAACTTACTTCCAAGGATTCAGATTTCCATTCCAACAATTCAATCCTTGCCAAGTTCTGGCTTGTCTGCGGAATCTTTATTAGCAGAGAAACGAGTTCCGCACTATATTTTTTCAACAATTTGTCTATCATCTTAATCGGGTTTGTGGCTTCACCAATTACGTGGGAATCTTTAATGATCTCAGCCACTTCAGGATCTACTGAACATTCTTCTAATGTTGTTTCATACAACGATTCACTGGGCTGCAACAAAAATATATAAAACACTATTGAGTTATATCATGATAGATTCCTAAAATTATATTAACAAAACATATCTATGATCATGATAGATTCCTAAAATCACAACTAGGTTTACTTGGTGCCTGGACGATGGTGTCGTCTAATCCCCAGCTGTCGACTTGCCCCGATCATTGGGCCCCTGCAAAAAAAATTAGAAAACATTATCACAACGAAACCAGTATACACACGAAAAATACATAACAAAATACACATTATGCTACGTATTATATTGGTACAATTCCAATGGATTATACCTGCAACGTAGAGGATCATGATCCACTCCGAGGATCATGATCCACTACTCGGATGAATGCTCATAGGTGACTTGCCCCGATCTGTTAATATCGGGGAGCTGCCCCTTACATATACCTAAATAAAAAACAAAGTGAAAGTGATCACCTAAACGAATCCAAAACTAATCATGAGAAAACACATAGATTAAAAACTATTATTAAGTATTATATTTTTACTATTACAAATAATATGTATACTTGTTGCGTCGAGGGTACGGTGACCCTTGCAGAACCGGACTACATAAAAAACATAGAGAAAATTACTACGTAAACGAAATAATTAGATAACATTATAGGAACGAAACCAATATACTAGTAATGAAAAAACAAATGAAAACAAAAAACTATTTTTTCTTATTATATTTGCATTATTACAAAGACGTATACCTGATCCCTCGAGGAAGATGTACTCCTCCGACCATCTGCTGGCGTGTTTTTATCCCGATCACTAGCCTGCAAAGTAAATATGGAAAATTTAAACGAAATAAACTAATGAAAAAATCCTTAATATGTTAAATTCATTAATAAAAGGTTGGGTAAATTTTTATATGTACCACTCCCATAGTAACCTTTTTTTGTATATACTCAGTTCAAATTGTAATTAATAAGGAACTCTTCCCCTGCAGATATTGATTTAATGGCAACTACAAAAACACGGTTTCCTTCATGCCCCTCAAATTCGAAGTTTGGTTGCTTAATTGTAGACCCTAGTTGTGTACTGTTTATAAACCCTGCAATATTCCCTATGGCCTTTGGCCTTCCGTCCATGTACAACGATGCTCCTTTATTTTGATTTTTGTCTTTCAACTGTAAATAGTTTGTTGACAATCCATAGCTATGCATACTTTTTGTAAATTGGACTAGGCGCATCCAATCTGCGTAGCTGTAATAGGGTCCAACATACACCATCAATTTTGTACATGTGTTGTAAGGGACCCTTATGCCATCCATGCTGAAAAACCCAAAACTATGTATTCATGACGGTGATACTAGATATATCCTCTCAATCACACAAAAATCTGTGTTTGGTTGAGGAAGATCCTTGGGTACCCATTGTTTCACTAAATGTATGTACCTCAAGGGCACCTCGAGGTCGTCTTTTGTCTCATCACCATAGTAACATGACCCCCCTCGATCGTGAAAAAATTCATTGCATTTATCAAATTTTCTTCTGGTCTTTTGACATCTAGTTGATATAGCTCTTCTAGACCTACTGGATGTCTCACTTTCCTCTGGCCTTCCTAAAATCCCCTCGCTCGAGGAAGATAGATCTGACAAATACCTGTTTGGTTCTACCTGCACCATGGAAAAAATGTTTAGATACGACCACAAGGCATAGTGCCTCTTAAAAGGTGACGTTTAGCGTCTTTTATAATGTTACTTGATCCTCATTCCCTTTCTCAACATGTAGGCATTCAAGCGATGAGGAAGACGATCACTTTATCTTTCTTATGAGTACAAATTCACACAATTATGAGCTTTCTTTTATTGCTCCTTTGTGTCTTGACTCCCATATCAAACCATCCAACTATCAGCTTTGTCATCATAGCCCTAAAGTCTCTCGCATCCCATCAGTTTGGGCTCATCAACTCCGTAATTGAAGTCCAGTCACATTTAGTAAGATATTTATATGCAACAATAATAATATAAAATAAAAATCACTAACCATTATGGAAAACGTCTAAAAATTTTTATGACTTTCAAAAGTAAGATATTTTAGGTGGTTAATAAGTGTTCAAAAATCTTCAAAAACAATATTTTGTATAATGTTGTGGAACTTGTATAATCTTATTCAAGCATGGTCTTCTTAGATGACTGAAAGTAATTGAATTAAGCAAAAACGGAACCGTAAACATGTAAGCTGTTTTGAAAAATGGTAGCTTTCAGTCATACTCCCAACTAATGCTTCATTTGGACAATTACTTGTAATATTGACTTAGGTTATTTAATTCATAACATATATTTTCAATCATATTGACATAGAGAAAAGTAGGGCTTTCTTTATATTATCATGACATAGTTACAAATACTTTCTTTTCAATCTTTATGAAAATTTGAATGGACATGCCCCACTCATAGCCAAATACTTTTGAGATATTTACAACTCATCGGAGTATGGGGGACCATATAATTCTCGAAAGACATTGGATTCAACAACCCATGCCTTTGAATAAACAAACCTTGGGACCACGAGTCTATTCCGATGCATGTGGATGTCTATGTGGGTTTTGACAAGCCACTGTCGTTCGTTTTTAACATAGTACCCAAGGATTTGAGCCTCAGTAAGCTTTGTCTGCAAAATATCTTTGACCTGTTCGAGAGATTCTCCAACTTCCCGTTTTAGATTATAAATAGCACCTGGATCTAATGCTGTCAGGTTGGTGTCGAATGACCGCCACCATTCTCTAGTCCAATCAGGGACCAACCATCCAGGATCCTCATGGATATGTGTCATTTGAGGTCCAAACTTTAGCATGGTATAATATGTTCTATCTGTATTTTCTTTTCTCAAGAATTTCCACCATAATTTTTTATATTTTTCATAATTGTGTGTAGTACTTGGAAACTGGAGACTAGCATCTTGATGTGACCATGCTTCCAAAGAATGTATCCGGTTAATATAGTAGTATTGTTGGTCTAGTCGTAGCCCGAGGTGAGGTGTAGAGCCCTCCGTCGAGATTAAGTTAAGATCACGGTAGAGGTGTGTTAACCAATTGCTTGCATCAGCTGCTTTTCTCAGGGAGTTGTTGTAAATCATCTCTGGTACAATACTGGATTCCATAGGCATTCTTCTGAGTTCTGGCACTAGTCTAATAAAAGCATCAGATCCATGTAAGTTAGCATCTAACACTTCAGCATGTCTCAACTCCCACCTATGTTTCCAGTCTTGCATATAATCCAACCAACTCATATTATCATTGATAGTATAGATATGATTTTTTCCTCCGGTCCAAGCAGAGATTTTCATGTTTACTTGTGGGTTATGGTCCCACTGGATCCGGCTTTGACCTTCTATGCTTGCTTTCCTCGTGCTCGCTTGCACCAGGATCGCTTGTTTCAGGCTCGCTTGCTTCAGGCTCACTTCTTAAAAATTAACAGCACACTTCTGTGTCAAATATTCTCTTGTTAAAAAGGAAGGATTGCTTTTTGCTTTCCCAGAAATGTGCTCATGAACAGTACAATTATAACATCAAAACAATGCTTGTCATCTTACAAACTTTCCTTTTGCTGTTGCAAATTTTATTGTGTTGTTTAGCACAAATGGAAGACTGGAGCAATTTTTTCTTATGATAAAGCCATGGTTCAACAAATAAAGTCATAGTTCTACTCAGTTTTCTGTCAGTACACTTATTCTCCAAGATAATTTTTCTCACAAGTTCAATCGAGGAGTTCCACCACTCTTAAAATTCTTTACCAACAAATATAATTTGATTACCAACAATTTTGTCTGATAGGACAAGTCTTAACTAGTTAATTCAAATTATTTACCAATATTTTATTACCAACAATTTGATTACTTAAGTCTTATAACCAACACATATTTGATTTCCTGGGTGTAGACATTTCCTGTAATATACTCAGAAGAGTTACTTTCAGAAATGACTGTGCCTCTTAGAGGCCAGTCAACTCTAGGAACCAAGTGACCCTATTATAGGGTTAGTACAAACTAGAGAGAGAGAGATGATTGGGCTATGGTACGGTCAATCAAAGAAAGTCAATGATAGTCAAAAGGATCAGTACAATCACAATAAATATGAGCTGACAGTTAGTAGACTAAGGCCAAAGAGACTCACGGCCTCCAGTAAGGTGCAAGGACAAACCAAAGGGTAAAAAAACCAACCAGTAAGGTAAAAGTAAAAAAGAAAAGAGTGGGTATAAATTAGACTCATAACCATTGGGACTAAGGGGCTGTACTACCTCAAATGTGGACAAACTATGTCCATAGTTATACCCACAAGACCAAAAACATAAAAGTCGGTACAAATCTAAAGATAACTCAATATCAGTAAAAGACCCAAAAGGTGATAGGCAAGGTACCAAAAAAAAATGAAAGGACAATCTACCACAAGACCAATACTTAATAGGGTGTACGGATCAAAAGTGAATCAACCATTGTGGGGAATGTACAAATATGGTCAAATTTATATTGCAATAGCTCCTTGTAACTACCTGTTATTTGACATGCCAAAGCAATGGAAGGTGAAATAGCAAGCAAAACCTCCTAACTAAGGTCTAGAGGGTGGTACGAAGTGGGTATAAAGAATCATAACAACTTGGACAAAGGGGGTGTACCTCAAATGTGGACAAACTACCGTAGTACCCACAAGACCAAAAACATAAAAGGTGGTACAAATCAAAAGATATGCCAAGATGAGTAAAAGACCCAAAAGGTAAAAAGCAAGGTACCACACAAATATTATCGACAAAATGGAAGGACCATAAGACAATCAACCAAGGTGGGGTACAACCAATCATCTCTCTCTCAAATGTACCATTGTTCCATATAACCTGAAAGACCATCATCACAGTAAACGGAAAAGTCCACGCGGATGATGTGATCACGTGGTCCTCTAGACTACTCCTAAGGTCAAGTGTTAGTGGCTCCATCAAGGGGTGTTCAATCCCTTGAGAAGACCATCTAACTCAACCATCTAGGAGACCTAGGAGAAGAGGACTTCACACATCATCATATAATGGGTAACTGACCGTGTAAGAACTCAAAAACCCTAAAGCAACTGAGCGTGCAGAAGGGGAGCTAGGAAAATACAAGGCTCGCAAGCCAACAAAGCAAGCTCAAAAAACTGTATTGGGACCGGTGTCACAGTAAGCGAGCTGAAAAAAAAGTGGCCAGAATGCCAACAAGCAACACTAAAAAGAAAAAGACCCTCTAAAAAGGTGAAATAGCAAGAAAAACCTCCTAACTAAGAGCTGGAGACCTCAACAAATTGTATCCTTTGCAAGGTGATGAAATCCAAGTCGAACAATACAAAATGAGAGACCAATAATGGAAGGATATCCCTCTACTGAAAGGGATTATGGGTAAAAGAGCCATAGTAGAAAAGTCACTAAGCTACCTCGTTCATGACACGTCGGAAAAGGTTTTCGGCGCTTCTGCCTTATCACCCTTGTATCACTAATATGGTGGCCGAAGAATACAAGGAAGAAAATGATCGATGTTTCCTTAGGGCTAAGTGGAGTGCAGCATTCCAGAGAGTCTATTCGGTTCTCGATCTCGCGGCGGTTTAACCCCTGAAACAACAGGAGGCCCCTCCATAAACTGGTCGATGATCGTGTCAAGAATTACAAGAGGATTTTAGCACCCTAGAGGAAAACAACTATGTCTCGGATGATAATGACAAGGGGGAATTATTTGGATGCCTATCCCCGATGTCCTAGCTAACTAAAAAATTCTTTTTATCCTCAAGTGAGGTTAAAGTGTGTTGAGTTAACGAGTTAAATTTTAATGGTTGTATTACTCAGTCGGGTGATGGAAGTGCAACTCGTGGTGTGATGACTGACTCAAACCATGCAAATGCATATGAACAAAATAAGCCTTTCCTTTCAATGAATGCTAGCTAAGGTAAGGAGAGAGTTCTTTCAAACTATAACTACTCTTTCAAATTAAATGAATGCAACAAGTGTTCAAGTTCATTCATGGGACCTCAAAGAGAGCTTCAGATGTACTCAATTCATGCAAATGAATTCATCACATAAAACAAAGTGATAATAAATATAAGGAATTGTATATATCCATGTTCGTAATTCTTTAGGCACACTTATAACATTCTTCAATCATTCTTCACAAAAACACAGTGATAGTGAACTACAACTCCTCTTCCTCTAGGAAACCATAAAATACATCTAATTACATCATTCATTATGCAGGATAGAATTGTGAACTTAAATAATAGTCATTTACTAGTACTGATTACAATGTGACTCGATCCGAGGAGTATTACCAGTGGTCTTGAGTTTCAGCATGGCAACGGTGACGACTGGCGTGGGTCACCATTGCCAAGCTGAAATTCAAGATCGCTAGCAACACAACTGTAGGCCAACTTTATTTGATATCCAAAATAACTATTAGATGGATTTAGATAATTTTGCACCAATTTCAAATAGAAATCAAAATTTATAGGGTTTTGGTGAGTTCTGGGCACCTTGCAGCCGCATAGGAAACCCTAAAACAACGTTGGGCATATTTCAGGGGGTCATCTTTTCAAATGTTGGACATATTTCAGCCATTGAATAAGTACTAGTAGTCATAATTATGAATTTTACGCCACAAACCTCAGTTATCCCTTGCAACAAGTTATTGGAAGCATAACTATGGAACAATCAACACCTAATAAATAAGTGAATCCTTTTTCCCTTCTGCTAGTTTTTTGATAGCTAAAAATAGGGTTAGGTTTAGAGTTTTGAAATCCTCTTAGAACCTGTATTATTCTTATAGAAGTATAATTCTAATTATGGTGAGTTGACATGATGAGACACTATGGCCTTTTAGAGTTCTCTACAATATGCTTTTGTCTCTCTTCTATATTAGTATCACCTCCACAATTCTACTCATACTATGGATGACCAACACCTAATGGAAAAGTGAATTGTTTTCCCTTATTTTGATAGGTTTTTTATAAAAAAATTCTCTTGGAAACTCTATGATACTTGACTGACTTTGGTGAGCTGACATGAATTTGATGAGTTGACTGATTTTGCTGAGTTTGACTGTGCTTTGACTAATTTTGACCTTCCTTAGACAATGCTAACTTTCAGAGTGCTGATTTGACTATCCATGTAAAAGGTCCCTCTCTTGAGGACGTTTTATCTAATCTTCTCTAGCATCAAGTCACATTGAGGAATATGGGAGAACCACCTATTGAGGTCAAGCTCATTCAAAAGCTATATCTTCATCTTCTTAGCATGAGTTGAAGAAGTATAAAGGAGAAAAAACTCACATACAATTTTTGTCATAAAGAAGGCCACACCTTCACATATTGTATTTCTTGTCTTCAAAAGATTAAAGAGTTTGGGAAACAAACAAGTTGTGACAAGTGAATGCTTGAAGATATCGCTAGATCCTCTCACAATGCACATCTTGTTGTGCATTGAACATTTTGGCCGAACATTTTGGCCCTCCTCTTCATAGGAATGGATTGGCAATTCTAAAGCTACCACTCATAGGACTAGGAATCAACACTTCTTCGGTTGTTGATAGTAGCACAATGGAGAGAGTGGTCATTGGTGATAAATCAACCTTGTGAATTTTAGAATGTGGTGATGTTATCATCAATACCATCGGGTCTAGAGATGTCCTTCATAATACATATTCTAGGTGTTGGGTCAAATATTTCTTCTATTTTTTAACCATACACACCAACAAGAAGGTCACCTTTAAGATGAATCAATTGGTTGAAAAGGACGTGAATGATGGATTTAAAGTGGTTGCTTGAAGGATTTGTGATGAATCTATTCAAGTGTACAAGTTGGGAAAGACTTCGTACTTGAATGCAAGGATTTGTTGCTATGTTAGCCAATGTTGGAGACATTGGCATGCTATGGGATGAACGTTTGGGGCATACAAATATTGGTTTTTAGAATATGAGACATTTGCACATTGCTGATCTTCACAAATTGATTTCGCTAGTGGTTTCTATGAATGGTGGGTGTTGGGGAAACACTATCAAGAGTCCTTTGGATATACACACTTCAACCCAAGGATGAAGCATTTGGGAAATTCAAAGAATTCAATTCATTAGTGGAAAATAAAACATGGAAATGATTAAGTATGTTATGATTGATGATAGAGGAGAAAATACCAACTATGATTTTAACATTTCTCATGGGGAGAAGCAGTTGTTTGTGCAACCCACATCATCAATTAGACACATACTCATGATATTCAAGGTATGACACCATATGAAAAATGTTATGGAAACAAACTCTTAGTGAAGAATAGATTTATTATGGAGATGGATCGATGCATGCTTCTCTTGAAGCAAATTGAGCTTAAATCACGGGGAGAAGCAGTTGTTTGTGAAACCCACATAATCGTGTTGTTCAAGGTATGACACAATATGAGATATGGTATGGAAAAAAAATCTTAGTTTTGTATTTCAGAATTATTGGATCAAATTCATGGGCTCGTGTTCTCAGTGAAAAGTGAAGCAAATTGGAACCTAAAAATCATATATTAATTACTAAGCAGATAGATGATGCTGAGGGCCTTATTTAGGGTTTTTCCAATACTAATTTTATGGAAATCTTTTCTCCCATACTGGATGCTCCTTCCATCACTCCTCTAGGAAAAGCATTTCAATGATGTTGAAGAAGACTTCTTTATTGACCACTTTGATCCAACGCTTATGCCTCTAGCTTGGTCAAGGCCTACAAGTGGGTCATATCCACACTTTTGGACGTTGTTTGTTTTCTTATTGTTGGTCATATAGATCAGGGGATTCATTTTTTACACAATTAGGGTAACATCTTATTGATCAGGAAAATAAGAAACCCTTTATTCATGCATTTGCATCAATAAAACCAACTATGGGGCGGTCTCAAGCAACGGAGTAATAAAACCCTCTTTCAATTCAAAAATTCAAGGGGGTTGCAGGGAAGAATGGTTAATGTCCTTACCGAATACATCGAGCCCTTTTTTTCCATTGTCAGTCTCTTAGTTGAATATGGTCTCCGCCGGAATGCCTCCTCTAGGCACATCAATATCCTTTGGACTTCCTCCTCCAGTTGGTGCGCCAATATCCTGATCTACAATGTGGTCTCCACTGGGTGAATCGATCCCCTCTATTATCCTATGGGAGTGGGGTTTCTCTCTGTAAAGGTCTCGATAGCCTCTAGGAACAAAAGTCTCCTCTACAATGGGAGCGCGGTATTGAAAAAATCCAACTATCCACTGGTCTATCCCGCCTGTCCTGCTGCTCGCGCATCTGGTCACTCCAACTGCTAACTCATCGGGTCACTCCCTCTCCCTTGCCACAATCACAAATTACCTACAATGTGGCCTCCACTGGGCGAATTGATCCCCTCTATTATCCTATGGGAGTAGGGTTTCTCTCTGTAAAGGTCTCGATATCCTCCACGAACAAAAGTATCCTCTACAATGGGAGTGTGGTCTCGAAAAAATCCAACTATCCACTGGTCTATCCCTCCTATTCCACTGCTTGCATGTCTGGTCACTCTGGCTTCTAACTCATCGGTTCACTGCCTCCCCCTTGCCACAATCACAAATTACCGCCTGATCTCAAACGATTTTGTTTTGTTGGTAATTTGTTTTTTATGTATTGTTTTTTAATTTGAATTGCGGATTCATTTTTTTAATAAAATCCCAACCTAATACTTTATAAATAAATACATGGACAAATAACGATGCCCTTTTTGGACTTGGTTGATGTCAACCTTTGGAAATATCCCTAGATAATTTCCAATTATTCTAATATTGGAAAACCCCACATAAATAGGGGGATATTCTACATGTGCACCCAAAATAGGGTGGTGGTATTAGACATGGTCATAGGATTGAGTGTTGGAAACCAATGTCTAATGAAGAGGATATCTAGGCATAAAAACCATGGTCCCTCTTCTAATACATTCATGTGATTATCAAGATTGTTGAAAAAACATAATAAGGGCCTTGGAATGACGAGAGTTTGAGAAATATGTGTTCCATGTAGACTTTGTAGACTTAATCCATAATGGTTGTAAATATCAATGACTCTGTTCATCTCTAGCACTCGTAGCTGTAAAATTAGAGTAATTCCCAACTTTTCCACAATGAATCCTCTAATGAAATAATCTAGATGCAAGGCATGTGCAAGGTCTTATTTCTATATTCAAAGTGCGTGATCCTCAAAGGAAAATGATATGGTCTATAACCATATCTTTTGTTCCTATGGATTAGTCCATCCAAGCAATCCCTAGTGCATGAAACCTTAGAATGGCCACCATTTTGAACATATAGGCCAAATATACCCTACTCAATGTATTTGCGATGTCACATATGGCCATTGATCCCCTATAGACAAATATTTTGTCTTAAGACTATGGATTTTGGTGCTAAAAAATTCTATGGACTCCAATAACCATCCTTGTTTCATTAATACTTAAAATGAATGCGACATCTCCTTTGCACACTAAATATTCCTTTTTTAGGGAATGTGTGGGGTGTGGGTTACTATGTATAGTCGATAATCCATATAATTTATTTGTATTTCCTTAAATCTTATATGTTGACAATAGCAATGAACTAAGCCTTAAGAACAATCCCTAGTATTTTAATTATTAAGTGATGACCATGTAGAATTTATAGACTAAGTATTCCCCATAAAGAATATATAAAGAATCATGACCATTTATATGATGGATATAGAAAAACTCAAATGAAAAGCATAATATTCAATGCTCAACATAAAAAATGCAAGGCAGGATGTGGAAAATACAATGCTAATTAAGCTTGAGAACTGTGTGTTTAATAAAAGCATAGCTTATCATTACGGATAGGAAGGGTTCATTTGACCCTTCTCTTGACATATTTTCATTCAAACCCTCAACCCCATATATTTTTATTAACCCTCAATCCCATACATTTAATTGAGACCCTCACTCCCACATGTAGTATATTTCTTCCCTAGGCCGGCATAATAGAGTAGAGTCAAACAACCCTTATCCATAAAGTTCATTGGGAAATAATGGAGAAGAGTCGACTTACCCTTCTCCATATTTATTTTTGTTTAAGCCTCCTATCACACATAGAGCATAGTTAAATAATTCTCATCCAAAAATAGCCTAGAAATTGGTCAACTCCCAGTCAAGGATAGTCAAATCAGCACTCTGAAAGTCAGCGTTGTCTAAGGAAGGTCAAAATTAATCAAAGCATAGTCAAACTCAACAAAATCAGTCAACTCTATGGGAGGTTGAATCCATGGTCAAGTTGTTTGTCAATGACAGTCATCGCCTCCTAACAGTCCTGTTTGGTGTTTGTCAACTCTGTGGGAGGTTGAATATATGGTCGAGTTGTTTGTTAAATGTGCACTGAGCATATATAGAAGGATTCAAATCAGATGGAGATGTTGTTTTACTTTTTTACCACATCTTTGAATCTAGTCTAGGATAATGAGGTAGTACCCTTACCCAAAATGTATCCACACAAATAAGAAACCAAAGAGAGGGAAAATCACTGCAAATATAATATTCATACAACACAAGTGAGTTCACTAGATGCCTACCAATATCAAACATTATTATCTAATTAGATGCCATAGTAGTCCCCATTGATATTGGGTCTATAAGGCTTAAGCCCCTCATGGGGAAAGTTCCCCCACCTCTTAAGTTTTGTCTAAATATACAACTTATGAGTCTTTGTATTACTATCACACATTCATTAGTGATTGATTATTTTTCCTAAGTCTTTCCTTACTAAGCTTCTTTCTGTTTCGAGAATAATTTAATACTCTCTACTAAACAGGGCCAACCATGTGAAGGTGGAAGCTCTTATGGCCCCTCCCCCCCCTCACATCACTATCAATTCCCCATAACCCGACAAAAATATCTATGTACAAAAAAATTAAATGTCTATATACAACATGTTTCTAATTATAACATACAGGAAAATGGAAACTCACTAAGAAACAGTTAATTTATTATTACTGCATACCTCGTAAACTTTAATGGTATTCATCATCTTCTTCATCCGAGTCATCGTCTGTACTATCATCCGATGATCCATTTTCAACATTGTAAGGATTGGCCATATCATCATCGCCATCGATGTTAGTTATGATCAGCATGTCATCGTCGATATCATCTTCATGGAGTACATTGTTTGATACATCAACTGATTCAAGAAGTTCTTCGACGTCTTCTACTGGAACATGATCATCTAACTCATGTTGATCATGATCATATTCAACGACGTCTTCTTCTTTGAGAACTTCTTCATTACCTTCATCTATGTTATACTTTACCGGCCTTCCCCTTGGATCGTGTCTCACAGCAAATGACCAACCCGCTCTACTTGGAACCTCAGAGTAAAATACCTGTTCACATTGGGTTGGAAGAACATAGGGCTTTGTTCCTGGCTCAAACAACCTTGTATTTACCATGGTAAATCCATTATCATGTTCGATAATTTTTTTATCGGGATCACGTTGATTCAATTGACAACTGTACCATTTGACAACGAACAGAAATACCTTGAAGGAGTTAAAGTCACACTGAAGAATGTCTTCCAGATACCCATAATATCGATTTTCAGAGAGTTTTGGATGTTTGTCACTTCTAGAAGAAACATTGGTCACCTCAAATACTGCAGATATCCCACAATCAGATGTTTTCTTTGTTTCATCCAACTTTTTGATGTGATATCTACATCCATTGCACCACATAGACTTATGGTGTTTTACCTACAACAAGCCATACAGGAAAAGATTACATAATGATCATCCAATATTTATGATTAACTAGTGCATATTTATAATGCCATATAAGGAAAAAAATGAGCGTGACGTACAACGACATTATTTTTTACAAAAAAAAATAATGTGGATGATTAATATGCTTACTTGCTTATCTTTTAAACCTCTTGCTAAATCGATTTCCCTTTGTGTTAGATTGGTGTCTCCATTGCGATGTGCAACTTTAACCAATGAAGCCACACCTTCCCATGATATTCCATGACCAGACTGTTCACATCGTTCAATCCATACCTTCATCCAGTCAAGATTGTTTGCGATGTATAAATGAATCGCATCCCACTCTCGACCAACTGTTTGATGACAATAAAATGAAAATTCAATACAAATGTATAGTAACTTAACAAAGTATATTACACTCTAAATTGATGCAAAATACTGAATATAAAAATCACCAGTCAAATGTGTTATATTACCTTTCACCTTCCTCGATCTACCTTTCCCCTTCGGGTACTCCCCTTCGAAACTCTTATTGGATTCCAGATCACAAATGCGACGTAAATTAAGCTTTTCTGCTAATTTAGGAAGATATTCACTAATATACAACATGTTTTGGTATACCATATATCCCTCCATCATAGAACCCTCAGCATATGCTCATTGTCTGACCAAACCCTTTATAAATTTCAAGTGCCTCTCAACCATCCACATGGACCTTGAGTGCGTAGGTCCGCATTGTTCAATCTCCTCAACTTGGTGTATGAGGTCGTGTTCTTGTGCATTGAAAAATGCCGAAGGTAGATATTTCTGCATTTCACACATGAGATGATGAATTTTTCTCCTCCAATACTTTATGTCTTCTTTATGGAATTCTTTAGATGACAACCATCTACAAGTGACATGACAACCAAATCAAGAGATTAAAGAAAAAAAAACATTATATTAAGTAACATGAATTAGAGAACTAAAATCAAATGTAAGTTCAATGTTGAATTAAAAAAACACTAAGCGCATGGAAAAAATCACGACTTACCTCATGTATTTCCCGAGACTATATATTATTGCACCGAGTGAAACAGGGTGCTCTACAGCCCAGTATGGGGGAGATGTTGTAATGTGTATGTGTCCCGTTACATGTCCCGTTACATGTGTGATGTAGCATTACATCTAATAGTAAAAAGTAATAAATTATATTATGTTGGCCATTAATAAATTCATGTCGGCTCATAAAATAAAAAATTAATGAAAGTATTTTAAAAAAATCCATGTTGGCTCATAAAATAAAATATTATGAAAAGTATTTAAAAAATCGATGTTCGTTTATAAAATAAAAACTTAAAACTTAAACCAGGGTCTATCAATCAAGAGATATCAAATTTCTTGAGTTTAAATTAAAAAAAAATAAATACACCTCAAGAAATTGGATCCCTCTCGGTGCTTGATAGATACGGGTTTAAGATGGATCTATGCTGGTAATTGACCCAATTACTAAGCAAATCTACTCAAATATAACCTAAAATTTCTCATACTGTACTCCACTAAGGTAAGATAAATGATGCTATGGTAATTTCTATAGAGAAAATATAAGAGAAATTACAACATGCCAATATAGTCGTTATTTCTATTGTCATGATGGAAAGTGTCACAAATCTAGAGAGTTAAGTGCTTTCCCCAGTGAGTGGGTTAGTTTCACTAACGAGCAAATAAATGAGTTATTCTACTATACCCTAGATTCAACATGCACAAAAGAAAAAAATATTATAATAAATATTTAATATTAAAATAATATTTATTGTCCATGTTAGTCCCCATCTATTGAAACCATGATCAATACAAAAATTTACAAAAGCAATCAAAATAAAAACATATATAATGCAAAACTTACAAATGGATGGTATTCATGTCCCCCCTCAGCGTGCCCATGCTCCCTACAATGTTTTATGGCTGTTGTGATCAAAATTCTTCTCCTCTTAAAGCCCCTGCTCTGACTACATGGACAATAGCATTTCCCATCACCCCTTCTTTCAACTCCTTCCCACAATCTAGCAAGCAATTGTCGATTTTGTTCGTTTGGATAAGGAATATTGCTAGTTGACATTTTATCATAAAGAGCTTGAATGAAGATTATCAATCTTAGAAAATGAATCTCCACACTTCGATCGCTTGAATCACAAAAACAATGGAAATAATGAAAAACAGTTCACCAAATAAAAAAACTTCTGCAAACCATCACTTGTATAGCAAACATGTCGGAATGTTTCACTTTTTATAAGTTTTAAAAGTCAACCTTCCGTTGGATATCCGACGCCTTGAACCTAGTTACCATTGGAATTTTGATGTCGGATTTCTGACATCATTGGGTGATGTAGCTTGGCGTTGGATATATGATAGCCTAAGGCTTAATATGTTGTCGGATATCCACAAAGCCATCGGATATCGGCATATCCGTCGGATATCCAACGTCGCCTTCTATCAATTTTTAAAAAATCATCAAATTTTGAAATTTTTATGGAAAAATCCGACGACACAGCCCTTTTTCATCGGAGGTCGTCGAATTTTGTCATCGTATTTTGGGTCCAAATACACTAGTGATAGGACCAATTGCATATAGGATTGCATTTCCTGCTAACATGATATCTCATAATGTTTTCCATGTTTCTTTGCTTAAGAAACATGTACATGATCCTAATCACATAATTGATTGGAATGTGATACAGGTGGAACCCGAAGGAGAATTCCAAGTGGAGCCTATGTGCATCCTCTACAAGAAGGTCACATTGATCCAGAACGGAGCTATCGGACAGGTGAAGGTGCAATGGAAGCACCTTAGTTCCGATGAGGCTATATGGGAGCTAGAGGATGCCATGAGAGAGGCATTTCCATTTTTTTTTTCAGTTTTGAGAACACCGAGGAAGGTGTTGTTCTAAGGGGGAGGGAAATGTAACATCCCCATTTTGACCCTTATAACATATTGGATTTCAATGTAAATATTGTATACATGCGATGTATGTTTTCCTAGCATGGAGCTCAAGGCCAAGGCCCCGCTAGTGGATGCTTGGTTTTTATGTAAAAGGAAAGTATTAGATATTCTGTTATCCATGTGATATTAAGCCATGGTACATTGCAAATGATGTAAATATTAATATTGCAATAAAAATACCGAAGAAACTGGCTATGGATGCAACTAATAAGAGAGGGCCATGTGTATTCACTAGGGAGAGGTGAGGGGGTTGTGGGATTGGAGCATATATTTCCAAATTTCATCTTGAGAACCCATTTGACCTTCCTTTATGACATTTAATTCTGCTGCAGGAAATGGTTGAAGTAGTTGTTCATGAGGTCGATGGAGTGTGGGAAACCCCAAAATTCAAATGACAGGGTATGGGGCTCTGTTTTCCTTGACCCACAAGTCACTCTTCCTCCTAGGAATTCGTTTCATCATCCCCATTCGATTATGGACTAGAAACGGGGAGTTGGGAGTAGAACAGAGAGCCGAGCAGTGACGAGAAGAAGGAAATCATGATTCTTGGAGAAACCCTGATTTGGAGTGTCGAATCCTCCCAAAAATTTGTGTGGGAAGTTCAATCCAACTGGGGTCTATCGGCCCGAACCCTAGAGAAAATGTACTAAGTGTGAGATGCTCAGAAACCCGTAAGAAAACCCTGAGTCGATAGTTAAGAACCCAACTGCGGGATAGATTCGCTTTGGACATAGAAATTGAGAAAATCCAATTGGGAAGGAAAAATAAGAATAGGACAGAAGGTAGGGTTGCTTGATAAGCCCAGTGAAGGCTAGAGTCTCAAGGAATCAACATCTTGGACCTCTCTATGCCCACCCTGAAGAGCACTGGAGGGAAGGGGCGCATGAGGGACTGTGCAGCAGAGAAGAGGACCTTCCTTGTGTTGGGTGTAGTAGGTATTGTGGGTGCTAAGCCTGTCTGAGTGTGAATTGTGAGGCCTGTAGCTCTGAGGTTGATCTCACTGGCTTAGTATCCTCCTCCATTGTTCCTTAAATGCTTAATAAACCTAACTATGTGTTGGAATAACATGCTTGTCGTGTGAAGCCATGGCTGTGAGTGAGCCTGTTTAGTCCTCCTTAATGGATACACAGCCTAGCTTGGGGGTGGTCTTTAAGCTGAAAGAATATAGGCTGGACAGAGACCTATGGTTGGGTGGAACATGGCTCTCACATACCCAGTTGCTTGGACATTTCATGTTATGAGATAAGTGTTCTTTGTGGTCCTAAATGATGTTACTTCCTATGTTGTGTTTATTTGTTATTTCAAGTCAATCTGAATGCAATGATCATATGGAATTAATCAATAGGAAGTCTGTGCATAAGCCTGAACATGAGGATGGTTAATTTTTTTTTTGTTTCATCATTTTTATTGTGATAATATGATGTTATTCTTCCATGTTGTAGATTCCTTCATGAGATTTAATTCCATTATGTATGTTTACTATGCATTGCACATATCCCTAGAAGGTTTGTGGTTCATAATATGGGCTTGGGGGATTAATTAGACACCCCCTGTTGTGTTCATTCCCTCTCTGTGGGTCAGATGAAGGGAGGGACCATGACAGGGTGTTACCAGGGCTCTTGACAATGCGGTAAAGAGTCTTTGATGGAGTTCATGGAATCATTTTGGTTTCAAAAGTGATAGAGTCGGAGTTCTCAGGTGTGGACGAGGATCACACTGTTGCATAGAGCTCACCGAGATATTTCCAACGGTACCAATTTTTCCAAAAATGGACTTAGGATGAGGAAGATATCAGCTTGAGAAGTTGGTAGTAACAGAGGTACCTAGCCTACTTCCGACCTTCCGAACCCGCAGTGTAGATTGCGTATCATGGAATTCGGGGGTGTGTTCTCTCAGTGTGGTGCTTTGTCGTCCCGACTTCCGACTCCTGCAAGCCAGATTACGGAGTGTGGAAGTCGAAGGGGTAAGTTTCCCGGAGTTGGGAATTTGGCATCCCGACTTCTGACTCCCGTAAGACGAATTGCGGAGTGCAAAAGTCGGAGGGGTGAGTTTCCTGTAGTTGGATATTGGTGTTTCGACTTTCCAAATCTGCATCGCGGATTGCGGATTGCGGAAGTTGGAGAGGTGTTTCTTCGATGTCGTGTATTTGGTGTTTGGACTTTATGAATCTTGCATCGCAGATTGCGGATTGCGGAATTCGGGGAGGTGTTTCTTTGTCATTGTTTATTTGGCATTCTGACTTTCTAAATCCGCATCGCGGATTGTGTATTGCGGAATACGGAGAGGTGTTTCTTCGACGCCATGTATTTGGATTTTTTCACATTCCGAATCCCACATCGCGGATTGCGTAAGTTGGGGAGGTGTTTCTTTGATGTCGTGTAATTGGTGGTCTGACATCTGAATTTCGACTTGGAGCTTGCGGATTGTTTCTTGCGGAATTGTGGATTGCGGACCACAGTCATTGAGATTGTGTAAAAGGGAAGAATTGTAGATAATTTTGGAAAAAAAAATTACCAGGTTGTTCCCCCATCACTCCAAAGTACACTGAGGGGATTGGGGATGTGACAACATGCCACTAACCTATGCCCCACCTTGCAGGAGCTCAAGAATTTTCTCAACACCTTGGTTAGTGTAACCCATGCCTCAAACACTTTAGTAGGGGGCATGCCAACCACGTCAGCTACACCCAATACTAAGACAAAGAACAATTCATTGCGCACCAACTGTTCATGCACAATATGTTATCAGTTTGGGCATTACACACATTAGTGTCCCAAACTCCCCCTATTTCGGGACACATTAGAAACCATTTTCCTCACACACCTTGTGGTTGTAAGATCCCATCCTGATCAGTAGGAAACGACCTCCATCAATGTTATCATCGCATTTGTGCCAATGTAAGGGGAACCACTGTAGGAGGCACTAACACCAAAACAATCATCACCAAATACACTAGCACCGTCAACGTTTTTAGTGGCAGTACAACCCCATAGGTGTTCATCATGTGGGAATCATACCCATATGATCTCATTAGAACTGGCATAGTCATTCCTGACTGTTCCACCCTACCACTAAGCCCGATGCATGAGCTAAACCACGCCCGAGCCACTCATCCATGTATATCATGTGGAAAATTGATGCTTCCTCATTCCAACCCCATATTATGTGCAGAACAAGCAGTATGTCTAGAACAAATGAGGCTCGAAGATGTGCATAAGGTTAAAAGTGGTAAAAAATTCTCAATATGGTTAATCTTACATGATGTGCTTAAGGTAAAAAATGGTAAAAATTTTTCAATATTGATTCACCCCCCTCTTAGTATTGGTGAATATTCCAACAATTGGTATTAGAGTGAGGTTCCTTCAGGAACAATCTAACCACTAGAAGGTAGATCCCAATAAGAAGCATGTATAAGTACATAGAATATTCCAAGATAGAATTACCATTGTTTGACAGATGAATTATTCTTTCTGGAGCATAAGGATGAAATTATTTTTGCAGTCATAGGGACTTGATGTTTAGCATGCCATAGTGAATGGATACACTATTTAGGATATTACTCCAATAGTAGGTACAACTAAAATAAGACTCTTTGAATTTAATTCAAATGCCATGTATGCTATTCTGGGTGGTCTTTCAAGATCAAAATTGGTCAAGGTTATGCATTGCACCTCATTAAAAGAAATTTGGGACAAGATCAAGAATGTGTATGAAGGATATGTTAAAGTCAAAGGGGCCAAGCTTCAAACTTACAGAAGAAAATTTAACCACTAATACTAATGAGAAAGACTATGAAGAAGAAGGAGAAGTGAATATTGAGGCATAATTTCCTAGTTTCTTAAGTGATCTAAGAAAAGAAAGGAAGAAAAAGAATTTACTCAAGGAAGAGTTGAGTGAACTAAAGGAGAGTTCTCAAGTTTGTGATAGAAATATTGAAGAAACAAAGAAGATGTTTATGGATCTAAAAGTTTAGTTGGAAGAAGCTAAGATGATTGAAGAAACACTGAAAAGGAAATTGGAAGAAAATGAAAAGCTACAAGAAGAGATGGAAGCTGAAATAGTCTCATTTAGAAAGCAATTATAGAAGAAGTAAATCCAACAAAACTTTGGGAACACCACCAAAATACTAGATGAAATCATCAACATCCAAATACCATTCTATGATAAGTTTGGTCTTGGATACAAAAAAAATGATACTGATAAGGGTTCAAGCTCTAGGATGACCATCAATGAAGCAAAATAAAGAAGTTATGCAGATGCTGTCAAGGGTTTCAAGCCTCTAAAGGAGGATATACAACAAACAAAAATAAAAAAGAATCGATAAGAAGATTGTGCATTCAGAAACACATGTAAGAAGCCACCAACAATGAAGAAGACTCAGAATGAAGACCATGATTTCAAAATATCTCTACCAACTAGAATACCACCCACATCTAGATACCAAAATATTTTTCTTGGTTTGTGTTATCCTTGTAAAAATTTTGGGCATAAGGCTATAAATTGTAAATCCTATGCATGGGGTATAAACACATGGAATGTAAATGGCTATGAAAACTCTAGGAATAATTATGCAGGAAATTATCTCAGAAATCCTCATGAGGATTTTGACAGAATTTATAACATATTTGAAGTTCTTGATTATGAAAATGAATGTTAGAAATGTAACAATTTTGGACACACAACCAGAAATTGCATAATTGGTTTGATAGTGTCTTCAAGACAAGTTTTAGAACAACAAAGAATTTGGAAAAAGAAGTAAGAAAACTTGCAAGTTGAGGAATGTGGGATTGCTTTACAATCCCAAAATAGAGGAAGTCAATGGTGTGTTGACAAGCGATGTTCAAAGCATATGATAGGTGACAAAAAAATATTCGTGTCATTAAAGAAAGAAAAAGAAGGGTCTGTCACATTTGGTAATGACAACTCAACCAAAATTTTGGAAAAATGCACAATCAATCTTGGAAACAAAGAGGCTTTGGAAGAAAATGTCCTACTTGTTGAAAATATGAATCATAATTTGCTAAGTGTCATCCATAATTGTGTCTAGGGACACGCACTCATATTCAATTCAAAATAATGTGAAATACATAAAAAAGGACCAGGCAAACTAGTAGCAACAATAACAAGGACTACAAAAAACATATACATCTTGAATGAAATTGGGAAAGAGAGTTGTTGTTTGGCAAAGGAGGATGAAAATTGTATTTGGAATAAGAGAATGGGTCGTATAAACTTTGGAAATCTTGTCAAGTTCAACAAGAGCATGATGTAAGAGAAAAGCTGGAAATTACAAAACCAACCAATACTTTGTGCAAGCATTGTCAACATGAAAAACAAACAAAGGTTGAATTCAAGAAAACAAATACTCGACAACAAATCCATTGGAGATTGTACACACTGACATGTGTGGGCCAATGAGTTAAAAAGAATTGGATGGTGCGCTTCCCATGAGTTTAAAGTCTCATGGAAATTCATAATAAAAACCATAGATATATCAATGCTCAATTAGCCCATCCATTTGCAACAATAGCAAGCATTTCCAAACATTCTGGGTTAGAATAAAATATGCATCTCACTAGATGGTTACCCTACTTCAAATATTCTGAAACCCATTTATGAAAGACTAAGCTTAATGAACAATCATTCCAGTAAGGAAAAGAAAACCATTCCACAACCATCACCTCGAATTGTAAAAATATCTGTGAGAGAGGTGGTGTCAAATTGATTTGAATTAAATTGACAAAAATTCTACTGCATTGGTGAGTTTTGTAACGAATTTTTTACCCTTGAAAATATCATTGTTGGAAATCTCTTTGGGTGGGTAGGTGGTGAGAAGAAGGGAAGGAATGACTCTATAATCCCATATATTACTAAAAACATCCAAACCACAATTAGGGTAATTGATTAAGAAAAGTGTGAGTCTGGCATTAAGAGTTCCCTAAAGGAATTAGGAGAGATAGATTGGGATGTAGCATGACTTCTCATGGTTGTAGATACTTGGAGAGATTCAAAATTAATTTGTCCAAAAGAAAGATGCACTCCTTTCAGTTTGCACAAACAATTTATTATGAGGAAAGTTGGAGTTCTATGGTCACTTGAAGAACGGGAAGGAAATTAATTATATGGACATGTTCTTGGCCTCGTGGATGTGTTAGATTAAGCCATTGGAAATATTTGGAGGTTTGGTTCTCTTCTTTGATAAGAAGTACCCAATCTCTTCATAAATGTATCTATACTCTTGTCTATAACTTACTCATCATAGCGCCTTTTCCGTACCTCATTAAATGTGGAAAAATCCATAAGTTTCTTCCACATTTCTCAAAATATTGTGTTAATTGGACAACCTTCGGTAATAAGTATTATTTTCCCCGTAATACCATTGCAATCTATCAGCCATAGTACCCAAAGTTGTCTCTTGTTGTAGTTTCTTTTCTGGGTCTAATGCGATCCATTTCTTTTAGGATATTTAGTATAATGGATATATAAGAAATCCTTTTGAATGGAGAGATCAAACAATAAATCATATCAAGATGAGAAAAATACTTCATATAAAAGTTGAAACTATACTCAATATTTCCAAAACCCAAACCTAGTAGGATTGGAAGAAGGAGAAAAAGAGCGAGTACCCAACCCAAATTGAATCATATATATATATATATATATATATATATCATGTATCGCAAATATATTTATGCAACGAAAATATGAATGCAAACAGATACCAAACTAAGAACCCATTAAAGACAATAGACTACTATTTGCAATTATAATTCTCTCCAAGAAATTTTATCCACTAAAACCAAACCGAGCTGAACCGTTGGTTGTTAAACCACGAAGAAATTGCTCTATGCAGATAGTAACATAAATATTTGAATATAATATAATTTTTTTATTTTTGTCCTCTCTATAGACCTTGTAGGATTTATCCATAAGAAGATAAATCAAAGAGGAGACTTTATGTTCATATAAACAATTTTTAGAGGTCAAGAGGCCAAACACAATCTTCCTATCAACACTTCTTGTCCCACATAGGAAGGATAGACTCTCCCACATAACAAGTCCCACAGAGGAAGGGAGTCCTCACAAGCATCATTCAACCAACTAGACAACCAAATATTATGTTAGATGGGAAGTATACATGTTCACATTTCATTGTGAAAGTGTGGAGAACATTTGTTTCCGGTTCAAGCAATGCAAGTGTAGTGGAAATATCAAGTGAAGGGAAGAGAAAATAAAATGATAAAAATATCTAGAAATAAGTGCATTCCATTGAACCTTACAAGGTGTGTATTGAAACAATGGGAAACCATGCGCTTTTTCCAAAGAGACTAGGAGAACTTAGGGCTTAGATGTATTGTAAATTTCATTTATCTATTGTTCAGATCGATTGTAATTTTTATGTTTACAAATGCAATCTAGGTGATTGTTTTTCCTTAAGGTTCATGAGTATTTGAACCTTGCTCTTATATCAAATGTAACACCCTATTTTAATTAGATTTATAACCTAATTTAATAAGCCTTTCTTAATAAAATTTGAAACAAGAACTAGTCTATTAAAATACAAATATAATGCGATGACTATACAAAATTGAAGACTATAAGGCTATGTGAAGAATCTTTACTTACCTTATTGATGACCATCTTACCAGTTTTTCTTGTAGCCCTTTTTCTACTTGATCTGTCCACAACAACAATTGGGGGGACAACTCTCCACCCAACCAACCCCCAACAAAAATCCCGAGGCCCCCAAGGCCTCAACAACTAACACTATGACATACTAGGTATACCATAACTCTTTTCACTATTTCTCCCTTAATAAGAGTATTGAGAGTTACACACTCTCCCCCTCCTTATACTCCCTCTTTACATGAAAACACACAATCAAAACTAGCACAACAAGTAATAAACCCCAAAAATACCCCAAGCAAGACTAGAGCCTCCTCCTCTTGGTCTTGCCCCCTTTTTATTACTTAATTTCCATATTTTATTCAATTGCTTAGTTTTTGCATGCATGACACACTTGTCACTCATGCACCTAATTTAAGTTACTATGCACATTTTCATTTTTAATTTGTTTATATATTTCTTGGCATTTTTACCATTACCATATACCATACACTAATGTCTAATGTTCGGTTGTTACACTCTAGCATAATTCTAGAAGTGACAAAACTAATAGATGGATTTACTGGAGGTTTCGAGATATAGGGTTCCCAATCAATTCCTTGATTTTGAGGAGAAGGAGGCTTGAAATCCCATTCGTCATTGCGAACATTTGGTTCCTCAGGCATCTCCACTATGCTTGGGTGAGGATGCAATTTATATTCAGGTCATTATAAAGGAGATGGTAGAGGAGGAGATCCCAAGAAAAAGTGGTCAGTTTGGGAAAGATGAGAAATGTTAAAGTTACAACATCATGAGTCATTATCCAGGTCAATCCTGTGTGTCAATATTGACCCTCGTGTGTCGAGGAAGTTCCTTATAGGATCCTGAGTTGGAATCATGAAACTTGAAAAATAATATTGAGTTGGACTCAAGAATGGATAAGCTTCATTTGTTGAGGAAAGTTCTTTGTATTTCAAAGTGATGATGTTGTACAGTCTTCCTAGTCAAGGCTAAGGTCTTGTGTGTCAAGACAGATCCTCGTGTGTTGAGGTGGTGCCTCATATGTTGAAGTGATGCTTTGCATGTCGAAGCATGTATGGTGTGTGATGTACTAATAACCATGGTTGCGCTATTAAGTCTCCTCTAGAGACTGACCACATCTAGAGTAAATTACTTTAGCATATAACCACTTGGAACTATAGTAGAACAATATGATTACATCATTGGCAAAATATCCTTAGTATATTTGATATGCTAATTAAGATGGCACATGTGGACCATGCATATAAGACAAGAGATAAAGATAAGATGTGATAAGATATGCCAGAGAATTCAAATTTCACATAATATTTAATTAAGAGAGAATTGGAATTGTTAAACTTTAGTAAATCAAAGGAGAACTCGAATTGACCACTACAATGATGTTAATAAGAAATAATTAGTTAGGAGAGTTAACTAAGGGATAACAAAGAAGATCTAGTTAACTAAGTGTTATTTCATTATGACACTTATGTTAAACTAAAATATGACACTTGAGTTGCAACACTTTCATAACGACACTTAAGTTAGCCACCTAACTAAGTGGGAAAGCTTTCAGTTAAGGGGCAAGTTTGTCCTAAGACTCAGTTCAGTGAGTTAATGCACTGCATGAGAAGAGGGGTGCTCTTATTTAGGCAAGATTGATACATCCAAATGGAGGGGGAGTTCTTCATGAAGTCAGAAGATAAAAATAGAAGTCGATGCATGTGAAGAATGTATAAATATGTTATACAGGATTATAAATATGTTATACAAGATTAATGAATTCAACGTGAAGCGAATTCTCTTCTCCCTTGAAGGAAATGCGCTTCTCTTTGTGTAGGATATTATTCCGAGTCTCTCTTCTTTATCTTTCTCTTGCTCTGTAATTGCACCGAGGGTGTTTGATGTAAAATAAATTGTTTGATATCTATCAATATACTAAGGAAGGTTTTTTTGGGGTTTTCTCCCTCAATCATATAGGGTTTCCCCAGGGTAAATTCATGTGTCGAATGTGATTGAAAGTGATTTCTTATGTTCGTAATTATTATTTGATTTCAAGTACTATTGTGTTTCTGAATTAAAGATAAAAAATTAACAATAAATTCATCAGAATCATCATTAAAATGCATAGAGAATCTCATGGATGTACTAGAGTTTTCGGGACATGGGGTTCCTAGATGGTTTCTTGATTCTAAGGAGAAGGAAGTTTGAAATCCCATTCATTTTTGTGAACAATTAAGTCACGAGTCATCTCCACTATGCTTGGGTGAAGCTGCAATTCGAATTGAGGCTGTGGAAAAGGAGGTGGTACTGGAGGGGTTCCCAAGTACAAGTGGTCAATTTGGGTGAACTAAGAAAATTCATCATAATCAACATTAAAATGCACATATAATATTATTATCTTTCTTCTTCCTTCCTTCCAGACATGATACTCCATGTTTCTTCTTCCCCTACTGTATCTCCTACTTTGGAAACTCATTTAAATGAACAAGCAATTACATTATCATCCGAAGAACAAATGCACACAACCAATACCCAAATAAATCACAAAGCTACCATTTTTTCCTATGCTTTATACATGGAAATCAAATCATAACTCTCCTCATGACGTAACTCAATCATCAGTAGAGGTAATGTACATAATGATATTACAACGACTCATTTTCTTTTTTCATAACTAGTAAAATAACAATGCATTCAATTAACTTGAATTGGTCTAGTTAAAGACCCTCTAGTGGAGGTTTTTGCAGATGATCCTCTAAAAAGAGCCCAAATATCTGTTTATAATGGAGGTCACTAGCGGATGTGAGCGAGCATAAGTTTTAGTGGATGTTTTTTTACAGTGCATTTTAGCTATAAAACACACTAGTGTGTATAAGCCAACAATACACCAATGCTGACATAAAACACATGGCATCGCAGCCGCAGACACCAAGATGTGAAAAAAACTAAAATTTTTCAACCAATGCGTTTAAAAAACTAAAACGCACCAGCCTTTGTACATAAATGCACCAGAGCGGTATACATTTTGAAGCACCGCTTTAGTGTTAAACAAATTCAAAATTAAAACACACAGATTATATTAATTTTTAATTTTTATTTTTATCTTCAATGAGGTTGTTCTACAAAACATCACCTGTGCAATTTAGTATCTAGGGCACCGTAGAAGGGTTAAATACAAAAATTGCTGAAATAAAAAACCTATCACATTATTTTTTTATTTTTAATTCCCATTACCGATGCGATTGTTGTAGATAAATGCAAGGGTGCTTTATAGATTTGGCAGCAGCCCTCCAAGGTTAAAAAATTAGAAATTAGAAATCATGGATTATATTAATTTTTTTACGCGGTATGATAGTTCAACAAAATAACACCGGTGCATGTGGAATGGAGCACATTGCATTAGGGTTTAATAAAATATTTACCGAAATAAGAAACATATCACATTCATTTTTTATTTTTTTATTTCCATTTCCATTGCAGTTGTTGTAGATAAATGCACCAGTGTTGTATCGCTTCAGAAGCACTGCTCTAGGGTTAAAAAATTGGAAATTAAAAATATGGATTATATTAATTTTTTATTTTAAATTTTTATTTGTGGTGCATTTTGGCTACCGAACAACACCAGTGAATTTGGCAATTGAGCGAACTAGTACAAGGTTAAATAAAAAAAATATCAAATTGAAAAAACCATTTTTACGATATCTACAGTGCTTTTGACCCCCTAAACACTGGATTCATACCTTCTCTGCTTAGACAGCCTACAATCCGTGTTCCACGTGGCTGCATTGTTGGCTTCCATTACTTGTTGAGTGGATTTTGAATTTTGCGAAATTAAAAATTTGGTGTACATCTCTACCATGCCTCCTTGGCATGCAAGGGACCAAATAAAGTCTTTGTGACCTCCTAATTTAAATTTTTAGTGGATTAAAATTTGAAATTGATCTTTATTTGTCCTTAAATTTAAAAAAGATTAAAAACTTGCATAATACGTTTGAGTCGTTCGGCTTGCACTGCATGTCAGCTCACCCTATAAATTTACAAGGTGCATCGTAGATGGTGCATTTCTATTTGTACCACACCACACATATGGTGTGCTTTATTGTACATAATGCACCATTATACCAAATTAAGAAAAAAAAATCTTAACCGATGTGCATTTTAAACATGAGTGCACCATAAAAATGGTGTGCTAATGTGTAACAGGTGCACCGTTATCCCAATTGTTTTTACAAAAATCACAAAGGGATGCACCTACTATGGGAACTCTATTAATACTTGTGCACTTCTATTGGTGCAATGAAATTTCCTCAATGCATCGGTGCTTCCTATTGATGGATGCACTTCCAAACTAAACATTTAAAAAACACAACACTTTAACCGGTGCGCATTGTACACAAGAACGCAGAGGATAGACAGTGCATTGACGTGTAACAGGTGCACTACAATCACAAGTAATTATAAAACTCATAAATAGATGCTCCTATCATGGTGCACTTTATTAATAGTTGTGCATCGTGTTTGGTGCGATGAGAGACTTAGAGTGCACTAGTGCTTCCTAATAATAGTCACACTATGAGACTTAACTTATGGAATGCACCACATTATCCGGTGCACATTGTAAACAAGAATGCACCAAGTTGACAATGCACTAACATGTAAAAGGAACACCGTTATCCTAAAAAATTATAAAACTCACAAAGAGATTCTCCTATTATGATGTGCTCTATTAATGCTTGATCATTTTTTTGGTGCAATGATGTGTTTAGAAGGCATTGGTGCTTCCTATTGATGGAGGCATCACCACACTTAACATAGTAAAAACACCACATTGGCTAGTGTGCTTTGATAATATTGTCGCAGTAATTGTTTGATGCACTGACTGTTATAGCTTGAAATGACACCTCTCCGTCCGTGACGACACTTGCTTCCCTTGGTCGCATGACGACACTTCTTGAGATCAAGTTCAGTCACACAACAGGACAATTGTGGATGGAGGAGTCATTTGGGACACTAAAAATGGTTGAAATTACCTCATTCTTGACCCATTTGATGTATATGACCCTTAGGAACATTTCTCCAGACCAAACCATCTCCTGAAAATGAGCAGAAAAGCCTGTTTTTGGCCATTTTTCACTATGAGCGCGACTCTACTGTTATAATAGTAGCGTGTGTACGCGACTTTACCTCATTCAAAGTAGCGCCCATTGCCATATGTACGCGACTTTGTCTACTATAGAGTAGAGTACACACCTGTTTTGGTCAAAATCTCGCAATTCGAGTAAGTTAAGTTGGTTGGGAAACCTCTTGAGCGGTTGTAACTTCTTTTCCTCTTCCTCATTGACTATATAAGGAGGGTAGAAGGGTCATGTGAGAGGAGCAAGCCCAATTGCAAAGTTATGCTGGAGGAATGGAGACCCTCATCCCCTCTCTTGTGCTTCAGTTTTGGTAAACCCTAGTACAATTGCTTAGAGGCTAGGATCCTTGGAGAAAGGAAGCAGGAGATCTTGAATCTAGGTTTCGTGAAGTGCCAAGCTTGAAGGAAGGTATAATTGTATGTACTTGCTTTCATTCATTAATAAAGATCAGACGTTCTTCTCTTTCCAAATATGACCTATTAATGTGTCTCAGATTTGATTACTGTTTGATTATAATATGATGTCTCTTTCTATTATGAATATCAATTTAATATATGTAGTCAAATGTATTTGAGAAAGGTATCAAGTTGTTTTGCAGGTCTGGGCATTGCGACATTGGATAAGCATTGAAGAGCGAGAGAGGCAAAGCTAGGATCAGCCTTCTGAATAAGGTGCCTACATCTCTAAACCCTAATCTCTTCATTTATTTGTTGTACTTGCAGAATGCTTGTAAGTCTATCTTTATCACCGTAAGTTGGTAGTTTCTCCCCTGAACTATAGGTGCATTTTCCCCACAACAGAATGGCGACTCCACTGGGGAAAGCCTAACTGCTTAGGGGTATCCAAGGTCATTTCTTCAGTCTTGTTTGATGGTCTTTGTTCATTTTCTTGATTAGAATCAGTTAGTAGGCTCTGTTTGACCCTCCTGGGCTTTTTACAGACCCTTCCCAACCCTTGCAAACCTTTGTGGACCCAGTTTGGGGGTTTTAACCCCGTTTTTTAGACTTTTTTTTCTTGTACGCTACTGTTTGTACCACACAGTAGCGCCCATACGCTACTTTTCCTTTGCATAGTAGCGCCCATACTGCTATGAGCGCTAGTTTCCTTCATACACAGTAGCGCTCAAAATCTGGGTTTGAAATTTTTGAGTTTTTGGGTTGTGGACCCAAATCTAGGGGCTGTGGATGCATTTTTTGGGGTCCCTGATGACCTTAGGTCTGTGTTAAATCCCTGTAAGTGGTCTCCCATCCTTGTATTGATCCTACATTCATGATTTGAACCTCTTTTGATCATTTTGGGCTTGTTTGGAAAGTTTTGGGGTTTGTTGACTTAAGTTGGGAGGTTGTGGACCTGTTTGGTGTTTTGTACCCTAATTTGAGTCTGATTGAACTTGCTTGCCCCATTTCCACTGGATTTGAAACCTCTTGAGTCTTTTTGACCCTGTTTGTATCTATTTGAGTGAAATTTCTCTTTTAGGTTGGTTTCTCGTCCTCCCTTATGCTTTTAGTTTTTCTTTTGTAGTGAAAGCTCAAGTGTTTTGGCTGTTGTTCAAGACCTTGTTTGCATTGTTTACGTGCAGACCTGACTTTACCAAACCATACTTCTTCGTAGGTCATTTGCTTCATTTGGGTCTAAAAGTAGTTTTTGTACTCTTTTCCCAATGTTTGGCATGCTTACATCAATAAGAATTTGAAAGTCATATTTGGTAGCTTTTACTGTTTCATAAAGAGAACCTGCAAGTTTCTTTGCTTTGCTTTGATAGTAGGTTAGTTTAAGTTTTTGTTTCTTACCTTTGAAAAGCATAAAGAATTTTAATTCATTTTCTAAATAGAGTACCTTGCAAGTGGCTTAAAAGATTTTAGAGTGCTTTGCATCAAAAAGAACAAGTTTTCTTTTGCATACTTTTTGGTTTGAGTAGCTGCATTTTTAGGTTTTGAGTTTATTTTTATACATTTAGACTTTATTTTTACCCTTTTTGCATTCAAAAGATTAAAAAATTGCATTTGCATATGCATTCTAGATCAGAATTTTAAGACTTGCATTGAAAAGAAAAAGATTTGTTTGGTGGTAAATATTTCATTTTCAGTACTCTATTTCTATTATAACCACTCTCACACACCCACTACCTTTTTGAGTAATCAAGTAACCTTTAAAATGAACTCTAATAAAATGAACTAGCAACATTTTCTTTTCTAGGTTACACTACACCAACTAGTTTTGGTTAGGATCTTGGGTTTAAAACACCTTAAACCACCCAAGATCACACATTGCGCAAAAATCGTAGTGAGACTATCATTAGGCAAACCCACCTCACTCAAAATTTGCCTGGGAGCATATGCAGTAGGTCAATGTGAGATCAGTTTGTGGGAATACCCCTCCTACTTTCTGTTCGAGCATACGCCAGGATCGGATTGCGTATTGGGGACTCTTTCGAGTTTCGGGCTTAGCTACCCTGCCCACGCTTTCTGATTCGACCGGTGACTGTTCCCCCAGGAGTTTTCGGTGTTGTGGTATCCTTAGTATCAGACTCTAGGTTCATACACAGGTGACAGCGGAGGGTATATCTGCTGTACCTAGGACAGACGTGGGAGGAAATCCCTTGCAGGTCTTTGGGAGGGCGGTTGGGTGATTCCAGCGCTTGCACCCTTAGTCATTGTATTGTGGACCCCGGGTAACTGTCCTTCATCCTTCGTTGATCTGTTCTGGGCCCTCATCATCCCAGACTCTTCTCCGGAAGGCATCTGTTTGCCTGGTTTGATTTACTTAGGACCTTTTTTTTTAGTGGTGTGCTCTTTGTGCTACTTGTTTTTAGTTTGCCTTAGGGAACTTCTTGTTCATTTGAGCGAGAAACTATGTCTAGCATTCCGGCGAGTGCCAATCAAGGTACCCCTGTTCCGGGGGATCCTTGTGCTGTTCCATTCATTGGAAACATTGGTGCTCCCTTAATGGCTACTCTGAATCTTCCTGGATTCACTATTGGGCTGCCGGTTTGGTTGTTTTCCACTCCGAATGCCTTGCATGCTCCTGACGCTTCTTTTGTGAGTACCTCAAATCAAGAGCATCAGAACCCTGTGCCTCCTTTGCCAGTAACATCTTCTCCTCCTCCTTCTACCTCATGTGGTGAAAGTAGCAATACTAGTAACCAGCAGTCTAAAAGGAATAGACGGGGGAAGAATAGGAAGAAGATGCCAAAACAAGGGGGCAAGCACCCTGCCTCTGCAGATCATGCAGGGGGCACCCACCCAGCCTCTGGAGGTCATGCTGGGAGAAAACTTTTAGTCACTGAAAATCATACTGAAAGTTTGTCTTCAACCACTGTCAGTCATGTTGAGGACACGTCATTGATCACTGCTAGTCATATTAATGACAAGTCACCAGTTCCTGTGAGTCATACTGGAGATACCAGATCAGCCACTGCAAGTCATGCTGAGGGAGTTGACATTGTCGACAAACCCAACAAACAGAAGCTTAAGTTCCCTTGTAAGTTTTGCGAGGGAGACCACCTTACTTACTTGTGCCCTGTACTTCCAGAAGTGCAAAAAGTGTGGTCCTTAGTTCAAAAGTCTTTTGCTTCTGAGCAACCAGCCTCTGTGAGTCATGCTGGGGGCAAGCTGTCAGCCAATGCTAGTCATGCTGAGAGTACTGACGTGGTAAAGGAGTCTAAACCTATAGGACGGAAACCAAAGTTCCCTTGTAAACTTTGTAAGGGAGATCACCTTACTCACCGATGCCCTGCCATTCCAGAGGCACGAAGAGTGTGGTCCATGTCTGAAGGAACCTCTGTTCCTGAGTTGTCTATAGATTCCCTGCAGTCAGATCAACCTTTGGTTGATAAAGTGGTTGAACCAATGCAATCTTTGGTCGACCCCACTCTTCCTTCGGAGAGTGAAGTGATTGAATCGATGCAATCTTCGACCGATCCCATCAGTCCTTCAGAGATTGATGCACCTACTACTGAAGTCTTCTGCATTTCCAGTTTGGATGTTCCTGAAAAAGGGGGCACTTCATCTGTGCCATTTGAACCCCTACCAAGCCCTAGGATTGTTTCCTTTGATTGGAATAGTCTAGCCGAGCCTCGTCTTCCTTCTTCGACACCTTTTCAGATAAAGGTTGATATCGGGAACCATACGGTTGATCGATGCATTGTTGATGAAGGTGCTTCTGTTAGTATCTTATCTGCTTATGCTTGGAGAGATTTGGGTTTCCCTAATGTTATTCTAGCTGTTAATTGGCCGTTGACCTTTGATAGAAGACCTAGTGAACCGATCGGATTCCTCCGTCAGGCACCTGTTACCTTGGGTGGAAAAACAGTCTTAGTTGATTTTATGGTTTTAAAGGACCCTATGGACTTTGATATGATCCTCGGGCGTGATTACGTTTATGCTATGCATGCTGTGGTGTCTACGCTTTTTCGTGTGATGCATTTCCCTCATAACGAAAACATTGTCACCATCGACCAGCTTGCATTCGTTGATCCTCCTTATTACCCATCTGTAGACCAGTCCGATCCCTCGTCATTAGGCACTACTATGTCACATGCGCCTCATGTGGCATATTGTTCCTTGAGTTCAACTGCTACTGAGAAGAAGTCTTTGAGTTCATGCTTACCTTCTCGGGACTTGGTCCCAGCTTTTGACCAAGTGACACCTCCATCTGAATGTTTAGATATGTATTCTATCTGGGATGATATACTTCCTTCCGACGAAGTTTTCCTAGAGTCTATAGTACAGTCTGCCATTCATTTGGATGTTGATCCAGTCGCAGTCATGTCCAGCCCCGGTTTGACCTTAAAGTTTGATCTTCCTACTGTTGAGTCTTTGGACTTTCCTATAGATCCGCAAATCGGTGTTCCTGCTGAGTTTGATTCTGCTTCTAGAATTTTCAACTCCCGTGATGATGAATTTGTTTCTACAGATTCCATCATGTCCTTCAACTTTGATCTTCATCCTGAATTTGATCTTGTTGATTGTAAGTCCTCGGGCTTGGGCACCATAGAGTCTTCATTTGAAAACTCTGCCTTGTTTATGCCTGCTGTTGATGATAGTGAAGTTGAAAGTATTTCTACCATAGTGACTTGTATCGGGTCTTCCTTTACATATGTTTTAGATATGATCCTGGTACTAATGATTCTTGGAGACAGGATTCTTAGCTGGATGTGTACTTGCTTACTGGTACTTTTCGATACCTTGTGCAACCATGTCAGGTATATTCGGAACCTTGCATATAGGTTTAGGCTTCCCCGCCGTTATGTTGCATTTGAACCTTTTGCCATCCGAATTCGCCATAGGGTCGAACCTGTTGGATATTGGTGTGTTAGCCATCTCTTTATGCATTGTGCACCAGTCCGACAGCAGAGCCTACCTAACATGGGTCACCCTAGTCAGCACCCTTATGCCATTCTGGTGCCCATGCTGAGTTTTTCTCATAGGCTCGGGAGCCTTTTTAGATTTACCATGACTTTGCAAAGAAGCCTCATATCTTTCTTCCTCATATATTTCTGGCCATCCCTGATAAGGCTCCCATCTTTATGTTCAAGTTGTATGTGCATCTGTTATGATCCCGCTTGCGCTAATGAGCCTGAAGCCGGCTTCCACGCTTTTAGCCCGTTGTATAAGCCTCCATCTCTAATCTCATTTCCGCTAAGCCCTGTATCATTTTGCCCTCACAATTTGACACCTTTTACCTGGAGGAGACACACCCTGAGTGTACTTATCTTGCTCATGTTCCTTGCATTAGGCATAGCTTTGTTCCATGCGCTTGGAGCTAGTTTCGCATGTCCCTGACACTCGTCTCCTCCCATTTCGAGCATTCTTCTGCCTTTACTTCGAGCTCGTTAAAAACAGTAAGTAGGTTTCGAGCATTCTTCTTTTACTTCGAGCTCGTTAAAAACAGTAAGTAAGTTACGAGCAGTCTTCCACCTTTCCTTCGAGCTCGTTAAAAACAGTAAGGAGGCTACGAGCATTTCTTCCACCTTTCCTTCGAGCTCGTTAAAAACAGGAAGGAAGTTATGAGCATTTTCCTATCTCCTTTGAGCTCGTTAAAAACAGTAAGGAGGTCATGAGTTTACTTTTCCGGACTCGTTAAACCTTTACGGAAAAGATCCCTATGGAGTTCTTTTAAGCCCTTTTCAGACTCCTTAAATAGGAAAAGTTTGCCGAGCATAGTTGTCTTTTCGGGCTCGTTAAAATAACTGAACCGACATCCACTTAGGTATAGAATTACCCCTTTTCCGGGCCTTGGTGGATAATTTACGGAAAAGGTATACTCTAGGTATACTCTTGTATGCGCTAGAAGAGTTCTTCTTCCATCATTTTACACTTTTTCGGGGAAGGAGACTAACTTTACGAAAAAGGACCTTTGGAGTCGTCTTTAGGGTTTTCAGACTCTCGAAATGTGAAAACACCAAGCGAGCACATACCAATCCGGGCTCGATATAAAATCCACGGATAAGTGTATAGAGGACTGTTTAAGTTTTTCAACTCTATAAGCAAGAAAACACCGCCGAGCACAGACCAATCCGGGCTCGATATAAAATCCACGGATAGGTGTATGGAGTTTTCTTCTAGGTTTTTCAGACTCCTTAAATATGAAAATACCGTCGAGCATGCTTTAGTTCTTTGTCAAGCTCGTTAAAAAATGAAAAAGGAAAGGGAAGGGAAGAATGTTAAAATATCTTTCAATATGATGGCAGCAAGTCAACTATCTCCTTGAACAAAGCACCTGTTTTGAGTCTATCAAACAAGTTGGGTTCTAGTATTGACCTTAGGGTAAACTTGATCTCAGAGTTCCTACTCCTCCGTTTGGTTAGTCTTCCAATCATATGGAGAATCTGTTAATGTCTCCTACATTGCAGACTTGCGTCGTGGTCCCTTTGTGTTTAAAGCTGCCTAAGTCACTCTTGTGTCGTGCTCACTGTTCAAGGATATAACCTGTGTCGGCCTTTCTGCAGTTGCCTTGACCTCATGTGTCGGCCATTCCTTGGTGTCAGTATGTTTCATCATGTGTTTAGTCCTACTCCAAATCAGCTCATACCTTTTGAGTGTTCCTCGTGTTGGATGATGGAGGATGCATTAAGGCCTCCATTCCAATGGACTTCTTCCCATCGACTTCAGCTCATTGTGCTCTGGGAATGAAGTTTAGAGTTTCGGTTAGTACCTTGGGGATTGCAGTCATTAGTGGCAGTTTCCCTCGCTATTGGATAGATGGGAATACATCAATGTCTCCTATCCGATGGATTCTTCAAGTGTTCGACGGCAAGACCATCTATTCGCACTTGCTTGAATGTACTAGGTACCTTGGGTTCCATTTTCATTATTGGTGGACACCCTCGCGTTTGTTAACGGTATACATCAATGACCGGTAATCAAACGATACCTCCCATGTTCGACAACAGCTCATTTATTCGCATGGATAGGTTTGTACCTTGGGTTGTTTTTGGATGAAGACCTTGGGATCCTCAATAGCATCACCTCATTTATGTTATCGCCCAAGTTGCGCAAGACTGAGCCCCACTCTTTTTGGCTCTTGATGAGACATAGATCCAGCTTGTTCTCTATGGCTATGTTCTCCAGTTTTGACATAGATCCACCTTGTATTTATGTGGCTATGTTTACACTTATGTTTCTCATGGATCCACGCTTGTATTTTAGTGGCCATGATATATGCATCAGTATTTTGGATCATTATTGTATCCTCTTGGAGATCATTTTCCACCATTTGAACATGGACAGTTACCCCATGGATAAGTTTGTCTGACTTTGCCTTTGCTTTCAGGTACTTCATTTGAGCCTATGATTCTTGGTTTCTCCATTCCTCCATGATTCCACTCTTTTTTATTTATAATGTATTTCGGCCATCGTTTCCCGCACTCCCTCTGACCTCATACATTAGGGGGCATCTGTTATAGCTTGAAATGACACCTCTCCGTCCGTGACGACACTTGCTTCCCTTGGTCGCATGACGACACTTCTTGAGATCAAGTTCAGTCACACAACAGGACAATTGTGGATGGAGGAGTCATTTGGGACACTAAAAATGGTTGAAATTACCTCATTCTTGACCCATTTGATGTATATGACCCTTAGGAACATTTCTCCAGACCAAACCATCTCCTGAAAATGAGCAGAAAAGCCTGTTTTTGGCCATTTTTCACTATGAGCGCGACTCTACTGTTATAATAGTAGCGTGTGTACGCGACTTTACCTCATTCAAAGTAGCGCCCATTGCCATATGTACGCGACTTTGTCTACTATAGAGTAGAGTACACACCTGTTTTGGTCAAAATCTCGCAATTCGAGTAAGTTAAGTTGGTTGGGAAACCTCTTGAGCGGTTGTAACTTCTTTTCCTCTTCCTCATTGACTATATAAGGAGGGTAGAAGGGTCATGTGAGAGGAGCAAGCCCAATTGCAAAGTTATGCTGGAGGAATGGAGACCCTCATCCCCTCTCTTGTGCTTCAGTTTTGGTAAACCCTAGTACAATTGCTTAGAGGCTAGGATCCTTGGAGAAAGGAAGCAGGAGATCTTGAATCTAGGTTTCGTGAAGTGCCAAGCTTGAAGGAAGGTATAATTGTATGTACTTGCTTTCATTCATTAATAAAGATCAGACGTTCTTCTCTTTCCAAATATGACCTATTAATGTGTCTCAGATTTGATTACTGTTTGATTATAATATGATGTCTCTTTCTATTATGAATATCAATTTAATATATGTAGTCAAATGTATTTGAGAAAGGTATCAAGTTGTTTTGCAGGTCTGGGCATTGCGACATTGGATAAGCATTGAAGAGCGAGAGAGGCAAAGCTAGGATCAGCCTTCTGAATAAGGTGCCTACATCTCTAAACCCTAATCTCTTCATTTATTTGTTGTACTTGCAGAATGCTTGTAAGTCTATCTTTATCACCGTAAGTTGGTAGTTTCTCCCCTGAACTATAGGTGCATTTTCCCCACAACACTGACATCTAACAGGTGCATTGTTATCCTCAAAGGAAATATAAAACCCACAAAGAGATGCACCTCCTACAGTGTGCTCATTAAGATGTGCACAGCATGTACGGTGTGATCACATCTCTACAATGCACTAGTGCTTCCTATTGATGGATGCACCTCCAAAAGTAACATAGTTAAAAATATTACCACTCTCACTCCTACGCTTGTGTATTCAAGCGCATCGTTGGCGGTGCTCTTTTTTTTAAAAGCACCAAACATGGTGCATGACTGTAATTTAGGTGTATCGCTTCTCAAATTCATTCATTTTGAGAACAAAATTATGAATTGATGTTAATAAATAACATGCTTATTTAATGAAATATTTTAATGTTTTTTATGTCTATTTATGATATTGATCGATGTTATATGTGTATTAGAGACATCAACGACAAGAGGTGGATTAGAAACAACATGCACGAGTTGACTTGTGCAACTTCGTGCATGAGTGGGAGGAAAGAGAGAGGGAGATGGATCTACACCCTCGCACTGTCAACAATCATACATGAGACCTCTTAATGGTTGTAGGCCTCCTGGATTTCTATCAAGAGGATACATCCATAAATGGGAACTCTGCTTTGTTGGTGCAGTTGATCCATTGTTGGGATCATGGGAGACATACATTTTGAAATGGTCCCTGTTGTATCAATCTTTGACAATTTGACCGATGTTAAAGACATGAATTAATTATGGACTCAATATTTTATGATTATGTCAACTCACTATACTCTCGACCACAATTATAATGACCATCGACCAAATATTATTTAATAGGGCCGACCACACACCCTATCGACCAATAATATAATATTGTCACAATCACTCAATCTTGTCAAGACTACATTTACAATTGATGTGAAAAAGAGAGAGAACCATCGACCTGATTAATAAAGCCACCCAGAAAGACATTTCTTTAATAATTTCGAGCAAGCAATTCGGATTGATGTCGACAGGAAACCTTAGTCGATGCCGATGAGAACCACCTTTCAACGGCCCACGAATATTATAATATTGTTGAACACCGATTGCCCAGGACATGCTCATCTTTCTGGACGACGGATAACAACGGCACCTCAACAAATAGAAAAGATAATCATGTAACCCAATAGCGACAAAGTTGGTAATATTTGTGGTCGACCATAGTAATCGTCTCAATGAACTAATTATCTATATTCGTATCAATCGACAGTCTTCATGTGATATTTGATGGCATTCATCCCCACTCAGTTCTTCTACGAATATAGCAGGAACTGGTGGTCAGTTCGACTTCTAAAACAGGACTGAAAATTTATGGATCAGACACTGATGGTCGAGCAAGAGAAGGTCGCCGCATGTGAAATTGAAGTGACAGAGGTGGTTGATGATAAAGAAATATTCTTTTATTAGGCAACTGAACAAACAGTCAGTTGTCTCTGACTTAGTCGACCTCCACAACTCTTCATCGTAGTCGGAAGAGAATCAATAAACCATCCCTATTCGACAATGGAGGTTACTGGTCAATGAAGGTCGACGGATGGCTCGTTTGAACTGGTTTTTCGAATTTTAAGAATCCTGTGAAGTTGATATCATCGTATGCGTCCATCTCCATGAAATCAGTTAGAGCATGGTCGACTATTTGCATGTGATAAAAAAATTAGGGCGTAACAACTCCTTCGAGTACTGGGGTTGGGAAAATGAATACCAATATGGACTCTCTATAAATTTTTGGTCGACGATAGACTCTTCTCTGGGCGGAAAGAATGTTTGGAAATTCATTCATGAGCAACGCATGAACAATATTTTAATCGTTCTTGCAGCTTCCTTTCACGAGCAACTTCACAATTTCTTCCAGGTTCGTCGACAAGCCGCACCATGAGTCTTTGCGTCATTTATCTTCAACATTTCTTCATACTAACGGAAGTTTTGGAAACCGGTCATACGCACAAACTAACAGTATATAATCTTCCTTGCAGGATCTTCAGCGAGCATCACTTCTTTCTTTATATCAACATAACGCAGCATCAACGTTTTTGAGCATTTATTGCAGGGATTCTTTCTTCTCAGGATCTCCTTCAGGTTCGAACCGCTCCTCTTTTGCTGCTGCTGTCACCCAGCCAAAAGAGAACAGAAACAGCGCCAGATGTTGTATCCAAGTAGAGAGTATAAGCATACACACAGATATATTCAAGACAGGAGATGAGTTGAATGCATGCACCTGGTTATATTCATCTTGATAGGTATATTTATACATCTTACATGTGGTTGGAGTAGTTGCATCCGCTCCAATGGCTTCTTTAACTAGATTATTACATAGTAACTAATGACAACTAAGGAGCCTGAAGGGTCTCCTCCAACAGTCCCAGTTAGTGGTTCCATCCCATTGAGGAGGATATTTATTTCATCACTTGGTTATCTAGGAGAGGGGATGATTTTACCCAGTTCCTTGATGTCCTAGTAGGTGTTGTATCAGAGAGTCATCTTTCTTACTCTCAGCGTTATATCGGTTCCCACATCCTCAATCTTGTTGATTTTTAGGTGCGTGGTTAACAACTCTAGATTGGTTCTTTCGGTGCATAGGAGGTTATGTGCCTCTCACTATTGGTTACGAGCATCATGCACCTCACCAGTGATGGACACATATTATTTTCCCTCTTTTATATTATGTAGATTCTTTAGTGTGGACACCTAGATGCATTAGGTGGTCTGCAATTGTTTATTGACAATTTTGTTTTTCTCTAGATTGATGCTTTGCATTGTTTGATGGGAAGGACAACTTCCCTTTTAATTCAAATATATTTTGTTTATTTTTAATAGGATTCTCGCCACAAGGCCATCACCACCACCACCATCCTAGTCCATTGACTGAGGTGTGGATATGCATGTTGGGATAGATGATGCCCAAGAGGGGCCAGTCCAATTTCATGGCTAGGATAACAACAAAGGTGTTGGAGATGTTGTCCAGTGAGGAGGACCATGCATTTGACCTTCTTTCGTATACATACGCTAGAATATAATGGAGAGTATGCCCAACATATTTTTCACCTAGTGTGATCCACCAAATGAGAGAGGTAATATTAGCATTACGTTTAAATTAATCTAGTTGCATTTTATTGTCTTATTTAATTCAAATGAAAAATCATATAACATTTTATTTAAATTGTTTTATTAAATAGTTTAAGGAAATTGTCAATTATATTTGTTGTGTACTATATATTTTGCATATATTGGCACATTTGATGGGGAGGTGCCTCCTCCCATTTATTTTGATGAGGATATGCACGACGCTGAGGTTTCTACATTACCTAGACCCAACCTATGGTGTAGGAAAAATGAGAGGTTTTTACAGGATGTAGCGAATAGGTTGTCGACATTGTTGGGTCAATGAGGAGTCCAGCCTATATGAGCCTCGCATATCATGTGAGACCCTGAGCTCGTAGAGTTATAGAGTATGATTCCAACTTATATGATATTGTTGATGTAGTATGTAGTTGGCCACATCCATTCTTTTAGATGCTTGGAGGAGGAAGGATTAGTCTAGGTCATCTAAACAGGATGGTGATCCTCATCCTCATCTACCTCCTCATCCTTCTCCTCACCATGATGTGGGAGTGTTTTCATCTCATGCTCCACCTCCTCCTCCTTCTCACCATGATGTGGGAGTGTTTCCATCTCATGCTCCACCTCCTCTTCCTTCTCCTCATCATGATCATCACTGACCACTATTTACTCCTCCACACCCACTCGACCCACCATCATCTATGATCCATCCAATTGTCCTACCAACCACTCCACCATCTCCTACTCTACTCTACTCAACTCTAGATAGGATGGTTGCAATGGGTGAGATTCGTCTTGATGGAGATATCTATGCTTCTCTCTAGTCTACTTTGTTTCTTGACATGAGAGGTATCGATTCCTTTGTTGGTGGGGGTGTAGATGCCTCTGGTTCTATTTTCAGTGGTACTAATGCCTCTAGTTCCAGAGGTGGATGAGTTATCTTATAGTAGTTATTGGACTGGAGATGTATATTTGGCATGTATACTGCATTTTTCATGTTGATGTCAATGTTCATGTTGATGTTTATTTATATGTTTATGGTTATGTGTATGTTAGGTCAGGTTATATATGTTTTCTAGGTGTGATTGATAGATGTGTTCATGATGGTTATGTTAGATAATGCAACTTGTGTTTTGTTAGATGTTATTATTATATATGTGTGTTAGATGATGTTTAAATATGTTAAATGTATATGTTATATTATGGTAGATAATGTTTACATGTGTATGTTAGGTTATGTTTGATGTGTATGTTAGATTATGTTAGCTATTTTTTTATGTGTTTGTAAGATGGTGCTTGTGTTTGATAGGTGATGATAGATGTGTATGACATTAGATGATTTTTTTCATAAGTGTGTGATGGTTATGTTTAGTAGGTGGTCATGATGATGATGATGATGTACATTACATGATGTTAGGTGATGGTGGTGGTGGCCATTGATTTGATTATCACATTGTAATATGTTTTATTGTTATGTATATACATGGACTTTTTTTTATGAACTCAATGGACTGGCAAATTATTTTATGATATTTATCTTCATGTGTATGATGTATTTTGTTTATGTCGATGAGTGTGATTCATGTGTGTGATGCAATTTTATTTATTTATTTATGTATTTATGCCGAAGTCTTTTATATTAGCTGTAATTGTAATTACAAATTGTGCACAATCACAATTATAATTGCAAGTTACAATATCGACTATAATTACGAGTTACAATCATTATTACAATTTAACAACTACAAATTACAATAACAATTACAATAAGAAATTACTAATTAGATTTACAAGGTACAAATTACGAATTGGACAATAAGAACTACAAATTTACAATTATAAATTGCAGTTGCATTTATAATCTAAACTTGCAAATTACACTTACAAATTTGCAATTATGATTACAAATTATAAAATTATTTACAAAATTGCAAAATTACAATCATTTTAATCATCTTGTCAATTAATTATGGGGTGGTCAACTATAAAATATGTAACCTATCAACCAACGATTAAAATTCTTTTATGAGATGTCATGCATTATATGTGCAAGCCTTATATTTTATTAATATTAATATTTATAATGTGTTATACAAATAAGTAGCAAATAATTCTAGAATTAAAGTTGTAGTTACTCTAGCTAAAAAACATAATTGCATCTATATATCATAGCTATAAACTCAATGATATGAACACTATAAACAATGAGAAAACACTATTGTAATCATTTTAATAGTAGAGGATACCTCCATAAAACATATTTCAAAAAGGATTTTTAATAGCAGAGGTTTTGTCTATGTCCAGAACTAAAGTAGTATACAACTACTATTATTGTAAGATTTAGTAACATCATTAAGGGTCTATTACAAATGGAGCACCAACAAGCCAAATATTGAAAGGATGCACCACGGATGAAAATAATAATTAATAATAAATAATGAACCATTCTATGATTAGAATGTTTCCTCTTATCAAACCTTACAATTATTTAAGTGACATAATTAATTAGACAATATAATGCTTGAAGTTCAATTTGACATTAATAATTAATTATCCCATCCACGTAAACCACATGTAACCTAGAGGACGTGAGCAATTAATTTGATCTCTCTCTCTCTCTCTCACACACACACACAAACTAGAAAAGAGAAGATAAATATGTCCAAGGAAAACCAATGAAGACATGATTATCCATTTCCCATTAACAATTGTTTTACCTACAACCAAGTGTGTCTCTCTAGAAAGAGTCATGTTAAATAACCAAAGTTCATTTAATAGTACTTGGATTGACCTGCCATTTTTTTCCAACAACTATTATCATTATTTTTTAAAGTAACGAAAATTTATATAGATAAATAAACTTAGTCATGGCTTAACACATACAATCGTAATACAATGGACCCAAGCAAATTCAAAAGGTATTATAAAATAAAGCTTTCTTCCCATCCCCAAATAGGATAGGATTGGGTAAGTGTTTTTATTTCATATAGAAATCTTTCTTTATCCTCATGAGAAAGGTATATCTTTACAAACTAATTATATAGAAACACACATAAACATTACATTGCAAAAACTATTTTGATTCCCATGATGTCAATCCTTCCCATTCATAGGTTTGGTCATCATGTACTTATAATTGACCTTGTAATTCTTATTTGTTCACTAAATCAAATCCTTGGGATTTTTCTAGAACAAATTGCATGGAAGATGGATAAGAGTACATCTTTGTCCCCAATTGAATTCTCCTCACTAGATCCAATAGCTTCATATTTTATTTTTTTCTTCAACATCCAGTTGGAATCCTTCATTTCTGAAGGGTCTATCATGTCCCTAGGTTTCTACTCCTCTAAAAATTTTGTTCCCTTCAAAGGGAAGGGGATCTATTTTTCAATGTGTTGTGATACATCATTTTCTATTTTTACATTGGGGCATATTATTTAAAATCTAGGCAAACAATATCCAACCTCAAATTCCACCATGTATGCTAATGGATGTTCCACCTTTTATTGAGTCACTTAACAAACTTTTGGTGTTCCTTCTTAATTTTAGATTCTCATTTAGGTAAAATTATTATTATACCTTCAAAGCAATATATACACTAGAGATAAATATTCTTGTGACCTAGGTTTTTACACATAGTCAATGGCTTCTAACAACATGTTCTATTGTAGTCCTCCATAAGGTTAATTTCTACACATATCCTCGTATAGGTAGTAATATGCATTTTTAACCAACATTAAGAATAAGTAAAACTTAGTGTACTCCAAAGTTTCCTTTTTGAAATAAATTACATAATGCTGACCCTTTCAATCAAAAAGTGATGGAAAGGAAATTGTTGAACATGACCAATATAATGGAAGGAAATTGTTGTATCCTTGAAATATTTCTTATATCTAATAGCTTCCTCCAATTCTATAACTATAGGTCCCAATATGTTCAATAGAGAGATGCAAACCTAGGAGGAAGAAAAGCACGCTGAATTGAAGAAGAACCATCTACATAGAGACACATATCTGTCTTGGATAAATTAAAATATAACTTTGAAGGATGATTGAAATAATGAGAAGGAAAGTCGAGCTAGTGACAGCTAGGGTAGAACCTAGCTACACAAAAAGTTTGAGTTCAAGATTTCCATTACCATATTATAAAATTATAGCTATAAAAACTATTATAATTATTATAAGTTATCGTATATATCTATTATTGTTATATTCTCTTGCAACAACAATATTCCAATTTTTGATGATTTTCAAAAACATATAAAGGTGGAGATTAAAAATCTCAACCAAATCAAGTGAAACAAATACCTTCCTCCCATTCCTCGGCTTTAAAATACAACCCATTGTGTTGATTCTCAACAGTTAAGTGGTGATGGATGGTGAAGGCTGAAGCTAAATAGGAAAATTCAACTTTCCCTTTAACGACATTCTTCTTTTGAGGCTTTAATGACATTCAAACAATGGTTAGTGTAACAAGAAATGCACAATACCTACATTTATAGACAATACACACTTCAATTTCAAGGGGGTCTTGACCTATTCTCTTTATTAAAGTATCAACAAAAATACAGAGTATTTTGTTTAAACAATTTATTTCTCTAACAAACTTAGTTCCAATTGTTTGTGTTCCTTAACTATTAACTGAATTGTCCCCATTCTTTGAAAGTCTCGTACATTTTATTTCACATGCCATCAAAGGACTCTTGGATGTTATGAAGGGACTAGTTTAAACTATCATTATTTATAATGGTCAACATAGGTGATTGAGTCAAATATGTGATTAAGGGCCACTAGGGACACAAATTGTGATTAAATAATATCGCTAGCCAAAAGGGGGTATGAAATAATATTCAACATTAACTTAATCTTGCAAGTTTTTCTTGATATGATGATTCTTTGATTTGTGCAAACTTTCATTTGCATATTATTGTTCATGTCCAAAATGTTGATATGGACATAGTGAATTTTAATATTATTATTCATGTCCAAATTGTTATTATGGAAGTGGTTCATTTTTATTAGTTGTTGGGGTTCTAGGGTGAGTGCCATGCACCATGAGTAGGGAGCCTCCTACTATCTTCTTGACCCACTCTCTCTACTTCTAGAGCTTTGAAGGTAGGCCCCAAAATTAACATATTATACAACTTGACGAGAACCTGACATTGTTCTCGTTTTTTGGGGGGTCAAATTTAGTAGTTGTTTTTACCTCCGTTTCAAAAAGTGTGTATACTGGCAGCACCATTTTTCATTTTGAGCCATTTTTTTGCGATTTTAAATCTTCTTGGTCATAAAAATATATATATTTTTTATTTACAAGTACGTTTTTTCAAATTTTACAAAAAAAATATATATATAGTAACTAATTATAATGCAAAATATATACATTTTAAATTCTTTTAAATTTTTGGGAGCTAATTAGAATGAAAAATACATATATTCTCGGAGTTTTTTCTTTAAACTTTTCTCTTAAACAAGTCATTTTCATGCTCAATTTTGGAAAAAAGAAAAAGAAAAAAAAGACATTTCAAATTTTTTTAATGATTTTTTATCTTTTTATAAACAAAACTTAATATTTTAATTATCTTAAAAGAAAATTAAAAAAAAAAACAAAGAACAAAATAATTAAAAAAAACAAAACTTAAAAATAATATGAAAAACCAAAATAAAAAAGCACAAATTAAAAATAAAATAAAAATTAACATAAGTTTAAAATTTTAATTTAAAAAAAAACAAAAATAATAAAAAAAAATTTATTGCATAAACAAAACTTAATATTTTAATTATCTAAAAGAAAATTTAAAAAAAAAAACAAAAAACAAAATAAAACAAAATAATTAAAAAAATATAACTTAAAAAGAATATGAAAAACACAAATAAAAAAACACAACTAAAAAAAATTTAAAAATTAACCTAAGTTTAAAATTAAAAATAAAAATTCACCCCCTCCCCTCTCTCCCCTCCCCCTCCTGCTACTCCCATACCCCTCCATCCTCTAGCATTCTCTCCACCTCCCCCTTCCCCTTCCCCCTCCCCCTTTTCCCCCTCCAAAAACAAAAAAAAAAACAAAAAACAAAAAACAAATTAAAAATAAATAAATTAATTAAAAATTTAAATTAAAAATAATAAAAATAAAAATTCGCCCCCTCCCTCTCCATGCCCTCTGCCCCCTTCCCACCCAACCCCCTTCGTAGCAGGTCATGATTCTGAGAATCGCCCCGCCATGGAAGGGTGGCGCTGGGGCGAAGAAGTGAGTGGATGCACTCACTTCTCCACGCAAGCGTCGCCCCTCTGTGGCGGCGTGATTCTCATAATCGAGGCGTGCTGTGAAGGGGGGCTGGTGGGAAGGGGGCGCGAGGCAGGGAGGGGGAGGGGGAATGGGAGGCAGCGGTGTGAGCGGGCGCGGGGTGGGGAGGGGGGGGGGGGAGGAGGAGTGGGAACTGGGGTGTGAGGATGGTGGAGGGGGAAGTGGGGCGTGGGGATGGTGGAGGGGGTAGGGGGAGGGAACGGTGGAGGATGAAGGGGGTAGGGGAGTGGAGGGCCGGGGAGGGGAGAGGGGAGAGAGGGGAGGCCCAGAGGGGGCGAATTTTAATTTTAATTTTTTTTGTTTTAATTTTTAATATTTGTTTATAAATTATTAATTATTAATTTTAAAAATTTTGTTTTTAAATGTTTTTTTTTAATATAGTTTTATATTTTAATTTTTAATTTTTAAACTTTGCTTTTAAGTTGTTTTTTTTTTAATTTTGTTTTTGTTTTTGTTTTTTTTTAATTTTTAAAAAGTTTGTTTAATTTTTTTATTATTATTATTGAAATTTGTTGATTTTTTTTCAATTTTTTGTTTGAAGTTATTTTTTTCTAATTTGTTATTTTTTTTTGAAATTTTGAAAATAATGTTTTATTTTGATATTTTTTACATTTTTTTTGGATTTATTTTTTTGATAATTTGTTTGTAATTTTTTTTGTAAGGTTGTAAAAAAAATTAAATTTTGTTTTAATTTGGTTATTGATTTTTTTTTAATAAGTTTTGTGATTTGAATTTTCACATTGTTTTTTAATTTAGTCTCGAATAAAAATTATAGTGATTCTAGGAGGTCCAATTTTTAATCTGGGGTCGATTTAGGGTTTCGACTGCATTGATGCCATCAATCGTTTCCAGAAAGTAGTAATTTTAGCCCCCCCAAAATGGGTGATACTACGTTTCCTCCCTTATACGCTCAAATATCATAAATTCTACTTTTTGTGGTTTAATACATGGTTTTATTATGAATAATATCATAAATTATTTTCATAAGGTGATGAACTTGGTGGCCATGGTTTCTTCCATGGTCGCTTTCCTTTCCTTCCCTTTTTTCTTCCCTGAGGTCTACAGTGGCGGATGAAGGTAAATATCATTGTATTCTCCCTATGCCCGGAGAGGCAGCAACGCTTTTGCGTGACAACCCATTGGACAACAGGCTCCTCCTGCTCTCTAGTGGTAGCAACGGCGGTTTTTAGCGATGAAGGAACGCAGATACAAGGTTGGGCGTCTTTGGCAATGTGGTGGTGGCAACGGGCTAGAGCACGAGAGCCCCAGTCTTACTTTTCCGGTGGCGGCAGCCTCCTGTAGTGCATTGTGGCGGTGGCAGCGGGTGAGAGCACAAGAGCCCCAGTCTTTCTTTGCTGGCGGCGGCATCCTCCTACAGTCGATGAGGATAAATGAGGGGCGGGCATGGCTCTTGCAACATCGGAGGTATCCAGTGGAGCATGGGATCCCTTTCCGTCTGTTTATCCTCTAATGGTGACGGTAGGAGTTAAGCCTGCATTTTTTTTTCTTATATTTTCCCAAGGAGGCGACGGCAGCTACCCTGTTGAGGGGCTACATACTTGACTGCTGACAGGCGCGGTTTCGCGGCTGTTTTCATTGCAGATACCGGTGGCCCTATGATCTCTACTTACATCTGGGTTTCACGGTTTTTTCTTTTAATCTTCCTCTGCAGTTTTTATTTTGGGCTGGTCTTTTTTCTTTTTATTGGATATCAGCCATTCATGGCTGCCCTGTTATAGGGTTTAGTTGGGTTTCTTTTCATTGTATTGAGCCATTCATGGTTGCCTAGTTTAGGTTTTTATTTTGTTGGATTTTTCTGAGGTGCCTTGATACTTGATATTGCATGAAGCTGAAAAGCTGCTACTAGAAAGGGCTCACTAAAGCCATTCTGCGCTATCTAAATGTAATTTTGTACTCGCAAGATGAAATAAAATTACGCTTCTTTTTTCCAGGAAAAAAATATCATAAATTATTTTATTTTATATGGAAAGAGTGGTTAAAAAATTTCTTGAATAATTTGTGTTTAACTTAGTGATAGTTTTATATAGTGTTAGTAAGATATTTAATAAATACAATTTTAAATTATAATACAATAATATAATAATGCCATTTTTTGAAAAAGTGTGCTACCGATAGCATTAGTTTTCAATTCGGGACTTGATTTTAAGGTTTTTGTAAACAAAAATAGCAATTGTTTTGGTCCATTTCTATATTTTTAACCCCGAATCAAAAAGTGGTGCTACCGGTAGCACCACTTTTTGATTCGGGGTTGTTTTTTGGTGTTTTTAATGCAAAAATATGAGTTTTGATGGCTAGAGTTCTCGTTTTGAGTATAAAGTTCCTGTCAAGTTGTATAACCTGTTCATTTTGTTTGTCGAGTAATGAGAGCGAAGAGAGGCACCCATAGCGTCAACAACAAAATGACAAATCACCTCAACAACCTTCAATATCTCTAAGGAAGAGAACGATTCAAGTCATAGAAAAAAAATGATGGGTGAAACTATGTTGCATATCCCCTATTTGGACAGATTTTCGAGAATCATGATGCCATGCCTAAATATTGTTTTACAACAATAATTACTTTACAACATTTGTTTATATTTTTTTCACTTTATTATCGTTGATATTGTGTGCCGCCAAGAGACACTACCACAAACTTTAGAAATATATGTATTTAGGTTTATGTTGAAATATCAAAGTTTAAGTCAAAGTATTGCCTCATAATTGCTAAAGTATATTTATGAAACAACAAATCTCTCTCTCTCTCTCTCTCTATATATATATATATATATTCAACCACTATGATGAAATATCAAATTACCAAAAAATCCATTCAGATGGAAATGAATACAAATCAAGAGAAATTCCATATCCTAGAAATGGCAACTGTCATTAAATATTGCGGCCGTTATGAATGATTTTCTTAGCATTGGGAGTCAGAATATCATCACATTTATTTTAAATAAAATAATCGTTGTGGCCCACGATTCCACCCATCACTCATTATTTTTCCTGTTTCTCTTGAGAGTGAATCATGATCTCAAAGTTTGAGCTTTCTAAATATGGAATAATATCTACTTTGAGATTCATAAATAAGGAATAAAATCTTACAGTAGCACTTTTTTAATTACAATGGTGCGTCATAATAAAAACAACTGCAATGGTGTGTCTTGTGTAAATGGATGCATTGTTGCTACTAAACCACATATGCTTCATTCTGGAACATCCGCAAAAAAACCCACAAAAGAAAATAGCTATTATATTTGATAGCAAATATTTATCTCTGCGGTTTTCAATATTGTTGACACCAATGCTCTCAATATATAAAGGCACACCTGTGAAACCGTAATTTTTTACGCACCGCAATATGATGTTTTTTAATATTTTATTGTATGCCAATACAGTGCATCATGGAAAACATAGTGTTATGGGGCATTCATGTCTTTTCGACACATTGTTATGCCGAATTATATATATATATATATATGCACAGTGTGTTTCATGTTATGACACCGATGCTTCTTTGTAAATAGCACACCGAAGGTCTAACAAATTGAAAATAAAAATTCACACAAATCATTTTCCCATAAATTGAAAAAGAAGCGGGAATTTCAATTTCAAAATCATTCTATAAGGTATTTAAAAAAAACTGATCTCTATTTCATTATTTTATTGAAATTTCGAGGGGAGAGTTTTTGAAGAAAGAGTTAATGAGGAGGAATTTGGAGCAACCAAATTATTCTGAAGATCAAAATTTGTAAGGTATGTTGAATCAATCAAAACACTGCATAGTAGAAATTGCAAGTATTTAAATTATTACTATTGATCACAATGCATGGTTTATTTAGTTTTTGTTGCTTGTTTTCATTTTATGTGGCGACAAAATTTTACATTTTGGTTTAAAGCCCTCTAATTGTTTCATAATTAGGATTTTTCTTTGTAGGTTTTTTAGATTTAATGGGTTTGTAGTTTTATATATAAGTTGTTGGGTGTGATGGGACCACTTCTTGGGTTGAATCCGAAGCCTAGTCGGCCTTGTCATTTTTGTTTTAATTTAAAAAAAATACTTATACATTTTTTGGTGCGTTCAAGTTGTTTAAACACATTGGTGCATTTATAGTAATAGTGCACTAGTAATGTCGGGCTCGTTATTTTTTATTTTTTAGAAAAAATGCTTACGCATTGGTTGGTGCATTCGACTTGTGCTAATGCACTAATGCGTTAATTGTGAAAACGAACTGGTTTGATTCTCGGTGCTTTATAATAAAAAAATTGCACCAATAAATGCATATACATGGCTATTTTATTGTGTTGTGGTTAATGGTGCGTTCAAGTATGGCGCACCTGTGTGGTCAGGTATGACAAGCACCAATGCATTTCGTATGCTTAAACACACTGAAATGGCAGGCTGCTATTATTTTTATTTTGAAGATATGTAATTTTTTGTATATTCTACTTAATAGTTTCTCTATTTAATAGTCCAGGTTTTTTATTGATAGAAAATGCATGATAAGTATTCAATGAACAACAATTCTAGTTGACATGATGGGAGCACATCCAAAGTTATGAAGAAGGCAAGTTCTTTCTAATTTCTGTATCAAATTAATATGTTTGAATTATTTGTAAATTTAACTAATATGTATTGGTTAATGTGTGACATGTAGATCCAAAAAATGAGGAAGATCGATAAGGTTCTTTGCAATCTATGCGCAGAAGAGCGTAAAAACTTGGTGGAAAAGTTGCGGAGGAAAGAATCAGGTGAATAAAAAAGAAATCAATATGATTTTTTTCTTGAATAATTTAGAGTAATACTGTATTTAAGAATATTCGATAATATTTTTCAAACAAACTAATTCACATATGTTGGATGTTATGCAGGGTCTGACAATGGAAATTGACACAATTGCATCGCAGGACAAGCCATCTCAACAACAACATGCTTCAAAAGTATGAAATCGTTGATTTTTTCTATTATGTACATCTAATTAATTAATTTAGCATTAAATATTGTTTTTCAATTGTTTTATAGAAAGGTAAACAATATGGAACCCTTCCAGCATAGAAGATAGGACGACAAGGAAAAAAGGGGTTGATAGAAAATTTTGTGAGTAGTTGTGATTTCCTTATAACAACTTAAGATTTCATATTGGTTGTGATATATATATATATATATATATATATACCGGCCATCCTTGGATGTCTTCAAACATGTGTTAACATACAAAGAAGAGCCATCAGAAGAATTGATTGACATTAGTTAAGTAAAGGTTGTGAGTATATGTTGGCGTATCAAAATTAATTGTGGAATTTGTAAGTATCTATGTTGTTTTCCTTCTCTCATTTTTTAATTAATATAACAAGAAAAATCATTTATATTAAATCTATGATTTGTTATGGGGTATAAAACTTGGAGGAAACAAAGTATGGATGTGCAGCCAACCAAAGATTTGTTGAAACACGGCATGAGATGTGGTTTTGAAGGAATTTGTCTCATTCAAGACTCAATTCTTGCTATGGTATGATGCTTTTCAACTTGCATTCATATGTATTATCTATTTTAAATTTCAGTATTCCCAACAATGTAGATACACTCATTACACATTATTTTTATGTTTGTAGATGGAAGATGAAGAAGAGGAAATCAATTGAGGTATTCAACAAAACATTCAGCCAAATAACACAAGTCATGCAGTGGCTTGAGCACTAAAAACAGTTCCAGTGAAGAATGATGATCCATATATTTTGGATGTTAATGGAAGCTGTTGTATATTTTGAAATAATTGTTTCTAAAAAATAGACATTTTGTATAATGTACTAGACATGGTGTCCCAATCGAAAGACAATGGGTTACAATGTAACAATTATGTGCATGTTGACATTTTGATTATTGTGGACTTTATGTTGTCCTATTTTGTATGACAAAGGGCCTATTATTGATATATAATAAAATGAAGTTTTTTATTCTATTGCATTCTTGAGTGTCATGAAATGTTACATTGGTAATTAAATATATGGATGATAAATATTACAATAGATGCGAAAATTTATGATATAACAAATTAATCCAAACATCATATCCATACACAATAATAAAAATTCAAATGAATACTACTATAGAAAATATTTCAATTTCTGGTGAGTAATGAAATAAAATAAAATAAAAATAATATATATATATATATAGTGCAATGTCAACAGTCACTGTTCACTAGACAAAAAATAATCACCGGTGCATCTGATCTTATTAATCACACTAATGCTTTTCAGACAATGTAGCATTGGTGCATTTGTGATAATTCCACATTGGTGTGCTTATAAGAACATAGTCCCAGTGCAACATAATACTCGTTGCATGCCTTGGGTATTTTTCTATTACCACACCATGGTGTGCTACTTTATATTAACATCACCATTAATTTTAAAAATATAGTGACAGTCATTGTCCCAATCAACTTTACCGGTGCGTTTTCCTCTAGTTATTGCACCTGTGCTTCTTAATAGTTCATAAGCACCAGTGCTTTTAAATAGTTAATAGGGACCAGTGCGATATTTATTGTAAAACACTGGTGCTTATATTGTTATAAGGTACCGATGTGTTTTAACAATTCATAAGCATATGTGCTACAGTTAATATTAAGCATCGGTGCATATATAATTATAAATCACCAGTTCTAGTTAAAATTTTGGTGTGCACCGGTGCTATATGTATTTTCAAGCACTAGTGCACAAATTTGTATGTGCACCGGTGCATCTATTGGTTTGAAACGCACTGGTGCGCTTTACCTATGTTAGCATTGTTGTGTTTGCTTCAATAAAGCATAACGAAAATAAAACCTCTGCAAAAGCCTCTGGCCGCCGAGTTTTTTTTAGTTATAACACATTTCCATGAAATCCTCTGCTGAAAAATCTGGTACCATTTACAGAGGTTGTAGCGGAGTTTTTTTTTGAGATTTTTGACCAATCTTGTAATACTAAAAACTCCACTATAACCTCCGCTACATGGCCTTTCCCTTGTAGTGGAGGCTTGATACTTAGAGATAGAGCATACTGTATTGCAATCCTATAGCCCATGAGACCATTTGGGTCATTTGAGATATTACCATTACAACAGTTCAAAGGACTCGATCAAATATATCATAGATCGGAGGTTTAAGTGGATAATAATCTTGATTTAAAATTGAGAGGGGTTGTGCAAGGATACGAGCCTCATAATTGATAGGTAGTGCTAGTACAAATACATTCTCTTATCAAAACCAACATGTCTCCACTTTCATTGCACTGATACATATGTGCATGAACAATGATCAAGAAACATGACGAATTTCATTTACAAACGAAGACCCTTCTGCTCATTTTTCAGTATGCTTTGAAAATTAAAGAGTACCAAATGGGAGAGAGGGCATGACCATAGAATAGGTCGGGCATTGAGGCAAGTTCGGAGGAGTAAGCAGGACACGTTTGAAGAAGTCGAACTCAACTTCACCTATGGGTTGCTCGTGGCGGTGATGACATTACTAGGAAGGCATAATAGTGACCCATCAAAAATAGCATAGGGTGAACACAAGTGATGAGCACAATAGAAATTTAAACTACTCATATCCCCTTTTTTATGCAGAGAGAACTTACGCAGAGTTCAATTTGTCATGCAAGTAAACCAAAAAAATGGAGACATCGAGCTTTTTATCAACAATGAAGTGTTAGGGTCGAAGGGTAGGTGGGAATAATTGGTTAGGATGATATGGTAGATATCTAGGAGTTAAATTCAATTAAAAAATAGTGCAATAATTCCAGTTAAACTATATCATCAAATGTACATACCTTTTCAAAGAAGAAACTGAAATGATCACCTCCTACAAGCTTGTCAACCAGCTCAATTGTACTCCAGGCTAATACAACATTCAAAACCAATCTTCCATGATCAAATTTTTTATCAATTTTTATGGAATCAAATTTTTTTATCAATTTTTATGTGCTACGAAGTACTATCAACCACATGAATTCCTCCGGGGTTTACATTCACAAAGCCATTTTGGGGGGGAAACAACGGTCAAGCTAAACCTCAAGCCAAACAACAAAACATTTCACCTCCATAGTTCCCAATGCAGATCGCTGCATTAATTTTCCAAATCTTCCATGAGAGTGTTAAATCATGCGAGCTAGGGTGGTGGGAAGCCCCAAGGTATAATCCAATATGAACACATGGAATACATATACCACATCAAACCATCCATGACCACTTACAATTCTTGATCAACTACACGACAATTTTAAAGCAATGCACGTGAAATCAAATGCATTAAACATTTCTAAATATCCATGATTACCACAATATCGATTTCAAACTACACATGGATAAGCATTAATAACGATGACTGCCAACTACCATAATACATGTTGCTCGCCCAGTCACCAAGGTACACCACACGATGCCAAATCACGGGGCTTTGCAAACATATTTAGTTCTTTTCATAAACAATATCCCACGTGCATCATAAAAAAGCATCCACATGCGCATATAAGCATGGGCGTTATATGATAACAACCAAGTAATAATAGTGAGGATATCAGGTGCTTGGTAGGTGTATGCTTTCTTGGCGTTGTACAAGACATAGGTTAGGCAAGGTATCACATGGATGGTGCACAATGGTAGTGCACAACTTTTAACTTTTAACATGGTTGCATTTTCATATAGTAGCCCGAAACCCTTTACAACATGACAAGTTATAAAACGTAAAGCACATCACATTTTACACCACACAGCAGAGATACTGATACTAATAGTGCATAAAATAGCTTTAATTCATTTCCTCTTTTTTTTTTCAAATAAACACAACCATTTGATACCAATGTCAAATGTAATTAACCATAGATGCATAGATGAACCAGTATACAAGATCCTTTGCCAACACTTTCACTCTTCCACTAACCATTTAACTATCATAATGCAACCATGAAGACATGCCTTTTGGTCTTCGGGATCTCTTCTCAGGTAGGGCCCCCTTTGACCATGTTTGACAACATACGCATGTATGACGAGGCAATTGGGAGTATGAATGCATTTAAAAGGATTTTCAATGGAGTGTAGGATATATCAAGCATAATTTCATAACACTTTGCAAAATCCACACGAGATACCATCATAGGCATCAACAACTTGGAGGTAAACTTGATCCACAACATTGAATTCTCTATGCACTCAATTATTATTTGCATACTTTTTTTTCTATCTTGGGGTGTCGTTAAATTCCACTTAATCTTTGCAACCTCTTGTTCCATTTCCTTAAGCAATTTTGGCCCAAGCACAATTTTGTTCACTGGATTATCCAAACTCATTGGTGTCCTACACCTTCTGCCATACAACGCTTCAAATGAACTCATTCCCAATGATGCATGTTTCCCATTGTTATATTCAAAATCTACCAAGTGTACATAATCTTCCCAATTTGATGGTTTTTCCATCACATACATGTGAATCATGTCTTCAAGCACCTGATTTACTCTCTCTGTTTGTCCATCTATTTGTGGATGGTAGGCAATCCTAAAGTTCAGTTGCGTACCCAAATATGCAAAAACAATTTTCCATAAATTACAAGTAAATTTTGTATCACGGTCATATACAATTGCTTTGGATAACCCATGCAATTTGAATATTTATTTCATGAATATTCTTGTTATCTCATCATTCTTGTAAGTAGATTTACTTGGAATAAAATGTGCTTCCTTCGACAATTTATCCACCACAACCATGATGGAACCATGCTTTCTTAAAGTAATTGGAAATCTGGTAATAAAATCCATAGTTACCACTTCCCATTTCCATTCCGTAGGACTTCAATAAACATGTTGGGTGTTGTCCCCATTTCATCTCCCCAATGCTCAAACAACTCCTAGACAATTCATGTTGGGTGTTGTCCCCACTTGCTTGTTATATTTTCCACAATGAAAGTAAATATTTTTGATATAAACCCTCAATATTTTCTTCAGTACGAAGGTAAATATTTTTGATATAAACCTTCAATATTTTCTTCAGCAAGTGGTAAATTTTACAAGTTTCTTTTTCTCTATTTTAACAAAAAATACTTTGTTGGTTAACTAGTCTCTTTACGTTGTTGTCGTTTTGTGGCTGGACCTGCTGCATAAAGTTTAGACTCTGGTTCGGTGTTCGGGAGTTTTTAGCAGTTATGTCTTCAAATGGAAAATGATTTTGTGGCTAAATCTTCGTGAAAGTTTCAAATTTAAGGTTGGTTATCTTCTATTTCGATTTTTATTTGTGTAATTCTTAGCCGTTTTGGCTACATGCCCTTGAAGAAAGTTTAAAGATAATTTAATCCTGGTTCATTTTGGGTATTGAAAAAATATTTTACATTTTGCTTCACAGTATCTCTGATCGGTGTTATAAGAAGTTTGTATGCCTATGCCTTCTACATTTCTTGATTTTGGACTTAATATCCATGCCTCTTTCTTGTTTCATAGATTTCAAACCTCCCTTGTTTCATAGATTTGCAATTTTAGTTTGTCATGGTAAGTCCATCTAATAGAACTGCATTATTGTTCGACTGATCCTGATTTGAACCCAAATGGCCTATGTGGACTATGAGCAAAGCAAAGATTATCTTTTCAAAACTGTATTGATAGGCGACTCCGCAGTCTGAAAATCGAATTTTTTGTCCTGATACACCAGAAATGAGTTCCCTCCGAATTTGAAAGCAACAATCGACGTGGAATTTCAAACAAAGATTTTGGAAATCGACAAGAAGGAGATTAAAGAGAAGATTTGGGACACAACTGGTCAGGAACGCTTCAAAGCTGTAACTTATGCATATTACAGAGGCGCTGTAGGAGATCTGTTGGTCTACGATATAAGCATGCACTAGAATTTCCAAAACATCTGCTGCTGGTTAGAAGAACTCTGCAGTAAGTATCTAATCACCATCACCAAACAATTTCTCTCTTCCTCGACCAGAACAAAAGAGACTAATGTTTGTCGGTAACTACCAAATTTAGCATTGCTGGGGTAAAATTTTATTAGCAATACATATAAAATTCTTTTTCTTTTCGAATTCTAAAATTTTGACAAAAGTTTAGGTTGTTGGTAGTAGGCAGAGGTCGATGAAAATGGCGGTGCCAAGCCCGATATGAAAACATGTATATTTATGAATATTGAATACATATGAATACCAATACATGAATATTGGTATTTGTGATCACCATGTCCATTTTGCCAATGTTGTCTAAGAAGCATGTTCAATCCCAGCTCTACGATGGATGCAAGGACGAGCTTGACATGATTCACTGTGCTACTCATGGTGTGGTTCTTTTCCAAGAATGCGACTGGGACGCGCATGGAGGAGCCTCCATTGGCCACCACGAGCGCAACTCCATCGAAGGTTTCATGAGGAAATCCTCAGCTGAAATTCTTTCCTGGCATGTGGGGTTTCGATCTCAATGACAAGTCTCTCAATAACTCTGCTTCGCCCCATAGGCTCTCTAATCCCCAATCCATGAATTCCCTTGTATGGGGAATATTCGATGGTTCTTTTGACTGTATCGTATCAGGTCGTATGATAGCCGATCCTATGGATTCATATCTCTGAACAACGTCCTCGTCTCTTTAGGATTTTCTCGTCCCCAATACAAACACGGGTTCGTCATCTTCACGACCCTAAGCAAGGTACTGGCCATTCCCCCTAAGGTTTTTTCAAACACCCAAATGCAATTTTAGCGTACTCACTTCGATTTTTCGTGCAACTTGGATTTTTTCAAATGCCCAAATGCGGTTTGAGGGTACCCACTAAGATTTTTTCATGCAAATGATTGCTCGAGCCTGTTCTGGTTACAAAAGCAACATGTCATCCTCCGTGTGGTGAGCAGAAAGAAGCAAGTGATTTTTCAATAATATCTTGAGCTGATGAAGCAGGAAGCATAAAGAACCAGATATCAAATATATTATATAAAAAGTGTTTTCTTGGGTAAATATGTGAATCAACTTAAACCCTGCACAAAGTACAAAATCGTTTTCTTCTGCCCAGTTCAAGGGTTTGGTTCATTTTTCCAGGGTCTGATAAAAATGAAATACAGATATCCCCACACCATGGAAAAATACATCAAGATCTTGTGCTGATCATTTTATTCATGAGTTGAAGACATTTTATTTGCCCAGTAATACTTACAGTGGGAGGAGAATGATAATCCAAACTGCAATGGGGATTATAGCAAGGGCCACAAAAGAACTGCAAATCAATACATATATCCAAATGCAACAAGCAGTAAAATAATCATAAATATGTATTATTATGAACAAAGCCGTTTCAATGTCAGATTATGGTTTGATGGAATTAAAGATCTGTTCAGTCGAACAGAGGATCCCTCTTCTGGAATCACTCCAGATTTCGATAAATGAAAGATACAAGCTGATGCTATTTTTATTTGCTGCTAAAATCTGTCAGATCAGACTGAGATCAATGTATAGAAAGGTTAGATATGTCTGAGATCAGTATAGAAATATAATCTTCAGGTCTCATGGCACAATTGTGTATGCTACAGCCTGCATTTATTAATTAGTTGGTTGTTAGGGTTTTGCAGGACAAACACCTTAACAAAGTGGGGTGGGGGAAGAACCAGTAATTGACTGGAGAAACAATGACCCACAAGGGACCGAAAATTGATAATTGAACAGAAAAAAGTTCATCATGAATTGAAGAAAGAAAAAAAAAATGGGGGAAGTGAGAACTAAGACCTGGTAGGGCTAGTGAAATCCAAATCATATATAAGTGTTGGAGAACAACCATCGAGCCACTTTCTATGAGATCTGAAATGCAATATATATGATAATTGAGTAAATTTTTGTTTTCTTAAAATCTCAATGCAAATGTTTCCACTGTGGAGAAAAATGAAAACATGGAAAGTGAACCAAATCGTTATTTGCAGATTTTATGTATTGTCTTCTCCATTTCACTCTTCGATTTGGGAAGAAGGAAGTTTTTTTTTAAATAAAATCGTTATTTGCATATTCTAGGTATTGTCTTCTCCATTTCACTGTTCAATTTCAAAGTATTAATTTTAGACTAAGAATTTGTAATCTTTGTGTATGTTTTCTACAAGTAGAATGTGTATGAATGATTGTGAATAAATATTTATGAAGAATTGGTTAATGGAGATAGGTTCTTCATTGTGGATGAATGCGGATATTGAACCAGATATCAAAAACCCCGCACAAAGTACACAATTCAGATTAAATGTTTCACACAAAATCAGTCACCATCTCTCAATCAAGGAGCAGTGACAGTGCCACACAATCTAATTCTGAGGTGCGAAAAGAAGTAGATGGTAGGGCACAAAGAGACAAGGTTGGGTGTAAGAACGTATATTCTTTTGGAATTCTTTCCAAATTTGCACAAGGCCCTCACAACCCCTAAAAAGCCCTCCAGTTTGTCACCAATATCATCACAAACAAATGAAAAACAGGGGCTGTTCAAATGAGTGAAGGTGTCACATTTTTTTTGCCATCCTTGGAAGTAGCAGGGTGAAGGACCATGTTCTACTTATTCCTAACCAAGGGATTAAAATTAGCAAAAAAGAAACTAATGAAAAAGTATGAAATTGTGGTGTTGCAAACCGTGGCAGGTTATTGGGGGGAGTCAATATCATGGGGCTAGTGCAACAAAACAAAAGCATGTTCAAAATCAATATGTTGTTGGTTGTGGAGTCTGATATTCCTTATTTAGGTCATGTTTCAACAGTGTTTGGATCCCATCCCATGACAGGGGGTTTTCTCCCCCTGGCAGGGGTTCGGAGGCAGCGCTCCTGTAGCGAAAATTTCAGAAAAAAACGCCTTGTAAAATGTTGTAATTTCATAGTCATGACTTGGTCAATAATGGGTGATTTATGGGCCCATGGTATTGGGTGTTCCATCGTATTTTCCCATGGTAATCACTCTTTAAAAGGAAGGCATTGTAATATGGTTGTGTATTGTAGCATTATAAAGATCTCTTATTGTGTGAGAGAGACTGTGAGAGAGTGAAGAGGAAGTTGCAGTGGATGTGCTGCAAGTTGTATCCCTTCATTTGTTGGATGGTATAATAATGAGGACTGAAAATTTCTATGTGGACGTAGACCATCTTGGGTGAACCACCTTATATTAGTGTCTCTCTTGTATTGTTTTTATGTGATTTATATTTGCATCTTGTTTATTGTTATTGCTTTGCGATCCTTTTTTTCTAACATATGTGGATTGTGACCTTGTACTGATTCAAACAATAATAGCTCTCTCACACCACCTCATTTGCATAAATGTACAATAAGGACGGAAATGATGCCATTTCCCAATTCATTTTTGCCAATGTCATTCCTTTTCATGTAAAACATTCTTATTATAGAGATATAGTAAGGAATATTGTCGCTGCAGGGACATACTATGTGCCCTTAAGTGATTATAAGATGAGGACATCCTTGATAGACAACTTACAATATGGAAAGATTAATGTGCAACTGGGGATGTTTCATGAGATTTGGCCAAGGACAGGGTTGTCAATTGTTATTTTGTAATTCATACTGTCCAATCATCAACATTATGGTTACATCTTCCACATTTTCCTTCTTCCTTAAGGCAATTGATTTGATTGTTTAGGTAAACACAAGGATGCATTTTTCCAATTTGATCTTATTCAATAGAATATAGAGGACGCATATTTAGAGATCACAATAGAGAAACTGATGAGCTGTCAAAGAATGCTTTCACTGTGCATATTGGGGAAATTCTGCTGGAGGAGCAATGGGAGGAGACGAGCATAGTGTCGTTCTCCCTCTGATGCCAATCATTTGCTTTGCATGTGGACTGTCGTTTTGGCTAGGACTGTGATGAGAGGATGCATGTTCTTGTGATGATATTTTTTTTATTGTTATTATGGACATGATCCCTTTTGATGTCAGAACTAAGCCACCTAGCTTTTCAAGACTACATCGCTGATAGTGTAAGAGATTAAAGGATAGAGGTCTTTCTCTACTTGACTTTCAATGTTTATTTAATTTAAATTAGTGCTCCAAGAACATTCTAATGTAACTTTTTCTACTTGAATAACAAGTTATAATTATTTTCCATGATAAAAGAAAGATGTTGAAGTCACTACATTAGTTGGAAGTATGTCCTAATAATTTAAAATTTATCACTTCTCATTTTCCTAATTGGAAACTATCCGAGACATTTTCCATTTTTTTAGGCCACAATTATTATCAACTGGCGGCATGCCCCTTATTTCCAAAAGTCAAACCTGACAGAAGCATAACAAACTTATTGTTGAGCAGATTGACATAGATGTCTGTCAAGTAGGTTGAAAACTTCAGAAACTTTGGGAAGGTACTTTATTTTATGTAGTGTTGTATTCTGTGACTAGATTCAAAGCACGCAAAATGGATAGCAGGTTTTGCTATATTTTTAATTACTAAGGCACTCTAACAATTTCATCTTGTTACGACTCTTTCACAATAAGTGCAATAGAAAGGGATTTTTGGAATTGGCCTTGCTTGAACATGCAAGTTATTTGTATGTCTCAATTCACTTACAATTCACATCAGAGTACTCACACTGTTGGCAAACTTGAGACCATAACCATTTCAGTGGATATTTTCTGTTATTTTTGCAACAATACCAATATGAAGGAATCTGCATGCTTTTCAAACTTCAGCATTATGCATGATTATATTAATAAATATTCTACCCCAATATTTTGGAGGACAGTAACCAAGAACTTTATAAAAAGTCCACCTCAAAATAAATAATATAAATTATATGAAAATAAGATAATTTGCAAATCAAATAATTAAATAATTAGTTATATCAGAAATATAAAATCTTCAGATCATTGCATTTCTTAAAGTAAGCAAATGAAAATGGAACATAGCATAAAATGAGAAAGATAAATAGTAGTATGTTTATACAAAATACCAAAAAACTAGGAGCAAGAACATAATCATTAATGTGCAAATATTTAATCTTTAAGATAAAACTTTTAAATGAAGAAGAAAACATTAATAATTTTATAGATTTTTTTTTATGAGTGAGCACTGCAAGGGAAAACAGGCATCCCCTAATTGGTCTTTTGTGCCCAAACGTTTTTAAAGAAGCATGGACTTCCAAAACATAACATTCTCTTTCATATGAATTTATTCATGTGCCAATTCACATTTTTAGAGGAACATTGATTTTCAAAACATAAATCCCTCTTTTGATGAATTCATTCATGTGCCTAACTGCTTTTAAAGGAGCATTAAAACTTGTAATTCTCCTTTCTTTGAAGTCACTCATGTGCCAAAACGTTTTTAGAGGAGCATTGATTCCCAGAACTTATAATTAATTTCCTTTTGATGAATTCATTCATGTGCCAAAACATTCCCCTTCGAGTGAATTCATTCATGGCAAAACGTTTTTTTAGATTAATATATATGCAAAAACAATTTTAAAACAAAGGTTAAGACATTAATTTCAACTTGTAATTCTATTTTTTTATTAATACATACGTAAAAACATTTTTAAAACATATGTTAAGTTTGCTTATGAATTTTCTTATTTATTGGCTTTAATATATTTTGAACAATAAATTTTGGTGTTATTTGTTCATTTAAGTTAGTCAAGATTTATCTTCTAACTTCTGAAGCCAAATAATTATAGAATCAAAGATTGGTCCTGGCTGGTAAAAAAGATGGAACTCAAAATTCAAATTTGGACCTTGTTTAAATTGCCGAAATCAATTCTTAAGCAGTTAAATAGACTATGCTCTAATTTTCTTTGGTCGGATGGCTTGGACCGCAGAGGTATAAGTATGGCAAAGTGGGATTATGTCACTACTCCTGAGAAAAGTGGTGGCTGGGGGATTAAAATCTGGATATCTTTGGGAAAGCTCTTCGGATGAAGAGTCTTTGGAGAGGTATATGGGGCAATACTCTTTGGTCTCAGGTATTAAAAGTGAAATATTTTAAGTTTGATGTTGTGGAATGGATCAAGAAACCAATGAAGAATTATTGGAATTCTTCTGTTATTTGGAAGGGCTTTATGCAGGTTTTTCACTGGATTAGGAGTGAACTGTCTTGGCAGATTGGAAATGGTCAGAAAATTCAAGTTGGGGTAGATCGTATTTTGGGTCTACATGAGGATTTCAAGCTGTCAGATGAAATTCTTGAATTTCTCAGGAATAGGAATTTCACTACTCTGGATCGAATGAGAAATTATTGAAATGGGAGGGGAATCCTATCACTGGTGAGGTGACTGCCAAATCTGCTTACAATTACATTATATCCATTAGGAATTTTAGCCTGCAACATTGGTGGTTTAAGAAGCTGTGGAGATGGAAAATACCAACTAAACTCAAATGTTTTGGGTGGTTTGCCTTCAAAGAAAAATTGAAAACTTGGGATAACTTGGCTTGTATGGGATGGATTGGGCTTAATAGGTGCCCATTATGTAAATCCGAGGCAGAATCTACCAATCACATTCTGGTTTATTGCAGGTATACTAGAGATATTTGGGAACAGGTATGTAATGTTCTGGACATTCATTTGCATTGGGGATGGACGTCATTCGAAGTGGCATTCCTCAATTGGTTCAGGGAGTGCAGATCTCACCCTGTGTTACCTCTTTTTATTTCATGGGTGGTTTGGTATATCAGAAATAAATCTGTTTTTGAAGATATGATTCCATTGGTAACTAACGGAGTCAAACAAATTCAATCACTTTAAAAATCCAGTTTCAAAGGTAAGAAACCATCAGTGGTTAAAAAGATTGGTGCTTTTGAGCCTATTTTTAATTGTCCAGTCCTTTTCTTTGATGGCGTGGCTCAAGGTGGATTTTGTGCAATTGGGGGAACTATCTTTCTTAATGGTTCTCATCATTTCACACTCAAAATGAATTGTGGCTTGGGTTCAAATATGAAAGCTGAGCTCATTGCACTGTGGTGTGTTTTAAAGGTTGCAAAGATTCTTGGTATTGATGATCTAAAAGTCTATGGAGATTCAAGGGTCACAATTAAATGGGCACAAGGTGTATGTGATCTTAATGTCTTGGCTCTGGTCCATTGGTGCCATCGAATCATATTTGAGATTCAGGGATTCAGGAAGATAACATTTCAGCACATTTACAGAAAGCACAATGCTCTAGCTGATAAATTGTCCAAATTTGCCTTGTTGGGAGACATTGGTGTTTTAGTTTGGGAAGAACTTCTCTTTTCTCAGATTTAGAATTCTGGGAAATTGGACTTTTTTGAGTAATCATGGTGTATATCTTTGAATGTTATTAGTATTTTGGTCTTTGAAGTAATGACGATTTGATTGACTTCCTGTGTGTCGATCAGTAAATCTTTTTGTTAAGATGATGATAGCTGGAGGTTTCTTGGATAGAAATGGCTAAAGAAATCTTATGAACATTTAGTATCTTTGCATGTACTTTTTGATTCTATGGAATAACATTGGTATGCTTTTTCTTGTTGGAAAAAAAGTTGGTCAAGATTTAAATCTCCTATCAATGTCCAAAGACCTTCAACACTTTATAAAGCCACTAAAATATTTTATTTTAGTTTTTTATATTAAATATGAATTCTCATGGCACATTTCAATCAATATTAAGTCATGTAATATTGAATCCAGTTTCAAAAGAAATATTTGTACTAATATTCAGTTCCAAACCAAACCTCCATGATTCATGTTGAAATATAAGGCAGTTTAAATCAAAAAAATCTCCCCATAGATGTAGAATACAAAACGCTATTATTTGTGTTATGCTTTATATATGTATGAAGTATTATTTGTTATATGATTTATGTAAGTTTGAAATTCTGTAGGTGGGTTTTTTGAAAACAATTATTTTTATAATTCTATATTAATGTAGCTAGAAAGTTTGAAATCTTGAGTTATTATTATTAGTGACATATTGAGATATAGTAGAAACTTTACAAAAACAGGTATGATGGAGAATAAAATTTTCATGCTATAACAAGGCAATATCTTATTTTTTAATCTTTGCATGGGTGATATTTCATACATATATATGGTTGTGATCTCTATAGTTTCATTCATTGAATTTTTTTAAATATCCTTCAATTGAAATAGAATTGAACACATCAAGGTATCCAAATGAATATATCAGTTATTGTTCTCATAAACTTGGAAGTTTATTCCAAGCATTTTTTCTTGAACTTGACTTTTCCTTGAAAGATTATCAATCTATACAATTTGCAAACCACTACAAAGGTGCATGCACTAATGTTGTCTTTGACTAAAATGCAAACCATTCAATCACTTTAAAGGGATGCCTTTCAAAATTTAAATGACATTAAAATGGAGTGATACAACCTACACTTTTGAGTAAGGATTGCTTGATTAGATGATGTAGAACATTGCATCTTGCAATTGTTAGCCAATAAAAAAAGTCTTTGAAATTTAACATAATAGGAAGAATGTTCCTTTTGAACTGCTCTGGGCTTATTGAAACACATGAGTTAACTTATATATAAATCCATTTTTCAAATCATAGTCTAAGAAGAGTTTTTGATTTAACAAATTGAGTTGGTGTTAAGTAAAGGATGGAGGTGCATGTCTATATAAAAATTTAGTGGGCACTAGAAAACTAATGTTAGTACTTAACAACCATAAGTACCAATAAGAGTGAGTTTCAATAAAGGTCCAAATTTTAAAAGCCATAAAGTCAAGGCACACACCATCAAAAGTTATGCATAGCTTTGGTGCAATGAACAACATAGTACTAATCTCCATCTTTGGTATATGAGAACTCATTGTTATGTGGATTGATTTCCTAGGCAACATTTTGCAGCATGATTTCTTTGTCTTAGAGATCTTAAGGCCTAAATGTGGGAATTTATCATTGACTAATGTGGGGCAATAATCAATGAAGTACAACCAACAGATTGCAAATGAGTTAACACCATACTCCAAAAAACCACCCTTAGACCACTCAAAGAAAAACACACAACAAGCTTTTCATAACATTTGTAAGCTTTTCATAAGTTTTTCGTAGCATCTTGTTTTTCCCTTTCGGCGTTACTTTGCACCTTATGGGGCAATAGCTAGTATATTATTATTTTTAAATTAAAAGGTAGAGACTAAGTTCCACTTAGCTTGTTTCTTATATTATTTATGATTTTCTTGAATTAGATATCTAGTCATAGTCATGCTCTCAATAAAAATTGAATTAGATATCTAGTCATAGTTATGCTCTCAATGAAAGAAAGACAAACTTTTATAAAAATAAATATATATATATATAACAAATAAAATTATACACTTATATGTGAATGTTGTACTTATTTTTCCATGTCCATGTGAGTGTTAGTCCTTGTGCCTCCACGTGCCTCCCCCTATAATAATTAATTAAAGCAAAAAGCATGATAGGGGAGGGACGCCAATAGTGGCACGGGGTCCATTTCGCCACCTCGGCGGACAGTTGGCGGACCTCAAAAAGTGTACGACAGGTGTCCACTTGATAGCGTCGCGTGTCCGGTAGCTGTGGTCATTAATCGCTAGGGTTTATTCGGGGTTTTTACCGGTCAAATGGCCATTTCGCTGGAGCCTGTTCACCTCCCTGTGCAATGTTGTTTGGGGCCGGTGTGTGGCCATTCCGCCACCTCGGTAGTGGTCCGCCCATGGTCATGTGGCCGCACAGGTGTATGTGCATGTTGGTACTACCTCTCCCCATTGACAGAGCACGGGATAACCCGACGCAGTGCGACCAGTTCGCATTTCATTTTGGTGCCCGTTCGACTTCACGTGCCTTTTGTCTGGTGGCTTTGCTCGGCTCTGCATTTCTTCGGTGTTGGGGTCTCCCTGTTGGCATTTGTTGGTGGCTTGGTTCGGTGCTGGTGTTCGTTGGTGGCTTGGTTCATTGTGGTGCACTCCCAGTTCGCGGTCGTTGGTGGCTCAGTCGTTGGTGGCCTCGGCTGTTCATCCTGCAACCGGTAGGGTTTCCTACCAACATTTGCAAAGTGTTTTTTAACACTCCACTCCTCCTCGTGGATGATTTCGTTAAGCCTTTGCTCGGTTTCTATTTGGTTGCTTGTGTTTTTCTGTGGCTCGGTCGTTGTTTTTCTTTGCTCGTTCATTGGTGGCTTGGTCGTTGGTGGCCTCGGCTCTGCATCCTGCAATGAGAGGGGTTTCCTTCCAGCAGCTCCACAGCATTTTTTAACGCTTCACATATGCCCATGGATAATTTTGCTAACTCTTTGGCTTGGTTAGGGTTGTCTCGGCTTCTCTGTGATAATTTCATTTTGAGTAATTTTTCGGACCCTGTGTGGTTACTGGTTTTCAACGGCGGGGTATCAATTCTATAGTGTGGACAGTCGGCTTGTTAACACCCCTTGGGTGTCTCTGGTTTTAAGGCTAGTGTTTATGCTTGACTTTGTGACGGTTCTAGCTCTGCGTGCGTGATTGTAACTTGGGGCAGGGTCCGAAAACCTGAATCAAAATTAAATTTACTATTATGGCTTCCACCGGTTTGTATGAATTATACAATTTTTAACACATTTTTTGTTTAGGGTTTGCGGTGGAGGGTTTTGTATGACATTGTATGTTGTTATGCAGCTTATATTTGGCTTTTTTTAGGCATGTGCGGTCATTAGTTTGTAAATGTGGTGCTAATGGGGTTTTGGATTTTGGCATGGAATTCGATATTGGGTCGATGAATGAATGTTGTTTGCTTTCAATGGTTGAATGCTGGTTGCTTTCAGTGTAAATAAAATTCATTTTGGTGATTTCGGTCATTTGCAGCAGTAGGGTTTAGAACTTGATATTCATCTTTGCAGCAGTATATGAGATTGTTTTTAGATTTCGGTCATTTGCAGCAGTGATTTCTTAATGATGTGGATATGAAATTTGCAAATGAAAATTGATGAATGGTATTTATTGTGAATGTTTGTTGGTTGAATGTTGGTTGAATTGTAGATATGGTCAGTGTAGATAATTGGTAATTGGGAGCAATATTGGTAAACCTAGCCTAGATTAATTCAGCATGGGTAATTGGGAGCAATATTGGTAAACCTAGCCTAGATTAATTCAGCATGGGTAATTGGGAGCAATATTGGTATTTTTGAGCAGCAGTAGGGTTTAGAACTTTGATATTCATCTTTATATTAGTTTTCAAAGATACAAAAGAAGAAGAAGATGTGGAAATTAAATTTGGCATGGCCCCTCGTGGATATGAAATTTAGTGTGAATGTTTGTTGGTTGAAGGCTGGTTGAATTCCGGATATGCTTACTGTAGATTACTCTGGATATGCAATACTGTAATAATAATTTGGTTATGATTTTGGTAATTTTGCGGCTGTAGGTGTTAGAACTTATATTCATATTTATATTAGTGTTTGAAGCTGCAACAGAAGAAAATGATGTGGATATGAACTTATGTAGTGAACTCATTCAGAAACTTTGACACAGTTTAAGCATTTGTTGGTATACAGTTTAAGCATTTGACAAAGTATAAGCATGGCTAGCTTGTGACTATTGTTTGGCTAGCTTGTGCATGTTAATTTGTTTATGGATTTGAGTTTAAGTGGAAATTATAGTTGGTACTTAAGACTATTGTTTGGCTAGTTTGTGCATGTTCATTTGTTTTTGGATGTGAGTTTAAGTGGAAATTAGATATGGTACTTAAAAGTGTTGTTTGGCTGGTTTGTGCATGTTAGAGAAAAGTTGCAAATGGCTAGATACCTATTGCTATCCATAGAATTAAAATAAATGAGGGCAGCAAGCAAATTGTGACTTAAAACTGTAAACTTAAACCACACACTGGCCCCAAACAACATTCCACGGGGAGGTAAACAAGGTCCAGCGAAATGGCACTTTGAACGCCAAAAACCCCGAATAAACCCTAGCCATTAATTGTGACTTAAAACATAAATCTTAGGTGATGGCAAGACTAACACAATGCAACAAACAAAAATGGCAAGTGATTAGGTACACTAATCAACTTAATTTCACCTTTGACAAAGGTTCAAATTTTAGGGTTTTCCTTTTTCCTTATAAGCCACCTTGAATGAGCTTCTGAAAGGAGTGCTGCTATGAGTGGAAAAAAAATTAGATAGATTTTGAAGCAGTTGTGTTATGTAGGTAGGAAGGAATGGTTTTCATAGAATAGAACAAAAACCTGCATGGTTATGTAGGCAACATTCATAGAATGGAAAAAAAAACATAAATGAATAAAACCTGCAACTTTAACATATGTTCAAATTTTATGGTTTTCCCTTCACCTTATAAGCCTCCTTGAATGAGTTTGTGAAAGGAATCTGCATGCTTTTCAAACTTCAGCATTATGTATGATTATATTGATAAACATTCTACCCCAATATTTTGGAGGACAGTTACCAAGAACTTTATAAAGAACCCCACCTCAAAATAAATAATATAAATTATACGAAAATAAGATAATTTGCAAATCAAATAATTAAATAATTAGTTATATCATAAATATAAAATCTTCAAATCATTGCATTTCTTAAAGTAAGCAAATGAAAATGGAACATAGCATAAAATGAGAAGATAAATAGTAGTATATTTATACAAAATACCAAAAAACTAAGAACAAGAACATAATCATTAATGTGCAAATATTTAATCTTTAAGATAAAACTTTTAAATGAAGAAGAAAACATTAATAATTTTATAGATTTTTTTATGAGTGAGCACTGCAAGGGAAAACAGGCATCCCCTAATTGGTCTTTTGTGCCCAAACGTTTTTAAAGAAGCATGGACTTCCAAAACATAACATTCTCTTTCATATGAATTTATTCATGTGCCAATTCACATTTTTAGAGGAACATTGATTTTCAAAACATAAATCCCTCTTTGGATGAATTAGTTCATGTGCCTAACTGCTTTTAAAGGAGCATTAAAACCTGTAATTCTCCTTTCTTTGAAGTCACACATGTGCCAAAACGTTTATAGAGGAGCATTGATTCCCGGAACTTGTAATTTCCTTTCGATGAAGTCATTCATGTGCCAAAACATTCTCCAGTGAATTCATTATGTCAAAATGTTTTTAAATGAACATTAATTTCTAAAACTTGTAATTTTATTTTTTATTAATATATATGAAAAACAATTTTAAAATAAATGTTAAGACATTAATTTCAACTTGTAATTCTATTTTTTATTAATACATACTAAAAACATTTTTAATTTTTAAAACATATGTTAAGTTTGCTTATGAATTTTTTTATTTATTGGCTTTAATATATTTTGAACAATAAACTTTAGTGTTATTTGTTCATTTAAGTTGGTTAAGATTTAAATTTCCTATTAATATTCAATAACCGTTCAACACTTTATAAAGCTACTAAATTTTTTTATTTTAGTTTTTTATATTAAACATCAATTCTCTTGACATATTTCAGTCATGTAATATTGAATCCGTTCTCAATAGAAATATCTGTATTAATATTCAGTTCCAAACCAAACCTCCATGATTCATGTTGAAATATAATGCAGTTTAAATCAAAAAAATCTCCTCATAGGTCTAGAATTTGATGTAGAATACAAAACACTATTATTTGTTTTATATGCTATGAAGTATTATTTGTTATATGATTTATGTAAGTTTGAAATTCTATAGGTGGGTTTTTGAAAACAACCATTTTTATTATTTCTATATTAATATAGCTAGAAAGTTCGAAATCTTGAGTTATTAGTATTAGTGACATATTGAGATATAGCAAAAACTTTACAAAAGCAAATATGATGGAGAATAAAATTTTCATGCTATAACAAAGTAATATCTTGTTTTTTTAATCTTTGCATGGGTGATATTTCATACATATATATGGTTGTGATCTCTATAGTTTCATTCATTGAATTTTGTAAATATCCTTTAATTGAAATAAAATTGAACACATCAAGGTATCAAAATGAATATATCAGTTATTGTTCTCATAAACTTGGAAGTTTATTCCAAGCATTTTTTCTTGAACTTGACTTTTCTTTGAAAGATTATCAATCTATGCAATTTGCAAACCACTACAAAGGTGCATGCACTGACGTTGTCTTTGACTAAAATGAAAACCATTCATTCACTTTAAAGGGATGTCTTTCAAGATTTTTAAATGACATTAAAATGGGGTGATACAACCTACACTTTTGAGTAAGGATTGTTTGATTAGATGATGCAGAACATTGCATCTTGCAATTGTTAGCCAATAAAAAAAGTCTTTGAAATTTAACATAATAGGAAGAATGTTCTTTTTGAAGTACTCTGGGCTTATTGAAACACATGAGTTAACATATATAGAAATCCATATTTCAAATCATCTAGTCTAAGAAGAGTTTTTGATTTAACAAATTGAGTTGGTGTTAAGTAAAGGATGGAGGTGCATGTCTATATAAAAATTTAGCGAGCACTAGAAAACTAATGTTAGTACTTAACAACCATAAGTACCAATAACAAGAGTTTCAATAAAGGTCCAAATTTTAAAAGCCATAAAGTTAAGGCACACACCATCAAAAGTGATGCATAGCTTTGGTGCAATGAACAACATAGTACTAATATCCATCTTTGTTATATGAGAACTCATTGTTATGTGGATTGATTTCCTGGGCAACATTTTGCAACACGATTTCTTTGTCTTATAGATGTTAAGGCCTAAATATGGGAATTTATCATTGACTAATGTGGGGCAATAATCAATGAATTACAACCAACAGATTGCAAATGAGTTAACACCATACTCCAAAAAACCACCCTTATACCACTCAAAGAAAACCACACAACAAGCTTTTCATAACATTTGTAAGCTTTTCATAAGTTTTTCCTAGCATCTTTTTTTTCCCTTTCGAAGGTGCAAACCTTTTGTGGCAATAGCTAGTTTCTTATATTGTTTATGGTTTTCTTGAATTAGATATCTAGTCATAGTCATGCTCTCAATAAAAATTGAATTAGATATCTAGTCATAGTCATGCTCTCAATGAAAGAAATACAAACTTTTATAATATATATATATAACAAATTAAATTATACTCTTATATGTGAACATTGTACTCATTTTCCCATGTCCATGTGAGTGTTAGTCCTTGTCCTTGTCCTTGTGTCTCCCCGTATAATAAGTAATTAAAGCAAAAATCATGATATTCAACCACTAAGTTTTAATATATCTTGCTTAACCGTACTAGTGATCAAATTTGAAGGGTGGGTCTTAATTTCAATTTGAAGGGCATATATTCTTTGATCCCTTCAAAGATTAAGGGCTATATAAATAAGTGTACTTCAATTGACAAGTATAAATTAACTAAACCCTTATAAAAATGCATAAAACAAATATTGGATTTCCAAATTTTTATAATCTTAAGTAATTGAATTCTCTTTACATGAAAAACGATATTTTTTCAATAAAAACTAAGAAATAAACAAAATTTTCTTTGAAAATTGTAAAGTCCACAAAATTATTATTATTATGTTACATAAATGAACACATTCCAACAAAAAAACACATATTGTTCTTTGATTCATTTGATATTCTTCAAAAGTATTTGAGCTTAGATCATTGAAAACATCAATCTATTTGCCCAATGGAAGAGGTTTTCAAGTTTTCATTTGTTTCTATACAACATAAATAGCATTCCAATATACCTTATTTAGAGCATGAGGTACACTAAGGGAGAGAAACATTAACATATCCAATTTCTCCAATGAAATCCTTGATATATCATATTTTTTTATCCTATTTAATTTTGAGAAGTATCTTTCACACACTGTTGTACTTGCTGGATTACAAGGATAGCTTGCCATAATCACATCAAACAAGACATTCCATCAAACCATTAAGGTTTATCTCCACATAGATCCCATGCTCCAAACATATGCTTTTTAGGGTATGAATTATAAATAGTACAAATAAATTCATCCATTTTACCCAAACAATTAGGAGCATCCACAATAGGTGAGTCCCCAACACTAAACTTTTCACATAAACATTGCAACTATCTTTTTGTTTGAGAATATCTATCATCCAATTCTTCATAATAATTTCGAGGACTGGAAAATTTAGGAGCATTACATATAGGAATATTTGTGAACCTCCTATCTAGAGATTCAACCGCGTTCATCACAAAGCATTTCCCAAAAGAATGGAATCATCTAGTGTCCCCACTCTTTGTATATTTGGCAAACTTCAAACCTGAATGGATGTAAATGTACTATACCTATGATATCTGCAAACACACGGGCTCCTCCTTGTGCTCTAACTAAAAAAGAGGATATGTGCACATTGTACCTACCCCAAATATGCCCCTCCAAAAATCATTTACAAATCATGTTAATAGTAACATCTAAAGTAGTTCCACTAGAGGTAATATCAACATGGTCCTCTTGGAACTTCTGATTCAACTTATTTAACTCATTGAGCACATCTGCAAGCAAATGGATGCAAAATCACACTTGAAATATTGTTTCCAACTCATACATATTTATCTCCCCTAACTCTGAATCTTTTAACAAAGCAGGCATGAGTTTGACGAGTCTTTCCATGAACTTTCTTCTAGAGAGCCACCTAATTTAATGAATTTGCAAAACATGTAACTTAGTGATTTGAAATGATTCCATTAGCTTTTTCAATTTTCCATGTCTTTTAGTAGATTTTATGAGCCATGAATAAATTTTGTTTGCAAAATCAGTATACTGCAACTCTGAAAAATGAAATGAAGCATCATTTATTGCTAATGCTTCTCTATTAGCTATACAATGGATATTTAATAAATGAGAAGCATCTCAGCGTATCTTAGAAGATAAACCTTCATGACTACTCCTGATGGAAGATGCCCCATCAAATCCAACTAACTTCATTAAAGATAGATCCATCTCCATTAGAAGAGTTATCACTACATTATACATAGACCGAGTTGTTCTATCTTTTATTTGAAGCGAGTGTATGAATTGTGTTACACATTGAACTCTTCCTTCAATTGTCAAATATGTATTATAAATAATCAAATGGTGCTCCATAGTTTGATCAATGATTTCATCAACTAAACTTGATTAAAATGGACTATGGAAAATCTCATCTAAATTGAGTAAAATGGACTATGGAAAATCTCATATTTTAACTTTTTCCAGAGGTATTGCATCACAAATTCACAATGTGCATGGAATTCGTGATATTTCCAAATTCCAATATTTTGGACAATGAGCATAATCTTTGAAGGTTATTTGTATAAGAGGATTTTAATGGTATCGTATTATGTAATTATTTTAGCAAATCATAACTTTTATTTAAAATTCAATTCACAATTATATATCCATATATTGCGGAAAACTTTATAGCTTATGGATTTAAACACACTATGAAATTATATCAATGGGTCATTTATAATATTACCTTTCTTTTGAAATATTGTTATAAATTGTGTCCTTCTTAATTGGAAGGGTAAAAATAAGATTTTGAAATTTTTTTAAAGGGCAATTTTAACTTTGCACTTCTGGAAAGGGCCTAAAACCCTGTGGAAGGGTTAATTTTGAATGTTGAACCGGACCCATCAATTCTCAAGTACTCTGCAACATATAAAACACGTTTTGGAAATGTGTACTTAATTAATGAAGTCTTGTGTCCCACATAAAATGTTTAGGAATTTATACTCGTTTAATACAGTCCAATCAAATCTTATATTGGTTTTACTAATAATAACAAGGAAAATAGCTGCAAAGCAGCTAGTCCCTGCTTCGAGATTATGTTTAGAAGTAGCTTAGTGTAACAATTAACTATATGTCCTATGTAAGTTTGACAAGCTCCTACACATCTTTCTTTATGTGCATATTGTTCTAGTATGTTATATGGTTTAATATAATAGACAATATAGCATTTGATATGAAAATCATGAAAAAAGAATGAAAAAATATTCAAATTATCAAATACAACTAAGATTATTTGTTATCTTTAAATCCTAAAATGATATCTAATAATTATTAAATTGTTGAAAGAGTATTGATCCATTGCGAATAAAGGGGATAATAACTCAAAGTCTATCTTATAATGCCTTGTGGTTGTTGCAAGCTTTTTATTAGAAAACAAAAACACATTCATAAAAACATAGTCTAGTTGAAATTATAAAGATTTTCTCTCCAATTCAGTAAGACTTCATGTATGTTGTTAAATCATGTGGAAAATACTTAATCCCATATGAACTTTGAACTTTATATTGGATCTTTATAAAAAGCTAAAACACTCATTTTGGGTGTTATGAATATGCTTCCTTGGACATAAAAGTTAGACATTAAAAATTTAAAACTTTAGGGGAGAAATGAAAAGTTACATCAATCACCAACTATTATTTAAAGGAGTATATTTTTTTTAAAATAACTATACAAATATAAAAAATAATAATTTTTTTTCATTTTGTAGTTAAAAACATTTTATTGTAACCAAGATAGTTAATTTTTTAATTTTTTAAAAATTTGAATATAATATTTAAAATCGTGACCTTATAAATTTTTTTAACAGATATATAGTAAACATGTGTTTGTATCATCCACATTATTCTCAAGTATGAATGCCTAAATCAAAATTAAAAGAGTCTAGTACTCTAAGGTTGATGCTACAAAATGGAATTGTAAAGAACATGAGCAATGTGCCCTAGCCAAAATCCAAGTTTTGTACATCCCATGTTATCAAAGCCAAATATAAAGGAAATATAAAGGAAGGTACTAACTCAAGATAAAAAGTGCTCCCTTTCATAAGGCACATGTTGAAGAAATATCTATACCCCCAACTCTTTAAAGCTAAGGGGTTGATCTATTACACTTACTTGGAATCATGGTTAGCATGCAAAGACTTCTTAGTACCACATTCATTCCATCAACCTCACATGACTTGGGAAATTAGGTAATATGCCCTAACTTAGGGATTTTCACATGTGATAAGTTTTAATTATTTCATGTTTTTTTAATATTTAAATGCATTTCCTATTTATATGTAGGATAACTCCATTAGCAAATGGGCCCTCTAGTTTTATATATGACTCGACATCTATTCTATTTGTTGTACATATTTATGATGCCCAAACCTATTTTCATGACCAATTATTTTTTTGTCATTTTCTTACTTTTAACATCAAAATGGAGATAATAGTCTAATGAAGTAGAACTTAGCAAATTTGTGGTATTAGAATGTTTTCTTGTCACATTTAACCAAATGTTTTGTCATTTTCTTACTTTTTAACATCAAAATAAAGATAATAGTTTAATGAAATAGAATTTAGCAAATTTGTTACACGGTTGACTAAAATATATGATTATAAATTATACAAAATAAAGTTGAAAATATAAAAATAAAACTATAATTTATTTCATTATAGAGAGAGAGAGAGAGAGAGAGAGAGAGAGAGAGAGAGAGAGAGAGAGATTAAATTTTACTATATTCAACATAATAATATTTTTTTTTTGTGAAAAAAATAAATAGCGGCAAAGCACATACCTCCAACATCACAGATCAAAAGCACAGATAAAAAGTAATTTGGTAATGTCTAAAAATAACACACATAACATTAATTAAAATAAAAGCATTTTACAATATTTTGAATTTAGTTTACACTATTGTTGTTGTCATTTGCACATAGTTGCATCATAATTTAAGATGACATATACCACACAGCAAACCGCAAACAGAAAAATGTAAGTGATGAACAATGAGGAAAAATGGTGTTTATGTGTAGGAATGACCTGACTTGACTTACGACTCCAGGAACCCTAAATCTTAGTCTTGAATCTTACTTTACTTCTTCACATCTTCAATATGATACTAATCTAGAGATGAAAGAATGTCTTGCCTAAGCTAAGAAGGGAAACGCCTATGATATGCCAACTTTATTTTAACTGAGACATTTATTTAGTTTAAGTTGATTATGCATTCAATTATTTTATTCAAATATTTGGCCAACAAGTTCGTTGAGTGACTTGAAGTTGCAAATATAGGCTTGCGTTGTAAACCTGTCGTTGAACTCGTCGAGTTTTCAATTGAACCTATCATATTTAATTAAAAAATATATTTATATATATATATTTTTGTTTATATTTAAAATGCTTTCAAGATAGGTTTGATTCCAAAGTCGTTTCAGCTCAAACGCAATTAAACATGTGTTTGATTTGAAACATTTTATAACCTTCGTTGGTTATAAATCTCTTTATTATCTTTGTGAAAAAAAAATCTCCTTAAAAGATCGAAAACGCTACATCTCGACACAACTAGAAATTCCAAAGCGGCAAAGTCCCCCACGATCAATGCAATAATGCATTTGGAAAGCAAGAGAGAATTGTGAAGCATCTACAAAACAACATCGGAAGAAAACTCCAATGCCTTAACTTGATTGTCAATGGTGCAACCAATATTCTATACAGATCAATAAATATCGCTCTACACTACATAGCATAGCAGAACCAAGACGACTATTCGGCACAAACTCCTCTGTCTACGACCATTTCTATATATCTACCTAGAAACAATACAAGCACTTTGATATCTCAACTGTAAACAACAAATCAACACTATCTATTTGCAGCAAAGATTTTTTTTTGTTTGTTCACAATCATAGAAAAGCAAGACTACTTTTGATTATACTCACAGCAAAAACCTTCATATAAATTTTTTTCATAATCGATCTCCACAAAACATACAGGTTTCAAAAATCTTCAATCATGTTATCAACATATCTCAAATCATATAGAGCGATCACAGGCGAGACTAACCTTCAGTTTAACATTCAAAATACAGGGACAGCTAATGAATATAGTCAAATTGATGTCTCCACGTTATCTTCTTCAACACAAAATCAACGTCATCACTTGCTACATGAGCATTGCGAATGCAAAAAAGCAGTTGTGCTAGTAACTAACATCTAGAAGAGCTTGCAGATGATATACCAACACATTAACACAAGCGTGAACTCGAAAAGTTGAGACCCATATTTGACTTGAAAATGGTGCGCCGACTGGAAAAATAAAGCAGGAACTGATACTACGCACCAGAAACGGTCATTGACATGTGTAAAGCACCAATTGCTTACTAGAAACGGTCATTGACAGGTGTAAAGCACCAAACGGACTAATTGAAAGCGTGGTCGACCATGACTGAGGGTTGCTGAGATTGATACAATGTATTATGTTTGATACGGAAAACTTAAACGACTCACTAGTAACACATACATGTGTAGTTCCAACTCGGGCAGAGTAAAAATTATTCCATACAAAGTCATAGACATTTTGACAGTTAAGATTAAGTTTCGGTGGATCCGGGTAGTAGTATATGTCATAATTCTTCTCTATTCGAAATATTTTGAAAAGTCCGAGAATAAAAATAAATAAATAAAAAAAACGCATCCCATCAAGCAATTTTTTTTTCAAAAAAGTCATATTGAATAATCCTTATACAAACGTTGTTCCAACTACGACAGCTAGTGCACTGGATTTCTGTACTAACTGTTGAATTCTCATTCGTCTCATTACTGTCCCATTTTCATTACTGATCTCAATCTCTAGATCTATCTATCTTTCAAAGGATTCGATGGGCACCTCTCTGTCCCATTGTTATGAAACCGTAAGTAAGATCAGAATATTCAATAAATAATTGATTTTAAAACGTCTGAAATGTTAATATTCAAATATCCAAACAGAAGTATTGGACATTGCATTTGTTAGTTTTGTAATTCTAGATCTCTATCCTTAATTCATAAACAAATTTATTTTTTCACCCATTAAAATATGAAAACAAGAACTCGAGCCTTGCATGTAGGTGCGCTGCTTGTGTGCATGTGGGCGACGTGTATACAGCTCGCAGCATTTCCAAAACAGGTGTGAATAGGCTTGAAATGCAAAAACAAATTCAGACGTGTATACATCTCCAAGCATTTCCAAAACAGGTGTGAATACGCTTGAAATGCAAAAAAAAATTCATTCTGCAAACACCAAAGTGGTAAAAAACAAAGTTGGATCATTGAGGTAAACTGCAACCCAAAACATAATTCCTCAATAGAGAGGGGAGGATAATGAGTGCTGCCTTCATTCAATTGACAATCATGGTCTCTTCCAATTTCAGCAAGCAAAATCTCCATCGCCCCAACCCAAGTTAATCTCTCTCATGGGTTCAGTTTTTGCCCATAGTTTTCACTCACAATGTACTCATTGACAGGCTTAACAATCCTCAATCCTCTGCAACGTAGAGTAGGTAAAAACCCATTTGTGGTTTTTTCTCTTACAATGTCCTGGTAAGCCCTTTTGGGGTTTTCTATTTTATTTGAATTTGTGAAGGTCCTGATAGGTCCTTATCTAACCAAGAGTTAGATTTTTTCAGAGTTCGCTGGGTTCTCTGGATTCATCCGATAGGGTAAAAGTGGTTTGCCATGAGGCCCATGCCGAAGCTCAACAAGCCTCCGAACCAGAGGTGCGCTCTGCTTGGTGGTCTCACCACATAGCTTGCCAGGCACAGGCGGATCAAGACTACGAGGGCCAAGGCCAACGCCATGAGGAACTATATCGACAAAATGACCACATTGGCCAAGGGAGGAACATTGCACCAGCTGAGACAAGCATTGGGATTCATATATGATAAGCAATTAGTCACATGCATTGTTCGCAGAGGCACATGAGAGGTATGGTGAGAGGGATGGTGGGTATACTAGAATTATCAAGACATTGCGCAGACGAGGTGAGAAAGCACCCGAGCATAATTTCTGTAGCTTACCACAATGGTCGAAGTCGAAGGTTCCTTCTTTAAATATTTACCCTGTAACTACGCTTTACTTCTTTATTTGATTTACGCTTCCCAGTATTTCTTTTACGAACATATGTTTGATTTACTTGGCCGTACAGAGGGCCTGCATCCCATTTTAGGTTAATATTATAGCAAGCAACAGAGGTATGTACAAATCTTTATTTAATGGGATTGAAAAGAAGAATCTGGTTCTCGTATGTGGAAGGAGAATTTGACACTCAGAGTCAGTTATCATTGCTAATAGCTTGGAAAAAACACATGAAATACCCCCACATTACACACAAAAAAACAAGGAACGATACTAAGGGATAGGAAGGGAAGAAAACGAGTAGTGAGTTAGTCAATACCTTCCAGAAACTGAAGATTTGTCAAGGACTCCGAGAGGGTATCCGATATGAAGTCATCACCAGAGATGAGCCCTTGCAGCCCCAGGCTGCATCCGGTTTGATTATTGGAGGACAATCCCTACCATTGGGAGCAGTTGGAGCCATTCCATGGATTCAAACGCTGGAAGGTGTCATCCATAATCCTTGACTTGAAGCGCAGCAGAGCATTGAGGTCTCCTATCGCAGACTGCGGCCAAATCCCGGATGTTGTCATGTTGTACAGTTTAGCCAGGGCGACATATGGAGGCTTCAACGAAGGAAGGTGACCCAGGGACGGCAGCTAGAAGCTTCGACGAAGGAAGATGAGACAGGGCAGTCGGTGAGGCAGGGCGGCAAGTTGTGCTGCATTGAAGCTGAAAAATGTAATGCAACATCTACCGTAGCGCACCCCTCATTTTCATTCTCTAGCTGGCAGATCGGAGAGCACAGGGCAAATATGCAAGTACAGTGGTCCATATTATTTAATTTCTTTGCTATTTATTTATCAGCTAATTGCCTTACTCATAGTTGGAAGGGATATTTGCCTTTTCTTATGGCTTTGGATATGCCTTGGACGCTTGGGATGACGCTGGAACTTACTCGAATGGACGCTCTGGATCTTGGAACTTACTGGAATGCAGGCTCTGGATCTTCTCTGGATCTTCGAGCTGGGTAAATATGCAAGTACTGCTCTTAGTAATAATTACGCATAATAAATATATGCCAATATAGCATATCTCTGATCATATCTTTCAGCTATAATAAGTATATATGTGTCATATTTGTGTTTTTTTATTTTTATATTTCATTTTAAATAATTTTATATCTCAATAATTTATTTGGACACCAAAAAAAAATGTCAAATCTATATTGCTAGCCAATCAAAAATAAGTTAATTTAATTTTAAAAATATATAATTTTATTTTTATATTTAAAAATTTTCGTTTAATAATTGAGTACACGTTTCCAAAACATGTTTTATATGTACATATTTTTCCCTTTGGAGAAAAAAAATGCTGAAGCCCCACTTACATCAAATTAAAGAGAACTCACGGTGGATGTAGACAGGTCAAGCAGAGTAAGTACGTGTGGTGATGCTTACACAGGTGGTAGGAAGTACGTTGGTGATGGTTACACAGGAAGTAGGAAGTACGTGTATTGATTTTGCCGATTTTAACATTATATGTGGATGTGTAATTTAAAATAAAATATAAAGAACAAAATCACTTATCACACAGCAATTTGCTCATCAAAATCCAAACCCTAATCTATTTCCAGTTAAAATGTTAGATTATTTCCAAATAGAAGGTCGGAATCTTGATTAATGAGTCTTTTTAAGATTTTACAAATTTATAAATTAATTTTAAAAGATTTTGTTAATACATAATTAAATTACTAATACACCAATTTAAATGATTAACTTTTGTGTACGCATAATGTACTTTGTAAAGTTCTTTAAATTATATTATTATTAAGAATTAAACCAGTAAATCTGAATATCTGATTGTTTTCAAAAATTAGTGGACTTGAAGTTTAATTGAGTTCTCAAAATTAAAAAGTAATTAAATAATTACAGAAAAAGTTAGGTTTGCGCATTGTCAAAAGTCAGATAGTCTGGCCGCAGGGCGTTGGCAACTTGGCAGCCACATATTTTGTTCGCCATGGCTATGGAATTCGAGAATGGCTGCTTTATAAATCAATCTCTGTGTCTGTAAACTCGGTAAGAATCTGTGATCTGTGATCATGGCAGCTCCTCTGTATCATATCAGAGTCCCTAAGCTTCTGCTGCATGCTGCCTTTTTTATGGGATCTGTAAGGCATTCCATCTACAGCGTTCTTGGCCTTTTTAGGGAACTTGCTGGAGTTGTGTGGCCAGGCCTGCACGGTGCAATGTCACGTCCTGTACTTGTGGCTGAGGACGATCAGCGCCTAGCGCTTCGGCTGGAAATGTTTGGCGTGATACAAGAGGAACTGGGAGATGACCTAAAAAACGACGACGCTATCTGCGCTGTTTGCTTGAGCAAGTTTGAGATGGATGACAAGGTCCTGCTGCTCACTAATTGCTGTCACGTTTACCACGAAACTTGTTTGATGAAATGGCTTGATGTCCAGCAGAAGAGTTGTCCTCTCTGTAGATCTCCCTTAACTACAGATTGAAACAACAACAAAGATTCCTGTGTCTACAGAACAGTGATGAAGAAGGTATGTTAGACGATCCATGCCGGCGTGCTGTGTTTGTAACTTTGCTGTGAATGAAAGTAGTTGTTTAATATTTCTTAGTTTACATTTTCAACAGCATCAGGTTTATGTCAACTGCAACAAGATTGATTACTATTGTTTTGGGACTTATATATCTCAAGTGAAATGATCCATGCTGGTTTGTTGTGTTTGTAATGAATGAAACCAGTTGTTTATTTTTCTTACAATATTTGTATACATTTATCAGGATAAAAAATCATTCAGATGTAAATTATATTATGATTCTTTAAAATATATTTAAGTTAATATCACAAAATCTCATATATTAGTTATGGAAATGTATAACGTACGTGTTATGGGTTAAATGGATTTAAAATATCAATTTAAACATTTATAAATCTAGATTTCACCCCCCAAAATTATAAAATTCCAACCAAAACTTATTATTAAATCCAAACTTCCAAAAACAAATTACTACTATAATTTTTATCATTTTAAAATTTTTATATTTATTTTAATTTTTTTAATAAAATATATAATATCTTTTTTTCATTTTTCTACCTATTATATTTCTTTAAGTGTCAAAACCATATCTTTTATATACATAAAAGATTTTGATTTCTGTTTGTACTTACATTTATTTAACATATAGCAATAATTTTTATTTGTTCCAAGTTTTATATTATTTTTTAAATTAGCTATGTGAGTGTTACATCTCTCTTTTTAGAAAAGAAAATGGTTCAAATAAGGAAAATTATAAAATTATTATACTTATTTAAAATAAATTGAATTTTCCAAAAATATACATAAGTTTAGGTAACTTAAGAAGAAATATGTCTTCATAATTTGGAATGAAGAATGAAAAACCAAAATAATTATGTTTCTGTGGATTCCCATCACCCACATCACCACCCAAGTCAGAAAAGAGGGATTCTTAACACTGTCATCGTAAGAGCAATAAGAATCTCAAATGATGATCATTTCCAGTAAAAAATAACATTTACAAATAGTGTTTCATAGAATAAATAGGATAATGGTGATGGTGAGCATAAAGTGTTTCTACCATACATTCAAGGTACAATAGATAAAAATGCCCGTTTTCTGAGAAAGAACAACATCAAAACAATCTTCACCCCTCTAAACAATCTCAGAAAGCTCCTTGGCTTAGTTAAGGATCCTCTTAGCACCAAATCCCACAAAGGAGTTTACCAGATTCCATGTGCTTGTGAAAAGGCCTACATGGGCGAGAACATGAGAACAATCAATACTAGAATCAAGGAACATAAGGCATATATGATCCACAATAGAACAAAGAAATCATCCCTAGTTAAGCATGCTCATAAAACAAAACATTATATCAAGATTGAAGAAACTAAGGTCTTGGCAAGAATTGATCATTGGTCCAACATAAGAATAAGGGAGGCTATTGAAATCACAAAAAACCCTAACTGCATCAACAAGGATGATGGTTTAGTACTTAGTAGAACTTGGCTTCCGATCATTAAAGGGTAATAGATAGCAACTTAAGGATTCGATTGCTATAAACATACACATAATTAGTGTGCAAAACTCATACTTATGAGTTAAATCTTACTCCATCCTTAAACTTGACAATAGTCCTTGTCCTGACGAAGAGCCACAGTAGTGGGCTTGAAACGTTAACAACCATAATGGATTTGATCGCACAGGAATCTCCAGTTTTTTACTATAATGATAATATTCACTCCATGTCTCTATTTTTGCAACAAATGGGTTATTTTCTACAAAAATCAACCACTGACAAAATTGTCCCTAGTGTAAAGACTTCACATGACTGTTTGAACTATAGGTCTTTCCACCTGGCTCTATGTAAATTCTTAGTGCATTTATAAATCTCATTTTCAAGCTTATTTAAGAAATCTATCACCTTGATTTTATCCTCACAAATCATTTTTTTTAGGAGCACTTGAAAAAGAAGAAGCATCAGGGTGTGTGCAAGCTAATGAAGATCTCTTTTGCCATGTTAGATGCAATAGAAAACTGAAAAAACAGACATCCATCAACTTACATGGATATTTTGATACAAATACACAATGAATCTTGCAATGAGTGAAAAATATGAAACGTAGGAAATTGAATGCCGAACTTCCGAATATATAAATTTTTCTATTGAAAATGTTCTTAACTATATGAAGTTTGATTTTTTTTAACAGACACTTTTTTATTTTTTGGACAAATTATAAGGTATATGTTTTTGTGGGTGCAACCTTTGAGTGCCTAAATGATGGAATCAACTTATAAAAAATGGTAGACATATAGAGAACAACTAGTACTAGTACACTGCTATTTTTCCCCCAAAAAATATTTTATTTTTTTTAATTATCTAAGCAATTGAACCTCGAAAACAGTACGCCAAGTGTGGGTGCAGTCTTTGAAGGTCTTAATGCAATTATTTCAAAACGATTTTTTTATAGCATGTGGAGGCCTTTGTCCTTTAGTGCACCATACAAGTTTTTTTCAAAATGGTTGAGAAACATAAGAGTTATGGATGGAACACTAACAATGTATTTTTTGAGTTAGTGAGTCATGACAAAAGAAAAATAAGAAATATATATATATATATATATATATATATATATATATATATATATATTCTTTTTAAAAATTACATATTTGGAATCTGCAGAAAAAATGTTATGTGTCTAAAATTTCGTCAAAAATGATGGTGTGTAGCAACACTGTAACTAGTGGCTAAACACAAGCATACTGAAATTTTTTTTGGATGTAATGCTCAATTAACCATGGTTTATCATACTCCAAGGCACATGCCTGGTAAATCCGAAGCAAAGTCCGAAGCAGACACATAGGCATAGGAATGCCATGCCAGCTCGTGCAGAGGGTCGGGCATAGTGCTAAGAAATGTGTACATGTTTTGTTTAAATTCAAATTTTAAAGCTCACCAAAACAAAACACGTGCATGCTTTATCTTTAAAAAGCACGTACGTGATTTGTAACCCTATAATTTTATTGTTTGTCGATTGTAACATTAAAAATCATTCGGGATGGTAAGGGCTTAGAGGTAGAGAAAGGGGGGTGGGGTTGTAAGAGGTTAGAGGTAGAGAAAGGGGGGGGTGTTAATGAGTTAGAGAGAGAGAGAGAGAGAGAGAGAGAGAGGGAGGGAGAGGGAGATACATTAGGGTGTCGTAAGGGGTTAGAGGTAGAGAGAGAGGGGTGTGTTACGGGGTTAGATAGAGATAGAGATTGGGGGTTGGTAAGGGGTTAGAGGTAGAGAGATAGGAGGTGTTAAGGGGTTAGAGGTAGAGAGATAGGAGGTGTTAAGGGGTTAGAGGTAGAGAGATAGGGGAGTGATAAGGGGATATAGGTAGAGAGAGAGAGTGAGAGAGGTAAAGGGAGAGACATTGGGAGGTGGTAAGGGGCTAAAGATGGATATATATAGGGGTATTAAGGGGTTAGAGGTAGAGACAGAGGGGGGTTTTAGGAGGTTGGGGGAGTGAGAGATGGGTGGGGGTAAGGTGTAGGTGGAGATGATAGAGAGAGATAGAGAGTGTGTGTGAGATGGAGAGGGAGAGTAGGAGAGAGATAGAGAGGGGGGGTTATAGGTAGGGAGAGAGGGGGGTGTTAGGGGGTTATGGGTTGGGGGAGTAGGAGAGAAATACAGAGAGAGGGTTGTATTAGAGAGTTTCTATCACCCAACCTACATCAGTGTTCACCCGTAGCATCTAGGCCATCCAAAGATTCCAAATATAGCCGACCTAGGGCTTCAAATATCACCAATCTAGGGCTTTGAGGGGATAACCATTAGGCAATAAATATTATATTTTTTCTAAATTGATGCACATATTCCAACGGAAAATGGATGTAGAATTTATCACCGGAAGGGCGGGATAAATCCCTCCAAACAATGTTGTTGGCACAAATCCACAAAATAGGATAAGGGTGGGAAACAAATTTCAAAATACAACGAGGACAATGTGTGTTATTAATATTAATAAATGCATATTGGTGCCACTAGGAGGTTTTCAATACCAAGTATGGGCCTTTGGTGGAATCTATGGCCTTAGAGAGGGGGTATGGGCTCCATGCAAAGGACAGTGACTATGCCTGGGATGTGGAACCTTCGTGGGAGTTCATCATTACAATTGAAGATGTAGCTGACGTAGGTTCTCTTGCTACCTTGTTGGATTTTAAGAATGAGAAGGGATTTTAGAAACATAATCATGATTCTATATGTAGCGTGCGACAATCCACCAAAAAGAATAGAAGGGAAGGTGGTTTATATTGGAGAAAAATGTATAAAATATGAGTGTTCCATATTCTCTATTCTTGAAGTCATATAGACATCGACATGTTTTCTAAATTAGATATTAGTGCAAATATATAACCCTTTGGCTTTCTTTCCTATTTTGAATGAAAAATTATTGTTTTCATTGCAAGTATTGGATTTAAGAGTGTTTTCTTAGTCGCAAGCCAGCCTTGCATTTTCAGAAACAGATATAGGATAAGATTCAATGGATAGAAGATAGGCCATGCACAACACAACTCGAAGAACTTTATGGATGCCATCTTCGCAATACTATTATATTTCTACCCCTATGTCTTGAGAAGGTTGAAGTTGTAAAGTAACAACTCTCTAGTATTCATCCTGAAATTCTTTTGTTTATGTTTAAGATAAAGAAGCTCTCAGTTCGTGAGCTGGAACATATGGATCTTAACATGATTTAATATACAATCTTTGTTTACAAGAAACTGACCTTAGAAATTCTTAGAGCAAGGACAATGAATCCTACATTATGCATTTGTTAGCAGAAGAAGATCAATTTTCGACGAAACAATGTAGTTATTACATGTGGAGGCAGTGGTTTCCTGTGGAAGACGAGTGTAGGGTTGAGCAGAGGAAAGATGTCAAAAAATGGGCTATTACATTATCTTTTCCATTGGGAGAACAACTTACAAGAGGAAATAGGTGGTCGAGAGGAATCTATGCTTTTCTTCCCATAGAAATGGTAACTGGATTTCAATTTAAAATATAGGAAGATTTGTTACTGGTTTTGTCAATAGAAAGTATCATTTTCAATAACAAGTGGAACCAGGGAATCCTTCATTTTGTTCCATTAGGTTTTTTTTCAACATTTTGTACTCTAATAAGTGGTAATCCGCCTCTATCATAAAAAACTTGGGTCTTTAGATGCCTTCCTTTTGACACTCCTCATTATCCACAACTAACACAACTTAGAGATGTCGTTCAGACCCAATTGAAAGCTAAGGAAGTGCTTTTATGTGACGTTATATTTGGGGATTAACATTTATGTAAAACAACAGAAGCTCGGACAATACTCTTAGATTTTAAATGCATTTTGGAGCAAGCAAGAGGACAAGGTCAGCAAAGCGACCATAGTCATCTTTTTTCTCATAACATACACATAGTTCATCCTTAGCTTGATAAACAAGAGTTTTATAATAGCTTAAATATTTTGGGTGTGGTTAATATGTCTGAGAATTGGTATTCTCCCTGTATTCATTCATCTGGTTGGTTGAAAGGCCTGCCTGAAAATATGTATGTTGAACTTCTTTGTTTCATTACTGAAAATTTGAAGGGACTTTCAAGTCACTTGCAAAACACTCCTTTGTTGAAGTATGTAAGTTCTTCCAACAACACAGATTTGGAAAGTATATCAAATGTTGCCATCTACACCAGAATTTATCTTTCGTTAAAGGAGTCGAACATATCGTGGCTGACCAAATGGTCTGGGGAGCTTGGAAGTGCCGCCAAATATTATTTCATTCTTGAATCTCATCAGAAGGAAATTATAAATTTAGATCCTCAGGAAGGTTGAATTACCATCCTAAAATTACATAACTTTTATCTCATAGTTTGTTGAGCGGATCTTGCATGTAGTATCAGACTCACAAACAGTAAGCTTGTTATTACTATCGCAAATTTTTTGCACTATTAATTTGCAAGTAACTACATCTAGCCTGGACAACTTACTAGTCTTTGCGAGAATATTCTCCTCGTACCTGAAGGTGGGAATATCAGCAGGGAACAAGGCTTTCTAAATTTTTCCCTGCATACATCCATAAGTAACTGGGCCAAGTTAATGGAAAGGAATCCCTAGACTACTATGGGATTTTCAACCCTTTCTGAATATTTCCATACATTACAAACTTGTGCATGAGGTTTGATGTATTCATTTAATGATTTGGTTCCATTCTTTCAAAGACACTTTGACGTAGTAGATATTCCAGAGCTATTTCCTCTGAAATCACATATTCCTGTTGTTTTTCATGCTTTGACAAAGGAGAATGCATTTCTTCTGCTACAAGGGGTCCAATCGGGAATTAAATGTTGTAATTTTTCTAATTTGATGCATACAATCCAATGGAAAATGGCTATGTAATTTATCACTTAAAGGGGGGGATAACTCCCTCCAAACAATGTCGTTGTCACAAATCCACAAAACGAGATAAGTGCAGGAAACAAAATTTAAAATACAGCCAAAACAATATGTGTGTTATTATTATTAATAGATGCAAATTTTAACATACAACCTAACCCCCCCCTCTCTCTCCCCTCCTCTCCGTAACCATTACTAACCCCTAACCTCTAACCCCTTAACACTCCCCCTCTCTCTCTCTTTATTACTAACCCCTAAACTCTAACCCCTCTCTCTAATTCTTACTAAACCCCCTATGTCTCTACCTCTAACCCTTTAACACCTCCCCTCTCATTATACCTCTAATCCCTTACCACCCCCCCAATTCATTTGAATGTCTTTCTCACCAAACCAAACAATATATTTGTAATGTTAATTATCGCAATAAATTATAATGTTAAATATCGTGTATGCGTTTTAATGAACAAAAATGCGTACACGTTTTAGTTAACAAAAACGTGTACATGTTATGGTTACCTATGCTCCTAACACCCCCAAACCCTCTAATACACCCCCCATACAATTCCCAAATACCCCCACATTAATGTAGAACACCCCCCAACCCACTGATACCCCCCTTCTCTCTCCCTCTCACACACACATCCATATGCCTCCCCCTACCACTAACCCCCCTCCTCTCTCTCTCTCTCTCTCTCCCTCCCTAACCCTTACTAGCCCCTTCTCTCACTCTCTTTCTACCCTTCTCCTCTTACCCCCAATATCCTAACACCCCCCTCAGTCTCTACCTCTAAACCCTTAACACTCCCCATCCGTCTCTACCTATAACCCCTTACCACCCCCTAAAGTATCTTCCTTTAACTCTCTCTCTCTTTCTCTCTAACCCAAACACTCATGCTCCTCACATATACCCCCATTTCTCCCTAATCACCCTTCACCTCCCCAAACCCATAACCATTTACCTCTCTCTTTGTCCCTTACCATCCCCCAATCTCTCTCTCTCTCTCTCTCTCTCTCTCTCTCTCTCTAACCCCCTCTCTCATTCTCTCTCACTCCCCTACTCATCCACCTACACTTAAACCCCACCCCCTATCTCTTCCCCAACTACCTAACACACCACCACCCCATTGGTTCTCTCTCTCTCTCTCTCTCACACACACACACACACACACACACATCCCTATGTCTCCCCCTACCACTAACACCCCCCCTCTCTCTCTCTCTCTCTCCTCTCCCCCCCCATCTCCCCCCAACTCATGCTAATCCCCTCTCCCACTCTCTCTCACTCCCATACTCCTCCTCCTACACCTAACCCCTTACCCCCTCTCTCTCTCCCCTCCTCTCCCTAACCCTTACTAACCCCTTATCTCACTCTCTTCCTCCCCTTCTTCACTTACCCCCAATATCCTAATGTCCCCCTCTGTCTCTACCTCTAACCCCTTAACACTCCCCCTCTATCTCTACCTCTAACCATCCCTATGTCTCCCCCTATCACTAACACCCCCCCACCCTCTCTCTCTCTCCTCTCCCCCCCCATCTCCCCCCAACTCATACTAACCCCCTCTCCCACTCTCTCTCACTCCCATACTCCTCCTCCTACACCTAACCCCTACCCCCCTCTCTCTCTCCCCTCCTCTCCCTAACCCTTACTAACCCCTTATCTCACTCTCTTCCTCCCCTTCTTCACTTACCCCCAATATCCTAACGTCCCCCTCTATCTCTACCTCTAACCCCTTAACACTCCCCCTCTATCTCTACCTCTAACCCCTTACCATCCCCCAATCTCTCTCTCTCATTATTAAAATCTAGGTGAATGACTGTTCTTAGGATAAAGTTAAGGATAAAGATGATACTATAGTTTTGAATCAAGTTCTCATATTGTTAGAATTTTAGTAGATATATTTAGTAAAATTGGAAAGAAATCTCACTCAAATGATCACAATGCGGCTCGCCTTGTGTTGTCACAATCAATTGTGAACAAAATCACTAGGGCCCTTTGTCTTCTTAAGCCTACATGCAAACTTATTAATTTGAATGTCAAAACACTCTGTAGGTATTGTGTTAGAAGGGAACAACTTGAAACTATTCAAACAGATGTATGGGTCTTCATTGGCAGGCTGCCACGCTCTAATACGAAACTCATTGACGTGGTAAAGGGACTGGTGCAAGAATTTTGGCAAGACGGCACTAGACCTTCTTCCAATAAAAAATATGTACTAAAATTGAGAATGGGTTCAAGGGATCGTGAACCGCACATTAAACATTTTCTTGACATGACACAAACATAATTATATGAGAGATTTAAGCATGAACATAATGAACTTGACTCAATGGGCCAAATATCATTCGAGAAATGAAAACCATGGTATGTTAAAATAAACACAACTCCTAAAATATGTTGTTGTCGATACCACATTGAGTACGGTTATTATTATCACACACACACACACATCACACACATATATATATTGCGTGTATTGCATAACACTCTTTTGCATGAATGCTTAACTACATTGTCGTCAATGTCATCTAGAGACTTTATTCATAGCATATTATGCAGAAGACCAAAAGGTTGCACATTTTATCAAAAATATTGTGTAGATGGGACATGCCCAAGGTGCAGTGGAATGACATTATTAAACAAATGCATACATGTGACCGATGAGCATGAACTTGGGAGGCAGGAGGTGAACTTGCAATCATTCAAATATGTCACATATGATATTGATGGAGGGAATGAAAGAAAAAAATACAATTGGTCACTTCTCAGGCTAGTAATGAGTACTTGAATACTATTTCCCTCTTCATATTGCAATTTCGTGTGTAGCAATCTATCGGATATGTCTTTATTGTTGATATACTAGGTATGGGTTTGCGACTTCATATAATGATTCTTTGAAAAGACACAACAGTATGTAAAGCATGTACATGTGGATCGTTGGCAAGATAAACAATTTAGAACATGTAGGGATACGTTTTCTGTTGGGACTATATTATTAGTGGTCGATTTTGTGGAAAACTACACTCTTTAGCTGCAAAACGAGATTAGAGTCAATATTATCACTCAGATCAGGTCAACATAATGCTCCATATCACCTACAAAAATGGAGCAAATGGTACTAAAGATAACAAGTACATTATATTGAAGGAGTATCATTTCTACATAAGTGATGACAAGTGTCTCGACTTGGATTTTGTACAACACAAATTTCAATTGTTCTACAATCACTTGAAGGATAGCAGTATACAGTTGGAACAACATTGGATTTGGTCTGATGGCAGTGCGGGGCAGTTAAAAAACGCTTGTATTTGATCCACAAAAGGCATAATGTGCCACATATTTGGAACTATTTCGAGACTGGACATGCGAAATGGGAATATGATGGAGTAGGTGCGTGCATCAAGACTGCATTACGTAGGAAAGAAAGGAATTTCACAGTTGTTTCGCTCATCTGGGATGCAAATACCATTGTTGAATGGTGTTATTCAGTCATGGGGTAAGGAGCAAGAAGGAAAGAAGATCAGTCAACTAGGAAAACACATGTACATAGATATTTTTGGGAAGTGGTCGATGTAGATAGGTCAAAGTTATATGAGTGGAAAACCATCCAAGGAACTCGTGCATTTCATTCAGTTAGAATGTCAGACAATGCTATACTTGAAATGTGGACAAGGAAACTCTCTTGTTTTTGTTCTCCATGTAGTATTGGTGAATGAGACAAATGTGAATCCACGAATTGGGTTGATAGATGGAACCGTGTATCACTCCCCATTGGTTGATGTATAGCTACAGAATTATACCAGTTGGAGGAAGATCAATCAAGTATTTCACCAGACTATGATCATATATCAAATCTCGTACAACTAGGTTCGATTAATATTTTGATAATTTTGAAAATTTTGACAACTAGTCGTGTCTAGTTAGTTGACTCAAATGTTGGCACTATATTTTCTGTAGGGCACATATATGCAGTGGTTGCCCCGAGACACAATGCATGGCGCACTAACTATTGGCTGGCACGTTGCTTGGAGGGGAAGCAAACCTTCAATGTCTCATTAAGGTACTCTGAGGCCAATGATTTTTTGATTGGGTCAATGGTTATCAAAGGAGAATATTTGAACCAGGTTTCCCACTCATAAAATAAAAAAAATGTATGTATTTGAAGATTATAGACCAAGTCATATTGTATACCATTATACAAACTTAGTTATTGACACAAACCTCTAGTTGCAAACAATGCCAAGGAAGAACTCATCAAATGCATGATACTTTTTTCCTTACTCCGAGCATGAGAGGTTAAATGATACTGTTAGTATTAGATGTTATCCCGATGGTCTAGTCGAATGACCATGGGTAGGTAGTTTGGTAAGTGGTATGCATGTTATATTGTGTACTAAGTTATAGGTATGTGGTGTACATGTATGTTATGATTTTGTTTCATGGTCTCATTGATTATTGACATTAATATTTTGATTATTGCAGTCATGCATTGATATATTGATAAATTGCATAGACTTATACAACTTGATAAATTGTACAAGCTTCATCATGGATTTGTTGTATTTTTTTTTTGCTCCCATCTAAGTACACCATAAGATCTTCATCCTGGTGCCCATTTTCATGCTCATTGTCATTATCATCATCCCCATGCTCATTGTCATTATCCCCATTCCCATTGTCACTGTCACCATGCCTATTTCCACCTTGAACATCACCACCATCCTCCTCCTGCCCACGTTGTCATTGTAATACCCCCATTTTGACCCTTAGGATATTTTGGATTTTAAAATAAATAATGTGTACATTGCGATGTATGTTTTCCTAGTGTGGAGCTCAAGGCCAAGGCCCCGCTAGTGGATGCTCGGATTTTATTTAAAAAGGAAAGTAATTGATATTATGTTATCCATGTGCCATTAAGCCATGGAAATTGTAAAAATGATGTAAATTTTAATAATGCAATAAAATACAAAAAAAATAAATGGCTATGGAAGCAACCAAGAAGAGGGGGGCATGTGTATCCACTAGGGAGAGGTGAGGGGGTTGTGGCATCGTGGAATAGCAAGGATCAGTTTCCAGACGTTACAAGGGACAGCAGTGGGGACGGAGGAAAGGTCGCGATTCTGAAAAAAGCCACATTGACAGAGGAATGTGAAAGGGCACATAAACGGGTTATGGAAAGGAAAAAGGAAATCGAACAGAGGATCCCCATTCCATTAGGGACTACTAACTGGATTTGGGAGCAAAACAAAGAATTGATTAGTGAAGAAAAAAGAAATCGCGATTCTGTAAGAACCCTGATTTTGAGTGCCGAACTCACCTAGAAATTTGTGTGGGAAGCTCAATCCTGCAGGGGATCCTTCAGCCTGAACCCTAGGGAAGATTTGCAGCATGTGAGATGCTCAGAAACCTGTGAGAAAACACTGTGTTGATGGTCGAGAACCCAATTGCGGGATAGAGTTGTTTTGGCCATATAAGTTGAGAAAACCCAAGTGGAAATAACAGAGAAGAATAGGACAGAAGGTAGGGTTTCTTGGTAAACCCAGTGAAGGCTAGAGTATCAAGGATCCAGTAGCTTAGACCTTTCTATTTCCACCCTGAAGAGAACTGGAGGGAAGGTATGGCCTGAGGGACTGTGTAGCAGTGAAGGGAATACTTCCTTGTGTTGGGTGTGGTAGGTATTGTGGGTGCCAAGACTGTCTGAGTGTGAATTGAGAGGCCTGTAGCTCTGAGGTTGAGCTCACTGGCTTAGCATCCTCCTCCATTTTCCCTTAAATTCTTGATAAACCCAACTGTATGTTGCCTTAGCATGTGTGTTTGGGAGAAGCCATGGCTGTGAGTGAGCCTGTTCATCCCTCCTTCGTGGATACACAGCCTAGCTTAGGGGTGGTCTATCAACTAAAAGAGTATAGGCTGGACAAAGACCTATGGTTGGGTGGAACGTTGCTCCCACATAGCTAGTTGCTTGGACAATTCATCTAAAAAGATAAGTGCGCTTTATGGTCTCAAATGATGTTATTTCCGTATGTTGTGTTGATGTGTTATTTTAAGTCAAATTTAATGAAATGATCATAGGGAAGTAATTAGTAGGAATTTTGTGTATGAGCCTAACCATGAGGATGATTCATTTGTTGTTTGTTTCATTATTTTTCTTGTGTTAATATGTTGTAGTCTTACATGTTGTAGATGCATTAACCAAGATTTAGTCCACTATGTATTGCACACATCCTTAGTAGGTTTGCACTTCATCAAAGAGTTTGGGGAAGAAATTAAACACCCCCTGATGTGTTCATGCCCCCTCTGTGGTCAGATGAAAGTGTTAGAAAAATAGGATCGCGGAGCAATAACAATAAACATAAATGAAAATATAATCACACACACATTACAAGAGAGACATAGATATATCGTGGTTCACCCCAACTTGGGCTACGTCCACACGGAAGTTGCCAGTCCTTATTATTATTTCTTCCAGCAAAGTGAAGGGATACAACCTGCAGCACAACCGCTGCACTTCCTCTTCACTGTCTCACAGTCTCTCTCCCGATCTCAGAGATATTTACAATGCATAAAACCTAATACATCTTACCCTAGCCGTATTACAATGTCTTTCTTTTATAAGGGAGATAGAATGGGAAAATACCACGGGTTATCCAAAACCATCGGCCCGTAAAACAACCCTAAAAATTTCCTTCGAGGGCTTCACCCCCGAACCCCCCTGGAACCCCGTGGGGGGGCGATGTGCCCCCGCTGGGGTGAGTGTACATTCCACCTACATATCATATAAAACTGGGGTACATACATGGCTAAATAATAATATCAATGGATCTGGAGATCAGGCTCCACAACCAACAGAAAGGAAGGGCCTTGGCAGGGTGATTCCAAGGCTTTTAACAGTGGGGTAAAGAGGTTTGATGGACATCGGGGTAGATTTTTTATTGAAAAAGAGGCAAGGTCAGAGTCCTTAGCTGTGGCAGGGGTCCACACTATTGCATAGAGATCTCCAAGATCTTTCCAACGGTACTGAGTATTCCCAAAATGGACTAAGGATGAAGAAGTTATCGGGATGGGAAGTTGGCAGAATAGAGGCATCATGACCAGCTCCCGACCTTCTGAATCCACACTGTGGAATGAGAAAGTCGGGGGCACATTTCTGCAACGTTGGGCATTTTTGCATTCCAACTTTCTGACTCTTGCATCATGGATGCGGAGTGCGGAATTTGGGGGTGCCTTTTTACGACTCCGTATGTTTGGCGTCCTGAATTTCTGACACCTGCATTGCATATGTAGAGTGCGGAAGTCAGGGGTGCATTTCCTTCGACGTGGTGAATGTGGAGTTTTGACTCCTGCATTGTGGATGCAGAGTGCAGAAGTCGGAGGTGGATTTTCGTCGAAATGGTGGATTTGATGTTCCGAATTTCCGACTCCTGCATCGCGGATGTAGAGTGCGGAAGTTAGAGGTGGATTTTCGTTGAAATAGTAGATTTGGGGGTTTCCGACTCCCGCATCGTGAATGCGGAGTGCGGATGTCAGAGGCATAAATCATTGAGGTTGTATTTTTGGCGTCCCAACTTTCCGACTCCCGCACTGCAGAATGTGGAAGTCATGGTCACATTTTCTTCGACGCTGTGATTTGAGTGTTCCGCCCTTTTGACTTCCGACCTACAGATCGCAGATTGCGGAGTTGCAGACCAAAGATAATTGTGGCTGTGTAAAAATGGCAGAGTTGCGAATAAGTTTTGGAAGAAAAAAATTTAGTAGGCTTGTTCCCCCATCACTCTAAAGGACACTGAGGGCATTGGGGACCTGATAGTCACCATCATCACCCCCTTTTTCACCATAAAATTATTATCCATCATCCACACAAATATAACCATTAGATACCTAATTTAGAAGTGTAGAAACCAAATCACAAACATAGAAACCTAATATATACTTAAAAGCATAATCTACCCTAGAAACACAAATATAACCCTAGAAACCTAATCTATAAACTTGGAAACCTAATCTATCCTTAGAAACCTCCATCACCATTTGAATCCAAACCATTATGCTACAAATATACACAAGAGTCCAAAAAACCCTAGTTTGTGCATTCATGTGCATCCATTTGAATCCAAACCATCGTGCACAAATATGCACAAGAGTCCAAAAAAATTCATGTTGCAATTATATATGCATGCCAAAAACAATTCATATATTCACGTGCATCCATTTGTATATAAACCATTGTGTTACAAATATGCACAAGAGTCCAAGAAACCCTAGTTTGTATTCTAAACCCCTAGCCTAGAAATCATAGCCTAAAAATCCTAGCCTAAAAACCCTAGAGTGAAGCCTACAAACCCTAGAGTGAAGCCTACAAACCCTAGTTTGTATCCTAAACCCTAATTTGAAATCTAAACCCTAGAAGCCCTAGTTTGTAGCCTAGAGCCTAGTTTGTGTTCAAAATCCTAGAAACCCTAGTTTGTAGCCACTAACTATCATTGACCAATCACTAATATCATTTATTCAATGTCACCATTGACCATTATCTAGTATCAAACATTCACGCCTTTACAACTTTTCCCTAGGTCTAATTTGGCATGTCTCCCTAAATGGATACATGGAACTACTTGCTAACAGAATAGAACAAAAATTGTGGATCGGATCGTGAAACAATCAATTCCATCGGATTCCTGGCATCATATTATAGGTAGGGGTGACTGACTCTTGTGAGTCCCATGGTCGGAGGCGCCTTTTCTCAGGCCAGATAGGACACTGGGGTTTTGCTCAATGGAACAAATGGAAATTCTTGAATTGGGGGGTCGAAATACAAACCAAGCAGCATAACTGGGCTCTTTTAGCTCCCACATATGTGTTTGGACCTTATGGATGTGATCACACTGATAGAACTCAGTTCTACTTCTCGGTTCAAATTCTATGGCACAGGCTCAGATTCACCATGTGTCCTTGAAATCCTTTAGGGTGCGAGTTGTAATGGGCCATATAATGATGAACATGGATCAGATCAATGAACTGTCGAATCCATTGTATTCGGGACATCGGGATAGTGCTAAGGGTAGCCCTCTTCTTTAGGTCCATGGCCCAGAGATAATCTTTTAGGTCGATTTTGGAAACTAGGGTTTTGCTCAATAAGGGACTTTGCAATTTTTGCACATAGGATTCAACTTTGTAAATTCCTTAACCGAGAACTTATGGCTAGAGTCCCCATGTGAAAACTGCTTAGACACACTTGCAAGACCTCTCAGAACTCAATTTTGTTGCACGGTTGGAATTCTATGCCCCCGGTAGGGATTCACCGTGTGTCCCTTGAAGCCTTTAGGGTGCGAGTTGTAACGGCCATAGAATGACGATCGTGGCTCGGATCGATAAACCATCAACTTCGTTGGGTTCGGGACATTGGGATAGTGCCAGGGGTGCCCCTCTGCATGGCCCAGAGATCATCTTTTAGGTTGATTTTGGAAACTAGGGTTTTGCTCAATAAGGGATTTTGCAATTTTCGCACATAGGGGTCAACTTTGCAAATTCCTCGAATAAGAAATTGTGGCTAGCGTTCCCACATGGAACATTCCCAGACACATTTGTAGGACCTCTCGGAACCCAATTTTGTTGGACAGTTGGAATTATATGCCCCCGGTAGGGATTCACCATGTGTCCCTGAAATCCTTTAGGGTGCGAGTTGTAATGGTTCATAGAATGATGATCGTGTCTCAGATCGACAAACCGTTGACTCCATTGGATTCAAGACATCGAGATAGTGCCAGGGGCGCCCCTCTCCTATGGTTCCATGGCCCAGAGATCATCTTTTAGGTTGATTTGGAAACTAAGGTTCTTCTCAATAAGGGACTTTGCAATTCTTGCACATAGGGGTCAACTTTGCAAATTTCTTGATCGAGAACTTGTGGCTAGCGTTCCCACGTGGAACCTAACTAGATGCACTTGTAGGATCTCCCAAAACCCAATTTTTTTGCATGGTTGGAATTCTATGCCCTCGGTAAGGATTCACCATATGTCCCTAAAAGCCTTTAGGGTGCGAGTTGTAACAAGCCATAGAATGATTACCATGGCTCGGATCAATGTACTGTCAACTCCGTTGGATTCAGGACATTAGGATAGTGCCAAGGGTGTAAGTCTCCTGTGGGTCCATGGCCTAGATATCATCTTTTCGGTCGATTTTGGAAACTAGGGTTTTGCTCAATAAGGGACTTTGCAATTCTTGCACATAGGGGTCAACTTTGCAAATTCCTCGAACTGAGAACTTGTGGATAGCATTCCCATGTGGAACCTGCCTAGAAAAACTTGCAGGACCTCCCAGAACCTAGTTTTGTTGCATGGTTGGAATTCTATGCCCTGGGTAGGGATTCAAGAGGTGTCCTTGAAATCCTTTAGGGTGTGAGTTTTAACGGGCCATAGAATGGTGACCTTGGCTCGGATCGACGAATTGTCGACTCCGTTGGATTCAAGACATTAGGATAGTGCCAGGGGTTCCCCTCTCCTTTGGGTCAATGGCCTAGAGATAATATTTTAGGTCAATTTTGGAAACTAGTGTTTTGCTCAATAAGGGACTTTGCATTTTTTGCACATAGGGGTCAACTTTGCAAATTCTTCGATCGAGAATTTGTGGCTAGCGTTCCCACATGGAACCTTCCTAGAAACACTTGCAAGACCTCCCGGAACCCAGTTTTGTTGCATGGTTGGAATTCTATTCCCCGGTAGGGATTCAACATGTGTCCCTGAAAGCCTCTAGGAGGTGAGCTTCAACATGCCATAAAACGATGACCGCATCGACGAACCGTCGACTCTGTTGGAATGAGTACATTGAATTAATTCTAGGGATACCCCTCTCCTCTGGGTCCATGGCCGAGATATTTCCTTATAGGATGATTTTGGAAACTAGGGTTTCACTCAATAAGGGTCTGTACATTTTTTGCACAAAGGGGTCAACTTTGGAAAATTTTGTTTTGATTGTATAACTAGACATTCAAAGAGTGGCACTCAAACCTACCACATTGCACTCTTAATAGATTGCTATGTCCTTAGTTTGCCACATCATTTGACATGTCCTTAGTGTTCCACTATATTTTCATTTTGAGCAATTAATGTCATTTTTAAGAATTTAAAGTTCCAAATAAAAAATGAATGTGATGTTTCATTGATGATATCTCTCTGATCATTTCTAGCTTTGTCACTTTTCTTGACTTGTCCTTGTGGCTTCTTAGGAGCCACTTGCAAAAAATATCTTGTCGAGCTTGCTAATCTCTTTCATTTGAATTGGACAAGTATTAAATTCATTTGTAAATTTTTGCGGGTTATACAGTTATTCATACACATGGTTTATTATGTGTTGTTGATCATGCATGACCTGCGTGTGTTTTTTTTGTAGATGATTAATGTGCATCCCATATATTTGTTAGATAAAAGTCATCATGCCAATTGCCAATTTCATTTATGTGGGCCACACAGGTGCATCACTTAGGAATGTCAACTATGTGCATCCTTTATGTTTGTTAGGTTCTTATGTGGGTAAGGTGCTTATGTGTTCCACTTAGTTGGGTCAATTACTTAGGTGTGTTGGGTACTTATGTATGTTAGGTATGTTGCAAAGTGACTTAGGTAGTTAGGGTTAGGGGTTTTGGGGGTAGTGGGTTAGCCATAAATGAGGTTTAAGTTATATGGATTAGTGTTACAAGGCCCTTGCATGGGTCAAGGTAAAAGATAAGTATCACTTATGTGGGATAAATAAGTTTGTTTCATAGGTGTGCCATCTATGTGCATCCTTTAATATGGCCAATAGGTGCTTATGTAGGTTAGGTATTCATGTGCATGAGTTAGATTGGTTTGTTCCTTATGTGTGTCACTTGAGTACATTGGGTGCTTATGTGACTGAGGTGAAACATGAGATGCATTAGGTGGTTAGGGTTAGGTGTTAGTGGGTTAGGATAAAAAGGCTTTAAGTGTAGTTGGTGAGTTGTGAGTGGGGCTTATGATAAAGGGATCATTGGTTTAGGGGTCAAGGGTCATGTTAATAGGATAGTGTCACAATGAACTTATGTGCATGTCGATGTTCATTTTTTTATATGAGTATCATCACAATAAAATTTAACATTCTTATATCGGTTGCATGAGTGCATCACATTTGTGTGAAAGTCTAGATGAATAGGCTATGTGTGTTTGTCACACTTGTTAAGTTTTTATGTGGGTTAGGAGTTTATGTACATAACTTAGTTTTATTAGTTTCTTATTTTGTAGGTTAAGTGTGTTAGTATATTGGGTGGATTAGGTGCATCACTCACATGATTTCACATGCAATTTCATGTAATTCGTTTGTTGTCAAGAACATGTTGTAAATGTGCATTGTTGTGAATACAATTTAACATTGTATATACAATTGGATCGTGGTCAAGAACATTATAATTGTGCATTGTTGTCATTGTGCATTTTTTCCAACGTTATAACTAATATCTCCATGCAATCATCTGAGCTATAAAAAATTGGGAACATTATGCATAGAAACATTATTGGCCACACATGTATGATCACACATAATACTGAACTGTGAAGATGCCAAGAAATGATTTGAAATATATAATATATCATGGAAGTTATAATGCAAAAATAGACGACCCTTAGATGGCATGTCAATGTACATGTATCAAAAAGGTCAATGATGTACATGTAAACAAAAATACATATGTCCACAACTACACATCAAAACTCTAACTTCCTCTTGTAAACAAAAGTACATATGTCCTAGAATACACATAAAAAATCTAACTTCCTCTTTTGTTTTCTTGATTGTGATGCATCTTTCCTCTGTCCACGACTGTTGTGCATCTCTAGCGACTGCAAGTCAAAGATCATATTTCTTGAGCAGGTAACTGAACTAATACTGAAGCACTAACAAACTTAAAAAAGTTAAAATACAACTCAATTACTTATAACAAACACTCATTGAATCCATATGAGGTATAGATGCATGTGGTGTCCTCCTTCTTGTTGAAATCCTCTCTACAATGGTGCTCTGCAAATAAAATATCCTACGTCAATTAGCTCAACAATTATCAACATGTATGCACGATAAAGTACTAACCAATTTTGTAATTGATGAACATATCACCAAACAAATATGCTATGGGACAAGATACTGGGTTTCTTATGTAGCGAGTGGAGCCATAGGTTGGACATGAAACTCGGTCACATGCACTACTGGACTAGACTGAGGCTACATTCACCAAATGCTAAAATAGTTATACATCATGCATGTGCATACACAATACGAATGAACTTTACATGTACAAATATTCAAGTAGATACCTCTCTGTGACTTATTCCCATTGTACATGCAACATCAATGACAACATCAACAACCCCACTAAGTCTGGCATGGAGGACTCTCCATCCTGATGCTATAAACATGCACAAAAAAACATTAAGAAAAACAAGTTGTGGAGTGAATTGAAATCTAACCAACAACTGTCATCGAAGTCTATGTACATTACCGTGGAATCAATAGGTCCGTGATCATGGACACCCGCTCTTTCTACAAAAGAGGGCCATCTGGTGTAGACAAAACCCTTCTATACATTTGGACTACGAGGAGAGCCAAACCAAAGAGGCGATGGATTGATTTGCGTTGATGCCTGCAGTCGCAGAGTGTTGTCATAGTCAGGCATGGACATGAATGGATGAAATAATATGTATTGAGAAACTAACATGTTGTAATACTCACCTCTGTCGGGGACATATCTCCCCCATGGGAGGGATCGCTACTAGAAAATCCTTGCCCCTCTACAAAGCCAGATAACACTTGCAAGTTTAAAATTATAAATATTAGCAATCTACAAAGGAGTACACTAAAAAAAAATAATCTGAACAAGATTAATTCATTAACCATGTGCTTACATTCCCAAAAAGATCATAGAAGCCACCTGTGGGGCATTCACTCAAATCAATGTCTCCCACATCCTATTGAGAATGCGGTGCCTACAACTTCAAAAATTGTAAATATTAGACCATATAACAAATTAATGAACTAACATGTATTAACGAAATGACATGTATTAACAAAATGACATGTTGAAAATATGACCTCAGTGTTGGTTGTTTTTGCCTCAGATACGACAAAACCAGGTACGCTACCACCCCCTATAGAGGCATCAAGTTCCTGTAAGATTAAAAAATGTATATATTATCAATCTTTTAATGTGTACAATATGGAAACAAATAAGTTGAACGACATTAGTGTTTTAACAATATCCTTACCTGACCGGAAGTCATCGTAGAGGTATCATGTGTTGGTCCACGACCATAGAAGGTTTGACTACATGTCATGCACACATGTGGTTCAATCTAGGGCTCATGGGATGTCAGTATATTCCCACCAGCATATGGTCCTCTGCCATCGAAAGCTGGTGGTTATACCCCACTAGAGGAAGGGGGCCCTACCAGGTCAATAGCTATGTTGTTTCGTACAATCACCTGAGCTAGTGTCATAAACTCCTCCTGTGTCTAAGGAATCATAGTATGAGCAGGAGGGATTTCTAGCTTCAGTATCTGACTATGGGGTGGAGGTATTGGTTGATTGGAATCTCTATGCCTAGCATTGGGATGGTTTTGGGGCATCCCTATACCAGCGCTCTAGAACCCCAACATATCGAAATAGTTGACATGTTTTCCCATCACAAACTCAACATAATTTTTTTGGAGCAAGTATAGCGGTACTTCCTTCTTGTTGTGTGGGGGAATGTCAAAAACCATATACCATCTATCCATCCAATGATCTCTGATTGGTTGAGAAATGCACCACTCAATTGAAATATGTGCTCTGCTAGTCTTTAGAATGACATATGTCCCAATCACTCTAAAAAGTGAATATATATGCTCTTTGGTGATTTTTAACTTCTTCACATTGTTGTAACTCAAGCCATTGGCATATTCTTCCCATTTTCTTTCTCTATACGATGCTATGTTGTAAAATGCATCATTTGAGCAACTAATAGTGTCTACAATAACATCTAATGATGCTGTCAGGGAGCGGCGAAGTTCATCTCCACCCCTCCAAGCCACACCAATCTCTCTCAAATGAACAATCTCTCTCATTATCTCTACATTTTGATCCATAATTGCCACTGCAATCATAAATACCAAAAAAATATCATTAGAAAAATACACATGGTATAATGACATCTCTAAGCAATGGAAAATGTAATACTTGTGTACAATAAATAACAACATGAACTATTTATAATTTATAATTTAAAATTGAACAAATTTTACACTAAAGAATACACATTTAACATTTTTCCATCTTAAATTTATGTCGTATATGTGTATTAATTTCAATTGCTAGATACATACATTAAATGTCATGTGTGTATATGTTGATCGGAAAGCTTCTCTACCTTATTTTTAGGCTTGGATTATGAAGTTTAATCAAAACTGTAGGATGTTGACTAATGACCTTGGAGGACCAACTCCAAGATTCTGGGTAGAGTCAAGGGATAGATCTTAGAGGAGAGGGCACATGGTGCTCATTGATGAATAAAATCCCAATATAGGCAAAGATTTTGATATATGTAATTATTTGTTGTAGCGTGAAGTTTTTTGGGCTCTATAGGCCATTTAGCATCTTTGTTTATATGTAATTTGGGGCATATATGGATTCCACTTTATTTTAGTTTAGTTTTCTGCACTCTTTATATATACACATGAGAAACTTTGCATATTTGTGTATAGTGGCTTGGGATCTAGAATTCAACATAATTAACATTTTCAAGATTTTAGGATTGCAAGGTTTCCACTGGATTTTATCATGTATGATAGTATGGGGTTGGCATGTAATCAAACACATCAACCTCCCTATGTATCTTGATGTTGGTAGAGCCTATTGTTGAACTCCTCTATCTTGACCTTAACCAAAATACGCCCTTCACTCAAGTGAAAACATTTATTAAGCATGGGAAGCTTCTCTATCCTATTTTAACACTTGGATTTGGAAGTTTCATCAAAACTATAAGGTGTTGACTAATGTCCTTGGAGGACCAACTTCAGTATTCTGGGTAGAGGCAAGGGCTAGAGCCTAGAGGAGCAGTAAACAGTGCTATTGATGAATAAAATCCCAATATTGGCAAGGATTTTGATATGTTATTATTTGTTGTGGCATGAATTTTTTTGGACTCTATAGGCCATTTAGCATCTTTGTTTATGTATTTTGGGGAAGATATGAATTCTACTTGAATTTTTTTAAAGTTGTAAGCAACCTTGCTATATACATGAGAAATTTTGCATATTTGTGAATATTGGTTTGGACTCATAAGGATGCTCATGAATATATATGCATCTAGTGAAATTGACTTGATTTTTATGAGTAAATTGGGGTTTTGATTTCCTTTGTGCATACAAATGACTCGAGTTATGGTTTAAATTTATTTTAGGGCATACAAATTAAAAATGTATAGTTTCAATTCATTTTAGGGCATACAGATTACTCAAAATAAATAAATTAGAAGGATGGAATTTGATGTAAATACCTGAGATTGAGGATATTAATGATGGAGGTGGAATATCCAAGCTCTATTCACTCAAAATATGTTCACCAAAACCCGTTTTGTCGCCCGAAGTTGCTTCTATGTCTCTCTCGTGGAGGAAGTAACGGGCGTGGCCGGTTTTGGGGCATAAAACATGTTTTACAAAATGTGTACACGTTTAGTACTGGTCGGGATTGCTCGTGATCAATTATCTTTTATAGAACTTGAATGAGTTTCTTGAATCTACAATTGCATCTAAAATGTCCCTCAACTTTGTGCACTCACCCATCAATAATGACATATGTGTATCTCTTCCAATTGACAATTATATTTGACAATGATGGATCATTCATATCAATAGAGTACTTGAAATAGAATAAATCCATATTTTCACAATGATTGTGTTTCTTTCCACCAACGCTTTTTTTTGGTAAAATAACGTGCCACCTTCACACATAGAATTTGGGATATGAAAGCACAAATTGTGGGAGAAAGTGAATTTGGCCAAAATGTTTTACCAAAATTAGGGAAAGTGTCATAATATAATTCAAATTCCACATGTTAATGAAAATAAAATGTGCCATGGATAGTGATAGGTATAACATACCATAGTTTAAATTTCAAAAATGTGTTTACTGGGATATCAATATTACAATGTTTCTCTTTGAATTTATTGAGCAATTCTTTTTGAGTCTTTTCTAATAAATGTTTGGCATGGGTTTCATATTGACCTCATGTTATTCGATGTCACACCACATCCCCCACATTCGGTGAAACACAAGAATTTTCTACCCAATACTCATGCACTATAGTCTTAACACTTTCTTGAAGTCTATCTTTGTAGGGATGCCTATAATAATCGCCCAACAAGTGAGTTCATTATTCGCATCTATATTAATTTGAAATTTGTTATGCTTGTGCAATGCCTTGGGTGTGGTTCCCAATATTTTTTCCATGCTTGCCAATAAACGTTTTGATGTAGTCATTGATGAAACAACGACTATTTGTATTGATCTATGTGCAATTCTAACATATTTTGATTGTGATATTCCAAAAGTTTTTAATGTGTTAGCTAAGTTCTCATATACATTCTACTTCACCTTTGTCTCTTTTGTTGACTTTTTATCATTTTAACTTCTTGGAGTGTATCAAACATTTCAAAATTTGAGCTTATGATGTTACTGTCTCATTTTTTAAATAAGTTTTGAAAATATGTTGAACATGATATCTTACAGCATGGTTAGGTATTTTTTTTCTCAAATATGTTGATATTAATGTTATTTAAGATTTCATCATCAATATTGATACCATCTATAGATTTCAATTTAATTTAAGGACATCATGTTGCACGAAATTGCAAGTAGTCAGCGCTCCCCAGTGTATCGTGACAAGGGACTAATCGCCTCTCGCGGATCCTTGAAATCTGGCGGTGGTGAGTTTACCAATCACCTGCAGGTTTTGGAGTAACGACAGTTGTACTACCAACAATTGGTATCAGAGCTAGAGGTCACGAGTTCGATACACACTCGGCTTGCGCTGAGGGGGAGATTGTTGCACGAAATTGCAAGGAGTCAGCGCTCCCCGGTGTATCGTGACAAGGGACTAATCTCCTCTCGTGGATCCTTGAAATCTGGCGGTGGTGAGTTTACTAATCACCTGCGGGTTTTGGTGTAACGGCAGCCGTACTACCAACACATCAAATTTATTAAATTATAAACATAACAAATATAGTTCACATTCATTTATTTGTAAACATTAAAAACTTAAAATCATCTATACTTGAAAATCAACGATAAACATAAACATAATAATTTATTGAATCCTAAAGATGAATTTCATGGTGTACATGTATTATAATATATGCATACCAATGCTTGGCTCGATTTACTATTCATTTTGGTATTCAACGCCATCTCTTCAACGCCATCTCCATCAACATTGAGATGCAAAATATCTATCTATTTGTTCTGAAGTATTTTCAAATTTACAATCAACTATAGACATAATAATTTGTTGAATTCTTAACAAAAAAATTGATGGACAAATTATAACATATGCATACCTATTCTTGGTTAGATTTATTGGTGTTGAATTTGGTCCTCAACATCATATTCATCAATATTAAGATGTAAATCCTTATTTTCATCATCATCACTTTCATTTTCAATTTTCAAAAAAATTTGTTTTTCCATATAGATCTTATGCTTAACGATATGAAGAGAAACTTCTCGAGCACGATCCATTTATTTTGGCGATCTCTATTATTCCCCATGATTATGCAAACTACAGGTCAAGAAAAAACCAAAACGTTATAACCAAAAAAGGATTCAATTTGAAAAATAAATTACAAATATTTAAAACTTTAAATTTTATAGCTCAAAAGACCTCTAACTTCAAAATAAATTGCGAAGTATATTTTTATAACCCAAAAGATATTCAACCTCAAAATATATTTCATTTATAATTTTGTATCCCTTTACCTTAAAAAAATTGCAAGTATAATTTCAAGCTTTAAAACTCCATAGCCCAAAGAGACACCCCCTTTAGAAGAAATTGCAACTACAATCAAGTCTCAAAACAATGCGAAATATTTTTAAGCACTAGAAAATCGTGAGATGTTTTGAAAATGTGAAATTAATTTTGTGTGAATGTATAAATATCAATTTTGTGTGAAATGAATGTGTTTTTTTGGGGCCAATTATTTTAATGTCGAATTTTTTTTATTTAGCTTTTTGGTAAAAAATAATATGTTTGGCTGCAAACTTGATTTTCCATTAAATCTAACTTTCAACCGAATTAAACCTACTAGAACTAAAAAAACAAACCATTAGATTTTTTTTCAAGTTTCTTCAACTTTGGAAGGGGTGGGCCCTATGAAATATTACAAATTCGTAGTTGGACTTGATACTATTAAATTTAACATCGAATATACTTTCTACCCATACAATTTGTCTCTCATTCGGTTTTGATTTGTTAATTATAATTGATTTTCTAAAATGTCTATATGTTTCACTTTAATGTCATCATGTAGGTGTGAAATGGAAATTCAATATCTTCAAAAATACACAACAATTGTTTTTGAAAATTTTATAGTACACAATATTGGATTGTCCTCTTCAAAAGGGTATTTTTAAATTTTAGTCATTTAAGTGGAATGTAGGGAACATGTTGTGTCTACCCAAACATAATGATTTTACACAACAATTTTCATAGGTCTATTTAAAAAAAATCACGTTAAATACAAAAAAATAGTAGTGCATTAGCATATTTTGTATAGACTGTCATAGCATATTTATTTTTCAACAGTAAAAACTTTAACATGGAAAACAATTGGGTGTAATAACATGGCTTATTATCAATTACTATTTTCTTTATGAATATACTACGAAAGATTTGCTAAATGGATCTATTAAATGGAGATATACAAAATTCAAAAACATAATGAATATAAAGCTAACAAAATTTCCCACAAGTCATGTTTTTACTGTAAAGTGGAATTCTAAACACAAATATAAATTTTGATTCTTGAAAGTTGAATGATTGTGAAAATAACATTTTACCTTCTCAAAAAAAGAAAAATACTAACTGAGATTCATGTTTTCACATTTATTTATTTGGGTTAAAACAAACTCCTAGAGCTTGATATGCAAAAAAGGATGAATATTTTTGCAAAATGGGTTTTTAAATAAGTGAATATGGCGATACTTTGTATCTGTATCGACAAGTTAAAAACATGGTTATGTCAATAATGTATTTTGATGACTTTTTATCATTAGGAATAATGATGACCATATTGCACATGTTAAGCATGAATTACACGGTGGATTTAAAATTATTGATTTGGGATTAATTCATTGCTATCTTGGAGTTGAAGTGTTGTAGAAACCTAATAACATTTTCATTAACCAATGCAAGTATGCATTTAAATTATTGAAGAAATTTGGTATGGAAGGTTGCAAGTTTGTTCTTAACCCAATGGGGCAAAACTTAATAGTTCCAAAATTTGAAGGGAGGAGAAGTGGGTAGGAGATATGTAAATAGTACTAGTTATAGACAATTGATTGGAATGTTTATTTATTTAACAATTACTCATATAGATTTCTCATATGCAGTCAGTATTCTTTTAAGATTCATGTAGGAACCAAAAGAAAGTCATTGGAATGCACCAAAGAGGGTTCTCAAATTATTTATGGTACAAAACAATATGACCTATAAAAGAAAAATATGGATTTTGTACTTTCTAGGTATTCAATTGCACATTTTGTTGGAAATATTGATGATAGGGCATCAATATCAAGTTATTTAATGCATATGGGATCAATTGTAGTATCGTGGAGTTGCAAGAAGCATGCAACAATTGAAAAAATTTCAGCATAAGCATAATACATTTCGACATGGGAAGAAATATGTGACATTTTATGGTTACTCAAGGTGTTACAGGATCTTGGACTTCTTCAAAAGGAAGCCACTTGTTTATTTCTTAGTAATCGGTGAACCATAAAACTTGCTAAAAATCCAATGTTTCAATACAAAACAAAGCATGTTGACACCAAGTATCATTACATCATGACACTCAACACAAAGGGCATACTCGCACTGAAGTATTGTCCTTTTGAAGACCATACTTTAGACATCTTCACAAAACCTTTTGGCAAAACAAAATTTACTAAGTACATAACCAAGCTTGTTATTTTTTCAAATGTACCTTTAGATCAAAGGGGGGATTATTATCCATGTTGATCCTAAATTACTTCTAGGGTTCATTTTTTCCCGATATTATTAATTAGAAGAATAAAATTATTCTAGCATTATTATACATGGGCACTTGTCATCTTCATGTGATTATGTGAAAATATGTACATTTCAAATTTAGGTTAGGAGATAAGGATGGAGAGCATATTTAAACTCCCTTCTTCTCATGTGAGGTTGATTTGGTCCTTAGTACTCACATCAATAATGTAATATCCTTTCCTTATCAATAAAATTGTGTGTTTGAGGACACATTGGTATCACATACTTCTTGTCCAACGACTCTAGTTTCTCAATAATGATATTTTTGAGCTCCTCATTCTTCAATAACTTGTGTTTCAATGGATTTAGTCTACCAATAGAAGTCAATTTTCTTAAATTACTCGGTGTCACTATTTTACAAAAATATCATGTCAGGGATCCAATTCATGAGCTACGAATCAATCTTTTTAGAGGGGATAGAACTTCATTTATCCCTCACATTTTGCTCAATTTTTTCTATCCCGTCTTTAATGTTGGTAGGAAACCACCTATGGTAATGCATGATTGTGTCTCTAGCCTTCATTTCCTCTTTAGTAGGATTATTTGGGTCATTCTTGTAGAATTTGAGTTGGCCTATTCTATTTTTATTAGAGGAATTGTTATCTCCTATCATCGATTTACCATTGCCAAGCCTGTCACTCATGCTTGAAAACAGAGATTGTACCTTCCCCTTATCTCTTAAATATAGTTGAAGGATGCTTGGGAGATCCATCTCACTTTTTTCAATTCTTCAAACCCAGTGGTTATCAACAATTAGAGCTAGAAAAGGACGAGATTCTTCATGAAAAAACACCTCGATCTTCTTTGTTCCTTACTGAGCTTGTGGCTTTTGGATATGGAAGATATGGAGCCATCTAATGCTAACATCAATCTAGAATCCAACTATCCTCATATCCATAACCATGACGGCTATGAGAAAAGTGAATTCTTATGAGATTGAAACTCTTTCCTAAATCTTAGGGGAAATCAAGGAATCATATAAGGAAACCAAAAGAATAACCATATAAACTACCTCACAATGCCTTTTTATATACCATTAGGGCAAAAAAGTTGAAAAAACTCGTTTAGAAATCATTGCAAGGTAAGATGCTGACATGCTAATGTAGTCCCATTCATGTCCATGTAGAGCCATTATCATCATTGTAAATGGAATAAGTGCACGATCCTTCAAAGGACTAAGGGGAAATGACGAGATGAAGTCCCTCGTCCTTCTTCCTTGCTCCCATGCACCATCGTCCTATTAATTAAATGCCACATATAACTTTCCATTATCTTCCAACCTTTGAATCTTACTCCCTTACACCCTATATGGGTTTTCAACAACCTTTTATCAACTCCGTATTAAATATTATTTTATTACCAGCAATCCACATTTTAATTAAATTTTTATTAATTTGGATTTCATTGAAAAAAAATCATTTTTCAAAATTAAATTTCATTGCACCGAGAGTAATGAGGTGCTCTACAACCCAGTATGATGGAGATATTATCATGTAATGCACATGACAACACCAACAAAATAAAATAAAAAACTTTTAGATAGCATGTGTCGACTCAATTTTAAATTTTAAACAAAATCTATAAAAAAACTAAAAGTAGCATGGATTCATCTTAAATCGGGATCTATCAACCAAGAGGGATCAAATTAATTGATGTGTAAATATGTTTTTATCTTTGCATCGAGAGTAGTGAGGTGCCTTATAGCCTAGTATGAGGGAGATATTGTCACGTAATGTACATGACAACGGCGAAAAAAAATAAAAATAAAAACTTTTTTTATAGCATATCGACTCAATTTTAAATTTTACATGAAAGCTATACAAAAATAAAACTAGCATAGATCCATGAATCTTAAATCGAGATCTATCAAATACCACAAGTGATCAAAATATTTATTGATTTGTAAATTTTTTTTCTCTTACATGTAAAGAAATTTGATCCCTTTTGATATTTAGTAAATCCAGATTTTAAATAGATCTATGTTAGTTATGCAATAGAGTTGGGCCATGAGATGTACAATCATCACACAAAATGCTCCATTAACAATTGTTTAGTGAAATCTTTTTTTAATACTAAAGCCAAGTGTACACTCCAATAACAAATGTTTAGTAAAATATTTTTACACATACTAATCTAAAGTGTGAAACATGAAATTTCAAACGTTACCTTTTTCATGATATTCGATCGATACACGATAGGTTTAAATGTCAGATTTCTCCATTAAATTACATCTAATAAGTTTATAGAAATTTAATTTTGATAAACCATTTTGATTAACTACTTCCTTTTCCTTCCCCTTGGTTGGCCTAAATCACTTGAGTTTGAGCGGTGATTAAGGTAGGGTCTCCTTCTACGTAGCTATGATAGTTTTAGGAATTTAGAATAGGAGAACAAATTAGTGCAGAGGATCCTTAGGTGGTGGTAGAGGAGGAGGATTCCCTCCTTATTTGATAGGCACCTTCCTTAGCTATGAATGTGTTTGTGGGATAGGTTGAGTGCAGTAAATATGATAACATCAGGGGGTTCTTATTGATCAAGTGATGGATCTCTATTTCTCCTTCCCACCAAGTTGGTTTTATGTGTCTTTATCTTGTTGATCAATATCTTATCACATTTATTCATAAAGGGGGTTTTAAAATTTTGAAAAAAGTCACTATATTATAGGTATTACTGGGGGAATGTGGGGTATGAGATGGTTTATGTGTATTAGAGGGTATAAAAATAGGTATCTAGTAAAAATATGGTATTTTATTATTATTGTAAATATGTATTGGGAGGGGGTTCAACAAAATAATTTTGAGAGTTATTTATCAATATATACTAGAATTAGGGGTATTCATTAATATCCTATGCATTCACATGATATACCACAGGTTCACTAAATGAAAACCCCATGATGGTTTCTACTGTAACTTTCTTGATTTCCCTGCCATTGGGGCAATGAGATACAATGTCTACTATTTTGAAGTAGATTGGACAATGAAAGGGAACCTTCTCATAGTCCATTGGTTGAATCTAGATGTAATCATTTTCCACAAGTTCTATTTTCACGAGGAATACTTTGCTAAAGTCCATGTTTACCTTTATTCATCTCAACACTCTTGAAATGAAACTTGACCAATGTGTTAGTCCTAAAGTCTGCACTTGACTGCAGTAGCACATAGTTTAGGCACCTCTTGAAAGAATATCAAAATAATAAAAACAATTTCATGTTTAAAATAAACAAAATAATTTCATTAAAATTTATTTTTAGACTATTATCAAATTTATCAAAAAATTGAAAAAAACATCTTACCACAATTCATAGCTACAAGTGATACTATTGTCGAGACTACAATCAAGACTATATTTTTGGTAATGAATTAATTAACAAATATAATCATTACATTAATATATTAGCACAACCACTTAACTTGTGGCTCGTGAACACCAACAGGTCACAAGTTAAGTGCAATTAATATATTACAAATGTTTATTTTGAATTTGGAACGATTACTATAAAATCAATCTGGACAGTACACTTGTCTCATCCTCATACAATCTACAAAAAGCATAGGCACTAATCCACTCCAAATTCTAAAATATAAACACCTATAAATATAATGTGATAATGTAAACTATTTCTTTATTTCTTTATTTTTTAATTAATTTTAGTTTTGTGATAAATATATTGTAAACTATTTTTTAATTAAGTTTTGTGATAAATATGTTTTTCCAGGGAAAAAAACTACTATTGTTATTCATGATGAATCAAATAGTACAAAGTAAACCTGATTCTTCTGACGAATCATATTACATGTCTCTTGTATCAACCAGCCCACCCAAGTGCTATCAAGCTCTATTCTACGATCATACAATATACCATTATATCCCAAAACTATAAATATCCTCCAGATCTAGCATATCAACATAGAAAAGAAACAAAAACCATATCCCCAGAAATACATTATGTCCAGAGGATACAAAAAGTATTAGTCAAAAAAATAGACTGTCCCACAGTCCAGGAGGCTGTCATCTAACCATTCTTCCCAATGTAGCTGCCCTTCAATTCCAGATAAGGCTTGTTTTGATAGCTTATCAGCAAGAGAATTATGTTCTCTAAAGATATGCTCGAAGCAAATATTCTGTTGTTTTGAAATTTCCATTCGAGTTCTGTGGACCCAATGTCGAAGACTTAGAACATTGAGACAGAATTCTCCAGCAGCCCATTTAATGGTGACTTTGGAATCACCAAAAACTTTGATATTGACCAAACCAAAGATGTTGGCTACTTTAAGAACACACCAAAGTGCCATCAATTCCGCTTTCATATTGGATCCCTGACCACAATTGAGGTTGAAAGAGAAATAATGAGACTCATTTAAAAAGATAATCCCCCCCACAGCACAGATTCCATGTTGAGATGCTCCGTCAAAGAAGAGGATGGGCTGGTCCACTTTGCATTTAAAAATACTAGATTTGTCAGTCTTTAACTTATGTGAATCAGTCTTGCAAAGTGAATTCATTTTAAGAGCAGCGATAGCACATTGTGTAACATCAGGCGGTCTGTTCTGAAAGATCGCACAATTGCGAGAATACCAAATAGACCAAGAAATGCAGATAGCAACATAGAAATGATGTCTACAAATTCTATACCAATTCAGAAAGGATTTGTTAAAATCATCCATGATCCAGCACTGAGTGATGCTCAAAGAAGTAGATACCACATCCCAGACTTCAATGGTGAAATCACAATGTACAAAAAGGTGTTGCTTGGTCTCAGCAGCTTTTTTACACAGAAAACATAAACTAGGCCCATTCCAGCCTCGTTTGCATAAATTTTCCCAAGTCTTCAAACGATCTTGAATAAGAAGCCAACAAAAACATTTAAGCTTTAAAGGAATAGACCACTGCCAAAGTTTTTCATACCACCAATCCTGGGGATAGCTGTATTTAGATTGAACAATTCTAGAATATGCAGAAGATGCAGTAACTTGACCTGTAACAGAATTGCCACCCCAAACAAGCTGATCAGGCTCGTGATTTAGACAAACACCAGCAGAGATTAACCTAGAAATGTAATCATCCCACGATCGGGCATAGCAGCCCGTGAGTCCCAAATCTCTTGACGATATCCACTTAGAGCTATGGTCCAGACTCGAATCCTGCTGAAAAATTTTATTCAAAGATGACAAACCAAGGATCTGAAGATACTGCGTAATACCATCTGGGAGAATATAGTTATCTTCCAAACCTATAATGGGATCGATCCCAATACGAACCAGGGAACTAGTTCCAACATGCCACATAAGATCATTTTTTATCCAATGAAAAATTTTCATGAAGCCCCGCCATAATGGAGAAAAATTCCAGCTTGAAAGTTTCGGGTTCCTAATCCAGCTGAATACATCCATATTAATATACTTACAGTGAATAAGTCTAGACCAAAGAGTGCTCCCAAAAAGGCTTCTCCAAAGGCTTTTAAGTCTTAATGCAGTATTGAAGGTTGTCAAGTCTTTGACACCCCAACCACCGAACCTGGTGGGTCTAGATATGTAATCAGCGGCTACCATATGAAGATTTCTAGAAATAGCCGAACCAGACCAAAGAAAATTATAGCAATATCGGTTGATGATCTTAATAATGGAAGATGGAACTTCCAACAATGTGAACCAGTAGACAGGTATACTGCAGAGGACTGAATTCAGCAAAATAAGCTTGCCCCCTCTGGATAGGAACCTGTAAGCCCAGTGAGCGATACGAGCTTGAAATTTTCTCAACAGCCAGAACCAGTCCTTTGTTAGATAATTATTTGGTTTAATAAAATATCCCAGGTACTTAAACCCCTGATCCAAAGGGTAGCACTTGTAAGGCAGAATAGCAGTGATGTCATTAAGCTGTCCTTCATCAGATGTTAAGTGATAAAAATTGGATTTACCTTCACTGACCTTCATGCCTGACGCCCTGCAGAAAACTTGAATAATTTCTTTGTAATTAGCCCATTCCTCAAGAGTGTTAACTCCCGCCACCAGAACATCATCTGCAAATAAAATATGTGTAATCACACAGTCTCTTTTTATATTAATTCCCTTGATCTGATCACCCAAAGCAGCATAATTTATCAATCTGCTAAAACCATCCATGATAAGTATAAATAGCAGAGGTGAAAGAGGACATCCCTGTCTGATTCCCCTGGAGCATCTAAAAAAATCCGAAGGGCTTCCATTAACAAGAACAGAGATGTTCATAGATGTAATACAAGCCATTATCCACTTAATGGTCAATGAGGGAACACCAATCTGGATAAGAATTAGCCCGAGGAATGACCAATTTACTCGGTCATATGCTTTTTCTAGATCCATCTTAAGGACTAAAGCTTTTTTCTTATAAATCTTTATACTATGTAGCACCTCCTGTGCAATACCAATTGCGTCATGAATTTGCCGCCCAGCCAAGAAACCAAATTGCTCAAGCGAGATGTGTTGAGAAAGAGTAGATTTTAAACGATCTGCAATAATTTTGGAAATGAGCTTGTAAAGCAAATTACACAGGGCAATCGGACGATAATCTCCAAAGCACAACGGCTTATCTTTCTTGGGTATGAGAGTAACAAAAGTAGAATTCAGTCCCCTTGGAATGAAGCCATTAAGCCTAGAGAAATTGACCAAATCTTTCAACTCACTCCCCATAATATCAAAAAAATGGATATATAGCTCCACCGGCCACCCATCGGGTCCGGGGCTTTTTTCTTTTGCAAAGCACTTCAATGTCTGTTCGATTTCTTCCAAAGAAACCTCAGCTTGTAAGCTTTCAGCCCCTTGCTCATCAAAAAAGCGTGGGAAAAGAGAAGCAATTTTGATTTGCTCTGCCATACAACAATCACCAGGATCACTGTAGATATGCCCGAAGTAAGAAGAAGCTTCTGATTTCAAGTGTTCAAGACCAGAAATATGATTGCCTCTATCATCAACGATCTCCCAAATATGTTTAGAATTTCTTCTAGCCGATGCATATGAGTGAAAAAATTTAGTGTTCTTGTCACCATAGGATAACCAAGTGGCTCGACTTTTTAGACGCCATTCTTTTTCCATGAGCAAAAGAATCTCCTCTTTTTTTTTCTCTGCTTGTCTCATGACCTCAAACCCTTCAAATGTTAAGGAACTATGAATATTATCTGAGATAGCTTCCTGTAGGCTCTGTTCCAATTGAGTTAATTCCTTCTTATCTGCCAATTTCTTTTCTTTAATCCATTTGGTCACAACCTCTTTTAGTTCTTTCAATTTACGGCAAAAATTCAAAATTGGATTAGAACCTGAAACATCACAGGACATCCAAAAGCTCCTAACCATGTTACAGAAATTGTCATCTTCCAACCAACTGGAGTTGAATTTGAAAGGTGATGCCAGCTTCTGCCCCATAGTGTCGAGCTGGAAAAGAATGGCTTGTGATAAATATGTTATAAACTAAATAAAATTTGTAAATTTAAATCTAATATAAAAAAACAAAATAAAAATATTTAATAATTTTTCTATTATTTTTTAACAATTTAATTTACTAAATATTATATTTAAAACATTATAATTATTAAAATTAAAATTAATGTAGACTTCAAAAATTTTTGACCAAAATCTATTACAATATATCAACAATATACTGCAGAGAGGCACATAAATATTTGACGAGGTAAACCCACTTCACGTATGAAAAAATGTGAAATTGCAAGTTAAAATGCAAACGCTTTAGTTTTTTTGGGTATAGGACTCTATGCCACATGCATAACCATAAGTACATTTTCTTTGTTTATATTGATCAACAATTGCATGTCAAAACGACGCGTAGCGCAAGCCTTTGTTTCATGGGCTCTCCTCTCGCATCCTATGAGGGCTCTCTCCCTTGGCGCCTTGGGCTTGACACTTACATGCTAGGCGGGGAGACCATGGCTTGACGTGGAGTTCAAATGACATAAAAGACCAAATTTTTAGAAAATCAAATTTTTTAATAAAATAAATATAAAACATTAATAATAAAATTATATATATATATATTTTAGTGTTTTTAAATAATTATTTCTTTTCATAAAATAAATATAAAAAATTATTTAGAAAACTATATAAAATATTTTTTAAATAATAAAATTTTATATCTATTTTATTATTAATAATTTCTTGTTTAATATTTTCGCTGAAGGACAAAAGAGGCAAAGGCAGAGCGTGCACAATTTTTAAGGTTTTGACAAACTTGATAAGAATCCAAGGCATTTTAGATGCAAACAAAGAGAACAAAACCAGAGACACAGATTAAAAACTGACTAGGATAGAGGTTTGAGGTGGTGAGAAACTGACCAAGTCAACACATAATTTAGGGATTTGGAGAAAATGTTAGTGGATTTTGAACTTCCGGCAGCGCCTCTTTTAGATTTTCCAATCAATGTGTTGTCGGATCTTGAAATTTTGCCAAGTAGATTTTGGTACCAACACAAGGCATTTCCAAAATCCTTAAGCAATTCATAACTCAAGAAGTGTAATGGTAAATTTCGAAATATTACCTAGGCTAGATCAAAGGAGAGGGAATTCAGATATGGAGCAAAGGTTGGAGTACATGGCTTCATGTAGACTCTGTATTTACCCCAAAACCAATGTCAAAAATCTAGGATCTAATCTTTGTATTTGGCAAGGTCAAATTTCACTATCAAGAAGCATTTTTCACATGGGTGGATGTAGGCCTCTTCCTTTTATTTATGGTTTTCAAGTGCAAGAGACCCATTAATGAAGGTTTTCTAGCATAAGCTAAAGTTCATTGAACTTGCATAGAAGCCACATTTCTTTATAGAAATTATTAGACAATTTTGTCGTGACTTTCACTATGACTATGGATGGGGCCAAAGCTTCATTTAACATGTAAATTCAAGGGTGTACTTGATGTTTTCACTCTCTTGGATTCCATTTGATTTCTATGTCCTTGAAGGAGAGTTTGAGGGGCCACCTTGTCTAAGCAAGAGGGTGAACTATTTCCCAGAGATATTCAAAACCCCTTAGAAGAGAAATGGTTTTGCAAAACCAAGGGAGAGGAGGGAAATGGAAGATTTCAATGTTCATTAAAGGAGGGATCTCTAGTGGCAACTTTAGAGGTTTGTAGGAGGCCAAAGGTGGCCCAAATGCTATTGAACTATAGGCCATTATCAAACATGGAATTGTTGTCTACAACAAGGAGGGAGTTGATGAAGGGGGCAAGAGATTCTGCATAAGTTGCTAAGATGTGGTATGAGGGTGATTTATATGAAAGTGTTGTAGGCTCAATATGCGACAATGACTATCAACTAAGGGAAGCCCTAACATCAATTCTCATAAAAGTGGAAGGCACATTATTATTAGCATAAATTTATCTTAACCTCATATTTATTAAGTATTGAGAGGGATTTTCCCACAACATTTGTGAAGGGAGAAGAACGTAACCATAGCCTAGTCTTGGCATGGGAATCGAGGGGGGACATGGAAATGATGGGATGTTCTAGGAAGATGGCACCCCACACCATGCAATAATCATGCAATGTGGGCATGAAATCGATGATATGAGGGTGGGAGGGTGACGTTAGTCATTAATTTACATAACATGGCTGGAAGAGCCAAGATGAAGGCTCAGTACTAGAGCACGATGGGAATTCATTTCAACACTAAGTGGGAAACCATGGAAATCATGGATATCACCTCCCTGAACTCAATCCTCTGTCCGAACAAAATGATCTTCGATTTTTCCATATTTCCTTAGTTGGTTAATCTCTCTATGTCTGGGATGGTATGTATTGGAAGAACTGACGGAGTTGAGCTGCTTTGTATTGGAAACATTGCAGTGTTGGAAGCATTGAAAGAGTTGGGATGCTTTGTATTGGAAACATTAACAGTGTTGGGTTTCCTGACATGGCGACACAAATGACAAGGGGAAGGAAAGGGAAAGAGTTGAAAAATCCTCATGATCTTCACAAGGAACAAAAGAACACGACTCAAGCTACAAGGTACTATAAGGAGGCCATTGCCCAAGCCATCAAATCAGAAATGGAAGCTGTAGAACGAGAAATATGGAATGAGAGCACCATCTTCCAGGAAATGGAGGAATTTAATGAAATGGTACTTGACTCGGTTCAGGACCCTAGGGACACCCAATCTAGAGTAGCCCTCTACGACTGTTCCTTGGAAATTATAACATTTTATCCAACTCTAACATGTATGCTAATTGATTAAAATTGCTAAAAAGATGCTTTATTTGATTGGCTAGAATTAAAGAATATAAAAGATTCCAAAAAGATGTTTTTTTTTATTGGCTAGAATTGGTGAGGTTGTTTTGGAAATATTATTTTTTATTATAAAGTAGGTGGGAGAGTCAACAAACGGAAAATAATATAGTCGGAAACAATTAAAATCCAGACATTTCCAAGTAAAACTGTGAGTTAACCAGCCGCTTTTCAAAACCAACCAGGATTAACATGAGTTAGCTAGTGGAAATTTCTAAAAATGTTGGTTTAACGTAGGTTATTTACCTGAAAATCGTAAATTGCATTAAATAACCACCACTATTCCATGAATAAAACCAACAGTTAACATTATTTTTAATTGAGGAGTAGTTAAGATGGGTATGGAGCATTTATTATAAGAGTGGCATTGAAAATCCATCCACTAAGCTGCCTGGAAACTTCGGGCTAGGGAAAAATAATTGAGCCACCCAATAATTTGGCAGGTAACTTTAAAAAATTGCACTCACGTTTTTGTAGCGGCAGCCTGGTAACTTCGGGCAAGGAACAAATAATTGAGCCATCCAATAATCTGGTGGGAAACTTGAAAAAATTGGACTCACATTTTTGTAGCAGGTAATTTAAAAAAATTCATGGATTGAATTAAAAGGGAGAATGTTTTTTAATATGTTTTTGGCTGCCTGTGAAATTCAGTAGGATAATGGCATGTCACACCAACCAAATATTATGTATTGCTTATTATTTATTACCTTTGGCTTTCATCACATACCAGCCAAGTCAATTTTTAAGTGTATTATTCCAGATTCAGATACCAACCCCCAAGTCAAGTTTGAAGCCTGTTGATCCAGATTCCAAATAAGTTGTGATCAGAAGGTACGCCATGATATATTTATTGTAGGAAATTTGCCAATTCGTAGGGTTCAAATTCAATTCTTTTTTAGATGTTGTTCAGTCAATGGTCCAATTTTGAGGCATTTGACTTGTTTACAGCGGCGATAAACTATGATTCAATTTATTTTTTTAACAAAAAATGCAGCCAAACATGATAAAAAACCAGGGCCAATAATACAGTCTAAACAATGTATAATCTACTTCTTCTAACTTACTAGTATATTGGACCCTGACTTCCACCACCATCCCCTAATTGTGCTGTAATTTACCCTCAAGTTGATTTCTTCTGCTCCGACTCTTTTGAATCCTCTGTTGTTCCGAATGTTGAATCCTCTCTCGTTGGTCGATCAAGCTTAACACACCTTTCCTCTGGCTATGTGAAGAGAATAGATTGATGTCTGCATGCAGTGGCTTTCTTTCTCCTTGTTTTGTATAACCTATAGGGATATCCTTCACAATCAATTAAAAGGTAGGTGAAGCTCCTCATTAAAGCGATTCCAATCCCACCCAGCAAGCATGTCTATGTGTTATGATAGTTGGCCCGAGTGGTAAGTTGTTGAAAGTCCCCCGGATAAGAATTATGAAATGTTCTCCAACATCTTGTGATGCCATATTTCACAGAATTCCACATGCTTCGGAGAAGATATGATGGGATGTAGTTCCTGCACCATTTAAATGACCTCGACCATCATGCTCGAACTGTCTTGGAAACAGACTATAAATCAACTAGCTTGCGTCATTGATGACGCCCGAACTTTTTAACACTTGTCCTGTCAAATTAAGAGGGATCTACTTTTTTTCAAAGCCAGTTGGATCCTGAATCATGTTTTCAGAAAATATATATATATTTTTTATAACTGCTGGAAGTTTGGAACTTAGATATGTTGTATAATCTTAAGTTTTATAGTATAGACCAAGAAATTCTATTTAAGCGAGAGGAGAAAACATATCGAAGTACTTATTATCACTGACTCATACAGAATATTACTTACTAATGATTGACTGTCGAACATTTTAACACTTGTCATGTCAAATAAAGAGGGATCTGCTTTTTTGCAAAGCTAATTGGATCCAGGTTCATGTTTTCAAAAGGAATATATATTTTTATATAATGGTTGGAACTCGTATATCTTGTATAATATTGTATAATATTAAGTGTTACAGATCAAGAAATTCTATTTAAGATGGAGGAGAAAACCCATTACACATATCATATCGAAGTACACAACATCATTGACTCATACAGAATATTATAGCTAATGATTATAGACAGAACATACCATCATTCAATATGGAATATTGGAAAGCCATATCATAAAATAAATAATCATATTCAACCATTACATTATATTTATTTTTTGGAGCCTATTGTTTGTAGTGATAGAGATAATTATTTTGACCTTTTTCAGCGAGCACCATATTGATGATATTTAGTCTCACCAACATATAAGGTATAACACGTAATGATCAAATTTAGGTGCTTCAGTTGATTTACACATTTAGTCTAGGAACTTTAGGTGACATCAAGGTCTGAGTGAGTAATTAAACAAACTCAGAAATATTGTGTTTAACTGAACTCATATAATCAAATACCATGTCTCATAAAATAAATGTTGAATTAAGAAATTGTAGAAATAATAAAAACATTCAAACTGAATTCAAAATGCAGAAATAATCCATTTAGCACTACTCTGTCAACATACTATATATTGGCTACAAACTGTAATGAATCTACATTATTATGTTTTAACTTATATCATTCATTCGAAAGCAAATAAATATAATCTAACTCAGGAAACCCATGGAAAATAGGGACACTAATTTACTCAATAAGATATGATGAAAGAAGTCTTCATTACTTATAAATCACTGTCAAACATAATAAGTCTCAAAAATGTTATGATGCTCCCAAAATGATGAAAATATATCTGTGCTTATACAAAATCTGGCCTGCTTTGTGAGCCAGACGCTAATATTTAAATAGACCTATTCTAATGCTAAACTGTTAGTTTTTAAATCATAACTGCATGTGGTGCTCTATGAAGGACAACGCATAGTGGCAACCTAACTAAGCTCAACCAGTCCTCGAGGACTAGGCCTCAATCAGATCTATCTTTAGAATCATCAAATACTAGAGTTGTTCTTAGAAACTGTAGCTTCTCTTTTGGATCTCACTTGTCCTGTGCACTGGTATTTCACATTCCTTAAATTGCGCCAGCTAATTGAAGCAAAACTGCTCTTCTTTCATGCTCTTCTAGCAAAGCTGGGTCAATGTCTTTGTTTTAAACATGTTTCAAAAAGGGTGTTTCTAATACTTGAATTACGGGTCCTGATGATCCTCTGGTGAAGGGATCATATATACTCGATTTCGCTGAATGTAGCTCTGCGGTACAACTCCGTAGTTAGCATCCTCTAGAGGACTAGAGCAGAGGAAACCTTCAATTTATTGAGGAGCTCCCGACTCCAAATTTTCTACTCGAGTTTGCAGCATAGCAAGAAAACCTTCTAAGGTTTTCACTTTATCATTTAGCTGTTCATTCTTGGCTTTCTCTTGTTGTATTACATGTTCCAGTTCCAATAGCTTCTAGTTGGTCTCATTTTTACTAATTGGATAAAATGCACGCCTAACCCTCACTATTGGGTATTTTCCAGTGATTTAAATTGGAAATGGTGTGGATAACTATTTTCCACCAAATTTACACAGTGTTGTGTTAAAAACAAAGTGTAAATTTGCTAAAATGGGCTTAGTAAAATGCACACCATAGTATGTACATTGGTCAATATTCAAAAGTAAAACCACAGACCTAAAGATAGTTTCATTTTTCACAAGAACCTCTTTCTGATTCCTAAATTGATGTTTCATTTTCCAGAAATCATTCCGCCAACATGCCATTTTTTGCATTTTTGGACCCATCTTTACCCACTTGGATAAAATGCTCGCCCAACCCTCATTATCGGGTCTTTTTGAGTGATTATAATTGCAAATGGTGTGGATTACTATTTTCCACCTTCTTGTAAATCTCTCTCTATATATTTGTTGTGCTTCACAAACATTGCACAATGTGTAAAAAAGAGAAATCAAAATTAAAATAGATTTACACAGTGTTGTGTAAAAACCAAAGTCTAAATTTGCTAAAATGGGCTTAGTAAAATGCACGCAATAGTATGTACATTGGTCGATAATCAAAAGTAAAACCAGAGACCTGGTGACAGTTGCATTGTTCACAAGACCCTGTTCCGGGTTCCTAAATTGATGTATAATTTGCTAGAAAACAATTTTCCAAGATGGCAAGTTTTCATTTTTGGACACATTTTCACCCACTTGAATAAAATGCATGCATAACCCTCATTATGGGGACTTTTTCATTGATTTTAATTGCAAGTGGTGTGGATTACTATTTTCCACCTTCTTGTGCATATATATATATATTTGTTGGGCTTCACAACTTTTGCACATTGTGTCCAAAAGGAAAAGCAAAATTAAGTGTTGAGTAAAAAGCCAAGTGTAAATTTCAAAAAGTGGGCTTAGTAAAATGCACACCACGGTATCTACATTGGTCAATAATTGAAAGTAAAACTAGAGCCCATAATATAGTTACATTGTTGACAATAAATTATTTTCCTAAAATTATGTTTCATTTGCTAGAAATCAATCTGCCAAGTGACAATTTTTCATTTTTGGACCCATCTTTACCCACTTGGATAAAATGCACGCCCAACCCTCATTATCGGGTCTTTTTGATGATTTTAATTGCAAGTGTTGTGGATTACTATTATCCACCTTCTTGTACATCTATCTAATTTTTTGTTGGTATTCACAAACTTTGCACATTGTGTATAAAAGATAAATCCAAATTAAAATAGATTTACACAGTCTTGTGTAAAAAAAAAGTGTAAATTTGCTATAATGGGCTTAGTAAAATGAACGCCACCATATGTACATTGGCCAATAATCAAAAGTAAAACTAGATTCATGATGATAGTTGCATTGTCCACATGAACCTCTTTCATATTCCTAAATTGATGTACAATTTGCTAGAAATAAATCAGCTAAGATGACAATTTTTCATTTTTGCACCCATTTTTATCCACTTGGATAAAATGCACGCCTAACCCTCCTTATTAGGTCTTTTTTCAGTGATTTAAATTGGAAATGGTGTGGATAACTATTTTCCACCTTATTGGAGATCTATCTATTTTAGTTGGGATTCACAACCTTTGCACATTGTGTAAAAAACATAAATCAAAATTAAAATAGATTTACACATTGTTGTGTTAAAAACAAAGTGTAAATTTGCTAAATGGGCTTAGTAAAATGCACGCCACAGTATGTACATTAGTTAATATTCAAAAGTAAAACCACATATCTAAAGACAGATTCATTTTCCACAAGAACCTATTTCATATTCCTAAATTGATGTTTCATTTGCTCGAAATCAATCTGCCAAGATGACAATTTTTCATTTTTGGACACATCTTTACCCACTTGGATAAAATGCAAGCCCAACCCTCCTTATCGGGTCCTTTTGAGTGATTTTAATTGCAACTTGCAAGTGGTGTGTATTACTGTTGGCTGCTTTTGGACAGACTCGGGTTTTCAGGAGGCGCAGCAACAAAACACCCCTTGGCGCACTGGCCCTTTCGGCAACGGGCTGCGCAGCAGCCCGAGGTCTCACCCGAAGTGGATATGGGGGGCTAAGGAATTAGGTTTCCTTAACCAGGGTGGTGTGGAATCCACAGTCCTCTCCTCCTTCTGTTCGCAGTAACTTCTGAACAGAGCGTCTGATTCCTTCACAGGTCAAACAGCGCGACAGCGCTGGAGCTTACTTCGCCTTAATCAGCTGCGCGGTATCTCCTCACCTACGCATGAGGCGTTTACCCGCTTCGTCCGTTCCACAATGTATCGTCTCTGCGCTCGCGCCACAACGCGGAAACACACTCCTTAAGCGCTGCGACGATAGTGTTCTTACAGACTCCTCCGACAGTGCATGCGTATAACTTCTAAGGGAGCTTCAAGGACTTACTTCATATACTCATTCATAAAGGTAACGAAACATTTATGTAACATAGATAGCAACACACAGACATGCATTCACGCAAAACATTACCATAACAACAAGACTTATGTGGTTCGCCTCCAGGGGGAAATCACGTCCACGGAAACTGTATCTTATATTATCTTAAGATGGGGATTACACAGTTACGCTGCGCACACAGCTGCAGCCTTAGATCTTTCCGGGAAACTCCACGCACACAGCTGGGAGCCCTTCTCTTAGATCTACTTCCTTCTACAGAGATTACAATGGTTCAGACATCAACTTAGACTGTCTGCAAACTCAGACGTCAACTTACACTGGATTTCTAACCAATCTATCTCTGACCCATCTAACATCTAACCTAAAATCTCTCTAACCCTTTTCTCTTTATAATTACACATATATATAGGTGGCCCTGAGGGTCGCACCTTTACAAAACTATGGGCCTTTCCCAACAGTGATCCCCAAAAACCCTAACCACTGACGGCTAGGTGTACTTTAGATGCCTCTTGCAGTCGCATCGTAGCTTCCTGCAGGTTCCGTGATTTTCGACGCAGATCGCGGGTATGGGCGCCACTTCATCGTTCTCTACTCCTCGTCCTTTTCCTTCAATGCTTCGACCCATTGCTCTTCCTTGGTCCGAGCAACCATAACTTCTGTACTCTACCTTAAATGAGGGTAGCTGAGCCCTCTATTCCGTCGCTTCCTTCATTTACTGTGGTGATTGAGCCTTCTACTCGGCCACCTTGTTTACTCTTTCCCTTGACGTGCACGCGAGCTCCACGATTTTCGGTCTGCACTCTGCGGTGAGCTCGTCCATCTGGTGCCGTACCGCGCACTGTTCTCTTCCGTAAAAAATGGTGCTTTTCCTCAAAATTAGCACTTCTCCAAAACTTAATGCTTTTTCCCCAAAATTGGCAGCTTTTCCATAGCTGCGGCCTATGCTCCAACAATTACTATACATCTATCTAAATTTTTTTTGGGCTTCACAAACTTTGCACATTGTGAAAAAATGAGAAATCATAATTGAAATAGATTTACACGGTGGTGTAAAAAACAAAGTGTAAATTTGCTAAAATGGTCTTAGTAAAATGCACGCCATAAATAGTAAAAATTAAAACCACAGTCCTGAAGATAGTTCAATTCCTCACCAAAACCTCTTTCAGATTCATAAATTGATGTTTCATTTGCTAGATATCAATCTTCCAACATGGCAATTTTTCATTTTTGGACCCATTTTTACCCACTTGGATAAAATCACGCCTAACCCTCCTTATTGGGTATTTTTCAATTATTTAAATTGGAAATGGTGTGGATTAATATTTTACACCTTCTTGTACATCTATATATTTTTGTTGGGCTTCACAAACTTTGCACACTGTGTAAAAAAGAGAAAGCAAAATTAACAATGTTGTGTAAAAGAACAAAGTGTAAATTTGCTAAAATGGGCAAGTAGTAAAATGCATGCCACAGTATGTACATTGGTCAATAATCAAAATTAAAACCGTGCATCCCTGAAGATAGTTCCATTCATCACCATAGGCTCTTTTAGATTCGTAAATTGATGTTTCATTTGCTAGAAATCAATCTGCCAAGATGGCAATTTTTCATTTTTGGACCCATTTTTACCAACTTGGATAAAATGCACGCCTAACCCTCATTATTGGGTCTTTCTTAGTGATTTATATTGGAAATGGTGTGGATTAATATTTTACACTTTCTTGTACATTTATATGTTTTTGTTAGGCTTCACAACCTTGCACATTGTGTCAAAAACACAAAGCAAAATTAAAAAATATTTACAGTGTTGTGTAAAAAAAAAGTGTAAATTTGCTAAAATTTACTAAAAATATTTATATTGATCAATAATTGGAAGTTCTCTAACCAAATGTACTAAAAAATAACACACATCAGTAAAATTTGACAGCTTCTGACAGATAGTTGTTAATCAATTATAATTTTATTAAATTTTCACAATTAAAAAAAATTCTTTGTCATTTTTTTTCATTTAAAATTTTAAATTAAGTGCTCATCCCTGAATTTAAATTTCGGGTAAACACATTTCAATTATAATTGACAATGTTGTACACCGCGCTTCACATTAGGTGATTAAAATTCATGTGCGCGACAGAGCATACCGAGCACCCATTATGTCAACAAATCTGGGCCTTGAGTGGAGGATTCTTGAAGAACGTGCAATGTTTAAAAACAACGGTGGGAAGGTATAGTACCAGGCAGGTGAAATTAAGAACATGTGATGGGAGACAGGACTAGTCTCATTAACACCATGACCAAACCTGTTGATAGATGAAAGGAGTTGCAAAATTCAAGGACGCGGGAATAATTTGGAGGAGTACAGAGTTCATTATGCACCTAACAGGACCAGGACGGTGAAAGAGGATGCATATTTTCACGCGATTGTCGAATGTGTGACGATGACATTGTGGAGGAGGATAGTTAATGAGAATCCCTCCACACACAGGGGAGGTTATGGGTAAGGGAGAATGGAATCGACAGGGAGGCCATCGTGACCAAGCACGATTCATAGAAATCCCTCACCAATTTAGTTGAGAGCTGGGAGGAAGAGTGCTTGGGTCTTGCCAAGATGGATCCGAGACAACGTATGCAACGAAACCGCAGGGGTGGCGACAGAGGGCATGAGGCTCAACCTCTGACTGAAATCGATTGGAACCAAATATATATGGATGCCATCTCAGGAAGGGAGAATGAGTAAATTCAGAGGTGTGAGGAGGAATACAGGCCGGTGTCGGTAGCGACTCTGTATTGGATTTCCCGCACCTTGCTTGCAAGGGAAATGAAGGAATGTGAGAAGTTTGGGGAGCTAGTGGAGAAAGTGTTGGGCAGGCTATGCTGCACGATGCTCAATGAGATTAAATCCATGGAAGTTGTCCTTAAGGTAGTGGAACCAACATTCAAGCATGAGGCCAGATGGTATGAGGCGATGAACACGAAGGAGAAGGATAGGTGGGCAGCGCAGGAAGAGAGGAAATAGACACCCACTCTTGAAGAAATGTCGGGCAACTCGACCTCACCAAAGACCATGCTAGGAGGCTCCGGGTAGACTATCTGTTGGTTTTGCTCATCTTTTGGTCTTTATCCTCTATGGCTTGTGTTCGTCCCTAGACATGTCATATTTTGTAGTAAGGCACAATGGGGTGTTTCTAAGGCCCTTGTTGTGGGATATTTTGGATACGCTGGAGTTTTTTTAGTGTTTATCACCTGTTGAAGTCTTTAGTGGTTATGCAGTCACTTTTTTGTCTCTGTGGGTTGAGGGAATTTCCATCCATGTATGCTCTATTTCATAGACAGAACTTTTGTAATATTTTGTACATATTTTCTCTTTATTTAGTAATAGAAGGTTTTATCTTACTCATAAAAGAAATATTTACACAATGTTGTGTTAAAAACAAAGTATAAAATGGGGTTAACATGTTTCATCAATGGTGTAATTGAAATTGTGACATTTTATTCCAATGGAATTGATTTAAAAGTCCAGATAAATATAATATGCCCTTTGTAGAGGCAATTCATTAAACAAACACATTGTAATCGAGATTGTACTATGTTGTTCTCTCCTTCCTTTGTCAAAAGAAGTTTAATAAGGCTATTTTTCCAAGGTATGGACTGTTTTGGATTCCTCAACTATTATTGCACATGAACTTACACATACCAAGTTGTAGCAAATCTTTCACAGAAGTGGAGTTTTCTATGTATTATCCATGATGCACTTTGATGAGAATTTGATAAAATAAATTTATTTTGTTTTTCTTCATTCATAAGTGAAAGCATTTAGTTTTCTAATATAGGCAATTCATTTTATTTTAATTTTATAAAAATAGAATAATGTAAACTTATATTTAATTAGACATAGTAAGTGAATATATAAAAATATTTCTGGTAAGAATTATTTTTGGACACAAGTTTAACTAATATAGAGCCACTGGTGTGATGCATTTTTCCATTCAAATTAAAAACCACGGGGTTCAATTTAATTCTCAATGTGTTTTAGTGGGGGGGACTCAAAATTTGTACCAACCAGTTCATGGTCTGCTTTCTTCTTTGCGCCATTCACTTTCCCTTACCTATAAATGGATAAGAAGGAACCACTTTCAACTTCAAACTTATTTAGAAGCTTCTTTGCCCATGAGTAAAAGTAATTGTTTCAGCTAATTACTAAGAGTACAAGAATAGTAAAATGTTACTAAGTTTTAACATATATCAAATAAATCATTTAAAAAAAAGTTTAAAAAGAGAGATCAAAATTAAAATCTATTTACACAGTGTTGTGTTAAAAACAAAGTGTGAATTTACTAAATTGGGCTTAGTAAAATGCACGCCACAATATGTACATTGGTCAATAATCAAAAGTAAAACCATAGACCTAAAGATAGTTGCATTTTTCACAAGAACCTCTTTCATATTCCTAAATTGATGTTTCATTTGCTCGAAATCAATCTGCCAAGATGACAATTTTCCATTTGTACCCATCTTTACCCACTTGGATAAAATGCACACCCGACCCTTGTTATCCGGTCGTTTTGAGTGATTTTAATTGCAAGTGGTGTGGATTACTATTTTCCACCTTCTTGTACATTTATATATATTTTTGTTGGGCTTCACAAACTTTACACATTATGTAAAATAGATAAATCAAAATTAAAATAGATTTACACAATGTTCTGTATAAAACAAAGTGTAAATTTGTCAAAATGGGCATAGTAAAATGCACGCCATAGTATGTACATTGGTCAATAATGAAAAGTAAAACCAGAGTCCTGAAGACAATTGCATCGTTCACAAGAACCTCTTTCAGATTCCTAAATTGATGTTTCATTTGCTCAAAATCAAACTACCAAGATGGAAGGTTTTCATTTTTGGACCTATTTTCACCCACTTGGATAAAATGCATGGCTAACCCTCTTTATGGGGTATTTTTCAGTGATTTTAATTGCAAGTGGCGTGGATTACTATTTTCCACTATATTGTGCACACACACACACACACACAGACACAGATATATATATATTTGGGCGTTTTACAACCTTTGCACATTGTCTCAAAAATACAAAGCAAAACTAAAATAGATTTACACAGTGTTGTCTAAAAAACAAAGTGTAAATTTGCTAAAATGGGCTTAGTAAAATGCACGCCACAGTATGTACATTGATCAATAATTGGAAGTAAAATCACATTCTTGGAGATAGTTCCATTTTTCACAAGAACCTCTTTCAGATTCCTAAAAAGTTCTTTCATTTGCTCGAAATCAATCTTCCAAGATGACAATTTGACATTTTTGGACCCATCTTTACCCACTTGGATAAAATGCATGCCCAACCCTCCTTATTGGGTCTTTTTGAGTGATTTTAATTGCAAGTGGTGTGGATTACTATTTTCACCTTCTTGTACATCTATATATATATATTTTTGGGCTTCACAAACTTTGCACATTGTGTAAAAAACAGATATCAAAATTAAAATAGATTTACACAGTGTTGTGTAAAAAAAAAGTGAAAATTTGTTGAAATGGGATTAGTAAAATGTACGCCACAGTATGTACATTGGTCAATAATGAAAAGTAAAACTAGATTCTTGAAGAAAGTTGCATTGTTATCAAGAACGACTTTCAGATTCCTAAAGTGATGTATAATTTGCTAGAAATCAATCTGCCAAGATACAAGTTTTCATTTTTGGACCCATTTTTACCCACTTGGATAAAATGCACTCCTAACCCTCATTATTGGGTCTTTTTCAGTGATTGAAATTGAAAATGTTGTGGATTAATATTTTACACTTTCTTGTACATCTATATATTTTTGTTGGGCCTCACAACCTTTTCAGATTTTATCAAAAAGAGAAAGGAAAATTAAAACATATTTACACTGTTGTGTAAAAAAATAAGTGTAAATTTGCAAAAATGGGCTTAGCAAAATGCAAGCCATAGTATGTACATTGGTCAATAATTGTAAGTAAAGCTACAGGCTTGGATCTAGTTACATTGTTCACAAAATTCTCTTTCAAATTCCAACAATGATGCATCATTTACGGGGTTTTAAAGTAAATGGAAACTAAGTTATCAGATTAGTATAGTGTCTGGTAAGCAAAATTTTCAGAGCTTAAGTTTCTTTTGTACAGTGGAGTTGGTTTGCAAAAGAGTATTGAGATACCTCTTCGTTGGATCAATATTTCCATTAATTGTTTGGGTAAAGTTGAACCTAGAAGAAATATTGTTGAGTGATATGGAAAACCCAAAAGGGCATAGAAACTTGGTCAGTTGAAATGATGAAGTGAGGGGAGATAACATTCAAGAGAATCTGATACGTACTATCAATAGGTTCGTAAATCAATGCAGGGGTCTAAGGGACTTTATTCAAAGAAATATAAATATTTCACAATATCAGTTTCATGTTTTGAATGTTCATAATATCAACACAAGAACAAAACTGGTGATGGCAGAGGTGGATATTGGAAACCTAAAAGGAAAAGTCGAGAAGTATGAGGAAGAAATTAGAGTGTTAAAAGGAATCTTGCAGAATCATGGTTTGAAAGAACCATCAGAATATGGTGGCCCTGCTCAAGGCACAATTAGCACTTCAGTGGATAATCATAATAGTACACCTCATATTGATGAACCTTTGATAGATGCTAATATGGAGCTAGAGTCTGTGACTGCAAATGAGTCTACTGAGCAATAAATACATTAGGAACTCCTCCAGTGGGGGAATGAAACAAGCATCTAATGGCCAAGGCTCTTATCCTTTTGTTTTTTTGATTAAAATCTATGCAACTATGTTGATAGACATGCTCGAGTGTTGCAATCTAGACAGTTTTTGTTCCAATGTTTTCATGGAGAACACTGGACAACAATTATCAAATTTTGAAGATTTTAAAGACAAAGACTATAATAAAGATGTTTTTAGGATGATTTTGGAACATACCTTTATGGTTGGGAAAAAAAATCAAATTTTGTAAATGCATTACAATTGTATATTGTTGTTAGGTAACCTATGTAGGATCCATGCTAATAATAATGATTGTAATTCTAGTAGCAGACATGCAATGATAAAATACAAATATCTTGTAGATTTTTTATATCCCCATAAGCAATGTATAGTCATCAAATTATGTGAATTGTGGATGTAATAGAAAGATGAACGATTAGGCCACATCATACTCTTTTTTTGACAAATACAAAGCAACCATTTCTGTTAAAAGAAAAAACACAACTGATTTTAAATTTATATGGTTTGTGCTACAAAGATGAAGAAAGTAATAGTGTTGTAAGGTTTTTGTTTTTGGAAGGTTCTACTCTATGCTTTATGTAAATGCATATCTTGACAGGGCATGTTATGTTGATTATGGAAGACTATAATAAAAAAATAGGACAAATTAAAGACAGTAGAGAAGAAAATTCTCAACATCCCACAGGAAAGAAAATGTATGTTATCATTTGAAACTGTCATTGTTTTTATATAAAGAATTTTTTCTTAGAAATTACATACCATTTTTAAAATAAAATTAAAATATACCATGACAGGAATAACAGAATGTTACAAATAAATAATGATATATATTAAATTATAGAATTCACCATATAGATTTCATAAAAAGGTATAAAAATATAATAATGAAAGGTATAACGTTTACAACTCCAAACGGGGTACACCAGTCCTCATCCCTAATTCATAACATTGATGGGCATGATCCCATTGGTGTGAATTCCATGAAAAGTGTACTTGCACACGAGGATGTAGGCTATTATACAAATATTGAAATCTAAATGTTGGTCCCACTCTGAATTTACTGGGAGGTTGAGTTTGATCGCTTGAGCCTGAAGTTGGCTGATATCTATCAGGGAAGGTTTCCCAGGTATAGAAAACTTCGTACTTAAGATTTCCACGGCCTTCTATGATGAACTCTAATGAATTATTATTCTTTACAATCCTTGGTGGTACAACATGCATTGCAATTAGTTCAAAAGTAACCATGAAACTTTCATCTGAGCAAGGAATTTCCACATAAGATTCACTACATATAATGTTTTGAGACCTTATGTGATTGAAAAATTTGCAGGAAAGAATATGAATATTGTGACGATGTATTCGATTAGGCTGCAATAATCCAAGATATGATGGCAATTCATTGTGTGTCCCATATTCTGTAGAAGCAGCTAGTCTAGCAGTCACAACTTCATCATCACCTTTTGTTGCAAGAAGTTGGAAAGAGGTGTGTGGAGCATCATTCATAGCAATCAAACGGAAAAGAAAAGGTTATCCCTTTCAAGTTCTTGTGCCCCACCTTTTAATAGAGTTCACAGTAAAGAAAACATCAACAATACCTACAACAAAACATAATATAACATTAGATACTATAAAGCCTGAAATTTTTTCACATATGAGTTGAAAAAGAAATGTTAAAAGATACATGTATAGTCACCATCGATGATTTCAGTTGGTATCAACAATCCTCGTTTAGTATAAAATACCTCATGTGGATGAAAATTCACACCTTCAGGAAGATGGTGGCCTCTACCAATGAAATCTACATGACTTTCAAATGATCTTACCCAACAAAATGTTCCGCCAGTAGAAACATCTATTAAACAATCCAACACTTCTACATGATATGGAATTTTCAATGACTCATCTTTAGACATTCCAAACAAATTTTCATAATATATACAGATATGCATGCATGCCTTTATGGTAAAATAAAATGGATTTGTTCTGCGCACCAAAATCCCATCCATTGGAATTAATTTCTTTCCTCCAATCTTCACAAAATGGCCATCTCGAGTCAGTAAGGGAGTAAAATCTGAACAAGATCCCATAGAATACCCTCGCTTGATGACTGCAGTGGAATGTTTTTTATGATTTTCATCTGATCCACTTGAAGATAACTCTGTTTTTATTTAAGATAGTGAAGTATTGTACAACACAAGCTTGCCACTTGTATCTGCATACACCATTTGAACATGCAGAATATCATCCATGTTATGTGTCCATGTGTCATTGTTACCAACCGTGTAAAGAACTGGATCATTTCCACAAGGATCCAAACATGTGAACTCTAGGTTTCATGTGTGGGACTCATCTGAACCTTTTTCTCCTTTGAAAAGAGCAACTGTATCAAAGCTTGGAGCATTGCCCCTAAAAAATGGCATAGTTGAACGACATCAGATTTGATAATATATTTCCTTATCATTAGCTTGGATATGGACATCTTTACTGTTGGATACATCGTCGTCACTCCAACTATCATAATTTGCAATTCTAGATAATTGTCGTGGCTTCCGTCGTTGTATAGATAATTGTTTCTTCATTTGCATTCTCTTTTCTCATTTAGCGTCCTCTTCAGCAAGAATTCCAAAAGCTTCTTCTACAACTTCCGGCGACACTGACTTTCGTTCTTTATGTGGCAATGGATTACGGTCTACATTGAACATGATTAAATTTATAAAAAGTAAAAATATTCAGTCATGTAAGGATTCCCAAAAGGCCTACACATGTTACACATGAGATCTCTTAAATTGAAAACAAAGAGCAAATAAAAAACAAAGTATTTCTATAGGGATAATATAAATAACTACATAGTAACTAACCTTTGGTAAGAACTTTCGATTTTTTTCTCCTTCCAACCAAGGTTTTAGAATTGCAGATAGATGGTCCAAATAGATTTTTGCATCAAATAATAAAGGGTTAAATTGATTAATATGGATATACAATATTTGACAAAAAAACATTAAAGCCTGCTTATAGACAAAAAAATTGCACAACAGAAATTAGAAAACCAAATTAACAGGTCGTATGAGGATATAACACCAAAAAATAGAGGTTCTCAGTAGTTACATCCGTTAAACTTTGAGAAAGGGACTGAGCATGGAATCATTTTTTAGCTCAGAATAGTTTTCCACAATAGCTCAAATCTATATATACAAATGGACCAATCATATTTCTGCATCAAATAAGAAAGGGTAAAATTGATTCGAACCCTGACTCTCATATCCCTTCTATTGGTTGAATCACTTGAAAGTTCCTCCGATCCAACGGTAAATGTAGTAGGCAAGTGCCCTGACTAGAACATAAAACATGCCAAACATGAATTCATACCTTCGTTGAATCCAGAAACCGTAACACAAAATCAAACAATAGTTTCCTATCAAATCATTACACTCACCTTTCCGCTCATGAATTAATCATTACTTTGATCCTGATCCTCAACCAGTTGTTGATCTTGATCGATAAATGTAATACGCAAGTGCCCTGACTAGAACATAAAGCATGCCAAACGTGAATGCATACCCTTCGTTCACAACATAAACCATAACAAAAAATCAAACAACATTTTCCTATCAAATCATTACACTCACCTTGCCGCTTGTGAATCAATCATTATCCTGATCCTGATCCTCACCCAATTGTTGATCTTGATCGCTAAAGTAGGGCATTGGACTTCATTTTTTCACAGGGTTTTCTTCTTACTAGGTTCATTCAAGCAGGGGATCGCACCTGGAGTGTTGATAGGTTCTCTTGAAGAGTTCGTTCAAGCAGTAAAACGACCTAGTTTGGTAATAGATAGAGTTCAGCTTTTGGTAATAGATAGAGTTCGTTTAAGTGGGGAAACGACCTGGTTTGGTAAGTGATTTTGGGAAAAACGAAAAAGAAGAGCGATTTTTCTAAATTGAAAATTTTGAATTAACCTGAAATCGTGTCTCGTGCAAAATAAGTTAACCCCACACGTGAAAAATAAGTTAACCCAATAATTTAACCCCACATTGTTTGTTGTGCAAGCGGAAAATATTTCCAGGGGAAATAGGGGTTTGACTTTTTATGTGATTAGCGATGCTAATTAACTCTTAATTAATTTTTTAATGATTTCTTATTTATGATACATTTTGGGGGTTGCAATTTCTGATGATGTACTGGATAATGAAATCGTTGATGGGTCGGGCCCTCATTAATAGAAGCAAGGAGTTTGTGGCCTTCAAATTCAAGCTAAAGGAGTTGCAGATTGTGTCCATAATTGTGAATGCGAAGTTGAATATAATTGGACACCGCTTGGGAGTGGAATTTTTAGCCAAGAATCCTCTTGATGGGTGTACTCCGGATACCCCTCTCAGTATTGAGATCGATGAGGACAACCCTGAAGTTGGTTCATCTACACGTTAGCTAGATTACGTTTGTTTATTCCAGGTTACTCTGTCATATGTTTATTCTTTTTTCCACAACTGATATGAAGTATAGTTATAGTAATTGTGATGGCCTACAACCATTTTATAGTTATAGGCACTGCAACAGTCTCATTTTTGTTGTTTTGAACAAGGCAATGATAGACATACAAATTAATCAAACTCTGTACTTCAACTTGGTTTCCCAAAAGGCAAGTTAAAGCACACTTTGAATTTGATTTTAAAATGCTAGTGGCAAGGTGTACCAATATGTGTTTACATGTTCTTTTTTATAATAATAGAAAACTCTTACCCTTACTAAAAAAAGTATTGAGAAAGATAAAAAAAAATCAAACATTAAAAATATATAAATTTTAATTTTTTTAAACATTATAATAATATCAATTTTTAAATTTTAATTTTATACTAAAAATTTTCATTCATTTTATTTTAAAATTATACACAATTTACACATCTCAGCTATAATAAAAATTATAGATTACACCTTATCTTTTTCTAAATATATAGTGCACTTTATTTTTGTAAACACGACCATTATTTGTGGGATATATTTTTGTGAACACAACCATTATTTGTTGGGCATTTTTATCTGTGGAATGTTCAAAAACTTTAGCTCAACGCTTTCCTTTGGGATAAGTTTATTTCTAGAGTTGGAACTGATCAAAGAATTTACCAATATGCATGATAAATAATCGAGTAAGAAGTGGAGTTTAACTAAAAGTCAAATTTTAAAATTTTGAATTGTTAATTTATGTATTTTTATCTAATTTCGTATTTTGATTAGAAATTTTAAAAAAATTTAGAATCACATATATTAGCTATGGAAATTGTATAATTTAGGTGCTATAGAGTATTTGAGAGTGAATTTATTTATAGATTCAAATATACACTTTAAACACGTAAAAATTTAAATTTTATCAAAAACAAATTTCAACTAAAACCTACGTAAAATTGAAAACTTAAAATAAATAAACTACTCCATTCTTAACCACTAAAAAACAAATAACTTAAACTATATCAAAATAATAATTTTTTTTCTTTATTGTTATAATAACCCTTATTTTGAAAATGGTACGACTGGCCTTCCCATCAAAATGTCTTAGTCAACCATACTCACAACAACCATACCATACCTGCAAGAACCTAACCTATACTTGTTAATGGGTATGAGTATGGGTTTGAATTGGTTGGGTTTGAATTGGTTGGGAATTCAAACCGCCCACTGACATGAAATGAAAGTGACAAAACAGGACGCATTTAAATTCCCTGATGGATGTATACAGTTCCAACACAGGAAAAATTACGTTCACGAAGAAATTTTTAAAGGGATATTTTTCATTTATTTATTATTAACTTATATATATACATGAAGGCCAGAAATTCTCTTGTTTTTCAGGATAAAAAACTCATCATGGATGAATTATGTTTGAGGATTTTAAGTCTTTATAAAAAATATATTGTAACATGTGATAGTGCTTTCAAAGTCCAAAAAGTGGTGATTATTTCTTTTTCTCACGAAGCAAGAGGTTTTTTGGATGGACCTTCTTATGATGGTTTATGTGTTACTGGGTTATCCTCGGGTTTAACAAAGATCACTTTTTCAAACTCAAATTGAATTGTGGATAGATAGGGGTCCAACACAAAAGCAAGATGTTGGCTTTGTGGTGTTTATATAAAGTGGCTTTGAATTTTGAAATTAATTCCTTAAAAGTATACGGGGATTCTATGGTGATTGTAAAATGGGAAAATAATTAGTACAACTTGCAAGTGATTGCCCTCTGTAACAAGTGTTGGAGGACAAAAGAACTTATATCTTCTTTTGTCTCTGTTGACATTTCTCACATTTATTGTAAACACAATATGGAAGCTCACTTGTTATCAAAAGAGGCTTTAGAAGGAGCACAAGGTATTTTATGTTGGGAGGAATATGTTGAAAACTCCGTGGACAATAGTGGTTCTCTAAATCTATTTTTGTTGTAAGCTGATGATTATATCATCACTTGTCTTAATTCCTTTTGTGATGTTCTATGTATTTTTTCAAGATGTAATTTTGGTTTAGGTGACTTGACTATGTATGATGGACTCCTTGGGTGATCATCATTTTTTTGTATGATGTACTTTTTGATTCTCAAAGAATAGCAAAAATATGGTTTTTTTTGCTGAAAAATATCTCTCTTTCTCTCTCTCTAACTTAAATATGATCTTAAAATACAAGTGGTCATCTAGTGCCAATCTATTTGCATGGTGGATTATGCAATGAACATTTGTTTTGTACAAAAATATATACTTGGAGGTGTATTATGCTTCTCTCATTGGCTTCTCCAAATATAGATCCATCTTAATTTTAACTCTCAGTTGGTTCTAAGCTAAGAGGGATCAAATCTCTCGAAGTGTAAATATTTCCTCAAGTTTAACATTTTAAAAAATATTTGCACCTCAAAGGATTTGATCCCTCTTTAAGCTTAATAAAGCCATAATTAAAATGGATATTTCTATTCAAAATAGTCTAAATAATATAAAATTATGAATTTTTTTTGTTATTTTGTAATTTTAATAAATAGGTTTATAGGTAAATTTTCAAAGCCATTCTCATCTGGAAGTTTAGTTTGGCATTCTTGGATTTCTCATGTTAATCAAATTTATCCAAATTAAATTTTCCAATAAAAATGTAAATTGAATAATTAAAAGTCGATATTTGAACAAAGATTCGAACAAAAAAATCTAAAACATAAAACAATTAACCAACCTTGTTTTAATCAACCTATGTTTATGTCTTTCAACTACCCCTTACAGTGGATGATGGTTGGTGTACGTCTAACCTCTCAGATTCTGGCATTTAGATTGTGCTGTCGCTGTACGTTGTAACAAGTCATACAGTTTGGTCGCACCGGCTTGTCACCCACAGTGTTTGTTCGAAATACCCTGTGATTTCAAGCGTGCCATGGTCATGTGAATGAATGCTTTATAAATCATTCTCTGAGTCTGTAAACTCAGTAAGAATTTGTGATCTGTGATCATGGCAGCTCCTCTGTATCATATCAGAGTCCCTAAGCCTCTGCTGCATGCTGCCTTTTTTTTGGGATCTGTAAGTCATTATATCTACAGCGTTCTTGGGTTTTTTAAGGAACTTGCTGGAGTTGTGTGGTCAGGCCTGTACGGTGCAATGTCAAGCCCTGTCCTTGTGGTTGAGGACGATCAGCGCCGAGGGCTTCGGCTGGAAATGTTTGGTGTGATACAAGAGGAATTGGGAGATGACCTTAAAAACAACGACGCTGTCTGTGCTGTTTGCTTGAGCGACTTTGCGATGGATGACAAGGTCCTGCTGCTCACTAATTGCTGTCATGTTTACCATGAAACTTGTTTGACGAAATGGTTTAATATCCAACAGAAGAAGTGTCCTCTCTGTAGATCTCCCGTAGCTACAGATTGAAAGAAAGAAGGAAAAACAGGTCCTGTGTTTACAGAATAATGAAGAAAAAAGTGTCATGTGTTTACACTTTACAGAACAGTGATCAGGAAGAAGGTATGTTAAAGACGATCCATGTCGGAGTGCTGTGTTTGTAGCGAGTGAATGCAGTTGATTTCTAGTTTACATTTTATCTCAACTGGCACTGCACGTTTGATTTCTTTTGTTTTGGGACTTGCAATTCTCAAGTCAGACGATGCGTGAGATCTGCCTGCTGTGTTTGTATTGAATGAAAGCACGAGTTGTTGTTTAATATATGTTTTTTACATTACTACTTCGCCTGAGCTTAAAAAGTATGTACGTTCAGGCCATCGGAGGGCAGAGAAGCGGAGTCAACGGGGCCTGAACGTTTACTACTTCACCATCTTATCTACGACATTTCTTCTCCTACAGATTTTTACTTTTTAATACATAAGTTTGATTTCCATTGTTTTGGGACTTACATTTCTCAAAATATCCCTAATGGAAATGTCCAAAATCATACAATATAGAAACCAGCACATTGGTATTATTGTAGATGGAAAACACTCATGGGTTACAAGTGAAGTGTCAACAAATTATCTATTATTTGATCTTTATACTTAATTGTAATCATCTATTGTCTATTCTTCAGCTACCTATTACTTTTTTTAGTTAAATGGATTGTTATCAATGCATGAGTTACAAGTTATCCATACATCAATTACCAGTGATTTTTTCTATTTTTTTTTTTTATAATTGTTTATTTTGAATTTTAAACGACAACCATAAAAATCAATCTTGAGAGTACACTTGTCTCATCCTCCTTGAATCTAGGAAAATCATAAATAGTAATCCACCTCAAATTCTAAGATATAAACAGTGTAAACATAACATTGAATCAACTTAGAGAAGTACAAGACATTATGGTGTAGAGTATAGACTTGAAGTAAAAAGTTTTTAGGGTAGGAATGACTTGTTCTCTTGAGTTATGTCACTGGATAGTCTTAGAAGTGAATGATTTTAAGTTTGGAATGACTTGTTATGTATTGAGTTCTCTAATTTTATAAAGTAGTTAGTTTAGGTGATGATTCTTATTTTAGAAAGTAGTTTAGGTGATGATTAAGAAGGTGGAAGAGTAAAATGATGATTTTGGATGGAAGGAAAAGACGGGAATTTTGAAAGAGGAAGTAGTTAGTTTAGGTGATGATTCTTATTTTAGAAAGTAGTTTAAGTGATGATTAAGAAGGTGGAAGAGTAAAATGATGATTTTGGATGGAAGGAAAAGACAGGAATTTTGAAAGAGGAAGCGTGTAACTTGAAAGGTATGAAAGAGAGATCAACATTGTAGGACAAAAAGATTGAGGTATTAAAAAATAAATAAAAATTCTTAAAAGTGAAAGGTTGGAAATATTTATTGTGGAAGATATATAAAATAACCTTCTTGGAAAGTGAAAGGTTGGAAACCTTTATTGTGAAAGAAATATAAAATAACTTTTTTTTTCCAAGAATGAAAAGTTGGAAAGCAATTTTTTAATAAAGTTTTTAAAATAAATAAGAATTTAGATAATGTGTAAGAATATGCATTCGAGAATCTAAACCTAGAATGAAAATCTCTAAAGAGGTGGCATGACTATATTTTATATTGGAAACTAATTAATCATAGAAGAAAGAGAAGAAATGAATAAGTGAAAACACGTAGGTTTATGAACAAGTTTACTATCCAATAATGCTCTTTGAGCTAGGTTTCAACTAGAATGAGTTTCATGAAATTATAACTAATTTTTTTGGGAAAAAAAGTGGGGAAATGAGACACTAGATCATAAGTGTACAAAGGCTTAATATTAATAATGAACCATTTATAGTAGGAATGATTGATTTTGTCTTAATTTTTTACACTTTAAGAACAAATTTATATCTCAATAAATTTTATCCCTCTTATAACATCATCTCTCCACTAATGTTACATAACAACCATAACAACCCCATACTCTTATATTGGGTCTTTGCTCGCACCCTTCTATTATTCACATTTATCGGGAACACAATACAGTTGCAGATGGTCTTTCTCATCGTGGTCTTGGGGCTACGAAAGGTCGTATCTATTATGAGATTCAAGAGGGCTCTGACATGCCCATTTTCGGTCACTGGAATATTTCCCCCCACTAGCCCCTTCTCAATGGGATTTTTTTGACCTGGCGGCAGTATTTGTTTTTATCTGTAATTTTCCTCTCTTTATAGTTTTGCTGCACTTTGGCCGTTTCTTCTGGTCGCGTTGGTAGTCTTTGGGTTCAGTTTCCTGTGGCTGTGTTCACTAGCTCTTCGGGGACTTTGTTTTGGTGCATAGTCCACTATTGTATCTCCATATTTTCCATTTCGGTTACTTTCCTTTGGGGTTCCTCTCTGTTATTTCTTGGGAGGTTCGGTTTGACTGGTATGTCATGTTGGCTAAGACTTTACTGTAACCAATTTATACTTCTAATTTAAAGTATAGTTATGTTTCGTGTAAAAAAAACAACAACCCCATACTCTTACATAATAATCTTAATCTCCCCATAATAAAGTGTAGAGCACCTAGCTACTTTTGGTACAAAAATAAAAGGAAAAAAATAAACAAAGTTACTTTATTTACCATTTTTAACCTAACTGACAAAAATTTAACTAAATAACATAAATGTGTTTTCATTTATACTTAAATGCAAATACATTAAAATAACAAAATGAAGAGACCTTTACGTATTTGAATATCTAAAGAGAAATTATATTTACAAGAGGAAGAAGCACAAAGAAGAAAACAAAATTAGAGTTAGACCTCCTTTGCATACTTGAAATTTTCTATTAACATACAACTAGTCATTAGTAGTGTTCACTCATCCATCCATATTTTAAAGATACGAAAATCCCTTTTTATTAATGAAAATGTGGGTTTTGATCTCTAGCGTAGGTATATGAGGCTAACCATAAATAATAGGTTGAAAAACAAGTATGTGTTCCATAGGAAAGTGGATTAATAAGTCAACCTCGTAGGTATATGAGGCTAACCATAAATAATAGGTTGAAAAACAAGTATGTGTTCCATAGGAAAGTGGATTAATAAGTCAACCTACTACACACATTGTAGTAAGGACATAACTGCTTGCAATCATGGACCAAAATATAAGTTAACGAGTTCAATCAAAGTAACTAATTTAACTATTAAATAAAGCATGCCTCCAAAATATGGGGACACCCACTATCCCAAAAGGGGTTTTTAACCATTCAAAGTTTTATTTAGGGTTATAATAAATGCATTGTTTCCCAATAATAACTAAGTTGGATAGAGCATGACCCAATTGGGGTGATATGTGACCATAATATTATGAACTATGGGGTAACAAGGGAATGACCAAGGTAGAGATTGAGGAAAATCTAATTAGAGGATAAATACTAATCGCATTGGGGCCTCAGGTTAGGGTGAGTACCAACAATAAACTATGATGATCTAATTTTAAGGTCACATTCAAGATAGACACCAAATTGGTGTATGAGACCCCTTGTTTGTGGGACAATGGACCCCTCTCTACGAGGATATTTGACTGCTAAAGTGTATGGAGGTGTACATTCCCTACACCCCTCCAAATTTGAACATGTGACCTCCTAGGAGGAAACACATGTTCTTAACTGTTAGGCCCACTCTAGTTGTACTATTGGACTTAAAGAGAGAGAATCAAAAGATATAAGCTTCAACATTTGTTTCCTTAGGGTAGGCATGTGGAGGAAAACTAGATATATAAATTTATATATTGATTTATTAATTTATAAGCCATGCTTACAATGATGAATGTGCACATATTTATACACACAATTAATCGAGTTATGACTCTTCATAAGCATTGATATTTACAATAGATTTATTAACTTGGTTTAACTACCTAAACTTTTCTAATTGGGTATGTTACAAGTCACCCTCTCTTGAAATGCTTCAACCTTGAAGCATTGCTAAAAATTAGTGTCTTGATTTGAATTCTTCATTTTCCTAGGTAACCACATTTTCTAGTAGGTTCCTCCACTTGTTAAGATACTTGGTGATACCCCTTGAATGAAGGAATTTGGTTATGAATTCTAAGGTACTCTCATGTTCTAGTTCTAGTCTCCTTTCTTCATCCAAAATGGGTAGCTCTCTCTATATAGGAGTTATTGGACCCAATTGCTTCTTCAAATGTGAAACATGGAAGACATCATGTAACTTCCCCTTGTTTAGGATATCAAATGCATAGGCTACTTTTTCCTACTCTCTTTTGAATTTGGTAAGGACAATATTATCATGGGTGCAAGTTTATGATTTTTGTAATTCTTAAGTTTATGATTTTTGTAATTCTATATAGAAAATACAAAAATTTCCTATAGAACAAGGTTAACTTTAAGCCTAACTAAATGTGCACAAAGATTCTCAATGTGCTTTATTTAATATTATATGTTAACTACTTTTTGGAGTTGCATACCCTTATGGATAAGTACGCACAGTTAGATCTTGAGAGACATGCTAATGAGAGAGTAGGTGTGTTCTCTCAAGTTATCTACGTTAGTTCATCACAACTTAGTTCAAAAGTATCTTGGATTTCATCCTGGTGTAGGAATGACAATATAGAAGAAGATGAGCTGGCTGCAAGAACTAATGAATCAAGTTGCCAATATTGTTGATGTGCTAGGGGATAGATGAGAGTTGATGCTGCTAAACATATTCCGTAAAAGAGATGTTATAGTCCATCAATGCATTACGATATAGGAATGTGCTAGGGAGGTATAGGTTTTTTGTGAAAAGATTCCATGTTTTCGATCTATATCAGTGGTTATTGGAAGGAGGTTTCCTATGCTAGTAGCTGGTGCTAGACCACTGTGTTTCCTTTCTTGTAGAAATTACACCTTGGGAATCATGTATTTGCTGATGGTTGATGTTGAATCTCCTTATTGAAGTAAGCCTTTTGCTTCAATTTGAGACTCGAGCAAGAGTTGATGATAAAGTGTCAAGGGAGATGTAAGTGGCAGGGTTAAGCTCAATAAACAAGATCCATCAATGACATCCTACTGAAGCAATAAATCCACTTCACTTCAAGAGTGAAGAAGGTATTTTGCAAAATATAGGTGCTTACCTAGATCGAGGTGGGAGGGCACATTCCAAAAGCCTCGATCTAGAATGTTGTTGAAGTTGTGTAGTACAGGTGTGGCATGAATCCAATAAATCAAATCTACCTAATATGAATACCTATGCTTCCATTTGAAAAAGAAAACCCAATGTATTCCATAGTGATGGGTCATCCTTCTTGTAGTGAATGCGAAAATTATCCCAATACCTTCATATGCACAAGTACTTATGAAAATATTTCCTAGTGGATTGGTTATATGCAACAACACTTATGTGTCCTCATGAAATACTTGAGGTTCAAGAGACTACCCAATGTCCTTATTACAAAAACTAGGCAAGGTCATGACCTTGAGAATATAAAAAATAATCCAAGGCCTGACAAATCCATGAAATATTCATGCAAACATGTGAGACGTTATAATGGAATTGCCTTTGTGTGAATATTTGTATTTTTATGTGTTGTATTCTTTTGTGAATTTATATCAGTGCAATGGATCTTGAAAGTTGAAATGGTAGGCTGGTAATGAAGATTTAATCTCTGGCTAGCCAAGATGATAAATCTCATAGAAGAAAAGATTAATTTCCCAAGTATATTACAATTTTCCTCTAGAATAGAGAAGAATCTAGGTAGCAATGATACGTAGAAGTGGTTCCCAAGCATGTTTGTAACATGATTCCAAAATAGAAGCTAGAGAACAAATGATTGTAGCATTCCAATGTGTAGATCCAAACAAATTTCAAGCCATAAATGAGAACGAAATATGGTAAGGGGGAAGAACTAATGGTGCAGAACCATGGCTATAATATGGATATGTGCCAATATATAAAAACAGAGACTGACTAGAAAAGTGTTGGGGAACCCAATCCATGAGGGTTGTAGGTATAACATGGAATAACATTAATTGAATAGTCATTTAAGTGGTGCGAAATTCCATGTAGATAAGACATATTAGGTATTGAAAGAAGAAGCTTGCACTATAGAATGCAATGATATTGATTGAGAATGTGGACTGGATTGTTGCTTATTCAAGAGATCCAATATGTATCGAGGGATGTCATTCTAAAGAAACTTGCGAAGAGTTTCTTAAGAATGCACTAAAAACTACTAGAAAATATAGATCTATGGAGTCTAGGATCTGAGAGTGGATACTTTTAAAATAACTAGAAGACTTTGGCACAAAATATTTAGGGAAAGAGTAACCCTATGTCTCTAGTGATAATCTTGTGTGATTAAGCTCCACAATAGAATGTAATGGCTAGAGCTAGATGACTGAAATGGTTAGAACTATAGATGGCTTGGGCTGGTGCATAGATTCTTAATGTGTTTTACCGAGAAGCCACTATATAGAACCACTAAAACTAGTACACCAAATGTGTACAATGCATATCTTAAAAAAATGAGAATGACATGGAGAAAGTGTTGGCCATGGAAAAAGTAGGACAAACTAGAGTAGCTCAAATAGGGTTTGTTTGTTGAGAATAAAAAAATATAGGCTAAGAAGAGTAATATGATCGAAGTGGCTTCAAATATCTAGGAGGGTACAAAAACTACAAATGAATCTACTAGGGTTGAATGGGTGGGTTAAGGAGTGAGATATGAGGACAACATGCTTAGACTAGTGATTTGATATCAATTGAAGTATTTTCAAGGTTACACTCAAATAATTTCACAATGGAAGCCAAGAATAAGAAAAATATGGAACCAACACAAAAGAGTGAATAAGACTCAAGGCACCATTGCTTGTTTCATTACTAGGAAAAATGCCTTAATATAACAAATCAAAACTGACATCTAGAACAAGGCCAATTTCAACCCTAACTAAAAGTGCATAACTATTCTCGATGTGCTATATATAAATATTATATGCTAACTACTTTCTAGAGCTAACTAGTTTCTAGAGTCACACACGCTTATGGATAAGTACACCTAACCAAATCTAGAGAGACATGATAATGATAAGAGAGTAGGTGTAAGGCCTCTGCCTGCAACCAATAGTAGATGCACTGTTAAGTGGGCATAGAGGGTTTCCAAGGAAGATAGGTTGTAGTTTAAGGAAACACTTGGCACAAGTATTGTAGTTCCCTCTCTTTCAACAATTGTCTAGAAGGTTGCATATGATTGAAGGAGACTAGATGAAGTCCAAGGATGAGCTAGAGTTGTTGATGCATGATGTAGTCAGTTCAAGAGAAGCCTAGTCAAGTGTCCCATCATGACACTGAGTGCATTTAAGCCATGTTAAGATGCATGTATATATTATAGAGGACACACTCAGGAATAACTTGGGTCAAATACATTCCACAATAGACCTTCTAAAGTGAGCATTATTTGGTACATGGGTTCAGTCCACTTCAAGTAATGGTAAAGTTCTTGATTCTTCTTTTGACAATTTATTTCTTCTAACTAGTTGGGTGCAATAGAGTTCTTTAGTAGATGAAGGGGAGAATACCCCCTCAGACAATCCTTTACAAAGGAATGGTGGCTTAGCTGGAAACCACAAATAAAACCATAACCAACTTTGCTATGTGGATTTGATTTTTAATGGAAGGGAAGTGTAGACATCAATGAATTATAGTTCCTCTCGCAACTTTTTGAAGAAGGAGTTGGAAAGTGAGCTTGTAATTGGAGTTGGACCATGAAAATATTCAATTAAGGCAGTTAATTATAATGAAAAGGAAGCAATTATGGTTGTGAACTCAATATAGTTGAACAAGTGGAAGGTTTGTGCAAACTTCACAGTGATGCATATGGATCACTTTGAAGTCATTCTTGGGTAAGACTTCCTAAGGAGAACGCAGTCGGTTATCATGCCATTTGAAGATAAGTTGGTAATACTTGGTGGGAAGAAGACTTGTGTTATGTGCACAATAGCAAGGAATTGAGCATGAAAAGGGTGTCCAAGTGCCCAAAGATGTAGAATTTTGTAAAAGTCACCAAGGAAGTGGATGAGGGTAGAGTGAGGACGCCTATTATGTCATCACTTATTGATGTGTTGGATGATTTTATCAATTGGATGCCTAACACTTTTCCAAAAGTGCTCCCAACTAGCCATGTTGTTGACCATTGCATTGAGCTTGAACCAATGTTGTAGCCTTCAACAAAGGCTCCTTACTGAATTTCAAAGCTTGAGTTAGAAGAGTTGTGAAGGAATTCGACAAAGTTTCTTAATTTTGGCTTCATCAAAACTTCTAGGTCCATGTATGGCACATCTATCCTCTTCCAAAAGAAGAAGTACACCCTGCGAGTTAAGGATTTTCTTGGACTATCATGCACTAAACAAACATACCATAAAAAGTAGGTACCCCTTACCTTTTGCAGCAGATATCTTTGATAATTTGGCTAACGCCAAAGTCTTCTCAAAGATGGACTTGAGGAATGGATACTACCAAGTAAGGATACTGAAGGAGATGAGTTGAAGATGGATTGTGTAATAAGGTATGGTAGCTATGAGTTTCTTGTTATGCATTTTGGGTTGTGTAACACACCAGCCACATTTTGCACCTTGATGAACAATGTGTTTAGTCCATTCTTGGACAAATCAGTTGTTGTCTATCTAGATGTGTCAAAACCCAAAAATTCCGAAAAATTTAAAATTTTTAAAATAGCAAATAATGTTATTAAATGTAGTCATTTAACTGTTTGTTTAGCTTAAGTGATTGTAATTGTATCTGAATGATCTTTTCTTATACTTAAATCTTACTTTCCGTTACTGATTATTTTATTGTTTTGCAACCACAAGGGGGAGTTGTCATAGAAGACTGGGCTTACTTAGCTTCCGAGCTAATGCATCAAATTGTCTTTCTCTTACAGGTATATAGGTAATGTGTGGGTCGCTACATTTAAATATTTAAAGTATTAAATTCAGTTAGCTGTACCAATCGTTCAGTAATGTATCTAACATGCTAGCCAGGTTATCAAGTGTTTAAAGGTAGAACCCTTCCTGTGATCTTCTTATAATCTTGCTGATAGAGAGTTAGAAATGACTAAATAATATGACAGCTACGTTTCTGGAGAGTCAATGAATTAAACAACTCTGTGAAATATTTGTTCTTTGATGATATTACTGTATTGCAATTATGCTTCATAATTAGCACTGTGGAATACAACTGGGTGATCATACTCAGATCAAATTTTTACTCGCTCATTGTTATTACATCATATCGAGTGTTTAAGTTTAAACATATTTTGATTTGCAACTGCAATTGTACAGGATTAGGAGTGGTCAATATATAATTTGCTTGTTTCTAGCATTTGCATGATACTCTGTCAGTTACATGTCTCCTCTTAACATCTCAGGGTTTGTATGGATTGATAAATTATTCTTGTGCCTGTGATTGAAAATGGATTAGGAATTATAAACTATCTTGAGTGAACTCATCGAGCATTAAGGATAACAAGAATCTACTTGTTATTATAATTATCTGAAACAATTAAGTGATTGTTATTGTATCGTGACAATAAGTAAAAAGGTCTAGAGTAACCCTAATCCAAAATTAAGAACTATGTAACTGGAATCCTATCAGTGGAAGTCACCTACAGAAGGACTGGCAAGTCCTATACCATCTGTGTACAGTTGTCGAAATTAGCATTATGGTAGCATAATTGTAACATCTAAATCCAATATCATTTCATTATCTCATAGGCTTAAGGAAAAGATCTATGTTTTATCACATGAGATTAGGGTGATTGGCAATGTCTTGATAGGTTTTTATGAACCACATAAAGCTTACATTACTCCCTTATATTTATAACTTTTCTACTGCAAATACATTTTCTCTATGTCTAGAATACACCAAGACTGAGTTTTGAACGATGTTTGTATCGCATGAATTAGTAAGTCAAGGTTTAATCTAAACAATGCAAGATTTAAAGGTATTATCCTAATGTTTTGATTATTAAAGGGATGACATATGAACTATGTTATTTCAACCTTTATGGATAACCATGCAAATAATTCTATTACTCATGCTATGATTTTTATTTCTAAAACAATGATGAAACCTCATCGTAATTACGTCCATTAGGCAAACTTCGAAGGCATTGTCTAACATGAATTATATGGTGGGTTTAAATTATGGTATCTCGACCATATTAGAATATCCAAGCTATCAATTTATTTGGCAAACAAATGATGAAATTCTCGTCGTAGAAACTATGAAAAGTTGACCCACTGCATGGAAATATTAAAAAGGCTACGTGGTTGTTTCAGAACCAAGTGTTGATAATATAAAAGGTTGACTAACCCTAGTCTTGGCATTTCTCCCTTGCCTTCGGGCTCGGCCGCTCTGCAAAACCCTCCTAGCCCAACCTTGCTGATACATTGATGGAGGCAGCTACTACGCTGCTTTAGTGTTTTTGCTTGTTGACTGCTTCGTTTGGGAGTCATTAGATTATTTTATTGACAGCTATAAGTTTGTTATAAACCTAGGATTTATCCTTTGGCTTCCTTTACTGGTCTGGTCCTGGCATAAGGATAATGTTCGACTTGTTTTGGTCACGGCTTCCATCGTGGAATGTATCCTTCAATTTTTCCAGCTCGTTCTTTGGTGACCAGGGTGGGGTTTTCCACTTAGTCAGCTCGTGGCTACTAGGCCATTCACTGTGGTTGTAACTTCCTTCAATTCGCTGGTGAGCTATAAACAAATTGCTTCATCGTTTTTCAGTTTAAAAGAATTTGTTTTGTTTTTAAGAAATAAATTTGCAACTGATACGATTTTGTCATATGCAGGTGCTGGCTACTCCTGAAGGTGTACAGGACACAACCCTCGGCGCTTGGCTCTTACCGGGTAAGCTTGGTTTCACCATGGCTTTTCCTCCTTGCTTGTTGTTAGGATGATTAGGTTATAGTTTGAGTGAGGCGACTCTGAGATCCCTCAACTCGGTTCAGTCTTGCTCTGTTTGTTGTAACGAGTTCTTTGATAAGTTTATTCTGAATGTAAGGGTAGATTATGGCCTCAGTCAACATGGTGACTATTTGTCCTTTCATTTGTAACTAGGGTCTTTCTACAGAAGGTTAATGTATAAAGATGGAAACCAAGGCCGTGAGTCTGTTTGAGGTTGCGGCCTCATTGTGTTGTTCATTACTGTACTTCTCGAAATTAGCAGGGTTTTCACCCAGGGTTTTGATAATATAACATATTATAAAGTTTTACCTGTGCAATGGGTTTGATTAACATATGCGTTTTAAATTCCAAGCTATGTACAGTAATAAGTAAATTGTTAAGTCTCTAAACCACTTATACAGTGGATTTCGTGGCTCGGCAGCAGGTGAAACATTATCTTAGTTAATTAGCATTAGCTTTACCCGAACTGTTTTTACAATTGGAATTTAAGTTCGAATGCTTAGGTTTTTTCAGTTAAAGATACGACTCTGTTGATATTGGTGAGCTAAATAAAATAATAGGACTTCAATCCAAAGTTTACAGTTGTAATTCTAATTGATTTCTGTTTCTGTCATTTCGATTTTGATTCTGAAGCTCGACAATGAGCTAGAATCCTGTTCTGTTTATTTCTACTGTTATAAAGTTAATAACTATGTTATTTCTCTGCTGGTAATTTCTTGTTGTAGAAACTGGAAAGATAGGGTTTAAATCGTACTCCACGGTCACGATTTTTGTTTAGTTACTTATTCTGTTTGTTATGAATATGACTCTGTCGAAGTAGATAGTCAAGTGGAAAATATTACTATACTGTTTTAGTTCGATAATGAATCAAAATTACTGTTCTGTTATTCATTTGGTTTTTAAACAGTAACTAGGTTTACGAATAAGACTCTGTCGATAAAATGAGAGTTAAACGAAAGATATTATGATAATGTTTAAGCTCGATAATGAGCTAGATACTAAACTGCTAACCCTACTGTTTTAAAATTAAAAACTAGGTTATTAAAACTGTTGATAATTCCTTGTAATAATATTCTGTTAAGGATTCTGCACAATGAATTAGTTGCTATGAAAGGACTGGTTAATTTTTTATTAGGGTTTGTGTAATGATTTAACTAATAGGTTAAGGCTGATCATCTTCTAACTAGGGTTTGTACCCTGATATAAAGGTCCTATCTGTGACTACAAAATCTCCTGTAAGTACTATCGACTGTGATATAGTTAATGTAATTCTTATGGTTGTATTTACTGTTGTCTCCTATGACTGTTTATTAAATTTTGTTTACACAAAGAACATATATTTTATACGTAACCCTTATCTATCTATTCAGCCATTATAATTAAACTAGGATTATAATTAAAATAATAACTAGTGCTTTAAATATTACTATTATATGGAAGACATTAAAGATACCTTGTCAGTAATGTAATAATGATACTAAGGGATGCTGAAGACACAGTAACTCTCATCAAATCTACTACTAATACTCAGAGATACTAACTTTTACTAAACTAATCTATTCAGACATATATATGATAGACACAACATACATTCATTTCTAGTTAATAAACATAAATAAATAAATAGCAGAACCTGTTTCTGTGGACAACAACAGCAATGGGAGGCTGTTCCTCCCTACCAACTCCTGGAGAGTGCCCAGACAGCACTTCTCAGGACCCCCGAGCTTGCTCTGGTCTCCCTGGCTGGAACTAGGTGCAGCAAAGTAATTCTCTCAGCCCAAACAACTATAATGGAACCAAGTTACTGCAGCATTCCTCTCAAACAACTTCCTTACTGTATATTTCCCTCTTCCTAAATGGGACTCCTGAATGACATTCACCTGAATGTATTCTCCCTCCAGAATAATTCGAACCCCCAACTCAGTTCATTGAGTACTATTTAAAAGATTGCCTAGGTCTTTGTTGGGTTAACTGTCATTAATGAGCCACCTGCTCTGATTCCACTTCCTTGGGGAATCATGACCCCAAATATAGGGAAGTTGCCACCTGCAACTTAGGAAGTGTTTGAGGATGCTGCCACTTGTCATTTTCCTTTCCACCTAGTTCCATCCACCAGTTTGACCAGTAACCTCTTTTTAACAGCTCTCCCATGTTGTTGTCTCCATAATTTATTTATTAATAATAAAATATTCTGAATTACATTCCATTTCTAGTGACTCTGCTGAGTCATCAATTCCTACTTAGCATTAAATTTAACATAATGTCTCAGGAATATAATGAAATAATTACATGATTTTTACAAAATTGGGGTATGTGACAAGATGACATTGAGGTGTTTAGTGAGAATAGGAAATACCATTAAAGGGATTTTGTAGAAGTCTTTGAGTCATTGAGGAAAAATCAATTGTACTTGAAGAATTCCAAGTGTGTGTTTAGCCATACTGAAATTCCATTCTTGGTCCATTGGATTGGGAAAGGATGCAACATTTTGCAAACTCAAATACATACTTGTGATGGAACTTGTGCTAAAGCTAACAAAATTGAGTAGTTGTCTAAGTTATGGACAATTGCCTAAGACTTAGCCATTGGAGGATTTTTATCACATGAGGGTCATCTAGTGGCCTATGAGAGAAGAAAGCTATAGGATCGCAAATATAAGTACCCCATTCATGGGAAAGGGATGACCATAGTTGTGCATTTCCTACATGCACAAACACAATAATTGTTAGGAAATCCATTCAATGTGAAGATGGGAAATGTTGTAATAGGATACTTTTAGATGCAACCAAATTTATCACCTAAGCACTGTAATGTCCCTTGTTAGGAATTTTATTAAAATGACAATTTTCCACTTTTTCCCCAATTTCAACCTTTGACTAGTTTTGAGCTCTAGGTCCCCAAATTGCTCCAATTGCTCCCAAATATTCTGAGAAGGTATATGGATGATTTTATAACATAGATATGTATTTCAGGGATGCTTTTGGACCTTTAAAACACTTCTGCAAATCCTCTTTCAATTCTGGCCAATGTAGGGCACTTTACTAGTAATTTCCCTTTGACTAGTATTGGTCTCTAGGTCTCAAATTGACTCCAAATTCCTTCAAATATTCAAAGAAGGTGTATGAATTAAATTAGGACTTGAATAGGATGTTCAGGTATGATATATGGCCACAAAAATACCTCTGAAAACTCTCTTAATATTCTGGACCAAGTATGCAATTTTACTAATAATTTGGGGTTCAAATCCTCCTGGGGTAAGTACTGAAAATGGCTTCCCAAATGCCTCCAAACCCGCTCAAATTTCTGAACAGATGTAGGGAATGTATTAAGGATGTTATTAAGGTCTTATTTGCACCATTAATTGATTATTATATCTGTTCCAACATCCTCCCATTCAGCTGCAAAAATCACCAATTCGACCCTTGGGGAAATGACACTATTTCTTCTCCCAATGTAATTAAACTGAGTAAAAATACTTCAAATGCTCAAGTACAGTACATGAAACTTGTAAAATACATCCATGTCAATCCATTAATCACAAATGCATTAGATAATCATCCATTCATTCGAAATCATCAGCATTACATTGGTTCACAACAAGGTAGTGAGGAGATGGCACTGTTCTTTCATTAAAAATGAGATTTATACATTTCTACTCGAAATTTCAACCTGAAACTTTCTGGAGATGAATAAAAGAGTATTTAATTCATATTGAAAAAAAATGGGGCATTATAATCTCCCCCAAAGAGTACAATATCTCACCAAAAACGCCCTCCCTCAAGGATCAAGAATATGCCATAAAAAATGGAAATGGTTTAAGGAGTGAGCTGCAATAGAAGAAAACATGAGCTTTCCTGTAGATTACACCTGCAAATAAAGACTCCATTAAATCTCCAAATGAAAGGTCTGAATGGCCTTTCCAATTACCAACTTGGATGGGAATCTTTCACCCTCGAAATTGGCTAAGGCAAGAAACTAGTCATCCACTAGCTCTCCCTCTTCACAAATGCAATTGCAAATTCTACAAATGATCAAACCCTGGTTTAATTATTTGTTATTGACATTTATAAAGTTCCAATGTCCTCCATGGGTCGAATTCCTTCCAAGAGACTCATGCCAACTCAAGTTGGGAAGAGATCCCAAAGAACGCCACTTGTACAACAATTCCTAGTCTCCCACTTCCACCAAATCACATGTGGAAGCATCTTAGCTGACCGAACACACTTGAGCACCCTTTTGGATTCTATTTTTAGCCCTGACATGTCATATATGTCATATGTCATCCTTCAGGTCTGATTTGTGTCATAGGTGTCACAGCATCTTCATCATTGTTGTCATAGAGCTAGGGAATCTAGTCCAAGTGTCTCACTAGCTCCAAATGGCCTCTTCGTCTTCCATGAGAGTTACTCTTCCTCTATATTTCAACCTCATTGACTCATTCCAAGTATTATTGACCTTATAACTCATCCCAAGAACATTAGGCTTCCCATGGATTCGAAATTGCAAGAAGAGGATTCCACATGGCACATAAATTCTAGCTTGTGTGGGTCCCACTTCCTCCATGTGTCTTCATGATCAAATGCCACTTTGATTTTCACTTGTATATATTTATTTATCTCCTTTATTAAATATTTATGCCATCCTAATGTTCCAACATCATTTATTATCCCCATTATTCCAAATCCCAAAGCTTCCACCCCAAACCTAGGAAACTAGTAATTTTCCTCCTTGGCAATTATTTGACACTGAACATCAATTTGACAAACTCTAATGAATATGGCCAATGCGATTAGGCCATTGTGACCCAATGCCAAATTTGGAACATGACAAATCCTCTCTTCCCAATATTGCTTGTCCTCAAGCAATTTCAAACATGGGTGTTGAAGAACCTGCTTTCTGTATAATTATTTGAAGTTGCCATTGAATTACCCAACCTTGAGTCTTTGAGTTTCCATGAAGATTTTAGAGAGGAACCACCATGCTTGCTGCTGCACTAATCTGATAAAAATCACTTTATTAAGTGGGAAATCCATCTCCCATACTGCTTGTTTCCCCAATAAATTTGAAACCAATGAGATAAAAATTATTCTAGGGTCCCATTGCTTGTATTGCACCTCAAAAATTAAGAGTGCTCTCCAACCCATACCATCAGATAAGAGGATTCCTGGATCCCATTTTCTTGTATGCATTCTTCCAAACATCATGAGTACAAAATATATATCATCAAGGTACATAACAACATAAGGAAAATGTACATCAAGGAGGTGCTTCATCAAAGAATCATGAAAGTGCTTATACCTCCAAGCAAGTAGACCACCATTTTCCAAGTGCATACAAGCTTCAAGTGACCAGTCAAATATGCTCCAATGACATAGGTTAAGATCCCATGTCCTATAATGCTGCTCCAAAAAGATGTGATATGCATCAAAATATTCATCCATGTATTCTTTCATCCAAGAAGTGAATGAAGAATCTCCACCAAAATTTGAACCAAATAATGAGCAGAAAAAAGAAGGAGGCTTCAAATGACTCAAAGAAGTCTCACCCATACATCCCTGAATGTGAGAATCATAAAAATATAACAAAGTATGTGTCTTCCAACAAAAATGTTCTCCAATCATAAATCTATTCACCCAAGTGTTGGATGAACTTCCTCCAACATCAAATGAATCAAGTGTTGAGCAAGAAAAACCATGAGTCTTCAAGTGACTCAAATGCATATCATAGGTGCATCCATGTAGATGTGCATCATCATAAAGTAACAAAGAATGCTGCTGAAAATGTGAATAAGAATGTGCTCCAACCATATCATCATAAAAAATAAATCTAGGAGTTCCATACTCCTCATGTGGCACCATAAAAAAGAACCCTTTCACCCATTCTTCATTGAGACTAATGCTGCAGAACTTGGAATTGTAGGATGTAGGAGAATTAACTAACTCACCCAAATGATCAAAAAGTGCAGAAGTTTCATCATGGGAAGGATCCATATGGGTAGTATCATGCTGCTCCTTCAAAAGTGTGAAACCTTTGTCATAGATTGGTTCCAATGTAGAGGAATCATGCTCTTCTTTAAAAATTGCATAACCTTCATCAATAGACAATTCAAGTTCCTCTTCCACCACATCTAGTGTTTGGATCTCTTCAAGTTCATCTTCAAACACATCAAGCACATTCAATTTTCCACATTTCTCATGATCCACCATGTCATGAGAATCCTCCAAACAATCTACCATTTGACAATCTGAAACATAGGAGGAAAAACAAGTATCTTGCAACTTTTCAAGAAGTTGCTCATTTTGAATTGTAAGATTATGATTATCCTCATTATTCTTCAAGTATGCATCATGTAACAATTCATTAAGCTCAAACAAATGGTTTCTATAAAAAAAAAAGACATGAAATTACCTTTGATGTGGCACATTGCTCTTTGAATCTTCTCCATGTCTTCAAGGAAGGATGTTTTCTCCAATGAAGTAGCTCTCCAACAAGAATTTGACACCAATGCTTGAGTGTCATGGAGAATGCTGAGGGACTCTTGGATCTTCTTTTCATTCATATTTAAGGACCCTTCAAGAAAATGAGGCTCTTGCAAATGAACCTCTTCATCTTCTTCATTTTTGCTTGGACCAACTTCATGAAGCTCAAGTGGTGATGGGGAAGTTGATATCGGTTCTTCTTCAACTGCTACAAGGTCTTCATTATCATGCTTAATGGAACTTGGGCTTGCAGCAACACTTTCAAAAGTGATCTCTATGTCACCAACATAGAGGTGTGAGCACCCATCAGTAGGTACTCCTTCATAGTTTAAGCATCCATCAGTAGATGCTCTTTGGTTCATGTCTAAGCTAGAAGGTGTCTCGAAATGATCTTCCATATTTTCAATAGAATCTTCTTCATGCTCTTGTGTTGTCTCTTCATTTTTCTCCTTCAAGCAAGCTGATGCATTTTGCCCCTTGTTTTCCTTAAGATCAATATCTTTGGAATCTCTTTTTGATGAATTCCCAAAAGCTCTCCTCAAGTGGGACATTATTTCATGCACACATATATGATACTCACTCCAAGGTTCTTTACAAGAAGGGCATAAACCTTTCTTTACTAACTCCACATCTTCATTTTTGGGCCTATTTTCAAAAATATGCTCAGCATAGTACTAAAAAGACATGGCATTTTGTGTATTTTTGCTGAAAGCAAGATATTCTTGATATTTTTGATATTGTTGGGGCAAGGTTTTATATGTTGCTCTCCATCTTTGGAACTCGCTCATAGAATTATCCTTGGTTGGTGTAACACACTCATATTCATTAGATTTAAAGTCATAAGAATAATCTTCATTTCTCCTGAAATTGTAAGAAGTGTTGCATGATGGCACCTCTTCCTCGTACCATTCACATTCCGCTTCATATTGCTCATAAGCATCTGCATATTCTTCATAAGAATTGTACTCATACGATTCATCATAATAGTAAGACATGGCTGCCAAGGACCATGCTCTAATACCACTGTAATGTCCCTTCTTAGGAATTTTATTAAAATGGAAATTTTCCACTTTTTACCAAATTTCGACCTTTGACTAGTTTTGAGCACTGTATGTTCCTTTTTAGGAATTTTATTAAAATGACAATTTTCCATTTTTTTCCCAATTTCGACCTTTGACTAGTTTTGAGCTCTAGGTCCCCAAATTGCTCCAATTGCTCCCAAATATTCTGAGAAGGTATATGGATGATGTTATAACATAAATATGTATTTCAGGGATGTTTTTGGACCTTTAAAACACTTCTGCAAATCTTCTTTCAATTCTGGCCAATGTAGGGCACTTTACTAGTAATTTCCCTTTGACTAGTATTGGTCTCTAGGTCTCAAATTGACTCCAAATGCCTTCAAATATTCAAAGAAGGTGTATGAATGATATTAGTACTTGAATATGATTTTAATGGATGATATATGGCCACCAAAATACCTTTGCAAACTCTCTTAAGATTCTGGATCAAGTATGCAATTTTACTAATAATTTGGGGTTCAAATCCTCCTGGGGTAAGTACTGAAAATGGCTTCCCAAATGCCTCCAAACCCACTCAAATTTATGAACAGAGGTAGGGAATGTATTAAGGATTTTATTAAGGTCTCATGTGCACCATTAATTTATTATTATATCTATTCCAACCCTCTCCCATTCAGCTGCAAAAATCACCAATTCGACCCTTGGGGAAATGACACTATTTCTTCTCCCAATGTAATTAAACTGAGTAAAAATACTTCAAATGCTCAAGTACAGTACATGAAACTTGTAAAATACATCCATGGAAGTACATTAATCACAAATTCATTAGAGAATCATCCATTCATTCGAAATCATCAGCATTACATTGGTTCACAACAAGGTAGTGGGGAAATGGCATTGTTCTTTCATTAAAAATGAGATTTATACATTTCTACTTGGAATTTCGACCTGAAAATTTCTGGAGATGAATAAAATAGTATTTAATTCATATTACAAAATAAATGGGGCATTATAATCTCCCCCATATAGTATAATAGCTCACCAAAAACACCCTCCCTCAAGGATCAAGAATATGCCATCAAAACTGGAAATGGTTGAAAGAGTGAGCTGCAATAGAAGAAACCATGAGATTCCCTATAGCTTACACCTACAAATAAAGACTCCATTAAATCTCCAAATGAAAGTTCTGAATGGCCTTTCCAATTACCAACTTGGATGGGAATCTTTCACCCTCGAAATTGGCTAAGGAAAGAAACTAGTCATCCACTAGCTCTCCCTCTTCACAAATGCAATTGCAAATTCTACAAATGATCAAAAGCTGGTTTAATTCTTTGTTATTGAAATTTATAAAGTTCTAATGTCCTCCATGGGTCGAATTCCTTCCAAGAGACTCATGCCAACTCAAGTTGGGAAGAGATTCCAAAGAACGCCACTTGTACAATAATTCCTAGTCTCCCACTTCCACCAAATCACATGTGGAAGCATCTTAGCTGACCTAACACCCTTGAGCACCCTCTTGGAGTCTATTTTTATCCCTGACATGTCATATATGTCATTTTTCAGCCTTCAGGTCTGATTTGTGTCATAAGTGTCATAGCATCTTCATCATTGTTGTCATAGAGCTAGGGAATCTAGCCCAAGTGTCTCACTAGCTCCAAATTGCCTCTTCCTCTTCCATGGGAGTTACTCTTCCTCTATATTTCAACCTAATTGACTTATGCCAAGTATTATTGACCTTATAAATCATCCCAAAAACATTAGGCTTCCCATGGATTCAAAATTGCAAGAAGAGGATTCCACATGGCACATAAATTCTAGCTTGTGTGGGTCCCACTTCCTCCATGTGTCTTCATGATCAAATGCCACTTTGATTTTCACTTGTATATATTTATTTATCTACTTTATTAAATATTTATGCCATCCTAATGTTCCAACATCATTTATTATCCCCATTAGTCCAAATCCCAAAGCTTCCACCCCAAACCTAGGAAACTAGTAATTTTCCTCGGCAATTATTTGACCCTGAACATCAATTTGACAAACTCTAATGAATATGGCCAATGTGATTAGGCCATTGTGACCCAATGCCAAATTTGGGACATGAAAAGCACAAATAATGGAAATATTTCTTGGAAAAATTCAACATGGCCATTGAGTATTGACCACGTAGGATTAATACAATAATAGATTCCTTAAGAAAGAAGGAGAGGACAAGTTTCTAATGCCCATGGGAATTCTTGTGTAAGTATCTTTACAAACTTCCATGAGAAGATGAAGGAAATATTGTAGAAATACCCCATTGCAATTAACATCATGAAGCCAATGAAGGAAGGCAAGAAAGGAAGGTTTTATATAGACTAGAAACTTTTGTAATTTGGTGATCACATCTATGTGCCTAAGTCATCCAATATTAGGAAGAATCTCTTGAAGGAGTGCCATAACTTGTCATGGGATAGCCACCTAGGGTAGCAAAGAATGATAACATTATTGGAAAGAGGCCACTGCTGTGAGAAGATGCGAAGGGATGTATAGAGTACATCAAGGACTATTTTATATGCCAATAGTACAAGGTAGATACCATAATGCATGGTGCCCCATTACAACCTTGATCAATGTCAGACAAACCTTGGGCAAGTATCTACATGGACTTCATCACATAGTTGCCAATTTGGCAAGGGTACAATAGATTTTTTGTGGTTGTTGACAAATTTTCCAATTATGTAATATCCATACCAACAAATGTACCTTGTGCCATAGAGGAAGTTGAAAATTTATTTCTCAAATATGTTGTGAAGTTACAGGGTCTACCATTGAGCATTGTGTCAAACAGAGATATAATGTTCATAGGGAAATTTTGGACAAATTTGTTAGAGCTTGTTGGCACCAAGTTGTTGATGAGTTTGAGCTAACATCCATAGATCGATGGGAAGATAGAATGTATAAACGACCCTTTGGAGGATTACCTAAGGAATTTTATTAATGCAAACCAATCGAACTACCTAAAGTTGTTGGATGCAACCCAATTTAGATATAACATGCATAAGAGTTTTGTGATAGGATATAGTCCATTGGAGATGAGAAATGGGAAATAGTCATTGGATCCCCATACAATTCTGCAAGGATACTATGGGTGGAACCCATTAGCCATGGGGTTGATGAAGAGATGGAAAGACAAATTGGATATGGATTGCATTTAGTTGACAGATGTAGAATAAAGGATGCAACATTGGGTGGATCGTGGTAGGAGAGAGGAAAAATTCAAGGTAGACAACTTGGTCTTTCTTAATCTAGGAAGAGAATAGTCCAATACAACAAGTGGCATTTTTAGTGCTTTGTTGGGATGGTTTAAAGGGTCATTCAAGGTACTTGAAAAGATTGGAAATGACACTTACATATTGGAGCTACCAAAGTAAATGAGATCTCACAATCCAATTTTCCGCATTAGTAAACTAAACCCTTGTAGGATTGACAAAGGTGATTCTATCCAAGTTGCACCATCCAAATCCCCTGTGATGTTCGTAGATATAAAAAAGTTGGAGGTAAACAAGGTACTTGCACACATGGTTATTTAATTCGATAAGGATCAAAGGTAGAAGTATTATGTCAGTTGAAAGGATATACCTGAAGAGGAGAAAATTTGGGAAAAGAAGGAATGAATGTGGCAGTATGAAGATAAGATATAAGAGTTCGAGAGGCATAAATTTGGATCACTTAGGAAAATGCTAGCTAGATGTTTCCAAGATGGAAATAGGTTTGGTGGGGGGATGTAAGGAATCTTCCTACGACCAATAATTGGTTCACTTTTGGCTGGGAGAGAAGGTTTTCCAAGGAAGGTCATGATGCTAGACGTTGTCTATGATGAATGGAGTGGTGAATCATTCATGTTTCCTTTATAAGGTTGTGGTTTTTCCAAGGTGCACAATCCGGATGTGTGGACCCAAGATGTTGAGCCTTCCCTTGATCAATGAGTATTTCCTTTGATGGAATTTATTGAGCACATCTAAGGGCACTCATTAGGAATGCGTGTAACAAATGCACTTGCAACAAGCATACTTGGGGGCACACATTCTATGGGTGCACATGTGACTAAACCAACATGTGATGGGAACATGGGTGTTGGACATAGTGGCGATAGGTGCAATTGTTGGCACACTTGCGAATGTGCATCACATTAATGAAAAAAATACACCAAAGGAAGCAAAGTTAGATGTGGGAACTTGGGTCCACCTTATAAACAAGAAGCTTGCAAGAGCTTTGCAAGACTCATATATAAAGGAGGAAGCCTCATTGTGATAAGAAAATCGATTCATGCAAGGAAGCACTTAAGTGCAAAGTGTTATGAGATTATGACAAATATTGGGGTTGCACAATAGGGAGAATTTTCACTGGTTGGGTGAAAAGGAGAAGTGAACAAGACTTGCAAGAGGAAACCTATGGTTGATTTAGTGATTGGATTAATAGTTATAAGCAAGTGGTGCCTTTTGTAATTGTAGTCTTGGTCCGTGTCGCCCAGGAGGTCGACATGAGGAAAACAGAGTCGACTGACTGAGTCAGCTACTGTTATGGTGGATGCTATAAGGTTAGTTTGATCAAAGAAACAACAATGAAGAATAGTATACACCAAACACTAAACAACTGCAGAATTTAATAGACAATGATAATCACAGAAGAATGTGAGATATGAATTGATAACGAAGAAACCCCAAGGGTGAAAACTCTACTTGTATTGAGCAATCGTTTTAAGAGGTCGAATGTAGGAACCATCAGGAACCAATTGAGCCTTCTCTTTGGGAAATCGTCTCAATGAAATCAAGAGTAGAGAACCAAAAAATCATTTCATCTTCGAGCTTACAAGTATTTATACAATTATGAGGGATGCTTGGGTAACTACCCATTGCGTTTCAGTTACAAAGAGATCACATGTCTTCTTCCCATTCACTTGCTAGAAGAAGATGAAGAGACATCGTCACCACGTCGATGGTGATTTAGATAACTTCTGACTACTCATAATTTCGTCTTACATGTGTTGGAATCATGAAGTATCGTCAGGTGTGTATGATGATCCGTCGGGTATACATTGTTGGTGGTGTGTCATCGGTCATCGAGTTGCTGAATCAACTGATCCGTTGGGACGACCAAGTCGAGGATCCGAACAAGGAGTCGACCAGGACTAGGAAATAGTCAATGGATCCAATTGAGTCTCGAGATGGATCAAGTCTGTAAAAATAGTTGCAGCTAGTTGGCATTGCTCCTATGTTGTACATTGTAACATACTTTATCTAATAAATTTTAAGGCATCTGTCGTGGGTGCCAATTACACATGTGCCTTGTGTTCTATTTGGTTAGATGAATGTTGTTATGTTTCTTGTGATGAATTGTGTTAGATAACTATTATAATGTTGGCTAAGTATAAGTATTGTTGGGATATTTTAAATGTCGTTGTTGGATCTATGCCTATTGTTGGATAACTTGGTTAACTAGAACCGGAATCGCACATCTAACATATTGTAATCTAAGGCAAAGTTATGGGAATACCTTAGGTGAAGAGGCATATTGTATTTGTAATAGGATTAGGTTTGTCAAGCCCTTATGGTCAAAGCAAGGCAGTGTCACATGATCAAAGATGAAAAAAATAAATAAAAAATTGGGCAAGAATCGTAGGTCCATGATAATAGGTGCGTTCTCTCAAATTATCTACAACGATTGTCTTTTAAAACTTGGATTTTGAATTTTGATAGGTTGGGTAAATATATTATTCCCTTGTAATAGAGTATATTATTTTCCAAAGAAAATATCAAGCTTGATGCATCATTTCTTTCAACCTCGATTATTTTCCTAATTTTTGGACTTTTCACATACTTTGCTTGAATATTTTAGATCCATTTAGGGTGATTAATGACATTGAGCATAGTGCAACATTTCCCTCTTTTTTCCTTGATAATATATATGAAACTTGATTTACCTTACCCTTTTTTATAGAGAATCTCAAAGTAAAAAATGTGTATTTTTCCTGCCGACATTTTTCATTATGATGATAATCTCTTATGGTTTAGAAAACATTTCAAGCTATTGTGGTCAATTTTTACCAACATTTTTCCATCCAATAGGTATTGTTTCCACTTTAGCAAGGCATGAATGATTGCTAACATCTATATGTCATATGTTGATTTTGCATGCTCTCTTGAGTTTAATATTTGATTTTTGAAGGCTATGGGATGATTTTCCCGCATAAACACATTGCATATTACTTCCCTTGAAGCATCACATTCAAGAACAAATGGTATTCTAAAGTTTGGCATATCCTAAAACATAATTGGAATTCATTAAAGCTACCAACATCTTAAAACAAGATTCTATTGAAACATCCCATCTAAAGGCGTCCTTATTCATTGTTGTGGTTAGTGGGGCTACAATATCTACATAGGTTTTTTATAAATCTTATGTAATAAAATGTAAGACCTAGGAATCCTCATAATAACATTATAGCTTTATCAGTAAGCCAATCAATAATCACAAAAATCTTCTTTGGGTCTACCTTATACCGTGTGACCCATAAATTCTATTGATTCCCTTCCAAAATTGCATTTTGATTTGTTTACACAGAACATATTTCTTCTAGTAGTTTCAACATTGTCTCTATTTGCTTGAGATGCAAACTCTAATTTTTTATGTAGATTAATATACAATCAAACAACATAAGTACAAAATTCCATGGGTATATATGGAATAAGTCACCATCAATACCTAGAAGGTAGTTAGGGAATGGGATAGTCCAAAGTGCATGCCCCCAAATTCATATAGGCCTTCATGGAAATAAAAATTAGTTTTGGGAATATCCTCTTCACATATCATCATGTCTTAATAAACTAATTGAAGATCAAGCTCGAATAAATATTTAGCACCATGAAGCTCATCCATTGAATAATGTTTTAAGACATGGGCATAGATTCTTTCTTAATCATTTTCTCCATTCCATTGAACTATACTATCTGGGTGGGCGATGGGTTCCTAATTCCATGAAATTTGTATTTTTTCTATTTTCATCTTAGGAATTGTCTTTGTAGGTTTAATCATATATTACCATCAATGGCCAACCAATGGGATCCTAGGACAATGACTACTCCCTCAATAACCATGGCATATATTAGAGATTGCAATGTGTAATATTTATCGAATAAAGTAGTTTTGTCTCCCAATATTGTAACTTGAAAGTCAGAAATGGGGCAGACAAACATATTTAATTATTTTCTATTCTTGTATCTATGAAGCTACAAACATTATCACTATCTATGAACATTGTTGCTTTTGTTTTCTTATCGTAACCAAAAAATTCAAGAGTTTGGTCTTATGAAATACCCGTCATTATGAAATCATAACGTATTGGGATAGTATTATGATTACCAGGTTTTTCACTGTTGGTTTCCATGTTATATATAGAAGTCTCACCTACCTCCTCATCCTTATCCTTATCATTGCTATTTATTTTGCAATCGTAGTACTTTTTGTCCTTGCATTTATGGCATGGACTCCAATTAGGTGCATTCCATTTAAACAATGATTCCTTTCCTTGTATCTAATGGCATAATCCTTTTGTGGGAAGGAACTGAACTTGATTTTTTGAATTAGGGCCAAGGGGTTGCTAATAAGACATTACTTTCTCTTCAATGAGTTTTGATTTTTGTTGAGATTGCTCTACATATTTAATATCTATAAATTTTATTTTTCTTTTTATATTATATTTCGACCATGATAAGGTGATTTGCAAAAGGTAGACATCTAATAGGTATTTCACATGAGTGGACAATACATGCATATTACAAGAATACTCCTCCAAATGTCATATTATTATAATCCAATGAGTTTGGGAAAAACTTCCTTCTCATCTACATAGTGATATATTTTGAAATTTAATTTTTGAACATTTCCCACTCTCTTTCTAATGTTTAGGATTTTGAGTTACACCATAGGAACCAGTAAAAAATTTATTTATCTAGGCACATTGACACAATGTTAATACTGGCATTAACGTTGTGCATTTGGTATATGTCAAAATACCATTTAAGTTTATCTATCCATCTTGTAGCCATCTTTATCATCCTCACCATCAAATCTTGGCATACCAATTTTTGTCTTATGCATGAACCTATTAAAAGAACCTATGCTAGATATGTTATGGAGGTGGAGTTGATGTGTGGGATTTTGGAATACTTACTCATATTGCATGTATTTGTGGTAAGATTCATAGAATTATTCTCCTATATGGTTTTGGGATGGTTAACAACCTGTTTGTAGATGAGTTCCTTCTCTTGATCAAAGTGGAAAAGGCATTTGTTGATGGAGTCCTTGCTTGCTTAGCCACATTTTTCTCTACCTCAGGTGCCAAAGTCAATTCTCATAAAATTGAATTTTGTTAGTAAGTTTCTATACCTATTAAGATTGAATCCCTATGATTTGGTATTATATTAATCCTGGAGTTATTGCACAATATTTGGGGATTCCCTTTGGACTTGGGTTGTTTTTAGTCTCCATTTAGGATTGGTGTTTGTAGAGGTTGCAAATTAAGTTGCATATTTGGCATCAGAAGGACCTTCCATTCATAGGGAAATTGATTGTTGTTGGTGGAATTATTTAGGCATCTCATGTTTATTATGTGTCTTGTTGGTTTCCCACTAGGGATCAATTTTGATGGCTTGAGAATATTTTGAGAGCTTATTATAGTCCACGTATGGTGGAAAATGAGGGTTTCCCTTGGTGCCATGGGATGTTTGCACCATGCCCAAGGAAAAGGGGGATTGGTTTGATTAATGTTGCCACTTAGGGGAGTATTTTGGCAACTAAGTGGGTGGTGTGATGTCTTAAAGGTTCTACTCCTTGGAAGATCTTAATTAAACATTGGGTTCTTTTAGTGCAACATTCATGTAGAGTTTAGGGTACTTTTCAACTGTGCAATATTATCTCATATCCTCATCTCTTTCAAGTGTTTGGTTTCTTCATATTTTAGAGCATTTGGGTTTATTCATTGATGGTGGTTAGTTTGGTTCATTAGAAGTGGGACTACAGTAGGGTGGGTTAGTATTCAACTTATTGCCCTTTTGGAGCTAGAGGGTTTAAATTCATGTGTGTCAAAGTTGCCTTGTTTTTTATCTCATAGATTGAGTAGGAAGGGCACCTTTTTCTAGGTTGATTTGTGGGATTTAGACTCTCAATATTGGAAGGAATGGTGTGCTCTTGCTCAAGATTATGGTCTCATTTCTTATAATAGTCCTTCAAATATGGAGCTTCAAGGGCTTATCCTAGAAGTTGACTTGTATAAATTGAACATTGGAATGCTTGGGCCTTTTTGGAGAGATTGAAATTGGTGTTTTGGTCGACCACTTCGATAGTGTGACTGTCATTGCATGTATTTTGTACTTCATTAGAGACATCCATTATCCCTTGTCCTAAATGATTACTCAATATCTAGGGATTCAAAGGATAAATGGATTCACTGGTTGCATAGTGTTTGGTCATATAAACTTTGTTGTAAGTTGAGAGTTTTTGCATGGATGGTGATTTATTAAGGGACTCTATCCAAGGCTAGGCTAGCCAAAAGTGGGCCTTCTAATAGCATTTTTCCAAATTTTCAGTGTTTTGAGACAATGAAGCACATATTTTTGGAGTGTTAGTATGCTAAACAATGTTGGAGGTTTATTGGGGATCAATGTTTAGGGTTGCTTCAAGGAAATGTTCATTGGAATTCTATTTTATTTTGTGATTGGTGCATTTAGTTTCGCCTTCACTTTGTAGGGATTTGCATTGCTTGAGGATCACAACTTTATTTAGTCTATGAAATATTAAGTGTAATACAGTTTTTGTTCATGAGGTTAGATCACTATCTCTCTTTTTCCATATGTGGTGGGATGAAGTTTTCCATCAACTTTTGAACAAGGTGAGTACTCTATTGATAAAATATATCTGCTCTTTGGTCCAAGCTAAGTATTATGAATGTTTTAAAGTGCTTATTTCTATGAGGACGAGGATATGATTTCATTTGTATGTACCCTTCCTATGAAATTCCACAGGGATAGACCACTAAGCTAGAACAAACCTCACAATTTCACACAGTTATTACTAAGAAGAATTAGACAAAGACATGGATCAATTCACTCATAAGATTGAAACACACATGAAAAACTGTTGTTGATACATTAATCATATATAAGATAGAAATAAAAAAGTGTTAGAATAGAATGAATTCGATACTCCTAGGAGGATTCGAATTCACCTCAAGTATAGGCTTAGTTTTCATTGGAACCATCTCTTGATAAGGTTCAGTGGCCACCGATGATGAATAATCAGTTAACTGAGGTATAACTGAGCATAATTGAATCATGTGGGCACCAAAATAGGGAAGGAGACTCCAAGGGGGAGAAATACTGACTTTTAGTGGTCAAAATAGGTGCTCCAACACTTAATAGCAATGAAACTAGGTGTAACAGTCAGTTAACTAGGCAATCAAGGGGACAAGGTGCCTTAAATCATGGAACCGACTGTGCTAACTCCTAAAATCATGCATGAGGCTGAATTTGGACTTCAGTGATGTAACCAAGGTGCTATGAGTGGATAGGAGGGCTAATGATGGCCAAAAACAAGCTCTGGGGGGGCCAAAGTAAGAACTAGGTGGTAAGAGACTCAACTACTAATGCATGGATGCATGGAATGTTGCATGGAATGCATGCATGCATGCAAAGCATGAAAGAAGAAAATAAGATGGTGAGAATATTCCAACGCCCCCCCTTAAGACGAACTATGAGGAAAAATACTTGAAAAACAGGGCCCTGGTTACTGAGACCAAAGGTCACCCTGTACAATCAATCTAAAAAAGTCTGAGGAAAGAGGGACAACCCAGTGGTAACAAAAAACCCCCCTCAAGATAGACTGAAACACACCAAAAATTTCTGCTCAAGACTCAAGTAGGTGTGATGCTTGATTCAATGTCTGTAGGTATCTTCCTCTTGGGAAGAAGTGGATCATGCTCCAAAAACATGTGCTTGAATTCTCCTTCAGTGGATGAAAGCGAATTTGGAGGCTTTCTGAACTTGCTCTTCAAACCAAACATGGTGAGAACAAATCCAAAAATACGAAGATCATCTCGGAACCTGTAATTCGAACCAACTGAGGTAGGATCAGCTCCAATCAGATCTAATTGCTCTTGAAACTTGAACTTCTGATCAGTGGAAGTTAAATCGACTCCAATAATTGATAGATGGTTTCTTGTGATATCCTTTGAACCAGCAGGGGTGAGATAAAAACCAAAATCACCAAAATGTGCCCGAGACTTTAACCCAAGCGAATGGTAGTGTCCTCCATCTTTGATGAAACTCTGAGAGAATGTGCCAATGATCAAATAGAAGTTCATAGGAAGCATGTGATCAAGGAGACCGAATGCATCACCTTCAAACTCTGATTTAAGCTCCAAAACATTCAGTACATCGTCATTCTGCACATCAACAAACTCATGTGAAAGAGAGGGTTTAAGAACCTCTTCAGATTCTAGAGCATGAACTGGCTTATCTTGCTCAGAATTCAAAATATAATATATTGAGAACATGAGTGAGGAGAGGATAATATCTCCAAAAGGATCATCTTCATTAGTTGTATCACTTTCATCTGCATCAACTACATAGGAAGAGGAAAATTCGAAATTGTGTTCAACTTCTAGAGAAACAGAGGAAGGAATGTCTTCAACATGAACTTTTTGTGTTGAATCTGCATCTTCTTCTTCATCTTGAACAACTTCATCATGAGAGATTATTGAGGCCGAGACATAATTAGAGAGAACACTAAAGGAGGTATCACTGGGCTTGTTCTCCAAATAATTTGCACCAATATCTTCATTCTGCTTGCCAAATTATTTGTCTAGTTGGGAACATAGATCACTTGGATATTCAATAGTTTCCATGAGGTAGCGCATCCTAGGAGACACAACAATACACATTGCTCCAAAGGCTCCGTCACATTCATTTATCCAATCATTCTCTTCTTCATAGGAAGCAAAATCTCTCATAACACTAATACACATATCAAAAATACCTTGTCTCTTCATATATGCTATCATCTTTGGTTTCCACTCATCATAGTTGAATGGAGAGAGAGGACGAATTTATTTCAGATTCATGGAATTTGTTGTAGAATACCTGCAAAAACAATGGAAAAATATCTGGAGGAATGTTACTAAATCTATTGAACACTGCTTTAGGATAGTAGGCACTTTTATGCAGATGCTTCACACCTAGCTAGACCTAAAAGGATTTCTCCAATGAATTCAATGCAATGGAACCAGGATTTTCTATGGAAATCCAAAGGCTTCTGCTGCTCTATTGAAAGCAGCTGCTCAATCTACTGCTGCAACTGTTGCTACTGCTACAACTGCTGCAACTGTTGCTACTGCTGCAACTGTAGCACTCAAAATATCTCACGAGCTCTGATACCATGTGAAATTCCATAGGGATAAATTATTGAGATAGAACAAACCTCACAATTTCACACAGTTATTACTAAGAAGAATTAGACAAAGACATGGATCAATTCACTCATAAAACTAAAACACACATGAAAAAAATTTGTTGATACATTAATCAGTTGTAAGCTGGAAATCAAAAAGTGTTACAATAGAATGAATTCAATACTCCTGGGAGGATTCAAATTCACCTCAAGTATAGGCTTAGTTTGCATTGGAACCATCTCCCGATAAGGTTCAGTGGCCACCGATGACGAATAATTAGTTAATTGAGGTATAACTGAGGATAACTTAATCATGTATGCACCAAAATAGGGAAGGAGAATCCAAGAGGGATAAATACTGACTTGTAGTGGTCAAAATAGGTGCTCCTACACTTAGTAGTAGTGAAACTAGGTGTCACAGTCAGTTAACTAGGAAATCAAGGGGATAAGGTGCCCTAAATCATGGAACTGACTATGCTAACTCCTAAAATCATGCATGAGGGTGAATTTGGACTTTAGTGATGTAACCAAAGTTCTCTGAGTGGATAGGAGGGCTAATGATGGCCAAAAACAAGCTCCGGGGGGCCCAAAGTAATGACTATGTGCTAGGAGACTCAACTGCTAATGCATGGATGCATGGAATGTTGCATGGAAGTGGAGGGTCGGGGAGGTACTTTTTCACTTGGTTGGTACTAGATCCGTTAACTAATTAGCGAATTCTGTTACTTTTCCCACAGAAGTGGAGGGTCGAGGGGGGGGGGGGGGTACTTTTTCCACTCCCTTAAGTCGTCGGGATACCACTGAGCCTTCTGATAATGAAGGTGGGGTTATGGAGCGGTATAAAATTCCAATTTATTTGGGTAAACCTGGGGATGAATATGTTCTTCCCATTTCCTCCATACATTTGCAGAATGTAATCACCAGGAAAAAGAAAGGAAAGAAAATTGGAATACATGGTACTCTCTCGAATGTCACTGATAAAAATCCCTCTTTTGAAAACCCTAAACGCTCTGATGTTACTTCTATCGGGAAAGTACTTTCTAGTATTCCCTCAAATGTTTCCTATATCGAGGACCTTAGAGCAAACATGCCTCAGGATTGTGTTCCTTAATGATCTTTCTAACCCTTAACATTAGAGGGTTTGGCAGTGTTCCCAAACGAACTGCCCTCAAATGACTGATTGAAGTAATCAAGCCGGACATTATCCTCCTTCAAGAGACCATGATTCCCTCTCTTCAAGATTGTGAGATATTTCTTAAATTATTCCCTACCTGGAACTGTTGTGGTAGTGATTATAATGGTTTATCCAAGGGTCTTTTAACTGCTTGGAACCCCCTCAAAGCACAATTTTCTTCTTTTCTGGTGGATGCGGGTATTCTATTGGAAGGAAAACTCAAGGATGTGGATAGGACTATTCAAATCATGAATGTAGATGGTCGTTATAATCACAAAAAATATTTCTGGGATAAATTATTCCAGAATGGTAGCCTAAATGACCCCTCCCTTATACTTGCAGGTGACTTGAACCTTACTCTATCTTCATTGGAAGTGTGGAAATATGGGAGTAAGGAAGATCCTTTAGAAGGGGTTTTCAGAGACTCTTTCGAAGGTGAAAATATAATTGATGTTACTCCAGTTGTTATGGTCCCAACCTAGAGTAATGGCAGGACAGGAAATAGTGGTTGTGCGAAAAGACTCGACTGATTCCTTATTGCAGAAGATATCAATAGACTTTTTGGAAAATACAGGAGCTGGTCGGTCTCATCCGGGATTTCATATCATAAACCGGTAATTTTAGAGATCGAATTGGATTGTCCAAAGGTTAGTTACCCTTTCAAGTTTAACCATAACTGGATTAACGATAATGACTTTTGCACATTGGTCCATACAAAGTGGAAGGAATATTCCCAAAAAAGTCTTTAATTCTGCCTCTCATGCTTTGTTATATAAACTCAAACATCTGAAATTTGATGTGATAAAATGGCTTAAGGAAATGAAAGAATGTAACCATGCTAATCTGTGTCAAATTGAGTTGCTCCATCCCTTCAAATTTCTTATCTCCTATTCGTGGACGATGTCCTCATTTTTAGTAGAGGAAATCTTCAAGATTGATGATACTTCTCAGAAATTATAAAACTATTATGTTCAGCATCAGGTATGAAAGTCATCCCAGAAAAATCTACCTTATTCTACAGTTTGGAGTTGGAACATGACTTGGATTTGCATCAACATATTGAATCTCTTTTCCCTTTTTATTGGAAAAATATGCAAGAAGGTATAAAGTACTTCGGCTTTGTACTTAAACCTAACAATTACAAGACTGATGACTAGCTGTGGATTATTCGGAGAATTGATAAAATAATAATATTTGGGATTATAGATTTTTATCCTTAGGTGGAATATTTGTCTAGATTAATTCAGTTCTGTAGAGTATTCCAGTATATTGGATGTCTCTGGCTATGGTTCCTAGAACTGTGTTGGAAGGTATCAGGAAAAGAATGTTTCAGTTCTTGTGGGCAGGTAACTTAACTCATTCCAAATTCCATTTAATTGCTTGGCATAATATAGCGCTCCCTAAGAGTTTTGTTGGTTGGGGGTTGAAACATATTTTTTTGTTTGAATACGCTTTGGGTGCAAAAAAACTATGGAGAGCTATTTTTAGTGATAGTCTGTGGAGTGAAGTGATAAAAAAGAAACATTTAAAATCTACTCTTCCCATACTCTAGATTAGAAATACTCCTGCTATCAGTTCGAAGCTTATGTTATTTGGAAAGGTCTATATAGGAAACTACCTATTCTGAAAAAAGACTGAGTTGGAACATTGGACGTGGCATTTGGGATTACATTGGAATATACCCGATCATATGTTTGAAAGAAGACTACAAGCTTTGTCCCCAGCTGATCACATCATTACACTCCAGAAATACTGATGTCTTAGCTTAGGTGTATAATAAAGATGTAGAGATCTGTTCCGCTTCTGTTTGGATGAACTCAAAAGACCTTGGTCTCTCGGGTAGCAAGGCTGGAGAATGGAAAAGGTTTGTCACACATTTAAATGTTGCGGGTACTCTCCTGACGAATAAGCTTGAAAAACTTGTTTGGGATTGGGAAGACTCAAACGGTATCATTTCGGCTAAAGCTGCTTATGATTTCGTGGTATCTGAAAATGTTGGCATTAAGCCATACTAGCGGTCCTTAAGGATTTGAACATGGAAAATCCCTCCAAAAATCTATTGTTTTATTTGGCTCATCTTGGAGAACAAAATTCTAACTTGGGATAACTTATTGACACGTGGTTTTGTTGTCCCACGTGCATGTTTTCTTTGTATGCAAAATTCTGAATCCGTGTCACATCTTTTTGTGACTTGTCCTTTTATAAACCATGTATGGAGATATTTCCAAGAGGTTTTAAACTTTAAAGAAATCTAGAATAAGGAAAATTTACAGGAAATTATGAGGTTTTGGTTTCTCAATAAGCCCATATTTCTTGAACTCCCTTTCTTTGTCATATGGGAAGTTTGGAAAAACAGGTATCATTATATTTTTGAAAAGAAGTTGATCAACTACTCTCGGGTGGCTTATAGAGCTATTGCACTTTTTAAAGAATTCAGTTCTAAGAAGACAAAGGTAAATTACAGAACTCTTATTACTCCTTTTTTTGATACTTCATGCTCCATTGGCTATTTTGATGGTGCACAGAAATATGGACTTTGCGGTCCATGCATGGTTTTAAACATTAAGTACTTGGGTCATTCCATAAAACTCAAGATGAGTGCAGGTTTCTGGTTCGAATACACAAGTTGATTTGCTTACTTTATGGGGATTACTTTGGATCACCAAAAAAAAGGAGTTCAAAATCTTCAGGTTGTTGGGGATTCTTTGGTGGTTATCAATTGGATATCTGGTAAAGCAAGCTTAAATGTGCTTCATCTTACTCATTGGATGAACATAATTATGGAAATAAAGGAAGATTTTGCATATATCACTTTCTCTCACATTTATTGAGAGTTTAACAATGAAGCTGATCTCTTATCAAAGGAATCCATGGGACATATGGATGGATTTCTTCACTTTGAGGAATTTATGGATGGAAATCCTATTGATGTGGGAATTTTCAAATTGTTTTAGTTTTGTGTTCTTGCTTAAGTATCTTGTAACTGATGGTACAATCATTTGTCAAACTGCCTTTAGATTATTTTTGTGGGGTCATTTTGGGGCCTTGGTAGGTGGCAGGTTGCTCCTTATCGACAATATAAGGTGTTTAACTTGATATTTTGAATTTTAGGGGTATCGATAGAACATGCATAATGGATAGTCTTGTTTTATGTATGTTGATCTGATGTAACTTTGTTTCAATTTGAATATCAAGCTATATTTTTTGGGGGCTTGAAAAAAATGAGTGAAAATGTAAAAATGACAATTTGAAAAGTGTTTAATATGTTTAGTTTTTTTATCAAATAAAATTGATTAATATTAAAAATACAGTGTATAATATGTTTGCACCAAGAGGAGCGAGGTGCTCTGTAGACTCGTACATGGTGTCCTCCTCTCCTCTTTATACAATGTATCTGTGTGGATCTTTATCTTGGGTATTTTTTTTTTTTTTTCTGATCTATACCAGAATCCCACAGACTAGCGGCTTCTTTGGTTCTACCGGTCGTTCGACGGAGATGTGTGTGCCCAACATTCCACATTGTGTTTCTCCTCTTGCTGACACTCATGTGCTCCATAAATTCATTTAACATCACATAATTTCGTTGGCTAGGAAGAATCAAATAGGCACTTAGATCCTAGCTCCTTAGATTCGTGTTACTCCTTTATTGTGGTCTTAGATCGTGGCCCCACTTAGTCAGACAGTATTTCATGCCCAATTTGTTGTTGTATGGATTGTTTATTGTCGCATCTCATTTGCTTGGATCGGTCAGAATATACTTTTCTCTTGGTATTGGATGATAGTCTCTCTTATTGTGGGCGATTGTGTAGAGTATGAGCTAGAGTATTCTTCACAACAGATACGACCCATGCCAATTTTATCAAGCATTTTATTGGTTTCTCTATATCTCCTTCTTTTCATCGATGAATGGAATTTCCAACTATTTGTTGTTGTTTTATGAATCCATACAACAATGATTGCTTTTGAATAATTTCTATGATCATTTGTATCAGCTTTGTTTCAAATTGTATCCATCAATCTTCGATCTGACTCATGGTTCCCTTGAGTGCAATCTCCCTCTTCTTGATTGACGGAGGAACTTTTGTTTTTCAGTTCACGAAGAGATTGCAGCTATGGCCTCTCTCACAGATTAATTGTGTGGTGAACTCTCTACCTATTAAATTGCCTATTTGTTCTACCATTCATGTCGAAGTCCCCACTAGTGGAGAAGTTGGATTATGGTTTGTGCCTTTGCCTTTTGGAGGTGTTTTATATCAAGTTTTATATCATTTTTTGGAAATATAGTTGGTGTGGCTATCACGTTTGAGTGATCATCATGTTTGTGGATTACAACATGCCATTTTGGAGCAGGATGGATCGTGCTTCTCAAGTTGGGCTTCCAGGGTCTATATTTTGGATACATATTTGGCATTGTCGATTTTTTCCATATTATTGTAATGAGGTTATTGCCAGCATTGTTTTTTCCATAAATTTGCACTGGAGTTTCCATTTTCCATTTTGTTTGAGGAGTTGCAAAGAGAATTCCGCTCTATTTCCGATGAGTGGTTGCACATCACCGAGATTCATATCTTTGAGATATTTGTTTTTTCTCATCAACTGATTAAATATCTATTGATTCCTCTATTCTAAATGGGTACCTAACATGGCCTTGTTTTTCGAGACCAATATCAAGGATTGTTGTCCATGATGGTTATTTATGGTACCTCTCATTCTGTACATTTGAGTAGTGGATTTCATGCCAATCGTGCAAATAATCTTAAGAGGGTAACCAAGAATTTGTCTCCTTGTACTACCTTGTTTCCCAGTGTCTTGGAGCTCGTCATTTTGGAGTGTTTCTTGCTTAGGTTGTTTTGCATCTTTTCCTCCTCTAGCTCGTACTCCATACCCTCTCCATCGATTCTAACATCCATTGCTGTCATCTTTTCCACTTAGTTTAGCATTGTGGGGGAGTGGTATGCAATGCTTCCTCAAGTGATTTTTTACTCACCATGTTCTATTGAGATCAAGTGTCTTCAGAGTGATCCTTGTATGCATAATTGTTTCCTATATTGACTCGATGGTTGCAGCGACTAGTTACCCATTCACTCTGGTGAGAGAGATTGGTGTCCATAGGGACAGGCATGAGGATTTCTCGGTTGTAAATGAGTATCTCATTAGGACTTTTGTGCCAGTGTTCATTCTTGAGTATCAATTTATTTTGACAGGTGTGCATTCAACTCTCGTTGCCTCAACATTTTGGAACATGCATTGAGGAATTTGAAAATTTGGTACTTGGATTTCTACATGTATTGTTGATGGCATTGATAGCTTGGAGTTTCCTAGCCCTCTTTAGAGATTCGACCATTCTTCCTATTTGGATCTTTTAGTGTCCATGTGCCTCATTTGCTTGTTTGATGGTTGATGGTGTTCGCTTATGTTTGAAGCCTTGTTTTGGTTCATGTCACGTCCCCACCCATCATACCAGTGCGATGGAGAGAACGTTAGACTAAAGCCAGGTCATCTAGCCCCATGAACTTTAAAATAAGCATTCACATAATATAAAAAGACATATGGAAGTGTATAATTATAAGAAAACACAACGGAAGTAATTTCAATTACACATCCATCATACATTCAAGATATTCATCAAATAAATAATTGCAAAGTTAACACAAGAGAATACTTATCTTAACAAAGTAGTTCCAAGCAACCAACTATGCATCTGCAACGTTCCACCCAACCATAGGCCAGTTGTGCTTATCAACCTCTTGATACAACTACCAACCCCGAGCTGGGCATGATTTCTACAAGGAACCAGGGAACAACAGACTCACACATAGCCAAGCATACACCAAGATGAGCCAAGCCAATCTACAATTGGGTTTATCAGGCTGCTAGAAAATGGAAAGGAAGAATTGCTAAGCTAGTGAGCTCAAGCACAGAGCCAGGGATACCTCTACAAGATCTATCTAGCTTGGTACCCACAATGCCTACACACCCCACTCAAGGAAGTATTCCCTTCACCAATGCACAGTCCCTCAGGCCATACCTTCCAATCTAGAGTGTCTAAGGTGTGCATAGAAGAGTAGCCAACCCTCTTGATCTTCTTGAGAGGTTATTTCCCCCCCCACTAGGTTTATCAAGCCAATTCTGTCCACTACCACTCCAAATCTCTTACTCACAGATTCAAACCAAAACAAGGATGCACATAACAGCAGAACCACAATTATTGGGCATGATAAAAACGTTTTTACAGTGAGATGCCCAAAGATGGGGTTTCTACCAGCCCAGAAAAACGTGGGAAGACCCAAAAATGAAATGGAAATTGGGGATTCAACCCTGGAGAGCAAAACCGTTTTCAGAAAAACGCCCACGGGGATTTTGGGGCAAAAACGACCTCCCTCACAGTCCCAAATCGTGTCCCTCCTCTCCTAGCTATTGTACAATGCAAAAACGATCTCCCAGGCATGGAAAATGCAGGGAAAATGGTGAAACACATGATGGGGAATTCCCAGCTAGCTCAGACTGCGTGAGAGGGCAAAGGCCATGGGTGAAAGATGGCTTTAGGCACCATTTCGTGGGTGTTTTCTTGCCCAAGAAGCAAAAATACGAATTCCCAGGTTGATGGCTTGCCCATGCATGAAATTGGCTTCCATACCTCTCCATTCCCAAGGCATTAACTGCCTCAACCAACTCTTGGAAGAATTAAATGATTGGCTGCATAACCCAAAATGGGTAGTTGGTGGTTTATGGGTTTTCTCATTGACACATGGATTAACACCATTGGCTCAAGGGTTTGAATAATTCCCCTCCCTATTCCTTGTAGAATCATGCCCCCATCTCTTTGTTGCATTGCATAGCTAGTTGTGGGTTTTTCATTAAAATTCGTATTTACGTGATGTCTTAATTTACATTGTGCCTATCTAGCACAAGAACCATAGGCGTCTATTTTTATTTATTTATTGCCGATACATAAAACGCTAAATCAATGGTGGGGCCTTGGCCTTGAGCTCCTCACCATGATTAAATAACAATATTTACATCATTTACGATTTAATGCAAAGGGGGTCAAAATGGGGACATTACAGTTCATAACCAACACCTATTTCTTTGGAGCATTCATGTGGTGGTTGTCAGTGTTTGTGTTTTCATGCCTTTGCAACCTATCCACTTCTTCAAAGTTCAACCATGTTCATTGAGGTTATTTGGATCTCTTCTTCAGAATTTGGGTTGGAGCTTTTAGCCTCCACGAGTCTCTTGCTCTTTCCATTCACTGCATGATCATTGTGATATCTTATTCAGTTTCAACTCCAATGCCTTTTTCAGTAGTGGCATTATTCTCTCTTTTGGAGAGGATATTTTTCCTACGGGTTTTTCTCCTTTTCTCTGCTTATGAAAGTTTGTACATGAGTACCTTATCAGGCCTCGTTGCTGGGACCCATCTTTGTTTTCTTTTGTTTTGTCTCTACATTTCACTTGTGGGGGATGTTGGCATTTGGAATTTTCCAATGCTGTCAACCTTTGTGAGTTGTAAAATTACATAGGCTCGCAACCACCCAACTATTCTTGTGGGTTTGTTGTGCCTTCTCAAATGTTTAAATTGAGGCCTCTCTTGTGTATCATATTCATTCACATTAATAGATTATTTCTTCTATTTGATGTGTATTATCTTTAATCCGGGGTAGAACCCAAATCTTTAAACAAATGCCTAAGTGGCAGTTGGCAATTAAAAATTGCATTCATACTATTTGCTTTCAAGAGCTATACATTTATAAAAATGACACAATTTAAACACTAAGGCCTCTAGATTTTCAAATATGAATATGTAATTTCCTTAATTTGTAATCTCCATGTTGTCTATGTTTGTTCTTCAATTTCAAGTGTTTTGAAGACATTGGGTATGCACACACATGTTAATAGAATGAACAAACTTAAAAAATTGTTTATTCAATTATTGTAATAAATGTAATCTTCATATGCTAGTGTAACATGAATCAGGTGCACATGATTAGAAGATGTGTAAAAACATATGAATGAAAGCGTTTACAAAACTGCATTTTTTTTCATTAATGCACAACTCCAATTTTATAATAAGAACCACATTGTATATAGGTTTCTCTATTCTAGAAATCCCTTATAGAAAGAGATTGCCAAAAAAATATTTACATCCCGAAATAAACCCAAAAACTTATTCTTCCTTGAAAATCCGCCCTTCATTACATATTTAAAGCCTGCAGAAGGAAAAAAATGTCCAGCAAGAACTAGAGACAATGTGATTAATTTTTTTGATTTATTATAAAACAAAATATTATGACGTTGTTATTTATTAAAAAATATTAAAGAAATTTATTAAAATATTAATAGGGACGATTTGGTTAATTTTATTTATTTATTATAAAACAAAATATTGGCACGTTAATATTCATTAAAAAATATTAAGAAAATTTACTAAACAATTAATAAAATTCAGCGTGATAATTTAATAGGAAAAAATGTATATTTCCTATTTTCATATGATAAAGACTAAAAAGTAAAATTTGTTATTTTTTCATGTTTATTTTCATTATAGAAACATTAGTGAGAATGTATTGGTTTTTGATAAAAAAATGACACTTTGCAAAGTATTTCATTATAGGAAATGAGTGAAAATGTAAAAATTACATTTTGAAAAGTATGAAGTTTGTTTAGTTTTTTTATTAAATAAAATTGATTAATATTAAAACGATAGTGTATAATATTTTTGCACCGAGAGGAGCGAGATGCTCTACAACTCAATATAGGGGTCCTCCTCTCCTCTTTATATAACGTATCAGTATGGATCTTTAGCTTGGGTGTTTTTTTTAGATCTATATCGAAATTCCACAAACCAACGACTTCTCTAGTTCTACCGGTTGTTCGAAGGAGATGTGTGTGCCCAACATTCCACATTGTGTTTCTCCTCTTGTTGGGACTCATGTGCTCTGTAAATGCATTTAACATCACATAATTCCATTGACTAGGAAGAATCAAATAGGCACTTAGATCGCAACTCCTTATATATGTATTACTCTTTTATTGTGGTCTTAGATCGTGGCCCCACTTAGTCATACAGTATCCCATGTCCAATTTGTTGTTATATGATTGTTTATTGACACATCTAATTTGCTTAGATCTATCAAAATATACTTTTCTCTTGGTATAAGATGATAGTATCTCCTATTGTGTGTGACTGTGTAAAGTATGCGCTAGAGTCTTCTTCACAACAGATACAGCCCTGCATGCCAATTTAACCAAGCATTTTCTCTCCTTCTTTTCATGGGGTGAATGGAATTTGCAGCTATTTATTGTTGTTTTATGAATTCATACAACAATGATCTCTTTTGAATCATTTCTATGATCATTTGTAGCAACTTTGTTTTAAATCATAGCCATCAATCTTTGAGTCGACTCATGGTTCCCTTGAGTGCAATTTCCCTCTCCGTGATCGATGGAGGCCCTTTTGATTTTAGGTCACGATGAAATTGCAAATATGGCCTCTCTCACAGATCAATTGTGGGGTGAACTCTCTACCTATTAAATTGCCTCTTCGTTCTACCATTCATGTCGGAGTCCCTGCTAGTGGAGAAGTTGGCTTATGGTTTGTGCCTTTGTCTTTTGGAGGCATTTTCTATCAAGTTGCATTCACAGTCGATCCCTAGTGCCTCTATCCATTTTTGGCAAGATCGTTGATGTGGCTATTGCGTTTGAGTGATCCTCGTGTTTGTGGATTACAACATGCCATTTTGGATCAAGCTGGATTGTGCTTCTTGAGTTGGGATTCCAGAGTTTGTATTTTCAATACTTTTTTGGCATTGTTGTTTTTTTCCATAATATTGTGATGAGGTTATTGGAAACAATTTTTTTCCATAACTTTGCACCGAAGTCTCCATTTTCCATTTTATTTAAGGAGTTGAGAAGAGCATTCTGCTCTCTTTCCGATGAGTGGTTGCACATCACCCACATTCAGATCTTTGAGATATTTGTTTTTTCTCATCAACTGATTAAATATCTATTGATTCCTCTATTGTAAATGTGTACCTAACATGACCTTGTTTTCTGAGACCAATATCGAGGATTGTTGTCCATGATGGTTATTTATGGTACCTCTTGTTCTGCACATTTGAGTAGTGGATTCCATGCCACTCATGTAAATAGTCTTAGGAGGGTAACCAAAAATTTGTCTCCTTGTACTTCCATGTTTCGTAGTGTCTTGGAGCTCGCCACTTTGGCATGTTTCTTGCTTATGTTGTTTTACATCTTTTCCACCTCTAGCTCGTACTCCATACTTTCACCATTAGTTGTGACATCCATTGCTGTCATCTTTTCCACTTAGTTTAGCATTGTGGGGTGGTGGTATGTAATGCTTCCTTATGTGATTTTTTACTCACCATGTTTGATCAAGATCAAGCATCTTCAGAGTGAGCCTTGTACATGACATTGATTCCTATATTGACTCAGTGGTTGCGGCGGCTAGTTACGCATTCATTTTGGTGAGATGGATTGGAGTCCATAGGGGCACTCAGCGTATGCTGATTTCTTGGTTGTAAATGAGTACCTCATTAGGCCTTTTGTTTTAGGGTTCATTCTTGAGGATCAATTTATTTTCATAGGTGTGCATTCATTTCTCGTTGCCTCAACAGTTTGGAACATGCATTCAGGAATTTGAAAATTTGCTACTTGGATTTCTACATGTATCTTTGATGGCGTTGACAACCTAGAGTTTCGACCATTCTTCTTGTTTGAAACTTTTAGTGTCCACGTGCCTCATTTCTTGTTTGGTGGTTGATGTTGTTCGCTTCTGTTCGAAGCCTTGTTCTGGTTCATAATCAACACCTATTTCTTTGGAGCATTCATGTGGTGGTTGTCAGTGTTTGTATTTTTCATGCCTATGCAACCTATCCACTTCTTCAAAGTTCAACCATGTTCATTGAGGTTATCTCGCTCTCTTCTTCAGAGTTTTGGTTGGAGATTTTACCTGCTCTTTCCATTCACTACATCATTGTGAGATCTTCTTAAGTTTCAACTCCAATGTTTTTTTCAGTAGTGGCGTTTTCCTCTCTTTGGGAGAGGATTTTTTTCCTACGGGTTTTTCTCCTTTTCTCTGCTTATGAAAGTTTATACATGGGTACCTTATCAGGCCTCGTTGTAAGGACCCATCTTTGTTTTCTTTTGTTTTGTCCCTATATTTCACTTATGGGGGGTGTTGGCATTTGGCATTTTCCAATGATGCCAACCTTTGTGAGTTGTAAAATTACGTAGGCTCTCAACTGCCCAACTGTTCTTGGGGGTTTGTTGTGCCTCCTCAATCCTATAAAATGAGGTCTCTCTTGTGTATCATATTCATTCACATTAATATATTCTTTCTTGTATTTGATATGTATCATCTTTGATCCGGGGTAGAACCCAGATCTTTACATAGATACCTAAATGCAATTGGAAAATTAAAATTGCATTCATACTATTTGTTCTCAAAACCCATTGTTGTGAGGAAAATACACCTATAGTTAAGGGGAGAAACTACCAACTTACAGGGATGAAAGATAGACCTACAAATGTTCTGCAAGTACAACTAGTAAGCAAAGAGATAAAGGTTAAAGAGGATGTGTACCTTATTAAGAAGGTCGATCCTAGCCTTTCTCTTCCTTGCTCTTCAATGTTATTCAATGTCGCAATGCCCACACCTGCGAAACAACTTCATACCTTTCTCAAATACATTTGACTACATATATAAGATTGATATTCATGACAATAAAAGACATCAAACTATAAGCAAACTGTAATCAAATCTAAGACACACATGAATAGGTCATATTTGGAAAGGGAAGAACGTCTGATCTTGATTAATGAATGAATCAAGTACATAGATTTATACCTTCCTTCAAGCTTGGTACTTCACGAAATCTAGATTCAAGGTCTCCTGCTTCTGTTCTCCAAGGATCCCAGCCTCTAATAAGCTGTGCTAGGGTTTATCAGAAACTGAGGCACAAGAGAGGGGGATGAGGGTCTCCATTCCTCCAGCATAACATTGTTATGGACTTGGTCCCTACTCATGGCCCTTCTACCTTCCTTATATAGTCAATGAAGGAGAGAAAAAGAAGTTATAACCGATTAGGAGGTTCCCCAACTAACTCAAATTGACCAAAATTCGAGATTTTGATTGATTCAGGAAAATGCCCTACTCTTCCTACAGCAAACTTGTGCATTTTTCAAGGTGGGCGCTACTCTAGTGAAGCAGAGTTGCATATTTTTGAAAGCAAACGCTACTATCATGCTTATATACTAGCGTTTTTGTGGGAAAATGGCCAAAAACAGGGTTTTCTGATGATTTTCAGTAGGTGGTTTGGTCTGGAAAAATGTTCCTAAGGGTTATAACCATCAAATGGGCCAAGAGTGAGGTAATTTCAACCATATTCAGCGTCCCTAATGACCCTTCAATCCATAAGTGTCATGTTGTGTGACTAAACTTGATCTCAAGAAGTGGCGTCATGCGACCGAGCGATGCAAGTGTCGTCACGGAGAGAGAAGTGTCATTTTAAGCTATAACAGATGCCCCCTAATGTATGAGATTAGAGGGAGTGAGGGAAACGATGGCCGAAATACATTATAAATAATAAAGAGTTGAATTATGGAAGCGGAGGAACTGGAGAAACCAAGAATCATAGGCTCAAATGAAGTACCTGAAAGTAAAGGCAATGTCAGACAATCTCATCCTTGGGGTAACTGTCCATGTTCAAATAGTGGAACATGACCTCCAAGAGGATACAATAATGATCCAAATACTGATGCATATATCATGGCCACTAGAATACAAGTGTGGATCCATGAGGAACATAAGTGTAAACATAGCCACATAAATACAAGGTGGATCTATGTCAAAACTGGAGAACATAGTCATAGAGAACAAGCTGGATCTATGTCTCATCAAGAGCCAAAAAGAGTGTGGCTCAGTCTTGCGCAACTTGGGCGATAACATAAATAAGGTGATGCTATCGAGGATCCCAAGGTCTTCATCCAAAAATAACCCAAGGTACAAACCTATCCATGTGAATAAATGAGTTGATGTCGAACATGGTAGGTATCATTTGATTACCGGTCATTGATGTATACCGTTAACAAATGCGAGGGTGTCCACCAATAATGAAAATGGAACCCAAGGTACCTAGTACATTCAAACAAGTGCGAATAAATGGTCTTGCCGTCAAACACTGAAGAATCTATCGGATAGGATACATTGATGTATTCCCATCTATCCAATGGCAAGGGAAACTGCCACTAATAACTGCAATCCCCAAGGTACTAATTGAAACTCTAAACTTCATTCCCAGAGATAATGAGTTGAAGTCGATGGGAAGAAATCCGTTGGAAGGGAGGCCTTAAGGCATCCTCCATCATCCAACACGAGGGACACTCAACAGGTATGAGCTGATTTGGAGTAGTACTGAACACATGATGAAACATACTGACACCAAGGAATGGCCGATGCATGAGGTCAAGGCAACTGCAGAATGGCCGACACAGGTTATATCCTTGAACAATGAGCACGACACAAGAGTGACTTAGGCAGCTTTTAACACAAAGGGGCCACGATACAAATCTGCAATGTCGGAGACATTAACAGATTCTCCATATGATTGGAAGACTAACTAAACGAAGGAGTAAGAACTTTGAGATCAGGTTTATCCTAAGGTCAATACTAGAACCCAACTTGTTTGATAGACTCGAAACAGGTGCTTTGTTCAAGGAGATAGTTGACTTGCTGCCATCATATTGAAAGATATTTTAACATTCTTCCCTTCCTTTTCCTTTTTCATTTTTTAACGAGCTTGAAAAAGAACTAAAGCATGCTCGACGGTATTTTCATATTTAAGGAGTCTGAAAAACCTAAAAGAAAACTCCATACACCTGACCATGGATTTTATATTGAGCCCGGATTGGTCTGTGCTCGGCGGTGTTTTCTTGCTTATAGAGTTGAAAAACTTAAACAGTCCTCTATCAACCATCTTGTGGATTTCACATCGAGCCCGAGTAGGTGAATGCTCGCTTGGTGTTTTCACATTTCGAGAGTCTAAAAACCCTAAAGACGACTCCAAAGGTCCTTTTTCGTAAAGTTAGTTTCCTTCCCCGAAAAAGTGTAAAATAATGGAAGAAGAACTCTTCTAGCGCATACCAGAGTATACCTAGAGTATACCTTTTCCGTAAATTATCCACCAAGGCCCGGAAAAGGGGTAATTCTATACCTAAGTGGATGTCGGTTCAGTTATTTTAACGAGCCCGAAAAGACAACTATGCTCTGCAAACTTTTCCTATTTAAGGAGTCTGAAAAGGGTTTAAAAGAACTCCATAGGGATACTTTCCGTAAAGGTTTAATGAGCCCGAAAAAGTAAACTCGTGACCTCCTTACTGTTTTTAACGATCTCAAAGGAGATACAGAAAAATGCTCATAACTTCCTTACTGTTTTTAATGAGATCGAAGTGAAGATGGAAGAAATGCTCAAAACCTACTTACTGTTTTTAACGAGCTCGAAGTAAAAGTGGAAGAATGCTCGTAACCTACTTATTGTTTTTAACGAGCTCGAAGTGAAGGTAGAAGAATGCTCGTACTGGGAGGAGACAAGTGTCAGGGACATGCGAAACTAGCTCCAAGCGCATGGAACAAAGCTATGCCTAATGCAAGGAACACAAGCAAGATAAGGACACTCAGGGTGTGTCTCCTCCAGGTAAAAGGTGTCAAATTGCGAAGGAAAAATGATACAAGGCTAAGCGGAAATGAGATAAGAGATGGAGGCTTATACAACAAGCTAAAAGCGTGGAAGCTGGCATCAGGCTCATTAGCGCAAGCAATATCATAACAGATGCATATGCAACTTGAACACGAAGATGGGAGCCTTATTAGGGATGGCCAAAAATATATGAGGAAGAAAGATATGAGGATTCTTCTCAAAGTCATGGTAAATCTAAAAAGGCTCTCGAGCCTATGAGAAAAACTCAGCATGGGCATCAAAATGGCTTAAGGGTGTTGACTAGGGTGACCCATGTTAGGTAGGCTCTGCTTTCGGATTGGTGCACAATGCATATAAAGAGATGGCTAACACACCAATATCCAACAGGTTCGACCCTATGGTGAATTGGGGTGGAAAAAGGTTCAAATGCAACATAACAGCGGGGAAGCCTAAACCTATATGCAAGGTTCCAAATATACCTGACATGGTCGCACAATGTGTCGAAAAGGACCAGTAAGCAAGTATAAATCCAGCTAAGAATCCTATCTCCAAGAAACATTAGTACTAAGATCATATCTAAAACATATGTAAAGAAAGACCCGATACAAGTCACTGTGGTATAAATACTTTCAATTTTAATGTCATCAACAACAGGCATAAACAAGGCAGAGTTTTCAAATGAAGACTCTATGGTACCCAAGCCTGAAGACTTTCAATCAACAAGATCGACTTCAGGATGAAGATCAAAGTTGAAGGACATGATGGAATCTGCAGAAACAAGTTCATCATCACGGGAGTTGAAAATTCTAGAAGTAGAATCAAACTTAGCAGGAACACCGATTTGCGGATCTATAGGAGAGTCCAAAGACTCAACGGTAGGAATATCAGACTTTAAGGTCAAACCGAGGCTGGACATAACTGCGCCTGGATCAACATCCAAATGAATGGTAGACTGTACTATGGACTCTAGGAAAACTTCATCAGAAGGAAGTATATCGTCCCAGATAGAACACATATCTAAACATTCAGATGGAGGTGTCACTTGGTCAAAAGTTGGGACTAAGTCCCTAGAAGGTGAGCATGAACTTAGAGACTTCTTCTCAGTAGCAGTTGAACTCAAGGAACAATATGCCACATAAGTCCCATGTGACATAGTGGTTCCTAATGATGAGGGATCAGATTGGTCTACAGTTGGGTAATAAGGAGGATTGACGAATGCAAGCTGGTCGATAGTGACGATGCTTTCGTTATGATGAAAATGCATCACACGAAAGAGCATAGACACCACAGCATGCATAGCATAAACATAATCATGCCCGAGGATCATATCAAAGTCCATAGGATCCTTTAAAACCATAAAATCAACTAAGACTGTTTTTCCACCCAAAGTAACAGGTACCTGACGGAGGAATCCGATCGGTTCACTAGGTCTTCTATCGAAGGTCAACGGCCAATTAACAGCTGGAATAACATTAGGGAAACCCAAATCTCTCCAAGCATAAGCGGATAAGATACTAATAGAATCTCCTTAATCTATAATGCATCGATCAACCGTATGGTTCCTGATATCCACCTTTATCTGGAAAGGTGTCGAAGAAGGAAGACGAGGCTCGGCTAGACTATTCCAATCAAAGGAAATGATCCTAGGGCTTGGTAGGGGTTCACATGGCACAGATGAAGTGCCCCCTTTTTCAGGAACATCCAAATTGGTAATGCAGAAGACTTCTGCAATAGGTGCATCAATCTTTGCAGGACTAATGGGATCGGTCGAAGATTGCATCGATTCGATCACTTCTCTCTCCGAAGGGAGAGTTGGGTTGACCAAAGATTGCATTGGTTCAACCACTTTATCAACCAAAGTTTGATCTGACTGTAGGGAATCTATAGACAACTCAGGAGTAGAAATTCCTTCAGACATGGACCACACTCTTCGTGCCTCTAGAATGGAAGGGCATCGTTGAGTAAGGTGATATCCCTTACAAAGTTTACAAGGGAACTTCGATTTCCGTCCTATAGGTTTAGACTCCTTTACAATGTCGGTACTCTCAGCATGACTAGCATTGGCTGACAGCTTGCCCCCAGCATGACTTGCAGTGGCTGGTTTCTCAGAAGCAGAAGACTTTTGAACTAAGGACCACACTTTTTGCACTTCTGGAAGTACAAGGCACAAGTAAGTAAGGTGGTCTTCCTCACAAAACTTGCAAGGGAACTTATACTTCTGTTTATTGGGTTTGTCGACAATGTCAACTCCCTCAGCATGACTTGCAGTGGCTGATCGAGTGTCTCTAGTATAACTCATAGGAACTAGTGACTTGTCATTAATATGAATAGCAATGAACAATGACGTGTCCTCAACATGACTGACAGTGATTGAAGACAAACTTTCAGTGTGATTTTTAGTGACTAAAATTTTTCTCCCAGCATGACCTCTAGAGGCTGGGTAGGTGCCCCCTGCATGATTGGCAGAGGTAGGGCGCTTTCCCCCAGCATGACTTGCAGTGGCTGGGTTGCTGCCCCCTTGTTTTGGCATCTTCTTCCTATTCTTCCCCTGTCTATTCCTTTTAGATTGCTGGTTACTAGTATTGCTACTTTCGCCACATGAGGTGGAAGGAGGAGGAGAAGATGTTACTGGCAAAGAAGGCACAGGGTTTTGATGCTCTTGATTTGAGGTGCTTACAAAATAAGCGTCAGGAGCATGCAAGGCATTCAGAGTGGAGAACAACCAAACCGACAGCCCTATAGTGAATCCAGGAAGATTCAGAGTAGCCATTAAGGGAGTACCAATGTTTCCAATGAATGGAACAACACAAGGATCCCCCGGAATAGGGGTACCTTGATTGGCGCTCACCGGAATGCTAGACATAGTTTCCTGCTCAAATGAGCAAGAAGTTCTCTAAGGCAAACTAAGACAAGTAGCACAAAGAGCACACCACTAAAAAAAGGTCCTAAGTAAGTCAAACTAGGAAAACAGATGCCTTCTAGAGAAGAGTCTGGGATGATGAGGGCCCAGAACAGATCAACGAAGGAAGAAGGACAGTTACCAGGGGTCCACAATACAATGACTAAGGGTGCAAGCGTTGGAATCACCCAACCGCCCTCCCAAAGACCTGCAAGGGATTTCCTCCCACGTTTGTCCTAGGTACAACAGATATAACCCTCCACCGTCACCTGTGTATGATCCTATGGTTAGATACTAAGGATACCACCACACCGAAAACTCCTGGGGGAACAGTCTCTAGTCGAATCAGAAGGTGTGGGCAGGGTAACTGAGCCCGAAACTCAAAAGAGTCCCCAAACGTAATCCGATCCTGGTATATGCTCGAAATAGAAAGTAGAAGGTTTATTCCCAACAATCTGATCTCACAAGACCTACTACATAGATCCCAGGAAAGTTTTGAATGAGGTGGGTTTACCTGTGATAGTCGAACTACGATTTTTGTGTAATGTGTGATCTTGGGTGGTTTAAGGTGTTTTAAACCCAAGATCCTAACCAAAACTAGTTGGTGAATAGTGGAATCTAGAAATGAAAATGTTACAAGTACATTTTATTAGGGTTCATTTTAAAGGTTACTTGCTTACTCAAGAAGGTAGTGGGTGTGTGAGAGTGGTTATAATAGAGATAGGATACTGAAATGAAATGTTTACCACTAAACAAATCTTTTCTTTTCAATGCAAGTCGTAAAGATACGATCTAGAATGCCTCTGCAAATGCAAGTTTTAGTCTTTTCGAATGCAAAAACGTAAAAATAAAATCTAAATGTACAAAATTAAACTCAAAACCTAAGAATGCAGCTACTCAAACAAATAAGTATGCAAAAGAAAACTTCTTCTTTTTGATGCAAAGCACTCTTAAATCCTTTAAGCCACTTGCAAGGTACTCTACTCAGAAAATAAATCAAATTTTTTTTATGCTTTTCAAAGGTGAGAGACAAAACTGAAATTGAAAGTAACCTACTATCAAAGCAAAAGCAAAGAACTTTCAGGTTTCCTTATTGAAACAGTAAAAGCTACCAAAACGACTTTCATATTCTTATTGATGTAAGCATGCCAACCATTGGGAAAAGCGTATGAAACCTACTTTTAGACCCAAACAAAGAAAATGACCTACAAAGAAGTATGGTTTGGTAAAGTCAGGTCTGCACATAAATAGTGCAGTCAAGGTCCTGAACAACAGCAAAGACACTTGAGCTTTCACTACAAAAAGAAAACTAAAATCATAAGGGAGGATAAGAAACCAATCTAAAGAGAAATTTCACTCAAATAGATACAAACAGGGTCAAGTAGACTCAAGAGGTTTCAAATCCAGTGGAAATGTAGCAAGTAGATTTAGTCGGACTCAAATCAGGGTACAAAACACCAAACTGGTCCCCAACCCCCCAACTTGGGTTAACAAGCCCCAAAACTTTCCAAACTATCCCAAATTGATCAAAGGAGGTCCAAATCATGAACATAGGATCAGTACAAGGATAGAATACCACTTACAGTGGTTTAACTCAGACCTAGGGTCATTAGGGACCCCAAAAAATGTAGCCATAACCCCCCCAAACAGGTCAAAACCCAAAAACTTAGTTCCAGGATGTGTGCGCTACTGTCTATGAGGAATACTAGCGCCCAAACAGGGGAATGCACTACTGTGCTTCACAACAATAGTGCACATGTGGGAAAATTTGAAAAAATAGGGCTAAAACCCCCCACACCTGATCTAATAAGGGTCTGTAAGGGCTAGGAAGGGTCTATAAGAGCCAAGGAGGGTAAAACAGAGCCAAATAACTGATTCTAATCAAGAAATTGAACAAATACCTTCAAACAAAACTGAAGAAATGACCTTGGATACCCCTAAGCAGATAGGCTTTCCCTAGCGGAGTCGCCATTCTGTTGTGAGGGAAATACACCTATGGTTCAGGGGAGAAACTACCAACTTACATGGATGAAAGATACACCTACAAATGTTCTACAAGTACAACTAGTAAGCAAAGAGATAAAGGTTAAAGAGGATGTGTACCTTATTAAGAAGGTTGATCCCAACCTTTCTCTTCCTTGCTCTTCAATTTTATTCAATGTCGCAATGCCTACACCTGCAAAACAACTTCATACCTTTCTCAAATACATTTTACTACATATATAAGATTGATATTCATGACAGTAAAAGACATCAAATTATAAGCAAATTGTAATAAAATCTAAGACACACATGAATAGGTCATATTTGGAAAGGGAAGAACATCTGATCTTTATTAATGAATGAAGCAAGTACATAGAGTTATATCTTCCTTCAAGCTTGGCACTTCATGAAACCTAGATTCAAGGTCTCCTGCTTCTGTTCTCCAAGGATCCCAGCCTCTAATAAGCTGTGCTAGAGTTTATTAGAAACTGAGGCACAAGAGAGGGGAATGAGGGTATCCATTCCTCCAGCATAACATTGTTATGGACTTGGTCCCTACTCATGGCCCTTCTACCTTCCTTATATAGTCAATGAAGGAGAGAAAAAGCAGTTATAACCGATTAGGAGGTTCCCCAACTAACTCAAATTGACCAAAATTCGAGATTTTGATTGATTCAGGAAAATGCCCTACTCTTCCTACTGCAAACCTGCGCATTTTTCAAGGTGGGCTCTACTCTAGTGAAGCAGAGTTGCATATTTTTGAAAGCAAACGCTACTATCATGCTTAGATACCAACGTTTTTGTGGAAAAATGGCCAAAAACAGGGTTTTCTGATGATTTTCAGTAGGTGGTTTGGTTTGGAAAAATGTTCCTAAGGGTTATAACCATCAAATGGGCCAAGAGTGAGGTAATTTCAACCATATTCAGTGTCCCTAATGACCCTTCAATCCACAAGTGTCCTGTTGTGTGACTAAACTTGATCTCAAGAAGTGTTGTCATGCGGCCGAGCGATGCAAGTGTCGTCACGGACAGAGAAGTGTCATTTTAAGCTATAACACCCATACATTTATAAGAATTAGACAATTGAACACTAAGGCCTCTATATTTCCAAATATGTGTATGTAATTTCCTTAATTTGTAGCCTCCATTTTGTCAACGTTTGTTCTTCAATTTCACGTGTTTCAAAGACATTGAGTATGCACACACATGTTAATAGAATGAACAAACTTCAAAAATTGTTTTTTCAATTATTGTGATAAATTTAATCTTCATAGGCTAGTGTAACATGAATCAAGTGCACATGTAGAAGATGTTTAAAAACATATCAATGAAAGCGTTTACAAAACTGGAATTTTTTTCCATTAATGCACAACTCCAATTATATAATAACAACCATATTGTATATAAGTTAGCCTCTCAGTCTTCCAGAAATATCTTATAGAAAGAGATGGTCAAAAAATAATCTACATCCCGAAAAATAAGTGAGATAACAAAATTATAAATCCAAAAACTGATTTTTCCTTGAAAATCTACCCTCATTACATATTTAAAGCTTGTAATTTTCAGCAAAAAAATGTCCAGCAAGAACTAGTGATTATGTGGTTAATTGTTTTGATTTATTATAAGACAAAATACTATGACATTGTTATTCATTAAAAACTATGACTGAAATTTATTAAAAACCAACATACATCTGTTGGCACGGGGCTAGTTCATAGAAGTTTTGGTTCAATTAGCGACAAGTGGACAACGACAAAGGTAAAGAGTGGCCACGGGCCAAAGCAAAGCAGTAAAAGTGGAGCAAAGTAGTCAAAGAGGAGTAGGAGTTAGTTAGACTTAGTGGTTAAGATATGTCCACTTTGCAAAGTGGACCAATTTTGTAACGACCGCTGAGCCTATAAATATGAGTCGCATTGTAAGCCTTTAGGGCATCTTGTACCTTATTTGATGATGTGATCACATTTTGTACTTTGATCTAAGTTATTGAGGATTAGTTATGCGGATATGTGTCTCTATCGATTTTGTGATTTGTAAGATGGATTTGATGTATGAAGTTTGCTTTTAATCAGAAGGAATGTTTCGGCCTAGAATTTGTCTCTCTTGTTTTATGTCATAGTACGATTACTTGTGTTATGTCACAGTTTTATTAGATCTGTTATGTCGTAGTTATGATATGTACTGCAGATTTGTTAAATATGTTTCTATGATGTGTTACTGCGTAGATCTGATTAATATGTCTTTGTATGCAATAATGGTGTTATGATGTGATTGCAAACTATGTCGATCTTTGAGTTATGTTGTGATTAATTGTTAATGATGCATGTCCTCTTATACTTGCGGAAGATTGGTTCCCGTAGGCCCCTTAGGTGCCTCGGGTGAGACCTCACTCGCTTTGCGAGTGTTGCTGGAAAGGCTAAACCCTTTTTGGGCCGGTATCTATGGGAGTTTTTGTCGAGCTTTGTTGACACTGCGCGAAGTGAACCCCTGTCGATAGATCTGTGTCAACAAGATCCACTTAAAAGGGGATCTATCAAGTGCCGAGAGGGATAAAATCTCTTGAGGTGCAAACTATTTTTTAAAGTGCAAATGTTGCAAGGAAGCTTTTTAATTTATCTAATTTGTGTAGTTTTATATATATATGCCTTTGTAAATGTTTTAAATCTAATTTGAGTTGACATGTTATTTTTTATAATATTTTATTATTTTATAAAAAGGACAAGTGTTAGCTCCAGGATGAGCATGGAAAGCGTTACACATCCCCCTACTGAGCTGTAGATTGCACCTCTTCGACGCAATTAATGGGGATGATATGGTTAATTTTTTTGATTTATTATAAAACAAAATATTGTCACGTTGTTATTCATTAAAAAACATTAATGAAATTTATTATAAAAAAAAAATATAGCGACAAAAAATTAATAAAATATAGTGTCATAATTTATTACGAAAAAAAAGTATAATTCCTATTTTCATATGATAAGGACCAAAAAGTAAAATTGGTTATTTTTCATGTTTATTTTCATTATAGAAACATGAGTGAGAATGTATTGGTTTCGTTAGAAATGATAATGTGAAAATAATTTCATTATAAAAAATGAGTGAAAATGTAAAAATGACATTTTGAAAAATATTTAGTATATTTAATTTTTTATCAAATAAAATTTATTAATATTAAAAAGATAGTGTATAATATTTTTGCATCGAGATGAGCGAGATGCTCTAAAGTATACTATGGGGGAGATGTTGTCATTGGACCGAGAGGTGTGAGGTTCTCTACAGTCCAGTATGGGGGAGATGTTGTCACGGAATGTAGCATTATGCTACAAAAAATGAAAAGTAATTAAAAAAATTTCATGTCGACGAGCATAAAATAAAAAATTAAAACCGATTGAAAAATAATTAAAATAGGGAAATTGGTTAAACACATAGCCACATACAAGATGAAGCTCAATAAAGACAAATATATAGGTGTCAAAGCACTAAATTCTCATTAATCAATGTACAATATATACAAGAGAATGACCCTTGGATTCATCTTCCAAGTCGTCTCTTGGACTTCTCAGTGACTCTTGGTCTTCTTCTCATGTGAATAGGAAGACACCAAGGATTAGGTTCCCAAAAATTCCCCCCTTAATCCGAAGGGGTGTATATGAGTCCAGGAAAAGAGATTTGAATATCTGGGAGTGGACAGCTACCAACTGCTGAACATTTCCATCTTGACAATCCAAATTTGCCAAGCAAGTTAACAGAAGTTGACATCTCCAACTAAATACAAGTGATCTTTGAAGTGGTGGTTTTGGATGACCACAAACCAAAAGGGCCATCAAAAGCTGAAATATTCTACTAAGTGGATGGTTTAAGGTTGACCACAAACTATCGAACTTGGCATGAAGGCTCGAAGGTTCTGTCTAGAACTTGGCATGAAGGCTCAGAGGTTCTGTGTAAAATGGTGGTTTTGGTCTGACCATAAAACAATAGAGAGTTGAAAACAAGAAATGAATAGCTATAACCGCTGAACATTTCCAACTTGACAATCATTTTCCAAGTAATCTAGTTAGAAGCTGGTGGATTTTGCTAATAGAAGGTGCTCTCAAAATCAGTGGTTTTGGGATGACCATAAACCAATAAGAGCTTAGTCGAATATGGCTTTGAATTTGCTAAGGATTGCTTGTTCCAGATCACTTGTTCTCGCTCGATTGTTTATGACTGTTTATCATTCCCCCTGTCAAGAACAACGTGAGGAAGGGAAAATATCATGTTGGTTATGAGTGTCAAAAACTAGACACAAAATACCACGAACTCATGAGTACTTTGGAGCATGGTTCTCTTCTGTCTTTTTTCTACATCTCTGAATCTGGCCTCTGAAACTAACTATGGATCAAGATTGCTTGTTCCATCTTGCTTGAGGAAGGCCATGAATGTTTGTTGTCATAATGACAAGACTTCAAAACTTGAAGCTTGACATAATGTTCCCCCCTGTCAGGTACAAGATAAGAAGTAGTAAACTTTTCTGCTGCAAGTTTCACTCTTGTAGGTTTCTTTAGTGTTGAACATCTATCTGAAGAATGGTTATGCTTCCCACAATTTTGATAAGGATAAAGATCAAAACACTGATCTTTCATATGGCCAACTCGATCACAATGTTGCCGTCTGAAACTTTGAACAGGTTATACATCTTCTGACATGATTTCACTGTGTGCTGGTATCTGGTAGAAATCATGTTTAAAGAGAGGGTTGTTCTGAACAAACACTAGTTTATAAGTTAATTACTTTCTTTACACCGTCCTCTTTGTCTTTTGAATCCTGTAGATGATTGATAACAGTTTGGAGAGTTTCTTTTATGATTGTGATTGAGTCGTCTACAACAATAAGTATTAGAGTGTTCAACAACTCTAATATTTCTTTAGTTTGAGACATTGTGAGGATTATGTGAGGCCTCCTTGTGTAGGAAGGACCAAGTAGAATCAATCAACAAACTGAGGGCTTCTTACAACTCCGCCCTTTACAAACAAGACTCAGTAGACTCAAACTCAAAAAGTGAAGGGTTTTGGTCTCATCCGAGAATGCACCCAAATACAATGCAATTGAACTTTTCCTTCAATTTGATACTTTACAAAAAACACATGCAAGTACCAAGAATGCACTAGAACTTACAAAAATAACTGTTTGTAAGTTACAATTGAATGTGAATTCATGAATCTGCTATACATGAGTTCTTGAATGATGTACTTCTACAGTTTCTTCTTTTGAAGTAGTTGTAGCAACAAACTGCAAACTTGTTTGAATCCTTCAAACCAATCTCAAATCTTCTATGAAAGCTCAATATTGTCAACTAGCTGCAATTTTAACAGTGTTTGGGAGAACAAAAAGGGTGCAGGTCTATGTCTTTTCCACCTTTATAATAAGTATATTTTCTAGTACTCTCTGATTTTTTCTTTCATTTCTTTATGATAATAATAATAATATTAATAAACGGGTTAGTGCAAGCTAATGAGGGTCACTTTTGGCACGTTAGATGCAATAGAAAACTGAAAAATCAGGCATCCCTCAACTTACTTGGATTTTTCGAGATACTTACGCAAAATATCTTGCATTGAGTAAATAATATGAAATGTAGGAAATTGAATCATGTTTCCGAATATATAACTTTTATGTATTGAAAATTTGCATAGCTATGTCAAGTTTCATTTTTCCTAACACACATTTTTTTATTTTTCAGGAAAATGATAAGGTATATGTTTTTGTGGGTGCAGCCTTTGAGGGCCTAAATGATGGAATCAAGCTACAAAAATGGGCATGCATGTAGAGAACATATAGCACTAGTGCGTCATTATTTTTCGAAAATTAAATTAGTAATTTTATAATTTTTTTATAATTGTCTAAGTGATCAAACCTCGAAAATAGTACGTCTTTTGTGGGTGCATTCTTTGAAGGTATTAATGCAAAAATCATGAAATGGGGTTTTGATATAACATGGAGGTTAGTGTCTACTTGTGCACCATACAATGTTTTTTTTAAATGATCAATAATTGAAAAAATTATGGAAGAAACACTAACAGTGTGTTTCACGAGTTAAGGAGGTAGGACACAAAAGAAATTGAAAAAAATAGGAAAAATTGATATTTTTAAATAAAAGTTATATATTTGGAATCTGCAGAAAAAAATGCTATTTATGTTTAATATTTCGTCAAAAATGACTGTGTGTAGCATACTGTAATGAGTGGCTAAGCACAGGCTTCTCCAGACACTGGAAGAAATACCCAATTAGCTTTGGTTTATCACTACCATACCATAGGTTTGGTATTACCGAAGCAAACTCCAAAGCATACACATAGGATTATGGTTGACATGCGAGCAAGTGAGTTGGCTTGGTTTAGGCTCTAACAAACATGAGCGCGTTTTGTTTAAATTCAAAAAATTATCTTGCGCTTTTAGAATTTCATAACATGTACGCGTTACATAACTACATAACGTGTACGTGTTATATAACTACATAACAAGTGCGCGTTCTGTAGTGCAAAAACGCGCTAGCGTTATTTAAATCATAAAATCTATGTTTAATACTTGAGAGGGGGTGGGGAAGACTCAAGGCCATTTTTGTTTAATATTTGAGAAGGGGTGGGGAAGGGTCAACGGAATCTATGGTTAATATTTAATAGGGGTGGGAAAGGGTCAAGGGCTTAGAAGGATGTTGGAGGCTTGAGTGGGGAGAGATGAAGGGAATGGGAACATGATGGGCTACAGGGGTGAAGGGCAATGGAGCTTGAGAGCACTATTAGGAATAGAAGAGGTTCTGAAGAGGTATAGGGTTAGAAGTTGAAAGTGAGACTTGAGTGACAAGGGGGGATGGATGGAGGCAAGGGGGACGTGAGAGAGAAAGATAGAATACAAGTGGGGAGAGACATAGAGCGAGGGAGGGAGAGGGACAATGGGGAGGAATGGATTTAAAGGGAGTGAGAGATAGATGGGGATAGAACGAAATAAAGAGATAGGAAGGGAGGGATAGAAAGTGTTGGTGGGAGACATGCAGGGAGTGGTGGCGATGGAGAGAGAGAGAGAGATAATATGAGAGGAGGGGGAAGGGACATAAAGTGAGAGAGAGCGAGAGGGATTTATGGAGATATGGGGATAGGTTGAGGGAAAGATAACATGAGGGAGGGATAGAAGGTGAGAGAGAGAGGTGGTGAGAGAGGGAGGGAGAGAAGGTAGGTTGAGGGATGGAGGGAGAAAGCTGGAGATAGAGAAGGAGGAATTAGTGGGGTGGCAGGGACGAAGATGGTGTAAGGGAGAGAAAGAGACATAGAGGAAGGGAAGTAAAGGGAGTGAGGGATATATACAAGGAAATATCTAGAGAAAGAGATAGGGAGGGAGGGATACAAGGTGAGAGAGAGAGAGGGCATGGGGGAGGGATAAAGCACATAGGGTTAGCATTTAAGGGAGAACGAAGGGAGAAAGTGATCTAGGGACCTGGATAATTGAGAAGATAATGAGAAGATGGATACCCTCCTCCTCATCACCTTCATCACCATCACCATCATCATCAACATCGTCATCATCATCACCATCATCATCATCATCAACATCTTCATCATCATTGTCATCTCTAGGTTCCTCATCAACATCTCCATCATCATCATCATCATCATCATCATCTTCATCACCATCACCATCATCATCAACATCTTCATCAACATCTTCATCATCATCACCACCATCATCATCAACAACATCTGCATCATCATTGTCATCTCCCCCTTCCTCATCAACATCTCTATCATCATCTTCTTCATCATCATCATCATCATCATCATCATCATCTTCATCACCATCACCATCACCATCACCATCATCATCATCATCACCATCATCATCATCATCAACATCTTCATCATCATTGTCATCTCTAGGATCCTCATCAACATATACATCATCATCATCTTCATCATCATCTTCATCATCATCATCATCATTGTCTTCATCACCATCACCATCATCATCAACATCTCCATCATCATCATCATCATCTTCATCAGCATCACCATCATCATCAACATCTCCATCATCATCATCATCTTCTTCTTCATCATCATCATCATCTTCATCACCATCACCATCATCATCAACATCTTCATCATCATCACCATCATCATCATCAACAACATATTCATCATCATTGTCATCTCCCCCTTCCTCATCAACATCTCCATCATCATCATCATCTTCATCACCATCACCAACACCATCATCATCATCATCATCACCATCATCATCATCAACATCTTCATCATCATTGTCATCTCTAGGTTCCTCATCAACATCTCCATAATCATCATCTTCATCATCATCATCGTCATCTTCATCACCATCACCATCATCATCAACATCTCCATCATCATCATCTTCATCTTCATCATCATCATCATCTTCATCACCATCACCATCATCATCAACATCTCCATCATCACCATCTTCTTCATCATCATCATCATCATCTTCATCACCATCACCATCATCATCAACATCTTCATCATCATCACCATCATCATCATCAACAACATCTTCATCATCATTGTCATCTCCCCCTTCCTCATCAACATCTCCATCATCATCATCTTCATCATCATCATCATCATCATATTCATCACCATCACCATCACCATCATCATCATCATCACCATCATCATCATCATCATCATCTTCATCATCATTGTCATCTCTAGGTTCCCCATCAACATCTCGATCATCATCATCATCATCTTCATCACAATCACCATCATCATCGACATCTACATCATCATCTTCTTCTTCATCATCATCATCATCATCATCATCTTCATCATCATCACCATCATCATCAACATATCCATCATCATCATCTTCTTCATCATTATCATCATCATCTTCATCACCATCACCATCATCATCACCATCTTCATCATCACCACCACCACCACCACCATCATCATCATCATCATCAACATCTTCATCATCATTGTCATCTCCCCCTTCCTCATCAACATCTCCATCATCATCATCTTCTTCATCATCATCGTCATCATCTTCATCACTGTCACCATCATCATGAACATCTTCATCATCATCACCATCATTATCATCAACAACATCTTCATCATCATTGTCATCTCCCCTTCCTCATCAACATCTCCATCATCATCATCTTCATCATCATCATCTTCTTCACAATCACCATCACCATCACCATCACCATCGCCATCATCATCGCCATCATCAACATCTTCATCATCATTGTCATCTCTAGGTTCCTCATCAACATCTCCATCATCATCATCTTCATCTTCATCACCATCACCATCACCATCAACATCTCCATCTGTGTTGGAGAAAACTTCCTATGGCTTGGGGTGGACCACAACAGACAGTTGACTACCAGAAATTAACTCAATTCCCAATGCAATGCTATATAAATGACAATGCTAAGATAATGAAGAAGATAACCAACCTCGATCCAAACATTTGATGTAGATCCCCGTTGGAGCTTTCAATCCGTGCACTTGAATCTGCAAATTAGTCTTGACAGCCAATATACAACAAGTGCATGTAATATATAAACGGTATTAACATTATCAATAGCAATGGTCCATGATATTATAAGTAAATTCAACCCAATGTAATATAAACACATTCACAACATTGATGGACGAGAATATGAGTATTTCTATTAATAAATAACAAGAAGTACAATGTGATACGACCTCTTGTCGGCAACCAATCTGAACCAAGATTCAGGTCAATCCACTTGTGCCTCCACCACTTCAATCCTCCATGGAATGGAAAACTCAAACTATGATAGGAGTTTGGAAGGTGAACATAAAGGGTTCACAACTACAAGGATCAATGAGTGTAGACTCAAGATAGGGCAGAAATCTACTAGAGTTCTCTTGCTCTCCTTTCTCCTCCTGTCCATAAGCCATATGTGCTCAATATATAGTCCTCTCAAAGATAGATGAAAGGACACATCGAGGCGTTTCTGGGGAAGATGGAGGGTCAAAGGTCACCAAATGACCGCTTTTTGGGAGTAAAAAGTAATGAACTAGTGGTTTCTAACATTTTACATGCTACCCGTAGGCTATAGTGATGAACTCGCGGGTACGCCCACTGTAATGATGCAGCTAGCGTACAGAGGAAAAAATAGGGAAAAATAGTGTCTCTGGAGGATAAAAAGTGGATCTGAGTCAGTAGAATGGATCCTCTAGGCCAAAGAGTGTTGATGCTCACAAGGTGGAAAATTACGTTGTAACAGATGCCCCCTAATGTGTGAGGTCAGAGACTGATGCTATGATGGCCGAAATACATTATAAATCTCAGAAGTGGAGTGATGGAGACACAAGTGGAAGGAGCGGCTCACTCGTCATAATACAATAGTATGCTTGAGTACATGTCGGTATAGTACAACAATCTTATATAATGGCCATGAATAGGCAGTACATATGTCATAAGTGATTATAGTCATGATCCCTCTACAGTAAGATATGGTCTCCTGCTGAAAAGAAACAACTGGAACAAACTGGAGGTACAAACTGCTGATATCTGAGAGGTGATATCTCAGATGTAAAGTCATAGTCATAAGTAGCATACTGAATTCCACTATCGCCTGGGGTCTTCTACACAAGTCTTCGACGGTGCAAGTCCCATCAAGTGAATAAAGGAGTTGAGGTCGAACTTGATGTGACATCGTCTGATTACCGGTCAATGATGTATACCATTAACAGACGCGAGATAACCCACCAATAATGAAAATTTGCATCAAGGCACAGAGCATAATCATCAAAGTGTGAATAGATGTGTTGAGGTCGAACACTAGGATGAATCCATCGATCAAGGGACATTGATGTATTCCCAAAACCGTCGATGGCGAGAGAACCTGCCACTAATGACTGCAAGCCTCAAGTTCCAGAATAAATGGGTTGAAGTCGATGGAACGAGATTCGCTGGAAGGAGGGCATTAAGGCATCCCCCATCAACCAGCACGAGGTACCAGCTATGCTGAAAGATTTGGAAGAACTCAGGTGAAATAGACTAACTCAATAAGGATGGCCAACATGCAATAGTTAAGATATCTGAGGAGTGGCCGACTCTAGTTTTAGGACTTCCTTTGAACAAGAGCATGAGCAGATGGATAGACTCAGGCAACATAGACTCAATATAAACTGTGCGATGCAGGAGGAATCACAAAGGGCTCCGTAATGACCGGAAGCTTAACCAATCGATGGAGTAAACTGAGAAACAAGTACAACTCCTAAGGTCCAACTATAGTCCCGACTCATAATGTATGGAGTGGAATGAATGCTCTATTCAAAGGCGACACAACAACTTCCAACTAGAAGTAGTAACCATAATCCCATCCGGCTTTTTGGAATATTTGATTTTTTTGGTCTTTTTCATATTTGGGAAACCTTGAAAAAGAATAAAATTACTTATAATACAACAAGTGAGGGAACGAGTGTCAAATAGCGAGCACACTAGTTCCAAGCAGTGGAACATACCTATGATCAATGCAAGGAAGCGTGTGCAGGATGTGGACACTCGGGGGGGATGTTCCCTCAGGGTCAAAAGGTCATCAAATTGTGGGGGGCAAATGTAAGCTCTACAGGGCTTGATAGGGAAAGTGCTCAGGCACCAAGCTAATAACGGAGTAAGCGGGAGCCGACACAAGGCTCAAGCGACAAGCAGGATGATGCAATGCAGTCGCAACTTGATATAAGTGGGGGAGTCCTTGTGGGAGATATCCAACATAAGAAAAAGTAGTGTATGGGTCTTTATCGCAACGTCATGGCATAACTACAAAGGACTCCCAGTCCTAAGGACAAACAATGGCATGGGCACCAGAATGAAAAAAAAGGGTTCTAACTAGGGTACCCATGTTCGGAAAGGCCCTATCGCCACATAACGACACTTCTATAATAGAGTGAGGGTTCTGTGTCAGTTAAGAAGCGGGGTCGCACCTAGGGTTTATGAAAGTGGTCAAAAGGTCAAATGCATAATGCATGTGAAAATGACATCTAACCTATATGCCAGGTGTGAAACGTACCTGCCATAGGTGTGAAACGCTCAGAAACAACTTCCGCCGAAGAAATATGGTAAAAAACGCTACTCCATGACATTGCATTAGTCCAAAACAACATTAAATGGCGAAAACTATAGACAAGTGGGTTTTGAAAATTATAAATAGTAACAAAAATTTACAATCTACAATTCATTTTTACTATTCACCCATTTGGAGTTTTGTGGTTAGTTTTCACCTCAAAGTTCAGCTGCTGATTCTAGGAGCTACGGGCGTCCGATCATCGAACCGTCAGGAGCAGGTTGGTAATCTCATCCCTACCTTCCATTTCAATGTTTTTATTTCAGTTTTCATTTGGTTAAAAATTTTGTTTGCCATGCCCTACATGGTCATGGCGCTACCCGCGGGCTATAACTATGCGGGTCGTGGGTAGGGATGGGTACGCGTAGTCAATGCACACGTTGACTGCGAGTACCCGCCTCTGTGAGCACAACTGCCTGAGGGTACGACCGTGAAGCTAGTTTTTTAAACAAAACTAACCAAATGCTTGGGTTTTTCTCTTTCCAGGATGGTTCTAGAGTGGAGAGAGAGAGAACATGACTTAGTGGATGAGGCCATTCGATGTGCGTGCAAAACAAGCGCTACAAGCATTTGGTTTATACAAATTTTGGAGCATAGGGGGTTTGAGGGCCCAAAACCTATTGCTCCGCCATTTGATAGACTATTGGGATGTCGATGCACATAACTTCAACCTAGATGGGCAAATACTTTTACTGGAAGTGGAAGATATCTACTTCATTACAGGTTTGTCCCGCCGAGGTGAGGTGGCAACCCTTCGGTCTCAATCTGTGGGTGGTGGGATCACCATCCCCGACTATATAGGGAGGTATTGTGTTCCAAATACTCGGGCAGTGGTGAGCCAGGTTCCCATCAGATCCATAGTCAACCTGAGCATGAAGGTTGTCATGGCAACTTTAGTGTGGATTATTGGTTCAAAAGCTCTTCACCGGGCATCTAGGCCAGTTATGTTCTATACATCGTAGTGTAAGCAGCCTATGATATTTGACTGGTGTACTATGCTACTGGGGTCCATGAAGACCTAGCTGATAGAGTGCAAGCAGGGGGATGAAAAAAAACTTTGGATATGGTAGTATTTTGTGCAGCTTCTTCTTTGAGCGTGTTCCGGGGCTCATTCCGAGGGTTGAGGTCCCTCCTCATAGTCTCCGCGACCCAGCCATGACACGGTGGGCCAAGGTCTTAATGTGACAGGGTGGTGGCCATCAGGAATCATCATATACAAAGGATTTCTTTCACTGGTGGTACCGACAGATCATAGCGATAGAGGACCACCCCTATGCAGGGATAGACTTTTGGTAGGATCAAGACATGCCACTCCCCCTAGATGCAGCGTTCAGAGACATTGGTGAGTACTCTTTTTAGGTTTTTGGTATATTAAATTTTTATGTATTTTTTATTATAGGTGTAAATGGAAAAATCATTTTGGGGGTAGTATCATGTATTAATGTTTGACTGTTTGCTCGCAGACAAGGGCCCAATGAGACCCGATGGTTTTTCGAGACATCGTCATCGGGGCAAGGGTGATGAGATAGTAGGTGCTGTAACAGAGCGGACACTACAGACTCTGCGGGACAACCTATCACGGATGACCGCTAGGGTACCACAGGTAGAGGTGGTGCAACTACCAAAGGATATGCAGTGCCAGGTAGTGGGGGTGCCGGGCAACTAGGTGCGACTACTGCTGCGTGTCGCGAATGCAGTGCATTATTATTATCAGACACACCCCGTTGGGGCGGAATCTAGGCCTCCTCGTAGGGATTAGACATCTCGGGTTTCCATTTTGTATTGATATGTATATTTTGAGAGCTATGGGCTCCAGTTTTGTATCATGACACTACCATTTTGGACATATTATTTATAAAAACTTTGGTTTACTAGTTCTACTATATGTATGGATGTACAAATGTATGAATGTATCTTTTATTTGTGTGCTTCATTGGGAATGTGACAAATGCCAATCTAATACATAGTTAGCGTATGCATTAGATATATGATTAAAACTTCTTGGAACATGAATGTATGTAATTGAAACAAAATGTCGTTCCAAGAGTCTTACCTTTAGGAATTTCCGTAGTAACGTAGGATCCCTCACACGGTACTGACCATTCAACTGAGACACAACTAGTTGTGAATCCAGGTGGACTTCTAAAGACTGGATACCATGTGAAATAGAATCCCGAAGTATCTCAATGACGACACTATACTCAGCCACATTGTTAGATGTAGGACCAAGACAAGCACCTCCTGAGGACACAACTAGGTGGTCAGGTGAGAAAATGTCACCTACCCAAATTTTGAGAATAATTATTTTATTTTGAAAAATACTTTATGCTAAATTATAATTACAAAGTTTTGTAATTATGACCAAATTTGGTCAAAGATGATTGTAATGACTCATTATTATTATTTAATAAATTAAAATAGGAGACAAACACTCAAGAACGCTGTTACAAGAGTGTTCATTGACCCGCTAGGAGGAATGGAAGCTACTAGAAGGCATGGGACAGATGGAAGCATTTGCATTCCACCACTAGCTGTTGGTTATGGGACAACTACCCCTAAAATTATGGCATTATTCTCTAGGTGGAGGAGTGAGAAGGCAGCTCATTTAATGACCAGTTAATCAATAAAAAGGCCTAGGCAGCCTATATAAGGAAATTCGAATTGAGCAGGCAGCTCTTACAATATTTTCTGCAAAAATATTCCTCATGTGCATTAGGTGATGACTAAGAGATTCGAATTAGGGAGGCTATGTGAGAGTTCAATTGTAAGTCTGCAAATTAATTCTGAGAAGGAAAACGAGAGGTGCTGGTGCAGGTCCATTTGACTGCTGAGTATTTAAGACTGGATGAACTAATTGCTGCATGCAAGTTGAAGACCTAAGCTTCAACAGTTGTTTCCTCTTTTTGGTTCAGTCAACAGGCTCGGGGGTCCTAAGGCAGGCATCTTGGCTGTTTTTAGGAGCAGGTTGGGTGGAACAGGCTTCTTGGGTGTTTGTCCACTTATCTACTGGTTCAGGTTCTACTTGTTCTTCTGTTAATTCTTGCTTTTAATTTCTGAAAAGGGATTATGTTTTCTTTTAGAGACTGAATGATTGAATGAAATGCTTCTCTGTATTTTTCCCCATGCTGTTCTTTGCATCGTACTCCAGTATAGAGAAGTAGATTAAGGAAAATAAGTGATAGGCAGAATGCCATTGATTGGAAAGATGATTATAGTAATGTTCTTGTCAGAATTCTGTCCTATATTAAAAACACAGTAAACATTCCAATCAACCGCAGTATATAATTCATTTAATTAATACAGGAAAGAAAAACATAGTATGTTTATGCACAGTTCTATATATTTCTTTTAACTCTATTTTTTTTTAGCTAGGAAGCAAATGCACATCAATCTTATACATTTCACGTTTTTTTTTATGCAATTGTATTTTCAAGAATAATAATAGCTGGAAGAATTAATTTCTGCACAAGGTTTATATGTTCCCATTTCAATTACATCTTTCTCATATAAGAAATATCGTGCAATTCAACATTTATTTCCTTAAAGTTTTCAAGTAAAGGATAGTCTAGAATTATAGCATCTGCAAAATCTATTCTCTGCACAAAATTATTATATGTAAACCTATTATCTCATCACCCATTTCATTCCGTAGTTAAAATACAAAATCTACGCACAGTAGTACCAAACCCTATGTTACCACATGCCCTAGTTTCTGCAATATCCTTCTAATGCACAGCTCATAAACCTCTCGTCAAACTATTCATGGCAAACTTTAGACTTCTCTTTTCCAAACCCTAACTAGCATTTCGAAATTTCTTCAAGACAGTATTCACCATTTAGCAGAAAACACAATTAAGTATGAATATTTATGGACAGCTCATAACCCTAGTAAGAACACATCTCAACATCACAAACATTCACATCATGAAACCTTGTTATACAGGTTAAATTCCGGGAACAAAGGCACTTTGCAAGCCAGATAACGATAAAAAACTATAGGTAGGATACATTGCGAATTAAAATAGACACCGTGGATTTTTCATTACAAAACTTTTGATAGTCGAACTTATCTCAAAACTATCCCAAAACTTAGACGTCAACAACGATGGTGAAGCTACAGGAAACTGTTATCGACAACAACCATTGTTGTTCATTATTACAATAACACTTATTTGCACATTTCTTAACCCTCATTTCAAAACACAACATTTCTTTGCAAAATCAAACTGTTATTCATAAGTGCAAGAGAACCTTAGGTTCCGGGTCCTTTCCATCCAAATGAATTTCAGAGTTACATATCATACCTGTTAGGATTCCCCGGTACGCATGGCTTAAACCTTTTTCAACCAAATCATTAAACAAGATCATGGAGCAACAAAAAAAACACAGGGATACACCCTTATCAAATAGCAAGTAAACTATGATCACGAAGTTCTTAACAAACAGTGCAACTAGGAATCAAAGGAGCCGAATGGCCATTTAAACCAACGAATATTATCCACTGTATCATATTCATCAAAGTAGGACTAAAAAAAAAAACTCAACACTTGGCCATAACCAAAAACAAGTCGATAAGTTCCAACTCTCAGCATACGATAGTCACCATCACACCTTGCAAAAGGGGGCACCTACGAGGTTTTTAAGAACCACCGGAGCTTACCAGGAGAAGTAGAGGCATTTTTCATTCTCCATGCTCACACAGGAACCATCTTAGAAGTGGGTACCTGTAAAATTACATTTCGAAGGGGATTAAAATAAGAAGATACAAGAAAGCAAACAAGCAATGCAGTATTATTCATTATCGTAAACATTACCTTTCTAATCGGAGCTCTAATCAGTGGCACACCACACCAACAAAAGAACAACGAAGCCTGGTAGCAACAACAACAACCACAATTTCAAAACCCTGAGGATGATTTCAGATGGACGACCCGAATCCCAATTTCAAACACTCTCATCAACTGACAGAAGAACACTTATATCTTTAAAGAACTATATCGTGGCTCTTATGCACAGATGCATAAGCTTGAAACCTGTAACTTCATCACTCAGGTCCTAGGTTCAAGACCGAGGAAGGAGTCCTCTTTTCATAGAAACCATCAACCCTGCCTTCCAGCATTCTGTTGGCCCTGCTCACCTCCCACTAAGCGTAACAATGAAGACAAGAAGGACAAAGGTCACGACTTACCTATGCATGTTTAGGGTTTCATCCACCACCCTAGATCTTACAAGCGATCAACAGTGGGTAGTGGCCAATCCTGGCACGTTGTTTTTCAAACCAGTGATGCATTATTACCATTTAATTGCTACATCTACCTATTGCCATGTAAGCGGATCGAGAGCTCGTGCATGGCACAGCTCAGCCTTAGGTTGGCACTCAATAAAGTCACAAGCACGTGAAGATCTTACAATCAAGCCTCCACTTCATTATCGAGCTAATCAACATTAAATGCCAAGACTTGTCAATGCCAGTGGTTCGTGTCCAGAAACCAAGCTTTATACCTTGTCAACATCGCATCAGTTGTTTGTTAGGTTCGACTCTATAGTTTACCGACATGCATCGAATTATTCTATGTTAGGTTTGGCTCGTATTTCATGTTAGTCATTATAGTTATGGTTGCATCGTATCATTTATAACATGCGCTATCATATGGTGGGAAATGTATTAACACTTTATAATTATCAATATGTCACTATTATAGCTCGTGTTCAGACCTAAAGCAATAAGCTTATCCATATAAATGTTCACATAGTGTTAATCTTTGGATAATTGGAGACCATATATAGAGTTAAGACTTTAGCTCTGCATAAGTGCAATTTAATTACTATGCATATTATATAGTGCACATTTTAGCATACATTTTCCAAATCATAAAATGAATGTGAGTCTATAGGCATGGATAAATGAGTGATACACTTTCAATTGCTAAGTTCATAAGCATAATCACCATACGCACCATATAATATATATGTTAGCCTTGTATTGCAAAGTCTAACGACAAATGTAATACTATAGGTTCTAGTTTAATTGGTGACGATTTTCACTTCGCACTAATCATACTTTTCATAATTCAACTATGTAGCGATAAATGAAATAGCATCATTTCAGTATTTTGATGACGTAATTTTATATTTCAGAAGGGCTTGAAGGTCAGCATGTAAACTAGAATTACTACCGAAATATTCATACCTCCAGTAACTCGTTTCACAAGGACGTACTTAGCATTTAATTCTACCTTGGCATTGAATTGAAAGACACTTTAACATTAATGTCGTATAAATTCTTACCTGCTTTCTGCATAGAGAAACACGATTCAAATGACTTAGCTAATCATAGCTAAGTAAACTCCGAGGTACCTCGTAGGACCCCTTCATCATCAAACAAGCAAACTTTCAGCTCCACATCAATATCATCATAATAGTACAAACTTATAACAGCATATATTTATACTTAGAACTTGAGCAAATCTGTAAATTGTATTCCTTGCATAATCATTAAAAGATCTGTTGTCAAGAAGTTTAGCATCCGTTTAAATCTGAATAGCAAATGTAACCATATCATGTTTATTTGGGAAGTATGATGTGTCATAGTGAAGAAATTTATTTAATTTATATTTTCCGCATTAATGACTTTGATAATTATTCCTATTTTTTTATTTTTTTTTGGTAATTTTCGGGATGTTACATGTGGTATCAGAGCTCATGTTCGAACTCTAGGCCTTAAAAGGCCCAAGAAACACGCAACATAAATTTTCTGACTGCGAAATGTTTTACTAACTCAAGTTAAATTATTGTTATATACAGAAAATTGCTTTTAAGTTACAGGTATGGGAGGATCAGCTGAACATATGGAGGACAAATTTCCACCAAACTACCATAGTACAGGACAGCAATTTGAAAGAGAAGTCCATGGAAATCTGAATGACAATTCATCAGAGCTATTATGTTCCTTTCAAGAATTAAAAGAAGAGATAAGATAAGTAAAGCAAGACAATGAGAGAATTCTGAGAACACAAGAGGAATTAAAGCAAGTATTGTTCGATCAATACCCAATAGACGAACAGGGTAGGGAAGTTGAACATACTTCCAAAACTGAAGACTTACCTTATGAGGTCAAGAGTAAACAAGTAAAAACTGATGATGAAAACAACAGCTCAACATCGTCAGGAACTGCCAAACACCCACGTAAAAAGAAACGCAACTATTCTAGCGATAGCAGTGAAGGAGGTTACAAGCCAAAAAGGAAAAGCCATAAACAGTACGAACAAATATCTAGGGAGTTCAAGAAAATCAAACCCCCAACTTTCAATGGCGAAACAAAGAAAGGAGAGACAGCTGAGGCATGGCTGTCGAGCATGAAAAAGTATTTTCAGATTACTTAGAATCCTTAAAGGTAAAAATGGAAATTTATAACCTAACCGGGAAGGCATATATTTGGTGGTAGGACCTCAAAAGAGTAAAAGGCATAAAGGACAGAAAGGTGAGTTGGAGTACTTTTAAAAGATACTTCAAAAAGAAATTCTTATCTGATTAGTATTATGAAGAAAAATCCAAAGAATTCTATGATCTAAAGCTGGGAACGATGAACATGAAAGAACTGAACAATAAGTTTCTAAATTTGCTAAGGTATGTGCCATACCTGGCAGAAGAAAAACCCAAGGTTCGGAGATACCTGAGTTGCCTACCCTTCAACATCAAGGACATAATAGAATACGATAACCCAAAAACGTTAGAAGAAGCCATGAGAAAGCAACTTTTTGCTTTGATTAGAACAGGAAAAGAGAAGGAGTATCTAACTGGAAAAATCATAAACCCAGTAACTTTGAACAGAAAAAGAAAAATTTCAGGTTTAGTGGCAATTCTGGGTTCCAAAAGAAAAAATTTCAGAATCGAAATTTTCAAGGGAACAGTTCCAGAAATAATCAGCAGTAGAAATTTACAGCTCCTAGAAATGTTGCCAATGTTGCCAGAACCAATGATCAGAATCCACCTATAAAATGTTTTGAGTGTCAAGGTCCGCATTATGCCTCAGATTGTCCCCTTAGGAAGCGGACAACCAACCAGATTCATTCCATACAAGTTGAAGCTACAGTGGGAGATTTGGCATGAGAAATACCCAGAATTAATGCAACATTAGACAATCGGCAAGCAGAACATCAAGTCTCAATGGTAGAGGTTGAATGTAAGCTACAAAACCATCCAGTTTCTATTTTGATTGATCCAGGTGCTAGTTTGAGTTATATATCACCAGATATTGTAGAAAGTTGTAAGTTGAAAACAGAAAAATTCAATAAATCCTGGTTAGTTAGACTAGCAACAGGAACAAAAATAAAAGTTTTTGATTTCGTGGACAGTTGCGTTTTATCTATGAATCAGCTAACAACACAGATCAAGTTAAATATTCTACCTTTAGGATCATATGACATCTTAATTGGAATGGACTGGTTAGAAGCCCATCATGTCATCCTATATTGTTATGAGAAAAGTTTCACTTGTTTGAATGATGAAGGATAGCAGAAGTGAAGGGTGTTCCTAGAAAAACATCCCTTAGACAGATTTCAGCTATGCAAGTAAAGAAAGCAGATAGAAAAGGGTGCCAAATGTTTGCAGTAAATGTAGTAAATGAGGAGTTATGTACTATAGCAGACAAATTGAAAATAGAAGACATACCTGTCCTAAATGAATTCCAAGATGTTTTTCCCGAAGAGATTCCAGGATTACCTCCTAAAAGAGATCTAGATTTTACTATTGAGTTAATACCAGGTGCAGTGCCAAATTCCAAAGCTCCATACAGGATGAATATACTAGAGTTGAATGAGTTAAAATCTTAGTTGAAAGAGCTGATTGATAAAAAGTATATAAGACCTATCGTGTCCCCTTGGGGAGCACCGGTCATTTTTGTTAAGAAGAAAGATGACACCTTAAGACTTTGCATAGATTATCGTCAACTAAATAAAATGACGATCAAGAATAGATACCCATTGCCCCGCATTGACGATCTATTTGATTAGCTGCACGGAGCAACAATATTCTCAAAGATTGATTTACGGTCAAGATATCATTAGGTTTGGGTGAAGGATGAAGACATTTTCAAAACATCCTTTAAAACTCGATATGGACATTATGAGTTTGTGGTCATGCCATTTGAGTTGATTAATGCCCCGACAACGTTTATGTGCCTAATGAATAAGATTCTGCACAAATACTTGGATAAATTCGCCGTTTTGTTTATCGATGACATTTTAGTATATTCTAAGAGCAAGAGCATGATGAACATCTGCGTATCATTTTGCAATTTCTGAGAGATCACCAGTTGTATGCTAAGTTCAGTAAGTGTGATATTTACAAGGACAAGATTCAGTACTTAGGACACATAATCTCCAAGGAAGGAATTTCAGTTGACCCCGCTATGATAGAATCCATTAATGAATGGCCAGTCCCTAAAGATGTGTCAGATGTATGATCATTTATGGGTATTACTGGATATTACAGAAAATTCATTGAAGGGTTTTCAAAGATTGCAAACCCCATAACGTCCTTGCAGAAGAAAGGAAAGAAGTTTGTGTGGGATCAGAAGTACGCGGACAGTTTTAAAAAGTTGAAAGAATTACTGACTACAACACCTGTTTTGAGGATTGCAGATCCTACTAATGATTTTGTAGTATGTACAGATGCATGTAATGACAGACTTGGAGGAGTCTTAACACAGGAGGGACATGCTGTAGCCTATGAATCTAGAAAGCTGAAAATACATGAGAAGAATTATTCTACTTATGATCTGGAATTATTAGCAGTAATTCATGCTTTGAAAATGTGGCGTCACCACCTTATTGGCAAAAAATTTACCTTAATGATGGATAACATGGGGCTGAAATATTTACTAGATTAGACAAATTTGAATGCTAAGCAAGCTAGATGGCTAGCTTTTCTAAGTGAATACGACTTTGAAATTCAGCACATTAGAGGGAAAGAGAACAAGGTTGCTGATGCGTTAAGTCGTAATGCAAGGATAAATTTCATTGCAGCCATCAACACATATACATCAGATTTGGAAAAACAGATTTTAGAAGGGATTAAAAATGATGAGGAATACAGAAAATTACATGAAAGGGCAGCAGAAAACAGTTCTGAAAATACTATGACAGATTACAGTTTGAAGGAAAATGGATTGTTGTTGTACAAAAATAGATTGTATGTACCCAACATACCAACAGTAAAAATTATGATTTTGGATGAGATGCACAAAAGCCACTACTCTTGCCATCCAGGTTATCAGAAAACCATCACTATGTTACGAAAGGAATACTATTGGCTCAGAATGAAGGATGAAGTAGCAGAATATATAGCTAAGTGTTTTGACTATCAAAAAGGTAAAGGCGGAACATCAGCATCCTGCTGGATTATTACAGCCATTACCTATACCTAGCTGGAAATGGGAAATCATAAGTATAGATTTTATCATTGGGTTACCAAAGAATCAAAGACAGAATGACTCCATCATGGTGGTAGTGGATAAACTTAGCAAGGAAGCACATTTTATTCCTGTAAAGACTACTCATAAGGCTCCAGACATCGCAGAAATTTTCATGAAGTAGGTTTTTCGACTGCATGGGATACCAAAGGTAATAGTTTCGGACCGTGACTCAAAATTTACAGGAAATTTTTGGAGGTCCTTGTTTAAAGGGTTGAATACCACCTTAAATTTCAGCATTGCATTTCATCCCCAAACAGATGGACAGACAGAAAGGGTGAATCAGATTTTGGAAGACATGCTAAGACTGTATGTTAAGAATCAGCCTGGTAAATGGGAGGACTACCTGCATTTAGTAGAATTCGCATATAAATATCACTACCAGGCATCAGCCAGGCTTAGCCTGTTTAGGAAATGTAACACACCAGTTTCTTGGAGTGATCCAGTTAACAAGGTTATTTTAGGACCTGAATTGTTGTAGGAGTTAGAACTAATTGTGAAACATGTACAGAGAAATCTTAAAGCTGCCCAAGATAGGCAGAAAATTCGAGTAGACCTCAAAAGAACTCATAGAGAGTTCCAGGTTGGTGAGCATGTCTTTCTTAAGGTAAGGCCGAAAAAGAGTTCCTTGAAATTGGGAAGCTGTGCCAAACTGGCACCCAGGTATTGTGGTCCTTTTGAAATTTTTTCAAGGGTTGGACCTGTGGCATATCAATTGGCCTTGCCCTCAAACCTCAAAATACATAATGTTTTTCACATTTCATTGTTAAAGAAATATGTACATGATGGTAGTCATGTAAATTGGAATGATGTTCAGGTGGAACAAGACGACGATTTTCCGGTGGAACCAGACTGTATCCTCGGAAGGAAGGAAACTTTACTCCGGAATCGCACCATTGAGCAGGTAAAGGTGCAATGGAAGAAACTTAGCCCAGCAGAGGCAACCTGGGATTTGGAAAGTAGTATGCGGGCAACATACCCAAATCTGTTTCAAGAACACTCAAGGAGTGAATAAACAACATTGAGGACGATGTTGAGACTTAAGGGGGGGTGTATGTCACCTGCCCAAATTTTGAGAATAATTATTTTATTTTGCAAAATACTTTATGCTAAATTATAATTACAAAGTTTTGTAATTATGACCAAATCTGGTCAAAGATGGTTGTAATGACTCATTATTATTATTTAATATATTAAAATAGGAGACAAACACTCAAGAAAGTTGTTACAAGAGTGTTCACTGACCCACTAGGAGGAATGGAAATTGCTAGAAGGCATGGGACAGATGGCAACATTTGCACTCCACCACTAGTTGTTGGTTATGGGAAAACTACCCCTAAAAGTATGGCATTATTCTCCAGGTGGAGGAGTGAGCAGGAATCTCATTTAATGACTAGTTAATCACTAAAAAGGCCTAGGCATCCTATATAAGGCAATTCGAATTGAGTGGGCATCTCTTACAATATTTTCTACAGAAATATTGCTCATGTGCATCAGGTGATGACTGGGAGATTCGAAATAGGGAGGTTATGTGAGAGTGCAATTGTAAGCCTGCAAATTAATTCTAAGAAGGAAAACCAGAGGTGCTGGTGCAGGTCCCTTTGACTGCTGAGTATTTAAAACTGGATGAACTAATTGTTGCATGCAAGTTGAGGACCTAAGCTTCCACGGTTTCTTCCTCCAAGTGGTTCAGTGAATAGGCTCGGGGGTCCTAAGGCAGGCATCTTGGCTATTTTTAGGAGCAGGTTGGGTGGAACAGGCTTCTTGGGTGTTTGTCCACTTATCTACTGGTTCAGGTTCTACTTGTTCTTCTGTTAATTCTTGCTTTTACTTTCTAAAAGGGATTATGTTTTCTTTTAGAGACTGAATGATTGAATGAAATCCTTCTTTGTATTTTTCCCCATGTTGTTCTCTGCATCGTACTCGAATATAGAGAAGTAGATTAAGGAAGAGAAGTGACAGGCAGAATGCCATTGATTGGAAAGATGATTATAGTAATGTTCTTGTCAGAATTATGTCCTATATTAAAAACACAGTAAACATTCCAGTATAGCATCAACCGCAGTATAGAATTCATTTAATTAATACAGGAAAGAAAAACACAGTATGTTTCTGCACAGTTTTGTATATTTCTTTTAACTCTATTTTTTTTAGCCAGGAAGCAAATGCACATCAATCTTATACATTTCATGTTTTTTTTTTATGCAATTGTATTTTCAAGAATAATAACAGATGCAAGAATTAATTTCTACACAAGGTTTATATGTTCCCATTTCAATTACATCTTTCTCAGATAAGAAATATCGTGCAATTCAACATTTATTTCCTTAAAGTTTTCAAGTAAAGGATAGTCTAGAATTATAGCATCTGCAAAATCTATTCTCTGCACAAAATTATTATATGTAAACCTATTATCTCATCACCCATTTCATTCCGTAGTTAAAGTACAAAATCTACGCACAGTAGTACCAAACCCTATGTTACCACATACCCTAGTTTCTGCAATATCCTTCTAATGCACAGTTCATAAACCTCTCGTCAAACCGTTCATGGAAAACTTTAGACTTTTCTTTTCCAAACCATAACTAGCATTTCGAAATTTCTACAAGACAGTATTCACCATTTAGCAGAAAACACGATTCAGTATGAATATTTATGGACAGCTCATAACCCTAGTAAGAACACATCTCAACATTGCAAACATTCACATCATCAAACCTTTTTATACAGGTTAAATTCCGGGTACAGAGGCACTTTGCAAGCTAGATAACAATAAAAAAACTACAGGTAGGATACATTGCGAATTAAAATAGACATCGTGGCTTTTTCATTACAAAACTTCTGACAGTCGAACTTATCTCAAAACTATCCCAAAACTTAGATGTCAACAACGATGGTGAAGCTACAAGAAACTGTTATCTACAACAACCATTGTTGTTCATTATTACAATAACACTTATTTGCACATTTCTTAACCCTCATTTCAAAACACAACATTTCTTTGCAAAATCAAACCATTATTCATAAGTGCAAGAGAACCCTAGGTTCCGAGTCCTTTCCATCCAAATGGATTTCAGAGTTACATATTGGGCATGTTAGGATTCCCCAGTATGCATGGCTTAAACCTTTTTCAACCAAATCATTAAACAAGATCATGGAGCAACGAAAAAAACACAGGGATATACCCTTATCAAATAGCAAGTAAACTACGATCCCGAAGTTCTTAACAAACAGTGCAACCAGGCATCAAAGGAGCCGAATGGCCATTTAAACCAGCGAAGATTATCCACTGCATCGTATTCATCAAAGTAGGAATAAATAAAAAAACTCAACACTTGGCCATAACCAAAAACAAGTTGATAAGTTCCAATTCTTAGCATACGATAGTCACCATCACACCTTGCAAAAAAGGGCACCTACGAGGTTTTCAAGAACCACCGGAGCTTGACAAGAGACGTAGAGGCATTTTTCATTCTCCATGCTCGCATAGGAACCATTCTAGAAGTGGGTACCTGCAAAATTACATTTCGAAGGGGGTTAAAATAAGAAGATACAAGAAAGCAAACAAGCAATGCATTATTATTCATTATCGTAAACATTAACTTTCTAATCGGAGCTCGGATCAGTGGCACACCACACCAGCAAAAGAGCGACGAAGGCTGGTAGCAACAACAACAACCACAATTTCAAAACCCCGAGGACAATTTCAGATGGAGGACCCAAATACCAATTTCAAACACTCTCAGTAACCGACATAAGAACACTTATATCTTTAAAGAACTGTATCGTGGCTCTTATGCACAGATGTATAAGCCTGAAACCTGTAACTTCATCACTCAGGTCTCGGGTTCAAGATCAAGGAAGGAGTCCTCTTTTCATAGAAACCATCAACCCTACCTTCCAGCATTCTGTCAACCCTACTCGCCTCCCACTAAGCGTAACAATGAAGACAAGAAGGCCAAAGGTCATGACTTACCTACGCATGTTTAGGGTTTCATCCACCACCCTAGATCTTACAAGCGATCAACGGTGGGTAGTGGCCAATCCTGGCACGTTGTTTTTCGAACCAGTGATGCATTATTACCATTTAATTGCTACATCTACCTATTTCCATGTAAGTGTTGGGTCCAGGAAATGCCCCTTTTGGCTACCTCTATTACACCTTTTTGCCCTAATTCCATCCTATTTTCATGAGCTATATCCATGTCTTTACAGATCAATCTATAACATTGACAGGTATAATTTGCTATTACTTTATTTGTTTTTATGCCTAATATTGTTAAATATGGATCTTAGTCCTTGGTTTATACTAATTTATGTGACTTCATTTAGCCAAGGTCTAAAAGCGCAGGTGTATTAGCCCAGCAGTGCCAGTTGTGACTCTTCAAGCGTCAGCTCCTCATATTTTAAGGGACAACGCACCCTCCATGCAAGCTGTAACAGATTTCCACTGTAACAGATCCCATTGAAGAAGTGTAATGTCCCATGTTAAGGATTTTATTAAAATGGCAGTTTTCCAATTTTTTTCCCTAGTTCGACCTTTGACTAGTTTTGATCTCTAGGTCCCAAATTTGCCCCAAATGATCCCATATCTTCTGAGAAGGTAAATGAATGATATTAGAACATAAATATGTGTTTCAAGGATGCCTTTGGACCTTTCAAATAATTCTGCAAATACTCTTTCAATTTTCGTCAATGTAGTTAACTTTACTAGTGATTTTCCTTTGACTAGTATTGGTCTCTAGGTCTCAAATTGACTCCAAATGCCTTCAAATATTCAAGGAAGGTGTATGAATGATTTTAGGACTTGAATATGATGTTTAGGTATGACATATGGCCACCAAAAGACCTCTGCAAACTCTCTTAATATTCTGGACCAAGTATGCAATTTCACTAGTAATTTGGGGTTCAAATCCCCCTGGGGTAAGTACTGAAAATGGCTTCCCAATTGCCTCCGAACCCACTCAAATTTATGAAAAGAGGTAGGGAATGTATTAAGGATTTTATTCAGGTCTCATGTGCACCATTAATTGATTATTACATCTGTTCCAACCCTCTCCCATTCAACTGCAAAAATCACCAATTCGACCGTTGGGGAAATGACACTATTTCTTCTCCCAATGCAATTAAACTGAGTAAAAATACTTCAAATGCTCAAGTACAGTACATGAAACTTGTAAAATACATACATGGCAGTCTATTAATCACAAATTCATTAGAGAATCATCCATTCATTCGAAATCATCAACATTACATTGATTCACAACAAGGTAGTGGGGAAATGGCACTGTTCTTTCATTAAAATTGAGATTTATGCATTTCTATTAGGAATTTCGACCTGAAAATTTCTGGAGATGAAGAACAGAGTATTTAATTCATATTAAAAAATAAATGGGGCATTCAAAGCTCCCCCAAAGAGTACAATAGCTCACCAAAAACGTCCTCCCTCAAGGATCAAGAATATGCCATCAAAACTGGAAATGGTTGAAGGAGTGAGCTGCAATAGAAGAAACCATGAGATGCCCTGTAGCTTACACCTGCAAATACAGACTCCATTAAATATCCAAATGAAAGGTCTGAATGGCCTTTCCAATTGCCAACTTGGATGGGAATCTTTCACCCTCGAAATTGGCTAAGGCAAGCAACTAGTCATCCACTAGCTCTCCCTCTTCACAAATGCAATTGCAAATTCTACAAATGATCAAAAGCTGGTTTCATTTTTTTTTATTGACATTTATAAAGTTCTAATTTCCTCCATGGGTCGAATTCCTTCCAAGAGACTCATGCCAACTAAATTTGGGAAGAGATTCCAAAGAACGCCACTTGTACAACAATTCCTAGTCTCCCACTTCCACCAAATCACATGTGGAAGCATATTAGCTGCCCTAACACCCTTGAGCTCCCTCTTGGAGTCTATTTTTAGCCCTGACATGTCATATATGTCATATGTCAACTTTCAGGTCTGATTTGTGTCATAGGTGTCATAGCAACTTCATCATTGTTGTCATAGAGCTAGGGAATCTAGCCCAAGTGTCTTACTAGCTCCAAATTGCCTCTTCCTCTTCCATGGGAGTTACTCTTCCTCTATATTTCAACCTCATTGACTCATGAAAAGTATTATTGAAATTATAACTTATCCCAAGAACATTAGGCTTCCCATAGATTCGAAATTGCAAGAAGAGAATGCCATGTGGCACATACATTCTAGCTTGTGTGGGTCCCACTTGCTCTATGTGTCTTCATGATCAAATGCCACTTTGATTTTCACTTGTATATATTTATTTAACTCCTTTATTAAATATTTATGCTATCCTAATGTTCGAACATCATTTATTAGCCCCATTATTCACAATCCCAAAGCTTCCACCCCAAACCTAGGAAACTAGTAATTTCCCTCCTTGGCAATTATTTGACCTTTAGCATCAATTTGACAAACACTAATGAATATGGCCATTATGACCCAATGACAATTTTGGGACATGACAAGAAGATCCTAGCTACAACAGATACGTGGCATTCCAGCTGTCAAGTTTGTTGATCCAATTGCTATCGGGATAGCAACATCCTTCAGAATTAACAGCACTATTCAACACGTTGTATCAGTTAGCTGTAACTGCGCAACATGAAGATCATAGATCTTCATTGCTGTGCGATTTTTGTGGATCTGAAACTGTCTTTATTTTTGTATAAATTCCAGAAGGCTCTCGTAGCCTGGGGTTGGACAATCATTACTTGTGTAAGCTATAATAGAGCATTGAGGCTCATGATCTTCCATTAATAATATGAGAGCAGAATTATTCACTTCTGAGTTTTAATTAGCTATGACTCTCGGCATCTTTGTTAGAAGTCTAGGGCTCGCCTTTTCACAGAGATAGCCGATTTAATTAGGTAGAATAGTTTAATTTCATTTTTGTTGTGTGGTGTGGAATGTTGTAGACATTGCTGGTAGCTGTAACAGAGATTAGCTTCTTGCTGGTAGTTTACAATTGCATCTTGAATAGCTGTAGCAGAGTGGTGTGACAGTCGACTGTGTAGGATAATTTAATTAATTGCATGTGTGTTTTAATCAGCTGTGACAACCAAGCTCTATCCCAATCAATTTGTAGTTATTTATGCTTTCTAGGACTTCCAGTAATCATCAGTAGAGTTCAAGCTTGTATTTCAATTCTGGTTGCTTTTGTATCTTTAATTGCATACATAGATTAGACAGATAATGATAGAGCTACAGTAGTCACTGGATGGATCATTTTGGTAAAGGTTGAATGTTGTAGTTTGATGATCATAAGGATTTAACTTCTTGCAAAAGAAATCTAGTTTCATTTCATTATTAGATCATTAACTTTCTGGATTGATTATGTAAGAAGGATTGTTTCAATTGGGATTTGTAGATGTGTGAATTAGGTTAGTTTGCTTAGGGAATGAGCTGGTTGAGCATCTAAGTAGGATCATTACTTACATTCATTAATCAACTGCTTAATCTGTTTATGCATAGACTGTGCTTATTACCCTTGAAATAAAAGACCTTCCTGGGTTTGACAATTTATATTGATCATTCTGTGTGTTAGCTTTAATTAACTGACATATAGAGTGCCCAACATTTTGGCGTCGTTGCCGGGGATGGTAATAGATAGACAGAGTTAGTAGTTGGTTTCATTTGATTTTACTTTAGTTCAATTTTTTTTACGGCATGCATGAATACAAGAAAAACAAATCGGGAACCCCCTTTGAATACTAACATTGCAGGTGGAAGAGGTCGAGGTCGTAATGCATGCCAGGGAAGACACACATATATTGATGAGATAATTGCTAAAGCTGATTCTTCCACTAGACCACAGCGGAACTCTACAGGCAGGGGAAATTCTATTCCTCCCAATATTGAACATTCAGCATCCACAGTGGAGAATACAACGGGACCTTCAACTCTTGTTGCAGAAAGTAAACCTCCTGAAGATAAGGGAAGTGTTGTAGGTGCACCAGATAGAGAGGAGATTTATCATATTGACGGAACCAGAGTTACTGAAGAGGTGTGGGTTGAGACTTGCAGAATAGTAGAGGAAGAAAGAAGGAAAGAAGAAGAGAGGAGAAAAGAGGAAGAAGCTAAAGCAGAGGAAGAACGCATAAAAGAGACTATTGAATTTTGGACCAGAACCATGGTTGGTAGAGAACAGGGGGGTGAGAATGAACATGAGGACCGCCGGGAGGAAGAAGGAGAAAACAATCAGCCTGGTAATACGGTGGCTACATTGGAATTCCCCATCCTTCAGACACCTGGAGAAGCTCCTATGAAGAATATTTCACCATCAGTGCTCCCTAATTTTCATGGTAAGTCCTCTGAGGATCCTAATGAGTTTCTTTTTGAGTTTGATATCCTCTGTCGCAGCTATGATTACACTTCTAGTGCTCAGAAGCTGAAGCTATTCCCAGCCACCTTGAAAGGAAATGCTCTGCACTGGTTCATGAGTTTGGGTCGTGAGACCATTGCTACCTAGGACCAAATGAAGAACACATTTCTTTCTAAATATCAAGAAAGATGAAGAGAGTTTGGAAGACTTTGTGGAGAGATTGTTGTATAATTTGCAAAGATCTGGTCATGCTGAGATTGGAAAGGATGTGCTCAAGATCATCTTACTTAGAGGAATTAGGGAAGATTTCCTTGATATGTTGAATCTTCTAGGAAAAGGGGATATCTCGAAGGAACCTTTTGAAAATATTGTTGAATTATGTCGAAGGTATTCCAGGGGATCCTCCAGAACCAGCAAACAAGACAAGGACCGAGACCAGGATGTCTTTACTAGGACTCAGAAGTTAGCTAGTGGAGGTGCCACTTGGGCAGAAATAGGAACTTACTGAAGAAATTTAAAACAGACATGATGAGTTCCCTCTCCTCAGAGTTGGATGCCATGAAGGAAAAACAAAAACAAGTAGTAGAAGATCTTACACTTGGAGTATTCTGTCCTAAATGTAGAAAGAAACATCCACTGAAGGAGTGCCTGTTGGACAAAGCAGAGGTATGTAGGATATGTGAACTTGAGCATGAAACTAAGGAGTGCCCTTCATTACCTAAGGTTAAAGCAGTCCTGCAGGCATCTATTCTTGATGTAGAGCCAGCATACTTTATGGCACAGAAGAGACCATGGCAGCCTAGAAACCAAGGTATGAATCCAAATCCAACATTTTTTCTGCATAATATGAATACACAATTCCCTTCACATTATTCCAACAGCCAGTGGCATCCATCTCAGAACCCAATGCAAAATCCTAATTCATGGACACCATGGCCACAACAGTCAAACCAATCTCCTTGAAATTCCAACTGGAGAAACTCTTTCCAAGGAAATAACTTTCCCAATCACCAGACTCACTATCAACAATACCCTCCTCAACAGTATTAGCATCAGCAGTATCAGCAACCACAGCTCCCTTTCCAGAACAATGCCACACCTATGAATGCACCACTTCGACCACAGCTGCCTGCACAACCTAACCCGAACCCAAACAATAAAGCAGTCCATCAATTTGAGACTGCCAACATGTCTGCTTATTCCATTACTCAGATTCCCTACAATGATATACAATTACGATTAGGGAGGGTAGTGGAGCCTATTATCACCGAGGATGTGTCATCCCCAGTGATTGGAACTGGAGTAAGTCAGCACTATCCAGCAAGCCCCATTATTGAGGATGCTGATACTCCTACTAAAGCAGCAGTTGAAACTCAGGAAGCAACACACGATCTGCCACAGCCTACACAGTTGAACGGAGAACCACCATATCCTGAATGATTGCAGCTGCAGAAGACAGTGGAACAGCCCCGATTTGATCTCGTGGGAGAGTTGAAAAATTTATATGTTAAAATTCCACTGTTACAGTCCCTTCGTGATGTGCCTATTTATGGTAAGACAGTTAAATATTTGTGTGTTAAGAAACCAGGAAGAAGGCCCAGGGATCCTCCCACCGTCCACGTGCTGGGAAAAATTTCAAAATTAATAATGGGAAAGGCCCCTATGGCAAAGTATGATGACCCTGGGAACCCGACTGTTACAGTGCACATAGGGAACAGACGGATTCCAAATGTCTTGGTGGATTTGGGCGCGGCTATTAATGTTATGACCATAGAGACTGTGAAGAAATTGGGACTCACTAATATGCGGCCAACCCCTACTGTTTTGGAACTTGCTGATAGATCAACAATCAAGCCTGAAGGAATTCTAGATGACCTTGTAATCTTAGTGGATTCATGGAAATACCCTACATACTTTTTGGTGTTACAGCCAACATATCAGTTGGGGGGACACCCACTGATCCTGGGAAGACCATGGTTGGCCATAGCTGATGCCGGTATCAGCTGTCGGTCAGGTTCTATGACCATTTCAGACGGGACTGAGATCAAGAATCTGACCCTGTACCCTCCAGCTCGACCAAGCACAGAAGCTGATACTCCATTATGGGCAGATTTGGAGGAGGAAGAGGGTGTTCAGCCACTATTAACCATAGGGAGAGCCTTGACATTTAAAGATGAAATAGAGGATGATGCCATTAATAGTTTCATCAGTGAGCCCACGTTAGTCAATAAGAATGTTTATCAGATCTTGGACAGTACTTTAGCTGCAACAGAACAAGAAAATCTTACAGAAGAAACCATGATCGGTGAGGACAATGTAATTCCTGTACTTAAGAATTTGAAGACTGTTCCAGTGGAAATTGAGCCAGGAAAAACATTGAATATCAATCCTAATCTGGCACCTAGAGAGCTAGAACAGCTAGTCACTCTGCTAAAACAACGTAGGGGAGCTTTTGCTTGGGAGTACACAGACATGAAAGGAATTCCCTCTCATCTGTGCACTCATCACATCTATATTAAAAGTGACTCCAAGCCTGTATGCCAACCCCAATGAAGGATGAACTCGAACCTGAGAGACATAGTGAAAGAGGAAATCCAAAAACTGTTGGAGGCTGGATTCATATATCCAATTTCAGACAGTCAGTGGGTTTCTCCACTTGTGATCGTGCCAAAGAAAAATGGGAAATGGAGAGTCTGTGTGGATTACAGAGAATTGAACAAGGCAACGTAGAAAGACCATTTCCCCTTACCTTTCATCGATTAGGTCCTTGATACCTTGTCTGGGAAGAAGTATTTCTCTTTTCTAGATGGCTTTAGTGGCTATAACCAGATTCAGATTGCTCCAGAAGATCAAGAAAAAACCACTTTCACTTGTCCCTGGGGAACCTTTGCATACCGAGTACTTCCTTTTGGGTTGTGCAATGCACCAGCTACATTTCAGAGAGCAGTGATTGGAATCTTTTCAGAAATGGTGAATGATTGCATGGAAATTTTTATGGATGACTTTACTCCATATGGTGACAGTTATGAAGAAGCATTGAAGAACTTAGAAAGGGTCCTGAAACACTATGAATACAGCCAGCTCTCTTTGAGCACTGAAAAGTGCCACATGATGATGAGTGAAGGCATAGTGCTGGGGCACTTCATCTCTTCTGATGGTATCTAGGTGGATCCATCCAAAATCAAGGTAATTGAAAATATACCAACTCCTGGAACACAGAAGGATGTACGTAGCTTCCTGGGGCATGCTGGCTATTACAGAAGGTTCATAGAAATTTTTTCCAATATAGCTTCTCCTTTTTTCACTCTGTTGATGAAGGATGCATAATTTGTCTAGAATGATGCATGCCAAACATCGTTTACTGAGCTAAAGAAAAGGCTGTCTACAGCACCCATCTTGAGAGGACCCAATTGGGCTCTGTCTTTCCATATTTCTTCAGATGCTTCAGACACTGCCATTGGAGTAGTTTTAGGACAGTAGGAAGGTAATGCTCCTTATGCTATTTATTATATTAGTAAAAATATTTCTCCTGCTGAACTGAATTATACTGTCACAGAAAAAGAATTTCTTGCCATTGTTTATGCCATCAATAAGTTTAGACATTATATTACTGGATATTCCACTTTTGTGCACACTGATCATTCTTCTATCAAGTATTTAATGAATAAACCAATCACAAATGCTAGAGTTACTAGATGGCTGTTACTGTTACAAGAATTTGATATTACAATTATTGATAGACTAGGAAAGGAAAATTTTGTTGCATATTTCTTATCTCGACTTACTAACAGTGATGACAATTTACCAGTCGAAGATTCCTTCCCTGACGAACATTTGTTTGCAGTATCAGCTCATTCCCCATGGTATGTAGATATTGCTAACTTTTTGGCTGCAGGTAAGCTTCCAGCACATCTGTCAAAGAGAGAAAGAAGGAAGATCATACAACGAAGTACTAGATACTGCTGGATTGATGGCCATCTTTTCTACACAGGGCTAGATTTAGAAATCAGAAGATGTGTTAGAGAAGATGAAATTTTCAGCATTCTTGAAGCTTGCCACGATGAGCCCTGTGGGGGACATTTTGCTGACAAGAGGACAGGTCATAAAGTTTTGAGAATGGGCTATTTCTGGCCTACATTATTCAGGGATGCGAAGAAGTATGTTCAGGCATGTGATAGCTACCAGAGGATGGGCCAAACCAACATATTAGATGAGATGCCTTTACATCCACAGCTTGTGGTTGAACCATTTGATAGGTGGGCTCTAGATTTTGTAGGGCCTATCAACCCTCCCTCAAAGCAGAAAGTTCATATCTTGGTTTGCATAGACTATATGACTAAATGGGTGGAAGTTGTAGCCTTAGTTAAGGCCAATGATCAGGCTGTGATTGATTTCCTGTACGAAGAAATTTTTACTCGCTTTAGAGTACCCAAGGAGATCATTACAGATGGTGGACCACAGTTTGTATCTCACAAGCTGGAAGCACTGTTGCAGAAATTTCATATTCAGCACAGAATAACCTCACCATATCATCCACAAGCCAATAGGCAGGTGGAGAGCACAAACAAGGTTATTGAGGCTATTTTGACAAAAACAGTGAAGAGCCATCGTAAAGATTGGGCTGAAAGACTTCCAGAGGCACTCTGGGCCTATCGTACTACTTGGCGTAACACCACTGGTTTTTCCCCATATGAGCTAGTATATGGCAAGAACGTTGTTTTCCCAATTGAATTTGAAATCAGAACTTTGAAAACAGCTGTTGAAGCAAATCTGGATTTATCAAAGGCTTAGAGGAATCGACTGAATCGACTCAATGAATTGGATGAGAAGCACACAGCTGCAGTGCATCATAAAGCTTTAATCCAACAACAGCGCTCTAGATGGCATGACAGATTTATAAAGAAAAGAGTCTTCTAGGAAGGAGACGAGGCCCTGTTGTATGATTCACGGTTTAAGAGGGATTTTAAAGGCAAATTGTGCACTCGTTGGTTGGGACCCTATCATATAGATCGGGTATTTGATAATGGAATAGTCCGATTGATCACCATTGATGAGAACAAAGTACCATTATTCGCAAATGGTCATCGGCTGCGACTGTATCATAGGCCGATCTCAAGGGAGGCTTTTATTTCACAAGTTGCATCTGTTCATGAGTATCAGTTAGCGCCAGGACAAGGATTTTTAAACCCTGTGAATTCCTAAAAGTTGCAGTTTCCACACATATTTTTGTATATAAATAATCGATTTTTCTTTCATTCTGTATTTTATCTATTTTTAATTTTTTTTTCTTGCACTTGATCGGTTTGTTTTGAAGAACTGTGTGCAGGGACTTATTGGAGGAGTAGCAGCTGTGACGGGGCCAGATGACTGCAGAAACCCCATATTCGTTCCTGGTCTAATAAAGCTCTTTGGAAAAAATGGATATTTCGTGGTCTTTCATAGATTAAATTTGCTTATACTACAGTCTTTCGCAGCTGCAACTCCGCCACAATTGTCCATTCTGCCAATTTCACAGCTGCGACTCCGCTACATTTGTCTATTCTGCCAAATTTTGCAGCTGTGACTCTGCCACAATTGTCCATTCTACCAATTTCGCAGCTGCGACTCCGCCACTTTTGCTCATTTGGCCAAATCCCGCAACTGCGACTCCGCTACTTCTGCTTATCTTTCTAAGTTGGTAGCTGCTACTTCGCCATTTCCGTCTCATTTTTACTCCTTCCCAGTAGCTGAGACTCCGTTACTTTTGTCCATCCCGCTAAATATAGCAGTTGAGATTCCGTGACTTTTGTCCGTTTTTCTAAATCTAGCACCGCGGCTCCATTCCTTCCACTTAATTATCGCTCCTTCCGTACAGCTACGACTTCGCCATTTTTCATTTCTTTTGCTAGATTTCGCAGCTGATACTCTGCCAATTTGTCTGCTCTCCAATTAATGATGCCAATAATGATGTGACTAGGTGTCAGTTTTGGCGCTTGCTCCACATGGTCCAACCATGATCCACCACGAAGGAAATTTCGGATACCTTGAGTAGCTATCAGCCTGGGTGGCAAGAACCACGTACTTTGGCACATGTGCATTTACACCCACCAGGACGACGGCCAGCCGCAATGATTAATTCATGGCTCAAACTCATAAATGCAAGGTACGGGTCCTATCTTTTACATGATTTGGTAGAGAATTAATATGATAATAACGATTATGTCCTGTCATAACCCTCGATTAATGAACCCATTTGAATCACACTTTAAAGATTAAGTTAAAGGCCATAATTGTGATTATTCCTTTTCCATCACCTTACTCAATTTTGCACCTGTTACTCCTATTTTCCAATCTCGTCGCTTCCATAGAACGTTCATACTATCATAGACTAGCCTGAAACTTGATTCTTGAACCCCAACGACCCTTTGCATGTTTGTAAGCTGCAACTCTCCACTTCTAAACTAGAAATTGTTGAGATTTGAACCTTGAGGAGAGGTTAAAATGGGAAATCCAATCAGACACGAACCTGTGAATACAGACGCTGTGCATGCCAATGCAGAGGTTCTCACTATTTTCATAGCAGCAGGTTGGATGGCATATTTCGAACGGTTGAATGGTTTTCACATAGAAACCGCATTGCAATTTGCCCTCAGCCTGACTGATACTCATGCTGAGGTCAGAGGACTGCGCGTGGATGTTATAGAAGAAATCATAGCTGAGGTTACTGGTTTTCCCATGGTGGGAAAGAAGTCATTTGGGCGGAAAGTACATAATGAGAATGCAGTGAGGGAATTTCTGTCAGTACGAGAATAGGTCATTCCAAAGCTCTGTGGGTTAGAACTGGCATCCTTGCCACCACCATGGAATCAAGTGGCAATCTTTGTGAAGAGATATATTTCTTGTGGAGGTAGGTACCAAGTTGTTTCCTTCTCTGAACTTCCCTTATTGTCTCATTTACACCATGGTAATTTAGTTAATATACCATTCTACCTGCTTAAATCCCTACAAACCATGGTTGGATATGCAAGAACTGCCCAGCACCCAGTTTCCTCCCTTACTAATCATGGTTTAATAAAGTTACTGGTCCTAAGAGCCATTGCACTTCGTAATTTAACTTGGGAGTAATTTTTCGCTGGAGATGCGCCAATCAGACAACCTGTATTAGAAGTGGGGGGTGCTGGTGATGATAGTGAGGACCGGAGTTCCTCAAATCCAGTTGGGGGGAGGCTGGAGTAGTAGAAATCCAGGCCAACGACGAAAGGGAAGTAGATAAAGGGGAGGCTGGAGTAGCAGAAAACCCTATAATTGGAGAAAGTATGATGGAAACCCTAGAGCAAGAGGTAGAAAAATTGGAATCTGTAATTGCAGAGGTAAATACTCAATTGAAAGAAGCTGAAACTGGAGCAGCTGTTGAAGCTGCGACAGTTGAAGCTGCAATTACAGAAGTGGGGATTCAAAAGGAAGGATATCAGCCAGAAACAGTAGCAGAAGGGACCGTGGAAGTATTGGAAGTGGAGTCCTCTTCAAAAATAAGGGGCACCATTATTGAAGAAGAAGAAACCAAGGTGAACACCCCTGTGTCAAAGAAACGAAGAATAGAATCAAGAAACAGGGGTCATACACCCATGGTAGCAAAGAGGAAGAAGAGTTGGACTGTCAAATCATCAGTAGCAGCAAGTGGTGAGGAACACCTAGTGGGATTGATGAGGAAAAGAAGAACTCGGTCAGTAGCAGCAACGGAAGCTGTGAGAGTGGCAGTAGCAGAAGTAACTGTAATAGCAGCAGAATTAATAGGGATAGTAGCAGAAGCTGATATAGTGGATGTTGTTGGGGGTAACAGTGGAACACCCCTATCAGAAATGACAGGAGCAGTTAAAGGGAATAGAGGGTCACCTGTGTTAGAAGAAGCACATACAGTAGGGGTAGATATAGAGATTCCTATTTTGAACCCCAAATTGTCTACTGTTACACAGGAACCCTCTAGGGAAGAACCCCAAATCGAAAACCTCCTGTTTGAAAATGAATTATTAAAGGAGGAAGTGCAGACATTATGAAAGGAATTGGAAAAGTGGAAGGGAACAGCTGGAAGACAAGTAGAGAAAAATTTGGATACATTAGCAAATGCTGGAAATTTGCTGGAAAACCCATCTTTTTGCATTTGAAAATGAGAAGTATGGGGAGACTGTTTGCCCAGAATGTGGAGATATATTTTCTTCAGCAGGACACAGAGTTGTTGTGTTGGGACTTGCATCACATAGTCATGTACAAATAAAGGAGGTGGAAGAAGGAATGCCAAGGATCGAATTGATAGAGGAGAATGAGCCAAGAATGGAAGAAATCCCTGATTTGAATTTAGGGGATGAAATGGTACAATCCCAGCCATCAGGGGATACTGAGCTCCTTCAGGACCAGTCTTACCAGTCAGAAAAATCTGATAAAAACCAGAGACAATCTCAGCAGTTTAAAGAATTTGAGGAACAGGAGACTGTTACACAAGAACCAGTACCCTTGAGAATGTTTAAATCTGTAACTCAGATAGAAACATTTGATGTGGAGAATCAGGAGGGAAACACTGTTACACAAGAACTAGTGTTTCCAAAATCATTTGCTACAGTGGCAACACAAACTGAGATGGCTAAGATTGAAATGAAAGACTCGGGTGCTGTTACACAAGAACCAGCAGCCCTAAGAATATTGACTGAGACTGTAACACTGACCGAGGAAGATGAGATGGACATGGAAATGAAGAATGTTGTTACACAAGAAACATCATCCTTAGACCTCATGGCTGATACTGCACCACATGCACAGACCATTGCAATCCCGATAGAAGATGAAGTTGTCATAGTGTTGAGGCAAGACAAGGAAGTCATTCATCTAGATTCTGATGATGAAAAGGAGGTAGAAGACAGAAAGATTCAACGACTAGAGAAGAAAATTCTCTGGTTAAACCTTGAATTGGATAAATGGCTCAAATGGATTGAACAGTTCAAAGAAGGTATGATCCCTCTCCAGGAGCATAAGAATGTCCTTAAGGGACTAAGAGAAAAATGGGTTGAGGAGCTATTCTTCCAGAAAATTCGGTGGGAGAAACTCCAAGAAAAATTGGAAGGGTTGAAGAACCTTGAGTCCCTGCAGTAGGACAAAAACCAAATGTATAATCTTTCTATAGAATTGATGAGTTGCAGAGCTCCATCCCCTTCTTATCCTGTCTTCCTCTATGAGCAGAAAACCTTATTTAAATTGAAGGCTCTCAAAGATGGAAGATCATTTGAGTTGGCAACAGTTGATCAATTTCTGGAGACTTTTTTGAAGAGTGACTTTGAGGATCAGCATTTGTTATGTGAGTTATATTTGCATGATAGGGCTTGCTATATTACCGTTCCATCTGACCCTTTACCTGTTCTTGGGGATGTTCAGCTGAGGGAATTTGCCTCCTTTGTCATTAACCATGTAATATGGAAGGATTCCTTCCAAACCATCCTCAGGAATGAGGAGAATTCTACTCTCTGGATTAGGGAGGAACCTCATAATCCACCAGCATTCATGGCCAGTCATGCTAAATCCCTCAGGGTTCCTTCAATTGCTCAATATTTTGGGAGCCTGCGAGATAAACTCCTTACTACATGCTTCCCAATGATTCTTAATATGCAGCAGGATGCCATGGAAAGCTGTGAATACAGATGGTTGTACTCATCCTCATCTTTGAAGGAAATGGATCCATAAGGCTTCGAAAATTCTAGGCAAGCCTTTACTAGGGTGCCTAGATATGTGCAGTGCATGCAGAGGTGTGGACCTTGGTGGATTAGTTTAAGATTTAAATTCCCCCTCATTTGGTTGCCTATAAGCAATTCTTACAGAACCAGTTATGCTCTAACATTAGAATAAGAAGAGAGTTGGTGGGAGCATTGGGTATACTGCTATGGGTTTGTCCCTTGAGGGGAGGCACCAAAATTTGCTTATAACATCACCAATCTCCACAGATTTCACTCAGATTCAGATTCAGACTAAGGGAGGTTGTTGCATGAGGTCATGCAATTGGATAGTTGGGGGGAGATGTTGGGTCCAGGAAATGCCCCTTTTTGGCTACCTCTATTACACCTTTTTGCCCTAATTCCATCCTATTTTCATGAGCTATATCCATGTCTTTACAGATCAATCTATAACATTGACAGGTATAATTTGCTATTACTTTATTTGTTTTTATGCCTAATATTGTTAAAGATTATGGATCTTAGTCCTTGGTTTATACTAATTTATGTGACTTCATTTAGCCAAGGTCTAAAAGCGCAAGTGTATCAGCCCAGCAGTGCCAGCTGTGACTCTTCAAGTGTCAACTCCTCATATTCTAAGGGACAGTGCATCCTCCACGCGAGCTGTAACAGATTTCCACTGTAACAGATCCCATTGAAGAAGATCCTAGTTGCAACAAACAGGTGGTATTCCAGCTGTCAAGTTTGTTGATCCAATTGTTATCGGGACAGCAACATCCTTCAGAATTAACAACACTATTCAACACGTTGTATCAGTTAGCTGTAACTACACAGCATGAAGATCATAGATCTTCATTGCTGCGCGGTTTTTGTGGATCTGAAACTGTCTTTCTTTTTGTATAAATTCCGGAAGGCTCTCGTAGCCTGGGGTTGGACAATCATTACTTGTGTAAGTTGTAACAGAGCATTGAGGCTCATGATCTTCCATTAATAATATGAGAGCAGAATTCTTCACTTCTGATTTTTAATTAGCTGTGACTCTCGGCGTCTCTGTTAGAAGGCTAGGGCCCACCTTCTCACAGAGATAGCCGATTTAATTAGGTAGAATAGTTTAATTTCATTTATGTTGTGTGGTGTGGAATGTTGCAGACATTGCTGGTAGCTGTAACAGAGATTAGCTTCTTGCTAGTAGTTTACAATTGCATCTTGAATAGCTGTAGCAGAGTGGTGTGACAGTCGACTGTGTAGGATAATTTCATTAATTGCATGTGTGTTTTAATCAGCCGTGACAGCCAAGCTCTATCCCAATCATTTTGTAGTTATTTATGCTTTCTAGTACTTCCAGTAATCATCAGTAGAGTTCAAGCTTGTATTTCAATTATGGTTGTTGTTGTATCTTTAATTGCATACATAGATTAGATAGATAATGATAGAGTTACAGTAGTCACTGGATGGATCATTTTGGTAAAGGTTGAATGTTGTAGTTTGATGATCATAAGGATTTAACTTCTTGCAAAAGAAATCTAGTTTCATTTCATTATTAGATCATTAACTTTCTGGATTGATTCTGTAAGAAGGATTGTTTCAATTGGGATTTGTAGATGTGTGAATTGGATTAGTTTTCTTAGGGAATGAGCTGGCTAAGCATCTAAGTAGGATCATTACTTACATTCATTAATCAACTGCTTAATCTGTTTATGCATAGACTGTGCTTATTACCCTTGAAATAAAAGACCTTCTTGGGTTTGACAATTTATATTGATCATTCTGTGTGTTAGCTTTAATTAACTGACATATAAAGTGCCCAACAGTAAGCGGACCGATAGCTTGTGCATGGCATAGCTCAGCCTTAGGTTTTCACTCAATAAAGTCACAAGCATGTGAAGATCTTACTATCAAGCCTCCACTTCATTATCGAGCTAATCAACATTAAATGCCAAGACTTGTCAATGCCAGTGGTTCGTGTCCAAAAACCAAGCTTTATGCCCTATCAACATCGCATCAATTGTTTGTTAGGTTCAACTCTATAGTTTACCGACATGCATCGAATTATTTTATGTTAGGTTTGGCTCGTATTTCATATTAGTCATTATAGTTATGGTTGCATCGTATCATTTATAACATGCGCTGTCATATGGTGGGAAATGTATTAACACTTTATAATTATCAATATGTCACTATTATAGCTCGTGTTCAGACCTAAAGCAATAAGCATAGCCATATAAATGTTCACATAGTGTTAATATTTGGATAATTGGAGACCACATATAGAGTTAAGACTTTAGCTCTGCATAAGTACAATTTAAATACTATGCATATTATATAGTGCACATTTTAGCATACATTTTCCAAATCATAAAATGAATGTGAGTCTATAGGCATGGATAAATGAGTGATACACTTTCCAATGCTAAGTTCATAAGCATAATCACCATACGCACCATATAATATCTATGTTAGCCTTGTATTTCAAAGTCTAACAACAAATGTAATACTATAGGTATAGTTTAATTGGTGATGATTTTCACTTCTTTTACTAAGTTCTTAGCACAAGCACTAATCATACATTTCATAATTCAACTATGTAGTGATAAATGAAATAACATCATTTCAATATTTTGATGATGTAATTTTATATTTCAGAAGGGCTTGAAGGTCAACATGTAAACTAGAATTACTACCGAAATATTCATACCTCCAGTAACTCGTTTCACAAGGACATACTTAGCATTTAATTCTACCTTGGCATTGAATTGAAAGACACTTTAACATTAATGTCATAGAAATTCTTACCTGCTGTCTGCATAGAGAAACACGATTCAAATGACTTAGCTAATCATAGCTAAGTAAACTCCGGGCTACCTCGTAGGACCCCTTCATCATCACACAAGCAAACTGTCAGCTCCACATCAATATCATCATAATAGTACAAACTTATAACAGCGTATATTTATAGTTAGAACTTGAGCAAATCTGTAAATTGTATTCCTTGCATAATCATAAAAAGATCTGTTGTCAAGAAGTTTAGCATCCATTTAAATCTAAATAGAAAATGTAACCGTATCATGTTTATTTGGGAAGTATGACGTGTCATAGTGAAGAAATTGATTTAATTTATATTTTCCGCATTAATGACTTTGATAATTATTGCTATTTTAATTTTTTTTTTTTATTTTGGTAATTTTCGGGATGTTACCGAAAATAACCCAAGCAGCAGAAGCAAGCTAATGTGTATGACGGCTAGCACCATCCGTGAATCCTAAGAATGTAGGAAACTCCATTGACATCTGTCAATCAAACGCAAGCTAATCAACAGACCTGAAAACCGAAAGAAACTATGTACAGAAGTAACTATACAGTAGTGTACAAAAGTATTAGCCTGAACCAGAGGTTCAAGCGTAATACCGCTTGAGGTAGAGCCCATTTCTAAGATCCTTCAAGACAGTCCCCTCATAGTCTTCTAATTCATAGGCTCCTTTTTCCAGGATATGCCTCACAATATAAGGACCGTGCCACATGGGGTTGAACTTGCCTTCCCCCAGGGGTTCTTTAGCTTGGTCAAATAAGAGGACCAAGTCACCTTCGGCATATTGTCGGGGACGGACAGACCTATCATATTGAACCTTAACACAACGTTTATTGGCATCTATAGCCATGGTGGCATCTCGACACTGCTCGTCAAGTTGCTCAAGGTGGATTAAACGTTGCTCAAGATCCGTCGTATCTGGGAGGAGCTTTATGGCCAGTTTAAGCGAAGGAATTTCGCATTCAATCGTTAAAAGCGAATCCACACCATGTACTAGTTGAAATGGTGAAAACCCGGTGGTAGTCTTGACTGTGGTTAGATATGCCCACAAAGAAGGATATAACAAAATGTGCCAGTTGGTCTTGCTTTGTTGGATGGTACGTTGGAGAATGGTCTTCAAAGACTTATTGACTACTTCAACTTGACCATTCGCTTGGGGATAATAAGAGGATGAGTGTTCTTGATGAAACCCAAGCTTGAGAGACAAATCTTCCATCATTTTGCTCTGAAAGTAACTGCCATGGTCAGTGACACTCTCCTTCGGAATACCGAACCGAGTAATAATCTGATTGAACATGAAATGGGCTGCTGTAGCACCATCAGCTTTTACGGTAGGCATGGCCTCAGCCCATTTGGAAAAGTAGTCCACGACCACTATAATATGGTGATGCCCCCCAGCTAAAGCTGGTTTGCAATCCATGAAATCCATCCCCCACTTGGTGAAGGGACCGACGGTGATGACTGGATGAAGGGGCACTGGATGCGAGTGTATATTCCGAGAAAACACCTGGAAAGGGTCGCATCTCTTCACAGTGTTAATACAATCCTTAAATATTGAAGGCCAAAAGTAACCAGCTCGCATAATACGTTGGGATATAGCAAGCCCGGATAAGTGACCGCAACACGCCCCTGCATGTAAATCATTAAGCACCCTCTCCGCTTCTTCGTGAGTAAAGCAACGACGGAGAATAGAATCCTTTCCTCGGTGATACAAAGTGTCACCAACGATAGTATAATCTTTAGCGTGATGTTGCACACGTCGTCGCTCGTCCCATGAATAATGCGGAGGAAACTTCAAAGTTTGTAGATATACAATGACATCCCCATACCAAGGGTCCTCGGACGAGATAAGAAATAAGTGTTCATACAAAAAGGAATCTTCATGGATGACATCCTCATCAAGTCTCGGAAGGTTTGACATAAGCTCAGCAAACACCAACGATTTCACTGATTTTGCCGAAGCAAAATCGAGATCGAACTCCTAAAGGATCACAATCCATTTATTGTACTTCCCCCCTATAAGGCGTCGTGATAGCACGAACTGAAATGGATTGATATGTGCTACAACTATGGTTGTTCTAAGCAAAATATAGTGTCATAACCGTTGGACTGCATGTACAGTTGCAAGTGCCAAATTTTCTACGTGATTATATCTTAGTTTAGCGTCTACTAGATTTCAACTGAGGTAATAGATGACATGCTCGATGAGTGCAACATCAACCTGAACCAAGACCATGCCAATCATCTCTTGAGATGCAGCCACATAAAGTATTAAATCTCGTGCGAAGTCTAGTGGACTAAGCACAGGGGCTGATACCAAAGATTTCTTAAGGGCATTGAAAGACTGCTGGGCTCGCTTATCCTAGATAAACGACGTGTCTTTCTTCAACAAATGCGCGAAACCTTTGGTAAGATTAGCATAATTGACTACAAAATGTCGTAGAAAAGTAGCTCTCCCTTGGAGGCTCTGAATTTGAAACAATTTGCACGGAGGAGGCAACCAGAGTATTAACTCAACTTTGAGCTGATCGACTCTAATACCCTCTTTCAAAACTATAAATCCTAGAAGGCGACCAGACCTTATTGCAAAAATGCATTTATTGGGATTCAATCGGATCTTGTAGTGTATACATCATTCGAGAATCCAACAAAGGTGCTTGGGGTAGTCCATTCTCTTATGAGAATGGGAGGCAAGATCATCCAAGAAAACCTTTATTATACTTTTAAGGTCATGAAAGCCATAGGTCATGGCACGCTGAAATGTAGCTCCGACGTTTTTAAGGCCGAAGGGCATTTTTTGATATGCAAACGTACCCCAAGGACAAATGAACGCATTATTATGTTGTTCCTCGGGTTTGATTTGAATCTGATTATACCCCAAAAAGCCGTCCATGAAAAAAAAATCTCACTTCCCGCACAAGCATCCAATATCTGATCAATGAATGGCGTGGGGAAGTTGTCTTTCGGACATGCATGATTCAGGTCTCTAAAATCAGTGCATATGCGGATTGTTCCCTGCTTCTTATCCACAGGAATGGGGTTTGACACCCATTTGGTAAGGGGAATAGGGTAGATGAAACCAGCTTTGAGCAGTTTCTCCACCTCTACTTTGATATAGGCTGCCTTCCTAGGGTTAACAGCACAAAGACGTTGCCGAACCGGTTTAACATGAGGATACGTCCTTATCTCGTGTTCTACAATACTAGGGTCTATTCTTGGCATCTCCTCGTATGACTAGGAGAAAGCTTCCCGAAGTTTAGTAAACAATTCGGTGTAGATGGAAACCTCCTCAGAAGAGCAATCATCACCGATGTAAACGTTCTCAATCTTTCCGGGAGTGTGAGAGATGTTGATCGGTTGAGTCGGGGAAATATTAGCCATGTTCGCCTCCACATAAATCTCATGTGAACCCAAAAGGGCCAGAGGGTGACCAACCATCTCTGCAAGAGTCATCCTGAACTCTTATTGCTCGGCGAGATTAAGGTTAGGAAGGAAATAAGAGCGATGATGCATATCCTCCCAAGGTTTCTCACTACCATACATGGCCTCGATAATAGCTTCATCTGAAGGTAAAGTACCATCAAGGAAATTGTTCGAACAAGACAAGTTGACTGCCCAAACTGGCAATGTAACGGGATCTTCCTCATCTGTCCGAGGAGAGGGGAGATCCGGCTATGCAGTGGCTTATTGAATATCCTGATAAGCAAGCTCAGCAGCAGAAAGTGGCATTGACGACGTGCGCAATGTCTCCAGACGTAGAACCTGTGGACAGTAAAGCCCATGGATCATTAAAGTATGAAGTCCATAATGGTACATTATGTAAAGGAGGAGGCATGTTGTCGAAAATGGTTCCAATAAAGTTCACGGGTGTAGGGAAATCATAAGATCCCATCAATGAAGGGTACATACCAACACCCATGCTCCCAGTTGCCGGTTGAGAGTTTGTAACTTGCGGGACCACTGATCCCGTAGATGCTATGGGAGGATTAACGAAGTCCCGCTGATCGATGGTCACAATCCTACCTTTGTGTGGAAAGAAAATGATCCTGAATACAGTAGATGCGACAAATTTCATAGTGTACATCCAATTCCGACCTAGTAAAATGTTGTAGTCGATGGGCGCATCAACCACTTCGACTTCAATAGGCACAAGTTTACCTCCCAAGCGGACAACAAGGGAAGGGATTATCCCATGCGGCTTAAACGACCTACCATCAAATGCAGTGAGCATGGTCCTAGACATGAGTAGAGGAGGAGAGCCAAGAGCTTTCCAACAAGCTAACGACATCACTGACGCGGAAGCGCCTTCGTCAACCACCGTTCATTTGAAAAAAGTTTTAAGGCACTCCACATGGATTTGAAAAGCCACGTGGTAAAGTAAGCGAGGTTGCACATCAGTAGTGTCGAACTTGATGACGTTGGGACTCCCTCCGTCCTGAACTCCTAACGCACATAAAAGGGCATGCATTTGAGAAGGACACGCCTGTAGAAATTTAAGAGCTGACATAGCACACGTAGTTTGGCCCAAATATTCTACAATGGAGTAGTTTTGGGCAGCTCGGGCATTGGGATTATGCGTAGAGCACTTAAGCACACCTTTCGATATCCGCGGCATAATAGAGGGCTTCTCGATATGCAAGGAATTATCAGGAGGAGGGGGAGGCTCATTCCCCATATTAGGTTGTGGTGCCCCATAATCGTGTTGACGAGTAGCAACACTAACCTCCGATTGGACCATATTCACGCATCCATAACCACTAGTATTGGAAGAAGACGTAGGAGTCTCATTATGTCCATAACCAACGGCGAGAGCATGCGAAGCCATGTTTTGATGATGATGAGGAAGGGGATCCTTCAACACAGCTGGGCTCAATGCTAAATGCTTCGATGCTTCTTCGATTCGAGGACACAAGTGAGTAAGATGATCTTCCCCACAAAGCTTACAAGGAAATTTCACCTTACGCCTAGGTTTATGATCCTCACCAGCATTTCCGCCTTCCCGAGGAGGGTTGGCATTCTCCTTACGAGGGGTATTGCGATTTCTATTATTGTTCCCATTGTTTCCACCATTGCAGTTATTTCTCCCCTTCTTCTTACCACCAGGCTGTCGGTTACCCGATGGTTTAGTCATTTGCACAGTGTGTACATCAGACGATGGGGTGGAAGTGGACAAGGTGTGAACCTATCTGGGAGTAGACTGGTTTAGCGACAAATTTTGCATTTGATTAGCCACCAAATCTACAAGGCGAGTACTTGCAGATCCCACAATGCCATCGGCATGCAGTCCAGGAACTGTCTTGGGCTCATGTCTTGTTCGCGGTGCGTCAGGGATGATGTCGTACAATATGCCAGACTAAGAGTATAGTAAATCCAACTGTTGGACTTTTAAGATGGCTTGTTCCTTATTCATAATACCGGACATCGAAACGTCCTTAGCAATATATGGGAGTATAGACTTGAGGAACCATTCCAACAGAAACTCTGGAGGAATGTTGGCTTTCACTAGTCGCTTCCGTCGATGCCACTCTTGAACGTGGTCAGAAATATGCGTGGCCTTATTCTGACGGAAAGTAGACAAAAGTTCTGTACCAGTATCATAACGAACCGGCAACTGGAAATGATCCAAGAAAACCAAAGCAATCTCATTGAATCCCCTATAAGTGTTCCCAGGAAACTCGACATACCACTTCGCAGCTGCCCCCGTGAGGGTGCGCTGATATAGTTGTAATCTAATGGAATTGTTATTCAATGAGTTGGAAGAACACCAAAGGTGAAACGTCGTGACATGATCACCTGGATCCTCACCACCTTTCCCCTCGAACTTAGGAATATCCGAAGGAAGCTTGGTAGGAACCGGAGGCCAACTAGGGCCGTGACACACCGGATCATTCGTGAGCTTCGAAATATCCGGAAGATTCAAACGTGCAAGGAACGAGAGCCACGACTGGAAAGCTTGATTATAAGCTCCCGTAAAAGGTTGGTTATAAGAACCTGAAGGATAAGAAGGACCAAATGCTTGACCATGAGCATTAAACTACTGATTATATGGACCTGTCTAACCATAAGCGTGACCATGGTCATAAGGTTGATAACCTCCCCGGCCTGAACCGTATGAGAGTAAGCAGGTATATATGTGTTTTGTGCACCATATTGAGGTGGGTTGTACTAATGGCCAACACCGACTGTATTGTAGTAAGGGTTGCCACCATAAGTATGGGGCATATACGTACTATTCATAGCGGGAATCGTGTTGTAATAACTAGGATTATAGGGTATTTTCCCACCCCCAGCGTAAGTGTTAGGATTAGTATGAGCAGTCGTGTGGTGTCCATAAGCATAAGATGTATTCCTAGCCCCAACATTGGTGTTACTAGTAGCAAGAATGGTGACGTTATGACCATGTGGATAGGGTATATTCCCACCTCCTACATTAGCATTACTAGTAGTGGCAGCGGATGTAAAAGTATCCGGTATATGTCCACCACCGAGGTTGGGAGGAGCGTTAACATTTGCGAAAGTGGTCGTAGGTTGACGAGTAGCGACATGTGTATTAGGTGGTAGATGACGAGTCGGGTTGCGAACAGTGTTCCTATTAGGTTGGGTAGTCCTAGGAGGCGGCCGTCTTCCAACATTAGCATTGTTAGGAGGAACGTGACCGGTCCCCATACTATGTGTGTGAGTGGACAATATGGTGCCCCCGGTGAGGGTATTACCCCCAATGGGTGCAATGTGGCTAACACTATGGCTAGTGCCAGCGTGACTACCAAAAGTAGTGGAAGGATCAACTGTGTTGTAATTAGACATACCATAAGAGAATGCGGTAGGGTTGATCGTAGGACTAGTGTCGTCATGTAACTCTGGAATCCTGTGTATATAATTATGTGGAAATGAAGGATCGAACGGGTCGTCCTCGGGAGGATCCAGACCAAACAAATTACGTTGAGTCTTAGGTGGATCACCCCCCCACGCCTCACGAGGAGTATGGGTGTCTGAAGTATGCTCGACTCTACCCGATGGAGTCGTAGGGATTTCTTCAGTATCAGAGTGTGCAGTAGTCATGACATCTAGGATGTATGTCTCATAAGAATTCGAAGATGGAGCCCGCCGACGTCCCCTAGCAACACGACGTGAAAGCTCGACCGGTTTTAAACCAGCCAGCTGATGGGATCGACGGAGAGTAGGACTCCACACCATGATATCTCTAGAGAGAATATAAAATCACAACGTCCCCTAATGGCCAAAATATCGATAAAAAATAGTAAATCAAAAGCACACACCTAGAGAAACTATAGCCAAGAGCAGGAAAACAGAGTGGCTAAATGAGCTCCCGACACTAGAGCCGGTATGTCTCGCCTAGGAGAGGCTTGAGACTCCCAAACTGTAGTCGGAGGTAACAGAGTTAGTTATAATGGCCCCCAGACTTCACTGCATGCACAGGGTCAAGTCCCTATACAACGGCAACTGTGTTGTCCAACCCCTATCTAACTCAGGACACAAACAGTATAACCACTGCAAATACCCTATGCGATACCTAGATAAAGCAATTATGGTCACCGTAGTATAACCAATCCTCAGGGGGACAGTTGCAGGTGGGATCCGTCGTATGGGAAGGGTAGCTAAGCCCGAAACTCAAGAGGGTCAAATCCCCCAAGAGTCCCCAGATATGAACAAACCCTGGAAATATCTCCCATGTTCAGCCGGTATTGGAGGGATATCTCCGCAACCAACCTCTCGTGACCTCGTGCTTAACTCTGGTCTGAGTAGAGCTTCCTAAGAACACCGATGTATACCATGGATTTCACCATTCCCTGGTCAGACACATAATGTTTCATCTAGTAGTCTTGGATTGTTTACTCACAATGATCTATTCCAAGACTCTAAACCTATGCTAGTTGGTGTACCCTATAAATAGAATTGTTCTAATCAATTTTAGATTAAGTGTTAATTTTAATGGTTGTGGTTACTCAAAGGATATGGCCGTGAAACTAGTGATGTATATGACTCAATAGTATGCAAAATCATCAAACTCTAGACTCATCTATCCAATAAAAACAATGTCACTAACATGCAAAATCAATCCAACAGTTTCGAAATAAAAAATGCGACTCTTTTATATTTTTGATGCACAAGCAGAACCTAAATGAAAGCAGCAAGCACTCAATGCAAGATGCAGTACATGAAAGTAATTTTTTTTTCTTTTTTTTTTATATTTTCACTTATAAATGAAAGGAAAATGCAAAACTATGTTTTTGTATTTTTCAATATAATGGAATGAAAAATGCAAGCAAAATCCTACTATTCAGTTACAGAAATGCAAGGGAGCTCACTCAGACAACCTAGCAGATCCTAAACAGTAAGACTCAGCCAATGGAATGAGCTTACAAATTAAAAATGGGTAAAAACCAATGAGGCTCAAACCAAGAGAAAAGAAGAGTTCTGGTCACAAACAAGGCTTGGAACAGTCAGGAACAAGGCCAAAGAAGACTCAGGAACACTCAGAATCAACCCAGTAACAACCAAAGGTCACGAAACAACCAAAGCCAGAGTTGTATGCTACTGTCGAAGGAAAACCCGCAGGCTATAGTTCAGACAAAAGCGGGTAGACGCGGGCAGAGCTAAGCTCACCTGCGGGTAGGGAAAATAAAATGAGCAACCAAAGAGTCCAATGGCTCAGAAAAAGGGTGTTTTCTATAGAGTGTCCTAACGACCAATTAATGACACAGAGCTTCGACAAACAACAACTCTAAATAAGTACTAATGCTCAAAAAATCCCCAGAAATGGATGTTCTCCCCAGCGGAGTCGCCATTTCTGTGTTGGAGAAAAATTCCTATGGCTTGGGGTGGACCACAACAGATAGCTGACTACCAGAAATTAACTCAATTTCCAATGCAATGCTATATAAATGACAATGCTAAGATAATGAAGAAGATAACCAACCTCGATCTAAGCATTTGATGTAGATCCCCGTTGGAGCTTTCAATCCGTTCACTTGAATCTGCAAATTAGTCTTGACAGCCAATATACAACAAGTGCCTATAATATATAAAAGGCATTAACATTATCAATAGAAATGGTCCATGATATTATAAGTAAATCCAACCCAATGTAATATAAACACATTCACAACATTGATGGACGAGAATATGAGTATTTCTATTAATAAATAACAAGAAGTACAATGTGATATGACCTCTTGTTGGCAACCAATCTGAACCAAGATCCGGGTAAATCCACTTGTGCCTCCACCACTTCAATCCTCCATGGAATGGCAAACTCAAACTATGATATGAGTTTGGAAGGTGAACATAAAGGGTTCACAACTACAAGGATCAATGAGTGTAGACTCAATATAGGGCAGAAATCCACTAGAGTTCTCTTGTTCTCCTTTTTCCTCCCGTCCATAAGCCATATGTGCTCAATATATAGTCCTCTCAAAGGTAGATGAAAGGACACATCAACGTGTTTCTGGGGAAGATGGAGGGTCAGAGGTCACCCAATGACCGCTTTTTGGGAGTAAAAAGTAATTAACTAGTGGTTTCTACCATTTTACATGCTACCCATGGGCTATAGTGATGCAACTCACGGGTATGCCCACTGTAATGATGCAGCTAGATTACAGAGGAAAAAATAGGGAAAAATAGTGTCTCTGGAGGATAAAAAGTGGATCTGAGTTAGTAGAATGGGTCCTCTAGGCTAAAGAGTGTTGATGCTCAAAGGTGGAAAATTACATTGTAACACCATCATCATCATCTTCATCATCGTCATCAACATCTCCATCATCATCATCTTCTTCTTCATCATCATCATCATCATCTTCATCACCATCACCATTAGCATCAACATCTTCATCATCATCACCATCATCATCATCAACAACATCTTCATCATCATTGTCATCTCCCCCTTACTCGTCAACATCTCCATCATCATCATCATCATAATCATCATCATTTTCATCACCATCACCATCACCATCACCATCATCATCATCATCAACATATTCATCATCATTGTCATCTCTAGGTTCCTCATCAACATCTCCATCATCATCATCTTCATCATCATCATCATCTTCATCTTCATCACCATCATCATCAACATCTCCATCATCATCATCTTCTTCTTCGTCATCATCATCATCTTCATCACCATCACCATCACCATCATCACCAACATCTCCGTCATCATCATCTTCTTCATCAGCATCATCATCATCTTCATCATCATTGTCATCTCCTCCTTCCTCATCAACATCTCCATCATCATCATCTTCATCATCATTATCATCATCATCTTCATCACCATCGCCATCAACATCAACATCTTCATCATCATCACCATCATCATCATCATCATCATCATCAACGTCTTCATCATCATTGTCATCTCTAGGTTCCTCATCAACATCTCCATCATCATCATCATCTTCTTCTTCTTCTTCTTCTTCTTCATCATTATCTTCATCACCATCACCATCATCATCAACATCTTCATCATCATCACCATCATCATCATCCACATCTTCATCATCATTGTCATCTCCCCCTTCCTCATCATCATCATCTTCTTCATCACCATCACCATCAACATCTTCATCATCATCACCATCATCATCATCATCAACATCTTCATCATCATTGTCATCTCTAGGTTCCTTATCAACATCTCCATCATCATCATCTTCTTCTTTACCATCATCATCATCTTCATCATCATCACCACCATCATCATCATCAACATCTTCATCATTGTTGTCATCTCCCCATTCCTCATCAACATCTCCATCATCATCATCTTTGTCATCATCTTCATCATCATCATCTTCATCACCATCACCATCACCATCATCATCAACATCTTCATCATCATCACCATCATCACCATCATCAACATCTTCATCATCATTGTCATCTCTAGGTTCCTCATCAACATCTCCATCATCATCATCTTCTTCATCATCATCATCTTCATCACCATCATCATCATCATCATCAACATCTTCATCATCATCACCATCATCATCATCATCTTTATCATCATCAACATCTCCATCATCATCATCATCATCATCATCATCATCTTATATCCTTCTTATATCCAAAATTAGAGAAGCTCCATATGATGATGAAGACGATTTAGATGATGCTGATGAAGATGATGATGATGATCATCATCATATGATGATGGAGATGATGATGATGATGATAATCACGAGGATGATCATCATCGTCCTCATCCTCATCATCGTCCTCCTTTTCATCATCATTGTCATCTACCCCTTCCCCATCAACATCTCCATCATCATAATCTTCTTCATCACCATCATCATCATCCTCATCACCCTCATCATCATATTCAACATCTTCATCATCATCACCATCATCTTCATCTTCATCAACATCATCATCGGGTGAAAACATGAAGTTGGAAAATAATTTTGGCTTGTTTTTGACAAAAAAAACTGCTAATTTTTATGTTTTTCAATTTCGACCTATTCAAACCCATATATCCCTTAGGAATTTCAACTTGAAGTAAACACAAAGGTTTTACAGAATTGAATTAGCTTTCTACTCGTATTTTTTTAAATGTTTTTTATGGACATATCGTTGGACAAATTTGTTGTCAACCAATGGCATATACTTGAAAATTTTAGGTATGGATAATCAGTGACCCGTGTTGACCACGGTTTTTTGATATATGGTTATTCATTTTAGGGAAAAAAATTGTAGGCTCATATTCTACACACGCTAAAATTGATCCTGGACTATCTTTTGAGTTTTTTAAGACTTGGGAACTATTTTTTATTATTTATTGAAACAACATATGTTCAAAAAATGGTACATTATTGACACATGTTTTTGTTTTCTCATTTTGTTTCAAATGTGACTCTTATCAAACAAACTAAAACCAACCCATTGAAGAGGATAGTTCAATTAACATCCCTGTATTTTTTTAAATTTTTTTGGCTTCGGCATTGTGATGATATTGAATTTTCATTGTGACTGATTTTTAAGTCACTAAATTTTTTAATGATAAAGTTTAGTAAAAAAACAGAAAAAAATAGTAATCCTAAACGAAATTCGAAATTTTTTATATTATGAGAAAGTAGATTGAATGACGAATCTACTGGTATAAACTTTGACATGTAATTCTCATGTTTTGCAGTGGTCCGACCTTGTTAAAGTGACACATTTCTGCATTCTGCAGAAATTATGCTGGAACTATTGACCAAAAACTCTCGGCCCAGAAAATTTCTCGGGCGAGAGCTTTAAAACGTCTTGGGCGAGAGTCGTTCCCGCTCAAAAATTAACCCAGAGTTAACAAAAACTCTCGGTTGAAAGTTGATTTAAACTCTCGTCACATAGGTTATAACATTTCTCGCCTGAGAGTTTTGTTACATAATCCCCCGATAATCTTTTAGGCCCCGACACATTAAATATTAAATTTCCTTGATTTGTGGGCGGGATTCCACATTATTTGGACAGTATGCCCGTGATTCTTGGCCGAGAATGGTATATATAATCTCTCAGCCGAGATACTCTTCCAAATTATTTCATCCGAGGATTTGTTTTCAGTGGATTGTTTTTTCAGCCGAGGGTTTGTTTTCAGCTAAGGTTTTTTTCAGTCGAGGGTTTGTTTTCAGCAGATTTTTTCAGGTGAGCATTCTTTTCAGCCGAGAGTCTATTCATTCAATTTCAATTATTCCTAATGCTGCACTTGCTCTCTTCTTGGTTGTTGAACCTTGAACTCATCTTATATATTTACAAAATGTTAAATTTCACTTCAAAAGGGTTAGAAATCACCACTTCTATCAAGCAAGGTTTGGAGATTAAACTCATTGGTATTTAAAGCACATTTTTAGTGCTTTTAATGAAGACTATTTTTAGTTTGATAGGCAAAATATTTTAGTACATTTCCATTGAGAAAGTTTTCATCACATTATTCTTTATTTTTTAGAATTAGTACTTGTGCGAATTGTATTGGTTGTTGCATGGTGAAATATTCCCTAAAAGAGGCCTCGTTTGTTTGTATTCACTAAGTTTTCGCTACTTTTTCTCTTGAATCACCCATAATGAGAATTTTGATTACATTCGGAATTTTTTAAAGATTTGTAGTATCACATGTCTTTAATGAATATTTGAGATCTAAAGAATTGAGGCTGAAGCACATAAAAAGTCTTGCACTATTTTGAAATTGTTGTTTTATATGATCATGGTATTCTTGATATAAAGGTAAGGTTAGATCAATCAATGCTTTGTATTCATTTTACATGCATAACTATTTCATGTTGAAGAGATTTTTGGATACTATTTGGCCATAACAAGAACTATTTCATTTTGAATGAATAATACTTATTGGGTCAATGTACTGTTCTTTTTTTTTCAGCATATAACTCTCAATTCTCATATGTTTTCATGCATTGGATTTTAGGTTTTTATTTATTTCAACATGGGAAACCGAAAGAAACGTGAAAGAAAATATGATCGCACTAGAGTTGATGAAGAGGCAAGGAAAGAGAGATCTCGTGTTTCTATGAGAAATTTAAGAGCAAAAAGAGCAATGGAAATAAATGTGGAGGCACATGGCAATGACAAAGAAATGCAAAATGTGAATGCACATGGCGATGATGAAGAAATGCAAAATGTGAATGCACATGGCGGTGATGAAGGAATCCAAATAGTCGAAGAGCACGTTGATGAAAGAAATGAGGAACATGGAGGTGACGAGGAAATGACAAATATGGAGCAAACTATGGGTAGCATTGATATTGAGACCATGAGTGGTGAGTAAATATTTTTTTATATGTTTATAATTTACTTTATAATACTTGAGTATATATATATATATATATATATATCTGATTTGAAAGTGAACAAAATATTATAAATTTATATTTATTTTTATGTAGGGTTGACATCCAACATACAACATCCTACCACAGTTAGCAATTTACAGAGATTAACTGGAAGCTACAACAATATCGTCATTGATGATATTTTTTTGGAGAATTCAGATCCAAGTAAAATTGAAGAAATGGGACCGCAGATGCTTGATCATACAGCTCGTTATAGAGTAGATAAGATAGTCAAAAAATATTTTGAAGGTATTTCTGTCATACAACAAGCTCAAATGTTGCATAAACTGTTAAAGCAAAAATGTCTAAAAGATGCAATTACATTATTGGGCATTCAAAGTGCCAAAGAGGCTAAGTCAAATAAAATTGTATCACAAAATCTGACCTCAGTCCTTGCATCACTTTCAAAAAAACGATCTCACAATTTCATGGTTGCTCGTAAAGCAATTCTAGCAGGGGTTGTGGCAAAAAACACTACAACCAGTCGTTTGTTGTCTGCGACTGCAAGAACGTTAAAAACATCAAGAAAAAGTTTATGGAAGCATAAAAAGCTTCGGGTTCAGTTAGATGAGGATGATGAAGTTGCATGTTGGGGTGTTATCTATAGGAAACCTTATCAAGATAGACTTCCAGATAATGTGAGGGACATGGTGAAAGAGTTTTGGGATGTAAACTCGCGTGTCTTACCAAATGAAAAGGATGTTGTTCGACGTCGTATATCGAAAGGAAACTATGAAACTCATGCCAAACACATAACATTGATCACTCAAGCAAAAATGTTCAAAACTTTCATGGAGAGTAATCTTGATGTGAAGATTGCCCTTAGCATATTTGTGAAGCTTAAACCATGGTATGTCAGGCCCATCGTTGTTCGCGACACATGTTGTTGTCGATACCATGTAGAATTCGAATTATATTATGAGACATTTCTAACTTTTGGCATGCAATGTTGGCCAAATAAACCCCCTCCTTCGAGTGCTCATGAATTTGTATCTAAAATATTATGTGCTCGAGAGAATCATCAAGTATTCTATAAGAAACAATGGGTCGGAGGTAAAAAATGTGAGGAATGTTCTAATTTGGCCCTTTTTAATGCTAACTACCCCATTGATGCAAACGATCCTCAATTGTCAAATCACATTGTCAAATGCAAGAGATATGTTTATGTTGACTATACTGCAGTTACAGATTCAACAACAACATCAAGAAAGCTTAATTTGGTTGAAAGTGATGTCTCCTTGACAGATTTTATGAATTTTTTCAGGAATCAAATATATAAATATATCAAGCACTCTCACTCAGCACGATGGTAGGACTTACAGTTCAAGCAATCGCGAGGTGTATTTCCAAAAGGGACAATATTATCCATTGTTGATTTTGCAGAAAATTACACTTTCACTCCGCAAAAGGAGATACAAAGTGAGTATTATCATTTAGATTAGGTATCTATACTTGTGCATATTATGTATAGACATGCAAAGCTTGATGTCGATGGTTTTGATAGCAATGAAAATAATCGTGAAGTGATTAAGGAGTATCATTTCTACATCAGTAATGATCGTACACATGATACATGTTTTGTCCAGCATTGTTTTGGTATGCATTTTCAAGAATTAAAAAGAAGAAGGGTCACTTTTAAAGAACATTGAGTGTGGTCAGATGGTTGTGCTAGTCATCTTAAATCGGCACGATCATTCTTATGGTTGTCTCGCCTTCATAGAAACACGGATGTTCGCCACACATGGAGATTTTTTGAAACGAGACATGGAAAAGGAGAACATGATGGTGCTGGGGCCTGTGTGAAACGTGCAATTAGGAGATATCAAATGAATCATTCTGTTGCTCGCCTTGCAAATTCAAACGATGTTGTTAATTGGTGCAAACAAAATTTGAGCCATGAATTCAATGAAAGGATGGGTAATGTGAAAAGGTTTTTCTGGAATATTGCAATGGGCAATGTTGATAGATCAATGCCGCATAATTGTACTGCAATCCCGAAAATAAGGGGCTTACACTCCATTAGGAGTAAGAAAATGGAAAATATATAGGAAATCAAGAAATAGAAGTACTCTTGCTTCTGTCTTGCATGTATTGATGATGTAGAGTCTTTGGATGAGTGTCAAAACCAAACTAACAAATTTGCGAAACCATGGAGACATCAAGAATTGACACCATTGCCCCCATTTGGAAATATCAATGATGTAGAGCGCGACAATGAAGCAGTTGTGATTGACAAAGATTATGATCGTGTTTCTGATTTTGTATTGGAGAAAACTCACTATGGCTTGGGAATACCACAACAGACAGATGACTACCAGAAATCTACTCAATTCTCAAATCAATGTTATTATAAATGACAACGTTAAAATAATGGAGAAATGTAACCAACCTCGATCCAACGTTTGATGTAGATCCCCGTTGGAGCTTTCAATCCACGCACATCCAAGCACTTGTAATCTGCAAATTAGTCTTGACAACCAATATCTAACAAGTACATGTGATATATAAATGACATTAACATTATCAATAAAAATGGTCCATAATATCATAAGCAAATGTAACCCAATCTATAATAAACAACATTCACACCATGAATGGACGAGAATATGAGTATTTCTATTAATTAACAAGAAGAAGTACAAAGTGATATGACCTCTTGTCGGCAACCAATCTGAACCAAGATCTAGATCAATCCACTTTTGTCTCCACCACTTCAATCCTCCATGAATGGCAAACTCAAACTAGAAAGGAGTTTGGAAGGTGAACATAACTGGTTCACAACTACAAGGATCAATGAGTGCAGACTCAAGATAAGGCAAAAATCCACTAGAGTGCCTTTACTATTCTCTTTTTTCTCCCGTCCATAAGCCATATGTGCTCAATATATAGTCCTCTCAAAGGTAGGTGAAAGGACTCATTGAGACGTTACTTGGGTAGATAGAGAGCCAAAGGTCACCCAATGACCGCTTTTTGGGAGTAAAAAGTAATAAAATAGTGGTTTTTACCATTTTACTTGATACCCGCGGGCTGTAGTGCTGCAACTCGCGGGTACGCATGCTATAGTGACGCAACATGCGGGTAGGAACAAAAATAGGGCAAACTGGTATCACTGAAGGATAAAAATGGATCTAAGTCACTGAAATGGATCCTACAGGCCAAAGAATGCTGATGATCTCAGGGTGGAAGATTTTTGTGTAACAGATGCCCCCTAATGTGTGAGGTCAGAGACTGAAATGTGCTATGATGGCCGAAATACATTATAAAACTCAGAACTGGAGTGATGGAGACACGAGTGGAAAGAACGGTTCACTCGTCATAATACAATAATATCTCTGAATACATGTCGGTATAGTACAACAATCTGATACAATGGCCATGAATAGGTAGTACATAAGTAGATACATGTCATAAGTGATCATAGCCATGATCCCTCTACAGTAAGATATGGTCTTCTGCTAAAAAGAAGACAACTGGTGCAAAACTGGAGGTACAAACTGCTAAAATCTGAGAGGTGATATCTCAGATGTAAAGTCAAAGTCATATGTAGCATATTGAATGCCACAATCGCCTAGGGTCTTCTACACAAGTCTTTGACGATGCAAGTCCCATCAAGTGAATAAAGGAGTTGGGGTCGAACCTGATGAGACATCGCCTGATTACCGGTCAATGATGTATACCGTTAACAGACGCGAGATGACCCACCAATAATGAAAATGGGCATCAAGGCACAGAGCACAATCATCAAAGTGTGAATAAATGGGTTGAATTCAAACTCTAGGATGAATCCATCGATCAGGGGACATTGATGTATTCCCAAAATTGTCGATGGCGAGAGAACCTACCACTAATGACTGCAAGCCTCAAGGTACTCAACCGAACTCTAAGCCTCAAGTCCCGGAATAAATGAGTTGAAGTCGATGGAACTAGACTCGCTGGAAGGAGGGCATTAAGGAATCCCCCATCAACCAACACGAGGTACCAACAATGCTGAAAGATTTGGAATATCTCAGGTGAAACGGATTGACTCAATAAGGATGGCCGACATGCAATAGTCAAGAGATCTGAGGAGTGGCCGACACTGGTTTCAAGAATTCCTTTGAACAAGAGCATGAGTAGATGGATAGACTCAGGCAGCATAGACTTGACATAAACTGTGCAATGCAGGAGGCATTACAAATGCCTCCATAATGACTGGAAGCTTAACCAATTGGTGGAGAAAACTGAGAAACAAGTATAGCTCCTAAGGCCCAACTATAGTCCCAACTCATAATGTACAGAGTGGAATGAATGCTCTGTTCAAAGGCAACACAACAGCTGCCAACAAGAAAAAGTGACCATAATCCCGTCCGACTTTTTGGAATATTTGATTTTTTTGGTCTTTTTCATATTTGGGAAAAGCTTGAAAAAGAATAAAATTGCTTATAGTACAACAAGTGAGGGAACGAGTGTCAAATAGCTAGCATACTAGTCCCAAGCAATGGAACATAACTATGCTCAATGCAAGGAAGTGCATGTAGGATGTGGACACTCGAGGGTGTGTTCCCTCAGGGTCAAAAGGTCATCAAATTGTGAAGGGAAAATATAAGCTCTGCAGGGCTCGACAGGGGAAAAGTGCTCAGGCACCAAGCTATCAATTGAGTAAGCAGGAGCCAGCACAAGGCTCAAGCGGCAAGCAGGATGCTGCAATGCAATCACAACATGATATAACTAAGGGGAGTCCTTAAGGGAGATGGCCAACATAAGACAAAGTAGAGTATGAGTCTTCATCGCAACGTCATGGCGTGACTACAAAGGTCTCCCAATCCTGAGGACAAACAACGACATGGGCACCAAAAGCATAAAGGGGTTCTAACTAGGGTACCCATGTTCGGGAAAGCCCTACTGCCACATGACGACACTTCTATAACAGTGTGAAGGTTCCGTGTCAGTCACGAAGAGGGGTCGCACCTAGGGTTTATGAAAAATGGTCAACAGGTCAAATGCATAATGCATGTGAAAATGGCACCTAACCTATATGCCAGGTGTGAAATGTACGTGTTGTAGGTGTGAAATGGTTCAGAACAATTCTCGCCGAGGAAATCTGTTGAAAAAACACTACTCCATGACACGATATTAGTTCATAATGGCTCAAAATGGCGAAAACTATAGAAAAGTGGATCCAGAAAATTATAAATAGTAATAAAAATTTGTAATTTTCAATTCATTTGCACTATTCACCAATTTGGAGTTTAGTGGTAAGTTTTCACCTGAAACTTCGAGTGCCGATCGTGGGAGCTACAAGCGACCGTTCAGCGAACCGTCTGGAGCAGGTTAGTGGTCACTGCCATACCTTTCATTTGAGTGCTTTTATTTCAATTTTGGTCGGTGGGATTTTTTGTTTGGCCAAGCCCTAAATGGCCTTGGCTCTGCCCGCGGGCTATAAGTATGCGAGTCGCGGGTAGGGCACCAAATGCGCAGTCAAAAATCTGACTGCCCGCGTCTACCCACAACTGTCTACAATCTAGCCCGCGGGTACAGCCGTGAAGAAGTTTTTAAACATGAAATTGACTAAAAATTTCTTGCTTTGCACTCTAGGATGGTTCTAGAGTGGAGAGAATGAGAGCATGACCAGGTAGATGAGACTGTGCGGAATGATTTGCAAGCGCAACAAGCGTTGCAAGCATGTGGCTTATATAAATACTAGAGTCTCGGGGGCTTAAGGGCCCAAAACCTACTACTCTGTCATCTGATCAACTACTGGGATGTGAATGCTCAACACTTCATCCTCAACGGGCAAACACTGACACTAGATGTAGAGGATATCTATTTTATTACAGGTTTGTCCCGTAGAGGGGAAGTGGCTCGTCTTCGGTCACGGACCGTGGGTGGTGGGATCACTGTGCAGGATTACATAGTGCGGTATTGTCCCACCAACACGCGAGTAGTGGGAAGCCAAGTGCCAATCAATGCCATAACATATTGAGTACAAAGATCATTGTGGCAACTCTGGTGTGGATCACGGGATCCAAAGCACTACATCAGGCATCCAGACCGGTGATGTTCTATGCATCACAATGCTTGCAACCTACTATATTCGACTGGTGTACTACTCTGCTAGTGTCTATGAAGACACAACTGACGGAATGCAAAGAGGGAAAGGCCAAAAACTTTGGGTATGGTAGCATCCTCTGTAGTTTCTTCTTTGAGAGAGTTCTAGGACTTAGTCCGAGGGTGGATGTCTCTCCTCACAGTCTCTGAGATCCAACCCTGACCCGGTGGGCTAAGATACTAACACGATAGGGTGGTGGCCATCTGGTGTCACCATATACTGAGGAGTTCTTCCGCTGGTGGAACCGGTAGGTGATCGCTATAGAGGACTATCCCTATGCAGGGATCGACTTCAGACAGGACCGTGACATGCCGCTCCCACCAGGCGCAGCTTTCGGAGACATCGGTGAGTACTCTTTTGGTTTTGTGTTTTTAAATTTTTATGGATTTTTTGATTATAATTGAAATGCAAAAAATCTTTTTGGTGGTAGTGTCATGTGCTAATGGGTGACTGTTTGCTTGCAGACAAAGGCCTAGTGAGACTAGAGGGATTCCCGAGACATGGTCGTCGGGGTAGAGATGAGGTGGCAGCAGATGCCGCAGCAGGGCGCACTCTCCAGACGTTGCGACGCAACATATCACGAATGTTTGCTCGAGTTCCACTGATAGAGGTGGCCCGACTACCTGAGGCCATGCAGTGCCAGGTAGTGGGTGTTCCTGGGGAGTGGGTGCGGTTGCTGCAGCGGATAGCCAATGCAGCACAACACTACTATGAGACGCATCCCGTCGAGGTGGCAGCTAGACCTCCTCGGAGGGAATAGATATCCCAGGGTCTCATCATTTTTGTATCAATATGTATATTTTTTAGGGCTACGGGCTCCAGTCTGGTATGACACTACCATTTTTTGGACATATTTATATATATATACAACTTTGGTTCTCGGTTCTACTATATGTGTGTATGGTACAAATGTATGAATGTCTTTGTATTTGTGTGCTTCATGATGAATGTGACAAATGCCAATCTAATACATAGTTAGCGTATGCATCAGATATATAATTATGACTTCTCGGAATGTGAATATATGTAATTGAAACAAAATGTCTCTCCAAGAGTCGTACCTTAAGGAAAATCCATAGTAATGTAGGGTCTCGTATACGGTACTTCCCATTTAGCTGAGACACAACTAGTTGTGAATCTAGGCGGACTTCTAAAGACTGGATGTCATGTGAAATGGCATCCCGAAGTAGCTCAACAATGGCGCTATACTTAGCCACATTGTTAGATGTAGGATCGAGACAAGCACCTCCTGAGGACACAACTAGGTGGTCAGGTGAGAAGATAACCCAGGCAGCAGAAGCAAGTTGATGCGTATGTCGGCTAGCACCATCCATGAAACTGAAGAATGTAGGACATCCCGCTGACATCTGTCAATCAAACAGAGGCTAATCAGAAGACCCGACAACCAAAAAGGCAACCTAGACTATGTACAGAAAAACTATACAATAGTGTACAAAAGTATCAGCCTGAACCAGGGGTTCAAGCGTAATACCGCTTGAGGTAGAGCCCATTTCTAGGCTCCTTCAAGACAACTCCCTCGTAATCTTCTAACTCATAAGCTCCTTTTTCTAGGACACGCCCCACAATGTAAGGATCGTGCCACATGGGATTGAACTTGCCTGGCCCCAGGGGTTCTTTAGCTTGGTCATACAAGAGTACCAAGTCACCTTCAGCATATTGCTAGGGAAGGACAGACCTATCATATTGAACCTTGACATGACGCTTGTTAACAACAATGGCCACAACGGCATCTCGACGGTGCTTGTCAAGTTGCTCAAGGTGTACTAAACGTTGCTCAATCTCCGTCGTATCAGGGAGGAGCTCTATGGCTAGCTTGAGTGAAGGGATCTCGCATTCAATCGGTAAAAGTGACTCCACACCATGAACTAACTGGAATGGTGAGAAATCGGTGGCAGTCTTAACTGCGGTTCGATACGCCCACAAAGCAGGATATAACATGATATGCCAATTGGTCTTGCTTTGTTGGAGGGTACATTGGAGAATGGTCTTCAAAGACTTATTTACTGCTTCAACCTGACCATTCGCTTGAGGATAGTAGGAATACGAGTGTTCCTAACGAAACCCAAGCTTGAGAGACAAATCCTCCATCATCTTATTTTGAAAGTGACTGCCATGGTCAGTGACAATCTCTTTCGGGATACCGAACCGAGTGATAATTTGGTTGAACACGAAATGGGCTGCAGTAGCACTGTCGGCTTTCATAGTAGGCATGGCCTTAGCCCATTTGGAAAAATAATCCACGGCCACTATAATATGATGATTCCCCCCAGCCGAAGCTAGTTTGCAATCCATAAAATCTACCCCCCACTTAGTGAAGGGACCGACAGTGACGACCGGATGGAGGGGCGCTGGATGCGAGTGTATGTTCCGAGAAAACACCTAGCAAGGGTGGCATCTCTTCACAGTGTTAATACAATCTTTAAAGATAGCAGGCCAAAAATAACCTACTCACATAATACGTTGGGCTGTAGCAAGCCCGGATAAGTGACCACCACACGCCCCCGCATGGCAATCATTAAGTACCCGTTCCGCTTCTTCGTGAGTCAAACAACGACATAGAATGGAATCCTTTCCTCGGTGATACAAAGTGTCACCGATGATAGTATAATCTTTAGCGTGATGTCTCACACGACGTCGCTCGTCTCATGAATAATGTGGAAGAAACTTCAAAGTTTGGAGATATCTAATGACATCCCCATACCAAGGGTCCTCAGTCGAGATAAGAAATAAGTGTTCATCCACAAAGGAATCTTCATGAATGACATCCTCATCAAGCCGTGGAAGGTCAGACATAAGTTCAGCGAACACCAATGATTTCACCGATTTTGCAGAAGCAAAATCGAGATCAAATTACTAAAGGATCACAATCCATTTATTATACTTACCCCCGATAAGGCGTCGTAATAGCATGAACTGAAACGGATTGATATGAGCTACAACAGTGGTTGTTCGAAGTAAAATGTAATGCCATAATCGCTGGACTGCATGAACAGTCGCAAGTGCCAACTTTTCTACGTGGGTGTACCTTAGTTCAGCGTCTACCAAATTTTGACTAAGATAATAGATAACATGCTCGACAAGCGCATCATCTACCTGAACCAAGACCATGTCAATAGTCTCTTGAGACGCTGCCACATAAAGAATGAAATCTCATGTAAAGTCCGGTGGACTAAGCACGGGGGCCAATACCAAAGATTTCTTAATGGCATCGAAAGATTGTTGGGCTCGCTCATCCCAGATAAAAGGTGTGTCTTTCTTCAATAGGCGTGCAAAACCTTTAGTAATACTGGCATAGTTAACTATAAACCGACACAGAAAAGTAGCTCTCCCTTGGAGGCTCTAAAGTTGTAACAGATTACGCGGAGGAGGCAACTGAAGTATTGCCTCAACTTTGAGACGATCGACTCTAATACCCTCCTTCGAAACTATGAATCCTAGAAGGCGACCAGTCCTAACAACGAAGATGCATTTTTTATATTCAATCGAATTTTGTAGTGGATACATCATTCGAGAATCATACGGAGGTGCTTGGGGTGGTCCACTCTCTTGCGAGAAGGGCCAGCAAGATCATCCAAGAAAACTTCCATAATCTTCTTAAGATCGTGAAAGGCATAGGTCATGGCTCGTTGAAAAGTAGCTCCGGCATTTTTGAGGCCGAAGGGCATTTTTTGGTATGCAAAGGTTCCCCATGGACAAATAAATGTCGTTTTATGTTGGTCCACGGATTTGATTTGAATCTGATTATTACCTGAGAAGTCGTCCATGAATGAAAAAATCTCACTCCCCACACAAGCATCTAATATTTGATCAATGAATGGCGTGGGGAATATGTCTTTCGAACATGCATGGTTCAAATCTCTAAAATCAATGCATACATGGATCGTTCCCTGCTTCTTATCCACAGAAACGGGGTTTGACACCCATTTGGTAAGGGGAATGGGGTAGATGAAACTAGCTTTAAGCAGTTTCTCCACCTCTGCCTTAATAGCAGCTGCCTTCCTAGGGTTCACAGCACGTAAGCGTTGTCAAACCGGTTTAGCATCAGGATTCATTCTAATCTTGTGTTCAACAATGCGGGGGTCTATTCCTGGCATCTCCTCATATGACCAGGTGAAAGCTTCCCGGAGTTCAGTAAACAAATCAGTGTAAATAACAATCTCCTCATGAGTGCAATCGGCACTAACGTAAACATTCTCAACCTTTCTGGGAGTGCGGGAGATGTTGATCGAAGTGGTCGGGGAAATATTGGCCATATTCCCCTCCAAGAAAACATCATGCGACTCCAAAAGAGCCACAGGGTGACCAACCATCTCAGCTAGATTCATCCTAAACTCCTCATACTCAATGAGCTCGAGGTTGGGAAGGAAATAAGAGCGATGGTGCATGTCTTCCCAAGGCCTCTCACTACCACACATGGCTTCGAGGATAGCTTCATCGGATGGCAAAGTATCATCGAGGCAATCGTGAGAGCAAGATGAGTTGGCTGCCCAAACTGGCAGCGTAACGGGATCTTCTTCAACTGTCTAGGAAGAAGAGAGATCTAGATCTGCAGTGGTTTGTTGGATGTGATCGTAAGTGAGCTCCGCTACAGATAAGGGCACAGACGTCCCGACGTGCGCAATGTCTCCAGACATAGAATCTGCGGATGGAAAAATCCATGGATCATTACAATAGGAAGTCTGGAATGGCATACTATTTGAAGGAGGAGGCGCACTGTCGGAAATGGTTCCGATAAAATCCATAGGTGCAGAATTGTTAAAAGTTCCCATCAATGAGGGGTACATTCCAACATCTATGTTCCCAGTTGCCGACTGAGAATCAGAAACTTGCGGGACTACTGATCCCGTGGATGTTGTGGAAGGAGTGCCAACATAATCCAGCTAATCGATCGTCACAATCTTGCCTTCATGGGGAAAGTAAGTAACTCGAAATAAAGTAGACGCGACAGCCTTCATAGCATACATCCAGTTCCGACCCAGTAAAAGGTTGTAGTTGATGGGCGCATCAACCACTTCGACTTCAATAGGCACGGACTTACCTCCCAAGGAGACAAAAAGGGAAGCGATAATTCCATGCGGCGTAAAATATCTATCATCAAATGCAGTGAGTGTAGTTCTAGACGCAAGTAGAGGAGGAGAGCCAAGAGATTTCCAACAAGTTAACGACAGTACTGACGCGGAAGCACCTTCATCAACCATAGTACGTTTGACGAAGCTCTTAAGGAAAACCACCTAGATTTGAAAAACCATGTGGTAAGGCAAGCGAGGTTGGACATCAGTAGTATCGAACTTGATAACACTAGGACTTCCCCCATCCTGAACTCCTAATGCACTCAAAAGGGCATGCTTCTGAGAAGGACAAGCTTGCAAAACTTCAAGAGCCAACATGGCACACGGAGTTTGGCCCAAATCTTCTACAATGGAGTAGTTTTAGGTGGCTTGAGCATTAGGATTATGAATGGAGCGCTTGAGAACACCTTTCGGTATCCATGGCATAATAGAAGGCTTCTCGATATGCAAGGAATTATCAGGAGGAGGGGGAGGCTCATTCCCCAAATTCGGTTGTGGTGCACCATAATCGTGTTGACGAGGAGCAACACAAACCTCCGACTGAACCATATTCACACATCCATAACCACTAGTATTGGAAGAAGACGTTGCCGTTTCATTAGTACCATAACTAGTGGTGGGAGCATGCGAAGCCATATTTTGATGATGAGGAAGGGGATCCTTCAACACAGCTGGGCTCTGTGCCAAATGCTTCGATGCTTCTTCCATTCGAGGACATAAGTGAGTAAGATGATCCTCTCCACAAAGCTTGCAAGGGAATTTCACCTTACGCCTAGGTTTATGATCCTCACCAGCATTACCGCCTTCCCGAGGAGGGTTGGCATTCTCTTTATGAGGAGTATTACGATTGCTATTGTTGTTACTTCCATTGTTTCCACCCCTACAATTGTTTCTCCCCTTTTTATTACCACCAGGTTGCTGGTTACCTGACGGTTTCGTTGATTGCACATTGTGTACATCAGACGACGGAGTGGAAGCGGACAAGGTGTGAACCTGTCCGGGTGCAGATTGGTTTAGCGACAAATTAAGGATTTGATTAGCTACCAAGTCTACAGGGCGAGTGCATGTGGACCCCACGATGCCATCGGCATGTGGTCTAGGAACTGACATAGGCTCATGTTTGGTTCTCGGTGCATCATGAATAATGTCATACAAAATGCCAAACTAAGAATAAAGTAGATCTAACTGCTGGACTTTCAAGATAACTTGTTCCTCAGTCACAATGCCGGACATCAAAACATCCTTAGCAATGTATGGGAGTAAAGACTTAAGGAACCATTCCAACAGGAACTCTGGAGGAATGTTGGCTTTCACTGATCTCTTCCTCCGACGCCACTCTTGAACGTGGTCATAAATATGTGTGGCCTTATTCTGACGGAAGGTGGACAACAACTCAGTACCAGTATCATAACGAACCGGCAACTGGAAATGGTCTAAGAAAACCAAAGCAATCTCATTGAATCCCCTATAGGTGTTTCCGGGAAACTCCACATACCACTTCGCGACTGCCCCCGTGAGGGTGCATTGAAATAGGCGCAATCGAATGGAATCATGATTCAAAGAGTTGGAGGAGCACCAAAGGTGAAACATCGTGACATGATCTCCTGAGTCCTCACCACCTTTCCCTTCAAACTTCGAAATGTCGGAAGGGAGCTTGGTAGGGACTGGAGGCCAAGTAGGGCCGTGACACACCGGATCATTCGTGAGCTTCGAAATATCTGGGAGATTCAAGCGTGCAAGGAATGGGAGCTGAGGTTGGAAAGCTTGATTATAAGCTCCCATAAAAGGCTGGTTAAACGGAACTGTGTTATATAACGGACCAAAAGCTTTACCATGAGGATTAAACTGCTGATACTGAGGACCTGACGGCCCGTAAGCTTTCCCATGGCCATAAGATTGATAACCTCCCCCTGGTTGACCCATTTGAGAGTAAGCAGGTATATGCGTGTTTTGAGCACCATATTGGGGTGGTGGGTGATACTGGGGGCCAGCACCGACTGTGTTGTAGTAAGGGTTGACACCATAAGTATGGGGCATGTATGTACTATTCATAGCGGGAACTGTGTTGTATTGACCGTAGTGGTATGGTATGTTCCCACCCCCAACATTAGGATTAGCTTGAGCAGCCGTGTGGTGACCAGCAGCATGAGAAGCATTCCCAGGTCCAATATGGGTGTGACCAGTAGCAGGGTTGGTGGTGTGATGTCCATGTGGATAGGAAATATTTCCACCCCCTACATTAGCATTACTAGTGGCGGCAGTGGATGCAAAAGTATGCGGTATGTGTCCACCCCCGTGGTTAGGAGGGACGGTATCATGTGCAAAAGTAGTCCTAGGTTGACGAGTAGCGATGCGTGTATTGGGTTTTGGATGGTGAGTCGTGTTCTGAATAGCATTTCGGCTAGGTTGTGTACTCCTAGGAGGTGGTTGTGGTCCAACATAAGTATTGTTAGGAATCTGACCAGTCCCCATACTATGTGAGTGGGTGGACAACGTAGTGCCCCCAGCGAGGGTAGTGCCCCTAGTGGGTATAGTATGGCTAACACTTTGACTAGTGCCAGCGTGAGTACCAACCATAGTGAAAGGTTCGACAGTATTGTGACTAGGCATACCAAAAGAGAGTGCGATGGGGTTGATCATAGGGCCGGAATCATCATGAGTCTCAGGCCTCCCGTATCTAAAATCACATGGAAATGAAGGAACGAAAGGCTCGTCCTGTTCTACATCCTCAAGTAGGTCGGGCATTCCATAAAGATAATTATTCGGATTCAAAGGATCAAACGGATCCCGATCAAGTGGATTAGGACAAATAGAACCAGGTTGAGTCTCAGGTGGATCACCTCCCCAATCCTCATGAGGAGTCTGGGGATCGGAAGTATGTTCAACTCTACCCGAAGGAGTAGAAGGGTCTTGCCCAATATCGGGATGTGCAGCCATGTAATCTTCAACATAAGTTTCGTATGAATATGAAGACTCAGAGGGATCCCTCCGGCGTCCCCTAGCAATACGGCATGTAACCTTGAGTGGCTTTAAACCAGCCAAACGACGGGACCGGCGGAGAGAAGGGCTCCGCGCCACGTTCTCTCCGGAGAGAGACACAACGTCTCCTAAAGGCCAACTATCGATCAAAAACAGTAAATCAAAATCACACACCTAGAGAAACTACATCCAAGAGCAGACAAACAGAGTGGCTAAATGAGCCCTAGGCATGAAACAGTCAAGAAAGAGGCCAACAAAGACTCAGTAACCAACCAAACTCACCCAGCAACAACCAATAGCCATAAACCAACAAAATCCAGAGTTACATGCTACTGTCGAAGGAAATCCTGTAGGTACCCGTGAGCAGTAGAGTAAACAGATGTGGGTATATGCGGGCAGAGCTAAGCTAGCCCGCGGGTGAGGAAAAGCAAATGGTCAAATAAAGAGTCTAGAGGATCAGAAAAAAGCAAGTTTTCTACAGTGTATCTTAACGGCCAATCAGTGACACAGAGCTTCGATAAACAACAACTCTAATTATGGACTAATGCTCAAAAATTTCCCAAACATGGATTTTTTCCCCAGCGGAGTCGCCATTTCTATATTGGAGAAAACTCACTATGGCTTGGGAATAGCACAACAGAGAGATGACTACCAGAAATCTACTCAATTCTCAAAGCAATGCTATTATAAATGACAACGTTAAAATAATGGAGAAATGTAACCAACCTCGATCCAACATTTGATGTAGATCCCTGTTGGAGCTTTCAATCCGCGCACATCCAAGCACTTGTAATCTGCAAATTAGTCTTGACAACCAATATCTAACAAGTACATGTGATATATAAATGACATTAACATTATCAATAACAATGGTCCATAATATCATAAGCAAATGTAACCCAATGTATAATAAACAACATTCACACCATGAATGGACGAGAATATGAGTATTTCTATTAATTAACAAGAAGAAGTACAAAGTGATACGACCTCTTGTCGGCAACCAATCTGAACCAAGATCTAGATCAATCCACTTGTGCCTCCACCACTTCAATCCTCCATGAATGGCAAACTCAAACTAGAAAGGAGTTTGGAAGGTGAACATAACTGGTTCACAACTACAAGGATCAATGAGTGCAGACTCAAGATAGGGAAAAAATCCACTAGAGTTCCTTTACTATTCTCTTTTTTCTCCCGTCCATAAGCCATATGTGCTCAATATATAGTCCTCTCAAAGGTAGGTGAAAGGACTCATCGAGACGTTACTTGGGTAGATGGAGAGCCAAAGGTCACCCAATGACCGCTTTTTGGGAGTAAAAAGTAATAAAATAGTGGTTTTTACCATTTTACTTGATACCCGCGGGCTATAGTGCTGCAACTCGCTGGTACGCATGCTATAGTGATGCAACATGCGGGTAGGAACAAAAATAGGGCAAACTGGTATCACTGAAGGATAAAAATGGATCCGAGTCACTAAAATGGATCCTACAAGCCAAAGAATGTTGATGCTCTCAGGGTGGAAGATTTCTGTGTAACATATTTGGTTAGAGAAGGCGATGTATTTGCAATCATTGCACCAGCAGATAATCCAGAAAATGTGCATTATTATTTATTGAGATGCACTAGGTCGAAAAGCACGTTGATGCAAGAATTTAAAGACCCGTCAAACTATACGTATGCAGTGGGTTCAATGGTTTTAATGGGACATTTCTTTGCAGAAGTAAGGAAATGTAAAGACCATATTCTTTTTCAAGACTACGAATCAGATGTTATATGTGCTCAATACAGTCATTTGGTCATAGCAGCCCAATTGCAGTTGAAGGCAGTGAAGAGTAGGAAAAATTCCAAGCATAGACAATGGAAATTGTCGATCGAAGATCATAATGCCATTCTTGAAAATATGCCACTGGCACATTTCATATGATTCAAGAACACATCAAGGTTGACGAATTTTTTCTTTGATTCTAGGGTGGGTGGGTGGGTGGGGCCAAATGAGCTTCCACCTTCACGTGGTTGGCCTCGTCAGTAGAGAATATATATAATTCTCGAAACTAATAGAAGCTCTTTTTAACAACATATCCAATGATAACTCAAGGCTCATATATGTTCATGGGAACAAGAGAGATGGCTTCACCCTTTGGGACACCTGCCATTGAATGTCTTTGGTTATTTATAAAGTATAAGGGTTCTATATATTTTTTGTGTTCAATTTCTAGGTTAGGATCACTACAACTTCCTCCAAATTGTTTTCCTCCTTAACATTTATAGTCCCAACCTAGAGTGTCCCACCTTGAGTGTTAATAGGGGGAGTGGAAGCATATGGAAAGCCCTTCAAGGACATGCATGTAAAATTTGTTATATGATCAACCCTATAAGAAAATGAGCCCATTTTTCTTTATAGTTCCAAGTATAGAGACTTTTGTGCTTTCATGTGGACTCTGATGCTTTTTTCATCTCCTTCAAAGCTTATATTTATATCGCAACATATACCATATGTCTATTATGTTCCTGCACCTCTACAAAAATATTTTCCTCCTGCATTTCATGCCATTTGTTCCATTGCAATACCTCTCTTGTCACCTCTTGACATTTATCTCTGATTCCCTGCTCATAATTTCTCATATTCCACCTAATATCTACCAATTCACACATAACATGTCTCCTATTCTTGCAATGTGCCTACCACCCACATACTACACCACCAATCTATTGTCCCATGCCACAAAGCAAAAGGTCATGATCATTTCTCAAACTTATGACTCTTATGAAACATGCAACCTCCAACATAGGGATGATGAGAAGAAGGGTTGTGATGAATCCAAAGATAATGGTGAAGACAAGGGTTGTGATGTTCATTATGTTTAGATGGAGGAGGAGGTAAAGGCATTGAAAGAGTAGGTCATCCATCAATATTAGATAGTTTATTAAGGACAATTTTGTTCTAGTCATCATTGTTTTGTGGTTCAAGTTGCGTAGACATATGTGAAGGTATAGGAATTCCAATAATTATCTAATCAAACTATGGTGGTGGCTTAACATAAGGTTTAGCAGCTCAAAAGTGGCCTTGATGGGGCAAGTTCAAGAAACCAATATAGAGAAGTAGGTTAAAATCCTCTAAATCAACAACAAAATGGACTAAAAATCTTAACCTTTTATTTCTTCCTCCTTGCCAACGAGGTGGTTGAACTCTTACCATGTTATCTCTATCACTTCGCTTGCCTTTGTTACATATGTTTCCTCCCCTACTAAAGAAAATCATCTATATAGCCATGAAGAATATGATTCTACCTAACAGTAAGAACATATATCAAATAAATTTTCAGTTTAGAGAATTTATTAATGGCTCTGTACCAATACACAATCATGCTTGCAATGATATTTTAGGGAAACAAGGTGATGGGAACATCAAATTATATTTGTAGATACTTCATTTTCTTCTAAAATAAAAATCAATTATGTTGCAAATTGTTTTTCTTTGAACATGGTAAAACCCAATTATTGGGAAAATGAAAGGAGGTGAATGAAAAAATTAGTGAAATAAAATTAGGCGAGTGACAAATTATACATGTTCAAACTATATAAAACTTTAACTATCAAAACAACATCCAATAGCCCCAAAGCAAAGTCCATTCATCATGGTAATCAATCATTGCCATCTTTGACCAAGACATTCTTCAATCATGGATTTGACATTCCAACAAAGTCAGTTAATATTCACTTCATATGTTCGTTTAATGAAAATTTATAAGCTTGTACACCTTCATAATGAATTCCATGATATTAACCAAAGTTTCAACAACCATAAGTCATTTATAAAAGTCTCAAGGACATAACAGATAATTATTTGATACGATTGACATTGTCTTTTCACTTATTTCATCATTTTAATATACCAATATTATAGTGACAAAACAAACATTTTCAATTTCCACAACCAAACTAAACTCCATATCAAAATTCACCTTAATCAATGAAGTATTGTTGAGAACCATGCAACAATATGAAAATAAATTCTAAGAATGGTAATTGAAAATCAACAAAGTTGACCTTCAAATTGTATAAAAAAAACGTGCATGTAAAAGCATTGTGTATCATGTAGTATTATTATAGTTTGAGCTTATAATCAAAGTTCATTGTTACTAAGACACTTATTTGATAGCTCATTCTTCTAAAAATTTCAATCCTGTAACCAATAGAATTCCAATTGACTAAATGAACAACAACCTTCAAGACTTGCATACAATCTTTCATATAACTTGAAAACATGATCAATTTCCATGGAAGCATGCAAATCCTTGATTTTACCATGCGAAACAAACTAAATGTTTGACCTGTTAGCTCAGGTTTTGATTTTGAAATAAAACCAAGCCAATTTATTATGAAAAGTCATCTAAATACAATCTCATGACTAACTTCATTGTTTCTAATCGAAAAGAAAAAGATTCAAAGAATATTGTAAGTGACTTTTGAGATTATATTCAATCATATAAATATTGTTTAATACACATATAATCAACTCAAAAGTCAAATGCATTTTTAACAGATAAATCTTTGTCAACCTGTAGCAAATCCTTTCAAACAATCACTAAGAGAATCAACACAATATGTGTCACAGACTTTGCAACTTGTGTAGACAATAACATCAACACTTATTCATTTGTTATATCAAAACAAAACCCTAAAGGTTTTTAGGATTATGCATTTAGGCTCCATAGGTAAAGCCAAGTACTAATATTTTGAGTTACTGAAAATACCTTATGACCTTATGCTGAAATTGAAACCGATTATTTGACAATCTTGTCAACAAAACTTTCGATAGTTTGACATCAAAATCATGGGTCGTTAGGATGAATATTTCCTGTATCCTTCGAGCTTCAAAACAAGTTCAAATAAATTGAGGTATTCTTCATCTTTCTAAATGAAGGTATTTTAAACCAACAATACAATTGGTAAACCAACCAATTTATACCATTGGGATTAGGAAAGATTGAACCAAGCTTTTGATATTCGAGTGAGTAGTCAAATGAAAAACCTAAAGTGTGAAAGAAAGTATTGGACAATGGCTCGACTTCAAGCAATTGCTTAATGAGATGTGAACCCAGTATCAAAAATCCTAAAATCAAGGAATGATGAAAAACTCACATAATATGAGAGGGAAAGACTGTTAGTCATTGTATAGGACCCAAACCAATTTCAATAGTAAAGGGTAAGCCAACATTTAAGCATAATACCATTATAGCTAGATCAAATACGAAAGCTTATAAATATATTCAAATGCTTACAACATACCAAATCACCTTTGCTTATTCCAATACAAAATTTAATGGAATTAACCCCTTTTTCAAGCATATGTAAGGTATATTAAATAGCCTTGCACAATATCATCAAAAAATGATCATAAGAGTCATAAGAGTCATAAGTTTGAGAAATGATCATGTTTCACCCTTTGCACAGATTGTACTGGAAAAATGTAGAATTATATTTTGCAAACAGAGGATAGATATAGTTGTTACACAGTTGAGCATGCCTCTTTGCCAATGAGTATGCTACGTAAATACTCCTTTGCTTCTCGAGCATATGGAGCCAGTTTTTCATCTCTTCTTGGATTGCCGATTTTTGGAGCTCTAATACTTGACAAATTCACTCGACGTTCAGCCAAAGGACTCCCATAAGGAGCAAAATCATCAACAACAACCATAGAGTCTCCACTAACAACCTCCACAACCTGCAAATATACAGACCTTCAGTACATAAAAATAAGTAGTTGTGCTTTGCTTCACATCAAGAGATTTAGGATTAAAAATTAAACACAGTTTAAGTAAAATGTCTTGATTCTTCTCCGTGTTATCAACATAGAGTACTCAGTCACTGCAATTGAAGACAAACCTTTCCAGTAAACTTGTCATCATGAATTGCTTTTAAGCTAGAAGGAGGTGGAACATAATTGATCCATATCTTCAAGCGATCTTTTTTTTCCTGAAGCTCAGCATTCTTTAGGCGCCTTTTGGCATCCTCCTCCATCATACTGGTGCTCCATTCAACAAATTTAGCTAAACCCTAAAGTGAAATAGAAACATAGAGATGAAGCACTCGTCAATAAATATGTTAAAACACCAATCCATAAACTAAGAGAGTGAACTATGCGGCATCAGAACTCAAAACTTTAATGCGCTTTAAAGATGACAATTACTAGACTATAGAGAAGTATTGAATGTATACATGAAATTGCTAACTTACATTTTCTACAAGTTCTAATGCAAGGTCCTTCACAACATCACCATCCTGGTAATGTACTGAACCGATTAAATTACTAAATTTATCAACACCTTCTAACACGATCCGAACCTGCACACATGGATAGCACATTTAGATATCAACCAAAGAATCAACACAGGTGAACAAAAAACCAAAAAACAGAACTAATTTGAAAGAATCTACTCAGAATTCAAGTCATTAACTAACTCACATCTCTATTTAAAACTCTAGTTTCAGTGAAATGTTTTGCCTCTCTGGGATGTGGATCTGGTAGAAATTTAGCAGCTACGGCTGTACATGCAGCAAGCCTCTGTGCAGTTGTTAAAGATGATGGAGATTCAACTTCCCCAATAGTTTCATTTGAAACTGTTTCAGTGGATGTTGGGGTCTCTGCTGCGGCCGGTTTTCTTCCAATAGATGGACACTTTATATAAAACAGACCAATAATAAATATAAATACAAAATGAATTACAGACTGCTGACTTGGTATATATACATAGTTATAGAAAACTCATTTCTAAATATTAATACACAACAATATACACCAAATGCCTCACCTGGATCCCTGCCATGAAAACTTGCACAAACTGAAATGTAGGGAGTAAATAAACCCGTATTGTACTTCCATCTCGAACTTGCTCCACAAGAGCTTCCATAGGTTTTCCTTTATTTGTAGATAAGGGGGAGATTGCATCTAAGTTGCTTGGATCTCCTATAGTTTATGGAGGCAAGTCCCTAATTGTCCCCGAGATCTTTGTTCTTATGCAGCAAAAATGTGCTAGAAAGGATTGTAACAAAACCACACATCTCAGTGACGATTTGAGATGGATCTTGCCTATCCCAGTCCTGAAACAACCAAGCAAAATTATAATCAATTGTTGTGCTTTAGCATTAATAAACAAGCAAAACATAAAAGCATTATGAAAGCAAAACATAAAAGAATTATGAAAGCTGATCAACCTCATCTGTTGCTGCAGTAGGATGATATTGACACATGGCAAAGCAGATCAAAACTGACATTGATAATCGTCCAGGGTGAAAAATGGCATAATAGCTGCCACACGACCATAAAACGGCTGCAAAACTTGAAATAGGATAGATGACAAGGATTCACTCGAGATGTTGCAAGATGAAGGAATAAGATGATCAGATATGCGAGTAACCACACAGTTTCTAACCATACTTGACAAAAACAAAAGTGATATTCCAATACCTGCCATAACCAAATAATTTGATCACCAGTAGCTCAGTCACAAGAAAACTATGTTCAAGTAAACAAAAATGATCGTTCAAGTAACCAAAAATGATTGTCATGTCCTTGGTCATTTCTTACTATCGCAAAAAATGGTGACAATTGATTTACAAGTAGAGCAGATCGATCTCAACCTTCGGACCGGAACACCAATGGCTCCTAGGTTTTTGTGGGATGCAAAGTCAAAAGGATGAAAGAAGAATAGTTACTTCTTACTACCCTAATATGGATTTACACAATAGTTCAATGCCAAAACAATAAGATTAATATTTATCTCATTTTTTTCTCTCAATAGTATTTTGAAATAAAAATAAAAAAAAAAACATTTTCTCAACTGTCTTTCAAGAAACAACTGCAGATTGCTTAGTGATCTATTGTAGCCTCCCTCTCTCACTCAGTAATTTGTTGTAGTCTCCTTCACTCTTCCTACAAAGAGGAGGTTAAACTCAACTATGAATGTTTCCCTTGCAAAGAGGATGTTGAACTAGTGAACTGTGAAAATTTTAATTGCAGATGCCAACAAATTTCAAACAATAAATTGGACTTTGGTGTATTAAAGACTAATGTGCATTCAATAGGCTTTCAAGTTCCAAGTTTTTATTGTTTATTATTATAATTTATCATTTTTTTTGCTCGTTAAATGAAGTGATTTATGAAGTCATTCAATATTGCATAGTGGGAAGCAAAGGCTATTGTTTTTGTTTTATGAATTTATGCCTTGCATTTTGAACGCATATTTTGATTCATAAATACTAAGAACTGGTCTTGAGTCTTTAAGAACTGTGTGTAATGAAGTTCTTTTATGCTGAAAACGTGAGTCCAAAATTGTATTAAAATTCAATAAACATGCAAGGAAAGAAGATGCTATATTTGACAAAAGCACTAGATGTGGTCTAGAACAAAACAAGATGCTTCATCCACAAAGAAATGAGGGGATTTCCTCTTCAAATTGAGAACCAAAATAAAGAATAGGACATGGAAAAAAGTGAACCAGTGAAAAGAGTAATCAAAGAAAGTTACAACATGAAGAGCTTAAAATATTCAAATTCATAAACTTGAGGACATGAATTGAAAGTAAACTTTCATCTTTCACTCTCTTAAATCCATATTTTCAACACTCTATATAAAAAAATTAGGGACCATAAATTTGATCTCAATGCCTAAGAGTAAGCACATAAGACCAATAAGCATGAAATTGGGTGAGACTTATGCTAAAAGAATTAAAAAATTCTAGGAGATCTACGTCAAAAGAGTGGACTTGGTGGGATTCTATGTTCTTGATCTAAAGGAAATCCTCCTCAAATTGAGTGGAGATACTTCAAATACAATCAGACCAAAGGTTCTAATTTCAAGTATGGTTAAATGTCAGCAATGGCATCCTAGTTTCCAATTGATGAGATGGGATGGGTTATCATATTCCTCTTCGTAATCATATTTCCTACCCTGCATACAATATAATACCTTAACAAGAGAAGAGGCATATCTTCACAATCCTGGATATTCACATAGTCAATAGATTTGCATTTTGGAGGAGCCACCCAATGATGTATATAATATGTGGGAGCCTATAACATCAGTTTGATCCATTCACAAAGCAAATTCTGTAAAAGGAATGGAGACCAAACTGAATGAGCAGAGGGATAGGCTAAAGTTTTGGCATTTTTCAACGAGGATATTTTGGCCCAGATGATGCTCAAAATTCCACAACATTAACAAGAATGTTCATCCAAGCAGTGATGACATGCCAGAGGGAAAATTCTTTCCTGGTTATCGAGGAGTTGACCCTTGTGAAGCCATCTGATCCAAACCATCTGATAGTCACTCCTAATCCTTATGGACTAGGCTTGTATTTTTACAATAGATCAACATTTCTTTACCAATAGTTCATATCCTTGAAAACCCTTTGGCCAATAGTGGCCAACACATCTCTTTCAAAGAGTGAACATAGAAGGGTATGCTTACAGTTCCTAATACCCATGAAAGAAGAACATACCAAATAGTTGGAATCCTCAAGAAGAGTTGCATGCAAATGTACCTTCCTCTGTAAAAGAACTGAATACTAAGTCTAAACGTAATTCCAACAATTCCTAGCAAATTGAAAATCCAAAAACATGTGCTTCACCATTTGAAGATGGATGCAGATAGGGAAGAGACCATCAAACTAACCATTTCTCCCCAACTAGGCCTTCAAGGGGAGCCCCTAATAGAAAAAAATCCAGACGAAAACACATAGCTTGTATGACAATTGCTTGATTTGATGCAATCTGGAGGCCATCCAACAAGCATTGATAATATGGGCTAGTTCTTCGCATTGATGCAAAAGGATGTATAACTTCTGACAATCATAATACTGGAGAGCGGGGGACCAAATATCCATGCCCAATCCCTCCAAAATGGACCCAGTATGGTAATATTCATTTTGAACACATTTTCCTAAAGGATGAGCCCTGTTAACCCCATTTTGTATGGGTGTCCACTTTCATCACAATCTCATTAGGGGGTTATGTGTGATAGAGATTGGATGGCTTGTGTTCTTGATTCTAGACATCAAATAGAAGCATATGATGCATTTCCATATCTATGTGCAAAGGAATTTGTGTTTGTAGTAGGGAATATTTACTAATGGCATTTTGGATAGAGCATAGGAGGAAGCATTCCCTATTTAATATGACCCGAAATATCATATAAAATGGAATTTATTTCATCCTTTCTGGTGGAAGAGTTGGATTGTTAAGTTAATGGAATCCCTAGCGTCATCATATTTCATAGGTTTTTGAGGATTCTTGTAGCAATGTTAGAACATGATTAATGGCAGCCAATGGTAGGTACATATTATGGATAATTTTACTTTCAAACGGGAGCAAAGCTAGTCATGCATGTGAACTAAAGCAACAAAAAACAACATTTAGACCTAGAACCTAAGTTGAAGGAAGCCCCCTCTTTGTAGTGCAGCCTCTCTGGTCCTTCCCTCTTTGTGGTGTAGTTTTTCTAGGCATATTCTTTGAACACATATATGGGTTCAATATACTAAGATCCATAGAAGAATATGGAGTGGGGTTCGAATCGAGCATCAAGAATATGAGATTGCTCATAGATTTTATCAGCACACCTTTCACCAAGATTGTATGATCACTCTGTCATTTCCAAGAATGTGTGTGCCTAATAAGCTTAGTGTCAAATTTGGTAGCATAAAATTAAAGAGAGTTGCTACATGTTGACCAACATCTAAAATGCAAAATGTGACAGTGAAACAAGTCATGTTTCTCTGAGGTAACAAAGTAATAAAGAAGGCTAGCAAGTAAACATCTACTCAAATTGCTTACAACAATGCATGATTTCCTACCTTGCAATTTCTTAAATGTGCTAGTAACTTGAAAGCAAATTTACATATGAAAATGCAACAAGCAATGTAAATGTAAATATGAAAATCCAACAAGTGTGAGGTGTCATTAAAGCTAATTCAAGTCGCAAGTGTAAGTTGCTAATTCAAGTTGCAAGTGTGAGTTGTGTACATTAGAAGCTATTTTGGATAGTCTTCTAGGCATGAAAAAACCCTAATCTCAGAATCTGGGCACGAACAACCATTTTTAACAGTAAAAAATGCACAGAATACCTAGAATACCATGAATATAAATTCAGTATTATGTATATAAAACATAATACCCATAAAAACAGGAGGTAAACCTTTTAAGCTAAAGCTAAGACCAATGATTAGAAGACATGAAACAAGAATATCCATACATGTGTCCCTTGTGGAAATTGAGAAACTACAATTTCCTCAACATGTGTAATTGTGCCACTAGCCTCTGTTTTTGACCGGTCAATAAAATCCGTATCATCAAAGTTGTCATCATTCATGAATCTGGTATACTGCATAAATTCCATATAATTTATAGACATTAGATTTGGAGAATAAAAAAATTAGATTTCATATAATAAATTGAAAAATATTATTGCATACTTACGTACCTTGCCTCTGTTTTGATTTTGTCCAGCGATGACTCGCTTATAATTATCTCTACAGTACGTTGCATACTGCTAAAGCTCTAATCGATTCATGCTACTCAAGCGATCATCAGAATAATCATCAAATGGGATTTCATCCATACTGGTTGAATATGACAAAGTATTTATGCTGATTTCCACCCCTGCCAATGCAGCCCCAACACGCTCTCTTATCTCTTCCCTCACCCCTCTTGCTATTTGGGATGCCATTTCCAACTCCTCTGGAAAAGCAACGATTCTAGGATGTGGTTGTACTAACCAAGGAATCGGATATACTAAACATCTCGTCGTGCATCAGGTCGTTCATATGTACGACCTTTTCCAACACCATAGAAACTAGATCCCGTATCTGTATAGTCAGGGTCCATGTGAAACTGGAACTCTGCAATCAACATCTTAACAAAATACTGAGGAACCTCGTCATTCTTAGGGAAATTCCCATATGCACACAGGAACCTGGAATAAATATGGGGTGCAATCATTGGATCATTGAATCTTGCGATCTTTAGACATTTTTTGTCTTCAGGCCGCAAGTCAAAACATGAAAATACCATTTCTTTTGTGACAAGTTTTTTTATTTCTTCAAACTTGTGGCGACCCATCACTAACAATCGCCTCCTACGCATCATGTCATGAAAAATATGGGTTGATGGTCCAACCCCAAGATATGTCTCGATCAAACTGTTCAGATTGTGCAAAACAATCTGGAGACACTGTTGAGAACCAAAAGAGATATTTGAAGTGTCAAGTTCTGTCTGCAATCTTGATGAATGCTCCTTCATCTCTTCCACAGTCAACATAGCGATGTTGTCTTCCCAAGGAGTCTCCTCGGGAACATCTCTAGGATGATTGTAAAGAGGATCATATCTTTCATTGCGAGCATACTACTGCACTCGACGACCTCTCCTTATCTGGGGAGGTGGATTAGGATCAGCAGCAGCAAACCCTGTAAGAAGTAAAATGCATGTGCAAGTATTAAAAACTATATATATAATTTGTCAATCAAATTATAAACATTTAAATAAAATGTGTTCATTTTAAATACCTGATGGAACCTCTGCATTATCATGAACATGGTGAGAAATAGAAATAAAGTCTTTTGAACCATCATTATTGTTAGAATGTCCAGAAGCCCCTGTAGGAAACCAAATATTGGCAATCACATGTAAGTTTACAGGAAAAATCATGTAATTTTTCACAAATAAAATAGTCATCTCGAACAAAAATTCTAGTCAAAATGTATGTAAACAATCTCTACCTGGCAATGGCGTATCTAAAGAATAAGACACTAAGGGTGCCATCTGTGGTTGTCCAACGGCCCCTGTAGACCCACCCTCAGACAGATGTATGTCCATTTGAGAGCCACCACCTGTGCACAACAAGATCTTAGAAAGATCTGTGTAAAATAAGTTTTATGTTTATATAGACTTGAGCATGAATTGAATGACAATTGAATTTACCTGACGATGACCTCAGGGAGTGAAGCTGCATAGAATTCAAGATTGCTTCACCCTGAAGCTGTGAACCTGTTCCTGATAAGAATTTTCCATAGATTAAGAAAGATGTCAAACAAGAATTCTAGTCAGAATGTATGTAAACAATCTCTACCTGGCGATGGCGTATAAGACACTAAGCGTGTCCTTTGAGATTGTCCACCGACACCTGTAGACTCCTCAGACAGACGTCTGCCATTGTGAGAGACACCACCTGTGCACAACAAGATCTTAGAAAGTTGTGTAAAAAAATATTTATGATTATATACACTTAAGCATAAATTGAATAACAATTGAATTTACTTGACGATGACCTCATGGAGTGTTGTTGCATAGAAGTCAATTTTGCTTCACCCTGAAGCTGTGAAGCTGTGCATGATAAGAATTTTCCACAGATTAATAAACATGTCAAAACGTGTCAAACAAGAAAAATATATTTCAGATTAACAATCGAATATACCTGACTGCATCACATGTTTTCGTCTAGCACTAATGGTAGATGTCTCTGGATGATCCATGTGTCCTTGTTAAGACAAAATGAGAAATCAACCAGGTTAATCATAAACTTAGAGATGTAGGCACATGAAATGCAACATTAGAACCTATTCTAGCCTAAATTAATGCTAGCAAGCACACTTCAAAATGTAATAATACAAAATCAAACAATGAGGTAAACTAACACCACAGGATTAGCTTAGAATTGGACCACAAGATCATATCTCCCCTGTTAGATCTTGATCTTTGATGTCTTATTCTAGTAGAGGTTGACTAAGCTACTAAAGCAAACTACAAAATGCAAGAAAAGGAAATCTGGAAATGAATTTCAAACAACTAATCTCTTAGAAATATTCTATAATCAAAAGTGTTATATTGCATAGACTGACCATCGCCCCCTAGAATCGCATAGAGGGTGATGGTGGAAAAAATGTGGGAAAAATGAGGCTAGAGAAAGGTGTAACAGTAAGTGTCTCATATAGGAAATGAAGTGGGGTCTCCAATGGTAACCTAGGATTCCGATAGAATGATATTTTGTTTGGTCTTATGGATCAAGGGTTTTCTTGGTTAGGGGGTGGGGTGCAAAAATCCAATGCTTGAAATATTACAACCAATTGTATAAATGTTTAGTTGACTCTTTAATGAAATAAAAAATGTTGTGTACGTGATTCATTTGCTTTTGTTGTAACATATGGAACAATACTTAATATGATACGAATGTAACCTATGTATATCCTAGTGGACAAGTATTTAACAATGCCCTAATCGCCATCTAAGTTAGGATTAGGGCTTTTACATGTGTCAATTCTCTACTTTATCATGGAACATTACTTAATACAATATGAATTTATCCTATTTATATCCTAGTGGACCGGTATTTAACAATGTCCTAATAGCCATCTAGGTTAGGATTAGGATTTTTACATGCTTCAACCCTTTATTGGGGCCAGGGTTTCAAATGCTCTAATTTTTTTGAAAGACTCTACATGATTAATTCCACATGTGTGAGCAATGAAAGCTAATGTGGCATCCACCCAATATCATGGTGGTTAACAGGATAAATCAACTTGTGAAAAGCATAACTTCCTCATATGAACTCTACTTGAGGTGATCTTTGATCCATTGGAAAGCTCTTAATGGCGCCTAGAACTCTATTCACAAAGTTTTGACCCCAAAAACAACCATTTAAAGCCTCTAACAAGATCTAAACATTTTTGGACTCTAAATAACCAAGGTGGGACCTACCACTAAAATGGGCCCCAATAGCCTACTCGCTGCTTTTTCCCCAAAAAATACCGTAATGGATGGAAAATATATATAATGATTCATTTTGGATCAATTAAACTAGTTGAGTAGTTATACCAAAGCAATTGGATGGTGCACTAAAAATAAAAAATGAGTTTGTTATGCACCATCATTAATCTCTATGGATGTCACCTTCCTCACTTCAAGGGAGTTAATTACATCTTCATGATGTATAAAATGACCTTATGGGTCAATCTAGCATTTTCAATAATGTTTGCATATGCGGTAATTGTTGTGTATCAAAGTATTTCAGTTTCTTGCAATTCTATGTTTGTTGAATTATGTTTTATTGTGCTTAACTATTGTAATGATATCTTTCGTTACCACCTCCTTGAAAAAAAAACTCTCTTATCTACCTCATCTCTTGGTTATGCATTAAATTCTGTTACATAAATTTTAAATTAAAAATTTAGAGGGAGATTAGAAACATACATTTTCATGTATTTTCAATTTATCTCCCTATAGGTTTACTAAAAATTATTCATGTGGATAATCATTGGATACAATATTAAATTGTGCATCCAATGTGCTTATATTTTTAATAAACCCTTCAAAATATTAATTGAAAAGAATGTACGAGACATTCATTTCTTGGTGTTTTGGGTAGCTTGGGAAGTTGTGTCCTTTTGATGTTGAAGCTTTCTAAGGCTTACTCATTTCTATTGGAACATTAGAAACATGGTACTATCTATGTTTCTCTCCACCTCAATCCAACCTTCAGTATGAATGATATTTTTCTATGGTTTGACGTGAGAGTGAGCTAATATGGCCATAATATATTTCACTGTGGGAAATACTTTGGGAAGTTGATTCTATGTCATTCTTTGATGATTGACAATCAAGAGCTTGATACATTCTCTTATTTTTTTCTAATTGAACCTTCCACTTGGTGCAGGCTATTAGTTTCAATTTCACTACCAAACAACTTCATAATTTATGAAGATTTTGTTGAATCATAGTAACCTGAGTGCTACTACATGTATCATCTAATATTCTTCTCCATACACCTCCCTATAAAGTATGAAATGGAGCAACTATGACAACATTTTGGGTTGAAAACGTAGCATTGACTATCAATGCCATACCTATTGTATAAAATCCTACAAAGCAGTGCTGAGTCATTTTAAGATATGAAATTGATATATGATATCCAAGAGAATTAACATTTTAAAAGATTAGTACTTGGTGAGCTAAGAGTCCTTTCTGGTCAAAATAAAATACCTATATAGTGCAAGGAAAATAAGAAATATAAAGATGTGCATTATCTTCCCTCATCTGATTCCTGTCTTTAGCTCCCTTATTAATTTGTCATCATTCACATCTACATTAATCCATTTGCATTAACCCATTATACTTATCTCACTTAAGTATGGGAAACTACAATAAGTTGTCGAAGGGAACCATGAAGCAAATCCACCTTCCATTGCCACTGTCAAATCTAGAACCATGACTGAGACCACTAAGTAAGTTCACATTCCATAAACATTGATCAAGAGCATCTTTCTGAATTTGAAAATCATATTAGAGGCATTGGTTCCAAACTATTAAGTAAAATGGGCTACTATGGACAAGGACTTGGAGAAAGAAGACAAAGCATCTCAATCCCCATTGTAGCTACACAGTGGCACAAGCACGATGACCTAGGATTCAATGGAAGAATGAAAAATTATATGTCCAATAATACCATTTTTGTGAAGGCACAAGATGTGACAGAGTTGGCTAGATCCTCAAAAGAAAGAGCAACAAATGAAGGTAGAAACCCACTACCTCCTCAACCTTCTTCTGACATATTGAAGAAGGGAAGTAATGAGAAAGTCTTAAAGACTCATCTTCCACCAGCATGTAGAATAAGTGGCAAACTAATCAACCATAGAAATATTAAGAAGACCAAGAGGCATACATTAGGAAAGACATCCCTGATTTGTCACTGCTGCAAGAAGAATGGCCATAGAGCTGCTAACTGTTGGTATTCAGAATCATGTTCATTTTGTGGAAAGAAAGTTCATTATATGGATTCTTTTTGGGAGAAGCAAGACATCTGCAAGGATCCATATTCATTTTAGAGGAAGGATGGAAAGAATACTTCTCCAAACCATCCAATAGCTCAAGGGAAAATGGAGAAGGAAGGCAAGCAAAGTAGTCCAATTAAGTTCAAGAATTTTTTCCACCATTGCAATTTGAGTGGACATTGGGAAGAAAAATGTTGGAAGCTTCATCCATATCTTCACCCCACCCATTGGGAAACTAACAGAAGGGAATGGAGAGTGAAGATAAGAAGTGATGAAGAGTTTCCTACATCTACAGTATAAGGAGTAGAAACTATCCAAGGAGAGATATACACTCAAGAGGAATGTAAAACTAGCAATATGGACAACAAATTGGTGTCAAGGATAGCCACATTCTAATGGTTTACAAACTTTCACCTGAAGAATCCACTTTGGAAGATGGACCAAATATTGATGCATGGAGGTAAATGAATTTGGGGTTCCTTAGAACTCCATGAATATAGCAGACAAAGTGGCCATGGTTGAGTGTGTTTTGTGGTTCAATGAATAGTTGATTCTATTTTGAGAGTGAATGTAGAAGCAACTATGATATGGTGGAGAATGTTGGTAAAGGATCCACTGCATCCTATTGATGGTTATCACTTGCAACCAAGCATTTGAAAGAGTTGGCACTATCTTGGATAGTAAAAGTGTTATGATTACACACCAATTAGAAGGTCTTTCAGTTGATGTTATTGGAGATATAAAGTGTTGATTAACACCTCACCAATCAATATAGATTTGCTTCCAGGATGAGAATTAACTCATCCTAACGGCAGAGAGTTTCTACCATGATAAGCAACAATTGAGTCTTGTAATGAAGAGATCATTACCTGAGCATCCCAAGGAAACAAATGTTCATAAATTTGTAGTTGCATGAGAGGTCAACCTCACCAATGAAGCAAGCAACAATTCAATGGAATTAGGAAAAAGCATAAAAAGATCTCAATCATGGGCTAATGTTTTACTCATTGAAGATTGATTGAAGCATGATTAACCAACATATAATTGTTCCATGCCAGGGAACAATTGATCCTAGCTTAAGAGGGAAGCCCACACTTCATTTTTTATGGCATATGTTCATTGGGATCTTAGTGTTGAATAAATGTTGCATAGATTCAATAGTGAACCAAAGTATACCAGAATTCGACTTGGATTAATTGATTGCCAAGATGGACCAATTTCAGAGCCATAGAATGCAAGAGGCTTGCATGTTGAGGATGGGAGTGAATTATGATTAAATATTTTGGGTATAGAGATTGCTTAGAGTGGAGTCAATGAGCATTCCTTTGCATTACATGATTAAATAGAGACCAACATTCGAAATGGCTTCATCTCCAAGCTTGAGAGGAAGATGGGAATGGATGTTGAGTCTAGAGTTCAGATCATAGGATTGCACAAAGATGAGAATCAATGAGCATACTTTTTCAGCAGGAAAAAGTGAACCAGAACCTAGAGCTAAAAATATTGGCCGACCTTGGATAATATGATATATGATTGCAGGGAGTGGGGTTGTAAAAAATGTAGGGGATTGTAGTAAAAATTGATACAACAGAGCGGAATGAACAAGGCATTGAAGGAGATGATAGCCAAGGTTTTCTAACTAAAAACATCTTAAAAATGATGAATTGTGGTCAATATTCAAGGAGAAAGTGAATGGAAAACTTGAGTTAACTGAATAAGAGTGTTGATGGAGTGCAAAGAAGTCGAACACTAGTAAGATGTGGTTGGTAATATAAATAATAGTTTTTTAAATATTTTTATTTTTATATTTATATTAGAATTGGATTAAATTTTGATAACTAACAAGGATGGTAGGTGCATGACGGTGATCTCAGGCTTTGAAGGAAAGTAAGAAGAAACTTTAGTATGGGGGCTTGGTATAATGACGAACAATCAAACATATAAGTCAAAGTGGTGGGAAACTCAGTTGTAATAATAGAACAAGATGATAAGTACAACCTCATGAAAAAACCAATTATGTTTAGAATGTTATAAAGAATACAAGGTTTCTTCACCCACTTTGAAATGATAGACATTATTCATTTTCGACGTTCATGTAACTCACTAGTAGAAAAAATGGAAAACATCACTATTAATCTTGGCAAATGTATGCTAGTAAGAAATGGGGGTGGACCCAAATTTATATTAATACCATAGTTAATGAATAATCAAACAATGCATGGAAAGGCACACAATATTATAGACGAATGACAAGTGCATTGGATCGAGACATGGTTATTTACTCCAAAAATTGTCATAGTACTCCCCCCTCCATCATGTGAGTTTTAACTCCTTCATGTGTGAGCTCAGAACTGTGGGTGGGATATTAACCTAGTCCTGAGTGCCTAGCATGGTGATCTCTATGTAAGTTTGGTCGTATTTATGGTGCGATATAGGATCATAGGCTTGAAGACTAAGGTTTTTGGTGTCTTTTGCATTGAAGGTTAATCAATTTCCTATAAATAATGATATATTATTTGTCGTTGTGATCTCTCTTGTTGATGAATTGCACAGTCTAAATCAGATTCCTTTAGTATAACAGTGATTATTACTCTGTTTATGCCATCTCAAAGGGTTTAGGTTGGAATTTAAATTCCTGTGGTGATTCTAAGTTGGAAATGGCCAAGGAAAAGGTTGTAGGGTGTCGCATTAGCCATAACTTGTGGAGATTAAAAAGGACATGAGAAGATTCGTTTAGCAATTAGATGATCTTCATAGGATTGTAATACAAATCCCAAGTTGCCATTGAGGTGATAAAGGTTCTAAATCAAATCCTGACCTGGGATCTTGACCTTTTGGGGATCAGTGATAGAACCTCTGTTTGCATGGATGTAGATGCCTGCACCGTGAAGCATCTTTTCCCATGCCACCATGGCCCATACGAGAGTAAAAATAGCTTTAGATAATAGTTCGAAGAGATAAAATTGGTGCAGCGAAAAACTAGGGTTCAAAGAAGGATTACGTAAATGTGCTTGCTAGGATGTCTAGTACAGGAGAGCATTTAAATGTGCTTCTAGTTGGAAGAGGGTCCAAAGAAGAGGGTCCTTCGAATCAACCAACAGGACTCAGAGATAGGCGCATAGACAACAGGATACGTACTCGAACCCACCCGCCACCCTAGGAATCGTTAGATACTTTTATTAACTATCTTAAGAAAATAACTCTTTATCTTTTCATCTCTTTATTTAAGCAATTCTTTATATTAGAATAAAAGTGAGGTCTAAAATATGTAAAAATAATCCCAACGACATACTAAATGCCTCTAACGCTCCACCTGTAAGACAAACCCTAGCTGGAATATCATGTCAACAGGGCGCCAATGTTAGTCCTGTTAGCCCATACAGAATAAGATTGTCTTATAACTTTATATATTGGACTTCAGGCACTCTACGATAGATGTTTGCCATTGTATCACACCAATCCAACAAGGTTCGAACCACCTTTCTTTAGCGCCTCACCTTTGTTTCATATGCCCTTGTAAACCGTGATCAGCCCATCTCGACCTACAACAACTAGGACTCTACAATTGGATATGGCTTGTGAATTCGGCCTCTAACCCTAACCCTAAGGGCGAATTGATCAAAATCAAATTAGTTCCAAGGAACGGTAGCCAAATTTGAAATTGAATTTGGTTGGGTTTTAGAGAGATGCCCGTGGAAAGAGAGAAACATACCTGTGTGCGGTCGTCTGATGGTATGGTCGTCTGGATCGAACTGGTGGTGGCGGTCCTCTTCTCGTGGTCGTTCACTTCGTTGCCGTGGGGGGTCTTCCTTGAAGGTGTTTCAACAAACAGAGTTGCACTGCACCTGCTCTTCCCCTTCGATGTTTCAGCACACTGTCGGTTTGAGCGACAGACACCAATAGCAACAGTGTTGAAAATGACAATGTGTGTGGCGGGGAAATATTATTGCATTTATATAGTTAAACATGTCTCGGCCGAGACATTAAAAGGAATCAAAACTCTCAACCGAGAAATCTGTCCGAGAGATTGACAAAAAAAAATAGTTATACTCTTGAACGAGAAATTAAAAACTCTCGAGCGAACAATTCTCTAACTATGGAAAAACTCACGGACGAGAGAAATCTAACCGGGGTTAATGTCTCACCCGAGAAGTAGTAAAACTCTTGCTCGAGAAAATTTGTTGACTTTTGTCTCGGGCGAGAAAATGGAAATTAGAACAAAAATAAAGCAAATTGTGACGGAATTGTTTCCCACCTTCGCGTTTTCACCCCATCTTTATCATCTTCATCTGCATCATGATCATCTTCATTGTCATCACCCTCCTCCTCATCATCATCTTGTGCACTTATGCACTTAGGGATTTATGTTTAGAAGAGGGTCTAAAGGCCTTTATGGGGGAGGGGCTCTAGGAACAAGGCAAGAGAGAGGGGGCAAGGGGGGGAGGGATAAAGGCACAGAAGGTTAGTGATTAAGGGAGAAGAAGGGAGAGAGTGCTATAGGGAGGGATAATGGCAAAGATAAAGAGAAGGTGGGGAGATGGAGAGTGGGGTGGTAGGGACATGGATGGAGTAAGGGAGAGAAAGAAACATATAGGGAGGGATGTAGAGAGAATGAGGAACAGATATTTAGAAAGAGATAGGGGGTATCTAGGGATTATTGGGAGAGATTTAGGGGGGTATAGACAGAAACATTTATATATATGCATGAAAAGAAGGGAACACTAAAAACATTTGTTTTGTATGTAATCATACAAAACATTTGTTTTCTTTTGATTTTATTCGTTGCCTTAACTGTGTAAATTGATTTTAGATTTACAAAACGCGTACGCGTTCTATAGTTATAGAACGCGTACGCGTTTTGTAGTTATATAACGCGTACGTGTTATGTTTACCTATCCTACATGTATAATGACATGTCAGGCTCAGGTTTTACCATACCAAGTGCTATGTAGCAGAAACGCGTTATATTTTTATGTAACATGATCATGTTTTCAAAATCTAGGATTGCATCTAAAAGGTCCCTCATCTTCTTGCACACACCCAAACAACAAAGTTTGAAAAAAATTATTTTTATGTTTCAAAGTTGATGTAATTTCCTAGTATCATGACTCTTTTAAAACTCTTTTAAAAAGGTGAATCTAGGTAAGAGGAGTTGGCTAATTTTATTAAAATTATGAACCTTATTGTTCGGTTTAGCAAAAAAACTTTACACATACTCTTCATCCATACTATGGATAAGAAATAGTTTGAGGGGTAACTATCACTAAAAAAACTAGTAACTAAAAAGAAATATACAATCTATATATATATGGATTATATTGGCTTTTTTCCAAAGAAAATATAACTTGCTATTCATAAAAGAAATAGTAAATAAGTCCATACAACAACCCGACAATGTATCATATTCCCTGCAATAAACATACGTCCAATATAACATCCATCTAAATAGATGGAAAAACATAGCAAATACCAAAACATAGCAGTCCAAAACAATCTAATAAAACCATAACAGAGAAACATATCACACCCTGAATACATAGCGGACAGAACCATTAAAGAGCCAAAGAAACAGCGCACAGTAAACCAAAAGACTACCAAGTGACCAAAATAACCACCCGGCGGACCAAAAACCCAACAGGCTGTTGGATAGCTTAGATTGTCCATCATATCGGTTTGGTCTGTCAAAAATGTGAGATAAGACATGTAAGATAAGAAAATATTGCAATCCCTGATGCCTCTGTTGACCGAAAGTTAGAAAATAAGGAATCCGGGATACAACTACTGGATGATGTCTTTATCAACTTCCCATGCTTTCCCAAGCCTTCCTCAAACTGGAATCCCATCTTGAAAAGCTGGTATGCACGGGCATTCCGCTCCATATAAATATGGTGAAAGGATACTTATTCAAAGATACGTGTACTCAATTATTAAAGTCATGTGTCCCAAATAAATGGTTAGGAATTTATAATGATTTATTTTTTACAGTCAAATCTTATTATGGTTTGATTACCCCAGTTTCTATTATTAAATGTCAGATTTTGGATGTATGGGAGAGCTGCAGAGTCGCAGACCCACTTACTTATTATGGTTTGATTACCCCAGTTTCTATTATTAAATGTCAGATTTTGGATGGATGGGACAGCTTCAGAGTCGCAGACCCACTTGCATGAAATTAAAGCGAAACTGACAGGGGACACTTCAAATGTATGTGAGGGGATGTTTTCCAAGGAAACACAGCGATCTGTGACTTCAAGCTGCACGGCCAAAGCCAACTGCAAATTCTTTTCAGATTGAAGGTTAATCAGGCCTGGAATTTCAAATTTTACCAGTCTGTCAAATTTTATTTGATGATGGAAAATTTGATGATGGTTAGATTTTTAAAGTGTTTTTCATTTTACATTTTATGTAAATTTATAGAGAATCTATTTTTCTTTAGTTATATGTCATCGCTCCGTACAAGACAAGTGCCCGTCAAATACGTCTAAAAATGAAAAAACGAACGTCAAATTCCAGGCGTGGTTGAACTCACTCACATGAAATTAATTATAATCCAACAATATATTGTTACAAAAGAAGAAGAGTGGAATTGAAATATAAAACTGAACACTGCATAAAAAGTTAGAAAGTTAGGTTTGCGCCTGCGACCTAGGGTTCAGCATGTGACGTTGTACGATATCTATTTCATAAAGTTAGGTTTGCGCCTGCTCCGATATCTAAATCTAGAAAATTAAAAACCCATGTTTCAGCTTGGTACGATATCTAAATCAAATAGCACAGAGACTATATTGTCCGACGCTTTCAAGTCACCAACGTGAATCACACATGGTTGTACGTTGTAAAATGTCAGACACTGTGGACGCAGGGCGTTGACAGCCAGAGATTTTGTTGGAAATACTAAGAGATTTCAACCTCGCCATGGCTATGGAATTCGAGACAATATAGTCGGTCATGTGAATGGATGCTTTATAAATCAATCTGTGTCTGTAAACTCGGTAAGTATTTGTGATTTGTGATCATGGCAGCTCCTCTGTATCATATTAGAGTCCCTAAGCCTCTGCTGCATGCTGCCTTATTATTGGGATCTGTAAGACATTGGATCTACAGCGTTCTTGGGTTTTTAAAGGAACTTGCTGGACTTGTGTGGCCTGGCCTGCACGGTGCAATGTCAAGCCCTGTACTCCTTGTGGCTGAGGACGATCAGCGCCGAGCGCTTCGGCTGGAAATGTATGGTGTGATACAAGAGGAACTGGGAGATGACCTTAAAAACGACGACGCTGTCTGTGCTGTTTGCTTGAGCGATTTTGCAATGGATGACAAGGTCCTGCTACTCACTAATTGCTGTCACGTTTACCATGAAACTTGTTTGACGAAATGGCTTGATGTCCAGCAGAAGAGCTGTCCTCTCTGTAGATCTCCCTTAACTACAGATTGAAACGAGAAAAAAGATTCCTGTGTTTACAGTATAGTGATGAAGAAGGTATGTTGACGATCCATGTCGGCGTGCTGTGTTTGTAGTGAATGAAAGCAGTTCCTTAATATGTCTAGTTTACATTTTCTACAGCATCATCTTCACTAGTTTAGTTCAACTGTCACGAGTTTGAGTTTTGTTGTTTTTGGGCCTTATATTTCTCAAGTTAGATGATCCATGTCCGTGTTCGTGTTGGGTTTGTATGGAATAAATGAAAACGAAAACAGTTGTTGATCATCACTGATTCATCATCTTTTTTATCTTAATAAAAAAATATTTTTCAGTACGTTTTCTTCTGGAATATTTTGAAATTTTGAAAAAATTTAATAGAAATTTTAAAAATTTTGGTTACAACTTTTAATTTCAAGTTCTAAAATTTTGGGTGTTCTAAATATTTTTTTATGATATTAAATTAGTTTCTATCATTAAAATAGCTAAACTCAGATCTTGCAAAATAATAAAATTGAGATGTAAATATTTTGATTAATTAAAATAGATTTAAATTAATTACATAGATAGGTGTTTATATCTAAGAATTTGGGTGGACTAGTATTTATGATTTTTCTAGATTGTACCAGGATGAGACAAATGTAATATAGAGATTGATTTTATGACACTCATTCAAAATTCAAAGTACAAAATAAACAATTATAAAAGAAAAAGAATCTAAAAAATAATTGGTAGTTGATGTAATATAGATAACTAGTAGTTAGTATGTCAATAATAATAAATACGATGTTGAAACATCTTCTAGTAGTTAGTATGTCAATAATAAATACGATTTTGAGACATCTTCTGACTAATAGATAACTTTTAAATAATGCATGAATAAGGAACTTCGTGTAAGACAACAAATAATAGACAATATTTATTTAATTATAATTTTTATATATAAATATAATTTTAATCACTTTAAAAATATTTATATTTATATTTTAACCATATTTTAAATATAAAAAACAATGTTTAATATTTCTATTATGTATATATATATGGTATCTCTATTTTTTTTTCATTTTTCTATATATATTATATTTTTTTTATATGTCAAACCATCTTTTTAATATACCCAAAAGATTTTTATTTTGGTTTACTTACATGTATTTAACATATAACAATGATGTTTATTTGTTCCAAGTGTTAAGGGCTAAGTGGTTGGAAATGCACCACTCCATAAAATAAGATATTTGGGTTTACTTACATTTATTTAACATATAACAATGATGTTTATTTGTTCCAAGTGTTAGGGCTAAGTGGTTGGAAATGCACCACTCCATAAAATAAGATTCTTAGGGTTAGGGCTAAGTGACTCGAAATGCACCATGGGATAGAATAAGATTCTGGCCATGTAAATAAGTCGAATTATGTTTACCATATACAAGGTGTGTAGAAATGTTTTGTGCTTGCCTATCACATATTGGCACATATTGGTCAAAAGAAGTATTTTTGCTTCATTTTCTTTGGAAGCTAGTGGAAATGAATGGTTGGGAGAAAGCACTTGAATCGTTCTCGCTCGCCAAGGAGACAAGTAAGATGGATGTGCATCCTAAGGATCCATTGTGGGGAGGGAAAGTAGCTCCGATACCTTTATAGTTGGTGACCACAAAAATATAGGATGACTTGATTTTATGGTTATTGAAGGTGTTTGTTGTTGGGAGAAGTATAAATGAGTAATCTTGTCCATTGTCTATGCATTAGTTAAGAGTTATTCATCTAACTACCAGTTATTCATCTAGCTACTAGTTATCCATGGATCAACTACTAGCTACCAATTATACATATGTGTATATATATATATATATATATATATAACTAATTGCTATAAAATCAATTTGTACCATACATTTGTCTCATTGTAATGCAAATTAGTGTACATAGAGACTAGTCCACCCCAAATTTTAAAATATAAACACTTATAAATGTAATTAAAAGTGATGGTTGATATATAAACTTTATTTTTCCCTTTTAAGTAATATAAATCTAGTCTATCAATCCATTGTTGTATTAAGTTTGATAAAAGTGAGAGTCTTTAGTTAAATGTCATAGCATTAGTTTAGTACTAATTAAATGACATAACATTACATTTTCCCGTCTTTGTTCAGTTAGGATTAACCTTGACTTGGGAATGAGCAAGGTAGAAAGCACTTTCTACAAATGATTTTGGTAGCTAGTGGTTTCTTGCTAGTTGTATTTACATGTAAAGAACCTTATTTATAAAGTTGGATTCCTCCATTGTAGTGTGCCAATCTGAGAAGGAGATATGTTCTTATGAGCATTTGCCTATTTTGGCCAAGGAACAATAATAGATCTATTATTGATGGCTAGTTTTTCCCTAGTTTGGCCAAGGAACAATAATATATCTATTATTGATGGTTGGTTTTTCCCTACTGGGTTTTCCATGATATATTTGGTGTTGCTATTGTTGATTGCTTGTATTTGTTTTGCAATGCCCTGGTCCCAACACTCCAACATAAATCCATCTCACATTCCCACCTTTAATTGAAGACTCAACCTCTCTGATTCCACATAACTAGGCTAGGAGTACACCTTCCACCCTTTACCTACCCAAGTGGTTTATTCCACAACTTGATGCCACATCCTCTTTTACACATAAGAGGGATACACCTACTCCAATACATGTAGACTTAAACATGGGGAATCAACTCTAAATGGCAACCAAAAACTATCAAGCCCCCTTACAACACATGCGAAATGAGTCAATAATTTCAACTTAGGTATAAAGGCATTCAATGATTTTCTAGCAAATTGCTTCAACCAATAAGTACTTGCTTCATTACACCACTACCATACTTCTTTGACTTGAAACCACATAACTTTTTTTTTTACTTCTTCACTTCTTCTAAATATGTAAATAATCAAGACCATAAAATATCCTTTACATGTTACCTAGATTAATAAATAAAAAGACTTCTTATTTCCTTTTTATTTTCCAGTAGAAAAATGACTTTCTGCTATTCTGAAGGAATCAAGGACAACTAACATATAGTGGATGGTAGGTGGAGCAAACCCTCACCTAGTCATCCAAGCTAGAAAGCCTCTCAACAAAATTGAACCTAAATGAATGGAATGAAATCCATCTATCCCCACAAATCTCCTCCTTCTATAAAAAAACTTATTTGAATACCCTCCCTTCGGGCAAGATGATCTAAAAGCATCCGTGAATTCTCAAAACCTTTATCAGATGCGGTTTTTTCTATATCAGAGGCATAATCATCCAACCGGGTCTCGAATTAAATATCTTCAATATTTATGGCTCATTCCTCATTATTTATCCACGTGAACGTTTTTAAGAGACACCGCGGCTTCTCTCCATCACGTCTTGGCTGTCTTGGCTTCTTTTCACATGGACGATCCTTTTAATGCAACAAATACCTTTTCTTCAACTGCAAATCCGGTTCACTGATCGTTTCTCCATGTATGGTCTCACAACACAACAGATCTGCCACTTCTGTCTTTAATAGAATCCAATGGCTCCTTGGCAGGACCTGCGGCTCTTGGGCGGCACTCCCTTCACAACAGGCGGTTCACAATCTCGTAGAAAACTGGGCCAAACCAAGTGAGCGTTCCAAACTAAACGCAGCAGAAAAACAACGATGGTTAGATAATAAACAGCATCTCGGAAATTCACTAGCCAGCTTGACACAACAAAATCTTAGATCCACCAATCACGGTCTCAACGCTAATAGATCCGTCAGATCTGCCATAGCAGATTTAAGCATAAAAGCAAGCTCGCCTTCACACTAGGACACTCAGCCTTCCTCCTCAGTACGTCACACAGCCTTCTTCATCATGCAACGCTTCAACAGATCTAATATATCTGTACTTCAACATGCAGATCCAGGCATCTCTACCACGACAGATGTAGATCCACTCACACATCCATGTTCTACGCCTCCACTAAAAGCATTTTTGTCATCTCAGGTCTCCAACCTCAACGAGCACAACCATAGTTCTTATTGGGCAGATTTAACTAATTAACAGATCTACACTCTACACTTTAACCAGATCTGTAATTTCTCTTTGCAGATTCAAATGTCCAAGCAATGCTATTCCTAAGAATCAAGGTATGGCCAGAATTATATAGTCAATACACACTGGCTCAACAAGAGAATCATGTCACTTACAAGAAATGAACTTGGATGGGGAGGGTAACAATCATTCCTCTCAACCACCCAAGCTACATCCAATGGACAACATGCATCTATTAATAGTCCCTGGTCAAACCAAGCTACTGTTAGGAGTAAAATATGCTAGAGAAAAATAAATATAAACAATAGCATCTATTAATAGTCCTTGGCCAAACTAGGCCAAGGCTGCCAAGAGCATCTCTGGTGGCACATTAACACCCTACAATGGAGGAATCCAATCCTTTTTTTTTTTTTTCAAAGAAAAAAAAAACAGTACTTTTGCTATTATTATAATAATAAAAAAGTACTACTCCTTACATAGACATATGAACCAAAAAGAACTTCTAGTTCTATCCACATAAAAACAGATCCCCCATGATAATAGATAATCACACATAACTAACATTGGATCCTTCCATCATGATCAAATAAGGAAAAACTAATAGTAGAAGAAGTGTGCAGATCCTTGATATTCCAGATTACCATCTATCCATTCTTCCCAAAAGAGAATACTTTCCTCCTCAATGAGTGCTTCCTTAGATAAGGAATCCACCATATCATTGAGTTCTCTGTAAGTAGGGAGGAATCCAACCTTATAAATAGAGTTCTTTACATGCAAATACAACTATCAAAAAACCACCGGCTACCAAATCCATATGCCCGAAACCTCTTTCTATCTTGCTGATTCCCAAGTCAAGATTAACCTTAACACGTTCTTGATTGAGAGTAGGCTTTTATGTCGGTTGCTTCCTTATAAGCTTGCCTATTTCCACTTCACCGTTGTTAGATGGCTCCATTTAGAGGATTCGTTGTTCTCCTTCATGCTGTAGAGCCATGGCATAACAAATATTTAAAAGCATAAGAAATCGACTCATCGTTAAAAGGTTTGTGACAAACCTTTCAAGTAATGCTTGAACACACACGGCTACACTTAAAATGGATAAATCTGTGTATAAATGGATGTTTGTAGAGTCGATGACGACAACAAATTATGCTTGGAATTGAAAAAAGATTTTCATCGAAAATAACTAAAACATTTAGAGTAAAGGCAAATATACAAGTTTAAGATATGAATTCTATGAATTATTATTTTATCATCCTGATCTTGAATTGGAAATCTAGGTTCAGAATTTATTCTGCTAGGCCATCTATAGTCAGCTGGGAACACTGAGATTTAATCTAGTTGAATCCAATTTTCGACCATTTTTTGCCACTGATATTTGGGCTATTTCTAGTGGTATTTCACATCCAAAGCTGTGACATAACATAGTTTACGTCCAATAATCAGTAAACCATAGGTTCATAGCCTGTCCGCTTCACCAACAAGAAGCTGCAATAGGCTTCCACACAATCAATGTCAATGATCGACACAAGTGAGTTGATTCTTCAAAGCACAAGAGTTACGGGCTACATCTTGCGTACAAGATTTAATTCTTTGTATGTAGAGTGCAACTGCACTCTTGAAAACTACTACCATGACCATCATCCTTAACTCTGTGTCAAATTTCTAAATCTTTCATCATTTTTGTATATTTTATGTTAGCAATAATCACATAAATTATATTTATAGGTTTTTATATCTTAGAATTTGGGGGTGGGTTATCATCTATGCTTTTTCTAGATTGCAAGAGGATGAGACAAATGTTGATTTTATAGGTATATTTCAAAATTCCAAATAAACAAATATAGAAAAAAATAAAAATCAATAGTTGGACAAGTGAAAGGTCTTTTCATGATTGAAAGGCAAGTTCAGTTGAACCAGTTTAAGTGGAAATTATTTTCATGATTGAAGAGCGAGTTTAAGTCCCAAGTTGAACATTCCATTAGGGTTGTAAGGGTTGAACATTATAGTTGGACGAGTTTAAGTGGAAATTATTTTCATGATTGAAGAGCGAGTTGAAGTAGGGAGTTGAACATTCCATTAGGATTGTAAGGATTGAACATTACACTAGCAAACCATATTAATATTAATAATATCTAGCAAACCATATTAATATTAATAATATGGTTTATATACACCTATCTAAAGCACGAGTTAAACATTCTATTAGGATTGTAAAAGTTGAACATTACATTGCGTTATCAGTGATTGTAGCCTGAGAATGATCTTGGTCAACAGAGCCCTCATTGCTACAAAGTTTTTTTTTCTTCTTGCAGTATTTGTGGATGAGTATATGAAAGGTCGGATTTCAGGGTGAATGCATTTTACGTTAGGTTTCCAAATGATGAAATATCCACTGCACTCATTTCATTACAGATCATTATGGCTACACATGGTATTATTCGAACAATTTCACAGTGAAATAACCGATCTAAGGGTTTTTAAAGCGGATTTCAGAGTGGAAGAGGGGGCGAGCTGTAGTTGAGTGTTTAAGGCCCTATCATTGTGGGAAGGATTTTGGCTATTGGTTGATGATACCCTTTGGTCATACTATTTGGAATGCTCAGTGCATCTCACACATGATTTACGGAGGATTTTCCGAATTTCAAATCTACGTCCAAGGTGATCAGTTTTCATTTCGTACTCTTTTAATGCAGATCTGCCTTCTTGCTGTAACATTTTGTTTTAACAAAAAAGTACAAACATTTTTTTGTTTTATAAAAAAACCTAAAAAATCCACCATGCATGTTTTCTATCTATTTTTTAATGTTATAAAAAAACTCTGAAATCAATAGTAACAACCCTGCATGGTATATTGAGGGGAAAACGAGCATTTATATGCATGGTTAACCATTTGTTCACGATCTTAAGGTTTTTGGGCTTATTGATTGAAAGGATTTAACCTTTCTAGCCACATAAAAGAGTAGATTGAGAGTTTTGTTTTAATTTAACTCAAAGCTTCTATTCAGACAGTCATATATATATATATATAGATTAGATGTACACAATGCTTATTGCTTGACATCCGGTTTAGCAAGCCTCTTTATTGGTTGTGATTTACTGTATTCTGGTTTCCTCCTTTGGTGTTTTTTATTTTGTTATATTGGTTGTGATTTACTGTATTCTGGTTTCTTCCTGTGGTGTTTTTTGTTTTGTTATATTTTATATCAATGTTAAATTATTTAACTTTAAATAACGCCTTCCTCGTCATCATAACCAACCCATCAATCAATCTAGATCTCTCTTCTTATATACGTGGATTGTATTTTATCATGTGCGCTAGAGAGATTGGATTATATATGCAAATAGAATTTGCACGAATCCTGAATGAAAGCTATCAGGTGTAGATGTAAATGAATGTCTAACTTTTAGATATTGAAATTTTATATTTTTTGTTTTTTAAATATATGTTAAATTTTATTGTACAAATATTTATGTATATTTATAATATATTTTTGAATATTTGATTAAAAATATTATATATAAGCAAGTTATTATAGTATTTTATTAGTACTAGATATTTTCATTATGTATTTTTTCTGTATTGAATAATATTTCTATCCATATTCTATTTGAATTATACTGCTATACCTGTAGGATGTTTAAGATGTTAATGTATGATATAAATATTTATGTTTTTAATTTAATTTTTAGGTTTTTTTTGAAAACTTAATGATAAAAGATTATGCTTAAAAGAGAATTATTTCACATTAAAAAAATATATTTTTAAAAAGTTATATGTAATTTAGTGTACTAAGAGAATATTTTATTAGTACTAGATATTTTCATTATGTATTTTTTTTGTATTGAATCATATTTCTATCTGTATTCTATTTGAAGTATTTGTAAGATGTTAATGTATAATGTAAATATTTATATTTTTAATTTAATTTTTAAGTTGTTTTTGAAAACTTAATGATAAAAGATTATGCCTTAAAAAAATATATTGTTAAAAGGTTATATGTAGTTTAGTGTACGAAGAGAATTTGGCTATTCTGTTTTAAATGATATGAAATAGATCTTCATAGAGTTGGTCCTTTACCTTTCTAATATTTTGAGTATGAAATGGAATTATGGCTTCGAAGGGGTTTTGCACTTAGGGGTATATATTAATGTCATGGTTTGGGATTGTTGAAAATTTTGGACTTATTTGGATTATATGTTAACTTTATAATGATATTATCTATTAGTAAGTTGAATCCTAGATTATGTTTTGTGTATGATATAATATGGTTGAGTAGATAGATGTATTAAAAAAAAATGATGAGTGTAGAAATATAGAATAGAAACTTACAAATGTGCTTTGTTTGAATTTAAGTAAGTATATGTTTTAATTAAATGTATAATAGTAAATATAACTTGTTGCATTCAAATTCACGCTTAGAAATTCAATGATATGCCAAAATTCATAATGACGAGAACATAAATTATTCATTAAAGACAAAGGAATTAAATACAAAGGAGTTGGTGCATACGACCCAATATTTAGCTTGGAAAATTCCATTTGAACTCTTGTATATATTTGACTTGAAAAATTCCATTTGAATTCTTGTATAAGATATTGAACAGATATTGAAAGATGTATACATTCCATGAATATATATAAATAAATAGTGATTATTTACTTGAAGGTTGATAGGGATGAGAAATTGATATCGAGTCTATAAGGAGTTTAGAATTGGATTTTGTTATTAGACCTTTCTTTTTAGTTTAATGTTCAAAAAGATTTCCAATAGTACTGAGTATAATATATAGGTTACCATATTTAAATGTTAATTGTTGGCATATGAGAATGGATTATGGAGTTGTTTAATATAAAAATTACAATATTTTTTTTCTCACTTTCGTGTATATTTGGTTGAAAGAGCATTGATTTATGAAGGAGTTTAAGGAAAGTGTTGAACATTTTCTAGTATAAGTTAATCTAATGTAAATATGTGAATTTTTTTATAAGTTTGAAGTGGGAAATTGCTTAAAAAAAGTGACAACTCTTATTTTTAATGATAGGAATGATAATAAAGATATGTACAATTTAGAGAAATGAATATAAATAATTTATTTTTAGAGGATTTTACATGTGATAACTGGTAGTTGAAGCATGGATAATAGACAATTAGTGGCACTTAACTTGTTGTCTATCTAAATTCACAAAAGAAAATTAGAATCACTTTCAAGCAGACCCGCCTCCATCAATAAGAAACAATTGTACCATTGAGATTGATTTTATGGGCCTAGTTCCAAATTTGAAATAAAGAGCTATAAAAAAAGAATATAAAAAATAACTAGCAGTTGATGCATGAATAACTAGAAGAAGGCAGGTGATAATAGGTAGCTGAGGCATAAACAACTGATGATTGACATTACTAAACATGGAGAACAAGTAATAGATAACTTATTCATGGCACTTAACTTATGGCCTATGAGTGTTCACCGACCACAAGTTAAGTGGTTGTGCTAGTAATAATGTGTCTGGTATACGTTGATAAATGTATATTTGACACATTCTATGTTGAAAAACATTATTAATGTGCCAAATATATGCCTATTGACATATAGGTCTGACACATATTATTAATGTGGTTGTTGTTAGTTACCAGTTGGAACATAGGTATATGATCAAAACAATATATTATTAAATACCATTTATTCAATATATATTAAAGTATTCATAGTATAAAAGTTATTCACTTTATTTTAGTATTACAATAAGAAGTCATAGTAAATAATAAAAATATATATGGTGGATAAAGGTAATGTCAAATTACTAATATTCTTTACTAACATTGGTTGACTATTATTTGCTAAGTTTGACTATGTTTGAGAAAGTTAACCTTGGATAATCATAGTTGACATAGGTTTGATCATGCTTAATGAAGGTTGACTATGTTTACCATGGTTGACTAAGTTTAACCATAGGTAAATCAATGATTGATTATATACTTTATATTAAATCAATGGTAACCAACTCATAACAACAGAACCAATACTCACCATTCACCACATTAATTGTTACTGGTTGGAAATAACAATTGAATCTAGACCTACATACTTAGTTGGAGTTAAAAAATGACTTCCAATGCTTCTTCACCTTACACTCATTTCAAACTATTCCATCAGTACACACATTGACAGAGATTTCACCACCATGAATAATAATTTCACTCAATGAGTAACAATTTCACCAACACAATTTCACATTGAGTAACAATTTCACCAACATGCAACACAATTTCACTTACTAGGGGTGAATTCACTTAGAGGCACATCTATTTCATCCATTGAAGCAACATTCCATTAACAAGAAAAACGTTTTCATTAGGTGGGGGGAAATTGACTTATTAAACAACAATTTCACTTACTTGGGTAGTGTACAATCCACCATTGGGAAGGAAACCTTTGTGTATGGGTTATAGTAGGAACTAGGCTAAATTTATTGGAGGAGGAGGTGTGTACAACCAAGGAGATGAGGTGTGTACAACCAAGGAGATATGAAAAAAAAACGAGTAAGGATGAACACATCCAACAACAAAAAAATCATTCATCTCCAATTTAACAACTCTTTAAATAATTGCAATAACTCCAAAACCATATCCATCGGTCTCTAGAATTGGATGGGCATCCAATGGAAGATATTTAATGGCTACTAGAACTCCATATTTCATCAAAACTAAAAGAACATGCATTCATACTCCATTTAACTCTCATCTCACATGTATATTCATTCCTTGGACACCATTAATGACAAGAAAATATTGCACATGAAAAAGGAAATGAATAAATGCAAAATTCATACAGACACAACAAGAATGGCTCATGACACATTATTTACCTTGGAAAACTAAATTGGAAAAATTGTGTTCAATGGCTTTTTCATTTACAGAAATGGACAACTTACAACACTTTCTAACTCTCCCATTCAATGCCAAAGAACCACTCTCTCATCTTTGGAATGAAGTAAATAGAAGGAGATCTTCGTTGGGGGGTGGCTAGAAGGCTAAGCATCTCCAACCCTTTAACTTATTTTTTGTCTTTTCTCTATTTAAAATTTTTTAGGAGGATTCTTTATTTATTTATTTTTGTTTTCTTTAATTTATTTGTTTAGTACTTGAGATAACCTATTCATTGAATTTCATTTGAAGAGTGAATGAGGCAAACTTCTCATTCTTACATTATAATTAACCAATGGAGTGTTTTCTTCACCTTGAGTAGTGACATGGGGCCCTTCATACTACCGCTCTTTAGCTTTAAGTAGAACCTTGCCAAGGCTTTGCTTGAAGCCATTGTTATTTGAATCCATTTTTGGATCACACCTCCCCATTGGGAGGCTTTTGATCCCTAAATGCTTAAAGGAAAGATGTAGGAACTCGCTTTCAATCTGGTTCCTCTTATAGCATTTTTCCATCTTTGTATTCTATCTCTTGAAGTTAATTTTCCATGGTTCATGTCATCCTCTACGAGTTACTCACTCCTTACACTGTATAACATTATGTTTTCCTTCAACTCTATAACTACCTATAGTGCAAGGTCTTCGACAATTGGAATAATTTGTTGATCCCCATCTCCATCCAACATGGATGGTTCGAACAACTTCATGCACTCTATGTTCACCATCGATATCATCTGCATTTATGGAGGAAGTCTCAATTTGAAAGCATTCTCGTTCACTTGTTCAACAATGTCAAATGCTCAGTATCTCAGAGGCTTGAACTTCTTTCATGGTCCTCACAATCTTTCCTTGTGTAGGTGAAGCCAGTCCTTATCTCCAACATGGAACTTATGGTCTTCTAGGTGTTGGTCATGTATGGCCTTGTACCATTGTTGTCTTCTTTCAAGCTAATCATATACCTTTAATTGTATATGTTTGATCTTGTTTATGAACATGCTTTCTCTCTTCTAATATTCTTGCAAATATACCTCATCCTTTCATTGTACATACACAACATCAAACAATGATGGGGGTAGGTATTTGAAACAAATCTCAAAAGGAGACTTGTTGGTGGAATAATGCAATGTTGAATGTACATCAAGTGTTCATCTCATGTCTTCAGATGCTTGTTATTATATCCTCTCAATAGATGCATCGATATTCAATCAACAACCTTTGTTTGTCCATGAGCTAGTGGATGGAATGCAATGGAATACTCTAGCTTGGTATCCATTCTTTCCCAAAGTGATGCCCATAACTTACCTATAAGCCTACTATATTGATCATAGATGATGGAGTTGGGAAAGATAAAATGTACCCATACATGACTGAAGAATAGGTCAGCTGACGTCGATATGTCATCTTCTTGCATAGAATGAACACACACATTTTACTAAAATGATCTGCGATAGTCATGGCCTCTACATGATAGGGAAAATCCTTTGATGAAATCCATGGATATGCTCTCCCAAGGTCTATTTGGTATTGACAGTGGAATACGCAACCCAAGCTTCAAATTGCTTGGCTTGTTGGTGTTTTATAGGATGTATCCTCTAACAAACTTTGCTACTTGCTCCCGCATCTTCGACTGATACATGTACCTACAAAAATTTTTTGTGGTCTTCATCACCCCAAAATGTACACCAATGTTACAAGTGTGAGCTTCCGTTATGAGCAAAATCCTTCTCCCTTGGGGAATGCATATCTTTTCAAGCTTCTATAACAGTACTTCTTGGAGATGGAATTCATTTCCTTCTATGATCGTGACTTCTCTCTCCCTTAGTTGCTTTTAGAGACATCCTAAATATTCATATTTTTTGTAATCCTCCCTAAGAAGGTCATGTGTGAATGGCTCAAGTTGCATTATCACACCCATTGCTCCAATATTCTTCAGTGGTTTTTGTAAGAGCATGTATGCTAGTTTGTTTGTGACTCCTTTCTTGTACTTTATCAGTAGATGGAATTGTTGCAAAAATCCCAATCACTTGTAATGCCTCACTTGTTACATCGTTTTTTGGCATTGTAGGTGCCGAAGAGTTTGGTGATTGGTGTGGACGATGGTCTCTTTTCCAAGGAGGTGGTGCTTGCATTCCTTTATTTATTATACACAATTGCGAAGATATTTTTATCATGCATGGGGTACAAACTAGTACTACTCCATGGAACAACCTAGAATGGCATCATAGTAGTCTTCCTCCTTGCATAAGTATTGATCGGGCAACGTATATCGACTAGCATTGGTATCCAACTCGAATGGTCACTACAAATTGGACATGGCCAACACTAGAGTATTTAACTAATTCTTCTCTTCAAGACTTCAAATTCCCTCTCTTTTTCATTCATGGAATACAAAGGTGCTGCAACTACAGAGAAGTTGGCAATAAATTTCCTCAAGTACTAACCTACTCCCACCAAACTTCTAACCCAAATTAGGATTGTTAGAGTAGACCATTGATTGATTCCTTCAAACTTCATTGGATCTACCCTCAACTCTCCTCCACCAATCATATGTCCAAGATAAATCAAGGACTCCTTCCCAAACTCACATTTCTTTAGGTTAGAAATCAATTATTTCTTCTTTAAGGTATCCAATAATTACGTCACAAGTGAGAGGTGATCTTGCCAAGTGTTATTGAATATTTCTATGTCATCTAGATATACTATTACAAATGAATCAATAAAGGAGCATATCACATCATTCATCAATCTTGTGAAAGTTGCAGTTGTATTACATAAATCAAAAGGCATTACTAACCATTCATACAAACACTGCTTCGTTTTAAATGCCAGCTTCCACACATCTTTGGCTTTGATCCTCACTTGATGATATTTTGACTTGAGGTACAACTTGGTGAAGAACTTGGAATGCTACAATTGGTCCAAAAATTCATCAATCATTGATAAATGATCTATCTATTCTTGATGGTGATCTAATTCAGGACTTGATAGTCAATGCACATTTTCCAACTCTCATCTTTATTTGGCACTATAATGATGGGTGAATCACAAATGGTGATGTACTAGGCCATATTATCTTGCTCCAACAACTATTGTAGTTGCTTATTCAATCCATTTGCTTCAATAATTGATTGCCTATGGGCTGGTGCAAGGTATTGCTACCCAATTATGACACGTTAGTTGCAATGTAAACCTGTAAAAACAAAAATCTGATCACTAAAAATAAATACTAGAGGTATTTGCACAACTTTTTAGAACATGGTGTAAGAAGATGAAACATAAACAATTGAATTACCTTTGAGAATATATAACACTACTGCATTTGGGGGGAAATTTGACATTTAGATCGACGTCAAAAGTCAAAAACCATTTTTTAACATCGGCTAGATGCCATTTTCACGGGTTTTTGAGGAAAAGAGCAAACAAGTGTTGCTTAAGTGACATTGAGTATTTAAAGTTTCTTAAGCGACGTCTATGGGCATCCATCAAATGACGTTCAGAGGTGTCTCTTAAGCGATGCTCCAAGACGTCTCTTAAGAGACGTTTAATAGTAGACGTCATTTTTTTTTCCTTGTTGTCGCTTAAGTGACATGATGCCGAAAGTATTTTACATTTTTGGGATCAATTGGGAAAAATTGTAAACATATTCAGAAAGACCGGGTATTTATGTTTTCTGGTTAAATTCGGCAAGAATAATTCATCTAAGTAATTTGGAAGGAGGAGAACTCTGCTTACAGTTAGATGTTTTTATTGATCAACAATACCCAATTTTGAATTTTCTTTTATTGGCTTAACGATTTGATATATGTCTTTCTTCTATTAGTGGCTTGATAATGTATTTTATTAAAACATAGCACAATGTCAGACAATCATGTCCCCCAATATTCTACTAGCATTTAATGACTCTCTGCTATGCAGGCAGTTATCGATTTTGCATGTGGTGATAGAAGCAATGATGTTTTGGCAAAGGATCAAAATCAACCCTTTAGTGTTGAAACTATAATCAACGATGGAAAATGTTATTTCTGTTGTAATACAATGATAAAGCAAGGCGATTTTGGGGGGGCTAAAACTCATAATTGGAATACATTTATTAAGGTTCAACGTTTTGCAACTTTGATGATTTATTTTATGTTATATACATTAGTTTTTATTAATTCATGTTTATCTCTATTTAAGTTATATGTAATGATATCTTTGTTATTTGTTAGTAATCTGTGTTGCATCCTTGTTGCAGTATGTTCTACCTCTAGCTCTGCTTAATAGCTTTGCCAACAACCTTAAGAAGGTTATTTATGATCTCGGAAAGTACATGAGGTATGTATAAAGTTATAGTTGAATTAATATTGATTGTATAGAGGGTCAATACTTGATTTTATTGTCTTATATATTTGAATATACACATCAAGTTTCATTGCACTTGTAGGTGGTTGTCATCTAAATAAATACATAAGGAATATACCAGGTGTTGGAAAAGACAAATTCCCCAACTTATGTGTGAGATGAAAAAGTATCTGCCTCCATCCTTTTTCAATGCACAGGAACACTGCCTAATACACCTAGTGGAAAAGAATGCAATATGTGGACTTGTGCACACAAGGTCAATGTGGTTGGTGGAGAGGAACTTGAAAGCATTGAAGGCCTTTATTAGAAAAAGATCACATCCAGAAAGATCGATGGTTGAAGGGTACATGTTATATCAATCCACTCTATATTTTAGTGAGTACTTACCCCAAGTAGTGGGTGATATGGATGTGTTGCCCCTTTGGGATGCCAATTATACCAACAAATTTAAAGGGGATGTTTTGTTGGGGAATGGTAGACAGAGAAAAGTTAAAGGTAAAATATTGTATTGTATTTAATATCTCCATACATTTTTTTGGCACATTGGTTAGTAGCTTGCTTGTTTAACTAACACCTTTTTTGTCATTGTTCTAGGTAGTAAAGAGTGGGATGCAAATCATGTATACATTGCAAATAATATTGATTTTATGAAGAGATGGAAAGAACAATGTGAATAAATTTATGGTGAATTAAGATGGAATCACTTGGCAGATATGACCAGAAAGGATTATTTGGATTATGACACAAGTTTAAGCCAGCAACAAATTGATTTAGCATATGGTGCGAAATATATAAAGGTAAGCCATGTCTACCATTCATTTTTATATTTCAAATCACATTAAATTGTCTTTTTATTGCAAATTATCTTATACATATACTTACAATTTCCAAACAATCCATTTCTAACATATATTGAGAATACAGGTGAAACATCATAAGGCTATGTGGTGCAATGGTAGAAAATATTGCACCAAAGAGTTGGATGACAAGAGAAAAACATGTGATAGTGGTATTACTACAATTTTCCAAGTTATTAATATTTTCCACAAAGGTGATAGACATTCGGTCACATCAAATTTGAGGTACTATGGATATTTGAAAGAAATCTTGTGTATAGAATTTAAATCCTTCAAAATGGTTCTCTTTTAGGTGAGGTGTTACATATTGCTGATGCAAGGTGATGAAATGACGGTTATTGATCATGACAATGGATTTACCATGATTAATACTAATATGTACAAGCAAGATACATATCCATTGCATTTTCAAGTCAATGTAAGTGGGTATTTTTTTCAAAGGTACCAGGTAGAGCAGGTTGGTCATTTGTTGTTAGATTTTATCCAAGATGATGGCCTGTACAGTATACTTTGCCTAAAGATGAAGATGTTCAAGAAGAAGAAGTTGTGGCTGGAGAGATTAAGAAAGAAGTGGACTTAGACAAAGGGGGGAACTAGGTTGACCAAATAGTCTCTGAGTCACATCTCAATGATGATGACTACATTGATGATAACTTAGTGCTAGATGTTGTAGACGTTTTTTTGGACAATCCTTACAATGAATCCGAAGGGTTGGATACAAATTTTGATCTTCATGACTCAGATCTAGACTTGGACAATGTTCAAAATCAATCTGTTATGGAATTGTAACAAATGTTGTTCAATGGATCTCTCTTTTGCAATTAGTTACAATACCATCACATCAAGATACTAGCTCTTCATAATAAGATTGTGGACCCTCCTTTCATATTCTTTGTGATCTTCACGATACAAGTCAATGATCTCTTAATTTCCAACATAATCTGGAATCAATGCACAGAGTAACTACTGAATTGAAATGAGAACTGAAGCTACGTTATTGGCTGGACTCCATTCATTGCTTTAAAGTTGATACCAGCTCCATTGCAGTGATAGTCTTCAATGTAGCTCCATTTCAACGGTCCATCTTGGACAAGATGATTTCAGATTATGTTTTTGATCTTGACCACTTTTATGGGGAACCATATTTGAAGCGGACGACCAACATGATTCTTGGCGCATTGCTCGACCATACTACATTCGGCCACAATTCGAAGTATACTACTTACTTTTGTTTACTTACTTTTGTTTTCTTAGCCTCTCTTTCATATTATGCAAAAATGTCCCTTTTCAAGATAGTCCTCGATTTTCTCAATCTGCGAAGGAGACCATTTAGCAGAAGCATTTTTTTATACAAGCTCACCGCCACAACTTTCATCCATATTATGGTCCATTCGTAAAGCTCTGAGATCAAAATATTCACCGGTTACATTAGTTCCCATAGATGGCCATTGTGGAGAATATGGAACCCATCATAGAGCTGAGGTTTTGGAGAGTAACATGCCATGAAATTAGGGTTTTCGTGGCAACGATCCAAGATGGGATACTTCAATGAAGGAACTCCATTAATTTGCAGCCTTCAAGCACTCTCACAATGGACATGATGGACATAAAGTTCAAACAGATCACAACAATAGTCTCAACAGTCCAGCTCCACGATAGCACTAATTGCATGGTGGTATGAGTTCCTAGCACAATAGAGAGAAAGAGATGTCAAATGGAATGTAAGGGTTCACCAACGCATAAACTGAAAGAGAATGTCTTAAGAGAATGTGCCAAAAAGGGTGTGCAGGTGTGTTTCATGTGATGGTGGGTATGCAGGTCAGAGGACCGACGACATAAATCGCAGGTCTGGCAGAGCTAGCAGGTGAACGTAAGGCTCTCTAGCAGATTTAATGATGGAACCCTCAATATATAGACACAAATAGCAATGCGGAGATAGTTTGCAGGTGAACGATCACGGAGGGAGAAGGCATAGACCGCAAAATTAAGCTAATTAGTTTGGCAGAATATAACAGGATGAGTGCAGATAATATTGCAGGATGAGGAGGACAGAGGCCAAATTGAGGAGGACAACACATGGATCTCCCATAACACTGTTAGGTTTCCCGGGAAAATAGGGAAATTGGCTAAACACACAGACAAATAGGTTCCCACTTGGGAAAATAGGGAAATTGGCTAAACACACAGCCAAATAGGGAAATTGGCTAAACACACAGCCAAATACAATGAAGCTCAACAAACACAAATAGATTGGCGTCAAAGCACTAAATTTTTTAATCAATGTACATTATATACATGAGATTGAACCCTTGGACTTCTCAATGAATCTTGGTCTTCTTCTCACATGAATAGGAAGACACCAAGGATTAGGTTCCCAACAACATAATCCATGTCTGCTCATAATATTAAAAAATAAAAACCAATATAGATCCATCTTAAATTTAGATCTATCAATGGATGTGTAAAAAAATTAAGTTATAAAAAGTACACCTTGAAAAATTGGATCCGTCTTGGTACTTGTTTAATATGATAACTATTTGTTTTATTGTATTATTTAGTAAAATGTTAATAAAAGTAAGGCCCAATGGAGTGGCACAATGATACCTATGGTGGGGGGCATAGATCCAGAGGTGGGGGGCTTGGTCTACCCTTGATTCCAAGGAGGAATAGCAGGTAGTGTTAAAAAAATATATATTATGTTTATAATGTTAATAAATTATTTTGAAAAAAATATTGAAATATACAAAATGAAAATGATAAAAAGTAAATAATAATATTAAAATATATAATTGTAATATATATTCAAATCCAACTTAACTCTAGATTTTTTTAAGCAATATCAATTTGTTATTTCATTTCTTTATGATAATAATAATAATAATAATATTAATTAACAACAAAGTTGAAAAATGCTATTTTTAACATGTCATTTTTATGTTTCAAAGTTTGTACTTTCCTAGTATTATGACTCTTTTAAAAGGTTAATCTAGGTAAGAAGAGTTCGCTAATGAACCTATAGAATATCGATAGGAAATAAACAAGGGAAAAAGCTGCGTGGCAGCTTAGTCCCTGCCAAAGGGAGTGGGCCACGCACCACGCGGAAGCTACATAGAAGCAAAAGCATAAGGGAGAAGGCTAGAGCACGTGGAAGAGAAGGGTGAATGTTTCAAAGGGTTGGAGTAGGTGTCAAGCTAGCGGGAGGTTTGAGCAAAACCATCGACGCACTAAGTTGTGAGTCTCTGTTTAAGCGGTAAGACAATGTTGGGACGCTCAAGCATAAGCGTTGCAGCAATAAGTCAAGCTGTGCGAGTTCAAGGTTTGCGATGGAAGAGGTCGCTTCTTGAAACTAAATTCATGTCTAATTCTAAAAATTCGTGCTTGGAAGTTGTTGCTGCTACCACTTCTATACAACTATCGTGTTTGTGCAGTAACAGTACCGCGTGACGTGAAGGTGGAAAACATAATTCCTTACTCGTCTATTCAGAACATCGAATTTTTCCTTCCGAGTCACCAAACCAATAGAAAACCTAGAAGCCAGACTTTGGTCATGGAGTGATTATGCTTCTGCCAATGGTTCCAATGGCCTGTCAGAGCTTCCGTTTAGTATAACTGATCTGGCATGCCGAGAATTTACAGAATCACGTCGTGGTAATGAAGCCTTTTCGGACTATTTGCAGGTAACGTTAGTTCAAGAAATATATGTTTCCGTTAATAAATTCTCTTGTCGACAGCACTAAAAAAACGATTATTAGGAACTCGTAAAGCTTAAATCATTGATCATTAGTATTTATTTTCATTTACTGTAGAGACAATTTCTGTTTTTTTAGCAGAACAGGTGCAAGGTATTATCCATGCTAATATGACATACGAGTTTGCACCAGGTTAGTATTACTATTTACTAAGCAATGATGCATTGAGCTCCTAGGCTCGTAAACTAAAAGCTCAGTGTTAAAAAAATCTTATTCATGTTATGCTAGCTCTTTTCGCTTATACTCAGGTGTAAATTACGCCGTATGAGTTTCCCAAACAAGTTTTTATGTGGATAGACGAGCAACTGCTTTCAGGTCTTATTTGGGTAATCCAATCAAACAATTAATTGTATCTCCTGTACAATTAAATCCAATCAGACATTTAGCTATCCACATGACAAAAAATAAATCTTAGACGTCAAACTAGGAACTCTATGTTAAGAAAATTTCATGCTCATGAAGAGAAATGCAGAGCAAAAGACTTAGGTGTAGTTTTTTTTTTTTGGTTGTTTTTCATAAACCACTCATTTTTTGCTGTTGGGAGGTGTTCCTTGATTGCGACTTCTTTGAAGTAAAACCATTAATGAGGCCACTAAGAATCGACCATGGGCCAATAGAATCAAATCAAGCAGGTTATGGTCAGCTCCCAAGAATACAACTCAACCGTTTTTACTGGGGTGTAAAATGGGTGCCTGATTTGGCCACATAAGTTTTGTTTTTACTCCCCAGTTGTATAGATCTTCAAATAGTACATCCATGTTGTTATTATTTGGTTTCCAATGCAATGGAATTGCATTATTGCAACTATTATTAATATGATTGCTATAGTTGTTACCGTTATGTGCTGCTGCTGCAGTGTCGAAATTATTATTGTTTGACCCTTCTTCCCCAAACAAAGAGGCCAGTTTATGTTGTTGCTGCAACTTCCACTGCATATCCTCAAGAGTGACCCCAGCGAGATTTGAACTCCTGATCAAATCGCTGAATGAGAATGAACTGGCATCGAACAAATCTCCGGAATTGAGAAGTTCAGGGTTTACATGGATTTGTTGATCCATGGCGTGACAATGTCTATTGATCCGTAGTCGAGAGTCGCAAGGCTGTTAAACGGATGGGGAACCGGAACCATGTTGCATTCCTCTACAGGAGCATTGCAGTTCGCCTATTATGTTAAAGCCTCGTGTAATTCCAAACCGATTCTGTAAAGGGAAGCAGTTCCGTCTCCTGCTGGGGTGTTGACATGCGAACTCGAAGAAGAAGAAGACGTATCGGTGATGGTGGAATTATCGTTGCTTGCGGCAGGGGAAATGGAAGAGGATTTCATGGGGTCAGGGTTCCGCGGCCAGCTTTTTTATTCTGGCAGCCACCAGTATTGTCGATCATGGAAGAATGGAAGAAGGAGAAGGCGTGCCTCATGTCAGAGATTTCTGGTTGGACTAACGGTACACATTGACAGTTGCAAACTGAAAATAGGTGACATGTAAAAATGTGCCCTGCCAAACAGGGCAGGTGTAATTTTCTATAATTTTTTATTTTTAAATTATTAAAAATTTCAATCCTCTTGCAGGCATTTACGCCAAATATGGGCTGTCCTTAACCAATGAGAAAATCAGATTTTTGTTTTTCAGAAAATAGAAAATGTATTTTCAATTTTTAGAAAAATAAGTTAAATACACTCTTTTCTAAAGCATTGTAAAAACATTAACCAACACAACCAAAAAATTGATGATTAATACAAGTCAAAGAGCTTTGAATCTCAAACGCAAAGTATATCCCTACCTTGGCAGGGACTAATAATAATAATAAAATATATAATAGAAAATAAATAATAATAATAAAATATATAATCGTAATATATATTCAAATCCAACTTAATTCTAGGATTTTTTATGTAATATAAATTTGTTATTTTATTTCTTTATGATAATAATAATAACATTAATGAACAACAAAGTTGAAGAATGTTATTTTTAATCGTATTTTTATGTTTCAAAGTTCATGTACTTTCCTAGTATCATGACTCTTTTAAAAGGTCGAACTAGGTAAAAAGAGTTGGCTAATGAGCCTATAAAATATGGATAGGTTTTATAGATTAATTTAATGATATTTAAACTAATTTTATTAAATGAATATCTTTAATTAAGATAAGTTATGTGTCTTAATGGATGTTAACTATCATCATCATCATATTCTTGTAATCAATAAATGGATTTATAGTTGCAAATTTGATAAAAATCAATACAAAATTTCATGTAAGAATAATTAAATTATCCTTCAATAAAAGAGAGATAAGAAGTCATCCCAAAAGGACTGCCTTAAAGGGGTTTCTAGATTCTGAAGGTTCGGACTTTGTATTACTACAAGAAACTATGTCTCCAACTCCTGTTGCGTGTGAATTTTTCCTTAAGATCAGACCATATTGAAAATGTTGTGGTTTAGATGCCAACGGTATGTCGGGAGGGCTTCTGGTTGCTTGGAATCCTTGCAAAGTTGATTTCAAGCCTTACGCATCTCTTGCATGTATCTTATTGAAAGCTAGAGTCAACGATTATGATAAAAATTTCCAGATCCTTGACATATATATATGGTCCATATAATCATCGGAAGGAGTTTTGGGACAGTTTTTTCCTATCTGGAATTCTTCACGATCCATATTTAATAGTTGCAGGGGATTTGAATTTAAAAATGTCTTCAAATGAAGTATGGGGTCTGCTAATTCCATTGACCCTCTAGCCTCATATTTCAGAGAGATTTTTGGAAATGCTGGAATCATTGATGTCATTCCCAATGTAATTATTCTGACCCGGTCCAATGGACATACATGCACTTCTAGCGTGGAGAAACGCCTTGATCGGTTCTTAATTGCAGAGAATTTTGGTAACTCTATCGATCGCTATCGTTCTTAGGCCACATCTACTTGTGTTTTACATCACAAATCAAACATTTTGTAGATAGATTTTGAGAATTGCTTCTCTTATTTCCCTTTTAAATTTAATCATACTTGGATTGAGGAATCTGATATTTGTGAATTTGTTCGTCATAAATGGAATGCCCTATCCAAAAATGACTCTTTGTCTCCTATATTTAAACTAGCCTAAAAACTTAGAGCTCTCAAATTTGAGGTATCCAAATGGGATAAAAATAAAAAGAAGGATAACCTGGAAAATTTGGCTCAGATTGAATATGAGATTGCAGCCTTGGATAATTCGGTGGAGGATCTTTTTTCTGTTCTAAAGTAGGAGGAGGATACGTGGCGTCTCAAGAGTTGGGCCATCTGGGTCTCTCAGGGCCGTGATAGCAATACAAAATTTTTCCAACAGTATGCCAGCCAAAGAAGAAACGAGAACTCAATATTAGAGCTAAAGGATAACTCAGAGAACATTATTAAGGATCATAATTCCTTAAAATATGCAATGGTTAATCATTTTAAATACATCTACTGGAAAAACTCTTCATCCAATATGGAAAAGCATTTGAAGATTATTCAACTGTATCCTCAAATGTTTTCTTATGAGGAAGGCATTTAAATCGGTAAGGAGGTATCTATGGAGGAGATTAAACAAGTTTTACATGATTACAATAGAGATAAAATTCCAAGTCCAGATGGATGGATCATGGGATTTTTCTCCCATTTTTTTTTTATGTTGTTGGCCATGAACTATTGGAAGCGATTGAGGAGTCCACGAAGAATGGCTGCATTGTTGTTGAGCTGAATTCCATATCCATTGCCTTGATCCCAAAGAAAGATAAACCCTAATAATTTAATGACTACAGGACTATCTCTTTATGTACCGTGACCTACAAAGTGATTACTAAGATCATTTCCAATAGAATTAAGCCCAATTTAGAAAAATTCATATCTTTGGAGCAAGAATGTCTTTATTCTATCAAAGCTAAGAAATTGCAATCCTTCATTCTCAAATTGGATTTGATTAAAGCTTATGATTGTGTTGATTGGTCTTTTCTTATATTTGTGTTTATTCAAATTAGCATTCTAGTGGAGGTCACGAATTGGGTTATGGCTTGCATTTCATCGACACATTTTGTTGTTCTTATAAATGGATCTTCTATTTCTTTCGTTTCCTATAGCATAGGTTTGAGGCAAGGTTTCCCACGGTTTCCCACTGTCTCCTCTTTTGTTCTTGTTGGTGATAGAAGGATTAAGTAGACTCATAAATTCTACCAAGTGGGATTAGAAAATTAAAGGTATACAAATTTCAAAATCTATTTTTATCTCCCATCTATTATTCGTTGATGATGTATTAATCTTTGGATGCGGCTCTATTGAGAAATGGGAAATGTATCGGTGGATTTTGGATATATTTTGTGATGCTTCAGGAATGGCCATCAGTGTCCATAAGTCCAACTTCCTCTATAACTGTCATGATGAAGCTATCAAGGATAGAGTTTCTTCACTTTTTCCTTATCAGATGGAGACATTGGATCAAGGATTTAAATACCTTGGTTTCTTCTTAAAGCCAAATTACTATAGAATTGAAGATTGGAATTGGCTTATCAAGAAAGTAGAAAAGAAAATTGGTAATTGGGATTTCAAGTGGCTTTCGATTGGTGGTAGAATCATATTAGCCAAATCAATATTAGAGAGTATTTCAGTGTATTGGTTTTCCCTTGTCATGGATCTTACTTCTATTATTAATGCCAACAAAAAAGATATCATACATTTCTTATGGGTAGGTAAGACTGTTGTTCTAAAATTCCACTTGGCTTCATGGAAGTCTATTTATTTTCTCAAATCAATGGTTGGATGGGGTCTCAAGAATCCAGAATGGTTCAGCTAGGCTCTAAGAGTTAAAAATCTGTGGAGAGGGCTCTTTGGGGATGGTTTGTGGAGTAAGGTAATTAGGGATAAATATATCAGATCTTTCTCTATCCCTATGTGGATCCGTAATTATTATCAGATTCCATCTAATGTTTCTATTGTGTGGTGGGGTTTATTTCGATCCTTCCCCATATTAAGCAGATGGTTAAGTTGGAAAATTGGAAGGGCACTCAGGTTTTGATAGGAGTAGACCTCTTTATTGATTCTGGAGACAATTATAAACTCTCGAATAGGATTTTGAATCAACTACACAATCTCAATATTATGATTTTGGCTTAGATCAAATGTCTTGTTTCCTTTGAATGCTCTTCTCATTATTGGTATTTGATCAAGGAGTTGGTAATTTCAGGGGATTTAGCTGTTGAATGGTATCATTATATCATGTCTTTAAATAATGTAAGTATAAAGTTGAATGATCAAGAGGATATTATTTTTTGGAACTGGGATGGGGAAAACGACATTGTCTCAACTACTAAAGCCTATGAATCGATTTGAGTGAATTCTTCCCATTTCAATCTGAAAGGGTGGACTAAAAGTATTTGTGGCACATTTCTCTCAAATTTAAATGTTTCCTCTGGTTAGAATTAACCAACAAAATTATCACTTGGGAGAATTTACTTAAAAGATTTAAGGGACCCAAAATTGGCATAAACAACCTAAGCTATTGTAGCTTTAAATAACCATTAAAAGAAAAAATCAATAAAACACACTTCAAAAAAATATGGAAAAAGACACTTGGATATTCAGTTCCTCCCAACTATAGAAGAGGACAACAAATCCGCTATCCCAACTCAACCCCCGAGCTAGATCACCACCATGCACAACAAACTAGCAAGCAATGTTTAAACACAACACTCTCTCTTAAAGTTTGTAACAAACCCAATGATGGACTTACAATCAAATGATCAATACTAAAAAAAATTCCCTCATTGCAACAGTCTCTCCATGCACAGCATAGTTTCATGTGCTATCTCAGTGCACCAATTTATAGTTTTTTTCCAGGTCTTGTGCCATCTAAATCAAATCTTAATCAATCCCTTGATCCCTATAATTTAGGATCTTGTCTAGTGGTTGATCTTTTAGATTGGATTTGATTGACATAATATCTCTTGTTTGCTTTACACTTGTTCTTTGTCTCATGGTGGTGCCCCTACTTTCAACTGATTGCTCCAAGTGTCTTTCTTTTTATTTATAGTAAAAATAATCATCATTGTGCAAAATATCCACTCACACCACATGTGAGTATTTTTTAGTTTTATAACTCTTTTACAAATAATAATTGCTTTTGAAATAATACTTAATAAAAAATAAAAATTTCTTGGGGGTATTCCATTCCCCCCCCTTATTTTTAACACTGTCCTCATTGTTCTTTACTCAGAGCTTTCTTGCTCAATTAGGAACATGGAAGGATATGCTTCTCACATTCAATCCTCCATTTCCCATGTCGCTTCCTCAGGGATGAAGTGCTTCCATTGCACTTTTATTTGAGTGATGGATCGATTCTGTAACATAAGTTCCTTCCTGTCTAGGATGCACAAGGGATTTGTCTGGAACTCGCCCTCGGGTTCTCTCTGTATCACACCCCAATCAATAATATGAGTAGCATCATGTACATATCTTTTTAATAAAGAAACATGCAAAAATTATAAACTTTTGGAGAAGGGGGAAGTGCAAGTTAATAGGCTACTAGGGCATTTCATATCAGAAGACATGTAGTTCAGTTCCAATAACCTTATCATGGAAAGTTTTGAGACTCTTTCCATTATAACCTTTGCAACCTACTTGGTTAATTGTTTGCTAAATACTCGATCCTTGACCACAATGTAACCGTCATCAACTTTAATGCACTAGTAATTGATGGTGGTATATGTTCCATATAGCTCGGTATATGTTCTATATAGTTCTACATAAACATGCATTGATTTCATTAATTTACAACCAACATTATATAGTAAACCGATAATCCTTTAAGAACTATAACAAGTTTACTTTTCCATATATTTGATAAAGGACCAACGAGCTTGAATTAACTCCCTTTTAATATTGAAAATAAGTGCCAACTTTATAAAGTTCAGGGGAAAATTATGTAAATCCTTCTAATAGGGAAATATTAACCACATAATTAGATAATTCCTCTTTTCTAAATACACAAAATAAAATCTCATTCAAAACAATAATCTATAGTCAAGACTACTTCAATAATAATTTGACTATTATCTTCATTAAAATCACCATCTTAAATCATACAATGAGTACATTTATTTGTTATCTCCATAATCAAGACTGGAATGTTATAAAACTCCATATAACTTAAGGGTACCCGCACAAAGCTGGTACCCAAAAAGGGCACAATGGATGCGCGCATGCATAAAAAAAACAAGGGCGCGCACACGCATTCAAACATGTGTACGTGCCCCTGCTTCGGCAATGACGATCGTCCACGTTGGTGAGTTGACATGGAAAAAATGTGCGCGCACGCATTATGAATGCGTACGCAAATATATGCGCGCACACGTCATTAACGTGTGCGCACGCCTGTGTCTTTTATAAAAAAACAGATTGCGAGTTTGTTATCACAATAACAAACCCGTGAGCATGGAGTGGCGATATAAATACCCTACGAGCACATGTTGGAGCACCCAACAACCTCCTACTCATCATCAAACTCAACCTCCACTCCGTTGCTGCTATTGCCTCCAGGTAGGTGCTCAACCAATCAATTTTTTGTTGTTTTTTTTGTTTTCCATTACAATTTTAAATTAAAAAAAATTACAATCAATTAAAAAACCAACAAATTGTCATTGCAGATTAAATACACCGAAAAAAATGACAGACACACAACAACCATCATAGGAAACCAATGAAACCGAACCATCAAAAGATAACATCAACATTGGAATGGACAATGAACCTGGTGATGAACCATCTGGAAACCCCGAGGATTAATTACATCAAGATTTAAACGAATTAAGGGTATTAAGTGATGAATTGAAGAGCACCAAGGAACCCTTTCGGGTTTCCCTGGCTACATCATTGCAAAACACCATTGAATCCATCAAGATTTCCCATAGTGGGATCACAAATCTGAGCCAATATAGGGCTCGAATGAGGGACCACTATTCCACTGGGATATCCAAAGAACAAATTAAAGACCTCAACATCACGAAAGCACAATTGTACATCAAATTCATAGATCCCAGGATAAGACAGCCTCTAGATGTGAGGAAGAGAAGGGTTTGAATGGGCTGGTGTATTTACCTGCCATGGAGAGATAACTGGAGAAAGAAATGTTTTATGGTGTTTGACAGACCCCCATGCAATAATTTGGAGGTTCCACAATATTTTCTTAGGAAATTGTGGGCTGAGTTTGAGCTAGGCTACCATGTCAATTATTTTGACATCACTGAGTTTCAAGGTGCCGGTCTTGGCTATGCCCAAGATCGATCTCAGGCCCGCCGCAACCCACTCAGAGGACCTCCTGCACCCAAGAGAGAGCCAAACCCCCCTCCTCAGTCGCCTGGGTTTGGTAGCGACCTAGATGAGATTGATGAATCAGTTAGATGTGCCACACATCATTTGCTTAGACATACCACATTTGTGGGTATGTCTTCACAGAGCCGGAAGGACAACAATGAGACACACACAACTGCACGGTCTATGGGTGGTGGTCGGGACATGCGAGGTACAAGTGGAACCCAGGCGGGGCCATCTAGTTCATTTGGATAAACGACACATCGTTGTTCTCACTGTGGTCATTCTTTCCATGGTCCTATGCAGTAGCATGCCACAGAGAGCTACATGGACTAGGTTAGCTATTGTTTTGTTCAAGTATTTATTGTATTTTATTTGATATCGTATTTTTTAATATATTTAACTTTGAATTACACATTGTTGACTTTATTTGTTTTAGTGTACAGTTATTCAGGGCCCAGTCTCCATCCTCCAGGTGGGAGGACATTGGTTCTTTTGACCTAGACTGAGCCATGGCAGCATCATAGGAGATTGCGGCACCATACACACAGGTAACTTATTTACTTTGAATAATTAGATCTAGTTATGAGTAATTTTTGTTCAGTAATTAAAAATTAATTAGCACTGAGTAACCATTTTTTATATTATCATTGTTTAAAACTAAAATCAAAATGAATAATTCTCACAAAACATGTCTATCATATTATCATCGGATTTTACATTTGTGTTTATCATATTGTCTAAATTATTTGAGAGCTATAAATTCATATAATCCAACCAAACAAAAATGAAACCTTATAAAACATGAAAACCTAAGAAAACTAGACATGTGTTCATGTTCACTTTAGGCATCCTTTGCTTCTCCACTTTCAACTTCTTTCATTTATGATGCTACTTGTGCTTATTTTATGTCTTCATAATCACCAAAATCCCATTGAACTGCAAAGTCTTTTGGATGAATACCATTCACTCAACCTATGGAAACTATAGGGTGTAATGTTACGAGGCATTTCTAAATCTGTAGCCAATTTCTCTAACCTTTCACTCTGTGCTGCCATTCTCTTTTCCATATCCAAAATCCTAGCCAATTGGTCTTCATGATGACTACATATACTTTGATTAATACGCAAAATTACCTCTTGTAAGGTATTTATCTGTGGTGATAAGCACCTCAGGACGTTGTGAAGCTCTGTAAATCCACAATGAACACACTCATCATTTTGGTTTTTTTCTTCCATAGTACCAACATAAAGTACAAGAGAAAGGGTGCTTGTAGAAATAACCTAAATTGCAAAGAAATCGCCTAAGTCTCCATTGAGATCACCTAGATAATAAACCAAAAAAGGATTTCCTAAAAAACAAGAGATCAAGTTTTCATCCACAAACCAACATTTCCAATTAAAATAATCATGTCATTGTCCAATTCTTAACAATGAAACAAACCAAACAAAAGTATTCCCATCCTCTTCACTACACAACAACATTCACCACCACCCCTACAAATTATGAAGTAATCGAGAACCAAATTTTGGCTCAACCCAACTTACCATATGATGAAGTTTCTTGGCATTAATAGTCAAAGATATCCTACACACACTAAGATTTTCCATCTGAACCAAATTAAAACTCCCACTACAGAATAATCCAAGTTCAAGTGTGCATTGATTACTTGAATGAGGAGGACTTAAACGTGATTTCCTTGACTGCAACCATTTCCATTTATCACATAAATACCAGTAAGTGTGATTGCTAATGTATTTCATGAAGGGATTAAGTGAGTTATAACACTCCTTTTTCCAATTTCACCATCACATTCACCATGGTTTATGTAAATTTGGTATCACATGAACAAAGAATATGAAAATATTCAATAAATTCAAAATTTGTAGATATACCATTAATAACTCTAATGATTATAGAAATGGGAGAGGAATTTCCAAAATATGTCATTCTTACTTGACCAATGATGAGAGAAGAGTCCCCAAAAATCAAAACATTCCTAATCTATAAATTCTTCAAAATGACCATTCCTTGATACAAGGAAAGAACTCTTTCAAAAGTTGGGCAGGGGATTTCTTGACATGTCAACACTTCAAGCATAAATTGTCAATCTTCTTTTCCACATTATCTTCAACGAATGACCACATAATGGGTCATTTGTTCCTATCATGGGCCCAATCCATCTTGGGTCAAAGGAAACGATCCCCACAACCATGGTCTTTACCAAGTCTTGAACAAATAAACTACACCAATACAATAAAATTTTTATATAATATCCAAATCCGATCAAACCAGCACATATGTGGCTACAATGCCTGCGGATATTTTCCATTACAGCTCGCAGGCATTTTTACTCCTTTTTCATTAATGTCTTGTCATCAATGACAACCATATTCAACATTGTTTTACTTTGTGGTTGAAGATACCCCCTGCACTTATTTCCCCTATGTGCTTATCTCTGTTGTTGTTATTGTGGTGATTGATTTAAAGCTCTAATTGTTGTGTGTTTTAGTGTGGATTCTTGAGTTGCATTGATGTCATTTGTAGGTTGGTGGAACCTAGTTTTTGAATAGAAGAAATGATTGATAAACCCAAGAAGAATAATTAACTCTACCATATCACAACGTTAATTCACTTAGTATATTTGGGCTCTAATCCAATTCACAGTGATACTACAATCAATCAATCAGCAAATCAATCACTAATTGACCCACAATACTCTCTGCTTACACCTAAATCACCTTGCCATTTCATCTCCTAAGTCTACGTACCCTACCAAATTGGTATACTTGGCACACTTCCATACTAAAAAAACCATCTCACCTAGAGCAAATGTATATCAGATATGAGTTGTCATATCATATATACATTTAAACCTACTACTGGTATAATCATATCAAATTTTGATTAACATTTAAAGTTGCTGAGGTGATAATTCTACTGCTGGTATAATCATATCAGATTTGGATTAACATTTAAACCTATAAGAAAATCACACATAACTCCCATAACAAGGTAATCATTAGCTTATGTGATCATCTACTCTCTATTGTTGGATACTATAATTTTACCGCTCTTAAGGAAGTAATTGTTTGTCTCTGGTAATCATCTAACTTGAATCTAAATTAATTGCAGTCATGTTTTTTAAGTACTATCGTTGTCATTATCATTGGAATTGAGTTTAATATTGTTAATACTGTTTTTATAAATTCAATCTAAATATTGTAGTGTTTGCACAGGTGTCCACAGGCTCCAATGACTAGCCATCCCCACCGGGGATCAACAGATCTCCACCTGTGCAAGTATCATGTGTATTAAAGTATAAATTTAATTTCAAATATGATGACTTTTCTATGTATATTTATATTTTTCTATATTAAACTATGAGGTTATAAATGTGTATGCAGGTGCGAGCACCTCGGCTTTCCAGTGCCACTATCCCTCCCTCCTTGGCCTTTCAGCCACCATATATGCCAGGTGTATCTCCTGGCATACATTCCCCCTTCCATGCATCCCTCCCCACCCCCTTCCATCCAAACCCCCCCTCCTATCCAGCACCACACTTCCATCCATCTCCCCCTTTTGTTTCATATCCTGCATCCCATCACCCCATCCCAACCTTTCCACCACCTGCGTTATAGTTTTCCATGTTTTTACCCTCCCCCATCTGACCACGATATACCAACCATCCACATTTACCCATCCCTCCACCGCAACACAAACCTCAACCCCCCCACATTCCCCCACCACACTCGCTTCCCCTTCCACGGTGGCCCCATCCATATTACAACCAGTTGGGGTTTATCACCCTAGACATGCATCTCCACTTCGCCCACTTCTCCCATGCCAGTCCACGCCTCCTTCTTCCACCTCTCCTTCTTCCACTGTGCCCCCTAGTGGTATAGCCATCGTTGATGTGGCTACATCCGCCCCTATACCATTCACCCTAGCATCGGAGTAGGTTGTCCAACCGACTGCTCCATCTGCCAACCCTGAAGACCAACCAGTTGTGTTCACAGTGAGATTAACTAGTTTATGAAAATCTCGTTCAATTTTAACGAAAATTACTATATGCATATAATTTCATCATTTATCTGATTGTTCTAAATGTTGCAGGGTGGCATTGTTGAGAGACTTGGAACACGGAGGAGAGAGACCCCCTCATGACTTACAGTATTGCATGCGGTGAGTTATTTAAGATTTGGAAACTATTTTTATTTTTAAATTATGTTTTATACTTGTATAATTGCCAGGAAAAGTCGACATATTATTGTTGTCATTTCAGGGCTCACGGGGACGTGGTCCAAGTCGCCAGAAGAACCCAGTTTCCTCTAGCACGAAGAAGAGGAAGATCGATTTTGGAGATGGACCTGGGAGCTTGGAGGGTGGGCATGAGGATTGAGAGACCCTTCTATGTACACTAGCCACGATGTGGCATTTTGGGCACGAGTTGCCATATTTTGTATAGGGCATGAGTTTCCATATTTTGTATAGCGAACAAGTTTCCATTATATAGACGTTGGGAACGATGTTCCATTTTTCCAAAAAGTGTACATGATTGAATCATTTTTGCATATTAATAGATGGATCTGCACTTGTCTATATGACTTTGTCTTTGATTACATTTTTGCATAAATGATTTTTTCTTCAATAGCAATGTTATGGAAAAGTTTTCACATACATATAGATGTTATTTCTAGACACCAAGTGACCTCAATATGAGTCCCTTGTATTTGAATGGGTCTTGCATCTTACACTTTTTCACACATCAAGCACATGGATCAAGGTAGTTATTGAGTGTAAAATACAAATGCATTTTGGCATAGTTTGCAGTGTGTATAAAATCATTCTCTCATATACTTATTACATCGCATTAAAGTGTAAAATGCAAACCTATATATCAATAGTTTTCATTGTGCATGTTCTAAGAATAAGAAAGTAAAAAAGGAACAATAAAATTCCCTAAACAATGAGATCAATGTCTCACTCATATCACACTATAATGCATTTAATTAGCTTAGAAATGTCACAATGAATTATTATGGTTCCAGGAATGAACTCAAGAACAACTCATTCATTCATTATTTCAAAAAAGAAGAGTTTTTCCAAGCACACAAATTATCTCTTGACATTTCGAATTTTGTCTTTTCCAAAGAATTAATGAAGATGCCATCCACATTCTCATATGTATTATTGTAGACCAAATACTAGATTTCCTTTCATTATATCTTCTCCTTATGAAAATGATGCAGCATTTCAATAATCTTGGACCTGCCATGATAAGATGGATTATTTGTCAATTTGATGGAACTTTGGCTATCTCATTTGATGGTTGTTGGTTCTCCTTATCCATGAACTCACTATCTGGTCTAGTTGATGTAAAATAATTTAGACTTCTCACCAACTCTAGATACAAAGTGTCATTCATATTTTTTGTTTCATCTTCACTATTGAGCTTCACATTTTGTTTCAATACACTAGCTTGCATTTATTCATATTGAACCTCATGGTGATCTCATTTATATAGTTTCTTTCTGCGATCAACTACACACCATCATCCCTCCATACTTCTTCAAGGCCTAAACAATAATACAACTCCCCGAAGTCCTTCATCTCAAATTCCTGTGAAAATCTTATTTTCATTTCTTCAATGAACATAGTAGCACTTCCTTTTATGATTAGATCATAATCATATAAAGAAATCAAAGCAACAGGCCCATCTTCATCCTTCTTGATATACCAATGAGGGTCACTTTTACTTCTTACCAAACCTTGCTCAAAGAAGAATGTACCAATCTTCACATATCATGACCTAGGTGTTTTTCTTAGCCCATATAATGCAGTCTTAAACACGCAAACACGATTTTTATGTCCTGCTTTAGGCAAAGAGGATATTCATGTTCTTGCTTCACAAAGAGGATGTTCATGTTGTTGCTTCGTAAAACCTTCTTGCTGAACAAGATAAATTTATTCCTTTATTTCTCCATTCAAAAATTCCTGATGAACATTCAACTAATGCAACTTCCAATCATACTTAATAGGAAATGTAATCATGATTCTAATGGTGTTCATTTTTACTACAGGTGCAAAAGTATCTTCATAATCTATCCTTTTTTTCTTGAATAACTCTTGGTTACCAATTTAGCTTTATATTTGTTTATTCTACCATCACCATTGAATCTAGAATTGAATGGATACAATGATTTATACTATATGTTCTATGGGGGTACACTGAGAATGTAATAATAGTATTTGTTATAGTAAATTGTGTTCACATACAACATACACACATCGATCAAATTAACATACACACAACATCCAACATACACATCAATATGTCACTTCAAATCAGCCTTCTAAACTCAGTTATTAATGCATGCCTATTAATTTGTCAATGACAAGAGAAAAAACAAGGAAAAGTCAAAATTCATTAATATATCAGTACAACATTGCAACACATAGAATCACAAGCAAATTGAATAGGATGAAAAGAAAATTTAATGCATATATATTAGTTTTTGCAAAAGATACAAGAAAAATATGATTAAGTTCTATTTATCCATTGTGTCAATTAATGACAGTGTAAAGGAAACTACATAATTTGATAACAAAAAAACAGCTTGTCAAATTAGTTCAAAAATCACCCAAGTTTCAGATCTATGCCTATTAGTTTTTCAATAGAAAAGACAAAAAATTAAGGAATGTCAAATATGGTTAATATGTCATTACGACAAAGCAACACAAAGTATGCACAAGGGAACTAAATACATTGAAAAGCAAATCTAATTCAGTTGTCTTATTTTTTGCATATGACAGTAGAAAAAAATAATAATTAAGTTCCATGTATCCATTATGTCAATGGACATAATTTTGAAGGAAATTGCATAGTTTAATAGCAAAGAAAGCAACTTCTCAAATCAAGTAAGAACACTAAGACTGAATTATTATAGGTCCAGGTCCTTTGACATCCTCAAAGTGTCCCTGAATGGCCTCGAGGTGCTTGGTCTCATTTTCCCATTAGAATGCCTGAGGCGAAAGTTATAAGTCTGCCAAAATAGGGTTTTAGGATAAACCTTGGAGAAATTCTTCGAGATGGCTTAGTGTTGGAAAACTGATCCAGGTGGCCTTAGGGAAATGCCCAATGCACCTCATGCGAGAATGATGAAAATTATCTGTAACTATCATGCTCTAGCATGTCAAATAGGCTATCATGCTATAGCTTGTTGAAGTGTCTATCTAACCATGGTCTCATTTTCCCATAAGAATGCCTGAGGAGAAAGTTATAAGTCTGACAAAATAGGGTTTCAGGATAAACCTTGGAGAAATTCTTAGAAATGGCTAAGTGTTGGAAAACTGGTCCTGGTGGCCTTGGGGAAATGCCCGTTGTGCCTCATTCGAGAATGATAAAAATTATCTATAACTATCATGCTCTAGCTTATCAAATAGGCTATCATGATATAGCTTGTTGAAGTGTCTATCTAACCATGGTCTCATTTTCCCATAAGAATGCCTGAGAAGAAAGTTATAAGTCTGCCAAAATAGGGTTTAAGGATAAACCTTGGAGAAATTCTTGGAAATGGCTAAGTGTTGGAAAACTGGTCTAGGTGGCCTTGGGGAAATGCCCGCCATACCTCATGAGAGAATGATAAAAATTATCTATAACTATCATGCCCTAGCTTGTCAAATAGGATATCATGTTGTAGCTTGTTGAAGTGTCTATCTAATCATGGTCTCATTTTCCCATAAGAATGCCTAAGGAGAAAGTTATAAGTCTGCCAAAATAGGGTTTCAGGATAAACCTTGGAGGAATTCTTCGAGATGGCTTAGTGTTGAAAAACTGGTCTAGGTGGCCTTGGGGAAATGCCCGCTGTACCTCATGTGAGAATGATAAAAATTATCTATAACTATCATGCTCTAGCATGTCAAATAGGCTATCATGTTATAGCTTGTTGAAGTGTATATCAAACCATGGTCTCATTTTCCCATAAGAATGCCTGAGGAGAAAGTTATAAGTCTGCCAAAATAGGGTTTCAGGATAAACCTTGGAGAAATTCTTGCAAATGGATAGGTGTTGGAAAACTGATCCAGGTGGCCTTGGGAAAATGACCGTCGTACCTCATGCGAGAATGATAAAAATTATCTGTAACTATGATGCTCTAGCTTGTCAAATAGGCTATCATGCTATAGCTTGTTGAAGTGTCTATCTAACCATTGTCTGATTTTCCCATAAGAGTGCCTGAGGAGAAAGTTATAAGTCTGCGAAAATAGGGTTTCAGGATAAACCTTGGAGAAATTCTTGTAAATGGCTAAGTGTTGGAAAATTGGTCCAGGTGGCCTTGGGGAAATTCCCACCGTACCTCATCCGAGAATGATAAAAAATATCTGTAACTATCATTCTCTAGCTTGTCAAATAGGCTATCATGATATAGCTTGTTGAAGTGTCTATCTAACCATTGTCTAATTTTCCCTTAAGAATGCCTGAGGAGAAAGTTAGAAGTCTGCCAAAATAGGGTTTCAGGATAAACCTTGGAGAAATTCCTGGAAATGGCTAAGTGTTGGAAAACTAGTCCAGGTGGCCTTGGGGAAATGCCTGCCGTACCTCATGTGAGAATGATAAAAATTATGTGTAAATATCATGTTATAGCTTGTCAAATAGGCTATCATGCTATAACTTGTTGAAATGTCTATATAACCATGGTTTCATTTTCCCAAATGAATGCCCGAGGAGAAAGTTATAAGTCTGCCAAAATAGGGTTTCAGGATAAACCTTGGAGAAATTCTTGGAAATGGTTAAGTGTTGGAAAACTAGTCCAGGCGGTCTTGGGGAAATGCCCACTGTACCTTCTGTGAAAACTAAGACCATGTAAAGATAGCCTATTTGACAAGCTAGAGCATGATAGTTACAGATAATTTTTATGATTCTTGCATGAGGTACGACAGGTATTTCCCCAAGGCCACCTGGACCAGTTTTCCAACACTTGGCCATTTCCAAGAATTTCTCCAAGGTTTATCCTGAAACCCTATTTTTGCAGACTTATAACTTTCTCCTCAAGCATTCTTATGGGAAAATGAAACCGTGGTTAGATAGACACTTCAACAAGCTATAGCTTATATGATGGTGTGTGCATTTTTCTCAAACCATGAAATATCGCAGGCATTTTTCCAAGGCCACCTTGACTAGCTTTTCAATACTTAGCCATTTTCAAGAACTTCTCCAAAGTTTATCCTAAAACCCTATTTTGGCAGACTTATAACTTTCTCCTCAGACATGCTTACGGAGAACTAATACCATGAATAGATATCCACTTCAACAAGATATAGCCTGATATGATGGTGCGCGCATTTTTCTCAAACCATGAATTATGGCGGGCATTCTCTTAGAGCAGTTTTGACTACTTTTTCCATACTTAGTCAATTTCCAAAGTTTCACAAACTTGCCAAAATTTTCAAGAATGATGTTAGATTGCAACACTGACTTAATGCTTGCACCAGAACACCATCATGTGTCTTTCCAGCTTCATCACACATGCCACATCATCATACATGCCACATCATCACTTGTAGGTCCATTTTGGAAACTAGGGTTTTGCTAGGTAAGGGAATGTGCAATTTTTGCACAGGGGGGTCAAATTTGAAAAATCATCGACCAGGGACTTATGGCTAGCGTTCCCAGCTGGAACCTTCCTAGACACACTTGTGGGACTCCTCGGAACCCATTTTGTTGCACGGTTGGAATTCTATGGCCCGGGTAGGTATCCAACAGGTGTCGCTGGAGACCTTTGGGATGCCAGATGGAACGAGCCATAGAATGAAAACCATTTCCGAGACTGGTTGTATGGCCACTTCAACAATGAACAAGACCATGCCAATTGATGAACTTATTGACACACACACAACATCTCGCAGGCATTTGAAAGTGGTCTTCCAAACTGCTGATTTGACACTTTAAGCAAAATTATCAAACCCTAGGTTAGTATGATGATATTTTTCTTTTCATCAATTTTGAAGTATGAAACACTCAATGGATGGAGGCCAACAAGTTGACTCCATCTAAATCAATTTCACCCCTTGAAGCCTCTTTCTCTCTCCTCATCAAGCATTTTACTGGAGTAGTGCAGATCAACCAGAGAGGCACTTTTGGCAGGTCGATAACTTCTTCCTCAAGAACTCTAAAGACAATAAGAGGACATAGTTAGATAGACAAACCACCAACCTATAGGATGACCATATGGTGGGAATTTCCCTGAGGCCACTTAGGGGGTTTTTCTACTTTGGTGTAAAAGTAACCTGAAACCCTGTTTTGGAAGGCTGTTAACTTTCTCATCAAACACCTTGTGTGAAAAATAAGACCATGGAAAGATAGGCTATTTGAAAAGCTAGAGCATGATAGTTCCAAATAATTTTTATCATTCTCCCATGAGGTATGGCAAGCGTTTTCCCAAGGCCACCTGGACCAGTCTTCCAACACTAAGCCATTTCCAAGAATTTCTCAAAGGTTTATCCTAAAACCCTATTTTGGCAGACTTATAACTTTCTTCTCAGACATTCTTATGGGAAAATGAGACCATCGTTAGATACCCACTTCAACAAGCTATAGCCTGATATGATGGTGCGCACATTTTTCTCAAACCATGAATTATGGCGGGCATTTTACCAAGGCCACCTGGACCAGTTTTCCAACGCTTAGCCATTTTCAAGAACTTCTCCAAAGTTTATCCTTAAAGCCTATTTTGGTAGACTTATAACTTTCTCCTCAGACATGCTTATGGAGAAATGAGACCATCACTAGATATCCACTTCAACAAGCTATAGACTGATATGATGGTGCGCACATTTTTCTCGAACCATGAATTATGGCAGGCATTTTCCCAAGGCCACCTGGACTAGTTTTCCAACACTTAGCCATTTTCAAGAACTTCTCCAAAGTTTATCCTGAAACCCTATTTTGGCAAACTTATAACTTTCTCCACATACATGCTTATGGAGAACTGAGACCATGACTAGATAGCCACTTCAACAAGCTATAGCCTGATATGATGGTTCGTGCATTTTTATCAAACCATGAATTATGGCAGGCATTTTCCTAAGGTCACCTGGACTATTTTTCCAACACTTAGCCATTTTCAAGAACTTCTCCAAAGTTTATCCTGAAACCCTATTTTGGCAGACTTAGAACCTTCTCCTTAGACATGATTATGGATAACTGAGACCATGACTAGATATCCACTTCAACAAGATATAGCTTGATATGATGGTATGTGCATTTTTATCAAACCATGAATTATGGCAGGAACTTTCTCAAGGCCACCTGAACTAGTTTTCTAACACAGCCATTTTCAAGAACTTCTCCAAAGTTTATCCTGAAACCCTATTTTGGAAGACTTATAACTTTCTCCTCATACATGATTATAGAGATTTGAGACAATGAATAGATAGCCACTTCAACAAGATATAGCCTCATATGATGGTGCATGCAGTTTTCTCAAACCATGAATTATGGAGGGCATTTTCCCAGGGCCACCTGTACTAGTTTTCCAACACTTAGCCATTTTCAAGAACTTCTCCAAAGTTTATCATGAAACCCTATTTTGGAAGACTTATAACTTTCTCCTCGGACATGCTTATGGAGAATTGAGACCATGACTAGATAGCCACTTCAACAAGCTATATCTTGATATGATGGTGCGCTCATTTTTCTCAAACCATGAATTATGGCAGGCATTCTCTTAGAGCAGTTTTGACTACTTTTTCCATATTTAGTCAATTTCCAAAGTTTCACAAACTTGCCAAACGTTTCAAGAATGATGTCAGATTGCAACATTGACTTAATGATTGCACTAGAACACCATCATGTGTCTTTCCAGCTTCATCACACATGCCACATCACCATACATGCCACGCCATCACTTGTAGGTCCATTTTGGAAACTAGGGTTTTGCTCGGTAAGGGAGTGTGCAAATTTTGCACATGGGGGTCAACTTTGCAAAATCATCAACCGGGGACTTATGACTAGCATTGCCAGTTGGAACCTTGCTATACACACCTGCGGGACTCCCTGGAACCCGGTTTTGTTCCACGGTTGGAATTCTATGCCCCCGGTAGGTATCCAATAGGTGTCCTTGAAGGCCTTTTGGATGTGAGATGGAATGAGCCATAGAATTACGATCGTGGATCGGATCGACAAACCGTCAACTCCGTTGGATTCAGGATATCAATATAGTGCTAGGGGTGCCCCTCTCCTCCGGTCCCATGGCCTAGGTGTAATCTTGTAGGTCCATTTTGGAAACTAGAGTTTTGCTCAGTAAGGGAGTGTGCAATTTTTGCACATGGGAGTCAACTTTGAAAAATCATCAATCGGGGACTTATAGCTAGCATTCCCAGCTGGAACCTTCCTAGACACACTTGCAGGACTCCCCGGAACCCGGTTTTGTTTCACGGTTGGAATTCTATGGCCCCGGTAGGTATCCAACAGGTGTCCCTGAAGGCCTTTTGGATGCGAGATGGAACACGCCATAGAATGACGACCATGGCTTGGATTGAAAAACCGTCGACTCCGTTGGATTCAGGAAATCGGGATAGTTCTAGGGTTTCCCCTCTCCTCCGGTCCCATGTCTAAGGTGTCAACGTGCAGGTCAATTTTGGAAACTAGTGTTTTGCTCAGTAAGGGGGTGTGCAGTTTTGTACATGGGGGTCAACTTTGCAAAATCATCGACCAGGGACTTATGGCTAGCGTTCCCAGCTGGAACCTTCCTAGACACACTTGTAAGAATCCCCAAAACTTGGTTTTGTTGCAGGGTTGGAATTCTATGGCCCCGATAGGTATCCAATAGGTGTCCCTGAAGGCTTTTTGGATGCGAGATGGAACGAGCCATAGAATGATGTTGTTGCCATCATGACTAGGTTATTTGTGAACCAAGAATGGGTCTCGAGATGTACCAAGTGCAATTAAGGAAAACAAGGGGCACAGTCCCTAAGTGACACTTCTTAGTCTCAATCCCCATGAAAAATATCTAGAATCCACAAAGCATTCTCATTCTTGGGGATTCTTTAATGGGTATTGGGTCTTCAATAGCATGAATGGGTCTTGAGCCGTTTACAATAGTTTAGATGGTGATGGTGACAACATGGGTAGGAAGAGCATGGTGGTGATGTTCATGGTTTCATGGTGATGGTGACAATGACCATGGGGATAGTGATAATGAGCATGGAGATGGTGATGGTGATAGTGAGCATGAAAATGGGTATGAGGATGCAGATATTATGGTTTACTTAGATGGGAGAAAAAAGAAAAGAAAACAAATCCATGACGAAAATTGTGCAATTTATCAAGTTGTACCAAGTCTATGAAATTTATCAATCTATCAAGCTATCAATGTCTTGCTGCAATAGTCAAAATATTAATGTCAATACTCAATGAGACCACGAAACAAAATCATAGCATACATGTACACCACATACCTATAACATAGTACATAATAAAACATGCAAACCACATACCAGATTACCTACCTATGGTCATTCGACTAGACCATCAGGATCACCTCGAATACCAAGGGTTTCCCTTAACCTCTCGTGCTCGGAGTAAGGCAATAAGTATCATGCCTTTGATGAGTTCTTCCTTGGCATTGTTTGTAGCTGGAGGTTTGTGCCAATAACTAAGTTTCTATAATGTTATACAATCTCACCTGGTCTATAATATTCATATGTATACCCTTCTCTATTTGCTGAGTGGGAAACCTAGTTCAAATATTCTCCCTTTATAACCATCGACCCAATCGGAAAATCATTGGCCCCAGAGTCCCATAATGGGACATTTAGGGTTTGATTCCCCTCTAAGAAATGTGCCAGCCAATATTTGGTGCACCATGCATTGCATCTTAGGAAAACCACTGCATATGTGTGCCCTTCCTGGAGAAAATATAGTTCCATTTTCCCTATCATTGGCCTCTTGGTGGGATATTTGTATCTTTAAAATATTTTATATACTTAACGTAGATTATAGGGTTTTGACGATGGTCGATGAAGAAAAAAAAGGTCATTATGATCAAGATTATTCTTCTAGGACTCATAAAATTTGGCCTTTACATGAGATATGGGGATGATTAGAAATTTTTAGACAACATAGATGGGATTTATGAAGGATCTGTTATAGACAAGTGGGATGTGGGCACTTATAGGATTTTTTTCATACTAGGGGAGGATATTGGGGTCTCAACCATGGTCAAATGGGGAAAGAAGAGCCATATGCCATAATTGAATATTTCATAGTTGATGGGACAAAATGAATTATTGAACCATTACAAACATCCTTTAAAGGGGAACTTTAACTACTTAGTGGGGTACATACACAATTAGGAGTTTGTGTTCACTTGGGATGGGTCTCAAGGCCTTATTTATGGTAATATGCAAGCCTTTTGGAGGTTTCCCATAGTAGATGGTTCTTGATACACTACCCATGGTACAAGGATAAAAACTAATATCTTAGGGACTAAAAAATATGTTTTTATGGTTTATGGACCATGCATATGGTTCAAAAACACCACACAAACCCTATAAATGGAATCTTTCATCCCACAAGTATAATATAGACACCATCTAGTGTAGAAATCATTGTAATGGTTCCCATATGACAATGGTCAAGGCCTTGATACACATCCTTGGTGAATAAAATATCATAATGGAATATGTATCCCAATTGGTGGTTAAAGATCCCCTCTAAATTACATGTGTAGTGGTTGAAGGCATCATTTGTCCCATGAGCCCTAGAAGCTTAATTTAGGTCATATAACCTTTTTTCCCTCACTCGACCATAGAAAAGACCCCAAGGTTCGTCACCAGTACACAAAATCTATTATAGGAACTCATATCCCATAGGCCCTTTATTTCCTCATCTTACCATATATTCAAGACCTCAATTACCATACATGAACATCTATGAAGTTCGTATGTCCTCGTGTCAGGTGACCTAGGTTCTACTTATTCATTAAGGATGTGTGATGCCTTAATGGAGGATGTTGATGAGGGTGATTCAAGATTCTTAGATAATGTGAGTATTACGAGGTCAATTCGATCCTGGGGTGCAAAAATCAAACCGAGAAGGGCCGTCATGGGCAAGCCACTCCCAGTCGTCTGACACATGGTTTTGTAGAGTTGGTCCACCAATGAGAGACACACATGTACATGAATTAGAAGTAGACACATATGTACACCTCAAAATATTGATTTATGAGTAGGAGACAAGTGACTATGAAGTATCTTTGTTAATGTTTGATGACTGTAAAGTGTGTATGGGTGGAGCTAAGTGAGGGGAGATAGAATTAGTGTGATAGAGGATGGTTTTAGGATGACTTAACAAGATTTTAGTGATATCCTAAGGGGTTTTTGCAGACCTGATAAAACATAAGAAAATGAGGATTTTTCTCCCCAAGAGGGTTGCTTAATCAAAAAACAAAGAGGGCATCCAACTAGGGTTTGATAAAAAATTGGAAAAATGCACAACAAGCTTTGTTTTTTGTATTACATCAAAACATGAAAAATAACACATGTATGTATGTATGTATCAACAAAAAATGCAGGTACTAACAAAATAACATAAAAATACACATACCTTTATGTAGAACATAACATTCTTTGATGCAATTCTATCTCTTATGTAAAGTTGAATGACCTCATTCAATAAATCCATCTGGATCCTCTATGTTGCTAATTGTCTCCATCAATCTCTTCTGATCTGAATGAGGAAGGTAGTAGTGTACCTTGGTTGAGCTCTTGCTTTAAATTATCTGTAGATGGATGTTTGTGTCAACGATCAAGTTTGTGAAGTGATACACCACTGAACCTGGTCTATAATCCATGAATACATACCCACCAGTGTTTCTTGACTCCCCATCTAGTGTAAGATATTCCCCCTTAACCACCATCGAGCCAATAGGAAATTCAATGCCTTCATCATCGATTAATGATTCATAGAGGGTTTGCTTACCTTCGATGCACCGTTCCAACCAATAATCCATGCCCATTCATTTTCTTTCGGGGAAACAACTGTGTATATGTGTCTTGGTTGTACAAGATCTGAGATATGGTCGTAGTCTATCGAAATCGTTGATTGAGCCTCCTCTAACTGGGTTGTTTCAACAACTGCACGTTGGTCTACTACAAGTGACAGATGATCCCATTCATCAACCCAATCCATGCATTCACATTCATCCCATTCGCCACTATTGCAAGGGCTGCAAAAGCAAGAAAGTTTTTGCGTCCATGTTTCAAATAAGGGATTGTTTGAGCTTTGAACTGAATGAAATCCACGTGTTCCTTGCACTATGCCGCAACTATAGGAACGCGATCGATCTATGTCAACCACTTGCCAAAAATGTGTTACCACACGACCTAGCATTGATGATGTTTGTTGATCTCTTGCTCGATCTGTCATTGTTGTAGAGCACCATTGAACTATGGATTCTGCATCTCAGATATGAGGGTTTGTGTTAAACCTCATATCTTCCCTTCATAGTGCAATCTTGATGCATGCACTGGACCCATCATGCTCTCCTTTTTTGTGCTCGATCTCAAAATAGTTCCAGATATGCGGCACATTATAATTCTTACACAAAATACTCATCCATTGGAATACTCGGACATTTTTGAATTGGCCCGCAAAACCATCCGACCATATCCAATGTTGATCCATCTGTATATCTTTCTCCTTCAACTAATCATAGAAAATTCGAAAACAATGTTGCACATAATGCAGATCATGGGTTCTATCATCACTTATGTAAAAGTTTGTCTCCTTCAGTATTATCCTCATTCCATTGCTGCTCTCTGGCCCATTCCTATACATAATATGTACCATGATGCTGACTTGGTCTGAATGGTAGTATTGACTGTGGATTTCATTTTGTGGCTGAAGGGTGTAATTTTCTGCAAAATCCACAATTGGCACTATGGTTCCAATAGGAAATGTTTCCCTGGATTTTTTGTACTGCTCATCTTGTCATCGCGTTACATGCACATGTTGAACATACTGCTATGTTTTCTTGTAGAACTCCATCAAGAAGTCACATACCCATTCCTGTTGCCATGAAAACAAGGGAAATATTACAATGTGGCATTGGGAAAAATGTATATGTCATAAATTGAACATGTAATATGGAAAATATGCAATATTCATTTGTACCTGTGACTTCACTAATGCAATATTTTTAATTTCCATGGCACTGTCTAATTGATAGGTTACGTACTTGAAGCTCTACATCTCCACGACCACCTGCCAAATCCGTGCTCCTCGCTTTCATGAATGCAACGGTTCAAAAGAGAAAACCAACTGTACCTAGAACATGTCCCATATAGACACGAGTTTTCATAATATTTTTGTCCTTCAAGCCTTGGACACATGATGTTGTGGATAAAGTCTCTTGATGCATTCGGTGGTAGTATGGATTCATTGCAGCCCTCCACAATGTTAGTATGCAAATCATAAAATATATGTTTGTATGTGTCATAATAATATTCGTATTCTACATGGTATCTACAACATCAGGTGTTCCGATCAATGCATATGTGAACACACCATGGTTTTCATTTCTCAAAGGACCTTTGGCCCAAGTTCAATTGTGTGTGCTCATTCTTGAATCTCTCATAGAGTTCAATATGTGTGGTGTGAAGGAAGTGTTTAACATGGGGTTCACGTTCAATAGAACCTTTTCTCAGCTTTAGCACGTCTCTTTCGTTTGATGAAGGTTTGGTATGATCATGCCAAAAATTTTGTACTAACTCCTTAACAACATCAATTAGATTCCTATCTCCATGAGGAAACCTACCAACAAAATCCCAACAATCGTTTCCACCTGGAGAGTCAATATTTTCTCTTATAACAGAGTAATTTTTAATAGTTTTTCTATTTAATTTAAGTATGTGAGAAGTGTGTGACAGCAGTTGACGTTGCCTTGTGGAATTGATTACAACTAATTCCGCTAACACACGATGATCCACACATATATCTTTTGTACGAGATGTCTTCCCAATCGCATTAAATGCAGATTGGATATTTCTAACAATATGACTGCTAGCCTCTGAACTTTTAACTATCTTGATGCCCAAAATTCTCCTAACAACAGCTAAACAATGTGACTTTAAATAACATAGCAATAATTGACATTTACCTGCATCACCTTTGGATTCAAAATATTCCTTGACAATTTTGTTGCATTGCCACTCAATAGTGCGTTTTGGAAACTACCTTCAAGGACCAATAGAGCACTTTCATCCACATGAATACATCTAGCATTTCTTCTTCTTGCACTGGATAGTTGAGGTAGGGAAGGTGGACATGAGACATGAATACCAGAGCTTATTTGTTGTGGTGCTTCGTTCACACATTGGGCCATAGTGGGAGTGTGCTCAACATGGCCGTGGTCTTCTTGGGGAGATTGCAAATTAAGAACTGCTTGTATATCCATCTCTACACATGCAACATATCCCAATATTCCTGTGTCGTGAGGAAATTCAGCATGACTCGTTGATGGATTGTTGGTTTGAGATTGTGTTGATGTTGGAATTTGAGTTGGGTCTGTTGGACACAACCGCTTTAACTCTGGTTCTGAACAAGAGGTTTTCATGTCAACAACTGTGTTAGGATCAGTGGCAGGATCAGTGACAGGACCATGTCTCACTCTTTCCATTTCCAACCTGGAATTTTCTCTTACGTCATTGACCTTTTCAGTGGGAAGATTCCTTCTGTATTTTTTTGCTCTGTTACGTGAGTTTTCCATCTCCAAAAGTCTCTTTAAAAAAACTATGAGGTCTACCCCTGCAAAATAAACAACAAATAAGATATTAGTTCCATTATACAATGAACTTGACACATTCCAACATAACTTACCACTTTACAAATTAACACATACAACTACAAACTATGCTGGTTTATTTCTGATAGACCACGTATCTAAGGAAAGGGGTTAGGGTGTAGTATGTTAAGGATAGGTAAATTATCCTAGGATAGGGTTCAGATGGAAATAATATGGTATCCTAGGGGTTTCATAATTATCAAAGAAACAAACTATCAAAGAGACATAAAGACAAACTACCTTCCTTATCATGTATAACAAATTATGTATATTGAAATGATCTAGCGAGTTATGTAAGCCATGCAAAGTTGAAGTCATGTGAAGTTTGAGTTATCAAGTTATCTAAATCGAGTCTCCCATGCAAAATCAAATCAAATTGTTTTCCGAGTTGAGAACTCAAGCACATCTAATCCAAGTCACAAACTTAAGTGTCTAGATCGAGTTGAGAACTCAAGTGTACAATAGAGTATTCATGTGTTTGTAGATATTACAGTTATAGGACTAGCACTATCTCCGTTGTGTAAAAAAAAAGTAGTGGAAGTCATAAGAAGAGGACTGAAATATTCTTCCTTTCCAACACCCTAGGATGAGATGACATTACACGTAATAAGCTGCATTACCTATGAGGCCAAACACAACATGGTTCTTGGTTATCACTCTAAATTTATTTCCCATCTAAGTCATCAAATAAACATAATTATCCCTTACAATTCTCATCAATATAGATGATGGTTGGTCAAGTGTAGAATGGAGAAACTAATGTTTTGCCTAGCCATGAATTCATAAAACTTTTGGTAAGAACACCCTACAACAGAGATTCCTAAGGATGTCTTGGGAATATTTTGATAGTTTTTCTACATCAAATAAGATAAAGAGAATAGTTTTACTAATTACACAAAGAGGAGGTTGCAAATTCCCCCAAGGAAGGAGAATTCAATGAGGTAGAGGCAAGTAGTCAAGCTCAAAGGCATGATATTAAAGAAACATTATGATAAACGTAGAATGAATAGGAGAGCATGGAAAAAATGTCATGAACTATTCAATATGATCCTCTCCCATGATTCCTTCTTAGGATTTTATTCAAATTGAAGAGTCTCAAGAGAGAACCTCATCCATGCCATCCTTGTGTGAAATCAAAATATAAATTCATGGAAATAATTATTGGTTTACATTGCATGCTTCATCTTGTCTAGTGAATATGAGTTTTTTTTAGATGTGAACTTGGGATTTCTTCTTGTCAAATTCATTTTTGTCTATGTGTGGATATTGCTGTAGGCATATGATAAAACACAAAGGCATGGGAGAATCAAAAATCGTGTGAATGAAAACAGTTATTTACAATTCACCATACCTATAGAAATGATATCGACTTGCAATGAAAACTGGTAGCTTGAATGTATCCACTAGATTCCAAGACCACTGAAGATGTTTGTTAGATTCCAAGAGTGATTTTGTGTCCAATAGATCAATGATTGTCCAAAAGATCAATGAATGTGAGCCAATAAGCAATCTGGAAGAGCTTGAAAATCCCATGTTTTTTGCTAGCATTCCCAAGAACATAAAACTTTGTTTTTTTTAACTAGCATCAGACGCGCGCACGCGTGTTTACATGTGCACATGCGTGTTTACATGCGTGCACGAGTGTTTCTAGTGCGTACATGCCATCATTGCGTACGCACTAAAATAAACGCACACTCCCATGAATAACATTTACACCTTTAATTGATCAACGTTTACGCCATTTAATGCTAAACGTTCAATACTTCATAAACATTGCATCCTTGGCATTTGATGCATTATGATTCATGAGGTTATAATGACCCATGTTTTAGTGTACGTGTGTGTGTATTAGTATTGGTTACTTAAACCCCGATATTCCTAGTTATTATGCATAACTATGTTAGACATGGAGAGCTATATGGTTGCTTAAAATATTCATTAGTGATGATAATTGATAATTGATTATGATGTTTATAGACCTTAACTATGATATTTATTGATTGTGTTTATTATGGTGTTGGTATTCCTTAATTATGATGATGTTCCTTCATACTTGAAAATGGTTTGTGATTTGTAATGTGGTGCATGAGACTTATACTAGATGATGGTGCATATGTATTATTGGAAAAGGCTAATAAATTGCATACATTGGACTATACTTCAAAAGTGGATAAATGAATGGCTAAAGAGAGGGGGGTTAAGGATTTTAGGGATTTAAGGGTTTAGGACTTAAGGCGCAAGGTATTAGGTATTTAGACTTTAATGATTGTGGGTTAGGTTGTTTAGGAGTTAGGGTTGTGGGATTAAAGGTTGAATGGTTCAATGGTTTAGGTGTTAAAGGATGTAGTGCTTTAGGGAGAGTGAGAGGTAGAGAGAGATAGAGAGATAGAGATAGAGAAATGGGATATGGGATATGGGACATATATAGAGAAAGAGATCATGGGGTTAAGGGGGGAGCAGTATCATCCTACATCATACCTACAAGGGTCGTGCCCGGTGCAATGCCACACGGGATTTGAAATGTAAACATGCTTAGAGGGTGAAAGAAGAGGATTGAGACGTAAATGAACGTTTCATAACTCAGGAGATACGATATGGGGATGAAATGATTTATGACTTGGGCCCTAAATCATTTGGATATGATTTTTTTCACACCAAAGACGGCCCATAGGGCCTCAAACATGGATGAGTAAGGAAATAATACAAAAAAACCCTCTCGTAAGTCCAACTTTCAAAAAAAATTGTAAGGGGCCCCTGGATTTTCCCCGGGGGGGTGCTTTGGTCACAACAGTGGGATACATGAGCCATGAGTAGGTTTTGTAAACTAAAACAGGGGCTTTAATCCCTAAATGACCCTCCCAACCTCAAGTACAATGAACAAAACCTAAAAGCCACAACGTGAGCCATCTATAAGGTGTATTTGGAATCAAAGTTGGATGCGAGTGTCATTACAATGTCTTGGGAATCATGTACGAGTATTAAACAAGAGCCTTTGTCGATAATATTTTCTTCTTGGGCATATGGACACCATTATTTGTCCAATATATATTATCCATAACATGATTTATGCAATGTGGATGGTTCTTGGGCCCTTAACCCATAGTCTTGGTGGAAAAACAATAGCCTCAAGCCCTTGGTCATGGTTTATGGAGGGAAATAACAATCTTAGACCCGGAACATATTTTTTCAAGATCAAATGCAATGAATGCATCCTCATACTACCATGCAAGACCATGGATATGTTGCAAGGCCTTGAACAATGTCAAAGAATGAAAACAGGTTCCTTGAGATCTTATTGAAGCATAATGAGGTCAATTGAATTCCACTTGAGCCTTAATTGAAACTTCTTGACCTCAAGCATCATCAATAACACATAGAAGCCATGACACCACGGGGGGTTCACCAGTGAGGCAATATCATATCACGTCCATTCATATTGGGGGGTTGAATACTCTTAAAAACCTCAAAAATATATTGCCTCATATTAAGGGGTCAAGGGGGGTTTTTAATTTGACATAGTAATATAAATATTGGGGGTTATTTTATTTGGGAGTGCCGAGGAATAACCTCCAAATCATCGGATTGATTCATACGTCCAAATCACGGTCTCAATTCATAACCACCTAAAACTTAAGGACCTTCCATTTTTATTTGATATTGCTTATGATCCTAAGGTTTGCATAAATTTGATAACAGTGTACCAATGATAATATCGATGAAGTCTCTTTGGATTATTGGCCTTAGCAATCCTCATTTAATAGATTATTTAGGCTTGGTTTGAATTGATGTTATATTGTTTTCCATCTTTAAGTTAAGAGATATAGTTAAATGGGAGTTCTAGACTTGAACAATTGTATTGTATTTTTTGTAGGCATCAGGTAAAAGATTTACATCTTCATTTTTTAGGTTGCAGTTTAGGTGGGCATTGAGATTCAATTAAACCTTGCTCCACCACAACCAAGAAAAGTGAGACCAATCTTTCTTGGCTCACTAGAACCAAGAAAAGTTAGATCAATGTTTCTTGACTAATTATTTTTTTCAACCTTTTGTATTCTTCTTTAATATTTTCACATTGCCACTTAGGAATATTTGTTAGATTGAGTTATATTCGACACATTCATAATTGTAATTTCAATTCTTATATGGAAGGCATTTGTCTTAATATTGTATTGGAATTAACATGAACATAGGTGAAAATATAAATCCTTATTTACATACCCTATGTGTTATCGTTACCATGAAATGGTATCATATAAGTTTCACCATTTGTGTATCTTTATAACTATTGCATGCTTGAAACCTAACAATGGAGATTTTTTCCTATCCTTTAAAGATAAAAATAAACTAGATATAACCCAAGAAAAGGTAACTAAATGTTGTTAATTCCCATGATTGCAAGAATAAATGTAGAGGAACTGGAGGCAATTCATTGGATATTGTGAATGACCCAAATCCAACATATGCACATGATCATACGGTGTTATTGAAAAGTAAAAGGAATTTGTCTATGTTCATTTGGGTTCAGACATTAATGATGTTTGTTTTGATAGGAAGGTAGGGGTGTACCTCCACAAAAGGGTTTCAATTTTGCATGTTTATGGAGTTTAATTTATTAAGCTTATAGAAAACATGAGTTCTCTATGGCTATATTTGTATTTACATGATATAAAATTGGTAGATTGGCAGGTTGTGGTGTGAAACATTTTCAATTTTCATATTTTCTAAGAATTGCACTAACAATTGGACTATCAGTCTTTTACATTCTTTGTTATGTTGATCTATTGACTATGTTGCATTTTATGCATTTTTCCTTTGCAAGTACTATTTCTTTGGGTGTTCCGCTATCCAATGTTACAAATTGATCAGTCACCCTTGGAATCATAGTGGGATCATTATTAGCATTATACTATTATTTTATGTAGCATCTTGTTTGCTTATACTAAGATGTGTTAGGGCTCCTATTTGTTACAACTTGGTAATATGATATAAAGGGGGTGTTAAAAATGGGTTGATAAAAATGGATACCTACAATATCTGGTGAAACTAGGGGTTTTCTTAATTAGAAAGGCATATTGGGAGGGGGGTTCAACAATACAATTTTAGGATGCATTTTCCAATATTTAATGAAAATAGGGGTATTCTTTAATATCATGCGAACGATCGTGCTATGTAACAAGTTCACCGAGTGAACCCCCCGTGCATGACACTAGCCCTCTACAAGGAGTCTTTTGCATATGAATTGAATATGGTTTCCATTATGATGTCTTGGGCATCAAGGATTTATCTTGGCTCCTTAACCATGTCTAGTGGAGGGAAACAAGAGCCTCAAACACTAACTCTTTCTTCTTAGGCACAAACACCATGAAAGAGTCCCCAGACCACCACATATGAAATATATAGGGTATTAGTCAACTTCAAGTGTGTTATGTGTGCCATGACTAGGTTAGTTGTGAACCAAAAATGGGTGTCAAGGTCTGACCAAGGTATAGGGACAACAAGAAGCTCATCATGCCTTAAATGAAGCTTCTCAGGCTCAAGCACCATGAACAAAACCTACAACTCAGGAATCTTCTTAGGATACGATGTTGATTGCTTCTTCAAACCACCACACATAACCCTTGTGGGGTATCTCTAGCAAATGCAGAGGGATAATATACCATGATTAGGCTACATCACATGCCTTAAACAAGATTATGTCTTCGACCCACGCTGGGAATGTTTATTGAGGCCATGGATAGCGTTGTTAAGTATGTTAGTGGGATACATTCAACATGAGTAGGTTTCATGAATTGGGGATGGGTCTATAGGCCTAAACATGCCTAGGTGGAACAAACGGCTTCAACCATAAAGTAACCTTTTCAAGCTCAATTGCCATGGTTTGGGGAGGAAAACACTTCATCCTCGGGGCTTAAACTTAGTCTATTAGGTTCAATATCCATCAACAACATGTGCAAATAATGGCATGGACCCTCTCTAAGGGGTCTTTACAATCAAAGTTTTATATGGAAGCCATTAGAAGGTTTTTCTTAAAAAGGATGAGTCGTGGACCCTTGACCATGGTCAAGGAAGGAAACTTTAAGTGCCTCGAGATATTGTTGAAACTTCTTGGACTTCATTTCTTTAAGTCCATGGACCAACACAAGAGTCTTTTGTAAGGGTTCTTTGTAGGAATTCAAGTGGGATATAAGGATCATGCATAAGTATTGTGCATTAGAAATGGGTGTTGACACCTAAACATGGTGAAGGGTGAAACATGGGGTTTAAACATTAATTGAACCTTTTTGAGTTCGTGAAGCATAAAAACCACCTAGAAACCACATGACCCCTCATTAGGGAGTATTTGGCCTGGGATTTAGGTATTGGTTCCCTTAAGATGGTTTGTGCACCATGGATGGGTCTTCATGCCTTGACCATGGTTGTGGTAATGAAACAAGAGCCTCTATCCCTTTAGCATAGTTGGGGGAGGAGAAAAACAACCTTGGGCCCTAAGCATAGATTCTCAAGTTTAAGCACCATGAGCACATCTTTCGACGACCACATGGGCCCATGGATAGATCAAATGGTATGCCCCTTGTACGAGTTCTTTATAGGCCTTTAAATGGGATATGGGTGTCATGAGTGGGGATATGTGCACTACAGATAGAGGAAGTTTACCAAATAATGATAGAGTGATATGGGTGAAGAGGGTTAGAGCGAGAGGGGGAGGAAGTTTAAGGGGAGAGAGAGAGAGAGAGGAGGGTTAAGGAAAGAGATGAGTGAGATAGGGTGACAAGTTCTCCGGGTGTGTGTGTGTGCATGTGTTTGTGTGTGTGTGTGTGTGTGTGTGTGTGTGTGTGTGTGTGTGTGAGAGAGAGAGAGAGAGAGAGACAATTAAGGAGAGAGAGAGAAGGGGGGTAACGTAGAAAATAAGCTGCTACAAATCTGGACAACAAAACTACCATTGAACCAACTTCCAATTCAATCTATATAAGCCTAAAGATGCCCAATAAATACAAACACTGTGCAACTAATGGGAATAAGGAAATGTATGAAAGTTTTTATTCATTAGTCATGCCACTAAAAATTACATTGATAGGGTCATGCACTACTACGTCAATCCCAACCTATACATTGGCATAATGGAGAACCAAGCATCACTACTATGGCTCTACTTCTCATCTTTACGCAGCTTCTCATTTAATCCCTTCTATGGTTGCTTCCTCCTTTCCCTCCTCGAATACAACTTTTACATATTTCACATGGTTGGAGGAATGCCAACAGATAGCAAGACCGTTCAGCTTCCAGCGTTATAGGTTTACATTCTTACCAAGGAACCATTTCATCTTCTATTTGAGCAGTTAACCACTTGGTAGATACTTGGGAGTCGTATCACTATTAACCCTTCCTCGGGTAGGTGAAGCATCCCACTTGCTAATATGTTACGCTAATCAATGCCCAAATTCGCATCAATGTTCATCCTTCATACAATAGGTGTACCATCCCACCTGCTAATCCAATGAGTGGCATAGGGGGCATCCCAGTCCAACGAAGCCTCTGCCTTATTCACAACATTGTCCTAATCCTGAGTTTGGTCCCATCGATTCCTTCGCTTCTAGGCAATCTGCACCACCGGGGCCTGAGTGACCCCATCTTAATCCTTCACCTTATGTTGATCTTCTTCCTGGTGCTTCTTCGCAACTAACCATAGGGTTTCTTCCTTTTTCCTCTTGAGGGCCTCTACTGCATGACATCAACATACATCTAGATAGTGGCATCAAGGGTCTTATCACTTATGGCAAAGACATCATTATGTCATCGAAATTATCTCTATTAAGCCTCATTTTCCTATATTTGTCTTCTCTATCGATAATCCCCTAATGTTTCTCGAAGGCCAAGTCATCCTCCTCCTCCCTACGCTTCTCAGAAAATCCTTGAGAATTGGTTTAGGGGCAGTATGAAAGGCCAATTTGCGGGAAACCTCCACTACAAGGTCTTTTCCTTGTAGTGAGAGAGAGAGAGAGAGGAATATTAACGAGAGAGAAAGAGAGAGAGATAGGGACATAGGGGGGAGAAGAGGGGGAGGGGGTTAAGTAGAGAGAGATAGAGAGATAATTGTTATAGAGAGAGAGTGAGAAGATGAGGGTTAGGGGGAGATGGGAGCATGGTTAAGTAGATAGTGAGAGAGGGGGGAGCGGGAGGGGAATGAGGGAGCTTAAGAATAGATGAGATGAGTAAGAGAGAGATGACGATGGTTATGGTTAAAGAGATGGATATAGGAGGGAGAGAGAGAAGGAGAAGAAGTTTAGGTAGAGGGGAGGGAGATGGAGAATAAGAGGAAGCTCAGGTAGGTAGGGAGATAGAGGAGGATTGAATGGGGGAGCGAGAGAAAGATAGAGAGATAGAGGGGTTGAAATGGGGTGTAGGGGAGGAGGGTTAGGGAGGGATAGGAACAGACAAAGGAGAGGAGGATGATTAGATTTAGTGAGAGGGGTGGAAGGGGGGGTTTGAGATAGATGAAGATGAAAACAAAACTACATTTTGGATTGGTAAAAAATGTGCGCACACATTACTAGCGCGTACGTACTAAATAGCGCGTACGCACTGTTTAGTGCGTACACGCTATTTATGCGTACGCACTCTTAGCGCGTACACATGTATTTAAAATAACGCGTACGTGCCATTTAAATTTCTAAATTTTGGCCGGCAATTCCTTTCCCACCAACGTGGTGGATGACTTGGTCGCTTTGGTTTTAGGTTCGGGTTGCCAAACCAAGTGGCTTGGACTGTGTTTAACAAAATACATCTTATTCTGTAACTTCTTCTATTTCGAGCATGATTCTGTGTATGCTACACTTGTCCATTGCTAATGAAATTGCACAAACTTGTAGAACTACGTGTGCGGATTCCGACTATGTAATTTTTTACTAATCTATTATATTTTTTATTTTTATTTAATTTTAATTGCACTAATGTCAATCTTACACAAAAAGTAGGTTATTTCTTTCGTCTATAACTTTTTATTGGCTCACCTATTTTGAAAACGAAAAAGAACCCGCACAACTACACCCAAAGACCTACATCCTAAAAAAAAAAATTCATTGATTACGTTAAGACCATGATATCAGGGCCCAACGCTCGACCTAGTCATTTTAGGGCTTGGCTGACTTCCTTAATTAAAAAAAATTAAAATTAACATAAATAAATATGAAAAAACAACGTTGCACTAGAAGGGCTTGTTATCTACGACTGTATATAATTTTTTTCACAAAATTCCACCATTTGCATACCAAACTCGGGGCCCAACGCAAACATATTCATTATGTTTTCTTAAAAAAATAACATACCAACCTTAGGAGAACCCCATTTTTTGGGAATTATACTTAATTTCCATAAATAATAGTTATATATTCCAGAAGGTAATCTGATTTGTCTACATTTCATCTTCTTACGCCATATCCCAAAAAGTTGTGTAGGTAGCTCTAATATTGCTTTTTGACGTTCAAATTTATGTTTTTCCTTAAGTCCATTGCGACTAACGCGGCATGAGTGGCCAACATTAGCTTGTACCGGCCCATACCTAGAATCATGTAATTTTTAGTTATTCAATAAAGATTAATGGAAACATCTTTTTGTCTATATTTAAAATTTATATTTCATTTACACTTAACTAAACTTTTTTATCAATCCATGTTTCTAAATATTTTCATGTATTATTGTATTTATTCTTTGAAATGATTTTTATTTTATAAATAATATGATTAATATATGAATATAATTATTTTTTATATATACAAAAAAAAAACTTTAAGCAAAAATTAAAAAATCACCCACCATTGTACTAATTTATGTTTTTCTCATCTCTTGAATATTAGTGCAATGGACATGGTGCCTACGATATGGAGCTCCTTGCCATTTGAAATACTACAAATATTCTTCTTGTGGCTCCCTTTTTATTCTATCATCCGTTTTGTGAATGTTTGTAAGGCATGGAATGGTTTTTTAAAAAGTGACTATTTCTTAACTTCCCGGAAATATTGTCACAAAATGGAATATGGGGTTTTGTTTCCATTGTGGAAAAAGGTTCAGGTTTGTTTGCGCTTTGGATACATTGGGCATATAGGAAAGTTGTCACAAGTATCTATGCCATTTCCAAGTAGCAACTACACAATGGAGTCAATGACACGCTCACTTGCACTATTATCATTTCCTACTGAAAGCATATCTAAAAAAAATCATTGTAAATCCATTTACAAGGAGTTACAAGTATGTAGGATGTATTACTCCGGGAGATTGGGGCTTCTTTACCCTCTTAAGAGATGACACTCTAAACAAGTATCACCCGGTATTTGTTAATAAGGTGTATGATTTTTTCCAATCAAAATACTTTATATATAGTAGCATCCATTGAGAGTGGAGGATAATTGCTACTCCTGATGGTGATCCTACATGTCCAAAGGATGTCATTTTTTAATAGAAGAATGTACTGGATACGTTCTCACAAACTTAGAATCTATGGCCCTTTGTATGCTTACGCACTGCATTGGATAGACATAGAAAACAACAAATGGGGTTTATGCTTCATTTCCCAAACAAGAATATGCAAGTCTATGTGTTTAACAATACACTGTAACCAACTCATATGTTTAACTAGTGATGAGCAACCAAAGTATGGGCATTGGAGGAAATATGCATCACTACTCATCCAGATTTGGCTCATCACATATATGATCACAATATTAGGGATGGTACTGGTTTTGATTGGAGATTAATAAGTCACCTAACAACAAATATAAATATGAAATGTGGTGGGTTTTTCCCAATTCGTGCAATTGGAAGTATGGTTCGTATGTGCCATTGTAACCGAGTACGATTCCTATTCTATGATTTGACCACCGGTATGTGTGGTACTTTGGGTATCGATACAACAACACCATGGGGTGGTTATGAATTAAGCATTCCACATTCTCATAATGTTATAGATCTCATCGAGAGCATAATGTTTTATCCAATTTCACCAAGTATAGATTCTTGTGAATATATTGACGAACATTAGAAATGCAAATGCGCTTGTTGAAGATTGGAATGTTCTTATGGAAATGACATATGCAACTGTGAATGTCGTCGAGAGAAATACTTTCCACTCAAATATCCATTTGTTTCCTACAAATAGTAAGGTTGATTTGCACAATCGTTTCATGCTTAAGTCACTAAATACACCAATTGCACGATGTGTTGTTGAATCTTCACGATGTAAAGAAATAGGTGACAAATATGATGACCAGCTAGAATGCGAGGTGATTTTTTTCCCTTGTCAACATGACATGTTAACATGTAACTTGTGGGTGGAAGCTGGTTTAGTTAATGGTGCTCTTGGAACTGTTCAAGGAATTTTCTATAATCCTAGATAAAAACCACCTAAAATCCCTATGTATGTTACAATTTATTTTGAAAAATACGCTAGAGTGCCATGGGACATAAATAATCCAAGCATCATACCAATAACATCAATTTCTAGAGGAAATCGTAGGCAAGTCCCACTTCGCATGGCTTGGACACTCACTATCCATAAATCGCAAGGATTGATTTTAGAAATGGTGACAATTGATTTTGGCGGTGTTGATAGGAAAAGTTTAACCTTCACAACGTTATCATAGGTAAAATCACTATATGGTCTTAGGATATCACCCCCGTTTACTTTTGAACGCTATGCAAAAATGGGTAAAGGTGCATATGTTACAATAAAAAAGAATGAGGAACAACGATTACACCATATTTCATTATAATAATAATGGCTGAAGTTAGTTCCTCTCTTATTTAATGTATCATTTCTTTATGGATTTTGATATCATCATTACTTAATCATTATATACCTATTTTTTATTTGACTAGAAATAATTGACTCTTTGCTCGACACCACATATCAATTATAATATTACAAATATTGTTACTTCCATCATGTTCCTATTCGTTTCCTTTAATTTGTTAAGAATTGCAACTTTTTAAGATTAAAACAATGCACACTTGTAACATTTCTTTTGGTAATTTATATTATATAACATATCTTATATTTAAATTTATTTAAATTGTTTATTATTTCTACTTTATTTGTTATGTCCCATCAGATATGAACAATGCAAGTCCACATTTTAATTCCTTCCGCCAATGTTGTTAATCAAAACACAATCTACATTTAAAAGGTTATGAGGTAAGCACATGTTTTTGAGTCTTTCTTATTACTCAATATATTTCCGTTCTCCATGCTTGTTGTTCATCTCATGGTTATTTTTCCCGTCCCAACAAGTATGGACTATGCAATTCCACATTACAACATTGTAATTTATCAAAAAACATTTTTTATACTCTCAACATTATTATATGGATGACTATACATACTAGACACATTTTCATGTTTATTTCTATTCCACTCTCCCCATTTTCATGGAGATATATACATGGGAAATATAGAAATGTAATATTTCACTTTATGAATATGACGTTCTTCCACGCTCCACATTTGGATGGAATGTATGCATCTGAAAAAGAGCATTGAAATATTTTACATTAATAATATGACCTTCTACATATGATTCTTTTATTACCATTTTATTTTAACGTTATTAAATATTACTAATTTAATACAAAAATGTTAATATTTGACATCCCTTGTTATTAATTAATAACAAGTGACCCATATCAAAACTCTAAATGGTTTTATTGCTCTTTAATTTTACTTAAATTTGAATGTGCAAAATAATTAAACACTATCTTTGGTTAGAATTAATTTTCAACATTTGAACTTTAGTGGATGATGTTGTTTGTATTCCATAATTCATTACAGTTTGACATAATCCTTAAAGAACTTTGTAATGTCAATGTAATGATTTTGTGGCATAGCAAGTTGGCATCAATCAACTAAGATGAACGTTATAACATATATACACACATATAAACCTCTATGTTTCACAATGCCATCTAACTATTCATTGGCAGTGAAATCCAACATACCTAATAAATAATGTGTCATATCGCAGAGTATTTATTGATCAACACCACATTCCAACATAACCATTGAACATGTGATAATCCAACATAACCCCAATGAACATCATAATGTGGAATACATTTATATATTGTAGCAATGTCACATGTTTTACTCCTCGTTCATGGCTTATGATATAAATACATGTTTATTAACATCACAATGTGACATTACCATTCACAAATATCACAATTTAGCATAACTCTTCATAAATATCATAATGCAACATAAGTTCTTAATATTTTGAATTTAATTTTATCTATCTATATGGTTATATCATTTATGAAATAATACAAGATTTGAATATTAAAATTAATCATAAATATTTAATATTAAAATAATAATATTAATATTATTACTAAATATTTCATATTAAACATAATATTTATTTTAATACTACATATTAAAATTAAGATTTAATATATATTAAATTTTAATTTTATCCATAGCTTTTCTCCAATTAAACCCGGCGGTTTGGTTGGGTTTGGCTTGCAATACTCAATTAGCTTTGCACTTCATCTTTATGTTTATCTTATTCAGAAATAAGAAACTCCATTTGAGTTCCCCTAAAAACTAGGACCGGAGGCCGATAAAAAACATCAAATTATAAGAAGTGTCTTCTTGTCCAACAACCAAACATAGTGTTTATTATGAATTTAATTATAACTATTAAATGAATGTGAATACCTTTTATGGATTAAAAACATATTTATAGAGTAGTTTAATTGAATATTATTGAATATTCTATTTGATAATGAACTAGTAACTACCACATTAATAATGTAAACGTCTATAGCATTCTACATTAAATAACTTTATTAATGTGCTAAATATAAGTCTATGAGCTTTTACTCGACAAATATAGTCTAGTTATGAGCTTTTATTAATGTGGTTGTTTCTAGTTATAGTTATGAGTGAAAAATATAATTATGTTTCTCGACTTTCTTCAATGGATCAACAAGGTTAACTAGAGTGTAACAAGTGTACAACTATAACAAGTGTACAACTAGGGGATTCATTTCATTGTCTTGGTATCTTGTTATGCTTAAATACATCTTGATTAAGATTTAAATAAGCTTCGCTTAAAAGGTAGTTACATAAAAAGGTAACACTATAATTCTCTAAAGTTTTATACCTCATATCAGTTTTTGTTTTTGTTTTTTCTATATGATCTTTTTATTATTATTGAACATATAGAAACTAATTATTATCAGTTTTTGTTTTCTCTATATCTTTCTTTTTTATACTTTAATTTTGGCTCTGCTAGTTATAAACAGGTTATAAAAGCCTGTAACGACTCAGTGGTCAAGTTCCATGTAAGTGTAGGTGTCTTCCTCAGTAATGTCTCCCTCTCCAGCATTACGACTCCCTCTCCCTCTCCCTCTCCCTCTCCAGCATTACGACTCCCTCTCCCTCTCCCTCTCCCTCTTGACCTGCCACGGCCACGAGCAGCACCACCTCTGAAATAGACAAAAACCATTGAAATTATAATAAGTAATTTAAGCCGAAATCATTATATTAATCCATATCTCGCTTAGACGAACCTGGTGAACTCGTTTCTCTTTTCTCGGTCGACTATTTCAAGTTGCATAGGCCTTCCATCCAGAAGTCGATGGTTGTACTTTTGCATGGCATACATTGCATCTTTCTTATTCGAGAAAACAACTTCGGCTGTGCCCTATTAATACAATTACATACATCAATTTATTAATTTCATTGCCAATTATTAATCACCCATCAGCTGGGGCCGGGCATGAATCTACAAGCAATTTATAATGTTGATTAAGGATGCAGAATAGAAAAGTACCCTGGAGCGCCCCTCTTCATTATAGTGAACTGTTGACTTCTTGAGTATCACCTGTAAGACTAAATTTAGAAATTCAGTTTTACGTTGTCCATATGAAGAGACGGGTTCTTGGCAGCCGTTTCTATTTCTCCTACTCCGATGGACAGGTGGAGATTAAGTGTCATGGGAAACCGGTCCTCTCTCTGCCTATAAATGATCCTTTCAGAATACCCATCCGCAGCTGAAGGAGTGTATTGGTGCAGGGTAAGAGAGAGAAACCGTTTCCTGTTCTGTGCAGGGAAACTTTCTTCAATACGTTTCTGGAAAAGCCGCAGCAGGGTCAGAGCTGTCTGGAATCAGTCAGAAGCTGCACAGATGGAGCAAGGTATTACGAATCTTGCTGTTTATATTCCGCTGTTTATTTTGCTACCGAAGGAAAGTTTCAGATCCTAGAAAGTTACTAACATTGGTATCAGAGCCTGCGTTTTAGAAACTTTCCTTTGATCGAATGCGATCCGTCTTAAAGATAAACCCTCTTGTCTGCGATCATATTGCCTCTGTGCGTTTCTCCCTGGCTGTGCATTAAGCACTTTTGATTAGTATGCCAAGAGGGCATCGACATACTCCCGGGATGACTGTAACCTAGTTTATTTTCATCCCTGAGATGTTAGTATGCCGTGTATTGCTTTCTCTTTCTGCTTGAGGGCCGTGTACTGAACCTTTTTACGTTTAATCCCTCTTTTGTTACCCTAAAAAGGCTTGAGCTCTATTCTTTTTTTTTCGTCATTCATTGTTCTTTGAAAACCGTACTGAAAGCGATGGAGAAGTTATTTAACAGTAAATATTGCTTCAATAACATGTTTTAAGCAGGAATATATATATTCGTTTATGACGAGATCAAGGTTTATCGATTTTCAAATGGTTCACACACATTGTTCATGTTTATTAACCCTCTGCCCAGCTGAGCTTTGAACGACTTTAACTTCAAAACCCTAAATGTTAAACATCCATGTTCGAATTTGACTTTTGCCATCGAAAGGAATTCTTTCAGTCATGATGTGAATACCAACGTTAAGATAAGCTGAATATTGACCAGTTTTGAGCAAAGGATTTTCGTAAAATAATTTTGATATCGCATATTTAAATCATCCTAAACCTAAAAAATGAGTTGTTGTTGGTGAAATAGATTAAACAATTCACAACTTTGAGGATTCTTCCTATACTCTGTTTGCTCATAGCATAGTTGTTAAACAAACCCTCTCAAAGACTACAAACCCAGAAACGAAAAGGTAGGCACAGATTTGATGCATTGTTTGTTTGCTTGAAGTGAACAATATTATATTCTATAGTTCATCTATGCATTCTGGTATAGAGGTATGCAGAGAATATAAATCATTGTATAAATTATTGTATAAATTTCTGGGTTTTTATTTTTTATTTTTTATACTGTTACTCTGTCACATTAAAATGCTTTCTTTTGCCATAGTGAATGATGACAGAACTCTATTTAAACACATTATTGTTGAAACAATATGCAGAGTCGTTACATTGATTTAAGGTCTATATTAAGATACGGTTTGGCAACCACCAAAGTGGTCCAACCGGAAAGACTCATAGATGTTAAGTCAAATTATCAAAATTTAATACTTGTTTCCCCTGGTATTAAGAATGACTCTGCAAATCGCAATTATTTAGTCACAAGAATATTAGGTTGGCCCAAAGGTGCACCAATTTTTGAAAGACTGTTTAATTGGAATAGGATGATTGATGGGTATTCACAATTGAGGCAAGTACGGATACTCAAAGGTAACGTACTTACTTAGTTGTGAATATTTTATCAAACAGTCCTATTAGGTGGTAAAAGGAAATCACCATAATTGTTAATAGATTACCATAAGATTAGCCCAAAGGTAGGTCACGGTGATACTATTTACTATTGTTTAACCATGATTTTCAAAATTGCTTATAACTCTTAGCATTAATATCACATAACGTGTATTTATGATTGCAGTATCAGTTCCCATTTCGTTGCATTCGCATGCCTCTTCTGTCCCGCTCTTGAATGGAATGAATTTCTCAGATTGGAAAGAACAGGTTCAGTTTCACCTTGGTGTTCTGGATCTGGATGTAGCACTTGAATCTGCAAAACCAGCTGCTATTACTAGTAACAGCAGTACAGAAGAAAAATCTGCATTCAAAGCATGGGAAAAATCAAATAAACTGAGCCTTAAGTTCATGCGAATGACTGTAGCAAACAACATTAAGTCAACTCTTCCTACTACTGAGAATGCTAAAGAATTCCTGAAATCTGTGGAAGAGCGTTTCAAAACTGCAGACAAGTCTCTTGCTGGGACACTAATGGCTAAGCTTACCACCATGAAGTTTGATGGTACGCGTGGAATGCATGAGCATGTCCTTGAAATGACAAACTTGGCTACTCAATTAAAGACTCTTGAGATGAATGTGGATGAATTCTTTCTTGTGCAATTCATTTTAAACTCCTTGCCTCCTCAGTATGGGCCATTTCAGATTCACTATAACACTATTAAGGATAAGTGGAATGTGAATGAGTTGGCTAGTATGCTCAATCAAGAAGAGGCAAGACTTAAGCAACATGGACAACATTCAGTTCATTTCATCACTCAAGGAGCCGAAAGGAAGGGGAAAAAGCCTAGAAAGGGAATGAAGCGAACACCATCCAAGGCATATGAGCCTAATCAAGGTTCTCAGGCTTATCAGAAGAAAAGGAACAGTGATAAGTGTCACTTCTGTAAAAAATCGGGACACTATCAGAAAGACTGTCCGAAACGTAAGGAATGGTTCGAAAAGAAAGGTATGAATTTCATTTCTGTTTGTTTCGAATCAAACTTAACTGAAGTTCTTTCTAATACTTGGTGGATTGACTCTGGGGCTACTACTCATGTTTCTAATACCATGCAGGGATTCCTTACAACCCAAACCACAAATCCAAGTCAGAATTTTCTATTCATGGGAAATCGGGCTAAAGCTCAAGTTGAAGCCATTGGGACTTATCGTTTATTTCTAGATTCTGGTTATCATTTGGATTTGTCTCAGACTCTTTATGTTCCTTCTATTTCCAGAAATTTAATTTCCTTGTCTAGACTTGACATCGATGGTTACTCCTGTAATTTTGGAAATAAAAGTTTCAGTTTGTTTAAGAATACCTCTTTTGTTGGTTCGGGCATTCTTTCTGATGGTTTATACAAATTAAAACTTGATAATCAATTTGCTGAAACTATTCTTACCTTGCATCATAATGTTGGTATTAAACGTAGTCTCACGAATGAAAATTCCTCATACTTGTGGCATAAAAGGCTGGGACATATTTCCAGAGAAAGGTTACTTAGATTAGTAAAAGATGGGATTCTCTTGAACCTAGATTTTTCTGATCTTGGAATGTGTGTAGATTGTATTAAGGGAAAACAAATAAAACACACCAGAAAAGGTGCCACAAGAAGTACTGAGCTTCTTGAGATTATCCATACAGACATCTGTGGGCCTTTTGACAATCCATCTTTTGGTGGAGAAAAGTATTTTATCACCTTTATTGATGATTTTTCACGTTATGGTTATGTCTATTTGTTGCATGAAAAATCTCAATCGGTGGATGCCCTTGAGGTATATATCACTGAGGTTGAAAGACAATTAGATAGAAAGGTGAAAATCATTAGATCTGATAGAGGTGGTGAATACTATGGAAAGTATGATGAAACAGGGCAGTGCCCTGGCCCATTTGCTAAAATCCTTGAAAAGCATGGCATATGTGCACAGTATACTATGCCTGGAACGCCACAGCAGAATGGTGTAGCTGAAAGGCGTAATCGTACTTTAATGGATATGGTTAGGAGTATGTTAAGTAATTCCAATTTACCCAAATCATTATGGATGTATGCTCTTAAGACTGCTGTATACTTATTAAATCGGGTTCCTAGTAAGTCAGTTCCAAAAACCCCTTTTGAACTGTGGACAGGAAGGAAACCGAGTTTAAGACACCTGCATGTTTGGGGTTGTCCAGCAGAGGTTAGATTGTACAATCCACATGAAAAGAAATTGGATTTTAGAACGATCAGTGGTTACTTTATTGGTTACCCTGAAAAATCCAAAGGGTATAGGTTTTATTGCTCTAATCACAGTACGAGAATTGTAGAGACCGGTCATGCCAGATTCATTGAAAATGGTGGGAGTGATAAATTACAAAATGTGGTTATCCAAGAAGTTAGGGTACAAGTTCCTGTACCTATGGCTTCAAAGGAAATTGTTGTTCCTATCATTGATGAACAACCTGACGATATTGAACAACAAATTAATGAACCACCACTCCATAATGAGGCTGTCACCAATGAACCCATAATAGATGGACCACAAGAAGTAGTATTAAGGAGATCTCAAAGGGAAAGGAGGTCTGCTATTTCAGATGATTATGTGGTTTATCTACAAGAATCTGATTTTGATATAGGAACATGTAAGGATCCGGTTTCATTTTCACAAGCCATAGAAAGTAATGATTCTGCTAAATGGATTAATGCCATGAATGATGAATTGAAATCAATGGACCAAAATGAAGTCTGGGATCTCGTTGAATTGCCCGAAGGATACAAGAAAGTTGGTTGTAAGTGGGTCTTTAAGACCAAACGCGACTCTAAGGGTAATATCGAACGATATAAAGCTAGACTTGTGGCCAAGGGTTTCACTCAGAAAGGAGGCATTGATTATAGAGAGACCTTCTCTCCTGTGTCCAAGAAAGACTCACTTAGAATCATTATGGCATTGGTAGCTCATTATGATTTAGAACTGCACCAAATGGATGTGAAAACTGCTTTTCTGAATGGGAATTTGGAGGAAGACGTCTATATGGATCAACCTGAAGGTTTCTCCATTAAGGGAAAAGAACACCTGGCTTGCAAACTTAAGAAATCAATATATGGGCTTAAACAGGCTTCCCGGCAATGGTATCTTAAGTTTCATACTACCATTACCCCTTTTGGATTTAAGGAAAACACTGTTGATCGATGTATATATCTGAAGGTTAGTGGGAGTAAATTTATATTTTTGGCCCTGTATGTTGATGACATATTGCTTGCCACCAATGATCTTGGTTTATTACGCGAAACCAAAAAGTTTCTCTCTATGAATTTTGAAATGAAAGATATGGGTGAGGCATCTTACGTGATAGGAATTGAAATATTCCGGGATCGATCACGTAGAATGCTAGGATTGTCTCAGAAGGCTTATATCGAAAGAGTTCTAGAGAGATTCGGAATGGATAAATGTTCAGCTGGTGATGCCCCTATTCAGAAAGGGGATAAATTCAGCCTTATGCAATGTCCGCAGAATGAATGGGAACGAAAACAGATGGAAATAATTCCTTATGCTTCTGCAGTAGGAAGTTTAATGTATGCACAGACTTGCACTAGGCCAGACATCAGTTTTGCAGTAGGTATGCTGGGAAGATACCAAATTAATCCTGGATTGGAACACTGGAAAGCTGCAAAGAAAGTGATGAGGTACTTGCAGGGAACGAAGGATTACATGCTCACATTTAGGAGGTCTGATAATCTAGAGGTGATTGGCTACTCAGACTCAGATTTTGCTGGATGTGTTGACAGTAGGAAGTCTACTTTTGGCTATTTGTTCCTATTAGCCGGAGGAGCAATATCATGGAAAAGTGCGAAGCAAACCATCACTGCTTCATCCACTATGGAAGCTGAATTTGTGGCATGCTTTGAGGCCACGGTTCATGGATTGTGGCTGCGAAATTTTATCTCAGGACTTGGGGTTGTCGACTCTATTGCCAAGCCGCTGAGGATTTACTGTGACAATGCCGCAGCTGTATTCTTCTCTAAAAATGACAGGTATTCTAATGGTGCTAAACACATGGAACTGAAATACTTTGCCGTTAAAGAAGAAGTTCAGAAACAACGAGTGTCAATTGAACACATAAGCACTCTGCTCATGGTTGCAGATCCATTGACAAAAGGATTGCCACCGAAGACATTTAAAGAACATGCTTATAGAATGGGGATTGAACGTAGCACATAACAGTTGCTACCTTTATGAGATGAATCACATAATGTTGTTTGTTTTATTTGACACTCTGAGATCTTAATAAAAGTGTTTCTGTTTGATAAATCCTGTTCTAATAATGTACGTACATGTATGAGAATAAATGAATGATGACAGGAATAGTCTCTGACAAGGGACATTATTGTTGGACCTTATGAAATCACTCCTTGTTTACAGACTTATTAAACAGGTTACTAATGTCGTGGTGCATGAAAGGGACTATGTTGTCCTATTAACATGGAACCGTCATGACTCGCATTACTAGGTTGTTTAATTATAGTATTATGATGACCAAACTGAAAACCAAGATGAATGTGACTTATGGCGCACCTAATGTATACTCTGATAAACCCTAACATTAAGTTATCATATGTGCCAAGTGGGAGAATGTAAGACTAAATTTAGAAATTCAGTTTTACGTTGTCCATATGAAGAGACGGGTTCTTGGCAGCCGTTTCTATTTCTCCTACTCCGATGGACAGGTGGAGATTAAGTGTCATGGGAAACCGGTCCTCTCTCTGCCTATAAATGATCCTTTCAGAATACCCATCCGCAGCTGAAGGAGTGTATTGGTGCAGGGTAAGAGAGAGAAACCGTTTCCTGTTCTGTGCAGGGAAACTTTCTTCAATACGTTTCTGGAAAAGCCGCAGCAGGGTCAGAGCTGTCTGGAATCAGTCAGAAGCTGCACAGATGGAGCAAGGTATTACGAATCTTGCTGTTTATATTCCGCTGTTTATTTTGCTACCGAAGGAAAGTTTCAGATCCTAGAAAGTTACTAACATCACCCTCCCACGTTCTGAAAATAATTCTTCGATATCCTTAGTGTCTACTTTATAACTCAGATTTGAGATGTATATCTTCACTGTGCCCCTCTCCTGCAACACTGCTGAACGCTGCCCATCTGCCCCTCCATCATTAAAACGCGTCTGTATATGCAAATGAGACCAGGGAACGAAATTAATAAAATCAATAAACAGAACAGAAAAGCTGAGTATCATGAGAGGACTAGGGTTTTGGTAGTTTCCTGGCTGCCACGGGGATTATAAGGCCGAGGGCGTGCAGTACTACGTGGAGGCTGTTGCTCTCTACGGTTGACAGGGCGGCCAGCTGAGCTGCTTTGGCTTCGTCCGCGTCCTCGCGGTGGTCGTCCACGTCCTCGTCCTGGCTGTTGTGAAGAATTTGTAGTTTTGTTGGCGCGGATCAATTCCTCCAAAGTCATGTCTCTGTTAGCAGCGTTGTCTTCCGTCATTATATAATATATTGTTCCTCCTCCGAGCAGAGCAAATATGTACAACTATAGATTCAGAGCTCTAAATATTTAGTGGTGGTAGAGCAGAAGAGATCTGTGCGTATTACTTTTACGTTCATGACAGTGGCCTTTAAATATTTTCTTAATGCCCTCGCCTCCATTCGCCAACCGCTGTGATCTTTCAATGCCTCTCTAATTACTCCATAATCTTAGCTCTGTAACCTTTATAATCTAAGCTCTATATTCTCACGAATGGAAAGACATTGAAGTTTAACCTAGCGATGCCGGTCATGGAGAGTTGTACTGGTTTGTTAAGAAAATGTTTCTCTAATTACTTGATGGAAAAATAGTTTTTATTAGCCATCTCAGCCCTACTAAGCTCAGTTTTGGAAAAGTGTTTCATGCCACTGGAAATAATAGTTGCTGCAGCAGATGCTGTCAAGACCTCATTGCTCCGGAGAACGTCAGGATGATGTTCATGGGAGTGATGCGGAACCCATTATGGCGATGCCAACTGTGGTGATTCTGGAGAATTTTTATCCAGGGGAGGCAAAGCCATCCCCTTTTTTAATGACCACAAGGCAAATCCTTTGCCTCCCCTTACCATTGACCACAAGGCAAATACGTTCCTGTACCTTTTCCATTTTTGTTCTTGATGGACTTTGCCAGTTTCGATGCTTGGGCCTTTGATTTAAGTGTTGTATTTTCACATCCATAGAGAGATGATGATATGGGGTTGTTGGATTATATAATGCAATGGGTACCATCTTGGAGGCTTTCTTGACATGTTCATTACTATAAACTTTCTTGACATGTTCATTGCTGTAGGTATATGTTTATTATATAATTATAGTAGCATAATTAAGTAGTATTGATTTTTCTTTTTATGTATGGAAATTTGGAATAGTATATTTGGAATAAGTGTAATATGGATATAGATTTTTATTAGCTCATCTAAAAAGAAAATCAAATTTTAATTATTTAAACATTATAGAATATTAATATCATACTTTATAATTCATTCAAACATTAATTAATTAATTAATTAACTTCATTCATATAAATATCTTTTTGTTTTCTTATAAATATAATTATGGACAACTAATTGATCTAGATAAATACATTTTTATTTTTTGTTAAAATAATTAATTAATGATTGATATTAATATTTTATTCAAAGTATTATATAAGTCTAACTATATATATATATATTTGATTAAATGTATTACATATAAGAATTAGTATCCTATTCATATTTAAATTATGCTACTGCCACTATAATTTCAATTTTTTTGAGAATAGATTTGGGCTATATAATATATGTAGAGTTTTGGAATTTCACTTTTATTTTTTTCAATAAAAAAATTTAGTCATTAAATAAAAATTTTAAATAAAAATTTAATTATTGTTTTGTATTTTTATGTAAATGTTAATTTTTTTTATTTTTTAAATATCAATTTTACTATTATAATTTTTTATTTTTTCTAAATTTTGAAATAGATTTTTAAACTATATTAATGAAAATCATATATTAATAAAATTATCGAGGTTTTGCTATAGGTAGCATAGAAAAGATCCTGGGAGATCCGATAGTTTGAGCTCGGATGCTCTTTCAAGGTTTTGCTACATGAGGCATGTAATCAGTCCCGGAGATCCGATAGGTTGAGCTGTGTGCTTGTAAAAGTCTTGGGATGCGCTTTAGAGATCTTGCAAATTGCAAGATACTCTTTTAAGGTTTTTCCTGACCACATAGAAAAGATCCTGGGAGATCCAATAGTTTGAGCTCTGATGCTCTTTCGAGGTTTTGTGGTGGTCACATGTAAAAGATCCTGGGAGATCCGATGGGTTGAGCTGTGTGCTCATAAAAGTCCTAGGATGCTCTTTCGAGGTTTTGTTGACGCACATTCCACAGGATGACCAGAGATGTTGAAGACCTACAAAAGGCTAGGCCTACAACCAGCATGAAAAGGGGTTGGCTCTGTAGAACTTCCTATGATGAGAAGAATTGAGAAATAGCACCAATGATCGAGATGACGGGTACATCAGCAGTGACGATGATCCAGCTCCAAAATCGAAGACTTGTGCCGATATGTATTGATGACCTGTGTTAATATAATACCTTCCTAGTTAAGAGGGAGTGTTGATGTATTTGTAACTTCAGAAGATATTCACTTGTATATTGTATGTATTACATTTGTACTTTATTGTATCCCCAACGAAGATGTATTATTCCTCCGATTGGAGGTGTCATCATTTGTACTTGCAAGTGTCGCAAGTTATATTGTAAGTATCGTAACTTATACTTGATGGGTTATTAGACCACCTTGGTGGGGTCGGCCCTGTATGAGTCATGTGGGTTAAAGGGTTATTAGACCACCCTAGTGGGTTTGGCCCAGTCAGCATTATGTTAAGTGGTTAAGTTGGAGCCGACCTTGTTAGAGTTTAAAGTCAAGTGAAGTAAAGTATAAATAGAGAGTGTGACTCTCTCATTTATTCATTCACACACTCACACACTTCACATTAGTGAGAGAGAGGAGGAGTGCACACAAGTGGAGGAGGAGTAGCTGCTAGGAGAATATCTCTTATTGTGGGGTTTGATCTTTGTGATCTTTGTATTGATGCTCATTCTATCTCTGAGGAAGTTGCAGGGCTTTTCACCTTCTTGGTTTTCCCCAGTGAAATGATTTGTGTCTCTTGTCTCTTGTGTTTGATATGCTGTACATGTTGTTCTCTCAGTTAAGATCCTAGATCAGATTGAATTAAATGCTAAAAAACTAACACTCTTTGAGTTCTTCCAATGCCTTGTTTATGCTTGGGCATTCCTCTTTGAATATTCTTTCCTTGATAACTTGCAAAGCATCATTTATACTTGGACTGTCATCTTCAAAACTAAAGCTTCTCTAGAATTTTGCATTCAGGGTAGGCCAATTTGTAGTTCCTCTACGCAACTCCATGTCTAGGTACCAATTGTTTGGAGTCTGCTCCTCCAATGCATGCACAAACAGATGCACCCATTATGTCTGTGGTATCTCCTCCCATGCTTGTGAACAGATTTCAATATGATCCCTTCGATCCATCTATCCACTATATTTTTCAAATGGTAGTACAACCTTCTCAACAAACCTGATCTGCATAATGTGTTTGCACTGATCCCATGTGGTCAATGCCTGCTTATGCGCAACCCACCATCTCGTAGGTGTCTCGCATAGTGCCATATCTAGTGCTGATATGTGATGTTCATCTGCAACTGATACAATAACTTCCTGGACAAATGAATAAACATTAGATGAACCATCATAGGTGGGGATTGGACTTACCTCTTTTTCAATCCAACGTAGTGACTTTGTAATCTGCACGCATCTTCTTGCAGATACTTCATGCATACGTCCTTGCCAGTTCTCCAGTCCTGTGTCAGAGTCTGAGATGCAAGAACTGTCACATCACCAACTGAGAGTTCCATCCATCGTAGGATTAACATAGTCATCTTGATTCGCACTCATCTTGTAAAGGCGGTTAAGATCCTGTGCTCTGGATTCTTCCTGAATCGGCTCACTGTATATTTCTCCATCTGAAGGGTCCAATGGTGCGATGACCTTGAGATGTTGTCCTTCAAAGATCATCTTCTTTGTCTTCAATTTTATGATGGCGAGGTTATCCATTTCTCAGTCTATACCCAATAGTGTTGGATAAGGCTAACTATCATCCACAATCTTGATAACCTCGAAGTATGCATGACTTCGTACTCCATCAATGTTAGCAATAAGATTGGCTAACCTTCCAAAAGGTATGACTTTCTCCTGGTTGGCCATTCTCAACTATATGGGTGACCATAACAACTTTGGTCTCCCCATCTATTGCCATGTCTGCTTAGTCAAGACATTTACTTTAGATCCCAGATCAAGGATGATCTCATCCATCTCATAGTATCCTATCTGCACACTAAGCCTCATTTCTCTGCTTGTTCTTTTGTGGCTCTTAATCTGATGGACTGTGCTCTCGGCAATCTCCTTCTCGCTGCGTGGTTCATACTGGTTCAATAACTTTTCTAATTCCGTTACAGCATATGTGCTCTTCAGTAACTTCATGCAGCTTCATAGGAACTACGCAACAAAGGTGCCCGTCTCTGCTGCATGGCACGTTTTGTCATAAGCGGCTGTCATATCTTCTATATGCGGTATTTCACTACGCAACGGGATTCTTGGTGACCTGGGTGCTGACTCTTTGAAGATATCCCATGCTTCTTCAAAGACTTCTTTGTTTTTCTCCAAGTTTAAGGCAGGTGTTTTCCCAGTAGATTTTCTGATCCAGATTGTTTCAATAGGAATCTGCTTAGTGTCAAAATCTCCAAAAGTTGAGGCTTCTGCTTGTCTATCTCTCCCTATGGCAGTGCCACTTCACGTCACTGCATTGATACTTGGATCCGCAGCCCTTCCCTCTGCTGCGATCAACTGAATGTTTGGGTTAGGTGCATCTTGCTTTTTTTCCTGCATTTATGCCGCTAACACTGGGCAGTCTTCAATAATATGATCGAAATATTTACAATAATTAAAAGTAGTACATTCATTGGTACAATCTCTAGATAAGTGACCTGCTTGGCCACAGTTGTAACAGATCATCTGGCCTCTTCCCCTTCCTTGTTTTGGGCATGTATTTCTTCCTCTTCCGTGGAATCCTCCACGGCCTCTGTATGTGCCTTGGTCATACTGCACGTTATCTTGCTTCTGCGGAGTTGCTTCTTGGACTCTGTATAATCCACTATCACGCATATGCTCCAGATCTTGCTTTCTTTCCTGCATGAGCTCGTATGCTCTACAATTGGATTCATCATGTCCAACTGACTTACAGAAGTTGCAGCATAGATTTTTAGGGGTGCGCACATACTTCTGTATCAAATAAAGGTCTTCAGGCCGGTGTCCTCTAGTTTTAAAGATTTCACACTACGGTGCTTGATTTTGATTTAGTGGATTCGGTGCTCCACTGTTAAGGTACTCCTAAAATAAAGGGCAGTGCTCTCTAGTGTGTCCTTTTCCCTTACATCCTGTACACCAGACTTCTTGTCTTTGTTCTTTTCCCTCCTTCATATCTTGTAGTTGTAGTGTTAAGGTAGCTAATTGTGTCTGGATCTGAGACATTTCAATGCTAGTCTCTCCTATAGGTGAAGCTTCTAACTTCATCGCAATCTCTAAGGCTTCTACCTATGAAGCTACATTTTGTTGCATCAATGGCAGCCTGATATGGGGAAATAGTGTGGCTATAAACCATTCTTGGTGTTGTTGCGGTGCTATGACAAAACTTACTTGGTCCAATAGTGTCTTAAACATATGGTCAAATTCCCAAACCGTTTCATTAGGATTTTGCTTAATTTCCTATAGTTCTGTTATACATTGGGATTCTGACTTCGGTTTCTTGAACTCGCTCAATAGTGCAACCTTAATTTATGCTAAGGTTCTATTATGTCCAACAGAATACTTCATGAACCAATTCAAGGCTCTATGTCTAAATGTGGTGATGGGATGTGCTTGCTTCACAGCATCATCCTGAACTTGCTTAACACTCCACACGGCTTCACATAGAAACCAATGCTGCTCAGGGTCCTCTAGACCCGTTCCTTTGAATATCGACAACTTAATATCATCATTCATCCTTCTCCTAGATGGTATAGGGTTCTGCGCAGGGTTCTGAGCGACAAAAGTAAAGTTTGAATTGTGCAGAATGTTCTGAAATGAAATATTCTGAGATGGGATAGTCAGATTCAGAATGGTCTGAGTACTGAATCCCGCGGTGATACTGGTATTGACACTCTGAGGATTAGGAATATTAACAACTGGGGGGTTCTGAACTGACTAATTCCGGGAAATAGGAGGCGCGGTACATGCAAACGGTGGATTCTGCGGAATAATAGGATGATAGGTGGCTGATAGAGGTGCGGTTTGGCTATCAGGCGCGGTTTGTAAAGCAATGTCTACGCGGAGTCCATGTTCACCGGAGGTCTTCTTAGTGGTATACTTATATCTTTTTCCACTTCTCAAATTATGTGTCTCTTTGTCAAAATCACTATAGATGCTATTGACCATTATAAATTCAAAAAAAAATTCTGTAAACTTTTACTACATTCTTAAAACGCCATTCTCAGCTAAAAGCATTTTAATGTATAAACTCAAATTGTTCAAGTACTTACCTCTGAAACCTTTGAAAAACTCTGCTTCGGCTGCGCTGTAGGACTTTAACGTGTCCACATCGGACTCTGTCACGAAGCCTTCTAGTATACTGTCAACGCAAAAGTCGACTACTCGTGAAAATGGACTATCTATTGCTTTAAGCCTCACAATGAGCTCCAAGGTCCACTCGGTCAATACTTCTGGCGGGAAACAGTTCTTTCGCTCTGTGAGCCTCGATAACCACTCGTGTAACTCGTTTCCAAAAGATGCCCAAAACATTTTCATGAATAAATTTCCACAGGTATTTGTTCAACCAATCTATGTCAAACAGACGTTGATGTCTATTTTTTTTCCTTGCAAAGTCTCTTTCTGTCTTGTCACACCAAGCACAGATTTCTTTCTTGTTTGGATGCCAAATTTCTGTAATCAACGAAACTTTTTCTTCTGAGCACATCACTATTTCAAGGGCAGAAACTCATCACGAATTCTTAGCGCGGCAACAGAACCATTTGTTGGATTACATATCTGTCTTGAGGTTTTATATAAAGACCCAGGTTCTTCGCGGTTCAAGGAACCAACAAAACCCCTTTTCACCAGCCCTTTCGGAAACAATCTGTGAACAGACTGAGTTCTCACCCAAGGTGAAGTTATGGGGGGGTTGCGAAATCTGGTTTCCAAAACCAGGTGATGAGTGCGTAAACAGATCTGATGAACAACGCACTACGGGACTCGCACTGTGAGCTGAAGACTGCATGAAGCTTAACTCCTTCATGGTCAACACTTACTCTATCGCACATCCAAGGATTGTGCGATGTCAGATGGACTTTCGTCGACAGGATAGCGCAACTGATAACTATGCTCCCTGTTTAGACTTAACCAATTTCAGTGACTCTTTTTAGGATTCCCTATCCATTCATCAATTTCCTAAGGTTATTTATCTTATGACTTATGCAATATGATAACACACAATGCACTGCACACTTCCGGTGTTTCACTTACAGGGAATAGCACAGCGCGATCTCCACTCACTTAAGTGATTATCCAACTGACTTATGCATTCACAGACTTAGAAATACTTGTGCATCGAACATTCATCCACATATGCATTACTTAACATATTATTCCCATCTCATTCTTTATGGTGAATACATATAAAAGTCAAACACATAAACTGATAAGCAAGATCTTAAGTATTCATTGTAAGCAAATAAAAAGATGCAAGCACATAGACAATCACACAACACAGTATTTAACGTGGTTCACCCACAGGATGGGAGCTACGTCCACATGAACTATTGTTATATTATCTTGGGAAGGGTACAACAGTTTCAGTCTGCGCACTCAGCTGTCAACTCTCTTCTCTCTCAATAGGCCTCTGCGCACGTAGCTTACAGAGCCTATACAATGGTTTTCAGAAATACAACACAGTATCACTCAGATTTGGCAATTACATGTCAACATTAACATTCACAATGAAGATTACCCTTTCCCATACAAAATATTCCTTCTTATAGATCAAGTCCATAGGTCATGTCTTTACAGTGCATAGGCAAAAACCCTAAGGTTTACCAAAACTGTCGTGCTTTTCCCCTAACCGGACTATTAGGTGTTGATAGCGACTCTTCCATTGTGGCCATCCTCTGCGCGTGGTCACATCGCTTTCAACCTGCCCTGTCGACCGCATGTAGACTGTCGCTTTCACCTGGTCATTCCTTCTCTAATGACCTTATGCGGCCGGTTCACGTCGTGCTTCCTCTACGCGTGTGACCAGTCGCTTTCCTTTATCCTTACTCCTTACCCGCTTGGTTGGTAATCATGGAGTATCTTAACCAAAAATAGGTCGCTTTCACCCAGCTGACCTTACCTTCATTCTTTACCCAAAACAGGTGCCTTGCTGGCACATCGCGGTGCTACTACTTCGCGGAACCGGTCCTTAGCTGTGCGGTTCCCATCCTGTTGATACTGCACTGTGCTCACATCGCAACTCCTCAAAAATTGTCTTGCCAAAAATTCTTCATCTAAACTGCACTCAACTTCGCAGTTCCAAAACTGGTTTGTCAAAAATGCCTTACTTGGGCCAGGCCCAACATATCCCTTTAGCATGGTTGGGGGAGGAAAACAACAACCTTGGGCCCTAAGCATAGATTCTCAAGTTTAAGCACCATGAGCACATCCTTAGACGACCACATGGGACCATGGATAGATCAAATGGTATGCCCCTTTTACGATTTCTTTATAGGCCTTTAAATGGGATATGGGTGTCATGAGTGGGGATCTATGAACTATGGATGGAGGAGGTTTACCAAATAATGATAGAGGGAGATGGGTGAAGAGGGTTAGAGAGGGGGAGGAAGTTTAAGGAGAGAGAGAGAGAGAGAGAGAGGAGGGTTAAGGAGAGAGATGAGCGAGATAGGGTGACATGCTCTCTGGGTGGGGGTGTGTGTGTGTGTGTGTGAGAGAGAGAGAGAGAGAGAGAGACGATTAAGGAGAGAGAGAAGTGGGGTAACGTAGAAAATAAGCTACTACAAAGATGGACAAAAAAAATACCATTGAACCAACTTCCAATTCAATCTACACAAGCATAGAGATGCACAATAAATACAAACATTGTGCAACTAACGGGAATAAGGAAATGTATGAAAGTTTTTATTCATTACTCATGCCGCTCCAAATTACATTGATAGGGCCATGCACTACTACTTCAAGCCCAACCTACACATAGGCATAATGGAGAACCAAACATCACTACTATGGCTCTACTTCTCATCTTTACGCAGCTTCTCATTTACTCCCTTCTATGGCTACTTCCTCCTATCCCTCCTCGCATACAACTTTTACATATTTCACATGGTTGGAGGAATGCCAACAGATAGCAAGACTGTTCAGCTTCCAGCATTATAGGTTTACATTCTTACCAAGGAACCGTTTCATCTTCTATTTGAGCAGTTAACCACTTGGTAGATACTTAGGAGTCATATCATTGTTAACCCTTCCTGGGGTAGGTGAAGCATCCCACCTGCTAATTTGTTACGCCAATCAATGCCCAAAGTCGCATCACTATTCATCCTTCATACAATAGGTGTACCATCCCACCTGCTAATCCAATGAGTGGCATAGGGGGCATCCTAGTCGAATGAAGCCTCTGCCTTATTCGCAACATTGCCCTAATCCTAAGCTTGGTCTCATCGATTCCTTCACTTCCAGGAAAGCTGCGCCAGCAAGGCCTGAGTGACCCCATCTTTATCCTTCACCTTATGTTGATCTTCTTCCTGGTGCTTCTTCGCAACTAGCCTTAGGGTTTCTTCCTTTTCCCTCTTGAGGGCCTCTACTGCATGATATCAACATACGTCCAGATATCGGCATCGAGGTCTTGTCACTTATGGCAAAGGCATCATTATGTCAGTGAAATTAGCACTATTAATCCTCATTTTCCTGTATTTGTCTTCTCTATCGATAATCCCCTAAGGTTTCTCGAAGGCCAGGTCATCCTCCTCCTCCCTATGCTTCTCAGTAAATCCTTGAGAATTGGTTTAGGGGTATTATGAAAGGCCAATTTGTGAGCAACCTCCACTACAAGGTCTTTCCCTTGTAGCGAGAGAGAGAGAGAGAGGAATATTAACGATAGAGAAAGCGAGAGAGATAGGTACATAGGGGGAGAAGAGGGGGAGGAAGGTTAAGTAGAGAGGGAGAGAGATAACTGTTATAGAGAAAGAGTGAGAAGATGAGGGTTAGGGGGAGAGGGGAGCATCGTTAAGTAGATAGTGAGAGAGCGGGGAGGGGGAGGGGCATGAGGGGGCTTAAGAAGAGATGAGATGAGTAAGAGAGAGATGGTGATGTTTATGGTTAGAGAGATGGATATAGGAGGGAGAGCAAGAAGGAGAATAAGTTTAGGTAGAGAGGAGGGAGAGGGAGAATAAGAGGAAGCTCAGGTAGGTAGGGAGATAGAGGAGGATTGAATGGGGGAGCGAGAGAAAGAGAAAGAGATAGAGGGGTTGAAATGGGGTGTAGGGAAAGAGGGTTAGGGAGGGATAGGAACAAACAAAGGAGAGGAGGAGGATTAGAGTTAGTGAGAGGGATGGAAGGGGGGGTTTGAGATATATGAAGATGAAAACAAAACTACATTTTGGATTGGTAAAAAATGTGCGCACGCATTACTAGCGTGTAAGCACTAAATAGCGCGTACGCACTGTTTAATGCGTACACGTTATTTATGCGTACGCACTCATAGTGCGTACACGTGTATTTAAAATAACGCGTATGTTCCATTTAAATTTCTAAATTTGGCCGTCAATTCCTTTCCCACTAACGTGGTGGATGATTTGGCCGCTTTGGTTTTAGGTTCGGGTTTCCAAACCAAGTGGCTTGGACTGTGTAATAACAAAATACATCTTATTCTATAACTTCTTCTATTTCGAGCATGATTCTGCATATGCTACACTTGTCCACTGCTAATGAAATTGCACACACTTGTAGAACTATGTGTGCAGATTCTGAATATGTAATTTTTTATTAAATCTATTATATTTTTCTTTTTTTTATTTAATTTTAATTGCACTAACGTCAATCTTACACAAAAATTAGGTTATTTCTTTCATCTATAACTTCTTATTGGCTAACCTATTTTGAAAACGACAAAGAACCTGCACAAGTACACACAAAGACCTACATCCTAAAAAAAAATTCATTGATTACATTAAGACCATGATGTCGGGGCCCAATGCTCGACCTAGTCATTTTAGGGCTTGGCTGACTTCCTTAATTTAAAAAAAATTAAAATTAACATAAATAAATATAGAAAAACAACACTGCACTAGAAGGGCCTATTATCTACGACTGTATATAGTTTTTTTTCACAAAATTCCACCATTTGCATACCAAACTCAGAGCCCAACGCAAACATATTCATTATGCTTTCTTAAAAAAATAACATACCAACCTTAGGAGAACCCCATTTTTTGAGAGTTATACTTAATTTCCATAAATAATAGTTATATATTCCGGAAGGTAATCCGATTGTCTATGTTTCATCTTCTTACGCTATATTCCAAAAAATTGTGTAGGTAACTCTAATATTGCTTTTTGGCGTTCAGATTTATGTTTTTCCAGAAGTCCATTGCGACTAACATGGCATGAGTAGCCAGCATTAGCTTGCACCATCCCATACCTAGAATCATGTAATTTTTTAGTTATTCAATAAAGATTAATGGAAACATCTTTTTGTCTATATTTAAGATTTATATTTCATTTACACTTAACTAATTTTTTTTATCAATCCATGTTTCTAAATATTTTCATGTATTATTGTATTTATTCTTTGAAATGATTTTTACTTTATGAATAATATGATTAATATATGAATATAATTATTTTTTATATATACAAAAAAAAACTTTAAGCAAAAATTAAAAAATCACCCACCATTGTACTAATTTATGTTTTTCTCAACTCTTGAATATTAGTGCAATGGACATGGTGCCTGTGATATGGAGCTCCTTGCCATTTGAAATACTACAAATATTCTTCTTGTGGCTCCCTTTTTATTCTATCATCCGTTTTGTGAATGTTTGTAAGGCATGGAATGGTTTTTTAAAAAGTGATTATTTCTTAACTTCACGGAAATATTGTCACAAAATGGAATATGAGGTTTTTTTTCCATTGTGTAAAAGGGTTGAGGTTTGTTTGTGCTTTGGATACATTAGGCATATAGGAAAGTTGTCACAAATATTTATGCCATTTCCAAGTAGCAACTACACAATGGAGTCAGTAACAGGCTCACTTGCACTATTATCATTTCCTACTGAAAGCATATCTAAAAAAAATATTACATTGTAAATCCATTTACAAGGAGTTACAAGTATGTAGGGTGTATTACTCCTGGAGATTGGGGCTTCTTTACCCTCTTAAGAGATGACACTCTAAACAAGTATCACTGCGTATTTGTTAATAAGGTGTATGCTTTTTTCCAATAAAAATAATTTATATATAGTAGTATCCATTGAGAGTGGAGGATAATTACTACTCCTGATGGTGATCCTACATCTCCAAAGGATGTCGTTTTTTTAATAGAAGAATGTACTCGATACATTCTCACAAACTTAGAATCTATGATGCTTTGTATGCTTATGCACTGCATTGGATAGACATAGAAAACAACAAATGGGGTCTATACTTTATTTCCCAAACAAGAATATGCAAGTCTATGTGTTTAATAATACACTGTAACCAACTCATATGTTTGACTAGTGATGAGCAACCAAAGTATGGGCATTGGAAGAAATATGCATCACTACTAATCCAGAGTTAGCTCATTGCATATCTGATCACAATATTAGGGATGGTACTGGTTTTCATTGGAGATTAATAAGTCACCTAACAAAAAATATAAATATGAAATCCGGTGGGTTTTTCCCAATTCATGCAATTGGAAGTATGGTTCTTATGTGCAACTGTAAGCGAGTATGATTCCTATTCTATGATTTGACCACCAGTATGTGTGGTAATTTGGGTATCGATACAACACCACCATGGGGTGGTTATGAATTAAGCATTCCACATGCTCATAATGTTATAGATCTCATCGAGAGCATAATGTTTTATCCAATTTCACCAAGTATAGATTCTTGTGAATATATTGATGAACATTAGAAATGCAGATGCACTTGTTGAAGATTGGAATGTTCTTATGGAAAGGACATATGCAACTATGAATGCCGTTGAGAGAAATACTTTCCACTCAAATATACATTTGTTTCCTACAAATAGTAAGTTTGATTTGCATAATCGTTGCATGCTTAATTCATTAAATACACCAATTGCATGATGCGTTGTTGAATCTTCACGACATAATGAAATAGGTGACGAATATGATGACCATCTAGAATGCGAGGTGCTTTTTTTCCTTTTCAATGTGTCATGTTAACATGTAACTTGTGGGTGGAACTTGGTTTGGTTAATGGTGCTCTTGGAACTATTCAAGGAATTTTCTATAATCCTGGATCAAAACCTCCTAAAATCCCTATGTATGTTACTATTTATTTTGACAAATACGCTCGAGTGCCATGGGACATAAATAATCCAAGCATCGTAGCAGTAGCATCAGTATCTAGAGGAAATCGTAGGCAAGTTCCACTTCGCATGGCTTGGGCACTCACTATCCATAAATTGCAAGGATTGACTTTAGAAATGGTGACAATTGATTTTGGCAGTGTTGATAGGAAAGGTTTAACCTTCACAGCATTATCACAGGTAAAATCACTATATGGTCTTACAATATCACCCCCGTTTACTTTTGAACGCTATGCAAAAATGGGTAAAGGTGCATATGTTACAATAAAAAAGAATGAGGAACAACGATTACACCATATTTCATTATAATAATAATGGGTGAAGTTAGTTCCTCTCTTATTTAATGTATCATTTCTTTATGGATTTTGATATCATCATTACTTAATCATTGTATACCTATTTTTTATTTGGATAGCAATAATTGACTCTTTGCTCGACACCACGTATCAATTACAATATTACAAATATTGTTACTTCCATCATGTTCCTATTCGTTTCCTTTAATTTGTTAAGAATTGCAACTTTTTAAGATTAAAACAATGCACACTTGTAACATTTCTTTTGGTAATTTATATTATATAACATATCTTATATTTAAATTGTTTCTTATTTCTACTTTATTTGTTATGTCCCATCATATATGGACAATACAAGTCCACATTTTAATTCCTTCCGCCAATGTTGTCAATCAAAACACATTCTACATTTAAGAGGTTATGAGGTAAGCACATGTTTTTGAGTCTTTTCTATTACTCAATATATTTATGTTCTCCACAGTTGTTGTTCATCTCATGATTATTTTTCCTGTCCCAACAAGTATGGACTATGCGATTCCACATTACAACATTGTAATTTATCCAAAAACATTTTTATACTCTCAACGTTATTACTTGGATGACTATACATACTAGACACATTTTCATGTTTATTTCTATTCCCCTCTCCCCATTTTTATGGACATATATACATGGGAAATATAGAAATGTAATATTTCACTTTATGAATATGACCTCCTTCCACGCTCCACATTTGGATGGAAATGTATGCATGAGAAAAAGATCATTGAAATATTTTACATTAATAGTATGACCTTCTACATATGATTCTTTTATTACCATTTTATTTTAATGTTATTAAATATTACTAATTTAACTCAAAAATGTTAATATTTGACATCCCTTGTTATTAATTAATAACAAGTGACCCATATCAAAACTCTAAATGGTTTTATTGCTCTTTAATTTTACTTAAATTTGAAGTTGATGTTCAGTAAGTGCAAAATAATTAAACACTATCTTTGGTTAGAATTAATTTTTCAACATTTGAACTTTTAGTAGATGGATGTTGTTTGTATTCCATACTTCATCACAGTGTGACATAATCCTTAAAGAACATTGTAATGTGATGTAATGATTTTGTGGCATAGCAAGTTGGCATCAATCAACCAAGATGAACGTTATAACATATATACACATAATATAAACCTCTATGTTTCACAATGCCATGTAACTATTCATTGGTAGTGAAATCCATCATACCTAATAAATAATGTGTCATATCGCATAGTATTTATTGCTCAACACCACATGCCAATATAACCATTGAACATGTGATAATCCAACATAACCCCAAGGAACATCATAGTGTGGAATACATTTATATATTGTAGTAATGTCACATGTTTTACTACTCGTTCCTGGCTCATGATATAAATACATGTCTATTAACATCACAATATGACATTACCATTCACAAATATCACAATTTAGCATAACTCTTCATGAATATCATAATGTAGCATAAGTTCTTAATATTTTGAATTTAATTTTATCTATTTATATGGTTGTATCATTTATGAAATAATACAAAATTTGAATATTAAAATTAAAATTAATATTAAATATTAAAATTAATCATAAATATTTAATATTATTACTAAATATTACATATTAAACATAATATTTATTTTAATACTACATATTAAAATTAAGATTTAATATATATTAAATTTTAATTTCATCCACAATATATGTTTATTATGAATTTAATTATAAATATTAAATGAATGTGAATACCTTTTATGTATTAAATATTCTATAAATATTATTTATAGAGTAGACTAATTGAGTATTATTGAATACTCTATTTGATAATGATCTATGAAATATATATATATATATATATATAGCAACTACTATAGTATTCTACATTAGATAACATTATTAATGTGCTAAATATAAGTTTATTGGCCTTTACTAGACACATTATTATTAATGTGGTTGTTTCTAGTTATAGTTATGAGTGAAAATATATAATTATCTTTTTGGATTTCCTTGAGTGGATCAACAAGGTTAACGAAAGTATAACAAATATATAACCAAAAAAGTCATTTCATTATCTTCATATCTTGTTAGGCTTAAATACATCTTAATTAAGATTTAAATAACCTTTACTTAAGAAGTAGTTACATAAAGAAACAACACCATAATTCACTGGAGTTTTATACCTCATATCAGTTTTTGTTTTTTCTATATAATTTTTTTTATTATTATTAAACAGGTCGAAGCTAATTATTATCGGTTTTTGTTTTTTGTTTTTTCTATATCAGTTTTTGTTCTCTATATATCTTTCTTGTTTTTTCTATATCAGTTTTTGTTCTCTATATCTTTCTTTTTTATACTTTAATTTTGGCTCTGCTAGTTATAAACAGGTAGAAGCCTGTAACGACTCAGTGATCAAGTTCCATGTAGATGTAGGTGTCTTCGTTAGTAATGTCTCCGTCTCCATCATTACGAGTCCTTCTTTCTCTCCCTCTTGACATGCCACGGCCACGGGCAGCACCACCTCTGAAATAGACAAAAACCAATGAAATTATAATAAGTAATTTAAGCCGAAATCATTATATTAATCCATATCTCGCTTAGACAAACCTGGTGAACTCGTTTCTCTTTTCTCGGTCGACTATTTCAAGTCGCAGAGGCCTTCCATCCAGAAGTCGGTGGTTGTACTTTTGCATGACAGACATTGCATCTCCTCTTTTCGAGAAAACAACTTCGGCTGTGCCCTATTAATACAGATACATACGTCAATTTATTAATTTCATGGCCAATTATTAATCACCCATCAGCTGGGGCCGGGCATGAATCTACAAGCAATTTATAACGTTGGAAGGATGCAGAATAGAAAAGTACCATGGAGCGCCCCTCTTCATTATAGTGAACTGCGGACTTCTTGAGTATCACTCTCCCACGTTCTGAAAATAATTCTTCGATATCCTTAGTGTCTACTCTATAACTCAGATTTGAGATGTATATCTTCACTGTGCCCCTCTCCTGCAACACTGCTGAACGCTGCCCATCTGCCCCTCTATCATTAAAACGCGTCTGTATATGCAAATTAGACCAGGGAACCAAATTAATAAAATCAATAAACAGAACAGAAGAAGATGAGTATCATGCGAGGACTAGGGTTTTGGTAGTTTCCTGGCTGCCACGGGGATTATAAGGCCGAGGGCGTGCAGTAGTACGTGGAGGTTGTTGCTCTCTACGGTTGACAGGGCGGCCAGCTGAGCTGCTTGTTGGAATAGATAATTCCTACTTATCTATTATGAAGTAGAATCAATCCACGTGAGTTGTGTGATCCTAGATTGGTGTGTGTGGTTGAGACATTTGCTCAACCTACTTTCCTATCATTGGAATAAGTTAGATCTTATAACAACCAGTGAGCTCTATATAATGAGCCACACATGTATTGTAATCATGTATTTATTTTTCATTAATTCAATTGATAGTGTTTGTTAATTTGGTATCAGAGCTGAGGGCCTGGGCCAACTCCCTCACGGGAGTGCCCAGGATCCCGATCTTGAGGAGTTCCAATTTTTTGCACAGCCCGTGAAGGAGACAGGGCTGCTGCAATTCCAGTTTGAGCGATGTGCCTATGCGTGTTGAGCTGGGATCGATAGCCTGAAAGGAGAGTCGTTGCATTGAACCTGACGTGCAAACAGCCAGGGGACGCATAAGGCTGGACGGTTCAGCAATCTCTGCCGTGAAGTAGCCATGGAGATCACCATTGGAGTGGAGATCACCACTGAAGGAGAAGCGTTGAAAGAGCCGAAATTAAATTTTTTTTAACCATTGCCATTGTTTGCTGAGTGAGCTGAGCCACCGTTGTGAGCGTGCTGAAGCTGCCATCTATTTTTTTTGTTTACACGCCGTGTTGAGTATTGGGCGTTTCCTCCACCGTTGAGCAGCAATTTCCTATCGGCCACAAGTAATTTCCTCCACCCTAGAGAAGCAGTGATTGAGAAGCGGAAGGAGTGCCGTGTTGTTTGTGTGAAGATCTTTCTGCAAGTTGATGTATGAAGATCGCTGCCCAATATAAGAAGCCGCCAATTGAAAGAAAGCCATTCCCATCACCGTGAAGGAGGTAGATCTGCGTGGAGACCTCCGTGTGGAGAGCTGCGTGGGGAGCCAAGTGTGGAGATCGCCTGGTGAGCCGAAAGGCTGGAGATCAGCATGGAGAGAGCGCCTGTCATCTACCCATGTGAAGGAGGAGAGAGCGCCTGTCATCTGCCCATGTGAAGATCGCTGCATGTGAAGATCATAGCCCCATGTGAAGGTGGAATATTGCATAGTCCATCACCTTGCATGCAGAATTTGAGATCAGCCTGTTATTTTGCCAGAGATCAGAGTGGAGAATAGCGTGATCCGAACCAAAGCTGAAGGCTGAACGCTGTGACCTGGAGATCGCTGCCAGTGAAGCCGCACTCGAATCCTGAAGGGAAGTCCCTTGCCTGGAAGCTACACATGATGTGTATGAGGAGATATAGTTTCCTGTTATTCACGTTGTTGTTGCTACCGAGGAGCCACCGATTTGCAGCTATGAGGGATCGCTGGAACAATGAAGAGATGAAGGAGCCGCAACTAAAGGAAACCACTGCTTGGATGCATGTGAAGTCTGTGGGATCTGTGTGGAACTTTGAATATAGCCGCTCATTGATGCTGTGAGGAGCCAGGTTCAACACTTCAACCTTGTGGTTGTGCAGTACGATTTGGTGCTTGCATGGAATGTGCAGAAGTAATCTGCTTATGTGGAGTATCCCAGCATGAAGAAAAGGAATCTAAGGAGGACACTATTTATATGGTGTAAAGATTTATGTGCTGTGAAGTGCACATTATGTTGTGAAGCAGAGATATCGCTGCCAATGGTAAATCGGATTATTGCAATGGTAAATCAGATTATTGCCTGCAGTCATGTTGTTGTTGCCAAGTTGGAGTTCATTGTTCTTGGAGTCATTGCTTGGAGGTGTTATAGAGAAATGAAGTGAGGTGTACGTGCCCATTCCGTCAGACTCACACAACCTTCAATTCGAGTAAGATAGTGTGATTGAGTTGTTATTGATATTTATTGTTTGAAAGTGTGAAATGGTTTGTGTGTCTTGGTCATTAATGAAATGATGTAAAAGGGCTTTGAAGTTATGATAATTGGTGCACAACAAGAAAATCTATCTTTTAGCACCACAAGTTAGCACCACTTATAGTTTGTGGTGTAAATGTGGTGGTATTGGCACCACTTACATTTATGTGGTGTTAAAGTGGTGTTATTAGCATCATTTATATTTTCTGGTGTTAAAGTGGTGGTATTAGCACCATTTATATTTTGTGGTGTTAATATGATGTTATATTAGTTAATATTATTGGAAATTGAGTTTTACTTTTATGAGAAATGCCATGTTGGCAAGTACCATAAAGTGGTGCTAAGCTATTATTTTCCACATGGACATGCACAAGTAGGATTTAATTATGTGGATTTGCACCATAAACAAATTCACAAATAATTATTTTAAAAATAACTCAATTCAATATTTATTTATTTTTTCATCAATTAAAATAAATGATCAAAGATTAATTTTTGAGTTTTTGCACCATACTTACAAGAAGTTCAAATATTTATATTTAGAATATTTAAGCAAATAAATTCACGTGATTCATTTATGAGGTTTACACCAGAAGCACAACAAGTTCGAAAAAAATCTTTGGAAAATAGCTCAATTCATTTATTCATTTTTTATATTATTTAAACATATAAATAGAATTGACAAATAAATAAAAACAACTATTTTTAATTTATTACTATTATAAAGTAGTAATAAAAATATTTGAATTTAAATTTGATTATTGATTTGAGATATTTTTATCTTCTTAATTTTTTTTTAATGGAAATTAGTATTATTATTAGGTTTTTAACACAAGACATGGGTCTTAGATCCATCTATATGATCAATGGAGAAAACCTCTAGGTAAGGCCCTAAAAGAAGCTTTTAGGAATCTACGACCAAGAAAGACACCACAAAGGTCCCCTCACATATTCCGAAGAGTATTCTTAGCCTCCAAGTATGGGAATTCAGACTATTATAAGTTTTTAATCACTAGGGATAGGTCCAATGGCCCTTAACATTGTTGAGTGAACAATCATAGGCCTTAGCCTAAAGGAATCCTAAGCATAAAGAAATGTCATGTTGTGAAGTACCATATACTGGGGCTAAGCTCATATTTGTCACATGCACATGTAAAAAAATTATTTAATTATGATGATTTGCACCATAAACACAACAACATCACAATTAATTATTTTGTAATAACTTAATTCAATTTTTTTTCATTCAAAGAAATGCCCATGATTAATTTATGAGGTTTTAAACCATAATCACAACAAATTCAATTATTTGTTTTTATCACTATTTAAACCAACAGCTCACATGATTCATTTATGAGGTGTTGCGCCACAAACACAACAAGTTCACAAATAATTATTTTCTAAATAGCTCAAGTTGACTATTCATTTTCAATATTATTCAAGCAAATAAATACCCACTATTCTTAAATTTGAAAAATAATTAAGTACAACCATTTTTAATTTATTACTATTATAAAATATTAATAAAAATGATTTGAATTGAGATTTCATTATTTGATGGGGCGTATTTTTATTGATATTATTAAATTTTCTAATGGCTATTAATATCATTACTAGGCTTTGTGCACAAGGAATGGGTCTCGAATCCTTGGAGATGTTCGAGGGAGGAAACCTCTTCCTTGGGCCCTAAATGAATCTTTTAGGAATCTAGGACCAAGAAATATGTTCAACACACATATTCCTGAGAATATTCTTAACATCTATGTGTGAATATTGATTGCATTATAAGGTTTTGATCACTAGTGATAGGTCTATTGGTCCTCGACCTAGTTAAGAGAAGAAACCTAGGCCTTAGCCTAAATTAAACTTCTAGGCATGTACGAATAATAATGATTTGTCTCACTAACAAAAATGATATTTTGAGAATATCTATGGCCTTATAATTGGGATAATGGGGGGAGTTGGAGGAACTAAAACTAGGTATAAGTCTTTAGGGCATAGAGATGATTAAGGAAGGAACCCTGTGCCTTGGACCTTAGAGGAAACCTCTAGGCATATAATATTAACAAGTATACCTTGAAACACCACATAAGACCTCCTAATGGTATCCTTGGCTTGATATTGGGGGCATTAATCTGAGTAAGAGGTTGTTTTTAAGCAGTATATATGGGTGCTTAAGCCCTTAACATGTTTAAGAGAGGAAACCTAAGCCTTATTCCCTAATAAAATATTTTGTGCATCCAAGGAAAAATACAACAACTCAAAGCACTACACATGACATATTGGGGTTATTATTTACCTCTAAGTAAGGAAATAAACACCATTATGAGTTTTTTGCTAGTATGCACGGGTCTTAGGTTTTTGTATAATGTCATAGGAGGAAACTTGGGCCTTAAACCCTAAGGGAAGCTTTAAACCGCACCCATAAACTCCAAACACTATCCTTGGCATCTGAGCATTCATATAAGTGAAACTAGGTATGCAAACTTTAGACATAGTCATGAGAGGAATTACAAGAACTAGGCCCTAAAGGATGGTTTTAGGCATATCAGGCTAATAGCAATGACTCAAACTATCACTTAGAAGATCATGCAATGTATAAGATATCATTATTCTCAAAGTGGGATATGGGTGGAATTATGTGGTTTTGTGTACTAGAGATGGATCTGAGTAAATAGTTGGGGAAGAAATTGAAAGAATTATACCCTAACATAATATTATTGAGGTAATGGGCAATGATCAAGACCAAGAACCATAACATACACGATTTAAAGTTGATATTTGACATAATAGTTGGATATGAGCATAATCAAGAGTTTTTCCATAGAGGGATGGATCTCAAGTCCTTTATTGGAGTCATAAAAGTAAAGCAAGAGCCTTATGTAGGTGTCCCAAGGCATTCGTAATGATACTACATAGAAGATGACCATGAATTTATCCCTAAAGAAACCATTAAGACATCCTAATCCATTGAGACACTATGTCTTAGGGTGTTGGGAATGAAGTTGTAGGGAGGAATAACATGCTTTTAGCACTAAAGAAATAGTTGATGATTCCATAACCATGAACAATGCCTCGAAGAACCACACATGACTTTGTAGGGATATCCATGGCATTATGTATCTAGGTCTTGTGGCCTTAGGGCATTCGACATGGTCAATGAAAGAGACTTAAAAATAGGGCCCTAAAGGAAGCTTCTAACCATTTGTGTCAAAGAAGGATGCCTTCACCAACCACATATGGACTCTTGAGGGTATCATTGGTCTATGATTAGTGATTTTAATGCCAATAGTTGGTTTTGAGCATTAGACACATGTCTCGGGGCCTTGGGAATGACACTCTATAGAAGAGGACCATGCCTTTGTCCCTAAAGAAACCATTTAGGCATACAAAGCCATAAATAATGCCATAAAGCACCACACATGGCTTCATAAGGTATCCTTGGCACTATGCATCCAGGTCATTAGGACTTGGGGCATTGGACATGGTCAAGGGAGGGGACCTGAACCTTAGGCTCTAAAAAAATCTTCTATCCATCCAAGGATAAGAAGGACACCTTAAGCAACCACACATAGCCTCTTAAAGGTAGAATTGGATTATGATTGAGGATCTTAGTACAATTAGATATTTTGAGTAATATCTACTTGTTTCAAGGCCTTGGGAATGATATTCTATGAAAGAAGACTATGTCTTTGGCCCTAAATTAATTCTTATGGCATTTAGAGCCATGAACAATGTGTCAAGGCATCATGCATAACTTCATAGGGGTATCCATGGCACTATGTATCTAGGTTTTTTTCCATTGGGCAGTGGACATGGTCAGTAGATGACACTTGATCCTCAATCCCTAAAGGAATATTTTAGCCATCTAAGGTTAAGGAGGTGTTCTCCACCAACCGCACATGGCCACTTGAGTGTATTATTAGCCTATGATTTATGATGTTGGTGACAACAAGTTGTTTTGAGTAGTATATAGTGTGTTAGGTCCTTGTGAATGATGTTCTAGGGAAGAAGACCATGCCTTTAGCCCTAAAGAAAATTTTGAGGCATTCAAAGCTGCAAAGATTGCCTCAAACCACCATGCACAACTTTGGAGTGGTATCTATAGCGCTATGTATTTGGCTCTCATGGCCTTAGGGCCTTGGACATGGTTAGTGGAGGAGACCTAAACCGTAGGATCTAAAGGAATTTTTTAGGCATCTAGAACTAAGTAGGTTTCCTCCACCGACCACACGTGGATTATTGAAGCTATCATTGACCTATGATTCAATATGTTTGTGCCATTAGGTGGTTTAAGAATTATGAAGGTGTCCTAGAGCCTTTGGAATGGAATTATAGGGATGAAAACCATACCTTTGGCTCACCATTGAGGCATATAAATCCATGCACAATGCCTCAAATAACTACACATGACTTTGCATGGGTATCCATTGTGCTATGTATCTAGGTCTTGTGGTCTTAGGACCCTAGACATGGTAATAGAGGAGACCTGCAACTCAAGCCCTAAAGGAATCTTCTAACCATCTAGGGCTAAGAAGGTTTCCTCCACCAATAACAAGTTGTCTCATGAGGTCTTGTATCCATGGAGAAATGCCTCTAAGCACCATCCATGACTTCGTATAGATATTCATGACACAATGTACATACATGCCTTAGGGCCTTGGACATGGTAGGGGGAGGAGACTTGAATATTTGGCCCAAAAATAATCTTTTAGCCATCCAAGGCTAGGAATATTGCCTCCACCAACCACACATGGACTCTTGAGGTATCACTGGCCCATGATTGAGAATATTAATGATTTTAGGTGGTTTTGAGCATAATGTATGTGTCTTAGGGCTTTGGGAATGATTCTCTAGGAAATAAGACCACGAATGTTTCCCTAAAAAAACCATTGAGGCATCTAGATCCATGAAGAATGTCTCAAATCACCATGCATAACTTTGCAACCATATCTATGGTGCTATGTATCTAGGTCTTGGGGCCTTGGTGTCTTGGACATGCTCAATGGAAGATACCTAAACATTGGCCTCTTGAGGGTATAATTAGCCAATGATTGAGGATATTAATGTTATTATGTGGTTGGTGGAGGAAAAGATCTTTTCCACTGACCATGTTGAAATCCCTAAGGCCGCAAGACCTAGATACATAATGCAATGGATACCCCGAAAAAGTCATTTGTGTGGTGCTTTGAGACATTGTTCATGGCTATGTATGTCTCAATTATTTCTGAAGGTCCAAAGACGTGGCCTTCCTCCCTACAAATTCATTCCCAATGCCTTTATACATGTACATACTACTCAAAATCACCTAGCAGCATTGGAATCCTCAATCATAGTCCAATGATACCCTCAAAAGGCCATGTGTGGTTGGCGGAGAGACCTTTCTTCGACATAGATGGATAGAAGATTCCTTTAGGTCTTGAGCTTCATGAGGGTATCATTGTCTAATATTTTTTCCTCCCCCAACCACACATGGTCTCTTAAGGGTATAATTGGCCTATGATTGGAGATGATGGTGCCATTAGGTGGTTTTAAGCAATACACACGTGTCTTGGGGTCTTGGGAATGACATTCTATAGAATAGGGTAATTGCTTTGGCCATAAAGTAACTATTTAGGCATCCAAAGCCATTAATAATGCCATAAAGCACCACACATGGGTCCATAGTGTGTCAATAGAACTATGCATGCAAGTCATGGGGACTTGTGGCATTGAACATGGTCAAGGGAGGATTCATCAACCTTAGTCCCTAAATGAAAATTCTATCCATGTAGGGATAAGAGGGATACTTAAACCAACAACACATGGACACCTTAAGGTATTATTAGCTTATGATCGAGGTTGTTAGTGCAATTATATGGTTTTTAGTAATATCTATGTGTGTCAGGGCCTTGGGAATGATATTCTACGAAATTCAACTATGTGTTTGGCCATAAATTAATTCTTGGGGCATTTAGAGCAACGAAGAATGCATCAAGGAATCATGCATGAGTTCATAGGGGTATCATGGCACTATATATCTAGGTTATTGGCCTTGGGGCCTTGGACATGGTCATCAGAGGACACCTGATCCTTAATCCGTAAAGGAGTATTCTAGCCATCTAAGGCCAAGGATGTGGTCTCCACCAACCACACATTGCCTCTTCACTATATCATTAGTCTATGATTGAGAATTTCATTGTCATTAGTTTGTTTTGAGTAGTATGTAGGTGTCTCAGGGCCTTGGAGATGGTGTTCCAGTGAAGAAAACCATTCCTTTAGCCCTAAATAATTCAGTGAAGCATTCAAAGCCATGAACACTACCTAAAGCGACATGCGTGACATTGGAGTGGTAACTATGACACTTTGTATCTAGGTATTGGGGCCTTGGGGCCTTGGACATGTTTAGTGGAGGAGACTTAAACCTCAACACATGATATCTTGAGGGATATATGACCTCCATATGAGCATATTAAAAAAAAATTAGGAGTTTTTCTACACCAAGGTTTGGTATTAAGGCCCTCTATATGGTTGGGGGAAGAGACCCAAGCCTTAGTCCCTAAAGGTAAGTTTGAGGACTCAATGATTATGAATGAGACCTTAGACCACTGCACATGACTATATGTGGGATATTGAGATTATAGTGGGGATATAGACATTTTTTGCAGGTTTGGAGAACCAGACTTATATCTCAGGATATAGAAATTGTCAAGGATGAATCTTGGGCCTTAGTTCATAAGGGAAGGTTCTAGGGCTTGCGGGCCATGATCAAGGAAATCAATATATTAGTGAAAGTAAACTCAATAAAAGAAAACTTGAGTTGTATCAACAATTCCATTTCCCTTTAGGCCTTTTGAATCCATTTCCATCAATTTCATTACCTATCTCTAACCAGTCCGACGAAACATGATTGTACTGTTGTGACCATACTATGGATATTTTCCCAAATGGAAATTTCCATACCATGCAATAGAACTATTAGTGCTTGTAATAGATGCAACACTTTTCTTCCAACAAGTTGAAGCCATTTTTTAATCACCATTGACTGTTGCTTTTGATTGTAACTCCAAATTTCACTTTCACTATTAATTCTCATATAGATGCAACAATATTCTTGTATCATGTTTGGAGCCATTCTTACTACCAATGATACTAATTTCTAATTGTGATTCTAGATTTTCCAAGATGGTAGTTTTCATACCTTGCAACAAAAATATGAATACTCTCATAGGAACAACACTCCTCTTCCTTCATGTTTGGAGCCATTTTTATCAGTTGAGCATCATTTATATTATGACTTGGTGGCTATAACATCACTTAAACTCTTAACATTACTTTTTTAATAATAGTGTAAATATTACCTAGATTATTATTTTTACATAGACTCGCCTACTAAGGTGTTGCATCCTTTGTATCTAGTGATCAATTGCATGGTAGTTCTTTTCTTTTTATGAATTGTGAATATGCCATTACAAGTTTGTTTGATTTCTTATTAGTAGAACTTATTAGGATAAATCTCTTAAGCCACCAATGTTACTATATATTTTTACACAATAATGGAACCATATAAATTTGTGTTGTTCTATGTGTTTATAACACTCGACAATTATATGGTCTTATATCATACTTGCACCCTAGCTTTGTATGAATACACATATCTAGATAAATGTTGCACTACCTTAGTTACTTGTAGAATTGGTACTAGTTTGCATCTTTATGTTTATGCATAGGTTCATCTGGTGGTCTTATAAAGCTTGATGTACTATTTGACATCTCTATGTTGTTTAACAAATGTACAAGATGAAGGTTGAGTCCCTATGTAAAAAGCATCTAGAAGTTCAAAAGGATGGTAGTGAAAGTGTAATCATGTTCAATGCTTATTTAAAACAAGGTTAGACCCGTCTCTTGTTCAAACATTAGGGTGAAACACATTACACATAGAGTATACAACATGTTTATGAACTACCCTAGGCATATGATAAATAATTTTCCAAGGTAAATATTATATGTAACATAATGTTCATATGATACCTTGTTCACTATCATATTTTGCATTAATTGGGGGTATTATATGACTTAGGTTATATATGTATTTCATTGTCTCGAATACATAGGTATCATTGAAGTTGTATACTACATTTGTGATCTTAAATGCAACATTGCTTAGTCATATGGAAACTTGGTACCTGAAATTAAGAAAGTCTCGATCCATTTGTGTAAACTTGGTTACTAGGAAGCGAGTTGTAAAGATTCATTTACTAGGCCTTGACTTTGGTGAAATTGGGAATGTAGTATTGATTTCAATTACATTTTTATTTTCGCTAATTATTCGTGGTTTACTCCTCTGTGAGGTTTTGTTCATGAGAGTGTGCTTTTCTTTTTGGGATATTGATATTGACCCTCGCATCCATTCCTGGAATGGCCTCTTGGTGGGTAAATTTTATAGTTTCACCTTGCCATTGGATGCCGTTTATTTCAAACATTTGGCTCTCGGCTCCAATTTACAGGATGAGATTTTATAGTAATTTTTTTCGATTGTTTTCCTGGAATCGCTAAGTTTTCCTAAATTTTAACTATGTAAAGTTTCAGGTCGAGATCTCGCGGGCTTGAGTTAGCTCGTAACCATCTTCTTTTTTCCCCATATATTTTGTGGTAATCCCCATTTCCTATTATCACTTGTAACTGGTTTATTTGAGCATATTGGTAATCCATTTATTTCTTTATGCAAACAATTTTGTTAACCCCATTCTGTTGGGTGTTAACATGTGCAATGGTGACTACTCTTCTGCGTTCTTCAAGTTGCTCCTACAGGGGATTAACATAACTTCTCCAGGTATGTTAAAATAAAATGTCTCTCAGCCTCTCCTTATTGGTGTGTGGTGAAAACCCCTTGCAGCTTGAATGATAAAGAGTGGTTGTTGTAGGGTTTTATGTTCGTTGCACTGTAACACTCCTTTTATTAAGAACTGGGTGATGGCCCTTTTACTGGAACTTCTTAAATGGGTTTGATAATGGTTTAACAAATGAAATCTTCTGTTAGGTTTTGATATTTTAAAAGTGTATATATGTTTATTGTGGCTGTAACATCATCCCTAGTCTCCACATTTTGGGAGCTGCAACATATTCTGAATTGAAATAATTATTTATCAATCGAGGATAGGAATACTTCAGATCTTGATCAAACGCTACAGTGCCACAGACCTGTAATATAACAGTGGGACACTTGTTGTATCTCTGCATAATCGCTTGTTGATCACGCCATCTAGGTCCTGAAGTTGAGGGTTCCATGGTGATTAGTTAAAGTGCTGTCTTTGACCCTTCCGCTAGGGTTTTCATCGTTTGGTATATATATCTTTTTCCAGTGTTATGCTCATTCAAGTGCCGAATTTATCTCGAGCAAAGGTTCTTCGTGCAAAGAAATCCCCTTTTATTTCCCCCAATTAACATCCTTCAAACATTCGAAGTGTTGGGTGGCAGCATCTCGCCGGACATACCCCATTTGAGCCTGCATCTCCTCCAGTCCTAGCCTCTCGTCCGTTCCTGTATGGGCATTCGCTCTAATCGTTTAGCTTCCTCTCTACCTTTGCAATACTTCATGCCCGAAAGCCTGGGAAAGAGTCTTCGTTAGCTGATCTCTTTTATTTCCCCTTTCTTCGATTTAATTGTTAAGACCTCAATCACCTGGGCTTTCCTTTCCTGCAAATAGTAAAATTGAGCTGTGCTCCCCAACAAATCTCTAAATTCTTCACCTAACACGCTTATTTAATGTAATCTCTTCTTATAGACCAACTTCCTCCTGTTTAGCTTCTTCTCTAGCTTTGAAGTACTTCCAGACTCCTTTCATTTCAACACTTCACTTCCGAGAGTTACTCCTATCTACCTTTGAAGTACTTCCAGAATCCTTTCATTTCAACACTTCACTTCCGAGAGTTACTATTGAATAGTTGCAGAGATCTTACTGCTATTACAGTCTGGTAAGCTCCACTAGTCAGTTCCATTCGAACTCCTCTTTAGCGTCCTGTGATCTGTACAAAACCTGGGATCATCCAATTTATTTTGCCAGTAGGAAGATTCTCAAGCTGAGTTCAAATGTATAAATAAAATTGAATAGGTTGATGTATAAGGCATTGCATCGCTGTAGCGAAGCAGCACAGAGGCAGACTCTACATTCTCCTTTGATGTATCACTTTGCTTCTATGCTTCCATTTCCATGGACAAGATTAGATTACATTAGCTCCAGTTCCTGTAATTTCGGTGGAACAATGATTGACTTGGACGAAAAGGCAAGCAACAAACTAATTCCATTGTTTTTTTTACCTGTTTTGTTCAATAGTTGAATTGTCAGTGGGTGTGTGTGTTTTTTTTACCTGTTTTGTTCAATGGTTGAATCTACTAGTGGTTTCAATGGTTTAATGTACAGCTATTCTTCTTTCGTGGTCAGAGGTATACTCTGTTAGTAGTTTAAGATTTCAAATTAGAGCAATAAGCTGCTTTCCCAAACCAAGCAATGCAGGATCTAACGAATGAGTGTTCTCTGTTTTATTCTCCTGTCAAGGCCGTTCACATTGATTCTTTGTGAAATCATTAAAAATTTGTAATAAGAATCCAGGTCTTCAATATGACTACGATTTTCGTAACCTTTCTCTTACTATTGCAATTATATTTGTTTTCATAAAGGAAAATTATGTATAACTAGAATACTGAAATTGCATTCAAATACTAATTTACTATTTCGAACTGAATCGTCTCATTCTTAAAACCGTTGAAATGATGAAAAACTAAAGCTATAATGCTTCATATTCAATGTCAGATTTTTCCAATTGTTGAGATTATATTTATTTTATGTTAAAATTACAATTTTCAGGATTGTAGAAAGATGTTTTTTTATCTTCTTGAAGTAATCCTTCTAACTTTTTGCTTAACAGCTTCTAACTTTTTGCCTTTCATTCCACTACGAATCTCGGTGTAAGCTGTTCTTGTTAGATTTTTCTTCTATCATTTTTATTTTTTATTAATTTGAAACAAAATAAAATGGTCATTTTATTTTCCAATGTTTCACGAGAATGTGATAGAACACGTCAATTTTCCATATTTTGTTCATTCTTTCTTTTTGTTTATATAAATTTTGACCATGTAAACACATTTTGAATAACTGTGCAGTTTGATCTCCAACACCTCCTTCACATTATATTAATTGTCAAATTTTAAAGAGCACTAAATTTCAAACTTCTATTATAATTTATTGCTGCAAAATAAATAAAACTAATGTAAATTTTATTAATTTATATATAGTGCAATACATTATAAAACAATCCCTTTCTTTCATACATACACATCGTTTCTTTATTAAATTGCAAGCACTTTCTTTTATATTACAATGGCTTTTTTCTTGTATATATGTTCTGGTTTTAGCATCGTTTCCATATGTTTCATAAGTATGAAACATACAAAACCATATAAAAAAATTCTTGAAGTTTGGTTCATAGTTTGATTGCCATGTTAAATGATTCGGTATATGTGTTTCATAGTTTTTAGTTTGCTTAATATAGGTTATGTATTAAGTTTATGCAGGTTAACTTCATATGTAGCAAATGAAGTTAGCTTGTGCTCATAGCCTCACGTGTAGCTACTTTTTGTTTGTTTGTTTTCAGTCTTTGACTTACAAGCTTCCAATATTTTGCTTTGTAAACGTAACTCTCTTATTGCAATTTCCATGGAACTCTCTTATTGCAATTTCTATGGATAGTTGTTTTCGCTCATAGCTTGTTGACTTTGTTCATGCAGGTCAGTGATAAGATGGACTGAGCTGAATTGGTGAAAATATATCAAATTTTGAATCCTAACAATAAGCCTAGGAGATTGACAATAATTGTACACATGGGTGCTGAACAATTGAGGTTGAAGATGCCACATTTGATAAGAGCTCAGTAAGACAAGCATGCTTGATAGTGACTTAGGTCAGTGATCCTATGGATGGAAACACAATAAAGGCACCATCAAGGTTGAAGACACGTCTATTTGATGATATTCAGGTATTTTGGAAAAATATTCATTTTGTTGTTCAATGATTTTTTGTCTAAGTTGGTTTTGTGTCTGTTCTGAATTAGTCACCTTTTCAGAAGTTGGAACTATTATTCTTAGCCATGGAGTAATCATGCTTAACAGATTCTATATGTACTTGATATGTAGGTGGAGTTGTCGGCATTTTTTGATGTTCATGAAGAAGACAGGGCAGAATATGTTAACTCTTTAACAAATTTAATTTTTTTTATGTTCATGAAGAAGACAGGGAAAAATCTATTAACATTTTTCATGAGTTGTTGGCATTCTAAGTGAAATGTATCCACCATGTACATATCCATTGAATTTCTGGCTCGTATGTTCTCCCATGAAGTAAATGGGGCCAACAGGTGCCTGCAGTCAAATCACATTATGCATAACACATTGTTAAAGATTCTTCAGACCAAGTAAAGCACGTGTTACAGGCAAATGCAGATGCAGATTTGATTTTGTAATCGTGTTACAACTTACCCTTATGTCATCGAAGTGCTTAGGGTCGACGAAAATTGAATAATTGGTGTAGCTTCCTCATTGAAACCAATTATTCCACCGCCTTGGAACCAGAATTTGCTCTGCTTCAGGAATGCTACCACCAAACATTTTTTCCAGAACCTCCATTGCTTCTGCTTTGGTCTTCTCATCATCTTGTTCTTCTATCGGCTTTGATTCCTCGTCCGTGATTGTTGTAACAAGGATGTTGGATCCTGGATACGTGGTTTCCATGTGCTGCAACATAAATAATAATTCCAATAGTTGTTACTGTAATAACATTATGTTGTGAAAGCATTTGGGGTGTTTGAGATCATTATTGGTCTATACCCATTAAAGAAAGAAAGAATTTTGTACCATCCCAGTAGACATGTGAGTCATTGTCAGCAACAAATCCTACCAAATTATTCATTTTCATTGCTCATTAAAATAGTATTGGTGACGTGAGGAACCAAACAATCATTTTTAGTACTATTAAAATAGCATTGATGATGTGAAATGGCCCTCGAAAAAGTCTGGGATATTTTAAATAGCAATTAAATATGTAACAAAAAAATCTGGGCTATTTTAAATAGCCACCAAGAAAATTATTAATTTGGTTAATGATGGATTAAAATGAAATAAGCTTTATGAAAATATCTTAATATACATTTTTAATCTTGTTAAGAAGTATATATATATGTGCCGTGCAAAAAAAATATAAATCACATATTATATATAAATATATATAATATGTGATTTATATTTTTTTGCATCATTTATTATTTTATGGTGCTTTGCACCACTTGTTATTTTATGGTGCTTTGCACCATATACAAGTTTGGGTTTATTAAATAATAATAATTTTGATGTTTTGCACCAAAAAGTCTCAATCCACGTTGGATTGGTTCTGGTGTTTTGCACCACAAAACTTCAATCCACCTAAGATTGGTTTTGGTGGTTTGCACCATACACCATGGAATGACACATATTCATTTAACACCAAAAACAACTTTTTTACAAATACCACTTTTGCACCATAAATCTTAGCACCACTTGCGTATCCCCACATTATCACCACTTTTGCACCACTATTTGAAAATTGAGGATTTCCCAAATCCTTTACAAATAGTGGTGCTAATGTGAGGCTAAAATGCCCTTTTTCTTGTAGTGGTGTGAGGTGTTTTATGTACCTGATTGAAATGTTGTAAGGGGTGCATGATCGGTTGTACCCGACACCCCAGGTTATGGTCCAAGCTTAGTCATGGGCAAGCTATTTCCCCATGTTGTTGTAAGACTTGTCCCAAGTGTTCAGGCATACGTGTTGTGGTGCGTAATTGCACTGAGTTATCCCTCTTATTCATAGAGTGGATGTGTTATCAAGTTGTGGAATAGACCACTATGAGCAGTACGGGGGTGACAGGTGTACCCATAGCCTGAACTTGATGAAGGTCGAAGAAGCCAAAGTCTTCGATTCAGGGGGGGAAGTTGAGATGGAAGAATCTCAGAGTATGATGGACCAAATTATGATTAAGGGAGAATTTAATCTATTGATGAACCACGTAGCTGAAAAGGATTCCTAGAGAACTGGCGGTTACAGCGGCTGAGCACCCATGTAGTCCGGTAGATGGATTTCTTTTCATATGGACGTCAATAATCATATGCAGGTACAAGGTGCAAGATGAAGCCCGTACTAAAGCAAACTCAAGAAGGATTGAAGCCATGACAGAGATGAAGATATGACCATATAGATATTTAGATAAGTAGTCATTAAGGGAGAGTGTTGGAATAGATAATTCCTACTTATCTATTATGAAGTAGAATCAATCCACGTGAGTTGTGTGATCCTAGATTGGTGTGTGTGGTTGAGACATTTGCTCAACCTACTTTCCTATCATTGGAATAAGTTAGATCTTATAACAACCAGTGAGCTCTATATAATGAGCCACACATGTATTGTAATCATGTATTTATTTTTCATTAATTCAATTGATAGTGTTTGTTAATTCTGCTTTGGCTTCGTCCGCGTCCTCGCGGTGGTCGTCCTCGTCCTGGCTGTTGTGAAGAATTTCTGGTTTTGTTGGCGCGGATCAATTCCTCCAAAGTCATGTCTAGCGGGTTTATACTGTTAGCAGCGTTGTCTTCCGTCATTATATAATATATTGTTCCTCCTACGAGCAGAGCAAATATGTACAACTATAGATTCAGAGCTCTAAATATTTAGTGGTGGTAGAGCAGAAGAGATCTGTGCGTATTACTTTTACGTTCATGACAGTGGCCTTTAAATATTTTCTTAATGCCCTCGCCTCCATTCGCCAACCGCTATGATCTTTCAATACCTCTCTAATTACTCCATAATCTTAGCTCTGTAACCTTTATAATCTAAGCTCTATATTCTCACGAATGGAAAGAAAAGAAACTGACAATGAAGTTTAACCTACGGATGCCGATCATGGAGATTTGTGGTTTGTTAAGAAAATGTTTCTCTAATTACTTAAGTTTGATAGGTGTAAAAATGTAGTAGTATCCAGTATGGTTGTTACTTGATGGAAAAATAGTTTTTATTAGCCATCTCAGACCTACTAAGCTCAGTTTTGGAAAAGTGTTTCATGCCACTGGAAATAATAGTTGCTGCAGCTGATGCTGTCAAGACCTCATTGCACCGGAGAACGTCACGATGATTTTCATGGGAGTGATGCTTAACCCATTATGGCGATGCCAACTGTGGTGATTCTGGAGAAGTTTTATCCAGGGGAGGCAAAGCCATACCCTTTTTTAATGACCACAAGGCAAATACTTTGTCTCCTCTTTTCCAATGACCACAATGCAAATACGTTATTGTACCTTTTCCATTTTGTTCTGGATGGGCTTTGCGAGTTTCGATGCTTGGCCTTTTGATTGAAGTGTTGTTTTTTCACATCCATAGAGAGATGATGATATGGGGTTGTTGGATTATACCAGTCTAGATCCAAATCCTAGGCTCTATCAAGTGCCGAGAGGGATCAAATCTACCGAGGTGCAAACCTCTCCTTGAATAGCTCCTTGAGTGCAATACCTCTCCTTGAATAGCTTCTTGAGTGCAATACCTGAGCCACTTAATCCTAATCTCTAAAGTCTCTAGTTTAAGTCTCATATTTACTTTTTACTTTGTATTATTCTTTTTTGTTTATGGCCGACATAATATTTATTACTTTTTACTTTGTATTATTATTTTTTGTTTACTTTGTACTATTTTGTTAGTGGACAAACACTAGACAAACACTCTAAAGTCTCATATTTACTTTTTACTTTGTATTAAAAGTAAAAAGCAAAGTCTCTAGTTTAAGTCTCTTTACTTTTTATTTTGCATTATTCTTTTTGTTTATGGCCGACATAATATTTACCACCTAATCCTAAGCTCTAAAGTCTCTAGTTTAAGTCTATATTATCTTTTTACTTTGTATTATTGTTTTTTTGTTTATGGCCAACATAATATTTATTACTTTTTACTTTGTATTATTCTTTTTTTGTTTACTTTGTATTATTTTGTTACTCGACTAACAAGATCTCCCCCATACTGCTGTAGAGCGCCTCTCGGCGCAATAATACAATGGGTACCATCTTGGAGGCTTTCTTGACATATTCATTGCTATAAGTTTTCTTAATATGTTCATTACTATAGGTATAAGTATAATTAAGTAGTATTGACTTTTTATGTATGAAAATTTGGAACAACATGGAATAGTATATTTGGAATAAGTGTAATATAGATATAGATTTTTACTAGTTCATCATTAAATTTAAAAATAAAATCAAACTTAATTATTTAAACATTATAGAATATGAATAGATCATACTTTATAATTCATTCAAACATTCATTCATTAATTAATTAACTTTGCTCACATAAATACTTTTTGCTTTCTTATAAAAACAATTATTAATAACTAATTGATCTAAATAAATACATCTTTGCTTTTTTTTATTAAAATAATTAATTAGTGATTGATATTAATATTTTATTAAAAGTATTATATATGTTTAACTATATGGATGTACATTTATAACATATTTGATTAAATGTATTATATATATATCTATATATATATCTATATATATATATATATATATATATATATATATATTATATTTGATTAAATGTATTATTAAGTTGGGGCGTATTATTTCAACTTTGGGGGTCGAGGCAACGTTGGACAATTTTTATTTTTCAAAAAATGGGCCGAGAGATTTTATTTATGGTGCAATATTCTTCGTCATACACAGAAATCAAGGGTTTAAATTAAATGAGTTAACTAGAATGCAACTTTTTTTTCAGTTACAAGTAATAATTGATAACGAGAATTCAAAAAAATTAGAATAATCTACCTCCACCCTCCTCTTGTAACGTTTGGGTGATTTCAATGTAACATGTCACCATAGCTATTCTGGCAGTTTTTCATTATCATGGTCTATAGAACCGTTTTACATTGTAATAGTAGAGTCGTTGTATGTTTCTCATATTACATGTGTCACTATAACAGTCTAACCAAGCATTTCAAATTTATTTATTAAGCAGAGCGGCAATTATTCTTCTGTTTGGTGTTGTGTTGATTATGTCTATGGGTATCTCCATTGTTTCTGTTTAGAGCTTTTTTATCTGCATGCATATATTGGAGGCAATCAACTGCAACTGCAGCGGCTTTCTTGTAAACGGTTTCAACTCTCAGATCTACAGTGATTCCTTAATTCTTTTTTGTATGATATAACTTCACATTGGGTTTGTTCATAGATACCTTCCCTTACATCAGTCGCTTCTTAAGCTGGAAGGTAGGTGTTAAAAGAATGTAACTGTGGAAGATGTTCTATTTGATACTTGTCTTTTGTATTATTGTATTCATCATATGGGAGATGTCATTGATGTAATTAATAATGCAAGAGTCATCGAAAGAGTTAATGTAAACCCTAGGTCTTGTGTCGGCCTAGAAGAACCCAGAAAAGATTATTATATTAGGAAGTTTACAAGTCGGCCGAGTGAGTTAGGAGAAGTCGACCTTGTTGGGGAAAAGTCACCCCAACGAAAGAATATAAATAGAGGAGGTCTCTCTCATTTGTAATCACTCATTCACTCACACAAGTTCACATAGGAGAGAGAGAGAAGTTTGCACAAGTGGAGGAGTAGTTGATTTTGTCTTGGGGTTTACTTTTGTACTTTGTGATTTCTATATTGAGGAAGATTTTGCCGGGGTTTTCTCCCTTGTGGTTTCCCCGACATAAATATTTTGTTCATTGTGTTCTTGTTGTGCTTGTATTTTTTTTAGTGATAGATTTTTTATTTTTATATGCTAAACTAGTAAAACCTAACATGGTATCAGAGCTGGCCTGAAAGAATACATTGTGTAGCCTTCGTTTACTACAGAAACTAGGGTTTCTTGTACGAGGAGCTCCCTCCACAGATTTGCTAAAAAATATAGTGCATCTAACTCACCTCACTAGGGAACATATTTCTTTCGAAGCGGATTTTCATTCTAAGAATTTTCATTTTTGGGTCCCCCACTACAGCCCGGGAGAATTAGGGCATCACGTTTTTGGATAATCTACTCACATAATTGGGAGAAGGAGTACTTTGCTCAAATCACCTTGAGGAGGAAAATTTGTTCATCCAATTAGATTTCCAAAATCCTGAACTTGGAAAATTAGGGTTTCTCTAACAAACCCTAGGTCAAGGAAGAAGCAAATTTCAGAAGGACAGCTTTTCTGGTAAGTCTCAAATCTATTATATTTCCATTTGAAGTACTCATAATATCAATATGACAAGCAATAACAAGCTTGATGAGAAGCTTGAAGGAGATGATAACTTCCGGGCATGGAAGTATAGAGTCATGCTCATTCTTGAAGAACATGACCTAGAAAACTATGTGAAGGAAGGACTTACAGAACCAGAGGGATATGAATCCAAATCAAGGCATTTAAGAAGAATTTAGTCAAGGAAAAGAGGATCATTGTTTATTCTATCAAAAACCACTTGATCCCCCATGTGTCTTCCAAGAAGACCCCAAAAGAAATGTTTGATGTCTTGACCAGCCTATTTGAAGGAAATAATATCAATAGGAAGATGACCTTGAGAAACCAACTCGAAGGTGTGAAGAACTTGAAGTCTGATTCCATGCACTCATACTTCTCTAGAGTGTCCCAAATAAAAGAAAAATTAGAAGCTATTGGATACATGGTAGAGGATGTAGAAGTTATGATGACCACTTTGAATGGTCTTCCCAGAGATTGGGAACCATTTGTTTGTGGAATTTGTGTTAGAAAGAAATTGATCCAATTTAGACAACTATGGGAAGAATGTGCGCAAGAGGAAGAAACAATAGCAGTGAGAGAGGAGAAGCTAAACGACAATGAAGATCAAGCTTTGACAACTCATGCCAAAGGTGGAAGGAAAAGGAAGAGCGATGTACATATCCACTCTCCCAAAAGATCTCAAGGACATCAAAAGAACAAGAGATTCAAGAGAGACCTCTCCTCCATTGAATGTTACTCTTGTCACAACATAGGACATCTAGCAAGAAATTGTCCATCCAAATCTGGACATCATAAGAAGCAGAAGAAGAGGTTTCATGCACATGCAGCGGAAGATAGTGAATATGATAAAGAAGTCAAAACCAAAGATGATGAAGACTCTAGTGAAGAATATGTTCTAATATCATCCCTCATTGGTCCAGTATCTCATGGGAGCGATGATTGTCTTGTAGATAGTGGAACTTCAAAACACATTACGGGATACAAAGAATCCCTCTCACATCTTATTAAGAAGGAATCTCTAGACAAGGTAAAGCTTAGGGATGATTATCAATATCCCATCAAAGGAATGGGAGAAGCCTCTTATAAGTTGGACTCTGGAAATTCCATGAATATGAAAGATGTACTTTATGTACCAGTTCTAAAGAAGAACCTTCTATCTATTGCTTCATTAGATAAGAAAGGTCTTATAGATGGTGAAGTTCTTATGTGGCAAAGGGGAAAGACTATTGATGATGCAGTAGTCATTGGAGTAGAAGAAGGAGGACTTTACAAACTGAAGGGTCATGCAGATATATCATTGATGACCAGTACCATGAGCGCTTTTGAGCTATGGAATAGAAGAATAACTCATGTACACTACAAATCCTTACCAATAGTAAGTAAGGTGGTGACTGGACTACCGGAAATCCAGGTGGATTATGAAAGAGTATGCAAGGGATGTGCTCAAGGAAAGAGTAAAAAGAACCCATTTCCAAATAGCGACAGCAAAGCAAAAGGTATTCTGGATATTATTCACTCAGATATCTGTGGACCTATGTCCACCACTTCTCTAAGCGGGTATGTATACTATGCTCCCTTTATTGATGACTACTCTCACAAAAAATGGATTTATTTTCTGAAGAAAAAGAATGAAGTATTTGAAAAGTTTAAAGAGTTCAAAGCTCTTGTAGAAAACCTCTGTAAGAAAAAGATAAAGATTATAAGGTCAGATAATGGAGAGGAATCAACTTCAAGCGATTTCAAATATTTCTGTAAACAAGCAGGGATTAAGAGGGAGCTTACTATTCCCTATAATCCACAAGAAAATGGCGTAGTTGAAAGGAAGAATAGAACGATCATAGAAGCAGTGAAGGCTATGATCCATGATCAAGATTTACCCATGCATCTATGGGAAGAAGTAGCCAGAATTGCAGTATATGTACAAAACCGAATCTCTCACAATGCTCTTGGAAACAAGACCCCAGAAGAGATGTTCACCGGTAAGAAGCCTGAATTTAGTCATATAAAGATATTTGGATGTCCGGTGCTCATTCACATTCCAAAGGAGAAAAGATTGAAATTAGAACCTTCAGGGAAGAAGGGAATATTTGTGGGCTATAATGAGCAATCTGAGGCTTACCGTATCTACATCCCAGGATTCCTCCAGATCGATCTCAGTCAGGATGTTACATTTGATGAAGACATAGCCTTCAACAAATCCAAGAAGACTCGTGAGGATGAAAAGGAGCAGGAGACTCCTAGAGTTACAGAAACAAGTAAAGTACCAGACAGAAATGTTGAAGAAGATCCTACTCTAGAGGATCATGACATGGAAGAACCTCAGAGACCTGAGGAGATTTATCGAAAGAGAAGACCAGCTTGGGCACGAGAATTAATTCAAGATGTAGGAAGGTATGGTTCCCCAGAAGAAACCAATAGGGAGAGAAAAATACCAAGGCCATACTCCAGTTATGTATCCTTGATGTGTAACCTTGTTGAAGAGGAACCAATTTGTTTTGAATATGCAGTGAAGAACAAGGAATGGTTGGATGATATGAATGAAGAATACCAATCCATCATCAAGAATGATGTTTGGGATGTGGTACCAAGACCAAAGGATAAATAATTTGTATGGATCTTCAAAACAAAACACTCAGCAGACGAAAGCATTGAAAAGTACAAGGCAATATTTGTAGCACGAGGATTCTCACAAAAGGAAGGAATTGATTATGAGGATAATTTTGCTCCTGTGGCCAGATATACTTCAATTAGAACCATTCTTACCTTGGCATCCAAGATGAAATGGAAGTTACATCAGATGGATGTAAAGACAACGTTCTTGAATGGGAAGATAGACGAAGAAGTATATATCGAGAAGCTAGAAGGATTTGAAACAGAAGATAGAAAGTCACATGTATGCAAACTAAACAAATCATTGTATGGGTTGAAGCAAGTACCAAGAGCATGGTATGGAAGAATTGACAACTTCCTGATGAGTTTGGGATTTAATAAGAGTAAAGCATATTCTAATATTTATTACAAGATTATAGATGATGAACCTATGATACTACTACTGTATGTAGATGATTTGTTCCTGACACGAGAAGACAAGCCCATCACCGAATGTAAGAGAAGGCTTGCAGCAGAATTTGAGATGAAAGACCTTGGTATGATGCATTACTTTCTAGGTCTTGAAGTATGGTAGTTTCCAGATGAGATTTTCCTGAGTCTAGGAAAATACACAATTGAGATCCTAAAAAGATTTGGGATGTTGGATTGTAAGGACATGACTACTCTGATGGTGAAAAACTTGAAGCTCCTGAATGATGCTTCCTCATAGATAGTGGATTTCACCATGCATAGACATATTATTGGGTCATTGATGTACTTGACTAATACTCGATCAGATATATGCTTCTTTGTGAACACATTGAGTCAGTATATGGTGGAGCCCAGGAGTGTTCACCTAATTGCAGCAAAACATGTGATGAGGTACCTAAAGGGTACATTGGACTATGGACTCAGATATACTTGAGATAGTGAGTTCAGGTTGTACGGGTACACAGAATCTAATTGGGATGGAAGTGTCGAAGACAGGAAAAGCACTTCAGGATGTTGATTTAGTTTGGGATCAGGTATGATCTCATGGCTCAATAGAAAGAAGCCCTGTGTTGCACTCAATACAGCAAAATCTGAATATGTAGCAACTTTTTCAGCTTGTAGCAAAGCAGTGTGGCTTCACAAGATGTTGGCAGGATTGTTCAATGTAGAGATTGATGCTATGGAGATACTCTGTGACAACCAGAGTTTCATCAAGATGAAACAGAATCCTCTGTTCCATGATAAATCGAAGCACATCGAGATCAAGTTCCACTATATCTGGAATATGGTGCAGAAGGGAGCTGTAAAGCTCAAGTATGTTCCTTAAGAGGAACAAGTTGCTAATGTGCTGACTAAGCCTTTGTCTCGCGTAAAGTTGGAATACTTTGGATACAAGCTTGGTGTGGTCCAGAGGGACCTTTCTCGAAAGAGAGACTTCGTAACTGATGCCTATCCTGGTGGAAGAAGATCAGTATTGGCTGACTGATAGAGTTCTTGTCCGAAAGGATAGATGCCTATCCTAGGGGCAGAAGATCAATACTGGATGACTGATAAAGTTCCTTTCCAAAAGGATACATGTCTATCCTAGGTGAATAATATCAGTATTGGCTTACTGATAGATTTCCTATCCGAAAGGATAGATGCATGTCTTGGGGGCAGAAGATCAATACTGGATGACTGATAGAGTTCCTATCTGAAAGGATATATGCCTGTCCTGGGGTAGAAGATCAGTACTGGATGATTGATAGAGTTCCTATCTGAAAGGATAGATGCTTGTCCTTGGGGAAAAAGATCAATACTGGCTTACTGATAGATTTCCTATCCGAAAGGATAGATTCATGTCCTGGGGGCAGAAGATCAATGCTGGATGACTGATAGAGTTCCTATCCTTAAGGATAGATGCTTGTCCTGGGGACAGAATATCAGTACTAGTTGTTTGATAGTGTTCCAGCTGATGATGTTGTTGACGAGGGTGTTCCAGTTGATGATGTTGTTGACAGCAGAAGATATTCCATCTAATGATGTTGCTGACAAGGATGTTTCAACTAATGATGTTGCTGATAGCAGAAGATGTTCTAGTTGATGATGTTGTTGAAGATGATGTTCCAGTAGAGGATGTTCAAGCTAACGATGCTGATGATCCAGCAAAATATGTTCCAGCACAGGATGTTGCTGATGATGATACAGAATATGATTCTTATGATGATATTCCAGCAGATGTTGATGACGATGTTGATGATGACATTCCAGCAGATGTTAATGATGCTACTCCAGTAGATGATACCCCAGACAGATGATGATCCAAAATCATCCTACGACATATAGAGTTTCAGAAGTCAGTTGTGCAGATGTTGTTTTTACCCGCGGAATACCTTCCTAGTTAAGAGGGAGTGTTAAAAGAATGTAACTGCAGAAGATATTATATTTGATACTTGTCTATTGTATTATTGTATTCCTCCTACGCGAGATGTCATTGATGTAATTAATAATGTAAGAGTCATTGAAAGGGTCAATCTAAACCCTAGGTCTTGTGTCGGACTAGAAGAACCCAAAAAAAATAATTATATTATGTATTTGACAAGTCGGCCCAGTCAGTTAGGAGAAGTCGGACTTGTTGGGGAAAATTCACCCCAACGGAAGAATATAAATAGAGGAGGTTTCTCTCATTTGTAATCACTCATTCACTCACACAAGTTTGCATAGGAGAGAGAGAGAGAGAAGTTCGCACAAGTGGAGGAGTAGTTGATTTTGTCTTGGGGTTTACTTTTGTACTTTGTGATTTTTTTATTGAGGAAGATTTTGTCAGGGTTTTCTCCCTTGTGGTTTCCCCAAGAGAAATATTGTGTTCATTTTGTTCTTGATGTGCTTGTATTTCTTTCAGTGATAGATTGTTTATTGTTATATGATAAACAAGTAAAAACTAACAGTAGGAATGGGTTTTCAAATTTTTCTTGGCATTGATCCATATGTAGGGGTGGGAGAAAATTACAAACTCTCTCAAGTGGTCTTGGCTCAACTTCACTCTTTACTAAACCAGTTTATATATATTGCAAATCATTCCTATATATTGGCTTGCATTGATGAAGACCCCTGTTTCAATCATCAATGAAATTAGGAAAAAGATCTTTCACTTCATCTAGTCCGAAAATCCAAATATCCACAAGTTTCATTTAACAAATTGGGAGAGTGTGTCTTGGCCAAAGAAAATGGGTGGCTGGGGAATTAAGCACCTAAACTGGTTTAGTAAAGCATTGCACACTAATATATTATGGAGAGGCTTATTTGGTGGGGTTTATGAAGTAATCTAATTAGACATAAATATATTAAGACCTTCTCTATTTTCCAATGGTTGAGAAAGCCAGTGTTTATATTTTTAAATGCATCTGTGATGTGGCGTGGTCACATAGATACCTTCCCTTACATCAGTCGCCTCTTAAGCTAGAAGGTAGGAAGAGGTTTTCAAATTACAAAATCTCTCAAGCGGTTTTGGCGGATTTTTATAGGCATGGGTGCAATGATAATTCAACATATTGGAAAAATGCAGATGATCAAGGTCTTACATATGATGTGGTGGCATAATGGAATAATTATATCAGCATTTCGCAAGGCGATGGTATCACAACTTCAAATGAAATAGATGAGTTAGTATGGGACTAGAAGTGCTTTGGCGACTTTCACTTTCCACCTTTTTCACCGCCTACGTTCCCTTTACACCCAGTCATTCCGAATAACACTTTTCCCCCCACCCCCGTCTTACCACGGTTGTTGGCACGGAGTTAGCCAGGGCTTCTTCCTCGAGTCCTGTCATGATCTCAATTCGACGAAAGGGCTTGAAAAGCGATAGTGCCCTTTTGAACCCACGCAATATTGTTGGATCGGGCGTGATACCATTGTCCAATATTCCCCACTGCTACCCCCTTGGGATTCTGGGTCATGTCTCAGTCCCACCCATTCAATGTGTTTCCCATGAGCATAATACTCCCCACTACTGAGCAAATGGGTGCTGCATATTTCTCCGATACGTACTGTAATCCCTGATAGGTGTATAAATGTGCTTACGTCGCCCTTATTAATCGTTCAATACTACGACTTGAACCGGTGCTCACCTTGCATGACTAAATGCAAATGGGAAGTCGTATGTCAAACTAGTATATGAATCTATTTTGCACGATTATGTTTCTCCTGATGTGAAATGGTGGCATAAAAATATATGGAGATGGAACATTCCAACAAAAATCAAAATTTTCCTATGGCCCTGTCTTGAAGATAAGATCCTCACTTGGAAAAACCTGCATAAGAGGGGATTTCATGGTCCCGTCCTTTGTATTTTATGCAAATGAGAGGATGAAAGTATCACTCATTTATTTATGCACTGCCATTTTCTTCAAGCAATATGGATAGAATTGCAAAGTATGCTTTCACATTTTGATGATTGGTATGCATTTACCTTCCACGACTGCATGCTTAAATGGTTCACTGCGAAGACAAAGTATAAAACTCTCCCACTTTTCTGATTTGGGAAGTTTGGAAAAGTAGGAATCGTTTCATATTTGAGGAACAAAATCCTTCTGTCTCTAGCATCTGCTATAAAGTGAACGATGCCTTAGAAGATACTCTGAACCAAAGAAGAGGATTTTAAAATTTCCTTAAACATATTTTGATATATATTTTGGCTTCTTTGATGGGGAAAATAAGGATGGTAAGTGTGGAGTTGGCAAGGTTCTTTTTATTAAGAAAGATCATAAATTAAATTTAAGAATGGGTGCGGGGGATGACAGAAATCAAAAGCATAACTCCTAGCTTTATGGGGTTTGTTGAGGATGGCTTTGAAGAGAGGTATCTTTCACATCAATTTTTTTGGAGATTCACGTGTGATTATTGACTGGGCATGAGGATGTTGTTCCCTTCCTGCCATACACCTCGATCATTGGATACAAAGAACATGGGCTTTAGCTAAAGCTTTTGACAATATAACATTCACATATATAGAGGGAGTTGAACGAGGAAGCGGATCTGCTATCAAAAGAAGCTATAGGGTCTATGAATGGCATTCTCTACTTTGAGGAGTATCTTGAGGTTCAACTCATAGATGTTGGTTCTGATGTTCTATTCTAAATATGGGTTTTGGGGGTGGATGCATTTTTAGTATTATCTTTTTGTTAGAGACTAAACTTATTTTGTATGACTGTCATATGGCATTTCTTTTGATGATCTATCAGAGGAGATTGACATGAAATACTTGGTTCATAATTGAACAAGACATGTTTATGACATATCTTGTAACTTTGATTTCAAAAGAAATACTGGAAGTTACTCCTTTTTCATTATTATAAAAAAAAGTATTCATATTATAAAAATTATTCACTTTACTTTAATATTTACAATAGAAAGTCATAGTAAATAATACACATATATATGGTGGATAAAGGTAATTTCAAATTTCTATTGCTCCTTAATAACATTGGTTGACTATTGTTTTCTATGGTTGACCATGTTTGAGAAAGTTTAACATTGGTTGATTATTATTTTCTATGTTTGAGAAATTTAAACCTTAGATAACCATAGTTGGCATAGGTTTGATCATGCTTAATGAAGGTTGGCTATGTTTACCATGGTTGACTAAGTTTAACCATATGTAAACCAATGATTGACTAATATACTTTATATTACATCAATGATAACAACTAATAACAACACAACCAATACTCACCATTCAACACATGAGTTGTTACTCTTTGGCAATAGCAATTGAATTATGACCTAAATAATTACATAATTAGTTGGAGTAAAGAAATGACTTCCAATGCTTCTTCACCTTACACCACCATAAGGAATACCAACACAATTCCACACTGAGTAACAATTTCACCGACACGAAACCATAATTTCACTTACTAGGGGGTGAATTCACTTAGAGGCACATCTATTTCATTCATTGAAGCAACATTCCATCAACAAGAAAAACGTTTTCATTAGGTGGGGGGAAATTGACTTATTGGACAACAATTTCATTCACTAGGGTAGTGTACAATCCACCATTGGGAAGGACACCTTTGTATATGGGTTATAATGGAGCTGGGTTGAATTCATTGGAGGAGGAGGTGTGTACAACCAAGGAGATATGAAAAAAACACAAGGATGAACACATCCAACAACAAAAAAATCATTCATCTCCAATTTAGAAACTCTTTAAATAATTTGACGCAATGCGCCTTAGACAAAGGTTCTTGCTTAACGATTACACACAACACAACCACACATTCACAAAAACTGGATGTAAACAGGATGCCAGAAGTAGCTTCTATTACTTCAAATCAATCGGTTACAATGCGGAAAACAGTAAATGTAAAAAACTAATCTATGTCAGCCTTATCCTTTACAATATAGAAGTAAATATGGTGTGCTATCTCTATGTGTCGACCTTCACCCTCTCATGGCCACTGCTGAAGGCATGAGCTATGGATCTGATCTTCTCTGCGTTCGGTTGATGTGTGACTGTTCTCTCCAATCTATCATCAACTACCCGAACTCTGCTCTGCAACTCCAACAAAATGGAACTGTCCCCTTCTCTATGCCTGCGCACTGGTCTTCTACCCTGCTGGTCTCTATTGCGCATCCCGAGGTCCACTCCAACACCCGAGACACTCTTCCTCTGTCCACCGAATCCACCAGACCCTGCACACTTGCAATTGTCAGTGCCTCTGCCATGCTGCACAATCTCTCCCTGTGTTGATATCTGTCATGATCCCAACTACCTACAATAACTACTCATAACTTCCTTAGCAACCCTGAACAGCTACGAAGTGCTCGCCTAATCCTCTGACTACTCTGACACTGCTACAGTAGTCGGTCACATCTCGACCTTACTGTCTTCTGTCAGTTTCCGTCGGCTTCACTCTGTGACTTAGGCTTCACCAGTCTATCCCTTCCTCCTCTCTTGGCTCATGCCCAAACCTATCGGTGTCGTGGTTCGACAACTAGTTCGACAACCTGTCGACCATCGACATCTTCTGCTTCAATCCTCTCACTTGTCGACTTCCATCATGTCGACTCTCGATCTTCGCATCTTCTATCGATCCCCTATCAACTTCTGCTCGACTCATTGACTTCGATAGCCAATCTTCTCCACACTAGTGGTCATCGGCACTCCCTCTGGTCGACTGCTCATGTCGATGAACTTCGAATAATCTGCCTAGGCTCCGATGCTCCTACATCATAATTGCAACAACTCCAAAACCATATCCATTGATCTCTAAATTTGGTTGGGGATCCAATGGAAGAGATTTAATGGCTATTGGAACTCCATATTTCATCAAACCTAATAAAATAACATGCATTCATACTCCATTCAACTCTTAGCTCACTTGTATATTCATTCCTTGGACACCATTAATGACAAACAAATCTTGCACATGACAGAGGAAATACATAAATCCAAAATTCATATAGACAAAATAAAAATGGCTCATAACACATTATTTACCTTGGAAATCCAAATTGGAAAACCTGTGATCAATAGCTTTGGCATTGGCTTTTTCATTTATATAAATGGACAACTTACAACACTTTCTAACTCTCCCAATCAATGCCAAAGAACCCCTCTTTCATCTTTGGAATGAAGTAAATAGAAGGATAATTTTTTTAAAGACGAAAATGAATTGTGCAATGGGTCCAAATTCTAAGGTGAAACTTCTAGCTCTATGGTGTTTAACAAAAGTTGCTTGTTCTTTTGGTATTGATCGCATTAAAATATTGGGTGACTCTTTGGTGGTTGTTAATTGGGCTAAGAAACTATACAAGTTGAATGTGCTCCCATTACATCATTGGTGCCAAAGGATTGAACCTCAAGTGGATACTTTTTATGACTGGTCTATAGATCACATCTATAGAGAGTTTAATGTTGTGGCATATGCACTATCAAAAGAGGCTCTTTCTAGGGAGGAAGGATTTCTCATCTTGGAGGAATGGATAGATGGAGAATTGGTAAACCATGGTTTTATTTATATGCTCTCATATTAGTATATGTTTACTTTCTGCATGTTATTATTCAGGTATATTGTATCCTTTGAAGTTGTAAGAAGTTGATGAGCTATTAGCTTTGTCCGTTGTTGGAAAAAGTAAAACTAAGTTCAACACAAATTATAAAGCATGCACATAAAGCATAAAGCATAGATTAGGGTTTTAGCAGACAATAAGTGTTTAAATACACTCTTAGAGGTTCATTGTAATTATGAAGTTTCATGTGAATAGAAAAGCACTAAAGAGTTCCCATAAAATTCATTACTAAGAAAGGTCATTTTTGTAATTTTAGGTTGAAATACAATTATGATACTATTATAGAATTACTAAATACTCTTGGTCATGATTGGAGATGCACTTTTTTATTTCTAGTAAATAACAAAGGTACAGTTTTGTTTCTTCTTGAAAAAATCAAATGGTTTTTGTTGATCGATTTTGACCACATGATCTCAACCTTTTTCTTAAAAAAAAAATATACACATATATAACATACACATATAAATAAAAAAATATAATTATAATTAGAAATGAAAAATATAATTAGAACGTATTTCTTAAAGAGGGTCCAGGCAACTTTAAAAGGAACACGTTGCTTGAGTTTCTGTTGTTATTTGCATTGAATTTCTGTTGTTATTTACTTGATTTTCATTTAAAGCAGGCTCCGTTAGAAGCCACTAGGAGCGCAAACATCTACAGGCTACATCAATCTCAGCACAGGAATATGGATAAAGGGTAGCAATCTTGGCAGTTTATTTTATCAGATTCTTTCAATTTACTTACATAATAAACGGATAATCTACTTCAGAAAAAATGAATGCCAGTTCAAAAGTTGGTAGTACAGACATTCAATTTTCAGACTTTTATCAGCGTCTTTGGCATGCAAAATATTGGAAGACTAGGCCAATCGTATGGCATGCAAAATATTGCAAGACTAGGCCAATCGTATGTTTTTCTCATTTGCTGAAGGAAGACGAGTTCAATCGTTGCATTTTGGGTATTCCTGAGAATTATCAAACACTTTCTTTTGATAATAATTCATAAACTTAATCTTTACTTAATTCTGCAACAGGCCAATTGCTCCCGCCATGAATTATGTATACTTAATTTATGTATAGTGTATTTTCCTTGTCTTTATTGATAACCCATTTATTGATAGCCTATTGCGTTCATTTGTATTCAATTTTATTTCATAATATTAGAAAAATAAAACATGATTATAATTTTTTTCAAGAGGAAAAAAAACCAAAACTTTTGTTATTTTTACAGAAATTAAAAAGTATATATATTTCTGATTTCATCCAACTTTCAAAATATGTATTGAAAAGCCATAAACAATCCAAAAAAAAAATTTAAAACTTCTTCCAAAACAATGCTGACAAGACAAGACCAATAACCTGTTCATCTGATTACATTACAGTAGATCAAGTGACATCATCAAAAAACCACAATGAGCCATTTTGTGTGAGAATTCCTTCCACCCACTCTTCCCAGTGTAAAACACCAGCTTCTTTATGATAACGACTCTTCATTAATTTGTATTTAAATTTATCATTTTCTTAAATTAATTGATATATTGTAATATTATGTTTATATCAACTACTTTAATGTGGTTGAGTTAGTTATTAAGTCCATAAGGCGTACTTATTTCAATACATGGACTGGGGTTGCATGCTTTTAATTGTATTTATGAATTAGGTGGTCTTGATTTCATAATGAGGAATATTCATAGCAGTCTCTGTCAAACTAATGGTGGAGATTTGATAGCATAAATTCCTTGCAAGTATTAAGAGTCAAATATGAGTTATTTGATTTAATTAATGCTGATTAATGAATAGTCATAATTATCATAAATGTTGACTACTTTACTCCAATTCTACCATAAGTTACTCCAATTCTGCTATATGCTGGCTTCTCTTTTATTTTTAAATGTTTTTTCTTACAAATAAGGTAGAAAAATGGAAAAACAAAATTATATAATTCTTTTATTATTTTATTTAAAAGAAAAATGAAAGGAAATGAAAAACTGCTGATTCCTATGGACTTTATGGACTTTACCAGCTGCGATCCAACTGTTATGCTAGTTATATATCGGAACAGTAAAAGGGATCAAGTTCCATATCGGTGTAGTTGTTAGTAATATCTTTGTCTCCATCATTACCCATATCCACATTAAATGATCTCGATCTCCCTCTCCCTCTCGACATGCCACGGCCACGAGCACCATGACCAACTCTGAAATAGACAAAAACCAATGAAGTTATAATAAGTAATTTAAGCTGAAATCATTATATTAATCCATATCTCGCTTAGACAAACCTGGTGAACTCGTTTCTCTTTTCTCGGTCGACTATTTCAAGTCGCAGAGGCCTTCCATCCAGAAGTCGGTGGTTGTACTTTTGCATGGCAGACATTGCATCTCCTCTTTTCGAGAAAACAACTTCGGCTGTGCCCTATTAATACAAATACATACATCAATCTATTAATTTCATTGCCAATTATTAATCACCCATCAGCTGGGGCCGGGCATGAATCTGCAAGCAATTTATAATGTTGGAAGGATGCAGAATAGAAAAGTACCATGGAGCGCCCCTCTTCATTATAGTGAACTGCTGACTTCTTGAGTATCACTCTCCCACGTTCTGAAAATAATTCTTCGATATCCTTAGTGTCTGCTTTATAACTCAGATTTGAGATGTATATCTTCACTGTGCCCCTCTCCTGCAACACTGCTGAACGTTGCCCATCTGCCCCTCTATCATTAAAACGCGTCTGTATATGCAAATTAAACCAGGGAACGAAATTAATAAAATCAATAAACAGAACAGAAGAAGCTGAGTATCATGAGAGGACTAGGGTTTTGGTAGTTTCCTGGCTGCCACGGGGATTATAAGGCCGAGGGCGTGCAGTACTACGTGGAGGCTGTTGCTGTCTACGGTTGACAGGGCGGCCAGCTGAGCTGCTTTGGCTTCGTCCGCGTCCTCGCGGTGGTCGTCCACGTCCTCGTCCTGGCTGTTGTGAAGAATTTGTAGTTTTGTTGGCGCGGATCAATTCCTCCAAAGTCATGTCTAGCGGGTTTCTACTGTTAGCAGCGTTGTCTTCCGTCATTATATAATATATTGTTCCTCCTCCGAGCAGAGCAAATATGTACAACTATAGATTCAGAGCTCTAAATATTTAGTGGTGGTAGAGCAGAAGAGATCTGTGCGTATTACTTTTACGTTCATGACAGTGGCCTTTAAATATTTTCTTAATGCCCTCGCCTCCATTCGCCAACCGCTGTGATCTTTCAATGCCTCTCTAATTACTCCATAATCTTAGCTCTGTAACCTTTATAATCTAAGCTCTATATTCTCACGAATGGAAAGAAACTGACAATGAACTTTAACCTAGCGATGCCGATCATGGAGATTTGTGATTTGTTAAGAAAATGTTTCTCTAATTACTTAAGTTTGATAGGTGTAAAAATGTAGTCGTATGCAGTATGGTTTTTGGAAAAATAGTTTTTATTAGCCATTTACTAAGCTCAGTTTTGGAAAAGTGTTTCATGCCACTGGAAATAATAATAGTTGCTGCAGCAGATGCTGTCAAGACCTCATTGCACCGGAGAACGTCAGGATGATTTTCATGGGAGTGATGCTAACCCATTATGGCGATGCCAACTGTAGAGCCCTAAAATATTAATTCCTGATAAAACCTAAATTCTGAATAAACAAGGGATAATAATAAAATCAATACAGTTAATTTATAAATGCATTTTTATGGAAAAATATTTTAGAGTATAACACAAGTAAATTTTTTAATAAATGTAGGAGTGAAACTAGTACTTACAGATATAGGGTAGGAGTTGATAAGAACATGGACAACTAAAAAACCACATTTGGAAACAACTCTCCTCCCAACCAACCCGTCAGTCTTCACATCCATAAAGAGATGATGATATAAGATTGTTGGATTATATAATACAATGGGTACCATCTTGAAGGCTTTCTTCTTGACATGTTCATTACTATATGTATATATTCATTAATATAGGTATAATTATAGTAGCATAATTAACTCTGTATTGACTTTTTTATGTATGGAAATTTGGAACAACATGCACACAACATGGAATAGTATATTTGGAATAAGTGTAATTAGCTCATCATTAAATTTAAAAACAAATTCTTTAATTAATTATTTAAACATTATAGAATATAAATATCATATTTTATAATTCATTCAACCATTAATTAATTAATTACTTAAATTCACATAAATATATTTTTACTTTCTTATAAAAATAATTATTAATAACTAGTTGAACTAGGTAAATACATCTTTACTTTTTAATTAAAATAATTAATTAGTGATTGATATTAATATTTTATTAAATATATGTTTAACTATGTGGATGTACATTTAACTATATTTGATTAAATGTATTATATATATTATATTTGATTAACTGTATTATATTTAAGAAGTTTACTTCATTATTGGATTTTTGGTTATATATTTTTTATATTAAATTTATTATTTAGATTATGCTATTATGAATATAATTATTATTTTATGTTATTTCAATCATATATTCAATTTTTTTTAGAATAGATTTGGGCTATATAGAGTTTTGAAATTTCACTTTTATTTTATTTTCAATGAAAAACTTTTAGTTATTAAATGAAAATTTGATTATTATTTTGAATTTTTACGTAACTTTTTTTTATTTTTTAAATATCAATTTTACTAAAATAAAAAAAAAATTTGTAAATTTTGAAATAGATTTTAAATTATGTTAATAAAAATCATATATTAATAAAATTGTGATTTTTTTCAACCACATCCCACTCCTAACAATAAAAATAAAATTATGACTTATAAACTTAATCTTAAGAATACCCAAAACCTACTTTTTAAAGTGTTATGACGTACATAACAAAATATCTCAAATAGTATTTTTACATATACAAGTAATCATTCAATATATTATTATATATTTATCATAATATGACTTGAGATTATGCAGTCATAATAACAAGAACATGCTCATAATGGATTCCCATTTAAGCTAAAAAAAAAATCTCAAGTGTTATTTTTAAATACTCCAAGGCTAGATCACCCAATATCAAACATTATGAAGCTCGATCTCATTCATAATTCAACAAAATTGAGAAAGAACTTTGGAAAGAAGAGCACGAGAATAGAAGAGTCATCGGTTCACATCCGTTAAGGAACAAAGGAAGAGTGAATTGGCTCCACAAATAACTTAAACATACACATGGGGAGAGTGTGAAGAAACATTTGAATCTTCTTTGTTCCACCCTACTAGTATCATAAAAGTTTAAATTTAGAAAATGGAATGAGGTGTGTATATGACTTAGATTCTAGGCAAGTAGGTTACCATTTAATTTCATGGTTCATCAACTCCATGAATGATTAGTAAAAGATAATGCATCCTCGTGCTACCCAAGAGTCATGTCCACCTTTATATCACATTGAAAGTATGGTGTATGAATGAATGAAACACAAAACACATATGTCGAGCTTGAACCCAACTGTAGTTTGGATGTAATTAAAGTAATTGTTGGGGATTTGCATGGTTGGACTGCTATGAAGGGTTATTATTACTATTAACAATATGGGTGTGCATTGAAAGAGATGGGCAATGAGATAATGGTGAGTGTTAAGTATAAGTGTAAGGGGATATGACATCCACGATTGTCGGTTTGAAACTCATGAGTTGTGAATGGAAGAAATCTAGCATGAATTACAATATTCCACAAACAACAACGATAGAAACATTAGAAGGAAGAAAATATACCCGTTACTTAGTTATGGTGTGTATCAAATATAACAAAGCAGTGAGGGAAGGCCCCACTAATGGAAACCCATAATTAATAATATATATAGGCTACAACCTCAAACATGTATCAAAATTTATGGTGAGAGATGTAAAATGGTAGATGTCAAATCTATGATTTAAAACATTTCATATGGTCCGTAGCTATTGATGTGTCAATTTCATGTCTATTCAAATACGTCTTAAGAAAGAAAAAAATTCTACAACTTTTCATACATGTAGCTATTGACATGTTAATTTTGAATGTCTATCTCTCAAATACGTCATAGGAAGGAAAAAACATTTTACATGCCATCAAATTCCAAGGTTATTAGTTTTATGGAAACATGTTTCCAAATGAGAGACTACCTAGAAATGGGAAACCATGATTTTCTAGGCCAAGTCTCATACTCACAAAACAAATGGACTTTCAATTATAGTTCTAGTCCCTGTGTATTTCTTGTGTGTGGGGTTTTTTTATTAATTGAGGGTCATAGGAAAACAAACAATATTTTTGTATTAATGTTTTAGTTTTTAAATGTTCGGATCTTGGGGTGGTTCTATATTAATTTGTGTAGAATTTTCAACTAGGTTTGCATGCCCTTAGATGTCTTCACCTAATCCATCTAACCTTTGTAATTATGGATTGAAAACTTGACCTAGTCAATATACTTATGGATTGAAAACTACTTTAACCAAACTAAGATAAATTTAACTTCAATATTCTCACAGTGCATAAAACAAAATGAACTTCAATATTCTCATACTACATAAAACAAAATCAACTTCAATATTCTCACACTTCAATACACGTAGAGTGAAATGATATTGTGATTTTTTTTATATTTAGAATCAGACAGAAGTTGGAGGCAGTTTTGGTGTTTTTTACTGAGTTGGACCTTCTTATTTCAATGTTTCTTGGCATTCCATCAATTGGGTTGAAAACATATACCAATAAGTTTAATTCAGGAGAATTTGTAGATCTGGGTCTCTTGATTTTAGGTCCTTTTAGGACACCTTTTGATCTAGATATCTAACTTTTACATTGGTATTTGTTCAAAGTGTGCCTTTTTTTTAATACTTGAGATATTGAATAGTCATACATTGCATTCATGGATCTGAAGTTGATACCTGGAATATTTTGGACTTGGATTTTTGAAAATTTTCTTGATTATGTGCCTCTGAGAGTGTTGATCTTCTCTAAACTTAGTTCATTTTTCCCTTATTTTTCTTTGAATAAGGAAATAAAACATCAACTAAGTGACATGAACTCATCCAACAAGCTTGAGGATCACTCATCCACCAATAGAAAAACTACCAAGCCTAGAGCACCATATGGATTTTTTGGGTGGTTTGTGTGATTAGCTCTGTGGTAAAATGGATATGGCATTGAGGCAGTGTGTCGGCTAGTATTTTAAGTCTACCCTCGATGGAGGAGGCACGGGGAGGGGAGAATCCCCCTCTAGTCTCACAGGATGGGGAAGGATTTCGCAAGCATGTGGAGGCATAAGGGAAGAAACTAACTATGGCGTCTTAATCAAAATTTGTGAAGTGGATGGAAGTGATTCGAAAGGCTTTGTTGCCGGTGGAAGGCCCTCACAAAATCACTCTATCCTTGTCCAAGAAAGGTATGATAGAGAGTTTTATCCAAACCTTACGGAAATGGATACCTGGGTTTAGAAGAACTAGAAGCCACTCAACAAAGGAGATTTGGGAACTTTCATTGTGGGAAAAGGGTTTTTTTGTGTTTCATTTTTCAAGAAAGGAAGATCGAGATATGATATTCAGGAATGACCCATACTTCATGGGGTCAAGAGGGTTATACCTGAAAAATGGACTCTATAATTTGACCCATCTTAGGACCGGGGTAATTTTAGGGGCGAAATTTCGCCAATTGGCTATTTTTTGGGGCTTTTTTTCAAATAATAAATTCGTTATTTGTTCATTTTTAGTCTCTAATATCGCCTATATTTACATAAAATATGTTTTTTTATCATAATATTTGCCAAACTTTACATGTTTCAGTAGTAAATTGTAGGTTTTGTATTTAATATTCACCTACCTATCTATATCTATGTTTTTTCCAATCCAAAATAATCGCCTAGAATACTATACTTAAGTGTAATATTAGAATCCTTGAAAAAATACCCTGGGGAATAATCTTCGTCATCTCTTGATTCAATGTTTGTATAATGCGTCGATGAAAGAAATGGGGAATACCCTCGACAAGTTTATCAATTGTTTAGAATCGAAGGAACAATATTCGTGTGCGAGAATACATATCGAATTAGACCTTGAAGTGGGGCTTCTGGAGGCGATTAAAATTAAGGTAGATTCCAGGGAGCACATTCGAAAGTTGGAAGATCAAAAGATCCCTTTCAAGTGTCGTATTTTCCATGAAAATGGCCACTTTGTAAAGAGCTATAAGAAAAAATCTCTGGAGCAACAAGAGTTGGATCAATAGACTGATTGGATAGTTGTCCAAAAAGGGAATGGTCCAAAGTAAGGCCAGTGGAATAATCAGCTAGATGGGAAAATCCCTAACCTTGGGAAGGCCTATGGAAACACTATGAATTGAAAGAACTCAAAAGGGGGACAACCCAAGAATTGTTATGTTGCTTTCTCATGGGAAGAGGAGGAGAACCAAATAGAATATCCCTTGCATAGGTGGGGGCGGAAGAGGAAAATCGTCCTGCAAAATCATTAAGTTCTGAAAAGAGTTATGAGAATCCAATTCATCCAGTGGAGAAATCCCTAGATTATTCGCAATTAGAAGGGGACAACTAGGATTCATAAGCTTCAAATCCATAGTGAATAAATCGAAAAGGAAGGAAGTTTGATAGAAAAAAGAATGAAGAATAAGTGAAGAGGGAGAAGGCTCTAGGGGCCTAGCCTACTTTGGAAAAGGTCATCAACAAAACAGGAAGAGGAGGCATAAACACAGGGAAACCAAAATTACTAGAACCGAAGGGGGTTCCCCCTTACACAAGAAGACAATAATGAATGTCATATCCTAGAATGGTAGAGGGATGGGAACTAGAAAGAAGGAAGAAGTAGTAAGAGATCTCATCTGAGTAGCACAACAAGATATACGATTGATCCAGGAGACAAAAAGGAGGAAAAAAAATTCCTCGATAGGATAAGAAAATTTTGAAATAAAAGTGCAGGCATCACTATTAGTTCCAGAGGAGCATCTGGGGGCCTAGATACCTTGTGGGATGACACAAATATTAGGTTCATATGGGAGAATAAAACCCAGCATTGGACCTTAACCCCTCTTTATCATATTCATCCAAGCCAACAGGTATATGTTCTTAATATTTATATGCCTACAAGTTATTCTAATAAGAAAGAATGTTGGAATTCCTTAATCAATTGGATAGAGCTTTGATAGTCAGGGAAGGAAGCTTCAATATTTAGATAAAATCAAAGAGGACACACACAACGACTTTAGAGAGCTATATCAAGAAGAGGGGGAAGAAATAAGGGAATTGCAATAGGAAGCATTGTAACATATGTCCCATCCTATTTCAAAAGAATTCAATAGGATCTTAACTAAAGAAATAACAGGAGAATAAATCAAGTCAGTCATATGGGGAATGGATCTAGATAAAGCCCCTTTCTAGATGGTTTCACAATTTACTTCTACAGTCTGTGTTGGAATATCATAAAAAAAAATCTCAGAATAATGTTGGACTACGCTTAAAGAAATCCAAGGCTAGGAGGGTCCATAAACTCTTCCTTTTTATCTCTTATCCCCAAGTAATTGAATCCATCCTCTTTCAGCGGGTGCTGATCTATTTCCCTTTGCAATGTTTCATATAATATATTCACAAAAATCCTTTCCTTGCACCTCAAAAAGTGTAATGTCGCCATTTTTTTGATAGACTTAAGGAGAAACCACTAGGCCATTAGATCACCATGGGTCCTAGTGAAGAATAAAATAAAATTAGTTAGGATTAATATTGGTCCATGGTTATTTAATTTAATTAAATTAAGAGAGGTGGTGTATTTCATAAAGTGTAAATATTTAATTATTATTTAATAATTGCTTGATGAGTTGTAAATGCATAGGAGGGCCCATGAGGTCACATAGGAGGAAAAAAAGATGGAAAATCTAGAAGGCACCAGATAATCAAGGAAAATCACACTAAAGAAGGAAAGCAACCTAAAAGTAGAAAGACAACTAAAAAGCAGGAAAAGAAAATCAAAAGCAGAAAAGAAAGAAGCTTCTTGATTTGTGCCACCAAGAAGGATTAGTAACAGACAAATAAGTAATAAAGGAATTATTAAAAGCTACAGAAGCCAAATTTATCTAGTGAGGGAAAATTGATGAGGAAAATGGGTCCAAAATGCAAAATTAACTTGCCAAAGAAGCCTCCAATCATCACTAATTCAAATTTCCTAAATGGCAAGCTCTAGAAGGAAGGAGGAAAAGCTGGATGAGGTTAATAAAAGGAGGATTACAACTCCATTTGACATCTTTTGATAGTTTTTTATTTGGTTCCTTAGATCTATGTGCCTCTCTAAGATTGGGTGATCAGCCCCTAGCTTGCTTTGGGTGATGTGCCCCACTACACCATTGAACCAATGAAGGCTCGTGAAATCTAGCTACTGGTGATTGAGGAAGAGGTTATCCAATATTATTTAGTGATTTTATTTCATCCAAATCAGTGATATTTCATATTTGATCTGCAATCCATTGCATCCTATACAAGTTCATTTGATGAAGAAGGAGCATAGTGAAGCAATGCTCCAACACAAGAACCTCAACTAGTCAAGAGAACCTTTGAAGTAATGCACACTCTATGAAGATCTACTGAATGTGATGCACAGTAGTAAGATCCAAAAGGTTTAAATTATATTCCTAAAGCTGCTACAGGGGTGAAGAATCCATTCTTGGTCTCCTTCTATCCATCTCTTCTTCTCATTTGTAAAATCCTCAACCCATTGGGGGTTTTCAATCAGTTTGAAGGTAAAATACTTTGATGGCTCCTCAAAATACATTAATTTTTATTGATGTTGTTATTTTACATCTCATTTGAATCATTATAGCCATTAATTGCATAAATTGGGTTCTTCCTAGGTCACTTGGAAGATCTTGAAACTAGCCTTGCGCATTGGGGGTCAAAACTAAACTAGTTTTCCAGTTTTCAATATCTACTTGTTATCTTCTTCCCTAATTTATTTTTTGAATGTATCTATATTGATTTTATGATTTAATGAACACATATGTACCATTGTATCATATATTTGGGTACCTTTATTCTCATTTGGAATCTCCTAGAAAACACCCGCTTCAATAGTCCAAGTGTAGGATTTTGCATTTAATTTATCTTATGTCAACCAGATCTCAGTAACGACCATATATCAGGTCTGAAATAGGTTGATAAAAATATGATAAGTCCCCTTAATGTTATATTACTTCCATACTGCACCAGAATTAGTGGAGTTTCCATAGAAGTCCTTGGGGAATTGCATTAATAGCTTTGGCTCTGCCAAAGAAATATTTCGATGCGTGATGGAATCCCGGAAGTGCACTGTCAAAGTATTGACCTTGATTCAACCTTATTTTCATCATTTTAGTGTGTCTAATCCATCCCCACTGATCCCAAGTTGTTAGTCTTGTGTCAAATCCATCTCTGGTGAGTCCGATATTGTAGAATTCTGAGTTAGTGTGCCTAATAGGGGGTTGGGTACATTACAATGGTATCATAGCTATTAATTATTCATATCATATCTGATTGGTCACATACAGAAGTCTGAAATCATTCCTTTTGGGCTGCACCATACCTCATCTATCCTAGTTAATTTATCCAAACCACTGTTTGAATAAAATTTGGCAATTAATCATCTTTGGTTGGATTTTTTGTGCCTCTGTGGATAATTTGGAGCTAATATATCTAATATCATATTGGGGATATTACAAAAATAACCTCCCTTACATTATTTTAGTAAATCAAGGATCCTTCATTCACAAAAGGGACATCCTGGACAACATTGTATTAGTTCAGGAAGTTGTGCCTTCTAGCATGAGGAGAAGAGAAAAGGGAATGATCATAAAATTAGACATGGATAATGATTTTGATAGATTCAACCACCAATTACTCTATAAAGTTTGGATAAATTTGGCTATGATGGGAATTTCATCTCATGGATAAGAGCTTGTATTGGGCAGTGATGGATTGCTCCCCTTATGAACAAGACAGCCAAAAAAAAATTCCAAGTTTCCAAGGGTCTTTGGCAAGGATTCCCTCTCCCTCTGATTCTGTATATCCTAATGGCGGACTCATTTATTAGAAGCTTGGAGGTTTCCAAGTTGGATGGCAGTATCGTTGGGATAAATATTGCAAAAAATGTGAAAGACATTAACCATTCCCAATTCACAGATGATACCTTATTAATTGGGGGGGTCTTTTATCATTGCCAGAAGATAAAGAAATTCTCTTGATATATTTTGCAAGTATTTAGGAAGCAAGGTAAACGACAGAAAGAGTAACATTTATGGGTGGAATATAGACCCCAAGTCTTTAATTCCATCTCAAAGGAAATGGGATTCAAAGGTCATTGTAATTGGCAAAATTTCAAGTATCTTGGGGTTCCAATTGCTAAGAAGAGACATTCATGAACAATTTGTGTTGGAATTCTTAATTATACTGAGAGGGGGGTGAATCAATATCATGTGCATATTTTCAAATAGTTCGCTTTTTAAAAACATGCACCAATTTCTATTTAAAATCACACCAATAAAAACAAATTGTGTGCAGATATTCGAAGAAACTTTTGCATATATATGTGTGTGTGTGTGTGTGTATTACAGAGAAATATGGGAGACACCATTATCCATTTATGTGAGCATTGACTCACTTAGACACCCCTCTAATTGGGACACCAATCCCATTAGCAAGCACCAACTTGCATACTACAAGCTTCAACTTGTGAGAACACTAATTCTATGTGCAAGAACCAACTTGTCGATTCAAGCTCCAACCTGTGAAGACACCAATCATCTGCGCAAGCACCAACTCATAGTGTTCAGGAACCAACCTAAGTGGAGACTCCAATCTCCTTTCCTTAAGTGTCCCACCGCCCTGAGATATAGATTTTGTTGTATGCCGAATTTAGATTTGTGCACACTAAGATTTGTGCTCTACTTCGCATACTGCTATACTTACTTCTGATGTATTATGTTTCAAATCTAGTCATTGATTCTCTTACACTGTATTCTACCATAGTTTCGTTCTACAATATAGATTGTGTGCACATATACATTCACATGCTTCTTGCACCTTTCTCACAAATGATCCTTCAGTCTGTGTGACTGGTCTTTGTTTTTCTTCATTTCTTGTAACCTCGCGCACTTCTTCAAATCATATTTCCTCTGATTCCCCTGATCATTTCATCTAACCAAAGCTTGCATATGCAAAATATTACTCCATTTGTTCTTCCAACCTTACTTATCATTCATCAACTTCACTCTTATTTATACTCAACTTGTTCAAACAATCTGTCCACAAGTTGGGGCTTATCTAAATGGTAACACCCATTCTTCCTTTATTTACAGTCAAGCTTATCCAAGCATATACAACGTGTCTTAACTTGTGCGAGTGAGGTATCATTACTTTGTGGGTGTTGTGCACACTAGTTCATTGGCTTAGTGGGACTTGTGGACAAGAGTACCATGACTAGGTGGGATTAAGGACTTGTGCACATATTTATATATTTATTCAAACTGGAACCAATTCCAACAACCTCTTTGACATCATCCAACAACTTATTTGACATCAATAACAACACCAAAGTTAAACAATATCCCCCTTTGGCATTGATGTCAACACCTTAAAAAGTTGTGCTCCTCCTGATCATGAATTCTTCTATTATGTTTGCACACAATAAATTACCCCCCCTGTATTCATGCTAGTTTGATCCTTTGCTCTGTCACATAATCTTTTATCGTTATTTCTCTGTTATTTTTCATCTTCTCGTGCCCCCTATGGATTTCTCTGCCATTGATACATGCTTCATATTATCTCTCCACCTTTGACATCAATGGAAAAGGTATTCTCCCACTGAACAATTGCATGTTCTCTTATGAACTTATACTCTGTTTGTGCAGTGTCTTTCATGCTAACCTCAACTAAATTTACATGTAACTATTTGTTTCAATTACTCCCCTATCTTCCTGCTTTATTACCGAGACCCCCATCATGTTATCGACTAGGAACGATGCCTAGTTTCTATCTAAGATATTCGAAACTGTTTCATGGGAGAGGATTTGTAAATATGTTTGCAATATGTTCCTTGGTGTCCACATAATCTAGTTTGACAGTTTTTTTAGTGACTTGTTCCCTCACAAAATGATATTTGTTTGGAATATGCTTGGTTTTGGAGTGCATCACAGGATTCTTGGAGATGTCAATTGCACTTGTGTTGTCACATAGGATCAAAATAGGTTGTTCAAATTCCACTTGAACATCCTTCAAGGTTTGTTTCATCCATAGAACCTACGCACAGCAGGTTGTTGCTGCAATGTACTCTACTTCCATTGTAGATAGCGATATGGTGAACTATTTCTTGCTCAACTAGGACACTAAGCAGTTACCCAATAAAAATGTTGCTCTGCTTGTACTTCTTATGTAATCGATACTTCCTTCCCAGTATGCATCTGTATATGCCACTAGGGCCAAGTCATTAATTCATGGATACCATAAACCAAAATCTAAATTCCCTTTCAATTATCTAAAAATTATTTTTACAGCTTGAACATGTGTTTCTTTAAGTGCAGCTTGAAACCTTGCAACCATCCCTACCACTTGCATTATGTCTGGTGTTGAATTTGTTACATATAGAAAACTTCCAATCATTGATCTATAAATTTTTTGATCAACTTCCTTTGATTTATCTTCCTTACTTAATTTGCATCTAGTAATCATGGGGGTACATACGGGATTGCAATCTTCCATATTAAATATTTTCAACATTTCTTTTACATACTTAGTTTGAGAGATAAAGATACCATCATCTAGTTGAGAAATTTGGAGTCCTAGGAAGAATGACAGTTCTCTGAGTATCAACATTTCAAATTAATTTTGCATGTTCTTAGCAAATACTTGGCTTAGTCTATTATCATTGCTTCCAAAGATGATATCGTCTACATATACCTCTACAACAACCATATTTTCATGCTCAACCTTTACATATAGATTACTATCTACATTACCTTTTATGAAACCTTGTTGTTGTAGATACTTGTCCAGTCTTGAATACCAAGCCCTTTGTGCTTGCTTTAACACATAAAGAGCCTTTTTTAATTTGCAACCATAATCCTTGTTACCTGAAAGACAAAAACCTTCTAGCTTCTCTATATACACTTCTTGTTCTAGTTCTCCATTTAGAAATGTTGATTTTACATACATTTGATAAACAGTGATATTCTTGTAGCAAGTGTAGGCCAAAAGCATGCTAATTGCTTCTATTTGTGCTACAGGAGCAAAGGTTTCTTCAAAGTCTATTCCTTCAACCTATGCATATCCATTGCATACCAACCTTGATTTATTTCTGACTACATGTCCATCCTCATTTATTTTGTTCCTAAAAGCCCATTTAGTATCTATAACATTTTTGTCCTTGGGTTTTGGAACAAGTTCCTAGGTCTGATTCTTCTCAATCTTATTTAATTCAGCTTGCATGGCTTCAATCTAGTGTTTATCAATCCTAGATTCATTAAAGTTATTGGTTTTATTTTTTACAGTAAGGAGAAATGTACCTCTTTTGGATTGTTTTTTAAGAATTTTCTTCTTATTTCTACAACAGCAACTTTTGCACTGATCATTAGGTTTTCAGAATGATTCTTCTAAACATATCTAGAGGGAGTCTTTGTGTCTAGTATTCTTTATTCTTCTAGTTCTTCTTGATACATTTCTTTTTGTTGTTCTTTTGATTCCTCTTCTTCTAGTAGGTCTTCTAATGAATGCTCAAATGATGACTAATCGTCATCATCCTCTAGTTTTCTATGTGTGAATGTTTCATCTACCCTCACATATGGACTTTCCACCATATTCTTTAGTCTTATATTGTAAAATTTATATGTCTTGCTTCATGTCGTATATCCAAGAAAGATTCCTTCATCAGACCTAGAATCAAATTTTCTCAAGTTTTCATCGTTTATCTTGGTATAGTACGTGCTTCCAAATACTCTAAAATGCTTGACAGTGGTTGGTGTGGTGGAAAAAAATGCAAAAGTGCACTCTTCCACTTTGTAAGGAGATAAGCCTTGTAGGTTGAAGCAAGGCCTTAGTCCTTGGAGCCCCTTTGTGTTTGTGGTTGGTATTCCTCCAAGTGATCCTGCAAGAGATTGTTAGTGTAATTCACATTCAAACAAAGAAATATGGATAAAAACAAAATGAAAGAGATGGGGGGAGAATGCAAACTCCAATGACAACCCAAGATATGCTAAACCACTCTTCTATTTCCCAATGGTATAGTTGTACAACCCTTAGTAGGTGTGGGATTCAAGGGAATCCAACAATATCCCTTAGGGAGGCCTTTCTTGTCCAAAATAAATGCTAAGTAGATGGTAGAACAATGGAGAGAAACACTTGCCCCTTGAAGGAAGGTGGAAAGGGAGCTTGGGAATGCTCACAATGATAGAAAATGGTGGGTTGTGAGGAATCTCTAACTCAAATACAAAAACATAACCTTGCTCTAATTTCTCTATGAAAAATGCATGCCAATGGCTTCCTTTTATAGGGCAAGAGGTGGCCAACAAAAAACTAGATCCAAATGTGAACTCACCTCCTTTGTGAACTAGCTCCAAGGTACGCGAGGGGGGTTGATTAATGCCGCCAAGTGTGTGAGGATTTGAATTCATATCATTGGGGAGGATTGAGCCTTCAATGTGCAATTGGGAGTTAGTGGTCCCGATGTTTTGACAGTAGCGCAGCTATCGAAGGAAAAGGCGTACGGGTGTAGCGTGAGCATTGTTCAGATAGCCTGTGCTATAGCACGAGTTAACTGTGTATTACCCGCACTACCCATTCTTTTGACTGTTTCTTGGCACTTATGGACTCATGATGTGTTTTGGATCTGTTGAGGATTCCTATGGTGAGATGCATTCTTTATGTTGATGACACATTACTGGATGAATCGATGAAATGTCACATGTGAGCAACTTATAGGTGTTAACAGATGCCCCTTGATGTATGAGATTTGGAGGGTACTGTAGAGCCGATAATGCATCATGTTTTCTGATGTTTCTCTCATGTTTTGTAGGACAAAGGATATGTGTACAAATAGGGTTCTCCCATGGGGGAATATTGTTGGTGACGACCATTGGAGATGTAGTAAAGAATAGTTTTATACAAATGAGGCGGGCATACTCATGCTCGTGAAATGTTGTCAAAGTGATTACAATGAGAGAGGAACAAGGTGATGACTCTACTATATTGTTGGGACATGGATGAAGGCGGCTTCAATCCATGTTTGAGTAAATGACCCAGGAACTGTTGCGGAGTGTTGAAGAAGCGAAACTGTCGGTGACCATGATAAACCCACTGGGGTGGGGGGCCAAATCAGTATGTGAATCTACCTGAGAGCCTCGCTATACCAAATAGACTACTACCATGATTTCCAAATGTGAATAATGCTACCTTCAAAAGTACGTTTCCCCCTGATGTGATAAAGTGTTAACGTAAATCATAGGAGAAACCACTTAGTTAGGGAGCACTAATGACTCTCCCTACTAATTTCGAGGTGATCCCTTATAGTGATTGAAAGGGATCCCAAGGTACAACTACAACTACTGCAACTCTCGGAATGTAATTTTTTTGACATTGACAAGAACTGAAGTACATGATAAAACAAGAGTCTTATCATAATAACCGATATCATATTGTAACCAACTAGTGGATGGACAGACCTGACACAAGACTGGTTGATAAGTGTGGGGATCATAACTTCCTTTGATCCATGTAAACATGGGGAGTGGGGACGGCAGCTTTTCTTTCGGAATGACACATATTGAAATGGATGGAGACAAAGTGCAAATGAAAGGGCTTTGATGGAGACGCAAAACGAAGGATAATGGCAACCAACAAAACAAATACTGTTGAGCATATGGAGACTCAAATACATCGATCAAAGACGACCATGGGTTGCTTCCAAAATATGGTGTTCCTGCAATGTGAGGTGATGGGGGAACTATTTGTACAAAAAGAATGTCGGTGGGGTCCCCACAATTTTGGGTGTGTCGGGTGACCAATTTATTGATGGGTGGATTCCCCGCGGTTTTGAGTGGATCGGAGGACACTTTCCAATGATGAAGTGAGGGCTAACTTGCAGATAAAAAGATGAGTTCCCCATGGAACAATGTCATGCAGTGTATACCTACGGGATAGTGGAATAGAACTGGTTGATTCTGAGGGTGAGGGCCCCAGAGGTGTCTTTGCGGTGGTGATGATACGAGGGGGATTGTGAAGGGTAAAGTGCTCATGGAGGTATGAGGGGTCTTTGTGAATCGTTCTCGTAACATTTATTTATTCTACATTTTCCACTTTACTGTGGATTTTGGTCAGAATCTGGTAAATTTTTTTAGTAAAATTTAAATTTCTACGTGCTTAAGTTGTATTTTTGAATTCATAAATAGATTCAGCTCCCTCAAATACTCTATGGCACACAAATTATGCAATTTCCATAACTAATATATGTGATTCTAAGATTTTTTAAAGATTTCCAACCAGAATACATACAAAATTAGATGGAAAATATGCTCAAAAAAAATTGAAAACATAGAATATTTAGACTACGTCATTTTTAAATATTTTTTATTTATAATTTTTTAAATAAAAAATAATTATTAATTTTAATTGGTTAAGATTTGTTGCATTGACAAGTCTTTCCATTTTCCATATTAAATATATATATATATATATATATATTTAATAAAATAATAGTTTACTAGATCCACCTATCCCTATACTTAATGCACACTTATATGTACTTGTTCCACTTGGCGTAGATCTACTCTTTTGCCAAAAAATTCTCACTATTGAACGACAAAAAATACAACAGGGGATTCTTGAATTATACTAATCTAGTCATTCTAGAATATCAGAACCCTTGATGGCGTCGGTGATAAGCTGCACAACATGTATAAGGAGACCCACATAAAGCATGAGGACATCAATGGTGTCCTAGATATAATGAATATAATAATTACCTTCATTTTCAAAACAAGACTTCACAATTAATGCCATGCGTTCTTCCAAGCATTTATCCAACTAATATAGCAGACTAACATGAAGATTGAGAAATAAATGGTCGGAATGTGCATCTTCACAGTGGTTCTTTGCATCCTATACTCGACGAAGTTGTGGAAAATATAATTTAGCAATGGCTATCAAAGAAGGCTTTGAAACTACTTCTCCATCCCATCCATGGCATTCTAGAGTAGAATGACATTTCCACTGGGATGTTTATGGTGCATTCCACTACCAAAGTTAGGCTTTTTTTGGGTGATAAGGGCACTTCCATTAGCTCGATTTGACTCAGTTAATCCTGAAGCTGTAATGAAGGCCTGGTTCTAAAAAGTTAGCATGCATTAAGAGGAAGAAGAATTTGTGGTTATGGATTGCAAGAGACTTTGATAGATCTAAGAAAGTATTTATGTGGCCCTAAGCCTACCATGGGAATACAAAAGAGTGAAGCTTCTTCTTACCATTGTAGTGTCCATCTTACTCATATCTATTGTTTACTTATCTATTGAAGCTTCTTCTTACCATTGTAGTGTCCATCTTACTCATATCTATTGTTTACTTATCTCAATTTTCCATGTCGAAAAACAATGTATGGCATAGATGTGTAATCTATTCATTGTCCATAATCGAACATATAAAGAACAGTTTTGTTGAAAATGATTAATACTAAGGCAGAGGAATACTTGATTATAATTATGTCGATAGGCATCAAAGGTTCTAGATTGATCTCCCTTTTAATCATTGATTCCCACTTTTGGGAGAAGATTTAATGTCCTTGGAATATTCTCAGTAGTGTCCACTAAATTAAAGGACATGAATTAATTATGACTTATTGTCCTTGCAATAAATAATCTTTTTGTTAGTCATTATTGTAGGGGATTAGCATTGGTTTGCATTAGTGTTTGGTAGCCATGTATAGAGTTGTATATGGTCATGGACCAAGGGAGGAGAAGTTATTGGATGAGAAAAAAGTGAGGTTCCCATGTGTAGATGTAGTTGATGGTGAGGAAGAAGTGTCATGTCATGTTGTAGAGGAGAAACGCTAGGTTGTGTAGATTTGTGAGCAATGAGGTTGCATTAGTGGAGAGAAAGGGGGGGCACACCCATGATTTGGAGCTATAAGAACCATGTGTATTTATGAGTGCAGAATCCTATGGGGAAGTCTATGGTGACCAGCGAATTAAGTACCCCACATGTGAAGGAAGGGTTGAGTGTTGCTGATTGAAGAGGAAGAGCCTCATGTTTAGAATTGTAGAGGTTTGGAAGAAGGGTTGAGCATCCATTATACCTCGGGTGCACATGTATAAAGGGATGTATTGGTGTATGTAGGAACCACTAGGAGGGGGAGATTCAAAGTTCCACATCATCAAATGGAAAAGGTTTCGAGCGAAAATTTCGAGGCTGGGAAGTTCAATGGGAAGAACAAATTCAAGAAGTAGAAGCTTAAGATGCATGATTTGTTGTTGCAACAAGGAATACAAAAGGATTTGGCAAGAAAGACAAAGAGACCTATGGGTATGACTATTGAGGGTTGGGAAATTTGGATGCAAGAGATCTTAGCACCTTTTAGTTATGTTTGGCAGGTGATGTTCTATTTAATATTGTTGGAGAGGAAACAACATCAAGCTTATGGAGTAGAATGGATATCCTTTACATGACAAAATTTGTGTCAAATATAATATACCTGAAGAGGCAATTATTCGGTTTATGAATCAATGAGGTACCAAAATTGCTTATCATATTAATTTTTTCAATACTCATATGTGACAATTTACTAGTATGGGTGAAAAAATCAAAGAATAATTTAAGGTAGTCATGTTATTGTTTTCATTGCTTGAATCATGGAACCACTTAGCCACTTCTTTTATCCTTAGCACAACAAACGCTCTTGATTATAATACACTTTTGGGAGCCTTATTGTTTAAGGAGGTGAGAAGAAATTCCAATATAGAAACCTACACACCATAAACAATGGTGGCTAAGGGTTGATCCATAGAAAGATGGGTAATTCAAAAGTTTCATAGATCTAAGTCAAAAGTAAAAATGGTAAGCAAAAATGGTGGTACTGCAACAAATTGAAGCGCCTTAATAAATATTGTTGGAAGAGGAAAGAATTCAAGGATGACTCCACAAAGTAAGAAAATACAGTTGAGATAAGTTATGTTGCTTCACATCACATGTATCCACATAGGATTTGGTTTTATACTTACCAAGCTATTGATGGCAATTATATTCTTATGGGAAACAATATTCCTTGTAAGACTATTGGGATTGGTAGCATTAAAATTGAAATGTTGTATAGTACTGTAGGGACGTTAACAGAGGTAATACATGTACCAGAACTCAAGAAGAATTTAATTTCCTTGGGATTTTTCGATTCTTATAGAGGTTATAAAGTTAATTGTCAAGGTAGAGCACTAAAACTTTCCAAGGGAATTTTGGTGGTAATTGAGGATACAAAGATTGGGAACCTTTGCATACTACAAGGAAGTACTAAAATAAATGAAGCAGTGGTGATATTAGAGGAAGAAAATAAATCTACTAATTTATGGCATCAATGGTTGGGAAATATGAGAAAGAAAGGGCTAAATGTACTAATAAATTATGAGTTACTTCTAGATTTAAAACCTTTGAATTTGAATTTCCGTCAGCAATGTGTTTTAGGGAAAAATGCATACATAAGTTTAAAATGCATATTCATACAAGTAAAGGTAATCCCGATGTTTGGGGGCATCCCCTATAATTTGTTTTCAAGGATCATCATATTTTGTGACATTTATATATGATTACTCTAGAAAAATGTGGGTTTATATTCTCAAAAAAAAAGATGATGTGTTTAAATAGTTTAGATATTTGGTTGAAAAGAGAATCGGAAACATCATAATGTGGATGTCCTTACTACTCCTTTACTTACAAGTTAGTGCACACAAATTCCCTAGAAAGAGGTCACTAGGTTCCACAATAAGCATAATATAGGGTAATCCACGACCAGTCCACTGTTGAAAATATAGTTATGTCATGTCCCCTCATTGATGATTAGTGGAAGGAGTTGCTATCTTAACCAATCCCTTGGGTTTAGGAGGAAATTTCATGCACATGGGGTTAATTCTGAAGTTAAGGCATTAATTAGTTAGGAAGTTTAATTTTATTTTTATCCTAGGTTTGAAATGCACTTGGTAGAAGTAAATTTTATTAATTATATATTTTTATTCTTGGATAAAGTGGATAATTCTACACGAGTGTGCCTTACAGGATAAGGTTGACTAAGAGGTAACTTGCAAGACAAGAAAAGATAAAGCAGTCAAAGCAAGGAAAGTGGGAAAAACAGAATAAAACATAAAAGAAGGACAAAAGCATAATAAAGCAGAAAAGAAGGACAAAAGAAGTACAAAGCAGAAAAGAAGGAAAAAAGCAGAAAAATAGGATAAAGCAGAAAAGAAAGAAAAAGTAGGACAAAGTAGAAAAGTAGGAAAAAGCAGGATAGAAAAGCAAAAGTAGGAAAAGCAAAAGCAGAAAGCAAGGCAAAAGCTAAAGCAGAAAGCAAGGAAAAAGCTAAAGCAGAAAGCAAATAAACCTTATCCACTCCATGAGGGCGCCTTATCCTATCTCACTTGCTCAGCAAGTCACCTAAATCTATAAAAGAACAATTCCAACTCCATTTCACATCTTTTGATCATTTGTGATTTGAATTGAGTGCAATTTTGCCTCATTGACCTGGAAGATGTGCCACTAGTCCTAGCTAGTAGATTTTCCCTATGATTCTACTGAAAGTATGATGACATATAGTCTTGATCACTAAGTCTATTGCAGGTCCTGAAGTCTGATCCATTGGTTGGTGTTCTCGTTGTGGGTTCAACTCCTTCATTCAGCAGGAACAGTGTTGGAGGGTCGAAATGGAGGTTCTGGTTTCAAAAATTTTGAGCATTTATGGACATTGAGATCTGCTCTATTGCATATTTATCATCATTTCCATTAGGAAACACTTTTTGTCTCATCAAAAAAGGTGTTTGAATGATCAAGTTATGTCCATTTTACTAGATCCGGGGGTTCTAGTTGTGAAGAACGCGCCCTTGCTTTTCTATATGGTTTGCTGAATGCGCCCATGAGAAGATCCTAAGTCTTGGTGTGCCTCCCATGAGCATACAAAATCCCATGGTCATCCTACATATCATATCCAGTGGTTATACCTCCCCTTCTTACTCTTCTCTGAGCATTCTTCTCCAAACATTGTAAAAATCCAAGAATTGATGACTCCCTGTAATGTCTAAGCTATGAAACTTATGTGTATTTCTTAATAAGATCAGTTATTGTTTTTTTTGTTGTTTATTTCATGTTTGTGTCATATTAAACATTAGAAGAAGAATTTGAGAGCCTTAGAGGTTGTTTGAGCTCATATTTCTCAAGACTAGCTCATTGTGCAATTATATTTGACTAGGTTTTCAGTATTTTTAATTAAAAGTTATCTGGATACTAATTTTATGTTATGTCAGTCAAAATAGGTTCTTAGGAAATTTATTAAGTCCATCTAATCATCGGAATGAGAAATTGTGTCCTTCTCTTCATGTTTGGGAGAACATGTAAACAAACTAGCTAAGAATTCCTACATAGCACTCTTCCTCCTTTTGTCTCTAAACTTTGTCAAATCCTCCCAAAACATCTGTAACTCTTTTCCAACAATATTTTGGGGGTTAATTACCTTATATCCACCCTTTGGTTTCCTTCAAGTGTAAGTGGAAATCTCTAGTATGCATATGCTGGTGTGCCCAAGAAGCCTTGGAGTAGACTTCAACAACAATTGTTGTTGAAACATAAATGGCCCTGCTACCTTCTGCATAGGAGTCTGAATCTAGCCTTGATTCTATTTTTTATGATGTTTCACACTCCTTAACATATTTTTCATATCCGAAAAAGTCCAACTATCAAGCTTTGGGTGGGTTAATCAGTAACCAAGACTAGTTTCTTCTTAACTAGTTTTGAAGACTAGTTTCTGTTATGCAAATTTCTGATTTTTAAAGTTGAATTTGAGTTGATATCCTATGAGATCATATCAGGGATATTACAAGTTAATAGTGAGGGATGAGTTTCTGGATCCATCATTGAGAGGTAGTACATTCGCGCTGCAGGGTTTTGGATGAGGTGACAATTCTATGAGTCCAAGTTTTGAATCTCCTTGTTTCTTTCCTTTTTCTTTCAACATTTTGTTTGCACACGTGAATTTACATTGGTTTACAGTTGGGAGGCCTCTAAACTCTTGGCTAATTCTAATTATTTGTTGTTTTCCTATGTGATTGTTCAAATTCTAGGCTTAGGGTTCCTATAATTTGTCACTCAAAAAAAAGTTATTCAGGGTTAGGATTTGTTTAAAAACTTATTCAAATTGTTTTCTGATTTTAAAAATAAATTAATTTTAGTTATCAGTTGTAATGTTTTGGTGTTGCTAATTAAAAGAATTTTTTCTTTGGTTTAAGCTTGAAAGCCTCTTTTAGCATCTAGATTATAATGTTTTAGAGTACTTATTAGCTGGAAATACATGTGTTCGATGACATAACCATAAACTATTTAAAGTTGAGTGGTTGTATATGTTATATTTTTCCAAGTAAGGATTATGAATGGCTGCGCTTGAAGAAACAAAAGATTTTCCTACACTCCCACATTTTTCCCCTTCCCTTTAAAATTTCTCTTCATTTCAGTCCAAATAACGATTTGATTGAGGGTTGTTGGAGTTTTAGTTATCACTAATCACTACTTTTCCATATTCAGTGAATCCCCAAGGCTATGTCCTTGCCCCAAATTTGAACATTGCAATGCATACGTCCATTTTCCCCTCCTAAATGATTTCTCTTAAAGTGAAACCAAAGGGGGGCCAAAAGTTGGCTCTCAATTCACGATTGTATAGATGTCCTTGTCACACCCATTTGGAGATGGAACAATATCCTTTCTTGGAGATATAGGTGTGGGTTTATCCTAACAATGATTCATCATTGAACCTTTCTGCCAAGCAACTTTCTTAAATGTGATGGATAAACACACTTACCAACTTGATTATCTATACTCTCATCAATATAATATCATATTTGAAATCTCATTGAATATAATATTATCTATACTCTCATATCATTTTTGAAACCTTACCAAGCTTACTTGTAGCATGAACATAATGTCCACATGAAATGGAAAAATTTCACCTTTTATTGATCCTTGGTTCATAATAAACTAGATATTCTAAGATTGATATTAATATAATATAAATCCATTTTAACATAGATATAAGAGAATTAAATTTGTATTAAATAATTCACAATACTTTTACAACTACATACCACCACATTGTACATTATGATCACTAACCTATTTCAATATAATTTGAAATATTAACTTACTATATAAATAGGTGGATTTTTTGTTTAATTTTTATAATAAAAAATCTTAGACCAATAACTATATCATTAGTATACAGTCATCGATATGATTTAACTAGACTTATAATCTCTCATATGATTTAATAAGACTTATTTTGTTAACATTCATCGATGAAAATGTAACATATTCTAAGAAAATTAAATATAATTAGATTTATAATCAACTCAACAACAATATATGTTTCTCATAAGTCGCGTTAGTGACTTTAACGTTTGTGATCAAATTTGTGCTCCTTAACTATAAAGTAAAAGTGAATCCATATGAGGTTATATAAGGATTTAAATAAATTGAAAGACAACTTGAAGCCACTTTGTTGAATGGTTGGACTAAACCCTCTGGTCTACGGTCCTCATAATGGTGGATGCACCTTTCAACTTCACATACTAGATTGCTAGAAAAAGGATTATGATGTAGGCATGCTAACTTCATTTCGAGGGATATCAATTAAGATAACTTAGGGAATAACATAAACAAAAGTTTAATTTAATATGGTGTGATATTTGTAATACTCCAGAATGCCAACCCTTTGTATTTAGCTAAGTATTTTGTGAACATTGGAACCTTATTTGTTGGAAGTACTATATACTTGGATATATTATTATACTATGTTAAAAAACTAAATCGGCATGGGTTGTGTGGGCTAAACCAATGTATGAAGGTCTTGGTCTCTTTAGGGAAAAACAAGAATAAACAAAGAAGAATAAATAGAAATTTAAACAAAACATAATATGAATAAAGGAAATCAAAAAGAAAACAAATCTGAATATGAAGAGACACCTCTAGAAAATGTAACTCCTACATAGGTGTCACCACCTAAAAACTGGCTAATAATAGTAAATGCCTCTTCTACAAAAGAGGGGGGAAAAGAATGCCAGTGGATTAATTCTCTTGGTGGATGAATGTGAATGAATGGTAAAAGCATAAATTCATATCTAACTCAAAAAAAGGAGAAGAAAACAAAAATATGAATGAAGAACAAAAATCAAGAGGAAGAGGAAGAGCTAAACATCTGAATCTGCAACTTTTAGATGATGAACGGCGAAAGGGGAGAAGAACTAGCCACTTAATATCTGGGAGTAGATGGTCAAGTTCCAAGTTCAGTCATGGTTCAAAAATTCTTTATGGCCATAGAGTGTATGCATTGTTAGGTGCTAAGTACCAGCTGGTAGGAGGACTGACTGGGTACTGTACACAATATTGCATGTTGGATGACAGGGATATTGGATGTGGATTGGAAGAAGTACCACTGGGATTTGTAGGTAGGAGTACTGCTTGTGATGAACCATGGGTACTGGTAAAAGGTTTTCTTGGAGAGATAGAGCCCCTAGGCTAGATTGTATATTTGCAAATTAAAAAAATTTAATCAAAAGAAAGTTGAAAAAGAATATAAGAACCAATCCCTAGAGAGACTAGGACTCGGCTCGGGGGTGACCATGGGAAACTAGAATGTAAGTTTCCTACTAGAATACAGTTGGGTGGATCAAGGAAGGCCCAACAACGGTTGCATATTATATTATAATTTGAATAGATGAGTTTATATTCCTGATCTTCCTATTCCTAAGCTCTAATAAGTTATGAATTATAGATTTTTTTAAATCTTTTTTGTAAGCTACAGAATTCTATTAAACAGAAATAAAAAAATACATAAGGAATAGTTGTCTTTGGTGGTATAAGTATGTAGAGCCACCAACCCAGGTATTCAAAAAGATCAAAAAGGTTGGGCCCATTGTTACCAAACTTCTTCCCAGAGCAGGGAAAGACGGTATTTTCAGGAGAAGAACAAAGTCTGTAAAAACTTATAAAAAAGAAACTAAAATATACAAAATTTATAAGCAGATTGTAGAAAAAACATTGAATGTTGCAAGTAGCCTCCGGAACCTTTTAAGCTTGTTGCATTTCCATCGGAGGGAACCTCTTCAAGAATCGAACAGTTGACGTTGTCCTCCTCCGTCGCTTCCTGAGCCTGTAGCTTGACAGCTTGGGGTTCCACCGTGTGCTAGGGAAGAACAATCTTCTCATTCTCATCGCGGACTCTTTTAACAGCCATCTATCCATTCGTGGATAGAATGGGGAAGGTATTCGTGGCGATATCCTTGTCGTGCGGCACCGAGGTCGCTGGATCAGTTTCACCTCCCCCAGCCGCTACAAAATTCTCCCCAAGGGATCCTATTACACCAATGTTACTCCCACCAGCATGGCTACCACCAGCGTAGGTCTGCCCACCAAATATGGTTTCCATATTTCCCAACAATCCTTCCAGTTGAGCGAAGTGAGCCTTCATGGTCTGAGTCATGTCCCTAGCCTTGGACTAATTGGCCTTGGTGTCTTCCATGAGAGCACCCAACATATTCTTGATGAGCCAGTATTGGTTGATGCGACCCTCATTCTTTCCATAAGAGAGGTGGTCTGCGAGTAGGAAGGCTTCCCAATTGTTGATTAGAAGCCGAACAAGAATTGAGACCCCCTCCCCATACTCGTATGTTGCAACCCAGTCTTGGTTGTTGGAAACTCGACCGGCCCTCTCTCTTCTAGTATTTCCCTGCTGCCTCGACATAGTTACAGAGAACTAGGAGCCTCTATTAGAAGCAGAATGTGCGGGTGGAGTCGAAGTGTCGAGGAACATAGAATTACTTGCAGTGATCCAAGACTCCCACACTATCTTAAATAGTCCATAAGACTGCCCCGCAATCCTATACATGATGGAATCCATTAGAGCCACACACATGAGCAGCATGGTGGTGGTACCCGGAGGCCAAAACCAAGTTGGTGGACACGACATGAAAGCTACCGGAGTGAATGCGTCGGTGTGTAATCCCCACGGCACATTAAATTCGCTTCCTCGCTCCTGCCATGGGTCGAGCACGTTGGCTAGTGTGCCATGGGCTCGCCATGTGCCAAGTCTTCCACAACACCTACATTCGGGTGAATTATAGATTTTATTGCTATGACTATGCATACATATTATTTTTATGTTTGAAGCTAATTATGGGAAAGGTCTATATTTGGCAATGTCTTGGAGTAAGCTATCAGTTATATTAATCAGCTACTTGAAATGAAATAAATACATAAATGCATGCATTGTTGTTCTATGCTAATCTGAAAATGCATGTACTACACTAAGCTAATATGGAAATGCATGCAGTATACAAAGTTAATATTAAAGTTGCATGTATTGATTCTAATGTAAGCAAATAAAGAAAATAACTAGTGTATGTTAGATATAAATAACCAGATACTTAGAAGCTCTTATTAATGTTAGTACAATTGTATTGATTACATTTGTACCTAACTACTGCATTGGGCAGCAGAAATTAGTACATATATATTTTATTATATTTGTGCCTAACTGCTGCATTGGGCAACAGAATCTAGTACAACTGTATTTCATTAATGATGTTTCCCTAACAGTTGCATTGAGCAATAGAGTCTAGTACAGGTTCATTGCATATATTTTCCTAATTGTGGCATTGGGCCACAGAATCTACTTTAGTAGGATTGTATAAACAAACGATTAGAAGCAAAGTACTACTATAGCTAGAAATAGAATCATGAGTTGAATGAACAGTCATGTATAGTAATGTATAGTAATAAAGAAATCTATCTACTACATCTATGATATATTAATTGAACTGTAAAGAAATCAAATTGTAACACTATGATATATATAAGCTATCTAAACAGAAATGATAAGGTACTAGCCTAAGATCTCTATGCCTATTTTCCCAAACCCACTCAATTCCTCAGGGTGGGTAATCCAGTGGCCCTCCTCAATTTGCATTATACCAGGTGATATAGGACTGGTTTTTGTCCCCCTAAGAACTCAAGAATCACATATGGATCAGGAACCACCAGAAAACCCCAGTAGGAGACTAAGAAAATAAAAGCTAACATACAATTTATACCTGGATGTATAAGTAAGTACGATATGTAGCTAACATTGTATTTATTTATAAGCATAATACTAGTAAATCTATTGCAAGTACTAGATTTATGACTGCCCCAATCTAGGAAACACAGTCACCTAGTCAAGTAATAGATAACCCTTTAAAATTTCCTTAAAAAGTCTAAGTACAAGTATTTTGCATAAAAGTTAAAAAGTAAATTGGGAGCATGAGGACTCCCTCTGAAGCTCAACTATCTAGGATAGCTACATAGGGCCTAAATAGGATAATAAATCAATTTACATGAGTTCCTATCCGCTAGTTGAGGAGCCTTTGATCCACGATCAGCTCCTCGGTAGAGTGGAGAAGAACATGCATCAAGATATTATCATCTCTTCGATAGGCATATTTTGATAAAAGAAAGTAAACTCATGTTGGTTGTTAAAATACATCAAGTATATGGGTATCCAAGGATTCCTATCCAAGAGCATATGCACACCAATGCAAATAAGAATTAGCATCGAAAAGTATATAAATGTACACTAATATTTATAGAATAAATACTACATGTAGCAAAAAGTTAATAATGCGATTTCTCGGCAAATGTACACATGGAAGCTGGTCGAGCTGATTGATCTATGTTGGGATAATAGTGTCCCTTGTGCAACTAATTCTAAGATATTTTATGCCTATGTTATAGGTTCAATGCATGTTTTACTTATTCCTAAGGGAACTCCCTACCATTATAATCGCCATGACTACAAATATAATCTATTTTTGGCCAAGATTGAATGTCCATGAAAAGGAAGAGATATAAACATGTTTATGTACATTCACAAATATATATGTATATACATATGTGTGTATGAATTATATGTAGGGATACCCTACTTTAACTCGGAGGGGTTCGAAGTAAATAACTTGGATCAATCAAGGCAAAGTATTCGCAGGCTGAACACACATTAACACAAAGGTTAAAGTTATGATACAGATCGTGAACATGACATCCGAGGGGATCGATATCTATAAAGTGTAGGCATATTTTATATATATATATATATATATATATATGAACATGACAGTTACTATGTTAATAATGTCTACAAGAAGACGAAGTTGAAGTATGCATTAAACTCCATGGATTGGTGATCTGAATCCAAGCACCGCCAATCAAAATGGAGGGAGAGGACTCCACGATTAACATGAGAACAAAATGATGACAAAGGAAGAGTTATGAGAAAAAAATTTAATGGAGAGTAGATGGTGATGTTTCTAATGAAATTAATGGAGCAAATCAAGGCTTGCTCAACATAAAGCTAGGAGATGGTGGTGGCATTTTCTAGGCTGAGTATGCCATGGAAGGCACCCCAAATCCATTCTGAAAAGGTATTAATTACCTTCTCCAGGTGTGGAAAAATTCCTTGTTTTTTGGGGCCAAGTGTGTTAGTTTCCACTTTGGCTAGTTGGTGGAATCGACTCCACTCCATATGGACGCGCCATGGAGTTAGGGTAAAGTTGGTTGGTGGTATGTGATAACCCTAATTATAAAATAATGTGTGTTATATTAACGTGAGCTAGGATTTGATATGGAGGCTCACACTAGTGGTTAGGGTTTTTTTTTAGTTATGGTGCATTTTATTTATGTGTTATGCTAATGGCATGGGGTATCGACCTATTGATAAGACTAGGTTGTAATTATGTATGGTAAGTAATTCTTATAATTAATATGTGTGTGTGTGGATAGCTCTAAGATCATCTATAATATTTAAAGAAATTTCTGGAAAACCCAAGCTAAACCCTCGACTAACAAGTTAAATAGACCATGGACTTGGTTGAAGTAACTATGAAAATTTAAGTGCTCTATTTGTAATTGATGTTGCAACTAATCTAGCTAATGTTAAATAGGCGAAGGAGAAAGTGGTCATCTAAGTTGAATGCTTAGTCGCAGAAGTACATGCACTTTGTCAAGCAAAGGTAAGGACTTTAATAGCTAGTTCTCACTGGGAGGATAATTTATATGCTCAGTCGAAGCAAGCTAAGTCTTCTATTGAGAGAAGTTAAGATCTCATCTAATTCCCTCTCGATATATTTTCCACTATCTTATGTTCTTCATATATGAGAAGAAGTTTTTTTATTATTTTGGGTACATTACACAGTGGTATTGGAGCCAAGGTTATAACATTTGGACCTTATGGACTCAGCTACTCCACTAGGATTTTTAATTTTCAACTAATAAACTGTTTGAATTACAGGAAGCGGGAAGAAAACAGTTTTGAAAAGAATCAGCTAACTCAAAAAGTTAGAAGCACCTAATAAAAATACAAGTGAGGTGCCCAGTCAACTTGGGATGGGAGATGGATCTCTAACTAAAGAAAATGTATGGGTCAAATTGAATTCACACTGAAGAACATCAACTCCTTCAGTGATGTTAGAGACAATAAAAAACTTATAGGAAGAACTACAGAGTTTCAAGGCTGACAACATAAAAGCTTTGGAGGAGCAATGCGAGATCAATGTTATCATTTTGCAGAACCTTACTAAAATAAGAAACACGGTATAGCCTACTCCTACTTTCAACAATTGAGGCAAGGAAGAATCATAGGAAAAAGGTTCCCGAAGTAAGGAACCAAAGTCCAAACCTCCATTCGAGGTGGAAGAAAAATCAACTAGAAGAAAGGAGTTTGTTTTTAACAGCTTAGATTGCGGAAAGTACAATGAGGTCGCCTCCCAAGAAAAATCATAAGCATAAATTTTCCAATGAACTACAAGGGGAGTTCAAAACAATCAAACCACCTACCTTTAATGGCATGGTGAAGACGGGTGAAGAAATTGAACCATGGTTGTTGGGAACGAAAAAGTATTTTTAGATCTAAAACTATGACAAGAACATGAAATCCCGATTGGCAGTGTTTAACCTCACCACCATGGCATATATTTGGTGGAAATATCTGAAGGTGACTAAAAATATCAAAGAAACAGACATCAACAAGAAGGAATTCAAAGAATACTTATGAAATAAGTACCTGCCAGAAAGATTCTACGAGAAGAAAATAAAAGAGTTATGTGAACTCAAGATGGGACAACTAACTATGGATGATTTGATTAATAAATTTCTAGAACTGTTACGTTATGTTACATACATTAGAGAGGAGAATATTAAATCTCATAGGTTCTTGAGTTTTTTACCTTAGCAATTCTGAGACAGATTAGTGTTTGGTTGTCCAAAGGACTCGGAAGAGACTTTTCACAAGGAAAAACTATGGTATGAATAGAGACAACATAGAGCTAAGAACTTGCAAATCCTGCGAGATAAGAAGAAGTATAGGGTTGAAAATTGGAAGAAGGGATATAATCCCTCTACATTTCAAAAACATACTAAGTCATTTCAAAATAGTAATATGTATGGTAGAAGTAAGTTTCAATAGAATGTCCTTGCTCAAAGCAGAAATCAACCTAGTGAAACTATGGGAAAGACACCAGAAAGGGTTAATGAATGACCTCTTCGATGTTGGGGCTATGATGAGAATCACCAACCAGTTTATTTCCCTCATAAAGGTAAAACTAATGGAACTGCTCACAACCTACAGGAAGATACTACAGTAAATGATATGGCCAAAGTTCCAAGGATCTGTGTAGACACTGACAGTCAATAGGTTGAGCATTAGTCGTCGATCCTTGAAGTGGAAGGTAAAATTTCTGGAAAATATATTTAAATCCTCGTCGATCCAAGCTCTTGTAAAAGTTATGTTTCCCCTAGAATTGTTGACCAATGTATGTTGTAGAAAAGTAAATTTAAGCAAACTTGGTGAAGACCCTAGAGGTCACGTCACCACTTTTCATTTATGGTTTTCTTCTAACTCACTTAATGATGAATCTATCTTTTTGAGACTGTTTGAAAACACAATCACTAGAGTTGCTGTGAAATGGTATATCGAGTTTCCAAGTTCATCCTACCATTGCTTCCATGATTTAGCAACTGTTCTCTTAAACCATTTTCAACTTCTCGACTAGTATGATGCCAGCATTGATCAGCTATCTCAATTTAGAAATAATAGAGCTACCCATATATCGGATCACATCCAAGAGTGGCGTAGATGGAAGAGGTTGATCAAGGCAAACATTCCCCCTAAGTTCTTGTTTGAATGGTTCCTTAAATCCTTGTTAACTTACATTTCCATGGATTTTTCTACATCAAGGGTAACTTCTGAGGAAGAGGCCATCTTTAAAGACCAACAACTAGATTTGATTTATTCTCAGTCTGGGATTTTATGTGAAATCATTTCGGATGCACTGAGATCTAGTTTAGACATGTCAAAACCCAATTCAAGGCCACATGCTAATGGCATAGTTGATTATGTTCAAAACTCTGTTGTAGAACAAGTTAGTAATAAAATGAAGAATTTGTCTATACAAGATTTTGCAGTAGGATCAAATATTGTTGCTTCCTCTCCTTCTCCCCAAACAAATTCTATGCATACTGTGCAGGAAAATCAAAAGGGAAACCAGCAACCTAGTGGGAAAAACAAAAACAATAATAAGAATAAGAAAGGAGAGGGTAATAATGACAAACCTAAACAAAATAATAATGTTCGTGGGGCAAAGAAAGAGCGTAGGAAAGTCAAGTTCCCTTGTAAACTTTGCAAGGGAGACCACCTTACTCATGAATGTCGGTTAATGGAAGAAGCTCAGAAGTTGTTGAATTAGAAACAACAATATCATGTTGTCCTAACTAATCTTTTCCCACAAGGACAACACTTGGATTCTAGTTCTTCTAATCCTACTAAACATGCATAAGGGGGCATTCAAAATTATCCCTCTACTGATCAATATTTTGTCCATATGGTCGAATCAAATTATTTTATTATCTACTAGGGCCAAAGACTATGGAAATCGTGATCCTTCGTCAAAATATAAGGAAAATCATGAACCGCAAAACCCTCTTCATATAAAGAAACTCATGGTTGAGACAATGCCTCGAATACCGAAAGATGTTTATAAGAGGGGATCACACAATACTAATTTTAGAGTTTCTCCTAACTATTCTATTATTAAGGATTTAGCTCAAACTCTGTGTTTTATGTATGCCCTTGAGGTACTCCAAATTTTTCCATCACAACGGGGTGCTTTATTGTCTTCTTTAGGAAACCCTGATTCTTCGAACAATCAGATTGTTAAGTTTGATGTATCAAATGTTAAGCACTATATCCCCTATCATGTTTCCTTCCAAATCAATGTGGTTCATTCCACAAACAATGATTGGTAGGACTGTTGTAGATGAGGGTGCATCAACTTGTGTCATGGCTATATCTTGTTGGAAAGCTTTAGGCTCTCTAGAACTTTCCCCATCACCCACATTGCTAACTTATTTTTATGGGTGATCCTTTAGACCACATCGAATTATTCCATCCTTTCCTATCCAATTGGGAGGAAAAACCATTTGTGTGGAGGTATAAGTAGTCAATGCTCCTATCGAATATAATCTTTTGTTGGGATGTAGTTGAACATATGCAATGACCGTTATTGTATCGTTAGTTTTTTTATGTTATGTTTTCCTCTCAAAGGAAAGATTATCACTATTGAAAAATTATCATTCACTCGAACATCCAAATGCACCTCTAGGATCAAATATTCCTTTGCTTGATAAGTCACATCCAATAACCGAGAATGTAGGAGTGGGTTTGTATCTTTCACTCATGGGCACTTTCAATATCCTGGCTCCTAATTTCTTCATTAGTTCTACTCTAGTTTCAGCTAAGGAGGAGGTCCATGTTTCACGAGTAGAGTCTTTTCAAACATATTATCTTGATGATCCTGGGTGCTTCCTTATCCATCGGATTTTATGGAAGAGTCTCGGCATTCTGGAATGATCTAATCTTTGTCTGCAACAGAAATAGCTTATCAAGCAATTCAACAAAATATTGTAGAAACTGATCCATCACCTGTTGAAGAGGTGGATCAGACCATTTAGCATGTCTGGGTTGTGGATTCCTCCACTTATCAATATTGTTTATTTATAGTCATGCCTTCAGATGAGGTTATAGGCTAGAAGATTTAATAGGGTCTAAAAATCCTTCGGAAGATATACATCACCACTCCTATTTTATTCCAGCTATTGATAAGATTGAGAATGGAGAGTTCCATGAGAACTTACCTAAATATATTGATCAACCATTGAACCCTTTGGAACAATAGGTAATATACTCCAAATGAAATATGGCCAACATATTTTAAACAATCTCGATCAATGTCTCTAGGAATCCTGATATCGTGCAAAATGTATACATTGGTGTGAACTGTTCTCCTAGAGAGATTTGTATTTACACTAAACTTTTTAAATAAATCCATGATGTATTTTCCTGGTCATATGAGGATATTCTAGGAATTAATCCCCCAACATTGTTGAACATGAGATTAAAACCTAAGAAAATGCAAAACCTATTTGTCAAAAACTTTGTCTAGTCACTCCTAGGAAAGCGACCGCTATCAAAGCTGAAGTTGAAAAAATTCTTAAGGTAGGATTTATTTATCCTATTTCTTTAATAGAATGGGTAGCCAATCCTATTCTTGTATATAAAAAGCAGGGTAGCCTCCAAATATGTATGGATTTTAGATATTTGAACAATGCTTGTCCTAAGGACAATTTCTCACACCATTTATTGATCAAATTATTGATGAATGTGCAAGTAGTGAGGTATTTTCCTTTATGGGTGAACTCTCTAGATACAACCAAATTCAATTGAGGCCTAAGGGAATTTATATTCCCTTAGGGAATTTTTACATACCAAATAATTCCCTTCGGCCTCAAAAATGTTGGAGCTACTTTCAACGGGCTATGTCCTTCACTTTCCATGATATCAAGCATATTGTTGAAGCTTGTTTGGATTATTTCATGGCTTGTTCTTGTAAGAGGAAAGATCGTCCATATCACCTTCACCTTGTTTTTTAATGTTGTAGACACTACAAGATTCGATTGAATCCCCAAAAGTGTTTTTTTGCATTGAATTTGGATGGCTTCTAGATTTTATCGTTTCTAACAAAGGGGCTATGGTTGATCCCTTAAAGATTGAAGCCATTGTCAATTTACCTTCTCCCTCAAATGCTCACCAACTTCAAAGTTTGCAAGGTAAGGCCAACTTTCTCAGACATTTCAACGTTAACTATGGTAAGATTACTAAAGGTTTTATGTGATTGCTTAAGAAAGGAGTCCCATTTATGTGGGACGAAGGGGCTCAAAGCTCTTTTGAAGCTCTTAAATGAGCCCTCATGTTTGCTCATTTACTTAGTCCTCCAGATTACACACGATATGTTTTGTTGCATCCGGACACAATCGATTCTACAATTGGCATAGTATTATTTTAAGAAGATGAGACTCTTCAAGAACATGTCATCTATTATCTCAACCCCCCGCATTGGTTGGGACTGGACTAAAGTATTTTCGCATTGAGAAGTTATCCTTAGCAGCTATTTTTGCAGCCCAAAGACTCTGTCATTATATATTGTTACGTAAGACCATGGTTTTTGCAGACCTCAACCCATTTCAATATGTTTTGCTGTGATGAATAATTGGGGGAAATTCAATAAATGGATTGTGACCTTGCAGGAATTTGACTTAGAGTTTCAGTATGTTAAGTCAAAGAAATCCTTAGTTTTTACTAAACTTATTTCAGAGTTCCCTGTGAAGAATATTATAATATTGAATATGATTCATTCCCTAATGAGCATATCTTTTTTATTTCTTCATTGGATCCTTGGTATGGAGATATCCTTGTATATATTTAGACTCTGAAGTGTCCTTAGTCTTTTTTTCAATATATGAGCGACGACATCTTCGTCATAATGCGAAGAATTATATCATCATGGGAGATACGTCGTATTGCTGTGGAGTTGATTCTATTTTACGGCATTTTTTGTCTCATAAGGAAGATGAGCATGTTTTAAATTACTCTCATAGTGGAGTATGTGGAGGTCATCTACAAGTGTTCGACATCAAAACATTTATTCACACTTGTTATATTGTACTAAGTACCTTGCCTCTCGTTATCATTATCGATGAGTAAGCTCACATTTGTTAACGATATACATCAATGGTCAGTAATAAAATGTTGTCTTGCTATATTCGACTCCAGGACATCTATTCACATAGTTTAGACTTGTACTCTTATTGGTTGGTTTGAAGACCTCAAGTCCATTATATAGCATAACATATTTATGATATGATTCGATTTGCGTCGAATTTCCATTTACCCCTACTTTGGCACTGATTTTCATGAAGATTGATATGTTTAGTCTTATTTTCCAGATATCTTCATTTGATTCTGAGACATAGATCCACTTTGTATCTTTTTCATGGCTATAATATGTTTTTGACATGGATCCGCTGTGTACTCCATTATGTGTCCATGATCATTGCTTATATATCTCATGGATCTGTAGTGTACTTGATTTGGTGGCCATGCTTTTTGTTACTCCTAAGCATGGGTGTGCCCACCTTGGGAAAAGAGGGTTCTTACGTGATCTACTACATGTTCTTTGTATGACTGATTCCAGGTAACTTTATCCGAGTTACTTCTACACTCACCTCTAAAGGGTTGTAATGTATTTTGGCCACCGCCTACCCCTCTGAACTCACACATTAGGGAGCATTTGTTATAGCATATTTTGTCACATTTGTCACATAGATGCTTATGATGGTCCAATCTTATCTCTTTCCCTCTTTAGCAGACTTCCCTAATCCCTTATGATTTATGAACAACACTCTATCTTGAAGAACTTCTTAAAACACATATTTTTTAAGTCATATTCACACTACACTACTACTATAATGTGTACATGCACTTCTCCTTTTTCTAGCCCATGTATGAGCTTGTTTGAAGGAAAAAAAAATATAAAATTAGTTATTTTACAGGAAAAGTTTTGATTTCGACCATTCCTAGTTATCCCAATTGCGTAAGTAACTGTCTCAAACTTCCCCAACTACCTCCTCATCCATATAAAAGAGGAACAAATGAAAGAAAAATGATCTGGGAGATCTTATATTTTGAATCTTAATTATTTTGGGTGAAGCTTTGGGATATTAAACACACCCTCATGTTGTCCATGTAAAAACAAGATTCAAAATCTCCTTTATGCCATGTCTGCAAAATTCCATATCCCATATCTGGAATATAGCTTTTCCAGCCATCCTTGTGACTTCTATTGTGTTAGAGAATTCTAGGGATTCTCTTGGGAATATTTTTTAAGAAGGAAACCAGATTGGAATTTGTGTGTTTGAAGGCTCGGGTGGAAGAAATATGATCTCAGTTTCAGAATGGTGCCGCATCAAGACTTAGGTGATATCTTCTTATTTGCATCTTGTTGTTACTTATATATAAAAGAATTTTCTTTTTCATCCAATATTAATTGTTCAATCAATGTTTATGAATGTTTAATTTGGATGTGTAATTCTACAAGTTTCTTTATAATTTCAATCTTTGCAACAGTAACTGCTCTCCATTAGTTCTTGATTCACTTACAAGTTATCTATTGAAGATTTGAATGAAAATATTGGAGTATATACAAGTCAAAGGTTTCTTCATTAAACGATTGGAACTGAGTAAGTCAATCCCTAACTTATTTGTTTATTCAAAGATTATCTATAAAGATTGTAAATTGTTCTTGTATGAATTTGTTGGCTTTATTTTATGGGTACCTCTCTGTGGTGATCCTTCCCAAAGATTACTAGGGTTGTAAATATTCGAGACATAGCAAGGCGAGCTTATGAACCAAGCTAATTCATAGTGACATTTGTGAGCCTCTGGCCACCCATTCCCTTAGCGGAGCTAAGTACTTATTGCATTCACGGATGAATCTTCCCACTTCCTTTGGATATACACAATTCAATCCAATGATGAGTGTTTGGAAAATTCAAGGAATTTAAATATTTCATGGAAAATCAAAGAAAGAAAGAGACTAAGTGTATCAAGATTGATGGTGAACCATAATATACCAACAATGATTACCAATTATTTCTCATTTTTAAATACATCTCTTTGCAATGGAACGTTCCCTGCACTCTATACTTGAATATGTTCCTACACTCCACAGTTGAATGTAGTACCTAAATGGAAGAATAGATGGAGATGTTTGATGCATGCTTCACTCCAAGAAAATGGAACTTACATTTTGGGGAGAAGCAATTTTCTATGCATATGACATCATTGATCACCTACTCGTGTATTCCATATGATAAAGGAATGGAAAAAACTTCTAATTCATGTTTCATAATTTTCAAATCAAATGTATGGTCCATACTCCTAGTGAAATGAAAACCATATTAGAACCAAAAAATCACTAATTTTGTCTAGTAGGCTACAATGAAGTTTTACATCAATCTGATTTAGATACATTGAATTTTTACATGGATCTAATTTAGGCTGCAATCAAGTATTACAACTTCTTGAATGTTCGATCTGATTTAGATACTCTTCCTCAAGCTAGGTCAAGGCCTACGCCCAAGTGGACCATCTCCAAATTGGTATATGTTGTTGATTTCCTCACAATTCCATCAAAGCACCGCGAGGACCCCCCTCCACCATGAGGTCTTCTTTCTATGGTTCATGATACACACATTGAATGAATTCCCTTTGGTGCTACCATCTTAAGGTTTATCGGGCTAGAAGTCAAGAGACATTTCCAACATATTAGTGGCATAAATGTGAAGCTCACAATGTATCTTACAGAACAAGCCCATTCATCTTTGTGAGAATAGCCACAAGGCCAACAAGGGTGTGATCGAGGTATTAGTATCAATCCTTAAATCAAGTATTATCTCAGTTCAACAAGTTCACAAATGTGTTGGCAAATAAAAAAAAGTTCATTTGGAAATTGTTAGAGACAATTACACTCATAAATAAAGTAGATTTGTGGCATATTTTTCCAGCATATAGGTCACCCACAGTCCTATAGCATGAGTGAATTTACAATAACGATATGGCATACTCCAAAAAACATTCCAAAGTTGAGTTTGAGGGGAATTCTAGAATGGAAAAGGGTGTTCATACAAGATCATAACAGATATGTTTCTATGGAGTTATCAACATATCACATCCATAATAGAGTTCCAAACTATACAACATGTTTCATGAACATAAGGATACAAAAACAATTGGGTTGACCTTTAGTGAAAAGACTAAAAGGTGTCCAAACTAAACCATTCAATACCTGATCCGACCTATCCTTTTTATTTGTTGTTAGTAAAGAACATTTTAATACACATATTATATTGCACATGGTACTATGAAGATCCCCATATGGAGTGTTGGTTATGCATCCAACACACTTGTTGGAAATTATTAATGTTGTTTGTTATATATTGGAGAGATTGCTCATCATGGAAGAGGTTTGATTAGGAGTATTATCCACATAAAAGAGGAGATCATTAACACCATTTATGGAGTGCCCCAATTTCAATGAAGTTACATGGCATCCAACCTTCAAGGAACCTTCAAATGACTCATTATTCCTTGAATTATGGATATAGAGAGTTTCCATTAATTTATTGTATAGCACTGGAGAAAAAAGGATATGATAACCACTTATTATTGGAAGGTTGTTGATGAGGTTGAAAGGTTTTATTACTTTCCCTTGGATGGAGAGTTTTTCATCCCTTGAAGAAAGAGCTCAAGGAGAAAGACATCCACCTTATTAGGGCTATATTTCGTTACACTTTGGAGCATATTTGATGGTTTTACACCCTATATCAAGAAAGTCGTCCCACTCTTAGAGATTCATTTCCACAAATTTTCATTCATTATCAACGAAGGTCCCTTAAGAACAACATTATTTTGAGAAAATATGGATTTTGTGGCATATGGGTCATCGAACATGCTTACTTGATGGAGATATTTGGTGTTGGATAGGATTTTCATGGTTTCCCATGCTAGGGTTTTGGAAAGATTGAATATTGTACCATCTTTGAGATGTTGGAAGTTAGGAGAATATAAGGGGAAACATAAACATCTTGGATGTTCTTAGAGAGATTGATCTTATGCGATGCTAGGAATTGCTCTTGTGATAAGTAGGGTTTGTTTTATATGTGTACATTGTAAAACCTAGAGAAGAATGTGATGTTAAAGATGATGATGCTTCTTGTTGATGTATTTGTAACTTCGGAAGATATTCACTTGTATATTGTATGTATCACATTTGTATTTTATTGTATCCCCAACAGAGATGTATTATTCCTCCGATTGGAAGTGTCGTCAGTTGTACTTGCAAGTTTCATAAGTTATATTGTAAGTGTCGTAACTTATACTTGATGGGTTATTAGACCACCTTGATGGGGTCGGCCCTGTATGAGTCATGTGGGTTAAAGGGTTATTAGACCACCCTAGTGGGGTCGGCCTAGTTAGTATTATGTGAAGTGGTTAAGTTGGGGCCGACCTAGTTGAGTAAAGGTCAAGTGAAAGTAAAAGTATAAATAGAGAGTGTGACTCTCTCATTTGACACATTCTATTATTCACTCACTTCGCATTAGTGAGAGAGAGGAGGAGTGCGCACAAGTGGAGGAGGATCATGCTGCTGAAGATATCCATCTCTTGGGTTTGATCATTGTGATCCTTGTATTGGTTCTTATTCTATCTCTGAGGAAATTGTGGGGTTTTTCACCTTCTTGGTTTTCCCCGGTGAAATGTTTTGTGTCTCTTGTCTCTTGTCTCTTGTCTCTTATGCTTGATATGTTGTACATGTTGTTCATTTAGTTAATATCCTAGATTAGAATGAATTAAATGATGAAAAACTAACATGGTATCAGAGCCATCCTGAAGGAAGGCATGGTATGGCATTTATGAGACTTGTTGCACTTGCGACAAATTGGAAGTTAGGGCTTGATATAGAAAAAATCAGTCATCGTAGAACTTTCGCTATAAATCCATTTTGGCGAAGTTTAAGTATCTGAAACTTCTACAGGTTGTAGATAACATCCCCATGTATCTTGTGTCCAAAGAAAAACATCTAATTCGTTGTACTTTATGTTTTATGATCAGTACAAGCTAGGGTTTTTGCCTCTTCCAGATCTCAGTCATAAATAGGTGACATAGGAAAAAAGGTCACAACTTGGGCTAGGAAGATCCAAATGAAATTTCGATAAAAGTGATAGGTAGGGAAGGGACTGTACTTTCACAGTTCCTCTTTTTAGAGACCTAAGTTGAAACAGCGACATGTGGCACTCCATACAAGTTCGCTCTCCTGTTTTATCCCATAAACAGATCATGTTGCGACACTTGGAATAACTCTCTCCCAGAGAATCCAATTGAGGTCAGACCTATAGGGTTGGAAAGATGACAGGTCAGGATACCACAGGACGAAGTTTCAGACCCTGTGGATTCGTAATTTCAGAGATGCACCAGAAACAATAAGGTGCATATTTCTGTCAAAACAGAATTGGATTCTGAGCACCTTCATTCTTGGCTTGTCACTGCTACGGGAATTTAGGGCTTCGAAGAAAGTTGGAAATTTTGGAATCGGAGACCACAGCTGAATGCTTCTCATCAAAATCCAAATTTAGAGACCAAGATCGAATTTTTTGGTTGGGCATAAGGTCGAGCTTGATCAAACCCTAGTTCGGGATTTTGATCGGAAAGGTGGAAAATTAGGGCTTCTACAAAAGTTGGAATTTTTGAAATCTGTGACCACAGCTGGAATCTCCTCAGAAAAATCAAAATTTAGAACACAAGATCGAACCTTTTGGATGGGAAGAAGACCGGGATTTATCAAACCCTAGTTAAGGATCCTATCGAGAAGATCCTGAAGTTTCAAAGGCAATTTTGAGGGGTCAAATTTTGCAGTTTTCAAAATTGAAGTATACCAGCTTGATCAGCTCAGCAAGACACATCTTCTCATCCAATCAGAAGTTTGAAATTCAAAGTTTGAATATTTAGGGTTTCTTTGACAAACCCTAATCCAACTCCAGATCCAATTTCAGCAAATCAAAGTGGATTGGGTTAATCCTAGAAGAGAATGAATTGGACACCTGCATAAGTGAAGAAGTTCCAGTTTCAGAGGGAGATGAGGTTAAGGCCTTACATAAGAAAACTACAAGCAACCTCGATAGGTATGACTTGAGGAGTTACAGGTATGTTTCGAAATATGTTCATGATTAAGTTTATGATATGTTTGTCTTCATATTATTAAGGTTAGTAACAATCTTGATTAATTTTAGACTTGTCTTATCACCCTAGTAAAAGTATGAATACATGTGAATGATAGAAGACATTCATTGATTAGGGTTATGACACTTATGATTGTACTAATGCACTGTGGTGTTGTATGAGATTGATGTTGTCCGCTAACATGTAAGGTACATCAAGAAAGACAAAATCAAGTTCTAGATCAAAAACATATGACCATGGTGACATGAAGACAAAGACTCATGAAGCTCTACTTATGAGGTATGTATAATTTTGGTTCTACAATCGTTAACTTATGAGTTATGCAGGTTACTAAGCACAAGTCATTGAAGAGAACAAGAAGACATTGTTTGGGTATGTTAGACATAACTAGCAAACATGATAACCAGGTATGTTTTTCCTATATCAAGTTAGAATCCTACCTTGTGTTAGGATCTTATACTTTTGTATGAATGATAATGATTATTCTTGAAATTTAGAAGTTTTAGTAATCAAGGGTTTATGCATATTATATTTCTTACTTTGATTGATGATATGACTAACTAGAAGAGTCCTATGGTCAAATAAGAATATGCATGAGTAAAACAAGTCTTCCCTGAAACCTTGAATACTAACACTTACCTATGTATGAAATGATCATGACCATACATATTTAAGATTATTTAGAATCATAATGTTTTGATAGTATTGATATTATACTAATGTATGTATGGTTATGTATGAGATATTGAGGATAACACAATGATGACACTAGTGCACACTTAAGCATGCATAGTGGTCCAGGATGGATATAAGTTCAAGGACAGGTAATCCAGGAAGCAAAGATCAAGAGGGAGCTCACTCTAGTAGTTCCTGCAAGGAAGCAAAGATTGAGAGGGAGTCCACCCTAAAACTAAACAAAGATAAGTCTTTGAATTGTCATACATATGATTACTTAAATGATGCTTTCCAATCATACTTATGTTCCTAGATTTAGGTGGTGTATTATGCATATTAGAATAATTGCATTAATGAATAGTATACTACTAATATGCATGTAATGGGTAAGTGGCCTATGGCACTGTACAACATTCCATTGCTACTTATCTAGAATGAAACCTCTTTGTTGACATGTTGGGAGTAGTGCAAACTCTTAACAATGTTCTGGTAGAGATGGAAGGCATCTAGAAAGGTACGGGATATGGATAAATGTTGTATTGAAGCATTGGCTAAGATAATTGCGTGATTGTATGACATATGTATTTATGCATAAGAATGTGTGTTTTTTTTTAAACTATGAGAAGTTTCTAATCATGCAATTGAATTTGACTTGTAGGAAAGATCATGTACAATCACCTAGAAAAAAGAAGGACTACAACATTTGATCCAGCAACGAAGTTCAAGAAAACTATCTATTGAAGATATTGAAGAATCTGAAGTTCTCGGGATCCGGGATGAAGTAATGGAAGAATTCCATGATTGAAGAGTACCATTCGATCATGAAGAATGATGTCTAGGATGTGGTCCCGAGATTAGAAGGGAAGTCTGTTATGACTTCCAAGTGGATCTATAAGATCAAGCATGCTGCAGATGGTAGCATAGAGAAATACAAGGCAAGGTTTGTAGCTCGTGGCTTCTCCCAAAAAGAGGGAATAGACTATGAAGAGACTTTTGCACCTGTAGCCAGATACACCTCCATCAGAACAATACTTGCTCTGGCTGCAGTGATGAAGTGGACGATACACCAAATGGATATGGTGTAGTCGAAGAGGAAGTGTATGTGGAGCAGCCACTCAGTTTTGAGACACATGAGAGGGAATCATATGTGTGTAGATTGAAGAAATCCTTGTATGGCTTGAAGCAAGCTCCTAGGACTTGGTATGGTAGGATAGACAACTTTCTATCCAGTTTAGGCTTTACCAAGAGTAAAGCGGATTCCAACCTTTACTACAAGGTTGAGGAAGGCAATCCAGTGATACTACTATTGTATGTGGATGACCTATTTGTTACAGGTGAGGATAGGTTGATTTCCGACACGAAGAGGAAGCTTGATGCCGAGTTCGAGATGAAGGACTTGGGGATGATGCACTACTTTCTAGGCATGGAAGTGTGGCAGAGTGCAGATGGAATCTTTCTTAGACAAGGGAAGTATGCAGTAGAGATCCTAAAGCGGTTCAAGATGATGGACTGCAAGGCCATGGGCACACCTATGGCATCGAACTTGAAGCTTATGTGTGATGCTTCATCTGATCCAGTTGATGGCACGGTGTATCGTCAGATGATTGGGTCCTTGATGTACCTGATGAACACGAGACCAGATATTTGCTTTGCGGTGAACACATTGAGCCAGTTCCTAACAGATCCCAGAGGTGTTCACCTTGTTGTTGTAAAGCATATTCTGAGGTACCTGGAGGGTACAATTGACTATGGGCTCAAGTATGATGTGAATCAAAAGTTTAACCTGGAGGGTTATGTTATTCAGATTGGGCAGGCAGTGCTGCAGATAAGAAGAGCACTTCTGGGTGCTTCTTCAGTATGGGATCAGGTGTGATCTCTTGGTTAAGCAGGAAGCAGTCCTGCGTAGCACTGAGTACAGCCGAAGCAGAGTATGTCGCAGCTTGTTCGGCTAGTTGTGAGGAAGTATGGATGAGGATGCTACTGTCTAAGTTATTTGATCTCCCATTGGATGCTACCTGTATCTTTTGTGGCAACCAGAGTTGTGTGAAGTTGTCTAAGAACCCAATGTTCCATGACAGGTTGAAGCACATCGAGATCAAATATCACTATATCAGGGATATGGTGCAGAGAGGAGAAATGAAGCTCCTGTATGTTGCAACGGATGAGCAGGTTGCAGATGTGTTGACAAAACCACTAGCCAGAGTGAAGTTTGAGTACTTCAGAGAGACACTTGGTGTTCTTCATATTGAAGATACTTCGAGGAAGAAGTGATGGGACACATTTGCAGGAGCCATTCCAAGCATGGTGATAGGAGGATCCTTCACATGGCTGTGGATGTAAGTGTTGTGTGATGAGCATCAGGACGATGCTCTAGTTACTGCTTTGGATATGCATCAGTTGGATGCTTTGTATGATCAGTTGGATCATGTATGATGACATGCATCAGGACGATGCAGTGACAATGATCACGATGATCATGTGTGATGAGTATTAGGATGATACTCTGGATGATATGCATCAGGACGATGCGGTGATGATGATCATGATGATCATGTGTGATGAGTATCAGGACGATGCTCTAGATGATATGCATCAGGACGATGCAGTGACGATGATCAGGATGATCATGTGTGATGAGTATCAGGACGGTGCTCTGGATGATATGCATCAAGACGATGCAGTGACGATGATCAGGATGATCATGTGATGATATACATCAGGATGATGTATGGTGAGTATTAGGTTGATACTCTGTGGCCGTGGACAAGTTGTGCGAGGGTAGCATGTAATACGTCCTGGAGATCCGGACAGGTTGTGCTAGTCACGTAAAAGGCCTCAGATGCTCTTTAGAGATCTTGTTGGGAAAGACACTCTTTTAATGTTTTGCTAGACCACATGTAATACGTCCTGGATATCCAGACAGGTTGTGCTAGTCACATAAAAAGCCTTGGATGCTCTTTAGAGATCTTGCTGGGCATGACACTCTTTTAAGGTTTTGTGGGGACCACATGTAATACATCCTGGAGATCCGAACAGGTTGTGCTATTCACGTAAAAGGCCTCAGATGCTCTTTAGAGATCTTGTTGTGCAAGACACTCTTTTAAGGTTTTGTGGTGGGGGTCACATGTAATACGTCCTGGAGATCCGGACAGGTTGTGCTAGTCACGTAAAAGGCCTCGGATGCTCTTTAGAGATCTTGCTAGGCAAGACACTCTTTTAAGGTTTTGTGACAGTCACATGTAAGTGGACCTGGGAGATCTTTCCGGTCATGCTTCGGCACATAAAGGATCCTGGGATACTCTTTCGAGGCATTGTGACACACGTAATAAGTCATGAGGATTCCACAGTATGGCCAGTATTGATGAAGACCTACAGGAGGTGTGTTGTTGCAGCAACATCCCCCCCAAAAAAATTTGTAGATATTGGGGCCCCTCCTTTCATTTTCCTAGAAAGACTGCCTAAAAAAAGGTTAAGTCTCCTTTAAAAACTTTTTGGACTTAGTTTTTGTTTCAACTAAGGAATCTGCTTTAAAAAATTGAAGTTTTTCTTCTAAGTCAAAACTCGCAATTCTTTCCCGAAACTGCGGATGAACTCAAAATTATCTCCTGAAACAGCGGAAGAACTTGGGATTCTCTCCCAAAACTGAGAAAAGACTTAAAGTTGATCCTCGAAACAGCGAAAACACTTAGCGTTTCTGAAACTTCGGAAGAACTCAAAATTCTCTCCCAAAACTACAGATGAACTCAGCATTCTCACCCGAAACAGCGAAAGAACTTGGGATTCTCTCCCGAAATTGCGGAAACGTTCGTCAAGTGTTGTCGCAGTAAGTTGTTCTTTTCCCCAAGTTACTCGATCATTCACATTTCAAAAAAGACTTAACAAAGTCATTCGTCAATCTTGGAAAGACTTACTCATTCTTTCGGCAACTTCGGGACAACTCGGCAAAACTCGCCACGATAAACTTTTGGGAGAGTGAATTTCGGAAGAACTCACAAAGTCCTCCCAAAACGTCGAAACAACTCACCAAACTTTTCTGCCAATACGGAGCGTCTTTTTCATCTCTCCCGCAACAAGAAAATGCCTTGCCAAGTCTCCCGCCCTTCAAGAGGAAATCATGAGTTCTGGCCGCAACTGCGGACGAAACTCTCGAGTCCTCACCGCAATGGATGGTCACGCTTAAATGCCAAGTGGGTTTGAAAAGACCGCGTCGTACAAGCATTAAACTCTGTTTTAATGTCGTCACCTACCCGTTTAAATGCCTGCACGTATCAAGCTTTATATAAGGGCGGTGGGGTTCATTGTTCCCATTGTTAGTTTTTTATTCAAAGAACGTCGTTTGGGAGATTGCGTCGTTTCGCTCCAGCTCGACTCATTCACCACCGTGTCAACCTTGCTCCACCATTGTTTCGTCTCCAGGTAGGTTTTTCAATCGTTATCTTTGTCTTATCTATACGTGAGTTGTTTCTTGGGTGTTTTCCCGTTTCATAACGTGTTCGATAGGCACTGGTATCATGTATCCTTTTAAAGAGTTTACGGCCGCTGTGGCCCGCATAAATTTCTCATTGCTGACAACTGTGAGTCATAACCATGACTAGTCATTCGCATTTGGCCCTTTGTCTCTGACTCGTTCAAACTTGTTTTTTTCCACCGGCTGCATTTCTGTCGTACTCCTACCCAGATTTACTCAAACCCAAGTTTTATGCCGGCTACATGCCGCTTCTCAAATATTATCAAACCTAATATAGCATTAGTAATAGTCGGGTGAGATACTCAATCACTCGCTTGTTCGACTCAGATAACGTTTGTTGAAAATGGTTTCATGTTTTCATTTTCCTCATAGGATTTTCCACTCCAGGACAGCCTACCATTGGCCGTTAGAAGTGCCATGATGGAGGACATCCTATATCCAAAGACTAGGTGGGAAGTAGGTGTTACATGTCGTATGCCTACCTTTTCGGAAGCATTTCAAAAGTTCCTAACCGGGCATTGTCTCCCTAGAAAAATCAAGTCTGAGGACCATATTTTGTTTTCTTGGATAATCTATGTTTGGTATGCTTCCCAGCATGCAGCCTTATAATTTTGTTTATATTTATCATTAGCATGCTAAAACTGTCTTACTCTATGTCGCACTCTCATAATGTGTTACAATTTTATACTCATTCACATATGGTTGCTGACAGGGATAAGCCATGATGCCAAAAGGTGGTAGAAAGAAAGCTAAAGTGATGGAACCAGAGCCACTGCAACCAAGGATTGAATTTTTTTTCCAAGACACTAAGTGTACCACCGATGTTCCTCCTGAGGTCCGTTGGGGAGATGTTTACCGGATGATCAGGGACCAAGATATCCCAGACATGTTATTGGAGGAAGAACAAATCTACCTCAACATCAGAACTTCCGGCATAACCAGGGCTTCTACTCGCCCTGAATTGTTCCCGTGCTCTGAAGTGATCGGATGGATATTGGAACATGCCAACCCTCAAAAAAGAGTGTTGCATGACAGCAAGGGAGAGCCTTTCGCTTCATTCTATCCAGCTTATCTTGTAGCGGCCTACAAATTATCACGTCCCCATCAAGCTCTAAATGATGAATGGCTGGGACAGGTGAATAATATTGAGATGGCTAAAAGGTTGTTGGTCATAGCCAAGCAGCTGAGGAAGAGAGATAATGATGAATATGACGGTCAGAGCTTAAGACCTCCTTTTAGATTAATTGCCCTGATGTTATGCAGAATTTTCGGCATGCCCGATGGCACTGTATATAGGATACAGTGGGCTCCCATCATCCACTTCATAGCATTCAAAGGAACTGTGTTTGATTGGGCTACTATTCTTTCGGATAGTTTGGCATCCATAGTGGTCGCAGCTAGAGAAGGTTTGGCCTTAAAAAAGTCAGAATTTTACATGCCTTCATATCTTATTGACTGCATTTTGGCCAAGCTCTCTTTCCCCAGGCTAGGTGGCAAGTGGGATCTGACGATCTCTTTAATCTCTTTTTAATTAAATTAAGAACATAAAGCTGTACATAAATTATCAACCAAGGGATACAAAAGCTTACGAGCTACCAAGCAAAATATATGCTAGACACTGTAACTTGGAAGATCTTAACACAGAGTAGATTAATAAATTACTGAATCAGAATTAGGATATAATATTTTGGTGAATGGACTCCTAAGAGCCAGTAGTAACATAGGAGTATGTCAAAAAGGAGTCAAAAACAGAGTAGAAAGGAGGAACAAAAAGGGTCATATGCATATCCCATCATCTCCCCCCAACCAAAGGGTTTGCATGTCCCTATGCAAACTAAGACTGTGATCCACTGACAAGGGTACTTGGAGAACTGCTTAGGCATTCATCACTCAACTTAAAGGAGGAATGGCCACCTTCTGTTATGCCGTAAAAACCTTTCTATTCTCCCATAATTCTGAAAAACTCATTGTCTTCCCCATCCACTACAGGGCACCAAAGTATAGGAAAGTGAAATCTGAGCCCAATCCAATTGGCTCTCTGGGTGCTTAGGCAATCAAAGTAGACTTGTATTCTGTCCAGGGCTCGCTTAAACATCCTAATAGAGAAGGGATCCTTCCTTCTTAAATCCATGCTCAAAGCATTAATCCTTCTTCGTAAACAAAGCATCACTTCCAACCTGTGAAAAGGAATCCAGCTCCTACATTCATGAACAATTTTAGACTGAGCAGATTCCGGGAGAGTAACAAATGTTGAATCTTGCATAACCTGGTTCCTGGCCATAAATAACTTTTCAACTGAGGGGGAACCTCTCACCCAAAGGGTATCTTCCCATTCAATATTTTCTACAGCAGTGGCTGCATTGTTCCATCTCAAATGATTTCTCATGAAAGACATGAATGCCCTCAGTTGTACTTCCCCAACATGAGGGTTTGGATCCCAATCTTCATAATCAGTCATAACTAGGTTATGCATATATACCTCACACAGAAAATCCCGTTCTTCGTCATTACTCCTGGCAAAGGCATCAACAAACTGGGCTTCTGTCTCAATATGATCATTATAGCCCATAGTCACCATTGACAACCTAAAAGATATAAGTTGTTCTTTTAAAAACACAGAATACAAATTCGAAAGGGGTCTTAGATTCCTCATGGAATGAGCCAGATAATTCATATATTCTTTTTCAAATTTTAATTTTTCCACTTCTTGACCAAGCCTTCTTGTAGCCATGGCGTAATTTTGTCTCTACAGCTGTTCTGTAATTGTCTCCTGTTCTTTTCCTTTTTTTTATCACGGGCCAATTTTAATTGTCTCTCCAGGTCTCCTGCTACCGCCTGTAGCTGAACTACCATTTCCTCTAAATATTTTATCCGGGCTTCGTCGAAAGGATTTTCTTCATGTAGCTCTTGGCCTCCTGGACTTCCTATTTCCAAATCTTCTTGTTATTTTGCTTCAGAATCTTCATTTGGCTCCATATTTCTTTCCTGCATGCTATCCTCTATTTCTTCATCTCTGTAATTTTCATTTTGTTCATTTTCCCATGCTACATCCTCCAATAAGGGGTCCATCTTATATCTCTCCATCTTCTGAACTTGCTCTTGTAAGGACGCCACTTCTTCTATTTTCTTTTGATAGGAGATTTTCAAAGTCTTGTGATCCTTCTTCAATTCTCCATATGCCTTACAATACTTGCATAATAGGAAATAATGGAATCTCCTAATCCTGCTACCTTTGGATTTTATGAACAAAGCCGACCATTGTTTTTCTCCCTTCTGTTGCTTTTCCATGTTCTGCAACCCTAATTGATCTTCTTGGTCTTTACTGGTACTTCCTGTTAAAATGAATACTTCCCGTTCTGCCTCTATTTTCTTATTCCGGCCCAGCAATTCTTTCTGATTTTGTCACCCTCCCTGAGCTCTAGATCTTGTCCGAGTATGAGGTCCTTCTATTAAGCAACATGGGGTTTCGACTTGAAGGCTTCTCATTGGGACTACCTGGACTGGTTTCTCCTGTTGGATCTCTGGGGTAATTTCCAGTACTTTCTTCTTCTTTTTTCTTGTCTGACCCACACTCAAGGATGTACCCACAAACGATTCCCAGGTCTGGTCCTGTTCCTGTAGGGCATCTTCTACCAATAACTTGATCAACCCGTGATGAGCCAGGCTTCTGTCTGGATTATTACTGTTTTTTACCATTTTGCTCATTGATTCTAGGGACTTCCACAGAAAGTATGGCATGTCAATGTATTTCTGATGCCTTAAGTGGTTCAAGATTTTAAAGTGATAAGCAAAAATTAAGCTGAACCAACCTTCACATGTGATAAATTTGATTACACAGAGTGCCACTTTGCTCCATGGAACCGGTAATGAAGTTCGCTTTGTCCCCTTTTCCGTCCCTTGCAGCAATTCACCAGGTTCCACAAATGCATCAATCAGAGGTTTTATCGACACCCATTTTTCAAACCACTTCTCGCCTATCTGTGGTAATCCAGAGACCCTCGCGACCGTCATCTTATCCGCTGGAATTCTCAATCCCCGCACTTCTGCAACTCTACCATCATATGTGAGTGCAAACTCCATAGCAATTGCAGCGTCTCCTTTCTTCATTCTGTCAAAATATGCCAGCCATCCAGCCTGCGGGAAAATTGTTTTTACCTCTTTGTTCCCATAAACCATACCCAGGCTTCCTGGTTCGCTCCTGATTTCCCCTTTCATTGCGTTCCTCTTCTTATTGCCTCCCCAAAGTGTTTACAGTTTCTCAAGTCCTTGCTGATTCCGGGAGAAAATTGGATTTTGGGCTTGAACATGGGTGGATTATTAATACAGGTCTAGCTAAGAGTTCATGAATGGTGGAATTATCAGACACTAACTAGTTTTACCGATTTTTTAAAGATGCCCCCAATTCTCCCCCCCCAACTAACTCAACACACGTCCTCGTGTGGCACTAACTAGCATGATAGAATGACCCGTCCTTCTGTACTTATCAAATGCCAATGAAAGATGGGTACGTACCTGCCTTACCTGAGAAGAGATGAGTAGAGTACAAATCCAATTGGTTGCGATAATTGGACTGAATGGTGAATGGAAGGTTCGCCAGTTGTAGCGTTGATGGTCTTCTGTGAGGCTGACAAATTGTGATGATCTTTCTGGTAGCAGTCCTGTCAAATAGAATTGGATATGACTTCAGTTTGGCTGCTGAAAAGGATCTGTAATGCCACAGTTCAACTGATGATTGTTCCGGTTTTATTTTCCGGCGACATCGAGTGATGATGGGTCCGTACAGAGAAATGAGGTGCCGCCATATGAATGTGGCATGGAAGGTGGCTGAAAGTATGACCGTTGGAGCACTGGAAAAATCGGGAAGGAGCCGGTGCATTATAAGAAATGATTCTGTGGTATCTCGAAAAGTGTGGAAACTAGATGGGGGTTATGTACCGGAACGGAAAAGGTTTGGGCGTGGAACAGAAAGGGTAGTGATGATAGAATGGAACATGCTCTGGGGTGCGGCGGAACATGTGTTGAAGTGGAGCGGAAGAGTGTTTAGGTAACGGAATGGAAAGGTTCTGTAATGCAGCGGAACCGGTTCCGTAATAAAGTGGAAAGGTTTTGTAATGTAGCGGAAAGGTTTGTTTTAATGACGGAACAGAAAGGTTCTGTAATACAGCGGAACAGGTTCCATAATAAAGCGGAAGGGTTCTATAATGTAGCGGAAAGGTTTTGATGACGGAACATAAAGGTTCTGTAATACAGCGGAACAGGTTCCGTAATAAAGCGGAAGGGTTTTGTAATGTAGCGGAACATGTTCCGTAATAAATGGTTTTATTCCAGAAAGCAGGGCCATCCAAAAGCGAACAGGAGAGGAGTGGAATAAACAAGGGGAACTAGGATAGAATGTCCCTGTAGCAAATAAACAGATAGACTTATTAGAATCTGAAAAAAAAATTATTTTATTTCATTTTTTAGGTTGTGTCCCAGTAGGATTTTCACAGTCCATTTTCCTTCTTTTTTCTCTCTCTTTAGGGATGCGTCCCAGAAGGATTTTCACAGTCCATTTTTCTTTTTTCTTTTTTTCTTTTTATTCTTCAGAGATTGAACTAGTGATCTGGAAATCATTGGTGCACCAGCAGGCAGCAATGTTGCGGATGAACGCCTCTTTGGACAATGGTTTCTTATAAGGTCTTAGTCTGTGACCATTGGCCATAAGAAACGTACCTTCACCATCAATGGTTCTGAGTCGTATTGTACCATTATCAAAAATTGTTTCAATCTCATATGGTCCCAGCTAGCGAGTATGAAGTTTCCCTTTGAACTTTTTGAATCTGGAGTCGTAGAGAAGAGCCCAGTCACCCTCTTGAAAATGCTTAGTTTTGATGAATTCATCATGCCATCTGGTTCGTTGTTGTTGTACAATGGTTGTACATTCTATGGCAGCCAGGTGTAATTCATCAAGTTCATTAAGCTGCTGTAGGCGAGTATGTTGAGCCTGTGATAAATCCATGCCTAATTGAAATGCAGTTCTTAATGTCTTAATCTCAACCTATTGGTAGGGTGACTTGTTTGCCATAAACTAATTGATAAGGACTCAAACCTATTGTGCTTCTCCAGGCTATTCTGTAGGCCCATAAGGCGTCAAGCAGCCTATCAGCCCAGTCTCTTTGATGAAGTTGGACAGTCTTTGTGAGCACAGCTTCCAGAATTCTGTTTGTGCCTTCTACTTGCCCATTTGCCCGAGGGTGATATGGTGAGGTTACCCTATGCTTGATATGATATTTCATTGTGAGAGCTTTGATAAGTTTAGATGTAAATTGAGAGCCTCCATCAGTAACAATCTCCCTCGGAACTCCAAACCTTGTGAAGATCTCTGCATATAGAAAGTTTGAGACTGCCTGCTCTGTTACCCTTGGAAGTGCCTTTGCCTCCACCCATTTAGTTACATAATCTGTGCATACTAAAATGTAGGAGTTCTGTCTGGATGGAGGTTTGATAGGACCAACAAAATCTAATGCCCACTTCTCAAATGGTTCCACCACCAGCTGAGTTTGAAGTGGCATTTCATCGGACTGAAGTGGCTGCCCCATCCTTTGACAACTATCACAACTCTGGACATATTCCCTGGTATCTTTGAATATTGTAGGCTAGTAATATCCCAGTTGCAAAATCTTATGGGTTGTTCGTTTATCAGCAAAGTGTCCTCCACATGGACCATCATGACAGGTTCTCAAGATTGGATAAATTTCATCTTCACGAACACATCGACGGATCACCAAGTCTGGTCCTGTATAAAACAAATAGCCATCAATCCATGAAAATCTACTGCTACGTTGCACAATCCTCTTCTTTTCTTTTGATGTCATATGCCCCGGAAGTCTTCCTGCAGCCAAATAATTTGCTACATCTGCAAACCAAGGAACATTAGTAGAAATACCAAACAAATATTCGTCTGGAAAAGAATCATCCACCAGTTGAGATTCTTCATCAGTAGTTATTCTTGAAAGAAAATCAGCAACCACATTAGTTTTACCAAGTCTGTCCATTATTGAAATATCAAATTCTTGTAGCAACAACAGCCACCTAATGACTCTGCCATTTGTGATGGATTTATTCATGAGATATTTAATGGCAGAGTGGTCGGTATGGACAGTTACTGGGTATCCTGTAATGTAATGGCGAAATTTATTTATGGCGTAGATGACAGCCAGGAACTCTTTCTCAGTCATAGTGTAATTAAGTTCAGCAGCAGTTAGATTTTTACTGATAAAATATATGGCATAGGGATTCTGATTTTCTTACTGGCCCAGGACTCCTCCTATGGAAGTATCAGAGGCATGTGTAGAAATTAGGAAGGGTAGTGACCAATTTGGACCTCGTGGATAGGTGCAGTAGAGACTTTCTGTTTTAAGTTTTCCCATGCTACTTGGCAATCTTTTGTCCATTCAAATTGTTTATTTTTAGACATGAGCAGAAATAAAGGACTAGCAATCTTTGAAAAGTTTTGCACAAATCCTCTATAATAACCTACATATCCAATTAAACCGCGTACCTATTTTTGTGTGGATGGGACTGATAAATTACTGATTACCTGGATTTTTGCTGGGTCTACTCGAATGCCCTCCGGAGATATAAGATGACCCAAAACAACGCCCTGGGTAAGCATCATTCTGCATTTCTCACTACTGAGACATAGGTTCACCTCTTTGCATCGTGTAAGTACTTTGTCCAAATTATTCAAGGCTACTGCAAAATCTTCACCATGGGAGGTGAAATCATCCATAAAAACTTCCATAGTGTCATGAATCAGATCAGAAAATATGCTGAGAACAGCCCGCTGAAATGTAACAAGGGCATTGCATAACCCGAAAGGTAGCACTTTATATGCAAAGGTGCCCCATGGGCATGTGAATGTCGTTTTTTCTTGGTCCTCTAGTGCTATCCTGATCTGGTTATATCCACTGAACCCATCTAGAAAAGAAAAATACTTTCTCCCTGCTAATGTATCCAACACCTGATCGATGAAGGGTAACGAAAAATGATCCTTATGCGTGGCTTTGTTTAATTCTCTGTAATCAACACAACACGCCACTTCCCGTTCTTCTTGGGCACCATCACCAGTGGAGACACCCACTTGCTATCAGAGATGGGATAAATAAAATTTGTAGCCAACAACTTCTGTAATTCCTCTTTGACTACCTCTCTGAGTGCCGGATTCATCTTGCGCTGAGGTTGTCTGATGGGTCTAGAATCCTCCTTAGTATAGATATGGTGTAGGCACAGGTCAGGGTGTAGACCTTTCATGTCACTATAATCCCAAGCATATGCAGACTTATGTTTCTTTAACACTGCAGTTAGTTGTTCTGTTTCCTGCTCTGACAATGTGTAGCTAATCTTCAGGAGCTTGCCAGGTTCAATTTCCACTTCCCTAATTCCAGACTCCACATCAGGGATAGCGGCCTTATTAGATGAGCTCAGAGTACTGTCAATTTGTTGAGTGGCGCAAACTACACTGAACAACTCCACGAAGTCTCCTGAGGAATTAGAAGAAATAAATTGACTGAGCAGATCATCCTCAGTTAATTGTTTTGCTGCCATTGTTTGGTCAATCATGTACAGTTGTAGGGTGTCTTCTGCTTGCTCAATTCCTTCTTCTTCTGACCAAATCGGAAGTTCGGGTTGGAGTATAGGATTCACAGGAGGATATAAAGTAAGTTCCTTAATAGCATGTCCGTGAGAGATGCGCATATTACCTGACCGACAGCCAATATAAGTGTCTGACGTGGCCAACCATCGTCTCCCCAGAATTAGGGGGTAGCCTCCCAAATTTGATTTTGTTTGTAGAACCATGAAGTCTACCGGGTACTCCCATGAATCCATTGAAATAACAAGATCTTCTATAATGCCTTCTGGTTTCACAAGAGATTGGTCAGCCAACTGTAAGATAGTAGAAGTTTGTCTGAGTTTTGTAATGCCCAATCTGTCCATTGTTCTTTTAGTCATGACATTAATAGCTGCTCCCAATTCTATTAGTGTATTAGAGATAGGAATGCCATTGATTTGCACTTTAACCACAGGACTACCAGGGTCAGAGTACTTAGCAGTAAGGGTATTACCCATCATCAATTCAGCCAAGTTACCTATCACATGGACTGTTGGGGGGTCTTTTCGTTTCCTGCCTGGATTTTTCAAACACAATTCTCTGACAACTTTGGAATAAATGGGAATGTCTTTGATAGCTTGGAATAGTGGAATTTTGACACAGACATTTCGTAATTCTACAAGGAGATCAAATTCTAATTGTGGCATCAACGTTTCTATGGCCAAGCATTCGGGATATGGTGGTGGTTGTTTTTGCTCAATTTGAGGTGATTCCCTGGGTGGGATGGGTGGGAAGTTGTCTTCAGATTACATTGGTATTTCTTTGGATTGGGCTGGTAAATTTTCTGGTGTTTCTTCCTCCTCCTCTTCTGAAATTATAGGAGAGGTGGTTTTACTAATTTTCCTGCCAGAGCGTAATTGAATGTCGTGGCAATCCACCGTGGAGATGGAATAGGCTGGATAATTGGGTATTTCAGAAGCCATTACAGGTTGTCCAACCTTATTATTAGGCTTAGGATTGGGTTGTGCAGGAAGAAGTGGTTTTGGAGGTGAATTGTTCACTGGCAAGGTTAACTGAGGTTGTAGGGGGGGTTGCATTAATGGTTGTACTGGTGCAAATGGGAATTGAGGATTCTGTAATTGTGGGGTTAAATGTTGAATCTGTTGGTTATTCCCAAGATTTGAATTCCTCCAATTGGATTGCCAAGGGTTACTTTGGGGATAGGAAGGTGCCCAAGTTTGTTGAGGCAAAGGTGGGTACCAAGGCTGAGAGTTTTGTTGGACTTGTAGAGCTTGTGGAACTTGCGACTGATGTAATTGAGTATTGTTCCAATAAGGATTAAATGATTGCATAGGATCTAGTACTATACCTGAAGGTCGAGGTTGCCATGGACATTTTTGAGATATAAAACAGACTAGTTCTGCATCCGTCCCTGCTTCTTCATATATACCTTTGAGCCTTGGTAGCGAAGGGCATTCTTTTATAGGGTGCTCCAGCTCACATAGAAGACAGATCTCCACTTTGTCCAATGGGAAGCTTTTGAGGGGATGTCTCTTTCTGCATTTAGGACAGAAGAAGACAAAGCTCGATCCTCCTCCTCTTGCCTTTTCTTTGCCTGGAGTGCGTCTAACTGAGAACTCAGGGAACTAAGTATATCAGTCTTGAAATCCTCCAAGAGGTTCCCAATTTCCACCCTTGAAACTCCTTCTCTTGAGGTCTTCGTGGTTCTGTTTACTGTATCCCGAATTCCTCTACCTGATCTGGAGGCGTTCCTTGAATACCTTGTGTAAAGATCACATATTTCCACATATTTTAGTAGGGACACATCCCATGCACCTATCAAATTCAGTGGATCAATGCAATCATCTCTAATGCCTCATAAGAGCATAATCTTCAATGTGTCATCATTCAACCCGTTCTGCCTTGATCTTTGCAAATTATATTGAAATCTCTCCACATAGTCTTCTAAATTCTCATCCTCTTGCTGGGACATCTTAAAAATGGCTTCCTTTCGGTCCTTGTCCTTGTAGTATTCTTGATATTTATCCAGAAAAGATTTCTTCATTTGAGCCCAAGTTGCTATACTATCTCCTCCCAGGCCCATGAACCATCTCAGAGCCTGGCTTTTCAAAGTGGCTGGAAAAAGCTTGAGTTTCTGGTGATCTGTAACATAGTCATAGCTCCTGCATAGGACATCAAATTCAAATAGGAATGTATCCGGGTCATCACTCGCCATACCATGGAAGTTAGGCAATGCTAAATGTGGAATGTTCTTCATCTGGTTTGTGAGTGTCGATCCGGAGTTCTTGATTGGGAATTCGAAAGTAACCGTTCCCGTACTAGATTCTCCATTTGTGTTTCCTCGATTTGTCTCTTCCTCGCGAGGAATGTGTTCTCCCTCGCCATCCATACCTGCCATTAGATCTTCTAGAGTAGTTGACCCGGTGGACCATGGGGATTCAGCAACCAGTTGTTCATCTTCTCCTTGATTATCAACACTGAATTGTTCAAGAAACCCTTCTTCTTGAACCAACTCTTGTTCTGGAATGAATTCTACCTTGGAATTGCCGAGAGATGGTGACTTTACCTGAACACGTCCTCCTTTTATTGAACTTCCTGCACGATTAGTACCTGGGGGAGGGGTATCATATGCATATACCAGTCTACCTATACTATCTCTTACTCTACGCATGAATATTTTGCATGTTTCGGGATCATAGGGACTTGCGGCAGGCAATTTTCTAAACGAATATGTCGGTGTGTCTTACTTGACCCTCCTCTAAAATCAGACCAGACTTTTTCCAAAATTGTCACACACACAATCCACTCAAGGGAAATAAGAATAGAAATCACAACTAGAACCAAAATAATCAATCAAACTACAATGTCCTTGGCGGCTCCTTGGCAACGGCACCAAAATGACGAGCTCTTTAATCTATTTTTAATTAAATTAAGAACATAAAGCTGTGCATAAATTATCAACCCAAGGCTACAAAAGCTTACAAGCTACCAAGCAAAATATATGCCAGACACTGCAACTTGGAAGATCTTAACACAGAGAAGATTAATGAATTACTGAATCAGAATTAGGATATAATCTTTTGGTGAATGGACTCCTAAGAAATTGTTGAATACTGAAAGAATCTTGCAATCAAATGAAAGCATCTAACTATCAATAACATTCAGCTAAACTACAAAAAAGATCTTGTGAATCAATGAAAGCATCTAATTATCAATACCATTCAACTTAGACTACAGAAAGAAATCACTACCAACAACAATCTGTTAAATTACAGAAAGCAATTAAATGTCCAATTCTAGTTAACAAGCTGAGAAATCCCTAATGAAATTAATTCACTGAATCACAACTGTAATGAAAAGGTTGAATACTAATCAAATTCTACGATCTGCTTCTACTCTTGAACACTCACAACAGAATTCTGAAAGAACCTAATTACATCCATTCACTGCAGAATTTATGCTAATTTGACATTCATCATTCATATACTCCTCTGGGAATGGTAACAAAAATAAATCTGTAATCAATTCTCACCACTCATTAAAGGATTCACAAGCAACTATAATCACACAACAATTCTGTATATCAATGAATCGAACCAATCCACACTGCATTAATAATTAAGCTATGAATCTGAACACACATGCATAAAGGAAAGAAATTCTAGTTATAGCAGCATCTGTCACAGAAGGGGGCCCTGCCTTTGGAAACAGGAGCTGAACAACCTCTCAATCACACGAAATGGATCAACACATTGAATCAGATAAAACCAGGAATTTCTTATATATCAAACTGATACAGTGTTCAATAATTCTTATGCAATTGAGGCTAACCCTTCTAAAGAGTCCCCCTGTCTTTTATACATCAACGCTTATGAGAGGATAAATGAGGAATCACATAGTTACAATGAATTCCCCAATAAATCCTATCTACGGATCCTTAATAAGATATTTCTAAGATATACATCGTGGAAAGTGGAGGAAGATCCCTGGGATGTCGGGATGGTCAACTATGAGTCATCATGGACCCATAATACCAAATTAAGCATGAAACCTCCATCTCCTTGGATCGACTGCAGCATCATCTGATTATTGGATAGGTAACCAAAATGTTGCGGCAAAATACATCAAGCTGGATACCTCGGTGTAAAAGCTCGAGACTGAAATGCATATCTCCTAGCTTCCATAGTCCTTCATTCTGCAACCTGTAGATGAACTGATACCGAACCTGAAACATATCTTCTTTAGTAGGCAATAATAGCAACATAGCCCTATCAATCATAAGCAATTGACAAATAACAAAAGGGACAAGATCAATTCTTACCAAGGCCAGAATGTGCAAACTGCAACCAAAAGAGCTGGTAGTAACACAGGAGTATGTCAAAAAGGAGTCAAAAACAAAGTAGAAAGGAGGAACAAAAAGGGTCATATGCATAGCCTGTCAGGATCAGGCCAACACCCTGGTCTACACTGCCTATAAAATAATGTGGGCTCAAAATTACAGAGCAAACTACAAGCTCATCTGCGAAGAGTTCATCATGCCTCTATATGATCAGATGTTCAAGGAAGAGCCCAATTGCCTGTCAGAAAATGCCATGGAGGTCCTGGAAAACTATGGCGATTTTTACTTCTCAGAACAGGGCACTTACATCAGGATGTTTGGAGGTACCAAAGCAACATACATTTTGCCAAAATACACTACTGATTATGTAGTCCTCAAGGAAGCAGTCAGGCAAGTTTTCCTTGATGGAATAGGAGGAGTGCTTAACAATCAGCATAAGGCTTCCTTCCCTCCTTTTCCTTTCTGCATAGGAGCCTATAAATTCTCAGGGGTTGCAACAGCCGAGGAGTACATTCAAGAGTTGAAAGCTTTCCACTTCGGTGAGGTGATCTTCCATAGAAATGACAAGTGAAGCAAGGTCGTCGAGCATTGCAAGGAGGTATATGCTCATTTTGAGTATGCTCATTACTATGATGCAGAGGAAGAAGTGTTCATAGGCATCAGCAACATGACTAAGTTGCAGATTTGTCGTCACGGCTGTGGAGCTAGCTCTAGCTCTGCCACAGTCCGAGAAGCCAGTCTGCAGAAAGAAAAGGAGGCAGCTGAGGCCCTGGCCCGTGAAGAGCAAAGATTGAAACAAGAAGCAAGACTGCAACAGGAAGCTGAAGAAGCAAGATTGCAGAGAGAAGCTGAAGAAGCAAGATTGCAGAGAGAAGCCGAAGAAGTAAGGCAGCAGAAGGAAGCAGAGGAATGAGAGCAGAGGGAGGCAATTGAAACCCAGCAGCGGGCTGAAGAAGAAGAAAGAAAGCGTAAAGCTGAAGAGGGACAAAAGGTGAAAGAAGAGCTTAAGACCAATGAAGATGCCCAGGTAGGTGGCTCTGGCACCCAAGATATGGAAACAGACACATCTAAAGTAGTGCAGACCCCACCCATGGATACAGAAGTACATGTAAGAGATATCCCGATCATCCCTTACACCCCATCTGAAGATCATACTATGTCCCGATGGGATGAATTTGTGTATTATAAGAAAAGGAAGGCGGTGGTCTTGAAGTTGGAAGAGAGGATAAAGAGACTCTTCCAAGAATATATTGTCACCCAACGGGAGACCACGGTTATGCAAAATACAAATAAGGCTCCCATATCCATGGCATCCGCCGCTGTGTCAGCAGCAAAAGCAACAAAGGACAATGTGGTCGATATGGTCAGAGAATTTGAGTCAACAAAGAGGAGAGCTCAGATGCTGCAACATACTATGGCTAATGAGTAGGCTTACAGGGATCTTGTAGTGAATAAATATAATCTCATGTCTGTTGATCGCAAGGAGTTGTCAGATAAGTATCGCCATCTAGAAGAAGAAAAGGAGCACCTGGCAATCCAAATGATGGTTCTAGAAGCGAAAAAGAACGATTCTGAAGCTAGAGTTTTTCATCTGGAAGCAGATAAGCAGGAAATGGTTGAGAAGTTAGAGCAGGCAGAAAGCAGAGCGATAGACATGTCTCCCTTTCATGAGCAGTCCTGTAACATTTTGAGACAAATGCACGCCACACAGGAGCTGATTACTGAGGAAGTGTGCAGGCTCAAAGCCATGATGGTTAGGTTGAAGGAATTCAATGCAGAAGCCAGTAGGCTTAAGGGAAAATACACTCGGGTTAAAGCAAACATCCTGAGCCAGATGGAATGGAGAGAAGGGAAGGTCGATTTTCGCAAGCATCTCCCATTCAAATCTGCAAATGATTTTAAGGAAGATGTAGCCCTTATGGAGTTTTGCAGAAACTATGGCCTCAAGCTGATGGCTAAGATCCAGGGAACACTTGAGAAAAGTAACAGCCTATATCAAAAGATCCATGAAGTGCATGAAAAATGCAAGCTGATCTTTCCTCAGTCCCTCGATGAGTTTCCAAGCAGAGAGCAGCGTTTATCAAACTTGAAGGAAGAGATAGGCATTCAAATAGAATATGTAAATAAGATTGATGTCCTGGCTACTGATGATCTCCATCACTATATTGGGTTGTCATCAGTATACAGTCATTTGCTTAAAGAGATCCACCAAGCAGCAATTACAGAAATTCATGGTATTGAAGCAGAGCTTGGTAAGCATGTGACTTCCCAGAAGATCTTGCTCCCTTCACCAGCAAATGTGGTTGTCACGGACACTGGTATCTAGTTCAGTTATATTGCAGAAGAGGAAAAGAAAGCAGCAGCAGCAGTAGCAGCCAGCACAAGCACTTCATCCCCAGCAGAAGCTCCACCCCAAGGATGAACACGCTAGTCATAATGCGTTGTTCTTATTTTGATTTGCTTTCCCTGTGTTTAGACCGTAGAGTCACTAGACAGCTGTCCTTTTCTATTTTTGAGAAAATTTCTGTTATAGGAAAAGGGCCACGATTTGTTTATTTCTGGGAAAAGTCTTCAAAGGACAAGTGTAAGAGCCAAGTGGCAGCCCAAGAGGCATTTTGTAAAGACATAAATAGAGGCTTAGGGAATAGTGTAAAGGACTTTTGGTAGGGAAAGGAACTTTCTTAAGCTTGTACGAACTATTTTGCACTTGCTTCTAGAAAGTGAATTTGCCTAATATGAGCCTGGAGAGGACGCATCTTGCCTAGGAATGTATGTATGATGTCTGTTGGATTCTTTTGGTGACATTTATACCTATTTTAGTGAAATATTTCTCTGTTGTTCGAATTATTTCTGTGCAATGAATGATTTTACTATGCTCTGTGCAATTATGTTTCTCTCATATGAGTAATAGACTGCTTTCACATGTATTAAAAGCTATCTTTTATATTCTTCCTTTCTTGTTGTGGATGTATCTTTATGATTTAATGGATGTCTGTTAATCTTCAGATGCTTATTTCAACATATTACTCATACTTATAGTTTTGCTCTTTGCAGGGATAGTTTAGGTTTATTTCAGTTTTAGACACAGATTTGTTTCAAGTTCTGCATTTAGAATAAGTTAGCTTAGGCACTTGCATATCATTTTTAACCATAAAATCAAAAAAGAATGGTGGATCGGGCCATAACCGGTGTAATTGAAGCAAATCTCCAAATCTGACGGCTGCCGGAACCGCTAATCGGACGGATTCCCCATACCAAATGGTGGACAATCTAATTGGGATAGTCTACCGGGGAGAATCCCTTTCTGCTTGATGCTGCGATCTTCGGGGTATCAACAAGGTGGGCCTGCATCCAGCATGAAAAAAGGTTGGCTCTGTAGAATTTCCTATGACGAGAAGAATTATGAGATAGCCCAGTGATCGAGATGTCGATTACAACAGCAGTGATGATGATGATGCTCCGTGATCCAGTGATGATGATCCAACTCCAGAATTGAAGACTTGTGCCAAAATGTATTGATGACCTGTGTCAAGAGAATACCTTCCTAGTTAAGAGGGAGTGTTGATGTATTTGTAACTTCGGAAGATATTCACTTATATATTGTATGTATCACATTTGTACTTTATCGTATCCCCAACGGGGATGTATTATTGCTCTGATTGGAAGTGTCGTCAGTTGTACTTGCAAGTGTCGCAAGTTATATTGTAAGTGTCGTAAGTTATACTTGATGGGTTATTATACCACCTTGATGGGGTCGGCCCTGTATGATTCATGTGGGTTAAGGGGTTATTAGACCACCCTAGTGGGGTCGGCCCAGTTAGTATTATGTTAAGTGGTTAAGTTGGGGCCGACCTAGTTGAGTAAAGGTCAAGTGAAAGTAAAAGTATAAATAGAGAGTGTGACTCTCTCATTTGACATACTCTATTATTCACTCACTTCGCATTAGTGAGAGAGAGGAGGAGTGCGCACAAGTGGAGGAGGAGCATGTTGCTGAAGATATCTATCTCTTGGGTTCAATCATTGTGATCCTTGTATTGGTGCTTATTCTATCTCTGAGGAAGTTGCGGGGTTTTTCACCTTCTTGGTTTTCCCTGGTGAAATGTTTTGTGTCTCTTGTCTCTTGTCTCTTATGCTTGATATGTTGTACAAGTTGTTCTTTCAGTTAAGATCCTAGATTAGAATGAATTAAATGATGAAAAACTAACACTTCTTATGCCTCTTGTTGTAACACTAAGGTCACTACCCTAGTAGAAGAAATGGAGAGTGGAGCTAACTCCTAACATGATTTTGGAACCTTGATTACTTGGGATGTAAGGCTAGGGAAAGATCATGGAATTCTTGTATTCTTGATGATCCATGGAGGTCTTTGTGCTTTTGATGATGCAAGAGAGGAAGACCTAGGGTTGGAGGATTCAAAACCTAGGACGACCATGTAGACTTGGATGTTAGCACTAGAGTTGTATTGGCATGTGATGGCCCCCACTTTTGGGTAAGAAAGTCATCTATTTCCTTCATTGTTTCAGGAATTCAGGACCAAAAGGGGGGATACTATGGAAACAAGTTGATGAATGAGTGTGCATTTTAGTTTGGATTGTATGTAGATTTCAGTTATATATTTATCTTATGTAGTATTTATTTTCTATAACTAAATTGCATATGAAACTGATAAATTGATTGCATGCAGTGACTTTGAAGGGAACATGTTTATTTGATACATCTTCCAACAAATTAAGATCAAGAGTCCTAGTTTTGATAGATCACTCCTTTATAGGCGCAGTCCCAGTTTTAACAGATCACTCCTTGCTTGGCGCAATCCCAATTTTGATAGATTATTCCTTGCTTGGCACAATCTCAGTTTTGATAGTCCACTCCTTGATCAGCGCGGTTCAGTTTAGCACAGTCAAGAGTAGTTTTCCTTTGGCGCAAAAAAATAATGGTTTCGATGATGAAAAAGTTCAAATAAGTGGAGACCTAGACCTTGAAATTCGTGTGTCACCGAGCACCTTCCACCATACATCAACTACGTGTTGTCACTCACTACGCGTGAGTATCCAGCACATCACATGATGCTTTCTTTGAGTAGACTAGGAGTTTGTTCTTAAGTAGTTTAAGAAGCTTTTGTATTTAAGTAGGATGGACAAGCTAGTTTAGGATGGAGCCATTTTTTTATGATACTATCATTTTTACTTTGAACAGTTACAAGTTAAAAATACTTTGTTGCATGTAAACAGCCTCTACAATAATGGAAGCAGTGCTTATTCTAGATTATATTTGAGTAATGTTTTGTTCTTATATGACCTTGGATAAGGGCCCATACAAAGGGAATTATAGGAACTTGTTTCATTAGATTAGGTCTGTTCTTTATGTCATTGTTAGTTAAATACAATAGTTGCTCTAGAATTCCTACATTTTTTGATAAAATGTTGTTTCTAGATGCTTATCCATAGAGTTATCATAGGATTGTTTTCTTCACTGCAATTTCAAGTTAAAAATCCCATTTATTTCATACACATGATATCATCATCCATACTTGGTTTATGTTAAACCCTCTACTTGTTTTGACCACTTGCATGGAACTTTTGTCTTCTAAATGTCAGTATTCAATCAACTGAAGGTCGAGTAATGGAGAGATTTCACCAAAGGTTATAAAATGAATGCCAAATTGATTTGTGCTTGTCTCTGATAGAATTGATAAGGAACTAAGTGCCAAGTAGAGAATTTGTGTCTTATGCCCTCACAACCCTTAGTTAGAGCTTATTCAACATTTGCTTTTGTGATTGTTCCATTGGTTAAAATAGGGTTCTCATACTACTAGACATTTAATTCCTTTTGTAGCTGGATATATTTTGCAGGACCCTCATAAGTTTGCACGAATCTTCGGGTTGACAATTAAGAGTAAAGGTTTAGATATACTATTCTTGTTGGTGTCTTGTTTAAACTTGATACAATATTATTGTTGGTATTAGAGACTACCACTTTTTGGTGTCTTTGTCGAGGAGACGTTCCAAAACACAAGCGGAACTGAAAATATTAATTGATCGATTTATTTTTGTTTGCATACTAGCAGGTTAGGACTAGAGAAGGATAACTGTAACACACAGAGCATTCACTTCAAGTAGGTATGTCCTTATCCTTAGAAAATCAATTTTATGTTTATTTTTATTTCAGTTTTCCAAAGACAAGTAGACGCTTATTTCATAAAAACCTAAAAAAATATACAAAACCAATCCACAAAGTCCTTATAAAAAACAGAAAATCCGAAAAAGAAAAGCAATCCTTACCTAGCATGAATGCCTAGAGCTAGGGACGATTTTGGTCGATTTTAGCCAAGGTATCCCATTTAGACCAACCCAAGTTCAAGCCATAGGAGAGAGGAGTAAGAAAGCGTTGAATAAAATCCTCAGGTTAACTCCCCTGCTTTCCAACAGATGAAAAGAGGATTTGATCTCTTTGTCTCTACCTTGAGTGAAGAAAACATTGATTCCTCTATTGATGAATAAGTTGAGGGAGAGAACCTAATGGAAGATGAAGAACATTCCATTATATTTGACTTTCCAATCAGGAGGGTCAATGATAATGAGGCAAGAATGAAAAACATCAAACCTATTGCCCTACCTAACTTCCATGGTTTGACCTCTTAATATCTAGACACCTTCTTATCTGAATTTTAGGTGGTTTTTAGAACCTATGATTACACCATGAATGCCCAAAAACTCAAACTCTTTCCCCCTACTTTAAAGGATTCTTCCTTTAGATGGTTCATGATCTTAAAAGCCAATAATATCACTTCTTGGGATTAGATGAAGGATGCATTCAGAGAAAAGTATAGAGACTACTACAAAGCTAGGGAAACCAGGGATGAAATATTTCGAATGATGCAAGGAGAAAAATAGTCACTAGAGGACTATGAAGAAAGATTTCAGCTAAGCTACAAATGAGCTCATAGCTGCACCTTTGATGAGGAGTCTCTAAAGCTCATACTCGTTGGGGGAATTAGGGAAGAACTTCTAGAAATATTAAACCTCATATCCAATGGTGACATTTACCAATTGGACTATGATGAAATCAAGCAAATATTCAAGAATCATTGTAGATCAATAGGGAAGAAGGTCAGGGGAAAAAGCGTTCATTTTCAATCATCCAAACCTTCTAGTTCTACTCTTACTAAATCTGATATAGGGAACCTATTGGATGATATGAAATTAGATATCCTACACTCCTTAGCACTACAAATAGACTCCATACAAGAAAAGATGAATAAGGAGGAATATGATAAGACCTTAGCAATCTTCTGTCCCACTTGCATAATAAAGCACAAGAAAAATGAATTCCCATTAGGCTTGATACAAGTTAGTGCCAATACTATTGAATGTTGTGGAATCTACTTTGACAAGCATATGATTGGAAACTGTCCATACATGGCCCTTCTTAAGGCCACTCTTTATGAGCCAGAAGGAACAATAGATCTTATCTGATATATAAACCCTAGCAGACCAGGGCCACCAAGGCCTTTTCAACAGCCTTATGGACAGTCACACTACAAAAATTTTCAAGGGCATCAACCTTATCAGACACATGGAAATCCACATTATCAACAACCTTATAGACAACCAACATTTCAGCCAACTTATGGACAACGACCTTATTCTACATTTTAATGGAAACCAAGTGCACAAGCCCCAACTTTACATAATCAATGGAAAAACCCTCAAGCAATACCTCCTGCATGTGGAAAAAAATCCCCTCCTATAGGGTGGAGGCCAAATCAACAATAGCTTGCTCTCATGCCCCATCCAATAACTAGATCCAATCAGTAGTAGGCCCAAAATTCAGCTCGATAAGCACCTTGGCCACCTATTCCAAGTAAAACAACTCCAAATCCCAGCAATAGGCAAACTCAGTTGGTGTATAACAATAAGGTAACAAACTATCAAGCATATTATGTGAATATAGTAGAGGCAAATGAACTAAATTTGTGTTCTGGAAAAATTGTGACACATCCTCCTCCATCTGCTACCATAGAGCATTCAGACAATCCTCATTCCCCTACAATAGATCACCCTCCTAAAGAAAATCCTGCAAGAGAGGAAAAGGATATAGGATACCCACCATCTCCCATTCCTAAATTTCCCCATTGGTTGGAACCTAAAGAAATAGAAAAATATGAGAACCCTCTTTTAGAGGAGTTGAAAAATTTGTGTCAAAATACCACTCTTCCAGTCCATTAAAGAAATTCCAATCTACAATCAGTTCATTAAGGAAATATATATGAAAAGAACAGGGAGGAAAAGAAAAGATCCTACCACCATTAATTTACTAAGGAATCTAGTAGGCTTGATGTTAGGGAAACTTCTTAACTCCAAGTATGTTTATCCAGGCAATCCCATAGTGGACGTACACATTTGAGGGAATCTGATCCAGAAAACTCTCATTGATTTGGGGGTAGCAATAAACATTGTAACGAAGGACACAATACTAAAATTGAACATCCAAAACCTCTTAAGGCATACCACTATAGTCTTGCAACTAGCAGATGCCTCAATCGTATGTCCCAAAGGCATACTGGAAGACATTATGGTCTCTATAGACTCATGAAAGTATCCTACTATTTTTATTTTCCTACACACAAAATCCAAGCTCAATGGATATCCCCTGATACTTGGAAGGACTTGGATAGCAATGACTGATGCACATATCAGTTGTAGGCAGGGGGCATGACCATTTCCAATGGGATACAAAAGAAGACATTGAACCTTTACTCCCCAGCCAAACGTTATCTAGATACCAAAGAACCCCTTTGGGAAGCAAGAGATAACAGTTTTGACCAGCATATCCATCTTGTTCTCACTATTGACATTCCCTTAGCATTAAAACAACCTCAAGAAGATGGCATCATTTCCAATTTCTTTTAGAACATTTACAACAACTCTATTATTCTAAGAGATCAATCCACAATTCAGGAGCTGAAGATCGTAGAATTGGAGCAGCCAATGTGGTATAAATGCTTCCTTGTAGAAGAAAAAGAAGTCTCCACTAAAATAATAGAAGTTGCACTTGACTAAACCCTAAAAATCAGCAATCATTTACTCCCTACACAAGAAGAAAAATTGACACAACTCCTTATCAAGTACCAAATGGATTTTGCATGGGACTATTTCGACATGAAGGGAGTATCTCCAACCATCTTCCAACATCATATCTACATTAAGTACGATGAAACTCGTGTCAGAGAGCCCCAGAGAAGAACGAATCAACCTCTAAGAGACATTGTTAATGCCAAGTTACAAAAGCTCCTTGATGTTGGATTTATATATCCCATCTCAAATAGTGAATGGGTATCACCATTGGTGAGTGTCCCAAATAAAGGGGGGAAATGGAGGATATACACATATTACCAAGAACTCAACAAATCTACCAAAAAGGATCACTTTCCATTACCCTTCATTGACCAAGTGTTAGACACCCTAGCAAGAAATACGTTTTTCTCTTTCCTAGATGGATTTAGCAGATACAATCAGATACAAATTCATCCAGGGGACCAAGACAAGACCTCCTTCACTTTCCCTTAGGCACTTTTTCCTACATATACCTTCCTTTTGGGCTATGTAATGCTCCATCCACATTCCAAAGGGAATTCTTGAGAATTTTTTGTTGATTTTATCGATGACAAGATGGAGATATATATGGATGACTTTACCCCTTATGGAAATGAATTTGAAGAGGCCCTCAACAACCTAGAAAAAGTCCTTAAAAAGTGTATTGAAATGAGCGTATGTTTGAGCAATGAAAAGTGTCAATTGTTAATGAATGGGAGAGTAGTGTTGGTACACTGTGTTTCTACAAAGGGAATTACAATTGACCTTGCAAAATTCCAAGTCATAATCAACCTACCTCCACACAAAAAAACGAAAAAGATGTTAGAAGTTTCATAGGTCAATCTGGATGCTATCAAAGATTGATTCAATATTATAGCAATATAATTGCTCCTATGTTTTTGTTACTAACCAAGAATGCAGAATTTCAGTGGAGCAATGATTGTCAAAAGGAATTTCAGTACATCAAAGAAAAGATAATGCAGGCCCCTATTTTTCAAGGCCCTAATTGGAAAAATTCCTTTCCATATGCACTCAGATGCATCAGATAAAGCAATTGGATCGTTTTTAGGGCAGCAAGAAGACAAAAATCCTTATGCAATCTACTTACATAAGCAAAACCCTTGCTAGATTAGAACTGAACTATAATATTACAAAAAAGGAGTTCCTAGCAATGGTCTATTCAACTAGCAAGTTGAGACATTATATCACAGGATATCGGGTATTTGTCCACACTGACCACTCAACAATTAAGTATTTGATGAATAAATCATATGTCAATTGTAGGGTGAATATATGGTTGTTATTATTACAAGAATTTGATATCACAATCCTAGATAGGCTTGGAAAACATAATGTAGTAGCATATTTATTGTCAAGACTGACCCATGTTGCAAATGAAGAACTTGTGGATGATGCATTCCCAGATGAACACCTCTTTTCCATTTCCACACATACTCCATGGTTTGCTGACATAGCAAACTACCTAGCTACAGGGAAGTTTCCTCAACATTTCACTTACAAAGAACGTTGCCACATAGTGAGGAAAAGTGCCACATTCTCATGGATCGAAGGGTACTTGTTCAAATAAGGACCAGACCACTTCCTGAGGAGATGCATATGAGAATATGGATTCCATGATATTCTTTATGAATTCCATGATGAAACTTGTGGTGGGCATTATGCAGCCAAGAGGACAACATATAATTTTTTGCAAATAGGATACTACTGGCCAACGCTACACAAAGATGCAACAAATTATGTTTCAAGGTGTGATGATTGTCAAAGAATGGGCAAACAAACAAAGAGAGATGAGATACTTCTCAGTCCACAAGTTACAGAGGAAGCCTTTGAGAAATGGGGAAAGGATTTCATCACACCTATTGACCCTCCGTAAAACATGAAACACCATATACTAGACTGTACTGACTATTTGACTAAATGGGTGGCGGTCAAACCATTGAGATTGGAAAATGAAGAATCAATAGCAAAAAAATTTACTGAAGATATTTTCACCAAATTTGGGGTTCCCAGATAACTTTTCACTAACAAGAGAGCCCAATTTACCTTCTTATTATAGAATACATCCTAAGACTAAATAAAGTGAAGCATAGGCAGTCAGCATCTTATCACCCACAGGAAAATGGCCCAGTAGAAGTGATCAATAGAGAAATAGAGAAAATATTGACAAAGACATACTACATTCACATAAGAGATTGGGCCAACAGACTTCATGAAGTAGCATGGGCATACAACACCACATGGAAGACCACCACAAATCTTACACCGTATGAATTGGTCTATGGAAATAAAATCATGGTGCCCATTGAGTTTGAACTAAAAACATTAAGAAAAGCATTAGATGTTAACATGGATCTCTCAGCCAAATGAAATGAAAGGTTACTACAACTCAACCAATTAGATGAGCTTAGACAACAAGCCCTACATCATACAAAGATCATCCAACATCAAAGGAAATCATGGCATGGCAAGTACATTAAGACAAAGGATTTCAAAGAAGGAAACTGGGCCCTGCTCTATGATTCAATATTTAAAGACTTTAAAGGAAAACTAAGAACCATCTGGTTGGGACCCTATTATATTGACATCATATATGATAACGGGTCAGCAAGGATAACAACAATAGATGAGGATCAAGTGCCAATGCTGGTAAATGGGCATAGATTGAAACTTTATAAGCCCTTAACAAAAACAAAATTCACCGAATCACTGAAGGAAACAAAACTGCATTTGATACAGGGTAACAATGCCCCATCTTTGCCTTAAATAATCTTGAAAAAAAACAAAAAAAAAATAATAATAAAAATATATATAAATACGAGAAAAAAGAAAAGAAGAATTTTTTAAAAAAAAATCTTAGATGAAAACTTCAAATGAAGCCTCTAAGACAGGTCGATAGATTGAAAACCTCAACTGAGGTAGTCTACAATCCTGTAGAAGAAATAATAATAAATTCTCAGTCGAAAACTTAACCTCTGTTAATGCGCCTAAGACAGGTTGGAAGATTGAAAACCTCAAATGAGGCGGTCTCCTAATCTGTAGAATACAAAAAGAGAGAGAGAGAAGAACATGATATTTTTGTTATTACTAATCATGTTGCAATATAGGCCACTCTAGAAGGAATTATCAATTAAAAAACATCTTGGGGCAAACTCAAACTCAAACAACAAACTGCCAAAGAAGAGAACCTATAGGATTTCTACAAGTTGTAGCATTTCTGCAACCCGCTATAACTTTCTACAACCATACTATGAATTCGTTACTGAAGGCACAACATCCCCAACATCAACACCAAAACAACCAATAAGTTATTTAAAGGTAAGACTCCTCATTTAAATACTTAATTTGCAAACCTCATATTTTTCTAAACTAAGGTGCATGCAATCATACGTCAACTTGAATCAGGACATCAAGAAATAAATTGGGGGTGATGAATGCAAAAAATTTTTTTAAAAAACCACATAGGCGACCACTCGTTTTCCAAAAACATCCATATGCATGCAAAAGATCGAATAAAAAGAAATTGGATTGGCCAAAACGCATTTTTTGAATTTCCAAATCACATGCACACTAAGGATATCACGATGGTCATAGCAACAACTAAAATTTGATATTAGAAAACCCATAATTAGTGGGAATGGGACAACAGATGGGACAACTAGCATGTGTAAATAAGCAGTTTGTGCATAAATGATGGAAAGATCACGATAGTTTGCACAAGTGTAAATAATGGAAAGATTATGATAGTTTGCACAAGTGTAAATAATGGAAAGGTCAAGATAGTCGACATGAGTAAAGAATGATGGAAATCGAGAGATGTGATGAAATGGGACGCAAAATAAAATGTAATACCCCCATTTTGGCCCTTGGAATTATTGGCTTGATATGTAAATATTGTAAATATGTGGTGTATGATTCCTAGCGTAGAGCTCGAGTCCAAGGCCCCGCTAGTGAACGCTCGACTTATAAATGCAAGTATTTTATATATTGTGGACATGTACCAGTCGGACATGGAAAATCTAACAGCATGTAAATATTTATAATACAAATAAAATGTTAAGAGTTGGCTATGGAAGCAACTAAAATGAGGGGGATCTGTGTATCCACTAGGGAGAGGTGAGGGGTTGTGGGATCAAATCCTTTGTTCCCAAGTGTCATCTTGAAAACCCATCTTGACTTCCCTTGCTGATATTTAATTATGTTGTGAGAAGGCAGTTGGAAAATCATCTCATGAATTTAATGGAGCATAGGATGACTGCAGAAATCCATATGGCTGAGTATGGGCTCAATTTTTTGTTACCTAGAAGTCAATTTCCCTCATGGGAATTCATTTCCTTTCATTCCCATTCCATTTTTTTGGAAACCAGACACCAATTATGAGCATGCTATGCATTCCCAGCAAGAGAAATAGAAGAAATCGCAACTTGAGAAAGAGCCTTGTTTCAGACTGTCAAAAACACCTAGAAACTCATGTTGGTTGTGAAATCTAGTGGGGGATCCATAGACCTGAACCCTAGGGTGAATTTGAGAGTTTCAAAAGCCTGGAAATCCATGGGAGAACCCATATTTGGAATCCTGAAAAGTTAATTTCGTGGCTATAAATTAGAGTGGCTAGAAAGCAGAGAATCCAAGAGAACAATTGAAGTCAGAGAGAGATATGAGGATCGAGTTGCTTGATAAACCCAATGAAGGAAAGAAATATATGAAAGTCTAGTTGCTTGGACCTTTCTATTCCCACCATGAATAAAACTAGAGGGAAGGGGCACCTGAGGGACTATGTAGTAGAGAAGGGGACCTTCCTTGTGTTGGGTGTGGTAGGTATTGTGGGTTCCAAGGCTATCTGAGACCAATTGAGATGCATGTATCTCTATGGTTGAGATCACTAGCTTATCATTCACCTCCTTTGTCTCTATGTATGCTTGATAAACCCAGTTGTGCATTGGCTTAGCATGAATGTGTGTTCCTGTGGCTGTGAGTGAGCATGTATAGTTCCTCCATGTATAGTTCCTCCTTAGTGGATACATAGCCCACCTCGGGGGGCCCTCTCGGAAGAAAGATAAAGTGCTGGACAGAGTGCCTATGGCTGGGTGGAACCCTACTCTTCCATAGCCAGTTGCTCATGAGAATTCGTTTTAAAAGATAAATGTTTATTGTTAACTTGCTATTAGGTTGAATGTGCACGTATTATTGTTATTATTATTATCCATGTGATGAGTATGTTGGTATATGCATGCTCTTTGTGTGTGGAATGATTTATTTTCCACTGTGTATTATTAATATGCATTTGCAGACACACTTAAATGATTTTGAATTTCATAATATGGCTGTGTGGGTGAAATTTAGAATCCCCACAATTTGTCATGTCCCCTCCATCGGTCAAATTGATAGGTGGGGACATGACAAAGTGGTATCAGAGAGAATGGTTGCAGCACTGAGGTTGTTTGGGTAGAATCCACACTCACAGGCAGAACACTGAAGTTTCACAAGAAGTGATGATCACGTTTTCGCTAAAATCGTGGGTTCACATTTACGGATGGTGACTTCACGAATCCCTTGAATTAATGTGTATGCTTCCAATACGAGTAACATATTGAATTAAGGAAGTTTGGGGAAATTTTAACCCTACAGATTTATTAGAGAGAGAATAAATCATGATCAACGGGTATGGTTCACAATGTACCCTCGACTTGCACTCTAGATAATGGCAGGTGGGAATCCATTAGGCAGATACCTCCTAGCCACATGTTGTATTTTAATTGGAAACGACTCCAATATTATCCTTTCCAAAACTACTTTCATAGTGAGTCATTACAACTTTTGAAAATGGAAAATTGGGAAAATTTGAGGTGGACCCCATCCATGCCATGTAGGAAAGAGGGGTATGGCATGGACCAGCCACGCTAGAAAGACATGCGAGTGGACGACATCCACAATTTGCAGGCATCGCGGAGTATGTATCTGCAGCGATCATCGGTCGGTCGCTGGTAATCGGTGGTCATCCATGAGGGTACCATGAATAGGAGTTCGTGGGGAGTTGCAGAGAAGCTCAAAAGGCATAATGGAGAATAAGTATGCGAAGTTTCGCGAAGAAGAGCCCATGATAATACCACGGAAGAAGGTTCGTGGGCATGAAGAGAAGTCTGCGAGTGCAATGGGGGAAGGTCCGTGTTCATGGTGGGCTTCCATCATCTACGCGCATCCACGGGGTTTCCAAAATGTGTTTCGAGGAATAGGGTGTGGAGAATCTCCACAGGCGCAACAGAGTATAGGCCCTATGCAGTCGTCGGTAGTCAAACGTCGCCCATCAATCTGCGGTTGTTGGTCATGAGCGTGAGTCCACTAGGGTGCAAAATTATCTCCCAAGAAAAATTCCACAAGGCATAGGCGATACCACTTCAGAGTTCCATTACAGGATTTTCTAAGATGTAGTTAGGAAAGGCCCACAGGAAAGGTCCGACCTCGTGGTGGCGATTCAAAAAAAAGAAGTTTTGAGACCGAAATTTATTTCGGACATAATAGGAGAAGTTTAGCTCATAATTTGATGAGACCTGCAACATTTGGATTCCATTGAAGAAGGTCACAAAACATCAATGAGAGGCCTGAGCCTATCCTGCTCCGATTTGACAGAAATTTCAAATTAGTGACTTTCAAATATCAGTGTCTAAAGACCCGATGGGTGCTCGATTTGGGTCGAAATTGATATGGTACTGTAATAGACCAAGCACGCAGCTAAATCCGGAATCTTGGAGCCAAATTTCAAAGGATGTGAACCCGAGATGCGAAAGAAGGCGAAAATCCACTATTCCAAAGCACTTTTGGGGGATTTTGGAAAACTTGCAGGAGCTCAAAGTGACCCTAGATGTCGAAACCATAAAATTTTTTGAATTTGACATTTTATATACTCATTAAGAAGGACAAATTTCATTAGACGAATTTTTTCCATAGATGCTTAGTTTATGAGAGAGCCAATTTTGGTAAAAAATTCCAAGTCTGGGGAAAAAGTGCAAAAGTTAAAAGTAGACAAAACCAAAATTTTATAGAGTTTGACTGGAGCATTGGATCAAGGATCTGAAAGTTGTTGAGTAATCCTTGTTATATGTACTAATAGTTCATGATATAAAATATTTTCTATTTCTTGATATATTTTCTTCTACAAGCAACTGAAGTTGGTCTTCGAAATTAATTGCACCTGTAAAAACAATGCAAAATTGAGTAGAATTAGCATTTTTGGGAGGATGTAACTTTCATGTATGAGATTAGAATGAAGCATGAAAATAGGAATTGGAAAGCTTATCCATGTGGGAACAAGGATGCATGGTCAGAATCTAACTGACGAATTCAGTTGTCTCAAATATTAGAACAAAAGAGTGCCTATGACCTTATTTGACATAAATTGTCAATAATGGTGGTTTCCATAAATGCATAAATGGAACAAAAAAACTGATGATTCAAGAACGTATGAATTAATCCACGAGACTAATTCTATTAAAGAATAACATTTTTATATGTCATTGCATGTATTACTAATACGCCTAATAAATATCTCTATGATGCACAGTGTTTGCAGTTGATAATCTTTGAACAATTGTAGCAGAGGGCAACAAGTAGAAGGGAAAAAGTCGCCCAAAAGAAAATGGTAACCATGAATGATTCCCAGTACCCCTATGAACATGATGAGGATGTCCTAGGAGAAAATATGCAAGAGGTAAATGCTGATACAGAATCCAATGGGAGGAGAGAGCAAATCACTCCTCAAACTTTGGTTGAAACAATGAGAAGTTCCAATGCGAGGTTGATCAAGGCTCTATAAGAGCGGAACCAGATTAATACATCCATCCTTAAAATTCTCACTGATATTTAGCAGCAAGCTCATCTAGGATCTAATCTAAGCCATGTTTTTCAGGAAAGAATAAGTGTAGAAAGTCTCTCTAGAAGTCGCACTAGAAAGAGGACTCCAAATCCAAGAAATGGCTCTTTGAGTAGGGCACGTAAGGTATCTTTGTCAAGATATCCTTCTAGTAGGTCATGTGATTCTCAAGGTTCTCAAAGCAGCCCAAAGCATACTTCCCACAAATTGAAAGGAAGAAGGAATTCTAGAAGGATTCTGCAAGGAGAATTCAGGAAGGTGAGACCACCCACATTTGATGGAGAAAGTAAGACAATTCAAGAAGCAAAGGCATGGATTCTTGGGATGAAGAAATATTTTCGAATCCATGACTCTCAGGAAATGAAAAGGCCAAAATTTCTATTTACAGTATCAATTGCCGAGCTTTAATTTGGTGGGAGAATCTCATGCAAGTAAAAGGAATCAAAGAAAGAAGGATCAACTGGGAGCGATTTAAGAAGTATTTCAAGGAAAAATACATTTCTGCTAGGTATTATGATAACAAGAGAAAGGAGTTCAATGAAATAAAATTCGGACAGAAGTCTATGGAATAACATGTCCATAATGTTTTGGAATTGTTGAGGTATGTAGATTACATCAAAGATGAAAGAGTAAAAATTCAAAGCTTCCTTGGAAGTCTGCCCCAAAATTATAGAGACGGGACTGAGTCTATTAATCCACCAACTCTTGATGAAGCCATTAGAATGGCGATGCATTGTTATGAGCAAAGAAAAAGAAAATCAGAAGTTCATCTAGCATGGAAAGGAAATCCAAAAGGAAGATTTGACCAAAGGAGAAGTGGATTCAAACCTCCATTTATAAATCATCCAAGAAATTCCCAATAAGTCCAGCAAGCACGAAGTGGAATCAAGCCAGTAGTTGCAGCAGAAAAAGGAGCTAAAGGACCACTTCAGTGTTGGGAATGTGGAGAAAACCACATGCTTAAATAATGTCCATATCAAAGAGAGAACCATTGAAGCTTACGTAAATTAGAAGAAGCATTTACCTTGGAGGATATGGCAAGGATAACTCCCCGAATTTATGCACCATTGGATAACCATCAGGCAGACCATCAATCAACAATAGTGGAAGTTGAAGATAAGATTTGTAAGCAATCTATTTCTGTTTTGATTGACCCAGGATCTACTCATTGTTATGTTACTCCAAAAGTGGCTGAAATTTGTTCTCTTAGAAAAATGAAGCATAATAAGTCGTGGCCAGTTCAATTAGCCACCAGAACAAAAAAAATGTTCAGTGAAGTTGTGATGGAGTTCCCCATAGAGTTGAATGGTTTCCTCACAAAAATAAATTTGAATGTCCTACCATTAGGATATGTTGTAGTCTAGGGAATTGCATCAATTACTAGTAGTACAATATATTAACATGAATAAATATTCATACACACACACACATTACATAATCATACATAAGAGAGTAAGTGGGACAACAATAACAAGCTTTTGTATTAATGGGAGCAAAACATAGTACAATATCAGTGCATAGATATGCTTTATTGTCAGCTCTACGACCTATTTATATTAATTATAGACAATTATTCAGTTACAACTGAGTGGTCGGTCGACTAACCGACCAACGGCATTGGGCCGACAATAGTTGGCGGGGGAACTAGTCGGCCAGTCGACTAGGATCCTCCAACATCTCCCCCACCAACAAAATGATTCTTCATCCCGAAGAGATCAAGATCATAACTAAAGAGCTAGGTCAAAATTGGTAGTCTCTGCTGCTTATGGTTGCGAACTAGTGGAAGAAGTTGTTGGATATGAAGTGACACAGGCTTCTGCAATGGTCGGGGATGATGAAGCAATCCATCGTTCGAAGTCTTCTCAAGTGTGAGAAGTCATCTGCAAGTCTACACTTAGCGCAGTAAGGTCAGAGAACCGACTGATCTTATCGGGAATAGACATATTTTAATATTGTGAAGGTCAAGTCCCAGGAGTAAGTGTCGTTGGTCGGAATACAAGAGGAGACGACCAATCTGAGGGCCAATTGATGTGACTTCTGTCTTTGCAATATGTTCTTGGGTATCCCATTGTGACTGTTTCTCTTAGAGTTCAACTAGCTGACTTTGATCCATTTGAATCTCTTATTCAAGGTTCTTAAGAGCGTCAGGAGCTGCGGTAGCTTTCTGCTGGAATATATGTGCTAATGTCCTTTGTACCTTTCCCATGTCGATAAAAATTTGGCCATAGGAACTATACCAATTATTAAGTGTAGTGTTAGACTGTTGTGTCTAGTTAGCATATTCCTTTAGCTGCTTATGGCGGTCAAGAAATAACTGATATTGATTTGCAAGAAGAGAGAAAGTTTGCTTGACGTCTTCTTGGTCTTTCTGTCGAACAACTTCGTGATATAATGAGACCAGGGATCCTACTAAATTGGTGATTTATTCTAAGGGATTCTTGGTCGGTGGTTCACAGAGAGCCGGTGCCACTTGAAAAAATAGATTTTGACAGGTGTGTAATGCTTTGGTCTATCTTTCCTTCATCCTGTCGACTTTATGTTTATCATGTGCCCAACGTTTCTGTTTTTCCCTAGGAATGGCATCCAAGAGTCTATTCAACTTGTGATCATTTGGTATTGCAGGATCAAATGTAATTAGTGCTTCTTCAGGGTCCTTTGTGAGATTTAGTTTTACTTTTGACAGCTTCCTCTTATTCTTTTTATTCTTATTTTTATGGGAACTGTCAGCTAGAGCTGTTGTACTAGGGGTCACCGGTATAGAAGATGGTGGTGGTATAGTCGATCATGGTTGAACATGCCACTAGAGTGAAGTGGTCGACTTGTGGGGAACGATCGACTCAGGGAGATTGGTCGATTCTAGGGAGTGGTCGCTTTGGGTGGAATGGTCGACTCAGGTGCTAGACTCACCTCGGAATGGATGGTCGATTTAGGGTCAATCACCTGACTAGGAACAATCGGTGTAGGAATAGATGACTCAGGAATATTACTTAACTTTTCCTAAGTAAATTGTTGATTCATTCATACCGAGTGGTGTAAGTGGGGAGTGGTGGAGGATTCAAGGGTGGGGAAGTGGATTGTTCAGTAACGACCACTCCAGGTGGGGGGACTGCATGGATGTCTGGAAATTCAGTAGCTTCTTGAGCAGTCTGTGTGGTAACAAATGGATTTCCAATTAGGAAATAAAGTGGGTAAGTTGGCAACAAATTTTTGGAAGTCAAGGTCTCACATATAGTTGGGCCCCAATGGGGCAGCTTCCTCAATAATAGTCGAAGATAAGGGGGTGAGTTGTCGGGGACGTGAATGGGGTCTTCAACTGTTAGGAACCCATGTCAACCCTTCTCTTTACTTTGTTAGTATATTGTTGTTGGGCGCATATGCTTTGTAAGTCGTCCCGTAGTAATTGTTGATCCATAGTTTGTGTTATTGTTGTTGGGCGCATATGCTTTGTAAGCCGCCCGTAGTATTTGTTGATCCATAGTTTGTATTGGCCCATGGTTTTGACCCATAGTATTGGCGCCTAGATTTAGTATATAAGTGTGTGTTAAGGCCAATGAAGGCCCCGTGAAGTTATTTGTATTGAGCTTGCTCAAAGGAGGTTTCCCCCTCGAAGTGGCGTGCGATCAATACAAATATTCTGTGATCCAATATATTGTGCATTTTATCAATTAATTGTTGCAAGTTCCTCACATCTAGTATCAGAGCACTTTCTTGGGCTCGTTGGGTGAAATTTCTGTCAAAAAAAAAATCGCATCTGTTGTAGGTTCAGATCTGGGAATAATCCATATCCGCTTAACTGTGGGAAGTACTTGGGCATAAGCCCTAAAAATCATTGTGAGGAGTACCACAGGAACCCCAAAGTAGCTGGTCCATTGAGAGGACCTGCCAGTGAAAAGGGAAACGACCCCTACCTGATTGACTAGTTCCCACCCGTGAGGTAAACCAAGAGTTGTCGTTTGTGGCAAAGCGGTTATCAGTTTTACCTGAGCCGTGGAGTGAGGGGTACTACCCCAATACGCAAGCCGTCAGACAGCATTGGTGGCCAAGTGAATCCCCTGAACCGTTAGGAAGTCGAGCATACCTGGGGTCCATATCTATTTTTCAGCTGCAAAATCGCAGATTTCCTCTGTCCAGAACTATTGCCAGTCACTTCTACGTCGTTGCAGATCCATCTATTGCCAGTCACTTCCACGTCGTTGCAGATCCATCAGTTTCCGATCACTTCCGCACCATTGCAGATCTATCTATTTTCGATCCCTTCCACGCCGTTGCAGATCCATTCCTGGAAAAAAAAAAAAAAAAAAAAAAAAAAAAAAAAAAAAATAAATAAATAAATAAATAAATAAATAAATAAATAAATAAATAAAAATAAAAATAAATAAATAAATAAATAAAAATAAATAAATAAATAAAATAAAATCTGTTTTTTCGCCATATCTCCCTTGTTTTCACTCTGTTTCCCTTGAAACTTCCCTGACACCCTTGTAATCCTATTCTCCATATTTCATTCCTGAGGACCCTATCCCAAATTCCCCTTCCCAAAGCCAAAAATCCCACATTTGTCTGTTTTTAGCATTTTCCATAACTTCTTCGACTTTCACCCAATCGCCTTCAAATTTTACAACAAAGTTCCTTTCCTATTTCTGCTTCTTTGTCCCTCTCTGCCAAATTTTTTCATTCTTTCACCCTGCTTCTGAAATTCTCATTTTCTACTTCCCTGTCCATTTGATAGTATCTAAAACCTAGTCAAACCCAAATTACCCATCAGATTTTTTCCCTAATCCAGATTTTCCTTTACCGAAACAGTTTTTGTTTTTGTTTTTCTACCCACTCAACCAAAAAAAAAAACTCCTGGTTATGGTTTTCACCCGTGTAGGAGCAAAAACCATGGAGGAAGCACTTGCAGCCATCCAAGCTAAACTCCAGGATCTGGATGAAAATTTTCTCAGCCTCCACCTTGAGCATTCAGCCATGAACAACAAACGACAGTCTGAGTCTTCATCAGACAATGGGTTCTCTTCTTCCAGCAATTTTTGTGGTCTGAAGCTTGATTTTCCTCGCTTCAATGGTACTGATCCGACTGGATGGATCTATCGTGCAGAACAATATTTCAGTATGCATAATACTTTTGATGTCAACAAAGTTCCACTTGCATCCTTTCATTTGGAACAGGAAGCTCTTCGATGGTACCATTGGTACATCAAGGCTCATGAAGAGCCAAAATGGACAAATTTTTTCCTTGACCTTAGGCGGATTTGATGTGGTTTTTGGTGCTCAATGGCTACACACACTTGGCCCCATCTTATGGGATTTTGCTGAACTTTGGATGCAGTTCTCCCCCAATGGACAAAAACACACATTGACAGGCTTACAACCAGGGTCTCTCAGCATCATCAGTTCACATCTCATGGAATAACTCCTTAAGAAGAATTCACATGGTGTCATCGCTCAGATCCATTCCATTCAGATGCAACCATCAGCAGTCTCCACTACTCCTTTGGATCTACAACAAATTCTGGATCAATATACATGTGTCTTTGCTGAACCAGTGGGATTGCCACCTTTAAGGCCAAAGGACCATCATATTTAGCTCCTTCCTAGAAGTGTCCATCCCAACATCAGGCCCTATCGCTACCCATTTCACCAAAAAACAGAGATTGAAATGCTCGTTCGGGACTTACTGAAGCAAGGTATTATTCGCCCAAGCACTAGTTCCTTTTCTTCACCAGTTCTTCTTGTTCGCAAAAAAGATGGGTCATGGCGCATCTGCATTGACTTCCAAGCACTTAATCACCTCACCATCAAGGATAAGTTTCCAATTCCTGTTGTTGATGAGCTTCATGGTGCTCAATTTTTCTCCAAGTTGGATCTTCGTTCTGGGTATCATCAAATTCGGGTTAATGAGGATGATATCCCTAAAATAGATTTCCACGCACATGATGGCCACTATGAGTTTTTGGTAATGCCCTTTGGCCTCACTAATGCTCCTTCCACAATCCAGGCCTTGATGAATAAAATATTTTGGCCCTACTTGTGGAAATTCATTCTGGTATTCTTTGATGATATCCTCATCTGCAGTAAAACATAGGCTGAACATCTCCAGCATCTGGATCTTGTAATGCAATTTTTCTCTAACCATCATCTCCATGCCAAACAGTCTAAATGTGTTTTTGGACAGAAGGAAGTTGAGTATCTCGGGCACATTATCTCAACACAAGGGGTTCGTGTGGATCCTGCCAAAATCGTTGCCATGAACAATTGGCTGCCTCCTCAGACACTTAAGAGCCTTCGTGGTTTTTTGGGGTTGACTAGCTACTACCGCAAGTTTGTCAAGGATTATGGGAATATTGCAGCTCCATTAACTGCTATATTGAAAAAGGATGCTTTTACATGGACACATGCTACTGAGTGTGCATTTGACAAACTGAAACAAGCTATGTGTACTACACCTATTCTAGCTATGACTGATTTTTCCAACCCCTTCACTATTGAGAGTGATGCTTGCTGCAATGGACTTGGTGTTGTTCTCCTTCAAGATGAACACCCCATTGCATTCACCAGCAAAGCCCTTTCAAGTAAGAATTTAGTTGCCTCTACATATGAGAAGGAGATGATGGCTATTTTGCATGCAGTATAGAAGTGGCGACCCTACCTATTAGGGAATCATTTCTGCATCAAGACTGATCACCAGAGTCTGAAATATTTCCTGGAACAACGTGTATCCTCCCCAGCACAATAGAAATGGGTTAGCAAACTCATGGGTTATGACTATGAGATCACTTACAAGAAGGGTAAGTACAATATTGTGGCGGATGCTCTTTCTCGCACATTTGATGACCAAGGTTCTCTTTCAGCTATTTCTATGCTTGTTCCAAATTGGTTGCAATCTGTTCAATAGGGCTATGTCAATGACTCTTCATTATCTCAAGTCATCCACTGCTTGGCCAACAACCCTTCTATTGTACCACATTACTCTTGGGATGGTGCTTCCCTGAGATACAAGGGTCATCTGGTGCTTCCCTAAAGCACAGATATTCAACAAGTTGTCTTCTATGAACTCCATGCTTCTCCATCGGCAGGGCACTCTGGGTTCCTCAAAACGTATGAACGGGCACGGCGTAACTTCTTTTGGCAGGGCATGAAAAGGACAATTCAACAGATGGTGGTTGAATGTGATACCTGCCATCGCAATAAGGGTGAAACGACACTCCTTCCAAGATTGCTCGAACCCTTGCCCATACCTACCCGGATTTGGACAGATATTTATATGGATTTCATTGAAGGGCTCCCTAAATATGGAGGGAAGACAGTGATTTTGGTTGTAGTTGATCGCCTCTCCAAATATAGTCATTTTTATGCTCTCATCCATCCCTATACAGCCTCCTCAGTCGCTCAAATTTTCCTAGACCAGATCTTTCGTCTTCATGGAATCCCTTCTTCCATTGTCTTGGATCGTGATGCGACTTTCACCAGTCATTTTTGGACAAAACTATTTCACCACACTTGCACCAAACTGAAGATGATTTCAAGGTGTCACCCACAAACAGATGGTCAGACTGAAATTATCAATAAATGCTTAGAAACTTATCTTTGTTGCTTCACCTCTGAACAACAACATCAGTGGGCAAAGTGGCTCCCTCTCGCTGAATGGTGGTACAATACCTCTTACCACACTACCTCTAAAATGACTCCATATGAAGCAGTTTATGGTCAGGTACCGCCATTTCTTCTTCCATACACCCCCAGCAGTTCTCCAGTTCATGCAGTTGACATGGTCCTTTGAAACCGCGATCAGATTCTTCTCATTTTGTGGGAAAATCTTCACATGGCAAGAAATCACATGAATCAACAAGCCTATCAGCACCGTTCTAAGTGTACTTTTGAAGCAGGTGATATGGTTTTTCTTCAACTCCAGCCTTACAAGCAATCCTCCCTGAAACTCAAAGGGCATCATAAGCTCGCTCCAAAGTTCTATGGGCCATATAGGATTCTTCAAAAGATTGGGTCCGTTGCTTATAAATTGGAACTTCCTCCTTCTTCCTGCATTCATCCAGTGTTTCATGTCTCTTGTCTGAAGAAAGTTCTTGGCACCAACATTAGAGGACAAACTATGTTACCATAACTGGATAATGAAGGATCCATCCTTTTGGAGCCGGAGGCCGTCCTCAATACGCGCACTCGCCAACTTCGCTCTCGCTCTATCACATAGGTCTTAATTCAGTGGAACGGAATGCAACCAGAGGATGCTACATGGGAACCACTGCCTTCAGATTCAACGGCAATTTCCACATCTAAATCTTTGAGGACAAAGCTTTTTCTAAGGGGGAGGGGATGTTAGGAACCCATGTCAATCCTTCTCTTTACTTTGTTAGTATATTGTTATTGGACGCATATGCTTTGTAAGTCGTCCTATAGTAATTGTTGATCCATGGTTTGTGTTATTGTTCTTGAGCGCATATGCTTTGTAAGTCGCCCGTAGTATTTGTTGATCCATAGTTTGTATTGGCCCATGGTTTTGACCCATAGTATTGGCGCCTAGATTTAGTATATAAGTGTGTGTTGAGGCCAATGAAGGCACCGTGAAGTTATTTGTATTGATCTTGCTCAAAGAGGGTTGCCCCCTCGAAGTGGCCTACGATCAATAAAAATATTATGTGATCCAATATATTGTGCATTTTATCAAGTTGCATGTTCCTCACATCAACTTGTGTTTGCATATGCATTTTCGGCTTCTTCACTGGGGTCATCTTTACCTGTATTGGAACAAGTCAACTGTCAAGGACTTGGTCGATCTGCTCGTCGACTGTAATGCGTCGTGCAGATGCATCTCTAATGATCTGCTCAACCTCCACGTGGAGTTCCTGGAGATCATCCTCAGTTGGGGCATTCAATATCATTTTCTGTTTTGTTGATCCTTTGGATTTGAATAATTGTTGATTATTGAACGGGTTTTATGCAACAATATCAAGTTGTTCTCTAGTGACATTGGGCTCAAACTATTGCTCATCAAGTATATCATCGTCGGTAGTTTCTCCCGACGGTTCGTCGATTTCCATTTTCCCTGCTTGTTTTGTTTGCTTAATCCGCTTGGGTAAAGGAATGATAGCCAGAGGGTTTTCTTCTTCCTCGGGAGGCCCAAAAATTTGGAGAAACAGCTCAGCCTCATAAACTTCTTCTTTTTCTCCGTCAGTTAGTGGTTCTTATAGTTGATTCGGTTCCTTCCATGCCGACTCGAGGATTGAGTGCACAGTATTCGACTGAGCACTAATGTCTGAGAAAATATATTGGACTGATGGATAATAGTCTAATTCAGCCTCATTGCCGGTGGTGCCTTGCATGTACCAGAATTTAGTGTAGTCGAGTTCCAGCTGAATGTGAATAGTCGGTGGCAGGATTCGACGAACTTGCTGCGGGACTTGCCACCTAGAGCATGTTATTTTAAGGACTTGAAACAAGTTTTCAAGCCACATTTTGGCCACTACAAGATCCTTGTTGCATTTGTGAGGCTGGAAGACCTAAAACCTGTGCATAGTTTGTGGATAGCTGGTCATAAAAGAAGTATCACCGACATGCGTTACTTGGTACATCGCCAACCATATTAAAAAAGAAGGGTATCTGTAATATCCATAGTTGGATATTCTCAATAAACTCGAAATGAATCCATAATTTATGAAATAACCCACATCTCCGTAGATATAAAAATGATATATAAATTTATAGATTGATGAGATAAGATGATAAATATACAATTGTTGGCCCACTTTTATAGTAGCTTGGGCAATGCCTGTTTGAGGGGACGCATCCTCTCATTTAACTATTACTCCTACTTATTATTAATTATTTGTTACATTGCCTTCCCCTTAAGGGAAGCTTTGTCCTCAAAGCTTTATTGAAGACAAGGTTTATGTTTGGTTTTTTTTTTTGTTAACTGTCATCTCTTGATCTTTTGTGTTTAGTCTTTGCGACATTTGATGAAACGAGGCGATATGAGTTACGAATTCCCCAGAAGAATTGTCGCATCGTCTCTGATGTGTTCCATCCCAAATCTAATTTTATCGAAGCTATTTGATTGCTTTGTGGGATGGGACTTCTTGTTTGTTGTTTTGTATTTTGATTTGATGTTCTTGCTCGTATGACATCATCTCTCCTCCATGTGTGTTCATTTTGACCCTTTCGTTGGTCAAAATGACCTTTATAATTGGGGTGTCGATAAGGAGTTTTTGTTGTTTGTTCTTCTGCTGGATTGACTTCTTTTTTATCTGTATTGATGACTAGATTTGTATTTGCTTCTTTTTCCTCAACTTGTTTTTTTGATCCCAAAGGTTTTGATGTCCTCTTCTGAATGTTCGCCAACTTGTTTTCGAGTAAATCTTTATCTTTCTTAAGATTCTTGATCGTTTCTTCTTGAGATTTTGCATCGTCTTTAAGCTCTAATAGTTTCTTCTAGAGATCTCGATTTTCCTCCTCTATATTTTGATGGTCCTGTGCCCTGTCTTTTGCCTTCTTGACTTGAAAGAGCAACTTCTGATTATGATCTCTTAAACGCGATATCTCTTCTTCTTTGTCCCTGATGACTTTGTCTAATTCTTTCTGCATCTTTTGTCTTGATTTTTTATCTTCTTGTGAAAAAATCTTCGAAATGTCTTTGAAATCTTCAGATGACACATTGTTGGCTGCTTTTCTGGACAGACCCGAGTTTTCAGTAAGCGCAGCAACAAACACCCATTGGCGCACTGGCCCTTTCGGCAACGAGCTGCGCAAGCAGCCCGAGGTCTCACCCGAAGTGGCTATGGGGGGGCTAAGGAATTAGATTTCCTTAACCAGGGCGGTGTGGAATCCACAATCTTCTCTTCCTTCCTTCCGCAGTAACTTCTTTACAGAGTGTCTAACTCTTTCACAGGTCATACAGCGCAACAGCACTGGAGCTTACTCGCCTTAGCCTAGCTGCGCGGCACCTCTGCACCTGTGCACGAGGCGTTTATCCGCTACGTCCGCTCCACGCTGTATTACCTCTGCGCTCACGCCACAGCGCACAACGAACTTCTTACGCGCCACGACAATACTGCTCTTACCGACTCCTTCAATAGTGCGCGAATATGACTTCTACGGGAGCTTCAAGGACTTGCTTTATATACTCATTCATAAAGGTAACGAAATATTCATGTAAACACAGATAGTAAAACATAAACATACATTCACACAACACATCATCATAACAATGAGAATTAGGCAGTTCACCACCACGGGGAAATCACATTCATTGGAGTTGTATTCTTTATTATCTCAAAATGGAAATTACACAGTTCCGATGCGCACACAGCTGCAGCCTTAGATCTTTCCAGGAAAGTCCACGCACACAGCTGGGAGCCCTTCTCTTAGATCTATTCTCTTCTTCTACAGAGATTACAATGATTCAGACTTCGACTGAGACTGTCTGCAACTCAGTGACTAGCTCTACAGCTATCAACTCTCTAACTCATCTAACATCTAATATCTCTCTATCGTCTAAAACATCAAAAACATCCAACCCTTTCCCTTTACAATTACACATATATATAGGTGGCCCTGAAGGTCGCACCTTTACAAAACTGTGGGCCTTTCCCAGCAGTAATCCCCAAAAACCCTAACCGCGGACATGGCTAGGTGTACTGTAGGCGCCGCTTGCAGTCATGTCGCCGTTTCCTGCAGGTTCCATGACTTCCGGCGCAGATTGCGGGTATGGGCACCGCTTCATCATTCACTGCTCATTGTCCTTCGCCTTCAATGCTTTGGTCCATTGCTCTTCCTTGGTCAGAGCAACCATAACTTCTGTACTTAGCCTTAATGAGGCTAGCTGAGCCCTCTATTCCATCGCTTCATTTATTGTGGTAGCTGAGCTTTCTACTCGGCCACCTTCACTCTCCTTTGACGTGTGCGCGTGAGCTCCGCGATTTCCGGCCCGTAATCTGCCCTGAGCTCGTCCATCTGGCGCCGTACTGCGCACTGTTCACTTCTGCCCAAAATTGGTGCTTACTCAAAATTAGCACTTCTTCCCTTCAACACTTAGTGCTTTTTCCTCAAATTTCGCAGCTTTACTATAGTTGCGGCCTATGCTCCAACACACATCCTTTGAATCTGATTTCATTGAAACATTCTGCAGCGTGATTTGCTCTTTCTTGTATGAAAACGTTAAAAACTTTTTCTTCATATTTAAAATAAATGATCCCAATGTTTCCATCCAGGGTAAACCTAGAATGATGTCGACTTCGTTTAAATATACAGTCGAAACATTGAATTGGGATGTGAACTTGTAATCCTTAATTGTTAGTTGTAAGTTCGTCATTTCATATTGTTTCTCATCGTAGTTATCTGTCTTTTCGATTATACTTGATTCTGGGATTAATAATTGATTTGCCAAACTGTTGCTAATGCGATTTTCCAATATGGTAGGACAAATAGCAATACTAATATATTTTTCCTTGAATAGTTCCCTCAAGTTTTAGTATGCTATTGGCTACTTTTGAGTAGGTCTTAGGGGAATCTTTCTTGATTTTCACTATAAGACTCCATTTTTTTCCAAATAATAATAATAATTATTAAAATTTAATAATTATAATATTATTAATAAATATAACATAATAATTATTATGACAATAATTATTATTAATGATAATAATAATTATTAATTATTATAATAATTGTTTTTGGAGTTAAAGGATAATAAAAATGGTGTGGATTGAGTGGTTGGGAGGAATGATTGTTATCTTCCCCACCTAGGTTCAAATCTTACTTTTTGTTTGTTGTTGGAGATTAAAACCAAAACCACTTATGAAGAAACCACATGCGGTTTCACTTTTCTTTTTTTTTACTTTACTTTTTTCTTTTCTTTTTCTTAGGACAAGGTTCTATTTTTTAGCAAAACTTTACTTTTACTTTTTTTTTTCTTCTTCTCTGTTTTTCTTTATTTCTATATTCTCGTTTCTTTTTTCTTATTTTACTTCGTTTTTTTTTACTTGTCTTTCTTTTCTTCTTTTTTTTTTCTTTTACTTTTGCCTTTTTTTTCTCTCTCTTTTTTCTTTTTTACTTCTTTGGGCCAAGGGCCTAGTTTTTTTGGACAAGGTCCTAGATTGGTGGCTACAAGCCTCTGATACCAATGTAATATCCATAGTTGGATATTCTCAATAAACTCGGAATGAATCCATAATTTCTGAAATAACCCACATATCCGTAGATATAAAAATGATATATAAATTTATAGATTGATGAGATAAGATGATAAATATACAATTGTTGGCCCGCTTTTATAGTATCTTGGGCAATGCCTATTTGAGGGGACGCATCCTCTCATTTAACTATTACTCCTACTTATTATTAATATTAATGTATTATTAATTATTTGTTACAGTATCAAATCGTCGACCCAGTCTCTTGACACTTTTCACAAGTAGAACGGACTATCCCTGCTAAATAATCCGCCCAGTTAAATATTTTTGCTTCTTTTGTGACTGCTTTTACAGCTTCCAACATATCCAGTTGGACGGTTGACCTGTTCTGGTTAGACAAATTGAAATAATGATAGCAACAAACTTATAGTTGTTATATTGAATTTTGTTAATCACCAGTCCTTTGGAGTTCTTCCCCTGCGACGCCCCTATGAATTCTTCAACAAGTTTTGGGTTGACCCGGACTAACACATTACATACTTTTCTCAAAAGCCTTGTGACCCTTCCAATTAGATCAGTATTGATCTCGACAGGTTGGTCCAGCCATAGCTTTCCATTATGGTACCGACTAACTATAAATTGCACAATTAACTCTTTCAACCCATTGAAATGGTCCAGCAACGGAGCTTGCAAATAGTGTCGAATTTTTGCAACAAACAATTTATTAGCGACTCCAGTCCATTTATTGTTTTGTATACCCCAGTTATGCAGTTCTTTCCAATAGCGGCTCCAATGATGTTCTTATGTTCTTGCTTTGCGAATTCTGAGCAAGCGAGATTTCAGGGGTGATGTCGAACTGTCATCTACTTTAGGTAAATCCTTCTCGGCGAGTTTCATTGATCTTGTTGGAGCAGTGGTTCTCTTTGGGCCCATTGTATGCGCAGTCTCAGGTAGAGAGGTCAGATTGCTAACAATGGTCAGAATTGGTGCTAGATGAACTTGCTCAATTTATTTGCAAAAATATTCCCAGTCACGTTCAAGGTTCGTGTTTATAGCTTGAGTGTTCGTTGTGCATTCAAGTCAGGTAGGTGAATGCATTAATTGAGGATTTTGTGCTAGATAGCTTCTTTGCACGTGCAATGAGCCTTTCTGGTCACACTTTGGTCGACTTTCTTCATGCGATCTCTATCAGCGTCGGTCATGCCAATGCTTATTATGAGCTGGCCAACTTGTTCTTGAATGTTCTTTTCGTCGATGTTGGACCCCTTCCATTCATCGATCGGTTGTAGGTGTGTGCTTGTGGTCCATTCTCCAACTGTGACTTGTATTGTGCTCCTTATTCCAGTTTACCGTCATTGTTGTGCACTTAATTTCTACCAACCCTTCATGCTTTAGTGCCTTTTTATACAATTTTTTCTTTGAGTGCAAGTTAGTTTTTTTATAACTACCTTCATCTTGACTAATGTAATTAAGCTTGGTTATAAGAATAACTAATTTACAGACTTGGGGCACGACGGTCGACCGAATGGTGATACGGTCATTCAGTCGACGTTGTGCCCATGCTATGTGTTTATAACATTTCAATCTTGCGGGTCCACTATGAACTTCGTCAATGATATCTTGGCGTTCATGTTCCAATACAAATCATCTCATTATTTCGTCGGGTCCAAGCTTATACAAAAATACGTTAAAGTATATGGGACAACCTTCATTGCAAGTGTCTTTCTTTTCTTTCTAGCATTCCTTCTGGGGCCTTACCTTGCTCAATAAATTTTTTTGTATCCTTCATTTTGGTCGGTACGGCTTCGATTCAGAATAAATTGTCATTAGGAAACTCGTCATCAATTCCATCGTGGTCTTCCCCTATTTCAACTCATGTCATATGGTCTGTTAACGTCCCTTTGTCCAATCCTCTGAAGTCGACACATATTATTAATTTTGTGGGGTCGTGTTTCTTGATATGGAAGACTGGAGCTTGAGCTTGCATAAATTTAAGCATCATAACTTGTGTTGTCAGATTCTTTCTTCCAAATCGTTCAATAAAGTTTTTAGAAGCAGTATTCGAAGTCTGAAGGTGAGGTTGATGCGTATCCCACCATCTTGCTTCTTGTATAGTAAATGTTTCGACTAGAGTCTGCAGTCAGCCTTGATCACCGACATTTTTAGATACGTTCTCGATGTGAATAGTCAGAGATTCTCGTTCTTTGCATCGAAGGGGTGGAATACTCATCGGTTCCTTCTTTGTTGGAATGATAGTTGGATATTCTCTTATTTTCTTCTCGAAAATTTTTGGGATGACAAATATAGTGAAACATTGTTGCGTTATTTTTCTAGGAATAAATTCAATAGACCAACAGTCACGAGATTGTGCTTCATAATTTTTAATGCGCTAATCATACAGCTCCGAATCAGAATTGTACCCGACATACAAATGACTCCCCAGTTGTAGTTCTCCATGATTATTGGGTTCGATGAAATATTCATTTTTGTGGACTATCTGATATAGACATCAGATATCTTCATCATGATCATCAGGTTTAGCCCAAGGATTTCCTTGGGATGGATTGATAGGTACAATTACTTTCTTTCTGTCTCCTTTGAGTTTAATCCTTTCTTTTTCCAATGAGATGGATGCTTTATTTTAGTCCCCAAGGTCGTTCGACTAGTGTTGGAAAAGATTTAGTCCCTTCTCATGGATCAATAATTTCAAATTCGATATGTGTGCTAATACCCATGATTGATGTTTTTACATTCCCCACATGCCAATAGGTTCAGTTAGTCCTTGGTCGGCTAAGTTGAGATATATCCCTTATTATTCTAGTCGTGGTCGACCAATACTTTCCCATGTCAATCTGGTCATTATAATTGCTTGTGGCCCAAAGTTGAGGACGACTTGTGTGATGTGGAATCCATCGACTTCCAGATCAACAAGGGGGTCCATATTAGTTTTTTATTTATGGTTAAGGTTGCGTAGCTTTTTAGTGATCTTTTGATTTTGAGCATTATTTTTTATAAGATGCATTAATTCAATCAACTGTGCCACGGCTTCTTCTTTTTTTAAAAGATGCAGTAAGTCGTTAAGTGTTTTATTCTTATTTGCTTCCTTACTTTCTTTAGATGCAATTTGTGAAAATATTTCCGACACATTTTTAAATATTTATTTTTGCTTCGGTGGATTAGGATAATCTTCTTGCTTATGTTGCATTCATGTGACGTGGGGGTTATCCCCTCCACTTTTTGTGCCTTGTCTAGTGATTATATTCAAATTTTTAGTACTACAAGCTTCATTCTTGGAAACATAAGACAAAATGTTAACAATTTTTCTTTTATCAAGAGCATCTAACATTATGGGGCACTCTTCGAGATTGTGCTCCCCCACTCCACACTTCATACAAAATTGTAAGTTTGTCTTGTCCTTCAAGGGACAATCAGGACTTAAATGATATTAATTGAAACATACATAGTAGCATGGTCGACTTTGACCTAGTGGTCGATATCCCCGATTATTATAGTTTCTTCCTTGACCATTATATCCTCCTCGTCGGTTGTTTCCATTGTTGCGGTAGTTGTTATTGCGATTGTCCCGACCTCTTTGATCGATTGTTTGCGTCTGGTAGACTATGTGGTGATTGGATTTGGTCTTTAAATTCTTTATACACTCTATAGTTGTATGTTATGTCGTTCGATAGATTCCACACCACTTTGGCTTGACATTGTCATCATTATATGGACATTTTGTACTCGTATGTGGTTCATATAGTTCACATATGTCGCAGAAGTAAGTCGTATATGTCAGCTAGAAATTCTATGGCTTTCTTTCTTCTAGGAATGTATTCAATCTTTATTCATGTATTCTCATGTTTCTTTGATGCATATTGCAATTATTGTGATAACTTCTCCTATCACCATATGACCAGACATCTTTAGTGTGTCCTTCATTAGAGCATTCGTTGCACCATAGGTCGTTATTTCACAGAGTCGGGTGTTGCATTGATTTCTCCATTCTCTTGACTCTATATTCCAATTGTCTATCGATGGTGCGTCTCGAATGATTTGAGTTTGACTCGATTCTTAGGGATTTATTTAGAAAATCTTTGTAAGATGAATAGTCATGCATTAGCAGTGGAGTTCTGAATCTTTCAAGTAGTCGTTCTAGCATTTGGCTTAGAATATATTTAAATCTTCTATCATATTCACAGACAAATTCTCCCAATATTTGTTTGATTTGTTTCAGCTTGTGTCCTTCCAAATGCTTTGTATCGTCGGTTTTGAAGTGGTCTAAGAAAGCATCTTTTATTTGTTGCTTTGTTTTTGGACCTTCTTCCAAGAAGTTCATATACCATGTAAGCACTCTATTTCTGAGTCCTCCTGTAAACTGTGCAATCTATTTATTCTCATCATCAATAATATTAGCTTGCCACAAGGATTCACACACAAACCAATGCTTCTTGGGATCGCCATCCCCTTCAAAAATATGAGTATTTATTGGAAGATGCACTACCATATTGCTACTTTTATGAGTTTTAGGACATACCGACTGATTGTGAAAATGACTTACGTTTAGATGATCACTGGTGATTTTTGGTGGATATGACTGCTACCATGACAAACGTATTTCTTCTACAGATTTCTCTTTGTCAGGCTGGATTTTCGACGAGTTGGTTGGTTCTATTAATAATGTTGTTGGCAGGGGGGTACTTCGATGTGTTCTAAATAAAATAAATTAAAGGAGTGTCTTCCGAACTCATGATTGAATGTAATCCAGTTACCCCATTCTAGCCACTGGATCATCAATCTATCCATGATTCATCCACATTGGCCTAGTCTATCCATATACTAGTATCGCCTGGTTTTAATCCCATGTCGTGCTCAACTATTTGTCTGATGGTCATCCCAGTCGTCATTATCATAGGTACAGAACTGACAGGAGTTGAATCGTCTGGGATTGTGATACACAAGGTACGGGGAGTCAACACCATTGCTTTTGACCGCTCTTCCAATGTCGGTGCCTCACCTTCTTCTTCAACTGGTCGACTTTCCCTCGACTCAGGTAGTACTTTTGGTCGCTCAACCATTTCTTCTAACTTCTTCATACTTCTCTTATTTTTTAACGGAGTGGCAATCTACCTCAACTACTCTCCTTGTCTTTATATTTTTTCCCTTTCTATTCTTTGTATATTTGTTGTTTGCTTGTGGACGACTAGACATTTGGTTCATCGCAGCGGACTCGACTTTTTACAGGACTTCATTATTTCATCGACTAACCTTAAGCTTCTTTACTCATAACACATTTTCAATGACCCCCCCCATTGCCGAACCGACTCTTATTAGTAGACAACCGTGGTATCGGCAATGGTCGTCATTTGTTTAGGAAATGCTCCCACTGTCGTTCGTTGACGAACCGCTCCCACTCTTTTTGTTTTTTTTCCCAATGTGTCGTCACGTGCTCTTCTGATGGCGGTTGAGGTTCGACTATGTGTCTAGCGCTATTCTCAAACAAAAATTTATAAAGCAAACTTGGCACAGAGCATAAAAATCCTTCATGGAGAACAGTGTAAAATGTATGTCGAAATTTATCAGCAAATAGACTTTCTCAATGGCTTGTTCATCACAAAAGTCTTCGCATATTTTTTCGAACCATTCGTACAAGTTTGTTCTTCCTCTGTTGTAGATATTTTGCATTAACAACTTTTCATTCTGGACGTCCAATTTGGTCATGAACAATGATCATGAACTTCTTTATCTCAAAGGGAACAGTCTCTATGAATTTTTCATGATCTTCAGTGAAGAATTTCTCCCTTTCCCGCGCCAGCGTCAACTTGTTCTGTCTTGCATAATTTTGAATATAGTTTGCTACTTTCTTGTCCCATCACTCTCGAATGTCTCTTTCGGTTATCATTTATGCATCTTCCCCATTTGTTCGCAATTGTGTACTACTGGCAACATAACCAATGTTGTAGTCTAGGGAATTGCATCAATTACTAGTAGTACAATATATTAACATGAAAAAAGAGTCACATACACACACACATTACATAATCATACATAAGAGAGTAAGTGGGACAGCAACAACAAGCTTTTGTATTAATGGGACCAAAATAGAGTACAATATCAGTGCAGATATATGAGTTGTTGTCGGCTCTATAGCCTATTTATATTAATTATAGATAGTTATTCAGTTACAACTGACTGGTCGGTCGACTAACCGACTAACGGCATTGGGCCAACCATAGTTGGTGGAGGACCTAGTCGACTAGGCTCTTCCAATAATATCGTATGGCGCCCTTATTGATATGGATTGGTTGGAAAGCGTAGAACCAATATAGACTGATATGAGAAGGTACTTGGATGCATTGATGAAGAAGGAAGGTTGAGAGTGATGAAAGGGATTCCCAAGCAAGTTTCAGTAAGGTGGATTTCAGCCATGTAGTTGGGAAAGTTCTACAAGAAAGGTTTCCACCTATATGTGGTCCATATATCAAATTCATTAGAGGACAAAGGCCCAAATATAGAGGATTATCGGTTGTTGCAAGAATTCAAAGATGTGTTTCCAAATGAAGTGCTAGGATTGCCACCAACGAGGGACATTGATTTTACAATCAATCTTGTTCCAAGGGCAACCCCAATTTCTAAATCTCCTTATAGAATGAGCACGCCAGAATTGGTAGAGTTAAAAATGCAACTATAAGAATTAATGGACAAGAAGTATATCAAACCAAGTGTGTTTCATTAGGGAGAACCGGTGTTATTTGTCAAGAAGAAAGATGGGACTTTAAGGCTATGTATTGATTACAGGAAGCTAAATAAAGTAAAAGTCAAGAATAAGTACCCATTGCCCAGAATTGATGATTTGTTTGATCAAATGAAGGGAGCCAAAGTGTTTTCAAAGATTGACTTGAGATATGGTTCTCATCAAGTGAGAATAAAAGAAGAAGACATTCACAAGATAGCTTTCCGAACAAGATATGGCCATTATGAGTTCATGGTGGTGCCATTTGGTCTTACCAATGCACCCACCACATTCATGTGTCTCGTGAATAGTGTCTTCTGCAAGTATTTGGATAAGTTTGTATTAGTGTTCTTAGATGACATTCTTGTTTACGCAAATAGTGAAGAAGAGCACAAGGAACACTTAAAAATGGTGTTGCAAGTTCTTAGAGAGCACAAATTGTATGCAAAGCTACGCAAGTGTGACTTCTATCAAAGAAGGGTACAGTATTTGGGTCATATTATTTCAGAAGAAGGAATTGTAGTGGATCCAAAAAAGATTGAAGCCATGATGAATAGGTCCACCCCAAAGAATGCCACAAATGTTAGATATTTTATGGGCCTTGTAGGATATTATAGAAGGTTCATTGAGAGATTCTCCAAGATCGCTCATCCAATTACATTGTTGCAAAGAAAGAATGTAAAATTTGTATGGTCTGAAAAATGTGAAGAAAGCTTTTAGCAATTGAAGAAGTTACTTACTAGTGGCATTGTTTTGAAGATTGCAGATCCAAATAAATATTTTTTAGTATGCACGGATGCTTGCATTGAAAGATTAGGAGGAGTTCCTATCCAAGAATGATTTGTGATTTGTTATGAGTTTAGAAAATTAAAAGAATTATGCAACTCATGATTTAGAGACGGCAGCCATAGTGCACGCCCTCAAGATGTGGAGGCATTATTTGCTGGGAAGAATATTCGAGCTTAGGATAGACCACATGAGCTTAAAGTATTTGTTTGATCAACCAAAATTAAATGCCAAGCAAGCTAGATGGATGGAATTTTTGTGTGAATTTGATTTTGAAATCAAACATGTGAAAGGAAAATTTCATGTAGCATCTTAAGTATGTGCAAATCAAATTTAAGAACAAGAGTTCTTGAAGCCCAAAATAGTGATGAAATCTACCTTCAAATAAAAGAGAAATTGCAGCAAGGAAATTTAGATGAAAAGTGTGAACGATATCAGCTTGAAGAAGATGGTCTTCTTGTTTATAAAGGCATATTGTATATTCCAAATTGTGCAAATTTGAAGAAGATAGTAATGGATGAAATTCATCAAATGCGATATTCTGGATATCCAGGATATTAAAAGACAATAACCGCAACAAGAAAACAATACTTTTGGCATGGAATGAAAATAGATGTAGTAGAATACATTTCCCGGTGTCAAAAATACCAACAAGTCAAGGTTGCCCATCAACATCCAGCAGGATTATTGTAGCCTTTGTCCATTCCAGAATGGAAGTGGGAAGTAATTTCTATGGATTTTATGACAAGTTTTCCAATGACAACAAGGCAACATGATTCAATCATGGTTGTGGTGGACAAACTGTCAAAGGAAGCTCATTTTATTCCAGTCAAGTCCACTCATAAAACAAGTGACATAGCAAATATATTCACAAAAGAGATATTCAGATTGCATGGGTTACCCAAAGAAATAGTCTGAGATTGAGATGCAAAGTTCACATCTAAATTTTGGAAAGGGTTATTTCGGGAATTGGGGACTCAACTGAACTTCAATACAACATATCATCCTCAAACATATGGTCAAACCGAGAGGGTGAATCAAGTTCATGAAGATATGTTGATAATGTATGTGATGGATAAGCCATCAAAGTGGGAGGATTACCTCCACTAGGTAGAATTTTCATACAATAATGGAAATCAAACATCATTGGGAATGAGTCCATTTGAGGCATTGTATGGCAAAGGATGCAGAACTCCAGTGAGTTGGGATAGTCCAGTAAACAAAATAGTATTTGGGCCAAAAATGCTCAAGGAAATGGAACATGAAATTGTTAAGACCAGGGAGAATTTAAAGGCAGCTCAAGACAGGAAGAAGAGCTATGCAGATTTGAAAAAAGTGCATAAGTATTTTAAAGTCAGAGATCATGTCTATTTGAGAGTAAAGCCAAATAAAAGCTCCCTAAAATTGGGAAGTTGTGCCAAGTTGGCACCAAGATATTGTGGTCCATTTGAAGTCCTTGGTAGGATAGGGTTAATTGCATATAGGATTGCATTTCCTACTAACATGAGAGCTCATAATGTTTTTCATGTTTCTTTGCTTAAGAAGTGTGTACATGATCCTAATCACGTAATTGATTGGAATATTATTCGGGTAGAACCTGAGGGAGAATTTCAAGTGGAACCTACGCACATCCTCAACAAGAAGGTCACATTGCTCTGGAACCGAGACATTAGATGGGTAAAGGTGCAATGGAAGCACCTTGGTATCGATGATGCTACATGGGAGCTAGAGGATGCCATGAGAGAGGCATACCCATTTTTCTTTGGTTTTGAGAACATCGAGGATGATGTTGTTCTAAGGGGGAGGGGAATGTAATACCCCCATTTTGACACTTGGAATTATTGGCTTGATATGTAAATATTGTAAATATGCGGTGTATGAGTCCTAGCGTGGAGCTCAAGGCCAAGGCCCCACTAGTGAACGCTCGACTTATAAATTCAAGTATTTTATATATTGTGGACATGTGCCTGTCATCCATGGAAAATGTAAAAACATGTAAATATTTATAATACAAATAAAATGTCTAAGAGTTGGCTATGGAAGCAACTAAAATGACGGGTTGTGTGTATCCACTAGGGAGTGGTGAGGGGTTGTGGGATCAAATCCTTTGTTGCCAAGTGTCATATTAAAAACCCATATTGACTTCCCTTGCTGATATTTAATCATGTTGTGAGAAGGCAGTTGGGAAATCATCTCATGAATTTAATGGAGCATGGGATGATTGCATAAATTCGTATCGTTGAGTATGGGATCAATTTTTTGGTTATACCCAGAAGTCAATTTCTCTCATGGGAATTTGTTTCCTTTCATTCCCATTCCATTGTTTTGGCAACCAAACACCAATTTTGAGCATGCTGTGCATTCCCAGCAAGAGAAATAGCATAAATCACAACTTGAGAAAGAGTCTTGTTTCATATTGTTAAAAATGCCCAAAAACTTGTGTTGGTCGTGAAATATAGTAGGGGATCCATAGACCCAAACCCTGGGGTGAATTTGAGAGTTTCAAAAGCCTGGAAATCCATAGGAGAACCTAGATTTGGAATCCTGAAAAGTTAATTTCGTGGCCGCAAATTAGAGTGGCCAGAAAGTAGAGAATCCAAGAAAACAATTGAATTTAGAGAGAGGTATGAGGATTGAGTTGCTTGATAAACCTAGTGAAGGCAAGAAATCTATGAAATTTTAGCAGCTTGGACCTTTCTATGCCCACCTTGAATAGCACTGGAGGAAAGGGGCACCTGAGGGACTATGTAGTAGAGAAGGGGACCTTCCTTGTGTTGGGTGTGGTAGGTATTGTGGGTGCCAAGTTTGTCTGAGACCAATTTATATGCATGCATCTATATGGTTGAGCTCATTGGCTTAGCATTCACCTCCTTTGTCTCTATGTATGCTTGATAAACCCAACTTTGCATTGGCTTAGCATGAATGTGTGTTCCTATGGCTGCGAGTGAGCCCATATAGTTCCTCCTTAGTGGATACATAGCCCAACTCAGTGGGGGATCTCAGCAGAAAGATAAAGTGTTGGACATAGTACCTATGGCTGGGTGGAACATTTCTCTTCCATAGCCAGTTGCTCATACAACTTCATTTAAAAAGATAGGCGTTTATTGTTAATTTGTTTTTATGTTGAATGTGCACAAATTATTGTTATTATTATTATGCCTATGATGAATATGTTGATATATGCATGTTGTGTGTGTGTAGAATGATTTATTTTCCGTTGTGTAATTTTAATATGAATTTGCACACGCATTTAAATGCTTTTGAATTTCATAATATGGTCGTGTGGGATAAATTTGAATCCCCACAGTTCCTCGTGTCCCCTCCGTCGGTTGGATTGATGAGTGGGGACATGACATAAAAACCCACTCCATCACTCGTGTTGATGAGAAGGATATAAAGCGAGAAGGACCATCAGAATGGAAAGGCAAGCAAAGTGGCGATTACATAAGTATTCTACAGGTTTTGATTAGCAATATTCTTATGGCATTTCAATTTCTTATCTTAGTTATCAGAAGATACAATAGAATTGTTATTTGGGACTCCTCTAGTTAGAAATACATAGAATAATGCATAAAATGCCTGGGATATTTGTAAAGAAAGAACCCACAGACCATGAAAAATTGTTTTAAAACACAAAAGCAATTGAATACTTCCAAGATGCGAGGTGGATTTAGTATTTTTAGAAGCTCGATGGGTACCATGATGGGATGATAGAGGAGTTTTCCATAAACTTGAGAAAAATAGATGAGTATACCTGTCAAACCTTATTCAAAGGGGTTTCAATTGATATTAATGAATGCATACTCAACAAGGTCATTGGGTTACCGAAAAACATGAAACGGGACAAAGACGACTAGGAGCTTGCTTAGAAAGATAAAAAAAAAATAAACAGTTATTTTGGTTCACAAAAAAATATGTAGAAATTTGAGGAAGTGTGAGAAGGGATACACTCCCAGAGCCATGGGGGGAAGTTGCTCTTATCATAATGAAGTATATTACATGTGATGGGAGATATTCCATCATGCATGCATACCATTTTCATTTTTTGAACCTCCTGAGAAACCTCTGGTGGCAGAGACCAGGGAAAAACATAAGTCTCCCATTGCTTTTATTCAAGTCTCTTTCTTCCATGAGTATCAAATTTCAATTAGGGAAGTCAGACTCCCTATATCATCACGGTCTGGTTAAGTTGTTGATCTGTGACACCTTGAAGACACATTACACCCCTCTATTATGGGCAACATTTCTCAAAATCAGTAGCAATGAAATACAAGTATTTAACAAAAAGGAGTAGCAATGATCATAAGACATCACACCTCCTCTAGAAGCATAGTCACCTCGAAAGGGAGTTCAATCAGTTCCCTCTACAAACATGAAGAGAAAAAATAGTTGAATCTCTCTAAGAACCAAGGTTGCCATAAAGACGATAATTGAGTAAGGAAAACAAGAAGACCCTAAGAAGAATGGGGAAGAAAAGGAAGTTGCATACACATTGATCAAACTTGGTGAACTGGGAAAAAATTCTCCCAAAAGAGGGTTACTAGCGTCTGCAAGGAAGGAGAGCGAAGATGACACCCAAAAGAAGAGAAAACTAGATGAACAATGCCCAAGTAAGTTAGTACAATACTCCATTTCAGACTCGGACACTCATGAAGTTCAGCAAATCGAAGACTCAGACACTTCGAAGTTCTAGCAAGTTCAAGAAGAATCAGAAACTCTTGAAAATCAAGAGGGTGTAGAGGAAACATAAGCTCATACAAATGTTCTTGATGACACCATGGATCACATTCCTACAAAGATGAACATCCATGAACTATTACATGAGAAAGATCAGGAAATCGTAAAATTATAAGGTCAATTGAAGGAATAAGAGAAGGAGATCTTAAAATGGAAAAAGATCGCTCATACATTGGAAGCATTAAAGGCTGGAAACACTTCAGGCTCTTAAAGCCACCGGGAATATGAACTATACTCATTAGAAGAAAAATTCCATGTGATGAAAAGGCAACACCTTCAAGACAAGCAACAACTAGAAGAGGAAAACGTCATCTTAAAACAAGACCTGCAAACCTTCGAAACTGAGCTAAAAGACAAAATAAGGGAAAAAGTAGAAGTCATGGAAAGATCAAAGAAGTGTTTCAAAATTATGCATGAGCTAATACGTTGTAGGCCACCCTCCATATTATACTATGTGTTCTTAAAAGAACGATGGTTATGGTACTAACTGAAGAGACAACAAGACCAGAAACCCACACATTTGGATACCCCTAAAGATTTCATTGATACTTGCCAAGGAATGGGTGAAATGGGGAAAGATCGGTTAAGTGAGTTTTATCTACATGGATACATAATGCCCCATCTTTATAGGTGGTCACCAAACCCCTATATAGGAGATGTTCAACATAATATCTTTGTTCTCTTGGTTCACAAACAAGGACAAAAGGGCTACATAGATGCTCAAGTATTATGAAACTAAAAGGGAATCACAACTTTGGATCAAAACAGAGGCTCCTACTACTGAAATAGTCCTCACCTCTCATCAGTTGTTAATACAATATTATGCGTTTACTTAGCTCATGTATTGAAAGAGAGGCAAACAATTGTCATAACACATTTTAAGGAAGAAATATCAAGAGAAGGAAAGAACAGGATAATTTAGCAAAATGCCAGTAGGTGGAATGACATTCACCCCATATTATAATGCCTTAAGGTACATTCACCCTCCAAATTGGAGAAAGCATTTTTCAGATCCTCCTTGTATATTTCTACTCTAGAAAAGATGGGATTGCAATGTATTGGTCTCAATTTCAGTCCTCCACTCCTTCAATCTAACATTAACCAGGACTAGAGTGAAGAAGAAGAGGAATCAAAATGGGAGCAGGTAAGGATAGAGGATTCCACCCATCAAGGACAATGACAAAATGTTTTTTTTTAATCTCAGAACAACAGAGGATGGTGCACCCACGGAGGAATCAGGTCCTACTTCTTGATTGCATAGGGATGTGCAATTGATTTAGTTGGGGGGAGATGATGCCCCTTACTTTTGGGTAAGAAATCCATCTATTTCCTTCATTGTTTCACACATTCAGGACCAAAAACAGGGATACAATGGAAACAAGTTGATGAATGAGTGTTCATTTTAGTTAGGATTGCATGTAGACTTCAATTATCTATTTATCTGATGTATTATTTCTTTTCTATAACTAAATTGCATATGAAACTGATAAATCGATTATAAGCAGTGACTTTGAAGGGAGTAGGTTTATGTTGATGTATATGTAACTTCGGAATGTATTTCACATATATGTATATTGTATTCCTATAGAGATGGTATTATTCCTCTATAAGGAAGTGTCGTCATTTATATTGTAAGTGTCGTAACTTATACTTGATGGGTTATTAGACCACCTTATTTGGGGTCGGCCCTATATAAGTCATGTGGGTCAAAGGGTTATTAGACCACCCTATTGGGGGTCGGCCATGTGGGTCAAAGGGTTATTAGACCACCCTATTGGGGGTCGGCCCACTCAGCATTATGTTATGTGGTTAAGTTCGAGCCTACATGAGTTAGGTAAAAAGGCAAGTCAAGTCAAGTATAAATAGAGTGCGGGAGGCACTCTATTTGCTCACTCACTTCTCACACATGCACTCAAGGAGGAGTGGCGCACTTATGGAGGAGGAGGATCTGCTGCTAGGTTATGGCTATCTCTCTTGGTTGGTTGTATCATTGCTCTATCTATCTCTGAGGAAGTTATTGGGGTTTTTCACCTTTATGGTTTTCCCCAAGTAAATCTTTGTGTCTCTTGTGTGCTTGCATTATTGTCTCCATGATTGATATGCTGTAGATATGCTGTACATGTTGTTCTCTCAGTTAAGATCCTAGATCATATTGAAGTAAATTCAGAAAAATTAACATGGTATCAGAGCTAGCCTGAAAGAAGGCATGATATGGCATGTATGACACTTGTTGCACTTACGATGCTAGGGCTTGATATAGCAAAAACCAGTCATCGTAGCACTTTCGCTATAAATCCGTTTTGGCGAAGTTTTCGGATCTGAAATTGTTACAGGCCGAAGCTAAGATCTCCAGGTATCTTGTGTCCAAAGGAAAACCTCTAATTCGTTGTACTTTGTGATTTATGATCTGTACAATATAGGGTTTCTGCCTCTTCCAGATCTGAGTCAAAATCAGGTGACCTTGGGAAAAAGGTCATATCTTGGGCTAGGAAGCTCCAAATGAAATTTCGTAAAAATTGACAGGTAGTACACAGTCTGTACTATCTCAGAAAACTTTTTCAGAGGCCGAAGTTGAACCAGTGACACGTGGCACGCCGTACAAGTTCGCTCTCCTGTATTATCCCATAAACAGGTCACGTTGCGACATTTGGCATAACTCTCTCTCAGAGAGTCCAATTGAGGTTAGACCTGTCAGGATGGAAAGGAAACAGGCCGAGCTATCTCAGAAAACTTTTTCAGAGGCCGAAGTTAAAACAGTGACACGTGGCACGCCGTACAAGTTCGCTCTCCTGTTTTATCCCAAAACAGGTCACGTTGCGACATTTGGCATAACTCTCTCTCAGAGAATCCAATTGAGGTCAGACCTGTCAGGATGGAAAGATAACAGGTCAGGCTATCTCAAGAAACTTTTTCAGACCCTGTGGATCAAAAATTTCGGAGTTACACCAGAAACAATCAGGTACATATTTCTGTCAAAATAGAATTATTTTTTGGTACCTTCATTCATGGATTCCAGAATTTAGGGCTTTGGAGAAAGTTGGAATTTTTGTAATCGGAGACCACGGCTGGATGCTACTCATCAAAATAGAAATTTAGATACCAAGATCAGAATTTTTGGTTGGGCAGAAGGCCGAGCTTGATTAGACCCTAGTTCGGGACTTTGATCAGAAAAGTGGAAAATTAGGGCTTCTGTAAAAATGGGAATTTTTGAAATCTGTGACCACGGCTGGAAGCTCCTCAGAAAAATAGAAGCTTAGAGCTTTGGATCAAACATTTTGATGGGGCAAAAGAGTGGGCTTCATCAAACCCCAGTTCAGGGTCATGTCCAGTGAATCCGGAAGTTTCAAAGGCAAAATTGAGGAGTGAAACTTTGCAGTTTTCAAATTCTGAATATACCAGTTTGATCAGCTCATCAAGGCGCATATTTCTATCCTTTCGAAAGTTTGAAATTCAAAGTTTGAATTTTTGGGGTTTCTCTGACAAACCCATATCCAGCTCCAAGTCCAGTTCTTGCAAATCAAGTGGATTGGGTTAATCCTAGAAGAAGATGGATTGATCATCTACATGAGTGAAGAAGTTCCTGTTTCAGAGGGAGATGAGGCTAAGGCCTTACATAAGAAGATTACAAGCGATCTCGACAGGTATGACTCATCGAGGTATGTTTCAATATTTGTCCATGATTAAGTTTATGGTATGTTTGTCTTCATGTTATTACGGTTAGTACAATCTTGATTTTAGACTTGTCATATCACCTTAATAAAACTATGAATGCACGATAGAAAATATTCATTGATTAGGGTGTTGACACTTATGATTGTACTAATGCATTATGGTGTTGTATGAGGTTTATGTTGGCTACTAACATGAAAGGTACACCAAGAAAGACAAATCATGTTCTGGTCCAAGAACATATGATCATGATAACATGAGGACAAAGATTCATCCATTGTCATGGATCTCATAGAAGATCCATTTACGAGGTATGTATGACTTGGTTTTGTAATGGCTAACCTATGAGATATACAGGTTACTAGCACAAGTCATTGAAGAAGAACAAGAAGACATCTTGTGAGTATGTTAGACATAACTAACTAGCATGCTAATCCAGGTATGTTTTTCCTATATCAAGATAGAATCCTACCTTGGGTTAGGATCTTATACTGTTGTTGATAATGATTATTCATGAAGTCATAGGTTTAAATAATCATGGTTGTATGCATATTATGTTTCTTACCATAATTGATGATATGACTAACCAGAAGAATCATGAAGGTATAGGTTTGAATAATCACAGGTTTTATGCATTTTATATCTCTTATCTTGATTGATGATTCAACGAACCTGAAGAGTCATAGGTTTGAGTAATTACAGGTTTAGACATGTTATGTTTATTATGATTTGACTAACCATAAGAATCCTACATAAACCTTGAATGATAATGCTTATTATTTCTGTTTGAAATGATCATGACTATACATGCTTGAGATTATTGTGTTTTAATAGTATACTAATGAATGTATGATTTTATATGAGATCACAAGGATAACACATTCATGATACTAATAAGCATGCATAGGAACCAAGGATGAATATGAGTTCAAGAACAGGTAATCAAGATCAAGAGGAAGTACACTCCAGTGGTTTATGCAAGGATGCAGATATTCAGAGGGAGTTGACCATCTCTCTACATCCCACAACAGAAAGGTGTAGAAGAAGCTACTTCAGATTAGGACTCCAGCAGCTCCTGCAAGGAAGCGAAGACTCAGAGGGAGTCCACCCAACGAACAAACAAAGATAAGTATTTGAATTGTCATTTCTTAAATAATACTGTTCAATAATGTATATACTGATGTTCCTAGAATTAGGTTGTGTATTATGCATATTAGAATAATTGCATTGATGAACAGTATACTCCTAATATGCATGGGTAAGTGGCCTATGGCACTGTACAACATTCCATTGCTACTTATCTAGAATGAAACCTCTTTGCTGACATGTTGGGAGTTGTGCACACTCTTAACAATGTTCTGGTAGAGATTGGAAGGCATCTAGAAAGTTACGGAATATGGATAAATGTTGTATTGAAGCATTGGCTAAGATAATTGCATGACTGTATGGCATATTTCTTTATGTGTAAGAATTTGTTCTGAAAACTATGAGATGTTTTCTAATCATGCAATTTAACTTGTTGTGTAGGAAAGATCGTATGCCATCTCCTACAAAAGAAGAACTACAACATTTGTTCCAGCAACAAAGATATCTATTGAAGATATTGAAGTTCCCAGGATCTGGGATGAAGAAATGGAATGCCATGACCCGTCGATCATGAAGAATGATGTTTGGGATGCGATCCCAAAGAACTAAAGGGAAGTCTGTTGTAACCTCCAAATAGAACTATCAGATCAAGCATGTTGCAGATGGCAGCATTGAGAAATACAAAAGTGATGAAATAGAAGATGCACCAGATGGATTTCAAGACAGCATGGTGTAGCCATATATGTGTGCAGAACTTGATATGGTAGGATAGACAGCTTTCTATCCATCTTGGGCTTTACCAAGAATAAAGCGGATTCCAACCTTTACTACAAGGTTGAGGAAGGCAATCCAGTGATACTACTTTTGTATGCGGATAACCTGTTTGTTACAGGTGAAGATAGATTGATTGCTGACACGCAGCGGAAGCTTACTACCGAGTTCGAGATGAAGAACTTGGGGATGATGCACTATTTGTTTTTGGCATGGAGGTGTGGAAGAGTGTAGATTGAATCTTCCTTGGTCAAGGGAAGTACACAGTTGATATCCTGAAGAGATTCGGGATGATGGATTGCAAGGCCATGGCCACTCCTACGGCATCAAATCTGAAGCTTCTATGTGATGCTTCATCTGAGCCGATTGATGTCTCTATGTATCGCCAGATGATTGGGTCCTTGATGTACCTGACGAACACGAGACCAGACATTTGCTTTGCTGTGAACACATTGATCCAGTTCCTGACAGATCCGAGGAGTGTTCACCTGGTTGCTGTAAAGCATATTCTGAGGTACCTAAAGGGTACAGTGGATTATGGGCTCAGGTATGAGGCGAATCAAAAGTTTAACCTGCAGGGTTATGTTGATTCAGATTGGGCTGGCAGTGCTGCAGATAGGAAGAGCACATCTGGGTGTTGCTTCAGTATGGGATCAGGTGTGATCTCTTGGTTTAGTAGGAAGCAGTCTTGCGTAGCACTGAGTACAGCTGAGGCAGAGTATGTTGCAGCCTGTTCAGCTAGCTGTGAGGCAGTATGGCTACGGAAACTTCTGTCTGAGTTATTTGATCTCTCGTTGGAGGCTACTGGTATCTTCTGTGATAACCAGAGTTGTGTGAAGCTGTCCGAGAACCCAGTGTTTCATGACAGGTCGAAACACATAGAGATCAAATATCACTATATCAGGGATATGGTGCAAAGAGGAGCTATGAAGCTCCTGTATGTTGCGATGGACGAGCAGATTGCAGATATGCTGACGAAGCCACTATCCAGAGTGAAGTTCGAGTACTTCAGAGAGAGGCTCAACGTTCTTCAGATCGAGGACACTTCGAGAAAGAAGTGATGGACACATTTGCTAAAGCCATTCCAAGCATGTTGGAAGGAGGATCCTTCACATGGCTATGGATGTAAGCACTGGATGATGGGCATCAGGATGATGTTCTGGTTTCTGCTGGATATGATCAGTTGGATCATTTTTATGTATGTACGCACCATGTTGGATGCTGGATATGATCAGTTGGATCATTTTTATGTACGTATGTACGCATCATGTTGGATGCTAGATATGATCAGGTGGATCATTTATGTATGGATGCATCATGTTGGATGCTGGATATGATCAGTTGGATCATGTGTATGTATTTTTGTATATGCATCATGTTGGATGATTGGACCATGTATCTGTATATGTATCAGGTGGATACATTGTATGATCAGGTGGATCATGTATGGTGATATGTATCATGTATCAGGTGGATACATTGTATGATCAGGAGGATCATGTATGATGATATGTATCAGGTAGATACTTGGTATGCATCAGGTGGATGCATTGATGATCAGGTGGATCATGCAGCAGGATGTTGCAGTGATGATCAGGATGATCATGGATGATGAGCTTCAGGATGTTGCTCCAGATGACATGCAGCAGGATGTTGCAGTGATGATGATCAGGATGATCATGGATGGTGAGCTTCAGGATGTTGCTCCAGATGACATGCAGCAGGACGTTGCAGTGATGATGATCAAGACGATCATGAGTACATCAGGATGATGTATGGTGAGTATCAGGTTGATACTCTGTGGCCGTGGATCAGGTTGTGCAGATGAGCATGTCTGGGAGATCCTATAGGTCGGAGTTGTGTACCCGTAACAGCCTGGGATGCTCTTTCGAGACATTGCTCTGGGAGGACATGTAATTTGTGCCCTGGGAGATCTCAGGTCGGAGTTGTGTACCCGTAACATCCTGAGATGCTCTTGTGAGGTTTTGTCCTATGGCATGTAATTTGGGCCCTGGGAGATTTCAGGTCGGAGTTGTGTACCCGTAACATCCTGAGATGCTCTTTCGAGGTTTTGCCATGACCACATGTAATAGCGCCCTGGGAGATTTCAGGTCGGAGTTGTGTACCCGTAACATCCTGAGATGCTCTTGCGAGGTTTTGTGGTGGACCACATGTAATTTGTGCCCTGGGAGATTTCAGGTCGGAGTTGTGTACCCGTAACATCCTGAGATGCTCTTTCGAGGTTTTGTGGTGGGGTCACATGTAATAGCGCCCTGGGAGATCCTACAGGTCGGAGTTGTGTACCCGTAACATCCTAGGATGATCTTTCGAGGTTTTGTGACGCACGTAATAAGTCCTGAGGATTCCATAGTATGGCCAGTGATGACGAAGACCTGCAGGTGGTGGGCCTACATCCAGTATGAAAAAGGACTGGCTCTGTAGAACTTCCTATGACGAGTAGATTCAGAGATTGATTGAGATAGCAGCAGCAGTGACGATGATGATGACTCAATGACGATTATCTAGTGACGATGATCCAGAGAAGATGACTTGTGCTAGAAGAACTGTGCTGAGAAATACCTTCCTAGTTAAGAGGGAGTGTTGATGTATATGTAACTTCGGAATGTATTTCACATATATGTATATTGTATTCCTATATAGATGGTATTATTCCTCTATAAGGAAGTGTCGTCATTTATATTGTAAGTGTCGTAACTTATACTTGATGGGTTATTAGACCACCTTATTTGGGGTCGGCCCTATATAAGTCATGTGGGTCAAAGGGTTATTAGACCACCCTATTGGGGTTCGGCCATGTGGGTCAAAGGGTTATTAGACCACCCTATTGGGGGTCGGCCCACTCAGCATTATGTTATGTGGTTAAGTTCGAGCCTACATGAGTTAGGTAAAAAGGCAAGTCAAGTCAAGTATAAATAGAGTGCGGGAGGCACTCTATTTGCTCACTCACTTCTCACACATGCACTCAAGGAGGAGTGGCGCACTTATGGAGGAGGAGGATCTGCTGCTAGGTTATGGCTATCTCTCTTGGTTGGTTGTATCATTGCTCTATCTATCTCTGAGGAAGTTATTGGGGTTTTTCACCTTTATGGTTTTCCCCAAGTAAATCTTTGTGTCTCTTGTGTGCTTGCATTATTGTCTCCATGATTGATATGCTGTAGATATGCTGTACATGTTGTTCTCTCAGTTAAGATCCTAGATCATATTGAAGTAAATTCTGAAAATTTAACAGTTTATTCGATACATCTTCCAGCACAATAAGATCAAGGGTCCCAGTTTTGATAGATCGCTCCTTGCTTGGCGCAGTCCCAGCTTTGACAAATCATTCCTTGCTTGGTGCAGTCCCGGTTTTGGCAATCCACTCCTTGATCAAGGCAGTTCAGTTTAGCACAGTCGGCATCAGTTTTCCTTTGGTGCAGACATATAGTGGTTTCGACGATGAACAAGTTCAAACAAGTGGATGCTTATACCCCAAAATTCATGTGTCTCCCAACAACTGCAACCATACATCAACCACATGTTGTCACTCATTGTGCATGAGTATTCAACACAATGCATGATTCATTATTTGAGTAGACTAGGAGTTTTTTATTAAGTAAGTTAAGAAGATTTTGTATTTAAGTAGGGTGGACCAACTAGTTTAGGTTGGAACCCTTTTTGTTATGATACTATCATTTTTACTTTGAACAAATACAAGTTAAAAATACTTTGCTCCCTACAAAAAATCTCTATATTAATGGAATAAGTGCTTATTGTAGCTTATATTTGAGTAATCTTTTGTTCTTGTATGACCTTGGATAAGGGCCCATCCAAAGGGAATTACAAGAACTTGTTTCATTATATTAGGTTTGTTATTTATGTCATTGTTAGTTAAATAGAGTAGTTGCTCTAGAATTCTTGCATTTTGTAGAAATTCCTACATTTTATGATAAACTGTTGTTTCTAGTTGCTTATGCGTATAGTTATCATGGGATTGTTTTCTTAACTACAATTTCAAGTTAAAAATGTCATTTCTTTCATACATATGATCTCATCATCCACACTTGGTTTATGCTAAAACCCCTTGCTTGTTTCGTCCACTTGCATGGAACTTATGGCTTCTAAATGTCTGTATTCAATCAACTGAAGGTTGAGTAATGGAGAGATTTCACCAAAGGTTATAAACTAAACGCCAAATCACTCTGTGCTTGCCTATGATAGGATTGATAAGGAACTAAGTTCCAAGTAGATGATTTGAGTCTTATGCCCTCGTAACCCTTAGTTAGTGCTTATTCAACATTTGCTTTTGTGATTGTTCCATTGGTTAAAATAGGATTCTCATACTGCTAGACATTTCATTCCTTTTGTGGTTGCATATATTTTGTAGGACTCTCATAAATTTGCACAAATCTTCGGGTTGACAATTAAGAGTAAATGTTTAGATACAATATTCTTGTCGGTGTCTTGTTTAAACTCGATACAATATTATTGCTGATATTAGATCCCACCACCATTTACTTGTGTGATATAACATGGCCAAGGTTTGTAAGCCCTAAGGAATACAATTATGCTAGTGTGGAGAGCTTGAGTGATACAAGCTTGTTGTTGAATCCAAGGAGGAATTTGTACTTGTCTTGGAGATGATAGGGTTCATGAGGAAACCCTAGAAGTTAGATGCTATGGATCATGAGTCTACCATAAGAGAAGATAATGGGAATTTGAGACATCTTGGATGGAGATCATCATACGTTATGTAGGCTCAGTAACCCTCTTGGGGTGTGTACTTGTTTTGTGGGTCGATAATCCCCTCTTGAAGTCACTACTCATTTGATTTGTGTATTAATAGAAAACTCAAGTTCTCATTTGTGTCATCTAATTTCATGACCATGATCTCAAATACCAAGTATCTCTAATTTTGTCATCTAATTTTATGATTGGTGAGTCATGTATTAATACAAAACTCAATTTCTCATTTGTGTCATCTAATTTCATGACCATGATATCAAATACCAAGTATCTCTAATTTTGTCATCTAATTTTATGATCGTGATTAAAAAATAATATAATCCAAGGAAATTGTCTTTGGCCATAAGGTCAACCATTGCTCATCCATCATTTTATGGGCACCAAAAATCATGTGGAACCACATCGAGAAGTCTAGAAGGCATTATCATCCACCCTACATGATATGTGGAGAATCAATAGCAGATCTAGATAGCAATCATGAGATCTCTTTCCTTTACCAATGGGTTGGTGAATCCCATTTTTAGTAGTATGAAAGAATTAATATCAACTATCCATAACTATATCTACAATTTCTTTAAGGTTTGAGTTAAATATAGGAGGGAGAAGAATATCTCTTGTAGCATGTCATTTGGGGAAGATTTTTGGAGAGGCCTTTGCTTGCTTTCTGCTCTCTTAATGTTGGATGTTCTTCAGTGTTGGATTCTCTTCATGCTCTCCTTGGTACTTGTAAAATTAATCCACAAGAGGTTTCATCCATCCTACTAACAAAATTCCACATGATATTCAAACCAAAAGTAGATCTAACATCCTACAAATTGTTAAACATAATCATTTAGGGGACAACTGAATAAGTTCATATTCATTCAAAGAAAAGTGGAATACTACAACCTCATCAGGAAATGCTTCCTCATCCTTTGCTCTAAGTTCCCTCCTTTTCCCTTCAATCCTTTGATCACCAAAAGTGTGAAGCAAAAGAGTCTCTCACCAATTCACTATAATAACTTTGCTCTTCAATCATTCCTCCTTCAAACTCTACCCCAAGTAGCTCTTAAACAACTTTTGGATTTGGGTGTATAGGTGCAAAAGTGAAATGTGGGATAGAATCCCAATCCATTACTTTCATTCGTTTCCTTTACACTTTGATTTTCCATAGTTTTAAGAACTTCCGTGATATTTTGAGCTTTTTCACTAAAATGACATATTTCATGATATTTTGACCACTTGAAGCTTGTGTTTTTTTATTCTAAGCTTGTATTAGGCAACTTCAATCATTGTAGTTACCCCTTGTTGGGATTTGTCAATAACCACATGCACCTTTCTTCTAGGAAAGTAGAAATTGGGCTATGAGAATTTTTCTATTTTAGTGTTCTATCTCAATCTTCATGTTCCTGGTGAACTTGGTACATGCTTTTGGTTCTCACATTCAAGGGTGTTAAATATTTTGTTAACAAATGCCCCCCTAAAGTGTGAGGTTTGAAGCAATGTTGAAGGTTGAAAGACATTCACTTTTATACTCTTTAGTGATCAAGGTTGGAAGGCAAAGGAGGAGAACCAAGGATGCAAGAGTTGGAAAGCACCTGCAAGCAAACCAAGGCAATGTCCCAAATATATAATATCTTCCTAAGGTTGGTATATCCATGCTCAGTAGTAAACAGACATGGCCACGAACAATACATAGTGGATCCATGTCAAAAGTACTTCGAAAAATGTACAATGCACTATGACAAGTGCGAGATATCCAGGTCTTCATGGTACTTTAACGTGGCAGTTTAATCTTGTGCAGCTCGGGTAGTGCATTGACAAGTGATACAATTGTCTTTCCCAAGGTATTCAATGCAAACCAACGATAGTACAAGTTTATATCATGCAAATAAATGACTTGATGTCAAGCATAATAAAACACAATCTGATTACTAGTCATTGATGTATACCATTAACATATGAAAGGAGGCCCATCGATAATGATGATGGACTCCAAGGTATTGAGTACAATCTAGCAAGTGTGAATAGATGTTTTGAAGTCAAACACTTGTAGAATCAAACAATCAGGGGTCATTGATGTATACCCACTATCATTTGCGAGGAAACCTACCACTAATGATTACAAGATCCAAGGTACTCTAGGGTTCCTAGATCCACTTCCTAGATGATGATTTGGTATCGATAGGAATAGATCTATCGGAGAGAGGGAATTGATGCATCCCACATCAATCGACATGAAACATAGATCAATAGTTCGATATAATTTGGTAGAGATGTGAGATCCAACACTGTATACTGACACGAGGAAGGCTAACATGATTGGTCAATAATATTTGAGGAATGGCCGACATTGTTTTGACTTCCCTTGAACACATGACATGATGCATAGTGACACTTAGAAACATAAAACTCAGGTAATCAACCTTTATTAAATCCGCTAATGCTAGATACATTAATCAAAGCTCCATAGGTGACGGGAAGGATAACCCATCAATGGAGTTATGTTCAAATTACTGATACAGTTTCCCAAGGCAAATGTAGATGGTGCAATGATAACTAATGCAAAAAATATGTGTAGTGTTCCAAGGAGATAAGGAATTATTGTTGCGAAAATAAAGAATAATAACTAATTTTGAATACTAAGAATAGTAAACCATCTTTAAAATAGTCGTTGTAGAACTCTCTTACTTTTGCAATCTCAGTGTCCTCGGCCAACAAAGCCATCTGTAGTTTCAACAAAAATCACACGGCACGACGCTAGAATTTAAAATGAAGGATGTTGCATATATCATTGCCCTAAATAACAACGAGGACGTAGTGAGAGGTTTAAACCAACCAAGGTTAAAAAGCTGCAAATGCACGTCGAAATGTCGAGATTGTCAAAAATCGTTGTAGTAGAATTAAACAACAATTTTAGGAGTTCGCTTTTTCAAATGCAATGCAAGATTGGAGGGTTGCAACCATTGGTCCCAATTGGTACAAATCTATCCATTGTGATCCTCCCCATGCTGAAAACAAGGTAGACAAAGCCACCAAATATGTCAAACGGATCCACACATTGAACAACAAGTTCATGGTATTTAATAGAAATCCAATGCTAGATATAGGTAACAACACGATCATCATCATATTTTGCACACGTTTCAAGTTGGTGACAAGGTATGGTTACACTTGTATAAATAATATTTCATAAGACCCCACATAGAGTTCAAGCCACTTCGATGTGGCCCTTATACAATCTCTAAGGATACGAGTGATAATAATTTTAAATTTAATCTCCCTCCTTTCCTCAAATTACACCTTGTCCTTAATGTGGAGTTGCTTAAACCATACTTTCCACCTATTTTGGACACCTTATAGTTGGAAAAGTACTTGGTCACTATAGAGCTCAACCCTTACTAAATTGAGCAAACCATAATGGTCTAGGTCATGGACATCAAGTCAAGAGTGGCAGGTGCGGGGGGTTCTCTCAAGCCTCAATGGAAATCTTGAATTGAGCTATTCATGGGGAATATGAACAATAAAAAATAACCAATATGAGATAAACAACTTGTTCCTGAAAATTTCACTTCTGCAATCCCACCAAATAAAGTCTATCATAATTTTTGGAGACTCCTTCTTCATGTGTAGTCAAGCAAGGAAGGAGATACGTAAGGAGGGAACAACATTGTCCATAACTTTTTAATGAGTTCATGGACTTCTTGTCTCCTTGGACGAGGTTAAGATCTTCCATGTCCAAAGGGAAAACAATGTCATGGTAGATCACATGGCTAGTGAACTTGTTTATTTAGGCAAAGGGGCCCTGGTAAAAAATGGGAGACCCCTTGAGATGTTTTAGGTCCCCTAAGTCTACTATGGTCAACATATTACTCATTTCCTTAAGTATATGATCCACCCACTAACCATGGAAGGTGGTAAAGGGAGTGATATTAACAGTTGTTAAAGCTTAGAGCATGAGCACCTTGCATGTCATATCGACCAACTTCAAGTGCAAGGGATAGTTAACTCTTCCTTGTGCCCATTGCTCACTCACTTTTAAACCTCTAGTCATCACGAACATGTTTCTATTTGTAGTGAAATCATTGCAACCCTCTTATAGAGGTACAATAATCTTGATGGGAGAAGGTTCTAGTGAGATGGTTTTCGATGGTTGGCTCCAAGGCTTCATGGAGGTTTTTGATCAGTGAGGCCTGCTCCTAATGGAGTTGCAACCTCATCCTTCAGGAGATTATCAACTCACTTTTGATAGGGTTAAGTGGGCCTATCCTCCCTAGTCTCTTTCACTCCATGTTCAATGCTTCATCCTTGAATTTTTGTTTGGTTTTTAGAAGGAATTCCACTAGGTGTTTTATTTGCTTTACGTCGAGGATTTGTTTTCATTTGCATAAGACCTCTCAGAATTCCTTTAAGAAGAACTCTGGTTAAGGTTTGGAACACCATAACTACCTCTTTGGTCTTGGAAGAAACTCAAGGGCCTATGTCAATAGGCCCTATTATGTTAGTCTATATGGAAAACCCCTCTAGCTTAAGCTGGCATAGTGGTAAAGAGAATGGAGAGATGAAAAATATATCGAGACAAATGGTGGGGCATTTGGAAGGAATGAGGCAGGCCATTGAATACCTCAATCTTCAATTGGAAAAACAAGAGGAATCGAAGCTAAGCTCGATGATTAAATTTGGGATATTATAAGCTATCATGCAACCTTGAAAATATACTATAATATCATTTTGGTGTTTTCCCACAACCCTTAATCTATGTTACGGTACCCAAATGTCTCCACATGTTTAATGAAGGATAGAGCTATTGAAGAAAATACCATTCAATAGACTAAATTGGCATTGTTGGAATAACCAAATGCATGTGGAGACTAAGGCCCTCATTGAGATGATGTATCTATGGAGGAAGCCCACAGTGGGCATACATCTGGTCCTAGTTAAGTTTTTTTTTTGAAGTGCATTTTGTTACTAGGATAGTATGTAAGGCAATTAAGAAAGCCTTAGCCTCTACTTGCATTGCATGTGACTATGAAGAAGAATGTGTTTTGGACCAACTCATCAGAGTAATTTTGTTAAGTTTTTTGAACTCTTTGCATTATTTCCACATTGTTTGGTCTTCCAACAACCTCTCTTTCAATATAATAATCTATTGATGTTTGTTAAAAATGAAATAAATATCATGGACATCCAGTTGAAGAGCACCCATTAGGAAATATACAACTCTTTCGGGTTGTCAAAGTAGAACAACTTATTCACCATGGCAAATGGTTCACTAGGAACCATACCCAACACAAGTTCTATCACTTGGTGAAAGAACTTGAAGCATCGGAGGCGATTGCTACTTAAGGTGGAAGGTCTTATATAGGCAACCGTCCAAGGTCATCTAAAAAACAATCCTTATAATGATGTAGTTCTTTAAGTTTTAGGTCGTAAATATCCAAATATTTTTTGAGGTCTCCCCATGTGTTTTCAAAAGTTGGGTACCTAAAGAGGAGAATTTGGATCAATCTACAATTTATCTTTCAACAAGCTAAATAAGATCTAAAACTTATTAATGAATCAAAAAATTATGGTCTGAACAAGTCTCCTTTTCTTCATAGATCACAACGTCGTTTAGCTCAACACCACACTCGGCCCTAACTTTGTATTAGGGTTAGGGTTCTTGCATCCCAAGGTTTTGACATTATTATAAAATGTAGTTTCAACCTCTTGTATGGGATTTTTGTGAATGAGTGTCATTGTCACATCTCTTCTCAAAGATACACTACCGCCATTCTAGCCATCATATATTACAATGTTTCTCACTATCATTTCATTGATATTTTTTTTTTCACTATACCTTGTGTTTCTCATATGTGTTAACGCATCTTGCATTCCAATCTTAACATACTCTAGATCAAGGGCTTACGAATGATTGTGAATGACTTCATTTTTGTAAAGTTTCAAATTCAATTCTTCATAGGAAGTGAATGGAAGGAGATTTTATTGTTGTAGAAGCTATTCCAAGATGTGACAAGATAAGGGTATTAATTTGTTATTGTTATTGTTGACATTCACACACACAAAGAGGCTAGGTATATGAGGGAGGGCTTGCAACCAAGCAAGCAATCATAATTACCCTATAACTAATTTTCCATTATGTTTGATTTATTTATAACAAGATAAATATATTTGTGTTAAAATAAAGTTGTAGATTAATTGTCCAACAAAGTAATACAAAATTTGCAAACCCATTCTTTATAATTATAGAAAGAGTCCAACAAGAGTAATGATATGATAACATACTTAACTAACTTTATAGTACTATATTGATTACATTATAGATGACATGTGAAATGCTTAACAAACTAGCTTACTAACATTTTTTTTTTCTAGGTAATTATCCCAGGGCAAACCCTTGGGCACTTCCCCTCACTTTGAGAATGGTACCCAAGGTAAACCCTAGGTTCTTCAAGGCACAAGGCCATACACAATATACTCATTATGATTTCAACATGTCACTTTAGAGATTATAACCTAGGTGGGGAGGAAAACACTCCATCCCACAACCACTCTGGCTAGACCCATTTGACATCCTACTAACAAAACATATTTGTAAGGCATGTATTAACGCTAAAGTTTAAGAAGGAGCTTGCCCATGGCGAGCCTTTCCACCAACCTTGGAGGCTTGGATGTCCTCTCATTGATTCAATTCACAATGTGTTGCCTATTGTACTTTCTTCCTCCACTCCTCTCCGTTGCTCTGGTCCTTAGAACCCTTTAGAATGTGATTGGGGATATGGGGGGTATGAATGTGCCTCTCCCCTTGCATGTTTCTTTCCTGCTTCCAATTGCTCTACTCTCTCTAATAGTCCTTTCAACTTCTCTTCCACTTCTTCAACCCTAATGCTATTATTACCTCCCGTAATCTTAGTCCTCCATTGCCTCAATTTTAAGCTTTTTAGTTGAGATTCTACATCCTCCATTTGCTAGTTCTAAGAGTATTTTTCATTATCTTGTTCTCGCTCTTAATTTTTCTTCCATTTGTCTAATTTTTTGACTAATAAACCATAACATTCTTGCATTTCTTCTGTATGTCTCACACCGCGAATTCCTTTACATAGATTCAAGACACAACGCGAATTCCTTTACATAGATTCAAGACTTCCCACACAACACATTGATTTGGGTACATATGATGTTCCATAAAATGATAGAGGAGCATCCCAATAATGTTCGTTATATCCATAATGGCAACAAACAAATATTCGAGTGATACATCAAGTCGACACTCATCGTCGTCGGCCTTGCCTCCCATATCTCTATTGTATTTATTTATTTTTTATAACCAAAAATATAATTGACTAATAATTAAGGAGGAAGAGTGTTCGTGGAAGTTGTCGATTACAGAGGCGAGAGAAGAAGTCCGAGATTGTAGGTAGACAGCGTGCAGAGGAGTAACACACAAAGAGTTCAAGATCCGCAGACGAAAGTAGGCCAAGACAGGAGGCTGAAAGGACTTGAGTGGATCCCTCAAAACTCTTCGAAACCCTTCTGCTGAGTCCCTCGAAACCCTTGCGAGATGGCGGAATACGATCTGACGTCGAAGATTGCTCCACATCTGGACCGCCATCTGGTTTTCCCCCTTTTGGAGTTTTTGCAGGAAAAACAACTCTATCCGGATGAGCAAATTCTCAAGTCGAAGATCGACCTACTGAGCAAGACCAACATGGTCGACTACGCCATGGACATCCACAAGAGCCTCTACCGCACCGAAGACGTCCCACAAGGTACTCAACGAACTATTGAATCCATCCCTCATTCTCTCCCTTAACCCCAATTGTTATTTATTTATCTGCGATAGAAAAAGACACTAAACCCTAATGGAGGATTCAGCCGCAGAAAGAATCGAGGAACATTAAGGTCTGGTTCAGTATTAGTTCAAATATTTTAGTTCAATGAGGTATAGGTGTATTTGTCTTTACAGAAGGGTATGGTTATCTGGGACCAACAACCAGTGGTCTTGAGTTGAAACCTGTTAGAGTCATTGGATGAATGCTTATAATATTAATCAATCGCAGGAACCTCTTAGAGTCATTTGTGAAAAGGATTTGGTCTTGATTTTGAGTTGGCTAAGCTCAGGCTCATTTAAACTCCATGCTTATTATGTACCCGCAAAATCACAGTTATTTGGGAAGTCTCCACCAGCTGCCTATGACTTTTAATTTGTTGGGGTTCTCTTGTTCATCAGTTCATAGTCCTCGTGACCCACTGCCCAAAATAACATTTACCTAAGGGCGTGTGAACAATAAAAAGTAAAAACTCTTTAGTTTGTCTCTGTATTCCCTGAAGAAAATGCATGTGTTACCTCTAAAAGTGTTTTGTTCATTGTGCTATGGTCGAAAAATTAGTACTGGATTGCTAATAGGAACAAGGGCCGATGGTTCTCATAGTAGCAGGATTAGGCCGTATTGGTCTTTCCTGTACGGAAATACACTTGCAGGTACGAAACTAGATACATTTTAATACAGTATGGACACAGGGTGTAGAAAGTTTGAGGTAAATGGTCTTGATGCAGCGTTTCTTAACGCCAGAAATCGTCAGATATCATTGTTTTGACCTCAGAGATCATTGTTTTGAGAGAGACAGTAGTAATGTTGTAGCCTCCAAAGCAACCGGTTATTTCAGACAGCTATCTGCAATTTTTAATTCATGCGTTAATGTTGAAATGATGATACCTGAACATAACAACACTTTGGGGAAAGGGCATTTTGATGGGTGTTGAAGTGATACAAAAGAACGGTTTTTGCATTATTATGATTACTTTTGTAATTAATCCGTACTGTTTTGTTCGTTATGTATTATTTCTATTGAATTGTATTCCTATTTGAATCTTGCTACTATGGTTTCTCACTTATGTTCATTGCTTCCCTTTCATCTTTTGCAGAAATGACAGATAGGCGCGTTGAAGTAGTCGCAAGGTTGAAGTCTTTGGAAGAAATGGCTGCACCACTGATTAGCTTTCTACAGAATCCATCACTTGTTCAGGAGCTTCGTTCCGATAAGCAGTATAATCTCCAGATGCTGAATGATCGGTACCAGGTATGTGGAATGTTGTCTGTTCTTTTCATCCTTTTATGTCTGCACGTAGGCCAAGATTGGGAAATCAACTCTGCTGTGATCTTTACTCCCTCTTCTTTTTCTGACATTAATTAGAAAACACAAAAATATTAAACTTTGTTTAACGATTATGTTGATAAACTTGACTTGTAGTCCTTTCATTCCAAACCAAGTAAGAATTGAACTGAAATGCAACAATAATTATATATCATAAAATTATCAGACAACTACGGAAAATTGCAATGAAAAGTTATACATGGTTCTCATCACTAATAGAAGATGTATTTGCCTAAAACGTTTGCACAATGAGCTATAATGCTCTCTGGTGAGTAGGGTTTGATATATTTTGAAATAAGGGCTCATTCATGGAGAAATTTATGATGAGCTAAATTTGTTACGAGTTACATCACTCATCAAGATTGCTAATAACTTATAAGAGGTTTTTAATTTTTATATTGCAGAACTTTTAGTTGGTGTCTTTTAAGTTTTTAACTATATCTACATGTTTTTTATGTTTAAAGCTACCTATTTCAGAGAGAAGGGGATTCAAGACTGACTGTTTTTGTAATTCCATCACTTCAATAATATCTATGTTGGATGTTTGATGCTAGAGTGCTCTCTGGCCAACTTTAACCATTATTTGTGTCATTTGCGTACTTTTAACATGTTATGTCTCCATATTTTATAGAGCCGCTGAATGCAGTAGGCCATAATGATGTTGGTTGAGATCTGTTCTCCACAATTTTAGGTGACTAACATCATCATTTATGAATTGGCAGATTATCATTTGATAAAATTATATTGTCTAGGCTCCGATCCTGTATTATTTTCAGGTTTTAGTACATTCTTATTTTTTGAATGGGTTGCTGAAAAGGGGCATTTTTCTGGATAATTTTTTTTCCTGGATTTCTGAAACAGATCAAGAATAATAATTTGATTTATAGCTGTCTGATTATATGAAGTGGTTTTCACTGAATGGGCAGATTGGACCTAAGCAGATAGAGGCGCTATACCAATATGCTAAGTTTCAGTTTGAATGTGGAAACTACTCCGGAGCAGCAGACTTCTTATACCAATATCGCACTTTTTGTACAAACAGTGACAGGAGTTTGAGTGCCTTGTGGGGCAAGCTTGCAGCAGAAGTTCTAATGCAAAATTGGGATATTGCTCTTGAAGAGCTTAATCGGTTGAAAGAAATTATTGATTCTAAGGTAAATAATATATTGATTCCAAAGTTTTGTTTAGATCCACCGTCTATTTATGTATGCTTGTTTTATATATTGCCTTTCTTTGCTTGCTAATGCCTTCTCGTGGATAACAGAATTTTGCATCACCCCTTAATCAATTGCAAAATCGGACATGGTTGATGCATTGGAGTCTCTTTATATTCTTCAATCACGAGAATGGCAGGAACGGAATCATAGATCTCTTTTTCCAAGAGAGGTTAGTAATGCCTTAATTCTTTGATTGTTTCCAATTAATCTATTTCTCAGTACTTATATTACTAGTCCTGCAGTGGAGATGTCATTTCATACATGGTATCAGACATCATAGATGACATTGGAAGCCTTTCAGTGTCAGGGCTGACAATGAGCCTGTTTTCTTCTGACTGCTGCTGGAGGCACTGAGAATTCTGGCTATCCTCAGATGCAAGTACTGATGGCTGAGGCCTCTCCTCTTTCCCTGAATTCAAATTTTCTCCGGGCAGACAAATGCTGTTGCTTCCCGTCTTTACTATCCAAATTGAGGCAAATTTGAGAGACAGGTTTTCCTCAACAGACCAATTCTCTTCAGCAATCTCCTCCTGCACCCACACCATGCTCTTGCCTTCATCAGGGTACTGCCTCTTGTATTCTCCCATCGCTTCTATCGCCACGTTCGTGCTTGTGTGAGACTGAAGGGCTGGGGGGCGAAAGGACTTGCCATATGATGGCCTTAACTCCTCTGCCATCGCATAATAGCCATCCATTAACACCTTTGCCCCTTACTGCATGCTGCTACCTAGCACCCTCAATAATGATTTGTCATCCCGTTTGTGTAGAGAAGGGTGCCATGAAATGCCCCCAATACACCTCAATTCCAAAACTTTCATATTGTGCCTAGCATATGCCAACCCTATACAACTTCTCCCTTTGTCTCTTAGCAGCATGGAATCCATTTCCTAGATGGAGGATGAGAGTCAAATACGATCATGCCTTGATTTAACCTGGCTCCTTGGTTTGCCAGATCGTCAGCTTGCCTATTATTTTCCCTTTTGATGTGATAAAAAAGCACTGAGCTAGGTTTTATAAGAAGTTTAAGAATCCTTCTTTGCATGCTTCCACAATTTCTAGAGTTGCCTTAAGAATAATTGTGCATTTTTTGAATCACAATTTTGGAGAATCCCAATATGAGAAGCTTTGAGACCTTGCATCACACTTTTAGAATCTCTGAATATGAGATCTTTGAGATCATAGCTAACCATTCAGCCTGATTGTTTGTTTTATTCCCTAGCTCCCATGTAAAAGATTTCACTTTGTTTCCATCAGGGTCCATTAGAACCCCTCACGCTCTTGCCACCCCAAAATTTGATCACTATCTTAACAGTTATTAATGTTTGAATTTCATTGCTAATTCTAGACTAGAATTAGTGTTTCAGCTTAGTTGGCAAATTTGAATTTTGTTTATTGAAAAAATATGCCATTATTTACTATGGGTAAGCATACTGAGTTGGCTTTTTGAAGTGTCTGAATAGTGTTTGCAGTGTTATTATTGCTTTACTCTTTTTTAATTTCAGATGTTTTCCTTGTTTAGGTATTTGAATGCGATCCAGACAAATGCACACCATCTTCTTCGTTATCTTGCTACTGCAGTGGTTGTTAATAAGAGGAGGAGAAATATGCTGAAGGAGCTGATTAAAGTCATCCAGCAAGAGCAATATACTTATAGAGATCCCATTACAGAATTTTTGGAATGTTTGTATGTAAACTATGATTTTGAAGGGGCTCAGCTGAAACTTGTGGAGTGTGAAAAAGTATATGTCCTCTCCTTGGCATCTAACATCAGCAAATTTGTCTGGCAATTTTTATGTTTATGATTTGTGCATGTTCACTAGCTATTCACTAGCATATTTTTATGTTTATGATTTGTTCATATTTGCTGCCCTTTTATCACTAGCTATTCACTATGCAATAATCCTGTGGCCAGGAATACCCTTAAACAACACTCATATCTGGCCTTTGAACATGCATGAATTTGGTATCAAGTCTGCTGCTAAAGGTTTCCATTGGAACATTCATAAATCTGTGGGTTATTACAGCCATTCGAATCATAACTCGGTGATGATCCCTCAATCAATCCCACATATAGATGCAACAATAGCAAGCAAGGGATTCCAATGCCGAGATACGATTTGTTGAGTTGCTTCTTCAATTATTTGATGTGTGAACTTACCAGCCCCCAACAAGACCAGAAACTAGCTTCTTACCTCCATATTGTTTAGCCTTCCCCTCCTACCCAACTGACAATGCATCTGACTGGTTGCGTTAGATGAAACATTCCTTACATCCTCAATCAATTGTTGCATGGATTCTCGAGAGCTTGGTCTTTGTGCCACCTTTCCCAGAGCTTCCATAAGATTGTAGAGCTCAGATGCACTAACCCCAGGTTCTTGAATAGCATAGGTTTTCAAACAAGATGTTAATAACCAAATGATGCTCAGAAATGCTTTATATCGATTTGATGACCCACAGATCTGATGGTTACTTCTTGTGAGCTACTAGCAATATTCACAGAATCTTTGCAGCTTGGCACAATATGCTGCTCAGTTCTAACCCTGATTTAACGATGATGCCTCTTTTCTGCTGCTAAAATATGCCCAGAACTATAGCCTAGATCCACAGGTTTAGCCCAACACTCAGATTTTTATCTGTTTGTGTGCCCAACATGCATTCTTACTGCTGTCACAGGTGGAGAAATGTCATTTTAATCCAATGATGTTCAACAGACCCAAAAATGCAGCAAGACCCCTGCTAAAAGGTGGGAAGATCCATACTTTACATATGAGAACTGCTGACAATAGGCAGAGTTGTTCATTTGCCAGCCTCACCAAACCATCACAAGTGAAAAAAATTTCTGTCACCCCCTTGCAAAATGGGGAGTAACCCTGGTAATCATCATCAAGTTAATAATTTAATGCCTACTGATAGGATTTCCCTTCTCGTGATGTTGATCATTAATCCAGAATCTCCTATGCAACTATTTCTTCAGTCCCATTCCTTCATGCTAAATTAAGTCTTTTGAACATGGTTTTAGTCTATGTAATGTTAATGTTATGCTACACCAAGTGCCCACACGAATTTGAATCTTGTTGTTCATCCCGGGTCTTTGACTAATCCCTCTACTCCTGCTCTCTTTTCTATCCCACCTTGTGTGCTATGTTCCTTTCTCTATAACATCCTGATGGAAAAGCATATGTACGAAATGGAAATGCTTGGATTGTGTCAACAATAAATGAGTTTATTATAATTTGATTTTTAGTTGTCCACTGACTTAAGTTATTAACAAAGAGTGTTTTTGCAGGTAATATTGAATGATCCCTTCCTTGGTAAGCAAGTTCAAGAGGGCAATTTTGTCACAGTGCCTCTGAGGGACGAGTTCCTTGAAAATGCCCGCCTTTTCATTTTTGAGACATACTGTCGTATTCATCAATGTATTGACATACGGTAAGAGTTCTCAGTTTGAAAACATCAAGGTGACAGAAATTAGAATACTGAAACTCCAAAGGAACAGCCATCTGCTTTTCTTGTTTATGTTGTTTGGAATGTGGATGCTATGACCATTTTTCGTATTTAGTGTTATGTAAAGTCATCTGTCTAGGTTCCTGTTCATGTTGAGAAATCCTTGGTCTCTTGCAGTCACTCTGGGTCCCCCCCTAAAATGTGCATCATTTTTCTTGTGACATGTTGAAATATATCTTTTTCTTTGTTCGTCTCCGTTGCGTCTCAATCGATATGCTTTGGTGGCTTGTGAACATCTGAAATTATCACGGCCTTATTTGTCGTTGCAGGCTTTAAAGTTTGTGAAGTGTATACTCAATGTTTGTCATATTTGTAGCATTTGCGATTGTATGTTTAACTGATTTTTGTGTGTTGTGTAATTTACATGGATCATTCCATACATGTTGCTAAAAACATAGAAAGCTAATTCAGGTTCTAACATTCCCTGAAATTTTGTTGCCTGCCAGAATGCTTGCTGAAAAACTCAACATGAGCTATGATGAAGCAGAGCGGTGGATTGTGAACCTTGTAAAGAATGCAAAGTTGGATGCTAAAATTGATTCGACATCAGGGACTGTGGTCATGGGAACTAACCACACAAATGTGTACGTGAGGATATTTATTGTCATTTGTTGTGCCAATGACCACTTCTATCTGCTCCACTCACGTTCTATTGTTCTATATTTGCATAATGACATTGACTATGAATTGGAAATTTAATACTGCACTAATACTTTTTGCAGGTATGAGCAAATTATAGAGAATACGAAACAATTGTCTATGCGCACCTATGTGTTGGCAAACAATGTTGCTTCAATGGCTGTGCCTGTCACTCAAGTGCCTATTATTCGATAGAAAATCACAGTTAACAAGCTAGAAGCTGGAAAAGTTGAGTTTGATGCAGGAGAATTTTGGGTTTTTCTGTTGGCCCACGAAAAATTGATTGAATTTCATAGAAACTGAGTAGTTTGAGGTTTTTGGTCGATAATGTTTTGCAGAGATATTTTCATAAGTACAAAGACTTTAAATGGCTAGGCTAACAGTCAAAATATTTCCGCTGTCCTTGCAATATTTCATTGTGTACATCGCACTACCATTTCTTGGTAGTTGTTCTCCTATTTACACAAAGATTAAGTTCTTGGTAGTTGTAATTCTTTCCATGTGTCCAAGTCCCTTGGTGGCAAAAGAACTATGGCAATATATAAGAAGAATTATAGATTGAGCACAACTACTTTATGAAGAGATTGGACGGCTATTAGATATGAGAATCTAAATGTTGATAATCTTTCAAAAACAAAACCGTTCACCACATCTCAATAGGTGCCACAATGATGAACTAAATCTAAAGCTTGCATATTTTATAATTAGCTTTGTTATCCTACGTACTTTATGAATTCTTTTGAAATGATATTAGTTATGAGAACCTAAATGCACCACATCTCAATAGGTGTCACAATGATGCTTTGGGTGAATTTTGGAATTAACTGCTTTATGAATCCTTTTGAAATGATATTAGATATGAGAATCTAAATGCACCACATCTCAATAGGTGTCACAATGATGCCTCACAAGCCTTAGATGCATTTTGGAACTAAATATAAAGCTTACATATTAAAATAAAATATAGATTATATTTTTCATAATTATTCAATTCTCTAAATATGCTTTTTTTTTCTCTACAATTAGCTTTGCTAGCCTTTACGGGATGTGCACCGCTACCCATTATTGACCGGAAAATTTAAAATACTATTTTCAATGATTTCTTTTTCTAATTTTGTTATAGCTTTTTTGTTGTTGCTATTATTGTTTTTCAAATTTTTATAATAGAAGTGATTAATAAGCTAGCCTCCTTTTAGCTGCATGATGGATATATTTTGATGTGGCTTTTCGATTTAGCTGGAATGGCATTGTTTTAACTAAGATTTGAACAACAAATTATATATAATGATTAACAAACACTTTTTACAGATTGATTGTTATTGGTAGTTGTTGTTTTTGTGTCCAAGTGCTTTGGTGGCAAATGAACTGTGGCTACATATAAAAAGAATTATGGATTGATCATAATTACTTTATAATTTTTTTGAAATGTTATTAAATATGAGAATTTAAATCTTGATGATGAAAGAATTATGGATTTATAACAACTACTTTATGAATTCTTTCAAAATGTTATTAGATATGAGAATTTAAATGTTAATAATGGACTTTCAAACATAAAACCATTCACCACATCTCAAAAGGCGATCACAATGATGCCTTAGATGCATTTTGGAGCTAAATCTAAATCTCACACATTCTGTAATTAGCCTTATCCTATGTTGGCTAAAATAAAATATTATGGATTGACACAACTACCATATTTATTTTGGGAAAGGTTATTGGATATGAGAATCTAAATGTTGATAATGACTTTCAAATTTCAAAAACAAAACTGTTCAACCATTCTCGTTAAGTGTCACAATGATGCCTTAGATGCATTTTGGAACTAAATCTAAAGCTCACATCTTTTATAATTTTTTTAATAATTTTTTTTTTTGTAAGACTTGCACCCATTAAGTTTTGAATCAGTGACCTTACACAAGGAGTGTCATCACAGTACACCCATTCACCATCTATTCTACACCCTGTGAGCTTATATCTTTTAATAATTCAATCTTTAACTACATTTTCATATTTTTCTCTACAAATAGCTTCCCTAGCCTTCAAGGGATTTGCACCTCTCCACCCATTATTGATAAGAAAATTTAAAATATTTTTGACAATAATTTCTTTTCTAATTATGTTTTAGATTTTCTTATTACTATTATTAGTTTTCATTGTTTTAGAATACAAGTGATTCATAAGCTAGTCTCTTTTTAGCAGCATGATAGATATGTTTTTTTGATGTAGCTTTTCAATTTAGCAGGAATTGCATTGATATGAAAGGTCACCTCTTCTCTATTATGCAATATATAACTTGCCGATGTTATTTGAACTTTGAATGAACTCCAAATGCCAATATTAGAGTGTCAACAACAAATTGTTCAGTCCAATGAAGGTGAAATGTTAACTAAGATTTAGACAACTATTTATATATAATGTTTAACAAACACTTTCCATCTACTTCAGACTTAGAATCTGATGGTGCAGCTACATTCCTCACTAAAAATCAAATCTCACACACACTTACCATTTGTAAGCACAACAACAATCTTTCCTTCATATTCTATGGTCATAAATGCTCTATGAACCTCTCTATAACATTTTCCTTCCTCACAATGTTCACACTTATAGTTGCATTTGTTAAAATATTTTGTAGTCATGGATGTTGTTTTTTATTTTTAGTTTTTATTGTTCACACTAACAGTTGCATTTGTTAAAATATTTTGTGGCCATGGATGTTGTTTTTTATTTTTAGTTTTTATTTATATCTTTGCCTTCATTAAGGTTTTTCTTCTTCCTTGTTGATTTGCCTTTTCTATTTCTAATTGTTGTAGTTTCATCCACATGCAGATTTAAAACATTTGTAAGGAAATATTTAATCTTTTGAAGTTGTTTCATTTGATTGTTTTATAATAAAATCATTGTCAAGATTCATCCATATTAGCATAATTAATGACTTGACAACAAATTTGGCAACCATGGCCTTAAAAAACCGATCTTGTTGCTAATAAAAACCTTAAACCAAACTTCAAAATAAAAAAGATGTGCTACTAGCAACAACTTTTTTTTGAGGTTAAAATCAAAGCTTGCTTGAAAACATGACTCTAATAACCCGTATCATTGCAACAAAAATATAAAAATCATTCCCCAAATGAAAAGTGGTGGTACCAGTGGCACAATTTTTTCTTTGTGCTTAAAAATGCAACATTTTGAAAGTATGGCCTTTACAATTACTATCATCGCAATAAAAATCTTAAAACCAATACTTGAATTGAAAAGTTGTGTTACCAATAACACTCCATTTTTTTGAACTTAAAATTGCAACAAAAAAACGTTGAAACCACGACCTAAAAAAATGTTGTTGCAAACAAAACCATAAAATCAATCTTAAAATATCCATTCCTTTAGAGATAATTTATTACTCCAACATGAAACAATAATTAATTGTATGACACTATTGTCCTAATATTTTATTTACACATTGATAAAATACTTGGGGTCTCTTTGTGTCTTTTAGTGTTGCAGAGATCTTTAGTTCTTGATTGTTGAGATCTGATATGTTTTGTTTCTTTATCATTTGAAGGTTAGTCTTGTCTTTTTAGACCATGTTTTGATCTGTGCAAAAGGGTGGTTGCATAGTTAGAGAGCTAGTTAGTATTGGAAATGTAAGAACAATAAAAAAAGTCAGACATAGTCTTTTTTGTAACTTTGATTCTCATAAGAATAACAAGTTGCATTTTTTGGGCATTTGTAGGTGGGGGTAGATCCACTATGGTTTACCATAGGGATACCCCCCGCTTTTTTAAACTATTGCATGCTTAGTAGTGGGTTTGCGAATGACCCTATTGTTGCTATTAATATTTTTATGGTAAACCATAGTGGATCTACCCCCACGTACTTCAGTTCGACAACTAAGGAAAACTTTGGGACATACGGGTTTATTATAGGAAGTTTATAAAAGGATATGCTCAAATTACAACCACTATGGAAAAACTGCTAAAGAAAGATGTGAAGTTTTAGTGGAATGAACAGTGTCAACAAAGCCTTGACACACTAAAAGAGAAAATGGTGACAGTGCCTATCTTGATATTTCTTGATTGGAAAAAAGAGTTCCATGTGCATGTTGATGCGTCCTCAGTTGCTCTAGGTGCAGTTCTCGCTCAGCTGGGCGAAGGGTCTATTGATCATCCAATTGCCTTTGCTAGTAGGAAATTGTCAACGACAAAAAAGATTTATACTACGATAGAGAGGGAAGGGCTGGCTATGGTATATGCCCTGCAAAATTTTTGACATTATCTATTAGGAGGGCACTTTAAAATGTTCACAGATCACTCTGCTTTCAAGTACCTCGTAGACAAGCCAGTGTTGGGGGGGGGATCTTTTGATGGCTCTTATTGTTTCAGGAATATGATTTTGAGACTGTAGTAAATCTAGGAAGGATGAACACGGGGCTCGACCATCTATCGAGGTTGGAAACAGGAGAGGAACCAACCAGCTTAGAGGATAACCTCCCAGATGCGCAACTCTTTTTGGTGAGAATGGTAGATGAATACTTCAAAGATATTGTGAATTTCTTGTCTATAGGAATAGCACCAGAAGGCTACACAACTGCACATAAGAAGCAATTAGTTCTTAAATTTGCAGATTATCAATTGATAGCAGGTCAATTGTACAAATTAGGACCGGATGTGTTCTAGAGCATGAATGGCCAATGATCTTGGTTGAAGCTCATGACGGTGTTGCGGGAGGCCACTACGCCAGAAAAGCTATTGCGCAGAAGATACTAAGGGCTGGGTTGTGGTGGACTACCCTCCATAAGGATGCTAAGGAGTATTGTAAGACCTGCGACGTATGCCAGAGAATTAGGAAACCATCAAGGAGGGATGAAATGCCTTTAGTACCGCAAGTTCTGTTGTAGGCCTTCAAAAAATGGGTTGTTGATTTTGTGGGCCCTATAAACCCACTGGAAAAAAGGAATGGAGCAAGGTACATTATCAATGCAACTGAATATCTTACTAGATCGGATGAATCTACACCAGTATGAGACTGAAGTGCTGCGAAGTTTCTTTTTGAAAAAAATAGTTACAAGGTTTGGCTACCCTTGCGTTTTACTAAGTGATCAAGGTGCTCACTTTGTCAACAAGACTATAGAAGCACTTATGTCATTCAATTATGTGACGGAGGGAGGCATAGTACAGTTGCAGAAGCTAGGACCTTATGTCATCAATTATGTGACGGAGGGAGGCATTTGTGATTCATTGGCTAGGACCTTATGCCACCAATCATGTGATGGAGGGAGGCATAGTGCAGTTGCAGAAGCTAAATGGAGAACTCCTCAATGGATTGGTAAATGGGATCTGGCTAAAACCTTATAAGGATAGTCGTGCCTTTTTGCAGTAAAGGTATTTGTACATATGTTTTTTTTTGTTTGTATATAGTTTTTGGAAACCCTAAGTTACTTTAGTGTCGACGTGTTTCTGTGTCGAGGTTAGATATCTGTCGTAGTTCTTTTGTCGAAGTAGATAAACATCTGTCGCAGTTGGTGATCTGTCATGGTTCTATTTAATGTGCATTAATGACTACTTTTATGGCGAGCATAGTGGCGGCGTTAGTGGAATTTCTGCCTTAAATGCCGAAAAGATTCAAGTGTGTGAACAAGATTCGTCGCTATTGCCGTGATGATTGCAAGTATTTGGTCCATTCATTGAACAACGAAATTGATAGACAAATCGTGTGCGAAAGTTAAGTTTAAAATCACATTAGCCAACCAGTTGGGACTCATTGTTGTCTCGACGCTAACTATATTGAGGAAGCCAGAGCTTAAGCAATCACACAGAGAAAGTTTAGCTAAGAAGAGTGCTAATATGCAAGTTGATCTATCTGTAATGAGCAAAGCACATGGATTTGTTGAAGAAGTTGACATGCATGGTTCCAAGCCGGTTATCATAGATCAAATGGAGGTTCTATCACCGCAAATCCCGGAGAATGTGCCAAAGAAATCTAGAAAATCAAACCGCAACGTGATTCCAGAGGAAAGGATTAAGAGTAGACATGATGCTGAGGCTTTTGGGTCTAGGTCTACAACTATCATGCCTGGGTACATACCACCACGAAAGATCGATGTGAAACCAGTTTAGATGCCCAAGAATGCTAAGTATTCGCTAGTAACTACTCCTATTCCAAAATATATTATTATTGTGCAAGGGGGCATATTGCGTAATGTCAACAAGTTGTCATATGCGGATCATGACATTGCCAAGTTTCTAGAGTTTCAAGTAAGAAATTACATGACTACAGTTACGCCAGGAGAGGGTGCATCATTGGAACTTGAGCCTATGGAGTGGATTTAGGATTGAAAAGGTCTGGTATTTTGTTGCTGATGCATCTGCCACATTTTGGTAGGATTGCAGAAGCCATTTCTTGTGTCAAGCAGTTACTGTTGTTTTTCCATGGTAGATGCTTGTGCTTGATAGGAAGGTGTTAGTTGACACTGACACGATTGCATGAATTATAGGGTTTCCCAAGGCCGGGGTGGACCTTGTTTAGTTTTTTGTGGGAAAAGAAAGAGATAGAGAATTGGCTGCTAGAATGAAAGATAAATATTAGTTGTCAAAGAACAAAAGAGGATTTGATATTGCATCAATCAATGATCAGGATGTTCGCTTCGCCACAAAGGCGTTGGCTACAAAAGTGTCGATGAAGATTCGACCAAACCAAGTGACTGCATCGGTCATAGCAACATCAGAACAATGTACAATGGGTGTACAAATGAATTGGGCCATGTTTGTCCTCAATGAATTCCTCAGTGATTGTGTCGAGGCTTAGGATAATGGTACCCCTTTCTCCTACTCCTGGTTGTTAATTTTAGTTTCATTTGTTGGATGGGAGGAACCAGAGGTATATCATGGCATGGAACCAAGTGGGCCCTATTTTGCGTCGCGGTATGCAAACTTATGGTATACTAAAATCAAGACGCGACAGATCGATAATGATGCCACTTTTTACGTATATAAAGAAACATTGCAGCGTAATGTTGTGAAAATACCTCGTGTCAAAGCACATATAGTGGCCAAGTTCCGAGAAATTGCAAAGTTCAAATCTAGGCCTCATCACATGTACATCCAAGCAAGGCCGGACACATATCGACAATGGATGATAGATGGTTATAAGTTATCAGTGGAGGAAGTCGATGCTATTATTTGGGAATGGTCACCGGAGTGGAAGGTCCCTATTGAGGTAGAACAAATTTTTCCATATCCTTCGCAGCAGGACCCGCGACAGGAAGGTACATATGGGCATCATCAAAATACCAGTCAGAACTAGAGTACTCAAAATAATGGAGCCGGGGGTGATGATGGAAACCCGCCCCACTCAGATAATGATGGACAATAATTGAGAATGACAACCATTGATTCGATCTTGGGGGAGAAACGCAAGGATGCAACATCCACACAAAGAGGTAAAAAGAAGCAGAAGGCATAGAGGATTGCATAGTTCAAGCCTTAACTGATGATGACGTTAACATCTTGTTCAATAGGATGAGTGAAGTGGCGTAAGAAAATAGAAAGTTAGTAGAAGAGAAGACTATTGAACTATTTGGCGGAGTGACGGACCTGCTGGATACACTCTACTAAGTGGTCAAGAGGATCAATATATCATCCCCACAATAGGTGATTGTGCCGTGGGTAGAGGTTACGTAGGATGAAGAGCACCGAGAGGAATTAGCTACGTCATCTCTTGTAGACATAGTAGTAAAACTACTACCGCGAGCATTAAGTTTTGGAGAGGCAGGAGTAAGTGAGCAAGTCCCTCAATCGAGCTATGCTGAGTTGAAGCTATCAACCTTTCCTATCGTTATGCTACAGAGTATCCAGGAGAACATCGTGCAGGAGATCAAAGCATAAGAACAATCTATATATGATCCCATGAAAAATTATAGGAACCAAACATATGTGCTTAAGCAGTAAACTGCCAAGCTTAAAAAAGAAAAGGATTAGTTGAGCCATCAAAACCAGAAGTTGTATGAGGCTGTCGCAGTAACCTATCGAGCAGTTCCAGAAGCAGAAGTGGTCAAGGAAATGGCACCTGAGGAGAAGTTACAGTAGCTTGAAGGAGTCATTTGTGGATTTAGGAAAAAGGTGGAAGAGTTAGAAGCAAAGCTAGTACCAAACACACCACCTGAAGTGGTAGAGCAGCGATGGTCCGGAGTACAAGGCGCCCTCTAGAGCATCTAATAGTCCGAGGCTTAGTGCATGAAAATGTATGAAGAAGTGTCACAAACTTGGGACGCTTTGTTCGAAGATGTAGAACTTCAAGATATTACTACCAGGATAGGGACCGCGAAGGACAAGATGGTAAATCTGTGGGGTCTTTTAAAGACTCTATCGCCAATGGAAAGGATGCAGAAGGATGCAAGAAACAAGGCATTACAGAAATATAACTCAACTAGTTAAGGGTTCAATAGCAAAAGCGAACGGAAAGGGTTGAAGCGCTTCAGACTGAAGTTGAATGCATTTTTGAAATAATTGGGGGCGAGCATGCAGAGATTGAGAAGGCAGTCACCTGGACTGTTGAGCATAGTAAAGATCATGTCACTTATGAACTTGTTGATGAAATAAACTAGCAAAAAGAGGTTGTTCAGTGCTTGGTCGAGGCAATGAAGAAAGCATATAAAGAGTTTTTGTCACAGATGAAGGAACCAATCAGGAACATCCTTGAAGTGGCTTGGGATGAGCCACATGTGAGTGTTGGGGGCTTGTTGGCCCTAGAAAGTTTTGGGTACCAATTTTGGAAAAGTAGTTTTGGTGTGAATATAACTAAGGCAAAGAGGTTTGACAAAGTGGTCAACTTCAACAAAGCGATCGAAAAACTAGGAAGATGGTCATTTTTAATGCGTCAAAGGGTAGATTTAAGTAATTTAGTTAGGGTTTTTGTCCACTTGCATTAATGAGTCAAGTAGTTGAGTAGCGAAGTAGTGGGAGCGGGGTAGGATGTGTACGCCCTATAAATATGTAAGAGGTTGGGATTTTTGGGGTTAGCAAGTTGTTGGGAGGTAGTTAGCTAGTTGATGTCTGTATTATGCGAACTGCCTATTTTGTATGTCGAAGTAAGTGATTGATGTGAAGGGAAGAGTCGCATGATCTGTAGGCTGTGTGTGCAGATCCGTTCTAACAGAAGAAGAAAAGTCCATAAGTCATTGTAAACATGAAGTGTTTATTTTTGGCTGCAACTCATGAATAAAAGAAGTGCTTCCATGGTTTTTCCTATCTTGGTTTTCCATGTTAAAATCACGGTGTCATATGTGTTGTGATGTGTTATGTGATGTTTATGTTGCTTACTAATTTCATAAGTTGATGAATGAATGTGCTTGTAATGAAGAAATGTATGAATGTGAATTATGTGATATGTCCTAAAGTCATAGTTAATTCATGGTTGAAGTGCATGGCTTGTCGCAGATCCTAATCTGTCGAAGTGTGATTTGTTTGTTGAATGATAGGTATGTCAAACTGTTCCCCTTCCTCGCTGCAGAAACATGGTTCCTACAGTCCCCATAGGTACTTTGGGTGAGACTTCATCTGCTTTGTAGGTGTCACTGTAAATATCAAACCCCTTTCAGGATAGTATCTTTGGATTTGGTTGGTATGGTTTTGGGTGAACCTGGGTCGGGATAGAAGTGCGCCAACATAGGAGACTCTACCCAAATTGCAATGGAAGGCTACAGTACTTGGGCGATATGTCCAATATATTTATGTGTATAACCTATAAAAACATGATGGATATGCAAGATGTCTGCAACCAAATGTTGCAAAACAACACAAGGAGAGTTATGAGCTAACCACAAATGGATTGTTCATATCCAAGAACGAGTTGTACATACTAGAAAATGCATGAGTAAATCATGTGAATGTGTTATATTTAAGATATAATTTTCATCTCTTTCAACTTTAACAACAAATAAGGATCACTGAAAGAATAGCCATGCACAAAAACACAAGAACACAAAAAATTTGCAAAACTAAATTGCATGTATTGCATCTATAAAAAATGACATGAAATATGCATTTGTGAAACTAAATTGTAATCAACAATTGTATCACACCCTGAATACCTTGTGGGAGTGGTGTTATGAAAAGAAATCAATGTGTGGTAACTTGGGTACTTTTTTATGTTGGTTTCGACTGTACCTTGCATAAAATATGCACATGCGAGTAAATGTTGCATTTCTTAAATATGAAATATAGAATTGACTCTAGTTATATGCTCTTGAACTATGAGACTCTACCCAAATTGCAATCGAAGGCTACATTACTTGGGAAATATGTCCAATATATTTATGTCTATAACCTATAAAAACATGATGAATATGCAAGATGTCTGTAGTCGAATGTTGGAAAACAACACAAGGAGAGTTATGAGCTAACCACAAATGGATTGCTCATATCCAAGAACAAGTTGTACGTACTAGAAAATGCATAAGTAAATTATGTGAATGTGTTATATTTAAGATATAATTTTCATCTCTTTCAACTTTAACAACAAATAAGGATGACTGAAAGAATATCCATGCACATAAATACAAGAACACGAAAGAATTACCCTGGGAAAACCCAAACTTGGGAAAAACCCAACCAACCTTTCTTATTTAGAGATTCAGTACAGAGTACAAGTACCTTAGATATAAAAATTATCTATGACAAGAGAGATCACATGGAAATATGATTCCAAAGAAAGAACCCCAAAAATTAGTCTTCTACAAATCTTGAGCGAACTTCTTCCTTTCTTGAGCGAACTTGCTTGCGTGTGTCAAATGAGGAGGGAATCACCTTTATTTATACTTGATTTCTGGCTGAATTTTTCATTGGGGCCGACTTGTCTATTTTGTCTTGGTCGACTATCTTCTAGAATGATAAAGTACAATTTATTAATTGTGTTTTGTTGGGTTGACTTGGCTAGTGAGGATACCTCACGTAGCTACAACATCAACACTCCCTCTTAGCTAGAGAGGTATCATCATGTTGGAACACATCTGGATATCATCTGGTCGTCACAACTTGTCTCGTACATCTCTCCATCATAAGAAAGGTCTCTTTTGATCAAGTCCTTCTGAACAGAACAACTGTTCCCACTGAAACCTTGTTCCACACTGGAACCACATCATCTTTCCAATGATAATATCTAATTTTCCTAATCAACTTGATCATCCTAGACCAAAGAGGATTACTTCCTCATCACTTTATCAGTAAAAACCTGAAGGGAGGCCACACTCCCCAGGAATACACTTCTTCCAAGCACTTTATCGATCTCAAATTGAAGGGAGGCTATACTCCTCAGGAAGACACTTCTTTCAATTTACTAGTCATTACAACTGGAAGGTGGTGATGGCTACAACTAGTCCACCCCTCTAGGCCCATACTCCACATAGGATCACTCTCCCAATACGAGAACATCCCACACATGGATCCACTCCACAAAGGAGTACTCTCCACACAGGAGAACATCCCACACAGGGACCATCCCACATAGGGATCCACTCCACAAAGGAGTACTCTCCACATACGAGAAAATCACACATAGGTATCCACTCCACAAAGGAGTCAGGAAAAAATCTTATTCCACATCAACAGTCACTCTGGTCATCAACCAATAGTCAACCGAGGTCAACCAATGGGAAACCAATGCTAACCACAGTGTGCCATGTTCAACCATAGTGAACCATGGTTAACCAATGGTCAACCAATTTGACCATCGATTGATTGTGGTTGACACGATTGACCATGGTTAACTATTGGTTGACCAATGGTTGACTATTGGTTGACCATTGGTTAATATTATTATTATTATTGGTTGACCATTGGTTGTTATTATTATTATTACTATTACCATTATTATTATTAATTAATATGGCTTGCTAATTATTATAATAATAAAAACTCAACTATCCTTATTATTTTATTTTATAATAACACTTATTATAATAATAAAAATTCAACAATCATTCCGCACACACCGACCATCAATTAGCAAGTCATATTATTTAATTAATATGACTTATATACATAGATCGATGTATATCAACCATGGCAACACATTTAAAAGTGGTTGATATACTCCAATTGGTGTATATAAGTGACACTAATTAATTAACACAAATTGCTAGTTTATTAGATATGAAGTCTCCACCGAAAAACGTTGAGTTCAAATGTCAAAATGAACTTAACCACAAAAGAAACACTTATGATATTATAAAATTATAGACAGATTGAGCATGGGAAAGTGCTTCTCTATGAATCAATACCGATATCATAGATTCATATTTGTACAAATAAACACTTATGACATTATAAAATTATAGACAGATTGAGCATGGGAAAATGATTCTATATGAATCAATACTGACATCATAGATTCAGATTTGTGCAAATAAGATGTGAGATACTTTATCTTTGAAATTTTGTTAAACCTTTCCATACTTAAAAATCAAGGAATTAAATCACTCTTTATTACTTTATTTTATTTGTTGAATGGTATTTCAAACCAGAGTTACGAGGTTGTAATGTCCTCGCATTGAAGTCGCATTGAAGAAGATATATTGAATGGTCAATGAAATTTTGTTTAATAAGCAGCTATAGCAAAAAAGATAAAATGGTGTTGCTTTGTGTTATGCACATATGGAATCCAATATACCTATTACAATAGTACAATACACTTAAATATATGAAACATGAGTCTCGATGTGCCATAGAATCCTCATTACAAAGGAAAACTTAATAGGCTTATTGTGCTCATACAATCCAAATAACTTCATAGAAATTGGCAAATTGTTCATAGTATGCAAAGAACCATTGCGATTTAAAATTTTGTTCGAGGTATTCCGTTGAACTTTGGGATATGCCATTGTGTTTGGTCGTTATAACTATATGGGGTCGTTACACTTATGGGAGCCCACATGTATGGGCTGTTATATGTATAAGAACAATATGATATGTGGGTCGTAACAACCATGGGGGCCAACACTTTAATATAAATCGGTTATTAAACATTGTATAACCTGCCAACAAGAATCCATGTGATATTGTTGTATTTATGTAACGACATGGCATACAAAACAAATGTCGGTGCAACTAGGGAGCCCATGTATATTGTGGGTTTTTATTTTGTTATAAATTTGTAACCAAGGATTAAGTTGTTGTAACAAGCCTAACCACCAAACCACCAAGGGGGTCACATCAAGCTATTTAAACCCCCATTAGCCATTGTTGAGGGGGCATCCATTTTGTGCGAGTTCTACATGTTTGAAGGAGCCAGTTTGGAGCTAGATTGAAGATCCTTGTTAGAGATCACTGTTGGAGGTTCCAAGTTCCTTAGACCACATTTTATCTATGTAGCCTTCCTTATGTGTAGAGAGAGAAGAAGATTGTTGTGGATTTATTTGAGGCGAAGTTGTTCGTGCTTATAGTAAATCTTCGCCATTTTTGCGATCCAGAGTCACTGGTGCAGTCAGATTTTGGATCCAGCAGTGGATCTTCTCTGTCATCAACATCAAGATGAATGTTCACCATATTGTATTGAGCTTATAGCCACATGATTGTGAGATATCAACCTTCAACATAGGAGATCATCTCTTTGTAGGAGATACATTGGCACTTGCTTGTGAGAACTAGTTCTCTTTGCATTGTATGAGAACATCTCTTCGATATTGCCACTTGTTATGGGAATTATTCAACCACTATTGATGTGGGAATTTAGTCCTTTTGTAAAGGAAAGTATCTTTTGAAGAAGATAATAGAAGTGGTTCAATGATTGAACGAGCCCAAAGACGTAGCCATGGGGTCTGGTGAACTCCGTTACCAAATGAGTATTGCTTGTCTCATGTTTTCTTTCTACATGTTATTTTCCGCAAATTTGTTCATTATGTTTATTATGTAATGATGAATGAGACTAATGATACATTTATAAAATTTAAACATGCACATTTGATTCAAGCCTTTTCATTATAATCAAGTTCAATAAAAACGATCATATTAGTGATCCTTTTGTAAAGTGAGCCTGGAACTAGTTTCAAATTGGTTTTAAGGTCACTCCAGATCATATCACTGAAAAAACCTCCCTGTAGTCCAATTGCTTGACACTCTTCAAGTGCGTAACAAGTCCCTATGCACAAATCATTCTTATGCAGTCTATGGCCTTTATGACTATTACTCCCACCACTATCTAGATCTACCCAAATACTGATTTGTGCTGGCTGACTTGCATAGACTGTCCCTTGCCTCTCAATTCACCCCTAATGAACAAGTTCACACTCCAATTTCTTCTTCCCATGAGACAAACACCATTTGTTTCATCTCATCCTCTAACGAGCCTTCATAATCAACCTATATCACTACGATTTCTTCGACAAATACGAGTCCCTACAACCTATCTGTTCGACCCTTCTGAATCGATGAGGAAATCCTATGCCCACAACATAGGGTAGGATCCCATACTTTCCTACTCATCACCATCATTGTTTTCAGAAATACTAGGGGCATTCACCCTGTAGGGGGAATTTCGCCTCGTCATCTCACCATTTTTATGTTCCACCATGGCTACCCACCTCATGTTAGACCCCCCTTCTAGCAACTAATCGATGTGCTGTCAGTAACTCTCTAGGAGAGCATCCACATTACATCGACACCTCTATGTTAGTGGGAATGATTGATTATATTTACCTTGGGATAGGGGGCATGATTAACCATTTTGATCTATCCCCGTCACATCTTTCTCAATACTTCACTGAGCCCATAGCTCAACCCAACACATATGTGATCCACAATCACAAAATCCATTCCCATCATATGGGGGAGGGACCTTAACCCTGATCAATTTTTCACATGCGTAATCTTGAAGCTTTCCCGAGGTCACATATCACTTGCATATGTGGCTTGATTTCTAGATGCACCTTTTACACTTGGGTATCATTTCCATGTGTATAGGTTCATGTTGCATGAACTCTACTTGTTTCAGACGACAACCATTCCTTACAGGTATAACATATTAACTAACATATAGGTTAGCGTCTCCCTCAGAATATCTGATGCATTAGTCTAGTTTATCCTTTATGCCTATAGGAACCCCACTGTTCGAGTAAGTGGCCCAACCCAGCCACCATTGCATTCGCCCTTGCTCGGCAGTAGATCCTACCTTACATAGGTGACTTTTTTTAGTACCCCCTACATTTGGTGCCCATGCTGTTCGTATCCCCATAGGATCGAGATTCCTTATAGTTTTACATCCAAAACTAAAGTCGTATGCATTCCTTCACATTGCCAAACATTGGTCATTCCCTGTAAATAGACTCCTGTTATGGAGTTTCCTTTAAGCCCTTTTTTGATTCCTTAAAGAATGAAAAGGTTGTCGAGCAAACTTGCTTTCTTTCATACTCGTTAAAGGATTTGAAAGCATATCCGTTCGTTATGACTTTTACCCCTTTTTTGGACCAAATGGACTAATTACGAAAAATGTATACTCTAGTCCCTTTCAGATAGAAGAGTTCTCCCCTATTTAATTTTATGGTTTTCCGGGCATCAAACACTAACTTTATGAAAAATTACATTTATGGAGTTCTCTTTATATTTACAGACTCCATAGAATTGAAAACACTGGCAAACATTGAGTGTCTTGGGCTCGAAAAAAATCCACAGGATAGTACCATATCGAGCACACTTCTATCCCTTCTTTGAGCTTGTCAAACAATGATTAAGGCCCAAACGGTGCTTCTTAACGCCCCTTTCAGATCGCATATAGTCCCTTATCACGACAACTTTCCCAGTCTCCTTTTTTTAGAGTATTATGCGATGAGTCACCCTTGGAGTCTCCCTGATTTCATGTATCAGTCACCTTCTTCAAGTACCACCAATTGCAGTCATCCCCACTAGGTCACCCCAGCTATGTTCCCCTCCCCCGAGATCAGTTTCATATGCTGCCAAGTTATCCCTACTGTCATACTCTAAATAAAGGAAGTTTGAGTCCCATTACTCATATGCCCTTGTATCCCACTTCAGTGTCTCAAATCAGTGTCTTATTCTATTCACTCTATGGTTGTATCCCTCTTGCTCCCGTCAAGGAACCATCATTGCCTTTCCAGTTGTAGGTCTCCCTCTATTGATGCCAACACATCTATTCCAAAGGATATACCCATAGGTCGCTGTACCTTTGCCTCATACCCATCAATGATGAGCGCCTTGGACCACCTGAGGGGATATATCAGTGCCCCTTAGAACGATTGTTTCTCATGTGATCAACATCAACTACCTCATCGCACCATAGTTATCCATGTATTGATCAGGTCCCCTTTTGGGCCTAGTTCTATTTTTGTATATTCAGACATTGATACGAGCATGGGAATGCTTGCCTCATCCATATATTTGAGATTATATGTTCCTCATCCATTGTGAGTATTATATCTACAGGTTCAACCCTTGTATCCCTAACAAAGGGTATGTTCCACCCTTTAATGCAATATTCATTCTTTGTACTACTGTCACACCCATACCTTAGAAAAGAAATATCATATGATGTCCATTGACCATACAATGAGCTCCTGGACTCACACATCAGGTGTCAATGTGTTAACACCAAAAAAATTTCCACTCCTCTCATCCCCCTAGCCACATCATATCATATACATCATGACCACTTTCCATTTGCACCACTTTGACCTTCACATATATAAAAGCTCAAAGTTGCAAATTAAATTGGACCATAATTAGTATTTTTTATATTTCCTCTTTCCAAAAATAAGGGAAATTGAAAAATATCACCAAAAAAGGAAAAAACCCCAAAATTAAAGAAAATTCCCCAAAAAGTCAAAAGAAGCGGGAAAAAGATAAAAACCCATAAAAGAGGGAATAACCTATTGCTTATCCAAATACTAGTGGTCAACAAATACCACGGGCACCCAAAACCATCCACTATTTTTCCACCCAAATACCAAGGGAAAAACCATCAACCATTTCTTCTATATATTGAATGTGAAGGTCCCCCATTTCATATCTTTCTCCATACATTTTCTGCACTGTAGCTTCACAATTGTTGGAGATTTTGCACCTTGTGATGTGTAGATTGGAGAATGTTGGGCTGCCAAGAGACCAGGATCACTCTACTTCTGAATGCTACAAGGGCCCCTTGCCATTGTTATTTCAAGGTACTACTTGTTCCATGTACATCCCATTTCTATAAATACAAAAACCATTATTTTATTTACATGTTTGTTGAAAAATATTAGTTTAGATTTACTCCATGCACATGCTTAGCTTAGTTTTTATTTTTGTTATTTATTTTATGTATTTTCCATCTCTTTGAAACTCTAATTCAGTTTCCATAAACCTTAGTAGGTTCCTTTTGGCATGTTCTAGTGTGAAAACAACAACAACAAAATATACAAGTGGCATGTGACCTCAGAAATGGTAGAGATCATGCATGTGAAAAATTGAGTAGGGTTAAGGTCCTGCATCCATGTGATGGGCATGGGGTTTGTGATTGTGGATCACATATGTGTTGGGTTGAGCTATGGGCTCATTGAAGTACTGATATAGATGTGACATGGAATGATAAAAATGACATGCCCCCTATCCGAGGGTAAATATAATCGATCATGCCCCCTATCCGAGGGTAAATATAATCGATCATGCCCCCCAACATAGAGGTGTCAATGTAGTATGAATGCTCTCCTAGAAAGTTACCGACATGGCATCAATCAGATGCAAGAAGGGGGGTGTAACATGAAGCGGATAGCCATGGTGGAACAAAAAAATGGTGAGATGACGAGGGAAAATTCTCCCTACGGGGTGAATTCCCCTAGTATCGCTGACAATGACAATTATGATGAGTAGGCAAGGTTTGGGGCCTACCTTGATTCCGTGGGCATGGAATTTCCTCATTAGTTTGAGAGGGTTGAACATATAGGTTGGAGGGATTTGTATTGTCCAAGTAATCGTAGTGATATGGGTTGATGATCAAGGATCATTAAAGGATGATATGAAACAATTAGTGTTCATCTCATGGGAAGAAGACGTTGGAGGGTGAACTTCTTCATTAGGGGTGACTTGAGACTCTAGGGAGAGTCTGTGCAAGTCATCCAACACAGATAAATATTCGGGAAGGTCTGGGTAGTGATAGGAGTAATGGCCATAAAGGTCGCATATTTCACAAGAATGGTTTGTGCACAGGGACTTGTTGCGTACTTGGGGGAGTGTCAGGAAATTGGACTACTGCAATGTACTGCGTGACCCATGTCGCCGGGCAGGGCGCAAGGTGGATGTTCTTGATTTGAGGTCTTAGGAGGTGGGTTCATGGATTTTTTTGAATTTTCCGTTGTTGGGGATTTTGTGTTATTTACCCCACAATTATTTGGGGGAGGTGGGGGGGCTGATGCTGTCATTGTGGGTATGTCAATAGGTGGGTGATTGGAAGTACTAATCGGTTACACAGGTTGAAAAATGACTTGTGGGTTCATGGGAGGGTTCGGTGCATGTAGGTACCAAACAAGAATTGCTAACATCAATCCCACAAGGTTAAGAGTTTCCATCACAGGCATGCTGACAACTCCTGATGGTTGAAACAAAAAATGGATTATATGTATAGGTGTAGCTTCCACCATGTTGGGCATTGATGCCAGTTGCAGCTGGGATTGTGGTTGGGGCGTAAGCTGAGCCATAGGTTGTCGTTGGGGTACATGTGTACCAGAAAAATCGAGCAGTCATGGGGGCATCACAAAAAATACTTTACCCTATGGCAGTATGCGAGGGGATGGAAGCATTGGAGATAGTGTTGTCGACCATAAGGGGGAAATTTTCTAGGGTGGTTGACCCCTTGGGGTCGTAGTAAGTCAACTAGTAAATTTTGACGACCTTTCCTTCATGGGGGAACATCATGATCTAGAAAAATGACGAAGCGTCTGCTTTCACAAAATACATGTAGCTACTCCCAAGGAGGAGGTTGTAATCAAGTTGAGCATTAACAACCTCAATGTCAATCAGACGGTTTTGCTGGCTAACTCAACATGAACATTCAGGAGAAGTTCCCGGGTTTAGTTAACATGATCATCATAAGTGTGTAATGCTATCATGGATGGTTGTAACTTAGGGGACCCAAGATTCTGCCAACCAAAGGTTGACATAACACATGTGGATGCACTCTCATTGACAATGCATCAATGGACGACTAAGTTCCAGATAGACATGGGAATATGGAACATGGACGAAGGCATGTGGGGCTCTGAAATTCAAACATCTTGAAAGGTTAATGCCAATTGGAAGACAATAGTAAATAGAACTATTCAAAAATTCCATCAAGTTGGATATTTGATGGTTCTGTTGATGTAGATAGAAATGTAAAAAATGTTGTGTTCACTTTTGAATCACCATGGGCCTTGTCAAAACATGACTCGCTGGTTGAAAACATTCAAATTTAGATGACAAAATTGAGAAGGGTTGTAATATATTTTGATCTAGTAGCACATATAACTATTGATATGAAATTGATAGACAATTTTTTTTGGATATATTTAAATGAAACTTTCCTTTATTTTTTTAAAAATTGTTTTAAAAAAAATAGTAAATTAAACTATAAGTGATGACATCTTTCAAAAAATCCATATCATACTGATGTACATAATCTAGGCTAGAATGATGTATCCACTAAATAAGTGTATCTAGGGAAAGGACCAGTCGATCTTTTCTTTTTCATTAAACATACGTTGTCCCCAACCATGCTTATGCATGCACCAAACCGTCCTTCTCCAATGTTTTATTGTCCAAGAAACCATAAATGTTTTAGGAGTGTGGGACGATCCTTCTTTCACCATAAGGTTAACGTGGTAATTTCAAACAACACTTTCCTTCCATAGTATTCTCATAGGGAAAGTCAACAACATGGGTTGGCCAACACATCTATCATGGTGGTATGGACGACTATTTTTATAATTTTGGATTTTTTGTGGCTATGTTACAATGATGGTTCTACGAAATAGATCGATTTCATGAAAGGATCAACTAATCTTTGTTATGTTTACAACTTGATGAGAACTTTACATTGTTCCCATTTTTTGGGGGGTCAATTTTAATAGTTGTTTTTACCTTTGTTTTAGAAAGTGTGTATACTGGTAGTACCATTTTTCACTTTGAGCCATTTTTTTGCGATTTGAATTTTCTTAGTCATAAAAAAACTATAATTTTATTTACAAATGTGTTTTTTCAAATTTTACAAAACAAATACATTTAGTAACTAATTACAATGAAAAAATATATACATTTTCATTTCTTTTTAAAATTTTTGGAAGCTAAGTAGAATGAAAAAAGAAGAACCCTGAATTGGCAGAAATAGAGATGAGTATGGGCGACAGCCTGAGTTTCTGGAGGACCGGCTCTGGTGCCGTGGCTGGACCAGGAGCAGACTGATGTGGGAGGCCTTGGTCGGAATGTGAACGTTCGAATTGAGTTTTTGAAGGAATACCTAATTTGAAAGATGAGGGCTCCATGAACCCTGGACTTGGCGGAATTAGGGCAGGGTAAGGGCGACGGACTGCGTCTCTGAAGAACCGGCTATTACACTGTGCAGTGGCTGGAACAGGAGCATACTGAAGCGGGTGGCCTTGATAGGAATGGTTTGAACACCATTTGTATTGTGCTTTCGGGGGCTCCATGAAACCCCGGGGACCGCCTGAGTTCTTTATTAGGCTTTGGTGGTGCGGTCTATATCATTGGGGTCTGGATGTCCCAGCAGAACTGAAGCGTTGTGGATATTGACCATGTGAGCAGGTGGTCCTTGAACCTGGAGGACGCGTGAAGAGTTACTTGCCAGAGCGGTTCAGTGTTTTGTGTGGGGTCTTCTTGACCGGTGGATTGGGGTTTGGGCCCTTTCTGGGGATCCATCCGGTTCTCTGGCAGATTGCTTGGTCGGGGATCGTTTTTACCTACTGTGAAGGAACCACTGCAGCGGAATGGAGAGTGGATATGTGCAGGAGGTGGACTACACCTCGGATGGGGATGGGAATCAGGGGATTTTCGATCTTGGAGCGATAAATTCAGCGGAGTTTGGGTCGACTGTCCATTTCTTGTCAGGCCGGGAGACTGGGGATGCATCTGGGCCTGTGGGAGAGATGGATTTGGATGGACACCTCTTTACCCCACCGACTTCTGCAAGAATCACCTCGCCGGTCATCTCACTAGGGTTGGAGGGTTTAGAGGCAGAATTAGCAAGCTTCCGGTCATCTGCAGGCTTTAGAGATAGGCCAGACTTGGCCGGTCTTCTGGGGAGGACGCTGCAACCTCAATTGGGGTCTTACTCAAACTTTCCAATTCCTTCGGCAGACGCTCGCGAGGATAGGATCGAAACTCAGGTTGGATGTGACAACAAGCTACCGGGAGATGGACTGGCATCATATTCTGTCGGCAATTTGCTCAAGTCAGTGGAGTGCCGTGATGTCGAGGACCGGGGACAGGCCAGTGGTGGACAGGGCTACTCAACTTGTGGACAAGCAGCGTTGGCTCCTGGGGTTGGGGAAATACCTCCTGATGATGAATCCCTGTTAAGCACAAGAGCAGGGGTTCCTGCACAGGCTGTTATTCATAAAAAATCTGCCAGAAAGGTGAAGGAAAGGCGTCGGAAGGACAAACTAGTGTTGGGTGTGGACGTCTCTATGGAGGAGGCGGTGGACTTCTCTCATATCGCGGTGGTTGGACATGTCCGTGGTAGGAGGATTGGGCGGAATTTTCTCCGGAGATGGGTGGACGAGCACTGGAAGGATTTGATAGTTCCTGCACCAGAGATTAGGATCTTGACGAAAGGCTGGTTCTCCTTTATCCTGTCGAGCCCTGGTGAGGTAGCAGCTGTTTTAGGCCGTCATTGGATGATGATGGGCGTCCCCATTGTGCTGAAAAGATGGTCACCTTTATTTGATTCAAAGACAGAAAAAATAGACAGAGAACCTATATGGGTGAAGCTACCAGGGCTCCCCATGCATCTCTGGAATGAATCACGATTTGCAGCAATTGGGAATTTCCTTGGCGACTATATTTGTGCGGATTATTCTCATACGGTAACTGGCATTTACTCGATAGCTAAGATTTTGGTCAAGATCGACCTTCGGCAGGGGTTATCGGCTGAGATCATGGTTCAGACGAAGGATGGGGACTTCACACAAATCTTGGACTATGTGGGGGTGCCGTTCCGATGCCATCGCTGTCACGCTCATGGACACCTGGTCGCGGATTGCACGTTACTGTTTCGGGGCAGCTGACCGATGGATATTCCTGTATCTGATGCTTGCACTGTTCCTGTGAAGATGGGGAACCCACTGGTGGTGGGGGTTGGTGGATTAGCGACTGATTTAGACACCGGGACGGACCAGGTTACGGTGCAACTAGCAGCCCCTTGCGGGAAGCAGGGAACTGGGAGAACAATGGCAACATTGGTGAATGAGGACCTGGATCTCATTGGGAGTAAGGAGATGGCTGTAGTGGGGACTTCATTTGGTACCACAACACCTTTGACGTGGGCAGCTTCCAGAAAGCTACAAGAGCAGGCAATTTTACGTCGGGGTTCATCCTCCAATCCCCCGGGTATGTCTCACAAGATCTCTTCTGATATTTCTTTATATGCTGTCTCTAATGATTTGGGGGGGGTTTGTTTTGAGTCTCACTCTCCCGTCAGCTCTGTTTCACTATGCCCTGCTCCTTGTCTATTACCTGTAACTAATTGTGCATACACGCCTCCGATAGTAGCTACTTTACCCTCTCCCAATTCTGTGGGTTGTAGTATCCGATATGCCCTTAGAAATAGGGTGATCTCTGATGGACCGGGGGGTAGGGGTCTTCCTGAATTGACTGCTTGTACTGTGGGGAAAGGTCGGGGACGAAAATCTCATCTGTCAAAAGCACAAGACCGGGCAAAAGTTGATTTGGTAATGGGCACACAATCCTCTATTGAATGGGAACTTAGAGCTACGAAAGCCCTGGAAGGGGGTTACTCATGAAACTTATGTCATTCAACTGTCGTGGGTTGGCGAGTCCCATTAAAAAATCGTCACTTCGGAGGTTGGTGGATCTAAATCAACCTGATATCTTATTATTACAAGAAACACTGGGCGGCAGTGTGGAGGTTGTTAGGGTTTTGGAAACTTTGCTACCTGGCTGGAAGTTCATGGGTGTGGATGCTCGTGGACGCTCTGGAGGGCTGGCTATAGGATGGAAGGTGAAGAGCTGCAGAGCTGATAGCTCTTGGGGGATCACTTCTGGTATCGGGCTGGAAGTATGGGATGCAGAGATTGGTAGGATGATAACGATTCTCAATGTCTATGGACCCTATCTAAATAGGGATGGCTTCTGGGACTCCCTGCTAAGCATGGATCTGTTTGACGGAAGGGATGTGATCTTGGGTGGGGATCTCAACCTTTCTCTGGGATCTTCTGAAGTTTGGGGGCCTAGGGCTACTCCGGATCCATTAGCTAACTTTTTCATACAAGCCTTCGCTGGGAAGGATCTACTTGACATCATGCCAAACAAGTTAACCCCTACCTGGAGGAATAAGAGAACAGGGGATCAAAGGGTGGCCAAAAGACTGGATCGGTTCCTGGTAGCTGATGTGTTGGTATTGGGGGTTGATGTAGTCAAGCAATGGGTGGGGTCTGGGGGGGTTTTCGACCACAGTCCCATTCTACTGGATTTAAGAGGCAGTAGAAACAAACCCCCTAGTCCTTTCAAGTTCAATCCTAGCTGGTTGAAGGATGAGGATTATATCAAATTAGTTCAGAATCTGTGGGTTCATCGACCTTTGGAGTCACTGGAGCATGCGGGCGCACACTTTCAACTCAATCTCAAGCGTATAAAAGAGGCCACTATACTCTGGGCCACTGAGAAAAGGGTCAAAGATGATCAGAACCTGAGGGCTGCTGAGATGAATATTGATAGACTTCTACATTGTCAAGGTATGGGATATCTGGACGAACTGCAGAAAGGTGAGCTGCTGGACTGAGAAAGTAGTAGGAATGTGTTACTGTGTGAGCGAGAAGAGATGTGGAGAATGAAAAGCAGGGCAATTTGGTTACAATGTGGGGATGAGAACACTAAATTTTTTCAAGCATATGCAAAGGGGAGAAAATGCACAAACTCCATCTGGGAACTATCTTCACCTGAAGGGGATCGGGTCTCCAGCTTTGATGGCTTGGCTGAGATGGGTGTTCGACACTTCGAAGACTTATTCACTGCACAACCAGGGGCCTCTATAGCTGAGGTTATCAGGATGGCTCAGCTCTTTCCACGTTTTGTGGGGGAGGAAGAGAACAAACTTTTGATGGAGGAGGTGCTGCCACTTGAGCTCTCGCAGGTAATGCAATCCTTCCAGAAAGACAAAAGCCCGGGGCCGGATGGCTGGCCTATTGAATTTTTCTTGGGCTTCTCTGACTTCTTTGGGGAGGAACTGTTGGCTGTGGTGGAAGAATCTAGAAAGGCTGGATTTGTTCATGGTCCTTTTAACTCGACCTTTATTGCTGTCATACCCAAATCGGACAAGCCTGAGAGTTTTGATGAATTCAGACCTATTTCACTCTGCAATTGCATATATAAGATCATCTCAAAGGTAATGGCGAGGAGACTGAAGAATATCCTGTCTCAGCACATTTCAGGTGAACAGTTTGGATTCTTGGAAGGTCGTCAAATTCATGAGGCCATTGGAGTTGCACAAGAAGGAATACACACTCTGAAGGTACAGAAGCAGAAGGGTGTTGTTATTAAGATTGACCTCTCTAAAGCATTTGACAGGGTCAGCTGGCTCTATATCCGGATGCTTCTCACACACCTGGACTTCTGCTATGAATTTATTCGATGGATTATGGCCTGCATCACCACAGTGAGTTTTGCTGTCCTGATTAATGGCTCTGCTAGCCCATTCTTCCATGCAGGCAGGGGGCTACGTCAAGGTTGCCCACTTTCACCACTGTTATTTCTCCTTGTTGCTGAAGGCCTCAGTCGTTTTATCCTGAAAGCAAAAGCTGATGGCTCATTTCGTGGCATCTCCATTTCTCAGGTATTATATATTACCCATCTCCTATTTGTTGACGATATCCTCATTTTTTGTGATGGCTCGAGACAGGATATTGATAAGGTGGTCGAAGGACTCAATTTACTGCAAGAAGCCGCGGGTATGCTTGTGAATATAGAAAAATCAACAATCACATGCTCGCATTTAAATGAGCAGGAGATTCACCGAATAGCATTCAGGCTTCCCTATCGGACTCTGGATATTGATGATGGCTTAAAGTACCTTGGATTCCACTTAAAACCCAACGCATATTTGAAGGCAGATTGGCATTGGTTAACTGCAAAACTGGAGCAGCGACTACATGGCTGGAGCCATAAATGGCTCTCGCGGGCTGGGAGACTGGTTCTGGTCAAATCAGTATTGGAAGCAATACCTGTTTATTGGATGTCACTTGCCTGGATTCCCAAAGGAGTCTTGGAGCAGATCCGTCGTTTGGTTTTTGCCTTCCTCTGGAAGGGTAAGGGAGTGAACCGTGCCTTGGTGTGGGTTAGATGGGAATTGATCACAATCCCCAAAGCACTGGGAGGGTGGGGATTAAAGAATATCTTTCTATTTGCCAAAGCGTTGGGAGCAAAGGTTGCATGGCGAATTATACATACACGGAGCCTCTGGACTAGTGTGGTCTATCACAAATACATTGCTCCCTTAACCCTACTTGATTGGATTAGGCAGGGCAATAAGACGAGGGAAAATTGCTCTGTGGTATGGAAAGCGGTAGTTCAACATTTTCATCTGGTGGGATCAGGATTAGTCTGGAGAATTGGAAATGGGCATTTACTTCGTATTGGCATGGATCCTTGGGTAGGTAGTAGAGGGGGACATACACTGCCGGTGGATTTAAGGACCTTTCTGGCAGCTAGAGGCTGTCTATTCCTGGCTGATATTGCACACCCGGGTTTATCCACTCTCTGGCACCAGGGATGGCTCTCTGCCCAGCATCTTGAGGTACCTGAGGAATTGATCGGAGATTGGGAGGATTATATCCGAAACTTAAGATGCACTAATATACGACTGACAGATAGGCCTGATGAACTACTCTGGGATCACCATCCCTCAGGGAGATACACACCTAAACTTGGATATATTCAGCTTAATGTGGAGATGCATAACAGGGCATTGGTGTGGTGGCGGAAAACGCTGTGGAAGTTTAAATGCCCGGGTAAAGCTAAAATACTATTCTGGGCGATATTGGAACAAAAGGCACCCACCTGGGACATCCTGAAGAGACGATTTTTACAGGGCCCGGGTTTTTGTCCACTCTGTAGGGAGGCGGACGAGACTATCACACATCTTTTTGTTCACTGCCGGTTCACTCAGGCGGTATGGACAAATATCTACAATTCTTTGAATCTTAATGCGCGCTGGTGGGGAGTGAGTGTTATTGACGCATTCCATGATTGGTGGAATGATCAACAGAAATCAGACATATGTGCGGCCCCATGTATTTTTGCATGGGGAATATGGATCACTCGTAACAGGATCATCTTTCAGGACTGTAGAGTCCCGATGGAGCAAGTTGTGGCTCAAGCTGTGGCTATCATTTTACATTACAAAACTACACCCAAAGCGATTAGTATTCGTCCAGTGATCGCTGAAACCATTGATAAATCTATTCCGTGGGCTTTTTTCGATGGATCTTCACTTGACCATCAATCGGTGTGCGGGGGAGGGATCGTTCTTCACAAATCTGATACACAATATTTCCACATCACGGCTGGATTGGGCAGTGGTACAAACAACTATGCTGAAATTCAGTCACTTAGACTATTGCTGTTATTTGCACTAGAACAGAGATGTTATTCACTACAGATTTTTGGAGACTCACTGATTGTTATGGATTGGGTCAATGAGAATACACAATGTAATGTGATGGTTCTCTCACCTATACTGGAAGATGTTTTACGGCTAAAAAGGCATTTTAATCGTATAACATTTACACATGTTTACAAGGAGAGAAATGGCATGGCCGACCTTCTTTCCAAAGAAGCATCGCAGCAACGTCTGAATATCGGAACCTGGAGGATCACATCACACTCTACTGCTGGATCTTACAGTTATTATCACAGGCCTTTCAACGAGGCGGTGGAGGATCGGGAGGGAGCTTACGGCTTCTGACAGCTCTATCTTCATAACAGTTCGAGTATTGGGCTTTTTTGCTTTTTGGTTATTTTCACAGCCCTGTAAACGGCGCTGGAGGACCGGGAGGAAACATATGGCTCCGGACGTCAGTCTATCGATATTTTTTTTGATATTTGTTTTTGGTATCATCACGGGCCTATTAAAGAGGCTTTGGTGGATCGGGATGGAGCATTGGCTCCTGCTGATTCTATATTTTTCTGTTTGGTGCTCTGTTTGGACTGAAAGGAACTATTTCATATGGATAATATTTTGATATATGTAACTGGATATTGAGGGCTGTATGGACAGCATAGGTTTGAATATGTATGAGACATTAGATTAGCCAGAAAATTGAATTGATGATATGCGATAATGTAGGAATCCCTGTGATTCTAATACATGTGCAGAATGTAATTTTGTTCAATATATTTGAAATAAAATTACGACTTTTTCTCAGGAAAAAAAAAAGAATGAAAAAATATATATATTTTGGGAGTTTTTCTTTAAACTTTTCTCTTAGAAAAATCATTTTTATGGTCAAATTTGTAATTTAAAAAAAAAAAGACATTTCAATTTTTTTTAATGCATTTTAATCTTTTTTATTTTTTTATTTATATACAAAACTGAGAATTTTAAATATTTTAAAATAAAAATTAAAAGAAACCAAAATAAATAAAACTTAAAAAAATTAAAAAACAAAATTAAAATACACAAATTAAAAAAAAAAATTTAACACAAATTTTAAATTTTAAAAACTAAAATAGTGTTTAATATATATATTTGGCACAATCACATTAATAATGTAAATGTCCATAGGTGTATATTTGACACATTCTACATTATATAACATTATTAATGTGCTAAATATAAGCCTATCTGGGTTTATGGACACATTATTATTAATCTGGTTGTTTCTAATTATAGTTATAAACGAGAAATATAAGTTCTACAATTATGAGTGAAAAATATGAGTGTAACAAGTGTACAACGGGGAAATTCATTTCATTATCTTCGTATCTTGTTATGCTTAAATGCTCCATCTTGATTAAGATTTAAATAAGCTTTACTTAAGAGGTAATTATATAATTCACTAAAGTTTTATACTTTATATCAGTTTATTTTATTTTATTTTATATATCAGTTTTTTATTTATTTATTATTAAACCAATAGAAGTGACTTATCAGTTTTTGTTTATGGCGGACATAATATTTATTACTTTTTACTTTGTACTATTCTTTTTTGCTTACTTTGTATTATTTTGTTAGTATTCTTTTTTGCTTACTTTGTATTATTTTGTTAGTAGACAAACACTGGACACATGTTACAAGATCTCCCTCTTACTTGGCTGTCTACCCAATAAACTTTACTTAAAAGATAGTTATATAATTCACTAAAGCTTTATACTTCATATCAGTTTTTGTTTTTTCTATATCAGTTTTTGGTTTGGTTTTTCTATATAAGTTTTTATTTTTATACTTTACTTTTTGCTCTGCTAGTTATAAACAGGTAGAAGCCTGTAATGACTCAGTGGTCAAGTTCCATGTAGGTGTCTTCGTTAGAAGCCTGTAACGACTCAGTGGTCAAGTTCCATGTAGGTGTAGGTGTCTTCCTTATTAATGTCTCCCTCTCCATCATTAAGAGTTCCTCTCCCTCTCCCTCTTGACATGCCACGGCCACGAGCAGCACCACCTCTGAGATAGACAAAAACCAATGAAATTATAAGAAGGAATTCAAGCCGAAATCATTATATTAATCCATATCTCGCTTAGACAAACCTGGTGAACTCGTTTCTCTTTTCTCGGTCGACTATTTCAAGTCGCATAGGCCTTCCATCCAGAAGTCGATGGTTGTACTTTTGCATGGCATACATTGCATCTTTCTTATTCGAGAAAACAACTTCGGCTGTGCCCTATTAATACAATTACATACATCAATTTATTAATTTCATTGCCAATTATTAATCACCCATCAGCTGGGGCCGGGCATGAATCTACAAGCAATTTATAATGTTCATTAAGGATGCAGAATAGAAAAGTACCCTGGAGCGCCCCTCTTCATTATAGTGAACTGCTGACTTCTTGAGTATCACTCTCCCACGTTCTGAAAATAATTCTTCGATATCCTTAGTGTCTACTTTATAACTCAGATTTGAGATGTATATCTTCACTGTGCCCCTCTCCTGCAACACTGCTGAACGCTGCCCATCTGCCCCTCTATCATTAAAACGCGTCTGTATATGCAAATTAGACCAGGGAACGAAATTAATAAAATCAATAAATAGAAGCTGAGTATCATGAGAGGACTAGGGTTTTGGTAGTTTCCTGGCTGCCACGGGGATTATAAGGCCGAGGGCGTGCAGTACTACGTGGAGGTTGTTGCTCTCTACGGTTGACAGGGCGGCCAGCTGAGCTGCTTTGGCTTCGTCCGCGTCCTCGCGGTGGTCGTCCACGTCCTCGTCCTGGCTGTTGTGAAGAATTTGTACTTTTGTTGGCGCGGATCAATTCCTCCAAAGTCATGTCTAGCGGGTTTCTACTGTTAGCAGCGTTGTCTTCCGTCATTATATATATATAATATATTCCTCCTCCGAGTAGAGCTAATATGTAGAACTATAGATTGAGAGCTCTAAATATTTTGAAGAGATCTGTGCGTGTTACTTTTGCGTGGATGACGATGGACATTAAATATTCTCTTAATCCCGTCACACCATTCGTGAACCGCAGCGATCTTTCAATACCTCTCTAATAACTCCATAATGTAAGCTCTATAATCAGTCGACAACAACCAAATGATATTCTCACGAATGAAAAGAAAAGTGTTAGGTTTATCTAATGACCAGAAAAGCTGACAGTGAAGTTTAACCTGGCGATGCCGATCATGCAGATTTGTTGCTTTGCTTGTCATTCCAAGATTAATCCAACGATAATACAGAACTACTTGCTTTCCATATGATACAAATATTTTATTAGCTTTATTTCATATTACTTAGGGATGATTTGTTAAGAAAACGTTTTTCCAATTAGTTAAGTTTGATACAAGTTAAATTTGTGTGTTTAGTTAAGTTTGATATAATTAAATTTATGTGTTTTGATGTTGTTTTTAGGATATAAATATTTTTTTGAAAGCTTATTTTCCAAAGTATCTTCTGAGAAAAAGTCCTTAATTTTATTTCAAAAAGATGATTAAAATTACATTCTGCACATGTAGTAGAATCACAAGGATCTCTACATTTTCACATATTTCTGAACCAAAAAAGAGAAACCCATATAAGCAGAAACAAACAGCTTATAAAAAGCTGAACCAAAAACCAGCCTACTCGAACCCTGAGCAAGGTGCCACAAAAACCCCCGCCGGCCACCAAGAACCCTTGACAAGCAAGACGACTTCAGCTTCCATCAGAACCGAAACCCTCAACAGTAGAAACAGTAGATCCAAGTCTGTGGACAAGCAGCAAAACTCTGGATCTCCCTAACCGGCGAACTCAGCCAGCAACTACTGATGAAGAAAACGGTAGGCAGACGCCTCCACCGAATGACACCGCCCCTCAAGAAACCCACCGACCTCCAAGAACCCGAATCCCTGAACATGCCTTCGTGGCTGACGATATCAATGGAGGAGCAGCTGTTGGCAAGCTGCACAATCAGGCGTGTGGAGTAAGAACAAGAAACAGCCTGTCCACTCCATGGATTAGCAGCCCGTCGTTCTGGATGCGCGATAAGAACCCTGTTAATGTACCAGAGAAGGGCTCGTTGTCTGTCACCACCAGTGATTGGCCGTGGAGGAGAGTGGGGAGTCTTGTACCGGCCGAAAGATGTATCAGATCTGCCAACAACAGCTCCTGTTGGGAAGAAACGTTGCAAAATCTTGACCGCCCTTCAAGAAAATGGCATCGTCGCTGAGCGGTGAGGTCGCTTTGGGGACTTGATGTGCAGCAACGAGGATGCTGTATCCCGTGCCTCTGTCGTAGCCACTGCAGGCGGAACTCGCCACCACGGGGTGCAGGCAACACGCGCTGCCATGGGGTGCGCCTCAGAACCGCCACCGTTTGGCCATCTCCGGCGCCATCGCAAGGTTGCAACGCCAGAGCAAAGATCCCCTGAACGCCACCACCGGAAGAAGCTCCAATACCTTCGCAGAAGGAAGAAAACGATCAGGAAACACACTGGTGTGAATGCCACCGGTTCTGTAAACCCATCAATGCTCGCCGGATCTGGCTCATTCAGGCTCTGGCGACCCAGCAAAGACAGCATGTCGAAACAGAGGGTCACCGGATTAGAATCGCCGCCACCGTCGAGTAATCAACCCAAACGATACCACAATCGTGAAACAGCAGGTGAATGATCTGGGCGGAATCAAGATTCAAGAGCCACCGTTACAAGCCACACGAACCCTGAGACCCTACGCTCCAGAACTGCCTCCACCGCACTCCGTTCCTGCAAGGAAACAACAATCAACAGGGGAGGGGCGGCTGGGCCAAGCCCTGGCCGCCCAAGCTACAGCAAAAAATTCCGCTCCAAGAACCCCTTTTTGAAAGCTTATTATTAAAGAGAAGATTAACAATTAAGTAAATAATTTTTTTATATGACATAAATAATAAAATATTAAGTAAATAAGAATTTTATAATATAGATTAATAAAAACTTGGATTGTTTTAGAAGAAAGATTATTAAATATATGTAAGTTGGATTGTTTTAGGAGGAAGACTATTAAATCTATGTGTGAATTATGTTAAGATAGATCTCTTCCACAAATTTTCAATGTACAATTAATTATTTAATAGAGATATTATGGATATCTATTACTAAATTGATATTAATATGTCAAAATTATGTATCAAATGAGTATTGTATTTGAATGATTTGCATTGAAACATGCATCCATTTGAAATCTATTGGTTGGGTTCATCACCATAGATCGACATTCCTTTTCGACAATGACTTAGATGGAAAGTTCAAAGTGTTTAATGGAAATAATAGTTGTTGCTTCTTTTTAGACTTGCCTTAAATTGTTTTGGGTTTCCTATGAGTAGCCAACTATAAGTGGGAGTTATAAGATGTTATATAAATGGAACACCAAAGTGTGGATCTATGTATGAGAAATGCTTGGTGAGGGAGGGAATCCGATATGTAAGTGATTCATGGATCTGAAAAGGGACGTGTCCTTTAGAAAAAGGAAGAGTGATGCCCATATAGTTGTCTATTGATTAAAAGCTACCGCAACAAACATTTTGGTGATCCCACTCAAGGGAAATAACCGGAGAAATATCTTGAGGGTGATGAAACGAGTGACATTAAATCTTGATTTACTCCCATTTCATTAAATCTTGATTTACTCTAGTCCAATCCTCTTTGAAGAGAGGTAGAAATTGACCTTTCTAAAGCCCAAAATCATGGTTTCTAAATCACAAAATTGTGATTTCAAAATCCCCAAAAGTCCTAAATCCAGGTATGTATGGAGTCTGATATTAGTAAATTTGGAACTCATTTTTGCACTTATTGAACCCGATTATACACTGTTGAAACATGTTTTCCACTTTAGAAAGGTTGTTTTTGGACTTGTTAAACTTTTTTTGCAACTCATTTTTGCACTTTTTGAAACTGATTATGCACTTTTCAAACCCGTCTTTCAAATTTAGAAAGGTTGTTTTTGGAATTTCTTAAACTTGTTTTGTTAGAAGTAGAAGCATATAAATATAGAGATCGATAATTGCAGAAAGAGAACAATGACAACCACATGAAAATTGAACACATAGATTTATGTTGTAAAACCCTCAAAAGGGAAACATCCATATAGAAAATAGTATCGATCACTCTTATTGCTCAAAGATGGAGATTACAACAACCTTTCAGGCTTAAAACCATTCCTCACATTCACTCACAATATGATATTTGCCTCTACGGGATTACATGGATTTATAGCACTTCTTACATAGTTATGAAAAACTGACCAATTAATTATAAATTCTAAATTTGGTTGCCTTATCTCAATTGAAGGAAGAATAATAGGATCTAGAAGATGCCAAAACCCAACATCCAGGGGAATTGGTTGTCACCTTATTCAACAATCTCCACCTTGAAAACAATTCACCTGATACCTTGCCCTTGTTTTTTTGATCACCTTTCCTGCAAGCCAAGAGAGATAAGCACCACCGTGGCTTCTTTAATGTCATTGGTTTTGTGAACATATCTGCACAATTCTTTTGAGTGTGGAACTTTTCAAGAACCACTCCACCTTCATCAATAACCCGCCTTACAAAATGGTATTTTATAGGAATATGCTTTGTTTTACGGAGATAAGCTGTATATTTAGCCAAATGTATAGCACTTTGACTATCACAAAATATTTTTGATTATTTTGAAACCTTCCAAACTCACGCAGTAAACCTTTCAACCAAATTTCCTCTTTGCAAGCATGTGAAGCAGATATATATTCTGCCTCTGCAGTGGGTAAAGAAACAATGTTTTGAAGCTTTGACATCCAACTAATAAGTCCACCTGCAAGAGTAAAAACATATCCTGAAGTGGATCTCATTTTGTCCAAATAACCTACAAAATTCGAATCGACATAGACACAGATTTCATCAACAACAATTAAAGGTGATTTAATAATTACTTGTGCATTTGAGATATTGAAACACCCATTTTTCGTTTCATCTTACCATATGTTTATTTATTTTGTAACCATGTGCAATGTAATTGATCTGTTTATATGTATATTTTTTGTTGAGATATGTCTTCCAACCCCATTGATGGAGATAATAACAATGACACCTCTTTACAAGATAGTACACAAATGTTGAAGCAACGTCAACGTATAGTATACCAACATGAAAAGGAATAAATCAAGCAAAGGCATTGAGAAGAATATGGTCATAATAGAAAACACATCAATGACAACTGACGTTCAAGGTGTAAAAAAGATAAGCAACACATGCCTACTGAATTTCACCCAATCATTGAATCCAAAAATGTAGATGCATGCAAATTCCAAAGTTCGAAAGAGATAATGAAAATAACATATAGACATGAAGTAGAAGTTTCTCTCAACCAAAATCCTCACGCTAATACTTCCATTGTAGAAACATATGAACAAACCCCATTGGATCAACCAAGGATAGATTGTTCTGTAGGTACAATACCTACTGAACAATATTCTATGCCATACATAAGTCCAAACATTGCTAGATTCAGTCAAAGTCTTGAATGTAGTGTTCAGTGTGGTCAAATATATGCAGAAAAATCATTACGTCATCAAAGTATTTGCTCTATTGCAAATGAAGTATTGAATGATTTCAATGATATTGCTAGTACATATTCTCCCTATGTGCATGTGGATTCTACTCTTCATAGTCATAAGGTTTTATTCAAATCCCGATCCATCCAACTTATTTATTATTTATTCTTTGAAATCAATTTTCAATAAATCTTGAACTGTAATCACTAATATTGTTAGGATGCAACTACACAAAACATGGATAATCAAATATCTCGATATGATCAAAGAACTATATCTCTTGGAACCACAAAGGTAATCTTTGAATCTTTTGCAAATCAATTTATATGCATATTTTTCAACATTTTAACATAACATGGTTAGAATATTCAATTACACCCACCCGATATATTCATTTGCAAATGCATCTCATCTTTATCCATTCTTTAATATATGCATTACATGTTTAGGATACTCATGATCGAAGCAAAGGTTGTTCATATGTGAAGATTCCGTGAACAATAATTCGCCACTATGCTTCTTCATCAATAAATGAAAGTGATTATGTAATTCATGGGAACCACTATCACCATCAACATTCTAATGACAACCATTAGTTGAATCATGTGTCAAATGATATAACACAAATAAATTCTTGTCCTGCCACAATGGAGGTAGTTTGTTCGCATTTTCATGTATTAACTTTCTGTTATATATATATATATATATATGTATATATATATATATATATATATATATATATATATATATATATATATATATATATATATATATATATATATATATATGTATATAAGTCATGAATGGGTTAATATAATATTAAATATTGAGATGTTGCAAAACAGATAAAACATACTTTTATGGAAAATGGAAGACAAATAAATATTCATCTTTAGAATTCTCATAATCTCAATGGTACAACATATGCACCTCATGTATCTACCTCTCCAAATGAGTTTATGGAAGGTAAATTGTATATGTATTATATTTGCACATTTTTATATATTAAACTATCACTCTGTCAAAGGTGCACAAATCCGACTCAATCCTCGGATGAACTTCCTGTAGAAACTGGAAATTCCATGGGAACTCCTTACTCCAGTCACACTTGTCGGTTCCGGCCAATCCAATATTGCCTTCACCTTTTCTGGGTCCATAACTAACCCTTTACCCGAGATTACAAATCCCAAGTACACTAATTCTTCCTTCATGAAGAAACACTTTCACAGGTTCACCATCAACTTCTATTTCTGCAACTTCCACAATACCTGTTGAATGTGTCCCAAGTGCTCTATCTTGTTTCAACTAAATATCAGGATGTCGTCTAGGTACACTATGACGAACTTAACCAAGAATGGTTTCAGTACCTCATTCATCAACTGCATGAATGTACTCAGTGCATTAGTTAATCCGAACGGCATGACTAACCACTCATACAGCCCTTCTTTTGTCTTGAGTGTTTTTTTCCATTCATCTCCTTCTCTAACCTGAATCTGGAAATGGAAACCAGTACTTGATCGTGATCTTGTTGATGGCTCTGGAATCTGTGCACATCCTCCATTCTCCACCCTTCTTCGACGCTAATACTGTTGGTACCGTGCATGGGATCAGACTTTCTCTGATCAATCCCCTGTCCAACAAGTCCTGGAACTGTCGATTGAGTTCCTGACCTTCTGTCGGACTCATCCTATGCAGTGCCTTGTTTGGAAGACTCGACCCTGGAATCAAGTCAATATGATGGGATATGCTTCTTGTCGGTGGCAATCTCATCGGTGTCTCGTTGACTACTATGCTTCGAAACTCTTCAAGCATCTTTCCGACTTCGACCAGAATCTTCTCCATTGTCGACCTATTGACACATGGCCCTTTTGGAATGATAGCAAAACATCCTGACTACTTTTCCCCCTCCGCGAGGAATTATTTCACTGAACACATCAACACTCGCTTCTCCCAAAAGTTGCTCTTGCCCTGCTTAGAGTTGGTTTTTTTCTCCGGCTTTGGCTTCAGAGTCCTTTGCATGCCATTTTTCCAAACTGTGGCTGTGTTGTCTCGACCATCATAGATCATATTCCGATCATATTTCCATGGTATCCCTAAAAACAGATGGCACTTGTCCATTAGGATTACGTCGCACAGTACACTGTCTTCAAGCTTCCTGACCTTGAAGTTAATTAGGCTGTAACATCCTGAGAAAAGACTACTTTATTGTTTTGAATATTATTTTTATTTACGTTGTAATAAAATTAACTATGTGTGACATGTGCATGAGCCAAGGAGACTCAGGAAGCACTAGTAGTTGAGTAAGTGTTGAGATGAGAAGCTCTGGAGCACTTCGACTCGAACTAAATGACTGATGTTGAGCTAGGGGCTCTGGAGCATCAAGTGAACCAATCATTATTTTAAAGATGACTTATTATTATTTTTATTCTTTCAAACTGACTGGGACTACCACTCAAAGAGAAGCTGAGCATGCAAGAATCTAGATAGGTCAGTAGCCTACAACTAAAGTCTGAACTAGCCGATAGGAGAGTAAAAGTCTAAATTAATTAATTTAAGATTTAAAATGAATTGTGAGGATTAAAATAAAGGAATATTAATTAAAGATAAAGAAAACTGAATTTTGCTAGGTGTCAATTAGATAACGTAGTGATCTAAACCCAATATACCTAACAGCCTTGCCCCAAAAGTATAAATAGCAGAGAAGGTAACGTTGCATGGCACGTTTTGCAAGTGCACTGAAAAGGGTCCAGTCGTGAATTTGAGCGCTCAACACCAGAGTACTGAAACCTGGTGTGTCCAACATAAGGGACTGTCTTGAGAGGACTGTATTACCATTGCATGGGAAATGTCATTTAGATGGACTCACACCAAATAGGATGATAAACGAACCTTGTAGCTACTCTGATGTAGTAAGGAGATAGAAAACTACCCTAGGCCTTTTTAGATTCTTCTTATGCTTAGCTTGGCTCGGGGATGACCGGTGGAACAGTCTAGGAACAGATTGCGGTCTAAGGTTGGGAGGAAAGTGGAAGCTCCTCAGCCAATTAGGCTGTAGTAAAGTTACTGATAAGTATTTAATTTCAAGTTCTATTGTTTTACTTATTTATGCATATGTTCTTCTTTTATAGTATGTTACAAATGATCTTCTAAATTTGTAGAATGCAGATCCGTTGTTGTAACAGGTGATCCAATACATGTGTTAGATTAGATCTTATTAACTGATTATTTCATTTAAATAAATGTAGATCTATTGTTGTTATCATACGGGTTACGAAATGGACAGATAGATCTCTTTAACCAAATCTAATTTTTAGAAAAATGCAGATCCGTGATTTTTAAACCTGTTGTAGATTATATCTCAAATCGCTGTGCTAATCTTGTGCAAAGATAGTGCAGGTTGTGTAATGATAATGAAGGATTCTCTTATGTTTCGATAACCTTTCTAATAACTGAATAATCTAGATCTGACTAGGGTTACTTCATTATAAATGTATTTTATTATTTTATGTCAATAACCAATTAGCGTTATCATTATTCTTTCGATTGAATACTTTATCTTAGGACTGTTCTGGTTTGTCAACTTATCTGGGTTGAAATCTTACATTATAGTAAATGTAAATGGAGAAATCCTCCTTAACCCTTACACAAGGAGAGAAATCCCTAAGGATTTTTGGGCAGCATGCTCTAAACCTTGCATGGGATAACAGATAATTTTCACATTATAAAATATATATTAACTATTATTTAAACCTATTGTAGATTCCCACGATGGTTGGTTTTCAACTCTTAAACACATTATGTAGAAAACGATAGCATTGGATCTCTTTTAAACCATAATAGTATTTTTTCATAAACTCTTTACAAATCACAGAATTTCCTTTAATTACAATGAAGGGACAAAAGCTATACATTTTTCACAAGAAATGGAATTCAAGGAACCATGTATAGAGGTCACGTTTCTTTAATTTAGGACCACACGCCCTTTTCCTCATAGCTAGAAGGATAAATGATGCATAGAACCAAACAGAGGAATAACTCCTTTAATACTGAAATGTAGGATGTCAGATAAGCATTTAAACTCTACAATCGATAACCAACTAATCGATTTAGGTCTGGTTCTAGCAAGCGCCTTCTTTTCATAACCTAGGTGTTAATACGGTCAATGGAATCCTAAGAAAGAATTCAGAAAAACCTTCTTTATTATGTTTAACTCTTACTTCTTGAACCTCAGTCACAAATAGTCAGAACATTCCAGCCTAGGTTTGGAAGAATATTAACATGTACTAGACAACGTTTAAACTAAACAACGACTCTTTTAAGAGAAAAGATGGATGGAGCTACAATTAGAATCAATTGGTAGATATTCAAATAAAATCAACAAGTATCTTACCCAAAACCCTCTTTCACTACAGGGAATTAGGTTCATCATCTAAAAACCCCAAACGTGACTCTAGCCTGAATAAGTGAAAAGAACAAGCCAGTATCATCCCATAAGTATGTTCAAAGACAAATCTCGCATTTAAATTTAAAGTAATAGAACTCCCTGGATAGGGTTATAGTCGTTTTCCCCACAACAACGATTACAAACAGTCTCGGTTATTTTTACAAAACATGAAGTAAATCTTCTTGGCAATAGAATCTGCCCCATACATACCATAAATTATCCATAACTGGAATTGACTAAAATAGAAATCAACGGGATTAAACACATCCCCATTTGGCATTGAGCTCATCCAAATCAGTTAGATGTTGGCGAGTGAACAACTCAGCATGGGCTAAAAACTCCTTGTACCTCCCTAGCCTCTGTGTCTTTGCATTCATGCCCCTTTTGAAAATGCAAACACAACTAATACAAAAAATGAGAGTATGCCTGGGACCCCAGGTCTTACCAGGGTCCAACACTCGAATAGTTTCCATCAGATAGTCGGCACCTCCATCGGAATACGCTCCAACTGCTGCAACGATTCCCCTGCCAAACCACAAAAGAAAATTAGCACGTTGTTAACAATTCTTATAGTACTAGAAGTAATAATTTATGATGTAGCTTTTAATGCAGTGTTTTGGAGACCATTACCTCGCTCAAGCGCTTGACAGGAAGCCACTGATACTGAAGCTAAGCTCAGGTCAGTAATGTGACTTGAGCACCCTCACCAGGGTTGAAACCCTGGAGTTCTCTCCCAAAAAAACCACAACAACATAATGCAAAACCAAAAGGCTGGACGAGGGTTTTGATTTCGAAGAGCCCATTTACCTATGCTTCGACGTGGATTCCAAAATCTGTTTGTTCACATGGGATAAGTTAAGGAACCAGCTACTAGGGTCTTGTCACGTTGATACTTTTGTGACCCAAACCCTTTTATGCATAGTTCTTAGCCAGTGAATTTTGAGACAGGATTTTAGGGTTTAAGGGAAATATCTTTGACCCTCTCTTAAACCCATGTTTCGAAAGTGGACCATATAATGCCAACTTCATACATTCACCATAAACCCCCAACGACTTGGAAATTTGGTAGTTTACCTTAGGAATGACCTTGCTTTAGATTTTAACACATTTCTTGCACCTGCATAAAAAGAAATAGTTTTAATGTTTTAGCTCCTAAGAGCTAAGTAAGACCGGGGGACTCGAGGGACCCTTCTATCTTGCTAGGTATTCACATTTCATAGGGAACACTATATAATTTCCATCTTACCTCAAATCATAAGAAATACTATTACACCTCTAAACAAATAGTAGGTAAGTTCAAATACAGTAACCCATGACCATCACAACCAACTAGTTGCGTAAGTGTTACACACTTAAGAAGGGCATTGAAGAACTTTCATAGTGAGGTTTGATTTCCTTTATTTTAGGTTGTTACTACGGGAGTTTGTTCGGTTAAACCTTAGGATGTCTAGACTAATGATATTATTAAAAAAATTTAAAATTATTGTTGATTTTTAGGGTTATTACAAGTGGTATCAGAGCTCTAGTTTGGAAACTTGAGACCTATGAGCCTACAGTACTGCTGCAAAGCTAACTAAAACCTTCCCTTCGACAAAAGGATCAAAGAGTTTAATGAATTGTAATTAAACTCTCTCATCATGGATGCACTCATTAACAGATTCTTAGAACTGTTACACTATGTACCCTACGTGAAAGATGAGAAAGTAAAGATCCAGCAGTTTCTAGGGTGCCTTCCAACTTACTACAGAAACAAAATCGAGTTCGATGCACCTAAGACCCTAGAGATGGCCTTGCATAAGGCCCGAATCCGTTACAAGCATAGTCAACACCGAACTGATCTTCTGAATAAAAAGGACAAACTGAGACTAGCTTTTGATAGCCGAAAGAAAGGGTTCAAACCCCCTCCATACCGAAATCTAAACAACAGTTTCCCTCCAAACAAAACTTTTCCAGAGAATGTAATGCATCCCAACAACTTGAAACGAACTGTTAACAACCCCATTTTTTACAGAGGGACTAGGCCAGCTCCTATACCCGGTAGGTGCTGGGGTTGTTAAGGACCCCATTACTACTGAGACTGCCCAAATAATAAAAATGTTAAAGTTCTCAACAACCCACAAGAAGAGTCAACTGTAGAAGACCTGGCAAGAACAACTCGGATATGCGTTGCCTTGGAAGGCAGATAGGAAGACTACCAATCCACAATGGTCGAAATTGAAGGTAAGATTTCGAACATGCCTGTTTCTATTTTAATTGATCCAGGATGTTTCTCCTAAAATAGTTGAAACTTGTAACTTAAACAAAGTGAAACACATCAAACCCTGGCTAGTCTAGTTAGCCACCGGTACCAAAAGAAAGATATCTGAATTGGTTAAAAGTTGCCTGCTGGACATGAATGGATTACAAACTGAAGCAGACCTAAATATTCTGCCCTTAGGAGCCTATGACCCGCTGATAGGTATGGATTGGCTAGAGCAGCATCAGGTTATGCTGGAATGTCTAAACAAAAGTTTTACTTGCACAGATTAGCATGGGAACCAAAGCAAGGTACAAGGCATACCCAGGAAGGTTCTTATTCGACAGATTTCAGCCTTGTAGGTAAAGAAATGTGCACGGAAGGGCTATAAGTTGTATGCTGTCAATATTCATATCCTTGAGACAGAAAACGAGATCCAAATTGAGAATTTCCCTGTACTAGTAGATTTTTGAGATGTATTTCCAAATGAGATTCTCGGGTTACCACCCAAGAGGGATTTAGACTTTTCAATAGAATTATTGCCAGGATAAGTGCCCATCTCAAAAGCATCGTACCATATGAGTACTCCCAAGTTAGTAGAGCTGGAACTTCAATTACAAGAACTAATAGACAAAGGATACATTCGTCCGAGTGTGTCCCAATGGGGAGCACCCATCCTCTTCGTAAAGAAGAAGGATGGAACCTTGCGGATGTGCATTGATTATAGACAACTGAATAAACTGACGGTTAAGAATAGATACCCTCTTCCGAGGATAGATGATTTATTTGACCAGGTTGGGGGAGCAAGGGTGTTCTCCAAAATTGATTTGCGCTCCAGGTGCGATCAGGTAAGGATCCGAGATGAAGACATAAGCAAAACTGCTTTTAGGACACGGTACGGACACTATGAATTTGTGGTGATGCCCTTCGGACTAACAAATGAACCCACAAATTTTATGTGTACGATGAATAGTATTTTCAGTAAGTACTTAGATAAGTTCATACTGGTATTCATAGATGACATACTGATTTACTCTAAATATGAAGCAAAGCATAAGGAGCACCTCAAGACCGTCTTAAAAATATTAAGGGAACATCAACTCTATGCCAAGTTCGATAAATGCGATTTCTATAGAAATCAAATTCAATACCTTGGACATGTTATCTCCGAAAAGGGGACAGCTGTGGATTCAGAAAAGATTAAATCCATCAAAGAGTGGCCGAGCCCCGCAAATGTCACGGACATTAGATCCTTCTTAGGACTGGCTGGATATTATCGAAAATTCATTGAAAACATTTCTAGAATAGCCTGTCCTATGACCTCTCTACAGAGGAAGGAAAGCAAGTTTATATGGACATCCAAATGTGAAGAAAGGTTTCTGAAGCTGAAACAGTTGCTGATGACTATGCCCATATTAAGGATCGCGGATCCGGATGGGGACTTTGTGGTTTGCACTGATGCCAGTAAGGAAGGGCTTGGAGGAGTCCTTCTACAAAATGACTTCGTAATTTGTTACAAGTCATGGAAACTGAAGGATCATGAAAAGAAATATCCAACTCATGACCTCGAACTAGTTGCCATTATCCATGCACTAAAAATGTGGAGACACTATTTGATGGGAAATAAATTCCTTCTTAAAACGGACAATATGAGTTTGAAATATATTTTTGACCAACCTGATTTAAATGTTAGACAATCTAGATGGCTGGCTTTCCTAAGTGAGTACAACTTTGAGCTAAAACACATCAAGGGAAAGGAAAATAAGATTGCAGACGCACTAAACTGCAGAGTTCACCTATTACACAGCACAACAGTAAGTCATACTAGTTCTGAACTGCTTGATAAAATCATGACATGAAGCAGAAATGATCACTTTTACACTGAAATAGTGTAGAAAATACAAGAAAACAGGCTGTTTGTACAGCAGAAAGACTACAAAATTGACGACACAGGACTACTTTGGTCAAAGGATAGGTTGTACGTTCCCGACAGTGGAAATATCAGGTTTGATATATTAATTGAATTTCACCATAAACCATATTCTGGACATCCAGGATATCAGGAAATGATATCTGCCGTTAAGAAATTTTATTTTTGGCCAAGATTAAAATCCGATATCACATTGATTATCGCAAAATGTCAAGAATGCCAATTGGTAAAGGCTGAACATCAACACCCATCAGGGCTGCTGCAACCTTTACCCATTCCAGAGTGGAAATGGGAAGTAATCAGCATGGATTTTATCACAGGATTACCAAAAATCAAGAAACAGAATGACTCAATCATGGTGGTGGTAGACAAGTTGTCTAAGTCTGCGCATTTTATCCCGGTTAAGTCCACTCACAAAGCTGTAAATACTGCAGATATATTTTTAAAAGATTTTTTTAGGCTGCATGGCATACCTAAGGCCATCATCTCTGACAGGGACACAAAGTTCACAAGTAATTTCTGGAGAGCATTGTTTTCTGGTTTAGAAACGCAGCTACAATTTAGCACTACTTACCATCCGCAAATGGACGGACAAACAGAGCGGGTCAACCAAATCCTTGAGAACATGCTCAAGATGTATGTCATGAACAATCCCAACAAATGGGAAGAGTATTTACACCTTGCATAGTTTTCATACAACAATTGTTTTCAAGCCTCGGCTTAAATGAGCCCGTTTGAAATACTGTATGGCAGGAAATGCAGAACCCCGGTCACCTAGGACAGCCCAGTGGATCGACTTATGTTGGAACCAGACCTCTTAAAATATCTGGAGCAATTGGTTGTAAAGGTACAATAGAATTTAAAAGAGGCACAAGATAGGCAGAAGAGTTATGCAGATAGAAAACGACAACACAAGGAATATCAGGTTGGCGAGCATGTATACTTAAAGGTCAAAGCGAAAAGGAGTTCCTTAAGTTTGGGAAAATGCGGCAAATTAGCCCCGCGTTTTTGTGGGCCATTCGAAATCCTGGACAAAAGGGGACCAGTGGCCTTTGAATTGGCCCTACCTGCACATGTAGAAGTGCATAATGTTTTCCATATATCCTTACTTAAGAAATATGTTTACGATTCTAAACATGTGATTTATTGGTATTTGTTACATGTAGAACCCGAAGGGGAATTTGTGTCGGAACCTATTCACATACTGGACAAGAGAGAGGTATCGCTCAGAAAGCGAACCATTGTCCAACTGAAGATGCAGTGGAAACATTTCGAGCCTGAAGAGGCTACTTGGGAGAACGAGACCGAAATGAAAGAGGTCTACCACTCCTTTTTTCATGGTTTCAGTTCAAGTCCCTAACACTGGGACGGTGTTGTTCTAAGCGGGGAGGGATGTAACATCTCGAGAAAATACTATTTTATTGTTTTGAATATTATTTTTATTTACGTTGTAATAAACTTAACTATGTGTGACACATGCATGAGCCAAGGGGACTCGGGAAGCACTAGTAGTTGAGTAAGTGTTGAGATGAGAAGCTCTGGAGCACTTCGACTTGAACTAAATGGATGATGTTGAGATAGGGGCTCTCGAGCATCAAGTGAACCAATAATTATTTTAAAGATGACTTATTATTATTTTTATTCTTTCAAACTGATTGGGACTACCACTCAAAGAGAAGATGAGCATGCAAGAATCTAGATAGGTCAGTAGCCTACAACTAAAGTCTGAACTAGCCGATAGGAGAGTAAAAGTCTAATTTAATTAATTTAAGATTTAAAATGAACTGTGAGGATTAAAATAAAGGAATATTAATTAAAGATAAAGAAAATTGAACTTTGCTAGGTGTCAGTTAGATAACAGAGTGATCTAAACCCAAAATACCTAGCATCCTTGCCCCAAAAAGTATAAATAGTAGAGAAGGTAACATTGGATGGCACGTTTTCCAAGTGCACTGAAAAGGGTCCAGTCGTGAGTTTGAGCGCTCAACACCAGAGTACTGAAACCTGGTGTGAGCACTAGATTCGTGCTAAGCATTCAGGGGAGTTTATGCCCATAGAAAATGATAAAGAGAAGCATTGCTCTGAAAACTCGTAGTCCAAAAATCCAAAAGACTATAGTCGTGAGTGAGGGAGCTGGTCCAAAGATAGAGAAAATCCGATAGTGTTTAAAGTTTTTGCAGTAATCAGAGGATTAAAACTGAAAAAGGTTGCGCTTGCTGCATGTGTAAATACATATGGATGACTGGGATTAAAGGTGGTAAAATATCGATGGTTGTAAATGATCATTGCGAGAGGAATTGACTGACCTTTAAAACACTGGCGGAAAGGTTAGTAGGCATGCAAGTCCAAGCAAATCAACGGTTGATCGCCGGGATTAACGACCAGAAAGGAGTTCGCATTTCCCACCTGTGCATTAAAGACCGCATTTCATATTTGCCAAGTCGGGTTAAAGACCCGCATCATCTAATGGTACAGATCTCATGAGGAGCGGATCTACGGCTGAGAGCAGCTTCGCAGATGTTACTTGTGCGACAAAGCGGGGGGTTCCGAATACGCGAAGCTGGTAGAAGAAGCATCGTTCGATGGTTCAGATGAAGTCCAGGTTGAGATCTACGGTCTTGAGATGATCACGAGTGTGGGAAGAGATAAAGAATCTCCAATACAAATTAATGAGTGCCAAGTGGACGGAATCCACCTCAACACTGTCATATGTGTGTCCATCCACCGTGAAGGCCTGGTTCGACACGCTTTGATGCCGGTGTGGATTTTAGTCATCATGCCCACTCGCGTAGGAGATCCTGCCAGGTCATCATGGAAAAATGATTGCTCAATGCTGCCGTCATTATCACGTTAGTTATAAGCATGGCCACCCATGGGACATAGCTCACATCCATAACAGAAGGTGGCAGACTCGACCATTCGAGCATTTTTTCAGTTGAGAGCAGAGTATGGAGGAGGGACAAAAGGCCGAGGTGGTTATCGTACCCGAACAAGTGTGGTCCAAGATAGAGGAAGAGCACATTCCTCCATCTCCAATAGTTCTCGACCAGGTGGATGAAAGATCTTCCAGTGAGCCAGAAGAATAGGAAGGTTTGCAAGTAGGAAAAGAGGAGCGATGACGGCTAAAGAGGACATGAACCTCTGAGAGCGAGTGGGACACCTACCCAGACATGGAGATCGTCCAAGACTACATCATCCCCACCGAGATAGCGACACCTCCTCTCGCAACTAAAGGTGCACTGGAAGGCGACCCACTGAAGGTAGAGAACTTCTTTAGTCCGTAGGGAGAGCTGAAGGCTCCTGAATGAGGCAGTGGTACATTCACAGTTTCCTTCGTTTTCTCTGGAAAGTCTATCCTTGGCTAGATGTATGGACATCTTTTTCTTCTGTTTTGAGGCAAGTTTTGGGTCTACCTATTGTTTGAAATCGTGATTGTATGTACCTTGCAAAGAGACATCTATATCATCAGTCGCAGTTTATCAGATAGCCGTCGCTATCATTTTTTGATTCGATGTCAAGGGTAGCGAACTGAATCGCATAGGTGGCAACATAGTCATAGCATGATTTGTAACCATTTTGATGCTCAGTCCAGGACCGAGAGCTTATAAATAGCAATGTAAAAGAATATCACAAGGTTGGAAAATCATTAGGTCAAGGCCTGGGAGAGCCTGGTTCTGTAGTTTTGAAATACCTTTTTTAATAGAATTGTAGCATTTGTGATGGATGTCCCACCAGAGATTCATGTGTCGTTTCGCGTACTGTCTGTCAATCTTCTTTCTCTACCGTGATTATACTTCATGTTATTCATTTCCATTATGTGTTCCCTTTCATGTCTAAAATCAGTATATAGTAGCATAGAATTCCTGGCCATAGGGTCTAGCTATTGTTTCAGATGTTCACTTAATAGTTCTACTAAAGTCGATATCGAATTCATCCATGCTGGTTGCTCATATCGATGGTATGTTCTTTCCTTCTTCTTTTATCACCTAAAATTATCATTTCGATAGGAAGCGGGTGGCTACCTTGCCTCTATTTTCGTATCCCATACCACAACGCTGTTATTTGATCTATGTGTTATATCTTGACTCCATTGCCCATGTTTCTCTTATGATTATCCTACCAAACAATAAACGACTCTATTCTAAAGGAAATATGACCTTCTATATAAGATTTGAATGCATATATCGAGTAATGAGAAGACTGATGTGTTTGTTCATTGTTGATACCTTTGAGTATTTCCAGTTTTTTCATATATTTGTAGAGAGAGCCCTCTCAGATTGTGCTGGGTCAGTAGTACAGATCTAAAGTGGTTAGTAGTTACCCCGATTCTACCTCTCCACAACTCTGGGGTACGATTTGGGTGTTAACAAATTGGTGCCGCTGCCAGGGAACGATTTTCCTATCTTCCCTGGGAGAACGACTAAGTTTCAGTTCTGGTTGTTGATGGTGAACAACAATCGAACACAGAAAGAGCCGTATACCTTTCACCTGGCGACTCCACTCATGATTTAATTTGCAGACTCCACCGGGGGATGAACTCGGTGGTTTTGGACATGGAAGAATTAAGTTCCTGGTATCAAGGCGTAAACCTCCTCAAAGAAGTCTTATTCTTCTGTATTGGTTTCCTTTTTCCTTTATGTATATACATCAAGAAATTCCTGTCTCACCGAAGGGCTCTAGATCGCGAGAGAACCTCTTTTTCATATCCTTTGCTTGACTTTGAAAATGTGCATTCTCCTTTCACTCCTATAGCAGATCCCATACTTTCTTTTGAAACACCTAAGGTCCATGGTCAGCCTTACACATCCCATGAGAATGAGGCAGATGATATTCTCCCTGCACATACCCCTTTGCCTCCTAGATCTCAGCTGAGATATATCCCTTTAAAGCTGCCCCCTGTTCTTCACGAATTTCCTCCGAACACGATGATGTCTGTATGAGAATTTTTGCCCAATCCCTCCAAGGAGACGTGAAGGAATGGTTCAAGCACTTGCAGCCAGAGTCCATTTATGCGTGGGAAGAATTAGCTGAAACCTTTCTTGAATTTTGGAGTGAGAGAAGGCCATGAGACCTAGTCCTTGCAGAATTCTACTCCAAGAGGAGATGGAAAGATAAGACCATGTCTAGTTTTAACAGAATATTTGCAAGCTTCTATTATAATATGCCAAAAGAGATTTGTTCCCTAGAAAATGCTGCTAAACTACACTATGCGTCTATTTTTCCTCCTGATCTGGCTTTCCATCTCATAGAAAGAAGGTCTTCCAATTTGCAGCAAATGTTCATTGACGCACTGGAGGTTGAAGACAATCTCAGGATGTCCGAAAAGTTATCAAGTCAAAGAAATAATGGAAAGGTCAGGGAAGAAATAAGATCCAAAGAAGAGTAGAGACAAGGGGAGATTTTATTACATCCCAATTCCTCCCATGATGAACAAGGTGGTTCTGATCTGTTCTATGTAGGTCGCAATCAGCCTGCGAAAATTTATGTTGCTGACGGTTTTAATAAAGATTTCAGTCCACCTAAATAGGATGAGTATGAAGAGAACTGTTTGGGATACTTCATAAGATTTTTTGAAATAGAGGGTGAAGAGAGACCTTCATGCAGTCAACTTCACCAGCTAGGAATATCGACCAAAGAAGGGAACCCAGTGAAAACTCCAAACCCCATCATTGAGGTCTGTCAGAATATTGAACCTGGGGGTAGTGAAACCCTTTTCCCCAAAGTTGAATCATTCGCCAGGATAAAGGAAATTCTTAAAGCCATGAATGACGAAGACTGGGAAACCCTGCAAGAGGAACCTGACCATCATCCAAAAGAGGAAGAAGAGACCCGCGATCCAAGGTTTCTTGGAGATCCCTAGCAGGGGGAAACTTCTTTTCGAACTGGAGCTAAAAGAGAATACAAAGTCCTCGAAGAAGAGTACAGGACCCTCGAGGAAGAATATGTGATCCTTGAGGAGAAATACGGAGTTCTTGAAGAGGCTCTTGAGTCCAGTGAGTATCTTCGGCAGGTTAACCAGATAGTTGAGAGACTAGGAGAGGACCAGGGTGACCAGCGTGAATCCTATACAGAATCCATTTTTTGGACTGAAGATGATTATAGACTCCTTGAATAATTTTTTGGGCCTGATCCATATCCCCAACGAGCTGACCAAATAATCGAAGTGCTAGAGGGAGACCAGGCTAGACATCGTGATTTTCGTGCAGAGTTTTCGAACCCGAAGTTCAGATTTCAAGAGGAAGATCCTTTTCTCGACCCTTTCGGAGTTCCTGAGAAGAACCAGGTTTTCAACCCTGGAATCATAAAAAGCTTGAGAGGAGGTGTTATTGACAGCTTTTGTATAGGAGAAATTTTCCAGGTTAACCGGAGGGCTAAATGGCCTACATACAACGCTTTTGAAGTGAAATATGCTGAGATACCAGCCGAAAGGGCTCGGAGGCACCATACTTTGTACAATTGCTTGACCGACCATACACAGGAATCCCTTAACCAGGGAGAGGAGTTATGTTTCTACCAGGAGGGTCGCTCCCATCATCGGCCTTTTCTGCCATCAGGATTGCACTGTCAGGTTTCAGCCAAGAATGGCGGAGGAAGCTACTCGGGAGGTCGGCTACTGGATTGGCTGCTCTTGCATTTTACCATCACATGATACGATGACCCTTGAGGTGACATAGGGTAGGACAACTTGTACATAAATAAGTTCGACATGACAAACATGTTTCCTGAATTTTCAAAGCACAGTAGTAGTTTTCAGTTTTCAGTCTGCTTTCAGTTTTTGGATAATAGAGGCTATAGGTTACGGAATTTATGATGTGCCATGGCCCAATAGATCAGGCACTCGGTCTACAATGTTCTTTGCTACCTCACAGGGAGGATAGCATCCCCGAGTAGGAGCCAGTTGTTAGCACTAGATTCGTGCTAAGCATTTGGGGGAGTTTATGCCCATAGAAAATGATAAAGAGAAGCACTGCTCTGAAAACTCGTAGTCCAAAAATCCAGAAGACTATAGTCCTGAGTGAGGAAGTTGGTCTGAAGATAGAGAAAACCTGATAGTGTTTAAAGTTTTTGTAGTAATCAGAGGACTAAAAATGAAAAATCTTGCGCCTGCTGCATGTGCAAATACATACGGACGACTGCGATTAAAGGTGGTAAAAGATCGATGGTCATAAATGATCATCGCAATAGGAATTGACAAACCTTTAAAATGCTGGCGGAAAGGTTATTCAGCGTGCAAGTCCAAGCAAATCAACGGTCGATCACCGGGATTAACGGCCATAAAGGAGTTCGCATTTCCCACCTGCGCATTAAAGACCACATTTCATATTTGCGAAGTCAGGTTAAAGCCCCGCATAATATGACGGTCCAAATCTCATGAGGAGCGGATCTACGGCTGAGAGAAGCTTCGTAGATGTTACTTGTGCGACGAAGCGGGGGGTTCCGAATACGCGAAGTCGGTAGAAGAAGCACCGTTCGACGGTTCAGATGAAGGCCGGGTTGAGATCTATGGTCTAGAGATGATCACGAGTGTGGGCAGAGAGAAAGCATCTCCGATACAAATTAATGAGTTCCAAGTGGATGGAAGCCACCTCAGCGCCGTCATATGTGTGTCCATCCACTGTGAAGGCCTGGTTCGGCACGTTTTGACATCGGTGCAGATTTCAGTCATCATGCCCACTCGCATAGCAGATCTTGTCATGTCATCATGGAGAAATGATTGCTGAATGCTGCCATCATTATCGCGGTAGTTATAAGCACCATGGGACATAGCTCACGTCCATACTAGAAGGTGATAGACTCGACCATTCGGGCATTTTTCAGTTAAGAGTAGAGTATGGAGGAGGGACAAAAGGCCGAGGTGGTTATTGTGCCCAAACAAGTGTGGTATGAGATAGAGGAAGAGCAGATTCCTCTGTCTCCAATAGTTCTCGATGAGGTGGATGAAAGCTCTGCTAGCACGACAGAAGAATAGCAAGGTTTGTAGGTAGGCAAAGAGGAGCGATGACAGTTAAAGAATAAACGAACCTCTGAGAGCAAGTGGGCCACCTGCCCAGACATGGAGATCGTCCAAGACTACATCATCCCCACCGAGACAGTGACACCTCCTCCCGTAGCTGAAGGAGTACCAGCAGGAAACCCACTGAAGGCAGAGAACTTCTTCATCCCACAGGGAGAGCTGAAGGCTCCTGAATGAGGCGGCGGTACATTCACAGGTTCCTTCGTTTTCTCCGGCAAGTCTATTCCTGGCTAGATGTATGGACATCTTTTTCTTCTGTTTTGAGGAAATTTTTGGGTCTACCTGTTGTTTGAAATCGCGACTGTCTGTACCTTGCAAAGAGACATCTGTATCATCAGTTGTAGTTTATCAGATAGCCGTCGTTATCATTTTGTGATTCGCTGTCAAGGGCAACGATTGAATAGCATAGGTGGAAGCATAGTCATAGCATGATTTGTAACCGTTTTGATGCTCAGTCCAGGATCAAGATCTTATAAATAGCAATGTAAAAGAATATCACAGGGTTGGAAAATCATTAGGTCAAGGCCTGGGAGAGCCTGGTTCTGTAGTTCTGAAATACCTTTTTTAATAGAATTGCAGCATTTGTGACAGATTTCCCACCAAAGATTCATGTGTCGTTTTTGCGTACTGTCTGTCAATCTTCTGTCATGTCTGAAAATGTATAGTAGCATAGAATTCCTGGCCACAGGCTCTAGCTATTGTTTCAGATGTTCACTTAACAGTTCTACTAAAGTCGATATCGAATTCATCCATGCTGGTTGCTCATATCGATGGTATGTTCTTGCCTTCTTCTTTTATCACCCGAAATTATCATTTCAACAGGAAGCGGGTGGCTACCTTGCCTCTGTTTTGGTATCCCATACCACAACGCTGTTATTTGATCTATGTGTTATATCTTGACTCCATTGCCCACGTTTCTCTTATGACTATCCTACCAAACAATAAACGACTCTGTTCTAAAGGAAATCTGACCTTCTATATAAGATTTGAATGCATATCTCGAGTAATGAGAAGACTGATGTGTTTGTTCATTGTTGACTCCTTTGAGTATTTCTAGTTTTTTCATAGATTTGTAGAGAGAGCCCTCTTAGATTGTGCTGGGTTAGTAGCACAGATCTAAAGTGGTTAGTGGTTACCCCGATTCTACCTCTCCACAGCTCTGGGGTACGATTTGGGTGTTAACACCTGGTGTGTCCAACATAAGGGATTGTCTTGAGAGGACAGTGTATTACCATTGCATGGGAAATGTCATTTAGATGGACTCACACCAAACAAACTGATAAACAAACCTTGTGGCTACTCTGTTGTAGTAAGGAGATAGAAAAATACCCTAGGCCTTTTTAGATTCTTCTTATGCTCAGCTTGGCTCGGGGATGACTGGTGGAACGGTCCAGGAACAGATTGTGGTCTAAGGTTGGGAGGAAAGTGGAAGCTCCTCAGCCAGTTAGGCTGTAGTAAAGTTACTGATAAGTATTTAATTTCAAGTTCTGTTGTTTTACTTATTTATGCATCTGTTCTTCTTTTATAGTATGTTACGAATGATCTTCTAAATCTGTAGAATGCAGATCCATTGTTGTAACAGGTGATCCAGTACATGTGTTAGATTAGATCTTATTAACTGATTATTTTGTTTAAATAAATGTAGATCTATTGTTGTTATCATACGGGTTACGAAATGGACAGATAGATCTCTTTAACCAAATCTAATTGTTAGAGAAATGCAGATCCGTGATTTTTAAACCTGTTGTAGATTATATCTCAAATCGCTGTGCTAATCTTGTGCAAAGATAGTGTAGGTTGTGTAATGATAATGCATGATTCTCTTTAGTTTCGATAATGTAACATCTCGTTATGTACAGTAATATTTTTTTTTTTTGGTTAACAGTAATGAACCAATGGACTTAAAATATTGAACCTCCATTCTTGCTTACTAGTCATGAATAGAAATATTAATCTAAAATCAGTAAGATTACTCATCAACAAGAATTTATTTGAAAACATAACTGGATTCCAAGTAGTAGGTTATGATACTTACTTAGCTATTTGGCTAACACATATGATCTTGAAATTCAGGTGGCAAGAGGGCTATGGTCAAGGACAAAACCCTGCAAGTCTTTTTCAAAGATAAAGCTGTCAAGGTTAAATTCAACATAAGAGGTGAAATTTACTACAAGGGACACCCTATATTTTCCTCCTCGTACAAGTCTCCAACGACCCTAACTAAAACCAAGGTATTCTTTTTTTATTTCCTAGCAAGTTGTTTTATTCATGTTTTCCTTTTGCTTACCCTAGCTCATTATGCTCGATCCGATCTTCAAAGTTCTAAGTAAGGATTTTAATGAAACCAAACATCAGTGGTACCTTTAAATCGAAGGGTTCCATTCTAATGCACTGAACCTCTTATAGAAGGACAGAAACCGGGTACATGAATTCACTTTACAAATGACACATCAGTTTTGATACCTTGTACGAGATTCATGATCCACATACCACATGGTTAAGCTTGATGGCAAAAAGGGTGAAGACCTGGGCTATCAGTGGTGACTCACCACGTGAAGTTTTTTTTGGGACAGTGGTAATAAAGGATACAACTATTACAATGTCAGGTGGTGTAAAGGATCTCTTAAACATGAAAAGACTATCTCGAACCAAGTTCTTTCCAAATCGACTTTGGTAACCCTGTCTGAGATCCAATCTTTTGCCACAAGTGTTGAGGACTCTATATCTCTGGCTCTAGTTATTATTTTGGCCTGGAAAATCCGCCACGCAGCGATACTGCTTAGGTAAGGAAACAAATTCTTAACTGAAAGCTCATGTTCATGTATTCAGGTTTTTTCTAGAAGATTAAAATTCTACTTTTAAGGAAGGCTCTTTTGAACTCTTGCAGGTACCGATAAGGATGACTCTCGGCTAAAACAAGATCAAGGTTCAAGGGTAAGTAGCATCTTGTACTACGACAAAACCCTCAAATATTACCCTAGTAAGTTCTTTGAAAGGTTAAAGGTTGCTCCTATAATTTTATTATTTGGGAGCGAAAGACCCAGTATTTTCATGGGTTGACCCAGGACTTGAAGTTCCAACCTATTTCAAAGATGGAAGCTTGTTTTTTACTATTTTTGTGGTTCATACCACCATTGATTAAAATAATAGTATCTGTCGAGGTTTAATACTGGCTTCTTGTGGAGTTTACAAGATGTATCTATAATGCAATGGAAGGATGGTTCTATCTTACCTTTATAAAAAAAATTATGCATCCAAACAGAGCATGGGACTTCCTCAGCTCTATACTTCTGGTTTGGAGGAACTTGAATAAGAAATTTTAGAGAATGTATAAAGAGTTTTGGTTTGACCTAAGGATTTTCTCCTTTGATTGTAAACTTGTTAAAACCCTAAAAATTTGATGTAATTAAATTTGGCATCTCCCTTCTTGATCTGGGTGTTATGTGTATTGGAGTTTTGACTGTATTTACTTGTTGTAGATTTAATTAAATATACAAAAAGATACATGTTTATACAATAATCATGTTTAAGACAACCGTTACTATGTTTTCTATGAATGATGTACAACCTCTGCAGCATCATGATTTTCCGGAAAGCAGATACTACTTGTACTTAATCTTAACTTATGTATTACCAAAATTTACTGAGTCCAAACCTTAGGGAAAAATTGTACTCTGTGTTTATTGGGAAGGAAAGTAAAGGGCTACACTTCTAAAGTTCTAAAATCCACCAGACAAAATTATGTATAAAGAGAGGATATAACTCCCTGTACTTTGACTACCAAAAAGGATCTGGATCTGAGATACATAGTGATCCTATAAACTAATAGATAAGAGAAAACTTAACATGCTAAAATCAAAGATTATTTCAGTAATGGACTTGATTTGGTGGAGAAAAGGTAGTAACCTAGGAAACCTAGGTAAATCTAGCCGTAGTAAAATCCTAAATTTCTACTGATACATTTCTTTTAAACATCGAAGTTCTAGCAAAGGGAAAGCATTGCAATCTCAGTATGGTTAACATGAATTTATACAGAATTCTATGCTTGATAATAAAAAAATTATGCTAAGACAGAAAGAAAATTTATCCTTCGATTTCAATTCAATTATATTGAGACACACAGAAAATCTACCATTCAATTTCCATACTTCTCAGTAACCTATTAGCTAACAGCCATACTATAAAGACAATTTCATTAGTATCCCATAATCATCCCAACAACATATTTAGATCCATATTCATTTCATTATATGGTCAACGAATCATTAGCAATGAAATCATAGGAAAGTAGAATTCTTGGAACCTGTTACAGCACCAGTGCTAAGAATGAGGTAGGGACAATGCTGCTCCTCCCAACCGTAGTTCCAGAGCAGGAGAAGCCACTCTGATCACCCCCGAGTTAAATCTAGCGCTCCAAGAGTGTGGACTGTTAACCAAATCAAACTTACTCGCTTTCACTTACTCGGAATTTCTTTCCGAACACTTTCGTGCTCCCACAACAATACTTTCCCATGCATACTAGGCAGCGTCCTGCCTCCTGCATATGCATCTTTTATAGTTTGCCTAGGTCTTATGCCCATACGATTCCCTAAGAATCCTGTGGCTGTCAAATCCATGATTTCCAGAAAGTGTGTTAGTGCCATCAATGCACTATGACACTTGTTTGATCTCTTTTAGTTAACACTCAGTCTTGTCTCCCATGATTGAAGCCTGACTTTCTCTTTTAGCAGTCGTTTCCCACCTTTCCTCATTCTTTTAATAAAGTCAAATAATATTTTTGTCTCATTACAACTTGTAACCCTTCGGTTATTTGACCAATTTCTGGTCTAGCTTCCTTATTCAATAACAATTAAAATAACAAAGGAATAATAATAATAAAAAATGTTTGTGGGGGCTGGATCTTACAAATAACCTTATTAATAACTGAATAATCTAGATCTGACTAGGGTTACTTCATTAGAAATGTATTTTATTATTTTCTGTCAATAACTGATTAGTGTTATCATTATTCTTTGATCGAATACTTTATCTTAGGACTGTTCCAGTTTGTCGACTTGTCTGGGTTGAAATCTTACATTATAGTAAATGTAAATGGAAAAATCCTCCTTAAACCTTACACAAGGAGAGAAATCCCTAAGGATTTCTGGGCAGCATGCCCTAAACCTTGCATGGGATAACAGATAATTTTCACATTATAGAATATATATTATCTATTACTTAAACCTGCTGTAGATTCCCATGATGGTTGGTTTTCAACTCATAAACACATTATGTAGAAAACGATAGCATTGGATCTCTTTTCAACCATAATAGTATTTTTTCCTAAACTCTTTACAAATCATGGAATTGCCTTTAATTATAACGAAAGGACAAAAGCTATACATTTTTCACAAGAAATGGACTTCAGGGAACCATGTATAGAGGTCACGTTTCTTTAATTTAGGACCACATGCCCTTTGCCTCATATCTAGAAGGATAAACGATGCATAGAACCAAACAGAGGAAAAACTCCTTTAATACTGAAACGTAGGATGTTAGATAAGCATTTAAACATTTAAAATCTACAATAGATAACCAACTATTCAATTTAGGTCCGGTTCTAGAAAGCGCCTTTTTTTTCATAACCTAGGCGTTAATACGGTCAACAGAATCCTAAGAAAGAATTCAGAAAAACCTTCTTTATTGTGTTTAACTCTTACTTCTTGAACCTCAGTCACAAACAGTCAGAACATTCCAGCAGAGGTTTGGAAGAATAAGAACATGTACTAGACAGCGTTTAAACTAAACAACGACTCTTTGAAAATAAAATATGTATGGAGCTACAATTAGAATCAATTGGAAGATATTCAAATAAAATCAACAAGTATCTTACCCAGAACCCTCTTTCGCCTACAGGGAATTAGGTTCATCATCTAAAAACCCCAAACATGACTCGAGACTAAATAAGCGAAAAGAACAAGCCAGTATCATCCCATAAGTATGTTCAAAGACAAATCTCACATTTAAATTTAAAGTAATAGAACTCCCTGGATAGGGTTACAGTCGTTTTCCCCACAACAACGATTACAAACAGTCCCAGTTATTTTTACAAAACATGAAGTAAATCTTCTTGGCAATAGAATATGCCCCAAACATACCATAAATTATCCATAACTAGAATTGACTAAAACAGAAATCAACGGGATTAGACACATCCCCATTTGGCATTGATCTCATCCAAATCAGTTAGATGCTGGCGAGTGAACAACTTAGCATGGGCTAAAAAATCCTTGTACCTCCCTAGCCTCTGCGTCTTTCCATTCATGCCCCTTTTGAAAACACAAACAAAACTAATACACAAAACGAGAGTATGCCCGGGACCCCAGGTCTTACCAGGGTCCAACGCTCGAACAGTTGCCATCAGATAGTCCCCACCTCCATTAGAATACGCTCCAACTGCTGCAATGATTCCCCTGCCATACCACAAAAGAAAATTAGCACGTTGTTAACAATTCTTACAGTACTAGAAGTAATAATTTATGATGTAGCTTTTAATGTAGTGTTTTGGAGACCATTACCTCGCTCAACCGCTTGACGGGAAGCCACTGATACTGAAGCTAAGCTCAGGTCAGTAATGTGACCTGAGCACCCTCACCAGGGTTGAAACCCCAGAGTGCTCTCCCAAAAAAACCACAACAACATAATGCAGAACCAAAAGGCTGGACGAGGCTTTTGATTTCGAAGAGCCCATTTACCTATGCTTCGATGTGGATTCCACTATCTGTTTGTTCACATGGGATAAGTTAAGGAAACAGCTACTAGGGTCTTGTCACATTGATACTTTTGTGACCCAAACCCTTTAATGCATAGTTCTCAGCCAGTGAATTTTGAGACATGATTTTAGGGTTTAAGGGAAATATATTTGACCCTCTCTTAAACCCATGTTTCGAAAGTGGACCATATAATGCCAACTTCATACATTCACCATAAACCCCCAACGACTTGGAAATTTGGTATTTTACCTTAGGAATGACCTTGCTTTAGATTTTAACACATTTCTTGCACCTGCATAAAAAGAAATAGTTGCAATGTTTTAGCTCCTAAGAGCTAAGTAAGACCGGGGGGCCCGAGGGACCCTTCTATCTTGCTAGGTATTCACATTTCATAGGGAATGCTATATAATTTCCATATTACCTCAAATCATAAGAAAGACTGTTGCACCTCTAAACAAACAGTAGGTAAGTTCAAATCCAGTAACCCGTGACCATCACTACCAACTAGTTGCCTAAGTGTTACACACTTAAGAAGGGCATTGAAGAACTTTCAGAGTCAGGTTTGATTTCCTTTATTTTAGATTGTTACTACGGGAGTTTGTCTAGTTAAACCTTAGGATGTCTAGACTAATGATCTTATTAAAAAAATTTAAAATTATTGTTGATTTTTAGGGTTATTCCACAGGCACTGTCTAGTCACCTTCATATGGTGTCCTTTCTGCAACCATGAGATCTTGTATGGGTGTGGATGTTCCCTACATTTCAACCCTATCCTATCGATGACCTCTGTCGAAACAAGATTCTCAGTGCTTCCACCATCAATTATGGTCTTGCAACGCCATTCGCCGATTCGCACTTTAGTTTGAAAGATGGACTTTTGATGTGTCGGCTCTTGCTCATCGTGTTGGTCTTCTTGAACAATTATTCTCCTGACTGTCAAGTTTCAAATTTTATTCTTGCCATCCTCACTGTTGTCGAATACCAACTCTGCCCTCTCATCGACTTGCTCATCTCTTCGACATTTGGGTTTCGACTCCTATGCAACATCTAGGTTCTCTGGGCATTCATATGCCTTGTGTCCGGATACTCGACACTTGTAACAGATTATGGATGGTCTGTCAGCTCCTTTTCTGTCAGATGGACCACTTCAACCATACACACCATGACCATGTGTTTCTCGACCATCGCGTTGGTTTTACTTCGCTTTCTCTCTTGCCGATGTCCCTTTCGCACATCAGTTGTCTTCGACAGCTTCTCTCCTGTAACCGCTACTTTGGCCTTTTGCGGAAACAGTCTTCGCACCCCGACGAGTCGTCCTACCTCTAGTCGCTATGGATTTCCTCGATAATTTCTCTTCTGCCTTCAGAGCTAACTGGTAGGATTCACCAACTGCTCTGAATATTGACATGCTCAACTCATCTTGAATGACATATTTCAAGCCGTTGACATATCTTGCGATAGCTTCCTCGTCTTCGTCGGTCTGTCCCGACCTTATAGACAATCTATAGAACTATTTTGTGTATTCCTTCACGGTCATCTCTTTTTGTCGAAAGTTCTATAACTTTCGGAACAAGGAAATCACATAGTCATTCGGCAAGAACTTACCCTTCAACTTGGCGATCATCCTATCCCAAGAGTTGATTTTCCCCTTTCCCTTCTTGAATCTGTCAGCCTGCACATTGTCCCACCACAATGATTTATGACCCTTCAACCTCAGGCATGCAGTCTTAACCCGTTTAGGGTCATCGATCTGCTCTATGTCGAAGTATTTCTCCATTTCTATTAACCAGTAGATCAAGTATTCTGGATCCAGACTTCCTAAGTAGGTACATACATCTATCTTTGTTCGATGTGTCATATCCATGAGAAGCTTGATGAGTTTGTCTTATGTTTCTTCTCCTGCTGCTTCCCATGATTCCACTTCTTCGACCTCCGCGTCGCTATGGTATAATGCATCAGGAATACAACCACGCCTTTGGATTTCTTTGATCAATGCGACTTCATTTTTCAAAGTTCACATTGTTCGGACGCACTCGTCGAACATCTCACGATCAACTGTGACTGATGCGCTACGCGCTCTTCATCCAACACCTCGGACATTAACGCCTCTATGAGCCATTTTCAACCTCAACTGCAAATCCCACTCTGTCCAATCGCAATGGGACTTTCACAAGTCGTGCACAACTGTACCCAACCGTAGCTGTAGCTGTTCAACACACTTACTCAATGGATTCACTTCCCGCTCTAATACCACTTGACGTAAGGCAAGTTGGTATCACCATCTTTCTTCTCACAGTATTCTCTTCCCACTTTGATGCCACTTGAGGAAAGGCACCTTCGCAAATGTTCTTTCTCAACAATTACACACAACACACGCATTCACATAAAAAAGATGTAAACAGGATGCTAGAAGCTGGATTATATTACTTCTACTGAAAATGGTTACAATGCAAAATGCGAGGAATGTAAAACAACTAACTATTGTCAGCCTTAGCCAATTACAATACGGAAGTAACTGTGTTCTATCTCAGTGTGTCGACCTTCACCCTCTCCTGGTTCGCTGCGGAACTATGAGCTATGGCTCAATCTTCTCTGTGCTCTATAGATGTGTGACTCCCCTATCCAATCTACAAAACCTCTCTTGAGCTCTCCTTTGTGCTAACTCCCAAAACGGAACTAACTAAACTACCCGCTCTGTGCCTCCACACAAGCCTTCTACCCTGCGGATGTTGTTCCCGAGATCACTCCGACCCCCGAGACATGCTTCCTCTGTCTTTCGATCTCCTTAGATCCTGCATACTTGCAACTGTCAGTGCCTCTGCCATGGTGCACAATCTCTACCTGTGTTGACATCTGTCACTACCTTCACTAACTGCCAACAACTTCCTTATCAACCCCGAATGACTACCAAGTACTTGTTGGTTGTGGAGCCTAATCTCTAGATTCAAAGACATTATTATTCAGCCATGTTTGTACCCTAGCTTTATATGATATGTAAAAGGACTGTACACTCACCCCAGCGGGGGGGTGTGAGGGGGCGAAGCCTCCCCCCACCGGGGTCTGGGGTTTGTTTTACGGGCCCATGGTTTTGGGTAACCCGTGGTATTTTCCCTTTGTATTTCCCCTTTATAAGAAAGACATTGTAATACGGCTACGGTTGATGTATTAGGTTTTATGCATTGAAAAGATCTCTGAGATCAGAAGAGAGACTGTGAGACAGTGAAGAGGAAGTGCAGCGGCTGTGCTGCAGGTTGTATCCCTTCACTTTGCTAGACGGAATAATAATAAGGACTCACAATTTCAATGTGGATGTAGCCCATCTTGGGGTGAACTACGATATATCTATGTCTCTCTTATAATGTGTATGTGTGATTATATTTGCATTTCTGTTTATTGTTATTGCTCTACGATCCTGTTTTTCTAACAGTACTCTCCTTGACTTTTTGCATGTCCTTCTGACACTGCTATAGTAGTCGGTCTTATCACTCCCTTGACCATATTGTCTTCCGTCAGCTTTCGACATACCTATTGGCTTCTCTTCGCGCTTTTAGGCTTCGCTAGTCCACCCCTTCCTCCTCACTTGGCTCATACCTAAACCTATCAGAGTCGTGATTCGGCAACATGTCGATCCTCGATGTCTCCACTACAACTCTGTCGTCTGTCGACCATGAACATGTTGAATCTCGACCTGCTTCTCCTGTCGACATACCTCATCACCTTCTGCTCGACTTATTGACTTCGACAACCAATCTGCTCTTCCGCACCAGTGGTCGTTGGCACTCCCTCTGGTTGGCCTTCTTTATGTTGATCATCTTCGACTGCTCTTCCTAGGCCCCGATGCTCCTGCATCATGTGATCAAGATTTGGTTGGAAACTAAATGATATGATAGATTCAACATACCCTAGATTAACACCTCACGAGGTATAAAGCGAAAATTCTGAGTCATTTCTTACAATTGACTATACCGAGCAGAGCGCCGAACAAGGTGATTTGTACAGTATGGAAACATTTTGTTTTTATTTATTTATACTCCTATGTTATAGTTCTTTGGCTACTCCAAACCCTTGATCGGTAGCAGATATTCCATGGATAGCATGAATTATAACATCATAATATTAATGATAAAAGGGAGCCTATATATATATTTCTATCCATCTTACTCACATTATCACACAAATGAATTATTACTTTATCCTCCATCTAGTTCATATCCTCCCATATATATATTATCAATATAAATATACATTTAATCTTTCAACTATCCTATAAAGGAGTTATGTAATGCCAACAAAACATCAATCTTTCCTCTTCAATTTACGAATTATGAGTTATAATATTGCTTCATACTTTCAATTAATTCGGTCACGACATAAATTAGATGTGGAATAAAGTATTCAATATCTTATCATCATAAAAGTATAGTATAGGATACATTTATCTTTAGAAATCATGTCAATAGATAATAACCCTTTCTTCTACTTCAAGCTATCTCATAAATGGGATATGAACTATCTTAATGCCTAAGCATGACAATATATAAGAAACAAGTGAAAATAGCAGCAAAGCTGCTTATACCTGCCTTTCAAAATAGTTTATAAGTAATTTAATTAATAACCAATGGGTTGATAGAAACATTCCAACATTTTGTCACTAACATAAATCTCACTAACAAAGTCACTAGAATGACAATTAATGAGTTGGGCACTATGCTATTATAAGTAGAATAGAGTAGGGATATAGGGGTACATAAATCTCATATTCATATATGTATAAATGTTTTTACGTCTATGGAAAAAAAACAATACATTTTACATATATGAATATGTCAAATGAAAATATGAGTAGTCCCCAAGCAAAGAGAAGAAACATTAAGATATTAAGTAAGGACCATGATAAAAGTGACGATGAAGTTTTTTTAAATATAAAATAACATTTGAAAATGAGACATTATTATTTTAGTTAGAAATAAAAATGTTAAAGATATGAGAAATATATTATTAAATTTTATATTAAAAAAATTGTTTTAATAGATACATAATCAAACAAACAAGTACCTAAACAAAAAAATAACTTTGCCACATATAAAATAATAATAACAAGAATAACTTATACCAACTTAAATATTAATGATGAATGCATCATATCAAAATATAACATTGAATATATAAACTTTTAAATTATCAAATTTTGCAATTTTTACATAAATTATAAATATATAATTATGAATTATTTCTTTAATAATAAGAATAAGAAATAAGATAATGTTTTTTTCTATATTAAAATATATGTAAAATATATAATTATGAATTTTGTCTTTAATAATAATAATAAGAGATAAGATAATGTTTTTTTCTATATTAAAATCACATCACTTTTCAAGTTATAGTTTTAACTAATTTTAAAAATACTTTATTTGTTGTTATTATTTAATTTAGAATCTATTTTAATCATTATTATCATAGTTTTATAAATTTATCAATTTTTGAAAATTTTAAAATATTTTTGGTTATCTAAATTAAAATCTATTAAATCATCATTGTAAAATTTGAAACAATTTTAAAATTTATTGATTTTTGAAATTTTATAATTTTTTATCGGACATAATTCCACTATCAACTAAACTATCTATTTTAAATTATTAAACATTATTAAAAAATAAAATATTTTGAGTGTTTTTATTCTACTCCACCCAAATTTAACAAGTATTTAACAAGTAGCATAGCCACTCAATCGCCGATGAACCCCAGAAATATTAGTAGGAAACATCTCAATCTATTTCGGTTGCTGGTGAACCCCAAAAATATCAGTAGGAATATGTTTCTATGGCATATGATTAAAGGTTAGAAAGCTTTAAGAACAAACAAAGGTCATATGTTCCATAAAACTAAATGTCTATTAGATAATATTAGCATCAAAACCTAAACAAATTAATGTTATAATCTTTAAATTTTAACTACCATCTTTAGACTCTAAACTTTCAATCCTTAACTAATAATCATACCCTTATACAATTAACCTTTAAATGTCATAATTTATCCTAAACCCTAATTTTTCAATCCCTACAAAATAAGCATACCCTCCTCCAATTTACACTTGATTAATTGACTCAAAATCACTAAACTTCCACATGTTTGCTTACTAAACTATTTTAGTAAAATTAAATAAATAATTTAGATTTTAAAACAAAATAAATTAACTCTTATTCCTTGTCCACAATGGCTATTCTTTATTTATAAAAACTCTAAACCCTCATATCATAAACCTTCACCTCAAACCCAAACCCTTAAAGTTTAACTTATAATATTTATTCACAAATCCATATCCTTAATACTTTGCTAATAAAATTAATTTTATAATATTAAGTTTTAACTATCCTCTTTAGATTCTAAACTTTCAATCCTTAACTAATAATCATACCCTCTTACAATTAATCTTTAAATGTCATAATTTCTCCTAAACCCTAATTTTTCAATCCCTACACATACCCTCTTACAATTACCATTAGACTCAAAACTACTAACCTTCCACATGTTTGCTTACTAAACTATTTTAGTAAAAGTTAATAAATAATTTAGATTTTAAAGTAAAATAAATTAAATCTTATTCCTTAAACATAAAATCCACCTCTAAATATTATAATTAATCGCTAATATTATACGACCAGGAGGTTGCATGATTTGAATTTCTTTAATGAAGTGCACAGAAACTAAGCCAGTTTAAAATCTGTTAAAAAAATATGGATCTTGAATTAAGCTTCCACGGAATGTACATAATGAAACGTTATGTTTTGGGCATTACATAGATTTGGGAAACGTCAGACGAAAAGTACAGGATCTAATTAAATGCATACTCTGTAAAACACATAGATCTTGGCTTATCTTCCACGGAATGCTCAAGGAGGAATTGTTTCCGCACAGGAGATTGAACAGGTTGAGTTTGAAAAACCTTAAATGAATTGCACAGAAACCAAATAGATTCACAATCTGGATTATACATTTAAATTTTCCTGGAATGCACAGATTTAGTTTGTAAACTTTAAATGAAATTGCACAGAAACTAAATAATTCGCAGACTGGAAAATGCATTTAATTTCTACGGAATGCACAGAGTGGCAATGCTACGCTCTGGAGATTTGCATAGGTTTAGTTTGAAAAACTTTAAAATAAAATTTCAGAGAAACTAAATAACTCAGATCTAGAAAATGCATAGATCTGTATTTAAAATTCCATGGAATGCACAGAATCGCACCAATGCATTTTTCAGAAAGATAATAACTGTAAATGTGCAGAGGTTATATTAGATCAATAATAAATTCATAACTATAACCTATTGGTTAAGCTATCTATGTAAAATATAATCTTTGCATAATAAGGAGACTAGAAAAGATAAAACTAATTATTTCAAACCTGAGTGAGATGTTTGAAGTTATCGAGCTTGACCCGAGTCCAATACAACCCACTATATTCACCGAGTCATCGACGATCTTCCATGAACCACCAACGAACACCTCGGTTAGCAATACTGATACCAACATATCAATGGTAGAAAACAACGTTACACATAATTCTATAGAAATATTTTGTGTATTCCTTCACATAATTCTTCGTAGGTCTGTCCCGGCCTTATAGACAATCTATAGAAATATTTTGTGTATTCCTTCACGATCATCTCTTTTTGTCAAAAGTTTTGTAACTTCTGGAACAAGGAAATCACATAGTCATTCGGCAAGAACTTCCCCTTCAGCTTGGTGACCATCCTATCCCAAGAATTGATTTTCCCCTTGCCCTTCTTGACTCTATCAACCTGCACATTGTCCCACCACAATGAGTTATTACCTTCAACCTCAGGCATGCAGTCTTAACCCGTTTAGGGTCGTCGATCTACTCTATGTCGAAGTATTTCTCCATTTCTATGAACCAATAGATCAAGTATTATGGATCCAGACTTCCCGAGTAGGTACATACATCTATCTTTGTCCGATGTGTCATATCCATGAGAAGCTTGATGAGTTTGTCTTCTGTTTCTTCTCCTGCTACTTCCCGTGATTCCACTTCTTCGACCTCCGCGTCGCTATGGTATAATGCATCAGGAATAAAACCACGCCTTTGGATTTCTTTGATCGATGCGACTTCATTTTTCAAAGTTCACATTGTTCGGACGCACTCATCAAACATCTCACGATCAACTGTGACTGATGCGCCACGTGCTCTTCATCCAATACCTCTGACATTAACGCCTCTGTGAGCCATTTTCAACCTCGACTGCAACTCCCACTCTGTCCAATCGCAACGGGACTTTCACAAGTCGTGCACAACTGTACCCAACCGCAGCTGTAGCTGTTCAACACACTTACTCAAAGGATTCACTTCCCGCTCTAATACCACTTGACATAAGGCAAGTTGGTATCACCATCTTTCTTCTCACAATATTCTCTTCCCACTCTGATACCACTTGAGGCAAGGCACCTTCGCAAAGGTTCTTTCTCAACAATTACACACAACACACGCATTCACATAAAAAAGATGTAAACAGGATGCTAGAAGCTGGCTTATATTACTTCTACTGAAAATGGTTACAATGCGAAATGCGAGGAATGTAAAACAACTAACTATTGTCAGCCTTAGCCAATTACAATACGGAAGTAACTGTGTTCTATCTCAGTGTGTCGACCTTCACCCTCTCCTGGTTCACTGCAGAACTCTGAGCTATGGCTCAATCTTCTCTGTGCTCTACAGATGTGTGACTCCCCTATCCAATCTACAAAACCTCTCTTGAGCTCTCCTCTGTGCTAACTCCCAAAACGGAACTAACTAAATCACCTACTCTGTTCCTCCACACAATCCTTCTACCTTGCGGATGTTGTTCCCGAGATCACTCCGACCCTCGAGACATGCTTCCTCTATCTTTTGATCTCCTTAGATCCTGCATACTTGCAACTGTCAGCGCCTCTTCCATGGTGCACAATCTCCACCTGTGTTGACATCTGTCACTACCTGCACTAACTGCTAACAACTTCCTTATCAACCCCGAACGACTACCAAGTACTTGTTGGTTGTGGAGCCTGATCTCCAGATTCAAAGACATTATTATCCAGCCATGTTTGTACCCCAGCTTTATATGATATGTAAAAGGACTGTACACTCACCCCAGCGGGGGGGTGTGGGGGGGGGGAGCCTCCCCCCACCGGGGTCTGGGGTTTGTTTTACGGGCCCATGGTTTTGGGTAACCCGTGGTATTTTCCCTTTGTATTTTCCCTTTACAAGAAAGACATTGTAATACGGATAGGGTTCATGTATTAGGTTTTATGCATTGAAAAGATCTCTGAGATCAGAAGAGAGACTGTGAGACAGTGAAGAGGAAGTGCAGCGGCTGTGCTGCAGGTTGTATCCCTTCACTTTGATGGACGGAATAATAATAAGGACTCACAATTTCAGTGTGGATGTAGCCCATCTTGGGGTGAACTACGATATATCTGTGTCTCTCTTATAATGTGTATGTGTGATTATATTTGCATTTCTGTTTATTGTTATTGCTCTATGATCCTATTTTTCTAACAGTACTCTCCTTGACTTTCTGCATGTCCTTCTGACACTGCTACAGTAGTCGGTCTTATCACTCCCTTGACCATACTGTCTTCCGTCAGCTTTCGACATACTTGTCGGCTTCTCTTCGCGCTTTTAGGCTTCGCTAGTCCACCCCTTCCTCCTCACTTGGCTCATACCTAAACCTATCAGAGTCGTGATTCGGCAACATGTCGATCCTCGATGTCTCCGCTACAACTCTGTCGTCTGTCGACCATGAACATGTCGAATCTCGATCTGCTTCTCCTGTCGACATACCTCCTCAGCTTCTGCTCGACTTATTGACTTTGACAACCAATCTGCTCTTCCACACCAATGGTCGTCGGCACTCCCTCTGGTCGGCCTTCTTTATGTTGATCATCTTCGACTGCTCTTCCTAGGCCCCGATGCTCCTGCATCATGCGATCAAGATTTGGTTGGCAACTAAATGATATGATAGATTCAACATACCCTAGATTAACACCTCACGAGGTATAAAGCAAAAATTCTAGGTCATTTCTTACAATTGACTATACCGAGCACAGCGCCCAACAAGGTGATTTGTATAGTATGGACACATTTTGTTTTTAATTATTTATACTCCTATGTTATAGTTCTTTGGCTACTCCAAACCCTTGATTAATAGCAGATATTCCATGGATAACATGAATTATAACATCATAATATTAATGATAAAAAGGAGCCTATATATATATATATATATTTTTATCCATCTTTCTCACATTATCACACAAATGAATTATTACTTTATCCTCCATCTAGTTCATATCCTCCCATATATATATTATCAATATAAATATACATTTAATCTTTCAACTATCCTATAAAGGAGTTATGTAATGCCAACAAAACATCAATCTTTCCTCTTCAATTTACGAATTATGAGTTATAATATTGCTTCATACTTTCAATTAATTCGGTCACGACATAAATTAGATGTGGAATAAAGTATTCAATATCTTATCATCATAAAAGTATAGTATAGGATACATTTATCTTTACAAATCATGTCATAAAAATATAGTATAGGATACATTTATCTTTACAAATCATGTCAATAGATAATAACCCTTTCTTCTACTTCAGGCTATCTCATAAATGGGATATGAACTATCTTAATGCCTAAAGCATGACAATACATAAGAAACAAGCGAAAATAGCAGCAAAGCTGCTTACACCTGTCTTTCAAAATAGTTTATAAGTAATTTAATTAATAACCAATGGGTTAATAGAAACATTCCAACATTTTGTCACTAACATAAATCTCACTAACAAAATCATTAGAATGACAATTAATGAGTTGGGCACTATGCTATTATAAGTAGAATAGAGTAGGGGTATAGGGGTACATAAATCTCATATTCATATGTGTATAAATGTTTTTATGTCCATGGAAAAAAACAGTACATTTTACATATATGAATATGAAAATATGAGTAGTCCCCAAGCAAAGAGAAGAAACATTAAGATATTAAGTAAGGACCATGATAAAAGTGATGATGAAGTTTTTTTAAATATAAAATAACATTTGAAAATGAGACATTATTATTTTAGTTAGAAATAAAAATGTTAAAGATATGAAAAATATATTATTAAATTTTATATTAAAAAAATTGTTTTAATAGATACATAATCAAACAAACAAGCACCTAAACAAAAACATAACTTTGCCACATATGAAATAATAATAACAAGAATAACTTATACCAACTTAAATATTAATAATGAATGCATCATATCAAAATATAACATTGAATATATAAACTTTTGAATTATCAAATTTTGCAATTTTTACATAAATTTAAAATATATAAGTATGAATTATTTCTTTAATAATAAGAATAAGAAATAAGATAATGTTTTTTTCTATATTAAAATCTATGTAAAATATATAATTATGAATTATGTCTTGAGATAAGATAATGTTTTTTCTATATTAAAATTACATCACCTTTCAAGTTATAGTTTTAACTAAATTTAAAAATACTTTATTTGTTGTTATTATTTAATTTAGAATCTATTTTAATCATTATTATCATAGTTTTATAAATTTATAAATTTTTGAAAATTTTAAAATATTTTTGGTTATCTAAATTAAAATCTATTAAATCATCATTGTAAAATTTGAAACAATTTTAAAATTTATAATTTTTTATGGACATAATTCCACTATCAACTAAACTATCTATTTTAAATTATTAAACATTAGTAAAAAAATAAAATATTTTAAGTGTCTTTATTCTACTCCACCCAAATTTAACAAGTAGCATAGCCACTCAATCTCTTTCTGTGGCCGATGAACCCCAGAAATATTAGTAGGAAACATCTCAATCTGTTTGGGTAGCCAGTAGGAATATGTTTCTATGACATATGATTAAAGGTTATAAAGCTTTAAGAACAAACAAAGGTCATATGTTCCATAAAACTAAATATCTATTAGATAATATTAGCATCAAAACCTAAACAAATTAATGTTATAATCTTTAAATTTTAACTACCATCTTTAGACTCTAAACTTTCAATCCTTAACTAATAATCATATCCTTATACAATTAACCTTTAAATGTCATAATTTATCCTAAACCCTAATTTTTCAATCCCTACAAAATAAGCATACCCTCCTCCAATTTACACTTGATTAATTGACTCAAAATCATTAAAGTTCCACATGTTTGTGGACTAAACTATTTTAGTAAAATTAAATAAATAATTTCGATTTTAAAATAAAATAAATTAACTCTTATTCCTTGTCCACAATGGCTATTCTTTATTTATAAAAACTCTAAACCCTCATATCATAAACCTTCACCTCAAACCCAAACCCTTAAATTTTAACTTATAATATTTATTCACAAATCCATATCCTTAATACTTTGTTAATAAAATTAATTTTATAATATTAAGTTTTAACTATCCTCTTTAGATTCTAAACTTTCAATCCTTAACTAATAATCATACCCTCATACAATTAATCTTTAAATGTCATAATTTATCCTAAACCCTAATTTTTCAATCCCTACAAAATAAGCATACCCTCCTACAATTACCATTAACTAATTGACTCAAAACTACTAAACTTCCACATGTTTGCTTACTAAACTATTTTAGTAAAAGTTAATAAATAATTTAGATTTTAAAATAAAATAAATTAACTCTTATTCCTTAAACATAAAATCGTCCTCTAAATATTATAATTAACATTACATAATATTTTTTATATAATTAACATTACATAATTAACAATACATAATATTTTTTTTTATAACGGAATGTACATAATGAAATGTTATGTTTTGGGCATTACATAGATTTGGGAAACCTCAGACGAAAAGTACAGGATCTAATTAAATGCATACTCTGTAAAACACATAGATCTTGGCTTATCTTCCACGGAATGCTTAAGGAGGAATTGTTTCCGCACAGGAGATTGAACAGGTTGAGTTTGAAAAACCTTAAATGAATTGCACAGAAACCAAATAGATTCACAATCTGGATTATACATTTAAATTTTCCTGGAATGCACAGATTTAGTTTGTAAACTTTAAATGAAATTGCACAGAAACTAAATAATTCGCAGACTGGAAAATGCATTTAATTTCTACGGAATGCACAGGGTGGCAATGCTACGCTCTGGAGATTTGCATAGGTTTAGTTTGAAAAACTTTAAAATAAAATTTCAGAGAAACTAAATAACTCAGATCTAGAAAATGCATAGATCTGTATTTAAAATTCCATGGAATGCACAGAATCGCACCAATGCATTTTTCAGAAAGATAATAACTGTAAATGTGCAGAGGTTATATTAGATCAATAATAAATTCATAACTATAACCCATTGGTTAAGCGATCTAAGTAAAATATAATCTTTGCATAATAGGGAGACTAGGAAAGATAAAACTAATTATTTCAAACCTGACTGAGATGTTTGAAGTTATCGAGCTTGACGCGAGTCCAATACAACCCACTATATTCGCCGAGTCACCGACGATCTTCCACGAACCACTGACGAACACCTCGGTTAGCACACAGTTCAATAGAATTTATAAATGAGATCCGGTGCCCTCAAGGCTCGATCGGCTCTGATAACAAATGTAGGAACCCCCGTTTGTGGGGTCATCCCTAAATAATAAAATTTAACACATCTAAATAATATAATACTGATACCAACATATCAATGGTAGAAAACAACATTACACATAATTAAATTTACCTTAAGCAAATAAAAATGAAACCTTATACCTGCCATCCGTCGATCAATCCCGCTTGCCCTTGCCGTCCGCTTCCTCGTCTTCCTCGTTGTGTCCCTCCATCCAAAGCTCGTTTAACCATAGGTGAAGCAACCGTTAGCTTCGCCACCCAACCATAGGATCATGCTTTCATTCGCATAGCCACCCCCTAGCTTCAGGGTCGTAGAGCTCACACACACAATCTAAAGACTGAGAAATGGGTTCCCCCCCACCAAAATCCCTTTCCAAACTCCAATAGCAGCAATTCACTCTCTTACCAAAAATTACGATAACCATCCAAACAATGGGTCCGTTACCCATTCCCAAAGCCTTCCTTAAATAGGAAAATCCATTGCGACACATGTTGCTTCATGCAAAAATGTTTAATTTCTTTTTATTAAAAAGTAATTTAGCTCACCTATCCACGTGTCAAGTTTTCTAGAGAGTGCATCAACTTTCCTAAGTTTACTCAAGTTTGTCTCCATGATGTTCCTTCTAACCTCTATTTTTGTGGATGCAAGTGGGGTTAACTAAATGCTCAAGCCTAGGATTCCATTTTGCTCCTAAAATAATGATTTCTATTATTTTAAATACAAAAATGTATTCTCATGTGCAAATGTCTAAAATAATAATCTCTATTATTTTAAATACTAAAATGCATTTTCCTGAGCAAATGTTCTAAATGCAATTTTATACGTTTTATGCATAATGTTTAACAATTAATCCCTTCTAGGACCTAGGTACCACACCGTTGGGCCCATCTGTCCTTTATGCTCATCTTTCGACATAGTACCACTCCGTCGGGTCCAATCGTCCATCGTTTCCATTTCTCAACAAGGTACCACATCGTCAGGTCCTTGCATCCGTCATTTTCGTTTTTCGGCAAGGTACCACATCGTCGGGTCCTTCTGTCGATATCCTTTCGTTTGACTAGCGGGAACTTCATGTAGGGATTTAGGATCCGTTACCTTCAATCCTCCGTCTACACGCTGTTGGAGACTAATGGCGCTGAAGAGTAAGTTTGTTCTTACTGCATGCCCCCCAACTCGTATGTGACCAAATCCATCGTGGTCCACATCACACAACCTCATGCTTCCCAAGAGTAATCGGATCACTGCTTCTCTACTCATGCATGGAATTCCATCAAAATTCGACATTGTCATCATTCTCCCTGTGTGTGATTTATCCGTACTCTACGACCCCTTCAATTCCTTTGTGTGTCCGTCAGTGAATCGTTTCACTTGTTGCTACACACATTCTCAAAAGCACATACTAATAGTCCTGTCCTCATTTGTCATAATTCATCTCATAAACACGCTAATCGTTAAACAATTACAGTTTACTCATAATATCCTATATTTCATAAATCAGTAAGCCATATTATGAACATGTATTTCTTTCGTTCACATCTTATAGTTTATCATACATCTAAGCACTAAGCATCATATTTATGTACAGATAACACATTTTTCATTAGGCGGCCAATTATTAAGCAATAAGTAATTTCATCAATTAATTCGACTATCCGACTCCACATATGTCATTTAATTAATAAATTCATTTATCCAATTTTCTTCATTCACATCTTCAGGTTTTCATCAATCGTTTAAGACATATCAAACTCAAAAGACCACTTTATCAAAGTTTGTTCAGCCGGGTCACTCGATAGGTTCCCTTAAAATCCACAGTCATTTTAGGGGCATTACAAGATGCTGCAAGATCATGGTCTTATGATCGCCGACGAAACAAAGATCCTTGGAAGCCTTGAGATACACCATCAATTGTTCGAGTTTGGCCATGATTTCAGTTTATTCCTAATGAAACATCACGTAGCTTTGAAGGATTTTGTTTGAGTGAGTTACTAGTATATGAACCATTTCAAAACATTTCCAATGATATTGGTATCACTATTGATATCATTATTTAAAACTGGAGAAATTTTTCCTATCGACCTTGGCATGTTGATAAAACCCCAGTGTCACCTGAAAATGTAGAAGAAGATGAAGATATAAATGATGATGCAAATAATCTTTGCAAAGACATGGATGAGTGGAAGATGTTATCTCGTATCATCCCTCCTAATTCTCTTCATATTACAGATATTGACACACTTGGTTGAAGACCCCAGTGTCACCTGAAAATGTAGAAGAAGATGAAGATATAAATGATGATGCAAATAATCTTTGCAAAGACATGGATGAGTGGAAGATGTTATCTCGTATCATCCCTCCTAATTCTCTTCATATTACAGATATTGACACACTTGGTCGAAGAGACTTTGAATTAAATCATGTTTGGGATCAAAGTATAGATTCAACATTATCAATCAAAGACCTAATCAAATTTGTACAGGTTGCTCGATCATTAGGAGCAATAATATATCAGCCTCTCAACACATGTTCAAATCCATATTCCTTGTCATCAAAGAAAATAATCACATTTGATATCATTATTAATCATTCTCATGGTGAACAAAATCAACCCTTGTTGAAAATGATTATTCAAGGAACAACAGGTACAGGAAATTCATATCGTATACATTGCATTTCTAATGAATTGATGTATCAAGCGAAAAAAGAAAAGAGCCCATTGCTCCTACTCACACCTACTGGAATTGCTTCTTTCAACATCCGAGCAAGGACAATAAATTATGCACTGATAATTCCTATTAGATATGTCCAACCTTTACATGGTCAAGCACTCAACATATTTCAGGAAGAAATGGCACATATTAAATATATCCTTATTGATGAAATGAGATTCATAGGACCACGCTTATTTATACATCTTGATTCATGTTTGAGTGAGGCTTTTCCAACACATAGATCGACTCCTTTTGGTGGAATTTCCATTATACTTGTTGGTGATTTAGCACAATTGCCTCCTGTGAGTGATAAACCATTATGTGCAGGTAATACAACTGGGAAAGTTTTGTGGCAGGATTTCCAAATGGTTGTCACTTTAAACACAATTTTCCGACAAGGAGGGGTTGATAAAAAACAATCAAATTTCCGCAATATATTGACAAACATTAGAAATGCAAATGCACTTGTTGAAGATTGGAATGTTCTTATGGAAATGACAGATATTGCAACCTTGAATGGCGTTGAGAGAAATACTTTCCACTCAAATATCCATTTGTTTCCTACAAATAGTAAGGTTGATTTGCACAATCGTTGCATGCTTAAGTCACTAAATACACCAATTGCACAATGTGTTGCTGAATCTTCACAACGTAAGGAAATAGGTGACAAAGATGATGACCAGCTAGAACATGAGGTACTTTTTTTTCCTAGTCAACGTGTTATGTTAACATGTAACTTGTGGGTGGAAGCTGGTTTAGTTAATGGTGCTCTTGGAATTGTTCAAGGAATTTTCTATAATCCTGGATCAAAACCCCCTAAAATCCCTATGTATGTTACTATTTCTTTTGAAAAATACGCTAGAGTGCCATGGGACAATTAAATCATCCAAGAATCATACCAATAACATCAGTTTCTAGAGGAAATAATAGGCAAGTCCCACTTCGCATGGCTTGGGAACTCACTATCCATAAATCGCAGGGATTGACTTTAGAAATGGCGACAATTGTTATTGGCGGTGTTGATAGGAAATGTTTAACCTTCACAATATTATCACAGGTAAAATCACTATATGGCCTTAGGATATCACCCCCGTTTACCTTTGAAAGCTATGCAAAAATGGGTAAAGGTGCATATGTTACAATCAGAAATAATGAGGAACAACGATTACAACATATTTCATTATAATAATAATGGGTGAAGTTAGTTCCTCTCTTATTTAATGTATCATTTCTTTATGTATTTTGATATCATCATTACTTAATCATTGTATACCTATTTTTTATTTGACTAGCAATTATTGACTCTTTGCTCGACACCACGTATCAATTACAATATTACAAATATTGTTACTTCCATCATGTTCCTATTCGTTTCCTTTAAGTTGTTAAGAATTGCAACTTTTTAAGATTAAAACACTGTACACTTGTAACATTTCTTTTGGTAATTTATATTATATAACATATCTTATATTTAAATTTATTTAAATTGTTTCTTATTTCTACTTTATTTGTTATGTCCCATCAAATATGGACAATGCAAGTCCACATTTTAATTCCTTCCGCCGATGTTGTCAATCAAAACACAATCTACATTTAAGAGGTTATGAGGTAAGCACATGTTTTTGAGTCTTTTCTATTACTCAATATATTTCCGTTCTCCATGCCTGTTGTTCATCTCATGATTATTTTCCCTGTCCCAACAGGTATGGACTATGCGATTCCACATTACAACATTGTAATTTATCCAAAAACATTTTTATACTCTCAATGTATTTGTTGATGTATATGTAACTTCAGAATGTATTTCACCTATGTATATTGTACTCCTATAGAGATGCTATTATTCCTCTATACGGAAGTGTTGTCATTTGTATTGACAAGTGTCACAAGTGTCGTAACTTGCCGATGGGTTATTAGACCACCATGTGTGGGGTCGTCCCTGATTAAGTTAACCATGGGTTATTAGACTGAGTTAGACAAGTCGGCCCCACTAGTTTATTGGGCAGGACATGACAAGTATAAATAGAGATCGGGAGATCTCTATTTGATCAATCATTCTTCCTCACTATTCCATCACTCAGAAAGTGGTGCACATGTGAGGAGGAGTATCAGCTGCTAGGAGAAGACTATCTCTTGTACTTTGGTTGTATCATTGCTCTTTCTATCTCTGAGGAAGTTGTGGGGTTTTTCACCTTTATGGTTTTCCCCATTGAAACTCTGTTTGTCTATTGTCTCATGTGATTGCTTGGTGTGATTGATATGCATTGTTATACTTGATATGCCGTAAATGTTATTCTCTCAGCAAAGATCCTAGAGTATTTTGAATTAGTGCTAAAAAAAAATTAACATGGTATCAAAGCTTCCCTGAGAAGAAGACATTGTGCAGTGGCGGAAACTAGGGTTTCTTGTTTATTGGGTTTCTCTCCACAGATTTTGGAAAAGAAGTAAGGTAGATTGACTCTACTCATCAAGGAGAATCTTTCTGTCCAATCAGAATTCAATTCTGAGCACTTTCAGTTTTGGCCCTAAAATGTAGGGTTTCCACAAAACTAGGAATTTCGTAAATCTGAGGACAAAGCTAGAAGCTCCTCGGAAAAATTGAATTTTAGAGCTTTGGATCGATATTTTTGGTTGGGTGAAGCTCCGGGAAACTCAAACCCTAATTCAGGGTCCTCCCTAGTGAATCCGGGAAGACTAAAAGGAATTTCTGAAGGGTGAAACTTTGTAGATCTCAAATTCTGAATATACCAGGCTGATCAGCTCATCAAGGCGCATATTTCTGTCCTTTCAAAATTTTGAAATTCAAAGTTTGAATTTTTAGGGTTTCTCTGACAAACCCTAATCCGGGACCAGATCCAATTTTTAGCAAATCAAGTGGTAAGACCTAAATCTTTTCTATTTCCATTTGAAGTACTATTTAAAGATGTCTCACCACACCAAGCTTTAAGATAAGCTTGAAGGGGCTGATAACTTTCGAGCATGGAAGTATAGGATTGGGTTAATCCTGGAAGAAAATGAATTGGATACTTACATAAGGGAAGAGGTCCTTGTCCCAGAGGAAGAAGAGGCTAAGGCCTTACATAAGAAGAACTTGGTCAAGGCAAAGAGGATCATTGTTGATTCTATTAAAGACCATCTCATTCCACATGTGTCATCTCTAAAGACACCTAAGACAATGTTTGACTCTTTGACCAATTTGTTGGAAGGAAAGAACATAAATCGGAAGATGACTCTGCGGAATCAATTGAAAGGGGTAAAGCTTCAGAATGGAGAGACCATTCAATCTTATTTCTCTAAGGTCTCTCAGATCAAGGAACAACTTGAAGTTGTGGATGAAGTGGTGGAGAATGGTGAAATTGTTATGACCACCTTGAATGGCCTACCTAGGTCATGGGATTCCTTTATTCAAGGAATCTGTGCAAGAAGAAAGCTGATCTCCTTCAGTAGGTTGTGGGAGGAATGCTCTCAAGAAGAAGCTAGGATTGTGGCCTGAGAAGAAAAGATGGGGAATGAAGATCAAGCTCTCACAACACACACCAAGAAAGGAAAGTTCAAGAGGGAGCCATCCCACTTCAGAAAAACTTCACACCACCATTATCATAAGGATAAGAAAGATCTCAGATGCTTCACATGCAATGAGAAGGGACACTTTGCTGCAGATTGTCCCAAGAAGAAGAAAGACAACAACAACAACTTCAACAAGAAGAAGAAGAACAACAAGAAGAGATATCATGCTCATGCTACTGAGGATGATGAACCTCCCAAGAAAAAGGCTAGAGCAGAAAGTGATGATTCATCAAGTGAAGATGAATATGTTCTAATATCTTCTCTCACAGGTACTATCTCTCATGGATGTAATGATTGGATTATTTATAGTGGGGCTTCCAAACACATGACTGGGTTTAAAGAATCTTTTGCAAATCTATCTGAACATGAGTCACCCCATAAGATGAAACTTGGGGATGACTATCAATATCCCATCAAAGGAAGTGGTGAATCCTCCTACAACCTAGGCTCTGGGAAGTCTTTGAAGATGAAAGATGTTCTATATGTACCTGGGTTCAAGAAGAAATTACTCTCCATATCTGCATTAGATGCAAAAGGTATGAGGGTTTCATTTGTAGATAGCCAAGTCCTAATTTGGCCAAAGGGTAAAACTATAGATGATGCAGTAGTGATTGGAGAGCAAGAGGGAGGATTGTACAAATTGAAGGGACAACCTGAACATGCCATGGTACATGAATCCATGGATCGAAGTGAACTTTGGCATAGAAGGCTTGCACATGTGCACTATAGAGCACTGCCAATTGGAAACAAAGCTGTAGAAGGTCTTCCTGAAATCAAGACAAAGCATGAAGGTGTTTGCAAAGGATGTGCAAAAGGAAAGAACATTAAGAAGGCATTTCCAAGCAGGGAAAACAAAGCGAAAGGAATCTTGGAAATTATCCACTCCGATGTATGCGGTCCAATGTCATCTAGTTCTCTGAGTGGGTATGTATACTATGTCTCTTTCATTGATGATTTCTCTAGGAAGAATTGGTTTTATTTCTTAAAGAACAAAGATGAAGTGTTTGATAAGTTCAAGGAATTCAAAGCCTTGATGGAAAATCAAACTGATAAGAAGATCAAGACCTTTAGATCCGACAATGGCAGAGAATTCACTTCAGGTGATTTCAAGAAGCTATGCAATGATTCAAGGATTAAGAGGGAGTTGACTGCTCCCTACAATCCACAACAGAATGGAGTTGCAGAAAGGAAAAACGGAACAATCATGGAGCACAGGCAATGTTGCATGGCCAGGATCTGCGTATGCATCTATGGGCAGAAGCAGCTAGGACAACTGTATATGTGTAGAATAGAACACCTCACAAGATATTGGACAACAAGACACCAGAAGATGTCTTCTCTGGTAAGAAACCTGAAGTCAGCCATCTCAGAATATTTGGTTGTCCAGTATATACACATGTTCCAAAGGAAAAGAGGACAAAGCTAGATCCTTCAAGAAAGAAGGGTATATTTCTGGGGTACATTGAAAGCTTGAAAGATTACAGAATATACTTTCCAGGGTTCAAGAAGATTGATGTCAGCAGGGATGTAACATTTGATGAGGACTCAACTTACATCAAATCAAAGAAGGCACCTGTTGAAGATCATGAAGAACCAAAGGAAACCAGATTTCAAGACAACATCATGAATGAAGCAATTCCAGAAGCAGATCATGAAGTTGAATATCCACAAATACTTGTAGATCCACCTCGTGAGAAGAACTCTCACAAGAGGAAACCTGCATGGGCTAGAGAGCTCATTCAAGATGCAAAAAGGTATGGCATTCCAGAAGAAGAACACAGAGCAAGGAAGAGAACTAGATCTCATACCAGCTATGTTGCCTTACTCTATGACATTATGAACAAACAACCTTCCAGTTATGAAGAAGCAGCAGAAAAGAAAGAATGGAAGGATGCCATGGTCGAGGAATACCAGTCGATCATGAAGAATGATGTTTGGGATGTAGTCCCAAGACCTGAAGGGAATTCTGTGATGACTTCCAAATGGATCTACAAGATCAAGCATGCTGCAGATGGCAGCATAGAGAAATACAAAGCAAGGTTTGTAGCTCGTGGCTTCTCCCATAAAGAAGGGATTGATTATGAAGAGACTTTTGCTCCTATGGCCAGATACACTTCCATTAGATTAGTACTTTCTCTGGCTGCAGTGATGAAATGGAAGATACACCAAATGGATGTCAAGACAGCTTTCTTGAATGGTGTAGTCGAGGAGGAAGTGTATGTGGAGAAGCCACTAGGTTTTGAGACACATGACAGGGAGTCACATGTGTGTAAGTTGAAGAAAGCCTTGTAAGGCTTGAAGCAAGCTCCTAGGACTTGGTATGGTAGGATAGACAGCTTTCTATCCAGTTTGGGCTTTACCAAGAGTAAAGCGGATTCCAACCTTTACTACAAGGTTGAGGAAGGAAATCCTATGATACTACTCTTGTATGTGGATGACCTGTTTGTTACAGGTGAGGATGGTTTGATTGCCGATACCAAGAGGAAGCTTGTAGCCAAGTTCAAGATGAAGGACTTGGGGATGATGCACTACTTTTTAGGCATGGAGGTGTGGCAGAGTGCAGATTGAATCTTCCTTGGAAAAGGGAAGTATGCAGTAGAGATCCTGAAGAGGTTCGGGATGATGGACTGCAAGGCCATGGCCACACCTATGGCATCGAACTTGAAGCTTCTGTGTGATGCTTCATCTAATCCAGTTGATGTCACGATGTATTGTCAGATGATTGGGTCCTTGATGTACCTGACGAACACTAGACCGGATATTTGCTTTGCAGTGAACACATTGAGCCAATTCCTGACAGATCCAAGAGGTGTTCACCTAGTTGCTGTAAAGCATGTTCTGAGGTACCTGAAGGGTACAATTGATTATGGGCTCAAGTATGATGCAAATCAAAAGTTTAACCTGCAGGGTTATGTTGATTCGGACTGGGCAGGCAGTGCTGCAGATAGGAAGAGAACATCTGGGTGTTGCATCAGTATGGGATCAGGTGTGATCTCTTGGTTTAGCAAGAAACAGTCCTGCGTAGCACTGAGTACAGTCGAGACAGAGTATGTTGCAACTTGTTCGGCTAGTTGTGAGGCAGTATGGCTCCGAAAGCCACTGTCTGAGTTATTTGATCTCCCACTGGAGGCTACTAGTATTTTTTGTGACAACCAGAGTTGTGTGAAGCTGTCTGAGAACCCGGTGTTCCACGATAGGTCGAAGCACATAGACATCAAATATCACTATATCAGGGATATGGTGCAGAGAGGAGCAGTGAATCTCCTGTATGTTGCGACGGATGAGCAGATTGTAGATGTGCTGACGAAGCCACTAGCCAGAGTAAAGTTCGAATACTTTAGAGAGAGGCTTGGTGTTCTTCAGATTGATGATACTTCGAGGAAGAAGTGATGGACACATTTGCTAGAACCATTCCAAGCATGGTAAGAGGAGGATCCTTCCCATGGCTGTGGATGTAAGCGCTGGATGATGAGCATCAGGACGATGCTCCAGTTACTACTCTGTATATGCATCATGTTGGATGCTTGTTATGATCAGTTGGATCATGTATTTGTATATGCATCATGTTGGATGCTTGTTATGATCAATTGGATCATGTATATGTATATGCATCATGTTGGATGCTGGATATGATCAGGTAGATCATGTATTTGTGTATGTATCAGGTAGAAACATTGTATGATCAGGTAGATCATGTATGATGATATGTATCAGGTAGATCATGTATGATGATATGTATCAGATGGATACATTGTATGATCAGGTGGATCATGTATTTGATATGTTTCAGGTAGATACTGTATATGCATCAGATGGATGCATTGTATGATCAGGATGATCATGGATGATGAGCTTCAGGATATTGCTCCAGATGATATGCATCAGGATGATGCAGTGACGATGATCATGCGATGATGACATGTATCAGGACGATGCAGTGATGATGATCAGGATGATCATGTACATCGAGATGATGTATGGTGAGTATCAGGATGATACTCTGTGGCCGTGGACAGGTTGTGCTTGGGCTGTGTGCCCATAATAAGTCTCGGCATGCTCTTTCGAGGGTTTGTCCTGTGACCACATGTAAGACCTGGGAGATCCGAGAGGTTGGGATGTGTGCCCATAATAAGTCCTAGGATGCTCTTTCGAGGGTTTGTGGTGGTGAAGACATGTAAGACCTGGGAGATCTGATAGGTTGGGTTGTGTGCCCATAATAAGTCCTGGGATGCTCTTTCGAGGGTTTGTAGTGGTGACTACATGTAAGACCTGGGAGATCCAATAGGTTGGGTTGTGTGCCCGTAATAAGTCATGGGATGCTCTTTCGAGGGTTTGTAGTGGAGATCACATGTAAGACCTCGGAGATCCGATAGGTTGGGTTGTGTGCCCGTAATAAGTCCTGGGATGCTCTTGCGAGGGTTTGTGACGCACGTAATAAGTCCTGAGGATTCCACAGTATGGCCAGTGATGAAGAAGACCTACAGGTGGTGGGCCTACATCCAGTATGAAAAAGGACTGGCTCTGTAGAACTTCCTATGATGAGTATATTCAAAGATTGATTGAGATAGCAGCAACGATGACAACGACGATGATTCAAGGACGATTATTCGATGAAGATGATCTAGAGAAGAAGACTTGTGCTAGCAGATCTGTGTCGAGAAATACCTTCCTAGTTAAGAGGGAGTGTTGATGTATATGTAACTTCGGAATGTATTTCACATATGTATATTGTACTCCTATAGAGATGTTATTATTCCTCTATACAGAAGTGTCGTCATTTATATTGACAAGTGTCGTAACTTGCTGATGGGTTATTAGACCACCATGTGTGGGGTCGGCCCTGATTAAGTTAACCATGGGTTATTAGACTAAGTTAGACAAGTCGGCCCCACTGGTTTATTGGGTAGGACTGGACAAGTATAAATAGAGATCGGGAGATCTCTATTTGATCATTCTTACTCACTCTTCCATCACTCGGAAAGTGGCGCACATGTGAGGAGGAGGATCAGCTGCTAGGAGAAGACTATCTCTTATACTTTGGTTGTACTTTGGTTGTATCATTGCTCTTTCTATCTCTAACGAAGTTGTGGGGTTTTTCACCTTTATGGTTTTCCCTAGTGAAACTCTGTGTGTCTATTGTCTCATGTGATTGCTTGGTGTGATTGATATGCATTGTTATACTTGATATGCTGTACATGTTATTCTCTCAGTAAAGATCCTAGAGTATATTGAATTAATGCTAAAAAAAAAATTAACAGTATTGTTATTTGGATGACTATACATACTAGACAAATTTTCATGTTTATTTATATTCCACTCTCCCCATTTTCATGGAGATATATAGATGGGAAATATAGAAATGTAATATTTCACTTTATGAATATGACCTTCTTCCACGCTCCACATTTGGATGGAAATGTATGCATCGGAAAAAGATCATTGAAATATTTTACATTAATAATATGACCTTCTACATATGATTCTTTTATTACCATTTTATTTTAACGTTATTAAATATTACTAATATAATACAAAAATGTTTAATATTTAACATCCGTTGTTATTAATTAATAACAAGTGATCCATATCAAAACCCTAAATTTTTTTATTGCTCTTTAATTTTACTTAAATTTGAATTTGATGTTTATTAAGTGCAAAATAATTAAACACCATCTTTGGTTAGAATTAATTTTTCAACATTTGAACTTTTAGTGACTAGATGTTGTTTGTCTTCCATAATTCATCACAATGTGACATAATCCTTAAAGAACGTCGTAATGTGATGTAATGATTTTTTGGCATAGCAAGTTGGCATCATCAACTAAGATGAACGTTATAACAAATATACACATCATATAAATCTCTATGTTTCACAATTCCATCTAACTATTCATTGGTAGTGAAATCCAACATACCCAATAAATAATGTGTCATATCGTAGAGTACTTATTGATCAACACCACATTCCAACATAACCATTGAACATATGACAGGGCTGATGCACAATCATGGACTCCTTTAAAGACACTTTAGATGCCACATAATACTGAAAAAACCTGGAACCTCTGACTTTAGGTGAGAATTAGGGGTACTTCCGTAACGGATTTGAAGATGAAGTAAAAAGACAAAAGATAGGTAATTGAATCAGATTTCATAATATATAATATTTATCTATAAAAACATTGTGTAAATGATTGTAAAATTAGTTTCTGTTAAATTGGGTTTTCAAATTTTCAGCACATCATAACATATATGTTTGTGCGGGTGCATCACTTATTGAGGTAAATGATGTCCATTTTGGATAAAATCTTGCAGACATATAAAGGACATATGGGCCTAGTGCAACACTATTTTTTCAAAAAATTTCATGAATTATTTTTATTATTATTAATTATTGAATTCAGAAAACCTTGAAATTAAAACGTTATGTGCAGGTGCAACACTTTAGGGGCAAAATTTAATGAAATCATTGTTTTCTATATATGAGATTGTAGAGCTCAGCGGTCTTCTCTAGTGCACCATATAGTTTTATTAGGAAATGGTGAAGGCAATCAAAAGTTATATAAAAACGAATCAATGTATGTATTTTCGAAAACTGACGTGTGTCATTTAGAAAATTAATACTAAATAAATAAAACATACATTTTTATGAAAAAATTACATATTCAGAATCGTCAGATCGTACTCTACAATATTCTATATTTTCATAAAAAAATATTGATTTTTTCATAGCAAAACACACCATTGAAACTAAGCATATTGATAGGGTTCTAAAATACCGGCAATGGCCCTGGTTTTTTTGTTCTAGCCAATAGGTTTGGTAGTCCGAAGCTATTTCCGAACATCATCCCAATCCTTATTCCTGCCGAGTTTTTAAATTTTAAATTAACACATATGCAGTTTAAACTTGTTCATATCGCATATGTGATTCATATCGCATATGCAATATAACGGATAGGCATTTTTGTTTAGTAAAAAAGAGTAAAAAGAGAATAAAGATTATTAGATAAAAGAGTGGCATAAAGATTATTCTTTTGAAAGGTAAGAGAGCATCCCATCATGGTTAATATAACATTGTTTAAATGAAAAATGGGTTCGAAAACAATACATCTCTATTTTCAACTAAGTTATATTTGATATATTAGGTAGTATAGTATAAAGTATAAACTCACATCAAAGTGAAGGGGACATCTAAGAAGCCAAATGGTGGATTGTGGATTGTTATTGATGAAGTAATTGGCATATCGTGGTGAGTATAATTTGGTTTTCAATACATTTTCAAGGGTTAGGGATTTAATCCTCACTGTTTTAATAATTTTCCTTGTATCCTATCCTAGGTATGAGAGTTAATAGGCACCGAAGAAAATTTGATTCAAATATATCTCGAGAATTCCATCTTCACTATTGTGTAGTCTCCTAGTATAGAACTTCACCTTACTACACTAAGATAGTTGAAGTTTGTGGCTTCGACCTATAGTTCACTATGCATCTATTGATTGATGTTATTGATGAGAACCAACATATCTTTGCACTTATTTTTTTAATCAAACTTTCTTTGATATTAGTGTAGTTAAATGACTTCAAGTAGGGTTTTTTATTTAATGATAAATTTATTATATAACTTAATAATGCTCTACTTGAGTTGATGATGATTATGGTTGTTATTAACGTCCATTGATACCAATTTTGGTCTATCAAACCTTTGAAAAGGTTAGGAATAACTTGGTTTTCTTTAGAACTATACTTCTGTGCTCAAAATTTTTAAGAGAAACATTCCTAAATCACCATAGTTTTGATGAGTTAAAATGTTAGGAATGTTGGTATTGTAACAAATATTTTGAATTTGGGATGAAATGTGGGTGTACACATGACATTTTAATGTGATTTGTTTCTATATGATCTTTAATAGTTTAATCACATTACATTATTGATTCAAAAACAACAAATCATTTAACTAGAAATTTTGCAACAAATAATTTAACTAGAAATCTTGATTATTGATCCTCTCACTCACTCCATACCTCACTTTCTCCCCCTACCTCCTCTCTCCACCCCCTTCTCTCTCCCCCCATAATTCCTTCTCTCTTTCTCCACCCCCTTCTCTTTCACACACATCCACACACCCTCTAGAACAATTCCTTTGTTACCCCTCCCTCCCGCCAAAACTCTTTCTCTATTCGCCCTCCCTCCCTCCCTCCATGTGTTCCATCCTATCACTCACTCCATCCCTCACTTTCTCCCCCTACCTCCTCTCTCCACCTTCAAGCCTTCATCCCTCCTTCATCTCTCCATATTTCTCTCATTTCCTTAATATCCATGATCTATCCCTCTCTCTCTCTCTCTCTCTCTCACACACACACACACACACACAATCCCTCATCTCTATCCCTCGGTGTAACCATACTTTACCATCCTTCATTTCCCTAAATCCCTACTCTCTCATTGTTACTATCCCACTCTCGCACCGTCTAACCATCCCTCCATCCATCGTTCTCTCTCTCTCTCTCTCTCTCTCTCTCTCTCTCTCTCTGAATCTCTGAATCTCCCCCTCTCACTCTTTAACCACCCCCCATTTGTCTCTCTCATTCACTCACTCTATACCTCTATCTATACCACCACTCCATCCATCCCTCTCCTCCCTCTCACTCTTTAACGACCCCCCACATTTGTCCCTCCATCCATTAAATGCTATATATCTTTCCTCCATCCATTAAATGCTATATATCTTTCCTCCATCCATTATCCTATATCTTTCTTGCACCCAATCATCCCTCCCTTTTATATATCACCCTCTTCTCTCCCACTTATATTTATTCCCCTCCCTCCCTCCCTCCCTCCCTCCCTTTTATATATCACCCTCTTCTCTCCCACTTATATTTATTCCCCTCCCTCCCTCCCTCCCTCCCTCCCTCCCTATCCCTCCCTCCCTCCCACTTATATTTATTCCCCTCCCACCAATCCCTTCCCTTTATATTTCTCCTACCTTTAGTTCCCCCTCATATCAATGTCCAGAGACAAATCCCTCACTTCCCCTTATATTTTCCCTCCCTTCATCCCCCCCATATCGCTCCCCTACCCATCCCTCCCTCCCATGATTCCCTCTACAACTTCCTCTCCCTCCTTTGACTCCCCCCACACCTCTTTTAGCTTAATCAATGTAATGTTGGGGCATGAGCCACCCCATAGATCATCTGGATGGAATCTTGGGAGTCTAAATTGTATTATAAGGGGATAAGGGTGCCATTATAGGGTTTTGGATGGTAGGGATGGGTCTCTAGACATTAACCATAGTCATGGAAGAAATGATGGTCCAATGAGTCTCTAAATCAACACACATGCACTATAGATGGAATATTTGGCCTTTAGTGGGATATGGGTGTCATTATGAGGTTTTATGCACTAAGGATGGGTCTCAGGGTCCTAACCATGGTAATGGGACAAAAGTGTAACAGAAACAAGTCTTAAACCACTACACATGCCCTTTAAAGGGGATATTTAGCCTTAATATGGGATATATGTGACATTAGACTTTTTTATGCATTGAAGATTGTTCTTGAGGCATTGACCATGGTCATATAGGAACCATTACGAATATTTCTAGACAAAACATAGTTCTGAAGACACTACCATGGTCCAAGGATAAATCCAATCTTCTAGGGATTAAATGATGTTTTAATGGTTCATGGTTAAATGAGTTTTCAATAGTTGATATGCACTAAATCGCATATGCGATTTAGTGATCACGTTTATAACAAACTAGTCGTTTGTAAAAAGCGTAAAAAGCATAGACTTCATATCGCATGTGCGATATAACGCATATGCGTTAAAACGGAGATGCGTTATATCGCATATGCGATATTTGATTAAGAAATAATCTTGGGTTGCGGGCCGTGGGCCATTTTTACTGTACAAGAAAAGACAGAATTCTTTTGAAACCCACACAGAGTGTACTGTTCAACCTGCAATTTAATCATTTATTACATAGATCCATAGGTTTTGTACAATTTTGGGTGGATTTCAATGGGGAATCCACGTAATAGAGTTCCGAAGTCAGTGAGGAAGATGCTTACACCCGAAGAAGCTGAAATTAAAAAAGAAAAGAAGAGGGAACATTCAAGAAATTTTCGCCATTCATTGGATGAGAAAATACTTCCCATTCTCGCTCAACAGATACCCAACGAAGAGGTTGAGGAAGATATTGCAACTTTAATGCAGGTTGGTTATAACCAAGATTAAAATCTTGGTCCATTATTAACCGGACAGCCCTCTAAGGAATTCAATCATTATGTTCCTAACGAGACTCCGCAACAACCATGCCAGGTGGTTCAATCTCCTAATCGAATTTGTAAGCCTGCAGTGGATGTAAACGTCTCTCCAGCATTTCAAACGACAAGAAATCTCGCATCAAAACGAAAGAGAACTCCTAAACGCATACAAGTGGACGAGAGCAAATTGACTTCCATGGAAGGTAAGGTGGCTAAATGCACAATCCTTCATCATTGTTCTCAAATAATGAAACAGTATTTTGAACCAAAATCTGAAGCCGGTAAATGTCAATTGTTTTTAGCTTTGATTAAATCTAGAAGTATGGCAAATGTTAGAAAAAAGTTAGGCATAAGAACATTGAAGAATACCGAATCAAGTAATCACATTGTTAAATCTCTTGCTGCTGCATTCACGTCAATTGGTAAAAAAACTCGTTCAAAAGACTGTAATGTGGCTCACCGCGTATTGGCTAAATCAATTGTATCTAGATCCACAAGACAACGTCGTTTACTTAAATACACATCAGAAATTGTCCCTTTACATCCAAAGACACTTAAAAAATATTCAGTAAGGAGAGACAACCTTGATGTAGAGGGACAAATGGAAACATTATGGGAATTTAACGGCAAGTTGCCCTGCAAAGACATGAAGTTGGTCGAAGCAGTGAAGGGACTAGTGCACACTTTTTGGCACGATAACACTAGGCCTTCTTCTAACACAAAGGATGTGTTAAAACACTGTAGGGGTTCTATGAACAATGAAGGCCATGTTAAACATTATCTTGACATGACACAAACTCAATTGTTCGAGATGTTTAAAGTTTCCCACGTAGAGCTAAGGCTCGGGCAAAGATCTTTTGAAAAATGCAAGCCTTGGTATGTTAGAATCAATAGAATTCGGAACACTTGTTGTTGTAGATACCACATAGAGTTTGATCTATATTATCATACATTTTCACATATACGTCATTTTTTGCATCCTAACCATGTGTAGGAATGCTCAAGTACAGTACCGCCAATGTGATCTAGAGATTTCATCCATAGCATAATGTGTCCGAGGCAAGATGGGCCGACACATTACTTAAAACAATGTGTAGAGGGTTCTTGCAACAATTGTGGTGGGCTATCATTATGGTCCAATTGCATCCATGAGAGTGAAGATCAAGCATTCGGGAATGCAATTGTCGAGAAGCAGAACTTTTAGTATGAGACATATCAGCTACGTGATGGGAAAGAAAGCAAGAAGATTAAATTGGTGACTTCACAGGTGACAATCTACACGAAAAATGTTCATTTAACTGAGTGTACATTGTTTATATGTTGTTTTATAACATTGTTAAATATTGATGTATATTAATATTCATGTAAATATTTTTATGTTGTTTTATAACATTGTTTATTTTTTTTCACCACGTGCAAGTATGTGATTTTATTCCAGATTTTCGTGGAAAGATCCAACAGTACATTCAGCATGTCGATATGGCATGGTGGCAAGATGAGCAATTTAGAATATGCCGGGACACCTTCCCTCTCGGAACAATACTATCAGTGGTTGACTTTGCGGAAAATTACACCCTACAACCACAAAATGAAATACAAAGTCAATACTATCACTCAGAGCAGGTGAGCATAATGGTCCATATCACTTATCGACATGGGCCAGATAGAAATGAAGAGAAATGTGTGATATTGAAAGAGAGTCACTTTTACATCAGTGACGACCGGACCCATGACATCCATTATGTGCAACATTGATTTCAGTTGTTCTATGATCATGTGATAGCTATGGATATACCATTTTATCGTCATTTGATTTGGTCAGATGGTTGTGCTGGACAGTTCAAGAATGCACGTGTATTTCAATGGTTATGTTTGTTGCACATAAAATACAAGGTGCCACATACATGGAACTACTTTGAAACAGGTCATGGCAAAGGAGAGCACGATGGTGCTGGTGCATGCATTAAAACTTCCCTTCGAAGGGAAGAGATGAAGTTTACAGGTGGTATCCTTCGAGATGCTTCATCTATAGTCGAATGGTGTGCATATGTGATGGGAGAACAAGCAACAAGGAAACACCTAGTGCAGAGAATATTCTGGGAGGTGACAGATGTGGACCGATCCCAAACACATTGGGTGAACACAGTGCATGGAACTCGAGGTTTTAATTCAATTAGAAGCTCATACAACTCAGCCCTACAAATTTGGACAAGATTGAAGGCTTTCTTTTGCAGTTCCTGTAGCATAGATGAATGGGATGATTGTGAGTATACAGATACAGTTGATACATGGGATCGAGTGACACTTGGCACTGATTTCAAGGGGGTTAATGAAATAGACCATTTGGAATATGATCAGACATATATTTCTACAGACTATGATCACATATCGGATCTCATACAAGCAGGTACAGCAAAATAAATTAGTAGTACCTAAATCACTACAAGCCTTTACATTGAAAGAAATTTTATTTATGTTACATGCAAGACCTTTTTTAATATTTATGTATTTTTAACCTTTTTCGATTTCCTTTCACAGGTCATATATATGCAGTGGTTGCTCCAAAAAATAATGAATGGGATTCTGACTATTGGTTGGCACGTTGCTTAGAGGGGAAACAAACCCTTCTCGAACCTGTTACAGATGATGAAAATATTGAATACCCAACTGGCTCGATGGTTATAAAAGGGGAGTACCTGACACTAGCAACACAACAAAAAAGGAAGGGTGGGTATGTATATCAGGATTATAAACCAGGAGCTATTGTATAACACTTCACCAACATGGTAGTCGGTATAAACATCAAGCTGCACACAATTTCGAACAAAAATAGGTCACATGTACGATACTTGCTACCTCATTTAGAGCATGAGAGATTGATGGACACCATCGGCAGCAGAGATGATCCAGATGGCCTTCTCGAGTGAGTGCATTGTCAAGTGTTACTATATTGTCCATTGTGGCTAGATTGTTACTATATATATATATATAATTGGTTATTTGGAATTTTGGACGACACCCATAGAATCAATCTAGACAACGCACTTGTCCCATCCTCCTACAATCTAGGAAAATGATAGATGGTAGTCCACCCCAAAATTCTAAGATATAAATGCCTATAAGTGTAACTAGAATAAAACCCAAATGTCTTACATCATACCAAACAAACTGAGAATTTAATATGAAATGGTGGTGTGCGATAATTCTCTAAAATAATGAAAGCAAGGCTTACCATGCTAATTTGTCTAAAGTACAATGTTTCAAGAGATGAGATAACTTGATAAGTGTATTGTGTTGCGTGATATAGTTAGATCAATCACATATATAGTGAACTAAGATCTATATTTATCTTTAGTTTCTAATATTATGAAAAACACACACTATAATTTTTGTATTCATGTATACAGTATAATATAAAAACAATATATAGTTTTCATGGATTTTATTCTCTCTTACAATTATTCACTATGTGCTTTCATCAGTTTGTATATGGGTGCAAAACAATTTTTTTTTGCTAAGTTTCTTTTGTTTTCACCAAGTTTAAGAAAAAAATGAATTGTTGGACATTTTCCCTAATTTGTTTGCGAACTGTTTACAGGCATTGATACAAAATGGGCAAGAAAGCAAAATGACAGGCTATCATGGAACTTGAGATGCAAGACCCCAAAAACATGAACACTTTTTCTGCTAAAGATCTTGTTTGGTCTGGAATATATGGAAGAAATGAAAACATTGATCGGGTAGCCAAAATCCCATCACGTACTGTTTTCGAATTTATTAAAGGGGAAGAAATGAATCCTGATGCTCCTTGTAGTTTCATCTGACGAAAAAATAAACATCCAACACAAAGGGCTAGCGCTTCCTTGAGATATGAAGTGTAAGTATTTCAAATATGCAATATGTGGATGCTATTTTTTTTAACAGAAACGCGAAATAGATTTGTATTAAACAGAGGATAAGATACAAAAATCCCTTCCTGGTGTTCTGATATCCACATCATCTTTTTCAGGATCTTGCATGCAAATTAGGGTTTGCATGCAGAATCTAGGGTTTGCATGCACCTACATGCATTGGCATGCATCCCAGTCACCAGTTTGATGCCTCCAGCACCTTATCCACCTCATTCTAGCACCCGGGAGCCACCTACCACAGATTTTTATCCCTCCTAGGCTGAAAGGTGCCCACTTCTCACCTACTGCCAGAGAAGGGCGCACTTGTTCACCTACCACTGCAGTTCCACTTCAGTTACATTCAGTTAGCTCCGATTCTCCCTGATTTGAGGCTAGTTTCACTCCCGACTGACTGTATCACTTCCGTTGGACCTCCAGTTTGATTAGGTGACTTGTTCTGACTTCAGTTAGCCTCCCATGCGCCCCCACTGAGCCTCCTGATCCTTAATCAGTGCTACACACTTCAGTTACACTTATTACACTCAGTTAGACTCCGATTGACACCTGGATGACTGGTTGTTGTGCATTGATGAGCACCACCGATTGATTGATGAGGACTCCTAGTTAGAGTCAAGCTACTCCATTCTGTAATTCGAATGACCTCCTTAGGCAATTCGAATTGCTCTGTCATTGTGACAGTTTGTATTGTAATTCATTCACCCTTTCTGGGATAGAGAGCACTGCTGCATGTTTTGCACAGTTTTACACCATATTTTCTATGTTCATCTGTCGTGATTGATTTACTTGTTGATTAGATCTGCTGTGACTAATTTTACATGGTATCAGAGCCATTGCAGGGACAAGATCTCTTTTCTACAGGTGTTTGTACAAGAAGATTTGACTGAATTGCTAAAAATTGCAAGAAGTTTGGCATGAGATATCTCAAGGGCATTCGCTCCTGTGCATGCAAAGCTTGAAAACTATTCCAATACCACTCCAGAAGCTTGAGTTACCACATAATTCCTGGAACTGATACATTGGAACTATTCAACATTGCTTGAAATCCAATCCCAGGTGTGATGCAACTCTCAAAGGGTGGATTGTTCGACCTTATTGTGGTTTTTTTTATGTGATTTGCAGGTTTATTGTCTCCTTCAATTGCACTCACTATCTTTTGCATGCAAGCTTCCCTACAGCAATTGCACTCGCTATAGTCTGCATGCAAGCTTCCTCTTCATCAGTTGACTCGCTCCTAGCAATGGAATACTCTTCTTCAAAGCCTATCCTCACCCCATTCAATTATTTTGATTGGAAAGATGATATGGAGATCATATTACATTCAAAAGGTTACTACCGAGTCACTATTGGTCTTGAATTGGAGCCAAACAATGTGTCAGATCGAACTAAACACTACAACAAGCTTGATGAAGCTTATGGTCTTCTTTGTCTCTCCATCTCCAAAGATCTTCACTTCCATCTCAGCGGATTGAAGACTCCAAAAGCCATATGGGAGCAACTTGAAACACTATTCGGCAAGCAGGATGAGCTTAGGGCTTTTCAATTAGAGAATGAATTGATTGGCCTTAATCCTGAGAATTTCGAGACCATCAATGAATTCTTCACAAAAATCAAGAACTTGAACTTGCAATTGAAGAACAGTGGTGTTATCAAAGAGGATAAACAATTGATCCTCTCCATTCTAAGCAAGCTTGGGAAAGATTATTTGGTATTTGTCTCTACTTTCAATTCCGGTCGGCTAACTACCCCGAATTGGAAGATGCCTACCTTGAATGCCTTCATTGAGTCCGTTACAAAAGAGCATGACAAGTTGATTCAAATGGGGTCCATAAGCTCCAAAGATTCAGCCCTATTTGTTCAAGGACCCAAGATCTCGAATGGTAAAGGAAAGCAAAAGAAGGAGAAGCACAAATTCGAGCCTCACAAGCAAAAAGACAAAGGCAAGCAAACGGATGCACCATCCAGTTCGAAATCCAAGCAAAAGGGCAAAGAAGGTAACCAAAAATCTAAATGTACTTATTGTAACCGTGGCTTTCATCCCGAAAGTTCATGTATGAAGAAGACTATAGATCAAATGGCCCTCCTTTTGGAAAAGAACAACATAACCCTTCCTGACGGTGCAAGGAAGAAGGATCGGAATGATGATCATGAAAGAGGACAAGCACTCATGGAAACGGTTTCGAAGCCCACTACTCTCTTGATAGATTCGGGTGCATCAAATCATATGGCTGCAAATATTGATTCTTTTTCCTCATTCGATCCAAACAGCTCCATCCCCATCCATTTGGGAGATGACTCAAAAAATTCTTCAAAGGGCAAAGGTACGATTCATGTAGAACATGGATGCTTTCAGAATGTTCTCTATGTGCCTTCCTTAGCTTCGAATCTCCTTTCTGTGTATCAAATGACACATACTGGTGAACCAAAGCAAGTCACATTCAGCCCTAATACAGTTTAAATTTCTGATATCAAAAGTGGAAGACTAGTTGCGGTTGGAAAGGCAAACCACACTGCAAAATGCTATGAGTTTTCGCACTTTATTTCGCTTGCAAAGCCCACTGCCCTTCGCACACATGGTAATGAGGTTAGTAGGCTTTGGCATGAAAGATTTGGACATCTAAATTATAAGTATTTGCTGCTGCTATCAAATAAATCCATGGTAGATGGGCTTCCACAACTCCGTTCCTCGAAGGGAATATGCACCGGTTGCATTATTGGGAAGCACCCCGAGCACAGATTCGACCGCAGCAAGGCTAGCAGAGCCTCTACTATTTTGGGATTGATCCATTCTGATATCAGTGGTCCGCTGCCCCATATGTCATTAAATGGTTCAAGGTATGTTTTGACATTTATTGACGACTTTTCCCGCTTTACATGGGTATTCTTTCTCAAAAACAAGTCAGAAGTGCTTGGAAAATTCAAGGATTTTAAGGCTTCTGTTGAGACCACCACTGAGAGCAAGATCAAAGCTCTTAGATCTGATAATGGTGGGGAATATATCAAGTCCGAGTTGCTGCAACTTTGTGCCCAAAGCGGAATTAAGATCCAACATACAGTTCCCTACACACCCCAGCAGAACGGTGTAGCGGAAAGGAAAAACCGGTCACTGAAAGAGATGGCTACATGCATGATTGAATCAAAAGGTTTGGCTGCAAATCTTTGGGCTGAAGCAATCAATGTTGCTGCATATATACAGAACCGTGTTCCACATTCATCCTTGAAAGGTATGACTCCTTTCGAAGCATTCTTTGGTCACAAACCGGATGTGTCAAATTTGAGAGTTTTTGGCTCTACTGCATGGGCTGGAATTCCTTCTGAGAAGATACGAGCTTTGGATCCACAAAGTATCGAGTGCATATTGATAGGATATGGGGAAGAATCAAAAGCATATAAACTCATGGATATCAGATCTAAAAAGATATTCATAGAGCGCAGTGTGCAGTTTGAAGAACTGCTTCAAGAATTGCAACTAGTCGAGGAAAAGATTGCCGATTCACCGCCTTCACCAGAAGAAGATCCGAGCAGCGATAATGAAGGTATGAGTTCTGATATTTCTGATATTGTAGCAGCATATGATGATCATGACATATCAGGTTCGGAATCCGACCATTATGATCCTCCTCAGTTACCAAAGTGGGCCCAAAACACTCTACAATCTGTTGGTTCTAGTCTTGGAAATCCTGTTGATCCGAGACGAACAAGAGGAGACTTTCAAAGAGCAGGTATGGCTCTTTCTATTGCTGATCCATTTCTTCCTGAGATTTGTTATTTGATGGCTGGTTCAGATCCTACATCATACTATTCAGCCCATCGAGATCCGAGATGGAAAAGTGCCATGGATGAAGAGTACAGTTCTCTTTAAAAGAACAATACATGGGAGCTAGTTTCTCTTCCACCTGGAAGAAAATTAGTGAAGTGTAAATGGGTCTACCGTAATAAAGTTTCTGCTGATGGCACTATCAGCAAATATAAAGCAAGGTTGGTGGCAAAAGGTTTTTCCCAAGTCCAAGGAGTGGACTACACAGAGACCTTTGCACCGGTTGCAAAGATGGATTCCATCCACCTTGTTTTAGCTATTGCCGCATCCAAGCACTGGGAAGTGCACCATATGGATGTGAAGAGTGCATTTTTACATGGAGACCTTGCTGAAGAGGTCTATATGCAGCAGCCAGAGGGTTATACATCAGATCCATCATTGGTTTGTAGATTGAAGAAATCTTTGTACGGGTTAAAACAGGCCCCAAGAGCTTGGTACGCAAAGATGGACTCCTTCCTTCTTTCTCAGAATTTCCAAAGATGCAAATCTGATCCGAATGTCTATCTTCAGCGAGTTAAAGGTAATTTGTTGGTTATTGTACTTTATGTTGATGATCTTCTCATTACTGGTAGCACACTTACTTCAATAAACAAGCTGAAATCTGCCTTAAATCTAGCTTTTGACATGAGCGATTTGGGCTTGCTGAGTCACTTTTTGGGCTTGGAGATAGCTCAAAATTTTGATGGGATCACTATATCTCAGCAAAAATATGCTTCCGACCTGTTATTGAAGTTTAATATGGCTGAATGTAAGGCAGCCCCATTCCCATTCCTCTCAGGAATCAGTCTTGAGGAGGGAGATTCTACACCGCTTGCAGATTGTAGTATGTATCGACAGTTGATTGGTTCACTACTTTATTTGACACACTCTAGGCCTGATATCTCATATGCCGTGAGTGTCGTGTCAATATATATGCAGCAGCCACATGAGCTTCATTGGCGAGCAGCCAAGCGGATCTTGCAGTATGTGCAAGGTACGAGACAGTTTGGCATACATTATGCTGCAGATTCTGAGCTAGATTTCATTGGTTTTACTGATTCAGATTGGGCAGGTGATAGCATTGATCGGAAGTCCACTTCCGGTTATGTTTTCATGATTGGTCATGGTGCTATTTGCTGGTCCAGCAAAAAGCAAGCATCCATTGCACTTTCTTCAGCAGAGGCAAAGTATCGAGGGGCAGTCAATGCCTGCATTCAGGCAGTTTGGTTGCAGGGTATTCTTTCCGAGTTTGGTTTTGGTGGCACTACTTCGACTGTCCTATTTTGTGACAATCAAAGTGCTATCAAGATCTCCACAGATCCAGTTCAACGGCAGAGGACCAAACACATTGAGATTCATATGCATTACATTCGACAGTTGGTGCATGACCGCACCATCATTCTGCAATATTGCCCTACTGATGAGCAAATTGCAGACATCTTCACCAAGAGCTTCACTGAGAAGAAGTTCTCTTACCTCCGTTCACTATTGGGGGTGAGTTCCATCATGGTGGAGACAGATTGATTCATTATTATGCTTTAGATTGAGGGGGGGCTTTCTTCCCACTAGGTTTTCCCTCTTTCCTCACTTAGTTTATTTTCAGCATTTTTTGGATTATTGTATTGGGGTGACCTTTGGTCTTAGTTACCAGGGCCCCACATTATTTTTGTTGGCACATCATAGTCTAGCTTGAGGGGGGGTGTTCGGATATCCACATCATCTTTTTCAGGATCTTGCATGCAAATTAGGGTTTGCATGCACTGGCATGCATCCCAGTCACCAGTTTGATGCCTCCAGCACCTTATCCACCTCATTCTAGCACCCGGGAGCCACCCACCACAGAGTTTTACCCCTCCTAGGCTGAAAGGCGCCCACTTCTCACCTACTGCCAGAGAAGGGCACACTTGTTCACCTACCACTGCAGTTCCACTTCAGTTACATTCAGTTAGCTCCGATTCTCCCTGATTTGAGGCTAGTTTCACTCCCGACTGACTGTATCACTTCCGTTGGACCTCCAGTTTGATTAGGTGACTTGTTCTGACTTCAGTTAGCCTCCCCTGCGCCCCCACTGAGCCTCCTGATCCTTAATCAGTGCTACACACTTCAGTTACACTTATTACACTCAGTTAGACTCTGATTGACACCTGGATGACTGGTTGTTGTGCATTGATGAGCACCACCGATTGATTGATGAGGACTCCTAGTTAGAGTCAAGCTACTCCATTCTGTAATTCGAATGACCTCCTTAGGCAATTCGAATTGCTCTGTCATTGTGACAATTTGTATTGTAATTCATTCACCCTTTCTGGGATAGAGAGCACTGCTGCATGTTTTGCACAGTTTTACACCATATTTTCTATGTTCATCTGTTGTGATTGATTTACTTGTTCATTAGATCTGCTGTGACTAATTTTACACCTGGAAGGGTAAACTATAACTTGGATAATGGGTAATCCAACATTGAAAAATTAAGCTTTTCATCCCTGGATATTGTTCTTCCTAACTGTTCATATCTACTGTCTTTTATCGAGTAAATCCTTACATATTGGTTACGTATAAGAGCACAAAAAAAAATTAACAAAACAAAATAGATAGTATGCATCAACATTCCTAGAATTAAGCGGGTGGGATTCCTTCATGAGTCTGTGAGTCATCTTCCATCAAAGAACTCTCTTCACGTTGAATTCTTGGGTCCACGGGTTCAAAGTGCTTCTTGAATTCATCCCTCGGGTCTCTTAAGGACTCTTCTAGTTGAACCAAGCGAGCCTCAATCCCGTCATTTCCATGCAGGGTATCGAATAACTATCCCTTCAGAGAAAACATAAATTGTTTGAGGTCTTCAAAGTTGGCCTATTGGTAATATTTCATGCCTTTGAAATCCTTCTACAATTCCTCAAGCTCACCTACATGGACACGGACGTTGGTTTCCACATCCTCCATTTGTGAATCCATCCGGGTAAGATCCAAACCGATTTTCCTGCTCTCTTCCAAAGCAGCTTTAGAAACTTCCAAGGCATTGTGAGCATTCTTCTTGATGTCCTGGTGAACCACCTTAATATCCTGGAGCTACTTCATCATATTCTCCAAATTCATCCTCCTAAAGCCTATGATAGACCAGGGAAGAGTTTGCAGACCAACACTTCAAGATCCCCACCATCGCAAGTGAGAAATTCAATACCCAACACCACCATTTGAAATGTAGTACCATCTCCCTGAAAAGGATCCAGCGAACGGATTGGAAACCTTATTGAGGATGCACGCCATATCTGTAACTTTGTACAAAACCACACAAATTCCCTCACCATATACAAAGAGTACACACATCTTTCATTGCTGAAGATTGCAGATACTCGATTTACTTCCTCATTCATCATGCTCATGAGGTCCATTTTCATGGAGAATGAGTGTCCTGAGTATGGGACATCGGCAGAGAAATTATGGTCCATCATTTAGGATATTCTTATCTCTAGGTCGGATAAGAATTGCACACCTTTACATTGCTTGGCCTACTCATTTAATCCCAAGTTCTATAGTCAGTATTGGCTCACTAGTGGACTGAGGCCCTCACACCGAGTCCCTCCTCACACGGATGGAGAGATTGCACATGGGAGGAAGATAGAACTTATACAGCTATTTCAGGATATATACTTACTTTATGATGTGGAGGAGGGATTTGCAGAGTTTTCCATTTCCACTAGGAGATTTGGAGGCTATGATGATGGTGATCATATGGAGGGGTCATCCTCCACACCAACAGATGTAGATTGTCATATGGGCAAAGAGTAGGAGGAGGAGGAGGTAGAGGATGATGATTAGGGAAGTGATGAGTTTTTTTATTTAGGCATGGAGGAGGACTATTGACATATGATATTCTTCCATCTTGACCCACCCCTTTTTGTATTTACTATTAGTCTATTTGAAATTTTCCAATGCGAGTGGCATTCCGACATCTATGTAATCCATTTTGATCTTGATGACTTAATGAGAAATATGGTTACGACATCTTGAGCTATTTCCCAATGCCTATCAAATTTCAATGCATCTATGTGTCTCATTGTGATTTGTGAATGAAAAATGTGTACTCATTAATGTGTATTGATTCTAATTTCTATTGAATATTTGTAAATGTTCTATCTATGAGTTTTCAATCTTGTTTATGCATGTGAAATTTTCCTAAAGGGGTGGAAACTTGAATTGGAGTGATTGGTGTAAAACATATACTGGTGTAAAACATCAATTTATTGTAATAGTAACTTAAACATAACTCAAACATCAAATAAATGATATAAGATAAAGATATCAAATAAACTATCTAACATGAATAACATTAGACATGCATGAATAAACAATCACATGACTATACTATGTACCTCAATCAATTAGGCCTTTTGGATCCTCTCTGCTTTTTATTGTCTCAAACAACCTCTCATGCTCTGCATGAGGTAGTAAGTAGTGTACCTTGTTTGATGACTTCGTTGACATTGTTTGTAGTTGGATGTTTGTACTAATGATCAAGTGCGTAAAGTGATACACCTGTGAACCTGGTCTATAATCCATGTATGTGTAGCCATTGCTCTTTGGTCCCTTTCCATCTACTGTAAGATATTCTCTCTGAAAAACCATCGAGCTAGTCAGAAAGGTAATGCCTTCACTATCGATTAATGATGCAAGGAGGGTTTGTTTCGACTAGATGCATCATTCCAACCAATGATTCATGCCAATTTCACTATCTATCGGGGAGACAACTACGTAGATGTGTCCTGCAAAAATGCATTTTACGGTCATATGCCAACAAGTACTAGTTTGATAACTTGGATAATTAAAAAAACAAGGAGGGAACCAGGATATGAATGCAGAAATGTTTACCTGGATGTACAAGATCAGATATATGATCATCTTCATTCGAAATAGAATAATGACCTTCCTCTAACTGGATTGTTTCCACAACTTTATGTGGGTCCACTGCAAGTGATACATGATCACATTCATCAACCCAATCTATTGATTCACACTCATTCCACTCACAAATGCTACAAGGCCCACAAAAGCAAGCAAGGTTCCACGTCCATATTTCAAATAAGGGGTTGTTTGAGCTTCGAACCGAATGAAATCTACGAGTTCCTTTTACAGTACTACAACTATAAGCATGCGATCAATCTATATCAACCACATGCCATAAATTTCTGACAACATGTCCTCTACCTGTTGGTCTATGCTGCTCCGTGGTTCAATATGAAAGTTTTCCAGAGCACCATTGAACTATGGATTCTGCATCCTGAATATGAGGGTTTTTCATGCACCTCATCTCCTCCATTTGTAGGGAAGTTTTGAGACATGCTACAGCCCCATCATTCTCTCCCTTTCCATGCCCGGTCTCAAAATAGTTTCATATGCAGCACATCATAATTCTTGTGCAAAATACTCAACCACTGGAATACATGTGCATTTTTGAACTAGCCTGCACAACCATCTGACCATATCCAATGTTGATCCATCTGTATACCTATCTCCTTCAGTTGATCATAGAAAATTATGAACCAATGCTACACATAATGCAGGTCGTGGAACCTGTTGTGACTGATGTAGAAGTTGGTCTCTTTCAATATTATCCTCATGTCATTGTTGCTCTCTGGCGCATGCCTATATGTGATATGTACCATTATGCTAACTTGGTTTGAATGGTAGTATTGAATTTGAATCTCATTATGTGGCTATAGGGTGTAGTTTTCAACAAAGTCCACAAACGATAATATTGTACCATTGGGAATGGTGTCCCAGCATTGTCTATACTGTTCATCCTGCCATCGTGCTACATGGACATGTTGTACATACTGCTCAGTCTTTTGGTAGAATTCCTTCATGAAATTGCAACTTTGTACCTGGTGCCACAAAACCAAGGGCATTAATACAACGTGACATTTGCAATCTGAATACATATGTATAAATTCAACATGTACAGTATGAAAGTATGCAAACTTAGATTACCTGTGACTTCACCAATGCAATTTTTTTGCTTTCCTTCGCACTATCTACTTGATATGTTATGTACTTAAAGTTCTGCATTTCTACTCACATCCTCCCAAATTCGTGCTCCTCGATTTCAAGGATGTAGTGGTTCAATAATGCAAATCCACTACACCTGGAACATGCCCCATATAAACATGATCTTTTATAATATTGTTGTCCTTCAGGTATTGGACACATTATGCTATGTATAAATTATCTAGATGCATTCGATGGTTGTAATGATGGGAATTCATGCACAATGTTAGTATGCAAATCACAAAATACATGTATATATGTATCATAATAGTACTCAAATTACACATGGTATCTACAACATGTGTTGCGATCAATGCAAATTCTAACATACCAGGGTTTGCAATTTTCAAAGGACCTTTGGCCCAACTTCAATTGTGTGTGCTCATTCTTGAACCTCTCATAGAGTTCCATTTTTGTCATGTCAAGGAAGTGCTTGACATGGGGTTCACACCCCTTAACACCTTTTTGCAACTTTAACACATCTCTTTGATTCGATGACAGTCTAGTGTTATCATGCCAAAACTTTTGTACTAACTCTTTAACAACATCAATAAGCTTCATGTTTGAATGAGGTAACCTACCAACAAAGGCCCAACAATATTTTTGGCCTGGGGTCTCAAGTTTTTCTCTAATAGAAGAATACTTTTGAATATTAATCTTTCTATCTACTTTAAATATTTTACATGTGTGTGATAACAGGCAATGTTGCCTTGTGGATTTGTCTACAATTGATTTTGACAATACACGACGGGCAGCATTAAAATATTTTGTATGAGAAGTTTTTCCAATCAAATTAAATGAAGACTATATATTTCTAACAACATGATTTTTGGCCTCTGAACTTATAACTACATTTATGCCTAAAATTCTCCTAACATGAGCTAGACAATGTGATTTTAACAAAGCCAGAAAAAATTGACATTTTGTTGCATCGGTTTTGGATTCAAAAAATTCTTTGATTATCCTGTTACAATGGAAATCAATAGTGCGTTTGGGAAACTTACCTTCAAGTCCTGAAAAGGAACTAATCCATATCGCAATTGGCACTGTTGTCGAATGTTAAGATCGACTGCCGACAAGTCATCGACCGCCAACTATTTCCTGAAAGATACCTTTCTATACAAGATTGTACAGCTTTGTGTACCAATAGGTAAGCATCGACAGCATCTCATTTGGTATGCGCACTATAGCAAGGCTGTAGGACACTTTGGAGTAGCGAATACACTTACTATTCTGTAGAATTATTTATTTTTTCCTACACTTAAAACCGATGTCAACAAGTACATTCAATCATGCATGGTTTTTTCCATTGCTAAACTGCCTAATCGACAATAGGAATTGTACACAACTTTTCTAGTTCCTAGTCGACCATGGGAATCTATTTCTATGGACTACTTGATAGGATATCCTACTACCAAACATCAGGATGATGTGATATTATTAGTAGTCAACAGATTTTCCAAGATGGCCATTCTCATTCCATGCAAGAAGACGACGACAGTGCATCAAACCACTCAGCTCTTCTTCGCACATGTTTGGAAACACTATGGTTTATCGACAACCATCATTTCCGATCAAGATGCCAGATTCGTTAGAATCTTTTCGAAGACCCTATGGAAATAGTTGGACACCAGACTCTCATTGTTGACATCTTCCCATCCTCAGACAAACGGACAGATGAAATTTGTGAATCGCTTGGTAGTACAACTCCTTCGCATGTACAACCACAAGCATCGATGAAAATGGGAATAAAGTCTTCCGTAAATATAGAAAAACTACAATCATGCTCAGCACATATCTACGGCAAAAAGTCCATTTGATATCTATTATGAATTTCAACCCTCAACACCTATAGACTTGATCATCTCTTCGAAACAGTCCAGCGACACTAACTATAGCCAGCGAGAAGTTGACAAAGCATTGAAGTTTCAAGAACAGATTTGCGACATCGAGCGACAAGCATAGGACATGTTGCAACAAGAAAACATGAAAGCTAAGTCCCGACACGATAAACATCGATCCCTCATTCATTCCAAATTGGGGATAAGGTCTGGTTACATCTTAAGAAGGAATGCTTTACCGGCCCATACAAGAATTTGAAACCTTTACGATATGGTCCATACAGTATTCTCTAGCAGATTGGCGAAAACGATTTCCAGATCGACATTCCTGCATGCTTGGGTCTTCATCCAGTCTTTAATGTGGATCTACTTTGACCATACCATGCACCATTGTTGGAATATAATGACTTGTACACAACAAAACCCGACGAAATCCATCCAGATGTTCAGGAGCCTCTTCCTTGCGACACCATTGTGGGATGATGAGTATGCCATACAAGGACGAACACAATTACCTTGTTTCAAATTGCTAAAACCGGATAGATCCTAACACAAGGAAAATGGTACTCTCCTACTGAATTAACTGACAATTTTCCTCACCTTCATGAGAAAACAATGGGGACCATTGTTTCGTAAGGAAGGAGGTCATATACATATCCCAGTTGGAATTGTTGCCGAATTCTAACATTGACTGCGACAAGTCATCGACGTCGACATAAATTCGACACGAATTCAAAAAAATCTGTGACTTCGACAAGTTCAGAGACCTCAACATTTTCACGACTTCGACATCGCCTTGCGACTTGTGCAGCACCGAATTACGACTTGCGACTGTCGAACTTCGACAGACTGCCTCTCTGTCTTCCAGTCAACTGTAACGGTTGAACTTTCGAAACTTTTCGAACTTATTTTGTAACTGAATGTAACGGGAAGGAAACCAAGCGTCTCAGCAGTCTCTATATAAGCATGTAAAATATTGCAATATACAGCTTAGAATCAATCTTATCTATCTGGTTTTGAGTAATAGAGATATCAGTTCGCATTCCTTCATATTGTCTGTGCGCATGTGTTTATCTATGTAGTGTAATCCTGCTTTGCTTATTATCTTTCTTCTGCTTCCGCCATAACATATCTGACTCATTCAGCTGAACTATTGTCCCCCTCGTGCTTCCTGGCCACATGCAGATCAGGAACTTTCATCCACATGAATATGTCTGGGATTTCTTCATCGTCCACTTGATATTCAAGGCAAGGGAGTCGGAAAGGAAGTACGAATCTCGTCACCGGTTTTTTGTGGCCCTTCGTTCACAATTGGTCCTGCAAGGGAGTGTGTTCGACATGTATGTGCTCTTCTTGGGGAGGTTGCCAATTAAAAACTTGTTCAACATCCATCCTTTCATAATCGACATCAGGGCCAAGATTTTCTTGACTTCAACCACTTCATCATTGATTGTTGATGGATCTAAGGCATTAACATTTTGATGTCTATTGTTTTCCATGTACAACCTAGCCTTTTCTATTATCTCATGGGCCTTTTCAGGGGGAGGCTCCTTCCTTCTAGACTTTCTTTTATTATTATGTATGTTTCCCATCTTCAATACTTTTTTAACAAAACAAAAATATCACCCCTGCAAGAATAAATAACAAATAAGATATTATTTTTCAATTATGAAATGAGGAAACTCGATGTGCATGATTATTAAAACTCGATGTAGCAATTGATTATGTACAACAACATCTAGTGAGAATGTTTTCTTCTAATCTTAAAATTTAATGAGAATGTGAAAATCCTCACAGCAGATCTAAGAGATGATGTATACCTCATAAGAAAGAATTTAGGAATAAGATTAAGAGTGGTCAATGCAGTAAGATGAACAACAGAATAATAATACAGTAGAACTCGGATAGAAGCAAAAATACTTCACAAACACTAATTAATTAATCACAATATGGAAAAATAAGTAGTACAATGCATGGAGATTCGAATGCCAAGGTGGCAATTCAAATTAGCCTTCATGGAGTGATCAAAAGATCATTGGAGTGTCATCAGAGCACAACTAGTAGTCTATCTCATCATCAGTGGAGTCATCAATGCTCAAGTAACTGTCAACCATCAGTCAAACTCAATCTAACTGAGTGTGGTAGGTGTAACTGAGTGTAACTGGAACTAACTGAATGAAGGAGGCTCAGTGGAGGGCGCATGAGGAGCTAACTGAAGTCAGAATGAGCAGTCTAGTCACACTGGAGGTCCATCAGAGTGGTAAGATCAGTTAAGAGTGAGTCAAGCCTAAAATCAAGGAGAGAACTCAGTTAACTGAAGACAACTGGACTGGTAGGTGAAGAAGGGTGCCTTTGTCAAGTGGATGGTGAGATGTGGGCGCATCACTAGCTAGGAGGGCTCAATCTGAGTGGAAATAAGCTCCTGAGTGCTGGAAAACTAGGGATTAGGTGCTGGAGGTATCAACCTGATGATTGGGCAGCATGCAATGCATGCTGCATGCAGGAATTCATGATGCATGCAAGACTGAAAATGCAAAGGATGAAAATGTTGGTAGGGCTAGGATGGAGTATAGGAATATCCTAACACCCCCCCTTAATCCATCCTGGGCCCTGGTAACTGAGACCAAAGGTCACCCAATACAATGAATAATAATAACAGTCAATAAACCAAGGAAATGGGGAAAACCTCATGGGAAAAATACCCCCCCTCAAAATAGACTGTAAGGCACACACAAAAATAAATGCTCCAAACTCAAGCAGGTGTGATGCTTGGTCATATGTATGGAGGTATCTTCTTATTGGGAAGAAGTGGATCATGCTCAAAAAGCATGTGCTTGTACTTTCTCTTCAGATCAAATGTGATGAGAACAAATCCAAAAGTATGAGGATGATCCTTGAACCTGTGATTCGAATCAGCTGAGGTAGGATCAAATCTATGAATGTACAGATAGTCTTTTGTCTTCTCCTTCGAACCATCATGGGTGATATTATGCCAAAAATAACCATCAAATAATAGTAAATGTTTTGAATCCAAATCAGATCCAAGACTTAAAGAATTGTTTCTTAAGATCTCCTTTCAACCATTTGAGGTGAGATATAAACCATTGAATGCATGAGAAACTATCCCAAGCGAATGGAAATGGCCATCAAATATCAGTGTTTGCTTGGAATCCAAATTATATCCAAGACTTGAATCATGGTTTCTTGAGATCTCCTTTGAACCATTAGAGGTGAGATCAAAACCAATAAGTGCATGAGAAATTATCCCAAGCCAATGGCAATGGCCATTATCTTCAATAACCTTCTGAAAGCATGAAATAATGATCATATAGTAGTACATAAGAGGTGAGTGATCAAGGAGAGTGAATGCATTACCTCCAATGGATGATTTTACCTCCGAAACATTCAATAGATCATGATGCAAACCAACAAAATCAGGTGCAAGAGAGGATTTAGGACCTTCTGCAATTTCTAGAGTGTGAGCTGGCACAGAATTCGAAATAGAAGAAATGAGTGTAGAATCTGCAAGTTCTTCTTCTTTGTGGCTAACTTCAATATGAGATATGTTTGATACTGATTCATGAGCAATGAGATCATCAAGGAGGGTGAATGCATCACTTTGCTTTCTCTTGAAATGGTTTGGGCCAATCCCTTCATTCTGTTTGCCAAATATTTCATCCAAGTGGGCCCATAGCTCTTTTGGAGATTCAACAGAAAAGAAGTGGTGTACCATGCATCGAGACATAGCAAGCATCATGTCTCCACAGACACTGTCACCTTTATTTAACCATTCATTCTCTTCTTCGTAGGATTCAAACTCTCTTTCAAAACAATAATCAAAGAGATCATGGCTCTTCAAATATGCTATCATTTTTTGTTTCCATTCATCATAGTTGAAGGGAGAAAGAGGAGGGATTTCTTGTGAATTCATGGAAGCTGTAGAAGACCTGCAAAAACAATAGAAAAGTCTACAACTGCTACTGCTGGTATTTCTTCTAAATTCACCCAATCGTTCGGGCATTGATCCACATAGATCAATCACCTTCGCTTAAATTGATATGCAGAGGTCATAAGTCCACACAGTCATTCTGGCATTGATCCACAGAGATCAATCACCATTCGCTTTAACGAGTTGCATACATAAGAACATCACAGACATTCCGGCATCGATCTATAGGGATAGATCGCCATCCAAAATAAACGATATGCATACATAAGAAACATTATAGGAATTCAGGCATCAATCTGTATGGATCGATCGCAATCCACAATACACGATATGCATACACTGAAAAACTCCACATACATTCTGGCATCAATCTATAGGGATCGATCGCCATACCTATTAAACGATATGCATACATAAGGGAACGTCACAGACATCTAGCATCGATCGCCATCCATAATAAATGAAATGCATACATTGAAAAACATCACAGTCATTTTGGCATCGATCACCACACATATTAAATGAGATGCATACATAAGAAACATCGCGGGAATTCGGGCATCGATCTATGATCCCCATATGCATCAATGGATACATAGAGGTAAATAAGTATTTACATACATTCCAGCATCGATCTACAGAGATCGATCACCGTCAACAAATCCAAGTATAATACAGTGTTGAAATACAATGATACAACATTCGGTTCATGAAGAGACATGAACGTTGTCTTGGATGAATCGTCCAGCAGGTAGAACACTCAAACGCTCATATTTATCACCATCCTTATTAAACAATATGCATGTGGAAAGAAGTATTACAATGTCCCAATTATGGAAGAACAAGGACGTCGTCAAGGATGCATCGTTCAACATATAGGAGCGTTTAAATGCAATGATACCAAAATCGTATTCTTGGATTGTCGATCCCATAAAAAGGCAACAGAGTAGAATATCATCAATAGACCCATGCAATACCAAGGGCGCCTTTTGCAAGCCTAGAAATAAAAGGAATTTTATACAATATTATGTGCATCCACGATTGAATCGTGAGGACTCATGATTACTTCCATTATTACGAAAATCCATTCAAGTTCAGTTCATAGAAAACATTTATACAATTAATATAAATTGAAAATAATTCAAGCCGTGTAATGTATATAACTATTATTTATAATCACATGCATTTTCACATATAGTCAACTAAATAAATGTTACCTGACTGGATGGATGCTCGATTTGTTGACGGTGATACCGGCACTCAAGTACTTTCGATCCTCTTCTGAAACTTCAGAATTCACTGGCGGACACCTCGGTTGACCTCCCAACCTTATTGGGAGTACTCTTCTTCCTCTCGAACCCCCGAGCAATCGGGTCGTAGAGCTCACACACAAAACTAGAGGTACAAAAGTGGGCTTCCACCCCACCAAGACCTCTTTCCAAACTCACAAAAGAAGCAAATCAATGTCTTACAATAATTATGGTAACCATCCATCCATAGGGTCTCCTTCCCTTTCCTCTTGCCTTCCTTAAATAGGAAATTCCTCTGCAACACATGTCCCTTCATGAAAATATTCATAATTCTTTAATTATTCAAATATAATTAGCTCACCCAACCATGTGTCCAATTCCAAAGAGAGTGCACCTACATTCCTATATTTACTCAAGTTTGTCCCCCCTGACGCTTCAATCTAGTTTCTATTTGTGTGGCTGCAAGTGGATATGTCTACATGCTAATGTTTTAGTATACTATTTTCTCCTAAACAAATATTCTCCATTATTTTCATTACAAATAATCATTTCATGTGCAAATGGTCTAAATGAAAACATATATGCTCAATGCATAAAATTCATCAATTGTTCTCGTCTTGGGTCTAGGTACCACTTCGTCGGGTCCATTCGTCCCTCATTTTCTTTTTATCAACATGGTACCACATCATCGAGTCCTTTTGTTAGTACTTCTCCATTGCATCTGATTTGCGGAAACTTCATGTAGGGATTTAGGATTCGTTACCTTCAATCCTCTGTCTATACTCTATTGGAGACTAATGGCGCTGAGGAGTAAGTTGGTTCTTATTGCATGCCCCCCAACCTCGTACGTGACCAACTCCATCATGGTCCACTTCGCACGACTTCACGCTTCCCTAAGTAAGCGGGTAGGTGCTTTTCAACTCGTGCGTGGAATCCGTAGGAATTCGACACCGTATTCGTTCTTCCGTGTGTGATTTTATTCGTACTCTATGACCCATTTATTTCCTTTGTGAGTCCGTCGGTGAATCGTTTCACCTATTGCTACACACATGCTCCAAATCACACATTAGTAGCTATGTTCTCATTCATCATAATTCATTTCATAATCTACTAATCATTAAGCAACCATAATTTACTCATAACAATATCATATATTTTGTCAGTCTGCTAATCATTAAGCCAACATGCATTTCTTTCACTCACATCATATATTTCATAACATAGCTAATCGTTAACCAGCATATTCATGTATACACATCATATATTTCATAAAACAACTAATCATTAAGCAAGCATACATTTATTATCCATGAGATGTAGAACAGTTGGTGGAGGGGTTTGGTTAAGACGCCCCCTAAGCGGAAGGTCATCGGTTCTAATCCCGCAGATACCAAAAAATCCAACCATGTTAAGGGTTGGTGCAGTCCAGGTCGGGTGCAATCCCCGGGTGATTTTGACAGCTTAGATGCCCTTGGTTCGTGGTAACTTAGCCAAAGGAAAACTTGCTAGTCAAGGAGGTTCCACCACTTTGCCAACAAAAAAAAGCAAGCATACATTTATTCATCAAATTTATATCAAGTATCATTTTCCACAAGTGTCATTCAATTCATTGTTTTTGTTCATCAATTTTTTTTCATGCACATCATCGGGTGTTTCTCAATTATTCAAAAATATATTACCAAAGGGTCATTTTATTAAATTGTTATTTAGTCGGGTCACTTGACAAGTGCCCTAAAAGTCTACATCAATCTAGGGGCACTACAGAGGCTAAATTCTAGCTTGTTGAAGCTAAAATCTAGCTTACAACTCCTGGAATCTAGGGAGATGGATCATAAATGACAAAAACAACATAAATAGGAGGGAATATCTATCAATGAGGGTGCACTAGGAAAGAGGGGCCCACTAAGGTATGCATAAGGTGCAATAGTAACTCCATAGTCCATAAAAATAGAAAATAGGGTCCACTGTACAATGTTTGGGTGATCAATAGTACTAATGTCACCAAGGTGCAAAATGAACTAGGATGGACAAATACCATCGAACAACAAGTTATAAGGTTCTAGGGATGACCCCCATTCCCCCTCACAGTTTGAGATGTATGGTCTCCCATACTCTTTTAGTTGCCTTTACTGAGCCATTTGTTTAATTAATCAATAGCAACAATGCCAATAATAAAGTTAATATTAATAATAGTTCCAAAGTCCAAAGTCATATTATCAAACAAATATCATAAGTCCATAATCACATTAACATGCAAAAGAACATAAGTCCACAGTGACATAAAATATCATAAGTCTGGGGATTAACAATTGGGGTATTACATAATACAAGTGTGGTAAGCTCTTACTCTAGTAGACCTTTCTCAATCTATTTTGGAATATCCCTTTAGTATGTTTTAAAAGCATACTAGAGGCATAGGTTCTAACTTAATTAGACAAATTGGGTACAATGGCCAATGGTTAGGAAAGAGAATCTAAGGGATTTTAAACTCCATTGTAGTTGGACAGATTGGAAAGAATGAAGGCCTAGATTTTTTTACAAGATGAAGTGAGTGAATGCTACTCATCTCTTATAAGTTTGGCTCAATCTATGCTTTCCAATATAACATTTGTGGAAACAAGAGGGAGTAAAGAAAAGGCCATTTAAGATGATTAAAATGTAGTTGAATAAGGAATGAATAACATACCAATGCTCCAACATGCTTGTAGAAATATTAAATGAGGGTAGCTAAGGGATATTTATACCATCCAAAACTACACCCACTCTTGAAGGACCAAACAAATATGTTGACAAACACAAGCACAAACCAAAGATGCTTGTTTTATTTTTTAATAAGAAAAGCCTCAAGGTTGATAATTGTTGGGATGTTAATGCATGTTCCTTTTGTGGTATGAAAGGTTATCAAGGTTAGAGACACATAAATGAAAATAGTGATAGAAGGACAAACCAATAAGATAAATGAATTGGATGCAAAATTTGATCTTCTATATTAATTGGTCTTAGAGTTAGTCAAGAGTTAGAATTATAATCAAGGTCTAACTCCAAAATGCTTCCATTGGTTCTATGCCACATAGGGAATTAGATACTTAAGAATCAATCTAAATAGGCTATGTCAACAAGGAAATGGAACAAGTATACCTAGATTCCTCTCATCATCTAGCCAAGGTAATTTTTAAGGGCGAAATTTCGCCAATTGACTATTTTTCGGGTTTTTTTTCAAAAAATAAATTCATTATTTGGTCATTTTTAGTCTCTAATATCGCCTATATTTACATAAAATCTTTTTTTTATCATAATATTCACCAAAATTTACATATTTCAGGCGCAAATTGTATGTTTCATATTTAATATTCGCCTACCTATCTGTATACATGTTTTTTTCATTTCAAAATAATCGCCTAGGATACTATACTTAAGTATAATATTAGAATCCTTAAAAAATACCCTGTTGATCCAGCCATCAAGTAGGAATCCCTTAGTGGGAATGGATTCACTTAAATTTAGGTTTTTCTCCTTTTTGTGAGACAATACCAATTATCCATATAGGTATACATCTAGAACATGAAGAATACATCAAATGTTGGGCATAAATTATGTATTTTCTAGATCTCATAAAAATTTTATCTATAATCTAGAATATCCATTCTTTATAGTAACGTTTTTTACAGTATAACCACAACATATTCTTCCTACAAAACATAAAATTTATGTTAAATTTATTATTATTATTATGATATCATCATTTATTATGTGTGCACAAGGATCTAAACTTCTCATTATTATCTTTAACTCTTACCTTTTGATTTGGATTAACCTTGCTATCCAATGTGATGTGACATACACAACTTATTATTTTATAATTTGCTTAGTAGGCCGATTTTGGTACCAAATTCCTTCTAATTATTATTGGAGTTATTTATGTAGGTCATATCTACTTATTTTAGTACCAAGTGTGCTCAAAGTCTTGAATACCTAACTTTGTACATAGGGTATGAAAGTCATTAGTGTACTTCAACACATTATGATATTTGCCTCTGCATATGATCATCCATATTTTGTACTAGTCTTAATAGTTTCCAATATGTAAACTTTAATGAAGTCAAAGAGCTCCCCCCAAGTAGCACATGTAGAATATAGTTGTGAATTTTTGGCATATTGAATATAATAAGCATCCCACTAATATTTGACATGGGGAAGGTCCTTTCAGATAAAAATGCATTCTTCTCACTATGGAGAATATGTGAACAAAGAAATAACCCTTTAGCATATTTAACCATCTATCCAAAGATTCTACATTTATTTTACCTTCAAATAGAGGGATATCAAGATTAACTTGTACCTTGAAGCATGATATTCTTCCAAAACGACTTATTGTCAAATTTACCTCTATTTTCGTTGGGAGTCATTGAATGATCTAAATGAAATCAATCATCATATTATTCTTTTCTCACTCAAGGGATTCCTAAGGACGTTATAGATTGATATGTTCTCTTACTACGTCATATTTATTTACTTCATCAACATGGGATGTATCTTTTGTTAGTGAGGGAGTATTCACCAAGATCAATTATTGAGGTCCAACTCCTTATTCCTTACCTCATCATGGACTCATAGAAAACAAGAGAGAGCATATTTATTTGATGCCATTCATTTATATTAGAATGAGAACCAAATGTAAGAAGACAATATCGCTAACATAACATAATATAAAATATTGAAAACAAAGTATTATGGTGAAAACCAAGTTCTATTAATGAATCAATTGGTGAAGAACACTACAATGTACATAAGAATACAAAATGACTAGAATGGTTGTATCTTATCTCCAAAAAGATATGTGACAACTCTAATCATTTAAAGAATTCCATAACAATGTTGAAATTACATTTTATAGTGATACCCAAAAAAAACAAAGAAGAAAGAACCCTAACTATGGCATATTCAGGGTTGAGATAGAATATTGAACAAAACAACCTAATCTATGTAAAAAAAAATAGGAGCCTTTGTCCATATCCTAAATTTTCATTCATTGCTTTGTTTGGAGTCTTATTTATCTCGTTAGAAAGGACATTAGAATACTAAATCATATACTCCTATATTAAGTGTGACTTCCTTTTAAAGTACATGGGAATGCCCTAACAACCCCCCCCCCAAAAAAAAAAATCATGACCCAAAATCTACTACTATCAAGACCGTTTTTTAGATGAGCCTAGTCACCAGCGATATCAACTCCACCCTCTATTGGTCTTGTTTTTCAATGGACATTTCTTTTTTAACCTTTACAATAAAAAATGTGGCCTTGGTTAAACACAAAATGTTCCCTATTGGGTTCTCAAAGTACCTTATTTAATCCTCCTTTCATATTATCATGACCTCTAGGTTCCAATGCTTCTTTTCAAATGTTCTAGGGATACCTCAAATTGGGCATCTTTCATTCATTGTTTCAATACAAGTAGTCTAGACTTATTGAAAGTTTTCATAACTGCCACACTACTTTCTAGCCACTTTCTAGTACACCCATTTCTTGAGCAAAACTAATCTCAATGTTTCTTCCCTTCCTAGGGAGCTACTACCTCTACGATGGTTTTTGTTTTGTATTTCGTTGTATAATAATAAATTGTAATTCTTCCTTTTTCTAGAAATTGAAATTTGGCATCTCGAGTTTCAACTATTCACATAATATGAGTTACATGTTGAAGATTGTTAACCTTAATATTGTCTTTGGAATGTTTGATGTTCTTGTTCATCCATATCTTATTGGACTTATTAGGGTTAGTCTCTTTCTCATCCTAGGGTTTCTCGATTCGTGTTAACGTCATTTGTCTTATTTCCACTTCTTTTGATGCTCCCCTTTCAAAGTAGTAGCAGGTGTTCTGACTATTGGCCTTATACTTATCCTAATGGTCGATCCTTTTCTTTCTTTGTGCAAGCTCCATTTCGAGTGCTATAGTATGATTACACACGAAACTCTCATATATGTCTAAGAATTTTTTAACAAAGCATACAAAATTACTATGAAATGAATAAGAAGAAAATTTTATGATAGTTTCGTGTCGATTAAGAAGAAAATTACTAGCACACGAAACTCCATTATCGTTCGATTAAAAACTTGGAATGGCAAACGACAAATCTCCACGATCGGCGTCGCTAGGTTAAACTTCATCGTCAATATTTTCTTGTCATTTGATAGTTTTTATTGTCAAACTATAGATTGACCTCCATTCGTAAGAATAACATTTGGTTGTTGTCAACTGATGATAGAGCTTAGATGATAGAGCTTAGAGTATGGAGTTAATAGAGAGTTATTGAAAAACCATAGCGGTTCGCTAATGGAGGTGACAGCATTAAGAGAATATTTAAAGTCCATCGTCATGCATACAAATATAACAGTACGCACAGATCTCTTCTGCTCCACCACCATAATATATTTAGAGTTGTCAATCTATAGTTGTACATATTTGCTCTCCGCGGAGGAGGAAGAATATATTATATAATGACGAAAGATAACGCTGGTAACAGTAGAAACCCGTTAGACATGACTCTGGAGGAATTGATCAGAACCAACAGAACAAATCCTTCACGGGGACGACCACCGCGAGGACGCGGACGAAGCCAAAGCAGCTCAGCTGGTCGCCCTGTCAACCGTAGAGAGCAACAACCTCCACGTAGTACTGCACTCCCTCGGCCTTATAATCCCCGTGGCACCCAGGAAACTACCAAAACCCTAGTCCTCTCATGTCATAATTATAATTGGCATATACAGACTCATAGAGGCGGAGCAGTGGTGCAGGAGATATACACACTGAAGATATACACTCAAGAAGTCAGCAGTTCACTATAATGAAGAGGGGCGCTCCATGGTACTTTTCTATTATGCAATCTTCAACATTATAAATTGCTTGCAGAATCATGCCTGGCCTCAGCTGATGGGTGATTAATAATTGGCCATGAAATTAATAAATTGATGTATGTAATTGTATTAACAGGGCACAGCCGAAGTTGTTTTCTCGAATAGAGGAGATGCAATGTCTGCCATGCAAAAGTACAACCACAGACGTCTGGATGGAAGGCCTCTGCGATTTGAAATAGTCGACCGAGAAAAGAGAAACGAGTTCCCCAGGTTTGTTTAAGCGAGATAGGGATCAATATCATCATTTCAGCTTTAATTGCCTATTCTAATTTCATTGGTTTTTGTGTATTTCATCATATAATCATTTGATCGGTTTTTGTGTATTTCAGAGGTGGTCGTGGTCGTGGTCGTGGCCGTGGCATGTCAAGAGGGAGAGGAAGAAGGCAAGCAGCGAATGTCGACGCTGGTAATGATAGACATGGAGACATTACTAACGACACCGACATGGAACTTCACCCATGATTAGTTAGAGGGTTATTGACGGCACCAGTAATCAGATTGTTAGGAAGTTGGAATTTAGAAAGTATAATTTTATATAAGATAAAGGAATAAGCTATCAGAGTAACTTATCAGTCCCTTTCAGGCTGCTGGCTGCCACCCTGTGAGCTGCAAGCTTTTTACAGCTTTTGTGATCTTTTACATTTTCCTTCTTCTTTCGACCACCGCTCTTACATCTATAAATTCTAAGATATAAATGTCCATAAGAGTAACTAGAATAAAACCCAAATGTCTTACATCATACCAAAATACAAAAAATTAGGTTCATTACATTATACCAAAATACAAAAAATTAGGTTCATAATTTTGAGAGTTTTTAAGTTAACAAACTGAGAATTTAATATGAAATGGTGGTGTGTGATTTTTTTTTTACTGCAATTCTCTAAAATAATGAAAGCAAGGCTTACCAAGCTAATTTGTCTAAAATACAATGTTTCAATAGATGAGATAACTTGATAAGTTTATTGTGTTGCGTGATATAGGTAGATCAATGACATTTATAGTGAACTAAGATCTATATTTATCTTTATTTTCTAATATTATGACAAACACATATTATAATTTTTGTATTCATGTATAGAGTATAATATAAAAACAATATATAGTTTTCATGGATTTTACTCTCTCTTAGAGTTATTCACTATGTGCTTTCATCAGTTTGTTTGTTTTCACCAAGTTTAAGAAAAAAATGAATTGTTGGACATTTTCCCTAATTTGTTTGCAAATTGTTTACAGGCATTGATACAAAATTGGCAAGAAAGGAAAATGATAGGCTATCATGGAACTTGAGATGCAAGACATGTTTTTCTGCTAAAGATCTTGTTTGGTCTGGAATATATGGAAAAAATGAAAGCATTGATTGGGTAGATAAAATCCCATCATGTACAGTTTCTGACTTTATTAGAGCGGAAGAAATGAATCCTGATGCTCCTTCTAGTTTCATTTGACAAAAAAATAAACATCCAACACAAAGGACTAGCGCTTCCTTGAGATATGAAGTGTAAGTATTTCAAATATGCATTATGTGGATGCTATTTTTTTTTAACAGAAACATGAAATAGATTTGTATTAAACAGAGGGTAAGATACAAAAATCCCTTCCTGGAAGGTTAAACTATAACCTGGATAATGGGTAATCCAACATTGAAAAATTAAGCTTTTCAACCCTGGATATTGTTCTTCCTAATTGTTCATATCTACTGTCTTTTATCGAGTAAATCCTTACATATTGGTTACATATAAGAGCACAAAAAAACATTTAACAAAACAAAATAGATAGTATGCATCAACATTCCAGAATTAAGCGGGTGGGATTCCTTCATGAGTCTGTGAGTCATCTTCCATCAAAGAACTCTCTTCACATTGATTTCCTGGGTCCGCGGGTTCAGAGTGCTTCTCAAATTCATCCCTCATGTCGCTTAAGGACTCTTCCAGTTGAACCAGGCGATCCTCAATCCCGTCATTTCTAATTTGCAGGGTATCGAATAACTGTCCCTTCGGAGAAAACATAAATTGTTTGAGACCTTCGAAGTTGGCCTATTGGTAATCTTTCATGCCTTTGAAATCCTTCTGCAATTTCTCAAGCTCACCTACATGGACACGGACGTTGGTTTCCACATCCTCCATTCGTGAATCCATCCGGGTAAGATCCAAACCGATTTTCTTGCTCTCTTCCAAAGCGGCTTTAGAAACTTCGCAGGAATTGCGAGCATTCTTCTTGATGTCCTGGTGAACCACCTTAATATCCCAGAGCTACTTCATCATATTCTCCAAATTCATCTTCCTAAAGGTTGTGATAGACCAGGGAAGAGTTTGCAGACTAGCACCGAGATCCCCACCATCGCAAGTGAGAACTTCAATACCCAACACCACCGTTTGAAATGCAATACCATCTCCCTGAAAAGAATCCTGGGAACAGGGGCCTCGAGAGTTCAGCATTACTTCGCATGCTTCCATACTACCGCCACACAAGGAGAGTGTAGTATTCTAACCAAAATTTGGCCAAAATATTATCTCCAACTCATATTTTTAACAAATATTTTACTAGCAAATTTTAAGCAATTTTCTTGAACTGAGCAGGGTGTAAGTGAGGGAGACTGATACAAAGAGTGAAGGTGGTAGGAATGAATTTTAGTTCTATAATTTGTAAGGGATGATGTACAGTAGTAGGATAAAACTGATCTGGGCAGTGAGTCCTATGCACCATGTACCAGAGCCATTCACTTTTCAACAACAAGGCGAATCTGTTGCCTACTTTGAGGCTTCATGGGTTGCTGGCATATGCATACTAGACTGGGTGGGGTTCCTCAAAATTTTTTGCAGAGGTATAACAGTCAATTAAACTTATAGAATGCACTGGAATAATGTTCTGGTGAACTTGGAAAGGTTTGGAGTGATTTGGATTCCAAATGCACACTGGGATTACTGAGCTAGTCAATTTCCAGGCTCTTCCAAATAAGGTTAAATACATCCAAATTCTTAGGAATAGGGATGGAATGGAATGTATACTATGTTATTAAGCTAATACAACTGACAGGAAGCAAAACCGATGCTCAAAAAGGAAATAGCAGTCATAAGTGTAAAACTAGTCATGAAATTGCACACAAACAGCGAGTCTTTCATTTTTAATTACCAAACTGCTTCCATAATTTGTAAACTTTGTTCTGAAGTAATTATATGTTTTGATATGTCATAATGAGAAGCTACAAGTTGAAAATCAAACTTCAAAACACTTATTTTACTTATTTGATTTCCTTCCAAACTTAAAGTGCCTCACAGGCTAGAAATTCATTACAATTGATAGAGAATGAAGGTAAGAAGTAGGAAGATTAATGTGGCTTTGTTCTGAAGTTTTTATCAGACCACCTACAGGTCATATGAATGATATTTGATGCACTCTGAACTTATGTTCATCATCGGGGCACGTTTACTGAATTATCTCCCTCCTCAAGGGAAAACTCCTCCAAATTTAGTTGAGAAAGGGTGTAGAAGTGGAAGGAGAAGATGGGGATCATATTTGAAGCTGATATATGGAAATGGGAAGCTCTAATCTCTACAAATTATGGTGCACTGGAATCCCTGAAGATCCTGGGCGCAATCTCTGAAAACTAGCTCCTCCTTCTAGTAGTTCTCCTCCAAAACTAGCTGCAAATTCACTGAAGTAGTGGCCTCCTTCTCTGGATGATTGTAGATATTCAATGGCTGGATGATATGGATATGAATGGAAATTGTATCACTCTCTGGAAATGAATACTGGCTAACTGGAAACTATGGATCCTTGGGGCACATCTCCCAAGAAATTGTTGAGGCACATCACTCAACAAGAGAATCTCAGAGCTCTCAAGTCAAAATTCAAATGATCAAAAGTTCTAAGATGGAGTTGGCCCAATATCATTCAATAGATGAAGTAACTTGTTCCTCAAGCCAACCACACATGTGGATGAGGGAGGGTGCATTCCTTGAGAGGAATGGAAACTTCTTGCTTTGAAAATATTTCATGTTTTTTCCTTCCTTCACTGATTTTAGCAAGTGCGCATTTGTGAGCTTTTCTAGATGTTGCCACTTTCTTTCTAACTGATTTTCCTGTGCTTTCCACTTTCTTTACTTTCCTCCTTTTCTGCTTTTGCCTGTTTTTTGTTTGCTTTTGACAGTTTCCATTTTATTTTCCTTGCCTTCTTTCCTCCATTGGATTCCTTGATTTTATTAGATTTGCCACTAAGGCAAGAGAGGTCCACTTGACACAATTGTGCCCTCCTGGTCCAATCATCATCACATGCCAACATTTATTAGCAATAATTAATAATAAAAATAATTCAATCTCAAAATTTAATTATTGATTTAATAATTAATTAACTACTATAGTATCATGCCTCAAAATTACCCCATTAATTAAATCCTCATTTAATTAATTACTTAGACCCCCTAGGGATGGGAGGATCCAAGTAGTGACCAAGGCCACTAGGGAGGGGACATGACAGAGATGGGAGATTTGCATGCATGCCCCCATTAGGAAGTTAGAGATCAAAAGAACGGGGACCATTTTGTGTGGGGAGGTTCTCTGTTCAAAACAATAAGCCCTTCTTTTAACCTTGCTCCTTGGTTATCCATGGTGTCAGCCTCCACATTATTGTGCCTTAGAATGTGATAGAACTGAATCCTTGAGATGTCGCTAATGGTGGTGACAATTCGTTTTTGAATTATGTTCATATGCTTGTCATGACCTCTTTGAATGTTTATCATTTTATGTATTGCAATCTTAGAGTCTCCAAGGATAGTATAATGATCTATATGCAGGGAGACCATTGTTTCAACCCATTGGAGGAGAGTCTCCCATTCTACTTGATTGTTTGTTCTCCTTCTTAATCCCCACGCGTACTGAAATAAATTTGTACAGCCAGGATCATAAACGAACCCTCTCGCACCTGCCACCCCTGCATTATGTGGATGTTATTAATGATAGTTCATTTATTGTTTATTGTATGTACTGATACTTCAAAATTTCTTGTGTAGTTATGCTTGTTCATATGGCCCAGAGGACAAAAGAGGAGAGCAATTAGCTAAATGTAGGACATCATTTTCCAAGAAAAGGGGATGCCAATGCCATTTTATTGTTAAGGTTGTGATTAAAAATCATGATATAGCAATATTGACATATAATATGTATGAGCATGAAGATAAGAAGGATGTCCTTGCCATGGTCGACGTGACACTTCAGGTGAGGCTAGGTCTATGCATAAGCCAAGACTTTCAAGGGACATAGTTTCCTATGTGGAAAGTTGTTTCTTTTTTTATGTTCCAATTGACTCAATGTGTAAAATGCACATTAAGAAACATGTTAACATGGATGTGGCAGCTCGAGATAGGGATTTCTTCTTGTGCAGGAAAGATGTTGTAAACATCTACAATCGTTTGAGCAAGGGAAACTATCAACTACGTAAAAACGATGAAATGAGTGTGAATCTTTGGTATCATAAACGTAAATATGTTATTTTCTTTTACCAAAATCCTAATGGTACATACATCCCTTTTATAATTGGAATCAAAACTAAATGAATGTTGGAGACAATGGTCAAGCTATCTCATAATAATTTAATATTAATGGATTCAACATTCAGTACAAATAAATACAGGGTAAGTCTGATATCCATTAGAGAAATTTTGAGGTCAAAAAATGGCCTCAAAACAAAGAAAATGTACTATAAAAAACAACCAATCACATTATAGTAGATGACATCATCCCCCTTGGTGAGGTGGCATTGCATGAGTTAAGAATGCTTATTTGTCAAATTTTCTATGGTGGATGAAAAAACATAGTTACCCAAGGTAGTGGTGTAAGTACTTTTAAGTCATAAAGTAAAATACTAATAATGATAGTCTTTTCATAAAATAATATTATTGTCATTTTCAAGTAAAGTACTCATAATGAATGTCTTTTCACACTTTCTCATAAAATAATATTATTGTCATTTTCAAGTGAAGTACTCTTAATTCATAAAGAAAGTCCTTTCACATTTTTTTATAAAATAATATATTATAATTTTTATGTTTTTAATTTTAAATTATATATTCACTCCATTCTATTTAATAACATAATGTCAAACTAATAAAGAATAATAATAGATTTAATAAATAATAATAATAATAATAATGCAATGTGGATTATAATAATATTATTAACATTTTACATGTAAATAAATTTTCAATTAAATTACATTATATTAAATTCATGAGAAAAGTACTAAAAATAAAAAGTCAACATAAAATTAAAAAAATAGCTCTTAAAAATATTTTTTATTATTTAATTTCATTTGCAAGTTCAAGACAAATAAATACTAAATAACAATAAATTTTTTGGAATTTACAATGAATCTTAGTCACATCAATGTAGACTTATTTTATTAATTTTATTTCTAGTGAATTTTGAAAAGCAATTCAACCATGGTTATTTATATTGTGCATAGAAAATAGTGTGGGAGGTGACTTGTCATATATACCTACCCCATAAAACCCCAAATTCATAATATTTTAATATATCTCATATTTTTGTAGTACATCTCTTAGGAGGCCATTTTTTGACCTCAAAATCTCTCTAATGCATTATTGTTTTAATATGATCATTTGTTTTGAAGCCATTCAATTTGATTAATGAAGAAAAAATTCACTTCATGTGTTCTTTGAATATTTTAGTATCAGTTGTACACACTCATAGCATTTAAGGAACAACAAAGTGGGGTGCCAGTTGCATGGATTGCGGCATCATGAAATACAACTCAAGATATTGCACTTTGGTTGGAGTATCTTATGAATAGGTGTTGCCAACTTTGTCTTGTTGGAAAGTTAATGCCTTCATGGTTGATGATGCATTGGTTGAAATCGCTGCTTTGAGGTAACTTCAATCTTGTTATTATGCATTTCAAGTTGTGTTTATTCTTAAAATATCACACTTTAACACATTGAATCTTGCAGGAGGATCACACGGTGTGAAGTGATCTTATGTGTTTGGCATGTAAGAACGGCATGGCTAACAGGGATGATTTTAAGGGCGAAATATAGCCCATGGGTGATTTTAGAGGCGTTCAAATTTTTTAATGGGCGAATTTGGTATATTAAACCCTTTTTTTTAATACTAAAATAGCCCATAATTTATTAATAAAATAATTATGAAATACTAAATAGCCCCATCAAATATAGTATGAACAAAACCCAAATTAAAAATTTGTCCCCTAAAATTCATTCAAATTGGCGGAAAACAGTTAGCTCTCCCACCCAATTTCTACCAAATTTGCATGGGGATCCTGGTCCGCCCCCATTTCTAGACGAAATTTCCCTAAATATTTTCAATATCCCTTGATTTCCAACCAAATTTGACTGGCTCGTCCTTGATTTCCAACAAAAATCAATTTTTTTCTTATCTCGCCCCGATTTCGTGCAATGTGGATCACGAAATTTGTCCCTTCGCCCTGATTTCAAGCAATTTCGATCATGAATGCAGTTGAATTCATCCCTATAAATTGTGTTGCTTTCTCACTGGATCACCCACTCAAAAAATCGATACGCATCAGCAAAAATCACAAGGATTTGACGTTCGGCGTTCAGGGACTGGGGTTTAGCATATTTTTGTTTGTTTACAGACTTGCACTTCAAGTTCAACGTTCTTGGGATTGCATTGTGTACAAAGAATCAATATTCCAGATTGCAAGTATGGTCACACTCATCTAGATTTATTTCTTTACTAGGTTCACTTCAAATATTAGATTGATGTCTTTACCGGGTTCACTTCATCTAGATTTATTTCTTGATTTCTATACGTCTGACAAGTCTCCTAGACCAGTAGATGTTGCAATAATTTTGGGTAAGTGAACCTGGAAGATGTTGCAATCCCAGATCTCTAAATCTAAGCACAACCTGCTAAGATACATTCCGAGTTAGGGCTCTCAGCTGCCAGAACAATATCATATGCATCATTTCCCTAGGCCTCTCTGAGATTCTGATCAATCTACACCCAATATTTAGGTAGGTAGAAACCAGAACTCATAATCAACCAAAGAGCCTAATTGGTACCCACATTACCTCACACTACGTGGACTAATTTTTTCCCGTTGGCTTGCCTACCGTATTTAAAAAGGTGTGTATATTTACCTAGGGAAAATTTAGGTCCATGAAGATTTCCCTCCTCCTCGATACCTTCATAGCTTTATTGGTCTTTCTAATTTTGATAGAAAAATTATCCTAGGATTTTATCATCTAAACACATGGTCCTTCACTTACATAGATGGAAACACAAGGTTCCTACAGAGCACCTCACAGAGACATACTGCCAATTTCTAGTCATCATTGGGTTGTGGGTTGCTCGGTTAGGCTATTCCACTTAACCAAAAGACGAGCTCTTTCACTTTCGAGTTGTTGCTAAAGATGAATATAAAGGATCCTTTCCTTTATGAACTAGCAGGAAGAAGCAATGCCAACAACAAAAATGCCTTACCTTCCACTTCGCTTGTAACTTGGTCTTACACATCCCAAACAAATTATGGCACCATCAAAGTAATGGATTGAGGATCTTTATGCAGTGGTTACCAAGTTGTATATATGTGTATGATTTCATAGAAGTCGGTGATTCATTACATCTATTGAAATTCTGCCCATAATTGACATTTCAATGCAATTCAGGAATTTCACCTTCAACCTTGAAAGCTTCTCATATCTTGGCCTTAGAATTTTCAGCCTTAGGACTGCTTTAAAATAAAGTATACAACAATAGTGAAAGGGTACAGTATTTCACTTCGAAACAACCCCAAACTTCATGGTAGTTCAAGGTTAAAAGATAGAAAAAACAACGATAAGTTTCATCCCTTCTAGGGCAACTTATCAACCAATAACCAAATTTGAAAATGCATATGCCGCATAGCCTTCTCAAGGTTAGTACAAAATTACAAATCCTCCGAGTTCTCCAAACCCTAGCTAGGGAAAATCAACAAAACCTTATCAACCGAGAGGATTCAATATGCAAGAATCACTCCATTAACACATTCTCTCCTCTTCAAGAAATATACCCTAGGGTTTTATTACAAAACCCTAACTTCAATCTTCTAGGGATACAACTAACTTTGATGCAACGATATTATTCTCCAGCAACTTTTGCATTGATTTCCTCCCATGTATGCTTGTGTTTGCTTGTTGGCTAGATTTTCCAGTTTCCACAAGATAAATCTTTACATGCTTGTGATGTGGCAACATGGATAACCAATCTTTGATGTCTTTTTATCCACCATATGAATAGATAAACGAGCATTCATCTCCCAGGTTTGAGCTTAGTTGAAATTCATTTGGAGTGTTTTACTAGTAGCTTTCAGCTTTTGGATTCCACTACATCTTTCCATGCTTTCAACTGTGGCAACATTCAGTTTCTACAAGTTCATAGTGATGTGTATGTTTACCTTGGGAGCATCACATTCATCTTTTTATTCCCTATCTTGAGACAGTGTCTAGTTTTCAAAGGTTCATGAGCCATCTTTTGGAGGTCAGTTACAGTTTTTGGAGATCAATTACATGATCCAGAAGGAGTTGCCTTCTATTTTCACTTCCAACACTATTTTATCCTTTGTGCCAAAATCTTAAATAACTGTGGACTGTAAGAACGCGGCATAGCTTACTACAGTTCAAAATCAACTTTGATAAAAATATTTCTTCATGAAATTCACACTATACAGAAACAAGGAGTTTCCTAGTACTTTCACAACATCCAGGACCACCAATCATCCTTTTCGCCAAATATTAAAAATATTGTTTAGATGGTAGAACGCAAGATAGTTGACTACAGTTCAAAATCAACTTTGAGTGGATTAAGATCTGCATATCATTTTTTTCCTTTTGAATGGTGTTAGCTACAACTAACTTTGATGCAACGATATTATTCTCCGACACATTTTGCATTGATTTCCTCCCATGTATGCTTGTGTTTGCTTGTTGGATACATTTTCCAGTTTCCACAAGATGAATCTTTCTATGCTTGTGATGTGGCAAAATGGATAGCCAATCTTTGATGTCTTTTTTTCCACCATATGAATAGATAAACGAGCATTCATCTCCTAGGTTTGAGTTAGTTGAAATTCATTTGGAGTGTTTTACTAGTAGCTTTCAGCTTTTGGATTCCACTACATCTTTCCATGCCTTCAACAGTGGAAACATTCAGTTTCTACAATTTCATAGTGATGTGGATATTTACCTTGGGAGCATCACGTTCATCTTTTTATGCCCTATCTTGAGACAGTGTCTAGTTTTGAAAGGTTCCTAAGCCATATTTTGGAGGTCAATTACAAGATCCAGAAGAAGTTGCCTTCTATTTCCACTTCCAACACTATTTTATCCTTTGTGCCAAAAGCATATATGCCTGTGGACTGTAAGAATGCGGCATAGCTTACTACAGTTCAAAATCAACTTTGAGAAAAATATTTCTTCATGAAGTTCACACTATACAGAAACAAGGAGTTTCCTAGTACTTTGACAACATCCAGGACCACCAATCATCCTTTTCACCAAAAGATTAAAAAGATTGTTTAGATGGTAGAACACAATATAGTTGACTACAGTTCAAAATCAACTTTGAGTGGATTAAGATCTGCAAATCAAATTTTTCCTTTTGAATGGTGTTATCTACAACTAACTTTGATGCAACGATATTATTCTCCGGCAACTTTTGCATTGATTTCCTCCCATGTATGCTTGTGTTTGCTTGTTGGTTATATTTTCCACAAGATACATATTTCCATGCTTGTGATGTGGCAACATGGATAGCCAATCTTTGTTGTTTTTTAATCCACCATATGAATATATAAACGAGCATTCATCCCCCAGCTTTGAGCTTAGTTGAAATTAATTTGGAGTGTTTTACTAGTAGCTTTTAGCTTTTGGATTCCACTACATTTTTCCATGCCTTCAATTGTGGCAACATTCAGTTTCTACAAGTTCATAGTGATGTGGATGTTTACCTTGGGAGCATCACATTCATATTTTTATGCCCTATCTTGAGACAGTGTCTAGTTTTGTAAGGTTCCTGAGCCCTCTTTTGGAGGTGAATTACAGGTTTTGGACGTTCTAGGTGCAAATCTTGTAGCTGGAACCATATAAACTCCAAAAGTAATATTGAAACTATGTAGAAGTTATTCTTATAGTATTTCATTATATTGTTATTGTACCTCCTACGAGAGAAAATATTAATGTAATTGATCATGTAAACCCTTGAAATAATCAATGTAAACCCTGGGGTCAAGATACACAAAAAAATATCTATGTTAATAGTCATAGATTGTTATGGCTATCGTAGGATTTAATGCTCAGCCAATTGATTGCTCTTTTTGAAATTGGATTTTTCTTCTTGTTTACAGCTTAGTGGTATTCATTTTCTGGCTTTTGCATTAGACTTTATAAGGATGATTTCTGATACCAAAAGGCATCATACTTCCCAAAATTATGAGGTTCACAAAAAACATATTCATTCTACATACCTATCCCAAACCCATTTTAGGAACAAATTTATTCAAGGTATGTATGTTTCCTAGTTGATTGTTGTCTGTAGCAAGTGCTGATACAACCCAGGCCATTCTAAGAAGAAAATTTAGTGATTCCCATAAAAAGTACTTAACAAAAATTAATTGTAATATGCGATCAAGTAAGCTTGACAATATAATGTTGGGAATATTTTGAAATCCTAATGTGTAGTCGTCTACTATTACTTGTATGTTCAATATTTAAAGTTAGTATTTGATCATGTATGTGACTTATCTAGATGAAAGAGTGCTTACTAACTTGGGAAGATGATTTTCACCACAACAGTTTTTGTCTCCTAGTAAGTTGGGCCTTCCATTCCACGTTCTTTTTTCCATTCCCCATACTTGTTTTCACTGCAAGTAAACAATGCACAAAACTGTAGTGTTGCACTTAACAGAGTAGACTTCTATTTCACAACTATTCCCCATTCCCCATACTTGTGGTAGGAAATATTAAATCCTAAAGGGAAGGATATAGATAGATGAATGGATTGATCAGTATTCATTTCCCATTTTCCATACTGTTCATTTCCCAATTGATTTCTATCTGTACTAAGAGTTGATACAACCCAAGCCATTCTAAGAAGAAAATTTAGTGATTCCCATAAAAAGTTCTTAACAAAAATTAATTGTAAAATGCAATCAGGTAAGCTTGACAATATAATGCTGGGCATATTTTGAAATCCTAATGTGTAGTCATCCGCTATTACTTATATGTTCAATATTTAAAGTTAGTATTTGATCATGTATGTGACTTATCTAGATGAAAGTGTTCTTACTAACTTGGGAAGATAATTTTCACCGCAACAGTTTTTGTCTCCTAGTAAGTTGGGCCTTCCATTCCATGTTCTTTTTGCCATTCCCCATACTTGTTTTCACTGCAAGTAAAAAATGCACAAAATTGTAGTGTTGCACTTAACAGAGTAGGCTTCTATTTCGCAACTATTCCCCATTCCCCATACTTATGGTAGGAAATATTAAATCCTAAAGGGAAGGATATACATAGATGAATGGATTGATCAGTATTCATTTCCCATACTGATTGATCAGTATTCATTTCCCATTTTCCATACTGTTCATTTCCCAGTTGATTTCTGTCTGTACCAAGAGCTAATACAACCCAAGCCATTCTAAGAAGAAAATTTAGTGATTCCCATAAAAAGTCCTTAACAAAAATTAATTGTAAAATGCAATCAAGTAAGCTTGACAATATAATGTTGGGCATATTTTGAAAGCCTAATGTGTAGTCGTCCGCTATTACTTGTATGTTCAATATTTAAAGTTAGTATTTGATCATGTATGTGACTTATCTAGATGAAAGAGTGCTTACTAACTTGGGAAGATGATTTTCACCACAACAGTTTTTGTCTCCTAGTAAGTTGGGCCTTCCATTCCACGTTCTTTTTTCCATTCCCCATACTTGTTTTCACTGCAAGTAAACAATGCACAAAATTGTAGTGTTTCACTTAACAGAGTAGGATTCTATTTCGCAACTCTTGCATGTATGTACCATAAATGTTTGTGGTAGGAATCTTAAGCATATTATTGCTTAGAATATTTTAAAGTACTCTTTTGCCCGATTGTTACATCACTACATGGCTTTTCGACATTTGGAAGAGCTGGATGATGATGACCGTGTAATATTCACAACAGTGAATTTCTAAAGGTGTTGAGATAGGATGCTCCGCTATATTATTTATCATAAGATTATTGAGAGTGCTTGGGAAAATACTAGGAAGGCCAAGATATTATCAATAACTTAACAACCTAATTAGACAATAGCCTATATGGGGTAGTGTCATTCCTTGAAGCAGACATAATTGACAATTTGTGATTCTGTAACATCAAAAAGAATCGTTTGCACATCCAAAATAGGCATAGAGGATATTTGAAAGGTCAAATTGCTGCAACTTGAATATGATCACTGACTTTATTAGAGATCTATAAAGTTTGGCATGGATATTCAGATAGTTAACTCACTTTTAATGCTCTTAAATATGTCTAAATAATATTTAAATTTCCAACTATATTATAACTATAAGTTGGAAATTAGGGAAGAACACAACCTGCAAGAAATATCAAATTTCCAGTGAGATCGGTACACAAACTTCTACATACTAACATGGGCAAACATCATCGATATCACTAATCTCACTTATCTCAATTATGGAAACAATTGTTAGCCTAGTTTATGGAAGTTTCCTGACTGTCAAATATTGTTGTTGCAATAAGAAGACGATCAAGGGCATATCTGAGCCTCATTCACATCAATACTCTGTTTGGCCATTATTGGCAATCCTCCTCCTCAAGATAGTTGTTATGAAATATTTGCATGTCTGGTTACCCTCAAGTTGTTGTTAGGCCTTGGTTTTCCCTTAGTTCCTTTCCTTATGATGATGGTGTGGAAAGACTAGTTTGTATTTAGTCATGCTTTGAGTACATACTTCTTTGGAATCAATGAATCAATACACAAACTATGGAAGGTTTACGTCATAAAGAGTCTAGATAGATTTTTAACTTCAACAAATTTAAAGTCACAACACAATAGCTAAGTCTATAGTCCTAGCAGACCAGTGGAGGCTCAAACCACTAACCAGTGTTACTAGAGATCCATGACCATCAAATACAGTCCGAAGATCATTGTACCTTTTCAATTTAATCAAAACTGTGCAGAACATCATGATTTATTGTCAAATATTTAATCTTAGTAACAGGAGGGAAATCTAAGTAAACAAAGTGTCCCTTACAAATTTATGGAAAGCTAAAGGCATTTAAGTGTTCTTTATATATATATGACTAATGGAAGGGGAACAATAGCACATTGATAAAGCGTAGCTAGGTTTTTGCAAAGGCATCGTGAAGAATTTCAGCCAATAGTGTGATTGATCTAGTAGAGTAGTTTCTAAGCCAACATATAGATAAATACCTTGACAGACATCTTGGTAAAACAAAAACAAACCAATTCCTACATTAGACAGACATTTTCCAACCTTCACCTGAGTCATGTACTCTTCCCTCAGAGTCTATTCTTGGGCACAACAATTCCTCTTTGGATTTATTTGGGGCAGTTCAAATAAAGAATAAGACACTACCAATTAAATTTACTTCCCTGCTAGCATAATAAATTTTCAAGTAATATTCTCAAAAGGCCTTGGTTTGTAGATATTGTTTTATTTTTCAAGAAGGAAGCACTCAATGTGTGGATGTTTGAAGTGTGGATTAGGCTCAATATGAAGCCTTCAATGATTTTCTACTACCAAAAAGGTCTTATTTTTATCTGATTTACAAGTCAGGAGAACAAAAGGAAAGTGATGGATAAGAGACCCTTTGTATTTGGCCTTTTTGGGGTTGTATTGCATAGATATGGTTGGGTGAGGTTTTTGGGTATGAGAGAGTGTATCAATTGCAAAAAGGTTTTAAACTATAGTTGTGGAATTGCATCAGTTTTCTTTTGTAAAGGAGGTATTCATTGGGATGTGGGTGTGGCAGGTACGATTGACGCTAAAGAAGATATAGAAGAATCCATGACACTTTGTTTTTTGTTTTCGGGCAAGGCAAGGTTGTTTATTCAACACTGGAGTCCTAATTTTGCACTGAATGTTTGGATGATCACTTTTATTTTGCAAAAATAGTTGACCCATTTTAATTCTCATTAACAATCATGCATAGGTTTTTACAAAGGTAGAATCTTCATATATGACAAAATTTTCACCAACTCATTTTACTTTGCAAGCACGGGTTTTGGAAAAAAACAAGAGTTAATGACCAATATATTTACTCTCCAACTACCTTTTTGGAGTGTAGACCAGAATGAACCCAACTTGTACAAAATTACACATAGGTAGTTATCATGATACCAAAAACAAGATCATAAAACAACTCATTTTGATATCAAGAGCTTCACATATATATGTTGGAAATTGTTAGAGAATCCACAATTGAGTGCTTTCCATTATGTGTATTGAGTGCATAATACTACGGGAAAATATATAACTCTTAACTTAGGACTAAATTAATTTCTGATTGATGAGGATGGTCCTTTTGAGATAATAAGGCACCCACATCCCGTCAGGTTAGATGACTCTACAAAAATATTCAGAGAAGAAACATTTACTATATACAAAATCACATATGACAATTACTACCTCATATATGTATACTCGAAGAGTTCATAACCAACCTAGGTCTCATCATGATTTGATACAAATCAATGCAAGATTTAAATTTGGAGATAAGACATTTGAATTCTCTCCTTATACGTATTTTGGCTAACATAATGAATGAAGACCCAAGATGATGCATCAAATCACATTTCTTAGAAAAGGGAAATAAATCTATTCATGTGTGGCCTAGGAGTGACAAAATATCAACATTTGAGAATTTCTCTCACATTTTCAGCCTCGTATCTACTATTTTGTTATATTATTATGCAAAAAAAATTGCATAGAATGCAATGTAACATGCACCCCTACCTAGCATATGCACAACAAATCTAATTCTCATCTAATTCTCTTATGTTTTGGATATCCCATGTTGGGAATTCCATAAATGTTTATATGTCAATATTGTTTTTGAAGTGATGTTCTAAAGGAAATTTGCCACAATGCTAGTGGATAAATTCCCACTGGGATAGCATCAAAATCTTTGATAAGTTTTCCTAACACTAGTACAAAATGAGGAATTAATGACTAAAATTCGGCTATAAACGACTATTTTTTAGTCGACGACTAATAGTAGCTAATTTCCACTATCTTATAGCTAGTCGTATTTCATTTAGTCATTAATTGGTTGACTTATTAGTCATTGATTTAGTCATTGATAGTCATTGATAGTCATTGATTTAGTGATTGATAGTCACTGATTTAGTCATTGATTGCCACAATTAATGACCAAATATACGACTAAATAAACTACTAGATGATAACATATTAATGACTAAGCTAAATACAATTAAACATTAGTCGTGCTATAAGATACTGGAAATTAGCTACTAATAGTCGTATATCTGCGAATTTAGTCATTTTCTTAGTCACTAATTTATGATAGGATACGGAGGAATCGAACCACCAATCTCCTTCCTATAATTAGGCAGGTGCTCTACCATTGAGCTAGCACCCTTTAAGAAGTTGTTATTGCTTGAGAATAATGATATTCAAACAAATTTTGCATCATTCAAGCATACAAAATAATGATTACCAAGTTACTATAGATCCATAATGGCTTACCTTGTACTAGTCCTTCAAGTTCTTCAACTGCTTTTATTAAGTGCAAAAATATATTTTTGCACTTAATAAAAGCAGTTGAAGAACTTGAAGGACTAGTATTTTTGCACTTAATAAAAGCAGTTGAAGAACTTAAAGGACTAGTACAAGGTAAGCTATTATGGATCTATAGTAACTTGGTATATATTTTTGCACTTAATAAAAGCAGTTGAAGAACTTGAAGGACTAGTACAAGGTAAGCCATTATGGATCTATAGTAACTTGGTAATCATTATTTTGTATGCTTGAATGATGCAAAATGAAAAAATCCCCGAAATATATAGGAATGACAAGCATGCATCCATTTTTCAACTATCTACCGAGTCATCTAGAGTCATGCCAAGATATCTGAATTTGGCTGAAAATTCATAAGTAACTTGAAGATAATGGTGGATGATGCCATGGAAAGGAGAATTTCAATTTATATAGAAGCAAAGGATGAGCAAATGGTGTCCCAAACTCATCTTCCTCCAACGTGGGCCAAGCCACCATCCCCTGTAAAATGAACACGGGTGCATGTTTCTCTCAGGTTCCATGAACATATTACACAACCTTCAAATAGTTTCAATCATATTTGGACGTCCATCTTAACTTCAAAAGACCAAAACTTGAACTAGTAAATTTGGAATATTCAAAATATATGTACAAAAAATATCCACATCTAATAAACCAATACATCATTTACTTATTGCATGATATTAGAATGGATGGACATATTGTTAGACAACATTTGGATATTTTTTATAATATTTGGATTTTCATTCCTAGGATGTATATGCCCATCCTAGGAAAAAGTAACCTCTAAAATATTTTTAAAAAATCAGATAGAAATTTTGGAATCAACAAGATAGGATCCGTTGTAATTTTCTTTAGTCTCCAATGGAGAAACTCATTACCCAAAATGTATATAGAATAGTAAAAAGAAATATACTACTAATTCCATTTCACATCAAGAAGAATGGGCATTAGCTCTAAGTACTCTTAGCCACTATATAAATGGAAATGAAATGAGATGAAATATTAGCAACAATACCTTCGAGTTTTCTTGCTGACAAGAAGTATGAATACTTATGTGATCATTTTATTCAGAGGTGACTTAAACAGCCACTAACCTACAATCAAGGAAAAAAACCATGTTCAGATTGATATATAAATAAAATAAAATAAAAGTTAAAGATAAACTATGCCAATCCCACTATCATATATACCTCGAAAGAGAACTAGCAAATCTCCCACAATTGTTCAACTTTGTCCAAAATTCCCACATGGAATGCCACTGTTTAAACAAAACAAACACAAATTGAAAACATGAAAGTAGTAATTTACTCTACATGTCTATTGGATGCAGAGTCCCATAGCCGTACAACATAATTAGTCAAGCACATGCAATAAAATTATAAATTGACAAAAAGAAGAAAACAATGTGGTTTAGACCTTCCTTTATATACTCAGATATATATTATGATCAGACTTTGTCTCTTAGTAGACAAGTCACTAACAAAACAATTGACATACCTGAGAGAGAGATAGATAGGTAGTTGTAGGGAAGAGTGAGACAAATTCAGACCTCAAGATATTAATCAAAACAGTTTAGAAATGAGGATGAAATTTCAATCCCATTGCTGCAATAAATAACAGTCTTTTAGGGCAGTCATACATCAAGCAAATAGAAGCTCATTTCAAATGTGCAGAGGCAGCCTTAACCCACACTCTAGCACGTCCATCAGACTACGGCACACTTCCATACATAGTAGCAACCTCAAGGAGGTTGAAAAGGAGCACAAAAAACCTCTATAAATTCTAAACAGGCTCGGCATGCTACAGTAGGCTGAACAAGAACCACAGCAGCCCTAACAAAGGTCATGGTAGGCACCAACAACAACACACTCACAGAAAATACCTCAGAACAGTCAGCAGACCACAGATCGAGTCAAGGCATCCCAAGGAACAATCATGGTTCAATCTAGCAGACTCAGCAAAGGTCACAACCCAGCTTAACAACCTCAAAAAGCTCGCGTCTTAGTCCAAACAGCTCACAGTGGTCACGGCTCTGTCCAAACATCCCACAGAGTTCATGGTTATGTCCAAACAACCCAAAGAGATCATGGTTTTGTCCTAGCAAAGGTCACGTCTTAGTCCAAGGCATCCCACAAGGTCATGGCTCAGTCCAAGGCAACCCACAAGGTCACAGATCAATACTAGAAACCTCAAAGGTCATGGTAGGCACCAACAACAATGTTACACTCACAGAAAAGACCTCATAACAGTTAGCAGACCACATATCGAGTCAAGTCAGCCTAAGGAACAGTCAAGGTTCTGAAGTTGAAGCCTCTAAATGCAAATCCATTAAAGAATCAAATGATAAAGGAGTCATCTCAGTAGAACATCACAGATAGGTAATTGCTTATGAAATATTATACATGCAATTAATAAACCCCTTTTTACTAAACCATAGTGTTACAAACTCTGAACAGTACATATGGAGAGAGAAAAGCAGGCCCAACCAGATCTATCATATCTCAGCTCTTAAACTGTGAGGCATGTCCATAGACAGGTCACCTTCCTGCTGAAATTTGTTGAATTGGAGGTGCCTTAAGACAACAGTTAAATCACTCCTAGGAAAACATCAAATGATGGAAAATATTATCTCTAATATGCTTCGGTTGAAGACCAGTTGTAGCAAAACATGTTCAATTAAACACAAATGAGAAAATTCAAGCAAAGAAAACAGCTTGATGACCTTAAGAATGTCTAAAAGTTAAAAGAAACCAATGCTATACAATCCAAAACTGAAGTCATCCTCTGTTTTCTAAAATAAGCACTCTTTAGTCAATAAGAAGTCATAACATAAAAGGGAAAAAAACAACACATTTCCACCAGGAAGAGAAACAATCAGGTAAGGATTATTACATTGAAAGCTTTAAACTACCATAAACAATTTCCAAAAGTAAATGTCTACATAAGATGGTCACGAGTGTGCTTTTAATGCCAATATATGTTGTTTTCATTGGATATATCACTTCCTATCTCCAAGATATCATATTTTCATTTACGGTTACTACTTTCTCTCTCCAACTATGAATTGAAGATATTGTTATTTCCATTTAAAGTAACCACTTTTTCTTTCCATCCTACTTGCAGTGATTGTCTAAGAAAAAGTTGTTGGATGTTTCACATAACTCCAACTTTAGAAATCACCAAATTTGATAAGTATTGTTAATGGCATAATTTGATGTTTTTTTATAAGGTTCATCATGAAATATAAGTAATTGCATTGTTGTTTTTCATTGCAGTATATGTAAAATCTTTTTGAAATTAATGAAATCTATTTTTTGATTAAAAAAAAGTGTGTTTGCAAAACATTAAATAAATCACCATACCTAAGATAAATCATCAGCAAGAAGTTGAGGCCTGTACCATGTTGTAGCAAATGCCTCGATAGAAAATGGTATAGATCGATCCCATAAATTGGTGAACCAATTATGAACATATGTTGGTAGAACACAAAGCATCAGTCCATAAAATGCACCAGCAAGTGTAGCCATTTCCTCTATCCCTATTGGCCATAACGCCTCCACAACAAAAGATAATGAGTTTGCCGCAGATGATTGTCTTGCAGCAGCTGCAACATTGGTTGCTTCAATTACAACTGCACTACCTTTCTTCTTTATACCATGTGATGAGCTTTGATTTAATGGTATATGCTGAAACAGGAAATCCAACAATGTTGAAGGACTGCCAAAATCTTGTACATATTGTACCATTTGTTCCCTTACTACTGATAGAGAAGACATTGCTTGAAGATGAGTAAAAAATAATGACCATGCTAATAGATACCGAACCTACAAATGTACAAGATAATACACATGAGAGACATAAATGACAAACCTACTGATCCAGGTGGATATTGGTGGCCACCCACCTTTCCAACTGGCTCAAAAAAATTTTATGGCAATTTTGGTATTGTACTATTTTTAGCAGTTTTTCGGGTCCTGAAATTCCGGGGCCATTTTGAGGCCCTAAACGACCTTTTTTGGCGATTTGGGGGGCCAAATGGTTGCTTTTGACATTCATTTGGTCCCAGTCGAAAGTTGTAAATCTCGGATAGACCTTTCCAACAGGCTACAATGCACCCCAAACGGAGATCGTATGCAAAAGTTACGACCCCGAGAAGTTGATGTACTAACTTACCCAAACGGGGCCCACATGACTTTTGGCGCTTCATCTCCTAAGGTTAGGTTTTTGGATGTCTAGGGTTTTTGACATTCCTGTTTATTGTAAAAGGCCTTGAGAGCCTCATTGTAACGATCTTCTTGCGAAATGAGCGCAGTCGTCACATCTCTTCTCAGAGATAAGCCGCCACCATTCCAACAAGCTTGTTTTCCGCTGCATTTTACAGTTCTAGCTTATTTCCTTATTGAATAGAAAACCAGTTTTGTTGTATCTCTGTTATTTTGTGTTGAGCATCTGATAATAATCTGTATTCATTTCGTTATGCTCATAAAATCCGGATCAGTGGTATCAGAGCGGTCTGCTCCTTGACGTCTTAATGCATGTCCCCAACGAGGTCAGAGTACAAAGAATTGGGTCTCGAGCTTGTTTCTCTTGAGGACAAAAGCTCTCGCACGCCCAAGCGACCTCTCATGGCAGGAGAAAAGAAAGATGACGGGACAGGAGATCATATCAAAATGTTGCTTGAGGAAGCCCTCACGCAGCAGAGGAACGAGATGATGGATAATTTCGCGCAAATCCTTCGACGACTACCAACAAGCGACGCATCTTCCTCGAGCGGAGGCGCCGCCGCCTTCAAGGTACAAATCAACTTTGATATTCCTATATTTGAAGGACAGATAGACGCAGATGCTATAGATAAGTGATTGAATCTACTAGAAGGGTATTTTTCTGTCCATAACTTTTCGAATAGAGAAAAGATTACTTTTGCGCTCCTCAAAGTCGTTCCCCATGTCAAAGATTGGTGGGAAACATTCTGCGAGCAAAAGGACACAGAAGAAACCCCATTATTTTCAGTCACGGCCACTTCGGAATCCTTCAGGGATGCTATTAAGGAACAATACTACCCTGTTGGAAGTTATGACGACTTGTATACCAAATGGACCACACTGCGACAAGAAAGAGACCAAGCAGTGCCAGAGTTCACAAATATCTTCCATACCTTGCGCACCAAGCTAGGTATCAAAGATTCAGAGCGACATCTGGTGCTCAAGTATCGCGGTGGTCTGCATAGATACATCCAGACCGAAATGGAATTTCTAGACATCTCTTCCTTGGGCGCAGCCTACCGATATGCCGTCAAAATCAAGCAGAAGCTCAAACAAAAGATGCGGCAATTTGGGCCTGGAAACCCCTCATAGCAAAAGACAGGACAGGGCGGCCCCAACCCACAGAATAAAGGATAGAGCAAAGATGGACAGTATCAGGACAACCAGTCCAAGCCGCAAGCAAAGAAGGACACTGGAAAAACAAAGAAAGATACCGGGAAGTGGTGCGACTTCCATAAGAGCCCTTGGCATAACACTGTTGATTGCCGCTCAAAGAAGTCACTGGTGGCCGAAGTGAAAGTATCTTAATCAGATGCGGGTTCTGACTCTAAGTCCAAACCAGAAAGGGGAAGACGGGTTATTGACGCGGAACCCAGTGCCACCATTGCTACCACCAAGCTCCAGCCTGATGAACCAGATGAGCCAGAAGAAGGAGAACGCCTCTTCCATTCACAGATGTGGGTAAAAGGCACCCCGCTGCACTTCATCGTTGATAGCAGTAGCCAGAAGAATCTCATCTCAGCAGAGGTCGTCAAGCACCTGGCCCTGCCGACAACGCTGCACCCACAACCCTACACCATTGAATGGCTCCGCAAAGGAAGCAATCTCTGCGTCAGCCAACAGTGCCGACTGCCATACGGCATCAAACCCTTCAAGGACGAGGTATTGTGTGATGTTTCTCCTCTCGAAGTTTCAGATGTTCTTTTGGGACAACCTTATTTATGGAAACGTCATGCTGTATATGAGTCTAGGCCTCGTAGTGTTATTATTTCTTTGAACATGAAATTGTACAGGATACCCGAGGCAGTCCCTCCTAGTGCTATTTCCTTGATCTATGCCAAGCAATGCAAGAAGGTCATCTCTCAGACCGGGAAATTTGTCTTCTTCGTGATTCGCTCTCAGAGTGAAAGAAAGATCGCAGCCACATCCAGGGCCTCCGCGACCGATCTATCCACACAACAGAAGCAAGTGGATAAGGTGGTGGAAGGATACTCAGATATCTTCTCCTCTCCGACTGGGGTACCTCTGCACTGCCAGGTCAAGCATCCCATCGATCTGACCCCAGGCGCACCGCTACCCAATGGGCCAGTCTATCGCCGCTCTCTGTTGGAAAACGAGGAGATCAAGAGGCAGATCCAAGAATTGCTCCATAAGGAGCACATCCGTCCCAGTTCATCACCTTGTGGGAGCCCAATCGTGCTGGTGCAGAAGAAAGATGGGACCTGGCGACTTTGCATTGATTACCGGGCCCTGAATAAAATCACAGTCCGTAACCGGTACCCGATTCCCTGAATCGACGACCTCCTTGATCAGCTCACGGGGGCCAAATACTTCAGTAAGATTGATCTGAAGTCTGGCTACCACCAGGTCCCAATAGAATAGACAGATGTATGAAAGATTGCCTTCAAGTCAAAAGAAGGTCTTTTTGAATGGCTGGTCATGCCTTTTGGTTTGACAAATGCTCCAGCAACTTTTATGAGGATGATGGACGATATCCTACGACCTTTCACCAACAATTTTGTAGTGGTGTATCTGGATGACATCCTCATCTACAGCAAGACTTGGGAGGAACACTTGCAGCATATTCAGCAGGTTCTGCACACCCTACGGAAGCACAAACTATATGCAAACTTGGAAAAATGCTCCTTCGGCATGGACAGGGTCCATTACTTAGGCTACATCGTTGATCGACATGGTGTGCATGTCGATCCAGCCAAGATCTAGGTCATCCGTGACTGGCCAGCCCCAACCACACTCACTGAACTTCGGAGCTTCTTGGGCCTCGCCAATTTCTATCGCCGATTCGTGCTGGGATTCTCTCATATCGCATGGGCCCTCAGCCAAGTGACCAAGGGTGGTGGTAAGGCAAAATTTGTGTGGGGCCTGTCCCAACAACAAGCCTTCGATGACTTGAAGAAGCGTTTGTGCTCATCGCCGGTACTCTCATTACCGAACCTACAACATCCCTTTGAGATCGAGACAGATGCTTCAGATTATGTTGTGGGCGCCGTTCTCACTCAACACGGCCACCCCATGGCATATCATAGTGAGACACTATCAGATGTTGTCTGCTTGTACCCTACCTACGACAAAGAAATGTACTCCATTGTACAAGCCTGCCGCCAGTGGAGACATTACATTCTTGGGAAGGAGACAATCATCCACACTGATCACAAGCCACTATAGTTCATGCAGACCCAAGGAAAGTTGCAGAATGACCGCCATCAGAAGTGGTCAACATATTTACAGCAGTTCCACCTCAACATCAAATATAAAACAGGGAGTACCAACCGAGTCGTTGACTGCCTCAGTCGACCTCCAGTTGCGGCACTCACCACTGTGCTAGACTCTTGCGGCCACAAGACCTCCGGATGGCCCCACCTCTACGAGACAGACCCTGACTTCTCCACCACCTATCAAATGTTGGGCACCAACTCAGTGGTTGCTAATTTCCATCTTCAGGACAGGTTGTTGTGTCGTCTGGGCCATCTCTGCGTTCCATCAAGCGAGCGCGCGAAGCTGATTTGGGAAGCTCACTACAGTCGGGTGGCAGGACACTTTGGCGTCGAAAAGATAGTGGCAGTGTTGCAAAAACATTTCTACTGGCTGAAACTTCGACAGAATGTCGGCAAGTATATCAGGTCCTGCACCGCTTGCGCTATTGCCAAACCGACCACTAAGAAACAGGGCCTATACACCCCTCTGCCTACTCCTGACAAGCCGTGGGAATCCATCTCAATAGACTACATGTCGGGCCTCTCGTCCACCAAGAGGGGAAACGACTGTGTTTTTTTGGTTGTTGATCGCTTTTCCAAGATGGCGATTCTAGCCGCTTGCAAGAAGAACATCACAGCAGAAGCCACTGCCAAGCTCTTCTTTGAACGAGTATGGGTACATTTTAGGATCCCACAGACCATTATCTCAAACCGTGACAGTCGATTCCTCAGTTCATTCTGGTCGAGCCTCTGGTCACTGCTGGATACCAAGCTCACCAAATCCACTGCCTTCCACCCCCAGACCGATGGACAAACGGAGGTCGTCAACTGGATGGTCGTACATATCCTGCGCATGTACAATTCAACACACCCCCGCACATGGGATGAGAGTCTCCCCTATGTTCAACATAGCTACAACCGAGCCCTACATAGCTCAACTGGCCACAGCCCCTTTTAGGTGGGGTTGGGATTCCAACCATTGGGCCCCATGGATGTTGCACTTCCCCTTGCGAGCACCTCGGCCGACTCGTCCCCAGAAGCTGACAAAGCCGCCCGGTTCATTGAACGGATCTAGCATATCCGCCAACAGGTTCAAGATATTCTACATAAGTCTAATGCCAAGTACAAGCAGCGCCATGATCAACATCGGGTGCCTCATAAGTTTTAGGTGGGAGATAAAGTTTGGTTGCATTTGCAGAAAGAATGCCTTACAGGGCCCCATCGAAAGCTTCGCCCACTTCGTTATGGGCCGTACACCATCACCAAGGCGATGGGTGACAATGCTTTTGAGCTCAACATTCCCCCCTTCCTTGGTCTACATCCAATCTTCAACGTAGCTCTCCTTCGGCCATATTTCCCACCACTATTAGACACCTCAGAGATAGAAGAGAAGTTGACACCAACAGAGCTCAACCCTGACTGCCTACAACAAGCATCCAGTGATCATATTTCAGACACACAGATCAAGGGCACTCGACATCAAAGGATCCAGCTTTATCGAGTTGTCAAAGTAGGGCAGCTCCTGCACCAAGGCAAGTGGCTCACCCGAGGCCAAATTCAGCAGAAATTTCCTCATCTAATGGGGGAACTCAATGCAATGGAGACCATTGCTTCCTAAGGAGTGAGGATTGATCCAAGTGGATATTGGTGGCCACCCGCCTTTCCAACTGGCTCAAAACAGTTTTATGGCAATTTTGGTATTATACTATTTTTAGCAGTTTTTCGGGTCCTGAACTTTTGAACCATTTTGAGGCCCTAAACGACCTTTTTTGGCGATTTGGGGGGCCAAATGGTTGCCTTCGGCATTTATTTGGCGATTTGGGGGGCCAAATGGTTGCCTTCGGCATTCATTTGGCCCTAGTCGAAAGTTGTAAATCTCGGATAGACCTTTCCAACGGGCTACCGAACGCCCCAAATGGAGATCGTATGCAAAAGTTACGACCCCGGGAAGTTGATGTACTAACTTACCCAAACGGGGCCCACATGACTTTTGGTGCTTCATCTCCTAGGGTTAGGTTTTTGTATGTCCAGGGTTTTTGACATTCCTGTTTATTGTAAAAGACCTTGAGAGCCTCATTGTAACGATCTTCTTGCGAAATGAGCGCAGCCTTCACATCTCTTCTCAGAGATAAGTCGCCACCATTCCAGCAAGCTTGTTTTCCGTTGCATTTTACAGTTCTAGCTTATTTCCATATTGAATAGAAAACCAGTTTTACTGTATCTCTGTTATTTTGTGTTAAGCATCTGATAATAATCTGTATTCATTTCGTTTTGCTCATAAAATCCGGATCACCTACTGCATATCAAAAGCAACTTCTGAAACCCAACTTGAACCATTTTTTTGTTGTAGTAAAATTTTCAGTTAATGCACAACAGGATTGCATTACCTTATTATTTGCAGTTAAATGGCTTTCAAATAGCTCCAATGGTGGTGTTTGAAGAACACAATGAAGCTCATCCCTAAAAAAATATGGTTCTTCTAAAGATGAATCAATGTATGTAGTTTTATCAACCTCTCCATTTTGTGCAATGTTTTCTTCTAATCAGGAGCTAAGAACTTATTTTTTGATTCCAAATGGATGAATAGATCAGTTGAAAGAAAATTATAGGAAGCCCATTTCAAAGATGAAATAGGATGAATTGAAAATAGAAGAGCATACAAAGCATGTATTCCTCCTTTTCCTAGTTCCCACATGTTGGATACACACATTGTTGCTTCCCTTGCTTGAGATGGAGCATAAAGCACAATAGTAGAAACATTTTCCCAGAACAAAATCCTAAGCTATAAAACTATCAAATACGTAATTAGAACAAAACAGGTACCAACCAAAGTTTCTTACGAAAGTAAGCACAGATTATTACACCTAAGATTATGGTGGTCTTCAAAATATATACAACCATCTCGATCACCTCCCATCCATGAAGAAAACTGTATAAGAGGTGCATTATATGGCACTCTTTAATTGATCCCAATCAAATTCAGGGCAATATCAATACGACGCAAAAATTTAGGGACACCCTTCCAAATTGTTTCATGAAAATAGCTCATTCCTGCTCGCATCTCATCTTGTGGAGTATGAGGAGTATGACGAATTTCATATGTCCGGAAGGAAGCTTGAATCTGAAAGAACAAATGGAAAAATAAGAACAAAAATTACCATCTTAAACTGCAAAATAAGATACCTGAAAATTCAATACTAGAAATTCACATTTAACAGTCACATTGGAATACAGATTATCACTTATCAGATACAGCAAAATGTATCAAATTATAAATTTACCAAAGGTCTTTATTCCACATATTTTTCAAATGCCTCGATTTCTATAGATGTGAAATAGATACTATTAATGTGGGAAAGAACAATAGATATCGAAGTAGTACAAAAAGAGTAGTACAAATATGTAGTATAAAAGGAGTAGTACAATGCTAGAAAGGAGGAATCACCAAGTGTTTGACGAAAGTATTAAATCACAAGGTTAACAATTTCTTTTGTCAACTTCTGGCGAACGTGAAACTGTTTTAATTTCTAAGAAAATTGCTCTGTTGAAATGTATCTATATGGATTTTCCCCATCCTTCCAATACTATAATTGATCTTTTCTAGAGGTAATATGAACCATGTCATCAAAGGATGTGCACCATGCCATCAAAATATGTGATGGCAATTATTCTCATTCCAAAACAAAAAAAATATCTTGGAGAATATATATGTACCTCATGCAGAAAGTCTGCAATGCCCTTACACTCTGGACACATGAAACCACAAATCTCAAAAAAATCAAGGACATAATCATGGGGCCCATGGTAAACTATTTGTCCTTATGACATTATGATGATATCACCAAAGAGATCAAATATCTTAAGTGATGGCTAAAGAAGTGAGATGACTATTGTAGCTTGTCTGATGTGGGAAAATTATTGAAGAAACTTAACAATATGAGAAGTAGTGGAGTTGTCCAAGCCAGTAGATTTCTCATCAACGAAAAAAGTTTTCATTAGACACACAATCATTTCCCCTACAAACAGAATGGATACCATTGTCTCTCATTCAAAATTAAACCAAACTTGAATTTCCAAAGACTCATAAATAGACACAATCTCATTCATTACCTATTGTTGCTCTTTTTCTTTACCCACCAGAAATTCCTCTTATAAAGGCATCATCGATTACTGTGTCTGCACAAATATCTAGACCAAGGATTTACAAAGAAAACTAATGCAGCAAATTTTATACATAACTACTTGGGGGATGCACCATGCACTATCTGACTTTCTTGGAAATTTTGGTTAATAATAACAATTACATCTTTAAAAATAATCTAAAATGTTCTAGCATCTTACCTCTCCCTGCTGAACTCCCAACCAAATATCTTTTACTGTCCACGTTCCTATTAGTGTATGAAATTTCTTAACAAAGTTCTTGAAGTCATCCATCCAACCCCTCAAGCAACCTTGGTTCATTACTATAATAAATTCTATCGACACTTGTTACAAGAAAACATAGTTACTTGTTTGTGTTCATCCATCCATATCTATTTAGAGTTTCAAGAACAAAATAGTAGGACTAGTTCAACATTTGATCATGATGGTCTCAAAACTGATATGACTATGATGTTTCAAATGATGCAGTATATATATTATACACAACCAAATGATATATTTTGAGCATAGTCTCACCACAAGTCCCAAGCAAGTGTCACATCCTCCCCTTCAACTATTGAAAAAACCCATTGCATACCAATCTAAGGAAGTTTATGTTCATCATTGGTGCAATTTTTGAGATGCGTCTCATGACCTAGTTATCTGTGAATTGTTATTAGTTCCCTGTTACTACCTATCATATTTACTCCCTATCCTATATGCCTTGATCACATGTGGTGGCCTTTACTGGATCATCTCTTTCCAAAGGACCTCTAAGAGCCTTTAATGACTCACTTAAGGATTGAGGACATATCATTTTATCAAAATTCAACTCTAGTTATCTACAACAATGTTGTTTTTCACGATAAGGAGAATAATGGTCCCCCCAAAGAGAACATGAAAGTTCATCCCAATGATCTACGAGGTTATGATAGTCCTGCCTTTGGAAATCTAACAACCAGAACATCCTCAAATATAGGATAGGGTTGTATGATCCCAATAAATTAAGGAGCTATCTGAGCTTTGGTTTACATGGTCAACTTTCGAAGGCCAACAAAAGAATCCTTAAAAACTCTTGACAGGATATGTTTTTCGAAGAGAGTGTGTCTTTTTTTTAACTGTAGAGGAGCTTATCCAATCAAGATTCTAGAAAAAGCCACATTGCCATATCTTTAGCCTATATATTTCTCTATTCCTAGGTATCATCCAAGGTACAGATACCTGGGAACAACAAGAATATTGGACCAACCACAATATGTATTAGCTTCCAAGAGTGATATCATAATTGCTTCAGCTCTGGAGAGTTTCCTTGTGGACGTGAAATATTGCTTACAAACCTGAATATAACCCAACAAAGGAGAAGGATTACTTATGTTGAAAAGATAGATAATCCAAGTTACCAATATATAAGGAGGAATTCTTTGCGGTACAAGATCATTCTTGTTGCAAAATGCTTTAATAAATGAAGAATATTTTGAAATTGCACATGTGGAAAGGCATATATTGGAATATTATTATTTCCACCAAGAAAAATGCTTGCCACCATATTTCAGAGAACAACCAATTATTCATGACAAAATTCCCTTAGTCATACATTACTACATGCTTTGTTCTGATTTCTAATTAAGGTTTGTTCTACTATATCCAAATCACTCACTTGCCTAGTTAGTTGACTTCGGTCCTTGTGGCTTATGTCAAAAGCTCAAATGGTTAGCATTGTCTTGGTTGTCTTTCTCTTGAGTGGTCCCTTACCTGATATTGTTCTAGTAGGTGCTAGTAATTGTCATAAGGAGTGGCATTTGAATAGTTGTTATACTCAGGTTTTGACTTCAAAACATTAAGTCACCTTTCCTCTCTGGTGGGTAATATTTCTAGATGTTCTTATTCATCCTCTCTGTTCTTCCCCTTCTATGTAGTTTTCCAGTTATAATTTAGATGAGTCAAATTGTTTACCTTGGAATAGAAAATTTTCATTCAAGCACTTGGAGAAACTGTCTCAATTCCTCCATTTTGAATGTCAAACTGAGACACTTGAATCATATTCCAATATCTGGAATTTTTTAGAAGTAAACTAGGTCCATTTTTTCTTTTTTAGGTATTTCCAAATGATTGTTCAACAACTCACTTGGTATTATAATAAATAATTCCTTCACATGTCCATGGAATGCATGATATGCTTGGAGTTTGTATGCACCGGCTAGCATTTGGAGAATGGGAGATCAGGTTTTGACTAGACTTAGTGGGAGTGGTAAATGGATCATGGCGGATTGTAGTTACAAATCCTACTAGGCATACTTGCATTGTGCATGTATGGTTCTCTCCATTTCTTCCCTACAATAGAAATATATTGAGTGAACAACATCATGAGTCTTGTGTGAGGAGGGACAAGGTGTGTTGAATAGTCATGATTGAGGGGGAGTTGAAAGTTTGACACATCTTGCCAGCGTTTGGTCATCTCAGCATTGTTAGCAACAGTTTGACAATTTGTGAGCAACTGCCATCATTTGTCATTTGCTTAGACATTATGTTTGAAGTTATTTTCCAGGATTTAGTTATAGAGACCACTGGTTGAGTTTTGTTACTTGCAACTTGTTGAAAAACAAAATATACTATAGTATATCCTATATAAAAATTCCAACAAACAGTAGAAGGCATAGAAGTCCTAGATTGGCCTCCAATTTTATTAAAATAAAATTTAAATACTAAAATCAGAGGCATTGCTAGGAGGAAAAAGTTTAGAAATGGCCCACATTTCGATTGAAATATGTACTAGAGTCTCAACATTGCTAGGAGGTAGAACATTCCAGTATTGGCATTATATTACAGTTGTCATTTCTGAGTTTAGCCAAATATGTGTGTGACGTGTTCATGTACCATGAATGTAATATGAACATTGGTAAGTAGTACCTTCAAGTAGCTTATATAATATATCTCAACACACCATCCACTATAGTCTTGTAGCCCGTATGTATCATTGTTTGGATACATTGTAGTCTAGAATATTTTTTTATATTTTTTAATACATAATATTGCCACTCCCAACCTAATGTTTCCTGCAATTTTGGTGAAACATCTAGGCATTCTAGACACTCATATCCACATTCCTAAAGTTTCCATGTTCCAGAAACTTGTGCATCATAGAAATATGGGATTTTATAATTGCCTTATCCTGTGTAGGAGAAGTGGGTTGCCTGATTAAGAATACAGATGGGTAGAGGGGTCTCTGTTGGATTTGAGGACAGATGTATTGGAAAGAATATAAGGATAGATATACAGGAGGGATTATCTAGGTTGTAGTGGAGTGGCACTCAGAGATATTGATTGAAGTAACAAAGAAAGGGGGAAGTAGTAGACGAAAAAAGCAAGGGGGTTGCATACTTAGGCTATTAGAGAAGATGAAGTTTAGTTTTATGCACACGACACATCTCTTATGTCAATGCTGTAAGAGCCTTTTTAAATAACGGTTGTAATAATTAATGCAAAACTACAAGCCCAGTGAATCAACACAATTGGTTTGAAGCAATTGTTTCAATTTTTCAAGGCATACTGCCAAGAGGTAACAAGTTCAAATCCAGGTGAGTGTTGTTGTGTCACCAACCACAAGGTTGGCGGTTGATTCACCTTCCATCCAGATATTCAGGGGAAGGAATGCTCCATGAAAATTAATACAAAACATAAATGAGAGATAAGTGACTATAACATGAGCATAAGAGGCAAATGCACCTAGGATAATAATATAACGTGAGCATGGATTTGCACACTATCAGCAATAATCTGGTCCATTCACCTTAGACAAGTAATTGTGAGTGCATAAATAAACCACATTTCTCCATCAGTATTCCTCAACATCAAAGCAAATTGCTTAGGACCTCGCAAGTAGTGTATTCTTATAAATAACCATAGTAAATTACCCCATCATATTGAATTAGTTGAGTAGTTATTCACAAACACTAGAATATACTACAAGGTTCTACACCAACCACATTGTAATTTCCCAGGTGTGTAGATCCATATTCCAGATTCCAGAATCAGTATTCAGCCTAAAATTCGAGAACATGCAAAGCTTAAAGTAGGTAGTGAAAAAATAAGCCCCACACATCCTACAACATAAATCATAAAGAAGAAGAGTGTTAAGAAAGCAAATAGTATTATGTGTAATAGGGAAAAACATAACTCACCAATAGGTGTAAGACTATCCTAATTCTTCAAATGGCATCTAATTCTATACATGCAAGTATTTCAGCATTTATATGTTCTAGAATAGTCATAAACTAAACTAGCATGCTCATTTCCCACCTACTACAAGGTCTAATATATTTTACTTGTATTTGATCCATGGCCAAACTAAATGTTTAGCTTGATAGGAAGTTGAAGAACGGAAGAAAGTTGGAAAAAATATTTAAAGGAATTGTACTATATAAAGAACAAGAATAGATATAAGAATTAGAAAAATCCTAAAAGAGAACAAAATTAAAAAAATTACCTCTCTTTCAACTTGAGAAGAGAACACAAAGCCATACATGGCCCTCTTTGGTGCATTTGGATCCTTTTTATTTTTCTTTTGATTCCTTTTCTTTCCACCATCTTCTTCCTCATCCTTCTTTTTCTTCTTTGTTCATGTCACTTTAGCAACATGTGCCTCATTTCTCTTCACTTATTTCTTCGCGAGCTTCAAAGATAAACAAAAATATCATCAGTGCATGACATATGTATATTCACTACCCAAACATGAAGTCACAACCATATAAGTATAAGTAAGGGTTTTACAAAACCATATCATTTGACAATTGGAAAATTAATGGAGATGTTGGTCACTAATTGCACTGCAACATATTCCTCTGATCACCCTTTCATCTTTCAATTCGATCTCCCATATTAATCTTCTGCAGTTCTGGACAAGATGCCATGCTACAACCCGGAGTAGAATCCATAACTCTTCAAACACTACCACTAAATACTTTGGTAGAAATTGTTGCAAGTTCTAATTCTTCACCCCACTCCAGAGGTAAAGGTTTTGGACACTTGCACTATATCCAATGGCTTCCATATACTCCAAAATTTCCTTTGCTCTCCTAGGTTTTCCTTAATTGCATAGAGCATTGATAATTATGTTGAATTGAGTAGACATTGAAAACTTTGATTTTGTACTGAAGCATTTCGACGAAAATCACCCAAGATCTAAAATCTGTACAATTCAAACTCGGATTGTCAAATCAATCATGTTATTCTTATGTTTGATCAGCTGCTTTGTAATGCATTGCAAGTGACAATGAAGGATGTAATGTTGTATCCATAACCATTGTCTCACAAGAATGTGGTATTTCGACAAGAAGCGAGGTGATTGATATAATAAGTATTCTCACCCAAAAAAAGGAAAAAGGTTCTTCCATGCATTTGAAAAGAACAAGGATGCCTATCTAAAAATAAATTATGTACAATTCAAACTCAGATTGTCAACTCAATCATACTATCTGTATGTTTGATCAACTGCTCTATAATGCACTGCAAGTGACAATGAAGGATGTAACGTTGGATCCATAACCATCGTCTCACAAGAATGTGGTATTTCGACACGCAACGAGGTGATCTATATAGGAAGTATTCTCACCAAAAAAAATGAAAAAGGGTCATCCATGCATTTGAAAAGAACAAGGATGCCTCCACGATATATATATATATATATATATAGGAATCAATTCCAACACTTTGCTTCCATACATTCACAACGCCCAATCTATAATATCCAAGGAATAAAACCTTATGTGTGGATCCCTCAATTGCCTACCTCTACCCAGCATGATCCCTTTTGTCCATGTTGAAAAATATAGGGGTGTAATTGAATATAGTGCAACTACTGGTTTGAAGCAGTTGTGGAGTTTGTCTTGTAAGCTTTGGTTAGTTGAATGATAAGTTGATTTGAAGGAAAAAATCCCTGTGTATGTGCGTTATTGTTTTATGCTTCTGCTATTTACTTTCCAACTATTGTGTGATTGTTGTTATGTGAAGAAATTATATTTTTGCAATTAAAAACTTGACTTGATTGGTTGAGAACATAAAGACAACAACCACAACCTATCCTAGGAAAATTCACAATTTAGGCCTTTATCCAAAGACATTTCAGACAAATTATTGGTGATTTTATATTGATCACATATTCAAACTCATCTTGGGAACCATACAATGGCTAGATGCCATTTAACTAACATGCTCTTTTTGTAAGGACCTCGTCTAATCTTTGGTTTTCCTTATAGCAGTGTTCTTTACTGCATGATTGAGGGTTCATTTCACTCTTCCATACATTTATGCATAAGTTTTGTCATTTTCTAGAGAGGAAATTCCCTAAGAACTACCATTTGTCTATTAATACTAGATGTGCACTTGTGTCCTATCAACCTTTCTCTAGTTACTAGTGGACATTAAATAATTCCTTTCTTTGTAACACCCCTTTTGATATCTCTCTTTGTAAGGAAAGGGGCATCAATTGAGAATTCTAAAGGAGGCTCTTCGATATCTAGATTAACCTATTGAAGGCCGAGAGAGAAATTAATAGCATACCAATTGTTTTCAACACCTTAAATAGCAAGCTAAAAATGGGATTGAAGAGTTGGGAAAGGATACTAGAACAACCCAACTGGGAATCAATCATGCCTTGAATCTTGTGTATCATGTTCAACATGGAAAACCATTGAAGTCAAAAGGGGTTGAACACAACCTTCTACTAGGATGATATAACATTAGGCTTGGCATGAATGTATTTCAAGAACAAAGCACTCAGAACCCTCTCAATATGGTTTTGACCTATTTTCCTCAAATGTGAGCTCCAAACCTCATAGCCATATAGAAGAGAAGGTGTGACCAGAGTGTGGAAGAGGTAAATCTTGGTCCAAATGTCCTAAAATTGAAGTTGGAATCATTTCCTTTACAAGGATGTAAGTGTTGCATACCTCTCACTCGTCCTTGCTTCTACAACTAGAATCAAGCTAAAGGATGGTCTAGAGAATACCAAAACTAGATAAGAGTATGATGTCACCACCTCCACCACTATTAAGTGAGAAATATATAATGCCTTTTTTTTGAAATATTAAATACCATGAACTCGGTGTTACTAAGGTTTAGCAATACCATAGTCATCAAAGAATGAGTGCAATGTATCCAACTATTTGTGGAGGAATGCTATTGTGTGAGATAGAAGAATAATATCATCTACAAACAAGAAATTAGAAATAAATATTTGAAAGAGAAGAAAACCACCTGCATCACTCACAAATTTTGAAATAAGGTCTTCCAATTCATCAATATATAACCGAAAGAGTGTACCTGAACTTATTTCCACTTCATATGCATCAGGTTTCATCTATTGGAATATATGGATAAGAAGAAATAGCAGGATATTTAAAGGAAATGGTAGATCAAACACCTAAATCTATATGAGATTCCAAAAGAAAATCACAAAAACAAGTGTCCCTAAATTGGAAAGAGGAAAACAGGAACGTCCCAGAACTAGCACAAGCTCTATCTCTAATCCAATGGAAAAGTAAATCCTAGAAAGCAAAACAAGCCTCAAGTTTGGGTTCAGTGAAGCACTATATTGTTAATCACCATTGCTAAGATAGATGTACATAATAAATTAATAATTGCCATGCGGAAGCTTTGGTAGCAATAGGACTAAAATTTTCTTTGGAAGAAGGGATTTAAACCTAATCATATAAGAGTTTTCAAATATTATTATCAACTACTTTAAAAAGATTCGTTGTTTATCATATTTCTGTACAGGCATTAAGACTAGCATTAAAGGAATGAAGATGAACCTACAATAAATATCACAAACTTCTACTTCAAATTGATTGCATTGTTGATAAATACATACTCGATAGACTGACTATTACTTGAAACACTTTGAATAAAGGCATTACGATCTTCCACTAAACCACATCCAAGAATTATTTGGTAAAGCCCACATTTTGATGAGTCATTACTCTCAAAACCTTACATATATAGTGCTCTTAACAAAAAGAAAAGTAGCTTTCATTAACAAAAGTTTACCTTCATAAGACATGTCAAATATTATCATATCTTATCCAATTGTTTCCCATGAGCCATGCATTTCAAAGACTTTTAGGGAGTAAGAATGCATCAGAGTCTGACATTTGAGAGTGTGCATAGCTCACTCTATGTAATAATCTCTTGTGCAAGGATAAGATACCCATCGAATATTGGTTTTCCCATTTGGGTTTGCAGGGTAAAAAACATCTATCTATTGTGCATTGATTTCTCTATGGTTGATGAATTTCTGTGTTTTTTATTAGTTCTGGTATGTCTACAAATCGACATCCATTGATACTTATTTGATTTGTGTTTCTGTTATGAGATCATGAGCAATGAAAGGTGGGTTTGAGGTTGGGATTTTGGTTGTGAATATTCAATAACTAGTATTGTTTGTGATAGCATTGTGTACTCCCAGTGATTCCCTTAGCTCTGTTTGCTGACCATATTTTTGTTCTCTTGTTTGCTGACCATATTTTTGTTCTATTCAAACCTATACGCATTCTCAACCTATGCATTCTGAGCATTCTCCTACATCCATCTACATGTATGATAGTTAATTCGTTGGTTAGGTAGCAACTGATGTGGAAAGTATTTCAGGATTGATGTTTGTGAATGGGCAGAGATTTGGTTTATTTCATTTTGCTACAGCCATTGTCAATTTTATTCCTTGAGAGGCATGCATGCAAGGCATCTGCAAGTTTGGGTGTTTACCCATTCACTTGATAACAATGTATATGCATGCAACCATATATACCTAGTGTGTTCCTTTGACACGTACATCCATATTTGGATGGCAGAGTGTGTTCTGCCATTTGTAGGTGTGTTAATATTTGGACCACATATTAATTATTATAAACAATTTTATATTGCATGATTCTTTGTATCGAGCCACCAATGATACAGCTCTTTATGGCATTACCTACAGCCATACAGTTGGGTGTATTGATAATTAATTGTTACTTTCTTGTTATTAAACACAGAGATGTCTGGAATGACTGTCGATTTAAGCAAGAAACATAGTATACTTCATCTTCCATTGTAATTGGCCAAGTGTCGGCTTGTTGTGCTGAGAGGTGCATTTCTACAGGTTGGGTGGGGGGGATTTCGTAGGGTTATGAGTGGAATGCCCAATTGTTACCAAATATGCACAAAGGGTATTGACATATTGTATATAATACCAATCATTCAAGTGCCTAGCATGAAAACTCCCTCTATCTTCCTTGGACAAACCAACCTACCACGTTCTAGGCAAAGGAATAGTGATCAAGGGAGTTTCTGAATTCTATTGATGAAAACTCCCAAAATCACACACTCTAATCTTATTTTATAGATCTAATAAATATTCAAAATTAATCTTTCCCCAGATTGAACCTATTGTACTCTGTTTCTGGCAATGCACCACTCATAAAAAAACCTAAATAGCTTTCATATCTTGTATTTATGTTTCTGAGTAATGAAATATAAGCTCACAAAATGTGTTGGGTATCAAATTGATACAATTTCAAGTTAATAAAGAATGGAGAGTAAATGTGTTCTCTTTGTATTAAAGAACAAAAAATTGAATTCACATTGTGGTTTCCTCTAATTTAGCTAATTCTATGCTTGTAATTCTATGGCATTATGTTTGTTATTGGCATTAACAAATTCAGTTGAGAATATATTGTATTATACTTTTGTCATTACTTTACATTCAGACAATTGCAGCAGGAGATTGATACTAGGGCCCTCATTTAAAAAAAACAAAAAAGTATATTGTGAAAAAACTTCCCCTAACCCGTAAGGGGTCTCCTCGGTTCTAGCATAGCTAAATGATCTACTACACCGCAGTTCCGTAAGCCTAGCAGGAGAAGCAAGCAAGGAAAACAGTCAGGCTACTAAAAACGCTAGTCACCTAGACTACCAGCTAATCCATTTGTCAGCCAATCCATATATTCATTATATGTTTAACAACCCATATGCTATAAAACAAGCAAGCAAAACAGTGAGGACGCTAAGGAGGTTCGTTTGAGTTGGTGATATGCCATCCCTCAAAACTGAAAAAGGGGATCTGGGCCTCTGGCACCTATTACTGTCATTGTAATCATGGGAGAAATCAAGACCAAATTCCTATGGACATGGGTTCTTTAACTAAAATTCGAGACCGAGATCTAGAAAAGGTACTCACGTCTTTAGTAGAAATTCAACCTATGAAGTTGTATGTGCAGTTGTAGAGACACGTAGTCAATGCGTGGAATCGAACTGAAAACCCCGCGGGGAATCAAACTCATAACCAATTTCCTATGGATATCGGTATTCATTATCATCTCTTCTCTTGTGTTTTCCACCGAGTTCTTTAATAAGGAACAGAGATTAAATGCGTTCTCTTTGTCTTTGCACGCCCTGCACTAGAACTTGAATTGTAATCACAAAAAATGGACTCAAACCCACTCTAATTTTTTCTAGATTTGTATCAATGCAATCTCAACTAACTAAATCAACCATATGATGATCTAAATCATGATTCAATTGAAAACCAATTGCAAGATGAGGGTTTTTCTCTGTAAATGAAATAGACAAAACTTGGATAAACAAACAAAAGAATAAGATCACACTAGAGCCAAAATTGAATTCAATATCCCACTGCTTTATCTATACCTCTTTCAGCCCTACCCTTGGGACTAGTTCCTGATTGTACATCCCTCTCTGAAAGTGCGTTTTCGCAATTGGATCATTGTGGGAATAAATTGAACAGATGCTCCACTATAGCAAGAACTCTCAATGTATCCATAAAGGTAAAATGAGCGGCTAGGAAGAATTATTTAACAGAGTCGAGGGCTGCCTTGACATCCTTCCCAGAAAAGATAGCATCATCTAGAATAGGGTTGTTGAGTAGGGGCAGCAGTGGGAGGCTGTGACTTCCCTTCCAATAGTTTGATAGCCAGAGCGAGATGAAAAATTTACTCAAGATTGTGAAAAGGGGACTCTTAGTCTTTTCACAATATTTCCCTCTCTTTTCCAATTTCTAGAAAAACTAAAAAAATATAATATATTTTATATGTATTTGTATTTATAAAAAATAATATAGGAGTAATTACTCATTTTTAAGTCATTTATAGTTGTGTCAATTATTATATAGTGGTATTTTTTATCCCATAACAAAATTAGTCACTTCATTTAGTCATTTTTAGTTGTGTTGCTCAAATTTAGTCATTTTTGGTTGTAGTGACTAACTTTTTTAGTCACGTTTGAATCTATTTGAAGTATTAACATTTAATAAATTGTACAAATTCATTGTCAAAATTGTAATTTTCCATTGCCAGAGTGACACAACTAAAAATGACTAACATAAACGACTTAAAAATGACTAACATAAATGACTAATTAATATTCTTAGTAGTTGTTAGTCATTCATATTTGTATTCCTATGATTAAATTAGTCATTTACGTTAGTCACTTTTATTTTAGTTACGTTTTATCTAGTCGTATATTTTATCCCGTGACTAAATTAATCATTTATCTTAGTCATTTTTAGTTGGCCCACTTAAAATTGCTCAATTTTGGTCATTTATCCCTTGAAAAAACTGTGGTGACTAACTTTTTTAGTCGCCTAGTCACTTATCTCTCATTTTCTACTAGTGACGTCAAATGTGCCTGAATAATAAAGATTCTCTCCGTCATCCTGATGATATGGGAATGGTGTCTTCTCCTTGAGAAATTATTAATACAACTACTAGTGTTGATCCAAATCTTATTATCCCCTCTAGTGAGATAAACTCTATTACTGTTAGGGGATTAGCGATGAATAATTCTAATGTTGAAGAAGATAAAAATTTTTATTGTGAGACTGTAAAATCCCCTTTGACTGTTTTTGTAAATAAACCCTCAGAAAACCCTAATAAAACCCCTATAAATTCAATTTGACATCAGAATGTCACAATTAGGAAGAAGAGCAGAAAAAAGGATGAATACAATACTATTGAAGCTAGAAAGTCAAATCCAATCAAAGAGATGAGGGAGTATGTGCATTTATCTACTAAGATTCAAATTGCAGAAAATGTCTCTATGAAAGCGGTGAATGATGGCAAGGCCCTTAGAGCATTGAAGCCCTCAAATTTTGTCACCTAATGCTTTATATTTCTTTCAACATTAAGGGGTTGGGGGAGGTCCAAATTTTAGATCCCTCAAACGTTTATTTGAAATGAATACTGTTGATGTTTATCTTATTCACGAAACCATGTGTCTGGGCGAAAAAGCTTGTGAGTATTTTTTGAGAATTTTAAAGGACTGTGAAGTCTATGTGACCAATGTTAGTGGACAGTCCGGTGGTCTTTTAGCTATTTGTAAGTTGGAACCCTAAGGTGTGTGATCTAACCCCTTATAGAACATGTGTTGGTATCCTCCTTGAGGGTAGAATATTGGGGATTGTGGATATTGTTAGTATACTTAATACTTATGCTCCTTACAAGAATAGGAAATCTTTTTGGGGAAAATATTGACTCCTCTGAAATCCTTAAAATTCCAAATTTGATTGTCAGTGGAGACCTCAATCTTACTTTACACTCCTATGAAAATTGGGGTACAATTCTCTTAGTGACCCACTGGAACCATACTTCTAACAACTATTCAGGAGGAATAAGTTGGTTGATATTGTTCCACACAAACTATAACCCACTTGGAAAAATAGGAGACTGAATGAGGATGATGTTGGAAAAATATTAGATCAATTCTTCATGTCTGAACTTCTTGTAGAAAAATGCACTGAATATAGATCATGGAATTTGGATTCATTGTCTCTGATCACCTGCCTATAGGTTTACAGATGGATGGAGATTATGCCTCTTCAAATTCCCCTTTTAAATTCAATCAGTCTTGGTTGAAAGATGAATTTTTTTCTCTATGGTTAGAAAATTGTGGATCAACCTAAATATGCTAGAGGGTCTAAATGTCATGGACTATTTGTGTTACAAGCTAAAAAACTTTAAAAAAATTGTTTGCTCGTGGATAAAAAAGAAATAGGTGGAAGACATGATGTTATTGTTAAGTATTGAAGAGAAAATTAACCAAATCCTAAAAAGTTCCATTATTAGTAATCTATCAAGGGCTGAAAAGGCCAAATTATTGGATCTGGAATGTCAGAAAGATATTTTGCTGAGAAGGGAAGAAGATGCATGGAGACTGAAAAGTAGAGCGATTTGGATTGATTCAGGTGATAAAAACACTAAGTGTTTCCATAGGTATGCCTAGGCTACCGGAAAAACATGAATACAATTTGGGACATAAAATCATCGAATGTGGTTCGGGTACATACACAAAAGGACATTTAGAAGGAGGCTGTGGATTTTTTTAGTGACCACTTTAAAGATCCTGGATTGGAAGACATTGGAAATCAAATGAAAGTGGTTAGGCATTATCCCACTTTCTTTACTATTGAGGAAGGTAAGCAAATTGGCATTCCATTTGCTTGGAGGAGATTGAAGGTGTTCTATCAAAGTTTTCCAAAGATAAAATCCCAGGCCCTGATGATTGGCCTATTGAACTGTCTATCTCATTCTTTGACATTATGGGTAAAGATCTACTAAATGTTGTAGAGATGTCTAGAAGACAAGGTTTTATTTCTGGGGCTATAAATTCTACTTTTATTTCACTTATTCCAAAAAGGGATAAACCTGATAGGTTTACTGATTTTAGACCAATTGCGTTATGTAATTTGGTATATAAATTGGTCACAAAAATTATTGCAAATCGTATCAAGCCAAAACCATCAGAATTGGTCTCTCGAGAACAATTTGGGTTCCTTACAAACAAGCAATTTTTGGATGTTACAGGGGTCTCTCAAGAATGCTTGCACTCGATTAAAGCAAAAAATCTCAGTGTTGTCATATTAAAAATGGATCTTGCAAAGGCATATGATAAGGTGAACTGGGTCTATCTTAGACTCATTTTGTTGCATATTGGTCTCCCTTTTGAGGTGGTAAATTGGATATTAGCATGTATGTCTTCTGCAAATTATATTGTTCTCATAAATGGGTCTCCCACTAATTTTTTCAGGAGCTCCACAGGCCTTCGATGGGGGTGCCCTTTGTCCCCACTATTGTTTTTATTGGTTATAGAAGGCTTAAGTCGGATGATTCTTGAAGCAAAATTACAAGGCAAGATTAGTGGCATTAAAATCTCTTCTGCATTAAAAATCACACACATTCCTTTTGTTGATGATGTTATCATATTTGGTTCTAGATCAGTGGAGGAGTGGAAGACATTACATGATATTCTTACTGTTTTTTGTTCTTCCTTAGGCATGGAGATCAACCTGGAAAATTCCTTATTTTATCAACACAGAGTTGCAGAGGAGGCGATGCCGCAGATCTGTTCTATTTTTCAAATCAAAGTGGAAAGTGTGGAAAATGGCTTTAGATATTTGGGATATATGTTGAAACCCAACGATTACAGGGTTAAGGACCGGCTGTGGTTAATAAAAAAATTGAAAAGAGGATAGGAAATTGGGCCTATATATCTTTGTCTATGGGTGGAGACTCATATTAGTCAAGGTTGTGCTCATGGGTATTTTGGTTTATTGGTTCTCTCTGATGATTATCCCTACTTTTGTTATAAACAATATACACCGCAAAATATTTCATTTTCTTTGGGTTGGTTCAGGACAAAGTCCAAAATTTCATCTGGTGTCATGGGATAGATTATCTTTTCCCAAAGCTTATGGTGGTTGGGATATACAAACTTTAAAATGATTCAACATGGCTCTCTGCATGAAAAGATTATGGAGGAATTTGTTTGATGGTGGACTATGGAGATCTGTTACAAAATCAAAATATTTAAAAGGGTTGTCTATTCAGGATTGGTTCAGATCAGTGGACATTCACAGAAAATGGGTTTCTATTATTTGGACCAGCTTCAGTAAGGTTATTTTCTAGACCAAAAAATGGATATTGTGGCACATCGGTGATGGGAAAAATGTGCAGGTAGGTATTTATCCTTACATTGGCAATAATGGTATTTATTTACTTCCTCGGGATGTCTTGGAACATCTTGATGTTTTGGGTTTTTACACACTTTATCAGATTAAGCGTCCAAAGTGATCTGTTCAGAAAGGTGATTATTGGCTCATTTCAAACGATTTTGGCTTGAAAGGTATTTGGGATGAGATTTGGGATAATTATATACCATTTCTAAATAAAGTTGGCATTAAATTAACTGATTCTGAAGATAGATTAGTATGGAGTATGAATACTACAAATAGTAAAATTTCAGCTAAAACTGCTTATGATGCCATAATGTCTTCTATGGTTCGTGTTGAGGTAAAATGGTGGTACTCAAAGATATGGAAATGGCATATTCCACAGAAACTTAAATGTTTATTCTGGCTACTCTTGAAAATAGATTGCTCACCTGGTAGAATTTGATGAAAAGGGGTTGGAATGGTTCGGGTCTCTGTGTCTTATGCAAAAACGACGTGGACTCTGTTGAACATTTATTCTTGGAATGTGATTTCTGCAAGTATATTTGGACTTCAATTTGAGATATTTTAAACTGCAAATCTTCTTGGGGTGATTCAAATATACATGACAGCTTCAGAAGTTGGTACAAATCCGTTGGAAAGTTTAAAATACTTCCTATTTTTATATGTTGGACTGTTTGGAAAATGAAAAATAGAGCTATATTTGAAAATATTTTCCCAAATATTCATTTATGCAATATGAATTGTGTTGTTTATTTTAGACAGTACTACAAAGATGAGAAAGAAAAACCCTCTAAACCTCTTACAGGTCCATGCTTCTCATACTCCTCGGCTATTGGTTTTTTTTATGGTGCTTGTTCAGATAAAAATTGTGGTAGCGGTATGATTTTGATGATCAATCAGGATCATTGGTTTAAGTTTTAGTTGGGATGTGGACAAGGAAGCAACACAAAAGTTGAGCTGATTAGATTATGTTGTGTTCTTAAAATTGCTTCTTTGTGGGGGATTGATCAAATCCAAATTTTTGGCGACTCAAAAATTATAATAGAATGGGCAAAAGGAAAATATAAACTTCAAGTTCTACAGTTATGCTATTGGTGTGACAGAGTTCGTGAAATGATCAGTTCCTTCTCAAGTATATCTCTTTCTCACCTTTCCAGGATCTTCAACTATGATGTTGACTGTCTATCAAAAAGGGCTATTACATGTGAGGAAGGAAAATTATACTTTAAAGAGTACATTGATTATACTTTGAAGGGTACATTGAAGATATTATTACCTGTAGTGGAGTTAGAGACTTCCTTTAGTTTTTTTGGTTGATACATTGTTTAGTCTTTGTTATATGGTTAATGTAGAGTTTTTTAATATTTTTTTGAAAATTTTGAAGATGATGTAATCAATTACATTGGGTTGGGTAGGTATGTATTTTGGTTTGTTCCGGTACCTTTAGAAAGAACATGATGGAGTTTTTGTTGATTTGAGCCGAGTGTAATGACGATAGATGGTTATTTATAAAAGTTCACATTTTCTTTGATTCAATAGAATAGCAAGAAAATAATATTTTTTCTTGGAAAAAAAAATTAATTTAAAATTGAAACATACCCTTTCAACCTTTTTAATTTGAAATTGAACCCATACCCTTTCAAGAAAAAAACACACCTACCATGAAATCCACTCAAAATATAATTAATTAACAAAAATACCTTGAACTACATTGAACTACATTGGTTTAACCAGACACGCTGAACTTTATCATTCTTTCATTGCGCAAGATTTTGTTCAGTATTTTTTCCAAATACCTTGAACTACATTGGTTTAACCAGACACGCTGAACTTTATCATTCTTTCATTGCGCAAGATTTTGTTCAGTATTTTTTCCATTCTTTTATCTGTTCGACATTGTCTTTAAGCTCTGCATTTCAGGTTTGGATTGAGTAATTGTGGGTTGATAATGTCTTTTTACAAAATCTTCGGGCATGAATGAACGAAGGATGAAGTTCGGCATATTTATTTTCACTACTGTAAGTTTCAAGGCACTTTACTCTCTCCATAAGAATCTATTTGTTGCAGTTGATTGTGTTCGACTATGGAATCCAACAGCATTGTTCAAAGGGTATACTGTTACTAAGAATTTTGCCGCCATTGCCATCGAATGCCAGTCAATAGAAAAACGGCGAAGCGATATATACTCATATGTAATTTGTGATCATGTGATTAAATTGTCCAGAGCTGGAAGATTGACAGAGGCGCTGGATGCCCTGCACCAGTTTGAAAATACAGAAAGCATATTGGCAGATTCCACTGTCTATAATAACCTATTGCAGGGATGTGCCAATGCCAGAGCTTTGAGGACGGGCAAGAAAGTTCACGCCCTCATCATGAAAACTAGAGCTGATCTAGATATGTTTACGAGCAACAACCTCATCAACATGTATGCCAAATGCGGGAGTTTGATGGATGCACGCCAGGTGTTTGACAAAATGGCTCAACGAGATGTTATTTCGTGGAATACAATAATTTCAGGACATGCCCAGCGTGGTTGGGCTGACGAGGCCCTAAAGCTTTTTGGTCAAATGCAGAAGGTGGGCATGAGATCGAATGAATTCACGTTTGGCAGCGCCCTGCGAGCGTCTGCGGGTTTAGCAGCTCTGCAACAAGGCGAACAAATTCATACCTACATCATAAAAACAGGTTATGAAGGTGATGTTCACGCAGGGAGTGCTCTCCTTGATATGTATGGCAAATGCGGGAGGACAGACGATTCACAGAGAGTTTTTGATGAACTGCCTAAGCCGAATACGGTTTCGTGGAATGCTCTCATAGCAGGATATGCTCAAAATTGTTACGTTGAAGAAGCCCTTGAACAATTCAACCGAATGCAGAGGGGAGGCATGACTCCTGATCAATCGACCTTTGCCAGTGTTGTTACTTCATTTGCCAGTTCAGAGGCTCCTGAACAGGTTAAGCAACTCCATGCTCAGATTATTGAATATGGACTAGAGTCGGATGTTGTTGTAGGAAACGCGCTTGTTACAGTATATGCGAAATGTAAGCAGATCAATGATGCAGAGTTGGTATTTGAGACGATGCATGCACCAGACTTGGTTTCATGGAATGCCATGATCGCCGGTTATGCCTACAATGAATATACTGAGCAAGTCCTGAGACTTTTCAATCAAATGCGGCAAATGGGGTTGATGATAGACAAATTTACATTAACTAGCATCCTTAGTGCGTGTGGCAACCCAGAAACCTTTGTGCAAGAGAAGGGTGTCCATGACTATGCTATAAAAATTGGACTTGAGTCAGAGACACCTGTAAGGAATGCTCTCATCACTATGTATCTCAAGTCTGGCTGTGTGGAAGATGCTAGCAAAGTGTTTAACAGCATGACTAAACCAGATGTAGTCTCATGGAATGCATTGATTGCAGGCCATGCCCAGCATGGGCATGGTGAGGAGGCTTTGAAATTTTATTGTCAAATGCAACATACTGGCGCAAAGCAGGACAAGTTTACCTTTTCCAGTGTCCTAAGGGCATGTGCAAGCCTAGCAGCTTTGGAACAGGGCAAGCAGGTCCATGCCCAGATTGCTCAAACTGGTTTTGTGATGGATGCCTTTGTAGGGAGTGCCATTGTTTACATGTATGGAAAGTGTGGGGTAATCGAGTATGCATGCAAAGTATTCGATGAAACCTCTAAACAATGTGCAGTATCCTGGAATGCAATGATTGCTGGATATGCACAGCATGGGCATTGCAGGAAGGCCCTCCAACTCTTTGAGCAAATGCAAGAGGCAGGCATGAAACCAGACCATATCACTTTTGTTAGCGTTCTTTCTGCATGCAGTCATGCAGGTTTAGTCGATGAAGGGATCTGCTACTTCAATTCCATGGAATGCAATCATGGCATCCCACCAAGAATGGAACACTGTGCCTGTACTGTTGATATTCTTGGGCGTGCTGGCCACTTGGAAGAAGCAATGGAGTTCATTAACAAAATGCCATTTAAGCCTGATGGTACAGTGTGGCGGACCTTACTTGGTGCTTGTGCAACCTATGGCAATATTGAGCTTGGCATACATGCAGCAAAATATCTACTTGAGTTAGAGCCACAAGAAAATGTGGCATATGTTTTGATGTCAAATATATATGCTGCAGCTGGCAGGTGGGATGATAGTGCAAAGATGAGAAAAATGATGAGAGAGAAGGGGTTGAAAAAGGAGCCAGGGTGCAGTTGGATTGAGATTAAGAACAAAGTTCATACATTTAATGCTGAAGACAGGTCCCATCCACAGACAGAGGAGATATATTTGAAATTGGAAGAATTGATGGGCAAGATGAAGGCGGCAGGCTATGTGCCCAATACTAACTTTGTGATGCATGATGTTTAGCAGAAGAAGCTAAACACGCTTTGCTACCATAGTGAAAAACTAGGAATGATTTTCAGGATTATAAGCATACCCTTTGGTGCACCTATCCGAGTCATTAAAAAACTATATGCCGGTGACTGCCACACAGCTCTCGAGTTCATTTCTAAGATAGGAGGGTAAGAAAACCTCTGGAAAGATGCTAAGATAGAATGACAAGCAATCCTTCCGCGAGATGCTTACCTTTTCGATCATTTTAAATCAGGGCATTGTTCTTGTGTCGATTATTGGTGATGCGAAACAGTACATGGTTTAAACCAAGTAATTTTCATCTATAATCACGATACTTTGCAGCTGTGCTCTAGAGATTTGACCAAGGCCATAAAATGAAAAGAAAACAAGTTTTAGGATTACTTGTAAGCCCCTTTGAATGTGGGATATATTTTTGAATTTGATAATAGAAAATGGTGAATGAGAATGAGGATATAGTTCATCAGTTTGACACTGGAATTTTTAAGCAGTTCGATTGGACTGCATAGACTCTTCCTCTTTAACTCAAGGATGAATCCAGTCAGATTCCAATAAATTTTAAGACAGTAGAGAAGTTGTATAACACTGAAGAGTAGCCGATCCTGTGCTTCTTCTATGCCTCTGTCTAAGAAACCCACTAGCGACATGCTTCCGTTAATTCATTTATTGCAAGAATTTGGGAACCACAAGCATTTTATTACATGAATTTGGAGATTACCACCGAGCATGTGTCCTGGAATATTTCAGCATGCTGAAAGGCTAGGCCATTTGGAGATTGTACATTTCATTACTTATGTTTGTCTGTCCATGACAATTGCCCATTATGGCATTCCATTACTAAAGCTCCTATACTTCATTTCTAAGGGATGCCAAGTTCAAATGTGGAGTTATTTGAAGGGTAAAACAGCTGGGCCAAGTGATGCTAACATTCTTTTGGGAATAACTTATGAAGACTGGATTTACTTCACTATTTACAGTATCATTCTGAACTAGTTTCCTAATATGCTTTTAACCTGCTCTTCAGATACTTGTAATGGAAAAGCTCCATTCTATCAGGGAAAAATACATCATTGTCCATGAACAGATTGGCATTTGATTTTCACTTAGCTGTTTATGGTTTCAAGCTGAACCAGTTTGCTAACATAGCTTATGTTAATTTACTTGGTTGTTCTGAGCTGTTCTCCATTTCAGCTTCAGTGAGTTGTTGAGCAGATCCATTAAGCCATGGTGAGTTGGGCAGGAAATCGATTGGGTGGATAGCTTGAAGAGGGCACACTTGTGGAAGTGATTTTCATGAGGGCACATTCCTTATGAAGTTCCCTTCTGTCTATTTTTGGTTTTGGGAGTTACGTGAGGTAGGGTGCACTTCTCTAGGTGGGCAAATCAACGATGGGAGTTACACTTTGGTGATGGAGCAAGTTATTGTTGAAGTGATACTGTAGGTGGGGCACACTTCCCGAGAGCAGCACATCACTCTTTCATGGCACATTCATTGTTGGGTGTTACTCTTCCCAAAATGGAGTGCACTCTTCTTTCTTGATGGTTCATCGATTGCTGGGTGCAGTCTTTCCATGAGGGCACATTCATCTCGTATCACCCTGTTTTTGACCCAGAATGTAATGAAGTATGTAATAATGAAATGGCTAGAAGTCATACATAAAGGCCTAGGATGACCAAAGATATTTTAAATATGTATGCTTGAATATAATATAAAATTCCTGACAACTACAATGAAGAAGGACGAAGAAGAAATGGGGGGCTATGATTCCATAATCAATGGAAGTGAAAGGGGGCTGAGGGGAGATGACCCTAGTTGGTATTAGCCTAAGTCCTTAGCCTTGCTTGTCAACCTTGGTTAGCAAATTTACCCCAAAGTTCCTAAACCCATAATTAAGGACCATGACATAATTAATCCTTGTATATTATCTTAAGATGGGATTAAAAAGGGGAAAAGTTGCCTCCTCTAGGGAAGCCACATGGCAAGTGAAAGCCATGCATATATAATGTGAGAGATTCATTCATTCACGGGATTCACTCATTTTATTCCATCATTCATTCAAGCTCTGGTTGGTACATCATAGAAAGAGAAGAGAGGGGAACCTGAGTTTCATAGCTGCTCATGCCAATTACCCTGGGAAACTGATGCTAATGGGTGAGGTCCCTGGAGTCCCAACACAGAGGCTTCTTGGTCTGCCCGTGGTGGAGCACTGGAAGGGAATGGGGACAACCTAAGGGACTGCGATGCAGAGAAGGGGGTCTCATTCCTTGTGTTGTGTAGGCTGATGGGGGAAGAGTGCCAGTGGATACAATTGTGGAGGGAGTTTTTGCACTAGAGGGTTGTATGAACTGAGGCTGGTAGAAGAGCTTGGTACTTCACCCCTTCTGGATTGGTAGCCCCAATTGGGGGGTGGCCTTTGTCATAGAAAGAATAAGTGTGATAGGGTGCCTACGGCTAGGAGGAATGTATTTTACTTGCAGCTAGTTGGAGGACCATTTACCATAAAGATAAGTGTTAAATGTGATTTGAATTTCACGGTTTGTATTGTTGTCATGGATTTATTTAATTGTTGTTTATAAAAATGTCTATGTGCATGGACTTAATGATCATCTATGTATGAATTCATGGTACGAATGTATACGTACTGTAGAATGAGTAATTTAGAGGAATGATTGCTATAGATTTACTTTCGTTGTTAAATAATTGTATAGTAAGTAAATGGAATTTTGAATAATACATCAGGTATTAAGGGGTTATAAGCATATTGGAGCACCCCATCACCTCAACAGTGTTAAAGGGGTGGTGGGTACATTACACATCCCCATGAGGGTGCATTGATTTAGGGGTCACATTTTTGTTTTGTAACTCCCTTCTTCCCTTGATCTATAAAAGGTGAAGGAGGGCACACAAGGTTGGGTTAGATAGTGTGGTTTTTGAGTGTGATACCAAGCTGCTATAATTTCTCTTTTCCATAGCTAATAGTGAGAATTGTGATTGTTGCTAGAGATTTAGAGCAAGCTGATTTCATTCACAGATTTTCTTTCATAGAGCTAGCATTTAGTTCTTTGGGGGTTTGATATATTATCATGATATTTTGTGTCTACACTCTTGAGTGACTTAATCCTAAGTTTTGGTAATTACACATTCAAAGTTTTGAAAGGTGTTTAAGCTATCTTTTGGTCTTGTTGTTGGATTTATTCTAGTGAGTGCGGATCTGATTATCATGAGATGAAAGTTAACATGGTATCAACTTTGTGCTTATGAAATCTTCCCTCTAGCTTATGCAAAAAGTTGCTTCTTATGAGAAGGAGCTGCTTTCAAAGGATTCAGCTAGTGTAATGCCCAAAAATCTCAAGAGATTGGAGTTATTTGTGCTTGAGATAGGCACAAGGACCTCCGAGGGGTCAATGGGTGAGATGCCCAAGAAGCTCTAGTAATTGGAGGGTTGGTTTATGCCTATGAGAAGCACTTTGTACTTGTGAGAGGTTATTGATTTGTTTTTTGGTTGATCTGTTTGTATGAAGTGTGTTCAAGGGGTTGCAAGAATGACTAAATTTGGGATGTCCGATCTTGAAGAGTGTGGCCGACTAGAAGGAGCTTCCAAATCCACTCCTTAGAAGGGTAGACACATTGGCAAGCTACTTGATGAAGACCATTGAGTGTAGAGATAAAAGCTTTGCGATTGGGATGAAGTTCAAAGATGAGGAGTTAGTGCCTATTGCATTATATGGTTTCTCTACACCCTAGGAAATCTTTGTGCAAGGTGTCTATGTACATGAGAAAATACATGCCTTTGAAAAGCCTTGGGATGATTTCTTCTAAGAAGGCACAAGACAGTTGGAGCAACAGTGGAGGAAGTCCAAAACCTTGCCCTCATTGAGAAGGTGAAGAAAGATGGGAAGAAAGGAGGACCAAGGAGAGGTCGGAAGGGTAAAAAGGAGCCATGTTCTTTGAATCATGGGCAGAAGGATTTGAGTCATATGGCATGCTTCAAATGCTACAAGAAGGGACACTATATGAGTCAATGTCTACAATGTACTGGATGAGAAGAAATAATGATTATTGAACAATTATTCAAGAAATATAAACTACAAAAAGGTAAATAAGATAAACAATGATATAGAACTTCCAGAATATAACCCTTATTTTGATAATCCAAAAAAGAGAGCAATGTTCATGGTGATGGGCCTCTTCAAGAGGGAATTCTCCTTGAGTAGAGCTAAAATACAATACAACACTTAATATCGCATGGCCTACTAGCTCTAGAAATCATTTCTCCTACAAAACCCTAACAACTTGTGGTCTTATCACTAATGAGTACCAACCACTTAGTGGGCCTTATTTAATAAAGATAACCCTTTACCTTGAGTAACTACCCACTAGCTAACTAATGAACCTTATTCAAAGAAGATGGCCTTGTACATGAATTACTAACTCCCAAGTACCCCAAAGTAGGAAGGTTAGGATAGGGTCCTAACCTACCCTATTTCTTCAAGAGCATAGTTATCCTCAAGGTTGGATGTGTGGAAATTATTGTCAAGTCATTGCCAATTCCTAGGTGGCGTCATCTTGTTGTGTCTTCTTCCATTGTATTAGGAATTCTCAAATTGTGTGTTGGCACAATCGATGTTCTCTTGTGGCCAGTACTGCTTTTGGTTGTAACCAAATGGAACCCTCTTCATCAAATTTTAGAAGGTTGGCCTAAATTCTACATTTTGGCTTCACAACCTTCTTCAAATAGGACACATGAAAGATTGGATGAATCTTGAAGTGGGATGGAAGAGCTAATCAATATGTAATTTGTCCAATGTGTTGGAGTATCTAGTAGGGTCCATAGAATTTTGGTGATAGCTTCAGGGAGCCCTTGTCTTTGAGAGAAATATGTTTATAAGCAACTAGAGACAAAGGAACCCTTGATCCCATTCTTCAAAATCATGCTTAAAGCGATGTTGATTGCCTTGCTGATTCATCTACTTTCAAGCCAAAACCAAATGGTCCTTAAGTGTGTAGAGAACGGTTGCTTTGGTGTTAAGTGTGCGATCCACTTCCTAAACCTTGGATGTGCCCAGTAAATATGAAGCAATAGTAGAAGATTTTTGGCCATAGACAACATCATATGATGATATTTTTTGTGAAACTATGATAAGTGGTGTTGTACCACCATTCAATAAAGCGTAGCCATTAAACCCATTGTGCTATCAATTTAAGGAAAAACCTTGTAAGTAGGTTTCCAAGAATTTGTTGACCACCTCAGTTGAACCTTTTGTTTGGGGTCTGCCCATGCTCAATTGCGTGCCTTGTAGTTTAAATAACTCCTACTAAAATTTGTTGGTGAAGGAGGAATCATCCAATCAAAATTTGACACAATAGAAGTGGGCATGCCATGTAACATAAAATTTGATATATAAAGTATTAAAGACTTTGGCCATTGTGGAAGGCATAAATGGGTGCTATGTGCCACAAAAATGAACATATTTGGAAAAGCGATCAACTACCACCATGATGATCGATTTGTTGCCTACTTTCAGGAGGCCCGGTATAAAATCCATGGAAATGTCAATCTAGATAGTGGATGGGATCGATAGTCGTTGCAATGCCCCGAGATTCTTCATTGTTTCACCCTTGTTCTTTTGACGAGCTTCACATTCAACTACAAAAGTATGGATGTCATTTTTCATGCATTTCTACAAAAAAGAGCATTTATCTTATTTGTAGGTTTTCTAAAAGCCAGATTGATCTGTTGTAGGAGATGAATGTAACTCATCTACCACCCTTTGTTTTAAAGAAGAATTTTGCACTAGAAAAATACATCATTTATATCACAAAGTATCCTACTACTTGTTAAAGTTACAATATCATGAGTCATTCTCCAAGTCAATCTTGTTTGTCAAGATTGAGCCTCGTGTGTCGAGGTAGTGCCTTATAGGAGCCTGAGTTGGACTTAGGAAACTTGGAGAATAATCTTGAGTTGGAGTTAAGAATGAATAAATCTCATGTGTTGAGGTAAGTACTTTGTATGTCAAAGTGATGATGTTGTACAATCTTGCTTGTCAAGGCCAAGGTCTTGTGTGCCAAGACAGATCCTCATCTGTTGAGGTGGTGCCTCATGTGTTGAGGTAATGCTTTGCATGTTGAAGCATGAATGGTGTGTGATGTACTACTAACCATGGTTGAGATATTAAATCTCCTCTAGAGACTGGCCACCTCTAGAGTGAATTACTTTAGCATATGACCACTTGGAATGATAGTAGAACGAGATGATCATATCATTGGGAAAATCTCCTTAGTATATTTGATATGATGATTAATTAAGCTGGCACGTGTGGACCATGCAGATAAGACCAAAGATAAAAATAAGATGTGATAAAATAAGAGAGAATTCGATTTGCTCACTTCAGTGATGATAAAGATTTCAGTTAAATAAAGAGAACTCGAATTGTTAAACTTCAGTGATGATAACAAAGAAGACTTCAGTCAATTAAAGGAGAACTCGAATTGATCACTTCAGTGATGTTAACAAGAAATACTTCAGTTAAAATAGTTAACTAAGTGATAACAAAGAAGATCTAGTTAACTAATTGGTTGCATGACGACACTTGAGCTAAACTAAAAGAAGACACTTGAGTTACGACACTTGCATGACAACACTTAGTTAGCCACCTAACTAAGTGGTCTAGCATCCAGATGGAGGGTGAGTTCATCCTGAAGTTAGAAGATGAAAATAGAAGCCGAAGCATGAGAAGAATATGTGTGTGTGTGTGTGTTATATACATGATTGATGAATTCAATGTGAAGCGAATTCTCTTCTCTCTTGAAGGCAATGCACTTTTCTTTATGCATGATATTATTCTGAGTTTTATTCTTCCATCTCTCTTGCTCTGATATATGCACCAGGATTGTTTGATGTAATGTGATTATTATGAAGCAAGTCATTCTCTGCTATCAATCAATATACTAAGGAATATTTTGCTGGGGTTTTCTCCCTCAAGTTATAGAGCGTTTCCCCAAGTAAGTTTATGTGTTGTATGTGAATGCTTATGTTTATGATTGTTCATTGATTTCAATTACTATTGCAATTGCGAATTAAAGATAAAAAATTAACATGGTATCAGAGCTCAGGGTGTGAAAGAGCTAAGTTCATCAGTCAAGCTTGAGCCTACGTACATCCTGAGTGAGCACAGTACTTAAAGAATAATGGCTTCAATCTCAGTAAGACCAGAAGACCAATTTGAAGGAACTTCGAACTTCAATACTTGCAAGGCCAAGATTCTGAATATCCTGGAAGAGCATGATCTGGATGGATATGTATCTAGTGTTCTTGAACAGCCTACTACTGATGCAAGGTGCACTAAATTCAAGAAGAATCAAGCCAAAGCAAAGAGGATCATTTATGATTCGGTGAAAGAAATTTGATGCCAATGATTACTCCACTGAATACCACAAAGGAATGCTTCGACACTTTGACAAATATTTATGAGAAGAAGGCACCCAGTCAAAAGAGAACATTGAAGAATAAGCTTCATAATCTGAAGATGGAGAAGGGCGAAGTTGTTGCTTCCATCTTTACAAAGATCTCTCAAATAAGAGATCAACTCATGAGTATTGGTGTGACGGTTGATGATGGTGATCTCATACAAACTGTTGTCTATGGCCTTCCATCTTCATGGGAGACATTCTTGGCTGTAGTAAATGGTTGAGAAGTACAACCAAACTTTGAAATATTGTGGCATGATTTCCTACAAGAAGAAGGGTGAATCCAAAGCAAATATACTTCCTCCAAAAAAGAGAACCTTTCTCTTACGGCACGGATGAAGAGAGGGTCACTTTGTAAGAGAATGTTGTGCAAAGAAAAGAGGAAAGTTCAAGGGTGGGTTTCATGCTTCTATTGCTACAGAAGATGAACCTACAAGGAGACAAGGAAGGAGTACTATCTTGTCTCGGCCCTATCTGGATCCATTACCACTAGTGCTGAGACATGGCTGGTGGATAGTGGCACATCTAAACACATGACTGGATATAGGAGCGCCATCAAATATCTTAAGGAAAAGAAGTTCTCATGTCAAGTGGAGCTTGGAGATAATACGACCTATTCGTTCCAAGGAGTTGGATCCACTTCTTTTCAGTTGGATTCAAGATATGTACTACATGTTGATGAAATCTTGTTTGTTCCCAAATTGAAGAAGAACCTCCTGTTTGTTTGAGTTCTAGAAGATAAAGGATTTAGAGTAATGTTTATGGATAATAAAGCGCTCCTGTGGCCTAAGCATGCAGACTTGAACTTTGCATCTATAATTGGAGTTAGAGAGGGAGGTCTCTACAAAATTCTTGGAAATCTCATTCAAGCCATGATCCATGACATACTCAGTCCTTGTGAACTAGGGATAGGAGGCTTGGTCATCTCCATTTCAAAGCGCTACCTGGATTGCAGAAAATGGTAAAAGGTATGCATGTGTTTAAATCTGAATATGGTCGTGTTTGTAGAGGTTGCGCTCTTGTCAAGAACATCAAGAAAAGTTTTCCAAGCAGTACCAAAAGATCCAAATGGATCCTATACTTGATACATTCTGATCTATGTGGTCCTATGTCAGCACCATCCTTGAGTGGTTATATATACTATGTGCTTTTCATAGATGACTTCTCTTGCAAGTCTTGGATCTATTTTTTGAAGGCAAAGAGTGAAACTTTCAACAAGTCTCAAGAGTTTAAAGCATTGGGTGAGAATGAGACTGGAAATCATATTCGTGCTTTGAGATCTAATAATGGAGGAGAGTTCGAGTCTTGTGATTTTAATGACTTCTGCCGAGAGGCAGGGATAAGAAGACAGTTGATTGTACCTTACAACCCCCAACAGAATGGGATTGTTGAAAGAAAGAGCAAAACAATCTATGAGGCTACAAAATCTATGATGTGTGATCAAGATCTTCCCACCTCCTTATGGGAAGAAGCCTTCGACACTGTTGTTTAAATACAGAACAAAAGTCCTCATGCTATCCTGGGATAAAATACTCCTGAAGAGGTTTTCACTAGTGAAAAAACAGATGTTGGACACTTGAATATTTTTGGTTGTCTTGTCTACATTCAAATACCAAAAGAGAAGAGGACAAATATGGATCCATCCGTAAATAAATGAACATTTTGTTGGATCTAGTGAATCCTCCAAAGCTTATAGAAACTATGTTCCTAGACAAATAAATATTGAAGTTAGTAGAGATGTAACATTTCATGATGAGCCTAAAATCAAGCGCTCCAAATACCTTCAGTGTGATTCAGACATGGAGGAGCATGATACTCCTATGATGGAGGATCAAGTTTTGTATTCTCCCCTTTCAGATGTTGAGAGGGAGAAGTCAAAAGAACCTACAAATCTGCTTGATCCTGAAGAACCAATAGAACTGATAGAAAGATCTCTTGATTAACCTCCTACTAAGAGGAGATTTGCATGGTGTCGAGACATTCTGCAAGAGGAAGAAAAGCATGGAACACCATCTGGCACATCCAGAGAGCGAAAGGGACTTGACAGATATGCAGGATATGTAGCTTAGATGAGTCACAACAGTGATTCAGAACCCACCTCATATGAAGAAGTTGTTAAGCAACAAGTATGGAAAGATGTTGTGGTAGAAGAATACAAATCCATCATGAAGAATGGTGTGTGGGAAGTGATTCCTAAACCTGGAGGGAATTCAATAATAACTTCCAAGTGGCTTTATAAAATCAAACATGTAGTTGATGGAAATATTGAAAAGTATAAAGCAATATTTGTGGCTCGTGGCTTCTCATAGAAAGAAGGAATAGACTATGATGAGACATTCACTGCAGTGGCCAGGTACACTACTATTTGAGCCATAATTTCCCTTGTTTTAGTTCTGGGATGGAAACTTCACCAGATGGATGTGAAGATTTCCTTTCTCAATGGTGAAGTTGAGGAAGAAGTATACATACATCAGCAACCTAAGGGGTTTTTAGTTCATGAGAAGGAATCTCATGTATGTAAACTTAAGAAATCCTTGTATGGGCTTATGCAGGCCCCGAGGGCTTGGTATTCAAGTATTGGAAGCTATCTTCAGCGCTTGGGATTCTCCAAAAGTGAAGATGACCCCAACCTGTACTTCAAGGTTGTAAAGAACCAACCACTAATATTGGTTCTTTATGTTGATGACTTGTTCCTTACTGGAGAGGAACAACAGATGGCTCAATGCAAGAGGGAGCTCACTTCTGAGTTTGAAATGAAAGACTTGGGTATTATGCACTACTTTCTTGGTCTAGAAGTTTGGCAAATGAAAGATGAGATCTCTCTTTCTCAAGGAAAGTACACAGTTGATGTGTTGCACAATTTTGGTATGATGGATTGTAAATCCATGTCTACACTAATGATTTATAATCTGAAGAAACTACATGAGTCAAATTCTGTATAGGATCTAGTGGATCCCTGTTGGTTGTGGAGCCTAATCTTCTTAATTCAAAGATGTTGGTGTTTCAGCCGTGTTTGTACCCCGGTTTTACATGATATGCAGGTGGACTGTACACTAATATCAGCGGGGGGTGTGGGGGGGCATAGCCCCCCCCATGGGGGTCCTGGGGCCAGCGGGACCCCGACGGGGGTTCGGGGGCAGCAACCCCGAGAAAGGGGGTTCGAGGGTGAAGCCCCCGAAATAAATTTTATGGGTTTTTTTGTTGGCTAACAATTTACAGGCCCATCGTATTGGGTATCCCATAATATTTTCCCATGGTAATTCCCTTTAAAAGGAAAACATTCAAATATGACTATGTAATGTATTGTAGCATTGTAAATATCTCTATGATTGTTTAAGACATACTGAGAGAGATTGAAGAGGAAGTTGCAGCGGATGTGTTTCAAGTTGTATCATTTCATTTGTTGGATGGTATAATAATAAAGGACTGGAAATTTCTCTTTGGACATAGTCCAGATTGGATGAACCACGTTATATTGGTGTCTCTCTTGTATTGTGTTTATATGATTTATATTTGCATCTTGTTTATTGTTATTTCTCTACGATCTTGTTTTTTCTAACAATCCTACCATGTATAGACAGCTCATTGGTTCATTGATGTATTTGATACATAGTATACCAGACATATGTTATGCAATGAGTATCTTGAGTCAGTTCATGTCTGATCCAATACATGGAAATTGGGTTGCTGCCAAGCATGTGCTTAAATACCTTCGAGGTACTATTGCTTATGGACTCAGATATGCTCCCAATGGAGGAGTGATGCTACTTGGTTATGCTGACTCTGACTGGGGTGGTAGTTTTGTGGAGCGAAAGAGTACATCTGGATTTTGCTTTAGCTTGGGATCAGCTATGATCTCTTGGTCCTGCAGGAAGCAGGGATTTGTATCCCAGAGTACTATAAAAGCATATTATATTGCAGCTAGTACCACCAGCCAAGAAGCTGTGTGGCTTAGGAAGCTTCTTGCTGGGTTGTTCGGTGAGAAGCTTGAGACTACTATCATTCGCTCTGACAATCAGAGATACATCAAGCTCTCATAAAACCCTATGTTTCACGACAGATCGAAACACATTGAGATGAAGTACCACTCATCAAAGACATGGTCTAGAGAGGTGCCATAAGACTTTAGTACATTGCTACTAATGAGCAGATAGCATATATGTTGACTAAGCCTCTATCTGTGATGAAGTATAGCTACTTCCAAGACAAGTTTGGGATGGAGAGAATGCCTCCCTCACTGAGAGGAAGTGTTAAAGTTACAGCATCATGAGTCATTCTCCAAGTCAATCTTGTGTGTCAATATTGAGCCTCATGTGTCGAGGTAGTGCCTTATAGGAGCTTGAGTTGGACTCAGGAAACTTGGAAAAGAATCTCGATTTGGACTTAAGAATGAATAAACCTCATGTGTTGAGGTAAGTACTTTATATGTAAAATTGATGATGGTGTACAGTCTTGCTTGTCAATGCTAAGATCTTGTGTGTCAAGACAGATCCTCATGTGTTGTGGTGGTGCCTCATGTGTTGAGGTAATGCTTTGCATGTCGAAGCATGAATGGTGTGTGATGTACTACTAACCATGGTTGAGCTATTAAGTCTCCTCTAGAGACTGGACAACTCTAGAGTGAATTACTTTAGCATATGACTACTTGGAACGATAGTAGAACAAGATGATCACATCATTGGGAAAATCTCCTTAGTATATTTGATATGATGATTAATTAAATTGGCACATGTGGACCATGTAGATAAGACAAGAGATAAAGATAAGATGTGATAAGATAAGAGATATTTCGATTTGACGGTAGTTCGCCTTGGGTTGTTTTGTCGTTTTTTGGAACTGTGCCGGTGATCTGGGGGTTTTGGTAGGTTTTGCTGCTGTGCTTTGGGGTTCAGGCTTTGGTGGTGGAAGTGGACATGGCAGCCTTCTCTGGTGACCAGCTGGAGGCTTAGGTTGGATGGGGGGTGCCAGGTGGAGGGCAGATGGAGGGACAGGATGGAATCTCTTTGCTGGGGCCTGATGGTACTGTTTCAACCGGGTCGCGGCAGGTGAGGCCGTACATTGGGTTCTCATCCTCGGATTATCTGACACCTTCTTCACAAAACTTGCTGCCGGAAAACCTGGATATTGATGGAATGCCAGTAGATTTGCTGGGTAGTTCGAGTTGGAGGGAGGCTGGAGTCTTTTTTGCTCGGAATCTAGGGTTCCCGGTGTCTGATCTACAGGAGGGTTTTGAAGCAGCGGTTGGTTTCGAACAGATTGCGGATGAGGTTGTGGCACGACAGGTTCAGCATCTGATTGGGACGGATTGTGGTGGTATTGGAGGGGCTGTGAGAGTGCCACTGGAGATCTCTGAACACCGTGGCTTTGATAGCCCTTCTGCGGCGTTTGAGCCTCCGAAGGTTAAGGAGGGGATTGCATCGGGGATTGGGGCTGCTTGTAAAAAACCCTGTAGGCGTCGGAGGAGGAGCTGGATTAAAACCCGCATTGTGGGTAGTTATGCTGTAGGCGAGGATATTGCCTGGGATCAAGTCCTTGAGATGTCTCGTTTGACGCTGGTGGGAAGGGTTATGGGCAGAATTTTCGCACGCTCTACTGTGATGGAATGGGTGGATACACACTGGCGCGAGGTGTTAGGCTACACACCTGTGGTGGACATGTTGCTTCGGGGGTGGTTTGCGGTGGTACTACAATCTGAAGCTGATGTGCGCAAAATTCTTGTCAGGAATTGGCACTTGAATCATTCACCGATTTTGTTGAAGCCTTGGCATCCACTCTTCGATGCTAGTCGGGAGCGAGTGGATTTGACTCCGGTGTGGGTTAGATTGCCGGGACTTCCTCTACATTTCTGGGATATTTGCCATTTCCGTAAGATTGGGGATATTCTGGGCAACTTTCTGGAGGCTGATCTCTCCTTTATGGAGACGCATTACAAACAAGTTGCAAGAATTCTGGTTAATTTAAATATCCGTGATGGTCTACCGGAGGTCATTAATCTGGAATGGGGGCCTGTAAGTATTCCACAGATGCTGGATTATGAGAATGTGCCCTTCAGATGCCGGCGGTGTCATGTCTATGGACACCCGGCGACTTAATGTCATCTTTCGGATCGCACTCCTATTGGGGGGAGCGATATCTCATCTGGTAAGGATTTTATGGAAGAACGACAGGTCCTGGTGAACAAAGAACCGTCGCCTGTGATGGAGGATTCGGGAGGTGACCGGATTGACGAGGCTTTGGAACCTATTGGTCAGGGAACAGCTGCGGTACGGGTCATTCATGCTGATCTCAACGAAAAACTTGCAGATGACATTCTTGGTTCCGAGTCAGTGGCTGTGGTTGATGTGCCGGAACCATTTTTTTCGGGTATTCCTTCTTTCCCATTATCATCCTCTGTAAATTTTTATATCAATCGGTGTTCTGTTGATGGGTCTGATTGGGTAGAGGGACTGAAGCATTTATCCATATCAAGATGTGATGAGACTCTTCCCACTAATATCACTTCGTATGGGAGTTTCAATTACACGGTGGGTGAATCTTCTGTTCCCAGCTCTGTTTTGTCTCCTCTTCTATTGGAGGACAATGTGAAAACTATTGAACCGGATCCTGGGAAGGTGGAGGTGTATTCCGAGCCTTCCTCACCCGAGTCATCTGCTTCTGGATATAACCTCCGTTCTTGTACTAAGATTTCTGGGGGGGGTTTAGGAAAATTGAAGGTGCCGGCTCGGAGAGGAAGAGGTCGCAGGTCTCACTTATCAATGGCTCAGAACAGGGCCAGAATGGACCTTCGGGAGGGGAAACAGGTCTCGATTGAGAGGGCACTTAGAGCAGTGAATGCCCGGACGAATGTTCGGATATGAAGATTATGTCATTTAATTGTCGTGGTCTGGCTGGGCCTAAAAAGAAATCAGCCTTCATGAGGGTGCTTACTCTTGAACACCCTGATGTGATTTTGCTACAAGAGACCTTAGGTTTAGGTGTTATCATCAAGGAGAAATTGGAACTATGGATGGCTAGTTGGACCTTTGTGACTCTGGATGTTAGGGGTCGCTCTGGGGGGTTGGCTGTGGGATGGAAGAATTGTGCGTTTAAACGGCTTAATGCTTGGGGGATGGCATCTGTATTGGGAGCTGAACTTCTCTCAATTGACTTGGGTTCTTGCTTCACTGTGGTAAATGTCTACGGGCCCTATGCAAATAGAGCTCCTTTCTGGGATTCTCTACTGCAGGACAGGTTCCTGGATGGTGATTCGGTTGTGGTGGGGGGTGATTTTAATTTTACTTTAGGGCAAACTGAAATTTGGGGCCCTCAAGCACTTGTGGATCCATTGGCAGGATACTTTCAACAGATGCTGGTACGTAACAACTTATTGGATATTGAACCTATCAAGCTGAAACCCACTTGGAGGAATAACAGGAGTGGAGAGGCTCGGGTGGCAAAGAGACTGGACCGGTTCCTAGTGGCTGAACAATTGGTGGACAGGTTTCTTCATATCAGGCAGTGGGTTGGGAGTGGGGGGGATTCTGATCATTTCCCTATCTTTCTTGAGATCAGAAGAGGCCCTATCAATCCACCTAGCTCTCTAAAGTTTAATAAGAACTGGCTTAGTGACGATTCTTTCAAATGTCTCTTTCTGGATCTTTGGAGGCCATATGATGTGGATCATGAACGTACTGGGGCTTTTCAGTTCGCGGAGAACATTCATCGATTAAAAGGAGCTATTAAAGGATGGGCTATTGAAAAGAAACGTAGGGAGGATAGTGAATTGAAACTGATAGAGGATGAACTACTACAGATCTATGAAGGGGATGGAGGGGGTCTAATGTCAATGGAATCCAAGGCTGAAATGGTCAGGCTGGAAGGAAGAAGAAATAACCTTTTGATGGAAAAGGAAGAAACCTGGAGACTTAAGAGTAGGGCGATCTGGCTGGAATGTGGGGATGAGAATACTAAATTTTTCCATGCTTACGCCAGGGGGAGGAAGGCGGTCAATACTATATGGAGCTTGAAAGATGAAGCAGGCACTGAACATTTTGATTTTGAAGGCAAAGCTAGATGCGGGGTGGGTCATTTCCAGAACCTCTTTAAGGCTCCAGCACAGGCTTCTATTGCAGAAGTTATTAGGATCGCCCATTTTTTTCCACGTTTTGCTGTGGAGGAGGATGACAGGAGACTGATGGGTGCTGTTACTGAGGAGGAATTAAAGGAGGTCCTTGGAAGTTTTCAAAAAGACAAGAGCCCCAGGCCGGATGGATGGTCTGTTGAATTCTTTATGGAACTGTATGAGATTGTGGGGTTGGATCTTTTACAGGTGGTAGAAGATACTCGCATGAATGGGAAGTTACCTGCAAGTTTCAATTCTACCTTTATAGCTCTCATACCAAAGACCGATAATCCGGTTACTCTCTCTGAATTCAGACCTATTTCATTGTGCAATTGTATCTACAAGATTGTTGCGAAGGTCATTGCTCGGAGACTCAAGGTAACACTTTCTGAACATATTTCAGATGAACAATTTGGTTTTCTTGATGGTCGTCAGATACATGAGGCTATAGGGGTGGCCCAGGAAGGACTACACAGCATGAAGACGAGGCATATCAAAGGAGCTATACTTAAAATTGATTTGTCCAAAGCATATGATAAGGTGAGTTGGATTTATATCCGGCTTCTTCTAACACATTTGGGCTTTGGTATCAATTTTATTCGATGGATCATGTCTTGTATTACTACTGTATCATTCTCTGTTTTATTGAATGGAGCAGCCACTCCCTTTTTTCATGCGGAAAGGGGCCTTCGGCAAGGCTGCCCACTTTCCCCACTACTCTTTCTGCTGGTGGCAGAAGGTCTGAGCAGGGCTTTAATTGATGCTAAATTACAGGGGAGATTTCTGGGCATTGCTATTGGGGAGCTGTTATATGTTACTCATCTGTTATTTGTGGACGACATTATCATCTTCTGCTCAGGAGATCGAAGGGATACTCGGACTTTGAAGGAGATCATGGATCTGTTCTCAAAATCTACGGGGATGGATATTAATGCTGATAAATCCACTATTACTACCCATTTGCTGCGGCCGGATGAAGAGCGGGCACTCTTTGAATCTTTTCCTTTTAAATTATCTAATCTTGACGATGGATTGAAATATCTGGGCTTCTCCCTAAAAGCAAATGTATACCTAAAGAAGGATTGGAGATGGCTCATAGGTAAGGTGGAGAAAAGATTGAATGTTTGGAGTCACAAGTGGATGTCGAGAGCTGGCAGGTTGGTTCTGGTTAAGGCCGTCTTAGAAGCTATTCCAGTTTATTGGATGTCTTTGTCTTGGATACCCAAAGGAATTCTTGAACACATCAGGCGGTTATGCTTTAGATTTCTTTGGAGTGGTAAGAAGGAGGAACAGGTAACCCCCTGGGTCAACTGGAAGCGGATTGCTGTACCTAAAGGTCTTGGGGGATGGGGATTAAAAAATATCTTTCTGTTTGCTCAGGCGTTGGCAGCTAAGGGAGGCTGGAGACTTATCAAGACTGATAGCTTATGGACCAGGGTTATAAAAAGGAAATATCTATCAGACATGAGTTTGGATGATTGGATTAGGAGCCCGCGGAAATCACATACAGGGGGATCCGTGATCTGGAAGGCTGTGGTAAAATCTTTTTCACTGGTGGAGGATAATCTGGCGTGGAATGTGGGTAATGGAGAGATGGTGAGAGTTGGCAGAGATCCTTGGATCGAGAGCGATCTTTTACACTTACTACCTGAACATGTTGTAGTCACGCTGGAAAATAGGGGCATTCTAACTCTTAACCATTTGGCTGATCAGCGACCAGATGATCCGTGGATACAACACTGGAAATCTGCGCATATGTTGGGCTTGGGGGAACCTGAGGCTGGTTATTTGAATAACTACATTAGTGGATTGAATAGGGCTAATATACACCTTACAAACCAGGCGGATGAACTGACTTGGGAACTAGACCCGGCGGGGGTTTACACACCAAAGTTGGGGTATATTGTGCTAAGTACAGAAGCAGCTGATAGGGATGAGGTCTGGTGGTGGAGCTCACTGTGGAAACTTAAATGCCCATAAAAAAATAGACTTTTTATGTGGTGTGCTTTAATGAATCGAGTTCCGACATGGGATCTTCTGCAGAAGAGAACTTTCCAGGGACCGGGTTGGTGTGTGTTGTGTAAGAGGGAATTGGAAACAGTATCACACCTCTTCATCACTTGTTCTTTCACGATTGCTGTCTGGAAAGAATGCACAAAACTGGTCGGTTATGACTATAGATGGGATGGTATTTCTGTGGATGATGCATGGGCGAACTGGTGGAGACGTGCATTTAATAAAAAACTGAAGACTTTACCTCTGTTGATCATCTGGGGGATATGGCTGGCTAGGAACGGGGCTATTTTTCTGGATAAACCATGCTTACCGGAAATTGTATGTGCAAGGGCGGTGGGCATCTTTGAAGCATGCCCGGAATATATAAGGGCTGCTAAACAGAGACGTACCATGGAAGTGGAGATTGATAAAACAATTCCTTGGGGGTTTTTTGACGGAGCTCCTAGTAATGAGATTTGTGGTGGGGGAGCTATCTTATATCTTTCAGATTCACACTTCTTTACTCTCACTATGGGACTTGGAATGGGATCCAATAACTTTGCTGAAGTCATGAGTTTAAAGTTACTACTCATTTTTGCTTCTGAGAGGGGTATCTCTAGGCTGGCAGTTTATGGAGATTCCATGAATGCTATAAATTGGACCAATCAAACTCAAGCCTGCAGAGTTCTTAGACTTGCAAATGTTCTTAATTCTATTCAGCTGATCAAACAGTCATTTGACACATTCACATGCCGGCATGTTTATAGGGAAAATAACATGCAAGCAGACCAGGTTTCCAAAGAAGGGCAGCTCATGGCTTTTGGCACTTGGAAAGTAGATGAAGAGAATGTTGGACAGAGATCTGAGTTCTACCACAGACCTTACATTGATATATGATGAGTATATATGATTAGCAGTTTGGCATAACAGGTTTTTTGTATAAATCATATGAAGCTGCAAAAGCAAAACAGTCCGTTGGGACAGAACTAGTTTTTTTTGGATAAAACTGGGAAGAAACAAAATATGCATTTTGAAAGCAGACGTAACAGTCTCATCAAGTGAACCTTTTCTGGACTTGGATAATTCACTGATACAGTGAATACTGAATGTAATTCTGATCTCTTTGGATGAATGGAATTATGCTTTTTTTCTTTTGAAAAAAAAAGAGATATTTCGATTTGCTCACTTTAGTGATGATAAATACTTCAGTTAAATAAAGAGAACTCGAATTGTTAAACTTCAGTGATGATGACAAAGAAGAATTCATTCAATTAAAGGAGAACTCGAATTGATCACTTCAATGATGTTAACAAGAAAGACTTCGGTTAAAAGAGTTAACTAAGTGATAACAAAGAAGATCTAGTTAACTAAGTGTTTGCATGACAACACTTGAGTTAAACTAAAAGATGACACTTGAGTTACGACACTTGCATGACGACACTTAAGTTAGCCACCTAACTAAGTGGTCTAGCATCCAGATTGAGGGGGAGTTCATCCTGAAGTCAGAAGATAAAATTAGAAGGCGAAGCATGAGAAGAATATATATATATATATATATATATATATATATGTTTGTATGTATGTATATGTATATGTATATGTATGGATGTATGTATGTATGTTATACAGGATTGATGAATTCAATGTGAAGCGAATTCTCTTCTCTCTTGAAGGAAATACACTTTTATTTGTGTAGGATATTATTTTGATTTCTATTTTTCCATCTTCTCTCTTTCCCTGATATATGCACCAGGGGTGCTTGATGTAATCTACTTATTGTGAAGCAATTCATTCTCTATTATCAATCAATATACTAAGGAATATTTTGTTGGGGTTTTCTCCCTCGAGTTATAGAGGGTTTCCCCAGGGTACATTTATGTGTCATATGTGAATGCTTATGTTTATGATTGTTCATTGATTTCATGTACTGTTGCAATTCTGAATTAAAGATAGAAAATTAACACTATCAAGTATAGCCATTGAGATCTTCAAGTCTATATGGTTTGAAACACCATCTCATTCACCAACCATTCTTGAGGGGCTTTTGGAAGCCAATCTAATATGGGGAGCAATAAACGAAAGAGAGATCATTTCGCCTCACATTCGCTAGAGAAGGCATTGACCAACACATTTATTTTTTCGTTCTTGTATATGATCTCATAATGATACCTACACATCTTAGTGACTCACTTGTGCTACTCAGGGGATGATAAGCTCCATTCCATAAAATACTTCAAATTATGATTGACTGCCTTGATTGATAGGTGCCTCCTAATGAGATACGATTTCCAAGTATCAGTTGCGTGAAGGATGGCCATCATTTCTTTCTCATAGGGGGACTTTTCCAAATTTCAATCACACAATTTTACTAGTGAATGTCAATGGGTGCCCCTCTTACATCAGCATTGCTCCCAAACCTCTACCTAAAGTGTCACATTCCAAGACAAAATTCTTACTGAAATCAAGCACCGCTAATATAAGTGTAGTACACATGGTTTCCTTTAAAGTTGAAAATGCCTGCTCTACAACATCATTCTATACAAATACATTCTCTTTTAGCAAGGCGGTTAAGGGGGCTACAATTCACCCACATTTCTTCCCAAACTTTCTATAGTAGCCTATAAGGCCCAAAAAATCACATATGATTTTAAAAATACTCAATTTTCATAGGGTCAAGTTGCATCCCATCTTTATTGATGATGTGACCCAAATATTCCACTTCAAAAGCATAAAAAATGCATTTTCAATGTTTGAAGGACAACTCTTTATACCAAAGGAATTGGAGGGCTTTATCAACATGCTCTACATGTGCTTCCAAGGTTTTTCTATAAATTGGGATACCATCAAAGAATACATGCACAACATTTCACAAGGAGGGATGAAAAATCTTGTTAAAGAGGCTCTGAAAGGTGGATATGACTAAACATAGAACAAAAGGAATTTTAAAAACTCATTATGTTCTTCATAGTGATTTCATTGTGCCTCAAGCAAAGGTCTAGTTTAGTGAAGAAATTGGAACCATGAAGCTCATCCAAGAGATCACCACTAAGTAGGATGGGAAATTTGTTTTCGATGGTCAACTTACTAAATGCATGGAAATCAAAACATGTGCACCAATTGTCTTCTTTCTTCAATATCATTACTACTAGGGAGAGTAAGGGCTAGTATTGGGACTAATGATGTCAACATCCAACAATTTTTGAATAATCTTTTCAATTTCATTATTTTGGTTAAAAGGGTGCTTACAACGATGCACAATGGATGGTTGATTGCTTGCAATCAATGGAGTTCCATGATCATGCTCACCATGGGAAGGGGGTAATCCATGGGGAGTTTCAAAAACCCATTGATTTGTAGTCATGACCAACTGCAAAACAAGGTTAATTCCTTGTGGTGCATTGTCCACAACTTGGATGGCATTAAATTGGGCAATAATGTTAGAGTGGACTTTCTATAAGAGCATTTCCATATACTGAGAAATAATAATTTATGGGGAGCCATACATAGTCCCTTAAGGGTATGTTTATGACACCCCTTAGTGAAGCTCATATATAACACCTTGATATCCATGGTAACATAACCCAATATTCTTAACCATTTTCTGTCTATCACTACATCATAACCAACCATTTCAATAGTGAATATGTGGTATTTTAGCTCATAGCCTCCCATTTGAAATCACACATTCTCACAACACTTGCCACACAATTTCATCATAGTGCTATTAGCTATAATAATTTGAAAACTATGCATGATATGGACATAACAATGGGTTTCTTCTATGACTCGACAATGCATAAAATTGTGGGTGCTTCCACTTTCAATTAAAATAATCACTTTTTGGTGCATCATTATAACACCCTGTTTTTTACCCCAATATGTAAATATTGATGAAAAGGCTACAAGCCAGATATGAATGGTCTAGCATGACCAAATTATGTAAATATGTAAATTTTCACTTTTTAATCATAAAATCCATGACTACTGCAAACTAAATGACGGAGAAGATATGGGGGGCTATCATTCCACAAGAGGGAAGGTGAGAGGGGGGGGTTGGAAGGGAGATGACCTTAGTGACTTAGGAGTTAAGTCATTATCCTTAATATTCATTTATTCTAAGTTTTATTAATCCCTCTTTATAAAATTTCATTAACCATAATTTTGGGTTAATTATCCTAAGCTTGGGTTTAGAAGGGAAAAAGGTGTCCAACCCCATGTATGCCATTTGTTTAGTTTCTATCATCCTTCATGCCACTTGGCTAGTTCTCAACATGCATATAATTATTGAGAAATAGTCCATTCTGGCATCATTCTCCCATTTTGGAGCCATCATCTTTGGTCAGATCTAAACCACCATTGACCATACCACCATCACTCGTACCACCATCACCTGTACTATATATTGGAGCCATATTGAGACCAGGTGAGTTCCCTGGAGTCCCGACACGGAGACTTCCTGGTCAGTCTGTGCTAGAGCCCTAGAAGAGAATTGGGTAACAAACCCGATGGACCGTTAACTAAGCTAAGGGAGCCTCATTCCTTGGGTTGTGTAGGATGACCCCATTCCTTGGGTTGTGTAGGATGATGGGGAAGGAGTACTAGTGGATTGGGATAGTTGTAGCAGGAAAAACCATTACTTTCTTTTGGTTTAATAGACCGAGCTCAGGGGTGGACTATCAAAGGAAGATATCGATTGACAGAGCCTATAGCTGGAAGGAACCTCCTTGGTCTGCAGTTAGTCGGTTTATATTTTCATATAAGTATCCACCTGTGTATAAAATGTGTTGTGTTTATCTTTGAAATGTGTTTAACGTAATTATTGTTATATGATGATTTAATTGCATGAAATTATTGGCATTGTGTGACTGCACTCAAGTAGAATTTTCCTGCAATAACTATGTATATGCATATATAAATTTTGAGTGATCATTTCATGCATTTAATTCTGCTGTAAATATTTAATTTAAGCAATGGAAAAATGAAATGGAATATCATAAGTGTTTTCGGCTAATTTTGGTTGTTTTATGAACCCAATGGCATCATGAGGACACTAGGTACATGACAGATTGGTATCAGAGCCCAAGGTTACAGCCATGGGACTGTATCGGCCAAATTTGAATTTTACAACCAAATTACAAGTTGCACAGGAAGTATTTGACGAAATGCACCAGAGAAAATATTGGTGAAAACCGTGTTTAATCCTTCCATGGTTCAATTCAAAAGGAGTCTATGGTGCAAAATGTGAATATAGTCGAATCTGGGTGAAATTATGCATCAAGGTCGAAAAATTGTTTGTTCTGTTAACTAACAAGAAAAGACAGGAATACCCAATTTTGTTGGTTGATAGAATCATTTCTAGTATTGGGAGAGACTAGCTATAAATTTGGGTTGGCCACCTGTTTATGAAGAAATTTCCATGTGTAATTTCCGTAGAGCCACCTGTCAAAAATTTGAATTTTGAGAATTTTTGAAAATTTAAAATAAAAATAAAATTTGTGGACCCCCAAGCACCACATGAACGGTGTGACATGGAGGTACCATGCACATTTTAGATGAGGTGGGACCGCCACATGGGTGAGAGGTTGTGATGTGTACCAACCACATCGACTAGGCATTAGAGACCAATTCGAAGGCTTATAGGACTATAGCACCTGAGTGCTAGTCCAATGAGCCATGTGATCAAGGGGCAAGAACCAAGGGCTAGTTAGAAAGGAGCTAAACACCATAGAAAAATGTGATCGATCAGAGGCGTTATGATTGATAGTTGTGGTGTATAGTGCACTAACAACTTACACACTGGTTAATGGTAGGTGGGTGAGCCATTAGGAAAATACCGCCTAACCTTGTGATGGATTTTTACTGGCAACAGCTCCAATGACCCCCTTTCCAAAACCACTTCCTCATCAAACAGTTACCACTTTGGTAATGGAATATTGCCAAGGTATTTCCGCCCAAGGGAATGTGGTAGCGACTAGGTGACGTAATGGAGGATGACCTGGACACATCACAAAATGACACATAGGATCATTGAACACATCAGTAGACACATATCATGACATGTCAGCACCCTGCCACGTAAGCATCATGCCACGCCAGCAAGAAAAAATTAAAAATAAAAATAAAAAGTAAGCCTATATCCAAAAAAATCTTCGGCCATAATAGGAGCAGATTATTTTAGAAATCGATGAGACTTTCGTCATTTTGATTCTATTTATAGAGGCTACATGATTTCCAGTGAGGAGCAAAGACCCATTCTGCTTCAATTTTGCAGAAATCTCAGTTTCATGGGTTTTGAAGGTGTGTAGCCCGAGGATGGACGGGGGGGGCGATTGAGGCCCAAATTTTCATGGGGTAGTCATCATTTAGGCACATAGATAACTCTGGACCCTTGAGGACAAATTCAAAAAGATGTGAATTCGGGAGATAAAAGAAGGCCAAAATCCACTATTTGGGCGTGTGAAAGGTCGATTTTTGAAAACTTGGAGGCAAAAGTGGCCCAAGAACTCATAACCATAAAATTTTCCAATTTTGACATTTTGTCTACTCATTGAACATAACAACTCTTCTTAGAGGTTATTTCTCCATAAATGTTTAGTTTGTGAGAAAGCAATTTTCAATGAAAATTCTAAGTCTAGAAGAATTGCAGAAATTAAAAATTGGTGATTCCAATATTTTATAAAATTTGATGGAAATATCATATTTGAACATTGAATATGTTTGGGTACTCACCATCATATGGGCTATTAGCTCCCGATATAAAAAAAAAAAATCCACTTCCTTATTGTTTCTACAAGTCTCAGAAGTTGGTTCTTCAGAATAACTGCAGTTACAGAAACAAGGTCAAATTGGACAAAATGACAGATATAACTTTTAATTGTGAAATTGGAATTGAACAAGGATATAGTCATTGGAAAGAGTATCAATAGAAGATTAAGAATAATGAACCTGATTATCAATCAGTATTTCCTAATTTTCCATAAATCTAACAGAAATGGGGCCTATAGCTTAATTTGGCAAAAGTTATCAAAATGACATTTTCCAAGATTCTTTTTGTTTTGTGCATTAAAAAAAAAACTATTGAATGATACATCATTATATTTAAAGACATTAGAATACATCTATAACCTTATAAAAATCATCTAAAATTTGGATGTGTGCTAGCATAGGATACTATACCCATAGAATGTAAACTCTTATAATGATCATCCAAAAAGAGAGCAATGTTCATGGGCCACTTTGAAGGTGCAACCTTCAAATGATCAAAACTCCATATAAGAAAATACTTGACAAAATATTATGTAGCCTTTTACCTATATAAATGGTTTCCTACTAGAAAAACCCTAATCATTAGTGGTCACATAAAAAAATGAGTGCCAACCATCTAGCGAGCCTTATTTGATAAAAACAACATCATGCATTGACTAACCACACATCAACTACCTAATGGAACTTATTCAAGGTGGCTTCACACATTAATTGATTAACTTCTAAGTACCCAAAAGTAGGGAGGCTAGGGTAGAGCCCTTACAACAAAGAAGTGGTTGGAGAGTAGTAATTGGGAAAAAACTTAAAGGATCATAAAGTCTATTCCCAAGGTGGATGACTTGAAGTTTATTACATATTTGAATACCATCACATTACTAGATAGGTAGTAATAACAAAATCCCCTTCTCTAAGAGTTAAAACATATGTTTCCAAAAATATGACTAGAGCATATTGGATTTATTAAGAGTTATTATATTCTTGAAAAAATCATCATGGTATCAAAAGGCATGGGATGGGCTAGATGTATGGACCACAATGTTTTGTTTATTAAGATTGATTTAATTATGGCCTGTGATGGGTTGGAGTGGCCTTTTATCTTAGTTAGGCAAGCTTGGGCCCTTCTTTCTCGAAGTAGACAAAATGGTTTTGCAGACTTTGGTTTCTCTTTCCATCAACATATCCATCAAAATATTTACCCTTAGTGCCTACCATAAATTTCACATTGGTTGAAGTGTCAATATAACTCATTGCAAAACAAGTAGCCCAAGGTCTCATTAGAATAATTTCTTTTCTTCAGCAAAAAAAACGCTAATTAGTGAATGGCCACATTTTAGATGACCCATTCCTTACCAGTTTAGAGGAACAAGAACTTGGGAAAAGTAATGGAATGTTTGGATATTCTTATGCACAACTCGAGACTCCTTAGTATGCTAAAATTCATTGTTACAAGCATGTCAAATATATTTTAGCATTGAGTAGAGGTTGATCCTTTATCTAATCCATCCAATTCTTCAAGTTTTAGGGTATCTACATTGCTTTTCAATTTTCACCTATACAACTTTGGGATGTAGTGATTCGTGGAGTGGAAAGGAATGTAGTGATTCACAAAGTAGAAATGCATTGCTTGTTTTTGTTTGCAATCTGAGTTACCAATTGATTTCCTATTGTGGCTTTGCCAGCCTCTTGTGCAAGGGACAGGAGGAGTGGAGAATGTCCAGGTGGAAATTGGCTTTTGCAGGATTGATAGAGTTAAGAGCATTTCTTTTTTAATAGAGAGGGAATTCGGCTTTGTGGTGAACTAGGAGCTACAAGCTTCGGGGTCTTTTCACATCTTTCTTAGGAAGGTGGATTCATGTTTGTTGGCATCCTTGCACTAGTTTGTGAGGCATCCTTGTACATTTCTACAATTCTCTTTTCTACCCTCCATAATGAAGGTTGAGATGGATTTAGCACACAAATTGTAGGAGTTGTCTATCCAAATTTGGGATACTAAAGCTAATATCAGAGCTAATCTATACTAGATGAACTCTCAATTGAAAGGGGTTTTGGAAGTTGTTACTCAAAACACTACTCGAACTAATAACTTAGATCTGCAACTGGACAAAGTGGAAGGAAATATGCGTATAAGTGAAACTCATGTGTTGGGCTTAGACCATTGCCTAGATGAAGTGGAAGGTAATATCAAGTCATGTGCAGCACAACTGGAAGCCTTCGAGAAAACTTTGGATCATAGTGAGTATTTACTGGTGGGTCAATTCTCCACGCTATCTAATCTTGTTGGAAGCAAGGATAATGAAGATATTTATGTTTAGGAGCTATCTCTTGTTTTTGTCAACATATCCAGCTGAGAGCAACAAACAAATGACAAGGTCATGGTCAATGGTCACAATACCACTTAGCTCTTTCTCTACCTAGTTTTTTATGTTTTATGTTTTCAAGTTATTACCCGGCCAGTATGTCAAACTCTATAGTAGCATAGTAGTTAATAGCCCTATGTTAATAGTTCCTAGATTGTGGTCAAACTTTTATAAACATATTACTATAAGATAACTGTTAGAACCAATTTTGGATTGATGTAATTTTTGTTGTTGATTTCTATCAACCTTTTACAAATGAAAACTTACCCGTTGTTAAAAAGAATGAACCCACATTTCTCCCTTACAAGTATTACTTTATAAGTTGACACATTCTCATTTAATTCTATCATATGATATCCTTGATCATAACTCTTATCTCAAGTTACCAAGAGTATAACCAGCATAGATCCATCGTAAACCCATAACTATTAAGCATCAAGAGGGATCCAATTTCTTGAGGTGTAAATTTTTTACCTTAAATTTTTTACACAACAAGAAAAAATTTACACCTCGAGAAATTGGATCTCTATTGGTGCTTAATAGGTCGGGGTAATTACTTTTTATTTTTTATAAGTTGTGAGCCAGCATGTGAATGTAACATGACAAACGTGACATGATGCAATAACACTTATCTTTCACACCCAGCTTCTAATCTCTTACAAGTCTTATTTTAAGAAATATATGCTCTATCGTCTCTTCATTTTCTTGAATGTTACTACTTCAATGTACTTGTTCAAAAGAAATTAGATCTAAATTTAAAATCATCTCAAAAATCGGTCCTACCTTTACTAGAGTTTAGAGCAAGAGACTTGGGCTCTAAACTCATCAAATAGATATAGCAATATATGCACTAAAGTTTGAGAAGACTATATTCTTAACTCTTCAACATTAATGAGATTTTTTTTTTATCTAACAAAATCATAATTAGGCTTGAGATAACAAAAGAAACTTTCAATAAAGGAAAAGGCCACAAATTCTTAAAACCCCAAACATCCAACCAAGAATCATTAAAGATAGTGTTTACTTTAAAAATTCAACGTCCACCATCCACACCTTTACTTTTGAATTTAATATTGTGAAAGGTTGTAGACTAAATGCTTTACAAAATTGTCCTTTTCAAACCACTTACAATAACCATTTTGGTTTTGATGCAATAATAGATTTTATAAGTTGACACTTTACAATTTGGATGCAATGGGTGTATTGAAACCTATTATTTTTCACTTAATTAAATACAAACTTTTGATGCAATAATAAACTTTATAAGTTAATTCATTGTTCCATAGAAAAACAGCAATTTAATGAGATTTTTTTTATCTAACAAAATCATAATTAGGCTTGAGATAACAAAAGAAACTTTCAATAAAGGAAAAGGCCACAAATTCTTAAAACCCCAAACATCCATCCAAAAATCATTAAAGATAGTGTTTACTTTAAAAATTCAACGTCCACCATCCACACCTTTACTTTTGAATTTAATATTGTGAAAGGTTGTAGACTAAATGCTTTACAAAATTGTCCTTTTCAAACCACTTACAATAACCATTTTGGTTTTGATGCAATAACAGATTTTATAAGTTGACACTTTACAATTTGGATGCAATGGGTGTATTGAAACCTATTATTTTTCACTTAATTAAATACAAACTTTTGATGCAATAATAAACTTTATAAGTTAATTCATTGTTCCATAGAAAAACAACAATTTAATGAGATTTTTTTTATCTAACAAAATCATAATTAGGCTTGAGATAACAAAAGAAACTTTCAATAAAGGAAAAGGCCACAAATTCTTAAAACCCCAAACATCCAACCAAGAATCATTAAAGATAGTGTTTACTTTAAAAATTCAACGTCCACCATCCACACCTTTACTTTTGAATTTAATATTGTGAAAGGTTGTAGACTAAATGCTTTACAAAATTGTCCTTTTCAAACCACTTACAATAACCATTTTGGTTTTGATGCAATAACAGATTTTATAAGTTGACACTTTACAATTTGGATGCAATGGGTGTATTGAAACCTATTATTTTTCACTTAATTAAATACAAACTTTTGATGCAATAATAAACTTCTAAGTTAATTCATTGTTCCATAAAAAACAGCAATTTAATTTATAAAAAAAAAATCATAAAACATTTAGCTTTCTTATAAAGCTCTTACTATTGTGTTTGAAATAGACACTTCAGTGACATTTTTTCCAAGTTACATATATCAATATAATCCATGAAAATTATTGTATTATTGACCTTATATAAATTTATATTTATATTAATTGGATGATATATGTCCAAGGTGAGTGTCCTCTCATTTATGTTTATAATAGTTCAGAGATGTATGTCCATATAACATTATATTAGATGCATCCTATGAATTAGGATTTCATTATACTATGCATCCTACGAATTAAGATTTAGATCACAATGGATTAATACTGTTGGAGTTGCATGTTAAAACATCATACAACCCTGCAAATTTATCTACTAATTTATACTTCCTCAAATGCATTCTAATAATATACATGTTTTTCAATATAATTGAGCTCTCAAATGTTTACCTAGTTGTCTAAACCATAACAACAAATGTCAAATGTCAGAACATCTCCAAATTTATCTACCAATGTACTTCCTCAAATACATTTAATGATATGTACTACATGTGTTTATATGTAATTGGGTTCTCTAGTGTTTACCCAGCTGCCTAAACCATAGCAACAAATGTCAAATTTATTTACTAATGTGCATTCTTTATACAAATACATGCCCAACCATAAATCTGTCATATTAGATAAAAGCAATGAATTCAGTATAAACTTTGGTTGTACACTTTATGCAAGCACACACTCAACCTTGTATCTTTATCACATTAATATAAAAGCAAGGAATTTAATATAAACTTTGGTTGAATTTACTGTAAAAAGTTTGGTTTTGGTTGAATTGGCGGTAAAGAGTTTGGTTGTGCACTCTTTATGCAAACACACTCAATTTTATATTTATATCACATCAACATAAAATCAAGGAATTCAATATAAACTTTGGTTGTTTGATTACTATTATGATTAGTTATGAATTATGACATTATATTAAATATATTCTAATATTATTTGGTTTCTTTCCAATATATCAATTTTTTAAAGAATAACCACTCATTTTTATTTTAAATTATTTATATAATTTTTCAAAAAACAAAAATATTTTCTAATTTTTATTTTAAAATATATAAATAATTAAATTTTGAATTTTGAATTATATATAACAAAAATTAATATAATTTATTTATCTCTATAAACCAATTTATTATCAAAACCAATTTATTATCAAAATTCAGAATACCCACCCAAGCCCCACCAATCTCAATTTAATTTTTAACCTAACATGCCCTTACCACAACACCATCAATCATAACTTGTCAAACCAACTCTTCAAATTGTTGTTTACCTCTGATGTTGCAAACCATCTCTTTGAAAACATAGAAGAAAACATAGATACATGCCAAAGATAACAACGTGCTCTTTTGAAAGCAATAACTTGTCGTATCATGATTAAGAAAATTTTAACTTTATCCTTTCAGAAAATTTACAAAGACAGCTTAGATATCAAGCCACCAATACTTTGTGTGCTCGTTTGAAAGCATGTAAAGTTGCCATATCATAATTAAAGAAATTTTTTGAAAATATCATATCATAATTAAAGAAAAATTTTGAAAGTATGTAAATTAGGATAGCCTAAATATCAATCCCTCAATATTATAATTTAAAATTAGGATAGCCTAAATATCAATCTTAATATTGTAAAAAAATTTACTAAAAAATACTATATTGTGTTGTCCTTTGATGTCTAAAATATACTATATATTGTAAAGGTGCCCTTTGGTGTCTAAGAAAATTTTAATTTTATCTTTGCAATAAGAAAATTTTAATTTCATCTTTGCAAAAACAAAATATTTACATAGACAGCTCAGTTATCCACCCATCAATACTATTGTAAAGTTGTAAATTAATATATTATTAAAAGGAATTTTAACATTATCTTAAAAAGACATAGACAGACAGAACAGTTATCCACCTACCAAGACAGAACAATTATCCACCCACCAATACTCTATTGTAAAGTTGTTATTTAATATCTAATTAAAATCAATTTTAAATCAATTTTAACATTATCCTCACAGAAGTCAGCTTAAATTCCCACCAACGAATTCTCCAATATGCTTCAAACTTGAACATTGTATAAATTCGCGAGTTAAAATTTTGCAAATTATCTTGGTCAGATATCCATATCACAGTCTCAAGCCTGATTTCATGTTAAACAGAATCTTAAAAAGAAAACAACATACCTTGGCCCAAAAATGCAAACACACCTATAATTTAAAATGTATTTTATGAGAAGTTTTGTATGGATCAGACCTGAATATTTAAGCACTGATTAGATGTGAGTACATTTGACATCCATTTCAATAGTCAAATTTACAAAACTGAAATAAAAAATATGTATTCAAATAGTCACAAGGACATCCATTGCCCCACTCAAATTTACCACACAAATCAAAAATATGTATTCAAAAGTCAGAGAAAAACTTCTCTGTTACAAAAGGAAATAATATATCATCCTAAGCTACAACCCTTCCCCAACACAGATTACCAACCCACACAGACAGTGATAAACTGGTCTGTATTCCCAAATTTACTAAGAGACTGTTTATTGGAAAACATATCATCATCCTGAGCTACAACCCTCCCCCAACGCAGAGAATATTAAACTGCACTAAGACAACTTTATTATTGTTTCCAACCTAAATATTAAAAAAACTTGTGCTCCGAGGACGCAGTAGACCCTTCCTGATCCATTTGATAGAAGATAAAGAGCCCAAATCCAGTTGATAGGAGACAAAGAGCCCAAAACAAAAGGACTAATCCTCACATTTGAGAAGCTTCTTTTCTTTTTCAGTCAAGTGCAAAGAGTCATTTTCTTGGCTTTCCTCATCCCAAGCAAGCAAAGGCAGAGTAGATCTGGGAGACTCATTATTGGCCATTCTGTAAGTATGATATACAACACTGCTCTTTCCTGTGAGCTCTTGACGGCTTGTCATCTCACAGATATATCCCTGTGGCCAAACTGGCTTGGTCCATGAAGAACGCCCATTGTCAACACTAGAATGAACTGAAATTGAGAATACCATAGGCCTGAAACAGCTTAGTACCCTCTCCACCAGTCCTTCAAGGTCACAATTCTTGGGATCGTAACCCATTGCCTCAAAGCTTGCATAACTGAAACCATCCTCAGGCGTTACATGAATAGTGGAAATAGCCGCTCTTTCAAGGGAGTTCATGGAGTACCCACACGGATCAAACTGAAAGTCACAAATCTTAGAATCGGGAAGAATATCGCTTATTCCTGAATTCAGAGTAATTTCCGCTGCAGAATTGGAGGTATCCTTGTAAAAGACAGAGGCCTGCTTGTGGTCCAGTTCTGTCATGCACATCTCCAATGTAAAAACTGGAGGAACATTTCCCTCGGATGAAGCATCGTCAGCAGTAGCAGAGTAGACGTGCCAATTGTACGACTTGTCAGAATCTCCCATCACATATGCCTTACCTCCGGAACCAAGCTTTCCAAAGTATTTTTCCAAATAAGATACTTCCTCGCCGAAGCTACGATGAGGAAATGGCTGGACTCCAGAAAAGATAAATGTTCCTCTAGTGTATTTAACATTTTTGACAGAGAGAGACAATTTGCTTGCATATTTCAAAATCAGAGGAATGGAATGAAGCAGCTTTGTAGTCCCACAGGTCTTGAGCACAAGCTTGTATGGGTAAACAAACATACTCGATTCAGACAGAACATATGAATCAAGATGCTCATTAGAGAGCTCAGAAACAATTGTGCATTGGGCGGCATCCAGCATTTCATCCAACTCAGCCCGAGTGAGTGCCCTAAGACCCCTGCCCTGTGGGTCATTAAAAATTGAAGGTGCAAAAAACTCGACCTCTAGCCGCTTTTCAAATCCTTCAAACCCAATTGCAGTCATGGGGGCAACAGAATCTCCACATGCCCCACCCATTTTGAATTGTAAAGAAAATGTTACAGACTATGCAGCCAAGAAATAGCAGAAAAAAACAGAGAACGAAAGGAGGTTTTTAGAGCGTTGGGGGGAAAACAGCCACTCCAGAGGAGTGGGGAGCTAATCTAACAGCCGTGCAGCGAAGCTGCAGACCAGCTCCTAGCAGGATGACTAAACTTATTGAAAAAACACCTAATCCTACAATTCCTACTCTAAGAAGGGAGCACAAGCGATATCAGGATGGCTTTCGAACGCACTGCACAGAGAAACAAGAAAAAAATGCATGTTGGATTTTGAAAAATTATTTTGACACAAAAATGAAATCTACATTAACGGAATAAAACAGAAGTTTCAAAACATGCTAGATTTATCATAAGCACATCCCTCAAAAAATACTAAATTTATCAGCAGGATATCCCTCAAAAACCTAGTTCCATCAGCCCTATTGATGATACCATGCCAAACTTTACATGCAATATGGTATTCACCGCAAAATCGCTCATATGTAACAATATCTAAGTCTAGGCATCAATATTATTATAAGTATAGGATTGATCTACAGCCACAGCACTGGATGCGCAACTATATTACTCAAATTCCATTAACATCTAATATGAAGAGAAAACTTACGTTGGAGTATGCAGCGCTTCGGAATTTCTCGATGCCACCGTTAGGACGAACGTCTTCAATCTTGTAGCCTAAGGGAGTTTCGTATTGTGGGCAATTACTACTGGACTGCTTTTTACCGCCTTTGGTCTCCATCAGAACATTCAGCCTTTCTGCAAACACAAAATAGAGAAAGAAACACAAGGTCAGTCAAAACTAATACATTTCAATAACAATGAACATTGAGATGATAGCAAGAGGTAGCAAAAGGGCAAAACAAACAAGCTAGAAGAATCGAAAATGCGACCTTATCAACCCTAAAACCAAGCTAAGAAGACTGGAAAATGCGACCTTAACAGCCCTAATCGCTAACAGAGTGTATGAAACCCTAAATAACTTAGAAAGGAACACCAATGAAATTTAGGTTGGAAACAAAAAAAGCGGTGCAGGTCAAACGATCGATTCCCTCAGACATTCCTAATGCTAAGAATACATAAAAAGCAGGGGAAACAGATCCATGAAAACCCCCAAAGAAAAAAAGGGCTTTTAAAGGAAACCATGGATCAGTTAATAATAACCCGGATTCTCTCCGCCGCCGTAAACCGATCTGGCAAATCAGAATCCGGGCTTTGCCATAACAAAGAAAACCATAAATCTACTATACATCTAGCGTTACAAACGAATAACAGAACAGTACTCATTGAATTTAAGGGCAAACAAATCTACAAAAAGCAATAGAAACACAGAAAATAAGGAAGAGCCTCTTACTGTATATTAAATACTGAGGATTTAAGCCGGGGAACGCCTCCAATCCAAAAACTCCACAGATTTCCTTCAGGAAGCCTAAAATAGAGAGCAAAAACCCTTCCGAAAATCACAAACGGGAAGAAAACCAAATCGCAAGTAATTGCAATTGGAAGCTCAAACGATAAGTTTATGTAAAATGCCGAGAGGGAGGTCTCTATTTAAAGGCCAGAGACGTGAGAGCGGACCCCTACTCCGATTCTTGTGGCTCACAATTATTTTAGCTGTTTCAATAACCGCTAGTCTAAAGTTAGCAGACTCTCCGGCTCTGACTAGTCGCCACGCGGCACGTTGCTTGTTACGCTTTCCAACGCTAATTTCTAGAGCTTGAATTTCGCATTTACTGATCTGATCTGACTGTACGTCGTGATCCCTCTTCCTCACCACACGTTTTTTTATATGGTTATAAAATAGTATTTCAATAAATTTCATTTTAAAAAAATAACAAACATGCCAAACTCAAATTGGGCCTTATAAAGGTATTTTAGGTGGATTGGGTTGTGGCTGTCATTGACCATTTTAATCACCGAATAAAGTTAACCAATTATATTCCCAAATTTCCGGTCAATTTAATTTTCAAAACATATTTACTCGTTTAAATCTCGCTGTGGGTTTAGTATATGATAATTGTATCCAATTTCTTTTTCACATTATCTTGTGATAATTAGGGTTAGAAAATTCAAATCACTGCCACTTGTCAAAATTTGATGGTTACAAGTAAATTGTTAAATATTTTATAATTTTAAAGCTATTTAATATGTGTATGTTGAATTGTTGATCCCATTGGACAAACAATTTACCTACCAAATTTCGTCACTTCTGTTAACTATTCGAGGTTCTCATGGGTAATTTCATCACTTGTGTTAACTATTCGAGGTGTTCAGTGGTAACTAGTGAACAGGTTGGTAAGTGACTACAAATTAAGTGCTATAAACAAGTTATTTTTTACTTATTTCGTTGTTTACGTCTCGGCTACTTGTTATTGCCTATCTTCTTCTAGTTAAACAAGTTGTCTACCATTGTCAATTATACATGCATCAATTATCAATGATTTTTTATATTCTTTTGTTTATAATTGTTTATTTTGAATTTGGAACAACGCACATAAAATCTAGGAAAAGCATACTTGCTACCCCACCCCAAATTCTAAAATATAAACACCTATTGGTGTAAAGTTTATGTTTTTTGCCATTAAGTGTTCTCATTACGTTAATGAGACATTTTACGGATGTTTGAGTTATAACGAATTGTGATCACTAATATTTTACTTTACCCTTTAATCATCACTCGTAAGTTGTGCATTTCATAGAGTATCTTCTCCTTAATATGGTGACAAACTCATATGCATATGCTTGTTCGTTAAACACTTGATGTTAATTGTTTTGCTTCAATGGACCTTTGTGTCACGACCCTGAATTTTGGTAGCCTTGGTGGCTGGTTGTTGGTTGTTGCCTCAGTCAAACAGGACGGTGAACTAGCGTGTTGGATCGTTAGGAGGACCAAGGAGGATAATGCAAAGAATCCCTAGCTTGTGTACGCGTGACACTCGGTTAGAACAATACCCGTTGATGGAGGCTACAGGGACACATCAATATGTTAGCATGTGGTTGGACTTGGCAGGTTGCAAGGACAACACCCTCGAGGCATCCTCAAGGATTGATACTAGCTGAGCTTGCGTTGCATTAGGCAGGTTGTTGGTTATCCAAGCATTGGCTCGGGGGCGAACATGCGACGAGAACTGCATAGTCAAAGGTTGGGTGGCGATGTTGTTGGATGCATCACCTACGGTGAAACGAGCACTTACATTTCGCACAACTCGATGGTGTCTGACGCAGGTTTGGTCAAGCTGGTTTCAGTAAGGCGTAGTCCAAGTGATACTTGCGATTGATGGCCAAGCCTAACTAGCAATATCACGTTGGTGCCGCACATGTCTAGGCTTTCGGACGATATCGGACGCTCGAGAGATATAGAAAAAGTCTAGGCCCGTGACACCTTGAGTCTCTATTATTTATTGATTGGCTCCCACTTATCACGATGTGCCCAATACCCCTTACTCTCTCAAGGAAGGAGTCTAATTATTATCAACAACATTCAAATCGAATTCTTTCAACTAAAAAGTCACTAATAACTAATGATTAATAGTGTATATATATATAGCATAATTTGTAAAGATCAATCAACATTAAGATTTTGTCCCACCCTAATATTCCTCCGCCTCTTATGTACTTTCCTTGTTGTCTACTTCATTGGTATTTTAATCAAACATGCAACCATTGCGAGGTGCGTTATAGACTAGAAGTAGGGAGAAGGGTCCATCCATTGAAAGGTCTTAAAGCACATGAAAATAAAGAGCAAAACTAAGATCCAACTCATTGATTCCCTTGGTCGGCCACAGCAGATAACAACGTATACCTGAAAGGTCATTTGATAATTACTTTATACCTCCAAGAAAGCAAAAATTTGACATTTGCCTCTTAAATGTATCCATGCATGCCTAAGAAGGTTCTTGGAAAACCATTAAATTATTTAAATTAAATTTGATCTCGCATATAGTCCTTTAAATTCATTAAAAAATTTATATGCGATTTGATTTCACGGACATGGTAATATTTTTTAAATTGGCACCTATCTTTTATGGCAATATTTGTTCCTACTAAGAGTCTAAACATGTGATTTAGCAATATTTATTTAAATTGGGTCTTATCAAAGGTAGTTTATTACTCTTTATTTAAATTGGATCTTATCTAAGGTAGTTTAGTATTCTTTATTTAAATTAGGTCTAATTAAAAATGTGATTTATTCATCTTTATTGATCTCTTCGCAGGTTAGATATTTATCCCATCTTTATTGATCTCTTCGCAGGTTAGATATTATTTTAATGGGTTAGTCATTGATTTGATATTAGTTTTAGATAGTGATTTTAAATTTATTTTGGTTTCCAATATTTGATATTAACAATTATAAATTATATTTTTATTTTTTTATAACTAAGGAAATTGGTAATTGGGTAGGGTTCATACTTGTATGGCACAGAGTCAATTCTAGTTTGTTATCACTATATCCCTAGGTGTACCAGTATTGTCCCACAAGTGGTACACAACACTACGAGGTTTGAACCAATGATGTCGTAAGGAATGCTTTAACAGTGTACCCTATTGCCAATTTATCTACACCCCAAGAACTAAATCATATTATTTATGACAATTAAAATAAATTAAAAAATTTAGTTATTGGCATTGTTAAAGTACTTCTTATCATAAACTATCCCAAAACCTGGGCGCACGATCGGTGACTTTGTGTTGAATCAAGAGATAGCCTGGAGTTTATTTAGCGGGGCCTACCAGGGTCCCAAGCAGTGTTATTATATTGGGATTGCACTGTATCTATCTATTGTTCATTATTTCATGGGCAAAGCATGCTTGGGGGCTTGGACGAATAACCTAGGGAAGTTTAGTGCACTTTCCACCTTCTATGCCTGGCAGTTGAGTTGAATCTTCTACACCTTTAAGTGTTCGATGATTCAGAGTTAATCAGTCAATGGATGAATGGGATCGTGCGAGTGTCTAGTACAGGGTTGCAGCAGTTGGAAAATCGCCTGAAATAAATCAGAGGCATGTTTCAACAAGTTTAGTATACACGAAGAAAAGGGTGTTTCGAAGCGCTCTGCAACTATTTAGAAAGTCGGTTTGAGACCTTGCTCATGTGGCTAGGATTTCTACCCTAGCTGCCCATTTCACTTATCCTCCGAGCTTGCAGTGACAAGCCACTTTTTATGGCGGTGGTGGACCTAGTCAGTGTCTTCTAGCGGCAGCGGATGCCAATGGTCTGCAGTGCGATCGCAGTAGTGGTTTCCTGACCTGGAGGCTTGCAGTGGCGGTGCTCTTGTTCAGCCTGTGCTAATGAGCACCTACTAAGGATTATGAAACCCTTAGTAGCAGATTCAAATATTGATAAAAAAATAGACAAATGAAAACTGATATGTGTGAGTGCAAATAACAACATAAATAAATATAACAAACTATTGTAGTAAAAAGAACTAATAGATCAAAACCCATGAAAGATGTTTTATATTTTATTGCAAACAAGGGTTTACAAATATGGTTACTTCAGAAGACGAGGTGATGGGGGCCCTTTCAGCAGTACAAAGAGTAGCGCGTCGGGTCTCCTGAGTTCCTTGCTCTTCTCCAAATGCTCAATGGATGGCCAAAATTCAACTAGGTGGACACAAAAGCTCAAAAGGGTAGGCTAGAGTGTTGTAGGAAATTTGGCAGCATAAGGCTATGAAGAGTGATCATGGATTTGGTCTTTTGGGGAGTCGTGCCAAGCAAGGCTAGGGCACCACAGCATCGGAGCGCGCTTTTCAAGGCGGACCAGCTTTGTTGGCTACAGCTTGGTATGGTCCAGTTATCCTCTATGTGGCCTGCATGTTTCCAAAACCAACTGGGTTTTTTTGTTACTCTTTCATGTGCTCTTTTTTTTAGCAGTTTATTTAAAGTGCTTGCTGCACTGTATTGAAGCCCTTTTATAGGGGTTATACGATAAAAATCTATATAGATAAACCATTTCTCGGAGCGTTTATCTCTGTTGTAAAGAGATGACAAAAAACAACATTCATGTTGTAACTTGGCTCTGCGGTGATGCTGTAACAGGTTGTAGTATGTTGGACAATTCGATATGTTGAAATAAAGTTATTGGCTTTTTTCTGTAGAAAAAAAAGTTCTACATAGAGATTTTAAAACTTATTTCAATACACTCTCAAAGGAGGCACTACAAATGGGCAATCGGATTCTCTTCATTGAAGAATTTCGAGAGTGACAGCTGGTTTTTGTGCAAACTAAAATCTTTTTTATACTAGTGTAGGCTATGCATATTTTTTGTTCTAGTAGAATTTCTATTTATGTCAGATTACATAATGTAGACCAGCGCTTTAGGGGAAGATGTCATGTGCATTGAAATACTAAGATATGTAGACTATATGCAAGGGTACGTGATGATTATGTATTCAATTCATCTCGAAAAAATATGTTTTTTCTAAAATAAATTAAAAATAATATTTATTTTTATTTTTATTATTAAATAACAAATTTAAAATCCTATTATGAAATTGTGATATTATTAATAATATCACATGCATTAAGTTCGTTTTCCAATATTGTCACAATTTTAAGTGTCTATTATTAAGAACATTAAAGCACTTTTACTCTATGAAGTAATGTCTTGTGAATGACCATTCGAGATTTGTTGTGATACGTCACTGGTAAGTTTATGCAAGATATGATGAGCTCAAAGACATGTAAGATAAAGAATAAGGTGTTGAGGTATTTTTAAGTTATTAAATTTAAATTTTAAAACAAAATAACATCTCAGTATCAAAGTAGTACTTAAATTTATTTTTTGAAAATAATTGATTTAATTGATATGGATTTGTGGTAATTGTTTCAATTGAATTTAGTCTCACTTATGTAGCAATAATTGTTTTTATTTATTTGAATTATGTTGAATAATAATAAAAAACATAGAATTTAATTTTTAAGATTTTTTTTTAAAGAAGTTTAACAATGTGATGGTGTCATTTTGCAACGATTTTTTGGTTGGAGTTCAGTAATGATTTTTTTATGAAATTTGAATTTTGTGTTATTTAAATCAAGATTTTGACTTCATAAACTGGTTCAACTCCCTCAAAAACCTCTAGGCACCCATTTTTTAGAAATTTAAACACTATTTTTTGGAATTTGAAGAATTCTTGCCAAATTCCATCAAAATCTAGTCGGAGAAACCATCGAAAAACGATTGAAATTGCCGCATGTTTAGGCTACGTGTTTTTTTCAATTGAAATGGATATGATTTTTATATTAATAATGTTGAAAATAATAGCCAAAATTACATCCAATTCTTTTGATAAAATGTTTCTTGTTCGAGCAGAGTTATACCACAAAATTTTCCACCAATTTATAGCATAGTACAAAAAGAAATTTCACGTATACGGTCCAAGCATAAATTTATAAAAAGAAGTCATAAAACTATAAACTAAAAAGGAGTAGTCTATTTATTCTACGTCTTCGACTTTACGGTGGGTTTTGATCGAAATCCGATAATTTTGTTTTGGTAAAATCCAAATTTCTACATGTTTAAATTGTATTTTTGAATCCATAAGTATATTTAGCACCCTCAAATACCCCCATGGCACCCAAATTATGCAATTTCCATAGCTAATATATGTGATTCTAAGATTGTTTAAAGATTTCCAATCGAAATACGAAGAAAATTAGACATAAAATATGTTCGGATTTCCTTCTTCTTGTCCATGTGAGTTGGAGATGTCAATGGCAACCATAGTTGGTTGCTGCACAAAGTCTTCATCCATTGCCTTGGATTTTTTGCAAGGGGTATTCTGCAAATGACTTCTCATTAAAATTTCTTGATACACTTTAGAGATTGAAGTTAGCCTTTCCAATTGTCCCTGTTGTTCCCTGACTTCACTCTCCAGATCATTGAATATGAAGTTCATCTATGCAATGTGGCAAGAGAGTTGTTCTACAATAGCACTAACACCTTCAAGTTGGGAATTTAACCTATTCATCATGATACATAGGTCCCTAATTGCACATTGGATTTCCCCAAGCGTAGAATTCCATCCAAAGTTGGCCATACTACTCAAAAATCCCAAATCCATCTCCATTGTCTCGAAACCCGGAACACAAAACCCATACATCACATACTTTCCCATTGAACTACAAACTAGCGATATCAACAAAATAGGGCAGGATTTGAAAGAAATACCTATAAACCCGCACCCAAAATCTTGTCACTTCACTACCCAACCATAGTGTCCCAAGTCCACATCAATAATGCTACCATAATTTTATATTATGTGGTAATCCCTTGTCAGAGATGTCCCACTAGCAATAACAAATCCAATACACAACATCATACACCACATACACAGTGTCAAATAGCTACCTCATGGAATGTGTGAGAAGGCTCTCCCATGCGAGAGATTAAATTCCCTATAAGTCATGTGCCCAAGAAAATAAAGATGAGCCAGATGTTTTGCATGCTCGACCATAGTCTTAAATGATTCATTAATGCGGGATGAGGTCAGTCAAAGACAAACTAGGGAAACCATTGACATTGGGGACTACCCCCATTTAAAACTAAATTTCCCTGCTAAATAACGACCGCTTAATTGGTATACATATCAGCTTCTATGTTGTTTTGCAAACAGATATGCATAATATTCACTACCATAATTCGATGTAGCTTATCTTGAATTCTACGCTAAATCTTACCCAAGTTCTCTTCGTCATTGCAAGTCTTTTTACTTGCCTGAGATATCACCAAGAGGGATGCACCAAGATCAAGACTTTAGATGCCTCACTATTCATTGCTTAGATCACTCCCCATTCGTAAAAAAACTTTTTATTTCTTTCAAAATCCAATAGGATTACCACACCTACCGCACCATTTAAGATTTAAAATATTGATAAACTATATTGAAATATTTGTTTACTATTTATCATTATCATTGCTTCATCATAATTTTAATAATGTTCATATTTACATTACAATGACATTCATTTTAGTTTATAGTTTCATAAAACGTTTTCATAAGTTACTAAATTTATTTAAATCAGGTTTAATATTTGTTTTCCATTACTAATAATTTTAAGATTTTAAAATGCATTTTTTAAAATTTTTTTAAAGGTGGTGGTTTCTCATTTGTTAGAGGGCTAATCCATCAGTGTATGTGCCAACACCTAATATTCCAACACAAGAATCAAGGTATGGCTAGATTTACATAATCCACACATTCATTACAAAGGGGCTCAACAAGAGCATCATGTCACTTACAAGAATTGAACCTGGGTGAGGAGGGTAACAATCAATCCTCCCAACCACCCAAGCTACATCCAATGGACATCATTTTTTCTAATTATTGAAGTGTGGTTTTGATAAAAAAAAATAATATTACTCATAGTTCCATTGCGCTTATATTTTATTTTATAGTTTCATTGAAGTTGGTTTTATCTTTAAATATATATGTGTGTGTGTGTGTGTGTGTGTGTCTTATGCATGCTATCAATAATGGTCTTTTAGGCATTATATTAACTGTATGAGACGTTTGAGCTACATCTAGGGTTTGAGAGTCGGCAGCTAAGTTGAACCCGGTGGCCATGGCTCCTTCCATGGCCGCCACCCCCCTTCCATGGCTCCTTCCATGAATTTAAACAATTGTCTTAAAACATTAAAAAATTATAAAAACGTTCAACAAAACCATTTAAAAGAAAAAATTATCAAAACTAAAAAATAAATAAACATTTAAAAATAAATAAAAAATAAAAACAAAAACAATACCACCTGACCCCTCTACCCCCCACCCCTCTCCCTCCTCCCCTCCCCCCACTCCCCCATCCTCTCCCCTCTCCCCTTTCCCTTCCCCTCCCCTCTACCCTCCTCCCCCTTCCCCATCCTCTCCCCTCTCCCCTTCCCCTCTCCTCCCCCTCCCCCTCCCTGTGCCCCTCCCCCTCCATGCTCTCACCCTACCCATCCCCCTTCGTGAACCCATGGGCGCACAAGGGATGGCGCCTTTGGGCACATGAGGGAGCAACATCGTCCCTCGTGCACCCAAAGGGATGCCCACAAGTTCACGAAGGGGGATGGGTAAGGGGAGAGTGCGGAGTGGGAGGGGAACGTGGTGGTGGAGGGGGGGGAGGGAGGGGAGGGAAGGTTAGAGGGGAGAGGGAGGAGGATGAGGGAGGGGGTGGAGGGGAGGGGAAGGGAAATGGGAAGGGGAGAGGGGAGAGGGAGAAGGATGGAGGATGGGGGCGGAGGGGAGGGGAATGGAAATAGGAAGGGGAGAGGGGAAGGGGGGAGGGGGGAGGGAGGAGGGAGGGGGAGCGGGGAGAGGGGAGAGGAAGGAGGATGGAGGAGGGGGGCGGAGGGGAGGGGAAGGGAAATGGGAAGGAGGGAGGGGGAGCGGGAGGAGGGGAGGAGGGAGGGGGAGCGGGGGGAGGGGAGGAGGGAGAGGGGGCCAGGGGGGTGGGGGGTTAGGTCTTTTCGCTTTTTTTTTTTAATTTTTAATTTATTTTTTTAAATGATTTTTTAAAGTTTTGATCATTTGTTTTTTTTTTAAATGGTTTTGTTAATTGTTTTTATAAATGCTTTTTATATAAATTTTAATTTTTTCTAAAAATAGTTTTTATAAGAAATAATAATAAAGTTTTTTGAAAAATTATTTTTTGGAAGTTGTTTTTTTAATTTCAATTTTTTTTTTATGAATATTATTAGAAATTTGTTTATTTTATATATAGAAAGAGTCGTGAAATAATTTATTGAATAATTTGTGAATTAAACGGAGTGCAAGTTTTATATAGTTTACTAAGATATTCAATAAATACAATTTTTAATTATGACAAAATGATATAATAATGCATGTTTTGAAAACATGTGCTATCGGTAGCATTAGTTTTCATTTCAGTGCTTGATTTTAAGGTTTTTGCAAACAACAAGAAGGATTATTTTGGTATGTGTCTATATTTTTAACCACAAAAAAATGGTGCTACTAGTAGCACCACTTTCTGATTCAGGGTTGTTTTTTGATGTTTTTAATGCAAAAATATGAGTTTTTATGGCTAGAGTTCTCGTTTTGAGTATAAATTTCTCGTCAAGTTGTGTAACTTGTTAAACTATAGAATTGTTCCACTCAACTAGATTTAGTCCCCAAGTTTGCTCCAAATCAAGGGTTAATCAAAATATTGACTCTATTCTCAACCATCTACTTTTTGTTTGCATAACCTTGTTGTACCTCTCATTGGATCCTCTTGAAATGTTCATTCCCAGTCTCTTATATGCAAATTCGATGTCTCCTTAATTTATGAGTATGTTTCACAATGTAGGTAGTAGTGTTGCATAGTTTCTACCTTGCCATTTTGACATACTACTTGGCATAACCCTTCCCCCTACAACTATTTGGGTTGTTCCCATATTCTTCTTGCACATCTCAACTTATGTGAGTTGGTTCTTGGTTGTGCTATTACTTGACCTAACACCATGGTATGGTAATCTTTAGGTAGATGTATGCTTTGATATCCTCTTTTCTATTGAAAAAAAAATCCCCAAGGAAAAAAAAAATTGTATTTGATATGTCTGGTATTGAAATCAAAATAAACATGACCATGCCTTTCAACTCTTAAATCAATTTTTAATGTGACTTCACCCTAAATTTATAGGACATATTACAGTCTTCCTTCAACTGACTTGTAACTCTCGAAAGAGACAAAGGCTTATACATACTCTAGACCTTTTTACCTAACAATCAAAAAGTGCAAAATATAAATTATTATTAGAAGTAGACTAACCAAAAAATCAAAACCATTGAAATAGTGACCTAACAGATTCATCAAAAAGGAAATTTCCTCTAAATTCTTGGTCAATAAAAGTTCCTACACTAAAGGGCTTCTTTTGAAATATTTTCTACTTTGGAATTAAATTCCGTGTAGATATGTGCAAAGGAAACTTCTTCAAACTACATGTTTACCTCCAATTTTTTTGTCATTATGGAATCTAGGGCCAGGGTTGGAAATTGTCTTCTTCTTCCTACTTAATCCATCAAAATCTTTGAGTCCCCTAGCCTTATAATTTACTTATACTTTCATCAATATCCACAAGGAATAGAAATATTCTATGTTGTTTGTTCCATGACCCACTCTATATTTTAAAAGGAAATAATGATCATAATTTCTTTTTAAAAGAAAAACCCCTACACCACATATACTTGGTGTACATTGGCCCTCATCACCAAAGAAACCCTAAGGTTGCGAGCAATCAATATCTGGTTCCTTTAGGCTTATAGATTTCTTCCTCTTTGGAGGATTTCAACCTTCTCCATTTAAGAAACTTATTTGATGAGACACCACACCTAAACTCACCTCCTTTCCACCAAAAATCATCTTATTGTTGGTTAACTAAAGTCCCCATAAAACATAACAAGATAAAGCTTTATGATTATTGACAAATTTATTAGAATGTCAATATTCACAAGATTCCAACAAAGAGGGCTTGTCCCATGAGACAAGGACCTTTAAAAACCACAGAACATCTTTCCAAACAATCTTTGTGAAAGGGAAACGAACAAAAAGATGATCCACAAATTCACTTGAATCATTACATAGAATGCACCAACTAGCCCTATCCAATTCTTCTTTGGACCATTATCCCAAGTTAGTATTGTGTTGGCTAAGGATAGCCACAAGAAGATCTTTGTTTTAAGAGAAATTTCTAATTTCCATATTTTGATACCAATATCCATCACCATAGTCTTTCTTCATCTAATTCCTCCTCCATTTTATCTTCATATCCTAACTTAGAAATTATCACACATGTACCTTTATTCTTGACACTTGAGTTCATCATTCCAGTATTTGAGGATAATATCATTGTGTTTAATAAGTGTTGTATATTGAATCCACTCCACTACGTGTTCATCATGAAGCTCCATAACCTCCGCAGATTTTCAAATTCGAAACCATCCCTCCTGAACCCATTGAATTGAAGCATCAACTAAACTTGGTATCCATTTCTCCTACAAGGATTCAATTACGGAATATGCCAATTTGTATTTTCCACTCCCCCGCCTTTTTTTTCCAAGACGAGAATTCCTGGGGAAAACCTCGAGGTAATTCCCCTCATTTCGAGGATGGTACCCAAAGTAAACCCAAGATTATTTAGGGAACAAGGCCAAGTCAACAAGGGCACAAAGCCATTACAATAATATCTCATTATGAGCTCAGCATGTCACTAACGGAAATAGAACCTGGGTGGGGAGGATAACATTCCCTCCCACAACCAAGTGAGTTACACCCATGTGACATTTTCCACTTCCCCATATCCAAGGATTATCTCCTATTCTCATCTTATTTCCTTGACCAATTTTCCAAGAAATACAATTTACTAGAATAGGGAAGGCCCTTACCAAGTTTTTCCAGGCATTTGAAACCCCTTTAGTTGATTTTCTCTCTTGTTTGATCCAATCTTTTGGACCCATACCTTCTAGATATTTTTCCTTCATTAATTTTCCCCATAATCCATCCTTAAATAAGAGTCTCCAAATACTTTTTTCTACTAGGACTTGACTAAAGATAAAAATGTTCTTTATCCGCCAACCACTTACTTCCTTTGGTTTGGCAATCCTTGACCATTTTACTAGAAGAATTCCTTTAGCAACCATTTTTCTTGTCTAAATAAAGTTAAAGCATTGTTGCCTCATCTAACCTAATAAACTATTTGGAATATGTTAAATTGAGAGCTAATGAATTGGAATGCTTTCCAGTATTGACTTAACCAACACCAACCTACCTCACCTTCACAACCACCCGTGGAACCAACATGCGATTATGTCTTCAATATTTTTACAAGCCATAGCTAGTCCACATACTTGTATTCATTTTGATTTAAGTAAAATCCCAAGTATTTAATTCCATCATCTAAAATACTACAATTGATGGGAAATAACCGGATGATTTGATATTTTAGGCCCTCACTAAATCTTTTGAACAATAAACAAGATTTGCTCATATTTACCTCCATTTTTGTAGCCTTTCAATAGTTTTCCAATATAACTTTATAATAGTTTAACTCCATTAAAGACACTCTACCAAACATTGGAATTCCATCCACAAAAAACATATTTGTTATATTGATTGAAACTCTTAATTTTATACCTCTAATAAAAAAAACCTCCCTCTTTGTTTTTGCAATCAACCTACTCAAGACTAAAAGGGGACAAGTGATAGCCTTGTCTGAGCCCCTTTGAGGAATTAAAGAACCATGAAGGAGATCCATTTGTAAGAACTAAAAATGATGTTGATTCAAGGCTACCCATAATCCAATTTATAGATTACAAATTCATTCCTAACTATAGCATAACCAATCTAATGTAAAGCCAACTTACTTTGTCATATGCCTTGGCAAGGTCAATTTTCATGACCATTGTTGACTTCTCACCAGTTTTTATTAAGTGAAGACCTTCATGTGCAGTCCCCACTACTTCATAAATCTATCTATTAAAAAGGAATCCAGATTGCTCTTATGAAATGGCATTTGAGAGAATAAACTTTAATCTACTTGCAATAACTTTCAAGTTCACATTGTAAACTAGATTGCAGAGTGAGATAGGTCTATAATCTTCAAAGGAGACCAACTTAGTATTATGCAAAATACCCCGGATGTGGGTGCTAACGTGGGACTTTCCACAGAACGTAACACTGCTCACCCACCTAGAAGCGTGGTTCACCCACCTGGCAACGGATCTAAGCAGGCGTCCTTCCCCTAGCAAGCTGGACATCAAGCGAGCGACGGTGTAAATGCGGAGGATGATATGGTGGGTGGAATTGAAGCCGATCTGGTTGTCAATGTCATTTATCATTAACTGGAACTCTTTGTCCATTATGCTCTCGCGTGTGAATCCTCGATGCTCCCTCCTTGAGTCTCTTGAGATGACGGTTCAGAATTTCATCACCTACATTTTCTTTCCACTGCATATTCCTGTTGTTGAGGGCTCTGCTCTAACTCTCATCACTTGTGATCTCAATGTTTTCGCTATGATTCATCCGCGAGGTACCTCTAGGCGTGGCACTGGTCACGACATTGGTCGGGTTGCTACCTCCCCGTACAAGGATAAGAAATCCATCAATGGCTACGACGACAATGTTTCAGCTTCGGTTCGCAGGTTGGTTGATGAATGGGAAGCTGGTCGGGTCTCTGAAATTCTCACCTTTGACAGCCAAGGTAACCAAATAAATTACTATTGATTAATCAAGAACATGCTGGGAACTCTAGTTGAATAAATGTTGGCAAAATGGAACATGGCCAAGGTCTCCATTTTGGACACCAAGACTCACCTCATCCAGCAAGATGAAATGATTGCAACCTTGAACTCCAGCTTGGTTGGTGGCAAGTACTCCTTCATCGGCAAAGCCACTCCTCACTGCGATTATGGTATTGACGCGTTTGGCATTAAAATTGAGAGACCTGAAGGAAAAGTAAGTTCACGAACTGAGGGCGTCGCCACAGCTACAGCAGCCAAGGCTTTGGGGTCCACTCTACACGAGTCACAAGGTGTTGCCGCGGAGGTCTCAACCGCTATCCTAGGAACCCCCTTTGGGTCAAAATATCCTAATGCTGTTGTCTTACAGGGGGGACCTCCCCCTGAATCCTCCTTTCCTATTCCTACCACCATCAATTGTCTGCATTACAAAAGAATTCGGAAATCCGACGATGAAGCTTCAACTCCACGCAAGATGGATCCTCTGTCGCCCAAACTCCCGTTACAGAGATGGGAAGAATACTTCTTTGGCAGTTGTCCAATCATCAAAGACAATCCTAGCCCCTAGAATGTAGAAGCAAACACTTAGGATGGCTCTGGCTATCCCCGGCTCTTACTGTGACGGTCAACGTATCTGGTTTTTTTTGGTTTAATAGTCTACTACTATGTTCTAGTTTGTTTTCTGGATTGTATAGTAAAGACTCCTTTGGAACCTGGTCCCTTTAGACGGGTATTTTTTGCTATATATTTAAACTTCCTAGCATTTTTGCAGTTTTACCAAAAAAAAAGAGTATTATGCGAAATAAGATCAATAAATTTTGAATTTAATCCCCTTGAAAATCTTCCATAATTGATTGATTCCTCAATCACTCTGAGAAGCTTATTTGGGAATTCATAAAAACCCAAATAAAATTTTAACGTCCAACCATGAGGCCCTGGACTTTTTCCCTTTTTGAAAGTTTGTAAGATAGTCTTCAACTCATTCTTATGGCTTCTTTTTCTACCATCGCATTCATTCTTTCATCAAGGATTATGGGGAAAAGTCTCACTACCTTCATTAATTCTAATTTGTGAGATAGAGTTGGTTCCTTAAATTGCATTTGAAAGTGTTGTTTACCATCTCCTACTATATCTTGAAAAAAATTACCCCCTAACCATCAAGCATGCCTATTGTGATTAAACTTGAAAGGGGATAGACAATTTCAGTCCTCCTTTTCCAATTGGAGCAAGATTGGCAAATGGTTAGAAGAGCCTCATTTCCCAACTCAAGATTTAAATATTTCTACTTCTTCCACTAATTTTTTTGCCATAAGGAAATAATCCAATATTTTTGCATTACCTGCCCTACCTCTTCTAGAGTTCCTCCAAGTAGGAACAACCTTCACTAGTCCAACATTAATCAGTTTTAGGTCTTCAAAAAAATGATTAAAATAATCTACCAAGGGATATGGACTTGCTACCTCACCCAATATTCCCTAGAGTGTCAAATTTAGGTCACCGCCTACTATCACATTATCGGCTGACAAAAATCTCTAATCTTTTAGCTAGTCCTAGAAGGGATTGTTCTCTCCATAAGTCCCACAGAGATTCACCAACATGAAAATTTTATCTATTTTTTTCTAATATAATACCTGCAGAGAGCACCATCAATTTCCCAATTATGTATCAGCGATTAGATATGGTATAGTTGGACTGTGTGTTCGTCGGGCACGATAAAAATAGTGAATGTGATGTGTGTGTGTGTGTGTGTGTGTACATCTATATGTATATATATGTATGTATGTATAAAAGAAAACCCACAAACAACTCTGTAAAGCAACAAGAAGAAAGTGACACAATTTTCACAATATTAGGGAGAGAGTTATTCAACCCATGAACTGCCAACTACCAAGTTGATTTATGTACTCAATCATTCAATTATTCCAGGAAGGAGTGGTTGAGGCAGTTATTATCTTGGGAAGGGGAAGGTTTGTATGCCAATTCTGTGTCGAAGTCACCCTACAATTATGAAAAACTAGGATTATTTGTTGTATAGTATAACAATTGTGAATTAGAGCCCATCCCTTCATTTATTCATGAATCCTACCTAGCTCGGGGGGGTGCATTCTTGGAGGGATCAATGAGTCTTACCTCTCACGAGTTCTACTTGGTTAGAGGGATGACCGAGGGAGTTCCTTTCATGCATTATGTTATTCGTAAGTTGGGATTCCTACATGTTCATCCATCTTTGACCTGTTAGTATGAATTCGCTGACCAGTGAGCCTTGCGCCTGAATCCAAGACTATAGGTGTTATTTGGGATGTTCTTGAAGGTTAGAACCTCCTTGGAAGATGACAATGTTTGGGTTCCCTTTCTATGCACACATTGAATAGCACTTGGAGTAAGGGAACCCTTGAGGGACTGTTGAGTAGAGAACTAGGGGACCTTCTTGGTGTTGTGTGGGGAAGGTATTGCGGGTTCCAAGCTGTCTAAGTCTTCTTGAGGTGCTTGTAGCTTTGTGGTTGAGCTCACTAGCTTAGAAATCATTTCCTTTAGTTCTCTTGGTAACTTGATAAACCCAGTTGTGGGTTGACTTGGCTACATGGTTGTGTCCATGTGACAATGGGCATCCTAATAAACCCAGCTATGGGTTGGCTTGGAAATGTGTAATTGCTTTTAGTGACATAATGATATTGGGGTATCTTGATAAACCCAATTATGGGATGGCTTGGTTGTGAAAGTGTGTCTACATGACTATAAATGATCCTTAGTAGTTCCCCTTTTCTTGTAGAAATTGTGCCCATCTCGAGGGTGGCCTCTCAACAAAAAGAGTATACGATGGATAAGGTGCCTACAGGTGGGTGGAACATTGATCTTGCGTATTCAATTGCTTGGGAAATTTTATTTCCATACAAGTATTCATTTTATGTGTTTTTTTGTTTCAATTAATGATTGAATGGAATGAATATATCTACTTTGATGTATCAAGTGGTCTATGAATATGCACAATGTGATCTTGGATGTTTGTACAAGTCTTGTTAGCAAGTATTCAAGTTGACTGTGTAGCCTTGCTATTTACCTGTAGCTTTGCTTAATTGCATGTGGAATGGCATGTCCACATGAGTAGAAATAATCGTAAGTGCAGGTAAGTATAATTGTCTATTTTGTTATCCATCATTCACAGAGGTTAACGAATGGCTCGAAATGGCCGAAAGAATCTACAAATTGAAGTAGGTTTGCTAGAGTATCCATCATTCCAATCCTTGAGGAAACACATAAATCAACTAAGTATATCCTATCAGACATTCCTCATTGGGGGCTAGTCATCGGTGAAGCCAACTGAAAGTGTATAAAGGAAAGTATTGAAAGTATGATGGGTAGAGAAGTTCGACATATTAGGACTGATATGTTGAGAATCAAATATCAGGGATTGTCAACGGGATTATGTGCAGGAGATCTCGACATAATGATCTCCAATGGTACATCAAAGTCGATGTATTAGGTATGCTATATTGGGATTCATAGTGGTAGAGTATGCAAAGGAGGTACAATAGACCTAATCCCAATATCATATTAGAGATGTTGTATCAGGGTTATAATATCAGAGAGTCATTATAGAAACATATGCAAGAACACTCGATAGAGCAAGGTTTGATGGAGTATTGGACCCAATGCTATTAGCTATGCCTCATGGGAGGCAAGATATTAAATTATTTGTCCAACGATGCATGTGTGAGGATCGAGGAAACAATGAAAGGAAATATATTATGTATCGGACCCTATATATAAATAGGGACTCGTCGAAAGCAAAACTTCAAAGTAATCACGTCAGGAATAGTCCATTAGAGAACCACGTGGAAGTGCACACAGGGATCTCTGATAGAAGAGAAAACGATGGATCAAAATCGATACTTTGGGATGGATGTGGAATAGAGTCCTGATGAATCTAAATACGTCGATAGAGAAAGAAACCAAATGAACAGAGAAGAGAGGGAGGAGAAAGAGAGGTTGGTATAACATAATAACTCCATCGGAGACCTCGAATGGTTATGGAGGCAACAAGGGATATTACAGTATGGTATTGGAGCTTAATCTTGACCATAGTGGTGTTAAGGGAGTTTCCCATCAAACCAAAAGTGCCACTAGGCCAATCAAGGATGCCACAACCCTTAGAGATGCCCACAACATCAATGGAATCACAGCTCAAATCCTTCAATAGTGAAGAAAGGATTTCAATGGCATAATAACCTAAGCTCATAATTTACTAGAACACAACTACATCTGGATTATAAACTGGCAACATTATTTTGACAACTAATTGTTTTAGGGCACCCCCAACCCCTTTGACATTTAAGGTGAGCATAATCATGGGGAAACAAGATTTTAAGGCTTGATTTCTCTAATACCCCCTTTCATTTTAAGTTGCTTTCCTTCCTTCACATCTTTTTATGCCTTTGACTTTGCAATGAAAATGTTTGATCTTCTACCTATTGGATTAGGATTTTATGTTTCCACTTCTAATCCTCCCTTCACCTCCAATCTTTTTGTCACTCTAAAGGGATTTCTAGGGAATAATTTGTACAAAGAAAGGACATGAGAAGGAATCTTATTACCTTCCTTCTCTTTTGGATATAAAATTGGATTAACCATTGTCTCTCCCTTACCCTCTCTCACCCTCATAGACTCTACAAGGATCAAGGATCGGACTGGAGAATCACAACCAATAATATGAGTGATAGGAGTGAATAAGGAAGGAGAAATTACTAAAACTATATTCACTTGACCTAAATCTAAAGTAGACAAAAAATATCTAGGTTCTACCAAATACAATGACCCGGAGATCGGATTTAGCATACCTTGATTATAGAGCATGTTAGTCAATGGCATTGCAAATGTCACACATGGAAAAGAGATTTTTCCTACACAAGCATCCCGAGGGAGACTCAAAACCATTTTGGCATGTAGATCCCTATGGGATGTTTACACTACTCTTCTGACTTTTCAAGACTTTTCTAGGCATGGAGATCTAGGGCCAAGTTCTTTTTTAATCAAACCTTATGTTTGTTTTGTCAATTGCTTCTTGGAGCATAACAATTCCTCCACAAATGACTAACTTTGTGACAAGTTGAGCATTGAAATGGAACCTTCCAATAGTCTATCCTCTAAACCATCACCCATTCTACCTTGTTTATTTCAATTTATATTGGTATGCCATCTCTAAAATCCAGTTCTACTAGAACCCTTTCCATTCTTTTGTCAGGATTAAGCCCAAAATTCTCTTCTAAAGTGATGACCATCCTATTGAATTGCTAATAACTGACAATATCTCTTTGCACCAAAATTCAAGGGGAAGTCCTGGTATTAGTACCCATATGTGTTGTATAGGCATGGGCTCCCTCCGAAGATCAAAACTAGGCTTCCAACAAGATAAAACCAAATTGGAGGGACCTTATAGCTAGTCTATTTTAAGATTGAACTAACATCTAAATCCTTTCTCATCTCAAAACATATCCTCCCTTTTACTAGTAACATAAGATAAATGTATAACTCAACACTTTAGACTAGTTAGCTTCCAACCATTATTTCAAAGACTCTCCTTTAACCTCATTTCCCATAAACCTACCTACTAGTGTCAATCTCATCAGGTCCTTGACCCTTTCAATACTTACATCATGACCCAACACCATTTTAATTTTATCCTTTTTATCCCTTACACATGTTTTCTCCCCACGCTTATTTGCTTCAAACACCCCTTCCTTTAACTTTGGGGATATTAGCTCAAAAGAATTGTTCATTTTCTATGGTGTAACCTAAGAGTGACTTCCTTCCTACACAATATGGTTTGAATCCTAAAAAAAAATAGAGAAATGATGCATACTTGGACTAAGTTACTTAGTAAATATTTCTTTAAGGCTCCAATTATACCCCCCTATGTGTCTGTTTCTAGAGAGGTTCCTTAAACTTGTCTACAAGCATCATCTATCTCTAAAAACCCTTGGTCAAATCATCATGTAGGCAAGTCCCATCTCCACTTAAACCTCAATATTTCTTCAAGACTTCCAAAACCTCCTAATGCAAGTGAAAGACTGTGGGAGGATTTGGTGAGGTAACCTCCCCATAATCCACTTGATCTAGCCCCAGGTCGATCACCTAGGAATTCTAAAGGCTTAAGACTCGACACCCACTTTCCTAGTGAGACGAGGCCTCTTATGGGTGGGGGGAGAAGATCACTACAATGAGATAGTTGAGTTGGGCATGGAAAGAAATATTTAAAACCATAGAATGATCTCACTTGATATAAATCAAGTGCAAACAAAAAGAGAATAATCACATTGCTAAAATTTTGCAATTGCTCAAGTGTTTGTTCCTTCTGCAACCAACTCACGGGCATTAGGTTGTGGATGTCATTCTTATTTAAGTATATAATTATCTACAAGATAAACCATTTTTTTGTTTTCTCATTGATTCATAGTAGGGAGGAATATTTCTTACTTTATTAGCATTAGCTCAAGCAAGTGTCTCTACACTTGTCAATATTGGTGCATTATTTTCATCTTCTTCAAATAGTTTTACAAACCCTCTTTGATCTCCTTTGGATTCCTCCTTTAATCATGTTTCTATAAGAGGTTAGGATTGCAAACAAACCCTAATCTAGTGTCTCTTCTCATCATTTGAGTGCCTCCAATATTTTTGAACTAGACCTTGATGTCAATGAAATCGTTGTTTCCAAAGAGCTAACAAAATCCAGTGGGTTCATCCACTAGAGATCCAAATAGAAAATGTTGTGTTGGCTTGCTATCAATGCAATCATTGTTTCAAAAGAGCTAACAAATGCCCATGAGCTTGTCCACTAAAAGTTTGTTTTTACCACTGGAACCCAAAATTTCAAAGTTGCAAGATCATATTCTCTTACAACCTTTTTTATTGAATCTTTTCCACCCAAATATACTTGTTTACCATTGCACACAACTCCCTCTCTTTTCCAGGTACTGTCCAATAAATGGGCCTCCTCTATTGAAATTGTTTATATACTATTGATGTTTTCTTTTGGTGTGTTTTCTCCATTTCCCCTCTCTTTAGAAATATTGCACATGACTTTTTAGTGCCTTTTATCCATTGGGTATCTTTCCCCTTCTACGTCCCACTCTTCAAACCATTTTTTATTGTTGGTTTTGTCTCTTATTCCTCCATTTTAGTTCATCTTGATTGATTTTAACCAGATTCATATCACTGACCATGGTTATCATTTTATGTAGGTAAGTTTTCTTTGTGACTCCAATTCTATTGGGTATAGTAATGTTTTGGTTAGGAATATCTCATAAGGGGTGTTGTTTATTTTACTCTTCGACAAATTGCTATTAGGTGTTTTTTTAACTTGCTTAACCAAGTTACATCTATCTATAGATATACATGGTCCCCATACTTCACATTCATAAAAAACTATTTGGGTTATGAGTGTTTTAAAGAGGGAGCACACTATTTTCTAGTCCCAAAGCTCTATTGCCATGTATCTATTTTGCAATATTTTCCTCATGTGTGCATCCCACCTTAGCTAATCTAGTCCCAAATATTTATAATTTTGGGTTATCTCTAGTGGCTTACCTCTTATGCTAATTTGTGGATATTTTGTGCACTATTTTAGCGAAAATACTATTATCTTATCGTTTTCCATTTGTGCATTCATCCCAACCTTGGTGCAAAAAACTCTAAGCTCTCTAGGTGATCCTATACTTTGCATAGTGTCCTATTAGTTAGTGCCATATCATTTGCATGAAACAAGATCATTATGGCAATCCTCATTATGTTCACCCCTCCCAAACATTTGATGTTTATCCATTACTCTAGCTTATCTATGTAAATACCAAAGTGTGGGGGAGAGGGGCCAAAAACCCTATTTCACCTCAATGCCATTGTTGAATCTCTATGATAGACAACTAGTGTAATTATAATTTCAGCCTTTATATATGCATATAACTTGTGTATTATTTCCCTTCAACCATTTAGGACCCCCATTTCTATCAACCTCCGCTATAATTTTTCCCTTGGGACGATGTCAAAGGTCTTTATAAAAAAACATTGTAGCTCTTTGTCTTTGGTGTTCCATGTCTTTTCCATTATATGACTAAGTGTGAGGCAATGGTCAATGGTGAACTGCTTCACTTGAAAACCAGCTTTTCATTTTATTATTTATCCTTTCCCTTTTCCCATTTACTCACTTTTTCCTCCATAATCCCTCCTGTGAGTCTCGTAAACATTAGATTGATCATAATGGTTATCTTGCTCCCCGAGATTTTTTGTCTCCTCCAATTAATTTGGTAAGATTAGGCTTGTTTCCTAGCTGCTTGGGAACCCCTCTTTGATTGTCTTATAGAGTAGAGATACAATGTGTCGATTGAGGGAATCCTTTCCCCATTTCAAGTATTCTACTTACAGCTCTTTGATGTCTTTTTTCTTTATTGATGTCATGTTTTTTATACCCTCATACACATCCTTGTCATTAAATACTTCTCCCTCTATGTTTATTTTTAGTGGTTTCTTTATCTCTTCTAAATTTTCATATAGGTATCTCACATGAGATAACCATTTGGCTAGTGTAATATCATTGTATACCACATATTTTCAGGTTTAAAATTCCCTCCAAAAGGTGCTCAAGTTTTCATTTTCTAACTTCAATGTGTTTTGTTGTATTATCCTCACAAATTTATGTTTTTGCTTCTCCACATTCAACTTATGTAAAGAGAGATTCCCATTTCTATTATCTCTCTTGTACATTTCCCTTTCACCTTACACTCTTTGTTGAACCATGGGTTCACTAGGATATTATTTAACACTACCCTTCCTTTCCTAGTTTCTTAACTATGAAGCATTCAATGCCTTGAATTGCCTCCAATAGCTCCTTGCACATATATGTGGTTTTATTGGCTTCATTCATGAAACTCAATTAGGAGGCGATTCTTTCAATTTCTGGAGTGTGACCTTCAATACTCTTTCTCTACATTACTGGCTCTGCTATTCTTCCACCCTCTATATTCTTTGTATTAGTCCTACCCACCCTATGATATCTCTCAAGAAGCCCATTTACTTTCCAATTGTATCTTCATCCTCATGTTTTCCTTCACTCTTTTGATTATAATATTCTTGGACCTACTTTTTCACTCATGTTCTTTCAGGAGAATAGGTCTCTCTTATTTGGGTGTATCCATCTTGTTTTCATTCCCCCCCCCATCTAAGTGCTTTCTATACGTTTCCAAATTTTGATATTTTGAGTTGTTCTTGAATATTGCAGATTCTTTTTCTTTGGCCCCAACCAATAGTAGCTTACTTTCCTCAATCATTACGATTTCTTGTTTGATCTATTCACCCCTCTCTTCTCAATAGTGATCCTCTTCTTGTTGTTTTTTGTGTTTTCTGAAGTGCTATTTTTCTAGCTCAGTCTTTTTGGAATATATTGCCAAGTTTGGGATTGCCTTTTGTTTGCATTGGTCTTATGTTCTAAGTTATTGGTTGTCTAGCTCCACCTTTCCCAATCTAACTCATTTGTCTTGAATGGTGTTTACATTCATGTGGTTGTTTAGTTATAATCAATCTATTGATGTTTTCATAGCTTCAATTTATTTCCATAAATCCAAAACTGTTACCTCTAGCGTTTGATTTAGTAGAGTGGTGGTTGGTTTATAGGAGACTTTTGGTACTCCCTTTTTCCTTTTGTTTTGACGAGCTTCAACATCATTGTGATTTCCTTTCCTTTCCTTTTCCATTCTATCATGGCAGATAAATGTGGACATAGAATTAGAGATATCGTACTCCCTTAAGGATTTCCCTATTGGATTTTCATATTCAAGAGTATTGCTCTCCATTTCAACATACTCAAATGCAACATAGGGAGTTTAATTTATTTTTTCAGTAACCCTATCAACAATTTGAGTTATATTTCTAGCATAATCAATTTTGTATGGAGATCTACCATCATGTTGATATGACCTATGCTCATATGAACTAGGGTGTCCACCCATGTCTGGTTCAACATCAGTTATGCCTTCTTGACCTTGTCATTCCATAATCTTAGAATCAACACTATGTTGAAGCACATTTCTAGAAATCCCTTATGAGTTCCTATGTTTAACATACTCATATTCTAAGTTAACAGTGTTGTCATTCAAGGCATCCTCCAGTACTTTTTGGTATCGTTTAGTAGTTTTCCATTCCTGGCAATAGTTGATACATGATTAGTAGAAAAAAAATCATGCACTAATCACCAAGTAGGCATAATTGGGGAGAGGAAACAAATGGAGTTTGGGTGTCAATGGAATATAATATAATAGGAACTTGATTGCTCAACACATGATTACATGCCATTGTTATTTATGTAAACGTTGGTATTTTTTTAAAAATATTTTTGTGTATTCTATTATTGATTGCAAGGTTTTTCTAGTTAAATTAACTTTGTAAATGTTTATAGGATACTTTGAACCTTGCAACAAGAAGGTGGAATTTTCCATCTATTTGGTAGTAGTGTTTTTTAATGGTTATGTAATATTGGTTGATACTATTAGGCAAGGGTTTCTTTTTGTGTCATTTAGGATTTTGTATTGTATTTTTCTAACTATTATATTTTTTTCACTCGCATAAGACCATAATATGTTAAATCACAAAAAAAGACAATATACTACCAAAATAGGTCCAAAAAGTCTAATAGTTAGACAACTCCTTTTGTGTTCACATTGATTTGGTGTTTAAATTTTTCCCTTATGGTGGTATGATGCACACTCAATTTGTTTAAAATGTTTTTTTTAGATTTCTTGAGTTGTTCTTTCTTTGATGTTAGATTAGCCAAGCATAATTTGTTTTGTGTCATTTTAATGCTTTTTCTAGATAGTGCAGTTTTGAAGGACAAGCATCATTTGTAGTCTTAAATATGTTTTTCACTTCAAGTGACATGTTTTTTAAGGTTTTATCTTGTATGGGGGAGAAAAAAGTATTTTAAAGGATGTGTGGATTTGTTGTATGTCATTGGAATTCACGTTTTTAAATGATCATGGAAATTTCGTTTAATTTGTAAATGCTTATTATGTTGTTTTACATAGAGTGATCTTGAGGTTGGTGCTTTGTTTTCATTTTAAGCTATTTTTTCTATCTTTAGAGTAGTTTTTTTCCATGTTTGCACACTCCCACCCTTCACAAACCCATAAGTGAGAATAAGCATGTTGATTATTTGTCATCCCCAATCAAAACTTAGCTCATGAAGAGGCCTAACCAACAATCTTCTCACATACAGTGAACATGTCACAAGTGAGATTTGAACCTGGGTGGGGAGGATAACAACTTCTCCTCTTTACCACTCAAGCTAGACGCAATTTACATAGTATCTTTAGAGTACTTTTTGTACCCATAAACAATTTTATGTGTTATGGTTTTATCCATTATTATATGATGATTCTTTCATTGGATTTATTAAAATCATTATGCATTCACCCTTATACAAACATTAGTACTAAATCGTTAATTTTTGTGTGTAATTGAAAGCAATAGTCTAGTGGCATCTTGGAGTGATTGTTATGATGAAGACCCAACTTCAGTTCCTAATGGGCATGCTCCTCCCTTGGATGGGATTTTCTAGTTGTGGTTACTAATAAATGGGGTATTAGTTCCTTCTTGATCCTTGTAACATTTATTGGTGTAGCCTTTAATTGAGTTCATCCATCATTGCTAAATAGGGTTGTTTATATTGGTTTGTTTACTCATATATCCTTGTGAGTGATATTGGCCAAAATTAATGTAGAGCTACCCTAGTATCAACAAGCTCACCCATAAATAATATATTTACATGTCACCTATAAATATTATAATTACATTGAATGGGGCCTATTACTACAAGGAAACCGCCCATTAATAGAGATTTCTACAAAATTTATTTATAAAGTTCCTTTTTTGTGAATGTTGCGAATAGAGTTTTTTGTGGAAATCGGGTCATAGTGTACCCATTTGGCATAGGCACAACATTGTGATTAGTACAAAAGAATAATATTGCTTCATGACCACATACAAATCAAATTGACAACATTCCAAAAATTGACAACATTCCAAGAAGACAATGGTGCTTCACTTTGGCTTAATCACGTTGATGTTCTGCATTAAGGTGCATTGGTGCTTCTAAAATAATGCACAGTGGAGTGTAAGCAACCCAAAAATACATTGGTGCTCCACTTTAGTATAGGTGTACCAGTGCTCCACTTTAGCATAAGGGAAAGCATCCGGTCAAGACTTCTCAACTTTCCGCTAACATTCAAACTTCAACAAATAAAAAGTCCATGAACATATATTCCTACATTGGAATCCCATTTGATTTGAGATCCCCTCTACATTATTATGGATAGTGATATGTACTCCTCACCAAGCTAAAAGCCAATCTAAATAAAACTACATGGAATTGCCTTTGTAATTTCCTTGATGCTCCTTCGTCCTCCTCATTTATTATTTGGTTGAAGATGCCTCCAACCACTTTAGAGAATGTGGGTTCAAGGTTCAAGATGAATAGGTACAATAATAGTCACCCCAAACAAGTTGCAAGGAGCCTTTGCAAGCCATTCTCTATGGTGTGGGGTTTTCCGAGCAAGACGTGAGTAAGTCGTAGGTGGGTTTATCGTCCATTTCAACATGCATTTTCTTTAGCTAGAGGGATTGTCAAGGAGGGCATAAGAGAAGCACGTAGGGTGAGCACGTGTTTAAGTGCTATGGGTATTAGCGATGGCATCTCCATGGGCACTAGAGGCATGAGCTACAATGGCATGTAGTCCATGACCTCAATGTTGAGACAATGTCAATTTCTCCATACTTAGTTGTGAAAAAAATGTAAGTTAAATGCTATATTGAACATCGAACATACTTTCAAATTGTTTTAAAAAAATGGTTGCAATGAAATACAAGACAATCAAGGTTTCTTAGCCATTGTAGATCATTTTATACGCCTAAACTCTTAATATAAATGGGTGTTAAAGTTGATTTATATAATGCAAGCATACTCATGTTGCAACCAAATCAATCATTATAATAAGTTTAATTTATAGTGATTAAGACTTAGCTTCAAACATCAATTAGCTTATAATAATTAAGACTTAGATTCAAACATAAATGAACATAAAAACCCTGGATTAATCTAAATGAATTGAACATAATCATATACAACATTTTAAAAATAATACACAAGTTGTCACATTCATCATTGATGAACCTAAATTATAACCAGAATTTGGATACATAAAAAATAGGCTTCGAGTTGGACTTAAACCATCTTTATCCAAACAATTCTAAAGTGCTCTCATAACATGTTGGTTAACTCTTTCATATCCCTCATTTCTAATCCTAAGTTTGAATTGGCTTCCCTATGCTCTAGGTTGGACTTAACCCATCTTTAACCTAGCAATTTTAAAGTGCTTCCATTAATTAGTTAACACATTCCTATCCCTCACTTCCAATCCTAATTTCGATCTAAAATCAAACACAAGGTGGTTGAGAGGAACTATTTATCTTTTATGGAAGAGGAACTATTCATCTTTTATGGCATCACTTTCAACTTTCGATTAAATTAATCCAGAGCGCTCAAACAATTCTTTAAATTTTCCTTGAAGGTGATAAGACTTGATACAAGCACAACACCCTACGGATGTTAATGTCTTCATCTGATGTAAATACATGATGTCGAATTTGAAGCATAAAAATTGGCACAATGCCATCAACTAAATGGGAAATCTATAGGTTGTCACGTGAACGATGGAAGGTAAGGAAGATCCATGATGTGTCAACATGGAATTATATATGCTTGTCATCTATACTTCAAAAATGGTGATTTTTTACTTTCATGATCATAATTCAAATTTGAGATGTATACATATTATCATATAATTATCTTACTCATGAGGTTTAGCTCAGTTGGTTTATGTAGGATTTAGTCCCCATCAAGTATTGGGTTCAAATATCAGGGGAGGGGTTGAGGATGGCAACCACATGTGGGGGGGAATTTCACTTCCTCAAGGGACGTCTAGGCGCCATCGAGCCTTGTATAAACCTGGTGGAAGCATCCTATTTGTGGGTAGATCGTTCTGTCATCCAACACTAATGCCGGACTAGGTTTAGCCTAGTTCGAAAAAAAAAGTTATAGCATAGATTTATTTTAAATTTTGATCTATCAAATCTGATATGTATATATATTAGCATATATTCATCCTAAATCCGGATATACCAAACATCAAGAGGGATTAAATTTCTTGAGTGTATTTTTTTCTCTTGATTTGTAAAAAAATTAACACAAAATTTAGGAGTGAGCTAAAGTCTAGACGATTTGCACTTTCTCTGGCAAGTTTGGTTGGAATCCGACAACACGATTTGTGGTTGAAATTGTAGTTTTGATTGTAGAAATTGATTCAACACCATCGATTACCCTTGGGGCACCCCGATTGTGCAATTCCAACAACTAAAAACTGTCATTTCAACCATTTTCGCCATATTTTGACTGGAAAATTCATCGGATAATAGGTGCAAATTGTCTAGACTTTAGCTTACACCCAAAATTTACACCTCAATAAATTTATTCCCTCTTGGTGTTTGGCAAATCCGATTACCCATGTTAATTTTTTTGTTTAAGCCAATGTCTAATTCTTTTAATTATTTTTTATTTTATTTTTAGTAACATTAGTTACATTGTTACAACATCTCCCCATACTCAATTGTAAAGCACCTTACTACTCTTGATGTAATAAATTAAATAGAACATTATTTTCTATTTCATTTAATTTCATTAATCTTAAATAAAAATTTATTTGTCATTTAACCAAAGTTGACATGGCTTTGGACAAATACTATTAGAAGCCTTGGAAGGATTCTCCTCTCCTTGCGACCAAGCAACTACCAAGACGATTGTGAGTTAGAATCTAAACAGAAATTTAACTTCCAAAATACTATAATAAGTTGTTTCTAATTTTGTTTTTTAATTATGGTGCTTCAAAGTTTTAAGCTAGTCCATTTTTTCCTAGAGATTTACTATTTCATCTTGATTAAAACTCATTCTTTTCAATTCCTAATTTTTTATAGTCTTAGAATAGACCAAAACACCAAGAAAAATAGGTGCGGGGGTGAGGTGGTTTTATCCTAGACCCCAATGGAAATCTATAATCTTCCTATGCTTGGGAATAAGCGAGATATCAAACAATTGAGTTGAAGCTCTCACTTTGTGGTAAGGAATATTGATAGTCAAGCAAATGCGACTAGAGAAGATCATGCTGTTAGGGAATTTAATGATAATCATTTGCCACTTGGTTGTCAAATCCCTTCCTCATGAACCTTAGCTTAAAAGACTTATATCATGAGTTCTAAACCAACTCGATAGCTTTGAGTCAATAAAATTTTTTCACACCCTCTAAGGGTTGAATTCAATAATGAATGAAATGGCCAATAAAGTTTTCAATATTCCTTTTGGCATGGTACAAAAAGGAGGGGGTTCCTTGGTGCCAAGCCACCTACCCTAAGTTTCAAACCCAAATCAATTTCATGAACTCACACATCAACTAGACAAGTGTCACAACCAAATTTGCCTGCATTTCCAACTTAATGGTAAGATCCTTGATCATGTCTCATACCCACCTCTCTACATTGCATTCATTATGAAGGGGGTTTGGATGGGATAGACTGTTGCATGTGGCTTAATGTCCCTCCCATGTGGTTCAAGGGCATTATCCTATCATTCATCTAAATCATTATGTTGTGAATTCTTGAGAGGAATTCTTTGTGGGTTCTCCAATGGTTTTGCTTGGTGTTTCATGCTTGGTGTTTTTGGCCTCCCCCATGGTTCAAGGATATTATCCCTTTTTCCATCTAGATCATTCCACTATGAAATCTTGAGGGGAATTCTATATGTGGGTTCTCCGAAGGATTTTGCTTAGTGTTCTTCGCTTGATGTTTTGAGCTTGGTGATTTTTTTTCTTGGAATTCTCAATGGGTTCTCAAGTCGCCCTCTATAATCCATGCACCACCATTGGAATATTGCTTGCACATGAAGCTTGTTTGGTTATTCAAGATGTTCTCTCTAGTTTGTGCATATCCACGAAATGTTTTTGTTCTCAGGGAAGTCGATTATAAGGTTAGTTTGGAAAGGTTTTCAGTGGAGCAAATAGAGAATTCACATGGGACCAAAATGAGTTTTCCCTTTGTGAACACTCAGATATGTGAAGGTCAATCCGTAGATGTGAGTGTCATTGTGATGACAATCAAGAATGCGTTTCTCTAGCTATAAGGAGGTGGGAGATTTGGACAAAGGAATGGGTGTTGTCATCTCAACATTCTTTGCACATGCATTTGAGTTAAAAAGATTGATATTATTTGATGTTGAAAGAACTTTGGAATAGGATAGGCAATACTAAGGACTAACTATAATTTGAGTACATCTTTCTATTATTTTGTACCCGACAACATTTTGATTACATAGTTCATTTATTTGCAATTATTTTGCATTGACAACAATGACGTGGGGGGAAGATATTTTTCTTCTGTGTACAAATACAAAACAATCAATGATAAATACTTAGGTAAAGAAACAGGCAACTTGACAAGCTAAAAGGAGAAAGACAATCATCCATTCTTTTTATTTTCCTTCAAATACAATTCGTCTCACCCACAAACCCATAAGTGAGGATGAGATTGTTGGTATCTTGTTGGCCCTTATAAAAAAGCAACTCACAAAGAGTGAACGTGTCACAAATGGGAATTGGACCTCGGTAATTCTCCTTCTCTCAACTATCTACACTAGACCATTTGCTTAGAAAACATAATCAACGTTGAATATATTGAATCCCTACTATTAAATAAAAAAATAAAAAAAAAGAGAATGATGAAACATTAAAAAAATCAAATAGATAAAAGTTAAAAAGTAAATGTTATTATTGTAATCACTAGTTAACATAATAAAAGTTGATGATCTCTTATTATTATTATTCCCTAAGGCAGGGATATATACTAATCTATAGATAGTCAAACTCTTTTGACTTACAATAATTTGTATTTTTCCAATTCATTTATTAGATGTATGATGAATATATGTGGTTTGCTTCAACTTGTCCTTTCCTATCAAATTTATTATTGAAAACATATATATAAATAATAAATAATAAAATATACTTTAAATTTGGTATCTTGAAATAATTATATAAATGTTTATGTTTTACAATTTGAGGTAGACGAGGAAGGTTCCAAGGGTCCTTTTCCTAAATTGTAGAAAATGAGACAATTGTACTCTTAAGATTTATTTTATAGCAGTCTTTACAAATTCAAAATAAACAATTATTTATAAAAATATATAAAAAATACTAGTTGATGCATGAATAATTATTATCTGGTACATGGCTAACATGAAGTGGTAGACAACTGGTTTAACTAAAAGAAGGCGGGTGATAACAAGTAGCTGACGGACATAGACAACATGTGACTACAACTATGCATGGAGAACAGGTAACATATAACTTGTTCATGACACTTAACTTGTAACCTATCCGTGTACACAAGTTAAGTGGCTCTGCTAAAATTGCAAGAAGATGTGGCAAATGTATTGTCAAGATTTATTTTATGGCAGCTATTCCAAATTTGAAATAAACAATTTACATGTGATAACTAGTAACTAAGACATAGATAATAAGGAGTTAGTAACACTTAACTTGTGGTATATCAATATTCACTAACATAAACTCGGCTCCTTATCGACCACAAACAAATCTATAAACGGAAACATGCAACGTTGCCATATTTACTACGTCATTGTCGGAACTGGGAAGACTCCGGCAGACTTAACGACTCCACTTCACAGCGTCGTCGTAGGCTGTAGCCGCATGAGGGCCACCTGTTAAGTCCGTGTGTAGCCACGGACAGTCAGAGACTTGGCAGGCGGGTCCGTGACCTCCAAGATGTGGCTCAGCTCCCGAGGCTGATTATGACGCGTCAACGAAAAAGCCCCGTGATTATCGCTGAAAACGACAGAGAGACAGGTCATGTCACGAGAGAATCCAATCCCATTAGAATATAAAATTGTATTCCACATTCTCTGAGGCCACGTCACGTTTAAAAAAAAATTGGTCTACGCTTTCATCCCTATCTGTTCCTTCTGGATTGACGGAGAAGAAATATGAGTCCACATCATCGGTCCATTATTTTATATTTATTATTATATATATAGTGACCTCTACCTGGGGCGGCGTTTCCTAAATGCCAATTTAGTGTTGTGCCCCAAAATCTGATCTCAGCTTTCTACTGGCGAACAAATAAATCTGAGTCTGCACGCATGCCTTCATGATTCGCATATCATAACTATTATTAATGTGCAGAAAATCCAATCAGATAAGTAGGGGCCCATCCATACTAAGTGGACGGCCATGCATAATCCATATCTAGCTAGTTGGGTAGGTGTATCCATAACACCTCTAAATACGCTCACGCAATGACACGTTGCTAGTGGCCACTGCCATGCTATTTTATAAGCCTACGTTGTATTTCAGAGGATTTTGTTTGCTTCTATGTGCCAAAAGAAACAAGTTCTCCCCATTTTCAAAATGAGATGTTGACAACATTGGCCACTAGATTGGGGTTCAACCATGAATATGCTACAACCTACTATTCCAAAGCCAAAGTTCAAGTTAACATTGTTAAACAAAACTAAGGCTGCTGCTACATATAGATTTCTACCTCATATAAAAAAAAATGTTTTTCTGTATTTCTCAATCAAAATTAGCACGAAAAACCAGAAGAATTTGAACATAATTCATTTGAACTATACGAGTAAATGTTTATCTGAGAAAGGGGGTAGTGCCAATCAGGAATGTGCGTTATTCTTGCCTGGAAAGTGATTGATTGCCCACATATACCGGGATAGAAGAAGGCCCACATAACATAACTTGCACATCTACGAAACTATTGTTCCTACCTCAAATGGATTGAAGGAATGATGATGCATTACATACGTTAATTAACTTTTCGAGGAAAGATCACCAGACATAGCATAAGCACCAGTCATAGCTGATAGTCAATCATTCCTAGTTTGTCAGACTGTCAGTCCTTGTCAGTTGCCACAGGGAAGGGGCAGTGACAAGATGTCAAGATAAACTATACGAGTAAATGTTTATCTGTAGTTGATATGTTTTGGTTGAGAAAACCCTTTGCCACCAGTGAACCCTTGTATATTTCAACATTATTATCGAATGTAAACTTGGTCTTATAGACTCACTTGGATTTTACCACCTCATTTCCTCGTCGATAAGGAACCAATCCCCAAGTCTTGTTCTCCAACAAGGAATTATTGTCTTCATCGGTTGCATTTTCCCATTTAGGGCTATCATGTGCATTTGCATATCTTAGGATCACATGTCTCCAACACATGTGCCATGAGTGCAACATTGAGTTATGGTTATTGTCCATGAGTCTTCCTAAAATCTCCCACATCATTGTTAGCAACCTCAATGGTATTTGTTACCCCACTGGGATAACAAATTTCCTTTATAAATGATGTCCTTGCAACACATTCATCATGAACATATTCAATCCTACTATTAGTTGATTCAGTGCCAACAATTCGACTTGTAGTCGATTCAACAATAGAGATCTGTTTAGAAGTCGGGATAGTCAATTAAAAAATTTGTAGTGTTTCCATTAAATTATGACCTAAAATACCAAAATAAGATGTTAGTAGACCAATGCCTAAAGTCTACTAATCAAAGATAACATCTTGTTGATATATCACTCCCTATTTCATTGTATCATATAGTGGATATGCTTTCAACGACTCTTTAGAGTAGCCGACCATGAAGAAATTCACTAAAATCTTGAGTTCCAACTTCTTCTACCTATCATCCTGAATAAGTGCCCAAGCTATGCATCCAAAGATTCTAACATCTCCAATCGATGATTTCCTTCCATTCCATTTATTAAGAGGAGTGGCATCCCATATTGTTATGGTAGGAACCCTATTCAAAACACAACTTAGTAAGAAATAATCCTTGCCTAAAAACTAACTGAAATTCCCTTTGTTTGAAGCATACATTTACCCATCTTAATCAAAGTTTTGATCTTCCTCTCAACAACACCATTATGCTAATGTGTGTGCGTGCATTGTTCATTGCCATGAGATACCATTTTGAGATAGGTACTTTTTAGAGGCATTTCTCTAGTATTCTTCTCCATTATCATACCTCAAGCATTTAAATGTTGACCAAATTGCTTCTCATTCAATGTCCTAAACTCTTTGAATTTCTCAAAAAACATATCCTTGAATGGAAATATGGGAGTTTTCACATTGAGATTATCTCCTAGGTACAAATGGATGGTCTAAGCTAACTTTGCAAAATCATCAATGTCCACATTGAAATGGGGAGAAGATTAAATTATCTTTCTTTTCCCACCTATCCATATGTTATCATCTATGTGTTCATGGCCTCTTCTTTGGCCATGGGATCCTTGGTCCTGGAAACTCATTTATCAAACAATAATATAATGCAAGCATAGGGCGAAGAAGTTAGCCGTATCACTCCATCCATTATTGTAACTCAGAAGGAACAAAACACTAATCAAATTACGCAAGAAAAAACAATGCAATGCAATTCAAAATGTTGCATATAAATTGTACTCAAACATGAGGAATGCTAGTGAGGATTAATGAAGGAAGTGAAAGTGGGAGAATGAAGGAGAAGTCATGCTAGTATGTGCTAAACTCATTTTTTGTATGTGATTGATGAATATTTTATTGCATTTGTGATAAATACTGGCAAGATAAGAGAGGTACAACATCATTGGTTACTACATATGTAAACACAAACTAGGTATAACAATGTTAGGATTAGTGATGTATACAAGTCAAGTATGAGTTGAACTATGAATAACAAATAAATTATGAATTGGAAATCGAATAACATATATATCTTCTATAAGATTATGGGTAGATTGAGGTTATTACAAGAGTTGTTGTGTGTATCAAACAAATATAAGTAGAGCTCCCATACAAATATACAATTGATCTTGCAATAAAAAATTATGAATGTCAGTAAAAGAAATGACATGAAATGCGTCAAAGGCCACATTTATTTCATCATGCATTAACTACATTTTATTTAGTGAAATAGATAGAATATATGACAAAGGAATAGTGCATGGTAAGTTCAAAATAGGGTTGATGTAAATGAAATGGATCTAATATAAATCTACAAGCATACGCATGAATGCATTACTCTAACAACAATGCTATGCATAACCAAGGAGGAAAATCCAACCATAAAAATAGTGAGTTGTTATCTTGTTAAGAATAGGCAACCCTAATCCAAACAAGAACCATAATGATGTCTAAAAACTCAATTCATAACCCATATTAATGTATTTTTCCGAATAGGTGGATAATGTTAAACAAAATTGGGCAAATCCAAGAAATGATAAGTGCATGGTGAATAGTTTAAAGCCCATTGAAACTTATCAAATACAAATCTATATTTCAATGTTTATGTTCAAAACATGACAAAGTACATGTTACGTATCAAATGGAAAGTGCAAAGAATAAGATTCAATGCTAAGCTTGAGTTTGTCACTATAAACCATAGGAAAGATAGTTACAAGATATAATGCAAACAATGGAAAGGTTGGATTCCCAAAGGTTGGATTCCCACGTCATAGTTACATTTGAAGACTACAAGGACAACTTTTATCACATGTAAGATAAACATGACTCTTGTCTCAAATACGTGGTGGCCAAACATATGAATAGTAATGTAAATAATGCACAAAAAGGAGGTTGCAATAGTGAAGGCAATGAACACCTTACATATGAGTGCAATGAAGAATAATTGAGAAACAAATGAAGGGGAGAGCTATGGACAAATGGTATCAACGAAAATAGATTTTCAAAAGGATTATGCCAAGTCCTGGATATCAATGTTTTATTTAAACAAGTTATAACAAAAAAACCCATGAGCTATCATAATAGGACTAGCAATTTTCACAAGGTTTGAGTTGGAAACGAGTGCAAAATGGGTGTCAAGAGAGGGCACAATAAACCTACGAATAACATTGCACAAACAACCAAACTGAGGGTTTGAAGAGTAAAAAAACACAATAGACTTGGGAAAGGCCAAGGGCATCAAAATATGAGGATGTGGCAAATAATATGTAGAAGGGTAAAGAAAAGTCACAACCTAAAACTTGTTACAACAATAACCCAAACACATACACTAGCAAACCAAGAACTTCATGAAACTGATGCATGTTCACAGTACAAACCTACCTTAGGCCAAACACAATGTCAGAGTTGAATCCAAGTTCCAAACTCAATGTTAACAACCAATAAATCCTTCCAAGAAGTACAGGAAAGTGTGAGAGAGATGGTATTCATGGTAGGCATGCTTAAATAGTGCATGGAACTCATTACTAGAGCTCAAGAATGGCACTATAATAATAATAAGTTGCTTGAGTTGAACTCTAGGCTTCCCACAAAACCAAAATGATCAAATAAAAGCTTGCGGAGAGGGAGGGATAAGACCCAAACTTACATCCAATCAATAAACCACATCAAACAAACCTCAACCACATCGTTTATGTAACATTAAAGGTGAGAGCAAGGTACACAGTATGGGAGGCCAAGTACCAAACATTTATTTGGTCAGTAAAAACCTCAAATCCCAATTATGTTTCCATCATTAAAGCCAAATATTTCATGACATCCACCCTCATTCTCCAAATTCCAAAAACCATTCCAATCATCACCACAAGTTTGTAGGAACGACCTTGGTTAGGAGGCAATACCACACACAAATCACCAACTTAAACCATAATACCATGTATTGCATTGAAAACAAGTAACAAATACATAAGGGATATAACATGGATCCAATGTGATGCTACTTTGCACTTGAACGATAACTATATACCATGTATCACATAACTTCAAATGCAAAATTTGCCAAGTGAGCTTTCAAATGTATGGTGCTTAGTGCATACTCCATTGAAACACATTTTTTATTTGCCATATGCAAACACGAAGAATGTACTGAGAGAACCCCAACATGCAAACATGAAGAACCCCAACTAACCTTATCATAATGGGCCCATGTTTCATTAGAGATTTGATTCTCCAAGTCCAAATCCCAAAACTCCAACGGGACACCAACCCTTTTAGCCTTATCATAATGGGTCCATATCTCATTAAAGATTTAACTTTGAGTAGAAATAATGAAATTCATAACTCACCACCATTAGCTCACCAACTCATTGAAACTATAAAGTGATAAGTATGGCCAGCTGTAACCATAGCAAAGGTTTTCACATGGCCCACCAACTCATTGACATATTTTTCAGTATTCTAATCTGAACTATGAAGTGATAAGTAGGCCAAGTTGCAACCATAACAAAGGTTTTCACATTCAAATTCAGCCTGATTGGTTTTTCGAGTGGTCAACAACCATTACAAAAAGTCTGTCTACGTGTAAGTCTACGTGTAAGTCTAGTCTCCAATTTTAGGATAAAGCGAGGGAATAATATTTGAAAGAGCACGTGATTGACTAAAACGTGACGTGGATCTAACGGCCCGGTTTCCGTGGACATCCGGTGGCTGTGGCAAATTGGAAGACGCCGGCAGTTGTCGTCTCCGCTTGTGGGGCCACCTGTGCAGTCAGGGAGTGAAGTCTAACCTGGACGCTGCCAGCCTGCCACATTTCCAGGCGGTCCACGGACGGTGAATTCCAAGAGGCGGCGGAATTCCCGAGAGTGATTATGACATGTCAACAAAAAGCCGCGTGATCATAGCTGACAATGACAGGAAATGAAAATCAAATTGGATTTGACATGACATAAAGTATTATTTTAAATAATTATGCCACGTCACTTTTAGTTTTTGATCTCCATCTCCATTGCGAGAAGAAAGATTCCACATTATATAATGTCTATTTTTATATATATATATACAACCGAGCTAGAGTGGGAGTAGATCACTATAACCAATAGATAGCAGTTGATAGCAGTAAATTTGGGTTAGGGCTAGTGTTAATATTGGATGTGAGAATGATTTGCCCAACGACAAGTAGCACGGACACCGTGGTCGTACGAGGCATTAGAGGACGACATCACCTCCAGCAAGAGAATATTACGGTTCCTCGCAGGCGATGGAACCTGGGCTTTCATCAAGTCAGCGATAAATCCCCACCGCTAGTTCACACTCTCAACCCCTGGATCTATTTCTATATAGATATAACTATGGGCAAGCATTAAGCAACCTACTATGCAGCATTGAACATTGCGACAACTGCTTTGCTTGCCGTTGGATCTGATGCTACCTTAGATCCAACGACGAGCAAAGCAACCACTGCAACATTTAACGCTGCATAGTAGGCTGCTTAATGCTCACCATAACTATGTTTAACGGAGAAGGCTTTCCCTAAATGGTCCTTCCCGTGGACCGATTGAATGCTTATCCTGTATAATATAATAGTAATTAGATGGGCAAATCTTTGATAAATCTCAGTCTACATGCACACTTCATGATTCCTACATTATTACTAATCATGCAATCGTCCTAAGAGAGAATCCAATAAAAAAGGAGATAACACGTGGGTATATATATACACACACACACACACACATACTTTGAAAGATAGTATACACACATACACGTATATATATTCTAAAAAGATACATATAAGATATGGATATGCATTTTTTCAGGAGTACATATATACATAAGATATATGTACAGTCTTATATATATATATATATATATATATATATATATATATGAGATAAGCATTTTTAAGAGTATATATAAGACATGCATTTTTCAAGAATGAATATATATATATATATATATTTTGAAAAATGCATATATATCTTTTATATAAGAAAGAGTATATATAAAAGATATATATGCATTTTTGAGCATTTTTCAAAAATGGATATATATATGAGAAAGATATACATAAGACTACGATATAAATATATTTAGGTTTAGTGATTACTTGTTTTTGTTTCATAGTGAGAAGCTCTAACCTCTATTCAACTCTTTTGAAGAGAGATCTGGTTACTATGGTATTGCTGATCTTCCTACTTTTTGTAAATTTAAATGATTTATTTTACTTCCACATCCAACCCTACCAAATAGGATTTGGATTAAACACATTAACTGTACATGTTTCATTTGGCATAATCAACAATTGAATATTTTGAATAATAAGATAATTATACCAAATGAACATGAATTCTCTTATTGGATTATACGATGTCTAGCATGATTTAGAACTTTTTTAACAACTTTTATCGTATCACGATTGAGGCTAAGACACCTAGATTTAACATCATGGGGGATCGATTTGTATAATTCAATTCAATTAATCTCTTTTCGAAAGCAGTTATTAGTGGGGGTATCTATTCAACCAAAGTAACCCATAACTTGCACATGGCCCCAATTAATGTTTTGTGTAGTTGTGAGCATCCACAAGCACAAGCACTAGCATGCCAGTGATAGGACTTGAACCATGGTAGGAGCTATATTAATTAGCTATCCACTTTCATTGACTAGGCAAACCACACTTGACATGATCTAGAACTTTCATCCCATTGAGCTCTCCATTTGAAAATTCCTTTTGTGGACAATCTCTTCGAGAGATATCTGTCTATATGAGATATAATAGATTACTAATCCTTCCAAGTCCATATTGAATGATAAGTTAGGTCTAATCCTCTCCTAAGCATAAGTAATGATTATAGAGCAAAATTATTCATAAAATATAAGTTACAAAAAAGTGAATAAGATAAACGTCAATATAGAACTTGCAGAATAAGACCCTTGTATTCATAATCTAGAAAAGAGAGAGCAATGTTCATGAGCCTCTTCAAGGGGGGGAAATCCTTTGAGCAAAGTTCCAATACAATAACAATGCTTGTGAAACATTACATAACATTCTAGCTCTATAAACAGTTTCTCACTAGCAAAACATAACTACTAAATAACCCATCATTTATAAGTACCAACCACCTAGTGGGTCTTCTTTACTAAAGGGGAACCTTTTACATTGAATAGCTAACCATTAACTACATAATGGGTCTTATTCAAGGAAGTCAGTCTCATACAATAATTGACTATCTCCTAGTTACCACAAAGTAGGGGGGTTAGCATAGGGCCCTAACATGCCCTCCCCATTCAAAAGCAATGCACTGCAAGGAAAACACCTTCTAGTGGACATTTTTGTGGACCCTTCATAATAAAATCCCATTCATCCATTTATAGCGGAGGCCACTAGTGGAGGCGAGTGGGCTGAGGTTTTATTGGAGATTTTTAATCGGTGCACCTGAACATACAAAACATACCAGTGCGTTTAATAGTAGGCTGCATCAGTGCGTCAAAATCATAAGAGCACTGACAAAATCGATGCACCTAATTATGTTGTGCCAAAGACAACATAACTTAATGCAATTTCAATATATATATATATATCTCTCTCTCTCTCTCTCTCTCTCTCTCTATATATATATATATATATATATATATATATATATATATATATATATATATATATATATATAATTGTTTTCCCATCAAAACTTCGTTGTGTGTGATGCAAAAATAGATGCACCTGTGCGTGTGGAAGTAAAAAGCATCGACCAAAAGCCAAGAACATAAATTCTTATTATAAAAAATATATAGTTCTCAAAATATATCAAGATGCACTAGTGTGCCAACATATTCCACACACCAATGTGCATCAGTAAAAGAACACTGGAACCAAAATAGGTTGACGATTTTTTTTTTAAATATGTTTATTTTATTTTCCTGGCAAACCTTTTCCACTGTTTGGGAATGAGACAGAAGCACTGCTGTGTTAAATGTTACAACACACCGCCTTGGAAAAACCCTATTTTTATTTTATCGTTACGGCTCACCGGTGCATTATAGATATAAGGACACATTGGTGTGTAACATAATACAACAGACCATATGATAATAAAAGTAGAATATTGAGCAGTGCTTGATATTAAACTAAGCGCATCGATGCACATACTATACAATGCGCACCGATGCGCCACTACATCGGGCGCACTGGAATAGGGTAAAATAAAAGAAATTATGGAACAAAAATGTCATTTTCCACATTTCTCAGTCTTGGAGACCACCTAGGCCCACCCAAGCACCGATTCTACATTCTGATAGTGCACCCCTCGAACTAGCCGCCCCTTGGTGTTTGGATTTCTCCTGCAAATTGTGATCCAGATGGACATCAATGGCCACCCACCTAGTCCACTGGCTCAAAACACAATTTTCCAACTTGATAGTCTTTCTACGGTTTTTTGGGTCCTTATCTTCTGGGGCCATTTTGAGGCCCTAAGTTTTTTGGCACGACAACACCCAGATGATAGGAAGAGGCATGGTATAGGCCATTGAAATGTGTACTTCTCGACGAAACCTTTTCGATGGGTACCAATCGCCCCAAATGAAGATCGTATGCAAAAGTTACGCCCTCAGGAAGTTGACATATCAACTAACCACAACAGGGCCCACAAACCTTTTGGCGTTTCATCTTTTGGGGTTAGGGTTTTTTATGTTTAAGGTTTTCTCATTGATTCTTTATTTTAAAAGGCCCTTTTTGGCCTCATTTGTAACTCATCTCCTTATAGATGAGTGTAGTTTCCACATCTCTTCTCAAACATAAATTACCACCATTCTAGCTATTTTGTATTTTACATTTCACAATTTGTTCTATTTCATTTAGTTATAGAGTTTGAGTTTACTGTATCACTGTTTTCTTGCAATATATCTTTGTACTATGTTTTATATGTGTTCTTTCATTTCGTTCTTGAACAAACCCAAATCAGTGGTATTAAAGCATTCTACTCTTTATTTCTTTCTCTATGCATGTCCCTAATGAGGTCGAGGTATAAGGATATGGGACTCAAGCTACTTGAGCCTCTGAAAGGCCGTCCTCACCGACACCGACTACCATCCATGATGGAAGAAAAGAGAGACGAGGGAGGAGGAGATCCTATTAAGATGTTTCTCGAGGAAACCCTCATGTGATAGAGGTAAGAGATGATAGAAAAACTTTCCCAAATGCTTCAACGGATGTCGACAACAATAGACACATCTCATCGAGCCGCCACTTCAGAGGTGCTTCCCCCTTCAAGGTACAAGTTAATTTTGAGATTTTGGTATTTAAAGGTCAGATAGATGCAAACGATTTGGAAAAATGGTTAAATCTACTAGAAGGGTATTTCTCTGTCCATAATTTTTCTGATAGGGAAAAAAACACCTTTGTGCTCCTTAAGGATATCTCCCATGTCAAAAGTTGGTGGGAAACCTACTGTGAGCAAAAATCCACAGAGGAGTCTGAACTATTTGGGGCCATTCCCACTTGGGCCTCTTTTTTGGATGCCATGAAGGAACAATATTACCATGTTGGAAACTATGACGACTAGTACACAAATGGACCACACTACATCATGAGAAGGACCAAATAGTGCCAGAGTTCACAAATACATTCCATACCTTGTGCACCAACCTGGGTATCAAAGACTCTTAACGACATCTGGTTCTAAAATACCATGGAGGGTTACATAGGTACATCGAAACTAAAATGGAGTTTCTGGACATATCAATCACTAAGAGTTGCTTATCTTTATGCGGTCAAAATCGAGTAGAAATTTAATCAAAGGAAAAAGTGGGAGTTCAGGTCTACAAATTCGTCATAGTAGAAGCATGGAAAAGGAAATCCCAACGCACAGAACAAAGAGCAGGGAAAGGATAACCAACCTTAGGACAACCTTTCCAAGCTACAAGCAAAGAAGGGTAATGAGAAGACGAAGAAGGACACCGAGAAGTGGTGTGAGTTCCTTAAAAGCCCCTAACACAACACTGATGAATGTTTCTCAAAGCAATCATTGGTGTCTGAGCTCAAACCCTCAGAGTCCAATCCCAGTTTCGATTTTGATTTAGAACCCAATATCATAGTCGCAGATAAGGGAAAGCAGATCATTGATGTAGAAACCAACACCAAGGTCGCTACCACAAAGGTCCAACCAAGCTAGCCAGAAGAGCTGGAGGAAGGTGAACGAATCTTCCACTCACAGATGTGGGTGAAGGCTTCTCCACTACATTTCATTGTTGACAATGGGAGTCAAAAGAACTTTATATCAGTAGAGGTCGTGAAAAATTTGAAGTTGCTGACAACACCATAACCACAACCCTACAACTTCGATTGGCTAAGCAAGGGTCGTGACATCCGTGTCAACAAACAATGCCGCTTACCGTAAAACATCAATCCCTTCAAAGATGAGGTACTGTGTGATATTGCCCCTCTCAGAGTTTGCGATGTCCTTTTAGGACAACCATATATGTGGAAATGTCATGGTATGTATGAGTCTCGACTAGGTAGTGTCATTGTTCCTTTGGGAAAACAACACTATAGGATACCGATGGTCATTCCCACTGCTACAGTCTCCTTGATCTCAGCCAAGCAGTGTAGGAAGGTGATATCCCAAACTGGGAAAATCATCCTCTTCATGATTCACTCTGGAAGCAAACAAAAGGTCAATGCAAGTGACCTCTACCCAGGAACATTCCCTACAATAGAAGCAGGTGGACGAAGTAGTGGAAAAATATTGATATCTCTTCATCTTGCCGTCTGGGGTGCCTGTACATTGTTAGGTCAAACATTCAATTGGTTTGGCACCTAGTTCTCCTCTGCCTAATGTCCTAGTGTACCGGCGATCCATTAGGGAAAATGAATAAATCAAGGGCCAGATTCATGAGTTACTCCAAAAGGGACACATTCAACCGAGTTCCTCACCTTGCGAGAGCCCAATTGTGTTGGTGCAGAAGAATGATGGTACATGGAGAGTTTGCATTGATTACAAAGCTCTCAAAAAAATCATAGTCAAGAACTGGTATCCAATTCCATGGATTGATGATCTTCTTGACCAACTCAAGGGGGACAAGTATTTTAGCAAGATTGATCTGAAGTCCAGATACCACCAAGTCCCAATTGAGAAAAATGTCTAGAAGACAACCTTCAAGTCCAGAGAAGGTCTTTTCAAGTGGTTGGTCATGCCTTTTGACTTGAATAATACTCCAACAAATTTCATGGGAATAGTGGATGACATCTTGCATCCATTCATCAATTCTTGTGTGGTTGTATATCTGGATGACATCCTCATAGTCAACAAGAATTGGGACGAACATTTGTAGCACATTCAACAAGTCCTCAGCACCTTGTGACAACACAAATTATATGTTAATATAGAGAAATTCTCTTTTAGCATGCAAAGAATCCAATATCTGGGGTACATTGTGGATGAGAATGGTGTGCATGTGGGTCCATCCAGGATCCAATTAATTTGCGATTGGCTGGCCCCAACAACCATAACTAAGCTCTGTAGTTGCTTGGGCCTCACTAACTTCTATCACAAGTTTGTATTGGGGTTATCACATATCGTTTGGTCCCTCAACCAAGTGACCAAATGCAGGTCCAAAGCCAAGTTTGTATGGAAAATCCCCATTAGAAAGCATTTGAGGATATGAAACACCACTTATGTTCAACACTGATACTCACTTTACCAGATCTACCACAACCCTTTGAGATTGAAATAGATGCTTCAAACTATGTTGTTGGCGTGGTCCTCACTCAACATGGCCACCTAGTGGTGTACCATAGTGAGACACTCTCAGATGCAGTACACAAATACTCCACTTATGGTAAAGAAATTTATCCCTCATCCAAGCTTGTTGCCAATGGAAGTATTACATTCTAGGCAAAGAGACAATCATCCACATTAATTACAAGCCCCTACAGTTCATGCAAACACAAGAGAAGTTATAGAATGATCGCCACCAAAAGTGGTCCATGTATTTACAATAATTCCGTTTGAACATCAAAATATAAGAAGGGTAGCACCAATCGAGAATTTTATTGCCTAAGATGACCTCCAGTTGCAGCCTTAACAATGGTGCTCAACACTTGTGGCCATGAGACCTCAGGATGGTCCCGAATATTTGACAACGATCCCAATTTTTCTATGACCTATCGAACACTATGTGTTGGCACACCAACTGTCAACTTTCATATGCATGATGGACTATTATTCCATCAATTCCATCTCTATGTTCCTTCAAGTGAGTGTGGGGATTTTATTTGGGAAGCTCATTATAGTCAAGTGGCACATCACTTCAACATATAAAAGGCAGCAGTAGTTCTGCAAAATTATTTCATTGGCTGAAGCTTTGACATGATGTCAGCAAATATATCTGTCCATGCGCTTCATATGCCATTTCCAAACCCGCCATTAAGAATCAAGGGTTGTACACACCTTTTCCTACTCTTGATAGGCCTTGGGAATCCATATCCATGGATTACATGTTAGGATACCTTCTAACAAGCATGGTAATGACTATGTATTCGTGGTCGTTGATTGTTTCTCTAAGGTGTCTATTTTGACAGCCTGCAAGAAGAGTATTATAGTCGAGGCCACTACTAGGATCTTATTCAAACATATTTGGTTTCATTTCGGACTACCATAGACTATCATTTCATATCGGGACAACAGCTTCTTGAGCACTTTCTGGTCTAGCCTATGGTCACTGATGGACACCAAGCTCATCAAATCAACTACCTTCCACCCTCAAACTGATGGATAAACATAGGTAGTCAATAGGATGATTGTGCATATTATGAGAATGTACAATTCTAAACATCCCCGCTCATGGGATGAGAATATTCCAATTGTTCAACACAACTACAATAGAGCCCTTCATATCTCTACTGGCCACAACCCTTTTAGGTGTGATTGGGGTTCAAAACCATTGGCCCCAATTGATATAGCTATTCTCATTTCATCCACACAAGAGGAATCTTTCCATGCTCAAACTGAGGCTGACAAGGCCACCGTATTTATTAAACAGACTCAACACATCCGCCAACAAGTCTAGGACATTTTGGAAAAATCCAATGTCAAGTACAAGCAACAACATGACAAACATCGGGTTTTGCACAAGTTTCAAGTGGGAAACAATGTTTGGTTGCATTTATAGAAAGAGCGGCTCACAAGACCCCATCACAAGCTTCATCGAATTTCATATGGGACCTACACCATCACCAAGGAAATAGGCGAGAATGCTTTCGAATTAAGCATTCCTTCATTCCTTGATCTGCATCTAATATTTAATGTGGAGCTCCTTCGTTCATATTATCCACCGCTATTGGACACCTCAGAGGTGGCAAAGAATTTGGAACCTACAAAACTCAATCCCGACTTCTTGGATTAGAATATCATTGATTTGATCATGGATACACAAGTGAAGGGAACTAGCCAACAATGTGTTCAACTCTATTGGGTCGTCAAAGCAATGCAACTCCTTCACCAAGGAAAGTGGCTCACCAAGATTCAAATTCAACATAAATTTTCCCATCTGATGAGGGAACTTGACACAATGGAGACCATTACTACCTAAGGGGGGAGGATTGTGTTGTATTTTGTGCAACTTTGAAAGTTATTCTTATTATATTTAATTGTAATTATTTGTACCTCCTACGGGAGATGATCTTGATGTAATTAATCATGTAAACCCTTAAAAGAATCAATGTAAACCTCAGGGATAATTTACCCAAAGAAAAGATTAAAATAAACTTTATTTATTTGTTTAGTCACATCCCCAAACCACCTGGTGGAGAGGCGATGTGAGACCCACTCTAGCATTTTTTTTTCAACAATTTCTTCCATTTTTACACGCATCCGCAATGACCGTAGATCTGCAATCCACCATTCGCGATCTGCAATCCGCAATCTACATGCAGAACTTGGAAATCGGATTTCCCAAATCTAGCTCTCCGCCGAAATCGCGCTTCTGACTTCCGCAATCCACAATGCGGAAGTCGGATACCAGAAGCTATTTTGCGGCCTCGAATATTTCCTGTCAGACTTCCGCAATCCGCATGCGGAACTTGGGAGTTGGAGTCCTCCATTCTCCACCCCTGAGAGTTACTCCTCTGTAATTCTGCAATCTGCAACCCACGTTGTGGATGTCGGAAAGTGGAAACTCATTTCGCCGTCATAGAGAAAATTATCTTTTGAAAACCGCAATCCTCGTTGCAGATGTGGAATGGCAGAAGTCCAATGCGCCAACCCCGTGGCAATTGACCTCCTGACATCCACAATCCGCATTTCGCTTTGCGGATGTAGAAAGTCAGAAATCCCAGGCGCCATCTCCGTGGAATTTGCCCTTCCGAAGTTTGAAATCCTTAATCCACTTTGCGGATGCGGAAAGGCGGAAGGCTAACCATGCCAATCCAAAGGTCAGTCCCAGACCTCCGCAACCTGCAATCCACATTGTGGATGCAGAAAGGTTGGGATCACAGACCGTTGCACTCGCAACTTCTGAGGATGATATCTCCTTCATCCTTAAGCAAAATTGGACAAGTCTAGTACCATTGGAAATATCTTAGAGATCTCTTTGCAGCTGCATGGTGTTCATCCACATCTGAGGAATTTTTCCCTGCCCTTATTCCACTCCAAAAGATGACTTAAGGCCCCGTCTATGCCTCTTTACCACTATGAAGAAACTCTACTCCATTCTGCTCTACTTTCTTTCCTCATTTGGTCCACAGGGTTCATGAACACCAGAGTGGTTGTTTCTTCTTCCCCTCAGCCATGTCTGAACTCTCTGAACATCTTGGCCCATGCACCTAGTCCTATTCATCAAAGAAAAACTCATGGGCTTAGCCTTATTCATCAAACATAAATACATATAAATGAAAACACCGGGATTTATACACTATACACTGTAGAGTTAAACCATGCTAACACACACACATAACACATTTATCAGCATCTAATCATATGAATGATGACAACACAATGCATAGGCATTCAATCCTATTCATCAAGCATAATCACATATAAGTACCCACCTAAGGTCAAGAATGTAAAGGTGCAATAACAATGTAATTAACACACACACAGCAGCAGTTAGCCATATTAACACACACATCTTCCATCCATACAGTCATTACTAGTTACACCATTGCAAGGATAAAACACATAGAAAGAGTATAAATTAGCAAGAGAAAATTATCTTTTCCATTAAATCCCCAAGCAAACTGGCTATGGACTACAACATTCCATCCCAACCATAGGTCTCTGCCCAACCTATATTATTTCGACACTCAGAGACCACCCCCAAGCTGGGGCTATGTATCCACTAAGGAGTCCCTCTCAGGTTCATTCACAACATTGGATCATAGTCCATCGGGCTCATCCGGAACACAAATAGTCCATAGTGCATGAGATTCCATATGGAGTAGTTGACATGGTCCAAGCCCTTGAAATAAGAACTAACGCATACTCGTAAGAAGAAGAAAGATGACAAGAGGTAAGTGGACCTCTATAAAAGTGAAAGGGGCTCTAAATTTTTTTGAGCTATAAGCTAAAGGAAGGTCAAATTAAACATCATTATCACTCAAGAGGAGGTGAATTACAATTACAGAGGTCTAAGAGGAAGTCCTAAGGGATTGTTCCGTAGATAGGAGGAAAATATTTATGTATTAAAATAACATTTTTGTTCGGGTACACATGGTACTACCAAAGGACCGAACACCAAGAGCAACCACTTCACATAAACAGATCACAGATCAACACACCGATGTTTTGACGTGGTTTAAACCCTCTTGAGGGAAACACTTCATGGCCCTGACCAAATAGCTTCTACGGGACAATTTATTATGCAAAGAAAGAAAGTTACAAATGAGCTTCTCATAATCAATCAACTAAACAATGACCCTCCATGCTCTTTAAATAGAGATCATGGACCAATCAGGTGTTAAGCCACAGATCAAGGTTAGGTTTGATCTAAGAGAAGTTGAGCCGTTGGATCACTCTATGTCGGGAACATATCGTGACCGTCGGATTAAGTATTTACAAATGCATACTAATGCATACTAAAGAAACACATATCCCTAATGGATATATTACACAAGTTGATCTTAACTAACTCCTAAGTGTCTAAATATCCTAACATCCCCCCTTCAGAACAACTTGGGATAGGATTGAAGGATTTACAAAAGTGACACTATTAGGAGAAGGAAGGAGGCACTAGAGCCTATCCCCCCTTAATGACAAGTTCCTGAACTCCTAACATAGATCGAAGTTTAGAAAACTTCGCTTCTGTAAGAGACTTGCTGAAGATGTCTGCAACTTGATCATCTGTAGGGCAAAATAGCACTTCAAGAACACGATCATGAATAAGATTTCTGATGAAGTGCATATGTAGCTCAATGTGTTTGTTGTGTTGATGTAGAATTGGATCTTTGGCAAGCTTGATGGCACTTTGATTGTTGCACCAAAGTGGAGTAGGCTGCTGCTGCTCGAATCCAAACTCTGAAAGGATCTGTCGAAGCCATAAAGCTTCCTGACTGGCATTAACTGCTGCTCGATATTCTGCCTCTGCTGAAGAAAGAGCAAGAGCTTGCTGTTTCTTACAAGCCCAAGTAATAGGTCCAGATCCCAGACTGAAAACATAACCTGCAGTAGACTTTCGATCATTAAGATCGCCGGCCCAATCTGAATCAGTGAAACCAACCAACAAAGGTTTCCCCCCTGTACTGTAATGAATCCCAAACTGAACTGTACCTCGAATATATCGAAGTATTCTTTTAGCTGCTTTCCAATGACTTTCATGAGGTGTCTGCATATAACGGGCAACACGACCAACGGCAAAGGAAAGGTCAGGACGAGAATGAGTCAAGTATAAGAGACTACCAACAAGCTGACGATATAAGGTGGCATCGACTTCAGGTGAAGTACAAGTGGCAGAAAGTTTGACTCCAGACTGGAAGGGAGAAGGGGCTGGTGTACAATATTCCATGTGAAAGCGACGAAGAAGGTCACAAGCATACTTAGACTGAGAAAGAAAGATTCCTTCTTGGGTTTGCAGGACTTGGAGACCAAGAAAATAATGCAAATGTCCTAAGTCTGACATTTCAAAATTTTGTTTAAGACTGGATTTCACATGGGTTATAAGTTTAGGGTCACTACCAGTAAGAATAAGGTCATCAACATATAGAACAAGTATGATGAGATGGTTTCCTACTTTCTTGGTATAGACATTGGGGTCAGAATGACATCTAGAAAAACCAGTGTCAAGGAGAAAGTTATCCATTTTGGCATACCAAGCTCTAGGAGCTTGCTTAAGGCCATATAAGGATTTCTTAAGGCGGTAGACAAGGCTATAGTTATTCTGAACATAGCCAGGAGGTTGTTCCATGTAAATTTCCTCCTGTAAATCACCATGTAAGAAGGCAGACTTGACATCCATTTGATGGAATTCCCAGTTGTGTAAGGCTGCAAGGGAAAGAATAAGGCGAATGGAGTTCATTTTTGCGACAGGAGCAAAGGTTTCATTGTAGTCAATCCCTTCAACTTGGGAAAAACCTTTGGCAACTAACCTTGCCTTAAGTCTTTCAACACTTCCATCTGATGCATACTTAGTTCTGTAGACCCAATTACATCTGACAAGTTTTCTTCCTTTTGGAAGAGGTACAAGATCCCAAGTATCATTCGCCATTAAGGAACGATATTCTTCATCCATGGCTGCATCCCAATCTGGATTCCCTGAAGCTTCTGCAAAAGTTTCTAGATCATGATTCTCGGAAACTTGAGCCAAAAGAGAAGAGGCTCGCTGAAACTGAGAACGTGTTCGACGTTGATCTCTAGGATCATCGACAAGATCACCAGCTGCTTCACATGTTGAACGGAACCATCGAGGAAGCACTTGTGCTGGTGCAACTAGAGGAACATGAGCAGGCGGAGGTGGATTTTCATCCTCACTGTCATTATCAGAAACTGGAGTTGGAAACCTGTCAAGGAAGTTGGAAGAAGAAGAAGAAGGCACAAACGTCGAATCAGGCTCGCAGGCCAAAGATGGCACAATCGCCGAGTTAGGCTCGCAGGCCAAGAGATTTTCATCAAATTTAACATCTCTTCTAATGATTATATCATGAGAATGTGGTTGAAGAAGTCTATAACCTTTTACATCTTCAGAATATCCAACAAATATGCACTTTTCACTTTTAGGCTACAATGCTTTCCGTTTTTCATCCGGAATGTGAGCCCATGTTTCACTACCAAACACACGAAAGTGACTTACATCATGTTTAGTTTTACTCCATGCTTCTTCCGGTGTTATACCTTGTAATGCTTTTGTGGGGGTGCAATTAACTATGTAATTTGCACAATTTATGGCTTCAGCCCAAAATTGGAGACTTAGTCCCTTAGATTGGATCATACAATTAACCATTTTTTTTTAAAGTGCGGTTCTTCCACTCAGCTACACCATTTTGTTGTGGTGTATATGGAACAATGTGCCGTTGTTGGATGCCTTGTTCAGTGCAGAAAGTAGTGAACTGTTTGTTATCATATTCTCCTCCATTGTTAAATCTTAACTTAATAATTTGATGACCAGATTGTTTTTCAACAAGGGCCTTGTAGGCCAAGAACATGTTAAATACTTCGCTCTTAAGTTTTAGGAAATAAACCCAAGTGCGTCTGGTGTAATCATCAATGAAAGTTAAGAAATATTTGAAACCAGAAAAGGAAGCAGATGGAAGAGGACCACACAAGTCACTATGCACAAGCTCCAAGGGAACCGAGGCGTGCCAAGAGGCACGTTTGTCAAAATTGTCCCGATGATGTTTTCCGAGTACACAACCGGAACAAACACCATCTCTGCAAGATACCATCGGAAGACCTGTCACCATATTTTCTTTACATAGTTGTTGCAATGAGCGATAATTTAAGTGACCAAATCGCTCAGGCCAAAGTTTGCTCAAGTTATCACTATGAGCAACAAAAACTGAAGAGAAAGGTGATGACCCAAAGTTGTTAAAATTGTACAACCTGGTAATATCATCAACAATTTCGGTAGCTAGGACCTGTTGAGGATCTTGAAAATCCTTGATTACAACTTGGTGAGGTGTAAAGGTCATAGTTTTACCTTCACCAGAATGAGTGATCTGATAGACTGATAACAAATTGCAGGAAATTCTTGGAACACATAGTACATCACTAAAATGACCATTATCTACTGGAACTGTTCCAGCTCCTACAACACTTAGAGATCTATCATCACCAACAAATATTTGTTTGGTGTTACATTCATACATAGTAGAAAAGATGGCTTGATCCTTAGCCATATGATAAGATGCTCTAGAATCAATGAGCCATTCATTTGAAGTAGAAGAAGAAGATGCATTATAAGAATAACCAGAAGCACAAAGTGCATGTCCATGAGAGGCACATTCTGAAGGCGAATCTAGGCTGATGTGGTGCTTCTTCATTTCTGCTTCCAAGGCTGCCATCTTCTTGAAACACTTAGATTCATCATGATTATCTTTCCCGCAATAGTTGCAATGACGCTCAGTCTTCTTGCCTTTTGGCTTGGATCCTTTGTCATTTTTTAAAGAAGGAGCTGGCTGAGAGGGTTTGGGGACCCTTGTTTGACTTATTATTGCGAAAATTTTGTTTCTTGGGAGGCTTGAACTTTTCTTTCTGTTGGGACAATAAAGCTTTCTCAGATGTATCTGCATTGTTGATTATTCCAAGATGAATGAGTTTATCTTGTTCTCTAATCAAGGAATCACAAAAAGGATTCAAGACTAGGCTCTTGATAGCTAGCTGCATTCAAGGATGATTTCATGGAGTAAAATGTAGATACAAAAATAGAATATGTAGGTCCAAGTTTGGAAAGAATATGATAAATGCATTGTTTGTCTTCCCTCTCAATCTTATATTCTGCACATAAGAGTTTAAGAGTTTTGTACTTAGATAAATAATCTTGAATGCATGAAAAGTCACTTGGATTTAAAGAAATCAACTCATTTTCGAGTTGGTGACCTCAAATTTCATTGTGTTTACCAAACACAGATTCCAACTTGTCCCAAGCAGCATTAGGTTCATCAATTTCAGATATGTGGAATCGCAAATGAGTAGAGATTGACATCCCAATCAATCCACGAGCTTCATCACATCTATTTGCCCATTTTATTTTATTATCATCATCAGTGGGTTCTTTTTCTTTCCCTGAGGTAATTCTGAAAAGTCCCCTACTTCGTAGAACATCCTCCATATGAGATTTCCATGAAAAATAGTTGGAACTGTTAAGTAGAATATCATAAGGGGCGGCCATATTTGTAAATTAATGGCTATAAAAGCAGAAACCAATAGTATGGATGTGAAGAGATCGAAAAAATAGGCGGTTTAAAAAAAAAAGGCACTGAAAACTGACTCTGTATGATGAAGTTATGCTTGAACAAAGAAACTGTTGAAGATGTCCCCAATAGTGACGTGGCAGCTAGAGAATGTCCGGCAAAAAAAAAGAACCCCCCTCTTCCCAAGATGAACCTTTTGACAATCACTTTACAAGAAAGTTGCTTTAAGTGAACCACTTTTGTAAAATAAGTGATTTCACTTTTACAATGATATTACTTTTAAATAGTGCAACAAATAAAAAAAAACTTAAGTGACTCACTTGTATTTTTATTTTTTATTATTTAAGTGATATGCACTTTTACAATAAAATAACTTGAAAATAGAAATTGCATGCACTTTTTTTTTAAATTAACTTCCTAAGACTTGAACTCAAGACCTATTAAGGAATAAAGCAACTTTGAACCAAGTGAGCTAGATTAAAATGTATGTAAAATATGGGAATGATGAAGGGTTTTTTTTTTTTTTTTACTCTTCTTGCTCGGTTTGCGTACTTGTCATTTTGCTTGCAAAACAAATCACAAATCGAAACAAAAAAAAACTTCTCCACACTTGTGGAGTTAGATCTTGTTAGCTTGCCCGGAAAGTCTATGTTTTCTCTCTATTTTTTATTTGCCGAGATCGCGCAAGGTGCACGGCAAAGAGCATACGCAGCCGAGAAAAACCCTTTCCCTTTCTGTTTCTGATTTGCTGAGATTGCTTAAGGTGCATGGCAAAGAGCATACGCAGACGGGAAAGTAACAATCCGAATCCCAAAAAAATATAACCGTAAAAAAATGATGAAATATGAGATTTTTTCATTTTTAAAAAAAGAAAATAAAAAAAATGCGTCACTGTAACATTATACCTTCAGATCTGATGAAATACGTGTTTCTGGAGCAACCGGGAACCGTTTTCGATCAAACGAAAACTATTTCCCAATGGAAACGATGCTCCGGACGCAATGAACCACCTACCACAACCCAGAAATGCAGAGAAATACCAGAATTAGAAACCCTTTCGAGTTTTCAGCAACAACAGTTCAAGATCTAGATCACAACCGGAAGCGGCACTTCATAAAAGCTTTGATACCATGTTCGGGTACATAAGGTACTACCAAAGGATCGAACACCAAGAGAAACCACTTCACATAAATAGATCACAGATCAACACACCGATGTTTTGACGTGGTTTAAACCCTCTTGAGGGAAACACTCCACGGCCCCGGCCAAATAGCTTCTACGGGACATTTTATTATGCAAAGAAAGAAAGTTACAAATGAGCTTCTCATAATCGATCAACTAAACAATGACCCTCCATGCTCTTTAAATAGAGATCATGGACCAATCGGGTGTTAAGCCACGAATCAAGGTTAGGTTTGATCTAAGAGAAGTTGAGCCGTTGGATCACTCTATGTCGGGAACATATCGTGACCGTCGGATTAAGTATTTACAAATGCATACTAATGCATACTAAAGAAACACACTATCCCTAACGGATATATTACACAAGTTGATCTTAACTAACTCCTAAGTGTATAAATATCTTAACAATTTTTTCCTTTATAAACCCTAAAATGATGAAACCCTAGTTTGGGATGAAGGAATCATATAAATAGGGGAGGATTCCATTTTCTAGAGGCATGTTTGGAAGTGTGGGAGATCCCCACAAATCTTAGTTGAATATCTTTGGGAGAAAGAGGTCAAGTTCAATGTGAGGTTTTCCATCTCTCTTTTCTTTGCTAGATCTATTGCTATAATGTGCTTATTATGTGATACCTATTTGATCCTCTTGATCTAGTTATGAAAACAAATTCAAAGAAATGAACTAGTTATAATGAAAAAATACACACTTTTTTGAATTTTTTCTACTTTTAGAAATCATTTAGAATAAAAAATATATATTTTTGAAGTTTTTTTTTTTAAAATTTTCTCATAAATAAATCATTTTATGAGCAAATTTGTAAAAAAAATGAAAAAAAAAAGTCATTTCAATCCTTTTTATGCATTTTAAGACTTTTTTTTTTATGTATAGAACTAAATAAATTTAAGTTTAAAAAAGAATTTGAAAACACACTCAAAACCAAAAAAAAAAATAAATAATTAAATACAACAAAATAAAAAAATCTAAAATTTAAAACTAAATTTAAAAAGAAATATTCAAAACTGTAGAAAAATTTAAAATATTAAAAAATAATATTAATATATATATATATATATATATAATTGAAAAAAAATAAAAAAAAATAACAAATTATATAAAAAAAATTAAAAATTTAAAAAACAACCCCTACCCCTCCCCGCCCCCATCCCCATCCCCAACCCCCTCTCCCGCCACCCCTACCTCCTCTCCTCCCCTCCCTCTCGCCCCCCTTCCCCCGCACCACTGCCACCACCACGCCATCCCCCCTCCCGCACTCGCATGCTGCCTAGCCAGCCTTCCCACAGGGTGGCACGATTCCAATAATTGTGCCACCCGTGTAGAGGCGGCGCTTGGGCGAAAGAATGAGCGGCGCCGCTCCTTCTTCTGCCCAAGTGCTGCCTCTACACGACGACGTAATTCCCACCCCATGGGAGGGTTGGCTGGGAAGCACGCGGCGACAGGGAGGGGGACGAGGGCCGGGGAGGGGGGTGTGCGGAGGTGGGGGGAAGGGGGGAGAGGGGATGGGGAAGGGGGATGGGAAAGAGGGGAGGAGAGGAGGTAGGGGTGGCGGGAGGGGGGGGTAAGAGGGGAGGGGAGAGGGGGTAGGGGATGGGGGTGGGAGGGGTAGGGAGGTAGGGGAGAGGGGCGGGATGGGTAGGGTTTTGCTTCTTTTTTTTATATACAAAATTTTAATATTTTTTTTAGTTTTTTTAAATTTAATTTTTTTTTTGTTTTAAATTTTTATAATGTTTTAAATTTCAAATTATTTATTTATTTTAAATTTAGTATTTTAAGTTTTTTTTCAAATTTTTTAATTAAATTATCTTTTAAATTAAAAAAAAATTGTTTAATTTGAAAAAAATTTAAAAAATTTAAAAAAAAAATTGAATTTGATTTGTAATTTTTTCTAAATGTTAATTTTGGTTATTATTAGATTTGTATTGTTTTGAAATTTGTGGTTTTTTTTTTTTACAATTTTATTATTATTTATTTTACAATTTTTTTGTTTTAATTTGGTTTTTAAATTATTTTAATAAATTTTGCAGTTTTTAATTTTCACATTTTTTTTTTTTAAATTTTAGGAGGTCCACTTTTATTTATTTATTTTTAATTTGGTTTTTGAATTATTTTAATAAATTTTGTAGTTTTTAATTTTCGGTCCACTTTTCAATTTGAGGGTTGGTTTAGGTTTTGATTACAACGATACCACCGATGGTTCATTTTGAGGTTGTTTTTGATGCAAAAATAATAATTTTTATAGCTCGAGTTCTTGTTCTTTATAAATAGTTGTCGTTCTAGAGTATACTACATTTCTTCTTTCTCCCTTTGCCCCCAAATATCATGTCTTCTATATTTTATGGTTTAATCTATAGTTTTATTATGAATAATATCATACATTCTTTTATTTTATATGAAAACTGTGGTGGTAATTTCTTGAATAATTTGTGTTTAACTCAATGCTAAATTTATATAGTGTTACTAAGAGATTTAATAAATACAATTTTAAATTATGATACAATGATATAATAATGCCATTTTTTGAAAAAGTGTGCTACCGGTAGCATTAGTTTTCAATTTAGAGCTTGATTTTAAAGTTTTTGTAAACAACAATAAGGATTATTTTGGTATGTGTGTATATTTTTAACCACAAAAAAGTGGTGCTACTGGTAGCACCACTTTCTGATTCAGGGTTGTTTTTTGGTATTTTTAATGCAAAAATATGAGTTTTTATGGCTAGAGTTCTCGTTTTGAGTATAAAGTTCTCGTCAATTTTTTTGTTAATTGACTATGATGCATTAATGCATGGATTAATTACATCTTCTACATCATATTCAAACCTTGTTTCTTTGTGATCATGACTCTGTCACCCAATAAGATAGACACTAGTCTTGGTATTCCACCATCCCTTTATTTTTAATTCCTTTCTAGGGTTTCCCCCTTGTGTTGAAAATGAACCAACATAAAATGAGAGGAAGTGTTGTGCTAGCAATGGACAACCTTCCAATGTACCCCTTGTTGATGTTTCTCCAGGTGTAGCATCGGGTAGACTTTCACTCATGGATAGCCATGTTGATTTGGCTAGTAATGAATGATACATTCACATTCTAGAGGTGAATGGCCCAGGAAGGGGTAGTGCTTCTCCCAGTAATATGGTGTGGAGATGGATGCTCTCACATTGCCTGCTCCTGTAATGAAGTGATATATTCTATATTAGAGTTTTTTTGTTTTTTTTGTGAGGGGGTTTCATCCCCTTGTGAAATCTACAAGTCTAGCCTAATGTTGAATTTGACATGAGCACTAAGAAGTGACCGAGACTTCCTAGTGTGGGTCAAATCAACAGTAGGGAACTATGCAGTGAATAGACGTGCATGTGACAGAAAAGTATATCATCACAATGGACAACCTTTCCTAAGAAGATGTAAAATACAATAATAAAGTGGTCGACAAATGAATACCAATTGAAGTGGTCAAACAGGTAAGTCGGCTCCAACAAGAAAAAGAAGTCAACCCCACTAGTGAAGATCAAGTGATTTGATGTGTATAAATAAGAGTAGTGATTCCTCATTTCATCCATCCAATTCATGGAAGACATCCTTTCCTCTTTGGTGCGCAATTTTAGTTGGGCAAGTGAAGACTGAAGAAGAAGCATATTGAAGTGATCTTATCTCTCTTTTGGAGCTCTCTATCTCTCCTCTTGAAGCACACACCCTTGATGCAACTGGGTTCGATCTATGCAACAAGTGATGTTTTTCAAACCCTTGTGAACTAGGGTTCTTCTATTGTTGTTGGTGTACTCTTATTATTTGGAAATATTCTTCTTAATAAAGGTTGTTGGGCTTTCTCCCGAGTTCGAGTTTCCTAGGGAAAAATTTATGTCTACTGTGCATGGTTATATTTCAATGATCCTTTTGTTTTTCTGCCACAAAATTTAAAATTGTACTACTAAGCTAAAATTCAACATGGTATTAGAGCAATACTGAATAGAAGCCATTGCAAGTGATTATTTCTACCCTAATATGGAAACTAGGGATTTCAAGCTTGGACATTTTTGTCCATAGATTGAAATTGAAAATAACATTTTGGAGCTTTCCCTAGGATAACGCGCCTGTATGTGGAAGCAGATCTCAGTTTTTTGAAAATTTAATTTTGACCTAATTTCTATCGGAATCAAGGAACTAGGGATTCCATTTTTGAACTCTTCTAGCCACAGATTGGACTAAAAAATAGTGTTTCGAAGGTCTCCTAAGGAGGGTGCATTTATCTATGGAGTCATTTTTCACTTTTGACAAAGTTCATTTTTGACCTAATTCGTGCTAGGGTTTCTTATTCAAATTTTAATTCTTGACAAAATGGCATCCAACCTCATAGTAGAAGAGAGGTTGGATGATGCCTCTCACTTTAGATCTTGGAAAAGAAAGATACTCTTCATCCTAGATGAAAATGAGATCCAAGATTATGTAAAAGAAGGTGTCAAAGAACCCAAGAATGATGAAGAGAAAGGAAAATACAATAAAAATGAAGCAAAGGATAAAAGGATCATGATAGATTCTATTGAAAATCATTTTATTCCACATGTTGCAGAGTTGAAGACTGCCAAAGCAATGGTTGATGCCTTAGTAGGATTGTTCGAGAGTAAGAACTCAAACATAAAATTAGCCTTGAGAAATCAACTCTATTGTATGATGATGACCAAATCAGATTCAATTGCTACATACTTCATAAAGGTCTCCCAATTAAGAGATCAACTTAAAGCAATTGGAGATACCGTTGATGATTCAGAACTTGTTATGGTAACTCTTAATTGACTTCGCTCTTCTTGGGATTCATTTGTTCAAAGTGTTTGCAGACGAGATGAGTTGGCCAAATTTGATAGGCTATGGGATGATTGTGTCCAAGAGGAGGCTAGAGTACTATCTAAGAAAAACTTGCAGAAACCTCAGAATGAAGAAACTCAAGCTCTTGCAACTTATCCAAGAAAAGGAAAATGAAGAAGAAACTTTGAGAGGAAAAATACAGGTGGAAGATCAACTCTAGCTCAAAGACAAAAGAAAGAAGGATTTCTCAAAGATCAAATGCTATCATTTTCATAATTTTGGACACTATGTTTCACAGTGTCCCCAGAAGAAAAGAAAGGAAAATGCATCAACAACCGATGTTGATGAGCATCCAGAAAAGAAGACATCTTGATGAAGTTGCTGATGGAATCCAAAATGAGTATTTCTTCTAGAATCATTTAGATACATGTAGATTGATGATAGTGGCATCCTTGGATGTCTTCTTGTACTATGTATGATTCTCTCCATAAGACATAAAGACCTAAGATAAAGTCTTCAACAAGTTTCAGAATTTCGGGACCTAATAAAGAAAAAGATCAAGATTTCAGATCAGACAATGAAGAGTACACTTCTAGGAACTCCAGTGATTTCAATGAGGAAGATGTCAAGAGGGAGTCAACAAAACAAGCAAAGATAAGTATTAAATGTTTTGTTCAATAAGTGTTATTTATTCAAATTGAATTGTTATTGACAAATGTTGAAAAAGTAGCTTGAGTGGTACTTCCTCATGTTTTTGTGTCTATCATGGGGGTACAATAAAGTTGTCTTTCTAGGAGTCTTTTAATAAAGTGACTTTATTATTATTGTACTTTATGACTTAAAGAGAGATTAAGTTATTGAATTAATTTAATTTAATTTTTATAAAATGTACATTTTATGAGATGTTTAATGTCATCCCTAGATCTAATTTAATATGATCCATTGATTAAATTAGTTAGGCTTAAGTCATTAGGGAAAGTGCATATATAGAAAGATAAAAGGCACAAGTTTGATTAAGAGTTCAATTGTAAATGGGAGAAGCATTTTCATGATCTTAAGAGAAGATTGTAAGTTGAAGAGAGAAAATATTTTATAAAAGATAAAGAGAGGGTTTTGATTATTGAAGGAGAGAGTATACTCCTTGGCACAAATATCGAGGCATTCAACCCTGCTAGCAGTCCATACTTTCCAGAAATCAGTTTGTATCAGCAACAGAATAGGTCGTACTCTGTCCTTGCATGCATAGAAATCAAGACAATGGTTTGGCACATTTTATGAGGGAATCCATCTTTTGTAGGCCGTACAGAATCATACAATACCTGCAAACATACTCTACAAGAAAGTTTGATTTTTTGGGCATGAAATTCTATGCTACAGGATGTACTACAGTTTGTATAGTCTGTACAATGCAGTCTATAGCGGGCACAAATTTCTAGAATTGTTGGCAGTGGGTTGTGAGATAAGTATTTAGCATTTTTGCTGTTGATATTGTTGTAAGTCCTAAGACTTTATTTTCTGAAGAATAAATTACATCTCTCTTCACAGGTTTTCCCCTTATGGGATTTTTCCTGGGTCTTCTTGACCAAATCATTATTTCCATTTTCTGTTTATCAGAGTTTCTTGGTTATTTTCTTGCTTGGCACATGTGTATAAGCTTGTTACTTTGAAAAATATGAGCATTTAATTTATGAATCATTTATAATTCTTGTACCTTTTACATGCCAAGTATTTGACGAATGTGCCAATGAGAAGTTAGTCATTTTCAATCATAATTTTTTACATGGTATCAGAGCGTGGTCTCTAAAAAGGACAACTAGTGGAGTGAAGTGTTTGACAGTGATTTGTGAAGTATCTTGCAGAAATTGTGTTTCCTAGGAAGATGAGAAGAAGAGAAGAAAGATAATTTTTTCGGTCAAGAGAATATGGCCACCAACTTGCGTTTTGAAGATAGATTGGACGGTGAGTCCAATTTCAGTCCATGGAAGGAGTATTGTTTTTCTATTGAAGGAAGCAAAACCATGGGATATAGTAGAGAATACTATTGCAATGACTAATCATGCCTAAGATGTAGCAAGATATTCTGCTTATCAAAAGAGAAACATTAAGTCTAAATGTGTGATTCTTGATGCTATTAAGGACCGCATAATCCCCCATGTAGCTGGAAAAGTTAATGCCTTCGATATGCAGGAATCACTTACTAAGTTATATCAGAGCACCAACGAGAACAAAAAAATGGTGCTGAGGGAGAAGCTGCGGAACATAAGAATGCTTGAAAATGAGAAGGTAGCCTCATATCTCACCAGTATTACCCAGATTCGAGATGAGTTGATTGTTATAGGTGAAGCAGTCACTAATGGAGAGTTGGTGAGAACAACTCTAAACGATTTCTATGAGAAATGGAACACCTTTGTAAAAGGTGTAGTGTCGAGGGAGAATCCTCCCAACTGGGAGAGGATGTGGGATTATTTCATCCAAGAAGAAACTCGAGAGGAGGCTCTCTACAACAAGCAAGGAAAGGGTGGTTATATTGAAGAGAACATTGATCTTACAACAAAGAGCAAAGGAAAAGCAAAAGTGAGGTTCAAGAAATATTTGATCAAGGTATGGTGCTATGCTTGCAACTAGCTTGGTCATTATGCATGGTTGTGCCCTAACAAGCAGAAAGGTGAGAAAGAACTTGAGAACCAATAGCCTTGACAATAAATTTTACTAGGAATTTTCCCTGGTCTCATTTGTCTCTAGCTGTGATAGTAAAATTTTTGCATGTGATCATACCCGGATTGTCAATAGTGGTTTGACCAGACATATCGCTGGATTGTGGGACTCATTCCTGAATGTTACAGAGATCACGTGGGCACTATGTTAATGGAACGCATGAGATCAAGGTAGTTGGAAGAGTGTATCTTAAACTGGAGTTTAGAGAGATTCTGGAACTTGATGAGGTATTGTTTATACCAGGGATGAAGGAGAACCTCATATCAGTCTCAACCCTGGAGGATGCCAAGATGGCACTATTGGTTAGACTTGGGCATGTATTCATTTATGATGTGTATGTACATCCTCGTAGATTGGTCTATCTCGGGGAAAGTAGAGGAAGAGTATATTTTGTGAGGGGACAACCCATGGTTGAGAGATCTGGTTGGTTTTCAGAATCAGAGTCAGAGAATGAGCGAGAGGTTCATAGGACTGAAGTGGCCACAGAGAGTCAGTCCTCAGTTTGACTGGAGGAGCAAGATGCTTAATCTAGTACTAACAGGAGATAAAGTTGGTACAAGATGATCCAACTAGAGGGTGCTCCAGAATAAGATGAGATTTCTTATAGCATCAGTGACTGGCACAGTGCAGGATCAATGGATGGCCAGCTTCCAGAGACAAAGGGAGCTTATGTTGCAGACAGTTTAGAGTTTGAGAATGGTCCAGGTGGAAGAGATGCCAGAAGGACCTCCCTCGCTAAGAGGGAGTGTTGAAAAAGTAGCTTGAGTGATCCTTCCTCATGTTTTTGTGTTTATCATGGGGGGAGACAATAAAGTTGTCTTTCTAGGAGTCTTTTAATAAAGTGACTTTATTATTATTGTACTTTATGACTTAAAAAGAGTTTAAGTTAATGACTTAATTTAATTTAATTTTTATAAAATGTACATTTAATGAGATGTTACATGTCATCCCTAGATCTAATCTAATTTGAGCCATTGATTGAATTAGTTAGGGTTAAGTCATTAGGGAAAGTGTATATCTAGAAAGATAAAAGGCACAAGTTTGATGAAGAGTTCAATTGTAAATGTGAGAAGCATTTTTGTGATCTTGAGAGAAGATTGTAAGTTGAAGAGAGAAAAGTTTTTATAGAAGATAAAGAGAGGGTTTTGATTATTGAAGGAGAGAGTATACTCCTTGGCACAAATATCGAGGCATTCAACCCTACTAGCAGTCCATACTTTCTAGAAATTAATTTGTATCAGCAACAGAACAGGCCATACTTTGTCCTTGCATGCACATAAATCAAGACAGTGGTTTGACACATTTTCTGAGGGAATCCATCTTTTGCAAGTTGTACAAAATCATACAGTACCTCCAAACAGACTGTACAACAAAGTTTGATTTTATGGCCACAATTTTCTATGTTGCAGGCTATACCTGCAGTCTGTACAGTGCAGTCTACAGTGGGCATGAATTTCCATAATTTTTGGTAGTGGGTTGTGAGATAAGTATTTAGCATTTTTGTTGTTGATATTGTTGCAAGTCCTGAGAATTCCTGGGTCTTATTGACCAAATCATTGTGTCCATTTTCTATTTATTAGAGTATCTTGGTTATTTTCTTGGTTGGCACATGTGTATAATCTTGTTACTTTGAAAAATATGAGCATTTAATTTATGAAGTATTTATAAGTCTTGTACCTTTTACATGCCAAGTATTTGACGAAATGTGCCAATGAGAAGTTAGTCATTTTCAGTCATAATTTTTTTATAATAAATATCATAACTGTTTAAATTAGAACTGGTTAACCCTTGTGGACATTTTTGTCATATAAATAGGTCCATTATAGAGATTGTGGAGACATAAAAACCTATGATGATTTGTGATCAAGATCTACCCATGTTCTTATGGGAAGATGCATCCAGTATGACAGTTATGCTCAGCTTAAGTATCCTCATCGGATATTGGGGAACAAGACCCCTGAGAGACACTCAGAGGAATGAAGCCAGAAATGATCTTTGATTATCTAGCATACACCCATATCTCGAGGAAGAAGAGGATGAATACCATAGCCTTCAAGAGATCTAGAAGGTTTTACATGGAGTTTGATAGTGAGGAGCAGGAGGCTTCGAAGGATGAAGATACAGATTCCTCTAGTACAGTTATTCATCCTTCAGATTGTCAGGAGGAGTCCGTAGAGCCATCAAAACCAGTGGATCTCACTAGATATGTTAGAGGACACCATGGTTTCGGGCAGAGAGGCATGCAGCGCCCATTGATAATTTTAGGGAGATAGTTCTGAAATCAAAAGGGAAGTCAGTTGTGACTTCCAAGTGATCAAGCATGTAGGCTCAGAGACAATTGTGGATTGTATTCAATTTTCTTGAGGGAGAAAGAGGCGCGTTTCAGTGGATCCACTTGGTGGGAGATAAAACATATGGATACACACATATCAATAGTTCAGAAGACAGCAGGTTGCTTCAAGTGTAGGATACTCAGATGCAGAGGGAGTATAGTGTCCTGATGCAAAGGGAGAAGGGCGCTCCCGCACAGAGGGAGTAGCTGCAACATAGTTTGTTGATGATAAAGGACTCTATACAAACCCAAGTAGGCACCCAGGATAGACGTGTACTTGATGAGCTTGGACTTCACCAAAAATGATGTAGATTCCAACCTTTACTACAAGGTTGTTAATGGTGATCATTTGATCTTGGTGCTGTATGATTGATGATTTGTTCCATTACGGGAACATTAAAGCTTAGTGTCGAGTGCAAGAGGGACTTGGTGTCTGAGTTCGAGATGCCAGATCTTGTTCTAAATTATTGGGATTAGACATGTGTTGAAATCTTCCTCAAGCAGAGGGAATGCACAAATCCAAAGAAGCTGAGTGATTCAGCTTCAGATTCAGATTTGGTGGATCCCACAATGTACAGATGGATGATTGGATCCTTGATGTACCTATTTAACACCGAGCCATATATTTGTTTTGCAATGAACACCCTGAGCCAATACATGGTTGAGTTGAGGCATGTACATTGGGTTGCAACAAAACATGTGTTGAGGTACCTATGCAGTACAATTGGACATGGTCTGAGATAGTGAAGTAAAGTTGTAGGGTTATGCGGATTCTGACTAGGTGGTGAGTGTAGTGGATAGCAAGAGCACTTCAAAGTGTTGCTTCAGCTTGAGATCAGTTAAGACATTATATTTTAGCAAGTAGCTTTCTGTCACACTCATTACCACATATGTAGAGTATATTGCAGCTAGTGTCACAAGTCATGAAGCAGTGTGGCTTCAGCTAGGATTATTTGATTAGGATATCAAATGCCACTTCATCTGGGACATTGTGCAAAAGCGAGTAGTACAGATATAGTACATATTGACAAATGAGTGACAGACATTCATGAGAGGTGAATGCCCAAACACCATAATGGTTCGACATATGAGCGACAGACACTCACGAGAGAAGAATGGCCTAGATACCGAGATAGTAGAACAAATTCCATTGCGGTATAGATGCAGTACATATGCAATACGGATGTAGATGTAGTATAAATACAGTACAGATGCAGATGCAGTACATAAACAATACAAATGAGTAGCATCGGGCAGACATTCCCCATATAACATTCATATGATACATTAACTCATAGAAAGGTGACTGGCCCAAGCGTTGTCTTAATAGACTCAAGATGCAAATTGTGGGAATTCTCACCAAGTGTGAAACTTGGCATGATGTAGAATCTCTCTCGCTGAGAGGCGGTGTTGATGTTTCTCCAGGTGCAGCATCAGGTAGACATTCACTCACATATAGCCATGTTGATATGGCTAGTGAGGCCATGTTGATTTGGCTAGTAATGAATGATACATTCACATTCTAGAGGCGAATGGCCCAGGAAGGGGTAGTGCTTCTCCCATTCATATGGTGTGGAGATGGATTATATCACATTTCTTGCTCCGGTAATGGAGTGATCTACTCTATGCGTTTATTGTTTATTTTGTTAGGGACATTCATCCCCTTATGAAATATACAAGTCTACAAGTCTAGACTAATGTTGAATTTAACATGAGCACTAAGAGGTGACCAGACTTCTTAGTATGGGTCAAATCAACATTAGGGCTCTATGCGATGAATAGACATGCATGTGACGGAGAAGTATAACATCATCACAATGGACAACCTTTCCTAAGAAGATGGAAACTCTAGTAATAACGTGGTCAACAAATTAATAAAAATTGAAGTGATCAAACAGGCAAATCAGCCCCAACAAGAAGAGAAGTTGGCCCCACTAGTGAAGATCAAGTGATTTGATGTGTATAAATAAGAGGAGTGATTCCTCATTTCATCCATCCAATTAGTGGAAGACATCCTCTCCTCTTTGGTGCACAATTTTAGTTGGGCAAGTGAAGATCGAAGAAGAAGCATATTGAAGTGATCTTCTCTCTCTCTCTCTCTCTCTCTCTCTCTCTTCGATTTCATTATCTCTCCTCTTGAAGCACCCACAATTCTTGTTGGGTTAGCTCTATGTAACGAGTGATGTTTATCAAACTCTTGTGAACTAAGGTTCTTCTATTGTTGTTGTTGTACTCTTATTATGTGGAAATATTCTTCTTAAGAAAATTCGTTGGGTTTTCTCCCGAGTTTAGGTTTCCCAAGGTAAAATTTGTGTCTTCTGTGCATGGTTATCTTTCAGTGATCCTTTTTTTTTCGCTGCAAAATTTTAAATTGTACTGCTAAGTTAAAAATTCAACACCCCCAAGGTGCACCAGTCATTTAGGGACTTGGATATTTTTGAGTGCAGGTTTAAGAGGTTACAAATTTGTCCCAATGCTCATGACAACATCTAGTTCCTAAGATTTAGTAGATTGACAATAATGATTTGATGAGGGTATTTGTTTAAATATCTTATTCTCATATAATGACTCCACAAAGGAGCAAAGACCTACTTTAGAACATTTGAAGTGATTTTTATTTGTAGAGGTGAGTACATCCAATAAACCTTAAGGCATTTGAAGACTCACATGGTGACTCCACTAATATGGAAATAAGATATGATGATGGTGTGCTTTTCAAAATCTCACATCATTTTTCATTTGAAGATTTGAGATGAAGAAATATGGCATCACTCCTAGAAGAGTTAGATTCCAAAGAGTTTCACTATTAGGGTTTCTATGGTATCATGCATTATCCAAATGATTTTCCTTCTCTTGAGTGGAATCGCCACATTATGAAGTTTCACGGACATATTGATTCTACTACACCACATGTCATTGCATTTAATTCAAAATTCAATGTTGTTCATGAAGATGCCATGATGAAAATATTCATGCTTGCACTGAGAATTCTATAGAAATATGGTTTAAACATCCTAGTAGAAAGGAAATATCTTCATTTCCAAGTTTATTTGAAGAATTTCACTAGCATTGGGATCCTAGTTATGAAGAAGACAAACAAGTCGAAGATCTAGTTCATGCTTTATATTATTCCAAAAGTAAGATACGCTACCTAACATTCACATATGAGAGGAACCCCTCATGTGCTCTCTTGGATTAAATCCAAGGTAAATTTGAGGCAATGTCCTTTGTTGAGTATATCGGCAAACAATATGGTTTGGCCAAAATGAGAGAATCTTAGAAATGAACTTCATAACAATCACTTGGATGACCGACTTGTAAGTTATTTTAAAGATGGCCTATTGTTTACTAAACAACTTAAAATGTTCAAAATGTATTTACCTTATGGTGGAAAAACAAAATCTCATTAATATGGAATTGATTTAGTAGAAAAGGATGTCCTTGAAAAAACAATATCAAAGTCATAACGTTGGTTCAATGTGCAAATGTTATTCATAAGTATGGAATTGATTTAGTAGAAAAGGATGTCCTTGAAAAAATAATATCAGTCATAAGGTTGGTTCAATGTGCAAATGTTATTCATAAATTTGATTATTATGGAATACCCAAAATAATTATGTTGGGCCAAGGATGTTTAACATACACATTTAACAAATCACCTAGATCAATAATTGAACCCTTCAATGATTATTGTTGAGGAAGAATACAATTTTTATGTATTTGAATTAAGATTACAATATAAGTGTATTGAAGGTATTCTTGAGGTTTGTTGAGAAGATGAAGTTTCCCATTGAGATTAACTTACCTATTATGATTGAATAACTTAAACTTCTAAGAAAACATATTTTGTCAACACGTATTCAAGTAAAAAAGAAGTTGAATTTAGCTAATAAGTGTCCATGTACAATCAAATCAAGGACCACCAAATTATTCCGAATTACTTACCCAAGAAATAGTCAAAACTTTTAGTCTTAATTAGTAAATTGTGAACATCAAGAAACTTTCTATCTAATCACTAAAACTTCAGTTTCCCTTTGAGATAACTTACCTATTATGATTGAATAACTTAAACTTCTACGAAAACATATTTTGGCAACAATTATTCAAGTAAAAAGAAGTTGAATTTAGCTAAAAGTGTGCATGTACAATCAAATCAAGGACCACCAAATTATTCTGAACTACTTACCCAAGAAATAGTCAAAAATTTTAGTCTTAGTTAGTAAATTGTGTACATTAAGAAACTTTCTATCTAATCACTAAAACTTCATACTTTTCTTTCTCTCATACAAATAATATTGTGCATCCCATGTATATAAAAAGGGATATGTTGGTTTTTCCAATTACTTTTGGCCATTAATAAGATCTTGAGTCAAACCTAGTCAATCAATTTGAGCAAATCCACCGTCATAATTAACTTATCAATTAACGTTAAGATAATTATATAACTTTAAGCTATAACTTATTCTAACCATCAGTGCTAATAATATATATTATTATATCAAATATATAAATATATGTGAGGATAAGACAACTGCCCACAATTATAACATAACTCTTCCTTTTCATAATTGTAACCATCTTCCCCTTACTAACCACGAGCATCTATTTTCTCTTGAGTAGGGTTCTTATTGTATTTGCAAGCCCATAAGAATGCATTCATATATCATAATTTCAGGCACCATTTAGTGAAAGTGGAAATGTTTAATACTATAAAAGAATATGAAATAACTAATCATCAATATCATATGATTTATACTTCATAAATTTTGAAATGAAAAATTTCTAGCCAACATCATTGAATGGGAAATGTTTAATACTATAAAAAGAACATGAAATAACTAATCATCAATATCATATAATTTATACTTCATAAATTTTGAAATAAAAATTTTCTAGCCAACATCATTGAATGTCTTTAGGGAATGCTATTTGTAATTTCTTAAAGGAGTAAACATAATATATATGACTAACCCAAACTTATTAAAAATCATTTTGAAATTGAAGCCATGAAGATTGAGAGAGACAATGTCTTTCTATCGAAGGGCAATGGCTTAGTCTTGTTCAAACTTATTTTTGAAATAAACTCAACTAATATAGTTTAGTTTGTTCATATTATTTGTTTATCATTTATTATTATTGAAAACATCTTCAAACACCGTTATGACATTCCAATTTTTTTGAACTTTCATGTTTTTAGTAAAAAGCTAATCATTTGGTTGACGAAGGTGAGATTGTGTAATGAAGTGTTTCATGCTTGCATCAATTATATAATGCATAATAAGGAAAACATTATGATACATTTATAATTGTGTTTGATTTATCACACATTATGCACTATACATTTCCAAAAAACATATTTTTTTTCTTGGGTGTGCATGTGTGTGGGGGGAGAAAATGCACATTGTTTAGTAACTTCAAAATGACTACTCTTGATTTGAAATAAAAAGAATATTAATCTGCAAGGCTTGCTGAAATTTGCTCAGAAGGACTTGTTAGTAGATTGCTCTCTCGTTCTAAATTCCATACTGGATTATTATCAGGACCCAATGTTAGTTTATATACATTATGATAACCATTATATGTGACGACATAGATACAAGCTCTGCAATGCACAAATGAAAGATATTAGTTCCATAATAATAATGATTTCTAAAAAACTATAAAATTCCATTTAACAAACTTAATATTGTTACTAGAAACTATAATTTTTTTTCTAAAAAACTATAAAATTCCATTTAACAAACTTAATATTGTTGCTAGAAACTATAAAAAAAAACATGTTCATTTTGAATTGTACATTAACCTAAGCATATTAACTTAAAAATCAATTTAATTTGATTCAACAGTGTTCTCACAATGCATCATTCATTACGAAAATAAACTAGAATCAATGAACCAAACTAATGCCCAATGGAGATGTAGCTGATATACTAAAAACTGGTTGCAAATTAAAAAAAAATCCCTCTTTTAAACATATACTTCAATATTCATTACGAAAATAAACTAAGAAAATGAACCAAACAGGGTCAATGGATATGTGGCTGATATACTAAAAACTGGTTGCAAATTAAAAAGAAAAAAAAATCCCTCTTTTAGACATATGCTTCAATAAAGAATGTTGAAAGGAAACATGAATACAAAATTACCGTAATGTATGTGTTTCCAAACCAATATTCGACGTGCTAACTTCTTTATCATTGTGTATTGTTGCACAACTATGGCATCCAAAAAGTAAGACATAAATGTAGGGAAATAAAATTAAAAGAAAATAGGAGAAAAATGATTCAAAACGCAATATTAATAATGCTTAATCTAAAATATAAAAAAAATATTGTTATAATTAATAACCATACCTCTTGACTTTTGAAGGAAGTACATTCTGAAGCACAACATGGTGATAAGATGGCTCCAATGCATCATTCACGGATCCGGGGATCATAGCTGAAAGTAATCCGGTAGGTCTTTTCTTCCTGATATTAATACAATTGTTCAAATCTATTACTTTAGGGCAATTTATTAACTAGATTAATAATAAATGCAAAATAGCTTGGTTGTCAATTATATTGGAATTCAAAACAATATATGTCATACTAATCTAGTAATACTTAATATAAGTATTAATATGATTTTTAATTACTAAATATAAATATTTATTTTAGGAAAATTTTATGAAGAAATTCAAGGGATGTGTTTTTATCCCAATGAACGGATTTTGGAACTAGCCAAATATCTAACATTGACTAGTTAAACTAGCCCCTTAAACTACTTATTATTGTAAAATTATTAGTGTATTGATGGATTGTAGCTGTTGTTGATGTAGCTATATCCTCACTAGCCAAACTGACCTTTAAAATAAATAAACAATAAAATGTATTTTTATATTTACAAAAGAGACAAGTCTGCCCCACAAAAATCAATGGGTAAAACTGCCCCAAACAATGGGCAGTCTGCCCCAAACAATGGGTAACACTTCCCAGTAAAATGACAAGTCCGCCCAGTAAAGAAGTCAAGTCGGCCCAGTTGGAAATTACCCAAAAGTAATGTATAAATAGAGGAGTCACCCTCCTCATTTGTCACTCACCTCAAGCAAGTTCGCTCAAGCAAGCAAGTTGGCCCCCTCTTCAAATGTTAATTATGCAAAAATAAATAAAACAAAGAATCCTTAAGTCAGCCCCTTACTATAATTTACACAAGCAAGTATATAGGTCAGCCCCACCTTGAATGGACATATGTGAAGAGATATTGGATGTGTTTTAAATAAGGGAGGAGTTCACCCCCATTTGTACAATTGATAATGGTACATAATTAATGAAGCGAAAACTGAGAAAAGTGTGTGATATTGATTTACTACCCCCCCTCAATATCACTGTGTTCCAACAGTCATTTGGTAGACCCAGCTTGCATCTACCTTAGGGGAGAAGAATATATGATAACCCCCTAAGATATATGATAACCACCCATTTGCGAGCTTTTTGTGTTGCAACAACCTACACCCAAGACTATTTGAGCTCTACAACCTGTGGCCTCATAAGATTGGCTTCGACGAAGATCCTTTAGGGGAGTGAAAAGAGCTTCCACTTTGCTCAAAGGGCTTGTAGTCCATTCTCCAAGGATCATAAACAAAAGAAGAGCGTTGAATCAAAGCCTAACCACATTCTTTAGGAGTCAACTCTAGGAGACCTAATGTATCTTATTACTCCTCATGTTGCATGAGGCTTCACTTACATTTGTATTGGCCTTGATCATTGATACAGTGCATATATATTATACTTGATAGCTTCATGGGTCATTATGGACACATATATTCTCCTTGGCATTACCCGAATGGGTCGACCTACTAGATACCTCAATAGCTAGGAACATCTACTGACTTACTACCTCAATGATTTGGTGTTGTGATGTTCAGAGGAGTGTGATGCAAATTTATTTGTTGTCACCCCTTGAGCCTGGTAGGAGTATCAAAGGTCTTTTGATGTGATGGTGTGGTCGAGACATGGTATGAATATGTTGCATGGTTGTGTTTGGTTGATATGAGGATGGTAGCAGTTTGTGGCATAATTTTCCTAGGTGATAAGTCCATAGAACTCTATCACTATCCTTCATGTGGACTTAACCTTGGCGTTATAAGTAGGTGATATGGTTAGAGCAATTGATACATGTATATTTCTTCAGACTGCCATATGTTGTTTGTTAGGAGTCCTACTCGATGCATGCGATTGTAGATCCTAGGATGTATTTGGGAGATGGTATTTTTGACATGTGCATTTTATCTTGAGTATGGATGTTACATTTATATGCTTGGTTTCATAGTGTGACATCGTGCCTAGATGTATTAATTACTCTATATGGTCACATCATGGTTTGGAGACATATTGCTATGGTTTTTAGATAATGGGGGCTATCTATCTTGAACGCCTATTTCACATGCATTGTGTATTTTCATGACATATGTTTTGATCCTAGATGGAGCATACAACCTATGCATGCACTTGGATGATGATTGTAGTGAATTAAAGGTGGTTTTGACCTTGTTGAATTCATTTTTGGCTTACCTATGGAACTCCCTATCTCAATGGGCCACTTTTCGCTTGACATGATTGTTATGAAGATAAAGGCTAGATAAAGTGGAATGCTCAGCTTGGTTGAACATATTTTGAGGCATGTGGCACTTTTCACAAGATTTAATAGGGTCATCCCCCTCTTTTTCTATGGTGATATCTCACTCACACACCTCTTTATGAGGATTAGAGTCTAGACTATTGGGACTCTTTTTGAGGTTTGCTTGTAGCTTGGAGACTTCACATTGACCATCCTAGCACATTTTTTCATGGGACGACCCCCTTGGATACTTCACATGTTCCACACATGCGACTATTATCTTGACTCTTACATGGCTTATTCCTTCTTCTAGATGATGCATCTACTTGGGATGATGACTTCTCACCTTTATGAGGTCATTGGCACACTTTTGGAGGAGTTTGTTGACAGCGGTACTTACATTGAGTCTTCCTAGGAGGACGTTGGAGATGTTGACTAGTTTCTATTCCCACGTAGGAGATGTGCCCCACTTGTTACTTGATCTATGCTTGGAGATGAATACATGTGGCATTGCCACCTTTATTTATGTATTGTTGACTATATCTCTTCAAGTTAGTTGAGAGATAGTCATTGTTTATGTTTTCCTAGGATAGATCTAGGGTTTTAGACTAGATAATAATATTTTATTCAAGAAGGTTTTGAGCCAAAGACATTATGTAAGCATGTATCCTCCTATTGTAATGGTTATTGGATAATTGAGCATCAACCTCTTCGTAACTGTTGTATTTGTATCTCTTTTGGAGGTATTGGATATTTTGGTGGTGTGCCCTAGAGGATGAGGAGGTATTTTACATCTTAAAGTTGTCTTCTCCTTCAAAATTTTCCTTTGGCAAGTGGTTGTGGAATAAATAGTAGGTAACAACTTTCTATTATCATGTGTTTGTCATTTGCATGAATTATCTCAATGTATGTCTCTATTTCTAGTTATATGCATGAATAACTCTTCTATTATAAGCACAAATTCCATAACCATAGTGTTTGTTTACTTTAGCAAACCCTTCTTGCAGATTTATGAGTTATAAGACAGCAAAGAGAAGGAAAACATAGCTTGTACGTTACAGCCCTGTTTCCAGCACTCTTTTACTTTAGGACGGCCTCCCTTTGGGCCACATCAAACCCCATAAGCTTAATAAAAAATCAAGGCACTGGCACCGTTCTTTAACCACCATAAATTGAATTTAAACTTTTATTTCCTGTAGGATAAATCTAGAAATTTCCAGCCATATATCTTGCTCCAGATTTACTCCAATAAAGTCTAGATGCATCTTAACTTTGGTAACATTTTACTAGACTACTTAGTTTCTTTATAAATCTGTTCTTGCTGAAATTCACAGCCATTTACAACAGATTTGTAATAGCTTAAAACCCTCTCAATATTCTGGAAAAAATATTGGACTTTATCTATCCATAAAACCATTATATAGCCATTTCCAGAATTGTTGAATACACTTCTCTTGCTGTCCTATAAATCTTGAAATTTACTGCAATAAGAAATCATTACACAGATTTGTAAACAGCCCCTAAATCATAGGCTAAACATTATCCACAATCAGGATCTAGTGAAGATTGGGAATCCCCCCCTAAGTGATTGGTTGTAAACCGTCCTAAAGTGAGAGATGAGGATGCTAAGGTGACAGTGGTAACTCTTCTGAGTTCCACTTGAAGTTTCATTGTGGTGAAGGCTTTGTACCTTAAGTGTTAGTTTAAGTGGTAAAATATCCCAATGAAAAGAGACCTCCATTTGCACGGGGTCAAGGAAAGAAGAAGATGAAAATACCTCTAAAAGTTGTCTGGACAACTAGTTCGACCTCCACATTGGGGGGTGGGGGGTGTGTTGTTTCTCCCCCTTACCACTTGGACCCGGGAATTGAGGGTTCCTATTATCAAATCCATAGTAGCCGGGACTACCATGTCTTCATACCAGTTTTGAGTACTTTTCCGAGCCAGTCCTTTTGCTATGATATGCATGAGATCAGCAGTTGATGAACAGTTCTTTGATGATCACTCCCATATTCAGAGGACCCAAAGCATATTTCATTCAGCTTCATGTCAGGATTGAGCCTCATGACCCCAGATTTGATGACCGAGTTAGCCATTTTCTTCCATTCAGAGCATATATGATATTAGTGCCCATAGTTATGCAGCAATAGTGTTCTAGTGACGGTTAGTGGTTCAGATGATGGATACAGGTATATGACCCAACAGGTATATGGTTTGTGCATTGGATATCTATATTGTGCTCTTTTACTTATCTTGGTAGCTTAACTGGGTATAGACTCTAGAGTGGTCATGATTTGGCGATATCTGTATGTGGTTCTTACTGATTGTTTGGAGTAGAAGTAATTCAGTTGCTTTAAATTAGAAATTCTTGTGTATACTCGTTGGTCATGCCCTCTTAGTAGTATGGACTTGGTCATTCCCCCATTATGGTTTGCTAGTCATGGCATCATCTGTCACTTCCCCCCATCCATCCGTTATCATCCATTTTTTGTTGTATCATGACTTACACCTTAGCCAGTGATATCGAGGACTTCCCCCCACCTAGGCTCTGAGTTGTGCGACAGAACTTGCCGAAGCCTTGACCCTTCTGGGCTAGGAGAACACGTTGGTGTTGGGTCTTGAGCTTAGGTGAGTTGGGATTCTGAACCATTGAACTCTCTGGTCAGTTGCCCCCGATGTTTGGTCCTGATTGTGGATGATCCCCTCTAGTTGCTTGAATTGTGTCAGCTAAAACTTGAAACAAATTGTACTACCATGATTATATGCGTTTATATGATTCATTGCAATATCTTCTGAAATGCAAGCCCATGGTAAAATTGAAAATAAACTGTCCTTGTAAGCACAACAAAGAGGGCTATGAAATGAAATAAGAAAGGCCTAAAAGGTAGTGGCTAAACAAATGCTAAATCTAAAGACTGTTGGCCATATTATTTTAAAATGTAATGATTATATCCTCACGGAGCCCCTGCAGGTTGGGATGTGAGATGGAGTAAGGGACAACTAATTCTAAGTGTCCCCTAGAACCTCAGAGTTACGATTGACTGTGCACCTAGTTACAGTGGTTCTAGAAAAGATCCTCACAAAGCTTGATTTTAGCTTGGATGTGAGTTGTAGGCATTTGTTAAAGTTGAATGGGAACTCCTCAAATCAACTTATTCCATTTGTCAGACACTGCCATCCCCTATGTCTTTTCTGTCCAACATATGTTTAGGTGGCCTTTGATGATCATTCCCATATTTAGAGGACCCAAAGCATATTTCATTCAGCTTCATGTCACGACTGAGCCTCATGACCCCAAATTTGATGACCGAGTTAGCCATTTTCTTCCATTCAGAGCATATATGATATTAGTGCCCATAGTTATGCAGCAACAATGTTCTAGTGACAGTTAGTGGTTCAGATGATGGATACAAGTCTATGACCCAACAGGTATATGGTTTGTGCATTGGATATCTATATTGTGCTCTTTTACTTATCTTGGTAGCTTAACTGGGTATAGACTCTAGAGTGGTCATGATTTGGCGATATTTGTATGTGGTTCTTACTGATTGTTTGGAGTAGAAGTAATTCAATTGCTTTAAATTAGAAATTCTTGTGTGTACTCGTTGGTCATGCCCTCTTAGTAGTATGGAATTGGTCATTCCCCCATTATGGTTTGCTAGTCATGGCATCATCTGTCACTTCCCCCCATCCATCCGTTATCATCCATTTTTTGTTGTATCTTGACTTACACCTTAGCCAGCGATATCGAGGACTTCCCCCACCTAGGCTTTGAGTTGTGCGGCAGAACTTGCCGAAGCCTTGACCCTTTTGGGCTAGGAGAACCCATTGGTGTTGGGTCCTAAGCTTAGGTGAGTTGGGATTCTGAAGCCTTGAACTCTCTGGTCAGTGGCCCCCAATGTTTGGTCTTGATTGTGGATGATCCCCTCTAGTTGCTTGAATTGTGTCAACTAAAACTTGAAACAAATTGTATTACCATCATTATATGCGTTTATATGATTCATTGCTATATCTTCTGAAATGCAAGCCCATGGTAAAATTGAAAATAAATTGTGCTTGTAAGCACAACAAAGAGGGCTATGAAATGAAATGAGAAAGGCCTAAAAGGAAGTGGCTAAACAAATGCTAAATCTAAAGACTGTTGGCCATATTATTTTAAAATGTAATGATTATATCCTCACGGAGCCTATGGGTTGGAATGTGAGATGGGGTGGGACAACTAATTCTAACTGTCCCCTAGAACCTCAGAGTTACGGTTGACTGTGCACCTAGTTACAATGGTTCTAGAAAAGATCCTCACGGAGCTTGTTTTTAGCTTGGATGTGAGTTGTAGACATTTGTTAAAGTTGAATGGGAACTCCTCAAATCAACTTATTCCATTTGTTAGACACCGCCATCCCCTATGTGTTTTCTGTCTAGCATATGTTTAGGTGGTCTTCCCTTATTCCCTTATCCGAGATGTCATAGTCAAGGTTACAAAAACCGAACCGGTGGTCGAACTGGCCGACCCCGAGAACCGGAACCAGACCAAAACCAAAAAAAAAAACCGGATCACAAAACCAATCCACCAAAAATACATAAAATATTCAAATTTTGAAAAATTATGTATATATTCATGTGCATCCATGTGAATTCAAACCATTATACACAAAATATGCAAAGTTTTTCATGTGTATATAAAAGTGCATAAAACCAAAATAGCAATTAGCATAGAGTGAAATACATGTCTGAATCAAAATACATCAACAAAAAATTTCATCCCCCCAAACTGACTTGGCATTTTTTTTTTTTAAATTAAAAATTTCCGTTTTTGGCCTTGCTGTACGGATTCGTACGGAACCTGTACGGATCGACTGGTTTGATAAAAAAAAATCGGTTCCATACGACGGACGGTTTGGACCGGTTCAGTACGATGATCGAACCGACCGGTTTTGTACAGAATCGGCCCAAAACAGTTCTGACAACCAGTTTGAATCCGAAAACACCTGGAACTAATCTGACCGGCCAATTTTTCTAGTTCCGGTCCGGTTCCTGTAACATTGGTCACTGTGTTGAGGTTGTAAATGTTAATGTTTATAGCAACATAACCAGGATCACTAAAAGAATGGCAAAGCACATAAACAAAATAAGTGTGGAGCTCATTTAACCATGATGATAAAAACAATCATCTCCCAACCATAGACAAAGCTATTTGTCTCCCCTAAACTCAGACCTTCCAATAGAGAACGATGTACATCCAAATAGTAGTAGCACAAACCCAAGAAAACAAAAGAGAAACTTCTCCAGTAGTGGAGAACCCCAAAAAATCAGTCTCCTAGCTGCAATAGTGAACCTCTCTTGGCTAGAGCGAACTTGCTTGAGTGAATGACCAAATGAGAGGTCGAACTCTCTATTTATACACATCAAAAAGTGACTTTTTCCTTTACTGGGCCGACCTAACTTTCCCTAATAGGGCCGACCTGACTGGGGCAGTTCTGCCCATTGTTTGGGGCAGACTGCCCATTGTTTGGGGCAGACTGCCCACTATTTTGGGGCAGTTTACCCACTTGACCGACTTGTCTTGGGGGAATACAAAAATTTACATTTAATGAATCTTTTCGTTGTGATTTCATCCCAAGATTTACATTGATTCTTTCATGGGTTGTACATGATCAAATACATTGATATCTTCTCCTGTAGGAGGTACAATAACAGGATGAAATACTATAAGAATAACTTCCGAAGTTGCACTATTTTCAACACTCCCTCTCAACAAGGAAGGTATTCTTCGAACACTGTATTCTAATCTTATTCTTTCTTTGGTTGACCTATGAGGTGATGCCCCATACAGCTACTACTTCAACACTCCCTCTTAGCCAGGGAGGTATCATTAGTATTATCATACTGAAACACATCTAGATATCATCTGTACATCACGGTTATCTCTAACCTCTCTATATGATAAGGAAGGTCTTCCAACACAATCTCAGTCCGCTAAGAAAGAATCTGAGTTGTTTGATGCAGGTTTTCGACTTGTGAGCTAAGACACTGTTATATCTTATACCAAGTCTCATCCAAAGGCACCAAAAAGCCTCTTTTTGATCTTAACCCTTCTACCTTGGACACATTTCCCAAGGCAAAAGAAATCACTCTCATCTACTAGTGTATTGATCCTAGTTCTGATCTTTACATCCATAAGTCACTTGTATCATTCACATTGGGTCAACATTTGATATCTATTAAGCCTATTGATCCAAATTTAACCTATCTTGTGACTTCATCCATAGATCTGGGGTTTCTCATACATGTCACCTTATGTACTCTAGTGTTCTAGTTTGATCTGGTGATTGGGTCAGATTTCTCTTATCGGGAATAGATCAGGGTCTCCCCCTTTGTTATCTAGGGCTTGGATAGCATAAAGCGAAGAGTGCCTCGATTGGCGTGACAACCAATTCATCTGGGTATCGAGGACCTCTCAGGTCACCTCTTTAGTTGCCTATCTCCTATACCGTCCCAAATAGGATTATCTTTTGGGGCAACTACAAGTTGTGTGATAACAGTTCCCTATTGGATAATTTGGATCTCAGATTCTTTTTTGAATAAGGCTTGTAGGGAATGAATTTCATCATATTTGTTCTTGAGATCTAGGATTTCTGCATGCAGGGAATATTTCTTGAAATCAATTTCCACTACCCTATTGGTGAGTTTAGAGACCTCTGCCCATAATTTCAGGTTTGATAATTCCACGAGTTCCAATCTATTAATCGACTCCCAAAAATTACTGTTGTTGTTGCAGCCACTGCCTTCAAAATCTTGTGCAACTGAGATTCTCTTTGTAACTATCTCCATGTTGGTGTCCCCCCCAACAATGGGGTCTGCCATCCTACCCCTAGAAGTTGTAGACGAAGAGGACTATGTGCCCGTTTGCAGTAGAGGAGAAAGTTAAATAAGCTGCAATGGGGTCACCACAATGGGTTGTGTTACCCCATTTTGCTTGGGTGTCCACTTGTGGATTTGCCACATTCTCAGTGGGTGATATGAGAATGATGCATGCCAAGCCTCTTTATGAGAAGAGAACTGTGTATGTGGGAGGTCTGAGGGCTGTTGTATCAAAATTGGCAATTCTGTTTGCAAGCCTGTTTCATCACCAAAGTAATGGTTGAAGAGGTGTCCTTCCAGAAGATCATATCAAAGGCATATTTTAATCATAATGAACAGGGATAAAGTAGTCATCCCTAAGCACTCGAAAAGTGTATAGCAGTAGCAGTCTTAGCTCACAAATTTGTGGAGTGATGTCCCTGTTGACTCTGGGTTGAAGTTTGCAATATAGAAGAGTGCTGTTAGCACAACAACCTTTCCTTTGTAGACTCAATAAAACTGTATGAGAGCTGGCCTAAGTGACACTTCCAACACATTTAAGATCCAATGGCTACTATTCACAGGATAATGCTGTAACTGAATACTTGGTAGTTATAAGCTACAGACAGAATGAAGGTTTTGACTCTCAACAAGGGATATGCACTCTGTTCTAGGCTATGTGTAGCAGCTTTTAAAGCAGCAAATCCAGAATCAGTATTTGAAGATTTCATCAGATGGCATTCACCAGGTGACTAGATCGAAGATTCTTTAGGAACAACTGTGGATCGTCATGAATGCATAGGGCAGAAAAACAATGACATAAAGAATAGTTGGCCTCCCAGGGAAGACTCTCAGATCGCATATCTAAAGCTGGAAGCTCATGCGATCAGATTTGGAATAATGTTCAGGCAGCACCAGCATCAGAACAAAAGCCTCTTTTTGATCCTGATCAGGAAGGAGATTCAGAGCCTAACTGACTTTCCTAGGTAAAGATATGGCCTACCAGTACTGTATAATGATTGCTAAAACTGATATTGAAGACTCTTTACAATTAATTCATGGAAGTCAGTGGCTCTTCTGGAGATCTGTGCATTTCATTATTTGAAGATAGAACCAAGAACAGCAGACCAAAGGGCAGTTTTCATGTTGGCAGCAGACGACAATAGAGAAAATGGATGGGAGTTCTTTAACCGTGTTATCCTTAGTATCGACTAACAGTGGTGATGCAAAGAGGATTCTAACCCCTGTAAGATCGAAGGCAAAGCATGTATGTCACATAAGTGTGGAAAGCACTGCAAAATTAGACAATCCATAAAGTACTTTGAGAGCACACAAGGAAGAATAGTTCATATAGAAATACCTCTCTGTTATCAGCACACCAAGGGTAAAAATATGCACAGAACCAGAGGAGCTGGTAGCTACAAGTAACTGAGGAACTTGAGAAGCTGGCCCAAATGAAAGAGAGTAAATAGTGGCAGGAGATGTTCCTCTCCGAAAGCTGAATGCCTGTAATTAGAACAAGATAAATGTTGAGAGGCCAAAATGTTTTAACGACAATGGAAAAGGTATGCACTCAAACAGTAACAATGAGATAAAGAGGACAGAGGAGACTATCAAGCTGGACTTGATAACAGCATGTTACTAAAAAACCTGACCAGAATAATAATTCTTTACTGCTCAAGATTCCAGAGTCTTGACCTGCTTGAACCAGAAACTAATGAAAATATCTCTAAGAGTAAAAAGACACAAGGATATTTCAGTCGTATACAGATTTTACCTTTGAAGCTTGAGACACTAAATAAACCCTTATAACAGTTCCCTGTTCAGAAGCTGTTGCAATATGTGATCCATTGGAAGAGAAAGCCATCGCTGCCAATGGCGACTTATGAGCATTTATCTGCCATGCAGAAACAAAACCACAGAGAATAACCCATATGAAAATCTTGATTGGTAATGAGACTGTCAATATGATTAATAGTGCTCATTCTAGCTTCTTATTGCAAACCTTGAAATCTATTCTTTGTTATTAATAATTATTAAAATGTTAAGCTGAAATTATAGCTGCCATGTATAAACAACAAGAGAGGCTGAAAATATTACATAGACCTTAAAATCAAATACAACATTTGACAACTTAAGGTTTTGACATCTTAGGTTGTTATTAGTCATACATTGAGCTCCCATTATAGCTCTCTACTTTTCTTCTTTCCCCTTTTTTGTTTGAAATCAGATATATTATCAATCACCAACAAATGTTTATATAATCCCCCCCATAGATAAATTGGATGAATGCCTATTGTTAGCACACAAAATGGATCTTCCCAAAATCCATTTGGGGCACTCGTCAAAGATGGTTTGCGGAACACTATCAGATGCACTGGTTGTTTGGTCCATCATTCAGCATTGATGGTTGGTGACTGCCATTCAGACTTGGCACATGGTTGCAAGTTTTTCTTTCTTAGGGGTTCACGATTGGACAGGTTTTTGGGTAGGCAGTTCACAGATAGGTATATCTTGAAAAACACATTACAGTTATATTCTCATCAATTGAATCAGTTTTCTTTTTCAGATTCTTGATTTCAAGATTCACTTCTTGAAACTTTAACGTTTTTTGAAAGTCATATTTTCTTGCATTTGATCATACTTTTGGTTTCTCTTTATGGAGATGGCATATGGTTGGATTTTGAGGAAAATCAAAGAAGTTTCTATTTTTAGAAAGAAAACAAAATAATTTTTGAAAGTTTATGCTTTTGAAAAACTCTATTTTTACAAATTTGGTTAGAATGGCAAGGTGATTACATTTTTGGAGACCTAGTACAGAGATTTGTTCATGGTTCAAATTTTAGTTGATTCCAAGATCATAAGAATTTTGGTCTATTTTTGGCATTGCATTTTTAGTAGGTCGGTCATATTTTTAGGGATCCAATATAGCATACATTAGTGTCGTGTTTCAAGCCATTCCAAGGAGTTTGATTTTTGTGGGTCCAGATCCATTTTGGCAGCTTGTAGAGGGATCTTGTTGGATTCCACATGAGATATACTTGCTATATTTGAGGAATCTAAGGTGCATTGAGCATTGTGGTTTCTTATGGCTTGATCTAGAGCACACTTCTTGATGAGTCTTGCACCTTTTTGTGGTTTCCTTCGATATTATTTTTACCCCAAGAGAGTGCACCCTACTTTTAATCTTACATGCTATTATTACACTTCAATTGGACTATAGTCATGAGAGTTGACTTTTAGTTAGAAGTGTGGTGCTATTTGAGTTTTCTATATCTGAGAGCTTGCTATTCTTAGAAGCTAGAGTGTGCTTCATGAGGAGAATACCAAGGCCATTATATGGTTCTCATTAAACGTTACCAATAGCCTAGGGAGGTGTGTCCCCTTTAGAGGATGAGTTTGACAACTTTTACTATCTTTATCATGCCTTGTACTCCAACCCACATAATATCCCTTGCACTCTCAGTTTAGACCTTGCTTATTCCTTAAGTGAAACTCTTATTTTCGCCTAGAAATGTGCACACTATAAGAGTGTTCTCTCCTCTTTCTCACTTCAACATGCATCATTCTATTTGGAGATGAGTTACAAAGTCTATTTTCAGAGATGGCGTCCTTTACTTGACAATGATTTCCAGAGCTCTATTCGTGGATTTGGAGGTTTGTTCTATTATTATCTACTAGATGGAGACTCTTCTATTTTTAGTCCACCTCTATTTTTACTTCTTCCTTCCTCTAAAAATCGTTGTACAAGAAATGGAGAAGAGATCAATGCAGTCTTGAGGTGGAGATGAAGGAGAGGTCGAATCTTACCAGGATCTTACCAGTCTGGGTTAGAGTTAACTGTTGAGGGCTCGGGGGCCTTAGCTTCAGCTGGGGTTTGGTTGGGTGGAGAATTGTTCCCCCAACTGTTGTTGTTGCTACTGCTGCAAGGGGACTTGGAGCTACCGCTTTCAGGATGGTTGTGTGGGTCTACATTTAAGCTAAATGGCTTAGCTAAGGCAAAAATGTGATTATTTCCTTGTTGTTGTTCCTTGTTACCATGCAGTATTAATTGTATAATTAAATTTTATTAAATGTATCATTTAAAATAACTATAGATGGTTAATAGTGTAGGTAGCTTGGGTAATTCCATGGTACACTTCTAAGTTACTGATAAATCCATTTTTTCCTTTAACCCATTTTACTGTGTGTGTGTGTGTTACATTTGGTATCAGAGCTTTAGGCTCAAATACTTGGACCTTAAGGGCCATAACCCACATGTCCTTGGATTGAAACCTGAAAAGACGATTCACTGTTTAAGCTTATCCCCTGCTCTTGCCACAATTGATTATGGCCAAAGCCATGACCATACTACCCCTTACATACTCTAAGCCTATTGACACATAAGCCTGCCAATCCCACATTTTGGTGAACCTTGGAATGTTTAATTTGCTCGACGACATCATTGGGGACTCCGAAACATTTAGCCCATACTCAAGGTGGTAACAAGTGCTGGGAATCAACTTCGTACCCACCAATTTGAAAAGCTCCTGCCAAAAAGCCTTGAGAAACCTGCTATCTCTGTCATTGACAATGTTCTTCGGCAACCCATGCAGTCGAAATACTTCCCTGAAGAACATCTATGCCACCTGTGTTGCTGAGTAATCTAATGAGATCATGAAAAAGTGCGTGAATTTTGTCAATCGATCCACCACAACATAGATGCAATCTTGGCCCTATACTTGTGGTAACACGGTGATGAAGTTCATAGAGATACTCTGCCATTTCTACTCTGGAATAGGCAATGGTTGCAGAAGTCTCGCCAAATGGTTATGTTCGGTCTTTCTCTATTGACAGACCATGCATTCCTTCACATGCCATAGCACATCATCCTTGAGGAACTTCCAAGTGAACCTCTCACTGATTTGATGATACATTTTGAAGTACCCCTGGTGCCCTACTAATGGTGCATCATATGTAGCTCTCAAAATCTTCTCCTTAAGCTTAGATTCTGGCACCAAGTAATTTATATCCTTGTAGAAGATGACATCATCAACTACCCTGTACCTGACATCCTGTATGAGACCTGTTATCACATCCATAGTAGCCGGGCTACCATGATTGCAGATCAGTTTCCTGTATATTTTTGAGCCAGTCCTTTACACATTTTTTATGAGATCAACCTATGATGAGCAACATTTTGATGATCACTCACATATATTCAGTAGATCCAAAGTTTGCACAGTTACAGTCTCATGCTAGGACTGAGCCCCATGACCTCAAATTGGTGAAAGAGATAGCCATTCCTCTATCATCCAGAGCAGATTGATGACAGTGCCCATGTTATATTCAGATACAGTGCTTCATTGTGGATCAGGTAGTTCAAATCAGGGACTCAAATACATGATCCAGCATGTATATTTTGGTACATGTGGGTTGTTGATGTGCTCTTCCTCTTATCTAGGTAGTTTATGACTAGGTATATAATGATGGTTGTTGGCTCTATCTTATTTGATGCTTACTTGATGTTTAGATTAGAAGTGGTTGGTTACTATTAATAGGAGGTTCTTGAATATACTCGTTGTTCATACCCTTACTCCATGAAGTACTCACTTGTCCATTCCCTCATTTTAGGGATTTTGCTATCCATGGCACCATTAGTCATTCTCTCCATCCATCTGTTACCTTCCAGTTTTGGTTTTATCCCGACTCACACCTCGGCTAGTGATCTTGAGGACTTCCCCCACCTAGACCTCTGTGTTGGATAGATTCCAAGTCCGCATTGTATCTCAGCTCTGGAGTGTGTGATTTTAGTCATAGTGGTTGTTCTCCTCTAGTCCTCGAAACCAAGTATTCCTACAAATATTGTTGCTAAACACTAGAGCATCGGATCTTAAATGCTATATCTAAGGGATGCTTAGTCAGCAAAAATAGCATTGCTAAACACTAACCATGCATATCTATATTAGCTAGTCAGTGGCCAAGGGACGCGCACTCATCCTTTGTATGATGTAAGATTGTTTGCCCCTACAGGGCAATTGGGTGGTCACTCCATCACACCTATGGACGGTGGCGGGAAATGGAGGTCATACCGAGTCATTATCTGAGGCCCTCCAGGCTATTCAGGGCACCTGGTCTTGGAGGCTGGCTAGTGAAAATCTATAAAGTGAAATAAATGTTGAATCTTAAATGTGAAAGCTGACAAATAATAAATTGCTAAAAGGTTGCTTGTCTAGAGTCTATTGGAAGCATTCTCATCACTCTACCCATTTGTGAGACACCACCATTCCTCGTGTTATCTTCTATCCAGTATATGTGTAGGTGGTCTCCCTGGTTCCTTCATCCGAGAGATTGCAGTGTTGAGGTTGTTGAGTCCTTCCCCTAGCCTAGCCTTTGTTTTCCACCTTCACCCATGGTTAACAAATTGTTCAAGTTAGTAAACGAGTATACACTTGAAAATCCTGCTTTTAGTAGCCGTTTACTTTGATCTATACTTATGTTATTTATATTATTATTTCATGCTTATGCCAATTAAACATCATTCTATGCTTTGGTCTAGCCACTGATATAATTGGAGGAGCATAACATAACCATTTGTACTTGCAGCAACAGTTATTCATGGTCTAGATCATTATTTTGATAATTCTTGACCTTGTCAACCTAGTTTGACCAAGTCAACCGCAGGGTCCAGGATGAGTTTGGGAAGACAGTGTTTGAGATGCATTATTCATGGCCCATATGTGTCCATTAGATGGCTCCATGCCTCAGACAACAGTTTCAGATGATGGTTTGATGGATTTTTATGATTATTATTATTTACGGACCATTATTTTTATTATTCTGGGCATGGATGAGCTTACAAAGGTATCTTTCGATGGTCACATGGTGTATGAGTACTCATTCCTAGTAGATTTGAGCATTTTGAGCTCATTGGTGCACTCAGTTATTAGTTCCAGGCACTTACAGGTGATGATATGGTCAGATTGCCACTTTTCTCTAGTTTGCCATGCAGAAATGGCATGTTCAGCACTTGCATTGAGCTACCACATTCTCCTAGGGCGCTACAGAGGGAGATGGGGGTCCAGTCAGTCGTTATTACCATTTTACCCCATCCCCAAACATTTTGGTATAGTCAAATTTATGTCTAGGACACTTGTCAGTGATTTACATGCATTTTTGTACTTTCAGAGGTGGTTTTCCGACAGAGGAATGGCTCATTGAGGAAATCGATTTGGCTTAGTGGGGCAAGGAAATGGCATGAGATTGGTCCGAGGTCGACTATTTTGGGTCCACTTTGGTCTCATTTGCTTAGTTTTCTAATTTGTATAAGTCTTGATTGTGTCTCCTTAAGCGTAAGAGTTCTTCCTTGTAATCTGACTTGTTGAATTCATTTTGAACATCTTGATTCTCTTTCTCCCTTTCTCTTAACGTTTTTATTTCCTCTTGCAATTCCTTATTTACCTTCTTTAAGGAGGAACTTTCTTAGTCTTTTTCTGATAATTTTTGTTCGAGATCTTGAATCTCCCCTTCTAATTTTTTATTGCACTATGTTTTATTCTCCATCTTCTTGATTTGAAGCAACAATTTTTTATTATGATCTCTTAGACGAGAGATCTCTTCATCTCATTCTTGTATGTCCTTGTCAATTTTTTTTGTTGTTGTTTCAAATTCCTTAATTTGTGTGGTAGACTCCTGAATATGATCTTTCAATTTAGAATTTTCTGTCTTTATTAAACCATTAAAATACTTCTCTTTGTCATTTTCAAATTGTAAATTTTTATTGCTTTCCTTGTAATATCGTAGTTCGCCTTCCAATTTTTGTATTTGCATTTGTAATTGAGAATGTCCTTGATATTCTTCCATTGTAAAATATTTTCTACATATCGGACAAGGGCGATTGCAATTTTTAAAAACTGACACATAGTCGAACTCTAATTTGTAATGAGGACACTTAGTCCAAAATTTGAACTTATATATGGAATCAATAATTTTCCACCCACTTCTTCAATAATTAGTTGGTATATAAATACGCAAATCTCTTTTATGACTTCCTTCAATTTTTAATTTTTTAATTTTTGTAATTTGTAAACACAAGAAGCATGATGGGTCCACAAGATTGATATGAACTAGGGATTGATAAAACCCTTATATGTATACTTATTTTTTTTTAAACTTAATAAATCCTTCCTTTATATCCTTTAGCTTTTCACTTTTTAATTTTATATTAAAAAGTATTTTCTTAATATAATTTTAACATTTCCTTTATACTTTCTCTTCCCTTAAGATTAGGATTTGAGAAAATGTTTTAAATAGGATTACTTATGATTCAACGAAATATCTTAAAGTTTTTAAACCTTTTGAAATAGGACTTCAAACCTTTCACTCTAGGTTTCTCGTTAATCTTTTGAATTCCTTCCACTCTTTTGAATTTGATTTAAAAAGCTTTGGTAACTTTTTATTTTCACCAATTTAGGAAAGTAATTTTATTATACTTAATTCTATAATGCTTCAACCTTTTTGCATTCTTTCACTAAACAAAAGATGAATATATATATTTTCCTATAATGCTTCAACCTTTTTGTGTTCTTTCACTAAACAAAAGATGAATATATATATTTTTAAAATGGTGCTTCTATGAGTGACTGTTCTCACAAGTCACAACTTCGTTTACTTGAATGAACCATAGAACGAAACCTGATGGTAGTGTGATATCGATCCAATGGTGATAGGTGCACTAAGGTGCTTGTACGGTAATCACTCCACAAGTTATGGTTGGTAGCGAATTTGCGACTTAATTTTTTATTTGAGACGGCTACAACAATATGATTGACACCATAGAATTAATAATATCTGCAACAATTTATATCAAATGCATTTCCACGGTGGTAGTGAAGGCGATAAATTCTCTTTGAAAGCTTCTATTATGTGACTTGTTTTTATTCCCCTTTTCAGACTATTCTGTTTTGCTTTTCGAATTTGCAGTGAAATTGTTTTTCGCTTTACAAAATTTCCAAGTGAATGTGGTCAAAAGCCTAACTATGGTCAAAGACCAAGAAGTTAGAGAAACTCTGAGAATTTTGGGTGTGGCCAAATGCCAAGCTAGACAAGGTTGATAAGGGTTTGTGGCCAAAGGCCAAGACCAAAGAAATGAGGCTCTGATACCAAATGAGACGAACAAAGTTCGTTTCTAAAGAAATATCCACTATAGATAAGACAAAGAACAAAAATCCATATAGGAAAAATATATATTAAATGTAAAATGATGAGATGATGATAATTTACAAATATGGCTCATATATATATATACCCATGCAGGGTGCCCTTGTGAAGAGACGTTATCTTTCATCAAAAAGAGGTATCTCTTCATTACATTTTAGTTATTAGTTATTAACTATTGGTTTAGTATTAATATTTATATTTAGATATTATACATATGTTTTGTTTGTTACACACTCTGCGGCTGAACTTGTGGTGGTTGGGCTTGTGCCGCTGTACCTATGACTATCGTGCCTGTGGCCATTGTACCTGTGGCTATTGTGCTTGTGGCCGATCCTCTATCCCACTGTCCTGCTCATCATCTTGCACCTGCTCATCCACATCATCATCCTCATCACCGTCTGACACCACCTCTATATAGTGAACCTTGCCTTTACCCATGCATCTATGTCCCGATTCCCAAGGTTCTCGACAACTAAAACACAGTTTCTGCCTTCATAGCTCATTCCAGGTCTCTTCATCCATCATGTTCTTCCTAGTTCCTCCCTTCTGGAAGGGCTTCTTATCCTTGCCATTTTGGGGAACGAAAGGTTTGGACTAGAATTTGCGCTTTGGGGCAGCACCCTCCATGTCTTGCACTTGATTAATAGCATCCTTTAGGGTCACGACATTGAAGGCTTTGACCCAATCACGTAGTGTTTCGGACAATCCCTCTGTGAACAACATAATAAGGCGGGTCTCTGAAATATCTGTCACAATAACTGCCAACCTCTGAAACTCTATGATGTATGCATCTGTAGTACCTAACTATCTGACCTGTGCCAACTCCCTGAAGTTCAACTCCGGATCCTTCTTGTCAAATATGTCCATTAACCGCTGGGTGAAGTCCATGTAAGATGTAATGCTAGCATGTCCCTGTTATCATACTTTTAGTAACTAGGAGCTACTATCATTTTCCTTAGTAGATGTCATGGCCGAGCCAGTCCTTTACATTGAGATCAGCTTTTATCAGAGATGATCAGTGGATGGTACTTATAGAGGCAACTAGACTACAAGGGGTAGTAACAAAGCCACCCATATCATTACTGAATCCTCTTCATGACATCCTAAGGGACACTTGGTCATGCCTTGGTTCACTTTAGCAGAGCAACAGAGCTGTTGATGATTATTCCTTGCCATGTAGTGTTAGAGGCATTGTAGGATCAATTATCAATTGCAGATGAGTGAGCAGGTATATGGCATGAGGAATTGCTTGTATACATTTTTCTTATTGTATTGGAAGATGTAACTGGGCTAAGTAATATTGACATGGATGATCATATTCTTTTGGTTGTTTCAATAAGACTGATGTTTGGAGTGGTTAATTGGTTTTGGTGTTACAGCCTTCAGTATATGCTCATTAGTAGGATTAACCTATACCTACAATTTAAATCATTTCCCAGTTGTCTTCAATGCACCATTATTACTTGTCTTTTCATCCATCCGTAGCTTCATTTAAAATTTCAATCTAACTTGACTTGGACATGACTTGTGAACCTAAAGGCTTTCCCACACTGTGATCTTTGTGTATGGACAACTCCCAATGTTTTCTTGTGTCTCGACTCTGAAGTGTGTGGCTATGCTTTTAGACTTGTCGATCTCTTTTTGGTCCTTTGCCCAGGATGTATGAGTCCAGTTAGGATTGTATACGTCACTAGAAGTGTTTTTTGTAGCCTCAAAGCAAGTATTCCTTATTTGTACAATGAAATCCAAATGTCAAAAGCATTGGTGCTTAAATGTTATATCAAAAAGAATGCAAAGTCATGAAATGAAAGTATCAAATGCATTGGAGCTCAAATGCTATATCAAAAAGAATGCAAAGTTATGAAATGCAAATGCATTATAAAAAAGAATGCAAAGCAATGAAATGCAAATATCAAATGCATTGGAGCTTAAATGCTATATCAAAAAGAATGCAAATGAAAGTCAAATCTTATGAAAACTTGCAATGAAAAGCAAGTAAATGTTATGGAAACATGCAATGAAAGGCAAGTAAATAAAAAAGGATGCTTGTAAGAGCCTATAGGAACTAGGAAGCCTTCTAAGCACTTTACCCATTCTTGAGACACCTCCTTCACCTAGTGTTTGCTTATCTAACATATGTCACTTTGGTTCCCATGTTTCCCTTGATCTCTGAAGGTGCATAAAGTCCATCCAAAAGTCAAACTTTAACTTGGCCAAGCCTTGATTGATTCCATGTCACCCGAGATAGTGAGGAGTGATCTATGTTGTACATTTTGGATTAATATGCACTGGTCAACTCTTTGACTTGGTCAATGGGCAGGGCCAATAGATTGATGGTACTACAAGTGTCCATTTGATTTATCATAGTGCCTTTGGAGGCCAACTAGATTGTTCCATGCTTCAATTTGTGGAAATTGGCTCATTATCCACATTTTTATAGTCAGCAAGCCAATTTTAATTATAAAAGATGGAATTTCTTCACCATGTTATATCACAGGTTGATCCATGGAATATTTGTAGTCATCTATAGAGGATTTGAGGCTTCTGAGTCCATTGGTGCAATTAGATATTTAATTTGGGCAAAGAAGGAATCTATTTTTGGCATTTTGATTATTTACAGAGGATTTCAACAGTTTTATTCAATTTATTAAAGTGACCAAGGTATGGTACGTAGAACAAAGGACTAATGAATGGCAAAGTTATGATTTGGGTGTTATCAGTATGTCTCTAGAGATCTTCCAGTCACTTTTGCATGGCATCTTGTCTTCATTTGGCATCACGAGCTACGTTCTCCCGTGCACTCCTCCTAGGGAGGGCAACTTTCATATTGATGTACCTTATGTTTCTTCATTGTACCATGTAAAAAGTGTTTGTAAAGTCACTAGGGGTAAGTTAAGTCCCCTAGGAGACTAATGCTATGTTATTATCATGTTATATCATTGTATTGGGTGTTAGAGGCCATTCGCCCCCCTCATTGTCTAGTTGATCCATGTATTGAGTGTGAGATATAATCTCCACCATTGATTGTCATTGTTATATCTTTTAATCTCAATTGCTCCTTCATAAAGTGGTTAGGGATTTGAACTCCCTCAAAACTATATAAGAGAAGAGGCTCCTCATTATAGAGGGACTGGCTCAGGATTGAAGGCAATAGAAAAACGTTTTTGGGACAAAACTTGTGTATCTCTTAGTGAAGTTTGTGATTTCTGTAGTTTCCAAGTTCCTTCGTCACTGAATATCTATTATATTTCCATATTCCGACAATCGTCTGCATTTATCGTGCTTGCAAGAGAATCGCGAACTTATGTGGGGTGAACTCTGTGGGGAGACCCACTCTCTCTCATGCGATTTCACTTGACAAGGAGTTCTTTTCTATGATGATTCAATATTGCATTTGCTATTCCATTTAATCCTATTACTCTCTAATCATCTTCTATATGCATTTGCTTTCTTGTGATCTCAGTCAGGATACAAACTTATTTGTGTTTTGTTGGCATTTTAGCGAGGCACACTTGAGCATCATAGAGCTATACAAAGCATGGAAATTGGACATTCAAGTTGAAGATGTTGAACGCGGGGAAACAATTCTAGGCATCTCTTAGATCCAGGTAAGTCCAAACAAATTTCTCTTGTTGTTTGCTCTTCATTCCATTGTTTACATAAAATAAATTTACAAACCCTCATTAGAAAAATACAACAAAAAAATCCCATCACACCGATCTTATTTTGCAGCTTCCTAAACTTGAGTATTTTTCTTAGTGGCCTAGGCATCAAAAACATCCCTAAGGTCAACCATAGAGACCCCATAGCCCCATCCTGCAAGACACTAGTGTAGCAGGCAAATTGCATTTCTAGTTTGGGAGGCAGTTTTTTGTAAGTGTGATGTCTATGTTGCTTGAGATCACTTCCAGTTGTCATATCTTGTTACCAAGCAATTTAATCGAGTGATAGGAACGTCTATCTCTTACCAATTCATTATCCCAAGCATTCTTCATCAATATACCTTAAATCTCCTCAGGGTAGCGAATTGGTCATTTTTGCCTAGCACTTTCTCCTTAGATTATTGAACCTAATCTAACTATTGAGAAATCTCTTCGATTGGATTGTGTTCCAACCTTCTATAAACACCATACCAATCCACTAAACAATACTCAATAGTAATATTTGGATCTAAGATATTATCCACAGGGTATCTCACGTTCGGTTTCATAACTTAGATTTTATATCCTGTCATCAGTCTTTCCCACGGGGTTAGACTAGGGTCCCCCCCTTAGCCATTTTAGGCTTAAAGAGACAAGAGACCCTATTTGATGTGACAACCAATTGCATCCTTGGGGAGCAGGATCCTTGATTGTCACAACATTAGCTACTTTCCCTCTTTGCCATCTTGGATAGGATACCTTTAGCGAGTAGCTACAAGATTTGTGATAACATTTTTGGCGCCACTGTTGAGGAGATAGAGACTTGCATCAGGCATTAGTGAGTGTTTTTTTTGCGTATTAATCATATCACATCTGCTTTTATTATTGATGTGGTTGGTTCCTATAGCCTTATCTTTCACAACCATCAAAGTTTTATTCATTCCCTACACCATAACAACATATATTTTGGTGAGCTCCAATTCTTGTTCACCTAGCAACTCCACAACGCAACTCCATTGGAAAACCCATATAGAGACTCCACTGGGGAACTTTAAAGTTAATCACAATGAACTCTCTCCAAATTTCGCAATATATGAAAGAAATCCACAAGAACTTAATCAAGATAAAAGGGCAACTAGAGGCAAATTCACAATCTTAGTATGAGGATGATTATGAATATGCTTATGGGTATGAACCTGAATGTCAAGATTATTATGATGCCATAATTTTCCCTATCCATCTAATGTTAAACCTTCTAGAGTAGTTGTCCAAGCCACCCCTAATAAATTGGTAAGTCAGCATGAATCTAGATGTCGAACCCAGCCAAGGATGTGTAGCCAAAGTAGTTGATTGAATGATTTTCGTAATCCAGTTAGACATCCAAATAAAGTCCCAAATAAAATAGCTAGAGCAGTTAGGAAAGCCAAACCATCTCCTTTTGACTTCTCTGAAATATATGGGGCACCTCATCCTATGCCAAATGAGTACATCAAGAAGTGTCTCTGTTTTGATGGAAGCGATGCCATAACATTTCAAAATCATTTGGATGCTCTCTAGTATTATATGGAATGTAAGGGCATAGACGATGAAGATGTTTATATGCGAGCCCTGGGTGCTTAGATGTGGATGCTCAGTTATGGTTTGATCATTTAGCACCGAGATCTATTACTGGGTATGACATGTTTACAAAGTTGCTAAAGGATAAATTGGGTGAAAATATGGATGAATCTTTAGAAGAGCAATCAAGCAATGATTGTGTTGTTGAGGATCAATTTGATAAAGACGATCAGGATAACAATGATGAAATAACTAATGATTGTCCTTATCAATTTGATTTCTCCTCTCCCGAGCCAACAATAAGTGTGCCTTTGAATCAGCTTATGAGCAAGCCATCAATCTATAGGAATGTCATAGAGTATCTTAAGAATAATCACGATGAATCTCATGATGAAGTTAAGTACGACATTGAGCAGATCATACGAAATACTTTGTCATCATTACCTGAAGAAGGCACAGATAGAGATTTTGATCCAACTCATGAAAGGGAGCCCATTGATCATCATCAAGAAAAATCCATAGTTGAGCACTCCATCTGTGAGTCCATGGAGGCATCTCTTGATGAGCAACTCCATAATCATTATGTAGTTGGCGATATTCTTCAACCCAAAGGGCTTGATAGTGTACTAGAAGGACACCCATTCCATCACGAAGGTGGTATTGTCGATCGTCCTTTGCAATCTTTATTTGGTAGTACCCTGAGAATCCATCTGTAAAATAATAGGCTTCCTGATCACCCAAATTATCCAATACTTCATTCTATAAATGGTGTGGGAAACTGATCGTGGAAACAAGCATCATTCAACTTCCTTAAGTCCACACACAGTCTTATTCCTACTGTTTTATTTTATTGGATGACAACTGGACTAATCCACGATAGTTCGGATCAATGTTCAATCAATCCAAGTCTCAATTCAATTTTTTATCATGTTACTGAAGAAGAAGAAAATGGTGATAGTAAGCAAAATTCTTTTGACGAGAAAACATGTGATCATTATATGTTTAAAGATCAAATTTATGAGAATGATCGGAAGGTTAATAACGAACTGATTGATATTCTCCCTGACAAATAAGTGAAAACAGTTGCCCATCTTCATGTTAGTTCAATGATAAATCAAGTGTAGAGCAATCCCATGATGAGGATGAGTTTGTGAATCAGCGTGATCAAGAGCACTCCTTAATATATTACTCAAATCGATGTCTAGCTGATTATGGGGATTTCTCAAAGGATCCTTTGCCTTATCCATCTGATTTTTATAATATTCCCCATTTAATCCTTCATCAGAATAAGTTGGTTCAATACTTGGGATTGAGTGATCACAATGAGTTTTTTCCTCATAAAGTGAGTATTAACCTTGTTCCAAATTTTGAAATTCTTCATGAAATTAAGAGCATCATTAATTTGAAATCTTTTCATGCTCATCAAATTCCAAGGTCAATTATCATAAACTATAAGGGAGAAAATACATGTTTTCAATCTGCCCTCCCATCCCAGTTTTTGGAGTCTTCTTGTATGGTTTCTTGTTCAAGTCAAGCCTTTGCTTTCGAGATTTTCATTCAAGAGTCTAAAGATTACTGCTTAGTTGGTGGTAAAGCGCTTCATATCCATCATCCCCAATGTATGACATATGCCAATTTATTAATCCCAGTAGCTGGTGGCTGGAAGGGGTGTATAAAGATAAATTCCATCTTTTCTCAATTTTTGAACAGCAAGTGAGGCTAATCCTGATCTCAGGTTTATCAAATTCTAATATGTCCCCACTTTGTTCTGCCATCAATCCTAAAGTGAACAAAATTGAATGTGTTAGCCTCATAGATGAGGAAAACAACATGAGGCAAGGAGGATTGAATCAAATGCCATACCCTTTTCTTCCATTTTTCTTAAAAGCTGATTTACATTTTATTAATCACATTGACATTTGGATGAAAGAAACTTGTAAAAATCAATCTCAACCCTAGCATGAATTCATCTTGCAGCATTCTGATCTTTTTTCGAAATTTGAACACGTCAGAATGACCATGATCTTCAATTCCTTAATCTCTGATTTATTTTTGACTTGTTTCGTTAAAAATTACCGAGGAATTATTGATCTCTTCGATGAATGGTTGCATTGGATTTATGATTTTACTTAGTATTGGTTGGACTTGTTAGCTTAGGGTAGGTAGGATGGATAAGCTCCTTTTTAGCAGTAGGATTTGAGTTCCCCTTTTCCTTTCCTTGAGTTCAGTAAATTTGTCTTTTGAGTTAGAGTATGAGTGAGTTTCTGCTTGTGTGTGAGTGTGCTTTCATTCCAGCTTTTAATTTCAGTCTATTTCATTTCAGCATTTTATTTCCAGTACCGTTTTGATGTTATATGCGGGCTAGTGACATCCGGTCTGCGAGATTGGTATAGTGTCTATGTGACGCAAGAACAGGTACATGATTGATTATGACGCAGAGATTTCAAGTGCATGTTTGTTGGATGCTTAGAGAGTTTCTACAGACCAGAGATGCTGAGGTTCTCAAGCACTCTCTCCCTTAGAGCACTTGTCGCAGTTGGAGCCAGATGTTATCACATTTTTAATAGCTGGAAGCTACTATCATTTTCTTGAGCAGATGTCATGGTTGAGCCAGTCCTTTACATTGAGATGAGATTTTATCAGAGATGATGATTAGTTGATGGTACTTATAGAGGCAGCTAGACTACCAGGGGTAGCAGCAGAGCCACCCATATCATTACTGAAACCTCTTCATGACATCCTGAGGGACACTTGGTCATGCCCTGGTTCACTTTAGCAAAGCAGCAGAGCAGCTAGTTGTTGATGATTCTCCCTCAAAACTATATAAGAGAGGAGACCCCTCATCGTAAAGGGACTTTGGCTTAGGATTGAAGGCAATACAAAAACGTTTTTTGGACAAAACTTGTGTATCTCTTAGTGAAGTTCTTGATTTTGTAGTTTCCAAGTTCCTTCGTCACTGAATATCTATTATATTTCCATATTCCGGCAATCGTCTGCATTTATATTGCTTGCAGGAGTAGGGAGAACTTGTGTGGGGTGAACTCTATGGGGAGACCCACTTCTCTCATGCGATTTCACTTGACAAGGAGTTCTTTTGTGTGATGATTGAATATTGCAATTTCTGTTCCATTTGATCCTATTACTCTCTAGTCATCTTCTATGTGCATTTGCTTTCTTGTGATCTCAGTCGAGATACAAACTTATTTGTGTTATGTTGGCATTTCAGGTAGGTGCACTTGGGCATCATAAAGCTATCCGGAGCATGGAAATTTGACATTCAAGTTGAAGATTTGAATGCAGGAAAACAATTCTAAGCATCTCTTAGATCTAGGTAAGTCCAAACAAATTTCACTTATTGTTTTCTCTTCATTCCATTGTCTACATAAAATAAATTTACAAATCCTCACTAGAAAAATACAAAAACATAATCGTGTCACACCGGTCTTATTTTGCACCTTCCTAAACTTGGGTATTTTTCCTAGTGGCCTAGGCATAAAAAACGCCCCTAAGGCGTCAACCATAGAGACCCCATAGCCCCATCTTTCTATGCACTAGTCTAGCAGGCAAATTGCATTTCTGGTTTCGAAGGCAGTTTTTTGTAAGTGTGATGTCTCTGCTGCTTGAGATCATTTCCAGTTGTCATATCTTGTTACCAAGCAATTTAATCAAGTGATAGGAAGTTCTAATCTCTTACCAATTCATTATTCTAGGCATTCTTCATTAGTATACCTTCAATCCCCCCAAAGTAGCGAATTGGTCATTTTTGCCTAGCACTTTCTCCTTTGATCATTGAACCTAATCTATCTATTGAGAAATCTCTTCTATTGGCTTGCATTCCAACCTTCTATAAACCCCATACCAATCCATTAAACAATACTCAATAGTAATATTTGGATCTAAGGTATTATCCACAGGGTATCTCACGTTTGTTTTCATAACTTAGATTTGATATCCTGTCATCAGTGTTAACCACGAGGTTAGACTAGGGTCTCCCCCTTAGCCATTTTAGGCTTAAAGAGACAAGAGTCATGTTCGACGTGACAAGCAATTGCATCCTTGGGGAGCAGGATCCTTAATTGTCACAACTTTAGCTACTTTCCTTCTCTTCCATCCTGGATAGGCTACCTTTTAGCGAGTAACTACAAGATTTGTGATAACAATCCCAATATGACCAGACCAGGGTACCACCACTCGTGTGTTTCTCCCTCCAAATGCAATGTGGCATATTTGATTGCCTCTGTCTCCTTCATGGGATTGAGCTGGAAGTATGTATCCAACTTCTGGACCCATGCTCTCGTTGAGCATTTGTTGGACCCATCGAAGGAATGAATAGTTAGCTGTCCAACCTTCCAATCCAAATCGAAGTTCGACTGGCCCCTGTTGTAATCCCAAGGTCTGTTCCTTTACTTGACATCGCAGAACTCATGAACAGTCAGCGCGGCGTGAAACTCTCTACCAAGGTCCTAATACTCTGCCAAATAGTCTGTAAAACTGTCCCATGGTATAGCTGCCCCTGGTTGCCCCCTGGCTGCTCCATCACGAACTGAGGAAAAAGTGGTCTCGGGTTTGTTTTACTAGTGGTTCCCGTGTTAGTTCGCAAGGGAATGTTGGTGTTGCTCCCCTCTGCATGATTTCCATTGCGTCCATTAGAGCCCCCCATACCATTATTGTTCCTTTTAGGTTGGTTGTCTCAATTGTTCATGAGAAGTTGAGTCATGAGATTAACTAACTTTTGTTGCCCTCTAGCCAAATCATTTAGGATATTCATGGTACTACTGTCCTATTAGGATATTAGGCTTGTTTCACTCCAACTACCCCTGAACAGCTCATTCTTGTTGGCCCCAAGGGGATCAGTTTTGTCCCCCGTATCTTCCTCTCCCCCAGTCTCTAATTACTCTTCTTCTTCTAACAACTTCTCTTCCTCTAACTCAACCTGTGCTTCCCTTAACTCTGATAGAAAAACTCGTATAGTTTCTCCATGCAGCCTTCTTTTGTAGGTGACTGGTTCACTGTTTTCCAGATTCATAAAACGACACGCACATACAGGCTGGCAGAATCACCAGCTCTGATACCACTATGTAATCCCTATCCTAGATAAGCTAAGAATTTTCACAAACTGGCCTGTAACTTGTATGGTCTTTGTGAAATACGTTCCTACTTACATCTGTAGTCAATGTTGGAGTGTATTATTTGGGGCAGATTTGGGCTGGGCCTTTCTTCAAACACTTTGCTTGTTTACTGTTGTAAGCTTCATATAGGTGTCTTAAGTTCTTAACTCTATGGATATGATTACTTATTGGTTTTTGGTCTGATTCGAGTTTCATTCCACAATGCTCATTACAACACACATGATAAACAATTTATTTATTTTAACACATACCACAGTTTGATTAATACCCAGGCATAAAATGATCATTTAAGCATTTAGACTCGGCTGCAACCATGGCTGCAACCTTAAAACAGTCCTGTAGGTGACAATAGCATTTTATAATTTACCAAACTAACACAGAGAATCAGAAACAGAGGTACCTTCACCACCACAATGCTGTAGATGACCAAAAAATTGAGAAAATCGTGGCAGCAGTGAATAAATCAAAGAGTGGGCTCTCCAATATTCATGAGAAGACTGTGTATGATCTGAAATATTTGTAACCAACGGTGATACTTCAAGAAAATGCCAACAGTAATAGAAGAGTCTCTTTTGTGATCACAAGTGACTGTAATGGAACTATAGCAGCCTGCAAAGGGAATAGTGACTGTGTACAGCTGATAGAGCTCACCCTTCTCTCTTTAATCACCTTTCACCCCAGTAAAATCACCCACAATATGCAGCAGCAATGGAATGTATCTGAAGATAAATAGTGAGTGTGCCCACCCTAAGAGGAATACTCTATTTGGACACAATAAGCTACAGCAATATGATGCCAAGGGGAAAGTGCACCCTCTTCACTTAATATGTCACCTTCACACAATGAAAACACAGATGCTACAGGAGTATGCAGACTCTACCAAAGAACTCGACCTCCATAATAAGAGAAAACGCCCACACTCTCAGCATAAGTCGCCCCCTCCCCAAAAAGATATAACTCAGAACTAGAAATGGAGAAGAGAGTGAACTCATTCCTCTCCTTGTTAATTGTAAACTCAACCTTCACAAATAAAGCAGACCACGTTGTTCCACAGGTGCGCCCTTCCTTCCTAGAACACTAAAAACTGAGTAATCTGCCTGATCTCTCCTCGCGGATAGATAGAGTAGATGGTTTCACCATCGAAACTATTTCCTCTCCCTTAGGGTTTTGTCCAAGAGAAATCAATCTCAAGAGCTCTCCAAGTTTTCAAAAACGCAATTACAAGAATGAGTGAGAATGAGTTCTCCCCCCTTTTTATAATTCTTCTTTCACCCTTGTGACTTTTCGGCTTCCTTTTTTTCCTTTTTCTCATTTATTTAATGTGAAATCACTTTTTAATGAGAAAGTGACTTTTGCATTTTTTATTTTCAATTTGACCCCGTAGGTCCAATTTTCCCCCTTTTCACCCATTTTAACTAAAGTGACTTTTATAAAGTCATTTTATGAATTAATTATTAAATGTCACTTTATGAAGTACCTTTGGGTTTAGGTGACATCGAATAATTAATTAATTCCCTGCTTTGCCGACTATAGCCTATGGGAACTAGATAGGCAAATAAGTTGTCCCCATGATAATCATCCAAAAAGGGACATGACAGGGCGGGGAGACCCAAATCCTTCCATCCCTCCACAAAGGGATACAGGGAAGGAGTCTTCTGATTTCGATTTCAACATTGCACGTCCTCTCCAAAAAGATGTTGTACTACCACCTCCTATTACTGAAGCTACGACTTCTGTGATGAGACTTGGTTCTCCCAAGTCATATATTGTTTTACATATTAAGATATATGTAAAGAAAGTATGAAACATATCATCTTTGTTTTCAAAGCAAAATAACTTCCAATTGTAAAGATATTTTTACTTGAGAAATGATCCCTTAGTTTGGAAGGAATTTGGCATACTGTAGGTAATATTTGAAGAATTTTATGCCCTGTCTTTGGAGAAATTTGGAGAGTAGTGTACTTCTCCTATATTTCATTTATTATCTTTAATTTAGATTCTAAATTTGTCCATGTTGGTTAAATTTGTATGTCATGTTGTATTTATACATTTCTAGTAGGTTAAGAAGCTTTCTCATTTAGTAAGGATCATGTTAAGTTGGTACAAGCTATAATCTTAAAGTCAACCTTTCTAGAAACAACAAATATTAAAAAGAATATGCCGTAGTTAAAGTGTTGCCAATATTTTGTTCAATACCAAGCTTATCAAATCAAAGGATACACACTATGTTTCCATGACTAAGGAGTTTGATTATGCAAAGATGCACACTTTGTTTCCGTCATCAAGAGAGATTAATCTTAACTCCCCATTTTATTATAGTGATGTACCATTTTTATTTTTCTATTTTATTTTTATTTTCAATTTAAAATTACAGCTCTAACATATGATTATAGATATATCTAATTATTCTCTAGAACATATGGTTCTAGATACACTTAATTATTACAAATTGATTGATTGATTTAGATGGTTTAATATTTTAGAATTAAAACGACATGATATGTATTTCATTTTGCATTTTGTATGAAAGATAATTTAATGAGTAAATTATGCTTGTTCCCATGAATAATGTTAGCATATTTCTTAGCCAATCACACTTAACAAGATAACTATTAAAGTTTTCATTTGCATTACATATAAGCACTATCTGTGTCACGGAACATAGCATTCCCAAGGTAATCCTTTCGTACCAGTTTGAGTGCAACGTTCATGCACCCTGTTGGCATATCAGGGAATCAGAATATTTAAGGATCAGATAATGGTTGAGTGATAATGAGATTGCACCCTGGTGGATAAGTTGATTGGAGCTATAACATTTTTAAGTGAAGCTTCCCTATATTCAAACCATTTATCGTTTGGTCGTAATTCGGTGAGCTGCCAGAGGAGCCAAGGTTTATCCCATTCCACTCTGGATGCTATACACATGTGCTAGTACAAAGACTAAATCAAGATCACATGGAAATATGAAAACCCTAAGATGGCATGCATTAGTGTAGTGACACACAAGGTTCTGGGAAGGCGTGTTATCTCTTTGAGGCTTGATAGGTTGTGTCAACCACTTTTCTCCCTCTTAATTCATTCTCATGGGTAGTGCTGCCACTTGGATGCACACCTAGGGAAAACACGGCAAAAATCTTCAAGCCGCTCGGTGTGGCCTTGGGGGCAAGTCAGAGTTAAGAGTCATCACTCGAAACCTAACTCCTCCGTCTAGGATTACTCCTAGCGAAGCTAAAGGGGGTGGACCCTAAAAAGAAAAAATCTAAGGTGTTTATTCTACAAAAAAGAGAAAAACAACTAATCTAGGAGTTAATCAAATAAAAACTATTTTTTTATTTTACCAACTATGATAGCAATAGAATTTGAAAGTTCAACAGCATATAACATCCATCATCATCATCATTTTTGCATATGTAAATTGAACAAAATAATAATCAACAAGACTAGTGCCCAATATAAAGATGCATAAAATTAAAAGTGCCTTGAGGTGCTATGGAGTGCTTTTGTTGAGTCAAAAGAGTACCACAAGTGTCATGGTTGGTAAATTTTATTATTAAGGTTATGGTAATTAGTGGGTTTTTTCTTGTTTGGCCCACTTAAACTTCATTTCTCAAACTGAGCGCATAAGCAGCTTTACCAAGTGTCCAACAAGGAGAGGACGAACCTCATTAATGAGTATCCCCCCTGACTCTGTGGTAGTCACTCTCTGCGACCTCTCGAGTTTTTGAAATTAAGCTTATGTGGATTTTCTTATTAGTCTAATGCTTACCTTCCTTTCTGGTTGACCAACCGATCGAACTGTGTTGCAGCGGTCTAGAGCATACGGGAAGATGAGCGTTGGTTTATTTTAGAAGAACTTGGGATTTTCTATGTAGTTAATCTAATTCCAAGAGTCTATTTTCCGACCGAATTCCATTACTCGAGCAAGCTCTTTCGTGGCACCGCACTTCGAGAAAGCAAGGATAAAATTACTCAAAACTGGAAATTGTTAAAAAATGTGAAAAAAGATAGCTCCTAAGTGAACTTGTGGCCCGCCGTTGAAACAAACCAACAAGGTGATTTTATATTAGTTGCAAAAAAGAAAATCTAAACTAAAATACAAAACACAAAATTGGAGTTGACACAGTTCCCCCCTGGGGGGATGGGGTGTGGTCACCGAGTAGCCCACTTGCTCTCGTTTAATTTTCTTTTACAATGCAAATAGAAGTGCCTTGGTCCTTGAAAAATGGACTCAAAGGCTTACAAAAATTCACAGAACAAGTTTTCGGTTGAAGGGGAATGGATCTAGGGTGCTCCAGATGGTTCAATCTATCGAAAATCGACCAGAGTTTCTCCTACCTGTTCATGAAATGCTGCAAAACAGTGAGCAAATGTTAGTAAAAAGTGCCCCAAAACACTTAGAAAGTGATTTTGCTCACCACAAAAATTACAAGAAAAATCTACTAAGTTTTTTTTCAGGGAGAAAAAAAGACCGTACTTTTGTTATTTATATATAAATAAAAAAGTACATAGTAATTCTGATTGCGGGACTATATCAGGAGTTCCAAAACATAAACTTACGGCCTTTTAAGCCAAAACAAGGAACTGTTCACTTTCAGTGTTCACCAAACCATTAACAAAAAAAACAGTAACATAAGATTCCGGCTAAGCCGACTATAAGGAATTAAGTAGCATAATCCAAGAAGAACAATGAACCGTTTTGTAAATTGATACCTTCTACCCACTCTTCCCAAAAAAGTATACCAACCTCTCCATCCAGTGCAAGTTTGGACAATGAATCTGCTACGTCATTAGATTTCCTGTAGATATGTTCAATTTGGAGATCATCAAACCAATTCATCATAGTTTTTACTCTATCGCTCCATTGTTTAAGTGAATGGTCTTCATCCTTAACAGACATTTTGCCCATTTTATGATAAACATGGAATCTCCAAAAATCTTAAAAGTACCCAAACCGCATAACATTGCCACCTTAAGGATTCCCCACAATCCTAATAATTCAGCCTTTGAATTGGTGCCTTGTCCACCAAAAATATAAAAATTATATGAAAGACTTTCTCCACAATGAATGTGGAAACCAACACCAGATTTCTGTTCTGCCGCAGTACCTTCAAAACACCCATAAGCTGAACTAGTCACATTGAAACTCCACTTCAGAGATCTACCAAAATTTTTCACCTTGTATCCAGGATGAATATATGAAGAAAAAAGTTTCCAGAAGTTGAACAAAGTAAATTTAATGTCAGGAATAGTATTTCTAAAAATGGCATCATTTCGAGTTTTCCATACACACCATGCTACAAAGCCTGGAAGATTTTTATAAATCCAATTTTTACGAGTCCAGATTTTATAAGCAAAAGTAAAGTTTGAATCTGGCCAATCCCCAATTGTTTTCAGAGAAGAACATCTAGAAAGCCAGATGGATTTGGTGAAGCTACAATGAAGAAAATGTGGTCCACGGATTCACCTTCCTTCTTGCATAAAATGCAAACATTGGGTCCTATCTTACCTCTACGCACTAGATTTGCCCAAGTCATAATTTTTTCATTAAAAGAAAGTCAGAGGAAACATTTTAGTTTAAGTGGCATCCACGTGGCATCTTCCAAGACAATAAAGCTCCAAACCACCAGCTTCTATTGCCTTCAAAAAGTGTTTCGCCAATGGCATGATAAGCAGAACTTGTTGTAACCTGTCCCGAATGTGTATTGTGCCATACTAGAACATCCTTCTCATCAGAAAGTCGAGTGCCATTCAACAACAGACACTGAATATATTGATCCCACTCATGTGCCCATCTGCCCATCAAACCAAAATCGGATGATAAGAGCCAATAAGAGTGATCATCTCTGGTACAGGAAACTCTTTTAAAGTGGTTAAGAGAAAAGAAACCCAGCTCCATAAAATACTTTCGCAACTCACCAGAAATGCAATAACTAATCTACTAGGTTAAGAAAAATCTACTAACTGAATGTACAATAAATCAACAAAAATAACCAAGGAAAGCAAACTTTCGTTGGGATCTCGGCTTGCTTTTGAAGGCAGCCAATAAAATGCACTTTTTAAATTTGCAAAATATAAACTTTAAGAAATTAATACTAGCCTACTACTTAAGCCTTGAGATCTTATGATAAAAATGACTTTTGTAAGCAAACTAGTAACTAGATCTAGAAAGAAAGATAAATCTTGTAAAACAACTAGGATCTTAAAGCAACTGAAATGGTAGATCTACTTAAAATTAAGCTTTAAACTCTAGATCTAGCAGTATACTTAACTAAATCAGCTGCTTAAAATATTACTTTTAATGGAAACTAATCTAACTAAGCATGCAAGTAACCGTAACCAGAGAAATTTTTTAAATTAAAGTGAAGGAGAGAAAGAGATAGAAAGGATGTTGGAAGCTTGGGAATATTTGAGCTATGGAGCTTGCTAGTGGAAAGCGGAGGGACTATGTCCTTATGTGCTTGAAAATCAATAGAAGCAAACAACATCATCTGCACGTTCAAGCTAGGAAACCTGCACAGTTCACAATATTTGCAACAAGAGGATTAAATCTGGTATTTCCTACACAAGGTTAGAAGAGCATGCAAATAAACAAATTATATATTTAAGTTCTAAATCTCTAAGAATAGAAGAATAACAAATAAAGTCAAACAAGAATTATTTACCCTATGAGTTGATACCAACTTTCATCAAGGCCAAATTAATCACCACAAGATGCAACATTGAAACAATACAAAGTTACCTCATATATCAATTGACAATTATCATCCACACACATTTGCTCAACACAAGAGATTTGTCTCCAAAGCCTTCTTATTCCAAAAAATAATACAATACAATAGTTACATACTTCATCAGTCCTTCGGTCCTCTCTCACACCCCCTCAAATGAGAGCCAAAGCCTTGCTTAAATAGCCAAAAAACAGAGAGAGGGGAACACTTGGTCATGGAGAGAATCAAGCCATAACACATGGCTTAATGGAGGGGATTGATTCCTTCTTATTAGAAGCCATATATCAGTCCAAAGGCTGCCACAAATGTAGCATTTTGGCAGCCACCAAATCAGTTGCACACTCTCTAAAGAATGTGGCCCCCTTACTTAGGGAATGCACCCCCCTTTAATGGGGAAAGATTCCCTCTCATGTTTGTTGTCAAAAACTTGCTCAATAACTCCCTAAAACTTATCAATTAAATTTGATCATGACTTCTTCCAAATCCCACTAAATTAGGAATTGAATTTTTTCTCATTTTTTACTTTTTTGGTATTTTTACTCGCTTTTTTTACTTTTTTGAGTAAAAAGTAAATAAGTAAAAATAAATCACTTAAAAACTTTAGGAAAGTGGTTCTAGGGGTAAGGTGGGTGCTCTGAGTTTGAAAACGAGCACCCCAATGGAAAAATTGGCCCCTAGACCATTTTTTTACAATATTTTTAATTTTTTTAATTAAACCATTAAAAAATGGCTTAATTTTACGAGAAAATTTTATTTTTCCGAAACATAAACAAAAACACCTAAGGGACCTAGCACATGTCCATATGACATTATTCTAGTGTCTAGCATGTTCATATACATTGACCCATGGAATTTAATAACCTCCTAAAGCCTAACCACCACGTCAGGGATTCCAACTTTGGAGAAGCAAAAGAAAAACTCAAAAATTATGCTCTGCTTAAACGCAAAACATAATTAATAAATGAAAAAACTCCTTGGAATACTTGACTTGATTGCCAAGTCCTAGGAAGCCAAATCCTTTACATAAAAATACCATGCTAGCACACTTTAGATGACACTTGTTATACATGCACCTAATAACTATTTAAGAATAATTAATCTCTCTTTGTAGCAGAGAGAAATTGTTATATATACAAGACTGTATAAATAAAAAAATATATATAATATTGAATAATATGATGAATGAATAATGATACAATGAAAGTGCCATTTATCTATATATATATATATGATCCTAAGGGCACTTTAGGTGACTATTCACAAAGGGTCACACCCCTTAGTCACTCTTAATTACTAATGATTATTTATCTATTTAATTAATATTATTGTTGTTACATTGCCGCTCACATAAGGAAAGCTTTGCCTCTAAGCTTATGGTGACTATCTTCAACTTGAACTTCTTTTCTTCATTCAAAACTTTAACAATTCTTTTTAACTTTCATCTTCTTTGTAGGATAAAAGATAGTTTTAAATCTCTTTTTGATTAACCTTCACTCGATTTTCTTTCACTTCATTGAAAATAATGTAAAATCCCCTTTACCTCATTTAAACCGTCCTCTAATATCAGTTTGATATAGCAATAATCTTTAATTATGAAGAGCTGTGATTGTATAAGGACACGATTGTCCATGTGTCTTTGGTAACTTCTCCGATTTTTTTTTCTTTTTTTCTTTTATAAATATATATATATATATATTATAATTTTTAATCACCTAATTCAAAATATATTTTATTTATTATTATTATTATTATTATTTTTTAATATATTATATACATAATAATGCTTCATAGTGTAACCGTCTTCGTTTGTTTCATTTAATAGTTAGTTTGGAAGTGTTAATGAAAGGTCGCGCTGGTTTAATGACTCGTCCGCCCCGTTTTGATAAGACAGCCACCACTCAATCATGTCGTAAATTCCAACTCCGAATCCAGGTCCGCCGACGAAGACGAAATTGATAGCCTTATCCCTGGTAATGCGTAAGAGTGGCCGAGTTCCCATAACACTCCAACTATCCGCTGCCATTATATCGAATGGATTTGGTAATACAAAACTCAATCCTTCAAAATGCTTGGTGTTTATGTATCTTGGGCTCCCGATGGTTATATCATAACCCTCCATAGTTCTAGAATTGTCGATGAATACGCTGGCCCCAAAGTCTACAATCTTTTTGTGGTAATGTTGTTCAAGCAATCTGCATGCATTTGGGAGTGTATTGAACCACGTTCCACGCTCAGGAAATACAGAAGGGAAGTGTATCGTAATGAGACAGACGGTGGCAATTCTGCGACTGTTATCAAGAAGAAAAATCTTCGTTTTTTAGGTGCTGGTAAGAGAACGAAAATTTTGAGATATGTTTGAGGATTTCGAGCTGTGTACATTATGTAATGTTTTAACTGGCTATCCATCATCCACATACAGTTGATAAATTGCAGGCCATCCTCACTCCACATACATCTAACAGTGTTTTTAAATTCTACTAACATATTAATGTAGATAGGGTTTTCTTTATTGTGAAAATAAAATAAGTAGGTATGAGTGTGGAGTTGAGTGAGGATGCTACTTATCCTAAGAAGATTGGGCTCCACTTACCTATAGTTGCCATTAAGTGATGTTCTTGAGTTGAACGATGTTCTATTTGTCATAGTTTGAAGAAAAGCATTCTTTCAGTTTCTTATATGGCAGAGCTTCAATGTAGATTTCTATTCAAAGGACAATTTGCACTATCAATGATTGTAGTCTAGCAAGTCCAAGGACTTTGGCTAGAGGTGTGCTAGATGGTGGCTTTGAGAGGTTGCTTGTTTATCTTGTGACACTTGTACATTTCAATGGGAAGCTATGAAGAGGCATATGTGGAACATGCATGGCAGGATATGATGGCGATAGGTTCTAAACCTATTAAGTAAATAGATTGATTCTAGGCTTGCCATTGATGGGAGTGTCGTAGATTATAGGAATAGGGTTGTTGGACTCTATATTATTTACATTTCAAAGTAGTGCGGTTGATGAAAACATTATGTCTCTTGAATTTCTTTTGTAAATCAAGTTTCCATGACCTACAACTAAACTTTAATAATTTTTTTGTTGTCAAAATTTTAAGCAACAATCAATCATCCATTGTATTATCAAATATTACTAAGAGATGTGATGCATATTCATCATCCATTGCATTATCAAATATTAGTAAGAGATGAGATGCATATTCATGATCATTTATCTAGATTGTCATACCATTAAACCAAAGACATCTTTAAGACATCTTTGTAGAAAAGGATATCCATTAATTAACCATAGTTAACTTGGTTGGCATGAAAATTCCATAGTCAAGTGCAATTTATCTAGTTTCCTTGTGTCACAAGTCTCAAATAGAAAGAAGCCAATGCTCAAAATCAACACTAACCTGACAATGTGAATGAAGTTCATTGACATCGTAAATCAACACCACTCCTTTATCACTACTCGCAGGCAGAGAAAGATAGCAATTATCCTGGCAAGGAGAAAAAGCACAAAGGCCTACATCCCAAAAAGTTGCATTAGGACATCATATCACAAAAAGGTGGCAAGAAAGACAAGTAGATCAATCTCGTGAATATAAGATTATTGAGCATTCATATACTTCTAAACAATTCACTAAAGGGAATTTTTCTTCTTCAAATTGAAGTTCCAATTACAACTTGGTGAAGCATAAGATGTGAAACTAAAGATAATAGCTATACATCAACAAGTGGTTATATAAAAAAAATCAATTAAAATTGAAGCACATACTTAAGCGTGCTCCTAAAAAATACTTTATTTACAACGTAAAAAACTAGTATACTTTATAAACTAGCACAACTTAAAAAACTATTAAGATAAAAAAAATCAATTAAAATTGAAGCACATACTTGAGCGTGCTCCTAAAAAATACTTTATTTACAACGTAAAAAACTAGTATACTTTTAAACTAGCACAACTTAAAAAACTATTAAGATACATCGCAATAGCCAAAAATTTAGATGTAGATCGACTTTGACCTAAAAGGCTTAAACAAAGGAGATTACTAGTCAATAGCTTTAGTTGACTTGGTACAATGACTAAAACAAAGGAAATTAATAATAGAGAGCTTTAGTTCGGACCTTCTTTCAAGATAACAAACCTTTTCCATTGATGTTAAGTTTTTAATTAATGTGGTAATGTAAAACCCCTTCACACTTCACTCTGCATGTTTAACCTAGATTTAGCCATCTAATTTGAGATAATTTTTCAATATGGAGTTTTATCACTACCATAACCACAACCAATTCAAGCTATGGAGTTTCATCACTACCATAACCACAACCAATTCAAACTATGGAGTTTCATCATTACCATAACCATCTTATCCAGTTGTACTTGCAGCATCAGTTATTTGTAGCCTGGGTCATTATTTTGATCATTCTTGACCTGGTCAACCCAATTTGACCAAGTCAACAAAGGTATCCGAGATGAGTGGGGCCGATGATGTTCGAGATTGATTTTTCATGGTCCTTTGGTGCCCATTAGATGGTTCCATGCATCAGGCGGTGGTTTCATATGATGGTTTGTGAGATTTTTATTATTATAAGCGGTTACAAACCAATATTTTTATTTATCCGGGCATGGATGAGCTTATAGATGATTATCCAAATGGTCACATGGTGTATGAGTACTCATTCCTACTTGATTTAGACCTTCTGAGTCCAATGGGGCACTCAATTTTCAGTTCCAGGCACTTTCAGTTGATATTGTAGTCAGTTCATCACTTTGCAACAGATTTCCATTAAAAAATGGCATGTACAGCACTTGCAGATCATATTCCCATATTCCAGACATACTGGTACAATCAGATGGGTGCCCAGAGCGCTTGGAAGTGAGTTACAGGAATTTTATGTTTTCTAGGTGATGTTCCGACAGTTAAAAAAATGGAAGAAATGGCTAGCAAAGAAATCAATTTGGCTTAGTGAGGCAAGGAAATGGCATGGGGTTTGATCCAAGATTTATTGTGATGCATTCTACACCTCCCGACACAGTCTTCATCTTTAGTGGGGTCCACACGTCCTCCCAGTCATCTCATGAGGGCGTCTTCTTATGTATTGGGGACACACGTCCTAGTGACTTTAGTCACTTTATGATGTATCTTGTAGTTATTGTATATGGGGTTTGGTCTAGTGAAGATGTTATTACCTCCTAGCCACCCCAACATGATGTTATGTTGTTGTTCCTAGTCACATGTTATGTCATACGTCCCCCTAGGGCATCATTGAGGGAAAACATCCCCCTCCTTCTGAGTGATCCATATATATTGTTTCTAACTCATATTAGTCATTGATCTCATTGTATTACCTTTCGATCTCAACCACTCATCTAAAAAGTAGTTAGGGTTTTGGTCTCTCTCGATTCTATTTAAGAGAGAGAATCCCCTCATTGTGAAAGGACTTTTGGCTCTGGATTTTTGGCAATAAAGAAATATTTTGGGAGAAATCTTGTGTCTTTGTTATAGATAGTTCTTGTGTTTGATTGTAGCTCTAATAGCATGTTGCATCCATGTTATTTGATGAGATATCCATGCTATATGTATTGGCTTAATGTGTGCACTATAGGAGGGCGACTTCACTTGAGGATTTCGTGGGGCATATCCGGATCTCTTCATTGGATGAGTAACATAATCAGGGAGTAATTTGCAATGTATCTTCGATCAAAGTTCATGCTTTTTTATTCTTCTTGCATCTTTTACTTTCTCTTTCTGTAAATCAAGTCTTATAGAGCTTGTCATCTGTAGGAAGGAGGGCGTACTAGCTGCAGGAGGCAAATCGATTTCATCTTGGAGTTCATCATCTCAACTTGGAATTGTTTTGAGGGGGTCGAAATATCATTGCACTTGACATCTACAAGCCACAAGAGGTAAGTCCCATTGTTTTTCTTGAGTTATTGATCTATTCCATTAGTCTGTAATTAATTTTACTTCAAACCCTAAACAACTAAAAATCATAAAAATTCTCTAGCTCAAATAACTTAAAATCTTGGCGAAAGATTTTTGGGTTTTCATCTTAAGGCCTAGCCCTAAGTGGGTCTCCTAGGGCATCACCGCTAAGGGGCTCCATCTTGCCCAAATCCCTAGGCACTAATCTCTTACCCTTGTGCCCTCTTGGACTTCGCCATTTTTCTTAGTTATTTGATGCTCCTTTCTTCATTGAAAGCTTAGATACTATCAAATCATCCACCAAGCTTCATCCAAAAGGTACTAGAAAGCCTCATCTTGACCTTTGTAATATCCCAATTTTAACCCCATTGCATTAAAATGTAAATGATTTAATATTGTTATAAAATCATGGTGAGGAGCTCAAGGCCAAGGCCTCGCCATCGATTTAGTGATGCATACGGTTTATGTGCTAGTCAGGCACATTGAAATTGCAAATATCATGTAAATATGCATTTTAATGAAATACATACAACTAGCTATGCAATGCAACAAGAGATGGGGATGGGGGCATGATTTTTACAAGGAATTGGGGGGGAAATATTCAAACCCTTGGAGCCAATCAATTCAAGCCAAGTGTCAATGAGAGAACCCATGAACTCTCAACTACCCATGTTGACTTTGTACCCAATCATTTAATTCTTCCAAGAGTTGGTTGAAGTAGTTAATGCCTTGGGGAATGGAGAGGTATGGCTGTCCAAATTCAGGTATGGGCAAGCCACCCTTCATGAAAATTTGTGTTTGACTCCTTGGGCAAGAAGAGAGCCACGAAATTGCTCCCCAAGCCTTTATTCACCATTTCCTTGCTCTCACGTTTTTGGAGCTACCTGGGCAATTTTCCCTCCACGTTTTTTATGGCTTTTCCTTGTTTTCTAGCTAGGAAGATGGTGTTTTGGTGTTGCAGAGCTACTGGGAGAAAGGGAGCTCGATTTGGGGTTTCATTGAGGCCGTTTTGGCCATTTGGAATGCTCATTACCTGTGGGAGAAATCGGTTTTGCTCCCTGTGGTCGAATTTCCCCTTCCCACAGTTTGTTTTGGGTGAGCCATGAGTTGGGAGAGCCAATGGGAACCCTGTTTTGTAAATCCCTTTGTAAAATTGTTTATCCATGCCCAGCCATTGTGTTTGTTGTGTGTGGAAAGAGTATGCTGGGGGTATGAGTTATGGGTATCCATTGTTTTGGCTTGAGCTTGAGTGTAAGCATCCAAAAATGAAGAGGGTTCAGATTTAGCCTGATAAACCCAGTTGTGGATTGGCTTGGCTTAGATGTGATGTTTGCTTGGGCTATGTTGAGCTTGAGAGTCCCCTTTTCCTTGTAGAAATCATGCCCAACTCGAGGGTGGTCTCTGAGAGCTAAAAGAATACAGGATGGGCAAAGACCTATGGTTGGGTGGAACGTTGCAACGACATAGCTAGTTGCTTGAGACCATTTCACAATGAAGATAAGTATTTTTCTATCTATGTGTTTTACTTGTGCAATGTTTTAATTTGATGACTATTATTGATATGTTGAATGCATATGAAATGTGTGTGGATGATGTTTTATTCCGCTGAGCATGTTTGCTTGATTTGCATTTGCACACATTTGTTTTTATGAATCTAATGAATCGGGCTGAGTTTATGGAAAAGCCCCAGAAGCGTAGTCATGTTCCCTTCCTTGCATTGGGACGATGGGAGGGGACATGACAGATTGTTATCAGAGCACAAGGTTGCAACATTGTGCTTACATGGGCTAACTATCATAGTTGCAAAGGTAAGAACCCTTACCGCCCAACACTAATCATCAGAAGAAAAAAGAAGAAAAAAGAAGAAAAATTTCTAACTGTTTTTGAGTTTTTGCTAAGTATGTGTCGATGCAAAATCGGCAAGAGCGCCGAAACAGTCGACGAAGAAAGTGGAAGGTCGCCGATGTGTTTCGGTGAAAAATCAAGAAAATTCGCCGAAAAGACGTTTCGGCGCAAAAATGATAAGTCTGTCGATCGACACAAGATTGCGAGTCACGCTGAAACGGTCGGCGGAAAAAGGTGAGTTCGCCAATCGAAGAGCGCCAAAATGGTCGGCGGAAAAGGCTGAGTTCGCCGATTGGAGAGCGCCGAAACGATCGACGAAAAAGGCTGAGTCGCGCCGAAACAGTCGGCGAAAAAAAGGTGAGTTCGCCAATCGGAGAGCGTTGAAACGGTCGGCGGAAAAGGATGAGTTTGCCGATCGGAGAGCGCTGAAACGGTCCGCGAAAAAGGCTGAGTCACGCCGAAACGGTCGGCGGAAAAAGGTGAGTCGCCAATCGGAGAGAAATTGCGAGTTCGCCGAAATGGTCGGTGCAAGATCATGAGTCGCGCCGATCGGCAACAAACGCTAAGTCTGCCGAAACGGCCACAAGTGGGCAAGCCCCCTTGACCCCCGTTGTCCCCCTGAGACGTCGTCGATGGTGAGAAATTTCTATGGTAATGACAAGATTCATAGAAATGGAAATGTTGCATCATGGGTAAATCATCATTGTGGGCAAGTGCAATGTTGATAAAAAGAGAAATCTCTCACCTTAAACTATTTATGTTTATAACATAAGAATTGCATGCTCGAAAAGTAGCAAGAATGAATGTTATACATGTATATATATATTGAATTGCTAGTTGGTGAGAAGATCATAGCCAATGATTGTTTGTATGCTTGGTAGAGAGGCCATGAATTTGAATCAGCTATGATGTGGAAGAGGAAATTCCATGCTATGATTGGAAAGGGAGAATTCATTAACTTCTCTCTTGCTATTGTATTTATATTTTACGAAAAGTTATGACATAAGAATGCTGAAAATGCGAGAGATTAGATAGATGAAATGAATATGCACTAGATGGCATATTAATAAACATTGCATAGTGCATGTGAGGATGTTTGTGCACATATATGATATTGCATATTGGTAAAATAGTAAGGTTTTACATATGCAATTAGCCACTCAAGATAATTATTGTGGTTGCTAATAATTAGTGGTGTTCGCGTTAGATGTAGGACCAAAGACAACCAAAGCATGGCTAAAGACATTGATGACGTTGTTGCATGCGACCAACAACCTTATGAAGAAAGGATGGTGCAACAAATTTATGATCATGGGGTTGAAAAAAGGATTGTGTAAGCCTTGGTAAGAGGCCAATGGATCAGGTAACATCAAGTGATGTTAATGACAACCATGCAGGTAATGGTTATTTGTGTGTAATTGCATGAATGTTGAAAGAGGATTTGGTAAGATCCTTTCAACTATGTTTAAACTATGTTGATTTGGTTTGCATGTGGTACTGAGTGCCTGAATGTGAATGTCATCCTACCGAGTATGGTGAGGTGTGGGTAAGTGAAGGCAAGGAGCCTTACACCATATAGTTGCTTAGAAACCTCAATGCATTCATATGAAATTATATCATGCCATTTGTGTATGTTGGTTGTGAGTTTAACAACCAAAACAAGTGAGGACTTATGGTCCTGTTGTGGTAGTGCATGCCATATGAGATAGTCATGGTTAAGGCCATAATGTGGTTGGAATGGTAATGCTATAATGTTACACAAGTATCCTATGAACCCCCTATCGGTGTTAATTTGGGATGAAACCTCCTTGCCAACAACCAAGGAGTGAGTAAACTCCTGATGTGTTGTTGGTGTGGAGAAGGAAGGAACCCAAATAGCTACCAAGTGATTGGGGAGATGGTTGGGTGATGTGTTGAGGCAATAGCCATACTTTCCAAAACATCATGGTGGAATGCATGACATGACATTGCGGTATTCATTAATCCATGCAAGAAAGCATTGAGTGAGTGCACATTAAAAGATTATGTGAAGGATTTATGTATGCATGCATATGTGTGGGTATGCATTGTGTGAATGCATGGTTGTGTTATGTATGTTTCATTGCAATTAGATAATAGATGAAATGATGAATTAGAGGTAATTCTGAAATCATTTCATGAGCTGCTATGAATGCAGGAGAAAGATTGCATAAAGGTAGTCATATTTGAAGGGCTACCAGGATGCTTTGTTGGAAGGACAGAGTTGCATAAAAAGAATATGGCTGTGATGTAAAGAGTATTTAAAATTTATTTAAATTGCATGGATAGTGTGCATGTGTCTTGCAATTTTAATATGATAATGATGCATATATATAGATATATATTTCATTGCATTTAAAATGTTAACAGCTGAAAGTATTTGAATTATTGAGTGTTATAATTCCGAAATCACTTCAGTGACTGTTGTCGCAATGAAAAGATTATTTGCATAGATGCTCACAACATGTTTGGTTGATTGAAATTTTCAAATTTCAGGTAGAAATGTCTTGAGTATGGCAATGAGGATAAGTCCATAGTAAAGACCGGTATCTATCATGTGCAGAAGCCAAAGGTTATGAGAAGGTTCTCATGGTTGTGAAATTTAACTTATGCATGAAATAGATTTGTAAATTTTAGGTTTGAAATTTGGCTAATAATTACTAATGGTTGTTTGGTTTCTCTAGAATTGTGTCAAGAGGACGTGTTATAGGTGGATGTTCATGTTATGGAAGCAAGTGTAAAACCATAATGGACAGAGTGATACCACTTACAAGAGCCAAACAATATGATGATGGCCTCATGGTTAAACAAATCAATTTCTGTAGGAGACAGAATTGTAAATTCATGTTTGAATTTAATTATTAATGCCATTGACTGATTAGGGAAATCATATTTGAATTTGATTGTCAAAATGTTGATGATTGTTTGGCTGTTTGAGGAGTGTGTCAAGAAGACACGTTGCAGGAAGACCATGTGTGATGGCCTGTAGAAGCTAAACTCCATGGGAAGGATCCCATGCTTTGGAAATGGGTTTCGGGTGAAACACCATTGTAAATTTTGATAATGTCTTAGCTGAACTGCATGTCAGTAAACCATGTGAGTGAGACAGTTAAATTATGCCAAGAAGGCATGTATGGGTTATGGAACGTGAAAAGATTGGGGTGGCAAACCAAAGAAGTATTGACTCAGAGAAGGGAACCCCCATTCTTCGCAAATGAAGAAAAGATACATCTGTAAAGCGGATGAGTATTCTGTAACCCTAACTAAGAATATACATGTCTGGTCAATAGATTTGAAATGTAGAGCATGTTTTATTATTTCACTATTATTCAAGACTGCTTGAGTGTGATTAGGGCCTACATGTCTCATGTCGAAAAGGGATGAATACCTTTCGGGTGCTGGGTTATGTTAGGGATGTCAATATTGACTACACCCTAAGGGAATGGACGCATTCCTGGTGTTTCAATACTCGATAGTGAATGCTATGAAATATGGTTACAATTTTAGAGCAGCAATACTGATGAGCTTGCTTATCCTTCTTGTGCTACAAGCGTACACAGAAGCAATTTGGTGTTGCACGTTAAGGGGCAAAGTGAAGGAAGGGTACTCACGAGGACTGTACAGGCATTGGTAACCTTTCTACGCTCACATTAAAGAACACTAGAAGGGATGGATAGGCCCGAGGAGTCGTGTGGTAGAAAAGGGGTATCATCCTTGTGTAGTGTGAGTGGGTATTGTGGGGCCATACTAGCTTGCAGTCAAGAAAGCCACCTATAGAGTTTCTAGAGGGAACCACTGGTTTGCATAAGAGAAGGAGTGCCATCCTTGTGTGGGTGAAGAGTTGATGTGTGTGTGAAGGGCTGTGGTGTGTGAAGGTGTGGTGATATTGGTGAAGGCATAAAATTTCTATTAGGTCAGCAGTAAGGTGGGGGTACTGAGACTGACTTGAAACCCTGAGATGCCTATGGCTCCGTAGTAGAGATTTGACCTAGAAATGGTCGTGGTGTAGTTTCCTTCCATTGGCTGATGACCCAGACGGATGTGCTGGCTTGGCAAGGGAGAGGGAAAACCAGGTATGGGACTGGTTTGGCACCACCAATGCTTGGTAAATCCAGAGAGTAAATTGGTTGGGCATTAACTACTTGATGTTGTGGAGCAGCATGTGTGTTGGCCAAACATCCACCCCATAGGTGATCCAAGGCTTGTAAAGCAGAGAAGGAAACCTGTGGAGTAGCGAGGAACTGCCCTATACAGATAAGTATTTAATTTTCATTCATTTTTTTTTTTCGGATAATGAAAATTTCATGACAAGTCTTATGACAACCAAGGTGATACGATGTTGTTTCTTTGTTGGAAAGCTTGGTCATTGCAGGAAGTAAGGACCCTGAAAGCACCATAAACACTTCATAAATCCAGTCGATGCACTGGTTGGGCATTAAATGTTGTGGAGAAACTGACGTGCTGGCCAAAAATTCCTTGAATACTTGATAAAACCCAGTCAAAGTACTAGCTTAGCATATTGCTAAATGGGATGCCTGATAAACCCAGTCGACGTACTGGCTTGGCATTGCCTATTTGAATGATTGTGGAGTAGCCTGCGTGCTAGCCCAACATTCGTTATTGAATCTACAGGCAATCCAAAGCTTGTAAAGCAAAGGAGTCTGTGGAATAAAGTGAAGACATCCAATACAGATATGTATTTGGTTATCTTGCAGCTTCTTGCTTATTTAATATGAATATACGTGTGTACATGATTTGGTTATGATTTCTTAAACTCTTTTTTAGAGATAAACCCTATGAAAATAAGCTAAACATGTGAATTGATTCAATGTTTGAGTGTAGGTATTGCTGAAAGCAAGGATTATGAAGGCATCCTAGGGATGCATGTGGACATGTGACTATCCTAAAAAGCTCAGCATGAGCAGTAATGAAATATGGTGCTAGTGGACTTGTGTGGATCCTAGCAGCCAAAGGTTCTGTAGGCAGCAATGGGGAAGGATTCCCTGGTTGAAAAGCCTTAGACAGACCTTAGACACTAAGTGTCATAGCCAAGAAAGGGCAAGTCAAGCATTCACATTTAAGTGAAAGAGGCTAAGGAGCACGAAACCACAGTGGTGGTGTAGCTCCGGATTGGAACAAGACTAAGAGGGGAAAACTCTTACTCTTCTCTTTCCTTTTTGATTGATGCATTTCAGAAACAAAAGATTGTTGAGTGCATGTCATGGCTGAAAATAGATTGTGTTTAATTGCTTAAAATGAATTGTGAATGTTGAAATAATAAATTTTCTGTGAAGGGATGAACATGAATGAGTTCATGTGTATATTGGGCAAGCACGAAAAGTCTGGAAGTCTCATGAGTAAAGCATGGACTTTCCATGTCAATTGGGCAAATAATAGACTGATTTTAACATTGTGTTATGCTTGGCCTAACAGGAATTGCCATGATGAATCTCACAGGCGAGAAATTGAAAGCCATTGATTGCAGCTGTTACCAGCCAAGTGTTGCTAGTGATCAAAGTGAGAGCCAGTTATGCACATTGGCCACGATAGCAGACTAAAAGCTATGGGGTTTCGCTGAAAATCTTCCTCAAATAGTTTCCAAGACAACAAGAAAGATGGCAGCCATGAAATTCCAGACTTGTAGATCAACTGGAAGGTAAATAAAAGGAAGGGATTGTTGTGGAGTAATGCCCAATTGCAGAGCTAGAAGAGAAAATCCAGTAGGAGCAGCTTGTGGAAGCCAAAGGACTTTGTCCTGAAAGTTCAAAGTAAAAAGATGAAACGCATGAGAGACCTGCCACATTTTTTGAATTTGGACATGTGTAAAGTGGGTATGTATTCCTAAGTGTTGGAACACCGAGGACAGTGTTATTCCAAGGGGGAGGGGATTGTAATATCTCGATTTTAACCCCATTGCATTAAAATGTAAATGGTGTAATATTGTTATAAAATCATGGTGAGGAGCTCAAGGCCAAGGCCCCACCATCAATTTAGTGATGCATATGGTTTACGTGCTAACCATGCACAATGGAATTGCAAATATCATGTAAATATGCATTTTAATGAAATACTCACAACCAGCTATGCAATGCAACAAGAGATGGGGGCGTGATTTTTACAAGGAATTGGGGGGGAAATATTCAAACCCTTGGAGCCAATCATTCAAGCCAAGTGTCAATGAGAGAACCCATGAACTATCAATTACCCATGTTGGCTTTGTACCCAATCATTTAATTCTTCCAAGAGTTGGTTGAAGTAGTTAATGCCTTGGGGAACGAAGAGGTATGGCTGTCCAAATTCGAGTATGGGCAAACCACCCTTCATGGAAATTCGTGTTTGACTCCTTGGGCAAGAAGAGAGCCACGAAATTGCTCCCCAAGCCATTATTCACCATTGCCTTGCTCTCTCACGTTTTTGGAGCTACCTGGGCGTTTTTCCCTCCACCTTTTTTATGGTTTTCCTTGTTTTCTAGCTGGGAAGAGGGCGTTTTGGTGTTGCAGAGCTGCTGGGAGCAAGGGAGCTCGATTTGGGGTTTCATTGAGGCCATGTTGGCCATTTGGAATGCTCATTACCTGTGGGAGAAATCGATTTTGCTCCCTGTGGTCGAATTTCCCCTTCCCACAGTTCGTTTTGGGTGAGCCACAAGTTGGGAGAGCCAATGGGAACCCTGTTTTGTAAATCCCTTTGTAAAATTGTTTATCCATGCCCAACCATTGTGCTTGTTGTGTGTGGAAAGAGTATGCTGGGGGTATGAGTTATAGGTATCCATTGTTTTGGCTTGAGCTTGAGTGTAAGCATCCAGAAATGAAGAGGGTTCAGATTTAGCCTGATAAACTCAGTTGTGGACTGGCTTGGCTTAAATGTGATGTTTGTTTGGGTTGTGTTGAGCTTGAGAGTCCCCTTTTCCTTGTAGAAATCATGTCCATCTCGAGGGTGGTCTCTGAGAGCTGAAAGAATACAGGCTGCGCAGAGACCTATGGTTGGGTGGAACATTGTAGCGACAGAGCTAGTTGCTTGGGACCGTTTCACAATGAAGATAACTATTTTTCTATCTATGTGTTTTACTTCTGCAATGTTTTAATTTGATGACTGTTATTGATATGCTGAATGCATATGAAATGTGTATGGATGATGTTTTATTCCGCTGTGCATGTTTGCTTGATTTGCATCTGCACACATTTGTTTTTATGAATCTAATGAATCGGGCTGAGTTTATGAAAAGGCCCCAGAAGCGTAGTCATGTTCCCTTCCTTGCATTGGGTCGACGGGAGGGGACATGACAACCTTAAACCTTCTACCTTGGTCACATTTCCCAAGGCAGTAAGAATCATTATCATTTGCTAGTGCCTTGATCCTAGATCTGTTCTTTAAGCTCATAAGTCACTGGTACTATCCACATTGGGTCAATATTTAACATCTCATAAGCCTCTTGATCCAACATAACTCATCTTGTGACTTCATCTTTAGATCTAGGGTTCCATACACCCGTCACCTTACGTACTCAAGTTTTAGTCTGATCTAGTGATGGGATTAGATCTCTCGTATCGGGATTAGATCGGGGTCTCCCCCTTTGCTATCTCGGGCTTTGATAGCATAAAGTGAAGAGTGCCTTGATTGGTGTGACAAACAATCCTCTTAGGTCACCTCTTTAGTTGTCCAGCTCCTCTACCATCCTTGATAGGATCATCTAATTGGGGAAACTACAAGTTGCGTGATAACAAGTCCATAGATGATGGATTGTAATTTAGAGACTCATTGACCTTTTTCCTTGGTCTTATCGATATTACCTTATCCATTAACCTCTTAATAACATAAACCTTGACAAAGAAATGAAATTAAGGCAGGGTGACAAATTCAATTTATATTAAGGTAAATGATGACGAAAAAATTAGTGACTACTTTCAATTGTTTGGAAGGAATGGTCAAATAAATACAATTTGATTTTGTAGATGGATAAATCAAGTTTAGTACATTTGTTTTCTAAGCAACGGATACATAGTACAGTTACCATGTCTTTTCTAATAAACTTGTACAATAGAAATAATACCCTATGGACTATGTCAATATGATCTCAAATAACCAACAAGAAAGATGTTTACAATGAATTTAGCACATTTTTTCTAAAGCATGAAATCATGAAATGTAGCTCATTGTTTTCATTAGACAATATTGAAAAACAAGAAGGTAGAAGTGTCTCATTTGTAGTAGAACTTCAACCTTTTGGATTCGGGACAGTGTCAATTGTATCTAAAATGGTGACTTTGTTCAAATCGTATATGTATGCCTTATCCTGCAACACAACAACAAGACTGCAAAAGACAGAATGAGCCAACAAGAACTTGGAAAGCAAAGGAGAAGGATAATGGAATATAATTATATATTTGCATATTACACTAACACTGCAAAAGACAACGTGAGCCAACAATAATTTGGAAAGCAAAGGATAAGTATAATGGAATATATGTTTGCATATTACACTAGTGCATGCAACTCATTGAGGTGAAAGGAATCAAGAAAAGAGTAAAACACAATAAAAATTTTGCATTGTCTAATCACAGAGCTGAGGATATTCATATATTAACAAATTAAAAACGATTTCAGATTGATTGAAAGATGATTGAGAAATAAGATAAAACAGAATTCTTTTGCCTAAAAAAAGTTTTCATATAGTATCAAAAGCATAGAGTTTGGGTGTATGTTGGATTTGTCCTAAGAGTACATTTAATATTGTCTTTGACACAGGGACTATCATGGGCAACACCCATATTGGAAGGCTTCAATATCCATCCATGGTTTTGTTACCCCTCATGTTGCATGAGGCTATGATACAGATGGAAGACCTTGCCCAAGTATGCTGCATATGTAGCTCTACTATTTCATTATTATCAGGGGCAATTTGCTTTGGAGAGCCTGAAATGTAATTTGCTATTGTTTTCCTGTGATATTTGATTGTAAGAGATTGAGCTAAAGACACTGCTTAAAAAGTAGTTCCCTCATTTGTTTTTCATGATTGGATCAATGGGAGATCCCTTGTGAACCTAGTTGAAGATTTATTGGGAGAATGAAAGTTTAAGGGTTTCCTTTTGTCATATATGTTTCATCATTTCATCCATAATATTGTCTGTTTAATGCTGGATATTCATCAAAATTCTGCTGCAAAAAGGGCTTCATATTAGGGTATAATCTGTCATTTGAAGAGGGGGTTTGGTTGAGGTGTTTCCTATCTATTTTGCTTGCTGATTTTTACTATTAAGTTACATAATTTGTTGCTTTCACTTCAGTGAAAGATTAGGAAAGATTTCTAGTTTGCAATACGGCCACCCCTTTGTTGTCATGCATGTGTATTAAGGAGCGCCTTTGTAAGGGCCCTCTAAGTAATTTTTTGCAATCTGGAAATAGTATTAATAGACTGATTTTAGCATGTGGCCTTAGCACTATCTTGTAGCACCCATTCATAATTCTGAACCCTCTAAAGGTTGCCTCTTGACTCCATTTGCCTTGATTAGATATGCACTAGCCTCGATCCTCCATTCCATTCTATTTCTAAATTTTATCTCATATTTTACATAGGGAAACCCCCCTTGTGTCGGAGGAAATCCAGCATAATATGAGAGAGCGCATTCTTGTGGTGACAATGGGCAATCCCTCTTAGTTCCCCTAGAGTTGCACTTGTGTTTAAGAGCTTTACCACTTAAAGTGCATGTTTGGATGGCAGCATTTTGGCATCGTTGCCAGAGATAAATCTCTCTACTTGTTTCATGTTCTAGTCTTATAGCTTGCTTGTGATTTGTCATCTTAGGAGGGGTTGCAATTTCAAATTTGCATAGGATAGGGTATGATCTAGAATCTAGATGTTGAAGGTGTATTCTCTAGGGTGACCCTTCCTTGGAAGGTGTTATCACAGATTCTATATGGGCCATTACCCCTCATTTTTTTCAGAGCAAACCAGATTTTGAACAGTCCTTTATAGAGACTCGAGAGCATCAGAGACATCATGTATGATTGACGAATTGAGATTATTATGAGATCACAAGTGGATCAGATCTTGTGGGCAGGGCCTTGGGGCGAGGACCCTAGTCATTTGCTGAGCCTCTTCTGTGATCCCCTGCTATACATTTTAGAACCTTTGTACAATGGATTGCTATAATATTGGACATTGAGTTTGGATCCCAATCTTCAAAGCTTCACATATGTGCCTATGATCATCCTACAGCTTCAGTGATGGGTCAGGTATATGCCTAGAGGTTTTTATTTCAATCATTATGACTTTTATTGATAAACTGACTAATAGTAGGACTTGTTCTACACTTGACACTTGTGATCATCCAATATATGTTGTGAGTATGATAACTTGTGTAAACATGGTAGGGAGTGTTAGTTTTGGTTTTGTATACATATCTTTCTTTGGCATGGTCTCTAGAGCATTGTACTGATCACAACCTCTCCCTTGGTTCCATACTTGACCTTATCCACCTTCCACTCATCTACCTTGATACAAAATCATGTTGATCTAGATACAGCTAAGTGACTCAAGGACCTTCCCCTCTATGACCTCTTGGTTAGAATGGCCTCCATGTCTCCCTGGTGTCTCAGATCCAATGTGTGTTACAAAACTGTCTGAAGCCTTAACCTTTCCTATAGGAACAACTACCAATGTTGGGTTCTGAGCCTAGGTGGTCTAGTCACTAGAAGTGTACCCCTGACTCCTAAGTCTTGAAACAAGTCTTCCCATCCTTGAAATTGGTTAGTAACTGGAAGGGTATGTACTCCTTGAATTAAGAAGTTAAGCCTACATGCTCTAAGAAGACATTATTGTGGCAACTTCGTCGCAACTATGGACAATGGATATTAGCGGAGCTAAGGCCGTGTCATAACTGGTGCCCAAAAGGAAATCCAGGGCTAATACCTTTCAATCATTAGCCAACTAAAGGATTGCAAATAAATAAAGTGCTTCAAAGAAATATACAAAGAAAATAAAGAAAAGGCATCAAAAAGAAAAATCAAAGTGAAATGAAATAAAGGGGGGGCTTGCTAAAGTAAAAGGGGTTCCTTCTAGTACATTATCCATTTGTGAGACACCTTGCCCGCTAGTGTTCGCCAGACTAACTAATGTCACAAAGACCCCCGATATCCCTTTCTCTCTAAGAGTAACTCAAGCCTTCCACTAATCAATAATCCACTTGACCAACCTATTAATTATTGACCATCCATTTCACCCAAAAAGGGAGGTTGATCTATACAATGCACTATGATGATTAAGCTAGAGATGGAAATGCATATAAGACTTTAACTTCTGCTCATTACTTTGTTATCCACATGTGCTATATGTGTCTTTTGAGCTAAGTGTTAAAGAATGATCATTGGTGTATGATAGGCCCTTATATTTAGTTGCTTGACAATATTGATCATGATTAAGTGTTTTTCATGCTCTAGAAGCTTAGTATATGGTCCATACAGCATGGGATATTATAAGTTCATCATGTTTCATCCTTTGAAGGCCAATTGGATCCCTCCAAGTAGGATTTGCAGCATTATTTGATCAATTGGCTAAATATGGAATGATTTTCCTAAGTTTATAATTTTAGCCCAAGTCTAATTTAATTATTTGGAGCTGATTAAAAAAGACACATTGTAAATTGGATTTTGGCATGAAGATGACCCACACTAAGGTTTTGAGGGTCAAGGAATTCATTCGTGGCATTGGTTTTGCATATTGGGCAAAGGAAGACAAAGATCTAATGAATGGTGCATTATTAAATTTTATCCTAAGGTCCAATTTATAAACATGACTAAGGTTTATAGTGTATAGTAGCAAAATTGCGAAGAGGCAAAGTGGTAACTTGGGTTATATCATTTCCTTGGCACAACAACATGTTCTTGCTTGATTTTCGCATGGCTCACCAAAAGGGGGGTTGTTGCATTTCTCTGCCTTGGGGCGAATTTGATCAAATCAATCAAAATAAAAGCATCTAAATCAAGTTATAACTCAAAAAATTTGTGGGGGAAGGCCTAATGAGATACCGTGCTTCCTTGTGCTTCCCTAGTGAGATACCGTGCTTCCCTAGGGAGATACCGTGCTTCCCTAGGGGGGCCCTAATGGATACCGTGCTTCCCTAGTGTTCATCATTCCAACAAATGTCACAGAGGCCCCTAAAATCCCCTTCTCTCCAAAGGTAAATCAAGTCTTTACTATAGTCAACTTCGCTTTGACCAAACCTATGACTACTACTCATTCCATTTCACCCAAGAGAGAGAGGATCGATCTATATATTACATTGTACAATTAATGTGAATAAGAGTATGTATGTAGAACTGTTTCTTTTGCCTTGTGTTGCATTGAGTTATTGTCTTCCTTATATTGTTAGTGCATTGATCACCACTTGTATAGCATAACTTAACGATTAGTCTTTTGCCAATATTAATCATGATGAGAGTACTAACACCTCTTGTAGGCACCAGTCTTGATTATGTGATTGTCTTGAGTTATGGTCAATTTTTTACCATATGTTGACTTTTTGACTTGGTCAACAGGTCAAGTTAGTAGCGGGATCCCACTACAGGTTATCAGTATTCATATCATTGCCATTGGAGGCCAATTGGACCCCTCCAAGCATCAATTGTTGAAGAAAAGGCTTAATTCATCATTTTTTATAAAGGCTATGTAAAATAATTGAGCTTGTTTTTATTAAAATACTTGGAGTTTGCTTCACAAAGATCATGGCAGATTGGTTGGGGGCATATGAGTAGTGGATCTTAGTGTTTTTGAGGTCTCCTGATCGATTCGTGTAATCAAATTTCCATTCTGGGCAAGGAAAGATCCATATTTGGGTAGATTGATGATTCATTATGGTTTCCAGCTAAATAATTAAAAACCAAAAGATGACCAAGGTTGAGATGTATGATTTGGGACTAATAAATGACAAAAAGTGATTTGGGTTATGATGTTATTGTTAGAGATAGGTGTATCTTGGGATGTCCCTCATGTTCAAATGCCTAGCATGGAGGTAAATTTTTCAGTATAGGCATCAAAGTAGGGTAGAGGGTGAGATGCACTCTACCAGGTGTCATGGATCCAGCAATGGAGACATGCAGAGATTTCAGTGATTTTTTTCCTCACATGCAAAAGTTTGCATGCGTGCATTTTTTAATGCATGGTGTGATTTTACATGCAAAAGCGAAATTTGTGCATGCACTCATATTAGGGTTTTAGAAACCCTAACCAAGCAGTAAGTTATAAAAGAAGGCTAGCGGCCTTGGGCAAAGGTTAGAGAGAGAGAGAGAGAGAGAGAGAGAGAGAGAGTGAGTGAGGGAGAATTAGTGCATGCAGATAGGGGAGCATCCTTAAGGAGGGGCGCATTTTCTGAGAGAGAGAGTGGGAAGATCAAAGTGAGATTAGGGCACACTTGATCCAGGGCACTAAGGAGATGCATTGCTGTGTAGTGAGTTCATCTGCAGAGAGGGAGCTCATAGATTGAGCTAGGGCGCATTTCCCGAGGAGAGGGGCGCACTTCCAAAGGGGCAAAGGGGTGCAGATCTGAGCAAATATCTTGCTTCATTCATCTGGATCAAGGATTAATTCTATCAAAGGCAGATTCTGCTTCCGAGACAGATTGGATCCATTCATTGTGAGTTCGAAGATTGTTCGTTCAGAGGGGGCGCATTCCCTGAGCAGAAGGGCACATTTCCCTAAGGAGGTCGAGATCTAAGAGGTAGCTCACCAAATCTGAAAGTAGGGTTTCACTAGGACAGTTTCCATTGGCAGTAGGGCAAGAGGCCCTAATCCGAGAGCAGTTCAGAGACAGTTACATTCAAAGCAGAGGGGCGCATTCATTCAAAGTGAGGGGGCGGTCAGCCAAAGTAACCCAATCTTCCATCAGATCTTACTTAGAGCCTTGTGTGGCTTAGTGATAAGCCATTGTTGGAATCTCTATTGTATCGATTGTAAATGCTTAAAGATATAAAAGTTGCTTCATCTCTCACTGGTTTTCCCGCAAAGGTTTTTCCAAGGTCTTTGACCAAAAACTTTGTGTCTTATGTTTATGTGTGATTGCCATATTTATTTAGTCGATAAGATTCCATGTGCTTTAAGTATATAAGTATATTGTATTGCTAATACCTTCTCCGGGGATTGAGAAGTTGGTTTTTGGTATGCATGTGGCTTATTTAGACTTAAGGCCATGTTGGGATCCAAGATTTCCGGAGTGAGTAGTGACCTCTAGAAAAATTATCATGGTATCAGAGCCTTGTTAAAGGTCCAGGCAATCAAATACCAGATCTGTGCGTATTCAAATCTGGAAGGGAACATAAATCAGATCTGTGAGATTAGGACTCAAATTTGAAGAGTAGGTTTTAGATCTAGAGAGGAGGTATCAAATCTGTGCAGAGACATATGAGATCTATCAGATCAGTGAGGTGTGGGATTAGATTTGAGATAGATATATCAGATCTGTGCGAGTAGAGGCTAGACCTGTGGCGTGGAGGGGTTCTTGGTCTCCGAGATATTCTTGTTTCAGTTTTCAGTTGATCAGAGAGTATGGCTACTAATTTGAGGGTTGAGGATAGATTGGATGGGGCCTCAAACTTCAGTGATGGAAGGCAAGCATTGTGTTGCTTCTGAAGGAAAGTGAACTATGGGATATTGCGGAGAGTACAACCGAAAAATCAGTTATAGTGCCGTCAAATGCTACTGCAAAAGCATTTTATGACCTAAGTCACCTAGTTCGAATTCGTGTTCGAGTTCGACGACCTCGAAGTTTGACAAAACTTCAATAATGAAAATTTTGGTGATAAAATTCGACATTAAATTCGAGAGAGTATAACATTTGAAAATAAAAAATATATATATGTAATTTTTTAATAAAATTCAATATACAATTAAAATTATATGCAATTATAAAATTATATACGCAATTAAATTGAAGTTACTTATATATGAATTATAAGAAATTATAAAATTATATATGCAATTAAATTTATTGTAAAATTCAATATGCAATAAAATTATATATGAAAAGGCTATCGGGCAGGCGAGAGAAGCTCCTTTAGGTGCTCAATTTGGAGGTAGACTCAACAAAGTTCCGAGCAGAAAAAAACAGGACCAACTCGACCATTAATCGAGAAGAGTTCGCCCAGGGAAGATAGCATACACCTCAAAACCAAAAGTCACCTACGACTAGCACGCGTGGATCGGGATCGGGATGAGACTCAGATCACGAATCTGGAACAATTTTAGCACTCACGGATCACGGTTCAGGATAAGACATGGCGGCTTCACTCAAAGAATAGACGACTTCGCTCGCAGAATAGATGGCATGAATTTTGGTAGGGATTAGGGTTTACAACTTTACCTACGAGCTAGCAAAAGGCATAAATAAATGAATTTAAAATGATTTTTTGCCATTTCTAAAAATAATCGACTTGAATTTTAGTGATTTAATTGGCCTTGAAATTCGCGACCCAAACAAATTTAAATTAGTGATTAAAATTGCTGATTTTACTTGAATTAGTTCAACTGCCTCATAAATTCATCGATTTTCAATTTTCAAGGCAAAAAATCACACAATGCGATGACTTAGCCTATGACAAAAGGAACATTAAAGCCCAGAGAATCCTTCTTGATGCAATCAAGGACCATGTGATCCCACACATCAATGGTAAGGATAATGTGTATGAGATGTGAGACGCCTTGACCAATTTGTATCAGAGCTCCAACGTGAATAGGAAGATGGTACTCAGAGAAAAACTAAAAAATCATTAAGATAGTGAAGACTAAGAGCATGACCACTTATCTAACCTGCATCACTCAGGTAAGAGACGAGTTGGGGCAGTGGGGGAGAAGATTGATGATAGAGAGATTGTGCAACAAGCCTTGAATGGTGTACCAAGCCATGGGAAGTGTTCGTAGAGTCCATCATGGCTAGGGAGAATCTCCCCGAGTGGGATCATTTGTGGGATGATTTCACACAGGAAGAGACCTAGAGAGCATATATTCTAGGTAGCTCTTTTACTCTTCCTGATGAGGAGGATGTGGCGCTTACAACAAAAGGTAGGCAGAGATTCAAGAAGGGGGATCAAAAGAAAGACCCGAGTAAGGTCAGATGTTTTTCCTGCAATGATTATGGCCACTATGCAGGCTAGTGCCCTCATAAGAAGAAGGGAAAGAGGGAGAACGATGAACAGGTAGCAGCTGCCGAGGAGGTGGATGATTTTACTACCAGCTTTGACAGAGAGTTCTCTCTTGCTTATCCCGTATCCGGCCAGGATAGTAGTCAACCTGAGATTGAGGTTAATGAGAGATGGATGGTTGACAACAAATGCTGCCGCCATATGATAGGGATGCGAGAGGCATTCCTTACCCTTGATACTATTCTAGATCAGTCGTTTCAAGATGTTGAGGGGTCAGTACATGTTGTCAGAGGGTTGGGACAAGTACGGTTCCTACTAGATTTTGGAGAACTCCAGAGGTATCGGGAGTGCTCTTCATTCTTGGACTGAAGGTCAACAGACTTTCAATGTCGGCCTTGGAGGATGCAGGATATGTTATCCTGTTTCAGGGGGAGCAAATATTTGTTTACCCAGTGGGAGCAGTTCCGTTGATCCTGTGCTGATGGGTCATCAAATTGGTATGGAGTATGTGGCTCGGGACCAGCCCACTTCAGGAGCATCTGGGTGGATTTAAGAGTCCTCTTCAAAGTTTGAGATGGACAAAGAGCGAGATGCCCCCAGGATTGATGAGGCACTGAGTCAGTCCCCATATCAGAGGGATGAGCAAGATGTTAGATTTTTAATGATATAGCAATATAATTTTCACATAATCAAGCACAAGAACACAAGAGACAATAGTTTACCTTGGGAAAACCCAAACTCGGGAAAAACCCAGCAAACCTTTCTTAATCAGAGATTCAGTGCATAGTACAAATACATCAGATATGAAAGTGATCTATATCAAGAGAGATTACAAATAGAGAAGATACAAAAGAAAGAGCCCCAAAATCAAACTTCGACAACCCTACAGTCTTCTTCTCTCCCTCTTGCACACTTGAGTAGCAATCTTGAGCAAATTGGTTGCCTGTGCAAATGAGGAGGGTATCACCTATATTTATATTGGTTCCATGCTGACCTTTTTCCACTCAAGGATGACTTGCCTTCTTAAATTGGGTCAACTTCACTTTTTGCATAATAAAATACATTTTATTTTATTTCTTTTGTAGGTCGGCCTTAGCTAGTGAGGATAACTCACGTAGCTACAACAACAACACTCCCTCTTAGCTAGAGAGGTAACATCATGCTGGAACACATCTAAGCATCATATGATCGCCACAGCTTGTCTCGTACATCTCGTCATCATAAGAAAGGTCAATTTATGTCCATGTGGCTACGACCAACATGACGTCCTCTACACAACTCAATCCATCAAGAAGTGTCATAAAGAACAACCAGCTCCCTCTCTCTCCCTCTCAAGGAGAGTCACACCATTCTCCCTGTCTCAGGGAGAACACTCCCTCTCAGTGAGGGAGGTATTCTTCTTGCTCGTTCTGCGTGAACACATCTTGGGTTTCTTCAAAACCTTCACACCATGACTTGTCTTCAATGAATCATCTCAACGAAAGGTTGATCACAAGCTTGCTTCAGGTTGATTGTTTCAAGGTCTCTTAGCCAAGTCTCATGGCTAAATCCATGAGTGAGCATCTAGGGACTAATCTCTCCATTCCACTTGGTGTCCGAGAGAAGGCATTGTCCCGCTCTAAGCATTTAGGGACTAATCTCTCCACCCCACTTGATGTCCGAGAGAAGGCACTGCCCCGTTTTGATTCGTCTTACGGACTAATCTCTGCACCCTACTTGGTGTCCGAGAGAAGGCACTTTCCCACTTGACCCACCCCTAGCAAAGTCTCCAATACTGGGGAAATGCTTGATGCTCAACCTTTAGGAGGATAGTGTGTGTAACTGAGGACTAATCTTCCGCCCCGTCACAGGATGTCCGGAAGAAGGCACTGCCCTACTCTGAGCTATTCACCTCTAGCCAAGTCACATGGCTAATATTGAGGGAATGCTTGATGCATTAACACTACTCATCATGCAAAAGCCAATCTCTCCACCCCATCACAGGGTGTCAGTGAGAAGATACTGCCCTGCCGCCGAACCATTCATCCCTAGCGAAGTCACATGGCTAATACTGGGGAAATTTCCGCCTGATGATGCAAACATCCGTCTTCAAGCTCATCACATCTCCCTCTGTGATAGAATTCCCTGCTCCCTCTACATCTGAGCATCATGCTCCCTTTGCATTCGAGCTTCTTGCTCCTAGAAGCCTCTGTTATTCATATAGTGTTGTTGTAAATGTAACTTCGGAAGATATTCTTTGTATATTATTATTATATTATTATTGTACTTTTATTGTACCTCCGTCGGAGATGTTTTTCCTCCGTTCGAGGATGCCATTATTATATTTGGTCATGCTAGAATATCGAGGTAAAACCCCCATTGTAAGTCGGGGTAATAGCTCCCCAAAAGATAAATGTAAATTGTATTTTTGAGTCTCCCTAAGACAGGTCGACCCAATTAAGTTAGAGAGGTCGGCCCCATTAGGAAAAAGGTCACCCACACTTAAAGCATAAATAGAGAGGATCACTCTCTCATTTGGCATCACACTCACTCAAGCAAGTTCGCACCAAGTGAGAGAGAAGACAAGTTTGTTGGAAGAGAAAGAGAGAGAGATGCAGAAGACATCCTATATTTTGGGTTTTCCATGTTGCTTGATATTGTACTAGTGACGAATCTATTTCTGAGGAATTTGCAGGGTTTTCTCCTTTATGGTTTCCCCGAGGAAAATTATCCTGTCTTTGTGTTTTGTTGTGCTTGTCTATCTTTCAGTTTAAAGATCTAACTAAACTGAATTAAAGTGCAAACTCTAACATGGTATCAGAGCTATCCTGAAAGAAGGCACTATGTAGCAGCGAGAAACTAGGGCTTCCTAGTTCAAGGTCTTCTCTCCACAAATCATCAAGAAAAGAGGGCTAGACTAACTCCCCCTAGGAGGGCACATCTTTTGGAGGAAGAAAAAGCCAATTTGGAGAAGTTTCATTTTTGACCCAGTCACTAGGGCCGGGATAAACTAGGGCTTCCTGTTCCAGGCACTTCCCTCCATAGATCAGCTTGAAAAGGAGATCATTTCAACTCGCCCTAGGAGGGCGCATCTTCCTGTGGAAGCAAAATTCAAACCAAGAATTTTCATTTTTTGCCCTATCATTACTGCCAGGGAAAACTAGGGCATCCGTTATTTTGCAATTCTGTCCACAAATTTGAGAAAAGGAGTATATTTCTCAACTCGCCTTGAGGAGGTGCATCTTTCTATCAAAGCAGAAGTTCAAGATTCCAAGTTTGAAAAATTAGGGGTTCTCTGTCAAACCCTAGGTCAGCCAGCTCCAGAACCAGGTTGGGCATCTCAAATTGGTAAGATCTAATTCCTTGATATTTCCATTTGAGGTTCTCATATCAAAATCATAAATCACACCAAGCTTGAGTATAAGCTTGAAGGAGCTGATAACTTCCAAGCATGGAAGTATAGAATCTCTCTTGTTCTAGAAGAAAATGACTTGGACAAGTATGTCAATGGGGAGGTTCCAAAATCAGAGGGAGAAGGGGCAAAATCAACCCGCAAGAAAAACTTAGTTAAAGCTAAGAGGATTATTGCAGACTCCATCAAAGATCATCTCATCCCTCATGTATCATTCTTGAAGACTCCCAAGGAGATGTTCGATGCTTTAACAAAGATATTCGAAGGGAAGAACACCAATCGAAAGATGACACTAAGGAACCAACTCAAGAATGTGAAGATCCAACACTCAGAGGCTATGCAATCCTACTTCACAAGGGTTTCTCAAATCAAGGAGCAACTTCAAGCAATTGAAGACAAAGTAGACGAAGGAGAGATTGTAATGACCACCTTGAATGGTCTCCCAAGATCATGGGACTCATTCATTCAAGGACTATGTGCCAGAAAGAAGTTGATCACCTTCAGTAGACTATGGGAAGAATGCACCCAAGAAGAAGCTCGACTAGTAGCAAGAAAAGAGAAGATGGGAGCTAATGATGACCAAGCTCTAACTGCTCACACTAAAAGAAATCACAACAAGAGGGAGGACCATCATCACAAAAGATCCAGAAAGCATCATGGACCTAGAAGGGATCTCTCCAGTATCAGATGTTTCACATGTGATGAGAAAGGACATTATTTAAGAGATTGTCCCAGAAACCAAGGATTCTCCAGGAAAATCAACAAGAAGAGGCATCATTCACATACTGCAGAAGATGATGAACCCACAAGCAAAAGAACAAAAGAAGATTCTTCAAGTGATGAAGAATATGTATTGTAATAAATAAAGGTAACCAGTTACAAGGGTTCATTCAGAAGGTTCCACCTCATAAGGTGAAGCCAGAAAGGAGTAGGAGAAGCTCCTACAAAGTTGGACTCCGGAAAAAAATAAAGATCAATGATCTATGGAAGAACCTCTCATCCATGTCAACATTGGTTAAGATGCAGAAGAAAGGACACACAGAGTCTACTCCAGTACAAAGAACAAGTGATCTACGGTGTAGAATACTTGTTCAACATTTCCGATCATAAGCAAGAAAGGCACAGGTCCTCGAAATAACACAATGAAGTAGAACACACTGTCAGAGACTCCAGTAGTTCCTGCAAGGAAGCAAAGATCAAGAGGGAGTCCACCCAACAACCAAACAAAGATAAGTATTTCATATATATTTAATTGCTTAAATAATATTGTCCAGTTGTTTACATATTTATGTTCCTAAATTTAGGATGTGTATTATGCATGTTAGAATGATGAACATAATACTATTAATATGCATGTGATGGGTAAGTAGCCTATGGTGTTGTACAACATTCCAGTGCTACTTATCTAGAATGAAACCTCTTTCTTGACATATTGGGAGTAGTGCACGCTCTTAATAATGTTCTGGTAGAGATGGAAGGCATCTAGAGAGTTACCGTATGAATACGGGATATGGATGAATGTTGTGATAGTTGCATGACTATGTGACCTATGTCTGTATGCATAATAATTTGTCATTATTGATATGTTTTGGAAGCTATGAAATGTTTCTAACCATGCAACTAAATTTGACTTGTAGGAAAGATTGTGTACAATCACCTACAAACGAAGAATGATGAAACTTGTTCCGTAGAACAAGTGAACAATTCAACTATGACATTCAAGAAGATTTACGAAAGAAAGCATACTACAGAAGTACAAAGCACTTGGGTTCTCTCAAAAGGAAGGAGTCGACTATGACGAGACGTTCCTCTAGTGGCCAGACACACTTCCTCAATGGTGGGTATTACACTAAGTAGATGGTGTAATAGAAGTAGAAGTGTATATCGAGCAACGTCCAGGATTCGGGACTCTCTATCAAGAACCACATGTGTGCAGATTGAAGAAGACTTTATACGGGCTCAGAAGGCACCCATGGGATAACATCAAGGAGAGAGTGATGGGATATCAACCTTTGCTACAAGGCTGAAGATGAGAATCTCATAGATGGGTGCAAGAGAGAACTCATAATAGAGTTCGAGATCTTGGTATCCAGTGACTTAGAAAGATGACATAGATGGATGCATAGAAGATCATTAGAAGAGAAGGCTACCAATCACTCCAGTGCAGAATGTCCCGATGCATAGATTACAAGATGCAAAAGGAGGATAGTGCTCAGTTACAGAGGGAGCAGGAAAGCTCCACCTCAGAGGGAGTGACTACAACATAGATGGAGAGACATTATCACTTAGCCTCTATCCATGGCAAAGGTGTTTGCCCCAATATCTCAAGGATATGCTCAGAGTGATACCGAATGTCTCTCCTCATGAAGAGGAAGTATATATGTTACAGTTTGAGACAGGTACCGAGGACATGGTATGACAAGATAGACGGTCCCTGACGAGCTTGGGCTTTACCAAGAGTAAAGCAGACTCCAACCTTTACTACAAGGTTGAGGAAGGAAAACATATGATTCTACTATATGTAGATGACCTATTTGTAATAGGAGAGGATGAGCTCATTGTAGATACGAAGAGAAGGCTTGCCGCAGAGTTTGAGATGAAGGACCTGGGACGATGCACTACTTCTTAGGCATGGAGGTGTGGCAGAGTCCAGATAGGATTTTCCTTGGTCAAGGAAAGTATGCAGTAGAGATTCTGAAGAGGTTCGAAATGATGGACTGCAAGGCAATGGCCACAACAATGGCATCGAACTTGAAGCTACTATGTGAAGCTTCATCAAAGACAGTTGATGCCACGATGTATAGGCAAATGATTGGTTCATTGATGTACTTGACGAACACGAGACTAGACATATGCTTTGCTATGAACACCTTGAGCCAGTTCCTGACGGATCCGAGACATGTTCACCTGATTGCTGCAAAGCATATATTGAGGTACTTGAAAGGTACAATTGAGTATGGGCTCAAGTATGAGACGAATCAGAAGATTAACCTACATGGTTATGTTGATTTGGATTGGGCAAGCAGTGCCATGGACAGGAAGAGCACTTAAGGATGCTGCTTCAGTTTGGGATCCGGTATGATCTCCTGGTTTAGCAGGAAGCAGTCATGTGTGGCACTGAGTACAGCCGAAGCAGAGTATGTTGCAGCTTGTTCGGCCAGTTGTGAGGCAGTATGGCTTCAGAAGCTACTGTCAGATTTGTTTGATCTCGAGTTAGAGGCGACTTATATCTTCTGTGACAACCAGAGTTGTGTGAATTTGTCTAGGAACCCGGTGTTCCATGACAAGTGGAAGCATATTGAGATCAAGTACCACTATATCCGAGATATGATGCAGAAAGGAGCAGCGAAGCTCTAGTATGTGGCGACAGACGAGCAGATTGCCGATGTGTTGACCAAGCCGTTAGCGAGAGTGAAGTTCGAGTAATTCAGAGAGAAGCTTGGTGTTATCCAGATCGAGGTGTTAATGTTATTGTAACTTCGAAAGATATTCACTTGTATTTTATATTGTAATTATTATTGTATTTTATTTGTACCTCCGACGAAGATGTTTATTCCTCTGATCGAAGATGTAATTATTACATTTGGTCATGTAAAGTCGTTGAGGTAAATCCTCCCATGTAAGTCGGGGCATTAGTTCCCCCTAGAGTCATTTGTATTGGGATTTTTAAGTCCCCTAGAGGAGTCGGCCCAGTCAGTGTTAGTTGAGGCCGACATGTCAAGTGGAAAAGGTAAAGTACAAATAGAGAGCTAGGCTCTCTATTTATCCATTCACTCACTCACTCAAGTTCGCATTAGTGAGAGAGAGGACAAGTTCGCACAAGTGGAGAAGAGAGAAGCTGCTGAATACCATCTCTATTTTTGGGTTTTACTTTTGTGACATTGTATTGGTGATCATTCTATCTCTGAGGAAGTTGCAGGGTTTTCTCCTTTATGGTTTCCCCGAGGAAAATCTTTGTGTCTCTTGTGTTTATGTCGTGCTTGTTATTCGCTCAGTAAGATCCTAGATAAGTATTGATTAAAAGTTAAAAACTAACACAAGGTTCCTCGAAAGAGGGAGTGATGAGACCCAAAGACGCAGGTACACTAAGGCTGTATCTCACATGGTGTAAGATGCAGGTGGTCCATAGGGACGTAATGCACCTGGGGTGCTCCTGGGCTGTATCCACATGTTTGGAGACGCTGGTAGGTCCATGGGTCATGAAGCATCTGGGATGCGCCTGGGTTGTATCTTACATGGTGGAAGACGCAGGTGGTCCGCAAGGACGTAATGCACCTAGGGTGCTCCTGGGCTATATCCACATGTTTGAAGACGCAGGTTGACCGAGAGAGTCGTAATGCACCTGGGGTGCTCCTGGGCTATACCCACTGGGTAGGAGACACATGTGGACTGAGAGAGAGACGTAATGCACTTGGGGTGGTCCTAGGTTGTACCCACTGGGTGGGAGATGCAGGTGGTCTAATGGGCATGATGTATTCACCTAGGTTGCTCTCTGTGTGTGATAATGAGATTATCCAAATACGATGAGATGATAGTAGGAGACACAGGTGATTGTTGTGGCAATGTAATGTGTGGTCCTGGGATGTACCTACTTGATGGCTTACTCGTAGAGACGATGAAGACCTAGATGAGAGCTAGGCCTACATCCAACATGAAAAAGGGTTGGCTCTGTAGAACTTCTCATGACAAATAGATTCGAGAGATGTCACTAGTCAATGACCAACGAGATGAGGATTGTTGCAGCAGTGATGATGACTGTGGCGAGAGAATACCTTCCTAGTTAAGAGGGAGTGTTGTTGTAAATGTAACTTCAGAAGATATTCTTTGTATATTATTATTATATTATTATTGTACTTTTATTGTACCTCTGTCGGAGATGTTTTTCCTCCGTTCAGGGATATCATTATTGTATTTGGTCATGCTAGAATATCGAGGTAAAACCTCCATTGTAAGTCGGAGCAATAGCTCTCCAAAAGATAGATGTAAATTGTATTTTTGAGTTTCCCTAGGACAAGTCAACCCAGTCAAGTTAGAGAGGTCGGCCCCATTAGGAAAAAGGTCAACCATGCTTAAAGTATAAATAGAGAGGATCACTCTCTCATTTGGCATCACACTCACTCAAGCATGCTCGCACCAAGTAAGAGAGAAGACAAGTTCGTTGGAAGAGAAAGAGAGAGAGCTGCAGAAGACATCTTATGTTTTGGGTTTTCCATCTTGCTTGATATTGTACTAGTGACGAATCTATTTCTGAGGAAGTTGCGCGGTTTTCTCATTTATGGTTTCCCCGAGGAAAATTCTTGTCTTTTTGGTTTGCTATGCTTGTTTATCTTTTAGTTTAAAGACCTAACTAAATTGAATTAAATTGCAAACTCTAACATATAGTCCCCACATCTCGGGTAGCATACTAATGAACTTGAGATAGCTTATATGTTGTTGCTAATTGCAACTCCTTATGTCCATCGAAAGGATGAACATCTGTAGTAGAGAGAGACCATCGTCATTCTTTATATGAGATCTCCTGGACCTGTGGGTCATGGGTCCACATATGACTGAATGTACTAGATCCACATATGCCTATTGTTACTACTGAATAGTCACCGTATCCACTGTAGTTGCTCCCTCTATCACAAAATCCATCCTGCTATCTGATCTTGAGAGCCATTTCTGAGCATCCTGCTCCCTCTCAAATACTGAATATCAATGGGATCTTAATCTAGCTAACTACACATCCATCACTTGCTTTGCAGAACAAGTTCCATCGTCCTTCTCTTGTAGGCCATAACATATGATCTTTCCCTACAAGTCAGATTTTGTCAAATGGTCAGCAACATTGCATAATCACGAAGATCAAATTATATTTCAATGCAATGACAATAGTTCACACAGTCATGTAAGCATCTTATCCAATGCTTCAGCACAACATCCATCCATATCCCAAACATACTTGGTGACTATCTGGATGCCTTCCATTTCCACCAGAAAATACTGTCAGGAGCGTGCACTGCTCCAGTATGTTAGCAAAGAGGTTTCATCCTAGACTAGTTCCATCTAGAGTTCATGGAATGTTGTGCAGCACTACAGGCTGCTTACTCAACATATACCTAACATGTACTATAAGAGCCTACTGCTCGTCAATCTCAGTCATATATAAATGTATAATATGGCTACATTATAACATGCATAACACACTTCCTGATTCTAAGAATATAGATCTGCATACAACTATTATGAACATTCAGATCTAATCTACAAGAGCAATAATGACAAATGATAATCCAAATCCAAATACTTATCTTTTATTGTTTTTGTGGGCTCTCTCTTGATCGTTGCCTCCTAGCAGGGATCACTGGAGTCCTTAGATCTTTATCTTCTTTCTTGTTGGAAGCCCATTAAAGAAACTGCAACCTGGATCTTCATACATCACCAATGACAATCTCCTCATCTAGAGATAATGCAAATCATTGGTGTACTAAAAGAAACACTCCTTTGGACAATAATTATCTTCTGCATTCCTTGACTTCTTTGTGGAGAATCTTCATGAGCATCATTGTCTGAAATAGAGCCTGGGAGAGTAGTAAGAAGGTAATCTTTTCGGATTTCTTCTTGTTGTTAACTTTGTCTCGGGCTCCCTCTGGCTCTATAATATCTCTGAGTTCGACAACAATCTTAACAAATCTGGTGCAGAAACACTAGCAGAAGAGGGTCAAAAATTGAAACTTGGACTTTGATAAAACTGAATCCATGGGCTAATGTGCCCTCCCAAGGCGAGCTGAATATACCTCATTTTCTTCTGGATCTGTGGACAAAACAACTAGTAAACTGAAACCCTAATTTTTGTAGTTTATGCAGAAAATTCAAGCCTGACCAAAACTAAAATTACAGATCTGCAATTTCTCAACCCTAAATTTTCGGACCCTAGATTTTCGGCCCCCGATTTTCGAACCCTAGAACCCCTGATTTTCGGACCCTAGATTTCCGAACCCCAATTTTTCGAACCCTATATTTTTTAAGTAGATCTTTGTGCTTTATGTGCAACTGAAGCATGGTGGGCCCATAACCGGTTAGATTTTTAATGATATAGCAACATAATTTTCACATAATCAAGCACAAGAACACAAGACACATTAGTTTACCCTGGGAAAAACCAAACAAACCTTTCTTACTCAGATATTCAGTACATAATACAAGTACATCAAATATGAAAGTGATCTATATCAAGAGAGATCACAAATAGAGAAGAAACAAAAGAAAGAGCCCCAAAATCAATCTTCTACAACCCTGCAGTCTTTTTCTCTCCCTCTTGCACACTTGAGTAGCAGTCTTGAGCGAATTAGTTGCTTGTCCAAATGAGGGCGTCACCTGTATTTATACCGATTCTATGATGACCTTTTTCCACTATGAGCCGACTTGCCTTCTTAAACTGGGTCGAATTCACTTTTTGCATAATAAAATACATTTTATTTTATTTTATTTTATATCTTTTGTAGGTCAACTTTAGCTAGTGAGGATACCTCACGTAGCTACAACAACAACACGAGAGGCTCATACCGGTACTAACCAAAGATTGAGCTAGTACGAGATGACTGAGCTGGATCAGGATCGACAGTAAGATGAGAGATCTCAGGACAGGAGGGTCAGGTACAAGCCAGTGGATCCACTGTTGATCAGCTTCAAAGGGAGTTTTGAGCAAAGTTTCAGAGGGAGTTTAGAATAGGGTTCAATGTCAAAGGCAGAGAGAGAGTGAGAGGCTTCTCTCGAGATGACATTGATGGAGGTAGATCATGGGTTATCACTTATCATATCAGAGTGCAGCAGTGGCAACTAGTTCAGAGTTAGTAGATGCAACGACAAGGGATTTGATGGATCCAGGCATTTACAAGACTTCCCTCGATAAGAGGGAGTGTTGGAGATAGGTGTATCTCGGGATGTCCTTCATGTTTAGATGCCTAGAATGGAGGTACATTTTCAGTATAGGCATCAGAGTAGCGTAGAGGGTGAGATGCACTCTACCAGGTGTCATGGATCCAGCGATGGAGACAGACAGAGATTTCAGTGAATTTTTTCCTCACATGCAAAAGTTTGCATGCATGCATTTTTTAATGCAGTGTGATTTTACATGCAAAAGTGAGATTTTTGCCTGCACTCATATTAGGGTTTTGGAAACCCTAATCAGACAGTGAGTTATAAAAGAAGGCCAGGGGCCTTGGGCAAAGGTTACTTGAGAGTTTCTTCAGATATTGGAGCGAGAGAGTGAGGGCGAATCAATGCATGTAGAGGGGCGCATCCTTGAGGAGAGGGGCACATTTTCTGAGAGAGAGTGGGCAAATCAGAGTGAGATCAGGGCACTGAGGAGTTGCATTACTGTGTAGTGAGTTCATCTGCACAGAGGGAGCTCAAAGATCGAGCTAGGGCACATTTCCCGAGGAGAGGGGCGCACTTCCAGAGGGGCAAAGAGGCTCAGATCTGAGCAGAGGTTTTGCTTCATTCATTTGGACCAGGGATTGATTTTATCAGAGGCAGAGTCTACGTCCAAGACAGATCGGATCCATTGATTGTGAGTTTGGAGATTGTTCGTTCAGAGAGGGGTGCATTCCCTGAGCAAAGGGGCACATTTCCTTGAGGAGGGTGAGATCTAAGAGGTAGCTCACCAAATCTCAGAGTAGGGTTTCATTGAGATAGTGATCCTGTGGCAATAGGGCAAGAGGCCCTAATCCGAGAGCAGTTCATAGACAATTACATTCGGTGTAGAGGGGCGCAATCAATTGGGGGGCGCAGTCAACCAGAGCAACCCAATCTTCCATCAGATCTGACTTAGAGCCTTGTGCGGCTCAAAGATAAGTCATTGTTGGAATCTCTATTGTGTCGATTGTAAATGCTTAAATATATAAAAGCTGCTTTATCTCTCTTTGGTTTTCCTGCAAGGGTTTTTCAAGGGTCCTTGACCAAAAACTTTGTGTCTTCTATTTTTGTGTGATTACCATATTTATTGAGTAGTAGATAAGATTCCATGTGCTTCAATTTTATAAGTATATTGTATTGCTAATACCTTCTTTGGGGATTGAGAAGTTGATTTTTGGTATGCATGTGGCTTATTGAGACTCGAGGCAAAGTTGGGATCTGAGATTTCCAGAGTGAGTAGTGACCTCTAGAAAATTTATCAATTATGGCCCCCTCGAGACTATTGGCCACTTTTCTTAGCATTTTATTATGTTACCACTTCACATGCTTCATTTCCCCCATGCGGGGCACCTTTCTTCTAGGGAGGGCAACTTTCTCAGTTGGTGATATGTATCTTGAGCTAGATGCTAATGTAAAAGTGGATTATTGTTCCCTAGGGGTGAATTGAGCCCCCTAGGATGCTATTTGATGTATCTCACATGTGTACCTATCATTGTATCTTGGGCATAGGAGGTAATTCGCCCCGCTCCCATAGATTAGACATTTCCATCTTGTAAGAAGATATAAAGTGAGATTTAATCTCCACCATTGATCATTTCATTGTATCTTTTAATCTCAACCGTCCACATAAGAATTGGTAATGGATTTTGTTCCCCTCTTAGCTATAAAAGAGAGAGAGCTTCTCAATTGTAAAGGATTCCTGGCTCTTTCTATTAGTGAACAATAAAATTTCTTTTGTGCAAATCTTTGTATCTGGATGGGTGTGATCAATTTCCCTTTCTTGTCGAGCTCCTTCTATTGCTAGATCTCAAAATACTCCATTTTCGAAAGTATTTTTGAAATATTGTGCTTGCAAGGAGAAGGGCAATTTCATCCAAGACATCTTGGGGCAACTAGGGCAATTTGGGCAACTTGTCCATCTTGACAAGGAGTCGATTTGTGAATGAATTTTTTTTGTTTTTGCGATTTATTTTCTTGCCATTTCTCTTTCTCTATCTTGCTAGTAAAATCGATTTGCAAGTTATTGAGTTGATTATTGGTTATTGATTTCTCCTAGCTAATTAATTTTCTTTGTGGTTTTGCAGGGCAACTTCATTGGGCAACAAGAGTGACTTGGTTTGGAGCAATTTTTGGAGGTTTATTCAATGATGTTGAGCAAGGAGAAAGGACTCGGTCTATCCTCTGATGCCATATATGTACTCGAACTTTATTAGAGTAGCTATTTTAAACCATTTGTGACATTAAAATTAAAAATCAAACCTTTTAAAAAATATTTGCAACTGTATGCTTGGTGGATTGGGCCGATTTGGCTTGGGCCATTTTTGTTTTGCATTTGGGGAATTATCTCTACCCTAGGGGGCTTCATTTGGACTCCATTTAACCCCAAATTCAAACTAAACCTATTCACTCCAAGGGAAATTGGGTCGATTTGCTTGGCATGCCTGACACCTTGCTTTGAGTGTGTTGAATGAATGATTTTTGGTGTGAAGAAAGCTATCTCATGTTAGGGCTTTCACTTAAACACATTACAAATCATATCCTTGTCCATTCCTAAATCAATTTGATCATTTTCTCAAGGATAGCGATTGGAATCATTCTAACCCTAGCATTATCTTCCTAAGACTCTACGCTAAACTAACTATTGAGTAATTCTTTGAATTGGATTGCATCGAACTACCCTAGCTAAACCCTAAGCCAATTCATCTAAACCCTGGCTCGATAGTCATTTCATTAAGTCTAGGAAGCATCTCTCAAGGTACTCTCCATTTTATAGTTGTCATAACCTTCAATAGTATCCTGTAGTTGAAAAGGGGTCTGGTTATTTAACTAGGCTTGGGACACCTCCCATGGCTAGTCTAATTCATCTTGTGTGGCCTAGGAAGCCTAAAGAGAGAAGAAACCTATCCAAAGTGGCGACCAATTACATCTTTGGGGGGTAGGCTTCTTGAAGTATCACATTCTTGGTGACTGTTATCTCTTCCATCCTAGATATGATAAGACTATAGAGGTCACTACAGAAATTGTGATAACAGTGCCCTTCAAAGCCTCACCCATTTTGATCCTCTGGTCTTCCTAGTGATTAAATGTCTCTGTTTAACTTTAAATCTTTATTTTGTTCTCTTGCTTTCTTCCCAATTTTTCCTAGAGCTCTTTTATGTACACCTTTATTTGTATTCTTTCTTTACTCGAAAATGCTTCAGCACATGTAATGTTCACTGATATTACTTTTTACAGTCCCATTGGCTAACTTTGGCCATTAGTGAAAATTCATATTTTAAACATTAATTGGTTTTTAATTAAAAATAAATTAATATATCTCCCATGACTCCAGAGCTCAAGGGATCTTGGCACCAACAATAACAGAATGCCATCAAACAGTCATGTGCAGATAACGCATTCATTTTCGTACTTGGTTTCCTTACCAATAGCCCTTGAAATATATGAAAGCAAGTGCCACAGCAAGAGTCTACTGAATCAGTCAAGTCCCACTAGCATGGTTGGTATTCGAGGGGTTCCGTTTGTTAGGTGGCCCAGGGTTCGAAACTCGGCGGTAGTGTGAAGAGACACCAAAAAAATCCACCATGCTAAGGGTTGGTTTGGCCCAGGCCAGATGAGATCTCCGGGTGATTTTGACGGCTTAGATGCCCCTGGGGCGCGGTTTCTTAGACCACAGGCCACTCCCGCAAGTTAGGGAGATTCATGCAAACAATAAAAAAAAAAGTCTACTGAATCAGATGCAGGTCATCTAGATGAAGGAAAGCCAATAAAAAGAAACATTGTCAACCCATCAGGCCAAGCATTAGCAAAAACTTTCAAGCTTCCCTATAAAATCTACTGAATCGGGAGTTGCAAAAGCTTTTTCTTATATATATGTTATTGATTTGTCTATGGTTTTTGAAGTTAGAACTAAACCTATGCATAAAGTAGTTAGGTCATTTTAGTGAGATTTGATATCGAATCAATCCTTTTATAGAGCAAACATTTATGAGTAAATGTTTGATTTTCAATATGAAAAAAGCATGAAGAGGCCTTCAAGAAAAATCATTTAGAACAAGTGAATGTTGGAAAGAGGGACACCATATATTTATTGAGATTCCCTAGTAATCAACCCTTTGCAGAAGAGGCAAGACTTGCTCAGCAACTGGGACATACAACATACCTTATAAATAAGGTCTAATACTAATCCCTTATAGGACACTAACACATAGAATTGGTTATAATTTATAGTATCTAGTGATTGAAAAAGAATTACAGATGTAAAAGGAACATGCACATCTGATGACGAAATCAAATATAGAAGTTAGTGACCTGTACCTGGGAATATTAACAGCTAAAAAGACAATTCTGAAAGTGGAAGAAAGTGTAGTTTCTGTTCAAAATTCCCAAATCACACATAAACTTTGCAAAAAGTAGTGCTGCATTTTTTAGTACTGTCTGTTAACATATGTACCTTTTCCTATTTAGGCGAACAGCAAGAATGGCTGTAACAAAATTCAACTCCTTTACAGCTGTTCCTGTTTCAGTATTGAATAAACAGAGCCGACGAGGAGATAATGCAGGCTGCCAAGAGTGAAAAATACAATGAAAATGGTGTCATGTGTGCATAAACTACATGAAAGCATTTCTGAGAAACATGAATCAGGCAGCTATACCCTACCATTCCACTCAGATGTATTTAAAAAGGCAATGAAATACCCCATAGACTTAAACCTGAAAGAGTCAAAGGTGATCTACACTTGGAAGATAAGATTTTCCCTCACCTGCTCCCCTGCTCCAACTATGGCCAGAAGACTTGTACTGTAGAGCATTTCAACAATGCTTAAAGCCCCATCAGCTGTTAACATAACAGAAATGGAATCAAAACAAACTTAAGCTGTAAATGCATGAAATCATTTAGGCAAAACCCATCTGTGATGACTAGTTTATTTCTGACTAGTGAACCTGTGCTTTAGTAAAGCCAATACAGCATCAACACATCTATGATGGAGCAAAATTGATCTACAACAACTGACTTTACCGAGTACTTCATAGTTGGTAGTTGGGCATTCATTTCCACACAAATTGATGACAGCTTATAATCCACAGTAAAATTTATCCAGACATGGTGAACTAGCCCTGATGCCTTAAAGGCTCTACTAACTTCAGTATATTAATCAGAATGCAAACAAGACTGTGGAACTGGAAACAAATAACCAAATAGCCATATAAAGTATGGACCACCCACTTTTTAAATTTCACTATTTGGCTGATTTTCAATGCACAAATAGAGCAAAAGAAGCAATTGTTTATCTACATTGATTGACTATTCAGATAAGATGAGATAATTACATTAATGTCCGCAGATGACCAAAATAAAAGATCAACGGGACTTGAGAATACAATCAGTTACAAACATTATGTGGGAGGAACAGCTATTCCTGAAAGTAAAAGGATAAAGAGATACCACTGAAAATAACAGAAAACAGAGTGAGGAAGCCTAGAGGGTAAAACCTAGAAAGGAGAATGAGCCAGAACACCACATTAGAAATTGAGTTAGATACAGATGGGGCAAAAACATCTCCATTTGCATCAATCATTGCTGAGGTACCAATTCAGCACTTCATAATGTCCTCTAGGGAGTGCCAAGGACTGAGAGAGCCTGGCTGGGTCATCATGGGAGTAGCTTGAAGGTGGTCAATCAAAGCTTTTCTAATATTAAAAGCAAAAGAGAAATCTAGTGATTGGTGTGCAGTTGCTCGACTTCGGTTATGTTAAAACTTAAATTCACACCTCTTGTGATAAAGCCCCAAAGCGTAAGTGTGAACCTAGGTTGAACTCAAAGGGGCACACTGTCATCTCACTGCCCTCTTCTACTTTTTAGTGCTAGTTCTCCTCTAGCACAACGGAGGCATCCTGAATCCTAGGGCTAGGATTGCTAAGGGTTTAGAGTGAAATCTCAAGGAGAAAAGTTCTTTAGCAAAATGAGAGTTACAAATGATGTTGTAAATAGGAGATGGGAATGGTAGGATGAAGACTAGTGCCTAGAAACCATTGGGTACATGGGGTCTGTTACATCTTGAACTAGCATGTGTAATTAAATCCCAAAAGAGCAATGATAGCCCAAACACAACTTAGAGGTGTTACCCACCGTCACCTCAGTTACCACCTCTCTACACTTTAGGTTGTCTCTTCTCCAACTCAAGGGGGCTTCCCTAGGGATAGGATAGCTAAGATAAGATAAGATAACAATACAAATGATAGCTACGATAAGATAAGATAGCTAGGATAGGATAGCTAAGATAAGATAAGATAGCTAGGATAGGATAGCTTCACAAATGACCACAAAAGTAGGTCAATGGAACTATGCAGTACCATGATAACAATACAAAGTGGGAGCCCAAAAGTAGCTCCTATAGAAAGCTAAAAGCTGAACTCAAACCTAACTCTAACTCCATAAATGGAGTTGTTCTCGTAGAAAAATAAACAAAGAGAGATATGAAGAGAGCTGATCCAAGACAAGAAAATGTATAAAGGGAGTGGAACCAAGAGCTGTGATGCAAAAATGGTGAAACTACCACCATCATGGGGCATTGGAAATAATGTAAGCTTCAGGAGTATCCCTCCTACCATCTGAGGCTGACTGCAAGAAGCTCAAAAGAGTACCCTATCTGGAGGAAGAGCTAGAAGAGGAACTGCAATGGGTAGTGCACCGCTGTCTAGAGGAGGGAGCCTATTGTCGTATCGTGGATGAAGTCGTCTGACTACCAAGATGGGACCGAGACTGTCCTCGCCACTGGTGTTGGGTGGAGGTGGAGGTGGACTGTCGTGTCCTAACTAAGCGATCAAGGTCAGTTCCCCCATCTGTCTGTCTCTTGGTGCCTCTAGAGGAAGGAAGCACCAGAAAGGAGGTGATACTATGAGCGAAGAGTAGTCTCGACTATGAATGTCATTGGCGGGTGAAGGAGCGAAGCTGGAGGGCCTCCTACAAGTATAAGGCTAAACATCTTTGATCGAGGTATCTGAAGAATCTAGTCAAAGTGTAAATTTATGTGAGAAGGACCCTAAAAAGACTATGAAATCACTCCTGAATCTCATAGTAAATAGGACAACAAAAGATGAGGTTCTCCTCGATCTCAACCTCTCAAAGGTGACATACCTAACAGATCTTGTCTGACCAATCGAGCTGGTGATCCATCTCTACCCGAAGACGATCAGAGCCCACTCTGAACTAACCTAAAGGAATACGAACAGCGTGTGCCCAATGGTGGAATGTGTAAGGGGGTCAAACAATGAGACTGTCCCTCAGATCCAAGAAGTGCGTAGTGTAGAAGGCCATCTTGGGACGCAACCCCCCTAAGGATTGATCCAAGTAACCTACACAAATACTCTATAAATGTCATCTCTAGTGATTATGTTCAACTCCTGCCTAATAGGTAGGAGGAAACCAAATGCATCCAAGGAGTACCTAAAAGGGGGAAACCAACCCATCGCAATATCGACAGATACTAAAAGGTCTGCAACACCCATAAACCAACATCTAGAGTGGCTTGGAAGGTTGGCTAAGGCGATGAGATGTCCAAAAAGCAGTGTCTGAAGCACTGTCTCTCAAGAAGGGCTAGAGATCCATATAACTCGGGGTTGAAGAGCATGCCGCAGACTGAAACGAGGTCTCATGAACTGAATCACCAAGTAGGAATGGGTGCTAGTGATCTCAATCGCCTCCCCTCTAAAGAAGAAATGAAGATTAGTAGGTAGCCTCTTTGATCCGTTGAAGATCGTGACCTTGGTTTTACCCAAGTTAACCGTCAACTAACAAAGATCACAAAAGAGAGTCAAGGCATCTAACTGCCTCTGCAATCCCTCTGGAAGATGAGGCCAAGAGGACCACGTCGTCAACAAAGAGCAGAATAGAAATCAAGACCTAGTGGAGAAGGCACCCATCATCATCCTAAATGTGCTCCTGTAAGAAAGACTATAGCTCATTGATGTAAATCCCAAATAGAGTGGGGGAGAGAGGACACCCCTGCTTGACCCCAATGGTACTCCTGATGAAATCTAAACCTATAGGTTGTGCAAAGGTGACCAAAGACTGACTCATATAATCTCAAAATGGTAGTCAAAAGAGTCTCAAAGATGCCAATGTCTCAAAGCCTCTGGAATAATGCTACTCTGGGGACAGAGTCGAATGCTTTTCCAAAGTCTACAAAGTAACAGTAGACGTTCGAAGAGTGGTGACGTGCCTCCTCAACGATGGCCTAGAGCGTAAGAATGTGATCAATGGTCTGGTGTGCTGGTCTGAACCCTGCCTGTCCTCTAGCTCTGAGTTGTCTCCTCTCAAGCTCCCCAAAAACCTGCATATGGAGAACTGTAGCATATAGCTTGGAGAAAGTGTGGCCAACCATGATCATTATGTAGTTGTTGGGATCGATAATAGGGCCCAATTTATGGATCAAGTAAATAATATGATGTGACCACGATTCAGGGAAGCCAATACAGACCACGTGGTTAAACAGATCGACCAAGTGACAATCAAGTGCTCGAAGGCCATGTTTGAAGAGTTCAATTTGGAACCCTTCCTCATTTGCTACTCTGCTAGCAATCATGGCCCAAACAGCCTCCCGAACATCATGGGGAGTGAATAAGAGACAGGTTGGGAGGGGAGAGATAACCTGGATAAGGGGCTGCCCCAAGATGTCATAAAGGGAAGAGGTGTGGAAGAACATGGCCTTTGGATCAAGAGCAAGCGGGAGATGAGAGTGGAAAAGGAAGATGGTACGCCAAAAATGTTTAGGAAAATGAATAAGGGAAGTACTCATATCTCATCTCCTACGATAGATGAAGAGGCATTTCTTGCGGCGAAGGAGACAACGATAGGAGGCTTTGAGAGCTGGGTAAGAGGGGTCACCATGGTTAAAGGCATGTCGAAGTTGGGCGTGGAGGTGCTTGCAGTTATCGTCATACCACTGGTTCATGGTGTAGAACTTAGGCTTTAAGGGAAGTGTCGTGGATCGAGTGGAGTAGGGGTAACTTTGAAGGGTAGCCTCCCAGATGATAGAAGAAAGACAAGTGTACTTGGTGCTGCCGCCTAAAACACACTTGACCGTAGAAAAGTTTCCAATCCACTAGGTGTGTTCTTAAGGGGCAACTATGAGTTCATAACCCACTGTCACCTCGATTCCTGACTCCTCCGTTTACACCCAACTCCCAAAGGTCAAGGGGGGTAGTCCCTATTTACTAAGTTTCAGGTTTTGTTTTAGGAGTTATAATTCAATTAAACTTAACTAAGATTATATGGCAAGCAATCATGCAATGTGCAACAAAAATTTAATGGCAGTCAAACCTTATTGAAAGTAAACAAACCAAAGAATGAAATAATAAGTTACTTACAATTCCAATGCCTTATCTATTGGGCTAGTGAGTAACAACAAATGAAAATAAATTACACAAGACACACAAAAGAATTGAAAGAATCGAAAGAAATAACTTACTTGCAAAAGTAATTTAGCTTATAATGAAATATACATGAACTCAAAATAACTTGCTTTGAAATGTAAAGAACTTGAACTGAAATGCTTTGGAAAATAAATGTAAGAAAGATACAAGTGAATGAATGTTTTGGATTAGGGGATTTAATGTTTAAGACAAGCAAGGAAAAATCTAACTAATGTGACTACCCCAAACATTTCTCTCTTTCTATTGAGAGAAATTGTTGGGTGCCCAACAAGCGAACACAAGGTTCCCTTCTAGCTCCACAAATCAGTTCCAAAGATTGTCGGGTGCTCAACGAGAAGATACGATGTGCCACGAGGCTCCCAATAGCCTCTACCCCTCTAGCTCCATGGGTCAGCCTTTATTTTCTCAATTTCAAAAGATGAAGATGTTGAATGCCTATTATTCTAGCCAACACAAATCTTTGCCCTTTCTTATCAGGATCAGACGAATCGGCAAAGGGAGTGAATACGGGGCAAAGATGGGGCAAAGTTTATTAACCTTGAATTGAAGAAATAAAATTTAAATTGAACTTCAAATAAAAACTAGCTAGAACAGTTTTGCAAGGATGGGCAAAGGCACTTCAATTGCAAGGTGTGGGCACAATAAGAAATTAAACCAACAAACAAACTAATTCTAGCCACTCAATCCTCTTCCGAAAGGATGAGGTGGGGCAAAAAGGAAAAGAACTTGTGAGAAATAAAGTACAAACTTAAATCCTAGCCTTCTTCTTTTGCTATGCAAGGGTGGGCTAAGCCCAACTACCTTTTCATGCAATGAGTGGCAAAAAATAGAATTTTAGGATAAAATTGAAACTTGAAGAAAAAGAAGATGGGCTCAAGAGACTCTCTTGGCCCTTACAATAAGAAATAAAGTTATGTTGTAGATTTCAGTGAGAAAGAAAGAGTGAGGAAGAGATTTTGACCACTTTAGGCAATGGGCTTCGAAGTGGTGACTCTTGGGAGTCCTTTGCACTCTTTTCTACCCAAATTTTGACAGAGTTTCCCCATCTACTACTAAAAATCTACAAAACTGCACAAAACAACAAGCTAATTAAAAGTAAAAAGTGCCCAAAATCACTTTGGGACACTGTATGTGAGTACTAAAATTATTTACAAAATTTCTGAAAATTTTATAGAGTAAACAGCTTCAAATAACCTGTAGAAATGAAGATTTTAACTAGATTCTAAGGTGTTAACAAAGATAAAATAGTATGCATAAATTTATAGAAAAAATAAGTGAGGAAAGAGTGCTCTTTGGTCTTCAAACTTGAAGAAGTGGGGCATCTAATCGAAGAATCCCACTCTCCAATCTTAGCATCCTGCAACTTGAAATATTTTTGCTACACAAACTAGAAAGATGTGAGTTCCAAAAGATGAACTAAGAAATCATAGTATTCGAACAAGAAATGTATGAACTTCTTAATTACAAATCTGAAAACTTATGAAATCTATTAGAAATGAGTAGATCTCACCAAGGCAAATAAATTTGCATCTTTGGCCTCCAACCACTTGAGTAGCTATAGTGCATAAGAGCAAACCACCCTAAACACCAAGACACACCAACTTTCCTCCAAAGATTTTTATTAAAATGCCCAAATGGCTGAAAATTACAATGGCTCACAAAGAAAGCAAAATGGGAGCAAGAAAATGAAAGACCATGAGAGCATGAGAGATTGTAACCAAAATGAGGAGGAGAGGCCTCCTTTTATAGGAAAAGAGAGAGGGGAGAGTCCCTTTGCATGAGTGACATTTGTCACTTGGAGAGAAGGGGGGCACACTTCCTTGGGTTAGAAAACCAAATAATGGGGGGTATAAAACCCCCCTCTCATGTTTTATGATTGAATGTTAGGCCAAGAGGAGGGAATCATGAAGGTGGGACCCCCCCTTTGGCTTATTTCAATTTTTCTCATTTCCCATGGTGAGAGAGGGTGCCTCCCTTAGGAAGACAACTTCAAACTCTTGAAACACTTGCATGGGGGTCCCCTTTTAGCCTTTGATTTCCCTCTTGGTACATAATATGACTTTAGGAAACGTAATTTCCCCTTTCCAAGTGACTAGACACTTTACAAAAATTTGTCATTTTAATTAATGGCAAATTTTCCTGATTTTTTGACTGACTTGGACAAATAGTGGCCTAGACTCAAAATGATCCACTATTATGACCCCAAACTTGTTCCAAGGGTGTAGGAGGTCTCATGCCATTGATTTTGAGTACCCATACCCCTAATTATGGGCTCTAGGAGCCACTTATCCCTCTTTTACAACACAATAATTTATGCTGAGGGACATTTTTTAATTACAAAAATTTTTAAAATACTAGGCAAAACTTAATGAAATTCCGCAAGATTTTGGATAATGTCTAGCATAGTAATATACAACACTCCTATACTGTAATCACCCCATGGGATCGATCATTAGAATTCCTTTCACCACTTTGGAGGAATTTTGAGTGAAAAACTCAAATAATTAAAATTGCTAAAGAGCAAATTTAATTATCCAAGAAAAAAAACACTAGATGAAAGGACTTCCCTAACGATAAAGTTCTAGGCAACTAAGTTTTACAAAAATTTGACCATCACGCTGACATATCCTTACAAAATTCCCCGCAGGTGTGTGACAATTTCATAGAGGAGAAGAAGAGAAAAGAGGGGCAAAATTTTCCCTATTGATGCTTTGGAGCTTGAAAAATTTCTAAGGTACACTTCATTTATCTTCATGGTACATGGTTTCCCACCTGGCTGGATTGGTGGTCAACACTTAGCAAAGGGAAAATCAAGGGAAAAGAATCAAGACACGAAAGGGAACATCTGACGAAGGCTGCAAGTAAAGGTGTCGAGGTCTCCCTCGACAAAGAAAATATTGGTCCGAGGTGGACCTAAGGGTGGGGTAGGGGTGGGTTGGGTGTCAATCTGAAGGGAGGAGGGGAGAGTGTGATCAGCCAAAGGGATGGGGATTACAGCAAAGTGATGAATTAAGGGAAGAAGGACCTGACTAGAAAGGACATAATACACTACACTATGACCACAACCGTGAGGCTGACAAGTGAAAGAGCGAGAAGCTGAGAAACAAGGGAGGTCGTTAAGGATCAATAGCACATGGGATTCTCCAATCCACAAGAGGTGCCTACCGTACCCTATCAGAGGTCTCAAAATATCATCAGATGAATGGTGAAGTCCCACAAAAGTTGGATCAATCTCCTGATCAGAGAACACATCCTTAGAGCGATCATGCAAAGGGACCTGGAGGGATTTGGTGCAGGCATTAAAGTCACCCAATAGGATGACCTCTCCCACTACAGAATGTTGGATGATACCAAAGTATGGATCCAAATATAGCTCACTCTCAAATTTGCCATGGACAACGAACTTAGAAGAGGCCAGGGGAAAGTAGCAAACTGTTATGAAGATATCTCTAAAGGGAGGGGGTAATTTGTTTATCCGAACCCACAGAAACCTGGCAAACTCATCTGTTGCGACCATAGAAACTCTACCTCGAAGAGACTCTTGCACTAAGCACGCCACACCACCTGAACCTCGAACCCCACTTGAAGACCGAGTTTCCTGACAACAAGCAGACAACCCGTGATAGCCTACGATATTGGGAAGTGGCCTAAATAGGCTCTCATGGGTTTTGGTAATAGAAAGAAGATCAAAGAACTAAGAGCATCATGTAGCATGATCAGTGAAGAGCAAGAAGACCCATTACCATTCCAGCATCCCATTGAAAGATCACCACCAAACCATCTCCTCCAGCTGGCTAGTCATTTAGAGAACCCAAACCAAGAGTACCCAGGAGGCCGGTAGTCTCAAATAATGGCTCAAGGTCTCGGATGACTACCCATTTACTTGCTTGTCAAGCTGCAACCACGAGCTCTCTGGAGCATTTCAGCTCCACCAACTAGGACCTAATAAGATCAACATCTAGAAAAATCCTAGTAGGGAGAGAGAACAACCTACGCTTAACATGAAGACCCCAAAGTCAATCACCCACTAATTTGAATTGGATAAACAATGTAGATTCATGACCAAACCAAGCCTTCTCAAGGGGAATGTCGGAAAGGTAGAGGTAATCACGAAGGAACATAACACCCACCTATAAGGGGTCTGGGGAAGAAGATGGTGAGGGAATCCCTCTAACCTTCAAATTCAATTCACGAGCTCTCTGCTTTTGCTCTTCAAGTAGCTTAGCTTTCACAATGTGTTAGTGTGCAAGGGCAGAAAGGGGAGGAGACTCGTAGGGCCACAAAACTCAAAACAGATATGTGCCTGCTCGACAGACTGCCCCCACGGTGGCGCAATACAATGACGAATGACTCGACACAAATAAAGCTCATGTGCTCACTAAAACACTTCTTGATTGGCTCGCATTCCTTTTACTACTTGACTAGCATGTGTCTTCCTCTTCGGTGGTCCGTCTTTTCTCGAGTCCACAACTTTCGATTGGTCTGCAACTTCCTCTTCACTCTGAGGCTTTCGAGGGTGGCTCAATAGGGCTCAAATTGGGACAGGGGGGCTCGACGAGAGAGTGCGGGATGGATGCGTGTGGTCGTGGTCAAGGTTTACAATTATGGGCATTGCACACAGAGCCGAGACTGGGAACAAGGCGGATGAAGCTGGGATTTGCATCGCAAACGATTATGGAGGAAGAGGTCGCATGTCGTAAATGAAGCTCAACCTTGTCATGCATAGTTCATCATTTGAAGAAAGAATTTGCACTTAAAAATTGAACGCTTGTATCTTCAATCTGCGTTTACCATAGAGCATAAGGTTATTTGAAGAGATACCCTAGCAAAACGGTTTGTCTTGTAGCATAGGAAACAAATGTGATGGGAGGACCCAGAAGACTAGTGCCAATCCACAAGAGAAATGGAGGCAAGGGAGGCCAGTCCAAGAAAGGGGCTAGTTCATGCAGGTTTACGGAAATTAGGGTTGCATTTACAATCCACAAATAAACCCTAACATGCTAAAAAATTAAAGTAGAAAACACTAGGAGATCCCATTCGATGCCAACTCAAAATATTGTTATCTAGGGTGTGTCTTATATAATGAAATACTACAAGCAACTACTCTATCAAGATGAACATTACAATGTCATATAATCATACATAAGACAACAAAGAATTGGAGGAGCTTTTCTCTCACAACCCTTTTGATGAAGGCAATTTTACTCTTATGATTGGCCCTAAAGAACAAATTCTACTATTCACTATTAACATTAAAATAGTAACAAAGATGCCACACCTTAAATGGAGAAGAAACCCTTCAATTTGCACCATGAAAGATATGTCTATTAGGCTCCAAAAGAGAGAGAGCTCTTAAAATCCAACCATGAAGAATGAGGAACAGAGCAAAGCCTTACATAGCTTTCAACACATTTTCCTCTACATTAAAATATGAATATAATTCCAGATCTAATCCAGGGTGAAGTGCAAAGATGCTCCACTACTTCAATAAATACAATATAATAATGGTGGTCAAAGCCACAAATACATGCAACAAAGCATGAGAGGTGCACATCCATAGATGAGGGAATAGAGTCTAGACAAGTCAAAACATAATGAAGTGGCCTCCAAAGGCTCCAAGTGTATCACTCCAATAGATATGGTCAAAACAACAATGAACAACCCTGGATCTAGGGTTTGGAACCTCCTAGATCCACTCAAATATCCAACAACCTCCAGTAAATGAGCATCTAACCTCTCCAAAGTGGAGGATAGCATCACAAATGAAGGATAGCCTCCTCCAAATTGAACACTCCTCATAAAATGCATGAATAAATGTGCAAGTTGGCCAAACAACTAGGGTGCTATCCTCCATTTTGACCCCATCAATGGTCAAATCCATAACAAATGCAACCAACCAACTCCTAACCTCTATGCCAACTCATCAATCCATGTGCTAGATCTAAGGAGGTCATCCATCCATGAGAAAAGCATCGATCCCAAGACCAAGTGTCACAATAGACAATCAAACCCATGTAGAAGGGGATGACCCCATCCACAAATATACACACATGCCAAGAGAAAAGAGGGGAGCATTCAATTGTTTTGGATACCCTTTTGGACCAATATGCCATCTAGACCATGAAAGGCTTGAATTCTCAAAGAAAAAAGGTGGGTTGAAGTCATCACATGAAATAGCATGGAGGCACTAATTACACCAAAGTGACGAAAACAACTCCAAAAAAGTGAAAAAGGGGATTGAAAGAAGACTCCATGGTTTTCATGCCAATAGGAATTTAGTTGATTTCTACACCATTGGAAAGGGTTCGAAAAGAGACTTCAACCATATATCATATGCCCCCATCTAAGTTGGGGCATTGGAGAACCAACGGTTTGAAAACAGGGTCCTATTATGCACAATTCAACCCAAAAAAAGCATAAAAACCAGGTACAAAACATGAAGCAACGCTAAGAGCTCTATACCACCATGAAGATCATCAATATACTATTCCAACCCTCATCAACCAATAAGAACACAAGGCAAAAAAGCATAAAAACCAGGTACAAAACATGAAGCAACGCTAAGAGCTCTATACCACCATGAAGATCATCAATATACTATTCAAACCTTCATCAACCAATAAGAACACAAGGCATAAAATCTCAAGAACATCCATGGGTTAGCATCCAAAGCATCAACAACATGTCATCTCCAATGAAAATTGTAGTGAAAATTACAAGTGGAGGACACCCATGCAAAATGGGGGGTAACAAGGTCAAAAATGAAGGACAACCAAGGATGCACTTGCAATTGAAGAGAGACATACACCCTTGTGCAAGGTATATGGTCTAATATTCCTACTAAATTTCTAGATGGCTTGATCAAGTGGTTATAAAAGGATCTCTTACAATAAGGATACATTATAAGATGGAAACCCTATTACATACTCTTATCATCAATGAAAATAATAAGAAAATATATACATTAAATACATGAAGTGTAGGAGGAACCATATTTCCTACCTAAAAAAATAATTTGGAAAAATTTACCATATCAAGAGCTGAAAGCTTCTCAAGACTTATTCCAGCATGAAGGCACCATAGCATAATCTTCATTATTCTCCATAAGCACCGAAATGTTTACAATAAGTAGAGTTTCTCTCTCCAATGAAGAGAACAAACCCTTATATAGGTTTTAGCTCATCTTCCTTGTACAATAAAATAATAATTTCCCTTTATAGATCCACTATTTGCTCAACAATTTTTTCTAAAAATAGCAAACTAGTGGTAAGATCCATTTTTCTCTCCAAGGGAAATAATCCAAAAATAGTTCTCTAGTAACCTATTGCCACAAAAACAAACACCCTAAGGTACAAGGTCTTCACCAAGGTGTAGCTACATGCAATTATGTGTTGAAAAGTTAACCGGGAAAGATGTTGTACCCTTTTCCTTGCCTCATGCAGAAGCAAATCTCCATTTTGAGTTTGCATGCATGCATTTTTTAATGCACAGTGTAATTGTACATGCAAAGCGAGATCTTTGCATGCACTCATATTAGGGTTTTGGAAACCCTAATCAATTGGTGAGTTGATAAAAGGAGTCAAGGGGCCACAGGAAAAGGTTAATCAGTATTTTCAATGGAGATCGATGAGAGAGAGGGGCACATTCTCTGCATGCAGAGGGGGAGGCGCATTCATCTGAGATAGAGTGAAGGCATCCTCCTAGCTGAGAGAGGGTACAGGGTTTCTTCTGAGAGAGAGGGGGCACATTATCCAGTGTGTGAGAGACATCTTAGGAGATCTCTTCAGAGATTAATGAGCAGCAGAAGAAGGGTATATTCCTAAGAGAGGGGCGCATTCTCTATCTAGAGGAGAGCTCAGATCTGAGATAGATCTGACTTGCTTGTGAGGGATCCTTCAGGGAGGCAGAGATTGCTTTAGTATTTGATAGGATTCTGTAATGTCCCTTGTTAGGAATTTTATTAAAATGGCAATTTTTCACTTTTTTCCCTAGTTAGACCTTTGACTAGTTTTGATCTCTAGGTCCCAAATTTGCCCCAAATAATTCCAAATCTTCTGAGAAGGTATATGAATGATATTATAACATAAATATGTGTTTCAAGGATGCCTTTGTACCTTTAAAATACTTCTGCAAATCCTCTTTCAATTCTGATCAATGTAGGTAACTTTACTAGTGATTTTCCTTTGACTAGTATTGGTCTCTAGGTCTCAAATTGACTCCAAATGCCTTCAAATCTTCAAGGAATGTGTATGAATGGTATTAGAACTTGAATATGATGTTTATGGATGACATATGTCCACCAAAAGACCTCTGCAAACTCTCTTAAGATTCTGAACCAATTATGCAATTTTACTAGTAATTTGGGGTTCAAATCCCCCTGGGGTAAGTACTGAAAATGGCTTCCCAAATGCCTCCAAACCCACTCAAATTTATGAACAGAGGTATGTAATGTGTTAAGTATTTTATTAAAGCCTCATATGCACCATTAATGGATTATTACAACTGTTCTCACCCTCTCCCATTCAACTGCAAAAATCCCCAATTCAACCCTTGGGGAAATGGCACTAATTCACCTCCCAATACAACTAAACTGAGTAAAAATGATTAAAATGCTCAAGTACAGTACATGAAACTTGTAGAAGACATTCATGGCAGTATATTGATCACAAATATATCAGAGAATCATCCATTCATTCGAAATCATCATCAATACATTGGCTCACAACAAGGTAGTGGGGAAATGGCATTGTTTTTCCATTAAAATTGAGATTTATACATTTCTACTTGGAATTTCGACCTAAAACTTTTTGGAGATGAAGAACAGAGTATTTACTTCATATTACAAAAGAAATGGGGCATTAAAATCTTCCCCAAAGAGTACAATAGCTCACCAAAAATTCCCTCCCTCGAGGATCAAGAATATGCCATCAAAACTGGAAATGGTTGAAGGAGTGAACTGCAATAGAAGAAACCATGAGCTTCCCTGTAGCTTACACCTACAAATAAAGACTTCATTAAAGCTCCAAATAAAGGTCTGAATGGCCTTTCCAATTACCAACTTGGATGGGAATCTTTCACCCTCGAAATTGGCTAAGGCAAGAAACTAGTCATCCACTAGCTCTCCCTCTTCACAAATGCAATTGCAAATTCTACAAATGATCAAAAGCTATTCTCATACTTCATTTCTACATTTTATAACCAACATTAGCCTTCTAAGGGTCGAAATCCTCTCAATATATTCAATAGATTTCCATTTAGGAAATATTCCACATTTGCCACTTGTCTCCTAGTTCCAACCTTCAATCTTCTCCCAAATTAGATTTTGAGTCTCTTTGGCTTCTCCAACTCCCAAATTCGCCTTCCTTGAGCCTATTTTTGGGGCTGACATGTCATAGTGGTCAGATGTCAGAGGTCAGGTCTGCAATTTGTCATAGTTGTCATAGATGCTCCATCATTGGTGTCATTGGGGCTAGGGAATCTAGCCCAAGTGTCCACAAACTTCCACTTTGACTCTTTATCTTCCATGGAGGTTACCAATCCTTTCCAATTAGACCTAAGATGCTCAATGACATGTGTTATGACTTACCAACTCACCCAAGAGTGTTCACATTCCCATTAATTCGAATTTGCAAAAGAGAGATACCATGTATTATGAAAAATCAAGCTAGTCTGGGTCCCACATCCTCCATATGTCTCCAAAACCATTTGTCACCTAGGATTTTTCTTGAATTTCTTTATTCACTCTATTTATTAAATACTTGAACCCTTCTAATGTCTAAACATCATTTATTATCCCCCTTATTCCAAATCCCAAAGCTTCCACCCCAAACCTAGGAAACTAGTAATTTTCCTCCTTGGCAATTATTTGACCCTTAACATCAATTTTACAAACTCTAATGAATATGGCTAATGTGATTAGGCCATTGTGACCCAATTCCAAATTTGGGACATGACAGATTCAGAAGCCAAGAGATCAAAGTTTAATCATCCAAAGAGGGGCACACTTCTAGAACAAAGAGGGCGCACTTCTAGAGCAGGGGCACACTTCAGAGCTGAGGGTGCACCAAATCTTCAGCAGTTGAGCAAATCAAAGCAGAGACATGAGAGCACTTCTTCCAGAGATTGGCAGAAGCAGATATCAGAGATTCAAACAGAGTAGAGTAGAGGGCACATTCCTCGGAGTAGCAATTTCAACTGCATGCAGATCTAGGGCTTGTCCCATTAGGTTTCTCTACTTGTATAATTTATGATTGTACTACTCTTCACATTTTGCTCTGGCTCAAGATTGAAGAAAGCCCACAGTTGCTGGTTTTTCCCCATTGGGGTTTTCCAGGGTTTATCGTGTTGTTCATGCATGATTGCTACAATTTTGTGTTGTAGATGGATTCCATGTGCTTTAATCGATAACTATATTGTATTGTTGATACCTTCTCTGGGTTAGATAAGTTGGGTTTTTTTATGCATAAGGCTTACTGAGAATTAAGGCCGAGTTGGAATCTAAGATTTCCAGAGTGAGTAGTGACCTCTGGAAAATTTACATGATATCAGAGCCTTGTTAAAGGTTTGGGAAATCACATACCAGATCTATGAGTATTCAGATCTGGAAGAGCACACAGATCATATCTGTGAGATCGGGACTCAGATCTGAAGAGTAGGAATCAAATCTGGAGAGGAGGCATCATATCTGTGCGAGTAGAGGCTAGATTTGTGACCTAGAGGGGTTCTTGGTCATCAAGATATTCTTGTTTCAGTTCTTCAATTGATCAGAGAATATGGCTACAAGGTTGAAGGTCGATGAGTCTATTGACAAGGAATGTTCCTTGATTACATGTTACTCTTGTACTTCAACAGATGTGGATGAACATTCCACAAAGGAGCTTGATAAGGAGTTGGCACTAACTACTTGTCATTCATTGAGTGCATCTACTACTAGTGTGTGGTACATAGACAACGGGGCCTCCAACCACATGACGAGTGTTCGAGGGTACTTTACAGATCTTCTAAGAATGGTTTAGATCTCGAGGTTGTACTAGGAGATAACACTTCAGTTAGGGCAGTTGGACGAGGGACAGTCTCCTTTGAGAGGGATTCCAGAGAGTCCATGACAGTACGGGATGTTTTATATGTTCCGAGGTTGAAGAAGAACTTGATATCAGTTTCCACTATAGAGGATAGGGGATTGTGGGTAATGTTCAGAGATGGGAATGTTCTCATTCATCCCAAGGGATCCAAAGACACTTCAGCAGTGAGGATTGGAGTTCGCAATGGGAAGCTATACAAGCTCATCTTTCAGGTTCATCATGCAATAGCTCATAGCAGCAGCAGTGATGGTTGTGACTTATGTGAGTTGTGGCACAGGAGGATGGGCCACCTACATCATCCAGCGTTGAGGATCTTGAGGGAGATCGTGACAGGTGTGCCAAAGTTTAGCACATAGCACAGTGACGTGTGCAAAGGGTGTGTGCTTGGCAAGTATGTCAAGACTGTTTTCCCAAGCAGTGACAGCAGATCTGCAGGGTGATTGATTTGGTACATTCAAACCTTTGCAGTTCGATGTCCACTGTATCATTGAAGGGCTACGAGTACTATGTATCCTTCATTGATGACTTCTCCAGGAAGACCTGAATTTATTTTCTGAAGAGCAAGGAATCAAAAGAAGTCTTGTAGAAGTTCCAAGAGTTCAAAGCTCTTGTGGAGAACCAGACAGGAAGGAGGATCAAAATTTTGTGAATAGAGAATGGGGGAGAGTATACCTTGAAGGAGTTTAATGAGTCCTATATTCGGGAGGGAGTCAAGAGACAGTTGACAGTACCTTATACACCTCAGCAGAATGGGGTAGCAAAGAGAAATAACAAGGCAATTGTTGGTGTAGCGAGATCTATGTTGCATGATCAGGATTTTCCATTCTTTCTCTGGAGAAAGGGTTGTAACACAGTTGTGTACATTCAGAACATGAATCCTCATAAGGTTTTGGGGAGCAAGACTCCTGAATAAGCCTTCACACGAAAGAAACCTGAGGTTGGGCATTTTAGGATTTTTGGATGCCTTACCTACTCACATGTCCCTTCAAAGAAGAGGACAAAGTTGGAGCCCACAGCAAAGAGGGGAATCTTTGTTGGGTATGATGAGACTTCGAAGCATATACATTCCTACGCTGAGAAAGACGATTGTGACGAGTGATGTGAGATTTGAGGAGGACCGAGCCTTCAGGAAATCATGTAACTTAAAGAAGGGGAAGCAGCAGGTTCCTACACCTCATGGTGGTATAATTCAGAGCTATGTTGTTGGGAGCGAGGAGTGGGAGCAGGGTGCAGGGAGCGAAAGCGAAGCGAAAAGTGAAATTTTCAAAAGCTCCCATTTTGGGAGCATTTCAAGAGTGTTTTTTATAAAGTATATATTTTAATATATTTTGATGGATTTATATCTAAAAAACATGTAGGATGTTGAATTAGCTATAGAAAACATAGATTAAACCATATAACATCAATAATCTAGTAGGTATAACTTATAACAGTCATCAAATGATCAACCATAACAATTTTTATAGGAGCTTGGCAATGAAGGGAGGTACCATAACACTGTCATCAAATGATCAACCTAGTATAGGATAGGTAGGGAGCACTTCGAGAGCGCCTTCGGAGCACACTCCCAAAACTGGGAGCGTTTTGGGAGCGAGCTGTCGAAGGGAGCGAGCATCGAGAGCGGGAGCAAGGGGGTGGGCGGCGCTCCCACGCAGCAGAGATTCAGAGTTCAGGGTCACAGGTATCAGGTGTGATAGGTTCATAGGTGACAGGGTTCCTAGGTACAGATACAAGCACAAGTACAAAATCACAGGGTGGTGGTCAACCAGTTTCAGGTTCGCAAGTTACGGGTTCTCGAGCTACAAGGTCTCAGACCACTAGGGTTACTACTTTAGGTTCTCAATTTCAGGCAGTTGATTGGGATGAGGATGAGCAATTCCCCTAATAGGAGATTACCTCAAGGAAGAGGAAGCCCAAGTGGCTTCAAGATACCTTGAAGGAAGCTTAGACAATGGGGACTCCCAAGAAGGCCGTGAGAGAGAGAAAAGTGCCTGAGAGGTTTTGTAGCTGTTTGGCTATGGTGAGCAGTATCGATGAGTTTGAGCCATCCCCTTATGAGCAGGAAGCAGAAAAGCAATCTTGGAGAGATGCCATGTTGGAAGAGTATGCTTTCATCATGAAGAATGATGTTTGGGAGGTTGTGCCGAGACCTGAAGGGAAGTCAGTGGTGACTTCGAAGTCGCTCTAAAAGATTAAGTATGTTGCAAATGGCATCATTGAGAAGTACAAAGCTAGGTTTGTGGTGAGGAGGTTCTCTCAGGTAGAGGGAGTCAACTATGATGAGACCTTTGCTCCAGTGGCTTGGTATATTTCGATCAAAACAGTGATCTCCACTGTAGCAAAGATGGGTTGGAAGATTTACCAAAAGGATGTGAAGACAACATTTCTGAATGGACTCATAGAGGAGGAGATGTACATTGAGCAACCAGAGGGCATTGAGGTTCATGGGAGAGAGTCTCATGTGTGTAGGCTAAGGAAGGCACTATACGGTCTAAAGCAAGCTCCGAGAACTTGATTAGGGTTTTGGAAACCCTAATCAATTGGTGAGTTGATAAAAGGATTCAAGGGGCCACGGGAAAAGGTTAATCAGTATTTCCAACAGAGATTGATGAGAGAGAGAGGGGTGCATTATCTTCATGCAAAGGGGTGCGCATTCATCTGAGATAGAGTGAAGGCATCCTCCTGGCTGAGAGAGGGTGCAGGGTTTCTTCTGAGCGAGAGGGGCCACATCATCCAGTGTGTGAGAGACATCTTAGGAGATCTCTATAGAGATTAATGAGCAGCAAAAGATGAGCACATTCCTGAGAGAGGGGCGCAATCTCTGTCTAGAGGAGAGCTCAGATCTAAGACAAATCTGACTTGCTTGTGAGGGATCCTTCAGCGAGGCAGAGATTGCTTCAGTACTTGAAAGAATTCAAGAGCCGAGAGATCAGAGTTTGATCATCCAAAGAGGGGCACACATCCAGAACACAGAGGGCACACTCCTAGTGCAAGGGCGCACTTCAGAGATTGAAGGTGCAACAGATCTTCGACAATTGAGCAGATCAAAGCAAAGACAGTGAGAGCACTTCTTCTAGAGATTGGTAGAAGCAAATATCATAGATTCAATCAGTGTAGAGAAGAGGGCACACTCCTCAGAGCAGCAGTTGCAGCTGCATGCAGATCTAGGGCTTGTCCCATCGGGCTTCTCTACTTGTATAATTTATGATTGTACTACTCTTCACATTTTGCTCTGGCTCGAGATTGAAGAAAGTCCACAGTTGTTGGATTTTCCCCATTGGGGTTTTCCAAGGTATATCATGTTGTTCATGTGTGATTGCTACAGTTTTGTGTTGTACATAGATTCCATGTGCTTTAAAAATCTATAAGTATATTGTATTGCTGATACCTTCTTTGGGTTAGAGAAGTTGGGTTTTGTTATGCATAAGGCTTACTGAGAACTAAGGCCGAGTTGGGATCTGAGATTTCCAAAGTGAGTAGTGACCTCTGGAAAAGTTACACTATGGAAGCAATGCCACTGTCACCTTAGCAAATACTTCCCTTCACTTAGTGACTTGGATGAAGATACAATCAGAAGGGGGGGCCTCCCTAAAAACAACCAAGTGTCTAGATGAAAATTGAATTGGATTGTAAAAGTCAATCATGGATGGATTATAGTTGTGAATAAGAAAGATTATTAAAACTTGAATCTAAACAAGTGTTGGAAGAGATATCTGAGATTTAAAAATCAGAAAGAACCGCAATGCTAATTGATAATTTAATTAAATCATCCATGAAAAGATTATGCAATCAATATAAACTCATGTGAAAAATAATTTGCCAATGATAAACAACTTGTTGCCAAAGAACTAGATCAAAAGATATTAAATGAGTCTTAATGTCAAATGAAAAGTGAAGTGTCTCTCATTAAATCATTGATGATCTAGATGACATTGTTGTTATAGTATATGATGAATGGATTAAAATAACCAACAATGACAATAAAGTTTTAAATCATAAAAAACTTGTGAAGTTGTTAAGTGAACTAATTTAAAACTTGAAGAAAAATTGTAAATCAATTCTAAAAATGAATCTCATTAAAATATAACTCAATAAACGATAAAGTCTTGTTCTATTGTTGGTTTTGCCAATGGAAAAAGGTCAATTCATTCATTCCAAAAATAAACCAACAATTTAGAGCTGCTGTTAACCCAAAATATCTATTTGCAAATGAGATTGTATGGTTAAAACAACATGCATTTTCCAGCAACTTAGATGAAGGAATTTATGTGCAAAGAAGCTACAAAATAGCAAGTAACCATTTGTTTTGAAGTGTAAGTGATTAAGATGAACTTAGTTATCTGTGCAAACCATCAACATAAAAAAATGTGCTAGAATTAGTTGACAGTTAACAGAAAATTCCATATCTGTAGTAGGCAATGGATTAAGTGTGAATAATGTATTCATGTCATAAAATATTGTAGTGATAAACCAGATCTGAATTAACACATTAAACTGTTAAATAGTGTTGAAAAATATGTAAATTGCACAATGAACAACTCATAAAACAGTGTATAATTTAATTCAACTTAAATGATAAATGAATAAGCTCAAAGGGGTTAAATTGAAGCAAAAACTGAAAATAACATCAGTATTTGTGCTAAGCAATGTGTGCCATAAGCTGCCCTAGAGATGAGTTTATGATGCAAAAATCAGCATGTATGGTACATCAAAAAGAGATCAAGTGCAGCCCCTTTGAAGAGCATTAAATGAATTAATTCTTAGACTTTGGTTGAATTTTGTATGCTTAAGGTAAAGATTAATTTCCAGATTTAAAGAACTTTAAAAAAAATGGTTTAAATGATTAAAATGGCTAAAATAGGGAATAACCAGTGTTCCACGGGGACGCGTCTCACAGGGTTGGGGACACGTTTCTTACATCCCGAGGACAACGAAACTCCAGGTAAAACGTTTCTGGGCGTTTCTCTTTGGGCGAAACTCAGCCAAACACATGGCGAAACGTTTCGGTCTGCGGTGAACCTCGTTTATCCATGACGAAACTTGGGGGGGACTTCTTGACGTCCCGTACGAAACTCCAAACCTCCGGCAAACCTTCCCGGGGTCCCGCACGAAACTCTGAACCTCCAACGAACCTTTGAATCATGATGAATCGTGTAATGTGTTTGCATTATTTATTTATCAGATTCTGATTTACTTTGCATGATTGCACAATGATGAGTGTAATATTTAGTAATTTACTAATTTGCATGGGATGAATTGTTATTGTTGGGATTTATATTTTTCATATTTTTTATATTTTTAAAATTTTTATGACCTCGATGTCCCCCGTCGCCCCCGAATTTCCCTAAAATTTGGGGATGGTCTCCACGCATCTCAAATGTGTGTCTCCCCGCTCCCACGTCCCGCTGTCCCGAAACCTTGGGGGAACATTGGGAATAACATCACTTGACTAGTGCTTAGTTGCTTGAAGAGAGGGCAATGGGGTCATAGAGGAAGCATGTGAAACTTTGGTGATCAAGGAGTAGGAAAGGGTAGAAGAGCTCAAACCCTTGTCCTAGCCTTTGATAGCCAAATATGTTTTTCTTCTTATCCAAAGGGAGAATTCCAAAGCTGAAATCCTCTAAGAAAACCAGCATGCAAAGCCTACCAATCCTACTACAAGTAACATATATCAAGAGCTTAATATAATGCTATCTAGTAAATAAACATTAGCAAAACTTCAAATTGAAAAAGTAAAGAGTTCACCCCAATCTTCTCATGCAAATATTCACCACTGGTAGAAAAACTCCAATATTCACACAAGACTCTAACACAATGAAAAGTAAACAAATAGCAAAAGGAAATTTTATTCTCCAAGTTCTAGCAAAAAAATACGGTGAAAGAGAGTGTCTCTTATACAGGATGACAGACTAACTCCCCAAGAGGAATTAATAAAACATCCTCATGTCATGGTCAAAATACCAAAACCCTAATTGTTTTGACCATGTGAGGGGGGTGCACCACTAGAATGAGTGAAGAATAATACATGAAATGAAATACATCTCCGATGAGTGGAGCACTCTAGAGGGAGTAGTCAAAATCATAAAGGCTAGACCAAAAGCCCTAGGGTTTTGACCAATCAACCACTAAATGGATGTAACAACCTCATCCAAATACATGAATAGATGTGCTAAGTAAAGACAAAAAGAGGAACACTCCAATAGATATGTTCAAATGAGTAAGTGCAAGGCCAAAACCCTAAGGTTTTACCAATCAAACACTACATAAAGCTAGTGCCCTCATCAAAATGCATGAATAAGTGTGCAAAACTCCTCACAATAGGGGCAAGTATTTTGAGAGAAAATGAAATGAAGGTCAAAAAGAAATGATGACCCTAGAGGGAAGCATAAAAACACATCAACAACCAAGCAAGAAGTAACATGTTTAATCCAATAACATTAAATATGATGGAGTTTATCTCTTTAAATGAATATAAAGATAAGTTCAAGAAAATTGTTTTTTCTCACACCTTGTATTTTTAGCATGACTCCTGGAACAAGGCAAAAAGTCAAGAATATGTTGTCTATGCTATTTGTAAGAGCAAACATCTCAATATTCAAGCTAAACATTTATAAACCAAAGAGTTTTTTATGATTGACTCAATTATATAAAACTTACACTTTTCATAGCACAAACTGCCGCTTTCAGAATTAAAAATCTTGTAACCATCTCTTGTGCATATCGAGAAACAACTGTTAAATAAACAATATAAGCACATCAATAAATTGACCTCAAACAAGGAGTCATCATATTCATAAAATTACCCATAGAAAAGACCAAACCAAGGAATGAAATCTTTGGCATGTATACCAGAAGCAATGTTACAAATATCTTCTCGGGGAATATATCGCCAAAGGTCCAGAAATAAATTTTATTGGAAATATCAAGGAAAATATCAGAAATTACTGGAAAATATTAACAAGCATAAACTTGGACTTGAAAACTCAGAAAATACAAAAAACATCAGCAACCTGAAAAACTAGGAAAAAATCGGAAATACTGAGAAAAATCAGAGATATTTTGCAACACTGACAGATGTATATAAGAGAAAATAGTTGTTATGAAACAATTATGAAAAAACAGCATTACTATTGCAAAAGACTGATATGATACAAGAGCGAGCATAATTACTGATGCGGTCCTGAAAGGGCCCATCATGGGCTGCTATTTTGTTTTGCATCTTCATGCAGTTTTAGAGCTCCATTTGATGCACAACATGGGCTTTTATGACAACAGCATGTATTTCAATCCATTAATTATTTAGGATTTTTTATAGTTTATATACTCTCACCTTCACATTTTCAAAAAATGAAGATGGAGTTGAGTAGCGGTTAGTTGACTTTGAGTTAATGTTGTAGCTAGTTAGGATTAATTAAAAGGCATCAGTCCAAAGCTATGGTGTAAGAAATGACTCTATTTTTCACTATTAGACCGTCTCCTGTCAGCATTATATAGTTGTTGATTTCTCAATCCCACACAGTATTCACACTGGATGTATTTTTACTCCCATTGACCTACTTTTGTGGTCATTTGTTGGGCATTAATAAAATAATCTTATCTTATCTACAACTTATTTTTGTGCAGTGTCTGGGGATCAGTTATCATGGAATCAGTGCATCTGTTTGGATTGCCAATTGAATGGGCCCCCATTGTGACATTGGATAGTCCTCCCAGTTCCTCTCACCGTATAGTTTTGGGTTTGTTTTGTTTCAGAATTTTCTTTTCAGTGATTAGAGCAAGTCTGCAATTCTGGTTTATGTTTTATGTTGAAAGTTCGAATAACAGTAGCAATTTGAATACAGCACGCCCAAATGAATTTTTCTTCATAGTAGCAGTGAGCACACAAAACAGAAAGAATTCATTTCTTCAACAAATGCATACCTTATCTACATCAAAATTTCGGACAGTTGACAGTAAAAATCCCAACATTATCTTAAATGAAATTGTTTGATTTTGAGGTGAGTATTGAGAAATCTGAAATACTGAAGGGTTGTGACTGTTATGCCCCAGATTGTCTGCAGCGTGCCTTTCAGGATTCACCGGAGTGAAGGGGTCTTTTGCCATTGTAAAAGGCCAAATCTGGGCTTGTTTTTTTGAAAGTGTTGATCTAGCTGGGCTCAAGACCCATGGTCTGGTCATGGCAGGTCCTCTTGGATTTCATTCCAAGAAGTGTAGGCTTAGTGGCATCGTTGACTGCCCCTTGATGGGCGAAAGTCTCCTGTATATTATTATTAAAAATCCAAAAAAATATAATATTGGAAAAAACACTAAAAATTATAAAAATTCATATCTCAAAAACTATTTTCAATTTGGAAATTCTGTTCAGACAGATATGTGTGAACTAGGCAATTTTGTGGTAGATTCTTGAGGGTGCACTTTTCCTGTGGTTGGATCGTGAGGTTTTCAGTGAGTGTGTGCTTGCTAGGGTTTGTTTTGCAGATCTGTTATTGCAGGTACAGCAGGTATATTCATCATTTAAGCCAAGTTTGAAGGTTTAAAAAGCAGGGTTTTGGGCCTAGATTGACCCCTAGGGGGTTGGAAGCTCAACGGGGAACATGATAAGAGGGACGGACCATCATCTATTTGAGGGTTATTCTAAGCCATATACCAAATCTGATTTTACATTTTCAGATCTGATTTAAGGGCCCTTCTTCACCCTAGCACACATTCCCCTTACCCTACTATACAAGGTACATCTTATATGGTAAGGTTAACATTGTTTTGACAGACTTTTATCATGTTTTTTGCAGTGTTGCAAACATCGGCGCAGCGAAACAATCGGCAAGGTACAGGAAACATCGTTTCGGGATGTCTCGGCAGCACATCGGCAAACATCGGCAATAAATTGGCAAACTTAAAAAAATACAAAATATTCATTTTTTTCAAATTTTTAAACATTTAAAGCAACAATAACATCAAATAAACACATTGCCACATGAATATGAATTATGAAAACCGATATATAAGATATATAAGATGTCTAGAGATACATCACACATCAAAAATGGATCATGTCCTGAATCCTAACTCCCGAGTCATAAAAAAAATAACAAATGCATCTCATGATCATCATGAATCAATAATAATAATAAATTAAATTATTTAGTTCGACTAGGATATTGAATGCTCTACAAAGGCAGATTAATTAATGTTGTTAGAATGCTCTGAAATTAATTAATTAGTGCCGTAAGAATGCACTAAAATTAATTAATTAGTGCTGTAAGAAATAAAAATGCTTTGAAATTAATTAATTAAGTAGTGCCGTAAGAATGTTGTGCAAGGGCAATTTCATAACAGGCTCCTCACCCTCCACCCACCATGAAGTCAAAATGACCTTTAGAAAAAATTGGGAAAAAATCGGCAATATCTCGGGATAAATCGGGAAAAATTGGCAATATCTCCGAAAAAATCGGCCCAATTTTTTAGCCGATTTTTTCTCGAAACATCGAGATTTCTCGGTCGATGTTTGTAACACTGGTTTTTTGAAGTGTATTAAGTGTTACAATCTTATGCCAATAGTAGCATATTCATGTTATTTTTCTTGAAATCCATGATAAAGTCTATTAAGTTATTAACTCATCCCTCTCTTCCAGTGATATTTATGCTCCTTTGTTTTGACTCCATAAAGCATTGGTCTTAGCTGAGAGGTTTCTTGGGAAGGGATTTTGTGTGTTGCCTATGTAATTGCAGATATCATTCACCCAAATCTAGGGACTCCCCCTTGGTCTTAGGAGTTGACCTATAGTGTTTAGGAGCTAGGTTAGTGTTTAGGTTGTGGTGACATTGGACATTAGCTCCTCCTGTGCTTACCACTCTTCGCACCGTGATCTTTGACCTTGGTCATAGGTGCTATTTTGAGCAGTAACACTATATATAGAAAGTAAATTTAGTCCAATCCCTAGAACATGAAGAGCTTCTCCAAACTTGGTGTTGCCAATAATAACATTGCCACATCCTCAAACTGGTAGGGGTAAATCATCACCAACTTCCTTTCCATTGTATTTCAATTGATAGTTGGAGAGTAAGTTAGCAACCCATTCTTGTCAAGAGGTGGAGGACCAATATGCATTGTGAGGGTCCATTAGGCTCCATAGCCTTTATAGATGAGATGATGAATCATGCCATGAATGCTACCCTAAAAAATCACAAAATTTTTTGGTTGAAAGGAGAAGGGAAGGATGTGTTGCCCTAGAAGAGCACCTTTTTTCAAATACTTTATGTTACACCTTAAATTGTATGAGGTTTCACCTTGTGATTTTCATCACATTGACGGGGTTTGCAGTTGTTTCCTTTAGAGCATTGGATGGACTTGAGGGCACATAAATCTTCATGGAGTATCTTCTCTTCTTGAGAGTGGATTACCTATTGGAGATCCTTTGTGGAGGAGATTCACTTCTCTATGGTTGATGGTCATCTTGTGGTTGGTGCTACTTTCACGCCTTTGCTTGATGGTTCAATCTCTTGACATATGGATGCTTGCTACTTCATGTGCCATACCTTTCGAGCATCCTAGTGACTATGTATGATGGTGTGATGACATTGGTTTGTCACTAGGAGGGGGCCAAGGGCACATAAATCTTCATGGAGTCTCTTCTCTTCTTGAGAGTGGATTACTTAATGGAGATCATTTGTGGAGGAGATTCACTTCTCTATGGTTGATGGTCATGGTTAATGATCATCTTGTGGTTGGTGCTACTTTCACGCCTTTGCTTGATGGATCAATCTCTTGACATATGGAAGCTTGCTACTTCATGTGGCATATCTTTCTTGGAGCGTCCTAGTGACTATGTATGATGGTGTGATGATATTGGTTTGTCACTAGGAGGAGGCTAAGTCACCTAACATGAAGACACGGGACACACAAGACACATAAATCAGAATAACCAAAGTTTGATACTATAGGTGGAAATGCCAATGGAAAATACAAAATAGCCATAGGATAGATACTAGAACCATAAATGGAAGGATCTCATGGCTCATGAGTCATGAGTAATCAATGGTATTCCTCCATGAAATCATCGTCATCATCAAGATCACCATGACAACCACTGTTGTCCTCTCCATCCACCTCCTCCTCCTCTATATCTAGTCCAAGATCTACATCTGGTGGTGTGGAGGATGACCCCTCAAAAAGATCACCATCATCAAAAGTAACTAGCTCTAGCACTGGGTCATTAAGATCCAAGTTGGCCAATGCCAATTCAACATTGTTGTGCAAACCCATACCATCAAGACATACATCCCACATCTTTGTCTTTCCCTTCAACCACTAATCTCTCTACATGTAAATAAGACTAAGGTTGGAGTGCACATAAACCATTGTCTATGCTCTTGACTGCTCAAGCTTACTCTTCTTCCAAGCGTGCAAATTCCCATATGTGCTCCAATTCCCCTCCCAACAAGAGGATGAAGTAACATGAGAGAGGAGCCTCATGGCCAAATCCTATAGAATAGGGAACATTGCCCCATGAGTTCCCCACCAAGCATAGGGCTTCTTAAGCCTCTTGTCTCTGAGTACATCATAGGCTGCAAATCTCCTAGTGCCAGTGGAAAACTCTACAAAGCCCTCCTCCACCTCATCAAGGGTTGCTCTGTCTTGATATATCATGTTAAATGCTCTCTTCCTCCCCTCTGAAATCTCTCTACCCTTATGAGGAGGGTATCTACATGAAGACCCACCATTGAGCCACCTAGGACTATAATACTTGGGATCTGTGTAACAGGACACGGCCTTTTAGGACTCTATGTCCATGTCCCACGTGTCGGGCATGTGACACGCCCGGACACGTGTTGGACACGCAATTTTTTGTGTCATGAAAGAGGGGACACGTCCGGGCATGTGTCGGACACGACCGAGAACGTGTCCCAATTTTCAGGACACGCGTCCTCCAAAAAAGACGCCCACGAGTTAAAACAGGCGGCCCACCTTTCATTTTTCCCATCTTTTTTGATGTTGTGAGTTGAGAGAAGTGTCTCTTATTTGCATGTGAAGGGTTTGTGAGTGCAAGGAAGGCATTGAAGGCGGATTTACCTCAGATTTGGCAACTAGGGGACTGATTTTTTTACACAACAACACCATTTTTTCAATTAGCTCAAGCATTCAAGGAAGTGATGGCTCAATCTTCAAGGGCATTTGGCAAAGGTCAAAAGAAAGGGAGGAATGTCCCTGTTAATGTTCCCCCTCCTCCTAGTTTGACAATGGCTACAGATGGCAGTGCTCCAAGTGCTTCAAGAGAAGTTATTGGTGCTTCCATACCCTCAAACAACCCTGCTGTAGCAAAACAACAAGCACAAGAAAAACAATACCCCCTATGGAAGTATGTAACAAGGAAACAAGGGTTTGGATCAAAGCTTGTTGGAGGAAGAAATGTTGTTTAGTCTTGCAATTTTTGCAAGGGTGAATTCAAGAGCACATACTATCAAGTTAAAGGCCATTTGTTGGGCCTTCCTTGTGGACTTGCAGCATGCAAAGTGATCAATGCTACCCAAAGGTATGAGTTGGAAAAGGAGGATACAGTTGGCTTGAGGAGTGTGGCAGCAACAAGCAAGAAATTTCAAAAACATGATGATCCTCTTCCATTCCTAAGAAATGCATCAAGCAAATTTGGTGGTGGGGCTGAAATTCAACCACAAAAAAAGAGGGCAGCCCCAACTTATGGTCCAATGGACACGATTTATCAACAAGAGAAGAGAGATGAGGTTGATCTTACTATTGCATTCTTTTACTATCTCAACTTCATTTCTTTTAATGTTGCATGATCACCTTTGTTCAGTGAGATGTGTCAATCTCTAGTTGAAAAGGCTCCAACTAGGTATGTGCCTCCAAGTTCAGAGAGGCCTAGGACCACATTGTTAGGTAAGGCAAAGAAGGAGGTGGAAAAAATCCTAAATCCAATCAAATCATCATGGCCCACTTCCGGTGTTACTATTGTTTTCGATGGATGGACGAATGCAACACGCCATCCACTCATCAACTTCATGGTGTCTTCCCAAAATGGACTGGTCTTCTTGAAAGCGGTGGGTGCTCTTGGAAAATACAAGGATGCACAATATATGGGTGAGTTGTTCATTAAAGTTATTGAAGATGTCGGTGTTGATTCTTGTGTGCAAATCATCACGGATAATGCACCTGTTTGCAAAGTTGTTGGCATGATTATGGAAACTAAATATCCACAAATATTTTGGACACCTTGCATTGTTCACTCCTTGAATTTGGCACTTAAATCTATTGCTTCGGATGTGACATGGATTGGCAATCTCATTGATGATGCACGCCATATCCGCAATTTTGTACAAAACCATACCAATGCCCTCACAATATATAAAGAGTACACACATCTATCATTGTTAAAGGTTGCAAATACTCGATTTGCTTCCCCGTTCATCATGCTTAAAAGGTTGAGGGAAGTCAAGGCCACTCTTGGGGCCATGGTTATTTCAGAGTTTTGGTCTTTTTGGATAAATGCAGATCAAGCTGCTTCAAAAAAGGTGAAGGACACAGTGTTGGATGATCTTTGGTGGGAGAGGGTAGATCTTGCCATTAAGATCATGGAGCCTATCATTTCTTTGTTGCGGTTTGGAGATACAGACCAGCCCATCTTAGGAGATGTTTATGAGGGGTGGGATTCCATGATTGAGTCTATGAAGACTGTTGTTATGGAGAATGAGTGTCCTCGCTATGAGACATCAGCAGAGAACTTATGGTCTACCATACAGGATATTCTTATCGCCAGGTGGGATAAGAATTGCACACCTTTGCATTGCTTGGCCTACTCATTGAATCTTGGGTTCTAAAATCATGAGTGGCTCAATGGTGGGCCCTCTCGCAGATTTCCTCCTCACATGGATGGAGAGATTTCACAAGGGAGGAAGGTAGCATTTAGAAGAATGTATCATTAAAGAGCATCCCTTTAGAAGGTGGAGGAGGGATTCATAGAGTTTTCCACTGGCACTAGGAGGTTTGGAGGGTATGATGTGCTTGGAGACGGGGGGGTCAAGAAGCACTATGGTTGGTGGGAAACTCATGGGGCAACATGCCCTATTCTACATCAGTTAGCCATGAGGGTCCTCTCTCAGGTTACTTCATCCTCTTGTTGTGAGAGGAACTGGAGTACATATGGGAACTTGTACAGTTTGAAGAAGAGCAGGCTTGAGCAGTCCAGGGCAGAGACAATGGTGTATGTGCACACCAGCCTTCGTCTGATTTACAGGAAGAGTGAGGAGTGGTTGAGGGGAAAGACAAAGATGTGGGACGTGTTTCCTGATGATATGGGTTTGGATGGCAATGTGGAGTTGGCATTAACCAACATGGACCTTAATGACCCAGTGCTAGAGCCGGTCACTTTTGATGATGAGCCTCTTGAGGGATCATCCTCCACACCAGCAGAGGTAGCAGCAAATCCTGGGTTTGGTGCAAAGGATGAGGAGGAGGATGGAGGAGAGAGCAATGACAGTGATGCTGATTTTTCCATGGAGGAAGACTATTGATAGTGGCCAGTACCACTGACACAGTGACCAACTATGAGATTCTTCACTATTTTGTGTAAATTTCCTATGTTTTGCAGCTTGCTGGTTTATGTCAACATTTCAGTGTGTTTCATTTCCAGCCGGTTTTGCATTGGCTGGAAATTACTTATGAAAAATCTCAAACAATTAAACACGCTGTAAATTCACTTTAACAGGCAGAAATTTAATTTTAACATGCACACCATTAAAAAATCAGACTCAGAATTTTTGGCCAATAGCCCTGGAAAAACCCCCACGGGGAAAACCAGTCAGAGAGAGAGAGTTTATTATTTCTTCAGTAAATCTCAGAACATAAATTTTACAGCAAAAATGTACTTATCTCCACCATGAAATTCACCTAGAAAAATATCTCAAAATCAGTGCCAAACTGCTGCCTCGATTTTTGTGCCTGTGGGTGCCTCGATTTCTGTGCTAAAAGTAGAGAAACCATACTGTACAGTCCTCCTTGAAACTCGTGCAAACTGTCTCAAAATCTGTGCACTAAATCTACCTCGAAATGCGTGTAACAGTTCTCGATTTTTGTGCAGACTAAACCTCCTCGAAAACCGTGCTGATATTTTTGGGAAATGTGCCTAGAATCTCCTCAGGATGCATGTAGGCAATCTCAAAATTTGTGCCCAGTGTCTCCTTGAAATTCGTGCCCAGTCTCTCCTCGAAAACCGTGCCAAATGGTTGTTGTACAGTATACCTCAGGATGCGGGTTGTACTGAAGAAAACTTGATGTTCAAAAATCTATACGATGCAATTAATGCTCAGCAAGCTAACTCGAAATGCGTGCCAACTGAAACTTGCTTTAATGGCTCCTCGAAATTTGTGCCAGTGCTCTCTTGCTCTCTCTTGCTCACTCTCTTCTCAAAAGTGATTCTTTTGCCTCCCTTTTCCTTTTTGTTCAAACCCTAGGGTTTTCTAAATCTAATGGATGAGATTAGATTAGATCAACGATTGAAATTAAATGCTCCTATGTATTTCTCATAAATATTAATTTCACTCACCCACTAAAATTTATCAAAAAGTGACTTTATGGTTATAAAGTCTCATTAAATGCTTTTCACAAGTCATTTAATGTAAGGGTCACCTTTTTCCCCCTTCTAAGTGACTTGGGCAAAAAGTCACTAGGGGAACACTTCCCTAGGTACAGAAACTAACATTTTGTATCTACTTCTATTATCTACTCTCTTTTGTATTTGCCTTTGGCATTCTCTCGATATCTATGTAATACATTTTGATTTTGAACTTAATGAGAAATCAAATCTGCAATTTATGGTTCTAAATTCTAATTCTAAAGTGATGCACAATTTATCATTGCAATTTGTATCATGTTACATGAACATCATTACATGTATGATTGTAATTTGACAATTTATAATTTGTATCAAATATCAATATGTTCTAGACTTCTAGTTTTTAAAAAGTTTAGATATTTATGTTAAATTTTTTTAATATATATAAAAAAAATTAAAATACACACATATATATAATGTGTCCCCCGTGTCCTATTTTCGGGGTCGCCGTGTCCCGTGTCGAATACTCGTATTTCCGTGTCCTCTGTGTCCCGTGTCATCGTGTCTTGTGACTTAGCTTGAGATTAAACGAGTGAACCAAGCAATGCAAAGGTGTGCAATTTTTAACCCACCTAGCGATAAGAATATCTTGCATGGTGGTGAAAAGGATATCTGATGATGTCCCGTACTTGGGGCACTCATTCTATAACATTCTTCGCAAACTCAATCATGGAGTTCCACCCCTCATAAACCTCTCTTAAGATGGGTTGGTCCATGTCTGTAAACCACAACAAAGAAATGATAGGGTCCATGATCTTAATGGTAAGATCTACCTTCTCCCACCAAACATCATCTAGCACTGTATCCTTGACCTTTTTTGAAGCAATTTGATCTATCATTCTCCAAAAAGACCAAAACTTTGAAATAACCATGGCCCAAAGAGTAGTATTGACCTACCTCAACCTCTTAAGCAAGATGAATGAGGAGGCAAACCGAGAATCTGCAATCTTCAACAATGACAAATTTATGTACTCTATAGATTGTGAGGGCATTAGTATGGTTTTGTACAAAATTGCAAATATGGCCTGCGTCATCAACAAGAGTTCCCATCCATGCCACATCCAAAGCAATAGATTTAAGTGCTAAAGTCAAAGAATGAACAATCACCATCACTAACATTCCTACCTTTCTTTTGACCTTTAGCAGCTGCCCTTAATGATTGAGCCATGATTTTTGTGGTATGAGTGAAGAAAAACACTATTGTAGGAAAAATGACAAATCTAGTTGGCTAGGATGCCTTCAAATCTCTCAAAATGCCTTCCAAATTCATTATTTATCTTTCACCAACACAATACTTGAGAGTTTGAAAATTTATGTTGGATGAAAGTGAAATAAATGAGGCCAAAATTGGTTATTAAACACCCCCCGCATCTCTTTTCAAGTCGCACATGTCCAATACGTCATGACACGTTGGGGCATGTGCCAGACACATGTCCAACACATTTCCTAGCATGATACGTGTCGAACACACATGATACAAGACACATCACCTAAAGGGACGTGTTCGGTTGTCTAGGGAGGGGGTGTTCTACATGGGCCCCTTTTGTTGAATGTGTGGTGGGACATGCTTGATGTTTGATGGAGTTAGCAACTTTTTATGTTACTTTTCCTATAATGTTAGATGTGGTGTGGTGATACACCTTTTCTTTGTTGGGACTTCCCTATGTGATATAACTATATAACATTGTAACATTGGTAGACATTACCTAGAGAAGGATACTTATTTGATGAAGTGAGTAACCTTGTTGATGTATATTATTTCCTAAGTTTGAGTTGGGGGGAGGGTGCTGCATGTGTTTACATGGTGATCTAGCCTTTTCTAAAGGCTTAATGATGTATTAATCCGTTAGTGGTTGTGCGCGCTAGGTTCAAGCCTAGTTTAAGCTCATGTTTTATTATTACCTTAGTACCATTGTGGGGCTTTGCCAAGGAAAACAATTTTATTTCACATGGTACAATACTTGATGAAGTGCACCCCTTCATTGGCACACATGTTGAGGCAAATCATCATATTTTATTATTATTTGCTTGAGTGGAGGGTCCATTCCCTTGGTCTTGGAATTCATTGGGTTGACTTGGTAGGTGGATAAGGTTTATCTTCTTAGAATCTATCCACTTATATATTATTTGATGAGTTGTAACCACCTAGGAGTATTTTATTATTATTTGGAGGGTCAAACATGGTCAAACACCTTGAGGATAAGGTGGTCACACATTGGAGAAAGAAAATTCCTATTTGGGGAGGTTGTTGAAGGTCCCAAGAACTTTGACTAGGTTTGCATGTGAAGCACTCGACCTGTTTGGCACCCTTGCACACTTTTCTATGGGGTTAGGTCGAGCAACCTATTTAGGTCCACATGTGAAAAGGAGATCCTCATTGACATGGTCTTTTTCACATGTTGTGATGGGATGTACCACTCAAGGAAACCCACACATGCTTCATGGAGGATAATTAATGCACAAATGTTCATGCAACTTGTGCACTACACTCACTATTTTGAGGAGGTAGTCGATGAGAACTCTTCTAGGGGGGAATATTTTATTGTTTTCTTCATGCATACATCTTGGAAGGCGCACTTGGAGATTTCTTCTATGTGGACCATGGAGCACATTCTTCTATGTCATGAATTATTTTATTGTATTTCTTGCTCATGCACCTTGGAAGGCACACTTGGAAGTAAACCATTTAGCATCTTGACATGGTCAAAGCCTATTTTTAGAGGAGGCTCTCTCTCTCTCTCTCTCTCTCTCTCTCTCAAAGATATCTTTTATATTATTTCATATTTTTAGGTGAAGCAAACTCTCTTGGAGAGGGATGGAGACCTTTTGACTTTTCAACTTGATTGGGATAAGGCCTGACTACTCTATTATTATATTATTCTTTCATTTGTCATGGAGTTACTTTGGAAATACTGTATTTTATTGTAAGAGAGATGAAGTTACCTTTATAAAAAGGAGCTTTCTCTCAATTCATTAAAGAATTGGTGATTAAAGATTGGGAGTGTGAGAAGAAATAGAAGATTGTAGGAGCTTGGAGATGGCTGATGGAGCACCCTTGTACTATCAAGCTTGAAGATTAATGATTATGTGAGGTATTGCATCTTCTTTATTGCTTGGTAAGTTGGTTATGTTTGTCTTCAATTGTTGTATATTATGTGTAGGAAACCTCTTGCTATCATTCTAATTTGAAGTCCTATTAATGAAAAAAAATCAATTAGGAGTAAAGCAATGTGAGGAGGTTCTCCCTTTTGTTTTCCTTACAGTTACAATTATGTTTTATTTCCTTTCATCTAACAAACTAGTTGTTGAAATGGAATTATAATTCAGCTAAATGTAATAGCACCTTCATACTTTATTGATGAGTGGCACCCTTAGCTCTCCAAGATTAAGTTTCCACACATTAATTTCCAGCAAACTCCAAGGTTAAATGTATCAAATAGTTCTTTGTTCCTGGAGTGCATAACTAAATGATGAATGTATAAAATTAGTTCTTTCATCTATCAAAGTCGAATGTGGCAAACTATCTCTTTCTAGCATATAGCTGACCTCAAAGTAGTTGATTGTGACAAACTAGTACCTTCATTTATGCAATGTTTCATGACTCCATTATCACATAGATTGATAGGCATTGGTCATGTTACCACACAAACCAACATCTTGAGATTGAAAGCCCTAATACCAATGATGGCTTATGGATAACTAAGAGGGGGCCACTGTCACCTCACCAACCCTCTTCTGATGTTTAGGCTAGCTCTTCTCTAGCTCAAGGGAGGATTCCCCTAAATAGGATTACTATGGTTTGGCAATGAAGCACAAGGTGAATTTGAAGAGTAACCCTAGCAAACCAAGGTTTTTTATGAAAGTAAAAGATAATGGTGATGAAGGAAATGGAGACCAGTGTCTTATCAAATAGGCAAATGGGGTCAATCAAGGATAGTAATCTGCCACTGGTATTTGCAACGATGCCTGAAATAATCCCTGTACTTAGCCTTCAAACAATTGGAGATTCCTGGGCTGAATACAGTCTGTGGTGTCCTACTGTGTAAAGGCCAAAACCTTGAGGCTCTGTTGGCAGTTTTTTAAGAAAGGCCAAAATGCAGTTCAATAACAGCGCCCAAGCAGGTCTGTAATGCTCCTTATCTGCTCAGGTCTGTACACTGCTGCCATAAAAAAAATTTGGAGATATATCACTTGCTGCCTGCAATTTGGAAAGGAGAACTGGTTTTTTTAGTAGTGGAACAGACCATCATAATGCCCTGCCTTTTGAACACACTGGGGACCTCCAGAAAATGTGCCATCAAGGTATGCAACCTGTGATTTTAAAGAGAAAATTATCCAAGCGATGCACCTGCTCAGAATCAGCCATGAAATCATACCTAAAGGCAGCCAAGACAGGTTAATAAATACTTGTTGTTATCAAACCTCAGCTCAAGTCGGCTCCAGGAATTTGCCTACACAAGTCGGCCCTTGCCTTTTACTTAGAAGTAGAACAGGTCGGCTTTAGGAAAATTGCCAACACGGGTCGGCTTTCTCATTGATGCTTCTGCCTCATCAAATACATCAAACTGTCGTCCAATGATTTGCTCAAGCATATTCTACAGGTAGCCTGCAAGAATGATAAGGAGATACCTAGAAGGTGATCCAAATCAACCTCAACCTAGGCATTCTCCCCTACTGAATATTATTCTTGTAGATTGCCAGTCAAGTGACAGTAATAATAGTGCTTTCTTGCAGTCGTTTATGAATTACATAACCACTGAAAATGTCCTCCTGGGTTTTGAATCTTGATAACATACTCCAGCCATGATAGTCACAATATAAACCTCCTTTGAGTCACTTTGACACAGCACTAAAACAGAAGTGGAATCTGCATTTGCTAATAGCTTGGCCTATTTCATCAAATTCTTTCCTCTTCTAAACCATCCAAATCCCAGGTCCTGGCTAATGAAATACATGTGAATGATTATATGCTTCAATCACTTCACAAAGAGCCTCCGGAGAGAAGATCTTAGTGAACGTAGTAAGACCTTCATGCTGCTCTCTTTTCATATCAAAGACACAAAGCTGAAGTACTCCATCACTATTGCTGTTTGAATATAGCCCCTTCGCTCTTCTGTTTGTCTTTCTCTGCTGCAAGATGGCTTCACTACCATAAGTCCTTTAGATACAAAAACTCAGCCAATCTGCTAGACCAGATTTGCACGTATATAAGACCCAATGAATTTGGTGAGCTGGGCATAAGTCAGATTTGGAAGAAAGGATGCTGCTGTCACAGATGTTTTAATAGTCCTCAATTCTGCCATATACACAAGCCACTGCCCAGGAAAATTTTGTGATAATCTTCCCTATGAACCAATATAAACCAAAACCCTTGCATCAAGAAACTAGGACATCATCAAGGTATGCCATCAAGATATCCTCAACCATATGATCATATAAGGGTTTTCCCTCATCATTTATTTTCTCAAAATCATCACAAGATGTTTCAAAATTTCCAAAATTTTGAGAAGAAAAACCCACCAAACCCTCATCCTCATGATGAGGGGAGCAAGTGTCCTCACCAAATATGTTTTCAATATCAATATCTTCAAGGGCTTCCTCTTGCACATGCTCTTCTTCTTGATCTTCTTTGAGTCCTTCAAGAACTTGATCCCTTGAAAGAAGTGCTTGTCTCAACCTCCTTAACCCAAAATAAAAGTGGGCCCTAGAAGAAAGGGCCTCCCACACGTGTGGATGCAACTAACATCTTGAGGCATATGTGATCTCCTTAATGCTTCTTGCTGGGCTCAACCAACTCCATACGTGTGGCTTAAAACAAGGAGTTTAAGCAACCTTCCAACAACCTTTGACCAATAAAATGATATAATATGTGACATTTCCTTGTGAAATGTGCCTTGCTAACCACTTTGACCAAGCTTCTAACTAGCTTGAGGAATGTGCTCCTGGAGAATGTAGTACCCAAGAGGTTAGATATTCCTTCTATTAATAATATTTTAATCTCCAAGAAAGGGATGCCTTAGGGAGGTGAGCATTTGATCAAACACCGTGAATTTTAGCTTGCAAATATTGTGAATTATAGCTTGCATATGGACCAAAGGAGGTGAACCCTTGATAATTGTAATGATCAACCTCCAACTGTAAACAAGGCCAAAGGAGCTAGGGCATTTGAACATTAAGCATCCAAGTGTCATAACCCTAGTCAAATCAAAGTCAATCATTCTCAAAGCTAGCGCTTCACAAGGGTTTGATAAATGTGTCATGACAAACTATCCTATGTGTTAAACGTCTTCAAAACCTTTAAGGAGTTCCAACCAAGAACCTTTCAACTTGTTCTTTGTGCAAGAGTCTTCAATTAAATGTGAACAAGGGACAATTGTGCCTAACACCCCCCTCATAATTGATCATTTAATTAATCCAAAGTATAAACCATAAGTACTTTGGTCATTTAGTGTGATAAGGTGCTTTTTCTTCATTAAGTTTAATTAATACACTAAAACCTTAGAAAACCCAAGGTAAAACACTTTAATTAATCCAGTACTTCAAAAGGTGCAATTAACACTTCAAAACATAGGAAGACCCTTAATTGATGGGTTCCCATTCTATTAAATAATCAATTGCATTAATACCTTAGTTATCCATCCTTTTAACCATCAATTAGAGGGCACATCATCTTATGAGCTAGGAAACAGGACACATCCAATTGGGGGATCATGTTTGTATCCTAGGTGTCAAACATGAACACACTAGGACATGTGTCTGACACTTTTTTGGCATGTGTCCTAAAACAAGACACATGTTGAACACGTGCCCTAGACTTGTCACACTCTAAAAAACCTTCTTTCATTGTGTTGTCTCACTTTTAGCTATAGGGAAAGGGCTCTCACGATCTCTCATTGTGCAGATGAAGGGTTGAAATTGAGATTTGAAGGAATTCCAAGTGTTTTGTAAATGTTCTAATTTCTAAAAACTTTGGAGCTTTATATCAATATTTCTTTTTTGTATTTGTAATTTAAAATTATATATGTGTGTGTGTGTGTCCCCATGTCCTATTTCCAGGGTTGACATGTCCCATGTCAAATACTCGTATTTTTGTGTCTTTCCTATCTTGTGTCCTCATGTCATGCGACTTAGCTTATGAGCATTTTAACTTGTTAGGCACACCATACTCATCAATTTAATACCATGAAGACATGAAGACACATCACCCCCTACTTCCTAGCCAACAACCATGGCCACCACTCAACCATGAAGAAGCATTATCTCCAAGCATAAACACAAGTGTACCTCCTACCTATCCAACTATGAACTATCTAACCATGAAATCCTGTAAGCTCGATACTTGTGAAAAAATTCACAAGTGATGTGACAAGAATCACATGTGAGCCTCGTACAAAATCAAGTAGCAAAATGCTTTAACAAGACATTTAAAGACAGACCTCAGTGGCATACACACCACAGTAGAATGGTGCAGCATAGCACAAGAATTGGTCGATAAAGGAGATGGACATATGCATGATGAAAGGAGGCAATCTCAGCAATCGATTTTGGGTAGAAACACTTTACGCTGCAATTTCTTTTGTTGAACAGAAGTCTGACAGAGCCAGTTCATTGTAAAACCCCTCAAGAAGCTGGCTCAAGAAACCTCAAGTAACCAATTTCGGAGTTTTTGATTGCTTGGCATCAAGTAACCAATTTCGAAGTTTTTGGTTGCTTGGCATATGCCCATCTTCCAAATAAGAATAGATTTTAAGTTGGAGGCAAAAAGTAAGAAGTGTATATTCATTGCTTACAGCATTGAATCAAATGCATTGAGTTATGAAGTGGATCGGGTAATTAAGAAGATTGTGATTAGCAAAGATGTAATTTTTTATGAAAAAACCACAAGTACAGATAGTTGGGTGGCAAGATGAAGGTTTGCAGGAAGAAGAAGAAGAAAGTCAACCTCCTATCGCATATAGAAGAAGGGAAAGAGCCAAAGAAGAAGAAAAAGGTAGAATTGGAATTGGAAGAAGAACCTAAAGAAGAAAATCAGCCAAGCAGTTCTCGGCAAAGGCCAAAATATTTTATAAAACACCTCAGGATGCAAAACCAAATGAGTGCAGCCTAGCAAAAGAAGAACAAGGACCAAATCACCCTATCAGGTAAATCTTGCTTCGATGAATGAAGGGGCAAATTCTCATGATCCTTTTTTTATGAAGCTAGTAAGAAACAAGAATGGAGAGATGTAGAGATGTTGAGAGTTTACGCAAAACAAAATAAACATTAAGAAACTTTAAGCATTCTAATGTTTATTTAGTTTAGTCCTAAGGGTTATGTTATAAAGTTGTATTATAAAGATAATAAATTAGAACACTTCTGTATGTCATTGAAAATTGAAGGAATATAAATTTATAATATATCTTTCTAGTCTTTCCACATATTCTTCTCATGTGTATTTTGTTTAACATCTACAGAGGAATAATCAGGATTTAGAGGAAAACAAATTTTAAAGTGATTACATCCAGAGTAGCAAGGTGCAGAAATTGTGTCACATCTATAACATTAATAAACTAAATTGAGAAAAATGAAATCTGTAAAAAATAAAAATTTAAAAACTAATCATAATAATAAAAAAACTTTTGTAAGAATTTATAATAAAATAAATCAGCATAGATCCATCCTAACTTACAATATGAATATGAAGATGGATTGGTGATTAGAAGATGGGTTGGTGATTAGAGAAGGGTGAGCCTCTGAGTTCAAATAAGAAAGGAAAGCAGATTTCAGATAGTTAAGGAACAGGCATGGAGGGGGAGAGGACCCAAGATCCAGGCAAATGTTCATAGGTGGAATCAAATGAGCAGATAACTCACGAAATTGGTATCAATAAGTAACAGACAGGTGGGATTCAGGAAAGGGAGGAAGAAATAGCTAGAAAAAAAACATGCAAAAGCACGTTCAAAGGTCAAAACTTGTCGAAGAGCTACTCTCTATACTGCACTTTAATGCGAAGCAGCCTGCTGGTCCTTCTTCTCAAACGAAGGACTTTGGGGATTAACGCCATGGAAGGTAATTTTATAAGACCTCCCCCAAAAAAGAATAAAGGCAAAAAAAACAAGGGAATCCCTGAAAATATTTGAAGAATTTCTAATAAATTCAGGGTCTCATACATCAACCGATAAAATATATAATGCAATCTCTTAGTGACACGACTACAGCCAAATTTTTTAATGTATGTTATGACTTTTCATGATAGCCATAATACATATGACTGGAATGGCCAAAGCAAACCTGGAAGTATATTGCAGGCGATGTCCAATATTTTATAAGGCAAGCAAAGTGCTGCCTAATTATTTTATTATTAATAAAGTTAGTACCTTTTAATTACCAAAAAAAACCAAGCATAGACTAGTCAATCTACAACACACCAGTGAGTGTAATGATACCCAGAATCACATAAATTACAGTCTACCAAATTAAACTACACTACTGATTGGTTGCAAACACCTAAAAATGCCTAAAGGAGGAGAATTGGAGGGAGTTCATGAATCATTAACAGTCAAAGAATCTTTCGCTGAATTCAGTGTAGAGATTCAAATATTGATAATTGAAATCATCTCAATTCACCCCCATAAGCAAGCCATCGTTATAGGGTAAAAATATAAACATCTTATTTTCGTCTTTCCATTTAAAACTTACTTCGCATCCATGCCAAAGGCTCAGAACTGCAGGACAATTTCCAATATTCAAAACCCCTAGAATTATTGTACAGAAGAATTTTTTCATGGGCTAAGAGCGCAATTGCGGTACTAACCTGTTATCCTGATTGAACGATGCATTAAGCAGCTGACGAGAGACCGACTGGTTCGCCATGGATACAAGCAACCTCAATAACAGTGACAGCACCCCAATTGAATGAATTCTTCAATTTGAGGGAAAGTCGTGGATCGAATTTACACTACCTCTGGCCAGACGGAATAATATATCTGGCCAGACAGAATCACTGCAATCTGATTTTCGCGCAAGCCTCTGTTTTGGAAAGATGGGATGTGGTCTTAAAGGAAAACAGTGTTTGACGGTTAAGTTTGTCATCTCTCATATACTAACTGTTCAGCGGCTAAATTTGAGAGTATTTACCCGTTTTTATTTATGTATTTTAACGTCATATACTAATAATATTAATTTTAAAATCTTAGCTTCATTATTGAGCCTTGTTTAATTTTTAATGGACAATTTCAAAAAGGAAAAATAGTAATAATCTATTTTTAACATTACAGCAATATGTAGGGGAGGCAGGAGGGGGAGGGGTGATCTTTAACCCCGATGGAGATCGAATTATTACTTATTCTTGGAACCTTGGAGTGGAAACCAATAATGTGGCGGAAGCTCTAGCATTGTGGCAAGGTCTAAACCAAGCCATCGAGAATGGAATTCAGACCCTCACGGTGATCGGGGATTCGAGGATGATTATCCACAGTTTAAACTCTCAGAACCTGCCTTCATCTATTCACCTGAAGAAAATTCTTAGAAGAATCCGTCTCCTCATCCCTCTATTCAATGACATCAAATTCTATCATGTCTTGCGTAAAAATAATGCACAAGCTGATGAAGCCGCCAACAAAGCTATACCTCTCGGTAAAGGGATACTCAAAATCAACAATGAACATGTACTGGTTCCAATCCCGTAAAAATATGGGTTCGAACTTTTTTTTTGGAGCCATCCGCTGGCAGGGGCTTCATGACAAGTGGAAAGACTGAATGGCGACGGCTGGGAATTCTAATCACACGCGTCGTAATTACTTTCTATGGGAGGGCTCTTTCTGTCCGGTTCACTCCTCCTCGTCCGCAACTAAATGTACTCTCACCACCTTTCAGAATGATGGCGTCCCTGTCCTTACAGATGACGTTTGGTACCAAACACAGTACGCCGGTACCGAAGCAGTTACGCAGTAAGATCTTCATAGCTAAAGAAATCTTGCAACCTCCTCTCGTCGGGCGTGTGAAGTCTTTTCCCCATCAGCATCGTGATTTAGGTTCTCTAATCTCCAAAGGATTAGGGCTCACAAGACCTGCACTCTGTGATATGGATAGTCGGAGCATTGATTACCTTAAGGCTCCCTCTCTCTGCAATGAATTAATGAATTTATGGAAGGGTACGGGAATAAGGAACGCAAGTGCGAATATGGGGTTAAATAGGAGCCCCCACTACTCCAATTCGAAAGCTCTTGATGACCATGAGAATGAGCCCAGCATCCCTCAGTCTGCTCTTCTCTGGTCCGCTCTGAACGCAAGAACCGGCTCCTCGCTGAAGGTGGTAGACATTGGCCTTTGGAATCTCCGCATTCTGATTACTGGTCTCTGGAAGCTCCCCCAGGGAAGCAATTGGAAGGCAATTGACATTATGGCTCATTCAGAGGACTCGGCGGCGTCTTCCCCAGACCCGCTCTTGGAAATTGAAGCAGATATAAGGATCCTTCGAAGGCGCGTGCGCAGACAGGGGGAATTCATTCGTGAACTGGACGTGCAGGGAGGGCTCCGGTTGGATAGGGTGGAAGACGAGATCGGCAACTCGAGAGCAGAATTCGCTGAAGCTCTTGAAAGGCTGGAGACGAGGGTTACCGCCGCCATAGACAGCATGAATCACAGGCTCGATAGGATGGAAAAAGGTTTAGCGAGGCTGCGGGATGCTGCTGGCAAGACCTGCGATGAAGGGCCATCTTCCAGGGACAAACCCCGACATCATAAGTCTTCCTTCTAACTCTGCTGTTACTGTGTTTTCTGTTCTGAAAGTCCTGTTTTTGTTAATACACAGGCATTTTATCTTGATAGTACTGGTCTTAAAAACTAAGGTCTCTCCTGCTTAAGACAGACTCGATCTGCTCCAAATGTCAGTTTCTATGGTAGATAGGCTTTGAATTACTATTTACAGACCTTGATGTTGTAATTTTGCTCATGGCTCTGCCACCCTTTTTCTATAAAAACTAACCGTTTGTGTCAAAAAAAAAACATTACAGCAATATGTATGAGATCCCCTTGTTTGTGGGATAAGGATCCTCTTTAGATTTGAAACTACGGTTTTTTAGGAGGAAACACATATTCTTAATAGCTAAGCCTTATATATGTGTGTGTGTATGTGTGTGTTGTGATGCCATCATTTAAATAAAAACTATGTTCATGTTTAAATAGAAACTGCAATTTAGTATAAGTTAATCAACTTTTCATACCATAATCATAAGAAGACCATTGTTTAAATGGAAATTGCATTCTATAGTAGAGTTAGTCATCCTTGTATACCATAATCAAAGGGAGGAGTTATGGATTTATAAGGGCATGTATTGACCCCCTACTCCATGCATGTTTTAGCTTGTGTGCATCTATTTTCCTTTGGGTCATTTGGATGTTGGTCTACCATCACCAAGCCAACTGACAACAACAAGTACAAGTGCATGTCTCTCTTACCCCCTTAAAATATGTGTTTCAACTAACCATAGTTGCCCATTTCTTTATTATAGATACTATGATCCTTAGTATTATAAATTTATGTTGTTTATTACTTCCAAACATGCAGGCTAACATTAAATGATCTATTCCAATTAAATATAAAAGTAAATTTTAAGTAATTTGTTATTTGGTTTTCATTATGATTCGGACTCAAAAGTGATTTAAAGATTTTATGGATCTTTCGCCTTCCAAGCAATAGACCTAGGGTTCGACTTTGATAGACACATCTCTTGTTAATCCACAGATGATCAATTTTAGTGTTGTATCTTGAAATAAGAAACAACTTTTACCTTCCAAGCAATAGACCGAGACACACTCAAAGAATTTCAATGTTGAGAAATCCAAAGACAAATCGGTTAAAAACAAATTATGTTGCGAGGTTCATTTATTGAGATTGAACTTTTAAATTTTCAATTAAAAATAACAACATTCTCGTTTCAAATTTCATTCCATCCATAAATTCTATAGTTGCATGTTGCCTAGTTGCAGGCTCACTAAGGTGGGGCTGGTGATTCAACATACCTCCAACACCACTTGTGCCCCGTGTTGACATGCACTCAATGCATTGTATAGCAAGTCGAGGAGCACTTATTTCAATAACAAAAATGGGTGCTCACCCACATAATGCAAACATACAAAGGTGTAGTGGCATTGAGTAGGAATGAATTTTAAAAATTGTATCATTCTAAATTGTCAAACTTGCAATTAATAACTTTTCTAGTTTTTAATGGCGTAGCTTGCTTCACTTGTCTTTATAAAGAATTGCTAATTGCTTGGAAAGTGAGCCAAGGGCCCTCTCCCCTTGTAGTTTTTGGTTCATATCCATTATTTGGCTAGAAGCTTGGAACAATGGTAGACTGGGAGTGCCCACCATGTTCCAATGGTAGATTCATAGTGCCTGCCATGATATGACACATGATGTAGGGCACATCAAATATTTTGTATAACTTGATGATGTTATGTTAAATGCAACTTCATGATAATTTTATGTTATGTATTTTATTGAAAATCATAAAACAATGCACAGGCATGCCCATCTTGTACTAAAACAAGAATTTAACACAAATACATATAATACATAATATTTAAATGATGGGCAAAAATAAATATTAAACATAATGCAAAGGGTGGTTTTAAACACAAACCCATCATAAAAATTTTACTTGATGGGTAGAGGTTCTCATAAAATTTAACCCCTGGTTGACGGTGTGTTATTACAATCTTGGGGGTGCTTCATGGGTCTATTGGTTACCCGATGTGTTTCTTAATTTGGGAAACTAGTCGTTAATTGTGTGGTATAATGCTCTTGAAGTGCGCTTTGTGAGTCTAATGGTTATCTGTTGCATTTCTTAATTTAGACCATGCTTTTCTTTTTTTAAACAAATATTTTTCTTAAACACTTAGGACTCATTGCCTAAACCATGTTATTTAAGTCTTTCAGTGATTGTGGGGCCTAAGAAGGGTTGGAATTTGAGGATCAAAATGGCAATTCATCAAACATAGTTAAATCTTTTAGCTCTTTATTTTCATAAATGCGGTTAAAAATTTTGGCTCTTTATTTTCATAAATGCGGTTAAAACTTTTAGGTATTTATTTTTATATAATTTCCTAGTCGTTATTATTTTTCTTAGGCATTAAATATGTTTGAAGTTTTAATCATTTTCTAAGACATATTTCTATTTGTTGTTGTAAGCTGTGAGCAATGAGTAGTGCAACATTGAATTCAGATTTATTCTTCACATCATATTTAAATAGTAGCATTATTAATTATTGGCCTATAGCCCAAATCAAGTTATTTGGTGGCTCATTGTTATGGAGGTTTTATTTACCTAATAACTCTCATCGACCACCAATTTGCATGGAAAATGTCAATTTGCAATGTTGATTTGAGTCACATTTATGATTGTGATGTTATTGAATCCTGCATGCAATGGCACAACCTACAAGGCTCAAGTAATACATGATGATTCATGAATTCCTATTGTTCTTATCTTTCTTATTTTCTTTGAAAATTGTATTTGACCGAGAGCCACGAGTGACCATTAAAAAGGGTATGTATCCATACACCACTAGGTCAATTGTGTTCCTATTCCTATAGAATGGTCTATGAGACTTGCATCACTAAAAGCAAGCCACAATATTATAGCTTAAATGTTGAACTTAAGACAGAGTGTGCTTAGGAAACAACTTTGTCAAGGGATATACATTTTCCACAAGTTCATGCATGATGAAGGAAGAGTGGAATAATGTGACAATGAGACAAAGTAGTCAAGTTGGCTCAGTAGAGGGAGTAGCAGAGAAAGAAAAGGGAAGGGCAAAGGCACCTAGAACAACAACTTATCCAACACGAGATCCAAAAGCTACCATTTAATCACCACCATCATCTTTAGGGAAATACTGCAACGAACACAAGCATAAGGTACTTAGTGGTACTTAGCCATTTCTAATGCTCTTTAACAACTAAGTTTTGTCAGAAAAAATATGTCCTTCCCTAAAATAGTTTTGTACATCAATGGGTTGCCTGATCCGAATCAGGAGGGATGATATCCATAAGAATTGAATGCTGAGAGAGGATGAGAGAACATATAGAAATGCTAAGAAATTCATACAAGGAACATTGGCATAAACACATAAATGAAATACACCATGAAAATACAAGAGAGAGTTGGAGAAGAAGGATCCCATTAAGATGAACCATTACATGCAATGAGGCCACTTTGGGACCTCTTCTTCCCGATTATAACTTTCTCCCTACTACCTTTTTATGAGGTGTCTTGTTGACAATGTCAACTTTGACTAACTAACTCCGTTAATTATATGTTCATCATGTTCCCTTTTACACTTAACAAAATATGGCTAAAATTTTACATTCAAGCTTAGACTATATGCCCCCCCAAGATTTGGATCAATCCCCCCCCTTAATAAATGATGGTCCCCATCTTTTCACCAGGAAAAAAAAATAAGACCATGTTATGTATCGTACCAACATGTTTATAGTTGTCATTTGCTAATGAAAATCAAGGGTTTTGTGTGGTTTACTCGTAATCGTGGGTTTGTGGATGACCCATAACGGAAATGGCAATGACAAGATTAGTATTGGTCCCGAATTAACGTTGGGGAAGTTTACATGCCCGATAAATTACATTTATATAAAATTACAATGAGATTTAATACATCCAAAATTTAAAAAAACTCCAAAAAAAAATTTAACTTTTGGTGGAGTTGATGTCTTGTTGCAAATTCGTTCATAACTATGGCTATGGGAAACCAAATTGAAATCCTCCGAAGACCCATTTGAGATATCATAATGATATTTTCATTAGTATATGGAAAAAAATTTGCAGTGGCTTGTGGAGTGAGAAAATATGTGCTAAATATGAAGGTGCATGTGGTCATACTATTTTACAAACATGTGTTTCTTCAATCATAGATATCTCTCAAACTAGGCAACAAAATGAAATTCCGTGAAATACCCATATTATCTTATGAAAAAATATTTTCGATGAGTTGTGGTAGAGCCTCTAAAATGCTCTGTGCAAGTTACAACATCTATTTGAAGTTTGCAAAAGCAATTCAACCTCTAATTCATCCATCATTATACTTCTATGGTGGTCGTACAACTATGGTTGGAATGAGGTTGACCTAGCTTCAATATACATGCAAAAGGAAGTTTAAGCTATGCCATGGCCATATAAAGATGAAATAATTCTCGATCTGAGAGTGTTGAGAGTAGAAGGCCACAAAGGATGCCAAGGGTTTTTAGAACAACATGGGTTGTTGTATAGATCATGGAACCTCCGACTGTAGTGTAGAAACTTGATAAGATTTATAAAAATGTTGCAGATCAATGGATGTAGTGAAATCCATGTATGATGCTCCTACAATGGCAAATGAAGATCCGAGGGTAGAAATCCCCGTAGTGCTTGTGGACCAACTATGATGCTTACAGTGTATGGCCCAACAAATGGACTCTGAGAGTGCCAAAAGGAGGTTGTATATTCTTGCAAATATCTGAACCCGAACTATTGTTAAGTTTATACGCTGCAATAACTTAGATTCCTACTTCATTAGCATTTAATACATCTTCACAATAGCAGCATAAAGAGGATCGCTGAAAGATACACAATCACAAGGTACACAACAATTTATCCGGGGAAACCCTCAAGGGGAAGAAAACCCAACAAAACTTCCTCAATATAGATTACCAAAGTACAATGCCCAAAGAAATAAGTCTCATAAGAAGAGAGACAAATCCAAACTCTAGAGCCAAGAACAATCCTCCTCCTCCTTTGCAAACTTCCTCTCTCCTCTAGTGCGCAATGCTTGAGTGAGTGAATGGTGCAAATGAGAGAGTGATACTCTCTATTTATACTTTACTTTTCACTTGACCTTTTAACCTAACTAGGCCGACCTCACTAATTTGACTGGGCCGACCTCTCTAGGAAAACTCAAAATAGTATTTCTATTACATTATTTTGGGTACTATTGACCCGACTTACAATGGGGGTTTTACCTCGTGACTTTTACATGACCCTTTACATTAATGACATCTCCCGAAGGAGGAATAATACAAGTAGAATATTTTTCGAAGTTACATTATTTCAACACTCCCCCTTAACAAGAAGGGTATTCTACTAACAACAACAACAACAAGTGTGGATCTACACAATATCATAGGAAGGAGGGAGGCAGAGGCATCATCTGGAACATTGGTTGGTACATCTATAAATCATTGGAATTTCTTCAACAACATCAATATCAACAATTGAACGGCTTGCTGTAACATCATCAACTGCAACACGAAGCTGGAACATCATCATCATCAGTATCGTTATCTTCAATACAGAGTTGAAGTATCATCATCATCATCTTCAATACATAGTTGAAGTATCATCATCATCATCTTTAGTACATAGCTGAAGTATCATCATCATCATCTTCATTACAGATTTGACGTATCATCATCATCAGTTTATGAATACTGGAACAACATCATCAATCATCAATAAGTGAATACTGAAACAACAACATCAATCAACAATAAGTAAATACTGAAACAACAACATAAATCCACAACCAACATGATCCTTCCTTTCGAAATTACGGGATCAAGTTCAACAACACTGGTGATCCTTCCTTTCGAAACTAGGTATCATGGACAATCCTTCCTTTCAGAACTAGGGATTCAGTACAACAACATTTGGTGATCCTTCCTTTCAGAACTAGGGATCATGGACAATCCTTCCTTTCAGAACTAGGGATCATGGACAATCCTTCCTTTCAGAACTAGGGATTTAGTCCAACCACATCTGGTGATCCTTCCTTTCGGAACTAGGGATCATGGACAATCGTTCCTTTCGGAACTAGGGATTCATTCCAACAACACTAGTGATCCTTCCTTTCAAAACTAGGGATCATGGACAATCCTTCCTTTCGGAACTAGGGATTCAGTCCAACAATATTGGTGATCCTTCCTTTCGAACTAGGGATCATGGACAATCCTTCCTTTCGGAACTAGGGATTCAATCCAACAACTTTGGTGATCCTTCCTTTCAGAATTGTGGGATCTTGGACAATCCTTCCTTTCGGAATTACGGGATTCTAGTCCAACAACTCTGGTGATCCTTCCTTTCAGAATTACGAGATATTGGACAATCCTTCCTTTCGAAATTACGGGATTCTAGTCCCACAACTTTGGTGATCCTTCCTTTCAAAATTACAGGATCTTGGACAATCCTTCCTTTCGGAATTACGGGATTCTAGTCCAACAACTCTGGTGATCCTTCCTTTCAAAATTACGGGATCTTGGACAACCCTTCCTTTCAGAATTACAGGATTCTAGTCCAACAACTCTGGTGATCCTTCCTTTCAGAATTACGGGATCTTGGATAATCCTTCCTTTCGGAATTACAGGATTCTAGTCCAACAACTCTGGTGATCCTTCCTTTCGGAATTACAGGATCTTGGACAATCCTTCCTTTTGGAATTACGGGATTCTAGTCCAACAACTTTGGTGATCCTTCCTTTCGGAATTACGGGATCATGGACAATCCTTCCTTTCGGAATTATGGGATTCTAGTCCAACAACTCTGGTAATCCTTCCTTTCGGAATTACGGGATCTTGGACAATCCTTCCTTTCGAAATTACGGGATATTAGACAATCCTTCCTTTCGAAATTATGGGATTCTAGTCCAACAACTATGGTGATCCTTCCTTTCGGAATTACGTGATCTTGGACAATCCTTCCTTTTGAAATTACGAGATTCTAGTCCAACAACTCTGGTGATCCTTCCTTTCAGAATTACAGGATCTTGGACAATACTTCCTTTCAAAATTACGGGATTCTAGTCCAACAACTCTGGTGATCCTTCCTTTCAGAATTACGAGATCTTAGACAATCCTTCCTTTCGGAATTACGGGATTCTAGTCCAACAACTCTAGTGATCCTTCCTTTCGGAATTACGGGATCATGGACAATCCTTCCTTTTGGAATTACGGGATTCTAGTCCAACAACTCTGGTGATCCTTCCTTTCAGAATTACGGGATCTTGGACAATCCGTCCTTTCGGAATTACGGGATTCTATTCCAACAACTCTCGTGATCCTTCCTTTTGGAATTATAGGATCTTGGACAATCCTTCCTTTCGAAATTACGAGATTCTAGTCCAACAACTCTGGTGATCCTTCCTTTCAAAATTACGGGATCTTGGACAATCCTTCCTTTCAAAATTACGAGATTCTAGTCCAACAACTCTGGTGATCCTTCCTTTCAAAATTACGAGATCATGGACAATCCTTCGTTTTGGAATTACGGGATCATGGACAATCCTTCCTTTTGGAATTACGGGATTCTAGTCCAACAACACTGGTGATGCTCAGACAATCCTTCCTTTCGGAATTACAGGACCCAATCTTTATGGAGCTACCACTATAGCACACTGGACGATCCTTCCTTTCAGAATTACGGGATCATTGTCTACCACTCACATCTCAGACAATCCTTCCTTTCAGAATTACAGGATTTTAGTCTAAGGATCAACATTTAAGACTATCCTTTCTTTCGGAATTACGGAATCATTGTCTAAGGATGATCAATCCCAATTGCGCCACCATAGTATCATCAACACTACTCCCCCTTTCGAGGGAATTCCTTACGGACTACACCAAGCTTGTCACGGAAGTGCTCCCCAAACTTCACACGAGACAGAGGCTTAATCAACACCACGGGGGCTTCACTATAAGACAATAGAATATCACGTTCGTTCATATTGGGGGTATTAAATAATCATGAAAACCAAAAAATTATTTTGCTTATATATTAAGGGGCAAATGGGTTTTTTATTTAATATAGCAATACAAAAATACTTTGGGGTATATTTTATATGGGCGGGTTGACAAATATCCACAAAATGGCAATGAGGCAAGGCTCGAGCTTACCAGAGTCACAGGGAAATCGCGTTGCTTGAGGCCAGCGTTTTGTGGTGAAGAGGCAAGGGTTGGCAAGGGCAGAGTTGCAGGGAAATTGCATTGCTTGAGGCCAGGGTTTTGTGGTGAAGAGGCAAGGGCTAGAAAAGGCAGAGTCGCAGGGAAATCATGTTGCTTAAGGCTAGGGTTTTGTGGTGAAGAGGCAAGGGCTGGCAAGGGCATGTTGGAGGTCAGGGTTTTCCACGACATCAAGGTGGGCGGATCTCTCATTTACATTTTGATTGAGTCGAATCGCTTTCTCCTGGAGTAATTAATGTGATGTTGCTTTCAATATACTGAAGGATAAATTGGTAAGTGCACCCATTCTAGTGTTTCCTAACGGGGATGTTTAATTTTAGGTACATGTTGCTCCATCGGGTTGGTTTCGTGGTGAAGAGGCAAGGGCCCAGTACGCAGATAAATCATGGAGAAATCACGCGTTGAGGAGGGGTTTCGGCATAGTTTCGGTTTCGTGGTGAAGAGGCAAGGGTTTCCAAGGTTTTCAATGCTCTGTTGTGGCTTTGATACTCTTTGGTTAGTATTTTTTGTGCTATGATATGCTTCTTTGGCAAAATCATTTCCATAATTTAGTCTGGATCTATTAATAGGGATGCTACCGAAGCTGTCATGTATGGATTGACTCAATTTCGATCTCGAACTACTGATAATAGAACCATAATACTCATAATCAATCTTGATGATCAATACCATGGACTTAGGGTTATCAAATTCCTAAATGGTCTTTAATTATGTTTGGAACTAAAATCCTCCAACTCTTGAAGCAATAGGTTAATATGGGTGGGAATGGAGGGCATTGCTACCACCACACTACCACAGGCCCTATGGGCTTGGTTTATGATGGTTGTTGAATGGGATGATTGATGGCCTTGGTGGGAATCATGCTCAAAATGTAACCACCTGCATTTGCTTGGGAGTGCTGTCGTGCAAGAAACTAAAGACCGAATCCAACCAGTCTTTCAGGTCCTTACCCAAAAAAATCAATCATGTTAGAAATAGGAGTTGTGAGTAAAACTAACCATTTCAAGATTACTAAGGCTTAACCAACCTCGATTTCGGAACCAGACTCTGAAGTAGCATGTCCTTTTCCCACATTGTGTTTTTTGAAAACATCTTCCTTCTTTACTACATTTTTGGACCTAGTAGCTCAACTAGTGATCTTAGGTAGAATGTAGGTGGTTTCATGCACCGTCTTGGACTTCTTAACCCCCATCCACAAGCAAAATTCCTTGGAAAATACATGCTTTTTCAAATAGTAGGGCATGGCCATGGAATGGAATTTCTCCAGGTCTATTGCACATCGTCACACAGAGGTGTTATCCTTGTTCATACCGAACCAAATATTTCCTACGTGTGCATCTAGGAGCACCTATGGGATTCTCAAAATAGGGGTGGTGACCACAATTAGTTGGTCATACCACTTGCTGAAAGTGGCATCACTAAAAATGTTGTTTTATGCATCCTTCCAACTTTTCCAAGGGCGAATTAGAGTGCAATGACTCATTGGTTGGGTTTGGGATGGATCTCTCGGCCTTGTGGAGGCTTTCATTTCCGCATAGCAGAGGAAACCAACAAATACCAAAAACTGAAGTATGTCGATGAGGTGTGAACATCAACACATGCTTGCAAAAACTTGTCCATCAAAAACTTGCACAAGTTTAACTTAACCCATTGCACATAGAATTCGACCATGGATAGGGTGTCAAGGGTACACTCTTCATTAGTGTACATGTAAATGAGGTGGATAATGATCAGCTAAAATGCACATTGAACTCAGTGGTTATTTATTAAATATATTATGGTGCCTTGGCCCCCTTTCTCGGTTCCATGCCTATCATATAAGTTGGGCTCATCATTCTTCTGCACATGCTCCCTTGATACTAATTGAAATGCTTTGGAGAGATATCCCCCTTCCATAGACAACCCTATTAACAAGTGGATATCATGTAGATGAATAGGTTAAGTGTGTTCCATCCATAGACTATGGCCATGCACCCTACTGATAATAAATTTAGTGCAGTAGGTTACTTCCCCAATTGTGTCAAAGACTAGTAGGACGCGTGGCATTGTCAAAGTAGATTTCCAAAGTGGCATGAATCTTAGCTTCCAAAATGTGGCAATATTGCCTGACTACAATGGGAAATATTATAAGAATACCTCTAGTTCCATATTACAAAAGAGATCACCATTAGTAAAATCATTGTCAATTGATTGGGTCTGCTTGACTTTCCCTTGCAAATCTTACATCACCTCAACCCGTGGGTCAAAAAAATCGTTGGGATGACTTCTTTTGACCTTGGAGAAGTATTTGAATCTGTAGCCTTATTGTTTGATGATTTACCCTTGGTTGTAACCCTTCCTTGATACATAAATTGAAATGGAAATCGTGGCATGAAACTCTTAAAAATCTGCTTGACAACTATAGGGTCTCTTATGGCTCTAGGGTGATCGATAACTATCACATAAAAATCATACTGAGAAATGAAATAAAGTTGGGGTCATTTAATGACTCTTTCTACATCAATGACTTGAATTTACCACTACATTTAACCAAATGTGTGAAGGATTCTATGCTAACAAACATTTAAGTGTTATCCACCCAAATGCTTGACAACTCATCATCTTTTTGTTCATATTTGTTAATGCTGGCAGCCTGTTGGGTTTTGTCTATTTTTCCATGTTTCTAATGTCCTAAGGTCAAGAGACTTAGTGGTATTTTTCCCATGTCAATGTTTTCAACATTGTTTCTAATTGCTTAGTTTAGTTTATTTGGAACACATTTGGAAGCTTCTTTGTCAGAGCCTCCTAGTACAATTCTATCCAAGCATGTTAGAAATCATTTTTCTCAATACAGAGATTTGCAACTGGCTATTATCAACCCTTACAATCCTTATACTAATTCCATGCCTGTTTAAAATGAACACTTTCTAATTACTTTGTGATGATTCGTAATTCATTTTGCACAATTGTGGAGCTTCCCTGTATATCCAATCTCATAGTAAAAGCGTACAATGCACTGCCAAAACATAATGCGTACTAACCTTTTCACATTAATAAAAATGTTGCAGCTTCCCACTACAAAAACATTAACATAAACTAGAATTCTGTCAAATCCTGGATTTGATAAAAAAAGATTATCCTCCTTTAGAATCAAACATGCACATAATATTTTGCCTCAAAAAAACATGGACTGTATGCATACCCCTAACTGTATGCAAAATTAGGAACACTATCTACAAAGATTATTTTTAAACTTGATAATAGATATCAACCAACTCCTACAACTAATAACCATAAGACATTCAAAACTATGATTATCATAGAATTAAAATCATAGCCCCATTAAAAGTGAAATAGATAATAGTCCGAGTATTGGGGTCATGATTGGAGGACAAGGGAAAATTTGCTTCTTTGCTAACAAGCCAAGAAACTGCGAGACCAACAAAAATTGCACATATAAGCATGCTTTCCCCTGAAAAAGAAATATGCATCTTTCAGAAGATAGTTATTCAATTTTAATAAGAAGCAAGGCATTGATGCTATTATTACAAATGGAATTGGAATATACCTGATCGCCAATATTGAGGGTACAACATCACCAACAACAAGATCAAATATGGAAACTTTACATCTTGTTCCACCTCTGATCACCTAAAAAGGCAATGCAGAAATAGTGTCAAAACATAATACTCATTACCAAATCTCAAGAAATCCACATATGTGTAGAGACACATGTATTTACAACAAACTTAAATGACACAGAGAGTTTGTGATAGGAATATGCACCTGAAGTTGAATGCTTCTCTTCTCTTCATTTAGATTTTGGAACTAGAGATGTTGTTTGTAATCACTGATTGCTGCAAATTAAGAGGCATAATTAGAGATTTTCAAACATATGACAAATATTTTCAATGCCTAAATGATGATTATTTTCCAGACATATTACTGTTTCAAAATATTAATAAGAGTTTATCACATGTTGTATTATATTCTAGGGCCATAACAATAGTCTTTTTCCTCCTTTTTTCAACAATAAAAAATCTACTATGACTGAAGATAACATCAACGTGTGGGCTATGATTCATAATCCAACTAGTTGGCTATGATTCACAATCTAACTAGCTGAATGTAGAGTTTTTGCAAAACAAGGACATAATAGACATCCCTAAATACCTACCACATACCTTTCATCTGAACTTACACGCTTCCCTTTCCTGCAACTCTCTATTCTTCTTTGCCTCACAAGATAACAAAATCAATGTTGGATATGTCCTCTACAAAATCAGTATACCAATTTTTTTCAATTAGTAAAATGATGTTATGCACCCAAGTCAATGTACCAAACTGTCTTCTTCCCATTGGCCCTTTATTGCTTGTCACAAAAACATATTTTCTTGTCTTTATTTTCGATTGAATTGGATTATTTCTTCCAAGATTGATCTTCAAAAAGAGGTCCTTGGTTTTGTTTTTCATTCCACCACCTTTTTCGACAAAACTTGGCCTTATGCTCTTTCTTACAAAAATAAAAACATCTTATACCTTTCCTAGGATTTTGAGTATATGATTCAGCACATTTGCTGCCATCTTCATGCCCATATTATACTTGCCTTTGAACTGTGTTTTTAAGGCCACCTTTTATTCTCTATTCACACTACTACTATCAATTTTCTTTGACCTCCTTTCGTTTTGCAAAAGTTTGTTTCTCAATTTCTCAAATGTCATATCAACCTCTTCAAAGGCTGTATTCAAAATTTCAATGTTTCAACAAAATTTTCATATGAAGGCAGTAGGTTTCCCAACATAATTATCACCATATGCTCATCAACTTATCTATCAATTGCTTTCAAGTTTCAATTGATCTAAAATATCTTTGATTTTCAATTAATGATCCTGAAGAGAATCATATTCCTCCTTTATATGGCATTTCATGCATGTTTCTCAAATGCCTCCAAATCCTGAGAGTGTCATCACTGTCTTGCACATTAGGCACCATCACATCACTAACTGAGAGCTTGATAAACATCACAACCACCCTATTTATTGTATCATACTCAATGTCATACTCAATCCGAGCCTCCTTATCTATTCCACTTTGTGCTTTCTTTCCCAATATAATTATGTCCAAGCCCCTGTACTAAAAAATTGAAACCATCCTTTGTTTCTAAGTGTGAATTTTTTTTATGTCAACCTCTAATTTCCTTTCAACATGGCATGGTATAGATTGACAATTTTTAAAGGTTTAAACACCAAAACAATTTACCTCTTAGTTGTTGTTTTTACTTAGCATAGGTTGACAACTACTTCTATCCCACGCACCAACATAATCAAGTACAACCTTAGGTATACTTTAATAAAATACCCTGTTGTCCACAACTTACTTCTTATGGGTTGTCCATGTTTTACTTTTGTGTTGTCCATGATTTGGTCATTTTTTCCTATGAATACCCTACATAAAATTGCTTGCTACTGTACCTAATTATTTTAAACAAATAAAGCCTGCCACTGATCTCTGTCTATAAGTTAAATATTTATTTGTATAAATATTATTTTGTTCAGTACAATTAAGTTTCTACAGGTAGTAAGGTGGCCCTAAATCATAACAATTAAATCTCTATAAATCACACTTAGCTCTTGTTGAAGGTCAGCTTGCTTTTCTTCTAACTCATGTGTAAGCAATCCTTCGGCCTGTCTCTTATCTCTAGTAGTCCCAGGGATTTGTTCACTTTCGCCTTAGCTTCATCAATCGAACGCTGATACCATGTCAAGTTTGCACGCTAGAATTTTCAAAGGAAGCACATTGATAAATGAGATAGATAATAATTTCCTGATTTTGTAGTGATGCAATGTCTTGAAACATAGTAGGGTAGGTAGGAGTATGTTACATAGCTCCTGAATGCCTAATCATCTAAAAACTCAATAGTTTTTAAGTCATGAATACTTCATTTTATTAAACTCTACCTAATTCTATTATGACTTTATTATGTGCCTAAAGTATGCCTAGGTATGATTATGACCATTATAACATCTAATAGGGCACTACAAGCAGGATTTTAAGAGTTTGTGAAGAAAACTAGTAGAGCCATTAAGAAAGGTGTGATCAATGCAAAGAGAATGTAGGGAGGAAGTGCCTCCTTAAACATAAGTTATTTCAAGTGTAGATGTCATATTCTTGACAATCAAACTTGAACTTTTTGCAAGTTTCCAAGGAAAAGAAAATTGGGCTTGATACTATCCTTCTGAAGTGCATCAATGGGTGCCTACAAAAAAGTATCAAGTCCTTGAGTGGTTGTCAACCTAGTCGTGGTGGAAGACAAGGTGATATACCTAAGTACATGTATGCTAATATTCATATTCCTTCAGTATGACCCCCAAAAAATGTTCTTGGAAGATATGTGGCTAACCAAGAGCAACCCAAAGGATTACCTCATTATGGTCTTCATGAACAAAGGGGAAAGCGATTAGAGTTGATAGGGAGGAATCTATCTCACCCATTTTCTTTGAATAAAAGATTCTTTTGACTATTACTAATAACAAAATATGTACATAAATGGAGTTATACCCCAAAATCAAAGCGCGTTGTTGCAACTGTAGACTCCACTAGTAGTAGCAAAACTCAAAATTGGGTTGTCTAATTATCCCTTGTCCTCCAATCATGACCCCAATACTCTGAACCAAATCTCCAAGCACATGAAGATATGCACCCTGAACATTTATATTTAAATGTGAATGAATGTCTTTCTGCACCTTTCTACTTGTGTCCAATTCATAATCTAACTTGAATTTATTACTCTGCAAATGCCTATTTTCAACATCTTTCAATCCATTACAGCCAAGGGTCTCCCCTGCATTAACGGAATGACCATTATGTTCATCCCTTTCTACATCAGAAAGCAAAGGCTTTTTCAGTTCTGTTTTGTCTTGACCGTCAGCAGTGCATATCTTGAGATCTTCATGCTTATGGCCATGGTCATGACCATATTCAGTACTGCCACTATGTTCCTATGCATGTCTGTGCTTAGCCTGTTGTTGATTACCTTTTCCCTCACCATGCCAGTGCTCTTCACCATGACTCTCACTCTGACTATGATTGTGATCATCCCCGTGATCACTATGACCAAGTAAAAAAATCATGCCAATATTAACAATAAGCCCAAATGTAGCAACTATAAACATGAGGCAGCCATCAACTGCACTTATATTGTGAAGTATTCTATCAATAGCCTCATATATGAGAATTCCAGTGAGAAGCCAAATAAGTTGAATGGATAATAGTGCAACTAAAATTTCAAGTCGAAAAAACCCATATGTCTGATGAGGTGTTTCTTCCCATCCTGATGCCCATATTGCAAACAAAGAAATTGCAAATCCAGCAACAACTATTAGTAAATGTGCAACATCAGTTAAAATTGCCAAACTGTTAGCTTTTATACCACCGACCACCTTTACACTCATGAAAACCATACAAAGTATCACAGCAGTCCAGAGCTTTCTAATTGATGTTGATCTTGTCCTTGCATCTGCAGCACAATTACCCCCATCTGAAAATCCACAACATGTGCCACAAGACATACTGTCAACAATTGGCCTTGCAACAGGTGCTTCCACAATTGCTTCATCTCCTTGGCTTTGCTCAGACCCAGAATCATAATATCTACTAGACATATGAAAAATAACACAGAAGGATCAGCATTGAAAAGTCTCTAAAATAATTTCTAGGGGGGAGATTTTGAGTATCCCTTTATGGACATTAAACTTCCAAAATTAAAATCAGAGATAAGGATATGTTTCCACGTCATTTTACAGTAATGTTACAAACAGAGGCAATAATCCAAATCTGTAATCTTTCCAGCGTAGTTTCATAATCAAAATATTAACTCCAAGAATTATCTTTGAAACTTAGTTGTGTTTAGGGAATCCCCTAGAGTGCTAAAGTCATAAATTTTTTGAGTATAATTCAACAATTAACAATCATTAAAGTCAGAACTTTTGTGAGTATAATTCAACATCGGTAAATATGCTAAACCCATAAAAAATTCACCAAAAAATTTAATGATTATGAGCATCATTTGAAGGGAGAGTTTCTATGTTTTTTCATGTCTTGTTTTGATCACCTTTTGATCTTCTGCAGGTACGTTGAAGTTGACTCTTCAGTTTGGGGAGGGCTATTTGAATAAGCCACTGACATTACATTTTGTTTCAAGGTGTTTCATCTCGATAGTAAGATTTCTTCATCTTTTTTAGAGATTTGAATTGAAATTGCATACCTTGCTTCCTAGCTCTTTGTTTTATTAATGAAGTAATATGCATGTGTAAATTTGAATTACTTTTTTTTCATTTATTTATGGATGCACTCACCTCATTTCGTAGCCATATTATATCCAAACTTTTGAAAAATTTGTTATAATTTTATTCATTTCTTAACCAACTAAAGGGTACACATGGATGGAAATGTAGATGGATCCAAGTGATGTTGTGGACTTTGCAATTTTTATTGGTGAAGAGAATTGTGTCCTTGGCACAATTCAATGTTGAAAAGGTTGTACATATGCTGATATCCGTTGTGAAATTGTGGATGATGAAATAATTGAATATCCTTTTGATTTTATTGGCCCAATTGGACATCCTTTAAATACAAAGCATGAGCAAAAAAGGAAACCTACAACAACAAATATAGGCATTAAGAGGAAAGTAGACACAATGGTTGTTGAATCATTGCAATCACATGTAATGGAAGGAATGCCAATATCTGAAAACATTGAAGGGAATGTGGAGGAACCTATGCATAAAAAACCAAGAGTTGATCATGTGTCTGAGTCAGTGGAACAAGTTGTAGTGGTTGATCATGTGTCCGAGTCAGTGGAACAAGTTGTAGTGGTTGATCCTAATGTATTGGCATCTTGGGAACAAAAAGTGAATAGTTTAATGGAAGAGTTTGTTAAGGAGAAGCTAACACTCAAGGTATATTCAAAAAATGGAAAACCTAATATAAAGATCCGTTGTGAAATTTGTGGCATTGATTATGGAATGAGGGAAGTATCCTTGGCAGCGTGAACGATTCGTAACTTCAAAAACAATCATATGAAAACAAGATCCCATCAACGTCACATTTCAATGTCGGGAATTAATGAAATTCCTTCATGTAACAGAGCAAAGCAAACAACAGTGGCTAGAGATAAACTTGAGATTGATCAAGCAATCAAACTTCCAGATGATTTCAACCAAATGCAAGAGCCTAATTTGTTCAAGGTGGTGGAAGCAACACTTGCAAACTATGAGGACAAGAAAAAAGTAAGAGTAGAATGTACACGATGCAATAGATGGTTCTCTTTGGTGCCGGCAAGTGGTAATATTGTCAGTTCTCTAAATGAACACATGAAATCAAAGGAGCACACTACTACTACAGATGAGGCTTCGCATGATACAGTTGTGTTGAGGAGTGGAACAGTTGGGAGACCGAAGAAGCCTACCAATGTTAAGTCCCAACAAAGTTTGACTAAGTTCTTGATCCCATCACTACCATCACCATTACATGGGGTTTCTACAAGTTCACAAGCTTCTACTTTAGGTGTGTTAATTACCCAAGTTTTAATTTAATTTGAATTTGAATTTTCACATTACTTTATTTGTTATTACTTGTTAGTAGCAGCTAGTAGATCATTTTCTAATGTGTTTTTTCATCTTATTCTAGGACAATTGCCTCCCCCGATATTACTATGTTGGGGGTATTGGGATCCCTATCTTGATAGAAGAGGGGAGAGATTGGACACAAAGGTTCTAATGGATGACCAACATGGTGGAAAATTGTGGGCCATAGAGAAACATACCAAGAAAACATTATGTTATTATGGTGTTGAATGTCGTATTAACGGTACATACAGACATATTCATTGGAAGAGGGTTTCTGAAATAGGAATCCATTTTGATTCATTGAAATGCAATTTTTCTAAGTTGATACCTAATTGTGATGACTTTCGGATGCATTTATATCACGAATCAAGGAGCAACATCAAAAGACATGGGAGAGATACAGGGAAAGGGAGAAGGTTGGACCATTTGACTCAAACTGAACTCAAAATTGTTGCAAGAGATGCAAATTCTACACATAGATTAACAATGCGATCTATTTGGTGGGAGAGGACAAAGATTGCTACACTGTCTATTAGAACGCGGTCTCTAAGGGAAAAGTTGTTCAAATCTGCAGGAAGGAAGGATGTGTTCAGGTTTTGGAAGGATGTGTGTGAGGCTCATAAGCAAGGAAAATTACAAGGTAAAGATGTAGTTTGGGAATTTGTTCAAGATATATTTCACAACTTAGTTCGTTCAAAGTCAGGGAGAATATATAGTGCATCCACTAAATCCATTTATGAGATGATTAAGTTATGGGGAGGTCTTAGATTACATAGATTTATTAGCTTGAATCTAGATGGCCCTTCGATATCTACGACTTTAAGTCAAGTTAGAAAATCATTGACATATATCCCAGGGGAGCAGGAGTACATTTTTGAGGCAATCGAAATGTTTATGCTTCTTAGAAAGCCAATGTAACGTCCCGAAAATTACAAAAATTTAAAAATTTAAAAATAGCAATAAAAACTGAAATTGCTAATGCGGAAAATAACATAAATACTAATCTCTTAACTAATGAAAATTTATGATAACAACAATTTATACTTCATAGCACAAAACACATCATTAGTTCTGCTTGTGTTTATATGAAATCTTCATGTCGTAATTAAGTTTATCTTGTGATATATTCTCTTGACAAGGTACTGACAGTTTGCTTTTGAATGATGATGAAGGGGTCCTACGAGGTACCCTGAGGTTTACTTAGCTATGTTAGCTAAAGCATTGAACCTGTTTCTCTTGCGCAGATTCATAGGTAAGAACATTCCGACAAGTCAAGTATTGCAAGTAACTTCTAATTAAGCTTTTGGTTATCCGTCAATGCTTTACGATAATTCTATGAGAGGTATAAATGGCATGAATCTCTATCTAAATTATGTAGGTGTTATGTTAACCATATTTACAAATTGCAAGCTTTGAATTATCAATATCTAAAACTAAACTCTTTAGCAGTTCAACAAAGAAGGGATATGTAAACTATAAGATTCTCAATTTCATACTATAATACGATGTCTAAAAGTTTATTTCTATACTGTCGCCGTTTCCTTTGTTGTATCAGATATACTTAATTTGTGAGTGTTCCAATTCTCTATTTTACTCCATACTATGAGTCGAAATGATATTATAAGAGTAACTATAGTAACTTACTACGTGATGAGCCTTACCAAAATAACAGAGGTTTACTATACGGTATTTACCCTAACTAGAACGATATTAGTTTTTAAGTTTGCAAAACTCATAGCTTTAAGCACAATCTATGTATAATACTTTACACTCGATTAATAATATTGTGATAATGCAATTACACAAAGGTGGTCATAACATATAAATTATTATTACAGTGCACATCTTTGGGTTTCTAACTACATACCAAAATTGGATGCATTCTTATGAATATTACGATCTATGGAAAACATTTAAGAAATCATCGGGAAACATACTAACCTATATTACCTTATATCCTATGATTAATACTTGGAGGTTGTATGTAATGCATGTATTGACCTTGTGATTTGATTATCCAATGGAATCATATGTGAGGAACCCTAACCTTGAACTGAATGATACGACAGTGTATTGAATGTTTTTAATGCTGATGTGTTGGCAGCCTGTCGTAACCAAACTTGGCATTAATTCTCCTGCCTATTGCGTGAGTGGAAAACCTAGTGGATGCCACCGTGGTTTGGATTCATGTGATGGAAGTCACAGGTGTTACTTTTATACTGAGCTGGGCCTCGCTTTGTACCTTGGTTTACTGAGTTGGCATCGTGGTGTAGGTGATAATTAATAAGGGAATTAATGTGGTTGTTGCCCATTTTTCGACGTGCTTGGATGGCTTCGTCTCCATTGTTGATCTCTTGTGTTCTTGGGTTTTGAATCTGGAAACCCTAGTCTTTTGTTATGACTTGCATCGAGATGGTTTCTCATCCTTCATTTTGCCTTGGTAGTGGGAGGGTAGAGAGGCCGATAGCCTACTACAATGTAGGGTTTGGAAGTTGGTTTTCAGAGGAATCCTTTCCCGAGTTTGACCTCTTGACCTGTTGGGAAATTCTAATAGTTTTAGGTGTTTGCATTTCTTGTATAGAGTCGAGGCTCTTTGTATCTTCGAACAGTGTTAAAGGAAATAGTAATCAGGGTTTTTTTGATGATCTTGATAGTAGAGTTTTTGAACCAGAGATCGATTTCTTGCATGAAGGTGATGGTGGTTATTGGAGTCTACACTCTTCCTTGCTGCGTTTGCTAGATGGTTTTTCACAATGTTTGCTACTGGCGTCTCAGTTCTGTGGCTATAATACTCAGGTAATAAATCAGTTGATGAAAAATAACAATAAGAGTCGTGTTAATTGAAATTTGACTTCTGTGCTTTCAGCATTTAACCTCTCGGTAGTTTTTATGGCAGGTACAAATTCGCGGAAGGTTATAGGGTTTGAAAGATTGGTGGGATACTGCGGCTCGTCTACTTGGTAAACCTCGGAGGTTCTTTCCCTCGTAGGTTCTCCTGGCCTGGTATGGCTAATACCTAATGTTTGACGAGAGCTTAGTACATGATTCCTGGCAAGGTTTTTGGCCAGTGATTTATTTATTTATTTTGAGAGTCAATGATGAGTGATCCTCGGATCATCTTGATACTTGGCTCTGCAGCATTTCGCTGTACTCTTAAAATGTAATTTTATTGAAGATATTATTTACGAAGGGATGAACCCTAAATACAGTGTTTAGAAAAATAAATTTTTGAATGGTTTCTATAATTGTATAATTTGATAGTGTACTTAGGAAAATACTATGTTGAGTTGTTTGGCCAATAGCCGTGGGCTTACTTATTTTGTAAAAGGAACCCCGTGCTCGAGTTGTTTCTGTTTAAAGTTAGAAAGGTGATGAGACTAAGGTTTTGGAAAAGATCCACTACTTAACTGAATATTACGGTAAAATAAAATAGTAATACCCTTTTCTAAAATCTGCCTTGTATAGATTGTAATTATGATAGTTGAATGGAAAATAATGTGCTTGGTATTTGGAAATCTAATGTAAGTATTTTGATGACGTTTTACTTGCGTTGGAAAACTATGAACCATGCTCCTAGTTCATAATAATTTGAAGTTTGAAATACTGTGTATTTAAAAAGGCTAAGTGCCCAAAGATTTCGACCTTGATACGAGCAATAAAAAAAAAAACCCTACCCTGTAGGTTTCGATGGCAGACTTGTTTTTTTTAACTAAAAACTATACTGTCATTTTGATAAGGCCGAGAGCCAGACTCAATGTTTTGAATTGGAAACTTGGAAATATGGAAACGTAGTATTAGATTTACTAAGTAGTAATTCTGGATTACAATGCAGTTGATAAATTTCTAGAAAAGATGATGTCTGAAATAAATGGAATTGTAACATCTTACTGTACAACATATGGAATTATAAATGATAGAATGCATAGTATTGGCTTTCAAAGGAAAATAGATGTTGATAAATAAAAACCCTAGTTCTATACAAAGATAAAATATTTATTTTAATTACTAGGTAAGGAAAAATGTTATCATATCTATTTTCTGATATGTTGTCCTGCATTATGAGTTTAAACATATATAATTGATAATGCAGTTTTTAAAAGACAACACCACAATGTTAGTCTAATCATTCAATTGGCATTCTGCCCATCATTAATCTATCTTAATTTCAATTCTCTATACTAGAGTATGATGTAGAAGACAACATAGGGAAAAATACAAAGAAGGTTATTTAATCGATCATCTCATTTACTTAATCATCATTATTCAGAAATCATACTTAGGTAAGAAAATAAAACAATTTCTTCTGTATTCTCTTAACTGTATTAATGAACATATAAATGCAGAAATTATTTGATTAAAAATAACAATAGAACTGTAGAACCTGATAATTTGTAGGAGAAACAAACCACCCAAGGAGCCTGTTCCACCCAACCTACTCCTGAAGACAGCCAAATTACTTGCCTCAGGACCCTCGAGCCTATTCACTGAACCACTAGGAAGAAGAATCTGTAGAAGCTTTAGGACATCAACTTGCATCAACAATGTAGATCATTCAGTCATATAGACTCAGTAGTCAAAGAGACCTGCACCAGCACCTTTGGTTTCCTTCTCAAAATAATTTCAGCAGCCTCACAATGCACTTCCACTTAGCCTCCCTATTCGAATCTCTCAGTGATCACCTGACACACTTGATGAATTATTTCTACAGAAAATAATCTAGAGCTGCCTTCTCTATTCGAATTGCCTTATCCGGGTTGCCTAGGCCTTTTAGTGGTTAACCTGGTCATTAATGAGCCATCAGCTCTCTTCCACCCACCTGGGGGATAATGCCACAATTTTAGGGGTAGTTGTCCCATAACCAACAACCAGTGGTAGAGTGCAAATGCTGACATCTGTCCCATGCCTTCTAACAGCTTCCATTCCTCCTAGTGGGTCAATGAACACTCATTTAACAGTTCCCTTGGGTGTTTGTCTCTTGTTTTAATTTATTGAATAATAAAAATATGTTTATCATAATCATCCTTCACCAGATTTGGTCATAATTACAAAACTTTGTAATTATATTTTAACATAATGTTTTTGCAATAAAAATAAATAGTCTCAAAATTTGGGTAGGTGACAGCCAAACATGCTGTAGAGGGCCCAATTCCCGTATGCCTTGCTGAAGATGAAACTATTGTGGAAAAATATGTCAAGTGGGTAGCAAAAAGTGATACACTGGTGGGTTTTTGTGGTAAGAAAGAAGAACATAAGTGTCAATCACATTTCTTGGTGACAGTTGGTGAGGGCGTTGTAGGCTATGATATTATTACAGATGCCTTCAAGAATTGTGTGATTGGCCATTATGCACGTGTTATTATTGCAAACCCTTTACATGAGAAGATTCCTCCTTTGGTTGTGGTTGTTCATCCAACGTGCAACAGATTTGATGAAAATTTTGTCCATAGGCTAAATCAACTTCCTTTTGCGACGTAAGATCAAGAAATTGATGTCGATGATGATGAGTTGTTTTAATCATCTTACTGACCCCTTCCCATGATAACCTACCGAAGTGTTCTTCACAATATTCTATCCAATACGCCATCCAATCAAGGTTGTTTGCAATGTATAAATGTAAAGCATCCCACACTCGAGCAACTTTATGAAAAAATAACAATTAAATACCATTAATTAGATATCATTAAAGGCATAGTTTAATATAGTTGAATATGCAGGATTAATAAAAAAATAAAAAATCAGTATGATAAAATAAAATTGGAAAAATGCAAGTGTAATATATTAATTCCACAAAATCTAATAATTACCTTTCACAGTCCTCATTGTACCTTTCCCCAATAGGACCTCCCCTTCGAATTTGTTGATGGAGTCGAGATGCCAAATGTGAGGCACATTCATATTTTCTGCTAATTTAGGTAGATATTCACTAATATACACCATGCATTGATATACCATATATCCCTCAACCATAGAACCCTCGGGACATGCTCTTTGTCTAACAAAATCCTTCAATGACTTCAACTGCCTCTCCACCATCCACATCGACCTTGTGTGTACTGGTCCACATAATTCAATCTCCTTAACTTGGTGTATGAGGTAGTGTTCTTGTGCATTGAAAAATGTTGGAGGTAGATACTGTTGCATTTCACACATTAGTCGGGGAATTTCTCTCTTCCAATACCTTATATCTTCTTTATGGATTTCTTTTGATGAAAGCCACCTACAAATGATGCAATAAAATAATATCAAGCCATATATAAAATTTGCGGAGAAAGTTATAAGCTAATCAATTATCTATATGCTAATCAATTACCCATATATAAACCTTGGAGAAAGTTATAAGTCTTCCAAAATAGGGTTTTAGGATATATATGCCTTATCAATTATCTAATGCTATATATGCTAATGAATTATCAATTTTCAGGATATATATGCTTTCTCCTCAGAAATGACTTATATGCTAATCAATTATCCATACATAAACCCTATTTTGGTAGACTTATAAATTTCACCCTATATGCTAATCAATTACAACTAACACACAGGATGCTCAATATGAATTGTCAACCCAGGTAGGTCTTTTATTTCAACGGCAATTAGCACAATCTACGCATAAACATTTCAAGTAGCTAATTGAATAAATGGAGATAAACTATCCTACCTACCTGCTCAGTCAAACTCATCTCATGGCTAAAACTAATCTAATTTATCCATCTAAGAAAGCAAAGTACATTTAGATTCCTACAAATACCAATCCAACAGTTACTGATCTAGGAATAAATAAACTAGACTTACTTTTGCAAGAAGTTAAATCCTAAAGATATCAAACTACAGTATCCAATCACCACCTGTCTAATTCAATTATCACTATTGTAACTCAATCATAACATGTCTAATATAATGATCTCTAAGAAGGATAAACAACAACAAAGAACTAGAATTAAACTTGAACCATAATTTGACTAAGTTGGGAATTCTAAGAAAGATAAATGGCTGGAAATAATCTGAGTTGAGCTTGAATGTAACAGCTAACTAGCACACTTGCATAAAAAGAACTGACCTACACAGTCGACTGTCACACCACGTAGTTACACCTATTCAAGATGCAATAATAGACTACCAAAGGAAAATGCAATTATCAATTACTACTATTGTAGCTTCTTAATAAAACACATCTACTGTAAATCCACACCACACAACATAAAATAAACTAATCTATCTACTTAACTCGGCAATCTCTGTGAGAAGGCGGGCCCTGGCCTTCTAACAGAGATGTCGTGAACTGCTACAAATTAAGACACAAGAATATGAAGAACTCTGCTCCTTGTATTAAAAATGCTAATTCACAGTCTCATCTCTTTGTTACAGCCCGTACAAAATAAATAAACTAGACTCCTTGTATCAACCAACCCCAGACTCTGAAAGCCTTCCCATATTTATACATGCATAATACAAATCTTGATCCACTAAATTCGTGCAGCCATGAAGATCTTTGATCTTCAGGCTGCTGAGTCACAACAAAACTGTTACGGCCGTGAATAGACTTGAATGAGGCCATTGTAAATGAAGGGCGTTGTTACTCTGGATGTCAATGGATCAACTGATTAACTGATTGGGAAGCATTCTGTTTGTTGCAGCGATGCTCTATTGCAACTATGCTCTGTTGCAGCTACCACGTGGAGAGATAATCGTGCCATTCTGTTCAATGTATAAAATCAGATTTGAGGAGTAACAATTGGCACCAATAGTACCTTCCTTCCATATGCTTAGCGGCTGCTACACCTGTGTCTCTCAATGATTTGGGCTTATCTTAATGAAATCAACACAAGTTAGCATAAATGAAAGGATAGAATTCATAACCATAACAATCTTAGGCATTTAAATAAATGAAGCAATAATGAATTATACCTATCAGGATTCATGCTCGATCTTGAGGAAAGACATATATCTGGTTTGTGTAAATAAGGCAAGATAGGACAAAAAGAGGTAATAGATGTGGTAACAAAGGGGAAATTCCAGGACCCAACATGTCCCCACAACTATCCAATTGCATGTCCTCATGCAACAACTCCCACTAGTCCAAATTTGAATCCATACTGTACCTGTGGAGATTGGTGAGGTTGAAGGCCAGTTTAGATGCTTTCCCTGGTTGCAAAAATCCATTACAAGCAAACCACTTTTCCAAACACTGATTCTCCTCCTCCTCAATCAAGACATAAATGTTTTTGTATGGGCTCACAGGCAGCCATATGATAGGAAACCTGAATCTCAGTCCCAACCATAATGGTCCACATGCTTGCATGCATTTAACATACTCAGGCACTCTCAGAAGGGCTTGTTTCAAATTCTCAAAACAACATGGATCCCCTTCTTTCAAAGATGGGGAAGAAGCTAACCATTTGTGCTCGCTACCTTCCAAGGCATATTGTTGTTGGTTGGAGATTGTCTTCACACAGGTAATGATGATTGTCCTTTGTAGACCCATTAAGCGCTGAGTCTTCAGAGGAGATTTAAGAGACCTTGCATGCTTTGCAATGAGGGATCTTGGAAATCGAGGTTCATTTCTGAGCCAAAGAGTAGAATTATCCTCGTTTTTATTGATAGTCTGAGAGGCACCCCACCATTGCATGTGATTGGTGACAAAAGAAGTGAATGCTCTGAGCTAGACATCCCCCAAATATGGAACAGGATTAGAATGGGAGTCAGTATAGCATGCTTTATCATGCAAATATAATTCACACAACAAATTTTGATCCCCAAAATCACTTTCCATAAAAGTCTCCAAAAACTGGGTGGCAGTTTCCAGCTGGTGTGGTCTTCCTTCCTTCAATGCTTTCAACTTAAATAAAGTTGTCTGCTCATAAAGAAATACATGATAAGAAGGGGATGGAGCCCTACAACTCAACAATTCTTGAGAAAGAATATACATATGATCTTTTTCTTGTTGCATGGACTTGAATTTTTTCAATTCTTCCAATTCCTTCTGAACATTGTCCCACTAGAATCTCTGGAAAACCAATTCCTCAGCCCATTTCTCTCTTAATTCCCTGATAGTCTTTCTATGTTCATAGAGAGGGACCATCCCTTCTTTACACTGATCAATATATTTTTTCCATTTGTCTAACTCAAGATTTAACAAAGAAAGCTTCTTTTCCAAATGTTGAATCCTTCTATCCTTTGCCTCTATCTCATCATCAGAGTTAATCTCAATGATCTCTTGAGATTCCACCTCTTATGTTTCAGGCACCATTGTCAAAATTTGCCTTGGGACCATCTGATCCTGTGTCTCAGCAGGCTTGTCTTGAGTCAACAGATTAGCAACTTCTTCTTTATCAGTCACAGCAGCTTCCACTTGTGTGGCTGCATCAACAAACCAAATTGGAAATGTTGGTTCTTATGTAACAACATCCCTTGTCTCAATTACCTCATTTTGTGTTGCAGCTTCCATAACCAAGTCGAGGGATGCTGGTTCTTGTGTAAATAGCATCCTCTCCCTGTGTTCCAATCCCATTCTCCTCTGTTTGATTTGCAGCCTCGACAAATAGTTTTGAAGATGTTGGTTCTTGTGTAACAACATCCGCATTCTGAGAATTGCTTGGAGTGTCTAATGTTTGAACTGTTGCTTCAGCAATAAGTTATTGGAGTGTTGGTTCTTGTGTAACAACCTTCTGCTCTGAGATGACTTCAGTTTTTTTAGGTTGCTGAGATTCTCCTAACTCCAGATCATGGATTATATCTATTTCAGGTTCATTTTCTTCCATTTGGTCCACTGTAAGTACTTCCTCCAATGTATGTACTTCCTCTTATCTTCCTGCTTCCTTCCATTTCTCTAGTTCACCTCGAAGCATTTGCACTTCTCCTTTTAGCAGCTCATTTTCAAAAAGAATATTTTCAATTTGAGGTTCTTCTACAACAGGTTCTTTTGTAACATCAGGTGATCGAGGTTTTAAAATAAGAATTTCAATATTTGCCCCAATCGAATGCACCGCTTCTGCTGCAGTGACGGCTCTAATTCTTCTCTTTCTCACTGGAATGGACGTCTGGCCCTTGTTCCTTGGTCCTTCCCTTCTCTTTTGTAACACATAAGTCTCTATAGTTTCGGAAATAGGGACGAATTCCTCCTCTTGAATTATAGTTCCTCTTATTTCAGGGGAGGATTCAACATCTAGAACCTCCATGTCTCCTCCTTCAATTGCCTCTGTTTGATGTTCTTCTTCTACCATTTCAACCTCCGTAGCTACAGCTCCTACTGTCGTAGCTTTTACAGTTGCGACAGATGTTGGGTCCTGGAATTTCCCCTTTTTGACCACACCTATTACCTCTTTTTGTCATATCTTGCCTTATTTCCACAAACCAGATATACGTCTTTCCTCAAGATCGAGCATGAATCCTGACAGGTATAATATATTCATTATTGCTTCATTTATTTAAACGCCTAAGATTGTTATAGTTATGAATTCTATCCTTTGGTTTATGCTAACTTGTGTTGATTTCATTAAGATAAGCCCAAAGCATTGAGAGACACAAGTGTAGCAGCCGCTAAGCATATGGAAGGAAGGTACTATTGGTGCTAGCTGTTACTCCTCAGATCCGATTTTATACATTGAATATAATGGTGCGATTATCTCTCCAAGTGGTAGCTGCAACTGAGCATCACTGCAATAGACAGAATGCTTCCCAATCAGTTAATCCGTTGATCCATTGACAACCAAAGTAACAACACCCTTAATTTCCAACGGCCTCATTCAAGTCCATTCACGGCTGTAATAGTTCTGTTGTGACTCAGCAGCTTGAAGATCATAGATCTTCATGGCTGCACGAATTTAGTGGATCAGGATTTGTATTATGCATGTATAAATATGGGAAGGCTTCCAGAGTATGGGGTTGGTTGATTATTATTTTGTATGGGCTGTAACATAGAGCTGAGACTGTGAATTACCATTTTTAATACAAGGAGCAGAGTTCTTCATATTTTTGTGTCTTAACTTGTAGCAGTTCACGACATCTCTGTTAGAAGGCCAGGTCCCACCTTCTCATAGAGATTGCCGAGTTAAGTAGATAGATTAGTTTATTTTCTGTTGTGTGGTGTGGATTTACAGTAGATGCATTTTATTAAGAAGCTGCAACAATAGTAATTGATAATTGCGTTTTCCTTTGGTAGTCTATGATTGCATCTCGAATAACTGTAACTGCGTGGTGTGACAGCCAACTGTGTAGGTTAGTTCTTTTTATGCAAGTGTGCTAGTTAGCTGTTACAATCAAGCTCAACTCAGATTCTTTTCAGTCATTTATCTTTCTTAGGATTTCCAACTTAGTCAAATTATGGTTCAAGTTTAATTCTAGTTCTTTGCTATTGTTTATCCTTCTTAGAGATCATTAGATTAGACATTTTATGACTGAGTTACAGTAGTGATAATTGAATTAGACAGGTTGTGATTGGATATTGTAGTTTTATATGTTTAGGATTTAACTTCTTGCAAAATTAAGTCTAGTTTATTTATTCCTAGATCAGTAACTGCTGGATTGGTATTTGTAGGAAGCTAAATGTACTTTGATTTCTTAGATGGATAAATTATATTAGTTTTAGCCATGAGATGAGTTTGACTAAGCAGATGGGTAGGATAGTTTATCTCCATTTATTCAATCAACTACTTGAAATGTTTATGCATAGATTGTGCTAATTGTCGTTGAAATAAAAGACCTACCTGGGTTGACAATTCATATTGAGCATCATGTGTGTTAGTTGTAATTGATTAGCATATAGGGTGACCAACAACATTGTGGTAGGGGTATGCCCATCGCCATGGAGCAGAACATGTATCTTATCCTTCGGAGGTAAAAAGTAAATATTATTGCAATGTCTCATTTTTGTTTATGTTACAATTATTGACTCAACTAAATATAGTAACTAAATATGACTACAATAACTAGAAACTCCAACCCCAAAATATTTCCATGTGACAACATGCTTATTACACTGTGGCAGGGGTCTTCCCATGATTGTCATGGAACAGAACGCGTGTCCTCTACTTCTAAGGTAAAAATAAATATTATTGCAATATCTCATTTTTTATTGTGTTACAATTATTTTCATAACGTTTATTTATTGATTTATTGTGTCAGGGTGGTGCCAGTGGAAAGGAATCTCCTGCTTCCATGGTCCAGGGTGACTGTGGAAGGTCACACTCTATGCCTCGTCAGGTAAGTGTTAAATATAATAACTAAATGTTTTGATTTTTTCTGTTAATATTCGATTTCCACTGTTGACATTCACATTTTTATGTGCTTTTGATGAATTATTGACTGATTTATCGTGTCAGGGTGAGGACCGTGGAAAGGCACCTGCTACTTCCATGGTACAGGCTGACCGTGGACAGTCACCCGCTAGAAGTAGATTAGTACGGGGTGACCGTGGGAAGTCACCGGCCACAACACTGCATCAAGTAAGTGTTAGTTCTTAACATTAACTAAATTGCATTACAATAACAATGTTTGAATGATGTTAAAATTATTTTGCTTAATTTTATTGTTTGATTAATTTAGTCCAATGCACTTGATCTGGGTGATGAGGAGCTTGAGGATGAAATTTAATATTCCATAGACCCAACGGAAACTATAAAGAAGTCCCTGAAAAAGGAAAACATAGAAATGATTTCCTTCGCTCGCACAAGGCCCATGGCACAGGAGATCAGGGCAAGGATTGAAGAGCTGAAAGAACAAATAAAATATTATGGGGTAAGTGGCATCTTCACATATTTTTTTAAGCCATGACATGATTTCATATCTAATATTATGTTTTCTATTTTTCCAAGTGATCTGATAAAGTAATTTTTTTTGTTTGTAGGATTTTTTACGACCTGTGACTAGAGAAACTGCCAAGACAGGTATAGGTAGCAGTGATGCTCCAATGCAGCAACAACATCGAAAAAGCAATGTACCAATGAGGCTTTTTGACACTCCTGCGGTTGGCCTCGAATCCATTGATGAGGGCACTGATTTTGATCGGCATGACATTCCAGAGCATGATGAGACAGAGCCTGGGACTCCACATGACTCCGGAGATGAACGTACTGTCGATGACCAGGAAACGTTTCCTGGAGCATCACGAGTTAAAAGCACCGGATCACTAGATATCACCTTTCTGGTGGATGACGCTTGTGTTCCGATCAAGATTCAAAAGATTGTAGGTATTTATTAATTAATTTATTCATTTTAATCATGAAATTGAAATGGACATACGTTGAAATTATTAAAAATTAATGGATTACACGTTTCTGCAGGAAACAATGTTTTCTACAGGAATTTGAAAGACAAAGCATTGGAGCTGTTTGGCCCCACGATTCGCACATGGTGGAATAGCCAAGATAGCACAAAGATAGATGAATTGATATACCACATGGTAAACTTATTAGACAATACATTCAACAAGAAAGTGGTTACAAAGTCAGCCGGCGAGAATTTAAAATATACCAGGGACCAATATAGGGATAAATTGCAACTTGACCTCAAGCATGAGTTCCCTCCCATGGTTCTAGAGAAAGAGTGGAAGGAACTCATAGAGGATGCAAAGGAGAACTTGCTAAAAAGGCAAGGAAAACAACCACGGCCTGAAAAAGCAAGGTACAACACATATCAACTTTTTAGTGAAATATGCTCATTTATTTTTTTTGTTTTTGTTTTAAGTAAGAATTCTGATATCTAACGTTTTTCAAAATTTTCATATATAGGCTACCTGACACCTCCAAAGCAACTAAGGCTAGAGTGGAAAAGCACGAGCAGCATAGATTGGGCCAAGGTGGCTATAGAAAACTAAGAGCTCGAATCGTAAGAATTAAATGATTAACTGTGGGGAATATTTATTTGATAGTAGCGAACAAGTATCTGTTTTTGATACGGGAAATTTTAAATGTGGTATGCATTGCAGGGAAATACGTTCCAAGATGCTGCCACCGAGGAAGACCTAAATCTTGGTTTCAAGTATGGTTTTAAAAGTGTGATTGAATATCGGATAAGCTTGGGGCAGACTCCAATCTCCCCAATGACGCAGATGCAAGTAAATAAAATGAATAAGGACATCACTGTAGTATACTATTAAAGTATATTCAATTTTGATTATATCACCCATAACTAAATATTTATGTTTGCTTTTAAGCAACAATGCAATAACAACAATGAATCTAGCGCTACTCAACACATACCAGCTGATATTGGGGTGTGCATGTCCCATGATAGTGGGGAGCAGAGTAGCCATTTTGGTATGTGTGATTTGGAAATATAAATATCTACTGTGATTATAGATATTTATTTCCTGACGTATATTTATAAATTTCCTTCTTTCAATGGAAGAACATGTATCTCAGGAGGGTGAACCGCAAGAGGAATTAACAAGTAGAGAAACAATTAACACACCAGCTGTCATAGCTACATAGACTTGTAAAGAGCACTATTGTAATTTTAATCAAAATAATGAACTATTAATTTCAATAATATTTCAACATATCGATATGCCCATTTTTGTTGTTGCAGTTCACGCCCCTTCAGAACTGCCTCCACGCCTACTCAACGACGTACAAGAAGTATGATACATGAGGGCATGGAAACACAAACACTAGCAGGGCATGGCTCTGTAGATATTCCACCAAATGATGATGATAATACCCCAATCATCAATTTTTACAATGCAAAAAAACAGAAATCAAAGAAAACGTAGATGTATAAATTCATGACTTGTATTTGGATGTATATTGATGTTGTTAGTCTGTAACATTGTTTATATGAATTACCTCAATATGCTTCAACCTTTTCTATGTGTATATGTTTTGATGAATAGCCTAGTTATGCATGAATGTTTATATGTTTTCTATGTAAACAACATCATTTATTGGGTAAGGGGAATTGAGAGCGATGTGAGGGGGGGGAGGGGCCAATTGAGCTTCCACCTTCACGTGGTTGGCCCTTTTTAGTAGAGAATATAAAACTATTCTTGAAACAGAGAGGAGCTCAATAAGGTATAAATACTCTTTTATTACTATGTATTAAAGATGGTTGTAAATTTTTAAATGCATGTCTATTTCTTAATATATTGTTAATAAATTTAACATTTCACGGTTCACTGATTTCTACAGGACTTTGTAGTAGGATTTAAATGACTGTTTATTTGCTTATATATTATTTACTCATATAAAAATTCCATCTTTGATGATTTATGCGGGTCTTGGTGATGGAAATGCATCTCGTGGACAACTCTTATCAAGTTGTATGGGCGAATGGATCTGGCGAAAGGACAATGATAAGGTAAGGGTTTTGACATGTTCTTTATCCTTAATGTGTTTGTCTTTATCCTTAAATTTTATTTCATTCTATTAAGATACAAGAGATCCAACCAATAGTAAATAACTACTTTTAGACTATCATCCAAACTAGGAGACAACCTTCTACATAAAACAAAAATGCTTCTTAGTAACGTAAGAATATGTTTGCTAATGGGAAATCAGGGGTATCTTAGGCCACCTACCGAGGTTACAAATCCCAATAACATCTTAGCCAAAGGAAATTGCTTGCATTATGTGGTTTCTCTTCTTCCTTTAACTTTGATTTAAAGTAGAAAAGTATTATATTTAGCTTAAGTTCAACACCACAAGAAGCCATCAAATCAACCTACTTCAAAAATTATAAAAAAGGGAATACTGGGAAAGTATCATCAAGTCTGGTGTTACCAGATGATGCATAATATCTCACTAAGCACAACACAACTCATTTCACCTTCAGAATTTTCTTCTTTTTCCCTAGGTGGGGATTTTACTGAAGTAGTGCAAATATGGTTGGGAGACACTTTTGACAAGTTGATATCTTTCTCCTCAAAGACCTTTTGGACAAACTGGGACCATGGATGGATGCTCCAACAAACACTCTAGAGGTCCACAATCTCAAAATATTTTTCACACCATCCTATGAGGCATGGCGGGCATTTCCTTAAGCCCACTTAGGCAAATTTACACTTAGACAATTTTTGCTCACTCCAAGACATAGTCTAATTTTACTAAAACACTGATTTGGTAGGTCCATAACTTCCCCCTCAGGCACTTTCAAGATAATCTGAAGACATGGTCAAGTAGACAAAAAACCAAACTACAGGACCCCCATGTGATGCATGCATTTTATTCAACACACCATTTGTGGCGAGCATTTTCCCAAGGCCTCCTGAAACTGTTTTCCAACACTTCGTTATTTTCAGGATTTTATCCAAAATCTATTATAGAACCCCATTTTGGAAGATCCATAACTTTTACCTCAAGAATGATTAGGGCAGATTGAGACCATGAATAGATAAACATTCCTTTTTTTTTCTTCTTTTGGGCATATTTGGTACTGTGACAAAGGACAATTACATGGCATAAGGCTGAACATGAAGGACAAAGACATGTGGTAAGCATGGAAATCAAGTATGGAGGACAAGAACAAAGGACATGACATGGAAATGGCAAAATGACAAAGAGAGGACAAGCAATTGACATGGAAACCATGAGATGATGACAAGGACATTGATGACATGACAGACGACATGGAGCATTTGATGACAAGGCATTTTGGAGAGCTGCAGGCATCTTAGTTCTCTTGCGAGCATCTAAGCAAATGCCTTTGCAGGAATTTGAAAGACCTTGTTGCGGGCATTATTTAAGCACTTGCGAGCATGTTGATAAGGAGCCGCGGGCATAAATAATAGCCTTGTAGGCATATTTAAAAAGGTAGCTATGGGAATTTTTGAAGAGCCATGTAGGCATCTTGGATGGCCCCATTGCGGGCATTGGTTGGAAGGTATTATTGGCCCATTGTAGGCATCTCCATGAGGGTGTGCGAGCATTTTATTGAAGGCCTGCGGGCATTTTTAAATAGCCCATTGCGGGCATTTTCAGAGTGACCATGAAGAGCCCCGGATGCGGGTGTCAGCATGACTCATGGGCCATGTCAGGGCACGAGGAGGGCACATGGGGAAGGATCCTCATCCCAGACGCCCATAATTTTGGCACGTGCACACCTGCCTGCCCAAGCTCCTGCATGCCATCACACCTGTCTACTTGCCCATCTGTCTATCCTCCCACCTGTCCGCCCTCACATTTGGTTGCCCTCACACTTGCAGCTTTATGGCTCCCTCCTGATCCTCTGCATGCAAGTCCCTTCAAATCTTCTCTAGCTTCCACTCCAGTACTGATCGAACTCACCTCGGCCCTCTGTGCATTCAAGATAGCCCTCACCTTGGCTCTCGGCTCCATCAATTCGACTCCTAGAAATTAACTATGGCTCATGCGAACCTGTATCAATGTTCTTTAAATGGGCCAGTGGACACCCTATACAGCATCATGTTTGCTTCTCCTTGATGTTGGTTCAGCTTTGTGCACCCTCGTGCTTAGTTGTATTTCTAGTTGTGGACTCTCACGGCGCTATCAGACATGACCAAGTCACACGGTTTTTCTCGTCGAGGTAGCGGGAGCCGTTGCAAAGCCCAGAGTACTCCTGTCTCTGGCGATGGCTTCGACACTGGCATCTCCTTTGCCATCCGCAACTTGATTGACAAGTGGGAAGGGAAGCTGGTTGCGGATCACTTGGCCTCTGGCACTAATGGAGGCAATGTCAATCACTATTGGATCATAAAAAACATGCTTGGCAAGATTCCGGATGACATGCTGGGCAACTGGGGTTCTGCTAGGAATCAAATGTTGGCCACCAGGGCCAAACTCATAGAGTTGTACGAATGTATGGCTAACCTTGACACCACCTTCTCATGGAGCCAGCATTCTCTCGTGAGCCATAGCCCGGTCATGGTCAAATCTGGTGGTAGGGGTGATGGTGGTAGCGTCTCTGGAATCCCGATTGACAGTGGTTTTCCCTCTGAAGGGCCGGCAGCTGTTGCTGCAACTGATAACACTGACCCCTTCTTGGTTGTTCTGCTCCTGCTTCGCTGGGGGCTCCTCCTGTGCACTTTTCGGTCCCTTCCACGATTGGCTCCCCATCCTACAAAAGGATGTGCAACCATGCAAATCCTGATCTCCTCGCTGCTCGAAAAACCGAGACGCTTTCTGTGAAGCTGCCGGAGGAGGACTTTCCGGGGAGTTGCCCCATTCTGGAGGATTTCCCTCATACTTAACTTTTTACATGTCTTTTCGGGAGCTCGTCGAGAAGACCGTGTCTCTCCTCTCCACTCTGGTTTTTTATAAGAGATGTTTAATGTCTTTTCTGGAAGATTTTGCTCAGACAGTCTTTTGTTTTTTGGCCTTGCCGTTGGAGGAAACTTTCTATATAAGCTTGTCTGTAATACTATTGCTACTTCTTCTTTTTTTTGCTACGTTGGGATTACCCCACTATCCCTAGACGCTATGTAATTTTATCCTTTTTCTTAATTAAATACTGTTTTTTTGCTACATCGGGATTGCCCCACTATCCCTAGCCGCTATGTAATTTTATCCTTTTTCTTAATTAAATACTGTGTAGACTTACAAAAAAAACAGTGACCATGAAGAGCAGTGCGAGCATTTTGAGAGGAGAATGCGGGCATTTTGTAATGACCCTTGCAGGCATAATAGTGGGGTCCATGCATGGTTGTAAATTTTTAAATGCATGTCTATTTCTTAAAATATTGTTATAAATTTAACATTTCATGGGTCATTGATTTCTACAGGACTTTGTAGGGACATTGCTATGTTTGTGTTTATTTGGATATAATTGTTATTTGTATCATGGCACTTGTTATGTTTGTGTTTATTTGGATATAATTGTTATTTGTATAATCAGTGATTTAAATGATTTTGTATTGATATATAATTGTAATTTGTATAATTAATGATTTAAATGATATTTTTTGTATGTACATATTTTAAACTTGTATTTTGAAAATAAGTAAAATAAATTTAATGAGAGAGTACTCTACAATTCTTCAATCTCAAAATTAATCAAGTATGTTTTTTTTTTTTTAATTATAGTATTATCCAATTTCTTAGTTTTAAATTTTCATGTTGTATAGAAATATTGTTAATAAATTTAACATTTCATGGTTCATTGATTTCTACAGGACTTTGTAGTAGGATTTAAATGACTGTTTATTTGCTTATATATTATTTACTCATATAAAAATTATGTCTTTGATGATTTATGTGTCCATCTTGGTGATGGACATACATCTCGTGGACAACTCTTATCAAGTTGTATGGAATTCTTCAATCTCAAAATTAATCAAATATGTTTTTTTTCAAAACTTATAGTATTATCCAATTTCTTAGTTTTAAATTTTCATGTTGTATAGAAATATTGTTAATAAATTTAACATTTCATGGTTCATTGATTTCTACAGAACTTTGTAGTAGGATTTAAATGACTGTTTATTTGCTTATATATTATTTACTCATATAAAAATTCTGTCTTTGATGATTTATGTGTCCATCTTGGTGATGGACATGCATCTCATGGACAACTCTTATCAAGTTGTATGGGTGAATGGATCTGGAGAAAAGGACAATGATAAGGTAAGGGTTTTGACGTGTTTTTTAAAGTGGGTTTTGACATGGTTTTCCCCTTCTGCTTTCCAAGTTCTTCAGTTATTTTAGTGTTTAGAAGATCCGCATTGAAATGCATAAAATATATAATTATTTTATGTTTGGGGATGATAATCAACATTTTGAATTTTGGTTTCTATTTTTTAATTGATGCTTACTAGTGAAGGATACTATGCATCCATTGTGTTGAAATACCACTCTTAGGTCAAGACCATAGTCATCACACACTAAGACAAAAGTCTTAGTGAAATCTGACATGGTGAAAATTAGTTGTGCCACTATGGAGAAAGGGTTCTCTAGGAACCAATATTTTTCTAGTGAAAGGAGTAATCAAGTCAATAAGATGTTATATTAACAAGAATAGATTAGCAATTTCATGGCCTAGCACAGCCAAGGACTCCATACTCCGAATCGTGGAACCCTCCCTCAGAGAATAAGATGAACTGGAATCCCTTGGAAACCCAAGATTGTTTCCAATAACAATGTTGCAGAAGGACATTCAAGTACTAAGTAGAAGGTGGAGTCCTAATGGGAAGGGAATCATCCTAGTGTCTTTTAGTCTTAGTGTAAACTCATACGTCTCTTTCAAAGTTGCGATGATCAAGTATGAATCTGACTACAATGCCCACGATTATCACCCATTTCCCATGGTCTTTTCTCATGCGAAAGATGTACATGGAAGGGACCCAGAAGGTCACAAATACTTGGATTTCCTTTCTTCTTACTCAAAAGATGGCCATGAGAATATTTTGAATACATTTCCCAACAAGCATAGAAACTGACACTCAGCTCTAGAGATTTCTACAATTACAAATTTCCTATCTTTGCATAGCATTTAACAAGGTTGTTTGGCTATGAAATGATGATAGAAACTAGAAGAAAAAACTATAAAGCAAGAACAAAAATAATAAAAACAAAGAATCCAAATAGAGAATGTTGGCTACTAAGTTAGCTAATGGCATTTATCACTCAAATAACCCTAGTACATTCATTTTCATAAGATATTAAGCATAGAAATACCAACTATTTATCATATAAACATAGATCATGACCGGTAGTTATCATGTCTATTCATGAACAATATATCATTAACATTTAACTTATCTCATTAATAATACTAAAACACAAGAAGTAGACAAAAATATTGAAATAAAACCCCAACTCATCACAAAAACAACATGATTTACCATTGAAACATAATATGACTCAATATAATTTAGTATGACATGTGAAAGCTAATCTAGAATAAACATTATAAACAGGTTGAGTCATCCACTATTTGGGCGGTCTTCCTCTACAACTGCAGTGCACGGAAGTCCTAAATTTCGGTTCCAGTCGAGCTTTCAAGATTGACCATCCTAAATAATACATTCATTATTGGAGATTCGCCTCACTACTTCTTTGCTATCTCCCGATCTAATTTATCTGTTGAGCTTGGTTGGGAAAATGGAGTCATGTAGCTTTCTAGATTAGGGTTTTAGGCAAAACTAATTGAAATAATGGCTTGGATAACAATCACACACCATAATGGATGAGATTACTTGAGAGGAATTAGGGTTTGGTGAAGGGATAGACCAAACTAGGGCACATCAAACTAGAGTTTCAAGTTAGGATTTTAGCTTTGAAGAGGAGGAGGGCGGATATGGAGGGTGGGATATGGACCCACAAAGGTTCCAAATTGCTGGTAATAAGCATTGATGGTCATTATTTTTTTTTTAAACTTCCAGCTATCGTCACTATAGCGATAAACATTCACCGCAAGTATAGCAAAATTGTCAGATGTTCTACCTTCGTTTGGTTTATTCGACGAACGATCATCGATTCTTGCGACAGAACATTGTTGCAAGTATAGCAAAACCATCGCAAGGTCTTCCTTGTTTTGGTCTGTTCACCGAGTGTGCGTTGATACTTGCGACGGAAAATTGTCGCAAGTATAGCAAAACTCTCTCTATGTTCGACACAAATCCATCGCTAGAGAGACAGTTTTGCATGGAAGCAAATTATTAAAACCGTTGGACGTCCTACCTCTGTTTGTTCTGTTCGACGAACATTCGTCACTACTTGCGATGGAACATCGTTGCAAGTATAACAAAACCGTCGCAGGGTCTGCCTTCTTTTGGTCTATTCACCTAACGTGCGTCGATACTTGTGACGGAAAATCATCACAATTATAACAAAACTCTCTCTATGTTCGACACAAATCCGTCGCTAGAGAGACAGTTTTGTGTGGAAGCAAATTATTAAAACCGTCAGACGTTCTACCTCCGTTTGTTCTATTCGACTAAATTGCGTCGCTACTTGCGACGGAACATCGTTGCAAGTATAGCAAAACCCTCTCTCTGTTCGACGAAAAACTGCTGATATAGGGACTCGGTTTTGTCGCTATAGGGACGATTTTCTAGGGAAAAAATCAATTTCAAGACCACCCTATAGAAGACACGTGGTGAACAATTTTTGTCTCTACTGCGACGGCTTTCCAAGTGCGTCGTTAGATCCACGAAACAGGTTCCACGAAAAATGGAGACAATGATCGTCACAATTGAGACAAAAAAATGTGGAAATAACAACGAAAAACCATGGCAAATTTGCTCATATGTACTAGTGTATTCATGCCAATGTGAGGAATGATGTTATAAGAGCTATGTGCATTGTGAACCATTCAATGTGATTTGAGATGGTGTTGAACCATTTATAGAGATTATTTTCCATTATTGAGACAAAAATAGGTCCTCACTCCCATTTCTTATCTCTGCTCCATCTTGTCACGTAAAGCCTAGGAAGAATGGTGATGTCCTAAGGGACTTGTGTAGTGAAGGGAGTCACATTCCAATGGGTAGTGTAGCTGGAGGGGTAAGTCGATGGTGAAAGGATTGATTTTTCTTTATTAAGATGATATTGAGCCATTAAATTTCTTGAGTGCACCCTTCATGTGTATTCCTTGGCCTCATCTTAAGGGTGGCTTGTCCAAGTAAGATTTGGCTAGACTGTACCTACGGTTGGGAGGAAAGTTGTACTATTGAAGCCAGTTTCTCTTCAATAAGATAGGTACTATGTTATATGTTTATACATGTGTTTATATGTTGTGTATATATCTTCTAATTCTCCCTTGGTGGCTGTTATAAAATATGTTTGAATACATGCTCATTTTGTCAATGATCGGATGCAGGAGCGGATGGTTTTCTACTTGGAATATTGCTTGCACAATATTTGTTTATGAGATCTGAAATATAGATATCTATTATGGAATATTATGATATTTTTATACTCTATATTTTATGCTTCTAATGCACCCTTGGAGGCTTAGTGAAATTTGATTTGGTTTATGGATTTTTATGCTAACCTTTGGATGCAGGTTGAATGGTTTGTGTTCATTTTCTTGCGAGCATTCTTTCCTTCTTCTCTAAATTCTGATTCTTATTCTATACATGGAATCCTTCACACCTAATGTAAAGAGTATATGGATGTAGAAACAACTTCTAAATATGATTTGATAAACACTTAACGATGGTAGATGGTAGCCCCTAAACCGAAACCTGACAACACGTGCATAACTGAAACTAGCAAACTAAGAAATGAAAATATGTTAATGTTCACATATCAAAATTTAAATCTGTATTATTATGGTTTATTTGGCTATTCATGGAATCCATTAGATATGTTAATAATGTTTAGTTACATGTTAAATTATAGGTTCAAGCGGGATTGCATTCATGCTTGCATTGCATGTGCATTAGCGGGAATGATATGCATTGTTTTCTGAATTTCATTTAAAAGGGATGTATGTCTATTTATTTGGCATTTATACATCTTGGAATAGCCTTAGATCCCTTATTATGTTGTGCATTACCTTGACTCATCCCTCTCCCACTGGTTCTGAGGTGTTTAGCGGTGTTTGGGACATCACAACAAACATCTCCATGGATTTTATAATAGGTCTTCTAAAAGTAGGCAACAAATCAATCATCATGGTGGTAGTTGATTGAATTTTCAAATATGATCACTTTTGTTCCCTACAACATTCCTTTACAGCATCAATTGGTGCCCAATTTTTTCTTAAAAAAATTTGTAATCTCCATGGTATCCCAACTTCCATTATGTCTAATAGGGATCCCACGTTCACCAACAAATTTTGGAAATATTTGTTCAAACTATAGGGCGTCCAATTGCAAATGAGCACATCTTATCATCCCCTAATATAAGGTCAGACATAAGTAGTTAACAACTGTCTAGAAACCTATTTGAAAAACAATTCCTCTAAAAAATAACAATAGTGGGTGTAGTGGTTACCTTTGGTCAAATGGTGGTATAATTCCACTTATCATGAAACTAAAAAAATGACCCATTATGAAGAACTATATGGCCAACAACCACCTTCAGTATTTTTAGTAATATGCTTCACAATCGTAAATCCATTCTTCACACATTTAAGGAAAATTTGGTTGTGGATCATAATTGCATGAAACAAAAAGTAGACCAACATCCTCATAACGTTCCATTGAAGTAGGGGGTCAAGTGTTCTTTCATCTCCAACCCTATAAGAGATCATCTATGAAATCTAAAGGTCGTCAAAATTTGGCACCAAAATTTTATGGCCCATATCAAATTATAAAAATGCATTGGACATGTTGCTTACAAATTATCCCTTCCAGCACTTTCCAAGATCCACCCTAATGGGTCCTAATTAATAAAGAGGAGCCTTTTTCATTGATTATCTATCAACTAACTATCTAATAGGCATTATTCAAAGAAGATGGACTCATATATTAATAAAGTAATCCTAAGTATCCTCAAAGTGGAGGGGTTACCATAGGGCCATAACATGCCCCCCCCCCCTTCGAAAGTGACATTTCCTTACGAATGGAGATTGGGAAACTACTACAAAATGGATGATGGTTCCCATGTAGCATCTTCGAGTTGCATATCCTTATATTGGGTTAGAACCTGTTGGATAGTGTGCTTGAAGAGGTGATGATCTTGGGTGGCCAAAACTACTCTCGTCTGGAGGAAAATGGATCCCTCTTCATAGAGTTATGTTAATGTAGTTTTAATTTGGAAATTCTACCCCATAACCTTCTTTAAACAAGGCGGTCGACCCTCTTGAATAGTGGGACCATATGTAGTTAGGGTTTCTGATATTGATGCACTATATATAGAGTATAAGGTTGTTTAAGGTGAACAATGATTGTTATTATAGTTGGAGATACACTCATAGAAGGTTTTGCCCCCTTAAATAGGCAAGTGAACAATGCTATCTCTTTTAGATATGGCTAATACAAGGGTTGTTTCTCAGGTTTTATTTATTTCTCTCTTGTATTTTATGTTAAACATTGGTATTTCTTCACATTATATTGTTTTTCTCTTAATTATGGGGTTAAGTACATTGTAAGGATGAAGATGTTTGGACTATTGGAACAGGGACACTACCTAAATATACTAACTAGAGTGTTGTTGTAGAAGTTATGGTTGAGCTAAACTAGGAAGAGGCATTTGAAGATGTATTTGAGTTTGTGTCATTCTCATAGGTATTCTAACACTATGTATTTCCATACCACCATGGAAATAAACCAAAATGGAATTGAATATGGCCATCCTACATCCTACTGCCTACACCTTTTTAAATTTGTCAAGACCCTATGACTTTTGTTTTATAGATTGCAAGTGTGTGGTCGATTAGTAGTTCAATTAATACTACTATAATGGTTATGAATAGTGCAAGTGGTATGTCACAGAGTCAAAATTTGTCTCCAAGTATTATATATTTCTATAAGTGCTTCCAATGGAGCAACGTTGGTGATCCAATAGCCAACACCCCGGGATTTTGTGTTGTTTAAAAGTCATCAAAGAATGGATATGAGTTGGTCAAATGAATCATATCTATAATTCCCTCTAATCCAAGGCAAGTGTGGCGAGGATGTTGGGAAACATTGGTTTCTCTATAATGCAATTTGTAAAGAGTGGAGAAGCCTAGATGCTACTCAATTGGTGGAGTCCCAAACACTAGTAAGAGGAAGGGAATTGTAACCGTACATGAAATGCAATAAGAACATTGTGGTGTTGCATGTTGTGACTCTTATCCATTGAAAGGGAAGAATTTGTGAAGGACCTTTGTAAGTTAAAGGTAGAACAATAGAGCATTACAAAGTTAAAATAAATTAATAAAAATGTGGAAGAGACAATTTGGTAGTATGACAAGTAATTTTGGGATCTGATAGGTCGATTAAGTTACAATATTCAGAAGGTGCAACACAAAGAATGGTTTATCAATGACATGTTACCTCACATGTACAGTGCACACATTGTTGCTACAACAAAATATGTTGATGCAAAGGGAAGCATTAGAGTTGACTATGCAATTGGAGTCCACCACTGAGTTGACACTTGATAGAAGCCTCATTTTTGGGATTAAGTCCAAGGATTATTTCCATAACCAATTTACATTAACATAGTGGATTCAAGAGTTGGAAAAAACCAAGTCATGTGGAAGAGATGTAGTATGATGCACATTGCGTAGGATTTAAGGTAACCTGGTATTAGAGTTTTCTATGCAGTTGGATTCCACCACTGAGTTAACAGAAGCCTCAATCCTAGGATTAATTCCAAGGCTAGCGTAATTCCAAAACCATTTGACTACATTGACATGGAATATTCAAGGGTAGGTGAAATCCAAGTCACATGGAAGAGATGTAGTAAGATGCACATAGTAGTAACTAACTGTAAATGGGTTAGTTACTACTATGTCATATTTCTGATTATCGAGAAGTAGTATGGTGCACATAGTGTATCATATTTCTGATTATTGAGAAGTAGTATGGTGCACATATTGTATGATTGAAGTCCACGTGCATAATGATTTCCCCATTAGTTATAAATTTGATATAGTAGTAACTAACCCATTCATGAGAAGTATGATGGAAAAGTAGATGTAGGACTCTGTGAGATGTATGCACTACAACAAATTTGGCATTTAGGGGCGGTTGTATTCCACCTCCAAAAGTGACTTTTGGAGGCAGTCTTGTCAAAATCACCCCTAATAGCACCAACGCTAAAAGTTTTGACTTTTAGGGGCAGTTCTGGAAGAGATCAAAACCGCCCCTAAAAGTGACTTTTTTGGGGGGGTTTAGAACCGCCTCCAAAATCGACTTTTGGTGGCAGTTCTAAACCCCCCCCAAAAGTGACTTTTGGCGGTGGTTCTAAACCCCCCCCCCCAGAATTCACTTTTGGAGGCGGTTCTAACCCCCCTCCCAAAGTTACTTTTGGACTTTTAGGGGCGGTTCGAAACCCCCCCGAAAAGTAATTTTTTGACTTTAAGGGGCGGTTGTCGTCTGCCTCCAAAAGTTACTTTTGGGGGCTGTCTTTAAAAAACCTCCCCTAATAACACAGACGCTAAAAGTTTTAACTTTTAGGGGAGGTTTTGAAAGAGATTAAAACCGCCCCTAAAGTGACATTTGGTGGCGGTTCTGACCCCCCCCCAAAAGTCACTTTTAAGCACGGATATAAACCCCCCTCGTAGGTATCTATGGGAGCGGTTCTAAACCGCCCTTAAAAGTCTTTATTACAAACCTTTGGGGGCGTTTTTAAACCCCCCTCGTAGGTACCTAAGGAGGCAGTTCAAAACCCCCCCTAAAACTCTTTAAAAACCTTTGGGGGCGGTTTTAAACCCCCCTTGTAGGTACCTACGGAGGCGGTTCAAAACCCCCTCTAAAACTCTTTACAAACCTGTGGGGGCGGTTTTAAACCCCCCTCGTAGGTACCTATGAAGGCGGTTCAAACCCCCCCCTAAAACTCTTTACAAACCTTTGGGGGCGGTTATAAACCCCCCTCGTAGGTACCTACAGAGGCGGTTCGAAACCCCCCTTAAAACGCTTTACAAACCTTTGGGGGCGGTTATGAACCCCCCTCGTAGTGACATATGAAGTCAGTTTAGAACCCCCCTTGTAGCCATAATAAAATATATTTTATTTAAAACATCAATATTGCAATATCATTAGGGCACGAAGGAATCGAACCTTCAACCTCCTGCTTATAAAGAAGGCGCTCTACCATTGAGCTAGAACCATTTAAGAATTGGGGAAAGAGGCAATATTAACACCAAGATTGCATCATTTGTAATTCTAAGAAAAGACTAATAATCCCAACATTGTTTCTGACTCGAGAGACCTAAGAAAGTAGTATGAATGGATCTAACCTTATAAGTTGGCTGAACTTGAAAGGTTTCATATGCAGCATTGATTTAATAAAGAAAATAGTAATACATAAACATTTTGCAGGACAAAGTTGGCATTCAAGTTCATACACATACTCATGAAGTCTACATCTAACTAGAATTTCAAGTATTCATGGATAAGAACGGGCATCTTTTCTAATGGTTGCTTGATGGATCCATGTAAGAGTAGCCTTCTCTTAAAATTTATGTCAGTAGATCAATGGGTTCTACAATTATAACATATTTAGACCCAACTCAATCCAGTCTGGTGATATAAATAGCATTCAACTACAGGATGGAGAAATACAAAGATTAAAAATTGCATAGCACGGATAAATCTATAAGCTTTTCTAAGATAAACAACTCATAATAATGCATTTATAGATATAAAATACCTGCAACTGATATAATCGTGAATAAACACCACCATCACTCAAAAGGCCAATGAGATGAAGTATGCCATTTTCAAAGGACTCCTTAATGTATTTAAACCCTTCTCCCTCATATATTTTTCCAGAGGCAAGGACATAATCCACTAATTTTGCTCTGCACCCAAAGTCAAAATCAAAGTTAATATGTTTCCCATTCTAAAATATGTAGCACACATAAATAATAGAAATATCCTTTCAGTTACCATTTATACAATTATAAAGTACATCTTATACAAATATCATATGATATCACCCCAATTTGTAAGGTGGTCAATAAATTAACTATTACACAACCATGATTTCAACAAAATGTTAATGCTTACCAAATCTTAATGCAGGGAAAAATACCCAATGTATAGGATTCTCATAAGTCACTCTGAATGCAAAAATGATCCACATGCAAGATATTCCTCCTTCACTCTAATCCTTGACAATTTTCATCAATAATTTTCCAAAAGTTAAAAAACCACAATAAGCAAAAATAAAATGAGCTGCTTGTTTACCATACTAGAAAATAACAGATATCAAGCATAGTAAGTCATAGAGGATAGTAGAGTCAAATAAGGACTTTGTTCCTTCTTTGAAGGATCTGGAAAATAGAGTAAGAGTTTTATTTAATCCAGTTGAGTCATTTATATGGATAGCTTAGCTTTAGCTTGCAGAGCTTGTTAGCTCGCAGAATCTTTTAGGTAGCTTAGTTAGCTCAAGGAAGGTTCGATCAAGAGGAACAAGCTCAGAGTTTTGACTATTGGAGCTTACACACACACTGAGAGAGAGAGAGAGAGAGAGAGAGAGAGAGAGAGAGAGAGGTCTCTGTTTGTAATGATCGATCCAATATTGTATTTAGGTTCAGATAAAGGACCATTGTGAAATAAGATTGTATGCCTGTATTTTTGGCTTAATTGAGTTTATTGATTGAGTTTGGAAGTAATTTCCCATTTGAATCATATCTTGTGACCACGTTGACTGAAGAAATGTCTTGAGTATTGCCATTTACACAATGTAGTCAATGGGATTGCTAACTACATTATGTAAAATTCTTTAGTAGTGGTCAGGGAAGCTTCAGGAGACCTATAGGTGATACTCCCAATGCCTAAAAGGAAACCTATAGGTGATACTCCCAAATAATGTTGAAATTGTATTGATAATAAGGATCTATACCTCTTAATCCCGGCCCGGCCGGCTACGGGTGTGTTCTCAGGGATACAGACGGGTTAATGGTCAGCTTCAAAATTGGCCATCAGGGGCATGAGACTAATAATGCAGCTGAGCTGGAAGGTCTTCTTCAGGGAATCCAGCTGGCTTGTACCCATAATTTTACTCCCCTTGTTGTGGAGGGTGATGCCCGTATTATTCTCCACATGGCCTCTGAGGTTCACAAGGGAAAACGCAGCTCAAAGGTGGCGACGTCATGGTGGTTGGAGGGCAAGCTGGATAATTTAGCGTCTCTGCTATCTCTGGGGCTGGCTATTTCTTTCTCCCACGTTAAGCGCAATGGGAACAAGTTGGCGGACCTGCTCGCTAACCTTGGGGTGATGAATCACTTGGACCTAAGCGCCCAAACATGGGAAAACCTGCCGAATTCGGATATTAAAGACAGAGGTAAGGATATTCTTTCCCACGATATGATGAGTTACCATGCTAATGACGGAGGGCGACGTCAAGAGGAGGATCGTACTGCCACATGATCCATTCCTCCCTTGTTATTTCACCCTTCTTTTAAAGGATGATCGATGATCAGTCTTTTCATCCCTTTCTCGTGGATTTTGTTGTCTTCTCACTAACTCAAAAAGGTACTTCTACCATGATTACAGGAGGGAAGGATTTAAGTGAAGCATGATTTTCCATTAATGGACAGTGCGAAAGATCACCACCTTCAGTTGCAGTATGAATTGCCATTAATGGGCAGTGCGAAAGATCACCACCTTGAGTTGCAGTACGATTTGCCATCAATGGACAGTGGGTGGCGAAACTCTTTTTAAACCCAAGGAAGGTGGTAGACATGAACGTAGAGTTCAGAGATTTAGTTGCATGCACCGCCGTTGTTTTCTGTCTGTGAAAGAGATTGAGGTTTGTAAGAGGTTAGATAGTATGGGTGATCATGGTAATTGGGATAGATGCAGTGCCACTACAGGTTGTCGTCATTCTCGGGTGGGTGAGACTTCTTAGGGTGAATCCAGTGGGAATTTCTCTTGTGCCCAGGAAAAGGCCCATTGGGAATCCAGTGCCTTTCTTCGGGATGTTCCCCCGGATATCCAGAAAGATATTTGCACCATGGAAAGACAACTTTGGAACCATCTTGATAAGGCAACTTTGGATGCGGAACGTCGTCAGACTGAAAATTGGGTCATGGATCCAGGAAACATTGCGGGTCGTTTCAGCCCGTATGAGCGCACCATTGCGCTCTATTGGGTAATGAAAATTTTTATGGGTTATGCTCTCCGGGATATGATGGAGCATCGGTTTGTAAATGAGATGCTCAGCTATGAAAGCATCATTCTGGAGGAAACCAGGGTTGTCCACCGTAAGCTAGATTTTCTCCTTCGGGTTATGCAGATTCAACCTCCTCCTACGTAGCTAGCGGCTTCTACAGTTCCTCCTCCCGGGCGCTGTCCTAATTTCCCCTACATTCTGTTCTAAGCTGGCGTGGGGGATGTTTAGTGTCTGGTTTGTTGGGTGTCATTTTATCATCTATTATGTCTGTTTTCTAAGCTATCGGTTGCTTATGGTAAAGAAGGTCAACAGTGTGGGGATTTGGTTTTCATTTCTATTTCAGGATGTTTTGTTGTGTAAAGGAGTGATAATAGGAGTCAAAAGGCCTATGTGCACGTGTTTTTTTTTAGTTTAGCAGTATCTGTAGTATGTATGGTCAGGCGAAGTCCTCTTCGGAGGTGATTTTGTTCATTCAAGTGACTTAGTGTGATGGCAGGGTTATGACCTTTTTGGGTTCAGTTGTAAATATTTCTCTTTTAATATAAAGTTCTCTCTTCTTACTTACAAAAAATAAATAAGGATCTATACCTCAAAGTTCAGCTCTGATGCCAATAACGTCAGATGATCTTGGCATCCTCTATCCTTTACACAAATATTTCACACAAATCAGTTGTTACACCAATAATCTGGTATACTTATGGTTGTAATAAATATGTTGTAATTAAATTTGATATAATCAAATACTTTCAATATTGTTCATTACATTACTTGCCCGTTGTCAATAGTTATCCCGCAATCAACTTTTTTCCTTCAACAAATGTGCAACAAAATCAATTCATAAAATAAACAAGTACAATTGTACTTAAAATCAAGAAATCAACACGTTATAATCAATGAAACGACAATAATAAGATATCTAATTGACAAATTCATTGTGGTGATAACTTACAAATATGCATTAGAGAATGATACAAATTGTCATTATATTGCTTTCCATTGTGAAGACCTGCATGTATCATGACAAAATGGTATTTTCATATAAGTGATTGATAGATATGTAAAAAAATGCATAACATATATGAAATTCTAAAAAAACGAAATGAAAATACCTGAATGAGCTTCTCTTGGTTTCAAGAATATCTTATTCTCTACTAAACAGGTCCAACCACGTGAAGGTTGAAGCTCATATGGCCCCTCCCCCCCCCTCACATCACTCTCAATTCCCCACACCTAATCTATCTACTGTAAAAATAAATGAAAGTTACATAACACAATAAAATGGATAAGATCCATGCATAAACAGTAGCAAAAAAAAATATATATATATATGCCTGAAAGGTAAATCCAAGTAATAATCTAAGATATAAATTTTCACAGATACAACTTAGATGAGAACTGATAAATAAATCATGCATGCTACTTACTGAACAACATCCAACCATGTGCATTCAAAATCTTGTCGAACACAATCCATGCCACCATCACCTACAGCTTCATCCTCTTTGCATTTCGTCCCTTCAAAATCTGCAACACTTGATAAATTTGCATACTCCAATTCATATCTATTACAATTTCTTGATCCCTTCGGAGGGCATGTCAAAACTACACACCAGTCATTCTCTACCTGATCTTGTACATAAAATACTTGTTTCGCTTGTGATGCTAGAATAAATGGATCATCTTGCAGTCTATCCTTACTCAAGCATCTCTTCAGATTCACCATCGTGAAACCAATTTCATCAAATTTCATTCCATTCTTCTTGTGTACCTCTATCCAATCACATTTGAACAATCAATACTACACCAAATAGTAGTCCAATAACATTATTTCTTGAATCACTCCATAATATGTTGTCGTTTGATGTATAGGGTTTTTATCCTTTGCACTTGATCTCATTAATGTTTGTGCATCTATGCACACACCACTATTTTGGGTGGCCCTGACATTTTCTATGCTTTTAACATGAAATCTACACCCATTGATTAAGTAGCCATCATACTTAGTTGCATATTTCCTTGGGCCACGTGCCAACCATTTAAGGGTATCAGAAATATTTCTTTTCCTTCCACCTGTAAATTTTTAAATGTCGTTAGAAAACCATGCAACTTCAAAATATATTAAAAGAATCTCACCTTCATACCTCGTAATAGTCTTGATCAATGAAGTTCAATTAAATCTAATATGTACAACATATCATTACCTGTTTTCTTAACCAATCACTAAATTGTTGGTTGTGGAGATTTTGTAGTAAGACTTCATCTTTTTGGGCTTGGATGTTACTATTGGCAATTTCTGTCAAGTGCATCATATTTTCAAGTAATGTCAATAAACAATTTATGAAAAAATTGTGGTATATTATAATAAAAAATGATTTCATAAGTATGTGTTTATTACTTACTCTATCCAAGGTTGAATTTCATCTACGTTGTGCAAGACCCATCTGTGGGCTTGTAACAAACTAGTTTTATCTAATTCAATAGAAGTTCCACTAGATAAGGCCTTCCCATATTGTCCAACCTCTCCTTCTTCATCGTCCCAGGATTCATTTCTACTAGGCATGCTTTCAATATAATCCATACCTTCAACATATCTAGCACAAAATTTTATGGATTCCTCCACAGTGTAGTTTTCAGCTATGCAGCCTTCGGGCATATTCTTATTTTTCACATAACTTTTGAAAACTTTCATGTTCCTAGAATAAAACACACAATTTGTAGAGAAATCGAAAGTATGAATAAAGAGTTGCTAGTAATGTATTATTATTATATGCACATAAAATGTTGGAATTTATGTGGATTTACACTTAATAAAATTTCACCGACCTTTCAAAAGGGTACATCCATCGATATGCAACTGGTCCACAATAACATAGCTCTCGCACCAAGTGTACAGTCAAATGTATCATTATATCAAAGAATGAAGGGGGGGGATATTTTTCGAGTAAGCACAAAGTTTCCACAACATCATCTTGTAAGTTATCAAGATCTGTTGGATCCACCATTTTTGCACAAATTCACCTATAAATGAAGCAAAGCCTACAAATAATGTTTTGAACTTCTTTTGGTAGCACATGGCGCAATGCTACTGGAAGGATTTGTTGCACGAGAACATGGCAATCATGTGCTTTCATACTATGAAGCTTGATATATTTCATAGATACATGATTTCTAGGGTTTGATCTATATGCATCTGGAACTTTTAACGTGAACAAAACACGACAAAGAATCTCTTTCTCCTTGTTTGAAAGAGTGTGTGGTGTGGGTGGAAGAAATATTTTTTTTCCTTTTTGTTGTGGCCATAGAGACCTCCTTATACCCAACTGTTGTAAGTCATCACGAGAATTTTTCCCATCCTTTGATTTATCTTTTATATCCAGAAGGGTTCCAAAAATACTTCCGCATACATTTTTTTCTATGTGGATTAAATCTAAAATGTGACGCACTAGGAGTTTCTGCATCCAACCATATAAAAAATCAATGAATTATAACATCAAAGAAAAACTAAACAATATATTCATAATAAACACAATGAAATCCTTCAAGAATCGTACATTTTATGCCTTAAGTTAATGTGTGCACATACCTCCCAATATGGTAAATTGAATAGAATTGACCTTTTCTTACACATGTCAGTCTTCGAATTTTCACCTTTTTTTAAATTTCTCTTTCTTTTTGTACTTTTAGTCTTTCCCCATTTCTCTTCCCTTCCTTCTGTTTCTGTAAAAATATCTGACACTTGTACAATTGTAGGTGCAATGAGATGCTCAACCTTCCCATTAAATGGTCCTTTTTGTAAACGATACTTATGATATATTGGAAGATATCTCCTATGTCCCATGTACACACACTTCCTACTACATTTGAGATACATTGAATATGTGTTCCTTCCACATATAGGGCATGCACAAAACCCTTTAGTCGTGCAACCAACCATATTTCCATAAGCAGGAAAGTCATGGGTTACCCACATCAATATAGCCTTCATATTAAAGAATGACCTTAAATGAGCATCGTATGTCCTTGCCCCTTCATCCCATGTTCGTTTTAGTTCATTTACCAATGGTTCCAAATAAACATCTATGTCATTTCCTGGTTGCTTGGGACTAGGTATTAACAATGACAACAAACAAAATCTCCTCTTCATGCATAACCATGGCGGAAGGTTATATGTGACTAGTACTACTGGCCATACAGTGTGACTACTACTCAAGTTTCCAAAAGGATTAAATCCATCCACTGCCATTGCAAGTCATACATTGCGAGGATCGTTGGAAAAATCAGGCCATTTAGAATATATAGTTTTCCATGCCGGGCTATCAATTGGGTGGCGCATTATTCCATCCTTACTTTCATTCTCATGATGCCACCTCATTTTCTGTGAAATATATGTAGAGCGGTAACAAAAACATAAAGAATCATATATGCATTACACTACTTAGTAGATTAAAGAAGATGATTTTCTAGTAGGTTGGTAGTACATGAAGGTGTATGATATAATGGAATTATAAGAGTTCAAAATCATACCTGTACATTCTCTTCAACCTCGGCACTATAGGGAAATACCTCAGCAATTTGGTCGGGACACCAGTACACACCTTTTCAGAACGAGCATCAACCTTCCATCTTGATTTGCCACATGTTGGGCATTCATTTATTTTTTCATATTTTCTCCAATATAAAATGCAATCATTGTGGCATGCATGTATCATTTCATAGTCCAACCCCAATGATTTAATCAAACCTTTTGCAGCATATGTAGATTCTGGAAGTGTATTTCCTGTTGGAAGCATTTCTCTTTGCAACTTCAACAACTGGGTGAAACTTTTATCAGATCATCCATTTCTCACTTTAAGGTTGTACAATTTCATAGTGGCTGATAGCTTAGTGAAACTAGTGCAACCTGGGTACAACGGTGCCTTTTCATCTTCAATTAACTTTAGATATTGATTGACTCATCATTTTTTTCTTCCATTGATTCTGCTTGGCCATTTTCACAATTCACATCTGGATTTTCATTATAATATTGATACGCATCATTCACCATTTCAACCATATGATCATCAACCATGGTTGCCTCGTTATGATCATCATTCTCAAGAACTTCAGTATCATTTGTAAGCAATGTTGCAAACTCATCATTATGATTATCATATTGATGTCCGACTATGTGTTCATCACCATGTGTAATTTATCGAGGCAAATCATGCATCTCTATTGTGTGGTATTTCTTGGTCTTATCAAATATATAGTCCTGAGTAGGAACTCCCTCTCCATGGAAAAACCAAGTTTTATATGAACTTATTATACCATGAATCATCAAGTGGTCTTGTACTTCCTCAAACGTCAATACTGCAACATTGCAACATTTTTTACAAGGGCATCTTGTGGTGTTATTATCCTCTGATTTTTTTTTCCAAACTCTATGAATTCTTCAACCCCGACTTGATATTCCTTTGACATCCTACATAGAACCAATTTTCACATCACGTAAGAAAAAACCACTACAAATTACAATGAAGACATATGTTATAAAATATAATATTGAAGAATCAAATATAAAAAGTATACCTCGTTTTCAAATCTGTCCAATCCCTTTTTTTGGCCATTCGAAAATAAAACCAACCCAATTTCTTGAATTGGCTCCTCGAGAGTTGGCCTCTCAACTTCCTTCCAATATATGGTTAGGAATATTCCTGTAGTACACCCATATGCTTTCCAAAATAGCCTTTACCAACACATGACAACCATATATTACACCATACAAGGTTCCACCTTATAATAACCAAATCCAAACATTAATTACATAATATTTTGGTTTTAACTTGGAGCTGATATAAGAATTTTAGGGAAGCTATAGTCTTGATGTTGATCGGAGGATTAAGTATAAAAGAATGTGCCTGCAGCGCTGATTAATGCCTATAGACGGTTTAGATCAAAAATAGGGGAGATCAACGGTCATGAGCCTCCTTCGCGAAAAAAGTTGAAGGTCTTTTAAACGCTCGCGGGGTGCTAGCTTGCGGGCAGGTCAAGGAAGATCGACGACGGAAGGCTTAGATCAACGGTCATAAAATTGTTCGCAATTTAAACATGCGCAAAAAGGGTTATGATTCAAATCCGTGAAATTTTGATAAAGCTCGACATCTCCCAATGGTGCAGATCTAGTGAGATGAATATTGACGGCTCAGGATTAGTTCACAGATATGACTTGCATGTAAAATCAACAGACCCAAAATTCGCAAACTCAGTAAAGGGCTCAACCTGGGATGGTCAAGATCCAGGAGGAGAGTAGATCAACGGTTGAAAATGTTTTTGCAAATTAAAGGTGTTGTCGAGTTGATATGTGGCAGGGTTGGAATCCACGGGGGACGATGCAAGTAAAGGTCAAGGAGATCTAAGGATGAGAGTTGATGTATCGATAGATGGCTGATGTGACTCCATCGCTGTCATAGCTGTAAGGGTGATATGGCATTTTTATATTATAAAACGCCCGTTTGCATGAAGATTTGCATCCTAGTTGACTTGTGTGCATTGGAAAGTGATAGGAGCGGACCGTGCAGAGCCGACCAGCCAACCATACACCTAGAAGCTCCACCCAACTATCAACCGCCCAGGTAGGCCATCCACCTCCACCCTAAACTATTTAAATGGTCGGACCCGTGGTACCCCCAGGCTTTGAGCCCCTAAAGATAATTGACCTATTAGAGGATAAAGACTGTGACGTTTACGATCCCATGCTGACAAATAACACCATAGAAACTGCCAAAGAAATATTGGAGGTCATAAGGGCCAGAGAAGTGGATGTCCATAAGATTTATCAATCCTTTTTCCATTCGTTTACAACCAACCAAACCCCTAGTTGCCCTAAATTTGTAGACTGGTGTGCCGTCCATTGCTCCTCAGACCAAAGAGCAATCATGGATGCCTCAAACTCTAAAATCCGGTGTTATGTAGACGCCCCTACTATTAGGAAAGATTTGGCTGTTGCAGAAGAATTCTGCCAAAAATTCCAAAGTTACGGAATGGAAACCCTGATCCAACATTTCCGTCAAGCCCCAACTGACTTCAAATAGAGATTTTATCATGATTCCCTACTACCAAATACCTCCTCTTAGGGCGCACCTTTTCCTGGTGAGGCCAGACTTTTTAGGGAAGAGTCGAAGTGTGTTATCTCCATGCTGGCCCAGTTCCTAGGCTTAGACAATGACCTATACATAACCAAGCCCCTGATAAGTTTGATGTTTGTTCTAAGCACTTGTCCTATCGAGCCAGCAGGCCCAAATTTGCTTACCCAATGTGCATGCCTAAAGTTTGATGAAGCCTTGGCAGACAACATCCACTCCCAGCTCATAGAATTCCCTAAGACAAGAACTTTCAGGTTCTGGTCTTACTTGTTAAAAATGTTCCTGGCAGCTAATGAAGAAAACCTGCAATCTCCAAAGTTGCAGTTGAATAAGGAGATGTATTCAGACTACAAAACCTTCATTAATGATCTTATGGCAGAGATATATTTCATCTTTTTCCATAAGAGACTGCCTAGGGTACTGCCTGAGATGAAAGACCTACTACAGCCATCCATGGAGAAGAGGGTTGGGGATTGGTTCCTGCTAAATCATGGGACTGTGATTAGAGTTTATGGCTACTCCCATGCCCCCTATGTGCTACCTGCCTTCCTAACCCCCAGAGTACTCACCTTGGAATTTATAAGACAAAAATTGAAGGTGGAGTGTGAACATTTCTTGGATGACAGGAAGTCTTCGGACATCATATTTCCATGGACACTGGGTTCCTTCATTGTCAAAAACAAAACAACTCTCCCAACTATTGAGCGAATGATGGGTTATCTGGGATTCCCATCCAAAGCGGCCATAAACTATGATCCTCACACATTATCTCAAAAAGAAGGAAGGCAAGTAACAGGAAAGGATATGAGCACTTCGAACTGACAGGTCTAGCTGAGATGGAAAACTGGTTAGAATACATTGACAAAGGCCAGTTGGAAGTAGACCCACCAGAAGACTCTTCATCTTTAGCATTCCTTTTTCAAAGTAGCACATCAGCAGTGCCTGGTTCACCTGGTAAAACCACCACAATATCAGCAGCCATGTCCCTTACCATTCCTCCAGAAAAATCTATAAAGGAAGGGGGTAGTGAGCTCATGGATGTAGATAGTGATGCTGAGAGAGCCTCAAAGAGGCAAAATGTAGAGGAGCCTGAGTAGCAATTAGTACAGGTACAAGCAAAGCACTGTGGCTTCGTAAGTTATTGGTAGATTTATTTGATCAACAGCTTAGACCTACGGTGATCTATTGCGACAATCAGAGTTTCATTCAGCTCTCTGAGAATCCGGTGTTCCATGACAGGTCGAAGCACATTGAGATCAGGTACCATTTCATCCGAGACTACGTCTAGAGAGGGGCAGTTGAGTTGCAGTATATTTCCACTGATGAGCAGGTAGCAGATATCCTGACGAAGTCTTTGGGGAGGGGGAAGTTTGTCTTCTTCAGAGATAAGTTGGGAATGGTGCGGAACACCTTCCTCGGTAAGAGGGAGTGTTATTTTTGTACCTAGGAAAGTGTTCCCCAAGTGACATTTGCCTAAGTCACTTAGAAGGGGGAAAAAGGTGACCCTCACATTAATTGCACTTAATGAGACTTTATAAAGTTAAAGTCACTTTTTGAGAAAAGTTAAGTCGGTGAGTGAATTTTATTTAAGTGATTTAAATAAAAGTGATTTTCACTCTCATTGAATCTCATCCATCGGATTAGATCTTTCTCCACCGTTAGATTAGATTCACCCTAGGGTTTTGATCAAAAAGGTTGGAGGGAGGCATTGGAGCACACTTTTGCATTTTGGAAAGTGAAGAGAAGAGATAGAGGCACTTGCATGATTTTCGAGGCAGACTTTAGTGCATTGGGCACAGAAATTGAGACACAGATTTGGCATTTATTATCAACACGGATTTCAAGATAGAAGCATTTATCTTCAGCACAAATCCCGAGGAGAAATACCGTACAGCACTCATCATTTTTCTACACACAATTCGAGGAGTTCCTGGGCACTATTTTCGAGATTACCTTCACACATTTCGAGGCATTAATTCCAGGCTTTGTTATCAAGGTAAACTGACACAGAAATCGAGGTTAAAGTCTGCACAATTTTCGAGAAACAGTCTGGTACAGCTGGTCTGTACAGACCATACCGGTTTCATTACTCAGCACGGATTCCAAGGTTGATTCATGCACAAAAATCGAGGAACAGTTGGGCATAGTTTTCGAGGTTGATTCTGCACTATTTTCGAGAAGGGTACAGCATTAATTTCAAGACTGATATTTGCATAGAAATCGAGACTGTCACTGCACACATTTTGAGGCAGTCTATGGATGCATTTTCTGGGTGGAGATAAGTTGTATTTTCACTGTATTACTGTTCTATTTTTACTGCTAAAGAAATAATAAATATCTCTCTCTCTTACTGGTTTTCCCCGTGGGGGTTTTTCCAGGGCATAGTTGCCGAAAAATATGAGTGTCTATCTTTTATGTTGTGCATGTGTTAAATATTTGTTTTCAGCCTGTTAGTTGTGTTTTACAACGTGTTTAATTGTTACTGAAAATTTCATAAGTAGCTTTCAGCCTATGCAAAACCGACTGAAGGTGAAAAACATTGAAATGTTGACATAAACCAGCAAGCAGTAAAACCCAGAAAAATCTACATGGTATTAGAGCGAGGGGGCAGAAAACAGTGATATTTTGCAGACACATAGAAATTTCCAAAACTTAGATTTTTTGGTGATTTTCTTCTGTTAGTGAACAACACTTTTTTGGGTTGAAGTAGAGATGGCTACAAGACTTAGTTTGGAGGATAGGCTGAATGGGACAGAGAACGTTGTGCCATGGAAGGCCAGAATTTTATTGATATTAGAGGAGAATGAACTATTGGTGGAGGTGGTTATACATACTACAACTAACCTGGTTGTCATTCCCGCTACCACAGATGCAGCAGCACTATCAGCCTTCAACAAGAAGGACTGTAAGGCTAGGAGGATTATCCTTGATGCAGTTAAAGACCACATCATCCCTCACATTTCTGGGAAGACTAGGGCACATGAGATGTGGAGTTCCTTGACCAATTTATATGAGAGTTGCAATGAGAATAGAAAGATGGTTCTCAAAGAGAAACTCAAGAGTATAAAGATGAATGGAGGAGAGGGAGTCACAGCATACCTCACTAGGATATCTGCAGTTTGGGATGAACTGGCAGCGGTTGGGGAACTGGTATCTACTACTGAGCTTGTACGTATAGTAGTGAATGGGGCTTCAAAGTCCTGGGGTGCATTTGTGCAAGCCATAGTGGGTAGAGAGAACCTACCGTCTTGGGAGAGACTGTGGGATGACTTTGTGCAGGAGGAGACCAGGAGAGGTCTCGTATAGGGCAGTTCATCACAGAGTGGGGTAGATGAGGAGAACGTGGCTTTGAAAGCCAAGGGGAAGAAGAAGAAGGGTCCCAAGAAGGGTGGGTCCAAGAAGCAGCAGTAGGGTGGACAAAATAAGGACTTGAGTAAAATCAAGTGCTATTGTTGTCAGGCATTTGGGCACTATGCTTCACAGTGTCCAAGCAAGAAGAAGAAGAAGGGACAGGGACAACAGACAGTAGCCTCAACAGAGGTTGATGACTTTGGAGACAGGTTTCAGAGGGAGTTTTCCCTATTTTCTGGACAGATTGAGAGAGAGAGAGTCTCTTTAGCCACCAACACAGATATGGATATGGAGAGTAAGCATTCATTGTTGGCAGGCCATCAGGCAGGTCCATCCACCACTAGTACTTGGTACATTGACAGCGGAGCCTCGAGACACATGACAGGTACTTGAGAGTTGTTCTCCGAGCTATCACAGACAGTTAGAGATGTGGAGGTGGTACTTGGTGACAATACCATTGTTAGAGCAATTGGTTAGGGGACCATTACATTTCAAAGGGAGTCTATGAGTCCCATGACTCTGAGGGATGTGTTGTATGTCCCTGGGCTGAAAAAGAACCTTGTTTCAGTTTCCACTATTGAGGACAGGGGTCTTGGGGTGTGTTTCTTATATGGGAGAGTGCAGGTTTTCCCCAGGACTACAGGTGTATCTACTCCCATGGACATTGGGGTTAGATGTGGAAAGCTGTACAAGCTATTGTTTCAGCCGCAACATACTCTAGCACATAGCAACAGTAGTGAGCTATGTGAGCTATGGCATCGGAGGATGGCCCACCTACATCACCCAGATCTGAGATTGTTGAGGAGCATGGTTACAGGTTTACTTGAGTTCAGCACTGATCAGAGTGATGTGTGCAGGGGGTGTGCTTTGGGAAAGTACACCAAGACTGCTTTTCCAAGCAGTGACACGAGAGCAGCAGGAGTGCTTGACTTGATCCATTCTAACATTTGTGGTCCTATGTCTTTAGTATCTTTGACTGGTCATGAGTACTACATTAGCTTCATTGATGACTATTCCAGGAAGACTTGGGATCTACTTCTTGAGGAGCAAGAAGTCACACTTAGTTTTGAGTGTCTTCCAAGGGTTCAAAGCCCTTGTGGAGAAGTAGACAGGCAGGAATATTCAGATGTTGAGATCGGACAATGGGGGTGAGTATACCTCCAAGGAGTTCGATGCTTTTTGCAGACAGGAGGGTATACAGAGATAGATGACAGTTCGCTACACTCCTGAGCAGAATGGAGTAGTAGAGAGGAAGAACAGGTCGATTGTGGGAGCAGCGAGAGCTATGCTTCATGATCAGGGGTTATCGTTTTTTCTATGGGAAGAGGCATGCAACACTGTAGTATATCTGTAGAACAGGAGTCCTCACCGTGCTTTGGGGAGGATGACTCCAGAGGAGATGTATATAGGCAAGAAGCCTGAGGTGAGCCACTTTTGTATATTTGGTTCTTTGACTTTCTCTCACGTCCCTTCTGAGAAGAGGACGAAGTTTGAGCCCATTACAGAGAGAGGTATCTTTGTGGGTTACGATGAGACTTCGAAGGCATATCGACTTTACATTCCTGGCCAGAATAGAGTTGTAGTGAGGAGGGAAGTGAAGTTTGATGAGGAGAGGGCCTTCAGGAAGTCAAGAGAGATGGAGCAGCGGGAGCCTCCATCTCCCACACCTCAGTTGACACAGGCTTCTTCGATACAGGTTTCAGGTCCACAGGTTTCTGGAGTGACTGGATCATAGGGTACAGGCACACGTTCTACAAGTTCAGTGATTCAGGTGACAGGTACTTCAGGGACAGGTACAGGTACAGGTTCAGGTTCACAGGTTACAGGTTCTTCAGGGACTGGTTCATCAGTCACTGGTCCTCGGGGTGTTGGACCTTCTGCTTCTCGAAGTTCCTCATATGAGGATAGACCAGTTTGGGAGGAGCCTTCAAGGAAGAGGAAGCCTAAGTGGCTTCAGGACACCTTGAAGGAAGCATAAGCATTTGGTAGACCTCAGGAGGCGATCAGGACTGTAGTTGATCCAGATAGATATGGGATGGCTCTTGTTGCGAGTCTTTGTGACTCTGATCCTTCTACATTTGAGGAGGCTTCTCAGCATCAGGTATGGAGAGATGCCATCATGGAAGAGTACCATTCCATCATGAAGAATGATGCTTGGGAGATAGTGCCGAGACCTGAAGGGAAGTCAGTGGTGACTTCCAAGTGGATTTACAAGACAAAGCATGCTGCAGATGGCAGTGTGGAGAAATTCAAGTCTTAGTTTGTGGCTCGAGGGTTTTCACAGGTTGAGGGAGTTGACTATGATGAGACTTTTGCGCCAGTTTCTCGGTATTCTTCCATCAGAGCAGTGATATCTATAGCAGCAGAGATGGGTTGGAATATCCACTAGATGGATGTGAAGACTGCATTTCTCAATGGTATTCTGCAGGAGGAGGTGTACTTAGAGAAGCCACAGGGATTCGAGATTCATGGGAGAGATTCTCACGTGTGCAGGCTTAGGAAAGCCTTGTACGGACTGAAGCAAGCTCCTAGAGATTGGTACTCCAGGATCGATGCATACTTGACTTCGATGGGATTTCAGAAGAGTGAGGTTGATCCCAACCTTTACTACATTGTGGTTGGTGGAGATCCTCTCATTCTTCTGTTATATGTTGATGACTTGTTTATCACTGGAGATGAGTGTCTCATTACACAATGCAAGAGAGACCTTGCAGCTGAGTATGAGATGACTGATATTGGGTTGATGCATTACTATTTGGGGATGGAGGTTTGGCAGGAGCCTGGACATATTTTCCTAGGACAGGGGAAGTATGCAGTTGATATTCTGAAGAGTTCTCGGATGGAGGGATACAGGCCTATATCTACACCGATGATCACCAACTGGAAGCAAATTCACGCTTCCGAGGGTAAGTTGGTGGATCCCACACTCTATCGTCAGCTCGTTGGATCATTGATGTATCTGGTCAACACCAGGCCAGAATTGTGTTTTGCGGTTAACACTCTTAGCCAGTTCATGGTGGAGACTAGGAGTGTGCATTGGACTGCCGCAAAACATGTACTGAGATACCTAGCAGGTACAGTGGATTATGGTTTGGACTATAGGGGTTCGGGTGGAGTCCGCTTGGTTGGGTTCACAGATTCAGACTGGGCAGGTTGTGTGAGGGATCGGAAGAGCACTTCTGGTTGTTGTTTCAGTTTTGGCTCGACAGTAGTGTCGTGGTTCAGTCTCAAATAGAAGTCCATTGCATTGAGTTCTACCGAGGCTGAGTATACGGCGGCCAGTCAGGATACTTGCGAAGCACTGTGGCTTCGTAAGTTATTGGTAGATTTATTTGATCAGCAGCTTAGACCTACGGTGATCTATTGCGACAAACATAGTTGCATTCAGCTCTCTGAGAATCCAGTGTTCCATGATAGGTTGAAGCACATTGATATCAGGTACCATTTCATTCGGGACTACGTCTAGAGAGGGGCAGTTGAGTTGCAGTATATTTCCACTGATGAGCAGGTAGCAGATATCTTGACGAAGTCTTTGGGGAGGGGGAAGTTTGTCTTCTTTAGAGATAAGTTGGGAGTGGTGCGGAACACCTTCCTCGGTAAGAGGGAGTGTTAGTTTTGTACCTAGGAAAGTGTTCCCCAAGTGACATTTGCCTAAGTCACTTAGAAGGGGGAAAAAGGTGACCCTCACATTAATTGCACTTAATGAGACTTTATAAAATTAAAGTCACTTTTTGAGAAAAGTTAAGTGGGTGAGTGAATTTTATTTAAGTGATTTAAATAAAAGTGATTTTCACTCTCATTGAATCTCATCCATCGGATTAGATCTTTCTCCACCATTGGATTAGATTCACCCTAGGGTTTTGATCAAAAAGGTTGGAGGGAGGCATTGGAGCACACTTTTGCATTTTGGAAAGTGAAGAGAAGAGAGAGAGGCACTTGCACGATTTTCGAGGCATTCTTTTGTGCATTGGGAACAGAAATCGAGACACAGATTTGGCATTTATTATCAGCACAAATTTCAAGATAGAAGCATTTATCTTCAGCATAAATCCTAAGGAGAAATACCATACAACACTCATCATTTTTCTGCATGCAGTTCGAGGAGTTCTTGGGCACTGTTTTTGAAATTACCTTCACACATTTCGAGGCATTAATTCCAGGCTCTGTTATCGAGGTAAACTGACACAGAAATCGAGGTTAAAGTCTGCACAGTTTTTGAGAAACAGTCTGGTACATCTGGTCCATGAAGACCATACCGGTTTCATTACTCAGCACGGATTCCAAGGTTGATTCATGCACAGAAATAGAGGAACAGTTGGGCACAGTTTTCGAGGTTGATTCTGCACTATTTTCGAGAAGGGTACAACATTAATTTCAAGACTGATATTTGCACAGAAATCGAGACTATCACTGCACACATTTTGAGGTAGTCTATGGATGCATTTTCTGGGTGGAGATAAGTTGTATTTTCACTGTATTACTATTCTATTTTTGCTACTGAAGAAATAATAAATATCTCTCTCTCTTGCTAGTTTTCCCCGTGGGGGCTTTTCCAGGGCACAGTTGCCGAAAAATCTGAGTGTCTATCTTTTATGGTGTGCATGTGTTAAATATTTGTTTTCATCCTGTTAGTTGTGTTTTATAGCGTGTTTAATTGTTACTGAAAAATTCATAAGTAGCTTTCAGCCTATGCAAAACCGGCTAAAGGTGAAAAACACTGAAATGTTGACATAAACCAGCAAGCAGTAAAACCCAGAAAAATTTACAGGAAAGCTATGGGAGTGTAGGTTAGACTAGGAGTGCTTTGCAGATATGGAGCAGCCTCTGGCAGGAAAGATGGTGGTGGAAAAACTGACGAAGGATTTCAAGTAGGTCTCTACATTTAAAGAAGCCCTTACAGTCCTCGTAGGCTATTAATACAAAGAGCATACAGAAATGAGGGTGTGGCTTAAAGAGATTTCTGCCTTGGATTTACCAGTAGTTAAGTAGTGGAAACTCATCGAAAAGTATGGGAAGGGAAAACTAAAACTTAGTGCATGAAGCGTCAAATATAGTGGAAGAGGCCGAATGGAGGAGCAGTTACCAGAACATTTTGTCTTTTTACTAGAGTCTATTGTCCTGTGGTAACTAATTTTGTCAATGTAACTAATTTTGATGCCATGTTTCGAGATACATCTCAGGGGTAAATTGCACCATAAATGTAACCTCTACGGAGGAGGAAGGGTTCGACTTTCATTTTTGAAGCCTCTGTGCTTGGATTGTAGCTTTGTAAACTTTCTTGGAAGTGTTAATGAAAAGTGTTTTTTTGAGTTTCTGAGATCCATCACAGTGTTCATATTCATTTTGTGTTTCCTGTTTGTGTCATTTTCATATGTGTAAATTCTGCTAATGCTTTCTAGAGAAAAACATGACCTGTCTTGAGCCTACTAAGGGCTGTTGTGACATGTCTTAAGCCTGCTAGGACGGTCGTGACTGGATGAAAGTGCCTTGAGGACTGTTAAGGGTCCCAATCCTGTGTATGAAGGTACCATAACCTACTATGGGTTACTAAGGGTGTCGTGAGGGTGTGTAAATGTGTTGGCAGCCTAATTGTGTACTGCTTGACTAGGTTGTGATCTTTTAGTATGGATGGCAGTCTGTGTGAGGTCTAGTACGTGGGTCGCTACCCTTTATTGGACTAGTTGTGCAACTAATGAAACCCCTAAGTTATGCCTCTCACCCATGTGCTTCCTACCAAGCTAGGAGCAAAGATCACAGAGGTCAGAAAGAATGGAACCTACTCCTGGTTGAGGCCTGATGGAAAAACACAAGTAACCATTGAGTACAAAAATGACAGTGGTGCATGGTTCCTCTGCGCATTCACACAGTTCTCATCTCCACTCAACATGATGAGACAGTGACCAATGAACAAGCTTTATCTAAAGGAAGTGAGGGGTTCAATTTTTATACAAGGGGGATATGCTTTGGATAGTAAACTGTAATGACCCCCATCTTTTTGGCTTATTTGCTTATGTAATTTGGTTAAGGGATTTCATAAAAACACTTGTCAAAAATACCACTGAGCTGTGCCAAATAGTCTTAGTTGGTTTTTGTATTCAATGTACTGTTGATATGTTGATGTAGGAGCATAAGCTCAAGAGGGAGAAGTCATTCATGACTTCACAAGGTCAAGGGAACTCTCAAGAGACCTAGGGTCTCGTACATTTGTAAGTTTCTTTATTTTGTAAACGCTGAATAAAATGGATAAGGAATTTAGATCGTTTTCCACATGTAATAGTAAGGATTGAGTTAGTTGTGAGTCATAGGGTTAGCAGAGATCAATAAGGACTGTACTCATTTGTTATAGGATTTGGAAACAGAATCCTCTTGTATTTAAATCAGTTCGAGTTATTTTCTTAGCAACTTAGTTAGCTTACAGAGCTTGTTGGCTCGCAGAAGCTTAGGTTAGCTCACAGAGCTTAGGATAGCTGATAGAGGTTTGAGGATATCTCAAAGAAGCTTTGATTAGCTCATAGAGCTTGAGAGGGAGAGAAATTCCACATAGCATGAATGGAGGAATGAGAGGTGTGTGCACAGAAGAGTGAGCGAGAAGTGAACAAGTAGAATTCTCTGTGTGTATTTGAATTTACGGTGAATTGAATAAAGAATAGAGGATTATACTCTGCGTGTGGTTTTGATGGATTTCTAGTCTTCATATAGTTCTGTAGAAGTATGAATTCATCCCGCTTTCACTTCATATAACGTTGTGTATAAACTCTGTGGCTTTGGATTGCCATAGTTTCTGAATTATAGAGAAGAATTGATCCTGTTAGTGATCAATTAAGTGAAGCTTTGTAGAGGGTTAAACCTTAACCAGTCGCTCAAATAAAACAAGATCGTAGAGTGGGGATTAATCGTGGGGAAGATCGACGGTTTATAGTGATATCGCCGGGAGAAGTTGCAAGCTTTGAAATTTTTTTTCATGTGCGCGATATTCTATGGAATGCTCTTAATAAATTTTGGAATCCACCGTTGATTTGGTGGGGACATTGATCAAACGATCAGAAATCCATTTCTCCGCGAAATTGATAGATCAACGATCGAGATCGAGGTCGACGACGGGAAAGAAGCGTTGTGCAGAAACTCTATTCCCGCATTCCGGAAAGAATTCCGCTGCGGAAGAAAGTTAGACAATGGGGAAAGAGTTTTTTTCAGATATCAAGGGTTTTGAAGTCTATATATTGACTATAATTTTTAGATCTTGATTTTTGTAGTGCTAACAGTGAACAGTAAATGCAATAGAGATTGCTTTGCATAAATAATAAGGAAAATAAACCCTAAATATCATATTCATATAACTTTGAGTTTACAATGACTGTAACAACAGTTCTAAGGTGGACAAACAAATCTGAAATTACTTTAACTCTAACCTGTAGCTTCCTAGGCGTGCACAATGATTTATGGAAGTGAGCTGGCCTTCTTTGGTGTCTCGATTTTTATTTGGTGTCTGCCAACTCCTCAAAACAACCCAAATCGTCTTCTTCTCAGACTCCCTTATTATGCTGCAGTGCCCTCCTTCACTACCCAGAAATGTTATGCACAGTCGTAACAAGAAGGAAGACTACAATGAGAGTACCCAACAATGCTATAGTAGATTCCTGTAGGTGTCAATATGGATTGCAGCTCCCTTTTTGGGGATCACTGTAGATGTGGAACTGTAAGGATATGCGCCCAACAGAAAGTAAATCGTCCTCACAAACAAGACTGTGTCCTCTCTAGACGATTTCACGGCTCACGCAGTCCAAACTCAGCCAACAAATCAAGAATACGGCCTCGACAAGATGAAATCGTCCCCTTTGTTACTCCTTTTTTTAAAAAATATAAAAATTAAAAAAGACGAAAAAAAGAATATGCATGAATCTATAGCATCTTATATCTAGATGGGCCTAAAAATTTGTTGTATGTATAACCATAGCATGAGCCTATAATCCTAGGTATAATATAATATTTTTACTTGTTAGACTCATAGGAAGACCCCCTTGGGATAAACCTTATTATAGAATATGCTATGAGGATCGTGCTAGGGAGTGCTAGTTTCTTATAATTTTCTTATTTTACTTATTGCATAATTGTTTCTAGCTTTTATTCTATTGATTTTCAAGGATATTTATAACTTACATCGTAGGGAGGCTCTATGGATTAAATATAAATATGTTTATAATGTGGAGATATCCCAACCTTTAGACTAACTAATATATGTTGTTAGTATTATAGGAGATCAAGATGTTAAATTTGTCACCACCATTTTAACATATCAATGTATTTTTAGGAGGAGTTGGAACTGGCTTCAATCACCTCGTTCAATGGCTTGGAAGGTATGGGAAACTTCATTTCCTTTAGAGCTGAAGAAATTTCACTTAGGAGTGAGTAAATTACTCAAAGGTGCAGTGCAATGGCCATAACATTATTAGAGATCACTTGGTTCAAAAATTTCATATGCCACCTGTCATTGACTCTCCAATGACCTAAATAGAAACTCACATGCAGGCATTTGTAAAAACTACTACACTTCCACCACTAAAATGGTTCATTGAGCAATGCAAATACATAAATGAGGTGGAGGCTATAGATTGGCATCGCATGATATGTGGTAGATGTAAGGTAGGCATCATTGAAAATCGACTGGAGGGATATCTTAGCAAGTAATCAAATTTTCATTAGGAGAATAGTTTCAATGGTATAATACTGGTCTAAAAAACCTAGGTTAATTGTTCAAATTCCTTTTATCTTTATAAGAATTTCTTATGGTTGGAAGAGGTAATGATAAAAATTCTTAATATTTAAAAGGATTATATAGGTTCTTGTAGGTTTTCTTGAAGTAGGACCTTAACCAATGTATTGAATTGTCAAACTTATGGAGAGCATATAGAGAAAATGTAACACTGTATATCTCTTCTCATTATTCTAATATCCCTAGTTACCTAATTGATATGTCAATTAAGAAAGTAGATTTGTAAGGCATACGGCCACCTTAGAAATTTTAGCTCATATTATTTCCATAATAAGAGAGATCACAATGAGTCATAAATGTTTGAATGCATATGATAGATCTCTTTGTAAGGCTGCAAGAAACAATAATGAGTCATATCATGCCAGTAGTTACAATTAATAGCATAAAGAGGAAATATCTTGTGTAGAATCATAAGAGAGTCTATGGAAATACACTAATTTAGTACAATTATTTTATCCTTATGGTATCCTTACTTATTGGCATGGGACCTTGAATGATATATAAGTAATTTGATCAAGTAACCCGTAAATCCACCTAGGTATAAATGCAGTAGATACCGACTAGAAATAATACTATGTTTGGATATTGTAACCTCAACATCTAACCTTAGATGAAAATGCATGATCCCTTATGTGGTAAGCTAAAATTGATTACTAGTCATGCACTTGAATCCATTGAAATTAACAAACTCACTATCCCCATCCTTCTAGTACAAATAACCCTCACAATCAATGCCTTAGAAGCCATGCTTATTACATTATTTAACTTCATGTCATCCACCACAATAGGATAATATACATGGTTGATTTCATGGTATACCCTCTCAACCGCCTTATTTGTATCAAGTCATTTTCCTTGTGAAATCCATTAATCAAAGGATTGTAAGTATGAATACTTGCTTCACAACTATTTTCCTTCATATGGCGCTCCACTAGTGCAAGAATATAAATGGCAACTTTGCCTCCTTTGCAATGTCCATAAATCAAGGTAGTATATGTTACTTCATTTGGTGTCAATCATTTTCAGTTAGGTGTCGAGGTATTAACCATGGTTGGTGTAGGAAGCTCATGCATTGGGATGTAGAGGAAAATTTTAGGCCTAAAGGTCTAACAATGATGTCTCCAACCACCAAAGCTAACTTCTTGAGGGGATATTTGTCCTTATAGTCAGAATATGGGAATTGTTAATAAATTTCTGAGCATTAGGTTATGGGTCTTGGTGATCTAGACATGGTTAAGGAATGGAAACTGGGCCTTAGGACGTCATAAAGAAAGCTTCTAGGTATATATAGCCAAGAATGATATGTTGAACAACCACAATAGACCTTTCCACCGTACCTTTGGCCTATGAGTGGGGTTTTTGTGGCACAGTGAGAATTTTAAGACTAATTATAGGTTCGAACACCTTGGATATGGTTGGGGAGAAAAGAGTGGGACTTAGGTCCTAAAGGAAATTCTAGGCACCTTTGGCTAAGAACAATTCCTACAATCACCACACATGACCTCCCAAGAGCATATTATTCATATAAGTGGGGATATTAGTGCCATTACAATTTTTTGAGAACTTGGTATAGATATTGGGTTCCCTAGACATGCTTGAGGGAGAAAAATTGGGCCTTAATCCCTGAAAAACCTTTTGAGAATCCATGGCCAAGAAGAACAACTTGAACAAACACACATGGATTCTTGAGAGTATCTTTAGTGTTTGAGTAGGGATGTATAAGTCATTAGATGGTTTTGAATAGTAGTTAGGGGTCTCGAGGCTATATACATAATTAAGGAAGGAATCACATGCCTTATTCCCTAAAGGAATCTCTGAGGTATCCAAATCCATGAACAATATTTTAAAGAAACACACATCACTGTTCTAGGATATCTGTAACGTCCCTGGCCCCCTCGGTTCCCTTTAGAGGTGATGGGGGAGCTCCTTAGAATACAACCTGCTAAATTTTTTTCTTCCAAACTATGCACTTTCCACGCACTTTCGCACAGCCGCAATAACTTGGTCCGCAATTCGCAGGTTGGAGTCGGAAGTCGACACCCCAGTGTGCTACTTCAAGAATCACACCTTTGACTTCCACAATCCACGACACAGAAGTCATAAAGTCGGAACGAAAAATACACGACGTCGAAGAAATACGCCTCTGACTTTCGCATTCCACAATCCGCGATGCGGGAGTAGGAAAGTTGGAACACCCAATTCTCTACTTCGCCAAATCATGCCTCCGACTTCTATAATCCAGGACGTGGGATTAAGAAGTCAGAACTCCAAAGGTCTCAGCTTCGCAGAATCGTGCGGCCTCCAACTTCTGCGATGTGGGAGTCGGAAGTCGGAACTAATTCAATGCACCATGCTGAGAAATCACGCCTTCGACTTCTGAAATCTGCAATCTGCATTGCAGGTTCGAAAAGTCGGAAGTCGGCCATATACCACTGTTATTGCCAACTTCTCAGGATGATAATTTCTCATCCTAAGTCCATTTTTGGAAAAATTGGTATCATATATTGGAATGCTCTCGGAGATCCCCATGCAAGTGTATTATCTTCTTCCAAACCTGAGAACTCTGAATTTTCCTTCTTCCAACCAAGGTGTTTCCCCAATCCTCATCCATACCTCATTACCACTCTGTAAAGAGCTCTGATCCACTATGCCATGTCTCCTCCCTTCATCTGACCCACAGAGGGAACATGAACACTAAAGGGGTTTCTATTTCTCCCCCAAAGTCATGACCGAACATTCTGAACCTCCTGGCCCTCAACAAGACTTGGCCCTATTCATCAATGAACAAATTCATTAAAACACATGGATGCATATGCATACTGAAAGAAACACAGCTGAATGAAACATGAACAATTAAACATTCAGAACACATAATGAACATGATATAAACCGTAGAGAACAATTACCCTTTTATTGAAATACCCAAGCAACTAACTATGGAATGCAACATTCCAACCCAACCATAGGTCTTTGCCCAACCTGTATTGTTTCAACACTCAGAGACTACCCCCGAGATGGGGCTGTGTATCCACTGAGGATGAACTACTCAAGTCCACTCATAGCCTTAGGCATAGTCAATCAGGGTCATACAAAACACAACTGGATCTGGAAAGCAAGTGGGGAGACAGGGTAGGAGGTTTCTAAGTTAATGAGCTCAACACACAGAGCTATAGGCATATCCAATTGACTTCAGATCACAGTCCAGGAACCCCCATCACCTCCACTCTCATCCTAAGTAAGGTCCCCTTATCTGCTGCACAGTCCCTCGGGCGCCCCTTTCCTCAACGCTGACCTGGGAAGGTATAGCTTGTCCCGACTGCTAAACCAAGGATAAATGAGCCTTCACGGACTCTACCATGAAGTTTGAACCCCTTGGTCTCTCTCCCAATGTGATTCACTCTTGGATATCCTCGGCATTGCGGCCTAAAGGCTCTGTTGCACAATTGTATTTTTGGGCTTCCGAATCAGGGTTTTCCTCTCAATTCCTAGGCATCCAACACTCTCAAAATCACCGCCAAGGTTTCGGTCTAGGGATTCCCCAAATAATTTCACTTCCCACACAGATTTATGAGCGATCTATGCACTTCCAAACGTGGCTTAACTCAGAATCGCGATTTTCGGTTTTCTTCCCTGCCGGGTTTGCGTCCTACCTCCAAACTCATGCCTTGATGATCCAAAATCAAATGGGGATGAGGGAAACGAATTACCATGAGATGGAGTGGCATATGGGTCAAGAAAACCGATCCCATACCCTGCCTTATGAATTTCAGAGCTACCCATACTCCATCACTCTCATGGACTGATTTTCTCACCCACTTCCTTACAAGAGAATTAAATGAAGACTAGTACAATCAAAAGGGTTCTCAAGGTGAGATATGGCAGCCTAGGGTCCAATCCCAAAACCCCCTCACCTTTCCCTAGTGGATACACATATCCCCCTCATTTAGTTGCATCCATATCCATCCCCTTGGTATTTTTATTTGCATTATAATCATCTACATGTTTTTACAATTTCCATGACTTACTAGCAGATGGATGGCACAACATAAAATATCATCCCTTCAAGGCTGAGAATTCACTAGCGGGGCCTTGGCCTTGAGCTCCACGCTAGGAATCGTACATCACATATACACAATGTTTACATTACAAGTCAATACATCCGAAGGGTCCCATTTAGTATAGGTGGACTTGAATCTATTGAAACAAACTCATTGTCCCCATCCTTCTAAAAATAAACCTCACAATCAATGCCTTAGAAGCCATGCTTATTACATTATTTTACTTCTTGTCATCGACCACAATAGGCTAATATTTCCTTTCCTTTTGATGCATTTCTTTGGTTCCCTCCTTCCTTCCTTTGGTCCACCTACATGACTCCCAGTACCAAGGTCCTTCCCCTTTTCATTGAAAACCTTAGGAGAAAACTCAGGTGTTTTTTCTATCTATACCAAAAAAAAACGAAATTTAATTTACCAAAAACAACAAAAAAAATGAAATTTAATAATAATAAAAAAATGGGACCCCTAAGATAACTTTTCAAATTTTATCTCCCGCGGATAGTTTTGTCGAGAAAGGGCATCGTTTTCTTATTGCACAGGCCAGCGTTTACTTGCTTTGATTCTGGTATTCAACACCACGAAAGCTGAAGCTAAGCTGTTGGGATATATTGAGGTGAACTACGTGAGGTATAACTTAAGTTTCACTACATTCTTGTTCTGCGTTCTGCGTTATTGCATGTATTTTATCAATAACTGAAAACAACATAATAACTGAAAACATTATGTGGTTTCTTTATTGACATAAATCAAAATATGGTGGCTCTTCCTAGCTGAGTCGTGGACTGTTTGACATTCATTTAGCCGGGTTGTGATTGTTTTGTGACCACTAGAGTTGGATTGCACTTTCCCACTGTTGCAAGACCGTTACCGTGTTCATATATGGGGATGCCTGTGTAAACCTTGTCCTGCTTGCAGCCTCTAAGTCTTAGGGGCCTTCACTTTTGGAGACTGAGATATCTTGTTGGCTAATGTACGTGTCTAACCTAAACCTACAACATTCTAACCCTCTCTCTCTCTCAATTTATGACATATGTTCCTCTTAGCAGATAGTCTTCCCTTTTACTTTTGAAACTTGTTAAATAGATTAATCGTATAGACAACTTTCAGTTCGCAATTGAGAGATGATAGACTTTATTTTTTTGGTTATGCAGGCTTTGTAGAAGTGGAGACATGGAGGTCAGTGATTGTTTGTGATTGAAGTATATTATTATTTTTATTTAATTTAAATTGTTTTTTTTAACAGAAACGAGTAGGTTTTATATTAATAAAACCGTGGCCAATCAACCCAAGAGGTTACATCTGTGAGTTCTTTGCAAAAAACAAAATTCCCCATCACAGCAAATGGGAATACTACTTTTATTTAATTTAAATTGTTAGAAAATATTAGTTTGTACTTTAATAACAATCTAATAGGCTATGGCTAATCAATACTCTAATCATTTTCAAAAAAATAGAGAAAGCAGGTTATGACACAAAATCAAAAAAATATGATTATGAAATTTTCAAAAATAACGCGTCAAAATGATCAAATGGGAAAGAAAGGGAAATGCATCTCAGAAGGTAAATATTTAGAAATAGAACAACGTATTTCCTTATGCATTATAATGCTTATTTTTATTGTATGAGGATGTTAGGCATATGTTTAATAACATTCTTGGATACAGTTACAAAGAAGAGGAAAATACAAACAATAGCAAAGAAGATTACACCTTCTATGCCTTTGAATGACTCTACTAGTCCTAACAAAGAAGGAAATGACAAAGATACATTTTCCTCTTTTCAAGAGGAGGAACAACATGAACAAGGTTAGCCCATTAATTCAGATTTTTCTAGTTCTTTATAAGTATAAATCTTATGATTAAGAAATCCATAACACCTTTATGTGTCCTTCTTTTATAGAAGATGTTCACAAACAACCATGCCATATGGATAACAGTGTAGAAGGGGAAGATCCCTTGACACAAAAAGAGACGGAGCAACATGAAGAACAAGGTAAGATCATTAATGTATAATTTTGTAGTTCTTCATAAATAAAATTTTATGACTTAGAAATCGATAACACCTTTAAGTGCCCTTCTTTTATAGAAGTTGTTCACAAACAACAATGCCAACCAGATATTAGTATACAAGGTGAAGATCCCTCTACACAAGCATCGACAGAGAAAGTCAAGAAGAAAGGTAGAGGAGCAACTAAATGTGCAGAAATCAATAACTTGGAGGAAAATATCGAAATTCATATCAATGAAAGGAACCAACCAATTGGTCCAAACTCTGTGAAGCTATCTTCATTACTAGGTGTGCTCACAAGGGAAATGGTTCCAATCAATTATTTTGATTGGAGGAAGGTTTCAGATCAATTAAAGGAGGACTTGTGGAACGTTATTAATGTGAGTATTAGAGATTACGTGTATTTGTTTTCAACATTTATATTTTTGGATGATTTCGAAGTTTATTTTCAAACCATGTATGACATCTAAAAATGCAATTCTTGTATGTTGCAGGAAAAATTCATAATCCCCCTGGTCCTTAAAGAATATTGTATGAAATCCGTTGGCCATAAGGCAAATAGTCATAGATATCGGTTGACCAAAAAATACTGTGACCCTTATGAGTCAACAGAGGAAAGATTAAAAAATGTTCATCCGATTAGGATAAGTGAGACAGTGTTTAGAGAATTCGTCCTATCACGAGCCACCACTGAATTCCTAGTAAGGAAAAAGTTCACATATTATATAATCAAGTTTTTTAGAATGTCTATTGGCTTGTAATGTTGACTTATATATGTTATTTTCAATTGATTTCTAGGATATAAGGAAAAAAAAAACAAGGAAAATAGAGAAAAGGAGAGGGACTTGCACACCTCCGAGGTTATCAACAGATCGAAGATGATATGGTAAACAATTGTGATGATATTTTATCCGATATGAGAAATATTAGCATATTTTAGTTTCATTGTAATGTCACAACTTAACCATACTATTTTACTTGTTGCAACGAGAAAAAATCTATAGCCTCTGGTGATACAACTACAAGCATTACTAGGGCATACTTATGGAAGAAGTGCCATCAAAAGAAGGATGGCACTCCAATCACACCAGTTGTAGGAGAAACAATAGTATGTTCTCAACATTTTAATTTAGATATTGATTAAAATTTCATTTTACATGTTGGAAATGTTTTCTTCTATGATCTGATTTAATTGTATGTCAATGTTAGCAAAAAATTGAACAAGCACAAGTAGAAGTTGCATCTCAAGACTTTGTAGCTAGGGATGATGCCCTTGCCAAGGTACTAGGGGTTGATGCAAGAGGGAGATTGTCGTGACGTTGGATTAGGAGTTACTCCAATTAACTTGTTTGGCAAAAGTCCATACAAGGAGGCGCTAGCTATAAGCCAAGCTACAGTGAAAGAAAAAACATAGGAAATCACATCTTTGAAAACAACAATAACTGAACTACTGAAAAGAGTAGAAGATATGGAGAGAGAACATGTGGTCAACAAAGAAAGTGTTAGTTTCCAATTCTTTACTCTTGTCTCAATATACAATCCTTCACACTAATGATCTGAATTCTAATATCTTATTGGTCATTTTGTATAGTGTCCTACTGTACAAAATGCTCATGCTGAAATCACGCCTGTGGTGGAGGTTAGTTGTTTAATTATTATTTAAAATAATATTTTATTTTAATCTTTTGAATATATATATATATATATATTACATTTTGTTGCCTTGAAAGAGTAATACAGAGGACAGAACAACCCCTATGAATGGACTAATACAAATGAAATTAACTTCAATGCATACTCCATCATCCCTAGTAAGTATTGAAAAATTTCGTAATTTAGTTCAATTTTATTTTATTTTATCAATATATTAGAAATCACTGTCTATTGGGTGCAGAGTCATGCATCAAAATATGATCAACATTCTATACAGAAAAAACCAATGGTTCCATCGAAACTGCAAATTGACAAAATGAAAACACCAATTCAGGTGATATTGTAATTATTTAATCTAGGATAATCAATGTTTAAATTTTTATTTCCATGCATCTTACTTTATCTCATTTATTTGCAGGGTCAAGATAATGCTAATGAGTTGACACCAACTTCCAAATTGGGGCTACAAGGAAAGAAATGTTTTCTCATTGCATTAAACTCAAGGGTTAAAGTTGCAAGGGTTGTATACATAAAACTGACCCAAATGCAATGGTACATTGTGTCCCTGTTGGAAAAGGATATTATATTGTGAATCCGACAGAAATTTTAGATCCTCTATTTGAAAATATATCTCTACCACGTCCCAGTAGCGCATTACGTAATCTAGCAGATGCTTTGTTGAGCTTCATTCCTTGGCATAAGGATGACATTAAACTATGTAACTAGTGGTTATACTGTGTGACTAGTGATTTCAGTGATATTGTATCAACTGAGAATAGTTGATTTATTGAATATTTATACTTAGATCAGGACATAGTTTATAAATTTTTTGTAGTTCGAGACTAATCTTTACATTTAATTAAAATTTTGGGCACAAGTTGCCATTATATGCCAGGGGCACAATTTTTTATTTTGTAATACATCAGTATTATATAATCTTTGTTGCATGTGAAATGAGATGTTGTGTTGTGGATATGTGGAATGATCAACTCGAATCTATTCTGGGCTACGATAGCATGCAACAGCTCAGGCCTGAATGCAACGATTTCATTCAAGACTACTTATGGCTGTAATAGTTCCATTGTAAATCGGCAGCCTGAAGATCGTAGATCTTCATGGATGCCCGATATTTTGTGAAACGAATTCATGTCATCAGGGTATAAATGTAAAGAGGCGTTCTGAGCCTGGGGTTGGAGAATTTATAATTGTATAAGCTGAAACAGAGAGCTGTGACTGTGATTCATTATTTCTAATACAAGGAGCAAAGTTTCTTATATCTTGGTGTTTTAATTTGTGTTAGGACACAGCATCTCTGTTAGAAGTCCAGGGCCCTCCTTCTCACAGAGATCGTTGAGTTAAGTAGTTTAATTTCTTTCATGTTGTGTGGTGTGGAATTGCATTAGATGTGTTACTGCGAGCTGCAACAGTGAAATGATAATTGCATTCTTCTTTGGTAGTTCATGATTGCATCCTAAATAGCTGCAACTGTGTGGTGTGACACTCAACTGTGTAGGTTAGCTTATTTGATGCATGATGTGTTAGATCAGCTGTTACAACCAAGATCAACTCTAATTCGTTTCAGTAATTTATTCTTTCTAGGATTTCCAATATTAATCAAATTAGAGTTCAAGCTTACTTCTAGTTTCTGGTTGTTGTTTTATCTTTCTTGAATTCATTAGATTGGACATATTATGATTGAGTTACAATAGCTGCTAGATGAGTTAGATCAGTAGAGATTGAATACTGTAGTTTGATAATTATAGGATTTAACTTCTTGCAAAAGTAAGTCTAGTTTATTTTATTCCAGGTTACCAACTAATTTAGGAGCAAGGACTTTTCCCTGTCCCTGATAATTTTTATAAGGCTGTTGCAATTCTGCATAAATTTTTCTGTATATAAATAAATCATTTTCTTTTCTTTTATTTGATTTTATTTTTCAGTTTTGATGGGTTTTTTTCTTTTTAAGAACTCTGAATAGGTTTTTGCGTGGAAGATCACTCGAATGGAGGCAGTCACAACTCGGGCCAAACGATTGTGGCATTCTGATTGATCCTCCTTTCTGTGAATAACTCCTTGGGAGAAAATAATGTTGCAGCAATAGTTACTTAGCAAAATATGGCTTATCTTTTTTTTTCCCGCGGATGCAACAATGCAAAATCCTGCCCAAATTTCTACTTTTGCAGCTGTAACACCGCTTCATCTGGCTTATCTCTTTTTCCTGCAGTTGCAACACTGTTGGGTTGTCTATTTCCCTTATTTTTTAGCAGCTACGACTCCGTCAAAATCGCCTATCTTTCCCATTTCGCGCAGCTGCAACACCACTAACTATGGCTTATTTCTCTTTACCGCAACTGCAACACCGCTAAAATTGCCCATTTTTCCTATCTTTAGTAGCTGTGACTCCGCTAAAGTTTCCTATCCTTCCTATTTTACTGCACCTGTGACTCCGCTAAAGTTTCCTATCCTTCCTATTTTACCGCAGCTGCGACTCCGCTAAATTTGCCTATCCTTCCTATTTTACCGCAGCTGCAACACCGCCAAGTTATTTTTCCTTTTTCGAGCAGCTCCAACACATAAATTTGTCCATTTTTCCTATTTTGAGTAGTTGCGACATCTCCAAAAGTGCCTATTTTTCCTATTTCGAGCAGCTGTAACACTGCTAAAATTGCCCATTTTCCTATCTTTAGCAGTTGTGATTCCGCTAAAGTTTCCTATCCTTCCTATTTTACCGCAGCTGCAACACCGCCATGTTGCCTATTTTTCCTATTTCAAGCAGCTGTAACACCTCCAAAAGTGCCTACTTTTCCTATTTCAAGCAGCTGCAACATATAAATTTGTTCATTTTTCCTATTTCGAGCAGCTGCGACACCTCCAAAAGTGCCTATTTTTCCTATTTCGAGCAGCTGCAACACAGTTAAAATTGCCCATTTTTCTTATCTTTAGCAGCTGCGACTCCGCTAAATTTTCCTATCCTTCCTATTTTACCGCAGTTGCGACTCTGCTAAAGTTGCCTATCCTTCCTATTTTACCGCAACTGCAACACCACCAAGTTTCCTATTTTTCCTTTTTCGAGTAGCTGCAACACCTAAATTTGTCCACTTTTCCTATTTCGAGCAGCTGCGACACCTCCAAAAGTGCCTATTTTTCCTATTTCGAGCAGCTGCAACACCGCTAAAATTGCCCATTTTTCCTATCTTTAGTAGCTGCAACTCCGCTAAAGTTTCCTATCCTTCCTATTTTACCACAGCTGCAACACCGCCAAGTTGCCTATTTTTCCTATTTCGAGCAGCTGTGACACCTCCAAAAGTGCCTACTTTTCCTATTTCAAGCAGCTGCAACACCTAAATTCGTCCATTTTTCCTATTTCGAGCAGCTGTGACACCTCCAAAAGTGCCTATTTGTCCTATTTCGAGCAGCTGCAACACCGCTAAAATTTCCCATTTTTCCTATCTTTAGCAGCTGCGACTCCGCTAAAGTTGGCTATCCTTCCTATTTTACCGCAGCTGCGACTCCGCTAAAGTTTCCTATCCTTCCTATTTTATTGTAGTTGCAACACCGCCAAGTTACCTATTTTTCCTTTTTCGAGCAGCTGCAACACCTAAATTTGTCCATTTTTCCTATTTCGAGCAGCTGCCACACCTCCAAAACTGCCTATTTTTCCTATTTCGAGCTGTTGCAACACCGCTAAAGTTGCCTATCCTTCCTATTTTACCGCAACTACAACACCGCTAAGTTTCCTATTTTTCCTATTTCAAGCAGTTGTGACACCTCCAAAAGTGCCTACTTTTCCTATTTCAAGCAGCTGCAACACCTAAATTTGTCCATTTTTCCTATTTCGAGCAGCTACGACACCTCCAAAAGTGCCTATTTTTCCTATTTCGAGCAGCTCCAACACCGCTAAAATTGCCCATTTTCCTATCTTTAGCAGCTGTGACTCCACTAAAGTTGCCTATCCTTCCTATTTTACCGCAGCTGCATCACCGCCAAGTTGCCTATTTTTCATATTTCGAGAAGCTGCGACACCTCCAAAAGTGCCTATTTTTCCTATTTCAAGCAGCTGAAACACCTAAATTTGTCTATTTTTCCTACTTTTGGCAACTACGACTCTGCCAATTCCTCATTGAATACTCATTATTTCTTTGCTCATTGGTATCAATGCTCTCCATCAATGCTCTCCATCAATGCTCTCCATCGGTATCAGCGGTCTCCAGTAGTTATCCTTAGCCAATCCGTTGAGACGGAAACTACGTCTGATTCGTCCTTCACTTTTGGTTTTTGTCCACCATTTGACCTACCCCGTGCGACAACCTGTCACCAATTTTTACCAAAAATGGCCGTGCCAATTCCCAAAAATACCCAAACTAACTCTTGTTCTGCGTGTAGTAGCTCAACGTTTGGGACTGTAACTCATCCTGCTGGTAGCAGAATTTATAGACAGCTTCGCAATATGGGTATCCCAGTACGACACGAGCCTGTCGGCATAGCGCCTCTGTGTGCAAACAGAGAGGTTTTTACTATCTTCCAGGAAGCTGGTTGGATTGACTATTTCCAACGTTTGAATGGTTTTCATGTAGACACCACACTTGAGTTTGCTCAAAATCTAACTAGCACTCATGCAGAGGTTCAAGGTATCCAAATAGATGTTTCAGAAGCAATCATGGCGGAGGTAACAGGATTTCCTAGAACCGGGATGCAATGGTTTGGTCGGAAGTGCCATAATCCAACTGCAGTAGAAGAATTTTTGGCAGCCGGAGAAGTTGTTCGGCCGCATGGCCGAGGCATAGTGTTGGAATCCTTTCCAAATCCTTGGAACCAGGTGGCGACCTTCATAAAGAAATACATTTCCTGTCAAGGTAGGTACAAAGTGGTTTACATATATGAATTCTTCCTCCTTTCACATTTACGCCACCACAAATTGTTAAATATGTCGTTTTATCTTTTACAATCTCTGCAAAATATAGCTGGGTATGTCAAGGGTACTCGACACCCCTTATCTTCCCTCTCAAACCACGGGTTGATTAAACTCTTAATCTTAAGGGCTCGTGTGCACCAGAATTTGACATGGGAATAATTTGTTGCTCGGCCAAGGGTACCTTGAGCACCTGTCGTGGCAATAGGATGTGTTGAAATGGTAAATGAGGACCAGAGTTCCTTCAATTCAGTTGGGGGGAGGGATGGAGCATTGGCAGACTAGGTGGAAGAGGTAAATATGGGGGAAGCTGCAACAGTAGCGAACCCTATTCCAGAAGGGGATATGATGGAGACAGTGGCGAATGAGGCAGTGATATTAGAAGCTGCAACAACAGCAAATCCTATAGAGGTGTTGGAAAATTTAGAAACCCCTGTGTCACAAAAAAGAAGAAAAAGGTCAGGGAGTAAGGGTCAGACATCTACCTCAGCAAAGAAGAGAAGAACTAGAGTTGTTACAATAGCAGCAACAGTATGCAGTGAAGGCCAACCTTTGGGAGTTATGAATAAAAGAAGGACTTGGTCTGTTGCAATAGTTGAAACAACATGTGCAATTGGGGCAAATAGTGAAATTCCCACAGCAGAAGCAACATGTACAACCGGGGTAGGCATATAAATTCTTATTTTAAACCCCAATTCACCGGTCGTTACACAAGAACCTACTATGGAAAAACCCCAAATTGAAAACCTCCTTTTTGAAAATGAGCTGCTAAAGGAGGAGGTGCAAATGCTTTGGAATGAATTGGAGAAATGGAAGGAAGTGACTGCAAAACAGACAGAGAAGAATTTGAATATATTAGTGGAGGTTGCAGATCTGTTAGAAAATTCATCTCCTATTTTGGGAAATGAAGAACGAGGAGAAATGGTATGCCCAGAATGTGGAGACATATTTAATTTGGTAGGAAATACTGAACTATTCCAGGACCAGTCTCATCATCTAGAAGATATCGAGGTAATTCAATAACAACCTCAGCAATCTGAAGAAATTGGAAAACAGGATGTTGTTACACAAGAACCAGCATCCTTGACAATATTTAGTGAAGTTGCAACCCAGACAGCAATTGTTGATATTGAGGTACAAGAGAAAGACGTTGTTACAAAAGAACCAGTGTCTTTAAAAATGTTTGCTGAAATTGCAACTCAGACTAAGGTTGTTGAGATTGAATTGAAGAGAAAGAATGTTGCCACACAAGAACCAGCATTCCTAAAAGTAGTTGTTGAGACTGCAACTCAGACTGAAGTTGTTGAGATTGAATTGGAAAGTAAGGATGCTTCCACACAAGAACCAGCATTCCTAAAAGTATTTGATGAGACTGCAACTCAGGTAGAAGCTACTGAGTTTGGTATTCAGGAAGAGAATGATGTCACACAAGAACCAGTGTTCTCGAAATTAATGATTGATTCAGCAACACAAATTGAGGCTATTGAGGTACATGAAGAGGATGTTGTTACACAAGAACCAACATCCTCAAAATTAACTGCCGAGATTGCAACACAAGTAGAGGCCATTGCAACACCGATGGAAGAGGAATCTGCTACACTACCAACTGAAAATGAGGAAGCTGGAACATCTGGTGGCAGGGTAGGAATGCAATTTTCTCAAGAAATTGTTGCTTTAGACTCTGATGATGAGAAAGATGTGGAGGATAGAAGGATTCAACGATTGGAGAAACAACTTTCTTTGTTACAGCTGGAGTTAGCTAAATGGGAAAAGTACATTGATCAGTGTTGAGCAGGGATGGTCCCTCTCTTTGAACATAGGAAGACTATCAAAGAATTAAGGGAGAAGTGGACAGAGGAATCAACTCTTTAGAAATCTCAATTGGAAGAGGTGCAAAAAGAATTGGAGGAGTTGAAGGAATTCAAATCCATGCAAAAAGAAAAAGACCAAATGTATGCCCTCTCTTAGGAGCTGCTGAGTTCAAGAGCCCCATATCCTTCCTACCCGGTATTCCTGTATGAGAAAATGACCCTGTTCAAATTGAAAGCTTTACAAGAGGGTAGACCTTATCAGTTGTTGATCCCTTCACAGTTTGTAGAGACCTTTTTATCAAGCAGTTTTCTTGAGCAACACTTGTTGTGTGAATTGTATTTTCCCAATATGGCATGTTTTGGTGATTCTAGCTCTAATCCTATTCCCTATGCAGGGGATGTTCAGTTGAGAGCCTTTGCCTCTTTTGTTAATAATCATGTGTAGTGGGAAGATGCCTTTCAGACAATCTATAGGAATGAGGCCAGTGCCAATTTATGGATTAGGAGCGAACCCCAATCTCCTTGTGCTCTCATCATAAACCATGGAAGATGTTTCTTATCTCCTCCAAAGACTCAGCATTTGAATAATATGCAAGAGAAAGTTATCTCTACCTATGTTGACCTGATCTCCAAACAACAACATCTTTCCTTAGAGGGTAGCAAGCATAGGTGGCAGATTTCTTCTCCAGCTTTGAAGAAAAGGGAGCCTTACTGCCTTAAGAATTTTAAACAAGCTCTTCATAGGGAGCAGGGTATGTCAATTGCATGAGAACGTGTGGGTTACACTGGCTAGGACTCAAATTCAAATTTCCACTGATATGGTGGCCAAGAGGGAAGTACAGGGACAGTTATACACTGACCAAGGCAGAAGAGAAGCAGTGCTGGGAATATTGGGATGATTGCAATGGGTTTTTGGAAGCAGGTAAGGAACCTGACATTTCCTTCAACGTTTCCTTTCAACATGAACGGGGACCAGATTCAGACTCAGATTAGTTGGTTGTTGCATGAGGACATGAAATTGGATAGCTGGGGGGAGATGTTGGGCCCCAAAATAGCCCCTTTTTTCCTACACCTATCTACACCTTTTTTCCCTATTTTGCCTCACTATTCCTTGATCTAAGCAGATATCTTCCCAAGCAGAGCATGGATTGCAACATGTATGTTCTATTATTGTTTTATATCATTAATGCCTGATTTGCTTATGGTTTTGCACTCTATCTTTTAAGGCTGTGCTAATATTGATTGATTCAATAAAGATATCCCAGAATCCTTTAGAAGACCATAGGTGTAGCAGCTTGCTAACCCTTGGAGAAGATGCATATGTGGCGCTAGTTGTCTCTTCTTGAGTTTGGTTCCACAATTCACTGCAACAGTTTGAGAATTCCTCCACATGGCTAGCTACGACTGAGTCACAACAGAGCATCCAAGTACCAGCCAATCCAATCAGCTCGAATCTATTCTGGGGTGCGACAGCATGCAACAGCTCAGGCCTGAATGCAACGATTTCATTCAAGACTACTTATGGCTGTAACAGTTCCATTGTAAATCGGTAGCCTAAATATCGTAGATCTTCATGGCTAACAGATATTTTGTGAAATGAATTCATGTCATCAAGGTATAAATGTAAAGAGGCGCTATGAGCCTAGGGTTGGAGAATTTATAATTGTATAAGCTGAAACAGAGAGCTGTGACTATCATTCATTATTTCTAACACAAGGAGTAGAGTTTCTTATATCTTGGTGTTTTAATTTGTGTTAGGACACGACATCTCTATTAGAAGGCCAGGGCCCGCCTTCTCACAGAGATCGCCGATTTAAGTAGGTATTTTAATTTATTTCCTGTCGTGTGGTGTGGAATTGCATTAGATGTGTTACTACGAGCTGCAACAGTGAAATGATAATTGCATTCTTCTTTGGTAGTTTATGATTGCATCCTGAATGCTTCATATCAATATCATGGACATATATCATGCTATTATGCTAATGATTCATATCAATATCAATATCATATATGTAATTTGAATTAATGTGCAAGCAGCAATACCAATGTCAAATGTGTGTTACTTGAAAACTTATTAATTTAATAATAAATATATTAATATAATTACTAATTATAATTTAAGCTTGAAAATTATATATATCTTCCAAATGGAAAATATCCATCACCCTAAATAAATAATGCAGACTTGTCAACCAACAAAATGGGTATAACTAAATAGTAATAGCAAGTAATATCAAACTGAGTAAGAACGATAATCCTCTACTTACTTATGAACTGAAGCTAATTCATCAGCTGCAAGGGAATGTGTCCTTTCATGCACTCGTTCAGTTATATTCCTTGTCTTTCATTCCATAAATTGCATCACTTGTATTGTTGAAACTCTAGTGGAAAATTATAGGTTGATTGCATTCACATTCAGAATTCATCCAATAAGAGTTCAATACTGGTTTTTTGGTCTATTGATCCTTATTATGCACTCAATCAGTTTGGTTAAACTGTCATATGGTTTGTTTGGACTATCAATGGGGTGTCTTCAAATCTGATTAATCTCTTTAACCAACTTCATATCTTCTTCATTAATTAATCCTAATGACCAAACTTGACATCCCGTGTATGAAATCTGGAATGTCATAATTACTCATTTATGAGCCTACTCATCCATGAATCAACTCTTTCAAATTGGTGAAGAAAAGTGCATTAGACAAATTAATAACATCAAGAAGAAACCCCAAAGAAGAATTTATGGACCTGCCAAAACTATGGTTTAGGGAAATTAGACCAAGCCTAGGAGAAGATAAAAAATTGTCCAAGTATGGAATGATTGGAAAAATATGCCTAATAGGCCTTAGGGAAATGCCTGCCACAGCTCATAGGATGATGATAAAAATATTCCGAGAGTGTGGATCTCTAGAGTGTTGTATGGTACATCCAACCATATCATTATCCTGACCAAAAATTCTTTCAGGAAGAAGATATCAATATGCCAAAAGTGCCTGTCAGCAATATTTGCACTGCTCCGGAAAAATGCCCACCGAGGAGAGAGAAAGAAGCTCTAGAAGATGAAAGTGGTCTTGATGGATTCACCTTGTTGGCCTCTACCCATTGGTATCTCACTTTCCAAGTTTGAAGGAAAAATGAAATCACCTTGGTGACATGGGGTTTGAAGAGAACTGGTTAAGTGTTAGAAAAAGAGTTTGAGAGACCATTTGGAAATGCCTGCAAGGGGGTGTTCCTTTGATGATAAAATTCATCAGATGATATCGTCCTGTTCATTGTTGAAATGGCTATCTAGCCATGCTCTTGGTTTTTCTTATGGTGATCAGATAAGGAAAATATCAACCTGCCAAAATAGAAGAAAAATGTTATTTTGCATACTAAAGACAAAGGAAAAATGGCTAAGTGTTGTAAAGGGGCTAAGTGATGCACGCATTAAGGTTGATGCCCACACTAAGGATATTGATGCCCGCATGGAATTGCATGGCATAGATGATGATGTGGCATGAAGTTGAAATCATTGTTGCATTATGACATCATTCTGGAGAAATACGACAAATTAGTGAAAATCAAGAAATTGGCTAAGTATGGGAAAATTGGTCCAACTTTTTTACTATTTTAGAGAACATGAATGAAGGACAACTATATGCAAATAATAACATTAATCTACATTATATGCAATGACAAAAGACTTTTCACTTTTAAAGTCAATAATTTTCACTTTTTTTAGAAAATACGGCTTATATTATAAATAAAAAAATATTTACATAGCAATATGCATTACCTCAATGCAATCAGCACTACAATGAGATCAGATTGTCTTTGTTGAATCTTACTAGCGTGATTGGTTTTTAAGGAATCTGTTGGTTAAGAAATTCAGAGACATCTTGGCCAAATCCTTTCAATGGATTTGGCCTCGATAGTAAACTTCAATTGATAATGATTTAATCAATTCACTCACTCATTACCAAAAATTGCAACGTTCTGCAATCATAGCTCTATCCCAACCAATAATAACATACAGATTTTGATCAATGGATTTCTCGAAAGATTCAAATACAGAAACATATTCCGTTTTAACTCGACATTTCTACCATGAAGGTGCATTGCAAGCCATTCAAACGCATTTGGACTGACATTCAATCTTACAGAAAAAACCATTTCAAGGACGCATTCAGTTACAGAGATTGTACACAGAGGTTTCAAATTTTAAATCAGCAGAGACACTCAAAAATCAACCAGTGAAAAGAAGAATACATATGTCTGCAATCTCGAATTTCATCCAGCAAAAACTCACAATCATATCATAACATAATTCTCCAAGAGAGTAAATAATGAATCCTTCTTTCAAAGGGAACAGGGATCTGTGTTATAATGTCAATCATATCACCCTTGCATTCTTAGTTATATGTTCATATGATAATTTCAAAGCAGGGATGTGTGTTCATACCACCCTGCATTTTTAGTTATATGTTCATATCATCATAATTCATTATGAAGAGTCGTTTTCAATCCAATTTAAACTAATATTCAAATTTATCACATTGCCCTAAGTAATTTTACAAAGAGTCCTATGACAAATTCAAAGGAATGGTTAAAGTATGTCTTCTTGTCAAAGGAATGGTTAAAGTATGCATTAGCAGATACATTCTTAGCATCATGCATTATCAAAAAAATATTAGCTTTTACTTGAACACTTACCTCATCAGAAATCAACTTTTTAAAAGCAAAGATGGTACTTACAGTTACTTAAAACACAAAAATACACTTATGACTATGATATGGAAGAATAATCCTTTGGGAATACTAAACACCATTCCAAGTAGCCTTTTTTTTTGGAAGTAAGGAGATTTTGCATTATATTAAAAGGAGGAATTACAAAAGGAGCAATCTGGCCGAAGCTCAGAATTGTTCATCAAAACAGACCAACTTGGTTTTACCCATTGACACACACCCTTGTGGCACATCTGAAGGCTATTGCCGCAGTAACCGAGACGAACCTTCTATCTGTCTGAACAAAACAAAACAAAACTATTATCCGAACAAACAAAAAACCATAGAACCAAATACTTTCTTCCCATAGGCTCGCAGGCCAAAGAGCATAATGCTTTATAACCACTCATACATAAGATAAATGCTAAACCAGCTAGCCCCAGACCCCCCAAATAAACCAGACCAGTAACTGACAAAATAGACACCCATCTAGACATCAAGGAACTATATAAGGAGCTTCTGGAGAACTCCTCGGATGGCGAAAGCTCGAAGAAGAAGCAGCACACGGAGGAGGTTGAAGCGCCATGGCAGACAGAAGGAAATCCATCTTTCGGTGAATCACGCGAGACTCTTCAAAGAGAAGCTGCGCATTGTCCTCTCTGAGAGGATGCCTATCGCGAATGGCATATCCAACCAAGTTTTTCATCATTCAAAACAGCGCAATATTGCACTCATAAAGACTAACGCGCCCAATCGTGTTGCCAGGATCCATGATCCAATTCTCCAACTTCTAACGCTCCCCCACCAGGGTTTCCCTACTCAGACGAGCCCACCATTGTTGTTCATATTCATTGATGTCCCTCTGTATTTACAAGGGGATGTTAAGAGTGAAGGAAGTTACCTCCCTACGCGCCCGCTGATAGGCACGAGACAAACCACCACCCAGCTCCCCCAGAGAATCCCCATGCCCTCTCTTCCTATTGCAATTGGAATTATCTCCAACCTCAGGATGATAGTTAGTATCTTTCTTCTCCTTCATCCTCTAACCAGAGGCTTGCTCCCTAATCAACCAGATTACCAAAACTTGCATGCATGCAGAAAACCAGCAATGATGATCATGATTGCCACCTTGAGCCTCCATATATTCTCGCCTGCCACCGACTGTTATGATGAACTAGGTACATATTAATAACTGAAGGAGGTACAGCGAGTGATGCTTGCTCTGATTTTCTTCCGTCATTTCCCCCATCAAAGAACTGCGAAGGAGGATGAAAAGACTGATCGAGAACTACGAAGGAGGATGAAAAGACAAGAGTTAAAGGTCGATGCGGAAAACTACAAAAGGAAAGAGTTAAAGGTCGATGCGGACAATTGCAAAAGGCAAGAGTTACGTGTCCCGATTATCGTCAGCATGATGTCTTCTTGCACGAAAAACCATCATGTCTTGGTCCTGGATAACTCTGTAGCTATCCCGAAAAACTGCTTCTATCAAATTGTCCCACGTATAAGAGCAGGTGGCTACGTGAACACTGTTCCCGAGGTTGGCTAGCAGATCAGCTTGACGTGGGAGAAGGAAAGCGCTGCGCCCTGCAAGAACAAGGAAGATAGAGCCTTCCAACCACCACGACGACGCCACTTTGGAGCTTGATTTGACACGATGCATCTCAGTAGCCACGTGGAGAATGATCTTGGAATCACCTTCCACGATTAGAGGGGTCCATCTTTTTTGACACGCGAGCAGTATTCCTTAGTGAAGACCTTGATCTAGTTCGGCAGCATTATTAGATTCTATCCCAAAAAAACTAATTTTGAACCCCAGCATGGGGTCCAAGTATCCCTAAGAGGATGCCCGACACAAATTGTGTGTTGAAGAAAATGTCGGCAGCACATGGGGATATTGTAGGCTATTGTTTTGTCTACTCAACCATGGTCTCAGTTTGTCCAAAGAGATCACACTAAAGAAGAATTTATGGACTTTCCAAAACAGTGGTTTAGGGAAATTAGACCAAGCCTAGGAGAAGATAAAAAATTGTCCAAGTATGGTAAAATCTGTCTAAATGGACTTAGGGAAATGCCCGCCATAGCTCATAGAATGATGATAAAAATATTCCCAAAGTGTGGATCTCCAAACCCCCCCCAAAAAATTCCAAAAGTCCAACAAGGGGGTCTTTCCAACCCCCCCCCAAAAGTCCAAAAGTCCTGTTGGACTTTTGGACTTTTGGGGGGGTTTTTTACAAACCGCCCCCAACAGTCAAATTCTAAGGACTTTTGAGGGGGTTTCTTAAGGACTGCCCCCAAAAGTCAAATTCTAAGGACTTTTGAGGGGGGTTTTTAAGGACCGCCACCAAATACCTTTAAAAAATGTTTTGGGGGGGGGGGGGTTTAGCAAGACCACTGCAAGCCACTTTTAGGGGGTCAAGACTTTTGGGGGGGGTTTTCCACAACCGCCCCCAAAAGTATTGAAAATTGGACTTTCCGCTGGGGGGGGGGGGGGGGGGGTTTAAACAACCGCCCCCCAAAAGTATTAAGAATTGGACTTTAAGGGGGGGTTTTACACAACCGCCCCCAAAAATCCTGACAATTGGACTTTTTAGGGGGGTTTTTTAAAAAACGCCCCCAAAAGTCCAATTTTCGAGACTTTTGAGGGGGGGTTTGAAGAACCGCCCCAAAGACCTAAATTTTTTTTTTGGGGGGGTTTTAGCAAAAATGCCCCCAAAAGGGTATTTTGTTGTAGTGGTGGGAACCCTAGGCATGATTTGCATCATTTCTTGATGTTGTAGAAGTATAGTATCACTATGATGGTAGTATATTGCAACTTTTGCATGGTAAACACTTGTAAATCACTCTATGAAAGAGTGTCATAAATTATTTTTTCTTACTTAGAGATTTTAAAAGCATATGTTCATGGTCGATTAAAGGGGAAGTGGAAACTGAATCCATAATAAAAGTCAAAATCCAAATTAAAATTAGGATAATTAGGCATCTAGGAATGACGTGAATAATCTCCCACCACGGTGTTATAAATGTAATGAAGTGGTACATATCACACGCAATTGTTTACAACCACATCAACCTCACTTTGGCCATTGCTAAAGTACTAGGCATAACATTGGGGATTTCCCTCAGCTAATAGAGAAATGGGAGGTGTAAGACAAATGGAAACACATTGAAAACATCATTTATTTAGAGCTTCAAATGTGGATGATACTGAGTTTCACATATATTTATGACTTGTGGTAGAGCCAAGACATGCACAAATGTTGGAGCCACTTATTAGGGATCGATCAACATAAACCCACATAATGCACCAACACTTGAAACCCCAAGCAAAAAAAGGAGTTCCCATGAGATGTAATGGAATTTATGAGGGAAATTATATGGACAACTATTGTTGACCCAATGGATGTGGATAAATGACATACACCAACTTATTCGATGACAAGATTCCAACACATGTTGGTGCAAACAATGGAGGAAAAATTCTATGGGTGGTTGAAGACTTTGTTGTACATATTGGAAGATGAGAAAGTTAAATTTAGTCTCAAAGTGGTACTTGCATAGCTTCTCGGACAACTTGCCTTGATAATTAATCGACCATTACACTAAGTGCAAAGAAGGCAGTCAAGGAAAAAACTCTAGCTTAATGCGTAATTGGAGGATTTGAAGTCCATGAAGCCATGCTCAATCTAGGTTCACACGTGAATATATTACCATAAAATCCTAGGAATTCATGAGGAATTCAAGTTTGGTGTTCTTTCCCATACAACTAAAATTGGGGAACTAGTCATGGGTATTCTCGACTAGTAGATGGTGGTTGACCTTGATGGCATGAATACCTAAGTCGATTTTTAGGTGATTGAGATATTGGATGACAAGGATCCATACCCTATGCTAATAGATATTAATTGGATCTTCAATAATTATGTTACCCTAAACTTCAGGTATGGGCGGATTTCATTTGAAAAAGAAGGCCATAGAGTTGTGAGTGTTTCATGGAACCAATGGAAAAAAATTTGTATGAAAACATCTTGCATTAGTTGTATAACCTTACTATGGGACATCAAGAGGATTACATTAATCCTATGGTGGATGGGGAGCGAAGTTATCATAATTTTTATCAATCACAATATATTCAAAAAACAGTAGTTAACCGGTATTAGATGGAAACTATGAACAATCAACCTAAAGGTGTGAGCTACTATAGGTATGTAGGTGGATTAGTGCAAAGATAAAGGACTTGATTAAGTTTGACATCATGACCAACATGCATGACTTTGTCACTCAGGGGATGCCAACATAATTCTAATAAATGCATAAGATGGTGTTGCATTCATGGAAAGTAAGTACCGAGGCACTATAAACTAGATTTCTACTAGACCTCAAGGTCCCACCAATATTTGACAAGTTCAACCCTACCAACGAACCTCTAAAGTTCAGTGTAACTTATGACCCATCTCAATATGTGGATGATTATGAAATATGTTTAATGGTGCATGCTATTCCACCCCCACAATAGGTGCATAAATTTTTGCTCCCCTTAGAGCCATTGTAGGGGAACTGGTAACAATATATGACTCATTGATCAAAACTATTAAAAAGGTTTGCTACTTTCCATTGTTTTGGATGAAAACATCTAATGTAGGGGTGCCTCGTTGCATTTAGTGTTTCTCACATATTAAGCACCCATAGTGCTTAACTGTAATTTTTGCAAAGGTTCGCACCATAGAAGATTATCTCATAGAGGCCAACCCTGTAGATGCATAGGAATAATCTAGTGCAAACCTTGAAAATGGAAAGACTAAAATCAAACCCATGGAGGAGTTATAGTACCTGTGGTTTGAGGAGTCTAAAGGTCGGTATATTGTACCCTAATAGAAAAATGTACTGCCATGAGACACTATGGATAAAATAGGTAAATATTGGGAATGAGGAAAAGATAGATATCATAGTCATATGGGACTATTGAGATGAGCATATAGTCGTAGATATTGTATATCTTCTTTGGGAATACACAGATATGTTCTATCATTTTACTAAAATGAAAGGTGTCATGGGATAATTAGGAGAAATGAGGTTTGAACTAAAGACCAATTAAAGGCCAATAAAGAAAAAACCATACAGGATAAACCCACACTACAAAGAATAATTCAAACATGAAATAGATAATATGTTGAATGCATGGTTGATCTTATCGATTTATAGGTTTGTTTGGATTATTTCAATCATGTGTCATGAAAAAAAGAAAATGGCAATCCACATGGGTATCGATTTTTGTGAACTAAATGAAGTCTTTGTACTCTTGTGAAGTTGTGCAGATAGGAAAGATAGAATAAGAAAAGGTGTATAGATCCAAAGTCTCTGAGGCATGACTAAAAAAATCAATGTAAAGTCTCATAGGTATGACTAAAAAAATCAATGTTCTCTTTCTCTCATTAGCTAGGTACCATCAGATGATCTAGAAAAGGTGTCAAAAACCTAGCATCGTTGACATATTAAACATAAGCAATTTGCATAGGGGGTTTAACCTTAATGTATGACAACAAGTTCATGAAACACCAAGAGAAATTAAGGATGCACTAGTAAGGATTGTATAGGGTGGTACAAATTATTGGTGAGGGAACAATACAACTAGAGTATATTATTGGCACATTGAGAAAGACTTGGATGAACTTTTCCCTCCTAAAACCCCATATGGACCCCATGCATATAGAAACACCCTAACGTTTTTCTGGTAGGGGCGAGTTATTTTATTATAGTAGAACTTGGTTTTTGCACTCATTTCCAGTACTTACCGTTTTGCAAGTTATTTTATGTAATTTCAAGTTTCTATATATTTAACTCATGGTTAAACTTGTTGTTTGTCACTTTTGTATGTATAGGAATAATAAATAAAAATAGGTACAAAGTTGTACAAAATTCACAAAAATCTATCAAAGTGAAGTTTTGTGTTTGAGGTGTCAGTATCAACATGGGATCTTCTAGAGGAAATGGATTGGGTATAATAGGAGAAAGAGGAACTACACAGCTAATGGACCATAGACAAGTATGTGTATACATAAGGTTAGGTTTCTAAGGGTTGGGGAGTCTTTACTTAACAACTTTACTTGGGGATATTTTGGTTGATATGTTGCATAAGTTGACTCACATCAAGTATGAATGCAAATGACATCAAAATAAGCTTTAATTGGTCTAAAAGGGCACCCAAATCAATCTCATCAAAGGATTGATAATCATTTCCAATGAAATGTCAGACCTAATAATGATAATCGATCCATGGATATTTGCGATGATGCTCAATAAATAACGTTGGGATGCTCACAATGCTAGATTATCTCCCACTCACTTTAGGAAATCAAGACATTTCTATTTAAAATTATTAAATAGAAATGAAAGTTATGGCCATAAACATTAGATATGGAAAACCTTCAAGGAGTGACTCAGATTCAAATTCATTTTGACTTGGATATGAGTGGGCCATTCTTGCCCTAAAACGAAGGGAGGTATCGAAAGGAGAGGAGGAACCACTAGGGTCATGGTGGTTGTACATTGAAGATATAGTTTTGTTTGTTGAGTTTTCAAGGAGCAAGTGCAATTGGATAATTATGATAGTAGGAAATTTAATATGGGTTCGTGGCTAGATTCTTACCAAAGGGGGATCACCCCAACCTATTACCAAACTAATAGAGATGATACTACATAATTAGGTGTTCTAATTCTCTCATTCACTAGTTATAAGTAATGTAGATAGACCATGAGAAGGATTGGGTAGATGGTCTTGCGTACAATTTTGGTCCCCATTTTGAGCATCACCCTTCATGGGGTGACTATACATTTAGAATCAATAAGACCAATGGGAAGTGTAGGCAGGTTTCAATGAATCCTATGAGATAATACCTGTCATTATGAGGATATCAATAATATTTTGGGGAGAGGGTTCTAAGTGCTTGAAATTGTTGTGTTACTCCTCATGTAGAACATTTCCTATGAGTATATTTCCTATAGTCAGTCATTCATGACCATAATACAAAACCAAATGGACCTCTAAGGTCCACCTATATATGTTATTCCTACCATAATAAATTTATTCTATATATAAATCTCAAAGATGGGTTTTTCCAGTTGGGTTCACCATCATCAAATATTGGGACTGTTGTCCCCCAGGTTGTACACCTCATAGAAATTTACTCTAGATATCACAATTGAGAGGAATATGATGGGAGGAAGCACAAGGCTAGGGCATACTATGTGGTATGCACCTTCCCATGCCATTCTAGGCCATCAAGCCAGTCCTAGAGCCAGAGGGGAGCTACCCTCAATGTTTGTAATGAAAATGTCCTCATCTGTCACCAAAGGACAACTTGTGTATCTATGAAGATATAACTATATTTACGATAGAAATTGGTGGTGCATGGAGTTAATTTCTACTGCTTATTAAAGAAAAGGTAAAAAGATGGTTTTGTGGTTTTTTGGGGGGGGGATAACTAGGAATCCAAATAGCGAGGGGATTCAAAAGGTTTCAATCATAAAGATGATTTTGTGCACCATAATCAAGTCTTGTAATGAGAAGTAACTAAGGGAAAATGAACAGATATGAGATTAAGAGGAGGGAACACTCTACACTCTCTTCACACACATCCATTAGACAAAAAACCAAATGGGCACGGTAGTTGTAGATCCATTGGTCCATTCAATGAATAAATAATGCGTACAACCATGAAAAGAGGACAAAATAACATGCATGAGATTTCTTTGTTTTCATCTAGTGGCAACTTTGCCTCAATCCTAATTTATTTCAATAGAAATCAAACCCATTCATTAAAACAACAAAAATACACCAGAGGGGACCCTTGATCTCATCCATGGGCCCATTGTATTTATTTTACATAGAGTAACTTTAGATAACATACAAGAGAGAGAGAAAGAAGGGCGAGAAGGAGAAGAAGAATAATGTTACTTTCTACTGCAAAAATTGTGATGTCTAGGCAAATCTTCAGTCTCTAATAGCTTATTTCCTCTCTTCTGCCCCCTTTGTTGCTGCTCTAAAATTCATTGATCAATCCTCCATGTAAATGAGAAAAATATCTTTATTATACACTACTCGGAGAGAAACGTGAGACCAACAATTAAGTTGGAATCTATTCCCTCCTCCTCCAATGAGAATGCTTTCCCTTTCCTTTGTCATATTCAATTAAAATAGAGACATTTGTGGCCCTTTTCCAAATTCATGGATAAATTTGGAGCCAAGTTGGACCTGTTGCAATTTTCTCTTTTATAGATATAATGGTTTTCTTGTTAATCCATTGCAAGTTTTGATTCATCGGCTACCCAAAATAATTACAAATTTGACTCTTTCTTTGTTGACTGCATCATGCTAAAGTGAAATAATCAATTTGGTGAAAGAATATGTCAAATTGATGCTCATTTTATATTTGGTGGCTTCAAACACATGGTTGTAGTAGCACTTTGCAATGGGAAAGAATGGAACTCTTGACCTCCTTTATACTCTTATAAAGTCTAATTTCACTTTAAATTTAAAAAACCAACTTTAGACTTTACTATTAAACATTCACTCCAAACATTATGAAATAATGTTATGTTATGGCAATGCAAAATGAGGATGAATTTAAGTGTTTGGGGAGTGATTAAAGAAATATATGAAATAATATTTTAATGCCCCATAAGGGGATCCCACCATTCACCATGCATTTAGGAAGGAGGTGTATCATGTTATAATCTAAGGGTATGTTGGAGGCATATAATAGTTTTATACTTATGGTATAACCCATGCTTTGAAATATTCATGTGAGCATGCACGTGAACCTACGTCTAACCCCACCATAATCCATGGGGAAGCATCTTGACCAATGTCGACCAATCTCACATTCTTTCTCATCCACCGTTCACACAAACAAGTTCTCTCCACCTCCAAAGGGTTGCCGACGCCCGGGACTATTTATGTATTGTGAGAGGAGGATCCATAAAAACAATACATAAGATTGTTTTCACTTGTTCTTCATTGGGCACTATTCTGGAACTGGAGTCTGAATTCCTCCACCGGGGTCACACACTTGCAATACTTATATGTGTTCCACTCAAGGAAATTTTGAGGAAGCAGAATGATAGCTTCCTAACTAGATCAAAGGTGACGACTACTAGAAATGCAAAGTTTCATAAAAGGGAAAAACTTGCAGACATGAGACTAGGGTTGTGGATTCTATGAATAAAATGGCAACATTATGATGTTGTAGGTATTCTCTCTTCCTTCTCAACATATTTCTTGCCTCTTTTATACTTTTGGGGAGGCAGTTAAGGAATTTTTCGGTAGTTATTTATGGGAACAAGGAATTTAGTACTGGTAAAACCCATACACTTTTCCCAAAAAATTGAAATTATATTTTTACCTCAAAACAGGTGCATATATAGGATAGACAATACAAAGTAACATATATGTGGATTAGCCATTGACAGAGTGTGTATGAGCAGAAAAAAAAGGGACTTTTTAGTGTTTTTTGTTGAGAAGGGATATCATAAATGATCCAAAATAGGACAATGAAGTCTGCAAGGGGGGGAGATCATAGATAAGGCCAAAATGGGCATCTTTGCAAATGGTGTGGCAAAATATGTTATGATAAATTCCCCTAATGTGTGAGTGTGATAATATGCAAGGATCTAGCAACTGTAACAAACTCACAATCTAACTCTCAAGATTATTTGCAAAGAAGAAGAAGCATGCATTCAATAATCACTCATAAACACAACATAATGGAAAATGTCAATATCATACAATGAATAATGAATGTAGAGAATGTGTTACAATAATCAATGATGAGGAATCATATAGGATTCGAATTAACCAAGTAGGGAATTTGAATCTAAGTTCAGAGTCCAGCATGAATAACTATGGAGACATCATCTAGTCGGTAGTATCAATCATAAATGGTAAGAGTCACTCAAGTGTGACCAACTGAGTCTAACAGAACTATCTAGCCATAAATCAAGGAATGGAGACTCCAAGTGGGGTGCATGAGGTTGTCTAACTCAAAGTCTAGCTTGAATAACAATGGAGACATCATCCAGTCAATAGTATCAGTCATAAATGGTAATAGTCAGCCAAGTGTGTCTAACTGAGTCTAATAGAACCATCTAGGCATAAATCAAGGAATGGAGACTCCAAGGGGGGCGCATGAGGCTGTCAAATAGTCAAGTGGAACTCCAGAACTAGCTAACTAGAAGCTACAAGCAGTTAGCATGAGCAATCAGTGGAAGAACTACTCAATCGATGCACTAACTGAATGATAACTCCTAGTAGGTGAGATAAGGTGCCCTAACCGAGTGAAAACTAGTGGTAGGTGAGCAAAGGTGCCCAAACTGGCTGTGGTAGGTGGGAAAGGCACACTTTCCATGCAGAGAAGTCAAAGAGGGCACATTAGGTAGGTAGGATGCCAATTGGGGGATGTAGATAGGCTTTGGATATCTATAAGCAAGCTCTAGGTGCCGGGGAGACAACCATGATGATGATTGGATGCATGCAATGGCATGCAAAGTATGCAAATTTGCATGCAGGCATGCAAAATAGAAAAATGATGGTGTGAATATTCCAACACCCCCCACAAGCTATACTATGAGATAATAACTGAAAACAAAAATAGGGCCCTGGTGACTAAGACCAAAGGTCACCCCATACAATCAATCTAAATAAACTAAGTGAGGAAAGAGGCAAAACCCAGTGGGAAGAAATCCCTCCCTCAAAATAGACTGAAGGATGCTAATGAAGCATATCATATCTCACTCCTGAAGGAGGTAAGTGTCCTTCTTTTCCGAAGAAGGATCGATCGATCTGAAATGGATCAGCATTGTGAGGAGGATGGACCCTTCCATGCTGAAAATCTAACCTGGTTCTTCTATGATCATGTGGATCACCAACCAAATCACCGGTAGATCGGAGTGTAATGGCATCCCATCGAGGAAGAGGAGGAGCATCGGGTTCTTGTGGATCTGGATCTCTCATTCTATCATTTTCATCATCAGTTGCTAGACCTTCAGGTTCTTGTGGATTTGGATCTAGCATTCCATCATCATCATCTCCATCTTCAGATTCTGAATCTGAAGTATCATGTGAAGATGCATCGCTCTCATCAATCAAAGGAGTAGTAGTAGGTGAGGTATCTTGCTCAATAGAAGGAGTACCATGGAGGGGCCACTCCTCAAACTGTACACTCATTTCCATAAATGTGGTCGTGGAAGTAGGATCAAGTAACTTGTAAGCCTTTGCATCCAATGCATAGCCCACCACAATGCACTCTCTGCTTTGTGAATCAAGAGATCTCCTTTTGTCAGCGGGAATCCTTTCCCAAGCTTTGGATCCAAACACTTTAATATGAGATACATCAGGTTTGTATCCCATCCATGCTTCAAAAGGAGTAGTATCTTTGAGTCCCTTGTGAGGAACTCTGTTATGAAGATAAGTGGCACAGTTAATGGCTTATGCCCAAAGATTAGGGTGCAATCCTTTCGACTTTAATATGCAAGTGGCCATCTCTTTTAATGTTCTGTTCTTCCTTTGAGCTACACCATTTTGTTGTGGTGTGTAGGGAACAGTATGTTGCATCTCAATGCCCTCTTCAGTACAAAAATCTTGAAATTCACCCTTAATGTACTCACCACCATTGTCAATGCGAATGGATTTTATTTTCCTGTCTGAAAATTTCTCTATAGAAGACTTGAAAAATTTGAAGAACCCAAATACTTTTGATTTCAATCTAAGGAAATATACCCAAGTGAATCTAGAATAATCATCAATAAAAGTGAGCACATACCTTGATTTGTTTAGAGACAGATATGGAAATGGACCGGCCACATCACTATGGATGAGATCAAGAGGGTGAGAGGCTCTCCTATCCTTTCCTTTCTCAAACTTCTTCTTAGGATACTTCCCCATCAGACAACCATGACAATTGCCTTTGGAAAACTTGATCTGGGGAAGCCCATCAACCATCTCCTTTGCGTGCATGTCATGCAAGTACTTATAGTTAAGATGCCCAAATCTTTCATGCCACAATCTGCTTTCTTTATTGGCATGAGTGTGGAGAGTTGATTGCTTCGAGAGAGGTAAGAAGTGTGAGAACTCATACAGTTTGGAGTTGTGATTTGCAACTTCCTTTGCAATGATTTCACCTGAAACCATGTTTTGTATCTCGACTTCATTTGGAGAAAAGGTGACTCTTTTGGGCTCTCCAATATGAGTCATTTGATACACTGAAAGTAAGTTTTATGTAAGAGAAGGAAAATAAAGCACATCAGAAAAGTAACCATATTCAAGATTGATTCTTCCAATCCCCTAAGAGGAGACTTCTGAATCATTCTCCAACATGATGGAAGGGCCAATTGAGATTTCGAATTTGGAGAAGAGTTCTTTGGAGGAAGACATGTGTCTTGAGGCTCCTGAATCTATGATGAAAGAAGAATCTGTTGATGCACTTTCCATGAAGGCATGACATCTTTCTTTTCCTTCGGATCTAGAAGATTCAATATCGGGATCTTTCTTCCTTGCACATGCTAGCACAGGAAGATTGTTATTCTCAAGTAATTGAGCCATCAAATCTATAGTCTTCCTCATGCAAGTACTCTCGGGATGAAACCCCTTCAAACAATAAGTGCACTTGGTATTTCCCTTCTGAGAATGCTTGGTCTTCCTTGAGTTCGAAGCCCCAACTGACTGGTATGGACTATCTGTAGGCCTTGTCTCATTCGATCTCTTGTCAGAAATATTTTGCTTGCCTTTACCATTCTCTCTGTCTGCAACTGTAAGAGCTGAATCCAATTTGGGTTTGATCATTCCCATAGAGATCAACTTCTCTTCCTCTTGAGTAAGAGATTGGATGAAATCATCAAGTGAGGGAAACTTCCATCTTGGAATGGACAACCTAGCTGACTGGAAAGTAGAGACAAAAATTGAGAAGTTTGCCCCCAACTTTGAGAGAATGGAAACTATAAGTTGCTTGTCTTCATTCACTATCTCATATCTTTTCAACTGTGATATCAAGCTTTTGAAATTGGTGAGGAAGGCATTGATAGATTCGAAATTGTCAGGACTCAAACATATGATCTCATTCTCCAATTTGTGTTCGTTCATATCATCTTTCTGTCCAAAAATGGATTCGATCTTGTCCCAAACCTCTTTAGGAGATGTAAGATTGATGAAATGGAAGTGAAGATATTCAAAAATTGAGAGAAGGAGGAGACCAATAGCTTCATCAAGCCTATCCAAGTACTTGGACTTTTCAATTGCACTGAGAGGTTCTACCATCGTTCCGTTGAGTATTTGGGTGAAGCTCTCGGATATCATGAAGAGAGCCATCTTGGCTTTGTTAAATTTTGAGCATTAATTCACAATACTCTAGGATCTTTACTGAGAGAATAACATGTACAATATATCAATGCATATCAATCATAGCAAGCATGTCAATCATCACAAGAAGTAAAAGCATGAGAGACAATAGACACAGAGTTTCCGTGGGGAAAACCATAAGGTGAAAAACCCTACAACTTCCTCAGAGATAGATAGAGCAATAGCTCAACCAATGTACAACCAAAGTACAAGAGATAGACTCCTCTTAGCAGCTGATCCTCCTCCTCACATGTGCGCCACTTTTCGAGTGAAGGAAGTGTGAGTTCTGAAGTGATACGAATAGAGATCTCCCAATATCTATTTATACTTGTCCTGTTTGCACAATAACCTTATGGGGCCGACTTGTCTAGCTAGGTATAATAACTTCATATTACATTATATCGGGCTGACCCCTTACAAGGTGGTCTAACAACCTATCGGCAAGTTAACACACTTGCGACACTTGTTAATACAAATGATGACACTTCCATATAGAGGAATAATACATCTCTATAGGAGTATAATAAATATGTAAGTGAAATACATTCCGAAGTTACATATACATCAACACTCCCTCTTAAATAGGAAGGTATTTCTTGACACAGATCTGCTAGCACAAGTATTCTTCTCTGGATCGTCATCATCGATGCATCGTCGTCATTGTCACTGCTGCTGCTATCTCAACCAATCTTTGAATCTACTCGTCATAGGAAGTTCTACAGAGCCAACCCTTTTTCATGCTGGATGTAGGCCCACCACCTGTAGGTCTTCATCATCAATGGCCATACTGTGGATCCCAGGACTGATTACGTGCGTCAACAAAACCTAGCGTAGACTATAGGTTCTTTTACATGTTGACCTTCACAAAACCTACTCAGAGCATCCCAGGATGTTACGAGCAAACCGCTCTACCTGTCTGGATCTCGATAGAGCATCCCAAGTTGTTACGAGCACATCGCTCTACCTATCCAGATTTTAAAGGATCTTTTCTATGTGAACTTTCGCAAAACCTACTCAAAGCATCCCAAGATGTTACAAGCACACCGCTCTACCTGTCTGGATCTCGATAGAGCATCCCAGGATGTTACGAGCACACCGCTCTACCTATCTAGATTTAAAAGGATCTTTTCTATGCGAAACTATAGAAAAACCTACTCAGAGCATCCCAGGATGTTACGAGCACACCGCTCTACATGTCTGGATCTCGATAGAGCATCCCAGGATGTTACGAGCACACCACTCTACCTGTCTGGATTTTAAAGGATATTTTCTATGCTACCTATAGCAAAACCTACTCAGAGAATCCCAGGATGTTATGAGCACACCACTCTACCTGTCTGGATCTTGATAGAGAAACCTAGGATGTTACGAGCACACCGCTCTACCTGTCCGATTTTTAAAGGGTCTTTTCTATGCTACCTGCACAACCTGTCCACGGCCATAGAGTGTCAAACCGATACTCACCATACATCATCCTGATGTACATCATCACATGATCAACCTGATGTGTATCATCTGGAGCAACATCCTGAAGCTCGTCATCTGTGATCATCCTGATCAAACAGTATATCCATCTGATGCATACAAAGTATCTACCTGATACATATCATAATACATGATCTACCTGATCATACAAATGCATCCATCTGATATACATAATGCATCCACCTGATACATACATAAGTACATGATCTACCTAATCATACAAGTATCCACCTGATACATATACAAATACATGAGCATCCAACATGATGCGTACATACATACATATAAATGATCCAACTGATCATATCTAGCATCCAACATGATGCGTACATACATACATATAAATGATCCAACTAATCATATCCAACATCCAACATGATGCGTACATACATACATATAAATGATCCAACTGATCATATAGAGCAGAAACTAGAACATCATCCTAATGCTCATCATCCAGCGCTTACATCCATATCCATGTGAAGGATACTCCTTCCACCATGCTTGGAATGGCTTCAGCAAATGTGTCCATCACTTCTTCATCGAAGTGTCATCAATTTGAAGAACGCCAAGCCTCTCTCTGAAGTATTCGAACTTCACTCTAGCTAGTGGCTTCGTCAGCACATCTGCAATCTGCTCATCCGTCGCAATATACAGGAGCTTCACTGCTCCTCTCTACACCATATCCCTGATATAGTGATATTTGATCTCAATGTGTTTCGCCCTGTCGTGGAACACCAGGTTCTTAGATAGCTTCACACAACTTTGGTTGTCGCAAAAGATACCAGTAGTCTCCAGTGGGAGATCAAATAATTCTGACAGTAGCTTCTGAAGCCATATTGCCTCACAACTAGCCGAACATGCTGCAACATACTCTTCCTCGGCTATACTCAGTGCTACGCAAGACTGCTTCCTGCTAAACCAAGACATCACATATGATCCCATACAGAAGCAACACCCAGATGTGCTCTTCCTATCTGCAGCATTGCCTTCCCAATCTGAATCAACATAACCCTGCAAGTTAAATTTTGATTCGCTTCATACTTGAGCCCATAATCAATTGTACCCTTCAGGTACCTTAGAATATGCTTTACGGCAATCAGGTGAACACTCCTCGGATCCGTCAGGAACTAGCTCAATGTGTTCACCGCAAAGCAGATATCTGGTTTTGTGTTTTTCAGGTACATCAAGGACCCAATCATCTGATGATACATAGAGACATCAACCGGCTCAGATGAAGCATCACATAGAAACTTCAGGGTCGATGCCATAGGTGTGGCCATGGCCTTGCAATCCATCATCCTGAACCTCTTCAGGATATCTACTGTGTACTTCCCTTGTCCAAGGAAGATCCCATATGCACTCTGTCACACCTCCATGCCTAGAAAATAGTGCATCATCCCCAAGTCCTTCATATCGAACTCAGCAGCAAGCTTCCTCTTTGTATCGGTAATCAATCTATCATCTCCTGTTACAAATAGGTCATCCACATATAGGAGTAGTATCACAGGATTTCCTTCCTCAACCTTGTAGTAAAGGTTGGAATCCGCTTTACTCTTGGTAAAGCCCAAACTAGATAGGAAATTGTCCATCCTACCATACCATGTTCTAGGAGCTTGCTTCAAGCCAGACAAGGCTTTCTTCAATCTGCACACATATGACTCCCTGTCATGTGTTTCAAAACCGAGTGGCTGCCCCACATACACTTCCTCTTCAACTACACCATTCAAGAAAGCAGTCTTGACATCCATCTGGTGTATCTTCCATTTCATCGCTGCAGCTAGGGCAAGTACTGATCTGATGGAAGTGTACCTGCCTACAGGAGCAAAAGTTTCTTCATAATCTATTCCCTCTTTCTGAGAGAATCCACGAGCTACAAATCTTTCCTTGTATTTCTCTATGTTGCCATCTGCAGCATGCTTGATCTTGTAGATCCACTTGGAAGTCACAACAGACTTCCCTTCAGGTCTTGGGACAACATCCCAAACATCATTCTTCATTATTGATTGGTATTCTTCGACCATGGCATCCTTCCATTCTTTCTTTTCCACTGCTTCTTCATAACTGGAAGGTTCTTTGTTCATGATATCACAGAGTAAAGCAACATAGCTGGTATTTGATCTAGTTCTCTTCTTTTCTTTGTGTTCTTCTTCTGGAATGCCATATCTTTCTACATCTTGGATGAGCTCTCTAGCCCATGTAGGTTTTCTCTTGTGAGAGTTATTCTCACGGGGTGGATCTATAGGTTGTTGCGGATCTTCAATTTCACGATCAACATCTGGAATTGCTTCAATCATGGTAGTGTCTTGAAATCTAGTTTCCTTAGGTTCTTCATAAACTTCAACAGGTGTCTTCCTTGATTTGATGAATGTTGAATTTTCATCAAATGTTACATCCCTGCTAACATCAATTTTCTTGAACCCTGGAAAGTATATTCTGTAAGCTTTCAAGCTTTCACTGTAACCCACAAAGATACTCTTCTTTCCTGAAGGATCTAGCTTAGTTCTCTTTTCCTTTGGCAAATGAGTATATACTGGACAACCAAATATTCTGAGATGGTTGACTTCAGGTTTCTTACCAGAGAAGACCTCTTCTGGTGTCTTATTGTCCAATATCTTGTGGGCTGTTCTATTCTGCACATATACAGTTGTCCTAGCTGCTTCTGCCCATAGATGCATAGGTAGATCTTGGTCATGCAGCATTGCCCTTGTTTCTTCCATGATTGTTCTGCTCTTTCTTTCTCCAACTCCATTCTGTTGTGGATTGTAAGGAGCCGTCAACTCCCTCTTAATCCCTGAATCACTGCATAGCTTCTTGAAGTCACCTGAGGTGAATTCTCCACCATTGTCGGATCTGAATGTTTTGATCTTCTTATCAGTTTGGTTCTCCATCAAGGTTTTGAATTCCTTGAACTTATCAAATACTTCATCTTTGTTCTTCAAGAAGTAAACCCAAGTCTTCCTGGAGAAGTCATCAATGAAAGAGACATAGTAAATATACCCACTCAAAGAGCTGGATGACATTGGTCCGCATACATCGGAGTGGATAATTTCCAATATACTTTTTTCCTTGCTTTCACCACTTGGAAATGCCTTCTTTATGTTCTTTCCTTTTGCACAGCCTTTGCAAACACCTTCATGCTTGGTATTAATTTCAGGAAGACCTTCTATAGCTTTACTTGCAATTGGTAATGCTCTGTAGTGCATATGTGCAAGTCTTCTATGCCAAAGTTCACTTGGCTCCATGGAATCATGCACCATGGCATGTTCAGGTTGTCCCTTCAATTTATACAATCCTCCCTCTTGCTTTCCAATCACCACTGCATCATCAATAGTTTTACCCTTTGGCCACATTAGGACTTGGCTATCTACAAATGCAACCCTCATACCTTTTGCATCTAATGCAGAGATGGAGAGTAGATTCTTCTTGAGCCCGGGTACATAGAGAACTTCCTTCATCTTCAAGGACTTTCCAGAATCTAGGTTGTAGGAGGCTTCACCACTTCCTTTGATGGGGTATTGATAGTCATCCCCAAGTTTAACTTTATGGGGTGATTCATGTTCAGATAGATTTACAAAAGATTCTTTAAACCCCATCATGTGTTTGGAAGCACCACTATCAATAAGCCAATCATTACAACCATGAGAAATAGTACCTATGAGAGCAGAGATTAGAACATACTCTTCTTCGCTTGATGAATCATCATCATCACTTTCTGTTCTAGCCTTCTTCTTTGGAGGTTCATCATCTTCAGCAGCATGAGCATGATACCTCCTTTTGCTGCCCTTCTTCTTCTTGTTGAAGATATTGTTTTTGTTGTTGTCCCTTTTGTTCTTGGGACATTCTGAAGCAAAGTGTCCCTTCTCATTACATTCGAAACATCGAACATGAGATAGATCTTTCTTCTTGTGATAAGGGTGAGAATGTTTCTTGTTATGAGATTTCTCCCTCTTAACCTTGCTCCCCTTGGTGTGAGCTGTGAGAGCTTGATCTTCATTCCCCATCTTTTCTTCTCGTGATACAAGCCTAGCTTCTTCTTGAGAGCATTCCTCCCATAGTCTACTGAAAGAGATCAATTTCTTTCTTGCACAGATTCCTTGAAGAAAGGAATCCCGTGACTTAGGTAGGCCATTCAGAGTGGTCATAACAACTTCACCATTGTCCACTACTTCATCCACAGCTTCAAGTTGTTCCTTGATCTGAGAGACCTTGGAGAAGTAAGATTGAATGGTCTCTCCATTCAACATCTTGACCCCTTTCAATTGATTCCGCAGAGTCATCTTCCGATTTATGTTCTTCCCTTCAAATAACTTGGTCAGGGAGTCAAACATCTCCTTGGGTGTCTTTAGAGATGACACATGTGGTATGAGATGGTCTTTGATAGAATCAGCAATGATTCTCTTTGCCTTGACCAAGTTCTTCTTATGCAATACCTTAGCCTCTTCATCCTCTAGGATAGGGACCTCATAGTTGATGTAGGAGTCCAATTCATTTTCTTCCAGGATTAACCCAATCCTATACTTCCAGGCTCGGAAGTTATCAGCCCCTTCAATCTTATCCTCAAGCTTGGTGTGGTGACACATCTTAAAGAGTACTTCAAATGGAAATAGAAGAGATTTAGGTCTTACCACTTGCTTTGCTGAAAACTGGATCTGGTCCCGGATTAGGGTGTGTCGGAAAAGCCCTAAAAATTCAAAGAGTGAATTTCAACTTTTTGAAAGGATAGAAAGATGCGCCTTGATGATCTGATCAGCTTGGTGTATTCAGAATTTGAGATCTGCAAAGCTTCACCCTTCAAAAATGCCTTTTAGTCTTCCCGGGCTCACTAGGGAGGACCCTGAATTAGGGTTTGAGTTTCCCGAAGATTTACCCAGCCAAAAATTTTGATCCAAAGCTCTAAACTTCGATTTTTCCAAGGATCTTCCAGCTATGTCTTCAGATTTCAGAAATTCCTATTTTTGTGGAAACCCTAATTTTTAGGGCCAAATATGAAAATGCTCATAATTGAATTCTGATTGGACAGATAGATTCTCCTTGATGAGTAGAGTCAATCTACTATACTGCTTTTGCAAAATCTGTGGAGAGAAACCCAATAAGCAAGAAACCCTAGTTTCTGTCACTGCACAATGTCTTCTTCTCAGGTAAGCTCTAATACCATGTTAAATTTTGAGCATTAATTCACAATACTCTAGGATCTTTACTGAGAGAATAACATGTACAGTATATCAATGCATATCAATCATCACAAGAAGTAAAAGCATGAGAGACAATAGACACAGAGTTTCTGTGGGGAAAACCCTAAGGTGAAAAACCCCACAACTTCCTCAGAGATAGATAGAGCAATAGCTCAACCAAAGTACAAGAGATAGACTCCTCTTAGTAGCTGATCCTCCTCCTCACATGTGCGCCACTTTTCGAGTGAAGGAAGTGTGAGTTCTGAAGTGATACAAATAGAGATCTCCCGATCTCTATTTATACTTGTCTTGTTTTCCCAATAACCTTATGGGGCCGACTTGTCTAGCTAGGTACAATAACTTCATATTACATTATATCGGGCCGACCCCTTACAAGGTGGTCTAATAACCTATTGGCAAGTTAACACACTTGCGACACTTGTCAATACAAATGATGACACTTCCATATAGAGGAATAATACATCTCCACAGGAGTATAATAAATATATAAGTGAAATACATTCCGAAGTTACATATACATCAACAGGCTTTCCACTCAACATAGTTGGAAGATGTGAGCTTTATATCCATCTGAACAGAGAAAGTCGAATAGTTGAAGAAGATTCCGAATGGGTGAATAAACCTGCAAAACAAGAGAATTTTTGTTGATGGAGAATGCTACACTTCAACTGAACACTACCTTAAGGGCACTTGGCACATAGACTAAGTCCTTCACACCTGGATAGACCTCACTGGATTTATCCAATGAATTCAAGTAATAGCACCAGGATTTTTTTTGGAAACTCAGAGGCTTCTGGTGCACAAGTGAAAGATAGCTGCTCAAAGAAATGTTGCAACAGCTGCAATTCGAATAGTTACTGACTGCTCTGATACCATGTGATAATCTGCATGGATCTAGAAACTGTAACAAACTCACAATCTAACTCTCAAGATTATTTGCAAAGAAGAAGAAGCATGAATTCAATAATCACTCATCAACACAGAATAATGGACAATGTCAATATCATACAATGAATAATGAATGTAGAGAATGTGTTACAATAATCAATGATGAGGCATCATATAGGATTTGAATTAGCCAAGTAGGGCATTCGAATCTGAGCTAAGATTCCAGCATGAATAACTATGGAGACATCATCTAGTCGGTAGTATTAGTCATAAATGGTAAGAGTCAGTCAAGTGTGACCAACTGAGTCTAACAGAACTATCTAGCCATAAATCAAGGAATGGAGACTCCAAATGGGGTGCATGAGGCTACCTAACTCAAATTCTATCTTGGATAACAATGGAGACATCATCGAGTCAATAGTATCAGTCATAAATGGTAATAGTCAGTCAAGTGTGTCTAACTGAGTCTAACAGAACCATCTAGGCATAAATCAGGGAATGGAGACTCCAAGGGGGGCGCATGAGGCTGTCAAATAGTCAAGTGGAACTCCAGAACTAGCTAACTAGAAGCTACAAGCAGTTAGCATGAGTAATCAGTGGAAGAACTACTCAATCAATGCACTAATTGAATGATAACTCCCGGTAGGTGAGATAAGGCACCCTAACTGAGTGATAACTGGTGGTAGGTGAGCAAAGGCGCCCAAACTGGCTGTGGTAGGTGGGAAAGGCGCACTTTTCATGCAGAGAAGTCAAAGAGAGTGCATTAGGTAGGTAGGAGGCCAATTGGGGGCTGTAGAAAAGCTCTGGAGAGCTAGAAGCAAGCTCTAGGTGCTGGGGAGACAACCATGATGATGATTGGATGCATGCAATGGCATGCAAAATACAAAAATGATGGTGTGAATATTCCAACAGTCAAAAGTACAACTGATGGTTGAAATACATTATAAATATTCATAATTAAATGCAAGGTAGACCCAAGAGAATTCGTCAAACTCGAGCTATATGCAGTAACCTACAATAGAACAAGTCAGGACTCTCTCTTCCCGAGGTGGGAATACCCATTCTCAGGAGTAACAATAAGCATGGTTGACGAATTAAGTACACTATGGATCCATGAGATATATAAGCAATTATCATGGCCACAAAAAATGAATACAATGTGGATCCATGTAAAAAATAGATCATATCCAGGAAGCAATACATAATGGATCTATGTCTCAGAATCAAGTGAAGATGATTGTAAACAAGTACTAAAAAAATCAATCCTCACAGGTGTTAGTGTCATAAAATGAGTAAATGACAATCCATTGCAACTCGAGTCATATAAAAAATATGTGATGCTATAGTGGACCCGAGGTCTTCAACTAAAGCATTATGGGTATGAGTATAAACAATGTGAATAGATGTCTTAAAGTCGAGCACAGTAAGACATCGTTTGATTTCCATTCATTGATGTATGCCGTTAACAAACACGATCCAACTCACCAATAATGATAATGAGCGGCAAGTTACGTAGTACAATTTAACAAGTGAGAATAAATGAGTTGATGTCAAACAGTTGTAGACTTTAATGACCAAGATACTTTGATATGATATATTCCCACTGTAGGTAATGAGGAAACCTACCAGTGATGATTGCAAGTTCCAAGGTACTAAAAAGACTCTAGATTGCTATCCCAGAATAAATGAGCTAAAGTGGATGGGAAGTGATCCGCCAAAAGGAGGGAATTAAGGAATCCCCCATCATCCAACACAAGATATACTAGAAGGCCAAATATTTGGAAGGACATGGACGAACTCATTGATTATTTAATGTACTCGATATACGGGAAGGCCAACATTCAAAACTCAAGAGTTCTGAGGAGTGGCCGACACTGGTTATAGATTTCCCTTGAACAAATGCATGACACAATAAGTCATTGAGGTAGCATTGAATCAAGAATTAACAAGACATAAGTCTATGACATATGAAATATCAACAGACTTTTCCATAATGACTGGAAGAATAACCGACTGAGGGAGACAATGCGTAAATGAATTCATCTTCCGAAAGCCATACTAAACCCAATATACTAAGATAAGCAAGACAATGTGCTTTGTTCAAGGGCGATATGATTGTTGCCATACATAAAGAAGAATTGGCTCTTTCCCATCCATCTTTTTGGAATATTTGTTTTTTTTTCATATTATAAAATCCTGAAAAGGAATGAAAGAATGCTATAATACAATGGAAAAAATGAGTGTCATAGGGCATGCAGCTATGTTCCAAGTGCATGGAATAGAACTATGCAAAACAAAATGCAAAAAAGTTACTGGGAAAGAGGTGGACACTCATAAGCATGTTTCTTCCAAGGATACAGTCCATAATGCAAATGCAATCGATGCAATTGATGAGCAACACAATGAATAGTTGAGCAATATGAAATAAGGGAAACGGTCATGTTAATCGTGTCAAAGGTAGCAAGTTAAGTTACTTAGTTATAATTGGTCCACATTGTAATAATGATTCGGTTAGGAAGTTAGTGGGTTAGTGGGAGCGGGGAAAGCTTAGTGCTCCCTATAAATATGTATTAAGAAGGAAGTTTTGGGGTTAATATTTGAAGTATAGTTTTGTGCTAGGTAATAGAGATATATGTTGTATATGTTGAAGACATTTTTGGAGAATTTGAGTCAGTCATCTGCTGGATGTGTGCGCAGATCCATTGTATGACATGAAGAAATCTGTAAGTTCTACCTGAAGTGCTTATTTTCTACAACTCTAATAAAATAAAAGTGCTTCCGTGGTTTTTCCCATATGGGTTTCCATGTTAAAAAATGGTTTATTTATGTGTGTTAATGTTTTTTGATGTGATATGTGTTCTTTCTTCTATTGAATATATCTCAAATACATGATGGGCTTAGTTGTATGAAATATGGATGCAAATATATTAATCTGGCTAAGTAATGGAACCTGACGATGTTATGAATTTGTCGAAGTTATGGTTTGTCGTTGTGTTGTAACAAAACATAATGATGAATGTAATGGTTGTCGAATGTTCCCCCATTGTGCTGCATGAATTTTGGTTCCTGCAGTCCCCATAGATACTTCGGGTGAGACTTCATTTGCTCTGCAGGTGTTTCCGAAAGGGATTTAATCCCTTTCGGGCCGGTGTTTGTGGATTGTGGATTTTGTTGGTGGATGTTCAATGTTGAACCCTGGTCGAAGTAAAAGTGCGCTAACAAATGGTTATATTGTTGGTACCGAGACTTTGAGGTGAGGGGGAATGTTGTGGCATCCGACTAAGCTGGAGATACAGGATTGGGTAGACCTGCAACTGGAAGAATTTTCAAGGAAGCATAACAGACACCCTCATCTGAATAATGAATATTGGTTAGATAAGTATGTTTTTACTGATATTGATGAAGTATTCTTTGGAAAATTTTCGGTGATATTGCATGAATGGCTAGCAAGGTTGGCTGAAGAGAAGACAAAGTTCCAAGGAGGTGAACCTAGGTATTGGACACCTGAGTTGGTACAGCAACCGAAGGGTGTGAATAATAGAATCTCTCACACAGTAGATTTCTGGCTAGACAGTGTGTTAGAGGGGTATATTACCAAATTCGCTTTTGACACTATCAAGTCATATAGTGCAGCAGAGTGTGAATTATTTGAAGGTCCGCGCGGTAAGTACCTCAAGTCGTTGAACTTGTCGATCAAAAATATTCTTTGTGAAAAAGTTATAATGCGAATGGAATATGACGAGTAGAGAAATTGTGCGCAGTGGGCATGGGTATCAGATGGACAACAGTCTGGACAGAATTAATGGGATGCGCTAAGATGATAAATGGAGACGAAATTGAATCATATGAAGAGTGTGGATTTTTGCAGAGTGGAAGAGGGTTTCGGTTGAACAAAAGGAGGAGAACTGCGACAGAAAAGAGGAGATGAAGTGCGGTTGAAAGGAGAAACTACAAATCAGTGCCATAGCTTGATGAGGATTCTAGTGACGAAGAGGTCGACTACCATCTCATTCCTGAGGAAGGAGAATGATCTGAAGGATCATTCCAGACTCAAGGTTGTGACATACCCACAACCCCGCGTACATCTCCGGAGACTGAGGTAAGACCTAATATTTATTCACATTTCATTCCATCTAGTCAGAGTACTGGTAGTAATCCAAAGAGTACTTCTCCGAGTGGGAAGGCTCTGAGTAGTGGTCCATTAGTAGTGAATCAATCAAATCCCTAGAGGTCCAGAATGTCCAGGGACGACATGAAGTTACCTATTTTTAATGGGAATGGATCAGAAGATTCGGAACAACACTGGTTTTTATGCAACATTGTATGGACTGTGAAGCAAGTCCAGGACGACAACATCAAGTTGATGCAGTTGATCACGACTTTTCGAGGTCTTGCCTTAGACTGGTTTATCAAGTTTTCTGAAGTTATTGGTAACCAGCCTACGAAGAACTTGGAAGAAGTCAAGGAATGACTGAAGATTGAATTTAAGAAGTTGAATTCTGAATCTCAATGTATTACAGAATTGAAGGAAATCAAGCAAGCATCGAATGAGTCTGTTTGGGACTTCGACCAGCAGTTCAAAATGTTGGTGGCTCGTACAAGCTTCACAATGAATGATTTACAACATAAGGAATGGTTTATTGCTGCACTGTTGCCCCACATCAGAATTCCACTTATGCAACAGAATATACTAACACAAAAAGAGGCCTTGGAACTTGCTATGAAGTTAGAAGCATCACCTATTGGGGAGACTAGTGCTGGTATGGCTCAAATTCAGTCACAGTTAGCAAACATGTCTATTCAAATTTAGGATATTAAAAAGGGAAAAGAAAAGTGTGAAGATGTTTGGTGCACTAGATGTAAAGAAGATGGGCATTCCAAAGACCAATGTATAGTGTTTCATGACTACCTTAATGCTGGAAATCCGAGTCCAATAAATCCTGTTGTATTGTGTCGAATCTGTCAGACCAAGGGACATCTACCAGAAGAATGCTACTTGCTAAAGAATATGGTAAGTGCTCCTCATAACTTATGGTGTAAGTTATGTAGCTTTGTTGGACATGACGAAAAGCATTGTCGAGCATACCAGTTTCTTACTAAACAGACTGCAGACACATTTCTTATGAAAGGAGAAGGTTCAGTTGAAAGGCCCGAAGCACAATTTAATCAAAATCGAGAGGGATTCAGAGTTCGTGGACGAGGAGGATTTGGATGAGGTAGAGGACATCTCATATGTTATAATTGCGGTACTCGTGGACATTATGCTAGAGATTGTCCCCATCCTACTACATCTTGTATGTATGGCAGAGTGTTGGATCATACCATTGAAAACTTTCTGCAGCTTATAGCCAAGTGGAAAGCAAAGCAGAATCTAAATCAAAATGTGAAAAATATTTTGGTGGAACCGCGACCGGGTCAACATACTGTTGTTGTTGTCACTAAGTGTGGTGCTATGACAGGTGGATATAAGAACAATAACAATAATCTAAGGGACTCAAGATTTAGACCAGTAGTTCAGAAGCCCCCATAGTTTGATGTCCAGAAAAGGAAAAGTATATTCTTTGACAATAGGGATGAAATTCCAAAGGGCGCATCAACATCTTCCCCGGCGCCTGCCTATGAAGAAGGACCTGTGTATGAAATTCCACCTCGCTTCGACAAGTCTGCGCCAAAGAAGAATTTTGGAAAAGTAATTTCCATTAATACATTTCTCAAACGTTGTTTGGCATTGATTAAAGATGAGGATGCTTTAAGGGAATTGCAAAAATTACTTGGGGAATATGAGGAAGCAGTGCGATCCAAAAGGGTTGTTAATCATGTCTAGAGACGACATAACACTGGTCAAGAAATGTGACTTAATGCGCAGATTGGTGAGTACAACATGAAATTTGTTATTATAGATTTGGGTTCAAATGTAAACATATTGACCAAGCAATGGGATAAAATGGCTGGTAAGCCGAAGTTAGTATGGTCACCTATACGGATATGCTTAGCTAATCAACAAAAAGTACTACCATTTGGGTGAATGGTCGGGGTTCCCGTCGAAGTGGAAGGGGTGCACATGTCTGCAGAGTTTGAAGTGATAGAGATTGTTGATGACACCAATATGCATCCTGCACTACTGGGGATTGATTGGCCATTCAGAATCAGACTGTCATAAACTTCAAAAAGAGATTTCTGGCATTTGAAAATGAGGATATTAGAGTTGTTGCACCTATGGATCCATTAAAAGGGCATAGATATGTAGAACCAGTCAAAGGAGAATATCATACTCAATATTTAGATAACATTTATAATGAATCTTCTAGGATCAATGATTATATTCATCCTACAATAGATGGTACGCTCAGCTGGTGAAGTGTAAGTTCATGTTCACCTGATTCTGGTGAAGCTCTTGAAAATTAGCAGAATAGGCTACATGAAGTCTCTATGCGAAGATGCACTCATGTGACAAAGTCCCTACGATGGGTTGGAATCGAGGTATGTAGTCTTCCAACGTATGAAGGTTTACCTACTGTGGGTCAGTTTATTGATGAATTTGAAATTAAAGTGCCTGAGCAACAATGCTTATTATCCCTGTATGTCGCCCTAAAAGCAACACCGGCAAGATGGTGGGATACACATAAGCACTATGTAACTGGTTAGTCACAATGCAAAAGATACTTAGAAATTCGGTTTAGGGCAGAGATCCCATACGACTTGCTAGTCATGCTGATCATTTGGATACATGTAGTACAATTTGGCATAATATACCCAAGCAAGAGTGGGTCCATATGTTCATCCATGCCCTTGATACTATTCCGATAAATTGGTATACGTCGTTGGAGCTGCGAAAAGGAACTGTAGATTGGGATTGTTTGGATGCAAGTTTCAAACATATGTTTAAATATGAGGATGATAGTCTCGCAATAGATGCGACTCTGCAAATTATTAAGGCTAAATTTTTTGAAGAAATCCCAGTACCAGTATCCAATATGCCACAGTGGAGAAAATGATGGAATGTTACAATATTAGTGGCGGACCAAAAGATGATGACCCGAGGGATGTACATATCCCAGAAAGTGAAGGAATTCATGATTTCAAGGGACCAGATATATCATCAGATAAGTTTATACATCCGTTGAAGATCAAAGAGGTAAATATTGGCTCTACTAAAAATCCAAAGTTTGCAAACATAGGTGAATATTGGGATGATGAAACTGTGGGAAAAATTACTAACTTATTGCATGAGTTCCAAGATCTGTTTCCTACTAAATTTTCATAGATGAAAGGTATAGTTGGTGATCTAGGTGAAATGAAGATTCCCCTAAATTCAGGTGCTAATCCTGTGAAGCAACGATCGTACAGACTAAATTCGCGGTATAAAGAGAAGGTGAGACCAGAGATCGATAGAATGCTTGATGCGGAAATTATTGAACTTGTGGAAGAATCAGAATGGGTCGGTCCTATGGTGGTCCAATACAAGAAGGATGGAAAGATCAGAATCTATCGACTTGTGGAAGCTGAATGATGCATGTTTACGTGATCCTTTTACCACTCCTTTTATAGACGAAGTGCTTGATACTATCGGAGGATAGGAAGCCTACTCTTTTACGGATGGATTCTCCATATATCATCATATCAAGATTTCTAAGGAGGATCGACAAAAAACAACATTTGCGGCAGAATGGGGATGTTTTCAATACACGGTAATCCCTTTTGGCTTAAAGAATGCCCTTGCTATTTTTTCACGGGTAGTTGTTGATGCCTTTAAGGATTTTATTCATAAGTTTCTAGAAGTGTACTTTGATGACTGGAAAGTTTATGGATTACTTAAGAATCATATTGACAATTTAAGGTTGATGTTAGAACATTGTCGACAGTATCAAATTTCTTTGAACTTGAAGAAATGTATATTATGTGCTCCATTTGGCATACTATTAGGACATGTCATTTGTAATAAAGGCATGCTAGTAGAACCTGCAAATATCGCTATCATAGTTGATTTTCCTCCACCTACTACAGTTTGACAGTTGAAAACAAACCTGGGTCAGACAGGATATTACAAGATGTTTATTAAATGCTATGCCCAGATAACAGCACCAATGGAGAAGCTGCTAAAAAAGGATGCAAAATTTCATTGGAATGAAGAATGATAGTAGAGTCTTGATACACTAAAGGAAAAGATGGTTACAACACCTGTCTTAGTATTTCCTGACTGGAAGAAATAATTGCATGTCCATGTTGATGCGTCATCTATTGCTTTCATGGGCGGTCCTTGCTTAACCAGGTGAGGGGTCCATCGACCACCCTATTGCATTTTCCAGTAGAAAATTGTCTACTGCAAAACAAAATTACACTACAACTAAAAGAGAGGGACTTGCTATGGTTTATGCATTACAAAAATTTAGACATTATTTACTAGGAGGACATTTCAAGATGTTTACTAACCACTCTACATTGAAGTACCTGGTCAATAAGCCAGTGTTGGGGGGGGAGATCTATCGATGGTTGTTGTTATTTCAAGAATATGATTTTGAGATCATAGTTAATCCCGAGAGGTTGAATGCGGGTCTCGACCATCTGTCGAGGTTGGAAACAGGAGAAGAACCAACTAGCTTAGAAGACAATCTCCCCAACACACAACTCTTTTCAGTAAGGATGGTTGATGACTACTTTCAAGATATTGTGACATTCTTGTCTATGGCAATGCCACCAAAATGATACATAACTGCCCATAAGAAGTAGTTAGTAGTCAAGTCCGCGGATTATCAGTTGATCGTCGATCAGTTGTATAAGCTGGGTCCGGATGAAGTATTATGTCATTGTGTTGTGGAGCACGAGTGACCAATCATATTGGTTGAGGCTCATGATGGGGTCACAGCAGGCCATTATGAAGGAAGAGATACAACGCATAATATCTTAAGAGAAGGATTATGGTGGCTGACCCTCAACAAAGATTCTAAAAACTATTGTTAGAACTACGACGTGTGTCAGAGAATTGGGAAACATTCAAGAAGAGATGAAATGACTTTAGTACCTCAAGTTACCTTACAAGCATTCGACAAGTGGGTTGTTGACTTTGTGGGGCCTATTAACCTACCAGGAGAAAGGACAAGAGCAATATATATTATAACTGCGACATATTATCTTACACGTTTGGATGAAGCAACACTAGTCCGGGATTTTACTGCTGTGGTTGCTGCAAATTTTTTATTTGAGAATGTCATTACCAAGTTTGGATGTCAGCGCATTCTACTAAGCAACCAAGTTACACATTTTGTTAATAAGACCCCCATATCACCCACAGAAAAATGGAACTTTCAAAGCATTCAATAAAATTTTGGAACATGCACTCACTAAAGTTTGTAATGTAAACCGCGACGACTGGGATTTAAGAATCCCTACAGTATTATGGGATAATAGAACAACATGTAAACGATTGACAGGTCAAACGATGTTCAAGTTGGTGTATGGAAAATTGGTTGTGATGCCCATGGAGTATATTGTCCCCAGTCTAAGGATTGTGGCTTTTATAGGTATGTCTAATACTGGTGCTACTGAGGAAAGGTTAGCACAATTACTTCAATTATAAGAAGATTGCTTTGTCCCAAGTTTCCATCAGCAAGTGCAGAAAGACCGAGAAAAGGCATGGCATGATCGCCACATCACTAAGAAAAATTTCCAATGAGGAGACTTTGTTCTTCTCTACGACAACAAATTCATCAAACACCCTGGTAAGCTACAGATGCATTGGCTAGGACCATATGTTATAAATTTTATTACAAAAGGAGGTGAAGTACAATTACAAACACTAGATGGTCAAATCCTTCATGGATTGGTGAATGGGAGTCAGTTTAATCCCTATAGGCACAGTCGTGGTGTGTCGAAGTGAGAAAAATTGATTGCAAGTTTGTACATAGAAAAAAATAATAATAAATAAATAAATTTTGGAAACCCTGAGTTTTCTTTGTGTCGTAGATTAGTTGTGTTGATATACAGTTATGTCGGATCTCTTTGGAAACCCTGAGATACAATTATGTCGGAGCTTTACAGAAACCCCAAGTTACCATTTTGTCGAAGATATCTTATATCAAGTACTCTAGTCGAAGTCTAAAGATGATGGTTGGAAACCCCGAGATACAATTATGTCAGAGCTTTACAGAAACCCCAAGTTACCTTTTTGTCGAATATATCTTATATCAGGTACTCTAGTCGAAGTCCAAAGATGCTGGTTGGAAACCCCAACTTCCCGGAATGTCGAAGCGACTCTATTGGTCGAAGATGGTAATCTGTCGAAGTAATTATGCTAAAGTGTTTTTCTATCGCCCGGAATCCCCAACATGCTAATTCTGTCGAAGATATATATTTCTTAAAAGTTGGTCATGTGTCGAAGTTAAAACTGTCGAACTTCGAGAGTGACTTTACTTGTCGAAGTTGCATTTGGGATGCATTTATTACTGCTTTTAAGATGCATTCTACGGCGCCGCTAGTGGCATTTTTGAATTAAGTGTTGAAATGACTGATGTGTGTGAAAAGATCTGTCGCTTCCCTTTTAATCATTGGAGGATCTAGGACAAGTAATCCATCTCAGGAATGACAGACAGATCACATGCGGGGGGATAAATTTAAAAGCCTGATCTTCCCTCGCTCGTTCTTCATTGTGACCTTGATCTATTGCAGTCATGATTAAGAAGCTAGAGCCGAAATCTGTGTTTGAGATTGTGAAGTTGTGCGATACCAAAATGCAGGTTGAATTGTCTGCCAGAAGTGAATACCAAGGCTCTATCGAATAAGTCCACATGCCAAGCTCTATTTTTTCCAGTCAGGAGCAACCTGGGGTGATTTCTTCACAGGTACCTGTGAATGTGCCTCAAAAAACAAGGAAATCCAATTGACCTAATTCTGAACCAAGAACGAAGGCATGCCATGATGCAGGCACATCTATGGTGGGATCCGTGACCTTCTTTCTAGAGTATGTCCCACCCCGTAATTCCAGTGTCAAACCAGTGAGGCTACAAAATAATGCGAGGTACTCGATTAATAATGTTCTGGTGCCGAAGGGAGCTATCATGCAGGGATATATATTGAAGAACATCCAGAAGTTATCATATGTTGATCATGACACCAGTAAGTTTACGTAATTCAAATATACCAATTAAAGGAGGCATGTCATTATAACGGAGGGCCATTCGACGGAGTTAGATCCACAACAGTGGGTTCTCGGCGTCGCTTGCACCGGTCTACTACCTTTATTACATTTACCACACTTTGGTTGCACTCTGAAGGCTAATGCGTGTGTGAAGCAACTCTTAGTATGTTTGCATGGAGATTTCCTTTGGTTGGAAACCAAGGTATCTATTGATATGGACCTCATTTCTCACATTACGGATTTAACTAAGGCTGGGGTAGACCCATCAAATTTCTTTGTTGGTAAAGAGAAAGACCGTGACTTAGAGACAACGATGAAGGAAAAATACACCTTGACCAAGAGAAAATGGGGCTTTAAGGTAGCCTCTATCAGCGACCAGGATATTAGGTTCGCTGTCAAGCTGTTAGCCACTCAGTTAGTGAGAAAGAACAAACTGAACTAGGTGACTTCCTCTGTTATTGTTGCGGCAGAGCAGTGCACGATGGGTGTTCAAATGAATTGGTCGAATTTCTTGTTAAATGAGTTCCTTGCAGATGTTGCGGACGTGCAATACAATGGCGCCCCTTTTACATATTCATGGTTTTTATTAATCATCGCTTTCGTAGGTTGGGCGGATCCTGCGAACTGGCAAGGAATGCAGCCTATCAGCCCATATCAAGGGTCGCGTTACATGAATTTATCTTTCTCAGATATAAGGAGCCTCCAATAAGAGAGTAATGTGTCATTGTATATGAATCTTGAGGCACTAAGGTATTATGTGGTTCAGATACCACATATTGATGAAGCAGTGATGGCTAAATATCTTGGAGTGGAAAATTTCAAAACTGGGCCCCACCACATACATGTACAGGCAAGAAGGACCCACACCAACAGTAGTTGGTGATGGGATTCAAATTATCCAACGATGAGGTAGAACAAATGATTCAAGAATGGCCGCTAGAGTGGAAAGTATCTATCGAACCTAAAACCATATTGCCGAACCCATCACAGCAGGAGCAACGAAAAAATGGTACATCTAGCTAGCAACAAAACAACCATAACATGCAGCAAATTGAAGGGGGAGGTGATGATGTAGAAGATCAGGAATCCAGCTAGACCCCCACTGATCTAGAAATACGAGACAAGTGGAAAGGTGAAACTTCAAGACAGGGCGCATGGAAGAAGAAAAAAGCACAGCACCATGATACTTCCCAAGCTTTGACATACGATGATATCAATATCCTATTCGACGGGATGACTGAAGTGGTAGAGGAGAGTAGAAGGAAAGCGAAAGAAAAGATAATCCAATTATTTAGTAGTGTCACAGATGTTCCAGATATGTTGTGTATATAGGTAAATGTTATTAGAATCTCGGATGTGTCGCAAAGAACATCATCATGGGCCGAGGTTGGGAAAGAAGAGAAAACAAAAGACCAGGAAGCACCACTCCCCTCTGCGGAAGGGGTAGTGAAGATTTTTCCTCGAGCAATTGCATTTGAGGAAATAGGAAGCAATGTCGAGCTTCCAAAGTCGGGGTATGTAGACCTTAAGTTACCTACATTACCCCTTTACATGTTGCAAAGGATATAGGAGAGTGTTTCTAAGGAAATAAAATCAAGGGAAATTTCTCTCCTGGAATATATGAAAGCATATAAGAACCAAGCGACGGCATTGAAGGATCTAAATGCTGAGCATCAGCAGTACAAGGACCTGCTGTGACAGGAGAAAGACAAAGTTCAGCGAGTTATCGAAGTTGTATGCCAAGTAGTGCAGGATGCAGAGGTTATTGAAGAAATGACAACAGAAGAGAAGGTACAATGGTTAGAGACGATCATCGGATACAATCTTAAGGTGCAAGAGTTAGAAGAAAAGTTGGTGCCCAGCACCCCACCTGAAGTCCTTGAGAAATGATGAGAAAAGATTCAGGAGGTTGTTCAGTCCCTTCAGGCCGTAGAAGCCAAATCTATGCAAATGTATGACATCGTGTCGTAGTCCTGGGGCGCCTTGTTTGAGGATGCTGAGATACTGGAAATTCAAACACGGCTTGGGGATGCTGAAGGGAAGATGAGTGCCTTACGGGAGTAGTTGAAGACTCTGTCTCCAGTTCAGAGAATGAGCAGAGCCACTGATGTTTGGGACGCAACGCATATCAGAGGATATTGGAAGTCGCCATACTTCCGTCCAGTTGGGAGTCACCCAGGCTGTCAAAGTGAGCTAGAACCATATTATAGCAAATGTAGTGGAAAGTATTGGCCAGAAGAGGGAAGAATTCCAGCAGCTGGTCAAAGCCAACAAAAGTCATTTATGAAGAATTTTTGTCGAAGCTACAGGAACCTGACTCACAACCTTGAAGTGGCTCGGGATGAGCCACATGTGAGTGTTGGGGGCCTGTTGGGCCCAATATTTTGGAAGTATCATTTTTGAAGAAACAAGTTAATGTGGACGAAGACAAAGTGGAACTAGCTCAATGCAAGGGTCAACTCCGACAAAGCGGCCAGGAAATAAGGGAAACGGTCATGTTGATCGTGTCAAAGGTCACAAGTTGAGTTAGTTAGTTAGTTAGAATTTGTCCACATTGTAATAATGAGTTGGTTAGGAATTTAATGGGTTAGTGAGAGCGGGAAAATCTTAGTGTGTCCTATAAATATGTATTAAAAAGGAAGTTTTGGGGTTAATGTTCGAAGTATATTTTTGTGCTATGTAATAGAGATATCCGTTGTATATGTTGAAGACATTTTTGGAGAATCCGAGCCGGTGATCTGTAGGATGTGTGTGCAGATCCATTGTATGACATGAAGAAATATGTAAGTTCTACCTGAAGTGCTTATTTGGATGCAACTTTAATAAAATACAAGCGCTTCCATGGTTTTTCCCATATGGGTTTCCACATTAAAACATTGTGTCTTTATGTGTGTTAATGTTTTGTGATGTGATATGTGTTCTTTCTTTTGTTGAATAAATCTCAAATACATGATGGGCTTAGGTGTATGAAATATGGATGCAAATATAGTAATCTGGCTAAGTAATGGAACCTGTTGATATTATGAATTTTTCGAAGCTATGGTTTGTCGCTGCGTTGTAACAAAACATAATGATGAATGTAATGGTTGTTGAATGTTCCCCCCTTGTGTTGCATGAAGTCCGGTTCCCGCAGTCCCCATAGATACTTTGGGTGAGACTTCATCTGCTCTATAGGTGTTACTGAAATGGATTTCATCCCTTTCGGGCAGGTGTTTGTGGATTGTGGAGTTTGTTGGTGGATGTTAAGTGTTGAACCTTGGTCGAAGTAAAAGTGCATCAACAAGTAACAATGAGAAAATGCAAATGCCTAATGAAAAAAATGGGATCCTTGTAGGGAATGGATTTCATCCCTTTCGGGCTGGTGTCTGTGGATTGTGGAGTTTGTTGGTGGATGTTAAGTGTTGAACCTTGGTCAAAGTAAAAGTGTGTCAACAGGTAGCAATGAGCAAAGGCAAATGCCTAATGAAAAAAAATGGGATCCTTGTAGGGAATGGCTAGAAATATATGACAATTGTGTTGTGTTTAACTTGATCCCTTATTTGGAAGGGTGAAAAAAAAAAAAGAGGAGGCTCAACTAGGATGTTCCAATCAAAGGAATCAATCCTAGAGTCCGGCAAGGGCTCATTCGAAGTGAACTAAGTGCCCCCTTGTCTAGAGAGTTATGAACTAGCAGTGAAGAAAACATGAGTGGTAGACACATCACTATCCAAAGGAAGAGTGGGATTGACCGAAGATTGCATCAATTCAACCACTTGAATCTTGTCACTCTCCAAGGGAAGAGTGGGATCAACCAAATATTGCAATTTTTTTTAACACTTCATCAACCCAAGGTTGAATAGACTGTTGAGAAATCATAGGTTTTTCAGGAGAAGAATATCCTTGAGACACAGACCACACTCTTTGTACCTCTAGAATAGTAGGGCACGGGTGAGTAAGGTTATCTCCCTTGCAAAGCTTACAAGGGAACTTAGGCTTGTGTCCTATTCGTTTAGATTTCTCAAGAGTGTCAATATCTTTAGCATGACTTGTGTTGGCTAGTTGTTTTCCCCCAACATGACTTGCAGCAATCGGTTGCTTGTCCCCAACATGACGTGCAACAGTTGGCAGCTTTCCCCCAACATGACTTGCAACTGTTCATAGCCTGTCTCCATTATTACTTGCAGTGACTAGTGACTTGTCTCCAGTATGCCTTGAAGTGACTAGTGACTTGTCATTAATGTGACTCGCAATGATCAATGACATGTCTTCAACATGATTAGTAGTGGTTGATGACATACTTTCAGTATGACTTGCGGTGACTGAAAGTTTACCCCCAACATGACTTCCAGTGGTTGGTTGTTGGTCTCGAGTATGACTTGCAGTGACTGGTGACCTATCTCCAATATGACTTGTAGTGCCTGGTGACTTTCCCCTAGCATGACTAGCAGTGGCTAGGGAAATTCCCCCAAAATAACTCACAGAGACTAAGGAATTGCCTCCAATATGACTTGTAGTGATTGGTGGCATGCCCCCTTGTCTTTGCATCTTCTTCATATTCTTCCTTCTTCTATTCCTTTTAGACTGTTGGTTACTAGTATCAAGACTTTCACCACATGATGTAGAAGGAGGAAGAAAATATATCACTAACGAAGAAGGCAAAGAGTTTCTTAAAACTATATAAATCCTTAGAAATTTGAATATTTTTACGAAAATATAATCAAACATTTTATGGTTGTCATTTTAAGAATTAGTGTGATTGACAAGGTTTCTACACTTTACAATAAGTATGGATCTTTAAAAATTTCCTTGCCTAGAATTGCTAACTTCCTCTTCTTCAACTATGGTGGCTTATTAAGGAATGATATTTTTGGATACACAATCATTCTTTGGCATTGGAATCAGATAGTCTTCTAGAGAGTTCTTAGATCCACTCTTCCTCTTGGTTAGATGTTTTAGTGTCCTGTTATGGAGTGTGCAACCATTCCCCATTTTCTCAAGCTGTAGAGATGTAGAATATATTCTTAATGTAGCTCTTCTTATTTTATCATTTAAGCCACAAGGGGGGTAAGTCAACCCTACATGCCCCAATTTCCTACTAATTGACATTTCTTTTTCTTTTTTTATACTATTGAGTACATATGACTATGGAATAGAAGGAATTTTGTTACGTACTTAATCGTCTTCCTTAATGCAACCAGGACATGTATGAATGGCAACATCAAATGTTGAGGAAAACAATCAAGATAATCTTTATATAACAACAAAGATCACAACTACTTAATGTAAAAAACTCATTAATAAAGCACATCATTACCCTACTAGTTAACATAATGGAAAACTGAAGCATATTTATGTAACAAATCATAAAATACAACCAAAATTAACCATGGCAAGTAATTAATCAACACAATGTCACTGGCTACAAAATGGATCAATTTAATAATATTTATTATTAAATTCAGTAATGGGCAAAACTCGATATCCTAGAGTGGTAAATGGATTTAAAAGATGGGCCAATTCAAGGACCCATCAGTGACGATATGCCGTCATGTTATGTATATATGTTAAAATTGATTAAGCTTGTTTTAGCGGGAAAAACATATTCAATTTCTACCGCCTTCATGAGGTACAATGGATATACTTCTATCATTGAATTATCCTTGATGGATTCCACCTTCAAGTTTTAATGTTAAGAATGTATTGCTTTGTAACTCAACTCACATTCACTTTAAGAATTTTAAGGTTAAAGGTTAATGCAATTTTGTCTACACATAGTTCCTTCCTTGGATGGATTCATTAACACTTTTTCAATTAATAACTCACATTCACTTTAAGAATTTTAAGCTTAAAGGTTAATGCAATTTTGTCTACACATAGTTACTTTCTCATTTATTTGAGATGAAATGAATTAATTTTATTTTTTTTCAATGATTTCAAATAAATTAGTTTTTATTTTAGATGAGTTTATAAATTATTTGAAAATTTCTACAATTTTATTATTATCACTCTTACTTGATGTGTGTAGATTTATGACAATTTTGGATTTATCATATCTCGAAAAGGATCAAATCCCTTAAGTGCAACCCTTTTTTCAAGCTTTAGCATTCTAAAAAAAATCCCCTAAAAAATTTAATCCCTTTTAATACATGATAGATTTGGACTAGCTATAGTAGTATTAAGTTTCTTATATATATTTGCATTTTACTCTATATCATTTGATCTCAATATGTAATGTAATTCACTCCACATTTATCATACTTAATGCAATACATATTTTTTTTGTTATTAATTATTATTTGTTAACTACTATATGTTAACTCCATGTTGAGTATGAAAGGAATTATACATCTCTCTCAAAACACACCACAAAAATGTTTTATTTCAATTGCTTTATATATACATACGTATATCTATATAAACATTGATAATGAAATATGTTACTTATATTGAATATTGTTTTTTAATAACGAACAATGAAATATATTTTGTATTATTAATATTTTTTAAATGATATATGTCAACTCCATGTTAAGTAATTAGAAGAAATTACACATCCTCCTCATACTAAATTATATAAAACTTCTATCCATAAAAAAATTACCAAATATATAAAATCATTCAAACTTTTAAATATAACTTAATTCCAAAAAAATATAAATAACACATAAAAACTATAAAACCTTGCATAACTCTTTAATGATACCCATGTCAATATCTCATTAATACAACCTTTAATCATCTCATACATTACACATTTCATATATTACACATTTGGTTTGAAACCCGAAAGTGATCATATACAATATAATTGTATCTAACTTATGTATAACCAATCAAATAAGGCAAATTGGGTATATATATATATATAAATGCCTTTAATCATCTCATACATTACACATTTCATATATTACACATTTGGTTTGAAACCCGAAAGTGATCATATACAATATAATTGTATCTAACTTATGTATAACCAATAAAATAAGGCAAATTGGGTATATATATATATATATATATAAAAGTGAGGCATTACATACTATTCTCTCATATAAACTTTTCCCAAAACCTTTATTGGAAAATATATTCTCTCATATAAACTTTGCCCAAAACCTTTATTTGAAAATATATTCTTATGGATCCAGAAACAACAATTATATATGTGCAGATAAATATATATGAGTTATTTTATTTTGTATGCAATATTATAACTTTGTAAATATACGAGTTATTTTATTTTATTTTGTATGCAAGATTATAACTTTGTAATGCAATCTTTTGATATTTTTTAAATTGCCACTTACGTTAAATAATGTCTCATAATTATAATTAGTATATTTAAGAGAAATTAGAGCCTAATTACCCATAAAGGACCTTATGCCACAGGTTAGGGTTTGAGTTTTGTATAAGTATGAGTTTTACCCCTCTTTTGTAATGATTTAATCTATTGTATATATAATCAAATATTATTCGTTTGAGTACAATTGTATGGAGATGTATTTTTCCATAATTTATGAATCACAGGGTATTCCAACCTTGGGTGTATTTTTTCTTTTTATTGTTGTTTAATATTGGAGTAGTTTTACTTTGAGTACTCTGATGGTTTTAGTTGGTATAAGAGTTTAGTTAATTTTTATTTTGTTATGTTGAAAAAAAAAATTGTTGGTTTTGTGGTACACTCGGATTTCATGGAAGGTGTTCAACAATGACTCGATGTAGTTTTAATGTATCGACATATTCAACTTTCTAAGAGGAAGGAGGTCTCAACTCAGGTGTGTATGATTGTTTTATGTGATCAATGTAAATTCGTCTTAAATCAGAATCTATCAAGCACTAAGAAGGATCGAATTTTTTGAGGTGTAATTTTTTTTATCGTTTAATTTCTTCCCTTAAAAAATTTACACCTCAAGTAATTCGATCCCTCTTGGTGCTTGATAGATTTGGTTTTAAGATGTATCTATGATGATTTAATTATTTTTAGATGTTATCACATATGCACATGCCAACATCTATTCCATGCTAGGTTGTAGATCACTAAGAGTATTCTATATGTTGTCATAGATGTACATGACACCATCTATGCCATACTAGGTTCTAGTGCACCTTGCTACTATTGGTGCAATTGAGGTGCATCGTATTAACAATTTAGTGGGGGTCACATTCCTTCTAAGTTTATTTGCATTCATTCAAACCAGTAGAAATAACAACATTTAGATTAATAACCAACACATAGATTGTTAAGATTCAATATGCTAAGATAGATAACATCAGTATTCAATTCAATTTCACAACAATGGCATATACATGATCACTGAAAGAAACACAATCACAAGATAGAGACGGATTTATCTCGGGAAACCCTATAGGGGAAGAAAACCTAGCAAAACTTCCTCAATATAGATTATCAAAAGTACAAAGACAAAACCCCAAACAAGTGCTCATTCTCCTTGCATCATCTCTCTCTTTCTCTCCTATGCGAATTACACAAGTGAGTGTGTGTGTCTAAATGAGGAGCACATCACTCCTATTTATACTTTACCTTCCACTTGAATTTTTCACTAACTAGGTTGGCCCCAACAAACTTAACTAGGCAACTTACCTAGGAAGACTCAAAACAATATAATATTACTTTCTGGAGGGTTCTATCGACCCAACTTACAAAGGAGGTTTTACCTCATGACTCTATGATGACCAAATACATTAATAATATCCCGACGGAGGAATAAAACTTCTCCGAATAAATTACAATAATAAAATACAATAGAATATTCTTCGAAGTTACAATATTTCAACATAGATGTCATCCAAATACAATACAAACACAAACACGTAGGCAAAACAATGATTCATTTTACTAACAAAATGCACAATATCACATAACCTTGATATAGAGTGATAGCCAAGAACTCATAACAACAACCCTTCTGATAACATCTATCTAATTCTAAACCTCTTCTAGTGACATTATAGGTTTCATATGTATAGACGACTGGAGTGATGACATAGGATTATAGAATATATTAGGGACTTTACCATTTGTAACCCTCTCATACAAGTAGAGTACAAAATTTCTTGCATCTTTGGAGACATGCATAGAAATCTAGAAAAGTAGGCATAGAGGATCATGATATGGGTCCTTAGCTCTATGTGCTTAAGCTTAATTTGAACTTTATACTCGGGATTCTACAATTTTATTGATTCTACATATTGATCTTTTGTTAATATTTGGTCTAAACCAACACTTAGTAAAAATTGAACTACGACAACACCCTGGCCACAAATCATACCCGAGTTGGGTTCTGTGTTTAGCATCAACCATGCCTTCTATGACCAATATTCAAAACTACACGACACATATCAAAATTTCTTCCCACTAAGTATGTCTTGCTAACATGTAGTAGCTTTCCCATCAACTTCTTGCGTGCATTCAATCGGATTGGTTTTGATAAATACAAGGAGGTAGATAAATATTTAAGGCATGTGCTAGAAAACAAAGATGAGTTCTAAGGATGACACTTGGCAATATAGGATTTATTTTTCCATAATCCCCCTTTCTTATTCCCCTCTGGTGGAATCATAGCCCCTCCAGTGCTATACACAACCATCTTGGACTAGTTTATTATATTTCAACATTAATATTTACTCATCTTTAAGTCACCATGAAAATCCTAACACATGGCTCATATACAAATATTTAAGTACATCATACACGCCTAGTCATTCACTAATTGATCCTTTTCCTTGAGCTCCACACTAAGAGTCCATACTAGAATATTTACAACATTTACATAATCTAATTTGATACATGCACCAAGGTCAAAACTGAAGTATTACAAAAAAATGAAATACACACAATTTATCCATGTCATATGACAACTTGTTAATCTCATGCTTAAGAAAGTGCTTATTCCTAAGACAACTTGTTAATCTCATGCTTAAGAAAGTGCTTATTCCTAAGTATTCTAGTCTAGATATCCCTCTAGTGAGTATTTGTATTGCTAATCGATCATGAACACCTTGATCATTCATTGTTTAATGATGAATGGATCGAGCCCTCAAGGGCATTGTTAAAAGAAAGTTGCAAAAACTATTAAATGTTGATTTCATTTACTCTATTTCAAATAGCCAGTGGGTCTCCATAGTAATTACAATTCCAAATAAGGGAGGGAAATGATGAGTATGTGTGGACTACCAAAAGCTCAATAAGGCAACTCTAAAGGACCACTTTTATTTTCCATTTATTGATCTAGATATATTATAATATATGGGAAAAGTTGATTTTTCGTCCTTGATGGTTTTAGCAGGTATAACCAAATACAAATTGTTCTTGAGGACTAATATAAAACCACATTTACATGTCCATGGGGTAGATTTTCCTATAGAGTCCTACCTTTTGGTTTATGCAATGTCCCTATGGAATTTCAAAGAGTTGTCAGCATTTTTTAGACCTAGCACATGACTATGTAGAGATATACATGGATGACTTCACAATCCATGGAAACACTTACGAGGAAGCCTTAAACAAGTATTTTTTTAAAGAGACGAAATTATATGAATCTATCCCTTGGCCATGAAAAGAGACTCGTGTTGATGAATGAAGTTATAATGTTAGGACACCACATTTTAGGTGCAAATCTTAAGGTTGACCATGCCAAAAACTTAGTGATTCAAGACCTTCCCACTCTTACAAAGCATCATGATATCTGAATTTTTCTTGAACATGTTGGTTATTATAGAAGGTTAATCCCTAATTTTAGCAATATAATTTCCCTATTGTATGTCCTCCTCACAAAGGACGTTGAATTCTTATCAATTCTAGAATACCAACTAGCATTTTTAACACTTTGAAAGAGAAGTTGATTTGAACTTTTATAATAAAAAGATACAACTAGAAACTTCCTCTTCACATCCACATAAATGTTTCAAGAAAAAACTTTGGAACATTTTAGGATGACATAAAGTTATTGAAAGGTATGCTATGTATTTCATTATCAAAAACCTTGTTGGAGCATGATTATACTATGCAATAACATTAAAATATTTTCTTATTGTATTTTATGCCATTAACAAATTCTAACACTATGTAACATGATACTCAATTTTTCTTCACATAGACCATGTTGTAGTTATATATCTCATGAATAAACTTGATTTAGTAGTAGAGTAGTTAGATGGTTGTTTTTGCTGCAAGAGTTTGATATAACCATACTTGATGAGTTGGGAAAGAGAATGTTGTTGTACATTTCTTGTCTCACTTGGAGAATATCGCAGAAGAAGACTTACTGGATGGAATTTTTCCTATGAACATTTATTTGTAGTGTCCTTGCAAACCCCATGGTTTGTTGACATTGCAAATTGCCATGTTTTTAGAAATTGTCTGCATCATTTCTCTCATAAATAATTGGATCATAAGTAAAAGTCTTGGATATATCCAGATTCAATGATATCTATTCAAATTGGGGCCTAATCTTGTACTCATGATGAACATAATATAGGGCATTTTGCAACCAAAAGAATAGCTCTCAAAGTCCTATATGTAGGATAATATTAGCCAACCCTCCACAAATAAGTTAAAGAATATATCAATAGATGTGGTGAATGCCAAAGAATGGGGAAACCCACACAAGTTGATGAAATGACTTTACAACCTCAAAACCCATTAGAACAATTCAACAATTTGGATTTAGAATTTGTTGGTCAAATAGGTCCTCCATCAAATTAGAAGAACTACTTCCTTGTTTGCAAAAACTATCTTATCAAGTGGGTAGAAGTCAAATCATTTCCAAATGCCAAGGAAAACAAATTTGTTGATTTCTTGTATGGGAACTTCACAAGGTTCGATGTCCCAAGAGAAATAGTGATAGACCAAGGCCCACAATTTACATCCCAGTTAGTTCAAGAATTAACTCAACAACACAACATCAAGCATAGGAAGTCCACCTATCACAATAATCAAATGCACAAGTTGAAGTTACTAAAAAATAATTAGAAATATCCTAACCAAGGCAAATAAGATCCATAGAAAGGATTTGGCAAACAAATTGATAGAAACAATTTGGACATACAATACAACATGGAAGACAACACGTGGTTTCACACCCTATATGTTGGTGTATGGAAAATATGTCTCGGTGTCAATTGTATTTGAAAAAAAAAAACTCAAAACATCAATTGAACTAGGAATTGATCTTTCTATGGAACAAAAAAGAAAGAATTCAATAGCTCAATGCACCAGATGAAATTTGACAACAATATCTATTTCATTTAGAAATGGCCCAATGTCAACAAATTCATGGCATGATAAATTCACTAGGATAAATATCAAATTGGACACTAGAAAACCCTTTATGACTATAGATTCAATGACATCAAGGGAAAACCCAAAACCAAGTGGCTTAAACCATATGAAATTGATCAAATATTTGACAATGGCTATATGAGATTAGTAACACCAAAACAAGGCACCAATCCTTGTTAACAGCGACATATTGAAAATGTATAAAATGCTAATAAAGAAGGAGGGCTTCTTGCCAAATCCACAAAGAAAAACAAAAAACTTGAACATGATTAAAAGTACTCCTATCCTCAATTCAAAGAGACAAACCCCATAGTTGAAATTTTAAATTATATATATATAACTTGTAAGGGCATCATTCATATATATATATATATATAAGCTTGAAAACCATCTCTGTAGCAAGCTTATTTTTCCACATAAAGTCATAAAGTCTTATAGTGATAACCTCCATGGAGGGATTGCAAGATAGTGAGAACTTGAAAAATATTTTGCTAGTGAGTTCTTCACTGGAAAAAGTTATATATATATATATTCCTCATATTATATTTATGTTAATTTTGTCTTAACCAATTTTCAATATTTAGATTATAACCTATAGAAATTGAAAACTTGAAAACTAGTTTATTAACAAATTTTTCAATATATATATATATATATATATATATATATATATATATTTCAATTTTGTCTTAAACTTATATTATATATATATATATATATATATAATATAAGTTTAAGACAAAATTGAAATATATATATATATATTCAATTTTGTCTTAACGAAATTTCAATATTTAGAATTTACAAAACTCCTACTTAAAACAAAGCTGCAAAATTGTGTCCACGAGAACAACTAGATATTATGAAACTCACAAAATCAAATCAAGCATCGAACACTCCACAACTCACCACAGTTAGATATCTATACTTCTCATATATATTTATGTTGTTGAATTACATGCATTGTTTATTATATCAACATTATCAAAGGTACAACCATTCGCCACCCACCACCCACCTACCCATTTATTACCCAATTTTATATCCTATGTTCATCAACAATTTGTCAACCTGTATTGGTTCCTAGGTCAACCGTTAAATCCTTACCTCTACCCACCCATTTATTACCCAATTTTATAGCCTATGTTCATATCCAATTTGTCAACCTCCTAAGGTCAACCATTAAATAATTTTCTTGGGGATTGTATTTCTCATTGGTCTTTGCACCATGGAACTTAAACAATCCAATAAAAGACCTTTATCAATTCGTCGACCTACATGCCAACCCACCACCATTGATGTTAAAGTAAAAGACTACAATTGAAGGGATGGACAATTGATTAAGGGTGACGACCATGACTAATAATTGTTTTAATGCCCCGACATTGGGATTAGTTATTGAGCATTGCAGAAACAACATCTTATTTATGGAAAACATGATGAACAATTATGGACATGAAAGATTTGCCAGCTACAAAAGTGCATATGTTATACCTCTCCAACCTAAGAATATGGGGTGTGGTCGTGCACTCCACAACATCCATCCCATCAAAGCAATTAACCAAGAGGAAGAGTGAAAGAGTCCTTCAAACCATATGTTCTTGTAGCAAAAGAAGGATCATGTAGCCTAGAATCAAGTTCCTCAATAAGCCAACATAACTAATGAAGAGGAAGTTAGTGATTCAAGGAGTAAGATTGTTACTATGGAGCAAGAATCTAAGTTTTTTTTAAAGTATAAATATGTTTATATACAACTTAAGTGAGGAGGGTAGATAGTAATAGATTTTAGATTTTCATAAAATTAGGGTTAAAGAGATGTAAATTTGAGTTTGTAATTTTGAAGTTCGCTAATAAAATAAAATTTTGATTTTCTTCCGAGATCATTTAAGTTCTTTAAGAAGGGATTTACCAAACCTTTTTAGGTACTTCTTCCTTGAGGTGGTGGTTGTTGGTGAATGTACCTTTTTACATGTTTTTGCATTTACATTTGTATTCCAATGTATTGTTGTTTTATATTCCATAGCTATAATATTTTTGTGTTGTGATTATCTTTTTGCAAGCATACCAAGAACATGTAGTTGGCAAGAGGAATTGTTGTTTTGTTCAACGCACTATACATTAGGTTTATTTTCACAACATTGAATTTACTCTTCAGTAATTAGTTTATTTTATGTAGCATTGAGTTTTAAATACTTCAATTTACTTTCAACAACATAGTTTAAGTTTCAAATAGTTATAGGATATTGTAGCAACATCCAATGAGCCAAGAAGGCATTTTATGCTTTGATCATTTTTTCCACAGAACACTAAAGCCCCTATTATAGGTAAGACCCATGCAAAACACATGCAATTTTCATTCTCTAAAGAAAATCCATACATAATTAATTTCATAGCAGTTTTACCCATGAAAGTTGCATAAACTTTGCACAACACTTCACAAGTATATGATTCCCCGAGTTGATAATTTGAGGGCAAGTTAGGGATTCAGTAGCTCATAAATTGATGTAATTTTGTGTCTCACCAGTGACCCTAATTCACATAACTACCAACCCTTGACTCGATAACGAGAACCTATGGATTGGATATGTTTTTAGGCATTAAATATGTTGTTAAACAACCTAAGTAGGAATTTAAGAATTCATAGAAAAACGTGCATTGAAAAGGAACTTTTCCATCTCATTTTCATGCATGTTTTGGTGTAATGTGTGTGTTACATGAGTTAGTTCTCAATGATGTATATATTAAATGGATTAATAAAAAATTGTAAACCTTAGAATTTAGTCAGCAACTATATTAAACATAGTATGTAATTAATAATAATTTCCTACCAAGTAAAATTGATTATATTAACTTACCCCTATTAGGATGTTATAAATCAATAATGCATTTTCCTATACCATAGCATTACTCGTGATCATATCCCTAATCCAAAAATGTATTTCTTTTTAATATTGTCATTGTATATTGAATGTAAGAAGAAATATATTACACGTATTCAAAACACTTATCACACTTCTATATTAGCATTATTTTAAAGTCGTGCTCTCTTTTTTCAACATGTTTTTCATTATGGTTTATATAAATAAATAAAGGGAAAATTTCTTTGAATAGAACTCCCACCTGCATGCAAATTTGAAGTTGTGATTATGTGGAAAAGTAAATTTTGTTGAATTCTTCAAACCAAAAAAAATATGGATTTTCTTACCTTGATTGAATTTTTAAATGATTTTTCTATTTTTGTTAAGGTTTCAATACTAGTAAATAATTTTTTTCACAATGGTAGTATATGATATTTGCACTTGGTTACTCACATATACCTACCCACTTAGAGGTGCCTCATGCAGTCCATCCCTGTATCATGTTCATAAGTGACCCCCAAATGATGATATGATACCCAAGGTCTTAAACTTTTACAAGTTACTACATAGTCTAAACTACAAATTCATAAACTAAAAACTACTACTAATTACATTCTAAAGTTACGACCTTCATAAGCTTGAGAAATTCTATCTCTCTGTTGACTTGGATAGAGGCATCACTTAACACTATAACTTGAGTTTCCCAATAGATGACGATATGCTCTTTGGCAGTTTCCTCTAAAAAGGTGGCCACAAATATTCCACATCCATTATTTGTATGCTTTGGTCCATCATTGAGTAGTGGATCATGAACCTCAACACTGAATTTTGATTTCCTTCGGATTGGCCTTGAACATTTTTTCCATCCATGGTAAATGATGAATGTTCAAAAAAAATGTAATGATAAAGCTTTAAAATTTGAGAACGCATTACAAAATCTAGCAAAGAAAAATGATAATAACTAAATTTCAAATAAAGAAAAATTACAACAATGTATACATGAATCATTTCAAAATAGTAAGTAAAATTTAAATTTATAAATTGAGCATCATCTATCTTAATTGTTATCGAACTAAGACCTTTAAAGTCGGAGTTGAAAGAACTCGGAATTTCACATAAACAGAAAGTTGAAATTGAGAACTGAGAAACATAAAGTTGAAAACAATCACATATATATCTATAATAGAAAAGGGTTAAGAATCAAGAGTTCGGAAAAGATGACAAATAGATTATATATCCAAATTGACGAGTTAGGAAAAGCATGGATGATAGTTCAAAGAAAAATACACGAAATAATATATAGTACGGGTCTTAAATAACAAAATGCCTTAAAGTGACAAAAAAAGGAATCACTTACTCAATGCCCATATTAGAATGAAAGATGAAGCTACTCGTAAATTTTAATCTTCTATATTAAATCTATCTAGAAATTCCTAAGCCTCACTTTCTTCTCTCTCGTCATCTTTAATGCCCTACACCTACAATTCAATATCATCTAATGGTACATTAACCAATCCTACATGGAGAGATGAATCATCCTCATCACGATCATCAATTTAGGAAGCATCCTCAAGATCTACATCTCATCATGATTTTGGTCTCTATAAATAATTTGGTGCCTTTCTTGTAAGAAGGAAAAGACTACTATGCACATAAACTAGTTTGTCTGCTTTCTTAAAAGTAAGCTTAGTATTCCCTTTAATAGAATGGATAAAACAGTGTGACTAGTTCCTTTCTGCAACTGAGGAACTAGCAACCTAATATAGCAAGAGTGTGAGTCTCTAGAGTGATGTCCCCATACATACCCCATCATCCACTGTAACTTCTTTTTTCCATACCCAACAAATCTTCCTTTGCATCTTTAGAGAAAGTGGCACTCAATGAGCTACAATTAAAAATCACGAAATTGTTCTCAAATTATGGTTTATTTCTTGATGATGTCAATAAATCCTTATTTCACCTCAGGTCATCTATTGATTCAACTTTTCCTTCCCTCTCCACATACCACTTTGGATTATGTGCATAAGCAACAATATGAAGAATCTATGTGTTCAACCTTTTCCAGCTCTTTTATAACAACTTTTGGAGTTATTTAAATAAGCCCAAAGAAGAATTCTTGTGATAGGCGATGGACTTGATAATTGATATTTTCAATCATGTTTTCAATTGACTCATATATTTCCCCACAACTAGGGGAATCTAAATTTGCATACTTGATTAGCTCCATTATCAAAGGGGTGAAAGAGACATTGTATTGCACATCAACCCACCAATCATAATTCAACAACATATGTCTCACCTTCTTTCCTTGGTCTATTTTGGATTCACCCCTATGTATACCACTCAAAACTAATAGTAGTGACCTATAAGGAATGTTTAACCTATAGCATATGGTCAAAAAGAATAAAGTATGTGGCATACCTTCTATCCACTAGTTTCAAGAACTCATGTTTTTCATAAATCATATAAATTGTTAGAGAGGCATGGTGGTTGCAAATGAACATGTGTGCCTCTCGTGCATCCAAAATAGTGCAGGTGATCCAAGAAATTTTTTTGATGTCTTTAAGTGCATTATTTAAAGCATTCAGACAAAGGGTTCAAAGTAGATGCTTATACCTACTTTGAATCATCAACCCCACAAACCTACAAATTGGTGCAACGTCTATGATAACTTGAACTACATTTCTACAACCAATCTCTTTGGTTGCATCCTTCGATACCTCAAACTAGAAAGTTGCATCATTCATCTTTCTATTAAAATGTATTTCCCTCAAGAAATAGGGCCCACTTGGAGAGGTGACAATGATGTTAAACAAATATGTTTGTTGAATATTTATCCAACCATCCATGACGATTGAACACCCAAAGACAACCAATGCTTTTCTAAATCCTTCCATCAACCCTTGCATCTCAGATACCCCCTTGTCTAAGAATGTTCTCATTTTATTGTAACTAGGGAATTGAAATGATGGGCCAACAACAATGATTGTATCAATCATCTCTTTCTAGAGAGGAAAATGGGTGGCATTTGACAATATCCTATAGGCAAACAAAAATTTAGTCATTACTTCATCTACCTCGTCCTTGCATTGTGTATTGAACATCTCTATCACAAAAACCTTCTTACTTGAAATATTATTAATAGAACCGCCAATGAATCAATTTCATCATTGTCATTGGTTTCTCTTTGAGAGGACTTTATTAAGCCTGTGACTCTTTGTTTTTTTAAGATAGTAAATTATCCTCTACCTTTATAGTGTCACCCTTGGAAACCATGTGAATTTTAGTAATTTCAATCTTGTTTTCCAAGGGGTGGGTTCATCTATTTACTCCATCCCCGGGAATAACCAAAAGATGATGGTAATCTCTAGTGTAGTTTTGCTTAAGTGTGTGACCATTGAGTTTGTATTTCCATTCCTCTAAACCATCATCGTTTTCCTCTTGTTTTAGGTGATTTTAAAAAAATGCAATAAGAGGTTCTTCACATTGATGGAAAATGAGTTTTTAGTTGGCTCTAGCAACATTATAGTTGGTCTCATTTCAGATTGAGGCATTGGAAAAGTGCTTTCCTCCATTTGAAACTTTTTTGAACAATTGAATAGTGCACAAAGTAAGGAACTTGGAAGAAATCTTTTAAAAAAATGTAAATCCCAAACTAATATATTCAATGGAAATCACTAAACCATTCACAATGTGAAACTAGTCAAAGTTATAACACTAAAGTCTGAAATGTAATGTGTAGTTTAAAAAAATGATTTCAAAAAGTAATAAATGCCAAAAATTAAAATCTAGCATCCTTGGTGAAGGAAGAATTTACTTCAAAATCTATGTTGAATCTTGACTATGTGAAGGGAAAATCAATGGGTTGTGTCACATGTACTGCTCTTGAAGTGTGATGGCCTACAAGTGAGTGCTAAAGTGAGTCTACAAGCCCAATAATGAGTGTCAAAGAGTATTGTAAGAGCTAGAGAGTGGGGAATGTACTACATGTTATTGAGTGTCGTGAGTTTTGGAGTGTGGAGAGTTGTGACTATGTTATATCCTATAGATGGGAATCAAGTTCAAACAAATGTACAACAGTCTCATGGATGACAGATCAAGTTGCAGGGTGAATGGAGTAAGAGAGGCGCAGCAAGGATGAATGGAATAAAAATGATGGGGTTAGGTTTTACTTGTTTAGGGGGCACGTGTAGATAAAGTCAAATATGGAAACACCTAGTGTTAAGTTTAGGATTTTTTTTCTATAATGTTAAATGATTGTAGTGGTGTCTTGGGAAAAACTATCCTAGTAACTAGGGTTAGGGATACTAACATATCAAGGGAATATATATAATCTTAACTCCTACTTAATTAATCAACTTTGAATTCAAAGAGAAAGTTACTTGGATCCTAGCGGTTGAACACTTCACAAGTGTTTTTTGCTCCAAGTCTTGTCCTCTACTCAAATAAAAACTCTTGTGTACTTGCACTCAGCACAACCAACAATCCTTCTCAAACAACTTTTGACTATTAAATGAAATATAAAAAATTACCATTGAACTCGTAATTAACTAAGTAAATCGATTCATTCAGGTTAAAACCAATTCATTCCCAAAACATCACATGTAAACAATCACACAATAAAAAGAAGCAATTTGGGGGAGGGAAAGAAGAGTGATTTTATATTTAGAAAAATAGACAACTACAAAGGAAAATATTAGCTAATCCTTTAGCACAGTGCCTCCATCACCGGCCTAGATTCTCCTTGATTGAGCCACTAATAGATCTTCATCTTCTCTCTTACTCTATCTAGGAATAAAAGGGATTAATTAAATACAATCAATATCCCCACTCACTCAAAGGAGAAAGGAAACTCAACACAAAGGAAAAGTCAGATGGGAATGATGCTATAAAATCCAAGGGCACTCTGGTTCAAGTCCTTCAGCATGTAATTACAATGTTGGTATATGGTCCCACCTTCAAATGCAGGACTTTTATACTTGAGAGAAGTGGTTTAGGGAGTTGGGTTGGGTGTAAGTAAGTCCATGTGGACTAGCAACGACTTTCAAGCTAAAGGGTAATTAGTGTATACATTTGTTTCTAACTGACATCACACGTATGCAAGTCCAATTTGAATTTTTTGAAGGATATTTTCATACTTTTATGTGCAAGAGGGGTGTAGGGGGTTTTTAGCATTAGTGATTTAGGAAATGCTATAACAAGTGGGTCGAGGGACGACTAGCCATCCCTAGTTTTTTTAGGGATGGTTGGATTGTACCTTAAAAGTTCCTGAAAATTGATGAGTATGGATTAGGAATGAGCTTGAAGTCTCCATGTCTCTAATTATGTCCATAATGAAAATGGAATGTTGTCAAATTGTTTATAAGTCCTAGAATGCTGGAATGTTGAATATAGGGTTTTTCTTGGGGGAATGGATCCTCATGCAACATTGTAGATTTAACTCTTTCCATACATTTTTTCTTTGAAAACCCTAAGTTACAAGGATACACTTAAATCGGATATTAATCTCCTTCCACCTCTCTCGATATCTTAAGTTACATGCACATGTCATCTCCAACACCTCTACAAAGCCACCTTTGACTAGAATTCAGGTTTGATTGATTCATCCTAAGGTGTATTCATTAACATAGTTTCACCCATACCTTGGAAATTTCAACCTCACAACCTCCATGGACTTTCTACCACAGCTAGAGCATGGGAGGTATAATCCCTTATGAGTGAACTAGGTCTCTCTACTCTTCAAGTTTCATTGATTTATCTTTATAATAGAAGATCTAGTGTTTATTGATTATATTGCATATATATATATATTTCATTGTATTGGAGATTTGAGTAAATGTCTTTTCTTGCAGGAATTTGAAGTTGAGTGTGTTGGTCATACTAGTATTTGGTTCACTCTTGAAGGGATATCACAACTATGGTCTTCAGCCTAGGTATCTTCATCATCTACACCAACAAATTTCAAGTGAGGTCTCTTCCTTCTCTTTCATTTTCTAGCACTAAGGTTTCCAACTCATTGAGGGAATTGTTGGTTAAATGAACCTAGTTAGTTAACTCTCCTTTTCCATTCAATTTGCTAGTAAAACCCTTTTGAAACCCTAATTTAATTACCCTAATCACCTACATCCTTCAACAATCATTAACAATATCTTAAGGTCTTAATTAATCTAGTGGCTCTCTTTTCTATTTTTTCCTTTTTTATCTTTCCCTATGGTGTTTCATTTTTTGCCCCAAAACCAAGTTACAACTCCATTCTCATGTTTCCCCCCTTTAGTACTGTGTGGGTGGTTGGGTGGTCTTCCAACTCCAACCTCGCATTGTTTATGGCAACATGAATCCATTCAATCTTTACACTTGACAACTCCGCTAGCAAGTTTCCATTAGCCCTTCCCTTTCTCAAGCAAAGGCTCTCTCCTCCATTTTTTCTTCTCTTTTGTCCCTAGTCCCTTGGACTACGGAGTCCTCTGGTTGTCCTCATTCTATAGCTTCTTTCGCCCTATTATCGTGCATCTTGGGGACAATTAACATTATCCCAAAAACATGTCCAATCTATCTCACCTTATTCAAATGAGCATACCTCCCAGTAATCATCTGAGTACCATTTCCTTTCAACGTGAAACCCATTTTTTTTTGCTAACCAAATCCATCATACAACTTGTCATCCGCCTAGCCAACTAAACATACAACCACCTATGTCATGTAGGAATTGTGACAAACTCATGCCCTACATTTGAAAACTTGAAGAAAGAATCCTTAGAGAGTTATTTGTAGAAACTAAAGACTCGCTTAGGAAACCTTTCCCTCCCCAATAATTTTACCAAGTCAAACCTCCAATCTCACCTCAAAACCCTCGTTCTTAAGAGCCTTGCATATCTCCTTCCATGCGAAGAAAGGAATGTAAGGTGCTCTCAACCAAAGCAAATATTCTTGCAACTAGTCACAAAGACTTCAAGTTTTGGCCCTTTCCCTAGCTCAAACAATTGGTAGAAGTATCATAAGCAAAAAACTCGCAACATCAACAAATATCATGTCCTTCAATGAATGCACCCCTCTTTCTCTGAATAAAGCTTACGATCACCCCCAACCTAGGGTCTTACCTCTCAACAATGCACTACACATAGATAAGGCATCGCATATCAACCTAATAGCTTTGTAGGACAAGCATATCTTATTTGTCCCATTGACACTACACCTTACCCCTAGCCTGAGGCAACATCGAAAGACTCCAAGTCACTCCTATAATCACAAGCATACGGTGGTGTAGTACCTCTTGATTTCCCTAAGCCTCCCCCTTATATTATAGGATCCATTGACATGATCCATTAAGGATTAGAGACTAGGCCTCCTCTTAGACACCTTATGAGCAATTTACCTCTAGAGTCATCTTGTTGCCTCCTCACCTCTCACCTAAAAGGTGTGCATCCTTTAATATTTTCTAGATAATTACTTGATCCTTCCATTCCTTCCTCGTTGCTCATGCATTATTCCACTCAAGGAAAACCCACCTCTTCTTTGTCTTCCATTTCCTTTCATCCCCTTCCTCAACTTCTCATTGGTGGTCTAAGATGATATCCACTAACCTCGAAAGGATGTTCTATCAGGTTGAACGAAGCCCTATATTTAATGGGACCTTTTTGGGTCAGATTGGACCACTCATCATCATCTATGGCCACCTCCAACCTCAATAGCACACAATCTTCCTTAGTTATCCTCTCATCTTATCATGTTATTTCTTTCCCATTCTCCTTTGCATCTCTCTCCTCCTTCCCTTATCTCTTGGGTGCTCGAGGAAATCCTCACCCCTTTTCCTTAGCTCCTCTTTCGTGTGCCCCTTTTCTCCCTTCGCTTTGGTCACATTATCAATGAATTGGTCCTTTTTAATTCATTATCCTGGGTACAAATTGATTCAAAATAACCCCTCTAGTTAGAATCAATTATCACTTCGTTGGTCTCTCTCTTGAGATGTACCCTTAGTGGCTTGCATTCCATAGATTACAACTACATAACCCTTTCTTTTGTGGTATCATCTCCTCCTTTGCACCCCTTACCTCTTTCAGTACATAATTGGAATTGGTCTCCTATGTGCTCACATTGACCCTATATTGATGTATATCATTCCCACTACACTTGCATCAACTCCACATTAATGTATGTTTCCCCCATGCTCACACTAACTCAAGGTTATAACATGTCTCCTTTGTGTTTGTGATGACTCTAGATCAATGCATATTGCCTATTCTACTTGCACTCTCTAGACTATAATATATCACATGGGACTCGCACTATGCCATTGATTATTGTATGTTGCCTCCATGACCATGATAATCCTAGATTATATATGTCACCTCCCATGCTCACATTAGCTTTGGAGTACCATAGGTCAACTTTGTGCTTGGGATAACACTGGTTTAGTGTATATTGCCTCCCTTGATTGCATTGTTTCTTAGTCAGAATATGTTGCCACATGCATTCCACAACACCATGCAAGTGCTAACATCTTCCTTCTCTTTCATTTGTTAGAGTCATCCCAACAACGCTTCCTTTTATCTTTCCTTTTCCATCTATCATTCATCCTCTCCTTTAAAGTTGGTGTCACTATCCTTACCCCACTTGAGACATGCCACTAACCTATGTGATGCAAGTGTGTAGCTCATTCCAAACCTGGGCCTACACCGTTGTGCCCTACATACAAGGAGGGTCAAGTACCACTTTCTTCTTACGCATAACCTTGTTGATGATTTTATAGTCGAAATGTTATTATTTCCATTAGTTCTACTCTTGTCTTACTTACATGTTCAAGTTATCATCCCACTTACATAGTAACTAGTATAGACCCATCTAACTCCGGTTCTAAGAAGCACCAAGAGGGATCAAATCCCTTGAGGTGCAAACCCATTTTTTTCTCAAATATAACTTAAGAGAAAATATGCTCTTCTTATGATAATTATCATATTTTAATAAAAAAATTAATTTAACTTAAGAAATATTTTAATTTAATTTAACTTAAGAAATATTTTAATTTAATTTAACTTAAGAAGTATTTTAATTAAATGTAACTTTCTATTACTTCCCTGCTAAACCGCATCACTCAACCATTCAAATGATTTCCTAAACTAATTTATTTATTTATCGAAAATGTGTAGTTTGTGAAAATGCAATCTTTTTATAATATTTGTTTTATTTTATTTATATATAAGATTGATTTAACCAATGTGTTGCTTGCATTCTAATTTTTTATTTATATTTATTTTAAAAAACATTATGCCCAATATAAGAATTTTTTTTTTGTTTTTTTATTTAATGTTTTGGCCAGATGGACACTTGCCCCCCACCCGGGTTGTAGAGATGTCCCTCCTCAACACAATTATAACTTGTTGATAGTTAATCTCATAGTTTAGTTATTGCATTGTTCACATGATGGATAGAGTTATTGCTCATTAACACATCATTTACATTTCATAGTTTGGTTGCTATCATTCTTACATAGTAATTAGGCTTTCACATTCCCCTATCCTAGCATTTTTCCTTGACATGCATCACTTGCTTGTTGATCTTTCTATCTATTTTATCTTCTCTTACCTGACATCATACTAATTCATAGGGGACCTCTTGTGGTTTCGCCTTACATCGATGCTCAATGCATGTTGGTCTCCACACATACTATGAGATATATAATCCTATCCAGTGAAGGATTCCCTCACATCAACACATTGGTTTACACTACAAGGACTCGTTGGATTACTCCTATCCACTTTCTTTCTTCTCTTGTCCCTTGCAACTTGATATTATTCCAATCTCATGGATAACATCTGCTACAAGGGCAACAAAAAGTAAAGTATGAAATTCTCACTTGGGTACTCACATATATGCCTACCCACTCGAAGGTCACTTACATGGTCCACCCTCATGCCATGTCCATGCATGTCTTCCCAATGATAATATGATATCTCTTAACCTCTACTATAATATGATGTACCACCCTCTTGGATCCCCTCTCAACCTATCATAAACATGGGATGTCATTGGGATGTCTAGCCCTTGGGTGGGTTCCTTAGGTCCACATTCCCAATTGATCTTTAGCCTTTGGTTGCCAATGTGACTCATTTCGGCATCTCGAGGCACCCATTTGGGGCCTTTCTAACTTCATGGGTCTAGTTGGGGGTACAAACCCTCGATTCAAGTCCATGGTCACTTAGGATGTCTTAATTTGGATTCATAGCTACCGAAATATATTTAGGATTTTCTATTTACATATTCAATTTGAGTCAAACACCTAAACCTTCTTGATCTTTTGGCATTGACCATACCAAGAATTTCTCTAGGGTAGCATGACTATTAATCTACAAGTCATGCAACATAAGGTCATTTTAACACCTAAAATGCATGGTATCGTTATACCAATTATGTGGCACAATCAACAATGCATAATGACAATTTCGTACAACTCAAACACCCCCACAGTTAATCCAACATTCTCTTATGCCTTGAAGTCACTCCTTTGTCTATTTATACCCTTATATTCCTCTTTGTATACTATGTTGAACTCTTTCAATACATTTTATCTTTAAAAACCCTATTTACAATACACATTCAAATGAACTATTGATCTCCTTCCACCTCTCTCAAGCACCTAGTGTTGCTTGCACTTGTCATCTCCGACACCTCTACAGTCTTGGCCAACTTGGCTCCAATATTGCAAGTGTGATTGATTCATCCTGGAGTATCTTAATTGGCATAATTCCACTAATACCATGGAAGTTTCAACCCCACGACCTCAAGGAAGATTCCATCACAACTAAGGCAAGGGAGGTATCATCCACTTGACACAAGGACTCCACTCTACATGTTTCATTGATTTATCTTTACAGTGGTGTGTGTGTGTGTGTGTTGGATATTTCAACAAGTGTTCTCTTGCAAAAATTTGAAGTTGTGTGGGGGTCACTCTAGGACATGGATCACTCTTGGAGGATTGTCACAACTCTCCTCTTCAATCCAAGGATTTTCATCATCTACGACAACGAATTCCAAGTGGGTCTCTTCCTTCTCATTCATTTTCCTACATTAAGGTTTCTAGCCCATTAAGGGAGTTGTTAGTTAATTAATCGTAGTTGTTGGCTCTCCCTCTTCATTTAATTTGTTGGTAAAAGATGATTTGAAACCAAATGGAATTACACTAATCACCTACAACCCTAGGTCATCGTTAACATTATTGTAAGGTTTCAATTAATCAAATGCCTCTCCCTTCTTTTGTCTTACATTATGGTTTCTCGATTTGTCCTGAAACCAAGTGGTGACTCCACTCTCCTCTTTAGCCTTCAATTAGTGTTAGTGGGGGATCGAGGGGGTACATGAGCAATATTTCATCCATACCCTCACGTTGTATGTGATAGCATGAATCCATTCATTCGATAGTTAAATAATGATTCATATCTTACCTCGATTGAAAGTTGTGATTATCTTCACATTTTTTCTTTAAAAAATTATACTAATTAAAAACAACTTTCAAGCTTGTTTTTACCCCTACTTCATAAAATAACCTTCAAATACCACCCATTTGGAAGTTTTATAACATTACCATCTCAAGTTATTGCACCCAGAGGAGCGAGGTGCTCTACAACCTAGTATGGAGGAGATATTGTCACATAAGGTAACGTAACGTAACATAACATTATGAAAAGTAATAAAAAATTCATCTCCGCTCATAAAATAAAAAATTATGAAAAAGTAATAAAAAAAATCAATATACATTTATAAAAAAATAAATTAAAACTTAAATCTGGATCTATCAACCAAGAGAGATCAAATTTCTTGAATTAATTTTTTTTTTTTAAAGGTACACCTCAAGAAATTGGATCCCTCTCGATGCTTGATAGATTTGGGTTTAAGATGAATCTATGATGATGTCTAATTAAAGATGAGGTCCCTAAATAACACTACTTTAACAATTATTTTGAAAAAAAAAATTACCTTTATCTATATTGATATTGAAGCTTTTGAAAGGGAAAATACAACTTTTATCTTTAATATTACTTTAGAAATTACCCAAAATTACTCGTTAACAACAACAACAACAACAAAACTCTCCATTTCACATAAAAATTACATCTTTTATCTATATTGATATTGAAGCTTTTGAAAGGGAAAATTACAACTTTGATCTTTAATATTGATTTAGAAGTTACCGAGGATTACTCATTGATAACAAAAAAAAAAAAAAACCCTCCATTTCACAACTTCTTTAAATTTAAATTTATTTGTTTTTAAATCAACTTTTCTTTTAATTTTTTAATTTTGTTTCTTTCAATTAACTATCCTTTTTTGTTTGTTTTAATTCACTATCTATCTCAAAATAAAGTTATCAAATATAACATAAAAACCTTTTACTAAAAGATGAATATTTACATTTACCACGTACACAATGTTCATGTGTGTCCATATCACCGTTGCTATCACAATTAAGTGTGCATTTAACATTTAAATAAAAAAATAAAGTTGACAAATATAACATAGAAACCTTTGGCTTATAAATAAATATTTACATTTACCACATACACAATGTTAATGTGTCCATATCACCGTTGCTATTACAATTAAGTGTGCATTTAACATTAATAAAATAACGTGTCCATATTACCGTTGCTATCACAATCAAGTGTGCATTTAGCATTTAAATAAAATAACATTAGTTTTTCAAGATAAAATAAATTACCAAAATATAAATATAAAGCGAGGGAAAATACACATCCAAAACGCAATAGCAATTCCAAATGTTATAGGGACTATTTTCCAAATTAAGGTTCGATATTAAAGGAAAATATAATGTTTTATTAATAAAATAAATTTTATCATAATAAATAAATAAAAACTCAAAATAACTAGACTTTTTATTTAGTTAATCAATCCTCTGTGCTTTTTTAAATTATTTAAACCCTTGTGCTACCCTCAGAGTCCATAATCCATTGCATTTCTCAACAATGCTGTGATGCACATAATCTGCCCGACATATATTTTTAACACATTTCTCAACAATGTTAATGCAATAATCTGCCCAACATATCCTTTTGTGTTAATCTACCTGACAACCTCAATTCAAAACCTTAACCAGTTGTTTAAACCAACAATCTTCTGCAATTTGCATAGGGTTATTATAAATTTGTTCAAAGTTGCAGACTTTACTAAGATATTGTGTTTTGAGAAATCAGTAAATTTGTTCAAAGTTGCAGACTTTACTAAGATATTGTGTTTTGAGAAATCAGCAAATAAATTGCTTGGTTTGAGATAATGACATAATAACTGGTTCCAAAATCTGCAGGAATAACAAAATTTTGCTTTAGAACAGATTGGAAATTTTGCTTTAGAACAGTTTGGTAATAATAGGAATGAGTAAAGTCTAGAAGATTTGCATATTTTTCGGCGAGTTTGGCCAGAATCCGGCAATACAATTTGTTGTTGAAATTGCATTTTTTATTGCAGAAATAGATTCAGCACCCTCGATTACCTCTGGAGCGGCCCAATTATGCAGTTCCAACAACTGAAAACTGTCATTTCAACAATTTTCGCCAGATAATGACTGGAAAATTCACCAGATAGTAAGATGCAAATCATCTAGACTTTAGCTAGCACCGTTATAAAATTGCAACTGAGATGGGGAGATTTCTCAAAATCAAATAAATTCATTTATCCACAAGCAGCTGAAGCGATTTCCCTTGGAGCTCTACTCAAACACATGATGTTGAAACTTCTCAACAAGGGGTAGCAAGCATTTTGCAGCTCCACCCAACATAGTTTTAGACCGGTTAGAAACTTGAGCAGTAAAACGTGTACCTGGCATGAAAATTATTTTGTTATTTAGTATTATTTCCCCATTGCTTGATTCCTCTACCATAACCAATGCCAAGTTTTCCAGCTACATTGCTCTTTTTTAACATTTTAGAGGTTAATAATGGCTTGTGAATTTCAACCCTTCAAGTTCTGGTTGTAAACACAGCAGGCACAAGTTTGACACTATGGAAGAAGCAGGTAGCAGTAAACATAAGTACAAAGCACAGAAATTAATTGCGAAGGCATACTCATGAAACCGAGATGAATGCAGATTTCCATCTTTTTATATATTTGCTGTACATGATTCCTATCATATTGCAACTACTACACTTTAATTTACCGCAATTGTGTGCAGGAACATGACCTTATTTTGCTTTTAAACAAACCAGTTCTGAGAATCACATATTTTGCTCCATGCTACATTGGAGAAACTCAAAAATCTTTGCATAAAGAAATTCTAAATACTACAGTGCAATGTTTAGTCATTGTATCATCCTTGGGTTGAAAAAAGCTTAATTACTTGATAGAAATTATGTTGGAGAAGCTATTCTGGATAAAAAAAGTTGCATTCAAAGCTGTCCTCCGCGGATTTCTGATTTTCTTAGGCCTCCTTTTGAGAAAGGTCAACCACAGTGAGCATGTGGGAGCCTAATAAGCATGGAGTAACCTCTGAGCCCAGAGCTTTGCCTACTCAAAAAACCAAAAACCAGCCCCAGCCGTCGTAAAATTTCTAGAATTTGTAGGCAATCTCAGCAGAAATCCTTCGATTCAAAGTGTGACAAGTTACATACAAGTTGGGCTTATATTCCTCATTGTTGTACAGAAAAACCATGTTGGAAATGTAACCTGGAGATGAGATCAGAGCGTATACTACAATAATTTTACAAGAAAACACCCAAAACAGTAATGCCATCATAGTGTGCCTCACAGTGAAACTGCAGGAAAGCTACAACAACCAACCCTGCCTGGGGGTTAATTCAAGATGCTCCATGATAGACAAGCCTCCAGCATGCCATAGGAGCACAATTCCAAACACAAGATATCAAATTTTCACAAGTCACCTAGGACCTGAAAGTTCCATTGCTTTCAAAACCAATGATGAATCTTCATCGATAAAGTCGGAATACCTCTTGGATATAATTTCCAGGCCCTTGTATTTAGGAGTTTCAACCTTCTGTGAAGCTTCCCACCTTTCTGCCAATCCATCACCTTCCAACATCCTAACCACTTCAGACATCTTTGGGCGGTGACCAGGGTTAAACTGAGTGCATAACAGCGCTACCTGCACCATCTCCTCAAGTTCAACTCTGTCATAATTGGGTTTAATATCCTTGTCTATCATGATGTCAAGCCTATTCTCCTGATGTAATTTTTTAACCTGCCACACAAGTAACACAAGACAACCACACACAATTCAAGAGTCTATTCTTCATTATTATCAGTTTTACTTGGTATTCATCATAATAGCATTCAGAACTCAGTTGTACTTACCCAATCAAGCATCACTCCTTTCTGGTTTGCTGCCCGACCAAAATCCAAAGCCTTTTGTCCAGTTATGAGTTCCAGCAATAATATGCCAAAACCAAATACATCAGTCTTCTCAGAGGACTGGCCCGTTGAGAGGTACTCAGGGGCAATGTGCCCAACAGTACCCCTAACAGCTGTAGTCACATGTGAATCCCTGTGATCCAGAAGTTTCGCTAATCCAAAGTCACCCACAACAGCTTCATAATATTCATCCAGTAAGATGTTGGCTGCTTTTACATCACGGTGAATTATCTTGGGATCACACTGCTCATGTAGGTACAAAAGTCCCCTAGCAGCTCCCAGGGATATCCTCTTCCTTGTAGCCCAGTCCAATGCAGGCTTTCCATGAATGGTATCTGCAAGTTTATAATATTCAATTAGTTTGTTTTACTTAAGACTCAATTATGTCCTGCCTGTAATAAGGATCAAAATAAAACAAACTTATATGCAAAAGTTATATAGTTTGGAAAGTAGCCAACGCCCAATCCAATGTAGGCTTTACATGAATGGTATCTGCAAGTTTACTTAAGACCCAATAATGTCCTGTCTAGAATACAGACCAATTCAGACAAACTCATATGCAAAGGCTATATAGTTGGATAGTAGACAACCTGTCTCTTACTTGCTCTACCCTAATATTTGCAGAAACATGCCCCAAGGGCAAAAGAAATAATTACCCCTCAGACGAGATGCAACACTTCCATTCAGCATGTATGGATAAACCAATAGTCTTTCTGTGGATGTCATGCAAAATCCACATAATCTCAACAAATTCCTATGCACAGCCAAGCTGATCATCTCCACTTCTGTCTGAAATTGGACTTCTCCCCCTGCGGCATTAGCATCTTTCAATCTCTTTACAGCTACCAGAGTGCCATCTTGTAGGCATCCCTTGTAAACATTCCCAAAACCTCCTGAACCTAGAATATTCTTGCTACTAAAATTATCCGTAGCAAGCTGAAGCTCTTTGAAATGGAATCTCTTTAAATGTCCCAAGCAAACTTCTGGATCATGCTGCTCTGCAAGTATTTCATCATATAACCCATAAACGGAATAAGAAACTGCTCAGATTTCACACAGAAAACCAAAATAGTTGATAAACAAAATTGTAAAATACCAAGAACAAGATTAGTAAATTAACCATCCAGGGAGATTGCATACATACCATTGACATCAAAAAACACTTGCTGATTGTGTCTCTGTCTCCACCAAATGAAAATTCCAATTACAAAGCCAATTGTACACAAAAAACCAAGACTCACACCAAAAGCTACAGCCACGGTATGTTTTTTAGAAACTCCAGAGGGCGCTGTAAGAACTGCAAAACAAATACCAATGTACACCTAATTTAGCATGCAACTCTACTTCAGAAATAACATGACATGATTGTATATGAATAGAGAGCAAAACTTACTTTCCGATGCATTAGGAGTGAAAGGAATGGGTGTTGGAGCTTCTCCAGGGCAAAGATGTGCAGCACGTGCCCCACATAGCAGAGGGTTTCCTCTAACACTATTAAAAACACAAATGCCCAACAATCAGGATTCCTGTTTCGAGTTTAAGTCATTTGACCTATTTCAGTTCAGGACACAACGATCCACAAGTCGCATACATTAAGCATGGCTTATTCGGCAGAGTTGTTCTTACTTGAAGGTTTTGGCATGAATGTCTGGGACTGACCCACTGAGATTGTTGTACGACAAGTCTCTGCAATGCAAATAAAGTGTTAAATCTCGAAACTAAAACTGGTATGACTAAACACCTAAATGGGAAATATTCTACATATGAACACAGAAATGAAGGAAGAGTGTAGAAATGTACAGAAATGACAGCACAGAGATGTCGGCTAGTGATCCCGGAAATGGTCCGTAAAGACTGTTATTATTCAGCCTCCTAAATTGTCCAAAACAACCAATAACCGAATCAGGAGCCAGGCCAGCATTAACCAGTATCGACATATGTCCATGAAATGAAATGGATAACATTTTACACTCACAGGTACTTGAGGTTCTTCAGCTGGCCTAATGAAGTGGGTATAACGCCGCTGAAATGATTGTTGGAGAGGTCTAGTGTTTGAAGCTTTCCAAGCTTCCCTAATGTTTCAGGAAGAGGTCCTGATATGTCATTGTTCTGCAGAAGCCTGTTAAAAAATCTCCAAGTTTCAAACTGCAACTCAAAATTTAGCTATTCAAATATCAAATTCAGAAAAGCTAATTACAAGAAAAATGCCACGAAGCTCATAGCTAAAATCCTCTCAATTCAGGAGTGCTTGCTATCTTACACAGACTGAAGATTGGTGAGGTTCCCAATGCCTGAAGATAATATCCCTGACAGGTTCTGGCTGGGGATTCCCCTGTGCCATACAATATACATTAAAATCAAAATTAGTCTTCAGCTATATACCTAGAAGACACCATCAAAGAAAAACATTATGAATCTGTTATTTGTAGCAGCCAGTCAATAGAACAAGCTGTTATATTACTTTGAAATCAACCCAACAGGGAAAACCAAATAAAGGAGAGCAACCCAAGTTTGAATGAGGAGATCTCACAGTGCAATGACTGAGTTGTCACTAGAACAGGAAACCATGCTCCAACTACAGGGATCCACAGAATTGATATCCCAATTCTCCATTACATTGCGTGGATCGATCAGTAGACTCTTAATACTTATCAGAGCAACAACTGCAACAAAGCCCACAACAAAACAGTCTGAGAAAACACACTCATCAAATATCATTCATTAGAGAAAACTCCAGAGAACCCTTATAGATATACATCCAATGTGTTATACCTACCTTCTGAGTTTACACCGCTTGGGGAGAGTGCTGCAAAGGTGGTACTCATACCCATAACCGCCATGATACAAAACACGCCCAACAACCTCCCCTTATGCATTGCAGACCTCGTATACCAAGACCAACACATTCTCATTCACAGTTGCAGAGGAGGCACAATGAAGGATAGGCAGGAAGAAGAAGAGCAAGCGTTTTTGGATTTATGTATTGGGCACCAGAGAACAACAGTTCTCATTAGCACGAATACATAGGAGGAACAGGAACAGAAAACAGGCTTATCCCCACATCCTTTGAGGACTGCAATGAGCAACAACAACACCGTGCAATGATCAATTACCCCTCAAAGGTGAAATGACAGGAAGCAAACACAGGCATGGCAGCATTAAAATCTCTCATTCCCTTCTCCCTTTTCCTCGATAACTGTTGGTTTTATTTCTCACATTGAATTTCCCAAATTCCCCTAGACAGCTCGTGCTTCACGCTTGCAAGGAGATTTGAGCCACATTTCATCTCCATCATCCACCCTCAACCATCATGCCCATTGCCTACTTCTCAAATAAACTTATAAAAAGGAAAAGAAAGCAGGCTAGGCAATCCTCTCAATAACCCACTCTCTTTACATATCCGCCACCTGATTCCTTTGTCAGGGAAGCCCTGTACTATACTAAGATACTACTTTACTTTCCTCTTCAAACTACGAATGCTTTATGCGCAGTCATCACCATCACTCTACCATATATTATTTCAATTTCTATTGGGACTTTGCCTTTCAAATCCCAATCCAGCCAACATTCTGTTGCTGCTATGTTTCGGCGACACTTCTCAAATTCCTAATATAGATATTCCCCTTATGATATCCCCAGCCCCTTCTAGTCCATGGCCCTCTATGATTCTCATAACTGAGATTCCATTCCATTCCATGGGTATTTTCAATCTCCACACACAAACATCATGAGCAAACAGGGACCCCCTTCGAGCAGCTCATCTTGATATGTGAGCCCACATGCTCCTCATCTTCCATCCCATCATCCCCCTCAATCTTTGTTGGGCTTATTTTATTCCCCACCTCTTTCTTTTTCTCGTTGGTTCTGATTCCCTCAATCCCAATCTCCGTGCCATCTCACCTCCTTCACACGCAGCACATGTCCTGAACAAAAACACATCCACAGTACAAAACAAAAACTTTACAGAAATATTTCAGAAACCAACCCATATATATATATGAACAGTCCAGTACTAACCTCGCAATCTACATGGTTACATTATTGTTTAAAAACGTTTAGTTGGTGTTAATGTTAAAACTACCCTACCCAACCCAACTCACCAATAAAAACTATCATAAAAAACACAATTTTTCAGTGTAAACCAGCAAAGTTGGTCTATGTTTTGTTGCATGGAAGGGGCTGAAAAAGCAAAAGCTGGTCGTGGTCCTGGTCCAGGTCCAGCTACTTTTGTTTCTTTGGCTCTCCTTTTCTAACCCCGAGGGCAGAATGTGTGTTGTGGGCCACCATTGTGGGTAAAGAGATTATATTCTTTTGGGATAAAGACACCCTTGTCTTGCCATACTTATACTTTTTTACTTTTAAAAACAAACCTTGGAATAATCTTCAATACTAAACTGTAGTTGTTGATCAAATGTGGGGACAATAGCATATGACATTCCCTCCAATTTTTTTAACTGCCCTGCACTACTGTTTACGTAGAAATTTATGCATTTTGCTTGCCCCATCACATAGGAGGGAGATAGTTATTTGACCCTTACTGATTGTCGTTTGAGTGCCATGGGAACAGATTCTCTCAGCTCCTCAGCTCGGTGTGAGTTGAGGTTGTCTTTTGCAGATTTGCTCCTCTGATTTTTCCATGGACTATGGTACCAATATAGTTTCAATCATCACCTAACATTACAGGGCTCTCATAAATTTGACCATAGCCCATCATGGCATTTGCTTCAAAGAAAGCCGACCATACGTCAAATTCCCATTCAGAGACTTTGTCCTTAATTTTATCTTATTAATAATAATAATATCACTTCATGGGTCCTCTCCACATGCTCCTTGACCAGGAAAACAATTTGCTTTTTTCTTTTATTTTTAAATGACAGAAAAAGGGAAGGCACTGCACGAGGCATAATTTTGCCACATGATATGGAAGAACCTTATTGTGATAAAGTAAAAGAGCTCAATATTTAACTATTTTTCCTTTATGTAAAGTAATCAGAATATAATCAATAAAGTTTAAGAATAATCAATAAAGCTAATGTTGATTAAAGAGTATTCCTTTACTTTATCCTTCAAAATAAATTAAATCATGACATGACAATTTAAAGGAAGGGAATATTGTCATTCTGAAGTAACGCTTTCACTTAAAATTGGTTTTTGGTGTATGGAGTTTCACTGGATCAGTGATATATTGCCATTCTGAAGTAATGCTTTAACTTTGATGGTGCCTTTCTTTTATATGGTGCATACATATACATATTTTTTTGGTGACTTTCTTTTAGACATATATTTTTGGTGACTTTCTTATATATATATATTGGTGATTTTCTTTTATATGGTGTATATATATACATATTCTTTTAGCATATATGAGATCTGACTTCTTTTTTTAGCATATATGAGATAAGGAAAGAAAAAATTATCATTTTATTGTATATACCCTTAATTGATATGTTTTTTATGATGACATAAATATCTAAAAATAATATATACAAATAATAATAGTAATAGTTATATTAGTATTTTAAAGTAAAGCTTTCACTTAAAATTGATTCTTGGTGTATGGAGTTTCATTAGATCAGTGTATAAAGAGTTTGTTTATATATATATATATATATAATGCTTTAACTTGGATGATGCCCTTCTTTTATTTGGTGCATACATATAAATATTCTTTTATTATATATGAGATCAAGAAAGTGAGAAAAGGAAAATATTATTTTAGTGTATTTACGATTAATTGATATACTTTTAATGATGACATAAATATCTGAAATATAAACTAATAATAGTAATAGCTATAATATTTTATATTTTTCCTTAGGAAAAAATTGCAAAATATTTGATTAAAAACAAACTGCTTTTTGCATAGATCATGAGATCTTACAATAAGGTAGTCCATATACAATAAACACATAAAAGTATATCCATCCTCATATACCTCCATAAAGAAAGTACTAAGACCTCTAGGAGTCCATATACAATAAACAGAAAAGTATATCCATCCATAGTACCTCCGAAGAGAATGTACTGGGACAACTATGTTGTAAGCCCCTCCTCGACAAAGTAAGTATGTTCATATAAAGTCCATATACCAAAACCATGGAATTAAATCCATCCTCAAAAACGCCTTCAAAACTAGAAAAGTTGTGACCAAACTGTTAAGAATAAACGACACCAAACAACAAAGGAACTATCCATATAGGACTGTACAGTAAAAAAGTGTTCATTCTATCTTGGATAAAGAGCAGGAGAATGAGCAACCTCTGTATCATCATCCTTATCCCATCTAATCCAATGACCCTCGTCAAATTGTAAACCTAACTTTGATAAAGAATCTGCTTGGGAATTTATTTCCCTATATATGTGAGCAAATACAACATTCTGTAGTAAATTCCTCAACCTAAGAATCTCTTCAAATATAGGAAGACAATGGATGTTTTTAGGAGGTATCCTCTCCTTGAGCTAATCAATTACAAGTTTGGAGTCCCCGAAAGCTTATAGATTTTGAACACCCATCTGGATAGCCAAAAGCAGAGATAACTTGAGACCCACTAATTCCGCTTTGTTATTGGTACCTTGTTCAATACCCACAACAAATTAATACCAGCGATGATCATTTATGAAAAACATACCACCTGCTCTCCCCATAGGGGGAGTCCCCTGTGAGGTACCATAAAAAAAGAACCAATGATAAGATCCATCAATGACTTTTATCTCAATTATTCTAACTCTTATAGTTTTATCCACTTGGGGGGAATGTCTGAGAATAGTCAGACCTTTAGAAGCATAAACAGATGGAGAAATAAATGTATCCTAAAAAATAACCAGGTTTGTAGCAAGCCAAACTCCCCAAAGAAAAATAACAGGTAAAGCCAAATATTAGTGTGTATATCACTTTATATTGAAATTAAAACATATTTTGGAATTATTTAGATTCTATATTAATAAAAATGTTTTTTTAAGTATATGTAACATATTACGGAAATCTAACATATTTATGTGGTTATATAGTTTATAGATTGAATTGTAAACTTAAAAGAATGGAAATTTATTAGAAATAAATATTATGTCGATCATATTATAAAATATAAAAGATTTAATTTATATTATTAAATTTAAAGTTGAAAAAAAAGGTTAGTTTTGATAGAGATTAGGATAAAAAAATTGTTTATATTAATTTTGAAGTTTTTATGGTTGAAGAATCTTATTCTAGATTACTATTACATTGAAATGGGTTATTAAGGACATTTTGTTATTACAATGAAAAGGTCAGAATATGTTCTCAAGGTTAATAGTGAAAAATCGATGAGTTATTTTGTTGTTTCAGAAGAAAACAAAACATTATAGCATAATATATAGAAGCCATGAATCACCAAATGACCAACTATAGCTCCTTTCTTTCCTCAAAATTTTACATTGATCGGTTATCCATCTTCTACAACATATCCAACATGAGGCCATCAAAATCAAATTGCAATCAATTTTGGTGCATAGCATTAGTCCCAAAATCCGTGCAAAATCCTTTTCATCTTTCTACTTGCTATCCATCTTCTACAACAAATCCAACATGAGGCCATCAACATCAATTGCAATTGATTTTGGTGCATAGTATTGGTCCCAAAAGCCTTTTCATCTTTGAGGTACTTAAGAACTATAATCTATTCTTCCAATTTCACCTTCATACTCCTCAAATTTGAACATGGGAAATGACTCGGGAGGCACAATTTATGTCAATATTTTATACATGATGTTACAACACCAAATTATCACGAAAAACAACTTGGATGCACTGAAAAGGATGTCCTTTATCATTGATTGTAAAATGTATTCACTTGACTCTGAATTGTGATCTTGGAATCTTTCACAACAACATGTAAGGGCCCTCCCAGAGTTATGATGTCAAGGAGGCTCGAAAAAGTGGGGCACTGAAGCGCCAAATGTTTTCCTCATTCAATAATATTCACCCATGATCATGTTAAGATCCTAAGGGATCCCAAGCATGTCCTAATTATACAAGATCATCTCCCTTTTAGCTTAACAGAGATATCGACATTTTACACTTATAATCAATAGTTACAACTTTGGTGTTTTTCCTAAGACGATCTGAGGCATGTCCTAGTTATACAAGATCAATTCCCTTGTAGGTTAATAGGGATATTGACATTTTAGATATATAATCAACAAAACTACAACTTTGATCTTTTGCCTAAGGGATCCAAAGCATGTCTTAGTTATACAAAGTCATCTCCCTTTTAGCTCAACAAGAATATTGGCATTTTAGATTTATAATTAACAGAGCTATAACTTTGGTCTTTTTCGTGTATCCTTGTCCTCTTGCTTTATTTATAATAACAATACTCAATATATTCATAAGTAAATAATCAAACTAGATATCACTGGTTTTTAATTTGTCATTTCTTTTGTAGTGAGCCAACTAAATATTAATATGGAAAATTAGTATTTTGTCTTTTGTAAAATTTGGTTATTTTGGATTAGTAAGTAAATTCAAAGGGTCGCCCATCTTTATATTTTATTTAATTATTTATTCTCATTAAAGTAATATAAAATATGTTAATTTTACTTACAACTCTACAAAAATTCATAATATTTAATTTGATTTACAATAATTAGTAGGAAATTTTTATCAATGAGACTCAAGAAAGAAGATATGCAAAAGAGAAAAAGAAATTTGATTTAAAATGAAGGAGAAGAGATATAAAGATATATATCTAAGCTTGGTCAAAAGCTTATAAAAAAAATATGGGAATAATCGTCTCTCTTAATATTTAGAACTAAGAATAAGTGAATATTACATTTAATATAGTATTTTTTATGATGATGACACAAAAATTGAGAACTAAGAAGAAGTGAATATTACATCTAATATAGTAATTCTTATAATGATGACACAAAAATGGATATTGTAAATACTTTGTAAATAAAACTCAAATAGCATTTACTTTGTAAATAAAACTCAAATAGCATTCCTCATCTACAAATCTCAAATCAAAAAGGAAATTGGTTGTAATGCAATGCAAAGGCTTAGTATAAATGTAATCACTTACAAACAAGCCTAAGTGTGAATTTAATTAAACATGTTAACCAATTTTTGAAGGAAGAAGCAAATATCATTTTAAATATTCTATTGCATTAATTTAATGTATTTTTTCTAACAATAGCAAGTAATGATTATATTAAGTAGAGAGGGTTGTATTGGAGCCAAGCAACTAGGAAAAAATACAAAATTTAAGTCAAAGTCTGAAGTCCAAAAAAACAAAAAGAAATCAAGTTCTACCCAAAAGGGCATGCAATCTTAAAAAACCTTATTCTATATTGGCAAGTTCACTGCCTTACATACTAATGGAGCAAACACGATACATGAAAACACATATAAAAACCTATTTAATAAGGAAAATAGATACTAAATGCTTGGCTTATTTTAGGCATGTGCTAACTAACATTTATTTGCATTTTCTCCTTTGGGGCCCTGCAATTCTTATTCTTGACATTTATAGCTTAAGAAACACTACCTTGTTCTAGTTCCAACTTAAGAATTTGCAGAGGATTCTTAGAGGCCTAGGTGAAATATATTGAGTGAGAAGAGTTTGAATGAGAGGTAGGATTCACCACATTGTCCAAGATACCAAGATGGGACATGGTGTGCTCCATGATATGCTTTACCGAGTCTATTTGAATAGAGATCTCCAACGTTTTGTTGCACTAAAATCCCATAAATGCATCAACCTCTATCTTCCAATCTCTTAAGTCCACTACATGTTTGGCTATGTCCATAACACAATTGTTTCTTACTACAATAATTTGATGAGATTTTTGTTGAGATTGTGTTTGCCACTACCCCCACCTTATCCTAGCATTGATGATACCACATAGAGCCTCACCCACATTGCTCAAGCATCGATTAAGTCATTCCTTAAATTCCATTATTTCATAAGGAATATGGCACCCCATAATGCAATAGCAATGTGCCATATGCTTCAAGATAACATAGAAACCAAGCCAAGACCAATCAAAACATCAATATGGCAGCACAAACTTAGAGTTGAGGGAGAGGATCTCCCTTTAAGGCTCAAAGCTATTGGAGGATAGACACTTGAAGAAAATAAGGCTAAAGCAAAGAGACACCGAACACCTAAAATGAGTTGGATTCATTGCATGTCTCAATAATAAAACCCACATTGAAATTTCAACTAAACAACCATGTTGTTCATAATACCTCCCACAAGTGAAAGCAAGAGTGAAGCAATATGGTGTTGCCATGACATAACTACTTATCGACTTGAAGGGAAGGAACTCATCATGGGGATGCCCTTGTCATTTCCCATCATATCCTAATTATGTTTATGTGAGGTTTTGATAGCAACTCCTCCCATTTATTAAATATGTTACACCAAAACTTAATATGACCCCAACATTTGCTTAATGATCTGCTATTAATTTTTTATGTCAACAGACATGGAAGAACTCAATCTTATCAAAAAATCACACTTATTGTTTTATTATTTTGACTAATCAAGCTAGGTTTGGATGCTTATTTGCTTTGGACTACTTGAAGAGTTATCATTGAATCACCCACCATGTAGGTCTCCTTGGCTCCTAGAGTTTTAGGAAGGAGAAGGCCTTTGAAGACAAAGCTTCTGCTCCATTATTTGTGGTTGTTCCAATTCCCCATGCATACATAATTTCTTTATTCCGTTCAGAGTCTAAAATGACTCCCTCCACACCTGCCACCCCCATAATTTAATTTAATTTAGTATTAGTTTCTACAACTTATTAAATTTTATGAATGATATTTTAGAAAGAGAAGGAGAACACTTAGGGGTGGTAGGCATGGGTGGCATATGGCTTTGGTCATAGAGGAAAAATAGAAATCAATTTCACTTGGGGATTGGCTAATTCCATGAATACTGAAGTAGAAGCATTGGCAATTTTCAAAGGCTACAGAGAGAATAGATAAGTGAAATCAAGACAAATATTGTGGTAAGCAATTCCTCCATTATCATTAGATTTCTTCTCCAACATTCAACTTCTCAATCTAGTGGATTAAAGAAGTTGATTCAATGAATAGTAGAAATGGCTCAAAAATTTGATGGTATATCCTTCTTTCATGTTTTAAGAGCCCAAAACAAGGATGTCGATAAACTAACCAACTTAAGAACTAAGTAAAAATAGGGTTTCGATTAGTATCATGGAGAGGCCTCCATTTTTCACTCCCATCCCCTAATTAATGAGCTTTAATTTCTGAATGGTTTCGTTGTCCAAGTGTAGAGTTAAGTGTGCATGAGAAGATAGGCCATTATGGCCAACCCCTTGTTCTCATTCCTCTTAACTAACCTGGAAAGGTTGTTTAAATGGTGCAGTGAGGAGTTTTGAGGATCTATGTGGGATTGTATTCATCTTGTGGACATAGTCAAGCTAAATTTTGTGGAATTTGCATAGCATCCTATTTGTCCACGGTTGCAAGTCTAAGGAAAGGGAGACTTGGAAGTCCAGTTTGGCTATTCGTCAGAGTTGCTCGCAAGTTCTTTTGGTTGTTGTCCTCATGGAACATTGTCAAAATTGTTTTTTTTTGGTGAGATGGTAGAGTTCAAGAAACGTTTATGTGGAAAATAATAGGGAATAACAAAAACCCAACAAAAGGTGATGAAAGTCTCTTGTCAATGGAATAAGTGAAAGGGATGTGGGAGGAAAACTTGAAGTGGAGTCAAGGGAGTGGGATAGGCAAATGTTCTAGTTAGAAAATAAAATCCAAGAACTAAAAGTTAAGGAGCAACATCTACAAGGGCTTGGGCAACATTGACAAGAAAGCTATATGACTCTAAAACAATACACGGGTTCATTTAACACGAAGGTTGATGAAGTCATCATATTTCTTACTGCCATGATGACAAATATTCATGGCAATTCTACTATGTTTGATAATATCCATGGAGATTCTAAATTGGTCAAGGCTATTGATTTTAAAGTTGAGAAAACCTTGGGTGATGTGATTGCCTCATTTTATTCAGACTATCATTGCAAGAAGAGTTATCTTAATGATGTTGCTGTGGGTTTGCACGTTTTTTACGAGGTTCTTCATAGCCCGAATTTTTAGATTTTATAGATTTTATACATAGTTGTTATGCACTAAAGTATGTATTGCTTTTGAGACCATTTGTTTTTTTTTTCTTTTCTGTTTTTTTTCAACAAGGAAAAACCATTACATCTTATATTCAATTGAATCAAGATATAAAAAAACATTACATGTATGAATCTATACAGAAAGAATAGTTTATCAGACGAAACATCAAAACTTCCTTCACCTATCTCCTCAAAAAACCCCATCCAAAAATAATAATTTAACAAAAAGCCCATATAACCATATACAACATTTGAGCCATGCAGTAATAAAACTAGATCAACAACATTTCATTAAAACTTACATAAATTGATAATAAAAAAAAAGGGACATATGCAATAACAATGTCCACCAAAAATCAACAAGCCATAAAATACTTTAGTTAAAGCTTATCTTTATCATTTTGAAATTTTCAAAAATTAAAATTAAAATGATAATTTAAAAGTATTGTGAAAATTTGAAAATTTTATCTTTAAACTTTTTTATATCAATTTAATTTAATAGTTAAGCCCCAACCTTGAATGCCTAATCCAATTTTTAAAAAATGAAAAATACTCTTACAAAATCTCAACATGAAGATATGCCAACGTAAAAAATTAATCTATCATATCATAAATATAATCGATACATGTCAAACATTATGTACATGATATGACAACCACATTGTTAACAATATTAATCACTCAATCAATGTTATTGTATTTTTATTTCATTTGGTTCTAAAAATCTAATTAGTCTCTGGACATCCCGTGTTGAGTTTCCATAAGGGATTAAATTTATTTTCTTATCAATTATTAAAGCATATTCCATATTACTGTAGCTAATTATTTGGAGTGGCCAATATATTATTTTGGAAGCTTGCTTTTGAAAAGTACTTTCACTGGAGATAGAAATATCATTTATGTCATCAAAATTTATTTGATTGACTGATTTGATTATACAATCAGGTCACCTTTCTTACCTTTAAAGTTGTCGACCAACATTTAGATATCAACATTACGATTATCATCAATTTATTATAAAAATCATAGATATCAACATTACGATTATCATCAATTTATTATAAAAATCATTATAACTTAATTATTGTTATATCTTTTATTTTACATAACGCATTAATGTACTTTATTCTTTAACCACTACCCATAGTGGTTTTCAAATAATGTAACGTCTCAAAATGGACTTGGAGTTGTTCAGATGTAGTTGAGCATTGTCATTTTCATCAATTTAAATATAAATGTAGATAAAAAGTTGTTATACTCTTATTTTGGTTTATTTTACTTTATTTTACTTTATTTTAAATTAAAATGATAATCATTTATTTTTAAAAAAATAAAGTAGTTTTTTATATAACATTTTAATGTAAAAAATTAAATAGAAAGGAAAATCTAAATTTTTCCTTTACAGTGTAATTATAAAATTTAATTTGCATTTTTATTTTATTTTAATAATTCAAATATAAAGTCATGGATTAATGTTGAAAAATTGTTACATTTTTCCTAAAGGAATATTTGTTTTAAATTAAATGGATTTATATTGTATTAGTATATTTTAAAAATTTATAACATTTTAGATTAATTTCCAAAAAAAAATGTTTTAATTAATCAATTATATATGTATTTCTACAATTAATGAAAATAAAAACTATTAATCTGTTAAAATTTTATGTTTAATTTAAATGTTTTTTTCCTTGAAAACTATTAATATGTTAAAATTTTATGTTTAATTTAAATGCTTTTTTTCCTTAAATTGTTTTAATTAGTAAAAGAAGAAGAGACTTTGCACATTGATGGATTTACTAGTAGGAGAAGAGACTCTCAATATTAATGGAGAGTATGTTGTTAAAGTCTTAGATTTAAAGATGCTTTTGCGAGTGATGGATTTACTAGTAGTAGAAGAGACTCTCAAGATTGATGGAGAGTATGTTGTTAAGGTCTTAGATTTAACAAGTTAGAAATATATTTTTATTATTATTATATGTGATTTTTTTTAAAAATTATTTAGTTCAATACATTAATTAAGTAAACTGGGTTGGCAGGTGCGGGAGGAGTCTTTTTGGGCTCCGAGAGAAACAATGTGAAAGACCTTGCCTGGGGAATTGGCAGAAGGACCAATAATGATGCAGAATGGCTCGCATTACTCAAAGGTATGGAGGTCGCTAGGAATGCAGATGTCAAGGATCTCGTCGCTATTGGAGATTCAATGTTGGTTATCAGGGAAGCCAGGGCTCTAGCCAAAACTTGTCGAAAACCGGTTTCAAATCTCCATCATCACTTCATCTTCATGGTCAAGGATTTCAACACTATCTCCTTCCTTCATGTCTTGAGGCACAATAATCAGCAAGCCGACACCATGGCCAACATTGGAGCCTTCTTGGATTGTGGTATAATGATCAACAATGGACAAAGCTCGGCTAACAACTGGGTTCCGTAACCCTCCCCCTCTTGGTTTGCATTGGATCCTTATGACCATGCCATCTATGTGTACCCTCTCAGATTGGGGTTTAACCCACTAACCCTCAAACTTTGGAATCAACCTTGATTTGTTTGTGTTTAATGCTAAGATTTCCTTGGGATTTCCCTACCCCCCTAGATCCTCTCACGCGTCCTCCCAACACAAACGACGGCCTCCCCTGACCGCTCGCATGCGAGAATTCATTGCGACCAGGTTACGAGGACAACGCGGCTTATATCATGTATGAAGGTGACATTTTTGGCATCCTACACAACCCTCTGCGCCGAGTGTTGTGTTTGTTTTTGCTTGTTATCATGGAAGACGTTGGTCAGAACACTCCTGCGCTGCAATGCAGATGTTGCAAGAAGCATGTCTAGGCTAATTCGACGGGGGTCGGAATGAAGAGATATCTGTCTTCTCTCGATTTGGTGTAGGGGCACGGTGGCTCTAAGCAACAGGCTTCTCGTGGGGGTCTGGTGCAAAACGGTTTTAGTGGATACGACTTTGGCAATGGCAGAAGCTGGGCTCCTCTCAACGGGGGGTAGGGACAGAGCAACAAGGGTTTTGGGCTGCATGTTCATTGTGGTCACTCAAGCGAACCGACCAGCAGCATGAATTGGCCTCTTCTTGAAGTAGGACATGGCCAGAACAATTGTGGTTCTGTGCAGCAGTTTGTTCGTGGAAACTCCGGAGAGCCGGATAGCGACAGAAACTGGATGCACCATGATGGGGATAACAGTGGGTTCGTGAACTTGGGATCCCCACAAGGACTTGATAGCCCATCCCCAGGGGTACTCTCGCATGTTCCAGAGCTGGAAACACACGTTCACTGGCTTAGAGGAGAATACTCTGACTTGAAAAAATCCATTTCCCACCTCGCCACCTTTGTTAAGATCTCGAACTCTGAAGTTCGAAACAACAACAATAAGATGAAAGATTATTTCGAAACCATGTCTGGCAAAGTTGAGTCCCTGCATAGTTGCCTCAGGATTGTTGAAGCTAAGGTTGATTGCATCAGGACCAACAACAGGACTAGCCCCACTGTTCTCCACGGCGTTGATGATGATAATGCAGGTGTTGCGGCTGGGAGCAAGGAGAAGAACATTCTTCAGCTCCATGCCAATTGAAGCTTCTCTGTCAACTCGTTCTTGGTTTTTACAGAACATTTTTGTAATGGTTGTCTCCTTTTCTTTGTTTAAGCTTGTAGAAGCTGGCCCATCTACCTCGTTATGTATTTCTTCTGCAGTTTCTCTTTAGGAAAGTTTGTAAAAAATTTCAGTTCTCGAAGGATAGGGAATGTGTATGACATGCAAAGAATGGAAGGTGATGAGTCTATCTTGACAACTCTCCTTTTTTGGGACTAGTCTTCCCACCTTTTTGTAATCTCGTCCTTCTTTTTAATATAAAAGCTTATTACCCGTTACTGTAAAAAATATACATTAATTAAGTAAAAATGATTAATATATATTTAATAAATAAAATAAAATATTGTTATTTTTTCTATAAAAATTTTTGCAATTTTTCTTTTGTTATAAAATGAAAATCACATTCTTCTGACACTTAAACACAATATAAATAAAAGTAAATATAGGGAAATATTATGTGCAACACTTTTTTTTAACACAAACGGTTGAGTAGCTTTGATTAAAAATAAAACTGGAAATTACATAGCGCAGAGGTAGATTGCTCCCATAGTAGGGTAGCATCCAACACTCCCTGTTCGTCTTTTACATGCTTGTAGCTATAATGATACCTTCCAGATCTATGAAAATTGTAGCACTTAACAAACTATCCAAGAAGGCTAATACAAAAGTAAAACATAGCTACACAAGTGCCTTATACAAAAAAACTGAGAATTGAAGCTGTCTAAAAGTGTGTCAATCCTATGAAGTGGTCCTGGCCTGTGAATTTCATTGGAACGAAGCAAAAAACATAAAAATTGATGGAGGTGCATAACAAAACCAAAAAAAGATAGGGCCAACCGTCTAGCAGCTAGTGTATGCCATTGTCCATGACTACACCTGCAGATTCAACAATCCCATTCTTGTCTGAGCTGAGGTCGATGAAGTTCTCGGCATGAGCCATGAATTGCTTCAACTTTTCCATCTTCCTACCAAGGTCGACCATTTTGCTGCTTGCAGCACTAGATTTGCATTTTTTATGAGGGTAGCAGAGACCCAGAGTCTCTTCCAAGTGTTCAACATTCTCAGCCATCATGCTTTTCTGATGTTTCACTTCAATATGCATTACTTGGGACAGGGAATAAAGATGAGTTAGGACCTTCTTGAACTCCAAGTTTTCATTGCGAACCAGACGGACTTGTCCCTCCAACTCCTGCAAATGGTTCTACATTTCGTGAGGCCTTGCCTCTCTTCAACACCATGAATTATTCCAACCCCGTCATGCCTGCGGTAGGGGCCAAACATAGAATTATGTTTATTCGCCGAGATTCCCAAAGACTCATCCACCATCAGAATAGCCCAACTGCAGGCACCGTTAGGGTTTCTGATATCCTTGCTGCACCTAATGCACTTCAAGTAGACACCATCCCCATCTTGCGAATGCAAATGATGCTCCATACTTGAACATAGAACCAGCACAAAAACAAGCACAAACCAGATAGAGAAGCAACCAGCGAGAAGAATGAGGTCTATAACCAACCCTTCCTATCTTAAGCCAAGTCCCAGGCTTCACATTCCAACCAACTGGCAAGCCAGCCAACAACCATAAATGCTGGAATGCTTGAAGATCGAGCTGACCATCAAAAGGACTAGTGGTGTTACCGAAAATCAAAAATTTGAAATGTCTATAGTTTGAATTCGGATGCTTGTGAAGCCCCTTAGAAGAAATGTGGAGTACCAAGGTTCTATGGTGAAACCCTGGGCTAAGGAATCCATATGTTCTCGAGCATGACATTGCCACAGTTGAGGGAACCGTAAGAAAGTCCAACTCCTTTATTGGCCATTGTGTCAACTTTCCCATTTAGGCTTCTCAGAACATGAATATAGGAAACCTCTTTGAATTCTTTATTGATGCTGAGAAGGAGATGATGCAATTTAGAGGTGGGGTTCTTCCTTTTGGTGACAATGTTTCTGGCTTCTTTGATGACGATGAGAGAGTCCTCGATAACCTTCAAGTTCTCAATGCCCAGGTCTATAGCTATCTCTAGTCCTTTGATGAGAGCGAGCCATTCCGCTCCATTATTGGTCTTTCTTGTGATTCCCCAAGCAAACTCTTTCCTCTTATTCCCCTTGGAGTAAAAAATTACTCCCCCCGCACCTGCCAACCCAGGAATATTATGTGCAACACTTAAAAAATTAAAATTACATTATTAATATATATTTTATTTCTGGACCTTTATAAAATAGTCCTCATTTTTTCTCTTTTTCCCATTCTTTCTTTCTAAAGAAGGACCCATAATAACTAACTTTGAGTTGAAAGGTGAGAGATCATAATTCTTAGAAGAAATTAGTTCCATGTCTGAATTGGAGATATTAATTACATCATGTCTTTTTGTTCCACCTAGAGAGGCATGCATTACCATAGCCTCCTTATCCTCCAAGAAAGGAGTGGCTTCCCTTATCAACATTACCTTCTTGATTTACCTCATTCAAGTTCAGTATCCAAACTCGGTTCCTTCTGAAAATTCCATCTCTTTGATTTTGAATTGGTTCATTTTTTCCTAAGAGAATGAGCTTGAGCATGTGAACAAATAGCTTGTAAATGTCTTGGAAGCTAACATGTCTTGCACTTGAATGTTGTATTCTTATAATCCAAGACCGGTGTGTATTTAAAATTCTTCAATATGAGAATAATTTTAATTTTATTCGAGAGATCCTTACTAAGGACCATCTCAATATGTAGTAAATATGTGCGTAAACTTGTTACAATGCTTTCAAGGTCTAATTTTATTAAGTGCCCAAAGCTTTCCTAATATCCTCAAAAATTAATGAATATCATAAAAGTAATGGCAAATTAAAGAACAAACCCAACTTGACATTCTAGGATCAAATTTAAAAAACCAAATAATTATAAAATGTCCCACTAATTCAACATAATCATACAAATAAATTATATATATATAAACAAAACATTATATTATTGTAGAAACAAAAATACAGGGGCTATATATATATAAACAAAACATTATATTATTGTAGAAACAAAAATACAGGGGTTATATATATATAAACAAAACATTATATTATTGTAGAAACAAAAATACAGGGGCTATATATATATAAACAAAACATTATATTATTGTAGAAACAAAAATACAGGGGTTTGTATGGTTGGCTTGCCACATGGGAAACCAAACCAGACACAAAAACAAAGTTTGTCATCAGTTTTCCATAACATGCCTGGATAAAAAAATCTAGTAGTCTACTAGGACTCAGTGTCCAAATTTTTTTAAAATGTTTAAGATAGCTAATAAAAATTTTAAGGTACTTAAATTGGTTGTTTATAGTCTCCATATCTTCTATTTTCAAAGAGAGAAAAGAGTTACAGATATATCAAAAGAGATAATAATTTAAAATGGAAACAATTGAAACCTCTGAAGTTGGAGGAGTTGTGATGGGTTGACATGTGGCTCCTTCTGGTGCTAGAGGAGCTGAATTGGGTTGTCCTATAGCCCTCTTTTTGAAAACCTCTCTTTGAAAACCATGCTTGTTGTAGCTTTGGCCATAACACTGAGTTTAACCCCAAATCCAGAAATTGCCTCGGTAATCAACTGCTACATATCTTCCATTTTACAAATGTGCTCCTACAATTGATCCAGATGTAGCATGGTTTCTTGTCATTCTTCATTGTTATCCATCATTGCTTTCCCCAACAGGGTTTTTAATACTTTATCTCACGAGTGTGTGAGGAACCAACATCAGGGATGATATGTTGTAAATTTGCCAGAATGTCCTCGAGAACAATCACATGTTTCTCCTACACAACCCAAGTTTCCAATTGTTCTATCTTTCTCTTGATGGGAGGCGAAATGGAAGCCTGGAAGAATACCTTCATTTCCCCCATTTCTTGGAGGACTCGAAGTAGTATTTGCATCGTCCCTCTCTGTTTCCTCCTTGAATATACATAAGGAGCCATGTCGTTGAATTGAAGCTTCCAACTAGAGAGAAAACCCACCACAAAATGAATCTAAACAACTCCTTTCCTTGCATTAACTATGTAGCTGGAATTAGCAAGTGAGGATGCCCCTTTCCTCAACAAATTGTCGGGGGCATTCTGTTGTTTACTCTATGCTACGAGAAGGATGGAGAAAATGTTGATCTGCATCCCCCAAGTCATCTTCTTATCACTTGAATTTTCCATCTCTTGAAGCCTCCAATTGATTCTGGAAATGATCATTGCAAGAGGAGGAACAAACAAAGCTTGATGAGCCATGATCACCCACATTACCAATGCCCAACATAGGTGACAAGTTGTTCGAAGGAAGAGATTATCCATTAAAGTTGATGGTGGGTGGCTGCATGGAGCACACTTCGCCATGTTCTATGGCATCCTCTTCTCCTCCACATCACGTATGTGCAGTTCCCGATGCGGTGGAGTGTAGTGGTCAAAGTGTTAGAAACACTCCTAATCTAAGTCCTAAATGCCACTTTACCACACATCTAGTTATGATGCCTTTGTAAGGTGGTTATGAAATATGTACTATAAGTGTACTTTCTATACATATGAATCTAATGCAGTTCGTATCCCTTTTCCACCATATTGTTGGTTTCTTGTTTTTCTTGATTTATTAATGTGATACTAACAATGATATCAGAGCATGATATGATATCCATGGGACTAGATGTTGCTAAGTTTAAGAGAGGTTGAAGAGACATATATTGCTCCAATGATGTCTCAGATGATTCAATAGACGTTTTTTCTGCATATGAAAGTGTACATTTTTTTACAAATGAAAGTCAAATAAGTATTTATGATTACTGAATAAGATTAAAATAAAATGGATTAAGAGATTACTAAAACAATGTTTTTAAAAGAGTTTGTATGATGAGTAATTTGCATTTTCTTCGAAGGAAATCACTCAGATTTTAGAGTTTATAAGAATCTTCAGCACTGAAGTCGGATAGTCCCTGATTACACATGGTCCACAACATTTGATACTTGAGTTTCAATGTTATCAAGCATGTCTCCTTGTGACTCAACCATCACAACCATATCCAAGAAAATTTGGTGCAGGTCAAGAATTCTTTTCTCGATTTCCTTGATTGCATCATGTCACTCCTAAATCTCTGCTAAGGTGTCCATTATATGTCCTCAACCTTGCTCTTGAACAGAGATTTGGAAGGTTTGTTGACTATCTCTAGTCTCTATCAAGTGTTCATTTGTCTCTTCACTGGCCTTTGCCCTAGTCACCATGTAGTCATGGTCACATCTAGGTTTCTTTCTGTTGGCTACATCATCATAGATCCATCTTAACTTTGGCTCTATCAAGCGTCTAAAGGGATCAAATCCCTTAAGGTGCAAACCCCTTTTAGAGTGTCAAACTTGAGTAAAGGTTTGTACCTCAAAATATTTGATCCCTCTCCACACTCAATAGAACCCGAGTTAAGATGGATCTATAATGGTTTATACTCAAAACAACAACTAAATTCAATTTAACATAAACTAAAGATGGTTAGGGTTTCAAATATTTAACTGTGGTGATTATAAGGCAAACCATGAAAAATTGTGTATAGCAGTCGATAGTTTGGGAGGGATAAAATACTGAACCTCCTCAAGGATGAACATTATGGGAATTTCTTATCAGAATATGAAAACATCCTAGTAGGCTAGTAATCTCCTCTGACTTTGCCCCTAGTTGCACTTCTACTTCCTCTGCTCCCATTGCCAGTAAGTTGTTAACTTTCCCTTTCTTGATAGTTTTGCATATTTTATCTCTGGTTATGCTAATTCTGGATGGTTGTCATTGTCTTCCACAAATCCATGCAACACTAAAGTCTATCACACAACGTTCACATACTTTAGTGTTGCATGGATGGAGAAAATTGAATGAGAAGCTTTGTAGTTAGATCCTCTACTGCACCGATTGGTGGCTACAAACAAAATATTTGGTTGCTTGTTAGTTTTGTGTGTGTGAGATAATTAGGGTTTCTATGTTTTTCTTAGTCTTTCTTCTTAGTATTTCTCTTATGGTTGTCCAAGCTGAAACTCAAATTGCTCCAAGGAATCAAGGAAAGCATCTTGAATTTGAGCATTGTACTGCCCTAGCAAAACTTCATTTAGTCATTTAGTTTATCTTTTCACTCACTCATGAGAAAATTGTGTTGGGTTTTATTTCTTGCTAGAGTGTGGAGTTGACAAACTATTTTAATTTGAAATTGGGCAATTTAAACTTAAAGTCGACATATGCCATGTTAGCATTACAGGTACGTAACACATCTCACTCACTTGAATTGTAGAAAACACACGTAACACATCTCACTCACTTGAATTGTAGAAAACGCCTTTCAGTATAATTGTCTGCATCAAGAGATTCAAGTTTTTGATACATATTGCATGCAAATTTCCCGACTTCATCCCCATCTTTCTCCATGTGCTGTTTGATTGCTTTCATAGCAGATGCCTTTATAACAGATTTGGAATTCCTCATGTGCATCATGAATACCTAAATTTTAAGTCATTGATTTCCATGTTAGCTCTCCCTTACGCCTGCCATCCGGAAGCGCCAATCCATTTAGTATGTTTTGGAGTTACCATTTGTTGGATCTCCTTCTCCAGTTTCATAGCCGAAAGCTCATTGTATCGAAGCCAATAAAAAATATTTAAAAAAATGAATATGTATCGAAGCCAAAGGGCATCAACGCAGGCTTACTATCACATTCTGTAGTTTGCGTGGGTGTTTTTGGAAGAGCTGCAGCAGTATTGGCATAGAAATCTGTCCAAAATAGCGTTTGACTGTTGAACGATTGGAATGTTCACTTTGAAGACCAAGCGTTGGTGTTTACATGGAAATCAATGACGGACCAGGAACATTGAAATGGTTGCAAAGATTAAATAAGGTATTGAAGTGAGTGCATTTTTGTTTTAGTTTGCTTTTATTTATGTTTAATGTGGAAAACATAGGCCCCATGTTGGAGAAGTGAAAAATGATTATTGCTTTATATAAAAGCAACAATGAAAATATGGTTACATTTATAAGGTGATGGACTTATTCGATATTCCATCGAATTGTAATTTGTAATGTGACCAAGAGAACAAAGGGGGTTATGATTTTACCTTTGAGGACTCTTTCATTTCCCAGTACTTTTGTACATAAAGGCTTGGTTATCTTTAGACAATTCCCCCAAGTGGATAAGATAGTTAGAGTTAAGTGGATAAGATAGTTACAGTTAGAAGAATTGGTGTTGAAGATGTTGACAAAGTTCAGTCATGGTTTTATTTTGATGGTGCATCTCAAGGGCTTCCTCCTTTGGGAGTGTTGGAGGTATTCTATACTTAAATGATCATGTTAGTAGGTATAGGACATAGCACAAATAATGAGTAGAACTAGTGGCTCTAAAACTGTCTATGATTCTGGCTATTCAAAAGGGTGTACAACATCTACAGGCTTATGGGGATTCTAAACTGGTTATTGAATGATTAAAGGAGATAAGACCTCCAAAAACATTCATTTAGTCCCTATTAATGAAGAGATCCAAAGGTTGAGAAACCAGTTCTAGAATGGTGTTTTTGCTCATATTTATAGGGAAAGAAACTTCCAAAGTTGACATGTTATCTAAGCTTGGTTTACAGGTAGAGGAAGGCTATTGGATCAGATGAGTCAAGGATGATGATGGTGAGATGACTTTTGATCCGGTTCTTTATCCAGGTTAAGCTCCAAGTTTTACTATATATGTCGGCAACTCAACCTACACTTGGATTTATGGGTGCTTAGTGGTCATTTCTTTATTGGTGCTAGTTTTCATCACTATTCTTTTTAATCTTCCCTAGGTTTTTCAAAAGGGAAATATAAGTTTTTTTTTAAATTTTCCTAAAGTGGCGACTGATCTTTTGAGTCTCAATGTTGGCAACACTATACAAGTCTACTTTATGTAGACTTAGTCATTTGGACTTTTTTGTGTAAGACCTTTAGATCTCTGAAAAATGTGGTCTATTTAATTAATATGCTATGTTTTTTTTTCCAAGGAAAAAACAAAGGGGGTTATGAGGGGTTTTGCATAGATATATTGTCTACTGGTATTGTAATTTTTTTATTCAAACATTTTGTGAAAAATTGCATTTGGGGTTTTGTATTTTTAGCAACGATTCTTCATATTTTGAGAGTTGGGTCCTCCATATTTTGTAAATCTTTCGACTGATCTATTAAATCCAATTGGTATTTTCTTAGATTTGGACATTTGCTACAAGTTTGAGAATTGTTTTTCAAACCTTAATTGTCATCATTAATTTTCAGAATTTTTTCTTGATTTTTTTGTAGATCTGAATTGAAATATATTGTATACTAACATCAAGGATCTATATCTTGGATTGCAAATTTGGTGGTTTGTCTATTTTTGGTTTAGTTTTTTGCAAGTTTCCATCGATATGACTTTGGCTTCGGTTTCAATGATTTTTCTGCAGTTTTTGGGTCTTGATAGACAAATACGCACCCTATACACTACAAAGGTACGTATATCCTAGCTTCATATGCACCCTACATTGAGAAAAAGAACATATGCCCCTTTTTCGGTGGAATTTTTTTCGTTCAATGATTTATTTTTGCAATTTTATGCAACGAAGGTACAAATCCAATTAGTTATAGGGAGGTTTCGACATTGGAAGTTCCTTTATGCAAATTAACTCTCTATTTATTTCACTTTCTCCATATTGATATTTGTGAAGAGTTGTGGGATAGCTTGATTTTGTCATGTTCCTTCCTTCTTAAGCATATTGTTGTGGTTATATTTGGTTCTTCAACATTGTTCCTATTTTCAGCTTATTTTTGACAACAACAAAGTTGAAACCTTTTGTTATCCAGGATCGTTGATGTTAAGAAATAATGTAATGTAATCAAATCCATTTTATATCACCATATTCCAATAATAATATAATGAAATTAACATTCACCTTCTACTGTAAAGTCATGAGGATTATAATGAGTCTGGGATTCAAACATTTTGATGGATAGATCCATGGTTCTTGTATTCGTGATGAGGTCTATTGTTCTTGTATCTTTCAACTTGGTTGTGAAGACTATCTGCTTGCCACATGCTTCGATGGATAGGTCATTCGGGTCTTGTATTTGGAATGTAATCTTTAGTAGGGTTCTTTGAAGACTGTTTGTTGGAAACATTTCTTTAGATCTAGGGTTCTTGTATTCATGATGCAGTCTATTGCAGAGTTCTTTCAACTATTAGTTGGGTTACAGGTTGTGACTATTGTCTACTTGCCACATTTTTTTGTATTGGCCATAAGAGGTTTCTATCAACTTTTGTGGTGTTCTGCAGGAGTTCATTGTACAGCTTGGTTCGGGTGCAATTTCATGATTTAGTGAGAAGCGATTGTTATCTTCATCAAATCCATGAGGCAAAATGTGCTCTTGTTCGCATCTTATGGGGCATTCTGGAAGTTGTCATCAAGGGAAATGTTAGTGTGATTCCACCTTCCTCCATTCGTATTCTTTCTCCTAGTCATCATAAATGGGGGGTGTTAGAATATGTAATGATGACTTGTGTGGTATTGTTGGTGAAATATCATAAAATGCATAAATAACTCTAATATTATACTCTAGTGTTATCCCACATGCATCATGTAATTAAAGCCTCTTATAACCATTCTTTATATAAGAGAGGTGGAAAGCTATTTATCCCACATGTGTTATCGGATATAAATATTCCATACCTCTAGCTACATAATAGAGGTGAAGGAGACCCTTTTGCGTATGTTGTGATATAATGTGAAATCACTCATCACCTGTTGTGTATGTCAATTGTACGCACATGATTGTGACATGATATGAAGATGGAGAGTGATGCATATGTGGATATGCCTTGTATTGTAAGATGGAGATTTATGAAGAATAAAGAAGACCAAACCTTCCCATGGATGTTTTCCCATTTGGGGTTTTACCATGTATATCTGGTGTATTGGTCTCTTGTTCTCTTGTCTCTTATTTCTTACATGATTATTGTTATTTGTTTGGAAAGAATGATAGACTAGTAGATATTTGTTATTGATTTACATGTTAGTGTAAATGTATTGTTGTATGTTTATGCATATTATCAATATTCTAACACTTGTTAGATTCGTGAGTGGGGTATTTATGGATAATGTTGATAAAAAGATAGAACCAGAGGATAATGGTAAGAAATAGATATAGGATGATGATGTAGTTAAGAATGATCACAATGATTTTAATAATGCAGATGCAATTGATGATACTTAGTTGAACAATGAACTCGTACATTTCTAATACTGTCATCGAGTTGGCCATCATGAGTCAATTTTTTTTTTATCTTCACCCATGCAGTTTTGTGGGAAGACCAATCACCTCTCTGAAAGGTGTCGAAAGAACAAGAAGGTTTAGAGGAAATAATTACATTTTGATTGGTTAGGGACTTAGCATTGGAGTTTGGAAGCTAAGTTATTCACGAGATCTTATTGAAAGGTTCATACACAAGTTCAACCAGTTTAAAAGGAGTAGTTTCTATAATGGATGGTTCTCGGTGTTTTGGATTTGTTGATTTTTGAGCAATACTAGGGCCCTTTTGAGGTTGTCCTTTGAGTTGAAGATCAAGTTTTTAGACTCTTCTTAAAGACAATGTGATTACCCCTTTCTACTCAAGGGGGCTATATTTGATGATTTGAGGATCGATTTATTGCTACCAAACTTCTCAACTTTCAGTTGATAGGGGGAAACATAGTGATGATTGTCAGACTTCAAGTTTTGAAGTCTACCTTGATATATTAAAGTTTATTCAGGATGCTGACTAATTATGGATTCATGAAGCATTTGGTTTGTGGTCCCATGAAATTAAGAGCACTTCCAAGTAGAAATAGACAATAAATTCTATCTAAATTAGGAAATGCTCTAGAAGGAGCCATTGAGCTAGAACCATTTCGTAGAAGATCTACACCAACTGTTACATTTTTATTTTTGGTCATTCATAACCACCATAACTTCTGATTTCTAACAGATTGTGGTCATCTTAAAACCACACATGTAGTAGAATACATCGAATTCTTCTACCATTTCTTGGTTTGTGGTCATCCCAAAACCACCAAATTCAAAGAACACCTTCCATTAGCATACAACATAAACTTTTAGATACATTACTTGGAAAATGATCAGATTGTCAAGTAAGAAATGTTCAACCATTGGCAGTTGTCCTCATTAGCTACACTAATTATTGTTGCTTAGCTGATACACTTGTATGAACTTATGATCAAGGGGGGGATTGTTAGACACACTCGAAATCTAACCCCTAAATGCCACTTTAACACACATCTAGTTATGATGCGATTATAAGATGGTTATGAAATATGTACTATAATTGTACTTTATGTACATATGAATCTAATGTAGTTTGTATGCCTTTTCGAACATATTATTGGTTTCTTGATTTTCTCGATGTATTAATGTGATACTAAAACTAGGTTCACACGAAACCACATTTCTCATCCTTGTCACTTATACAAGTGAATAAAAAAAAATTTAAAACACAAAGAGGTTTCATGTTAAATATTATAATCGTTAAATATAACTATTGAAATAGTGTAAACAACATTATATTTTAGTAACATTATATTTCCAACTAAAGAAACGAAGCAATATAGATATATGTATTTATTGATAAAAAAAGGTAGATCTCAGAAGGGCTTATGATCAGGTAAACTGGACATACTTGAGGCTTGTTTTATTACAAATATGATTCCACCTCTCTTTAGTTAACTGGATGATGTCATGTGTTCAGATAGCCACCTTTGCAGTTCTGATTAATGCCTCTGCTACTGCTATAGACCTGCTAGAGGGCTTAGATAGGGCCGCCCTTTAGCACCTATTATTTTCATCTTGATAGTGGAAGGTCTCAACAGGGGTTTACACAATGCGAAGGTAAATGGTACATTCAAAATACTTTTGATTGCAGGTATTAGATTATCTCATCTACTCTTTGTAGTGGCATTTTGATATTTACAGATGGTTCTAGAAGAGATATAATCAAACTGAAAAAGATCTTGGAGACTTCCATTGATGCTACTAGTATGCCCATTAATGTCACAAAGTCATATGTTTCCTTTATGAATTTAGACTTGGAGATAGAACAGTGGATTATAACACAATTTAATTACTCAATGGTTAATGTTGAGTTTGGTATAAAATATTTGGGTTTTACTATTAAACCAAATGATTGTGGAAAAAAGGACTAGACCTCATTGATTAGTAGGGTTGAGAATAGAATATACCTTTGGTGTAATCTCTAGCTTTTAAAAGGAGGAATATTGGTAGTATTGAAAGTTATCCTTGAATCCATCCCTATATACTTGGTGACTATTGCACATATTCCCAAAGGAACATTGGATACCATCAGGATTTTTTTTTTAACTTTCTCTGAAATGGTCATAAGGTGAATAATCCATTTCACTGGGTTGCATGGGATAAGATTACATTGCCAAAGACTATGGGAGGATGGGGTCTAAAGCATACCCTACATTTTGTGAGAGCCCTCTCCGCAAAAAATTCTTGGAGGATTGTCATTGAAAATACTCTATGGACACATGTGTTTTTTCATAAATATATTTCCCCACTTACCTTTGAAGATTGGTTTAGAAGCAAGGCCAAAAGCTATAGGAATATAATAACCATGTGGAAAGATACTCTCGATGCATTTGAATTGGTGGCTGACTGGTTCTAATGGAAAATTAGAGATGGAAGGAAATTTAGGTTAGGTATTGACCCCTGGATAGGGAGTATGGAAAGTCATGTTTTCCTAGAACATATGATAGATCACTTACATGAACAACGCTTATACTTTCTCTCTCAAATTAGTGATGGATTGAACACAAATATTCATATACAAGCTTGGATTACAGCTGATCATTTGGGATTTCTTCAGGAAGACCAGGTTTCTTGTAAAAAATTCATTATTTCTTTACAATATTCCCATATCAGATTGACTAGCCATGAAGATGAATTCTTATGGTGCAGAAATCCAGTTAGAGAAAAATATACACCAAATTTGGGTTATAAATTTTTGAGGGAGCAATTGGATTTTCCTGATACCTCTTGGTGGCATACTAAGATATGGAAAATCAACTGCACATTAAAGATAAAATTGTTCATATGTTCTGCAGTTTCAAATATAATTCCAGTATGGGATTTTCTGTTAAGCCCTAAATATGGGTACATTTCCCCCTATATTGTAGTTCATTACATTAGTTTTGATGTCAGATTTGATCCATTAGTGGTAATTGTCATTAATATGGTTATATTAGTTGTGTTGGCTTGGGTCATTTAGTTGGGATTGTACCCCTTAGTCTCCTATATATAGGAAGGAGACCTTTCATTTGGAGTGTCTTGTCTTGTCTTGTGTACTTAGTACATTGTTTAAGGAGGTTTCCCCCTCGAAGAGGCTTGTTATTCAGCTATTATCTTCAATCAAGTCGTGGATTACTCTTTCTGATATATTTCTGCTCTTTTTATACTCTTTTTGGAAAGTTGTTGCATAACATTTGGTATCAGAGCTCTTTCCTCGGCACTAGGTTCTTCAAAACGAGTCATCTTGTAATTTTCGCTATAAATTTTTTTCTACAAGGATTCAAAGGGATAGATTAAAACAATACTTCTGAAATAGTCCAAACTATCTATGGTTCAAAATTCAGGTCCTGAAACTTCACAGGTTTGGATATATCGACATCAGAATCTAGGGTTTTTGAATAGTCCAAAAACTAGTCTAAAACAGGTGTTCTAGGGAAAAAGGTCATATCTGGAGAATGCGAGGTCCAAATTGAGTGAGACCAGTTGCATCAGATAGTGGACAGACCAAAGTATCTATGGTAGAAGTTTCAGACTCATATCCAAAATATTGGACACGTGGCAGTCCGCACAAGTTAGATATTCTGAAAGGACAAAAAATAAGTGGTGTTGGGAGATTCGCAATATCTTCCTATTGAAATATCAGAATTAGGTCAGACCTACGACATCAGAAAGATGACAGATAATACTACAACAGACTGAAGTTTCAGACCCATAGGAGCCGAAAGTTGAATTTTATCTTAGTTTCAAGTTGGCTCTAAAACAATCTTCTAATCAGGGTTTGAAAAGGTACGCCATTTTTTATTTTGATTAGAAGGATCTATTTGTGCGGACACATAAGGTTTGATATCTATTTATATTGTTCAAAATGCCACCAAAAGGAAGTATAAAGTCTCACACTCCAACCAAACCACCTGAGGATCCATCCTCGACGTATGATGAAAGGGAAGATCTATCTTTTCGAGTGTCTCAGTTAGAAGATATGATTAAAGGGTCTATGAAAAAAGTGGATTTGGATAATTTAGAGGAGAAGTTGAATAAAATGGAGGAAAATATGAAGGGTTCGGTGAGGACAGCTGATTTACTCAATTTAGAGGAGAAGTTGAACACTATTGCTAGTCTCATTCAAAATTCAAGGGATACTCTGCCTACAAGTGACGTGGTGTTCCAAGATAATATGGAGGATAAAGATAATTCTCATGTTGAAAAACCTTCCATGAATAATAATATTCCAAGAGGAAATTATTTTGGTAATGGAAGTCATCAGGGGTGGTCACCAAGGGGTACCCAACTTCCCAAGATTGACATGAGAAATTTTGATGACAATGATCCAATAACATGGATATTCCAAATGGAGCAATTCTTTGATCTACACCAGGTTCCAACTTGGCAAAAGGTAACTATTGCATCATTCTATTTAGATCTTGATCAATTTGTATGGTATCGGTGGCTTTGTGACCGTAAAAAGGACTCTATTATATCGTGGTCTATATTCACCAAAGAATTGTTTGCACATTATGGGCATATTAATAGCAATACCTTCTTCAGCCAGTTAATAAGTCTCAAGCAAAAAGGTCCAGTTGCAGAGCACATCAAACAATTTCAGAAGCTAAGTCTTCGAGTGAAGAATATTTCATAAGATAATTTGTTGGATCTCTTCATTGGCACCTTGAAGGATAACATTCAACATGAGGTGCATCTCTTTGAACCACCATCCTTGGAGAAGGCCTTCATGATGGCAAGGAAGGTTGAAAGTAAAAATATGACGATGGCTACTAGACATAGCACCTTCAACACATATCGAGAAAATACTGTTACTTCTTCTAACCCACCTCAAAGGTTGACACCTCAACAAATAGAGGAAAGAAGAGCAAAAGGCCTATGTTTTAATTGTGATAGAAAGTATAGCAAGGGACATAAGTGTGGTGGGAAGAAATTATTTTACATAGAATGTGAAGAGGAAGAACCAAAAGAACAAGAACCATCTCCAGATGAAGAAATAGAAGACACTACTTTAGAAGAGATTACTCCCACCATATCATGTCATGCATTGGTTGGAATTATCACTCCTCAAACTCTCAAGATCGAAGGATTTATCAAAAAGAAAAAGGTAACAGTGCTGATTGATTCTTGTAGTACTCATAATTTCATTTACTATAACTTAGCAAAATCTCTTAATTGCTTTGTATATCTAGCACCAGAGTTTCAAGTAATGATTATAGATGGAGGAACTATCAACTTCTCAGAGAAATTCCATAATATAAATCTTACTATGGGAGAATATGTATTGAATAGTCCAATGATTTGTATTCCAATGGGTGGTGCTGATGTTGTCTTAGGAGTTCAATGGTTACAATATTTGGGAACTGTGGCTTTTAACTTTCATAAGCTTTTCATGAAATTTGTATGGGAAGGAAAGGAATATGAATTACACGGTATCATAGGGAAACCAAGCAAGGTGATAAGCTCTAATGGTATGACAAAATTGATGAAAAAGGGACATCAAGGTGTAATTGCACAATTATGCTCATTAGATGTTCAAACATCTAAGCATCCTATTTCCCCAGATCTCCAAAGGGTCATTAATAAGCATTCCAAGGTATTTGAAGATATTCCAAAAGGTCTTCCACCCGTTCGAGATTTCGATCATGCAATTCACTTAATCCCATGAAGTGTTCCTCATAACAGCAGACCTTACAGACACCCTTATGGAAAAAAGAGTGAAATTGAGCGTATGGTTGAAGAAATGCTAGAGGCTGGCATAATTAGGCCTAGCCAAAGTTCTTACTCAGCAACAGTGGTAATGGTACATAATCCGTATGGATCATGACGTATGTGTCTATATTATAGAGAGCTCAACAAGATAACCATTAAAGATAAGTTTCCAATCCCTGTAATTGATGAATTGCTAGATGAATTAATTACATGGAGCAATTGTATTCACAAAGTTGGATCTTTGTTCTGGTTATCATCAAATTAGAATAAAAGATGAAGACATCCCCAAAACAACATTTATAGCTCATGAAGGTCATTATGAATTTCTAGTCATGCCATTTGGTCTCATGAATGAACCTTCCACATTTCAAGGTTTGATGAATTCCATTTTCAAGCCTTTTCTTAGAAAATTTGTGCTAGTATTCTTTGATGATATACTGATCTATAGCAAGTCTTGGGAAGAACATGTTCAACATGTTGATAGGGTACTACAACTACTATAGGAGCAACAACTATATGCAAAACCTTCCAAATGTTTCTTTGGGGTGAAGGAGGTAGAGTATTTGGGTCATATTGTATCTCATGAAGGTGTCAAGGTAGATCCTAACAAAATTAAATCCATGATAGACTAGCCGATTCCCAAAAACCTGAAGAATCTTCGAGGATTCTTCGGTCTGACAGGGTACTACCGCAAGTTTGTTCGAAATTATTGAAGAATAGCAGCACCTCTTACAACATTATTGAAGAAAGATGCATTTTCATGGACTCTAGAGGCAACTCAAGCTTTTGAACAACTTAAACAGGGAATGTGCACAACTCCTGTATTGGCCACACCAGACTTCACAAAAACCTTTGATTGTGTAATGTGATGCTTCAGGAAATGGCATTGGCGTTGTTCTAATGCAAGAAGGACACCCACTTGCTTTCACAAGTCAAATAATCAAGAGAAAGAACTTACAAAAGCCCATTTATGAGAAGGAAATGTTGGCAATACTACATGCTCTTAAGAAATGGCGTCCTTATCTAATAGGTAGGCACTTCAAGGTCAAAACAGATCATGATAGTCTTAAATACTTCTTGGAACAGAGACTATCTTCAAAAGAGCAGCAAAAGTGGGTAACCAAGGTGTTGGGATATGACTTTGAAATCATCTATAGAAAAGGGAAACATAATGTGGTGGCAGATCCACTCTCCAGAAAAAGATGAAGATGTTGGTGCATTACTTTGTTCCATTTCCATTCTACAACCAGATTGGATAGTAGCAGCAAGGGAAGAATGGAAAAAAGACCTATCTATGTGGACACTCATTCAAAAGCTACAGAATGATCCCAGTGTATCATATACTTTTGTGTGAAAAAATGATTCACTATGGTATAAGGATCGCTTATATTTATGCAAAAACTCCCAAGTCAAGCATAAGATCCTTTCTAAATCACATGCCTCTCCTATAGGTGGGCACTCAGGATTCCTGAAAACTTACCACAGGGTCAAGAAGGAATTTTTCTTGGAAGGTCTTAAATATGATGTTCAAAGGTTTGTGGCTAAATGCTTAGTTTTCCAACAGAATAAGGGTGAAACAGTTAAGACCCCAGGACTTCTAGAACCATTAGACATACCTTGTTAGCACTGGGAGGAAGTCTCCATGGATTTTATCACAGGTCTACCCAAGTCAGAAGGAAAGAGTTATTATGTGGTTGTTGATAGACTCACGAAGTATGCACAATTTTGTGCACTCACTCACCCTTTTAATGCAAGCATAGTAGCTGCAGACTTTATGGAGATTGTTCAGAAGTTACATGGAAATCCAAAGATTATTGTAAGTGATAGAGATCCAATTTTCACTGGAAAATTTTGGACTGAATTCTTTTCCTGTTTGGGTACTCAATTGGCTCACAGTTCATCTTATCACCCTCAATCTGATGGACAAACTGAGATCGCAAACAATTGTTTGGAAGGCTATCTGCGTTGCTTTGCATATGATAAACAAACACAGTGGGTGAAATGGTTGTCTTTGGCAGAATGGTGGTACAATCCTTCCTTCCATACATCAGAAAAAATGTCTCCATTTATGGCACTTTATGGGTACCAGCCTCTATCTATCACATCTCCCTTAAAAGGAAAATCTAAAGTTCAAGCCGTGGAAGATCACATAGAGCACCAGCAAGGAGTTCTGCAAATACTTAAGGACAACTTGACTAAGTCACAAAACAAGATGAAACAACAAGCTGATCAACATCGCAGTGAAAGGAATTTTGAAGAAGGGGATTGGGTATTTCTCAGGATACAACCTTACAAGCATATGTCTCTGAAGCTATTAAAGAAGGACAATAAATTAGCACCCAAGTATTATGGTCCTTATAAAGTGTTGCATAAGATTGGTAGTATGGCCTACAAATTGGAGCCCCCTTCATCTTCAAGAGTACATCCAGTTTTCCATGTTTCTTGCTTAAAGAAGGTAATAGGAGACAAGATCCCAATTCAAACAATCTTTCCAGAGCTTGATGAAGAAGGAAAATTCGTATTGGAACCTGAACAAATCACCGAAACAAGGACTAAACAACTACGAAACCGGCCTATTACTGAGTACCTCATAAAGTGGAAGAACTTACCAGTTGAAGATTCGACATCGTAAGATGAGTCCTTCATACAGAAGCATCCGCAACTAATCAGCGCTGAGGACAACACTTGTCTGAAGGGGAGGGGCATGTTAAGCCCTAAATATGGGCACATTTCCCCTTATATTGTGGTTCATTACATTAGTTTTGATGTCGGCTTTGGTCCATTAGTGGTAATTGTCATTAATATGATTATATTAGTTATGTTGGCTTGGGTCATTTAGTTGGGATTGTACCCCTTAGTCTCCTATATATAGGAAGGAGACCTTTCATTTGGAGTGTCTTGTCCTGTCTTGTGTACTTAGTACATTGTGTAAGGAGGTTGACCCCTCGAAGAGGCTTGTTATTCAGCTATTATCTTCAATCAAGTTGTGGAGTACTCTTTCTGATCTATTTCTTCTCTTTTTATACTCTTTTAGGAAAGTTGTTGCATAACATTTTCTCTACAAGAAAAATATACGAGGGACCCGAGAGATGTCCCTTGTGTCGAATAAACAGTGAATCCATTAAACATTTATTTATCTCATGTTCCTATATACACCATAAGTGGGTGATTGCACAATAGATAAAGGGTTTTTTGTTCGAATGGTCCAAGTCTGATCTACAGGAGGGTTCTCTTGGATGGGTGATCCCCTCTCTACAAATTATATATCACTCCCATACTTCTTTATATGGAATACTTGGTTGGCACGAAATAAGGCCATATTTGAGGACCAACTTATTCCTCTGGGAGTCTATCCATTCAAAATCCTAGCTACCGTGGATTCTATGCCACCATTGAAGAAGAAAAAGCAAGATAGAGTGATCATAGAGGAACAGGTGGACATAGCATATCCATGGTGCTTTTTTGACGGGGCATCTCAAGGTGATCTTGGGATGAGTGGAGCAGGGGGCATCATTTTCACATCGACAAAGGACTGGACCAAATTTGTAGCAGCCCTAGGTCCTTGCACAAACAACCGAGCTGAGTTGTTAGGATTGAAGCTCACTCTACAATTGGCTCTTTCCAAAGGTATATAGAGATTGCAAGTCATAGGAGACTCTAGATTGGTTATAAATCGGATGACATTAAGGCGTCCTCCTCCTCCTCAAAATATTTATCTGAAGCCCATTTATGAGGAACTAATCTACATTGCAACAAACTTCTTACATATCAGTTTCCAACATGTATACAGAGAAAGGAATAAAGATGCAGTTGGCTTATCAAAATCAAGGCTCCATTTTGGGGATGGCATTTGGCAAAAATGGGAGTGCATAAATGATACCATTAGAAAAGATGATCCTAGCCCCATTTCTTTTTAATCATAAAAGCCTAAGGATTATACTATAGAGGATATAAAAAACCTTATAGGCTTCTTTATTATGCTTTTTAGACTTTTTTCAGGTTGCGTGCAGAAATAAAATTCTGCTATTTTGAGATACCTTCTGGCATGGAGAAGATGAAGTAATTTTGGGTTTTTCTTTACCTAGAAAGATGTATTATTGTGAGGAGTTTGAATATTTCTTTTGGAAGTCTTTTTTATCTCTTTATAGTAAATTGTTATCATCCATAGATGAATAAAACTAAGGACTGCTTTATTTTGTATATGAGACCACTAACCATGAAGAAAATGATTTATTTTATTTAAATATTATAAATTACGATATTTTTTCGTTGGAAAAGAATGTATTTACTGGTGGTCACTTAAATTGTCAAAATTACTAGAATAATCAATCAATAGATCCTTATTTTGTGTGCATTTTAGTGTAAATTTTTTAGGAAGCAAGCTTGTATTTTCATGAAAAACAAAAAAAAAATCATATTTAATCAGAGGCATTCATTGTCCATGTATTACATTTACTTCCTCGACATGTTACTTAAAGGGAGATTCTTTTTAACCTTTGGGGCTCAAAGAGATCTTAAGAGGTTAGTTATGATTTTTATTTTTTATAAGCTAGCAGTAGTTCCTTATATTATCCAAGTCAAAATATATAGAGTTTCAGAATTCCTAGGTCCTCTCATGGTAGAGAAAACAGACCTCAAAAAAATGCTGGCTATGTTTCTTAGTCCAATAGTCTTTAAAACAGTATTCATATCTAATGCAACTAGATAGGGAAATAACAGAACAGTTAAAAGCTGGTCGAAAACCAAAAACCAAGATGGCCGGTGAGACCTAGCAACTGGTGTAGTCCTTTTGCTCTGGTTGAGTGGTCGGGTCTTTAACAAGCGTGATCCCCAACCGACGTGCAAACTGATGTTGGTTGTACATGAGTTGCTTCATCATATCTTGCAGCTCGTCTAGCTGCATCAATATTTCATCATGTGCTTCATTCCTATCAGTGAGCGCCTTACCCAGGACCTGTTTATGGGTCTAGTGCAAGTCCAGGGTTTTTTAATAGAGAGTGGCGCGGCCTCTTCTATTGCCGGGGTCAGGGATGAGGGCCTCAAATTCCTCCTTGATCTCATCATCCGTTAAACAACACTGCAAGACTCTTGCATCATCTTCCGCATCGGTAATTTCTGCTTGCACCTGAACAGGGATCTCCTTATGGTACTTATACGCTTTGTCCACCACCCCTCTCATGAATCTAACAGGTGGAGAGGTGTAGGAGCTTTGTGGTTGAGCGTTGGCTTGCCGAGTGGCTTGGTGAGTGCGGGCTTGCTTCTTGGGCGACATGGTGGCAGCGAGCTCGTAACAGAGATGGAAGTAGAGGAGCCGACTGTCTAAGCAGCCGAGGTAGCACGATTCGAAGGGCTCGGCAGCAAGCCAAGGTAACGGGTGTTGGTTGTGGAGCCAGATCTTCTAGTCTCATAGATGATATTGTATTAGCCGTGTTTGTACCCCAGTTCTATATGATATGTAGGTGGACTGTACACTCACCCCAGCGGGGGGGTGTGGGGGGGCCCATCCCCCCTGGCTGGGGGGTCCGGGGGCAACGCCCCTGAAGAAATTTTTTGGGGCTGTTTTCGCCAGCGGTTTTGCGGGCCCATGGTTTTGGGTATTCCGTGGTATTTTCCCATTGTATTTCCCTTATAAAAGAAAGACATTGTAATACGGCTAGGGTTGTTGATGTATTAGGTTTTATGCATTGTAAAGATATTTGAGATCAGGAGAGAGACTGTGAAACAGAGAAGAGGAAGTGCAGTGGTTGTGCTGCAGGTTGTATCCCTTCGACTTGCTGGACGGTAATAATAATAAGGACTGGCAAATTCAGTGTGGACATAGCCCAAGTTGGGTGAACCACGATATATCTGTGTCTCTCTTGTAATGTGTATGTGTGATTATATTTGCATTTCTGTTTATTGTTATTGCTCTGCGATCTTGTTTTTCTAACAATTGGTATTAGAGCCAAAGGTCTATTTGGCAGATAAACCCGCAGGAAGCTAGGGTTTCTGGTTCGAGTGGGAGCAATGGCAGAAGAAGGAAAGTTTAAGGTCGAGAAGTTTAACGGCCAAAACTTCGGGTTATGGAAGATGCAAATGGAGGACTATTTGTACTAGAAGGATCTATTCCTACCGTTGGGAGGAAAAGCAAAGCAGCCGACGACTATGAAGGACGAAGAATGGGTGGTTCTTGACAGAAAGGCTCTGGGAACAATACGGTTGAGCTTGACTTCGTCGGTGGCTTTCAATATCTCAAAAGAAACGAAAACAGAGGGTTTGATGAAAGCATTGGGTAAGCTGTATGAAAAACCCTCGACTTCCAACAAGGCATTTCTAATAAAGCGTTTATTTAATATGAAGATGTCTGAAGGTGGATTTGTTACTGATCATTTAAATGAGTTTAATACGGTTACAAATCAGCTAAGTTCTGTAAGTGTGAACTTTGATGATGAGGTTAGGGCTCTTCTAATCTTGTGTTCATTGCCAGAAAGTTGGAATAGCTTGGTCATGGCTGTAAGTAACTCTGTCTCTGGTTCACACACCTTGAAATTTGATGATGTTATTGGTGTTATTCTTAGCGAGGAAATGCGAAGAAAAAGCACAGGTGAGACATCAGGTAATGCGTTGACCATGGAGAGCAGAGGAAGACAAAAGGAGAGAGGAAAGAGCCAAGGTAATCGTCGAAAGTCTAAAATGGGCAGATCCAAGTCCAGACTGGGAAAGATAGAGTGCTGGAACTGTGGAAAGAAAGGACATCTGAAGAAAGACTGCAAATCTCTAAAGAAGAAAGGAGATGCACAGAAGGAAACTACCCAGGAAGCAAATGTAGCAGGTGATGTGTTACAAGATGCTTTGATTCTTACATTAGATAATACTAGTGATTATTGGGTAGTAGATTCAGGAGCTTCATGTCATGCTACACCCCATAGGAAATACTTTCATGAGTATGTTCCTGACGACTTTGGACATGTTTTATTGGGTGATGATGAGCCATATAAAATTGTTGGAATGGGTAAGGTATGGATAAAAGTTAAGAATGGAACTGATTGGTTGTTGAAAGATGTTAGGCATATTCCTGCTATGAAAAGAAATCTGATCTCAACAGGGCAGTTGGGAGATGGCGGCTGTCTATCTACGTTCGGAGAAAAGTGGTGGAAGATCACTAAAGGATCAATGGTGATAGCAAAAGGAGACAGAGTAGGTACGTTGTATTTGTGTCCTCATAATACTGACCATTCTATCTCTTTAGCTTCCACAGGAACAGATACAGCATTGTGGCATCATAGGCTTGGCCACATGAGTGAGAAGGGGATGCAGATTCTCCACTCAAGGAAGTTGCTGCCGGATTTGAAGCAGGTAAGTTTGGAATTCTGTGAAAACTGTGTTTATGGAAAACAGAAGAGAGTCAGATTTCTCAGGGTTGGGAAACAGAAGAAGAATGAAAAATTAGAGCTTGTGCATAGATGTATGGGGACCGGCTCAGGTACAATCTCTTGGTGGCTCTCATTATTATGTTACATTTATTGATGATGCAACTAGAAAAACTTGGGTTTATTGCATTAGACAGAAATCTGATGTGTTTGCTACTTTTAAGAAGTGGAAAGCTAGGGTTGAGAATGAGACAGAAAAAATATTGAAGTGTCTCAGATCTGATAATGGAGGTGAGTACTGCGGCAAGGAGTTTAATAGTTACTGTTCATACCATGGGATTCGTAGAGAGAAGACAGTCCCAGGAACACCACAGGAAAATGGTGTGTCAGAAAGGATGAACAGAACGATCATGGAGCGTGCAAGGTGTATGCGACTGCATGCAGGGTTGCCCTTACAGTTTTGGGAGGATGCTGTAAATACTGCTGTTTATTTAATAAACAGAGGACCTTCAAGTGCTTTGGATGGTGGTATTCCAGAGGAAGCATGGACAGATAAACAGGTAAACTACTCATTTTTTAGAACGTTTGGTTGTGAAGCATTTGTCCATATTGATAAAGAAAATAGAACAAAGCTTGAAGCTAAATCCAAGAAATGTACCTTTATTGGATATGGGGTTGATGAATTTGGTTATCGTTTATGGGATTATGAAAATAACAAAATCATCAGGAGTAGAGATGTGATATTCAATGAAAAGGTCATGTATAAAGATCAGTTGCAGGGAAAGAAACAGGAAAAGGAAAGCACAGAGTACATAGTGCTTGATGAAGTTAAAGAAAATGAAGTTCCGAAGGTGCCAGAAAATCAAGAGCAGCAGCAGGTACCTGAAACTCCTGCAACTGTAAGAAGATCTACCAGGTTAAGTAGACTCCCTGAACGATACTCTCCTTCAATGTATTATTTATTGATGACTGATTCTGGTGAACCAGAATGTTATGAAGAAGCAATGTAGGTGGAAACTAGAAAGAAGTGGGAGCAAGGCATGAATGAGGAGATGGACTCATTGGTAGGAAACCAGACTTGGGATTTGGCTAAGTTGCATGCTGGTAAAAGAGCATTGCAAAACAAATGGATTTACAGGTTGAAGGAAGAAGAAGGAGGTAAGAAGCGGTACAAGGCCAGACTTATTGTAAAGGGGTTTGCACAGAAGAAAGGTATAGATTTTGATGAAATATTTTCTCCTGTTGTTAAGATGACTTCAATTAGGACTATCTTAAGTCTAGTGGCGGTCGAAGATTTGCATCTTGAACAGTTAGATGTAAAAACAGCCTTCCTCCATGGGGATTTGGAGGAAGAAATATATATGCAGCAGCCACAAGGATATGAGGTCAAAGGTAAGGAGGATCTGGTATGCAGGTTGAAAAATAGCTTCTATGGCTTGAAGCAAGCTCCAAGGCAGTGGTATCTAAAGCTTGACAGGTTTATGACAGAACAAGGTTATAGTAGATGTCATTCTGACCACTGTGTTTATTTCAAGAAGCTAGACAATGGAAGATATATTATCTTGTTATTGTATGTGGATGACATGCTTGTTGCAGGGTCTGACATGCAGGATATAAATGTACTCAAAAGGAAGCTAGCTAATTCATTTGCGATGAAGGATTTTGGTGCTGCAAAGCAAATCCTTGGTATGAGAATAACAAGAGACATGAAAAATCGCAAACTGACATTGTCTCAAAGTGAGTACATACAAAAGGTGTTGGAGAGGTTCAGAATGCAGAATGCAAAACCTGTAAGTACACCTTTGGCTAACCATTTCAGTCTAAGTAAGGAAATGTGTCCCAAGACACAAGAAGAGACAGATTATATGTCCAAGATTCCCTATCAATCAGCAGTTGGCAGTTTGATGTATGCCATGGTGTGCACAAGACCAGATATTGCACATGCAGTGGGAGTTGTGAGCAGATATATGAACAATCCAGGTAAAGAACATTGGAAGGCAATACAGTGGATTCTCAGGTACTTGAGAGGTACTACTACTGAGGCATTATGTTTTGGAGGTTCAGACACTGTTCTACAGGAATATGTTGATGCAGATATGGCAGGTGACAAGGATAGCAGGAGGAGTACCACAGGGTATGTGTTTACTGTAGGTGGAACAGTAGTAAGCTGGATTTCGAAACTACAGAAGGTTGTTGCACTTTCAACAACAGAAGCAGAGTATGTTGCCATTACAGAGGCTAGTAAAGAGATGACTTGGTTGCAGAGGTTTATGGAGGAAGTGGGTAAGAAGCAGAAGGATAGCAGATTGTATAGTGACAGCCAGAGTGCCATTCACCTTGCAAAGAACTCAGCATTCCATTCCAGGACTAAACATATACAACTCAAGTACCATTTCATACGCTCTGTTCTGGAAGATGAACTGTTAAAGTTGGAAAAGATACATACTAGCCAGAATCCTGCAGACATGTTCACAAAGGTAGTGACCAGAGAGAAACTGAGTTCGTGCTCGGTTTCAGTTGGCCTTCTAGCATGAAGGTGAAGAGGAGAAATTTTCCAAGTCCAAGTCTAGCAAGTGCAGCAGCGATGGAGTTACTGTGATCAGTCTCCAAGTGGGAGATTGTTGGTTGTGGAGCCAGATCTTCTAGTCTCATAGATGATATTGTATCAGCCGTGTTTGTACCCCAGTTCTATATGATATGTAGGTGGACTGTACACTCACCCCAGCGGGGGGGTGTGGGGGGGCATCGCCCCCCCACGGGGTTCCAGGGGGGCCCATCCCCCCTGGCTGGGGGGTCCAGGGGCAGCGGCCCCGAAGAAATTTTTTGGGGCTGTTTTCGCCAGCTGTTTTGCGGGCCCATGGTTTTGGGTATTCTGTGGTATTTTCCCATTGTATTTCCCTTATAAAAGAAAGACATTGTAATACGGCTAGGGTTGTTGATGTATTAGGTTTTATGCATTGTAAAGATCTTTGAGATCAGGAGAGAGACTGTGAAACAGAGAAGAGGAAGTGCAGCGGTTGTGCTGCAGGTTGTATCCCTTCGACTTGCTGGACGGTAATAATAATAAGGACTGGCAAATTCAGTGTGGACGTAGCCCAAGTTGGGTGAACCACGATATATCTGTGTCTCTCTTGTAATGTGTATGTGCGATTATATTTGCATTTCTGTTTATTGTTATTGCTCTGCGATCTTGTTTTTCTAACAACGGGTAATTAGGAAGTAGGAGAGTCAGGAAACAGGAAGGGTGAGACTCAAAGTCGTAGCAGGGAAATGATGCATAGAGGAAACACACCTCCGCAGTGGAACCCTTACGCAACAAGGCTTTTAGACGAGCATCATAATTGCTCGGGAGGGTGAAGAGTTTAATAACCTGAGAGCCATTAGATTTCATGAGCAGAGAAGGACGGGTCCCATTACTCTGTGGCATGGGAGGCATCAATGCTGGAGCTTGAGGCAGAGAGGACCAGACCTCTCGCACGCAGGAAATGTCAAGCCGCTGGAGCGAAAGGAGGCTCCGGACAGTCGAGTTGGTGGAGGAGTTATACTGCATCATGGGGCACGTGGAGAGCTGAGGGTGCAGAGGTGGCACTGCAAGGCGTATGGGCAAGCACGTGGGGAGGTGCATGAGCCGTTTCCTCAGTATGCATGCTGGCAAGCGTGTGGCCACTGATGGGAGCATTACCTAGCGTCGAGCTGGCAGGCACATGGCCACTGCATGTGGAGCTTATTACAGTGGTGGTAGTGTCATGATGCACCCGCTGTGGAGTTAGTTATGATGGATACTTATATTGCAATTAATAATCTTGTGATTCTCAATTTTGATTTGGTTAAGTGGATGAGAAATAAGTTTTCAAATGTTTATATGCACCATTGAGAATAGTAATAAATGTAGTACATAGTGATTCTCAATTTTGATTTGGTTAAGTGGATGAAAAATAAGTTTTCAAAGGTTTATATTCACCATTGAGAATGGTAATAAATGTAGTACATAAACTTTCAACGTGGTTGTTATATATATATTTTTTAAATAATATGGAATTATTTGGTTTTTTCTATAAAGTTATTGTATATTAAATATATATAAAATAAATTAGTTCACATGAATACTACCAATCATTCATTTTATTGAAAACAAATTCACACCAATATAAATAAAGTTAAAAACTAACACTTAAAAAAGATAAAGATAAATGCAAGTGAGAGGGAAAGAAGATAAATGTCTCATATCACTAAAACTTTTTTTTTATAAATAACACTCCAACAAAATCTAACACTTAAAAAAGATAAATGCAAGTGAGAGGGAAAGAAGATAAATGTCTCATATCACTAAAACCTTTTTTTTTTTTAAATAACAATCCAACAAAACACACTAAATAAAATAAAATCAAAATAAAACTAACATAAGCTTAAAAATGATTATTCTTTCCTTCCTTATTTACCTTCCTTTTGAAAATTATTATTCTTTCCTTCCTTATTTACCTTCCCCTTTCCGACCTTATTTACCTTCCAAAATGAAAAGGGAAAAATATATATATAAAAAATGAAAAATTATAATAGTTCAAACTAAACTTGGAATTGACACCCCTTCATAAATACTACCAATTAATTATAATGAAATATAATTAACGAACTTAATATTATATTCACAATAAACTTACCTTCACCTTGATTGTATTTCAATGTTTAAACAATTTATTTAAAATTAAAAAAAAATCAATATTTAAACATTTTATTTTAAATTAAAAAAATAATTATAAAAGATATTTTAAAAATATATATAACATTAAAACTAATTTATTTTAAAATATTATAATTCATTAACATAAGTATATATTGCCTCATATGCGGGTGGATAAATGGAACATGGGCCACATGCAATAAGGTATGTGGTGAGTAGTGGACGAGAGGAGGTGTCGGATGTCGGAGCAACATCTAGCAGCGGGAGGGAAGAATAAATGACATGCATGTGAGGGGGTGGAGTTATGAGGTTAAGGGAGAACGAGGGTTGCATCATTTAAATGGACGTGACAGCCTGGGGGAAGATAACAACGACATAATGGTGTGGTTATGGAGGAATGTTCGGGTAATGAATGATAGGTATTTTGAAAGCATGGGAGCCAGTGGCGACGAGGTAGATGAGGGACGCAGTGTAAGTGAGGTCATTAAGCTTGGAATTAATGTTAGTGCATGTGTCATGATGAAGGAATTGAATGTAGGTAATGGTGGAGTGGTTTTAAGAAGGGATTTAATGGTCGAGGATACGCAGGATGAGATGCGGAGATGCATTGAGGATTTGTTGGTGCAAAGGAGGCTTGATGCACTAGCAGTTTGGAAGTTGGCGATGGCTCCTCGCTAGTTGATGTGGAGCTGTTGTGGGGGGTGAGGTCGAAGCGAGCGGAGGGTGGAGGAAGGCGACCAAGGGTAGGATTTTATGGAGGGTATCCCCCCTCATGTTGACGACACAATATCGATTATGGAAGACGAGGAGATGCAGGCGAGGATGGAGGAACAGGGCACGTCTGTGATGTTGAGTCCTTACTGGGTAATGAGGAAATTACTAGCTAAAACTATGATGGAAAGGGAGAGTTTTGGCGACCTGGTAACTCAGATTATTAGCAATTTGAAGGAGGACCTGTTAAGGAATCTAGTGGAGATGGAGGGTTTCCTAGACCTCGCAAAGGTTATGTTCTGTCGATGCTCGGTGCACGTTGATTCTCCTATGATGGTTCCTGTCCAGCCAACGTCGGTTCACGTGGAGAACTCTCCAGATGATGGGACACCTCCAACGACGGGCAAGGGGTAATGTTGGTGGCCTTTTCTGTTTTGTTTTGGTCTTTTGTCGATCAGGGTGGTGTATTTTGTTCCTGGTTGTCATTGTAAGGGCTTAGCGCTAGGGGTATGGGATAGTTTTGTCATGGCCTTGCACCGAGTTTACGGGGTTAGGTGTGTGGAAAGACTCTGATCTGTAAGGGAAGTTTTTTTGGTTTTCTGCTCAGAGCGACTGGTATGTTATGTAATGGGAAGGGAAGTATAACCGATTCGGGGGGATCTGGATAACAATTGGTCTGATTCTCAGAAAAGCCTTTTTTGTAACATTATGTACAATTCATTTTTATTAGTAATTAAAGGCATTAGTATCTTACACACAAAAAAAACATAAGTACATACAAAACAATATCCATAAGGTTATCCAATGCATCCATCCGAAATCCCAGTCAAGCAACTCTTCTATACTCTAAAATCTACTATTATTTTTTTAATTTATTTATTTTTAAAATAAAATTATACGCATTAAGCATTTATTTTTAAGATTTTATTCTATGTAATTTATTTTAAATAATACTATTATTACATAATGTTAAGTAATAAATTATAAGTTTAATTTATAAAAAAAAGTTTTTTAATATTCTATAAATTTTTATAAAAGTAAATTAAAATTATTTATATATATGGAATAAATATCAAATTTTAATTAATAACAAGATTGCATAGTTTGAGTGGGTTTAACGATTGATAATATGTGTTTTTTCTTAGGAGATTATAGGTTAAAATTTGAAGAGAGTAGGGTATGTACACATTCGTAAAATTTAATAATCAAATTGTTTTGCGAAGATAAAATGAGAAGGAAATATAATGAAAATTAAGAAATAAAGATGAAATAATAATATAAATAAAAAATATTTCAATTTTATTATTAAAAATATTATGGATACTTATATTAAGAAAGATAAATTAATATAACGTCAAATAAGTTTGACTAATAAAGAAAATGGATAAAGAGGTAAAGTTCAAATAAGAAACAAAGATTGGAGTATGAATTTTTAAGAAATTTAAGAATAAAGGGACTTAATAATGGGTCCAAATGAAGAGATAATTAAGGACTTATTGAGAAGAGTACGAGAAAATATTCAAATTTTTTTAGAAGAGGATAAGAATAAATAAAAAGGGAAATAATGAAATGAGAATTAGTAATTGAGGAGTAGCAAAGGGTAATAAAGAGATAACTAATTATGGTGTTTTGTAATGTTTTCATTCAAATAAATCTTAAAAGAGAAAATTTCACCAATCTACTAGTTTCCTAGGTTGGGGTGGAAACATTAGGATTTTGAATAAGGGAGCTAATAAACCCTAAATGGATATTATCTTGACATAAATATATTAAAAGGAGCTAAATAAATATTTATGATAGGAAAATAAGGTGGAACTTGGTCATGGAGACACATTGGTGGTGTGGGACCCACACAAAGCTAAATTCCTCATGCCACATGGCATCCTATTCTTACCCTTTCAAATCCAAGGTGGAGTCTAATTTTCTTGGGGAGTTGGAAGGTCAATATACTTAGCATGACTCAATGAAGGTCGAATTGGAGTGGAAGAGTAACTCCCATGGAAGAGGAAGAGGCATTTGAGAGAAATTGAGACACTTGGGCTAGATTCCCTAGCTTCTATGACAACAATGATGATGAAGATGCTATGACACTTATGATGCAAATTAGACCTGATTGCTGACATCTGACATTTATGACGTGTCAGGGCTAAAAATAGCCTCCAAGAGGGAGCACAAGGGAGTTAGGGTAGCCAAAGAGTCATTCATTCGAATTGAGTGAAGGAGGAGGCTAGGAATGAAGGGACGAGTGACACACATTGGAATCTCTTCCCAATTTGAGTTAACATGAAGCTCATGGATGGAATTCGAGCTAAGGAGGTATTTGGAAGTTTACAAAAGTCAAGAACAAATAAGGAGAGTATATTTTGATCATTTCTCATTTTGCATATTGGAGAGCATAGCTTGTCCATGCTTGTGGAGTGTTTACTCTACTTGTCTTAGTACCAATTTCGATGGTGAAAGATTCCCATCCTAATTGGAAATTGGAGAGGCCATTCATACCTTTCATTTGCGGCTACAATGGAGTCATTTTTTGCAGGTTGAAGCTATAGTTTTTCTCGTGAAATTCTCTTCTTCAACTTGTTTCCACACCTTTCTCACTTTTCTCTTCATATTTTGGCTCTCGGAGGAAGGGTGCACTTGGTGAGATGCTGATCTATTTGGGGGAGATCTTGTGGCCCCATTTATTTGTAATTTGATGTATTTAATCTATAATTTCTGTTCAGAAGATCCTTAGGTTGAAATACCAAGTGAAACTATGTCAAAATACCAAACAATGTCTAAATGGTGCCATTTTCCTCATATCTTGTTATGAAAGATTGAAGTTGCTTTATTTCGACTTGTATCAGTTCATCTCTGTAATATTTATGATGTATGGAGAGTCATTAATGTCTCAAATAAGTTTAATATACATTAACTAAGCCTTTGGAACATAAATCTCGAATTTCATAGCAAATGGTGGAGTTTTCCTATCATTTCCCCCTAGGTAAAGAAATGTCCACAAACCTCTGATTTATGGGAGTTGCAGAAGCCCTTAGAAACTGATTTATGATGCATTTGGGAGCCAATTGAAGTCCTTTTATAATTACATGTCTCTATTCTAAAATTTGGGAGGTTCGTACTGCGTTTGGAAATCCATTTTTGTCCCCTACCCTTGGGGGTTTTGAACCTCGAATTGACTAGTAAAATTCCCTATTTTTCCCTGATTGTAAATGAATGTTGCAGAAGTATTTTGAGAGTGTCCAAGCATCCATAAACCTCATTGTTATGTCTTAATACCTTCCAAACACATTCATACCCAATTTGGAAGCATTTGAGTCATTACTAGTCTAAGGGTCGAATTGGCCAACAATTGCAATTTTTTCAATTTTACCAAATTTATTAAAAAGGGACACTACAGGTGGTATCAGAGCATGGTCCTTGCACCTGTGCATTAGGACCATCCTTTGAAGAATAAATTGCAGCCATGTCTTACTATTATGATGAATCCTATGAGTACAATGCTTATGAGCAATATGAAGAAGAATGTGAATGGTATGAGGAAGAGGTGCCATCATGCAACACTTCTTACAATTTCATAAGGAATGAGGGTTATTATTATGACCTTGAATTTGATGAAGATGAGTGTGTCACACTACCAAAGGATAATTCTATGAATGAATTACAAAGATTGAGAGCAACATGTAAAACCTTGCTCCAACAATATCAGGCATATCTTGATGTGTACAAGGGAGATACACAAAAGGCCATTCCTTTTGAAGACTTTGTTGATTGGGTGTTTGAAAATAGGCCCAAAAATGAAGATGTGGAGTTAGTGAAGGAAGGTCTATGCCTTTCTTTCAAAAGGCCTTGGAGAGAAAATCATATGTGTGTAAGTGAAAAGAGTAGTGAAATATCTGAAGCTTCAGGGAATGCATGTATTTCCTACTTGAAGAGGGTTTTTGGGTTTTCTTCAAAAAGAGATTCCAAATATATTGATCTTAAGGAAGCCAAGGGGCAAAATGCATCAACTTGCTTGAAGGAGCGAAAGGAGGAGATCCATGAGACACCTAGTTCTGAAATAGGTGAAGTAGAAGAAGCAGTACAGGAAGATGAAAGTTTTTCTCTTTTGAGGGATGTGCATGATCCTACCCTTACGGAGCCTACAAATGATGACACTTTTGCATATTTTGATCATTTGGGTGAGTTGGTTCATTCTCCTACATCTTACACTTCCCTATTTTGCAGCATTCATCCTAATGAAGTATGGGTGAAATTTTTCTTTTTGATGGTGCCACATGAGGAGTGTGAAACTCATACCTCTCCTTTTGATGATGACATGAATAGAGCACCTCATTATTTACATATCTTCATGGATGCACTTATGATGTTCAATTGAGTCACTTGAAGACTCATGATTTTCCTTGCTCCTTGCTTAGTTCAATTGATGTTGGAGGAACTTCAATAACTACTTGGGTGAAGAGATATATGATTGGAGAAAATATTTATTGGAATCAACATCCATTGTTATTTCTTGATGATACACATATCCATGGATGCATAAATGGTACTTATGTGAGCCCCTTGAAGGCTCGTTGTTTTCTTTGATCCCTACTTGGTTCAGATTTTAATGGAGATGATTCATTCACTTCTTGGATGAAAGAACACAGGGATGATTATTTTGATGCATCCTACATATTTTTGGAGCAGCATTATAGGACATGGGATCCTCACCTATGCCATCGGATCAGATTTGATTGGTCACTTGATGCTTGTATGCACTTGGCAAATGGTGGTCTACTTGCTTGGAGGTATACGCACTTTCATGACTCTTTGATGAGGCACCTCCTTGATGTACATTTTTATTATGTTGCTATGTACTTTGATGATCTATCTTTTGTAATTATGATGATTGGAAGAATGCATACAAGGAAATGGGATGCAGGAATTCTCTTGCCTAATGGTATGGGTTGGAGAGCACTCCTAATTGTTGGAGTGCAATACAAGCAATGGGACCCTGGAATAATTTTTAGTCTCATTGGTTCCAAAAAAAATTTGGGAAATAAAGTTTTGGAAGCAAAGTTTTCGAAAGGAAGCAGGTTCTTCAACATCCATGTTCGAAATTTCTTGAGGACAAGCAATCTTGGGTGGGGAGGACTGTAATGTCCCCATTCAAATAAATCTCAAAAGAGAAAATTCGACCAATTTACTAGTTTCCTAGGTTGGGGTGGAAACATTGGGATTTTGAATAAGGGAGCTAATAAACCCCAAATGGACATTATATTGACATAAATATATTAAAATGGGTTAAATAAATATTTATGATAGGAAAATAAGGTGGAACTTGGTCATGGAGACACATTGGTGATGTGGGACCCACATAAAGCTAGATTCCTCATGCCACATGGCATCCTATTCTCACCCATTCGAATCCAAGGTAGAGTCTAATGTTTTGGGGGATTTGGAAGGTCAATATACTTGGCATGACTCAATGAAGGTCGAATTGGAGTGGAAGAGTAACTCCCATGGAAGAGGAAGAGGCATTTGAGAGAAATTGAGACGCTTGGGCTAGATTCCCTAGCTTCTATGACAACAATGATGAAGATGCTATGACACCTATGACACTAATCAAACCTGATTGCTGACATCTGACATATATGAGATGTCAGGGCTAAAAATAGTCTCCAAGAGGGCGCACAAGGGATTTAGGGCAGCCAAAGAGTCATCCATTCGAATTGAGTGAAGGAGGAGGCTAGGAATGGAGGGACAAGTGGCACACATTGGAATCTCTTCCCAATTCGAGTTGGCATGAAGCTCATGGATGGAATTAGAGATAAGGAGTATTTGGAAGTTTACAAAAGTAAAGAACAAATAAGGAGAGTGGCTTTTGATCATTTCTCATTTTGTATATTGGAGAGCATAGCTTGTCCATGCTTGTGGAGTGTTTACTCTACTTGCCTTAGTACCAATTTCGAGGGTGAAAGATTCCCATCCTAATTGGAAATTGGAGAGGCCATTCAGAATTTTCATTTGGAGATACAATGGAGTCATTTGTTGCAGTTTGAAGCTACATGGATGCTCGTGACATTCTCTTTTTCAACTTGTTTCCACACCTTTCTCACTTTTCTCTTCATATTTTGGCTCTTGGAGGAAGGGCACACTTGGTGAGATGATGATCTATTTGGGGGAGCTCTTGTGGCTCCATTTATTTGTAATCCGATGTATTTACTCTATATTTTCTGCTCAGAAGATCCTCAGGTCGAAATACCAAGTGAAACTATGTCAAAATACCAAACAATGTCTAAATGGTGCCATTTTCCTCATATCTTGTTATGAAAGCTTGAAGTTGCTTTATTTCGACTTGTATCAGTTCATCTATGTAATATTTATGATGTATGGAGAGTAATTAATGTCCTGAATAAGTTTAATATACATTACCTAAGCCTTTGGAACACAAATCTCGAATTTCATAGCAAATGGTGAAGTTTTCCTATCATTTCCCCCTAGGTGAAGACATGTCCACAAACCTCTGATTTATGGGAGTTGCAGAAGCCCTTAGAAACTGATTTATGATGCATTTGGGAGCCAATTGAAGTCCTTTTATAATTACATGTCTCTATTCTAAAATTTGGGAGGTTCGTACTGCGTTTGGAAATCCATTTTTGTCCCCTACCCTTGGGGGTTTTGAACCTCGAATTGACTAGTAAAATTCCCTATTTTTCCCTGATTGTAAATGAATGTTGCAGAAGTATTTTGAGAGTGTCCAAGCATCCATAAACCTCATTGTTATGTCTTAATACCTTCCAAACACATTCATACCCAATTTGGAAGCATTTGGAAGCATTTGAGTCATTACTAGTCTAAGGGTCGAATTGGACAACAATTGCAATTTTTCCAATTTTACCAAATTTATTAAAAAGGAACACTACATGCCTAGTTTCAAGATAAATTTTGAAAACCAGACATAAAACATAAAAAATTATCATTCCATAAGAGGCATTCATTATCCATGTTTTACATTTACTCCCTTCGCATGTTGCATGTTAGTTAGAGAGATGATTCTTTTTAAAAAATTTATGATGATTCAAATCGATTTTAAGGGGTTAGTTATAATAGATATTTATAATATAATTAATAATTTTGTTATTCTTAATTTTGATTTTGATTGAAAAATAAGTTTTCAAAAATTGAAAATTATAATAAATGTATCACATAGTATTTCAACTTGGTACACTAAACCTTTAAAAGAACAATATGGAAGTATTTTGGATATTTAAAGTTATTGTATAAAAGTAACGAAAACTATAATAAATGTAGCACATAGACTTTCAACATGGTTGCTACACTAAACCTTTAAAAGAATAATATGGAAGTATTTTGGATATTTAAAGTTATTGTATATGAAGTATATATAGAAATAAAATTTAGTTCACGTGAACACTATCAATCATTCTTTTATTTTATTGAAACAAATTCATACAAATCAAAACAAAACTAACATGACCAATTAAACAACACAAATGAGAGGGAAAGAAAGTAGATGTCTCATATCACTATGAAAGTTTTTGCAAATGACCATTCAACAAAATGCACTAAATGCAACAAAACCAATTACATATAAATAAATAGAACAAACCAATTACATGTAAAGCCTCAACAGCTAGCTCAATTGGTTGGCCCTAGTTGACAAGTTGTTTCTAGGCCAGAGGTTATAGATTCAATTTCTAAACTCATTGGTGTATGGCTCTTCCACTGGGTAAATGACTTTTCAAGGTTAAAATGCCACTTCAGGCCAGAGCTTAGAGGTTTAATTTCTAAACTCATTGGTGTCTGGCTCTTCCATTGGGTAAATGACTTTTCAAGGTTAAAATGCCACTTGATTGTAGAGGTTTTCTTAATAAAATATAATTAACGAACTTAATATTATATTAGAACCTAGGAAAGCACTGCACATGCCACATATTTTTATCTTGTGCGCTAGAGTATTGTGCATGCGAACCTTTCTAATGTGACAAGAGCGTGCAACAAAGTTGATTGTAATTGAATTGTAAATGTTGTGATTGTATATATGTAAAAGGAATAAGAATTTAAATATAAAATTTGAAAGTCAAAGATTAACTTACACTTTAAATAATTAGGGATCGGATGATTTGAAATTTGAGAAAGAATGTGATACTTATTAGATATGAATAAGAGGCATGGAATGTCTCATAGAGATGAGTTTAGGGATTGGATGATTTGAAATTGAGAGAGAATGTGATACTTATAAGATAGGGATAAGAGTCTTGGGGTTGTTTAATATGGATTTTTTAATATTGTGGCTTTTTAGGATGTAGATATGGATAAGAGGCTTAGGGTTGTTTAATATGGATTTTCTAATATTGTGGCTTTTTAGGACGTTATTGATTGTGGATATTTATGAAATTTTGTTTTGTTTTGTTATATTTTGTTGAGAATGTTTAATTTTGGTTTTGCATAATGGTAATTGAATGTTTTTTTAAGATGAACATAATTTCTTTGATTTATTTAAATATGAATTTCCAATTGCTTAATGATGTTTCAAGTTGGACCTTACTTAATAGCATTATTGAAAATTCCATTATGTTTGGGTTTAATTTTGTCTCCCCTAATTTGAGCATGAGGTTTTTATTTTGCATTAACAATTGGTTTTATTATGAGGATTAATATAATTCTACAAAGATTAAAAATAATATCATGAAGATCTTTAAGACAATACACCCAAGTTTAACTTCAGAGAAAGGATATTGAATGTGTGTGGAATGAACTAAGAAGATTGAGTATAGATACTAGAAAAGAATGTATATCAAATCAACATGATTTTTTTTCAAACAATTCTTCAATGTGTTTGAGTGATTAGTGAGATAGAAAGAGAAAAGAGGAACCCAAAGACCAACAATACCAGAACTTGGGGACGAAGAAAAGTAGAAAAGGTGAAAAAATTAGATGAAAATTAGGCACTCATTATGAATTTCTTGTTCTTGCATATATTATAGGGGTACATATTATAATTCACAAGCTCTTATTTCACTTATTTTAGTAAATGAAAATAAGACTTTCTAAAAGCACTTAGTGGTTGCATGATAAAGGAGATACCCATTGTAGATATAAATGTTGATGGTGGAATTAATGCTTAAAAATATGGAGGTTTAGTAAAATCTTGCACAATGGGGTTTGTGGGAAATCTTGATTGATGGAGGAGGAGGACGAAATGAGAAAATAAGAGAAGGATATAGAGACAACAACGAAGGAGAGAACTGACCATGCAAAACTTTCTGTCGCCGCTAGAGAGGTTGTGTTGGAAGTACACTTAGATGACTTAAGGAAAAGGGGATACATATTCATTAGTGATAACATAGATAATGTTGAATGCATTGGCCTATAGATCAATGTTAAGGAGGACTTGCAGAGGATGGTGTATCCAACACCTGCATACAATAAATGTTACAAAGACAAAAAAGAGTTTTTTCTTGTAGAGAGGAAGTAGAAGATGCTAGTTTGTATAGAGAAGCTATCATATGTTAGGAAATGATTTAGAAATTTAGGATCATTCAAAAATAAGATTCCTTTTATTAGAGATAGAAATTGGAAATGATAGATTATAATCCAATTAGTAATGAGAGTAGCCATTAAATCTTTGTCATAGCTGAGTTTAAGTGAAGATTGTAATCTCGATGAAGTACTAACTAGATCAACAGTTGATAAAGCATAATGATTCTCTCTTCCAAGACCTCCCCTTGTACCCAATGAAATTTAAGTAAGCACAAATTTAGTTGACAGAGAAGAACAAACACTAAAACTAAGGTAGGCGATAGAAATATAGCTAGAATATAGAGTTTTAATTTTAGAAACATTACAACAACAATACAAGTTTAAGTGTTAGAATACCTTTGCACTATAGCATAAGGAAGGATGATGACTAGTTAGAAACCACTTTCATAGACCATGTGTTACAATGGTATATGGAATACATAAGATTAATGTCACAAATAGTTAGAACATTGGATGAATATATAAGGAAGGATTTGATTAAAGAATTCTATAAACCTAACCTATAGAAATAAACTATATAATAGAGTTTAAACAAAACAAATGACATCATGGAGAATCAATTTGGGATTATGACCAACTCTTTAAAGATCTATTGATTAAATTAGCATTTCAATTTCAAGATGTTCGTCACAAAGAGTGGTTCTTTGGAGGATTACTACCACATTTTTTGGGTAGGTGCTTATGGTTAACACAAGCAAGAGACAACTCTCCTATATGAGATATTACAATGAGAATAAATGTATCGCATGCTACATAAGCTACCATTTTGCTAAGAAATCACAACTTTGGAGGTATCTATTCAACCAAATTCACCCAAGACTTGCACTTAACCCCATCCAAAAATATTGCCTCTCATATGTGGACATGGTAGTCAATTAGAGGTGAGCATGTCACTTGAGGGAATCAAACCTAGTGGGGGGAATGAAAACACCCTTGCTTACTAACCATGATATCCCCCATTAACAAATGCCACATATGAGAATTTTCCTTTTTAAATAAAATCCTTGCCAAAGACCACCACTACTCTACCTACTTAATTACAGAAGTCATTGAAATTGAAAAACACCCCAACAAAATCAATAAAGAAGATAACTTTGGTCTCAATCAATATTGGGCACCAATCATCATTCATAATCAAAATGACGCCCCCTGCCTAACAACAATTAAATACTATATTCAACTTCCTCCCCTCTTGAACCCACATTTTTCATTTTCCTCCAAAAGTCTCCTCTTCAAACACATTCTCCCCTCCATATCTCTCATATTTGATCTATAAATTGTCATGGATATTCCACTAGAATAGTTTGTCATAACAAATCTTACACGTTTATGCAAACTCTTTGTTATGTATGTTTTACTTAATATTAATATTTATTATTATTAGCGTAGCACTCAAAATACTGAAATAATTTAAGGTTGAAATAAAATAAGTTAAAATAAATACCACACCACATATGAACACAATACATACCTTGGAAAATCCAAAAATGGGAAAACCCAACTAGAAGGTGTGGACTATGCCTTGCTCTTTTCTTCTCAGATATGAAATTCACAAATACAAAGAGAGGTGAACTCATTATGTAGTTGACATTAACACTATCGCCTATAATGGCTTCTCTAGGGTCTTCTACTTCCTCTATTCTACTCCAATATCCCATTCCCTTTCGTTGCTAAATTATGGAACACTAAATCTACACAACAAGAGTGAAATCCCTTCCTTTCCTAATGGGCCATTATTTAAAATGTCTTGATGGCCATGTAGGGTTAGGGTTAGTATTTTTGCATGCCTCAACTCTTGATTAGGGTTAGGGTTTTGGACCCTCCAAAATATTCTTGAAATTCCACATGTGTGAGTAATGGGAGATGAAATGGTATCCACTCAGTACCATGGTGGTCAACAACACATGTCAACTTATGGGAGGCATAACTTCCTCATACAAATTTCAATTGAGGTGATCTTTTCATTGTTTGAAAGCTCTTGGTGTGTAGAACATCATTGAGCAGCTAGGTCTATGTCCACAATGTATGGCCTGAGAAAAAGGTCTTTTAATGCCCCAATTAGGATTCAAAAGTTTATAAACCCTAAATCACCAAAATAGGATTTGTCCTTGGAATGGACCCTACAAGCCAATAACTCTAATTTTTCCACCCAAAAGTTACTAAACATATATTAAAAATTATATAGTGATCCATTTCAGATCATTATTGATCTAACATACCACCATTTCCATCATTAACCTTGTTTCATCCAATCCTCATTTTAATCTCTCTTTTTGAACAAAATTATTAATTCAACAATTCTATCATATTATCAAAAACTATTTTTATGACATTAGAAATTCTTAACCATCCTACCCTATAACCTCCAAACCCAATATCCAAACACTCATATATCCACTAAAATCAACACCCCTCAAATATACCATACCATAATAATGATAATACTCAATCATAAAAAATCAACTCCACAGCCAACCCTAACAATAAAAAAATTCACATCCCATTCAATCACCCCATATTTCCTTAATTCCTTTAATGTGACAAGTTCATTGGCACCTAATTAGATAAGGTTATTTAAAGAACGTAAGAAATAGTTTAATGGTTTAACACATCTAAACATAACCAATAACATGCTCATATTTGAATCACTGAAAAGCCACACGTTCCAAACCTTCAAACAAAATATTAAAAGATATAAATTTCTTAACTCCTCGGCACACTAAGCAAGCAATAGAAAGAATTCCCAAACACATTCATACATATTATAAAATTGCACCTTTTCTCATTTGGAACCGTTATATATTTTTCAATTTCTTTCATTTTTCTTTCCCTCAAGATGAGTAGATGATTTGCTTGAAACTTTGGAAGTATAATATCCACACCATAGTCTTAAAATCCAAAAGGGCAATGATTTACACCCATAAAAACTTAAAACTTAATTTTAATTAAACGAAGGATCCAAACTCAAGTAGAAGAAGCAAAGATTGTGATGATGCTATAAGCAACAATAAGACGGCTTGCAACATCATTAACAAGATGAGCATAGGAATACAATTAGCTAACCACCCTTTCAAAATATTTACACGAGTTATCAAAGAGTTGGTGAGAAAATATGTGGTGTACATATGGGAGTGAAAACGATTAATAATATCACATGATACAATTACAATTAAACCAATATATATATATATATATTTCTTTTTGAGAAATCCAAATAAAATTGTGTAAGTAATTTGGATACAATCCACACATTTCTTATTTATTGTAAAAATACTGAATATTAACCAATACAACTTTTTGTAAATTTTGCAAATTTGTTGGACATGATAATAATTGTAAAGATTTGTTAATATTTTTTGAAAACATGAAAGATAATTTCCTAGTGTATGAATGAAATGATAATGGTGTGTAGAGAGGTATAGGTGCAAGAAGAGAAGGAGTGACAAGATGGGGAAATGTAGGCATAGGAGCATTAAGATTGCCTCCTACCCACTTCAACTTTAACTATGGTGGGGAACCTTGCAAGAAATTACACCACTCTAAAGGTTGCATGTGGATATTGTTATAATGTTGACCATACCACTAAGATTGTCCTATTTTGATAGAAAAATGGGAGGAAAATTGAAGGATAATGAATATGGTTATTTCAAAAGAAAGGAGTTACTAGGAGCAAAATATACCTACATTTAACATTATGACTAGAGGAGGTGCATAAAAAGTCAAATCACATAGTCATTTTTGCAATAAAATCTAGAAATAGTAACTAGGAGCACAATATTTGACCATATCAAAGAGAATAGTTCTTTTGTGAGGGAGTTAAAGCTATTCATAAGGATTTGATCAACAAAATATTAAGAGAAGATAAATGTAAGAAGCATCTCTAGAATAATAAGTAAGTTACTTCTTGAATGTTGTGTTAAATTGATCATACGATGATATCAAGAAGGTTGACAATAATTATAACAAGGTGAATGGCTACACTTAAAGAAACACATAAATAATGGCATTATCCATAAGAGAAATGTGAGGCACATTAATGAGAACAAGGCTAGAATAGGGAGGGATCTTAGAATGGATGCAATTGTTGGCCTTATGAATTAAAAGATGTAATTTTGGACTTGAGATCATATGTGAATATGTTTTTTTTTACCCAAGAAATCATGGGAGTTAATGGGGATAACTTAGTTGGTATTCTATATTATTCAAATTGAGACTTGCAAACTAATACAAAATAGAGTTAATGGGATAACTTAGTTGGTATTCTATATTATTCAAATTGAGACTTGCAAACTAATACAAAATATACCCTACTGTTGAAGTTAAACCTAGATGGATTGAAAAATTATGTAGAATCTTGAAGTCACTAAGGATCCCTATCCTAATCTCCTCAAGATAGAGTGTGAGTTTGACAATGATGTAACACTAAACCTAAAGTAGAAGAGAATTCCATTCAAATCAAAGGGCTTTAGTGTGGTATCATCCCTTGATCACTCACTAGGCACAAGTTATAAAGAACCAATAGATGAAGATGTAGAAGATGAAACATTGGAGAACATATATAACATAACGATATGTTTAAATGACTATATCAACTCCGTAATGGATGAAGAACTGAGTTGGAGAAGCATATGCTCACATAATACCATCTTAGTAGTAGCAATGAGTGGATGGTAGAATGAATATCATCAAATATCAACAAGGAGGTGCATATTTGTAGACTAGGACATTTGGAACAAACTATGTGCAACTTTTAAATTTAAAGGGAAAGATCAAGTGAGTTGAGGAAGATTATAATTTTCATATTTAAATATAAGCATGAACTCTTAGGGATCCCAAAAAGATTTGTATTCTTAGACCACAAAAACATGGAGAATAAGAATGAAACATTATTTTGTATGGATATTGATGAAAATGAGGAAGACAACCTAGAGGATGAATTGAGACATTTAAAGATAAATGAAATAATTAGAGAGAGATCACAAATGAAGAAAATCCAACGAAATGTCGTATCTAAGGGAGACAAAATAGGTCAATATTGTGATTGAATATGTCCAAAGATGGCATTAATGTGACACCTTTGGGATCAATAAGTGGTTGAAAAAGTTGTAGAGATATTGCAAGAATATTATAACTTTTTTCCTAATGACTTTATTAAGATAAAGGGGATTGTTGGTTCTTTAGGAGAAATGGAAATTGAGATAAAATCTGGAGAAAAACAAATGAAGAGAGACCATAACGGATTTTTGGATAGAAGAAAATGTTCTTATGAAACATGATGAGTTTTATAAGGAACTTATAATAGGAAAAAAATGCTCTCGACAGGTGGCACACAGGCGGGAGCGAACACTTCCCAAAGCTCTGTTCAGTGCAAGAAAAGTCTCAGTGACCAGAAAATATAATATGGTTTGGGGTGGGAATAGGGCGAAAAACCTAGTCTCAAGGAAAAATATTCATGTTAGAGACCATTTATCGTGCGACAATGGTGATGAAGTGCAGGAAACAAGGTAAAACAGGTGGAGAGGTGATAGCCAAGCATATCAGGCAAAGAAGAGGCTAAAGAAGTGGAATCGTTGTCCAAGTGAACACTGGTTGACTATGGTATGGGATCTGGGTTTGGAGGAGCTTGTGGAATACAATATGACTGATTTAGTAGGAAAGTTCAATTATAACTCAATGAACAAAGGGGACATCATCAAATGGGTTGCACGAACATGGGCTCCCATCCTCGACTACACTCCAAAGGTTTCCATTCTGCCAAAAGGATGGTTTGGTTTCAAGTTTAAGGAAGAGGGGCATGCTACCCTAATTCTGGAAAGGATATGGATCAAGGGCTCAGGCATCCTTATGCTCCAACGTTGGATTTCGATCCGGAAAGAGATACCATTAATCTTAGACACCTATGGGTTTTACTCCCGGTATTTCCACTAGCTATGTGGAATCAAGGTGCTTTTGAAGTGGTCGGGAACATACTGGGTCATTTTCTGCATCTGGGCAAGGATGTCTTGAATGGGGTCGATAAGCGGATTGGGATAATATTAGTGGAAGTGGACATTACTTTGGGCCTCATTGATGAACTACATATTGAGTGGAGGGGGCGCCAACATACACAAATCATTGATTATTGGGGAATCCCCTTTAGGTGCTCACATTGTAAGGAATTCGGCCACCTATGGCGTCAGTGCAAGGGTTCTTCTGCGACTGTTGAAAGGACCCTTTCAGATGAAGAGGACACACTTTGGTCCTCTAAGGAGGGAAGTGACCGTGAGATGGAAATTACGGGTACCCTCGATGGATTCTTCAATCGAGCCTCTCCTTCAGGCTTGACTCCGTGTGATATTCTGGGTAAGCTTCAAGCTAATGATCCCTCTTTTTTACATTCTTTGAATGAGTTAGAAAAATATTTTATCATATCCTTAGATTTAAAAAAATATGAAAATGGTAGCCTATGTGTTGATGTGACCCACTCTCCTCCTCGAATGCTACACTTGGAAACACTTTAAGTGCCAGTGGGGACTCTTCCCAGTGCCGAGAGGCACTTGATAATTCCTTGCCTCCCTTTCTGAATCCTTCCTCCTGTGGCATGACTGGGATTGATGACCACTCTCGAAATGATACTATACATATATCGTCTGATAATGAGTCATATAATACTGATATTCTCAGTGGGGGGTTGTGTCATGTCTCGGTTCCATCTCCTTCAACAATTTTACTTACGAACCAACAAAGGGATTCTCAATTGGAGGTTTCAACATTGGGTGAGTCTCATGATATGGACTGTACCCCCCTTGATCAATTGACCAGGATACATGTGCCTTCCTATACTGAAATGGTTAAGAAGATGCCTTTGCCTACCTTTCAAAAAACCCGAGAAGTAGCCCCTGATTTCAGTACTCCAAAGAATGCTGATGGGAAAATTTTTGACTCCCTTGCAAAATAAAAAACTGATAAAGGGGTCAAGGAGGGGGCCTTGGTTCAATATTTCTCTTCGCCCAAAACTCGTAGTGCTCGAAAGCTCCTAGCCAAAGGAGATATTTCGAAGCATTCTGGGGACTCTTTGGATAAGAATGTTGATAACTCCTCTTCATACTCTAGGGCACTTTGAGATATTAAAGCCCTTGCGAGGGTTCAAAAATAATTTGTTTCTCACTGAACATAAGGGGAGTGGGGGGACTCCCCAAACAATTGGCCCTACAACGTGTCCTACAAATAACTCAACCCAATCTAGTGATGCTTTAAGAAACTATGGTTTCTGAAGAGAAAGATAGGAGCTTTTTTACCAAACTTAAACCTAACTGGAAAATGTGTGCCATTAGCGCTAATGGCCTCTCGGGGGGTCTCCTTGATGCTTGGAACCCTCAGGTGTTAAGTAATCTCTCATATAAATCTAGCGCGGGTATTCTTCTCCCGGGAAGGTTGGCGGGTTTTGACAAAGACCTAAATTTTCTAAACTGCTATGGTCCTTATATTAACAGGTAGTCTTTTTTGGAGACTGCTTGTGATGATCATCTTCTAAACTTGGAGAATATGATTTTTATAAGAGATTTAAATTTCACCTAGGATGCTTCGGAAGTCTGGGGGCTTCGTTCAAAATTAGACCCTTTGGGTCCTTTTTTCAGAACATTTTCTCCTCCAGAAATTTGATTGACATGAAACCGGCTCTGTTGGCCCCTACATGGAACAATGGTAGAAATGGCGAGGATTACATCTCGAAGAGGTTGGATCGAATCTTTATTGCAAAGAAATGGTTAGTTAAATTCTACAAGTATAGATCCTGGATCCAACATATTCGTATTAGTGATCATTTTCCAATTTTATTCTAGTTTGATACAAATGACATAAAACTTAGTTATCCTTTCAAATTCAATTCGACTTGGTTATCTGACTAGGATTATAAGAAGGAAGCTTCAGAGATATGGTCAAATTTGGATGTGGATGACGAACATTCTGTTATGGATAAATTGGTTAAAAAGTTAAAATGTCTCAAATCCTTCACTATCAGATGGGAAAAGCAAAAGAAGAAATCGTTGTTTCATGAATTATCTCAAGTGGAAAAAGAAATCGATAATATCCTCTCTGCTTCCCAATTCGGCCCTCTTCAAAATAGAGATTTTGACATTGCTTCCTCGGGGCTCTTAGGAGGTACTCTGACTGCTTGGAACCCCGATGTTGCTGATTTAAGGGCCTTTCAAACTTTTGCAGGTTTCATGGTGGAGGGGAATGTTAAAGGTTTGTCTCTGGTTATTTGAATATTAAACATATATGCCCCTTATTTGAACCAAAATATTTTTTGGGATCGTATTAATGCTTGTGGTATTCTGCAAGACCCGGATCTCATTCTGGCTAGAGATTTTAACTTTATGCTCTCTGCTGAAGAAACCTAGGGGGATGGAAGCGTGTTGGACCCGTTGGCTGACTATTTTGCCTACATTTTCTATGAAACCAAATTATTGGATATTGTGCCTAATATATTAGCTCCTACCTAGTCTAATGGAAGGTGTGGGAAAGCGGGGATAGCCAAAATACTTGATAGATTCTTCATGGCTGAGAACCTTTGTGACCTTGTGGGTAGGTATCGTTCTTGGGCTTATGCTGTGGGGTTTTCTGATCACAAAGCTATTACCTTACAATTTCATTTTGATAATAGATTTTATTCGTATCCTTTCAAATTCAACCCTATTTGATTGTAAGATACAACATTTTGTGATTTGGTCAGGGATGTTTGGGACTCTAGCTGCACAGTTTTCCAGGGTCCTCCTTTACTGTGTTTGACGAAGAAACTTTCTCGGCTTAGAAAGGAAGTCATAAAATGGGAAAGAGATAAGAAAATTGAGAACTCTAAACTTCTCTTGGAGATTGACAAAGAACTTCAAACTCTCTCTCTTACTGTGGATTATCAGTTGTTCGATCATAAAAGATTGGATATAATGGAGTCTTTAGAGGGTGATAGAAGGAATATTCTTGGGAAGTAGAGGAAACTTGGATGCAAATGAGTCATGCAATCTGATTCATGCAGGGGATAATAAAACAAGGTTTTTTCATCATTTTCCAAACTAGGGGCAGTTGATTAAATCAATATGGGAGATTGAAGACGATCAGGGTCATGTCATATGTGATAATACTCTTTTGAAAGATGAAGCAGTCAAGTATTTTAAGGATATTTACAGGACAAAAAATGCCAATAATCTGGAAATTCAGTTACAGATTATAAAAAAAATTCCTTGTTATTTTGATGAAGGGGATTTTCAGATTATTGGAGGGCCTATCACTGAAGCAGAGGTTTTGAAGACCCTTAAACTTTTTTCAAAAGACAAAAGTCCGGGCCCGGACGGGTGGAATGTAGAATTTTTTCTACATTTTTATAATTTTCTTGGTAAGGAGATTACTTCGGCTATTGATGATTCTCGATAGAAGGAACATATTTTGGGTAATTTAAATTCCACCTTCATCACCCTTATCCCAAAGAAAGACAAACTGACTGGTTTCTCCAATTATAGACCGATCTCTCTATGTAACCTTCTGTACAAAAACATATCCAAGGTCATCTATGAACATATTAAGCCTTATCTTGAAAGACATATCTCTGCAGAACAACTTGGATTCTTGCATAATCGACAAATCCTGGACGTGGTGGAAATAGCTCAAGAGGGTTTACACTCGGTTAATATGAAAAATTTGGATTCATTCATTTTGAAGATGGATCTTGTTAAGGCATATGATAGGTTAGATTGGTATTACCTAAGATTTATCCTTTTACAAACGATACTATCTGTGGATATTGTTGGTTGGATCATGTCTTGCGTGTGCTCGATGAGTTTTGTTGTTCTTATAAATGGCTCGCCTTCACCACACTTTAGAGGGGAAAGGGGACTCAGGCAGGGTTTCCCCTTGTCACCCTATATTTTTATTTTGGCCATCGAAGGGTTGAGTCTGCTGATTAATGAAGAGAGGAACGAGGGTGATATTAAAGGTATTAAAGTGGCAAATTCTCTTTCCATTACTCATCTTTTATTTGTAGACAACATGCTCTTATTTGGAAGGGGTAATATTTTAGAATGGTCTCATTTTAAAAGAATTATCAATACCTTTTGTGATGCTGCTGGTATGGAGATCATTGTTTGCAAATATTCTTTCCTTTATCAATGTCATGATCCAAGTTTGAAGGTCTAGATTGGTCTACTCTTACCGTACCAGATGAAGGAACTTGGGAGTGGACTCAAATATTTGGGGTATATCTTGAAGCCTAATGGTTATACCTTAGCTAACTGGCATTGGCTCATAAATAAAGTATAGAGGAGACTTAACACTTGGGATTATAAATTATTATCCTTGGGAGGTCGGCTCACCTTACTCTGCTCTGTGTTATAGAGTATACCGGTCTTTTGGTTCTCTCTTTTTATGGTTCCTCAAACTGTGATCACCAACCGAGAAATATTTTCTTCCAGTTTCTTTGGGCTAGAAGTGGAGGAACCTACAAGTTTCATCTTGCATCTTGGGCAGACCTATCTCGGACTAAACATTTAAATGGTTTGGGTATAAAATATTTACAGGATTTCAGTTTATCTCTGTGTGCAAAGTCCTTTTGGCGTAGTATTTATGATCCTAGATTATGGGGGAAAGTGGTGAGAGCAAAGTACTTCAGAAGAATGTCTCCAGTTTACTGGATTCACAATTGTAAAAAATATCCTCATGGCTCATAACTTTGGAGGAGCCTGTTGAAATTGTTCCCGATCATAAATCAATCCATTTGTTCGGCTGTGAGTCGGGGGACACAAGTTTATGTGGGCATTGATGCTATTGCAGGGCTTGGCCTAGATTATATGCTTTCCTCAGAACTTATCTTAGCTTTACAAAGACACAATATTCTTGTTCTGAAGCAGGTTGTCGTTCCTCAATCTAGTGGTTTTACTCAATGGCTCTCTGCATCGGATATCTTGTTGGATCCAGGACTTCACTCTGAATGGGAGAGGTATGTTAAAAATTTAATACAAGTTGGCATTACTCTGACTCACGAGGAAGATAAATTAATTTGTCTCACAACAAGTTGACTCGAATGGTTACTGCTAGCCTCGCTTATACTTGATTGATGGAGTCAGGTGCTGGCGTGGCTCCAAATTGGTAGTAAAAAAGGATATGGATGATTAAATGTCCTCTAAAAATAAGATTTTTTATATGTTTAGTGCTTCATAACAAGATCCTTACTTGGCAGAATATTACTAAGCATGGTTTCATTAGACTCGAATGCTGTTGTTTTTGTTTCACTGCCATGGAAGCGGTTGACACCTTTTTGTGAATTGTAGTTATTTCCAGGACCTATGGAGGGAGTTGGAACATTCTTATAAATTCCATTTTACTTGGGCCTATGACGCCTTTGAAGGGAACCTTAAACTCTGGTTCGATATCCATCATGTTGACCCAACACTTATCTGCTATACAGTGTGGGAGGTATGGAAAGCACGAAACCAGATAATTTTTCGGGATCATAAAGTCTCTACTCATATTATCTGCTCGCGGATCAATGTTTATGTCTCAGCTGATTGTACCCCTCTTCCTACGAAGAACCATATGTTTAAAAAAAAATTCTGAACTGGATCATTCCTTCCCCTTGGGATACTTTGATGGAGCAGGGATGATACTTAAACTCTCCCCTAATCACTTCTTACATCTTAATATGACAGCTGCCAGTGGGTCTAATACTAGAGCCAATCTCATTGAGCTTTGGGGGATGTTATGGTTATCTAGGCTTAAGGGGATTCAATCTCTTCATATATTTGGAGATTCTCTTTGTGTTATCAATTGGGCGAGTGGTAGAGTTGCATTACACTCTGTGGAGTTGGATGGTTGGTTGAAGCGTATTTACATGCTCATATTTTTTTTCTCTTCCATATCTTTCAATCATATTTTCAGAGCGCACAATATGGAATCGGATATTCTTTCAAAGAGATCGTTGGGCCCAATGGATGGCACTATATGTTTGGAGGAATTTAGAGATGGATCTCTGTTCAGTTTGGTCACTCTTCATTATTGTTGAATGTTGTATCCAGTGATATGTTGTCAGCGGTTATATTCATATTTTGGCCCTATGACAAGAACTTTTGTTAGTATTTGGTTGTTGCTAGGAAGGAAGCTATAGTTTTAATAGTCATGATGTTTTTGAGTGTTGTTATCATTAAAGGAGTTAGAATCTCACCTCCTTTGACAACTTGTATATTTTGACACAACTTTTCTCATAATAAAAGTTGTTTTTTTTCGGTGTGAAAAAAAAAATATTACAAATTCCAATAGTTTAGTTGATATTAATAGTCATATTGGAAGGAAGATGTGAATACCATATTACAAAATACAATAATCATTTAGTTAGTTGATATTAATAGTCATATGTGATCAAACTTGGTTAAATATGATGGGAGGAAGAAAACATCTAAAAAGAAAAAGAAAAAGCGTTTAAAGTGATTATATATATTAAAATTTGGAAAGAATTTTTAATAATTTATTTTAAAAATATTTTTTTTTTCAAAATTCTTTTACTTGGTGGTAGCGGCCTTTGGTTTGAGAAGCTATGATCCAGGGGCATCTATTTCGTCAAAATCGTCCAGGGATCGCATCCGGCCTGGACCACACCAGCCATCAACTTGGCTGGATTTTGGGGTGTCTCCTCCCAACTAGTTCACCCCTAAGAATAATTGAACCCGAACCACCTTACTAACGAGAGCCACAACTTAACTAAATGAATTAGCAGAACTTGACCAAAATTTTCAATATCCTAATTAATATTTTATATCCATTTTATTTATGTGAATATTATTTGACTTATTCCAATAATTTAATTAATATTAATAAACATAAGTGATTAAATTGGTTAATATGATTTGAGAAAGAAAACATATTAAAAAAAGAAAGAAAAAGTTTTGAGAGTGATTATATAAAAAAATTCAAAAAGTTAATTAATATTTCATATCCATTTTATTTATGTGAATACTATTTGACCTAGTGAAGTGATCGGGGTTAATATGATTTAAGAAATAAAACATATATAAAAAAAAGAAAGAGAAATGTTGAAAGTGATTATATATATATATGTATATCATTTTATTTACTTTTTATGTTTCTCTCTTTATAAAAGGTTTAGTCAAAATTTTTAAAATTTTAATTAATATGTGCTAGTCATTTATATACAAACAAAAAATCAAGATGTGCTAGCTATGCCTTCTTTGCAGTCAAAGTGCATCTTTTAGCATTAACACCACCTGCTCCACATTGCCTTCCCTCTCCCTGAGACGCCCCATCAAAATAGGCCCAAGGAACCAGACAATTTATTTCAATGGTTTAGCTATTCTTATTTTCTTTTCATTTATCTATTGTGGAAAATGCCTTAAGATACTTAAACTCTGCGATGCACATATGAATGTTGGAATATCTCTATCCTTAAACAAATTGTCATTTCTAGCCATCCAAATAAACCAATTGGTAATTACTGGGAGTGCTTTATAACATTTCATCTCCTTTTTATTACACCATTTCCTCAAACAATCTTCCACTGAATTTCCATCCTAGATATTCAAACCACTAATAGCCACTTCTATATCCTTCCATACCTGCTTCGTGAATTGACAATTGACAACTAGATGAAATATGATTTCCTTTACATCCTTGTACAAGTAACATCTCCCAGGCCCGATTTTGTTCCTTCATTGCAATAAATCCCATGTTAAAGCTTTGTTAGAAAGCATAAACCATAGAAATATTTTATGTTTCAAAGGACACTGAAACTTACATAACGATCTCCACCAGTAAACAGGTTCCCCCTGATCTTCAATCGTCATTAACACCTTACAACCTACTCTCAGAGTATACTTTCCATTTTTGGCTCCTAGCCATACCAATATATCCTTTCCTTCCTGCAAATTTAAATGACAATCCATTAATTGATTTATAAAGTCACTCCAAATCCTGCCATCCTCCCCTCTAAATCCCATTAATTCTACATTTTCCCACCCATGTCCCTGCAATATAGATCCTTTGCCAATTTGTATTTGGTTTAGATTATAGTAGCCCTCCTCACACAAAAATATGGTCATATGCTATGGAAGAATATGATTTAGTCCCTTTCCCACCCACGGATCTTCACCCAACCTCACACTTTTTCCATCACTCACCTTCCAAACCAACCCATTGCCAATTAAATGAAAAGTAAGCGATGTCGCTTTCCAAATGATAGACACATTCGAAATTGTTTTCATAGGCTTTTTAATCCAATCATTTATCAATCTAGGGGAAATATATTTCTATTTTACCACTTAAACCCAAATTCCACCTTAGAAATAAGTCTCCAAATACTCTTCACTACAAGAGCCTTTGAGAAAGGAATCAAGCTCTTTATGCCCCACCCCCAAGAGATTTCGGTTTTGAAATCTTCCTCCATTTTACCCATGCACATCCCTTTTTTTTTTATTTCCAATCCAAAAAAATCACATACAAATATTTCCAATCCTATACAAGACTCCCCTTGGAATCCATGAAAGTGACCAAAACACATGAATGGCCATCAATATTGAATTTATTAAAGTCAATATGCCTCCCTTCGATAGCCATTGCAAACACCAATTATTAATTCTCTTTTCACACTTGATAATGAGCCAGTCCCAATATTTGATCCTATAATCGGAGGGATTGAGCCTAAACCCATGATACTTTAAACCATCCTAAATACATGAAACATTGAATCCTAGCTGCGATTTGAAAAAAAATAGATAATCCTCCTCTAAACCTTCACTCAATAAAATCGACTTCCCCAATTTTATCACCATCCTTGAAGCCTTACAATAAAGATCAAGAAAACTAGCTAACTTCACCATATCCCTTCTCGAACCATTAGAAACATCAGAATATCATCTAAAAATAGTAAATGCATAAGTGAGAGAAGACCCCCAATATTGATTCCTTTAAAAGAACCATTTCTGCTAGCCTCCCCAATTGCTTTGCTCAACCCTTCTACCACTAATATAAATAATAGTGGAGATAACGAACATCCCTGTCTTAAACCGCGATCAGGATTGAAGAATCATGAAGCTGCCCCATTTATCAGAACATAGAAGGAAACCGACGACAAGCGACTCATGATCCAATTTATAAAAGGAATACAAAAACCAACATGTGTTAATATAAGTCTCAAATAGACCCAACTTACACAATCATAAGCCTTTGTCAAATCTATTTTTACCACTATTTCCTTTAATACTTTAGATCTTATTGTGTGTAGATCTTCCTACGCCACACCTATAGCCTCATGAATTTCCCTGCCAACTTACAACCCATATTGTTCATCAAAGATATTAGAGGATAATAAAACCATAAGCCTTCTTGCAATAATCTTATAGAATCATAGTATTACATAAAGATATTGGACTATTCCTCATCTCTATAGCATAACAAGTAGACATTGGGACCCTACCCTCCACATTTTAGAAAATTATCCCATGTTAGTATTTTGTTTGCAAGAGCTAACCACATAGACAATGTTTGTTTGAGGGGACTTTTCCACTTCCAAACTACTCTATACCACCATAACTCATCATCATCATATCTAGAATAATATATAGACTCATATGTCAATTTTGCTATCACCTGTCCACTTGCAGAGTTCCATGACCAAACTAGAACATCCTCCTCCTGTATTAAGGAAATGCTCGAGAGCTACAACCCCTATACAAAAGCATCCCATTCCTCCTCCATTTGGCCTGACAATCCCAACCAAGAAGCCTTCTTCCATCTATGACTTGAACTACCCCCATCATGTGAAATATAAACTTGATCTAGAGTGATCAATCCTGTGATGCTCTACTCCTCTAACAAAGCATCAGATAGTATAAACATGCTATCTCCCCCAATACAAAGATCCAATCCCAGTTTCACCTTCTTACCATCTCCAATATTCCAAGCCAACCATTTGACAATCACAGGAATTGATCTAACCAAACGTGCCCAAAAATTTGAGACATTATTGGTTCACTTAGGTTCCACTCTCACCCAATCGTCAACTGATCTTCCCTTGAGATATTACCTGCTCCACATCCCATCACCCGTTAAACATCTCCATAAACTCTTTACAGATAAATCGAAACAGAAATTAAATATATTTATGTGAATACCATTTTATCCATTCCAATAATTTAATTAATATTAATATATAATCAAACTTTGTTAATATAATTTGAGAAAGAAAACATATTTAAAAAAATGTTTAAAATGATTATATATATATAATAAAAATTCTCAATAATTTTTTTCAAAATCTTAATTAATATCTTATATCCATTTTATTTCTTTTATAAACTTTTTTTTATCTTTAATAAATAATATTAGTGACTTTTTATATAAATCCCCGTGAGGAGTATCCACTTGCCAAACAAGAGATATTCCATATTATTGTAGCTAATTATTTTGTGTGGCCTAAATATTATTTGGAAGCTTACTTTTCAAAAGTACTTTCACTCAAGGTAGAAACATCATCTATGTCATCAAGATTTATTTAATTGACTGAATTGATTTTACAATCAAGCCCCCTTTCTTACCTTTAAAGTTGTCGACCAACATTTAGATCTTAACATTACAATTAGCAATTTATTATTATCATTATAGCTTAATTATTGTCATATCAAATTTTAAAAAATAACGCATTAAAAGTACTCTATACCTGAACCACTATCAATAGTTGTTTTCAAATAATGTAATGTCTCACAATGGAGTTGTTCATATGTCGTTGAACATGCTCACATTCATGTATTAATAATGATTGATCTCAATCTTATAATTTTGGTCATTTTCAATTTTTTTTAAATGGAAGATTTTTATTTTTATTTTTAAATTAAAAAGGAGATTATGATATTATTGTAAAATAAATTAATATACATTAAAGTTAAAATAAATAAATTAAAATTTTAAAAAATTTAAAATTTCAAAATAATTTAATTATTTAACAAAATCTTATAATTTTGACAACACAACTCTACAATCTATTGGTATAAAGTCCGATTCATAACCTTTATTTTACTAATTTGAAGCTCATTCTTGTGATGGTTTTATCATAAATAAATCCATGGTTTAATGTTTTAAGATTAGTATAAAGTCTGATTCATAACCTTTATTTTACTAATTTGAAGCTCATTCTTGTGATGGTTGTATCATAAATAAATCCATGGTTTAATGTTTTAAGATTAGTATAAAGTCTGATTCATAACCTTTATTTTACTATTTTGAAGCTCATTTAAATGTTGTATCATAAATAAATCCATGGTTTAATGTTTTAAGATTGTTACACATAATTTTGTAAAGACATATTCTCGTTGCTTTTTACTAATTTTTTAAAGATTTACATTGAATGTATCATTGGATTTTTAAAAAAAATAAATTATATTTAAAAAATCTAAATAATTATATATTCATATAAAATATTTTTTAAAAATAAAAATAATTTGTTAATGTATTTTTTTTTAAATGTTGAAATAAAAAAAGGGAGGGGTACTCATTGGCTCTGATGGAAATACATAAATAAGTTTCTTCTAGGAATTTGGAATTACCACAAAAACCAAGTAGAATTGTATGCTCTTGATCTTGTAATGATACTACATGACTTTTAGATTAAGAAATTAGTCATCTTAGGGGATTATTTATTTGTTATACAACAAATGTGTCAGGATGGACGGGGTGTTGGAGCATTTTCCAACCACACATTATTTATTTGAGCTTCACAGCTTAATTTGCCACTTATCCTAAGTATTCTGACTCAATCATGTGCTTACATCATTAGTAGATTACAGTTTCAGTAAACTGGGCCTCCTCCTACATTCGAGGAGTCAACTGGCCCAACATTATCAGTTAACTGGGACTCCTCCATCATTCAGGGAGTGATTTGCATGACTAAAGCACCCCACTCAGTCCAACTGATAGCATTTACTAGTTTATTCAGCCAACTGGAGACTAGAAGGCGCCCTACTACATTGGTTGAATTCATCTCGTGTTATTTTCCCCTAATATTCAGTTAACTGCAGACAGAAAGGCGCCCTCCCCTATTTTTGGGCATTCAGTTGAGTTATGGATTCAGTTAGACTCAGTTAGATAGTTTCAGAGACTGTTAGAGTTAGTTTAATAGTAGTTAAGTGGTTAACCGATGTGGCAAGTGGTGTTAACTGCAAAGTAAGCCACTCTCATGCATTCAATTCAAATGACCTCTCTGGAATTCAAATTGCTTGGCTTATTGTAGCCATTGTTACACATTGTAATTACTCTTCTGAGTTTATGATAATGCATGAACTGCTGCAAACCTTTTGCATCAGTGTTTTGACATATTATTTGCCGCATGCATCTCTAGTAAGTGTTGTCTTTGTTTCATAGATCTGTTGTGCTTAGATTTTACATGGGGAGGGCACCTTGCCTTGAAGAATAATTCAAAGAATAAGATATAATCTCAAGGGGATCAATGAAGTCAAGCTCCATCACGTGAAGCAAATTCATAATCAAATGAAAAATGAACAAGCTAACACAATTATGTACTTGGACAAGGGGGTCTTATTTAAAAATGGGGAACCCCCAGTATGGATACCGATCCCTTAATCTATGTTTCACAACTTCATGGATTATCCAAATGTCTTACTTCAAGTCTTAGAATTGCATGGATTGAACACTTGGAACATTGGCCAAGTTATGATAATGGAGGGTACCATTAATATGAATGGATAGCGCAAGGGATGAGTCAACGTCCTTAGTTCACTTTTCTTTCTTGTACAATCATTTGATGGAGAGTTATGAAGGCTATATGACAAGGACCACTAGTGAAGGTGGGGCATTCTAAAAGCGGAGATTCTTAATTACAGTGCATTTGGATGGAGACTTGGGGCATATTTTTCAGGTAGTGAAGGTTTGGTGCGGCTCCATGCATGTGTTTTTTCATCATGTGTGCCATGAATTTCCTCTTAACTCTAAACAGAGTGAAGGTATGCAACCACCTTTATTTGTATAAACTTTGTTTTTGAATTGATCTTTCAATTGAATTTGGGTAATTTTTACCTCTGATCATTTTAGTGTGTTGGGGAAGCTCTTGGTGAAGCAAGGAGGAGTAGATACTTAGTGAGATTCTAGTGGTTTTCCTAGCCTTAATTTGAAGCTTCTTGGTAACCCAGTTAGTAGAGGAACTATGGAACATCCATTTGGCTTGAGGGGTGGAGAGGGTAGCAAAAAACAAAGAAGTAAAGGGAACCCTATGACGGATGATCAACCATATTGAAGATTCAAGGCAATCCATTCATTACCTAAATAACCATATGGAAGAAAAGACAGGAGGCATGATGTGATGGAAGCGAAGTATGAGAAATTAGCCAAATATTCAAAACTGCACTTTACCATAATCCTTGTGTTCGCTAGAAGCACTCATTGATCAACATGAAGTTTTCCACTTCTGTTAATGGACTTTATCAAATACATGGATGGCGAGGAGGAGACTCTTAATCAGCCTAAACCATTTGCGTACACTATTAGTCCATAAGGAGAAGGAAATGCACATGAAGACATGTGATTGGAGGAGGGTCAATTTGGGTTCAAACTTAACTGATTAGTGTTTATGTTTTTTTTCTTGTTTATGGTTGTTAGAATAGTGTGTTAGATACTACAGCTTTGGACACAACATAATAGTCTCAGGAAGTAGGCTTATAATTCCTTTTTTGACTCCTTGTATATGTTGTGTGGGCTTGGAAGAGCAAATTTTAATTCAAGATTGGGAAGCAATATATGTTACGTTTGTTGATTGGGGTTACACACAACCTTTTATAATATATAATTTACAATTTTTTGTTTAAAAAATGTGTTTTTTTAATGTATAATTTAAATATTTTTTTCTTATTTTTGTGATGTGGAGTATATCGTTGAATTAATAGATTTAATAGGTTGGAAAATAAGTTCCCCTTCATTAGGTGTGGATTTTTATATTTTCATTTAATTCAATACATCAACTAAACAAAAATGATTAATGTATATTTAGTAAATAAAATAAAATATTGAAATTACAATTTCTATCTTGTTATAAAATGAAAATCACATTCTTCATGAATTCAAAGTATGATACAAATAAAAACAATGATAGGGTCATAGTGCACTTACAAGAGTACATGTGCATTCTACACACACAATATTAAAATTACATTAACAATGTACATTTTATTTCTTGTCCTTTATAAAATAATCATTAATTTTCCCCCCTTTCCCCTTCTTCTTTTAAACTTCTAACATAGTAACATAGGTACCACTCCTTGGAGTTGGGGAGCCCATAGCCGACGTATCCCCACTCATGAGAGATTTAGAGCTTGATAATAATGCTCCCTTTTTATTGGGAGCTTATTTGGGAGCTTGATTTGGATGCTCCTTTTTTTTTTTAAGCTTGTAGAAGATCCTTTTTTGTTTAGGATTTTCCAACAACTCCTTGTTAGGTAGGGATATTTCACAAGCTCTTGACCATTTGGGGACCAAAATCATAAGAAAAAGTGTTAAAAATCAAAATAATCATTGTTTCTCATGTCGAAAAAGTGCAAAAAAAAATCAATTGAATCTTTCAATCATGTAAAACCTGAAATTTTTAGGGTTATATGTATTAAGAGGGCTTGCACCTTTTAGCTATTTATATATGTTCACACTCAAAATATAGGCTACAAGTGTGCTTATGTGACTAAATATGGAAATTTTAACACTAGTACTAAGATATTGAATAACTCGATCTCATGTCTTAAATATTTATAGATAGCCCACATTAATGTTCCTATTGATTGATCTAACAATTTAGGATTATAAACAACATCAAACTCAAAATATCAAAGACTCTAAAAGTTTGATGATAGTTGAAATAGCCAATTCATTAACATGAAAACTAATTAACATTTAAAAAATGTAGAAGCACCCTTACTAACCACTCTTTGGAACATTAATAAATGATGATGTTGTTATCAATAATTTTCTTAAGAAACTCATGAAATGGGATGACATTGTAAATCAAATTTTGGCACATCGTCTATCTACCTTATGCTCCCAATTATATTCCAAAGCTATAAATATTCCTAGCTTACCTCTGATCGCTTCCAACACCAATCTTTGTGAAAACATCATGGGAGATCATTGTAAAATAACCCAAACTTGTTGCATGTTTTTTGGTTCCCTCGTAGCATCAAAGTTCCCTCCTAGCATCAAAGTCCACTTGCCATCTTTTTAAAATGAGCCCGGATGGAGCCCAACACCAATTATGTTCAAACAACCTCTGTTTATCCAATTCTGAGTGGACTCTAAACAAAACCGAGCTGCATGACATTATATGGAAGGAAGGAACCCGTTCTAACACAATTATCCAATTAGCTTCCATCCAATTATGCAACGTCGCTTACCCCACATTTTAACCACAAAATATGCGCACCAAATCAGTGTATTGATATTCTAGCACTTCCTAGACTCCAATCTCTCTTCCAACCACCAACGAAACAAGGTCCTTCTTTTCTCTAGCACCTTTATTTCGTCCCGATCCACTCCCTGATACATTATTCGACGTACTGGCTCCATAATTTTTTCTTGCAGGGATTGAATGTGGCTCATTACTCAATAATGGGTTGATCAAGTGAACAATCTCCTTTGCACCCAACATTGTAATGTCCCCATTCAAATAAATCTCAAGTAGGGAAAAATCCACCAACCTACTAGTTTCCTAGGTTGGGGTGGAGACATTAAAATTGGAATAAGGAGACTAATAAACCCAAATGGACTTTGGTTTGGGCATAAATATATTAATAAGGGAGAAATAAATATTTATGGTGAGAAAATAAGATGGCACTTGGTCATGGAGACACATTGGTGGTGTGGGACCCCCAAAAAGCTAGATTCCCCATGCCACATGGCATTCCACTCTCACCCATTCGAATCCAAGGTGGAGTCCACTATTATTGGGATAGTTGGAAGGTCATATTACTTGGAATGACTCAATGAGGTCAAATTGTAGAGGAAGAGTAACTCCCATTGGAGAGGAAGAGGCATTTTGGAGCTAGTGGGACACTTGGGCTAGATTCCCTAGCTTCTATGACACCAATGATGAAGATGCCTATGACACTTATGACAAAATCAGACCTGATGGTTGACATCTGAAATATATGACATGTCAGGGCTAAAAATAGCCTCCAAGAGGGCGCTCAAGGGATTTAGGGAATCCAAAGAGACACCTATTCGAATTTGGTAGAGGAGGAGGCTAGAATTGGAGGGACAAGTGGCACACATTGGAATCTCTTCCCAACTTGAGTTGGCATGAAGCTCTTGGAAGGAATTCGACCCATGGAGGAACTTAGAAGTTTATAAAAGACAATAAAAATGAAGGATGGTGGATTTTGATCATTTTACATTTTGCATTTTGCATTTGGAGAGAAGAGCTAGTAGAGAGCTAGTCTACTTGCCTTAGCACCAATTTCGAGGGTGAAAGATTCCCATCCTAATTGGAAATTGGAGAGGCCATTCAGAACTTTCATTTGGAGCTACAATGGAGTGTTTATTTACAGGTTGAAGCTACAGGGAAGCTCGTGGTTCATTCAGCTACAAGGAATTCTTCCATCTCTTTCACATTTTATTGCATACGTGGGCCCCTGGAGGAATTGCGTCCTTGGTGAGATGTTGATATCTTTGTGAGAGTACATGAATCTCCATTTCTTTGTATTCTGATATATATACTCTATATTTACTGCTCATAGGACTCTCATGTTGAAATACCAAGTGAAGTTGTGTAAAAATACCAAACAATGCATTAATGATGCCATTTTCCCTATATCTTGTTGTTGGAGATTGAAGAGACATTATTTTGAATTGTATCAGTCATTCTCTATGATTTTGTTGATGTATGGAGTGCCATTAATTGAAGAAGTTTCATTAACAGTGCACAAGTATTTGGCACCTAAAATTTGAATTTCATAACATATGGTGAAAATTACTAGCTTCCCCCCTATGTGAAGTATTGCACATAAACATCTGATTTAAGTGAGTTGCAGAAGGCCATAGGAACTAATTAATGATACATTGGGGAGATCACTAAGGCCATTTATTAGTACCATACCTCTGTTCAGAAATTTGGAAGTGTTTAACAACATTTGGAGAGCTATCTTTGTCCACTACCCTTGGGGGTTTTGAAGCTCGATTTGACTAGAATTATTCCCTACTTTGTCTAGATTGTAAATGAATGTTTCAGAAGTGTTTTAAGGGTTGTTAAGCATCCACCAGCTTCAATTATATGTTTTAATACCTTTCAAATACCTTCAGACCCAATTTGGAAGCATTTGGAGTCATTTGGAAGCAATAGTTACAATACTAGTCTAAGGGTCGAATTGGTCAAAATTGGCAATTTTTCCTAATTTGTGCAAATTAGGAAAACTCGATATGATAATTAAGTTGGCACATTTGGACCATGCATATAAGACATGAGATAAATATAATATGTGATAAGATATGAGATAATTCGAATTGCACATAAAAAAGGAGAAGTCGAATTGATGTTAACAAGAAAGAATCAATTAAGAGAGTTAACTAAGTGATAACAAATAAGATCTAGTTAACTAAGTGATAACAAATAAGATCTAGTTAACTAAGTGTTATTGGATGATGGAACTTGAGTTGTGACAATTGCATGACGACACTTAAGTTAGCCACCTAACTAAGTGGGAAATATTTTAGTTAAGGGGCGAGTTCATCCTAAGAATCAATTCAGTGAGTTAATGCACTGCATGAGAAGTGTGGTGCACTTCTTCATGCAATATTGATTCATACAGATGGAGGGCGAGTTCATCCTGAAGTCAGAAGATAAAAATAGAAGCTGATGCACATTGTGAAGAATATATAAATATGTTATACAAGATTGATGAATTCAATGTGAAGTGAATTCTCTTCTCTCTTCAATGCAATGTGCTTTTCTTTGTGCAGGATATTATTCCGAGTCTCTTTTTTTATCTTTCTCTTGCTCTATATTGCACGGGGTGTGCTCAGTGATGTAAAAGACATTCTCTGCTATCTATCAATATACTAAGGAAAGTTTTGTTGGGGTTTTCTCCCTCAAGTCATAGAGGGTTTCCCCAGGGTAAATTCATGTGTCGAATTTGATTGCTTATGTGTATGATTGTTATTTGATTTAAAGTATTATTGCAAACCCGAATTAAAGATAAAAAATTAACACAGCGAAGGGCAAGGAGATGGAGGGCGTGGTGTGGAGCGCTGGAGGGTCGAATGATGAGGCGGGTTGGTTGGGACAGTTTATAGGAGAGGGTGAATGCATGGGGAAGATAGATATTAGAGGAGGGTGTGGGTAGGATTTCAAGGTGGAGTAGTGAGGGCATAGAGTAAAGATGGACAGGCACGGGCCGAGACAGATGTAGAGTGGATAGAGCACATGAGGGAGGAGTAGGGAGGCGCAATAGTTGACGGTAGGTTCGATATGGGAGATTTCAACGGCAGTGGGAGGAAGGAGTGAGTGTGGTATTGGTGTATAGGAGAGTGTGCCGAGAAAAGGAGAGCAGCGTGGAAGGGATTGGTGGATGGTGTGAGGAAGCAACGACATATGAGGAGCGCAAGGATGGTAGTGTAGAAGATGAGGAGTGTGTATGCATGGTGTAGGGAGCACAGTGAGGTGAGTCGTGAGTGGGTGGAGGGAGTACAGAGAGATGGGAGGAATTTCATGGAAGAGAGGGGAGGTAGAAGGACGAGTTGTGGGGAATGGAAGAGCGATGGGGTAGGTAAGGAAGCGTGGAAGCGATGAAGTACTGTGTGAAATAAATGAGGATTTAGCAGAATGGAAGTGGGGTTGCATTTGAACAAAGAGGGATGGTGAGGGAATTGGGGTTGTGTTTAAATGGGTGAGGAAAGGAGGCGCATTAAGAGGGAGGGTCGCTGGGAGAGCATGTAAGGTAAGGGAAAGGACGATTGTGAGTGGAGCGAATGGAGAGGAGGGTTTTGGATGTATGTGAGGAGAGGCGTGGGTGTGAGCAGGAGTTGCACAAGGTGAGGAGCTTCGACTCTAACAACCTTTTCAATGTAAAAGACACATCTTTTTATCTTTTAATTAATTATTATATTATATTTATTTATGATTAATATTACTTATTTATGTACGTAACATGAATTGGTTAAACTTGGTTAATATAATGGGTGAAAAAAAACATGTAACATGAATTGGTTAAACTTGGTTAATATAATGGGTGAAAAAAAACATATGAAAAGAGAAAGAAAAAGTGTTTAAAATGATTATATATATTAAAATTTGGAAAAAAATTCAATAAAATATTTCTAAATCTTAATTAATATTTCATATCCATTTTATTTATGTGAATACTATTTCACCCATTCCAATAATTTAGTTAATATCAATAGTTACGAGTAATCAAACTTGGTTAATATGATTTGAAGAAGAAAACATATAAAAAAAAAGAGTATTTAAAGTGATTATATATATATATATATATATTTTGGAAAAAAAAATGAATACTTTTTTCAAAAGTTTAATTAATATCTCATAACTATTTTATTTATTGATTTTTGATAGGAAAACATATTTTATTTGATATTCATTAAGAATCAAGATAAAGTAAACAACTGTCATAAAGTCCATCAGTAACTAAGGACAATTCACCCTTGGTCCTATTACTCAGGTTTCTCCTTAACGTTGGAATTTGGTAATTTCTTTTGATATAAATTATGCAATTTTCACAACTAATATATGTTATTTTAATTTTGTTTGAAGATTTCTAACTAAAACTCGAACAAAACAAACCAAAAAATATATCTGAAAAAAAAGTTAAAAACATAGAATATTTAAATTAATCCTTATTTTAAATTTTAGACTTGATTAATATAATTTGAGAAAAAAACATATATTTAAAATAATTATATATATATATTCTCAATAATTTTTTTCAAAATATTTATATATATTCTCAATAAAAAATTTCAAAATCTTAACTAATATCTCATATCCATTTTATTAAACGCACAAGTTAAATTTTGAGAGAAGATGTGAATATCATTTTACAAATTCCAATAATTTAATTGATATTAAAAGTTATATGTGATTAAACTTGGTTAATATGATTGGATAAAAAAAATCATATAGAAAGAGAGAAAAAGTGTTTAAAGTGATTATATATATTAAAATTTGGAAAATGATTCAAATACAAAATTTCAAAATCCTAATTAATATTTCATGTCCATTTTATTTATGTGAATACTATTTTACCAATTCCAGTAATTTATTTAATATTAATAGTAATGAGTGATCAAACTTGGTTGACATGATTTAAAGACAAAAATATATAAAAATAAAAAGAAAGAGTGTTTAAAGTGATTATATATAAAAATTTGGAAAAAAATTGAATAATTTTTTTTATAATCTTAATTAATATCTCATACCTATTATATTTATTTATTTTCCACAAAATAAAAACGCCACATCTATTATAAAGTCCATCACCAATTAAGGACAATTCACCCTTGGTCCTACTACTAAGGTTTCCCTCTTAACTTCTACAACCCAAACGAAAAAAAAAAAAAAAAAAAAACTATTTCATTTCTCCCTTATCATCAAAAGTCTGATTACAAAAGACATATTTATAACAACAGAAATTCAAAACACTTTTAGAGAGCCCTGGTTGACTACAACAAATTTTTTGTTTTCCTAAAAAGTGAGTAAACCTTTATCGACCAACAAGCGTCTTTTGAAAGGCGATCAACCACTGTGTTGACTTCTCTATGTTGATGTATTTGTAACTTCGGAAGATATTCTTCTATGTATTACACTTGTACCTTATTATATTCATGATGGAGATGTTTTATTCCTCCAGTCATAAGTGTCGTCATTTGTATTTGTAAGTGTCGCAAGTGTTGCAAGTGTTGCAACTTATATTTGATTGGTTATTAGACCACCGGTGTGGGGTCGGTCCTGGTTGAGTTAAGTGGTTGGGTTATTAGACTTCATTAGGGGGTCGGCCCAGTTAAGTTATTGGAAGGACATGTCAGTGTATAAATAGAGAGGTTGTGTCTCTCATTTGATTCATTCACTCACTTCTCAAGCTCGCATAGCTAAGAGAGAAAGTGGCGCACAAATGGAGGAGGAGGAGTATCTACTACAGACATATCTTTGGGTTTGATCATTGTGATCTTGGTTTGTGGCTTATCTTATCTCTAAGGAAGTTGCAGGGATTTTCACCTTCTTGGTTTTCCCCGAGGAAACTCTGTGTCTCTTGTGTGCTTGTTATTGTGTCTATGATTGATATGCTATAGATATGCTATACATTTTATTCTCTTAGTGATCTTGAATGATAATGGAATGAAATTATTGAAAAATTAACATGGTATCAGAGCTGACCTAAGAAGAAGGCACTTTGCACTTGCGGAATCTAGGGCTTCTTAATCTTTGGGTTTCTATTCATAGATCATCAAAGGCAGGAGGCTAGATTGACTCTCCTAGCAAGGGTGCATCTTTCTATCGAGACATAATTCAATTCTGAGCATTTTCAGTTTTGACCTAATCTCTACTGCGGGAAATTAGGGTTTCAGAAAAAGTTGGAATTTTTGGATTCTGAATCCACGGCTGGATACTCCTCAAGAAAATCGAAGTTTAGAGCTTTGGATCAATTTTTTTGGTTGGGCAGAAAGGTGGGCTTTATCAAACCCTAGTTCGGGGTCCTGTCTAGTGAATCCAAAAGTTTCAAAGGCAATTTTGAGGGGTCAAATTTTGCAGATCTCAAAATTTGAGTATACCAGCTTGACCAACTCAGCAAGGCGCATCTTTCTATCCTTTTAGAAGTTTGAAATTCAAAGTTTGAATTTTTAGGGTTTCTCTAACAAACCCTAATCCAGCTCCAGATCCAGTTTTCAGCAAATCAAGTGGTAAGACCTAAATCTTTTATTTCCATTTGAGTTTCTCATTAAAATGTCTCACCACACCAAGCTTGAAGATAAGCTTGAAGGGGCTGATAAATTCCGAGCCTGGAAGTATAGGATTGGGTTAATCCTAGAAGAGAATGAGTTAGACACTTACATAAGTGAAGAGGTTCTAGTTCCAGAGGGAGAAGAGGCTAAGGCCTTACACAAGAAGAACTTGGTCAAAGCCAAGAGAATCATTGATGATTCTATTAAGGACCATCTCATACCCCATGTGTCTTCCCTAAAGACACCTAAAGAGATGTTTGACTCCTTGGCCAAGTTGTTTGAAGGAAAGAACATAAATCGGAAGATGACTCTGTGGAACCAATTGAAAGGGGTAAAGATCCAGAATGGAGAGACCATTCAATCCTATTTTTCTAAGGTCTCTCAAATCAAGGAATAACTTGAAGCTATGGATGAAGTAGTGGAGAATGGAGAAATTGTAATGACCTCACTGAATGGCCTACCTAGGTCATGGGACTCCTTCATCCAAGGAATCTGCGCAAGAAAGAAATTGATCTCCTTTAGTAGACTATGGGAGGAATGTTCACAAGAAGAAGCTAGGCTTGTGGCCTGAGAAGAAAAGATGGGAAGTGAAGACCAAGCTCTCATAAATCACACCAAGAAAAGCAAGTTCAAGAGGGAGTCATCCCACCACAAGAAATCTTCTCATTCCTTTCACAAAGAGAAGTAAGATATGAGATGCTTTAATTGCAATGAGAAAGGACACTTTGCCTCAGAATGTACCAAGAAAAGAAAATAAGTTAACAACAACTTCAAGAAGAAGAAAATCAAGAAGGGGCATCATGCTCATGCTGCTGAGGATGATGAACCTCCCAAGAAGAAGAATGGGGTAGAAAGTGAAGACTCTTCAAGTGAGGAAGAATATGTGCTGATCTCTGCTCTCACAGGCACTATCTCACATGGATGTGATGATTGGCTTATTGATAGTGGGGATTCCAAACACATGACGGGATTTAAAGAATCTTTTGTAGACCTATTTGAACATGAGTCACCCCATAAGGTGAAACTTGGGGATGACTATCAATATCCCATAAAAGGAAGTGGTGAAGCCTCCTACATGCTAGACTCTGGGAAGTCTTTGAAGATGAAAGATGTTCTATATGTACCTTGACTTAAGAAGAATCTTCTCTCTATATCATCTTTGGATGCAAAGGGAATGAGAGTTGCATTTATAGATGGCCAAGTACTCATGTGGCCAAAGGGTAAGACATTAGACGATGCAGTGGTGATTGGAGAGAAAGAGGGAGGATTGTACAAATTGAAGGGACAACCTGAACATGCCATGGTACATGAATCCATGGAGCCAAGTGAACTTTGGAATAGAAGGATTGCTCATGTACACTATAGGGCACTACTAATTGCAAGCAAAGCAGTAGAAGGTATTCTTGAAATCCAATCAAAGCATGAAGGTATTTTCAAAGGGTGTGCAAAAGGAAAGAACACTAAGAAGGCGTTTCCAAGCAGTGAAAGCAAAGCAAAAGGAATTTTGGAGATTATCCACTTTGATGTATGCGGACCAATGTCATCCAGTTCTTTGAGTGGGTATGTATACTATGTTTCCTTCATTGATGATTTCTCTAGGAAGACTTGGGTTTATTTCTTGAAGAACAAAGATGAAGTGTTTAATAAGTTCAAGGAATTCAAAGCCTTGATAGAAAATCAAACTGATAAGAATATCAAGACCTTCAGATCCGACAATGGCATAGAATTCACTTCAGGTGATTTCAAGAAGCTATGCAGTGATTTAGGGATTAAGAGGGAGTTGACTGCTCCCTACAATCCACAACAAAATGGAGTTGCAGAAAGGAAGAATAGAACTATCATGGAAGCAGCTTGGGCAATTCTTCATGACCAGGATCTTCCTATGCACCTATGGGAAGAAGCAGCTAGGACAGTTATATATGTGCAAAACAAAACACCTCATAAGATACTTGACAACAAAACACCCGAAGAAGTTTTCTCTGGTAAGAAACCAGAAGTTAGCCATCTCAGAATATTTGGCTGTCCAGTATATACACACATTCCAAAGGAAAAGAGAACAAAGATAGATCCTTCAGGTAAGAAGGGCATCTTTATGGGTTACAGTGAAAGCTCGAAGGCTTACATAATATACTTTCCAGGATTCAAGAATATTGACATCAGCAGGGATGTAACATTTGATGAAAACTCAGCATACATCAAATCAAGGAAGACACCTACTGAAGACAATGAAGAACCAAGGGTAATCGGAATTCAAGACACCACTATGAATGAAGCAATTCCAGAAGAAGATCGAAAAATTGTAGATCCACAAGAACCTGTAGATCCACCCCATGAGAAGAACTCTCACAAGAGGAAACCTACATGGGCTAGAGAACTCATCCAAGATACAGAAAGGTATGGCATTCCAGAAGAAGAACACAGAGAAAGGAAGAGGACTAAATCACATACCAGTTATGTTGCCTTGCTCTGTGACATTATGAACAAAGAACCTTCCAGTTATGAAGAAGCAGCGGAAAAGAAAGAATGGAAGGATGCCATGGTCGAGGAATACCAGTCGATCATGAAGAATGATGTTTGGGATGTGGTCCCAAGACCTGAAGGGAAGTCTGTTGTGACTTCCAAGTGGATCTATAAGATCAAGCATGCTGCAGATGGTAGCATAGAGAAATACAAGGCAAGGTTTGTAGCTCGTGGCTTCTCCCAGAAAGAAGGGATAGATTATGAAGAGACTTTTGCTCTTGTATCCAGATACACTTCCATCAGAATAGTACTTGCTCTGGCTGTAGTGATGAAGTGGAAGATACACCAGATGGATGTCAAGACAACTTTCTTGAATGGTGTATTCGAAAAGGAAGTGTATGTGGAGCAGCCACTTGGTTTTGAGACACATGACAAGGAATCATATGTGTGTAGATTGAAGAAAGCCTTGTATGGCTTGAAGCAAGCTCCTAGGACTTGGTATGGTAGGATAGACAACTTTCTATCTAGTTTGGGCTTTACCAAGAGTAAAGCAGATTCCAACCTTTACTACAAGGTTGAGGAAGGAAATCCTGTGATTCTACTACTGTATGTAGATGACCTGTTGTGACAGGTGAGGATGGGTTGATTGCCGACACAAAGAGGAAGCTTGTTGCCGAGTTCGAGATGAAGGACTTGGGGATGATGCACTACTTTCTAGGCATGGAGGTGTGGCAGAGTGCAGATGGAGCTTCCTTGGAAAAGGGATGTATGCAGTAGAGATCCTAAAGAGGTTCGGGATGATGGATTGCAAGGACATGGCCACACCTATGGCATCGAACCTGAAGCTACTTTCTGATGCTTCATCTAAGCCGGTTGATGTCACGGTGTATCGTCAGATGATTGGGTCCTTGATGTACATGACAAACACGAGACTAGATATTTGCTTTGCGGTGAACACATTGAGCTAGTTCCTGACGGATCCCAGAGGTGTTCACCTGGTTGTTGTAAAGCATATTCTGAGGTACCTGAAGGGTACGGTTGATTATGGGCTCAAGTATGATGCGAATCAAAAGTTTAACCTAGAGGGTTATGTTGATTAAGATTGGGAAGGCAGTGTTGTAGATAGGAAGAGCACTTCAGGGTGCTACTTCAGTATGGGATCAGGTGTGATCTCTTGGTTTAGCAGGAAGCAATCCTACGTAGCACTGAGTACAACCAAAGCAGAGTATGTCGCAGCTTATTCGGCTAGTTGTGAGGCAGTATGGCTGAGAAAGCTGTTGTCTGATTTATTTGATCTCCCGTTGGATGCTACCTGTGTCTATTGTGACAACCAGAGTTGTGTGAAGTTGTCAGAGAGCCCGGTGTTCCATGACAGGTTCGACATCAAATATCACTATATCAGAGATATGGTGCAGAGAGGAGCAGTGAAGCTCCTGTATGTTGCGACAGATGAGCATATTGCAGATGTGTTGACCAAACCACTAGCTAGATTGAAGTTCGAGTACTTCAGAGAGAGGCTTGGTGTTCTTCAGATAGAAGATACTTCGAGGAAGAAGTGATGGGACACATTTGCAGGAGCCATTCCAAGCATGGTGGTAGGAGGATCCTCCCATGGCTGTGGATGTAAGCGCTGCGTGATGAGCATCAGGACGATGCTTCAGATGACATACATTAGGATGATGTGATGACGATGATCAGGATGATCATGTGTGATGAGTATCCGGTAGATACTATGGATGATATGCATCGGGACGATGCGATGACGATGATCAGGATGATCATGTGTGATGAGTATTCTAATGAAGAAGACTTCTTCCATCTATGTTTTGAACTACCCTCATCATCTGAAGTATACACTTGATTCAGAGTGATCAATCCTCTAATACCCAACTCCTCTAACAAAACATCATATAGTATTAACATGTTATCTCCCCTAATCCAAGGATCCAAGCCCAGTTTCACCTTCTTACCATCTCCAACCTTCCAAGCCAACCATTTGGCAATCACAAGAAACAATCTAACCAAACTTACCCATAAATTTGAGACATTATTGGTCCACTTAAGTTCCACTCTTACCGAATCCTCAACTGATCTTCCCTTGAGATATTTATCCTTAAGATGCTTCCTCCGCATCCCATCACCTGTTAAACATCTTCATAAACTCTTTTTTAAACATCTCCCTAAACTCTTTTTTAAACATATCCATAAACTCTTTGTAGATAAGCCAAATTGAAATTAAATATATTTTATGTGAATACTATTTTAATATCCATTCCAATAAGTTAATTAATATTAATAATCATAAATAATCAAACTTTGTTAATATGATTTGACAAAAATATCATATAGAAAAAATGTTTATATATATATATATATATATTTTATATCCATTTTATTTCTTTTATAAACTTTTTTATCTTTAATAAATAATATTAGTAACTTTTATATAAATCCCGTGAGGAGTATCCACTTGCCAAAAAAGAGATATTCCATATTATTGTAGCTAATTATTTTGTGTGGCCTAAATATTATTTGGAAGGTCACTTTTCAAAAGTACTTTCACTCAAGATAGAAACATCAAGATTTATTTAATTGACTGATTTGATTTTACAATCAAGTCACCTTTCTTACCTTTAAAGTTGTCGACCAACATTTAGATCTTAACATTACAATTAACAATTTATTATTATCATTATAATTTAATTATTGTCATATCATTTATTTAAAGAAAATAACGCATTAAAAGTACTTTATACTTTAACCAATATCAATCTTGTAATTTTGGTCATTTCATTTTTATTAAGTAGAATGATTTTTATTTTTTAAATTAAAAAGAAGATTGTGATATTTTTGTAAAATAAATTAATATAAGTTAGATTAAAATAACAAATTAAAATTTTTAAAACCCTAAAATTTTAAAATAATTGTTAATTACCTACCAAAATTCTTATAATTTTGACAACATAACTTTACAATCTATTCATATTCTGATTCATAACCTTTATTTTAAAGTCTGATTCATAAACTTTATTTTACCAATTTGAAGCTCATTCATGTAATGGTTGTAACACAAATAAATCCATGGTTTAATGTTTTAAGATGGTTACACATAATTTGGTAAAAGATATATTCTCTTCTCTATTTTCTATTTTTTTTTAAATTTATATTAAATGTACCATTGGAACTTTTTTTCCTATTTTCTATTTTTTTTAAACATTTATATTGAATATATCAGTGGAACTTCTTTTCTATTTTCTATTTTTTAAAAATATTTATATTGAATGTATCATTGGAATTTTTTTAAATTTATTTTAAGTAAGTTATATTTAAAAAATTTCAATTAATTATATATTTATATATATATATTTTTAAATAAAAATAAATTTTATTAATTGAAATTAATGTATTTTTTTTTAAAGATTTATATGGAATGTATCATTCTTTTCTATTTTCTATTTTTTAAAAATATTTATATTGAATGTATCATTGGAATTTTTTTAAATTTATTTTAAGTAAGTTATATTTAAAAAATTTCAATTAATTATATATTTATATATATATATATTTTTAAATAAAAATAAAATTTATTAATTGAAATTAATGTATTTTTTTTAAAGATTTATATGGAATGTATCATTGGATTTTTTAAAATATTTTTTAAAAGTAAACTATATTTAAAAAATCTAATTAATTATATATTTATACAAAATAATTTTTAAAAAATAAAAATAAAAATTATTAATTGATGTTAATGTATTTTTTAAAATGTTGGATGAGGAGAGGGAGGGGTATGGAAATACAAAAATAAGTTTTTTCTAGGAATTTGGAATTACCACAAAAATTAAGCAAAATTGTATGCTCTTTATCTTAGAACGATTCTACTACAGGACCTCTAGATTAAGAAAGTAATCATCCTAGGAGATTCTCTATTTTTTATACAACAAATGTGTTAGGATGGATAGGGAGTGCACCTTGCCTCCAAGAATCATTCAAAGAATAAGATAGAATATCAAGGGGATCAATGAATTCAAGCTCTATCATGTGAAGCAAAGTCATAATAAAAAGCAGATTAATAAGCTAACATAGTTGTGTACTTGAACAAGGGGGTATTGGTTAAAAATGGGGACCGGGCCTTGTAAGGATATGGATCCCTTAATCTATGTTTCACAACTTCATGGATTATCCAAATGTCTTACTTCAAGTCTTAGAATTGCATGGATTGAACACTTGGTATGTTGGTTGAGTTATGATAATGGTGGGACTCATTAGTATTAATGGATATCGCAAGGGATGAGTTAGAATCCTCAACTCACTTGCTTGCTTGTACATTCAATTGATGGAGACTTATGAAGGATGTTTTTCAAGGACCACTAGTGAAGGTGGGACATTCTAAAAGGGGAGATTTGTAATTGCAGTGCACCTGGATGGAGACTCGGGTGGATTTTTCAGGGATTTTTAGGTAGTGAAGGTTTGGTGTGGTTCCATGCATGTGTTTTCTCATCTTGTGTGCCATGAATTTCCTCTCAATTCTAAACTAAGTGAAGGTATGCAACCACCCTTATATGTGGAACCTCTGTCATGGAAGGGCTCCTCCAATTCAATTTGGGTCATTTTTACCTCTTAACATTTTAGTGAGTTAGGGAAAATCTTGGTGAAGCAAGAAGGAGCATATTCTTGGAAAGATTTTGGTGGTTCTCCTAGCCTTAATCTGAAGCTTCTTGGTAACTCAGTTAGCAGAGGCACTATGGCACATCCATTAGTCTTGAGGGGTGGAGAGGGCAGTAAAAACAAAGAAGTAAAGAGAATCCTCTAATGAATGATCAACTAGATTGAAGATGTGAGGCAATCCATTCGGTACCTAAATAACCACATTGAAATACAATAAATGAGGCATGTCATGATGGAAGCGAAGTATGAGAAATTAGCTAAAATTAAAAAATGCTCTTTAACATGACCCTCGTGTTCGCTAGAGGCACTTAGTGATCAATAGGTTTGCCACATCTCTCAATGGACTCTCTCAAATATATGGATGGTGAGGAGGAGACTGCTCATCATCCTAAACCAATTGTGTATCCTATCAATTCATAAGGAGAAGGATACACATAGGGAGACATGCCATTGGATGACCTGGTCAAATTGGGTTCAAACTTAACTGATAAATGTTTATGTTTTTTTCTTGTTTATGGTTGCTAATGATAGTATGTTCGATACTACAAATTTGGACATAACATAATAGTCTCAATAAGTATGCTTATAATGCCTTTTTGACTCCTTGTATATCTTGTGTGGGTTCGAAAGAGCAAATTTTTATTCAAGACTGGGAAGCAATATACATAAAATTTTGCTCGTTGGGGATACCCACGACCTTTAATAATATCTAATTTACTTGTTTCTATTAAAAAATGTGAATTTTTTTTATGTTTAATTAAATTTTGTTTTTCCAATTTAAATTGTTTTTGTGAAGTGGAGTATATCGTTGAATTAATATATTTAATACGTTGGAAAATAAGCTCTCCTTCATTAGGCATGGATTTTTAAATTTTCATTTGATTCAATACATCCACTAAACAAAAATGATTAATGCATATTTAATAAATAAAATAAAATATTGAAATCACAATATCTATCTCGTTATAAAATGAAAATCCCATTCTTCACGTGCTTAATGCATGATACAAATAAAATTAATCACAGGAGCATACTGCACTTACAAGAGTATGTGTGCATTCTAAACATTTACAAGATTAAAATTACATTAACAATGTATATTTCATTTCTTTCCCTTTATAAAATAATCCTCAATTTTTCCTTTTTTCCCATCTTCTTTTTAACTTCTAGCATAGTAACACAGGTACCACTCCTGGGAGTTGGGGATCCCATAGTCAATGTATCCCCACTCATGGGAGCTTTGGAGCTTGTCAGTAATGCTCCCTTTTTATTGGGAGCTTCTTTGGGAGCTTGGGAGCTTTTTAGGAGCTTGATTTGGATGCTCCCTTTTTTTGAAGCTTGTAGAATATCCCTTTGTGTTTAGGAGCTGCCAACAACTCCTTGATAAATAGGGAGATTCTACAAACTCTCGACCATTTGGGGACCAAACTCATAAAAAAAGTGCCAAAAATCAATTGAATCATTATTGTTTTTCATAAAAAAAAAGTGCCAAAAATCAATTGAATCATTGTTGTTTTTCATAAAAAAAAAAGTGCCAAAAAAAATATCAATTGAAACTTTTGATCATGTAAAATTTGAAAATTACAAGGTTATATGTATTAAGAGGGTTTGCACCTCTTGGTTATTTATATATGTTCACACTCAAAATACAGTCTACGTGTGTGCTTATGTGAGTAAATACATACCTTTTTATCTTACGTGCTTATGTGAGTAAATACATACCTTTTTATCTTAGTACTAAGATATTGAATAACTCTAATTCATGTCTTAAATGCTTATAGATAACCCACATTATTTCTATTGATTGATATGGTAATTTAGGATCATAAACAACATCAAACTTGAGCTCAAAATATCAAAGACTCTAAAAGTTTGATGTTATTTGGAACAACCAATGCATTCACATGAAATTAAGTAGTAGTTAACATTTATAAAAATGTAGAAGCACCCAAGTGCTAACCACTTTTGGGAGCAATAATGATGGAGTTGTTAGCAATAATTTTTTTAACAAACTCATACAGTGGGATGACGTTGTAAATCAAATTTACAAAACATACCATGGCACTAAATATATTATATATAGTCATTCATAGTCAGTAAACATTTGGTTTAATGTCACAAAATCTCAATATATGTATATCTAAACATGATCATAGGGTTGTGAGCAAATTGACAGGGATTGAATACATGACCATTACTAGAGCCTTAAAAGGATAAAATAGTTTTATGTTATGAAATTAGTCAATTATGTTCTATTTCAATTTTTGAAAATTTATTTTATCTTATATTATTACTACTCCCAACTTGTCATTTCCTGCAAATTTGGGTGAAGCTTCTAGCCGTACGAGATGCTCTTACCTGTGTACCCAACACACCCACATTCCAAAAACTTGTGCAACATAGACTTCTAGCCACCCTTTTGAAGAGGAACAACAATAACTAATTGTAAGTTGGAAGACATGAGATCAAAATTCTTACCAAGAATCAGTTCCTTACCAGTGAATAAGATAAATCAATTTCGTGATGTCTTTTTGTTCCACCTAGAGGAGAATCAATTACCATGACTCCCCTAGGGAGGAGAGTCTGGTATCTATTTCTTATACTTTATCCCCCAAGAAAGGTATGGCTTCCCCAATTGACACTTGTGAGTCTTGATTTACGTCATTCTAATCAAGTTCAGTACCCAAATTTGGTTCTTTCGAAAAATTCTATCTCTTTGGTTTTGATTTGGCTTCCCTTTGCTGGTAGGATGAGCTAGAGCATGGGGACAAGTATCTTGTAAATGTTATAGAATATGAGATATCCTGCTCCTGAACATTGTATTTTCATAATACATGACCTATGTGTATTTAAAATTCTTCCATGTGAATTTTTTGTTTGTTTGGAAGACTCTTACTAAGGTCTATCTCTTGACACAAATGTGTGCATGTGTGCATAAACCCACTAATCTCTCTTAAGATTTGATTTTATGTAAGTGCCCAAAACATTACCAATATCTTCAAAAACCAATAAATCCAAAATGTAATGGTGAATTGGGAATGTGGATCCATATTAACATTCTAATAACCGATATAATGTTAGGATCAAATTCAGAGAACAAATGAGTTATACAAATTCTCGCATTTCCCCAAATCCAGAAGCCCTCTTCATGCTCATATTCAACACAATCATAAAATTGAAAAATAAAAAACTCTTAAAAAATAAAAAGAATATTTTTTATAATTGATAAACATGAAAATATTAAGATATTAAAAACACTGTTATATGTGCAACCAAAGAAACATTCTGCAATTTGATATATAGATATTTATGGATGGTCATTTCAACTTATAAAGTGTAACGGAAAAAATATTTTGCATTGATATATATATAGAAATTGAAAGAGAGTCCTTTAAATTTATAAAATGTTAGAAAAAAAACATATTATATAAGTGTGTGTGCGTGCATGCACGTCACTTCAATTTGTAGAGTGTTTTTAAGTCATAGAACATTTTTTGTATTTTTTTTTTTAAATGACGATTCACTATTTGTTAGAGGGCTACATCAATCGGGAAATTTCCAACACCTGTTATTCCGGAGAATCAAGGTCTAGCCAACATTACAATCATTACATAGTTAAAGTCAGCTCCCAAAGAGCAAGTGTCACAAAGTGAGATTTGAACCCGGGTGGAGAGGACAAGAACATTCCTCCCAACCACCCAATCTACACTCAATTGACATCTTTTGTATTTTACTTATATGAATTATCACTTCAACGTATAAAGTGTCACTGAAAAAACCATTTTACAATTTGATATATGTATTTATGGATGGTAATAATTTCAATTTGTTGAGAGTTTTCAAGTTAGTACACTAATTAATAGAGTCTCTTTTGTATTTTGGTTGGTGTGCAACTATTTTAATTTAGATGTTTTAGGAGGTTAAATTATATTTTTATATATATTTAGGAGAAAGAAAATTACATGTTATATATATATATATATATAATAAATATTTTTAAAATTGTTATTTTATCATTAGTATAAATATATTTAATTATTTATTTATATAATTTTAAAAATATTTAATATATATATATATATATATATATAATTTAAATTTTGATTTTCAAAATTAAATATTATTATGGTGATCATTTATATTATTCGAATGTTCAAACGTATGGGAAAGATAATTATACAAAGTGTGCTTTGAAATCCAGTTGAGAAAAAGACACACAAAATTAAAACCAATTTATTTTATTTTTAATTCATTGTAACATTAATCCAAGGTCATACAAAAGAATCTACCTTTAGGGTAAAGCCTTCTCTAATTCTGTTGAAGATTTTCATATTCCTTAATGGAGAAGAACTTCTCTACGCTCTAAAATTTATTTTTGAAAAAACTTTGTTCAAGACTCTCATAATCTCTATTGCATGAGACTTGTGCGTGCTTTAAAATCTATTATATATATATATTAAGTTTTTTTTTAATATACTAGATATATAGTGAGCCCATGGGGTAGCTTAAGTGGTTCTGTGGAAGTTGTAAAATTGGTTGTGAATAGCAGGTTATGTGTTCATTCCCCTCAACTTGCATTGTGTGCCATAACTTGGGCTTTGTGGTTGCACCTAGGGTTATAGTGATAGCAAGATTGGACCCCTGGACCTCTTGTCACATGAGTACCAACCCAACCTCTGTTGCCGATTCCCCTATTTAAAAATAAATAAATAAATATACTAGATATATGGGTGATTTCAATGCCTGAACTTCGAGTAATCAAGCTATTCTTTTAAGCAATTATTCCAACCCTAATCCTGTTTGGTTAGACGAAGACCTTGGGCTAGATAATATGTACAAAAGAAGTTATGAATATCTAGGTGAAAATTTATTCGGTTATGAGCTGGTCAAGTTTTATAGTGCTCAAGATCTTATAATTTGCAATGGTATGATAAAATGGCCAAATTCTAGCTGGATGACTTGTATTCATGGGCTTGTTAGTAGTGTGATAGATTATGTTATATTTGATATCCCTTTATACAACAAAGTAATAGATTTAGACATCTTCAACGACCATGAGGTTGCCTCTGATCATATGCCTTTAATTACAACTCTCAATCTTGGCATGCATAGTGATCCCAAAGAGGAAAACTATCATGGCCAAAAGCACCTGATCTTCAATAAAAATAAAGCTGACCTTTTTCTTCATGATTTAAAAAATGATCTGTTGCATTTATCTAATATGGAGAATATAGAGAATCTCTACCATAATTTTACTACAACCCTCTCATCGTCCATTAAAAAGTTCTCTATTGAAGTCTCAACTAGAAAGAGAGATAGTAGTGTTATAGATCAAATCTGCACTTCTCCGTCCCGTGATCACCTTGCCTTGTAGATCACACAAATGGACACAAAGGATGGAAGAGCTAAATTGCCTTAGATGACTGCCAAAAGTACACTTCTCACTTGAAAAGATTGCAGTTTCTCCTGCTTTTGCCACATGTATGCCCCTCTCTGCATACAAGACCTACGTATTGTACCCTACTCTCCTCAAGGGAAACCAGAGTACACCTCCCAAAAAGTTGTAAACGCATGTTGTAAAGCATAAAGTTGCTTTCTGTACGCTACTCTTGTTGTATGAAACCCATGTACATCTTAAGATGAAATCAAAAATATATTAATTTGACGAATTGAGATTCGTTGAAGTTGGTTCTGCAACTTCCCCAACCTCCCAATCCAACCACCTCTCGATCTAAACTGCCTACCTTGTCCCATAAATACAAGGAGGATCCATGAGAGGGGTTACTCACACTTACACTTATAAAACACAAGAAAAAATCTTGAGAGAAGGCTTGAAGTATTGTTACACTAGAGGAAAGTTCCAAGTCAGAGTGAAGAGCAGGATCCCAGGATCCGGTTGCAGAAACATCTCTACACGTCAGGTATATTGTATTGATTTCATGTTTCTTTGACAATAAAAAGGTCGAAACACCCATCTCGTCCCAAATAAGATATCTATTGGATTGTATGTCTATTTGGCTTAATTCTTGATTATAGTTGATGTTAAATTGCTTTATAATTTCATCATATGTTATATGGTCAAGATACGCTGAGGAAGGTATCTTTTGTATTGTAGGTTCGTCAAGCAAGAGATCAAACGAGAGATCAAGTGAAAGACCAAGCGAAAGCTAGGATCAAACTTCGAAAAGAGGTATGTCTTTCAATCCCAATCTATTTCTTTTGCAGTAACTAAATGCAGTATTATCAATGTGTTTACCTGTCAACCCCGCCCAGTTGGTAGTGTCCATCTCCTCACTATAGGGTAGAAATCCCGAACAACAAGTAGAACCAACCCTTGCTGTATGATCAAGAGTGCAAAGATGCGAGAAAATAAATTAAAGAAGCTAATGTAGAATTGTTGAAAGTGGACAAGATAAATCACTACAAAGCCCTAATTAAAAGAAAAAAAAGGCACTATCTAAGTAAAAGGCGGGAAAATCTCTTACACCTCTCCAAGATGGATCCTAAGATATTTTGGAGGCAAATTCTAACTCGCAAAACAAAAGAAGATAATAAGATTGTTTTGAAGAAGAAGATAATACGATTGTTTTGAAGGATTTGAATTCTTATCTTAAATTTTTTTATGAATCACCAGATATCAAAGATAAGATAATTCAAATCCTTCTTACAATGAAAGAATTTTTATCATTAGAAGACATAGATTTCGAGGTTAGGCGCCTAGCAAATGGAAAAAACAAAAAACATTGAAGGCTACCAAGCAAAAATATTAAAAATTGGAGGGCTCGTCCTTATCTTGCACATCCAAAAAATCTTTAATATAGTGGTTAAGCAAGGGTTCCCTACACCTTGGAATCAGAGCCTCATTATTCCTATTTTCAAAAGTGGCCATACAAATAATCCCTCTAACAATTAGACCATTATGATTAGCCCTCTCTTAGATAAGTTGTACAGTATTATCTTAGAAAAGAAGACCAACGAATGGCTAGAAATGGAAGGTAATCGCGCTAAAGGCCAGGCAACCTTCAGAAGGCATCACTCTACCACGGACCACCTCATTACGCTTAGGGTCATTACATAGGAATGTTGTAATAATAAGTCTGATTTGTTTTGTTGCTTTGTGGACTTTAGAAAAGCAAGTTTGATACAGTGCCTAGAAATAACCTATGGAATATGTTAAAGGAGCTTAAGGTTCCTTTTGAGTTGAGAATTATCGTGATAAGATTATACGAAAATGTCATTGCAAAGTTTAAGAACACTGAGTTGTGGGAAACATACATAAACTGTAATATTGGAGTTAAGCAAGGCTTCCCCCTCTCCCCTGCCCTTTTTGACATTTATATCAATAAGCTAGAAGGTTGTTCACAAGAAGCAGGTTGCGCCGGCGTGATCTTAGCTGAGATAACTATCATCCTCTCACTTTATTTTGATGATATTGTTCTTATGGAAATAAGCCCCTTTGATCTTGATAAGCAATTAAGAATTCTCAAAGACTTCTACTCTAATATGTGTATGACTGTTAATACTGACAAGACAAAAGTTATGATTATAAAATCCAAGAAAGACACCTACACTAATTTTATTTATGACAATAGGAAACTAAAGGAAGCGACTTTTTACAAATATCTCAGAATTGATTTTCATCACAAGCTCAACTAAAACTATAGCATTAAGAAAAAGGATTAACGAAGGGTGGAAAGCTTATTTTGGTCTTGAAAACAATTGTAAATCATCCAACCTAGTCATGTGGGATAAAAAGAAGTTCATCTTTGAAACTCTTGTCATTCTCGTTATCTTATACGGTTGTGAAGTTTGGGGTTGCAACATTTCTAGAGAATCTTGGAGAAAGACTAAGCAAATACAAAAGTATTTTATAACTTATAACCTTAAAATTAAAAGCAATACACCTTATCTTATTCTCCTTATAGAAGTGTGTCTTTCCCCCATCGATAGCATGGCTATGACTGGGCACCTGATGTACAAGCACAAGATAAATAACATGGGAAACAAGAGACTTCCAAAAATTGCTTTAAAATCAAGTCAAAACCAACTACGCCTCAAGCGGGGTTGGCGTAAAGATACCATGGCTTTGTTAAACCATTGGGGCATTGATGGAAATGACACTTTGCAGAATATTAATAATGTCAAAAATATTATTATATCTAAGTTTAAAGATAAACTATGGTGCGAGAAAAAATTAGAAGTTAAAAGAAAATTAAAATACTATAAGGAGGTCATTAACCCTAATATGGAAGATCAAAAGTATCTCTCAGTATTAACTAGTTCAAAGAAGAAAATCATTATAGCAAAAAATAAGAACAAACTCCCATGAACTCCATAGCAAAACAGGGTGTTGGTCTATTCCTAAAACTCTGTGGACGGAAAGGGTTTTCCATCTTTGTGAGTCTATGCGCGTTGAGGATGGAAATCACTTTCTCTTAAAGTGCCCTGCTTACACCCACATTAGATCTAAGGTTCATAGTATTTGCTACAATACAAACCTTTTTAACCTCCTAACCTATAGTGATCTAGGAAAGTTTTTTGCCAAGCTTTTTGAGTATAAGAATAAAATTTTAAAGCGAACCAAATAACACCCTTCTTAGGGTCCGATAAACCAAATTTGGTCTCAGTGGACATTAACCATCGTCATCACCATCATATATATATATATATATATCAAATATCAAAAGAAAATTAATATATTATAAGAAGATGATCAATCTTAATTTAAAAAGTCAAAAGTATCTTTCTGTTTTAAATAGAGTAAAAATAAAACCAACATTATTGAAATAAAAACAAACTCTAACCAGTTTCATAATGAACTAAGGCATTGGGCATTTCCTAAAACTCTTTGTCGGATTAAAGAATTTGTCATCTTTGTGATACTAAAAGGGTTGAAGATGAAAATCACTTTCTCATAGAATGTCTTGCTTATACCCACATTAAAGCAAAATTTCAAAGTATTCTTATAATACCGACCTTCCTAACCTTTTAACTCATTTCAACTATGGTGAGCTAGGAATATTTATCTTAAAGCTTTTTGAGTACTTAAGTAAAATTCTAAAGAAAACTAAGTAATTCTTTGCCTTTTTAAGATTCTATTAATGAAAATTGATCTCAGTATATGTTAATAACCATCATCATCATATACAATTTATTTTTTATCATTTATTTTTTAATATTAAACATAATTTTTTTTTAAAATATATTATAAATTAACATTCTACAAATTTGTATTAAAAATAAAAATTAAAAAGTAAATGAAAATATGTTGTTATCATTTTAAATTCATTTAACTTTTACTAAATTATTAAATTATGTATCACAATATTGAATCAATCTTTTATATATATATTTGTATTGTACTTTAATTAAAATAAATAAATTTGAAATTTGAAAAAAGATAATAAAATAATAAAATGAAAATTAATAATCAAAGAGAAACAACTAGTTAAATAAAAGAAACAACCAATTATGATGACTAATCTTGGATAACTTATTTGCTTCAAGGGGTGTGAGGAGGATGGTAAACATAAAAAATATGGGATGCATGTTTTACATTTACTCCCTCACATCACATACATACATATACATTATTCGATTTGTATCCCTTAAGGTTCAAAGAAATCTCAAGAGGTTAATCATCTTAGAGAATTATATCACAACTATTATTTTTGTTATTCTTTATTTTGATTAGGGTAAGTGTATAAGAAAAATCCCACATGTTTAAGATTATATTCACCATTAACACCAACTCTTTACAACAACATGAAATTATTTTAAACATTTTCTTATTTAAGATTTGGTGTAAATTAAGTGTATTTAGAAAAAAATCAATTCATCCACATTATAAATCATTCATCTTATTAAAACAAATTCACATATATCAAAACAATGTTAAAAACTAAGAAAACATAGTAATAAACATAAATGTGAAAAAGAGAGGACTAATGTTTCATATCACTATAGAGCCTCTTTCAAACAAAAATCCAATAAAATGCACCAAATACATCAAAACAAATCACACACCATAAATCCACCTTATGAAAAGTTATAATATAAACTTACCTTCATGTTCAAAACACAATTAATGAATTTAATATTATAATATAAACTTACCTTCACCTTAGTTGCCGAGCCTTTTTGGTGCCTATTTCGAAGTCTAGTGAATTGTGCATACTCAATAGAACATATGAGAACAATACACCTGCCAAAGCTTTTTAACTTGCTTGACTTGTGGAATATTGTGCATGCCAATCTTTCTAATGTGACAAGAGAGTGCAACCAAAGTTCTGGTTATTGAAGTGTGATTAAAATAAATATAAATAAAGGATTAAACTTTGAAAGTCAAGGGTTAACTTACAATCTAAAGAATTAGAGATTGGAAGATTTGAAGTTGTAAAAGAATGTGATACTATTACATATGAACGAGATGCATGGAGATTGTATAGAATGGAGTGCATTAAAGTCTAGAGTGGATGAGTACATTGAATGGATGAGATATTATTGATGGAAATATAATGATTAAGGATCTCTTTAAAACTTTGTTATATTATTGTGGGAACATTTACATAATGCATAGCATGATGGTAAAGTAATGTTATTTTCTTACATAATGGTATATAATCTTTTTAAAACTTTGTTATATTATTGTGGGAACATTTACATAATGCATAGCATGATGGTAAAGGAATGTTATTTTCTTACATAATGGTATATAATCTTTTTCATTTTAAGTTGCAAAAGAATGTGATACTTATTACATATGAACGAGATGCATGGAGATTGTATAGAATGGAGTGCATTAAAGTCTAGAGTGGATGAGTACATTGAATGGATGAGATATTATTGATGGAAATATGATGATTAAGGATCTCTTTAAAACTTTGTTATATTATTGTGGGAACATTTACATAATGCATAGCATGATGGTAAAGGAATGTTATTTTCTTACATAATGGTATATAATCTTTTTCAATGGTAAACATTTTTTTTAATAAAAAATGAATGTTTTGTGATTTTTTTTTAAATATTTAAATTTCTAGATATTTTATATATATTTTTGGAAAATATATATCTCCATAATAGTTGGAAGTATAATATCCCCATTTTTAAAGTTTAAAAGTAAATGGACACTGTTGAGAACTACAAAGCTTAAATCAATTAAACAAAAGATCCAAATTCATGTACAAGAAGCAGAGATTGAGACAAGGTTGGAAGTAATACGAAGACTTGCAAAATATTAACAGCATGATCATAGGTATAAAGTTAGATAATCGACCATTTAAAATATTTGTAAGAGTTATCAAATGAAAGAAATCATAAAAAATAGTGAATATGTTCCTAATAACAAAGTTATACAACTATGACCAAAGCATGGTACCCATTCTTTGAAGAAACCAATATACAATTTTGTGACATTTATAATCAATTTGGACACAATACACACATTTTTTATTTGTTGCAAAAATACCAAACATCAACAAGTACCATATTTTGTGAATTATGCAAATATGTTGGGCATGATCTTATAAGTGTACAGATTTGCAAATTGATGGGCTCTAAAATCTATGCTTTTTCATGACTTTATTTCACTAATTTTACAGTCCATTTACCCGTAACTTAGTACACCTATCTTCAAAATGGCTATCTTTTACTTTATTTTATTAATTAAAGATAAGATGCCTAATCAATTACTTTTGTTGTATTAAATGAAATTTTAACGATGATCAACTAATCCTCGTGCTAGCAACTCCTATGCTTTGAAAGATTATTCAATATTACGCAAATGCTAGAATTTATGTCTGGCTTTTCACTATTCAATCTGGCACTCATTCCAGTACCAAGTTCCACATCTAATTGTTGGCCCCTAACTAATTCTCCTTTATTTCACAAAATAAAGGAGACCCCATTAGAATTTTGTAAATACTTAGCTTTTGGTTTTCTTTTATTTTATCCAGGGCATTCTTTTTTTTCACTAAATTTGCGTGTTTTTTTTTTTTGGTTTGGTTCTCATTTAATGAGATTTGGTGATTTGGAGGACTGTTGTTCTTCCAATCTTTTGGTTCTCTAGTTACTCAACGATGCTTGCATGTTGACATTTGAGCTTATCTTGGTTGATTGCATCCTTTGGTTTGGCTTGAGTTGAGTTAATATTATGCTTTGACAACTCTATCAAATTTTGTCCTTCACTTATTAATAATTAAATGATCATTTTAGTAGATCCAAATAAATTATTCAATTGCTTATTTCCAACGAATTTGATCCACATCGTGAAAAGGATTCACATTAAATAGTGGAATTAAGCTTTCAATTATGGGTTTGAACGAATTATCAAATTTTGCAAAGTCTTAAACTTTACATTTTTGTACTATACAGTAAAACTAAAACAATTCAATTAGGGTTTATTTGTATTCAATTCAATTACACTTTAAAATAATATATTTAAAAGTATTATTTTAAAGTATGAGAAGGAATAAATATTTTTGAGCAAAATATTATTTTTCATTAATTTTAATCTTTATTGAAATTGAAAATGTTTTGTTCTTTATTGAAAAATAATATTTGATCCTTCTTCAACTTTATTTTTTATTTGTTTTAGTTTTTAATTGAGAAACTAAAGTTGGAAGATAAAATTGTTAAATAATAGGGTTGGGTTTCATTGTCTAGAATGAGTTGAATTGAAAATCAATAAATTAATGTATGAGGCAGTTATTTACACTATTTATATCACATTAAATTTTATATGAAAATGCTCATTTATTGCAATTTCATAAAGTTATGCATCTTTTTATTAATTTTAAGTTATGTATTTCAATGTGCAGATTCAATGGTGGATATGTAAGGAACACATTCGAATTATATCTTGGGAGAGAATGTATGCAAGATGGAAAAATTCCCATGAATTTATAGAAGATAAAGGAAAATCGAGATTTTCGAGGATGGCAGTTCAATGTGCATTGAGACCGAATTATGAAGAGAAGCTGTTAATGGATGGTGACATGTTTAACTATGAGCACAAAAAATTGAGCGTTCGGTTAAACAGCTTAATTGATTTCTTTAGCTGTTGTTTAGGAGTTTGTTATTATATTTATTGATATATAAGTGACAGTAATCTGATTGCTCTCAGGAGTGGAGATTTGAGTTTGTAAATCAAGCTGATTATTTTGTAACTCAGTTTCTTTCCAATAAAGAATTGGTTTGTGGAAATCATATTTTGTGTAGTTTTTGTGATTACATTATGATTTTTAGGGTTAGCCATCCCGTGGATTGGATTTCTATCTTCCTTTGCAATTTCGTTTTAGATTTTACACAGTGCATATCTGAGTTTGGATTAATTATCAAATTTATTTAGTGCAGGTTTATCGAATTCTTTTTCTCATGTAATCAACGTGTTGGACACAAGGACACGCTGAGAGGGTAGGGGAGGGGGGGGCGGTGAAGCAGTGTGTCACTACTTTTAGCTGATTTCAACTTCTTAAAACTTAAACAAATATCATCAATTGCATATTAAAAATACACCACCATTAACCAATCGGATCATCATCACAAATCATAAGAGACACATTGTAAGATAAGTTTTGTAATATTTTTATATTTAATTCAAACGGCTACAACTGTGGGGTCTACAACTGAATCAGAAGCACCAACTTCTATTCCAAGGCACAACTTAGTCTTTTCTTAGGTCCAACTAAGAAAAATAGTACAAGGCCCTGCTTGTAATTACATATAAACAATTGTCACGTCACATATCCAATTCTGTCATGCCACTTGGCTATCACCATCAATGTGCTGTCATAAATCAAGTACATCACTGAAAAGTCAAGTCAATGTTATTATTGCAAAGTCATTCTATGTCAAATGTCATCATGCTGCTGCTATCAAATAAAATCAAATTACCGCCTCTTCACTGCTCAAGAATCTTCAATCATACACATAACTCATCAAAGGTATTGATGCTATCAAATCATCAAGTAGTCCTATGGATATGTCTTTGTCAAACTATTCATCTCTGTAAATCATCTTCAGTTCATTTTCCTGTCACACCCATGTCATCAATTTATCACTGCTTCCACTGTCCAAGTCAGTCAGTCACTGCTGCTACTGAGTCGCTTGTCATCATGTCTTCTGATGCAGGTGCATCATGTTGTTGGTCAACCATTGCTCAATACACTACTGTTGCCATCAATACTGCTGGTTAAGCTGATCATGTATGTCACAGTCACTGCTTCTCATACCAAGGTCACTGTGCATGTATATCACTGAGATATCATCATATTAATACACCATTACCACTGTATACATCATTGTATCTTTGTGTAGTTGTATGCATCATCATGTAAAAGTTAGTTCATCATCGTCATAGTATATGCACCATTAACATCATCATCATTTCATCATGTAGATCTCAATCACAATACTATTCATACACTATCAACATCAATGCATGCATCATCATACAGTATCATCATGTAGAATGTATATCACAGAGTTTGTATCATCATATCATCTGGGCTTTCATCATTCATATTGTTGAAGGTGTGAACAAGGTCAGCAGACTAGTTGACTGCTCAAGGAAGAATTCAGACTGTTTCCATTGCTGCAAACAAATCCGGGACAGTCATAAAGGAAGAATTTATGTGAATAACCCAAAACAAACTTAGGAGATGGACTGCTGTAGCTTTCACTAAGTTTCCTCAGTCACTACGGAAATTCTTCTTGTTGTGGCTGCCTTAGTATAACCCACAAAAAAAATCAGAGCAAAAAAAACTTTTTAAAAAATTTCCTGTCTACTGTAGCTACTACAATACCCGAAATTCTCCTCAGTGACCAGCCCGAAATTCCTCAGAGACACCACGAATTTTTCTTCACTTTTTGAAGGAGAAATCAAGTATATTTATACTGGTTTTTATTTGTAATTTTACTGAGACGACTTGCAATAATTTTTATTTCTTTTTATATATTTTTATTTATTGACTGAGCCGACCTTCCTTTTATTTGTGATTTTCTTTTTGTATTATTTTGACTTTGAATTACCATTTCAATGGTCAAACTTGGTGTTATTTAGGGCTTATTTTATATGCCTTTAGGGCTTTCTCTCCTACATCTAGTGTGGGTTCCTTCATCCACCAACATATAGGCTTCAAAGTATCTTCAAGGGCATTATCAAAGAAAAAGGATTTATCATATATTCCTCGTTATCTTCTTCAAGCATATAGATTGTTTTAATATTGTTTCAATCCCTCACACATCATCAAGTCCATCATCGTGTGATGTCATGGACAATTATCAACAACAACAAATGTGTCCAAGTGCCCCTTGTTTGAGGGTACCAAGTCTTTACCAAGCCCTAGGGCCATCTCCAAGAGTCCATGACCCCATCAAGTCACAAATGACCACAGAATGGGTCATTTTTCCATGCCCCATGTTCCAATATCCAAGTCATGTCCTTCTTGCCATATTCTTCATTTCATTCAATTCCCATATCATGCCTTGTCATCTAGTGCATATATTCTTGCGATGCCATCAACCTTATTTTGTCCATATCATCAACCGTCATTATGCCTTTGTCATTAATGGTTTGTCATCAATGACAACCTTGATCAACAAAATCCCCCTTTTTCATTGATGGCAACACCTCATCAATTACTCTCCCCCTTTGACATTAATGACAAAGGGTCAAAGAATGGTCCATCAAAGGCTTCACAATGCCCCAAAAAAAAAATTAATTCTTGAAGACTGCTTCTTGACATCATGTTGAAGTGTCTGCTCCTCCTTTCATGTAGACTTCTTAATTTATTGAGCTATCTTCTCCCCCTAAGAACAAGTTTGGAATGTTTGAATGCACTCTGCTTGGACTCAAACATTGTTGTTCATGAGTAATGTAAGGATGCTTCATACTTAATATTTGTGTCATTGTTCCTCACTATCTTCAATATGCTGCTGGCTATTCCTCCCCTTCGAGCTGCAGGCATTTGAATTGGATCTGCGTGCATTATTCAAATTTTGCTCATATTACCAGAGTCTGCCATTCTTTACTGCGTGCATTTTGTTCAAGTTGCCCCAAAGTCTTGCGGGTTTTCCATATCTACTTAGTCAGCTTCCATTCATGGTTTAATTCCTTTGGAACCACTTCAAACAATGAGAGCATTGCTAGTTCTTCAATGTAGTAAGAATCAGAACATGTGATATCCAGTAAATTTATAAAAGGTAAGCATACATCAAGGATAATCCTCCAACCATCACCATGTTGCTTCACTACATTTACTTCAACGATGAAATCACTGCAAATTACCCTTTCTCCCCCTATCAACATGCCAACTCAACAAACATCCCGACTGAGAATGATTGCCAACTTCCTAGGCCCTGTAACAAAACACTTCAGACTTCTTCAAGACCGTTTTTCACAAATCAAGTCATATACTTGTTTCTCAAGTAAATCCTGTTATGCCTTCAAAGTTACTTTATCTTAATTTTGCATGGCATGCATACTGGGCTGCCCATCTTACATTTTAAGCTTCTCAAAACAGATTTGAAGAATTAACAAGTCTTCACTTCAGCCACCACCATACTCCATTTTATTTTTCAATTTTTACATGACTTTTGGCTTCCACTTCAACACTACCAACTCCATGACAATAACCTTAGACTTCTATATGCTACATGTTCAGATTGAACTCGTTCTCAAGTATTCTCTTCCATATGTTCTCAGTCAAATTTGCTCAATATTTTACAGATCTTCCCACACATTGCTATCATAAAAATATTATGTCATCAATATACCAATACTGCTTCTAATCCATCATAACTCTATTTCAAATTGGTTCTTTGTCCAAGCTGTTTTAGAACAATGTGTAACCCCTGTTGAGTGGAGTTAAACCTTTTTGACAATGGTATCAATTATAGTATGATGCTATGGTCAAGTGCAGCTACAAGACTGTCATAAACTGTTGTGTAAATACCCTTCAGACATCCTTGAGAGAGAGCCAAAGAAAATTGTCACAAATCTGCCACGGAACCAATTTCCACATTTTATCATTTTTGGTCACATGTTTTACATTTTTCAACAAGCTAATCACTTCAAGTTGCACTTCCAAGTTGACTTATTCTGGTTTTGGATTTGGATATCTAATGAAACTCAAAGTTCATCCAGACAATATCTAGAATAGCATAGTGTGTGACAGCCTTCTGTTGCTTAAAGATTGTTGTCATTTACTTCATCCATTTTGGACATAATGTCAACTATAACCACGATCCTTGGACCTGTCTTTATGATTGGAGTAGCCATTATTTCCTCTTGAGTCCACACTCCAAAATTCATGGACTCAAGTTGTGCTAAGGTCTTTGAGAGACCTCAGTCTTGGCTTGCTATATGGCAGCCATCTTCCTTGCACAAATTGATTTCATTCATATATAGAAAACATTCTTTTTAACCCATACCTTAGAGTGACCTTGACTATGATCACTTGTCCTTTGGTCTTTAAGTTTTCCTGCATTATTCATCTTCCAAGATTCATTGATTCTTCTTGCTGATGTATATGATGGGCTCTTCATTGGTTGTCTTCTTGGACTAGCACAAGTTTGGGCTTTATGACCAAATCCACTGCAATTGTAACATCTCAAGGTGTGGCAGTTAGCAGCAATATGTCCAACACGATTGCATGTCCAACATATAATTGTGTGATTGGGACTTCCACCACTTCTTCTTCCATGGAAAGAGAAGTCCATAGCCTTGTGACCAAACTCATTACATGAATAACAATAACCATCAAAGACATCTTCATACCTGGGACTTTGGATCCACCTTGGAGTTGTTTCCCTTCTGAATATGTTTTGAGGAGTTAAAACAAGTTCTTGATGTATTCTTGGTCTTCCAAGATTTTTGTTGTCATGTGCAAGCATATGAAAGGCAGCTTGATTTTCACTTTTAGAGGATGATGAGCTTGCTTTTGTCTTCTCATGTGTCTTAGAGTTATCTTCATGATTCTCAGCTTCCTTGTTGTATCCAAGTCCATATTTGTCAAATGGGGACCTTTGACAATCTAATATCTCATCTAGGATGACTGAGCTGTGTTTGAACTTGCCATATGCATCATACTTTTCATTTTTCTTCTTGAGTCCAACCACTTCCATTTCAAGATTTTGACATGTCTTCTCTTTCTCATCTAGCTGGTGTTTCAACACTTCTTCTACTCTTTTGGCTTCCTCCAATTGAGTCTTCAAATCAATATTTGACCTTCTTGTTTCTTCAAGCTCTTTGGGATTTTTAACTTCATCTTCATCTACTAGCTTGTCTTGCAAATATTTGTTCTTGAGTTTCAATCTCATGAGCAATGCCCTTGTCTCCTTTTGGAATTTTTCAAAAGACTTCAAAAGCTTCTTTTTAATCCTTGGATTGTATTTGAGATCAATGTCCATCAAAATATGTGATAGGAAATCTTTCTTAACATCTACAAGATCATTTTCAAATTCATCACAATCAGAGTTATCATTAACAGAAGAGTCCTTACCTTCATTGACATCTGAATCTTGTTCCTCCTTTTCTTCTTGCTTCTCATCCTTGACTTCTGTTTCCTTTTCTTTGTCTTGACATCTCTTTTGGTATTCTTCTTCCAACTTGAACCAGAGATCCTTGGCAGAGGTGTATTCTTTTACATTTTCTTTGATGGGGCTTGAGAGTCCATCTATTATAAATTTAATGCAATCTTATTATCTTTGTCTTCTTGTTGGGCTGGACAGGTGGGTTAACCACTATTTCCCAAACACCAAATTCCTTTAGGTAATATTTCATTCTGCTTTTCCACCCAAAAGAATCTGATGTCTCAAAGGCTGGAACTTCATGATTGAGTTTTGCTGGTCCTTCCATCTTGTGTCCACGTATCCCTTCAAGCTTGCTAGGCTTATGATGAAGGCCCGGTCTGATACCAATTGTTGGACTCAAGGACATGCTGAGAAGGGGGGGGGGGTTGAATCGGTGTGTCACTACTTTTAGCTGATTTCAACTTCTTAAAACTTAAACAAATATCATCAATTGCATATTACAAAATACACCACCATTAACCAATCAGATCATCATCACAAATCATAAGAGACACATTGTAAGATAAGTTTTGTAATATTTTTATATTTAATTAAAACGGCTACAATCGTGAGGTCTATCAGTTTCAACTGAATCAGAAGCACCAAATTCTATTCCAAGGCACAACTTGGTCTTTTCTTAGGTCCAACTAAGAAAAATAGTACAAGACCCTACTTGTAATTACACATAAACACTTGTCACGTCACATATCCAATTATGTCATGCCACTTGGCTATCACCATCATTGAGCTATCATAAATCAAGTACATCACTGACAAGTCAAGTCAATGCTATTATTGCAAAGTCATTCTATGTTAAATGTCATTATGCTGCTGTTGTCAAATAAAATCAAACTACTGCCTCTTCACTGCTCAAGAATCTTCAAGTCATACACATAACTCATCAAAGGTACTGCTGCTATCAAATCATCAAGTAGTCCTCTGGACTTGTCTTTGTCAAACTGCTCATCTCTATAAACCATCTTAAGTTCATTTTCCTGTCACAGCCATGTCATCAATTTATCACTGCTGCCACTGTCCAAGTCAGTCAATCAATACTGCTACTGAGTCGCTTGTCATCATGTCTTTTGTTGTAGGTGCATCATGTTGTTGGTCAACCACTGCTTAATACACTGTTGCTGCCATCAATACTGTTGGTTAAGCTGATCATGTATGTCATAGTCACTGCTTCTCATACCAAGGTCACTGTGCATGTATATCACTAAGATATCATCATATTAATACACCATTACCACTGTATACATCACTGTATCTTTGTGTAGTTGTATGCATCATCATGTAAAAGTTAGTTCATCATCGTCATAGTATATGCATCATTAGCATCATCATCATTTCATCATGTAGATCACAATCACAATACTGTTTATACACTATCAACATCAATGCATGCATCATCATACAGTATCATCATGTAGAATGTATATCACATAGTTTGTATAATCATATCATCTGGGCTTTCATCATTCAGATTGTTGAAGGTGTGAACAAGGTTAGCAGACTAGTTGACTGCTCAAGGAAGAATTCAAACTGTTTTCACTGCTACAAACAAATTCGAGACAGTCATAAAGGAAGAATTTATGTGAATAACCCAAAAAAAAACTTAGGAGATGGAATGTTGTAGCTTTCACTGAGTTTCCTCAATCACCACCGAAATTCTTCTTGCTGTGGCTGCCTTAGTATAACCAAACAAAAAATCAGAGCAAAAAAATAAAAATAAAAAATTTCCTGTCTATTGTAGCTGCTACAATACCCGAAATTCTCCTCAATGAGTAGCCCGAAATTCCTGAGAGACACCACAAATTTTTCTTCACTTTTTGAAGGAGAAATCACGTATATTTATACTGGTTTTTCTTTGTAATTTTACTGAGCCGACTTGCAATAATTTTTATTTATTGACTGAGTCGACCTTCCTTTTATTTGTGATTTTCTTTTTGTATTATTTTGACTTTGAATTACCATTTCAATGGTCAAACTTGGTGTTATTTAGGGCTTGTTTTATATGCCTTTAGGGATTGTTCTCCTACATAGGGTATGGGTTCCTTCATCCACCAACATATACGCTTCAAAGTATCTTCAAGGGCATCATCAAAGAAAAAGGCTTTATCATATATTCCTAATTATCTTCTTCAAGCATATAGATTGTTTTAATATTGTTTCAAGCCCTCACACATCATCAAGTCCATCATCGAGTGATGTCATGGACAATTATCAACAACAACAAATGTGTCCAAGTGCCCCATGTTGAGGGTACCAAGTCTTTACCAAGCCCTAGGGCCATCTCCAAGAGTCCATGACCCCATCAAGTCACAAACAACCACATAATGGGTCATTTGGCCATGCCCCATGTTCCAATATCCAAGTCATGTCCTTCTTGCCATATTCTTCATTTCATCCAATGCCCATATCATGCCTTGTCATCTAGTGCATATATTCTTGCCATGCCATCAACCTTCTTTTGTCCATATCATCAACTTTCATTATACCTGTATCATTAATGGTTTGTCATCAATGACAATGTTGCTCGAAACAACGTTCTCATTAGATTTCATGAGCATGTTGTTAAATACAAATTGGAATCGGCCGCGAGTATATGAAGCTTAACGTTGGTTGTTTGAATGGAATATGTTTAAGTTGCATTTGACAGAGCTATGTTTTGATTTAAGTTCATTGTGACGGAGTTAATTGAAGAGTTCCATAAAAAATAATATATTAAAAAAACATGGCAGCATATCTTTGAATTCAACTCTCCTTTGAATCTACAGCTTTCTCATTTGAATTTGTCCATATGAAATCCCAACCCAGCCAACGTATATCTTTGAATTCATATATTAGCATTCAAGCCCAACGTGAATATTATTTGGTTGACTTCCATTTTGTTGGAATTTGAATTAAGTTTATGTTTTAAGGAATAGGGTAGGAACTTAATTACATAAGTTTAATTTATATGTTTTAAGTAATTAGGTAGGAACATACAGCAAATTAACTTGGGTGTTAAATGATAAAGTAGGCATTTTGCTTATTTTAATTTGGTAAGAATTTATGTATTTTTGTATATTTTATAGTGTAGCTTTGATTTAATTTGTAGGATTTAGTTTAGTTAATTAATTTAGTTTATTTAGTTTGTAATTTATTTTAGTTAATTTGTAATGTTTGGTTTGTAGTTTTATAAATTAAAGTTTGTAGTATTGGATTTATAAAATTAGTTTGTAATTGTATCTAAATTAGTTTTTTATTCATAAACTTTGATTTAGTGTGTAATTGAAAATTAGTTTATAATTTGCAATTAATTTGTAATTTTTGAGTTATCAGTTTGTAGTTTGAAATTAGTGATTAGTTTGTAGATTAGCACACACTTTACAATTTAAACTAGGGATGTAAAATTTATTTATTAGTTCATAGTTCATTTTCTCACTTAAAGTGTGTTTGTCAGCATTAGGCTAGGTTAGGTTAGATTAGGTTAGCCTTCAATCCTGCACATACAATTCCGACACCTCGAAGCTTACGAGCCCTGGGTTGACAATTTAACTTTCGAATTGTTAACATATATTTTTACCGACACAAATGTTTTTTGAAAACACCCAAAGATAGTTTCTTAGTGTAAGGGAAAAATGATAGTGGTGTGAAGAGAGGAAGAGGTGCCAGAATATGAAGAGTGATAAGGGGGGAAATGTAAGCATGGGAGCACCAAGACTGCCTTCTACTTGCTTCAACGTTTAAAGATTGTCCAATCGTGATAGAAAAATGGGAGGAAAATTGAAGGATAACAAATATGGTTATTTTAAAAGAGAATCTAGTTAGATGGAGGAAAATATATCAACATTTAACATTATGAAGGTGCATGAAAAGGTAAAATCACATAAGCCTTTTTAGTAAGAAACTTTAGGAAAGTACAACTAGGATAAAAAATATATGACCATATTATAGAAAATTAGTTATTTTGTGAGCAAGTTGAAGTAATTAGTAAGGAGTTGAGTATTCAAAGATCAAGAGAAAAGAATGTAATAAGCATATTAAAGTAATAAATTAGTTCTTAAGATGTTGTGTTAAATTGATTTGGTACTAAGAAGGTTGACAATAATTAAAACAAGGTGTATATCTACAATTAAATAAGCACTATATATTTAAGACATTCTCCCTAAGAGAACTGTGAGGCACATTAATAAGAACAAGGATAGAATAGGCATGGAGCTTAGAATGGATGTGCTTATTGGAGGTTATGAATTAAATAATGTAATGTCATACTCAAGATCATATGTGAATATGTTACCTAAGAAATCAAGGGAATTAACAAGAATATAAGAGTTTGTATTCTCTCTTATTCAAGTGAGATGTGCAAACTAATACAAAATATACCCCAATGGAAGAGTGCAAGATATTGAAGTTAACCTAGATGGATTGAAGACCTATGCAAATTTTGAAGTCACTAATACAATGTCTCATAAGAAATCCTATCCTATTCCCCTCAAGATAGAATGTGAGTTTGACAATGGTGTAACGCCAAAATTGAAGTAGAAGAAAATTTCATTCAAATCAAAGGGTTTGAGTGTGGTATCATCCCTAGATCCCTCTCTAGGAACATGTTATAAATAACTAATAGATGATGATGTAGAAAATGAAACATTAGAGAACATATATAACATAACTACATGTTGAGATGACTATATCGACTCTATAATGGATAAGAAACTAGGTTCTGGAAGCATATTGTAACGTCTCTTACTATAGTAGGCATAGATACCTTATTTGTTTATCATCAACACACACAACAATATGGAGCAGTGGATACAAACATAAACGGGTGCACCTAGGTGAGGATCCTTGGAAAAGAAGGTTATTTGGCAAGGGTCACCACTATTACAAGTTGGAAGTGATTGGATGATTGGCGCAAAGTAAGGAGGGAATGGACCCAAGGAGTAACTGATCCACACTTTATGGAGGTAGGTTCAACTATCAACCTAGTTGTTTACATGGAAGATTTTAGGGGCTAATCTTAGCCCATGGGATAAATTTAGGGGTTTTAAATTTTTAATGGACTATTTTTTTACTAAAGACCCATTAGGTATGATTAGCCCACATTTTATTTATTTATTTTTAATGAAAAGAAGGTTAGCCCCATCGAATTTAAAAAGGGGAGGCAAGATAAAACAATTTTGCTCCTCTAAAAAATCAATTTAAACCTCTATTCGCCCACGAAAAAATCACTAGGAAGCTCCCATTTGCCCTTGATTTCCAAAGATGGCATTTTCTGGGGGCTCTTTCACCTTTTATCGATAATGGAAATCAAAGTCAGAGTCACATTCGTCCATATTTTATGAGTTGAATTTTGTTTTGCAAGTTGCTTAATGTACACATGATAAGGGACATTGATAATTACTATCGGGTCTTATAGTGACCCATTTGCATCTAGGAGAGTTTTGAATCCCATCACCTTAAATCCAAATTTTCCCCAAAAAACTTGGGGATTATGAAGCTCGCGACCAGTGATATGAAAATAACGTTTCTGTGGGTGTTTTGGGAATCATGCCTTAGTAGGGGCTAGGACTTCATTCATAGCCGCATATTTGGGTGTGCAGGGGGGCATGAAGCTGCTTATAACCAATGTCATTTTCTTTCTACTTATGTTTGTGTTCTCCTTTCTGGGACAGGCCATGGGTGGAGCAACTTGGAATCCCACGGTATTTGCTGCTGCTTTTTCTTTGGGCGTTGTCAAGTATTGTAGCCTATTTCTTGTTTTGTTTATTGAATTTTATGGTTCTCAAAATATTTTTGTAGGGTTGACATTCTATTTTTTGGATGGTTAGCCTACTGTTGCAGCGTGTATGTTGCTCTTTTAGTAATGGGGAATTAAATATGGACTTACAAAGCTGGAAAAATGGATATGTGAAGCATCAGAGAAGGTATGAAATGCTTAAATATGTTTTTTCTAGCTGCCACATAAAAAGGTGTATATGATGCTATGTTAGAGTTGATGATAATGTGCATTATTTGACTGACTCTTCCTAAATTCAATATGCAGGGACGTCTTGGGATGAATTAAGATACATAAGGAAAGTTGTTAGTTTATTTGTAAGATTCTCCCACACTTGTGATTCATTAACATACCTATATGCATTGGTTTTTCTCTCTTAAAATGATCTTTGGTTAGGTGTGTGCATAAATGAGGTGTTGGTGGGCCCTTGTAAGAGAATGGAGAGATAAATGAGGATCAAGGCGTTGGTGGGCCCTCATATTAACATTGATTCTATATGTCTTGGTGATGAAAATTTTCATTATTGTTTTCCAAGCATATTTATAGAGTATGGTGAATTTCTATGTATTGCAATAGTTAGAGTGAGGTACCAAACTACCACCAAAAGAGGGTTTGTTATGTGATCGCGTATTAAGATTTATCTCCTATTTATATTTTTTTGCATATGTTTTCCTATTACTATATATGGTCTTATACTTTATCAAAAAATTCGCCAAGACTTCACAATATTTTATAATTTAGTAAAGATTCACCAAGACTTTACAAGGTTTTATAATTTAGTGAAACGTTCGTCAAGATTTTACAAGGTTTTATAATTTAGTAAAAGATTTTCCAAGATTTTACAAGATTATATAATAATGAGAGATTCACCAAAAAATTATATATACATAATATAACATTGATAAAATAGCCTTCATATTTTCCTATATATCATGGGGATTCACCCATTTATTATAAATGGAAATTTAGGGGGGGGGTTCTTAAAATTTTCCCCGGTTGTTTAGGTAATTGCAATGACTGTGTTCACTTAGGTTTTGGATGGTGCATAGGAATCCACTTTGGGAAGTTGGTTATAGACTTCACCAAGCATAAAAGGAAGATACGAACCAAAGGGAAATCATCCAAGATGTAGCTAAGTACTCAAGGTAAAGGATCTACATTGAAGAGGTTGTTGTAGCATCCTAAGTTGTTGGAGGAAAAGATCTGCATGAGGTAGGCTTGAAGGGTGCAATAGGGTTAGGTTGTAGGCAAGGTGGTGATGTGTAGCTTTTTCATGGGATTGTTTGTTTTATTGTAAAATATTCACAGTAATGAACAAGATCCCCTTTTGTAATCCATTGTATATCTTCAATAATAAAAACCTAAGGCACCTAGATTGGGTGCCACCTATCTATGTTGTGTTGTGTTTCGTGCTACTTGGGTTGTTTTATATGTTTATGCTGAATTAACTAAGTATTAGATTTAATTTATTGTTAGAGTATTGTGGTTGATCTAATACTATAGTCTAGAAACGAAGTTATAGGTAGAGTTTAGACAAGGAGGCATATTCTACTTTCAAGTAGTTGCAAGCAAGACAAGTCCCAATGACCAAAGAAAGGCAGTGCCACATAATTGCCAAGGATTTTGGGCATCAATTCCACACGAATATTTGGCATTGTGACAATTGGTATGAAATGCTTTTTTATCATGGAAAAAATGTCAATTATAGGTGACATCTTTCCAAGAGTCATTGGAGACTGGGAAGACCTGTATGAAGACTGTTGAAATGTTGTGAAAGGTGGTGGCCAATTTGAGCAAGCAGTGGTAGAATGCATCATTGCACATATGGGTGCACTTCAACAATGTGAAGATACATAGGCTAGTGGTGAAAGGTGCAATAGGTGACATCATGGATTTGAGAGAAGTCCAATTGAGATGGGAACAAAGTGAAAAGGTAGATCTAAATGAGAAACTACAGGGTACCCTTAGGTAGAGAGCTCTTAGTTGAGGTAAGACTCATATTTTTTATATTCTTGATGATGATCATACAATAAGTTGGGCATAGTTCACTTCAGTTGAAAAGAAGTATTCAATGTAGAGATTGGATTCCTTGGCCAATAACCAAGGTAGAATCCTAAACCAACTTTTCTATGTGGACCTCATCATAAATGGAAGTAAGGTGAAGGTAATGGTGAACTCCAATGCCTCTCATAAATTACTAAAGAAATGGTTGACGAATGAACTTGGGATTAAAGCTCAACCTTGTAGAGCTTAAACCAAGCCCATGAACTCTAAGACAAAGGTGGAAAATGGGGTCACATCCAAGGTTCATGTTCAGGAAGGTAAGTGGAAAGGTCAACTCGACTTCATGACAATGTAGTTGAATGAATTCGAAGTCATCCTCGGGAAATAATTTCCAAGGAGAACTAAGGTCATTCTCATGCAATTCAATGAACAATTGGTGATATTTGGTGGGAAAAATATTTGCGTTGTTCACAAAAAAACAAGAGGACTTGGAGGAAACAAGTGGCTAGCTTTGCATTGAGTATGAAGAAAGTATCTCAGTGTCCCAATTCATAACTTTACATTGAAACATTGATGGAAGGAGACGAACGAAAGATAACGATTCTTGTTCCACTGACACTTTCCCATGTACAAAACTAATTCACGGATAGGATGTCATAGAGCTTTCCAAAAGGAATCTTATTGAGGTTAGTGGACTGCAATAACAAGCTTGAGCTAGGGGCCAAACCTATATCAAAGGCTCCTTATAGAATGTAATTACTAGAGATAGAAGAAATGAATAATTAGTTGATTGAGGTCATCGAGGAAAGCTTTATCAGATCTTAGCTGTCTCTTTATGGTGCACTAATATTCTTTTAGACAAAGAAGGACACCCTAGAACTTAGATTGTGCTTGGAATATAGGACATTGAACATTCAAACAATTAAGAATAGACATTCCTTTCCCTTAACTATGAATGGCTTTGATAAGTTAGCTAAGGAATAGGTGTTTTCTAAGTTGGACTTGAGATAGGGTTATTATCAATCCATGGTCATAGAGGGGGATGGGGTGAAGATGACCTGCATAATGAGGTATGTGAGATTTGAATTCCTTTTCATTTCATTCATCCTATATGCAAGGACCCAACAACATTCTACACATTGATGAAAAAAGTGTTCAAGACCTTATTGGACAAGTTTGTGGTCATTCAGATGAACTAAGTTGCAAAAGTGTGAAGACAAATAGACTACAAGGAATTGTGTGGATTATATTAAGTAACGATGCATCTAGAAAGGGGAAAAGATCATGACGAAACCCTAGCCATGGCCGCCACCATCTCCTCATCACATCGACCGAGTCGCAAGGATGTTGCGCTGCCCTCGTCGTGGAACATTGCCCGTTCCCATGCACGGAAGCATTCAGAGGAGGCCAGCCTCTACAGGATTTCCAGCCATCGCATTGTGCTGCCAAGGGAAGCCAAAAGGGCCCAAATATTAAAGAACAAAGCTAGATACAAGCGCAGGACTGCGCAGATGCCAAGATTAGTCAAAAGGAAGAAGGATTCATGCCCTTTGACCTCTTGCTTAGTCTCGGAACAACCAAACCCTCACCCATGATCCCTATTGCAAGCGCCAGAAGAAGTGTTGGTTGGTGCCCTTTCTATCTGGAAACCCTCAAGTGTGGATACTGATACGCCTCTCAACAGGAACCTAATGCTTTAGGAGCAACATGAGAAAATACGACCGTCAGAAGAGTTGGAGGGCATCCCAAATTTTGTGAAGCTGCTTTCCAGAACAACAAGATGTACATGCATGCACCTAGCAAACCCAGTTTCCAAACTCCTTCTCAAAGTTCAACTTTGGACTGGAATCCCCAAGATTCATTTCAGACTCTTGTTCCAGAACCGCTACCTGGAGGAGGACGCCCAACTAAGAGACTACGGAATTGGACGGGATACTGCCATTTCCTTAGTGGCAGGCCTCTGCGGAGGTGACAGGGATTCTTCTTCAAAACATCTTCCCAAATACCAAACCTTCAAAGTAGCAGTGAAGAGCAATGGAGCCGAAGGAGCGAGCACGAGCTCAAGCCAGAAGGCGTTATCAAGCTCAACCTTCATTGTAGAACACTTAGAGGAAACACCCACAATGAAACTAGAGAGCATGGAGGCCCTAATCACAGGTTATGAACTCCAAAAAAAACCCTCATTTGAAGATTTAATGGCTTTTGGTCCTCTGTTGAAAGTTTGCAACATTGGATACAACAATCCTGGAAAATGAATCTGGAAATTTTCTTCTGCTCTAAAGGGTATTTTATATCCCAGTTCGAGACACAGGAGGACTGCAATAGCATAATAAAACGCAAGCCTTGGTTCTGGGGAGGATCAGGGTTATCCGTGGAACATTGGTTCCAGGGGTTTGATCCATTGTCACCCCCTTATATGGTCACTCCCGTTTGGGTAAGACTACCGAATCTCCCTCTACATCTCTGGTCGCCGAGCTCTCTAACCACTGTCAGGAATGCGATAGGAAGATTTCTAAAGATGGATACAGATCGATTGTCAAAAGGTCTAGTGTCTTATACCCGTATTTGTGTGGAGCTAGATCTCAGCAGAGGCCTGCCAGACAAAATATTTATAGACTAGGGAAGATACACACCCCACCTGCAAGTCTTAGACTATGAACACACATCATTCAGATGTCGTTCCTGTCAACAACCAGGGTATCTCTAGGATGCATGGCCTACAGCCCCGGTCTCTTCCTTCCACCGACGACCACAAGGCTAGCATGAAAGCGAAAAAATCAAGAAGACCCTGACCTCGCAGAAGACTGTATTCCCCAAAAGCACCCTCGTCCCTCCTACTTCATCTTAGTCGCATTCTGCTCCGGATTTAGACATGATGCCGAGAGCCCCTAGCACTGATCCCGTGGATGACGATGGTAATGATAGATACATGATTTCAGCTTCGGGCATGGGTGGCCAAAAATGACCCCATGAATCTGATCACTCAGACGGTGATAAGGAGGCAGATATGAGCATTCGGGAGAACATAGAAGATTCTTTGGCACAACAACTAACTATAATTTCGATCTCATCTGATCCCGACAATTTTGCAGGGTGGATTGATGTTCGAAGGAAGAAAAAGGATCCAGGCTGGGCACCTCATGGACCAGCTTGATGTATTTAATGTCTGGGATGTTTCATCCAAGGTAGTTTTTGTCAATTGGGCTTAGAAAATTCGTTTTCTGTTAGCCATAGGTTTTTAGGGGAAAGGCCATTAGCTTGCATATGTATCTCTATGAAATTTTTTCTGATTAATATAAGGTTTCACAACTAGATTATAAAAAAAAATGATTGTGGTCATTCACCTAGATGATATTGCAATTTTCATTAAAAGCATGGAGTAGCATAAAAGGCACTTGGAATAGAAATTTGAGGCACTTAGGAAAAATTAGTTGTACTTGAAGAAATCTAAGTGTATATTTGGGAAAATGGAGGTGTTGTTCTTGGGCCATTGCGTGGCTCAAGGGTGCATTTGTATGGACCCCAAGAAGGTCATAGCCATTGAAGATTGGGATAAATCAAAGCCTATGGATGAGGTAAGAAGTTTTCTAGGTTTGGAAAAGTATTAATAAAGGTTTGTGGACTTGGGTACTCCATGATTTTGGAATTGGTAGTGACTTGTTGAAGAGAAAAATACCTTGGTGTTGGTTAGAAAGGTGCCAAACATCCTTTTGTGAACTAAAGTGCAGATTGATGTTTGTGCCTATGTTGAAGCTGGCCAATTTTGAGCAAATGATTGAGGTGCAAGTTGATGCCAATTTGAATTTCCATAGGAGAGGTTTTCATGTGGGATGGCGTCTAGTGGCATGTGAAAGTAGGAAGCTTCAACTCTGAATGGAGTACCTCATTCATGAGAAGGAGATGACCACCATGGTTTGCTACCTATAGGCTTGGATGTATTACCTATTGGGTATACTACGCATTGTGAACATGGAGATCATTACAACAAATTAATTCATGATGAAACAAAAACTATCATCAAAGCAAGCTTGTTTGCAATATTTTATAATTGAGTTCAATATGACTATTGAGTATTGGCCTAACAAGTTGAACATATTGGCAGGTGCCTTGAGTAGAAGGCACAAATTGTTGCGATGAACGATGAGGAACAACCTCTATTAGCACCCATGGAGATTTAAGTGCAAGTATTGGTGGATTTACAAGAAAAGGTTAAGATGGGATTAGAGAACGATCTGAATGTCTTGGATATTATGAAGTAGACAAGGGAAGGGAATACCAAAAACATTTGGGTTAAGGATGGGTTGTTGTACTTTGGTGGATGGTTGTATGTGTCCAAGTTGAAAAACATGTGTAGATATATTTTGAAGGAGTTCCATGACTCACTTTGGGTAGGTCACCTTGACATGTTAAGGAAATCATCTCCAATGGAACTAGGTTATTACTAGGAGCATATGATGAAGGATATAGAGGACTTTTTCTAGACTTGCTTGATGTGGAAAGAAGACAAAATTGACACTAAGATGCTTGGATGTCGAATCCAACCCTTGTCCATCCCAAAGAGATCTTGGACAAGTGTCTCGATGGATTTTATAACACAAATGTTGATGACCCAAGGTTAATTTTTTTTTTTTGTAGTAGTGAGTAGATTTTCCAAGTACATGACCTTTGTGCCAACAAAGGTGCCTTGCTCAATAGAGGAAGTTACAAGGATGTTTTATAAGTGCATTGTGAAGATGTGGGGTTTGTCATTTAAAATTATGTTAGATAGATACACTAGATTCATTGAGCGGTTCTACATGAAGTTGTTCTGGCTTGTTGGGATGAAGTCATTGATGTTCTCAAGTCATCACCCACAAACTGACGGACACACATAGTAGATTATTTTTTTGTTGGAGAATTACTTGAGACACTTTGTGTAGGTAGACCAAACAAATTGACTAGAGATATTAGACTCGATGCGATTATACTAACTTCCAAAAGAGTTTGGCTATCAATTAAAGCCCATTTGAGTTAGCCACTAGGTGGTAGCTAGTGACACCACATACTCTGTGATAGAGTTGTATGGGAATAACTCTCTAACCTTATAGTTTATTAAGTAATGGTAGGATAGACTAAAAAGGGTGCACATTCGATTGAGGAAGGTGATCGAGTGGATGAAGTATTGGGTAGATATGGATATAATATCTTTGGGGTTTTAGGTCGACGACAAGTTCCTACTCATGTTGAGCAAAGAATAGTTAAAACCATCAGCGGGCATATGTTATGTATTTTTGTGTACGTATGAGGGTTCATTCAAAATACTTGAGAATACGTGGAACATCACATATAGACTAAATTTGTTGGAACACTTGAACACCATTCATCCAATGTTTCATGTTAGGAAGTTGAGACCTTGCAAACTTGATGAGGAGGATCTTGATAGGGAAGGACCGTCCAGAGCACCTACCATGATTTTGGACAGGCCATAATAAGAAGTGGAGAAAGTGTTGGATCATACAACCATTTGGCATGGCAGAATGAGAAGGAAGGATTAATTTGCTAAATGGAAGGATGCATCAGATGAAGAAACAAATTTGGAGAAAAAAGAGTCTTAATGGAACTATGAAGACAAAGTCTAGGTTTCAAACAATGGAGTCTTGATGCTCCTAAATGTGTTGATTGAGAATTTCCAAGATGTAAATGATTTGAGTGGGGGAGGATGTAATGCTCTTTCACTCCAATAGGCATATGCAACTTGCTCAATCAATATCAACACACATAGTACGTTGGATCGAGTGGTAGCTACATAGCTAGATGAACATCCCTTACAAAGGATCATTGGAAAAGAGGGTGACTTAGAAAAGGTCACCACTATTACAAGTTTGAAGTGATTAGATAGTTGGCACGTAACTAAGGATAAACTAATCCACACATTATGGAGGTAGCTGCAACTGTTGACCAAGATGGTTAGGAAATTGCAACAATCATTTCCACTTAATATTTAGACGGTGCATGGGAATTCAAAGGTGCCAGACATCCTTTATAGTTGACAAGATGGGTAGAAGAAACACTAGCAAAATATTGTACATCCATACCACCACACACTTATTAAAATCATTGGACAACCACACACACACACATGTATGTGTTTATGTATGGATGGATGATTGTCCAAAGAAATGAGTGGCTAGATATCCCATTTTGTGAGTGAGAAAGTAAACACTTTAATAAGAGAAGTCATGATAAAACTTGAGGAGATAACATCATATTATCCACAAGAAAAATCATTGGCATAATTGTAGAAATTAATTAGATAATAGAACCTGAATTGACATAGTTCTTACATTAAGAAGGGATGAATGGAATGAGAGGATACTTACAAATCTATGTGCTCATATAACAACATCTGAATTAACACAAATATCTAATGTAAGAAGGGATGAATGAAATGAAAGGATACTTACAAATCTATGTGCGCACATAACAACACCTGAAAGGTTAACAAAGCATATAAGCAATCATGCCCACAGGGTCTTTAGTGCCTAGTTTAAGGATGGAAAACAAGATTAATCAGATAATGGAAAGTTCAAATGGAATAAGTAACATAAAAAAAGGAAGTTTATTTAACCTAAATTGTTTTTATGTGATAGCAAAGGTCTAAAAATCATCGGAAAATTAAAGATGAAATGGTAACTTAGGATCTCTCAACTATGTTTATAATAGAAATAAGTGTAGTAAAACGCTTTCACATAGTTTGATGGCAAACTAATGCAAGTGTATGCAAATAGAAACATGATAAAACACTATCACAAAATAGAAGCAAAACAATGATGGATTAAAAGCAAAAGTTCTATAGGAGTAAATTTCAAGTTTATTATATAGTTTCTAGAGCTTCTTTGGAAATTTTTTTTTTTTTTTTAAATATAAAAATAAACTAGCCAACGTGGAAATAAGAGAAATGATAAAAATTAAGAAAAGCAAGATAAATTAAGGGATAAAATTTAGATTATATGTAAAAACAATAAATAATTATAAAAAAAATATTACAAAAGATATAATAATAAATTATTGGATAAAATTTAGATTATATGTAAAAACAATAAATAATTATAAAAAAAATATTACAAAAGATATAACAATAAATTATTGGGAAATGTTTTTTTTTTTTTAATTTTAATATTAATGTCATAATTTTTAAAAACACTTTATTAGAATTTTTAAAATTGAATGTAAATATTTGATTCGAAAGACATTTTAACCGTTTTTGTAGTTATATATAAATTTCATAAATTTGTTGAAAAAACATATAAATAATAAATAAATTTAGTATACCAATGATAAGGAACACAAATCCAAAAAAAACAAACAACATTTAAAATGTTCCAATACACTTAACAATATTCCAAGATAAAATGACATACCAATGTACTTTGTTAAAATCAGTGCACCATCGAGCCACTTGAAGCAAGTGCTACAATTCTCTGCCCAAAGCAACAATGCTCTCTTATATACACAAAATACCAACGTGGCATTGCATAGTTTAATGTATGAGTGCGTAGAGTCTGAAATCATATATTAAATAAAAAATAAAAAAGGACTTTGGAACTAACTATTACTTGTTGGGGCGGAGGGAATGAGAACATGTATTAAAAAAGAAATTTCGAACTATTTCTTTTATGTTATAAAGATATCGAAGAATATACGTGACTCCTAATGCTCACTCAAATTTAAATAAATAGAAGATTCACGCGTACGTAAGATTAAATAGAAGATCATAATCTAAACAAGCAAAAATGGAAGTAGAACTATTAAAGTAAGTGTGTAAATATATATATGATTTTTTTTTCCAAAATATATAAATGGAGGATGATTCAACCATCATTTAAATATTGGTTGGTAGCATTAAGGGATTTGAATGAATTTGGATCAATGATTTAATTGCTCCTCATAAACAACATTTGTTTATGGTGTAGATGGGTGGTTCAACCAATTGAGATATTTGATTAAATTTGAACTTGTGACTTAAAGCTTTGATGTAGGGATTTTTGAGGGTCATAACTTTTGTCTCGGTTATCTTTTTGGGCTGAAATTTAACAGGAAGTTACGTCTCGAAGAGATCACTGCTGTGACTGATCATAGCTATATAATCGGACCTCGTTTCAACACTCTTCCGAAGCCTAAATCCTTCATATAATGTCTCAAATTGGAGTTTTGGTGATTTTTTTAGGATTTTTTAAATTTTATAATTATTAGTTATCTCTTCGTTTATGCACATAATCATAAAAGCGAGTTAAGAACTAGTGTTGTTGCAGTTAGGTTTTAGTTATTGATTAGTTTTAGAGTCATGCGAGAATTTTCGAAAATTAACAATTTTCGAAAATCTCAGATAGTAGTTATAAGGTGTTTAACTTTCATTGTAATGGTTAGTGATGGAGAAGGAATAAAAGATAGTTATTTTCCATTCTCGTGTGTTTGCATGGTTTTTAGATCTCATGAATGAATCAAAGTTTATTGAGTACATGTAGATGGTTCAATTGATTGATCTATCCCCTGGAATTAAAAATGCAATATATATATATATATATATAAGGAAAACCTTGTGTAGAAACCTCTGATCATTTCTTGCATTTTGTCAAGGATACGTAGTGTAAACTTGTCAAAGTTGATTACAACACTTGACCTAGTAGGGAGATTGAGTGAGACACACAATAGAAGCAACTAGCTTAGGGGATCGACCCCAAGACCTCCTACATGAAGCTCAAATCATTCAACCACTCAAACTAGCTCATTGGGCTTTACACACACACATCCAACCTCAAGGGTTAGCTAAATTGGTTTGAACGATCCAGCCAAGGCATGTTGTTGATGGGGAGACCATATGTAGGTTATGAGTTCAAATTTAGTTGAGTCAGAGTCTCTTAGGTTTACCGAATGTTATTGTGGCTGGTAGTTGAACTACCCTACATTTGGATATCATGAAGAAGGGAAGGGATCCCATGATGTTTTCCTTAGAGAATATATATATATATATATATATATATATATATATATATATTTATATATAATGGGGAAATTATATATGTATATAATTAGAGAAATGATAAAATTCATCATTTCCATGATGTTTTCCTTAGAGAAATTATATATATATATATATATATATATATATATATATATATATATATATATATAATAAAACCTTGTTAAGGAGATTCAGAGAGTTGAACTCATGAACTCCCCAACTTCGGGGAGAGATATCGCATATGTCTCATGACCATTTGAGCTAACCCTCAGAGCTAAAAGTACACACACACACACATGAGATCAAGAAAATTGAACTCATTACCTCCCCAACTTTGGGGAGAGATATCGCATATGGCTCATGACATACATACATATTTCCTTAGGTCTGTAGGTGGATTGACAAAGCCACCCTCCTTCGGTCCTTTGGGGCTTCAAGAGATCTTAGGTTCAAGTCCAAGTGCTTCTGCTTTGTGTTTAGATGCACTAGTTGGGGTTTTTAGAAAGGTGGTCGAACCTTAATGCAACAAGAGGGCCATGGACCCATTGAATGGTACGACCCCCAAAGTGGCAATGGGTAGGCAATTAATGACTTCCTAGAGGACTTAGACCAAAGCCACTGTGTGGAGGTTGAACCTCTAACTGAGAATAAATAAATTACAGATGGTTTAATCAATTGAGCTAATCCTTGTAACTAAAAGTTTAATAATGTGTGTATGTATGAATGTATGTATGTATATATATTACACTTTTAGCCCCAAGGGTTAGCTCAATTTGTTGAACCATTAATTATGGCTGGCTCAACCAATTGAGTTAACCCATGGAGCTAAACACACACACACACACATATAAAGTGTAATATCTACATGCATATGGATGTATGCGTGTATGTATGCATATTATACTTTTAGCTATAAGGGTTAGCTCAATTGGTTGAACCATCCGCAATGGATGGTTCAACCAATTGAATTAACCCATGGAGCTAAAAGTGTCATGTAGGTCAAAAGGACAGGCACGATAATAAGGAAATTGAAGTAAGCGATTGAGCTAGGGTTTGCGTTGCAGGAATTTTCGGTTCGTGTCCATGGATCCCCCCCAGATCCTGGCTGTGACGGCCTGGTGGGGGCTCGTCCTCCCATCTCTGACCTCTTTCGTTCCCTGGTTGCCTCTCAACCAGTCTCTTCGAAGGCCTCAGCACCCAGTGATTCTAGATTTGTCAAGAAATCAGCAGTGCCAGAAGTTAAGCTTTCATCAACAGCTTCGAAGTGTAAAGCTATAGCTCTTTCAGAGAAGGGATTGGTCGATCATTTTACCGGATTGTGGCCATCACTGCACTCCATTGAAACCTAGCTAAACAAAAACTGACGTCAACTCATTCAAGGTGAAGTGCAACAAATATTTTGTGGTAAGGGTTTCTTCGTGTTTTATTTTGAAGAAAAGGAGGATCGAGACCTAATCTTCAGAAATGGTCCCTATTTCATGGGTCCAAGAGGGATGTATCTCAACAAGTGGGATCTTTCCTTTGAACCATAAAAGGATATAGCCTCGGCTGTTCCAGTCTGGGTTAAACTGCCACACCTTCCTCTACTTTGCTGGAACGATGAAGATCTAAAAGCCATCGGCAATTCTCTAGGTAAGTACATTGACAAATCAGAGCCAAAACCCCCAATGTTTTCATGTGCAAGAATTTGTGTCGAAGTGGATCTTGAAAAACGTCTACAAGAAGCCATAAACCTGTCAATGGATGGCTGGAACCATATGCAAACTGTGGATTATGAGCAGATACCCTTTAAATGCAAGGTCTGTGATGAATATGGGCATTTTGCAAAGTTAAGCCCCAAAAGGAAAGCTCCAGAAGTTGAGGAAGTTCAAGGCATGGAATGGAACGAGGTTACAAGGAAAAAAGGAGGCAATCCCAGCATGAATAACCCTCCTAAATCTCCACCAAAAAGCAAGGAAAATGATAACAAGTTCCAGGCTCTATCCAATGAGGCAAATGAAGAGGAGCAGGAAAAAAACAACAACATAGAGGAGCCACAAGAGAATACTAACCAACAAAAAGCAGGGGATGTGGATCAAGATATACCCTACCATCTGCATGAATTCATGGGAATCGAAACGTCCCTAAACTCAGGAGGATCAGTCACGTGAGCAAAGGAAAAATTATTACAAGAAGAGACGTCAGAAAGCAAGGAAGAAGAACAAGAACCTCTAGCCAAAAGGGGCAGAAGATTCAATAAGACAATAAGGGAGCAGGAACCAGCCAGAGTAAAGGCGGTGAGTAAGAAAGCCAGTTTGGATCAGCATGTAAGAATATTATCTAGTGGAAAGCAGAATCAAGGAGCACTGGAGGAGAAGAAGGACAGAGCAGGTCGTCAACCCATCAAAAAATAATGAAGATAGTCTCCTGGAATTGCAGAGGATTAGGTGGAAAGCAAAAGGCAGAAACCATTAAAAGAATTAAAAAAGTGGAAAACATAACAATCCTCATGATCCAGGAGACTAAAATGCAAGAGGAAGACATCATCAGCACTGTGAAACACATTTGGCCCAATGGAGAGGGCAAATCTGTAAGCGTCTCAGGAGCTTCCGGAGGACTCATCACCTGGTGGGATAAAGGTATGTATAAATGTCATTCCTTCACATTCAATCAACATTGGATTTTTGTCGAACTTGAGGAACTCTCAAAGAATGAAAGAATTTGGGCCGGAAATGTCTACGGACCCACCATCTATGGACAAAAAGAAAACTTTTGGAACTAGTTAATAGACCAGCGACAGGGCAGGGAAGCTCTCCCTTGTATCTTGGCAGGGGATTTCAATGTCACTATTTCAGCCATTGAGAGAAGGGGGGATCTAAAGCCAGAGACCCGTTTGGAGAAAGAATGGAAGATTTGATATCCCTTTGGAATCTAATTGATATTAAGCCAAAGCAAGGTAACTATACTTGGAATAACAAAAGAATCGGTCCATGTCATATTGCAGCAAGACTAGATCGTTTCCTGCTCAGTTCATCCTTCCTCTCCAAACCCTCCCTCCCCGACTCAAAGATCCTCGCCTCCGCCACCTCTAACCACCGGCCCATCTCCCTTTTCTTTACCACCCTCAGGAACTTGGGACCCCTTCCTTTCAGATACAACCATGCTTGGCTAAAAAATGAGAGTTGTTTGGAATAAGTTAAAGCTGTTTGGCGGTTGTTTATTCCAGGTTCTCCTGGTTTCATTTGGGAAACCAATCTCAAAATTGTGAAAGGGATCTTAAAAAAGTGGGCCAAATAGAACTATAAGAAACCCGGAGAGGAACTAGCAAAAATTCAAAAGGATCTGGATAACTTCCAAAACAGTATGGAGCATGCTACAATCATGGAGGGCATGCTGAGGGATGAGAAAGACCTCAACGTCAAGGTACAAAATCTTGATAGAAAAGATGAGGAGGAATGGAGATTCCGCTCAAGAAGCCTTTGGCTAAAGGCGGGAGATAGAAACACAAATTTTTTTCATGCACAGTGCAAGGAGAGACACAAGAAAAATAATATTCTGAGTCTTACAAAGGAGGATGGTACAAAGATTGAAGAACAGGTTTTCATTTTGAATGAAGTTAAAAACCACTTCGAGAGACTCTATAATGAAGATGAGGATGTTTCCAAGGAGGACATGGAACAAATGAGCATGGAAATTCCCAAACTTATCTCTGAATCAGACAATAAGAAGTTAATGGATCAAATATCTGAGGATGAAGTTAGAAAGGCAATCTGGTCCTTACATCCGGAAAAAGCTCCTGCCCCAGACGGATTCTCCATTCACTTCTACAGGAAATGCTGGCATTGGTTAAAAAAAGATCTTATCAGAATGCTCAACTGGACTAGGAAAAGAGAGAGAATTGGAGGAGCCACAAACTCTACCTTCATCGCTTTAATTCCTAAAGATAAAAATCCCTCCGCCATTGGAAGATATCGGCCAATTTCCCTATGTAATTCCTCCTACAAAATTCTCACCAAATTCATTGAAAATAGAGTCAAGGGACTTCTTCCCATGATCATCTCCCCGAATCAAGGTGTATTTATAGCTGGCCACAAAATTTATGACAACATTCTTCTTGTCCAAGAGGCCATCGACTCAAGCGTGCAGAGAAAAGACTCAGGTATGGCAATTAAACTTGACATGGCAAATGATTTTGATAGGGTTAGGCACGGATTCTTATTCACTGTCATGGGAAAGTTTGGATTTGAGAAAGATTTTTTAGCCTGGGTTAAATCCTACATAGGTTCCCCCTGGATTGATCCCCTGGTAAATGGTAGACCCTCCTCCTTTTTTTGACTGTCCCAGGGTCTGAGACAAGGTTTCCCTCTCTCTCCCTTCCTTTATGCTATTATGGCAGACTCTCTAAGTAGGAAACTCAACAGTCTTCAAGTCTCCGACTCCCTCCCTGGTCTAGTAATCTCCAGAGAAGTCCCTCCGATCAACCATGCTCAGTTTGCTGACGACACCATCCTCCTTGGAAGCGCCTCCTCTTTAATTGCCTCCAGATTCAAACACACCCTTGACCTTTACCTCAAAGACTCCGGTGGCAAAACAAATGACAATAAGAGCAATATCTACAGTTGGAACTGCATAACCACTATCCTCAGGAATCTTGCCTCAATCCTCGAATTCAAACCTTGCTCTGATTGGGCCTCCTTTAAATATTTGGGCATTCCTATTTCCCACAAAAAAGCTTCCTCTTCTCTTTGGAATCCAATTATCGACAAAATAAAAAAGTAGAATTAACTCTTGGGGATCCCGCTGGCTAAATTTAGTTGGTAAGGTCACCTTGATCAAGGTTGTTCTCTCCTCCTTACCAGTGTTCACTGGTGCAATTCTACTGGCCCCAACCTTCGTCATGAACACTATCAGTATGGAGATAAGAAAATTTCTCTGGCAAGGGAGAAAAACTCAAGGTAAAAAATTTCACCTTGTCAATTGGAAAACCATCAAAGAGAATAGCAGAAGAGGAGGTTTGGGTATTCGCAAGCCGGCTTTAATGAGTAAATCCATGGGAGCTAAAATTGCTTGGAGACTGGTCACTAGCAAAAAAGACTGGTGGAAAGAGGCCATCAGGAAAAAATACACTAGAAGCTCGAGACTAAGATGCTTGGACAAATTAAAAGCAAAAAAAGGCACTGCTATCTGGAACCTCATCTCTTCTTCCGTTGGGCTGATAAAAGACAACCTCTATTGGATACCTGGTAATGGGAGGAAAATCAACCTTTGGAAGCACAACATAAATGGAGACCAGCCGCTCAGTTCCATCCTTGATATACATAACGTCAAGCTTTGGCTGCAAAACGTAGGCATTCAGAAGCTTGAGGATTTTGTCTCTTGGAAACCCTCTAGAGCTTGGAAGGATTGGAAGCAGATGGATCCCCCTGAAAATCTAAAAGACAGCTACAACAAATTCCTAAATTATCTTCACGGGAAATCTCCAGTCAACATTCGGGCTAAGGATAGCAGAGGATGGGGAAAATCGGGGAATTACACCGTTAAATCCGGATACGAATGCCTCACCCTAAACAACAACCCCATCCAAAAGAGATGGTCGAGAGTTTGGAACTCTGACAGCTTTCCCAAGATCAATTATTTTTACTGGCTTTTGGCCCATAATAAGTTGCTAACGGTAGATAATCTCAAAATTCGTGGTATTGAAGGTCCATCTAGATGCTCCTTGTGTCTACATGCCAAAGAAAGTTCCCAACACATCTTCCTCGACTGTAATTATGACAGACATGTCTGGGTCTCCATTCCTGGTCCTCTTGGGAAGAACTCCACCATTCCTAGGCAAATAAATCAAATGACGGACAGATGGATAAATACCCTTTCGGGAGGAAGCAAGACTAAACCAACTATGGCAAGAATCTGGAAGCTTCTCCCTATGAATATTTGTTGGTAGATCTGGTTGGAAAGAAACAAAAGAGTCTTTGAAGACAGAAAGACTAATAATTTCAGAGTCGCCAACAAAGCTATCTCTTTGATCTCTAAATCCCTTTCTTCAAAAGGGGTAAAAATCCCTTCCCATGAAGCTTTATCCTAGTACGAATTCCAGTGGTGTCAAGATTTCATCAAGGTGAGTTCTCTTCAGTCCAAAAATTCCATTCTCTGCCATGACTGGAAATAAGAGAAGACAAGTTCTCTTTCGAAAAATGGTGGGTGAAACAAGAAAGTCACACTATCTTCTTTGATGGGGATTCCAAAGGGAACCCTGTGGAGGCAGGTGCAGGGGGGATAATTTTCGATCCCGGAGGAAACAAAGTAGTATATTTTGCATGGGGATTAAGCAATAGAACAAACAACGAAGCTGAATGGTTTGCTCTGTATCATTCCCTGGAAATTGCCTCCACCCTCAACATTGGAAAACTACAAGTTTATGGAGATTCAAGACATGTCATTCAAATAATGAGGCTCGGAGCCAAAACATTAAATTGTAAGAGCCAAAGAATGCAAAGAAGAATCAACTCTCTTTCTCTTCCCAAAGACACTCAATATTTCCATATTTTGAGAGTGAATAATACTTTAGCGGATGCTGCGGCAAATGAAGGTGCCTCTATGAAAAGTGGCCAAATCAAGCACAACAATGGTAATTGTGAGTTCCTATTTATCCCCTAATGTTTTTCCAATGCATTGCCACCTTAGGTTTTTATTGCTCATTCCCTCTCTTGGGCGTTGGAATGGTCTTGTCCCTGCTCTTCCGCTGTCGACACGCCATCCCCCATGTGCCCTTCACATGGCCCTTGCTTGATTTGTCGGCCCGCTCAAGCCATCATTTAATTCTCCTCTCTCGTCATGTTCATTATCTTCCACAATGGCCATTCCTCCCATTTCACCTGCTCTCAACTCTGCGTTCGGCTGGCTCTTCACTTTCGACCCTGAACTTGATCCTTTGCTACCCCTCAGCATCTACATGACCTCCCATCCCCACCATCCCTCACCTGATTGCATAATGGATGGAGTTAAGGTGGCCATAGAAACCCTGAGTCGAATCACCGAAGAAGTCAAGATGTATCTGTGCAGGACATACTCGGTCGTTTGCACCAATTTTAAGCAGAATGCAGAACTAGCTACCGAAATTAGATACAACACCTCCCAGCTTTCATGCCAGGATTCCAGGATTGATGATCTCGAGTAAAATCTGTTCGAATTAATGGGTAAGGTGGACATAATCAGAGAGGAGCTCTCAGTTTTAACAAGCAAATATCAATGCAGCCATGCGCAGGCCGCCCCTACTGTCAATCAGGAAATGGTGGACGCGGACTCGGTTCAACAACATAACTTTGGATAATCTCTCCCTTTCTTTCAGGTTTTTTTTTATACACATTCTCTGAATGTTTTTTGCCTGCTGCTAAGCAATCAGTTTGTAAGGCACTAGTAGATTTGAACCCAAAATCCGACGACCTCCGAAGAAATGGACTGTGTCGTCGGATTTTTCTTTCAAAATTAATTTTTTTTATTTTTATTTTTATAAATTTCGAGAGGCGTCAGTCGGATATCCGACGTAATTTTGAATATCCGACGAGGCTCGTAGAATATCCGATGGCTCTTCGAATATCCAACGCCTATTCGGGTATCCGACGCTTCAGCTATCGGATAACCGACTCCATTTCGAACCCAAGGAAGTCGAATATCCAACGGATTTTTTCCCAACGGTAACTAGATTAGTGTCGTCGAATATCCGACATAGGTTTGACTTTTTGACTTTTAAAATTTATAAATATCTAACCATTCCGACATGTTTGCCATACCAACGACGGTTTGTGGATGTTTTTTTTGTTCGGCGGACTGTTTTTCATTGTTTTTGTCATTCAAGTGAGTAAAGTATTGTAGAGCTTCATTTTCTAAGATCGATAATCTTCATTTAAGCTCTTTACGAGAAAATGTCAACTACGAATATTCCTGATCCAGACGAACAAAATCGACAATTGCTTGCTAGATTGTGGGAAGGAGTTGAAAGAAGGGGTGATGGTAAATGCTATTGTCCATGTAATCAATGCAGGGGCTTTAAGAGGAGAAGAATTTTGATCACAACATCCACAAAACATTGTAGGGAGCATGGGCACGCCGAGGGGGGACAACTATACCATCCATTTGTAAGTTTTGCATTATATATGTTTTTATTTTGATTGCTTTTGTAAATTTATGTATTATTATAATATTTCTTATGTATTATTATAATATTTCTTATTTTTGACCAACAGTACAATTGGTCGTTGTTCTTTTCATCCCAACAGTACAAAATTTGTTAAATTTTTAATGTATCACATAAATTTTTACATTTTGCGTTTGAATTTCTTATATTAACTTTTATCTATTGATTGTTTCATGTAATTATAAAGGAAAGACATCCTACAGCATATCGTCCGGATCAGCAAGTGCTTCCAGAACAAGTACCGGAGGAACATGGAACTATGAATATTAATGGAGAACAAGTTAATGATCACATTGAAGAAGATGATGATACTGATAACATAGTTGAAGATGATGTTACAAATACTTTGATCCATGATTCATTTAATGTTGGAATGGATGATGATGCTGATGATCATGAAAATGATGAACATTTTGATGATATTCATGATATACCTCTTCTTGACAAGGCATATGAACCCCTTTATGACGGATCCAAGACAAATCTTCTCTCTGCTATATTGTTGGTAATGAACTTGAAGGTTACGAATGGTCTTTCAAACATATCAGTCACACGGATGTTAAGGTATGTAATATATTCCATCACAAAATATATATGAATGTCATGTATTTTATTGTTAATTCATATATAAGTCAAATTACTACGGATGAAATTTGTTTCATTAATATTATTTCTATATTATATTAACTAGATTTTTATTTTAATTTGTTGTAGCATGATAGGTGAATATTTGTTACCACCGTCAAATATTTTACCTCGCACATATCGAGATTTATCTGCCATCATGAAAGAAATTGGAATGCAGTATGAAGCAATTCATGCATGCCCCGATGATCATGTTCTTTATTACAACCAGTATGAATTTGCAACAGAATGTCCTGAATGTCATATCAGTAGATATCGCACAGATCAAGTAACTAAAAAGGTGCCTCGCAAGGTTCTACGTTATATTCCCATTATTCCCCGTTTGCAACGACTGTTCAGGTGCAAAAACATAGCGCAATTTATGGATTACCATGCACGGAACAGAAGTCAAGATGACATTATTCGGATGCCTGCAGATGGGTCTTCATTTAGAGATATGGAGGAAAAATGGCCTCACTTTAAAGATGAACCTCGTAATCTTAGGATTTCTTTGGTAGCAGATGGTGTCAATCCTTTTGCAGAGATGAGATCTATTTACTCAGTGTGGCCTATTTTAGTTATCAACAACAACAACATTCCTCCATGGTTGACAATAAAGAGGGAGCACATAATGTTGTCGATGATTATTCTAGGTATGAACACTGCAGTTTTTTTTTATTGCATTGGTATATTCTCATTTGTCGTTTTTTGTCTCATAATGTTATATATATATTTAAAGTTTTTCTATTGCGAAATATGGTTTATATATCTAAATGGTAAGTTTCATAATCAGAATATTTATTTTATATGTTCAAATCAATCAGGTAAGTACCATGTCAAAGATATGAATGTATATATCAAACCTCTTATTGACGAGCTACTGAAGTTATGGAATGGCATCACTATGTATGACTTATCTAGACCAATACGACAAAGGAAAATCCAATTCCATGCAATGCTTGTATGGACAATACATGATGCCCCAGGGTTAACCCATTTCTGTGGTATGTAATTATAAGTTCCACTTTAGTTGCATTTAATTTTACAAACTACTAGTTAATATAATACGCATGCATGTTTTTCTAAATAATCCAGTCATTTTTTATATAATTATAATAGACAATATTGATATTCCATCTTTTTATTTAGGTCTTCAGACAAAGGGAAAATTTGCATGTCCAGTTTGTGGTCCTAAGATCAAATCTCGTCGTTCAAAAAGCTTAGGAAAGGAGGTGTTTGATGAGTATAGGCACTTCCTCTCCAAGAATCACAGGTATCGAACTACCGAAAAACATCTTTTTAATGGCAAGCAAGAGACTGCATTAAAACCAAAGAGAATGACACCTCAGCTATGGAAGTTGCAATATAATAGAAATCGTCAAGGTACGTATAATGAATCATTGTATATGATCATCATATTGTATTTTTATTATATTGGGTGCTGTTTAGTGTAATTGACATTGATTTAATATTTAATTTCATCATTGTCGTTCATGTGATCATCATGAAGGCATTAATGGGCTTCCACGAGGAATGAAAAGTTATCCTAGACAATTTAGTAGGTTGCCCTACTATGAGCACCTACAAATTGATCATCTATTTGATACAATGCATATCAGAAAGAATGTGACTGAAACATTATGGCGAATATTGGATGGAAGGAGTGACAAAGAAAAAATTGTCAAAATTTGCAAAGACGTTCAAGATAACAACCATGCAATGAAAGACGTCATTCAATTTCATAGCAACGGAGAGAAAATTAATATAAACTCACTTCCATGGATGTTAACGGACCAGCAAAGTAATGTTGTAAAAGAAGTCATTCGAAAAATTAAATTTCCCACTGGATTTTGTGTGAACATGAAGAATATCATAACAAAGAAAGGTGATTTCGCGGGGGTGAAAACGCATGATTGGCATGTCTTCATGAAGGTATTAATTAAAATGGTATGCATTTAATAATTTTTTTTCTTCTTTTTCTAGTACTCTTTTTCGATATACTGAAACTATTTGTATATTATTGTTACAGTATGTTCTACCTCTCTCTATCCCAGACAACTTCGACAACAATGTCAAGCAAATAATATATATTCTCGGCAAATACATGAGGTAAGTGGTGATTTTTCCCTGTGCTTACTGTTTGTTTAATTCAACATAGAACTTATTCTTAATTTGATTTTCATTATCTACTTCATGTTACGTAATATAATGACTGTTTTCTTTAATCTCTTGATTGGGTTGTCATGTCACTTATAGATGGTTGTCATCTAAAGAATTCCATAACGAAGACATAAAGTATTAGAGGAGCGAAATTCCTCGTCTCATGTGTGAAATGCAGAAGCATCTACCTTCAGCATTTTTCAATGCACAGGAACACTACCTCATACACCAAGTTGAGGAGATTGAACCATGTGGACCTGCGCACTCAAGGCCCATGTGGATGGTTGAGAGGCACTTGAAATTTATGAAGGGTTGGTCAGACAACGAGCATATGCTGAGGGTTCTATGATGGAGGGATATATGGTATACCAAAACATGTTGTACATTAGTGAATATCTTCCTATATTTGCATCAAAGCTCAATTTACGTCGCATTTGTGATCCAGACTCCAAAAAATATTTCGAAGGGGAGTACCCAAAGGGGAAAGGTAGATCGAGGAAGGTGAAAGGTAATATAACACATTTCACTGGTGATTTTTATCTTTATATATCATACATATATATTCTATTTTTTTATTTAGTATTTTGCATCATTTTATACTGTAACTATATACTTTTTTAAGTGACTAATATACATTTTCATTGAATTTTAATTTTATTGTCATCAAATAGTTGGTCGAGAGTGGGATGCGATTCATTTATGCATCGCAAACAATCTTGACTGGATGAAGGTATGGATCGAAAAATGTGAACAATCTGGTCATGGAATATGATGGGAAGGTGTGGCTTCATTGGTTAAAGCTGCACATCACAATGGAGACACCAATCTAACACAAAGGGAAATCGATTTAGCAAGAGGTTTAAAAGATAAGCAGGTAAGCATATTAATCAACGGCACTATTTTTTTTTTTTAAATATTGTCGTTGTACGTCACGCTTGTTATTTTCCTTTTATGGCATTATAATAAACATGCACTACTTTATCATAAATATGGTGTCATTATGTAATATTTTCTTGTATGGCTTGTTGTACTAGGTAAAACACCATAAGGCTATGTGGTGCAATGGATGTAGATATCGCATCAAAAAGTTGGATGAAACAAAGAAAACATCTGATTGTGGGATATCTGCAGTCTTTGAGGTGACCAATGTTTCTTCTAGAAGTGATAGACATCCAAAACTATCTGAAAATCGATACTATGGGTATCTGGAAGACATTCTTCAGTGTGACTTTAACTCCTTCAAGGTATTTCTGTTTGTTGTCAAATGGTACAGGTGTCGATTGAATCAATGTGATCCCTATAGAACAATTATTGAACATGATAATGGTTTTACCATGGTAAATACAAGGTTGTTTGAGCCAGGAACGGAGCCCTATGTTCTTCCAGCCCAATGTGAGCAGGTATTTTACTTTGAGGTTCCAGGTAGAGCGGGTTGGTCATTTGTTGTGAGACACAATCCAAGGGGAAGGCCGATAAAGTATAACGTAGATGAAGGTAATGAAGATGTTCTCGAAGAAGAAGATGCCGTTGAAGATGATCATGATCAACATGAGTTAGATGATATTCCTGTTCCAGAAGAAGATGTCGAAGAACTTCTTGAATCAGATCATGATGTATATTCAGACAATGTCCATGAAGATGATATCGACAATGCCATGATGATCGACGTAACTGACATCGACGACGATGATGATATGGCTAATCCTTACAATGTTGAATCTGGATCATCGGATGATAGTACAGACGATCAGTACTTAGATGAAGAAGATGATGAAGACCATTGAAGTTTATGATCAGGTATGCATTACTAATAATAAATTATTAACTGTTTCTTACCTAATTTCCATTTTCCTGTATGTTAAAATTAGAAACCTTTCTTGTTATTTAGTATGAATGAGAAAAGAAATTTAATTTTTTTGTACATAGATATTTTTTTTCGGGTTATATTGGGGAATTGAGAGTGATGAGAGGGGGGGGGGGAGGGGCCATAAGAGCTTCCACCTTCACGTGGTTGGCCCTGTTTAGTAGAGAATATTAAACGATTCTCAAAATAGAGAGAAGCTTAGTAAGGAAATGCACAATTATCAAGACTGAAACATAATCATCATCATCGTCATCATCGATCGTCGTCATCATCATCGTCATATTCATCATCATCATCATCATCATCATCATCATCATCATCATCATTGTATGATATCCGACGCAGCTACCTAGAAATACCAATGGCGTTTGTCGTCGGTGGTTTAGCGATCTTGTCGGATTCTTCTGAAGTCAGAAGTCCAATATCATACGCCTATTTCCGTCAATAGTATGTAGATGTTATCATATTCATCATGATCATCATCATGTTCATCATCAATGTCATCATCATCATCATTATCATCATCATCAGCAACATCATCATCATTATCATAATCATCATCATCATCATCATCATGGGGCCAACGTTGAAATTTTTTAAATATGTGATGGCTTGGACTGAAATTTGGCATGGTTAGACTAGATGCATACATTGACGGTGTGGGAGGGTTTCCAGACTCAAACATGACTGACACTAACCTATTACAGTGTGCCTAATTGAAATATGCATCAGTGTTCTCATATGTTGTTGCACACTCATTGATATATAATTAAATGAACATGTTATTGCATTGTGTATTTCCATGCCTTGGTACATCTCTATACAATTAAACACAGTTTATTTAATTATATCCATTGCCTTGCATCTATTCTAAAATAGGAAGTTGCCTTGCCCTGTAAGTGATCTTGGAAGTTGCGTAGTTTTCTTGTTGTAAACATTACATGATCATTCACATATAACAAAATTTCGATTATTATCCCTACTATCTACTATAACATGGGAGAGAGGGAAATGTTGCTTCACCCTATATCAGTATTGAAACTTTTTGAAACAAAAATTTTGTTTTGAAAATGTGGGGAAATCAATTTGTTTTGCATTTGGACAACACCAATGGAAATGAACTTAGATCAATATGCAATTATCAACAAAATTAGATACAACTAAGGTCATATCTGCCAAAGTTTGCACTTATTTTTGTAAGGATAAGGTTCTCTCGGTGATGGGACAATCACTATGGTTAGAGCATGTTGGATCTTGTTTTCCAAAGTCTTTATGGTCTTGCGTTATACATATGCTAGACGATGTGAGTCTCATCACACAAAGAAGGGGGACTTGTTCTAGACATCCCTACATCAGACTTCAAGGCCTATTTCAAGTGTGAGTTAACACTAGAAAGGAGTTGGCGTTAGATTTAGGACTAGCACTACAATATGCACTGATGCCACTTACACTAAATTTTGTAATTGTTATGTAACTTTGCTAGACGTTGTTTATAACTTGTATTTAAGCATTTGTCCTCAAGGATTTTGGGTTTGATTCTATTAGACTTTGGTACTCTTGGACATACTTATCATTACTCTAAGCACATGGATATGTAAAAATTCATATAAGGATAATGGAACAAGATATTAATGTGGCTCCCCTAGACATATGGTGTGTTATGCGATGAATTAATGAAAGAATGTAGATGCTTGTCCTTTATTTAGCTATTTTGACTATTAATGTATGAATGGATTGGAATAGTGAGTGCTATGAGTATACATATGGATTTGTTACTATTTTAAAACAAATTTCAACATTATATTAGGGTTGGAAACACCCTTTGTGGATTGCCTTGGGTGAGATTCCATCCTTCTGATGGTGAAAATGCTAGTATTCGTTAGACCACAATCATTGCATGTGATGATAGTCAAGTATTATTGGCATGATGATTTGTAGGGACTTCTTGCTGAATTCCAAGGAGGATCTATAGTTTCCAAGCATCCATGACATCAACTTCAACTTGGGCATCCTCAATGCTCTTAGGGATTATTTCTTCAGACACAACAAAAGATTCAACTTCATAAGAGAAATAATGTTCCTCATTAGCCATCTTATAAAGAACATCAAGAAGAATAGATGTGGAAACATGAACAAAATACTATGACTCAATAGGTTCGATATGGTTTCTTCCTACATTACATCTCTTCTGATCACATAGTTAATTTTAGGGTTACACAATTGTGGCTTTTTGGAACAATACACTAACCTATACTAACCCCTAACTAACCTATACATAACCTATACATACACTAACATACACTAACATATACACTAACATACACTAACCTATACACTAACATACACTAACATATACACTAACATACACTAACCTATACTAACCCCTAACTAACCTATATTAACCTATTAACCTATACTTATAACATATTAACCCCCAACCCGCCTTATCCATTAAATCCATAAAACATTAAAACCCAAACCCCTAAACCTGTCACTGATCCATAATCACGTCACTGATCATTGTTTGATAGGGTATTTCTGCATATTTTCGAGGGAAAACTCCACCTCCTCTACTTCTAATTCAGGCTTGCGGTCTGGTTTGTGTGACGGGAAATTTAGTTTGAAGGCTAGTGATGAATTGACATTTTAATTCAGTGATCGATAGGGTGTTTCGAGGGAAAATTCCACCTCCTCCACATATGATTCACACCTGTGCTTTGGTTTGTAATGTGGTTGCATTTTTGGTGTGCATGTGGTCTTCGATTTGGACCTAATCGACGTTAGGCGACGACACAAGTGTTTCCATTGCACAAGCACAAGTGGGATCAAGAGCAGGGGTTTCGATTGCAAAATCAGGAGAAGGAGAAGGATTAGTCTTTGCAATGTCTTTGGTATGTGGCAGTCCTGCCTTTAAATTGTTCCCGAAATCGTTTTTTTCTCGCATTTGAATCGATCAAAATTTATCCCAATCCGTGAGACTGATGAGCGTGTTTTTTTATTTGGGTTTTCCTCCTCGGTATCCTATGTCGCCACTGGAACCCTGCACACCACTTTGCTATTAAAGTGCCCATCTAGCGGTTGTGGTTCATTGTCCCCTATCCCACTGCCCTTGCTTCTCCGCCTTCCCCACTAGCGGTTGTGGGTAATTGTCCCCTATCCCCTACCCTTGCTTCTCCGCGCGTAACCACTCAGGTGTAGATAAGGATTTCCCATAGTCCAATCCCAAAATAATTTGGAAACCATGTAGTCCCAAAACAAAAGACCATTACTGCTTGTGAAAAAATTGCAAGTTATCCAAACCAATTTGAGAGAGGGGAAATGGGAAAAAACAAGCCACATTTAATAATTGAGCAGTTTCTAAATATTTGGACTTTGCAAGAGTACTTGGAATATGACATGAAGATACCAAACCCTCCATTTGAGGTGGACATTGAACAACTTGTGGATGATTTCCTCTATATGCACGTTCTTCTGTGGGGAATGATTTCCTTCCACGTATGCCTACCTTGTTAATTCTTGAGGTTTGTACATGATTTATAGCACATGACTATAATGCTTTGCTTTTGTTGACAATCACATAGGAAATTCGTAAGGTTTTTGTACATGATTTCTAGCATTGCTGTAATGCTTTATTTTTATTGAGAAATAAAAACAGATTTTTATGGGTGGTTTAATTTTTATTGGTTATCCCTATATGGTTAGAAAGCATTTTCCATCTCATGAATCTTTTCAGACGTGGGCAACGAATATAATGAAGATGTTTTTAGTAGGAAAATTTCTCTCAATGAATTTTATACAAAGTGCTAGGGTGGTTGTATTGTATTAAAGAGGATGTGCTAGGGTGGTTGTATTGTATTAAAGAGGATGTGCTAGGGTGGTTGTATTGTATTAAAGAGGATGTGCTAGGGTGGTTGTATTGTATTAAAGAGGATGTAGTGAAAGATCAAAAATTAATTCAAAACTCTAGGTATGGAAAAATTCAATGAAATTCTACAAATAAAATACATGAACATCAAGTCTCTAATGGATTCTAGATTCCAAAAAATATGATGCTACAAATAACTATATATTGACAAAATAATCTCTCATATTGGGATTCTCATCATCAGTAGAATCCTCTAACTGCTTGTTTGGCCTTTGCCTCATTCCTCGAGGGTCATTGATACTAGTGCTTGGTGCTGCTTATGTATCCAAGTCCATTGAACTCCTAGTTTTGATGAAATTGGCCAATCCAAGTGTTAAAATGAGACAGAAAGATTAACGTGCCTAATTAATGGTTTGAGTTTGAGTGAAGGGAACAATGGGGTACCTAGACAGCTTAGTGCTCCTGATTAAGTGCTAATCCCATACTCTCATACATCATGGAATCCACTCTTGAAATGTTGCGATTCCACCCATCCTAAAACACTAAAATCCTGAATATTGTTAAATCTACTAAATTCTAAATGTGAAATGAAATTCTTCTTTTTCATATGAAGTTCACTATATCTTATTATATGCCATGTACTACCATGTGCTCCACTGCATACCTATCACTACATATATTTGGTGCTAGAAAATTCCATTACATTAGCATCCATGACAAGATATCATAATAGTTTGGATGTTGAACATGATAATGGCTTCACTGCCTATACTTCCTTGAAAAAGTTCCATATTTGCATTGGTAATTACATCAACTGTAGACATGGCATTACAAGAATCATCATCTTCTCCTATAATTGACTTTTCTTGACAATTCAATATTTCTAGTTATGGATTGTAACAGAAAATAAAGTAAAAAAGCGACCCAATCAGATGTGGAAAAACAAACCAGAATGCACCTTAGGGTTTGCTGTTCCAACTTCGATGGATGAAACAAGCTGCCACTCATCAAAATATCACTATGCTGCTGACAAAGTATGTGGCTACCTGAAAATGAAACAAGAGGTGGTGCATAATCATCAATAGAATCTTCATAACAGGAGCAATATATTAAATCTTATCAACTCAACAACTATCATTATAACAAATGAAAGAGTACCCATGAAACATCAATTGGCTACTAAAAGAGTATTCTTCATTAACATAGCTGTAGACAAGTACAAGGTAATTTGTAGGTAGAACATCATTACTCTAAGAGAGATTGAGGGGATTTGTCCCAACACTACCCAAGACTCTCTTAATCCAACTATTTAGAAGTCAATACAAACCATGTCGATAGAAAGGGAGGTGATGGGAAATAGGACAACACCCATTTTTTCTAGGTGATCCTAGTAGGTCATATATGTGAATGTTGGTAGCAACCATGTTTAAGGATTATGTTGGCATGCAATGTCTCACAACTTAAAACTATCTTCATTTGCCTTTTGAGGAATTTGAGAACAAAGGTTTTAGTACATGGCCCATCCATTGAAACGCTTGTCATTTCGTGCTCGACATGGATATCTAATTGAATCTGATTGCTTCGCTTATAGTAAAAATTATGAACATATTTGCAACAAGAGGTCTATTACTATTAGAATCACTATTTTTCATTGTGATTTTACCAAACCTTTCCAGTGGATGATAATGTCTTGCAAACGCCTTTTTTTTATTGCATGGCTTCCAATTGTTTATGGTTTCTTTGAACAACTCTTTCATGGTTTGTAATTTTTGGGTGAATCAGAGATGGTTTGGATATTTGTATACACCACATAACTTGAGCTATAGTAGAAGTGATTTGAATTTGGTGAATAGATTTTGGATTGTGACAAATATTCTTGGGCTTATACTTATGAGATCATTCTATAATTTAAGTCTCCTAGTGTACATTACATGGGTTTTAAATTGAAATATTGTGTCCTAGCATACACGATTATTCACAATATCACAATGTCATGCGTATGCTTGCTAATTAGGTTTAAACATTGTCATGCATTTTAGTCATTACAAGTAAAAGAAAATTTTTGTTGGATTCATTTAATTTGAAAGAGTAGTTATAGTTTGAAAGAACTCTCTCCTTACCTTAGCTAGCATTCATTGAAAGGAAAGGCTTATTTTATTCATATGCATTTGCATGGTTTGAGTCAGTCATCACACCATGAGTTTCACATCCATTTACTCGATTGAGTAATACAACCACTAAAATCAATCTCCCTAACTAAACCAACATTAACCTCACTTGAGGAAATCAAAATAATTTGGTAGTTAGGTAGGACATCGGGGATAGGCATCCAAATAATTCTCCCTTGTCATTATCATCTGAGACATAGTTGTTGTCCTCTAGGGAACCAAAATCCTCTAGTATTTGTTGACACGGTCATACACCAGTTTATGGAGGGGCCTCCTGTTGTTTCAGGGGTTAAACTGCCGCAAGATCGAGAACCGGACGGACTATGTGGAATGCCGCACTCCACTTAGCCCTAAGGAAACATCGATCATTGTCTTCCTTGTATTCTCCAGCCACCATACTGGTGATACAAGGGTGATAAGGCAGAAGCACCGAAAACCTTTTCCGACGTGTCATGAACGAGGTAGCTTAGTGACTTTTCTACTAGGGCTCTTTTACCCAGGATCCCTTTCGGTAGAGGTATATCCTTCAAATTCGGTCTCTCACTTCGTATTGTTCGACTTGGATTTCATTACCTTGCGAAGGATACGATTTGTCGAGGTCTCCAGCTCCTAGTTAGGAAGTTTTCTTGCATTTTCACCTTTTTAGAGGGTCTTTTTATTTTTAGTGCTACTTGTTGGCATTCTAGCCACTTTTGTTTAAGCTCGCTTACTGTGACAACGGTTCCAGTACAGTTTTTTGAGCTTGTTTTTTTGGCCTGTGAGCCTTGTCTTTTCATAGCTCCCCTTCTGCATGCTCGGTTGCTTTAGGGTTTTTGAGTTCATACACGGTAGTTACCAATACTTATTTGATGATGTGTGATGTCCTCTTCTCCTAGGTCTTCGAGATGGTTGAGTTAGATGGTCTTCTGAAGGGACTGAACTCTCCTTCATGGAGCCACTAACGCTTGACCGTAGGAGTAGTCTAGAGGACCATGTGATCACATCACCCGTGTGGAATTTTCCGTTTACTGTGATGATGGTATTTCAAGTTCTATGGAGCAATGGTACATTTGAGAGAGAGATGAATGGTTGTACCCCACCTTGGTCGATTGTCTTATGGTCCTTTCATTTTGTCGATAATATTTTTGTGGTACCTTGCCTTTTACCTTTTGGGTGTTTTACTGATATTGGGATATCTTGTGATTTGTACCACCTTTTATGTTTTAGGTCTTGTGGGTACTATGGTAGTTTTTCCACATTTGAGGTACACCCACTTTCTCCAAATTGTTATGTGTCTTTATACCCACTTCGTACCACCCTCCTTACCTTAGTTTGGAAGATTGCATGCTATCATACCTTTTGGTGGTACTATTTGAGTTACAAGAGGTCGTTACAAGGAGCTATTGCATATATGAGGTAGTTACAAGGAGATATTGCATATATGAGGTAGTTACAAGGAGATATTGCAAATATGCGGTAGTTACATATATGAGGTAGTTACAAGGAGATATTGCATATATTGATTTGTACCGCCTTTTATGTTTTTGGTCTTGTGGTTATAACTATTGTAGTTTGTCCACGTTTGAGGTAGTGTACCCCCCCTTAGTCCCAAGGGTTATGAGTCTTTATACCCATTCTTTTTTTTTTTGACTTGTACCTTACTGGTTGGTCTTTGTACTGAGCCTTTTTACTGTCACTGAATTTCTTTGATTGAATGTACCATAGCCCAGTCATCTCTCTTTCTCTGGTTTGTACTAGCCCTATCATAGGGTCAATTGGTTCCTAGAGTTGACTAGCCTCTAAGAGGCACAATCATTTCTAAAAGTAACTCTTCTGAGTATATTACAGGAAACGTCTACACTAAGGTAATCAAATATGTGGTAAATAGTTTTCATTAAGTAGCCAGGACTTGTAGCACTAGAGGAGATCCTGTAACGTGTATGTGTAGTGTTTCATGTGTGTTACATGTGTGATGTAGCGTTAAATCAAATAGTAAAAAACAACTCATAAATATTGCATGACTTTCTACTCTTAAGAAAGATAAATTGGTCGTCTTCCGATCATCACTTGAATGCCTACATGTTGACAAAGGGAATGAGGATTAAGTAAAATTATAAAAGGCGATACACGTCAACTTTTAAGAGGCGCTATGCCTTGTGGTCAAATCTAAACTTTTTTCCAATGGTGTAGGTAGAACCAAATAGGTATTTGTCTTATCTGTCTTCCTCGAGCGAGGGGAGTTTAGGAAGGCTAGAGGAAAGTGAGACATCCAGTAGGTCTAGAAGTTGTATCAACTAGATGTCAAAAAACCAAAAGAAAATTCCATAGATGCAATAAATTTTTTCACAGTCCATAGACAAAAGACGACGAAGAGGTGCCCTTGAGGTACATACATTTAGTGAAACAATGGGTACTGAAGGATCTTCCTCCACCGAACACTGATTTTTGTGTGAACGAGAGGAGATATCGAATTGCACCGTCGTCGATACATGGTTTCGGGTTGTTTTCCATGGATTGCATCTTGGTCGGTTACGGGACATGTACAGAATTGATGGAGTATGTTGGTCCCATATACAACTACAACGATTGGATGCGCCTTGTCCGATATACAAAAAGTATGTGTAGCTATGGATTTTCAACAAACTATTTACAATTGAAAGACAAAAATCAAAATAAAGGAGGAACGTTGTACATGGATGGAAGGCCAAAGGCCACAGGGAATATTGCGGGGTTTATAAACAGTACACAACCAGGGTCTACAATTAAGCAACCAAACTGCGAATTTGAGGGGCGTGAAGGAAACCGTGTTTTTGTAGTTGCTATTAAAACAATATATGCAGGGGACGAGTTGCTTATTAATTAACCTGTGAACCGATTATATACAAACAAGGTTACTATATAACATTTTACCCAACCTTTTAGTAATAAATTAAACATCATTAGGATTTTTTGTTAGTTTATTTCGTTTAAATTTCCCATATTTACTTCGTAGGCCAGTGATCGGGATAAATACCTGCCAACAAATGGTCAGAGGAGAACTTCTTCCTCGACGGAGCAGGTATACATCTTTCTAATAGTACAAATATAATAAGAAAAAAGAGTTTTTATTTGCTTTGTTTTTCCATTATTAATAACTTGGTTTGTTTTATATAATGAAATTTATCTTTGATGCAGAACGTTGATCGGGAAATACACCTGTCGAATGTTGATCAGACGAAAACACCCTCGGGGCACTAGGTAGACCTGATTTGAATTGTACAATTAAAATATGTCAAAATGTTTTAGCATTATATTAATGTTTCAATGAATATTTTGGTTTCATTTACGTAATTTTCTAGTCTATGTTTTTGATGTAGGCCGGTTCCGTAAGGTCGGCCACACCAAGGTCCGCGCAACGGGTATACATCTTTGTAATATTAAAAATATAATATGAATAATAATTTTTTTGATGTGTTTTTTGATGAATAGTTTTGGAATCGTTTAGGTGACTTTCACTATGTTTTTTTATTAGGGTGTTGTTAGGGGCAGCTCCCAAATATTAGCAGATCAAGGCAAGTCGCCTATGACCATTGATCCAATGAGTGGATCGCAATCCTCGAGGTCGCAGGTATAATTCATTTCAATTGTAACAATATAATACGTAGCATAATGTTAATTTTGTTATGTATTTTTCGTGTGATATACTGGTTTCGTTATGATACTGTAAACCGTGTTGTAATTTTACGAATCTATCATGATAGATGTGTTACGTTAATATAAAATTTGGAATCTATCAATAGAGAACTTAGTAGTGCTTTATATATGTTTGTTGCAACCCACTAGTGAATCGCAGTATGAATCAACATCGCAAGATTTTCCGTTAGAACCTGAAGTGGCATAGGTGCTTCACGATTGTGAAAAAATTGGTGAAGCCACACACCCGCTAAAGATGGCAGAGAAATTGTTGAATAGATATACTACAGAAATCCTTTCTCTACTAATCCAGGTTCCGCAGACAAGCGCAATTACAGAAAGGATTGCATTGTTGGAACATAGATCTAAGAACTTGCGAGTAAGTTGAGGAATCTTGAATCATAGAATAATTCGTTTAAATATTTATAATGTTCTCTTTTATATGATAGTATTGAACGTATAAGACATGGTGTGTATTTACAGAATTATAAGGGACCACACAATATTGGTCAAGGTGGTGTTGGCCCCAGCGAGGCTCATGGAGAGACTTCGCATCACGACCAAACGACTCCACCTAGTTCGAATCCTTCGCCATTGTTGTCGACCGAACAGTCGGCAACACGTTCCGAAACACCACGGACCCCCGCTGTGAGCGCAACAGCCGCTACTGACCAACACACAATGGATCGTCCACAAGAAGGGGTCGACACCGAGTCCCCTATCAATTTTGATGTCGAAGAAGCTACATTTCCAGGATCTTCCCGTGTCAAAAGCACGGGAACACTGGAGACAACATTTTTGGTGGACGAAGATCTCATCCCAATAAAGATACCGACAATCCTAGGTAATTAATCATAGTTGATCAGGTTAATTAGTGTTTATAATTTCATTGTAATATATCGATAAAACATTTTTTATCAACTAATTATGATCATGGCATGATCGTTGTGCAGGAAACAATGTTTTCTATAAACATATGAATGAATTTTGCTTGGAGATCTTCGGGCCCACCATCCGAACAAGGTGGGATAGACAACCGAAACATTTAAAAGATGAACTCACTAATCGTTTGGTTGGCCTGTTTAGGGAGAAAACCTTCAGTCATGCCAATGTCTTGAAAAAGGCTTGTCAACATGTGAAGGTTGTCCGAGACCAATATAGGACACACCTCGAAAAAAACCATAGGTATGAGCACCCACTAATGATTCCAGCAATGGAGTGGAGAGCTCTAGTGGAAGATGGAAAGGAGAAGACTCTGAGAAGAGAAGGAAAGCTAACACCAGGCACATGGAGGTATGCAATACTTTCTGCAATGTAATTCTAAACCTTATTATCCTTGATTTCTATATCGAACTTGGAACATCTAACGTATTTCAACACTTGCATAGGCTACCAGACACATCAAAGTCCACAAAGGCAAGACTAGAAAAAATAGGTCAGCACAAGCTTGGCCCTGGTGGTTATTTGAATTTGGCGGCACGGATTGTAAGTTTCGAGAAACCAACAATGAATACAAATAATAAATTGAATTTTTTTTTCGTTTTATTACACCATAAAATGTTAAGTAACGACGATAAGCAAATATGTAGGCTGATCGATACAATGAAGTACCCACAGAGGAAGACATGAAGCTTGGCTTCCAGGAAGGCTTTGGAACTGTTGTTGAACGTAGAAGAAGCTTATCTGGGCAAACACAGTCTTGTGGTACCAATCCATCCGGTGCACAGGTATATAGAATCTATATAGTTTAATGAAGATTTGTCGCTTGTGGAATATTTTCATTCCAAATACTTGATGTAAAATATTGACTCTGTTTTTAACAGGAAAGTAATGATCCCATTAGTGTCGATGAGGGACAACAACAAATCGATGATCAAGCTTCAAATCCTGGTAATGAATTTATTCATATGCTACAATTTTATGTATAGCATTGAAAATGGTGACCATTAATTGTAGTTCACCGTATTTCAACTGCAGAGCATGTAGAGGGTGAAACTGTACAGGTTGAGACTGGACAAGAACATCAACAACATGATTTGGTCACACCTAGTAAAAAAACACCTTCGTAATGAATTTTTTTAAATGAAAAACTTGTCATTACAATAGAAAAATATAACGATGTAACATTTTCACATCGTTGCAGCAAATCCGAACCCCTTGCCACAAAATCCACATCTAGAACAACAATCAGCTAAGATATTACAAACATCACGAAAAGCGCCTGCTAAAGAACCACGAACTGGAAGAGAAAGTCCAGATGATGTAGATGGTCCTTTTATAGATTATATACCACTGAAGAGAAGAAAAACTTATAAAAAGAAGGATAGGAAAAACAACGTCTAAATATTTTTGATAACAATATATCGTCCACTATTTTTGGTCTAATGAATGAATGAATGGTTTAATGAATGTTCTAATGTTTTAATGATTCAGTGTAGTAAACTGTTACCTTCATTGAATTTCAACTTTTATTGAATGAATGTGTTGACTGAATGATTAATGAATGGTGTATTGAATGCTATCTTTTATTGAATGAACGTGTTGATCGACTGAAACGATGGTTTAGTGAATGTTAGCATTTATTGAATGAATAATGGATGAAAGTTCATGATGAAATATGGATGAATTTGCACATATTTGTTTTTTTCAAGAACATGCATTGGGTATGGGGAATTGAGAGTGATGTGAGGGGGGGGGCATAAGAGCTTCAACCTTCACGTGGTTGGCCCTGTTCAGTAGATAATATGAAATTATTCTCAAAATAGAGAGGAGCTCAATGAATGGCTACGATGCTAGATTTCTACAACCCACTAGCGTGTTGTCTAAATTTTGACAATTTCTTGGAGCTTGTTGTGATTTTTGGTTGCTCCTCATAAACAATTTCCAGTTTCCACAACATCAAAGGTTGAGTAAATGATGCACTGGAATCAATATCCTTAACATTCTCTTTAATTTCCTTGGAATCAATATCCTTAACCTCACATTCAACCCTTCCAAATTGGTATATTTACCATTCAAGGCTGGCTTCTTCTGAAGCATGATATTTGCAACTAAGCTAGCATACACCAACAACAATTAGAGACATGCTGCTTGTTGTCAATGTTTACCTTTTTTTTAGGAATGAAACTTGACCATAATGGCTCCTCCTACGCTAGGGAATTAAAGTCAACAACAAATTAAAGAAAACATATAGTTTGCATCGAAAAAATAACAGGGTGCGAACTGAACTGAGGAGATTCGAACCTGCGACCTATGTCTAGTCCCAAGGCTACCACCTACAAGCTTGAAGTGCAGCTGGCAAGGGTGACCACCTTCAAGCTCGATTCATTCTGCATACATTTCACAATGGGATATGGCGTGCTACCACATTCAATCTTGATTCATTCTGTATGCATTTCACTATGCAATCGTCTCAGATTCTCGTTTTGTTTTCCCTCTATTAGTTTATCAATTCGGTATGACCCACGCCCGCCATTCGAGGAGTGTTTCCACGGTCTTGAGTTCCAGCCTGACAACGATGACGATTCATTCTATATTTACGTTTCCCTTAAGCTGCAATATGGCAAACTCATAGTTCACTATCAAGATTTCTTTGACTGTCAGCTTTGTCAGACAAACCTTAATAGTGAACTATGAGTTTGTCATTTGCAGCCGAAGGGAAACATAATACCATGAATCGTCAACCGTTGCTAGGCTAAAAATGAAGACCGCGGAAACACTCATTGGACGGCGAACGTGGGTCATATTGAATTGATAAACTAATTGATGGAAAATGCAATGGGAATTTGAGACGGTTGCATAGTGAAATGCATGCAAAATAAATGAAGAGTGGGTCTCGAGAGAAATGGTTTTGGGATGTCGTATGAGAGGAAATGGTGATGGGAATTGATTGATAAGGTCAAGCTTGAAGGTGGTATCCTTGGGACTAGACATAGGTCGCAGGTTCAAATCTCGTCTAAATATTTTTTATAACAATATATCGTCCACGATTTTTGGCCTAATTAATGAATGAATGGTTTAATGAATTTTCTAATGTTTTAATGATTCAGTGTAGTAAACTGTTACCTTTATTGAATTTCAGCTTTTATTGAATGAATGTGTTGACTGAATGATTAATGAATGGTTTATTGAATGTTATCTTTTATTGAATGAATGTGTGGATCGACAGAAACAATGGTTTAGTGAATGTTAGCATTTATTGAATGAATAATGGATGAAAGTTCATGATAAAATATGGATGAATTTGCACATATTTGTTTTTTTCGAGTGCATGCATTGGGTATGGGGAATTGAGAGTGATGTGAGGGGGGGGAGGGGCCATAAGAGCTTCCACCTTCACGTGGTTGGCCCTGTTCAGTAGAGAATATGAAATTATTCTCGAAACAGAGAGGAGCTCAATGAATGGCTACGATGCTGGCTTTCTACAACCCACTCGCGTGTTGTTTAAATTTTGACAATTTCTTGGAGCTTGTTGTGATTTTTGGTTTCTCCTCATAACCAATTTAGAGTTTCCATAACTTCAAAGGTTGAGTAAATGATGCACTAGAATCAATATCCTTAACCTTCTCTTTAATTTCCTTGGTATCAATATCCAGCTTAACCTCAAATAAATATAAGTGAACAAAAGAAAATGCAAGAAAGAGATTAAACTTGCTAAATATAACACTTGTATTAATAAATTCAAAAAGAGAGAGTAATGTTCATGGGCCTCTTGAAGAGAATGAGCTCCTTTGAGCAAAGCTTCAATACAATACCAATATTTGACAAAACAATATACATCCTTCTAGCGCTATAAATAGTTTCTTAATAACTACCAAAACCCTAACTACATGCAATCTCAAAATCAATGACTACCAACCACCTACTGGTTCTTATTTAATAAAAATGAGCCTTTTACATTAAGTAACTACCCATTAACTATCTAATGAGCCTTATTCAAAGAATATGATCTCATACATGAATATACAAACTCCTCAGTATACCAAATTAGAGAAGTTAGGTAAGAGTACCTTGACATAATGGAAGCACACTACCATCTCTTTGTGACGAATATGCCACAATGTTACATAAGCATAGGGATTAGAGAACATGTATTCAATATGAAAATTTTTATTTCAAAAATGTTATTTTTTTTTAAAATGTATTGGGTAGTCGCTTAACCGACGACCTAATCACGACGACCGTAGGGTAATATCCGACAGTTTTGCAATACTTCCGACGGATCAGAATGCCGGATCCGTTTTTTTTTTGTATGGCATCCATGTCGCTTAACCGACGATCGCAGGGTAATATCTGACGCTTGTGCTATACTTCCGACGGCTCGGAACATCGGATTCGACTTTTTTTATGGCATACACGTCGCTTAACCGACGACTAAACCGACGCATAATCGATGGCAAAAGGATGGTATCCGACTACCTGTGAAGCTGGAGGAAGTCAGTTAACCGATGAGGTAGGGTAGTCGAATATACGACGTCTTCAACTATGTTGGATTTTAGCCGATATCCCACCGACGATAAAAAAATACTGGAATTGTCGCATAGTCGACCATAGGTTGTAGCAAATTTGGCTTTTTCGCCGTCGAATTTTGGGTCAAAAAAACTTAGTGAGGGTATATCCCAATGCTGTTAAAAGAAACTACAGGAAGCACAGACACAGAGCTTCCAGAGACATGAATACTTTCATAATCTGCTATTTTCCTCTCTCTGTAACTAAAAAATTGTCTCAAATTTTGTAATGTATGGCTGTGCACAACCTTTTCAATTATATATATCTCTCCCCTGTTTCTATTAAAAAAAAAAAGTGTCATGTATGTGTGTGTGCGTGTGTGTGTATGTATATTACACTTTTAGTTCCAATGGTTGGCTTAATTGGTTGAACCATTCATAGTGAATGGTTCAGTTTTTTTATTTAAACCTTAGGGTATTGCTTAGGGATGATGTTTCAATTGCTTGAGCTAACCCAAGGGTTAGCTCTCTTGGTTAAATCATTCTTCCAATGTTATATATATTCCAAGGAAAACCTCATAGGAAATTCCTGGGTACTTCCCCACATTTGTAGATGGTACATAGTGCAAACCCATCAACGTTGATCAGAACACTAAGCTTGACATGGACATCAACTAAGACACACAATAAGGAGGTTTCATTGATATTAACAAGCGCGAAAGCAGTGTAACTTCTTATTCCCTTCCTTTTCCTTTTCATTTGTCTTGGTCCATAGATTTAATGCAATGGTCTTTGACATTGCTTGTTATGGATCTGTTGAATCACTGATAAGAGCATTAGAGTTTGGAGGAGAGAAGTGGATACTTTGCATAGTTGAGTAGCATTTTTGGAAGGCCATACAACTCCACTAAACTGTATTATTGCGCGAATTGATTATTGCTATAGTAAAGTGTATTACTAAGCGCATTGATGATTTCTTGAAGTTCTTTTTCAGAAAGAAAAAAAAGTAACTTGATATTTTAAGTATAAAATCAAAGTTACAATCTGTTTATTGTCATCATAAGTCCGTGTACCAAAATGCAGATTCCGTCCATCCTAGATTACATAAAACAAGAGATCATAGCAACAAAGCCTAAAATCCTAATGATGTACAGAAAAAACTACGTCTAGCAAACCACAGTAACGGCCAAGTCAGAAGAACAAAATAGTTTGGTGGTCACCAAAATCAAACCAATCCTCAAAATGCACGAGGTATACCCCGATCAACGACCACATTGTCCAGGAGCTCTTCATAGTGTAGCATACCATCCATAGGCCCAATAGTAGCCTTAGAGAGGCGATTTGCCTCCATGTTGGCTTCCCGGAAAATATATTTGACACTGATGTGAAGGAAAGAATTCATGAGGCGAACCACCTCGTTGACCCAAGGTTCCAAAAGAGGCACCGTGATGGAATGTAGGCCATTAAACCAGTTAGTGACCACAAGTGAGTCACCAAAAATAGACAGGGAGACAAATCCCCTCATTACAATGAACCAAACAAGACAGCGAAGTGCTAGTAGCTCGACTTTCAAGCAGTCCCCCGAGCCAACAACAACTCAGATACGTATAATATAGTTCCATCACAGGTAAAAGATGATCCCAGCACCACACATACCAAGTTTAGAAGCATCGTCGAAACAACCACATAACAAAGTTCTTTACATGTATAATGGAAGCCTCGATGGGGAAATTTGAGTATGGAATGCATTACATAGAACATATATATTGACGATCACATTAGATAGGGTAGGTTTGATTATATCGGTTTGTAAAACGTCTTTCAATTACCATATAAATTAAAATAAAATATAAATCTTTTTTAATTTAACATATCACCATATAAATGTGCATTACTTTTCTTTATATTATGTTAAACTGATTTTGTTATTTATGCACCAAACCACTGCTCTCATTGTCAAAAGTTTTAAGAATTTCTATTGTCTCTAAATTTAGAATTTATTGAACAACAAAAAATACAGTTGGAAGAGTTATAAACATTATATATGTTGAAGACTATAGCCAAATCAAGATAATTTAGTCATTTATGTATGTATTATTAACAGAAACTTATGTCGGTTGATAAGTTTCAGTAGATGCTACTCTCATGTAAAATTCACAACTTTGTTATTTATGTTTAGTTTTATAGTTATTTCTAACACGCCATTGCTTGAAAATTATGTATTTATGGTTTTTTAATATTTGAATAATTTAAAAATAGTAAATGGACAAAAGCCTCATCCAGTTGCAAAAAGACAATATATGACGCGTTATGTACCACTCTCGGCCCTGCCAACAACAAGTACATGAAATTTAAAGTTTGAAACATGTGAATAGCAAGAAAGGGAGGGAGGAATGTCCAGCTCAGCAAAAAAATGGAATTTCTACTATGAAGTTTCAGAAATTAAAAAAAATAAAAAATAGAATTTCTACTTTGAATTTTTAATATCAATGCAAGCTCCATTCTGTTTTGGTTTCGATATGTCCATCACTCATGAAGAGGCCATGGAAACATTTGGAAATAAAGCACATACTCTTATGGCATACCTGATTTGTAGAGAGTGTTTTAGCATGTCAATGTCAAGAGTTTGTCACTGGCTATGGCTATGGCTATGGCTATGCAAAGCAGAGTTTGACTATTCTAAACTTCTAGCTCTTTGATTTGTTGATGTATTCATGTTTGGATACATAGAAGTAAGAGGCATTTATTTTGACAATTAGTTGTCATTTAGAGTGTTTTTCTTCCATTTATTTGCATTTAAAACTTTTGCATGCGAGAATTTCCACCATTAAAAAGAACTATTGTTATATTTTTCTAGTAGCTTAATTGCAAGAAAAAGATCATTATTTGATTTTTTTATATGATGTTTTATTGTATACTTATAGGATGGAAAATGGTAAATACAGATTAGGAATAACCCCCTGAGGTTGGAATGCACCAACCCAAACGAAGAAGAGATTCATCGGTGACAAAGTGGGTGGATTTTCCTATAAGTTGTACTAATTTCCATTGTTGATTTTCATAGGTCTAGATCATCATTACAGATGTGGAAATTAGTGCTAACAAATTGGTGCCATTGGCAGGGATCATCGTCAGTTCTCGGCTTTCACAACGACTTTGGTGATATTTGCTTTATGTGCTCTATATTTTTTCATTTCACATGGTAACTCCACTTTTGTAGGGTCTTATCAGGTTGGACAATCAAAATATATCTATGATTTGACCATACGCTAGGCACCATTCTGAGCCTTAACAAATCTTAAATTCTATTCTAGAACATGAGGGTAGACCACTTTAGTCTCCCTTGGTGACTCCACTAGTGGAAGAATCATGATTGATCATGGATGTTGAGTACAAAAAATGGATGCGGGATAATGAAGCCCTAATGTTGGAGTTAGCTTTCATTAAGAAGAAAAAAGATGAAACTATACTTGCTTTTCATGGTTGTTTTATCCATGTATTGAATAAGATTCATCTATAATTCAAAATGGGCATTGTATTGGATTTTGTCTTTGCTTTTAATCCAGAGTTTTGTTCCCTCGTATGGAATGAGCAAGCAACAAGTATAGGGCAATATTTTTACATTGCCTTAGGAGTAGAGGAATTCCTTGTTGCTGAGAAAGAACATGATAACGAAAGTTGTGCATGTGATGAAATTCTAGACAATTACTCTTACATGGATGATCATAAACATGGAAAATTTTAGGGCCTAAAATTTTCCCATGTGTGAAATTAAGGGGTTCAAAAATATTCATGGGTGATTTTTTTGTAAAGAGGGGATTTTCTATTATTAGACCACCATTTATTTTCACTAGCACAATAATAACCATAATAGCTATGCTCCAGTTTTAAACTGAAATTAAACTCTCCATATCAATATTATAGTTTGTAATTACGAGGTTGAAAGATTCTATTTTGTGTCTCACTATCCCCAAAACAGAGGACAATTGTTCAAATTATTTCTAGGCAACCAAATACTTCAAGGATAAAAATCGTCCTCAAATCATCCCTAAGGATAAAAATTCATAGCATTAAAGTCCAAGAAACCTCTAGGAAAGCGCTAGTATATATAAATTTGCATTAAAACTTGAATTTATAGAAACATTTACAACTTTGTGACTATGAAAATTTCAAACACTCCATGAGACATGTGTCTAAGATCCAAGGACTATATGCTACATTTATTTGCATTACCAATGGAGATGGATGTTCATGTGCCCCCTCAAAATGCTTTGTTGTTATGATGTGAATCGTAATGTTTATGTTATAAATGGCATTAATATTGAATACTATTACAATATATATCAAAGTTATCTTTTCAAAATCATTGTGGGTATTTTACGAAACAACCTTTATATATACTTAAGGTGATAGTCTCTCTCTCTCTCTCTCTCTCTCTCTCTCTCTCTCTAAGGTAGTATAATGTCAATATATTTCAAGGAACACTAGAATATAATGGTTGTTGGTCACTTGGAAGACCCTATAGTTTGATCAAAGATAATTCACCATCTATGTGACAAGTTAATTTGTCATTATAAGACATTTGATAAATCTCCACTGGCTTCAATATGTAATGCCATGGAGTTTGGACAACACATATTTGCGGTCAACTAATTTCCATTGAAATGAAGATTGTTTTAACTTTTCTTTTAACCCTCTAAAAAACTATTCTCTAAGTTGTACATTTGCAATTTTAAATGTATTTTATGTAAAATATCATTGAAGCATTAGTTGTATTTTATAACAAACTCTCATAGTTTTTGCTTAGTCTCATTTAATCCAATAGTGTATTTGTATGACTAGGTCCCTCAACTCTTTCCATCATTCTCTCTCCAAGTCCCAAAGGTCCCAGTAGAAAAAATGCCCCTTCTTGCTTGGTATTCAAGCCTAGAACCGTGGGATGTCAACAATGCATTGTCCTTGCACTTTCCATGTCCATATAGGTTGAAAGAGAAGGTTCCAACCCTTCCTACTCCTAAAAATATCCCATGACAGTCATATTTCAACCTGTTTCCAAGCTTCCCCAAAGCATTTGAGCATAAAGGAACCATGTGTTTTAAAGTAGTGACTAGATTCAATCACGAGTAAAAAAAAATGATGTATGTGTTGATCAATGTGAATTCACTGAAGAATTTTGTGGGTTATAAGGGTTTTACATGGGGCATCACCCTCTAGAGTGTTGACCACCCATTTTGATTCCAAAATTTCCCTTGAGTAAATATATTAATAATAAGACCAAGTTAATCCTCATGCTTTGGCATTCAAGCTTGACTACCATACAAAACATCTCTTTGGAGATCTTACTTTCAACTTGCATTTTGACAGTAGTTTGTAGACACCTTAGAAAAGAGTGTAGTCTTTGCTTGAAGCCTAGAACGTTGTTTACTTTGTTTATTGTATTTGTAAAAGAAGTCTCATATTTAGTCCAATCTTCCTCATTACTCTTCTACTAGCTCTTTCATAGTTTTGCAACCTTCTTTTCATGGATTTAAATACTTGAACCAATTTCTTGACATCACCACATTCTCAACAACCTGCATTTTATTATTATTTTTGCATGGAAATATATCATGCATAGTGGGGTTGGGTTTTAATTAGGTTTGGAACCATGTCGATAATATTTGGTTAAATAAACATTTTTTGACCAACTTGGAACACACATATTTGCATTCCATATAGAGTGGCAATTATTTTTTGGAATAGTTCCAAGTGCATTGACATAAACAATACACAATTATTAGAGTTTTTAACCCTCTAATTTGGTAAGGTGTGTGCATAAATGAGGTGTTGGTGGGACCTTGTAATAACATGGAGAGGTAAATGAGGATTAATGTGTTGTTGGGACCTTATATTAACATTGATTCTATTTTTTGTGGTGATGAAAAATTTCATTGTTGTTTTTCAAGAATATTCCTAGAGTATGGTGAATTTCTATGTTTTTTTCCATAGAAAAAAGTTGTATTTTATTTCTCATACTGAAAAATGAAATACATTCATCAGATTCCTCTGCACATAGTACTATGTTGAGTTCAAATCATTACATTTAAACTTCTGAACATGCTCTTAAAGCATTCCAAAACTATATATATTTCAAAAATTTTGTTTTTGACTATCATAAAAGATAACAACACTATATTTTCAAAACTAATACTTAAGTACTTCAAATGAAAATTAACTCTGCATTTTTCACTTTTGTTTCACCATTCCTTTTTCTTGTGATAATGGTTGTCCCTGTACTTAGAAGGAGGCCCTCCTTTGACAATGCATATGCTCGATCATTTAATTCTCTAAATATATGGAAAATACGATATGTATTGTATGCTCCTTCTAGTTTCCTGAGTTTTGAACTAATACCCTACAGATTGATATTCAAAAGGTTTTTTTCTCATTCATAAAGTCAACCCACAATGTTGAATCTCTATAAACTTGTAATTCATGAACCCCTTCATCAATTGCTAATTTTCACATGGAACCCAATGCCATATCCTCTGCTCTATTATTTGTCCCCCTTCCACAGTTTTCTTTGAATCCAATACCATGAGCATAAAAAAATATTAGGGTACCACCAAATCTACAGTTATAGTTTTCACATGCACCATCAAAGAAACCCCTACACCCCTTCACTTCTGTGTTAATATTTTTTATAATTCTCAGCTTTGCATTTGATTCCTTTTCTTTAAATAAATAGTACAATGCCAAAACATGTGCTGACACATGGAAGGAGGGAATTTGTTTATCCTAAAAAATTATGTCATTTCGGGTTCTCCAAACACCCCACGGTGCTAAAAAAGGAACACATTTGATGTTATTCATCTCAGTTTTCTTAAACCACTGTGCTAAACAATCTTCTATAGAATCGGCTTCCCAAATATTATCCATCTTGAGACCTTTAGGTATACCATTCCATACTTGTTTTGAGAATGTACAATGGATGAATAAATGGTTTTTGTTTTCTTCTTCACACATGCACAAACTACAAATGCTTGGAACATTAATATTCCTCTTCCATAAAATGTCCCAGGTGAGTATTTTTCCTTTTATGGGGAGCCAAAACTTTCCACATAGTCGTCCACCACCAATTTATTTGGTTTACCATACCATCCCAGAAAAGCTTATATTCCATCCTAACAAAATGCCTCTCTCCTGCTTTATTTTCATTCAATATAAATGTGGATCTACTAAAAGTGCTATATATCCCCTGCGCATTTCTGCCTTCCAACTATTCCATTCCTCAGTCAAACTGTCATTTAATTGCAAAGACTCCACCGATATCCAGGCCTAATGCAAGATATTGCTTATTGTTGGAATTGCCACTTCACTCACATTATAGATCCGTTGATCATTTAAGTTCCTTATCAGGCCAGGAGACAATTTGACTTTTGGGCCACAACCCATAATACCATCCACTCTTATTAATACCTTCGATCTGTTACCCACTTTCCATGCCAATAAGTCACCTATCACCAAAAAAGATAAATTTATTACTTTCCAAACATTGAGCCACCTTTGAAGCTTTTGTTCGGGGTTCTGATCGATTCCAGAAAATGCCATCTACACAAGTATTTACATTTAAGTACATATTTCCATTTTCTTTCATTTGTAATGAGAGTCCAGACTGATTTTGTTGCTAGAGACCTACCAAATCTATATAATTCCTTCAATTCACAACCACCAACTTCTTTTGGTTTTTCAATTTGATTCTAGGCAGCCCAATGAATTCCAAACTCAAATTTTCCATGCCACAAAAAAATGAAAAAGATCTTTCTCATCTAGTTAAGTACACATTTAGGAATATGCACAATGATCATCTAGTACATAGGAATGGAATTCAGTACAACCTATATCAGAGTTCCTTTACTGCCTCTAGATAAGAACCAATTACACCAAAAACTGATTCGAGCTTCTAGTTTGGTGATGAACGATGCCCAATCATTTTTTCAATAGTTGTTAGGTAATGAAACCCCAAATATTTGAACCCCATAGATAATTCATAGTAATCCATCGGAAATAAATCTTTAAACGATTGTAGAGATTGCACTTGTGGAAGCAGGAAAATTTGTCGAAATTAATCACCACACCCGTCGCCAAGCTAACACTGTCCAGTATTTCTCTAACTAATGAATCTTCCTCTGCATTATCACCTGCATTATCACCCAGGAACAAGAAGACATCATGAAAAAAAGAGATATGGGTGACACTTACCTCTAACCCAAAAAATATTCCTTGGATCCTATTATTATTTTTTCCCATCTGAAGGGATCTGCTAAGTTCCTCCATAACTAGCAAGAATAGGTACGGTGACATTGGATAGCCCTACCTTAATCCTCTTGATGAAATGAAAAAATTTGAAACTTCTCCATTCATAAATAATACAAAATTTACTGTTGTCATGCAGGTCCAAATCCAGTTTACCATTTCCACAGATAATCGAATTTGGATAAGAAGCAATCTAATATATAACCTACGTTCATATGCCTTAGAAAGGTCTATTTTGATTATCTTCGCAGGAAATTCCCTACTCTTGATGGTGTGTAGACATTCCTACAATGTTCCCACAACATCGTGTATATTCCTCCCTTCTAAGAACCTAAATTGTTCAATAGATATATAGGCTACGAGGAAAGGATAATAGTGGAGATCTATATATTGGAGATCTACGTTGGAATCTTATTAATACTAATAGGGGGGTGAATCAATATTATCGCAGTTATGAACAATTTTTACTTCTTATCAATTGATCTTGAACTTAAATTATGAATTTACCATAAACATAAATATTCAACATCACATGCGCAATACACATAACACAAAGAATTTTTACTTGGAAACCCAAGTGGAGAAAACCACAGAATGCTCTCTTATATTGAAAAGATTACATTCATGGAAGCACCGACTTCTGAATTTCTCCAGCACCAATTGGAAGGAGGCACCGACCCCTTGGTTTTACAGGCTACGACCTGAAGGAAGCACCGACTCCCTCATTTACTAGCTTCAATTGGAAGGAGGCACCAACCCCTATTCCTTTCCCCATCCTACCACCTTGATATGACTGTAGAAGATATTTCTTTGTTGTCCTATTGATCCGCACACTCTTCATATTAACTCCATTTCATTCCATTGTGCACACCTTTTGTATACTGAGATATTTCAATTGTTGAACTGTATCACGTACTCCACTTCACTTCACTACATCAACATCACACACTTGACTTTGTGCGCTCTGGTTCAATATGCTATTATAATTCTATGCATCTACAAACTCAACTGATACTGTGCATCTCCTGATGTGTTGTTGTTTTGAATCCGCGGTTCTGTATCAAATCAATCTACACACTTTCTTCTATGCTACACTTCTGTCTTGGTGCATCTATCTTGGATAATCTGTGACCATATGTAATAATGCAATTATGTTATTCACACTTGTCTCAGATTAAATTCATCATACTGTGCATCATCTGTTGTGCTGCAATTTTGTCTTCGTGCAACTTTCATAGATAAATTAGTTCACTTCATGCATCACTAGTTGTGCTTCAAGTTTGTCTTCACGCATCTGTCGTAGATAAACTACATCATCTTCTTGCACACCACTTGTTGTGATTCAAGTCTGTCTGCGCGCATCCCTCACAGATAAAATACATCATTCTGCGCACCATCATCAATTATGTTCTTATGTTCATGCACACTTGGATCTCTGCTAGATCATGTTCTTCTGGTTCCACAATCCCTTGATACCCCAAAATAAGAAGCTTTCCAAATCAGAGTACTACAACATTCACATCTTCAAGCTTACTTCTACTCTCCAACTTGTCTTCTTATCTATACATGTCCTGCACGGATGATAAGTCCACAAGTTGGTTATAGCATCCCTTCTTCCATGTTTCATGGTTAGGCTTGATTTACACTTCCACCACTTGTCATGTTCTACGCCACTGATGTATCACACCTTGTGGGAATTGCGTATACTTGGTTCTTTACATCATGGGTCTTGTGCACTTTGTGTGTGGTATTGCGCCCTTGAAGTACCATCGCTTATGGGTCTTGCATACTTGACTTGTCGGACCTCCACTTTCTTCCAGGACTCTTTCACGCTTCAACAACCTGTATATTTCTCCTGATTGGTGAGTCTCGTGCACTTTGGGGACTTGTATACTTGTCCAACTGGTTCTTGATCGCAAACCTTTTGCGCACTCCTGAACCTTGTCCAACCATCTCTTTTGGCATATACCTTTGAAATAGTATGATTGGGTGGACTTGGGACTTGCGCATGTATCTTATGTGTTTCTTCAAATTAGATGTACTCCTTTAAACTGTATTTCGTATACTTCTTCACTCTTCATACCAGCTTTCATATATTTCTTCAAAATAACACAAGGATACTGAATCCTCTTTGACATCAGTTGGCATCAATGACAACCAAAGTTCAACAATCTCCCCCTTTGGCATTGATGTCAATACCTTATTAAGCTGTGCATGTCAACATCTCATGAAGTTGTGAGTTTCCTTTTTTTTGTTCGTCGTACTCAGCTCGTGTTCTTTCCATTTTGATCATTTTCTCATATGTGCATCTTACTGTCAATGATTTTCTACCTTATTTCATTTCTACGTGGATTCCTTCCACTTATACACGCATTTTGATCGTTCTCATTTGTTCCTTTGCGCTATCATGGATTAACACTTCTCTGCTGCTTTTCGTTTCTGCGCTGATTGCATGTTTCATGATCTTTCTCCCCCTTTGACATCAATGGAAAAGAGGTTCCTTCAATGCGCAATTCCATATTCTTCTTTCTTTGGTTTTGTGCCATCCTTCATTCATTTTCTTGCTTCAAACACTCCCCTTGTCTTCATGCTTCATTCTCTTCATTTTTTTGGGGTCGTTGCTCACGTTCCTGATTGAACTGTGGTTGCAAACTTCTGTAGAGTTGCCCTTGCAGCTGCAACTTTTTCTTTCATTTTTCCTTCCTCGGTTCATATGTTTTCTTCCACCTGCTCATTAGGGATTGAATTCACAGTTTCTGCACATTCATCAATTGTATCTTTGATTTCCCTTTGTAATTGCGGGAAATATTTTGTGATGCTAAAGGATCCAGGTAGTGGTTCAAACCTGTCAATTATATTCTGTTGTTCTTCCCGAATCCTACTTACTTCTTGCTGCAGCTTCTTGTACTCTCCCATTTTGTTCATTTTCTCAATAGTTGTTAGGCAAGTCAACCTATCAAGGGTCTTTTGTTCCAATTCTTGTGTAGCCTGTAGCCTTTTACCTACTTCCTTCAATTGTTCATCTTCTACTAGGTTTTCCCATAACTGAGCACTTTCTTCATGCAACTCTGTAGTAACAATTTAAATCCAAGGTTTTGATGTTCTCGATTGCAATTGTTATTCTTCCCAACCTGCTTTCATGTTCCGCTCTGACCTTTGGAGGTGTTCCTAGTGTTTTTATTTTATTTTATTTCTTCAACTTTAGCCCGCAGTCCTTGAATGAACTCACCTATCCTTACTACTTTTATTTCTGGAGAATTTTCTTCATCGTCTTTAACCTTAGGAAGCATATTGTACACTTCTTCCACTACATTCTATAACTTTAAGGCTTTCTATTTTACTCTCTCCACTATCTGCTTTAGTTGATGACTTCTTGTGACTGCTTCTTCTTCTTTCTTTTCCAACTCCGATGTCTTTTGTGTAGTCTTGTATTTTTCTATCTTCATCCTGGAAAATTATTCCTGCAGATCTTCCTTATAATTTTGAATTTTGTACCAGTCAGCTGCAATAGCCTCATGTCTATTTCTGATCTCCTACGCAATAGATGTATGCAATGCATGTATCTCATTTAAAGGTAAATGCGATAGATTTATTTCCACATGACTTACGGCTTTCTGCATCTCTTGAGTGGGAAGTGCCAGAGTTGTAGATGAAATATTTAGTTTTTGATACGGCTTTGTTTTCTTCATCTGTGCAATAGGGTATGTTTGTGAAAATTCTTCCTGCAGATCTTCCTTCTCATTCTGAATTTTGTACCAATTAGCTATAATAACCTAATGTTTATTTCTGATCTCCTACGCAATAGATGTATGCAATGCATGTAGCTCATTGAAAGGTAAATGCGATAGATTTATTTCCACATGACTTACGGCTTTCTGCATCTTTTGAGTGGGAAGCGCCAGAGTTGTAGATGAAATATTTAATTTTTGATGCAGATCTGTTGCCTTCATCTGTGCAATATGGCTATAAACTAAGGCAATTTTGGAACTCTTAATCAATTATCTTAATCATTAAATCTTGTCATCTTAATTTCATATTCGTCCAGGGAAAATTTTAGGGGCGAAATTTAGCCCATGAGCCAATCTTTGACCTTTTTTCGAAAAACAGGTTCGCCAACTTTCCTTTTTTTTAAATGATTCGCCCAACTTCCATAGGATATTTTTTTTATACTCTAAACATCGCCAAAATTGCCTAGAAACTATATAAATTTCCTAGAAATTTGAATATTTTTACAAAAATATTGCCATATATTTTAGGGTTGGAAATTTAAGAATATATAAAATTCACCAAGGTTTTTACACTTTAATAAAATTATGGCTCCTTAAATTTTTCCCTGCCTCTGTCCCTCTTTGTTGTTCTATCCTTTTCCCCCCTCCCCCTAATTCATATCATCTTCTTTAACCCCTTTCCTCTCCTCTTTTTTTCCTCCTCATTTTCTTTCCTCTTAAGCTATAAAATTAAGGTTATTACACCCATTTAACCTTTCCCCTCTTTTTCGTTAATTTATTATAATTATTTCTTAATTTATTCCTTTATTAAAAATTGTATTCATTTTATATGTGTTCCTTCATTTAATCCTATAATTAAAAATTCTCTCTCTTTATCTTTTTTAGTTTTTCCCTAACAACTAAATTTGACTTCTTTGCATTGTAACCACAATGGGTAATTTTCTCCCTTTATTCTATTTAATGAGCCTTATTCTTTCTATTTGCAAAAGCTTCATATTGATCTTGACAATGAGTGAAGTGCCCACTTATTGGAGGAGCCTAGTCGGCTTAGTTAGTCAAGTCTGTTAAGCCAATCGACTAGGCAGTTCAGAAGTTATAAATATATAATTGCTTATATGCACTATATAATAGGATGGTGAGCCAGAAGGTGTAATTTTTTGTTGTTGTTGTACATGATGTACTTATAATATAAGACAACTTGTTGCTCCCACCACCATTACTTGTATTCCTTCTTGTACTTTTATGTATGTATGTGTGATCTTGCATCTTGTCATGCATTGTTGTGCTACTAGTAACCATATGTAATCACTTAGATTACAACATTGGTTCCATTGTCGGTAGTGCTAAACCAAGATGAAAAGATGATCACTTCTACATAAATGGTAAGTGAGGAGGAAATTAGAGAGTGGTGGAATCAAAATATAGTGAATTAAATCCAAAACTATGCTAGAAGGAACAAGTTGACTGTTTCTAAGGCTAGAGAGAAGTTTTCACCGAATCACATGAAAATTTTATAGAAGTTGTACCTCATGAGATAAACAAGTTGGTCGTTCGAATTCATGAGAAAACTTGACCCTCATAATGAAATATTGTTAATGCACAAACTCAACAATGGATGATGGATGCATATGTATGAGTGGCTTGAGCAGATAAGTGAAGACTACTGTGAAAAGTGAGTTATCAAATAAATGAGCTCACTCAACGAAATCAAAGCCATATTTTATGATGACTTCCATGACTCCTTTTTTTTCACAATACTGACCTTGTTTAAATTTTTAATTGAAAAATGATTCGTTCATATATTTGAACCCCAACCACCTTTGACTCACGATGTTACTTCAAATTGGAAGCATAAACAAAAATACTAGGAGATTTTTGTCCATGAGCGAGAGTGTGAGTACTTCCTCAATAAATGAACACCCTTATTGACTCCACACATGTCATTCTTCAGTAGTATAGTCGGCAATGGGGGGTTCGCTCACTGACCAGGGTCTAATTGAGCCCATTGGAGTTTGAAAAAAGTTAACATAGGCGTCATGGGCATCAACACACAAATTGATCTTGAATTAATCGACCTGAAGGAAGGATCCAAATCATTCCCTGCACTGGTCGGTTGACCGTGGGGAAGAAATATGAAAGCCTCCATCTCACTTGAAAAATATAGAATAAATCTTAAGGGAGATGGAAAAAAGGTTATTGTGTCTATTTACCCTTCTCAAGAGAAACCGTGGGCAGAGCCATATGACCATGATGCTTACATAAGCATATTATAACATGTTATGCATAACAAAGAAGATTCAATTGATCCAAGTGAGTATGGATAAATTCACTTGGGGTCACCCATGTCTGTCGATCAAAATAATGACTCTGAAATTTATGACTGGCAGATAGAAAATTATGAATACCATGTAAGAGAATGTTGGCCAGTCGAGATCATCCCTCATCGTTCAATACATAACTATTTCACAATATCCGTCATTCCAAATTTTTCGAGAAAAGAACAAGGGAATATCCGACCCTTATATCAACTGAAAGTGAATAAACTAATTTACCTCCTCTACAGTAAAAATAATGAGAATCGCCTTCGATGCATGTCAAAGAGGTTTATAAAAATATCAATGAACAAGGTCAACTACAAATTTTAGTCGAGACTTTCACTGGGAAAGTGGCTAGATGACCAGACACCCATCAGTCATGCATGCAAACTTGGACGACTGCTAACATATTTTATTAAAATATTCAACAAAAATAAGTTAACAGCTTAACCACAAATTAAGAAAATTGTCCAAGAATTATACCTTGTTGTGCACATTGAAAATTGTGAAAAGGAGTGGAAAAGACTCGGTTATCGAGATGAAAGAGTATGGCCCCATCTGTTCCCAAGCACATTGGACGACCTACCTAACAAATGGTTCAAAATGGAATAAGTAAGACGAGAAATGTTCAGCTGGAAAACATTTAGGGAGGATTTTATTAAGGATTTTTTATTCTCCCCTACATAGGAATGCTTAAGGGAAGTGGTGGTCCAAGAAATACAACAATTTATCAAACCATCAGAATAACCAGTTGATACAGCCGATGAAACTGACCGAACCAGTTTAGACTGCAATATAATCACAACTAGCCAAAATTAGTCAGCTCATCATCTAACCCAAATGGATATGGAGAATGAGGATACCCTTGGGAAAAAATTTCGGTGGAAAATAGATCATCCCTGCATAACCTATTCAATAAAATCAGTTTTGAAAATTTCTACAAAAGATAAAGAGGATGATGATGAATGAAAATAATTTCCCCCATCATTCACATAATTCAAAGAAGGATAATAACCAATTGACGAGTCAAAAGCACCAGAATGGATGGATGCTAAAATAAAAATAAAATAAGTGGACATCTCAACCGACGGGAAACCTAAGATGGTGAAAATAGGCAATTATTGGCCAGAGCAACAAACTGCAGAGATATCAAACCTATTGAAGGAGTATCAAGTCGTCTTTACCCGTGACTATAAGGACTTTAATGGGATAGTACAAGAGATGGGAGAAATGAATATCAAAATAATTCCTGACACAAATCCTTTAAAGAACCAACCTTATAAGCTAGATCACAAGTACACAGACATAATGAAGAAAGAAATAGAGAACATGCTAGTTGTTGGTATAATACACCCTGTAGAATAGTCAGAATGGGTCAGGCCCATGGTCATTCAACCAAAGAAGCACGACCCTAAGCGACTACAGACATGTGTCTATGTCATAGGTTTGAACAAAGTAACACTTGTAGATCTGTTCCCAACACCCTTCACCGATGAAACTGTCGATGAAGTCGTTGGTCATGAGTGTTATTCCTAATTTACAAATGGATTCTCTGGATACAATCAGGTGCCTATATTGAAGTAATATCAATGCAAAGCAACATTTGTATGTGAATTTGGATCATTTGCATACAAGGTCATGCCTTTTGGATTGAAGAATGCACCAGTTGTTTTCTCTCGAATTGCCATAAAATCCTTTCAAGAGTTTTTGCACAAAACAATGGCTATTTATTTCAACGACCGAACCATTTACACAATGCTCAAATACCATGTACAGTTGCTTTGACTGATGCTAGAAAGATGTCGACAAATCCAGTTGTCCCTAAACATAAAGAAATGCATTTTTACCATGCCCATTGGAGTATTCTTGGGCCATGTTGTTTGTAAAGAAGGCATCAAAGTGAATTTAGAAAAAAATAAAGTCATCCTTGTTTTGAAACCTCCAGTGAACCCCAAGCAGGTCATAATTTTGTTGGAGCATATAGGGTACTATAGAAATTTAAAACAATATTCATATATGACATTTCCTCTAGAAGAATTGTTAAGACTAAATGTTGATTTCAAGTGGACACCAGAATGTGAAGAATCTTTTGAGTTGCTTAAAAGAAAATTGGTAGAAGCCCTAAAACATAGATTTCCAGATTGGTTGAAGAAATTTCATGTCCATATCAACACATCAGGTATTACAGTCGGTGCAATACCCACTCATCCAGGAGATGATGGGTTGGATTATCCAAACACATATGCTAGTTAGAAATTAAACAAAGAAGAAAGAAAATACTTGACTACCGAACATGAAGGGTTAGGTATGATCTTCGCGTTGCAAAATACCGACACTACCTACTAGCTAACCTGTTCATTTTCTTCACAGACCACCGAGAACTTAAATATTTGGTAAATAAACCATCAGGTATGTCTATGGCTTCTTTTATTCCAATAATTTGAATTTGAAATACTAGTCCGACCGGGAAAATTGAATGTGGGACCCAACCACCTATTTCGCATAGAAACTGGTGAAGATTCAGTCAGAATTAATGATGAACTCCCTAAAGCCCGCCTTTTTAGAGTCAATACTATGTCAATTGAATTAACATACATCACATAATTTTTATAGGAAGGACAAGCCCCAGCAGGAACATCAAAGAAGAAGAAGAAAATTTTAGAAATGAAGGAATTCTCTTATACATAATTAATGGTTACATCTATAAGCTAGGTCATAACGAAATACTCTGTCGGTGCACAATGGAACATGAACAAGACGCTATCATTGCAGAAGCACATTCTGGCCCAATAGGTGGACACTTTCATGCTAATAAGTCTTCCAGTAAAATTTTACAATTTGGACTATGGTGGCCTTCACTAAATAAATATTGCAAAGCATATGTGAACAAATGTGATAAATGCCAGCGCATGGGTTGACCGTTACGACGACATGAAATGCCTCTCATATCTATCAACCCCGGTATTACATTTGAAATATGAGCAGTCGACTTCATCGAACCTTTTCCAAATCCTAGTCATCAAGCAGGTGCACGATATATTATCATTGTGGTCGAATATGTAACTAGGTGGACTGAAGCAGAACCAGTTGAATCTTGTACTAGCGAAGCTATAGCCAAATTTACATATGAAAACATAATTACAATATTTGGATGCCCAATCACTCTAATCAATGATCGAGGCACACATTTCATCAATAAGACTATCGACGTACTACTCAAAGAATTTATGATTGATCATCATAAAATTTTAGCATATCACTCACAGTTGAATGAAGCATTCGAGTCATTCAACAAAACATTGAAAAAAGGTCTAACAAAAATCTGCATTATTGACAAGGATGACTGGGATGACAAACTACCTGCAATAGTATGGGCATAGAGAACAATCTATAATATATTGATGGGTCAGACACCATTTAAAATAGTGTATGGTCAAGAAGCAATCATTTCTCTACACTTCAAGAAACAAGCTCCAACCGTCGCTCAAGTATTACACCTAGACACTATTCAAGCTACACAAGACAAAATGTTTGAACTGCAGAAGTTAGAAGAATATAGAATGCTCTCCATCCATCACCAAGAAGTACAAAAAATATAGAAAAAAAGAATTTCCTAATAGAAATATCGGAAGGAAGGATATCTCACTCGGTGACTTAGTACTCTTGTATAAAAACATAATAAAAGGAAAATCTAAAAGGATTGAAACTAGTTGGTTGGGACCTTACATTGTCAAAGAACTAAACAACAATGGTTCAGTCAGGTTAAAAACATTGCAATGTCAAGTCTTCACAACAGTTGTGAATAGAGATTGAATGAAATGATACCAATGATGAAAGAGACATGACGTTGACTAGTGACCATATCATCACTAGTCGAATGATGTGTCCCCAGGTTTGCATAGAATTAGGGAAATTGACTAACTTAATTTACCGTTATATAAATAACTTTAGAATACATATAAATACAAAAATAAGACATGCATTTTGGCAAGATAAGAGCACATTGATGCATGTGATGGTTGACTGGACAAAAGAGGCAGAGCATGAGAATGAGAGAATGCAACCAAAGTGAAGCAGACCATCACCAAAGTCCGACAGACAAATGGAAGATATTAGAAAATGGACACCTGAATCACATAGGAAGAGAGAATATTCCATACTAAGCAAGTCACTTCCCCAATGACCAAATATGACAACACCAAACAAGAACCTGGGATCCAACGAGATTACGATCAGAAGCATGTGATGCACCTACAACAATTAATTAACAAGAATACGCGAAATAGCATAAATGACAGAACTCAGAATCACTTTTATATTGATCACAGGCCACTTCGAGGGGGCAACCTCCTTTGAGCAAGCTCAATACAAATAACTTCACGGTGCCTTCATAGGTCTCGACACACACTTATATACTAATTCTAGGCGCCAATACTATGGGTCAAAACCATGGGCCATTACAAACTATGGATCAACAATACTACGGGCGACTTACAAAGCATATGCGCCAACAACAATAACACAAACTATTGATCAACAAATACTGCGGGACGACTTACAAAGCATATGCGTCCAACAACAACATACTAACAAAGTAAAGACATGGGTTCCTAACAAAGCATCGATCGTCAAGCAAGCTGATGGGTTCACAAACGAAGCTTGCCTCACAAGTTTCCTCGGTCATGCAGAATAACTGTCAACCATCGAAATCATTGTTAATGCTTTCACCTACCCGCATCGAAAGAACGCCGAATATTGTGCCTACAAATACATCGTAGCTTGAAGACTCATGGCTTAATTTTTGCAAAGATCTAGAAAGAGCGCATTCCATTCCAAAAATTATAGAATTAATGTATGATATCTCCACTATCAACTATGAAAAACCATCCATGGAACCCAAGAAAAGCACAGCAGCTACCAAAACCAAAGCAATAGAGGAAAAAGCAAGATCCCTCCAAGAAGAAGTTGCCATGACCCCGTTACAAGCTTGAGTGCACAGAATAAAAAAGGAAAAAACTAAAGAGCATAATTGGGAAAAGAAATATGCAAAATTCAAATCCTGGGGGATTTAGGGAACCAATGGAGAGAAGCAGCCAGTAAATTAGCGGTCGTGAAGATAATGGGATACCTAGGAGCGCCATTGATGAGTTCTTTCGGGAATCTCAAGGACATAATTGTGAATTTCATCATCATTCAGTACCATGATGGTAAGATATGAATTGACGAGCCTATCCCTATCATTGATTCTCTCATTTCCCAGATTACTAGCTTAACAAGCAAGGGACCACCAATACCGGCGATAACCAACCCATTGGAGTTGGTAAAATAATTCACAGGCACAGAACATGGACAGAATTCGAGGGGTCTAATCATCATCAAAATACAATATGATGATGTAAAATGGATAACCATAATAATATCCCCGTGTCTAAAAAAATCTAGTCAGCCATCTGACTTGAGACTTAAGATGTTGGAAGCAGTCAGACAATTTGTTTATGAGGCAAAAAATTTCAATTGGGTCAAACATGTTGCACAGATAGTTAAAACTAATTGTATGAAATGTTAGAAGTCGAGGCAATCAATTTGATTCTTGTTACTACTAATATGGATAGTAATGGAAAAAATAATTCCATTCAATGAAGTAGAGTTCACCAACACAAAACCACCATTGATGAACAACTTCGGGATATTTGCACCAAAAGGGAGTGCACATACCAACAAAGCAAAAGTTTACTTAGAGAATTGGTTTCAAATCGTCAATACCATGACTGACTAATTGAGAGTACCACAATATGTCCATTGCAGTATTCCTCCAGAGGCGTATATTGAGCTTAGTATTGACCATACCAAGGTATGGTACATGTAGGGTTCATCAGGAGAACAAGCACAAGAACTTGATTACTACCCCAACATTCAAGAAATTTTTGTTGATATAGCTAAGCAAACAAATACTATACTCCCCGTGCCAACCTTAGATTATGCTACTCGGTGGAAAATTATGGAACCACTAACTGATAGAGATCTAGAAGATCATAAGGAAGCATCCCTATACATCACAACTTTCGGGCTCGATGATGAAGTCGAGAACCAACTGGAAATTGTACCTGTCGTAGGTTAGAGCATCCAACTTGTCGTCAAACTGACTGGAGAGATGACTGAGGAAGACGAACAAGAACCACTGATCAAAGACAAAGTCGAGCCCAACTTCGACGAGCCCCAACTGAAGGAAAACATGGACCAAGTGAGGCAACAAATACTTATATTCCAGTAGAACATCGAAGGTAAAGCTACAAGACAACTAGCAAAGAAGAGAAAGCAACACATTTTAGAGATGACTGAATATGATCTCGAGGAGATAAGGGAGTTGGCCAAACATGTTATAAAATAGGTCACCAAAAATAAAGTCACAAAAAATATTCAGATTCATAAGAAGTATGGACAAAGGTGACCAATACCGTCGACAACCCCCAAAACCCTCAAATGTAGCAGGTATGTCACCTGATAATCCTCATGAAGAAACTTAAGATCACTGATAATCCTCATGAAGAAAATCTCTTCGACATACCCGATGATTCTCCACCACCCTCTCTAACCCAAATTGAACTAAAACAACTACAGAATTTACCATCTATCTCTTCCAAAGTAGGTATGTTACCAACAATATCGCATATCCTTGAAAATATTCACATTTATTTACCACATTTGAAAAAGTTAACCAAAATAAAGCCAAATATTGAAGCATCAATCCCTCCTGAGAAATTGCTTGCTCTTCCTCTAACCTCACATGGGAAGAAAACCCCAAAGAAAATAAAACTTCCATCTATTAAATATGTACTTAACACTTCGCTTCCCCCTTCGAATTTTGTCCCCATTCCATCCACTGCTTACTATAAAACTATCGAAACGTTTTTCTCTAATCCCCTTCGTTCACTGACAACCCCTCCTTCAACCCTGTCTTCAAGTTCACCAATGTCTGAAGATATTTCTATTCCAACACATTCACCAATAAATGTTACTTTAACCTTACCCTTATCTGATTCTTTAGTCGGTACAACCCCCCTTACTGTGTCATTATCCTTGTCGACCGCAACTGCATCCACTATCATTCCCACTGCACCTTCTTTGACCACATATGTGTTGACTATTCCTCTGTCGACCACCTCCACTGAAATATTTTCAATGACTGCTCCTGCATCGTCTATCCTTGAAGAAATCCTTTCGACAACTTCCACTGCACCGCCTTCGACCACTCTGGCCACAACCCCACCTTCATCAAGCCCTACCATAGTAACTACTTCCTCATCAACTGCAATCACTATGACTACTCCCACCTCGACTATCCCTGCATTGACCAGTATTGCACTGAACACTTCTACATCAACGATGTCGACGTTTGCAGCACAAGAGACAACACCAATGCCAAAATCGGACAACAAGATCAGTACAAATAAAAGCAACAAGAGAAAAAAGACAAAAAACCCTTCACAGATTTCTTTGCGAATTTAACTAGTATCAGGATCCTTCTCCACACAAGCATTATTTATTCTAACCAAGGAATCATACCAAGAGATAAACAACATCATTAAAGTCGCCTCCAAAGAAAGACATAAAAGATGGTCGGATGATAACAAGAATCTTAAAGCCACGAAAGATGAACATGACAATACCTAGAGGATTTTCTTAGTAAAAGCATAACAAATCATCGAACCCCTGCCAAAACCCCAGAAGGAAAATGATTTACAAACTATAGAAACTCATGGAAACAATTTTATATAGATTTCAACAAGTCCAGGCACAAATAACAAAATAGTAACAGGATGAAACTAGTCTGCTTAGTTTTGAAAAACAAGATAAAAAGTTGATAGGGTATGAAGTGAAAGCAACACAAGCAACATTGGTCCTAAATAACCGGTATACTTATTATGGGAAAATTTGTGTGGAACTTCATGCTTTAAAGACCACTCTACTAGACATGTATGCCAGAAGATGTTCAATAGATCCGACTACAACACAATTTTTGGAAGAACAGTTGGTTATGGAGCATCAATGCCAAGCTGACTTGAAAGAACACTATTGGCTCAGCGAAGGCAAACGAGCACAAGAAGGAGTTAGTCACCTGACCACCAAAATGTACAGACTTATGAGGGCTACCGAATTACAACACCTAAATTTTGGATCAAATTTTCAAGGCATGCTAAATCAACCCACCCAATTCAAGTTGTTGCACCTCTCCAAGCTCACGATAGTTAGCGCAAATATTAGGACTGTACTCACTGATTGGGACCAATTTCAAGATCACCTTGCTCTATCTGCACCAACAATTGTCAAAGGCTACGTTGCTTTTGTTCCTCTAGAAGAAGCATTTAGCTCCCAACAACCATAAAACAATTGATTTTTATTGTAATTTTGTCAAAATTTTGTAAAAAATTGTTTACATATCGTGGTTCTCTTCAGGATGAAGGAATATTTTGGGGTGTGGGAGATGTTGAAGGATCCTAGTCGGCCAACCAACTAGGTCCTCATGACTGACTAGAGACTAGTCGGCTCAGTCAGTTGAGTCGGTTAGGCTGACTGACCAAACAGTTAGGAATTTATAACTATATAACTATTTTTATGCACTATATAACAGGTTGGTGATCCAAAAGATGTAATGTTGCTTTTGTACATGGTGGCCTCATAATATAAGACAACTTGTTGCTCCTTCTACCATTACTTGTATTCCTTCTCGTACTTTTATGTATGTATGTGTGATCTTGCATCTTATCATGTATTGTTGTGCAACTGGTAACCTTATGTAATCCCTTAGATTACAACACCACTCAAACATACATATATCGTTTCTAAACTACTACATAGTGAAATTCTAGAAGATTTGACACAATGCTAGGTTATATTGGAAAGATAGAAGAGACCATGCAAATTGATTTCTCACCTTTCCAGTGTGTTATTTATAGGTGCCAGTGGTGGGATACCTTCAACCAAAGTAATGTAAAGGAATATCACACTAGTGTGATAATATATATCAGCCAGAAGGATGTGGGATGAAACAAATGAGCCTTATTTGTTTCCCCAAAACATTGCAACCAAGTGTTTTTTTATCCGAATATGTTGGATAAAGATTGGTGGTTCATACTAAGACAAGACCCTAGATCAAGACATTTTTTGAGAACAATAACGCCATAATGCTAAGTGAGGAAGATAAGCAGGATGATGGCAATAGAGAGTGATATGAACATGTTTTTTTTCAGCATTTATATTGAGAATATGTCATTTTATTATTGTTATCTATAATTGGCTAATTATGTTTTTTTATCATTTTATGATATTAAAAATGAAAACTTAACTATTTTCAACCATCATATTGAAAATAAATAAATTATTTTGGGAGATTGTATGAAGTTACACTATAAATTATATTAAAAAAAAAATGTTTGATTTATTTAATTAAATTTTTAAATATATTTAATTGGTATATTGTATCTTCTTGTAAAATAAAAAAAAATCATATTAAAATATGGTAAACATCATATAATAACATTAAATGATTTCCACTTAACAATTATATAATAGCAAAATCAAAATAATGTGTTAATTTTAAGTTAAAATATTAAAAAAAAACAATAAAAGTTAAATTTAATAATCTATAAATATTTGTTTTTATCTATTTTACTTATTTATACTTAACTAAGTTAAACACCATTTTTTATATGTTTGATATTTACAATTTCCTTTCAATAATTAACTAAGTTAACTAAGTTAAACACCATTTTTTGATGTTTTATGCTTAACTAAGTTAAACACCATTTTTTATATGCTCTAATGTTTATCCCATTCAAACCATTGAAAAAAATTGAAGCTATGAAGCTTTGACACCTCTTTCAAAGTTCACTAAATATCAATCTTGAGTGAACAAGTCAATATTAATAAGTCTTAAGCTTTGACACCTCTTTCAAAGTTCACTAAATATCAATCTTAGTGAACAAGTCAATATTAATAAGTCTTAGGTGTGAAAATTGAGTAATATTAATAAGTCTTAGGTGTGAAAATTGAGTAGGATATCGTTATGGTAAACTCCACTTAAAAATACATAGGTAGGTTAGTTTAAATTAGTTTAAGTTACGTGTCATGCAAGAATGTAAAAATATTTTAATAAGCGATACAATATTAATTGATTATGTAGCGGACTAGTATCCTTTTAAAATTAGGTTAGGTTAAGTTAGGTGTGCTCACCACATATTAGAAAATGCAAAAATAGTTTTAACAAGTGATCAAATATTAGTTTTATATTGCAATTAATTAAATCGTACTTGTATCCATTTTAAATTGATCCATACTTTATTTTTAATTTATAATTTTATTAAAGATATATAAGAGGATATTTAAATCATGTAATATAATTTTTTAAAATTATGATTAGAATGTTTTAGGTAAATTTGAAATATTGAAAATATATTAAATGTTTGTATTTTTTAAGATATGTATAGTTTGAGTATGTTTAAGAATATTTGTTTTCTTTTATATTCAAATACAGGTAAATAAAATATATAGATTTTATAGATTTTAAAACTATATTATTATTATAAAAAAATATTTTTTAATGAAAAATAAATATATATAAAAATAAATAAATATATATATTTCATTTTAATAGTATTTTAATTTTAGTCAATTTTTGTTAGTTTGTTAGGTTAAGGTGTAGATCTCCTCACTAGAGTGACCCTTGTTCAATTCTCCTTAGGGGTGAGCTATATGGGAGAAGACACCCAAAAGTCCAGCCATCAAAGGGTTGGTGTGGCCCAAGCCAAACAAAACAAATAGTATTTTAATTTTAATAAAATTTTCATATTTTATTTGAACTTGAAAAATATAATAAAATTGTGGTTTTTAATATGGTTGAGGTTGTTCAAGTATTGAATTTTTAGTTTGAATTTAATTTATCATTTCTAAGCATACGATTTAGGTATTGGATATATTGTTAATTTACAGTTAAAATATTATAAATTTTATTTTTTCAAATAATTCATTTTCCCAAAAACACAGTCATCACAAGGGTTGGTGTGGCCTAGGCCAAACAAAAAAAACTAGTATTTTAATTTTAATAAAATTTTCAGAAAAAAATATAATAAAATTGTGTTATTTTCCCAAAAACACAGTCATCGCAAGGGTTGGTGTGGCCTAGGCCAAACAAAAAAAATTAGTATTTTAATTTTAATAAAATTTTCAGAAAAATATAATAAAATTATGGTTTTTAATATTGTTAAGGCTATTCAAGTTTTGAATTTTTAGTTTGAATTTAATTTATCATTAGGTATTTTTAGATATTGAATATATTGTTAATTTACTGTTAAAATATAAATTTTATTTTTTCAAATAATTTATTTTCCCAAAAACATTAATAAAAATAGATGTAGATATTTTTATTTTTTTAAATTACTTTATTTCAATTCAACCATCTATCTTGGATATAGAAATTCTTGTCTCCCTATGTACTGGTCACCAACCCAAAGTTTTGTTACGCTGCCCAAGAATCAAATTTGAAATGTTAAAATATTACATAGATCGAAATTTGAATTTCTTGCAAACTGAATCTCAAAAGATATTACTACCTGAAAAATCTTCAGATATATATTAAAATAGATATCAGATCATAAAATACATATCAAATCATAAATCTTAAATGTTTAAGATAATTGTAATATTATATTATGACATAATAAACACATTGTAATACTTAAATATTGTCATAACATAATTTTAAAAGGATGTATATTTACTAATTTTAAAATATTATAATTATATATATATATATATAAGATATCAAGCTAGATATTATAGAATTTCTTTCAAAACTGAGTACATCACATATTTGACTTTTTTAATTTCTTCATAAAATAAGTTTAACTTTAATCATAACATATTAAAAAATAATTATAATACTTTAATTGTATTATAATATATAATTTAAATATAGGAAGATATTTTTTTTTCATAGAAAAAAATCATAACTATATTAATTAAAACATAAATACATTTTTCAACTACCTTCATATGTAATTATGGGCATATCAAGTTTGCTACTTATAACTTGGATATAAGAAGACATATCCCATTACTTTATACACTACAAGTATGGATCAAGGTAGGAAACAAGTTGGGAATGAAGTTTTTAGGGGATGAAGGAACTTATGATACTTTCCTGAAATCGTGGTATGAAAAGGCCGAGTTGAAACGGCTACGGTGTTTACCATATTTGGTGGCTTGGAAGATTTGGTGGGCCAGAAACTCATCTATTTTTTAGGATTGACATATTCCTAGTTTTCAGGCGACAACACAGGTTCTTATGACTTACAAATTTTTTCTAGGTAGAGAGGGTATTAAGAAAATTAGAATTCCGAAAGGAATGTGCCATGTGAAAGGAGATACAATAGGTTTCTTTGATGGAGCTAGTGCTGATAGTATTAGTGGAATGGGAGGTTTGCTGATACATGAAGGGGTGGAAGTCAGATTTCATGCTAATGGAGGGGAAGGCACTAATAATTGGGCAGATGGCATAGCCTTAAAAATTCTCTTGCAGCAGGCTAAAGAGGATTTGGTTATTGATCTTATAGTTTATGGAGATTCTAAACTTTGGATAAATAGAATGAAAAAGAAAATTACTTTTAGCAATTACAAGTTGCAGAATTTGGGTTCTTGTTTAGATACTTTGGTGGAACACTTCGGGATGGTGGATTTTGTCCATATCTATCGAGAACAGAACGAGGAGGCTGTTGGCCTTTCCAAAGAAGGTTTATAGGACGAAGAAAACAAGTGCAAAATAGTCTCTCAGAGGGGAGATTTACAGGAGTGTAGCTGGGAGAATTTGGACAGATACTTATAGTTTTTTGTTTTTACATTATGGAAGCTTGAAGCTATTTCAAAAATTTTGAATTGTGTAAAGAGTTAATTACTGTTTTCTTTAAATTTTGCAAATAACTACAGATTTAAATCGTGCTACATGCACATGTGGAATGTATTCGGAGCTCTTATTGATCAATGAATATGCTTTTTTCTTTGGAAAACAAAATATTAATAGATACAAAATATATGTGTAGGAATATATGGTGCATAAGATAAGACATTTTATGAAAATACATAAAATAATTTTGCACGTATCTATTACTTATGAATTTTTATCTTGATAATAGATATTAATAAAAGTATTTAGATATTTATATTGTTTTAAAAATAATGGTAAACATAGATCATTTCAGTTTTAGGGAAAAAAAAGGTTATTTTTATAATTTTGTTATTTCATATTAGATAGAAAATGAAATGAAGATAGAAATATAAATGTAAATACATAGAGATGTTGCATGAGTATAATAATACAATAATGAAACTCAATTTTTATTTATGAAATAAATAGAAAAGATTGCAAAAACAAAGCAATACAAGTTAGTTAGTGAGTATAATAATACAATAATGGATCTCATTTTTTATTCATGAAATAAATAGAAAAGTTTGCAAAAACAAAGCAATACAAGTTCGTTAGAACGCTCGTAACTATCTCTAAAAAAAGTTTTGTTGGCTACACTCATTCACAAGAAAAAAATTACAAGAGGACAAGATTACCTTTTTAACTTAAAGTATGAAGCCCTAAGAGGCAAAACCTTAAAGATCCAAAACCCCAACCCTAGGAGATGATATGCTAAAAGGAATGTGATCCTTGAGGAGGCTAGCTAATACGTCAACTTCCCAAGGGAACAACATTGCATACAAAATCTACTTAGAGCATTTATTGGACCATTGCAAATCTTAATGCATGCTCTATGTGTTTAAAAGGCCATACAATCAAAGATTTTGTGGCGTACGTAAATTGCCAAAAACATAAGAGAAATGCTATAAAGATGGTTCAAAATTTGAAGACCAATATGTAGAACTATTTTGAATAATTAAAATAGTTGGGTGGCCACTAGTATCCACTTGGATCATTCAACCCCCTTAGAAAGCAGTGGTCCCCATTGCATTAACTTCCTCCAACATATGGGTAAAATTATGTTGAGTTTGACTCTCGTTGAGCCACTTGCCTTGGTGAAGGACCCACCCTAATTTGACAAATTGATAGAGTTAGATGTTCTATTGGAGGGCTCCCTTTGTCTTGGTGTCCATGATTCAATTGATTATAGTCTGCTCAATGTAGTTGGGATTGAATTTTGTAGAAGCCAAGTGTCCTAGAGAGGCATAAAATATTGTCAAAACAGCTCCACATTAAATATAAGGTATGAGCCAAGGAAAGGGGGAATACTCAATTCAAAATCATTCTCACCCACAAACTTGGTTAAACCTCATATCATTGTTGTATCTCCCACTCACATAAAACCTTATGCCTACGAGTTATTCGGGTTATGATTCCAGATGTTATAAAAATATAAGAAAACAACAAAACAATAGAACACAAAATTTATGTGGAAACCCTATGGTGTGTAGGTAAAACCACGGGGAATTGGTAGCCTCGATCTTCTATTATTACTAGCAAAAACATACAATTATTTCTTCTATCTCTCTTGCATTACAATGTCTAGGGGTCACTCCATTTTATACAATACATATGAGAGTTCCAAAAGGAACTGAAATACTCTAGAAGGGTCTAGAAATTTTTTCCTTGGGGGATCTGTTCCTAAACCCTTGGAGGGCGAGGAACCTGCCCCCCCTTTGACCCCCCTGCATGGTTGGCACATATGAATGTCATGTAGACCTAGTAGATAAATCTAAACAATAATATTGGAGATCTAGAAATTGTCTTCATATCCTGACAAGACATGGATGGAGTTAACCCATGTTCCCTCCAAAACACCAACTAGTGTGTTTGGCCATTAGTTATGATCAATAACAATATACCCAATGGTTGTTTATGAAGAATGAAAATCTTGTGTTGGATATTATAGTCCCTATTAGAATACAAGTTAATAAGGATATGAATGTCTACCTTAGTACCTACAACCATTAATCAATGAATTTAAGAAATTATGCGAAGGGACAAATATATATGATGTATCAAGATACATCCTAGTGGAGAGGTCTCATGTCATTGGATATTGAATTAGTCAGGGTGGTCTCATGTCATTGGATATCCTTCTTAGAGAGGTACATTAAAAAATTGAAGGGGTTTGTTTGACAAAAGGAAAAACTTGAGGGGTCTATGGTGGAGGGGTACATAATATACAAGTAATTTTAGTATGCCCATGAGTACATAAATAACATTAATGAGACACCAGGTGCAGTGGTTTGATGTGTCCAATGGAATGAGGACAAAAGGGAAGGGTAGCTACTCCAAATGAATGGAAAATAGCTCATGATAAAGAGCAAGTCAATTATCTTTTGGAAAATATCTACAAAGTAACTATTTACAATGAACTTGATAATACTTATTTGACCTCATAATATTCTTTTTTATTTTATTTCATGAATAGATCAATGAGTTCAAAAATTGATTCCATCGATAAATACATTCTTTATAATGCAGAGGCAACACAACAATGTGTCACATTGTATGAATAGAAGAGAAGGAAATGGAAGAGTGTCATAAAATAATTCAGGTAGTTGAATAATAGAATAATTCTTTATCCTAATCATTTAAAAGAAAATATGGCAATAATATGTCCCAACAGTTGGGTGGTTAAATAGATTAGAGAGAAACATGGTACATCCAATTGTTACACGCATGGTGAAAAGGATACACTAAATGTAGGGTTTTGTTGCAATAACTATATAATATTCTCTTTGTGTACATTTTTAACTTTATAATGCACATTTGAATTATAATATATTTATGTTTTTATTAATGCTTGGGTTACTATCCATATGACATTGTCATTTGTTCACATTTTTATAGGTGCATTTATTCCTTTCTATGTGGGCATATAGAAATCATTTTTTCATTTGAGGATGTTAATGATGGGCATGTGACACTAGACTATGGAGTGGAAGTTGAGTTCAACCAATCTAGTCGTGCTAGCAACCATGATCGGAACATAATAGAGGGGAATTTAGGTTATGTTAAGCATTGTGAAAAAATTCATGCTTAGATTCTAAACCTCTATGGAGAGGATTTTCTTAAGGAGACTCGAGTCTTTGCGAAGCTCATATCGAAAATGAAGAAAATAATGGTCGATGTAACTTTTGTTAAACAAGTAGATATTCATCAATATTATCATCCTTCACTCTATTCAAACATCATATTCACAAACTAGGTCACAAGTGAATCTTGGTATGAGATAATCAAGTTATTCTTAGAGCAGAGATTCACTTCATAAGGGTAGACTTGGAGTAGCTCTCATCCCAGGTTTTTTCTCTTCATCTAAATATATCTTCTCTTTTGTATTATGAATTTTGGAGTGATTTAGACTCTATATCTTTCAGATTGACTCAAAATTTCTTTGAGGTTGTTATGGTTAATAAAAAACAAGATTTTAATCAGACTTTTGTCCTATCCCTCTCCTTTCTTAAATCCTCACAATATTCGACCTAGGTCCAACCCTTCTCACCATTATCCCAGCCTAGAAAGTTCTCTCCCTCATCCACACAACCCATGCACAACTACAACCCTAATCCTTTACCAAATTGATCTTCTACTCTTAATTAATATTCTTCCTTGTCCTCTGGAAAATCCTCCATGCAAACATAATCCTTGCAAAACATCTGGACCTACTCGCCATCATCCCAACCCTACAATCATTCCTTTTCCTCTTTTTGAACCATCAACAATGTCTCATCTCCTTCCTTATCCACCAACGAATCCTCCACAAAGATTGGAAATATGTATCAATTCTCTCATTAGTAAATTGTCACCTAGTCATGCCCCATTTCCCATCCCACCTTTAACTAGATCTATTCCCATGGCTTTCCCTTATTTAGTCTCCTTGAATTTGTGTAGACCTTCCTCTCTCTTTGGTTTCTAAACCTTTGAATATCACATCCCTATCCTCTAGTCCCCCTTCCTCACCTTCAGTTACCACCAATCCTCATCAACAATATCCTACGTCCATATCTTCATCCCCAATCTCCCTTTCTATTTATCCCGCTTCTATAATCTCACATTCAAGCAGTTCCAACTATTACTATGCTCGTCATTTTAACATTTCTAACTGTCCAGCTAACTATTATAATTATTACCCTAGTATCTTAGTCTAAAAATGCTTCTAAGTCTAATTTTAATTTAATAAATCATATCTCAAACCACTTGGGGTACCCTATGCTACCTCTTTCTCTACCATTTTTCTCATCCATGGTAGTAAACATGTCATCTTTTTCTCCCAATTCTCTCTCCTCGTCGTTACTTATAAATTTTTGTAATCATGCCATTGTCCCTCTCCATCTCCCCATTGAGGACATTCTTTGCTCTATTGAATCTATTAACCTCCACCTCCCTCCACATGAAGCCAAAGAAATCATACAAGAGTTCTTTAGGATTCTAAAATATGCCAAGCTTCCCAAGCCCAACCTCTCCAAAGATGAATTCTTAGCCCTAAAAAGACTCAATTTCAACAAAAATATTGTCATACTATAGGTAGATAAATTCAATGCCATTATTTTTATGAACACATCTGATTATGAATCCAAGTTACTTGAGATTTTATCCTCATCATATTATAAATCCCTCCCCAAAATCCCATAATCAAAATCACTATTTTGGTTTCTAAATCCATTAAGTCCTCATATCTAGACCGTTCAATGAAGAAGCAAGTTCTTCTTCACAATCCTCAACATCCAAAAATTTATGGCCTACCTAAAATCCACAAGAAGGATATCCTTCTCCAACCCATTGTTAGTGTTATTGGAGCCCCTATCCATGCCTTATATAGATTTCTAGATGAAAAAATTCAATCCTTCACTGGTCAAACCCAATATTTTATCAAATACTCTAACTTTATTAGTAAAATTCATAACCTCCACCTTGACGATCAAGATCTGATGGTTAGCTTTGATGTTGTCTCCCTCTTCACCAAAATTCCTATCCCTAAAACCCTTGATATAATCTCCAATTTAATAGATGAAGAATCCTTAAATCTTATAAGGATATGCCTCTCCTCTTCTTATCTTTGTTTTAAAGATAAGATCTATGAACAAACAAAGGGAAATGCCATGGGATCGTGTCTATCCCCTATCATATTCATGGCGCACTTTGAAATCATAGCGTTCAATAGCTTCTCCTTAAAACCTAAATGTTAGTTTCAATTTGTGGATGACACCTTTGTCATTTGCTGCACAGACATGCCACCCTTGCTAAATTTCAAAATCACTTAAATAGTATCTCTCCTCACATTTAGTTCACCATGGAAATCCAACAAAATGAATTACTCCTTTTTATAGATGTCTTTGTCACTCGACAACAGGATGGTTCCTTAACTCATTAGGTTTACCAAAAAAAGACCCACACTGATAGATACCTTCATGCCTAATCCGGCCACCTCCCTACTCAAAAATCCATTGTCCTTAAAAATCTCATCACCAAATTTGTTTGCATTTATGAACCCCAACATCTAATTCAAGAAATATTCCACCTCACTAAATCGCTCATGGCCAGTGGCTACTCTTGAATCCTAATTAACAAAACTTTTTATCATATCCTTCACCCAAAACCTAAACATTTAGTTCCTATCCCTCAACCTGATCATTCATCTCTCTCCCTTATATACATGGCATAGTTGATCACATCTCAAAACTTTTAATTAAGAAGAACATCAAAAATATCTTTAAACCCCATAAAACCCTTACAAAATTATTCAAATCTGTAAAAGATAAATCCAACCCTTTTCTATCCCAAGGTGTCTATCAAATCCCCTATTCTTGTGGAAAGACCTACATTGAAAAAGCCGGTAGATCCATTCATACCCGTCTCAAAGAGTACATCGTTGATACCAATAACAATTGGCTCAACAAATTTGCTATTGCAAAACATTCATTCAACACCAAACACCAAATATGTTTTGATCAAACAAATGTACTTACTTCCACCACCTGTTACTCATCTTAACTTATCAGGGAAGCTCTAGAAATTGAAAAGCATCCTAATAAATTTAATCAAGAAGATGGCTATAAACTAAGGCAATTTTGGAACCCTTAATCAATTATCTTAATCATTAAATCTTGTCATCTTAATTTCATATTCGTCCAGGGAAAATTTTAGGGGCGAAATTTATCCCATGGGCCAATTTTTGACCTTTTTCCAAAAAAAGGTTCACCAATTTCCATTTTTTTCTAAACTGGTTCGCCCAACTTCCATAGGATAATTTTTTATACTCTAAACATTGCCAAAATTGCCTAGAAACTATATAATTTCCTAGAAATTTGAATATTTTTACAAAAATATTGCATATATTTTAGGGATGGAAATTTAAGAATTTGTAAAATTCGCCAAGGTTTTTACAATTTTATAAAATTATGGTTCCTTCAATTTTTCCCTGCCTCTGTCCCTCTTTGGTGTTCTATCCTTCACCCCCCTCCCCCTAATTCGTATCATTTTCGTTAACCCCTTTTCTCTCCTCTTTTTTTCCTCTTCATTCTCTTTCCTCTTAAGCTATAAAATTAAGGTTATTACACCCATTTAACCTTTTCCCCTCTTTTTTGTTAATTTATTATAATTATTTCTTAATTTATTCCTTTATTAAAAATTGTATTCATTTTATATGTGTTCCTTCATTTAATCCTATAATTAAAAATTCTCTCTCTTTATCTTTTTTAGTTTTTCCCTAACAACTAAATTTGACTTCTTTGCATTGTAACCCTAATGGGTAATTTTATCCCTTTATTCTATTTAATGAGCCTTATTCTTTTCTATGTGCAAAAGATTCATATTGATCCTGACAATGAGTGGACTGTCCACTTGTTGGAGGAGCCTAGTCGACCAACCAACTAGGTCCTACCGACCGACTAGATACTAGTCGGCTCAGTCAGTCGAGTCAGTTAGGCCAAGATCAGGAAGTTAAGAAGTTATAAATATATAATTGCTTATATGCACTATATAATAGGCTGGTGAGCTAGAATATGTAATGTTTTTTTTGTACATGATGGCCTCCTAATATAAGACAACTTGTTTCTCCTACCACCATTACTTGTATTCCTTCTTGTACTTTTATGTATGCATGTGTGATCTTGCATCTTGTCATGTATTGTTGTGCTACTAGTAACCATATGTAATCACTTATATTACAACATTGGTTATGTTGCCGATAGTACCAAACCACGTTAAAAAGATGATCACTTCTGCATAAATGGTAAGTGAGGAGGAAATTAGAGAGTGGTGGAATCGAAAAATAGTGAATTACATCCAAAACTATGCTAGAAGGAACAAGTTGAACATTTATAATGATAGAGAGAATTTTTTCATTGAATCACATGAAAATTTGATAGAAGTTATACCTCATGATATAAACAAGTTGGTCGATCGAATTCATGAGCAAACTTGACCCTCATAATGAAATATTGTTAATGCACAAACTCAACAATGGAGGACAGGCGAATCTGTATGAGTGGCTTGAGCAAATAAGTGACAACTATTGTGAAGAGTGAACTATCAAAGGAAGGAGCTCACTCGAGGAAATCAAATCCAGATTTTACGATGACTTCCATGACTCCTTTTTTTTCACAATACCAACCTTGCTTAAATTTTTGATTGAAAAAGGATTCATTCATATAGTTGAACCCCAACCACCTTTGACTCATCATGGTGTTACTTCAAATTGGAAACATAAAAAAAATATTGGGAGAGTTTTTTCCAAGAGTGATAGTGGGAGTACTTCCTCAATAAATGAACACCCTTATTGACTCCACACATGTCGTTCGTCAGTAGTCTAGCAGGTAATGTGGGGGTCTCTCATCGACCAAGGTCTAATCAAGCCCATTGGATTTAAAAAAAATTAAACATTGGCATCATGGGCATCAACACACAAATTGATCTTGAATTAGTCAACTCGAAGGAAGGAGCCAAATCATTCCCTGCATTGGTCAGTCGACCATGGGGAAGATAGATGAAAGCCTCCATATCACTTGAAAAAGATAGAATAAATCTTAAGGGAGATGGAAAAAATGTTATTGTGCCTATTTACCCTTCTCAAGAGAAATCGTGGGAAAATCCATATGACCATGATGCTTACATAAGAAGATTATAACATGTTATTCATAACAACGAAGATTCAATTGATCCAAGCGAGTATGGAGAAATTCACTTAGGGTCACCCATGTCTATCGATCAAAATTATGACTCTGAACTTTATGACTAGCGGATAGAAAATTATGAATACCATGCAAGAAAATGTTGGCCAGTCGAGGTCATACCCCATCATTCAATACATAACTATTTTGCAATATCCATCATTCCAAAATTTTTGAGAAAAGAACAAGGGATTACCCGACCCTTATATCAACTAAAAGTGAATCAACTAATTTACCTCCTCTACAATAAAAAGAATGAGAAACACCTTCGATACATTTCAAAGAGGTTTCTAAAAATCTCAGAGAACAAGGTCGACTACAAATTTTAGTCGAGACTTTCACTGGGCAAGTGGATAGATGGTGGGACACCCATCAGTTGAGCATGCAAACTTGGATGACTGCTTCAACATATTTTATTAAAAGATTCAACAAAAATAAGTTAACAGCTTAAGCGCAAATTAAGAAAATTTTCCAATGATTAGACCCTTTTGTGCACATTGAAAATTGTGAAAAGGAGTGGAAAAGACTTGGTTATCAAGATGAAAGAGTATGGCCCCATCTGTTCCCAAGCACATTGGATTACCTACCTAAAAAATGGTTCAATATGGAAGAAGTGAGATGAGAAACTTTCAGCTGGAAAACATTTAGGGAGAATTTTATTAAGGATTTTTTATTCTCCCCTGCAGAGGAATGCCTAAGAGAAGTGGTGGTCCAAGAAATACAACAATTTACAAACCATCAGAATAACCAATCGATACCATCGATGAAATTGGCTGGCCCAATTTAGATTGCAATATAATCACAACTAGCCAAAAGTAGCCAGCTCATCATCTGCTCGACTGGATATGGAGAATGAGGATACCCTTGGGAAAAATTTTCCGTGGAAAAGAGATCATCCCTGCATAAACCATCCAATAAAATAAGTTTTGAAAGTTTCTACAAAATATAAAGAGGATGATGATGAACGAAAATACTTTCCCCCGTCGTTCACATAATTCAAAGAAGGATAATAACCAATTGATGAGTCAAAAGCACCAGAATGGATGGATGTTGAAATAAAAATAAAAGAAGTGGAAATCTCAACCGGCGAGAAACCTAAGATGGTGAAAATAGGAAATTATTGGTCAGAGCAACAAACTCCAGAGATAGAAAACCTACTGAAGGAGTATCAAGACATCTTTACACGTGACTATAAGGACTTGAAAGGGATAGGACAAGAGATGGGAGAAATGGATATCAAAATAATTCCTGACACAAATAGTGTAAAGAAGCGACCTTATATGCTAGATCACAAGTACAAAGACATAATGAAGAAAGAAATAGAGAACATGATAACAGCTGGTATAATATACCTTGTAGATCAGTCAGAATGGGTCAGGCCCATGGTCATTCAACCAAATAAGTACAGCCCTAAGCGACTACGAACATGTGTCAATTTCAGAGGTTTGAACAAAGTAACACTTGTAGTAGTATATTCCCGACACCCTTCGTCGATGAAATTTTCAATGAAGTCGTCGATCATGAGTGTTATTCCTTTACAAATGGATTCTATGGATACAATCAAGTACCTATAGCGAAGGAAGATCAATGCAAAACAACATTTGTATGTGAATTTAGATAATTTGCATACAAGGTCATGCCTTTTGGATTGAAGAATGCACCAATTGTTTTCTCTCGAATTGTCATAAAATACTTTCAAGAGTTTTTGTACAAAAAAATGGCTATTTATTTCAACGACCCGACCATTTACACAATGCTCAAGTACCATGTACAATTGCTCTGACTGATGCTAGAAAGATGCCCACAAATCCAGTTGTCCCTAAACAATTGGATTTCCACTCCCATTGGAGTATTCTTGGGCCATGTTGTCTGTAAAGAAGGCATCAAAGTGAATTTAGCAAAAATTAAAGTCATCCTTGATCTGAAACCTCCAGTGAACCCCAAGCAGGTCAAAATTTTGCTAGAGCATACAGGGTACTAAGAAATTTCAACCAACAATTTTCAAATATGATATTTCCTCTAGAAGAATTGTTAAGACTAAATGTTGAGTTCAAGTGGACCGTAGAATGTGAAGAATATTTTTAGTTGTTTAAAAGAAAATTGGTAGAAGCCCCAAAACACAGATTTCCAGATTGGTTGAAGAAATTTCATGTCCATATCGACACGTTGGGTATTGCAGTCAGTGCAATATTCACTCATCCAAGAGATGATGGGTTGGACTATCCAAACACATATGCTAGTTATAAATTAAACCAAAAAGAAAGAAAATACTTGATTATAATGGTTAGGTATGATATTTGCATTGCAAAAAATACCGACACTACCTACTAGCTAACCTGTTCATTTTCTTCACAGACCACCGAGCACGTAAATATTTGGTAAATAAACCATCATGTATGTCGATGGCTTCTTTTATCCCAAGAATTTGAATTTGAAATATTAGTCCGATTGGGAAAATTGAATGTGGGACCCAACCACCTATCCCACATAGAAACTAGTGAAGATTCAACCAGAATTAACGATGAACTCCCCAATGCCCACCTTTCAGAGTCAAGATTGTGTTAACTGAATTAGTAGAAATCACATAATTTTTACAAGAAGGACAAGCCCCACCAGGAACATCAAAGAAGAAGAAGAAATTTTTAGAAATGAAGGTATTCTCTTATACACAATTAATGGTTATATGTATAAGCTAGGTCCTAACGACATACTCCGTTGGTGCACAATGGAACAAGAAGAAGATGCTATCATTTAAGAAGCACATTATGGCCCAGTAAGTGGACACTTTCATGCTGATAAGACTGCTAGGAAAATTTTACAATATGGACTATGGTGGCCTTCACTAAATAAATATTGTAAAGTGTATGTGAAAAAATGTGATAAATGCCAGTGCATGGGTTGACCGCTACGACGGCATTAAATGCCTCTCATCTATATCAACCCTGGTATTACATTTGAAATCTGGGAAATAGACTTCCTCATACCTTTTCCAAATCCTGGTCATCAAGTAGGTGCACGATATATTATCACTGTGGTCGAATATGTAACTAAGTGGACTGAAGCAGAACCAGTCAAATCTTGTACTAGCGAAGTTGAAACCAACTTTATATATGAAAACATAATTACAAGATTTGGATGCCCACTCACTCTAATAAACGATCGAGGAACACATTTCATTAATAATACTATCGATGTACTACTCAAATAATTTATGATTGATCATCATAAAATTTTAGCATATCACCCACAGTCGAATGAAGCATTCGATTCATTCAACAAAACATTGAAAAAGGTCTAACAAATATATGCATTATTGACAAGGATGACTGGGATGACAAACTACCTGCAATACTATGGGCATATAGAACAACATATAATATATTTATGGGTCAGACATCGTTTAAACTAGTGTATGGTCAAGAAGCAGTCATTCCTCTGCACTTCAAGAAACAAGCTCCACCCGTCGCTCAAATTTAACACCTAGACACTGTTCAAGCTACACAAGACATGATTTTTGAACTATAGAAGTTGGAAGAATAGAGAATTCTCTCCATCCATTGCCAAGAAGTACAAAAACTATAGAAAAAATCATTGCTTAACAGAAATATTAGAAGGAAGGATATCTCACTCGGTGACTTAGTACTCTTGTATAACAACAGAATAAAATGAAAACCTAAAAAACTTGAGACTAGTTGGTTGGGACCTTACATCATCGAAGAACTTAACAACAATGGTTAAGGGAGTTGGCCAAACATGACTGAATATGACTGAATATGACTAAATATGATCTCGAGGAGCTAAGGGAAAATTTGTGTGGAACTTCAGACTTTAAAGACCACTCTACTAGACCTGTATGCCATAAGAATTTCAATAGATCCGACTACAACACAGTTTTTGGAAGAACAGTTGGTAATGGAGCGTCAACGCCAAGCCGACTTGAGGAAGAAAGAGCACTAGTGGCTCAGCGAAGGCAAAATAACACAAGAAGAAGTCAGTTGCTTGGCTACCAAAAGGTACAGACTTATGAGGGCTACCGAATTACAACACCTAAATTTTGGATCAAATTTGCAAGGCATGCTAAATCAACCCACCCAAGTCAAGTTGTTGTGCCTCTCCAAGCTCACGATAGTTAGCGCAAATATTAGGATTGTACTCATTGATTGGGACCAATTTCAATATCACCTTGCTCTGTTTGCACCAACAATTTTCAAAGCTTGTGTTGCTTTTGTTCCTCCAGGAGAAGCATCTAGCGACCAACAACCATAAAACAATTGGTTTTTATTGTAATTTTGTCAAAAAATTGTAAAAATTTGTTTACATATTGTTGTTCTCTTCAAGATGAAGAAATGTTTTGGGGTGTGAGAGATGTTGAAGGAGCCTAGTCGCCAACCAACTAGGTCCTCTTGACCAACTAGAGACTAGTCGGCTTAGTCAGTCGAGTCGGTTAGTCTGACTGACCATACAGTTAGGAAGTTATAACTGTATAACTGTTTATATGCACTATATAATAGGTTGGTGAGCCAAAAGATGTAAAGTTGCTTTTGTACATGATGGCCTCATAATATAAGATAACTTGTTTCTCCTGCCACCATTACTTGTATCCCTTCTCATACTTTTATGTATGTATGTGTGGTCTTGCATCTTATGATGGTATTATTGTGCAACCGGTAACCTTATGTAATCCCTTAGATTACAACACCACTCGAAACATACATATATCGTTTCTAAACTACTGCATAGTGAAATTACAAAAGATTGACACAAAGTTAGGTTATGTAGGAAAGATAGAAGAGACCATGCAAATTGATTTCTCACCTTTCCAGTGTGTTATTTATAGGTGCCAGTGGTGGGAAACCTTCAGCTAGAGTAATGTAAAGGAATATCACACTAGTGTGATAATATATATCAGCTAGAAGGATGTGGGATGAAACCAATAAGCCTTATTTTTTTCCTCAAAACACTGCAACTAAGTGTTTTTTTATCTGAATGTGTTGGATAAAGATTGGTGATTCATACTAAGACAAGACCCTAGATCAAGACATTTTTTAAGAACAATAATGTCACAATGCCAAGTGAGGAAGATAAGCAGAGTGATGGCAATAAAGAGTGATATGAACAAGTTTTATTTCAACATTTATATTGAGAATATGTCATTTTATTATTGTTATCTATGATTAGCTAATTATATTTTTTTGTCATTTTATAATATCGGAAATGAAAACTTAACCATTTTCAACCATTATGTTGAAAATAAATAATATAATATTGGAAATGAAAACTTAACCATTTTCAACCATTATGTTGAAAATAAATAAATTATTTTAGGAGATTCTAATGATTTAATATGTATGACGTTACACTATATAATTTAAAGTAAAAAAAATGTTTGATTTATTTAATCAAATTTTTAAATATATTTGATTTGTATATTGTGTGTTTTTGTACAATAAAAAAATTCATATTAAAAAATGGTAAACATAATATAATAACATTAAATGATTTCCACTTAAAAATTATATTACAGCAAAATCAAAATAATGTGTTAAATTTTAAGTTAAAAGATCTTAAAAAAAACTAATAAAAATTAAATTTAATTATCTAGAAATATTTGTTTTTATCTATTTTTATTTATTAAACCTAACTAAGTTAAACACCATTTTTTATATGTTTGATATTTACAATTTCCTTCCAATAATTCATGATGCTTATTCCATTCAAACCATTGAAAAAAATTGAAGCTATGAAGCTTTGACACCTCTTTCAAAGTTCATTAAAGATCAATCTTCAGTGAACAAGTCAACATTAATAAGTCTTAGGTGTGAAAATTGAGTAGGATATCGTTCTGGTAAACTCTACTTAAAATATGGGGCCGCCGTTATGGCCGGGTGGCTGGGGCGGTCGGCTGTGGCCGTCCCCACCCAGGTTCGACCCCAAGACCCGGCTCGATTCGGCGCCCTCACCCACCATTGGGCGCCGGTTACACTGCTTGTATGAAAAAAAAAACTCTACTTAAAATACATAGGTAGGTTAGTTTAAATTATAGTTTAAGTTACGTGTCATGCAGGAATGTAAAAATATTTTAATAAGCGATAAAATATTAATTGATTATGTAGCGGACTAGTATCCTTTTAAAATTAGGTTAGGTTAAGTTAGGTGTGCTCACCACATATAAGAAAATGCAAAAATAGTTTTAACAAGTGATCAAATATTAGTTTTATATTGTAATTAACGAATCGTACTTGTATCCATTTTAAATTGATCCAGACTTTATTTTTAATTTTTAATTTTATTAAAGATATATAAGAGGATATTTAAATCATGTCACATAATTTAAAATTATGATTAGAATGATTTAGGTAAATTTGAAATATTGAAAATATATTAAATGTTTGTATTTTTGAAGATATCTATGTTTAAGGATATTTGAATCCAGGATCATTCATTGGACTTATCGTCTTCTTTCTATTCGAGGTAAACTTACTTTAGTAAGGTCGGTTTTGACTGGGACACCGGTTTATTGGTTTTCGCTACTCCCATTGCCATGCTCTGTTATTAATACTTTGAGAAAATTGATATTTAAGTTTTTATGGTCTGGAGGGTTGAAGAAATCTTATCTGTCTATGATAGGATGGGATAAAATTTCGATTCCGGTTTCTGCTGGAGGTTGGGGGATAAAAGACCTTACTATATTTAGTGCTGCTCTTAGGTTCAAAAGCTTCTGGAGGGCTTTATTTGGCAAGACTCTTTGGACACAAATGATACACCAGAAGTATATTAAAACTAAAGTCTCCCATTGGTTGAGGAAGCCGAAGAAAGTATTAAGGGGTGTTTTGCCCATTTGGAATGGGTTCATGAAAGTTTATTGTTGGATGGCTGATGGACTATGCTGGAAGGTTGGTAATGGTGCTAAAGTAGCGGTTGGTGTGGATCCGATTGTTGGCTTGAATGAACATCTAACATTGTCTCCAGAACTACTACATTTATTAAGGGATAAAGGATATGTCACTCTTAATGCTTTTGTTAAAAAGGAAGCACAGGGATACTGGTTGGGAGTGTCTGACCTACAGCTGCCGCGACAGGTTGCTATGGAATGGGAACAGTACATTAGATCTCTTAATGCTGCTGGTATCCGATGTATTGAAGGGGTGGATGAAATTCGATGGGATGGCAATATGTCTTCAGGTAATATTACGGCTCGCACTACATATGATTACATTATTAAGCGTAGATGTTTATTCCCTTCACATTGGTGGTATAAAGTGATATGGCAGTGGTATCTTCCGTTGAAGCTGCAGTGCTTCATATGGTTTGTTTTAATGAATAGACTGAAAACGTGGGACAATTTGGCATTGTTGGGGTGGATTGGGCCGAGCCAATGTGTATTCTATAGGCTGGAGTCTGAAATAGAAAATCATCTATTTATGGACTGTGTTTTTTCTAATAGTGTATGGGAAAAGTTTACAAGAAATCTAGCTCTATCTCACAAATGGGTTGGGAGTAATGTGGAGAAAAGTTTGCATGATTGGGTGAAGTTTGGCAAAATCCATAGTACTCTGCCAGTTTTTATCTGTCGGGCGATTTGGCGAGCACGGAATAAAGCCATCTTTGAGAATATCAATCCAAATGCTGAAACTGTTTATTGTGATGCATTTAGCCACTATCTTAAATATCAGAAGGAGGATATAAAACCTGTGGAAAGGAATATTGGACGGTTTCAGTTTACTGTTGATGACCCAGTACTTTTTTTTGATGGGGCAGCATCTTTGGGAAAATGTGGTATTGGGGGAGTTATTTTTCTTAACTCTGATCATTTTTTCACACTTCGCATGCATGGTGGTTATGGGACTAATATGAAAGCTGAGCTATTAGCTCTCTGGTGCATTGTCAGGGTTGCACTGTGATTTGGATTGACCAAGGTGAAAATCTTTGGTGACTCTAGAGTCACCATCAAATGGGCTCGTGGTGAGTATGATTTACAGGTTTTGAATCTTGTCTATTGGTGTAATCGCATTCAGCAGGATTTGAGTTCTTTCAGTGCTTTTTCGCTGGAACATATTTATCGCTAGTTTAACTCGCAAGCTAACAAGTTATCAAAGCTGGCGATTGAAGGTGATGAAGGCATTTTATTTTGGGAGGATGTCTGTGAAGATGTGGTGGTGGAATCCGGTTCTCTTTATTTTCTCTACTAAGTTATTCATGGAAATATGTATGACAGTTTATAATCCATGGATATCAGTCCATTTTGTATAATTTTGATTTCTGAAATGCAAGAAAGAACCTTTCTACATGGTCTTTCTGATAGGTATTATAATATCTTTTGATGAACATCTGTACTACTTGATTCAGATTAATTGAATAGCAGTAGTATGCTTTTTTTCGCGGGAAAAAAAAAGGATTTTTTTTTAATTCAAATTTAGATAAATAAAATATATTGATTTTATAGATTTTAAAAATCTATTATTATTATTATTATAAAATATATAGATTTAAAATTATATTTTTTTATAAACAAATGTTTTTTAATGAAAAATAAATATTTATAAATTTTTAAAAAAGAGTACATTTCATTTTAATAGTATTTTAATTCTTGCTAGTTTATTTGGTTAAGGTGTGGGTCTCGTCAATTCAATTCCCTTTGAGGGTGACTTATTTGGGAGAAGACACCCAAAAATCCAATCATCACAAGGGTTGGTGTGGCCTGGACCAAAATTTTCATATTTTATTTGAACTTGAAAAAATATAATAAAATTGTGGTTTTTAATATTGTTGAGGCTCTCAAGTATTGAATTTTTAGTTTGAGTTTAATTTATCATTTCTAAGCAGACGATTTTAGGTATTGGATATATTGTTAATTTACATTTAAAATATTATAAATTTTATTTTTTCAAATAATTTATTTTCCCAAAAATATTAATAAAAGTAGATATAAATATTTTTGTTTTTTCAAATTACTTTATTTCAATTCAATCATCTATCTTGGAAGTATAAATTTTTCTCTCCGTGTATTAAATTAACTTACTGGTCACCAACCCAAAGTTTTATTACGCTGCCCAAGAATCAAATTTGAAATGTTAAAATATTACAATAAATCAAAATTTGAATTTCTTGCAAACTGAATCTCAAAATATATTACTACCTGAAAATCTTCAGATATATATTAAAATAGATATCAGATCATAAAATACATATTAAATCATAAATGTTTAAGATAATCATAATATTATATTATGACATAATATAATACATCGTAATACTTAAATATTGTCATAATATTGAGACTTATAATATGATTCTATAGAGGATTGGTATAGAACTTGGGATCACAGTGATGTATTTTGGAAGCAGTTTTTTTAACATAAGTCTGAACAAGGCTTATATTTTTGTATTATTTGATTCGTTTTTAATGAATACCGATAATATGACTTTTTCCACTGAAAAAAAATATATTGTTATAACATGATTTAAAAAAAGATACATATTTACTAATTTTAAAATTATATATATATAAGATCAAGTTAGATATTATAATTTTTTTTTCAAAATTGAGTACATCAAATATTTTACTCTCTCAATTTCTTCATAAAACAAGTTTAACTTTAATCATAACATATTACAAAATAACTTTAATACTTTAATTATATTATAATATATAATCTAAATATAGAAAAACATTTTTTTTCCATAGAAAAAAGTCATAGCTATATTAATTAAAACATAAATACATTTTTCAACTACCTTAATGTATAATCATGGGCATATCAAGTGCTACTTATAACTTGGATATAGGAAGACATATCACATTACCTCATACAACTATTGCACTTTCTTTAAAAGGATGAGAAAGAGAGAAGAAACAACCATATTTTGTGATCCGATCCACTACTTCGATGATGACATTATTTCCTTCATATTTTTGTAGACTTGTGATAAAATCCATTGAGACCTCTTCCCAATTCTGACTTGGCATGGCTAATGGTTATAGAAGACTTGGTGTCTTAATTGTCTCTCCCATATTCTATTTGCAAACCAAATATTTTGCCACAAAATTTTGGACATCGATTTTAAGACCTTCCCTGAAAAAATCATTTTTGGTCCTGCGATAAGTTCTCAAGAACCCTAAATGTCCTCCTATCAAAAAAGTGTGCAATTCCAAAAATCCCTTCGACTTGAGTTGGGTATTCCTACATAAATATAGGTGATCCTAACACCATAGTGTACAAAATATATGTTCACATATCTATTACTTATGAATTTTTATCTTGATAATAGATATTAATAAAAGTATTTAGATATTTATATTGTTTTAAAAATAATGGCAAACATAGATCATTTAAGAAAAAACGAAGGTTATTTTTTATAATTTTGTTATTTCATATTAGATAGAAAATGAAATGAAGATAGAAATATAAATGGAAATACATAGAGATCTTGCATGAGTATAATAATACAATAATGAAACTCAATTTTTATTTATGAAATAAATAGAAAAGATTGCAAAAACAAAGCAATACAAGTTGGTTAGTGAGTATAATAATATAATAATGGATCTCATTTTTTATTCATGAAATAAACAGAAAATATTGCAAAAACAACGCAATACAAGTTAGTTAGAACGCTGGTAACTATCTGTAAAAAAATTTGTGTTGGTTACACTCATTCACAAGAAAAACATTACAAGAGGACATGACTACCTTTTTAACTTAAAGTATGAATCCCTAAGAGGCAAAACCTTAAAGATCCAAAACCCCAACCCTAGGAGATGATATGCTAAAAGGAATGTGATCCTTGAGGAGGCTAGCTAATACGTCAACTTCCCAAGGGAACAACATTGCATACAAAATCTACTTAGAGCATTTATTGGACCATTGCAAAGCTTAATCCATGCTCTATGTGTTTAAAAGGCCATACAATCAAAGATTTTGTGGTGTACGTAAATTGCCAAAAACATAAGAGAAATGCTATAAAGATGGTTCAAAATTCGAAGACCAATATGTAGAACTATTGCGAATAATTAAAATAGTTGGGTGGCCACTTGGATCATTCAACCCTCTTAGAAAGCAATGGTCCCCATTGCATTAACTTCCTCCAACATATGGGTAAAATTATGTTGAGTTTGACTCTCGTTGAGCCACTTGCCTTGGTGAAGGACCCACCCTAATTTGACAAATCGATAGAGTTAGATGTTCTATTGGAGGGCTCCCTTTGTCTTGGTGTCCATGATTCAATTGATTATAGCCTGCTCAATGTAGTTGGGATTGAATTTTGTAGAGGCCAAGTGTCTTAGAGAGGCATAAAATATTGTCAAAACAGCTCCACATTAAATATAAGGTATGAGCCAAGGAAAGGGGGAATACTCAATTCAAAATCATTCTCACCCACAAACTTGGTGATGGTGTAAGGCCCATATCAAAGAGGGAGGAGCTTTCGATGGGGTCATGTGAGGCGCTCTTTTTTCAAATGCAACCATACCTTATATCCCACCTAAAACTTGTGTGGAACTCGATGATGGTCATATTGTTACTAGTATTTAGCATCAAATTTCTACAAAATACCATGGATGGGTTGTTAGATGTGCTAAATCCATTCAATAAATTTGGCTACTATATCATCCTTGGTCTAAGCATGGGAAGATTCTTCGTGTTTATTTGAAATGGATACAACCATGTCCACTGGGGACAATGGTTGGAGCCCTAAGCACACTTGAAATAGGTTGTGTCCAATGGAGCTATGAAGGGCTCTATTGTAGCAATATTGATCATGAGCAAGATTCTCATCCCATGTGCATAGATGTATGGATTTGGACATTCTTAGGATATACATAATCATCCTATTGAATACCTTTATTTATCCATCGGTTTGGGAGTGGAAGGTAATCAATTTGGTCAGAATGGTGTCCATCATTGACAACAAGCTTGATAAAAAGTACCTAGAAACATATTGTCCCTATATAAAATAATGGTCCATGGAAACCTAAAATGAACCCAAACATGCTCAAAGATGATCTTGGCAGTGACATCTATTGTGATACTCTTCTTGCATGGTGAAGAGTTTTGATAAACCCATGTAAGAAAAACAATACCAAATAGAATCTAAAACAAAGAATTGAGAATGGCTCACACACACATTACACCGAGATCTACCTTGGAAACCCAAAACCAGGAAAACCAACAATTCTAAGAATTTATTCGCTCTTTATCTCATTGTATTATCTTTTTGTTTACAATACAATATTATAGCATCAAAACGCCAATCCATTAACTCATATTATATTACAACCCCAATTTCCTAAATAGAATTAGTTTGCAATGGGCTTCAAAACCATGGTAAAAAATAGCTTAAAACATACCAAAAAATCTCTTGTAGGGTGCTCATTGGCCACCTAAACCCCCTTTCCTATAAAGAGTAAAACACATGGTGTCAAAATGGTGATCTTAAAGAATTATCAACAACCACAAATACACATTCATCACCATGATTGATTGAAGGAAGGAACGGCATGTAGTCCATCAAGACGAACTCCTAAGGCTTATCCAAGATAGGAAAATGAGTCTACAACCCTTGCTACTTGATGGCAGGTTTGGCAATGGAACATACAATGCACAATCTTATATACTTATCAATGTCTTTTCAAAGCTTTGGCCAATAGAAATACTTTTGTAACATTGCCACTATCTTGTCCACATTGAAGTTCCCTGCCACCCTATTGTAATGCACCTCCCAAATCAACTACTCACAGTCACATGAAGGAACACAAAGATTTCCCAAATGGCTTAAAATTTCATCTTGGAGATGAAATTATGAGGCTAGTATACCTGCACCCAATGTCTAATACTACCAATTAAGTTAGGGTCACTATCATACAATTTAGGTCACCCAAAGGTCTCATGTCCATAAAAGTTGAGCACTCTAGTTAGTGCCACAATCGAAGGTCAACTAAGGTAGTCCACAGGTTTATTTGTATTGCCCTTCTTATACTTGATATTTAGGTGGAACCATTGCAAGTATGTGGATCACATCTAGTGGTGGTTGAAATGAGAAAATTGTTTCTTACACGAATATCCAATGTAAATAACACATATGATCCATAAATGGACAAATAATAGAATAAATAATTGATAAGATGATGAATATGGAAAATTACAAATAACGGTTTGTATATATACCCATGTAGTGTCTCATTTCGTGAAGAGGCATAACCTTTCATCGAGGTGTCTCTTCATTAAGTGTTTAATCATTGAGTTATTATTAATAATAATTATTTATGTTATTTATTATATATTTTGTTCATTACATTGCCTTCCCCTTAAGGGAAGCTTTTTCCTCAAAGCTTATTGACGACAAGGCTTACGTCTGATTTTTTCACTTGTAATGACACCTCTCGATCTTTTTTGTTAATCATTGCGACACTTGATGAAACAAGACGATATGATTTACGCACTCTAAAGAAAAATATCGCATCGTTTGTGAGGTGTTCCATCCGAGATCTATCTTCATCGGAGCAGATTGTTAATCACCTTGTTGGATAAATCTTCCCACTTTTTGCTTAGGTTGTATATTTTGTGTTCTTTCACTTCTGAAGTCATAACTACTTTTTTTTATGTTCATTTTGACCCTATCATTGGTCAAAATGATTTTCATAATTTGGGCATCGATAAGGAGTTCTTGTTGTTTCTTTTTCTGTTGGATTGACATCCTTTTGGACTGTGACGGGGGCTGAATTTGTATATGTTTCTTCTTCCTCAACTTGAATTTTCTTTCTGGAGAGTCTGGATGCTTCCTTCTAAATTTGAACTAATGTTTTCTCTAATATATCATTATTATTATGAATCTTCTCGAACCTTTCGTCTTGCGACTTTTTGTCCTCTTTTAACTTCTTGATTTGTTCCTCTAGTTCTTGATTAAGATTTCTCAGGCGATGGTTTTCTTCTTGCTGTTCTAGTATTCTTCCTTCGAGTTCTTCATTGGAATGTTTCATCTTCCGACTATTTTTCAGTTTCTTGATTTTCATAAGTAATGTCTTGTTATGAATTCTTAATCAAAATAGTTCTTCGGTATTACTTGCTAATTTGTCATTGATTTTTGAAATTTCCAATTCGTGCGTCTTTTTAGTGTCATCATATTTCAGCTAGATTTATTTCTTCTGTTGGTGATGTCGACATATCTTTGATTCTAAACTCTATAACTTTCCTTGGACTTGCGCAAATTCAATATCTTTGTCCATGATGAGCTTGTTTAAATGTTGTATTTCTTCTTCTAAATAATTATTATTTCTATACGGTGATTCTTCAACATTCTTTGATTTTTTTATATTGTCTTCAAGGTTTTGATTGAGACTTTTTAAATGTGATATTTTATCATCCTTATCTGATAATATTTTCTTGAAATCTTCATTAGCTTCCTCCAATCTTCGATTTTGATCTTTTAAGCTATGATTCTCTTGCTTTGTTAACATATTAAGCATTTTATGCTTATTAATATCGAATTGGAGATTATAATGTTCTAATTCGGCTAATAATGTTTGTGTTGACAATCCTGATTTTGTATTTGCTATCGTTCACAACTTATATCCTTGGAATGTTTGTGTAATACCCCCATTTTTTACTTGGAATGTATTTAATCAAAATTATGTTTAAATGATGTAAACATGCTAGTATGGATTCCTAGTGCGGAGCTCAAGGCCAAGGTCCGACTAGTGAATGGCTAGGCATGCATGATGTATAAATTTTTATTTGGACCATGTGTTTGGCTTATCACGCCAATTCGAAATATATGTAAATATTATGTTGGAGAATAATAATGGTCAAAGATGGTTGTGTAAAGAGCACTAGAGGGGTTATGATTCCACCATAGGGGGGAGAAAGGGGGCCTATGGGAAACCAAATCCTTTGCTACCAAGTGTCAACCTTAGAACTCATCATAATTCTTCCATGTGCTTTAAAGAGCCAATTACCTCCAGCTTGACTATTAAACCCAATCATTCAATGCATGTGTGAGTTTGGAGGGGAGATTCACTTCATGCAGTTATTGAAGCATGGGGGTGGAGACATTTTTGTCAGCTTTTAGAGGTCCTTTTATTCTATGGTCAAAATTTATGTCAGTTTTCATTTCACCATCATCTCATATCCCTTGGAGTCAACACTCTTTTTATCATTCTTGTATGTAGTTTCTACACTATGTAGATTTTTCCTATTCTTGTTCATGACCATTACCAGACTGTGTTTCAACCCAGAAATTCGAATTTGGAGACAGAGCTGCATATTTGAAGGTAAAATAGATGGTTGTAGGTTGGCATAAAGGTTGGGAAAGCTAGGAACCCTTACCCATTGAATTATGCAACTTTTGGATGCTTGAGAGGCCATGAATTAATGTTGCTAGAGGTTATCCAATAGCATACAACGGATTGGACTCGTACTACACACACTGGTAAGTACTGTAAGGGTTGGATTTCCTAAGGTAACTATGGATCAGTGAAGGGAAATGCCTTCCTTGTGTTGTGTGGGGAAATTGGAAGGAGTTCCATGGCTACGATAGCTTAGTGAGATCTCTGTAGAGCTGTAGATGAGCTTTTGGCTAAGCATAGTGAGAAGAATGGGTTGTGTTATGAGAGAGAGAAGCATGCCACGGTGTTTCCTTCGCCTTGGTGGATTCTCAGTAGAAATAGTATATGCTGGACAGTGTGCCTACAGTTGTGTGTAAAATCGTTCTTACATAGCCAGTTGCTTGGATATTCTTTGTTAAAGATAAGTGTTCTTCTGTATTTGAATCTGCAATGTTATTTGATGTCTGTAACGATTAAGCTTGTATATGCATGCATGTGTGTGTAAATAGATTTTATTTTCATTTTGCATTTGTATAATGCATCTGCACACATGTTTAAAATGTTAAGAATCCGTAATTATGGTTATGGGGCGAAATTTAGAGGCCACAATTTAGCCGGTGTCCCCTCTACTGGTCGGATTGGGTAAAGGGGATGTTACATATAGGTCTTGTGATTAGTATGGATGACCATCTCCTTCACCAAAAATGTCATTCTTCAATTGGTATTAGGCCCACAAATGGAGTACATCTCCTTTTCATGGGTGGGTACCTATAAATCGCATCAGAGAGTGTCAATACGCCATCGGATTTCCATGTTTAGTGAGGATTGCATCAACAACATAATCTACAGAAAAGGAAATGTTTCAAATCCGCAAATACTTTATGTTGTGACTCATACCAAATGAACTTGGATTTGGCTTCACTCTTGGTTACTTGGCTTGGGAGCCAAGTGATATGAGAATCTCAACACAAACCTATGATAGAAGTTGGCAAGGTTTAAGAAACAATGGACCTATGTTAGAGTTATTAGGGATAGCCAATCATGAATGCATTGGATCTTGGTTAGATCCACATGTACACCATGTTCATCCATGATGTATCGCATATACTAAATTATCTACACGTTGAATGAGAATTTGTCCAAATTGACATGTAAATTTTGTTTTCACAGGGTGCTTAGGAGATATTGAATGTGTTTCAATTGTTATACCCAAGTTGTGTTGAAGATTAGGATGTCGTCCAAATGTATGACCACAAAATAATTTGTGAACGAATGCAATATATAGCCCATCATCCTAATGAACATCGTTGAAGCATTAGTCAAGCCACAAGGCATGACCAACATGGATAATTTTAGGGGCTAAATTTAGGGGGTTACAAAAATTTAGTGGGCTATTTTCTTATATGGAAATGGTTTTTTCAGCTAAAATATATTCGTCCAATATTTATTGAAAAAAGAATAAATAAAAATCGAATAGCCTTCCATATGTCAATGAGGAAAATGAGAAAAACTATTTTTTCCCTAGCAAAATCTCCCTCCAATCTATCTTTCGCCCCCAGTTTGTAGAGAATCCCAGTGAAATCATTCCTTCGCCTCAGCATTTCAATAATGGAGGGTCCTAGGGGTTATTTTTCCCTCCATTTTCCCTGTAATTCAAGCATACGATTGCATTCACCCGGATTTTTAGTCAATTTCATGTTGATAACTTCTTTGAGGCCCTGATTTCCAGTATTGGAGGGAAAATCAAGGGTGATTTTTTCCTATATAAAGGCTGCAGTGATTCATGGTTCTCCCACATTGAATTGCACTTGTAGGGTGAAGGTTTTGGTTTATGTGATTCCACTTTTCATTCTTCGTTTTCTTGACGTTTGAATCTTTGTGCAACATCTCCATTGCCAAAAGCTCAAGTCTTGAAGTGGCATGCCACACGTGCAATTGATTAGAGAATATAGACTCGCATCATGCTTTTTATCCAATAATTAATACAAGATGCTTTTTATAATGCTTTTTATGCTTTTTATCCGTAGCTACAATAGATTATTATACTGTAAATTTTCCTTTTATCATGCTTTTTATCATGGATGCTTTTTAAGGCCTATTGAAGTTTAGGGTAGTCTAGATTCTTAGGGCTCACTCGATGTTGTTAGGGTTTAATTTGTCCTAGGAGTATTGGTTTCGTGAAAGCATTATAGATATCAGAAGATATGATTTATTTTATGCCTTATCATGTTTAAACCATCGACTGACATTTATACATTGTTAAAGGCTGCTACTCTTGATGGAGAGACGCCACATGGTTTTTATATATTCAAACTAAATTTGACCCAGTTGTTTAAAATTTGCTTTTATTAGGATCTTGAATGAAATTATTATTGGATATGGGGAATTCATGAGTGTGTTATATTTTTTGTCTGTTATTGTTGATGTTTGATATTTTTGTAATATAAATGAATGCACACTTATTATAATGGTGGGGCCATAGTGGAAAGGTCATTATTTTGGAACTATCTTCCTATAGAGTTGTTCAAAGTGTTTTGGTAGATTATTTTATTTGTATTGAGAAGATCGTGACTGATATATTTTTTATTTGTATTTCCAGGTTCATCAATTTTATCCGTAACCTAAATTTGTTGGGATCGATATTTGTTTTACGATATTTTGTTTTTTGTAAGGGTCATTTATAAGTAAAAAAAAATTAGGTGATTTTTTTTTATGTGTGATTGCTATCATCATCTAGAAATGGATCTAGTTATGTATGATGAATATATGATTTAGTTGGAACACAATACTTCACTTCCATCGTGATTACATATAATATGTGCAGGCAATGTTTGGATTGAGATGTAGACATTCTTCTATTTGATATCTTGTATTTTGCATTCAATGAGGGTGCGACAACAATTTTACCACATTTTGCATTCTTTCCAAAATATCAAGGACATGGATATAGACACCACCTTATTTTATCTGAGAAAAAGTAGTCTTTAACCGAGTAGTTCTAATGATATGTGTGATGATGCATTAACGTGCTTTTTATTCCTGCTAGTGTATGTTTTTATTTCTAATAACCATTGCCAATTTCTAACTAACTCTAAAAATTCTAAATCAAATGACATAATCCATATTTTGATTGTCAACAAAAGAAAGAAAAAAGTGGTATTCGTATCTATAAACAGATAAGTAGGTTATTTTGTTTCTTAGAGGGTAGGTATTCGTATCAATTAGGGAAATTTCCTTAGCCCTCGCAGTCAAAGCAGAAATATCTCAGAGCGTGTAGAGTAGTGGGGAAATAAAAGTATAGCCTTAGAAAGAAGCCTCTCTCATATCGCGGAAGAACCATAAGGAATCATGTCTACCTGGAGGGATATCATAAATTTTAGAGGAAACTTGGAAGACTTCAAGAAGATGCTTTAGGTTGTTCAGGAAGCCACCGAGAGGGTTCTCCAGTACATTTATGTCATGTCCAAGGATGCACATCACATTTCTAGTCATCTTGTCTGCCTGGTATCATGCATCAATGGCTTGGATGACAACATAAGAGAACAAACACCTCTAATTGATGAAGTCAGGAAATATTTGAGCTAGCTTACAAAGATGAACCATTGTAGCCACTGCTAGGAGTCTCCCTTCAATGAAGCTCGACCTATGGACGAAGTCTCTGTTGTTCATCCTATAAGCAAAAGATTGGACATGCATGAATAGATAGATGGTCTCCTTTTTGTAGTCTGTGTTTTCATGTTTTTTTTTGTGTACTCCTCTGTAATTAGTTTATGAAATTTTATAGCACTCATGCTCTAGAAGAGAGGATGAAAAACTTGTAGGCAAACTTTTGTTTTATGCAGAATTATATGTAGAAGGGACTCTGCCTTTAGAAGACATAACTTTGAAGAAATTAACTCTATCAATACTCTTTGTAAAGGATGGTTGTGCTCAATTGTTATAATACAAAATTTCCATGTTTTTGTTAAAAAAAAAATCCTTGGGTGATAAAACTTGGAATATGTTGTACCAATGTTGAAAAACAACATTAAAATAAATTGTTTACAAAATACTAGGATATATCCACTTGGATGTAAAACATCTAATTTAATATTAATTTTGATATATATAAATTATTATTATAATTTAGCTATAAATTTAGGGTTGTGATAACTGACACTGTTCCACCCCTTCTCGTTATTTTTTTGGAATTTTGACGATTTGGGTCATCTTAAAATGGGTCGAAACCCCTAGGAGCATAGTTCCATGGCATAGTTATACAGTAAATGGGGTGGAAGTACGATTCCGCCGGTTTTTATAACCAGATCTTAAGAACAAATCACCTAAAAAATGAGGCGATTTGAATGCGAGTTAATCCCACGCCTAAAAAACATAATCTTCATCTCCAAATTGTGGTAGAAGAGATCTACCGCATGTTACATCAATACCAGCTGTTGCGGTGGAACCAACAAGTATTTCTAAACCGTTGAGGTAGGCCGAATATAGGAACATGGAACATATTTTAATAAAAAATATTGGAAGAAAGAAATCTCGGGGTTCGAAAATGCGCCGACAGAAGATGACGAGACAGACATTCTTCATCGTTCTTCGCAGTTATATTCACAGAAAACCATTCAATGTCTCCCATCATAACGGCCAAGCTTCACAACACTGCGCTCACTTTTAGCAGACGAGAAAAGAGCCGTCTGTATCAAACTACTTTTGAATAATTGAAATGACATGAGAAATCAGTATACTTTATATATATTTTTTGATTGACTGGATTCAAATGGGTGAAACTACAATTTGAGTAACAGATTTGAAGATCCCTAGCCAGTTATTTTCAGATTGTCTGCTCTTAAATATACCTAATTTTAAAAGAGGTTGTCTAAAAAGTAACTATTTGCATTAATAGTTGGTACCTGTTTTTTTTTTATATAAAATTTTAGTGAAAATCGTGATTTTGTTGTTCAAATTGTATTTTTTTTAGTGCAGAAATGGATTCAAGATGTACGTCTATTATCCAAGTTTAATAATGTGTAATTACAATTTTAACAATTTCATGGTTACGATCTAAACTTTTTGTTTACAAAAATTTACTTTCAAAGTTCTGTAAATATTCAAATATTTTGATTTTTCTTTGGTTACCACGGCCTCCCCTGTCGATCCTCATCTGACGTCCTTGAAACACACCAGTCACGTTGCGGACAAAATATTTTTTGAATTTTCGTACATTTATTCATCTGACGTCAAACGAACGAACATCAAACATCAGTACGTAGTGTAACAAGACTTGCGTGGGTCCCGGTGCCGTCACGGAGCCTAGAAAAACGACGGCAAGGACCACTCAAATGCCTCTCATTTCATGGCCAAAATTTCTTGGAGAGTCCGGCCAAAATTTCGGCTTTTCTACATAGTTTCGTCATGGTCAGAGATCCGTTCATGGTGTACAGTAGAACTGTTGCCCGGGATTTTGGCAGTCTTTGAATCGACCAAAGCTTTGAAAAAACTTAAAATCCATTGGATCGGGACGAATTGAAACATATGAACGAACCGCTGTGCGAGATTCCGGCAACGGTGACCAGAAATAGAGCGTTTTGAGTGTTAGTTATTATACGTCTCTGTCGGCCGAAAGTTAAACGCGTACGTGCTTCAGTTCTACAAATTCGATTAATAAATAAAGTGGCCTGACTGAGAGATCGAGATAACCGGGATCTAATAACGAAAGCTACAATTCCGCCATAACGGCATTCCTACAGCCTCAGGCTCAGGCGTAGGTTTTCTCAGAGTCTGGTCAATGAATTAATTGTGTACGTCAGATCGTGTCATTATTTTATTTGATCTTGATTTGCCGTGAGAAAACGATTATGATAATGAGAGTGAGGGCGCCGCCGCTGCCGAGGGCTCAGCGACGTTTGAAGTTCAGTTTAGCAGATGCCAGGGCGGCTGTATCTACAGGGCAATTAACTCTTCTCATATTAGTTGAGAGCAGTATTTGTGGCTAGCAGGGGCGTTTTAGTTAGGCCTTATACTGCTTCGGTAAAATGATTGTCTTTTTAACAGAAGTAAAAAAACTTTTTTGCTATTTAAAGGATGAATTAAAGAAGTTACAATAATGTCTAAAAAAGTGATAGTAGCTATTATAGACAACCCCAAATAAAAATAAAGAAACATTAATAATATCCCAACCACCAGAAAATTGGTCAATAAAGTCTCAGCGGAGAGTCTTCGATGAGAATACTATCGTGGTAATTACTCAATTGAGCTCAGTCATCATCCAAACTTAGGCCTGCTTTGAAAAGGGAATTCGCTTTCTCATTGAAATTCTCAATGATATAAATGTTTTTATAAAATAAATTTTTAATGAAATAAATCTGAAGTAAGTAGAGAAACCACTAGAAACTATTAATCTCTAAACTTCGACACAATAAAATTCCAAAAATCTTAACACAGTGATCCTTTTTCTTATCCAATCCCTCCGATCTATTCCCTTCTAGAATTTGTTTAACGACATTGGCAGATTTTCTCCAATCCAATCAAAGTTTTCATATAACTTTCAACAACAGCTCTTCTAGAATATGAATAAACCGTTTCTGTCTTAATAACAAAGTGGAATTCAAAGTTCTGACAGTTCCTGTTGATACGAAAACAATTTGTACCAATAATTTTTTCGGTGAAAAGATGTTATGCATGCCCGTATTCCACGCCAATGCCAACAATCTTTATCAAAATTTATGATAATCCTGCTGAGATTTTTATTGTTCCCATTCATTATACTCCATCTGTGATGCAGAGATGAGTACCATCACATTTATTTAATTGAATCAAATCAAACTTCTTTTCTTGAAAGAGACAAAAATTACGTAGAAGTGTCATCTCAAAATGATCACTTTTCGAAAGGCACTGTAATTTTAAGGCACTGTGATAGAAGAATGATCATCTTTACTACCAACCCATCTTCTCTGTGACTGCGTATTTGTAATTATTTTTGCCTCTGAAATGTGTAGCGTGGTGGGATGTGTATGGATTTCCTTCCCTCCAGATTAGGTATTAATCATGACGTCCTTATGCACCTTTGGGAATAGCTTCATTAATTATGAAGTGACAGGATTTTTTTTGACAGATGGTTTAGAATTCAATGCTATGGGTTTTGGTCAAGGCTTGAAAATCAGTTTAATTGGGATAGGAGGTGTGCTTGCTTTTTGGGTTGGAATCCAAGTACAACATTTACTAAGGGTAGATGATTTTCATTTTTATGGTCATTTGTGTAAAAGTCCATAGATGCTTAATGTTTTCCATGAAATTTTATTTATTTTAAATATGATTTAGTTTTTTAATTGAATCATCATTTTTTTTGGGTTTAAAAGATTAAATAACTTTGATGAAAACTAAATATTCCACATTGCAGCATTAAATATTTGTAAAGGTATATACATTATTTAATGTTTCAATGTAGCATTCAATGTTAGTGGAGCATAGACACATTATTAAATATTGATGAGGGCATATATGTCATCTAAAGTAAATTAAGAAATGGACAAACTCAATTATTTTATAATGAGTAGAGTTTTTATATTAAACAAATGTAAAAATTAATTAAGATTTACAAATATTGACCAAAGGACCATACTTCTTTAGACTGTCAAAAGTATGAAATTTATAAACTATTACATCATATAAGCCAACTACTTGAATGCTCTAAATTCTAACATATTGACCTAACAAAAAAATATTAAAAAACCAAAAAACAAAGAGAATTCAAGGGAAACTGCGTCCACTTTGGATTTCATGGAAATCCATGGTATCATCTTCTTGCCACGGGAACTCGAAATATCCACCACTACATTCACAAGCTGCTGCATAGAGTCTTCATCCATGGCTTTAGATCTTGCAAACCAAGTGTCCATGGATTGTTCCCCCCTAAACATACCTTGATGTGGGTCCACAAAGATGCTAAGATTACCCTACATAAGATAACCTTTAAGTTCGAGATGTCAACCTTAACTTCACCCACTCTTGCACCCCATCCAAACTCCTCTAGAATAATGCTTTCTGACGTTTTCATCTTCAAGGATACATGCAACACCACAAGAAACCCCCAATCTACCATGTTGATCAAAACCTGAAACCAAGCGCCTTGCAGAACAAGATGTCGTTTTGGCCGGGATGGACAAAACACTTTCACCAACCTAAACTCTAGGTACCCTCAAGAACCCTCCTCGGACTGAGCGGAAACCACAAACCAAGAAAGGACCTCCAACAATATCTCACAATGAGCCAGCAAAAATCCAGAAGAGGCCATATAACAATAAGGTGAAACCATTCTTACCATGCAAGAGAATCACCAAATGACCTCCCTCATGTGAGGGAGTAAATGCCAAATGGTTCTCGTATCGAGTGTGGAAAGATGATTGCAATTGACACACATGCAAGGTGATATGCAAGTGATACAAGGTGATACTCATTAAATCCTAGGGGACCCATTAGCATTGCTAATGGCCCCCATTTTTAACCACAATGCCACACTCCAAATATGTAGCCTGCTTAGCTAATTGATCAGTCATGGCATTATTGAGACGTTTAATATGAAAAATATTTTGAACTCGAATTTGTCTTAAAAGTTTCACAATTTGATTCTACAACTGCCCTCTAATCTTGTTTGGGATGCAAACTTTTTTCCTGGCCTGCGAAATGACAAGCAAAGAATCTCCCATGATGATAACGTCTTGAATACCCAGAGAGACTATGATCTCAACGCCCATAAGCAAAGCATAACTTTTGGCTTGATTATTGATCGCCAATCCCATGTCCCATGCGTAAGTCTCGACTGTATGTCCATCGAAACCTAATAGGATCCCCACACTTACCACCCCACTTATAATTTTTTATTAAATATTATAATTCCACTTAATTGATGAGAACGTTAAACATAAAACTTTAATCATATGGATTGTATTTCATTTTAAAAATATTGATGAACATTTCATACCATAGAAAATGCTTAAACCAGTCTAATAATATTTATTTTTATTTTTTAATTTAAAAAATATAAAATAAATAAATACATTTTATTAATTATATCGAAGAGGCTCCCTCTACAGCCAGTATGGGGGTGTAACTCCTTCCATGCTCATCATGGAGTTGACATGTGTCCTTTTTAAAAAATAATAAAATATTATAAAAAATAACATGCGATCAAATTAGATTTAAACATTTACAACATATATATATATATATATATATATATATATATATATATATATATATGCTTCATCAACATTTGTACTCTTAAAAAGGGTTTGTACCTCGAGAGATTTGATCCCTCTCAATGCTTGGTAGATCCCTTTTAAGATGGATCTATGTTCCTCGTAAATTAAATTCAATATATAGTAAAATTTATATTTTATATATTAATTATAAAAGAATAAAAAATTATTTATCTATGACTTAAAAATTAAATTAAAAAAATAAAACAAACTGAAATTTAACTTACTTAAAAGAATATTGAATAAATCATAAGAGAATCGTGTAGTCTAAAAGTTCTAAGATTTCAAACGGATAAAAAAAAAATTTGATATTTCAGATTTTTAAAAATCTTGGTTACAACTCTCAAACTCTGAAATGTTGGGTGTCTTTGGACTTTTGATGGTGTTGAATCCATTTCTACCATCAAAATTGCCATTAAAACACTCTTAAATTCAAATATTGCAAAATAAAAAAAGGATTTCAGTGAAAATCGTCTAGGCCAAATCGTTGAATTTTTTAACAACTCCTAAGAAAATATGTATAATGTATTTTAGAGATGATATTCACTTACATTACTTTTAAATTATCATTTAACTTTGTTTTGTAACCATTACTATGACAAAATATGTAAAATTGATTATTGAATTAAATAATATTAAAATTTCATATAACTTTATAAAACATTGTGTGGAAAAGCAAATTATTAGAATCAATATAATATAGTTTGACTACCCATCGTTAGTATATTCTTGCCTTCTTTGATAGGGAATAAGAAGAATAATAAATTGTAAGATTACTAATTATTAGCTTTTTTAATGAGTTTTAATTTATTTTTAAATAATTTTTTCTCATTCAAATTAATTATATATTTAATTATAATATTTTTTCATTTAAATTAATTATATATTTAATTATAAATTATTGAAATACAATTTTATTTAAAATCAAAATTTAAAATGTAAATTTTTTAAAAAAAAATATTTATATCTCAACAAAGTTAATCCATAAAATTATTTTATGAATTCAAAATTAAGATGAATTTAAATTTGTCTATTACTTAAAAATATAGAAATGATATGTAAATCTTTTTTATATTAGAGAAATGTTTAAGAAAAGTTTGCACTTTCAAAAAATGATTTCTTTCATATACTTAATAAATTTATTCTCCACGATGGGTGTTACACAGTGGGCCAAACATCTCACACAAGCATGAGCCCAAAGCAAACAAGGGAAGACCACGTGTCCTACCCAAATGTCAGTCTAGATGGCACGATCGCCAACCACGTGTCCGATCTTAACGAATTGGTTGAACCTTAGCATGCACAAGGCACCACGCACCAGAGACATATTGTCGCTTACCTCTTTTGCACTTGCTTAGTTGCAATACTAGTGTTCCTTATCATAGAAACATATCATGCACTAGTGCACTTTGACACAATCGACATCCATCATGGTGGAAATACATATCGCAATGAATTCTCTTCCTTTTCCCCAAACTATGTACCATATTGTAATTTGTAACTATAGAGAAGCTGAAATTTTGAGAAACTAAGTGATTCATGTCCCCTTGGCTTAGTTATTTATGTTGTTGATTTTATTGTACAATGTTTCCTTTGGTTCCATTCTTCATTCTCATGGAATTCATGTTGTATTTTAATTTTTCACTAAATGAATGTAAAATCCAGAGTTATAATTGCCGCAAAATGCATCATTGATGATTAAGTAGTACCTGGTTTTGGAGCATATACATTTAGAACCAAATTATCCCAAGAATCATTCTCGAATTCTATATGGATGAGGTCACCCACAATTGACTTGGGTTGTTGCTTTTTTGACACTACCTTGGAAGAAATTCTACTTGGTGTATTTCTCGATAAACTATTTTGTTGGTTGTGGTTAGGAGGAAACAATTTGCTTTTTTTCATGTGTCTGATGCAATAAATTAAAACTTACTAAAAATAGCATGGTCCATTCACTAGAATAACTAGAAATGATAAGACTTGTACACACTAGGGGGTTGAAATTGGTCCTGAAGAAAGTTAGAACATTTGAGCAACAAAATTGAGTGTTGCAACATCTTGTAGGTGTGTTTGGGTGAAAATCGTCAACATAGACGAATTGTAGTCCATGTAGTCAGTAGGGATGTCCCTAGAAATACTCTGATGTCACAATTCTGACGGAACTGATGGTTTTTCCATTTAAGCCTCAGTTATTGAGTTATGGAAAATTTCAACTCACTACCAAAATCCATTCAGGGACACTTGGAAAATTTCAACACGTGGCAAATGTCACAATTCCAATAGAACTGGCGGTTTTCCATATAGGCATGAGATATCGAGTTATGGTAGGTTTCAAATCGCTTCCCAAATCCATTTAGGGACACTATCGGGATTTGAACCAAGAGCATAAAAACCAAACCGAGGAATGAAATTCAGTGTTGTAACATCCTATAGGTGTGTTTGGGAAAGGTCAGGATGACCATGATTCCCACACCCTCCTTCGACAAACTATTAAAAAATTTACCCTCTAATGCAAAAATCGAATTGAATGTTGTGGGGAAAACCCTAGTTGCAAAAAAAGTCAAAAGAGACAACCTAATGTCCATGCAGTCAATGGAGAGGGGTGTTCCTAGGAGTACTAAAATGTCACAATTCCAATATAATTGATTAATTTTCCATTCACGTCTTTCTTTATAGATTATGATGACTTTCAAATCGCTTCCCAAATCCATTCAGAGACACTTTCAAATCCCTTCCCATAGATGTGTTTGGCCATTTTGGATGGGGTCTCTCTACCCACGTTTGCCCAGGATATTTCAATTCATAATTGACCCGCCTATGCAAAATTGACATTGGCCCTCACTGAGCAAAACCCTACTTCCAGAGATGGTATAATACAACTGTTTTCGGGTAATTGAAAAATGGTAGAGGGTTCCCCTGGATGAAATCTGGCATCTTGAATCCATCGAAATTGTTGGTTTCACGATCTGAGTTATGAATTTTATTCTATGTCCAGTTGCAAGTAGACCCCCAAGGCCATTCGAGGAAAGCTTGTGGATTTGCTCTGGGGGCACAAAATCCAATCCATGAAGCATAAGTAGGTTTCGTTAGCTGCCACAGATGTATTTGGCCACTGTGGATGTGGTCTTGATTCCCATGGTCACCCTGGATATTTCCATTCAAAATTGACCCCCTTGTGCAAAATTGACATTTATCCTCACTGAGCAAAACCCTAATTCCAGAGATGATATAATGCGAATGTTTCTGAACAATTGAGACATGGTACAGAGGTTCCCCTAGGTGAAACCCAACATCTTAAATCCATCAGAATCAATAGTTTCATGATCTGAGCTACAACTTTTGTTGTATGGCCACTTGCAAGTAGCCACCTAGGGCCATTAAGGGATAACTTGTGAATTTTATCCAGGGGCAGGAAATCCGAACCGGGCAGCATAACTGGGTTCCATTAGATCCCATAGATGGGTTTGGCCATTTTGGACATGGTCTCGCTGCCCACGGTTGCCCGAGATATTTTGAAACAAAATTGCCCCATTGTGCAAAATTGACATTGGCCCTCACTTAGCAAAACTCTAGTTCCGGAGATGGTATAATATGACTATTTTGGGAATTGAAACATGGTAGAGGGGTTCCTCTGGGTAAAACCTGACATCCTGAATCCATCAGAATTGACGGTTTCACTATCTAAGTTACATTTTTTGTTCTATGGACGGTTGCAAGTAGCCACCTAGGGTCATTCAGGGACAGCTTGTGAATTTGCTCCAAGGACACGGAATCTGAACCGAGAAGCATAACTGGGTTCTGTCAGCTCCCACAGATGTGATTGGCCATTTTGGACGTGGTCTCACTATCCATGTTTGCCAAGGATATTTCAAATCAAAATTAACCCCCTTGTGCAAAATTGGCATTGGCCCTCATTGAGCAAAACCCTACTTTCAGAGATGGTATAATACAATTGTTTTCGGGAAATTGAGACATGGTAGAGGGGTTCCTCTAGTTGAAACCCAACATCTTAAATCCATCAAAATTGATGGTTTCATGATACAAGTTATAGTTTTTGTTCTATGTCCAATTGCAAGTAGCCACTTAGGTCCATTCGGGGACAACTTGTGAATTTGCTCTAGGGGCACGAAATATGAATCGAGAAGCATAACTAGTTTTCGTCAGATCCCACATATGTGTTTGGAAATTTTGGACGTGCTCTCACTTCCCATGGTTGCTCGAGATATTTTGAATCAAAATTGTCCCATTGTGCAAAATTGATATTGGCCCTCACTTAGTAAAACCCTAGTTCTGGAGATGGTATAATACGACCTTTTCCAATAAAATTGAAACATGGTAAAGGGGTTCCCATGGGTGATACCCTACATCCTGTATCCATTTGAATTGATGGTTTCATTATACGAGTTATAGTTTTTGTTCTATTTCCAGTTCAAAGAAGTCCCCTAGGGCCATTCAAGGACAACTTGTTGGAATCTTATTAATATTGAGAGGGGGGGTGAATCAATATTAACGTGATATTAACATAGTTATAAACGATATTTACTTCTATCATATTTTAACTTGATCTCAAATTATGCATTCACATAAACAAAAGCATTCATCGACATATGTGCAAAACAAAAAACACACAGATTCTTACATGGAATCCCAAACATGAGAAAACCATAGAATGCTCTCTTATAATATAAATATTACATTCATGGAAGCACCAACTTTCGAATTTCTCTAGCACCAACTGGAAGCAGGCGGCAACCCCCCCAGCGGCAACTAGTTTGGGATCCCCCCCTGGCGGGGGTTTAGGTGCAGCGCCCCTGTAGCAAAAATTTCAAAAAATATGCCTTATAAAATGTTGTAATTTCATAGTCATGACTTGGTCAATAATGGGTGATTTACGGGCCCGTGGTATTGGATGTTCCATAGTATTTTCCCATGGTATTCGCTCTTTAAAAGGAAGGCATTGTAATACGGCTGGGTATTGTAGCATTGTAAGGATCTCTATGATTGTGTAAGAGAGACTGTGAGAGAGTGAAGAGGAAGTTGTAGCGGATGTGTTGGAGGTTGTATCCCTTCATTTGTTGGATGCTATAATAATAAGGACTGGAAATTTTTATGTGGACATAGCCCATCTTGGGTGAACCACGTTATATTGATGTCTCTCTTGTAATGTGTTTTATGTGATTTATATTTGCATCTTGTTTATTGTTTTTTCTCTGCGATCTTGTTTTCCTAACACGCTGACATTGAAAGACTCATTGGAGATGCTGCAAAAAACCAGGGAGCTATGAATCTTGAAAGGACAGGTTTTGATGTGAAACAGTTGATTGGAAGAAAGTACGTGTACATTAACCATTATGTTATTTTCAGAACATATCTACTCTTAGGAACTGTAGATAGGAATATATGCAGCTCATCAGTTTTCTTATTTTGCTAATCTTTCATATTTGCTCTCTTAGAAACGAGTGTACATTCTTTCTTTCGTGCTATTCATTCATACATTCCTGCTAGCTTCCTTTTCTGTAACAACTATATTAAGACTTTTTTTTGTGTTATCTTAAATGAAGGACAACCATATAGTGCAGTATTGCAGTTATAGTTTGATAATATAAATGTATTTTCTCTCAGGTATGAGGATAAGGAGGTGCAAAGAGACATCAAACTTTTGTCCTACAAAATTGTAAACAAAGATGGGAAGCCTTACATCCAGGTGAAGATCAGGGATGGTGAAATCAAAGTTTTCACTCCCGAGGAAATTAGTGCAATGATTTTGTCGAAAATGAAGGAGACAACTGAGTCCGACCTTGGAAGGAAAATCATGGATGCAGTTGTTATAGTTCCAGGTAAATTAAAGCACAGGAAGGTCCTGAATTGAAAATATGTTTTCGATGTATGTAGTCAGTATCTATGCTAAAATAAGAGTATTATTAAGATTACAATAGAAATATTTGAATTGTTAGTGAACTTGAGTTAACCTACATATATTAGATATTGAGAACTAATGAAAGTGTAGATGATATGATCCTTTATGTGAGTCACCTTTATCAACAAAAGGTTGAAAAAGCTTCCATTTTTTGGGTTTGCAGCGTATTTCAACGATGCACAAAGACATGCAACCAAGGATGTTGGTGTAATTGTTGGGTTAAATGTTGATCATATAATAAATGAACCAGCTGCTGCAGGAATTGCATATGGATTGGATAAAAAGGGAGGAGAAATTTTGGTGTCAGTATTCTCACCATTGATAATGGTGTTTTTGAAGTGTTGTCAACCAGCGGGGATACTCATTTAGGAGGTTCGTATGTCTCTAATTTTTGGATGTAGGAGTTTTTAAGTCAAATTTATGCGAGCAGAATTTTCTATGTATTGTGTCAATGTATAAAGTTTAAATGGTCATTTGCTACGGTCCATATGAGGATACTGATTTTTTTTTCTCAAAAAAGAGAGGACTTTGATCAACGAGTTATGGATTACTTCATTAAATTGGTTAAGAAAAACACAACAAATATATTAGCAAGGATAATAGAGCTCTTGGAAAACTTAGGAGGGAGTGCGAGAGGGAGAAAAGAGCTCTGAGCAGCCAGCATCAAGTTCGTGTCGAAATTGAATCAATTTTTGATGGTGTTGGTTTTTCATAACCATTAACAAGAGCAAGATTCAAGGAACTCAATATGGACCTCTTCAAGAAAAATCTTGGGCCAATAAAGAAGGCTCTAGATGATGCTAACTTGCAGAAAAATCATTAGTTGGCAACATGTAAAGGGTCTTATTAAGTTATGACCAGTACAATTACCCTTGTTACCCCTATTGCCCATAACTACATCAAAGCTATGAATTGTGACCCTAAAACATTTTTGCATCAACTCACAAACATAAAATCTGGGTATTAGGTGCCAAAGCTGCTAGTACGTTTGTTGAATTCATTTTTTTGGCTCACTTCCCGATTTCAGTGTATGTATATCTAGTAATGCCTATAAACCATAGTAGCAAGATGATTCAGTATGGAAAAATTACCAAATGAAGAAATCCACTATATCTCCATTTTCAATATGGAAGTGTACATCTCATAGTCATATTTTTGTTATTAATAAAGAAATTATTAATTAAGAAATCATAAAGTATATTTGCACTTTATCTTGTTAATATTTCTGTTAATAACGACGTTTGGACAATTTTAATAAAATTTGCAGACAAAGTACATGTTTCCTTATTTTTAAAAATCTTAATTTAACTTATCTTGCCATTTAGTTACACTTTATCTGCAGTAACCTGCAATGTGAAATGGTTTTTTCGTTGCTTTTCTCAAGCAGTTATAAGAGAAGATTAAAGTAGCTTGTTAGCTACTTAAAGGAAGGATAAAAAACTAGAGTTGAGTTGCATTTAGTTTGACCATTGTTAACATGATTCATTGTTAACTATTGATCTTGATTGTTACCTCCATATCCATTTATGAGATTTTCAAAGTCTCTCGGACTTGCTATCGACAGTTTTCTCTTGAATCCCCTATTCTTTGGTTGAAGCATGGTTTTCCCCTTCATGAGACTAGGACGAACACACAATTTCTTTGTAGGTGGAGATCAAGTGTTTTTATTTTTAATGGGTGGAAAAGAGCCTATTACAATCGCATGCTCTCCTTTGCGTTGATTGGTGCAATAAATGTGGAATGTTCATTGAGCTCAAGGTATCTATGAATCTAATTGAAGAATTATAGAATTTTACAACATGCTCAATCTTCATCCCAACCCATGCACTAGGAGACCGAATTCTTGCACATCTCTAGGAGACCCAATTCTTGCACAACTCAAGTAACTCTCATTTTCGGGACCACATAGTTTTCAACCATTGTTAAGACCAGAGTAATAGCTACTCGTATGCTTGTCTACGGCCTTGTCACCACCTCTATTCGCCCAAATATATTAAATCCAAACATTCATACTTATTCCATTCCTAACACTATTTTTTTTATCCCGAAGGTTACAAGAGATGGTCAATCTCGTTGATAAAATGGTGGAAATGGGATGTCCACCAAACATTCATTGTTGTTCTACATTAAAATCAGTGGACGTTGGCTAGAAGAAGAAAGCAATGAAATTGAGTGCAACATCATGTGTACTAGTCCAAACCAATAATAAATAAAGAGACAAAATACATAAATGAAGCCAAGTGCACTGGTGAACTAGTCATTGGCAAAAATAAAGTTGTTTTAAATTTCAGAACATCCTGTTGTCAAAGTCCAAAAACATTTGTCACCTCTTGGCTCTTGTTTTATTTTATTTTTGGTAATATGATTTCATGTTTAACCAAAAATCAACTAGCATTATATAGAAGAGTAAAGTAATAAGTGAAAAGATTCTTTTTTTTTTTTAATTTTCTTTATATATATATATATTCTAAATTATAATTTTATTTAATTGATGGTAATTTTGATTATGGAATTTTGTATTCAATATTTAACTTATGGTAAATGTTCAAGATCATGGTCAACATGTTTAATAATAAAAAAATATCTTAAGGTGTAAATTTATCTCATCATAGAAAAAGTGGTACCATTGAAAAAGTTAAGTTTATTCATGTATTATCTTAAATCCATAAATTGCGTTTCTTTAACCCTATTTTTTCAAATATTTTGTTAGAAGCAATAATCAAAGTTGAAATGGTAAAATTAAGTTTTCGGGATTCCCTATTTTAGGTGCTGTGATGGTTTTTAACACCTTTGAATCAATATGTGGTAGTTGCAACAAGGCCTCATAAAAAATGATGCATTTTGATGTTTAGTTATCTGTTGCTGATAATTTTTATAAGTGGAAGACACAATTTTAGTCGGAGGTTTTAATGAAAGGATAAGTTGTGAACAAGCACATATGTTTATAGAGGGTAAATATTTCATGTTGATTGTAGAACTTGATATGGAGGGAATAAGAAGCTTTGGTCGGGGATTTCAACAATATAATAGACATCTTTAGGAATTTGCTTTAAATATTTTATTTATAATGGTACATCGCAATCTATTAGGATAAGAGGATATCCCAAATCACATTTTCATAATATCATATAGAAAAAATTATCAAAAGAAGAACTTCAATATTGGGATTAAGTTCCTAGAATCCGTTCATATGTGTATTTTATTTTATCTCAATTTAAAGATGACAAAATCATAATAAATTGAAAATATTATACAAAGAGTAAACGATCGAAACATATTTGTAATGGTTGGTATGATGAAAAGTGCAAGTTAATAAAAAAATAAAAAAATACTAAGCACTAGTGCAAATGATGAGACACATTGGATGATTGAATACAAAAATCTTATTCCCATGAAAAAAACAATTAGAAAAAAAAGGAAAGAAAAACTAATTGACACTTCAAAATATCACCCCTATATAATTATGTGAACAACTACATTCATGAAACTAGCAATGGGGTGAGATAAGTGAAGAAGAATGATAAAATATGCATGGAAACTTCTCGATAAAGACGTTGAGAAAGAGGATTCCAAAATGACTTGTTTAGGAAAATAAATCTACAACATGACTTAGGAAAATAAATAGAGAGTATTTTAGAAGAAGTTATAGATATTAAGCATCTTGTTAGGAAATTCACTATTTGCATTCCTCGATCAAGGATATATTCAATCTTGAGCCATATGACATGGATTTTGTTAGGAAATTCACTATTTGCATTCCTTCCTCAAGGATATATTCAAACTTGAGCCATATGACATGGATTTCCTACAAATTTGTAAGTTGGCAAGTTGATACCTATTCACAAAGGTAATGATATAAATTAAATATGAGAAACTACAATAACCTCTTTCTCAAGCTACTTGGCACCATCCTAGAGAGGAAAGTAAGTAAATGAAAAAAAACAATGTGGGGGCTCCTTCTCAAGCATTTTACAACTAGTAATTCTTAGAGTTGTTGTTGAGAAAGCACGAGGGAAGGTAATAACAACTATCTTTGCTTTGTTCATTTTGCCAAAGCCTTTGATACAATCCCATGAAAAAAACTCTGAGAAAGAATGAAGAAAGTAGGAAATCTGATTGACTAGATAGAAGCAACACATTGATTATATGAAAATGTTATTATAGAATTCATAGCATTCCTAAATGATAAAAATGGAAGCAAGGAAGTCAAAATCAATAGCAATATTGGGTGACACATGGATGTCTTGTCTCTCTGACATTATTTTGATTAAGAGTGGATCAAGAAGCATGGGGGAAGAAAAATACACATAAAATTTTATGCTTTATTATTGTTGATTAAAACAGATGAAATAGATGTGAGGTCCACCCATAAGGAATCTTCTAAAAAAAGTCATCTATTTGATGGAAAAAGGCAAGAACCATATAGGGAAGGAGGCCAACTCATATCTATTGTGAGGGCAACGTGGGTGATATGAAAGGACATGTTTATGATTTTTAAATGATGACTAACATTATAGTATGCAGATTTGGGTCCCAAAAGAACAAGTTGTGATTTTTAAATCATGGCTACCATTATTGGTTGACGGAAAACACATTGTAGTCTCTATGGCCAACCAGCAATTTCGTTTTCTTGTCATTGAAATGTATGGCTTATCCTTTACTCTAATAAATTGAAAGACATTTGTGACTAAACCATCATATTAAAAAAATACTTTAATTGTAAACATCATTCAATCAGAAAAATGGTGTATTTTGAAAAAGGAATTTTGAGTTGTTAATTATTTAAATATATTATGTCGTTTTGATAACCTAATTTGGTATTAATATTAAGTGAAATTCACAATATTTATAAAAACATTGTGATATCTTGTTTACATTCACTACACTCAACTATTCAAATTAACCTACCAAAATCCTTATCTTAGCAATTTCACCTAAACCACTTTTTCAATACAACATTTTGAAAATACGTTACTTTTAATAATAATAAAAAAATATAAATAATTGAAATACCATTTTACCTAAACAACCATCACAACACAAATTTTTCCTTATAAAAATTAATAATAAAGTTATTGCTTTACTGAAAGCTTTTTAAAGATTGATACGATAGTATCTTTTCAATTTGTTTATTTAATAATATGATTGTTTTCAATGCAACCTTTTTTAAATAATTACAAGATTGTACTTTTATGTTATTTAAAATAAATAATAATAAAAATTAACTAAAAAATAAAAATGCAATTTAAAATAAAATAAAAATAAAACCAAAACTCTATAGAAAAAGAAATGAAAATGAATTTTAAAAAACATGAAATTTAGTGCTGTGGAGGGTTGTGTTAATTTCAATAATCACTCCTCCCACCCAATTCCCGCACCCACACACCCTCAATTTTCCGTGTGCATTTTGTTTAAAGAAGCGACAGCCCAATTCCCCCACCCCCACCCACACTCCCTCAATTTTCTTTGTGCATGTTGTTTAAAGAAGCAGCAAGCACATGTAGATCCCACTCTTCCCCTCCTCCCCATTAAGCACCTCGTTGTTCATTGGTCACTCATTGGCCTTCTTTTCAAAATGGGATGAAAAACAATGATTAAATGCAACCTCTAAAAAATGAGAATTCTGAAGGGTTCTTGTCAAATTGGTAATTATGTTTAGACCTAATAGTTCCAAGGGAACTTGTTAATAACATTGATTTGAAATATGTGTTTATGTTTATAATAAACTAGTTTTTTGCCTAAGGATTAACTGAAGTGTTATATTAGAATCGTGTTATTATTTCCTATAGATAGTTTTAAAAATTCATTAGTATTGATATGGAGGAGCCTAAAACATTGAATGTAGCTTTGAAATCATTTCCTAAAGAATGTTTTAGAAATCTATTAGTGGATAAAGGAGGATCATGATGTCAAGCACTCTAATTGCAGATAATTAAATATCAACACACAGAGCGTATGAAATTTATTGTCAACCCGAGAAAGTCTTTTTATTTCAAAGGACAAGTGCACAATATATGCTTAAACACAAACCATCAGAAGTGAATACTTTTATCTTCTATCATCTATGTTCATCCCAAGAATCTACGCAATCCCAATTGCCTTCTAACTGCTGTACTACAATCCTTTTCTATTATGCATCAAGCAAAACGAATATCAGATCTAATCAACGATTGCAGAAAGGAAAACTCAATTGCATTCTAAAGTAATCAACTGTCTAATGAAATCAGGCTGAGAATCATGAAGCATAACCTGAACATTACTCTAGAATTTAATAAAGGAGATTGATGCAACTGTTCTAAGATACTGAATTACAAAATATAAATCAATCAACACATAACAGGAAAGCTAATTCCTAGGAGCTTCTGGGATTACGTTCAGCTGTAGGATGAGCACAACAGTGTGAACAGAAATTGAATTACATAAAACAAACCTGACTCAGTCGACTGTTATTGATACCATTCCCAATCTCACGATTAAATCAATTACTGAGAAATCCACACAATGAATATTGCTGCTGCGTACAAACGAAAGATCAAATCATCACACAACAGAAAGATGAAATCCTAAATTAACACAGCAATCTCTGTGGAAGACGGGCCCAGTCTTCACACAGAGACGCTGGTTGAACAACGCTCTCTTTAACTCAGAAACAACTCTTTATATTAACAGAAGGACGAGTACATAGTTTCAGCTTGACTGCTAATACAAGATGAATTAATTAATTGCTGTCCAACCCCTTGATCGAGGTAATACCACATATTTATACATAAAGTTGCAACATCTAAACCTATAATTGGGCGGCCATGAAGATCTATGATCTTCAGGCGCCCTAAATAATCTAGCTGTTACAATGCGTGGCAGAACTGAAATATCCAAATATACGAGGAGTTATCAACTGTCCCAAGAGTGGCGGTCCTTCCAGCTCACAGCTGGATTTGAGCAGCGACATACTTAAGATAGAACTTTATGTTACAGCTGTCCTGCCACAACTGTGCCTTGATTGACGAATTGAGCCCCAAGGAACCTTCCTTAAGCAATGGACGTCCCTTCCTCCGTGACTCGTTCAGCTCCGATCTTCCTGCAGTCCCTTTATCTTACTACCTTCATAATTTGCATCATGTTAGCACGAATTAAGAGATGCACAGCTTAAATCATCACAATCATAAGTATTAATACAATAAAACAATAATCGGCCATACCTTGGTAAATTGGGGGAATATATAAGGACAATAAATTGAATTGCCAAGGTAATTGGTGTGAGACAAGGTAAGGGACAGTGATAAATGATGGTCAAAAAGGGCCAATTCTGGGCTCAACATCTCCCCCCAACTATCCTGTTGCATGTCCTCATGCAACAACCTGCAGCTGAATATTGTACTGAACCTTGTCCAGGCAAGAGGAAAGAATGTAGATAAATCAGGCATCCCTTCTATCCCTTTGAAAAATTTCTGTGAGCAACCCAGCAGTTCCCAACTTTACTGTTCCCCTTCCCCCACTACTTGCTAATATCTGCAGTTCTCTTATGCTTTGCCTGGGGAAGTTGAAAAGACACACTCAATCTGAATCCAATTCAATAATACCTGTAGGAGGTGGAAGCACTGGTTCTTGTGGGACAGTGTCTTCCAGCGCATCTAATCTTATCAAGGGAGTTGCTGGTTCTTGTGTAACAGCAACATCCCTTAAACCTTCTTCAGCAGCTGCCTTTATTGCTTTTGGAGACACTGGTTCTTGTGTAACAGTGTCTTCTTTGTCAATTGGCTGCTGGGATTGGATATCCTTTTCGATTTGCAGCTCCTCCTCCAAGATTTCAGTGTCACCTGAGCAGGGTGTCTGTACCTGTTCATCATCACTCCATTGTATATCAGGAATGATCTCTACTCCCGGGTTATCCTCCAACTGCAGTTCAGGGATTCTTGCTGCAGCATCCAAGGATGTTGGTTCTTGTGTGACAACATCCTGGCTTACATCTTCATCTTTATTTTGCTGCAGCTTCTCTTCCATGAGTTCTGTATCATGAGAGCTTTCTGGGGTCACCACCCAGAGTTCATCGTTGAATGCCAGAATATCCTCTGTCCCAGCTTTTTCTTCTATCTTCTCAGTCGGTTGGACGGTCAAGTTCAGGATTGCTGGTTCTTGTGTTGCAGCGTCCTGTTTCAACTTGTCACTGTCCTGCATTTCCATTTCCCCTTCTAAAATTATTGTGTCCTGGGAACGTTCTGGGGTTACAGCACAAAATTCTTCACTATCCTCCAGGGTATCCTTTGGCTCCATGATTTCTGTGTCATGAGAACACTCTGGGGTCTCGCCATACTCTTTTATAAGCTCCAGAGCATTCTTCATCTCCCGTTCTTCTCCCATTTGTTCTATGATTTCTATGTTGTGGGAGCATTTTGGAATTGCCATACATTCCTTATAAATTTCCAGGGCATCCTCCACTCCCTGTTCTTCTCCCATCCGTTCTATGACTTCTGCATCATGGGAAGTAGCAGCTGCAGCAAGGATGTTTAAAGGTGCTGGTTCTTGTGTTACAGCATCCTCTTTCTCCACTGCTTTCCCTTCTGTGGCTGCAGGCTGTTGTGCTGAATAGGTGCTAAGTAAAATTTTATGACCTGCTTCCTCAAAGATCTCCCCACAGGTGGGGCAGAGTATTCGCTCATCCTTTTCTCCAGCTTCAGCAGAAGCTGTTTCCTCCATTTGGTCTGCAGCCTCTATTAATGTATACATCTTTCTTCCACCCTGCTTTTGGCAGATTTCCTTCCATGTTTCCAGCTCCTTTCTAAGTGCTTGGAGGTCCTCTTTCAGCATTGCATTCTCATACAAGAGTCCCTCAACTCCCGGCTCTTCTTCTACTGGCCTTTGTGGAGCATCCCTCGGCTTTGGTGTAAGGATTGGGGGTTCAACCTGTGTCTCTAAGGTTGCCCATTTTGTTCTAGCTGCCTCTGCTGCTGTAATTGACCGAGTTCGCTTCCTTCTAATTGGTGCCACTAAATCAAACTCATTGGTGGTCCTCTTCCTTTTCTGCTGCGTTTTCTTTTGTGACTTCCCTTTCTGTAGTGTTTCTTCTCGTGGAGCTGGAACATAGGGAGGCAAAACTGAAGTCAAAGGAACATTTCCCTGCCCCCCATGCTGTTCTTCTTCAATCACAGCTGCTCCTCCTGCCCATTCCGGTGAAGACTCGATTGTGACCAGCTCAATGTCGTCCTCCATTGCTCTAGCTCCGTCATCTTCAGGTTCCATTGTCGCAGCTTTTGATGCTGCTCCAATTTCACCTTCTGCTGTCGGAGCTGCCCTGTTATCTAGGTTTTCCGCGAGGGTTTCATCTACATTGTCCCCTGGCAGCTCTGTTTGAGCTTCCCCTCGCTCTCCTTCAGATGCAGTGTCATCCCCCACTGGTTCTGCTTGTGCTGGGGATTCATATACTTCAAATGGCTCTACCTGTGCCTCGGGCTGTTCTTCCTCTGTGGTTTTGTCAACCCCTGATGTCCCTGCCTGTGCCCTCTGTTGCTCTTCTTCCGTTTCATCCCTTCCGGATGGTCCTGCCTGTGCCCTCTGTGGTTCTTCTTCCGTTTCATCCCTCCCCCCAACTTCACTGGAGGAACTCCGGTCCTCCTGTTGTGGCGGAACCGGTAATTGCTGTAATGGAATAACCCTCAAGGGAACAGGTTGCTGTGGCCGGGTGATGAATTGCTCCCATGTTATATTATGTTGGGCCAGGGTTCTCATAATAATTAACTTGATGAGGCCATGGTGTGTGAGGGAGGATAATGGGTGTTTTGCAGATTGAACGAATGTTGCCATATGGCGCAAATCATGCAATAGATAAAATGGAATATTTAACAAAATGCCATGACGGAGATGAGAAAGCAAAGGAAGTTCAGAGTTGTACACAGTTTGGTATCTGCCTTCGCAAGTTATGTATTTCTTGAGGAAGATAGCGACCTGGTCCCATGGCTGCGGCAGTGACTTCAATGCAATCCCTCTCCTGGATGCTTCAACTTGCTCCCCCGGAAGTAAAAATTGTTCCCGTGCAGCTGTTGCAGGAACTCGACGGTTAAACCAAGGTTTTCCCACCAATGGGATAGCTGTAACCTCGGATATAATGACCTCCGAAACATCTATACACAGCCCCCACACCGTGGAGTGTGTTTTAGTGAGATTCAATGCAAATTGCAGGGCTGCGTCCCGGTCGAATCCATCCAATCGTTCAAAGAACTCGACCCAGCCAACGGCTTGAAAAATGGCCAGAACCTGCAAATTCCGTCTAAGTTCCCGGGTATTGAAAGGTTCATGGCGAACTGGAATGCCCATGGTCCTGGCTGCAAGATAGAAGTGCTGTTTCGACAGAGTACAGGATCCAGAATAGAAGTTGCAGCGCGGAGAATGCACGAATCGTTGAGCGGAGACGTTGAACAAATGAACTAATTCGGAAAGTTAAGCGCAGAGAGGAGTTTAAAATTTTCATGCCGAATTGGGGAAGGTGGCAGTTATTAGTATTACGTCGTACGAGGGAAAGGTTCAATCGGATATAAATGGTGGTACGAGTGAAGGTACGGCCAATCTCGTTTACATGATATCAATACTTAGTCACGTGATAAATGAAAGCCATACCTCATAAAACTGTGCGTCGGAAGGCTGCGGAAACTGGTGGAGCATGGAGTTGGTGACGTCGTGGAGCCGAACGCGTGCACAATCAGACGTGGAATCATGATGACTCGGATAAGGCACTGATTTCCTTCGCCGGTAAAACACAAGGCGTCGCATCCTCCGGGTTGAAATGATGAGTTCGCCGGCAGGACTGGGCTGAATCAGCGTCATAATTAGCAAGTTTAAACAATCCTTCTGTTAACACGGGAGTTACCACTGCAAATTGCCAAAGAAATGATCACACGGCCGATGAAAAAGCTTGTTGCAGCTGACAAGAAAGAAGTTACAGCCATCGGGAAAGAATTCGTGGCAGCCGGAAAAAGATTCACAATATCCGGGAAAAATTACGGCTGTCGGAAGAGACTTACGGCTGGCGGGAAAGATTTTTCGAATATGGGAAATATGTCGCAGCCGCTGGAAAGAAATGACAGCTGTGGTGTGGAAGTGACTTGGTTAATGAGGTGGCGGCCGGGAAGTGATGTGGCGACTGCGAGAAAAAGATGTTGCAGCCGCCGAAATTACAGCCGCCGGGATTGCAGCTGCCGGAGTTGCAGCTATCGGAAAAGATTTGACGGTGGACGGGAAAAATTTACGGCTACCGGGAAATGGAGAATACGGTTGTGGCTGGTAAATGGGATGGCAGCTGCGGAAAATGAGATGGCAGCCGTGGAAGATAAGGTGGCCATAGCTGGTGAATGAAATGGCAGCTGCGAAAAAATGAGATGGCAGCCGTGGAAGATGAGGTGGCAGCCGCGGAAACTGGAGTTGCAGCCGCCGATGTTGCAGCCGCTGATGTTGCAGCTGCCGATAAAAGATTGACGGCTGCCGGAAAGGGCATTTACGGCTCCCGGGAAATGGAGAATACGGTCGCCGGAAAAAGCAGCTGCCGGAAAATATGTTGCAGCTGCCGGAAAATATGTTGCAGCTGCCGAAATTTTTTTTTTTTTTTTTTTTTTTTTTTTTTTTTTTTTTTAACACAAGGACGGCACAGAGAGATTTTCATTATGGGCCCCAAACTGATCATTCTCCTGGCACTCCCTGAAATTTTTTCTTAAAAGACAACAGCAAGCAAAGAGATCAAATGCAGAAAGAAAGAAAACGAAAATTATACGCTACAGCAAGAAATTATTTATGTACAGCAAATATGATTTTCATTTTAAGATTTGGGAAAGGTAGAAAAATGTTCCTGCTCTGGTGCCAATTGGTAGTTTGGATCAGCAGCAATCTGTGAAATGAATGCATCTTTCGAAATGGGCTTCCGATACAGTCGCAGCCTGTGGCCATTAACAAGTAATGGCATACGGTTTTCATCAATGGTGATCAGGCGAACAGTGCCGTTGTCAAATACCCTGTCAACCAAATATGGACCCAGCCATCTTGTGCGTAATTTCCCCTTAAAATCTTTCTTGAATCTAGAGTCGTACAGTAGTGCCCAGTCTCCTTCATGGAAGATTTTCTTCTTGATAAATCGGTCATGCCAGTTAGATCTCTGTTGCTGAAGTAGCACAGTCTGGTCTACCGCAGCTAATCGTTTCTCATCCAGTTCATTCAACTGATTCAATCTTCTTTTCTGAGCTTCTGCTACATCCAGGTTCATTTCAATGGCTGTTTTCAGGGTCTTGATCTCAAATTCAATTGGAAAGATGGCACTCTTACCATACACCAGATCATAGGGAGAAAAGCCCGTGGTATTGCGCCAAGTTGTGCGATATGCCCACAGTGCTTCTGGAAGTCTGTCAGCCCAATCCCTTCGATGGCTTTTAACTGTTTTAGTAAGGATTGCTTCGATAACCTTATTAGTGCTTTCCACCTGACCATTGGCCTGGGGATGATAAGGTGAAGTTATCTTGTGCTGCACATGATACTTCCGGAGCAAGGATTCAAATTGATGTGAAATAAATTGTGGTCCGCCATCAGTAACTACTTCCTTTGGTACTCCAAATCGGGTAAAAACTTCACTGTATAGGAAATCAATCACCGCCTGGTCGTTTGCCTTAGCCAAAGCTACAGCTTCTACCCACTTAGTCATGTAGTCTGTACACACCAAGATGTAAACCTTCTGTTTGGAAGGAGGGTTGATAGGACCAACAAAGTCCAATGCCCATCTATCAAACGGTTCTAGTACCACTTGGGGCTGTAAAGGCATCTGGTCTGTCTTATTAGGTTGGCCCATCCTTTGGCAGCTGTCGCAGGACTGAACATATTTTTTAGCATCTCTGAACAGTGTCGGCCAATAATAGCCCATCCGCAACGCCTTATGTCCTGTTCTTTTATCTGCAAAGTGTCCTCCGCAAGGTTCATCGTGACAGGCCTTCAGTATATGAAAGATCTCATCTTCCCTTACACATCTTCTAATTTCAAGATCAGGTCCTGTGTAAAAGAGATGGCCTTTAAGCCAACAATACCTGGCACTTTGCTGAATAATTTTTCTTTTCTCTCGTTTAGACATATGTGGCGGAAGTTTCCCTGCAGCCAAATAATTAGCAACATCTGCATACCAGGGTGAATGAGCTGAGAGTGCGAATAAATGTTCATCCGGGAAAGCATCCTCAACAGGTGAACTGTCATCACTGTTAGTAAATCGTGATAAAAAATCAGCAACAACATTTTCTTTTCCAGGTTTATCTATAATAGTAATATCAAATTCTTGTAATAATAAAAGCCACCTGGTTACTCTGGCATTAGTGACAGGTTTATTCATTAAATACTTAATGGCAGAGTGATCAGTATGCACAAATGTAGGATACCCAGTAATGTAATGCCGAAACTTATTAATAGAATAAACAATAGCAAGAAATTCTTTTTCAGTAACAGTATAATTTAGTTCAGCAGGGGCTAAGTTTTTACTCACATAATAAATAGCATAAGGTACTTGACCATCCTGCTGTCCTAGTACTGCTCCAATGGCGGTATCAGAAGCATCTGAAGAAATGTGGAAAGGTATGGTCCAATTAGGTCCCCTTAAAATAGGGGCTGTGGACAGTTTCTCTTTAAGCTTATCAAATGCTGTCTGGCATGCTGTACTCCATGCAAACTGCACATCCTTCATTAACAATGAAAACAAAGGAGAAGCCAGTTTGGAGAAGTTTTCTATGAATCTCCTGTAATACCCAGCATGTCCCAGAAAACTTCGCACCTCTTTCTGAGTTGAAGGGGTTGGTATATTCTTTATCACCTTAATTTTTTAAGGATCCACTTGAATACCGTTAGTAGAGATGAAATGTCCTAATACCACCCCCTCACTCATCATCATGTGGCATTTTTCAGTGCTCAGTGAGAGGCGAGCCTGTTCACAGCGAATTAAAACCTTCTTCAAATTTTCCAACGCTTCATCAAAATCCCTGCCATAAGGAGTGAAATCATCCATAAAAATTTCCATGCTATCATTTACCAATTCAGAAAATATGCCAATCACAGCTCTTTGGAACGTTGCAGGTGCATTGCACAACCCAAAGGGAAGCACCCTGTAAGCGAACGTTCCCCAAGGGCAGGTGAAGGTAGTCTTATCCTGATCCTCTGGAGCAATCTGGATTTGATTGTACCCACTGAATCCGTCCAGGAAGGAGAAGAACTTCTTCCCAGATAAGTTATCAAGTACCTGGTCAATAAAGGGCAGAGGAAAGTGATCCTTTTGTGTAGCCTTGTTCAGCTCCCTATAATCGACACAGACTCTCCATTTACCGTTTTTCTTGGGTACAATTACAAGTGGGGAAACCCACTCACTATCTGAAATAGGATAGATGAATCCTGCTTCCAAGAGTTTCTGGATTTCTTCCTTCACTATATCCCTCAGATTGGGGTTCATGCGTCGTTGGGGTTGACATACAGGCCGGGAGTCGTTTTTAATATAGATATGATGAGTGCACAGACTAGAAGGAATACCCTTCATGTCTGTATACTCCCAGGCGAATGCCCCCTTTCGTTCCTTCAAGAGATTGGTTAAGCGCTTTTGTTCTTCTGAGGAGAGAGCAGGATTGATGTTCAAAGTTCTTCCAGGCTCTACCTCAATAGAAATACTTCTCGAGCTTTTCAATACTGGGATTATATTTGCGTCATTGGCTAGTGCTTCCTCCGTAAGCTGTTCTTGTTCTTCTTTGCCGAGGGTACTGTTCAGAAGTTGATAAACTTCCTTGTCTACAGAAGCAGGTTCGCTAATGAAATTATTAATGGCATCGTCTTCTGTTTCGTTTTTGAAAGTTAGTGCCTTCCCTATTGTTAGTAATGGCTGAACATCTTCTTCTTCTTCTTGTTCTATCCAAAGGGAGGTTTCAGTTTCTAGACTCGGCCTTGCTGGAGGGTACAGGGTAAGATTTTTGGTTTCCATGCCATCAGATATAGTCATAGATCCTGATCGACAGCTGATGCAAGCATCAGCGGTAGCCAACCAAGGTCTCCCTAAAATCAATGGATGTCCCCCCAGCTGTGATTTTGGCTGTAATACCAGAAAATCGGCAGGGTATTCCCACGAGTCTACTGAAATAACAAGGTCGTCCAAAATCCCTTCAGGTCTGATAGTGGATCTGTCTGCCAGTTCTAAGATAGTAGGGGTCGGTCTAATATTGGTGAATCCGAGTTTTTTTACAGTCTCCATCGTTATAACATTGATCGCAGCTCCTAAATCCACTAGTACGTTGGGTATCTGCGTTTGTCCTATGTGTACAGTGACAGTAGGATTGCCGGGATCCTCATACTTAGTTACAGGGGTTTTTCCAGTCATTAAAGCGGATAAATTCCCTATAACATGAACAGTAGGAGGATCTCTGGGTTTCCTTCCCGGTCTTTTAGTGCACAGGTCTCGAACAATTCTAGCGTAGATAGGTACATCTTGAAGAGCTTGTAAGAGGGGAATCTTAACATAAAGGTTCTTCAATTCTCCTAAGAGATTGAACTGAGGTTGCCCCCCCCTTTGTGGCAGCATCAATCTCTCAGGGTAAGGTGGTTGCCTTACCAACTGGGCGGGCTGCGTGTTATCCACTTCATCGTTCAATGTTTCAGCCCTCCCATCTGAGGGATGCTCAGCATCTTCAATGATAGGAACCGATTCAACAGGATGCTGGGAACTCTCTCCTTTGTCATACACGGTTGGTGGAATATTTTCTGAAGTTATACGCTCTACTACCTTCCCAGACCGTAAGCGAATGTCATTACAAGGTACAGGGGAGAGAGAGTAGGCTGGCATATTGAGAGTTTCCAGTTGCTGGACTGTTTTATTATTTGGGTTAGGGTTAGGTTGGGCAGGCAGCTGAGGCCGTATTGGTATGTTAGGCACAGGATTATTTTGCAGCTGCAGCTGCGACTGCTGAGGTAGGTATTGAGGATATTGCTGAAATTGAGGATATGGAGGATACGGTAACTGTTGAGGTGGAGGTGGTTGAGGAAACTGATTCCCAGGATGGAAGTTCCTCCATCCAGGAGACCATGAAGTAGGTTGATGAGGTGGCTGTGTCCAAGGACTCCATGAATTATAACCTTGCATCGTAGGTTGAGGAGAATTCCACTGAGCATAATTTGAAGGGAATTGTGTATTCACGTTTTGCATATTAGTATTCCAATTATTCAAATTATTCAAAAATGGAAATGAATCGGGAGACATACCTTGATTCCGGGGCTGCCAGGGTTTCTTCTGTGCAATAAAGTAGGCTGAATCCACCTCTGGAGTTGATGCCTGCAGAACAGCTTTCACTTGGGGCAGCGTGGGGCATTCTTTCATATCATGATTCAGCTCGCACAATTGACATACTTGAACTTTGTCAAGGGGGCATTCTTTCAGTGGATGAGTCTTTCTACATCGGGGACAAAATACCCCTAGTGTGAGATCCTCCATTGCCTGTCTTTGCTTGGCCTTCAAGACGTCAATCTCTGAAGAGATAGAGCTCATCATTTCTGTTTTAAAGTTTTCAAGAAGATTGCCTATCTCTGCACGTGTAGCTCCCCCATTGGATGACTTCTGAGTTCTGTCGAAGACATCACGTTCCAGGTTATTTCGTTTATTCTGCTTATTATGCCTAGAAGATCCCCTGGAATATCTCTTACATAATTCCACAATTGTCTCAAAAGATTCTTTAGAGATATCCCCTTTTCCTAATAAATTGAGCATGTCTAAACAATCGTCCCTGATTCCTCGAAGCAGGATTATCTTAAGCACATCTAGTCCCATGTTCGTCTGTCCAGCTCTCTGCACATTGTACAGCAACCTCTCTACAAAATCTTCCAAGCTTTCGTCCTCCTTCTGTACCATTTTGAATAACTCCTCCCTCTTGTCCCTGGTGTTGCAATATTCTTGATATTTTTCCAGGAACACTTGCTTCATCTTGTTCCAATTAGCAACAGTTCCTCCCCCAAGGCTCATGAACCAACGTAATGCATTGTCCTTCAGGGTGGCAGGAAAAAGCTTCAACTTTTGAGCATCTGTGACATAATCATAGCTGCGACAGAGGATATCGAATTCAAACAGGAATTCGTCTGGATCTTCTGCCGCCCTGCCATGGAAGCGGGGTAACACCGACGGTGAGATGTTTTTCATAGGAGCTGTCCCCTCGAGCTGCTGTATTGGGAATTGCAATGTAGCCATAGTTTCCGGCGGGGAATTATATTCATGATGGTATTGTACCACTGCTTCTTCCTCTTCATTCTCATGTCTGTTATTCATCTTTTCTTCTGTATCTTCTCCTTCGTTTGTTCCTTTATCCCTTACCTCAGTTGTAACAGCTGCGTATTGTTCGGATGTAACAGCTGCGTATTCTTCGGTTGTAGCAGCTGCGTATTCTTCAGTTGTAACAACTGCGTACTCTTTAATTGCAACAGCCGAATCAGCTGTTCCTTCTTTAGCAGGAGTATATGCAGAAATCACCGCTGCTCCTGTACCTTCCACTGTAGATCCTGATGCTAACGCTCCAGGATCAGTAGGGCCTCTTTTGATAGGAGTCCCCTGTTGACGAGATCTAGCAGCTGAATCAGTTTTGTCAACAAGGTCGTCAATGAATGTTCTTCTGCCCAGCGGTGGACCTCGACCACGACCCGAACCACCTGTACTGTTAGTAATTTGTGGGGTTTTGGGGGTCGGGAGGTGATCGCGTTTTACCCCCCTCGTATTCATGCGAAGCAGATCATTTCAAAAACAACCAAAAGACTGACTGAAAGCAATTATCAGATACAACTAATGACTAGTGTTTAATTTTTATCCTTCCCCGGCAACGGCGCCAAAATGTCAAGCACTCTAATTGCAGATAATTAAATATCAACACACAGAGCGTATGAAATTTATTGTCAACCCGAGAAAGTCTTTTTATTTCAAAGGACAAGTGCACAATATATGCTTAAACACAAACCATCAGAAGTGAATACTTTTATCTTCTATCATCTATGTTCATCCCAAGAATCTACGCAATCCCAATTGCCTTCTAACTGCTGTACTACAATCCTTTTCTATTATGCATCAAGCAAAACGAATATCAGATCTAATCAACGATTGCAGAAAGGAAAACTCAATTGCATTCTAAAGTAATCAACTGTCTAATGAAATCAGGCTGAGAATCATGAAGCATAACCTGAACATTACTCTAGAATTTAATAAAGGAGATTGATGCAACTGTTCTAAGATACTGAATTGCAAAATATAAATCAATCAACACATAACAGGAAAGCTAATTCCTAGGAGCTTCTGGGATTACGTTCAGCTGTAGGATGAGCACAACAGTGTGAACAGAAATTGAATTACATAAAACAAACCTGACTCAGTCGACTGTTATTGATACCATTCCCAATCTCACGATTAAATCAATTACTGAGAAATCCACACAATGAATATTGCTGCTGCGTACAAACGAAAGATCAAATCATCACACAACAGAAAGATGAAATCCTAAATTAACACAGCAATCTCTGTGGAAGACGGGCCCAGTCTTCACACAGAGACGCTGGTTGAACAACGCTCTCTTTAACTCAGAAACAACTCTTTATATTAACAGAAGGACGAGTACATAGTTTCAGCTTGACTGCTAATACAAGATGAATTAATTAATTGCTGTCCAACCCCTTGATCGAGGTAATACCACATATTTATACATAAAGTTGCAACATCTAAACCTATAATTGGGCGGCCATGAAGATCTATGATCTTCAGGCGCCCTAAATAATCTAGCTGTTACAATGCGTGGCAGAACTGAAATATCCAAATATACGAGGAGTTATCAACTGTCCCAAGAGTGGCGGTCCTTCCAGCTCACAGCTGGATTTGAGCAGCGACATACTTAAGATAGAACTTTATGTTACAGCTGTCCTGCCACAACTGTGCCTTGATTGACGAATTGAGCCCCAAGGAACCTTCCTTAAGCAATGGACGTCCCTTCCTCCGTGACTCGTTCAGCTCCGATCTTCCTGCAGTCCCTTTATCTTACTACCTTCATAATTTGCATCATGTTAGCACGAATTAAGAGATGCACAGCTTAAATCATCACAATCATAAGTATTAATACAATAAAACAATAATCGGCCATACCTTGGTAAATTGGGGGAATATATAAGGACAATAAATTGAATTGCCAAGGTAATTGGTGTGAGACAAGGTAAGGGACAGTGATAAATGATGGTCAAAAAGGGCCAATTCTGGGCTCAACACATGAAAGGTTTAAATAGCTTTGAAAATGTGAGTATTTTGCACCCTTTGATGCAGTGTTGATGAAGTTTGTAGTTTCATGTATTTGTTACTCAAGATGTTGTAACCTCTTCCTTTCAAGTTTGCTATAGACTTTGAAGTTATGGTAGCATTTGTTGGAACTCATAATTGTACACAAGTGCATATGCATGATAGCATAGAAACACCTTTGACACTTGGCAGTTAGCATGAAAGTGGTGGAATAAGGTAATGAGAGTCTAATGACCAACTATTTCATTTTCCTATCCTGTTCTAAGGTCATTTTTACATGTATCTCCAAGCATGGGCAACTATATAATGTTCTTCTTGCAACTAATTTGCCACGAGAGAGATTTTAACATGAGCAAAAGTTGTGCAATTGCTTATTAGCTACACTTTGCAACTTAAGCAATATGCAAGGAGAGGAGATAGCACAAATGTATTGTGAGTGTAATGTTAATATGTGCATGGGGGGTTTAATCTTTATTCACAACACCTTATTAGTGATTTTAATTTCGTTTGTCATAGTTTTCATGCCATATCAAATAAATTCTCTTAAGACATGGGAGAGATGCACAAATTTCCAAGATCGTAATTTGTGATATTGAGTTGTATAAAATGACTTTAAACATCTTAGGCATTTGTTGTCTTCGGAGGTGTCTCTACTTAGGAGATTTCTTCAACCTCTACGTAGTGTTGAACACGTTTTGTTAATTTTCCTCCAGTGTCGGTGTGGAAGGATCATTTTAAAGGCCTTAGTGTTAGGTTCCTAACATAAGCCCTTAAATAGATAGATAAGATGTTTTGTATTGAGGCCGTCTATTTTAAATAAGGCCCATGAAGTAGATGTAGTGTGAATAGAAATAATTGTAAGAAGGCTTACTAGAAGGTTCCACCTACTAGAAAGTTCCTAGGAAATTAGAAAGAAAATATATAAATAAAAAGAAGCAATGTAACAAGATGTCTTGTAAAGAATATTATAATTGGAGCTTTGTTCAATTGGAGGTTTCCCCCTCGAAGATGCAAGTGAACATTTCTTTCATCAATAAAGGTATTTCTATTGGTAATCTTTTCTCTACAACTATCTATTGATGTGGTAATTTTGTCATTTTCACTCTAGACCTTGTTATAGTTTGTTATTTCCGCTTTGAATTTCCTATTATGCTAATAAGGTACATAACCTTTGGTATAAAAAAGAGGCATGTGATACTCAAACCACTTTCTTTTTTTTAGCATAATTTCTAGAAACCAATTGTAGATGTGTATTATGCTTCACAAATATATGTGATTTCAAAAAACAATATCTCAAATTGAAGTCCAGATGAAGGATATATTGTAGTTTGAAATCTTTTTTTAAGGGCACTTCAATTATGACCATGGTCTTGTAGAGGACATAACCTTTGATAGATTGCTTAGATTGTCGCCAGACCAACATTATTTGATACATAAGTTATGGGGCTTTGATTTGACATATTAGATGATATATTTCTAGTCAATATTGAGTGTCCTACAACTATTATAAATTTCATCCTCAAACCCTTATGGAATTGTAGAATGACAATGTGGTGGAACATGCCATGGGGAGAAATGAATGTTGGTGATAAAAACTTTATAGGATATGGATGCAATTTGTAAATATATGAAGAAGGAATCCCGCGAATTCGAGGAGAGCTATATCCTTTGTAAAATGCATCTCATCATCCAAAGATAGTATACCAATGAAATAGATGTGTGGTACGATTTAGAGATTGAATGTGATGACAAGTATATGGATAGTTGTCATTTTTGGGAAGACAACTACTTTCACCTTCTAATTGATGACTCTACTCTCCCTTATGTAGATAACATCATGGAAGGAAGTCCAGAGAAGGTTATGACTACCAATTTTTAGCTTGCATGTTCTCCATCGGTAGTATTCCTTCCAAATCCCCATCTAACCTTTTACAATTATGTGGTTGATTTTTTGGATATGGATGGATCTATATATTTGGAGCCACATAATCATTTTAACAAGCATCATTCTCTGACAAGTATTGATCTCATGTATCCTCAGCGGGGAATCAACATGGGCACTTCGACATGGGACTTGGGTTTATGGATGAGCTCTTTGATTACTTTGGTATGGTAGTTAGTATTTGTAGTTGGGGCACTGGCTTCTTTGGAATTATTATTGGTTGTATATGGGACCCAGGGTTATGGTGGAGCTTCTTAAAATACTTCAGCACGGTGACTAGTATTTGTACATGGGAACCTATTTCCTTGGCTTACTTCAGCAATGTGGTCAACACTCATCCATGGGACCCTAGTATTTGTACATGGGAACCTATTTCCTTGGCTTACTTCAGCAATGCGGTCAACACTCATCCATGGGACCCTAGTTTATGGTTTCACCTCCTCACATCAAGCATTCAAAGAAACACTTTTGTAAGAGGGGTAGAGTGTTAGGATCCTACCCTAACCCCCTTAAGTAGATAGAGATGTTAACATGAGCACTAGTTTTTGTTTTATATATACCACATAAGCATAGGAGTGAACCCATAATATTAATGGTTTCCATACTGAGAGATGTTAACATGATTTGAAAGCTTACAGTGAGATCATAACCATCTCTATTCAATTCCATCCCAACAGAGTGATTGGTAACAAGCATTACGTCAAACACTCAACTTGTAGGCATTTTATTGAACACTTGTGTTGCATCAGAGACCACTCTTGTATATTTATGAATACCAGGCATTTCATTAAACATATTTTATGTAGAAATTTTAACAAAAACATCTTGTGTAGTCATTTTGTCAAACGCTTATCTTGCATCCTTGTGTTAAGAAGATAATACTCACACTACTTACACAAGGGCCTAACCATGTTAATCTGCTTAACTACCTCCCAACCCTTAATAAGAAGGCCAAGAACCATTTAATTCTTGGTAAGGCATATGGAATCAAGAGGGATGATGTTACAAAAGATTCAAACAAAAGATAGAACCTTTGTGTCATCAAAGCCACTTTATTGATGTAGCTAGAATAAGCTTCCTACATAAAATCGCTATACATTAGATGTCTATCAAACTAGTGAAACCCCAATGTGTGCAACAAATTCTCCCTCTTGGGACTACCAAAGTCTTTGTCTCATTTTGCATCTACAAAATCCTCCATTAAAAGCCATCGAGGGTCAATACAAGGACATTTTTTCCCAATTTCTTGGAATGTTCACACACAATCTTCATTGCATCTATTTATGTTTGATCATAAATTGTTGTTAGCACTGAGGATCAAGCCCTTGTTTTCGAACACCATTGTTGTCCTCAAGCACATGGTTACTGAAAAAGGAACAAAGTACATAAAATTAAACCAAAAATATGGAAAGCATGTGAACAACCATATTTAGAGAAGGAGAACAAACAATTATTTAAGAGAAGGAGAACATTATATGTCTAAAAGTGTTGAATGAGAAATTATGTCCTCCCTTGGAGGATAGAGAAGAAAATAAGAATATTAGGCTTTCCTTCTCAAGGGTACGGTAGCTGCACATGAAGCTCCTCGAGGGGGAATGAAGAGACTTGTGAATTCGACAACTCTGATTCTGATAAGAAATTAGTTCCCTCTACAAATCTCGGCCTCCCAACTTTTGAATTATAGTTAGTCATTGTGAACCCTTCTTTAGAGAGGTGGCATGAAGTTAAATAAGGGAAAAACAAGATTAAGATGATTTTGAAAGAGGCATAAATCAAATGTACATTACATATACAAAATTACTCTTATAAGTACACTATGCACCTAAGAAGTGTAATTTCCATTGAATATATGAATATTAATGATATTTTCTTTGGAAAAAACAATATTATTAAAAATTAAAATTAATGTATATCAATAGAAAAGTACCATTCACTAAACATCTCTTTACATGCAGAGTGTTATTCACCATGTTAACTTTTTTTTAGCCATGGAATCAGTAATTGGATAGGATTACTAGGGTGAGGCACATGTTCAAATTTGATTGGTTGCCACTATAACTCAAGAATATATCCACTCATCTACAAGCCGGATATACCAATAACTTGTGACTTATTAAGGGTTGAGATGTCTACAGACACACCCAATATGGGGGTCCCACTAAAGGCAGGGGCACCTACCCTTCTAGCCTTATCACAACGAGCCAATGTCTTATTGGGGAGTTGAACGTGGATGGCGAGAGTTGATACTTACCTCCTCACCATTCCAACTATTGCACCTCATCATGTTAACTTTCTACCCTACACTTGGAATTGACCCATGGGATAAATCGAACTATGATATTTTCAAAATGTTAAATGATTTGAAAAATCCAAAATTCCACCCAATTATTTTTTCCTCGTGTAGTCTAAAATTTCAACGATTTCGAAGGGAATTTTTTTATTTTTTCGGCACAATTTTGAAAAAATTCAGCAGAAATTTAAAAAATCCTAGTTACAAGTGTCAAACTCTGAATTTTGGGTGCCCCAGGGTTTTTTTTATGGTGCCGAATCCATTTTTACCATCAAAATCACCATTAAAACACAGTTAAATTCAGATTTTGCAAAATAAAAAACATCGGATTTCGGCGAAAAACCCTCGTTCGAGCAAAATCGTCAAATATTTAGACCGCTTTTTCCCTTGTTGAGTACTCCCTTTAGTGTGTGTATGTGTGTGTGTGTGTCATTTTAATCATTTATTTTTTTTCCTTGTATGTTGGGATCCTCCCTAGGGTTGTAATGGGGAGGGCGAAGTAATCATTAGAGTAATAATTATATAGTATGGTGGCCACACAATGTAGCATGGACTAGGTCCAATACATTTGTTATGCTTAAATAAGGCTCACTAGTTAGTTAGAAATGAATAAATGTAATATGACTTCATTAAAGAAGGTCCACTAAGTAGTCAAGATGTGGTTATGATTGGTAGATAAGCTCCAATATATGCACCATTAGGAGAAATCCATCGTTATTTATAGCTAACTCAAAAAATTTAATCATAACAGCCTCCTAACTACCTAGACTTTGTTTAATGAGGCCATACTACACTTACTCTATGCTAATTAACTAGTGAGCATTATTTAATCATAATAAACATAGTGGACCTATTCCATCTTACATTGAATGACAACCATACTACATCATCATCATCATCATCATCATTATTATTATTATTAATGGACTAAGTTAAGTAGTGGATAAATTCAACATCTTTATGTTCAAATTCTTTCCTAAATCCAATAAATTTTAAGATGAATTGGTCTACTTTTTAACTCACTAAATAACCCCATTGCTTTTAAATTTAAAATTAAGAATACATGTTCAAAATCCTCTATTTCATCTATTTTGTTGAAGATGGAGTTAGCTTATCTATTTTATGATTGACTATTATTGATTAATTGAATAAACATAGGTACCATTTAACCTCCACCCAGTGATCAAAATTGAAGGGTGAATCTTAATTTCAATTTGAAGGGCATATATTCTTCCATCCCTTTAAAGTTGAATGGTGATATAAATATATTTACTTTAATTGACAAGTATAAATTAACTAAACCCTTCAAAATAAATGCAAAAAACAAATATTGTCCTTCCAAATTTTTACAATCTTAAACAATTGAACACTCACTACATGAAAAAATGATAATTTTTCAATAAAACCTAAGAAATAAACAAAATTTTATTTGAAATTAGTAAAGTCCACAAAATTATTATTATTATACATAATTGAGCACGTTTCAAGAAAAATTAGAGAAAACATATTTTTCTTCAATACCTTTGATATTCTTTAAAAGTATTTGAGCTTATATAATTGAAAACATCAATCTATTTTCACAATGGAAGAAGCTTTCTAGTTTTCATTTGTTTCCATACATCATAAATATCATTCCAATCTACCTCATTTAGAGAATGGTGTGCACTAAGAAAGAGAAACATTAACGCATCTAATGTCTCCAATGAAAGTCTTGATCTATCATAATTGTTTGTCCTGTTTAACTTGAGAATCCTCTTTCACACACTATTGTACTTGCTAGAATAACAAGGATAGCTTGCCATAATCACATCAAATAGGGAAAGCCTTCAAACCATTCAGGTTCATCTCTACATAGATCCCATGCTCCAAACATATGCTTTTCAGGGTATGATTTATAAATAGTACAAATAAATTCATCCATTCCACCTAAATATTTAGCACTGTCCACAATATGTGAGTCCAACACTAAAGTTTTTACATAAGTATTTCAACTATTTTTTAGTTTGAGAGTCTGTATCATCCATTTCTTCATAATAAAGTCAAGGACTGAAAAATTCAGCAGCATTAAATATTGGTAGATCTTTCAACCTCCTATCTAGAAATTCAATCACCTTAATCACAAAACATTTTCCTAAAAGCATGCAATCATCTAGTTTCCTTGATCTTTGTATATTTGGCAAGCTTTTAAACCTTAACGGATTTAAATGTACCATACATGTGCTATCTTTTTTTTTCACATGAACCATACATGTGCTATCAACAAACTCAAGAGTTTCTCCTTGTGCTCTAATTAAAAAAGAGGATATATGCATTGCACCTACCCCAACTATGCCTCCCAAAAATTGTTTATGACACATGTTAATATCAACATCTAAAATAATGCTAATAAAGGTAATATCAACATGATCATCTTGGAACTTTTGATTCAACGTATTTAACTCAACGATAACATCTTGCAAACAAATGGATTCAAAATTTTACTTGAAATATTGTTTGCAACTCATACATATTTGTATTCCCTAACTCCAATCTTTTAACAAAACGAGCATGATTTTGAAGAGTATTTCCATGGTCTTCGCTCTAGAGAGCCACCTCATTTGATGAATTTGTAAAACCTATAACTTAGTGAGTTGAAATGACTCCATTAACTCTTTTAGTTCTCCATGTCTTTAAGTAGTTTTTTCAAGCCATGAATAAACTTTGTTTGAAAATTTATCAATAAACTGTAACTTTGAAAAATAAGATGAAACATCATTTGGTGCTAACACTTCTCTATGAACTATGCAATGGATATCTAATAAATGAGGAGCATCTCGATGTATTTGAAAGATAACTCCTCATGATAGCAACTTTGAAAAATAAGATGAAACATCATCTGCTGCTAACACTTCTCTATGAACTATGCAATGGATATCTAATAAATGAGGAGCATCTCAATGTATCTTAAAAGATAACTAATTATGGTAGATGTCTATTAAAACCAAATCCAACTAACTTTATCGAAGATAGATCCATCTTTATTAAAATAATTCTCATACATGGAGTAAATAGCTATTAACTCTCTTTTTTCTATATCAAACATTTTTAAAACAAACTAAAAATATATAATATCCATAATTTTCAAACCAATTTCAACTAGGGGATGGACGCCAATTGTGGTGCAGGGTCCACGCGAGCATGCCAACGGACACCCGGCAGTCCACGTTCGTTGTACGACAGGTGCCCATTCACTTCCAACGCGTGTCCAGCACATGAGTTGGGAACTTTTTAGGGTTTACGTGAGGTTTAGGGTTGGCATTTGCGCGTTTTGCCCATGCTGCTCTACCACCCTGTGCAATGTTGTTCGGGACCGGTGTGTGGCCGTTTCGGCACCCCGGTAGTGGTCCGCCGGGGCTCCATTGCCGGCGCAGGCTTGCGTCCATGGTTATCCACCTCGTTGCTGTCAGTGAAGCTGATGTGAACCCTTCGATGCGCGCCCTTGTCCCCATTTTGGTCGGCATTCCTCCTACTCCAGTTCAGTTCACATGGTTTGTAGAGTTGTTTGGATGGTGGTTTCGTTCGGTGGGCGCTCTCCTTGGTGCACCACTCTCCGTGTTGGCGATCCTGATCACGGAAATGTTCGCATCCTCCTGTGCCAGCTACGGGGTTGTGAAGGTTGGTGATGGCGGTTTCTTCCTTCAGCAGGCATACAGGTAGGGTTTCCTACCATCTTCTGAACAGTGTTTATAAACACTCCACCTCGCTTCAAGGATGTCGTTAACCCTTCAGCTCGTTTTCTCGGTGGTTGGATGTGTTTGCTTGTCTGTTTTGTGTTTGTCCCTCGGCTATGCGTATTCGATGGCCTTCGGTGTTTCCTACCAGCTTCTCCACAGTGTTTTTTAACACTTCCACAGTGTTTTTTAACACTTCACATCTCGTCATGGAAGTTTTCATTAACACTTTGGCTCGGGTAGGGTTGTCTCGGCTTTTCTGTGGTTTCTTGGGTTTGTCTGGCAGTTTGCAAGTGCAATTATGGGTTACTGTTAGATTAGTTTTTCGGACCCTGTCTGGTTATTGTTTTTATATGGTGGTGAAGCCCTGGCAAAATTGCAAATGTCTGGTTATAGTTTTTATATTATTATGTAAAGGTGTAAGCTAAAGTGAACCGCCTGCGATTGTGTAATGTGGTTCTGGTTGCTACTGAACTGAACGCTTTTTTCAAACCCCCCTTGGGTGTCTCTGGTTCTAAGGAAGCTGCTACGGTTCTGGCTATGCGTGCATGGTTGTAACTTGGGACAGGGTCCGAAAAACTGGTATAAACAGCTTGCCTCAATTGGCGTCCAGCAGTTTCTCTTTGGGTAATTATATGGTTGTTTACTTGTTCGTTGTTTAGGGTTGGCCTTGCAGGGTTTCGTATGGGATTCTTTGTTTTTCTGCAGCTTATATTGGGCGTTTTTGGGCACATATTTGGCGTTTTTCAGTTGCAGCTTATATCTGGCGTTTTTGGGCATATGCATTTTTGCAAATGTGGTGGTTGAGGGGTTTTTGGTTTTGGCATGGTATGCACAATTGGGTGGATGAATGATGTTTGCGTTTGGTTTTGGCAGACAAATATTGGGTGGATAAATGAATTTGATTCTGTTAATTTAGGTCATTTTGCTGCAGTAGGTTTCTGAATGATGTGGGAATGAAAATGTTGCCGATATGAAATTTATTGTGTAAGTTTGCTGGTTGAATTATGGATATGCTTACTGTAGGTTGAATTATGGATATGCTTATTGTGTAAGTTTGCTGGTTGAATTATTGTGTAAGTTTGCTGGTTGAATTATTGTGTAAGTTTGCTGGTTGAATTATTGTGTAAGTTTGCTTGCCGATATGAAAAATTTGCAGTGTAGGTTTTAGGTTTTGATATTCATCTTTATTTCCCTTTACTGTTTGAGGCTGCAAAAGAGGTAAAGGCTGCAATAAGACTTAAGCAACCTTGCATATTTCCCTTGCTTTTGTTGTATTCTTATTTATGAATGAGTTGTTTACATTAAGGTTGATAGTTGGCTACATAATTGCTTGAGACATATTTTTTATTCAATTTTGGTTATAAGGGTCATTGTGAATTTATTGGGTACAAGGGTTGAATTGTGCTTCAATTTGCAAAGGTTCCCTTCGAATTAGGACCACCATATATTCAAGAATAGGTTTTGGCCCAACCATTGGGAATTATGGGAACTGTATGCAACCACACTCGTCTTAGTCGATGTCCTTTATGTAGGCTTATGCTTCAGAGGAAATTGCAATGGTTGGTTGGTTGAACGCTGGTTCAATTATGGTTATGCTCGCTGTAATATATAGTGTGAATGTTTGTTGGTTGAATGCTGGTTCAATTATGGCTCAATTATGATTTTGGTTATGTTTCTGGGAATTAGGCAGCAGTATGTTTTTAAACTTGACATTCATCTTTATATTACTGTTTGAGGCTGCAAAATAAGCAGAGTATGTGGATATTCAGTTTGGCATGGCCCCTCGTGGATATGAAAATGTTGTGGATTTGAAATATAGTGTGAATGTTGGTTTAAAGCTGGTTCAATTATGGTTATGCTCGCCGTAATATATAGTGTGAATGTTTGTTGGTTGAATGCTAGTTCAATTATGGCTCAATTATGATTTTGGTTATGTTTCTGGGAATTAGGCAGCAGTATGTTTTTGAACTTGACATCCATCTTTATATTACTGTTTGAGGCTACAAGATAAGCAGAGTATGTGGATATTCGGTTTGGCATGGCCCCTCGTGGATATGAAAATGTTGTGGATTTGAAATATAGTGTGAATGTTGGTTTAAAGCTGGTTCAATTATGGTTATGCTCGCTGTAATATATAGTGTGAATGTTTGTTGGTTGAATGCTGGTTCAATTATGGCTCAATTATGATTTTGGTTATGTTTCTGGGAATTAGGCAGCAGTATGTTTTTGAACTTGACATCCATCTTTATATTACTGTTTGAGGCTACAAGATAAGGAGAGTATGTGGATATTCGGTATGGCATGGCCCCTTGTGGATATGAAAATGTTGTGGATTTGAAATATAGTGTGAATGTTGGTTTAAAGCTGGTTCAATTATGGTTATGCTCGCCGTAATATATAGTGTGAATGTTTGTTGGTTGAATGTTGGTTCAATTATGTATCAATTATGATTTTGGTTATGTTTCTGGGAATTAGGCAGTAGTATGTTTTTGAACTTGACATTCATCTTTATATTACTGTTTGAGGCTGCAAAATAGGTAGATATTTTAGTGAATATTTATGATTTTTGAGTGACTGTTATGGGAGGGACACCAATTGTGGTGCGGGGTCCACGCAAGCACGCCAACGGACACCCGGCAGTCCACGTTCGCTGTATGACAGGTGCCCATTCCCTTCCGACTCGTGTCCAGCACATGAGTTGGGAACTTTTTAGGGTTTACGTGAGGTTTAGGGTTGGCATTTTCACGTTTTGCCTGGGCTGCTCTACCACCCTGTGCAATGTTATCCACCTCGGTGCTGTTTCCCATAGTAAGTAGAATGGCATTATTAGACCATATATGACCTACTATTTTGGCATTATTAGACTTGAATCTACAATGAAATTTTTTTAGACAAAGTAGAATGATGTATGCTCATGTTGTATATCTACTTAAATGGTATATGAGTATAGAGAATTTGACCCAACTTCTCCATTAGACCTTACTTTGTGCTCTCCACAATGTCAAGTTGTGTGTAACACCAACCTCAATGCTTATGGTTAACTTCCTTGTTTATGGAAAAAAACATAAATAAATAAGAACTGCTCATTTATAATTAAACAACTGCACTTTATAGCAATAGTACTGAAATACAAATACAATAACTCTATCTGAAGTAGATGTTGAAACAATGCCTCTGTCTGAAAGTAGAAGTCAAAAAGAAAATGCCTTGATCACAAACTACCATTTGGTTGGTCTATACACCGTCTCTGTCTGAAGTAGAAGTCAAAACAATGCCTCTGCTTGCAGTAGATGTCAATGACTGGGATTTAGGTTATATCAAGCCCTCACCATGCTTGATTGGGGCTGCACAAAAAGAAAATGCCTTGATCACAAACTACCATTTGGTTGGTCTATACACCGCCTCTGTCTAAAGTAGAAGTCAAAACAATGCCTTTGCTTGCAGTAGATGTCAATGACTGGGATTTAGGTTATATCAAGCCCTCACCATGCTTGATTGGGGCTGCACAAAAAGAAAATAAATTGATCACAGAATACCATTTGGTTGGTCCATACACCTTCTACCCTATTCTTCAAGAGGTTCGTCACCTCCCACATCATTTTCTGTAGGGTTTCCAGCTTGAGACAAGTGCGGTGATCTTACCGAGCATGTTTGATTAGGAAGGGTGGGGTTGGTGGAAACAGATTGAGGCCAATTTACTCCTTGCAACCAAGGAGGAATTGAATAGCCATAGGCCTGACTTGTGCATGGGACCCCTGGAATATTTGCTAGTGTTCGATAAGCTAACATAGGATGGGACCCTGCAGTAGTAGGAATAGAGCTGGGGTGTAAACCTGCAGGATTATAGCGGGGTATCTGAATGTTAATAAGATCCTGGTAGAATCGTGCACTACTTGCAAACGCTTCTAATGATCCTTCCATCATGTTCCTTTCACTGGTTGTTCTTAGAGTATCAGCCATCACATTCCTTTCCTCCATTTGTGATGCACTATTTTGGTGCATCTGTTGCACCTTCCTCGCTTCCTTTGCTTGCCTTGCCAACTGCTTCTGGTGCGCTTTTTCTTGTCGATTAACCTCTCTTGCAATCCTTTCCTGTGCCCGCTGTCCAGCTGCAATCATCCTTGCTTCCTTCTTTTCCTTTGCAAGATCTTTCTTCCTTTGTTTTAATTCTTGCAAATCTTTCTTCTTTCGTTCAGATTCAACCAAGAGGCTCATGTACTCTTCTGAAGTGAGCAGTTGTGAACTCTGACCCAATCAGAGAATGTCTGTCTGTCCTTCCCTTCCTTGCGTTGACACTCTCTCCATTGGAAACTTTAGGAATCTGCCAAGCCTTGGTGTGTTCCCTGGCAATGGTTCTTCAGTTATGAGAGGTTCTTCTGCTGCGGTATATTCTTCAGCTGCATCCTCGTTGTCTATGCTAGGATATGCTACCAACCCACCATCAACATAAAAACGGACAATCTCATTTGGCTGCGAAGGCATATTCATGCTTTCATCACTGGTGGAATCACCAATGTGTCTGTTCAAGTTCATCATGGCCTCTGCCATCCATGATGGTTGAGATACTTGGGTTGGCATTGACAATGTGTGATTGGGGCTGCTTGGACTACGACAACCATCGACCACATTTATATTTGCCCCATAATCCACTTGTGTGCTGGCTGGACCACCTAAACCCATGTTATCTTCTGCTGCATCATCATCGAATTGTGTATCATAGACCTATTCATCATGGTCAGAAGCACCAACTCCTTCGCAATTTCCTTGAGAAAGGGACATGATGTTGTCCACAACATCTGCCTCTTGCTGGCCATCCAATTGGTCTTCGACATCCTCAAGATCTTCGCCAGCTTCTTGGCCATCCACATCAAATGCTTGGCTACACTGAGTGTCATGCATAAGAGCATCATAATTCAATGGCCAGATACCTGTTCGCCTAAAGCCAGCCTTGATATTGGAGGGTGTGAGAGCCCTTTTGAAAGCCTTGCTTGCAAGCTCAGCTAACTCAAACCTCTTTACCTCTACCCTTGGGTTATGAGCCATCCATGCAGCACGTTCCGACCTGAAATAAGCCTTGAAAGGCCCAAACACACTCACATCCAGGGGCTGCAACCTGTGAGTGGTGTGAGCAGGAAGTGTTAACAAGTCAATTCCCAACCTGTTTGCCTCCTCGATGGTTTGCACAACAATGTGGCTGCCATGGCCATCTAAAACCAACAGGTGTCTGTTTTCAGGCGAGACACCGCCTGGTACGGATGTTGCAAAGTGGAAAAGCCAATTCAGGAAAAGTTCTTTAGTCATCCATGCATGGGGATGTGCAGCCATGCACGCCCCAGGTTCACAGTTTTGGATATAGTTTTGCAGCCGATTTTTGCCCTTGAACAAATAAAACCCTGGGATTGCTGAGCCAATTGCATTCACACATGATAGAATGGTTATCCACTCCCTGCTCTTGGGCAGAATCTTCGGCACATTCCTGCTCCCTCTCTTTGCAATGACTCACATGCCACAATTCCTTCCTGCCTGTAACCCTGTCTCGTCGCAGTTCCAAATATGGTATGCACTGTAAGAGTGTTTCTCATATGCAGAAGAAAGAGTGTCATAGAACTTGGAAACAACTGTGGGGCGTAGATTCAATGCCCTATCTCTGTCCAAACCCTCTGCAGTTCGTACCACTAGCTCTGGATGCCTTTTTTTGAAACCAGCCCACCAAGACTTACCTGGGAACCCATCTTTGAATGGGTTTGGCCTCCCCTGACAAATTTGAGCAACAGTTGATTTCAGTTGTATCAACTCTAGCCCATGTCCCAATTCGGCCATCTCCTTGCACCACACCACTACCTCCTCCTCCTCTTGTTCAGTCATGACTGTAAGAGGGCCTCTCCTCTTGGTATGGGTCAGGCCATTTATCCAGTAATGGATTGACGTGGATGCAATCCCATGTTTTTTGGCCGCTGCTCTAACAGAAAACCCCTTGAATTCGACATTGTCAATTGCAGCCAGCATGTCTTCTTTGGTCCATCCTCTAATTGCACTGATTTTCTTCGTTGAAATGGCACCTTGCACTGTGGAAGATGGTGGGAGAATGGGCGATGCTGGAACTGTTGGTGGCGATGGCTCTGTCATTGATGGTGGAACCACAACATCTACATCTTCCACAGGACCATTCTCATAATTTGATGTAACAATGTTGTCATTTGGAACACGGGCCCTTTCCTCATCCGATGATGTGCATTGTATCTGGGTACCCCGCTTCCTTGTGTTCCTTGTGCGACGTGCAATATTGACTCTTGACATGGCTATGAGAATCTGCAACATTCAGATAAATAACATGTGAGTACTATAGATCCTTATGCAATGGAATTACAAACAAATCCACAAAATTGCTCATGTTTAAGATTTCAATGCTGAATGAAATTCTTACACTCATCTGGGGATTCCATTTTTTTAGGGAAGCATGCTTTGAAAGATTGGAGAAATGTGATTGATCAAATGAGAACAAAGATGGAATATTGAGTAACGCAATGGTTGAGTCTGGTATGGAGTTTTGGTGGTTTTAATAATTTTCAATTTGTCAATTGCTTAACAATGGAGGTTTGAAAATTGAGAAAATGTGGACTTGTTAAAGAGAAGTGAGTAACACTACTATCACACTGCTATCATGTCTGTATGTTGATTGTGGCCATTTTAATGTTTGCTTGGCTGGTATTGAAATGTTCATATGAATATAGCTTCTCCCAGTGTTAACTCACCCCTGCTTTGCTCGCCTGAGGCTCTTAATATACTGCCCGTGATCTCATTTTTTAGCTACTGAACTATTCATAGATGTCACTGAACTATTAATTATAAGAGTTTGATCATCAATTGCTCTGATGCTTTCACTCTTTCCATAGTCTATTTTGGTTTTATTGCACTTATTGCCATGATACTATTGTTGACAAAAGCTTTGAGATTATGTAAACTATACTGCTTCGAAAGTCAGGATGTCAATGGAACTGTACAAAAGCATAGAGATTATGTAAATAATTTTCATATTGTTATGGATATTAAAAGTAATTGAAATAGTTTTCATGTTCCTTTCAACAAGTAGGTTACTGCACATAGCTGTCACATAGTGCACACACTGCTGGGCTGTTGATGTATGGCTGACACTGTGCACACAACCTTTGGGCTGTTGATGGATGGTTGAGTCTTGGCTGATAAATGCACTGCTTGGCTGATAAACGCACTGCTTGGCTGAGTCCTGGCTGATACATGCACGCATTGCTGGGCTGTTGATGAATTGAATGGATGCAAATGGTTTCAATTGTGTGCAAAGAGGTTGGTTTATAGTTTTTTATGTTGAAAAAGATTGCATAGGGGAAATGACATGGATTGAAGGGTTAATTCTGGGAATGGGAGGCTGGGATTGATTTGGCACCGATCCAATGGCTAGAGATTTGGGTTTGCATGATCCATGTGCTCTTTGCTGCTGGACAACTGCTTGGGTTCAGTGCAATGCTTGATTTGATGTTCAGATTAATGGATGAAATGAATTTTTTTATTTGCAGAGTTTATGGCATTCGTAGAGGATGGCAGTTCGAATTCTATGAGGGCATTCGTAGAGGACGGCAGTTGGAATTCTGTTTGCTGATCTAATGGTTTAATGGATTTTTAAGATTTTTTTATTTGTAGAGTTTAATGCATTTTTGCTTTTGGGCATTCGTAGAGGTTGGCAGCTCCTTTGGATTTCATGAATTTTAATGGGTGATTTGATTTTTTCAGTGGGTTGGGGCATTTATTGAGGTTGCATGTGTGAGTTGTTGAATAAATCTGTACCAGATGCTGACCCTCCTTTCCACTTGCAGTGTGCAGGTGGTAATGGGTGATGGAACACTGGATCCTGCTGCTTGATTGTTGCTTCTCCAGTTGTGGTTCATGAGGGCTGATGTGATGCCCAGGATGTACTTAGTAGATTGAGTATGAGAGGGTTTTTTTATGTTTAATTTGTAATTAATGACAAGACAGAGTGGATTCTCAATTGGACTGGATGGTTTTTAATGTTGGCATTAAATGGACTAATACTGTGAGCTGGGTCCCAATCAGTTTTTACTCTTATTTTGGACTTAATATAATATATATATGTGCAAAAATAAGTTGTTTAATGTTTTTTAATCTGCTTTGTCATGTGCAAGATTTGGGTGGTTGATGTGACGGGAACCATAACCACTACTGGTTCCCGCACAACAATAAGAACCTCTCCCCTAACTTCATCGAAAATAGATCCATCTTTATTAGAATAATTCTCATGGAGTGAGCTATTAGCTCTTTTTTTTATATGTCAAACATTTTTTAAAACAAACCAAAAGTATATAATATTCATAATTTTCCAAAGAATATGACTTTTTTAAATGATAAGTATATATTCATGAATTTGACCAACATACATTGTATGTGTTAACACCATTATGAAAAGAATTAATGTCCCCAACAACTTTGGTTTTTTAACTGAATGTCTCCAACCACTCTAACTTTGACTTCAAAGTGACTATGAATCATTATGGTGTATGTATATATCACGCCTTAAATGCCTCCGTCGACAAAATGATGATTTTCAACAGACATTGACTGCTACGGTCTAATTATTAATTGTTAGAAACAAAAACCATACTAGGGCAGTCAAAGTACCGTGTGACGTGTCACACACAATTCCAGCCGTTGATATGCCTGAAACGACAACTCCGAACTGTCAACGTCCAATCAAATAAATAGAATAAAAAATGATTATTGGAATTTGGAATCCAGAAAAGCGTGGACAGCATATCTGATTTTGGCATATACCCTCAACTAAATACGGCGGCCATATCTTTTTGTCTGTTTGACCGTACATTCGTGACTCATCAAACACCCAAGCGAACGAACTTGACAGCCTGTCAGCCAGCCGTGGGTCCCGCTCTCGTCAGAGACACCAGAAAAATAAGACGGCGATTCTCGGTTATTTTTAATTTTTTTTTTATTAATGTTGTTTTTTCTAACACTATAAAATTACACTTGGAAAAGATTATATTAAAAACCCAGAAATATAATTTATTAAAAATCCAGAAATATAACACCATAAAATTACACTTGGAAAAGATTATATTAAAAATCCAGAAATATAATTGAGAAAAAATACAAAACCTCAAACTTTATAATAATTTCAATAATTAAAGTTATTCGCATAAGAATTGCCTAGAAATATGAATTGATTAAATGTTTGTAGCGTGAGATCACTTAAATTATTTAATTCCATGATTCACAATTATCGGCCTTGGATTGCGAGAATAAAGCAAGCAGGTGGTACCGTGGTAATGAGTTGAAGTGCACAGACACACGCAAGCAATCCAATTTATTATCACTAATCATGACAACATGCGGGAGAGGTAGCAACTTGGGACAATGGGAAGCGTGTCTTCAACTATTTTTGTTTTTTTTAATAAATGGTTTTGATATGTGTTACATTTTCATTGGAGCATAAATTTTGATTTGATTAATTTTATTATTTATTGGATTAATGAAAAATAAAAATAAAAATACTGGTTAGTTTAGTTATATTAACAATAGGTGTTTATATCTTAGAATTTGGAGTGGACTACCATCTATATTTTTCCTAGATTGGAGGAGGATGGAACAAGTGTATTGTCCACATTATATAACTGGTAGCTGATGGATGTATAACTCGTAGCTCAATGATGCATAGATAACAAGTACTGACAGCCAACCCATTTAACTAAAGAAGGTAACCGATAGCTAAAGCATAGACAACAAGTTATTACAATTAAGCATGAAAAACAAGTAACAGATAACTTGTTTATGGCACTTAACTTGTGACCTATTGGTGTTCATCGGCCATAAGTTAAGTGGTTGTGCTAGTTACAAATAGTATTGTGTTAAGAATTATGGAATGTGAATAGATAGATCGATGCGTTTATGTGGACACTCCACCCATCTTCAAGATCACAAGAAGCTTTTACAAACAATATTTTTTACTAACCTTTCATTTCATTGTATCACTAGATGCAAAGGACTCTGACTACTTCTGCATGGAACCCATTGCCCATGCAATTGTTGTGCAACTCGATTTAAAAGGACTACTGACTACTTTTGCGGAGAACCAATCGCTCACGCAATTGAATTGCTATATAACCCAATGCAAAGGACGGGGAACCCATCGTCCACATAATTGCCTCCTTCTAACTAGCCACAAAATGGTCTTTCTGCACTCGAAAGGCAACGTATGCAGCAAACCAAACTATTTTCCATAAGAAATCTATGATTCACCACGATTTTTTGTGCAACTTTCAGGTTTTGATTATTTCGCTACATTTAATGGTTGTAAATGCAAATTCAGAGCATCAGTTTATTCAAGAGATATGGCATCTTCTAATGTTTAAAGCTTCGTATGGTTTTCTAGTTCTAATGGATGCATTGCTTGTTGCATCTTTGTTACAATGAAATTGCGAGAGTTGTGGCAAAGAGGGTTTCCAACATGTAACAATATCTTCACCATTTACTCTAGCATCTATTTTGTTGTTTCAACTTACAGTAGCTTGTAGTAGCGTGGAATAGTAGCCTATGTTTTATTCTCTATGATAAATTTTCTTTTGAATTCCGAAATTGTTATGAGGTCAATAAATTTATCTCGTTTTGGCCTTAAAAGCTTATGTAAATTTTGTGCGAATAAATTTATTTTTGTGGGTGTGATAAAAATTTTCCATGTTCTTTTGTGGGTATGATGGAATGAGTTTTTAAGTTGGATCAATCTTCTAGTAGGGCAGTCTTAGCTCTTCAGCTCACATAATTTGTGTAGTGGGTATCCGTGGATCGAGGCCAGTAAAATTTTGGTGTAAATTTGTAGCTGGGCAGTGGGTATATTATTTACATTCAATTTAAACCTTCAAAGTCGACACTCTACACTTCAATAAAAATCTTTCGTGAGGTTTGTAAAGGTCTCCTTCTTCCGTTTTAGTTCCTATGAAACTAGATATCCAAACCCCCTACCCAAGGATCAATATACCCAGTCTAGCTTGCTAGTTTTTTCCTATTAACCATTAAACATGATCATCGATGAGCAAGAGCCTCCACTAAGGATTTCCTTTTAGAATGATTTATGTTTATGCACTTCTAGACTAACTGGCTTAGTGTACTTTTTCCATGGCATTCTACAACGGTACCGCTGAGGTGAGTTAGACAACTCATTGCCTTGGGTGCCAGATATTTTGAGAATGTGCAAACGTCTTTTAGTTCCCACCCCTCTTTCTTTGGTTGGAAGAATTGTGTTAAGAATTTTTTCCACTTGACAAGGGTTATAATTTATTTTATTTATTTATTTTAAAATATTTAATTTTGCATGGATGATGAGGTTCCCCACACCTTAGGGATGGGATGGGGTAGTCATTTCCAACTTACATAAAAGAGAACATGCAAGCTCACACACAATGTGGCTTTGGGTGCCTTGTAGCTAAATCTGCAAACCTTGTTCCATGGCTTTGAGTGCTTTGTAGCTAGATCTACATGCCTTGGAACATCATCTAGAGCAAAATAGCGACGTTTTGAAACTCCACCATAAGGATGGGTAGGTACATCCATATAGAAGGATGGACACATATCGAATGGAAACCCTTTCATCCTTGGCCACCTTATCCAATCTAAACATAACCCATGAACACCTTTTGAGGGGGTATCCAGATGAAATTTATTTGATTTGATTTCCTTTTTGTTCAAAGTTTTGGAGGTCTTGGGATTTACTTCCTACCATATTGAGGAGGAATTTGATTGCTTGGTTTGTTGTTCTTTTTTCCGGAGAATAGGAAACCATCTAATTTTGTTGTTGCAGTTATGGGCCCAAGTTTTCCAAATTTCCCGCCTAGAAGCAAACCTTACAATCATAACATATATTCTAGTATCCATGCATTTTCTGCCATGAGTTATCCAACAAATTTGAGTGGATTGAAGGTCGACGATGATTTGTCTAGGTGTGTTCTTTCTATTTTGATATTTGATGATATCAAATGCAAATCTAAATAGTTTTCAACCTATGAAAATATCGGTTAGGGATTAGGGGTTAATTTTTGCATTTTTTTTCATACAAAGAAATTCATCTATTTTCAAAACTTGATGTGAATTCTATTGTATACACTCTCAAAACAACAACCTTTCACCGAACTTCCCAACTCTTGGAAAAGAATTGGTTCGGGTGTCCTTGAGCAACAACAGGTTCAACAGGTGCATTCCCAATTATCTTAAAACATTGGATCAATTACAACATCTTGATATCTCATTCAATGCTCTAACTGGGTTACCTCTAAGTCCCCTAGGGTTACAAGAAGTTATTGTGGCTTCCAGTTGAGCTACCCTCCATTAGGATATTATGGGGAAGAGGGAGGATCGTGCAAGGCTTTCCTTGGAAAAAAAAGTTGGGATATTTAGTCTATTATGTTTTCTCTTTGTTTCTTTTGTTCACCTACCTTACATCTTCTCTCCAACTACGTTACATATTGTACTGTTCAGATTGTAGCGGCAAAAAGGAGGAAACAGAGACAACCTTTTGGAAGGATTGAAGTTTTTAGAATTGAAGGACAATAAAAACTAGCCGATCAGTCCAAGAATTTGGAGCAAATAATTCATGAGGTGGAAACAAACAGATTTTTGTCTAGAGATACTAAATACATACAAAGGGTATTTTTTTCTTTCGCCGAATTTGTCAAACTGGAGAAAAAAGAGTGTTTTATGAGATGTGCTAAATTTAGCAAGCATTTATGGAGTCAAGAGATTAGAGGTATGAACTTCATTGATTCTTAGGTGGTGGAGATATAATGTAGTGTTTTCCTACAATACATTATTGAAGCCTGATGTTCTTATTTATTTCTTAGCATACATGAAATATACAAATAACGATAAACATTTGATTAATTGTAGATTTTGTTTCATGAAGGTGCTTGTGCAATATTTATGCTCTCTCCTTGTCTCACAATTGTGGACAATTGAGGAAATTGAAGATGAAATATCAGAACATTGGAATGAACTCTTGGAGCTTGCAAAAGAGATTTTAAAGGTCATTTTCTCAATTGTGTACACTGCACTTGATGCGTCTAATAAGAAACGACTTGGTTTCTTATATGAAATTTTGTATGCCCACCACATTCATATAAAACAAAGTTTTGGGCCAGAATGTGTATCAAATGTTGGTGATACAAATTTTTTGACTTGTCTTAGAAATGATCTCTTGAATTTCCTTACAATAATGATTATTACAGGTTGTTCCTTCATAGATGTTTTTCAAATTTTCTTTCAGGGAAGAGAAAACACCATCTCGGATAGTAGAGTAAAATCTGATGATCATATGGTATAATTCATTAGGAAGCAACATATAAATTCAAGGAAAAACTTCGAGGTATTAGAAATAAAGATGTTAATACCCTTCAAGATATTCAGGAAGCATATGTAACTTGTTTTGATACTATTTTGGGGGAGATACATTCCTTGGTTTTCAAAGATTCAACAATTGAAATCAACAAGCTTAGAACCAGACATTTATGCAATATCATGTCATCGCTTGCTTGTATCTCTTATGGGGATGATGAAGTCAATGCTTTTGAGCCAACACAACCAGATTTTGTTATCTTGCAAAGGGTAAGACAAGTAGTTTGGTCAAAGTTGAGTATATTTGTTGAAGATATGTATTTGCCTAATCAAGTTTGAGTTTATTCCTTGGAACTTCTATAGTGTGTTCCAGGAAGAGGGTGTATACAATATTTTGATATACATGACCATTCTTTATTACCCTAGGGTAGATGGGATGCCTTCCATTATTTGGATGTGGATAATCATTTGAGGAGAGAGAACACATCAAATGTTTATGGGTTCAAAATTGTTTTGGTTTCCCTGAAGTCAACAGAGTTGATATTTGGTCTCTAGCAAGATGTAGAAGTAAATGGAAAGGATTTGGTGACATTTGAATTAGCAGTATCAATGCTTTGTTCATTAGTTGTTCATGTTGTATCTAAGCCACACTTATCAACATTAAAATCTCTTCTCAAAGAGTGGGAAATATTGTTTGAGGCTTAGGATCTAGGAACTGAAAATAATAATACATAAGAGGCAACCGAAGGACATGGTGATTGGAACGAGGAAGTTGAGTGGGATGATGGATGGGAGGCATTTCATGAACCAAACTTAGCAGAGACAGGTGAGGAAACCAATGGAGTTTCCTATGTTTGTACATTTCATATTTGTTGGATGATAATTCTTGAGCAACTCATTGAATTGTGCCAATTAGAAGAGGTCTTGCGAATACTAGATGAAACATCCTCGAACAAAAGTATAGTGTTTATTACTGAGGATGAGGCATGGATTTTAACTTCAATGTTAGTTATAAAATACAACTTGTTGTGGGATTGAAAAGTTTCTTGCTATTTCCATATGATTCCCTTTGGTTTGAATCATTGAAGATAATTGAGAATAAACTAAAGTAGACCAACATATTTGACATGAAGGAACAAGAGAATAATGTTAATGATGCATTCGATGATGGGAGTAATTTGGGTTTTTTTCCATCCCTTGTTAATAATCCTGCATTTGCTACTATTTTCTCCAGTATTTGTAATGTGTTGGTTCGAATAGCACACTTGCTGCAAGAAAACCATTTATGTATACAAAGGAATGAAGGCCAAGCTTGCATTTCAAGAAAATATCAACAAATACCCATTTTATTTGGTAGTGCGACGCTCCCTTATTTTATTGTAGAACTTGCAAGGGAAAAGCATTATTTTCTTGCAGAGGCATTGGTTTTTTAGTTCATGCATGTACATACTATATGTTCTAGGACATCCATTAATATTATTATTTATTGTCTCCTAAAGTAATTTAAATCATATTAACTAAGTAACATTATATAATATAGGTATAAATTAATTAATATTGAATGCTATTTAATATATAGTTATAATATTTTTGTTTTTATTTTCTACAAGGAAATGCTTAAATTGCCAGCTACTCTTGTTTTTTAAGCATCAAGCCAAACAATTTTACTAAAAAATGTTAATCATGATGCTTTAATAATTGATGAAGGCAATTTGGTTTCTAGATTTGAAGTACTAAGAACAATTAAAATTCCAACACGTTTTTAAGAAGATCCTTCCACTTTGTTAATGCATAGGATGGAACCCCACATGAACACATTTTTAATAGAATCCTTACACTTTGTTAATGCATAGGATGAAACCCCACATGAACATGGGAACACCTTGTAATACTTATAGGGGAACCCTGTACCTAAGACGAGTAGATTAATAATTTGAGAGATCCCTCCCCTTATGATTTTTGAAAATGCCCTTTAATAGTGATTGTTTATTTATTGTACAATTAAAAAAGAAGGCAATTCTCAGTCCTGATCCATGTAAATGCTATTATGTGAAACTAGAGTGTGAAAATGGACGAAGTTAACCATATATTAAACCACAAATATAAACGATTATATCCATTCATTAACCCATATATAATCAAAGTTAAAAGCGCAATGAACGAGATGTAATGTCTATAATTAATAATGTAAGCTCAATTGACATGAAGCTAGTAGCTCTCAAGTTTTTAATAAAGCTATAAAATAAGTGTAAAGCCTACAACACAATTAAATAAACAATGCGAGTGGAATATTCAACTAAAGAATGATATAAAACCGATCATTTCTTCACATTGAGGAAAACACTGATTGGAAACAATCCCGAGTTTTATTAATGAAGAACTAGTACAACCAAATATCTAATAAAGCTAACAATCGGTTTCGCTTCTTGCAAGCAAGATGTATCCAAAATGCTTCTTATAACATATCAAGGTCCAAATAACTAAGTGAGACCTTAGATAGTGAGGAGTTGCAACCAAGCCCACACTCAAATTGAATGGAAGGAATCCACATTCATGAGAGGATTAGTCTTGATAAATATTACAGGTAAATTGAATGAAATGAAGTAGATAAATTACACTATACCTTATGAGGAAAGCATACCATCTCTCACCCTTAATGCAAGACTATAAACTATATATTCCTGCCATCACTAGAATTGTTAGGTAATTGAAAGGGTTGAGAAAGAATTTAGAGAAAATAGAAACAATATAGATTGTACCCCAACTCCCATATCTTCAATCTTCCTTTATAGAAGCTCATGCATGCAGATGAGGAGTCACGAGTGCTTATTGGTTTTCTTCTAATTGATTTTTTTAAAGGAATTAAACTTGAAATTGTGGGAATTTGGAAGGCCATAATGGTCAAAATAAATAACGTGTCAGGTCACATGTAGGGTCTCTCAACTAATGTGCATTGTAAATTTTAACACATCCATGGATTGCAAAAACAACTCATATAATTAATGTATGTAATTAATATTTGGAATCATGATGGTTTAAGCACAAGATTATATGTATAGTCATTACAACTTCCATGCAATTGCCACATAACTATCACATAATTATTCAAGTCATGCAACTACACATTATCATGTAACTTATCAAGTTCAAAATTTGAAGTCAAGTGAGACTCTAATTTGCATCATATACTAGTCAATAGTAATGACTGCGTCCTCATTGAGGATGTACCACCTTGTTTCGATTAGGACAAACTTGTTTAGTTCATAGAATGATCCATATGGCACAATGATCTCATCTTACTCCGGCACATCGATCTCAGAAAGGGGAAATGTTTTGGTAATCTTGGGCTATCCTCACCCCTCTCTTGGCTTTTGCACATACAATGGTGGAACCATAAGCTTGTCCAGCTACAATTGTATTCACAATTCACTCCACAATGAACATGAATAAACTTATGACTAAAAAAAATTAGTTATTTATAATTTAGTTATTTATTAGTTTTTCTAATTCATCAACTTGGTATATTTAGTAGTTTTTTTAGTCACTGATTGTTGTTAACTGGTCGTTTATTTAATAGTTTTAGTCATTGATTTTCGTCAACAAGTAATATATTTAGTCATTTTAATCATTAATTACCTCCAATTGGTAGTATATTTAGTCATTTTATTCATTAATTGTCGTCAATTGATCGTATATTTAATCATTTTTTTACTAATTTCCATCAATTGGTAGTATATTTCGAAAATACATTGCAATATCATTTATTAATTTATGGTAGGGCACGAAGGAATCGAACCAACAAATTTCTACCTGTAAGGTAGGTGCTCTTCCATTGAGCTAGCACCCTTTAAGAATTATGGAGAGGATCAATATTAACACCCATATTTCATCATTTGTAATTCTATCTAATAATGATTTATCATTTGTCAGGTAAGCCAGTGTCTAGTAGTAAATATATTTCCATTTAGGATAGTAGGATCAAATGGACTTCCATTGGAAAAAAATGGACGCCCCTGCAATTATAGCTTCATTGTAAGTCCTAATGCCATCATTTATTACACTTAATATCAATGAAAATGAATATCCATGAAACCTTCATTCTTGATAAGATAACACATTAAAAATATCAAAACTACTTTACTCCAAGTATATGCCTCTTCCGCAATGCAATCTAACTGATTAGTTGGATTTGAGAGAGCTAGAATGACAAGTTTCAACAAAGCCCTAGTTCAATATAAGCAACATTGACCTTCCTCAATCACCAATTTGATTTCCTAGTGTGTCCTAAGAACATATTTAATTTGATTTCCTAGTGTGTCCTAAAAACATATTTAAGTGAAAACGTAAAGTACAAATGGCTGAAAGGATTATGCTCAAATATAGTCACCTTCTAAGAAATTATATGGAGCACTCTATATTGTCAGCAAGATTACACTAATAGTACATATAAAATCATGGATACTAGGGAATATCAAACCATGGGTGGTCATTCATAACACATAGTGTACTGGTAAGAAAAACTGTTTCAAAAATGTTGTTCATGCATCACATAGGCAAAATTGGTAAATATGGTTTGTTCCACCCTAACGGCCACCGAGTTTCCAACTAGTCATTTTGGAAATGGTATTTCTAAACAACTAAGCGGTACGAAGGAACCTTCACTAGCTATGTGAAGGGTGGTTAAATATGAACCATTTCAGCTATAGCCTAGTAAGTGTATATATAAAAGTGTGTATTTATGGTGAATTTTATATTTATGTGTGTTGAGGGTAAATAATAAAAGCAGTGAGCTGCAATTGTGTACATTTTATATTTTTTTCTCTCAAATGTCCATTGTAGCTGCACTTAAATACTCATAGATTATAATGAGTGTAAGGTTGAAATGAGTGTAGATATTAGGATTTAGTTGCAGTTTGAATTGAATGTGTTTGCACATAAGAAGTTCGGAGCTCTGTTTAATGAAAAAATATGTTTGACATGTTGAAGCTGTTTGAGGAAGACATGTTTGAAATGTGGAAGAAGACTACCTTTTACCTCCAAGTATTAAGAGCCATATTGCGTGCATGGAGGTTTTGCTTAGGTGAAATTTTGAATTATGATTAAACTATATAATTTGCTTAAACCTTTAGAAAATACATTTGTACATCACATGTTAGCATTTGTCGATAAGTTTTTATGAGTACAAGAAAAATATTAATACTATGAGTAATTCTTAAAAAAGGCCTTCTTCATTTTTATAGAGGCAGTTCTCCCTTTTAAAATCTTTAAGAGAAATGAAATAATCTTTATACATAAAGAAATATTAGTTAATAAACATCCATACAACTCAATAAACATCCATCAAATATCTTCAATCTTCATTATGAGATAATCATTCAAACACAAATGGCTAGTTTTTTTAACTAATCTAAAGTATAGAACATGGATTTTATAAATAAAATATTTCTCCAATTCAAATAACCTCATCTCCAATGTTTGGAATGTAAGTGACAACATCACCCAAGAAATAGTAAAAAAAAGAAAAAAATAGAAAATAGATTTTATAAATAAAATATTTCTCCAATTTAAATAACCTCATCTCCAATGTTTGGAATGTAAGTAACAATATCACCCAAGAAATGGTAAAGAAAAGAAAAAAAAATGGATGAATGGTTCATAAAAAATTTAAAGGGTTAAAGTTTTATGTATCAAAAGTGTTTGAAAATATCTTAGATTCAAAACTTCGCTTAAAGACAAAAACCATAAAAACATTGAAAACTAGGATAGCTCTTTGAGAGAGTTTATCAAAATATAAAATGTGATTCTAAAGAGGGTCATTTTAATAATTTGAAATAGTGTAGAAATGAAAACATTAAGCTTAGTTAAACATCCAACTAAAATAACTACAACTGCACCCGTAGAACACACCTTTATTCAATGTAAACTCTCTACTTCCATAGCATTTACCCTGGCTAATTTTCAAACAGAAGTTTGTGGATGAAGTTTATGCTAGTGACTTTGTTATTGGAAAACTTGGTGAAAATACCATGTGGGAGATTGTTGGAGCTAAAGGCTCATGGTTGAAAATTTCCAAGTTACTATGTTAATAAGTAAAAGTAGATGAAATTTCAATATCTACATCAAATTTGACAAGAGGTAATATCAGCAAAAAGTGTCAATGTGCCAGCAATGGTGTGAGTCAATAAACAATCAATGACTAATCCCTAGAATTTGACCAGACTCCAATATGTTTTAACCAATTGGTTATTCAATTAAAACCATTTGTGATGTGTCTCAAGAGTCGACTCTGTATCATTCCATTAGCTGACAACCTAGCAAATAAAGGAAATATTCATAAACTAGAGAACCCACTGTATCATTGGCTATATGCTAGTGCACAAGAATGGGTGTACAAGCATGCATACCAAAAGGTAAAGAGAGGAGAGGACATTCCATGTGCCTAACTATTGTTAATGTCTTCCAATTGTGCGATAGTCATTAAAGAGCCATTTTCTCTTCTAATGTAATGTTGTAATCCACATTTTAATTGTAGTGAATGCATAAACAATACACATTGAAACCACACTCACTATGAATTTTACATCATTTAATATTTATAATTATCACAGGAGTTCGATTTATTTCAATTGTTTGTATATGACATTCTTAACAATGATGCATCAAGGCTCTCTCACCAAATCTCTCTAAATGGAAGTCAATGGTTTAGTTCTACTAAGTACTCTTAGGAGAATATTAATGTAGTAATAATTATTTTAAAAATATTATTCATCCTAGGAGTTATGAGATATCCATCAATTTAACAAATATGATGAAAATTTAATTATTTTTAAAATATTACTCAACGTAGGAGTTATTAGATATCCATCAATTTAATAAATATGATGAAAATTTAATGAATTAGTAGGTGGTGATCCCAATATTATCTTGTACATTATATTGACTGATACACTTTGTTGATTGTAATATTCTTTACCATACTACATACTACATGTACAACTAAATATAATTTAGAAGTATTCAAAATAAAATGTTATCATTGGCCTAAATAAGCTATAATCCAGTCACCTATATATTTGCAATCTTATTTGATAAGTATTATATTGGAGCTCCTTGGTTTACAAAATTTATTATATTTTAAAGCTTTGTTAAATGAGATAATAATCCTAATTAGTTGCATCATAACATGTCATAATAATTACAAAGCATTCACTATAGTCCCTACTGAAGGAAAGAACTAATAATGTGCAATACAAGAATTGACTGGATAGATGTAAATGAACTCAATTCTATCTAGCTATTAGGTTTCATGATGCTAATACATATATTGAACATGTGTTAGAGATATTAAGTACATTTCAGTAGACTGTTAGACAATATTTAGATTTAGAAATGAAGTATTGTGCAATTGCTTAGACAAAAAATAGTATTTAAGAACATAGTGCAAATATGTCTATTGGGTTGTGGTCTAGGGTAAGTGGGGGAATCAACCACCATGACGGCCTAGGTTCAAATCTTGGTGAGCATGGGCCACCCATTACAAGTTTTCATTTAAGCAAATATGAGACCATGTTTATGCAGTTGTTGCACCCTACCATCCCTATTTTACACAAAACAAATATTCCTACTCCCTCCATCTAAACAAAGGGCGTTTCACTAACAAAAAAAACACAATGCAAAGCACTTTCTCTTTCAGTGGCCCATTAGAATTGATTGGCTAGAGATGAGTTTAATTTTATCCACTATTAGGTTATTTTCATGCTTACGCAAATGCAAGCACTACTAGGGTGTTGGAATTGCTTGATTATATTTTAGGGGAATACTAGTTAGAAATGTAGCAATGATGAATTTCTCAAGTAAAACATAATAGTTAAGCACACAATGTAAAACACTTTCCTTTTCCATAGCCCACTATATTCAAGCAAGAAAATAGCATACCTTTGAGACCATTCCATCTTCCCATGCTACCTATAGTCTTTGTCCTTAATGCCTATAATATTCCCAATTCATGATAGATTATATTCATTAAGAGTATTTTCAAGCTTTGCCTTCTATCTTTTCTTCAAATCTTTCTGGTTCGTATATATATCCATCGTCTCAACAACATTTTTGGGTCTTGCTTCATCCCTAGATTATGCATGTCCAACGAAGTAATTGGCAATGTCAAGCACTTCTATTGTCTATGAGACAAGATACAAACATATGACAATGTACCCAATAAAGTAGTTGCAGTATGGATGCTTAGATAGCTCGTAGACACTTACTACCTCCTTGCCATCAAATTTGCATCCATCTTTTGGAAAATCCACAGGCTTCAGCCACCTCACTCTTGCTGTGTGCTCCTTTGAATCCACACTTTTTACAACTCCATTTTGTCTAGCTTTAGAAGCCTCACCATCATCATCTAAACCATTCTATAATACATATTGTTTAGGAAAGAAGTCACGATCCCCAATATTATCAATGGGAATCAACACCACATGTCCTTGTGTCATCTATCCATATCACATCTACCTTAGTCTGTCTATTCCCCACAAATGGTGCTCCATCAAGAACATCATCTTTTGTGTGGGCTCATCTATCATGCTTGATACCATGCTTATGAAATTTCTTTTGATGTGTAACCCGACTATCATATGTTGTCTCTTTTAAACCAAAGATTGTTGTTTTCTGAGAATCAAAAGTAGGTAAGGGTTCATTTCCCCCAAGAATTTGTTGGCACAAAATTAGAGACCGATTTCTTGTGCAGGGGCCAAGAAAGAGCACCAATGTAGTCTAGTGTGTTAGCATTTTCAATCCCCTGAAGGAGAAGGTCTCACCCAAAGCACAACCAAGACCTGTGTGTGATAAGGAGGGTTAACTGCAAAGATAATATTGTAAGGGTTCACGTTATTCATACCACAATAATGTTTACCTTATATTATCGCAACATAGTCCATTAACTATAACATGAATATATGAAATAGAAATACGACCTATCCATTAGACAACAAACACAGTATAAACCATACACAAAAAAATTAGGGGGGGGATTCCTTCATTTATATTGCCATCAACTTCTGTTACATTTCAGATCCATGGATCTAAAGCCTTACATTATCATCTTGGAATGACCTGTCTGTTAATTTTTTCGATAAATGCATTCAAATATTATCTAGGATCCTACTAAGAGAATAACAAGCACAACATAACAATCATAAACACAAGAGACACAGAGTTTCCTCGGGGAAAACCAAGAAGGTGAAAAACGCCGCAACTTCCTCAGAGATAGAATAAGCCACAATACAAGATCACAATGATCAAACCCAAGATAGATAACTCAGTAGCTACTCCTCCTCCACTTGTGCGCACTCCTCTCTCAACTAATGCGAGTTGGATGAGTGATGAATAGAATGAGACACATTCACTCTCTATTTATACACTGACTTCACTTGACTTTTAACTCTAACTAGGTCAGCCCCAACTTAACCACTCAACATAAACTGACTCTAGTCCGACCCCACTAGGGTGGTCTAATAACCCTTTGACCCACACAACTCATATAGGGCCGACCCCAGCAAGGTGGTCTAATAACCCATCAAATATAAGTTGTGACACTTACAATAATACTTGCGACACTTGCAAATACAAATGATGACACTTCCAATCGGAGGAATAATACATCTCCGTTGGGGACACAATAAAGTACAGATGTAATACATAGGAGAATATCTTCCAAAGTTACAAATACATCAACACTCCCTCTTAACTAGGAAGGTATTCTCTAGACACAGGTCATCAATACATATCGGCACAAGTCTTCAATTCTGGAGCTGGACCATTGTCACTGGATCACGGAGCATCATCGTCACTACTGCTATACTCGTCATCTCGATCTCTGGGATATCTCTCAATTCTTCTCGTCATAGGAATTTCTATAGAGCCAACCCTTTTTCATGCTGGATGTAGGCCTAGCCTCCTATAGGTCTTCATCATCTTTGGCCATCCTATGGATCCCAGGACTAATTACGTGCATCAACAAAACCTCGAAAGAGTATCCCAGGATACTTTATGTGCCTAAGAACGATCGACAAGATCTCCCAGGGAGCTATTACATGTGACCACCACAAAACCTCGAAATAGCATCCCAGGACTGATTACGAGCTCATAGCTCAACCTATTGGATCTCCTAGGGCACTATTACATGTGGTCATGGTAAAACCTCGAAAGAGCATCCCAGGACTGATTACAAGCACACAACTCAACCTATCGGATCTCCTAGGGCGCTATTACATGCCATAGGACAAAACCTAGCAAGAGCATTTTCCAGATCTCCTAGGGAGCTATTATATGCCATAGGCAAAACCTAGTAAGAATATCTGCAAATCTCCCAGGGCGCTATTATATGTCCTACCAAGCAAAACCTCGAAAGAGCATTTGCCAGATATCCCAGGGAGCTATTATATGCCATAGGTAAACCCTAGCAAGAGTATCTGCAAATCTCCCAGGGCACTATTATATGCTTATCTACACAACCTGTCCACGACCAACCTGTAGCAAAACCTCGCAAGATCATCCTAACACAGACTATAGGATCTCTCAGGGAGCTATTACATGCTACCTGCATAATCTGTCCGCAACCAACCTGTAGCAAAACCTCGCAAGAGCATCCTAGCATAGACTATAGGATCTCCTAGGGAGCTATTACATGCTACCTGCACAATATGTCCATGGCCACGGAGTATCATCCTGATACTCATGATCATTCTGATCATCATCACACAGTACATTATCCTGATGTACATCATCATTGAATGATCAACCTGATCATTGTCAAAATATCGTCCTGATGCACATCATCATCGCATGATCAACCTGATCATCGTCACAGTATCAGCCTTATGCATATCATCTGGAGCATCTTCCTGATGCTCATCACATAGCACTTACATCCACAGCCATGGGAGGATCCTCCTACCACCATGCTTGGAATGGCTCCTGCAAATATGTCCCGTCACTTCTTCCTCGAAGTATCTTCTATCTTAAGAACACCAAGCCTCTCTCTGAAGTACTCGAAATTCACTCTGGCTAGTGGTTTGGTCAACATATCTGCAATCTGCTCATCTGTCACAACATACAGGAGCCTCATTGCTCCTCTCTGCACCATATCCCTGATATAGTGATATTTGATCTCAATGTGCTTCGACCTGTCATGGAACACCGGGTTCTCAGACAACTTCACACAACTCTGGTTGTCACAGAAGATACAGGTAGCATCCAACGGGAGATCAAATAACTCAGACAGTAGCTTCCTAAGCCATACTGCCTCACAACTAGCCGAACAAGCTGCGACATACTCTACTTTGGTTGTACTCAGTGCTACACAGGATTGCTTCCTGCTAAACCAAGAGATCACACCTAATCCCATACTGAAGCAGCACCCTAAGGTGCTCTTCCTATCTGCAGCACTGCCTGCCCAATCTGAATCAACATAACCCTCCAGGTTAAACTTTTGATTCGCATCATACTTGAGCCCATAATCAATTGTACCCTTAAGGTACCTCAGAATATCTTTACAGCAATCAGGTGAACATGTCTAGGATCTATCAGAAACTCGCTCAAGGTGTTCACCGCAAAGCAAATATCCGGTCTCGTGTTCGTCAGGTACATCAAGGACCCAATCATCTGACGATACACCGTGACATCAATTGTCTCAGACGAAGCATCACTCAGTAGCTTCAGGTTCGATGCCATAGGTGTGGCCATGGCCTTGCAGTCCATCATCCTGAACCTCTTCAAGATCTCTACTGCATACTTCCCTTGTCTAGGGAAGATTCCATATGCACTCTGCCACACCTCCATCCCTAGAAAGTATTGCATCATGCCCAAGTTCTTCATCTCGAACTCAGAAGCAAGCTTCCTCTTCGTGTCGGCAATCAATCTATCCTCTCCTGTCACAAACAGGTCATCCACATACAATAGGAGTATCACTGGATTGCCTTCCTCAACCTTGTAGTAAAGGTTGGAATCCACTTTACTCTTGGTAAAGCCCAAACTAGACAGGAATCTATCTATCCTGCCGTACCATGTCCTAGGATCTTGCTTCAATCCATACAAGGATTTCTTCAACCTGCACACATATGACTTCCTGTCATGTGTCTCAAAACCAAGTGGCTACTCCACATACACTTCCTCTTCGACTACACCATTCAAGAAAGCTGTCTTGAAATCCATCTGGTGTATCTTCCACTTCATCACTGCAGCCAGAGCAAGTATTGTTCTGATGGAAGTGTATCTGGCTACAGGAGCAAAAGTATCTTCATAATCTATCCCCTCTTTTTGGGAGAAGCCATGAGCTACAAACCTTGCCTTGTATTTCTCTATGCTGCCATCTGTAGCATGCTTGATCTTATAGATCCACTTGGAAGTCACAACAGACTTCCCTTCTGGTCTTGGGACCACATCCCAAACATCATTCTTCATGATCGATTGGTACTCCTCGATCATGGCATTCTTCCATTACTGCATCCCGGATCCTGGGAACATCAGATTCTTCAATATTTTCAATAGATGGTTTTCTTTGAACTTTGTTGCTGAAACGAATGTTGTAGTCCTTCTTTTGTAGGTGATTGTATATGATCTTTCCTACAAGTCAAATTCAATTGCATGATTAGAAACTTCTCATAGTTTACAGAAAAAAGTCTTACACATAGAGGCATATGTCATACAGTCATGCAATTATCTTAGCCAATGCTTCAATACAACATTCATCCATATCCCGTATTCATACGGTAACTTTCTAGATGCCTTCCATCTCTACTAGAACATTGTTAAGAGTTTGCACTACTCCCAACATGTCAGCAAAGAGGTTTCATTCTAGATAAGTAGCAATGGAATGTTGTATAGTGCCATAGGCCACTTACCCATCACATGCATATTAGTAGTATATTGTTCATTAATGCAATTATTCTAATATGCATACAACCTAAGTCTAGGAATCATAAGTATATACATCATTGAACAATATTATTTAAACAATCAGATATACAAGAAATAACAATTTACATACTTATCTTTGTTTGTTTGTTGGGTGGACTCCCTTTCAATCTTTGCTTCCTTTCTGCAACTCCATTCTGTTGTGGATTGTGAGGAGTGGTCAACTCCCTCTTAATTCTTGAATCACTGCATAGCTTCTTGAAGTTTTCTGAAGTGAATTCTCCATCATTGTCGGATCTAAAAGTCTTGATCTTATTTTCAGTGTGGTTTTCTATCAAGGCCACTCAAAGAACTAGATGACATTGGTTCGCATACATCGGAGTGGATAATCTCCAAGATTCCTTTTGCTTTGCTTTCACTGCTTGGAAATGTCTTCTTTGTGTTCTTTCCTTTTGCACATCCTTTGCACACACCTTCATGCTTTGACTGGATTTCAGGAAGACCTTCTACTGCTTTGTTTGCTTCTGGTAGTGCCCTATAGTGCATATGAGCAAACCTTCTATGCCAAAGTTCACTTGGCTCCATGGATTCATGTACCATGGCATGTTTAGGTTGTCCCTTCACTTTGTACAATCCTCCCTCTTGCTCTCCAATCACTACTGCATCATCTATGGTCTTACCTTTAGGCCACATAAGTACTTGTCCATCCACAAATGCAACTCTCATCCCTTTTGCATCCAAAGATGATATGGAGAAAAGGTTCTTCTTGAGTCCAGGTACATATAGAACATCTTGCATCTTCAAAGAATTCCCAGAGTCTAACTTGTAGGAGGCTCAACCACTTCCTTTTATGGGGTATTGATAGTCATCCCCAAGTTTCACCTTATGAGGTGACTCATGTTCAGATAGATCTATAAGAGATTCTTTGAATCTCGTCATATGTTTATAAGCCCCACTATCAATAATCCAATCATTACACCCATGTGTAATAGTACTTGTGAGAGCAGAGATTAGAACATATTCATCGTCACTTGAATAATCTTCACTTTCTTCTCTAGCCTTCTTCTTGGGAGGCTCATCATCCTCAGCAGCATGAGCATGATATCTCTTCTTGTTGTTCTTCTTCTTATTATTGTTGAATTCTCCTTTGTTCTTCAGACAATCTTGAGCAAAGTGTCCCTTCTCATTACATGTGAAACATCTACCATGAGAGGTGTCTTTCTTAAAGTTCCCCCTTTGATGATGGTGAGAATATTTCCTAGTATTAGGCTTCTCCTTCTTGAACTTACTTCTTCTAGTGTGAGCAGTGAGAGCTTGATCTTCATTTCCCATCTTTTCTTCTCGGGCCACAAGCCTAGCTTCTTCTTGTGAACATTCCTCCCATAGTCTAATGAAAGAGATCAAATTCTTTCTTGCACAGATTCCTTAGATGAAGGAGTCCCATGACCTAGGTAGGCCATTCAAAGTGGTCATGACAATTTCTCCATCCTCCACTACTTCATCCATAGCTTCAAGTTGTTCCTTCATTTGAGAGACCTTAGTGAAGTAGGATTGGATGGTCTCTCCATTCTGGAACTCTACCCCTTTCAATTGATTCCGCAGAGTCATCTTCCGATTTATATTCTTTCCTTCAAACAACTTGGTCAAAGAGTCAAACATCTCCTTAGGTGTCTTTAGGGAAGACACATGGGGAATGAGATGGGCTTTTATAGAATCAACAATGATTCTCTTGGCTTTGACCAAGTCCTTCTTGTGTAAGGCCTTAGCCTCTTCTCCTTCTGGAACTGGAACCTATTCCTTTATGTACATGTCCAATTCATTCTCTTCTAGGATTAACCCAATCCTATACTTCCATGCTCGGAAGTTATCAGCTCCTTAAAGCTTATCCTCAAACTTGGTGTGGTGAGACATCTTAAAGAGTACTTCAAATGGAAATAGAAATTTTTAGGTCTTACCACTTGATTTGTTGAAAACTGGATCTAAAGCTGGAATAGGGTTTGTTAGAGAAACCCTAAAAATTAAAACTTTGAATTCCAAACTTCTGAATGGATGGAAAGATGCACCTTGCTGAGCTGATCAAGCTGGTATACTTCAAATTTGAAATCTGCAAAATTTGACCCCTCAAAATTGCCTTTGAAACCTCCGAATTTCTTGGATAGGATCCCGAACTAGGGTTTGAAATTGCCCAGGGTTCTACCCAGCCAAAAAGTTTGATTTTGTGCTCTAAACTTTGATTTTTCTGAGAATCTTCCAGCTGTGGTCACAGATTCCAAAAATTCCAACTTTCTCCGAAACCCTAATTTCCCGTAGTAGTGACGGGCCAAAAACTGAAAGTGCTCAGAATTGAATTCTGTCTCGACAGAAAGATGCACCCTTCCAAGGAGAGTTAGCCTAGCCTCCTGCCTTTGATGATCTGAGGAGAGAAACCCAAATATTAAGAAGCCCTAGTTTTCGTAGCTGCACAGTGTCTTCTTCTTAGCACGGCTTTGATAAATGCATTCAAACATTATCTAGGATCCTACTAAGAGAATAGCAAGCACAACATAACAATCATAAACACAAGAGACACAGAGTTTCCTCGAGGAAAACCAAGAAGGTGAAAAACCCCGCAACTTCCTCAGAGATAGAATAAGCCACAATACAAGATCACAATGATCAAACCCAAGATATATAACTCAGCAGCTACTCCTCCTCCACTTGTGCGCACTCCTCTCTCAACTAATGCGAGTTGGATGAGTGAGTGAATGAATAGAATGAGACACACTCACTCTCTATTTATACACTAACTTCACTTGACTTTTAACTCTAACTAGGTTAGCCCCAACTTAACCACTTAACATAAACTGACTCTAGGCCGACCCCACTAGGGTGGTCTAATAACCCTTTGACCCACACAACTCATACAGGGCCGACTCCAGCAAGGTTGTCTAATAACCCATGAAATATAAGTTGCGACACTTACAATAATGCTTGCGACACTCGCAAATACAAATGACGACACTTCCAATCGGAGGAATAATACATCTCCGTTGGGGATACAATAAAGTACAAATGTAATACATAGGAGAAAATATTCCGAAGTTACAAATACATCAACACTGTCGTAGTATCACAAAGAACAAAAGATCCATACCCCAATTACATTACCCAAAGCCCAAATACATAAGACTAAACTTCATCGTTGCTTTGTTGTGGCTCGGTCTTTGATCCACGCCTTTTTTCTCTTATCTCTCTCTCTCTTCTCTTCTATATTTATATCTTCTGCTACTTCCTCTCTCTCTCTTTCGCTTGCTTCATGCTTCTTTAAATAGTTGCGGGGTGGTTCCAAAAACCTTGTGACTATTAGGGGCTTCTGCAACTTCCGCCTCTTTACCCCACACTATCTTCTGCCATTAGGGACCTTTCCAAAAACGAAGGAGCCAACATGCCCTGAACATAAGTGTTGAGTCACCCTTGAGTCAACTTGGCTGCGTTCCTAAAGCTTTCACATCATTTGTTGTAGGCTCTTCAAACGAAGGATCCAATTTTGGTAATGAACAACATTGGTATAAAACATATGGTACTAAACAATATCGGTATTAAACTTCTATATCAGGGAAGCCTACAAAAATTACCGCATATCAAAATTAAGAGTAATGCTTTCAAGAAAGGCTATTTGTCTCCTGGTTGTGGCGTTATAGGGCACGAAGTCAACTAGTGCGGCTTGGTCTTCAAAATATTCATCTCGGGTAACATATTTGGAAGTGTCATCATGGTTGAAAAACTGATAATTGCTCTTTCCACAAGAGGCCAAATACCTTGCAAAACATGTCGATGGGCGCTAGCATCAAGGAGACTAATAAAGCGAGACACATTCTAAGCACCAATGTGGGAAGGAGACAAAATGACCAGGATCGAGTTGCCTGTATCTCTCCATGTTAAGGCCAGGAGCTCTTGCACAACCTTATTCATCAAAGTATTCTTCTGTCATGAAACTAGGTCACTGTGGTTCATAACAATCGAGGAAATGGAATTCATGGGAGTAGCACGAATATAAGTGGTAGGATAAGGGGATTCATACAATAGGAGACTAATAAGTAGGGGGGACGAGGGAGCTATATTTGTGGCGAGTGTAGCAAGGCCGAGATTATTGGAATATTATAATGGACAAGCGTTCATTTATAAAGATGTGAAATGATTTCAAGGTGGAATTTCATGGTGCAAGGATTGGATAGAGAAATGATGTGTTGGAGATCTAGTGATAGACGAAAATCCTAATTATTGTATCTACATGAGTCTTGGAGGGTATAGTCTGATCCAGACATGGTGGTTTGGGATACAGAACATCAGAAGAAAGCGTACGAGGGGGGGGTAATGATGGATTATTTAGCAATGCAGTTGCATGGATGTGATTGCGAGGCGATCAATGGTGCTGCGTAGATGGGGTGGCGGAGGCTCGAAATGATTTTGTCATCAATTGCAGGAATCAAGTGACAATTCCACTTGGGAGAGATTCAATTTGGTTAATTTGGGTGTTAATGGATCTTTAATGATGAAAATACAGGCTAGACTAATGCGACGTGGTAATGGTGGAAGACGAACTGAAACTAGTGGCCCCCTGACCAAAATGGTGCGAACTAACAAACAAACAATTGGACTGAAGTGAATGTCTAAAATTGAGAAATTTAAAAATCACAAGTTTCGAAACCTAACTCCTAACTAACTTAGTCCCAGTGGTAAGAGTGGCATCTTGCAGAATCACTAAGTTGAAACATAGGGCTTCAGCCATGAACCATTCACCCAACCGGGATAGATATTACCATCAAGTTGTGCTAGATTAATAGATCTTGAATCTTTGATTTCCAACACAATGAAAGGTCCCAACCAATGCATCTGAAGCTTGCATGCATGTTTCATGAACTTGCTCTCATATAGTAAAACTTGGTCACCTTGATTGAATTGTTTTTGCTTGATGTGTCTATCATGCTAGGCCTTTTGTCGTTCTTTTCCAACTATTGCGTGATAGTCAACTAAAAATCAGGATTCTTCTAGTTGCATTAGTTCTACAAAACATTCCACAACTGAATATTCCTCTGTCATGTATGCTGCGTGCACAATATAAAGGTTGGGAACTACAAATTCTACAAGAACTACTGCTTCTCTGCCATATACCAACTAGAACAGAGTTTGTTTCTGAAGCTTCTTTGTAGTGGTCCTTTATGACCATAACATAGTTGGAATTCGATCATCCCAATCATCTTAATTTGTGAAACATACTTTAGTTAGTTAGGTCTCCAAAATTTTGTTAAAGGATTCTACTGTGTCATTTGCTTGCGAGTGATATGTATTGCTTTTGTGGTGGTGTATCAATAACTACTTTGTTAGAGCCTCAATATTGTTTTTAAGGAAGTGCATACCTTGCTCTCTAGTAAGGAGTCTAGAAAGTCGTCTGATGATATTTTCAAAAATAAATTGAGGTATTGTTTATGTGGAGCAGTCACAGACTTATGCTACTTCAACCCATCTCATTAGCAAATCTGTTGTGGTAATGATATAACGAGATTTCGAATGTTTCGTTGGTGAATTGATAGGTCCCACAAATTCATCTGACCATTTTTTGAACAATTACAAGGCCCATACTGGTCAGAGTGGAAGCTCATCTCATCAAGACTGTTTATCAACTTGTTGGCAGACATCACATTTCCTAGCGTACTCCTTAGCATCTTTGAACATCGTGGGCCACCACAACCCGGCTTGAAGTATATTCCTTCCTATATCTTTTCTTCCAACATGTCCACCCACACCACCATCGTGACATTCCCACAAAATGCTTGGTCATTCATGGTCTAGTACATATCGATGTAAAATTCTAGTAGTTCCCAACTTGTAGAGTTATCCTGCAATCAACCGATATTCTGCATCTCATATGATTAAGTGGCGTTTCTGTGTTGTAGAATAATCATTAAGTGTTTTCTCAGTTGTAAGAAATAATGTGGTTTATTCCAAATGATATGGAATATATCCCACTCAAAACAAAGCTGCATCTAGTAGTTGGTCATCAATAGGTCCTCCAACTTCCCCTATTTCTATTTGCGATAGGTGATCAGGTCCATAGTTGTGCTTCCCCAGTTTGACTACTACCTCAAAAGAGAATTCCTGAAATAAGAGTAACCATCTGCAGATACAACCTTCTAGGATAAGCTTGTTCATTAGATACTTGAGCGATGAATGGTCATCCTAACATATAGTGACATAATTTCTGTAGGGCGTAAATCATTGCTAATTTTTCTCATTCGGTAGTGGTGTCATTGTGTTTAGCTTGAGATCATTTCCTTATGGAGAAATACACTGGATGATCCATCTCACCTTCTCCTAGTTGATATAATACAACAATAAGATAAATACATGATACATCAACATGTAAATGGAATTCCTTTTTTCAATCAGGGAATTCTAAGATCGTAGTGTTGAACATTTTTTGTTTTAGTGTTGCAAAGGCATTTTCACAATCTTCAGTCCAGTTAAAAGCTTCAGCTTTCTTAAAAAATCATTCCAATGGAACAGTGATAGAAGCATAGTTGTGGATAAATATTCTGTAGTAGCCTGTATGTCCCAAAGTGGATCACAACTACTTTACCGATGCAAGTTCTTGCATATTTATAATCACTGCAATCTTTGTAGGGTCTATCAAAACTCTGTTGCGACAAACGATGTGTCCCAACAGATTTCCAAGAGGAACACATAAAATGCAAATTTTCAAGTTCAAATATATCCCCATATATTGGGGGTGGTTGAGCATCAGTTGGAGCAATGCAACATGATCTTTATACAAGTTGTAAATTGTTTAGCCGTCCAAGTAAACCTCCAAAAATTTATGAAGAAATTCCCTGAAAGTTGCGATTACAATCCTTGATAAAACAATAGGTGCATTATTCAATCCAAATGGCATGACATTATAAGAGAATGATCCCCATTCTGTTGTGAATTTTGTCTACTTCTTATCCTCTTTCACAATTCTAACATGGCGGTAAACCAAAAATCCATTCGTGAAGGAGTATTCCTCATTCCCTGCCACTTGGTCTAATACTTCATCGTTGAATGGTGTTAGGAATGGATCAAGGACACATGCAACATTCTGGCTGTGGTAATTTACACAAACTTTGATATCCTCCCAATATTTCTTGCTTTGGATTACTATGGGGTTGATCAAGCCTGATTCATCCACTGGGAAAATCAAACTAGCACTTAACATGCGGTCAATTTACTTTTACTCCTTTTGTTTCATTCGGGGATTCAATATGTATGGCCGATGCGTTACAGGTTTGGAATTTGGTTTCAACACAATATTCATTTCTCTTAGATCTCCTTGGATCCCCTTGAGTTCTGTAATTTTTTATGGAAATAACCCATCATATTCCTTCAACAGTGTCGTTATCTCAAATACACTTTATTCATCCCAATAATCTCATATGGTTTCCATCTTTTGGTTCTCTTTTGTGCCAATAATAACTTTCTATAGTTCCAGAGGTTGCATATAAATTGATCTAGTTTTTTTTGGTTTCGTCTATTGTACTTCCTCAGATCCCTCAAACTCCCTAAAGGTTAAGTGCTATAAGTGTTATAATTCATCTAGGTCTGAATTCACTTGTTCTACCTTTGCGCAACAGAGAGGAGATGCCAATTCTTGAATCGTGAAGTTCAGGTCTGGAAATTCTTGGTGAACAGGACAAATATAATAGTTTCTCACATTCAACAACTGATCTGTGAATAATGTGCCTCTGATTTCTATTAGTGCTTCTGTCACCAAATCGCTAGTTGCAAAAAAGGAAAAATCCTAATATAATTATTTGTGCATCTTCTTCTACCACCCGGTTTGTCATCTTGTTTCCTCATGCAAGTACCAAGCCTTAGGGATAGGTCCTAACTTGTGGAATAATTGATGAACCCAAAATTCTAGCTACAATCCATCTATTTCCCATTGATTTCGTGATGGTCAATGTGAGTATAGGGATTTTTCTCTCCCATGTAAATTTCTACCACCTTATTAACATGCTTGGAAGGTTTAAACCTAATCTTCAATGTTAGTTGGGTTGTCCTCCAATAAGGGAGATCATCCTTGTGTGTCACCGACCATCTTGTGGGAGTCCCTCTAAGTGTTGTATCTAGGATTTCCATGCGATATTCTTCCACGACTTAGGAATCCATTTTCCTAAGGAATATATCTAAGCCATTGATTCCATCATACAATGGTGGATAATTCATTTATGCTCCAATCCATCGAACTCATTTGTTGCACAATGTTGGGAAGAGATATCATGATGTCCATTCTGCCAATTATCCCAAGCTTCTTCATAATCACTATCCAAAGAGTGAATTCTTCTTCATCTTACTGAGCCTTCAGTTGTCGGGTTCACATAATCTTCGCTCTTTCCCACTGTCAAGGAGTATATGTTATCCAAAACATCTCTTTCCATGTTCTCATGCACTGGCTTAGTGTATCAAGGTCATTGGTGGGGGTCTAGAGGTTGCGTGATCTTCATACTTTCAGCTTCAAAGGTCATTTTCCTGTTCTTAAAGTTGATCACTCCATATTTCTCATAGGACCGGTCTATGCCTAACAGTGTTGGATAAGGATCAGTTCTACCTATAACCTTAATTACTTCAAAATATGTGAAAGTTTTGACAGCTACTAAATCAACTTAAACATTCTCTAGTCTTTCGATCGGGAATATGTGTTATTGGTTGGCCATTCTCAACTAAATAGGGGAGTAGTCAAGAGACAGACAATCCATCACTTCCTAGGATTTATTTGGGAGTATATTCACATCAGAACTTAGATCTAGCATCACGTTCTTAATATCATATCCATGGACTTGCGGATCTAGTCGAAATTCGCAATCATCCTCTTCCTTCTTTGCTTCTGTACAGGATGGACTATTCTATTAGGTAGTGGGGCATAGATTTCTTCATCAACTTCCACAACAACATGTATTTTGAAAAGCGTTTAGCACAAATTATATGTAGTTCTTTCATCTTCCAAGATGTATTTTAGCACAGTGAACCACAAAGAAACAAAATTTACTACCTTGTCAATGCTTATTCCTCTCCCATCATTTCTCATTGTGTAATCCCTTTTGTACTGGTGGGATGGTCCCTCCTCGTCCCTAGCTGGTGGAGTTGGTATTTGTATAAACATGTCGATAGTATCACACTAAATCTCTTTTTGTTGAAATGGGACATAGTTTTTCTTGGGGTCGCTTCTCTTATTATTGATGAATTTGGTCTACATTGGTCAACCTTGGTTCTCACCCCTCCTCAAGTAATAGTAAATCCCACAAAGCTACGATCTTCCCATGATTCAAAGTTAATAAAATTAGTTGTTGTCTTGTGCAAACTTCCCACTTTGTGATCAATTCTGGGCACTCTTCATTAGTGTGGGTGTTTGTACAATAATAGGTACACCATGGTATCTTAGGTAAAGATAAATATTGGGAAATGTGTCCAACTTCATTGCAATTATATCATTGGATTGAGCTTGTGCGACCTCCTCCTTGTCCAGCTCCAAAACCTCTTCTGCATCCTCCATCTCCTCCTCTTTCTAGGGGTTGGTCTACTACTCGATAAATAGAGCAGTATAATCTCTTGGTTAGTGCATCAAACGCTTTACATTTCTCAGTACTATGTATAGTAGATCCAAAAACTTCATAGTATATTGTATTTGGCACTGAGGAATACTTTTTCAAAATTGGGAAAAGTCACAACAAATGGCCAAATACCTTGCAAATATCACAGTAATCATTCAGAGAGGCCCTTAGTGGATCTAGATATGTCGGTCATCCTACTGAATAAAATGGGTTCGTTGCGGCAACTTTTGCAACAATTTCCCTCGGTCCCCTGTTAAATGGTCCTCCTAGCGAAATTTTTCCTCCCCTCATTTTGGGGTATTCTAATACGTGATGTCCTTTCATCATTCATCATGTACACTAGACTTGTATACGACTTGGTTTTGGTATAGTCAACTCTTGGAGTCTTTTAATTGATTCTGCAAGCTTGTTGTGTACCAACGATAAATACCTGATTGATGAGGAGGTTCCTATTACCGTAGTGGTTGGATAATTAGCCATTGCTTCAATATTCATATCCTGCTCCAAGTATGGGTGAACTCACAACCTGTTACGATAGGGGAATTCTAGTTAGGGGTAGTAACCCTTAGATAAACCATTTCTTATGGTGAGCATCACACAGGAAATGACAACTTAGCTAATACATCCCTGAAGCATTGCACGTAATCCCAAGCATATTCTCCTCTCATTTGTTGAATTTCTCTTCGTTCTATGATTCCTTTTTGTTTGGACTTAGGTTGCGAAAACTCATCTAAGAATAGTTGCTTTATATTTTTTAGGGTAAAGCATTTTCATTTGTATCCCGACACTCGATCAACTTCATGTACCATTGTAAATATTTTCCGCGTAACATTGTCTAGAATTCAACCAATTTAGACGTTGTTGGGGTCCCTCTAGAGTTCCATATAGCTTCTCAAAGGAACCAATGTTGTTCCACATCATATTCTCCCCCTTTTCCTCGAAATTTTGGACATTTTATAGGCGGTCTTGCTTGTAGTCCATCCATTGTGACAGCTAGAGGTCCTACAAACACAAATCATTAAGGTCTTGGTTGAGTTACGATATTGCTATTAGTTTGCTGAGAACTACAACTACTTCCTCCTGCTAACGAACTATAATTTATGTAAGTTATTCGTATCACTAATCATCTAACTGTACCAGGGTAAAATTGAAATAGAGTGTTGAGAGAGTGCTACCAAATTATGAAGGGATCTTGTGGGGTGGCCAAAGGTGTGCTATTTTCATTTCTTCCAGTATCTACTTCTGCAATAATGGGGGGTTCACTTTCTAGGTTCCACCATTTTCCATGGGTCCTGATAACTATGATTGTTCCACAACTTCGTTTAGGGGCGGCTTGGGTGATTGGTTCCGCAATTCGCTACTTAGTAACTGAACCTCATAGTCTTGTTCCTTACTTGTACTTCCTCCCTTGATTCCTCTTACTAGGTGATCTTGTACTTCTATTCTGCTTCCTCTTAGCCATAAGTTAGTCCATTCCTCTCTCCGCTTCATCTAACATAGCTCACTTTCTATTTCTTCATTTCTTTCTCCATTTTTCAAATCTCCTTCTAGTTGCACACTTCTTTTTTTCTCCTTTCTCATTTGTGTTTTCATCCAATGTTCACATATTGATGATATTCTTGCTACTCGTTATGCCCTCACATCATTACTAGATTTCCCCTCCATTGTGCGTAGTTTCTACCTTATGCAACTAAGTAACATTATATTGACCATTCCCTTGGGCTGTGAGGGTTTTACTCTTCCATTCTGATCCAATTCAATGGAAGAAATCCAAATTCAACCATCCAAGTTTTGATCCACAACGGAATTTCCTTCAGTAGTCTGCCTCTAGCTTCCCTTTTTAGCTCTTCTTTGACTTTGGATACTAGTTGATTATTTTCTACTGTGAATTCTACAATATAACTAGTAAGGGTGTTTTCGACCCCAAAATCAACAGCTCTAGGTCAGAGGTGAATCTAGACAGTTCAACTCTATCAAGTTCCTTCAAGTTGTAATGTACCCACCTGCTGACCCAATGCAAGGAAGGGAACATGGCACTCTAATCTGGGCATTTCATAAAGCTCAGACCACTAATTAGAATCATAAGAATTTATACATTGGTGTGCGGATACAATTAGGCAATATGCACAGTGGAATTTAAAACTAATCCACACACACACTTCATGCTCATCCAGCATATCAAAATAATCATTAATGAAACATTTCAGAAGTAAATACATAGACATAAAAACACTTATCTTCATTATGCAACTGTCCCAAGCAACTAGCTATGTCACTGCAACGTTCCACCCAACCATAGGCTCTTCGACAGCTTATACTGAGTCCGTCCTAAGGCCACCCCCGAGCTGGGCATGATTTTCACAAGGAAAGGAAACATTCCAGCTTACACGCAGCCCATTAACCATTTCATCTCAGCCAAGCCAGTCCAACTGGGTTTATCAGGTTATACTTGAACAATGGATGCTTATTCTCAAGCTCAAGCCAAAGCTATGGGTACCCATAACCCATACCCAACATACTCTTCTCTCACACAGCATGCACAGACATGGGGCAGGGATACACAATTCAAACAATGGGATTTTACAAATAATATGGCCATGGGTTTTCTCAAAAACGTTCCTAACCAAAAACGGATTTTGGGATGGGGCAAACAACCACAGGGAGGAAAAATGATTTCTTACCCAATATCTCAGCCTTCAACAGCCCAAAACGGTCTCTATTGAATCCCCCATTCGATTTCCCCTTCTTCCCCACTGGTATGCAACACGAAAACGCCCTTCTCTACAGGGAGAATGAAGAAAAACGTAGCAGACATGCCTGGAAAACGCCCAGGTGGCTCTAAACTCGTGAGGGAGAAAGAAATGATGGATGCATAATGGCTCGGGGAAGAAATTCATGGCTCTTTCTTGCCCAAGGAGACAAAACACGTTTTTCCATGAAGGGTGGCTTGCCCATACCCGAATTTGGACAGTCATACCTCTCCATTCCCAAGGCATTAACTACCTCAACCCACTCTTGGGAGAAATCAATGGTTGGGTACAAAAGTCAACATGGGTAGTTGAGGGTTTGATGCGTTCTCTCATTGACACTTGGCTTGACTCTAGTGGCTCAAGGGTTTGAATGTTTTCCCTCCCATTTCCTTGTGAAATCATGCCCCCATCTCTTTGTTGAATTGCATAGCTAGTTGTGGGTATTTTTATTAAAATGCATATTACATGATATTTGAATTTCCAATGTGCATTGCTAGCACGCAAACCATATGCATCACGAAATCGATGGCGAGGCCTTGGCCTTGAGCTCCTCACCATGATTTCATAACAAGATTACATCATTTATAATGTTAATGCCATGGGGCCAAACTGGGGACATTACACAAGTCCAATGAAAAAGCCTCCTATGTCGGTTGCGGTATTCTAGAGCTTCCACAAGTATTTTTAGTCAATATGCGAGTGCTATCTAAAACTCAGCCCACAAAAATTTGTATTGATCTAATGGTGTCCTTCTGTAGAGGATGTACTATTTGAGTTTTGATGTTACCCACCGTCATAGTTCAACTTCCTCTATTATGAATTCCTCAAACTTTTTGTCCCACCAATATTGAATTTGACTTGTTGACACATGCGTATCCATGCAATTAATGGCATCCTATTAAAAACTAAGTCTTGACAATGGAACCATTTGTTGGTGCGAAATTAGAGACTGGGTTATTACGCAGGGGCCAACAAAGGGTGTCATTGTAGTCTAGTGTGTTGGCATTTTCAATCCACCGAAGGAGAAGGTCTCACCCGAAGCACAACCAAGACCTTTGTGTGATAAGGAGGGTTAATTGTAAGGATAAGATTGTGACAGTTCACATTCTTCATACCACAAATTTTTTTTATCTTTATATTATCACAATAGATTCCATTAACTATAACATGTATATATGAAATAAAAATATGATATATCCATTAGAAAACAAACATAGTATAAAGCATTCATTGAAAATTTAGGGGGGCAAAATTACTTCATTTATATTTCTAACAACTTCTGTTACATTTCAGATCGATGACTCTATGACCTTACATTATCATCTGCAAAATGACCTATTGCAGTATCACAAAGAACATAAAACCCATATACATAAGACTAAGATTCATTGATGCTCTGCTATGACTCGATCTTTGATCTGTGTCTTTCTTCTCTTATGACTCTCTCTCTTCTCTTCTATCTTTCTATCTCCCACTACTTCCTCTCTCCCTCTTATGCTTGCCTCGTGATTCTTTAAATAGTCATGGGGCAGGTCCAAAACCATTTCATTCGTTAGGAGCTTCTACAACTTTCGCTTCTTTACCCTATGCTATCTCCCACCATTAGGGTCCTTTGCAAAAATAAAGGAGCCAATAAGATTTCTATGTCAATATCCAAACTTGCATGCATTGTCTATTTAATTGTAGAGATAATAGTGCCACCAACATCTTGTATAGGCAAGTTACCATTTCCTACAGGTGTTTTTGCATCCACTTGTACATGCAAGTTATCATTGCTTGTAGGTGTTCCTGCATCCACGGTCTCCCTTTGAGACAACAACACTAACAGAAACTGAAAAAGTTGAGGTACCATTCTCTATGGATGTATTCATGTCATATGTGATAAGAAGAGTAACTTCTAACATGCTCCTTTCATATGGAGGAAGTAGATACCAGTCGCCTAGCTACCAATAGAGAATAGCTTTAGTTGTTTGGGGTCTTGTTGCTCTATAGGGAAGGTAGTTTACTGGGAATTATAACTAGGGTTTGTTGAAACAATCCAATAGAAATAAAATGATCCTACTTCCACATTACTTACTATACCTTCCATGTCATTTGTCTTCCATGTACCACACAACCATCAGGCATTCTTGAAAACTTCTGAAGAACCGCCATGAACATGCTGCTTTAGAAAATAAGGATAATGTGCATCCTCGAGGATATTCTTGGAGGTTGGAAAAATATGATCAAGTTCATCCTTCATTAGTTTACATTTTGATCCATAATCAAATATAACTATTACATTATCAACTACTTCATCAACTCTTCCAACTTGAGGCCCATGAATTACGTAATCACCCATTGCAAACGTGATTGGGAAACCTACCATAGCCGAAGAATTTGTCTGTAGGAAACCTACCATATCTGGAGAAATTTTATGTAGGCATATGTGTGTAAATAACCAATAATTAATGTCCATAAATCGTTATGGGATATTCCACCATTAGAAACCCTAGAATACAAATCCAAGCAGTTTTTCAAAAGGGATTTGTTATTGCAATGTTGTCACAATGTCGCACTACAAACTACATAATAAAAACCCTAGAATGAAACAAAAATAGAAAATAAAGGGGTTTTTCCTTTTCTGTACTTATGATCTACGGATGACTCAACCTCATCTCCTATGGGATGATCATGAAATTGTTTGAAACACAAAGGTGAAACCGCCAAAAGACTAGCGGCCAGGTTTTGTATCAGAAGATCTACACAAATAGAAGAAAAATCCTCAATTGAAACCATGAATTATTTCAATGGCCTCTCATGTCCGACCCTTCCCGCCAAATTCTCTTAATTTTTTATGCTTTCATTGTGTTTGTTTTGTTACTTTTTTATTTGTTAATATCACATATATTACATAAAATATAATATTTAATTATAATAGATTTATATATATTAACTATACTATATTAACATTATTAAATATATCGTATAACATATTAACTATATATTAAGCATGGTGGGCTAGCTCAAGTGGTTGAGTGCTGTAAGTTGTGAGAAGAAGGTCTCGGGGTCAAATCCCTGGGTGGATATACATTGCTATATAAGGGCCTCACTTGATGTCCCCACCGGGTTAGGCCATGTAATCAGGGTCGATGGTTTACCTTGGGTACACCTTGGGTACCATCCTCAAAATGAGGGGAAGTACCTGAGGGTTTCCCATGACATGTTCCATTGAAAAAAAAATATTAACTATATATTAACTTATTATGATGATGGTGATGGTGACGATTAACATCCATTGATACCAACTTTGGTCTGTTGGACCTTAAGAGAAAATATTACTTGGATTGTTGCAAAATTGTATTCATATGATCAAATAGCTTAGAAAGAAGCGTTCCTAGGTCACCATAGTTTTGGCATGGTAGAAGGTTACAGAGGTTTGTATTGTAGCAAATATTATGAAGCTGCAATCTAATGTGGGTGTACGAAGGACACTCTAAGAGAAAGTAACTTTCATACTCATGTTCATGGTATCACAAAGATGGAAAATCCTTTCCACCCACGGTGTTTTAGGAATTTTCCAACGTCCTGTTTTGTTAAATGTACAATGTCAGGAGACATTCTCCAAACCAATCTTGTGCAACCAAGATTGATCCTCCCATATAGAGGTGAAGACTTTGATTTCCTTCCTTGTAAAGGTTATTCCTCCTGTATAGAGGTAATTGATCAAAGTAATGATGTTGTAAAGTCTTGTTGGACAAGGCTTCAGACTTGTGTTTCAAGTCATGATTCTCATGTGAACCTTCTGTATAAAGGTATCCATGGGATGGACCTCCCATATATAGGTGGACCTTCCGTATAAAGGTCATGCTTTACTTGTTAAAAGCATTTAATGTTGTGAGATGTATTATTAACCATGATCACCAAATTGTTATTAAGTCTCCTTTAGAGATTGATCACCTCTAAAGTGAATTACTTTAGCATATGATCATTTGGTCTAGAATAATATACTATGATCACAACATTTGTTAATTCTTCTTAGTATAATGTAATGTGATGGATAATTAAAGTTAGCACATATTGACCATGCAGTAAAAGATAAAGAGATAAAAATAAATGCATAGAGAAAAAGAGAATTCGAATTGATCAGGATATGACAAAGTGAACTCGAATTGTCAAGCTTCAGTTAAAGCCACAATGCATGTCTTAGTTAACTAAAAAACTCATAGTGGTCACTACAAGTAAATCAATCAACATGATTTCAATTAATAATATTTAACTAAGTGTTAAATAATAAGGACCGGTTAACTAAAGCATTTTCACTTTAGTTAAATTCAAAGACGAGACTTCGGTAAATCAAGGAGAACTCGAATTGATCACTACAGTGATGTTATCAAGAAAGAATCAGTTAAAGAGAGTTAACTAGTGACAACAAAGAAAATCTAGTTAACTAAGTGTTATTGCATGATGAACCTTATGTTAAACTAAAAGATGACACTTGAGTTGCGACACTTGCACGGCGACACTTAAGTTAGACACCTAACTAAGTGGGAAAGATTTCAGTTAAGAGGTGATTTCATCCTAAGAGACAATTCAGTGAAATAAAGCATTGTATGAGAAGTGGGGGACACTTCTTCATGCAATATTGATACATCGAGTCTGAGGGCGAGTTCATCCTGAAGTTAGAAGAAGTCCATGCATGAGAAGAATGTATAAATATGTTATACATGATTGATGAATTCAATGTGAAGTGAATTCTCTTCTCCATTGAAGGAAAGGTGCTTCTCTTTGTGCAGGTTATTGTTCTTGCTTGTTATTGATGTGTTGGGCACATTGGAAAATACATCCTATCTATTGCTTCTGTATCTTCACCAAGATTGTTTTGGTGATCTCTTATCTTCTGAAAGAAATCTGTTATGTTGTAAAGGAAAGCATTCTCTGCTATCCAGTATATTATACTGAGAAGAATTGATGGGGTTTTTGTTCTCATAGTTTTGAGGATTTTCCCCAGGGTATATCTTGTGTTATGGTTGTATGAATTTCATGTGATTGAATTGTCTCAATGCTTCAAGTTTCAACATCCAACATAATTAAATATCAAAGCTCAACCAAATATTAACCTGATATCAGAGCTCGGGGCGTGAAGGAGCCCAATTTTTCATGCCATCTAGAGCCTACATAGATCTTTAGAATTTGAGCATGATATTTGAAGACCATGGCATCAATCTCTATACGGCTGGAAGGCCATCTTGAAGGAACCTCAAAATTCAACACTTGAAAGGATAGGATTCTCAACATCCTAGAGGAACATGACTTGGATAGCTACATATCCACTGTGGTGGAGGAGCCTACATCTAATGCATGGCGCATCAACTTCAATAAGAATCAAGCTAAGGCCAAACATATCATCTATGATTTGATAAAAGATAACTTGATGCCCGTGATCACATCGCTGAAGACAAAAAAAGAATGTTATGATACATTGACTAATCTATATGAGAAGAAGGCCCCAACTCAAAAGAGGGAATTGAAGAACAAGTTACAAAACATAAATATGGATACAGACGAGACAATGGCCTCGTTATTCACTAAGATCTCTCAGGTAAGAGATCAACTTGTTAACATTGGAGTTTTATTGGATGAAGATGATCTCAGCCAAACTGCCATTGATGGTCTCCCATATTCATGGGAGACATTCTTGGCTGCTATCAATGGCTGAGAAGTGAAACCCGAGTTCTAAATATTGTGGCATGACTGTATCCAAGAGGAAGGGGGAATCCAGAGCAAAGCTATGTGCACTAAAGAAGAAAATCTTTCCTTCACGGAAAGAATGAAGAAAGGAAAGGAACCCTTCTTCCAAAAGAATTTATCTCATCCAAAGAAGAAGGAGTTCAAAAAAGGATTTGACAAGTCAAAATCTAGATGCTACAATTGAAACAAGAAATTCCATTTCTCAAGAGATTGCAATGCAAAGAGGAAAGGAAATTTTCATGCTTCTACCATCATAGAAGATGAAACCACTCAAAAGAATGCATCCGAAGAAAAGGATACAAGAAGGGAGTATTACCTTGTCTCATTCCTTTCGGAATTCATCATCAAAAGTGCAAATGCATGGTTGATTGACAATGTCACATCCAAACATATGACTAGTTACAAGAGTGCCATCACTGACCTAAAGGAGAAAAAGTTCACATGCATGATAGAGTTGGGGGACAACTCAACATATTCGATCCAAGGAGTTGGATCCACCTCATTCCAGTTGAGCACGAGTGATAGTTTACATGTGGAGGACATTCTATATGTTCCAAGCTTGAATAAGAACCTCCTTTAAGTTTCGGTTCTTGAAGACAAAGGTTTTTGAGTTAGATTCATGAATAACAAAGCACTTTTATGGTTGAAGGACAAAATCCTAGAATCTACTGCCGTGATTGGAGTTCAAGAGGGAGGACTCTACAAGGTGCCCTGGAAGTACATTCAAGCTATGATACACCACACTATCATTCCATGCGAGCTATGGCACCGAAGGCTTGGACACCTACACTCCAAAGCACTACCAGGACTTCAAAAGATAGTAAAAAGGTATGCCCGTATTTCATTTTGAGCATGATAGTCTGTGTCGGAGTTGTGCACTTGGGAAGAATGTTAAGAAATTTTTTTCCAACAATACTACTAGATCTAAAGGGATTTTAGATTTAATACATTCTGATGTATGTGGTCCCATGCCACCCCCCTCCCTGAGTGGCTTCTTAGATTATGTAATGTTCATAGATGATTTTTCTAGGAATTCATGGATTTATTTCATGAAGGCTAAACGTAAAACTCTTAGAAAATTTAAAGATTTTAAACCCTAGTTGAAAATCAGAAAGAAAAGCACATCCGTTTATTAAGGTATGATAATGGAGGTGAATTTGATTCACATGCATTTAATGAGCTGTGCAGTGATGTAGGAATATGTAGATAGTTAACAGTACCATACAACCCTCAACAAAATGGGGTTTTCGAAAGAAGAATGAGAACCATATGTGAGGTTGCAAAATCCATGATGCATGATCAAGATAAGTCTACCTCATTATGGGAAGAAGCCACCAGTACAACTATGTACATCCATAATAGAATCCCGCATGCCATTCTAGATGAGAAGACACCAGAAGAAGTGTTTATCGGTGAGAATCCAGACATCTCACACTTGAGGATCTTCGGGAGCCCAGTATACATTCATGTACTGAAAGAAAAGAGAACAAAGACGGAGGCTTCTAGAAAGAAAGACACCTTTGTGGGTTATAGCGAGTCATCCAAAGCATACCAGAAGATGCCTTAGATTCATTAGCTCCTGAAGAACTAGTAGAAATGATTGAGAGGTCACTTGATGAAGCTCCCGCTAAAATAAGATTTTCTTTGTGCCGAGATATCTTACAAAATGCAGAGAAACATGGAGCACCAACAAGATCATCTAGAGAACGCAAGAAACCTGGAAAATATTCAAGGTATGTTGCACTGTTGAGTCACATCAGTGATTCAGAACCATCCTCATATGAAGAATCTACAAAGTAGCAAGTTTGGAAAGATGCAATGATAGAAGAGTACAACTCTATAATAAATAATGATTTTTGGGAGGTTGTTCCCAAACCTGATGGGAAGTCCATTGTGACTTCCAAATGGCTTTACAAGATAAAGCATGTTGTGGATGGTAGCATTGAGAAATATAAATCCAGATTCGTTGCCAGATTTTTCTCTCAAAAAGAAGGCACTAATTATGATGAGACATTTTCCCATGTGGCAAGGTACACAACAATCCGAGCAATGATTGCACTTGCATATGTTCTAGGATGGAATCTTCACCAGATGGATGTGAGACAACCTTCTTCAATGTTGAGGTTGAGGAAGAAGTTTATATTCAGTGGCCCGAAGGATTTGTGGTGCATGGGAAGGAGTCCCATGTTTGCAAGCTAAAGAAAACTCTATATGGGATTAAGCAAGCAACCAGGGCTTGGTACTCCAGAATTGATAGCTACCTTCAGAAACTGGCTTTCTGTAAGAGTGAATCTGATCCAAATATGTACTTCAAAGTAGTGAAGAACTAACTGTTGATATTGGTTATGTATGTTGATGATTTGTTTCTCACTGGAGAGGAACCTCTGATTGCTTGGTGAAATAGGGAGCTCACCTCAGAGTTTGAGATGAAATACTTAGGTCTGATGCACTACTTTCTTGGCCTTGAGATCTAGCAAAGAAAAGATGAAATTTTTATATCTCAAGGGAAGTACACTATGGACAGTTTGCATAGGTTTGGCATGATAGATTGTAAATCTATGACTTAGACACCGATGGTTTCCAATCTGAGGAAACTTCATGAGTTAGGATTTGGATTAGATCCAGTAGATCCCACTTTGTATAGACAACTCATAGGCTTGTTAATATACTTGATACATTTGAGGCATGATATGTGTTATGCCATGAGCATTCCGAGTTAATTTATGTCTGTTCTGAGACACAGACACTAGATGGCTTCTAAGTATGTGCTTAGGTACCTTCGAGGTACAATTTCACATGGACTCAGATATGCCTCCAGTGGAGGAGTCATGTTACTTAGTAATACAGAATCATACTGGGGAGGAATCATTGTGGACTGTAAGAGTACATATGGCTGCTGTTATATTCTAGGATCAACTATGATATCTTGGTCCAACAGGAAGCAGGGCTCCGTATCCCAGAGCACTACAAAAGCAAAATACATAGCTACTAATGTTTCCTACCGAGAATCAATGTGGCTCATAAATATACTTGCAGGGTTGTTCGGTGAAAAGCTTGAGCCTACAGTTATTAGGTGTGACAATCAAAGTTCTATCAATCTTTATGAAAACCCGGTATTTCATGAAAAGTCGAAGCACATTGAAATGAAGTGTCACTTCATCCGAGACAAGGTCCAGAAAGGTATAGTGAAACTTCAGTACATTGCTACTGATGGGAAGATTGCAGATGTATTAACAAAGCCACTGTCAGTGACGAAGTTCAGGTACTTCCGAGACGAGCTTGGTATGGAAAAGAATTCCTTCCTCACTGAGAGGGAGTGTTAAATGTACAACATTAGGAGACATTCTCCAAACCAATATTGTGCAACCAAGACTAATCTTCATGTATAGAGGTGAACACTTTGATTGCCTTCTGTGTAAAGGCTACTCCTCCTGTATAGAGGTAATTGATCAAAGTAATGATGTTGTAAAGTCTTGTTGGACAAGGCTCTAGACTTGTTTGTCAAGTCATGATTCTCATGTGAACCTTCCGTATAAAGGTATCCATGGGATGGACCTCCCGTATAAAGGCATACCTTCTGTATAAAGGTCATTCTTTACTTTTTAAAAGCATTTAATGTTGTATGATGTATTATTAACCATGATCACTAGATTGCTATTATGTCTCCTTTATAGATTGATCACCTCTAAAGTGAATTACTTTAGCATATGATCATTCAGTCTAGATATACTGTGATCACATCATTCGATAATTCTTCTTATTATAATGTAATGTGATGGATAATTAAAGTTAGCACATATTGACCATGCAATAAAAGATAAAGAGATAAAGATAAATACATAGAGAAAAGGAGAATTCGAATTGATAAGGAGATGACTAAGTGAACTCGAACTTTCAAGCTTCAGTTAAAGCCAGAATCTATGCCTCAGTTAACTAAAGAAATCACAGCGGTCACTACAATTAAATCAATTAGCAAGATTTCAGTTAATAATAGTTAACTAAGTGTTAAATAAGAAGGACTAGTTAACTAAGTGTTTTCACTTTAGTTAAACTAAAAGACAACACTTTAGTAAATCAAGGAGAACTCGAACTGATCACTACAGTGATGTTATTAAGAAAGAATCAATTAAAGAGAGTTAACTAAGTGACAACAAAGAAGATCTAGTTAACTAAGTGTTATTGCATGACAACACTTATGTTAAACTAAAAGACGACACTTGAGTTGTGACACTTGCATGAAGACACTTAAGTTAGCCACCTAACTAAGTGGGAAAGGTTTCAATTAAGAGGCAAGTTCATCCTAAGAGACAGGTTAGTGAGATAAAGCATTGCATGAGAAGTGGGCACACTTCTTCATGCAAGATTGATACATCGATTCTGAGGGCGAGTTCATCCTGAAGTTAGAAGAAGTCGATGCATGAGAAGAATGTATAAATATGTTATACGATATTGATGAATTCAATGTGAAGTGAATTCTCTTCTTTATTTAAGGCAAGGCGCTTCTCTTTGTGCAGGCTATTGTTCTTGCTTGTTATTGATGCGCTGGGCACATTGGAAAATACATCTGATTGATCTCTCTTCTCTATTGTTTCTATGTATTCACCAAGAGTGTTTTGGTGATCTCTTATCTTTCGAAAGCAATTTGGTATGTTGTAAAAAAAGCATTCTTTGTTATCCATTATATTATACTCAGAAGAATTGCTAGGGTTTTTGTTCTCATAGTTTTGAGGATTTTCCCCAGGGTATATCTTGTGTTATGGTTGTATGAATTTCATGTGATTGAATTGTCTCAATGCTTCAAGTTTCAACATCCAACATAATTAAATATCAAAGCTCAACCAAATATTAACCTGATATCAGAGCTCAGGGCGTGAAGGAGCCCAATTTTTCATGCCATATAGAGCCTACATAGATCTTTAGAATTTGAGCATGATATTTGAAGACTATGGCATCAATCTCTATACGGCTGGAAGGCCATCTTGAAGGAACCTTAAAATTCAACACTTGGAAGGATAGGATTCTCAACATCCTAGAGGAACATGACTTGGATAGCTACATATCCACTGTGGTGGAGGAGCCTACATCTAATGCATGGCGCATCAACTTCAATAAGAATCAAGCTAAGGCCAAACATATCATCTATGATTCGATAAAAGATAACTTGATGCCCGTGATCACATCGCTGAAGACAAAAAAAGAATGTTATGATACATTGACTAATCTATATGAGAAGAAGGCCCCAACTCAAAAGAGGGAATTGAAGAACAAGCTACAAAACATAAAGATGGATACAGACGAGACAATGGCCTTGTTATTCACTAAGATCTCTCAGGTAAGAGATCAACTTGTTAACATTGGAGTTTTATTGGATGAAGATGATCTCAGCCAAACTGCCATTGATGGTCTCCCATATTCATGGGAGACATTCTTGGCTTCTATCAATGGCTGAGAAGTGAAACCTGGGTTCTAAATATTGTGGCATGACTGTATCCAAGAGGAAGGGGGAATCCAGAGCAAAGCTATGTGCACTAAAGAAGAAAATCTTTCCTTCACGGAAAGAATGAAGAAAGGAAAGGAACCCTTCTTCCAAAAGAATTTATCTCATCCAAAGAAGAAGGAGTTCAAAAAAGGATTTGACAAGTCAAAATCTAGATGCTACAATTGAAACAAGAAATTCCATTTCTCAAGAGATTGCAATGCAAAGAGGAAAGGAAATTTTCATGCTTCTACTGTCATAGAAGATGAAACCACTCAAAAGAATGCATCCGAAGAAAAGGATACAAGAAGGGAGTATTACCTTGTCTCATTCCTTACGGGATTTATCATCAAAAGTGCAAATGCATGGTTGATTGACAATGTCACATCCAAACATATGACTGGTTACAAGAGTGCCATCACTGACCTAAAGGAGAAAAAGTTCACATGCATGATAGAGTTGGGGGACAACTCAACATATTCGATCCAAGGAGTTGGATCCACCTCATTCCAGTTGAGCACGAGTGATAGTTTACATGTGGAGGACATTCTATATGTTCCAAGCTTGAATAAGAACCTCCTTTAAGTTTCAGTTCTTGAAGACAAAGGTTTTTGAGTTATATTCATGAATAACAAAGCACTTTTATGGTTGAAGGACAAAATCCTAGAATCTACTGCCGTGATTGGAGTTCAAGAGGGAGGACTCTAAAAGGTGCCCTGGAAGTACATTCAAGCTATGATTCACAACACTATCATTCCATGCGAGCTATGGCACCGAAGGCTTGGACACCTACACTCCAAAGCACTACCAGGACTTCAAAAGATAGTAAAAAGGTATGCCCGTATTTCATTTTGAGCATGATAGTCTGTGTTGGAGTTGTGCACTTGGGAAGAATGTTAAGAAATTTTTTTCCAGCAATACTACTAGATGTAAAGGGATTTGAGATTTAATACATTTTGATGTATGTGGTCCCATGCCACCCCCCTCCCTGAGTGGCTTCTTAGATTATGTAATGTTCATAGATGATTTTTCTAGGAATTCATGGATTTATTTCATGAAGGCTAAACGTAAAACTCTTAGAAAATTTAAAGATTTTAAACCCTAGTTGAAAATCAGAAAGAAAAGCACATCTATTTATTAAGGTATGATAATGGAGGTGAATTTGATTCACATGCATTTAATGAGCTGTGCAGTGACGTAGGAATATGTAGATAGTTAACAGTACCATACAACCCTCAACAAAATGGGGTTTTCGAAAGAAGAATGAGAACCATATGTGAGGTTGCAAAAGCCATGATGCATGATCAAGATAAGTCTACCTCATTATGGGAAGAAGCCACTAGTACAACTGTGTACATCCATAATAGAATCCCGCATGCCATTCTAGATGAGAAGATACCAGAAGAAGTGTTTATCGGTGAGAATCCAGACATCTCACACTTGAGGATCTTCGGGAGCCCATTATACATTCATGTACTGAAAGAAAAGAGAACAAAGATGGAGGCTTCTAGAAAGAAAGACACCTTTGTGGGTTATAGCGAGTCACCCAAAGCATACCGGATATATGTACCTGGTGAGAGACACATTGAAGTCATCCAAGATGTTACCTTCCATGAGGAATCTACTTTCAAAAGATCAAAAGAGATTCAATGTGATTCAAAGATGGAGGATCCCGAGTCTGATCCCCCCCTTTAGATTTTGAGAGGGAGAAACCAGAAGATGCCTTAGATTCATTAGCTCCTGAAGAACTAGTAGAACTGATTGAGAGGTCACTTGATGAACCTCCCGCTAAAATAAGATTTTCTTTGTGCCGAGATATCTTACAAAATGCAGAGAAACATGGAGCACCAACAAGATCATCTAGAGAACGCAAGAAACCTGACAAATATTCAAGGTATGTTGCACTGTTGAGTCACATCAGTGATTCAGAACCATCCTCATATGAAGAATCTACAAAGTAGCAAGTTTGGAAAGATGCAATGATAGAAGAGTACAACTCTATAATAAATAATGATTTTTGGGAGGTTGTTCCCAAACCTGATGGGATGTCCATTGTGACTTCCAAATGGCTTTACAAGATAAAGCATGTTGTGGATGGTAGCATTGAGAAGTATAAATCCAGATTCGTTGCCAGATTTTTCTCTCAAAAAGAAGGCACTGATTATGATGAGACATTTTCCCCTGTGGCAAGGTACACAACAATCCGAGCAATGATTGCACTTGCATATGTTCTAGGATGGAATCTTCACCAGATGGATGTGAGACAACCTTCTTCAATGTTGAGGTTGAGGAAGAAGTTTATATTCAGTGGCCCGAAGGATTTGTGGTGCATGGGAAGGAGTCCCATGTTTGCAAGCTAAAGAAAGCTCTATATGGGATTAAGCAAGCAACCAGGGCTTGGTACTCCAGAATTGATAGCTACCTTCAGAAACTGGCTTTCTGTAAGAGTGAATCTGATCCAAATATGTACTTCAAAGTAGTGAAGAACTAACTGTTGATATTGGTTATGTATGTTGATGATTTGTTTCTCACTGGAGAGGAACATCTGATTGCTTGGTGAAATAGGGAGCTCACCTCAGAGTTTGAGATGAAATACTTAGGTCTGATGCACTACTTTCTTGGCCTTGAGATCTAGCAAAGAAAAGATGAAATTTTTATATCTCAAGGGAAGTACACTATGGATAGTTTGCACAGGTTTGGCATGATAGATTGTAAATCTATGACTTAGACACCGATGGTTTCCAATCTGAGGAAACTTCATGAGTTAGGATTTGGATCAGATCCAGTAGATCCCACTTTGTATAGACAACTCATAGGCTCGTTAATATACTTGATACATTCGAGGCATGATATATGTTATGCCGTGAGCATTCCGAGTTAATTTATGTCTGTTCTGAGACACAGACACTGGATGGCTTCTAAGTATGTGCTTAGGTACCTTCGAGGTACAATTTCACATGGACTCAGATATGCCTCCAGTGGAGGAGTCATGTTACTTAGTAATACAGAATCATACTGGGGAGGACTCATTGTGGACTGTAAGAGTACATATGGCTGCTGTTATATCCTAGGATCAACTATGATATCTTGGTCCAACAGGAAGCAGGGCTCCGTATCCCAGAGCACTACAAAAGCAAAATACATAGCTACTAATGTTTCCTACTGAGAATCAATGTGGCTCATAAATATACTTGCAGGTTTGTTCGGTGAAAAGCTTGAGCCTACAGTTATTAGGTGTGACAATCAAAGTTCTATCAATCTTTATGAAAACCCGGTATTTCATGAAAATTCGAAGCACATTGAAATGAAGTGTCACTTCATCCGAGACATGGTCCAGAAAGGTATAGTGAAACTTCAGTACATTGCTACTGATGGGAAGATTGCAGATGTATTAACAAAGCCACTGTCAGTGACGAAGTTCAGGTACTTCCGAGACGATCTTGGTATGGAAAAGAATTCCTTCCTCACTGAGAGGGAGTGTTAAATGTACAACATTAGGAGACATTCTCCAAACCAATATTGTGCAACCAAGACTAATCTTCCTGTATAGAGGTGAACACTTTGATTGCCTTCTGTGTAAAGGCTACTCCTCCTGTATAGAGGTAATTGATCAAAGTAATGATGTTGTAAAGTCTTGTTGGACAAGTCTCCAGACTTGTTTTTCAAGTCATGATTCTCATGTGAACCTTACGTATAAAGGTATCCATGGGATGGACCTCCCGTATAAAGGCATACCTTCCGTATAAAGGTCATTCTTTACTTTTTAAAAGCATTTAATGTTGTGTGATGTATTATTAACCATGATCACTAGATTGCTATTATGTCTCCTTTATAGATTGATCACCTCTAAAGTGAATTACTTTAGCATATGATCATTCAGTCTAGATATACTGTGATCACATCATCCGATAATTCTTCTTATTATAGTGTAATGTGATGGATAATTAAAGTTAGCACATATTGACCATGCAGTAAAAGATAAAGAGATAAAGATAAATACATAGAGAAAAGGAGAATTCGAATTGATAAGGAGATGAATAAGTGAACTCGAACTTTCAAGCTTTAGTTAAAGCCACAATCTATGCCTCAGTTAACTAAAGAAATCACAGCGGTCACTACAATTAAATCAATTAGCAAGATTTCAGTTAATAATAGTTAACTAAGTGTTAAATAAGAAGGACTAGTTAACTAAGTGTTTTCACTTTAGTTAAACTAAAAGACAACACTTTAGTAAATCAAGGAGAACTCGAACTGATCACTACAGTGATGTTATTAAGAAAGAATCAATTAAAGAGAGTTAACTAAGTGACAACAAAGAAGATCTAGTTAACTAAGTGTTATTGCATGACAACACTTATGTTAAACTAAAAGACGACACTTGAGTTACGACACTTGCATGACGACACTTAAGTTAGCCACCTAACTAAGTGGGAAAGGTTTCAATTAAGAGGCAAGTTCATCCTAAGAGACAGGTCATTGAGATAAAGCATTGCATGAGAAGTGGGCAGACTTCTTCATGAAAGATTGATACATCGATTCTGAGGGCGAGTTCATCCTGAAGTTAGAAGAAGTCGATGCATGAGAAGAATGTATAAATATGTTATACGATATTGATGAATTCAATGTGAAGTGAATTCTCTTCTTCATTTAATGCAAGGCACTTCTCTTTGTGCAGGCTATTGTTCTTGCTTGTTATTGATGCGCTGGGCACACTGGAAAATACATCTGATTGATCTCTCTTCTCTATTGTTTCTGTGTCTTCACCAAGAGTGTTTTGGTGATCTCTTATCTTTCGAAAGCAATTTGGTATGTTGTAAAAAAAGCATTCTTTGTTATCCATTATATTATACTAAGAAGAATTGCTAGGGTTTTTGTTCTCATAGTTTTGAGGATTTTCCCCAAGGTATATCTTGTGTTATGGTTGTATGAATTTCATGTGATTGAATTGTCTCATTGCTTCAAGTTTCAGAATCTAAAAGAATTAAAGATCAAATCTCAAGCAAATATTAACATTTTTCACTATGAAGCTCATGAGAGTTTGTTCTTAACTTGGATATATTAATTTTCTTCTTCAAACTAGTTAACATAGAGAGATAATTTTGATCTTCCAAATTATGGTTAATGACCTCCTTCTAGTATATTAACTTTCTTTTAACCTCTATTTCTTACATGCCTTGCATTTTCTCTTTAAAATTAGATGTGATAATACTTTTAATGTTATTGATATTTTGCAAAGTGGCATTTTTTGTCAACCCCCCAATGGTTTAACCAAGCCATGCAATCTTCATACCAACCTCTCTTGAGCCATATGTGGTCTTGAATGGATTTTAAAGCAATTTTAGGAAGTATCTCATCTCCCATGTTATTTATCCTTTACTTGTATGTTAGGTACCTAGTCATAGCAATACTCTCAATGGGGGGAAGACCCACTTCTAGTAGGATAATAGGGTAGGGTGTATTGATTTTAATTTTGGGGTTATACTTTATGAAACGCTTATGGATTTGTTCAATATTTCTCCAAGATTCTCTAGAGATGTTGCAACCCTAGACTTCACAACTGTACACAATAATGAGAGTGATGAGAGTTTCAAAAAGGAACTTCCTTTTATCCCACATCACAAGGTTTGTTGATTTACAATTGTTTTCAAGGCCAAAATAAACTTTTCACCCTCCACTAATCCTTTTTTAATGCTATAGTTCTAGTTGAGCCTATAATGAATATCAATTCCAAGATATTTGTAAGAAGACACTTCCTCCAAGTTGTTATTGTCATATACAAAATTAGTGTGAGTGAACTTCTTAGATGTGATAATCATAACTTTTTTTTGTCAATGTTAACATTCATACCCATATTAGAGCATAAATCCTTGAGAATTCTTAATTGCTTATCAAGATCAAAGGCACACCTTTCCATAAGATAAATATCATCAACATAGAGAAGGAGAATGATGACTATTCCAACTAAGGTCGTGCCAGCGCAACCTACTTCTTCTAAACAACCTTCTAGCTTATCAATGTATATGCCAAAAAGGATAGGGGAGAGGGGGCAACCTTTCTTAACTCCAATATTACGATAAATATATTTCGACCACCCCTTAGTGATCTTAAATTTGGCAATTATAGTCTCATACAACCTTATCATGATAGATCTTGAATGAAAAAGGACCTTTAGCTCTTCTGATATATTCCATAAGTTATTTCTAGGCATCGTATCGAAAGCTTTGCTAAAGTCCACAAAGTAACAAAAGAGATTGGATTTACTATTATGACATTCCTCCATAATGATCCTAAGGATATTGAGGTGGTCTGTGGTAGAGTGATGTCTTTTAAATCCCACTTTACCTTTAGCTCACTTACCTCCACTTTCTATCCATACACTGATTTTATTTTCTAAAATGATACTGTAAAGCTAGGCTAAGAGATGGGTAATCATAATGATCTGATAATTAGAGGGGTTATTTCTATCATTGCTTTTAAAGATAGGAATAATGAGGCTTTGAGTCTAAGGATTAGGGAAACCTCGCTTGAACACTAGATTGAAGAGTTTGTGGATGTGAGGAATGAGGACAAGGCCTCCAATTTTTAAGATTTTTGCTTGGTATCCTTCAATGACCTTAGATTTTCCATTTTCTAGGCGCTTAACTCCAAAATCAATGTCTTATAATGAGAAAAATTCTTCTACTGTAAGGAGGGTTTAAATGTTATCTATGGCATTCGGGGATTTGTAAATTTTTTTAAGATAGGAATTCTAATCTTTCAAAGAAATTCTATTATTATCTTTAATTTTACTAGTTAGAATTTGCCTCCAGAATTTCTTAGGAGCTACCTTAGAGAGGTGTAAAATAGTTTCCTGCCTTTTATTTATATCGTGATTTTTTTCTTTTAATTAGGGCTTTCTATCTATTTATCTTGTCAATTTTTAGAGACTCTTCAATAGCTTCCTTGATGGCTCTTCTTGAAGTTTTACATTCTTTATCATACCAAGGGTTGTTTCTTTGATTTTTTTTTTACCCAAAAAGTCGATGGAGAACTTGTTAATGGAAGATGAGAGGACTAAAGTAAAATTATGATACATGTATTTTATATTGTCCATACTTGATAGAGGAAACATGACATTTTTTAACTCATTTATGAAAATATCATCCTTATTTCTGTCGAAAATCAAATGCTTTTGACTGTGAGAATTTTCTTTTGTGGGATCGTTATGTAAGAAAAAATTGAGGGTTACAATTAGAGTTATATGATTAGAGTTAGCATCGTGGTCGTTTAATATGTCTAGATTGATCATTATGTTGTATAAAGGGATATTAGATATGACATAATCTACCACATTACTGCCAAGCCTGTGAATACAAGTCATCTGAATATAATTTGTCCACCTCATTAGACCGTTACAAATTATAAGATATTGAGTGCTACAGAGCTTGAATAGCTTAGAGTTGAACATATTTTCATCTAGATTTGTAGAGCTTCTTTTGTACCAACTATCTAGAGCAGGGTATTCGTCTAACCAAAGATGATTAGGGTTGGAAAAATTGCTCAAAAGAATATCTTGGTTAATCAAAGTTTGAGCATTAAAGTCACCCATTAAGAGAGTATTGCCTTTATTCCTTGGACTAGAAATATCATTTTCTAAGCCAGTGTAAGGATATTTTTCATCTATATTGCTTTTCTTATAAAAGTTAGAATTAATAGGGGCAAAACAACATATTTCCTTAATATAACACGCTATACCTCTACGACAGGATCGCTTGTTCCATATCAACCATAGTACAAATCCTTTTATTTTAGGAACCTTAGATTCTTTATGTCCCCATGTTTCAACAAGCATAGAATAATATCAATTGCACTTGGGATCCATCTTAACTTGGGGCCTTTGTTCCATGGGAAGCCTCGACAAGTATTATCAGCGCTCCGAAGGAATTAGATAGCGACGCCATTCTGGAGAACCTATTGAAAACCAAGTATTTAAAGTATCGCAGATAACACAATTCGTCAGGCTTCCATCTCTCGACCAAAATTTTCATCCTTTGAGCTATATTTGGAATAAAAACTCATCGACGTAAAAGCTTCGACCCAAAGGTGTGTTTCCATCTCTGTTGTTACACCTGCGGCTGACTTGCCTTTATAAGAAGAAGTTTTGCTCGAGATTATCTAACAAAACTTATAGAAAATAGATGCGTATTCCATAATAGGGATTATGGAAATATCCAAAGCCTTGTTCGTCACATATCAAGCCCAGGGTAAAACTTGACTTAATGACAAGGAATCCAAGTAAATAAAAATTAATGTTTCTGAAATACAGTTCAGAACTTAAAATAAACCCTAAAACAAGCATAATAAGCAAAATTTCAAACAAATTCGATTATGCTTATTGAAATGAAAACACATTGCAGAGAAATCTCCAGGCTATAGACCTCCAAGCTCCATTTATTCACTCACAAAATATTACAGAGTTGACAACATATTTTAGAGATGCATGAACAACACCTATATGGTTCCTTCATGAGAATAAAAAATACACGACAGAGATTACAAAAATATATCCCTTTTCTATGAGGAGACCCCCTCTCAGACTAATGCAATCATCCCCTTTTATATCAGTATGGAAAATGATTTAAACAACTGATTTTGTATCAGATTGGATTCTTCTAACATTTCTGGCATTTGATCCAATATTTTCTCCTTTTTTTTTTAACAGTAACAGAGAAAAGATTATATTTATAAAGCTGTGCACAGCTATTCATTACAGACTTGCAAACAGAGTTTTTAACAGAGCTGAGATGTCAGGACCAGCTAACACTACTAAAACTATCTGCATTACATTATAATCTCTAAGTTTAGTCTTCCTGAAATTGTCCAGCATAGAGCTGGCATACACCTTAACAAACTGACTGCAGAGGAGTTTACAAAAATACATTAACCAAAATAAAAAATTATATGAAACCTGGGCTAGGCTAGCCTTTCTTCCTGGGCTTGACAGACGAATCGTCCACCCTCAACTGATTTATTTCCTGGTTCACCGTTGTATTCTCGTGTACCCAGCTTCCCTGCGTCGCTCTGAAGTAAACAGCCAAGTCTTCCTGAATTCTATCAACTTTTCCCATTAAGTCTATGATATTTCGTTCCAGGTCATCAATCCTGGAATCCTGGCAGGATAACTGGGTGCAGACGTGCGTTATGACCGACGCCATATCAGAGTTCTGATTCACACTGGAGCAGACTGCCTCGTAAGTTCTTCGAACTGCAAACTTAATGTCTATCAGGGTTCTGCTTAAAGCAGCAATGGCCGCCCTGATTGACGACATCGTATCCCAATTAACCGCCTGCGAAAGACGAGGAGCAGAAGGGGCAAGCTCCCAATCCCAATTATCCGCCTGCGAAAGACGAGGAGCAGAAGGGGCAAACTCCCCGAGGGACAAACGGCTCAGAGAATCGGGGAGATGGGGAGGAAGAGCCATCGCGAAAGGAGGAATAGGGAGGGCAGATGGGGGAGTTAAGGAGGCCCCGTGGGAGCTGACACCGGGGGGAAGATCAAGGGGACAGGTGGAGGGAAGGACGGGGAGGCAGATGGAGGAGCGAGTGGATAGGTACGTGGAGGACGAGCTCGGGAATGAATTCGAGGAGAGGGGAAGGCCATAGTTTGACAAAGGGAGTGGATGGTCCCTTAAGGCCAAGTCCCTAACCAAAATCCACAACAAAACATCAAGGGGCCAAGACATTGGTAAGTTAGGGGATAAAATGAAATCCTAAAACTCCTTTGTGATCCTTAGTTTGCCCAATTGTGAGCGTGATTCCTTGATTTGCCGCTAAGTCCGCCACCCTGTTGTTCTCTCGGAGGATATGGAAGAAGGAGGCCTTTGAAGATAAAGAAATGGTCTTAATTCTTTGCAAATATCTATCTGCTTTTGAGCCTGGCGAGGCATATCCTCTTCGCATGATTTGGATGACGTGCCTAGAATCTCCATAGATTTTGAGATTGGCTATGCTGTAGTTGGAGGCCATTTCTAAGGAGAGGATGAGAGCTAACCATTCTTCCTCATTATTAGTTTTCCTGCCTAATCCCCAAGCAAAGTCTGCGATTTTATTTCCGCCGGGATCAAAAAGAATCCCACCCGCACCTGCCACCCCAGGATTCCCTTTGGAAGCCCCATCAAAGAATATGCTGTGACTTTCTTGCTCCTTCCACCACCTGGAAAATGTATCAGGATCTTTTCTGATTTCCCAAACATAGTTGGAGCGTTCTTTTTTGGACTGAAGGAAGCTGCCCTTCACGAACATGTTACACCATTGAAGTTCCGAAAGAGTTAGAGGCTCTTGAGCAGGGAGAGAGACCTTTTTTGTGGAGAGTGAGTCTTCGATCATTGCAGTAGCTTTTATGGCTGCTCTGTTGCTGTCCGCCTTCTTGTCCTCAAAAATACTTTTGTTTCGGCTTAACCAAATCTGCCAACATATATTCATGGGAATTAGATTCCAGATTCTCCACATAGTCTTTTTAGATTTTCCAGGATAAGCGCGCCCCCAGTGATCAAAGAGGTCAATGAGGGAAGTGGGGAGAGTGGATGGTCTCCATTGACTGCCCAGGACCTTAGCCCAGACTTTCCCTGCAAAGGGACACTCCAGAAAAATATGGTGGGAGCTTTCTTCTGCATTTTTACACAGAGTGCATCTAGTAGGACCAGTGATTCCCCTTACTCTAAGATTTTCAGCAGTTAGCAACTTACCATGTGTTAAGAGCCAGAAGAAGGTAGCGACTTTGGGGATGCCATCAGAGTTCCATATTTGCTTCCATTTTCTGTGGACTGGAAGACTGGGAGGAGCAAGTTTCTCATACCCTGCTTTCACCGAGTACGAACCAGGTTTCCCCCATCCCCTGTAGTCGTTTTCGTTTATACTGATCGGGGATTTCCCATGTAGATGTGAAAGGAGTAGTTCATACTCCCCTTGTAGGTTGGCCGGAGGGTCCATACTCTTCCAACTTTTCCAATCTCCATTGTCTTTCCAGATCGCCAGGTCCTTTAACTTTTTGATATCCATGTTTTCCAGCCAGTCTCTGATGGCCTCTATCCCCTGCACTTTGCCAAGCGGTATGTCTCCATTTATGCTGTCCGTCCAGAGGTTTATTCTCTTCCCATTTCCAGGTATCCAGTAAAGATTATCAGAGATTAAGGCCGCAGAGGAGTTGATGAGTCCCCATATAGCTGTTCCCTTTTTGGAAATGGGCTTGTCTAGGCATCTTTGCCTGGAGCTTCTGGTATATTTCTTTCTTATAACCTCCTTCCACCATTCCTTTTTCCCAGCTACAATCCTCCAGGCTAGCTTGGCCCCCAGCGCTTTACTTACTAAAGCAGGCTCCCGAATTCCAAGCCCTCCCCGCTCCTTCTTTTCTTTGACAGTCTTCCAGTTCACCAAATGGAATTTTTTATTTTGGGTTTTTCCACCTTGCCATAAGAAATTTCTGATCTCCATGCTAAAAGCTTTTTGAATATTAGCCGGGGCGAGCATTATGGCAGAGGTAAAAACTGGAAGGGAGGACAGAACTGACTTTATCAGAGTAACTTTACCAGCCAGATTCAGCCATCGAGAGCCCCAAGAGTTTATTCTTGCTTTGAATTTGTCAAGGATGGGAGTCCAGACAGAGGAAGGGGGGTGCTTGAGAGAGATAGGAGTGCCTAGATATTTGAAAGACGTCCAATTCATGCAAGGATTGAAGGCTAGAATGGCTGCAATAAGTCTGATGGTGGCTGGGCGGCAATTCCAAGTATAAAAATTGCATTTTTGGTCATTGGTTTTTCCCCCAGAAGTCCTGAGAAAGAGGTCAAGGGTGGTTTTAAATCTTGCTGCAATCTGAGGAGAAGCACTACCTAGAAGAATAGTGTCGTCGGCAAACTGGGCATGGTTGATTGCTTGAACATTGCGGGTGAAAGAGATGCCAGGCAGTGAATCTGAGGCTAAGAGAGAGTTGAGCTTTCTGCTTAAAGAATCCGCCATTATTACGAAGAGAAAGGGTGAGAGAGGGCACCCTTGTCTCAGTCCGCGTGAAAGACGGAAGAAGGAGGTTGGCCTTCCATTTAAAAGGGGGGCAAGCCAAGGGGCTCCAATGCAGGCTTTTATCCAATTAATAAATTTTTCATCAAACCCGAACTTTCTCAAGACCGCATAAATAAAAACATGTCTAACTCTATCAAACGCATTGGCCATGTCTAGTTTTATAGCCATACCTGCGTCCTTGCTTCGCCTGCTTGAATGAATAGCCTCTTGCACTAGAAGGATATTATCATAAATTTGTCTGCCTGGGACGAAACCGCCTTGATTTGGGGAGATAATTTTAGGAAGAATCTTCTTGACTCTGTTTGCTAAAACCTTGGTGAGGATTTTATACGAAGAATTGCATAGCGAGATAGGCCTGAACCTCCCTATTGTATTTGCTTTTTTCTCCTTTGGTATAAGAGCTATGAAGGAGGAATTAGTTCCCCCTCCAATTTTCTCACGATTTTTGGTCCAGTTAATCATTCTGAGGAGGTCGATTTTCAAGAAATGCCAACACTTACTATAGAAGTGAATGGAGAATCCGTCAGGTCCCGGGGATTTTTCTGGATGGAGAGTCCATACCGCTTTCCTGACTTCCTCCTCAGTCACCTTCTCCATGAGCATATTGTTTTCTTCGGCAGTGACAAGACTGGGAATTTCTCGGCACATTCCTTCCAAATCTGCCGCAGACAAATCCTCTTCCTTCTTATATAGAGACTCAAAATGATTTCTGACTTCTGTCTTTATCTCAGTAGGGTTGTCTATCTTGGTTCCATTTTCTTTGGTTAAGCTGAGAATATTGTTTTTCCTGTACCTTTCTTTGCACTGAGCATGGAAAAATTTGGTATTCCGGTCCCCAGCTTTGAGCCAAAGGCATCTTGACCGAAGTCTCCATTCCTCCTCTTCTTTCCTATTCACTTGAATTTTATCTTCTAGCATTTTCTCCTGCATTAACATGGCTTCTGTTATCTGTTCCTTTTCGATTTGCTCTTGTATAGATTTCAGCTCCTCTTGCAAGATGTGAATTTCATCCCCTGGTCCCCGCGAACTTTGCTTTGCCCATCTTTTTAGCAAAGTTTTGGTGTTTTTTATTTTGGTTTCCCATATATACCCCGGGGAACCTGGGATAAATTGCTTCCAAATGCCTTTGAATTCCTCAAGGCAGGTGTCATTCTTCAGCCACTCGGGATTGTATCTAAAGGGGAGTGGCCCAAGATTGCCAGGGAAAGAAAAGAATAGGGCAATAGGACGGTGATCTGAAACAGCAGATGCCAGAATTTTTGAGTCAGGCAGAAGAGGCTTGTTAAGAAGGGAAGAGCTGAGCAAAAATCTGTCGAGCCTAGCAGCTATGTGCCCGGGCCCGATTCTCTTATTGTTCCAGGTAAATTTTCCTTGCAGAGGCTTGATATCCACCAGATTCCAGGAGGCCTGTAGATCTTCCAGCCTTTCTCCAAACTGATCTCGGACCTTTGATCCCCCTCTTCTTTCATCAGCACTTATGGTGACATTAAAGTCGCCGGCAATTATGCTGGGGGAGGAATTTCTTCCTAAATGAAGATCTATCAGATTGTCCCAGAAAATTTCTTTATGGCCATGGAGCGTAGGCCCATACACATTTCCAATCCAAAATTTCTCATTATTTGTCAAATCTTCTAGTTCAACAAATAGCCAGTTTCTGCTGCTTACGGTGGAGTTACATTTGTACATACCTTTTTCCCACCAGGTGATGAGCCCTCCGGAGGCTCCTACCGAACTAACTGACTTTCCTTCTCCTTTGGGCCAAATTTGAGATAGAGTTTTGAGACAGTCCGTCTCTTGCATTTTAGTCTCCTGGAGCATGATTATTGAGGGGTTTTCCAGCTTTTTAATCCTTCTGATTGCTTCCGTCTTCTGCTTGCCTCCTAACCCTCTGCAATTCCAGGAGACTATCTTCATTATTTTTTGGAGAGGTTAGATCCTATTCTTTCCTTCTTTTCCTCCATTGTTCCCTGAGATTGCTTGGTGCTGGAAAGAATTCTTACATGCGAGTCAAGGCTGGTTTGCTTACCCGCCGCTTTGTCTCTTGCTGCCTCTTGTTCTCTTATAACCTTGTTCAGCTTCCTACCTTTTTTTGTTTGAGGCTCTACTTCTTCTTCCCTGCTTTCTGAGGTTTCTTCATGAAATAGTTTGGCTTTTGCTCTGGTGACCGAGCCCATCGATATTTTGGGGGCCTCATCTTCTAGATCCTCCTGTTGTGCTGGGGACGCTATACATATTTCTCCTTCTTCGGGTTGCTGGCAGGCTTTCTCCTTTCTTTCTCCATTTCTGGCATTCCCTATTGTTTCCTCTTGAGCCTGATGAACTTGGTCTGTTGGAGGAGTCTGCTCTTCCCCCCCCATGTCCGAAGCTAAAAGCTGGAACTTATTTGCTTCCCTATTTGTATGCTGCTGCTTATTTGCCATTTCCTTTCTTTTTGGAGATATTTGAGAGGGATGGGAGTTTGAAGGCTTCCCGCCCTTCCTTCTTATCTCATTCCATTCTCCATCTTGATTTTCTTCTGCTTCCTGCGTCTTCTTTTTAGGACATAACCTTGCGAAGTGGCCATATTCATGGCAAACTTTGCATTTGAAAGGGATTTGTTCGTAGTCTACCGTTTGCAGATGATTCCAACCATCCATCGATAGACTTATTGCTTCAGGGAGCCCCTTATCAAGTTCGACTTCCACACAAATCCGGGCACAGGAGAACATTGGGGGTTTTGGCTCAGATTTATCAATGTATTTCCCCAATGAGTTGCCAATGGCCTTTAGATCTTCATCATTCCAGCAATGTAGCGGGAGGTGGGGCAACTTCACCCAAACTGGGACAGCTGAAGGGATGTCCTTTTCAGGATCAAAGGAGAGGTCCCATTTGTTGATATACATTCCCCTAGGACCCATGAAGTAAGGTCCATTCCTGAATATTAAATCTCTGTCTTCCTTTTTTTCAAAGTAGAAAACAAAGAAACCCCTCCCACAGAAGATTTGCTGAACTTCTCCTTGAATAAGAGGACGCCAGTTTTTGCTGAGCCATATTTCGATTGACCTCGGGGTTGGCCATAGCCCAGTGAAGTGACCAACCAAGCCTTTTTCTGAAAGGGCAAGAGCTTTGCATTTTGACGCAGTAGAGCCGAGTTTTACTTCCGGAATGGCTGATTTTTTGACAAACTTGGAGTCCCCAGGACCCGAGGTCTTGGAGGACGAGGGCTGGGACGCTACCAGCAGGCGGAATAGATCATCCAGGGGCGCTCGGCCCGGATCAGGCGGCGGGTCCATCAACAAACCCTAGACGAGCGCAGTCGATTATCGCTTCCAATATTTTCTCCTTATGAATATGGTGAGTGCTCTTTTCTATCAGTGCAAAATCTTCAATTTGTTTTCTAATCTGCAATATAATATGAAATAAACAAAACATTCAGATTATTAGTCGATCTAGAGTGGTCGGCAGACTATTGTCCAAGATCGACTGATTCTTTAGACGATAAATTGACCAAGAAATCTGTCGGCAAGATGATTATTTATTAGGGCTATCATCAATGGAACAAGATCAAAGTCTGGAAATCTGGCAAGCAATATATTAGAAATGTGGACAGGTGCATCAATAATTCGAAATTCTATTTGTCTATAAATTATGTCTTAGAAATTCACAAAGACCTAAATCATGGCGAGTTCCCATTGAATGCTATGTTAACTACAAGTTTGTAATTCATATAAAACAAGTCATTTTGTGCAGTGTTACAGATTTAGTTGATCATAGAAAATTATGGGAATCCACCCTAAACTAACAATTGAATAGTTTAACTGAAACCCAGGAAAATGGTGAATGTCAACAGCCCACACACTTATCGTACCGACTAGCTTAGGGGAAACTTTCCCTTCTGTCTAACAAGCCTTTGCAGACACCTGCAAGTTCCTCTTTACAAGGTAATCATAAATGTAGACATCCAGCCTACAATCACAACAGAAAGGCAGTCAATGAGAAGATCAATTGCAATAACCCCAATTAATCTCACTGATGATTCTGATACAACAAATATAACATGGAAAACATTCTAGTTACATTTTATCAGCTTCCCAGTTCTGCGACATGATTGCAGAATTACGACGTTTAACTTGCATCCCTAATAAGTGATATGATGTAGCTCACACAACAGATCTGAGAAATCCTACAAAATCACATGTCAATACATGATAAAAGCACATAACAGCAGAAAATAGACATGTTAGATTTGTAAATCATGCAGCTAAAAGTGAATCCCATCCATAGTTAAGGTAGACTAAACACCAGAAGTATTAACCACATTTGTTTTCTTACTTAAAATCTGTGACAGGCTTTTGAGGAATTGTAAAATATTACCTTACGAAGTCTATACTATATTGCTGAATGACAACTTAACTAACTATAGTAGATATTACAGATGTGTAGTAAAACAAAGTGCTATATTACACTGGCCACTAAATTGGAACAAGTTCAATAATTGCAAGCTTTCTTCATACTGGAAGTAGCAATACTACACATCCTCAGTTTATGTATATTGTTCTTTGTCATGTTCTGACTTTTGTCAATCCTTTCTCTTATTCTCACATATTAGTGAAGGTCAAGAAAAAAGCTGCATCAGGTGGCATTAACTATTACTATATGGGCAATCATAGTGAGTTTGATTTCATCTCGACATGTCGAGATCTCGATAGGTTCGTCTACAGAGTGGAAAATAAAAGGGAATTTATTTGCACGAATTCTGCACTTGAATGAACATAACATTGAACATAACACTGGAAATACTTGGAAGAAGAAGCTATTGATCTGGCAAATTGTCGTGGAATGAAGGAGCTTTGCAATTTCCCACTGTGGGAGACAATTTTTGCGGCTCCACTTCGACCAAGGTCATTTTATTTTTAAAAATGGTCGCCGCTCGACTTCGACCAGGGTCATTTTATTTTTAAAAATGGTCGCCGCTCGACTTCGACCAGGGTCATTTTATTTTTAAAAATGGTCGATATTCAAAGTGGTCGAGTCTCCAATGGCTTGTCGGAGCTTTTGTTTAGCATAGCTGATCTGGCATGCCGAGAATTTACAGAATCAGGTCGTGGTAATGAAAATTGACGGACTTGCCATGGTAACCTAAAAAATAACATCAACACACTGCTATTCAACACACTATATGATGCTATTTAAAAATACTATTTTCATTTTAATGACAATTTCCATTAAATTTTATGGCATTCCTAGATGAAAGAAATTCGCATTGGATTTGAACTATTTTGTTCATCCGAAAAAAGACAGTCCCGTTCTCTGTTAATTTCATCCTTCATCCATATTTCAAACAAAAAATTCATTCTACTCTATTATCGCTTTCATTTAGAAGGAAAGATATCTAAGCCAATTTTTCTGCCATTGTTAGAGAAAGAAAAATAACCTTTTCATTTGAACTATTTGACTACCATGTGGCTGTCAATTGGAAATCTATGCGATAGCATTTTAATAGAAAAACCCATTTTAGTTACTGTTATTTGCGTTTAGTTACTGTTGTATTTATATAGTTTTTTGTATTGTAATTATTTCAATTTTGTGTTTTTAATTTTATTAACCTTAGGTTGCTTTATATAACATCAAAATAAGTTGACACTTTACAATTACATTTTACATTTAACTCGTGCTGTCTTTGACACTCCTGGTAGGGTTTTCATCGTTTCCCATATATATCTTTTTGTTTTGATGCGCATGCATCGGTTTTACTGAATTTGAAAATGTTTTACCATTTTTAAAACGCATAAAGCCTATCCAGTCGGGTTGATATGCTCGGCTCCTGTCGATTCGATTCAGGGTTTCCAATTTAAATATTATTTGTTTAAAATATTGTAATGGGTACATTGTCAGATCTCTGATCTTGTTTATGAATATGTCTACCCTTGTTTTTGTATTAATGCATATATAGATCATTTTTACATTAGAGTTCCCATACTTGTGCAAAGATCCTATGCGACCAAGCTAAGCCAATACCCAAGTTTGTATAGTTTGTTGTAGCCAAAATTTAAGTTGTGAAGGTATTTTTTTAAATGGTTGTCAGCGAGTCTAAAAAGGCAGTCGACAATATTTGGTCGAGGTAAAAGTGATCGTCCATAAACAACGTCACAGCGAGAGCGACCAGATTGATAGCCAAACTTGGTCTACTTACGAGATGTATATATCTTATTCTACTTAGCCTGAGACTGAAACTTCGCATGCAAGGAGCCATCACATGGAATAATGACAAGAAGCCATCCATTGGTCACATTGGACTTATTGGTCGACCATCGACAATGTTTTAAATTGTTACGCTAGATTAATTAGCAGACGGGTGGTGCTAATTAACAAGGCCTTAAGCTGGACACTTCCGATATGTTGTTTGAAATTGTTTTTATAGAATCACGTCATGGTAATGAAGCATTTTCAGACTATTTGCAGGTAACGTTACTTCAGGAAATTTATGTTTCCATTAATAAATTCTCCCGGAATAGTGGCTTCCGACTGGTTGTGGTCCGACCACCCCCTTTCTGTCAACCCTTCGACAGATTCTGGTTGTGTTGTCAGGTACGTAATTCACTATGTTCCATACTCCACGACCATTCTCTTTGAATCAGTTACACAGTGATTTCCCACTGCACCTCGTCTAGCAGTAGGATTTACAATTTTATCTTTACAGCCACTTAAATTACAATTTCCTTATCATTAAATGTATAACGTCTTTGTGTTTATTGATTCGTTATATACTAAAAACAGTCTCTAACATTGTTACAAAATTTATTCTTTTCCTAGCGGCGTTCACTTTTGCACCTTCTGGGACAAATGCTAGTTATGGTTATTTAAGTTTTGAGATCACATATCATGTGCTTAATATTTTATTGATTTTACATTATAGGTTTTAATTAATATTGAAACCTTACGTTACATCTATTTCAATTGATAAATTTAAACTTTATTTTGAGATCATATATATATATATATATATATATTTTAATGAATATTCTCTTCTCGTAACTATTTATTTACAAGAGTGCTTATGCCGACATTTTGAATAGTGCTTATCCATGGGAATTGGAAAACTATTGCCCGTGAGTGCTATGAGTAGAGCACAGTTACGTGAAGCGTGTTTAAAATGACAACCGTTTATTTGAATCCATCATATTTTAAACATAATAAATTGTAGCATCGTATTCAAAGAGTGTTAGGATTTGTCCATTGGTTGTAGCCTGGGTGGTTGGGAGGAATGTTTGTTACCCTCCCCACCCAGGTTCAATTTCTTGTAAGTGACATATTGCTCTTGTTGAGCCCATATTGTAATGATTGTAATTCGTGCCATCATGATTCTCTAGAATAGCAGGTGGTGACCATTTCCCCAGGTGGACTAGCCCTCTAACAAACGGCGAACCACCCTTTCAAAAAAAAAGAGTGTTAGGATTTGATGTTGAAAATGTTTGTCATTGTATTTTGCTAATTAAATATATAGAAGATGGAATAAGTGTTGTTCAGAATGATTTTATGGTCGTTATTCCAAATTCTAAATAAATAATTTAAAAAAAGAATATAAAAAATAATTGGTAGTTAATGCATGGATAACTCGTAGTTAACATGTGGATAACAAAAAATACAACATATTTAACTAGAAAAAGGCGGGTGATAATAATTAGCTAAACATAGAGTGGTGGTTAGTGACACTTAACTTGTGGCCTATAAGTTAAGTGGTTGTGCTAGTTATAATTTGTCATATAACATTTCCCCAAAGCCTTTTCTTTAATAATCTTCATTTGTCTTTTAACTAAAATATATAAACAATGTCACAACAACAACAAAATGTTTAGAAAGATGACTTATTTTATTATGGAGAGATTTTTTGACATATTTAATAATTATATGTGGTTTTTGTTTGGAAAGTGAGAGCTATTCTTATATTTTTCTTTGCTTCCTATTGGAGCAATGTATCATGGTTTCTTCAAAGATCTTCTTTTGTACTAATCATGTTCTTTAGTAACATAAAACATTTTGTGGCGCATTTTGTACTAATCATGTAAGGAGCATTTTCGTTCTCGTGTCTTCATGTTAGACGATAAATAAGTCTTTAATATAGTAGGGAGTAAAGGCTGACAATGACTATGCCAATGCCTGCTCCGATTGGGCCCAAAATTTCACATCCTATCTTCCTGTCAAATGAAATTAATTAATGATGGTTTTGTGTCTTTTTATGTTTTATGTAAATTTCATGAGTGTTAAATTATTCTACGTTGTTATATTCAAATTTCCCCATTACAATTTTTTCATCTTCTCTAAATTTTGACCATACAATTTTGTGTTGGGTGGCATGGGTGCAAGGAGTTCACTACTAGGAATGTTGAAAATGAAGACAATGGGAACAATGAGAGGACATAGGATATGGCAACAAGTTTAACTGAAAATGGTAAAATAAGAGTGATTGTGATTACGCCAAGGAATGAGAAGCTCAATCCTTACTTTCATTTCTCAGCCCACTTCTATGGCCACTGCAACAGTTAATTAAAATCCCCATGACTCCACACTCACTGCTTTGAGATTTTAACACTTCTCTTCTCTTTTGGGTATTGTAGATATATGAGGTGGGGTGAGGAATATTATTATTAATTGGAAGATAGAGAACCATTGAGAAAGATTATTTTTCATCATCGCTTATGCAGATAAATAGGCAAGTAAATTGGAGCATTTTAGCACTTCCAAACTAGAGGAAAGACGATACCACATGATATAAATTGAAAATTTGGTCAAGAGTATGATGTGAAGTATTTTAGGGTTATTATGATGATTCTAGCTAAATCAGTTTAATGTTGCTAGAGGCAGCCATTGGAATCAAAATCTTTTAATTTCTTCTTTGAATTACATAGCTGACCCACATGGTAATCCTTGAATTCTTTGTTGAGTTGAGCCTTTTTTGCAACCCAAGGCAAGGGCCTAAACATCCTAGGAAGGAAGAGAATTAGGAATCATAAAAATTTGATCTAGTAATTCAAAAAAAACCTAGCATACATCTATATTAACCTTTTTATTTTTTATTTTCTTAATATAACATGTGTTAAAATAGTCATATGCCATTACAAGACCATCCCAAATGTGAAACTAGTATTACAAAATACTTGATGCAAAGGATGAAAGATTATTTAAACCAAATGTCAAAGTAGTATTACAGAGATAATGCAAACAATGAAAGATTATTTAAAGCTATATATTATTAACCAGTGAGCAAAGCCAATATCTTGTATGTGTGCATAGAGGCTATCCAATATGGCTGATACAAATACCTTCCTTGTAAATTGAAGTTAGGAACTTAAGGTCTAGAATATCTTCACCCAAAGATTGATACAAATACCTTCTCAACACTCTTAGGAGAATATCAATCAATTAAGTTGATATGAGAAGATTGCAATGGAAGGGTTAGTAGCTTGAATAGTTAGTTGGGTGGTTGGGCCTTACATTTGGAATTAGACTTGACCTTCCTCTTCTTTGATCTATGAGGATATGGTCTTAATAGTACCTTACTCACCACCTTACCTTTGCACATTATGTTTCAAAACCCTCTTTTCTTTGGATTCCTCACCTAGCTCTAGATTCCCTACTACTAGAATAGACCAATAACATGTACTAAGACCTAGAAAGTATTGCAACATAGAAATAACCTATACTAAGACATGTAAAGTATTGGAGTAGAGTGATCACCTATGTTGAGACATGAAAAGTGAGCAACTTTTCGCCATCAAACAAGTGGGAATTTCAAGCTATCCATATGCCCCTAAAAATGATGAAGGAAATAGCTCTCAATTTCTTGAGCTCTTCTTTAAAAAACCATTATAAGAGACATGCTTCTATAGTATCACTATTCCAAATATTTGATAAATTGAGCCATTGTGATATATATTTCCAAACTTGACCTCTAAATAGATAGGTAATTACTAACTATGTGACATTTTATTCAATGTTCTTATATAAAACTCACATACCAAGACCTTGTGTTTGTCTTCTCTACCAAGAACCACGCCAAAAAAACGATAGCAAGAACCACTAAAACGCCTCTCTCTCTTTGGAAAAAAAATTCGTAGAGTCCGGCAAAAATTTCGGCTTTCCTGTATACTTTCGTCACAGTCAGATCCGTTCATGGTGTACTGTGGAATTGTTGCCTGGGATTTTGACAGTCCTTGAATCGACCATAGCTTTGAAAAATACCCAAAAAAACAATGGCAATCAGCAAGCCTGGAATTTGACAGGTAAATATAGGACGGACACGTGGAATTTTACAGATCAATTTGACAAGTAAATATAACACGGACATGACGGTTATAAAAAAATTGTTGACGAAAATGGGAAAAATTGGAACGTCACTGAGCAAAGCCAATATCTCGTATGTGTGCTTAAAGGCTATCCAATGTGGTTGATACAAACAACACCTTCCTTGTAAACTGAGATTAGTAACTAAAGGTCTAGAATATCTTCGTCCAAAGATTGATACAAATACCTTCTTAACACTTTTGGGAGAATATCAATCAATTAAGTTGATATGTAAAAATGAAATGAAAGAAAGATTGCAATGAAAGGGTTAGTGGTTTGAATGGTTACTTGGGCGGTTGGGCCTTATATTTGGAATAAGACTTGACCTTCCTCTTCTTTGATCCACGGGATATGATTTTAATAATACCTTACTTACTAGCTTACCTTTGCACTTTATGTTTCAAAACCCTCTTTTCTTTTCATTCCTCACCTAGCTCTAGGTTCCCTACTACTAGAATAGAGCAATAACCTGTGCTAAGACCTAGAAAGTACGGGAACATAGAAATAACTTGCATTGATACCTGGAAAGTATTAGAGAAAAGCAATAACTTGTAGTGGGAAACTTTGTGTCATCAAACAAGTGGGAATTTCAAGCTATCCATATGCCCCAAAGAATTATGAAGGAAATACCTTTCAATTTCTTGGGATCTTGTTTAGGAAACCACTATAAGAGACATGCTTCTATAGTATCACCACTCCAAATATTGGATAAATTGAGCCATTGTGATATATATTTCCAAACTTGACCTCTAAATAGGTAATTGCTAGGTATGTGACATTTTATTCATTGTTCTTACATAAGACTAACATACCAAGACAGATCCACCTAGCAGTTGGCATTATTGTCAGATGCCAACATCGATTTCAACAAGTTCATGGACTTCGACAAGTTCAGTGACTTCAACAAGTTCATCGACTTCGACATGCATCGTTGACATTTGCGACTGAAGAACTACGACAGATTGTCTCTCTGTCTTCCAGTCGACCGTGACGGTTGAACTTCTGAAACCATTATAACTTCTCTTGTAACTAAATGTAACAGATAAACAACCCAAGCGTTCTCAACACTCTATTTAAGCATGTAAAATATTGTAATATGCAAGCAAAGAGAGAGAGAAGAATCAAGAAGTAACAGAGTTCGCATTCCTGCATATTGTATGTGTGTGTGTGTTTATGTGCGTAGTGTATTCCTGCTTTTCTTATTATTATGCTTCCGCCATAACAATACCGATTCATTCAATTGAACTGTTGTACCCGTCGTGCACCTGGGCATGTACAGATCATTGGTACCAAAGCTTCATTCATTCAGAGATTTATTCAGAGCTTTGTTCATGCTTAAGTTGTGCGTAGACACTTCCATGGAAGTTACCTGACTTATGCATGTTCAAACACGCTCGCAAACTCAACAATCCAAGCAGACACTACCTTCAAAGATGGCAGGAGAAACTGACAGTATACATGCAATTGACGAGAAAGAGAAACTCATAGAGCAAGCGCTAGCTTGACAAGGAACTGAAATGTTTTTCCAGTTCAATGAGATTCTCACGCGATTTGCTTCGACATCAAGAGAATTTTCAACAAGATCTAACTCCGAAAAAATCAGTTCATTCAAGGTGCAAATGAATTTGGACATACCGAATCTAGAAGGCAAGATTGACGCGAAATCCGTCGACAATTGGGTACAACAATTGGAATCCTATTACTTTGTGAATCAACTCTCATAAACTGAAAATATCACCATTGCATCTTTAAAGATGTCAACATCTGTGCACTGCTAGTGGGAGAACCTATCGACAAAGATGGAGAAATGTGGAGACCCCATAGAGACATGGGAGGAATTTGTCGAATATGTCCAAAAGGAGTTCTACCCGCCCAAGTACATTGAACAACAATATAAGAAGTGGCAGCAGCTAAGGCAATGGAAATACCAGTCCGTACAGAGTTACACCGACGAGTTCTACCAACTAATGGCTAGACTTGGTGTTTAAGAAGAAGAGAAATTGCTTGTTCTGAAGTATGTCAGCGGATTGTCCCCGTACATTCAGCAGGAGATGGAGTTTCTGACTGTCAATACGCTTGCGGATGCATTCCACTATGCCAGTAAGATTGAAACCAAACATAAAGGAAAATCACACTTCGCAACCAAGCCAACGGGATGACCACTCGATAAGAAGGCACCAGCCGACTTCGACAAGTCAATATCTTCTTAGCCAACTCCGCCAAAGCAAGATCATGGAAAAAATCATTCTCAGAAAGATAAAAGGGAACGTAGAAAACAACCCCCTACCAGGAAATGGTGTGATTACCACAATTCATCATGGCATGATACGTATGAATGCAAAGCTCAGAAGACATTTTTGGAAAAAGTCTCGACATTCGACTTGTTCGACAAAAATCTGGTAGAATCTGACCTGGAAGCAATGACCCTTTTGACATCGACATTGACCAATCCATCAGCCTCGACTATCGTCGAGGAGGAGGAACGAGAGTGTCTATTCCATACACAGATATGGGTTCAAAACAATCCATTGCATCTGATTGTGGATAATGGTAGCCATAAGAACTTTGTTTCTAAATATCTCGTGAAGAAACTAGGTCTTGTTACCACTCCACATCCTCAACCTTATAACATTGGTTGGATGAAGGTTGGACAGGATCTAAGGATCACCTGACAATGCAAACTCACCTACTTCATTAAGCCTTTTGAGGAGGAGTACTCTGCGACGTGGCACCGTTCTCCGTAGTCAACGCCTTGTTTGGGAAAGCTTACTTATGGGATCGACATGGAAATTACCAGTCACGACCTCAGAAGGTGATTGTCAGAATTCAGAACCAATGGTACGACATACCAGAGTAATGACCTACACCAACGGTTGCAATGATATCTGCTAAACAGACGAATAAGCTCATCAACCATGCTCAGAAGTTCGCATTGATCATGATTAAGACACAACATTCCAGTAAGACTACAGCAACCAGTCGACTCACTGACCAGTGCAGCTCCCGACAGAAGCAACAGATCGACAATATTCTTGATGAGTACCGGAATCTATTCCAAGAGCCAGACGGAGTACCTCGACATTTCCATGTAAAACACTATATTGAACTTGTTCCTGGTTCTTCATTACCTAACGCATCTGTTTACAGAAGATCCATTATAAAAAATGAAGAGATTCGCAGACAAATTCAATATTTGATCAACAAAGGTAATATCCGACCCAACTCCTCTCCTTTTGGAAGTCCAGTCATCCTTGTTCCAAAGAAATATGGGACTTGGCGTATGTGCATCGACTACCGGGCCCTCAACAAAATTTCGGTAAAAAATAGATACCCTCTGCCACAGATAGACGAGCTCATCGACTGTCTGAAAGGTGCTAAATTATTTTCTAAGCTCGACATCAAGTCGGGATATCATCATATTCCAAACGATCCCACATATGTATGGAAAACTACTTTCAAGACCAAGGAAGGATTGTTTGAATGGTTAGTCATGCCTTTCGGCTTAACCAATGCACCTGTGACCTTCATGCGGTATATGGATAAGATTCTTCGACATTTCATCGGAAAATGTGTCATTGTCTACCTCGACGATATATTGATTTTCAGTCAATTATGGGAAGAACATGTTGGACAATTTCGACAAGTCCTCAACACTCTCCGACAACATTGACTCTACTTGAACATGGACAAATGTTCCTTTGCAATGAACAACATCAAATATTTGGGGTATGTAATTGACTCTACAGGCATTCACGTCGATCCAGACAAAGTGAAAATCCTTAAAGAGTGGCCCATTCCTTAAGGCATTCATGGACTAAGAATTTTTCTTGGCTTGGTGAATTTTTATCGACAATTCATACTCGGCTTCAGTCACAGAGCCTGGAATTTGAATCATTTGACCAAGGGAAATGGGAAAACTGTTTTCAAATGGACATCGACACAACAAGAAGATTTCGAACAGTTCAAACACAAGCTTTGTACTGCACCAGTACTTGTGTTACCTGATTTGCATCAGCCCTTTAAGATTAAGACGGACGCATCAGACTATGCCTTGGGTGCAGTGATCACTCAGTCGGGTCACCCAGTCGCTTTTCATTCCGAAAATTTTAACGACACTAGAAGATATTCGACGTATGAAAAAGAACTTTGCACCATTGTTCAAGCTCTTAAGCAATGGAGACATTATATTCTTGGCAAGAAGACGGTCATTCTCACTCAACACAATCCTTTACAGTTCGCTCTGTCCTAGTCAAAGTTACAAACAACTCGACAACTCAAGTGGATTAATTACCTGCAACAATTTTAGTTGGTAATTAGGTATCGGAAAGGTAAAGCCAATGCCGCTGCCGATTGTCTGAGTCGACCACCCATTACTCTCCTTCTTACAGTGATGAGTATGCAGGGTTACGACACCACCACTTAGCCTCAGTTCTATCAAGAAGACAATAAATTTCCATCAGTCTATCGAAAACTTCAAACCGACAAGTCATCGACCTCTGACTATTTCTTGAAAGACACCTTGCTATACAAGCTTGGACAACTTTGTGTACCGACAAGTGAGCATTGACAACAACTCATTTGGGATGTGCAATACAACAAGACTGCGGGACACTTAGGAGTAGAAAAGACCCTTTCTATTCTCCAAAAGTATTTATTTTGGCCTTCACTTAAAACTGACGTCAACAAGTACATTCAATCATGAGTGGTTTGTGACATTTCTAAACCACCTAATCGACGACAAGGATTGTACAAACCTTTTCCAGTTCCTAGTCGACCATGGGAATCTATTTCTATGGACTACTTGACGGGATATCCTACTACCAAACATCATCATGGCGCAATCTTAGTAGTAGTCGACATATTTTCCAAGATGGTCATTCGCATTCCATGCAAGAAGACTATGACAACGTAGCAGACCGCTCATCTCTTCTTTGCACATGTCTGGAAACATTATGGTTTACCGACAACCATTATTTCGGATAGAGATTCCAAAATTGTCAGCATATTTTGGAATCCTCTCTGGCAACAGCTCGATACAAGACTCTCCTTATCGACAGCTTTCAATCCTCAGACAGACGGACAGACAAAAGTTTTGAATCGCTTGGTAGTACAACTGATTCGTATGTACAACCATAAGCATCGAGGAACATGGGATGAAAGTCTTCCATATATACATCATAGCTATAATCGTGCTCAGCACAGCTCTATGAGAAAGAGTCCATTTGAGATCTGTTATGGATTTCAACCCTCAGTGCCTATTGACTTGATTAGTTCCTCGACACAGTCGAACGATAGCAAACTATAACTGGAAAGAAGTTGACAAAGCATTGAAGTTTCGAGATCAAATCTTAGACATCCAGAAACAAGCACAAGAAATGTTGCAACGAGCTAATGTGAAAGCTAAGGCCCGACACGATAAGCATCGTATCCTTCATTCATTTCAAATTGGGGATTAGGTCTGGTTGCACCTCAAGAAGGAACACTTCACTGGTAAGTATAAGAAGCTAAAGCCTTTGCAATATGGTCCGTACAATATTCTTGAACAGATTAGAGAAAATGCTTTCCAACTCGACATTCCTTCATGCCTGGGTTTGCATCCAGTATTTAATGTGGATCTACTTTGACCATACCATGCACCACTGTTGGAATAGAAGGACTTGCAGACAATAGAAACCGAAGACATCCATCTAGATGTTCAGGAGCCTCTTCCTTGCGACACCATTGTGGGACGACAAGTACACCATACAAGGACGAACACAATTCCCTTGTTTTAGGTGGCCAAATCCGGACAGATCCCAACACAGGGAAAATGGTAGTCTGCTACTAAACTGACCAAAACGTTTACTCATCTGTACGAGCAAACAATGGGGACCATTGTTTCTTAAGGAAGGAGGTATGATCCACCCAACAGTTGGCATTATTGTCGGATGCCAACATCGACTTCGACAAGTTTAGTGACTTCGACAAGTTTATTGACTTCGACAAGTTCATCAACTTCGACAAGTTCAGTGACTTCGACAAGTTCATCAACTTCAACATGCATGGTCGACATTTGTGACTAACAAACTACGACAGATTGTCTCTTTGTCTTCTAGTTGACTGTAATAGTTGAACTTCTGAAACCGTTCTAACTTCTCTTGTAATTGAACGTAATGGGCAGACAGCCCAAGCGTTCTCAGCAATCTATTTAAGCATATAAAATATTGTAATATACAAGCAAAGAGAGAGAGAAGAATCAAGAAGTAACAGAGTTCCCATTCCTGCATATTGTCTGTGTGTGTATGTTTATGTGCATAGTGTATTTCCTGCTTTGCTTATTATTATACTTCCACCATAACAGTACCGATTCATTCAATCAAACTGTTGTCCCCGTCGTGCACCTAGGCACGTACGGATCAAAGACCTTGTGTTTGTCTTCTCTATCTCATATCCCAGGTCAAAACCGTATTGTTCAAGGCCATAGTTTTATTAGGATATTTTTCCTTCCATATCGTTGGAAACTGTTACCGGACAATCTACCGAAAGCGGACTTAAGGCATGATCTCCCTAGTTCAACGCGAATCTAGAACAAATCAGACAGAATACAAATATACCTTCCTAGATTCAATTAGAGATTGAGATATGTAGACATCTTACCTTTCAGATTTGTAGATCCCTTTCTCCCTCGTCACTCCAAGTTCCATGGTCGTCAATTCCGAAGCTGCAAGACCTGTCAGAACATGCAAGAGACAAACAAGCAGTAACATCACATCTACACAATAATTGATCTAAGTAAACAGTTAAGGAAGTAAACTATAAATTTCAATGAACAACAAGAAATTTATGGAAAGAGTTTTGTATTACTGTATAAAAGTGGAAATACATAGAAGAGTGAGGATTACAACCAAGCCCTAACGTTGCAATCTTCCTCCAACAAGCCAAGCCAATGCCTCTAAGGAGAAATGGGTGCCTGCAATGGATGGATGATGATCTACTAAGCTTATTTCACCAGCATATGGATGCTATAGCCTTCCTCCCCTTGGAATGGAGAGGGCTCTTTTATTTATAGGACCAAGTGGATAGAGTAGGTTGAGGATCATGGGGAGAGGGCTAAGGGATCTTCCCATTAGGTTAGGGAACCGAAGGCCAACTCACCTAGGAGTTAGGGATAGAGATCCACCTCATCCAACTTCTAGAATTCGCTCGAAAGCTACCTTTATCTCATTAAAATGACTCCGGCGTAAGTTGCATGAGGACAACCTGCGCCGGTGCTTCTTTCTCAAAGACAACATGCGTCGGCCTAATTAGGAATGTGGATAAAGGACATCAACTTGCTCTAACTGAATAAATTGATCATGGGACTTCAAGGATTGAGGTAGTGAGTTCATGATGGTGAGATTTTAGGTGTAACAGAATACCCCCCAAAGCATGAAGCCGATAGGACTAAACAGGTGAAATGCTTTGATAGAAGGATGGGAAGGACTTTTCGGATGGAAGATTCTGATGTAGTATAACTAACTCTGAGAACACAATCTTGTATGACTCATAACATGGCTGTCGATAAATACAATGTAGATCCATGGTAGTAAAGACCGACTGAACACAATCATGGCTACTAGACACAAGCGTAGATCCATGATGAGATGATAACACAACCACGACCAATACAAAGTGGATCCGTGTGATATAACTCAGACAATCTTCATCGCAGCCTGGGTAAAACATGAATCCCCAGGGTCTTCAAGCCGAACCTGCAATGATACGAATCTATCCATGTGATTAGAAATGTTTTGATGTCGAACATGGTAGAAACCACTTGATTACCGGTCATTGATGTATACCGTTAACAAGCGCGAGGGAATTCACCATTAATGTTAATGATCCCCAAGGTATCATAGTACATATCATCAAGCGCAAATGAATGAGTTGGAGTCGAACGCTTTGACGAAATCTTTCCATCAAGAGTCAATGATGCAAACTCATGTCGAAAGCGAGGTAACCTTCCATTGAGGCATGCAGGCCCAAGGTACTTGATTGGTTTATAGATTCAGTCCTCGGATGATGTGTTGAAGTCGACAAGGATGAATCCGTCGAAGGAGGGCCATGATGAATCCCCCATCATTGACACGAAAATTGATAACATATGTTTGGAGTAGATCGGATGGTATAGTAACATGCAAGACTGACTCAGAGTAGACCGACATGATGGAAGGTGTATTGACTACAAATGATGAGCGGTGAATGTATCTTGAACATGGGCATGTCATGACTTGGTAGTATTGACGTGGCAAGAATGACGCTAAGCTCCTAATGCAACTAATGGTGGAAGCATTCTTTGGATGACCCAAAGGAGTAACAAGACTCATGAAGTTAACAAGACTTGAGGACAAAGGGATTATCCAAGTATTGAATGCAAATGCAAATGAGTGCCATGTTCAAGAACGACTAAGTACTGCCACAGGTAAAGGTGTAACAAAAACAACTTTCCTTTTTCCCCATCATGACTGATGAGTGCCTCATGTGTTTTTAACGAGCTTGATGAGGGTAACCAGATGCTCAGTATAGCTCATCTCATAGAGGAGTCCAATCCCAAATGTTTTCCAAACATGGGAAAGGAGGGGTTCATCCCATGATGGGCCCTTCAATGTTGAGTTTTAGTGAGTCCATAAAAGGTAAACTCGGTGTCATTTCATGTTTAGAGAGTCTGAAAAGAACTAAAGAAGATTACAAAGGTCCTTTTTCGTAAGGTTAGCCTCTTCGCCCGGAAAAGGGTAAAAAAATGTGAGAGATGACTCTTCTAGTCATGATTGGTTGGAGTATTCCTTTTTCGTAAGTAGTGAACCCTAGTCCGAAAAAGGGGTAAACTATCACCAGGGAGACGATCATTCAAATACTTTTACAAGCGTGAACGCATCAAGTTCGCTTGGTGATCTTTTCGTATTTAGAGAGCTTAAAAAGAGCTTAACGAAAAAACTCTAGGGGGGGTCCTTTTTTCGTAGGAGTTTAACGAGCCCAAAAAAGTGATAAAGTATAACTCGGTGACTTATTATCATTGTTTATCGAGCACGAGAAAGAACAAAGAGTTAGCTCAGCTGTCATTAATAATTTGTATTTAACGAGCGAAATAATGACAAAAAGACGCTCTATGAGTGTTCATACCTGAGAAATTAGGCAAAAAGACCATGACTGCGGAAAACTGGATCAAAGTGGTGTTAAAATTCACCTGCAAGCTTGAAACTAGGTCAAAAAATGATTAACCGGATAAAAACAAGCCCAACTATAGCAAAATAACCCATTCTAGAATAAATTAAAAAGGAAATATGCTATTTTTCAATATAAATAGGGGTAAATAGTAAAAAGAATTACTATTTGTTTTTTACCAAGTTGGAGAGGTGAAAAGTGCCCTTTGGAATCGTTCTTCTTCTGCTGATTCCGGGAGCTGTGATCCGTCATTTCAGGTGCCGTCAGCGACAGGTAACCCTAAACCTACGTATTTAACTTTCTAGTGGTTTAGAAATTTGTTTTCCTTACATTTAGGTAGGTTTTGGGCATGTTGGGTTGGGGAATTTGTGCTCATGGGTCGACGCAGGTTTCCCTTTCGAGATCTGCGTCGACGGTGCACTGTCCACATGGACGTTCTGCGCCGGCGCAAACCTCCAATTTAAACTCAAAACCTAGCCAAAATAAAAACTTTTTAAAGGTTGAGCAAAGTTCTAAAGGTGTTAAAATTTCTTTCTTGACAGGTTCAGAGCGAGCATAATAGTTCTTGAGTGGCAAGAACGCGAGCATGAGCTCGAAGATATGCAAGTGGAAAATAATCCACAATGTGTTGCAGTGTTGAGGAACTATGGGCTACTCAAGTACTTTCAAGTGCCGGGGATGAGATCCCAAGTATCACTGTTGACATACCTGGTCCAATGTTGGGACCCTATTCAGTAGCACTTCCAGATACGTGAGCACACACTTACCATGGATGTTGAGGACATCTACTTTTTGACAGGGTTATCCCGACAAGGAAGCCTCGTGTCCTTGATCAGATCACGAGGTGGTGGTCGCTCGGTCGAGGACATGATAGATCAGTGGTGTACTCCGGGTACTGCGATGGTTGATGGGAAAATTCCCATCAAGGATGTCAGGGACCGGGCTCTTCGAGTGGTACTCTTTGCTATTGTGAGAGTTGCTGGCAGCTGATTTGCTTACTTAGCGAGCAAATCGCAAATGATATATTTCGAGGAGTGCATGACTCCTACTGTGTTTAACAGGTGCGAGGGGCTTCTCACCGGCCTCCGAGATCAGTTGACCAAATGCCACCACAGGGCGCTGAAGCAGTTTGGGTATGGTTCGGTATTTGTATCCTTTATGCTGGAGTGGGTGCATCACTTGCGCTCGCAAGTGGACTTCGAGGATTGGGATGTACGTGATCCTCTCATGATGAGATGGACAAAGGTAATGGCTCGCCATGGTGGTGGGGGTCCCATCATCAGTTTTGGTACAGGGTTCTTCTCGTGGCTGTAGGGACAGATCCTCATGGTGGAAGATTACCCATACGCTGGTACAAACTTCCAAGGAGACCCAGAATTGGTGCTCCCTGAGGGGGAACAGTGGGGCAACATTGGTAAGAACAACTGCTTGTGTTTTTATATTTTATGCATTTTATGATTTTTTTTGTAGTAGTGTTGATGACGTTTACATGTTTCTTGCAGATGTGGGTCCAGAGCAACCACTTGGAGTCTCTCGCCTCGTGCGGAGAGGAGGAGCGCTAGAGATGGAGCCCACTGTCCGTGATGCTCTTGAGGAGCAAGAGGCGATCGGGGAGAAACTCTAGAGGATGACCTTAGATATCCCAGAGCCTACCGTGCATGACCTACCCCTCCATTAGCAGGAGTTGATGGTTGGGGTATCAGTTCGTTTTAACACATTGCTCCGGAAGGTGGCGAGGGCCATAGCCTGTTACCATGCTTAGACTAGAGATGAGCAGCCTAGAGACATGCGGCGTAGAGTTTAGGCACATGGCTTATATATGTATACATTGAAAGCTTACAGGCTTCAGATTTTTTGTAGAGATGACTCTTACTGAAAGCTTACATGCTTCAGACTTTTGTATCAGCACTACCATTTTGTATCGATTGATATATATATATATATATATATACAGAAATTATTGACAGTTTTATACATTTTGTGTTCTATGGACAATTAATGAGATCTTGTTTACATGTTTTCTTATACAATGGATGATTTACATGTTATGTATGCTTTTATATTTTTATGAATATGTTATGTGTGTGCAATGTACCAATCTAAAATGAAGTTGGTCATTGAGTCAGTAATTGTATTCATGTCTCGTGGAATGTGCAGGTATTGAATGGATTCAAAGGACCTTTCCAAAAGATGGACTCGTCTGAAGCGATGGAGTAGAGTAGGGCCGCGGATAGCATAAATCCGATTCAAATGAGAAACCACTAGTTGAGAATCTAAGTAGATAAAAACATGGTTCATACACAAGGAAAGAGAGTCGGTTAGGGTTCCAATCACCGAATGATACTTTGCGGCGTTGTTGGTTGCAAATCCTAGACAACTTCCTCCTAAGCTGATAAGCTCTCTAATGGGGGAATAAAGTACCCAGGCTACGGAAGCAAGGTTACGTGTATGCCGGATAGCATCGTCCGCGAATCCATAGCAAGTTTCCATCTGCACATGCAGATAGAACATGGTATAAGAAACAAAACAAGACCTAGACACACTAAAACAAAAGCGTCACACCACACAAAACACACACATCATGTACATTATCTACAAGATATCTATGCAAGAAAAGATCAGGCATAGTACCTCTTCAGGTAGATCCCATTGCGAGGCTCACCCAAAGATATCCCATCATAGTCCTCTAGTTCATAGGCTCCCTTCTCTAGAACATGTTTCACTATGTACGGTCCGTGCCACATGGACTCGAACTTACCTGCCCCCAGCTTATCATGCCTTTGGTCATATGTGAGGACCAAATCACCCTCATTATAGACATGGGGTTTGACTGACCTGTTGTATTGTTCCTTAATGTGATTCTTATGTGCCTCGTTTGCAAGAGCAACATCGCGGTGGGTCTCGTCAAGTTTTTCCAGGTAAAGGAATCGCTCTTCCTCGGTAGTGGTTTTCGGAAGAAGTTCGACTACGAATTTGAGTGATGGAATCTCGCACTCTATTGGTAGGACTGCCTCCAATCCATAAACTAAATGGAATGGTGTAAATTTGATGGCAGTATTAACGGAGGTTCGGTATGCCCATAGTGCGGAAAAGAGCATGTTGTGCCAGTTAGAATTGTGTGTACCCACCATGCGTTGAATCATGGTTTTCAAGCCCTTGTTAATGGCCTCTACTTGTCCATTGGACTGCGGGTAGTAAGGTGTTGAGTTTTCACGATGAAAACCCAGTTTGGTGCTCAATTCATCTACCATGTGGTTCTGAAAGTGAGATCCATGGTCAGTGACTATGGCTTGTGGAACTCTGAACCGTGAGATAACATGATTGAACATGAACAATGCGGCGGTTTTGTCGTCGTCAGTGTATGTAGGCATAGCCTCAACCCATTTTGTAAAGTAATCCATGACTACTATGATGTAACAATGCCCCCCCCCGACCCAGGTAGGATTATAGTGCATGAAGTCAATGCCCCATTGAGAAAAGGGGCCAACGGAAATAACCAGGTGTAACGGGGCTGGGTGGGTGCGCTTTTTCGTTTGAAAATGTTGGCATGGGGGACACTTTTTAACGGCCTCAATACAATATTTAAAGATGGATGGCTAGTAATATCCCGCGCGTAGTATCTTCTGGGCTGTATCCATCCCAGAGAGATGACCGCCACAAGCCCCATAGTGACAGTCATTCAAGACGTGTTCAGCCTCCTCATGTGTCAGACATCGTCGAAGAACCAAATCAATACCACGACGATATAGGGTATCGCTAACGATCAAGTAATACTTGGCGTGGTGGCGGATACGATGCTGATCGTCATGAGTTAGTTGGGGGTTGAGACGTTGGGTTCAAAGATATAAGGTAATATCTCCATACCACGGGTCAGACGTGCTAATAAGGAACAATGATTCGTCTGGAAGAGAATAATTGGGCTCAGATCCTAAATCGACATGGGGGAGATCGCAAATGAGCTCGGCAAACACCTAAGACTTCTTAGAATTGGCTTTCTCGAAGAGGAGGTCGAACTACTGAAGTATCACAATCTAGTGTGAATACTTGCCCCCAAGTACTTGGCATGTTAGAATGTGGTACATGGGGTTCGAGTCGGCGATGATGGCGGTGTTGCGGAGCAGTATGGAATGACGGAACTTTTGGATGACAATGATTGTCGTGAGAGAGAGTTTCTTGACATGTGAGTAACGAGTTTTAGAGTCGATAAGACCCTTACTTAGGTAATATATCACATGTTCCTGGGCATTGTTGTCCTCCTGCACCAAGACCATGGCAATCGTGGTGGCAGAAGTAGCAAGATAAATAATGTAATCTTTGTAGTAATTCGGCGATTGGAGAACAGGGGCATGCGTAGTGGCATGTTTCAGACTATCGAAGGATTGTTGCGCTTGATCGTCCCAAATGAACGGGACGTCCTTCTTGATTAGTCTCATATAGCCCTATTTCTTCTGAGCGAAATTACAAACAAAACGCCGTAGGTAGGTTGCCTTCCTTTTCAAACTTTGTAGTTCTGTGACATCAGTAGGAGGTGGGAGAGCGAAAATGGCTTCCACCTTCAAGGGATCAATGTAGATCCCGTCTTTCGAGACGATGAAACCTAGGAGGTATCCGGACTCGACGCAGAAGATACACTTGTGAGGGTTCAGGCAGATGTTATACCACCTACATCTGAGGAATACGACCGTCAGATGATCAATGTGGAACTCATGCTGCCATGAATGGGCAGGTAGGTCATAAGGGTAAGGTTCCACGAAGTCCTTCACATCATGAAAAGCATACGCCATGGCTCACTGGAATGTGGCACCAGCATTTTTGAGACCAAAAGGGAGCTTGCGATAAGAAAACGTGCCCGAAGGATAGATGAAAGTTGTCTTATGTTGGTCGGTCGGGTGGATCTCAATCTGGTTGTAACCGGAGAAGCCATCCATGAATGAAAAGATGACACTTCCGGCACAATTGTCTATGATCTGATCGATAAAGGGAGTGGGGTAGTTGTCCTTAGGACAAGCCTTGTTCAAATCCCAATAATCGACATAGACACGAATGGTGCCATGCTTATTAGCCACAGGGATGACATTTGAGACCCATTTTGTTAATGGAATAGGGTAGATAAAGCCAACCTTCAAGAGCTTCTCAATTTCTACCTTGATTGCCGCAGTTTTTCAAGGGTGTACCAGTCGTAACTTTTGGCGGACTGGTTTAGCATCGGGATAGGTTTTGATTTCATGTGAAAAAATATCAAGGTCTATCCCGGGCATCTCCTCGTAGGTCCAAGCAAACACGTCTCAGAATTGCTTGAATAAGGCTGTAAAAGTAGTAATCTCTTCAGGGGAACAATTCTAGCCTAAACGAACATGTTCCACTACACCAGGGGTAACCGAGATGTCAATTGGGGTGGTGGTTTCGATGTTTTCCAAGTTTCCCTCAGTGTCTGTATGACACGTGAGTATCGAGGAATGAGGGTAAGGGTAGACATTTGGTGTAAAAATGGTGGTGATGTTGTTCTCTATAGAATCCAATGGGGGAAGGAAAGACGATCGATGGTGGAGGTCTTCCCATGGAGGGTCATCCGCACTCATAATCTCCATGATGGACTCATCATACAGAAAATTCTGGAGCAGAGGATCGGGTAAGGATGACGTCCGCTGTAGAGAATAGGATGTAGAGGCCAAAGCCAAGTGGTCCTTGGGTGCTGACTAGATAGCCTCGTAAGTGAGTTCATCGGGTGAAAGAGGCATGGAGTCTCCAATCAGGTGCATAGTGGCTTCATTAGGTACAAGCCATTGATCATTAGAGTTGGGGAAAGATGAAATCCCAGAGGAGATCATGTTCACCGTGGAAACATGGTTAGGGGGATCCGGGGTTTGAAAGACGCCCATAAGAGATGAGTCTTTTATGATGCCGACCCCCACGCTCTCATACAGCTGTGAAGATTGTCCAAGCAATGGGACATTATCGTCGGGATGAGTAGCGGTGTCCGGTGTGCAGAAGTCCAGTTGGTCGACAGTGACAATTCGGCCTTGGTGGGGGAATTGCACTATGCGGAAGACGAAAGACGTGATCGCAGTCATGGCGTAAAACCAATTACGACCAAGTAAGAGATTATAATCCAAAGGGGCTGCGACTACTTCCACGTTAATGGTTGCAGTCTTACCCCCTAACTCAACTGCTAAGGCTTGTAATAGCCCATGGGGTTGAAAGCCACGACTGTCGAATACTTTCAAGGTAGTGGGAGAGTGGTTTAACTCGGGAGAACCAATGGCTCTCCAACACGATATCGACATGACCGAGGTAGAGGCACCTTCGTCTAATAAAGTATGATGGATTTTCTTCCCAGCAATCTTCGTGGCAAATTCAAATTCCAACTGGTGGGAAAGCCTCGGTTTAAAATACTTGAGATGGAACATGATTGTATTAGAGAAATCCGGATCAACCGCGCCGATGGCAGCGAGAAGAGTCTTGCGCTGATTGGGACAGTTCTGCAAGACCTCTAGCGTTGACATAACACAAGGAGGTTGTGCCAAGTCCTCTACAATGTTGTATTTTTGAGCTGCCCGAGCATTAGGATTGAAAACTGCTTTTCGAATCGTGCTCTTGGGTGGACGCAACACTAACTCTAAAGAAGGCTTCTCAATGGTGAGAGAAGCGTGTGGCACAGTAACGTCTGGAATATAAGTGGAAATGTTTTCAATATTACTTCCAACGGGTTCCTTTTGAGGGACTAAATCGTATGAGCGTGAACTTGTGTTCAAGTTAATCGTCTCACTACGCATCATGAGAACATGCGTGGTGGAGGATGCCTCTCCATGTGAAGGAGAGGTTTGAGCAATCAGCTGTTGATTCTGAGTAGGGAAGGAATCATTGAGAACTGCGGGAGTATGGTTTCCCTTGAGAAACTTCTGTACTTTGTCTCTGTGAGGAAATTCCTTAGAGAAATGATCTCCACCACACAGTAAAAAAGGATACTTCAACTTCCTTTTCTCTTTGGTGTCTTCAGGGGCGAGCTTGGGCTCCTGCTGATTGGAAGATTTATTAGGTTTACCTTTGTTTTTATTCTTACCACCGAATTTCTGAGATGAAGCTGATTGAACAGAATTCACCTCTTCGGTGGAGGCAGGAGTGGGTGACTTGGTGGTGTTGTTTCCAACCTGTGGTGGGGATGGGGAAGAACCCTGGGGGTTCGACGATCCACCAGTTTAAGTAGAAGGCTGGGAGGTAAGGGAACCAATGATGCCATCGACCTAAGGTACCTTGGGTAGTTTCACAGGGTCATAGGTAGGGCAGGGTGTATCAAGAACAATTTCATACAACGTGATGGATTGAGCATAGACCAAGTCTAAGTAATGGGCACGGAAAATAGCCTGTTCCTCAGTGACGGCCCCTCCCACAGCCACGTCTCGAGCTACGACAGGTAAGAGAGACTTTGTGAACCAATTAGCTAAGATTTGGTCTGGAATATGAGCCTTAATAAGACGTCGTCTCCTCCGCCGCTCATGAATATGATCGGATATATGAGTGGCGGTGTTTTGACGGAGCGAGGTCAGTAAGTTCGTACCAGTCTCATAGCGAATGGGCAACTGGAAATGGGTCAAAAAAGACATAGCAAGAGAGGGAAATATGGAAAAGAGTTGGGTGGTAATTCAATATACCACTTGGAAGCTAGGCCGGTGAGAGTCCATTGGAATAACCTAAGACAGATCGAGTCGTCCATCAAGGAGTTGGATGAACACCATAAATGGTATGTTATCACATGATTTTTTGGATCCTCACCAGGTTTGCCATCAAATTTGGGAATATCGGATGGTAGTTTCACTAGAATTGGTGGCCAATTATGTCCTTGGAAGATGGGGTCATTGGTAAGATGAGACAGGTCGGGTAGGTCCAAAGTAGCCAAGAAATGCAGCTGTTGATTCGGCTACGGGTACTGATAGTACTAATATGGCATGTATGGACCAATGGGACCTTGCATCGACTGGTTGTAGGGTGTTCCCGGAGGAAATTGGCCGTATGGGGGTGTGCCGCCCGGACCATATGTAGGTCCGCCACCATAATAGGGTGGTCTGTTACTATAAGGTGGGGGTCCGTTGCCACCGTCGAGAGGGGGTGGGCCTCCTCCAAATGGTGGGGGTCTGCCACCGCCACCGGGGTAAAGTGGGCCTCCGCCGAGATAAGGTGGTCCTCCGCCACCTACATCGGGAGGGGGTGGAGGTCCGCCACCACCGTTGAAATAAGGTGTCCCTCCACCACATCCGGTAGTAGGAGGTGGTGCACCACTGCCTCCACCGGAGGGATCAGGACCTCCGCCACCTACGCCACCAGAAGGGTATGGTACTCCATCGCCACCTCCACCAAAATAGGGTGGTCCTCCACCATAAGGTGGGGGTCCTCCGCCATTGGGAGGAGGTGGCCCTCCCCCTCCGCTGGGAGGGGTAGGGCCTCCACTTCCACCACCAGAGGGGGCTGGGCCATTGTTGCCGAAATGAGGTGGGCTTCCACCAGAAGGTAGAGGTCCGCCTCCTCCGAAATTCAATGGGGGCCCGTCGCCTCCAGAGGGAGGTGGAGGGGGACCAAACGGGGGTGTTGGTACCTAAGGGGTGGTTGGTGGGGGTACATTTTATAAAACATTTTGGTGTTCCCATAGAGTGAATGAATTTCCGAGATAAGGTATCCCGTAGTGTGCGTTTTTGGGATTGAATTGTCTTGACAAAGGGTTAAGCTAAACTGGATACGCTTGACTCCATGGTGGTTGGTTTGAATGGGATGGTCCCCCAACATGAGATAATCCCGTGGTGGATGCTCCAGGGGGTAGGGAAGTTCCAACGGAAGGAATGATGGGAACCCCTTCTCCTGTATTATGGTTAGGCGATGGGGGTTTCCCCCCAGCAACAACGTGCTAACCACTAATCGATGGTTGACCCAACGTGGGTTGTTGATTACCTACAGCGGGATTAACATTACTCGTAAGAAAATTAGGGGGTAAAGAGTATCCTCCCCGCGAGTTTTGGGGTGGGGGAGGAGTGGGTAACATTCTCGTAGTAGTGAGAGGAGTGTTGGACTGTTCTCCTTCAACAGGTTGAGTCGTTTGGGCTATATAACTGGTCTCCTGTCTAAGGGGAGTACTCGCAGGAAGTGAGGGTTGACCAGGTTCATAAGTGGTCACGTTGTGGATTGATGGTTCCGGTGACTCATAAGATAAAGAGCGAATCAGGATCTGTCGATATGCGGGTAACGTCGAGTCTTCAACCCTTCGTAAAAGACTTTGTCTTCAAAATTCCTCGCCCATGGCATGTAATCCTTTCAAGCGATCATGAAAGGGTCTGAAAAGCTCATCAGGAGTGGGCCAACTGGGTGGGGATGTAGTGGCAAAATGGGCCACTTGTTGACCTAGAGAAGTTTCGTAAAAGGGTGCAGCTGGACCAAACACAGCTGATACAAGGTCGTCCTGGGGGGATTTAACGATTCCACAGATCCAGGATCTCCCGGTAAAATGGGAGGGAGAGGTACGTCTTGTGAAGTGGAAGTTTCTGCCTCTTCACCCCTTGAGGGGTTGGAGGTGGGTGAGTCTGGAGGGAACATGTGTGCTCCAATGTTCAAAGTAGGGTTTTCTACTCTAGGTGACACGACCGTGACGTGTGGGTCCATTCTTACCCTCGAAATTACCTCCTGATTAAGGGGATAATCGGGTGGTAAGTTCAAAATTCTGCGGGACCTTCTCCAAGGAAAGTTAGCTAGAGTGACTGAACCAGAGTTTCTCCTAAGAGTATTCTAAACAAAAGAAAAGTAGTCCAGAAAAATATACACAAACTAAGGCCGCAAGCAAGCTTATGTGATAGGTGTGGATTCAAAAGTATGGAACCTCACAGGATTGTCAAGGCTTCGCAACTCGCTATATACCGTAGGGTTCAACAGTAAAACGTGACAAGGAGGATTGGGACCATACCCTTTCCTGAATACCCGACTACCTGGATGACACATGCATAGTAATCTCCCCGAGTGTTTTTCTTGGTGTATTGCTCTGCCAAGATGGTCAAATGGTTTTCTCAGTTGGTTTCAGGAATCCTAATGGTGTCTCCCGATATACGCAAGGTACGTGGGAGCTCAAATTCGTGTTGGTGTTGTCTAAGGCACAACCGTACGGCACGAGCACTTCCAATATACTACCGAGTACGTGAAACACCTTTCGATATACACCAAGTACGTTAAGTTCCTTTTGATATAACCTAAGGTACGTGAAAGAGCCTTCGATATACTGGTTGGTACGTGAAAGAGCTTCGATATAACGCTTGGTACGTGGAAGACTTACAATACCCCTGGGATGCAGTGCAGGAAAATAACGACAGCTGCCATGTTTTAAGACGCGGGAACACGTCTCTAACTTAACACACAAGTTACTAAATATTTTACCCTAGTTCTCTCGTTAATTTTATCTGGACTGTTAGGTGAATGCATGAGGTGAGTATATAAACGTAAGCATAATGCAAGCCCTAACTACATGAAAAAATGCACATTTTCTTTTGATGAAATCTATGTACGGGAAAGAGAAATATTTTTCAAGTGGTTTTTCCCAAAACAACAAAACTTCAACAAATCTCAATTCTACCAAAAATTATTATGAAAGTGCTCTTTTCGTTTTTTCAAGCAAAACATGAAAATCAACAACACAACAAATCCAAATCAAAGCAATTTCTTTTTGTCTTTTCGAATAAAAAAATGAAACTAAGTGATGAAAAGAGAGAATTTCTACTTACAACACACTAACTCTTCAAATTTCACTATGATAGCCTAAAAGCATGAAAAAACAAAAATGCATATAACTTTTTCAAGCATGGAATCACTTTTGCAAAAACTTGATTTCACTTGGATCTTTCAAGAAAATGAATGGCTCATAATTCGTGAAAAACACAAATAATCAACTTTTCTTTCAAACTTTCCAAAATACTTACGAATGATAAACTCCAATGCATGAAACAACTTGTAATGTCCCCATTCAAATAAGTGCATAGTAAGACAATCCCATCAATCCTACTAGTTTCCTAGGTTGGATGGGCACATGTGGGATGGTAATAAGGAAGCTAATAAATGATATTTAGACATTAGAAGGGTTCAAGCATTTAATAAATATGATGAATAAATAAATTCAAGAGAAATTCTAGGTGGCAAGTGGTTTTGGAGACATATGGAGGTGGTGGGACCCACACTAGCTTGATTTTTCAATGACACATGGCAGCTCTCTCTTGCCAATTCGAATTCATGGGAAGGTGAACACTCTTGGGTGAGTTGGTAAGTCATAACACATGGCATTGAGCATCTTAGGTCGAAATGGGATGGAATAGTAACCTCCATGGGAGAGGAAGAGTCAAATTGGAGACTAGTGGACACTTGGGCTAGATTCCCTAGTTTTATGACAACAATAATGAAGCATCTATGACATTTATGACAAAATTCAGACCTGACTTCTTACACCTGACCATTATGACATGTCAGCCCCAAAAATAGGCTCAAGGAAGGCGCTCATGGAGTTGGAGGAATCTAAAGAGACTCAAATTCGAATTTGGTAGAAGATGGAAGGTTGGAACTAGGAGACAAGTGGCAAATGAGGAATATTTTCTAAATGGAAAATTATTGAATCTATTGAGAGGATTTCGACCCCTTGAAAGCTAATGTTGGTTATAAAATGTAGAAATCAAGTATGAGAATAGCTTTTGATGATTTGAGAAAAATTGCATTTGTGAAGAGAGAACTAGTGGATGACTAGTTTCTTGCCTTAGCCAATTTCGAGGGTGAAAGATTCCCATCCAAGTTGGTGTTTGGAGAGGCCATTCAGGTCTTTCATGGTGCTTTAATGGAGTTTTATTTGTAGGTAGCAGCTACAGGAAGTTTCATGGTTTGGTTTAGTGCAGCACTTTCTCTCCACCATTTCCAATTTTGAAGGCATGTTCGGGCTCCTTGAGGGATTGCGCTTTGGGTGAGATCTTGCACTCATTGGGAGAGCTTCATATGATATTTTTCTGATTGTAATAGCTTAATATCCTCTGTTATTCATATTCAGAAACTCTCAGGTTGAAATACCTATTGAATGTATGCAAAATTATTGATTAATGAGCAAACAATGTCCGTTTCCCCAATGCTTTGATGTATGACACTATAAGGTTGATTATTTCGAATGGATGGATGATTCCCTGATATATTTGTGATTAATATACTGCCATGGATATATTCTACAAGTTTCATGTACTATACTTGAGCATTTGAAGCATTTTTACTCAGTTTGTTTGTATTGAGAGGTGAAATAGTGCCATTTCCCCAAGGGTCGAATTGGGGGTTTTTGTTGTTGAATGTGAGAGAGTTAGAACAGTAGTAAAAATCAATTAATGGTGCATATGAGACCTTAATCACATACTTAAGACATTACATACCTCTATTCATAAATTCATGGGATTTTGGAGGCATTTGGAAGGCCATTTGCAGTGTTACCCCGGGGGGATTTGATGCACAAATTACTAGTCAAAATTACCTATATTGATCAGAATACAAATCAAGTTTGCAGCAGTATTTGGAGGGCCATAAAACATCCCTGAACCTAATATTCAAGTCTAAATACCATTCATACACTCATACATAATATTTGGGAGCATTTGGGTTGATTTGGAGGTCAAAACAGTAAAACTAGTCAAAGGTCGAAATCGGGGAAAAAGTGGAAAAATTGGCATTTTAATAAAATTTTGAAAAAGGGTCATTACACAACTTTTACAACAATTCTCAATTTAACTTGAAAAAAGGTAAAATTGAAGCACTTTTTGATTTTCCAATGAACGCACCAAGGCAATGCTTGACAATAATAACACTTTCAAATATAAATGGCTGAAAAAAAGAGATTACTTGCATTACTCTAATCATTCAGAAATTCAACGGAAAAATGACAAGCACTCATATGAACCAAAAACACACAAGACACTAAAAAACAACCGGATGCAAGCAAAACTAAAAGATGTGGGCAAAAAGAGGTTTGGAATCAGATCCAAAGCAATGACTAGATCTGGTGAGGAAAGGAGGGAATGCAAGGTCAAGTGGATGAAGGTGGGGGAGGCTAAAATTTCCACCACTACCAAGCCTCAAGCTTGTCCAAAATGGGACCCAAAACCAATCCAAACACAACCAAAGAAAAAATCACAAGATCCCAGACTCGGAAGTATAGTACAGAGAGGTCTTCAAATCAAACCAAATAAAAAATGGATAGGAGATGACCCAAACCCTAGGCTTGAGTGCTTGGCGCAGCCTGCGGTTAGGCACAGAGTGCTCGGCACAGGTTATGTGGACATGATCGGCACCGACGATGCAGAATGCAAATATGGGTTTAGCGCCAAAGGCGCAGGTTATAGAGAGGTAAAAAGCGCCCGTGAGAGGATGGCACTCTGACTGTACTGCCCAGGTGCGCCGGGCGAAATCCCAATGCAAAAAATAAAAAGATCTCCAAAGATGAGCAATGAAAATGTTTGATAATTACATACAGACTCAGGGAAATCTAATAGGCTCTTCAACAAGAAGATCTGGTGGTGGAAAAGACTTAGGAGGCAAATGAAGTGGCTCACAAAGAAATCAAAGAAGATGATATTCAAATGAAAACTTAAAACAACATCCATATTCCCAAGTATGGTTGCCAAATTTGTTACCGGACAATCTACCGAAAGTGGACTTAAGGCATGATCTCCCTAGTTCAACGTGAATCTAGAACAAATCAGACATAATACAAATCTACCTTCCTCGATTCAATTAGAGATTGAGAGATGTAGACATCTTACCTTTCAGATCTGTAGATCCATTTCTCCCTCGTCGCTCCAAGTTCCACGGTCGTCAGTTCCGAAGCTGCAAGATCTGTCAGAACATGCAAGAGACAAACAAGCAGTAATAACACATCTACACAATAATTGATCTAAATAAACAGTTAAGGAAGTAAACTATAAATGTCAATGAACAACAAGACATTTATGGAAAGAGTTTTGTATTACTGTATAAAAGTGGAAATACATAGAAGAGTGGGGATTACAACCAAGCCCTAACGTTGCAATCTTCCTCCAACAAGCCAAGCCAATGCCTCTAAGGGGAAATGGGTGCCTCCAATGGATGGATGATGATATACTAAGCTTATTTCACCAGCATATGGATGCTATAGCCTTCTTCCCCTTGGAATGGAGAGGGCTCTTGTATTTATAGGACCAAGTGGATAGAGTAGGTTGAGGATCATGGCGAGAGGGCTAAGGGATCTTCCCATTAGGTTAGGGAACTGAAGGCCAGCTCACCTAGGAATTAGGGATAGGGATCCACCTCATCCAACTTCTAGAATTCGCTCGAAAGCTACCTTTATCTCATTAAACTGACTCCGGCGCAGATTGCACGAGGACAACCTACGCCGACGCTTTTTGCTCAAAGACAACATGCACCGGCCTAATTAGGAATGTGGATAAAGGACATCAACTTGCTCTAAGTGACTAACTTGATCATGGGACTTCAGGGATTGAGGCACTGAGTTCATGGTGGTGAGATTTGAAGTGTAACAGAAACCACCACTTACCCACCCATAGGTACTTAGAACTTAGTGCATTATAACCCGACTTAGTTGTATAGAGTCCCCTTGTTTTGTTCATAAACCAACCCAACTCACATCCTCGTTTATTCTTATGTGCCCTTTCCTCAGTTCCTCAATATAATTATCCTATAGAATTGAAAAGTTATCTCCTAACCTCAACATCCTAGATGTATTCAACCCTTGGTGGAAGAGATATCTTGTACCTTCATCCACTACTTGATTTAGAGTGAAAAATCCAAATTTATTTAAATGTTGTATCAAATCCTCCATTTTATATCCAAGATGGATGAATGTATATGTCATATCCTCAATCTTTCCATATACTATGTCATTCCTTGTTACAATTTTACATCTCATCATTCTAACTATATGTTAGATGGATCCTTTTGTATGCTAGATTTGTTAATAAATATATGCATTGATTTAACACCCATGATATGGTGTTTTCTTAACATACACGAAACATGTTTACTTCACATACATGAAACTTTTTAGACTTGGTCACTTAATTGAGTGTTTTGCATACATGATTCATTTACATTTTATTTGTAAATCATTGTATAAAATAACTTAGTTTTATATGCTTTCATAATATTTAGTCATTGTGTTGAAAATTCGGGATAATCGCTGTATAGAAGATTAAAGATCGACCTAACCCCCTTTTTAATTTATTAGGCAATTTGATTTGTTTAAAATGATATATTTAATTAATTAAATATATTATTTGTTTTCATAGCCTACTTTCTCAATTTGATCATTTTTTATCTTCTACTTAACCACTCTTTCCATTTGAAATAAAATTTAAATTAATTTAAGTTAAGTTAAGTTAATTATTTTTACAATTTGACAACCTTCCTCCCAAAAAAATTTATTCCATTGACTTTTCTAGAACACTCTAACCTAACAACTAGTTTTCTCATCATCCTATATATTCAATTACATTCTTCTCCATTGTTATCAAGCTTCTTATGATATTGAAGATGGGTGGAGAGTCCACCTGAAACTCGTCTGCACAATGATTATCCAGAATTCACAACACAAAAACTTAGTTGGAAATATAAATGTTTGATAAAATATTGGTTTCAAAACTTTTGTTAATACTATGTTTTCTTTTGAAAGTTTATATATACTTTTTCCAAGGAAAAAAACGTAATTTAATTAAGAGAATAACCAAATTACATATTGCAGAAGGCCTTCAAAATGCCTTTCATGAAGAGTGTCCAGCATATGCTGCAAAAAAATGCGTTGCTCTTAAGCTAAGCAAGCAATCGATATGTACAAAATAGAGAAATGACCGAGGTCCCCAGAGGGCCCTTAAAAGTGGCAACAAAATATACAGATTCCGATCATATATGAGTAATTAAGTGTCCAGAGAGCATAAAAAATGTATGACTTCCATTCCCTCGATGAAAGGTCTGTGATAATATTCAAATGCTTGTCCGTGTTCAGTAGCCAAAATTTTCCATTGATCGAAGGGTCAATTCAGTCCCTGTTTTGAGAGATGATCCACTGTAGAGTTTCGCTCCCTATAAACATGGCGACACGAGAAGGATTCAAATTCCCTCAAGAGTCTCAATACATCATCCAAAATATTACCTAAAAACAGATTATGGCCCCATTGAATGTTGTTGACCCAATTGTTCACAGTCATAAAGTCTCCAAAGATATGAATATGTGTGCAATTCTTTTCAAGAGCAAAACAAAGTAAAAGCTTGAGGGCAAAGAGTTCTGCATAGTTGTTTGTTCCAAGTCCAAGTCCCATCTATAAATAAAAAAAGGATGAGTGTGAAAGGTGAAGTACAACCCCCCCGCCACAAAGCTGGTCATTTGTCGCCCCATCGAAATATGCCCAAGGATGTGTGGGATCAATGGATTCAGCAATTATAGAGCGGATAGGAGGAGAGAATTTTTTTTGGGGGAAATAGGCCAATATGCCCACACTCTGTGAGGCCACCAGGTCGGGGACAGATTGTTTCTCTTGAAAAAGAGCCTTGTTGCGGGCCAACCAAATTCCCTAGATTACCAGGAGCGGTAATGCCCAATGGTGTTCTGTATCAGGGGAGTTGAACCAGCTCTTCCAAGCCTCCTCCAAGGTGTTACCCATCCAAAGATTACCAAGATTTAAATTGGAACGCAACAATGTCCAGATTTGTAGTGTGAAGGGGCATGCGATGAATAAGTGGTGAAGAGTTTCAGAATCCTGTTTGCAAAGTGAGCACCAACCAGGTCGTTCAATGTGCCATCTTTTCATGTTCTCCCGGACTAGGACCTTATTAGCCAAAGAGCACCACAGGAAGAGCTTTGTTTTTAGAGGGCATTTTGATTTCCAAATCAAATTCCACCACCAGAGTGTTGCTCCTTCATCAAGCTTTCCTGCCAACAGTTTATAACCAAGCTTTGGGGTGTAGAGTCCGAGCGGAGATGGGGACCAAATGAAGGTGTCCCTTGAAGTAGAGATTCATACATGTGTGGATCTGAGGGCCAAGAGGTATTTATTCTATAATACTCGAAAAGCTTATGGTAAACCCAGTTGATCTAGGCCTTTCCATCCCTGCTGCATTATAGTGGTGGTCTTCGAATCGACAATATGAGATAGGTGGTGAATCCCACGAGAATGTAGAGAAGCAAGAAGGTGCTGAGGTAGAGTGTGTTTATTGTGACAGCCCAACTAGGGGTCTAATCCAATGCGAACTTGTGTACCTTCCCCCACCTTCCAGGCCAGCCTAGACTCGATAAGATGAAAAGAGGATAGAATGGATTTCCATATAACAAAGATTCCCGCAGTATTACGAACCAGGCTTCTGACACAATTTGAGATGGAGACCGGCGCAATGTATTTTTGGGTCACCACTTTCGTCCAAATATTTTCAGTTGTCAAGTGTCTCCAACCTACTTTTGTAGCCAAATATTTTGCAAAGAGATGGATATTTTTGAGACCCCAACCCCCTTGTGACTTTGGCTTTGCAAGAGTTTGCCACTTGACCCACGGGGAGACATGTTTTTCAGATTTTCTAGACCACAAAAATCTGAAGCAGATTTTTCGAGATTTTTCTAAGATGCCCTTTGGGATCCAGGCTAGAGACATCGAGTAAACTGGGATTGCTTCTAGCAATGATTTAATGAGTACCAGTCTCCCCGCCCTAGAGAGCCACTAGTGACTCCAAGACGATTTAAACCTTTCTCCAGTTTTGCAATCAACCATCCCTATTTTGATTTCGTGTAGTTGTTTGGCTTTAAAATGAACCCCAGATATTTGACCCCATCATCCAGATCTTATGACTCATAGGGAAAGAGTGTAGAACAATAATGGGAGTCCCTTTCTCCCAAATTTGACATAGAGAGTGAGGATTTGTGTATGTTGATCTCCATGCCAGTTTCCCTTCCGAAGAGGTCCAATATACCAGCCAGGGTATCTGCATCCCTCATGGTACCATTGCAGAAGAGTAGGATGTCGTCTACAAATAGTAAGTGAGTTAAAAACAAAGAGGTAGAGATACCAATCCATTTGATTGTACCCTGGCGCTTTGCATCTAGGATGGCTCTGCTTAAGCCTTCTGCTACCGATAAAAAGAGCAAGGGGGAAAGTGGACAACCCTGACGGAGCCACCTTCCCGCATGAAAAAAAGTAGAAGCTGACTGTTTATAAGAACTACGAAAGAGGCTGTAGTAATTCAACTCATGACCCATTTAATGAAAGAATAATCACAACCCAAATTAGTCATCAACATTCTCAGTTAAAGTCAGCTAACCATGTCAAAGGCCTTTGAAAGATCAAGTTTTATGACTGCCCCTTTCAATTTCTTTTGTTTGATTGAGTGAAAGCACTCGTGAGCAACTCTAATGGATTCATGGATCTGTCTTCCTTCCAAGAAACCAAATTGTTCCAAGGAGATGACCTTTGAGAGGATCTTCTTGAGCCTTTTGGCAATGATCTTTGCCAGCACCTTATATGTGATGTTGCAAAGGGAGATAGGCCTGAAGTCGTTGAAAGAGATCGGAAGATCCGATTTTGGGATTAAAGCAATAAAAGTGGAGTTTAGGGGTGGGTGAACATGACCCTCGAACGTGATTCCTCCACTAGTTGGAGTAGATCAGCACTGATGACCTCAAAGTGTGTTAAGAAGAATTCAATGGTCCATCCATCCGGGCAGCACTTTTATCCTTTTGGAAGCTATGTAGAATTTCTTTTAGCTCCTCTTCAGAGATTTCCTCCATGAGATCCTGATTGCCCTCTGGGATTATGAAGCCAGGAAAATGTTGAGACAACTGTATGATTTCGGCTAGATTAGCTTTGTTGTCAGCTTTGTAGAGGGAGGAGAAGTGAGAAGTACCAAGAGCTGCTAGACCATTGAAAGAGGAATGTTCTCAAGATTTTCGTTTTGAAGTTCCCTAAAATACGGCCTATATTTCATACTAACTGTCACAAAAACAAAGAAAACCATAAAATATCTGTATTTAATGTCAAACTATCATTTTTGACCAATGAGATTTTTACCAAATTCCTACACTGATCGCAATCCTACCCAAAATGCCATGTTTTCTTTGCACCTTTAAAGCACTTGCTACTTTATTTATTTCTAAATTCAAATGAGAGCTTTCAATTATTTCGAGCTTTTCTTTTAAATACCTAATTTTAAAAGAGGTTGTTGAAAAACGAACTAATTGAATAACAAACAATTACGCTGCGTAATTCTTAACGATTCTCAGTGTAATTTTTGAAGATGCATCACCTAGCTTTGTCTGAAATAAATTTCTGACAGATTTTCACCGAAAATGTCGTTATGCTCCATGATCATCCTCCACTGTCGACACCCGTGACGTTGAGTACAGAATATTTTTGATGAATTTTCGTACATTTAATCATCTGACGTCACTACGTAGCATGTTTGTTTGAACAATACTAGCCTGGGTCCGGTGCCGCCATGGACACCAGAAAAACGATAGCGAGCACCACTAAAAACGCCTCTCTTTTTGACAAAAAATTCCGGCTTTTGTATATACTTTCGTCATAGTCAGATCCGTTCATGGTTTACCGGGGAACTGTTGCCCGAGATTTTGACAGTCTTTGAATCGACCAACTTTGAAAAAGAAAAAACCATGGGAATCAGCAGGCTTGGAATTTAGAATTTGATAGGTAAATATAAGACGGAAACGTCAACATTAACAGGTGCAAATTCTTTCTACATAGAACATTAACTAGTATTAAAAAATCTGTGACGTTTATCTAATATCACTATTGACGTTTATCTAATACCAGTATAGATCCATCCACAGAAGGAATCTACGGAAGGAGTCACATCCACTTTGATAGTGTTAGTAATTATTCATGGACATTGTGACAAGCTGGTGACCCACCTTATACATTGCTCTTCTAAATTACTGTTTGTCTGACTAATTACTCTTAAGTTCGGTTAACTCTCATTATATACAAGCACCTAGAATTTCCAGACGTATTATTTTTTATAATATTTTATTATTTTTTAAAAAGAATATGTGTCAGCTCCATGATGAGTATAGAACAAATTACACATCTCTTTAGACTGTAAAATGAACCTCTTCGACAATGTAGTCCGACTGAAATCAAGATCACATGGATCTACTAAAAACAACTACAATTCCGCCATAGCTGCATACCTACAGCTTCAGGCTCAGGCGTTCTAAGAATCTGTTCAATGAATTAATTCCGTACATCAGATTGTCTAATTATTGTATTTGAAGTTTAGTTTAGCAGGCGGGGAAGATCTCATATTTGCTGAGAGCAGTATTTCTGGCGAGGCAACATTCAGTTTAGTTTATCCATGGTGGGAGGAAAGATCAATTCAGCCATATACAGTAAAGAATCAAGAGACCCTTTGCCTTCATCTTCATCTTCTCCAAGTCTGAGAATAATTTGTTGAGCAACTCTCCCATTTGGTTCATTGGAAATTCTAACTTTCAATAAAGTTTTTGCCAAATAAATCATCTATATCAGAATACCATAATGGAATTCTAAGTTCACACAATACCAAATATATGTTATGAATACCACTTATACCATGTCAATGACAACAATCCTGATCAAAATTTATAATTTAATATTCACTATCCTCCTATATGTTATGGTACGAGTACCATCACATTTTTTACTCAAAAATGGATCAATCAAACTTTTTTATCTTTGGAAATTGACAAAAGTGAGTGTCATCTCAAAACGATCACGTTATGTATGCCCCTTGTATCACGCCAATGCCAGCAATCTGAATATATGCTGAGGTCCTTGTACCAATCCCTATAAAAAAATTAATATTACTGTTGACCTTTATAGTTTTTTCTTCTTTTTTTTCTTAAAAAAAAAAACTCAGGATGTCTCAAACTGAGGAACCTGATCCCAACATTCAAGAATTAAATCCCTGACTTCTGACTTGTAGTGGCTTGACAGCTAAGGCTCAACCGACTAGACCTCTATCTACAATACACACAGAAATACCACCACATCTATCTAATTTAATCAAATCAAACTTGTTTTTGGTTGAAAGAGACAAAAATTAAGTAGAAGTATCATCTCAAAATTATCACTTTTCAAAAGGCATTGTAATTTTGAGAATCGTAGAGTCAGTGAAGTGATAGAAGAATGATCATTTTACAGGTCAAGCAAAATACTGGTAGCTTGGTGGTATCCGAGTAAACTATGAGCCCTCTCATTCAAGTTAATTAAAATTTAATGAAATACAATTTAATTTAATTTAATTGGATTTCAAATTTAAAATTAAAATAAATTTTATTATTAGAAAAAAACATTATAAATTAAAAAGTATAAAAATGAGCTTATGTGACTCTCATTCTTTTTTCAGATTAAAAATGTGGTAACTTGTTATTCTTTTGCGAAATCAAAGTTACAAAAAACATATATGTGAGATCCATACATATCAAATGGAAATCCAGAGACATCCTACAAAAAACAGCACTATCACCCCTAATATCTTTCAATACAAAAACTAAAATATAGTAACAACACCATTATCAACAATGGTGTCTGCAATATATTCTTCAAAAAATAAGCGGCTGTCCATAGGCCCCCAAGCCTCCTTAGATAAACTGTCAGCTTCCAGGTTGACCTCATGGTAGATATGTGAAAAAGATATATCATCAAAAGATTTGATCAAACCCCAGTTTTGTGCGTCCAATGTTCCAGTAGGATTGCATGAAGATCATACTCACAAGCTGCCCATTCAATGATAACTCGAGAGTCACCAAAGATTTTGATACAATAAATACATCTTTTTAAAGCGAACCACATCAAACCCCAAAGAGAAAGAAATTCTGCCCTAGTATTACTACCTTTCCCAACACCCATCTTAAATAAAATCTTGTAATCCTTTTTAATATATAATACCATGCCTGCCCCACAAATTCCAAGCTGAATTGGAAATTCATTTAATAAACTTAAAACTTTTATGCATATGACAAATTCAAAGGACATAATATTCTAAAAACTAAACCGATTTCTACATTTCTAAATCTCCCCAATAATATAAATAGGATGTGACTCACTCTACATCATATAAGGACATCCATTATTAGTGAATAGATGTTCTCTCATTCTTTAATCAACAGTGAGCTCGTGAAGATAAACCCATCATATACATGAAGATAAACCCATCATATACATCAAATAACGACATCCATTATTAATGAATAGATGTTCTCTCATTCTTTAATCAACAGTGAGCTCGTGAAGAGAAACCCAATTGGCGTCTCAAAACGTTGAGCACAAAAATAAGTTAAGAGAGTCGTCATCCTCCTTTCTAAGCTTATCATGGGTAAATCATGAATAATGCTATGATGGTTAAAGTTTTTCATTGTAAACGATTAGATATGTTAATTTTCATTATGTATTTTAAATTTCTTTTTAAAGATATGCATTATTTTTCAAATGATTTGAATTGCAACTTTGTAATATAATTTCAATTTGGTAAACCAAACAATGTTGCATATATCGTTTTGGGGAAAGTATTGACGAGGGTTCGAAATATAACTTCTCAGTGGTATTAGTGGAAAATATCGGAAAATGTCGCAAGACCTCAAAAAAATATAAAAATACTCTTTTTTTTTCAAATTTTTAAACATCTAAAGCAACAACAACATCAAATAGACACATTACTACATAGATATGATGATACAACTAGTAAATAAGATACATAAGATGTTGAGTGGTCACATATCGTTACTAAACTGAAAATTCTAAAACATGTTCATGATAGGATGATACAAAATCACATCAAATGCTCAAAATAAATGTGTCTCATGAGATGAATCATCATGAGGCATCTAGAAACTAAATAGTACATGATACAATGAAAATAATAGATCATAGGAATCCGAATCATCAATTCCCTCTACCCCTTTTACGGGTAAAGGGAACCACTCTTCCTTTGGAAGCATTAGGTGGTTGTGGAGGAACTCGGGGTGAGATTGAAGTGAAAGCTCTACCTGATTCCATATATTCATTGCACAACCATATAAAATCACCAAACGCTAAGAACCACTAACTACGATATAATAAAGAAGGGTTTGAGTGTAGGTCTAGAGCCACAATTCTAAACACAGATCTATGACCATAAAAAGAGTCATGGAAGGATACTTGCCAAATTTCTTAGGGTTTGTTCCTCTTATCAATGGTTTTGTGTGTCAATTTAGCACTCGTTGTTATCTATTTTGATGCATACATTACAACATGTTGCCATTGTTGTAATATTCCATGCATCTCTCCATTACACCAGTCACAGTTTCCAATCAAGCCACCATCCGATTGAATTACACAGGAAGTATAGTATTCAAAGATTAAATTAAACAAAACTCCAAATGATTGCCTTCAAATTTGTGGGTAGTTGTCTCTATTAACCACCATCAAGGGTGCTTCTCTAGCTCTCTCACACTTTTGAAATCAAACAATGAACCCCAAAAACCCAACCCGCGGACTTAAAACACAATTCTGGGTGATTTTTTTGCAATTTTTTTTCAACAGTCCGATTAACTCACGATTTTTTCGAATATATCGAGATTGTGTCGCGATACATTCAATATATCAGAAATGTCGCGATATTTTCAATCCAATATATCAGACAAGGGAAAATATCGGCAATATATCCGATATTTCCGATATATCGCCGATATGTGCAACACTGAAACCAAACCTAACTTAGTGTGGGCATATCAATAACAACTCAATTTTGATTAGAAAATATTTTAAAAAATAATAATTAACATGAAAGGAACCAATGAAACCATATAAAACTATGTCTAGTTGGGATTAAAAGAGAAATCCTCTTATAATGGTTGAATAATATTATATACACTTTTGATCCTTTGGTTGCTTTCTTATATTAAGTGTGGCTTTGTTGAATAAGTATTTTCCATTTTATGTTGTGTTGTGGGTCTATACAATTTTAAATTTTATGGTAGGTAAAAAAAATATTTTACTATGTTTTATTGTATTGATATTTGTATCTGTATATGAGTGTGGTATTATTCTTTTTGAGAGTTTAGGTGAAATCCATTTGAATAGACTATAATTTATATTTTTTGTCGGGAGTTTTGGTCAAATTCATTTAAGTAGATTATAATTTGTATTTTTTAGCTAGAATAATATAATCACGAGGTTGCAATTTACAATTTGTTGAGTCGAGAGGCTTTTTCTACAGTTCACTATAAGGGATAAGTGTAATTCTATGTTCAATGTGGAGTTGACATGTGGCACTTTAATAAAATAATAAAATGTTAGGTAAACATTTTTTTTTACAATGTGGTCCCTTACCTAAAGTTCAAAACCTACATGAGGAGAAGAGTAAAATTAGATAATTCTTGCTATGCGATTTGGGAGTTGAGCCAAATGATTAATCCAAGATTTACATATGAGAGATTTGAGCACGTATGAGAGATTTAAATATTAAACTAGTATAGATCCATCTTATCTCCGGATCTACCAAGAATACAAAGGGATCATATCCCTTGAGGTGCAAGCTTTTACTCAAAATTTGCATTTTATAAAAGGTTTGCACCTTAAGGGATTTGATAATTCTCAACACTTGGTAGATCCGGAGTTAAGACGGATCTATACTGGTATATGTGTAATTCTCTAATATGAAAACACATGAATCCTACACACTATTAAGGTGAGATTATAAGTCTATTTCAATGGAATGTTCATGTTATGTTGTAGTAAATTGATTTTGGCATTTTTAATTTAGTATTGATCCTCCATATTTTATTAATATTGGATTTGCGACAAATCCCTTGCCTTTACATTGATCTTTTTCCTTTTGCCTATTTTTGTTTCAAGGTGGATCCTTTTTGGCCACATTTTTCTCTCATTTGGGTCCTTCTCCAATTGAGTTGATCACTTTTGGTGCATTCCTACAAATGTTTTGGTCCTAAATGGTGCCTTGGGTGGCTAGAAATCGCCTTTGAAGACCAATGATTGGTAAAAACTCGTCAACCTCCCCCTTATTTATTGTTTAGTCAGTGCCTTGCAAACCATGACTTTGATTTGCCTTTCTAGGACTTGTTTTTATATAGTTTTTACTCCCCCTCACAAACTTGCATATTAGAAGGTTTTTTTGTTGACACTCCTATGATTTGGTTGTTAAACCCTATAGTACAAGGGTTAAAATCTCATAAAGTTGGAAAAATGGAAGTAAGCACCTTGCCTTAATTTGTGGGTTGACAACTTTTTGGCTTCTAAAGGCTAATTGGGTATAATAGGTCATGCAATTTTATGTCTGATCTCGAGTTTACTTTTAGGTCAAGTATACATTCTCTCTAGCTATCTAGACTTTTATATATTCTTTGTGCATGCTTTTGGATCAACCTTTGGTTATTTCTCCATCATCATCGTCTTTCAAGGATGTGTTTCTATTGGTGTATTCTTTAATATTTGGTTATGACTTTTGTCTATCCTTTATCTTTGGGTCAATTGATTGCATCTTGTGGTAGCTGCATATCTCTCCCTTCTTGTTTTATAAGCTTGTCCAACCAAATCCTTGCCTGAAATGAATATATCATTTACAACTTACGAGATAGGAGGTACTCCTTACACTAAGGTCTCATTCTTTTAGTTTAGATTGTTTTTCCTTAGTTTTCATCTTAAACACACACACACACAAACACACACACAGGAGGGAAAATCCTTGATTGTATTTGACATGAGGATAGTGATATTTAGGTGAGAAAGATGTCGAACCTCCTTAATTTTGAGCTTCTTGTTTACTTTATTTTTTTATGTCAAAGTAGCATTTTTTAAGTAGGATCTAGGAGAATTGACTAGTAAGGGATGCACCCTTTGCAACTTTCTAGGGTTTTCTTAGCTCGATGATATTTTTCCTATGTTCCTTCTGCAAACTAACACTGTTAGTGGTTGAATGGAGACCTTCAAAGGTGAGTTTAGGGGGAGGGGCAGTATATCCCTCCCTCTCCACACCAGATCAAACCATCTCGTGTAGTCGCAATGCTTGATTGCAACCAGATGCAAAAGGGGGTCAATCATGCCACTAGAATAAGAGGAGAGGGTTTGGGATAGGACAAGGTTCTTCCCAGGAATGAAGCTCAAATTCATGGATCGAGTAGTTGTATACCGAAGGCTTCCCACATTCCAAGCTATCAAGTCAGTTCTGGAACCATGGACATGCAGATCCAATACATGAAGGATTACACATAAATTGGGAAGTTTATTGGGATTTGGCCAACTAAAAATGAATTGATTTGGTGAATCAACATAGGATGGATACTGATGGCACATTATTTTCTTTGGCTGGGATCGAAGGGATTTTTTATAGCCATTTTTACTCAACATTGAAGGATCACAACTAAGTTTTTGATGATGGACCATATTTTTTCAATTCAGTAGGGTTATACCTCAAGTTCTGGTAAGAGTGTTTCAACCTTGATAAGGAGGATTTCACGCATACACTATTCTGGATTCGTTTGTACTCCCTCCCACAAGAATTCTAGGAAGAGGAAACATTGGAGGGGATAGGAAACATGCTTGGATCCTTCGTTAGGGTCTCAAAATCACTAGATTTGGTAGATACACATCACATGCCAGAATATGTGTCTACATGAAAATTTCAAAAGAGACCTCAGAATCCATAAGTCTGACCCATGAAGATAAAGAGTGGATCCAAACCTCGACATGAGGGAGAGTATCCAGTTGACCCAAGTGTTATTGAATCCAAAGGCAAGAACGACCCGCTGAATATATTGTCAACTGAGTTTGTTGAATCCTTTTCAACATATCAAGCTTAATCATCTTACCTTCTTTTTTCTTGGATTTGAGGGAGTGAATAACCTCATGGATAGAAAAGTTCCATCTAGGATCTGTTGACCCTAAATATATCCATTTTGTTCTTTAGAGATGAGAGAGGGGAGAAGGGGCTTTAACCTATTTGCAATCACTTTGGTTATGATTCTGTAAACAATGTTTTTTGTTTGTTTGTAACCTGCAGAATTCTATTAAACTTGTAATGATGCTGTTTGAGGTGGCCGGAGAGAGTGAAGCCACCAGCCCGGGTATTCGAACAGATAAAAAAACAAAAACATATGTCCAAAATCACAAAAGCTCTGCCTTGACAGTGGAGTCCAGGGAATGCTAATATCTACAAACTGCCAGTAGTGCATAGTAAAACTAAAATCTAACAGACTGTGAAGCAAGTTCATACAAAATAATTGAAAAACAAAAAGCTGAATCGAAATCTCCTTAGCTGGGCGCTTCCGATGTGTTGTCATTAGAGGGAGTCTCCTCAAGAATAGGACATACATAGAATTCTTCATCATCAGAAAGGATTTCCGACTGCTTGACAGGTAGAGGCGTCACCTTTCTGCATGAGGGGGGAGAGTGTTCCTGAATGCCTCTGACATGCTTAGCTGTGACAGGGGCGGAGGTGGAGGGAATCGGGAATCTTGGACCTACTGGAGCTTTTCCTTTCTGTTCCATGGCCTTCGCGCTTGTTTTCTGCAATAATGGTAGCCTCCCTTTTCCTTCCAGCATCAACTTCGAGGACGCTCCCATCCTGGCAAGTTGTGGCATAGTTATGCCAGCCAAAGGTGGTTTCCAGACTTGCAATTTTTGCATCCATTTTCCTTAGGTCAGCCATCAGAGCTTGAGTGGAGTCCTTGGCCTTGGCCCAATTGTCCCAATTGGCCATTATGTCCTCCATCAAGACTCCCAACATATTCTTGACGAGCCAGTGGGGTTCTATTTGCCTAACTTGTTTCCCAGTGGAGAGATGGTCTGCGATGATGTGGGCTTCCCAATTATCAATAAGCAAATGCACAAGAATGGGATCCCTTCGCCATATTTGTCTTCTGCAGCGCGGTTTATGCTGGGATTTCCATGACCACATCCACGACTGCTCCTTCCACATCTCAACGTTCCACGGGGCTGAGTCATTGTGGTGAACCCAAAGAGCGAGGGGAAATCCGAGCTCCAGGAGTAAGCATAAGTCCAGTAACCGGATGGGAGAGCAAAAGAAACCACAATGAACAGAAGAAGAAAATTCCCAGGATAGATCCAAAACGAAAATGTGCAAATGGGTGGGGAGTCCATTCCAATATACTAGCCAGGAGACAGTCGAGCATGCAAAGTGAATGTCGCACGCAGCAGGCAGCTGGAGATGGAGTGCAGTGTCCAATACCAGACTGGTCGATGAGACATACCGAAGGTTAGGAGAAGTGGGCCAGAGTTAGACGCTCCTGGATTCTTAAATGTTGCTTTTCCCCTCTAGGTGTCCTAGAGGCTTATGTTGTCATGTCACCCGCATCCGGGTGTAAACAATGTTACAAAGAGAGATGGGTATGAATTAGCTTGGATCAAGGGTGTATTCGTTTTTGGGAATGAGGGTAAGGGAGGTTTCATTTAGAGCCTAAAGAACCCCTAATCTGACTCTTGAAGCTTCTATATGCTTCCAAACCTCCATTTTGATCATGGACCAACAAGCATTGAAAAAGTCAATTGTAAAGCCATCCTAACCTGGAGCTTTGCCTAGAACCATTTCTTTTACCACCAATTCCACCTCCTACATTGTGATAGGATTGAGGAGATTACAATTTTGATCCTGAGTGACCAATTTTGGGATATTCCCAGTGATATTAGTAATTGCTTCTGATTGGTACTCAATAGGTTATGGGAGTAGGATTTTGTAGTAATAAACCAATTCTTGTTCTATTTCTTTTTGGGTTTCAATATTAGTTCCTTGATGGGAATGGATATTGGGATCCTATTCTGATTTCTTCTTTGTCTCATAGAATTATGGAAGAATTTGGTGTTCTTCTCCCCATCTTTTTTCCAAAGAGATCTCGATTTTTGTCTCCACATGGTCTCTTCTTGTTTGATCCTTTTATTAATCTCGTCTTTAAAATCCCTTTCTTTATTATCCAGGTGCTCTAATGTTCCTTGATCAATGATTGCTTGTTGTATTTATTTCATTTTGGAATCTACATATTTTTTTTCCTCAAAGGTGTTTCCAAAAATTTCTTTGTTCCACTTCTTTTTCCTATATCTAAGGTTTTTTAGACAAACCTGAAATCCCTATTCAAGGGTCTGCTTCTGACCAATAATTGGAAATGTTGTTATTGAAGTCCTCGTGGTCAAGCCAAAAGGATTCAATATTGAAGGGATTGGGTTTGGATTCACGACTAAAATTTAAAAGGATACTAATAGGCTAGTGGTTAGAACCAACAATATGAAGGATGTAGGCTTATGAGGATAAACCTTGATTGAAGAGATTTTTAAAGACAAGGAAGTGATCTAGGAATGAAGCAATTTGTCTCTCTCCACCTCGATTTTTATTCCAAGTATATATACCATTCTTCATTTCCATATCTATCAATATCATATCCTCAATGATTTAATTAAATTCCCCAGGGTCTTTGTTGATTATGCATAGACATCCTTTCTTTATACCAGATTAGTTATCATGTTGAAGTCACCTCCCCGAATCCAGTTGTTCCTCAACAGGTTGTGACCTATGATTATAAGATTATAGAGGAGGTCCAACTTTTGGGCTACAACGTTTGGCCCGTAAATATCAGTAATAAATCCCTCTGTATAGGATCCTATGATCTTGAAGCTAGTTGTTATGGTATTAAAAGTGTGGAAGAAATTATCCATATAAATCACTTGAGGATTCCAAATCACTGCTAGGCCCCTAAAGACCCCTTGCACATCTACTACAAAAGCTTGACTTCCTTGCGTTATGTTCATATAGATGCAGATTCCTACATAAGCTGTATATATGGCCGCTTTGGTGGCTTCATATGTTCGAATGGAATCTCTAATAGTGTTCGATATCCCTTCTAGGGTTTCTGGCTCCCAATATTCCGGTGGCAGTGAATATCTAGGCAGATCCAAACTGGAGCGTATGTCAATTCTTCTCCTTCAGAGATAAAATTAGTTGTCTAGAATCGTAGGTATAATCCCACCGATTTGAAGAAATATGGTCCATTTTTTAATACCTTATCCATGTCCTCCAGGTGGTGAAAAATGACAGTTAAAGGGCCCTTGGAACCTAGTTGAAGAGCATAATGACCCTTGGGCTTCCAAGGTGTTTTGATCCACCATATTAATTCCTTTTTCAATAGCCATATTCCCATAAATTTACCAATAACAGCATGATCACTTAAGAATTGAATATGAGCAGTAATTTTGGTTGAAGTCAAGTCATACTTGGGTATGCGTTTCATTTTTGGTATACATTGTCCTTGAGTTCCACTTTTTCCTTTTTTGTTAGAGTTTGAATCCTTACATTGATATGCTTAATTTCCTGACCCCTACCACTCCTAGATCTAATAGCGGGGTCGAGTTTTGTGTCTGAACTCCGTTGGGATTGGTCGATCTATTGCCGGGATTGGAATGTTGGATGACTATTGTGCTGAAGGAGGGGGGAAATTCCCCCTTGTTCCATCATTGGATCAATCTGTGATCCGAATCAAGCCTTGTTATGCTCCTGATGCGAAATTCCGAACAGAGCAAGAAGTTTTACTTAGGGTTTACACACCTTGATTATAGAGCTCATCATTTCCTCTTCATCTTCAGATGCATTCTTACTTAATAATATTATTGGTTTCTAATGCAATATTTTTAAGTTGGTAGTATATTTCTCCTTTTTGAAATAAGTACATTATTGTCATTTATGTTATTTATAATAAATAATGATAAAATATATTAAAAAAAAACTAAAGATCAAAATGTAATTTAAAATAAAGTAAAAATAAAACCAAACAATATGGAGAAAAAAGAAATGAAAATGATTTAAAAAAATGAAATTTGGTGTTGTGGGAGGGTTGTGTTGATTCCCATAATCACCCCTATGATCCCATTCCCCCACCCATGCTCCCCCAACTCCCCTCATGCTCATTGTTTAAAGAAGCGACAAACACAGGTAGAACCCACTCTTTCCCTCCCTACCCATTACCTACCTCGTCATTCACTGGCCACTCATTGGTGACTTTTCAAAATGGGGTGAAAACAATGACTAAATGCAACATCGAAAAAATGAGAATTATGGAGGGTTCTTGGAAAATTGGTAATTATGTTTAGACCTAATAGTTCCAAGGGAACTTGTTAATAACAATGATTTGAAATATTTATTTATGTCTATAATAAATTGTTGTTGCTAAAGGATTACCTAAATTGTTATCTTATAATTCCTATAGAGAGTTTTAGAAATTCTTTAGAACTAATAATGCAAGAGCCTAAAACATTGAATGTAGCTCTAAAATTATTTCCTAAAGAATGTTTTAGAAATATATTAGTGGATAGAGGAGTAGCGTGAAAGGTTTAAATAGCTTTGAAAATGTGAGTATTTTGCAATCTTCAATTCAATGTTTATGAAGTTTGTAGTTTCATGTATTTGTTAGTCAAGATGTAGTAACCTTTGTTGTTCAAGATTGCTAGAGAATTTGAAGCTATTGCAACATTTGTTGGAACTTATAATTGTACACAAGTGTATACACATGCTAGCGTAGAGACATCTTTGACACTTAGCACTTAGCATGAAACTGGTGGAATAAGGTAATGATCAACTATTTCATTTTCCGACTTATTCTAAGGTCATTGTTACATGTATATCCAAGCATGGGAAACTATATAATGTTCTTCTTGCAACTGATTTGCTTTCAGAGAGATTTTAACATGAGAAAAATTCATGCAATTGCTTATTAGCTACACTTTGTAACTTAAGCAATAGGTAAGGAAGGGAGCTAGCTCCAATGTATTGCGAGTGTAATGTTAATGCATATGCGTGGGTAGGTGTGTGCTTGTGTTGTTTAGTCTTTATTGACAACACCTTATTAGTGATTTTTTATTTTGTTTGTCATGGTTTTCATGCCATATCAAAGAAATTATCTTAAGACATGGGAGATATGCACAAATTTCCAAGATCATAACTAGAGATACCAAGTTATGCAAATGAGTTTAAACATCTTAGGCATAGGTTGTCTTTCTGAGGTGTCTATAATTAAGAGATTTATTCAACATCTTTCTTTCTTTCTTTCTTTTCGTGTGGTTCACGGAACACCCTCTTTTTTTTTGGTGCCCGCTACATCCATGTTAACCTCCCCGGCGTCCTGAGACATAGGAAGGGAATTTAATTGACTAGTAGAGCTCCTGGACAGCTCAACGGCTCACTTAAGAGCTAGTGTCATTGGCGAGACTTGAACCTGGGTGGAGCGGATAACAATCTGATAATTCAACAACTCAGGTTAAACCCAACTGACAACCTATGTGTAGTGTTGAACGTGTTTTTGTTGATTAATGTGGAAGGATCATTTCAAAACTCTTAGTGTTAGGTTCCTAGCATAACCCCTTAAATAGATAGATAAAATGTTATGTATCAAGGCCATCTCTTTTAAATAGGGCCCATGAAGTAGATGTAGTGTGAAAAGAAATATTTGTAAGAAGGCTTACCAGAAGGTTCCACCTACCAGAAAGTTCTTGGAGATTACAAATAAATTATATAAAAAAGTAGAAGCAATGTAACGAGATGTCTTGTGAAGAATATTGTAATTGGAGCTTTGTTCAGCTAGAGGTTACACCCTCAAAGATGCAAGTGAACATTTAATCTTTCATCAATAAAGGTATTTCTATTGGTAATCTCCTCTCTACAATTGTCTATTAATGTGGTAATTATGCCATTTTCATTCTAAATTTGGTTATGTTTTGTTATTTCCACTTTGAATTTCCTATTATTCCGATAACGTAATAACACATTATTAACCAATGAGCAAAGCCAATATCTCGTATGTGTGCGTAGAGGCTATCCAATATGGTTGATACAAATACCTTCCCTGTAAATTGAAGTTAGGAACTTAAGGTCTAGAATATCTTCACCCAAAGATTGATACCAATACCTTCTCAACACTCTTAGGACAATAGATCAATCAATTTTAAGTTGATATGAGAAGATTGCAATGGAAGGGTTAGTAACTTGAATGGTTAGTTAGGTGGTTGGGCCTTACATTTGGAATCAGACTTGACCTTCCTCTTCTTTGATCTATGGGGATATGGTCTTAATAGTACCTTACTCACTACCTTACCTTTGCACATTATGTTTCAAACCCCTCTTTTCTTTACATTCCTCAACTAGCTTTGGCTTCCCTACTACTAGAATAGACCAATAACTTGTACTAAGACCCAAAAAGTGCAACAACATAGAAATAACCTACAGTAAGACCTATAAAATATTGGAGTAGAACTTAATAACCTATGTTGAGACTATTAGAGTAGAGTAATAACCTATGAAAAGTGAGCAACTTTTTGCCATCAAACAAGTGAGAATTTCAAGCTATCCATATGCCCCAAAGAAAGATGAAGGAAATAGCTCTCAAGAATAAGAAACCATTATAAGAGACATGCTTCTATAGTATCACCATTCCAAATATTTGATAAATTGAGTCATTGTGATATATATTTCTAAACTTGACCTGTAACTAAATAGGTAATTATTAGCTATGTGACATTTTGTTCATTGTTCTTACATAAAACTCACATACCAAAACCTTGTGTTTGTCTTCTCTGTAGCATCTCCTAGGTCAAACCTATATTGTTTGAGACTAACTGCATATGGATATAGTTTTATTAGGAGACTTTGCCTTCCATATCGTTGGCCACCACCACTTAGCCACCGGTTGGTCCTTAAACCTGAGTGCACTATAGCTCGGATTAACTGTATAGAGTCCCCCCATTTTATTCATAAACCAGTCCAACTCATATCCTCCTTTATTTTTATGTGCATTTTCCTCACTACTGCACAAATTGTATGAATAATTGATACCACAGCCTCCACTGTCAACACCGGTCACGTTGATGGAAAATTGACCACAGCCTCCACTGTCGGCACCGGTCACGTTGAGTACAGAATATTTTTGAATTTTCGTACATTTATTCATCTGATGTTACTATGTTTGTTTGAACCAAACTACCGTGGGTCCCTGTGCAGTCATGGATGCCAGAAAAACGATACCAAGTACCACTAAAACGCCTCTCATTTTGGCAAAAAAATTGTATAGTCCGGCAAAAATTTCGGCTTTCCTGTATACTTTCGTCATAGTCAGATCCGTTCATGGTGTACCGTGGAATTGTTGCCCGGGATTTTGACAGTCTTTGAATCGACCATAGCTTTGAAAAATACCCCAAAAAACCATGGGAATCAGCAAGCCTGGAATTTGACAGGTAAATATAGTACGGATACGTGGAATTTTACAGATCAATTCGACAGGTAAATATAACACGGACATGACAGTTATAAAAAAATTGTTGACGAAAATGGCAAAAATTGGAACGTATCTGTTTACATTTTACGTCAAAAATGTTAATACCTTATACTTTATATCTTTATGAGACGATTGCGAGTGTTAGTAATTACTTATGATCATTGTAACAGGCCCACCCTGTACATTGGTATATTTTGTTGGTCACCCAATTTCAATATTATTAATGCATATTTACAATAATGGCCGACGTTTTTCATAAATCCTTGTTCTGATACATGTAAAACGTAAAATGACAGACACAGAAAATGAGTAACCGTTACTAAATTTTCAATTAACCGTCACTTAGAATTTGAAATTCCAAACTTGAGAACTTTCTGCTCTGCGAGATTCCGGCAATGTTGACCAGTAATAGAGCCTCAGTTTTACAAATTCGATTAATAAATAACGTTGTCTGACTGAGATCGAGATAACAGGGATCTAATAACGACAGATACAATTCCACCATAACGTTGAAGATGAATACCGGTGGGAAGAATGAGAGGACACATGATAAGGAATGGAGAAATAAGACTAATTGTGACTAAGGCCAGGAATGAGAAGCTCAATCTTTACCTTTATTTCTCAACCCACTTCCATGGGCAGTACCATGGTTCAAAATTGAACATGTCACAGAATGTTAAATGGCTCCCAGCACGTAGCACGTCCCAGAAGTTACGTCCCAGAAGTGTCTTGATGTGCTGTTAGCATTAAATGTGTCATGAAATATCTCTCTAGGAAGAAGAAGGAAAATTAGTTTGGGAAGAGTAGATTGATGGTGATCTACTCTTTAATGGACGTGCTCCTTTCCTTGAAGATTAAGTTGATATGGTTTCCTTGTTGAAACAGTTTTTATGTTTCCTTGTGTTGAAACAGTTTTTATGTTTCCTTGTGTTGAAGGTTTTTCATGTATAGCAGATATGTAGGCTGCTCTTTCTTTGACTCCGATCATTTGTTTTTTGGATCCTTTCTTTATCGGGAGGGTTAGGCTTTTTGTTTGCATCACTTTTTTTGGATGAAATGGTTATTTATGGCAATGACTAGAGTGTATATATAATCTGGAAAAATATTTTTTGATTTACATAATAGTATAAGTACAATTTTTTCACGGATGGCCATCTCTATTTGCAAGTCTGCCCCTTTAAAAAATAAAAATAAAAACTATTAAATACATTGTTATGAACTTATCTCCCACGAGTCTCATATCTAATCTCAACAAGTTATGAGATTTATTTGTTTCTTAATTTATTTAATAACAAAATGACAAACTTGATAGGTTAGCAACCCAACGAGCCAACGTCACATCTAAATTTATGAGTCTCCATTAATGAACATATCATAGTGATACATGATACAACTCGGTTGCCTTTTGTTCACATCAAATTGCTTAATTCATGATCTTCATGACAATTTTGACCATGGAAAAATTTTAGTTGTAGTCTCGACTCCAGTCACTTCAACAGTTGTACCTATATCCACTAAAATTCTTTGTATAAATGGCATGCCCATGAAGAGGATCAAGCTGGCTTTGGGTTTGAAAATGATTCATTCGGCTGCTTGTTATTTTGTTAATCTGAATAAAAATCTTATTCAGTTGTATTTATATCTACCTGAGTTACTTTCTATTGACCATACCATAGAACGAGTTATTTTCTCTCTATTAATTTCTGAACATGTAATGTATTGATGAAGGGTGTCGTATCACTTCAAGGAAATTCCTCGAGGCAACCTGTCCTGTCAAGACTCAATGCTCTGCTCACCCGTTAAGATTAGTCTCTATCCCATCCACCATTACAAGAAAAGAATGGTTGTGTCGCATCGTAATTTCCATTATCAACCACAAAATTACTCACCAAGATAGATTTTCACGACTTACTATACATGCATTCATTTAACAAACTAGTTTTTCTTCAATTACTCGTTGCATTTTCGTAGTAGGTGTTTCTTATAGGGAATAGCCCATACTTCCCACTAATGCTAATAAGAAGTCTCTCCCCACTTCTATAAATACATTTCAACAACACTAAATCATCCCACCAAAAAACAATAAATCCAAATGTCTCAAATTAAAAAATTGAAAATGGGTAAATGTTATATAAGAATGAATATCTTTGCCTTAGAAGGAATGTGCGGGCAGATTCTAGAGTGCAGAGAGGGAGCTTAGAGGGATCCCCGTGTAATGAAAAATGAGATTTTGAATAAAATATTAGGTTTTAGAGTTTGGGACAAGGTTCGGTCATCCAAATATTTGAGTGTTTATACAATATTATAAAGGTTCAAGTCTAAATATTAGAAACCCAGATATGGAATTGCGTTTAATTTGAAGTAAAAATACCCAATAAATGAATGCATGGGTTCCGAGATAGGGTTTATGCATACTTGGGGTTTTCATCATTAGTTCCACTACAGAAAGGGTTACAAAGAATGAGTTTTTGAATTGGTATTGGTTAATTAAAAAGAAAAGAAAGGAAAACATGATTGGGTTCAGCTGCGCTAGATTCCTAAGCAGGGCATAAACTATTTAGAAGCAAAGATTCCTAAGTTGGACACCAATGATTTATAAGCAAGGATTCAAGGTAGATGTGTATCTTCCCTCCATTTTTATTTTTATTTTTTTTCTGTGTTTGTTACTGAAACAATGTTTTTTTGTAGATGTGATAATTATGGATTTATTGATTTATTTAGTGACATAAATTTGATTGAAAATATAATATTCTATTTAACATTTTTTTTATTAAGTGTGTAATTAATTTATTATTGTCAAATGAAATATGATTTTTTTAATCCCTGGAAATGGGAGAAAAATCAGAATTTGGGAAGATTCCATCTTAGGAAACCCCCCTCTGGAAAAAACTGATGGAATGGAGGGCATTAGAAGGCACCTCTCAAATCTGGGGCTCACCAAACTCAGGGACATTTCAAACTGGCATCCTGAAGAACATCACAGATGGATTGGATGGAACATTCCGGACTGTCCGCCTAATCTTGATAACGAAAAAGCTCTCCTCCTTAGCTGCTTGAACGGGAAATCCCCGGTAGCTAAGACCTGTAAAGACGCCCGAGGCTGGGGCTTAAAGTCTGGATACTACTCCGTTGCTGAAGGTTACAGAAGTATTAAAGCTATTCCTAATGTCCCTAGAAACCCTGCAATATGGAAGTACATATGGTCTAACAAATCTCTGCCAAAAATTGATCATTTCACTTGGCTGCTAGCTCACAATAGCGTCCTCACCACCGATGTTCTTCGAAAGAAAGGGTGGGAAGGTCCATCACGCTGCCCCCTTTGCTCTGAAGCGGAAGAAACGACTACCCATCTGTTTATCTCCTGCCCCTTTGTAGCGGTAGTCTGGGGTCTGGTCTTCCTCCCCTGGCAGTTTCCCATGCCTTTTGATGATATTCCATCCCTCCTCTGCAGTTGGCCATTATCCTCACCTGTCAAGGCCCATGCCAAAGACCCTCTGGGCATTGCGTGGATGGTTCTCCCGAAATTTGTCTGCTGGAAAATCTGGCTCGAAAGAAACAGTCGAATCTTTAGAGGAATTAGCTCATCCCCTATCCAAGTGATAACTAAAGTTAAAGCCCTTTTAGGGGACTTCATCAGATCCAAACCTCATCTAAGTCTGTCATCTCCTCTATCTAACGATGAAGCCATCTGGTTTTATAATCTGAACCCGAGCTCCTCAGCTAGGATTCCGGTTAGCTCCATCAAGCTGCACAATTGGGAGATTAGAGCAGAGGGAGATGAATTTGATCTTTGGTGCCAAAAGCTTGGAAAACATAGACTGCATTTTGATGGAGCTTCGAAAGGGAATCCAGGGGAGGCAGGAGGGGGAGGGGTAATCTTAAACCCCGATGGAGAACGAATTCTAACATATTCCTGGAACTTAGGAATAGAGTCCAATAATGTGGCGGAGGCAATGGCTTTGTGGCAAGGTCTCAATCAAGCTATCAAGCATGGTATTCAGACCCTCTCGGTGGTGGGGGACTCGAGGTTGGTCATCCAGAGTTTAAACACTATGAATTTGCCCCCCTCCATCCATCTTCATCAAATTCTCAGAAGAACCTCCCTCCTTTTACCTCTCTTTCAGGATATCAAGTTCTACCATGTCATGCGTAAGAACAACGAGTAGGCTGATAAAGCAGCCAACGAAGCAATAAACCTTGGGAAAGGGACTCTCAAAGTCAATAATGAGCAAAACTTGGTTGCTATTCCGTAACTCCACGGGATCGGTTAAACATGGGAAGGGACGTCATATCAAGAATTACTTGACAGATGGCCTGCGCTCCTGCCGACGGTTGGGAGCTCACTTTGCTCGCTGCGTGGATCCTCCCCACGTGATCTCTATAACTCGCCGAGCCTCTCCTTCATCCTCGCATCAGTGCGGCCGTATGCCCATCCTCAGAATGATGTGGTTATCGTCCTTGAGGATGACGATAGGCACTAGTTCAAGTACGTTAGCCATAGCGTATTTAAGCAGAAGGATCTCGCAGACTAAGGAAATCTCGCAGTCATCAGCTTTTAGGCATGCGAAGTCTTTCATCACCCGACAAAGCGAATTAGGCCCCTTAAATACCAGAGTTATGAGGCTACATGGACCGTTGATCTGTGAGAAGGATAACCAGGGCAATGATTATCGAGCAACTCCCTCAACCGGTAATGAAAGAGGCCATTTATGGACGCGTACGGGAACCTGGAAGAATGATTCTATCAGGTGGTTAAAAGGTTTCCCATCCAGCCCCAGTTCGTCGGCTGGTAATCCTCTTTGGGACCATAGAAACGTTCCCAGTAATATTCAGAAGGTTTCAAATCTACCACCCCTGACACTGTATTTCACGCTGAAGGCGATCGCTTCTGAGGGGCAAAGTTGTTCCGAAATCTTTGACTCCCGTCCTCTGTATCTACTGAGGAGCAATTGGTGCGCGCTCGACACTATGGCCTACTCTGGGGACTCTGCCGCGTCCTCCCCAGACCCGCTCCTGGAATTGGAAGCAGACATAAGAGTTCTCCGCAGGCGGGTTCGTCGACAGGGTGAGTTTATGAGGCAAATAGATGTGCAGGGAGGACAAAGGCTTGACAGAATTGACGAGGAGATAGGTAGAACGCGTGCAGAGGTCAAAGCAGCTCTGGATTCTTTGGAGACAAGGGTTGCAGCAGCCATTGAAAGCATGAACACCAGGTTGGGCAAGTTGGAGGACGCAATAGCGAAGCTGCGGGCGGACGGAAATTCAGAAATCATCAAGAATCAGGATGAAGGCAACCCCTCCTCAAGGGTTAAACAACGCTAGTCTCAGTCTATCCTCTGACTCCTCTGCTTTTCAGTTTTATTTCCTGAAAGTCCTGTTTTGTTTATACACTGGCATTTGTAGTTAAGGACCAAGAAAGCCCTGTTTTTGTTAATACACAGGCATCTGTTTTAAGGATCATAAGACTGATAGGATGTTTACAGTTATGCAGTTGTAAATTTGCTGGTGACTCCGTCACCTTTTTTTAATACAATCTCTAGTCGTTTTTGTCAAAAAAAAGAAATATGATTTTTTAAAGCTTTTCATCCTAGAAGTGCGACACGAATATATACCCTTCACACTGAAATTAAGACCCACCCTTCAAATTTGAACCCCGATGGGCTCAGTGCTTTGAGATTCAAACACTTCTCTTCTCTTTTTGGTATTGTTGATATATGAGGTGGGGGCGAGAAATATTGTTATTAATTGGAAGTCAGATAACCCTTGAGAAAAATTTAATTTCATCATCGTTTATGCACATAAATAGGCAAGGAAATTGGAGCATTTTAGCACTTCCAAACTAGAGGAAAGAGGATATTGCATGATATAAATTGAAAATTTGGTCAAAAGCGTAATGTGAAGTATTTTAGAGTTATTGTGACAATTCTAGCTAAATTAGTTTTTTTTTGTTTCCAGAGGCAGCCAGATTCAAAATCCTTGAATTTTTGCTTTGAATTGGGTAGCCGACCCACATGGTGGTCCCATACTCTTTTCTTTGTTGAGTTGGGCCTTTCTTGCAACCCAATGCAAGGGCCCATACATTCTAGGAAGGAACAGAATCAAGAATCATAAAAATTCGATCTTGTAATTCAAAAAAAACTTAGCATACATCTATATTCACCTTTTTTGTCTTGATATAACACGTGTTAAAATAGTCATATGCCATGACAAGACCTTTTGAAATGTGAAAGTAGTATTACAAAAAACAATGCAAACAATGAAATATTATTTAAAACCAATGTCAAAGTAGTATTACAAAGACAATGCAAATAGTGAAAGATTATTTAAAGCTACATATTACTAACCACTGATCAAAGCCAATATCTCGTCTGTGTGCTTAAAGGCTATCCAATATGGTTGATACAAACACCTTCCTTGTAAACTAAGATTAGGAACTTAAGGTCTAGAATATCTTCATCCAAAGATTGATACAAATACCTTTCTCAACACTCTTAGGAGAATATCAATTGATTAAGTTGATATGTGAAATGAAAGAAAGATTGCAATGAAAGGGTTAGTGGTTTGAATGGTTAGTTGGGTGGTTGGGACCTACGTTTCAAATAAGACTTGACCTTCCTGAAGATCCACGAGGATACGATTTTAATAGTACCTTACTCGCCAACTTAACTTTGCACTTTATGTTTCAAAACCCTCTTTTCTTCTCATTCCTCACATAGCTCTAGCTTCCCTACTACTAGAATAGAGCAATAACTTGTGCTAAGACCTAGAAAGTACTGGAACATAGAAATAACTTGCACTGAGACCTAGAAAGTATTAGAGAAAAGCAATAACTTGTAGTGGGAAACTTTTTGTCATCAAACAAGTGGGAATTTCAAGCTATACATATGTCCCAAAGAATTATGAAGGAAATACCTTTCAGTTTCTTGAGATCTTGTTTAGGAAACCACTATAAGATACCTGCCTCTATAGAATCACCACACCAAATATGGGATAAATTGAGCCATTGTGATATATATTCCAAACTTGACCTCTAAATAAGTCATTGTTAGGTATGTAACATTTTATTCATTGTTCTTACATAAAACTGACATACCAAGACCTTGTGTTTGTCTTCTCTATAGCATCTCCTAGGTCAAAACCGTATTGTTCGAGGCCATAGTTTTATTGTACAGTAAAGAATCAAGAGACCCTTTGCCTTCATCTTCATCTTGACAAGATCTCTTCATCTTCTCCAAGTCCGAGAAGAATTTGTTAAGCAACTCTCCCATTTGGTTCATTGGCAATTTGTTTATGGGAATTCTAATTTTCAATAAAGTTTTTGCCAGATAAATCATCTATATCAGAATACCATAATGGAATTCTATGTTCAGACAATACCAAATAGATGTTATGAATACCACTTATGCCATGTCAATGACAGCAATCCTTATCAAAATTTATAATTTAATATTCACTATCCTCTATATGTTATGGTACTATTACCATCACATTTTTCTTCAAAATGGATAAATCAAACTTTTTATCTTTGGAAATAGACAAAAGTGAGTGTCATCTCAAAACTTTTTATACCACGCCAATGCCAGCAATCTATTCATGCTGAGGCCCTTGTACCCATCCTTATAAAAAATTAAAAATAAAAATTATAATATTACTGCTGAGACCTTTATTATCTATCTGCGATACATCTATTTAATTTAATCAAATCAAACTTTTTTTTGGTTGAAAGAGACAAAAATTAAGTAGAAGTGTCATCTCAAAATGATCACTTTTCGAAAGGTAATGTAATTTTGAGAATCGTAGAGTAGTGAAGTGATAGAAGAATGATCATTTTCCAGGTGAAGCAAAATACTGGTAGCTTGGTGGTATCCAAGTAAACTATGAGCCCTCTCATTCAAGTCAATTATATATTTAATTATAATTTAATGAAATACAATTTAATTTCATTCAAGTTAATTATATATTTAATTATAATTTAATGAAATACAATTTAATTTAATTTAATTTGGATTTTAAATTTAAAGTATATATATTATTTTAATTGTATAAGAATTTGAAAAAATGTTTATATGTCAAAAAAATTATCTATAAAATTATTTATTAAAAAAAATAGAAATGATGTGTAAAACTCCTTTTATATTTAATAAATTTAAATTAAAATAAATCTAAATTAATTTTATTATTAGAAAAAAACATTATAAATTAAAAAACATAAAAATATCTATATACCTATGTGAGTTGATGTGACTTTCACTCTCTTTTTTCAAATTAAAAACGTAGCAACTTGTTATTTCATCTCAATTCAAAGTCACTGTGATACTTAAACTCCATACATATCAAATCGAAATCCAGAAAAATCCTACAAAAAGTAGCACTATCACCCCTAATATCTTTCAATGTAAAAACTAAAATATAGTAACAACACCATTATCAACAATGGTGTCTGCAACATATTGACCTCACGATATATATGTAAAAAAGATATATCATCAAAAGACTTGATCAAACACCTGGTTTTGTGTGTCCAATGTGCTAGTAGGATTGCATGAAGATCATACTCACGAGCTGCCCATTCAATGATAACTCGAGAGTCACCAAAGATTCTCATACAATAAATGCCTCTTTTTAAAGCGAACTACATCAAACCCCAAAGGGCAAGAAATCCCCCAGTATTACTACCTTTCCCAACACCCATCTTAAATAAAATCTTGTAATCCTTTTTAATATATAATACCATGCCAAGCTTAGACGCACAAAAAAACCCATAAAAGATATCACTATCAATTTCAAAACTCAAGATTTTTTTTATCTTTATTTCATAACATGAACTGGAAATTCATTCAATAAACTTAAAACTCTTATGCATATGACAAATTCAAAGGACATAATATTCTAAAAACTAAGCCTATTTTAACATTTCTAAATCTCCCAAATAATGAAAATAAGATGCGACTCACTCTACATCATATAAGGACATCCATTATTAATGAATAGATGTTCTCTCATTCTTTAATCAATAGTGAGCTCGTGAAGATAAACCCATCATATAAGGACATCCATTATTAATAAATAGATGTTCTCTCATTCTTTAATCAACAGTGAGCTCGTGAAGATCAACCCAATTGGCGTCTCAAAACGTTGAGCACAAAAATAAGTTAACATAGTCTTCATCCTCCTTTCTAAGCTTATCATGGGTAAATCATGAATAATACTATGTCATTGTAGACGATTAGATATGTTAATTTTCATTATGTATTTTAAATTTATTTTTAAAGATAGGCATTACTTTCCAGATGCTTTGAATTGCAACTTTGTAATATAATTTCAATTTGGTAAACCATTTAACCAAACCCAACTCAGTGTGGGCACATCAATAACAACTCAATTTTGATTGGAAAATATTTAAAAAATAATAATTAACATGATATGAACCAATGAGACCATATAAAACTATGTCTAGTTGGGAATAGAAGAGAAATCCTTTTATAATGGTTGAATAATATTATATACACTATTGATCCTTTGGTTGCTTTCTTATATTAAGTGTGGCTTTGTTAAATAAATATTTTTCATTTTATGTTGTGTTGTTGGCCCATACAATTTTATATTTTATGGTAGGTAAAAAATTGTATTTTACTATGTTTTATTGTATTTATATTTGTATTTGCATATATGAGTGTGGTATTTTTTTTTTGAGAGTTTAGGTGAAATTCATTTGAATAGACTATAATTTGTATTTTTTGTTTTTATTTTTTATAGTGAGTTTTGGTAAAATTCATTTAAGTAGATTTTAATTTGTATTTTTTAATTTTTTTAGCTAGAATAATATAATCACTAGGTTGCAATTTACAATTTGTTGAGTTGAGAGTCTCTTTCTGCAGTTCACTATAAAGGAGAAGTGTAATTCTATGTTCAATGTGGAGTTGACATGTGGCACTTTAATAAAATAATAAAATGTTAGGTAAACATTGCTTTTATAATGTGGTCCCTAACCTAAAGTTCAAAACTTACATGAGGAGAAGAGTAAACTTGGATAGTTCTTGCTATGCGATTTGGGAGTTGAGCCATGATTAATCCAAGATTTACATAAGAGAGATTTGAGCACATATATGGGAGATTTACATATTAAACTAGTATAGATCCATCTTGTCTCCGGATCTACCAAGCATACAAAGGGATCATATCCCTTGAGGTGCAAGCTTTTCCTCAAAATTTGCATTTTATAAAAGGTTTGCACCTCAATGGATTTGATCATTCTCGACACTTGGTAGATCCGGAGTTAAGATCGATCTATATTGGTATATGTATAATTCTCTAAGATGAAAACACATCAATCTTACACACTATTCTGGTGAGATTACAAGTTTATTTCAATGGAATGTTCATGTTATGTTGCAATAAATTGATTTTGGCATTTTTAATTTAGTCTTGATGCTCCATATTTTATTAATATTTGATTTACGACAGATCCCTTGCCTTTACATTGATCTTTTTCCTTTTTCCTAGTTTTGTTTCATGGTGGATACCATTTGGCCACATTTTTCTCTCATTTGGGTCCTTCTCCAATTGAGTTGATCACTTTTGGTGCATTCCTACAAATGTTTTGGTCCTAAAGGGTACCTTGGGTGGCTAGAAATCACTTTTGAAGACCAATGATTGGTAAAAACTCGTCAACCTCCCCCTTATTTATGGTTTTGTTAGTGCCTTGTAAACCATGACTTTGATTGGCCTTTCTAGGACTTGTTTTTATATAGTTTTTCCTCCCCTTCACAAACTTGCATATTAGAAGGTTTTTTATTTGACACTCCTATGATTTGGTTGTTAACCCCTATAGTACAAGGGTTAAAATCTCATAAAGTTGGCAAAATGGAAGTAAGCGCTTTGCCTTAATTGGTGGGTTGACAACTTTTTGGCTCCTAAAGGCTAATTGGGTATAATAGGTCAATCCATGCAATTTTATGTCTGATCTCGAGTTTACTTTTAGGTCAAGTATACATTCTCTCTAGCTATCTAGACTTTTATATATTCTGTGTGCATGCTTTTGGATCAACCTTGGGTTATTTCTCCATCGTCATCATCTTTAAAGGATGTGTTTCCATTGGTGTATTCTTTAATATTTGGTTATAAATTTTGTCTATCCTTTATCTCTGGGTTGATTGATTGCAACTTGTGGTAGTTGCATATCTCTCCCTTCTTGTTTATTTGTATTTCCAACCAAATCCGTGCCTCAAATGAAGACATCATCTACAACTTACGAGATAGGAGGTACTCCTTCCACAAAGGCTCATTCTTTTAGTTTAGATTGTTTTTCCTTGGTTTTATTCTTACACACACACACACATAGGGGGCGGGGATGGGAAACCCTTGATTGTATTTGACATAAGGATAGTGATATTTAGGTACGAAAGATTTCAAACCTCCTTAAGTTTGATTTTCTTGTCATTTTTTTATGTCAAATTAGCATTTTTTAAGTAGGATCTAGGAGGATTGACTACTAAGGGATGCACCCTCTACAACTTTCTAGGGTTTTCTCAGCTTGGCGATTTTCCTCTATTCCTTCTGCAAACTAACCCTGTCAGTGGTTGAATCAAGTCCTTCAATGGTGAGTTCAGGGGGAGGGGCAGTATATCCCTCCCTCTCCGCACCAGATCCAACCATGTCGTGTAGTAGCAATGCTCGATCGCAACCAGATACAAAAGGGGGGCAATCATGCCACCAGAATAAGAGGAGAGGGTTTGGGATAGGACAAGGTTTTACCAATTCATGGATCGAGTAGCTGTATACTGAAGGCTTCCCACATTCCAAGCTGTCAAGTCACTTCTGGAACCATTGACATGCAGATCCAATACATGAAGGATTACATAGTCATTGGGAAGTTTATTGGGATTTAGCCAAATAAAAGGCATTGATTTGGTGAATCAACACCAGATGGAAACCGATGGCACACTATGATCTCCAACTGGGATTGAAGGGATTTTTTACAGCCATTTTTTACTCAAGATTGGAGGATCGCAATTGAGTTTTTGATAATGGCCCATATTTTTTCAATTGAATAGGGTTGTACCTCAAGTTCTGGTCAGAGCATTTCAACCCTGATAAGGAGGATTTTACGCATGCACTGGTTTGGCTTCGTTTGTACTCCCTCCCACAAGAATTCTAAGAAGAGGGGACACTGGAGGGGATAGGAAACATGCTTGGATCCTTCGTTAGGGTCTCAAAATCACTAGATTTGGTAGATACACATCATATCCCAGAATATGTGTCTACATGAACATTTCAAAAGTGACCTCGAAAGCCATAAGTCTGACCCGTGAAGACAAAGAGTGGATCCAAACCTCAACATGAGGGAGAGTATCCAGTTGACCCAAGTGTTATTGAATCCAAAGGCAAGAACGACCTGCTGAATATATTGTCAACTGAGTTTGTTGAAGCCTTTTCGACATATCAAGCTTAATCACGATACCTTCTTTTTTTGGGGATTTGAGGGAGTGAATAACCTCATGGGCTAGAAAAATTCCATCTAGGATCTGTCGACCCTCCAAATATCCACTTTGTTCTTCAGGTATGAGACAGGGGAGAAGGGGCTTTAACCTATTTGCAATCACTTTGGTTATGAGTCTGTAAACAATGTTACAAAGAGAGATGGGTATGAATTAGCTTGGATCAAGGGTTCCTTCTTTTTTGGGAATCAAGGTAAGGAAGGTTGCATTTAGAGACTAAAGAACCCTTGACTTGACTCTTGAAGCTTCTAAAATCTGCGAGACCTCCATTTTGATCATGGACCAATAAGCCTTGAAAAATTCAATTGTAAAGCCATCCCGACCCAGAGCTTTTCTTGCAACCATTTATTTTACCACCAATTCCACCTCCTACATCGTGATATGATTGAGGAGATTACAATTTTGATCTCGAGTGACTATTTTGGGGATATTTCGAGTGATCTTAGTAATTGCTTCCGATTGGTCCTCAATAGGTTCTGGGAGTAGGATTTTGTAGTAATAAACCAATTCTTGTTCTATTTCTTTTTGGGTTTCAAGATTAGTTCCTTGATGGGAATAGATATTGGAGATCTTACTTAGATTTCCTCTTTGTCTCATAGCATTATGGAATAATTTGGTGTTCTTATCCCCATATTTTATCCAAAGAGATCTTGATTATTGTCTCCACATAGTCTCTTCTTGTTTGAGCCTTTTATTAATCTCGTCTTGCAAATCCCTTTCTTTATTATCTAGGTCCTCCAATATCCCTTGATCAATGATTGCTTGTTGTATTTCTTTCATTTTGGAATCTAGGTATTTTTTTGCCTCAAAGGTGTTTCCAAATATTTCTTTCTTCCACTTATTTATCTTATATCTAAATTTTTTTACATGACCCTGAAAATGGTGCATAGAGGGCCATATTCAAGGGTCTACTTCTAACTAATAATTGGAAATGTTGTTGTTGAATTCCTCGATTTCAAGCCAAAAGGATTCAATCCGGAAGGGATTGGGTTTGGATTCGTGACTAAAATTTAAAAGGATACTAATATGCTAGTGGTCAGAACCAGCAGCATGAAGGATGGAGGATTTTGAGGATACACCTTGATTGAAGAGATTTTCAAAGACAAGGAAACTATCCAGGAATGAAGCAATTTGTCTCTCTCCACCTTGATTTTTATTCCAGGTATATATATCATTCTCCGTTTCCATATCTATCAATCTCATATCCTCAATGATTTGATTAAACTCATTGGGGTCTTTGTTGATTATGCGTAGACATGCTTTCTTTATACCAGATTAGTTATCATGTTGAAGTCACCTCCTAGAATCCAGTTGCTCCTCAACAGGTTATGATCTATGATTCTAATATTATGGAGGAGGTCCAACTTTTGGGCTACAATGTTTGGCCCGTAAAAATTGGTGATAAATCCCTTTCTATAGGATCCTTATCTTGAAGCTAGTAGTTATGGTATTAGGAGTGTGGAAGAAATTATCCAAATGAATCACTTGAGGATTCCAAATCACTGCTAGGCCCCGAGAGGCCCCTGGCACATCTACTGCAAAAGCCTGACTTCCTTGCGTTATGTTCATATAGATGCATATTCCTACATAAGTTGTATATATGGATGCTTTGGTGGGTTCAGATGTTTGAATGAAATATCCAATAGTGTTTCATATCCCTTCTAGGGTTTCTAGCTTCCAATATTCCGCTGGCAGTGAATATAGGCAGACCCAAACTGGAGCCTACATCAGTTCTTCTCTTTTGGGGCTAAAATTAGCTGTCTAGAATCGCAAGTATGATCCCATCGAGTTGAAGAAATATGGTCCATTTTCGAATACCCTATCCCTATCCTCCAAGAGGTGAAAAATGACAGTAAAAAAGCCCTTGGAACCTAGTTGAAGATCATAATGACCCTTAGACTTCCAAGGTGTTTTGATCCACCAAATTAATGCCTTTTTCAACAGCCATATTCCCATAAATTTACTAATAACAACATGACCACTTAAGAATTGAATATGAGAATTAATTTTGGTTGAAGTCAAGTCATACATGGGAATGTGTTGCATTTTTGGTATACATTGTCCTTGAGTTCTACTACTTCCTTTTTTGTTAGAGTTTGAAGCCTTACTTTGATCTACTTCATTTCCTACCCCTACCGCTCCTAGATTTGATAGTGGGGTCGATCTCTATGTCTGAACTGCGTTGGGATTGGTCGATCTATTGCCTGGATTGGAGTGTTGGCTGACTACTATGTTGAAGGATGGGGAATATTCCCCCTTGTTCCATCATTGGATCGATTTGTGATCGGAATTATGCCTTGTTGTCCTCCCGATGCGAAATTATGAACAGAGCAAGAAGTTTTACTTAGGGTTTACACACCTTGATTACAGATCTCGTCATTTGCTCTTCATCTTTAGTTGCAATCTTACTTAATAGTATTATTGGTTTCTAATGCAATATTTTTAAGTTGGTAGTATCTTTCTCCTTTTTGAAATAAGTACACTATTGTCGTTTATGTTATTTATAATAAATAATGATAAAATATATAAAAAAATTTAAAAAATTAGCTAAAAGTCAAAATGTAATTTAAAATAAAATAAAAAGAAAACCAAAACCATATGGAAAAAAAAGAAATGAAAGTGATTTAAAAAAAATGAAATTGGGTGTTGTGGGAGGGGTGTGTTGATTCCCATAATCACCCCTCTAATCCCATTCCCCCACCCACGCTCCCCCAACTCCCCTTGTGCTTGGTGTTTAAAGAAGTGACAAACATAGGTAGAGACCACTCTTCCCCTCCCTACCCATTACCTACCTCGTCATTCACTAGCCACTCATTGGCAACTTTTCAAAATGGGGTGAAAACAATGACTAAATGCAACCTCTAAAAAATGAGAATTATGGAGGGTTCTTGTCAAATTGGTAATTATGTTTAGAACTAATAGTTCCAAGGGAACTTGTTAATAACAATGATTTGAAATATGTGTTTATGTTTATAATAAATTGTTTTTGCTAAAGGATTCCCTAAATTGTTAGCTTACAATTCCTATAGAGAGTTTTAGAAATTCGTTAGAACTAATAATGGAAGAGCCTAAAACATTGGTTAGAACTAATAATGGAAGAGCCTAAAACATTGGTTAGAACTAATAATGGAAGAGCATAAAACATTGAATGTAGTTTTGAAATTATTTCCTAAAGAATGTTTTAGAAATATATTAGTGGATAGAGGAGTAGCGTGAAAGGTTTAAATAGCTTTGAAATGCACTCTTCGATGCAGTGTTGATGAAGTTTGTAGTTTCATATATTTGTTACTCAAGATGTAGTAACCTTTGTTGTTCAAGTTTGCTATAGACTTTGAAGCTATTGCAACATTTGTTGGAACTTATAATTGTACACAAGTGCATACTCATGCTAGTGTAGAGACACCTTTGACACATAGTGCTTAGCATGAAAGTAGTGGAATAAGGTAATGATCAACTATTTCATTTTCCTATCTTATTCTAAGGTAATTTTTACATGTATATCCAAGCATGGGAAACTATATAATTTTCTTCTTGCAATTGATTTGCTTTTAGAGAGATGTTAACATGAGAAAAAATCATGCAATTGCTTATTAGCTACACTTTGCAACTTAAGCAACAGGTAAGGAAGGGAGCTCGCTCCAATGTATTGCGAGTGTAATGTCAATGCGTATGTGTGGGTATGTAATACCCCCATTTTGACCCTTAGGATATATTGGCTTTTAATGTAAATATTGTATACATGCGATGTATGTATTCCTAGCATGGAGATCAAGGCCAAGGCCTCGTTAGCAGATGCTCGGTTTTATCTAAAAGGAAAATAATTTGATATTATGTTATCCATGTGCTATTAAGCCATGGAACATTATAAAATGATGTAAATATTAATATTGCAATAAAATACCAAAAAATGGATATGGAAGCAACTAATAAGAGGGGGCCATGTGTATCCACTAAGGAGAGGTGAGGGGGTTGTGGGATTGAACCCCATTCTGCCAAATGTCATCTTGAGAACCCATTTGAATTTCCTTGCTGACAATTAATTCTATTGTAAGGAAGTAGTTGAGGAAATCAGTCCATGGATTCAATGGAGCATGGGAAACCCAGAATGGGGTATGGAAAAGTATGGGCTCTGTTTCCTTGACCCACAAGTCACTTTACCTAATGGGAATTAATTTTCCCTCATTCCCATTCGATTGTTGAATATATAGCATCATTTTTCATCCATTACACATTCCCAGCAGTGAGAAAAACCAGAAATCGCAACCCAGAATGAAGCCACGTTTTGAGGTGCTAAAAACGCCAGAAAATTGTGTGGACAGTGAAATCCAATAGGGGATCCATTGTTATTAGACAATCTACCAAGAGCGGACTCAAGGCATGATCTCTCTAGCTCAATGTAAGTCTAGAACAAATGAGACAAAATATGAAACTACTCTCCTAGATCTAGTTACAGATCGAGTAATTAAGCATCTTACCTCATATTCGTAGATATTTCTCCTCGTTGTTGTTTTGAGTCCCGCGGTCATCAGATCTATGGCTGTAAGACCCATCAAAACATATAGGAACAATACAAGCAGTAAAACATGCCTAAACACTAACTAGTCTAAGTAAATGGTTGGGGAGGTAAACTATAAATATCATTAACACAATAACATTTATGGAAAGCGTTTATATTACTGTATAAAAAGTGGGAAGTACAATAGAAGAGAGGATTACAACCGATGCCTCAACGTCGCAATCTCCTTCTGACAAGCCAAACCAAAGCTCCTATAGAGAAGTAGGTTCCTCCAAGACTAGGGTGTTGAACTATTGAGCTAATTTCACCAGCATAAGAGTACCATAGCCTTCCTCCCCTTGGGATGGAGAGGGCTCTTGCATTTATAGGACCAAATGGATAGAGTAGGTTGAGGATCATGGGGAGAGGGTTAAGGGATCCTCCCATTAGGCTAGGGAACCAAAGGCCAGCTCACCTAGGAGTTAGGGATAGAGATCCACCTCATCCAGCTTCTAGAATTCGCTCGAAAGCTACCTTTATCCCATAAAACTGACTCCAACACATGTTGCATGAGGGAAACATGCATCAACGCACTTTTCTCAAAGACAACCCGCGCCAGCCTAATTAGGAGCGTGGATAAAGGTCATCAACTTGCTCTAAATGACTAGCTTGATCTTGGGACTTCAGGGATTTAGGCACTGAGGTTACATAGGTGTAGATTTTGGGTGTAACATCCATAGACTTGAAACTTGGGGAAAATTTGAGAGGGTTAGATGCCCAGAAATCCATAGGAAAACCCATATTTGATAGCCCGAAAGGCCAGTGACGGGACAGAGTCATTTGGCCACAAAACTGAGAAAATCCAAGTGTGGATGACAGAGTGGAAGAGAGAACAGAGGTTGGAACCACTTGATAAACCCAGTGAAGGCTAGAATCTCAAGGAACCAACAACTTGGACCTTTCTATGCCCACCTTGAAGAGCACTAGAGGGAAGGGGCGCCCGAGGGACTGTGTAGTAGAGAAGGGGACCTTCCTTGTGTTGGGTGTGGTAGGTATTGTGGGTTCCAAGGCTGTTTGGATTTAGTTTGAGATTCCTATAGCTCTGTGGTTGAGCTCACTGACTTAGCATCCTCTTCCTTTGTCTCTTTGCATGCTTGATAAACCCAACTATGTGCTGGCTTAACATGATGATGTATACCCATCACTGTGAGTGAGCCTGTGTAGTTCCTCCTTAGTGGATACATAACCCAGCTTAGGGGTGGTCTCTTAGCTGAAATAATATAGGATGGAAAGAGACCTATGGTTGGGTGGAACGTTGCTCTCACATAGCCAGTTGTTTGGACAGCTTCATCTTAAAGATAAATGTTCTCTGTGGTTAAATTATGATCATTTTGTGTTATGTTCTGAATGTTTAATTATTCATGTTAATTGAATGAAATGGTTATCTTAAGTTAATTGGCATGAAGCCTGTGCATAGCATGAGAAGGGATATTGAATCTCTGCATGTTGTTTCATCATTCTGCTTGGGATAAATAGGTTGATGCATTCCATTTTGTGTGTGTGTTAATATGTTTTAATTCCGCAGTATAATTTAATTATGCATTTTATTAAATCATGAATTTCGTTATATTACTTGGGGAAGAATTAGACACCCCCATGTTGCGGTCATGTTCCCTCTGCGGGTCGGGATGACAGGAGGGGACGTGACAAATATGCTTCTATAGTATCACCATTCCAAATATTTGATAAATTGAGCCATGGTGCTATATATTTCCAAGCTTTTCCTCTAAATGGATAGGTAATTACTAGGTATGTGACATTTTATTCATTGTTATTACATAAAACTCACATACCAAGACCTTGTGTTTGTCTTCTCTATAGCATCTCCTAGGTCAAAACCATATTTTTTTAGGCTAACCGCATATGGATATAGTTTTATTAGGAGACTTTGCCTTCCATATCATTGGCCACCGCCACTTAGCCACCTGTTGGTCCTTAAACCTTAATGCATTATAGCTCGATTTAACCGTATAGAATCCCTGCATTTTATTCATAGACCAGTCCAACTCATATCCTCCTTTATTTTTATGTGCCCTTTCCTCAATTCTTCAATATAATTATCCCATAGAATTAATAAGTTACCTCCTAACCTAAACATCCTAGAGGTCTTCAACCCTCGGTGCAAGAGATATGTGTACCCTAATCCATTACTTAATTTAGAATGAAAAATCCAAGATTATGTAAATGTTGTATCAAATCCTCCATTTTATATCCAAATGGATGAATGTACATGTCATATTCAAAATCTTTCTATATACTATGTCATTCTTTGTTATAGTTTTAAATCTCATCATTGACATTATTAACAAATATATATATATATATTGATTTAACACATATATTAATTATTTATTTATAGACTATTTTGATGCTTTCTAACCTTCCATCCTAAAGATAAGGTCTAAACTTCTATTTTATATTTTACATGGATTGATGTACATATAGAATTCATTAACAATGATATTGTGTTTACTTAACATACATGGACCGACTCATTTACATTTCATTTGCCAATATTTGTATAATATTGTTGTTGATAAGGTTCAATATTTTTTTTTTTTTTGTTGATACTCTGGCTTCTCGAAAGTTATATATATATATGTATGTTAGTTTTTATATCTACCTGTTTTTGCACTTTTACATCTTTTGAGATAATTGTTAGTTCATTCATTTTTATATTCAAATGAATCAAGTACATTTTGAATATCGTATTTGAGCTTTTCTTTTAAGAACCTAATTTTAAAAGAGTGTTGGAAAACGAAATAATTGAACAACAGTTACACTATTTAATTTTCACCGAAAAAGGTCTTTGTGCTCCATGATCATTATAAGTTGATGGAAAATGGCGTTGTCCACTTTGCATTTTCTTGGCAAGAATTCAATAACTCAAAAAAGGCTGGATTGATTTGGAACTTTGATCGATTTTTTAGCATTTGGGTCAGTTTAAAATGGGAGAAAATCTCAAGAGACAAAATTCCATAAAGGAACTCTGACACTACACCTTTGAAACTCGGCACCCAGCTAGAATTTTCGCCCAATGCATAAAGAAACTCTACCAAAAAAACCATCGAACAAAATGCAAAGTGCAAAGTGTTGTTGTGGATACCCGTCACGTTGATGGAAAATCTGAGGTATGGCGGATCTCCATCCTTATCCTCGAGTCAGGTGTTCGGCTAATTATTATGAAAGCTTCGTTTTTCATATCTTGTTGATTCAGGTTTAAATTTACATTTTGTAAATTTGTACAGAATGTAAAGAAACAAGCTTACAGTTGTGGGTGGGTTGGTGAAAAGTGGTGGTTAAGTTTTCATATATCAGTATTGCAGATCATGTGGATAAGAAATTGAGACTAAAAACCATACAAAATAAGAATAAGATTGAACTAAAAAAAATGTCAAAAAACAAAAATATATAACCGTCATCAAATTTTCAATTGAAAAACAGAATTTGAAATTCCAATCCTACATGATGGGATGAATTAAAACTTAAGAACTTAACGTATTGCTCCGCGAGATTTCCGGCAATGATGATAAAAAACAAATCTCCCATTTGGTTCATAGGCAAATTTTTTTAGGAATTCTAACTTTCAATAAAGTTTTTGCCAAAGAAATCATCTATATCATAATGGAATTCAATTCTACATTTAGACAATATTAAAAATAAAAGACGTTATGAATACCACTTGTGGTCAGTGAACATCGATAGGTCACAAGTTAAGTATCATGAACAAGTTATAATCGCATGTTGTATATGGCTCAACTAACTGTTACTTTTTTTAGTTAAACAGATTGTATCTCACTACCTGTTATCAAAATTAATTTGGACAATACACTTGTCCCATTCTCCTTAAATATAAGAAAAGCATAAATAATAATCTACCCCAATTTTAAAATATTTTTTTTTGACAATAACATAGGGGAAGATTGTATTAGTGCCGGTATAGAGCAACCGAATGCTTAGTACAAAGAGTTCTCAGTTACAACGAGCTTCCAGTGTTCGCCCAAAACTAGGCAGGAAGTTAAAAAACCGTGTCAAACCACTGGGTTCCTAGCAAACTTGCTTCAATATGAAAAGCTACCTGGAGATAGCTATTTCAGCGAGCCTGATCGGCTGCGAGTCATTACATCTGTTCGGGACTGGGTAGATTTTTTTTTCCTTTTGGTAACGGTCTGCCATTCGCTACTTTGGTCTTGATCGTGGGTTTCCTGCTGACCTCGAGATTCTTCAGCATCGGCTATATCCGCCCAGCTTGAGGCTCGCTGGGTTGTCTTTGGCGATGTGGTCGGTGGTCTTTCTGCTGGTTCTGTTTCTAGATTAAGTTCCTTGGAGTCAGAGTCTGCTTCCTCTTCCGGGACTGATGCCGGGATCTTCCCTTCAGTTTGCTTCACCGGGGGTGCATCCTTCCACCAGGTTGGCCTTTGGCTTCGGTGCGGTCTTCTTTTTTCGGCTGATTTCTCGCAATTCCGGGCAATATGTCCTGTTTCATAGCATATCCTGCATCTGAAGCAGAGATTCTCATAGTCGATCCTATGGGTCCAAGAGTAGCCTTTGCCGCAGAGAGAGATTTCTGCAGGGAACCCCTTTTTGAAGTCCATTTCTACACAAATCCTTGCAAACGTGGTTCGGTCTGAGCTCTGATCTATGCTGAGATATTTCCCGAGTCCATTACCTATAGCTTCCAGAGATTTGGCCCCCCAGAAATGCAGAGGGAGAGACGGGAGCCTTACCCAGACCGGAGCGGAAGAGATGGAAGCCGTGGAAGGGTCAAAGTCTGGGGTCCATGGTTTCATGGAAAGCCCTGCTCTGCCCCAGAACCACGGTTCTGAGCTAGCGACCTTGCTTCTGTCATCAGAGGATTCAAAAATAGCCACGAAGAAACCCTTGGCACAAGGGCAAGCTACAACCTCACCATCTAGCAGAGGGGACCAAGACGAGGAGATCCAGGAGCGGAGATCTGCGAGGGTAGGCCAGAAGCCATTGAACCTGCACACCAAGGCGGAATTGCTTAACACAACAGCATACTCCAGGACGTCCTCCGGCATCTGGATGGAGATCGCTGGGGCTTCCGGGATCGCATCAGGCAGGGCAGAGGGCTCCCCCCGTCGAGAGGCCACATCTTTGATAGAAGGGCTTTCCCTCCGAAGAGAGGCCGCGACCTTGGAGAAGGAAGGAAGAGGGGCGGCGCTGGAAGAAACCCCAGGAGGAGGATGAGCGAGGGAAGCCTGCGCAGGAGCTGAACCAAGTCCGGCCGCCATGGCATCTCCAACCGAATGGACGCCGGCTGAAGGGAGAACCGATGGGGAAACGATTGACGCAGAGGGTGCATGGACGCCTGAATCTGGAGGAGCGAGCGAAACAGCACCCGGGCCGTCACCCAAAACGGACCACGAAGGGATCGCCATCAGGGGTACGCTGGATCTTGGACGCCGGGAGGGAGCCAGGAGGCCGAGCAGCCAGCGGGAGGCCGCGAGGAGCAGGAGTCGTCCCTAGGGTTTCTTTGTCCCAATTTTAAAATATTAATACCTATAAATTTTTATAATATAATATTTATTATGATATAATACTAGTACCATCACATTTTTTTAAAAGATGGATAAATCAAACCTTTATTTCCTTCTGAATTCACATTTTTTTAGAAGATGGATAAATCAAACCTTTATTTCCTTCTAAATAGACAAAAGTGAGTGTCATCTCAAAACTATCACGCTCTGGTGTCCTTGATACAACGCCAATGCCAACAATCTATTCATGCTGAGGCCCTTGTTCCAATCCTTATAAAATATTTAAAATTATAATATTGTCCATCTGCGATACATAGAGGAGTACCACCACATCTATTTAATTTAATCAAATCAAACTTTTATTTTGGGTTGAAAGAGACAAAAATTAAGTGGAAGTGTCATCTCAAAAAAGGCATTGTAATTTTGAGAATCGTAGAGTCACTGAAGTGATAGAAGAATTATCATCTTTACAAATGAAGCAAAATACTGGTACCTTGGTGGTATCCGAGGAAACTATGAGCCCTCTCATTCAAATTAATTATATATTTGCCCTCTCATTCAAATTAATTATATATTTAATTATAATTTAATGAAATACAATTTAATTTAATTTGGATTTCAAATTTAAAGTATATATGTTATTTTAATTGTATAAGAATTTGAAAAAATGTTTTGTAGGTCAACAAATTTATTTATAAAATTATTTATTTTTATAAGTTCAAAATAAAAATTAAGATAAATCTAAATTTATTTATCATTTAAAAAAATAAAAATTATATGTAAAATTTTATTTATACTCAATAAATTTAAAATTAAAAAGCATAAAATACCTATATATCCACCTGAACTCGTGAAGGTAAAATTAAAATTCAGGTAAACCCAACTAGCACAAAAATAACTTAACGTAGTCTTCATCCTCCTTTCTTAAACTTGTCATGCGTAAATCATGAATAATACTATGAGTGTGGTATTATTCTTTTTATGAGTTTTGGTAAAATCCATTTGAATAGAATATAATTTGTATTCTTTGTCTTTATCTTTTACAGTGAGTTTTGGTAAATTTCATTTGAGTAGATTATAATTTGTATTTTTTATTTTTTAGTTAGAATGATATAATTATGAAGTTGCAATTAACAATTTTGACACTTTTATCAAATAATAAAATATTAGGTAAACAATTTTTTTACAATGTGTCTCTAATGTAAAGTTCAAAACCTATAAGAGGGAGAAGTGTAATTCATTGTTCAACATTGGTATTTGACACTTTAATGAAATAATAAAATAGTAAGTAAATAATTTTTTTACAATGTCAACCTTAACCTAAAGTTCAAAACCAAAGAGATAAAAAAATTAATTAAACTTGGATAATTCTTGCTATGATTTGGGAGTTGAGCCATGATTAATCCAAGATTTACATATGAGAGATTTTAGCACATATGAGAGATTTACATCTTAAACTAGTATAGATCCATCTTATCTATGGATCTACCAAGCATCCAAATGGATCAAATCCCTTGAGGTGCAAGCTTTTCCTCAAAATTTGCATTTTATAAAAGGTTTGCACCTCAAGGAATTTGATCCTTCTCGCGCTTGATATATCCAAAGTTTAGATGGATCTATATGGTATATGTATAATTCTCTAAGATGATACACATGACTCATACACACTATTATGGTGAGATTATAAGTCTATTTCAATGGAATGTTCATGTTATGTTGCAATAAATTGATTTTTTAATTTTTAATTTAGTTTTGATGGTCCATATTTTATTAATATTGGATTTACGAGAGATCCCTTGCCTTTACATTGATCTTTTGCCTTTTGCCTAGTTTTGTTTCATGATGGATCTTTTTTGGCCACATTTGTCTCTCATTAGGGTCCTTCTCCAATTGAGTTAATCAATGTTAGTGCATTCTTAGAATTGTTTTGGTCCTAAATGGTGCCTTGGGTGGTTATAAATTGCCTTTCAAGACCAATGATTGGTAAAAAGTTCGTCAACCTCCCCCTTATTTATTGTTTAGTCGATGCCTTGCAAACCATGACTTTGATTAGCCTTTCTAGGACTTGTTTTTATATAGTTTTTCCTCCCCTTCATAAACTTGCATATTAGAAGGTTTTTTATTTGACAGTCTTATGACTTTGTTGTTAACCCCTATTGTACAAGGGTTACAATCTCGGAAAGTTGACAAAATGGAAATAAGCACCTTGCCTTAATTTGTGGGTCTACAACATTTTGGCTTCTAAAGGCTAATTGGGTATAATAGGTCAATCCATGCATTTTTATGTCTAATCTCGAGTTTATTTTTTGGTCGTATACATTCTCTCTACCTATCTAGGCTTTTCTATATTCTTTGTGCATGCTTTTGGATCAATCTTGTGTTATTTCTCCGTCATCATCGTCTTTCAAGGATGTGTTTCTATTGGTGTATTCTTTAATATTTGGGTATGAATTTTGTCTATCCTTTCTCTTTGGGTTGATTGATTGCATCTTGTGGTAGTTGCATATCTCTCCCTTCTTGTTCTATCAGTATTTCCAACCAAATCCTTTCCTCAAATGAAGACATCATATACAACTTATGAGATTTGAGGTACTCCTTCCACTAAGGGCTCATTCTTTTAGTTTAGATTCTTTTTCCTTGGTTTTCTTCTTTCACACACACACACACACATAGATGAAACCCCTTGATTATATTTTACATGAGGATAGTGATCTTTAGGTACGAAAGATGTCAAACCTCCTTAATTTTGAGTTTCTTATTTCCTTTCATTTTTTTTTATGTCAAAACAACATTTTTTAAGTAGGATCTAGGAGGATTGATTAGTAAGGGTTGCATGCTCTACAAATTTCTAGGGCTTTCTCATCTCAACGATTTTCCTTTGTTCCTTCTGCAAACTAACCCTGTCAATGGTTGAATCAAAGCCTTCAATGGTGAGTTCGGGGGGAGGGGCAGTAGATCCCTCCCTCTCCACACCAAATCCAACCATGTTGAGCAGTAGCAATGCTCAATCACAGCCAAATGCAAAATGGGGGCAATCGCATTGCCAGAATAGGAGGAGAGGGTTTGGCATAGGACAAGGTTTTTCCCAGGAATGAAGCTCAAATTCATGGATCTAGTAGTTGTATACTGAAGGCTTCCCACATTCCAAGCTATCAAGTCACTTTTGGAACCATCAATATGTAGATCCAATACATGCCAAAGGATTATGCAGTCATTGGCAAGTTCATTGGGATTTGGCCAATTAAAAAGGCATTGATTTGGTGGATCAACACAAGATAGAAACTGGTGGCACATTATGATCTCCAACCAAGATCAAAGGGATTTTTTACAGTCGTTTTTTACTCAAGATTGGAGGATTGCAACTAAGTTTTTTATAATGGCCCATTTTGTTTTCAATTCAGCAGAGTTGTACCTCAAGATGTGGTTAAATCGTTTCAACCCTAATAAGGAGGATTTCATGCATGCACTCATCTAGCTTCGTTTGTACTCGCTCCCACATGAATTATCAAAAGAGGAAATGCTAGAGGAGATAGGAAACATGCTTGGATCCTTCGCTAGGGTCTCAAAATCACTAGATCTGGTAGATACACATCATATGCATGAATATGTTTCTACATGAACATTTCAAAACTGACATCAGAAGCCATAAGTCCGACCCATGAATACAAAGAGTGGATCCCAACCTCAATGTGAGGGAGAGTATCTAGCTGACACAAGTGTTTTTGAATCCAAAGGCAAGAAGGACCTGTTGAATATATTATCAACTGAGTTTGTTGAAGGATTTCGACACATCAAGCTTAATCATCATACCTGCTTTTTTTGGGATTTGAGGTAGTGAATAACCTCATGGGATATAAAAATGACATTCGGGATCTATCAACCCTCAACATAGGCCTTTTGTTCTTCGGAGATGAGAGAGGGGAGAAGGGGATTTATCCTATTTGCAATAACTTTGGTTATGATTTTGTAAACAATGTTACAAAGATGGGTCTGAATTAGCTTGGATCAAGGGTGCCTTTTTTTTTGGGAATCAGGGTAAGGAAGGTAGCATTTAGAGCCTAAAGAACCCTTGATCTAACTCGAGAAGATTCTATAAGCTACCAGACCTCCATTGTGATCCTAGACCAACAAGCCCTGAAGAAGTCAATTGTAAAGCCATCCGAACCTGGAGATTTTCCTGCAACCATTTCTTTTACAACCAATTCCACCTCTTGCATCGTGATAAGATTGAGAAGATTACGATTTTGATCCCGAGTGAGCATTTTTGGGATATGCTGACTGATTTTAGTAATTGCTTCTGATTGGTCCTCAATATATAGGTTTTGGGAGTAGGTTTTTGTAGTAGTAAACCAATTCTTGTTCTATTTCCTTTTGGGTTTCAAGATTAGTTCCTTGATGGGAATGGAGATTGGATATCCCATTCTGATTTCTTCTTTGTTTCATAGCCTTATGGAAGAATTTGGTGTTCGTCTCCACATATTTTTTCCAAAGAGCTCTTGATTTTTGTCTCCATGTGGTCTCTTCTTGTTTGAGCCTTTTATTAATCTCATCTTGCAAATCCCTTTCTTTATTATACATGTCCTCTAATCTTCCTTGATCAATGACTGCTTGTTGTAATTCTTTCATTTTGGAATCTAGGTCTTTTTTTGCCTCAAAGATGTTTCCAAATACTTCTTTGTTCCACTTATTTATCTTATATTTAAGGTTTTTTAGATGAATTAGAAAATGGTGCATAGAGGGCCCTATTAATGGATTTGTTTTTGACCAATAATTGACGATGTTGTTGTTGAATTCCTCATGGTAAATCCAATAGGATTCAAACCTGAAGGGATTGGGCTTGGATTCATGACTAAAATTTAGAAGGAGACTAATAGGCCAGTGGTAAGAATCGACCACAAGAAGGATGGAGACTTATAAGGCTAAACCTTGATTGAAGATATTTTCAAAGGCAAGGAAGCCATCTAAGACCGAAGCAATTTGTCTCTCTCCATCTTGCTTGTTATTCCAGGTATATATACCATTCTTTGTTTCCATATCTATCAATATCAAATCCTCAATTATTTGATTAAACTTAGTGGATACTTTGTCGATTTAGCGTATGCATCCTTTCTTTCTACCAGATTAGTTATCATGTTGAAGTCACCTCCCAAAATCTAGTTGCTCCTTAGTAGGTTCTGAATTAAGATTCTAAGATTATGGAGGAGGTCCAACTTTTGGGTTACAATGTTTGACCCGTAAACATTGGTGATAAATCCCTCTGTATAGGATCCTATGATCTTGAAACTAGTTGTTATTTTATTAGGAGTGTGGAAGAAATTATCCAGATGAATCACTTGAGGATTCCAAATCATTACTGAGCCCCCAGAGGCCCCTTGTGCATCTACTCCAAAAGCCTGGCTTCCTTTCTAGCTTTGCATAGCTATTTGATTGAGCCTATCAGAGTTGCATTAATTTGTTTCTTGGATCATGAGAACTGTTGGTTTATGCAATTGGATCATGTTCCTTAGAGTCCTTTGTTTTGAATCTATAATCAACCCTCTAATGTTCCAAGATATGACAATCATTGAAAAACTAGGATAGGGTTGGAATGTCTCATTCAGGTGAGCATACTGCCCTGATTTGATGATTTTATCTCCTATGTCCTTGATCACCTATTGAATTGAAGTTATCCATCATTTCTTGTCCTGTTTGTGTTTCTTGGAAGGATCTTTCAGTGGAACCGCTTTTAATCCCAAGGGTGTTGAAGAGCCTCCTCCTTTTTACGGGCCTGCCGATTTGTGGTAAACTTTATTCAAAGATTCTTTTAGAAGTATCATTTGGTTTTCTAGTATGGATTTGGTGTCATTTCTATCACATGATGTCTCTATTCCTACTAGATCTAATTCTCCCATGTCCATTTCTTCCATTTCCTCCTCCTCTAGATCTTCTTTTTTGTGATCCTCTATTTCATTTTCTCTATTGGATCAAGCTGATCCAGGTGGATATCGGTGGCAGCCCACCTCTTCCAACTGGCTCAAAACAGTCTTCTAGCAATTTTGGTAAATTACTATTTTTAGCAGTTTTTCGGGTCCTGAAGTTCCAAAGCCATTTTGAGGCCCTAAACGACATTTTTTGGCGATTTGGGGGACCAAATGGTTGCCAACGACATGTATTTGAGCCTAGTCGAAAGTTGTAAATCTCGGATAGACCTTTCCAACGGGCTACCGAGCGCCCCAAACGGAGATCGTATGCAAAAGTTATGACCCTGGGAAGTTGACTGTTCAACTAACCACCTTGGGGCCGCAAACTTTATGATGGTTCATATTCCAAGGTTAGGTTTTTGGATGTTTGGGATTCTTTCCCTCATGCTTATGATAAATAGGCCCTTTCGGCCTCTCTTTGTATTCATCTTGGCACGGATGAGCATAGCGGCCACATCTCTTCTCAGAGATAGCTACCACCATTCTAGCTATTGTATTTTATAGTCTGTTCTATTTCCGCTATTTAATAGAATATGTGTTTACTGTATCACTGTGTTATTTGCAATATATCTCTGTATATGATTCTGTATATGCTATCTTTTGTTTCGTTCCCACATAAATCCGGATCAGTGGTATCAGAGTGGTCTACTCTTTGATTGTTTCTCGGTGCATGTCCCCGACGAGGTCAGGATACAGAGAGTTGGGTCTCGAACTAGTTTCACTTGGGGAAGACCACTCTCTCCACCCCAAACGGCCTCCCATGGTGGAAGAAAAGAGAGACGATGGAGCAGTAGATCCTATCAAGCCGTTGCTTGAGGAAGCCCTCGCACGACAGAGGAACGAGATGGTGGATAATTTCACTGAGATCCTTCGACGCATGCCAACAACGGCAAATGCACCCTCAACGAGCAGCCATTTCGGAGATACGACTCCCTTCAAGGTACAAGTTAATTTTGATATTCCGTTATTTGAAGGCCATATCGATGCCGATGCCCTAGATAAATGGTTGAATCTACTAGAAGGGTATTTCTCTATCCACAAATTTTCCGACAGGGAAAAGATCATCTTTGCGCTCCTTAAGGCCGTCCCCCATGTCAAAAATTGGTGGGAAACTTATTGTGATCAAAACTCATCAGACGAGTCTGGATTGTTTGAATATTCCAATCCCACTTGGGCCTCTTTTATAAATGCCGTCAAGGAACAATATTACCCTGTTGGAAACTATGATGACCAGTACACAAAATGGACCATTCTGCATCAAGAGAGGGACCAAACGGTGTCGGAGTACTGAAATATCGCAGTGGCCTACACCGGTACATCCGAACAGAGATGGATTTCCTGGAAATCTCTTCACTCGGATCCGCCTATCGATATGCTGTCAAAATTGAGCAGAAATTTCAACAAAAGAACAAGCGTGACTTCGGACCTGCGTAGAAGCAGTGCAAGGGAAACTTTGGCTCGCAGAACACGGGGCAGGGAAAGGACAACCAGTCCCAACCACAAGCAAAGAAGGGTAATGAAAAGATAAAGAAGGAAACCGGGAAGTGGTGCGAGTTTCACAAAAGCCCTTGGCACAACACTAATGAATGTCGCTCAAAACAGTCATTGGTGGCGGAGATCAAAGCTTCAGAAGCAGATCCTAGTTCCGATTCTGACTCAGAACCTAATTTCACAGCTGCGCGAAAAGGGAAGCAGATCATTGATGCAGAACCCAGTGTTGTTGTTTCCACCACACAGATTCAACCAGAGGACCCTGAAGAATCGGAGGCAGAGGAGCGCCTTTTCCACTCATAGATGTGGGTGAAGGGAATTCCCCTACACTTTGTTGTGGACAGCGGCAGCCAGAAGAACCTAATCTCAAAAGAAGTCATCAAGAGATTGGAGCTACCAATAACACCACACCCACAACCATACACCATTGGATGGCTAAGCCAGGGACGAAGGATCCGTGTCAGTCACCAATGTCGCCTACCATATGGCATCAAGCCCTTCAAAGATGAGGTATTATGTGATGTGGCCCCACTCGAAGTATGTGATGTTCTCTTAGGACAGCCATATATGTGGAAGCGTCATGCTGTATATGAATCCCGACCTCGCAATGTCATTGTCACTTTAGGAGGACAACTCTATCGGATACTAGAGATAGTTGCACATACCCCAAACGAGCAAGGAAGGAAGATAATCTCCCACACTGGGAAATTTTCCCTATTCGCAATTCCCACTAAAGGAGAACATCAGATCACAGAGACATCCACAACCTCTACCCATTATCCCTCTACTCAGCAGAAACAAGAACACAAATTCAGTGCCGCATCGCCTATCCGGGTACCTCTACAGTGCAAGGCCATGCATTCAAGGTGCTCCTCCAAAAAGAAACCATCAACACCAATGCAAAATACCAAAACAACCAAAACTGTTGAATAGCTCCAGCGCAGCCAGCAACAACAATTACAATCCTCTGAAGATTTCAAAGAAAGGCAACCTTTTTGCTTTAGCAAATGTCGCACCAAGAGCTGAACTCGACACACAGCTCGACATATGATAAGGGATTTAATGCAATGGAGACCATTGCTTCCTAAGGAGGGAGGATTGATCTAGGTGGATATCGGTGGCGGCCCACCTCTTCCAACTAGCTCAAAACAGTCTTCTGGCAATTTTGGTAAATTACTATTTTTAACAGTTTTTCGGGTCCTGAACTTCCGAAGCCATTTTGAGGCCCTAAACGACATTTTTTGGCGATTTGGGGGACCAAATGGTTTCCAATGGCATGCATTTGAGCCCATTCGAAAGTTGTAAATCTCAGATAGACCTTTCCAACGGGCTACCGAGCGCCCCAAACGGAGATCGTATGCAAAAGTTATGACCCCGGGAAGTTGATTGTTCAACTAACCACCTTGGGGTCGCAAACTTTATGACGGTTCATCTTCTAGGGTTAGTCTGTTATATTGCAAATAACACAGTGATACAGTAAACACTGTGTTATTTGCAATATATCTCTGTATATGATTCTGTATATGCTATCTTTTGTTTCGTTCCCACATAAATCCGGATCACAAGCATTGCTGCATTGGGATCCATCTTGGTTTTTTTTTTGGTTGATTGATTACAATCGCGATAGTTATTTTATCTTTCCCATTTGTATCTTTCTGCAAGGAGGTATTATGCTTTTCTCTCTTTGTTATATTAAGATATGGATCTAGGATAGCATAGGTGTTGTGAGTTTCTATATTCTGTCACTGGTTAGATCCTTCTGTTCTTCGCCCTGATCTCTTTTTCATGGGAATTTTAGCGAATCCTTCTCCATATGGTTGGGTGGGATCCTTAGGTCTTATCAGATCTTTGTTCAAGGGAAAATCTTTGAAAAGGTTACCATGCTCATGACATTTATGACATTTGAAGGGTATATGCTTGTAATCGATGGGATGATTCCATTTTTTATCCTCATGACTTAAGCAAATGGCCTCCAAAAAATATTATGTTATGTGCATACAGATCCAGATTCTTTCATAAGCTGTATATATGGCCACTTTGGTGGCTTCAAATGTTTGAACGAAAATCCCAATGGTGTTTCCTATACCTTTTCGGGTTTCTAGCTCCCAATATTCCAATGGCAGTGAATATAGGTGCATCCAAACTGGAGCATATGTCGGGCCTTCTCTTTCTGGGCTAAACTTAGCTATCATAACTGCAGGTATAATCCTGGCGAGTTGAAGAAATATTATCAATTTTCCCTATCCTTGCCCTCCAGGTGGTGAAAAATGATAGTAAAAAATCCCCATGAACCTATCATGAAGACAAGAAGATAGGCATGAAAGCACATTAATTCCATTAACAAATGTTCAATATATACATTGAGATGTCCTTTGGATTCGTCTTCGAAGGTGACTCTTGGACTCCCTGGTGACTCTTGGTCTCCCTTACACATTAATATTCCTCACATCGAGGACTAGGCTTCAACAGATAGGTATTGAGCTCAAGTATCTTCAGTGGGTAATCAATGTGGGCACTTTAACATGGGACTTGGGTTTATGGATGAACTCCTTGGATTACTTAAGTATGGTAGTTAGTATTTGCAAATGGGACACTGGATTCTTTAGAATTATTGTTGGTCGTACATAGGACCCAGGCTTATGGTGGAGCTTCTTGTAATACTTCAGCATGATGGCTAATATTTTTACATGGGACTGTATTTCCTTGGCTTACTTCAACCGATGTGGTGCACACTCATCCATGGGACCCTAGTTGCACTTCCTCACATCAAGCGTTGAGGGAAACACTTTTCTAATGAGGAGTGCATTGTTAGGGTCCTATCCTAAACCTCTTAAACAGATAGATAAGATGTTATATATTGATTCCATCTCTATTAAATAAGGCCCATGAAGTAGATACAATGTGAAAATCAACAATTATAAGAAGGATTACAAGAAGTTTCCACCTACCAGAAAGTTCCTTCTTTAGAAAGTTCCTAGAAAGTTAGATAGAAACTATATAAAGAAGTGGAAGCAACAAAATCAGATGTCGTGTAAAGAATATTGTAATTGAAGCTCTACTTAGTTGGAGGTTTCCCCCTTGAAGAAACAAGTGAACATTGCTTTCATCAATAAAGGTATTGCTATTTGTGTTATTCCACTCTCTACAATTATCTATTGTTGTGGTAATTCTATCATTTTCATTCTAAATCTTGTTATATTGCTATTTGTGGTATTACGCTCTCTACAATTATCTATTGTTGTGATAATTCTGTCATTTTCATTCTAAATTTTGTTATATTATGTTATTTTCACTTTGAATTTCCTACTTTGCTAAAAAGGTACATAACATTAATTTAGAGATTTGGTCAATACCATGATCATGAAGGATAGAAGTAGTGTCCAATCTGGTTTTAGGTTTTTATTTTCTTTAACTTAGTTTTTTAAAGAGATTTGTTTAAGTGAAACACGTTGTCAATGACAAAATGGTATGTTGTGTGCACAAAAGAGATTGTCATTGCACATTGTCATTAAATTTTTTTATTGAAATGGTTAGAGATTGTATTAAAAGAGTTCAAGTCAAAATCAGAAAACTTAGGAATACAAATTTAAATATACTAAGTGTCACTTTCAAGTCTTTCCTCCTCTCATTAAAGAGCTAGTAGGAAAATAGTCCATGCTTGTTCCTATATTTTCTCTTTCTTTTAGTTCCTTGGATACATGGATAGATTCTTACAATTTTTTTGCATAGAAAAGCGCAACAACAATACATAATTACCAATTAGAATGGATCATATACGCCCCTTAAACATGGGTGAATCCAAGGTGAGTTAGTGACCTAACAAAAGATTTTATTCTATTCCTTTTTCTCTTTCTTCCCGATTTGATTTTCTTCCTTTCGTGAGAGGAAGGGAGGGACGAAAGAATTTCTTCAAGACCCTAATGAAAGTTGGAGGTTTTGATGAAATAGGTAGATGTTCTCTTGAGCATGGGTTGCCTCCTCTTCCGAGGGATATTTTTAGATTGTCTCCCGTGTTGGGACTTGTTCTAATACATTTAGATCAATCATATTTACTTCCACTTGGGTCTTGGGTGGTTCAATTATGCCTTCCAATCCTTCTTCCTATGTTTGGGCTTCATGATCTTCAGACATCAATTTCTCTATATCCTTGTTTGATTCTCCAAAACTTGTAAAGATTCAAGGGCTTCAAATATGTTATTGTTTGATTTCGGTGGACCACCTTGAGTTTATTAAGATTGTTGTGGCCCCTTGGCTTGAGTTTTTCTCCATCTATTCTTTACAGGTATGAATTTGTTCTATTATGTTTCCTTGTAGAGACTAGAAGGTTGATTTGAAGAGAGTCAGGTCTCTTGAATCTTTGGGCATTTTTTAACAAAGTGCCCATTCTCGTGCCAATAATTGCAATTGAAGGGAAGTTCTTCAAAGTCTAGGATTTGTTGGTGGCTCCATCCATACATATTAATTCATAGTTCCTCTGAGAGGCCCTTCTCTAGATCCACTTCCACACATAGTTGGGCACAAGAGAGTAGATTTCCTTTCAATTTTTCCTGGTCAATGAAATGACCTAGTTTTTCCCCAATAAATCCAATAGATATTTCTTTCCATATATTATAGGAAGATAAGGTAGTCTTACTCACACTAGGGTGTTGCGATATTCTATTATGGGTGAAAATATAGAGACCAAGTAGCAAAGAACATACCTATATAACCCGTGGAATAGGGTCTAGAGTGAAAAATCAGGACTCCATCGTCCCTACTATGAAAAATAAATATAAAAAATCCTTGACCACAAGCAAAAGAGGAATTATGGCCTTGGGTCTTGGGAATCAATGATCTACTACCCATGACTATGTAGCTTTTGGCCTTGGCCAAATCCTTGTAAATTTTCTAATCAAAGCAAGTTTAGACAAGAGGATGGATTTTTTCCCGGGCTCTAGAGAAGAGAGATCCAAATGAGAATTGGAATCCAACCGCTTAATGAATGTACTATGTACTTGATGAGATATTTTGTTTGGATTTAGAAAGACTACAAGCTTCTTAAAATCAATAGCATCATATGAGTAAAGGCCATTCTCCCTTTCATGGTTAGCCTTTCTACTGAACCAGAGGTGAGTAGATCTAATTGGGTTGTAAACACAAGCAATGCATTAACACTCAAGTAAAATGGAGACTAGGCTACAATAAGCACCTATGATCATTCAAAATGGTGGCATTGGAAATACTTACAGATGATGGTTATGAAAACCCTAACCATATTAGAGGAACATGCCACAAGATTTCATTGCTAAATCTCAACGTTATGTTAATGTATTCATTTTCAACATATTTCTATTGAAATAATGATACATTTAAATGATTTGAATGATTTTATTATTTTAATAATGTTGCATAACACAACACATTCAGAGTAACAAATGTAGAAAGCCCCTCTTTTTAATATTTCTCTTGCTCTTAAAAACACTGCTAAAATAAAGGTGCAATAAAATAACCTTCTTTACCACCTAAATCAAGCAATTAAATCTCTTGGGAAAAATTTCAAGTAGTAGTGTATGTCTAGGATCTTTTGTCTAGCTTTTGAGAATCCATTCAATGGGTAGAAGAAATTGTATGGATTTGATCTATTACAATGAATAAAATGATAAAAGTGTAGATATAATTGAGAGTATCATTGTCTATATAGATAGAACTGCACAAACACTATTTAGCTACTTGAAATTAAGTTTGAAAATGGTGTTGGAGAACTTTTAAAAGCTGCAATAGTGCCCACAAATTTTTGGGGATTACTTTTATTATACAACCTTATCCTAATTGGTAAGGTAAGTGCATTAACAACATCTTCTCTCTCTCTCTCTCTCTCTCTATATATATATATATATATATATATATATATATATATATATATATATATATATAGATAGATAGATAGAGAGGATTTGTCTAATCTCTAGACGATTTGCACCTTTTCTGGCAGTTTTCGTCGAAATCCGACGATGCCAAAATTGTTGAAATTGCAATTTCAGTTTATAGAATTGAAATTTTGATTGCAGGGATGGATTCAACACTCTCGATTACCCCTAGGGCACCCCGATTATGCAATTCCAACAACCCCAAACTGCGATTTCAACAATTTGAACCAGATTTTGGCTGGAATTATTGCCAGATTCTGGGTGCAAATGGTCTAGAGTTTAGCTCACTCCATATATATATATATATATATATATCTTATAGTTTGCATAATGTTTCAGATAAGCAATTGTAAAATCAACCTTCATAGTTTACATCTTCGTATGTTCATTTCCCTACATTGAAATCGACCAACAAAATTAAGGAACTAAGCTATCACAATGTAGATATTGAAGTTCAAGTTTGTAAAAGCTATAATCAACAACACACACAATCAAATTTAATGATGGAATCATTCCTGTAGGAGTATTGAATTATTAAACTAGATAATTAGAACCTAGTTGAATTGAATGAATGAAACCATGCAACTAAGAATCCTCTATAAATTGTGTAGTTGAGAGTCTTCCATAAATTGTGCAATGAAAAACTTGAATATGAATGAATTGTAGCATGACCTACTTCAAGAGCATGGCTTACTTCTAGTTGGTTCTTGAGAAGGAATGGACAAATTGAATATCAATGAATTGCGACATGGCTTACTTCTAATCAATTCTCAAGAAGGAGGCATGGGTTAGGATGTCTAACTAGAGCACCCAAAAACTTAGCTATATATCTAACATTATATTTTATTGACCTTTATTTTTGGGTTATAATGGTATATGTCTTTCATGGTAGCTACATTACAGTGGTATTGTTGTACCTACCAACCGTATTAGGGAGCAATGGGAAAACCCTAGACAAACTAATATATCATAATGTGTTGGGGGTAATTTAATCTTCTTGCAAATGGACCCTCTTTCCAACCATATATGAGAGAAGAATCTAGTAGAAATTTAGATAGGATATAACTCTAGCATGGTTCACGATTTGTGCAAAGTTAATCTCATAGCAAATGGACCCTCTTTCCAACCACAAATATGAGAAGAATCTAGTAGAAATATCAGGTAGAAGTATAATTCTACCACAATCCATAGGTCATGCATGATGGAATGATTCCCTTAGGGGTTTTACCCAACTTTGAATCACTCCATATCATCAAAATTTCAATCAAAGTTTGAGATCAATGGGAACTCTAACTTTTTGTATCATCAGATTCTAGCATCTAGAGGATAGTTTGCTACAAGATTGAATAACTACATGCTTTTGTATTTAATGTTTAATGATTCATAAAAGGAGGAACCTTAAACATAGCTCTCATGGATCAATTTTGGTTAACAAAAACCAATAAATTTAATATATAAAAACTTATTGATTTTTTCATTTTTGTATTTTTAATTGAATTTTTGAATATGAAAAAGGTATATCTACACCAAAACAAATTTAATTACATCCTTAGATTATGACTAATTAAAAAATAACAATAACATTTAAAAATTGAATTAAAATATTTTCTTTTACAAATAAATTAAATTAATAAAATATTTTTACAAAATTATAACAAACTTTACAAATCCATCCCTCCTTAATTGTAAACAACAACTATAATCAATATATGATTAGAACTAATAATGCCACCCATAAAAAGAAATACATGAACTAATAATAAAATCAAATATGGATAACACCAGTATTAAAGAAACTATGATATACTACAAATTAACAATCACAATCACATTGGTTATACTACAAGAAATTAACAATCACAATCACATTGTTTAATGAGCAACAAGAAATTGAGGAGTACTCAATACCTCCAAGAAATTCACTATTCATTGGCTCTCTAACTAACTACCAAATAACTTCTTAACCAACCATTTAAGCAAATGACCGATCAATATAGTGGGTATTGACCTCCCAATGGTTTCCCTTTCGAATAAAATTAGGGGCAACCATACACCACCAAAACTAGGGTTATTAGTAACATATAAGATCAAAGTCTAATTGGCCACGCCTTTACAAAATAATAAAACTGGGCATAATTTTAAAAAATAGAGTAACACAATGCCACGAGGATAACATAGATTTATGATACATTTTTATGTGTTTTTGCATGTTTGGCATCTCAAAAACCCAACGACTTTGTTGACTCTTTTAATTATGTGCTTTTATCAATCCATGAAAGATTTAAAGCTGTGTAATCACTTATTTTTACTCGGAAATAGCTTAATTATATCACAAACATGTTCTCCTATCTTTATTAGGGTCCTTGAATTCTTTTTTTTCTTTGCATCCAAGCTTTTTAAAACGTTTTCGCTCCTTGAAAATCACTACAACTTCTTGAACTTTGAGATATGATATGTTCCTAAAGCAATAGTTAAATTCTTCCTCACATAATACAATCAATTTTACACCTATGTTACATAAAAATATAAAAAATGGTACATATGTTATGAACTATAGTATAAATCAAAACTATGAATATAATATCCATTTGACAAATATCAATATCCCTTCATCAAACCCCTTTTAAGACTCTAGTTATCTTAGGTTGTGGGATAGTGGACTGAAGTCACACTGGATGAAAATCTTCTTTATTGGAACTGGCATCAGCGCAAGTATATTACATTTCCGTCACTTTTTATTTGGGGACTTTGGAGGTATTGGTGCTCCATCCTGCTTGGGGACACCAATTTTTCCATGGCGGGAGCTATCAAATGTATTTCTAGTTTCACTACTGGTGCTACATTGGGTATAACAATGACTAAGGTGGTGACTCTTCGGGCCCCTTCCTTCCACTCTCATTTACCGGTGGTCTATTTTGACGGAGCAGAACATGGTGGTAAATGTGGTCCTGGAGCTTTCTTATTGACAGGTCATGGTTTGCATTTTGAATTAAGTTTGGGATGTGGTGATGGTACAAATACTCAGGCTGAACTTCTCGCCTGCTGGGGAGCTCTGGTGATTTCCAAGAGTAAGGAGATTCCGTCTCTTCAACTTATTGGGGACTCCTCTGTCATTATTAACTGGCTCAAAGGAAAACATCAACTTCAGATTCCACTTCTATTTCATTGGCAAAATCATATTCGAAATCTGATTGGGCAGTTTGAGGCTGTTCATTTACTCATATCACTCGGAATTACAATGAGAAAGCTGACTCTCTTTCCAAAGCAAGCCTAAGTCTGGATGAGGGCTGGGCTCATATTCGTGGTTACTAGGACATTAATCTCATCGAAGACTCTCGACTGAGACTTTATTGATCTTTTTCTTATGGCTAGGGTATTTTTGTTTGTTTCCTTTCCTTTTAAGTGGGGTTTAGTTCAGAATCGTCTAGTAGTCATATGATCTATTAGAATTAATGTAGAATTTTTGCCTATTATATCGTGATCCTTGTCAAAGATTGGTCTTATGTTTTGTCTGTAATACTGGTGACTACTGCCTTATTCGACTTTATTGTAACTTCTTTAATTCATCCTTTGAATAGCAAGAAGATTTTTTACTTCGGTAAAAAAAAAGACTCTAGTTATATGCATTGAAGGTTGGGGAGTGAGTTAGATGCATTGAAGGTTGGGGAAGGTGCCTTTATTTACGAAATCAATAAATCAATAATATTGTCGTCAACTTTCACGTGAAAGTTAAAATAACAGCCGTCGATGTGGCTAAAAAGTATTTCACATATCAAAACATAAATGAAGGAAATCTCGCGGCCAGCTAAAGTGCCGACACCCGATCATGGATATACATTTATATACACAGAGAAAAGATAGCAGTTGCGTACATTTATTCTCTCAATGTATTGTATTTTGATCTCCACGGTTTGGCTTTAGAGAATAAGGCGGTGGTGATGATAAGTGAAAATAGAGGTCACTGAGTTAAAGCACATGGGAGCAATTACTTGGGGATTTTCTATCGACCATAGCTGCGATAATAACCAGCGGTGGGAGCAGGGCGCGTATTTGGCGGACCTGCATTTGTTGGAAGGTACAACCTTTAAGAGTCTGTCAATTGGTCTACCATGGTAGGGCAAAGGATATAGAACATGGTAGGGTAGAGGATATAGATCAAACGGATGGAATTTGATGGGCAAATTGCTTCATAATCTTTAAATAGAGTCAAAATTTTGTAATCTTTGTCAAATATTTTCGTTGAAATGTTAAAAAGTTTGAAAAATAGAGTGTAACTGGGCTGGTTGGATTTGAATTTCCAACCATCTATGGGAAAGAAAACATTGAAATAATGTTTTTAAATGAAAATTAAAAACAATAATAAAACATTTAATTTCCTTTTATATAAAAGTAAATTATATAACATTAATTAATTATGTCCTAGCATAGCACGACCATATAGTAAAGAAGTCTCTTAGGCTCGACACATGGAGATTAGTTGAGCGCTCCTTGAGCCCATGTTTGATGACGTAACTTGGGTTTAGGTCGCCCTTCCACGCACATGATGGTTGAGCCATTACATCACCATAAGATTGTTCCATCAAATCAAATTTGAATTTGAGTTAGGTGGAATTATTTCATTAGATAGCAGACTTTTGTCAGACGACCTCAAGCTTGCTATAGCTGCACTCAAATTTGAAGTGATGTTGTCATCATTGAAATAAAGCTCGCTTGAAGCATGCTCGGAGTGGGATTTTTAAAATCATGTGCAGAGGCCTTCTAGATGGCACCGGGTGGGCCTCGAGCTCCATAGAGCAAGAGTGGTTTCCCACTGAGCTCACATACCTGACATACTGATAACTGCAGAAGGTCATTTTCATAGGATTGAGATCATTAGAACTACTTTATTTATTATTCTGCTTAGATGAAAGGCTCTCCGAGCATATTGAATATCAAAATAGAGATCAAGTATTGTATTTTCATGATAGATTAAATCATTTTGATGTCTATCAAACTACTAAAACCCTGATAGTTAGGGTTAACCTTGATTCGGGAATGAGCAAAGATGTAAGTGGTTTTAGGAACACAGTTTTGGTAGCCCGTGGTTTTTTTCTAGTTGTATTTAAATGTAAAGAACCCTATTTATAGGGTTGGATTCCTACATTGCATGGTGCCAAACTGAGCAGGAGAGATGCTCTTCGCGGCCTTGGCCTAGTTTGGCCAGGGACCAATAATAGATCATAACTTCAAAACTAATGAAAATTTTAACATTATCAATTACAATATACCAGGTATAAAAATATGGAAAGCATGTTAACAACCATATTTTAAGGATGAAGATGATTATAAGGTTGTCAATCAACAACCTACTATTTGAGAAGGAGAACATTGTATGTCCAAAATTGTTTGAATGAAGAATTATGTTCTCCAGAGGATAAAGAAGAAAATAAGAATATTAGGCTTTCTTTCTCAAGGGTGGTAGCTACACATGAAGCCCCTTCAAGAGGAATGAAGAGACTTCACGAATTCAACACCTCTCTGATTCTAATAAGAAATTAGTACCCTCTATAAATCTGGACATCCAGAGTTTTGATTTACAGTTAGTCATTGTGGATCCTTACTGAGGGAGGTGGCATGAGGTTAAATAGGGGGAAAAGACAAGATTAAGATTATTTTTCAAAGGGACATAAATCAAATATACATTACATATAAAATATTACTCTTGTAAGTAAACCATGCACCTAACAAGTGTAATTTCCTATGAATATATGAATAGAAATGATGTTTTTTTTTTGGGAAAAATTGATATGACTAAAAATTAAAAGTAATGTATATTAATAGAAAAGTACCATTCACTAAACATCTCTTTATATGCGGAGTGCTATTTGCAATGTTAACTTTTTCAGTTTTAGCCATGGGAATCGGTAATTAGCTAGGATTACCTGGGAGAGGCACATGTTCAAATGCGACTGGATGCCACTACAACCCAAGAGTATATCCAATAACCTTCAAGCCAGATATATTGATAACTTGTGACTTAGTAAGGGTCGGAATGTCTGGAGACATACCCAATATGGAGTCCCGTTGAAGGTGAGGGCACAAACCCTTCTAGCCTTATCACAATGAGCCAATGTCTCATTAGGGATTGAACTAGAGTGGGATACTTTCCTCCTCACTATTCCAAGTATTACCCCTCAAAATGTTAACTTTCTATCCAACACCTTGAATTGACACATGGGGTAAATAATATTATGATATTTCCAAAATGTTAAATAATTTGAAAATGCCAAAATTCCACCCAATTATTTTTTACTTGTTGGGTACTTCCTTGTGTGTGTTATATTTTAATTACTTAATGTTTTTTCCTTGTATGTTGGGATCCTCCCAGGGGTTTAATGCAAGGGCGATGGGTCCATTATGTTTCTTATTCAATGTAAGAGGGAGTAGTTTCAATATATTTTTTATGCATAAATATGACCCAGTGGTTAGTTAGCAATGAAAAAGTGTATTGTGACCTCATTAAAGAAGGTCCATTAAGTACTCAAGATGTGGTTATGATTGGTGGATAAACTCCAGTATATGCTCCAGAAAAGGAGAATTCCATCCTTATTTATAGCTAACTAGGTAAATTTAATAATAGTCACCTTCTAACTACCTAGACTTGTTTATTGAGACCATATTACATTTATTCCATGTTAATTAACTATAAACATTATTTAATCATAACAAATATAGTACACCTAATCCATCTTACAATGATTGACAACCATACTACACTATTATTATGGGACTAATTTTTAACTCAAGGAAATAACTTAAATTTAAATTTAAATCTTTAAGCTCCATAAACAAGATCCTCTATTTCATGTATTGTGTTGGAGATGAAGTTAGACTATCGATTTTATGGTTGATTATTATTAATTAATTGATTAGATATTAAGTATTAATATCCACACTAGTATTACCTCTTTTTTTATGGCAATTTTTTTTTTAAACAAACCAAAATATATTTACGTCGTAGGCGTTCAAACAATGAAAGACTATCCTCGCCATGTAGTATATTCCTCGCTCATTGAGACAATGGAATGATGCCATGTATAACCAATAGAATGCTGCTACCACACATATTTTTACCTGGCGCCAAATTTACGTCATCTTTTGCTTTGTCCTCCTTCTGCAGTTTATGGTGTAAGCCCTGGCATGTTCACGAAGTTTATGACCCCTCGGTTTAAGTTTTAAATTGACATTGTGTGTTCTGATTTTATATATGTATTATGCACCTCCTCACGGTGAGGCTTCAACCACTCAACTTATCTGAAGCATCACCCAGCACACAGAGAAGCAGCAGTAGAAGCCGACAATATAATCTCTCAAATTTCCTGCCATTCATCGACGACTGCATCATTGTATCATTGAAAGGTAATTCATTTTTCTTAACTTTTTTTGTTTGCCACTTTTCTAATGAATGCGATCTGTCCTTGACATTATGTAGTTTAGCATATTCCCTAAATGCATATTTCAATCTACTGCATACCATAGACTAGTCCTCGCCAGATCCATCAGTTCAGGGTTTCAGAGACGAAACATATGTTATTATATCAGAAATTTTTCATTAACCCTGAGGTTGAAGCGGAGGATGCACTGGTACGAGCATTACTATAAGTAGACCTAAAGTGAGCAAAGACCGTCATTTATTTGGCTTGTTCACGACGTTTTATTTGACGTGTTGACCAAGTTTTCATAAGCTCAACCCCACTCGCAAGTTTCGTTTCGTTCAAAAGCCCGAACCCCGCCTACAAGTTTTGTTTCGTTCAGAATCCTGAACTCGCAACTACGAGTCTGCGATGGATGGGGGCACATTACTGTATTTCTGTGCAGGGAAAAACCGTTGAAAGATGGAAACAGAGCCTTTGTTGAGCATCGTGCAACAACTGATCTGCAAGATGCTCTTAGCACATATTGCACTGATCGACGAGGTCTTACATTTTTGTAGTTCAACCGGTTTTGAACCACAAAACAATGGGTGGTTTCTGTTTTGATCATATTTCTATTTCAAGAAACCAATTAAGGTATATGTATGCAACTTGGTATAACACAATCATTTTTAGCAGAGATATATTGTATGTTTGACGTATTTCACTGTAAAATAGATATATGAATTATGAGGTTATTGTAGGATATTTGGTGTGTGATCAGGCAGAGTACTCTAGCGATGGCAGTGGAAGCATCGACTGTGGCTCTCAAAAATCTATTTATTTCTCACCTAATTGGCTAAGAGGATGGATATCTTATTGTCGAGCCTGCGGCGACCTTCTTGCTATTAGGAAAGTTACATTAATGCTTTGATGCTTTAATAATAATAATGGCCAAAGACACTGGCACTATGTGCTCGGGGACTGTGGCGGTTCCACTTCCACAATTCCACTGTTAACCGCCTTTGCTTTGATTTGATGCATTAATAATAATGGCCAAAGACACTTCCAGTGCTACCACCACTATGTGCTTGGGAATTGTGGTAGATCCACTTCCATAGATAACCTCCTCTGCTTTGTTTGATTATTCGGTTGGCAAGAAGGAACAACCGAAAATACAATCAATAGAAGAATTTTGCATTTACATATATGCGGATTATTCAACTAGCAAAAAAGAACAACCAAAGATACCAGTCAATAGAAGAATTTTGCAAACATATATGCGGACTATTATAGAAATACAAACTCCAAGAGATGCATAAAGTTTTGATTCTTATATACCAAATATGTAGTGGGCTCTACATCTATGAGCAAATTGAGAGAAAAGGAAGGGCGGTTGAGCTGTTGAATGCTCCGCTCTTCCAGTCATGGTTTCTCTTAATTCCAGGTACAACTTATAATTAATTATTTTTCCCTTTGTTATTTTATGTTTTCACAGATGCCATGGTAATTTTTTCTATCTTCGGGACCCTCTTCTGTGGCTTTCCATATCCACATGAGTTTGGTGCAATGATTGATATTAATCCATTGTTTATCTCTTCTGAGCCTCTTCTATGGCTTTGTTAATGAGGAAGGAACCCCCTTCTATCTCATATACAAATTAGTCTGGTGTCAAGGCATATGGCTCCAGTTCTATTGTTTATAATTTATTTTCTCCACTTCTTTCAGGATGTCGGCACGGAACATGGAAAAGTGGTGGAAGGAGATCTAGTCTCTACCTCATGGGACCTGCTTATTCAGAGAGCCTACATGATCATTCCATGTCTCAATTAATGATGGAGGCAACTCCTTTTGTCCCATATTCTCATTAATATGGTGTAAAGCCATATCAACATTTGTATAGTGTAATGGCAATGAGTGGATTAACCTGTAGCCAAAAATACCCTCAGATTTTTATTCGATATAAACCCTAACAAGACTAACTTATTGAGAGAAGAGAAGGTCTAGCTTGTAAAATAGGGCTCAAGGAAGGTCTAGCCTTCCCCTCATAGACATGCAAGCAGGCTCCTTAATGATGATGACACCCCCTTCTGTCCAATATATCTGTTCCGTCTATCTTAATGATTACGCATTAGTGTAGACTACAGGTGAAACAATCGGCCTTGAAAATGAGTACATGCAAAACAAATGGCTTGGGTTCAAACCTCACGGCAGATCCAATATTATACAAGCCATGAATTAGCAAGATAGTGCTATCTCTGTTCTGTCTATCTTAATGTTTAAGCATTAGTATGGAGTACAGGTAAAACAATTAGCGTTCGAGTAGAGGTAAAAAGAATGGCTTGGGTTCAAGCCTCAGGGCCAACCCATTATTATACAAGCCATGAATTATCAAGACATTGATGGAGTGATAAGGGAAATGGATTTATAATAGAAGGTTGCGTATGGACAGATTTGACTCTTAGTTGCACATCTACTCACTACCCTGCAAGAACACATAATGAAAAAAAAATGCAGGTTAATCCATGTCTAGAGATTACCTATTTTAGTGCCAAATCTGTAGTGGGTTCGACCTCTATGAGCAAATTGAGAGAAAAGCATATACTCAGGTCGAAATTGGCTCTGAATATTTTGCAATAGAACAATACCTGCAATTTAAAGACCAGGTTGGAAATCTGCTGCATTGAAAATGGGTACTAACATGAATATCTCAAGTTCATGCAAATATTCTTGAGATACAAGATGAAACCAGGTGAAAGTTTAAGCAAGTAATATGCAGATACAAGATGAAACCAAGTGCATATCAAATACAATATGAAACCATGTGCAATTTTAGGCAAGTAATCTTCAGATACAAGATGAAAACAAGTGCATATCAACCTTCACTATACGTGGATCTCACTACTAGCCTTGAGGGAACTTGCACGAGCAGATAATACCATATAACATATGGCTTTATATGATATTCATGGCATGGCACTTGGAATTCCAATACGATTTTGTTAATTGTAGCGGCAATATTATGTGTGTTGACTGTCATAATTTATTGCAATTGTAGTACCCTCCACGTTGAGTATATTGAGTATAATAGGGAATAGAGGTTTGGAATTCGTAAATTTTATTACTAGATTACCTTACCAATTGGTTTCCAATGCTAAGATTTTAGTTCACAATAATTAATTATATAAATATAATTCATGAGTGACTCTAACTTGGATGATGTGTTGATCCTAATGGTATGGACATCAACTCGTTGTCTTTGTATACGTTGCAAATGGCGAGGGGAAATTGTTGGGCATGGCCCAAGTTGGCACAATTTTATGAAGAATAGTAACAGTTTTCGCAACTGCGCAGTTTGGGTTGCACAATCAGATGGCACAATTTTGTGGAGTGCGCACTTCGGATTGCATAGTTAGTTTTGTGTAGTTATGCTGATGTGCAGTGCCATCGCAACATATATTTTGGGTAAAGAGTATAAGGGAAGGTCGAGCTGTGGAAGCGACCCTCTTGAGTAAAGCGCCTCCAGGATTCCCGACAGTGGGTAAGGAGCGGCGTAACGGCAGATAAAAGCGACCTGTCAAGAGAGTGGCGGAAAAACTGATTAGAAGCTAAGCCACTAAGTCGACTGCGACAGGCAGGCTAAAGGGGCAGAAAGCGACAGGCCACGATGCGGTTGTAACTGTTTTGGTGATTACTGTGGCTGTCAGAAGAATGTGTGAGGCACGAGTGGCCCAGCAAGGTAGCCTGAAGCGAGTGGAGAAAGCTGTCGACGACGACAGGCAGGGTGGCGGGTAACCGCACCAGTTTTGGGTAACCTTAGGGTTTTTGGCCCACTTGATTGTAAAGACATGACCTACGGGCACGATCTATAAAATGGCATATTTTGTAAGGCAAAGGGTTGAACTGTGAATTGCTAAATCTTGAGTAATACTTGTTTTTGTATTGCCGAATGTTATTGTAAAAGGCTCTGCAGTTGTGTGCGTAGAGACCTACTAAGAGAGAAGAGAGTCTGCAACTAAGTGCGCAGACTGGAACTATTGTACCCTTCCCAAAGATAATATAACAATAGTTCCTGTGGATGTAGCTCCCATCCTGGGGGTGAACCGCGTTAAATTCTGTGTTATATGATTGCTTATGTTCCGGAATCTGTGTACTTCCTTATGTTGAATGGTTAAGATCTTGTTATGAGTTCAGGTGTACTTGCTTTTATATGTATTCGCCATAAGGATGATGATGGGAATAATATGTTAAGTATCAACACATGTGAATGAATGTTAGATGCATAAGTATTTCTAAGTCTGTTGAATGCATAAGTCAATCGGGTAAACACTTAAGTCCGTGAAGTCGGTATAGTGCGATTCCCTAAGCGCAGCACCGGAAGTGCGCTGTTATGTTGCAACCCATCATATTGTTTAAAGTCGGAAAGGTTGCAGTCTATTATGCTTTTCGAATGTGTCATTTTACACTAAGTAAAGTCTTTGAAGTTGCACAAGGGTTGGAAGGAAGCGCAAACCTCTGTGGCACTATCCTATCGTCGAGAAACATCCCACATCGCGCAGTCCTTGGATGCGCGATAGTCTAAGTGTTGCTCGCGAAGAAGTGAACTTCGCACAATCCGAAGCTCGCAGTGCAAATCTTGTAGCGTGCTACCCACCAATCTGTTAAAACACTCATCACCTAGTTGTGGAAACCTGATTCCGCAACCCTCCATAACTTCGCCTCGGGTGAGACCTTAATCTGTTCGCAGGCTGTTGCCGAAAGGGTTGGTGAAAAGGGGTTTTGTTGGTTCCTTGAACCGTGCAGAACTTGGGTCTTCTAGAAGACCTCAAGAACAATTATACAGCCAACAAATGGTTCTGTTGTCGGGCGAGAGACAAGGGAAAAGCGACTACGAGCCCTTCATCAGCAAAAGGAAAACATAAGAAGCAAAAGGCTAATAAACCCAAGTTGGTGTCGATACTGCATGTCGATGATTGTGAAACCATTGTGATGAAGGTCCAGGAAATATGGGAAGAAATGCGTGTAGAGAAAGAGGCAAAACAAGAAAAGATGCAGCTAAGCCTCCTTCAGGCGGTCGAAACAGTAAAAAAAATGGTCGCGCACCTTGGACAAGCCCAGCAGGATTTGGTCTGCGGATCAGATTCAGAGGGGAAATCAAGAGGGACAAGCATGTGGAAGAGGCAATCTCATGCAGTGAGCGCGCACCCTAGGGTGTCACATATTGAACCTACGCACCTTATTTTCCCAAATGATAAGGTGACTGAAGCAGCAAAGAACTTGGAGCATTTTGACCTCAACATTGGGTCATTACCAATTGAAGACTTGAACAAATTGCGCATGCAGATTGCAGAGGTGATTCATGAAACAAGAATCAACGCGGAACACCAAGGAATTGTTCGAGGCTCAAGAAAGAAACTGAAAACTCAAATAAACAGTATCAGCGATATGCACAAAGATTGACAAGTGCAAAGAAGAAGCAAAAGGCGAAGACACAATAATCAAGATAGGGGCCAAAGTGGAATCCTTGACCACAGAAATGATGGAAATGGAGATTTCCTACAAAGGGAAAATTGCAGACTTGGAGGCTTGGTGACCCAGTACCTCACCGAATAAGCGTGCAGCTCCAACATAAGAGGTAAGGGCCACTTTAGACAGCATTTCGGTCAAGGTGGTGAAGTGTTAGAATTTGCTAGAAGAAACAAATACAGTGTTGGTTGGATTGAATGAGGATCCAGACCTTATGCAGCTAAAAGTGGATCTACAACAAAGGCAGCAGGCAATTGATGCCGCAAACGCAGAAATGAAAACCTTGCCGGCAAGGCAAAAGATGCAAAAATTCAATGAAGTAAAAGAGTTGCAAAAAGAGTTGAAGGTGCCAAGGGAAAGAGAGGCTGTTGCTTCTGCAAAGTTGCAGCCCATAGAGGACGAAGGGATGGCATTGATGCAACACATTGATGAGAAGTTTGTTGAACTTCAGTCGACAGAGGGCACATTGAAAGAACAAGCCCAGGTGGAGGTCTCACAGGCGATGTTGGAGACCATAAAAGAATCCGAGAATAAGGCAAAGGAAACGGTTACAAAGATAACCATTACTTTGCACAGCTTCACTGCAAAGCTAAACACCACCGAAGACAGGCAGGCGAAGTCGGACGACGAAAGTGGCTCGGGGACGAGCCACAAGTAAGTGTTAGGGGCCTGTTGGGCATCGCCCAGGTTGGCACAATTTTATGAAGAACAGTTTTGGCAACTGTGCAGTTTGGGTTGCGAAGTCAAATGGCATAGTTTTGCGGAGTGTGTAGTTCAGATTGCATAGTCAGTTTTGCGCAGTTATGCTGGTGCGCAGTGCCATCGCAGTAGCTATTATGGGTAAAGAGTATAAGGGAAGGTCGAGCCGTGGAAGCAATCGTCTTGAGTAAAGTGCCACCAGGATTCCTGACAGTGGGTAAGGAGCGGCGTAACGACAGATGAAAGCGACCTGTCAAGAGAGTGGCGGAAAAATTGATTAGAAGCTAAGCCACTAAGTCGACAGTGATAGGCAGGCTAAAGGGGTGGAAAGTGACAGGCCACGATGCGGTTGTAACTGTTTTGGTGATGACTGCGGTTATCAGAAGAACGTGTGAGCCACGAGTGGCCCAGCAAGGCGGCCTGAAGCGAGTGGAGCAAGCTGTCGACGGCGACAGGCAGGGTGGAGGGAAACCACACCAGTTTTGTATAACCTTAGGGTTTTTGGCCCACTTGATTGTAAAGACGTGACCTATGGGAACGATCTATAAAAGGGAACATTTTGTAAGGGAAAGGGTTGAACTATGAATTGTTAAATCTTGAGTAATACTTGTTTTAGTATTTTCGAATGCTATTGTGAAAGGCTCTGCAACTGCGTTCGCAGAGACCTACTAAGAGAGAAGAGAGTTTGCATTTGAGTGCGCAGACTAGAACTGTTGTACCATTCCCAAAGATAATATAACAATAGTTCCTGTGGACGTAGCTCCCATCCTGGGGGTGAATCACGTTAAATTATGTGTTATGTGATTGCTTATGTGCTTGAATCTATGTATTTGCTTATGTTGAATGGTTAAGATCTTGTTATGAGTTCAGGTGTTCTTGCTTTTATATGTATTCGCCATAAGGATGATGATGGGAGTAATATGTTAAGTATCAACACATGTGAATGAATGTTAAATGCATAAGTGTTTCTAAGTCTGTTGAATGCATAAGTCAATCGGGTAAACACTTAAGTCCGCGAAGTTGGTATAGTGCGATTCCCTAAGCGCAGCACCAGAAGTGCGTAGTTACATTGCAACCCATCATATTGTTTAAAGTCGGAAAGGTTGCATTTTATTATGCTTGTCGAATGTGTCATTTTACACTAAGTAAAGTCTTTGAATTTGCATAAGGGTTGGAAGAAAGTGCAGACATCTGTGGCGTTGTCCTATCGTTGAGAAACATCCCACATCGCGCAGTCCTTGGATGCGCGATAGTCTAAGTGTTTCCCGCGAAGAAGTGAACTTCGCGTAGTCTGAAGCTCGCAACGCATTGCTCGCCAATCTGTTAAAACACTCATCACCTGGTTGTGGAAACCTGATTCTGCAACCCCCCCATAATTTCGCTTCGAGTGAGACCTCAGTCTGTTCGCAGGCTGTTGCTGAAAGGGCCAGTGAAAAGGGGTTTTGTTGGTTCCTCGAACCGCGCAGAACCTGGGTCTTTCTAGAAAACCTCAAGAACAGTTATACAACCAACAGAAAGCCTCACTTTCATGTAATTAGGTTTCTCTGCAACTATATGGAAGATTTTCTTTTATCTTCTGCAGCAATCTTTCAATGTGGTGATTTTCATGCGATGATTATTTATATGCACAAGTGATTGCACAATTACATCCAACTTATCAAACTGGGATCCTATTGAAATTCAGAGTGGAGCCTTCACATCAGTCTGATATGAATGGGATTGAGTTTCATTTCAAATACATGGATCTCATGTGTAGTTACAAGTATATTGAAACGTTTTTGCATCAAATGATAGACTAGAATTGATTTTTTTGAGTTGGAGTTAGTCGTGGAAGTGTATCAAAAGAAGTAATGATATGAAAGTAAATATAAAATGTTGTTGGTCTTTTTCTCTGTCATTTTGCATCGTGCTTTTCTATGCCTATGGAAGAGAAGAAATCTGGCTCAGCCAGTGACTCTCAATATCTGAAAATTTTCTTGCATAGAGGAAATGGGGATAGCTATAGCCATTGTTCCAAAAGAATGGATGAAATAAGTCTTGAGATCAGGTTTACTTGGGATCACTGAAGCTGCGAACCAACTCAGCAGTTCAAGTTTGGGAAAATGTTGCAGTTTGCCCTTGTTATGAGAAACATGTGTTATTTTCTTGAGTTTTAGAAAGATATTACACCATGTTAGAGATCTATACCATTTTGTAGAAGGGAGATTACAATTAGGATTATGAGCAATTTTGGGTATTTCAAAAGGTCACCTACAACAACCTTTCTCCACTGGGAAAAATTTGAAGCAGTTCACCTACAACCACCTTTCTCCACTGAGCAAATTCTGAAGCCCTACAGCCTTAATAGAGCTTTCCGAGCAGTCACCTACAGTCAAAGCAGCAGTTTTGGGCGATCCTAATCTCTGATCTGTGGATCAACCAGTTGTTTGAAGATATTTTTAGCAACTTGTAATTGAAACAAGGTGGATTATGATGGAAGAAAAGTTTCGCTAATGGATGCAAATAGTCTTAGAAACGTGCAGTCCAAGGCAGATATGAAGGAAATCGGCCAGCTCTTTGCATGTTGATTGGTGACAGTGAGTGGTAATTGCAGTAGAAATGGTGGTCTCTCAGGGTGACGGCTATCGATCTCATTTGATAAAGCTTCCAATATAGTGATTATGGCATTTTAATTTAGGTTGAAAATCGTGTACATACTATATAGACTCGGCATAATTCAAGCATGAGTGCTTTCTAGAATTTAAGCAGAAGACTGAGTTGCGTGGCTACACGACTGTTGAGTGAAGGAAAACATCTGAAGCTATGGTAGATGTTCCTGGTTGTACATTCGATGTGAACAACACACCAGAGAGACGATGTCCGGAAAACCCAGTAATGAGTGGAGTGTTGTATCTCACTCAGGTTCCATTTTCTTTCCCAAAATAACAGCAAAAACTATATGCAAACATTCAGGAGTTCATTCTGTTTCTACTCACGCTTAACATTGCAGCTATTGGAACTAGTTTTGTTGCTACTGTTTCATTTTGTATGATGCAACCTGATTCAAATTTTGGGAGCTAAAACTATATTTAGTTAAGGTATGGCCTTCTCAATATTTCAGAGCTAAACTATATTTCATTTGGAAGTTAAAAAAATGAGATATACACTAAAACATTGCAACGGTTTTAGTATAATCCAATGCTACTTTGCGTGATTGCAACGGTTTTAGTATAATCCAATGCTACTTTCCGTGATTATAGTGCATCTTCTCATTATATTTTGTAATGTTTAAGAACATTAAGAAATTAAAAATAAAAGAGTTGGATAATTGATAACTAGTGAGAACATTGCAAAGAAATAATAGGAAGGCTTTCCTTCCAGCTATGCCCTTGCCTACAAGGCTAAGAGAAAAAAGTTTCCGGTATAGAGGACTAGTGGGGACCATTGGGATTAGAGGAGAAAGGAGCCAAAAAATTTCAAGTACATAGAACTATTCACTTACTCCTTGATAAACAACTCAAAAAAACCATAGCATCCAAATTATTTACCTTTTGTTTAGTATTGTATTTTTCCTATTTTTGGAAGGAAACTAATTTATATTATCTAAACAAATTTGCAAAGAAAGCTACAAAGATATTGCATTTGGAATTTCTGTTGTTTAGTATTATTTTTTTATTTTTAAGAAAGGAAAACTAATTTATATTATTCAAAACATAAATACTTCCTAGTTCAAGGTGTTGGTTCAATACTTCCAAGTTCAAGATGTTTTAAAAACAACATGGAACAAATAAATGCAAATATTCTCAATGTATCTAATACTAGGATGAAGCATCACAAATTCAATATGTGGTAAAAACATGTAACAAATAATATGTTTCTCGTCACGGCCCTTTAGTATGTAGTTGATTGGTAGTGTATTAACATTGATATTCATAATGGACTTTTTCAAGAGTTATGCCTTTGTTTCTATTTTGGTTTTGAACAAACTCAAGAGTATATTGGAGATCTTCAATATTTAATTTAAAGTTTTATTATTATTAGCTTTTCTTGATATAGATTTAGGACCAAGGTAGAGTGTTATTAGAAATTTTGTCAGGATAGCTTGTGGTTTTTCCCTCAAATAAATTAAAATTTTCATTAGTTTTGTATCCAAGTTGTTTTATCTTTTCTTAGTTGTGCACATGCTTTTTCAAGGCCTATTTTACCTTGAGGTATTGCCTTGGCGTTCCAGCACTTCTTGCTTTACAAAGGGCAATATATGTAGATAGAAATAGTCTGCCAACATGAATAAGAATGTGTTCTATCTATATTAGCTCAGATTCATTAATCTAAAGTAATTTTATTTAAAATAAAAATTAAAAAAATATAAATTTAAAATATTAATATATTCATAAAAGTATTAAACAATTCACATTTTTAGGTAGTAAAATTTAACCAACTCCTTGTAGTCAATGCTTTATCTTAGTGCCATAATTTCCACATTAATAAGGATCTAATTGAAGACATGATACTAATGTTAATTTTGGAAATTTAAGTTAAGGTATCATCATTGTGGCTAAAAATGACTAATATATAGTTCAAATTTTTTATGAACATTATTGTATTTTGAACTCTTTAAATCTAATTGTATAACTCTCATTTTCAAAATTCAAAAAATTAACCTCATCTATTAAACTTGAATTTCATTGATATTATAATTTGTATAGAGAAATATCATATATAGTTGTTTATTCATTTATTAAAAGAACCCAATTTCTTCTCAAATTATTTAAGAAAGCTTATTATGAAATTCATCTTCAAATGGATGACACATCCCAATAATTTGTTGTCATCATCAAAATGTTGTTAAAATCATGCATACATTAGTCATCATCAAAATGTTGTTAAAATAATTTTATTTGTATGATACTGTGTAGTGTTCACCAAATTATAGTTATGAAACTCCATCTAAAATCATAAATAATAAATATTTCACAAACAACATTACAAAAATATAGAGAATTTAATTAACTCAATATTATTTACTCCATTATTCATTTGTTTTCTTTTAAGTTAATATTCACTTTATTAGCTCGATAATATTAATACTTATTATCTAGTAGTATAAATATCCATTAACTATATATCTTAAATGACCAGTATTTTTTTTAAATTTCAATAGCATTATTTGTTTACATACTATGATTAATCAATATTTAATAGTAATTTGTGTGTTAACTATTATTATTGTTCTTTGTTATTATCATATATCAAGAATTATATATATATATATATATATATATATATATATATATATATATTAACAGAAACCATAGATAGTATATTTATAAAAAAATTGTGCATAGCCATTCAGTACAAAAGGTAAGCTTCATCCCGAGCTCTGAAAATTGAAGAAGATGGGAAAACAAAACTTGTTCTACTTCATACCTATCAGTCCCCTTATTTGTCTTCCTAGAGTTTTCAAAATCCTCGCCCTTACAAACTGGCTGTTCAGAAATATACAAAAAAACATTTAACAACCAGAGACATAGAGTCATTCCTGGAATCCATGCGTGATATGAACCTGCTGATGTACTAAAGCTTCATCCATAGGTAGTGCTCCTTCTTCAGGGGTCTCCTGGAAGTGGCTACACTGTGTCATTTTAGCCATTTTCAGGACCTCTTCTTTGATTATATCCACTCTGTCCATTAGCTCGAACAAGTTCCGCTCTAGGTCGTCAATTCGGGAGTCCTAACAAGCTAACTGTTGGAATATATACCTTGTGTCCTCTTCATTTCCCTTGATTTCCTTGAGACCAACAAGAGCGACCTCAAAAAAAATTCTTTGGTTTAGCTTGAAGTCATCTATGCTCGCTTTCATGTAAGACATAGCCTCTCCTATTCCTAACATGATACCGGAATACTGATGGATCCCTTCACCCTGCTCTCTCCAGAACTCTTCCTTGCGGCTCAATGAAAGCAAGGACAAACCCTTCAATCTATTTCCAATCTACTGAAACTAATGACCGCCCAACACCGAATCATCCCCTTTAACTGCAACTCTGGTGCTCTCAATTTTTTTCGTGCGTGAGAAGAGGGGTAAGTTTAGACAAGACTCCCCATAAATACACCTTCCTTGCATCCGCGGGAGCCCATGTGCTCTGCTGACAACCTCCACGCGTCCATGCTTTCCTATGCCATGTGGTTTCAATGAACCCTGAATTCGAGTACATTGAGAATTGGTGGATAGGACCTTCTGTCCTATGGGATTGGGGTGCATTTGTGAAGACCATCATCATACACTACAACCCCCATACTCTGCTTAACCCCTTTGTTTTCCAAGTGATCTGCTGTTATGTTGTTTTCATGAAGGATGTGAATATAATTTACCTCAAGAGTACCATTGAGTAAGGCTACTCGTTGATATATCCTTCTGCACCATGGGGATCCTTTGTTGTAACCATTCCTCATTTTATATATGACCTGTCTTGAATCTCCAAAGACTAGAAGCTTACTGATCTTTAATTTGGTGACCATTTCCATGCCATGAAGTAAAGAAAGCCATTCAATAGCGTTGTTAGATCTCTCTCCTATTCCCCAAGCATAAGATTTAACTATTTTTCCTCTGGGGTCATAAATGACCCCCCTGCACCTTCCTCCCCTGATCAAGAATTTAATATATTATGAATTTGAATGATTGTAATTTTTTGTATAGATTTTGGATTATCTAAACTTTATAATTTCATATTAGTTTAATATTTTTAGGTATGAATTTGATCATTTACTAAAAAAAAAATATTTGTATAATGATGTATTGTAGTTTATGATTGTAAAATATTTAAAGAAAATATTAATACAAAATAACAAATATTTTAATTCATTTCTAGGTTTTTCTTCATTTGGCTTTTAAGAATAGAAAAGAAAGTTTCAAATTCCTAACAAAAAGAAAAATAGATTATGCATACATGATTATGCAACGAGAGTAGTGAGGTGCTCTAAGGTTGACAAGTGGCTCATAAAATAAAAAATTAAAACCAAATAAAACAAGTTTAAAAAATCCATGTCCACTTATAAATGAAATCTTTAAACCAAATAGAAAGTCATTAAAAAAATCCATATTGGGATGTGTAAATAATTTAAGATTAAATAAAATTACACCTTCAAGTTTGAGATAATTATTTTTCAATTATTATATATGAAGTTTTAGGTATCTACATGCAAAAAGTGCAAGTATTTACACATCAAAGATTTTTGTCTTCTTTAATTGGTTCTTTATTTTTGAATAATGTTATTTTTAATTTTAATTTTTATAGATGTTTTTCAAAGTGATAATATTTATTATTTAATTTTCAATTTTTTAAAAAGAGAGACTAAGTTACATATAACTCTTCTTTAAATATACATATCATAATACTTAAATATGTAAATGTTGAAGGGGATCACATTGAAAACCATGAAATGATAAGAATTGGTCTCCCATCTTGACATATAAATATCATAATCCTTAAATATTTAAATGTTGAGGGGGATCACATTGAGAACCATGAAATGACAAGAATTGGTCTCCCATCTTGACATATAAATTTACATTGTTAGTTGAAGCCAATCACTCCCAAAGCCCTCTGCACTTACTTTGAGTATGTGGCACGTACTACAAATACAGTAAAAACCACATAACAATAATATATATTAATGGCAACCATGGCTACTTGTTTTTGAATACTTTGCAAATAATAATAAAGATGGCATGTGGAAAAGTCAAAGATGACATGTAAATGAAAATTCTTGCATAATATGTAAGAGGATATTTGTTTTTACTACTTATTTCATGTTAATCTATTAATCTGTTTGTATCTTGTATTCTACATTTGAGATAGATTTTGTATTAGATAGGTAGTTAAGAAGTTATCTATGTTGGAATAATGGTATCAAATTTGAGACATGTCTCTTTCTCTTTTGGATAATGGGAAAAATTAATGGTGTAAAATTTGAGAAGTGTCTTTTCTCTTCTAAACAACTGGGAAAAACAATTGGAAATAATATATCTATCCATGCTTACATAAAAAACAATCCTAACTAATACAAACATTTTTTAAATTGATTTCATCTTTTGTATTATTAATAATGTCCAAGTGTGTTGTACTTTGATTTTCCTAAGAGGAAGATATGGCTATCAAATGCGTTCTACTTTTTGTTTTTTGGAAGGAGATATGTTTGTCAAGCACATTGTATTTTGATTTTTCAAAGAGGTAATATCGTTAGCAAATGAATTGTATTTAAATGATTTCACATTTCTTATAACCCATAACTCTCTACTTCTTCTTGACTGCTACAACCTTACATAAAAACCACAAAATGTTTCATTCTATTACCAACATTACCAACCATTAACAACTCTCTACTTCTTCTTTTCTTCTTTCTTTATGGATATAAACACAAACATGTTCATAACTAAAAATCCATCACAGGCTATAGTTGTCTCATCATTTTTTTTCAATAGTTGTCTCATCATTTTTTTTCAATATATATTGCAGACAAATACATTGAGACTTGGAAGAAGAAATCAAAAGTTGCAATATAATAATGTTCTAATGTTCTATCTACACTTGGAGGAAGAAATCACAGTTAGGCATGCATTATAAAAAAGTTGCTATGATAATGTTATAATGTTCTTTGTTAAAACAAAATTATGAATCATAAAAATATATTTATTATTTTCATACTTGAAGTTTCTCCATCGTTTCTAAATAGAAATAAATATATTTTTATACTAAAGTGTCGCAGATCCCAAAAATACATTTTCTTCCAAAAAAACGTTTTAACTGTTAATGCCCACTTGTTAATACAAAAGTTATTGAACCTCATTCTCCTCTGATTGTTCAGGTTGTGTTATGAGCTGCAAATGTTGTACTGTGTTCAAGTAGGAAATGATTAATACGTTTTACAAAATAAATATTTTTTGGATGCATTTTATTTATAAATTTTGGTATTACATATATTGTTTTATTCTAATTGTTTATCATTAAAATGGTTGAAATTGCAATTTAGGTTCTTATTACAAGCATTTTCGCTTAAAAACTTTCTTACTTTTGAATTTGTTGGTATTCTTCTTGTATGTAGATATGATTCTTAAAAAGCAAAAACAGATCTCAATTTACAACAAACTTAGAGAGAAACATATAGTTGATGAAAACCACAATGAACTTCCAAAAGAGGAGCATGTGCCTGGTAACCAGAAACACAATTCTTTTTATGGGAAACAAATAAATGAGAAATGATAGAAAAATGTTATATATGCTAAAATAACTTTGAAGGTATATTGGGGAGTAGGATGTATCATGTGAATGAAAGATGATATAAAAATATTATATCTATGAAGGTAAGTTTGGTGGAATAGGATGTAGGTTGCAATCTCCAAGAGATAAGGCAAACATCATAAACCTTATAGCCTACAACCTTTTCCATTTCCGGTTAGGATAATGGTTGGTAATGTTGGCAATAAAATGCCAAATTTTGTGATGTTCTATAGAGTGTTCGTTATTCTAAATACACCTTATGGTACTTCGATTTCTCTTCGTGTTAGTGAAAATTTGGATCTATATGCATTATATGGTGTTTTGTGCGTGTTTTGTGCTTTTGTTTCCTTATTTGTTAGGGTGTTTCAAGTAAAATGTTTTAATTATTATTTATAATATAAATTTGTTTTTTCTTTTTTAAATGGAAAAAATATTGGATAAATTATAGAAATATAACTTTGAAAAAAGGATTAATAATTGGATAATAATTTGGATTGTCATATTTCTCCATTTTTTAAAGTACCTTAAGCAATATGCTTTAACAATTACTTCTAAATACAATTTTTATTCAATTTATGTCCCAAGCTGTGTTGGTAACTATTCTCTTAGTATACCTCTTAAATTTACTTAGAGAATGAATAGTTTCATTTTTTAAATATATAATTCTAAGTGGAGTTAAAGTACAAGGATGCACTTTTGGAAAATGACTTAATTACTATGTAGAATTTGTCAATAAACCAAGACCCTCTTAACCTCTATTTCAACTTTTAGTGATATCCCAAACATATTTTTAATATTATTAGTTTCTAAAGTTTGATAAGATCAAGGGGGTTAGCTTAGGTGGTGAGTGGACTATTTATCATTTGGAGTGGAAGGTGTCAAATAGGGTAGGGGAGGGGGGGAAATTAGGAGAAAGTTTTGAATGCGGGTTGGATATAGACACTAATAATCAAGTTGAAGCACTTTCTCTCTTTTACCCAGGAGGATAGGGTTAAGTTTTTGACACTATTACCTAGGGCACATCATTGGATGTCTACATGCATTATTTCTTCCATCTATCTCGTGTTCTATAAAAGAGATTTAGAGCCCACAAGAAGGATGTTAACAAGTTTTTGTTTGAGCTAATGTAGTGTATTTATTCATTTAATATTTTTGATAGAAGATAGATGATGAGCCAGTCAAGTGGAGAAAACATGCTAAGGAGAGAAAATGATAGTGATCCTATAATTGAGATAGTAGTAGGAAGTTCACATGCTACAGATTTGAGAGGAAAATTGGAACAAGGCAATGAAGGGTGTCAATGAAGAGAAGTTGATACTATGATAGTACATCTATACAATTAAAAATGTTTCATGAATCGGAAAATGCTTGGACTTGATCTGAATCAATTACGTGGCCATTGACTTGGAGTCCATGACTATTGTTGGTAGGTGCTTGGACTTGATCTGAATTAACTTCATGACCATGCCTGCTCTTATGTGTGGTCTCCCATAGTCTATATCTAGGACAGAGAGACAAAACTCAAGCAACACATAATATGGAAAGTTCAGTTTCCTTCTGAAAAAATTCCTTGAATAATTTACTAAAATGTGCATGGAATTTCAATGGATTCTCTATATACTTGATAGGTAGTTTATTCTTTCCCATCACGTCCAAGTTTGTTCATTCAATGCTTACCCACCTCTTCCAAAGATAGGGACATCACCACTTGGCTGAAGTGATGTTTGCCACTTGGCATCCAGTCAAGGCATTTACAGGCTCAAATCCTTGAGAATAGGTTTAGAATATAAAGACCGCCATATCCTATTGATCCATATTCATCTATGTTATATTCTCTTACTATTAAATATATGAGAGATGTTAATACCCCACTTGGATATCCATGAAATTCTTGTAGTTAATTTCTTGCTCACTAACAAAAACAACTGACTAAACTTAGATGAACACTATATTAACAGGGGAAGGATACAGTTCTGTGATTTGATTTGATGCAGAATTTGATTTCAACAAATGAAAATTAACAGGGGAAGGATGCAGTTCTGTGATTTGAACCATCTTTGGTGTTGTGATGATTCTATTCCTTCGATGATGAAACGACTAAAAGGTTTCCTCTCTCTAAAAACCAAGAACGAAACATTTTATCTGTTGATGATCAATGAATGAAATGAAAAAAATATCACCTACATAAAATTGTAAATAACTCAATTGCTCTTTACTTTCCCGAATAAGAGTGCCTCTCTCCTTTTTTCCTTTTAGAGGTCAAGAGGTCAAGGTTGGCAATATTCTTTCCACATTTCCTGAGACCCTTCTTGAATCCTGGAGTTCCACACATAGAGAGCGCAAATAGGAGGTGTGAATCCATGAGCTTGGTAGATTTCCAATGTTGTCGAGATCATAGATTGGAATAGACCACTGAGAGTGGATGAGGACCTAAAGCTTGTCATTGGATTGAATTGATGGAGGACACGGTTGTTGAAGCCACTTAGAATCCAGGGAGAAGCGGTTGATGTGCAACATGATAGAAAAGAATGAGCATTTACGTTTGTAAGCTTCTACTTTTAATGGGGCTCTCTTTCACATTTATATTTGTAAGATTCTACTTTCAGAATGCTTCATTAGTATTAAAATCACATAAACATGACAACCATGAGACTCGTTTTCCTTAAAACAATACCTGGTGGCTCACACCTTCAACTTATCTTCTAGACTAAATTATTGCACCAAGTGAAACGAGGTGTTCTACAGTCCAATATGGGGGAGATGTTGTAACGTTTGTGATGTAACAAAATAATTAAAAAATAATTAAAAAAATTCATGTCGGCTCATAAAATAAAAAATTATGGAAAGTATTTAAAAAAAAATCCATGTTGGTTCATAAAATAAAATATTATGAAAAGTAATTAAAAAATATATGTTTGTTTATAAAATAAAAACTTAAAACTTAAACCCGGATCTATCAATCAAGAGAGATCAAATTTCTTGAGTTTAAATTTTAAAAAAGAAATACACCTTAAGAAATTGGATACCTCTTGGTGCTTGATTGCGCTGAGAGGCACTCTACAGCCCAGTATGGGGGATATTTTGTAACTGATGTCACATGTAACATTTGTCGAGCATAATAAAATGTAAAAAGTAATAGTATGGGGGAGATCTTTGCACCGAGTGAAACGAGGTGCTCTACAGTCCATTATGGGGGAGATGTTGTAACGTGATGTTGTAAGGAGTGTGATGTAACTTTTGTGATGTAACAAAATAATTAAAAAATTCATGTCTGCTCATAAAATAAAAAATTATGGAAAGTATTTAAAAAAATCTATGTTGGTTCATAAAATAAAATATTATGAAAAGTAATTAAAAAATAGATGTTCATTTATAAAATAAAAACTTAAAACTTATGAAAAGTAATTAAAAAATAGATGTTCATTTATAAAATAAAAACTTAAAACTTAAACTCGGATCTATCAATCAAGAGAGATCAAATTTCTTGAGTTTAAATTTAAAAAAAGAAATACACCTCAAGAAATTAGATCCCTCTCAGTGCTTGATAGATATGGGTTTAAGATGGATCTACGCTGGTGTAACTGATGTCACATGTAACATTTGTCTAACATAATAAAATGTAAAAAGTAATAGTATGAGGGAGATCTTGTAAAGCATGTAACATGTAACGTTTTCGAAATTAATAAAATGTAAAATGTAATAAGATATATTATGTCGGCCATTAATAAGATTTGTCGAATATAATAAAATGTAAAAATAAAAAGTAATAGTATGGGGGAGATCTTGTAACATGTAACAAATGTAACATGTAATAGTTTGGGGGAGATATTGTAACATGTACTGTTTTTCGAATATAATAAAATGTAAAAAGTAATAGTATGAGGGATGTAACATGTAACATTTGTAAAAAGTAATAAAATGTAAAAAGTAATGTATATTATGATATATTTTGTAAGGACCTGTATTTTCATTTGAAAAACACTTTCGAAATCAATGGCTATATAATGGAAATCAAAACAATATAGAAAAATATAGAAAACATTAATTAAAAAATTAATGTTGATTCATAAAATAAAATATAGAAATCCATGTTGGTTTATAAAATAAAATATTATGAAAAGTAATTAAAAAATAGATATTCATTTATAAAATAAAAGCTTAAAACTTAAACCCGGATTTATCAATCAAGAGAGATCAAATTTCTTGAGTTAAAATTTAAAAAAAGAAATACACCTCAAGAAATTGGATCCCTCTTGATGCTTGATAGATCCGGGTTTGAGATAGATTTACGTTGATAGATACAAATTTAAGATAGATCTATGATAATATGTACATACAATCATTATCAAATGTGCCACAACTTAAAAAAAAAACAAAATTAGAACAATTGCTACTGTCTAGTATATCCATATTTGTCCAAACAATATCATGATAAGAATGATATGAGTTCAACTCTGTGCAGAAATATGTAGACAAATACAATGAATCATTATGTTTTCCATATTGATATCACGCCATAAATGCCTCGTCAACAACATCATGATCTTCAATAGACATTGACTGCTACGGTCTAATAAATTGTTAGAAACAAAAACATATATACTAGTCAAAGTTCCGTCTCACACCCAATTCTAGCCGTTGATCTTCCTAAAACGACAGTTCCGAACCGTGGATGTCAAATCAAATAAATAGAATAGAAAAATGATTATTGGAATCCACAAAAGCGTGGACAGAATATCAACGCATATCTCTTTTAGCGGCCATATATTTTTGTCTGTTGGGTACAGTCATCAAACGCCCAAACGAACAAACATGACAGTCTGTACGCCAGCTGCGGGTCCCGTTCACGTCAGTAACGCCCGAAAAATAAGACGGCTATTCTCTTTTTGTCAATATCTTGAGTAAATAAATAAATAAATAATTGGGTTATATTTTGGTTAAATTTTGTCCCAAATATGGGTAAAAATTTAGAAGAATGGTTGCAGATATATTAAAATTATTAATTGGATAATTTTGATGTAATACAAATGTTTGAAAAAACTAAATTATTTATGTAATTAAAAAATCAAATTTTCGTCATTTGAAAAAAAATTATATTACTCCATCAAAAAAAATCCAGAACTTAAAACGTTTAATATTTTAAATAAATAAAGTGATGCACTTAAAAAATGGGAGAAAAATAAACCATCCGTTCCATAACGACATTTATCCAGTGTCGTGCTGATCTGAGAGGATGGGATGTTATGAATTGATCAAATGTTTGTACAGTGAGATCGCGTAAATTATTTAAATTCCATTATTCACAATTATCAACGTCTTGGGTTGCGAGAATAAAGCATGCAGGTGGTAATGAGTTGAAGTGAGCACACACACACACAAGCAATCCAATTTCTTATCACTAATCATGACAACACGCGGGAGAGGTAGCAACTTGGGAGTCTGGGACAATAGGATGCATGTCTTCAATTTTTCAAATGGGTTGTTTAAAAATTTTACTTGAGTTAATAGAAATGATTTTTATGGGGTGTCTCAAGGGTTTTCGAGGGTGTTGAATCTATTTATACTATCAAAATCAGGATAAAACATAGCTAAATTTTGATTTTGCAAAATAAAAAACAAACACCGGATTTTGGCTAGAAATGATTGTCCCATCCAAATGGTAGTCTAATCCAAATGGTCGAATTTTTAAACAATTCCCTTTTTCAAATGCCAATTTATGTGAAGGTAAAATGCTATAGAGGTCACAATTGTTTTCAAAATCGAATCCTTTCTAGTTTTTTCATAGGGAAGTGCAAAGTTAAAGTTGCTTTTGAAAAAAATTATAAATCTTATTTTTACCCACCCTTCCACTTAAGGACACAATTTATAACATCATTTCAAAAGAAGGGTAAGATTTTAAATTATCCGTCAATATAAATTTCATTGTGTGTTTAAATTCATCAAACAAAAAATGGGTTACGTAGCCTGCAAGAACCAAGACATTGACTGACCTTCAAAGATTAGGCTCAATGTCCAAAATATTGGAATTTGGAAATATCATGATTTATCAATCTTAGGAAGTTACGTAGCCGTGCAAATGGAGGATGATGCACTCGTTTTCCCTCATTAGATAAAAGCCCCCCAAAAATGTATTAGGTATACATGAAAGTATATAATTTTCTCCTTATTTACGCGTATGTGTTTACTTATCCCAAAGGAGATAGTCCTTTGAATATGATCAAATCACCAATTTTCCCATTGAACTCCGGGTTTACCTAGTATCGAAGGAAGTGCCTCCATTGTTATATACGTAATTTCTCCATAAAAAAAAGATGAGATCTTAAAATTCAACATTTCATTATTAGCACCCCATGGCTCCTCGCGAATCACCATTCACTCAATTTTGATCAGCAACTTTCCTTCCTTAAGATCCACAGAGAGAGCTCCTTGTTTCTTCATCAATATTGTATTTTACCAGCATTCATTTCCACTGAAATCTCCTTAAGGTCGTCTCTCAGTATGTGAAGTTGACCTCGCTAACAAACGAAACTAGATCAACCACCTCCTCTAGAATAGAATCTACCACCCAGCAGGATAGCTCATGTGCTAGCCTTGTTCTGGTGCAAGGGCTCATCATTCTGCAACTTGTTCCACCAAGTTGGCCCAAGTGGAACTTCCATGCATTAATATGCATGATGGGTCCATTCGAGAGATGCCTCTATTGCTGCTTGTCAAACCATGTGTCTTGACCATTAAGTCATCAATGGGATATGTGAGAGCCTCATGTTCCTCATGGGGCACCAAAAGAAAGAATTCCTTTACCCAATCTTCATCCCTATGTGTGTTGGCTTCCATATGTGTGTGGGATGGAGAATAGTGAACCAAATCTCTTCAACATTCATCCATCAGACTTGAGGTTGGCTAAATTGTAGTGAGATCATGTGCCTCCAAAATTGTGTAACAATCTCCTAGAGGCAACTCATGATCTCTTTGCAAAAGACCAAGTCCTTGGATTTCATCTTGCTTAACTTCAAACTCCCTAAGCACATTCAAATCAGAATGCACTTCATGTTCCATCATCACATGAAGTTTCTCCTCTACACCATGAAAAAAATCATCCATATGGGAATCACTGTCTACAATGTAAGAAGTAAAAGGTGATCCTTGCAAGTCCTCATCAAGCTGCTTTATAATCTGATGCTTAGATTCTTGTAGTGCACCAATACCACTCTTCAAAGAATCCTGGGTGGTCTTCAACATGTGAGTAAAATTGTTAACCTCTTCTTCATGTTCCAATGAAACATTATGATACATCTCCACAAGCTCCAGTAAATGATCTCTATCAGAAAGAAAATGCGGAAAATTACCTCTGATGTTTGTCATTGCTTTCAGAATGGTATCCAATTCTTCATTAGACGATGGATCCTCCATTGATGTAGCTCTCCAACAGGATTTTGACACCCATGCAGTAGTGTCATGCATAATTTTCAAGGCCTCATGGATCTTCACTTCACTCATCTTCAAAAACCTTATAACAAAAGGTGGTTCTTGAGGAAAAACATCTTCTTCTTCCTTCTTTTGATCAACTTCATGATGAAGCTCAGGTGGTGAATGAGAAGTTGACCCTTGTTCATATTTACCAACTGCAAGATATTCATATTCATGTGAACTATATCTTGTTTTTATATAGTTTTTCATCCCCCTCACAAAATTGTGTATTAGAAGGTTTTTTATTTGACACTCCTATGATTTGGTTGTTAACCCCTATAGTACAAGGGTTATAATCGCGTAAAGTTGGCAAAATGGAAATAAGCACCTTGCCTTAATTTGTGGGTCTACAACTTTTTGGCTTCTAAAGGCTAATTGGGTATAATAGGTCAATCCATGCATTTTTATGTCTAATCTCGAGTTAAGTTTTGGTCGTATACATTCTCTCTACCTATCTAGGCTTTTCTATATTCTTTGTGCATGCTTTTGGATCAATCTTGGGTTATTTCTCCATCATCATCGTCTTTAAGGGATGTGTTTCTATTTGTGTATTATTTAATATTTGACTATGATTTTTTTCTATCCTTTATCGTTGGGTTGATTGATTGCATATTGTGGTAGTTTCATATGTCTCCCTTCTTGTTCTAACAGTATTTCCAACCAAATCCTTGCCTCAAATGAAGACATCATCTACAACTTATGAGATAGGAGGTACTCCTTCCACTAAGGGCTCATTCTTTTAGTTTAGATTGTTTTGTATTGGTTTTCTTCTTCCACACACATGCATGCACGCGCGCGCGTGCACACACACACACACACACAGAAAGAGAGAGGAAGGAAACCCCTTGATTATATTTTACATGAGGATAGTGATATTTAGGTACGAGAGATGTCGAACCTTCTTAATTTGAGTTTCTTGTTTCCTTTCATTTTTTATGTCAAAACAACATTTTTTAAGTAGGATCTAGGAGGATTGATTAGTAAGGGTTGCATGCTCTACAAATTTCTAGGGTTTTCTCAGCTCAACGATTTTCCTTTGTTCCTTCTGCAAACTAATCTTGCCAATGGTTGAATCAAAGCCTTCAATGGCGCATTCAGGGGGAGGGGCAGTACATCCCTCCCTCTCCACACCATATCCAACCATGTTAAGTAGTAGCAATGCTCGATCATAGCCAAATGAAAAGTGGGGGCAATCGCGTCACCAGAATAGGAGGAGAGGGTTTGGGATAGGACAAGGTTCTTCCAAGGAATGAAGCTCAAATTCATGGATCGATCAACTGTAAAATGAAGGCTTCCCATATTCCAAGCTATCAAGTCACTTCTCGAACCATCAACATGTAGATCCAATACATGCCAAAGGATTATGCAGTCATTGGGAATTTTATTGGGATTTGGCCAATGAAAAAGGAATTGATTTGGTGGATCAACACAAGATGGAAACTGGTGGCACATTATGATCTCTAGCCAGGATCAAAGGGATTTTTTACAGTCGTTTTTTACTCAAGATTAGAGGATTGCAATTGAGTTTTTGATAATGGCCGATATTTTTTCAGTTCAATAGGGTTGTACCTCAAGTTCTGGTTAAATCAATTCAACCCTAATAAGGAGCATTTCATGCATGCACTCATCTAGCTTCGTTTGTACTCGCTTCCACAGGAATTCTCAAAAGAGGAAACGCTAGAGAGGATAGGAAACATGCTTGGATCCTTCACTAAGGCATCGAAATCACTAGATATGGTAGATACACATCATATGCATGAATATGTTTTTACATGAACATTTCAAAAGTGACCTCGGAAGGCATAAGTCTGGCCCATGAAGACAAAGAGTGGATCCCAACCTCAATGTGAGGGAGAGTATCTAGCTGACCCAAGTGTTATTGAAGCCAAAGGCAGGAAGGACCTATTGAATATAATATCAACCGAGTTTGTTGAAGCCTTTCGACAATGGACATATCAAGCTTAATCATCATACCTATTTTTTATGGGATTTGAGGTAGTGAATAACCTCATCGGATAGAAAAATGACATCTAGGATATGTCGATCCTCAACATAGGAATTTTTTTTCTTTGAATATGAGACAAGGGAGAATGGGCTTTAGCCTATTCGCAATCACTTTGGTTATGATTTTGTAAACAATGCTACAAATATGGGTTTGAATTGACTTGGATCAAGGATGATTTATTTTTTGGGAATCAAGGTAAGGAAGGTAGCATTTAGAGCCTAAAGAACCCTTTATCTGACTCGAGAAGATTCTATAAGCTACCAGACCTCCATTTTGATCCTGGACCAACAAGCCTTGAAGAAGTCAATTGTAAAGCCATCTGAACCTGGAGATTTTCCTGCAACCATTTCTTTTACCACCAATTCCACCTCTTGCATCGTGCTAGGATTGAGAAGATTATGATTTTGATCCCGAGTGAGCATTTTTGGGATATGCCGAGTGATCTTAGTAATTGCTTCTGATTGTTCCTCAATATATAGGTTTTGGGAGTAGGTTTTTGCAGTAGTAAACCAATTCTTGTTCTATTTCCTTTTGGGTTTTAAGATTAGTTCCTTGATGGGAATGGAGATTGGAGATCCCGTTTTGATTTCTTCTTTGTTTCATAGAATTATGGAATAATTTGGTGTTCTTCTCTCCATATTTTATCCAAAGAGCTCTTGATTTTTGTCTCCACATGGTCTCTTCTTGTTTGAGCCTTTTATTAATCTCATCTTCCAAATCCCTTTCTTTATTATACAGGTCCTCTAATCTTCCTTGATCGATGATTGCTTGTTTTATTTCTTTCATTTTGGAATCTAGGTCTTTTTTTGCCTCAAAGATGTTTCCAAAGGCTTCTTTGTTCCACTTATTTATCTTTTATTTAAGGTTTTTTACATGAATTAGAAAATGGTGCATCGAGGGACCTATTAATGGGTTTTCTTTTGACCAATAATTGGCGATGTTGTTGTTGAATTCCTCGTGGTAAATCCAAAAAGATTCAAACCTGAAAGGATTGGGTTTGGATTCACGAGTAAAATTTAGAAAGAGAGTGATAGGCCATTGGAAAGAATCGACCACATGAAGGATGGAGACTTTTGAGGCTAAACGTTGATTGAAGATATTTTCAAAGGCAAGGAAGTGATCCAAGAACGAAGCAATTTGTCTCTCTCCACCTTGCTTGTTATTCCAGGTATATATACCATTCTTCATTTCCATATCTATCAATCTCGGAAACTCAACGATTTGATTAGACTCAGTGGATACTTTGTCGATTCTACGTAGACATCCTTTCTTTCTACTAGATTATTTATCATTTTGAAGTCACCTCCCAGAATCCATCTACTCCTTAGTAGGTTATGACTTAAGATTCTAAGATTATGGAGGAGGTCCAACTTTTGGGCTACAACTTTTGACCCGTAAACATTGGTGATAAATCCCTCTGTATAAAATCCTATGAACTTGAAATTGGTTGTTATGGTATTAGGAGTGTGGAGGAAATTATCCAGATGAATCACTTGAGGATTCCATATCATTGTTAGGACCTCGGAGGCCCATTGCGCATCTACTCTAGAATCTTGGCTTCCTTTCTAGCTTTGCATAGCTATTTGATTGAGCCTATCAGAGCTTCATTAATTTCTTTCTTGGATCATGAGAACTATTGGTTTATCCAACTGGATCATGTTCCTTAGAGGCCTTTGTTTTGAATCTACATTCAACCCTCTAATGTTCCAAGAGATGACAATCATTGGGAAACTAGGATAGGGCTTGGAATGTTTCATCCGGGTGAGCATACTGCCCAGATTTGATGAGTTTATCTTTGTTAGAATATGTACTGATTGTAATGCCTCGTTTTTCCATTACTACCTGAACTACTATTATATGTTGTATTTGCTTGATTGTGAGACTTCGTCGGTTTGATGAAACTGTGGACATGTGGTTCTATTATTTTGCCGATATGTATATGTGTGCAGGTGATGTTAGTATTAGGGTACGTAGTCATATTGGATACGTATCATGTGTTAGTTATGTCTCAGCTATCTAAGTAAATGAAAGATGGGTACGTGGATACCGTTAAATTTATTTGTTGAACCTGTGAATGTTATACCAGGTGCATGGTGAATATAATGAATTGATTATTGTTGTTATGTTATGATGAAATGTATGTGTGCAAGTTGAGGATTTGTGCATGATATTCTAGATTGTATGTCAAGGACCGACTTACAGGTTAAAATGGCTAAGTGATAGCTGGATCCTACAAGATGGGAAAGCCTCGGGGACATGGAATAGTAAAGATAAATGGTATGCGAGTGATACATTATTTACTTTTGCATGATTATTATGCTGTTTATTATGATGTATGGGTGGGGTAGGGTTTCAGGAAACTCAACCGCCCAGATTGGTTATATGATGATAAACTGAGTACAAGTGCAATGCAGTTATTATGTCGGGTAGACATAGTCCCTTGTTCCATTAGGGGGGTGGAGGATTTACCCACCGTTGATCCCCGAAACCCATAGTCATGGGAGGGTTGTGCTACAGTGCACTCCCTAAGGTGTGTGATGATGACTGGTGGTTTCCTGCTGGAGAAGCTTGGTCGATGTAGTCGAAAATTCCGCTTATGGGTTCTAGTTGGAGTCGGTCATGGCTTGACACTTCAAGGTAGTCCAGTAGAGGAAAGGATAGGATGTGGAAGTTAGTTGTGATTAGGTAAATGATGTAGGTAGATAGGAGTGGTTTGAAGTAGGGAAGAAAACGTGATCTAACTATGTGTATTGAAAACTATTGATTGATTAAGTGTCGTAACTCTGTAATGTATGAATTGTCATAACTTAATAAGATTTCAGTTAGGTAAAAGATTGTACCTTGCAAACTATGCTTAAACATGTGTCAGTAAACAATAAGTTTCATGATTATGATTGATGTGTGTGATTTATTACTGTTAGTGAACTTACGCGAGGTATGTAAGCAGTAGCTACGCTTACCTAACTTGCCTACATATTTATAAATGGCATGAAATAAAACTGAACTATAATGTTTAGGCATTAATTACATTATTACTACTTATCTAACTAGGAGATTAAATTAATACACTGAGTTAGTAAATTTTGGTTTAAATAACTGAATAGGATAATAGAGTGAATTAGGTGGTAATAAAAGACGATTAAGTAATAACGTTAATTATTGTCGATTAATGTTAATAATATTGATTAATGTTAGTCATGGTTGATTAATGTTAATAATGTTGATTAATGTTAAATTTTGTCGAATAATGTTAGTAATATTGATTAATGTTAGTCATGGTTGATTAATGTTAATAATGTTGATTAATGTTAAATATTGTCAATTAATGTTAGTAATATTGATTAATGTTAGTGATGGTTGATTAATGTCGATAATGTTGATTAATGTTAATTGTTTTTTTTTGACAAAAACATTAGGTAGATTTAATTAAAAACCGGTGAAACAGCCACCGTGTGCTTGGATACATAATTATCGCTATCTGAAATAACAAAACTCTTAGGCTTAAGCAGCCCAGAAGTTTCAGATTTAAGAAGCAAAATTACAGAGGGCTGTTTTGTGGAACAAGAAGTAGGATTGAGTATTACAAATAGAGCAGAGGAGAGTTCTGAGCAGGGTCTAAACGCCATTAATCTTCTCCAGAATCTTCTGGACCGCAGCTTCCAGTGCAACAATTCGGTTCCCGTAGTTCCCTTCGGTGTTGGCCTGGTCCTTGAAGTGGGTGTAGACCACCTCTTCAAAGTATGAGACTTCTCCCTTGGAGTCTTTGATTTCCTCTTTGATGCTCTGCAGATCTTTGTTAAACTTTCTCCATTTATGGAGATCTTCTGCATTGTGGGATTTCTGTAGCCCTTCATGCTCCTCAGATTTTGCTTTAAGGAGATCGATTGACTGTTGCAGATCGTCCAGTCTGTCTTCCACCGATTTGCCTCCTGAAGTTGAGCCCACCGACGCCATGTTGTGCGGTTCAGTCGAGTCCTGGTCTTCTTGCTTCTGCTTCTAGCGATAGCGCAATGGAGAGATCTAGTCCCAGTCAGGCTGATTAAGTAGGAAGAAAGTCGATCAGTATAGTCACGGGTCACAGTGGCACCGTCCAGGAGTAGCAGACTGAAATGGGGATTTTCCTCGATGGCAATCTTGACCATCGCGCATATCTGATCAGCGAATTTCTCAGCAATCCAGCAAATATTCGTTGTCAGAGTCTTATTGATATTAAGGGATAGAACAAAATGATTCTCTGTCATTAGTCGACAAAATGCTCCTGCCCAGGAGCACGGCTCTGTTGGCCTCTGAGTCAGCCAGTCCGTTATGATCACGGGGAACATGATAAAAGTTGATTTTGTTGAATTTGGAACTAAGCAAGAAGATTCTTCGCAGGACCCGAGAAAGATTAAGCTGAGGAGGTGGCTTGTTCAGGTTCATGGCTTGAATAATGATCCTAGAGTCTCCAAATACGGTGAGCTCGGAAATATCATTATCAATGGCTTGCTTTAGCCCTTTCCAGAGGGCCAGAGCTTCCACATTGTTATTGGTGTCCGTTCCTAAGCCCCAGGCAAAGGAAGAGAGGATTTCATTATGAATGTTGATGAGGATTCCCCCCGCTCCAGCTTTTCCAAGGTTGCCCTTAGAGGCCCCATCAAAGAAAAGGCAATACTCCTTTATGGTCAATCTCCAGTTTTTGAACTCAGTAGTGCTCATCCGAATTTCCCAGTTTTCGTGAGAGGTAGTTGAGATTGCTTCAGAGGCATCTTTAAGTTTAAATTTAGCCATCCATTTTGCCTCCAAAGGGCTAAGACTTCTAGTGTTGGAGATAAATCTAGAATCCGCCGCTTCCCCCAACAAGGCCACGCAAGTGGTAGCTACCCTGGAACTAGGGGTTGCTTTATCTCTAAAGATTCGGTTATTGCGTTCCAGCCAGATCTTCCAGCATATTACTTTTGGGATCCACATCCAGATGGATTTGAGCCGGTTTTTCTTATGAAGATCAAAAGGAGAATTTTTACTCCAGTTGACGAAGAGATCAGATAGGCTCCCAAATCTGTCAAGGTTCCCATGGCTTGGAAGGAGAACCTTCTGCCAGACCTCTTTTGAGTAGGGGCACATAAGCAGCAGATGTGTTATTGTTTCTTCATCAGTAAGACACAGGGGGCATCTTGAAGGCCCTTCCATTCCACGTCTCTTTAGCGTGTCTCCCGTTAAGATGCTGTTATGTGCTACCGTTCAGCAGAAAAGGTCTATTTTTGGAATGACGAGTGAGGTCCAGATGAAATTCCACTTAGCAGGGTTATTGGGGGCTTGATGCACCGATTGGAAGGATCTATACCCTTCAGCGGCTGTATAGCGACCAGATTCGTGGCCCCAACCTCTTTTTTCTTTGGCGGACTCAGAGATGGGGGCTTTACCTTGAAGCAATTGTAACAGGATCTCGGCTTCCCCTAAAAGATGTTCAGGGACCTTGCCTAGATTCCAGTCAATCCAACTTTTATTTCCTTCCTCCTCCCAGTTGGATATGTCCCAAAGAGTGACTTTGTTTCTGTGCTGCATCCAGTCTTTCAGATTTCCAGTATCATTAGCTTCACCTATGGGTGGGTCTCCCATAATAGAGTCCTTCCATATGTTTATATTTTTCCCATTACCAGGGATCCAGTAAAGGAGACTAGCGAAATGATCAAGAACCCTGTTGCAGAGAGTGAAGATTGGGGATCCTTTCTTTCTTTGAGGTGGCTTATCAAGGCACTTTAATCTAGGGCCTGGGAAGTATTTTTTCCTTATGACTTTTTTGCTCCAAGTCTCTCGGCCTGAGACTAGCTTCCAGAGTATTTTTGCTCCCATGGCCATATTCTGTCTAGCCATACTTCTGAAATGTAGTCCTCCTTCCTTGTAAGGCTTTTGTATTTTGTCCCATCCTACCAGGTGAAGTCTTTGATTGTTTCCTTTTCCTCCTTCCCAAAGGAATTTCCTGATTAGTTTCTCCATTTTCCCAATGATCAGGGAAGGGGCGAGGAGGATGGAGTTTTGGTAAATCGGAATGCTCATCAGGACAGATTTTATTAGGACTGTCTTTCCTGCCTGATTTAGCCAATTAGATCCCCAGTTTTGAATTCTTTTTTTGATTTTGTCCAGGATAGGATTCCATTGGTTTGCTTTGGGAATGCCTTTAGCAATAGGAACCCCTAGATAGGTGATGGATTCCCATTCATGGACTGCTTCCATTTCTAAGATTCGAGCAATATCCCCCAGCTCTCTCGTAGTGCAATTCCAGCCATAAATCTTACTTTTTTGGAAGTTGATCTTACTGCCAGAGACCTGTCTGTAGCTATCCAGCTCATGTTTGAATCTCCTTGCAACATGGGTACTAGCAACGCCTAGCAGCAGTGTGTCATCTGCAAATTGAGCATGGTTGATCTTGTTCACATTAGTTTCCATATGAAGACCTGGGAGAACATTCAGTTGCTGGGCTTTTATCAGTTGGAAGCTTAGGACCGAGGCTTGGATTGCATAGAGCAAAGGGGAGAGAGGGCAGCCTTGTCTAAGGCCCCGAGAGGCTTGAAAGAAATCAGTGGGGCGACCATTGACCAGGGGAGCTATCCAGGGGAAGATTATACAACCTTGGATCCAATTTGCAAAGAGTTCAAAGAACCCAAGTTTCTTCATGACCAGGAGAAGGAAATTATGATTGACTCTGTCAAAGGCATTTGCTAAATCAAGTTTGATCACCATTCCTCCTTCTTTGGATTGATGGCTGGAGTGTATGGCCTCTTGGACCAATAGAATATTGTCTTGAATCTGTCGACCTTTTATGAAACCTCATTGGTTTTCAGGGATTATTCGAGGCAGCACTTTTTTGAGCCTATTAGCTATGATTTTGGTTACAATTTTGTAGCTCATATTGCAGAGGGAGATAGGTCTGAATCTGGAAAATTGAGTGGCCCCTTTATCTTTTGGGATCAGCGTTAGGAAGGCAGAGTTCGTGCTTCCCCCCAATTTGTTGGTTTTTTGCGTATGTCTCACCATTCTCAGAAGATCCAGCTTTATCAGGTCCCAGCAGTTGGTATAGAATCTTGCAGTGAAGCCATCCGGGCCTGGAGCACTGTCAGGTTTCATTCTGAAGAGGGCTAATTTAAGTTCCTTCATGGATATGGGTGCGGTGAGAAAGATGTTATCAGAATTTTGGACCACGGTTGGGATGGTATCGAAGGGGTAATCAAGGGGATTCAGGGGTTGTTCGATTGGAGCCGTGAAAAGGTATTTGAAGGTGTTGTAAGCGGCTTTTTTGATATCCTTGAAATTATTGAATATGGAGCCTTGATAATTGATCTCTTTGACTGCTTTATAGTTCTTTTTGGCCTCCGCTTGTTTGTGGAAGAAAGAGGTGTTTTTGTCTCCACATTCAAGCCACAGACTCCTAGATTTTTGACGCCAATATTCTTCTTCTACCCTGCATGCTTGGTAGAAATGCTTTTGAAGATCAGTTTCAGCGGCTTGGGTCTGAGGGGTGGGGGTGATAGATTCCAGGGAGAGTTGAAGGTCTTCCAGAACTTTTTGGGATTCAATTCTGCCAGTGGTAGGTGAGGTGATACTCTTCGCCCAGACTTTAAGGTCCGATTTCAGTCTTTTAATTTTCTGTTCCCAAGAGAAAGAAGGAGAACCAGGGATAGGGACTGACCAAGAGTTGTTGACGACTTGGTGAAAGTTCTCTTGGAGAATTCAAAGAGGGCTAAAATGGAAAGGGATAGGGCCTAGATTAGTTTCAGAAGATAGTTCCAACAGGATGGGTTTGTGATCCGAGATGCAGTTAGGAAGGATTTTGGAGGTTGCTAAAAGTCCTAGCATAAGGAAGTCGGACTGGATTAAGAATCTGTCAAGCCTAGCCGCTATGTGGCCCGGGCCCAGCCTTTTGTTGGTCCAGGTGAAATTTCCTACCGACGGTTTGATATCTAAGAGGTCCCATCCCATTATAAGATCCTCCACCCATTCTCTGGATTGGTCTCTTATTGGGGAGCCTCCTTTCTTTTCATCAGCTGACAGGGTTACATTGAGATCTCCTGCTAGGATAATATTGTTTGGATCATGTAGGGAGAGGAAGGTTTCCAGCGACTCCCAGCATTGAGCTTTGTCAGGGGCCAGATTTGGAACATAGAGATTGAAAAGACTTACTTGTATTCCAGAGTCAATATGCTGTAGATTGGTGTAGATCCAATGCGTGCTGCAGTGATCATTGATGAGGTTGAATTTGGATTCGTCCCAGAATGTGGCAATTCCTCCCGAGGCTCCTCTAGAACTGATAGCTTTCCCTGGACCTTTCTTCCAGAATTTGAGTGCAGGTTGATGGAGGCTTAAATCCTCCAATTTCGTCTCCTGGATTAAGAGGATGTCAGGCTTGTTGATTTTTATGATGTCCTTCATAGCTTCTTGCTTAGCTTTGGTGCCTAGACCTCTGCAGTTCCAGGAGGCGTATCGCATTTAAAATTTCTTAGGAGTGGGGGCCCTTTTGCGGCCCTTGCCTTGCTTTGATCTGGTAATCATTGAATCAATGGTTTGCTGTGCTCCTTTGTTTATATCTTGAATGGCTTTCTCTTCCCTGTGTTTTTTTTTGATTTGCGGCCTAGAGCTTTGGCAGGCTGATTTGGGGTAGCATGTGAGCTGCTAGAATCTGAGGCCTATTCATCTGTGCATCCCCCTGAATCAGAGTCCAGATTGGTGGGTTCGTGATCCAGATCTTTTGGGGTCTTTGGATCAGATAAGATTTTCGGGGAGTCCGGAGATTGGTTGTCTGTTTGATCTTGGGATGGCTTTCCCTCGTTACCTTGGGGGATTTCTCCAGCTTCAAGACTACCTTCATGGTTGGTATTTGTATCAACCAGCCCGATTATTTCTATATCTGAGTCCTGAGAATGGTTTACCTTGCTCGAAGTGGGGACATTGGTCTGATCAGCTGCTTTTTTCCCCGATACAGTCTCTTTGGTTTTGAAAGGTTCTTTTGACGGTGGATTTTGTCCTGTATTCATGGATCTTTTTTCAGGGATCTTGACTGATGTTTTTGATTTCTTGACTTGTTGCCAACCCTCATTCTCCTCCTGGGATTGGGCTTTTGGGCAAGATCTTTGAAAATGTCCATGCTCATGGCAGAGCCTGCATTTAAATGGCAGTTGCTCATAATCCAGTTTTTGAAAATGACTCCAGGGACCGATAGATATTTTGATTGCTTCTGGTAGACCTGCTTCTAGATCAACCTCCACACAGATTCGGGCACACGAATATTGCCCCTTTGGGTCAGCTTTATCTATGTACCTTCCCAGGTGGTTTCCAATTTTTTCCAGCGCATCAGGGTTCCAGCAATGAGCAGGCAGGTTTGGAAGTCTTACCCAGACCGGTACCTCCTTTGGGACGTCAATGCTAGGATCAAAGTCCGGGGTCCATCGGTTGAGGTAGAGTCCTTGAGCCCCCATGAAATAGGGCCCGTTTCTGAAGATTAGGTCTCTATCATCTTTTGAGATGAATTCAAAAATGTAAAAACCTCTTCCTACTGGGTAGCACGTTACACTGTGTTTCAGATGAGGCCTCCAATTCCGTTGTATCCAATCATCTGTAGTTCGCGCCGTTGGCCACATGCCCATGAACTGGCCTACCAGTCCACGAGATGAGAGGGCCCGAGCAGTTTTAATGGCGCTTTCCGATGGGATCTCGACTTCGGGAATTTCGTTCATTTTTTTGATGAATTTGGGAATCGCAATGGTCACCGGTTTCTTTCCACGCGGATTAGTAAGAATTCTGAAGGCCTCTTCCGCAGCGATGGAAGGGGAGGGAGGGGGGGACCCTCCCCCAGGCACAGCCATGGCGGCTGCAAACGCAGAACCTAAAAGCGGCAAACCCTAGATGGATCACGGCAAACCCAAGTGGCGGCTGCAAACGCAGAGCTCCAGCTAACTCAATTTCGATTAATGTTAATTGTTATCGAATAATGTTAGTGATATTGATTAACGTTAATTATTGATGATTAATGTTAATATTGTTGACTAATGTTAATAAGTTTAAATAGTATAAGCTAGTTTAATTACCTCGTTATCATAGGTTAATGGTGTTAATAATATTAATTAAAAATACTATTAATCGGATTCCTTAAATTAACTATGCGTTAAGAATGTCAATTAATATAAATGAGACTATTATTATCTTAAGTAATAGTTGTTAAATAGTTTAATAATAAACTAAGGTATAATATGGTACTAGGTGGAAGAATTTGATCAAATATTAGATAATATTATTTAACTAATATGATAATATATTGATAAAATTAAGTGTAAATAATAGTGATTGTGTGAAGGTCGGTTGAATTGTGGAATACAGTTATTCACCGTACTTTAAATAACTTTTACTAATAACAATGTGATAAAGTAAGTTTTGGAGTTAATTAAACAAATTGTAAAAAAGAAAAAAATTGTGAATTATTAAATAAAATATTATATTTTGAAATAATGAAAGAATATTAAAATAATGCAAGTTAATGTTTTGAGTCAAAGGTTAAGGGCTCAAGGATTGACATTAGGGTTAAAACATTTAAGATGGAGATGAGGGTATTAATGGCAGGGGGAGAGTCAACAAAGGGGGGAGAGGGGATCTTAACCCTTGGATATTTTTGGGAAAATTACAGAGCAGAGAAGAAGGGGGTTCTTGTTGGAGAGTTGCAGAAGGGAAATACTGGTTGGATTGTACTCGGTTTGGGCTCGGGGGTCCAAATGGGTTCCTTTGGAGTTGGGTGGTCGTCGAGACCTCTTCGGTTGGCAGGGTGGCAGCTCAGTTTGGGCTGGTTGAGTTTCAAGGGTATGGGAAGGCCTTTGGTTGCAGGGGTACAATAGGGCAAAGGAAGCAGCAAAACAAGGCAAATGAAGCAGTAAAAAGGATCTACTAGCTATCTACAGGTATTTCTCATTCAGGTATAAATCCCTTCTAACTCTGTAAATCTTACTTATGCAGGTTATAACTAAATTCAATTATTCATTTGAAAACACCTTCTCATATATGCTTCAGCACATGCATAATTAGTATATGTTAGAAATAGTAAAAGAGTAAACATATTTAATACACTCCTGTAAATACTTTTTTTTTACAGACAGTAGAACCAAACCGAAACTAGAAAAAAACAAAACATGAACCATAATGTAAACAGTAAAAGTTAGATTTATATTGAAAGACTATAACAAATTGGGGACCTAGGTTAGGGTCCCTACATATGGTATCAAAGCCATGGTTCCAAATATGGAACCACAGGGCTCACTACAGTGAGAAGACTTGTGGTAAAAAAAAAGAAAGAGGGATTTACATTGCCTGAAGCTAATTGCTAATTTGCACAAAATTAACAAAATGATGACCGGAAAATTCTTAAGTGTAAAAGTGTGGAGAGAGGTGCCGAGCAACTTTCTGTCAGAAATCTTGGACCGGTTTTTACACCTGTAAAAGACGAGAACATTAGAGTTAGTGACCTAATTGGAACAAAGTAAAAATAAAATTTATATATCTATATATGTAAGAAAGATGAAAAATAAATACATAAGGCAAACTATATTCGAAATTAGAGAGATAAACTTGACATATATATAGATATACATATAATAAATTTTTTGTTTACTATAAACAAAAAAAATATTTACTTATATAAATATGGATACAGATACGACATATATAACAACAAAATTTGTATGTATGTATGAACAAAAGAAAAAGAAGGATTTTTTTGATTGATCTAAGTTAAATTTAAAACACAAAAGAGGAATTTTAAAACCTTAATTTAAATTTAATAGATATTAAATTTAAATTAATTTAGTATATATATATAATTTCCTTTGAAAAACAAAACTATATATATAATATGTAATAATATATATATATATATATATATATATATATATATAATTTCCTTTGAAAAACAAAACTATATATATAATATGTAATAAAATTTAAATATATGTTTTAAAACAAAACTAAGCATATCTAAATATAAATGAAATATTGTAAAAAAAAATTACTGAAAAATAAGACTTCTGTGTAAGTTTTATAGGTTGCGGAAACCGTAGACCGTTATGAAGCAAGGAAGAGAGTTAGCACCTATGTTTATGATTAACAAGAAAGAGAGAAAAATTAAAATAAATTGCATGGGTATAAATAATTAGGACAAGTTATCATTGCTTCTACAAGTGAAATAAAAAGGGATAGAGACAAATTTATATACATATATACAGATATATCTATATATCAAATTTTGTTTAGTATTATAAAAAAAATATTATTATACATATAAACAACAACAAAAAAATCTATGTATATACGTAACCCTAAAGTTATGTATATGAATAAAAATCTAAATCTAAATTAATTTAACTTAAATTTAAAATTTTAAACAAAATAAAAAATTTAAAAAAAAAACTATTTAAAATTTGATTTGGAAAAACTAAACAAAAAAAAATTAAATTAATTTTAAGAAGTTTAGAGCTAAAACACAAAACAAAAAAAACTTATTATACAAAAAAAATTATTGAAATTTTCTTTTTTTTTTGGGCCTTGGTCCGGCTAGCAGCAGAGGATGCGGCCTGGGCAGCCCGACTAGCAGCGGAGGATGCGACCTGGGCAGCCCGTCTAGCAGCGGAGGATGTAGCCTGGGCAGCCCGGCCTGTAGCCTTGAGGGCTCACAACCAGGGCACAACCCAACCAAGAACATGCTGCGGCCCGGTTTGTAGCCCAGAGGGCACGCAACTAGGGCACAGCCCGGCTTGCAGCAATGTTGCAGCCATGGGCGGCCCGGCTTGCAGCCTAGTGGCTCACGACCTGGGCATGTCTCGACCGGTAGCATGAGTTGCGGCCTGGCCAACAAGTGAGCTATGGCCATGGGAGGTTTTGTGTAGAGAGGACGAGGGGGGGGGGGGGGCGCTGAGGTGGGCCATCGTCCAAGCTCTCGTTCTAGTATTAAAAAAAAAAATTACATACTACCGTAAAAATAAATAAATTTTGACACACTATACAAGAATTTGTTACATACTATACCGCAAAATATGGGTGCCCTCCACTCCGGATAGTAAAAAAAAAACAAATAATAATAAATAATAACTTCTACCAAATAATAATAACCCTATAAAAAAAAACAAATGCACACAAAATTTTGAAACATGAAGGATACTGACGGCGGAATGGCCATACCTGAACTGGTTGGTTGCAGGGTGAAGACATTACTCTCCTTAGCTGTCGAGACCACCAAGTGCAAAGCTAGCTCGCTCAGAAAATTCGACAAGAGAATGACCCACCGCTGGGGTTAACCCTTATTTATAGAAAAAATTATTATCATTTTAATGTCTGGCGGTGGATCATGGTGAGGTCACGTGGCTCCCATGCAGACCACTTAGGGTTAATTAGGCTAATCTAGTGATTATTTGTTAATTAGTATAATTATTATAACGTTTAGATTTTTAAATTAAGATTAATTATTATGTCTAATTATAACAATAATTAATGTTTAATTATATTATTTATTAGGTTTTTAAAATATTTAATTACTATAATGATTAATTATTATAAGGTTAATGTTAATTATAATAAATATTAATTATTATAATGTTTAAGGTTTAATTATTTTTATTATTAGAATGTCTAAGTATTATAATGATTAATTATTATATTGTTTCATTATAAATCATGATTAATGTTTAATTATAATAACGATTAATTATTATAATGTTAAGGTTTAATTATTGATCATTAACTCGGTTACGTAAGATAATTAAATTACACTACAGGTTAGGGCGAGTTTATGACTAATGGATCAGTGTACAAGTTGTGGGGATAAGTCACAACTTAAATTCGAACATGGATTTCTGGGTTGAAGGAAACCCGAGGTAGACTAAGACTAGGTCAGGGAAGCAAGGTAGAGCGCGTCGCGCCAAGAGTGACCCTGACATTGTATCACCAAAGGATCAGCTATGTCTTCTAGTTGTTCATATAAACTAAAGCGATTGTTTAAGCCCAGTACTGTACTTTATAAGTGTAGATAGGAATCCCTATGAGAGTGTTGCGTTATGATCCTAGAGCCGGAGTTCAAGAAAACGATAAGAGGTCATGAGAATATGTCTTATTATTTAGTGGTATAGGATATGACATGTTGACTAGGCCTCACCCATAGGCAAGATGATTAAGTTGACTTATACGTAACTATGAGTGGACGTATGATTAATTTGGGTATCTTAGTGGTCATGTTGCGGAAGGATTGTGAATTCGTAAACAAGAAGATTAATGATTGTTACTTCCTTATGAGTAGACGAGCCTATGGTTAAGATGAATAGTTAATGGAATCAATTCATACATCTGTTAGAGTAGTCACCTAGAGAAATTTCATTTATAATTAAGCCAAAGGAAGTCGTTTCTAATGACTAAAGTTAGATTTAAACCTTGTGACAAGAAGGGGGCATGGTCACCCCATTGTTAAACTTCTTTTGTTGAAAGAAGGATTAGTAGGGGCAGTGAATCTCAAGGGAGTTGGGGTATATCTAAGGGGCTAGAGGCCATTATGGTTAATGTGATGATAGCATAATGCATAACTAAATCATTACAAGGCATAGTATCACAGGAGTGAGAGAAGGGTATTAATGAGTAACATCATGATAACTCAAGGTGATTAAATAACACGTATAATGCAAATTGAATGAAAATATGTGGTGCTGATAAGGATGGGGAAGATAAGAGAACAACCGTTAAGGCACATAGTTATGAAAGTGTCGAATATGATGCAAACGATAAGGGTGTAGGAAATAAATAATAAGGGAGAATTTCATGTATTAGTGCAATTTAAAATTTATGTTGCGGATGTAGTAAATGCTAGTGTTAACATAGTAGGTATAGGTCGATGATAATAAGTGTGTAAAGTAAGATGAGCGCCATTATGATTGTTATTCAGATAGTAAGAGGGGAATAATGATCAACTTGAGTCAAGACAAAGGAAGGAAGTAATTAATGTAGCAAGAAGACTAAAATGAGTAGGTACATAGGATAAAATATTCCTAATAAGGGAGCAATCCCTAAACAATGTACATGTGGGACAGGTGGTGATAAATGCAATCATTATTATAATACAAGTAGATAGGGAGGTAGTCTTAAAAACTGAGACATGAGTCAATACAATGTAAGATGTCTTGACGCAATAGATGCAATGTAAGATGTCTCGATGCAATAGATGGTAATGTGCTTATGTATTTAGTACGAGGAGCACCTATGAAGTGGATTGCATTGATAAATAATATTTATGAATGTGCATGGAATAACTCATACTAATATATGAGATGTTAGTGTCGTAATGAAGGTAGAAAGGGAACTATCGCCATATAGGAAGATAGGGTTATGCGAAGAGAGTAAACAAATGATGAAGAAAAAGTTAGTAATTATACTATAATTATGAGGTAAAGCAATACAAACTTTTCGTAAAAGTGTATATATAGACAATGGAATATAAGTGGCTTAATCATAAATCATGGAATGCACTATCCATAGAGGTATCAGGGAAGCAAAGGATTAAGGTGACATAAATGCATTTCGGACATTTAACTTAGTCCCTAACTGGAAGAGTATAATGACATATGATATTTTAGTGAGAGAATGTGACAACTAAAGTAGTTGGCAGTAATAATAAAGAGAAGATCGTAATAAAAGAATATGTGCATGTTTCATCAAGTCATCGTAGGACATAAAATTAATTTTGGTACATCAAGTAAATACATTATCTTCATCTTCACTCTATAAGGATAAATTTAAAAGCTGATCGACAATAGACGGGGTGGTAAAATTGTAAAATTTTATAAGAAACCTATGAAGTCATGCTAGGAGGAAATTTGTGAGGGTGTGATGCTATCTTGCAAGGGAATGGCCTTATGTCATAACTTAAGTTGTAAACAACAACAACAAAAATATCGCAAGATGCATAAGTCAGATTTATTGAAGATGGTTCATAATGTAATACATTGATGGGAAGATGGTGTGTGATGTCTGACTTAGAAGTAGTCGTTTACTTAATGGGTAATTGGGATTTTGGAACGAATTCGACTTGATTTTAACCTGGTTGTTAGACTTAAGTATGGTTATATAGTGTTTTGAAAGGACATTGTTGAGTGTGCCTAGTTTGGAATTACCTAAGGTACCTCACATTAACATATGTTGTTGATGATGAGTTAGTTTTGAGCTTTCTCATATTCATGCATGAGTAATAAAGGGTATCGCACAACAAATAATATTGGACATTGAATGAATTTATGTATGTTCAAAAACAACAACAACACAATTGCAACATATCAATTATAGGCGTGTCAATGACAAATGACCGTTAAGATAAGTAAAGGGGGTTAAACAACATGAGCATCAACCTTAGTATTTGGTATGGTGTGATAGAACAAATAAGCTCATTAGCATATTATGATAAGAGTATTGTTAATGCAGTATAAGTAATGATGAGTAAGGACTATAATGTTAGTGTGCACAAATAAGTAAGAGTCATCATCTTGTGTAATTAATGGTTTATAAAAAAAAAAACTAATAAGTGTAACTTAGATACTGATTGTAATAGAGTAGATAGGATTAGTGGATTAACATAGATATGTGAATGAAGGAAATGGGTATGGCAAGGTAAGAGATAGTTAGAGAAATAGTACCAGACATAGGACAATGATGTGAGGATTACAAGATAAATGGAAATGTAGTAGAAGACAAGTTCTAGTTGAACTTGGAAAGTTGTTAATGATGATATGGAAATTTCTCCATAATGTTTAAACTGCAGTCTCAATGGATGTATCATTTAATCCAACAACCTTTAAATAAACAACATGCTGGCTTCGTAATTTATCACTAATAATAAATCTTGATATAGAGAAATGGCGTAAGTCAAGTGAAATTAACTAAAGATGAGGTCCGATTAAAAGTCATGACAATGACTTAGAATCAAAATTAAAAGTAATATATATAAGACAAGGTATCCTTATGAATCACATTATAGAACGTGCAAAATTAATTTAATTTAACAAGGATGTTGAATATTCTATGGATTAAGTATGGTAATGAACCTTGAGTAGTCAAAACCAACAACCAATGTGATGTTAAACAAAATATAAGAACACCTCCATTAAGATTAAATGAATGAAATTGTAGATGTCGTTATGTATATTTAGGAGGTGGCCCAGTAGGTAAAGTACACCCTAGATTCAGCCACCTGGGAGGACGCACAGATCATGCATCGTGATTATTCCACACTATTTTGACCATAAATTCGGGACGAAGTTTCCTGAAGGGTGGGTGTATGTAACGCCCCGTTTTGACATTACTACCTGAACTACTATTATATGTTGTATTTGCTTGATTGTGAGACTTCGTCGGTTTGACGACACTGTGGACATGTGGTTTTATTATTTTTTCGATATGTATATGTGTGTGTGATGTTAGTATTAGGGTATGTAGTCATGTTGGAAATGTATCATGTGTTAGTTATGTCTCATCTATGCAAGTTAATGAATGATGGGTACGTGGATACAATTAAAGTTATTTGTTGAACGAATGAATGTTATACCAGGTGCATGGTGAATATAATGAATTGATTATTGTTGTTATGTTATGACGAAATGTATGTGTGCATGTTGAGGATCTGTGCACTATATTCTAGATTGTATGTCAAGGACTGACTTACAAGTTAAAATGGCTAAGTGATAGCTGGATCGTACGAGGTGGGAGAGCCTCGGGGACATGGAATAAAAAAGATAAATGGTATGCGAGTGATGCATTATCTACTTTCACATGATTATTATGTTGTTTATTATGATGTATGGGTGGGGTAGGGTTTCAGGAAACTCAACCACCCAGATTGGTTATACGATGACAAAGTGAGTACAAGTGCAACGCAGTTATTATGTCGGGTAGACATAGTCCCTTGTTCCATTATGGGGGTGAAGGCTTTACCCACTGTTTATCCCCGAAACCTAGAGTCATGGGAGGGCTGTGCTACGGCGCGCTCCCCAAGGTGTGTGATGATGAATGGTGGTTTCCTGCTAGGGAAGCTTGGTCGATGTAATCGACACTTCCGCTTACGGGTTCTAGATGGAGCCGGTCATGGCTTGACACTTCAAGGTAGTCCAACAGAGGAAATGATAGGATGCCGAAGTTAGTTGTGATTAGGTAGATGATGTAGGTAGATAGGAGTGGTTTGAAGTCAGGAAGAAAATGTGATCTAACTATGTGTATTGAAAACCATTGATTGATTAAGTGTCATAACTCTGTAATGTATGAATTGTCATAACTTAATAAGATTTCAGTTAGGTAAAAGATTGTACCTTTCAAACTATGCTTAAACCTATGTCAGTAAACAATAAGTTTTGTGATTATGATTGATGTGTGTGATTTATTACTGTTAGTGTACTTATGGGAGGTATGTAAGCAGTAGCTACACTTACATAACTTGCCTACATATTTATAAATGGCGTGAAATAAAATTGAACTATAATGTTTAGTCATTAATTACATTATTACTACTTATCTAACTAGGAGATTAAATTAATACGTTGAGTTAGTAAACTTTGGTTTAAATAACTGAATAAGATAATAGAGTGAATTAGGTGGTAATGAAAGACGATTAAGTAATAACATTAATTATTGATTAATGTTAATCATGGTTGATTAATGTTAAATATTGTCGAATAATGTTAGTAATATTGATTAATGTTAGTCATGGTTGATTAATGTTAATAATGTTGATTAATGTTAAATATTGTCGATTAATGTTAGTAATATTGATTAATGTTAGTCATGGTTGATTAATGTCAATAATGTTGATTAATGTTAATTGTTGTCGAATAATGTTAGTGATGTTGATTAACGTTAATTATTGACGATTAATGTTAATATTGTTGACTAATGTTAATAAGTTTAAATAGTATAAGCTAGTTTAATTACCTTGTTATCATAGGTTAATGGTGTTAATAATATTAATTTAAAAATACTATTAACTGGATTCCTTAAATTAACTATGTGTTAATAATGTCAATTAATATAAATGAGACTATTATTATCTTAAGTAATAGTTGTTAAATAGTTTAATAATAAACTAAGGTATAATGTGGTACTAGGTGGAAGAGTTTGATTAAATATTAGATAATATTATTTAACTAATATGATAATATATTGATAAAATTAAGTGTAAATAATAGTGATTGTGTGAAGGTCGGTTGAATTGTGGAATACAGTTATTCACTGTACTTTAAATAACTTTTACTAATAACAATGTGATAAAGTAATTTTTGGAGTTAATTAAACAAATTGTAAAAAAGAAAAATAATGCAATTTATTATATTAAATTTTATATTTTGAAATAATGAAAGAATATTAAAATAATGCAAGTTAATGTTTTGAGTCAAAGGTTAAGGGCTCGAGGACTGACATTAGGGTTAAAACATTTAAGATGGAGATAAGGGTATTAATGGCAGGGAGAGAGTCAACAAAGGGGGGAGAGGGGATCTTCACCCTTGGATATTTTTGGGAAAATTACAGAGCAGAGAAGAAGGGGGTTCTTGTTGGAGAGTTACAGAAGGGAAATACTGGTTGGCTCGTACTCGGTTTGGGCTCGGGGGTCCAAAGGGGTACCTTTGGATCTGGGTGGTCGGCGAGATCTCTCCAGTTGGCAGGATGGTAGCTCAGTTTGGGCTGGTTGAGTTTCAAGGGTATGGGAAGGCCTTTGGTTGTAGGGCTATAACAGGGCAAAGAAAGTAGCAAAACATGGCAAATGAAGCAGTAAAAAGGGATCTACTAGCTATCTACAGGTATTTCTCATTCAGGTATAAATCCCTTCTAACTCTGTAAATTTTACTTATGCAAGTTATAACTTAAATTCAATTGTTCATTGAAAAATACCTTCTCATATATGCTTCAACACATGCATAATTAGTATATGTTAGAAATAGTAAAAGAGTAAACATATTTAATACACTCCCATAAATATTTTTTTTTACAGATAGTAGAACCAAACCGAAACTAGAAAAAAACAAAACATGAACCAGAATGTAAACAGTAAAAGTTAGATTGATATTGAAAGACTATAACAAACTGGGGACCTAGGTTAGGGTCCCTACGCTGATGACTTATGTGATTTGGTAAAATATCATTTAAAGGCATAAAATAACTCTAATGTTATAAATTAGAGTTATCCCACATGCATCATTGTAATTATATCATTTGTAACCATTCTCTATATAAAGAGGTGGAAATTCATTTATCCTACATGTGTTCTGGGATGTATTATAATCCAAACCTCTTGGTATATAAGATAGGTGAAGGAGACCCTTTTGGGTATGTGTTGATTGTAGTTCATCACACATCACATGTTGTGTATGCCATTTGTACACACATGATTGGGTGATAAAGATTGGTGTGATATATATGTGAGGATTCCATGTAATCTTGGAGATCTATTTGCATAATAATGGAAGATGCAACCCTTCCTGTGGATGTAGCCCATATTGGGTGAAACAAGTATATCAGTGTTCTCTTTTCTCCAATTTTATTTCATGCTTTATGTTGCTTGGTAGATAGACGGATAGACTAGTAATGCTTTTCATATTTTATATTGTGTTATGATATTATTTCATATGTTCACAATATTCTAACATGGTACCAGAGCAGGTTGCTATGCTCTATCTTCTTTCGTAAATTTTTATTTTTTTTATTTTTAAGCAACATATGTTCATGATTTTTCTTGGGCTCTTTCTATTTTGTGGTTTTGTGACTCGATATATAATACCCATGTGGTAGTTTTTCAGATCTGGGCTTTTTTCTACATATTTGATTTTTTTTTTCTTTCAAATCCTAACCCTTGTGGAGAAGTGTTTAATGTAAATTTGGGCGGCGAATTTCAGATCATTTTTTAACACTTTCTGTTCATATTTTTAAAAAATAAATTGCATATCTGAGTTCCTCTCGCAACAATACTCAATTTCAAAATACAAATCGTCTTGTTTGGAATTCGGATGGTGGAGATATCGCTATTTTAAATTTAGTTATTTTCCAATTTTTTTGGTGACGGCCTCACGAACTGCAGAGCGAATATTTTTTGATTGGGTGCCCAGATTTTTGTTCTGGTTTCGTGGGTGGATGCAGAACAACTTCTCCAGTTCCGAAAATAGGTTATAATAAAAATTTCAGGAAATATTAATAGAGTTATGGTCATTTTAAATTTTTCATTTTTCTGCTTTTGGTTTTCTACTGTAGAGTGACAGATCCGTCTTTTAACAGCTGTTGGACTTCGGTTTTGGTGAGAAAATTTATTTTTTTATTCATCTATTTTCTTGAAATTTTTGTCATGAGCTTCTTGATCTCTTTGCATTAGGGTTTATGTTCTTGTTCATCATGTTTACAGAGGTTATGTCTCTAACCTTCTTTGTGTGGAAGATGTTTTGACATTTTCATGCGCATGGATTTTTAGTATGGTAATGGTGACATCAATAAATGAACCTATGCTTAGGACTTAGTTGCTTGATGGCTATATTTTCATATCTATAAGTGATATTATTGTTTTATTTGATCAATGTTTTTGCTCAATATTGTAATATGGTCTCACTCTTCTAATCATGATAATGAAGCTTCTATATGTGTTATTTTGTGATCATTATTTGTTTTATATGTTATTGCCGACCTTTATGTAAAATCAATTTCAATGTTTTTTTTATCAGCAATATCTTTATGATCATTATATGCTCTTGCTAATTAATTTTCTGAGTAAAGTCAATTTTTTTAATCTATGTGATATCATATTTTTTGGCTTGTCATGAGTTTTTTAATTGAGATATAGTTTCTTTTTCATGTATTGCAGAGATTGTACCTAGTTCCTGTGTTGTTTATCTCTAACATTCCTATATGGAAACATTAACATTTCCAGGGAATTTCATCTCTTACATATTTACATAGTGTTAACAAGAAATTAGTGACTTGTCATTTCATAATTTTTTATAAGTGATATCATGAGTTGATCATAATTTTCTATATGTTGATCATATTAAACATTTTGATTTATTTTCATATATATCATTACATGTTTATTTAGATAATCTTTTACTCAATATTTATATGGCTTTAAGCAATCTTATAATCTTGAAATATTTGTCATGGTCACCTTGTTCTTATTGCAATAGGATTTCTATTCTTATGATTGCAAAGGTTATATTGTTCCTACTTGTCTCTAACATTCCTATATGGAAGCATTGACATGTGTTTCTTGCCTCTAACGTTCATATATGGAAGCATTGACATTTTCAGGGCAGTCATGTCTTGCATATTAACATAATGCTAATAAGAAATGCACGTATGCTTAAGATTAGTTGCTTGATGACTATTTTTTTTCATATATTTAAGTGAAATCTTGGCTCATTATTCTACCTTGGTATCTATTATGCTTACTCATGTTTATGCTCCTCTATCTTTTATATCCTGTCATATCCTTTTTTATAATCTTTTGCTCAAATTTATATGGTCTTGCATAGAAGCAACATCATTTATTTATATGTTCTTGAGCAATGTGATTATATCATATCTCATGCCTTTTGGGCTTATCATGTTTTTATTTGCTTTATTCTTGGAAGTTCCTTTGTGCAGGTTCGTTATCCATGTTGTGGGATTTCTTGCTTCTATTATTCCTTCCTTGTTTAAGCATATGATTGTTGCGAATCTCTGGTTTTTCAGCATTGTTCCTCTTAAGAAGGAATGTAATGTTGAGTTTTATCATGTTCTATCATATTTCAGTAATGTTGTATGATGGACATCCATCTTCTACTGTTAAAGTCATGATGTTCATCTGTATGATATTATTTTAGATGTATAGACCATTGGGGTCTTGTTTCTTCGATGATTGAGGTCTTCTACAGATATTTATATTGAACCTTGATTGGAAGAATGTCTACTATCCGCATGTGTATTGGCCATCTGCGTATTTTGCACACTGGTGTGGTCTTCTTAGCCACATGTTCTGTTGTATCAGCCGTCAGAAAGTATCTCTACACTGGTGTGGATGTTATATCAGAGGTCTCTGGCTATCAGTTATGGTTGTGATGATTCTTGTGGTAATTTAGGCACCTTATGTTGGATTGCGTCACATGTTCTCGTCATTTTATTGTTGTATCTAGTATCCATAAAGGCTTCTCTTTAGATACGGGCATCTTGTTGTTGGTATTTCATCGTACAACCTGGTTCGTGTGCAATTTCATGATTCAGTGAGAAGCAGTTGTTCTTCATCAAATCCATGAGGCGAAGTGTTTTTTATTTGCATCTTATGGAGCATTCTGGAAGTTGTCATCAAGGGGGATGTTGGTGTGTTTCCACCTTCCTTCCATTTGTATTCTTTTTCCCAATCATCATTAAGGGGGATTGTTAGAATATGCAATGATGACTCATGTGATATATTGATAAAATATCATTTAAATGCATAAAATAACTCTAATGATATAAAATAGAGTTATCCCACATGCATCATTGTAATTATATCCTTTGTAACCATTCTCTATATAAAGAGGTGGAAATTCATTTATCCCACGTGTTATGGGATGTATTGTAATCTAAACCTGTTGGTATATAAGAGAGGTGAAGGAGACCCTTTTGGGTATGTGTTGATTGTAGTTCATCACCACTTCATCACACATCACATGTTGTGTATGTCATTTGTACACACATGATTGTGACATGATTGGGTGATGGAGCTTGGTGTGATGCATATGTGAGAATGCCATGTAATATTGAAGATATATTTGCATAATAATGGAAGATGCAACCCTTCCCATGGACGTATCCCATATTGGGCGAACCACGTATGTAGGTGTTCCCTTGTTGTTTTCTTTTCTCCAATTTTATTTCATGCTTTATGTTGCTTGGTAGATAAAAGGATAGACTAGTAATGCTTTCCATATTTTATATTGTGTTATGATATTATTTCATATGTTCGCAATATTCTAACAATCTCCTATGTCCTTGATCATGTATTTAATTGAAGGTATCCATCATTTCTTGTCCTCTTTTAGTTTCTTGAAAGTATCATTCGGTGGAACCACTTTTAATCTCAAGGGTGTAGAAGAGCCGCCTCCTTTTTATGGGCCTACCGATTTGTGGTAAACTTTATTCAATGATTCTTTTAGAAGGATCATTTGGTTTTATAGTATGGATTTGGTGTCATTTCTATCACATGATGCCGCTATTCCTACTAGATCTAATTCTCATGTGTCCATTTATTCCATTTCCTCCTCCTCTAGATCTTTTTTTCTGTGATCCTCTATTTCATTTTCTCTGTTGGATCAGGCATTGCTGCATTGGGATCCATCTTGGTTTTCTTTTTTTTGGCTGATTGATTAGAACCGCGACAGTTATTTGATCTTTCCCATCTGGATATTTATTTAAGGAGGTATCATGCTTTTCGCTCTTTGTTATATTAAGATATGGATCTAGGATATCACAGCTGTTGTGAGTTTCTATATTCTGTCATTGGTTAGATCCTTCTGTTGTTCGCCCTGATCTCTTTTTCATGGGAATTTTAGCAAATCCTTATCCATATGGTTGGGTGGGATCCTTAGGTATTATCGTATCTTTGTTCAAGGGGAAATATTTGAAAAGGTGACCATGCTCATGGCATTTACGACATTTGAAGGGTATATGCTCGTAATCGATGGTATGATTCCTTTTTTTATCCTCGTGACTTAAGCAGATGGCCTCCAAAAAAGATTATTTTATGTGCATATAGATCCACATTCTTTCATAAGTTGTATAGATGGCCGCTTTGGTGGCTTCAAATGTTCGAACGAAAACCCCAATGGTGTTTCCTATACCTTTTAGGGTTTCTGACTTCCAATATTCCAATGGCAGTGAATATAGGTGGATCCAAACTGGAGCGTATGTCAGGCCTTTTCTTTCTGGGCTAAACTTAGCTGTCTAGAATCGCAGGTATAATCCTGTTCAATTGAAGAAATATGGTCAATTCTTGAATACCCTATCCCTATCCTCTAGGTGGTGAAAAATGATAGTAAAAAATCCCTAGGAACCTAGCATGAGGACAAACATATATGCGTGAAATCACATTAATTCCATTAACAAATGTTCAATATATACATTGAGATGTCCCTTGGATTCGTCTTCCAAGGTGACTCTTGGTATCCCTTACACATTAATATTCCTCACATCGAGGATTATGCTCCAACATATAGGTATTGAGCTCAAGTATCTCCAGTGGGGAATCAAAGTGGGAACTTTAACATGGGACTTGGGTTTATGGCTGAGTTTCTTGCATTACTTAAGTATGGTAGTTAGTATTTGCAAATGGGACACTGAATTCTTCAGAATTATTGTTGGTCATACATAGGCCCCAGGCTTATGGTGGAGCTTCCTGTAATTCTTTAGCATGATGGCTAATATTTGTACATGGGACCCTATTTCTTTGGCTTACTTCAACAATGTGGTGCACACTCATTCATGGGACCCTGGTTTATGGTTGCGCTTCCTCACATCAAGCGATGAGGGAAACACTTTTCTAATATGGGTGGATTGTCAGGGTCATATCCTAACCCCCTTAAGTAGATAGATACGACGCTATATATTGATGCCATCTCCATTAAATAAGGCCCATGAAGTAGATATAGTGTGAAAATCAACAAGTATAAGAAGGATTACGAGAAGTTTCCACCTACCATAAATTTCCTTCTTTAGAATGTTTCGAGAAAGTTAGATAGAAACTATATAAAGAAGTGTAAGCAAAATAATGATATGTCGTGTAAAGAATATTGTAATTGAAGCTCTACTTAGTTGGAGGTTTCCCCATTGGTATCATAGCTCCAAGCGTTCGCAATTCTTCTTCATCTTCCATTCTCCTTAATCCTCTCAGACCATGTTCTTCCCTTCGCTCACTCTCCATATCTCCACAAAATCCAACCCCCTCCACACTCCCATCCTCTTCATCCCCATCTTCATTTCTCCCCACGCTCCACTGGCTCATGCCCCCACACTCCACCCACTCCCCTCGCTGCTTACTTCTCCCTTCCACGCCACAACTCTCCTCTCCTCGCTTCCACGTCTGCTTACATTTCCTCCCACCTCTGTATTACTCCTACCCACACCTTTGAACTCCACGCAACCCTCCAACACTCAATCTCTCAGGCCATCACCACACTCCTACGTGCTCCTCCCAACCCTACGCTCCCTTTCCTCATCTCCAGCAACTGCGCCTCCTCTCTACATCCCACTCCCCACTCCATCGACACACCTCCTATGCGTCATCCTTTTTGTTGCACCCTAGAACACTCCACGCTTTCCTTTGTCCATCACCCATCCCCTCCAGCCACACTAACGCAGCTTCGACGCCTCTCCTCGAAGCTCACGCGCCCACCCTCACAACGTGCCTCCATCCCTCCCTCGCTCCTCCCACTCCAATCCTCCCCATCCACGCCCCTCCCATATTCCACCCTACTCCCTTACGTCCTCCACTCTATCTACCGTATCCTCACCATTCATCCTCCCTGCACCCTCTCACGCCCCACCACCACCGCACCTACCCCCTCCTCCTCCATTGTGTCCCCTCCCTCCACGCAAGCTCTATCCCTCCATTGCGTCCCCTCCTCCCTCCATTGCGTCCCCTCCCTCCATGCAAGCTCTATCCCTATGCTCCGTCCTACCTCACGCCCAACTGCATCCTGCCCACACTCCTCCCATCACATTTCTCCTCTCTTCCCTACTACGTTCTCACTACGCCCACAATCCACCTTCTACTCCTATCCTGATCACTCCACACTCCCGCTGAAACCTCGCTGCGCAACACTACTCCACACTTTCGAGCCCTACGCACATACCTCTATCCTGCAACCTGCTATCCATCGCCCCATCATTCGCTGCCACTCTCCCCTTCCTCTCACGCTCACCCCACACAATATCTCATTGGCCACGCCCACATCCATTGCTTACGGTTTAACAACCCTAATTTCTTCACACTTTATCCATTTTCAAAAAATAATAATAATAATAATAATAATAATAATATTATTATTATTATTATTATTGTTATTATTATTATTAATACAATAATTAAATTTGCTCAAAGACTATATAAAAATATATATATATATAGTTTTTATACGATTGAATTATTATTTTAATAAAAAATTATTATTATAATAATATATAAAAATTCAAAAAAAAGAAAAAAATTCAAATTTCTTGAAGAGTTTCACAAGTTGGAATCACTATGTTCTCTTCATTCAACAAGATCATCATTAGCCCATTCCACAAACTTAAAAGAGATGAAAGAATTGAAGTGGAAAATATAAAAAGGATCCAGGTTAAAGAAATAAAAAGAAGCCAACATGAAGAAATAAAAAGCGGATATGAAGACATTATCAAATTAGTTAAGGAATTGAAGTTAACGATAACACAACGTCAAGAAGACGCTGCAGTGACTCCCAAATTCCCAGGTCAAGAAAAGATGGAAACTGCATCTACACCCATGTCAGAAGAAGGGACTCCTATCATAAAGGAACAAGATATGTTGACCCCCGAGTTCTCAGGTCAAGCAGAGTTGGGGTCTGCATCGACACTCACGATAGAAGAAGGGGCTACGACTAGAAAGGAAGAAGTTATTATGACATCCGAGTCCTTAGGTCAAGAAGTGATGGGATCTATACCCACGACAAAAGAAGTAACTGTGACTCTCGATTTACAAAGTCAAGAGGAACAAGGGACTACTGCAACTCCTACATATTCAAGTAAGGATGAATATAAAATCACTACTACCCCCAGGAAGGAAAGGAAGATTGGACAACCGACTCCTTATACCCCCCCTCACAAAAGATCCATACCATCAGACACCAAGTGGGATAAGAAAAGACATCCCAACTACAAACCTCAAAATTCGATACTTAGTAAAAAGTATGCACGCCTACCAGAAGTTCGTTGTGGCTTCTTACAAAGTAGGGAAGTAAGGCACATTAACATGCCAGCTGAAAAACCTATAAAATTGTCTAGTAAAACTTCAAAACAAGGACTTGTTAAGGAAGTCGATGATAAGGACGATAAAACAGAAGAGGTAGAAGACAAGGATATGGAAGATCAAGATGATATTGACAATCATAATGTCAATATCAATTGTAATGAAAATAATGATGTCGTAAAAATCAAGGAAGTCAATAAAATCAATGTTAACAACAATTATGAGAGAATTGAAGTTGTAGGAGAATGCAATGATGAAAATAAAAGTGTCAAAGATGACCTTAATCTTGATAATGTAGAAAAATGAAACCCAGAAGATGCTACGACAAATGATGAGATGAACATTCTATCAGTAGTCTCAACTCAAGATGTCCTAGAATCTCAATATCAAAAGGTTCCCAGGGAACAACTAAAGACAAGCGCGTCATACAATGAAGTAAGTACATTATTAGTAGTTATCGCTACAGATAAGAAAACCATATCAAAGCATGCAGAAATATCTGAAATCTACATCAAATTAGAAGAGCAAAAGAACACCATCAGAATAGAAGCTCAGAAAAATACTCCATATAGTTGTTATGCATTTATCTACAAAATTATATGCATGAAAAGATTTGAATGGAAATGTGACCAAATATTTCAAGAACTGCTAAACCGTGGCACTGTTATTCGTGGAAGAAATATAGTTACAGCACGCTCATAAGAAGATTCATGGACAAATCTTTTCAGAGCAGGATGACTTGTAATATACCTAAAGTACATTAATTATTCATTAGATTAAGTTAGTTACTAACGGTCAAAGGTCACCACCTTTCAAGGTGCGACCGTTCATAAATTTAGCATGCATATATGATATTAGCATGTCATTGTAATAATTATCAATTCAATTATAAATAAATATATATTATCAAATATGATAATAATGTAAAGATAATTATTTACAGCATTGCTTTCATCAATAAAGGTATTGCTATTTGTGGTATTTCACTCTCTACAATTATCTATTGTTGTGGTAATTCTATCATTTTCATTCTAAATCTTGTTATATTGCTATTTGTGGTATTCCGCTCTCTACAATCATCTATTGTTGTGGTGATTCTGTCATTTTCATTCTAAATATTGTTATATTATGTTATTTTCACTTTGAATTTCCTACTATGCTAAAAAGGTACATAACATTAATTTAGAGATTTGGTCAACACCATGATCATGAAGGATAGAAGTAGTGTCTGATCTCGGGGTTTGAGGTTTGTTATTTTCTTTAACTTAGTTTTTAAAGAGAGTTGTTTAATTGAAACACATTGTCAATGACAAAATGGTGTGTTGTGTGCACAAAAGAGATTGCCATCGCACATTGTCATTACATTTTTTTATTGAAATGGTTAGAGATTGTATTAAAAGAGGTCAAGTCAAAATCAGAAAACTCAGGAATACAAATTTAAATATACTAAGTGTCACTTTCAAGTCTTTCCTCCTCTCATCAAAGAGCTAGTAGGATAATAGTCCATGCTTGCTCCTATATTTTCTCTTTCTTTTAGTTCCTTGGATACATGGATAGATTCTTACAATTTGTTTGCAAAGAATAATGCAACAACAATGCATAATTACGAATTAGGGCGGATCATATACCCCCTTAAACAGGGCCAAATCCAAGGCGAGTTAGTGACCTAACAAAAGATTTTATTCTAATCCTTTTTCTCTTTCTTCCTGATTTGATTTTCTTCCTTTCGTGAGAGGAAGGGAGGGATGAGGGAATTTATTCAAGACTCTAATGAAAGTTGGAGGTTTTGATGAAATAGGTGGATGTTCTCTTGAGCATGGGCTTCCTCCTCTTCTGAGGGAGTTTTTTATATTATCTCTTCTGTTGGGACTTGTTCTAATACATTTAGATCAATGATATTTAGTTCCACTTGGGTCTTGGGTGGTTCAATTATTCCTTCCAATCCCTCTTCCTATGGTTGGGCTTCAATATATTCAGACATCAATTTCTCTATATCCTTGTTTGATTCTCCAAAACTTGTAAAGATTCAAGGGCTTCAAATATGTTATTTTTTATTTTATTTTGGTGGACCACCTTGAGTTTATTAATATTGTTGTGCCCCCCTGGCTTCAGTTTTTCTCCATCTATTATTTACAGGTATTAATTTGTTCTATTATGTTTCCTTGTAGAGACGAGAAGGTTTATTTGAAGAGAGTCAAGTCTATTGAATCTTTGGGAAAATTTAACAAAGTGCTCATACTCATCCCAAGAATTGCACTTGAAGGGAAGTTGTTTGAATTCTAGGATTTGTTGGTGGCTCCATCCATCCATATTTATTCATTGTGCCTCTGAGAGGCCCTTCTCTAGATCCACTTCCACACATAGTTGGGCCCAAGAGAGTATATTTCCTTTCAATTTTTCCTAGTCAATGAAATGACCTAGTTTGTCCCCAATAACTCCAAGAGATATTTCTTTCCATAATATTATATGAAGATAAGGTAGTATTACTCACACTAGGGTGTTGTGCTCTCCTATTATGGGTGAAAATCTAGAGATCAAGGATCAAAGAGCATACCTATATAGCCCATGAAATAGGGTCCAACGTGAAAAATCAGGACTCCATCCTCTCTACTATGAAAAATAAATATAAAAAATACTTGACCACAAGCAAAAGAGGAACTATGGCCTTAGGTCTTGGGAATCAATGATCTACTACCCATGACTATGTAGCTTTTTGCCTTGGCCAAAGCCTCGTAAATTTTCCATTCAAAGTAAGTTCAGACAAGAGGATGGATTTTTTCCTAGGCTCTAGAGAAGAGAGATCCAAATGAGAATTGGAATCCAAATGCTTAATGAATGTACTATGTACTTGATGAGATATTTTGTTTGTATTTAGAAAGACTACAAGCTTCTTAAAATCACTAGCATCATATGAGTAAAGGCCATTCTCCCTTTCATGGTTATCATTTCTACCGAACCAGAGGCGAGTAGATCTAATTGGGTTTTAAACACAAGCAATGCATTAACACTCAAGTACAATGGAGACTAGGCTACAATAACCACCTTTTATCATTCAAAATGTTGGCATCGGTAATACTTACAAATCATGGTTATGAAAACCCTAACCATAAGAGGAACATGCCACAAGAGTTCATTGTTAACTCGCAACATTATGTTAATATATTCATTTTCAACATATTTCTATTGAAATAATGATACATTTAAATGATTTGAATGATTTCATTATTTTAATAATGCTACATAACACAACATATTCAGAGTAACAAATTTAGAAAGACCCTCTTTTTAATATTTATCTTGCTCTTAAAAACACTGCTAAAATAAAGGTGCAATAAAATAATCTTCTTTACCACCTAAATCATGCGATTAATCTTTTTGGGAAAAAGTTCAAGTAGTAGTGTATGTCTAGGATCTTTTCTCTATCGTTTGAGAATCGATTCAATGGGTAAAAGAGATTGTATGGATTTGATCTATTACAATGAATAAATGATAAAAGTATAGATATAATTGAGAGTATCGTTGTCTTTATAGATAGAACTACACAAACACTATTTAGCTACTTGAAATTAAGTTTGGAAATGGTGTTGTAGAACTTTTAAAAGCTGCAATAGTGCCCACAAAGTTTTGGGGATTACTTTTATTATACAACCTTATCCCAATTTGTAAGGTTTGTAAGGTAAGTGCATTGACAACATCTGTTAGCTACTTGAAATTAAGTTTGGAAATGGTGTTGTAGAACTTTTAAAAGCTGCAATAGTGCCCACAAAGTTTTGGGGATTACTTTTATTATACAACCTTATCCCAATTTGTAAGGTTTGTAAGGTAAGTGCATTGACAACATCAGAGAGAGAGAGAGAGAGAGAGAGAGAGAGAGAGTGCCCACAAAGTTTTGGGGATTACTTTTATTATACAACCTTATCCCAATTTGTAAGGTTTGTAAGGTAAGTGCATTGACAACATCTGAGAGAGAGAGAGAGAGAGAGAGAGAGAGAGAGAGAGAGAGAGAGAGAGAGAGAGAGAGATCTAATCTCTAGATAATAATTTTCACCTTTTCCGATAGTTTTCGCCGGAATATGAAGATACCAAAATTGTTGAAATTGTAATTGAGAGCGAGAGAGAGAGAGAGAGAGAGAGAGAGAGAGATAGAGAGAGGAGTCGTCTAATCTCTAGATAATAATTTTCACCTTTGCCGACAGTTTTCGTCGGAATATGAAGATACCAAAATTGCTGAAATTGTAATTTTGATTGTAGGGATGGATTCGACACCCTCAATTACCCCTGGGGCACCCCGATTATGCAATTCCAACAAACCCAAACTGCAATTTCAACAATTTGAGCCAGATTTTTGCTGGAAATATTGTCAGATTCTAGGTGCAAATGGTGTAGACTTTAGATCATTCCATATATATATATATATATATATATATATCTTATAGTTTGCTTAATGTTTCAGATAAGCAATTATAAAATCAACCTTCATAGTTTACATCTTCGTATGTTCATTTCCCTACACAGAAATCAACCAAGAAAATTAAGGAACTGAGCTATCAAAATGTAGATATTGAAGTTCAATTTTGTAAAAGCTATAATCAACAACACACACAATAAAGTTAATAATGGAATCACTCTTGTAGGAGTATATATATATATATATATATATATATATATATCTTATAGTTTGCTTAATGTTTCAGATAAGCAATTATAAAATCAACCTTCATAGTTTACATCTTCGTATGTTCATTTCCCTACATAGAAATCAACCAAGAAAATTAAGGAACTGAGCTATCAAAATTTAGATATTGAAGTTCAATTTTGTAAAAGCTATAATCAACAACACACACAATAAAGTTAATAATGGAATCACTCTTGTAGGAGTATTGAATTATTAAACTAGATAATTAGAACCTAGTTGAATTCAATTAATGAAACCATGCAACTAAGAATCCTCTATAAATTGTGTAGTTGAGAGTCTTCCATAAATTGTGCAATGAAAAACTTGAATATGAATGAATTGTAGCATGACCTACTTCAAGAGCATGGCTTACTTCTAGTTAGTTCTCGAGAAGGATTGGACAAATTGAATATGAATGAATTGCGACATGGATTAATTCTAGTCAATTCTCAAGAAGCAGGCATAGGTTAGGATGTCTAACTAGAGCACCCAAAAACTTAGCTATATATCTAACATTAGATTTTATTGACCTTTATTTTCAAGTTATAATGGTATATGTCTTTCATGGTAGCCAAATTACAGTGGTATTGTCATACCTACCAACCATATTAGGAAGAAATGGGAAAACCTTAGACAAACAAATATATCATAATGTGTTGGGAGTGATATAATCTTCTTGCAAATGGACCCTCTTTCCAATCACATATGAGAGAAGAATCCAGTAGAAATATCAGATAGGATATAACTCTAGCATGGTTCACGATTTGTGCAAAGTTAATCTCGTAGCAAATGGACCCTCTTTCCAACCACAAATATGAGAAGAATCCAGTAGAAATATCAGGCAAGAGTATAATTCTACCACAATCCATAGGTCGTGCATGGTGGAATGATTCACTTAGGGGTTTTACCCAACTTTGAATCAATCCATATCATCAAAATTTCAATCAAAGTTTGAGATCAATGGGAACTTTAAGTTTTTGTATCATCGGATTCTAGCAACCAGAGGATGGTTTGCTACAAGATTGAATAACTAAATGTTTTTGTATTTCATGTCTATATCATTAATGTATACAATTAATGGTTAATGATTTTTGAAAGGAGGAACCTTAAACATAGCTTTCATGGATAAATTTTGGTTAACAAAAATAAAGAATTTAATATATAAAATCTTATTGATTTTTTTTTCATTTTTATATTTTTAATTGAATTTTTTAATATAGAAAAGGTATACCTACACCAAAATAAATTTAATTACATAATTAAAAAATAACAACAACATTTAAAAATTGAATTAAAATATTTATTTTACAAATAAATTAAATTAATAAAATATTTTTACAAAATTATAACAAACTTTACAAATCCATCCTTTCTTAATTGTTAAGGACAACTATAATCAATATATTACCATTATTAAAAAACCATCATATACTACAAGAAATTAACAATCACAATCATATTCATTAATGATCAACAAGAAATTGAGGACTACTCAATACCTCCAAGAAATTCACCAACAACAAAACCACTCCACACACAAATAGATTCATTGGCTCTCTAACTAACTACCAAATAATTTCTTAACCAAACATTTAAGCAAATGACCGATCAATATAGTGGGTATTGACCTCTCAATGGTTTCCCTTTCGAATAAAATTAGGTGCAACCATACACCACCAAAACTAGGGTTATAAGTAACATATAAGATCAAAGTCTAATTGGCCACGCCTTTACAAAATAATAAAATTTGGCATAGATGTGGCTAAAAAGTATTTCACGTATCAAAACATAAATGAAGGAAATCTCGCGGCCAGCTAAAGTATATACATTTATATACACAGAGAAAAGATAGCAGTTGCGTACATTTATTCTCTCAATGCATTGTATTTTGATCTCCATGGTTTGGCTTTAGAGAATAAGGCGGTGGTGATGATAGGTGAAAATAGAGGTCGCTGAGTTAAAGCACACGGGAGCAATTACTTGGGGATTTTCTATCGACCATAGCTGCGATAATAACCAGCGGTGGGAGCACGGCGCGTATTTGGCGGACCTGCATTTGTTGGAAGGTACAACCTTTAAGAGTTGTCAATTGGTAGGGTAAAGGATATAGATCAAAGGGATGGAATTTGATGGGCAAATTGTTTCATAATTTTTTGAATTTTCAATCATCTATAGAAAAGAAAACATTGAAATACAGTTTTTAAGGAAAATTAAAAATAATAATAAAAGATTTAATTTCCTTTTATATAAAAGTAAATTATATTATAACATTAATCAATTATGTCCTAGCATAGCATGACCATATAGTAAAGAAGTCTCTTAGGCTCAACACATGGAGATTAGTTGAGCGCACCTCGAGCCCATGTTTGATGACGTAACTTGGGTCTAGGTCGCCCTTCCACGCACATGATGGTTGAGCCATTACATCGCCCATAAGATTGTTCCATCAAATCAAATTCGAATTTGAGTTAGGTGGAATTATTTCATTGGATAGTAGTACTGTCAAATTGACAGTCGTTAGACTTTTGTCAAATGACCTCAAGCTTGCTATAGTTGCACTCAAATTTGAAGCGATGTTGTCATCATTGCAATAAAGCCCGCTTGAAGCATGCTCGGAGTGGGCTTTTTAAAATCATGTGCAGAGGCCTTCCAGATGGCAATGGGTGGGCCTCGAGTTCCATAGAGCAAGAGTGGTTTCCCGCTGAGCTCACATACCTGACATATTGATAACTGCAGAAGGTCATTTTCGTAGGATTGAGATCACCATTCGAACTACTTTATTTATTATTCTGCTTAGATTAAAGGCTCTCTGAGCATATTGAATATCAAAACAGAGATCGGGTATTGCATTTTCTTGATAGATTAAATCATTTTGATGTCTATCAAACTACTAAAACCCTGAATGTTAGGGTTAACCTTGATTCGGGAATGAGCGAGGATGTAAGTGGTTTTGGGCACACAATTTTTGTAGCCCGTGGTTTCTTGCTAGTTGTATTTGAATGTAAAGAACTCTATCTATAGGGTTGGATTCCTCCATTCTATGGTGCCAAAATGAGCAGGAGAGATGTTCTTGGCGGCCTTGGCCTAGTTTGGCCAGGGACCAATAATAGATCTATTATTGATGGCTAGTTTTTGTGTGTAGCTATTGTTGATTGCTTGTGTTTATATTTATTTTTCTCTGGCATGTTTTATTGCTGACATTGACACTAATCATTGAGAACACAATCTTCATTGCATCTATTTATGTTTGACCATAAATTGTTGTTACCATTGAGGATCAAACCCTGATTTTTGAACACCATTGTTGTACTCAAGCATATGCTTACTAAAAAGGGAATAAAAGACATAAAGCTAAACCAACAAGTGAAATTAGCTGCAAAGCTGACAAATAGTTTAATTTAATAATTTAGAGATGTTTTAATTTAATAGTTGTACATAATTCAAAGTTAAAGCTCAAATTTGACATAAAATAATTGGATAATAAATAATAAGTGGGTAAGAAAATGCCATTGTTATTTGGAAATATCAAATTTATATTAAATAGTAAATACTTAATGTTGGAAATATTAATGTTGGAAATATTAAATGTATAGTAATTTTTCTAAATTTTACAAAATTTGAATTACCAACCAAAAACATGCATGTGTCATCACTCACCACAATCTTACACAAGTAAAAAATATGCATGTGTGACCACTCACCACTTATATATTAGTTTAGTGTAAAAATATCATGGAAATTGCATAATTCTTAGCATAAAAACATGTGTTTAAACATAAAAATGATTGAATTAATAAATGTTGCTTGTTGTCTCGACCATGCGTTTTATCTTTGTTGCTTATCCTTGGGGTCGGTGACTCAGCGACGATGGTAAGCAACGGTTATTATGGTGCGGCTTTATCGATCTGTGCTATTTAATGTATGTTATTGGACAACAAATCGAAATCTGGATTGGACGTAGAAGTTCTGCTACTTTTTATCGAGATGATTAATTATGTCAGTAATATTAATGATTTAAGACAATTGTGTATTTTAGAAAATTTTGGTTTTTATTTTTTATTTTTTATTTTTTATTAAATAATAATAATAATCTATTTTTAAGATCACTGTTAAGTGAGACACTAATTTGAGGAGCTATATAAACGATAACTAAAATGCTCTTGACTGGCCAACAGAGCAAGTCTGGTCAAAATAGCAATTTAGAGTGCTCAGATCACAATTTCGGCTATCTGGGTAGTTTAAAATTGGGTAATTAGTCTAGAACAAGCAATCCCAATCCCAAAATTGAAAGATAGCAATTTCCAGCAATAATTTTAACCGTTTTTTCTCCCAAAACCGTCGGAAAAGCGGGGCGTTTTGGTTGTCTTTTATCCTATGCGCCAATTTGACGTATGAGCTCTCCTTGTTTGTGGGACAAGGGACCCCCCTCTGTGCAGTGATTTAACTAATCAAGTCTATAAAGATGTACATACCCTACTCCCTCCGGATTTGAACCTATGACCTCCTAGGAGAGAGCACATGTTTTGTATTTTAATCCAAGGGAAATTTGTCATTTTGAATGTATTCTCCAATTAAAAAATAAAAATTTAGATTTAAAAAAATTACAAAATATTTTTAAATTTTATAAAAAAAATTCATAACTTAAAAACTAATGAAAATTTTAACATGCTATACCAAAGTATACAAATATGGAAAGCAGGTTAACAACCATATTTGAAGAATGAAGATAATTATAAGGTTGTCAATCAAAAAAGTATTATTTGAGAAGAAGAACATTGTATGTCCAAAAGAGTTTGAATGAAGAATTATGTTCTCCATTAAAGGATAATTTAAGAAGAAAATAAGAATACTAGGCTTTCCTTATCAAGGGTGGTAGCTACACATGAAGCTCCTTCAAGAGGAATGAAGAGACTTCACAAATTCAACACCTCTCTGATTTTAATAAGAAATTAGTACCTCTACAAATATGGACATCCATAGTTTTGATTTATAGTTAGTCATTGTGAACCCTTACTGAGGGAGGTGGCATAAGGTTAAATAGGGGAAAAAACAAGATTAAGATTATTTTTCAAAGGGACATAAATCAAATATATATTTACATATAAAATATTACTCTACTACACCATGCACCTAACAAGTGTAATTTCCATTGAATATATGAATAGAAATGATGTTATTTTCTTTGGGAAAAGTTGATATGATTAAAAATTAAAAGTAATTTATATTAATAGAAAAGTACCATTCATTAAACATCTCTTTACATGTGGAGTGTTATTCGCAATGTTAACTTCTTCTTTTTTAGCAATGGGAATCTGTAATTGGCTAGGATTACCTAGCGGAGGCACATGTTCAAATGCGATTGGCTGCCACTACAACCCATCCAATAACCTTCAATCTAGATATATTAATAACTAGTGACTTAGAAAGGATCGAAATGTTTGGAGACACACCCAATATGGGGTCCAGTTGAAGGCGAGGGCGCAAACCCTTCTAGCCTTATCACAATGAACCAATGTCTCATTGGGGATTGAACTAGAGTGTGATACTTACCTCCTCACTATTCCAAGTATTGCCCCTCAAGATGTTAACTTTCTATCAAACACCTTGAATTGACACATGGGGTAAATAATATTATGATATTTCCAAAATGTTAAATAATTTGAAATTGCCAAAATTCCACCCAATTATTTTTTACTTGTTGGGTACTTGCTTTTGTGTGTGTGTTATTATAATTACTTAATGTTTTTTCCTTGTATGTTGGGATCCTCCCAGGGGTTTAATGCAAGGGATGATGGGTCCATTATGTTTCTTATTCAATGTAAGAGGGACTATTTGTTATGCATAAATATGACCCAATGGTTAGTGTATTGTGACCTCATTAAAGAAGGCCCACTAAGTATTCAAGATGTGGTTATGATTGGTGGATAAACTCCAATACATGTTCCATAAGGAGAATTTCATCCTTATTTATAGCTAACTAGATAAATTTAATCATAGCCACCTTCTAACTACCTAAACTTGTTTATTGAGACCATAATACATTTATTCCATGTTAATTAACTAATAAACATTATTTAATCATAACAAATATAGTGCACCTAGTCCATCTTACAATGAATGACAACCATACGCTGGGTATTTCGGGCTCTTTGGGGGTGGAATGGTTTGATTACATTATTGGGCTTCAAAGAATTAATCTCCAGCTTTGTGAGAAACCTGATAGTGTGGTTTGGTCATGGAACACTGAGATGGGAGTGGTTACAGCTCAGTTGGAATATGATTTTCTTATCTCATCGGATGCTCCTATTCTTCATAGATGGTACAATTTGGTGTGGTCACTAAACATTCCTCTCAAGTTGAAATGTTTAATTTGGCTAGTGCTTGATAACCGGATCCTTACCTGGGATAATCTCTTGAAAAGGGGCGGATGTGGTCCGAATAGATGTGCTCTATGTGGTAGTGGGGAAGAATCGGTCAATCACCTATTCTTCACTTGTCCGTTCTCCCAGGCCATTTGGCAGGATTGTTGTTCTTGGGTGGGTGTTTCCTGCAGTTGGTCACAGCTTTCCTTTGCGGAAAATCACAGTGAATGGTCATCTGCGCGGAGGTCTGTGTTAACTATGTCTGTTTTTGTGTCCTGGGGCATTTGGAAAGCCCGTAATCGTTTAATATTTGAAGGGTTGTCTTCTTAGCGCTACTGGCTTGGTAGCTGCATTATAGCATCATTCTTTGAAGTGGTTGGGTCATCCAAGCCAACTTGGTTGGCCCCACGCTTATCTCCACCGGATGAGGAGTCTTGGTCCTGGGGTGCTTTTGATGGGGCCTCACAACGGGGCTTGTAGGTTTGTGGTGCAGGGGCGGTTATACACCTTGCTGCCAATCATTGTATCAAAACTTGGTTGAATTGTGGTATGGGGTCAAATCCTCGCAGTGAGCTCATTGCACTTTGGCTTATTTTGTTTATTGCAAAGAGTCGGAACATCCCTCTGTTACATATTCTTGGAGACTGCCGTGTGATCATTGGATGGGCTCAGGGTGTAAATTCACTCAAGGTGCTCCAACTCGACTGCTGGCTCCATGATTCGCGTAGGCTGATCAATTTTTTTGGGCAGATATCATTTGCTCATATTTTTCGAGAATTCAATTCTCTAGCGCATGATCTCTCCAAGCGGGCTCTATCTTTTCCTGAAGGCACCATATATTTGGAGGAATGGTGTGATGGCATCCTTGTTGATCACTCCTCTGAGGCTTTTATATGCTGTTGAGTTTGGCTCGTTTTGTTACTTGATCTTGGTTTCTATCTCCATGCAGGGTTCTAGTTCCTATACAACTTTTGGTTTTTGGGGACCTTCGGGTTCTTTTTTGTACCTTTTGCGGCCTATGTGGGGAGCCCTTGATTTCTTTGGAGTTTTTGTCCAGTGTTGGATATGTTCTATATTTTGGTCCGTTTGTTCCTATGTTTCGGTGACTTTGTTTATTGTCCTGTGTGGACTTCTATGTTTACTTCTGGGTGTGTTGTTATGTATTTCATGCTTCTCTTGACAGCTGTTGATTCTGTCGATTCTGGAACATTGTATCTCACTATACTATTTTTAATATAAATGATATGACTTTTTTCTTGTGAAAAAAAAAAACAATTATACTACACTATTATTATGGGACTAAGTTAAAAACATAAGTAAATCAAGCTAAAACATTGCTTTCTCGAAAAGAGTTGAATTAATCAGATTTTTAACTCAAGGAAATAGCTTAAATTTAAATTTAAATCTTTAAGCTCCATACGCAAGATCCTCTATTTCATGTATTTTGTTGGAGATGAAGTTAGACTATCGATTTTATGGTTGATTATTATTAATAATTAATTGATTAGATATTAATTACTAATCTCCACACTAGTATTACCTCTCTTTTTTTTATGGCAATTTTTTTTTAAAACCAGCCAAAATATATTATAGCCATATTTGTCCAAACAATATCATGATAAGAATGATATGAGTTCAACTCTGTGCAGAAATATGTAGACAATGAATCATTATGGTGTCCATATCACACTTTACATGTCTCCGTCGACAACATCATGATCTTCAACAGACATTGACCGCTACGGTCTAATAAATTGTTAGAAACAAAAAAAACATACGAGTCAAAGTTCCGTCGCACACCCAATTCTAGCCGTTGATCTTCCTAAAACAACAGTTCCGAACCGTGGATGTCAAATCAAATAAATAGAGTAGAAAAATGATTATTGGAATCCACAAAAGCGTCGACAGCATATCAACGCATATCATTTTTAGAGGCCATATATATTTGTCTGCTAGGTACAGTCATCAAACGCCCAAACAAACAAACATGACAGTGTGTAGGCCAGCCGCGGGTCCCGTTCTCTTTTTTTTGTCAATATCTTGAGTAAATAAATAAAAAATTGGGTTATATTTTGGTTGAATATTGTCCAAAATCTGGGTAAATTTTTAGAAGAATGGTTAAAATTGCAGATAGACAAAAATGATTAATATGGTATTATTTAGATGTTATAAAGATATAAAAATATTAAAATTTGACACAAAAATTATTTATATAATTAAGAATCAAATTTTAGTGATGTGAAAAAAATATATATTACTTCACCAAAAACAAAACAAAAAAACATTTATATAATTAAAATAAATTTTAGTGATTTGAAAGAAAAAAAAAATATTTTCACCAAAAAAAAATAATAGTAAAAAATAAAAAATATAATTAGATAATAATATGAAAGATAAAAGTTAGCCAGAGAATCATAAACTAAGCTATATAATTTTATATAATTGGTTGGAATTCCCCCTTAACATGGATGGGAATTGTGGATGTCTAGTTAGAAGACATCAATTGTAATTTGTGACTTTTATAGTTCCAACTTTCACTCATTCACTTGTCAGGAATTTTGTAGCGTTTGGTCAACTTGTCTATTGCATGCCATTTTGGACGCATGGAAGCCTCGAGCTCTGTCCACTGTGTGCTAGCGAGGTTGAGAACGTGGACAGTGGGAGTTCCCATAGCTGAACTATTGACCATGTTGATGCAGTAACGTCATTGGGCATGCTCTCCACTCTTCTCCATGCACATTATGATGCAATACCTGTGGTCTTGTAGTTGTAATTGTAGGTAGCACATTAATGGTCTTCATGTTAAATACTAAATTTCTTACCAAGGTCAATTCGTCGAATTGCGGATTGGTACAAAACACACAAGAAAATTGATTAAAACCTCAAAGATTTCATTCCTAGAGTCTTCAGCTCTTAATTGCTCAGGTCTAGAACTTTCTCTCCAAACTTCCAATCCCTCCATTAGCAATTTTGCAAACTTAGTTTGTGGTTCTGGTTCTATTTAAAGGTCAGATTGCGAAGACTCAGATGCCCAACGAGTTGCAACTTTGCAAGGATCCAGTTCATGATGCGCATGGTATGTGCTCAGGATTGATGCCATTGCCTTGCCCCTCCATTCTGTCTACATACCTATAGTCTATCGTGACAATTGACAAGCGTTCAACAACAACAAAATTTGATGCCCTGGTGAATCAGTGTCCAATGATGCTACATTGCTACACTTACATCTCTCAAGCTTGGATGGTTGCACTCATTCTAGTTTGAATTTCACAGGAACCACTTTGAACACTAACACATTTTTTAAATTTTTTAAGTTTATGCAATAATTTATTATGTTACAAGAGAAAATAAACTTGATTGCTACCTTGACTTGGCTTTATTATCGATTAGTGAATTATGTATTTTATTCTTCTGTTAGTTGTGAAGGGTTTAGTTAATTTATACTTATCAATCGAAGTACAATTATTTATATTGTCCTTTATCTTTGAAGGGATCAAAAAATATATGGCCTTCAAATTAAAATTAAGACCCACCCTTCAAATTTGATCACGGGTCATGAACATAAACATTGCTCTTTTCACGATATTTATTTTTGTTTTTTAAATTATGAATAATGTAGTGAAAATAGTTATATTCAATCAAATTAATATTAATAAGGGAAATAGCTCTAAAGTAGCTAGTCTTTTTTTTTCCAGGGGTGGTTCATTGATTTTTTTCAAGGGCTACATCCATTGAGAAATATGCCAACACTTGCTATTATGGAGAATCAAGGTATGGCCAGAGTCACATGTATAGTCAAATCATTATATAGTCAATACATAGGGGTGGAAAGGGTTTGCCATCTTTTTGAGTCTATGAGCATTGAGGATGAAAATCACTTTTTCTTAGAGTGCTCTACTTACACCCACATTATATCTAAGTTTCATAGTATTTGCTATAATACAAACCTTTCTAACCTCCTAACTTGCCAAAACTATAGTGAGCTCAGAAAGCTTCTGGCCAAGCTTTTTGGTTTCAGTGTCCATCTATTTTTGTCAATATGGAGTATTTCAAAAATCAAGTTTAAAAGGGTTGTAACATTATTATACTTTTAAAAATATAAAACTGTTACATAATTAGAGTTTTTGTTGGAGAGGCTCCTTCTACAACTTAATATGAGGGAGAAGTGTAATTCCTTGCTCAACATGGAGTTGACACATAGCATTTTAATAACATAATATAATGTGAAGTAAAAAACTATTTTACCCAAAATGTAAAAGTGTAGTTGACACATGGCACTTTAATAAAATAATAAATTATTAAGTAAATAAGTATTTTAACTATTAACCTGAAATTGAAAATCAAAGAGATATATTTTAATTAATTAAAACTGAAAAACATTAATGATAATTTTGCTATGGGATATGGGAGTTGAGTCATCATCAAACCATGATTTACATATGAAATATTTCAGTACACACCAAATATTTATATATTAAACCAATATAGATCCGTCTTTAACTTTGAATTTGATCTCTATAAACACATGGTAGACACAAAGTTAGTATGGATCTATACTAGTTTAAAAAATTGTCTCTTTCTTTTATTTAAAAATATTACTATATAAAGAAAGATTGACAAAGCGGTTGGATGTACGGGTTCAATTACTAGGTTTGTTGGGGTCAAATTCCTCCACCTGGGTAGCAGATTCTTTGGTATAAGCACTGACAAAGTGGAGCTCCTTAACTTTCTTCAAGTAGAATTTTTTTTTTTAATTTAAATCAATTTAACTTATATAACATTTTAATTATATCATAGAAATTAAACGGTCCAAGCTTTGTCATCTCAAAATAATCTCTTTTTGAAATAAATTGTTTTTTCTTTATTGTTCATATTCATTATCTCCCATATGTGATACAGATATAAGTACCATCACTTCTATTTAATTTAATCAAATCAACCTTTTTTTTGATTAAAAAAGATAAAAATTAAGTAGAAGTGTCATCTCAAAATGATAACTCTTCCAAAGGCAGTGTAATTTACGATGCATTATACAATGATAATCATGAAGTAAAAGGAATAGGAGCTGTGCTTTGACGATCTGTAGAAGTATAAATATAGTGGCAATGATCAGGTCTCTGCAGCAACAGTTTCAGGGTATTTAGTTTTTGCATTTCTTTCGTGCTGAGAATGGGTTGGTAGACTTTCTCTCAAAGCCCGCTTTGTGTTTGGTGGAGAGTACTTTGTTTTTTGAATTTTGATCAGATGATATTTTTCGGGAAGCCAACAGCTTTATCATGTATTGATTCTTGGTTTTCTTTTTGTTTGGTTGGGTTGTGGTTTGCCCTGTATATTTTGATCCTTCATGCTATGTTTTGCGCTATTTTCTTTCCTCTTGGTTGGGTGGGGGAAGCCATTTTTTGTATGTGATATGTGCTTATATGGTTGGGCAGTAAACTCTTCTTTGTAGCTAGAGACAACTTTTTTCTTCTATGGTGCTATGGTTCTTTGCTCATGGGTTTGGGTGTTCTCTCTAGTCTGATGGGACGGCTACATTTTGTATTTTCTATTATATACTTGTCAATACAATATAGCTATTTTTGTGATTGAAAAAAAAATAATGATATTGATTACATTGGATTAAAAGTAAAATTTAAATAGATTTGAAACATTTTAAAGTGTAGTATTTTGAAAATTTTATATTATTATTTAATAAATATTTTCAATTATTATTTTTTTTATTAAAAGAAAAAGATACAAAATAAATTTAAGAAATGATTTTGGAATTAAATTCATGGTCGGAGTTTTAATATGTTCAATGTCTCGACCAAATTTGTCCAGCTTATACTTGGTTTTATTCCATTTATATTGTAAATTTGATTTTATTCATTTTTATTAATATAAAGTTTTGTTAAAAAAATAAATAATTTTGATGGAGTTTAATTATCCCATAATGCACTACTAAATAAATGATAGTGGAGGCATACATTATTTAATCCTGTAACATTAAATGTCCATAAGTATGGACATTGTCATTCAACATTAAATGTTGAAAAATGTATATATATTGTTTAAATATATAAACTCCAAAGTAATAACAAATAAATAAATTTAACAATATCTTATTTTCATATTATTATTAATTTTTTTTAATTATAAATAAAATTAAATTAAATATAAAAAAGTTATATTTTATATATTAATTAAAAATATTTAAAATTAATATTCCAAAATTTTTATATTAAATTTTAAAAATTAATAATAAATAAATAAAAACTTGATATATTCCCAAAAAAACTATTGAATTAGTCACGTAAAAAATGTGTATAATATATGTGAGCGAGTATATACAATATTATAGTGAAATTACTTTTAAATAATCACTAACTTTATGTTGGAATAATAATAAAACATTTAAATTTGATTCTTAAATTCAATAAGAAGAACAAGTTGTAAGATACTAATTATTAGTGTGTAATGAGCTTTAATTTTATTTTATTTAATAAATATTTTTTTAATTTAAATTAATTATATATTTAATTATAATTTATTGAAATATAATTATAATTTAATTTTGTATTTTAAATTTTAAATATAAATATTATTGGAATTATTTTAATTGTTTAATAATTTGAGGAAATGTTTATATTTCATAAAAATATTTATTTTTATAAATCCAAAATTAAAATTAATCTAAACTTGTTTATTATTTTAAAAATATATATACAAAACTACTTTTTTTTGTTTACTAAATTTAAATTTGTTTATTATTTAAAAAAGATGATATGCAAAACTTTTTTTGTTTACCTTAATAAATTCAGAATTAAAATGAATTTAAATTGGTTTTAGTTTTAAAATTTTTAAGCAAATTTATTTTTTCAAATGTGTGTAAATAATTTTTTTTTAGCAAAATAGTTAATGTTGTTCTTAGATATATAGATAGATTTTAAAGTATTTTATTTAGAGTATGATAATTTATTTATAATCAATCAATTAATATTATCAATAATATAAGAGTACAACAATTTTAAATTACAAACCCAAATAATTATCGATATAATTACAATTTCATATTTAAAATATGATACTTTTAATTATAAATTCAATCAATGGTAAAAGTAACAACCATGTAAATAATAATATGTCAATATATATTTATAAAGATATATGAACAAATGGTATTAATATATTAATTTTTTTTTTAAATATAATCTATTATATATTAATATGAATTAAGATTTTTATACTTGATTAATTTTTATAGCTTTCACTGATAGGAGGTTTTGTAAGAGGTACAATTATCAAGAGAAGATCCAGTTAATTATGTTATTTGTGGTGAAAGATTGTTATGTAATACTTATTATGTTATTTGTAGTGTAAGATTGCTACGTAATAATTATGATAAGTATCTTCTTTGTTGATAGCTATATTACGAGGATAATGTTTTTAATGTTTTGTAAGTTTGTTTTTTTTTGGTGAAAAAATATTATGTATAATCATAACAATGTTTTTTTTAATTTTATGTTATTTGTAGTGCAAGATTGCTACGTAATAATTATTATAAGTATCTTCTTTGTTGATAACTATATTATGAGGATAATGTTTTTAATGTTTTGTAAGTATGTTTTTTTTGTGGTGAAAAAATGTTATGTATAATCATAACGATGCTTTTTTTAATTTTATGTTATTTGTAGTGCAAGATTGCTACGTAATAATTATTATAAGTATCTTTTTTGTTGATAGCTATATTATGAAGATAATGTTTTTAATGTTTCGTAAGTATGTTTTTTGGTGAAAAAATGTTATGTGTAATCATAACAATGCTTTTTCTAATTTTTTGCAAATATATTTTTTGTAATTAAAAATTAGTAAGTATTTATTCTCATAATAAAATATATAAAATTAAAATAATTGTCTCTTTAAAATAATTATATGATTTATGTATTCCTTTAATAAGCAATATTTCAAGGAATGAATTGCTACCAAATACCAACCATAATGCACCAAAGATACCAAAATATCCAATTTAAGGTCGAGGCTAGTAATAAAACAAAACTCCTTGGAAGTTATTTCCACAAACTATGATAGCGTTAAGGCATGTACAATTAAAAATTGTCTAATGATTATATGTGCAATGTAAGTTTTTTTTTTTTTTTAATTTAATAATTATTAAAATAATATGTAAAGTAGAAATAAAATAGAAAAACTATGATAGAGTTAAGGTATGTACAATTAAAAAAATTGTCTAAGGATTAATGTACATTGTAAGCTTTTTCTTTAATGTAGTAATTATTAAAATAATATGTAAAGTATAAATAAAATAGAAAAGTGGATAATGATCACATTGTATGTTGTTTGAGTCCAAAGGTTTGAGTCTAATTTTCATAAATATATATTTTTAAAAACAATTGTTATATAAAAATCATTGCAATCAGGTAAATCTAAGTTCAAATTTTGTAAGTATGATTTTTGTGAAAAAAATACTAAAATGATAGCAATAAGGTATGTAAAATAACTAAAACATTTTTTACATAAAATAAAATAACTAAAAAATTGTTTATATATATATATAATAATGGCCATAAAATATCAATACTCTAATGTTTTGAAAGTATATTATTTTTTTCCCCACTGCAGGTGATGGCAAGCACCAACCCCGAGAATGCTCCCATTGCTGTTAGCCATGAGGCTCGACACGTGACCACTCAACTGACCCATGTGTCCACACGTCCACCTAGCCCCTGCATCCTCCCACCTGGCATGCCCACGCGCCATCCTAGCCATCCCACAACCCATGAATACCACACGTCCACCCACCTTGATCACGCGTGTGATGCACCCAACTAAGGGTGGCTTGTTATTTCCCAGCCCCTCTGACTCGCTCCACTCTCTGGTTTGGGATTTTGGCCATTATCATCCCCCGGACAGGGCGTGAAGCAATTTGATGGTTCCCGCATGCGTGAACACCAGTATTTGTACTTCACCTCTAGCCCGAGTTAAGGTCATAATGGATTTGGATGCCCGTGTTAATGTCATAATGGACAGGGATGCTCATAGAGGTATTCATCGGCACTGCAGCAAGAGAAGGTTACATGGTTTGCAAAGCCTGTAGGGTAAACAAAGCCGGGAGCTTGCTGGTCGTATCATCCTCTGCAACATTACTTTAGTTTGGGGAGGCTCCTCCTCCAGCCTGCAATTCGCCCTCGTTCCAATGCCGCTTGGGAAGAGACAGCATGTCCAAAGGAATGCTAAGGCGACCGACCACTCGTCTGGAGTGCCAGTTAGAGCCATGAGAGGGGTAGTCGGGAAGGCTCGTAGATTCAAACATGAGATTCCGCTGAAATCCCAAGCAGAAATCCAAGACGCCGAGGAGGATGCACAGGTCACCAGAGGTTGTTTGTCACACACTGAAATAAAAGCAGAATTTGAGGCCTTAATCCCGGACCTCAGGAATACGAGAGGCAGAACTACACTATATCAGAAAACTTTAGATTACCATTGGAAATAGAAATTTGTTCTGGGGAAGGCTCTAGCAGAAAGAGGGGAATCCCATGGAGAAATTATCCTTCAGCAGGACAAGATGGTCCTACTCCTCCAACAAATCATTCGGAACCAGAAACAAATTGTTGAGCGTATGGGCATCGAGCTCTCTGGTTGCCATGTTTGCAAGACGGGTTAGATCAACAATCTGGTTTCAGATGTTGTTTTTATTTGTTTTCTAGTCAGCATCTTAGACTTTACTTTGGTTTTTAGGATTTCAGTTTATTTGAAGGATTGGTCTCAAAACTCGTATTTACAATATTAGATCTAATTTTGGGTCTGCTTTCTCTTTTCAGGAAGGCTCTTTAAACTTCGGTAATTTTGGTTTGAGTCTATTTTCTCTTTTCGAGAAGGCCCTAGAAACTTCTGTCAATTTTAATAAATGAAATATAACAATCCATACTAACTTAAAATATATATATAAAATTTTAAAAGATTGCAAATCATTTCTATGTGATAACTATTATTACAATAACATATAGAAAATAAAAATAAATAAAAAATTACCCTAAAATATATAGGGTAATAAATAAATTCTATAAAAAAACTTCAACCAAGCCGCTTGTGTAAATGGTCGAAGGCCCAAGTCTTATGTGTGTTGGACATTGTAGTCCCAAAACATAGATACATATAATAAAAAGGTCGTAGGCTCATGTCGAATGTGCATTGGAGGTAAAAAAAACGAACATCATTTTTTCAAAACAAGTACTCACTCCTTGTATCAGAGTAGCAACTTATGAAAAAAATTAAAATATATATATAAAGGACTGGAAATTTCATTGACCTTTTCTTTATATAAAATTAAAAATATATTCACAATGAAACGCTCACAATGGGTTCTCAAATATATTTTATTATATTAAAAAATACTAAAATGTTCCTCACATAAATATTATTATCACACATTAAATATTATTATAAAACATTATATTATATCAAGTATTAGTGTACATCATATTTATTATGTTTCCGAAGGGCATCATATATATATCGTGGAGTATCTGTTAATTTGGGTTTATAGACTAATTTTTTTTTCAAGCTATAGTTTGAATATAGTGTTAAATATATTATATTAAATTTAATTATTAAAAATATATTTTTTTCAATTTTAATTGGCTGCAAAACACTGATGTCATCCTGGTTTTTCCCTTCCCAGGAGGTGGCGGCAAGATGACATCATGTTCTGAGCATGACCACCTTAAGCACTTGCCCGAGGTGCATCAATTATTCTTGTTTTGCTTTGCATTTTCCAGATTTCAATGGTTTGATGTTTTACTGCATTTGCATTTAATGGCTGTAAATAAATTTCTCCATCGACAGCTTTGTTCTTACCACCTGTTGTTGCATTCGATGCGCGGAGAGCGTGCCAAGCTGAATTTCATCCATCCTTGGCATTCACTCCAAGTTGACAGTGGTACCCAGCAAGGCCATTGCACCTGCGAACTTTTATCCCCTCTATATTGTTGATCATATGATGCAGCTCCGTAAATGGCCTGACAGTGTGACGATTTACCTCCATAAACCCTAAACTCCCTTGAAAGAGGCCTACCATTTCCTCTCTTCGACCATTTCTGCATCTCATTAGGTTATTTATAGACACCAAAGAAGGTTTCAGGAATACAAGTCTTCCCGTGCATTGAAATGGCTCAATTTTTGGTTATTTCCATATGATGTCGACCCTGCAAACTCTAGTTGTTGGTACCCACAAGGCATACACTTTCGACTGGCCAATGCTGCTGCTGCAAGTGAGTATATTTCAATTGGACTTTGCTAGAAAATTTGATGAAGATAAAAGAAGTGGGAGTTTGAGAGCTCTATGAAAGAAAAACAAGAGAAAGAAGAAATAGAGAGGAGAGAAAATAAATTGAAGAAGAATAGAGAGGAAGAGAAGAGGAAATGAAATAGATGTTATCATGGATGTCAAGGTCTCTCTTTCCCAAGTTCTCTCAAGTTATCAGGCGGTGTGTAGAAAGTTGCAACATAGGAATGATGGAAATTGGGAAATAAAATGCATTGATGAAGCCTTAGGGTCTTGGAGGCCAAATCTGACATGACTCTTGAAAAATGGTTTGAAGTTACAGATAGACCCTCTGAGCTAAAGCTTTGTAATTGGGAAAGTCTAGGCCCAGATCCTTATATCTCTTCTCTTTTCACTATTTAAGTCAATTCTTTACACTTTTTTTCGTTACACTTTGCAAATAGTTGTTTTTTAGATTAATTACTGTTGATTGTAGAAGTTTCTGGTGTATTTTGGGATTGAATTTGTCTATTTTAGCAAAATGAAAGATTCATACATAGGGTTTGTTGTTTTCTGTGATAGGTTAGGGTTTCTCCTTTTGCAAAATAGGCCAGTGATAGAAATGAAAGATTGGCTTTGCAAGTCTAACGGATTTAGTTCAGTCAGTTATTGCAAATGGCTTTGGACATTTGGGAAAAAGAAAGATTGGCCTGCATTTCGAATTCTTTCATGTATTCTTCCACTCTTGTATACTATTTTTCAATGTGGATGCTTTATGTTTGGATGGTTTTTGCAGTTCATTGAATTTGGAGGGGGGTTGGCTATTGGGTTGAGTTAAGTTCACATGCTAGCCAATCCGAATTGTGCAACTCTGATCATGAAATCGTAGGGAGAAATCCATCGTAATGCACAGGTTCTGCATACACCCTTTTTCCATCCACCAGGCTTGAACGCAAGGCTGAATAAATGTGAAGTAACAAGATCTGCAACCAAGTATTACGAATTCACCTTTGGAAATGCATTTCACTTCTCAGAGGTTTCTAGCAATGCTAGCGATCTTGGGGATAATGACTTGTCTTATCCTGCTAAGCTTATACATTAAGATATCTTTCGGCTGGACAAGGATGAATTGAGATCAGTGGTCGAGTGGTTGGATAATCAAAAGAATAAGGAAAGGTAGCTGCCACCGCTGTTATACCTCTACGGTCCAATTTGGCAGCTGTTAATGCCGATGATTTTTTCACATATGATGTTATTTTTGGCAAGGAGCTAAAACCCCTTCATGTTTCTTATTATGTGGATCTGGTGCATGGGGAAGGACTTATTATGGTTGTCCCTTCTGCCGAGGGTGGCTCCAGCAGAACAATCATGGCAACCCTTCCTTACAGCCAGCCTGCCAGGGATGAATAATGTAGCGTAGGAGATATGTGATTGCGATTAAGTGCTTATCTGATCCTAGTTACTTGGTTATAATAGCTGTAGCGTCAAAATTTCTCTTGTCCCTTCTAGCTCAGTGTCATTCATTAGTCGCAATTGGTATGAAAAAGTTAATGAAATTTTTGTTTTGTCTTTAAATTGACCAGCCATTAAAAATAGAACATGACATTATTTGTGAATATGACCAGTTGTTTCAATGTGTTAGTTGGATATTACACAAACTTATAACTTTGACATTAAAAATTTGTGTCCTAGCTCGAGATTTGTTACGTGGAAATTTGAAAATATAGATATATTGATGTAAGCTCTACAATGGTAGCTGCAAGTTCCCCTGTTCCTATCCGCCCTAACACTTGGGCTATGGGGTGTATGCTAAATCGTTGCGCAATCTCAAAAACTCTAAAAATCATGAAGAAAATCCATGATAAGATCCCGAGACTATTGAGAAGTGGAGAAACACTCTTTTCCAGGCTGCACAAAGAAGCGAGTTTGAGCTTGACACCTGTAACGGGTAATAATTCATGGGAAGCAATCATTTGTTCTTTTAACATGTCTCTTGCTACCTGTGTTTCATAAATAAGTTGTTTTCAGCTGAATATTGTGCAAATAAGTTTTTTTGAGCTTGAGATCTATTACAGTGAAAATTCTTTTTCAATGGCCTTTTATTTGTATCTTTTAATATTAAAGTATTAGTTTTTTTTTATGGATTTCATGCTATCAATTGTCTAAGTGGAATCCCCTTTGTAAATTAAAAACACTAGACATAATAGTTAGACTCGAATAAGCATTTAAATACATAATAAATTTTCTTTTTAAAACATCTTTCTCATTGATTTGATTTATATTTCCCTAAATAATCATGGATGAGAGGAGCTTGTCCATAAGATCGGGAAACTGGGGAAACTGGTGCAGAAAATGGTTAAGAAAACATCGTTGGATGTGGCCACATATCCTACTGGCTTGAGAGAAAAAATAAAAGAAAATGGTTAAGAAAACATCGTTGGATGTGGCCACATATCTTACTGTCTTGAGAGAAAAAATAGAAAATCTTGAGAAGAGTATCTTAAAGGAGAAACATAGAGGAAAAAATCACGTTGCAGGGATCGTGGATCTCAATGGAATAGGAAAAACAACACTGGCCAAAGATTTTTTCAACTGTAGGAAATCAAATTAGGATGCATCCGGCTTCTTTGATTTCATGAAAAGTACACAGTAGATGGGATTCAGTTTGGCCCTCATAACATCGGTTGGTTAGCCTAGACCTATGGTTGAGTCGATCAAGCCCCTCCAGTCCAAAGAAGTCACAAGTGTGCCTCGTGTAATTTACGTATTGCTATAGTAAACCTTGGTAATGTATCAAATGGAAGAGGTTCGGTTCAACATGGGGTGTGAGTACGTTAAATGGTTCAAGTGACTGAGTGAAAGAGTTCAAAAGGTGAATCCGATTTGAGATGTGAAAAAGGTAATCATAAAGCTTCGTGTTACATCAAAACCCTAATTATATTCACAAGATAACCCTAATTATATTCACAAGATAATTTAATGAATGGGTATTTCCCTTTTATCTAAGTGAGACGTGTAAAATTTGAGCAACGCCTGAATGAAGGAGTGACAGCATCCCAATGTCACGCACCATATGATAACATATTGATAAGACGTGACGGTAACCTGATCCATAATTCTCATGTTTTTTTAATGAATATCTCACCCCATCCAACGCTATCATATCAAAAATACTTTAAGATTAAATTGTAGAAGATCCCAGTGTGTAGCCATGCTTTCTTTATACGTCAAGTATTAGGTTGGAAAACGCTCATCTCTAGACCCACTGCAATTAAATTGTTTTCCTTTTTTCCATGCTATTGTCATATTAAATTATTTTTTTAATACCTTTCATCTAATATCGTGCAATTAAATTGTTTTCCTTTTTTACATGTTTTCCTTTTTTCCATGCTATTGTCATATTAAATTATTTTTTTAATACATTTTATCTAATATAATTATTTTTTTAATACATTTCATCTAATATCTTGCAATTAAATTGTTTTCCTTTTTTACATGCCATTTTCATATCGGTTTTTATACCTTTTATCTAATATCTTGTCACGTAATGTGTTTCATAGGCTTCCTCCATCAAGTTGATTTTGTTATATATGTAAGCTACTGCCACAAATATGTAGCCTATTGCAAGGTTGTTCTATCATTTTGATATTTTTGTTTTCCAAGAATATTGTAGCTAGCCCATCCTAATATCCAGTATGAACGCTCTCATCCTCACGACAATCAATAGATGAGATTCTATCATAAGAACCCGCTCTGTGGAATTCATCTGCTAATTAAAAAGAATCACTATTATACTACTTTTAAAAAAAACACTTCAAGTAACCTTTTTTTTAAAACTCGGTTCCAAAGATACCTATGTTTCCATACTTGAACCCTCAGTAATTGGTGCAATTTCAAAACCCACCATTACATTAGGTTGTTTAAATTTAGTACAAACAGATGTTAACATCAAAGTTGCATATTCACCAAATAAAATATAAATCTATATCTTTTATCTTTCTCAAACATTTCATTCATCCTCGATCGTTGGATACGAAAACTATACAAACATGAATTCCATTAAGAGAACAAGCAGGTGTCTACATGTTGAGTTTCACATGGCCAGTAAGTGAAGGTTTTTGAGCAGATCCATCTCTAGAGATGACTTGAATATCCATCCTCATTTCAATCATCTTAGTTCTTACTCGTCATAGGATAAACATGCTTTCCAAAGCTCTCAATTCTTCGAGGTACTGTGAGAAAGGATAAGCACACACTCGAAGGCATTCAATTCTTCAAGGTATTGTTGTGTTTTAAATTTTAATGGTTGCAGGAAGAAATAGATGCCCCTCAGTGGGTTGATTTGCTCTGGAACGAATTTTTCATAGAAGATTTATGTAATGTTTTCTTTTTCTACAAAGAGCCCTCACTGTTGAATAATTTGGTACCCAATTGTTCACCGAGTATAGCTGGTTTGACACTCTGCATCCGTAAGACTCTACCCTCTTCGGCCCTTAAGTTCTGTACATTCAATTAAATCATTTCTAATTTAAACTATAAGCATATTTAATGAGCAAAAATTTGGCTCTAATTTAAACTATAAGCATATTTAATGAGCAAAAATTTGGCTCTAATTTAAACTATAAGCATATTTTTAAAAAGTTTTATTGGTTGCAGGTAGGGTTTTCAGCTTGGTGCTTAGTTTCCAGAGCTCACCATTAATGCTCACATGTAACACTTAATGTGTTTAATTGTCACCATGAATGCTTTGACCAATATATTTAATTGGCTGCAATGTTGTTTGCAGTTGCACATACTATCAGGTTTTCTAGTTGCGATCAATTTACGAACTGCTTGTACAATTTCTCCTCAACTTCGAAAATCGATCTGGCTCTTGAACAGACATGCCTAGCTGGCGGAAATCCCGATGAATTCCAGGCCTTCGATATCATCACCCCATTTTTTTCAAGAACCTGAGTCTCAGACAAGGTCTGCTATTTTCGGACTAGGATCTCGTCCACCAGGCCTGGAATTTGACCTACAGAACGTTTTTTCACACGTAACTTGAAATTTAAAATGTAGAAGTTGATGTTTATGTATATTGATAGTTGGTCAAAAAAACTTATAGCTATCCAACTTGCCTTGTACGGAGAGATATTAAATTACATAAAAAGTGAAAATCTATTAATAGATTTTTGATTTGTTAGTAAAATTGGCTTATTGTTAAACAATTTATTTAGGTTTTATTATTATAATGGACTATCTACCCAAATCTTGTAGTAAAAAACACAGCTAGATTCAAGTAATTGAAGGAGGATTGTGTTATGACATATACCAAAAGAAAAATTGATCGTCTATGAATCTGCATAAAATGTAAAATGAAAGGCACTCTAAAAATCTAACCGTCATCAAATTTTATTTAACAGGGCTGGTAGAATTTCAAATTCCAGGCCTGGTCCACTACACTTCTACCACAAAGATGGTCAATCATTTCGCTCTCTCACAGGAAATTTTCTTTTGCAATTCAAATTTTGTGTCGAGGGTGAGTTGGATTCTAGTAAGAAACATAGGTCATGTCACAAAATCAACATTATGAAAAAGTGAAAAATGACAAGCTAAAAAATAGAGAAACATTAATATTGTAAGCTTGTATATAACTAAATCCGAATTCTAAAATAGTGATTAAATCCACGAAAATGTTATTTTAATGACCTATTTTGTAAAAAGTTACAAAATCGAGAGCATTAGAAAATTCATACGTGATTATATAAGTCTCTGGTCATTAAATAGTATTTTGTGAGAGTTGAGGTTGGATGTTGAAAGCCAACTTTGGACTGTTTCATTTTATAGGAAAGCTCGGAAAGTAAAGTCTAAACATTGGATATTTGAGAGCATAAGGTCGCACCATATTTCATCTAGTTTGACTCTGCATTATAAATATATACAGAGAGCAGAGTATAGCAGAGTATCTATTTTGTGACTGTTCCTTATCTACATTTTTTAGTTTTCATGTTTGGCCTTCTCTTTTTATTTACAAAAAAATTAATTACTCAAAAAATAGTGTTAAAATTTGTGTGGACACTTTTAGTTATATTGTAGAAGGAAAATAGAAAAAAAAACTATTAAATAATTAAAAACATAAAAAGAAATTAATTTTTTAATTATTTTGTAGATTTATTGTTTTGATATGTTTATTAATTTTTTTTAAATGGTATTTGTTGTTTTATTCCTATTTCACTTGTTGTAATGGGTATTTGATTGTCCTCTTCATAGCCATCATTCGGAACTCTTTTCTAACCCTAGCAAATTCTCCTTGTTTATCATGTGATCCACTTTCAGAATTTTCATTATATTTAGAGTATTTATTGGTCATCAATTTCATGATCATCATAATACATAGCAAATTTTTCTCCATATGGTTCAAGAACGCGACTTCACTCACCAACATATTCATCACAGTCTGTGCTTTCACGAGCTATAGGAATCATAATTCCATCATTGGAATGCTTTTTAATGGAATAGTCAGCTTCATAATCATTATCCTTCATGAGTCGTGTTCATGCTCCTTATCACTTGATTCACCAACACTTTGAGAATGTTCATAAAACTAATGAGCATCTCTACCTACATTTTCCAATATTTGATTGTCAGTGCCCAAATATTTGTACCACTGTTGCATACCTCCAATGTTCCAATTTCATTAGGCTTTTTGTGGGCTTTTCTTCTTGTGGAAGAGAGGATGTGGTTGAACTTGTCGATCATGCCAAATCAGATTTAACAGTCTTCTTCTCTGTCTTCTTTAATAGATGCTCTCTTGTTTTCAAGGTTTCCTTCTTGTTGGACTGTAGCAGGCCTAGGTTATCCAGCAATTGTTTTAGTAGTCCCATGAGCAATGCCAACAAGCCTGGGCGTTCTAGCATTTTTTTAGAATTTCCATGTCCATTGCCAGCAAGCTTGGATGGTGGAGTAATTGTTTTAGCATTGCCAACAGACTTGGAAGATCTAAACAAAGTTGTTGGAGTAATTACAAGTTTTGGTTTCTTGGCTAAAGAGGGTTTAGAAGGCATATTTTTTTATTTTTTATTTTTGGCTGAGGACTTGACCAATTTAACCTCAGACTCTACAAGATTACCAAGGGTCTTTTCCTTTGGAAAATTTTTGGAACACTGACCAACTAGAGAGGAAGGATGACCAACTAGAGTGGAAGAAGACAGATTTAGAGAATTATCACTATGAATGTTTTTAGGGGTCTTGTAGGTCTTGGGGTCTGTATATTTTGAGGGAGCCAGACTTGTTTTGTTTGAAACTATAGCACGGGTGTCCTTAGAGGCATCTGAGGACTTGAAATGTGCTTTCTATCCCTATTTACATGCATCATGACAGGAACGAGTAGATGGCCTAAGATAATGAGAGATGTATTTGGAGGCATCCTCCCTTTAGACAAGACTTTTAACCTCTTTAAAAGAACTATTAGCAATCTTTGCTACTTTATCCGCATTATTAGAAAGCTTCTGAATACCAGTTTTGGGACTTGTGAACATAGCCTTTGGGGAAGTCTTTGCAGCAATAATAGGCCTGTTCCTGTGTATTTTTATACATGTTTATATAGTAACTTTAATCCAAAATTCTTGTGAACCAATAATGTAACATTGGCATTATTTAGCTATGAACGAAAGTCCTAGGGTTCGATCCCAAATATTATTTTCTTCCTTGCTATTGATTTGCAATTTCACTTGAGCTATTGACATTGCCACCTCGTGGCTCTTGTTAAATTACCTAACGTGAAACCTCCACTTGAAAATGGGTTCACACCAACACTAGGAGGTGACGAAGGAGGTGGTTCTCCGCCAACATTTGGAATAGATGGAGCGATGTGGCCACTCCCAAAATGATGGGAGGTGTAAGAAGGCATGGTGCCCCCAAATCTGACACTAGAAATAGCATGACTACTAGACATGGTGGACGTAACAGTCAGCATAAAGCCGGGCATACCATATGAAAAGGGGATTGAGTTCGTAGGGACGGATGAAGATCCAAAACCTGGCATCCCCAAGGATGAACCATATAAGAAACCTAAAGACCATGTTCCATTGAAAGGGTTCGTGCTCGTTGTTAAATTTTGAGCATTAATTCATTATACTCTAGGATATTTGCTGAGAGAATAACATATACAGTATATCAATGCATGACAATCACAATATGACAAGCATCACAAGAATCAAAAGCATAAGAGACAAGAGACACAGAGTTTCTGTGGGGAAAACCCTAAGGTGAAAAATCCCACAACTGCCTCAGAGATAGAGAGAGCAATGGCTCAACCAAAATACAACCAAATAATACTGAGATAGTCTCCTAGCAGATGATCCTCCTCTTCCTCACTAGTGCGCCACTTCTGAGAGTGAGAGTGAGTTACTTTTTCGAGTGAGTAAAATAGAGATCTTCTATCTCTATTTATACTCATCTTTTTGCCCAGTGACCTTATGGGGCCGACTTGTCTAGTTAGATACAACCACATTATATTATATATAATTCTGGGCCGACCCCACATGGTGGTCTAATAACCCATCGGTAAGTACACACACTTGCGACACTTGTCAATCCACATGACAACACTTCCTTATAGAGGAATAACACATCTCTTATAAGGGTACAATAAATATATATAAAATACACAGATGAAATAAATTCCGAAGTTACATTTACATCAACACTCCCTCTTAACTAGGAAGGTATTTCTCGACATAGATCTGCTAGACAAGTCTTCTTCTCTAGATCATCGTCATCATCATCGTCACTGCTACTGCTATCTCAACCAATCTCTGACTCTACTCGTCATAGGAAGTTCTACAGAGCCAGTCCTTTTTCATACTGGATGTAGGCCCACCACCTGTAGGTCTTCATCATCACTGGCCATACTGTGGAATCCTCAGGACTTATTACGTGCGTCACAAAACCTCGAAAGAGCATCCCAGGCTATTACGAGCACACAGCTCTACCTATAGGATCTCCTAGGGCAACGAATTACATGTGACCTCACCACAAAGCCTCGCAAGAGCATCCCAGGCTGTTACGAGCACACAACTCTACCTATAGGATCTCCCAGGGCAACGAATTACATGTGGTCATGGCAAAATCTCGCAAGAGCATCCCAGGACTGATTACGGGCACACAGCCCAACCTATCAGATCTCCCCGGGAACCGAATTATATGCCATAGGACAAAACCTCGAAAGAGCATCTGCCAGATATCCCAGGGCACCGAATTACATGCCATAGGCAAAACCTTGAAAGACTATCTGCAGATCTCCCAGGGCACGGAATTATATGTCCTTCCAGAGCAAAACCTCGAAAGAGCATTTTCCAGATATCCTAGGGCACCGAATTACATGCCATAGGAAAAACCTCGAAAGACTATCTGCAAATCTCCCAGGGCACCGGATTACATGCTCATCTGCACAACCTGATCCACGGCCATAGAGTATCAACCTGATGTACACATGATCATCCTGATGTACACATGATCATCCTGATCATCATCACTGCAACATCCTGCTGCATGTCATCTGGAGCAACATCCTGAAGCTCGTCATCCATGATCATCCTGATCATCATCACTGCAGCATCCTGCTGCATGTCATCTGGAGCAACATCCTGAAGCTCATCATCCATGATCATCCTGATCATATAATGCATCTACCTGATGCATACCAAGTATCTACCTGATACATATCATCATACATGATCCACCTGATCATACAATGTATCCACCTGATACAAATACAAATACATGATACATATCACCATACATGATCCACCTGATCATACAATGTATCCACCTGATACATATACAGATACATGGTCCAAGCATCCAACATGATGCATATACAAAAATACATACACATGATCCAACCGATCATATCCAGCATCCAACATGATGCGTACATACATATAAATGATCCAACTGATCATATCCAGCATCCAACATGATGCGTACATACATATAAATGATCCAACTGATCATATCCAGCATCCAACATGATGCATACATATAAATGATCCAACTGATCATATCCAGCAGAAACCAGAACATCATCCTGATGCTCATCATCTAGTGCTTATATCCACAGCCATGTGAAGGATCCTTCTTCCAACATGCTTGGAATGGCTCCAGTAAATGTGTCCATCACTTCTTCCTCGAAGTGTCCTCGATCTGAAGAACGCCAAGCCTCTCTCTGAAGTACTAGAGCTTCACCCTGGCTAGTGGCTTCGTCAGCACATCTGCAATTTGCTTGTCCGTCGCAACATACAGGAGCTTCACAGCTCCTCTCTGCACCATATCCCTGATATAGTGATATTTGATCTCTATGTGTTTTGACCTGTCATGAAACACTGGGTTCTCGGATAGCTTCACACAACTCTGATTATCACAGAAGATACCAGTAGCATCCAATGGGAGATCAAATAACTCATACAGTAGCTTCCGTAGCCATATTGCCTCACAACTAGCTGAACAGGCTACAACATACTCTGCCTCAGCTGTACTCAGTGCTACGCAGGACTGCTTCCTGCTAAACCAAGAGATCACACCTGATCCCATACTGAAGCAGCACCCAGATGTGCTCTTCCTATCTGCAGCACTGCCAGCCCAATTTGAATCAACATAACCCTGCAGGTTAAACTTTTGATTCGCTTCATACTTGAGCCCATAATCCACTGTACCCTTCAGGTACCTCAGAACATGCTTTACGACAACCAGGTGAACACTCCTCGGATCCGTCAGGAACTGGCTCAATGTGTTCACAGCAAAGCAAATGTCTGGTCTCGTGTTCGTCAGGTACATCAAGGACCCAATCATCTGACGATACATAGAGACATCAACTGGCTCAGATGAAGCATCACATAGAAGCTTCAGATTCGATGCCATAGGTGTGGCCATGGCCTTGCAATCCATCATCCCAAATCTCTTCAGGATATCTACTGTATACTTCCCTTGACCAAGGAAGATCCCACCTGTACTCTGCCACACCTCCATACCTAGGAAATAGTGCATCATTCCCAAATCTTTCATATTGAATTCAGCAGCAAGCTTCCTCTTAGTATCTGCAATCAGTCTATCATCTCCTGCTACAAATAAGTCATCCACATACAGGAGTTGAATCACAGGATTCCCTTCCTCAACCTTGTAGTAAAGGTTAGAATCCGCTTTACTCTTGGTAAAGCCCAAACTAGATAGGAAACTGTCCGTCCTACCATACCAAGTTCTGGGAGCTTGTTTCAAGCCATACAACGCTTCCTTCAATTTGCACACATATGACTACTTGTCATGTATTTCGAAACCGAGTGGCTGTTCCACATATACTTCCTCTTCAACTACACCATTCAAGAAGGCAGTCTTGACATCCATCTGGTGTATTTTCCATTTCATAGCTGCAGCCAGGGAAAGTACTGATCTGATGGAAGTATACCTGGCTACAGGTGCAAAAGTTTCTTCATAATCTATTCCTTCTTTCTGAGAGAAGCCACGAGCTACGAATCTTGCTTTGTATTTTTCTATACTACCATCTGCAGCATGCTTGATTTTGTAGATCCACTTGGAAGTCACAACAGACTTCTCTTTAGGTCTTGGGACAACATCCCAAACATCATTCTTCATTATTGATTGGTATTCCTCAACCATAGCATCCTTCCATTCTTTGTTTTCCGCTGCCTCTTCATAACTGGAAGGCTCTTTGTTCATAATGTCACAGAGTAAAGCAACATAACTGGTATGTGATTTGGTTCTCTTCTTTGCTCTGTGTTCTTCTTCAAGAATGCCAAATCTCTCTGCATCTTGAATGAGCCCTCTACCCATGCAGGTTTCCTTTTGTGAGAGTTATCCTCAGGGGGTGGATCTACAGGTTCTTGCGGATCTTCAGACTCACGAACAACTTCTGGAACTGCTTCAGTCATGGTAGTGTCTTGAAATCTAGTTTCCTTAGGTTCTTCATAAACTTCGATAGGTGCCTTCCTTGATTTGATGAATGCTGAGTTTTCATCAAATGTTACATCCCTGCTGACATCAATCTTCTTGAACCCTGTAGGCCTTCGAGATTTCACTGTAACCCACAAAGATACCCTTCTTTCCTAAAGGATCTAGTTTAGTCCTCTTTTCCTTTGGGACATGAGTGTATACTGGACAACCAAATATTCTGAGATGGCTGACTTCAGGTTTCTTACCAGAAAAGACCTCTTCCGGTGTCTTGTTGTCCAATATCTTGTGGGGTGTTCTATTCTGCACATATACAGCTGTTCTAGCTGCTTCTTCCCATAGATGCATAGGTAGATCCTGGTCATGTAGCATTTCCCTTGTTGCTTCCATGATACTTCTGTTCTTCCTTTCTGCAACTCCATTCTGTTGAGGATTATAAGGAGTAGTCAACTCCCTCTTAATCCCTGAATCACTGCAAAGTTTCTTGAAGTCACTTGAGGTGAATTCTCCACCATTGTCGGATCTGAATGTTTTGATCTTCTTGTCAGTTTAGTTCTCCATCAAGGTTTTGAATTCCTTGAACTTATCAAACACCTCATCTTTGTTCTTCAAGAAGTATACCCAAGTCTTCCTGGAGAAGTCATCAATAAATGAGACATAGTAAACATACCCACTCACGGAACTGGATGACATAGGGCCACATACATCTGAGTGGATGATTTCCAGGGTGTCTTTTTCCTTGCTTTCACTGCTTAGGAAAGCCTTCTTAATGTTCTTACCTTTTGCAAACACCTTCATGTTTGGTCTTGATTTCAGGAAGACCTTCTACTACCTTGCTTACAATTGGAAGTGCTCTATAGTGCATATGAGCAAGTCTTCTATGCCAAAGTTCACTTGGCTCCATGGATTCATGCACCATGGCCTGTTCAGGTTGTCCCTTCAATTTATACAATCCTCCCTCTTGCTCTCCAATCACTACTGCATCATCTATGTTCTTTCCCTTTGGCCACGTTAGGACTTGGCCATCCACAAATGCAACCCTCATACCTTTTGCATCCAATGCAGAGATGGAGAGTAAGTTCTTCTTGAGCCCAGGTACATAAAGGACTTCTTTCATCTTCAAAGATTTTCCAGAATCTAGGTTGTAGGAGGCTTCACCACTTCCTTTGATTGGGTATTGATAATCATCCCCAAGTTTCACCTGATGGGGTGATTCATGTTCAGATAGGTTCACAAAAGATTCCTTAAACCTAGTCATGTGTTTGGAAGCCCCACTATCAATCAACCAATCATTACAACCATGGGAGATAGTTCCTGTGAGAGCAGAGATTAGAACATACTCTTCTTCACTTGATGAGTCATCATCACTATCACTTTCTTCCCTAGCCTTCTTCTTTGGGGGTTCATCATCTTCGGCAGCATGAGCATGAAACCTTCTTTTGCTACCCTTTCTTCTTACTGGAGTTGTTGTTATTATCCCTTTTGTTCTTGGGACAATTTGAAGCAAAGTGACCCATCTCATTGCATGTGAAGCATCTTAGGTCCTTCTTACTCTTTTGATAGGATCTATTGTGGCGAGAGTGCTCCTTCTTGGTTTTGCTTATTTTGGTGTGAGCTGCAAGAGCTTGATCTTCACCTCCCATCTTTTCCTCACGAGCTATAAGTCTAGCTTCTTCTTGAGAACATTATTCCCGCAATCTGTTGAAGGAGATCAACTTCTTCCTTGCACAAATTCCTTGAATGAAGGAATCCCATGACCTGGGAAGGCCATTTAGAGTGGTCATCACCACTTCACCATTCTCCACCATTTCATCCACTGCTTCTAGTTGTTCCTTGATCTGGGAGACCCTTGAGAAAAAAGATTGAATGGTTTCTCCATTCTGAAACTTTACTCCTTTCAATTGGTTCCGCAGGGTCATCTTCCAATTTATGTTCTTTCCTTCAAATAGCTTGGTCAAAGATTCAAACATCTCCTTGGGTGTCTTAAGAGAAGACACATGGGGTATGAGATGGTCTTTTATGGAATCAGCAATGATTCTCTTTGCCTTGACCAAGTTCTTCTTATGCAATACCTTGGCCTCTTCATCCTTTGGGATAGGGATGTCTTCTTTCACATATGAGTCCAACTCATTTTCTTCCAGGATTAACCCAATCCTATACTTCCAGGCTCGGAAGTTATCAGACCCTTCAAGCTTATCCTCAAGCTTGGTGTGGAGAGACATCTTTAAAGAGTACTTCAAATGGAAATAGAAAAGATTTTAGATCTTACCACTTGAGATGCTGAAAACTGGATCTGGTCCCGGATTAGGATTTGTCAGAGAAACCCTAAAAATTCAAAATGTGAATTTCAAATTTCTGAAAGGATAGAGAGATGCGCTTTGGTGAGCTGATCAGCTTGGTGCATTCAGAATTTGAAATCAGCAAAGTCTTGCCCTTCAGAATTGCCTTTTTGTCCTCCCGGGTTCACTAGGGAGAGCCCCGAATTAGGGTTTGAGTTTCCTGGAGATCTACCCAGCCAAAAATATCGATCCAAAGCTCTAACCTTTCATTTTTGCAAGGAGTTTCCAGCCATGTCTTCAGATTCTAGAAATTCCTATTTTTGTGGAAACCCTAATTTTTAGGGCCAAATCTGAAAATGCTCGGAATTGAATTCTGATTGGACAGATAGATGCGCCTTGATGAGTAGAGTCAATCTACTATACTAATTTTCAAAAATCTGATGAGAGAAACCCAATAAACAAGGAACTGAAGCTTCCGTCACTGCAAAATGTCTTCTTCTCAGGTTAGCTCTGATACCATGTTAAATTTTGAGCATTAATTCATTATACTCTAGGATCTTTGTTGAGAGAATAACATATACAGTATATCAATGCATGACAATCACAATATGACAAGCATCACAAGAATCAAAAGCATAAGAGACAAGAGACAGAGTTTCCATGGGGAAAACCTTAAGGTGAAAAACCCCACAACTTCCTCAGAGATAGAGAGAGAAATGGCTAAACCAAAATACAACCAAATAACACTGAGATAGTCTCCTAGCAGATGATCCTCCTCTTCCTCACTAGTGCGCCACTTCTAAGAGTGAGAGTGAGTTACTTTTTCGAGTGAGTAAAATAGAGATCTCCTATCTCTATTTATACTCACCTTTTTGCCCAGTGACCTTATGGGGCCGACTTGTCTAGTTAGATACAACCACATTATATTATATATAATTTCGGGCCGACCCCACATGGTGGTCTAATAACCCATTGGTAAGTACACACACTTGCGACACTTGTCAATCCACATGACGACACTTCCTTATAGAGGAATAACACATCTCTTATAAGGGTACAATAAATATATATACAATACACAGATGAAATACATTCCGAAGTTACATATACATCAACACTCGTGGGCAGGGATGTTCCATAGCTAGGAGGCGTGTTGTGTGATGAACCTCCTCCCCATTCATCCGTAGGAGTGGTCGGAGGGGATTTTCCCATGGTGCTATTGGATGGAGCCTCCTCCCCATTCATCCGTAGGAGTGGTCGGAGGGGATTTTCCCATGGTGCTATTGGATGGAGTCACTGGGACTCTCGTCGTTCCAGATGTGGAACTCATAATAGAAGCTCTCTGAATCTCGTGAGATGTAAATGAAAGACCAGCGGTAGTCTTCTGATGCTTCCTAATAAAAGACTGCGACGGATCACTAGATGGTAAGCCATCCAACCTACGATATCAACGTAGAGGCGGATATCGATTCATGATGACTTAAAAAAGTCAACAAATAAATGTCTCCTAAAGGCCTACTAGATCGTCATAGAGCACACACCTAAAAGAAACCTATAGCCAAATGCACACAAACAGGACTGGCTCATGGGACCTCCCGACACTACAGCCAGTATGTCTCGCCTAGGAGAGGCTTGAGACTCCCAAAATATAACCGGAGGTAACAAAATTAGTTATAAGGGCCCTCGGACTTTACTGCGTGCACAGGGTCAAATCCATATACAAACAACATCTGTGTTGTCCGACCCCTATCTGAATTAGGATACTCACAGAATAACCATTGTAAGCACCCTATGTGATACCTAGGTAAAGTAACTATGGCCACCACGTATAAGTAATGCTTCAGCAAATAGTCGCAGGTGGGATCCGTCATATGGGCAGGGTAAATAAGCCCAAAAATCAAGAGGGTCAAATGCCCCAAGAGTCCCCAAACACGAACAAATCCTGAAAATATCTCCCACGTTCAACTAGTATTGGAGGGCTATATCCGTAACCAACCTCCCATGACTTCGTGCTTAACTCTTTTTTCAGTAGAGAGCCCTGAGAACAGTGATGTATACCATGGGTTTCACCACTCCCTGGTTAGACACATCATGTTTGGTTCAATAGTCTTGGATTTTTAATTCATAATGATCTATTCCAAGACTCTAATCCTATACTAGTTGGTGCACCCTATAAAAGAGAAAATTGTTTCTAATCAATTTTAGATTAAGCTTTAATTTTAAATGGTTTTGATTCTCAAAGGATATGGTCGTGAAACTAATGATGTATAAAGACTCAGTGATATGCACACCCAGAAAACACTAGACTCATCTGTCCATAAAAAGTATGCCACTATATCACAGTCAAACCAATGTTTCGTAATAAAAAACAACAATGCAATCTCTTTATAATTTCATGCTCAAGCAAGTCCTAATGAAAGCACAAGCACTCTAATGAAAAATGAAAAAACATAAAGCAAATATTTTTGTATTTTCACTTATAAATGAAAGGAAAATGCAAACAATGTTTTTTTCTATTTTTCAATATAGATGAAATGAAAAATGAAAATGGAATCAAACTTTTTAGAAAAAATGCAGAGCATGCAAAGCAGACAACTTAGCAAATCCCAAAAAGCAAGACTCAGCCAAGCTAATGAGCTATAAAAAAAAAATGGTTGTAAGCCAAAATCTCAAAAACTAAAGAAAGACGAGTTTCTAGTCAGTAAGAGGCATAGAACAGTCAGAATACAGGCCTAATAAGACTCATGAACACCCAGAATTCACCCAACAACAACCAAAGATAAAAAAAAAATCAATCCCGAAGTTGTACGCAACTGTTCGTAGAACAGTAGCGTGTATATGCAGGATACTGTACTAATAGTAGCACATCCACGCGGGCTAATCAAAGCTGACCCGCATACAGGGAAAGGTAGGTGGATCAAAAATGAATCAAACAGCTAAGAAAAATAAAAAAATTCTATGCAGATCCTAACAGCCAACCAACGACACAGAAACTCGATAGAACAGAGACTCAAAACAAGGAAAAATGTCCAAAATCCCCAAAATGGAGGTTCCTCCCCAACGGAGTCGCCAATTATGTTACGGAGAAAAACTTGGTATGGCTTAGGGTAGATCACAATAGACAAATGACTACCAAAAATCAACTCAATTCCCAATGCAATGCTATATAAATATAAATGCTAAGATGTGGAATAAATAATCAACCTTCAATCGGACGTTTGATGTAGATCCTCGTTGAGCTTTCAAATCTCTACACTTGAACCTACAACTTAGTCTCAACAATAAACACAAGAAAGTGCATATAATATATGAAAGATGTTAGCATAAACAATAACATGGTCCATGATATAATAAGCAAATGTTACCCAATGTTAATAAACAACCATTCACAATATCAATTGGATGAGAAAATGAGTATTTCTATTAATGTAAACAAGAAGTACATGATACAACCTCTTGCCGGCAACTCATCTGAACCGAGAACTAGGTCCCTCCACTTGTGTCTCTGCCACTTCAATCCCCCATTCAATGGAAAACTCAATATGGAAGAGTTTGGTAGGTGAACATAAGAAGTCCACAACAACTAGGATCAATGGATGTAGACTCAAGCTATGGCAAAATTCCAATAGAGTTTTTATGCTCTCTCTTTCTCCTCCTTCCATGTACCATAAGAGCTCAATATATAACCCTCCAAAGGTAGGTGAAAGGTCAAATCGAGTTGTTTCGGGATACATGGGGGGCCAAAGGTCACCCTATGACTGCTTTTTGGAGTAAAAAGTGAGCTTTTTACTGTAATTTACCATTTAGCTCGATGTACGCGGGCTGTAGTGGGACAGCCCGTGCATGCGCGAGTTGCAGTAAAGCAGCTCGCGTACAGGAACAAAAATAGGGAAAAAGAGGTTCCTGGAGGGAAAAAAGTGGTTCCGAGTCAATCAAATGAATAGCAGAGGCCAAATAGTATAAATTCTCACAAGGTGGCAAAATACGTTGTAACAACTAGAGCAAAACTGCCTGAAACCCTATTTTGGTGGACCTATAACGTTGTCATCAAACACCATTTTTGATAACTAAGACCATGGTAAGATAGCCTCTTCAACAAGCTATAGCCTGATACTTTCAGATTCTCTTTATCATTCTCTTATGAGGTATGGCGGGCATTTTCCTGAGGCCACTTGGACCAATTTTCCAACACTTGGTCAATTTCCAGAATTTCTCCAAACTGAAAAATCTTTATATAATTAGGTTAAATTGTAATAATGACTTCATGAAGTTACTAGAACACCATTAGGTGGATTTTCATACTCACCACTCATTCCACATCATCATATATTCCATATCATCATATCCTTTGTCATTAATGAATACTTTTGGCATTAATGGCAATTATACTCAACAGTTTCATGTAGATTTATTCTTCAAGATACCCATTCAAGAATGTTTTCTTCACATCCATTTTCTCTACTTCAATATCAAAATAAAAAACAATAGCAAGAAGGAATCTAATAGAATTTAATTTTGCAACTAAAGAAAATGTTTCACCAAAATTAATTCCCTCTACTTAAGAATATCCCTTTTCTACCAAGTGGACTTTGTAAATATACACTTTACCTTCTGCATTCAACTTCCTTTTAAATAGCTATTTGCTGCCAATGGCTTTCCTTCTAGCTGGTAACTGAAGTAGATAAAAAAATTCATTTTTTTCCAAGGAATCCATTTCTTGAACCATAACCTTCTTCCAGAGATCACTATCTTCTTAATCAACAACTTCCTTCTCATTTCTAGGATCATCATTAGTAACAAATAAAGAAAAACTAGACAAAAAATCAGGAGGGGAATACATTTCTAGTTGTCTTCTTTCTCGATATGATCTCCTCAAAACTGGGGTATGAGGTTCTTCTTCTTCTAATTCATCTTCTTCTGTTGATTTGGATTCTTCATTTTCTAACTCAAAATATATTTTCTTTGGTTGCTCTTCCATTGGAGTCACTTCCTATTTGGGAACTTCTTTGATCTCTCTAAAGAAAACATCTTGACTATAAACAATATTCTTACTTATAGGATTCCAAATCTTACAACCTTTCATACCAGCTTTATAACTGATAAAGATACATTTTTCACCTTTATTATCCAACATACTCCTTTTCTCCTTTGGAACATGTAAATAAGCCTCATAGAAAAAAAAATTAGATGTTTAATAGAAGGTTTCTTACCAATCCATACCTCATGTGGAGTTTTGTCAACCAATGTTGATGTCGGTGATCGATTTACCAAGTAGCATGCAGTATCCACTGCCTCTTCCCATAATTTGTGTCCTATCCCGGCACTCCTAAGCATGCTCCTTTCCTTTTACATCAACGGCCTATTCATCCTCTCTGCAACTCAATTCTATTGAGGTGCATATGGATTAGTATTTTTCCTTGCTATACCACACTTCTTAGAGAATTCCTCAAAATAATTCCCATAGAACTCTCCAACGCTATCTGTCCTCAACACCTTTATTTTGTTTTCTATTTGATTCTCTAAAAGGGCCTTACATTCTTTAAACTTAGAAAATACTTTAGATTTATTTTGAAGGAAATAAATCCATGTGTTCCTTGAGAAATCATCTATAAATGAAACATAATACACATATCAACATAATAATAGAATAGGCACAGGTCCAAACACATCACTATGTATTAACTCTCAAAATCCCTTTCCTCTTGTAGCTCTAGATGTAAATCTTACTCGATTATGTTTTTTATATATGTAATGTTCACAAAAATCAAAATCTAGTTTGCAATCAGACATACCTTTACCTTGTAATGCTCAAAGGCCATTTTCTATGATATGCCCCAATCTTTGATTCCATAGCATTGTCTTTCCTCCTGATGCAGTCAGGCTATTGTATTCTTTATATCCTCCCCCAAGAACAACAAAACTATTGCATTCATTGATGATGGTGCTTCCCAATAGTCTTTACAGAGTTCCCTCCGAACTCCCACCATCAATATCATTGATCCTTGAACCATTTTTAATTTTCCATTTCCACATGGAGTTTGTACACTTGCAGCATCCATTGTTCTGATAGATATTAAGTTTCTTGCTAGATTTGGAATGTGTAGTACTACAGGGAGAGTTCTAATCCTTCCATCCCGAAGCTTCAACTTAACTCTTCCATGTCCAATGATATTAGTTGGTGAATCATATCCTAAGAACACATCTCCTCCATTGTACTTTCATATTCACAAAACCACTCCCTGTGAGTACTCATATGACATGATGCACCTAAGTCAATCATCCATATATCATGATCTGAACATCTTCCTGTGGAATCTATGTACACATCCCCTCCTTCTTCTAAGGAGGTATTTGCCTCTATGGAAGGGGTATCCTGATATCCCTTTGCTTTCTCTACATTCTTATATATACAATATTTTTTATATTTCCCAACTTTACCACATTTCCAACACTTCCTTACAAATTTTCCTAGAGATTTAGATCTACCCATATATTTAGATCTCCCCCGAGATCCCTTATTTTTGTTTCTCTCCCGGGGGAAACTTGTCACAGATAAGGCATCCATGCTATGATTATCCATGGATTTCTGCCTCATCTCTTTTGACAACAGGGATGCTACTATTTCATCAAATTTTAAGGTTGCTTGACCAGCACTACCCATTGACACAATTAGGTAATCCCATGAATCTGGAAAAGAACACAACAATCTAATGCATTTATCTTCTTTATCCATTGCACATCCATTGCAATGCCAATATAGGTTATTTTAATTACTAGAGTATTGTATACATTTAGAGGCTCTTTCACTATGTCATTATCATCCATTCTGAGGTGATATAGCTTTTTTGCAGAAACAACTTGTTTACTAGGGATTTTGATTAATACAAACTTCTTAGCTTCGTCCAAAGCTTTAACGCACTATCTTCTCCAAACATGTTCAACAACATAGACTCTGATAAGCATAATCAAATTGTACTCCTCACACTTATTTCTAATTCCCCCCAATATTGTTTCAACATTCCGGTGGGTTGTGTACCTGAATCCACAATAATCCACTCTTATCGATCTACAAGAAGATACTCCATTTTGAGCTTCCATAGCTCAAAGTTTCGGCCGTAAAATTTCTCGATCTTGATTCTCAAACTACTCACCATTCTCTTTCAATGCACAAATAAATGCTACAAATCTCCCACTGAACCCAGGTTTATCACAGAACCAAGATCTATCAACTAGATCAAACCCTCGGTAACAAAGGTGTCCCCCTAAATCCAATAATCATGCCCTAATACCACATGTAACTTTTAAACCTGTCCAAAGAAGTAAAGAACATAGATTCTTTTACACCCCATCATTAACATATAATACACAAAGACTTACCATGGAAACCCTTAACCGAGAAAACCAACAAAACTTAGAGCCACTCATCTTATTTTCTCATCATGATTATTAACCATTCATAATACAAATATAGCTATTCCGCAACATCCAAAACCCTAATCCGTTAACCTGAATTAATAATAGACCCCAATCCCTTAACTGGGATTAAATTACATATATTTAGAAGATACTCAAAAATAGCCCCCAACCTATAACCCCCCTTGATCCAGGGCTACGCACAGTTCCCATCACATACATTAGAGAAATAGATGGTGGGGATCATCAGGTGTGTGGTCAAAGACGCACCCCCCCCCCCCTCCCCCACCCCACACACACAAATGCAATGAATATAACACATACCCAATAGACTATACCTAGGAAAATTTGGCTCACAGACAATCATCATGACTTTACAGGAAGAAGGTGGCATTATATGGTATTTTAATACATTGCATTCCCCCTTAATGACAACGTCAAACATCCTGGATAAAGTTGCAAATAGATTCAACCTTTATTGTTGTCAATGATAATCTGTAGAGTGGAACAATGTAGTAATCCATTACAAACTACAACTAGATCCTCAATAAAGTGCAAGGATAGGAAACCTGTTACTATCAAAAATCAATGTCGAATGACCATCAATATGCTTATAAACACAAAAAAACAATAATATATAGGACCAAGGTATCCCACAACTCTTCACAAAGACCCGTGTGGAGAAAGTGAGCCAAACATAGAGCTAATCTCCACATAATAACTTCCAAGAGTAAAGCATAAATAAACATGATAATCCCACAATGAAAAATAAACATCAAGACATGAAACATGAAAGATAGAAAAACATGAACTTGCATTACACAAATAAGGGTTAGCAAGAGCATATAAATATTGAGCAAAACTATGGATGCAAAAAAAATCACACATAGGAAAAAAATATTGCTACCAAACGTATGAATCTTTGGCATTGGTTGCATTCTTCTAGTCACCATGAAAAAATTCTAGATATTCATGCTCCTGAAAATGCCAATTATCTTCCAAACAAGAAATTTAATGGCAAGTAACTCAGGAAAAGAAACAACCTTTGCAATCATGATGATTAAAATAAAAAATATAAAAATTAATGCAATAAATACAAGAAAATAATGGTAATAATTTCACATAAATTCTCACCAATGATGAAACCCTAAATAGGGCCTACTAATAGATCTACAAATCCTTAGCAAATGGACAACAAAAAAATTAACTTATAGAAAAGTTTTGTTTCGGAACGGAGTACACATGCTTTCCTGTAGGTGAACTTTGTGTGTGTACATTCTCGCAGAGAAGGAAAATCTTGTGTGTGTGTGTGTGTGTGCCTATAAAAAAGGAAAAATATGTGTGCGACTACCAATTTCCTGCAAGTGTAAATTCATGAATGCCAAATCCGTCTGGATGGAAACCTGCATAAAATGCATCTACACATAGAGAAACAACGAGATACTTTTTAGTAGAGATAGATCCTTGACAACAAGTTTGATGCAATGGATTTCTACTTCCGATCTAAATATGCATTAACATATAATGATATATTACTAACATATGACATCCCCACATAAACATCACATCACATTCCATCTTGACTTCATTTCACAATGACTTTCCACTGTTGTCATATATCATTGAATGTCAAATGAGTCTCCTTTAACTTGATTATATATTCTAGAGATATCGAATATCATATCGCATAATACATGTGGGATACATATTTTTCCACCTCTCTTATATAAACAATGGTAATAAGAGAATGTTAATCCATGATGCATGTTGGATAACTCTTTTTTTATAAGTTTAGAGAGTTATGAAGTATATTATGCCTTCTTTTCTAGGTAGGACTCATTGTGTCTACAAAATGCCTTAGGATTGTACAACAATAAATGATACCACTATACATCACGACATCTCACCAGACATAATTACACATTTCAATAAATAGAAGCACCATGAGTAGCTTTTGTGCACTTAAAATGGTTAAGAATGAAATTAGGACCTTAATTCCTAATTGAAACTTCTCAATTTTGAGTGCCAAAAACAACACCTATAAATAATGACACAAGCCTTTACCAAAGCTTCAATTTCCTAGGATTTGGATATACACAACATTAAGATGTTTTGTGTACCAACAATGTGTCTTATATCCTTAACCACGCTTGATTAGGGAAAAAATAGATTGAATCCCTTCATCATGTTTAGGTAAGAGAAACAAAAACCTTAGACACTAAAGATCAATTTATAATCCCAAACACCATGAGGTCATCCTCAAACAAACAAATAACATCCATATCAGGTATCTCTAGGGATAAATTTTAGCCCATGGGCTAATTTTTGATATATTTTTATTCCATTAAATGATTTTCCAATTTCCATTTTTTTCTCAAATGATTCACCCAAATTCTATGTGATTAAAATATTTTATTCTAAGCATTGCAATTTTTTATAGAATCAATACAAATTCCTTAGAAATGTTATTATTTTGACAAAAATATCACCAAATATTTTATCGTTCGAAATTTAAGAATTATTATGATTCACTAGGTTTCTATACTTTAATACGATTTTGGATCATTAAATTTTGTGTGATAGGGATAGATGGGTGCCATGAATGTATCTTTAGAGTTAGGAATGTTTTTCGAGGTCTAACCATTGTGAAGAGAAGCAAAGAAGTGTAATAGGCCTTGAACAAAGAATCTCCAAATCAAATTCCATGAGAAAATCATGGAACCACATGTTTGTATGGGGTCCTTGGAATTTGAGTTAGATACGAACATTATTAGAATGTTTCATACAACATAGATGGGTCTGAAGGCTTTGACGATCATCAAATAAAGAAAAAAAGTTCCTTAGTACCTTGGTGAAGCTTCTCAAACTCAACATCCTTAAACATGTCCTTGAACATATACACATGAACTTTGTAGGTGGATTTGGCTTCCAATTAGGTTACAAGTTCCATGAGTAGGTTTTTTGCACTAGAAATTGTTGGCATCACATGACCATGGTCAAGAGGGAAACGATGGATTCATTTCCTAAGTGAACCTTCTATTGCTCAAGAATCGTGAAAAACACCTAAAAACCTTGATGTGATCGCTCTATAGGGATTTTGTAGCATCTCAATAGAATATGGGTTCCAGTACAAGGTATTGGGTATTATGTATGCGTTTTAGGTCCTTGAACAAACTCGATGTAGGTAAACAAGAACCTCTAGCGCTAGATGTTCCTTCTTAGGATTAGTCACCATGGATGACTCATTGGGTCACCACGTATGACCTATGTAGGATATCAATCAAACTTGTGTGGGATATGGGCACCATGACTAGGTTAGTTGTGAACCAAGAATGGGTATTGAGGTCTAACAAAGGTCGTGGTAGGAAAGAAATGTCATTTTTTCACACATGAATATTCTTGTAATCATTCACAATAAAAATACCTAAAATCGACATAACATTTCTTATCCTTGGGATCTTTCAACAATGAGTGGTTTACTAAGAGACATTATCACTTTTTTAGTAAGACTAGTGTGCATTTCTTTCTTGACAATGGTTAGGAAGGGATAGCAAGTGTCTTAGGCATTTAAAAAAGCTTCACATGCTCAAGTGTCATGAAAGATGGATTTGAGCACCACATAGGACCTTTCTATGGAACCTTTAGTCTCTAAGTAGGATTTCCTATCATCAATATATTTGTGTAGGAATGATGGGTTTAGGAACATATACCATCATGAAAAGGTAAATAATGGCCTTATGAAGGTAAAAATACCTTATAGGCCTCAAGCACGATGAACAATGTCTCCACCCATGACATATGCCCACTTTGTTAAGGTTTTCATCTCTTAGATGTATTCTAGAACCATTAGGTAGTTTTGCACAAAGTAGATTGGTCTAGGGTCCTTGATTATGATTGAGAGATTACAATAGGCCTTATACCCTCAAAGCTAGACTTAGTGCTAGAGATTTTCTTTTGAAACATTTTTGAGTGAGGAAGTTTTACATCAATATTATTTTATGTAAAACTAATGAGCTTGTTCATGTCAATAAAAAAGTTTCAAATGCACGAGGCCAAGGATTTAAGTTGAAAAATTTAATTTAAGTATTAAATTTAGTATAAACATATGCACTATATTTTAAAGGAGAAGTGACATACTAAATGTTATATTGATCTTTTTAATAAATTATATATATCCAATGATTCTTCTTAGAGAGTATATTTCTGTTCTCTCATATTTATGTTAACTAATATCTTATGAGAGAAAAATTTAAATATGAATCTAACATACCTTGCTATAAATTGTTATTTAAATTATAACATTGTTTTTATAACGTAAATACCTCTTTATAATGAAATTTATTTATATATTTTATTAAAAATAATTTTTAAATTTATTTATATATTTTATTAAAAATAATTTTTAAATTTATTTATATATTTTATTAAAAATAATTTTTAAATTTATATATATATATATAATCATACTCAAAAATACAAATTATAAAACAAATAAAAATTAATAAATCGGGAAAATGTGTATAGTTTGTTGTCATCATATTATGATGGCTATAGCATGGAGGTAGAGAATTGTAAATATCAACCTGTTCTACTCAACTACAGGTATGCAAGTAAAGCACTTGAAATCCTCCTTTATTGAAGAAGGAATTAAAGAAGAAGATCAACTTATTTTAAAGAGATTATTTGCTTTCAAAGAACAGTCTTTAGATAACAGTTTGAAATATTTGGGTTTTTTTCTAAAACCTATACGTCTTATGGAAAAAAAGATTGGAAAGTTGGTTAATTTCAAAGTGTGAGAAACGTATAGGAAATTGGAGTCTTAGATGGATTTCTAAAGCTGAAAGATTGGTACTAGCTAAATCTGTTCTAGAAGCAACCCTGGTTTATTGGTGCTCTATTGCGTGGATCCCTAGAGGCACTCTGATTGCGATCGGGAAAATCCTCTTCAACTTCTTCTGGTCGGGATCTTCATATAAAAGGAAGATGGATTGGATAAAATGGTAGGACCTTCCCATTCCAAAAACTCAAGGTGGGTGGGGTTTGAAATTCCCTTTGATGTTCTTAAAGCCCTAGCAACGCAAAGTGTATGGAGGTTAATAGAATGGATAGGTATTTGGAGAGAGATCATCATTCATAAGTATCTTAAACCCCTATCAGTTATGGAATGGATTAGGCGTTCCTCAAAATCTATTCAGAACGTCTCTATTATATGGAAAGTAGTAGTAAAATCTTATAATGTTATTGGAGACAACCTATTGTGGAAGGTGGGAAACAGGCGTTGTCTCTGGGTAGGGGAGGACGCTTGGGTAGGAAGTGGAAATCAATTCCTTCTTCCAATCCATATGATTTTTCAACTCAGATTCAAAGGAATTTACAAACTAAACCAGATTGCAGACAATGAGAATTCCTCAAGTGTTGTACAAAGTTTGTTAAAGGGTGAAAACCTGGGTTTTAGAGGAGAAGAGGAGACAATTTGGAAATATTTTACAAACCAACTAAGTATCGATCTTATTTTTATAATGCCCAAAGTTGATCAATTGGTTTGTCATACAATGACCATGGCAGCTATACACCAAAGAAAGGGTATTCTTTTTTTATGGGAGCGGACAAAAGAAATTAGATTTGGGGGTGGAGGACAATTTGGAAATTTAACTGCCCATCGAAATCTAAGCTGTTAATGTGGTTTTTCTTGAAAGACAAAGTCTTGAATTGGGATCAACTTCAAAGAAGAAGCTGGGAGGGTCCTGGAAGGTGTGCTTTGTGTTTAGAAGCTGAAGAATCAAACATGCATATGGCAGTTGAATGTAAATTCACAGCTCAAGTTTGGAAAGAAGTTGAGATTCTTCTGAATTTTAGTTTCATATGGAACGAAACCACAATGCAGGACTGCTTGAAGATAGTGTCCTACACCCAAACTATAAAGACTTCAAAATTTTGCCTCTAATAATTGTATCGCAAATTTGGACAGCAGGAAATCTCTCAATTTTTTAAGACAACCATCAAACTCCTTTATTTTGTGCAAAATATGTTATTGCAATCTTAAAGTGCTTTCCTCAGGAGGAGATAAAATTAAAATTATGAAAAGATGGAGGTAGAAGTAGTAAACCAGGATATACCTTGGGCATATTTCAATGGGGAAGCTCAATCGAAACCTAACAGAACTGGAGCAGGGGGGATGATCTTTGTGGATAAAGAGATAAAACTGAGCTTCAAAGCAAGTTTGGGAAAAGGCAGTAAAAACAATGCAGAGCTCTGGGCCTTAAAAATCCTATTAAGGCTGGCATTTCAATCTGGAATCAAATCAATCCAAGTTTATGGGGATGCAAAAATCATGATTGACTGGGTAAATGAAAAAAAAATTGTCATAACATCTTCTTAAATTTGATTCTTGAAGAGATTAGAAGATTAAAGTCTCCATGGAAGAAATATCTTTCTCTCATATCTATAGGGAAAGAAACATAGAAGCTGATTCTCTTTCAGATACGGGCCTGGAGCTAAGAGGTGGATAAATGCATCTTATAAAAGAGCAAGTAGGTGAAAGCACTAAAGGTCAACACTCTTTCCTATGGAATACTCATAGTTCTCTTTGGAAACACTAGGAATGTTTCTTTTTACATGTCTCTGTTTTTTGTTAGATTGTAAGATTGAGAACTTTGAAGTCTTTCTTTTTGGAGATGTAAGCAAGTATAAGGACAACTTGTGAAGCTACTACCCAAACAAAACTACATGATGCTATATTTTTGAAAATTATGATACTCTATTTTTTGAGAAAGTTAAGTGATTTTGAAGAATGTAATTTTTATTTTCTATAAATAAAATTATGAATTTTTTTCATTGAAAAAAAGAAAAGAAAATTGTAAATATAGAAGAATACATGGCTTTTTAAACTTAAACACATCGATATATAAAAAAGGGTTTTAGAATTTGAAACATAACACCGATATATATAAAAAGTGTTTTAGAATTTGAAACATAAAAGTTAATAGTATACAATGCTGCATTGTACCATAATGGATATCTCAGATTTAATGTTCTTAGAAATTAGAAAGAAAATAAAATTACATAAAGCATTTAGATCTTTAAACATGATATTAATAACATATATCAAAGAGCTACAAACGGACGAGCATGAGCATTTAGATAGGACATATGCTGCACAATTGATTGTAACAATTTATTTCATTTCAGCTGTTTGTTTCATTTTAGAGTTTTATCGTATAAGTGTTTTAATATATATATATATATATATGATAATAAGGATGTTAGTTATTAAAATTTATTTAAATTTAATATAAAAAGTTAAAAAAAATCTAGAATTAATTAATTTTCTTTTAATATTTTAAAAACTTCAATTAAAACATTCCTAAAATACTATAATACCATATTTATATGTTTTTTATTTACTAAACTTCAACCATATTTTAATTTAATGAGTATTGATACTCATTTATACCAACTACTTACAATTACTGCATTAATCATTGGTTCTCGCTCTTATTATGTGAAATCATTAGTTCAATCATTGTTTAATTTCACCTAATGTATTTGTAATCTCAATCAGGTATTTCTCAAGATACTCATTGGTTCTCACTCTTATTATGTGAAATCAGTAGTTCAATCATTGTTTAATTTCACCTACTGTATTTGTATTCTCAACCAGGTATTTCTCAAGATACCGCGTCACAAATAATATTTTTGCCTAAATCTACATAGTAACATCCAAATAACAATACAATTGCATCAATATTTCTAGGTATAGCATATAATCAATCCATTGATTGATTATATGAATATAAATGAATGAGGCATATTTGATATGGACTATATGTAAGTTTGAGTTATTACAGTAATAGGTATTGATATTTTAGAATTTGGAATGAATTAATATTTATGTTTTTCTTAGATTGAAGGATTATGGGACAAGTGTAGTTACCAAATTATAAAATTATTTTCAAAATTTAAAATAAACAATTATAAAAGAAAAAGTAATATAAGAAATAAGTGGTAGGTGATGCATGGATAACTCTAGCTCATGAATGGATAACAAGTATCACGATCTTAATTTGGGGAGGCTAGGCTACTCCTCTAGCTTGAACTCCGCATTTGATAAAATACCTCCTTAGAAGAGACTGTATATCCGACGAAAAACAAAGCCGACCGACCCCTCGCTTGGAATATTGGTAAGAATCATGAGGGTGGTCATTGGAAAGGCTCGTAGGTTCAAGCAAGAAATTCCACCGAAGGCTCAAGCAGAAATACAGGAGGCTAGGGAAGATGCACAAGTGACCAGAGGGTGTCTATCAAACACTGAAATTAAAAATGAATTTGAGGCTTTAGTCCCAGACCCCAGAACACTAGAGGTCGAACTACTCTGTACCAGAAAACATTGGATTACCATTGGCAGGAGAAGGTGGTTCTCGGGAGGGCTTTAGCAGAAAGAGGGGAAGCACATGCTGAAATCCTTCTTCAGCAAGACAAAATGGTCCTCCTCACGCAGATCATTCAGAACCAGAAGCAGATCGCTTAGCGACTGGGCATCGAGCTCGCCGGTGGCCATGTCGGTAAGACTGGTTAGATCATTAGTCGGGTTTTAGACTCTATCTTTTTAGTTTTCTAGTTAGCATTTCAAACTCTATTACGGTTATATTAGATTTATGGTTAAAGTGATGGTTGTTCTCAAAACTTGTAGTTGTAGTCTTAGCTCTAATTTTGCATCTGTTTTCTCTATTTTGAACTTCTATATTTTGGTCCTGGGTCTGTTTTCTCAGCTATGAGAAGGCCCTGCAAACTTCTCTTTATTTTGAGGAATGAAATCGAAGGATCCATACTAACTTACAAAACAAAAAAACAAGTAGTGACAGACAAATCATTTAATTAAAAAAAGTAAAAGGTAGTTGAGGCATAGACAACAATAGATGATTATAACTAACAATAGAGAATAAATAATAAATAACTTGTTTATGATACTTAACTTGTAACCTATTGGCATTCACGGCCCATAAACTAAATCAATGTACAAATATAGTTTCTAATAACAATGACTGCTTTTAGAAAGTAACTAACTATACTGAACAGATACGACCTAAATGTGAATGATTCTTCTGTTTTTGGACAGCAATAATTATTACGTGATGTTTGCCTTAGCAAAATCAACGATTGCAGCAACATATAAACAATATCAACTTTCTTATATAAAATTGATGTGAGATTTCACGTAGCTATTTCCTTTAGTCCCAGTCGTTCGAACGAACCTCCTGTACTCGTTGAAAGTCATATGCCCGTATCTTTCAGGGTTGGAGTCATGGATTAGCTCTTTTATAGGCCCGACCTCCTTCTCTCCATTAGGGTTACAGAAAACGACGATCGACATTCGTTCCTTCTTCTGGTTAACAACGCAGCTGTGTGGCACACTCTTGTAAGTTCCGTTTGTCAATATCTGCACCAAAACAGGAAAGAATCCTTGAAGCACTCTGTCCACAGTCCATGACAATTAAATGATATTACCAGGTCAATAAAAATACTAATAGAAGCACTGACCTCCATTTGATCGCCACAGATTATTGTCAGAGCGTTAGCAACTGCGTGCACTGTCACCCAGTTGTTGCCCTTCTGAATTTGAAGGCCAGCGACATCATTCTGAAGTATAACGGTTATTCCTCCTGGATCGGTATGGGGAGATAGGCCATAAGTCAAATCCGGCTGTGGGCAGATGGGATAATAGTTGAGTCTAACGCAAATCCCAATACCCTCCTCACGTCCAAAAGCTTCCTTTAGATGGTCTGGTGGCAGGCCTAGGTTTTCAGAAAACACAGAGAGCAGAGTCCCACAGAGATCCAGCGTTCCTTCGCAGTATTCTTTCATTCTAGTCCTGTAATGTCAACACATATCCTCAATAATGAAATTTTAACTCAATTTTATGAGTGCCTACGCCCACTAATGAAACTACGTCCAAATAAAAGCATGAAACAATAAAAAGGGTTTCATCACCTATATTCCTCTGGTTTCGATGGCCATCTGTGCTCCTCTCGTATGGAAACAGGCAAAAAGTGGTGAAAATAGTAATCCCCCCAGTCGAGAATCGCGCCTTTCTGCACACCAATTCTACTGCCATATCCAACATACGTCAAAGGATCATTTGCATGCTTCTGCTTCTCCTCCAATGGCAGACCAAAGAACTCTCTCGACACCTCACGTCCGGCCATGAGAAGTTCCGGAGAAAATCCATGGTTTATCACTTGGAAGCATCCCCACTCTCTGCATGCATCTGAGATTTCTTCCATTGTCTTCCTCCGGCGTTCATCATAGAGACCGGAGAGGTCTATGATGGGTATCTCCTCTTCAACCAGCTGCTGCTCTGAGGGTTTCTCGTGATCAGGTTTAATGTATTTCGAAGGCAAACAATCGATGCCATTCTCTACAAGACACTGGACACTTTGGATTGTTTCAGGCCATTCCATTGAGAGACAATGTCCAAAACGCAACTAACGTTATACGCTTGTTATTCACTGCTTAATTAAAACAATGGCCAGCAGATTGCTTCTACAACGTTCCTTTCCTAGCCGTCCGAGCATATATATGTATATATACCTTAACCTTCATGAAGGAAATGACATACAATGTGTAAAGAGTTGAAGCTATCGGGCAAACAAAATTAAGACTTTTTTGTCGACAAAGACTTCAGCGAATTATTCGATAAGAATTCAGGATTTTTTCCACAAACAGCTGGAAAAAACACACAAAGAATGCATAAAAAGTAAAACTCTTGGCCAAATATTCAATCTAAGATGTTACTAAATCTGTGGTCTCCACACATATATATAGCACGCGGGCATACAAAAAGAGATGTTGGAATGATTTTCAAAAAAAAAAATTGCAAGTGCATGACAGGGCACAAGTAGGGCATGGCCTCAGAGTCAATTCGCATGGGAATCTCAAATATAGAAGTATACTACGTATCACGTGTTATTTAAGAGGACGAGAATCGCAATTCTAGAAGCACAGTATTATCACATGTTGTTTAATGGGGTAAGCTACATAGAAAGCTAAAAGTTGACGTCATCTCTCCCAAAACTGAAGACGATGTCAGTCGGTTGACGTATATAATCAGTACACATTCCAACATATATTGTTAGGTTCTAGATAAGGGTAGGTAAAAAATTATGGTGTTCAAATTGGCGTGGGATAACTGGTACTCAAATAGCTCCGTAAAAACGGTCATTTGTTCAGTAGATCTGGTTATAAAAATCGGTGGAATAGTTTCACTTCAATTTATTGGGGAACTATGCTATGGAACTGTGTCCTTAGGAGTTTTGGCTCATTTTAAGACGACCGAGATCGAGAAGGGGTGAATTATCACACCATTCAAATTTAATTTATATATAAATCTATGTATGTGTATATAAGTTGGTATATATAAAGATGAGTTTTAGATAAGAGTAGTTAAAAAGTTATGGTTTTCATATTTAATTTATATATAAATCTCTTTATCTCTATATATGTTGGTAGGTAAAAAATTATGGTGTTCAAATTGGCGTGGGATAACTGGTACTCAAATAGCTTCGTAAAAACGCGGTCATTTGTTCAGTAGATCTGGTTATAAAAATCGGTGGAATAGTTTCACTTCAATTTATTGGGGAACTATGCTATGGAACTGTGTCCTTAGGAGTTTTGGCTCATTTTAAGACGACCAAGATCGAGAAAGGGTGAAACTGTGCCTTGATTTTTTCGTCGCCGACAAAAGGCTATTTGAGTGCCAGTTATTATCACACCGTTCAAATTTAATTTATATATAAATCTATGTATGTGTATATAAGTTGGTATATATAAAGATGAGTTTTAGATAAGAGTAGTTAAAAAGATATGGTTTTCATATTTAATTTATATATAAATATCTTTATCTCTATATATGTTGGTATATATAAAGTTGAGTTTTAGTTAAAAGTACTTAAAACGTTATGGTTTTCAAATTTACTTTATATATAAATCTCTTTTTCTGTATATATATGTTGGTATTATAAAGTTGAGTTTTAGATAAGAGAAGTTAAAATGTTATGGTTTTCATATTTAATTTATTGTTTAAGGGCATTTTAGAGTTCACTAGGGGAGCATGTGTAATTCTTTTTGTGCCCATCCATGAGTTGATTGCTTCTCGATTGCTTTGAAGAGGCGCATTCTATAGCTCACTAGGGGATCATGTGTAATTTCTTTGGTGTTCATCCTTGAGTTGACACGTGTTTTTTTTATTGCCTCGAAAAGGCTCATTGTACAACCCACTAGGGGATCATGTATAACTCCTTTCGTGCTCATCCTTGAGTTGACATGTGTTTTTTTTTAAAATAATAAAATATTATAAAAAATAATATGTTGGCTCAATATATATATATATATATATATAACTACACAAATTAGATTAATTAAACAGCTTCCTCAACATTTGCACTCTAAAAAATAATTTGTACTTTGAGAGATTTTATCCCTCTCAACATTTGGTAGATCCCTTTTTAAGATGGATCTATGATGATATATAAATTTAAATGAATGTATATGTGTATATATGTTGGTATATATAAAGTTGAGTTTTTGAAAAAATTGAGATAACACGGTTTCTTTATATTATTAATTGAAATTAAAATACTCTATATTGTTTAAATTTATTTTTTTAAATTAAAATATTTTGTATTGTTTAAATTTATTATTTTTAATATAAATTTGTGATTAATTAAATTGCACATTACAATGTTATATATATTTATTGAATGTATAATATTTAAAAAAATAGTTATTAATATTGGATTTTAGTTTTTTGGTATATTTTCTAATTACGTATTACTTGTTTTTATGTTATGCTTAATCATTTACTCTTAATGCTAAATATTAAATATTTTTTTAGAGTTATAATCGATTGATTAATTAAATGTTTCATTATACTTAATGAATAAGTTACATTAATTGTTTTAGATATTTTGTAAATATTAAAGCTTTTTAGGTATGAATTTTATTTCTTTATCATACTACTTTTACATACTTTTACATGGTAAGCAAATAATAATACTTTATTGAAATAATATAAGTTTTTTTAATTATTAATTGAATTTTTAATTTTTATTTTGATGATGATAGTGATGATAATGAAGAAGATTAATGTCTAGTGGGACCCTTTGATCTATCGGACCTTAAAAAGAAATTACTTGTATTTCTGTAAAAAATGATTCCAATGATGGAAGAGCTGAGAAAGAAGCATTCTTAGGATCCCATAGTTTTGACAAGTTAGAAGTTCATGAAGATTATAGTTGTAATAAAGACTAGGAAACTGTGATCGAATGTGGGTGTACATAGGGCACTCTAAAAGAAAGTGAGATTAATCTCCAATGCTCATGGCCTCGCAAAGCTGGAAAATCCTTTCCTCCCATCGAGTTTTGGGAATTGTCCAACATCTTCTTTCGCTATGGAGCTCATGGGAGTTCATTCTTATCTGGGCTAGATTAATCTTTTTCTTTGAACTTGTTACAAAAAGGTATATTTGATCTTCCAAATTAGGATTAATGACTTTCTTGTAATATATTAACTTCCTTTTACACTCTAACTCTTTCTCATCCCACATTCTTGCTTTGAACTTATATGTGATAGTTTTTTTGAGGTTGTTCATATCTTGAAAAGTGGCATTTTCATCAAAACCCCAATGATTCAACCAAGCCATGGCATCTTTGTACCGACTTGTCTTAAGTTGAAGATGACCTTGACTAGAATTTAAAGCAATTTTAAGGAGCCTCTAGTCAGCCATGTTATTTATCTTATTCTTGTAAATCAAGTATCTATATATAGTGATGATTTCGATGGGGGGGAGAACCACTTCTATAAGGAGAATAGGGTACGGCATATTGCTCTTAATTTTGAGGTTATACATGATAAAACATTTTTGAATTTGCTTGATCTTTCTCCAAGATTCTCGAGAGATGCTACAACCCCAAACTTCACAATCGTACAAGATAATGGGAGTGACGAGAGTTTCAAAGAGGAACTTTTTTTTATCGCACATCACCATATTTGTCGATTTACAATAGTTTATTGGTCCAAAACAAGCTTTCCAGCCTTCGTTAATCATTTTCTCAATGCTATAGTACTAGTTGAGCTTGTGATGGATATCAATTCCGAGATATTTGTAAGAGCGAAATTCCTCTAAGTTGTTATTGTCATAAAGGAAATTAGCATGTGTCTTTCTTTGACCTGGTAATCATAAATTTATTATTTTCGATGTTAATACACATACCCATGCTTGAGAAAAAATCCTTGAGAACCCTTAATTGATTATTAAGGTCAAAGGGACTCCTTTCCAAAAGAACAATATCATCGGCATAGAGAAGGATAATTACGACTATTCAAGCTAAATTCGTTCTTGCACAACTTGCTTCTTCTAAACAACTTTCTAGCTTATCGATGTAAATGTTAAAAAGGGTAGGGGGGAGGGGGAATCCTTGTTTAAATATAATATTACAATTAATATCTTTTGACCACCCTTCAATACTCTTAAATTTGGTAGTGAATTTCTCGTACAATGTTATCACGGTAACTATTAACTCTAAAGGAAGCTTGATCTCTTCTAATCTATTCCACAAGTTATTTTGAGGCATTGTATAAAAAGATTTCCAAAAGTCCACGTAGCAACAAAAAGGATTGGATTTAATATTACGACAATATTCCGTAATTATCCTAAGAGTAATGATGTGGTCTGTGGTAGAGTGATGCTTTCTAAATCCCATCTGGCCTTTAGCCCCCTTACCCTCACTTTCAATCCAAACAATGATTTTCTTCTCTAGAATGATACCATATAGCTTGGCTAAGAGAGGGATAATCATAATGGTACAACAATTAGAGGATTTATTTTTATCGCCACTTCTAAAGATAGGAATAATGAGGCTCCGAGTCTAGGGAATAGGGAAACCTTGCATGACTGCTAGATTGAAGAGCTTGTGTATGTGAGGAATGAGAACCGTTCCTCCAAGTTTTAGGATTTCAGCTTGATAACCTTCAACGTCTTTACCTTTCCCATTTGCTAGGAGCTTGAACCCAAAGTCACTGTCTTCTAATGAGAAAAATTATGTTAGTGCAAGAAGGTTTCGAGTGTTATTAATGACATTCAGGGATTCATAGAATCTTTGAAGATAGGAATCCCAATCTTTCAGAGGAATGTTATTATTATCTTAAGTTTTACTTGTTAGAATTTGTCTCCAAAATTTTTTAGGTGCCACCTTAAAGAGGTGTAGAAGGTGCTCCTGCTTTTTATTTATATAATGCTTCTTTTTTCTTTTGATTAGGGCTTTGTAATTACTTATCTTGTTATATTTTAGATATTCTTCTGTTGCTTCCTTGATGGCTCTTCTAGCAGTTTTGCAATCGTTATCTTACCAGGGGTTGGTTTTCCTATTATTCATTTTACTCAAAATTTTGATGGAAAACTTGCTAATGGAGAAAAAAAGGCCATGATGAAATTATGGTAGAGGACTTCTATATTGTCTGTACTAGAAAGAGGAAAAAAGTTATATTTATCTTACCAAATTATTATTAAATGATGTTAAAAATTTTCTTATTTTGTTATTAATATTTTATTAAATTTTTTATTATTGATTTTTTAAAAATATTTAATCCATAAATTTAACTAAAATTATATTAATTAGATTTATTTTTTAATTAAAAAACAAAAATAACTTTCCAATTTTTTTTCCAATTTCTTTATATAAATTTATATAAAAAGTTTCACTTTGATTAATTATATAAAAAGTTTCACTTTGATTAATTTTATAATTGAAAATTACAATTTTCATAATGAAGTTTATTGAGAAATAAAAGTTATTATATTAATAAAGTCTACATAGAAATATTTGATTATTAAGAAACCTTTTGATTGTCATGTGATTCCTTTTATCTTTCAATTTTGGAAACATCACGATTTTGTTTATTATCAAGAAGCCTATTGGTTTTCATGTGATATCCTTTTATTTCTTAATTTTTGAAACATCACAATCTTGGTGCTTTATAAATTCTGTATAAGATATTTGCATCTACAATAAGACGATTGATGCAATGATAATTTGGAAATTATTAATTCTATATAAGATATTTGCATCACAATTTGGAAAAATCACTATTTATTTAAGAAACACAAGATTTACAAATAGAACATATTTTATAGATAACAAAATTAGATTAATTAGATTTAAAAACTTTTTTAAATATAAAATATATAAATAAGTTATATGCCATCATTTCAGAAAACATTAAATATTTCAATTCCATTCATTTTTTAGATATTTAAATATCTTACTTTTTATAATGAAGTCATTGCACTTATTAATTAATTTATATATATATATATATATATTCATGGGAAACAAAAGGCTATGTGAAGAAATCTTTTTTCAGATTGATTCTCACCGGGTAGGATAAGATTGCTAAACACAAATCTTAGAGATAAAGGGGAGGGGATAAAAAATAAATATAACCTAATATCTAAAGGGGAGGTAGGAGATTTGGTGATTCATGAATCTGGTTGTTTGGGATGTTATCTAGAGGTAAAGAAATCCTATATTAAAGGTAGGGAAATTGGTTTTACAAAAATCCAAGGAAAAAGGTCTGATGGAAGTGGAGGAAGGTTCTCGAAAGTATTTATATGGAGTGCTTAGAGAAACAGAGACTTTGACAAAGAGTCTTCAATGATTTTTACATCCCTAGACTATAGAGGGTTAGCTAGTTTGCTAAGAAAACTAGCGCTACAACGTTTGGTGAAAAATACAAACCATATGTAGTTTTTTTACAAGAGACTATGGGGGTAAGGAGACAAAATTTCAAAGGAGCTACTTAAATTAATGTCAGGATGGGACTTTTGTTTCATAGATTCAAAAGGAAAATCGAGATGAATAATAGCAGGAAGGAACTGTTTGAGAATAAACTTAAAGAATTCTTGGGCAATTGATTCAGGACTACGTTTAAATCTGTTTTCAAATGAACTAAAATGCGAATTTTTGTGCCTAAATATATATGGACTGTACCAAGATAGAGCAGTATTCTAGGAGCATCTACTGAAAAAAGGTGTTAAATCATAAGGCCTTAATTGTAGGTGGAGACCTAAACTTCTCGTTGGGATCTTCAGAAGTATGGGGTCAAGAAGCACTTAAAAGATAATCTTTCAGACTCCTTTCTGAAAAAACTAGAAGAATAAAACTTAATTGATATAAACCCTATCAAACTAAGTCTAATGTGGAGTAACCGGGGAGTAGGTTTGGATAGAGTGGCAAAAATAATTGACAGGTTTTTTTATTCATGAAGAGATAGCAGATTTGCTAGTAAGAAATGTCAATGGGTCATTTCCATGGTACAAATATTCACTACTCATTTCACATATGACTTAGACTATGTCTAATCCTTTGTCAAATGGAATATACTATAGGGTACATGATGTTTACAAGACATAAAGAATTTACCTCCACCTATCACCTTGGTCAAGATATAAATTCATAATACAAAGAAAACCACATATTTAAGATAAACCTTATCTTCATTTGTTAGCTGATGGTCACTATGTAAAATCATTATACAAGGAACGACTTACTCCTTATTACCTTTTTCATTCATATACGCAAAATCCATATATAGAGAGAAAGTAAGCATAGATGCATTTGGGCTTTCACTTTTCCTTTGGATATAACTTATATATATTAAATTCAATAACACTAGCTATATCAAAATAATTTTATTAAATATAATTTAACACATTACAACATAAATGCACATGCCAACCTTTTTCAAAATATATGACTAACATAACTTCAAATCTATTTTCCTAAACTAAATCTTTTCACTATAGTACAATGTATATATAAATGCAAATCCTTGCTAACTCTTTTCAATATATTTGTATATACAAAATGCTATTGACATAGTCCATTTCATATGTTCCTATATATATATATTAAATCTTATGTATCTTTTAGTAGTTTATTTATCTATTTATTATAATACAATCCATGTATATATAAATGTTCTAACCCATTGTAATCTAATCCATATTTATATATTTGTTTTAAACCCTTATACGACCCACATATTTATTATATATGGTTTAAGCCGTTCATTCAACCACATATATATATATATATATATATGCTTTGAACAAATAAAATTCAGTGTCGTAAAATAATGATAGTTTTAACTCACAGATGGATTTTCGTAGCGGCATCAACAACTAGTCATGAGACTCAACGGTACTCGAAAAGGGATCGACCGGAGGCAAGTGATATGATTAATAAACAGACCGCAGAAATTGCATAAGGGATGGCGATCTTCCAACTATGCTCCTGGGTTTATCTCCAATGCCAAGATGGATACCTAAAGGGAGGATCTCACGAGGGACAGGAGGCTAAGAAACATTGGAGAAAAAAGGAAAGGACCAGTTGTGTAACGTGGCAGAGGGTTTCTTCACACCGAATATGCTTATAGCGGTATTACCTCGATCGTTTTTAAATTGGCATACATAAAAGTAATTTCATTTCTATAATGCTTGGTTCGATTTTGTGAGAATGAAAATATCAGCTAACTATTAGGTAAACAACCTTTTTGATATCTCAATTTTAGAGAAGTATTAACATATAATTAGGGTTTATTTTTGCTCCTAAGCTTCGTCGCTCCTAACTCAGGAGTAGTGTTCAAAGACTTACACAAGTATCATGAAATTATTACAAAAAAAGGCAAGACACCAGGTAGGTTTCTAAATGTAGAAATGAATGTCTGTTTTATATCAAGACCTGATTATAGTATATTTTTTTTTTGACATTTTGAGAGGATGTTTTGCAAGTCCAAGTTAATTATTTTAACCAAGAAGCTATGTTCCCATGAAAGGGATCTCTAAAAGGTGTATGTAAAACACAGAGTTTCGAGAGCAAGATCATGGTGGATCACCTGAATGCAATAACCCAGGGTTTAAATGTTGTAGTATATCATTCTATATTGTTTTGTGGGTTATCCTCATATTCCAGAAGCAAATCCATTCGTCATACACCCATTATAACGTTAAACAATAACCCTGTGGGTCGTCCCATTTAAATAGCCTCGACTATCATTTTATTACATATATATTACAACTATAGCGCAATTTCTACATATCAAAAGTTAAGAACGACCAGAGCTTAATTTCATTTTTTAATGCCTATGCCCAATATGAAAACAAGATCATGGATTTAAATCGCTCAAAAATAATGCACTTCATACATGCACAGCCATTATAAACACTCAGACCTGATTTTTTTATAACACATAATTATGATAACAATTATGCAGGTCGTTCAATGCACACATTCGACATAATACAAAAAACCATGCTCCTACGGATTTCTCAGGCGAAATTGCCCAAATAAATTATTGCGTGTAATCAAATAAAACTAAACAAGAAGAACGTCTCATTGATAGTCAATTGAAGTGTCATTGATAGTCAATTGAAAATGACAAGCCCTAGGTCCAACGTTTGAACCTGGCTCTTGGCTCTCATACCATACTGTAACTTACCCAAAATTGGTAGAAAACAAACTAAGCTACTATAGTTTTTTAAAAAATCATAGAGACAAACCAGCAATAATAAACTTACTTGAAAAATATGGGGAAAAGACACTTGAGTTTGAGTTCCTCCCAACCATAGAAGAGGACAACAAATCAGCTAGCCCAACTCCACTCTCGAGCTCGATTACCACCATGAAAAACTAAACTAGCATAGCAAATCTGAATGCAACACTCTCTCTCTCAGAGTCTAGATATAATGATGGAAATACTCAACAACTTGCCCTCATAGCAACAATCTCTCCATGCATAGCACATCGTTCTTTGCTATCTCAGTGCACCAATATATAGTTTTTTCTCAGGTCTTGTGTCAAATCTCAATCAATCCTTTGATCCCTATAATTTAGGATCTTATCTCGTGGTTGAGCTTTTAGATTGGATTTGATTGACATAATATATCTTGCTTGCTTTATACTTGTTTTTTGTCTCATGGTGATGTCCCTCTTTCAAGTAATTTCTCCAAGTGTCTTTCATTTTTATTAATAATAAAAATAATAATTGTTGTGCAAAATATCAAGTCACACTACATGTGAGTATTTTGAGTTTTATAACTCTTTTACAAATAATAATTGTTTTGAAATAATTTCAAAAATACTTGATAAAAAAAAATCATATTGTCATGGTGTATTACAACAAAAGCCTCTTTCAATTTTTTTTAGCAAAATCCTCCACTAAAACATTCAATGCCATTTGCATAGGTTGTAGCATAGGGCTTTTTGAAAATTTTAGCCAATCTTGTAACACTAAAAATCTCCGTTGTAACCTATACTACATGGCCTTTTCCTTATAATGAAACAAAATATTGTTTTGAAGAGATTCAACTTGTTGAAATGCAATGAATCTATAGATATCTTCACAATCTTTACAAATCCATGGTGAAATATATCTTAAATTTTGCAAGTCTCCTGAACAATCTGCATATATCTTCACAAATCCATTAACGAAAGAGAGAGTTGAAACACCCAAAGAAATGTTTGGGCATCATCACAAAGTAAAGCTTAAGGGGGAGTGTTAAACATCTAAGCTTGACTATAGCTGACCAACAATTCCCCCTAGCAGTTGTCTCTTTGACTTACAACCATCCAGTTGACTCATCGGTCCAACTCCATCATCGACTATAAATAGACCTTCTCAGATGTGGAAAAGTCAAAGTTGTGTGTAGCTTCTTCTAGTTAATAAAAATATTTGGGAGCAACTCATATTATCTCTTTCTGATTGCATATTTTGTTTTTTTCTTAGGATTTCTCTCAACCAAACATGGTATTCACCCATGGACGCCTTCTTTACCTAAGCCTTTCTCTAAACTTTCACAGCTACATTCCTTTAAATGGGGTTTCGTGGCTAGGGACATTTTTTGATATTTCACAACCTATGTTATTGCATACAAAATTTGTGGAAAGATAAACCACAAGAAGCAAATCGCTTGGTGTCACGGTGACCATAATTAGAAGCATGTTGCACAAAATTATCCAGAATGGATTAACTAGTAAACTCGTTTGATATCAAGTCTAGGTATTTTGCATGAAGCAAGGGAACGTTGTCCCCATCCTTTTGAAAGGTAATGGCCTCTCACCATAGCATAAAATATAGGCTTGCATATGCTACTATCAACAATTTAATGTGAAAGACAGGAACCCAAGCACAAAAACACTTGTGGAGCCTGTAACCTTGAAAGTGAATGATAGTCCACTAGTTATAGAGAAGATAGAGAATGGAAGTAAAATCACTGCGGAAGCCAAAGAAGGAAGAGGGAACGTTGTAACCTTGAAAGTGAATGATAGTCCACTAGTTATAGAGAAGATAGAGAATGGAAGTAAAATCAGTACGGAAGCCAAAGAAGGAAGAGGGAACATTATAATTCTAGTAGAGTCTGCAAGCTTGAAATTGAAAAACCAATTTAACATTACATCACTACAGAGAGAGTGTGAGATCAATGGAAAGTTACTCCAGAATCCAAAAGGCATAAGAGGATAGTGCCAAGACTGAACATTTTTTGTATTAATGCCAATTAATTGGGATATTCTCTTGATAGTAGCTTGAGTAGTTTTAAGGATCTTGAAATGGGCTCATTCCAGTAGACTCATGATAATCTTCCTGCAAAGACAAAAACAAATAGTAAAAAATGCATGTGAGGTAGTGAATCAACATTTATTTTTCATGCCATTGAAGAGAATGCATCTTTAAATTGTGATGATAGGGAACGGGTGAGGAAGGCTCTAAGGAGATATAATGCCTTGTGGTGCAATATGATGAATGTAGATGAATCATGCAAGGAAGCTGGTGGAGGAACAAATTTTGCTGACTTAAATACAGGGAGCATGATGAAGGACATATGACAATATATAAACTTATGTAGAAGATGTATAGGTTCAGTCCGAGACATTCACCTGGGTGATCATTTTTATTTCCGAATGGAACTCTATGTTATAGGTTGACATGGCCCAACTCAAGCTGGTATTGATTACATTAATACTAAAAACAATCAATGGAATGAGCCTCATGCTTAGTTGTAGGGAGCATGATGAAGGACATAGGACAATGTATAAACAAATGTAGAATATGTATATGTTCAGTCCCAAGATTTCATGTGGGTGATCATTTTTTTTTTTGAATGGAAATTTGTGTTACAGGCTTACATGGCCCATATTTGGCTCGTGTTGATTAGATTAATGCTAAAAGCAGTCAATGGAATGAGCCTATGGATTAATTGCAGGGAGCATGATGAAGGACGAAGGACAATGTATAAACAGATGTAGAAGATGTATAGGTTCAGTCCAACGTGTTCATGTGGGTGATCATTTTTATTTCCAAATGGAACTCTGTGTTATAGGTTTACATGGCCCAACTCACTCTTTGTTATAGGCTTACATGGCCCAACTCAGGCTGGTATTGATTACAGTACTACTAAAAATAGTCAATGGAATGAGCATATGGATTAGTTGCAGGGAGAATGATGAATGGAAAATGAACATGAATAAAAAAATATAGAATATGTGTAGGTTCAATCCCAGGCGTTCATGTGGGTGATCATTTTTATTTCCTAATGGAACTCTGTGTTATAGGTTTACATGGCCCAACTTAGGCCGTTATTGATTACATTAATTCTAAGAACTGTCAATGGAATGAGGTTGCATGGAGTATGATTAAGGATAGAGGACAACATATAAACATATTTAGAATATGGATAGGTTCAGTGTGAGGCGTTCATGTGGGTGATCAATTTTTTTCCGAATGGAACTCTATGTTATAGGTTTACATGGCCCAACTCAGCCCGGTAATGATTACATTACTGCTAAAAACAGTCAATGGAATGAGTTTGTGGCAATCGATAGCATTTCTTCTTGGGGTTATGAAGATGGCGATGAGGGTAAGGTGTTGGTAAACTCCAGTTTAAACCAACACCTCACCCTCATCGTTATCTTCATAACCCCATGAAGCAATCATACAGATTGTCATAGAATCATTCCATTGACTTTTTTTAGGTGTAATGCAATCAATACCAACCTTATTTGGGACATATAAACCTATAACACTAAGTTCCTTTCGGAATAAAAATGATCACCCACGTGAATGCCTGAGATTGAACCTATACATCTTCTACATCTGTTTATACATTTTCCTCAGTCTTTTATCATACTCCCTACAATTAGGCCACACGCTCATCCCATTGCTTGTTTTTAGCAGTAATGTAATCAATACCAGCTTGAGTTGGGCCATATAAACCTATAGCACAGAGTTCCTTTCGGAAATAAAAATGATCACCAACATGAATGCCTGGAACTGAACCTAGACATCTTCTACATCTATTTATACATTGTCCATCGTCCTTCCACATGCTCCCTACAATGAGGGTATGAAGGGAGAGGCCCATTCCATTCATTGTTTTTAGCATTAATGTAATCAATACCAACCTAATTTGGGCCATGTAAACCTACAATAAAGAGTTCCACTCCGAAATAAAAATGATCACCCACATGAATGCTTGGGACTAAACCTCTACATCTTTTGCATCTATTTATACATTGTCTTCCGTCCTTCATCATGCTCCATCCAATTAAGCCAGAGGCTCATTCCATTGACTATTTTTAGAAGTAATGTAATCAATATCAGCCTGAGTTGGGCCATGCAAACATATAGCACAGAGTTGGAAATAAGAATGATCACCCACATGAAATCCTAGGACTGAACTTATACATCTTCTACATGTGTTTATACATTGTTCTCTATCCTTCATTATGCTCCCTACAATTAAGACACAGGATCATTCACTTGACTGTTTTTTAGAAGTAATGTAATCAATCCCAACTTGAGTTGGGAGATGTAAACCTATAACACAGAACTCCATTCAGAAATAAAAATGATCACCGACATGAACACCTGGGAATAAAATTATACATATTCTACACATGTTTATACATTTTCCTCTGTCTTGCATCATGCTCCTGTAATATCCCAACTTTTTGACTAACTATGTTATGATGTTATATCGGGTCACGACCCCAGTATAGGTGATTTATTATGTTTGACGTAGCATTAGTTTGTTTTGATTTATTCCTTCATGAGTTGATATATTGGGCATGGACCCTGATTTGTTTCATTATTGAATACATGCAGGGCATGAAAGCCCAAATGAATAAACAATGTTGTATTAGGAGGATTGGTTACAAATTATGATATACTGAGATTATTCCTTTTGTTACAGTATACTATGCAGAGCATGATTTACATGGTTGATTATTTAGTGTGTTGAGCGTGGACTCAGAAACACACGAATGACCTATATACTGGGCCTAAGCCCCGATGTATTTAGAGGATTCTATTTCGTACTGGGCCTAAGCCCCGATGTATGTTGAGTGTCAGGCATAAGCCCTGGAGCACTCCAAGCTTGAAAGAAATGATTACCGGATCCGAGGCCACTTAAATATCCTAGATGTGCCTCACAACCACATTCTAGCTCTAGTGTTGAGCAGAGGCTCTGGAATTGCACTAACGTAATGCCCATGTGAGAGTGTTGAGTTAAAAGGCTCTGAAGAGCACTCGGGGTTACTAGATCTCAAGTGTTGAGTCGAGAGGACTCTGAATAGCACTTACATGTCTTATCACAACTATTTCGACTTGATTAAACAAATCTTATTATCATCATCTACTGCGGGAACTACCATGTTAAAACAAGGGAATCTGACATGCAAAAGGAGAGACTAGAGGTGCCCTACCAACTTACTGAAACTGTCCACAGAAGTGGACCCCTTTCATTAAAAAGAATTAAAAGAAGCATCATGTGAAACAAAATGCTTAAGGATCCCAAAGCTAAGTATTATTATTAGGAGCTTTCAATAATCAACATTGTTATTTATTATATATTCTTTTATAAATGTTTACACTTTTATAGATATATATTTATGCATAAGTGGGCTGCCACTTACTAAATATTATTTAGTAATATTTAGATGGTGTTGTAATTATTATATTATTTTTATTATGAAAAGATTTAAAAATTAAAAACACTTTAATCAAACAAAGTTGAGAAGTCTTAGTTCCAAAATAACTAGTAGTTAAGTAAACAAATACTATTTTATAAATTAAATTATTTTAAAGAAACCAGTAAAATTCCAACATTCCTAACTCAAGATTTGTCCTACTTAAGGAGGATAGACCCCAAAGATTGGGGGATCTTTTTCTCTTGGTATTATTATGCCAAGGAGAACTCTCTGTTCCAGGAAGTGAACTCTGCCCATAAATTTCTGCACCAGCTACACATCTAGGGCTTCTACTTCTCAGTTTGCATGTCAAAACTAGCTCGAAGGATTCTTACTGAACCAACAACGGTTGTAGAATCATGGTTGGGAGGAATTTGGTAGTCCCAAACTCATCCAATCCAAGATCATTATCAGGTCAGCTAAGAGTCAATAGTTTCCCTAACTAGTTGGTTGAGTGTGCAGGCCAGTATCATCAAGAACGAGCTATCGAGATCAGCAGGTCATCATCAATAGGACAAGCTACAGGAATCAACAGGTATGAATTGTTTATAAAACCCTCCTACGATTTATATTTCTTTTATAAAGGCAATGTTAAAATAGTAATGTCCTCAATATCAGTTTTTAATCAAGTTTTCTCAGAATCGAATGGCATTCCCAGCAGGACTAGCCAGCTAGTCTTTGCTAGTCATTTTTATTGTTTAAACTGTTAGAACATGCGAATCGTTGATTTTAATTTAGCAAGTTATATAGTATTTAATTTCTCTTATCTAAACCCCTGTTTTAAATCACAAACAAAATCACTTAGCTATTGAAATCACACTTTCAACAGAAAACGTTAAACATCATGTAAAACCTTTCGAAAGCCGAGTTATAAAAACTATAGCAAAAAACGCAGACATTATATTTCCCGGTCTATCCTAGCTTTCCTTTTTAAGACCATACCTACCATAATTAAAACAAATATAGCAGGAAGAACATAGATCGCATACGATGTGCTTTTACAATTACTTTCCCATGTCCACTCTATCAACAACACTACGTCAATCAAATAAACAACCCTGAGATTTTCTTTCCATTCCTTTCAACATACAAACCTACGATAGTCACCTACAGGAAAACATTCAAGCTTCATTTCCAATAACAATAAGACATAGAAAGAAGTTCTCTTCCAGGGTCAAAGTCTCATAAAAACATCAAACGCAGAGATCAATCACAAATAGAGGCAAAATGCATTTCGCATGGTAACCACGAAGATGCCTATCGAAAGCTTAGGACCAGGGTCAATTCCGTGTCCTTCTAAAAGCCAGATTGTATAAGTTATTCCTACAGGATACAAATCTCTAAATAAAACAAAACCCTGAGTACAGCCTTGAAACCTTCCCCACGTAAGTATCCATTCTATCCACGCAACTAGTAAGTTAACGATACCTTCTTATTCAAAATCTAACCACATTACCGAAACAGAGGCGTAGAAAACTTCATTGATATCTTATATCTATCCACAGGCAATACATTGTTTACACATAAACACCATAGCAATATCTAACATAGTTAGCAATTGCAAATGAAATCAACACACAAACCATAGCTACATTTCCAAGCTGAAGGCGCCAAAGGCCTTTTATCATGTCGATAATTTTTGTACAATAGTTTACAAAAATACCCAGGAACCCCACAATCTTAGAACACATAAGTTCCAGCTTAAATGCTGGTATTCACACAAGAAAAATAGAATTGTACCATTCAGAGTCATTATAACTGCACAGGAGTCATACCCAAACGAAATAGCATTATATGTTTACAAAATTTCGCAGAGCAGAATAACCAGTAAGACCCAGCTACTGCATAAGTTCTTTTACATCACAGTCCCAGTTACTTCCAACTATTAAATTTACATTGAAACCCCATCCCTCTGATTTAGCCAATAGGAAACTAATAGACCTTCCAAGGTGAAGCAGTAAGCCAAGGGCTTATGGGAGTCTCCACTCTAAACTAGACCAAATGCATACATACAACACCAGAGGTGCGAGAGATAGGGCACGAGTGGGTAAGCCAGACTTACCATTTACCCTAGCCACATCTACGGACCTTGAATCTTCGCAGCTCCCATACCAAATTATCACCTGTCATCTATGACATACAATACCAGTTAATTCAACTATGTGTCTTCAATCGCAAAAGAGAGAAAAATGTCAATTGAAATTAGAGATCATTCCCATACCTGTAAGAAGCAAGACCGCCTTACGCCATAGTCGAATCCAATAGTTATCAAGTGTGCTGACCACGAGCAGAGCTCAGGTCAGTACACCACACAGTCACCATACAACAAAGTGCAGAGCAAAAGAAAATTAAGAACAAGTCGAATGCAAGGATGACTGACAGAAAACCCCAACTCATTATCCAAACCCTCATAGACAGGCTGTCCCCCTTAAATCATTAAAAGCGCATTAAAGAGTATACCAGTCTCTCTTTAGTGGAGATTCAATTCTTTTGCAAAGTCTATAGTGAAGACGTGGATTCATCCACTCTTGCTTTTTAATTACAAAAAGCTTGATCTTGTACAAGGTCTATAGCGAAACTATGACCCATCCCACATTTTGTTTAAATTACAATAAGCTTATAGTAGTACACATCACGTTGGGAAGACATTTATGTATGGACTACCATGGTAAAGGGATACCCACTTTTTAAATGACTTATCATGCACCCGGTGAAATAGGACCAATAGTAAAATAGGAACCATCCATTTAGAGATAATACTCGTAGATTGAATATACTTGCAAACATAAGAGTACAGGATGGCATTAGCATTATGCTAAGTAAGTCCGGCAACCACTACAATCGCCCATACCTCCCGGCAACCTTGCCGGGGTATCTAATTCCCTGTCTGGGAGTATTATAGAATCCCCATGTGAAAAGCATACCGTCATCAAAGGAGCTCATCACATGAAGGTGTCATTAGACATTCACAATTAAAATCACATGATTCTTAAAATAGTAAGTAGCGTTATATCCTACCTTTGAACCAACATTTGCAATTTCAATGAAAACATGATCTCATTTTATTTCCACACCGCTTCCGCAAATTCTAAACTTACACGTAGAAGAGACCATGTAAAATAAAAAGGCTTAGGCTTACATTGTGTCATACAAGTATGGTTGTTCTTAACATTATTACATTTAATGTATGCATTTTTCTATTATAAACTAATGACTATTGCAGGCAGGAAAAATTTTAAATTTTTATTATTTTTGGGACATTACAAGTGGTATCAGAGCGAGTTACAAACACTAAGTGACCTATTGGGATCACTACCAAACACAACTGCAGATACAGGAAAGTGTTTAAAATATTGTATTATGTTTTTACGAAAAAAATTAAATAACCCATTGTTTTCCATCAATAGATACTTATATAAATTTCAAGTACAGGCAGTAGCAGAAAAATGAATGCAGAACAAGGCAACAGTATACAAGGCAACCTAAATTCCCCAACACAAGAGCAAGAAATTGTGGTGGAGCTCAACTCAAATTTAGAGAAATCCATGCAGCAACTACAGGCAGAATTCCAGAGTTTAAGGGATGAGAATATGCAAGAAAGAAGAGAACAACGAGCTATAAATGAAGCCCTACTCCAAAACCTAACAGAGAAAAAAACCCATGAACAACCTACTCTTTTTGTCAACACTCTTAACACAAGGAAAGCATCCAGTTGCAGGATAGGAGAGTAAGAAGAACATAAATCAGAACCATTGGAAGAGGAATGTAAAAGCTCTTCCCATGACAATGGCTCCCCACCTCCTTGCAAGAGAAGGGGGAAGAGTGATGACAGCTTACAAGGAGAGTTCCGAAAGATAAGAGCCCCAACTTATGACGGGGAAGTTAACTCAGGAGAAAAGGCTAAAGAATGGTTGTTAGGGATGAATAAATAATTTAAAGTTCATAATTATTCCAGCGAGATGCAAGCCCGACTAGCCATATACAACCTAAATGGAAATGCTTCCAGATGGTGGCGGGACTTAAAACACACCAAGGGACAAGAACTGCAAGACATAAGCTGGGACACTTTCAACATAATATTTCAGGACAAGTACATGTCTGAAAGATTCTTCGACAAGAAGATAAAAGAATTTCATGAGTTAAAAATGGGCTCCCTGACTATGGAAGCTTTCATAAACCAGTTCTTAGACTTGTTGCACTATGTGCCTTATATTAAGGGCGAGAAGGTTAAAATTCAGCAGTTTTTGGGTGGGTTGCCACGTGGTGGCAATGTCCCCGACATTGCCATTGTCACATGCTTTTGCGAGATGGGAAATGTTGTAGGAGGAGTTTATCCAGAAAATGTAATTGCAATAGCGCCAGATAAGTTTTCAATCTGTTTGTTAAGATCGTGGCCGAAAAAAATGGAGAGAAGAAAATACTAAGCTGATTATGAGATAAACATCCATATGACCCAATCTTACTCTTATGTAGCATCATTGTTATTGTTGAAATTGAAATATGAAAGAAATTTTTGAATAAAACTAATAATTGGCATATCAATCCTAATACAGGTAAATAAGGTCAATCTAAAACTCTAAAGAAATTAAATTTCCAACACTAGCGAAATTATAGATAAAAAGCCCATAAAACTTTGCAATTAATCTGCACAATCCCTTATTTAGGGAATGTGTGATGGGATGGTCCACATACATGTCCCATGAGGCCTCAGAGATAAATGTTGTGTCATAAGCCCACGACTTTGTCTTTGTGCAATTTGAAGGGAAATAAGAACCATGGCACTTGGGATTTTAACCTTGGACCATGGGTAGGCCATGAGAACATCCCTAGTATGCAAACCATGAAATTTCCACCATATCTTATTTATGATTGAAATAATCTAGATGCAAGGGATGTGCGAAGTCTTATTTCTATATTCAATGTGTGTGATCCCCAAAGGAAAATGATATGGTCTATAACCATATTTTTTATTCCTGTGGATTAGGCCACCCAAGCAATCTCTAGTGCATGAAACCTTAGAATGGACACCATATTGAACATATAGGCAAAATATACCCTACTCAATGTATTTGTGATGTCACATATGGCCATTGATCCCCTATAGACAAATATTTTGACTTAAAAATATGGATTTTGGTGCTAAAACATTCTATGGACTCCAATAACCATCCTTGTTGCATTAATACTTAAAATGAATGCCACATCTCCTTTGCACACTAAATATTCCTTATTTAGGGCATGTGTGGGGTGTGGGTTACTATGTATAGTTGATAATCCATATAATTTATTTGTATTCCTTAAAACTTATATGTTGACCATAGCAATGAACTAAGCCTTAAGAACCATCCCTAGTATTTTAATTATTAAGTGATTACCATGTAGCATTTATAAACTAAGTATTCCCTATAAAGACTATATAAAGAATCATGACCATATGCCATTTTATAGAATTTTAAAGCCTCCAATATAAACTAACCACATAATATTTATATTACGTATTACAAATATTTCGTTAAAATTTTATGATCATATAATCTTAATTATATTCATAATATCATAAATTCAATAATATTTATAATATTATAAATTTTAAAAATATTTTAAACTTAACAATTTCATTACTATATAACTATTTTTTTAATATATAGTTTCTATTATTTTTATCTATCACTTTAAAATCAAAACATATTCTATTATCACCTTTATAAATTAAAACCATTTTACTATATTCTTAATATTATAAATTCAATTATATTTATAATATTAAAAATTAAAAATTACAAAATAAACTCAAACACTCCACCACTATAACTATTATTTCTATATTTAATTGTTATTATCAATCTTATTCACCACTTCAAATTCAAAACACAAATATTCAACATTTAGTAATAATAATTATTACCATCCATTACATAAAAATCAATGGTATTATTATGTAGCTATATAAAAGCAAATAAATGTAACATGTATTACAATTCATTGCAACACATAAATAAATTTAAAAAATCTTAAAATATAAATTAATAAAATAATTTCAAAAATATAAATTTCTTAACAAAATTCCATTCCAATAAAACTTATATTCTTTCTTTTTCAACACAATAAAAACTTATATTCACCAAAATCACTCCTCCGCTTTTTAAACGAGACCAAAATTACTCGGCCAAATGGAGCATATAAATTAAAAAACGATTATCATTACTTAAACACAACGTCATATCCCTTTCCACTCACCTATTTCAAAATCATAATAATTGAAATTTAATTTCTAGAGGTGAGGTGAGGTGAATGTTTTATACTATTTTTTTTCAAATATAATATAAGTCGTTGTATTCATGGATCTGTTGATTAATATAAAAAAAGTTCACCAGAATCTCCAAACATTTAAAAAATGAACTCACCGAGGTCGCATTGCTGTTAAAACTCCTCCATGTCTGCAAAAAGAAAACAATAATAACGATAATATTAATTAACAACTATCTTTTGCCGAACAAATCAAAAGAAAAACAAAAAAATGACCGCTGCTCGCAAAAATTTATATAAATTTCATAAGAAAATCTCAACGCTTCCATCTGCACGTCGACTAGATTCCTCGTTCATAAAACGAACAGAATCCTGCCACATGGATAGTTATGGTTCCATCTGCACCTTACCTCCTCCAAGCTTTTACGCTTCCCTGACCTCCATTCGCCTGCTACCTGCTGCGCCCTATCTCTTTTAGGAAATGATCGAACGGGGGAAGAACCCCATCTTTAGCTCCGTGAAAGAGGCCCGACACGTGGTTGTCATGCAGCTGCGATACAATAGGGTTTAGGTAGATACGTGTAGGGTTAGATCTTAGGTAGATGTGTGTACCCGTTGAGCTCTTTAAATTCATGTTAAATAATTACATTGAATTTATTTTATTTTGTTTAAATTCTTTAAACAAAATATCAATTGGAAACCAAAACTTAATCCTCGAGACAGAGTCACAGACCAGGAGACACACCATAATACCCAGTAAAAGTAAGTCATAGTGGTAAGCTGATGGATTTCCCAAATTGAATTATTTATGTTGATCCATTTGAGCTGCCAGGCTGTGATAAAAAAAATAGATCCCTGATATCATAATTGTAGGGATAAATGTAGCTACAATGTAGAGGGGTGGAACTTTATGCATATCCTGCCAGGATTGCCAGTTTAATGTCATTATTTACAGACTTAATAACATCATAATTAAATACCTGATTAAATCAAGAAAAAAAACAGTAAGGTTCACAATTCTCCTAAAGAATAAAGGGAGCTTCCAATCACCTTAATTACTGTCCAATTAGATGAAGCTATTGGAGACCAGGGATTAGGACTAGAAATCCTTCTAGGTATTCCAGCGGGTAACTATCAAATGCACAAATCGGAGAAATAGTATGACAGACAAATCGAAATAGACCAAAGAGATAAAATGATTCCCAGTCAACTGTTTACCTCTTACAAAATGGAATTCCAATTCCAAAAGAAGAATGTCGAACGGGTAAAAAGTAGAACACATATATAAAAAAGAGAGAAAGATAGGCCATCCACTTGCTCAAAACTCCAAGACAAAAAAACACGCAAGAATATAGATCCAGAAACCTTTAATATTGTATCTAAATAAATGATAGGCATGGCTTGGGCTTTAGGCAGGGCCGCGCCGGGCGGCTTGGGCTTTAGTATTTTTATTTTCATAGTCAGCAAAATTTGGTAATGCAATGTACAGGGAGGATGAGATCTTTTGGGTCATTTCGACCAATTGGGGATAGGTTACTGTCTGGTTTAAATGCCTTTGTTGGGCTAGCAAAAAGAGCTGTGTGAAAAACAACTCCACCGCTTTTTCCACTCTATACTGTAAACAAATAGTACAATGGCTTGCCGACTGTGTACAATGATCTCTTAAAAAAACACACTTGACCACCATATGTGCATATCAAGCACCGAGATGAATGTATACCTAGATCCAAATTGTACACATATGTCGAAACAAAAAATTATGCATAGAAAACAAAACATTGTGAAGAATTCACAAAAGGCATCCAAAGTGAGTATCTGTGTCTAGGTGAGAGTGAGCAGTGAGAAGGTCATTGCGTGGAGCAGCAAGGTAAAATGCCATACTTGATAAAAAAGAATACAGTACAACCAATCATACATGCATCCATCCAGGCCATGGCCCACGGCGAGGTCGAGTCCCAATTCTGCAATAAAGCAGCATAATCCCACTCCTGAGGTAAAACATGGGCTGCTGGGCATTTACAACAATAGATAGAACATCAAGAAAAATGAACAGTACGATCACTAAATACTGAGCTCTGGATTTATTGATCACATCAAAGAGCTTGTAGTGATTTTTCTCTTTAACAAATAGTACTTGGTTTTAACCGTTTTGCAGAAATTTCCCCATAAATTGTTCACTGTGGCATGGATGCAAGCTCGGATCCCATCATATCGCTCTCGAATATTTTAATGGATGAAGCAGCAACTCCCATCGTGACAGTGTATACATACATAGTTCCTTCCAGACAAGTCACGTTCTTTCTCATCAATGGCTTCACAAACTCCCTGCACGGTAATATCTTATGACAAGCGTCCAATCTTTCGCAATAGCTCAGCACACCAGCAACGAGCAAAAAAACCACAACTTGGTTGTTTGCATAAACAGTCACGACAGCGACAATGCCAACTGCACCAAAAATAGCAGGGAAATCCACAAATGCGGAGGCGAGAGCCCACCAGCACGGTCCGCGAGCTGAATGTAACCGACGGATTGCTCACTTCCAACCTGTAGTTCAGCATGGTGTCGCACAACCCAAACGACAGGGTCGGTGTCATCTACGACAGTCTGAGCACCCACGCCTCGTATCTGGGTCAGCAGATCACAGGCGAGTGCCCGGTGCCACCTTTCTACCAAGGGGACAACGATATGAACGTGTTTAACAAAATAGTATGCTATTGGAACAACCCGACCCTCCCATCCCCACTCTGCTTGCTCTATGGCTGATCTTTCAGAACACGGTAGGGAAAACTACTGTTGGTCATCCTAAAGGGTCGTTCAGTTTCTATCCACTTCACCCTAAAGGGGCTTCTCCATAACCGGAGTTGGAGTTCTCCATAATCTGCACAAGAGGCTATTGGAATTTGTCATAGTCGTCATGGCTTCTCAACCCATTAATATAGAGATTGGAAAACTCACTGTAATCTTCACGATGCACAACCCTGAAGTAAACCAACAAATTACTCGAATTAGCACCTCTAGGCCTAAAACCGTCTTTTGCAAGCACGCTTAAAATCGTTGTTTGGTACTTCGGTAGGGTTGAAGCCTCCAAACGAACTATTGCCCAAGCCAAATGTAATATGACATAACTTGTGCCGTCTATGCATTCTTGCCTTCGATTGCATTGGGTCTAGGTTCTTATAAAGATTGTCCAAGACAACCCTCCCACGTGAATGAATGTAATTACTTTAACTATAAGTCATAGCCTATATTTATTTTTTATTTATAATTCATAGCATTCTTTTTTTATTTATAATTCATAGCATTCTTTGATTTATTTATTTTTGTGTGATTGCATATTTAATACTTAACAAGATTTTGTTCAAGTTAATTATGGCCAAGCTCTTGCTGAGTAGACCTATAAACTAACTTCAACCAATGATATCATGGATTGAACTTGTTCAATATAATGATAAATGACAAAAGAAGACACCTTATCCTGAAGTGACGCCTATTTCACCTATGGAAATTAAGAGTATTAATTGGTGTATCAAACTCCAAATAGTCTCCAAATATGTGTAGCTGTGGATGTAATGCTCAATCAATATCATATATAATTTTTATTTTATTTTCTTAATCCCCCAAGTATTGAATTATTATTTTCCTTGTTTAAACAAAGTACAATGGAGCATAGATAATAGAAATTCTCAAGAGAACCAACTCTTTGAAAGCATAGAATGGGCAAGCAATCTCTAGCACTAGCCATCAACTTCTAGTAAGCTCAAATGGATAGAAAAAAATCATTTACAAAGTGATTATTCACCACTATAGAATTATTTGGAAGTCCAACAAATAACCAAGAGCATCAATAGTCAAAACATAGATATAAAGTGCCTAGGGGAATCCATGCCTAATCGACTTGGAGAACAATACATATAGATAGTTTATTATTCACCACAACAAAATATAAGGGTCAAGAGAAAAAGGTGTTCACTATACCCAGGCACTTCAAACCAATTCCTAAACAAAACAACATATCTACAATGAAAGCCTCGTCAATTTGGTTATAGGCTTTATCAAAATCAATTTCAAGGAGGAGAGCTTGTTGCCTAGATGTTGTGACCCACTCCATGGCCTCCAAAGTGAAATCATTGTATCCAAAATAAAATACCCTCGAAGAAAATTTGTTTTATCATGGTATAAGTTTAGAAATGTAAATACTTTATATTTTTTAATTTAATTTTATAATTTTAATCAAAGAAATATATGTACATGTGATTTAGAGGGTGAACAGAGAAAAATGGAATGAAATACTTTTGGAAATTGAAAATTCATTATGAAATAATTATTCATTTATATTTTTAACCCTAATCTAAATATTAACAAATTTTAAAATTAATTATCATTTATAAAATTAATTTTTTTTTTAAATATATAAATTTATTTTTAAACATATAAATTTGTTTTTAAAATCATTCAAATTCGTTGTCATCCAATCATCTATATACTTAACCACATTACTAAACTTTATTGGTGATCCATACTAAAAAAAGGGATAAACCATCATCTATCAATACTTTGCAATGGAAGCATATTTCATTAGATACTAGTGCATGATGAAATGAGTTTTTATGATGGAGTTTTTATCCATAAATAATTAGTTAAGAGATTAAATTGCCTTTTAAGTCTTCAACATTGAAGATGAGTCTATGTTCTTCTATGGATTAGCCATGAAATATACAAATTGGTCAACTCAAACATTCCACCCAACTAACCAATATATACAAATTGGTCAACTCAAACATTCCACCCAACTAACCAATATTCATAAGCAACGACAATTATGTAAAGATCACTATGAATATATGTAAATTAGAAAAATAGCAATTTTGGCCTTGTGACTTAGACCAAGTTAGGGCTATAGTGAATATCAATAATTATAAACATTAAAGGCTTGAACTGATGCAACACATAGAAGATGGGCATGGACATATGTAGTTGAAACAACCATAACATTGTGGTTTGCAACTTTTAAAATTTTAGTTTTATTTATTATTATTTAAAAAAAATTCCTCATTACATATGAATTTCAATTTAGATTGTTTATAATTTTAAACTTAAAGTGCCACATGTTACTTTAATTAAAGTAACAGTAACATGTTGATTTCATATTCAACATAAAATAAATTATACATCACATTTATAATGGTTTTCATCTTAATAAATAATTTAAAATTGAGATTTTTAAAATCACTCAAAAATAATAATTTTAAAATTAGAAAAAAAAATTATAATCTTTATCTCAATTGTTTAAAAATTACAAAATATTAAATTTTATGGTTTGAAGTAGTTTGATTATATTATTGTTTAGTTTATTATTTTTTTCTTCTTCTTCTTATTGTAGGTGGTTTGGGTGTTTTTTATGTCCTTGACATGTAGTTTTTGAGTCAAGGGTATTAGTTTGATTGATGTTATCAATTTTTTTTTTATCTATAATCAAAACATTGGAATTCATAATTTTTCAATTAAAATGTTTTTTTTAAATCTAATTTCTCTTCAATATGATTGGAGGCGTACATAATGACGTTCGCCTCGTTTTTCCCTTCCAAGGGGCAGCGGCGGGCCAACCTCATGGATATGGAGTGGGATATGGACTCAGAGCAGTTGTCAAATCGGTTTTGCACGGTTCTGCAGGGGGTAGGGCCGTCGTCAAATCGGTTCTGCACGGGCGTAGGGCCGTCGTGATTTCTGGAAGATCCATTTCACGTCGGCAATTAACGCTTCACCAACCTCCTCATCCTTCCCAATTTCGCTCCACCTGCACCTGCACATTCATTGTGACCGTGTGTAGCGTTTTTAACCCTATTCCATCCTTGGCTTCTCACATTATGAATCGTTACAAGATGAGGAGGGCAAAAAATGCTTGCATCTGGCAGGAATGGGATGCAGCTCGGGAATTGATCTAGCAAGCAACCTGCTCAAAACTGTCCGCTCAAACACAAATGTCGTGGTTGTGATTACTGAAAACATTTCTCACAACTGGTATTTTCAAAACAACCCGTCCATGCTGGTTATAGTTAGTTTGGGTTCACAGTGCTGTTAATAGGAAGGCGATAACAGTTGAATCTTTTTAATTAAGCACTGGAGCTGCTTTGGGCTTCTCTGGTTTCAACCACGCCTTTGAACGACGTTTTCGGTGTGCCCCCTTATCCAGCTGAAGGGCAAGTCTAAAGGTAACAATGATTTGGAGCAACGATGCAAATGTGTTTGAATCTATATGTTTTCCGAGTAATGATCGATAATGTTAATTTGGCCTTTCACATAGAAAATGCTACTTTGGTGCAGGCCTGGAAAGTGTTCAAGTAGCTGCATAGGCGAATAACGAACTGAGTAATATGCTACATACATTTTGAATGGCATTCTGCAAGTTATCTTCTGTATTAAATGCGGAATTCTGCAAGTTATCTTCTGTATTAAATGCGGCGTTGTAGAATTTTATCGAAAGAATACAGTTCCAGGTAGTTGGGACTGTAAGTCATAGGGCGTCAATGGAATAATGTGCACTTAGGTTAAATGGATGTTTAATAGATGTTGCTAGTATTAAGCTAAGTCTAGCTTAAAATTTCTGAGTTATATAGGCAGTGTACTCTACTTAATAACATCTCATCAGATTTTATGTTTTTTCTTTTCAATTCCTAAAAAAATATGTAAAAGCTTGTCCATGAATAAGGATTCCCTTTTACATTTTGGCAATAACAGTTATTAACTTCTAGATAAGCAGAACTTTAGAAGTCGTTAGACACTAGGTCTATCTCTTTGGGAACTTCTCGATTCAATTTAATAGCCATAAGTCGTTTGCCATGCAAAATTTGTCCGACTTGGTTCAGGTCCTTCAGAAGTTGAAAATGTTTCCCAATTGCTTGAGACAATAGATGTGGCTGAGGAACCAGTGAATAGGGCTAATGCAAATTTGTTTCCTTTCTCTTCAGAAGAAATAGGCACCTCACTCATATTTATTAAGTTCTCTTTCTTTGGCAAAATTTGTTTTTCAAATTCTTCCTTAGTGTCATCTCCAAGCACTGGTAGAGCTTTTATACTATTCATATCCTCAACAGGCTCCTCTGCCTTTGGGCCTGGAATTTCCGTCCCTCTGATTAAATATGTAATATGTAACAATTATTAACTTCTAGATAAGCAGAACTTTAGAAGTCGTTAGACACTAGGTCTAGCTCTCTAGGAACTTCTCGATTCAATTTAATAGCCATAAGTTGTTTTCCATGCAAAATTTGTCCCACTTGATTCAGGTCCTTCAGAAGTTGAAAATGTTTCCCAATTGCTTGAGACAATAGATGTGGCTGCGGAACCAGTGAATGGGGCTAATGCAAATTTTTTTCCTTTCTCTTTAGAAGAAATAGGCACTTCACTCATATTTATTAAGTCCTCTCTCTTCTCCTCTTTCTTTGGAAAAATTGGTTTTTCAAATTCTTCCTTAGTGTCATCTCCAAGCGCTGGTAGAGCTTTTATACTATTCATATCCTCAACTGGCTCCTCTACCTTTGGGCCTGGAATTTTCGTCCCTCTGGCCTGGGCTCTGGGCTCTTGGGTCTATTATCACGAGAAGATGACCGGCGTTTTAGGAACTCTTATAGCATCTCAAGAAGTTTCTCTGAAATATTCTACACATCAGGATACTCTGAAGTCCTACAAACTCCAATGTATTTTCACAAGTTGTAAAAGGAAGTAAGCTCATCGATCTGTTTGGCATCTTTTGTATAAGTTTCAAATGAACTGACACAATCTTGGTACTCTATGTCAAAGAAACCATCAATCAAAATAGCCAAGCCATCAGTAATGTCTTTGTAAAGCTGAAATCTCTCCTTCATAATAGAGTAAAGAGAAATTTGAACCAGCTGGTTGTTCTTTGTAGCACCTATTGGACGGCTGGCAAGAAACCGTTCCAACAGCCTTTGCCAATGTGGGATCATATCAAGTATCATTCTAGGCTTTATATCCTGAACTGCAATAGGCCGACTATTCCCCACCTTTTCCTCATCCTTCTTCTGTAGACCATCGTAATCACCATGAGCAGATATGTAACTATTGCTCTGTGAGCCCCTATAACTAGACTCATATTTGTTGGATCTAGATCTGTAGCCATTGCTACCACAATAGCACCCATCACTATATTCATAGCCATTGTGGGAACTAGATTCATAATCACTATGTGCCCTAGACCTCTAACCATTATTAGATCTGTCACCAAACTGGCATTTTCCCAAAATAGAGCAATCAAGGCGCTCATCGAGATACAAGGCATATGTGCGTACACATGCGGAATAGTCCCAAGCATTTGAGTTTGAATCATCTCTAAAATTAGACAAATTAAGAAGGCATGCACCACACCTCATTCCCTGAAGAACTTCCCACTCAAAACTTGGATCACCGTCCTGAAATAGCCTGTGAATGAGCATCAATGCCTTCATTGCCACTATCCACGTTCTGTGTTTTGTTGATCCTCTTGGACAGACTGTGGACACATGCACTAACATAACCTTTGGACAAAGAGGTGAGGCGCAAAATCTCATAAACATATTTTTCGTCTATAGGTATTTCACCATGACTTGTTTCCTTTACAATGGCGACATCCAAATCCGGTGCATTATTGCTTGCAACCTTTGTACACCATGACTTGCTAGTACCCTTGAATTACTTCGTTGACATGCAAGCAATAATGCACCGGATTTGGATGTTTCCATTGTAAAGGAAACAAGTCATGGTGAAAAAATTTCCGGTGCATTATTGCTTGCAACGGTCCAAATCCGGTGCATTATTGCTTGCAACGGTCCAAATCCGGTGCATTATTGCTTGCAACCTGAAAAAATATGTAAAAGCTTGTCCATGAATAAGGATTCCCTTTTAGTGGAAGAGCAAGGTTTCATGCTCCAGACTCCAAATTCCTGAGAAATGTTAAAGCATCTACCTTTTGTGCGATTTATTTGAAATATTTGTTTCATAAATGTAATTACTGAGGAGTTTGTGTTACGCTAATATCATGTTATTATTGGAATCTAGATTAACTTTATTTTTAGATGGATCAATTTATAACATATATGTTAGGAAAAACATGGATTAACTTCATTTTGGGATGAAGAAATTTATAACATGTAAATATGTTTGAAATTTTTTTTTCTGTGATACCGTTTGATTAGTTGAAGTATTTATAGAAATTTGATTCGAAGAATATAGTTAAGCATCTGAAAAGGAAACAGTTTGCACCTCTGTTGTCGAAGGAACTGCGTTGGGTTGCCTTGTGATCGTTTCTTTGAAGACAATGCTAGTTGTAGCCTTGTCTAAAGCCTTGTGTAAGATATTTAATTTAGCCCCAAATCCTGAGATTACACCATATTTAATTTGTCGACCATCTTCCATTTTGAGAATGTGGTAATACAATTAGTCAAAATGAAGCATGATTTATTGTTGTTTCTCATTGCTATTCATAACAGGCTTCCCCAATAAATGCCAATACAGTGCAACCTTCATATATTTCATAACACTGGTTTTTGGAGAACCTTTTTGGAGAAACCCACATAAGGGATCATGTGGTCTAAATATGTCAAATTTTGCTCAAGATCGCTTGTTGTTTCTGCTCGGCCCAGGTTTCCATTCCCTCAATCTTTCTTTGAACCGGAGCTGAGATCATAGCCTAGAAGATTTCTTTTGCTTCCCCAATTTCCTAGAGGACCCGGGGCATATGGGTTTTCCTTGCCATCCTTTGTTGCCTCCTAGATCACCCACACAGAGAGCCATATCATTGATCATAAACCTATAACTAAAGAGAAAGCTAGATTGAAATTACATTTTTGGTTTAGTCAAAAGGGAGTCTGGAAAAGTTTAAAGATCAATCATTTTCTTAAAGTGTAAAAACTTTGGTTAATTTTATTAATTCTTAAATTTTCAACCATAAAATGTTGGGCGATATTTGTCTAAAAAGATTCAATTTTTTAATGGTTTTATGTTGTTTCGGATAGTTTTGGTTATTTTTGGAGTAAATTTTTTTATCCCTTGGATTTTGGGAAAATCAATTGAGAAAAATAACTAAATTTCACCCCTAAATATTTCCATGAAAAACCTTTTACCACATTATATTTTCAAAATGTAGTAACAAATCCCAATTCATATTCTTATCCTTAATCCCCACATCACCAACTTCCAATGGAAGTTACAGTTTGGTTGTTGGTATAGGCTAGTTTTTAAAACTAGAGGTGGTTAGCTAGGTGAAGCACACGTCACCATGTATGGGCAATCTCCTCTCCTCTATGTTCTCGATAGACCATTATTCAAGTTAGTATCACGATTAAATTTATAAAAAATATAATCATTTACATAAATTTTTAAAAAATGACAAATAAAAATGTTCAACAAATTAAATCAGCATTCATATATAATGACTTCTAACTAGATATTTGATGTAGAAACAACTTCCAAGTATATTAATTAGAACTTTTAACTATAAATTTGACGTGTAGAAACAACTTCCAAGTATATCAATTAGAGATTAGAGAAAATACCAATATATAGAGTTTTGGTTATAAAGATGTGCTCAATATGGGAAACAAGAGTTGTTACCTTTATTTTAGGTTGCAAATTTGCAAATAAGATAAAAGGAATTGATTATGAATTTTTGTAAAATATAAAATGAAAAGAATTAAAAACCTATAACTTTTTTTAATGTTAATTGTAATTTTTAAAATAATAAATAATTTTTAGAATAGAGAGAATTATTTTATAATATTATTTATAGTTTTTAAATTATAAACTATTTTTAAAATGAGAAAGAGAAAAAATAAGTGATAAATAATAAAATTTAATTGATATGTTACTCAGCAAGTATGCTACTCAGGTCTTGTCACCGAGTAATCTAATCCTACAGAAGGAAAATTTTCTCCATGGAAATTTGAGTGCAAGATTATAGTGTTGTTACGATTTTTAAATATGATGAAACGATATTGTTTGGGTTTTATTCAATTTTTAAATGCATAAAATTTATCCAAAATCCGAGATATAGAAATGATTAGAAATTGTTGTTAAATTTTAAAAAGAGTTTATAATTTTAATTTTATTAGAGAGTACCAACTAATAACTGTGAGATGTGCAACTCTTGTGGCTTTTTTAAATGGTGAACTTCATAATTCTCATGATTTAAGTAATTCTTTTTTGGTTTTGAAGTGAATTTCAAAATTTTAACCCATTGTTCCATGTTTTCGATTTAAAATGGTTTCTTTTGCTGGTAATGATGATACACGTTTGGGTATTACACCATTTTTTACCTTTCTCAATTGTCCACAACTCAAAGCAAATAGCTCATCCATACAACTTTCTGCAAATAGAGTATGTGGCAATGTCAAGGATATTGCCACCTACTGTTGCGAGAGAAAGGATGCTCTAGGAAGAATGACAAGATGCTACTAACTAATAGAGGAACTTGTTACGGTTTGGACACTTAAGAATGAAGAATGGGCCAAGTTAACAACTGTGATGCTTATTTTTTTATTTTAAACTAATGTACGAAAAGCTTGGTGTTAGAATTGTAGCAAATGTGAAAATATAACGGAATGTAGTCTTAGTCCTTATAAACCGATTTCGTGATTGTGCGAAGATGGGCCTTGAGTGATGCTTATATATAGGAGTCGAAGAAACACTAATCCTCAACTTGAAAGGAGCGCTCAGAGCGATATTAATATGCTTGTTGCTTCATTATGTTTTGAGCCATAATCAAATTGTCTTTAAGGATTGCTTCATTCCATTCTTGAGTCATAATTGATGGAGATGTGCCTTGCGAGATGTTTTTTTACATGGTTGGAGTCGAAGAAACACTGATCCCCAACTTCAAAGGAGCGCTCAGAGTGATGTTGATATGGTTGTTGCTTGATTATGTTTTGAGCCACAATCAATCTGTCTTTAAGGATGCGAAGAATGTTAGGTCTAGTGTGGAGTGTGTCGTTCACTGCCTGAACCCAAGAGGTACTTGGTAGATAGGAAATTGGTGATCAAGACTTTTGGTCGTACATTGCTTCATATGGTGTCATCTTGGTGGAACCATGATAACTGGTATTATGCCACCATTCATCCTGAGGGGGCTAGTGGGCCCATTGGTGTGGCTTGCTCGACACAAAGCATCGCAAGTAGGTTTCTAAGCACTTATTCATTGCTTCTATCTGACCAATTGTTTGAGGGTGATATGTTGTGCTGAGAGAGTCAATTGAGTGCTATTGGTTTTGTTATCGCGCAACTTGTAGTTGCCCCTAAAAGATGATCCTATCAAGGATGGTAGATGGAAAGGAAACTAAAGAGGTGACTTAAGAGGGCCTTGATCCCCAGATAGATTGGTTGTCACTCCAATCGAGACACTCTTCACCCTGATCTATCCCGACGAGAGAGATCTAAATCCAATCACCAAATCAAACTAATTATGCAATAGAATAAGTAAGGTGATGGATGCATGGAACCTTAGATCTAAGGATGAAGTCACTTAAGAGGTTATGTTTGGGTTGGGAGGCTTAGGATAGATGAGATGTCAACCCAATGTATTTGGTTACAGTGATTTAAAGGTCTAGATAATAGATCTAGGATCAAGGTGCCAGTATAAATGATCAAATCTAACTTCCTTGGGAAATGTGACCAAGGTAGAAGAACTGGATGAGGTTAGGAATTTCTAGCACCGAACTTGATGATAGATATGATAATATTGACACACACAAGCCCAAAACTAGATCTCGAAACAACCAAAAGACAATAATCCAAGGAGGGCGAATAGCATGAAAGATCAGTGCCTAGGGGAATGGGTAGATGGCTAGAAGTTAGGTACAGTGCAAATGTGTTACTCATCACTAGATTTAATTCATTGGAAATTTTATTTATTCAAAGGATTGAGAGGTCAACTATAGTTCATTTGTGGAATGTTTTAGTTTGAACTTGTCACCATTGTAATTTCTAGCTTTATTGGAACTTGTTACCTGGAGTTATATAGCCAAAAGACCCCGCAATTGAAGACATATATTCCGAGGTAACTGAATGATCCAACAACTTGGCAAGGCCAAAATCTGAGACATGGGCTTCACATCGCTATGAAGGATAAGCGGCGAACAATCATGGTGAAGATAAAGCAACCCCTTAGCAGTCTCCACTGCAATTTTGTATCTAGTCTCTCACTGTATATTCCCTCCATTGTTTCCATGGAGAACCTCTCCCGCGATTCCACTAGGCATGTATTCATACACCAGAATATTAGTGTCATGACTGGAGTAGAAGGCCAACAATGTAACTATGTGTGTATGGCATATTTTCCATAGAGTCTTGATCTCTGCAGAGAAACCATCATCAATTGAAGAGCCTATGCCAATCCTCGTAACACTTGAATTTGTTGGCCATTGGGCATGATGCCTTGATACACAACTCCCGCTCCTCCTTTGCCAATGATGTTGTCTTCTTTTATGCAATCCAATATGTCATCGCTCCCAAAGTCCAGTTTTTGGAAGGTCGTCATTTCCCACAACCCAGTGTCATTTTTTACATTGATGGCTCTCTCTTTAATTATGGCTACCCCAAATGCCAACAACAACAAATGGAAGAGGAATGGTCCCAACACTATGAGAAGGCCACGCTTGAGGTGAACTTCACCTCGTGATCCGTTGATATGAGAACTAGAAGTGCAACTGCTGAAGTGTGGTATGCACAAGTCGGGAATGACTGAAAAATGCCCCCACTTGAACAGTGCCTGAAAAGTTATCGTAAGAGAAATCCGCATAGTGAAAACTCCGCATGTTCTGTAAATTTGTGGGAATACTGTCATTCAAGACATTTTCGGATACGTTCAGATAGTAGAGATGACTTGTCGTGGTGACTTCCACTCGGATAGGACCCCTGAACTTGTTCTGGCTAAGGTCAATGTATATCAAAGAACTACAGCTGCTAATCTCCACAGGAATCCTACTAGAAGAGTTGTTCCCGCTGAAATCGATCATTTCAAGCACGCCTGGTCGGCCAATCTCTGACGGAACATTACCATAAAACCTGTTTTTGCTGAGATCAATGGATAGAAAAGCCCTACAATTGCTAATCTCCACAAGAATCGCACCTGTTAATTGATTTCTAGATACGTTCAGATAGTAGAGAGTGCTCATCTTGGAGATCTCCACGGGGATGGGACCTCTAAACTCGTTATGGATAAGATCAATGGATGTTGAATTAATCAAGTTGCTAATCTCTCTAGGTATTAAACCAGAAAACTTGTTTTTCTTTAAATCAATGGTTTCCCGAAGGAAGATATCCAATCAAACGGTTATCGAAAATGTCCATCGTCCATAGCATGGAGGATACATTATTAATTTTTTCAGTATGGTCCAACTGAGATTTTTCTCCCAAGTGTGATCACAGTCAACTTGGGCAAGTATAACAAATCTGCATGAATCGAACCATTTAAATTATTTTTCCCCATGTAGACTTCAACCAGATAATTGCATGTGCCCAGATGGTCAGGAATCAGGCCGACGAATGAATTATTGTCTATATAGAAATACTTGAGCCTTCTGCCCCAGCACAAATTTGGAGGGATGGAACCAGTCAGTCTGTTGGAAGAAACATCGACTTGCATTAGCTTTCCACTTGCACCCAGTTTCTGAGGCAGGAAACCTGTGAAATTGTTGTACGAAAGGCTCAAATCCTCCAAATTTGGCAAGTCCCCAATTAAAAATGGGATCCTGCCGTGTAGTTTGTTCCAAGAAAGACTGAGCTCTCTCAACTCATTTAGTGCGGAGAGTGCCACGGGTATTTCACCAGTGAGTCCATTGCCTTGCAAAGACATTGTCTCTAGGTTTTTCAGACCACCAAGTTCAGAAGGAATTGCACCACTAAGATCTATTGCATTTTACATTGGTCGTGATCCTGATCTTCGGTGCTAGGTGACTGAGGATATGTGCTCACTCAAATTATCACCCTTACCTGACCTGCTCGGCACCACCGCTGGTGCAATGGACATAAACAATTTATAGTGAGCGATTTATTCCCCAGTAGCCCTACAAAGTTGGAGACAAACTGAAACACCACCGCTGTAAACATAAATCAACAATGGCCCGAGTTTGAACATGACTGAAAGATGGGGTGCTGCTTCGAAAACAAGCTGGGTGCACAGTTCTTTGTTTTGAAATTGCAACGTAGCTACTGCTACTCTTCAGATACACTGATCTTCTCCTCAACAATATTCATATTTGTAAACAATGTGTTTCCACCATCTGCATTTCTTATTTCTGAGTAGCCTGAATGACAAGTCCCTGTGTACCCCTCAACAATGATCTACAACCAAGATTTGAGTCTTTTAACCAATAGTGGCAGATGGCCAGGTTGTTTGCATGGATCATAAAACTATAAGACCATGCACATTTTTCTTTAACATTGTTAATGTTAAATTGAAATTTGTTAAATGATTAATCCATAGCTGCGCTAAATTAAGAAGCTGCAGCTTCTGCCAGTGACAGACTTCGAGTGCCGGTGACTGACCTATTCACAGAGGGTCACCAAAATGTCTGGTCAATAGCTTACTCCATTAAACTTGACAGAAGCCTGCAAAAAAATTAAAAATTAGAAGACGTCATCTTGCCGCCCCCCGGGAAGGGAAAACCGATTCTTGGATCCTTGATCAGTTTCCAAAGTGGCTTCAGATTGTTTTTTTGGGTTTTCCTCCTGCTATTGCAAATTGATACTTCGTTGGAAAAAAAAACCTGAATATCTATTTACTGCTGTCAGCTTGGACAGCTTGGACGTAACAATGTGCAATTTCCTAAGAATTACAATTTACAATGGCATTTCCTTTACAAGAGTATTTCCTTCGATCGAGATTACAGTAGTATTTATAGTCGTCAGTAGGTAAAATCCAAACCAAATGTCGCCTGCATTCCGATGGATCAATATATTTAATTTTTCTTTGGGTAAACTAATTACTCTCCCAATGAATCAATGTTCAATCGGGTCATGATTGAACGTTGTCGCTCACTTCAAAGAATGGGATTTTAGTTTTAGTTTTAGATTAATAGTATTAACAACTTAATCGACATACTATATCATTTATGTTAAAAACTCCTCCAGAATTCATTCCTTCTCTGGTCTGTAGCTATGATGAATTGCTTTAGCCTTGATATTATAACCATGGAGCCTTTGATAACAAAAAGAGGGCGGCACACATTCAAGAAGTTTCGGAAAATGTACTAGCCATAAATGATTCCCCCTGCATGAGATCGATAGAGATAGCAAATTCATTCCAGGTGCACGAACCAATGAAAGAAGGACCAAAATAAAAGAATCGACCGCCGAGTTTATAATGTGGTACGATTACAATAGTATTTATAATTTAAAGCTGTAAGTTGCTGCAGTAAACCCAACAAAAATGGACACGAAAATGAACCTGTCAATGTGATGAACTTAATTATCAGATTTTGTGGCTGGCCAACTTTTAATTTAATATATTCAAGAAAAGGCGCTAACCCTTTTATGTAAATTCTTTCAGTTTTTCCTTATTAAAAAATAATATATATTTTGGCATTGTATTCCATGCACCTATTTAAATTTCTTCTCGTATTAAAAATGTCTCTCCCCATAATGGAGAATTACTTTCGTGACCCACTTATATATGGCACGTATATATGGGAGACGTCATCTTCTTATCGTGTATATATATATATATATAATTTGATATGACTACACACATTTAAATATACTCCCTTTCAAATTTGATTTCTGAATATCTTTTTAAATATATTTATGATTTCTTTCCATAAGATAACTATATATATATATAATTTGATGTAACTACGCACATTTAAATATACTTCCTTTCAAATTTGATTTCTGAATATACTTTTTAAATATATTTGTGATGTATTATTAACCATGACTTCTAGTGGTTATTTCATCCAAAATCTCAGCAGCATCAACATCTTCCTCAATCTCTTGCACTGTATCTACAACATTTGCCTCAGACTCCTATATTTACAGAAATGAAATGTCAAGACATAAACATTAAAAATCCTAAAACTGAATTATTAACTTCAACTCTACGGAAAGTGCCCACCAAAATAAGCAAAAAAAAACAAATAGTTTAATAGACTGATGCAATCTCTAGGAAATATGTTTCATAAGGTACATACCCTCAATCTGAATCTAAGCATGCGATGAGGAAGGGCTTTACTCTCCTCATACTTAGCTCCATCTAGTTCACTTAGATGCTCAGGTTCAAATAGTTTTGCAAGAATGTGGTGTCTGATGGGTATTAACAAAAAGGATAGGGCAGGGAAAAGTATCCCTGCTATTGGTATCCATGTTATGCAGAAGCAAACCAGTAGGTACAGGAATTGAACTAGTGTAAATTTAGCAATGATCTTGAATGGTACTGTTTCAACAAATGATGCATGCACATCCTCAAGCACCCCGCAAACATGAATTGCCATTTTGAAAGTGTTAGGCCCCCGTCACAATTTAGTTAACCTTCCAAGAAGTAGCCTATCATATGCTCAATCTTTAGATTAACCAAAAGAACTCAAAGAAGGTAGGGACTCACTTATATCTCCTTGATGGTGCAATAAAGGAAAAAAAACCTCTCCCAAAACTGATTCCCTGGTAAACGCTCCATTGCCATGTAAGCAAAATATCCCCATAATACAGATGTAGGGATCATTTTGATAGCAGGCATCACAGCCACACAAATACCAACAAGCAAGGATTGAATTAAGTTGCTCAGCCTCTGCTCTTTAACTCTGACTAGAAGCAAATAATCAACATGTTTTTCAGGGTCAAAAGCATTTCCATTCACATCGGTGTCCGGGCTCCTCATGTCTATAGATTTGAATTGCTCTAACTCATTCAACTCCTTCAATGACTGTAATGCCAATGAAACAACATGTAAGACTACATTGCAATTGGCATAAACTCCTTCAATGCTTTGATTCCAATTTAAATGGAAAGGTATAAGGGTCATGTATGGTCCAGGCATATCCCTGCATATATGAAACCAATACGAGGTTTTATGAGGTGGAATATTACTAATTACTTCACGTTAAGAAATCAGATTGACTGAAAATGATAGATACATGTATTAGATTATCAAGAATTGCATGCCCATACTAATTAAAAGATATTTCTCTGTATTGTCCAGAAATAGACTTTGTAGTAAAATTGCACCATTCTTCCAAAGCTCTATTTTGAATATAATATACTTATTTTAAAACGATTCCTCTGAATTACATAGGCCTAAAAAGTAGGGAAATATTATTTTACTAAATGAAATATACCTTGCTAGCAAAGATAGGGATAACAAACTATTTATCTAAAGACCAAAGAAGAAGGTTTGAAAAAATGTGAAACTCTTTTGAACATACCGGGTTTGGAAGATGATGGATATTATCCATCTCCAGTTATGTCTTGCTGAATATTATCATAAATCTCTGACACACTTGCCTGTTTCTCCATGCATTTCTTAACACTGTCTACTAATTTTTTCCGCACTATCTGCATGCAAAGTATCTAGATCAGATCCTCTTACTATTCAAACTTCAAAAGAACAAAATGTGCTTTCATGACCATTCTAAAAAGTAAGCAATGATTACATATGATTTTAAAAGGACTGCAATTACGCAATAAAATATGTGAAGACCTTCATGTGCTCATAAATCAATAAGGAATGTCTAGAGTTTTTTAATTTTCTAGGATGGATCCACATGAATAAAAGGGTGAAATACCCCCGTCTAAACATTACAATGTACAATGAAGGATGAAAAATATGAAACATATACAGGACACAAATGAAATATTGTGATTAGACCTATACAATGTAAATCCAAGAGAGAAGACTTCCTAACAAGAGTGCTTAATAAGCACATTGCTTACCTCTCTCTTCAGAGTTGCAAGGCTCTTTGTATGCATTGGGGATTGTGGCAATACACCATTAGGAGGAGGAAATCCAAGTAATCCATATATTAGGACCTAAATAAGGGAATCAAACGGAAACAAATTTTAGAGAAGTCAATTGCAACATCATTATAGATGCAAAATATCAATTGGAAACCAAAACTTAATCCTCGAGACAGAGTCACAGACCAGGAGACACACCATAATACCCAGTAAAAGTAAGCCATAGTGGTAAACTGATGGATTTCCCAAATTGAATTATTTCTGTTGAGCCATTTGAGCTGCCAGGCTGTGATCGAAAAAATAGATCCCTGGTATCATAATTGCAGGGATAAATGCAGCTACAATGTAGAGGGGTGGAACTTTATGCATATCCTGCCAAGATTGCCAGTTTAATGTCATTATTTACAGACTTAATTAGATCATAATTAAATACCTGATTAAATCAAGAAAAAAAACAGTAAGGTTCACAATTCTCCTAAAGAATAAAGGGAGCTTCCAATCACCTTAATTACTGTCCAATTAGATGAAGCTATTGGAGACCAGGGATTAGGACTAGAAAGCCTTATAGGTATTCTAGCGGGTAACTATCAAATGCACAAATCGGAGACATAGTATGACAGATAAATCGAAATAGACCAAAGAGATAAAATGATTCCCAGACAACTGTACACCTCCTTTACCTCTTACAAAATGGAATTCCAATTCCAAAAGCAAAGTGTCGAACGGGTAAAAAGTAGAGCACATATACAAAAAAAGAGAAAGATAGGCCATCCACTTGCTCAAAAATCCGAGACAAAAAAACACGCAAGAATATAGATCTAGAAACCTTTAATATTGTATCTAAATAAACGATAGGCATGGATTGTGCTATAGGCAGGGCCGCGCCGGGCGGCTTGGGCTTTAATATTTTTATTTTCATAGTCAGCAAAATTTGGTAATGCAATGTGCAGGGAGAATGAGATCTTTTGGGTCATTTCGACCAATTGGGGATAGGTTACTGTCTGGTTTAAATGCTTTGTTGGGCTAGCAAAATGAGCTGTGTGAAAAACAACTCCACCGCTTTTTCTACTCTATACTGTAAACAAATAGTACAACATCTCTTAAAAAAACACATTTGACCACCATATGTGCATATCAAGCACCGAGAACATAGGGTGGCTCAATTAAGAGCCTATCATGTCACTTACAAGGAATTGAACCTGGGTGGGGAGGTTATCAATCAATTTTCCCCAACCACCCAAGCTACATCCAATGGACTTGTAGTTCAATTGATTTATCATATGCGTGATTATAATTGTTGCTTCCCCTATTACAATAGGATTTGTGATCCCTAAATTGAACTTAATATATTTAATCCTTGATAGAGCGGCAATGCTTCTGCTTGGTTATTGGAAACTTATCCTAAACCCCATGCAAAGCTTATTTCACTTTTTCCCTTAAGATCAAAGGCAATCCCCCCACACCCACAACCCCTCCTAAAATTGAAGGACATGGGAATGGGCTTTGATCCACTTATGTGTGCAAAGCTTATTTCAAGGTTTCCCTTAGGATCAAAGGCAATCCCCCCACACCCACAACCCCTCCTAAAATTGAAGGACATGGGAATGGGCTCTTATCCACTTATGTTCACTAGTCATGAAGTCATTTAATATAATATATCTAGGTGCAACTACACGTTTGTCCACTAGCTCTAGGTGACCCATAGCTCCAAGAAAATCCCTCATGGAATTGAACCTTGCTCACTAGTGAAAAAATTCATGCTTCTCATAGTAAATCAAATTCCTTTAACCGTAAAATACTATCTTATTATCGTAGATAATTCACAATTAATTTCACCTCAAATTTTATATTTTATATTTTGATTTCTCAAATTCATAACATAATTTATCATTAATATCACATAACAGGTTTAATATTTTGCATTTTGATTCCTCAAATTTAAAGTATATATAAAAAGTTAAAACTTCATTTTTTATAAAATAATTAGTTACATAATTTATCATAAAAAAAATATAGGTTACTTCAAATATTTTATAAAATAATTAATTACATAATTTGTCATAAAATTTAGTTGTTTAAAATTTTTAAATTATTTCATATTGATAAGTTGTTTTTTTCCTTCTTCTTTATATCAATCTAAGAAAATTATTACAATTAAAAGATACTATAACTAAATTAATTACCCTACATCATTCAATAAAATTTCAAAAAATAATTTTCTTTTTAAAATCCAATTTTTCATTTCCACATTTCCTCTATTTCACTAAAAAAAACTATATCCATAGACAAAGTTGGTCTAGTTAATTACTTGATATTGAGGCTCAATGAATAGTTAAGGCCAATAATTTTCTTTTTAAAATCCAATTTTTCATTTCCACATTTCCTCTATTTCACTAAAAAAAAACTATATCCATAGATAAAGTTGGTCTAGTTAATTACTTGATATTGAGGCTCAATGAATAGTTAAGGCCATTCAAAAAGCATTGACAAAGGCCAAGTATTTTAGGTGATTGCAGGATTAAAAGAATGTTTTATAAAAAGCAATCATAATGAAAGCATCATAAAATCCAAGTGTTTAAAAACATTACATCGAAAACCATAAAAATGAGCATCATAAAATCCAAGTGTTTAAAAACATTACATCGAAAACCATAAAAATGGCAATGCAGCGTGAAAGTTAGTATTATAAAAGGTATGCTTTTTTATATAATTTGAAGTATTTGATATGGATTTATTATTAATACTAAAATTTGATAGGAAATTTTCATTTTTAATTATATAAAAAGATTTAACTTTAAATTTTACAATTTTAATAATTTTTTTAAATTTTTAATTAAAATTGATGAAAATATTATAAAAAATAAGATCCTGTTATTTAAAAAGAATCAAGGAATTCTTGGTTATATATCATATCACATAGTGAAATTTGAATTCAGGTAGGGAGTATAACAACATTTCTTCCAACCACCTAATCTATATTTAATTGTTTAGTAATATTAGTCCTAAAACTACACACCTTTCTTAAAAAGACCGACTATAACAAACTATTTGGTCACATATAATAATCTTAGACATTCAAACACAGAATTTGAAACATTTTAATATATAAAAGAAAAGCTTAATTAATGTCGTACAAAATTTCAACATTATTAAATTGCATTCTACATGTTCTTAAAGGTAATATTTACAAAATAAAGATGTATATTTTATGTTGAAATGGAATAAATTAACTAATTGATAAATTTAATTTTGTATTTATTGATTTTTTTCCAAATTTATTAAGAATTTTATTATAAGTTATAATTTTATTTGAATGATGGTAATTTTGACTTTGGAACTTTACTTTCAAGAATTTTGGTTCTTTTAATTGATGATGATGAACGTCCACTGAGACCAACTTTGGTCTATCGAACTGTAAGAAGGTTATTACTTGGTTTGGCTTAAACTTTTGTTCATATGCTCAAAAAGCTTAGAAAGAAGCTTTCCAAGATCACTATAGTTTTGGCAAGTCAGGAAGTTAGAAAGGTTTGTATTGTAGCAAATACTATGAAACTCAAATTTAATGTGGGTGTAAGTAGGACACTCTAAGAGAAAGTGATTTCCATCCTCAATGCTCATAGACTCACAAAGATGGCAAACCCTTTCCTCCCACGGAGTTTTGGGAATAGACCAATGCCCTATTTTGCTATGGAGCTCATGAGAGTTCGTTCTAATCTTGGCTATATTCATTTTCTTCTTTGAACTAGTTACTATCGAGAGATCATTCTGATCTTCCAAATTAGGGTTAATGACCTCCTTATAGTATCTTAGTTTTCTCTTAATCGCTAAATTTTTCTCGCACCACAATTTCTCTTTAAAATTAGAAGAAATAATATTTTTGACATTATCGACAATCTGCAAAGTGTCATTTTCATCAATGCCCGAATGGTCTAACCAAGCCATCGTCTATTTACACCAACTTCGCTTGAGGCATAATTGGTTTTGACTTGAATTACAATTTATATCATGAAAATTTTGAAAAAAATAGTAGATCAAAGTAGAACTTTATCTTGTCAATAAAAAAACTCACCAAAAAGATTGAGTTCGTCCAATTGTCAACTCACTTCATAATGATATTATTGAAAATGTGTTTTTTAACCATGAGAATAGGTAATTGGTTAGGATTACCTAGGTGAGCCTGAAGTTCATTGACAATGTTAGTGTTGGAGTGAGGGAAGGGGTTTTGGGTAAGACCTTCGCTATAATTGGGTGGAATTGCCTTTTTTAACCATAAAATTGTAGGTGAACTACGCAACCTCCTCGATATATGCAACAACTTGTAAGCCACATATATCAGTAATCATTAACTCAACCTAGTGTCAAGATGTCCCAATAGGGTGGTGCTACCCTTTCAGCTAAGATATGATGGACCCACACGATAATTTTCCTATAACGACCAACATGTCATTTACAAAGATTTGAACTCGAGTGGGGAGGAACTTACTTCCTCCATGTAGCCATATGAGCTACTCTCTTTTGATTAATGTCATAGTCATAGCGATTAGTGTTTGGTTTTAAGTATGACAAGAAGGTTGGCTTGATCCACTTATGAGTGTGTTGGGAGTGTAATGCAATCCTCACACATTCAACTGGTACCTTCGGGTGCCCCCATGACAACCACAAATGTTGAACGCCTCATGGGAATTTAACCTTGGTCACATGTGAAAAACTCCTCATTTTCTCATAAGTGGATCCAACCCCTTTAGGAAACAACTATGGTTGTAGCTATAATGGTTAGTGTGATCTTAAGGATGATAAGAGGGTGGGATTTGATCTACCTATGTATGAATGGGATTGTAATGCAAGCCTGACATGCCGAACCCTAGATATAGGTACCCGTAATACCATCTAGTTTAGCCATTGGACATATTATTGTTATTGTTATGTTGGACATAGTGGCACAAGGTGCTTGGGCTATGGTTTGCACACTATTATTATTTTTATTATGTTGAACTTATAAAATAAAAACAACCATACGATCGATGCCACAAAAGAGAGTATGAGGAACTGTGATGTTATGAGCAAGGGGTTGTGGAAAAGTGTTTGCCTATGTGTGTTGAGCCTATGTTGATGTTGTACACCCTTCTTATGTATTTGATGGACCCTCTTGGTTATGCACCCTGATGTGTTATGTCACTCCTTGGTTTTATTTACCCTGAGATTAATTTTTTATTTGAGGATTGTAGTCCCTCTCTCACCTAGTGCACCCTCATGAGTTGGATTAGTGTGTCTCTTGGTGTAGCCACTTGATGTGTAACTCCAGTTTACTATTTTGGGAATGCAACTCTCATGCTTGTGTCCCTCTCTCTCCCAATTCGAATTGCTCACAAAGGAATTCGATTTGCTTATGTTGGCTAGTCACACTTATGTGTTGGTTCATGCTTTTTCTCTTGTGCTTGTGTTTGGCACTTGTGGTTCAATTTTGCTGCTCTTGGTATGAGATCCTTGCTGGTCATTGCGCCCATATGGAGCTTGTGCTCAAGCTGAGTTACTCTAGAGCCACTGGTGTATGTATTGGAATTTCCTATGGAGATCCTGGATTGGTAGTAGGGGTGAGGTCCACTACCATTGGATTTGAGGTTGTACAAAGCTGTGTATTGCCTTGAGAGATCCTGGTTTGGCAACATGGCTGAGGTCCACTGCCTTGGATTTTAGGTTGTCCTACAGCCACTAGAATTTCCCCGGATTGGAAGTGCTACTTGCCATTGGGTTGTGGTTGGACCGTTGTCCTGGAGCCACTGGAATTTCCCTGGAGTGGAAGCAGAGGCCACACTCACCATTGGGTTGTGGTTGGACTGATTTCTTGAGTGAATGTGTGGTTGAGTGCACTCTTGCTTGTGGCATCATGGCTCCGGCTCAGGGGTTACCATTGCAAATTGATTTTTGTATTGCATTGTGTCTGCGGCTGGGTGGAACATGGCACGGTCGATTCCAGTTGCGAATTTGGAAAAGAGAAGTGTTTTATCTCATGTTTATTTAATTTATTTGGCTCTGATATGATTTATTTATGGATGCATATGAAATGTTTGATGAAATGTATGAGCTATTTGTGGAAGAAATTTCTCATGGAATTCAATCTATTTATGCAAGTAAATTTTGTGAAGGAATTGGAAACTAGTTTTTGGGATTTTGTGCATAGATTGTTTGAGGAAATGATTATTTGGCACCTCTGCTACAAAACTGATATTTCTTGCCCTGTTCATTATATAATGTATATTTTTATGGTACAATAACCTCATAATGGTTTAAGACACTTCTCTTTGATGCTCCTACCTTTTATTCGAAAACTGGTTCTTTGATTGGATTGTTTTGCATAGTTTGGAGACTTGGAAAATGAAGTGTTTGTCGAAATTACTTAGTGTTATTTTATGCTTATGTCTAATAAATACACTTGAAATGTGTGTGAGAATGTGAGGAGAAACATTCTTGATAGTTTTTGGGAAATGTCTATCGAAATTCTAGATCAATTTCCAATTTCTAGCTCCTTTAATGGAATTGTTTTCAGTAGATTTGTGACTTTGCATATGAAGTGTTTGACGAAATGATCGAATGAGATACACCTCTGTTATTACTGATAAAAATTTTTATTTAGAGTTGGAGTAGAATTTGAATGATTCTATGATCCGTGGATTTAATTATTCTAGCGATTCCTAGAATTACTATTCAATTCGGATGAGTAGACTTAGCTATATTTAGACTCAATTCCTTGCGGTGAATGTTAACTAGTTTCATTGGAATTGATGGAAAAGATCACCTTATGTGCAATTGGAATGATCTGCAAATAAACCTTTAATTGGTTGTAGGTGCACACTTAAATATGTAGTTAATGGTTGTATGATTGCTTTTGGGTTTAATGGCATAGTTACAAGTTCATTTTGTGCAAGACTAGCTGCTTATATTAGAAAACTAGTTAACTAGTCTTGTGGACTCTCTTTCGTAATTACCATGATTAATTATTTAAATTTTGTATTATTAAACATTAAATCTGATCAAGTATTAATAAAACACCCTTTTTTGTAAGGTTACAAATTCAAAACTCCATAAATACAAGTCTTACCCATTGGTGAAGAACACAAGAGATCAGTTTCTAAAAACATGTTATATATATATATGAATTTGATGCTTAATATTCTAAGATTTATACTATTAATGAAATTAATAATAACTTTTATTTTTAAAAATATATCATTTTATTTGATTTGAATGACCAATATATACTCCATTAAAAATGAAGTTACACTTGTGGATTCACATGTGTTTCCGTATGTATCAACACAATTTGTTACATGTGGTTTCGTTGGCATAATCTCAAACTATTAAGTAAACAAGTATTTATAAATTATTCTTTTGCGCTTGATTTTGATGCATAACCAAAAAAAAATCCAAAACCCAAATTGAGAGGACTCATCAACATTATCTTAGCACACTTACATGTGGGGTTCCAAAGTATATCTGGTCAATTTTTTCATAAATACTATAATTAATAATAATTATAAAATTATGCTTACATGTGTAAGGGTTGGTGTAAGCTAATGAGAGTTTCTAATGTATCTGCAATAAAAAAATTGAAAAAACAGGTTTTCCTTAATTTACATCGATATTTTGAGATACTTACACAATAAATCTCACTTTAAGTAAAAAAGATGAAATGTAGGAAATCGAATCACCTTTTCGAATATATATAAATTTTGTATATTGAAAGTGTTCATAACTATCTCAAGTTTGATCTTTTATAACAATATTTTTATTATTATTATTTTGGGGCAAATAGTAAGGTATATGTCTTTGTAGGTGCAGCCTTTGAGTGCCTAAATGATGGAATCAACCTACAAAAAATGGTAGACATATAGAGAACAAATAGTACTAGTGCACCACTATTTTTCCAAAATAAATTAATAATTAATAATAAAAAATTAACTATCTAAGTGAGCAAACCTTGAAAATAGTACACCAAGTGTGGGTGTAGCTTTCGAAGGTTTTAATAAAAATGATCATGAAATGGTTTTTTTATAGCATGTAGAGGTCGGTGTCTGGTAGTGCAACATACATTTTTTCTAAATGCTTGAGAAACGAAAAATTTATGGAAGAAACACTAACTGTGCGTTTTTTGAATTAAGAAGTTATGACACAAGAAAAATAGGAAAACATAATATTGTAAGAACAAATTACATATTTGGAATATGTAGAAAAAATCTTATCTAGGTTTAAAACTTCATAAAAAATGATTTGTGTAGCATACTGTAACAGGTGGTAAAACACAGGCAAAAAAAACCATCATGTAACTAAGTCAGGGTTTCTGCATGCTTGAAACTGTTCTAGGGTTTTAGTTCTGCGCTCGGCTTTTATGGACCCTCCCCCATCGGATCTTGGTTTGGAGGATAGCCACCTTCTGGACGAGCGTTTCCACCGAGTTGTTGCTTCTCAACCAACCTCTTTCAAGTCTACGTTCGCTAATGACTCAAAGTTTGTCAAGAAATCAACAATTCCAGATGTAAATCTTTCTTCTACTGCTTCAAAATGTAAAGCGATTTCCCTCTCTGAAAAAGGATTAGTGGGACATTTTACAGGACTATGGCCATCCCCTCAGGCCATCGACGTGTGGTTGAACAAAAACTGTAGGCCATTGATACATGGAGAAGTTCATCAAATATTTTGTGGCAAGGGCTTCTTTGTCTTTCTATTTGAAAAAAAAGAAGATAGGGACCTGATTTTCAGGAATGGGCCTTACTTCATGGGCCATAGAGGCATGTACATCAACAAATGGAACCTTTCATTTGACCCAGAAAAAGACATCCCTTCAGATGTTTTGGTATGGGTTAAGCTCCTTCACTTACCCTTACATTGCTGGAACGACGAAGACTTAAGAGCAATAGGGAAATCCATGGGGAAGTACATAGACAAATCAAAGCCAAGACACCCCATGTTCTCATGTGCAAGGATTTGTGTTGAAGTAGATTTAGAGAAAGGATTGCCAAAAGCCATAACTATCTCCATGGAAGGATGGAACCACTTGCAAATGGTGGACTATGAACAAATTCCCTTCAAATGTAAATTCTACCATGAATAAGGACACTTCACAAAGTTATGCCCTAAAAATAAGCAACAGGAAGCGTGGGAAGGTCAAGGAGGGGAATGGAATGAGGTATCCAAGAAAAAATGAAGCAAACCAAATCCTAGTACCACCCCCCCTCAATCTCCTAGTAAGAAGAAGTTAGGCTCAAACAAGTACCAAGCTCTCGCTAGCGAAGACAAGGAGGAAGAGCAAGGGCTGTCACGAGGAAACACAAACAACAAGCAAGAGGAGTCTCCATTGGAAAGTAAAGACAAGGAAAAAGAAGAGCCAGGCGAACCAATATCCACACTGCCAAATGGTGAAACAAAAATTAAATTTCTCTCAGCTCGGGGGGCTCAGTCACCAGATCAACGGATAAGGAAAATATGGAAGACACCTCTGAAAGTAAGGAGGGAGAGGTGGAACTACAAACAAAAAAAGGAAGGAAGCTCAATAAAAAATTGAGGGAATAGGAATCAACTAGAGAAAAAGTGGTGGGTAAGAAAACCATCTTGGATTAATAGATACAAATAATCTCAAGTGGGAAGCAGATAATAGGAGCAACAGAGGAAAATAGAGATAAGGTCTCAACCTATATACAAAATACATAATGAAAGTAGTCTCCTGGAATTCTAGAGGATTAGGGGGTAAACACAAAAGCGAAGCAGTAAGAATAATTAGGAAAATGGAAAACAATACAATCTTCTTGATCCAGAAGACCCAAATGCAAGAAGAGGACAACATTGGGATAATGAAGAAGGCTTGGACAAACGGTGAAGGCAAAGCTGTTAGCACAACAGGGGATTCCGATGGCCTCATCACCTAGTGGAACAAAGGTAACTATAGATGTGATTATTATATAGCCAACAAACATTGGATTTTTGTTGAATTAGAGCACTTAAACAGTAATGATAAATTCTGTTTGGGAAATGTTTACGATCCCACATTATCAGGACAAAAATAAATTTTCTGGACTACTCTATTATCACAGCGACAAGGAAAATAAAACCTTCCTTGTATTCTAGCAGGGGATTTCAATGTAACTATCGCTGCCGACGAGAGAAGAGGAGGATAAAAAATAAGAGATCCTTATGGGGAAAGAATGGAAGATTTGCAAACATCCTAGAGCTTAATAGATATAAAGCCAAAACATGGGAAATTCACATGGAACAACAAAAGAGCAGGCTCAGGGCACATTGTCGCAACACTAGACATATTCTTAGTTAGTTTCACTTTTCTATCTAAGCCCCTTATTCCAGAGTCAAATTTTTTGTCTATAGCAACTTTAGACCACAGGCCCATCTCCCTTTTCTTTTGAGTTGTAGGGAACCTTGGTCCTTTTCCCTTCAGGTACAATCCTAGATAGTTGGATAGCGAAGGGTGCATGGAAGCAATAAAAGACTCTTGGAGACAATATGTTACTGGTTCTCATGGTTACATTTGGGAGACAAAGCCAAAGTGTGCCAAAAATATTTTAAAAAATTGGGCAAAAGAGAACTATAAATATCCAAGAGCAAAGTTAAAGGACACCCAAGCAGAATTAGAATCACTTCAAACGAATATGGAGGAAGCCCCAATAAGAGAAGAATTTTTGATAAAAGAAAAAGAACTTGATAGAAGGATTCTCGACCTCACCAGGAAATAAGAGGAGGAGTGGAGAATGCGATCAAGGAGATTGTGGCTACAGGGAGGTGATTGGAATACCAAGTTATTTCATACACAGTGTAAATAAAGGTAAAGTAAAAATACCATCTTGGATTTGAACAAAGAAAATGGAGAGAAAATAGATGATCAACAAGAAATAAAACGAGAAATTAAAAACTTCTTAGAGAACTTATACAAAGAATAAGAAGAAGTGAATAGAGAGGATATGGAACAAATGAGTTCATATATCCCTCATCTTATTTCAGAATAAAATAATAAATCCCTCCTCGAACCGATCTCCGAGGAGGAATCTAGAAGAGCGGTTTGGTCCCTTCATCCGGACAAGGCCCCTAGGCCTGATGGATTCTCCATTCATTTTTACAGGAGGTGTTGGTCTTCCATTAAGAATGATCTAATCATAATTCTAAATTGGACAAGAAGGAGAGAATGCATAGGAAGAGAAAAAAACTCCTCTTTTATTGCTCTTATTCCTAAGGAGAAGAATCCCACATCTATTCGGACATTCCGGCCAATCTCCCTTTGCAACTCCTCTTACAAGATCTTAACCAAGATCATAGCTAACAGAGTCAAATGCTATCTTCCCAACTTAATTTCTTCTAATCAAGGTGGCTTCATCTCTGGAAGACAAATTTATGACAACATTCTCTTGGTTCAAGAGGCAATACACTCAAGCCAAAAGAAGAGAGAATTGGGTATGGTTATCAAGCTTGATTTGGAAAATGCTTTTGATAGAGTCAGGCATGAATTTATTTACATAGTTCTGGAAATATTTGGGTTCTCAGCTGAGTTTATTAAATGGATTAAGTCATGTATTGGATCCCACTAGATCGCCCCCTTAGTAAATGGAAGACCTACTTCCTTCTTCTTCCTCTCTAGAGGCCTCCGACAAGGCTTCCCTCTATCTCCATTTCTTTACATTCTTGTGGCGGATTCTTTAAGCATAAAACTCAACAACTCGATTTCTGATGGCTCTATTCCTGGGTTACTCATTGCAAGGGGAGTTCAGCCGATCAATTATTCCTAATTTGCTGATGACACCATCCTAATGGGAAGTGCCTCAATACAAATTGCCAGAAGATTCAAGAACATTATGGACCATTACCTTAGAGATTCAGGAGATAAAATAAATAGCGGCAAGAGCTACATTTATGGTTGGAATTGCAATCCCATAGTCATAAGAAATATGGAGAAAGTCCTTGATTTTAATATTAGTATGGAATGGTCCTCCTTTAAGTACCTGGGAATCCCTATCAATATCAAAAAAACCACATCCTCTTCATGGAGCCCCATCATTCAGAAAATAAAAAACAAAATCCAGTCTTGGGGAATGCTTGGCTAAATTTAGCAGGCAAGGTCACCCTGATCAAGGCAGTTCTTTTCTCTAATCCATTTTTTACTGGGGCTATCATGTTGGCCCCAAAAAATATTATGAACAACATTAACATAGAAATTAGAAAATTCCTCTAGCAAGGAGGGAAAACACAAAATAAAAAATTCCACCTGGTAAATTGGAGCACTGTAAAGGAAAACATGAAGAAAGGAGGATTTGGAATAAGCCGAACCAATTCAAATGAACAAAGCTATGGGATCCAAGCTTTCCCGGAGATTAATTTTAGGAAAAAAAGAATGGTGAAAGGAAGTACTCAGAAAAAACTATATGAAGAGATCGTTCCTAAGATGTATGGATAATCAACTGGAAGGGAAAGGCACTAACACTTGGGATATTATAAAAACCTCTACTGGTCTAATTAAAGACAAACTTTATTGGATTCCAGGAAATGGGAAGAGAGTAAAAATATGGACGAATAACATAATGGTCTATCCTCCTCTGAGCACTATCACTGGACTAGCTGAAATAAAAGATTGGATGCAAAATGAGGGATATCTCAATTTGGGGGAACACAAGGGCATGGAAAGGTTGGAAGAATATGAATCTCCCAGAATATCTCAATTAGGAACAATCCCTTCTCCTCATGCTCCTACATGGGAAGTCTCCTCTTAACATATGGACCAAAGACAATAGAGGATGGGGTTGAGCTAGACACTACTCGGTCAAGGAAGGATACAAGAGCTTGACCAACATCAACGGGAACCCCCCTCAAAAGATCTAGGAAAAGGTTTGGAATTCTGACTGTATACCAAAAATAAATTACTTCTTCTGGATTTTGGCTCATAATAAACTCCTAACGGCTGACAATTTAAGCAAAAGATGAATAAAGGGATCATCCTGATGTGAGTTATGCAAGAGTTCCTTAGAAATTCCCAACATCTATTTCTTGAATGTGATTTCGCAATACAGGTTTGGGAAATTGTAGTGGAACCCTTATGGAAGGATCTGGAAATTCCGATTCAAGTCAATGAACTAATAGAAAAATGGAGGAACCACTTCCCGGGCTCAACAAAAGCAAAACCTATAATGGCTTGAATTTGGAAATTGCTCCACATGAACATAAGCTGGCAGGTGGGGATCGAAAGGAACAAAAGTATATTTGAGAACAAGACAGTAGATTACAACAGAGCTGCTTATAGAGCAAAAAATATGATTGTTGAAGCTCTTACAGCCAAAGGTGTTCACCTTCCTAGCACAAAGGATTTATCTTGGAAAGAATTTAAATAGTGTCAATATTTCATGAAAGTGAGCTCACTTCAGTCCAAAACCAAAAAAGATTGCTATGATTGGGAAATAAGAAAAGAAAGATTATACTTTAATCAATGGTGGAAGGTGTAACCAAGCCATACTGTATTTTTTGATGGGGATTCCAGAGGAAACCCAGGGGAGGCAAGTGCGGGAGGGATTATCTTTTATCCAAGAGGAAACAAAATTATATCATATGCTTGGGGGCTCGACAATAAAACTAACAACGAAGCAGAATGGTTAGCACTCTACTATTCCATGGAAATTATTTCAACTCTCAAAATCAACAAACTCAAATTTTTTGGAGACTCCAGACATGTCATTCAAAAAATGAGGATAGGGACACCTGAAGGTGATTCCAGATGTAACATAATGCATAATAGGATCAATTAGATAACCTCGTCCCTCAATATATCCTATCTCCACATTATCAAGGAAAACAACAAGCAAGATGATGAAGTTTCCAATCAAGGGGTTAAACTCCCCATTGGAATCATAAAATTTTGTAATGGGAAGGAAAGTTTTAAAAGTATCCCCTAAGCACAACTCTCGAGGGCAAGAGGGGCTAAGGTTGTTGGGTGTCCTCTTGGACTTACACTACCCCAAGGGACGCATGGGTCTTCACATGGCCACACCCGCGCACGTCCCTTTGGAAGTAGAATCCATGCTCCAACATTAAATGCGGCTCCAGTATTATCCTTTTTAAGCGACCCTAAATCTGGAATTATGTCGAACCCTCCTCGTGATTCAGACTTCTCTGTGAAATATCTGCCTCCTCTGTTCCTTAGTGACTTTGGAAATATCTCCTTCACAGCTCGACATGACTTATTATCTCATCCTCTCAGCTTGGAGTCTAGTTCACCAACGAATCTTTCCTCCCCGGTTTCCATGATTGGGAAACAGGACGAACCAGCCTCTTCTCAGACTATTGCTTTCAGATCAATGGCAGGCCTTGCATACAGAATGGCGTTTTTAAAATCCAGTGTGAAAGAATTCAAACAAAACTTGCGAAAGGTTTATGAGGCAGTTTTCTTGGGTATCAAAGCACACAGAGAGTCAGCCAATGACATGAGGTATATTTCCCAGTAGTTAACTTGTCAGGATTCGCAAATTGATGGGGTCAGTGGACATGATAAAAGAGGAAATTATGAAGATGGCTAGGATGTCGAAGTGCAGCCACTGCCAAGAATCCCCCTCTGTGGATATGAGAATTGCAGAAGAAACCTCTGTTCAGCAGCAGAAGTATGGTTAGAAGAGATTTCTCCTTTGATGAGTTGGGACCTCCTTTTTTTGAAATGTTTGAATGTTTTTTTGCATCTTGTTAAATTCTCAGTTTGTAAAGGTTTATCCCTCCCTTGTAGTTACAAATACTTGGAAACAAATCAGGAACTATTACAGAGCCATACTAGGCATCTACTTAATCTCCACTGTGAAAGCTATCTCTGCTCCAAGGCTCTTTTTTTGTAATGAATGTATGTGCACAGCCTTTTTGAATATAAAATTATTTACCCTGTTTTTGTTATAAAAAAATGGGTGGTAAAACACACGCATATTAAGAAAATGGGTGAGATGCCCAATTAGCTATGGTTTACCATATTCCATAGCACGGGTTTGGTTAACCCAAAGCAAACACATTAGAAGAGGGATGGCACCCAAACATGTGACGAGGAATGACGAGGCTCGGTCTTAGTTCTAGGAAATGCGAGCGCGTATCTTTTAAATTCAAATTTTCCTTTCTCGCCTATCTCGTTGCCATGAAAACCAAAACATGCACATGTTTTAACTCTACAAAACATATACGCTTTTTAGCTCTACAAAACGTAGCGCTAAAATGCGTGTGCATTTTGTAGAGCTAAAATGCGCATGCGTTTTGGTAGAAATCAAATTTACCTTAGGGTAAGAGGGAGGAGGGGGGTTGGGGGAGAGAAACATATAGAGATCAGGGTTGGGGGGGGGAGTGGTTTAGGGAGGATTAGGGTAGTTAGAGGGAGGAGGGGGGTTGAGGGAGAGAAACATATAGAGATAGAGGGAGGAGGGTGTATAGGGTGGGGGTAGAGAGAGATATAGGGAGGGTGGTAAGTGGTAGAGGGAGGGGGATTAGGAGAGACAAAGAGTGAGAGGGGTAGGGGTAGAGGGAGTAGGAGAGATAGATAAATGGGGGTAGGGTTAGGGTGAGTAGGATAGATAAAGAGAGGGGTAGAGGGGGGGTTAGGGGTAGTGAGAGTTGGAGAGAGATGTGAGGGTGTTAGGGGATGGGGGGAGAGAGAGAGGGGTGGGGGTAAGATGTAGGTGGAGGAGTATGGGAGAGAAAGAGTGAGATATGGCGTTAGTAAATTTTAGGGGGAAGAGGGGGGGGAGATAAAGATGAGGAGGGGGGTTAAATGTAGGGGGAGGAGTAGGGGGTGAGACATTGAGAGAGGGGGTTAGTAGGGGTTATCGAGAGAGAGAGAGGGGGGGAGGGGATCTAGTTGTGTTGATGTATTTGTAACTTTGGAAGATATTCACTTGTATATTGTATGTATTACATTTGTACTTTATTGTATCCCCAATGGAGATGTATTATTCCTCCGATTGGAAGTGTCATCATTTGTATTTGCATGTGTCGCAAGTTACAATGTAAGTGTTGTAACTTATATTTGATGGGTTATTAGACCACATTGGTGGGGTCGACCTTGTATGAGTCATGTGGATGGGTTATTAGGCTTCCTTAGGAAGTTGGCCCAGTTAGGGTTAAAGGAAAGTTAAGTTAATGTATAAATAGAGAGTGTGACTCGCTCATTCTATTCATTCACTCACTCATCCAACTCGCATAGTTGAGAGAGAGGAGTGCGCACAAGTGGAGGAGGAGTAGCTGCTGAAGACATCTATCTTTTGGGGTTTGATCTTTGTGATCTTTGTATTGGTGCTCATTCTATCTCTGAGGAAGTTGTGGGGTTTTTCACCTTCTTGGTTTTCCCCGAGGAAACTCGGTGTCTCTTGTGTCTATGATTGTTATGATGTGCATGTTATTCTCTTAGTAGGATCCTAGATAATATTTGAATGAAATTATCAGAATTCTAACATGGTATCAGAGCGGGACTAAGAAGAAGACACTGTGCAACTACAAAAGCTAGGGCTTCTTAATTTTTGGGTTTCTCTCCACAGATCATCAAAGGTAGGAGGCTAGGATGACTCTCCTAGAAAGGGCGCATCTTTCTACCGAAACAAAATTCAATTCTGAGCACTTTCAGTTTTTGGCCTGTCACTGCTGCGGGAAATTAGGGTTTTCGCAAAAGTTAGAATTTTGGGAATCTGAGACCACGGCTGGATGCTCCTCAGAAAAATCAAAGTTTAGAGACCATGATCGAACTTTTTGGTTGGGCAGAACCTCGGGCTCTATCAAAACCTAGTTCAGGATTTTGACTAGAAAACCAGAAAACCAGATTTTGATAGACATTGCAGATCCCAAAGTTTCAAAGTCAATTTTGAGGGGTCAAATTTTGGAGATTTCAAAATTTAAGTATACCAACTTGATCAGCTCAACAAGGCGCATCTTTCCATCCAATCAAAAGCTTGAAATTCAAAGTTTTAATTTTTAGGGTTTCTCTGACAAACCCTAATCCAGCTCGAGATCTAGTTTCAGCAAATCAAGTGGTAAGACCTAAATATTTTATTTCCATTTGAGTTTCTCATTAATATGTCTCACCACACCAAGCTTGAGGATAAGCTTGAAGGGGATGATAACTTTCGAGCATTGGAAGTATAGGATTGGGTTAATCCTATAAGAGAATGAATTGGACACCTACATAAGTGAAGAGGTTCTAATTCCAGAGGGAGATGAGGCTAAGGCTTTACATAAGAAGAACTTGGTCAAGGCCAAGAGAGTCATTGCATATTCTATCAAAGACCATCTCATACCCCATGTGTCTTCTCTAAAGACACCTAAGGATATGTTTGACTCCTTGACCAAGTTGTTTGAAGGAAAGAATATAAATCGGAAGATGACACTGCAAAACCAATTGAAAGGTGTAAAGATCCAGAATGGAGAGACCATTCAATCCTACTTTACTAAGGTCTCTCAAATCAAAGAACAACTTGAAGCTATGGATGAAGTAGTGGAGAATGGAGAAATTTTGATGACCACTTTGAATGGCCTACCTAGGTCATGGGACTCCTTCATCCAAGGAATTTATGCTATAAAGAAATTGATCTCTTTCAGTAGACTGTGGGAGGAATGCTCACAAGAAGAAGCTAGGCTTGTGGCCCGAGAAGAAAATATGGGAAGTGAATACCAAGCTCTCACAACTCACACCAGTAGACGTAAGTTCAAGAGGGAGCAACCTCATCACAAGAAATCTTCTCACCACCATCAAAGGAAGAAGTAAGATCTGAGATGCTTCATATGTGATGAGAAGGGACACTTTGCCTCATAATGTCCCAGGAAAAGAAAAGGCTTCAACAACAACAAGAAGAGATATCATGCTCATGCTGCTGAGGATGATGAACCTCCGAGAAAGAAGACTAAGGAAGAAAGTGGAGACTCTTCAAGTGATGAAAAATATGTTCTAATATATGCTCTCACAGGTACTATTACACATGGGTGTAATGATTGGATTATTGATAGTGGGGATTTAAATAATTCTTATGGACCTATCTGAACATGAGTCACATCATAAAGTGAAACTTGGGGATGACTATCAATACCCAATAAAAGGAAGTGGTGAAGCTTCCTACAAATTAGACTCTGGGAAGTCTTTAAAGATGCAAGATGTTCTATATGTACCTGGACTTAAGAAAAATCTTCTCTCCATATCATCTTTGGATGCAAAAGGGATGAGAGTTGCATTTTTGGATGGCCAAGTACTTATGTGGCCAAAAGGTAAGACCATAGATGATGCAGTATTAATTGGAGAGAAAGAGGGAGAATTGTACAAATTGAAGGGACAACCTGAACAAGCCATGGTACATGAATCCATGGAGCCAAGTGAACTTTGGCACAGAAGGCTTGCACATGTGCACTATAGAGCACTACCAATTGCAAGAAAAGCAGTAGAAGGTCTTGCTGAAATCCTGTCAAAGCATGAAGGTGTCTGCAAAGGATGTGCAAAAGGAAAGAACACAAAGAAGGCATTTCCAAGCAGTGAAAGCAAGGAAAAAGGAATTTTGGAAATTATCTACTCCGATGTATGTGGTCCAATGTCATCCAGTTCTCTGAATGGGTATGTATATTATGTTTCTTTCATTGGTGAATTCTCTAGGAAGACTTGGGTTTATTTCTTGAAGAACAAAGATGAAGTGTTTGATAAGTTCAAGGAATTCAAAGCCTTGATAGAAAACCAAACTGATAAGAAGATCAAGACCTTTAGATCCAACAATGGCAGAGAATTCACTTCAGGGGACTTTAAGAAGTTATACAGTGATTCATGGATTAAGAGGGAGTTGACTACTCCTTACAGTCCACAATAGAATGGGGTTGCAGAAAGGAAGAATGGAACAATCATGGAAGCAGCACGGGAAATGCTTCATGACCAAGATATACCTATGTACCTATGGGAAAAAGCAGCAAGGACAACTATATATGTACAAAACAGAACACCACACAAGATACTTGACAATAAGACACCAGAAGAAGTTTTCTCTGGTAAGAAACCAGAAGTTAGCCATCTCAGGATATTTGGCTGTCCAGTATACACACATGTTCCAAGAGAAAAGAGGACAAAGCTAGATCCTTCAGGAAAGAAGGGTATATTCGTGGGTTACAGTGAAAATTCAAAATCATACAGAATCTACTTTCCAGGGTTCAAGAAGATTGACATCAGCAGGGATGTGACTTTTGATGAAGACTCAGCATACATCAAATTGAGGAAGCAACCTATTGAAGACAATGAAGAACCAAGAGTACCCAGAATACAAGACACCACCATGAACAAAGCAACTCCAGAAGAGGATCATGAAATAGAAGATCCACAAGATCCTGTAGATCCACCTCGTCAGAAGAACTCTCACAAGAGGAAACCAGCATGGGCAAGAGAGCTCATCCAAGATGCAGAGAGGTATGGTGTTCTAGAAGAGGAACATAGATAAAGAAAAAGAACAAGGTCACATACCAGCTATGTAGCCTTACTATGTGACATAATGGACAAAGAACCTTCAGTTATGAAGAAGCGGTAGAAAAGAAAGAATGGAAGGAGGCCATGGTCGAGGAATACCAGTTGATCATGAAGAATGATGTTTGGGATGTGGTCCCAAGACCAGAAGGGAAGTCTGTTGTGACTTCCAAATGGATCTACAAGATCAAGCATGATGCAGATGGTAGCATAGAGATATACAAGGCAAGGTTTGTGGCTTGTGGCTTCTCCCAGAAAGAAGGGATAGATTATGAAGAGACCTTTGCACCTGTAGCCAGATACACTTCCATCATAATAGTACTTGATCTGGCTGCAGTAATGAAGTGGAAGATACACCAGATGTATGTCAAGACAGCTTTCTTGAATGGTGTATTCGAAGAGGAAGTGTATGTGGAGCAGCCACTTGGATTTGAGACACATGATAGGGAGTCACATGTGTGCAAATTAAAGAAATCCTTGTACGGTTTGAAACAAGCACCCAGGACATGGTACGACAGGATTGATAGCTTCCTGACTAGTTTGGGCTTTACCAAGAGTAAAGCAGATTCCAACCTTTACTACAAGGTTGAGGAAAGCAATCTAGTGATACTCCTATTGTATGTGGATGAACTGTTTGTGACAGGTGAGGATAGGTTGATTTCCGACACGAAGAGGAAGCTTGCAGCTGAGTTCGAGATGAAGGACTTGGGTATGATGCATTACTTTCTAGGCATGGATATGTGGCAGAGTGCAGATGGAATCTTCCTTGGACAAGGGAAGTATGCAGTAGAGATTCTGAAGCGGTTCGGGATGATGGACTGCAAGGCCATGGCCATGTTAATATTTAATATGCTAAGATAGATAACATCAGTATTACATTCCATTTCACAACAATAGAATATATAGGATCACTGAAAGAACAACAAGCACAACATAAGCACAAGAGACACAGATTTATCTTGGGAAACCCTCATGGGGTAGAAAACCAAGCAAGGCTTCCTCAATATAGATGACCAACAAATACAAAGATGTAATCCCCAAACATGAGCTCCTTCTCATCCATAGTAGATCTCTCTCTCTCACCTATGCGCAATCCACAAGTGAGTGAATGAGTGTGTTAAATGAGGAACACACCTCCTCTATATATACACTACTTCGACTTGACTTTTACACTAACTAGGTTGGCCCCAACTTAACCACTCAACATAATGCTGAATGGGCCAACCCCACTAGGGACTTAAACATCCCATACAACTGACTCTGGGCCGACCCCACTAGGGAAGTCTAATAACCCAAGTTACCACATTCTCTCGGAGGAATAAACATCTCCAGATATACAATAGGATCTCTACGGAGGAATGAAACATCTCCGGAATAATAAAGTACAGATATAATATTCTTAGAAGTTACAATATCTCAACACTCCCCCTTAACGAGAAGGATATTATAACAAAATCTGTAGGAGAAAGGAGTCATCAACTACATGATACATGATACATCTATAAATCATTGGAAGCTTTCTTTAACATCATTAGTAACTCAACCAGTTACTGGAACATCTTTAAATCTTTAATACTGGAACATCTTCAGTATTGAGTCTTCATCTTCTGCAGCATCTGGATAGCTACAACAATATCATCAGTTGGATCTTCTCAATCGACAACATCATCTGGATCAACATCATCATCTCGATCAACATCATCATCTGGATCATCTCGATCAACATCATCATCTGGATCATCTCGATCAACAGTATCATGATCTGGATCATCTTGATCAACAATATCATGATCTGGATCATCTCGATCAACATCATCATTTGGATCATCTCGATCAACATCATCATCTAGATCATCTCGATCATCATCATCATCTACATCATCTCGATCAACAGTATCATCATCTAGATCAACATCATCATCTGGATCATCTCGATCAACAATATCATCATCTGGATAATCTCGATCAACATCATCATCTGGATCATCTCGATCAACAGTGTCATCATCTGGATCATCTCGATCAACATCATCATCTGGATCATCTCAATCAACAGTATCATCATAGAAGCATACTCTGCAATACACATGATCCAATTACGGGATGATCAATCCCTCTCACTTTAAGACACCTCTCATGTCTATAGACGATGCAATCTAGATATACTTACAGGATGATCAATCCTGATCCTTTTAAGACACCTCTCATGTCTATGGACGATGTAGTCCAGATATACTTATAGGATGATCAATCCTGATCCTTTTAAGACACCTCCCATGTTTATGGACGATGCAATCCAGATCTACTTACAGGATGATCAATCTCGATCCTTTTAAGACACCTCTCATGTCTATGGATGATGCATTCCATATCTACTTACAGGATGATCAATCCTGATCCTTTTAAGACACCTCTCATGTCTATGGATGATGCAGTCTTGATCCATTTAAGACACCTCTCATGTCTAAGGATGATGCAGTCCTTGATCCATTTAAGACACCTCTCATGTCTAAGGATGATGCAGTCATGGGGGGTTCACCAGTGAGGCAATATCATATCACGTCCATTCATATTGGGGGGTTGAATACTCTTAAAAACCTCAAAAATATATTGCCCCGTATTAAAGGGTCAAGGGGGGTTTTTAATTTGACATAGTAATATAAATATTGGGGGTTAGTTTATTTGGGAGTGCTGAGGAATAACCTCCAAATCATCGGATTGATTCATACGTCCAAATCACGGGCTCAATTCATAACCACCTAAAACTTAAGGACCTTCCATTTTTATTTGATATTGCTTATGATCCTAAGGTTTGCATAAATTTGATAATAGTGTACCAATGATAATATCGATGGAAGTCTCTTTGGATTATTGGCCTTCAACAATCCTCATTTAATAGATTATTTAGGCTTGGTTTGAATTGATGTTATATTGTTTTCCATCTTTAAGTTAAGAGATATAGTTAAATGGGAGTTCTAGACTTGAACAATTGTATTGTATTTTTTGTAGGCATCAGGTAAAAGATTTACATCTTCATTTTTTAGGTTGGAGTTTAGGTGGGAATTGAGATTCAATTAAACCTTGCTCCACCACAACCAAGAAAAGTGAGACCAAACTTTCTTGGCTCACTAGAACCAAGAAAAGTTAGATCAATGTTTCTTGACTAATTATTTTTTTCAACCTTTTGTATTCTTCTTTAATATTTTCACATTGCCACTTAGAAATATATGTTAGATTGAGTTATATTCGACACATTCATAATTGTAATTTCAATTCTTATATGGAAGGCATTTGTCTTAATATTGTATTGGAATTAACATGAACATAGGTGAAAATATAAATCCTTATTTACATACCCTATGTGTTATCGTTACCATGAAATGGTATCATATAAGTTTCACCATTTGTGTATCTTTATAACTATTGCATGCTTGAAACCTAACAATGGAGATTTTTCCCTATCCTTTAAAGATAAAAAAAACTATATATAACCCAAGAAAAGGTAACTAAATGTTGTTAATTCCCGTGATTGCAAGAATAAATGTAGAGGAACTGGAGGCAATTCATTGGATATTGTGAATGACCCAAATCCAAGATATGCACATGATCATATGGTGTTATTGAAAAGTATAAGGAATTTGTCTATGTTCATTTGGGTTCAGACATCAATGATGTTTGTTTTGACAGGAAGGTAGGGGTGTCCCTCCACAAAAGGGTTTCAATTTTACATGTTTATGGAGTTTAATTTATTAAGCTTATAGAAAACATGAGTTCTCTATGGCTATATTTGTATTTACATGATATAAAATTGGTAGATTGGCAGGTTGTGGTGTGAAACATTTTCAATTCTCATATTTTCTAAGAATTGCACTAACAATTGGACTATCAGTCTTTTACATTCTTTGTTATGTTGATCTCTTGACTAGGTTGCGTTTTATGCATTTTTCCTTTGCAAGTACTATTTCTTTGAGTGTTCTGCTATCCAATGCTACAAATTGATCAGTTGCCCTTGGAATCCTAGTGGGATCATTATTAGCATTATACTATTATTTTATGTAGCATCTTGTTTGCTTATACTAAGATGTGTTAGGGCTTCTATTTGTTACAACTTGGTAATATGATATAAAAGGGGTGTTAAAAATGGGTTGATAAAAATGGATACCTACAATATCTGGTGAAACTAGGGGTTTTCTTAATTAGAAAGGCATATTGGGAGGGGGGTTCAACAATACAATTTTAGGATGCATTTTCCAATATTTAGTGAAAATAGGGGTATTCTTTAATATCATGTGAACGATTGTGCTATGTAACAAGTTCACTGAGTGAACCCCCCGTGGATGCAGTCCTTGATCCATTTAAGACACCTCTCATGTCTAAGGACGATGCAGTCCTTGATCCATTTAATACACCTCTCATGTCTAAGGATGATGCAGTCCTTGATCCATTTAAGACACCTCTCATGTCTAAGGATGATGCAGTCCTTGATCCATTTAAGACACCTCTCATTTCTAAGGACGATGCAGTCATGTCACGTACATTTTGAACCAAACATTCAGGGACGATGCAGTCCTCTCACGTACATTTTGAACCAACCGTTCAAGGACAACGTTGTGCTATCACGTACATTTTGAACTAAACGTTCAGGGATGATGCAGTCCTATCATGTACATTTTGAACTAAACGTTCAGGGACGATGCAGTCCTATCATGGACATTTTGAACCAAACTATTCAGGGATGATGTAGTCCTATCACGTACATTTTGAACCAACCGTTCAGGGACGATACAGTCCTATCACGTCTACTTAGACAAAGTCTGAGGACCACTTTTCATAGACATATGTCTACAGATTAATTCAGGGACCGAATTCCATGGATGATACAATCCCTTGCATCTACTAGGGACCAATTCTCAACCTTATCGTTGATATCATCGACCTCATCGTTGGGATAGGTAACCTCATTATTGACCTCATCGTTGGAACATGTAACCTCATCGTCGGTATCATTGACTTCATCATCAATATTAGGTATCCTCATCATCGACTTCATCGTCGGAATAGATAACCTCATCATCAATACATGTATCCTCATCATCGATACAAGTATCCACATCATCGATACAATATCCTCATCATCGATACAGTATCCACATCATCGACACAATATCCTCCTCATCGATACAAGTATCCTCATCATTGATACAAGTATCCACATCATCGATACAATATCCTCCTCATCGATACAAGTATCCTCATCATCGATACAAGTATCCACATCATCGACCATATCACTCCCCCTTTCGAGGAGGGTCCTTCTGAACTACACCAAGCTTGTATCGGAAATACTCAAACTTTACTTGAGATAGAGGTTTGGTTAATACATCAGCAACTTGTTCGTCAGTTCCCACATACTCGAGCTTTATAGCTCCTTTCTACACCATATCCCGTATATAGAAATATCGGATCTCTATGTGCTTTGACTTATCATGGAACACTGGATTCTTATTCATCTTGATACAACTCTGGTTGTCACACAAGATCACAGTGGGGTCCATCTCCAAGTCAAACAATTCCGATAACAACTTCCAAAGCCATATCGCTTCACAACTAGCAGAGCAAGCAGCAATATATTCCACTTCAGCTGTGCTGAGAGCCACACTAGACTGCTTCCTGCTAAACCACAAGATCATGGCAGATCCCAGACAATAACATCCTCCCGATGTGATCTTCCTGTCTGATACACTTCCTGCCTAATCAACATCTATGTAGCCATACAATCTGAAGTCATGATCTCCAAGATAACATAGATCAAAGTATAGCTTACCCTTTAGGTACCTCATCACATGCTTTTCAACTATCAGGCGAACACACCTAGGTTCCACTAGATACTAACTCAAGGTGTTCACAGCAAAGCATATATCTGGCCTGGTATTCGTCAGATACATCATTGACCCAATAATTTATCTGTACAGAGTCACATCCACTAACTTTGATGAGTCATCAGCTAACATCTTCAAGTTGGAATCCATGGGATTGGCCATGGCTTTTGCATTCCAACATATCAAATACTTTCCCTAGTTGAGAAATATTCCTTCTGGGCCTTGCTATACTTCCAGACATAGGAAATAATGCATCAATCCAAGATCTTTTCATCTCAAATTCTGTAGCTAGCTTCTTCTTGTTTTCCATGATCTGTTTCTCATTCCCTGTCAGAAATATATCATCCACATACAATAATAGATTGACAGGTTCATCATCCATAACCTTAAGGTAAAGGTTAGGATCAACTTTACTTTTGGTAAAGCCCAAGCTTGTCAAGAAACTACCAATTATCCCTCTGTGACTGAACATCATTCACACTCTGCATTGAGTGATCTTCTGCATATCTATCTGTGCCATCTCCCGTCAGATGGGTCTACTGATATGAACTTCAAGATCATTCAAACTCTGTGGTGATTTCCTTCTTGCATCCGTCTAAGATAAGAAAGCCATCTGTATATAGACACCACCTTCAACCTTGTAGCAAAGGTTGAAATCCGCATCACCCATGGTTATCATTAAGCTCATCAAATGACTATCGATCCTGGGTACATGTACAAATATTTCTTCAATTACACCATTAAGAGAATGGTCTTATCTAGCCACTTGGAGCAAACATCTCATCATGATCCTCTTCCTCTTTCTAAGAGAATCTTCTAGCCAAGAGCCTTCTATATTACGTTTGATTTGTAAGTCTTCTTGTTGAAAATCCATCACTTATTCGGTGTTCATCATCCTTCTTTTGTAGATCATATCACATGATCTTTCCTACAAATCAAAGTTAATTACATGATTAGTAATACTTCATAATCATCATATCATGATGACATGATAACTTATAATGCATACAGATATGATTCACATAGTTATGCAACTATCCTCACCAATACTTTGGCACAACAGTTTTCCATATGTTGTATGCATACAATGGTTATCTAGATGCCTTCCATCTCTACCAAAACATACTATCAAGAGTGTGCACAGATCTCAGCATATCAGCAAAGAGGTTTCATTCTAGATAAACAACAATAGAATGTTTGCCCAACTTACCCATCATATGCATATTAGTAGTATATTGTTCAATGATATATGAATGCTTACACTATGCATGATATGTTCTAGGAATGCATACAACTATTTCAAAGATTCAAACAACAACTAAAATACTTATCTTTTATGTTTGTGTGGTTGCCTCCCGCTTGATCTCTATATGTCTTTGAACTTCTACTCATTTTGTGTTGATGTCTATGTAACTTCGGAATGTATTTCATCTATGTATTTCATATATATTTATTGTATCCTTATTAGAGATGTGTTATTCCTCTATAAGGAAGTGTCGTCATGTGGATTGACAAGTGTCGCAAGTGTGTGTACTTGCCGATGGGTTATTAGACCACCATGTGTGGGGTCGGCCCTGAAATATATATATTATAATGTGGATGTACCTAGCTAGACAAGTCGGCCCCATAAGGTCACTGGGAAAACAGGTTAGTATAAATAGAGATCATGAGATCTCTATTTAGATCATTCGGAAAGTTATATCTCTCTCACTCAGAAAGTGGCGCACTAGTGAGGAGGAGAATCATCTGCTACTAGGAGACTATCTCAAGTGTATTTTGGTTGTACTTTGGTTGAGCCATTGCTCTCTCTATCTCTGAGGAAGTTGTGGGGTTTTTCACCTTAGGGTTTTCCCCACGGAAACTCTGTGTCTCTTGTCTCTCATGCTTTTGATTCTTGTGATGCTTATTGTGATTGTTATGCATTGATATACTGTATATGTTATTCTCTCAGTGAAGATCCTAGAGTATTGTGAATTAATGCTCAAAATTTAACATGGTATCAGAGCTAACCTGAGAAGAAGACATTTTGCAGTGACAGAAACTTGAGTTTCTTGTTTATTGGGTTTCTCTCCACAGATTTGGGAAAAGTAGTATAGTAGATTGACTCTACTCATCAAGGAGAATCTATCTGTCCAATCAGAATTCAATTCTGAGCATTTTCAGATTTGTCCCTAAAAATTAGGGTTTCCACAAAAATAGGAATTTCTGAAATCTGAATACATAGCTGGAAGCTCCTTGCAAAAATAGAAGTTTAGAGCTTTGGATCGAGATTTTTGGCTGGGTAGATCTCCGGGAAACTCAAACCCTCATTAAGGGCTTTCCCTAGTGAACCCGGGAGGACAAAAAGACAAATCTGAAGGGTAACGATTTGCTGATCTCAAATTCTGAATACACCAAGCTGATCAGCTCATCAAGGCACATCTTTCTATCCTTTCAGAAATTTGAAATTCACATTTTGAATTTTTAGGGTTTTTTCGACAAACCCTAATCCGGGACCAGATCCAGTTTTCAGCATTTCAAGTGGTAAGACCTAAATCTTTTCTATTTCCATTTGAAGTACTCTTTAAGATGTCTCACCACACCAAGATTGAGGATAAGCTTGAAGGAGCTGATAACTTCCGAGCTTGGAAGTATAGGATTGGGTTAATCCTGGAAGAGAATGAGTTGGACTCATATGTAAAAGAAGACATCCCTATCCCAGAGGATGAAGACGCTAAAGTATTGCATAAGAAGAACTTGGTCAAGGCAAAGAGAATCATTGCTGATCTATCAAAGACCATCTCATACCCCATGTGTCTTCTCTAAAGACACCAAAGGAGATGTTTGACTCTTTGACCAAGCTATTTGAAGGGAAGAACATAAATTGGAAGATGACCCTGCGGAACCAATTGAAAGGAGTAAAGTTTCAGAATGGAGAAACCATTCAATCTTATTTTTCAAGCGTCTCCCAGATCAAGGAACAACTAGAAGCAGTGGATGAAATGGTGGAGAATGGTGAAGTGGTGATGACCACTCTAAATGGCCTACCCAGGTCATGGGATTCCTTTATTCAAGGAATTTGTGCAAGGAAGAAGTTGATCTCCTTCAACAGATTGCGGGAAGAATGCTCTCAAGAAGAAGCTAGGCTTGTGGCCCAAGAAGAAAAGATGGGAAATGAAGATCAAGCTCTCACAGCACATGCTAGGAAATGTAAGTCCAAGAAGGAATCATCTCATAACAGGAGATTCTCACACCACCATTATCATAAAGATAAGAAAGATCTCAGATGCTTCAATTGCAATGAGAAGGGACACTTTGCTTCAGATTGTCCCAAGAAGAAGAAAGACAACAACAACTTCAACAAGAAGAAGAAGAATAACAAAATAATATATCATGCTCATGCTGCCGAAGATGATGAACCCCCAAAGAAGAAGTCTAGGGCAGAAAGTGATAGTGATGATGACTCATCAAGTGAAGAAGAATATGTTCTAATTTATGTTCTCACAGGTACTATCTCCCATGGTTGTAATGATTGGTTGATTGATAGTGGGGCTTCCAAACACATGACTGGGTTTAAGGAATCTTTTGTGAATCTATCTGAACATGAATCACCCCATAAGGTGAAACTTGGGGATGATTATCAATACCCAATCAAAGGAAGTGGTGAAGCCTCCTACAACCTAGATTCTGGAAAATCTTTGAAGATGAAAGAAGTCCTTTATGTACCTGGGCTCAAGAAGAACTTACTCTCCATCTCTGCATTGGATGCAAAAGGTATGAGGGTTGCATTTGTGGATGGCCAAGTCCTAATGTGGCCAAAGGGAAAGAACATAGATGATGCAGTAGTGATTGGAGACCAAGAGGGAGGGTTGTATAAATTGAAGGGACAACCTGAACATGCCATGGTACATGAATCCATGGAGCCAAGTGAACTTTGGCATAGAATACTTGCTCATATGCACTATAGGGCACTTCCAATTGCAAGCAAGGCTGTAGAGGGTCTTCCTGAAATCAAGACCAAACATGAAGGGGTTTGCAAAGGATGTGCAAAAGGTAAGAACATTAAGAAGGCTTTCCCAAGCAGTGAAAGCACGGCAAAAGACATCCTGGAAATCATCCACTCAAATGTGTGTGGTCCTATGTCATCCAGTTCTCTGAGTGGGTATGTTTACTATGTCTCATTTATTGATGACTTCTCCAGGAAGACTTGGGTATACTTCTTGAAGAACAAAGATGAGGTGTTTGATAAGTTCAAGGAATTCAAAACCTTGATGGAGAATCAAACTGACAAGAAGATCAAAACATTCAGATCCGACAATGGTGGAGAATTCACCTCAGGTGACTTCAAGAAGCATTGTAGTGATTCAGGGATTAAGACGGAGTTGACTACTCCTTATAATCCTCAACAGAATGGAGTTGCAGAAAGGAAGAACAGAACAATCATGGAAGCAGCAAGGGAAATGCTGCATGACTAGGATCTACCTATGCATCTATGGGCAGAAGCAGCTAGAACAACTGTATATGTGCAGAACAAAACACCCCACAAGATATTGGACAACAAGACACCAGAAGAGGTCTTTTTTGGTAAGAAACCTGAAGTCATCCATCTCAGAATATTTGGTTGTCCAGTATACACTCATGTCCCAAAGGAAAAGAGGACTAGACTAGATCCTTCAGGAAAGAAGGGTATCTTTGTGGGTTACAATGAAAGCTCGAAGGCTTACAGAATATACTTTCCAGGGTTCAAGAAGATTGATGTCAGCAAGGATGAATATAAGTTCAAGGACAGGTAATCCAGGAAGCAAAGATCAAGAGGGAGCACACTCCAGCAGCTCCTGCAAGGATGCAGATTTTCAAAGGGAGTTGACCATCTTCCTACATTCCACAACAGAAAGGTGTAGAAGAAGCTACTTTAGCAGCTCCTTCTGTTGGTTCTCTATTTTGCCCATTTGATGTACTATTTTCTAGTATTTAAAGTCTTAATGGATCCAATAATAATCAGTTTTATGTGTCTTTTGAAGATCAATACTGCTAAAAGCCATGGTAAGTAATTTTAATTATTTGATTGTTGTATTTTCTTATTTTTATGCATATGTTTTGGGTTTTAGGTTTCATTAAACCACATGCTAATAATGATATGGGTTTATCTTTTATGCAGGGTTCGTTTTGTTACCTGACCAGCGTTCAAGGAAGGAGATCGGGGATTCAATCTACCATCAGAGCGTTTTTATTGGATCCATATCATCTTTAAGATGCTTTTGAAGATTGCTCCACTGCTATTTCAGGCATGATCTTTGGATCAAGGGTTGTTATTATTTTCTCCTCAACGCTATGTGTATATTCTGGATCTGAGATTCCATTTTTGGCTCAGAATGGTTAAGATATTTTGAATATTGTTATTTCATATCGACCCTTGTCTCCAGGGCGATTTAAATCTGCATAATTTAGTATAAAAGTGACTATGGAAACCCTAGGTAGGGGGATTTTGTACAAACTCCATTTCATGAATATGATACAGTGTGAGTTTTCATCAGATTTGTGATTTAAGTGTGTGAGGCGTTGAGGGCAGGGCCCACCTTCAGCACCAAACAGTGATGCTTCAGTAGTGTGTGCGGTTTGCAGTGATAGATTGGCATTTTTATCAATTCACATTCCTTTTAAGAATATAAATGGTTTGCTTATCTCCGGATTTCAATAGAAGGTGTGACTGTAATTACTAGTTAAGAGCATTTACAGTTGATGATCATGAATGAAGCTTGTTAATGGTTTGAATTTAAAGATTTCTTCTGCTTTGTTTAGGGTGAGTTGTTATTTAAAGCCTAGGGTATATATATAATCGTATTTGATGTAGGTGATGATAGATTCAGTTCTATGAAGGATCACGAATAGATTGAGTGTTTTATTTCCAGTAGATTTAATTTTATATTGGATTGAGTATTTTATTTCATTTTATAACAATAGCTACAGGAATGGTTTTGAAATTGTCTTGATTACGGGACTGAAAAATGAATTAAGAATGGCTTGTATTTAAACCCTTTTCTTTTAACCTCTAGTGTGTAATATTGGTGCATGAATTATGAGTTTGACTCTGGATATTAAGACTGTTGTGTTGCAGCATGAAAATGGCTTATAAATAACCTATTCTTTTGTTGTCAAGCTTGCAATATTTAAACATCATTCGCAATAGAGTTAAGGGTTTAAAAATTGTAGTCATAAAGCCTTTAAGGTTTATCTATTTTTTGGATGAAAGATTTAACAGAAACTGGAGTTGTATGTGAATGAGTTTGGAAAGAAGCCCTTATTTATAACATTGTTTCCTTGGAGTGATAATTAGTTTCACAGTAGCAACCAACCTCAGTAAATGTTCACTACACAGTTTTAACATATATCGATGAACAGAGTTTGAAGAGTTTTAGTGTTCTGTTATGTACATTTGTATGCATAAATCTTAAGCAGGGTACATTGGAATTCCACTAAACAATCAAGCAATCCTTTGATAGACTGTGTGTTGACTACTTTAAGCTAAAAGGCCATAGGAAATATTTGTGTGGATTTTAGATTTGGAGTTCAATTAGGAAGTAAATCCAGTTAAGTGTGTATTTAATTGACAACAGGGTGATTATTTTTATGGATTATAGATGCAATAATTGCTGTAGAGATTATTAGTAGCTTTAAAGATTGCTGTAGCCTAAGATTGTGTTTATTCCTCTAGCAGGTTGTTTTTATTTCTTTAAAATCATAGAATTGCAACTTGGAAATTCCTTGTTGGCCATTTTGAGTTCAATAGTGAGATAGAGGTTAGTAGATTAGTTTCCTTTTTCTTTATAGTACAGATTTAGTGATCTTTAGTATTGGTCCTTTAGGGTTAGCCTCATTGTTGTTGTAAGCAGATTAGGGTTTCTCGAGGAATGAGCATTAAGGTTAGTTTATTCGCACATATAGTGTAGCAGCTCGAAGTCTACGATTCTCCGGTTGATAAATTAAATTGAGGTAAATTAGTTATCAATAATTTTAACCAACATTTTGGCGCCGTTGCCGGGGAGTTGCTCCAAGGTAAACTGGTATTTTGCTCATTTTTTGAATTGATTGATTGAGAAGTTCAGGTAGATAGGATCTTTTTACAATACACAACAAGGTGGAGGGGAAACATTAAGACGCAAAGACGAATTCACTTTGGGATTCCCAAGGTGTAACAGCCTGCCGCAGCCACTTTAGTGGGTTACCCAAAATTTTTGTTGTGTCCTTTCTGGTAAGTATGGTTGTTTTTTTACAAGCCTGAGTTATTAGAAGTGTGTTTATATTTCCTGTAAAAAGTGTTTATTTTCAGTTACAAGTGTGGTTATCCATTTGTAGATTAAGTGTGTTTAATTCCAGAAATCTAATTTTACAGCAATTGTTAGGTGTGACTAGTTGTGGCAGATTGGAGAAGGAGGATTGGTAAGGCAAAATTGCGCATTTCATAACAGGTTCCTTCAAACCCAACTGTGGCACAGGTATTTCAATTTGGTTTGATTAAAAATCTTGTGATTTTCAGAATTTGTTTTGATGAGACCTAGAGATAGTAAGGGTAGATTCATTAAGGTTCATTCTGATCTTTTTGTAAACAACAAAACCCCCCCCTTCACTAACCCTAGGGATAGGGATACCGGCAACGAAACTGAAAACAACAACATTCAGAATTCAGCGGAATTTGGGACCCAACCAGTAGGAACTGAGGTTATACTCAGTGAACAGTTACATTCAGAAGAAATCCCACAGATCCAACAAACTTCACCTTTAAAGGAAAATCCTAATTTGGTTGACACAGTGAACATAGAAAAAGTGAACTTCCTTCTGGAACATAACCAGAATCCGGTGGTTTCTCAATTAGAATCCACTACAGATTTACCTTTCAATTTTCAAACTTGGTCTAGGCCAAACCATTGGGATTCTATTCTATCCCCAAGAAGAGACAGGTTAGGTGTCAACTGGTTTAGGAACCCTCTTGTCATGAGTGATCAGGGAACTGAACACCAGATGGAAGGAGAAGTAGAACATGAGGGACGAACTGAAACAACTTTTGGCTTCCCCATTCTGGATCTTACACGGGATTTCAGTATGAAAAATATCCCAGCATCTTCATTACCTACCTTCTATGGGAAAAGTACTGAAGATCCGGATACCTTTCTATTTGAGTTTGACATCTTATGTAGGAGTTATAATTATCTGCAGGATGCTCAAAAGTTAAAACTATTTCCAGCAACCCTTAAGGATTCTGCACTTAGATGGTTTATGAGCTTGGGGGAATCCACCATCCGAACTTGGGAACAAATGAGGAGTGCTTTCCTCAGAAAATACTGAGACTACTGTGGGCCTCGAGACTCCCAAAATGATATCTTTAAAATGCAACAGCATGAAGAAGAGAGTCTGGAGGACTTCCTAGAACGATTCTGCTTTGTATTACAGAAGTCTAAGTATAATACCTTACAGGAGGATGCCGTCAGAACCCTTTTTCTAAAGGGATCCTGGATGAATATGTGGAAATCCTCAACTTGATGGCATCAGGTGATGTATCTCATAAATCCTTTGAGGAGATTACTGAACTATGCAGAAAGTATTCGAGGAGTAGAGCCAAGGCAGGAAAAAGCACAAGGGAAGGTCCTTCCCGTATTTCTAGAACAGCAGGAACTAGTGGGGTCACAAGAGTTGAGTTGGGAAACTTGTTAGAAAATTTCAAAACTGACATTCTAGGCACCTTAAGCTCCCAATTTGATGCTTTGAAAACAAAGAAACGGCAAGAGGAGGAGGACATAGCAGCATTACACATATTCTGCCCCAAATGCAGAAAAAGACACCCTTTGAAAGAATGCCCTCTAAATACCATTTCAGTCTGTGCTCTTTGCTCTGCTCAACACCCAACTGACAATTGCCCTTCTTTACCAGAGCTGCAAGCTTTTTACAAGCTTAATGCGGAACCTACTGAAGCATCAAGAAGGACTTGGCGGCCTAGACCTCAAAACATGTACCCAGAGCCTGTTTTCCAGAACCCTGCATATTATTATCCCATGCAGCAATCTCAACAGCCATGGAGTCCACAAATGTGGCAGAATTGGCCCTCTCAACCTACTCAGACCCAGCCTTGGCAGCAAGGCTGGCGGGGACAGTCATATGGAGGACCACAAGGACAACCCTATGGAGGAACACAATCAACCACCCCTCCTACTTACTGTCCAATGCCACCAAATATTCAGCAGTTACTACCAGGCTTTACACCACCTGCCCTTCCTCCTATACCCCCAGTTCCACAACAATATCAAAATCCAAATCCACCTCGACCCACATTGTTGCCAGCCCAACCTATTCCAAACCCTAATAATCGACCTCCCCAGCCTCTTAATAATGCTGAAATTCAAATGGCTCCAACTTATGTAATTCATTCAGCTCCTTTACAGGAAATACAATTAAGGTCTGGGAAAACATTGAATAAAAATCCTCCAGCAGTGATTATTCATGAAGAGACTGGAGAAGAAAGTGATGAAAAAGAGATTACAGAGGAAGAAGAAGTGCAGATTGCCTCAGAAAATACTCAAGCACTGGGAACTCATTTCCAACCAGCAGCCCATCCACAGGTAAATAACAACCCCCCTTACCCAGAGAGGTTATTAATTGAGAAGCCTGTGATGCGTCCACAGTTTGATTTGGAAAGTGAGTTGAGAAATGTTTGCATCAAAATTCCATTACTTCAGGCTATTAGAGATGTCCCTATTTATGCAAAATTGGTAAGGGAACTGTGTTTAAAGAAACCTGGTCGGAAACAGAAAGACCCACCCAAGATAAATGTTTTAGGCCAGCTGTCTAATTATATTTCGGACTGTCCCTTACCCCCAAAATTTTCAAATCCTGGGAATCCAGTGGTGACCATTTACATCAATGAGGTTCCAATAGGAAACACTCTAGTTGACCTGGGGGCTGCCATTAATGTCATGTCTATGACCACTATGCAGAGACTTCAGTTGCATAATCTCCTCAGATCTACTCCTACTATTTTGGAGTTGGCTGACAGGAGCACAGTCAAACCTGTGGGGGCCTTAGATGACATTACTATCACAGTAGCTTCTTGGGAGTATCCAGTGGATTTTCTGGTACTCCAAACCAAACACCCAATGGGGGAACATCCTGTTATATTAGGAAGGCCTTGGTTAGCCACTGCTAATGCCTTTATAGGATGCAGAGAAGGTATTCTAACTATATCGAATGGCACTTCTCTACAAAACCTAATTATTTATCCTCCAGCACAGCCTGTATTGGAAAACATGTTATGGTTAGAGAATCCCTATGGGGATGAGGATGTGGGACAACCCTTACTGTCCATCAGTCAAACTAGGGGGCTGGAACACCAGACTGAGGATGATATCCTAGATCAATTTATTTCAGCCACCACCAGTATTGAGTACCCTCAGTCCTTCTCTGACTTAGACAATGTTTTCACAGAAGATTTTCAGGAACACTATTACCCTTCAGCCACCTCATCATCAGTAGTTTTATTTATAGATGAGAAGGTTGAAGCTGCAACTATACCAATGGAGATTAGTCCAGGAAGATCTTTGTTTATCAATGGGAATCTGTCTCAAAGCCAGCAAAATCAGGTAGTTGATTTACTCAAAGCACAGTCTGGGGCATTTGCTTGGGTTTATACAGACATGAAGGGCATTCACCCTGACACATGCATGCATCACATTTATACGCAGGAAAATATAAGACCAGTAAGGCAGCCACAGAGAAGAATGAATCCTGCGCTTAAAGACATTGTGAAGGAAGAATTACAAAAATTGTTGGATGCAGATTTCATCTATCCCATTTCTGATAGCAAATGGGTATCTCCGTTGGTGATTGTTCCAAAGAAGGGAGGTAAGTGGAGAATATGTGTTGATTTTCGTGAATTAAATAAAGCAACTCTCAGAGATTACTTCCCTCTTCCTTTCATAGACCAGGTTTTAGATACATTGTCTGGAAAGAAATATTTTTCTTTTTTGGATGGATACAGCGGATATAACCAGATAAGAATAGCCCCAGAGGATCAAGAAAAAACCACTTTTACCTGCCCATGGGGAACTTATGCTTACAAGGTGCTTCCATTTGGACTGTGTAACGCTCCTGCCACTTTCCAGAGGGCAGTGTTAGGTATTTTGGCTGATTTGGTCCATGACTGTGTGGAAATATATATGGATGATTTTACAGTCTACGGTAATGATTTCAAGGAAGCCTTGGATAATTTGGAGAAAGTTCTAATTAGGTGCCAAGAAACAAATCTTGCTTTAAGCCATGAAAAGTGTAAGATGATGTTAACTGAGGGTATTTTTTTAGGGCACCATGTTTCATCAGAAGGAATTAAGGTTGACCCAGCAAAAATTGAAATCATTACTAGTCTGTCTTCACCAACTACACAAAAAGAAGTCAGAAGTTTTCTGGGACACGCAGGGTACTATCGTAGGTTTATTGCTAATTTTACAAAGATAGCAGCCCCACTATTCAAATTATTGGCCAAAGACAGTGGTTTTGATTGGGATCAACACTGTCAGACAGCCTTTGACACATTAAAGTCAGAATTGTCTTCAACACCAGTTCTGCGGGGGCCAAATTGGTCTTTGCCCTTCCATATACAAACTGATGCTTCAGACACTGCCTTGGGGGGAGTGCTCGGACAGAAAGAGAATCAGTCCTCCTATGCTATTTATTTCATCAGTAAAAATTTAACACCTGCAGAACTGAACTATACAGTGACTGAGAAAGAGTTTCTAGCAGTAGTCCATGCCATCAATAAATTCCGGCATTATATTACAGGTTACGAGGTATTTGTTCATACCGATCATTCTGCTATTAAATTTTTAATGAATAAGCCAATCACTAGTGGCAGAATTACTAGATGGTTACTTTTGCTACAGGAATTTAACATTACCATAGTTGACAAACCAGGGAAGGAAAATCTGGTTGCAGATTTCCTCTCCAGATTGACTCATGCTGATAATAATGTTCCTGTCGATGATACATTTCCTGACGAACACTTGTTTGCTGTTTCTATTAAGACACCCTGGTTTGCAGATGTAGCCAACTATTTGGTTACAGGGAAACTACCTGCTCATTTGTCATCTTATGAAAAACGAAGAATCATACAGCAAAGTGCTAATTATTCATGGGTAGGTAATGATCTTTTTCGAACCGGTCCAGATCTGATTATCAGGAGGTGTGTGAGGGAGGATGAGATGTGTGACATCCTCCAAGCCTGTCATGATGGACCCTGTGGGGGCCATTTTTCAGACAAGCGGACAGCATATAAGGTGTTACATCAAGGGTATTACTGGCCTACCCTTTTTAAAGATGCTGAGAAGTATGTACAGGGCTGTGACAGCTGTCAAAGAATGGGGAGACCCACTGTTGCTGATCAAATGCCTTTACAAGCCCAGGTACAAATTGAACCTTTTGAAAAATGGGGATTGGACTTTGTTGGACCAATTTCACCAATGTCAAGGAAAAAGAGGTATATTTTAGTTTGCACTGATTATGTAACTAAATGGGTTGAGGCAAAAGCTCTATTGAGGGCCACTGAGAAATCAGTCATAGAATTTATTTACGAAGAGATTTTTACTCGTTTTGGTATTCCTCGTGAAATTGTGACTGACAATGGAGCACAGTTTGTCTCTAAATCAATGAAATCACTTACAGAACAATATGGAATTAAGCACTATAAATCTTCTCCTTACCACCCCCAAGCAAATGGTCAGGTGGAATCAACCAATAAAGTGCTAGAATCCATTTTAACAAAGACTGTGCAGCTACATCATAAGGACTGGGCAGACAGGCTACCCGAGGCATTGTGGGCTTACAGAACTACATGGAGAAATACCACAGGGTATACCCCATATCAACTTGTTTATGGTAAACAGGTCCTACTGCCTATAGAATTTCAGGTGAAAACTTTTCGTACTGCTGCACAACTGAGTCTGAATTTAGATGAAGCCCAGGAGCAGAGGCTGATGCAATTAAATGAACTTGATGAAATTAGACAAGATGCTGTCCAACAAACTGTGTTGATACAGAATCAGCGGACTAAGTGGCATGACAAATTTTTGAAGAAGAAGACTTTTGTAGAAGGTGATTGGGCTCTGTTATTTGACTCACGATTCAAACACTTCAAAGGTAAGCTTACCACTAGATGGATGGGGCCATATGAAATTGTGACTGTTTTTGATAATGGTTCTGTCAAAATAAAAACAATAGATGAAGAACAAACTGCCTTTGTAGTGAATGGACATCGGTTAAAAGTATATCATAAACCTCTCTCTAAGCAAGAGTTCATCCATAACATGAGTCAGCAGTCTGAACTGGAACTGGTAGGTGAGGGAAGGACTTCTTCATCTCCTACTCTCTCTCAGTAATCTTTAGTGGAATTGTTTTTGTACATATGTACAGGGTTTTGTTTTTTTTTTTTCCCTTTTTGAAAAGGTGCAGATATTCTTTTCAGTAAGACTCAGAATGTTTTTGAAACCTAAGGGAGGAGTTTTATCACTATCCTATTTCAGCATGCTGATTATTTTTGCAAGACATTTTTTTAAAAAAAGACTGTGTAAATTTGGGTCAATGTCTGAGTTTCATTGAATTATGGGAATGTCTGCATTTGTGTGTCAGATTTTTTTTGGAGTTGTTTTGGCTATTCATAAGAGTACTTGCCCACCAGGCATTGCCTACATTAATGCTTTAAGCTTCCCAAATGTTTCTGCTTATGAACCTATGGGCTGCGAGGACCATTTGATTTGGTTTCACACTAGATAAGGAGTGGGAATTGATGTTAGTTACAGCTATGGGCATGAATTTATTCTTAAGATAGGCATCATGATTACAAGGTGTTCAAGATCGGGCAGTTTGGGGGTTATTATCTCTTGGCTGTTATAAGATTAAACACATATATATATACTGTATTTAGCCACTTTATGACTTTCACTTTCTACAGTTACGAAGGTTAGTTGTTCATATGGGCAAATCTTTACAGGCATATACAAAGAATACTCTTCCAATTCTGGTACCATCCCACTCCTAGATGGTTTTCAGAGCAGCTCCCCCACTCATCTATGCTGAAGCAAATCATAAATTTTATCTTTAAGATGAAATTGGGACAAGAGCCTCTGATAGAAAAAGGGTGTAAGAGGTTAACCCGCCGGGATACTGAACAGGTCTGCTGGCAGCGGGTACCGACCTGTGGTATGAACAGGCAAACCCATCAGGGTTCTGAACAGGCCTGTTGGCAATGGGGCATATGTCTGGGGAAGAAGCTTCTTAAGATGTTATAGTTACCCCACCGGAGTACTGACCAGGCTTGCTGGCAGTGGGTTCTGACTTTAATATCTTCATTAACAGCCTCATCTATACTTGTCTATATGAACAACGTACCTATGTGAAGGTAAAAGAGAAGCCATGAGGCTGGTTAATTAAAAATTATTAAATTCATTAAAAATAAAATGATAGCCAGTTGATAATCATCTCCAACTGTTTTTGGTATTTTGGGTTACCTGATTCTAAAAAAAGGTTTATTTTGATGCCTAAAACATAGCTGAGAAATGTAGTACTATTTGTTCCACTACTCAAATTATCCTGTGTGAAGCTGAGTCAAAATGGACCAGTACCCCATTAGCTTCTGTTGATTATTTTCCTTATCCTGTGGCATATGTCCTGGTGGAAAAGTTCTGTATGGATAACAAGGGTGAGGACTGAATTTTTGATTGATGAAGTCTGAATTGTTGATTGTTTGAGTTTGAATTTTTGATTGTTTAAATTATGAGTGATTGATGAAACTTGCATTTCTGATTATTGAGTTATGAGTGATTGTTTGAGTTTGAATTTTTGATTGTTTAAATTATGAGTGATTGATGAAACTTGCATTTCTGATTATTGAGTTATGAGTGATTGTTTGAGTTTGAATTTTTGATTGTTATTTTTATTTTCAATAAAAGATGGCTTCATAGCACGATTGAGTTTCCTGTGTGGTTAGATAAAGCAGCAACTTTGCAATAAGGAAATCAGGCCATAAAACTGTTGAGGGTCCAACGAATCTCTTAATCCAGGCTATTTGCTTATGAACTCATCCAAGTGATGTCTATTTGGGAGATTCATGGTTTTACATCACTATTCATAGCCTAACAGCTGCTCCAGATGCTGGTACTTACCTTTATATTGGTAAATTGCTGTACATAGTTATCAGCCTAAAAGCACTGCTGTGTTTGTCAAAGTGCCGGATTGAGTGCCGTAAGGAGTGCTGGAAGTTATAGTCGGGAAATTGGCATGTATATGGTAATGGACGTTGATAGAGGTAAGGAAGGTGTATGATTAGCTAAACCTTAATTAGTAATAAGGGTTATAATTAAATATTTCTTGCCATTATATGAAATCCGATGGTTATGAATTACTTTAAAAACTTTTGGTAATATTTCATCTTCTATTATTGGCAACCTTTGATAAAACTAATTATAACATTGTTCTATTTTGGGTTCTGACGTGTTAAGAGATTAAGTTAGTTAAAAAACGTGTTATATCATGGTTATCATCCCCTGCGAAGTGGGCAGTATGTGCCACCACTTGCAATGATTTTTTTTTTTCTTGTCACGATGCTGTCTTCATTATCCTCACCTCATACCATTTTTTACCATGTTTATTCGGGTTTCTACAGTCTCTATCTTTACCATTGTCATTACCTGCGAATTGCCTGTCCGAATCCTCTGCTAATTCCCTGTTAATTCGCTACCTTCGTGGCTCCACCATGCTCAATCGGCATGAACCCTCTGCGTATGAGCAGCTATTAGCCATCCCTGAGTTCGTTGCATGCAAGGATATGTTTATTCGAGCGGGATGGCATGCATTTTTAACTAATTTACAGGGCCACGATGACGCTGTCTCTCTACAATTCGCCCTGAGTTTTGACGGGCATACCGCTAGAGTGGGGGTTCTAGAGTTTGCAGTAACAGAGGAGTCCATTTCAGTTGCCACGGGACTTCCACGCACCGGTGATAGATGGTTTAAGAATTTTCGGCTGCCACAAAAAGATTATGACTGCGTTTTTAAACCAGAATATTTGGCTGTGAAGGGTGAGAAGGGTTTCTCCAAGCTGTGGGTCAGAGAAGAATTCCATAATTCCTTGATGATCATCACCAAGCTAATTACCTGTGAAGGCCGATTCTCCACCTACAAAGCCTGTCATTTTCGTCTGCTAGCTCATTTCGAGTTTGGTAAGCTTCTGAACTTCCTATTTTATTTTTGGAAAAGTTTGAGTAAGATGGCTTCGCAGGTGAGGAAGAATTTAGAGCATCCAACCCATAGTCTTTATCATCATGGGCTTATTAAAATGATCGTTTTAGCTGAGTTAAAGAAGCAGGGTCGGGGTTGGGAACAGTTTGTGTATGAACTCTCTAACCCTCATCTTCAGTCACCCTTGAGGAATGAATCAGGAGAGCCTGGTATCCCTGATCTAATGGAAAAAGCTTCCTCCACCAACAATTCAGTTCCTCAAGATGATTGCCCTCAGGAACCCGCTGTTAATAGCTCCAAGAAAACTGCTCCATTATATGCTAAGAAGTCCCCAATTCCTAAAAGGCAGTGTGTTAACTCTCAGTCTGGGGGAGATAAGGAGCAGGAAAATTTGGTTGTTTTGCCAAATAGACGTTTTACTCGCAGCATGGCCGCTAAAGAGGGGAGAAAAGGGCCTAAGGGTAAAGAACCTGTTCAAGTTGAGTTGTCATCATCCGATGCTTCCTCTACTCATGCTAACTCCGATTCTCCTGATTCCCCTCATTGTTCTGCATCATTGAATCCTGTCAGTGAACCCTTGTTGCCAGTATCCCCTTCCAATTCGAGTCTGAAATCTACCAAAGGATCTCCTTCAAAGTCAAGTTTGAAGTCTTTCAAGGTATCCTCTTCCAAATCAAGTTTAAAATCTGTTAGGGCATCATTTTCCAGATCTGGTTCAGAGGCTTCAGCACAAGGGATTGACTATTTTAGGCAAAAGAATATCAAATTGAAAAAGAAGCTGCAAGAATATGTAAGGTTGGATCGGGTTGTCAAACAAGAAAATGCCATTTTAAAAGCTAGAATAGTGTCCCTGCAAACCTTGGTTGATGAAGTTAAAGGGACAAATCATAGCCTTCGAAGACAGTTAAAGAAAAAGGACAAACAGTTTGAGCAGTTAGCTAGCATACAGCAACATTCTGCCCCCTCTCCTCCTCAGGTGCAAGTCCTGTTTAATACCTCAGCTTCAGTCTCTGGAGTTGGGTCCAAGGATTGACAACTCACTTTGAAGATTTAAAATTTTTCCTATCAGAAATTTCCTTGCATTGGGACATGCAAGACCTTCAGTCTGGGGGAGATGTTGGTTCTCTATTTTGCCCATTTGATGTACTATTTTCTAGTATTTAAAGTCTTAATGGATCCAATAATAATCAGTTTTATGTGTCTTTTGAAGATCAATACTGCTAAAAGCCATGGTAAGTAATTTTAATTATTTGATTGTTGTATTTTCTTATTTTTATGCATATGTTTTGGGTTTTAGGTTTCATTAAACCACATGCTAATAATGATATGGGTTTCTCTTTTATGCAGGGTTCGTTTTGTTACCTGACCAGCGTTCAAGGAAGGAGATCGGGGATTCAATCTACCATCAGAGCGTTTTTATTGGATCCATATCATCTTTAAGATGCTTTTGAAGATTGCTCCACTGCTATTTCAGGCATGATCTTTGGATCAAGGGTTGTTATTATTTTCTCCTCAACGCTATGTGTATATTCTGGATCTGAGATTCCATTTTTGGCTCAGAATGGTTAAGATATTTTGAATATTGTTATTTCATATCGACCCTTGTCTCCAGGGCGATTTAAATCTGCATAATTTAGTATAAAAGTGACTATGGAAACCCTAGGTAGGGGGATTTTGTACAAACTCCATTTCATGAATATGATACAGTGTGAGTTTTCATCAGATTTGTGATTTAAGTGTGTGAGGCGTTGAGGGCAGGGCCCACCTTCAGCACCAAACAGTGATGCTTCAGTAGTGTGTGCGGTTTGCAGTGATAGATTGGCATTTTTATCAATTCACATTCCTTTTAAGAATATAAATGGTTTGCTTATCTCCGGATTTCAATAGAAGGTGTGACTGTAATTACTAGTTAAGAGCATTTACAGTTGATGATCATGAATGAAGCTTGTTAATGGTTTGAATTTAAAGATTTCTTCTGCTTTGTTTAGGGTGAGTTGTTATTTAAAGCCTAGGGTATATATATAATCGTATTTGATGTAGGTGATGATAGATTCAGTTCTATGAAGGATCACGAATAGATTGAGTGTTTTATTTCCAGTAGATTTAATTTTATATTGGATTGAGTATTTTATTTCATTTTATAACAATAGCTACAGGAATGGTTTTGAAATTGTCTTGATTACGGGACTGAAAAATGAATTAAGAATGGCTTGTATTTAAACCCTTTTCTTTTAACCTCTAGTGTGTAATATTGGTGCATGAATTATGAGTTTGACTCTGGATATTAAGACTGTTGTGTTGCAGCATGAAAATGGCTTATAAATAACCTATTCTTTTGCTGTCAAGCTTGCAATATTTAAACATCATTCGCAATAGAGTTAAGGGTTTAAAAATTGTAGTCATAAAGCCTTTAAGGTTTATCTATTTTTTGGATGAAAGATTTAACAGAAACTGTAGTTGTATGTGAATGAGTTTGGAAAGAAGCCCTTATTTATAACATTGTTTCCTTGGAGTGATAATTAGTTTCACAGTAGCAACCAACCTCAGTAAATGTTCACTACACAGTTTTAACATATATCGATGAACAGAGTTTGAAGAGTTTTAGTGTTCTGTTATGTACATTTGTATGCATAAATCTTAAGCAGGGTACATTGGAATTCCACTAAACAATCAAGCAATCCTTTGATAGACTGTGTGTTGACTACTTTAAGCTAAAAGGCCATAGGAAATATTTGTGTGGATTTTAGATTTGGAGTTCAATTAGGAAGTAAATCCAGTTAAGTGTGTATTTAATTGACAACAGGGTGATTATTTTTATGGATTATAGATGCAATAATTGCTGTAGAGATTATTAGTAGCTTTAAAGATTGCTGTAGCCTAAGATTGTGTTTATTCCTCTAGCAGGTTGTTTTTATTTCTTTAAAATCATAGAATTGCAACTTGGAAATTCCTTGTTGGCCATTTTGAGTTCAATAGTGAGATAGAGGTTAGTAGATTAGTTTCCTTTTTCTTTATAGTACAGATTTAGTGATCTTTAGTATTGGTCCTTTAGGGTTAGCCTCATTGTTGTTGTAAGCAGATTAGGGTTTCTCGAGGAATGAGCATTAAGGTTAGTTTATTCGCACATATAGTGTAGCAGCTCGAAGTCTACGATTCTCCGGTTGATAAATTAAATTGAGGTAAATTAGTTATCAATAATTTTAACCAACACCTTCCAGGAAGCAAAGACTCAGAGGGAGTCCACCCAACAAACAAACAAAGATAAGAATTTCAATTATCATTTCTTGCCTATTTTGTTTGTTTAAATAATATTATGCTTATGTTCCTAGAATTAGGAGATGTATTGTGCATATTAGAATGATTTCATTAATGAACAGTATACTACTAATATGCATGTGATGGGTAAGTGGCCTATGGCACTGTACAACATTCCAGTGCTACTTATCTAGAATGAAACCTCCTTGCTGACATGTTGGGAGTAGTGCAAACTCTTAACAATGTTCTGGTAGAGATTGGAAGGCATCTAGAAAGTTGTGGAACATGGATAAATGTTGTATTGAAGCATTGGCTAAGATAACTGCATGACTACATGACATATTTCTTTGTGTAAATAATTTGTTCTGAAAATTATGAGATGTTTCTAATCATGCAATTTAACTTGTTTTGTAGGAAAGACCGTATATCTTCACCTACAAAAGGACTACAACATTTGTTCCAGCAACAAAGATATCTATTGAAGATATTGAAGTTCCCAGGATCTGGGATGAATAAATGGAATGCCATGATCCGTCGATCATGAAGAAGATGTTTGGGATGTAGTCCCAAGACCTGACAGGGAGTCACATGTGTGCAAATTGAAGAAAGCCTTGTATGGCTTGTAGCAATCTCCCAGAACTTGGTGTGATACAAAGAGGAAGCTTGCTGCCGAATTCGATATGAAGAACTTTGGGAATGATGCATTATTTCCTAGGTATGGAGGTGTGGCAGAGTGCAGGTGGGATCTTCCTTGGTCAAGGGAAGTACACAGTAGATATCCTGAAGAGATTCAGGATGATGGATTGCAAGGCCATGGCCACACCTATGGCATCAAATCTGAAGCTTCTATGTGATGCTTCATCTGAGTCGGTTGATGTCTCTATGTATCATCAGATGATTGGGTCCTTGATGTACCTGACAAACACGAGACCAGATATTTGCTTTGCGGTGAACACATTGAGTCAGTTCCTGACAGATCCGAGGAGTGTTCATTTGGTTGCTGTAAAGCATGTTCTGAGGTACCTGAAGGGTATAGTGGATTATGGGCTCAAGTATGAGGCGAATCAAAAGTTTAACCTGCAGGGTTATGTTGATTCAGATTGGGCTAGCAGTGCTGCAGATAGGAAGAGCACATCTGGGTGCTGCTTCAGTATGGGATCAGGTGTGATCTCTTGGTTTAGCAGGAAGCAATCCTGTGTAGCACTTAGTACAGTTGAGGGAGAGTATGTTGTAGCCTGTTTAGCTAGTTGTGAGGCAGTATGGCTACAGGAGCTATTGTCTGAATTATTTGATCTCCCGTTGGATGCTACTGGTATCTTCTGTGATAACCAGAGTTGTGTGAAGCTGTCCGAGAACCCAGTGTTTCATGACAGGTCAAAACACATAGAGATAAAATATCACTATATCAGGGATATGGTGTAGAGAGGAGCTGTGAAGCTCCTGTATGTTGCGACGGATGAGTAGATTGCAAATGTGCTGACGAAGCCACTAGCCAGGGTGAAGTTCGAGTACTTCAGAGAGAGACTTGGTGTTCTTCGGATTAATGACACTTCGAGGAAGAAGTGATGGACACATTTGCTGAAGCCATTCCAAGCATGTTGGAAGGAGGATCTTTCACAAGGCTGTGGATGTAAGCACTGGATGATGAGCATCAGGATGATGTTCTGGTATGATCAGTTGGATCATTTTTATATGTATGTATGTATGCATCATGTTGGATGCTGGATATGATCAGTTGGATCATTTATATGTATGTATGCATCATGTTGGATGCTGGATATGATCAGTTGGATCATTTATATGTATGTATGCATCATGTTGGATGCTGGATATGATCAGTAGGATCATTTGTATGTATTTTGTATATGCATCATGTTGGATGCTTGGACCATGTATCTGTATATGTATCGGGTGGATACATTGTATGATCAGGTGGATCATGTATGGTGATATGTATCATGTATTTGTATTTGTATCAGGTGGATACACTGTATGATCAGGTGGATCATGTATGATGATATGTATCAGGTAGATACTTGGTATGCATCAGGTAAATGCATTGTATGATCAGGATGATCATGGATGACGAGCTTCAGGATGTTGCTCTAGATGATATGCAGCAGGATGTTGTAGTGATGATGATCAGGATGATCATGTGTACATCAGGATGATGTATGGTGAGTATCAGGTTGATACTCTATGGCCGTGGAACAGGTTGTGTAGATAAGCATGTAATTTGTGCCCTGGGAGATTTGTAGATAGTCTTTCGAGGTTTTTCCTATGGCATGTAATTTGTACCCTAGGATATCTGGCAAATGCTCTTTCGAGGTTTTGCTTGGGAGGACATATAATTTTTTCCCTGGGAGATTTGCAGATAGTCTTTCGAGGTTTTTCCTATGGTATGTAATTTGTGCCCTGGGATATCTGGCAGATGCTCTTTCGAGGTTTTGTCCTATGGCATGTAATTTGTACCCTGGGAGATCCGATAGGTTGAGCCGTGTGCTCGTAATCAGTCCTGGGATGCTCTTTCGAGGTTTTTCCATGACCACATGTAATTTGTGCCCTGGGAGATCTGATAGGTTGAGCCTTGTGCTCGTAATCAGTCCTGGGATGCTCTTTCGAGGTTTTATGGTGACCACATGTAATTTGTGCCCTGGGAGATCCGATAGGTTGAGCCTTGTGCTCGTAATTAGTCCTGGGATTCTCTTTTGTGGTTTTGTGGTGGGGTCACATGTAATAAGTCATGGAGATTTGGACAAGATGAAAAAGGCCTCAGATGCTCTTTAGGGTTCTTGCTAGTCAAGAGACTCTTTTAAGGTTTTGTGACGCACGTAATAAGTCCTGAGATTTCCACAGTATGGCCAGTGATGATGAAGACCTGCAGGTGGTGGGCCTACATCCAATATGAAAAAGGACTGGCTCTGTAGAACTTCCTATGACAAGTAGAGTCAGAGATTGGTTGAGATAGCAGCAGCAGTGACGATGATGATGACGATGCATCGATGACGATGATCCCAAGAAGAAGACTTGTCTAGCAGATCTGTGTCGAGAAATACCTTCCTAGTTAAGAGGGAGTGTTGATGTATATGTAACTTCGGAATGTATTGCATATATATTTATTGTACCCTTATTAGAGATGTGTTATTCCTCTATAAGGAAGTGTCTTCATGCAGATTGACAAGTGTCGCAAGTGTGTGTACTTGCCGATGGGTTATTAGACCACCATGTGTGGGGTCGGCCCTGAAATATATATATTATAATGTGGATGTACCTAGCTAGACAAGTTGGCCCCATAAGGTCACTGGGAAAATAGGTTAGTATAAATAGAGATCAGGAGATCTCTATTTAGATCATTCGGAAAGTTATATCTCTCTCACTCAGAAAGTGGTGCAATAGTGAGGATGAGGATCATCTGCTACTAGGAGACTATCTCAAGTGTATTTTGGTTGTACTTTGGTTGAGCCATTGCTCTCTCTATCTCTGAGGAAGTTGTGGGGTTTTTCACCTTAGGGTTTTCCCCACGGAAACTCTGTGTCTCTTGTCTCTCATGCTTTTGATTCTTGTGATGCTTGTCATGCTTATTGTGATTGTTATGTATTGATATACTGTATATGTTATTCTCTCAGTGAAGATCCTAGAGTATTGTGAATTAATGCTCAAAATTTAACATTCTGTACCACTATGCATGCTTAAGTGTGCACTAGTGTTATCCCCATGATCTCATACATAATCATACATTCATTAGTATAATCTCAATACTATCAAAAAATTATGATTCTAAATAATCTTAAGTATGTATGGTCATTATCATTTCATACACAGGTATACTTACCTAAGATCCTAGGATTCTAACTTGATATAGGAAAAACATACCTGGATTATTATACCCAAACAATATCTTCTTTGTTCTCTTCAATGATTTAGAGACCTTGTGCTAGAACCTGCATATCTCATAAGTTAAGCATAGTAGAACAAAGTCATACATACCTCGTAAGTAGAGATTCTATGTGATCAAAGACTATGGATGAGTCTTTGTCTGCATGTCACCATGGTCATAGAACTCTATTTTTCTTTCTTGATGTATCTTTCATGTTAGCACACAACACCACAGGTGCATTAGTACAATCATAAGTGTCATAACCCTAATCAATGAATGTCTTCTATGCATTCATACTTTTACTAAGGTGATCAGACAATCTAAACTAATCATGATTGTACTAACCTCAATAATATGAAGACAAACATATTATAAACTTAATCATGAAATAGATTTCAAAACATACCTGTATCTTCTCAAGTCATACTGGTTGAGTAGTCTTCTCTATAAGGGTAAAACCCTAACCATCCAAGGTAGATCACTTGTAAACATCCTATATATGTTCATGGTGCTATAATTATAGAATATCAATGCCATTTAAACCTTCTTCATTGCTTCCCTATGAGTCTCCCAAATTTGCTAGGGTTTCTTCTTACTGTGAAACCCTAATCTTCAATCTCCTTCCTCCCACAACATTTTGATGGAGGATTAAAATCTATGATGAATGGATTCCAAATCCATTATGAAAGCTTCCAATTTTGTATCAGGTGTCTCCAACATTGTATCAGCTCCTTCCAGACCTAAACACTGAAAACCCTAAGTGAGAGCTTCTTCCTCCTCTTCTTAGATTTCCTCCGTTGAGCCAATTCAGATGTGCCATATTGTTTCTGGCGTATCTCTGCAATTTTGGATCTGCAGGGTCTGAAACTTCGGATTGTGGTATCATGACCTTTCATCTTTCCAATCCCATAGGTCTGAGATTTAATGGATTATTTGAGAGAGAGTTATGCCAAGTGTCGCAACATGACCTATTTATGGGATGAAACAACATAGCAAACTTGTACGGAGTGCCATGTGTCACTGTTTCAACTTCGGCCTTTGAAACCTAGACCTATGAAACTAAAGTCCATGCCCTACCTGTCAATTTTTACTAAATTTCATTTGGAGCTTCCTAGCCCGAGATATGACCTTTTTACCTATGTCACTTGTTTAGGAATTCATTCTGGAAGAGGCAGAAACCCTATCTTGTACAGATCATAAATCACAAAGTAAAATGAATCTGAGGCTGATATTCAGACACAAGGTACAGGGGGATGTTATCTTCGTCCTGTAGAATTTTTAGATCCTGAAACTTCGGCAAAATGGATTTATAGCGAAAGTTCCACGATGACTAGGTTTTGCTATACAAAACCCTAACTTTCAAATTGTCGCAAGTGAGACAAGTGTCATAAGTGCCATGCATTTTCTTCCTTTAGGCTAGCTCTGATACCATGTTAAGATTTAATATGATAAGATAAATAACATCAATATTACATTCCATTTCACAACAATAGCATATACAGGATCACTGAAAGAACAACAAGCACAACATAAACACAAGAAACACAGATTTATCCCGGGAAACCCTCATGGGGTGGAAAACCCAGCAAAGCTTCCTCAATATAGATGACCAAAAAATACAAAGATCTAATCCCCAAACATGAGCTCCTTCTCCTCCATATCATCTCTCTCTCTCTCACATATGCGCAATCCACGAGTGAGTGAATGAGTGTGTTAAATGAGGAACACACCTCCTCTATTTATACACTACTCCGACTTGACTTTTACACTAACTAGGTCGGCCCCAACTTAACCACTCAACATAATGCTGACTGGGCCGACCCCACTGGGGACTTAAACACCCCATACAACTGACTCTAGGCCGACCCAACTAGGGAAGTCTAATAACCCAAGTTACCACATTCTCTCGGAGGAATAAACATCTCCGGATATACAATAAGATCTCTACAGAGGAATGAAACATCTCCAGAATAATAAAGTACAAATATAATATTCTTAGAAGTTACAATATATCAACAAGCCACACCCATGGCATCGAACCTGAAGCTATTGAGTGATGCTTCATCAAAGTCGGTTGATGCCATGATGTATCGTTAGATGATTGGATCCTTGATGTACCTAACGAACATGAGACCAGATATTTGCTTTGCTATGAACACCTTGAGCCAGTTCCTGACGGATCCTAGACATGTTCACTTGATTGCTGTAAATCAAATTCTGAGGTGCCTGAAGGGTACGGTTGATTATGGGCTCAAGTATTATGTGAATCAAAATTTTAACCTGGAGGGTTATGTTGATTCAGATTGGGCAGGTAGTGCTGCAGATAGGAAGAGCACTTCGGGGTGTTGCTTCAGTATGGGATCAGGTATGATCTCTTGGTTTAGCAGGAAGCAATCATGCGTAGCACTGAGTACAACCAAAGCAGAGTATGTTGCAGCTTGTTTGGCTAGTTGTGAGGTAGTATGGATAAGAAAGCTACTGTTTGATTTGTTTGATCTCTAGTTGGATGCTACTTGCATCTTCTGTGATAACCAGAGTTGTGTGAAGTTGTCTGAGAACCCAGTGTTCCATGAAAAGTCGAAGCACATCGAGATCAAGTATCACTATATCAGGGATATGGTGTAGAGAGGAGCAGTGAAGATCCTACATGTTGCGACGGACGAGCATATAGCAGATGTGTTGACCAAACCACCAGCCAGGGTGAAATTCGAGTACTCCAGAGAGAGGCTTGGTGTTCTTCAGATTGAAGATACTTCCAGGAGGAATTAACAGTACAAAAATTCTAGAGCCATTCCAAGCATGGTGGTAGGAGGATCCTTCCCATGGATGTGGATGTAAGTGCTGTGTGATGAGCATCTGGACGATGCTCCGGATGATGTTCTATATGATGATGATTAGTATGATCATGAACATCAACATGATGCTCCATGCAAGGATGATCAGGTTGATCATGAGTATCAGGATGATACTCCGAGGCCGTGGATATGTGGTAGGTTGTGCAGTGGCATGTAATGTATTCCTGGGAGATCCGATAGGTTGAGCAGTAAGCTCGTAATCAGTCCTGGGATGCTCTTTTGAGGTTTTTCCTGGTAGCATGAAATTTATTCCTGGGATATTCGATAGGTTGAGCAGTAAGCTTGTAATCAATCCTGGGATGCTCTTTCGAGGTTTTGTGAGGTCAACATGTAATTTATTCCTGGGAGATCCGATAGGTTGAGCAGTAAGCTCGTAATCAGTCCTGGGATGCTATTTCGAGTTTTTGTGAGGTCTGCTTGTAATTTAGTCCTGGGATATCTTATAGGTTGAGTAGTAAGCTCGTAATCAGTCATGAGATGCTGTTTCAAGGTTTTGCAGAAGCACATAATCAGTCCTGAGATTCCACCTTTGTTAGGCCACTCGTAGAGATGATTAAGACCTACATGGAGGCTAGGCCTACATCCAACATGAAAAAGGGTTGGCTCTGTAGAACTTCCTATGACAAGAAGAATTGAGAGATAACACCAGTGATCAAGATGACGAGTACAACAACAGTGACGATGATACTCCACTGATCCAATGATGATGATCCAGTTCCAGTATTTAAGACTTGTGCCTTTATGTTTTGATTACTTGTGTCAAGAGAATGCCTTCCTAGTTAAGAGGGAGTGTTGATGTATTTGTAACTTCGGAAGATTACATTTGTACATTATTGTATCCCCAACTGAGATGTATTATTCCTCCGATTGGAAGTGTCTTCATTTGTATTTGCAAGTGTCGCAAGTTACATTGTAAGTGTCATAACTTATATTTGATGGGTTATTAGACCACCTTGGTGGGGTCGGCTCTGTATGAGTCATGTGGATGGGTTATTAGGCTTCCTTAGGAAGTCGGCCTAGTTAGGGTTAAAGGAAAGTTAAGTTAATATATAAATAGAGAGTGTGACTCTCTCATTCTATTCATTCACTCACTCATCCAACTCACATAGTTGAGAGAGAGGAGTGCACACAAGTGGAGGAGGAGTAGCTGCTGAATACATCTATATTTTGGGGTTTGATCTTTGTGATCTTTGTATTGGTGCTCATTCTATCTCTAAGGAATTTGCGGGGTTTTTCACCTTCTTGGTTTTCCCCGAGGAAACTCTGTGTCTTTTGTGTCTATGATTGTTATGATGTGCATGCTATTCTCTTAGTAGGATCCTAGATAATATTTGAATGAAATTATTAGAATTCTAACAAGCTGTATGGGGAGGAGTACGAGGGTGTGAGATACATAGAGAGAATGAGGAGGGATTGGGGTGGGGGGATGGGTAGAGGGGAAGAGGGGTTTGGGTAGAGAAAGAGATAGATATCACGGTGGGAGGAGGGGTAGGGGTTTAGGGAGGAATAGGGAATTTAGAGAGAAGTGGGGTATCGGGTGGGGTGAGAGAGAGAGAGAGATAAAGAGAGGTGGGGTGTGGTAAGTGGCAGGGGGAGTGGGATTATGAGAGACAAAGAGAGATGGGTTTAGAGAGAGAGAGAGAGAGAGGTGGTTATGGGTAGGGAGAGGGAGAGGAGGATGGGGTTAGGGGTTGTGAGAGTGAGAGAGAGAGAGGCGGGGAGGTTGTTAGGGGGTTGGGTGTGAGAAAGAGAGAAAGGTGGGGGTTAAGCATAGGTGGATAAGTAAAGATAAGAAAGATCAACAAGAGGGGGTTAGTGAGGTTTAGTGGAGAGAGAGTGAGATTTAGTAAGGGTTAGGGAGAGAGGGGGGGTTAGTTGTAGGGGGAGGATTAGAGGTGTGTGTGTGTGTGTGTGTGCATGAGAGAGAGAGAGAGAGAGAGGGGGGGGGAGTGGGGGAGTGTTAGGGGGTTTTGGAAGAGAGAGGGGGTAGGGTTAGAGGTAGGTGGAGGAGTAGGCCTATGTGTGTGCTTGTGTGATGTATATATATATATATATATATATATATATATATATAGAGAGAGAGAGAGAGAGAGAGAGAGAGAGAGAGAGAGAAAGAGAGAGAGAGGGGGGGGGGGAGGGGGGAGGGGGAGAGTGGGGGAGTGTTAGGGGGTTTTGGAAGAGAGAGGGGGTAGGGTTAGAGGTAGGTGGAGGAGTAGGCCTATGTGTGTGCTTGTGTGATGTATATATATATATATATAGAGAGAGAGAGAGAGCGGGTGGTAAGTGGAAAGGGGAGGAGGGTTATGAGAGACCGAGAGAGGGGGGGTTAGGGGGAGGGGGAGTATGAGAGAAAGTGAGATGGGCTTAGGTGGTGTTTATGGGTAGGGAGATTATGAGTGGGTTTAGGGAGAGAGAGGGGTGGGGGTTATGTGTAGGTGGAAGGGTAGGGTAGAGAGAGAGTGAGAGAAGGGGTTATTAAGGGTTAGGGGGAAGATGGGATAGAGAGAGAGAGAGAGAGAAGAGGAGGAGGGGGTGTTAGAGGTAGGGTGGAGTAGGGGGGTGAGAAAGTGAAAGAGGGGGTTAGTAAGGGTTAGGGATAGGAGGGGAGAGAGACATAGAGAGGTGGGACAAGGGTTAGTGGTAGGGGGAGGATTAAGTGTGTTTGTGTATGTGTGTGTGTGTGTGTGAGAGAGAGAGAGAGAGAGCGAGAGAGGTGGGGGTGTTAGGGGGTTGGGGGAGCGAGAGAAGGGTGAGGGTTAGGGGGTTGGGGGAGCGAGAGAGGGATGGGGGTTAGGTGTAGGAGTAGTGGAGAGAGACAATGAGTGGGGGATAGTGATGGTTAGGGAGGGAGGGATAGGGACGGAAGGATAGGAAGATAGAATTAGGGAGGGATAGAGAGAGGGAGGGAGGAAAGGAGAGAGGGAGATGGGGGGGAGAGGGTGTGAGGGATGGGGATGTATGTATGGAGGGATAGAAATGTGGGATTTTATAACATGTCTTACAAAACACGTACACATTTTAGCAGTTACAAAATGCGTACGCGTTTTGCAACTGCAAAATGCACGCGCATTTTGTAACTACAAAACGCGTACGTGTTTTGTAACTGCAAAATGCGTGCACGTTTATGTCTGCCCAACCTACATACCAACTGATCTGTCATGATTAGGCTCCTCCAGTGCTAGTTCCAAGGAATTTGTACGTGTTTTGTTTTTGCAAATTGGAAGCGTGTTTCGTAAATCATCAATTGCATCTAAAAGATCCCTCAACTTCGTGCGAGGGCCCGTAAGCTACTTAAACTATCTTAAATTTTATGAATGTGGAAAAAATGGTGCCAAAGATCACTTAATCGAGAGTGAGAGTGGAGAATCCCATGAGATACGACTAATAAAATCACTAAAATATAGCCCGAAGTTTAAGGAGCCACAACTACTTCAGGGCAAATGAAAAAATAGCAAATTATCTACAAACATAAAAAATAGGTGGCCCAAAGTCACATGTAACCATTCAATAACAAATTCCATACCCTTTCCATCATCCTTATTTAAAAGGGAACCAAGAAGCATCTATAGCAATAGAACCATCTAGATCAATAACACCCTACAATTCTCTTCTATCGCTACATTCACATTCCCTTCATCCAACATCTTTTTCCTTCTCTCGTTATGAATACATCTCTGGTTCAAATGGCCATGGATATGTCTGTAAGTTTTTATATTATCATAATTGTTGTGATAGTGGATTCAATTGCAATAGAAATGATGAATCACAAGTTGAACCACCTATATAGACACGCGGGCATTGCATAATACATCAAAACTTCATGCAATGTGACTATATTTGTAAGTTTGCACTTTACTTCTCTGTTCCTACCCACAGTCATTGCAAAAGAGGCCACAATGTTTTCGTTTGGGCTCTCGTCCTGAAAACCAAAAGAGCTACAATGATCCAAATAGAAAATGTTATGCTTAAGTATTGTATTGGAAATTTCAAAGACACCACATACAAGATTAAGAGATATTTGGAAAAGTTGAATCACTTGAAGGAGAATACTTTCCGGTTTTCAGATGAGAAATGTGCAGACATGGTTGAGTGCAACCCTCATAGAATAGTACTCCTATCTCAACAGCTTTTAGTATCTCAATACCAGCAGGAAGGTCATGGCCATGGTCACGACTGCATGTGGAATGTGTGCAAATTGATTAGTAATTCCCTCACCTTCATTAACAAATTCTTTGCCACCAGGTGACGATATTAGCTCCCTCTTTAATGCCAAAATCATTCACATGCTGCAATAGAAAGTCTAGAGTAGTTGTATGAAGTGATATACAGTATCTAACCCAAAAATCATGGCGCTCACATAATATATAAAAGGTAGTAAAACAACATAAACTTAGATTCACCACTTCCCAATAAAAATAATATGTAGGATGTGGGAGGTCTGATCACAGAAAACTCCATCACCAACGATAGGGGCAATAACTGACCTTGTCTTGGGGCAAAAACAGGGGTAGTAGGTGAAAAATCCATCGCCAATAGCAGGGGCAACAATTGACCTTGGCTTGGGGTGACAACAGGGGAAATGGGTGACTTGGCTTGAGAGGAGGATGAAAGGCACAATTTCTCCAACCTTTTAATCCACAATAGTGTAGTCGAGGATACAACTGCATGTTGGTTTAGTTTAGCTAGACCTATAAACCATTGCAATACATGTGTTCAACATGCATGAACCACTAGGAAGCTATAAAGTATTTAAATTCCAAATGGATGATAGAAAAATTGATTATGGATAGTCTTGATGGAGTAGACTGTCTTTTGCTCAATAACTTTCGAAGAAAAAACGCCTAAATCGTAATTATTGAAAAATATATATTAGTAGACTTATGACAACTTCAATTTTACTCTGCTTTTAGATTTGTGTGTCAATAATATCAATGGATATCTTTATGCGTTGTGTTTTGAAATTGCTCCTACCAATATATAATCTTTTCCATTTGTATTCCCATAGTAACATTGTTTATGACTTCTATATTATAATTTATAAATTTTTTTGGTTTGTGATTGCTATTCATATAATATTTGCAATCCTTACATGTATACTTACATATTTCTTGATCAAGATTTTATTCCACCTTAATTATTTTATTCTTCGTAGAGGAAAATAATACACTCACTATTATTTACAATACTCATATGAATTTATTCATCTCGACCTCAAACCTATTAAGAATTAAGAAGTAAAAAGAAACATAAGTGTAAATTTATTAATGTTTAAAATGATTTAGATCTAAAATGGATCTATGTTGGATTTATGTTTATTTGTTTATCACAAATGTGTAAGTGAAAGGTACCCTTATCTTTTAGTTTGGCACATGCATCTCTATGATTTATGATTTATTTCTTATACGCCCTTCTCTCCCCTTACTATAAATTGTGACATTTAGATTATTTAGGAGGTTAGAGAGTCACACATAGGCCTTGAATTTGCACTTGACGCATCACATGACCCCTTTACAACTACAAAATTAATACATATGGATTATGGTTTTTATACTTGGATTGTATCCCTCTCATAATGTTCTATTGGTCATCATCTTGTAGTAAAATGTTGTCGGAACATGGAGTTTGAGATAATAATTAGTTTCAAAGAGGGTCAGACTTCAATATTTATTGTAGGGTATCCACACAAAAATTGCACCTTATCCATTAGTCATCTCCATCCCCCTTGGTCAATAACTTAAACTCCTCCAATGATTGATGTTATTATGTCCAACATTGATAAAGGAATCACATCCATGTGATTTCTCTCCTCTCTTTTGTTTTAGATTTATTAATACTTTTGTATCAAATTATAGGAATATTTTAAACTCAATTATTTTCCTTTCATGGTACAATAGGATAATTGTCTCTACTTTGTTTTCTCCTTGGTGCCCTCTCTCATATTTCCAAAGTTATTGTAGGATCGAAATTGTAATGGCTCTAGAAGTCATCCCATAGGCTTCACTCATATGATATATTCTAGGATTCCTTCCTTATTAAGGATATAAGCTTGAACCCCTTATAGTGATAAATGGGTTAAGTGATTCATCTCCTTCCTTGCACCATTACATTACGTATGTTCATCTAATATAAATATTTTTGTAGTAGATATAATAAGTGTTTTATGTTCATCTAATAATAAGTGTTTTATGGACATCAAAGTGACATGTAGTATTGGAATTGGAGGTATGTACTGACCATATTAGCTTTGGGAAATTCACACTGACTAGTAAGCACATTTGTCTAAGGTGATAAATCAAATCATCTTTGAGGTGATGATATGTGACTACTTGCACATTTGTCTAAGGTGATAAATCAAATCATCTTTGAGGTGATGATATGTGACTACTTGGGATCTTTGTATACATAACATTTAAAGAGTTGAAACACATAATCTATTCATCATACATGTTTTTCTTACCTGGTCTTCATCAACCTTTTGAGATTTAAATTAACATAGGGATAGTCCTAACTCCATATAGGTATCCTTTCACGTATTAGTTGGTTACATTAAAAAACGACCTATAGAATTATTTAATGTTTGTATATTATGATTGAAGTGCATCAATAGAAGCAATGCTCATTTGGTAAGGAGAAATTATAGCATTCACTCTAATCAAAATCCTATGCAATTTATGAAGTTACAAAAAAAGATACATAGAAACTATTATTAAAATGAATTACCATCTTGTAAATATTTCACCTATTGTTCAAGAACAACCACTTCATCCAATGATCAAGCTTAATGGAGGTGGAATTAATCATTTAGATGATTTCCTTAGTATTCCAATATTCAATTCCCATAGTTCTATATGCTTACAAGAAAAACTAATCAACTACAAATCAATGAACCAAATGCACATTATGTGTAGATCTACATATGGTGTGTTTGGTCCAATTACATGTTTTTTTGGATTGATGTCCATTACTTTTGAGAGGAATGCAACATGTGAGAAGACCAACATGAATCATCATAAAAAATGTGCTAAACCAAAGAACTTTCAAACATACATGAGCTTTTTCAAGGTAGATCAATCTTTTTGAGGCAACACGAACTCCTTTTATATCAATGATATAACAAATATACATGATCTTGTTTTGTGCAAAGGGACAAATAGAAGTGTTAGCATGTAATTATTTGTTTATTCCATGATTTTTAAATATAAACATTTCATCTAAGTAAACCAACAAAAAATTGTTTGACTAAAATAGGGTATTTCCACACATGTTGAACACCTTAAGCAATCTCTCACACAAACAGATCACATATCACATATTTTTACATGGTTAAAACCCTCAAAGAGGGAAAAAATCCACGACCCTAGCTAAATAGATTATTGATGAAATATATTAATGCAAAATAAAAATGTATTTATATTTGAGTTACTCACACTCGATCATCAAGCAAATGACCCTCCATGCTCTTTAAATAGAGATCATGGAAAAATTAGGTGTTAAGACACAAATCAATAGCCATTAAGATCAAGGTGAAGATGAATCATCAGATCACTCTATGTTAAGAACATATTTTGACCATCAAATTACTTAAGTAAAAATGCATGCTAATGCATACTAAAGAAACACACTTTACCTAAAGAGACATTAGACCAAGTTGATATTAACTAACTCCTAAGAGCCTAAATATCTTAACATCTGCTCCTTAAGAACAACTTGGGATAGGATTGAAGGATTTAAAAAGGTGACAATAAGAGAAGGAAGAAGGCATTAGATCATATCCCTCTTCATTGAAAAATTCCTAAAATCCTAACATAGATTGAAGTTTAGAAAACTTCAGTTCTGTAAGAGAATTTGTGAAGATGACTACCACTTGATTATCTACAGGGAAAAAACATAATTTCAAGAACACAATCATGAATAATCTTTTTGATGAAGTGTATCTATAGCTGAATGTGTTTCCTGCAATGATGTCAAACTGGATCTTGGGCAAGTTTGATGGCACTCTAATTGTCACACCAAAGGGTAGTAAGATGTTTCTACTAGAATCCAAACTCTGAAAGGTTCCATTGAAGCCATAATAAGGCTTCTTAACTTGCATTAAATGTAGCTCGATACTCTACTTTTATTGAAGAAAGATCAAGAGCTTGTTGTTTCTTACAAGCCCAAGTGATAGGGCCAAAACGAATACTGAAAACATAACCTGTAGTAGACTTTTGGTCATCAAGGTCATTGGCGCAATCGAAATTAGTGAAGCCGACCAAAAAGGGATCCCCCCTCGAAATGTAATGTATCCCAAAATTAATTGTACCTCAGATAAACTGAAGTATCCTTTTGGTTTCTTTTGAATGACTGTCATAGAGCATTTGCATATGCTGGGAAAAAACACCAAACACAAAGGAAATATCAAGATAGGTATGAGTCAGGCACAAAAGGATACCAACTAACCTATGGTACAAGGTGGAATCTAATTAGGGGCTAGCTCAGGTGGTAGAAAAATTTCACTTTGGGTTGGAAGGGAGAAGGGGTTGGTTTACAATATTCCATGTGAAAGTGACGAACAAGCTCACAAGCATTCTTAGACTAAGAAAAAAATTCCTTCTTGGGTTTGCAATACTTGGAGACCAAGAAAATAATGAAAATGTCCTAAGTCAGTCATTTCAATTTATCCTTAAGGTTGTATTTCACATAGGTTAAAATTTTAGGGCCACTATTAGTAAAAAATAAGGTCATCAACATAAAGAAAAATGATTATGAGATGGTTTCCTACTTTATTGGTATAGACATTGGGGTGAGGATGACATCTAGAAAAACCATTGTCAAAGAGAAAGCTATCCTTTTGGAATACCAAGATTGAGGGGATTTCTTAAGTCCATAGAGAAACTTCTTAAGGTGATAAACAAGGCTAGAGTAATTCTTAACATGGACAATAGGTTGTTCCATGTAAATTTATTCTTGGAAATCCCCATGTAAGAAGGTCGATTTGACATTCATTTGATGGACCTTCCATTTATGTGAAGTGGTAAGGGAGAGAACGAGGTGTATGGAGTTTAATTTGGTGATAGGAGAAAATGTTTTATTGCAGTTAATTCCTTCAACTTGGTGAATCCTTTGTAAACTAACTTTTCCTTAAGTCTTTCAATGCTTCCATCCCATGCATACTTAGTTCAATACACCATTTACATCTAACAAGTTTTCTTCCTTTCAGAAGAGGTACAAGGTCCCAAGTATCATTCAACATTAAGGAATGATATTCTTCATTCAAGATTCATCCCAATCTAGATGGATATAAACTTCGACAAATGTCTTTGGATCACGATTTTTTGAAAATTGAGTCAAAGAGAAGAGGCTCATTGGAATTGTGAAAGTGTTTGATGTTGATATGTAAGATCACCAGTTACTTCTTGTGTTGAAAAGAACCATCTAGGAAGTTGTGGTGCTATTGGATATTCATGTTCAATGGACCCTGTTACCTAAAAAACTAGCACTCTTCCACGATCGAAGATATGTTGACCCAATTTAGATGTGTGGACACACTTGTGATATGTGGACCAAGTGCTATGATCGACAAACCTTAAAGGAAGTACACCCACTGATGCAACCCATTCCTCTGTAGACCTCGATCCTTGGGCCATTGGAGGCTTCCTGAATGAGGTGAGGATAGTCCTTTAATAACATGACAAAAGATAATTCTATCCCTACAAAACCTTCCCACTGGAAACAAACCAGTGCCTAATGGATTCAATGAAAGATAAGTACAATGAAACTTTAGAATTGGAAATTTAGGATAAATAATGAATATGTAACTCACTGCTGCAATTTTTTGTAATGAAAAAAAACAACAAAAAACTGGAGATATCTCTCAAACCAACCAACGAAATTGCACAAATTTTACCTCTCGGTGACCAACAATGAGGGGAATATCTATTCCCCCTAGGGATTAATTGTTTGTGTGAATTAAATATTTGATTTATCACTTATTTTTTCTACATTTATACAACTTACCGCAATGAAATAAAATCATAAAATTCCTTGACCTCAAATCCCCCCAGGGTCCTCAGGGGTGACCTAGAATTTGACCCAAACTTCCTCAAACCCATAGGGTTTGAATTTTCCTTTGATATGGACCTAAAATAACTCAATAAACATATCTGAAACAACCCGATAGGACTATTCTCACCTAACCTTAGGATGACATCACCTCCTTTAGGGCACTTTTAACACATAAAACTCACATTTTTGCAATATTTTTCAAAATTTTGGATTTTGTGTATTTATCTATATCTGAAATTTATTATTGCACTCGAATACTTCATAAAATCACAATTAAAGAATTATACTATACAAAATATTTTTTTTTGTAATTTTTGCAATTAAATATAATGTTTTACCCTAAAAGTACCCTAAAGGAGGTGAAGTCATCCTAGGGTTATGTTACTTAAGACCTTAGGGTTAGTTTAAGATCTGTTATAAGTGTTTTTGAAGGCTCATTTTGACAATAAATCAAACCCTAGGGGTTTGAGGAAAAAATTGTCAAATTCTAGGTCACCCGAGAGGACCCTGGGGGATTTGAGGCCAAGGATATCTATGGTTCACCCTGACTGTAGTAAATTCCAGAAATGAATTATAAATCAATATTAAATCACATATTTAATCCACCAAAAGAGGGTCACCATAGAGAGGATTGATGTATCCTTCCTAGTTGTTTCCTGGGAGGTAACGTTTGTGTGACTCCAATGGTAGAATTGAGAGATATCTTATGTTTTATCTTGCTAGTTTTTACTGCAAAAAAACACAGACCTGTAGAAGAAACCAATCCCAAAAACAAACTTAGATTTTCACAATCAAGTGATACCTAGGGGGGATTAAAGATCCTTTGTGTAGGGTTCAATGGAAGGTAAATTTCATGCAATTCCTGTGGTTAATTTGGGAGATATTATGTGTTTACTATTGTTGGTTTTTACTGCAGAAAATTGCAGTAGTAAGTTACATATTCATTATTGATTCTAACCTTCCAATTCAAAGGTTTTATCATGTATATCTTTGTTGACTCCATAAGGAATCAGTCTACTAACAACATGGAAGGTGATCTAGGGATAGAAGTACTTGTTATTGTGTCTGTCATAGGTCTATCCTTACCATGTTTCGGGGAGCCTCCCATGGCCCAAAGGAGAAGAGTATAAAGAGAAAGGGGATTACATCGAGGTGATAGTGGGTGTAATTCCTTGAATAGTTTTTTATCATAGCATTAGATCCACATATTTCAACTAGATCCACATTATAACACCCATTTCATTAAATATGGATTTATTCAGTAGAATCTAGACTAAAAAAGTAAAAACATCACGCTTTCTAAAGCCCCCCAAAAAATCTTTATAAAGAGCAAAATTGGGTTCAAAAAGTGCAAAATCTAATTCCAAAAGCGCGATTTCCAATTCCAAAAGTGACAATTTTTAATCATTTTGAACCCCAAAAGTGACATTTTGAATCATTTTGATCCCCAAAAGTGGTTTTTTTAATCCCAAATGTGCAATTTTCAGTTCAAAAAATGCAATTTTTTATTTTAAAAGTACATTTTTTATTTGAATAACGTGATTTTTATTTGAAAAATGCGATTTTATATCAATAAAGTGTGAATTTTTAGTTTAGAAATGCAGTTTTCAATTAAAAAGAGCAAGAGTTACAATTTTAGAATTCAGATGCTTATTTGTAATAAATGTCAATTTAAAGTCTAAAATCTAAATAACGATTCCTAATATGACAATTTTATTGTTCTCTCTCAAATATTTCTTGCATTTCAACAATGTACAATTAAATGATTAATTAATTCTCCAATTTTTTATAGATTATACACCACACTATCTTACAACGATTGTAACCATGACATGTTTCGAATTATTTTGTTGCATAAATTCAATTCCGATATATTAAAAAATGTTTTCTATAGTAATATTATGCCTCAGAGGGGTGGCAAGAGCAGAAGGGATAATCCAAAATACTAAGGGAGTTTAGGTGAAATCCATTGCATGGAGTGAAAGCACTCACAATTTTGGAAGGGATAAAAATTATGAACCAAATGAATCTCTTAGAGGAATTTGGTGATTTCTTATAGTTAGAGTTAAAATAAGATTAGACTTAATCGTTTGGAAATTGCAAGCATGGCCGGACTCACGCATGTCGTAGTGCTTGAGGAATCTCAACATGTGTTTGGAGTGACAACCAGAGTTGGAAGTGGTGGAGCATGATTTAAATGTACGCGAATGAGTAAATTTGCATCACCTTATAGGAATTCAAACATGAGATTGCACACTTAGAGGAAGTCCCATCCCATGGGGCTTGAGGCATGTCAACATGTGGCTACAATGATCACAAGAGGATGAATAGGTGGAACATGAGTTAAAAGTACGTAGTTGATTAAATCTGCATCACATGAAAGGACTTGAAACACAAGATTGCACACTCAGAGGAAGCCATCAAGAGAGGCCTTCATCATGTATACATTAGGGGTCTTCAAATTCATACGAGGAAAGCATGGGATGTAAATAATTTATCATAATGTTTGATGGTGGGAGACCTCTAGTTATTAATAGTGAGTAGTGTTCTCCCAGGCTGAAATTGGTTATTTTTCTCTCTACAATCACCCTTCACTGTAACTTGGTTCAATGGACGGAAACAGATATGGAGAAGAGTAGTAGCAGTGAGGATTGTTGCAATGGGCATGTGATAAAATGAATATCAACAGAAGTAAAGGAGCTTCAGTATAATAAATACACCATGCACAAGAGACTCTGGAACAATACAAGGGAATTATCAACCAAAATTCAGCAACTCGAATAGAAACAATTCAAATCGAGGCAGAGAGTTTGGCTTGGGAATTGATTGCTCAACATTAATTGGAGTTTTAACATCATTCTATCCAAGAGTTGGAGGTTTTAGTTCAGTGGTTGGAACATCAAGTGGACCAATTAAAGATGGAAAATCATATGATCCAAAATGGTGGCCACCCTCTTTGCTAGGCTCATCCAGAGTCTGCAGGAATTTGTGATGCTCCTCCCCATCCTGCTATTTAGTACATGAAATTCCAATGTTTCCCTTGTCTAGGATCTCCCAATAGAATTTACAGTAGTAGAGACATGTTAAGCATACATATATTATTACAGTATTTAAGTGGTTCTACTACGGTGGTTTCTTGGAACAAAATTTTGAAGCTCTTAGTTATGTTCATAAACTTTATTTACTCTGCTTGTAATCATTTTCTCAGTGGCTTTGCCGCCTTTTTTAATAGAATTTAAAGAGCTAGAGACATCTTACACTAATATAGAATATTACAGTATTTAAGTGGTTCTACTCAGGCTGTTTCTCAGAACAAAATTTTGAATTTCTCAGTTATGTTCATAGGCATTATTGACTCATTTTGTATTTTGGCCTAGTGGTGTAGCCACCCTTTTTAATACAAAATTCTATTTGTTGTTGTGAAAAAAAATACTATGCCTCTAGATACAAAAATAAATTAGCATATTATTGATTTACAATAAAACAATTTCCATACAACCTTTTGAGACTCTTTGATGATGATATTGACTAACTATAAGACATTTTTTTTTAAAACTTCCCACCTTAATGGATAATACAACAACTTATTCAATATTTCCAAATTTCTATACACAAATTTCTCAAACCCAATCAAGTAGAAAAGAGAACTTCATTTTCTATGATCTAAACTACTTATATTTTTCCCTTACATTCCTCATTAAATTAAGATATTACCAAGGATTTGAAATAGAAATCAAACAAAAATGACCACAATACATGGGTTCCTTTCATACACAATGCTGAATCGACAATCTATAGAATTACATTCTTGAAAATGAAACTAAAGACATTAAATCATAACAATCAGACTTAAAATATGAATAAGTAAGTTATGCACATAAAAGAATACAAAACTAGAAAGTAAAGTCCATATCCTTTTGTTGTCATAGATTTCAAAAGATCATTGTACATGGAAAAGTAGTGTTATATTGGGGAGATCGTATGCCCATTGATTGAGTTGCCTTATGTTTCTTGACCCCTTGTTTGTAGGCACATAAGGGTGGGTTTCAAAGATACACATATTCTACTTTCGAGTTTGAGCCTAATTGAGGAGCAAATCGAAGGTGAAATTAATGCAAAGAGATGATAAAAAACCATTCCCCTACTCCACATATACACATATTTATATATACAAAAGTAACATAAGTGAAATATTCCCAGTAAAATCATAAACCTTTTGAACAATTTCTATCCATGACAACCTCACTTCCACTCTCAACATTGCGCTCCATATCCTCCTGTTGCACCTTAACTGTTGCAAGTCCTCTCTCATTTATTTTTCTTTTTCCTCTTGTCCACCAGGCTGCTCTTGGTGACCATTCCCAAATGATGATATTAACATCGATGAACGTATTTTCCTCTGAACCAACAACCCATTGTTTTTTTTTAGGTAAGCAATTTCTATATAATTCTTTGAGATATTTTGATGTTCTTGTTGGATTCCTCCATTGAACTTCCCCTTTTTAAGACTCAATAGTTCCATTAGAATCTTGGTAAACATTTTCTTTTTCCTTTCCTAACTATACTTCGCACTCTTCATCGGGCGATTGCACTATGAGAATTTTTCCTCCATAATATCTTTTTTTGGAGAAAATGCATCGCTAGGTTTTCTACGAAGAGGACCAACATAGCATTGCACATTTGTGGGGACATGTTCTCTCAAATATGCTTCCATAAATTCATGAGATGATTTTATAGGTTTGTTGCTTCCTTTGTCTTTCACTGTAATTGTACAAAAATTAGATGAAGAGTGCTCAATTCATTGAAATGGAGTGTCCAAATATTTATAGATAGTTTCCCATTAAAGTATATTTGGATACCGATATTGTTCCCCTCCATTCTAGACAACATTTCTATAAAATGAGATATATGTTTCCAATCATTTTTTCATTTCATCCATCTCCAAACTTTTATTTACATGTAGATTTAACAATTTGGGATTCCCCTTTGGGAAGTCCACGCTTCCATCAGGTAAGAAACACCAGATATAAATAGAGTATGACCATTTTTCATTTCGGAGAGAGGCCTTATATTGCATAACTGAAACATAATAAACGGTCTAAAATTTGAAAAAATAACCTTTTGTATACCTACAATCTTGGAGCTTCCATCCAAAAAGTTTGGCTCTACAAAGGTTTTGAAATCAGAAAATTCATCAATAAAAAATGGGACATAGGAGTTATTGTCTTCACACATCCTAAAAGTGTCCACCATCTTTGGAAAAGAAAATATGTATTTCCTTCTTATTTTACTGATACCCTCCTATAAGTCCTACCTATGTCTTTGTGTGTGTGACCCACAGGAAGGATTCCAACCTCAACAACATCAAACACACTCTTTGATATTAACAGAGAAATAAATGAAAACACATATTGATTTTTGTTGTCACCTGCACAATTATCCATTTTCAATGATAGTATTGGGGGAAATTTCTGATTCAGAAGGATACAATTTATATTATCAATACTTATTTCTCTTGCTTGCACAACACTTTGTTTGTAGGCCAAACATTGTCCATGACAATTAGTTTCCAACAAAGATGCATGCAATCATGGGTGCTTAAATGTTTCATTTTTGTAAAAAAAATATCCATTTTTTTCGATCACTAGTTCTTCAAGATATCTAAGGCATTTGACCAATGAAATGATAGTGAAATTTAAACCCATCTCCAAAAAGGAAAGGATGAAATGGAACAATCCTCGATCCTTGTGTCCATACGTCAACATACCAATCAAATATATAGGAAGGTTCATTACATTACTAATAGCCTTTGCTTCTTTGACAAATCCTTGGTATGAAATTATTTGACTTATCCATCTTGTCATGCACAATTCTCAAATAAGTACTTGGACACTTCTATAAAGCTAATCTATGTGCATAGTACATATGATGATATCTTGCAATGTAATGATTATGGGTTGTCTGAATAGTTCACATACATTCCACTTCATTTGGATCATTGGTAGCCTTAAGTTTGTTCATGATTGAGATACATTCATTACATATCGCAAACATTTTTTTTTTTGGCGATTGTAACATCGAGAAAATGGTCTCATATTACTCTGCTAAAAGTTGATTGAGAAACCGAAGGAAGGACAATATGTTAAAGATCACCATTAACCATTTTCCATGATAAACCATGGGTCATATTTGATGGAAATAAATTCATAGGTGCTCTTATTCCATCTTGACATATTGCATGTGTTAGATGTGGAGCAGTATCCAAATTTTGCTCCATAATTTTATTAATACTGGAAACTACTGCCACAATATTTGTCCTTGATTAATGCAATCCACTATTTCCATTCACTACCTTCAAATTACCATCTTGAAATTATCTTTTATAATTGAAAAAGCACTTTTTATTTTATGACATTTTCGCCATGCATTTTGACACACTTCAATTGTATCAAACTTCATCCTAAACAATGCTCCCTTTTTGAGTTCTCCTAGATCTCGAATAGGTGCATTAGCTGTCAGATAATTCAATATGAATCCTTGTTGGGTTGTTGATTTGTCACCATTTACCATCATTTACAATCATCCATTTAACCATTTTTTGCATCTTTCATCCATTGATCATTGCATTTCTCATAAAATGTCATGTTATACTTATTTATACTTTAGTGGTTAAGCCATGATTATTTTCCTTCATTTTTAATAGATTAAATATTATTATACTTGGTTTAACTAATGATGGTTTTCATGAAGAATTTTTGGTACCAATATTTTTATATTACTTCTGGTACCCGAACAAACAACTTATGGTACCGGCCTTTCCAGTATCAGTTCCTGTACCAACTTCCAGTACCAATTCATGGTTAGCATACTTGCACACCTCCAGATCGAATTATGTCACTTGGATCTTGTCTATAGGTTTCCAAACATGGATTTGGGTTTCTCAGATCTCACCCAACATTAGTTCTTTGGTACCAATATTTTTATATTAACTATGGTACCCGAACAAACAACTTCTGGTACCAACATTTCCAACATCAGTTCCTGTACCAACTTCCGGTACCAATTCATGGTTAGCATACTTGCACAAATCCAAATCAAATTATGTCACTTGGATCTTGTACATAGGTTTCCCAACATGGATTTGGGTTTATCAGACCTCACCCAACTCATATGTGTGAGTCTCCATCATGTAGTCAAATATTCCCTATTATTTAGCAGTAGTTGTCAAACAACCAACTTCTCCCTCAATTTTCAAGCAGATAAAGACGAATATCGAGAAAATAAAACATGGGTCTTTTTCATAGCATAGCAAATTGACTATAACATTGGAGGTTTTCTGATCCACGAGGATATTAAAAGGCCAACATTTTGAAATCCTAAAATCTCAGCAAAAATAGCTCCATGTCGAAGAGCTCGTCGAGATGAATGCAACGTTGCTTGAATCAACTCAAACGGACTTCGTATGGCGAAGATATCACGTTCTGATGTTTTATGGAAATAAGCAAAATGGGAAAAAGGAGGTTGCCACATAACACCACTGCAAGGGTAACATGTGGCATCCGTACATTACAGACTATCTGTTCGGATATCCACATCATCTTTTTCAGGATCTTGCATGCAATTAGGGTTTGCATGCAAATTCTAGGGTTTGCATGCACTTTGCATGCATCCCAGTCACCAGGTTGATGCCTCCAGCACCTTAGCCACCTTGTTCTAGCACCCGGGAGCCACTTACTTCAGAGTTTTAGCCCTCCTATCCTGAAAGGCACCCACTTCTCACCTACTGCTAGAGAAGGGCGCACTTGTTCACCTACCACTGCAGTTCCACTTCAGTTACACTCAGTTAGCTCCGATTCTCCCTGATTTGAGGCTAGTTTCACTCCCGACTGACTGTTTCACTTCCGTTGGACCTCCAGATTGACTAGATGACTTGTTCTGACTTCAGTTAGCCTCCCATGCGCCCCCCACTGAGCCTCCTTCCCTTAATCAGTGCTACACACTTCAGTTACACTTGTTACACTCAGTTAGACTCAGATTGACACCTGGATGACTGGTTCTTGTGCATTGATGACCACTACTGATTGATGATGAGGAATCCTAGTTGGAGTCAAGCTACTCCATTCAGTGATTTGAATGACCTCCTTAGGCAATTCGAATTGCTCAGTCATTGTGACAGTATTGTATTGTAATCATTCACCCTTATTGGGATATTGAGCACTGCTGCATGTTTTGCACAGTTTTGCACCATATTTTCTATGTTCATCTGTTGTGATTGATTTACTTGTTCATTAGATCTGCTGTGACTAATTTTACACTATCATGTGGCATCCTCTCGTGGTGACAAGTGTTAGACTGTACTGATGACATGGCATGTCATAAAGATGACGTGGAATCCAAGTTAGTAGACTGTACTGATGACGTGGAATACCGTACTGATGAAGTGGCAGTTCGTACACTAATGTGGACCTATGGAAAAGTGACAAGTGGCAGGGTACACTGAGTTGGATTGTTACTTGGCATTGAGGTGGCCCAATGGGGTTGTGACATGTGGCAATGGGATGAAGTGGACCAATCCGGGGCCACCATGTGGTAGCACCCAGTTGGTATATTATGGATATGGTATATCAAAAGTTTGTTGAGCCCTATCTGGATCGACCCCATGACCTACAACATACAATCCAGGCACCTTATGATTGGGATACACGTTGTTCCTTGGTATGTAATGGTTGAAACTCATATTTAAGTTTAAACTATTTGATGTGTGGGGGGTAGGGCTCGACCGGCTGATGACGGAATCTGTCCGTTGGACTGGCTGGATCACCCCATACCATTCATGTGACTCAACAATATGCCAACCAATGGAACAATTTAAAAATTGTTATGAGCAGTGTCGGCACATGTTTTTAAAACCATATGATATTTTCTATAACCATGTTCCATAGCACATGGTTCTAAACCACAAAACTGCCAACCGCTTCATATAGTTATAACAAAGGGAAAACCACCAGCCATATATTATATGTTTTTGCAACTACATATAGCCTGCCAAACAATATGTTATGTTTTTTTGTAACCAACAACATATCATATCCAACAAACAACATTTTTGGTATATCGACAACCAAAGTTTTGGGTATGTGGTTATAGGAAGAGCCCAACAAACATGCCATTTATAAAATAAGTTGTAACCAATGCCCAACGAATGGGATAAACATAGCTCCATGATAATCTTGACACCAAGGGATAATCCAAGCTATTTAAGCCCATGCCATTTGACATTGAGGGGGAGATCCAAGAATATCTAGTAGGGGATAATTCCCATGCTTTGGCACAAACTCTCTATGTAGCCTGCATAATTTTACAGAGAGAGAGAAGGATATTGTTGTGGCTATTATTGGGGTGAAGGTGTCCTTGCATATAGTCATTTTCATTGAAATTTCGTGACAGAGTCACTGGTGTAGTCAGAATTCTGATCCGAGCAGTGGATTTTCTACAGTGCCAACATTAAGGTATTGCCATGTATTTTTCCATGTATATATGTTGAGATAATATAGAGGCTTCTACATTGAGAAGTGAGTCCGGATACGTAGTCCATCTTTGGATGAACTCCGTTATCATGTCTTGTGTTCTTCTTTTATGGTGCTTCATCGTCATGTGTATGATTCTTCAGTTATGTTGCACATAAGCTTTGTTCATGCTCTTTTTATGCAATTCATGATATTCATCGAATAAAAGATCCTGGATCATGTTGGTATCAGAACAATATTCTTTGACTTGGATTGTGAGAGTGGATGCTTACTAGGGCCAAGCTCAAAGTAGGTGAAGGAAAGGTTCAGACTATCAACCTAGATATTGGACGTGCACCCCAAAGAAGAAAGATGGAAGATGAAGAACATTGTACAGAGTTTGAGGTGAATTTTCATAAAGTTTTCTACCAAATGTTAAACAAGGTAGACAAATTGTTTGTAGAATATGAGGAGAGAATGGCAAAGAAGGAAAAGAAGAAGGGAACAAAAGAAGAGGATAGTGCTTTAGTGAATCAAGGAAGTGTAGAAAATGCTCTTGATCCTCCATCTTAACCTTTAGGATCAAGCTCAAGCTCAAGCTATTATTCTTCATCCTATTCTCATCATTCCAAGGTGCCTCAAAAAGAGGATTTTAAAAAGCCATTATTAAAGCTTGATGTGAAATTTGACTTGTCCATGTTTAGTGGGGAATCGAATGTAGATAAGTTGAATAAATGGATAAGACAGATCAAAGTTTACTATCGAGTTCAACAGATCGAAGAGGAAGAGGTGAAGATCCAGTTGGCTTCTCTTCTATTGGAAGGAACAATCCTCGTATGGTGGGAAAGAAAACTTCATAAAGGAATCAAGAAAAATGGTAAACTCCTTTCTTCACGGTCTGAATTTAATTCTGCATTATGTAATCAAATCTATCCATTAGGTTGTGTTCAAAAAGCTATGATGGAATGGAATATTTTTAGACAAGGAAAAGGTGAGAGTGTTCAAAATTTCACAGAAGATTTTAGGAAGAAAGCACTTGAATTGAATGTTTCTTTAGACTCCCCTGATAGTCTATTGAAATATATTGGTGCACTTCACAACTATCTTTGTCATACTTTGTTGTTGTTGTTGAATCCTACTAGTTTGGATGAAACAAGTGTGCAATCTACTCACCTTGAAAGTAGGAGAAAGATTGTACAAGAAGAAAGGCCATCCAAACATTCAGAAGACCATTTCAAAGGCAAAGGAAAGGATAAGAAGACAACTATGACAAAGAATAAGGGAGGACATCTCCATTGCACTCATTGCAAGAAAGATGGGCATGATGAGGAGAACTGCTGGAAGCTACATACTGAGCTCAAGACAAAGAAATTTAGAGGCAAAGGAAGGAAGAAAATTGTTGCTACAATGAAGAAATGATCACAACATTTGGTTTACAAGGTAACCATTTCTTTCATGCTAGTTCAAGTTCTGTAGTTCCATCTCTTGAAAATGATAGAAGAAGAAGTGAATTGTTCCACATAAGGGTAGTGACAAAGCAAACAAAAATGGAAACTTAGTTTGATCTGAGCTCACAAGTTAATTTGATATCCAAGGAGATTGTGAAGAAATTGGGACTAACCACAAGGCCTCACCAGAAACCTTAACCTCTCGGTTGGTTGCATGATAATGAAAAAATTCAGGTTACCATGCATTGTACGTTCATGTTTTCTATTTCTTCTTAGTTGATAGATGAAGTTGATTTGGATGTGGTTCCTTTGGATGTATGTGGTATTGTACTTGGGATTCCTTATCTTTATGATAAACAAGCTATCTTCTTCTGAAAGGAGAAAAAATACCATCTCACAAAAGATGGAGTGGAATATATTATTAGAGATCATAACATGGAAGATAACTCACCACTTAGTGCAGGGTATGTGAAGGGAGTTATCAATGCTAGCAAGCCCCTTGTGCTTATGGTTGTAAAAGAAAAAGATCCTGATAAGTCTAATGATGCTTCTGATCATAAGAAGGAAGTGCCTAAGATGGGACAAGCCTCTCAATGGGGAGAAAAGCAACAAGAAGCTTCCAACATCGTGAAAAAGAAGATTAGTCCAACACTAGTATCAACCTTTCCAGACCCTCAACAACTATTCAAGATTGATGCCATGAGAGAAAATATTCTTTTTAGTCCTCCTAGTTATGCATCTATTGTTTTGAATAATGTTTCTTTAGCTCATGCCAGGTATGCTAATGATAAAGTATCCAGAGATGTTTGTGAGAGGCTAATCCATGGTTTGCAGATGAATAAGTTTGATTTGCATTACACGTTACTCTACCATTTTGGTAAACTTCATATTCCTACCTTTGGAAAAGTGCATGTAATTGGAGAAGCTTACACTTCTCATGTATTTGGGCATTTCGGGGTAGAGGGAATTTTAGTCCGTTTGTCTTGGATGAAAATGATTGTAACCATGAATGTAAAGGGGTGTGTGTTTTTCTTTTGTAATCCCACTAATGGAAAATTGGGGATGTACTCGCCACTCCATATTTCTTCTCATCCTTGGGAAAGTTTCTCCATGGATTTTGTAAGGGGGTTGACTATGTTGAAAATGGGCCATGTAATAATGGATATGTGTATCTTGATGCAATGTAAAAAGTAGGTCACTGATGAGAAAACTACTCACCTATTCTTTCAGCTGATGAGGGGTATTGTTTTCCATCCATAGACCGACATAGAGACATAGGTATTCAACTGAACAATGGTTCATTTCATCCAGAGGCTTCAACAGGTACATCAAGCAGTCCAAGAATATTACAAATCTAGGTGGATTGAGAAGTGAATATTGAGGGAGAAATTCCCTCACCTATCTGTTGACTGTTAAGTCTTTTGGAGGCCCAAATGCTTCTCAATGGGGACGAATGATCCAGGAGGATCTTAAAAGTAAAAAATTTCGAAGTCCTCAAATATTAGCAAAAATAGCACCATGTTGAAGAGATCGTCGATATAAATCCAATGCTGCTTGAATCTCCTCAAAATGACTTCTTATGGTGAAGATATAATGTTCTGAATTTTTATGAAAATAGACAAAATGGGAAAAAGGAGGGCTCCACGTGGCACCATTGCAAGGGTGACATGTAGCACCCGTACAATCATTAGAGGAAATTTGAGGACTAAAATGGGCCTTATAAGAAAACGGGCCATCATATAAGAAAACGATCCAACCATAATTTCTTGATGCGTTGGAATTCAAGAACCAATATAATTTCAATAAAATGAGTCAACCATAATGGTTGACTTGAGACATTTGTCATAAAAAACTACATTTTTTGTTCTTATTTTCAACAAATCTCCCTGTGTTTTTACTCAAATTTCAAGCGGGAGCACTCGTTGGATGTGGAAATTAATTCTGCATCCAACGAGTATCCACACTGCATACTTTTGATGGACCCCGCTCCCCCAAAAACAAGAAATACCTGGAAAAACGTCATGGTGAAATTACCATGACGTTTTAACACAGGGAGATATGTTGAAAATACGAAAAAAAAAGTAGCTTTTTTCTTTCTTCCTCCAAAATTAATAAATATTATTTTATTATTTTAAATATTATTTCATTATTTTAACTATTATTTTATTATTTTCCTTAGGAGGCCCATTTTAGACCTCAAATTTCCTCTAATGATGGACAATGATGTGGCATCCTCTCGTGGTGACAAATGGCAAACCATACTGAGGGCATGGCAAGCCGTACAACTAATGCGGCATCTGAGTCGGGTAGACCATACTAAAGACATGGCAGAGTGTACTGATGACGTCGTGGTCTATATGTTGACGTGGACCTATGGCAGAGTGACAAGTGATAGGGTATGCTGACTTGGCATTGAGGTGGCCCAATGGGTCTACGACACATGGCAATGGGATGACGTGCACAAATCCGGGGCCACCATGTGGCAACACCCAGTTGGTCTATCATGGTTATGGTATATCAAAAGTTTGTTGAGACCTGTTGGGATCGACACCCTGACCTCTAGAATACAAGCCTAGCACCTTACCATTAGACTACGTGTTGTTCCTTGGTATGTAATGGTTGCAACTCATATTTAAGGTTAAATTGTTTGATGTGTGGGGGGTAGGGCCCCACTGTTTGGCACTAGAATCCGGCCGCTAGACCCCCCATACCATTCACGTGACTCAACAATATGGTGGTCGGTGGAAATGTTTAAACATTGTTACGAGCGAGGTTGGCACATGTTTTTAAAACCATATGATATATGTTATAACCATGTTCCATAGCATATGGTTCTAAACCACAAACCTGCCAACCGCTTCATATAGTTGTAACAAAGGGAAAACCACCAACCATATATTATATGTTGTTGCAACTACATATAGCCCGCCAAACATTAAGGTATCGCCATGTATTTACACTGAGATAATATAGAGGCCTGTCCATTGAGAAGTGGGTTTGGATATGTTGTCCACATTTGGACGAACTCCATTATCACATCTTGTGTTCTTCTTTTATGGTGCTTCATCTTCATGTTTATGATTCTTCAGTTATGTTGCACATAAGCTTTGTTCATGCTCTTTTTATGCAATTCATTATAGTCATCGAATAAAATATCGGATCATTTTCCAAAATAAAGCATGATTTAAGATATATTGACGGTTCTTCCACATGAGTATGTCCAAATTGATGTAAAACACATATTTTTGAGATTTTTTCCTAAAGATGTCACGTTGGATTTATGAATTTGGGGATTTAGTTCCATATCTTCTTAATGATATTTATGTATAAATAAGGTTCATAGGATTGAGAGGGAGAAATGATTTTTATTATTGTAAGAGAAGATTGAACTCATACCTCTAAGTTTGTAATTTCTGAGTTTTTAAATCTGCAATAAGAAGGCAACTTTTGTGTTGATTCATGAGTACCAGTAGGTAAGAAGTTTCCAACAACAATTACTAGGTTGGGAAGGAACCCCTGATCTTGGTAATATGCTACTCCTTTGTATTAATTAGTTTAGGTTTTAATTTATTTGAATTCAATGTGATTATGTGTCATTATATTTTGTCAATTTAGTTGTGTTGTTAAAAGGAAAACCACCATTTAATTCTAGAAAAATAATCTCCTTTATTTATATGTGCATGAATGATAAATATTTGTTTCCACACATTAATTTGTTTCCTGATCTCATATATTTCAATTTGGAGAGGTAGAAATCCATTGTGTAACAACAATCTATTGTGTAAGTATTTTACATTGAGCTACATAGCTTAAACACATTCATATATTTTGTTCCTTGTGCTCTTATTAAAACTTTGTTTTCACAACGTTGTAATTTCACACCTCTCTGCATACATAATTCATGCAAGTGTTTCTAATTTCATATAATATCAACATATTACATGTGCATGTACATGTGCGCTTTTATTTTTTCTTTCTGAAGTGTATTGTTTTTGGAGTGCGTTTCTTTTATACCTTACTATGTATGTTTTCCTACTTATAGTTTCAAATTGATTGATGTTAAGTGATTTCATTTTCAGATTGCATTGATTGATGCTTGGTTTCTAGTCTTTTGATTGTCACAATTTTCATAACCTCTTACATAGAGTTTGGTACCAAATATCTTTGTTTTTTCTTGTGAAGAAAAGTGCTTTGTTTTTAGTGTGTTTTTATTTTAAGATTTGTTTGTTGAAGTGTGTTTCTTTTCTAGAATTGAATGAACGTATCCACTACAGGATTTCCATTGAAAATTTGAGATCCAATATGAAACAATCATAAGAACATCATTGGGAATGAAAGACTATGCTGTAGAGTTGAATAGCATTGATATTCCACAATCCAATGACAGTCATTCCTTCAATGCTAAGTGTTCATTCCAATAGTTTGAATTTCAATTCAGTAGTTTAAGTTTTCATTTCAATTATATTTCTCTCCATTGATGAAAAACAAAGCAAGACTTCATAGAATACAATATGATCCATTCATGAAGTCTAGTTGGCCAACAAGTTGTTTATGTTGAGATCATAGGATTGTTATTTAAAGTTTGGATTTGAGTTACTTCCATTTATTTATGAGTTTTTTTTCATATTGTTTTATTTATCTTTCATTGCTTTAATTTACTTTTCTGCACTATAGGAAAGAGTCATTGAAGGATTGATACTTTGGTAAGATACTCATGATTTACCGTAGGAACATGCATACATGAAAGACTGTGATTTTGAACCTTCATAGCACTAAGATTATTTCATATCCCAATGACACATTCATTAGTATTGATTTTCAGCATTTGGATTTGGATTGCTATTTAAAGTTCGTTTGATTTGCTTGTAGCTGTTAGCATAGGCTTTACTTTCCCGTAATTTTGTAACACTACTGGAATCCATTGAAGGATAGGAAACGTTAATTATATACTCACGATAGATCGCACGAACATCCAAGAATCAAAGATTTTGATCTTGATCCTTTATAGAACCAAGTTATTCTTGTGTCCCAATGCACAAATCCTTAGTGTTTATTTCCACTTTCCGAAGTTTGCATTTAAATTTCAAAGTTTGGTTTGAGATAGTTTTGTTGGAATTAGTCGTTAGTTGTTAGATTAGGCTATATTAAACTTTAATCTTGCATTTCCTATGCTTGCATCTCTAATTTTACGAACTCCCAGTTGATAATTTATTGTTGAATATTTAGCATATAATTTATACCTACAATCCTCTTTTTGAATTTTCATTCAATTTTTTGAATTTCTTAATGCCTTCCATCATTGAATGTAATAGAACTTTTGGAATACACAAGTTTGAAAAACAATATTCCTTGTTTTTTTTCTCAAGGAATGAACTAGATCATCAATTTGCTCACTAGATTTTGAACACACCTTCTTTTAGATGATGCATTTCCATTTTGTCGGTTTCTATAATTGTAAGGACTTCTTGTTGTAACATTTGTATTGGCATATGCATCATTATGAACATATGGAATTACCGCATGCAAAGGACATGCTTCAAATTCCCCCAGATGTTAACTATTTTTCTTCTCCATCCCTCCTTAAAACTACATCTAAAGGTGCATTATCGATGCCACACAAATAATTTGTAGGCAATCTAATGAGAGAACCTTCAATGAAAATACAATTCTCACAATTAATTTTTTTTTATGAATTAAAACTCGAAATTCATTAACATTCAGTGGCTCAAACTACACCACTTATTTTTCTAAAACATTGGAAACAATTCCCCTGGCAATATAATTTGGCTTCAACGAACACTGGTGAATTAAATTACCTTTTCTCCCACAAAATTAATGTTTTGATTCTGGTTAATTTGTCTATCTACTACACCAAAATGATTATCCTTTGCAACAAACAATATTGAACTTGTATTGCAATCTGTTATCTTTTCTGTTGGCCAATATACAAGGATTGCAGTCTTTAATTCCGAAGAACATGGAGGACAAGGAAATAGTAACTCCTTCACAAGAACAAAAAGTGATAAGGATCCCAAAATACTTCCATCAAAATAATCATTATTTTCAACATTAGTTTCAAAGCCTATAACAATACAATCCTTCTAATTCGAACATCTATGAAGCAATTACACATTTCTTAGTAGAAATGAAAAACGACTCCCATCCGGATTTTTTTTTTCTCTCTTCCCAATCCAACACTGCATGTATCATTTGAATCAACTTGATTCAAATATTGTTGAAACCACTTATAAATTTGTGATGCATCCCATTCAATAAAAGCTCCTTTTTCCTCTAGCAAAGTATCTGCACTAGGTGATGCATGCGGAAATTGAAGATCTCCATTCAAAACCTCAGTAACATTTACAACTACACATGTATGTTTGATGTTACTTTTGTGCATTTTTTTTCAATTGGGGTAAGATATTTTGCTTCAACAACTTTCAATCCATTGAAAAGAAGATCCACATCCATTTTAAAATCAAGCATTCTGATATACATTTCCAAAATCGACAAATATGCCAAAAACAAGTTCATATAAACAAGGTACTTATTAATATCGATTTGATTGTGTCTTTCTATTTAATTTTGAATAGAAGTGTTGTATATGTTTAAGGACCTGTTACATGACAATGAAGAATATAATCCTACAAATGGTGAATACAAGGATGAAATATTAAAGGGAAAATGGTTAGAGCCAAATATAATTATACTAGAAGAGGTGGGTAAGGAAAAAATCCTCGGCGAGCCTTCATAAAGCATAGAAACGTGAAAACTTCTCCAATGCTAGTATTGTCAGATGGTAGTGTTAAGAGGAAGTGTTGGGATACCTTTCCGGAGTTATACAAATACAAAAGTGTTAGTTGGTCGTAAAAAGAGGAAGTGTTGGATGAACCGTTCTTGGTGACAGTATCTTAAAAGGGTATAGTTTGACAATCATTCATATAAGCGATACGTTTTTTGGGAACCAAAATTGAGTAAGATCGGTCGATATTTTATTTGGGTGATAAGGGTTCTAGATATTGTATTTGAGGAAGGGCATCCCTTAATTCCTTTGGATGAAAGGTTGAACGAAAATTCATTGAGATGATAAATGTTGCAGGCATTTCAATTGACGATAGGATCAACCAATCTTTCCTCTAAACAATACATTTTCTGGGTTTCAAGATTTATATGGCACCATATTCCGGAAATAGTGGGCCAATCTTAAATTTCTCTATGTGATACATTTAAATGCAATCGTATGGAGGAATGGATGATTTATCCTTCCGCTAGCATAAAGGTTTCTTAGATACAATATATAAGAAAAGGAGACCGATAATTTGTCTAGATGATAGGTCCATATCTGAAGAAGGTTCTCCTAATCATTCTTCATTATTATGCTAGTGACAAGGTACACAATTGAAGAAGGGTAAGTTGATCCTTCCCGTAAATAATGTTTGACTTGAATCCAACATGTGAGTAATGGTCATCCAATCCTCCCTTTACATTATTCTTGACCCGAGGTACACATTTGAGGAATGATTGGTCGAGCCTTCTTCAATATTATGCCAGAGAAGAGGTACACTTTTTAGGAAGGGCCAGTCGATCCTTCCTCTCAATGATGTTTAATATGAAGTCCACAATTGTTGAAAGGTCGATCGATATTTCATCTAGAATATGATTGAATCAAGGTACACATTTGAGGAATTGTCAGTCAACCCTTCCTCTAGATACTAAGTGGCTGACGATTGACTGATCCTTCCTCTACACTATGCTTGAGGAAACTATATTTGAGGAGGGGTAAACTGATTCTTCCTATACATTATTCTGGACCCTAGGTTCCCACATTTGTCGAAGTGTCATCTTTGTCTTCCTCTAAATGATGCTTGACCCTAGGTGCACATATCAAAGAGGGTCAATCGACCCTTCTTGTAGATGATACATTTCTTAGATATCATATTGTAGGAATTGTGGATCAATCCTTCCTATTATGCTACAATTCTTGTCTACCATACTTCAGGAAGGGTTTGTCAACCTTTTGTTTAGATGATAGGTCGATTAGCTACCGTATTTGACAAAGGGTCAGACAATCCTTCTCCAGATGATGTTTGACCTATGGTCCACTTTGAGGAATACCCAATTGATTCTTCTCCAAGGTGATTTGTGACCCCAGGTCCAAATTTGAAGAAGGGTCAGTCAATCCTTCCTTTGGATGATGCTTGACCCAATTTCCACATATGAGGAAGGATTAGTCGATAATTCTTCTATATAATGCTTGAATAGAAGTCCACATTTATGTAACAATGGGTTGATTCTTCCTCTAATTTTTCTTGACCCTAAATTCATATTTGAGTAAGGGTTTGGGTGATCCTTCCTATAGATGATGCTTGGAACCAGGTGCACATTTGAGGAAGGGTCAAATGATCCTTCTAATAAATGATATATTTCCTCTAGCTAATACAATCCATGTCTATTGTGTTTCAGGAATGGTTGATCGATCCTTTATCTATATGACAAGTTTCCTATCTACCATTCTTGAAAAAGAGTCAGTTGATCCTTCTATTATCAAATACATTTCTACATCGCAAGGAGATTGGACTTACAATTGAGTGAAGAATGATGTAGAATCCATAGAATGGAAGTTGATACCTAGTGGAGTGTTGGTTCAGAAGAGATATGGGCCAATGCTCATTCTCCAATGAAGGATCCTCCAAATGTTAAATTGAGAATTATCTATGGTTTAATTAGGCTTGAAGTTTTAATCAACCTGGAAACTACTTTTGTTGAGTTGAATAAATTGCTTGACATAGAGATATGATTGCAACCCCATGAGCAAAGGCTTATATTTAGAGAAAATGAGAGGGATAGTAGTGATTTCCCATATATAAAAAGTGTGAAAGATAAGTCCAATATTGTATTGATCGAGGATCTCTCAAGTATGGAAAAGAATCACATAGAAATAAAGAGAAATGCCAAAATGTTAGAGAGCTCGAATTCACCACAAAAACTATTGGTTAGTCAAGAATATGCTCGCCCAGGTCTTTTTGCATTCGCATGAGATCTCTCAGGAGAACAATCCAATTCCTTCCCCGTCCCCTGCTCCATCTCTTCACACCTCTTCTTCATGAGGCCCGTCTCAGGTACCTAAAATTCCTGAGCAACACAACATGCAGCAGAATAAGGAGCTCCTGGAATTTCGTGGATAGACAAAAATTGTTTCTACAAACAACCATAAACGGAAGCATGTGAAATGCAAAGCCTTGGTTTATCCCTCCTCTTTCAGGAAAATGACCGGACTACCAATTAAGGAAGGAAAACATAATTCTTCCAAATATTGAGACTACCGATGCCCAATCCTAGGGGAGAAGCTTGAAGATGCAGATACCATCTGTAATTCCAAGTAATTTCATGGTCTTTGTTTTAATTAGTAGTCTGGTAGCAGCGAGTTTAGCTAGAATTTTGTCTATAGCAGTAGTAAGTCAGTGTAGTCTCTGGTTCCATTTTGGACTTTGTAGGTGTTATTTTGGAATATGTAGGTTTGGCTCCCATTTAGGGACAGACCCTATTTGCAGTTTTTGTTTAGAACCTAAATTTACCTTGCATGGGAAGGCCACCAGTTGTTATAAACTTAATGTTTTTGTTTTGTATGGAGCCTCTATGGTATGAAAGATACTCTAAAACTCTTGTTCCTGTATTTTTATTTGTATAGTAATATAATTTCTCTCTGGACCTTACAAAAAAAAGAGTGTAACAACTAGTTATGGCTTACAAATGAAAATCATGATGAGGTTGATTGACATGATGAGGATGACTGATGACTAGTGACCTTACCTTCAATGCCATTTCGTTTGCTCTTATTTTGTGGGATATGCTGGTTATTTACTGTCTCGCTTAGGATCATGATAAGGAGGACTCCCATAGTGCATGGTCTTTAATCATGTGATTAAGCAAGCAAGCAGAAAGAAAATACTCTACTTTCCTTCACAGGATGGATCTCAGCGGTATCAAAGGGGTATTTCAACACCTACATAACACCATGGTTAATATGAGGAACATGACCAGGGGAACCACTGGAAAGGGTCATTCCCACATGCTGAGGATTCACCAAGAGGCTATCTCCGTATAGGAGCTCTATTACAAGGTGATTTTTTTAGAGGATCAAAAGGTCATTATGGATGCTAAATACCGGGTCGAGCATGAAAAAAAAGTTTCTAATGTGGAGGATATTCAAGAATATATGGTGTCGTAGGTGTAGGATGCAAATTCCACCAAGTCTCGAGAAATGAAGTTGGCTAATACTATTATTATTTACTAGCATATGAAACTCTACTTAGAAAGGCTCTTATGGATGGTTGTGAGGAATTAAAATTGATTCAACTGCAACTTGATGAAACCCAGTAGTAAATTTAGGAGGTAAATATCAATATTTTCCTAGTTTCCAAAACGGTGAATGGGCAGGGCCAATAATCAATTTTCTAGCAAAAGACATCACAGGCATGGTTTTCAAGGTGAATATTCCTACAAGACAAACCATCAAAACTCTTCCATAGGGGGTGGTGTTGGTAATGTATATCCCTGAAGAAGACTAAGTTTATTTCTATGATTTATGCTAGTTTTATTATGCTTAGCAATAGTTATGATAGTTTGGTTAGACTTTTTGTCTGCTTTAAAGGATTTTTTGAAATCATTAGGATATTTGAATAATGGTTGGTCTGGCCTCACAAATCCTTTATTGGGAAATATGTAGACATTATATTACTTTATGGAAATTCTTCTTTTTTTCATAATATAATGCTAGTTAGCTTTAAAAAAAATTATGTATAATATTTTATTTTATTTATTGTTTAAGTTTAATATTAATGATATTGGAAATATTCAATTTTATAATAAACTAATTTTATATAAATTTAATGAATTAATAAATGTAAAATTTTAAAATTTAACATTGTTATAAAATTTGGAGGATCTTTCATGGTTAGGGTTTATGTATTTCTATAATTATTTTAAAATATGATTTAATTGTAAATAAATTATTATTATTATTATTTACAAAATTTATATAAGTTTATCGTTTATAAAATAAACTATATTGTTTTTTATTATTCACAAAGTTATATGAAAAAAAAATTATAAACATTATTATTATATATTAAATTTATTTCAAAAATTAATTTTATATATATATATATATATATATAATTTTACAATAATAATAATAATTTATATATCAAATAGATTTATAAATTAAGAAAATTTAACAACTTTAAAATTGTTAAATTTATAATTTAAATCATATGATAAAAATAATTAATAAATCAATAAATTTAATAGTTTCAAAATGAATAAATTATTTATTAATAATAAATAAATTAAACCAAAATAGGTACATTTGGTATTAATATAAAAACATTGTGGTAAAGCTAAATAGTCATGAATAAGGCACTATGGCTTAAGGTCCAAATTGTGGGTATATTGATAATATACTTATGAGAGATAGGAACTTGAAGGTGGAGAGGGATATGCACCTAGGGATAAACTTTGGTTCTAAACCACAAACCTGCCAACCGCTTCATATAGTTGTAACAAAGGGAAAACCACCAACCATATATTATATGTTGTTGCAACTACATATATCCCGCCAAACAATATGTTATGTGTTGTTGTAACCAATAACAGATTATATCCAACAAACAATGTATTGGTTATATCAACCACCAAAGTTTTGGGTATGTGGTTATAGGAAGGGCCCAACAAACATGCCATCTATAAAATAAGTTGTAACCAATGCCCAACGAATGGGCTAAGCATAGCTCCATGATAATCATGCCACCAAGGGGGACTCCAAGCTATTTAAGCCCATGCCATTTAACATTGAGGGGAAGATCCAAGAAGCTCTAGTAGGGGATAATTCCAATGCTTTGGCACAAAATCTCTATGTAGCATGTATAATTTTGTAAAGAGAGAGAGAAGGAGACTGTTTTAGTTGTTCTTGGGGTGAATGTGGCCTTGCATATAGTCATTTTTCATTGAAATTTCGAGACAGAGTCACTGTTGTAGTCAGAATTTGGAACAAGAAAACCACCATTTAATTCTACGAAAGTAATCTCCATTAAATCTCCTTTATTTATATGTGCATGAATGATAAATATTTGTTTCACACATTACTCTGTTTCCTGATCTCGTATATTTCAATTTGGAGAGGCGTAAATCCATTGTGTAACAACAATCTATTGTGTAAGTATTTTACATTGAGGCACATAGCTTAAACACATTCATATATTTTGTTCCTTGCGCTCTTTTTAAAACTCTGTTTTCACAACGTTGTAATTTCACTCCTCTCTGCATACATAATTCATGCAAGTGTTTCTAATTTCATATAAGATCAACATATTACATTTACATGTGCGCTTTTATTTTTTCTTTCTGAACTGTATTGTTTTTGGAGTGCGTTTCTTTTATACCTTACTATGTATGTTTTCCTACTTATTGTTTCAAATTGATTGATGTTAAGTGATTTCATTTTCAGATTGCATTGATTGATGCTTGGTTTCTAGTCTTTTGGTTATCACAATTTTCATAACCTCTTACATAGATTTTGGTACCAAATATCTTTGTTTTTTCTTGTGAAGAAAAGTGCTTTGTTTTTGGTGTGTTTTTATTTTAAGATTTGTTTGTTGAAGTGTGTTTCTTTTCTAGAATTGAATGAACGTATCCACTACAGGATTGCCATTGAAAATTTGAGATCCAATATGAAACAATCATAAGAACATCAATGGGAATGAAAGACTATGGTGTAGAGTTCAATAGCATTGATATTCCACAGTGGAATGGAAATCATTCCTTCAATGCTAAGTGTTCATTCCAATAGTTTGAATTTCAATTCAGTACTTTAAGTTTTCATTTCAATTATATTTTTCTCCATTGATGAAATACAAAGCAAGACTTCATAGAATACAATATGATTCATTCAAGAAGTCTAGTTGGCCAACAAGTTGTTTATGTTGAGATTATAGCATTGTTATTTAAAGTTTGGATTTGGGTTAGTTGCATTTATTTATGAGTTTTTTTTAATATTTATTTATTTATCTTTCATTGCTTTAATTTACTTTTCTGCACTACAGGAAAGAGTCATGGAAGGATTGATACTTTGGTAAGATACTCATGATTTACCGCAGGAACATGCATACATGAAAGACTATGATTTTGAACCTTCATAGCACTAAGATTATTTCATATCCCAATGACACATTCCTTAGTGTTGATTTTCAACATTTGGATTTGGATTTCTATTTAAAGTTCGTTTGATTTGCTTGTAGCTGTTAGCATAGGCTTTATTTTCAAGCAATTTTGTAACACTACTGGAATCCATTGAAGGATAGGAAACTTTAAGTATATACTCATGATAGATCGCATGAACATCCAAGAATCAAATATTTTTATCTTGAGCCTTTATAGAACTAAGTTATTCTTGTGTCCCAATGCACGAATCCTTAGTGTTTATTTCCACTTTCCGCAGTTTGCATTTAAATTTCAAAGTTTGGGTTTGAGATTGTTTTGTTGGAATTATTCGTTAGTTGTTAGATTAGGCTATATTAAACTTTAATCTTGCATTTCCTATGCTTGCATATCTAATTTTATGAACTCCCAGTCGATAATTTATTGTTGAATATTTAGCATATAATTTATCCCGACAATCCTCTTTTTGAATTTTCATTCAATTCTTTGAATTTCTTAATGCCTTCCATCATTGAATGTAATAGAATTTTTGGAATACACAAGTTTGAACAAAAATATTCCTTGTTTATTTTCTCAAGGAATGAACTAGACCATCAATTTCCTCACTAGATTTTGAACACACCTTCTTTTAGATGATGCACTTCCATTTTGTCGGTTTCTATAATTGTAAGGACTTCTTGTTGTAACATTTATATTGGCATATGCATCATTATGAACATATGGAATTACCACATGCAAAGGACATGCTTCAAATTCCCCCTAGATGTCAACCATTTTTCTTCTCCATCCCTCCTTAAAACTACATCTAAAGGTGCATTATCGATGCCACACAAATAATTTGTAGGCAATCTAATGAGAGAACCTTCAATGAAAATTCAATTCTCACAATTGAAAAAACTTTATGAATTAAAACTCCAAATTCAGCAACATTTAGTGGCTCAAACTGCACCACTTATTTTTCTAAAACATTGGAAACAATTCCCCTGGCAATATAATTTGGCTTCAATGAACACTGGTGAATTAAATTACCTTTTCTCACACAAACTTAATGTTTTGATTCTAGTTAATTTGTCTATCTATTACACCAAAATGATTATCCTTTGCAACAAGCAATATTGAACTTGTATTTCAATTTGCTATCTTTTATGTCGGCCAATATACAAGGATTGCAGTCTTTAATTTCGAAGAACATGGAGGACAAGGAAATAGTAACTCGTTTACAAGAAGAAAAAATGATAAGGATTCCAAAATACTTCCATCAAAAGAATCATTATTTTCAACATTAGTTACAAATCCTATAACAATACAATCCTTCTGATCCAAACATCTATGAAGCAATTACACGTTTCTTAGTAGAAATGAAAAACGACTCTCATTTGGATTATTTTCTCTCTCTTCCCAATCCAACACCGCATGTATCATTCGAATCAGCTTGATTCAAAGATTGTTGAAATCGCTTATAAATTTGTGATGCATCCCATTCAATAAAAGCTCATTTTCCCTCTAGCAAAGTATCTGCACTAGGTGATGCATGCGGAAATTGAAGATCTCCATTCAAAACCTCAATAACATTTACAACTACACATCTATGTTAGATGTTACTTTTGTGCATTTGTTTTCAATTAGGGTATGATATTTTGCTTCAACAACTTTCAATCCATTGAAAAGAAGATCCACATCCATTTTAAAATCAAGCATTCCGATAGACATTTCCAAAATCGACAAAGATGCCAAAAACAAGTTCATATAAAAATAAAAATACAAAATCATTAGTTTCTTAATTGATCCGCATTAGAATATAAATCTTAAATGAAAAAAAAATGTCGATAGTAGCACAATAAAAATATGATCATTTTTATGTCCAAACTAAAAACAATATCATAACTAGTTGTTGAGTACTTATTAATATTGATTTGATTGTGGCTTTCTATTTAATTTTGAATAGAAGTGTTGTAAATGTTTCAAGACCTGTTACATGACAATGAAGTATAGAATCCTACAAATGGTGAAGACAAGGATGAAATTTTAAAGCAAAAATGCTTAGAACCAAATATAATTATACTAGAAGAGGTGGGTAAGGAAAAAATCCTAGGCGAGCCTTCATAAAGCATAGAAAGGTGAAAACTTCTCCAATGCTAGGATTGTCAGATGGTAGTGTTAAGAGTAAGTGTTGGGATACCTTTCCATAGTTATACAAACACAAAAGTGTTAGTTGGTAGTAAAAAGAGGAATTGTTGGATGAACCTTTCTTCGTGACCATATCTTAAAAGGGTATAGTTCGACGATCATTCATATAAGCGATACGTTTTTTGGGAACCAAAATTGAGTAAGATCGGTCGATATTTTATTTGGGTGATAAGGGTTCTAGATATTGTATTTGAGGAAGGGCATCCCTTAATACCTTTGGATGAAAGGTTGAACGAAAATTCATTGAGATGATAAATGTCGCAGGCATTGCAATTGGGCATAGGATCAACCAATCTTTCCCCTAAACAATACATTTTTTGGGTTGCAAGATTTATATGGCACCATATTCAGGAAAGAGTGGGCCAATATTTTCTCTATGTGATACATTTAAATGCAATCGTATGGAATAAGGGATGATTTATCCTTCCGCTAGTTTAAAGGTTTCTTACAGACAATATATAAGAAAAGCAGACCGATAATTTGTCTTGATAATAGGTCCATATTTGAAGAAGGTTCTCCCGATCATTCTTCATTATTATGCTTGGGACAATGTCCACAATTGAAGAAGGGTAACTTGATCATTTTTGTAAATAATGTTTGAAATGAATCCAACATGTGATTAATGGTCATCCAATCCTCCCTCTAGATTATTCTTGACCCAAGGTACACATTTGAGGAACGATTGGTCAAGCCTTCTTCAATATTATGCTTGAGAAGAGGTACACTTTTTAGGAAGGGCCAATCGATCCTTCCTCTCAATGATGTTCAATATGAAGTCCATAATTGTTGAAAGGTCAATCGATATTTCATCTAAACTATGATTGAATCGAGGTACACGTTTGAGGAATTGTCGATCAACCCTTCCTCTAGATACTAAATGACTGACGATTTACCGATCCTTCCTCTACACTATGCTTGAGGAAACTATATTTGAGGAGGGGTAAACTGATTCTTCCTATACATAATTCTTGACCCTAGGTTCCCAAATTTGTCGAAGGGTCATCTTTGTCTTCCTCTAAATGATGCTTGATCCTAGGTGGACATATCAGAGAGGGTCAACTGACCCTTCTTGTATATGATACATTTCCTAGATATCATATTGCAGGAATTGTGGATCAATCCTTCCTATTTATGATACAATTCTTGTCTACCACACTTCAAGAAGGGTTTGTCGACCTTTCGTTTAGATGATAGGTCAACTAGCTACCGTATTTGACAAAGGGTTAGACAATCCTTCTTCCAGATGATGTTTGACCTATGGTCCACATTGAGGAATACTCAACTGATTCTTCTCCAATGTGATTTGTGACCCCAGGTCCAAATTTGAAGAAGGGTCATTCAATCCTTCCTTTGGATGATTCTTGACCCAATTTCCACATATGAGGAAGGATTAGTCGATACTTCTTCTATATAATGCTTGAACAGAAGTCCACATTTATGTAACAATGGGTCGATTCTTCCTCTAATTTTTCTTGAGCCTAAATTCGTATTTGAGTAAGGGTTTGGGTGATCCTCCCTATAGATGATGCTTGGAACCAGGTGCACATTTGAGGAAGGGTTAGATGATCCTTCTAATAAATGAAATATTTCCTCTAGCTGATACAATCCATGTCTATTGTCTTTCAGGAATGGTCGATCAATCCTTTATCTGTATGACAAGTTTCATATCTACCATTCTTAAAAAAGAGTTAGTTGATCCTTCTATTATCAAATACATTTCTACATCGCAAGGAGATTGGACTTACAATTGAGTGAATAATGATGTAGAATACATAGAATGGAAGTTGAGACCTAGTGGAGTGTTCATTCATAAGAGATATGGGCCAATGCTCATTCTACAATGAAGGACCCTCCAAATGTTAAATTGAGAATTATCTATGGTTTACTTAGGATTGAGGTTTTAATCAATCTAGAAACTACTTTTGTTGAGTTGAATAAATTGCTTGACATAGAGATTTGATTGCAACCCCATGAGCAAAGGATTATATTTAGAGAAAAAGAGAGGGATAGTAGTGATTTCCTAGATATAACAAGTGTGAATGATAATTCCAATATTGTATTGATCGAGGATCTCTCAAGTATGGAAAAGAATCACATAGAAATAAAGAGAAATGCCAAAATGTTAAAGAGTCTGAACTCACAACAAACACTATTGGTTAGTCAAGAATATGTTCGCCCAGGTCTTTTTGCATTTGCATGAGATCTCTCAGGAGAACAATCCATTTCCTTCCCCGTCCCTTGCTCCATCTCTTCACATCTCTTCTTCGTGAGGCCCATCTCAGGTCTCTAAAATTCTTGATTAACACAACATGCAACAGAATAAGGAGCTCCTTGAATTTCGTGGAAAGACAGAAATTGTGTCTACAAACAACCATAAATGGAAGCATGTGAAACACAAAGCCTTGGTTTATCCCTCCTCTTTCAGGAAAACGACCGGACTACCAATTAAGGAAGGAAAACATAATTATTCCAAATCTTGAGACTACCGATGAAACCTCTGACTCCTCAATCTTCTGCAACGATCAAGAATTTAATTCTACCATTTATGGATCAAGGGTAAATCCTATTTTTGTGTACGAGGGTTGTGAGACATAAGTACAGGTTTAGGAAGAGGTGGATCCTCCCCATGTTGAGGTGGCCATGTTATAAATTTTATTACCCTCCACTTTCCCTCCAACTCTCGGAGATGATGAAGGTGTTATCGGCAATGCCCATGCCTCGTGCAAAGATCGGGATCAAAGTACATTTGCTTTCCATAACGATTTTTGTGTGGGCGATTTTTTGGCTCCTTCGCCATCCCAGTCCCTTCCTATTTGCTTCACCTGATCTTAATATTTTGTAGCATGATGAGGTCAAATCCTCAGTATTCATTAGTAGTCGGATTGATCTTTTATATCTCTCAGGTTTTTCCTCTCCCACAAATATTAACCTAAAGAAAAAGGTGGTTAAGTCCAAAGGATCTAGGGTTTCGTTGGTTGTGGGTAAAGATATCCATGTCATGGATATCCCTAGACCATTGGGTAAAATCATCATTGGAAAATTTTGTGAAAGGAGGGTAAGAGTTTGGGAATTGAAAGCCTGCATCCTGATCTCCTGGTGTACATTAATTAGTAGGGATTCAGTTGTTAACCTGCTGGATAGAAGTTGGTTTGGTTTCGAGTTTGAAAGTGAAGTGGATGCTCAGGACATCCTTTAGTGACGTGGGGTTTGGATAAACATATGCTTGTTCTAATGATATGACATCCTATGTTCAATCCCCCCAAGGATTATCTGTAGGCTATCCGAGTGTGGGTCAAACTATTGTGGCTTCCTCTAGAATTTTGGTCTCATGAGGGTTGAAAAGCAATTGGTGCCGATCTCTTAAAGGTGGTGAATGAAGTTAGTATTCGATGATCCATTTATGGTCCATTAAAAGTGACTTTCCTTATCTATAATGTTCCATTTCCTCATACCAATTTGGGAAATGGAGAGTAAGAAAATATATTAATTATGTCTTCTTAGATGGAGTAAGAAAAAAATAAAGATTTTACATATGATTGAAATTAAGAAAAATGGTTAATAGCATGTTTTAAATTTAATATATTTCTTATAAAAGGTTAATAATGAGTTATATTTCTTATAAGAAATACAAGAAAATTGGTTAATAATGAATTTTAAGGTTAAAATATATTTAATATAAAAGAACATGAGACATTTTAAGTTTGAAAATACAATTGAAAATAAAATAATTTGTAGGAAATCTAATTAGAGAACCGTCAATGAAAAATACAATTCTCACAATTGAAAAAAACTTTATGAATTAAAACTCCAAATTCATCAACATTCAGTGGCTCAAACTGCACCACTTCTTTTTCTAAAACATTGGAAACAATTCCCTTGGCAATATAATTTGGCTTCAACGAACACTGGTGAATTAAATTACGTTTCTCGTACAAACTTAATGTTTTGATTCTGGTTAATCTGTCTATCTATTACACCAAAATGATCATCCTTTGCAACAAACAATACTGAACTTGTATTTCAATCTGCTATCTTTTATGTTGGCCAATATATAAGGATTGTCATCTTTAATTCCAAAGAACATGGAGGACAAGGAAATAGTAACTCCTTCACAAGAACAAAAAGTGATAAGGATCCCAAAATACTTCCATCAAAAGAATCATTATTTTCAACATTAGTTACAAATCCTATAACAATACAATCCTTCTGATCCGAACATCTATGAAGCAATTACACATTTCTTAGTAGAAATGAAAAATGACTCTCATCTGGATTATTTTTTTCTCTCTTCCCAATCCAACACCCCATGTATCATTTGAATCAGCTTGATTCAAATATTGTTGAAACCGCTTATAAATTTGTGATGCATCCCATTCAATAAAAGCTCCTTTTTCCTCTAGCAAAGTATCTGCACTAGGTGATGCTGCAGAAATTGAAGATCTCCATTCAAAACGTTAGTAACATTTACAACTACACATCTATGTTTGATGTTACTTTTGTGCATTTGTTTTCAATTGGGGTATGATATTTTGCTTCAACAACTTTCAATCCATTGAAAAGAAGATCCACATCCATTTTAAAATCAAGCATTCCGATAGACATTTCCAAAATCGACAAAGATGCCAAAAACAAGTTCATATAAAAATAAAAATACAAAATAATTAGTTTCTTAATTGATCTGCATTAGAATATAAATCTTAAATGAAAAAAAAATGTCGATAGTAGCACAATAAAAATATGATCATTTTTATGTCCAAACTAAAAACAATATCATAACTAGTTGTTGAGTACTTATTAATATTGATTTGATTGTGTCTTTCTATTTAATTTTGAATAGAAGTGTTGTATATGTTTCAAGACCTGTTACATGACAATGAAGTATAAAATCCTACAAATGGTGACTCAGACAAGGATGAAATTTTAAAGGAAAAATGCTTAGAACCAAATATAATTATACTAAAAGAGGTGGGTAAGGAAAAAATCCTAGGCGAGCCTTCATAAAGCATAGAAACATGAAAACTTCTCCAATGCTAGTATTGTCAGATGGTAGTGTTAAGAGGAAGTGTTGGGAGACCTTTCCAAAGTTATACAAATACAAAAGTGGTAGTTGATAGTAAAGAGGAATTGTTGGATGAACCTTTCTTCGTGACCGTATCTTAAAAGGCTATAGTTCGATGATCATTCATATAAGCGATACGTTTTTTGGGAAACAAAATTGAGTAAGATTGGTTGATATTTTATTTAGGTGATGAGGGATCTAGATATTTTAATTGAGGAAGGGAATCCCTTAATACCTTTGGATGAAAGGTTGAAATAAAATTCATTGAGATGATAAATGTTGCAGGCATTGCAATTGAGCATAGGATCAACCAATCTTTCCTCAAAACAATACATTTTCTGGGTTGCAAGATTTATATGGCACCATATTCGGGAAAGAGTGGGCCAATATTTTCTCTATGTGATACATTTAAATAAAATCGTATGGAATAAGGGATGATTTATCCTTCCTCTAGCATAAAGGTTTCTTAGAGATAATATATAATAAAAGGAGACCGATAATTTGTCTTGATGATAGGTCCATATTTGAAAAAGGTTCTCCTGATCATTCTTCATTATTATGCTTGGGCCAAGGTCCACAATTGAAGAAGGGTAAGTTGATCCTTCCTGTAAATAATGTTTGAACTGAATCCAACATGTGATTAATGGTCATCCAATCCTCCCTCTAGATTATTCTTGACCCGAGGTACACATTTGAGGAACGATTGGTCGAGCCTTCTTCAATGTTATGCCAGAGAAGAGGTACACTTTTTAGGAAGGGCCAGTCGATCCTTCCTCTTAATGATGTTCAATATGAAGTCCACAATTGTTGAAAGGTCGATCGATATTTCATCTAGAATATGATTGAATCGAGGCACACATTTGAGGAATTGTCGGTCAACCCTTCCTCTAGATACTAAGTGACTGAAGATTGACGGATCCTTCCTCTACACTATGCTTGAGGAAACTGTATTTGAGGAGGGGTAAACTGATTCTTCATATACATAATTCTTGACCCTAGGTTCCCACATTTGTTGAAGGGTCATCTTTGTTTTCCTCTAAATGATGCTTGACCCTAGGTGCACATATCAGAGAGGGTCAACTGACCCTTCTTGTAGATGATACATTTCCTAGATATCATATTGCAGGAATTGTGGATCAACCCTTCCTATTTATGATACAATTCTTGTGTACCATAATTCAAGAAGGGTTTGTCGACGTTTCGTTTAGATGATAGGTCAACTAGCTACCGTATTTGACAAAGGGTCAGACATTCCTTCTTCTAGATGATGTTTGACCTATGGTCCACGTTGAGGAATACTCAACTGATTCTTCTCCAATGTGATTTGTGACCCCAAGTCCAAATTTGAAGAAGGGTTAGTTAATCCTTACTTGGATGATGCTTGACCCAATTTCCATGAGGAAGGATTAGTCGATACTTCTTCTATATAATGCTTGAACAGAAGTCCACATTTATGTAACAATGGGTCGATTCTTCCTCTAATTTTTCTTGAGCCTAAATTCATATTTGAGTAAGGGTTTGGGTGATCCTCCCTATAGATGATGCTTGGAACCAGGTGCACATTTGAGGAAGGGTCAGACGATCCTTCTAATAAATGATATATTTCCTCTAGCTGATACAATCCATGTCTACTGTATTTCAGGAATGGTTGATCGATCCTTTATCTATATGACAAGTTTCTTATCTACCATTCTTAAAAAAGAGTCAGTTGATCCTTCTATTATCAAATACATTTCTACATCGCAAGGAGATTGGACTTACAATTGAGTGAATAATGATGTAGAATTTATATTATGGAAGTTGAGACCTGGTGGAGTGTTGGTTCAGAAGAGATATGGGCCAATGATCATTCTACAATGAAGGATCCTCCAAATGTTAAATTGAGAATTATCTGGATTGAAGTTTTAATCAACCTGGAAACTACTTTTGTTGAGTTGAATAAATTGCTTGACATGGAAATATGATTGCAACCCCATGAGCAAAGGCTTATATTTAGAGAAAAAGAGAGGGATAGTAGTGATTTTCTAGATATAACAAGTGTAAAAGATAAGTCCAATATTGTATTGATCGAGGATCTCTCAAGTATGGAAAAGAATCACATAGAAATAAAGAGAAATGCCAAAATGTTAAAGAGTCCGAACTCACCACAAACACTATTGGTTAGTCAAGAATATGCTCGCCCAGGTCTTTTTGCATTTGCATGAGATCTCTCAGGAGAACAATCCATTTCCTTCCTTGTCCCCTGCTCCATCTCTTCACATCTCTTCTTTGCGAGGCTCATCTCAGGTCTCTAAAATTCCTGAGCAACACAACATGCAACAGAATAAGGAGCTCCTGGAATTTCGTGGAAAGACAGAAATTGTGTCTACAAACAACCATAAATGGAAGCATGTGAAACGCAAAGCCTTGGTTTATCCCTCCTCTTTCAGGAAAACGAACGGACTACCAATTAAGGAAGGAAAACATAATTATTCCAAATCTTGAGACTACCAATGAAACCTTTGACTCCTCGATCTTCTACAATGATCAAGAATTTAATTCTACCATTTATGGATCAAGGGTAAATCCTATTTTGGTGTATGAGGGTTGTGAGATTGAAGTACAGGGTTAGGAAGAGGTGGATCATCCCCATGTTGAGGTGGCCATTCTATAAATGTTATTACCCTCCACTTTCCCTCCAACTCTCGGAGATGATGATGGTGTTATCAGCAATGCCCATGCCTCATGCAAAGATCGGGATCAAAGGACATTTGCTTTCCATAATGATTTTTGTGTGGGCGATTTTTTGGCTCCTTCGTCATCCCAGTCCCTTCCTGTTTGCTTCACCTGATCTCAATATTTTGCAGCATGATGAGGTCAAATCCTCAATATTCATTAGTAGTCGGATTGATCTTTCATATCTCTCAGGTTTTTCCTCTAGGCTATCCGAGTGTGGGTCAAACTATTGTGGCTTCCTCTAGAATTTTGGTCTCATGAGGGTTTAAAATCAACCCCGTTGAAAAGCAATTGGTGCCGATCTCTTAAAGGTGGTGAATGGAGTTAGTATTCGATGATCCATTTATGGTCCATTAAAAGTGACTTTCCTTATCTATAATGTACCATTTCCTCATACCAATTTGGGAAATGGAGAGTAAGAAAATATATTAATTATGTCTTCTTAGATGGAGTAAGAAAATATATTAATTATGTCTTCTTAGATGGTTTTCCTTAATAAAGATTTTACATATGATTGAAATTAAGAAAAATGGTTAATAGTATGTTTTAAATTTAATATATTTCTTATAAAAGGTTAATAATGAGTTATATTTCTTATAAGAAATACAAGAAAATTGGTTAATAATTAATTTTAAGGTTAAAATATATTTCATATAAAAGAACATGAGACATTTTAAGTTTGAAACATTTTCTAAATTATCATGGACAAAATTGGGTGAAATCATCTTTATTGGTGTTGGAATGTCGGCATATTTTATTTTCAAAAGCTGCGTCGTTCCATGATAATCGCGAAACGATAGAGTATATAAATCGGGCTCCTTAACCATAATTTTCAATCATTTTTTGCATTTCAGTCCCTGAGTTCTTACGAGCACAAGCTTTTCATTTGCTCTTATTTTTTGGGATATGCTGGTTATATACCGTCTCGCTTAGGATCATGATAAGGAGGACTCCCATAGTGCATGGTCTTTAATCATGTGATTAAGCAAGCAAGCAGAAAGAAAATACTCTACTTTCCTTCACAAGTTGGATCTTAGGGGTATCAAAGGGGTATTTCAACACCTACACAACACCATGGTTAATACGAGGAACATGACCAGGCGAACCACTAGAAAGGGTCATTCCCACATGCTGAGGATTCACCAAGAGGCTATCTCTGTATAGGAGCTCTATTACAAGGTGATTTTTTTAGAGGATCAAAAGGTCATTACGGATGCTAAATACTGGGTCGAGCATGAAAAGAAGTTTCTAATGTGGAGGATATTCAAGAATATATGGTGTCGTAGGTGTAGGATGAAAATTCCACCAAGTCTCGAGAAATGAAGTTGGCTAATACTATTATTATTTACTAGCATATGAAACTCTACTTAGAAAGGCTCTTATGGATGGTTGTGAGGAATTAAAATTGATTCAACTGCAACTTGATGAAACCCAGTAGTAAATTTAGGAGGTAAATATGAATATTTTCCTAGTTTCCAAAGTGGTGAATGGGCAGGGGCCATAATCAATTTTCTAGCAAAAGACATCACAGGCATGGTTTTCAAGGTGAATATTCCTACAAGACAAACCATCAAAACTCCTCCATAGGGGGTGGTGTTGGTAATGTATATCCCTGAAGAAGACTAAGTTTATTTCTATGATTTATGCTAGTTTTATTATGTTTAGCAATAGTTATGATAGTTTGGTTAGACTTTTTGTCTGCTTTAAAGGATTTTCTGATATCATTAGGATATTTGAATAATGGTTGGTTTGGCCTCACAAATCCTTTATTCAGAAATATGTAGACATTATATTACTTTCTGGAAATTCTTTTTTTTTCATAATATAATGTTAGTTAGCTTTAAAAAAAATTATGTATAATATTTTATTTCATTTATTGTTTAAGTTTAATATTAATGATATTGGAAACATTCAATTTTATAATAAACTAATTTTATATAAATTTAATGAATTAATACATGTAAAATTTTAAAATTTAACATTGTTATAAAATTTGGAGGATCTTTCATGGTTAGGGTTTATGTATTTCTATAATTATTTTAAAATATGATTTAATAGTAAATAAATTATTATTATTATTATTATTTACAAAATCTATATAAGTTTATCGTTTATAAAAATAAACTATATTGTTTTTTATTATTCACAAAGTTATATGAAAAAAATAATTATAATCATTATTATTATATATTAAATTTATTTCAAAATTTATATATATATATATATATATATATATATAATTTTACAATAATAATAATAATTTATATATCAAATAGATTTATAAATTAAGAAAATTTCACAACTTTAAAATTGTTAAATTTATAATTTAAATTATATGATAAAAATAATTAATAAATCAATAAATTTAATAGTTTCAAAATGAATAAATTATTTATTAATAATAAATAAATTAAACAAAAATAGGTACATTTGGTATTAATATAAAAAACATTGTGGTAAAGCTAAATAGTCATGAATAAGGCACTATGGCTTAAGGTCCAAATTGTGGGTATATTGATAATATACTTATGAGAGATAGGAACTTGAAGGTGGAGAGGGATATGCACCTAGGGATAGCATATGGTTCTAAACCACAAACCTGCCAACCGCTTCATATAGTTGTAACAAAGGGAAAACCACCAATGATATATTATATGTTGTTGCAACTACATATATCCTGCCAAACAATATGTTATGTGTTGTTGTAACCAATAACATCTTATATCCAACAAACAATGTATTGGGTATATCAACCACCAAAGTTTTGGGTATGTGGTTATAGGAAGGGCCAAACAAACATGCCATCTATAAAATAAGTTGTAACCAATGCCCAACGAATGGGCTAAGCATAGCTCCATGATAATCATGCCACCAAGGGGGACTCCAAGCTATTTAATCCCATGCCATTCAACATTGAGGGGAAGGTCCAAGAAGCTCTAGTAGGGGATAATTCCAATGCTTTGGCACAAAATCTCTATGTAGCATATATAATTTTGTAAAGAGAGAGAGAAGGAGACTGTTTTGGTTGTTCTTGGGGTGAATGTGGCCTTGTATATAGTCATTTTTAATTTAAATTTCGAGACAGAGTCACTGGTGCAGTCAGGATTTGGCACAGGAAAACCACCATTTAATTCTACGAAAATAATCTCCATTAAATCTCCTTTATTTATATGTACATGAATGATAAATATTTGTTTCACACATTCTTCTGTTTCCTGATCTCGTATATTTCAATTTGGAGAGGCATAAATCCATTGTGTAACAACAATCTATTGTGTAAGTATTTTACATTGAGGCACATAGCTTAAACACATTCATATATTTTGTTCCTTGCACTCTTATTAAAACTCTATTTTCATAACATTGTAATTTCACTCCTCTCTACATACATAATTCATGCAAGTGTTTCTAATTTCATATAAGATCAACATATTACATTTACATGTGCGCTTTTATTTTTTCTTTCTGAAGTGTATTGTTTTTGGAGTGCGTTTCTTTTATACCTTACTATGTATGTTTTCCTATTTATAGTTTCAAATTGATTGATGTTAAGTGATTTCATTTTCAGATTGCATTGATTGATGCTTGGTTTCTAGTCTTTTGATTGTCACAATTTTCATAACCTCTTACATAGAGTTTGGTACCAAATATCTTTTGTTTTTTCTTGTGAAGAAAAGTGCTTTGTTTTTGGTGTGTTTTTATTTTAAGATTTGTTTGTTGAAGTGTGTTTCTTTTCTAGAATTGAATGAACATATCCACTACAGGATTGCCATTGAAAATTTGAGATCCAATATGAAACAATCATAAGAACATCATTGGGAATGATAAACTATGGTGTAGAGTTCAATAGCATTGATATTCCACAGTGGAATGGAAATCATTCCTTCAATGCTAAGTGTTCATTCCAATAGTTTGAATTTCAATTCAGTAGTTTAAGTTTTCATTTCAATTATATTTTTCTCCATTGATGAAAGACAAAGCAAGACTTCATAGAATACAATATGATTCATTCATGAAGTCTAGTTGGCCAACAAGTTGTTTATGTTGAGATTATAGCATTGTTATTTAAAGTTTGGATTTGGGTTAGTTGCATTTATTTATGAGCTTTTTTCATATTTCTTTATTTATCTTTCATTGCTTTAATTTACTTTTATGCACTATAGGAAAGAGTCATGGAAGGATTGATACTTTGGTAAGATACTCATGATTTACCGCAGGAACATGCATACATGAAAGACTGTGATTTTGAACCTTCATAGCACTAAGATTATTTCATATCCCAATGACACATTCCTTAGTGTTGATTTTCAACATTTGGATTTGTATTTCTATTTAAAGTTTGTTTGATTTTCTTGTAGCTATTAGCATAGGCTTTATTTTCAAGCAATTTTGTAACACTACTGGAATCCATTGAAGGATAGGAAACTTTAATTATATACTCAAGATAGATCGCATGAACATCCAAGAATCAAATATTTTGATCTTGATCCTTTATAGAACTAAGTTATTCTTGTGTCCCAATGCACGAATCCTTAGTGTTTATTTCCACTTTCCGCAGTTTGCATTTAAATTTCAAAGTTTGGGTTTGAGATTGTTTTGTTGGAATTAGTCGTTAGTTGTTAGATTAGGCTATATTAAACTTTAATCTTGCATTTCCTATGCTTGCATCTCTAATTTTAAGAACTCCCAGTCGATAATTTATTGTCGAATATTTAGCATATAATTTATCCCGACAATCCTCTTTTTGAATTTTCATTCAATTCTTTGAATTTCTTAATGCCTTCCATCATTGAATGTAATAGAACTTTTGGAATACACAAGTTTGAACAAAAATATTCCTTGTTTATTTTCTCAAGGAATGAACTAGACCATCAATTTCCTCACTAGATTTTGAACACACCTTCTTTTAGATGATGCACTTCCATTTTGTCAGTTTCTATAATTGTAAGGACTTCTTGTTGTAACATTTATATTGGCATATGCATCATTATGAACATATGGAATTACCACATGCAAAGGACATGCTTCAAATTCCCCCTAGATGTCAACCATTTTTCTTCTCCATCCCTCCTTAAAACTACATCTAAAGGTGCATTATCGATGCCACACAAATAATTTGTAGGCAATCTAATGAGAGAACCTTCGATGAAAATACAATTCTCACAATTGAAAAAACTTTATGAATTAAAACTCCAAATTCATCAACATTTAGTGGCTCAAACTGCACCACTTATTTTTCTAAAACATTGGAAACAATTCCCCTGGCAATATAATTTGGCTTCAATGAACACTGGTGAATTAAATTACCTTTTCTCGCACAAACTTAATGTTTTGATTCTAGTTAATTTGTCTATCTATTACACCAAAATGATTATCCTTTGCAACAAACAATATTGAACTTGTATTTCAATCTGCTATCTTTTATGTTGGCCAATATACAAGGATTGCAGTCTTTAATTCTGAAGAACATGGAGGACAAGGAAATAGTAACTCGTTCACAAGAACAAAAAGTGATTGTGTCTTTCTATTTAATTTTGAATAGAAGTGTTGTATATGTTTCAAGACCTGTTACATGGCAATGAAGTATAGAATCCTACAAATGGTGAAGACAAGTATGAAATTTTAATGCGAAAATGATTAGAACCAAATATAATTATACTAGAAGAGGTGGGTAAGGAAAAAATCCTAGGCAAGCCTTCATAAAGCATGGAAACGTGAAAACTTCTCCAATGCTAGTATTGTTAGATGGTAGTGTTAAGAGGAAGTGTTGGGAGACCTTTCCAGATTTATACAAATACAAAAGTGTTAGTTGGTAGTAAAAAGAGGAAGTGTTGGATGAACCTTTCTTCGTGACCGTATCTTAAAAGGGTATAGTTCGACTATCATTCATATAAGCGATACGTTTTCTGGGAACCAAAATTGAGTAAGATCGGTCGATATTTTATTTGGGTGATAAGGGTTCTAGATATTGTATTTGAGGAAGGGCATCCCTTAATTCCTTTGGATGAAAGGTTGAACGAAAATTCATTGAGATGATAAATGTCGCAGGCATTGCAATTGGGCATAGTATCAACCAATCTTTCCTCTAAACAATACATTTTCTGGGTTGCAAGATTTATATGGCACCATATTCAGGAAAGAGTGGGCCAATATTTTCTCTATGTGATACATTTAAATGCAATCGTATGGAATAAGGGATGATTTATCCTGTTGAAATATTGTAACTTCTAAGAATATTATATTTGTACTTTATTATTTCGGAGATGTTCCATCCCTCCGAGGTGACCCTATTGTATATTTGGAGATGTTTATTCCTCCGATGGATTGTGGTAACTAGGGTTATTAGGTCTCCCATGTGGGGGTCGGCCTTGAGTTAATTTATTAGGGGTTATTAGACTCTCTTAGGAGAGGTCGGCCCCATAGGGTAAAAAGTCAGTCGGGAAACAAGTATAAGTAGAGGAGGATGTTCCTCACTTATCTCACTCATCCATATCTCAGAAAGTAGCGCAAAAGTGAGAGAGAGGTCTGCATAGGAGGTAGAGAAGGAGCTCTAGTCTTGGACTAGATCTTGTATTTGGTTGATCATCTTATTGAGGAAAGCTTTACTGGGTTTTCTACCCCATGAGGGTTTCCCAGGGTAAAATATTTGTCTATCTTGTGATTGTGTTTCTTTCAGTGATCCTTCTAGTCAAATTAGTATAAACTTAACATGGTATCGGAGCTAGACTGAATAGGACATCTTTCACAAGGTGAAAATATCTCTCTCTCTTCCTCGGGTGAAAATTAGGGTTTCTACAAAAGTTGGAATTTTTGGTTTCTGATTACATGGCTGGATAGCCCTCCTCAAAATCAAACTTTTGAGCCCTAGATCAAACTTTTTGGTTGGGTAGAACTCCAGGAAATTCAAACCCTAGTTTGAAAAAAAGTGCGAAAAACCAGAACCAGATTTCTACAGCAGGTCCGAAGTTCGCTGGTCAAGTTTGGAGGCTAAAAAATTGAAGTTTCCAGAAAATAAGTACATCAGTCATCTCGCCTCAGTCAAGCCAGTCTCCTGGTAAGGTCAGTTTTTCATTTTTGGAATTTTCAATTTTTGGTAACCCCCTGGGCAAGATGGCCCCAAGCACTAAGCTTGAGGACAAGCTAGAAGGTATAGAGAATTTTTGGGCATGGAAATATAGAATTGGTCTCATTCTTGAAGAGAATGATCTTTCCCAATATATCAAGGATGAAGTTGCAGAACCTAAGGAAGATGAAGCCAAAGAAAATTATAGGAAGGATATGATTAGGGCAAAGAGAATCATTGCTGATTCTATCAAGGACCACTTGATTCCCCAAGTGGCATCCAAAAAGACCCCAAAGGAAATGTATGGTGCCCTAGGAAGAATGTATGAAGGGAAGAACATCAACAGGAAGATGAACCTAAGATCTCAGTTGAAGAGTACCAAGATGAACAAAGGAGAATCTATTCAAGACTATTTCTCAAGGGTTTCACAAATCAAGGAACAACTAGATGCCATTGGAGATACCCTTGATGAAGATGAACTAGTCATGACTGCTCTAAATAGTCTTACTAGATCTTGGGAGTCATTCATCCAAACTATGTGTGACAGAAAAGAAAGCATGAAGTTTGATGTGGTATGGGAGGATTGTATTCAAGAAGAAGCTAGGGTAGCCAATAGAGAAGCTCTTCTCAAGGAGGACGACCAAGCCTTGGCTACTCACACCAAAAGAAGAAGAAAGGGTCACTTCAATAAAATGACCACAAGGAGTCTCAACCTCCCCACAGATTTAAAAGGAGAGGAAGAGAAAACTTAGCAAGAGACTTCTCCACAGTTCAATGTTTCAATTGTCTCAAACTAGGACATTTTTCCAGAAATTGTACTTCACAAACAAAGAAAAAGAAGTTTGTTCACAAAAGACATCATGCACAGGCAGAAGATGATAGTGAAGACGAAGAAGAAGAAGAAGAGGAAAGGCCTCAAAAGAAAAGAACTAAAGTAGAGAAAGAAGATGCGAAAGAATATGTTCTATTTTCTGCACTCTCTGGGTCTGTGACACCTGGAGAAGATAAATGGCTCATTGATAGTGGTGCTTCAAAGCACATGACAGGTCAAAAGAAAACTCTCTCAAGACTTGAAGAAAATACCTCTCCACAAAAGGTATCTCTAGGAGATGATTATCAATATTCCATCAAGGGAATAGGTGAAGCAAGCTACAAGCTTGATTTTGGAACCCCATTGAAGATGATGGAAATCTTATATGTACCATGCTTGAAGAAGAACCTACTTTCTATCTCAACATTAGATAAGAAAGGCTTTAGGGTTGCATTCATAGATGGTCAAGTACTTATGTAGCCTAAAGGAAAATCAATTGAGGATGCAATTGTCATTGGTGAAGAGGAAGGAGGTCTATACAAACTCAAGGGCCATTCAAAAGCTTCCCTTGTTCATGAAGCCACTAGCCCAAGTGAGCTATGGCATAGAAGACTTGCTCACATTAACTACAAATCCCTACCTCATGTGAGCAAGGTAGTTATAGGACTACCAGACTTAAAATTTGATCATGATGGCACATGCAAAGGATGTGCAAAAGGGAAGAATATAAAGAACCCATTTACAAAGAGTGAAACAAAGACTAAGAGTACCTTGGAGTTAATACATTTATATGTATGTGGACCAATGCCCTCCACATCTTTGAGTGGATATGAATACTATCTCACATTCATTGATGACTATTCAAGGAATACTTGGATATAATTTCTAAAAGGAAAGAATGAAGTCTTTGGAAAGTTCAAAGAGTTCAAAGCATTGATAGAGAATCATTCAGAAAAGAAAATCAAAATACTCAGAACAGATAATGACGGAGAATATACTTCAAAGGATTTTGAATATTTTTGTAAAGAAGCTGGAATAAAGAGGGAGCTAACCACTCCCTACAATCCCCAACAAAATGGGGTTGCGGAAAGAAAGAATAGAACCATCATGGAAGCTGTAAAGACAATGATACATGATCAAGACCTACCCATGTATCTATGGGCTGAAGCAGCTAGAACAACAGTCTATGTACAAAATAGACTATCCCACAGTGCTCTTAATTTCAAGACTCCAAAAGAAGTGTTCACAGGAAAGAATCCTGAGGTAAGTCATCTTAAGATATTTGGATGTCCAGTGTATATTCACATTCCAAAAGAGAAGAGGACCAAGCTAGATCCTTCTGGGAAGAAGGGAATATTTGTTGGATATTGTGAATCATCCAATGCATTCAGAATATACATCCCAGGTTTTCATCATATGGAAATAAGAAGGGATGTGACATTGGATGAAGAAGCAACTCTCAAGAGATCTAGGAAGTGCCAACATGAAGAGATATATGAAGAAGAAGCACCTCCCAGAACTATAGAATCTATACTCATCCCTGAAGACATATCACCTGAAGACCATGACATACTAGAACCCCAAGAACCCCCCATTTCAAACATTTCAAGAAAAAGAAGGCCAGCATGGGCCAGAGACATTATACTAGGAGTTGAAAAGTATGGGGCTCCTGAAGGCTCCACTAGAGTGAGCAAGAAACCAAAGCTATTATCCAACTATGTGGCTTTGATGTGTGATCACGTGGATCAAGAACCTACTAGCTATGAAGAGGCATCTCATAAGAAAGAGTGGATATAAGTAATGACGGAAGAATACCAATCAATAATGAAGAATGATGTTTGGGATATAGTTCCCAAACCAAAAGAAAAGAGTGTGGTATCCTCCAAATGGGTATTCAAGATAAAACATGCTGCGGATGGTAGCATTGAAAAATATAAGGCAAGATTTGTAGCCAAAGGATTCTCTTAGAAAGAGGGAATTGACTATGAAGAAACATTTGCACCAGTTGCAAGGTACACTTCCATCAGAACCATCATGGCACTTGCATCTATGATGAAGTAGAAATTACACCAGATGGATGTTAAGACAACTTTCCTGAATGGTGTGATTGAGGAAGAAGTGTACATAGAACAACCACAAGGATTTGAGGTTGAAAATGGAAGAACACATGTATGCAAACTGAAGAAGGCTTTGTATGGATTGAAGCAAGCACCCAGAGCTTGGTACAGAAGAATTGACAGTTTCTTGACAAGCATGGGCTTTACCAAGAGTAAAGCTGATCATAATCTTTATCTCAAAGTTATGGATGATGAACCTGTCATATTATTACTATATGTAGATGATCTATTTCTGACTGGAAATGAAAAACAGATTATTGAATGCAAGAAGAAGCTCTCTTCAGAATTTGAAATGAAAGATCTCGGATTGATGCACTACTTCTTAGGTTTGGAAGTATGGCAAGACCCAAAAGGAATCTTTCTAAATCAGGGTAAGTATGTTGTGGGGATTTTGAAAAGATTCGATATGTTGGAGTGCAAATCCATGGCCACCCCCATGGACTCCAAATTGAAGTTATTGATTGATGACTCATCAGAGTTAGTGGATGTGACTCTACACAGACAGATTATTGGGTCATTGATGTATTTGACAAATACTAGACCAGACATATGCTTTGCCGTAAATACCTTGAGTCAGTATCTAGTGGAACCTAGAAGAGTTAACTTAATAGCTACAAAGCATGTGATGAGGTACCTAAAGGGTACGATAGATTTTGGTCTATATTATCTTGGAGATCATGACTTCAAACTACATGGCTACACAGATGTTGATTGGGCAGGAAGTGTCTCAGACAGGAAGAGTACATCAGGTGGATGTTACTATCTTGGATCTGCTATGATCTCGTGGTTTAGCAGGAAGCAGTCTAGTGTGGCTCTCAGTACAGCTGAAGCGGAATATATAGCTGCTTGCTCTGCTAGTTGTGAAGCAGTATGGCTTCGAAAGCTGTTATTAGGACTATTTGAATTAGAGATGGAACCCATTGTGATCCTGTGTGATAACCAGAGTTGTGTCAAGATGACAGAGAATCCAGTGTTCCATGATAAGTCAAAGCACATAGAGATCCAATATTTCTATATATAGGATATGGTGTAGAAAGGAGCTATCAAGATCGAGTATGTAAGCACTGACAAACAAGTTGCTGATATGTTGACCAAACCTCTGTCTCGAGTAAAGTTTGAGTATTTCCGAGACAAGCATGGTGTAGTTCAAAAGGACCCTCCTTGAAAGAGGGAGTGATGTGGTCACTTATGATGAGATTGCCTGCATCGACAGTGAGGTCGATGATGTGGATACCTATATTGGTGATGCCAACAGAGAGGTTGGTGGATGGTCCTTAGACAGGGTCTAAGTTGAAGAGGGGATTGCATCATCCCTTAACACATGTTCTAAAAGGATCCATAGACATATGTCTTCGAGAAAGAATAGGGATTGCATCATCCATGAAAACATGTTCCAGAATTGATCCGTAGACAGATGTCTCCGAAAATGAAGTCCTTAGTGGACAGGTGGGGATTGTATCTTCCCCAGACTTCAGTCCTAGAATTGTTCCGTAGATAGATGTATCCGAGAATGAAGTCCTTAATGGACAGGTGGGGATTGTATCTTCCTCAGACTTCGGTCCTAGAATTGATCCGTAGATAGATGTCTTCGAGAATGAAGTCCTTAGTGGACAGGTGGGGATTGTATCTTCCCCGGACTTCGGTCCCAGAATTGATCCATAGACAGATGTCTCCGAGAATGAAGTCCTTAGTGGACAGGTGGGGATTGTATCTTCCCCGAAATTCGGTCCCAAAATTGATCCATAGACAGATGTCTCCGAGAATGAAGTCCTTAGTGGACAGGTGGGGATTGTATCTTCCCCGGACTTCGGTCCCAGAATTGATCCGTAGACAGATGTCTCCGAGAATGGGTCCTTAGCGGACGAGTGGGGATTGTATCTTCCCCGAAATTCGGTCCCAAAATTCATCCGTAGACATATGTCTCCGAGAATGGGTCCTTAGAGGATGAGTGGGGATTGTATCTTCCCCGGACTTCGGTCCCATAATTGATCCGTAGATAGATGTCTACGAGAATGGGTCCTTAGCGGATGAGTGGGGATTGTATCTTCCCTAGACTTCGGTCCCAGAATTGATCCGTAGACATTTGTCTCCGAGAATTGATGATAGGACTGCATCGTCCCTGGACCCTTGGTTCAAAATGTACGTGATGGGATTGCATCGTCCCTAGACATGAGACTTGTCTTAAAGTGATAAGGATTGATCATCCTGGAACTTGATCTGGATTGTATCATCCATGGACCTATGTCCTAAAGAGAGCGAGATTGATCATCCTGTAATTGGATCATGTGTATTGCAGAGTATGCTACTATGATGATGATCCAGATGCTATAGAACGAGATGATCCATATGCTGTAGATCGAGATGATCCAGATGCTGATCATGTGATGACGATACTGCTTATCATGATCGAGAGATACAGATAATGCTGTTGATCAGAGGATCTGATGATGATGATGCTATAGTTGTTCGAGTGCTGCAGAAAGATGAAGACTCGGTACTAAAGATGTTGATGTTCCAGTATTGAATATCTTGAAGATGTTCTAGTAACTGCTTGAGTTACTGATGATGATGTATAAAGAAAGCTTCCAATGATTTATAGATGTATCATGTATGATGTAGTCGATGACTCCTTGCTCCTGTAAATGTTGTTATAATATCCTTCTTGTTAAGAAGGAGTGTTGAAATATTGTAACTTCTAAGAATATTATATTTGTACTTTATTATTCCGGATATGTTCTATCCCTCCGAGGTGACCCTATTGTATATCCGGAGATGTTTATTCCTCCGATGGATTGTGGTAACTAGGGTTATTAGATCTCCCATGTGGGGGTCAGCCCTGAGTTAATTTATTAGGGGTTATTAGACTCTCTTAGGAGAGGTCGGCCCCATAGGGTAAAAATTCAGTCAAGAAACAAGTATAAGTAGAGGAGGATGTTCCTCACTTATCTCACTCATCCATCACTCGGAAAGTAGCGCACAAGTGAGAGATAGGTCTGCATAGGAGGTAGAGAAGGAGCTTTAGTCTTGGACTACATCTTGTATTTGGTTGAGAATCTTATTGAGGAAAGATTTGCTGGGTTTTCTACCCCATGAGGGTTTCCCAGAGTAAAATCTTTGTCTATCTTGTGATTGTGTTTCTTTCAGTGATCTTGCTAGTCAAATTAGTATAAACTTAACATATCCTTCCGCTAGCATAAAGGTTTCTTAGAGACAATATATAAGAAAAGCAGACCGATAATTTGTCTTGATAATAAGTCCATATTTGAAGAAGGTTCTCCCGATCATTCTTCATTATTATGCTTGGGACAAGGTCCACAATTGAAGAAGGGTAAGTTGATCCTTTTTGTAAATAATGTTTGAACTGAATCCAACATGTGATTAATGGTCATCCAATCCTCCCTCTAGATTATTCTTGACCCGAGGTACACATTTGAGGAACGATTGGTCAAGCCTTCTTCAATATTATGCTAGAGAAGAGGTACACTTTTTAGGAAGGGCCAGTCGATCCTTCCTCTCAATGATGTTCAATATGAAGTCCACAATTGTTGAAAGGACAATCGACATTTCATTTAGAATATGATTGAATCGAGGTACACATTTGAGGAATTGTCGGTCAACCCTTCCTCTAGATACTAAGTGACTGACGATTGACTGATCCTTCCTCTACACTATGCTTGAGGAAACTATATTTGAGGAGGGGTAAACTGATTCTTCCTATACATAATTCTTGACCCTAGGTTCCCAAATTTGTCGAAGGGTCATCTTTGTCTTCCTCTAAATGATGCTTGACCCTAGGTGGACATATCAGAGAGGGTCAACCGACCCTTCTTGTAGATGATACATTTCCTAGATATCATATTGCAGGAATTGTGGATCAATCCTTCCTATTTATGATACAATTCTTGTCTACCATACTTCAAGAAGGGTTTGTCGACCTTTCGTTTAGATGATAGGTCAACTAGCTACCGTATTTGACAAAGGGTCAGACAATCCTTCTTCCAGATGATGTTTGACCTATGGTCCACATTGAGGAATACTCAATTGATTCTTCTCCAATGTGATTTGTGACCCCGGGTCCAAATTTGAAGAAGGGTCATTCAATCCTTGCTTTGGATGATGCTTGACCCAATTTCCACATATGAGGAAGGATTAGTCGATACTTCTTCTATATAATGCTTGAACAAAAGTCCACATTTATGTAACAATGGGTCGATTCTTCCTCTAATTTTTCTTGAGCCTAAATTCATATTTGAGTAAGGGTTTGGGTGATCCTCCCTATAGATGATGCTTGGAACCAGGTGCACATTTGAGGAAGGGTCAGACGATCCTTCTAATAAATGAAATATTTCCTCTAGCTGATACAATCCATGTCTACTGTCTTTCGGGAATGGTCGATCGATCCTTTATATGTATGACAAGTTTCATATCTACCATTCTTAAAAAAGAGTCAGTTGATCCTTCTATTATCAAATACATTTCTACATCGCAAGGAGATTGGACTTACAATTGAGTGAATAATGATGTAGAATATGGGCATGTGCAAGCTAATGAGGGTCACTTTTGGCGCGTTAGATGCAATCAAAAATGAAAAATCAGGCATCCCTCAACTTACATGGTTTTTTTGACATTCTTATACAAGATATATTGCATTGAGTAAAAAAGTTGAAACGTAGGAAATTGAGTCACGTTTCCGAATATATAAGTTTTAAGTATTGAAAATTTACATAACTATGTCAAATTTCATGTTTTCTAACAGTCACTTTTTTTTTTGGCAAATGATAAGGTATATGTTTTTGGGGGTGCATCCTTTCAATGCCTAAACGACAGTTTCGGGATACAAAAATTGGTAGACATGTATAGAACCTGTAGCACTAGTGCAGTGCAATTTTTCCAAAATTAAATGTTTAATTTTTAATTTTTTTTTAATTATGTAAGTGATCAAACCTCGAGAGCGATACGTCAAATGTGGGTGCAGCCTTTGAAGGTCTTAATGCAATTATTTAGACTTGGATTTTTTATAGCATGTAGAGGTCGGTGTCTTCTAGTGCAGCATACAATTTTTTTTAAAATGGTTGTGAAATGAAAAAGTTACGTAATAAACACTAATAGTATGTTTTTTGACGAACGAAGTGATGAAACAAGAAAATTAGGAAATAAATAGAAAATCTCAATATTTTTTTTTTAAATTACATATTTCAAATCTGCATAAAAAATTATATCTATGCCTAAAATTTCATCAATAATGGTCATGTATGTCATGCTGTAGAGAGCGGTGAAAAACATGCATATTTAGGTGCAGAATTGCACCTAAAGGGTCCCTCAACTTCGTGCACAAACCCATACATAGAATGGAAGTTGAGACCTGGTGGAGTGTTGGTTCAGAAGAGATATGGGCCAATGCTCATTCTACAATGAAGGACCCTCCAAATGTTAAATTGAGAATTATCTATGGTTTACTTAGGATTGAAGTTTTAATCAATCTGGAAACTACTTTTGTTGAGTTGAATAAATTGCTTGACATAGAGATTTGATTGCAACCCCATGAGCAAAGGCTTATATTTAGAGAAAAAGAGAGGGATAGTAGTGATTTCCTAGATATAACAAGTGTGAAAGATAAGTCTAATATTGTATTGATCGAGGATCTCTCAAGTATGGAAAAGAATCACATAGAAATAAAGAGATGCCAAAATGTTAAAGTGTCCGAACTCACCACAAACACTATTGGTTAGTCAAGAATATGTTCACCGAGGTCTTTTTGCATTTGCATGAGATATCTCAGGAAAACAATCAATTTCCTTCCCCGCCCCCTGCTCCATCTCTTCACATCTCTTCTTCGTGAGGCCCATCTCAGGTCTCTAAAATTCCTGAGCAACACAACATGCAACAAAATAAGGAGCTCCTGGAATTTCGTGGAAAGACAGAAATTGTGTCTACAAACAATCATAAATGGAAGCATGTGAAATGCAAAGCCTTGGTTTATCCCTCCTCTTTCAGGAAAACGACCGAACTACCAATTAAGGAAGGAAAACATAATTATTCCAAATCTTGAGACTACCAATGAAACCTCTGACTCCTCGATCTTCTGCAACGATTAAGAATTTAATTCTACCATTTATGGATCAAGGGTAAATCCTATTTTGGTGTACGAGGGTTGTGAGACCGAAGTACAGGTTTAGGAATAGGTGGATCCTCCCCATGTTGAGGTGTCCATGTTATAAATGTTATTACCCTCCACTTTCCCTCCAACTCTCGGAGATGATGATGGTGTTATCGGCAATTCCCATGCCTCATGCAAAGATCGGGATCAAAGGACATTTTCTTTCCATAACGATTTTTGTGTGGGCAATTTTTTGGCTCCTTCGTCATCCCAGTCCCTTCCTGTTTGCTTCACTTGATATCAATATTTTGCAGCATGATGAGGTCAAATCCTCAGTTTTCATTAGTAGTCGGATTGATATTTCATATCTCTCAGGTTTTTCCTCTCCCGCAAATATTAACCTAAAGAAAAAGGTGGTTAAGTCCAAAGGATCTAGGGTTTCGTTGGTTGTGGGTAAAGATATCCATGTCATGGATATCCCTATACCATTGGGTAAAATCATCATTGGAAAAATTTGTGGAAGGAGGGTAAGAGTTTGGGAATTGAAATACTGCATCCTGATCTCCTGGTGTACATTAATTAGTAGGGATTCAATTGTTAACCCGTTGGATAGAAGTTGGTTTGGTTTCAAATTTGAAAGTGAAGTGGATTCTCAGGACATCCTTTAGTGACGTGGGGTTTGGATAAACATATGCTTGTTTTAAAGATATGACATCCTATGGTCAATTCCCCCAAGGATTATCTGTAGGCTATCCGAGTGTGGGTCAAACTATTGTGGCTTCCTCTAGAATTTTGGTCTCATGAAGGTTGAAAAGCAATTGGTGCCGATCTCTTAAAGGTGGTGAATGAAGTGGATGCTCAGGACATCCTTTAGTAGGGATTCAGTTGTTAACATGCTGGATAGAAGTTGGTTTGGTTTTGAATTTGAAAGTGAAGTGGATGCTCAGGACATCCGACGTGGGGTTTGGATAAACATATGCTTGTTCTAAAGATATGACATCCTATGTTCAATCCCCCCAAGGATTATCTGTAGGCTATCCGAGTGTGGGTCAAACTATTGTGGCTTCCTCTAGAATTTTGGTCTTATGAGGGTTTAAAAGCAATTGGTTGAAAAGCAATTGGTGCCGATCTCTTAAAGGTGGTGAATGAAGTTAGTATTCGATGATCCATTAAAAGTGACTTTCCTTATCTATACTGTACCAATTCCTCATAAAAATTTGGGAAATGGAGAGTAACAAAATATATTAATTATGTCTTCTTAGATGATTTTCCTTAATAAAGATTTTACATATGATTGAAATTAAGAAAAATGATTAATAGTATGTTTTAAATTTAATATATTTCTTATAAAAGGTTAATAATGAGTTATATTTCTTATAAGAAATACAAGAAAATTGGTTAATAATTAATTTTAAGGTTAAAATATATTTCATATAAAAGAACATGAGACATTTTAAGTTTGAAACATTTTCTAAATTATCATGGACAAAATAGGGTGAAATCATCTTTATTGATATTGGAATGTTGGCATATTTTATTTTCAAAAGCTGCGTCGTTCCATGATAATCGCGAAACGATAGAGTATATATATCGGGCTCCTTAACCATAATTTTCAATCATTTTTTGCATTTAAGTCCCTGAGTTCTTACGAGCACAAGCTTTTGATTTTCCCTGTTCCAGATTTCTGGTGTTTCTCATTGTTTCTGCGGCTTTCGACCCTTTACCTGTTTCAATGGAAAACTCTAACTCTGTAGCTGAGCAGGAAAAGATTTCTTCTTTTGCTGCAATAGTGGGGGAATCCGCAGAGAAGGCACGACAGTTTTTGCAAGCAGCGAACTGGAGAGTAGAGAAAGCAATAGAGCTATTTTATGCTCAATCTGATGATGCGGCAGCTCCAATGCAAAATATACTGGCGCCATTACCTGTTAGGAGAGAAGCATTATATGATGATGATTATATACGAGACAGAGAGAGAGAGAAACGATCGAGTGTAGATTGGTCCAGATCGTGGGCTTTCTGGGATAGAGGCGATGATAGACTTGAAAAGCTTTATAGCCCACCCTTCGGATTGATCTTCAAGGGCAGTTTCGAGCAGGCAAAAATAGAGGCTGTGGGGCAGGGAAAATGGCTCATCGCAAATATACAATCCGCTAATGAGTTCAGCTCTTATATGCTGAATAGGGACACCTGGGCCAACAATGCTGTGAAGGACATTATCACTGCACGTTTCATTTTCTGGCATATCATTGACGACAGCGAAGAAGGAAGAAAGGTGTGCAGCTACTACCATTTGACAGAGACAGAGATGCCATCAACACTTGTTATTGATTCCATCACTGGACAGAAAATGCGTGCTTGGCAAGGCACCATCCATCCACATCGATTATCAGAGGACTTGTTACCTTATATCGACAATGGCCCCATGGAATTAAATGCAGCTGGGGAAGCTTCGGCTTCCCTTGCTTCTCTGGACATCAAAGAAGAAGTATTGAAAGCTGAGTACCCAGCTCTTCCAGAGGAGCCAGAAGGAGAGAACATTTGTCGGGTAGGCGTTCGTTTTCCTGATGGCAAGAGGGTACAGAGGAAGTTTCTGAAAACTGATCCATTACAGTTACTTTGGTCATTCTGTTGCTCTCACGTTAAAGAAGCTGCAGATGGTCGTCAGTTTAGACTGGCACATGCGGTTCCTAGTTCATCGCTTGGAACCTTGGAGTATGATACCAACTTAACGTTCCAAGATTCCGAACTTTCAAATTCACTCATTTCCATGACCTGGCAATGACATTTGGATCCATAAACACTGTTGTAGTAGAGAAACTAGGTGTTCTACAGTTTAGTATTTGGGAGATTTTGTAAAGTTTGTTATTTACTAAATAATTAAAAAAATTCATGTCCACTTATAGAATAAAAAAATTATGGAAAGTATTTAAAAAAAATCCATGTTGGTTCATAAAATAAAATATTATGAAATACACCTCAAGAGAGATCAAATTTCTTGAGTTTAAATTTAAAAAAAGAAATACACCTCAAGAAATTAGATCCCTCTCGGTGCTTGATAGATTTTTTTAACTTGGGATTGATTATACTTAAGATTATTAATATACTTCATTTCATACAGAGATTACTTAGGATTGATTAATATAATTCATTTCATTCTTTTGTCTATAGGAGGACATGTATTTATATATATAGTTTTAACTTAGGGTTGATTATAAGTCATGATTTATTATTATAATCTCATTTCATACTTTTGTCTATAGCAAGAGGTATTGTACAAACTATAGTTTATTTTTTATTTTTATTTTTTAAAATATAAAATATTATATATATATATAATATTTTTTTTTCAGCGAAAAAAAACATACTATTGATATTTATAAATAAATCAAATAGTACAATGATAGTCCATTATAGCTTATACTAACGCTATAGATCCAGATCGTTCAGAAAACAACATACAAAAAAATGGATCTAATCCAAAAAATAATAAGATCCTCGATCCTAAGTCTTAGAATCCATAATTTCTTCCCAAATCAGAAATCCATCTTCACCTTCAATTGCCAGCTTTGATAGTTTATAAGCCAATGAGTTTTCCCAGTATATATGTTGAAGAGTGATACAGGGACTAAGATTGATTTCTCCTCTAATTCTATTACACCAGTGTATTAATGAGTTCACCTTCAGCTTATATTCACCCCTAGCCCATTTAATAGTAACTTGAGAATCCCCAAAAACTTTGACATCTACCAAACCAAATAAATTGGCCATTTTAATGACCATCCAAAGTGCAAGGATTTCAGCCTTCATGTTCGTGCCACTTCCACATCTAAGACGAAGGGTGAAATGGTTAAGATAAATAACCCTCCCGTTGCACATTGACCAAGTGAGGCAGCTCCATCAAAAGATAGGACAGGCCTATTAACTTGGAGGTTTAAAAGACCCACTTTTCGATGATTAGGAAGAAACTGCTCCTGCTGAAATTTAGAAAATATCTTCAAAAACATATTATATTCCATTGGAACACTTGGAGAAAGATCTTCAAAAGTAGACAAGTTCCTGATGTGCCAAATAGTCCAGAAAATATAAATCGGAAGAGTATCAAACGATTTGCAGGTATTAATCCATCTTTGAAAGCTGCAAATGATAGATATATCTCCCCATCTCTGCTCAATCTTCAGTGTATTGCATATCAAAGACCATAGATTCTTTGAAAAATCACATTCCACAAATATATGAAATGAACTTTCAGAATTAGATTTGCAGAAGATACAACAACTCGATCCTGACTAGCCTTTCGACAAAAGATTGTCCCATGTTTTTAACCTATCTTGAAAAACAAACCACATAAATCATTTATACTTTAAGGGAATCTTCCATCGCTAAATTGATTTGTACCACCAATGTTTAGGAAAAATACAATTTCTTCTGATGATAGCTCTATAAACAGATTTGGTTGTAACTACTCCTGAACATTCATTTCCCATCCACGAAATTTTATCACTATCTCGAGAAACTCTGCAACCTGCATCATTTAGGGCCTTTATGTAACTATCCCAATTCCTAGCACAAGCACCAAGCATCCCAAAATCCTTCGAACTATACCAATATCCCAATTCATTCTTTTTGACAATATTGTTTAGAGTAACACAACCAAAACTTCTCACATAAGTTAAAACTTCAATGGGAAACCTGTAGGAGTCCACCAACCTAACAATCAGATCCACGTCGATCGAAATTTCTTTTTCATCACCAACCTGCCAGCAAAGGTCCATTGCTAACCATTTATATACTTTCAAAAAGCCATTCTAGATAGGCGACACACCTCTGGTCTTTTTACTAGGAGTTCTAAACTAGTTATTGACTTTCATTTTGTTGTATTTTAAATGTAACACTTCAGACCACAAAGAATTACTGAACAATCCTCTCCAGAAGCTTTTGAGGTGTAAAGCTTCACTGAATGAAGTCAAATCCTTAATTCCCTATCCGCCAAAACTTTTGGGCAGAGAGATTCTTTCCCAGCCCGTCATCACAATACCAACCTTTGTTAAACCCCCTGTCCATAAAAAATTAAAGAGTAATCTTCTCATTAAGTTGATAATAGAACACGGGACATGAAGCAAAGAGAATCAATAGATAGGAATTCTTGTCAACACCGCCTTCACAGGGGTAAGCTTGCCCCCAATAGATAACAATCTATAGGTTGAATGAGAGATTTGGGCTTCAAATTTCTTTAATAACCATTTCCAATCTCTAATTAAATACCCATTCGGTTTCAGATAATAACCGAGGTACTTAAAACCATCCACAAGTTTACAGGAAATATATGGCAGCAAACCCCGAATCTCACCCAACCTAAAATCATCAATCATATTATGAAAGAAGCTTGATTTAGTTAAACTTACCTTCATCCCCGAAGCATGACAGAATACCTTAATAATCTTTTGGTAACATTCCCATTCATACACCGAGTCAGTGCTAGCCAATAAAATGTCATCCACAAATAGAGTATGAGACATATATAATTTTTTTGTTATTTTCAGACCTTTAATCAAGCCCTCCTCCTTAGCTTTCGAAATCAACTGACTTAGACCATCTATAACCAAAATGAATAATAATGGTGACAAGGAACACCCCTGAGGGATGCCCCTTGAACAACTAAAGAAACTAGAAGGAGCACCATTCACCAAAACAACAATGTTCAGGTGAAAAAATGAAGATGGGTTTCTATTTTGGGGGGTCTCGTGAGAAAATAATTCTGGTTTTTTCATGTTTTTCAACTTTGGGCGAACAAAAGTGATATTTTTGTTTAAAATTTCACGTTGAAGTAAAAAGAAAACTTTTATAGAATTATAATAGCTTTCTATTCATAATTTTTTCAATTTTTTTTATTAAGATTTGATATGTCGATTTCGCAAATGTTTGACAGTGTGTTCTTATAAAATGAAAAGACTACAAAATAGTTATGATTTGTTGCGCCACTAAAATCGTTGTTAGACTTATTTTTTGCAAAAACAAAAAATGCTACGACAATATACACACAATGTACTAGTGCCTGACTATAAGTTTGTAACCAATGGATCTATATACTAATTATTATATTTTTTTAAAGTCGATCAATGGGGAAACTCAGTCCATTTTCAACAACTTTTTTGTTGCGCCACTTTTCTCTCAATCCGCTATAAAAGCAAAAAATCTACGAACACCCTTTTGAAGTAGACACGCCAATTAAGAGTCCCACATTTTTTTCGATTTTTTTGGTGCTATATTTTTTAAGTTATGGATTTTTCTTTTCACCGTTTTTTTAAAGAGTTGAATCCTAACTCGACACATGTTACGAAAATAAAACTTAAAAAATATCAGTTCTTATCTATATACAACAAAATTAATACCCACGTAAAGTAGATTCAATGATGAACCTATTGGTATGAAGTCCGACATTCGTTTTGTTGTGTAAGAGGTGGTTTTTCCCTTCCAAAAATGGAAAAACCTGAAAATTCTGCAGAAATGTGAATCTTTCATGTTTCAGAGATTATTTGGCCGAAATAATTATTCGGCCGAATAATTATTCGGCCGAATAATTATTCGGCCGAATAACCTTTTTCCGTAACGGCACCGTTAATTATAGTGAAGGTTATTCGGCCGAATAATGAAACGGAAAAAAAACTCGTCGACCGGAAAAAAAAAAAAATTATGTTTTTTATACTCATATAAATAAACCTAAAATTGATTCATTATTTTCGCATGTTTTAACTTCGCATATTTTTTGTCAAACTAATTTTGAAAGGAGGAGACATTTTTTGCAAAAGGAGGTTTTTACAAGGTATGTTTCTTCTTTTTTTTCCCAAAAGGCACATTGAAAGAGTTTTTTTTCTAAGGCATATTTGCAAGGAGTTTTTTCAAAATATTTCTTTTCTTATTGCATATTTGCAAAGAAGACATTTTTTGCAAAAGGAGGTTTTTACAAAGTATGTTTCTTCTTCTTTTTTCCAAAAGGCACATTGAAGGTGTTTTTTTTCTAAGGCATATTTGCAAGGAGTTTTTTCAAAATATTTCTTTTCTTATTGCATATCTGCAAAGAAGATATTTTTTGCAAAATGAGGTTTTTACAAAATATGTTTTTTTTTTTTTTCAAAAGGCACATTGAAGGTGTTTTTTTTTCTAAGGCATATTTGCAATAAGTTTTTTCAAAATATTTCTTTTCTTAGACATGTTTGCAAGGAGGTTCTTTGCAAGGATTGTATTTAAAAAGTGTGTATTCCAAAGTATTTTTGCAAAAAAAATGTATATTTCCTTCTTATTTCTTTGAAAGGGATTTTTCAAATAGTTGTTTTGATAAGATAATTTACAAATGGTTTTTTTCCAAAGTAGTTTTGCACTTCTTATTTATTTGAAAGAGGTTTTTTCAAATAGTTGTTTTGCTAAGGTATCTTGCAAAGGGTTTTTTTCCAAAGTAGTTTTGCACTTCTTATTTATTTGAAAGGGGTTTTTTCAAATAGTTGTGTTGCTAAGGTATTTTGCAAAGGGTTTTTTTCTAAGGTAGTTTTGTACTTCTTATTTCTTTGAAATGAGTTTTTTCAAAGAGTTACTTACTCAAAGTATTTTTGCAAATAAGTTATTTCTTTTACAATGTTTTTTTCCGAGATATGTTTACAAATAAGTTTTTTTTCAAAGTACTTTTTCCTAGTGGCTTTTTTCGTAGATATTTTTTCAAAGAGGTTTTTTTTTCAATGATTTTTACAACAAAGATTTATTTACAATGTGTTCTTATTATTTTCCAATGGGTAGGTAATTTATTGTCAAGGAGTTTCTTATTTCTTTCCAATAAGGTTTTTTTCAAAGAAGATTTTTGTTCAAAGAGTTTTTTCAAATGAAAGTTAATTCCAAAGAGATCTTCTTCAAAAGACTCTTAGAAAATTTTTATAAGGTGAAGTAAATTTCAGTTCATGTTTTTATAAATTCCGTAAATGTTTTTAAATCTTAATTTTTTTTATTTTTACTATAAAGTAACATGATTCTTTAATTTATCATCTATAGATTAAACAACCATGGGCAATAAGAGAAAACGTAAAAAAAAAAGTGATTGTAAACGTGATGATGATGGTAATACAGATAAACAAAAACTCAGATATATTGCCAAAAAACAAAGGGTTGCTGAAACGGAAGAGAGAACTATTGAAGATATAAATACAGATTTACATGATAATGTTGAAGAGATGGAAATTGAAAATAGAGTATAAGAAGAACAAATTGAAGTTGAAAAGAACATTGTAGAAGATGTAAATAATGATTTACATGCTAATGTTGATGAAGTCAATATTGAAGATCAAGTTTGTTGAGATATTGTAACTTCAAAGAATATTATATTTGTACTTTATTATTCCGGAGATGTTTCACTCCTCCGTGAAGATCTTATTGTATATCCGGAGATGTTTATTCCTCCGTCGGAATGTGGTAACTCGGGTTATTAGACTTCCCTAGTGGAGGTCGGCCCTATATGTGTTATGTGGGTCAAAGGGTTATTAGACCACCCTAGAGGGGTCGGCCTAGTCAGTTGTAGTGGGGTATTTAACCCATTGGTTAAATACGAGCCTACGTGTACCTGTGTAAAATACATATCAGTGTAGCGTATAAATAGAGGAGGTGTGTTCCTCATTTGATACACTCACACACTTGAGGATAGCGCACTTGTGGAGGAGAGGTCTGATATTGTGGAGGAGGAGATCATGTCTCAGGGTTTCATCTTTGTATATTGCTGGTCATCTATATTGAGGAAGCTTTGCTGGGTTTTCTACCCCATGAGGGTTTCCCAGGATAAATCTCTGTCTCTTGTGTTCATGCTGTGCTTGTTGTTTCTTCAGTGATCCTGTATATGCTATTATTGTGAAATGGAATGTAATGCTGCTATTTTCTGTCTTAGCATATTGAATTTTAACATGGTATCAGAGCTAACCTGAAGGAAGACAAGTTATGGCACTAACGACACTTGCTTTACTTACGACAATTTGAAGGTTAGGGTTTTACATAGCAAAAACCAGTCATCATAGCACTTTCGCTATAAATCCATTTTGGCGACGTTTTCGGATCTGAAATTGTTACAGGACGAAGATTAAATCTCCAGGTACCTTGTGTCCAAAGGACAACCTCTAATTCATTGTACTTTGTGATTTATGATCTGTACAATATAGGGTTTCTGCCTCTTCCAGATCTGAGTCAAAATCAGGTGACCTTGGGAAAAAGGTCATATCTTGGGCTAGGAAGCTCCAAATGAAATTTCGTAAAAAGTGACAGGTAGTACACAGTCTGTACTATCTCAGAAAACTTTTTCAGAGGCCGAAGTTGAACCAGTGACACGTGGCACTCCGTACATGCTCACCCTCCTGTATTATCCCATAAACAGGTCATGTTGCGACACGTGGCATAACACTCTCTCAGAGAGTCCAATTGAGGTCAGAATTGTCAGGATGGAAAGATAACAGGCGGAGCTACCTCAGGAAAGGTTTTCAGAGGCCAAAGTTCAAACAGTGACACGTGGCACGCCGTACAAGTTTGCTCTTCTGTTTTATCCCAAAACAGGTCACGTTGCGACATTTGACATAACTTCTCAGAGAATCCAATTGAGGTCAGACCTGTCAGGATGGAAAGATAACAGGTCAGGCTATCTCAGAAAACTTTTTCAGACCCTGTGGATTGAAACGATTGGAGTTACACCAGAAACAATCAGGTACATATTTCTGTCAAAACAGAATTATTTTTGAGTACCTTCATTCATGGCTTCCGGAATTTAGGGCTTTGAAGAAAGTTGAAATTTTTGTAAACGGAGACCACGGCTGAATGCTACTCATCAAAATAGAAATTTAGAGACCAAGATCATATTTTTTGGTTGGGCAGAAGGCCGGGCTTGATCAAACCCTAGTTCAGGACTTTGATCAGAAAAGTGGAAAATTAGGGCTTCTGTAAAAATGGGAATTTTTGAAATCTGTGACCATGGCTGGAAGCTCCTCAGAAAAATAGAAGCTTAGAGCTTTGGATCAAACATTTTGATTGGGCAGAAGAGTGGGATTCATCAAACCCCAGTTCAGGGTCACGTCCAGTGAATCCGGAAGTTTCAAAGGCAAAATTGAGGAGTGAAACTTTGCAGTTTTCAAATTCTGAATATATCAGTTTGATCAGCTCATCAAGGCGCATATTTCTATCCTTTCGGAAGTTTAAAATTCAAAGTTTGAATTTTTGAGGTTTCTCTGACAAACCCATATCCAGCTCCAGGTCCAGTTCTTGCAAATCAAGTGGATAGGGTTAATCCTAGAAGAAGATGGATTGGTCACCTGCATAAGTGAAGGAGTTCCTGTTTCAGAGGGAGATGAGGCTAAGGCTTTACATAAGGAGATTACAAGCGATCTCGACATGTATGACTCATCGAGGTATGTTTTGAGATTTGTTCATAATTAACTTTATGGTATGTTTGTCTTCATGTTATTACGGTTAGTACAATCTTGATTTTAGATTTGTTGTATCACCTTAACAAAATTATGAATGCATGATAGAAGATATTCATTGGTTAGGGTGTTGACACTTATAATTGTACTAATGCATTATGATGTTGTGTGAGGTTGAAGTTGTCTGCTAACAAGATACAGGTACATCACAAAAAGACAAATCAGGCTCCATGACCATGAAAACATGAAGACAAAGACTCATCCATAATCTTTGTTCTACTTACGAGGTATGTATGACTTTGTTATACTATGCTTAACCTATGAGACATGCAAGTTCTAGCTCAGGATCTCTAAATCATTGAAGAGATTGTTTAGGTATGTTGTACATAACCAAGTAGGTATACTAATCCAGGTATGTTTCCCATGAATCTTACCTTGTGTTAGGATCCCTTATATAAGTATACTTGGAATGATTGGTTATGCTTATTCATAAAGTTAGTAATCAAGGGATTATGCATATTATATCTTTTATCTTGATTGATGATATGCATAAGTAAAAGAAGACTTCCCTGAAATCTTGAATACTAATGTTTATTAACTATAATCATGACTATACATTTTCAAGATTATTTAGTACTATAATGTTTTGATAGCATTTAGAATATACTAATGAGTGTATGTTTGTGTATGAGATCATGAGGATGACTCTTGAGCATGCACAGTGGTACAGAATGAATAGAAGTTCAAAAGACATACAGAAGATCAAGCGGGAGGCAGCCACACAAACATAAAAGATAAGTATTTGAGTTGCTATTTGAAATAGTAATGATATTTCCTGTAATAGGTTGTATGCATATTTGTATTCCTAGAATATATAATGCTGAGTGTAAACATTCATAGAGCATTGAACAGTATACAACTAATGTGCATATGTTTGGTAAGTTGGACAAACATTCCATTGTTGCTTGTCTAGAATGAAACCTCTTTGCTGACATGCCGAGAGCTGTGCACACTCTCGATAGTATGTTCTAGTAGAGATGGAAGGCATCTAGATAGCCACTATATGCATACAGGATATGGGAAAGTGTTGTGCCAAAGTATTGGTCAAATTAGTTGCATAACTATATAAATGATATCTGTATGCATAATAGGTTACCATGTCAATATGATTTGATGATTATGAAGTATTACTAATCCTGTAATTAATTTTGATTTGTAGGAGAGATCATGATGAATGATGAACACTGAACAAGCAATGGATGTTCAACAAGAAGATTTACAAATCAAACAAAATATAGAAGGCTCATGGCTAGAAGATTCTCTTAGAAAGAGGAAGAGAATCATGATGATATGGTTGCTCCAAGTGGCTAAAATAAGACCATTCTCTTAATGGTGTAATTAAAGAAGAAGTGTGAATCAGGTTCTATATGGTTCCCAGGATCGATAATCAATTGATGAGCTTAATGATCACCATGGGTGATATGGATCTCAACATTTGCTACAAGGTTGAATATGGCTTCTATACACATATGACATGGATGCAAGAAGGAACTCACCACAGAGTTCGAATGATGTTGAGGCTCATATCAATAGACTCATCTGATGAGAGATGGCACAAATAGATGACTGTAGAAATGAAATTGAAAGATCTCAGATTGATGCATTACTTTCTAGGTCTAAAAGTATGGAAAGTCTCAGAAGGAATCTCTCTCAACCAGAGAAAGTATGCTGAGAAATCTTGAGAAGACTTGATATGTTGGAATGGCCACTCTTATGGATTCCAACTTGAAGCTGTTAGGAGATGACTCATCAGAGTTAGTGGATATAACTCTGTACAGTCAAATTATTGGGTCATTGATGTATCTAACATATACTAGGTTAGATATATGCTTTGTTGTGAACACCTTGAGTCAGTATCTAGTGGAAACTAGATGTGTTCACGCGATAGTTGCAAAGCATGTGATAAGGTACATAAAGGATACGATAGACTTTGATCTATGCTATCTTGGATATCATGACTTTAGATGGCTAATCAGATGCTGGTTGGGAAGAAAGTGTATCAGACAGGAAGAACACATCAAGAGGATGTTATTGTCTGGGATTAACCATGATCTCGTGGTTTAGCTGGAAGCAGTCTAGTGTGGCTCTCAGCACAAGCAGAATATATGGCTGCTTGCTCTGCTAGTTGTGAAGAAGCTTGGCTTCAGGATTGGTTTGAATTAGAGATAGAACCAACTGTGATCCTATGTGACAAATAGAGTTGTATGAAGATGACAAAGAATCTAGTGTTCCATGATAAGTCAAAGAACATAGGGATCTAATAAGATATGATGCAGAAGGAACTAAAGTTTGAATTTGTAACAGGTTACCGATGTACTAACCAAATCTCTACCTCAAGTGAAGAAGTTACCAACATACTAACCAAACCTCTATCTCGAGTGAAATTTGAATACTTCCGAGACAAGCTTGGTGGAGCTCAAAAGGACCCTCCTCGAAAGGGGGAGTAGTATAGTCAATGATGATGAGATTGTCTCATCGAACAACAAGGTCGATGATGAGGTAACATGTTCTCTACACCTAGATACTTAGAAATAGTTAGATTTAGGACTACTTTATTTTACTTAGTTTTACTTATACATGCTTTTGATGATAGATGTATACATGCTTGTGATGATAGATGTATTAGTGAGAATACATGCTTTTTGATGATAGATGTATACATGCTTTTGATGATAGATGTATTAGTGAGAATACATGCTTTTGATGATAGATGTATACATGCTTGTGATGATAGATGTATTAGTGAGAATACATGCTTTTTGATGATAGATGTATACATGCTTTTGATGATAGATGTATTAGTGAGAATACATGCTTTTGATGTATACATGCTTTTGATGTTGGATACATGCTTTTGATGTATGATGTATACATGCTGCTAATGCTAGATGATGATACATGTATTGATTAATGTACTTGTATGGATGAGGATACTTGTACTTGTATTGATGAGAATACATGTGGGGATTGTATCATCCTTGAACACCTGTTCTAAAATGAGCCATAGACGTGAGGTCTCTGAGAATGAAGTCCTTAGTGGACAGTTGAGGGGATTGGATCATCCCTGGACTTTCAGTCCTAAAGAGAGCCGTAGACGTGAGGTCTCCGAGAATGAAGTCCTTAGTGGACAGTTGAGGGGATTGGATCATCCCTGGACTTTCAGTCCTAAAGAGAGCTGTAGACGTGAGGTCTCCGAGAATGAAGTCCTTAGTGGACAGTTGAGGGGATTGGATCATCCCTGGACTTTCAGTCCTAAAGAGAGCCGTAGACGTGAGGTCTCCGAGAATGAAGTCCTTAGTGGACAGTTGAGGGGATTGGATCATCCCTGGACTTTCAGTCCTAAAGAGAGCCGTAGACGTAAGGTCTCCGAGAATGAAGTCCTTAGTGGACAGTTGAGGGGATTGGATCATCCCTGGACTTTCAGTCCTAAAGAGAGCTGTAGACGTAAGGTCTCCGAGAATGAAGTCCTTAGTGGACAGTTGAGGGGATTGGATCATCCCTGGACTTTCAGTCCTAAAGAGAGCCGTAGACGTGAGGTCTCCGATAATGAAGTCCTGAATGAACAGGCAGGGGATTGCATCGTCCCCGGACTGAGGTCCCAGAATAGAGCCGTAGAATGGGTCTCCGATAATGAAGTCCTGAATGAACAGGCAGGGGATTGCATCGTCCTCGGACTAAGGTCCCAGAATAGAGCCGTAGACTGGGTCTCCGATAATGAAGTCCTGAATGAACAGGCAGGGGATTGCATCGTCCCCGGACTAAGGTCCCATAATAGAACCGTAGACTGGGTCTCCGATAATGAAGTCCTGAATGAACAGGCAGGGGATTGCATCGTCCCCGGACTAAGGTCCCAGAATAGAACCGTACACTGGGTCTCCGATAATGAAGTCCTGAATGAACAGGCAGGGGATTGCATCATCCTCGGACTAAGGTCCCAGAATAGAGCCGTAGACTGGGTCTCCAAAAAATGAAGTCCTGAATGAACAGGCAGGGGATTGCATCGTCCCCGGACTGAGGTCCCAGAATTGATCCGTAGACTGATGTCTCCGAGAACTGAAGATTGGATTGTATCATCCATGGACCTATGTCCTAAAAGGAGCAGGATTGATAATCCTAGGAATATGATCGTATGATGACGATGCTGATGATGCTGATGATGACGATGCTGCTGATCGTGTGATGACGATGATGCTGATCGTGTGATGACGATGTTGTTGATTGTGTGATGACGAGGCTGATGATCGTGTGATGACGATGCTGATGATCGTGTGATGATGATGCTGATGATCGTGTGATGACGATGCTGATGATCATGTGATGACGATGCTGATGATCGTATGATGACGATGCTGATGATTGTGAGATGACGATGCTGATGATCGTGTGATGACGATGCTGATGATCGTGTGATGACGATGCTGATGATCGTGAGATGATGATGCTGATGATCGTGTATCGTGAGGATCCAGATGATGATATTGTTGTAGATTGTCACATACCCCAATTTTATTAAAATAATGTAATTATTTTTAAATATTCCTGAGAACATTATGTTAAATTTAATGCTAAGTAGAAATGGATGACTCAGCAGAGTCTCCAAAAAAAGGAATGTAAATTCTGAATAATTATTATTAATAAATAAATTATGGAGACAACAGCATGGGAGAGTTGTTAAAAGAGGTTACTGGTCTAACTGGTGGATGGAATTAGGTGGAAGGACAAAAGACAAGTGGCAGCATCCTCAAACACTTCCTGAGTTGCAGGTGGCAACTTCCCTATATTTTGGGGTCATGATTCCCCAAGAAAGTGGAATCTGAGCAGGTGGCTCATTAATGACAGTTAGCCCAACTAAGACCTAGGCAATCTTTTAAATACTACTCAATGAACTGAGCTGGGGGTTCAGCAATTGTTCTAGAGGGAGAATACATTTAGGTGAATGCTATTCAGGAGTCCCATTGAGGAAGTGGGAAAATAGTAAGGAAGTGTTTTGAGCAGGAAGTTGCAGTAACTTGGTTCCAGTATAGCTGTTTTGGCTGAGGGAATTATTGACCGTACTTAGATTCCAGCCAGTTAGACCAGAGCAAGCTCGGGGGTCCTGAGAAGTGCTGTCTGGGCACTCTCCAGGAATTGGTAGGGAGGAACAGCCTCCCATTGCTGTTATTGTCTACCAGAGATACAGGTTCTGCCACTCTTCCTGTTGTTTATCTAATAAATTTAAATGTAGAATGGACTATCTCAACTGTGTTTTGAACTGTATTTATTTTCAGTAAAGTAGTATTTCTGTAATGTCTTTTGGTAGAATTTGCAGAACTCATATGTCTTAGAATTTTTCCTACTATCACTTAAATAGAGTAATTATTTTATACAGAATATGTTGTTACTATTACAGTAATCGGATATCATGGTAATTATTTCTAGAACTCTTATTAATAGTTAAATAATAGACAGAATATTAAACAATAGTCATTCCAGAAATATACTCCTTAAAACAGTCATAAGAACAGACACATAGACAAATCTTAGAATTACTGTGAAATATTTCCCAATAGAGAATGTACAGGAATAGTTTCTTTTAGAGCAATATACTGGTATATATATATCTGTTTCATAATTCTGCCAACTATAGATACAGGTTAGTCTCTGCATCGAGCTAAAGAAGAACAAAACTCATATCATTTTATTTATTTATACTCAGAATATCATTGACAGTTATCGATTATCCAAAGGATGTGATTGCAACAATGTTTCATTGTTTAAAAGCTTCCCATACAATCTTATTCAAATCATAGTCAAAAGCAAACACTTAAACTGTAAATTGTGTTGTCTTTTAAACCTAATAATATAGTATTTATAGCCACGTTGTCACAACACAGATTAACAGAGTTATTTAATACTAGACAAACATCTTGACTGGCTCGAAGCCAAGTCTTAATACATAGAGACTTTATTGTTTCGTTATCCAAATCATAAGCATAGAATCACTGTTCACTATCGAGCTTGTATTACATGAAATACACAGCTCTGTCGTAGGTTGTCCTATCTATATTCAAACATTGTAAACGCAGAGAAACCATCAACGAGCTTAGCCATTAATGGCTGTTACAAACCCTCACATTTATTTTATTGTAATAAGACTTATTTCTTATCAGTATTTCTTCTGGGGAGTGGTTAGTAACCTAACACGGCCGTAGCCATACAACATTAAGTCGACAGGTTGAAAACAAGAGAATAGAAATGCCTCCTATAACAGATCAAACCTACAGGATATCGCATTCATAGTCCAGGCACCCACAGTTACAGTTAATTGTTTTAAAACAAAAACATCAAAATTTCACAACTCGTTTCCAGTCACCACTTAACTCAAACATTTTCATTTATATGTTTAAAACCAGGAACAGAACCCCAACTCGCCGGGTTAACCCTATATTAATTAACTATTACAGTTATGGTTGAAAACATCAACATTCTTTTATTAAATATTCAAAATCCAAGAAAACGCAGAGAGACAGATACATGGACTCACCTACAGCAGAGTTATCATACTTGCAAGTATCTGAGAACGCAAAACAATCCTTATATTTTAAACACTCTAGTCATTCAAATAAAACGCAGAATGATACACGGCCACATGACAGGCCCAAAATACAGTAACTATTAATTTATACAGCGTGGGTAAAACCCTACGTATAGCAATTACAATGACAATACAAACCCCTGGCCTCATACAGTCTGAGCCGTATATGGTTCTTCATAAACATGACGGGGTATCAAACCCTTTCTATTACAAACAAAACAATTTTTACAGGTGACTGTACCCATGTCACAAGAATATCAACGACCCCATCATACAGGAGTTTCTCTCCAGACTTAACCCTAGCACAACAAAACCAACAAAGGGAGAGACAGCCATGGATAACCAGGCTTACCCGGAGGAGCCAGCACTGGAGATGAAGCCCTGTGCACCTTCAGAATAGCATGACCTGCACATCATTGAATGCTGAGAGTTGTAAATCATATTATCAAATGCCGAGAGTTGTAATACTATTGTGAATAAAAAACAATCTGTTGCAAAAACCCAAAAACTGTGAAACCATTATCTTACCTGAGCCGTGGACAACCTGGTAGCCACCAGAGGGAACAAGTAGCGAAACCCCATCACATTCTTCAGTTGGATGAGAAAAGAAACTTCATGTACCTCTCTATTGAAAGCCACGACAGGCAACAATTTTTAAAACAAAACCCTTAAGCTGTGAGCGAACCAGTCGAGAAGCACACTCCCAAAACCCAGTAGACAAACACCTCAGGGATAAAAACGACAGCGAAACCCTGCCTCAAACTCACCCAGCGACAGTGGAAAGCTGTAAGTAGCAGGTGATTCAAAATTGGCGCTGACAACGAGACTAGGATACAAATGAAACTGTTTCAGACTCCAATAGCAGAGCCAAGACTTTAAACTCCAGTGAAATAAACAACGTGACCAGAACCTAAGCAATAGCATTTTTACAGTGCCAGACTGACGACTTCAGACATGGAGGGTTTCTCCCTTACGACCCGAGCCCGAAGGCAAAGACAATGACCAGGTAGGGTTTCAATGTTAGCTTATATATCCACCAACGCAAGGAGGAGAATCAAACACGTAGCCAGTTAATTTATCAAGTTCATATGGGTCGAGTCTCTATAGTTCTGTTGCAGCTCGATTAATTAATCACCGATCCCAAATCATTGCATGGATGTAAACCTTGTTCAACGTAAGGAGAAGCCCTTATGATTAACAATCATTGTATTATATATATATTGAAACCAAGCCATCGAATAATGTCAAGAGCACATTATATCTCTACCTACAATCAATTAAACAATGATGTAGTCAACTTTCAAATGAAAACTCCATATCACTTAATACATTGAAATGTTACCATAACTATATGATGGGATATACATTGGTTATTATGTCCTATCATCATATTCTCTCGATACTATTGTTAAATAATCAACAATGAAAATAACAATATTTATTATCATGATGTCTAAATATAAACTCATCTACGGGTCCATACCATGAACATAGATTAAAACCAAGACAGAGTTAGATGATACAAGTTAAACAATAATACTAGGTGGACGTTGGGACCTTGAAGCATAGATGAATATAATGGAACATCGCTAGAGGTGTCACAACTCCAACTCATGCTAATAACACGTGAACACAGCAATAATCACCGGTAATAGTTGACAATATATCACATAACGCAAACGTCACTATATGCAGAAAATAAACATGATACAAACAATTTGTTACAGTGATAGTTACATCATTAACATAGGGTCATGTCATATCGCAATGGATACGACGGGAAACTTTGTAATTCATCGCAAAACCTGATGATACTGTCCCGGATAAGAGATATCATGTCGAGGCAGACTATCAATCTTAATTCAAGTATAAATTTTCATGAAAAGAACTTTACTGTCTTACACGACAACCAGTAATAGTAAATAGATCTTCTTTAAGTTTATACAGTGCAGGGAAAGGAAGTTTGATACTTACAAAAGAAAATTAAATTACGATGATCCATACTACACCGGGTACCTGCGAACAAAAGACAATTTATGCATTAGCTCATAAGCTAAGTAAGCCAGTCAGCTATGGCTAACTCTCCCTTTGCAGTTTGAAACAAAAACAGTCAACATTTAAAATCACAAAAATCACAATTGTAGTAAGACAGAATCTTTTAAACAGGATTATGTTTAGTTACTGAAATTAAACAGGACCAGGAATGCTATTAACTAACATTTATTGTTATAATAAAAATTTTAAATTTTTCAGAAATTTCGGGTTATGACATAGATGTTCAAGTGCTACAGAAGATAAAGACTCAATACTGAAGATGTCGATGTTCCAGTATTGAAGATGTTCCAGTAACTGCTTGAGTTACTAATGATGTTGAGAAAGCTTCCAATGATTTATAGATGTATCATGTATGATGTTGATGACTCCTTGCTCGTGCAGATGCTGTTATAATATCCTTCTCGTTAAGGGGGAGTGTTGAGATATTGTAACTTCAAAGAATATTATATTTGTACTTTATTATTCCGGAGATGTTTCACTCCTCCGTGAAGATATTATTGTATATCTGGAGATGTTTATTCCTCCGTCGCAATGTGGTAACTCGGGTTATTATACTTCCCTAGTGGAGGTCGGCCCTATATGTGTTATGTGGGTCAAAGGGTTATTAGACCACCCTAGAGGGGTCGGACCAGTCAGTTGTAGTGGGGTATTTAACCCATTGGTTAAATACGAGCCTACGTGTACCTGTGTAAAATACATATCAGTGTAGCGTATAAATAGAGGAGGTGTGTTCCTCATTTGATACACTCACACACTTGAGGATAGCGCACTTGTGGAGGAGAGGTCTGATATTGTGGAGGAGGAGATCATGTCTCAGGGTTTCATCTTTGTATATTGCTGGTCATCTATATTGAGGAAGCTTTGCTGGGTTTTCTACCCCATGAGGGTTTCCCAGGATAAATCTCTGTCTCTTGTGTTTATGCTGTGCTTGTTGTTTCTTCAGTGATCCTGTATATGCTATTATTGTGAAATGGAATGTAATGCTGCTATTTTCTGTCTTAGCATATTGAATTTTAACAAAGTTCAAGATCCAGAAATTGGACCTGGTATGTATATATCATATATTTTTCAAATTCATTTTTTTATAATGAATTTTATTTTTGGATATATGTTAAATTAAATTTAACTTGATGTGTAGGTACTTTTACCATTGATGATGAAATGTTAGAAGACATTGATTGGGACAAATATGGAGAAAGACTACCAATACATGTTGCACGATATCGTGCTACACAATTTTATGATGAAGTTCTCAAGGATTACTCAATAGCAGGACAAGCACAAATTTTGAGATGTTTATTAGTGTCCAAGAAGTTAGAAGGTGCTACATCATTATTGGGTATTCACAAAGCGACAAAAGAGTCGAAATTGAAACAAAATGTGATGGAAAATATAGGTGATGCAATAAAAAAATTTGGAAAATCCAGGAAGAAAGATATCAGTGCCGCACGTAAAGCAATTCATACAGCAATTCTTTCAGCTAGTACTAAACAAAAGCGTTTGACAACAGAACTAGCAAAAGCAGTTGGAACATCAAGAAAGACATTATACAAACATAGCAAATTCAAAATGCAAATAGATGAAAATAATGAACTTGCTTGCTGGGCAATTATTTGTAGACAACCTTACAAAGATAGATTAAGAGCAGGTGTTAAAGATATTGTATGAGAATATTGGTTGGAACATGCTCGAGTTTCACCAAATTCAAGAGATGTGATACACAAAAGAATATCACGAAATGTATATGAAAGCCAACCAAAACATATAATGGACATGACACAAGTACAATTGTTCAATAAATTCAAGGAAGATCATCGTGAAATTAATATATCAATCACTACATTTGTGCAACAAAAACCATGGTATGTTAGACCTATTACTATACGTGATACATGTTGTTTCCGTTATCATGTGCAATTTCAGTTATATTATGACACGTTTCTTGAATTTGGTAAAATGTTTTGGACAAATTCACCACCTCCGTCGACGATGCGTGAATTCATATCTCAAATTTTATGTGAGAGAAATCACGATGAAGTATTTTATTCAAAGAAATGTGTTAATGGAAAACATTGTCATCATTGTGGATATCTGATGCTATTCCACAATAAATATCCTATCGATAATGATCAATCGTTGTCAAATGTAAATGTTGATTGGAGGAGATACGAATACATCAACTATAGTACAAGTTCTAGTGATTCACATTCCAAAAGAATTGATTTTCTAGAAGACAAGATATGCGTCACATATTTTCTTAAAAAATTTATAAGCGAAATTTATAAATACACCCAGCATTCACATAGAGCACGATGGCAAGATCTTCAATTCAAACAATCTTGTGAAATTTTTCCACCCGGAACAATTTCGTCTGTGGTTGATTTTGCTGAAAACTATACATTTGCTGCACAAAAAGAGATACAGAGTGAATACTATCACTCTGACCAAGTTTCGATATTTGTCCATGTTGTATATAGACATTCTCAACAGGATGTTGATGGCATTGAAAGCACATGTGACAATCAAGATGTGATTAAAGAATATCACTTCTATATCAGCGATGATCGTACACACGATACACATTTTGTTCAACATTGTATAGAAAATATTTTCTATGACTCACTGAAAAAATGCGAAGTTAAATTCAATGAGCATTGGATATGGTCTGATGGATGTGCGGGTCAATTTAAATCTTCACGATCATTTTTTTGGTTATGCCGATTTCATAAAGCGCTGAACATTAAACATCGCTGGAATTTCTTTGAAACTGGGCATGGAAAAGGTGAACATGATGGTGCAGGAGCATGCGTAAAAAGAGCACTTCGAAGATGGCAAATGAACTATTATTCTGCACGGTTTCATTCAGCTGCAGAGGTTGTCCAATGGTGTCAATTAAATCTAAGCCATGATTATAATCAACAATCAAAAGATGTGCGCAGGTATGTACACTATTTTTTTAATTTATATTATTTCTTGAAATTTAAAAAAATGTATGTACTAACATTTAAGTACATGTACACTAACATTAAAAGTTGTTCTTTGAAAGTGATTCATCATTTATTATGTAGGTTTTTTTGGCTTGTTGGAGTCCAAGATATAAATAGATCAATACCATATGACGCTAGCACCATACATGGGACTAGAGATCTTCACTCTATTCAAACAAAATCATTTCAAAACGTGTTTGCATTTGACAGTAGAAAGCAATCATGCTTTTGTCATATTTGCATTGAAAATGTTGAATCTACAGAAGTTTGTGAAAACATAACAAACAACTACATAAAAGCTTGGAAACACACAGAGATTAATCCAAAAGGAAAAATGCCACTGGCAAGTGTAGAAGAGTTAGAATCAGAAGAAATAGCAATATCGTCTGATGGCAATAGAATTTCAGATCTTGTTAGAGAAGGTAATAAACTTGTTCTTGACTTTTAAGTTAATTGTTCATTCTAGTCCATCGTCATAAGTATAGTCAATTTAATTCATTTAAAAACGCTAACACCAATTATAATTTGCGCAGGAGATGTTTTCGCTGTGATTGCACCTTTAGACAACAACGAAAATGTCAAATATTATTTGATGCGATGCACTGAAGGAAAAATGAAGTTATTGGAGGACTACAATGACAACGGATTTACATACGAAAGAGGATCCATCATTTTAAAAGGCTATTTTTTTCAGTAGACGCATATGACTAAAAATTATGTCTACTTTCAAGATTATGAGCCCAATGTTATATGTTGTTAGTATAGTCATTTAGTATGTGCATCTCGAATAAGGTTGGTACAAGTTCCATAAAAAAAAAGTTAAAAATCAAAAAATGGAAACTATCCATATGTGACCATGAACAGATAATTGAGGATGGCATTCCATTGCGATGTTTTTAACTATATATCAAAAATAAATTGATCTATATTTTTGTCCATGTCAATTGTTGTGTACAATATATTTTTTGTTCATGTGTCACAATTGTTGTGCACAGTATATTTTTTCATTGAATTTTTATGAATATCTTCTTGAATGACAACCAACATAAGAGCTTAAATGGTTGTACTTTAACATGCTTAAAAATAAATTCAAATATTATTTGGGAATTCAAAAGTACTTTATTCGGGTCCCCATATGTCTATTAGACCACTTAAGGGATGAGATAACGGATGTGGCTATCCCCACACTCCGCCCCGAATTTTTACTTTTAATTGTCAATGAAAAATCACCAAAAAACCTACTAAATTTTGTATTCTTTTAATCCATTGAACATGTTTCTTTAATATACTTCACCATAAATATGATCTGAATGAGCTTTTTAAAACAAGTTGTTAATCTATATAGTTTTTAAATAAATGATTGTTGCACAAAAATAATATATCTCACATGTAAGTTCACATAACTGAAATCATGGCAAATGAAGATAACAATCATTTGATTTTTAATCACAAACAAGAATTCCTGGATTGTGAAGCTTATGCTAAATTAGAGCAATGATTATTTACAACAAATCGATAAAAATTCATCGAATTGTTGTCTAAAATTCATTGCTCTAACTTAGCATAAGCTTTACAATCCGGAAATCCTCACTTGTGATTAAAAAACAAAAAATCATTATCCCCATTTGCCATGATTTCAACATTTAGAAATTCACGAACTACAAAGTACCTAAACAATGAACATATGAAAAACATTAGTTAAAATTTGAAATTTACATATGCATATCAAACAATAAACATATGAAAAACATTAGTTAAAATTTAAAATTTACATATGAATCAAAAAACCAAAAGATTGAAACTTTTATCAAACAATTCGTAGATTTTCATTCAAAACATTAGAATATTGAACCTATTAAAACTTCATATATCTATCAAAAATTCCTATCATTTCATTTCTTTACATTTTAACATCCCATTTCTTAACATGTTAAACCTTCATTCTTATGATTTAACACTTTCTCAACATTCATTCTTTCCATAACATTTCTCAACATAACAAATTGAAATTTTTTTACAAATTCAACATTTCCAAACTTTAAATTGCACCTATCAAATGTTTCAAACATTCATTCATAACATTTTAATAACATTTATTCTCAACATAACAAATTGAAATTTTTTTACAAATGCAACATTTCCAAACTTTAAATTGCACCTATCAAATGTTCCAAACATTGTTTCTTAACATTTTAATAACATTTATTCTAACAAAATTGAAATTTTTTTACAAATTCAACATTTTCTAACTTTAAATTGTACCTATCAAATGTTTCATTCACTCTTAACACTTTAAACATTTTTTACACCTCCCATTCATTTTTTCCCAACATTGATTCTTACCATAAGATTCATTCTCAACATTGAACATTTTCTCATTGAACATTTTTTAACTTTAGATTATCATTTTAAATAGTTCTAACACCTCCCATTCATTCTTTCCCAACATTCATTCTTCTATAACATTCATTCTCAACATTCAACATTTCCTAACTTTAAATTACCTATCAAATGTTTCATTCACTCTTAACATTTCAAACATTTTTGACACCTCCCATTCATTTTTTCTCAACATTGAACATTTCCTAACTTAGATTAACATTTTAAACAGTCCTAACACCTCCCATTCATTCTTTCCCAACATTCATTCTTCCATAACATTCATTCTCAACATTCAACATTTCCTAACTTTAAATTACCTATCAAATGTTTCATTCACTCTTAACATTTCAAACATTTTTGACACCTCCCATTCATTTTTTTCCAACATTGATTCTTACCATAACATTCATTCTCAACATTGAACATTTCCTAACTTAGATTAACATTTTAAACATTCCTAACACCTCCCATTCATTCTTTCCCAACATTCATTCTTCCATAACATTCAGTCTCAACATTCAACATTTCCTAACTTTAGATTGCACCTATCAAGACATTTTAAACATTCATGCAAAACATATTCTAAACATTTTACCAAATGAGAAATAATTAACATATACTCATATATAATCCAAAAACAAATTCATGAACATGTGAGTTCAATGTACATATATGTATAATCAAAAAATAAATACCCTTCATGTTCAAAACAACTACAATATATATATATATATATATATTAACAAAAACAATAAAGTCTGAACCACTATCCATCTGGACCAATATCTTTTCACTATTTTCCACTAGGACCTTCCCTGGGACTCAACTCAGCCTACAATACACATAAAAACAAATTATAAATCTCGATCATAAATTATTTAAACAATTTTAAACTAAATTCAAGATATTAAGACATTAAACTTATACATAAAAAAATAATTCAATTATTAAAAAAATCGTACATCAAATTCTTTGAATGCGTGTCCACCACTGTTTTCCACTAGAGCCTTCCCTTTGGCTCCAAAGGATCTCAAAGAGCCAAGCTGCAACATGTACATAAGTAATTTATGAATCCTAAAGCATGCAAACAATTTTCAAATAAATCCAAAAAATATAAAATATTAAACTTATAGTAGAGATCATTTCTAGTTCAACAAAATTACCTCGGTGCCAATATCCGCATTCATCAAGGAACCTACATCTTCACCCCCAGTTTCCAAATGGTCTCTCCCCTAAAATTTAAATTTTGTTAATGAGTAAAACATAGTAGATACACATAATAAATTAAGCAATTAACTTAAAACCAAAACAAGAAAATTAAAATTATTAGCTCACAAGAGATGGTAAATCATCTAAAAAGTTCGATTCTAAAGAAACCTGCATGGATAAGTCAAATTAACAATAAGATACATTGATATTTATTAAAATTTAAAAAAAAAATATCAAGTTCAATCATAAATATTATAATTGATATACCTCTCCAAAACGCTCTTCATTTTGACTAGGATGCTCTTCATTTTGACTACTGGAGACTCGAAAATTATGTGCATTTAACATTCTAGAAAACTGCAAACAAAATACATTTGCTTAATATATTTATTACTATGTAACAAAAAATTCAATTCAAAATGAATAATAAAAAATCAAATAGATTGTCATAGCATAATCAACAAACCTCTCCCATACTCGATGTGTCATTGGATAACACATCTGAAGCTATATCTTGACAAGACTTAGCATAAGCCCTGAGATCATCGATGCTCAATCCATCTACCTCGTCATTCGTCTTGTAGACAAACTTTTGACGAATAGTAGCATGAGCCCTCTCTCGACCCAATCCCACTTCTACTCCAACAAGAGCTGACGCTAAACCATCACCTACCGATTCCCTTGCAGCTGTCCCTAGTTGGGATGTGGGCTCCATCTCTGATCTTAAAGCCACAACCCTAGGTGGACGAGGTATCTCAGGTGGAGGTTAAAGAGTCGTAGGGTCTCTGAGAGCACCTTTTCGATTATATATTCGACCCTTTCCAACTCCATAAAAGTCAGAAGGAACATCAGTATAGTTTGGCTTCATACCTAAAAAAAACTCCGCATAGAAAACTCTAGCAAAATAATTAGGAACCTCATCGTTCCATGGAAATCGACCATAAGCTACAAGAAACCGATCATATATTAAATGTGCAATTTGAGGATGCTTGAAATATTGCACTTTCAACATTTTTCGCTTAAGGCCTTCTTTGAAATTAAACATTGAATTGGCTTGTTCTCTGGTGACTCTCTCCTTCACAACCTCCCACTTGTCTGGACCCATAACTTGGTCCCTTCGCCTCTGCATTAAATGAACAAAACCATTCGTAGTTGGTCCAAGTTCCTTATATGCATCAATGAATTTTTTCAAAGACCCCAAAACAATCTCTAGACTTTGTCGGCTCTCTGGAGGGAGATCCAAAGAACAAAGATCATTGTTCAACTTGTCATAGTGGGATCTACAACTTTCAAGGATAGTTTGTTGCACAACACCTTCCCATGGAATCTCATCAGGTAAATCAGACATATAAGTTGATATGGGTGTACAACCCTCAGCTTGTGGAACATATGTCGTTCTAGCTCTAGGAGGATCTTCAGGAACCTGCTCTGCACCCACACCTATTCCATCATCTACAATCCTATCTTGATCTTCCTCTCGCTCTGTCGAATTACGCACATCTTCTGAACCTCGCTCTGCTTCAAATATAGCCGTAGTCAAGAGTTAACCTTGTCCAAAAATTCAAAACACACAAAAATACAGATTATACATGATTAAACATTAATGTTCATACCAACAGAAGGTTGAGATCGACGCTCTCCCACAGAAGACAAAGGAGAATCATTTGTACCCCTATCAACTTGTTGGTGATCAGATGACTGTGACCCATACAATAAACTCGAACCCCGCGGTGAATTCGACAACCTTTGACTACCAATTGGAACACCAATTCCTGATGAATGTGATGACCTCCTACGCTTTCGCTTCGAAGACTCCACTCTTTCCATTTGATATGATTTCTAAATTTACACAAATGTCAACTCATAACATATTGAAATTGTACATGTTTATTCTACAAACATAAAGACATATCTAATAAAGAACCACATACCAAATGTAAGGGTGTCTAAAGTAGTATAAGTGAAGTTTTTTTATAAGTCCCTCTCCTAACTCTAACTAAAATTCCTTACCATCACTACTATTGCAACGTAAAGATATATTTAATAATCATTTCATTATCAAATATAAGTTATAACACAGTTAATTGTAGTAGTATAGTAACCTTAAAAACTTTTCATCCATCAAATATGATTGAATTATATATCTCAATGAACAAACATCTCACAAAATATATATATATCCACTTATTATAAAATTTCTACTTTATATTTATGATAAAAAAAATTACACATATTGAAGTTGTACATGTTAATTCTACAGACTTAAAGACATATCTCATAAAGAACTGCATACCAAATGTAGAGGTGCCTAAAGTAGTATAAGTTATTTTTTTTTGTAAGTTCCTCTCCTAACTCTAGCAGCACTACTATTGCACCATAAAGATAACATTAATAATCATCTCATAATCAGATAAAAAGTATAATGCAGTTAATTGTAGTAGTATAGTAACCTTACAAATTTTTCATCGATCACTTATGATTTCATTATATATCTCAATAAACAAACATTACTTAATATTTATAAAAAAATAATAATTAAGGACTTACATCAGTATGACTTTTTAAATGACTTTCTATATGAACAGAATCTTCAAACTCTGTTCAAGAACAGAGCTCAAGAACTCTGTTCAAGAACAGAGCTCAAGAACAGAGTTCAAGAACAGTTCAAGAACTCTGTTTAAGGGTATAAAGACTGACATCATGAACATAAAATTAAATATAAAAAAACTAAACAATCTAATTTTAAACCTGAACGCAATTTTTTTTTTTAATTTTCTCCTATTGCCAACAACATTTCTTGCCAATACAAAAGATTGGGAAAGGATAGATATCTGTAAACCGAACTCTGCTATGAGCATAAAATTAAATGTAAAAAAACAAACATTCTAATTTTAATCCTTAAGGCAACTATTTTTTTTAATTTTATTCAATTGACAACATTTTTATCAATACAGAAGTTCGCGAAACGATACATATCTGTAACCCAAACACGCAGTGAAGAGATCGTCAATCCACGACGCCGTAGCGGTTAAGACCACCAACTCGCCAAATGACAAATATTTCCTTCACACAACAACACATTATGTTAGCAACTAAAAACTATAAAAATACAAAACCAAAATCAAAACGACACAACTCAACGAGAAAACGTAACTTCACATGACGAACTATCAACCCTGCGAAGAAAACCGAAACACCAACGATGCACCGATAACAGCCCCAGATCAACAAACGAACTAACCTGCCAAACTACCACATTTCAGCAAGAGATTAAAAGACGAAAAAGTGTATATACATCAAACATAAAATTTGAAAACCAAAAACAACAGATAAAACTTACTTACCCCCGCAGCCGTTAACTCCACGTCGTTACGCCGAGCAGCAACCAAACACCAATTTCGAACTCGCAGATCCGCCAGGCACCCTCGTCGACGAACACAGCATCCAACTGCCGCAACAGGAAGTAACGACAGAGCAAGCAGCGGACTATACCATGCAGAGCAAGGGGTGGAGCAACAGCAGACGAGCAAGGGGTGGAGCAACAGCGTCGCTGACTAGACCATGCAGGGTGGCGAGGAACGACAGCGGGCCCGCTTGCGGGGTCCAGAAATTTCCAACAGCGATTGCCAAATGGCGGACGAGGCCGGGCTTTTATGCAGAAAACTTGTTCAGCCGACCTATTATTCGGCCGAATACTTGTTCGGCCGAGTAATTATTCGGCCGAACAATTGTTCCGCCGAACAATTGTTCGGTCGAACAAGTATTCGGCCGAATAAACTACCATCCGAAAATTTTTCCCGTCCGGCAGTGGTTTGCACACATTTCAAGGATCCCCGTTAAACTAAACGGAGAACTGTTAGTACTTATTCGGCCGAATAACTTCTACATTATTCGGCCGAATAATGACAATTATTCGGCCGAATAATATTTATTATTCGGCCGAATAATGAATATTAATCGACCGAATAACCTCCGCTAAGACGATTTTGCACTAGTTTCTCACGAAAGTGTTACCCACCTTCACGTTTTTACCCAGGCCATTATCCAGTTAATAACAAGTGGCGGAATACCAATTTGAATAAGAACAATGCGTAAGAAGTCCCAATTAACTCTATCATAGGCTTTCTCTAGATCCATTTTTAGAAGAATAGCTTTCATCTTTCTGGATTTAATAGAATGAAGAAGTTCCTGAGTAATTCCAACCGCATCTAAAATCTGTCTATCCTCTAAAATCCCAAATTGCTCCCTTGTTATGATCTTTGATAGAATAGGCTTCAATCACATAGCAATGATCTTAGACACAATTTTATAAGCCAAATTGCATAATGCAATAGGCCTATAATCCCCAAAACGTTTGGGATCATTGCATTTTGGACTCAATGTGATGAAAGTATCATTAAGAGCTCCAGAAATATAGCCATATTTCCTAGTGAATTCCACCATGTTCAATATTTCTTCTCCCATGATATAAAACAAATAGATGAATAGTTCCATTGTCCATCCATCGGGCCCCGAGCTCTTTTCCTTTGCAAATAATTTCAGAATCTCTTCCACTTCTTCTAAAGTGATCTCCTTAACTAGCTATTGAACATTGTCATTGTCACAAAATCTAGGATATAATTTGGCAACTTCTAGCTGTGAACCTAGATCACACTCATGAGAATCTGTATAAATTTTGCTGAAATATGCTTTGGCCAACTCCTGTAAATTCTACTCTCCTGTCACCAAAAAACCAGAACCATAATCAGTACTCCAGATAGAATTATGGTTTCTTTTGAATGAGGCATATGAGTGAAATAATTTAGTGTTCTTATCACCATGCTCAATCCAAATAACATAGCTTTTGAGCCTCCATTCCTGTTCTTCCCGCGCTAAGAGTTCAGCCTTCTTTGCTTCCAACTTTTTAAGAACCTCGAAAGCTTCCACATCTAAAGGCTCATCAAAGTTTTTGCTATAAATTTGTTGGATCTCATCCTATAATAAGTTAATCTCAAGTTGATCTTTCTTCTTTTGCGCATGAACCCAACTAGAAACTTTATCCTTTAACATCCTTAGCTAAGACCAAAAGTATCCATCGGATTCACATCACTGTCCACCTCCATCCTTAACCAGCAATCCCGAACCATATTACAGAAATCCATCTTAGAGAGCCAAGAACTATTAAACTTAAAAGGATAATGCATTTTACAAACCTCCTCATCCAATTGAAGGAAAATAGGCCAATGGTCTGAAACATTAACCTTGCCTAACCAAGATCTATAAATCACACATGTATCAAGTAAGGTATATTCAACAAGAAACTTATCCAATCTCTTGTGAATACCATCTTCCCCCACATGGCCATTGGTCTAGGTTGGGACAAATACTGCACGGAAAACATCAACCAACATGTATGTCTCCATCATCTCAGAAAAATAATGCGCCATATCATCCAATCTGGAATGATTTCCCCAAACTTCAGAATCTAGCTTGGTAAAATTCAAGTCACCAGTAATGACGAGGTTACTTAAATTTAATAAACCTGAAGATTTTAAAGAATTCCAGAAACTGTCTCTGTCATGGTAGGGCCCATAGCAATTTAAAGCAGATAGCTTTAAATTATTATATTTGCAGTAACCCTCCAGCAAAATCCCCCAATGCATTTTAAAAGCACAAAATGAATAATAATGTGGATCCTAAGCTGTCAATAAACCCCCAGATAGGCCTGTGGAACTGATCCCAGTCAATTCCCAGCTTGGAAAAATACCATAAATCTTAGTTACTGCAATAGTAGCATCACAAATTGTCTCTTGAAGTAGTAAAATACCCGGCCTAGTAGATTGAAGAAGGTTAGATAAATCCCTAAGTCGAACATCCTTACCAACCCCACGGATATTCAAGGAACAGAAAGACATTAAGAAACATCACCATGGGGCATCTCTACTCTAAGATCCCCAACAATATCATAGGATGTAACCACAGAATCTGTCTCCTTAATTCTAGAAGAAATAGGTTGATAGTTCAGCTTCCAAGACTGGTCTAAAACACCCTTATCCCTCCTCCTATTATGCATGATAGTAACATTATGAAATCTAAGGGAATTGACAGACATAATATCTGGATTAGATGAGGGATTTTTTGAAAAAACCAGCAGAGGAGACATAAATGTCTGTCTAGCACCAATTTCATAACCAGAATCTTTAAGAAGGTCGGAATCCTCCCTTAGAAAGACCCCATTAACACCCTCCTTCCCCACTGTAGGGGCCACCTCATAAATAGTATGACCCTCGACCTGAGAGTCCACCACAATAGTAGTATGCACAGAAGGATAGGTCTCCACAGTGTCCCCAACCCTTGAATCTATACCAAATAAATTCCGTTTAATAGACTGATTATCCAAACCCTTCGCCTGAGAAGGGAAAATAAGTGACAAATCAGGTCTCAAAGGGTTCGAAACCGATGCACCAGGAAAACTTAACACCACCTCTCCAATAGAAATATGGTGGTCAAGTTTTTTCTCCATATCAACAATAAAATCCAATTATGCTTTAGATATATCACCATAAGGGGGTTCAGGACTAGATTTTGACTTACCTAGAGAATTCACCAAAGAACCATAGACCAAATTAGGGCTATTTGGTGAGCCAATCTCCTGAGAAGAGACCTTCTCTAGTTTTGATGCCATTCTTACTGGACAATGTGCATGGATATGTCCAGTGCTATGCTAGAAGAAACAACGAAATGGCACTTTGAAATAATCAAGTCGTTGCTTCCACAGAGGAGAGCCCCACACAATATCGACTTCCTCCGGCAGACCCTTACACATTTCAAATTCAACCATAACCTTCACAAACCTCCTATCACTCCCATACAGTGAATTATTGTCCACCCTTATGAATTTTCCAACAAAATTTGTTAAACCCACCTAAATATTGTTCGTCCAGAGTTCTATGGGCAACCCAGGAGTTAACATCTAGAGATGTCTCCGATGCTAAATCTCCAAGATTGGGTCAAATGATAAATTCCATTTATTCAACCACAGGGAACCATCTTTAAATATCCAAGTCTCCTGCAAAATCATATCCACATGTCTCAGTTCAACAAAGATAAAGAGTATCCAACCATTGATAAGTAGGTTAACCCTGGGTAGCGCACCCACAAAAGGTACCCAATCTTTTTTCATCCATTCAACGATTTCATCCTTATTGACGGAGGTATATTCAAAATTCCCAACAATCACTCTGGCAGCGAGCATCTCAATCCTTTCCAAATTTGTATTATGAGAAATACTAAAGCGGTCCAGACCTTCCCTTACCTTAATCGCCTTTAACTTTCTTCTGGAGTGAGATTTCTCCCCTCTGAGCCAATGATGACTCAGAGAATCGGTAATACCCAAATCACGGTGAACCCTAGGCTTCTCCCCCCATCGACCTGTCTTGCCATCCGTTCCCTGACCATATCTCCCCGACTCCAAATAATCTGAAACAAGGGTTTTGTTGCCATGAAAAGATGTTTCCATAATGCAAGATTAGAGATCAAGGACCGTTCCAATCGGACTGTCCACCTGCCAACTGATCAGAGAAAACTCCTGACAAGTGTCTCAAAAGTATCAAAGAAAATGATATGACCAAAACACAGTGGTCCCCCCTACCCACAAAGCGTACAACAAAACCTTTATCTCCACACAAATAAAAATTGAAAAATGGACATAAACGTAACGAGCTCAACCAAAAAATCGACAAGTTCCCACTTTTTTTAGACTTGGTTGGTACTAGGTTGGTCGATAACCACCTTGACTCCAAGTTTGAACGATCACATCATAAAAAATGATCAAAAAACCCTGAAGACTGAAGTAAACATGCATAAAAAATCGCCATAGCACAAACCCTCAAGAAAATTTGGACCATTTCTCGATTTTTGCATGTCATATATATATATATATATATATATATATATATATATATATATATATAATTGTATTTATTTATGTAATTAAATGATAAAGTTTTGTTTTCATTAGCAATTATATATGATATGATAATCTATGTCTATTTATTGAACCAAGCAAGTCATGAAAATTAATATAAATGATCATAATTATTAAATTTCTTAAAAATAGATTCAAGTTATCATGGAAATAGAAAGCCAAAGCCTAGTATTGAATACTTTATACGTCTATTGTAAAAGTTATACTAATTTTTCAATGGAATTATAGTTATATATATATATATATATATATATATATATATATATATATACCACATCCTACAAAGAAAAACAAGAGTGTCAAAATTTTTATATTGACAATTGGCACCACCATTGACACAAACATATCGTAGAATTATCATATTCATAAAATTGGTTTTGGAACAACTAAGATATTAAACACTAAATGCATCAAATATCATGTTAAAGAAAGAACCTCATATAATATGGAAATGAGCCAATATAACTTTATATGTACCCACTATGGCCAAACACAATTTGAGAGCTCAACATGAAGTTTAAGAGCATCTATATCAACTTTTCATAATATATGAAAGAAATAGCACCAAATGGATTCACAACTCTACAACCCACATCTACTTAGCTTGGTGATTGCATACACCAAATATAAGAGTAAGATTTGGAATTTTGGTCTAATGTAGCCCGACATACCTTAAGATTTGGAATTTTGGTCTAAAGAAAAGAGTGACTCAAATTAAGTACAATGATGTCATTTCAAGAGAGTACCAAAATGTCCCATGTATTTGGGAAAATGCAGTAAGAATTTTATTAGTGTTCATGGAATGTGAGGAATTCTCAAGTACCATTTTTCATATCCACCTACAAATTTTAATAATAAATACACTTAAATGCTGACAAATATTTTGTTTTATCTAAACAGAGTAGATGAACTAGTTATAATGTAACTAAATTTCTACTTCCCTTGTCGCTCTGATTCCATACGGGTTATATTGGGATTAATGTTTGGTTGTGATGTGACCAATTTCAAGGCTTCTTTGTGCTACCCAGTGAATGGTGAATCGATTAATCCATAGGATGTTTTCCGTTCATATCTCAGATTCAGCTGCAACACCCTTTTTTTCATTTTTTCCTTGTATTTGTCACTAGTTTAGTTTCCATGGAGTTATAGTAGGATATGAATTTTCCAGGGAATTAATTTAAAGGAAAAAATAAATCCACTTAACACATTTATCTATACCATCTTCTACTATATATTTTAATAGAATATAAACATAAATTTACTTTTATTATAAACCTGTATGAACCGACCTTATGAAAATAGAAATCACAAGAAAACTCTGAAGGTTATCATTTTGGATACAAAGATGTAATCCCAGTAATAGTCAAACTGTATCAGTCATGCATAACAAACAATAAGGTGTCTACAATCTATTGTAAAAGGTAATTTAGTGAACAAGTTACAATGCTTAAGAAAACTTGTATAGAAGGGATTTGCTAGTTGTGTTAAAGCTATGGAGTAAGTGCTTTCTGTAAGGTTATAGTGGCCAACATACATCCTGGCTTGTATAGTTCCTTTAAGTGCCCATTGTTTTCTCTCTCAATATGTTGTTTACTCTGATATGAATATTGTTAATGAATCAATGGAAAGGCCACTCTTACTATCACTCAATATAGTAAACTTCAACCATCCTTGAATTTATTTTATTTTATTCAAGGTTCAAAAAAGAAATATTTGTTCTCTTTGTATTGTCCTTCTCGAACTATGAAATTTGAGATGGGTTGACTATATTTTCATTTGAAAAATTATTGAAGCCACACATATTATTTTGGTGCTAGTCGAGGGATATCTAATCCTATAGGTTATAAACAGGGGAATTGATACAACTTAAATTTAACCAATGAATGACAGTATATAACATTCATCCAAGTGGAGTTCTAGACATTAATTCATATTGCTACAACTGTTATATTTGGGTTGTTGCGGGTTGGATATTCTTTTCACCAAGGAGGGAAACTGTCCCTGGTATGAATATCCACATTTATTTCTAGATAAACACTATGTCAACCTTTTAAAGTGAACTTTGGCAAGTAATTGTTGTTGGTTGTTAGCAATTCTACACCTTTCATAATTGCAAATTAATTGCTAGATATCTAATATTCTCCTCTAGGATATTTACTTAAATATGATCAAAATAGCCCCAAAATGCTAGCAAGTTCACAAATGAATTTAGTAGTAGTATTTCATATATCAATCATAGAATTGTTATAAAATGTTAGGGTAATGATTACTAAGCTTTAACAACTTCACCAATTTAGTATCATTCATGATCCATAAACAAGAGTATTAAAAATGCAAGTTGCTAAAAAGGCCTGAGTAAGAAGAGCAACTTGCAAGATCTTTGTAAAAAAGTCACTAATCTCTTGTTTATATTTTCATCAAGGGACTAAAGATCATGAACCAAGTTATATTTCAAGCCCACCATATAGAGCATTCCAAAGTTCCAAAAATGTAATGGTAAGAGTTATTCCACTGAACCATAAAGTAAGAATAATACCCAACCAAAAATGTCAATCATTTAAATAAACTAACAATGGAATAATACAACAACTTGTAATCCCTTGTCAGCAAATGGAATACATTAAAATCTAAAATATGAAAATCACTTGCAACGATAAAGAAGTATTAAGTCTTTCAATTCGTTGGCACACGGTTTGGATGAGTCAACTACATAGCATCGCGGATGTTGTGAAGGGTCAAAGATGTCGCGAAAGAAGGAAAACAATGTGCAAGTCAACAAGTTTATGTATTTTTGGGTCATTTAGACCGCATTATGTGGGTTTTGGGTCATTTGGACCGCATTATGTGTGTTTTTGGGTCGTTCTTTTTGTAAAGTTTGTTAAAAAGCAGTTAGGTGGTTGCCTAAGTGGACCGCAAATGTAAAGGCACAAGCCTATAAATAGACATACCATTGTAAGTGTTGAGATATCCAGGAATTGATCAATCGAAGAGACAGTTGAGCTCAGATGATTTTGCTTGTTGTTTGTTAATCTGGGAATGCGACGGAAGAACTATATTGTTGTATCTATGGGTTGTTGCGAAGGTTAATATGATATGATTTTGAGTAGAATTACTGTGTCTATTTCTGTTTTTCTGCTATGAATGTGATGTGCGACTTGAATACATGAATGATGCAATGTTTCCTTGTTCCAAATGATGTTTTACTGCTAGATTTGTTGCACATTAATGGTTTATTTGACAATAAGATCTATTGAATGATGATGTGATTCTGTCTAAATGCATAAGTCAAAATGTTAGATATGTTTGTGAATATTGCGATAAGTTGATAAGCGGATGCACAAAGGTACTTCTTCATTCGGTGGAAACATGGTTTCCTCATCTCTCCCTTGAACATCTCGAGTGAGACTTCATCTGCTTCGTAGGTGTTGTTGGACAGGGTAAACCCTGTCTGAGCCGGTGCTCAGGGAGATCGCGGTGGGTTGGATGTCAACAGAGTGAGGAACCCCTGTCGACTGGGTTTGTGTCAACAAATGGTTCCGTTGTAGGGACCATAGCACGAATTGAAGGAAGGACATGTTGTGACATCCAACAAGACCGAAAATTCAAGATTGGTTCGATCAAAAGTTGCGAGAGTTCGCTGAGAAAGAAAATCAGAACCCTAGGTTGACGACGGATTGGTGGCTAGAAAAGTACATACATGACGGTCCACATGAATATTTTTTTTGTGAATTCACGATTATCCTGTATGAATTGTTGGTGCAATTGACCATCCGCAAGGTAAACTTACAAGGCGGTGAGCTGACCTCCTAGACCCCGGAGTTGATCTAGGAGTTGTAGGGGGTAGAAAACAAATCATCGCGGGATATTGAAGTCTGGTTCGACAATATGTTGGAGGGCTATATCAATGAGTTTGCGCTCGATTCGATGAAATCTTACAGCGAAGCTGAAAGGGAATTTTTCAACGGACCGAGAGGCAAGTTCTTGTTGTCGCTGTAGTTGTCCATTAAGATGCTCATCTGTGAAAAGGGAATATTGAAGATAAACCTTGAGTAGAAGAACCCTGGTGGGTGGAGGTTGTGGATACCACGTAGGCAAGGGGGAGGTAAATGAAATGATACAGGGTAGATGGGTGCAAGTTATGACAAGACTGTGAAGAAAGCCGAGGAAGAGAGTGGCCTTACGAGGGGAGGAGCAAGGTTTCGACAAGAGAAGAGACTGAGGACAAGAGAAGGTCCTGCTGTGATCAAAACGCAAAACCGTGAAGGAATACCACATGGGACAAAGCGACCTCATAGTGCTAACAAGGACAACCAGGCTACACCCAGGATAGAGGCAGGACCAACCCCCAATAGTAGCGTACCCACACCTCCTCTCACTATATTACAACTAGTAAGAAATACGACTTCGACATCGCTGTGTTCATCGTGTCAACAAAATTTACTTACTAGCGGATCAACAACTGTAGGAAGGAAGCCCAGGATAGTGGGTGAAGATGTGAAGCTACCGCTGTTCCATAGAAATGGAACTGACAACCCAGAGCAATACTGGTTCTTAGCGAAGCTGTGTGGACTATTAAGCAGATTATGGATGATGAGGCCAAGAAAGGCCAATTAGCGACAACTCTTCAGGGTCATGCACTAGATTGGTTCATGAAATTTGTGCAGGTTCCTGTGGGCATCCCAGAGAAGACATTGGATGAAGTCAGAAAAAAATTAATTGCAGAGTTCAGAAAACTGAAGTCTGAAGCACAATACATTACGAAACTAAAGGATATCAAGCAGTATCCAAATGAAACTATGTGGGACGTTGACCAAAGGTTCAAAACGCTAATGGAAAGAGTCAGCTTTGAGATGAGTGATGTTCAACATAAGGAATGGTTCATTGCGGCGTTACTACCTCATATTCGACTTTCGTTGATGCAACAAAACATTGCGACACCGAGTGAGGCTCTGGAGATTGCGATGCGACTAGAAGCTTTGCCGGTTAGTGAGAATGCAGCCGGCATGTCTCAGATTCAGACTTAGTTGGCCATTCTAACAATTCAGTGGCAAGATCTTAAGAAGGGTAAAGAACACTGCGAAGAGGCATGGTGTACACGGTGTCGTGCAGAAGGGCATACCAAGGATAGTTTCCCAAATTTCCGCAACTATCTGGTATCCGAAGCACCGAATCCATTGAGTAGAGGAGGTATGCCATGGTGCCGCATATGTCAGGTCTATGGGCATCGACATGAGGAGTGTCAATACATGCAGAAGATGGTTACGAAGCCAATGAATTTTTATTCTACATTATGCAAGTCAGTTGGGCATGAAGATAAGAATTCCCGCGGATATGGCCTACTGCAGGAAATAATGTATGACTCATACTATGAGAAGGAAGACCATCGTGCAGTATAGCAGCTGTAGCTGCAGCCACAGGTGGCCCAGCCGCCACCTCAACCTCAGATGCAATTTGTACCACAGTCGCAACCACAACAGCAGTTTGTGCCACAACCGCGATACAATCATAAGCATATGGCTCCGCAGCAGCCACAGTATGTTTAGCTAGTGCAATATGTCCAGCTAGGACAGTGTGCTCAGCTACAACCAAATCCCTTGTAGCAACAATTTAATCAATTGCAATATCAGCAGCAAGGAGGATTCCGCGGTGGATTCCACGGAGGACGCAGTGGAGGCTTCGATCGAGGAGGAGGACAAGGTCGTGGACCTGTCTAATTTTATAATTGTGGAGTATTGGGACACTATCAGAGAGATTTCCCACAGTTGCAAACACAGTGTACGTATTGTTTTGGTATTGATCACACGGTTGAGAATTGTCCACAACTGATCGCGAGATGGCAGGCAGGAATTGTTCCGCAATTGCAAAATCAACAACCAGTGCAAAATCAAAACCAGCCATAGAACCAAAATCAACGTCCGAATCAGAATGCAAATAAGAACATGAATCACCCCATGAACCAACCGCTAAACCAGAATTAGGGATAAACTGTCGCGACAATTTTCGCAGAGCTGAGGATGCAAGATGATGCTGTTGCTATTATCACTCGCAGAGGTGAGACGATAGAGAAGATGGTCCGCATCCTCTGATCCAACTGGCTGGGAAAAAGAAAGTGCAATTTGATATTGATGCCAAGCGAGATACATTCTTTGAGGTGTTGATGTATATGTAACTTCGGAATGTATTTCATCTGTGTATTTTATATATATTTATTGTACCCTTATAAGAGATGTGTTATTCCTCTATAAGGAAGTGTCGTCATGTGGATTGACAAGTATCGCAAGTGTATGTACTTGCCGATGGGTTATTAGACCACCATGTGTGGGGTTGGCCCTGAAATATATATATTATAATGTGGATGTACCTAGCTAGACAAGTCTGTTAAGATTTAATATTCTAAGACAGAAAATAGCAGCATTACATTCCATTTCTCAATAATAGCATATACAGGATCACTGAAGAAACAACAAGCACAGCATAAACACAAGAGACAGAGATTTATCCTGGGAAACCCTCATGGGGTAGAAAACCCAGTAAGCTTCCTCAATATAGATGACCAGCAATATACAAAGATGAAACCCTGAGACATGATCTCCTCCTCCACAATAGCAGACCTCTCCTCCACAAGTGCGCCTCCCTTGAATGAGTGAGTGTATCAAATGAGGAACATACCTCCTCTATTTATACACTACACTGACATGTATTTTACACAAGTACACGTAGGATCGTATTTAACCATTGGTCAAATACCCCACTACAACTAACTGGGCCGACCCCTCTAGGGTGGTCTAATAACCCTTTGACCCACATAACACATACAGGGCCGACCCCCAATAGGGAAGTCTAATAACCCAAGTTACCACATTCCGACGGAGGAATAAACATCTCCGGATATACAATAAGATCTTTACGGAGGAATGAAACATCTCCGGAATAATAAAGTACAAATATAATATTCTTTGAAGTTACAATATCTCAACACTCCCCCTTAACGAGAAGGATATTATAACAGCATCTGCATGAGCAAGGAGTCATCAACATCATACATGATACATCTATAAATCACTGGAAGCTTTCTCAACATCATCAGTAACTCAAGCAGTTACTGGAACATCTTCAATACTGGAACATCAACATCTTCAGTACTGAGTCTTTATCTTCTGCAGCACTCAAACAGCTACAGCAACATCAATATCTGAATCCTCATGATTGTCGGCATCTTCATCACACGATCATCAGCATCGTCATCACACAATCATCAACATCGTCATCACACGATCATCAGCATCGTCATCACACGATCATCAGCATCGTCATCACACGATCATCAGCATCATCATCACACAATCATCAGCATAGTCATCATACGATCATCAGCATCATCATCACACGATCATCAGCATCGTCATCACATGATCAGCAACATCGTCATCACACGATCAGCAGCATCGTCATCACACGATCAGCAGCATCGTCATCACACGATCAGCAGCATCGTCATCACACGATCAGCAGCATCGTCATCACACGATCATATTTACAGGATGATCAATCCTGCTCTCTTTAGGACATGAGTCCATGGATGATGCAATCTAGATCAAGTTCCAGGATGATCAATCCTTATCACAACTACAGAGCCAGCCCTGTTTCATGCTGGATGTATCACAACTACAGAGCCAGCCCTGTTTCATGCTGGATGTATCACAACTACAGAGCCAGCCCTATTTCATGCTGGATGTATCACAACTACAGATCCAGCCCTGTTTCATGCTGGATGTATCACAACTACAGAGCCAGCCCTGTTTCATGCTGGATGTATCACAACTACAGAGCCAGCCCTGTTTCATGCTGGATGTATTACAACTACAGAGCCAGCCCTGTTTCATGCTGGATGTATCACAACTACAGAGCCAGCCCTGTTTCATGTTGGATGTATCACAACTACAGAGCCAGCCCTGTTTCATGCTGGATGTATCACAACTACAGAGCCAACCCTGTTTCATGCTGGATGTATTACAACTACAGAGCCAACCCTGTTTCATGCTGGATGTATCACAACTACAGAGCCAGCCCTGTTTCATGCTGGATGTAACCTAGAGTAATTCTAGGATTTGTCACGTACATTTTGAACCGAGGTCCAGGGACGATTCAGTCCTGTCGTTCAGTTATCGGAGACCTCATGTCTACGGCTCTTCTTTAGGACTGAAGTCCGGGAATGATCCAATCCCCTCACATGTTCATCAAGAACTTCATTATCGAAGACATACGTCTACGGCTCTTCTTTCGGACTGAAGTCCAGGAATGATCCAATCCCTTCACATGTTCACCAAGAACTTCATTATCGAAGACATACGTCTACGACTCTTCTTTCGGACTGAAGTCCAGGAATGATCCAATCCCTTCACATGTTCACCAAGAACTTCATTATCGAAGACATACGTCTACGGCTCTTCTTTCGGACTGAAGTCCAGGAATGATCCAATCCCTTCACATGTTTACCAAAACAGAACATGTATCCTCATCATCAAAACATGTATAACCACAACATGTATCATCATCATCAAAACATGTATAACCACAACATGTATCATCATCATCACAACATGTATAACCACAACATGTATCATCATCATCAAAACATGTATAACCACAACATGTATCATCATCATCAAAACATGTATAACCACAACATGTATCATCATCATCAAAACATGTATAACCACAACATGTATCATCATCATTAAAACATGTATAACTACAACATGTATCATCATCATCAAAACATGTATACATCTATCATCAAAAGCATGTATACATCTATCATCAAAAGTATGTATACATCTATCATCAAAACCATGTATACATCTATCATCAAAACCATGTATACATCTATCATCAAAAGTATGTATACATCTATCATCAAAAGCATGTATACATCTAACCATCAGAAGTATCTAGCATTTATACATCTATCATCAAAAGCATGTATACATCTAACCATCAGAAGTATCTAGCATGTATACATCTATCATCAAAAGCATGTATACATCTAACCATCAGAATAAAGAATATAAGAGTCCTAAATCTAAATAATTCTAGGTGAATAAGAGCAGTAAATAGATAACCTCATCATTGATGAGATAGACTTGTTACCGGAAACTGTGCTACTCCCCCTTTCGAGGAGGGTCCTTCTGAACTACACTAACCTTGTCTCGGAAGTGTTCAAACTTTACTCGAGACAGAGGTTTAGTCAAGATATCAGCAATCTGATCCTCAGTGCTTATATAGACAAGCTTGATAGCTCCTCTTTGCACCATATCTCGTATATAGAAGTACCGGATCTCTATGTGTTTTGACTTATCATGGAACACAGGATTTTCAGTCATCTCAATGCAGCTGTGATTGTCACACATAATCACAGTGGGATCCATTTCTAAGTCAAACACTCCATATAAAAGCTTCTGAAGCCAAACTGATTCATAGCTGGCAGAGCAGACAGCCATATATTCTGCTTCAGCAGTACTGAGAGCCACACTAGATTGTTTCTTGCTGAACCATGAGATCATGGCAGATTCAAGACTATAACATCTACCTGATGTACTCTTTCTGTCTGAGACACTTCCTGCCCAATCAGAATCTGAGTAACCATGTAAACGGAGTTCATGACCTCCAAGATTATATAGACCAAAATCTAAAGTACCTTTTAGGTACCTCACTACATGCTTTGTAGCCATTAAGTGAACCTTTCTAGGTTCTACTAGATACTGACTTACGGTATTTACAACAAAGCATATATCTGGCCTAGTATTTGTTAAATACATCATTGGCCCAATGATTTGTCTATATAGGGTTAGGTCCACTAAATCCGATGAGTCATTAACTAATAACTTCAAGTTGGAGTCCATGGGAGTGGCCATGGCTTTACACTCCAACAAATCAAATCTTTTCAGCATACTTACCTCGATTTAAAAGATTCCTTTTGGATCATGCCATACTTCTAGACCTAAGAAGTAGTGCATTAATCTGAGATCTTTCATTTTTATTTCTGCAGCCATTTTCATGATCTGTTTCTCATTCCTTGTCAGAAAGAGATCATCGTCACATAATAATGGTATGATAGGTTCATCATCCACAACCTTTAGGTAAAGGTTAGGATCAGCTTTACTTTTGGTAAAGCCCAAGCTTTGTCATGAAGCTATCAATTGTCCATTATTCACACTCTGCATTGAGTGATCTTCTGCATATCTATCTGTGCCATCTCTCGTCAGATGGGTCTACTAATATGAGCCTCAAAGTCATTCGAACTCTATGGTGAGTTCCTTCTTGCATCCATGTCATATGTGTATAGAAGCCATATTCAACCTTGTAGCAAGGGTTGAGATCCACATCACCCATGATGATCATTAAGCTCATCAATTGACTACCGATCCTGGGAACCCATACAGAACCTGATTACATTATTAAGAGAATGGTCAAAACATCTCATCATGATTCTCTTCCTCTTTCTAAGAGAATCTCTTAACCATAAGCTTTCTATAGTGTGTTTGATTTGTAAATCCTTTTGTTGAACATCCATCGCTTGTTCATCATTCATCATGATTTTTCCTACAAATCAAAATTAGGTACATGATTAGTAATACTTCATAATCATCAAATCATATTGACATGATAACCTATTATGCATACAGATATCATTTACATAGTTATGCAACTATCTTGACCAATACTTTGGCACAACACTTTCCCATATCCTGTATGCATACAGTGGCTATCTAGATGCCTTCCATCTTTACCAGAACATACTATCGAGAGTGTGCACAGCTCTCGGCATGTCAGCAAAGAGGTTTCATTCTAGACAAGCAACAATGGAATGTTTGTCCAACTTGTCAATCATATGCACATTAGTAGTATACTGTTCAATGCTCTATGAATGTTTACACTCAGCATTATATATTATGGGAATACAAATATGCATACAACCTATTATAGGCAATATTATTACTATTTCAAATAACAACTCAAATACTTATCTTTTATGTTTGTGTGGTTTCCTCCCGCTTGATCTTCTGTATGTCTTTTGAACTTCTATTCATTCTGTACCACTGTGCATGCTCAAGAGTCATCCTCATGATCTCATACACAAACATATAATCATTAGTATATTCTAAATGCTATCAAAACATTATAGTACTAAATAATCTTGAAAATTTATAGTCATGATTATAGTTAATAAACATCAGTATTCAAGATTTCAGGGAAGTCTTCTTTTACTCATGCATATCATCAATCAAGATAAAAGATATAATATGCATAATCCCTTGATTACTAACTTTATGAATACGCATAACCAATCATTCCAAGTATACTTATATAGGGGATCCTAACACAAGGTAAGATTCATGGGAAACATACCTGGATTAGTATACCTACTTGGTTATGTACAACATACCTAAACAATCTCTTCAATGATTTAGAGATCCTGAGCTAGAACCTGCATGTCTCATAGGTTAAGCATAATATAACAAAGTCATACATACCTCATAAGTAGAAAAAAGATTGTGGATGAGTCTTTGTCTTCATGTTTTCATGGTCATGGAACCTGATTTGTCTTTTGTGATGTACCTGTATCTTGTTAGCGGACAACATCAACCTCACACAACATCATAATGCATTAGTACAATCATAAGTGTCAACACCCTAACCAATGAATATCTTCTATCATGCATTCATAATTTTGTTAAGGTGATACAACAAATCTAAAATCAAGATTGTACTAACCGTAATAACATGAAGACAAACATACCATAAACTTAATCATGAACAAATATCAAAACATACCTCGATGAGTCATACCTGTCGAGATCGCTTGTAATCTCCTTATGTAAAGCCTTAGCCTCATCTCCCTCTGAAATAGGAACTCCTTCACTTATGCAGGTGACCAATCCATCTTCTTCTAGGATTAACCCTATCCACTTGATTTGCAAGAACTGGACCTGGAGTTGGATATGGGTTTGTCAGAGAAACCCCAAAAATTCAAACTTTGAATTTCAAACTTCCGAAAGGATAGAAATATGCGCCTTGATGAGCTGATCAAACTGATATATTTAGAATTTGAAAACTGCAAAGTTTCACTCCTCAATTTTGCCTTTGAAACTTCCGGATTCCCTGGACGTGACCCTGAACTGGGGTTTGATGAATCCCACTCTTCTTCCCAATCAAAATGTTTGATCCAAAGCTCTAAGCTTCTATTTTTCTGAGGAGCTTCCAGCCATGGTCACAGATTTCAAAAATTCCCATTTTTACAGAAGCCCTAATTTTCCACTTTTTCTGATCAAAGTCCCGAACTAGGGTCTAATCAAACTCGGCCTTCTGCCCAACCAAAAATTCTGATCTTGGTCTCTAAATTTCTATTTTGATGAGTAGTATCCAGCCGTGGTCTCCGATTACAAAAGTTCCAACTTTCTCCAAAGCCCTAAATTCCGGAAGCCATGAATGAAGGTACCAAAAAATAATTCTGTTTTGACAGAAATATGTACCTGATTGTTTCTGGTGTAACTCTGAAATTTTTGATCCACAGGGTCTGAAAAAGTTTCCTAAGATAGCCTGACCTGTTATCTTTCCATCCTGACAGGTCTGACCTCAATTGGATTCTCTGAGAGAGAGTTATGCCAAATGTCGCAACGTGACCTGTTTTGGGATAAAACAGGAGAGCGAACTTGTACGGCGTTCCACGTGTCACTGTTTTAACTTCGGCCTCTAAAAAAGTTTCCTGAGATAGCTTGGCCTGTTACCTTTCCATCCTGGCAGGTCTGACCTCAATTGGACTCTCTGAGAGAGATTTATGCCAAATGTCGCAACGTGACCTGTTTATGGGATAATACAGGAGAGCGCACTTGTACGGAGTGCCACGTGTCACTGGTTCAACTTCGGCCTCTGAAAAAGTTTTCTGAGATAGTACAGACTGTGTAATACCTGTCACTTTTTACTAAATTTCATTTGGAGCTTCCTATCCCAAGATATGACCTTTTTCCCAAGGTCACCTGATTTTGACTCAGATCTGGAAGAGGCAGAAACCCTATATTGTACAGATCATAAATCACAAAGTACAACGAATTAGAGGTTGTCCTTTGGACACAAGGTACCTGGAGATTTAATATTCGTCTTGTAACAATTTCAGATCCAAAAACTTCGCCAAAACGGATTTATAGCGAAAGTGCTACGATGACTGGTTTTTGCTATATAAAACCCTAGCCTTCAAATTGTCGTAAGTAAAGCAAGTGTCGTTAGTGCAATACCTTGTCTTCCTTCAGGTTAGCTCTGATACCATGTTAAGATTTAATATTCTAAGACAGAAAATAGCAGCATTACATTCCATTTCTCAATAATAGCATATACAGTATCACTGAAGAAACAACAAGCACAGCATAAACACAAGAGACAGAGATTTATCCTGGGAAATCCTCATGGGGTAGAAAACCCAGTAAGCTTCCTCAATATAGATGACCAGCAATATACAAAGATGAAACCCTGAGACATGATCTCCTCCTCCACAATAGCAGACCTCTCCTCCACAAGTGCGCCTCCCTTGAATGAGTGAGTGTATCAAATGAGGAACATACCTCCTCTATTTATACACTACACTGACATGTATTTTACACAAGTACACGTAGGCTCGTATTTAACCATTGGTCAAATACGAGCCTACGTGTACTTGTGTAAAATACATGTCAGTGTAGTGTATAAATAGAGGAGGTATGCTCCTCATTTGATACACTCACTCATTCAAGGGAGGTGCACTTGTGGAGGAGAGGTCTGCTATTGTGGAGGAGGAGATCATGTCTCAGGGTTTCATCTTTGTATATTGCTGGTCATCTATATTGAGGAAGCTTACTGGGTTTTCTACCCCATGAGGGTTTCCCAGGATAAATCTCTGTCTCTTGTGTTTATGCTGTGCTTGTTGTTTCTTCAGTGATCCTGTATATGCTATTATTGAGAAATGGAATGTAATGCTGCTATTTTCTGTCTTAGAATATTAAATCTTAAAGTCGGCCCCATAAGGTCACTGGGCAAACAGATTAGTATAAATAGAGATCAGGTGATCTCTATTTTAGATCATTCGGAAAAGTACATCTCTCTCACTCAGAAAGTGGCACACTAGTGAGAAGGAGGATCATCTGCTACTAGGAGACTATCTTAGTGTATTTTGCTTGTACTTTGGTTGAGCCATTTCTCTCTCTATCTCTGAGGAAGTTGTGGGGTTTTTCACCTTAGGGTTTTCCCCACGGAAACTCTGTGTATCTTGTCTCTTATGCTTTTGATTCTTGTGATGATTGTCATACATATTGTGATTGTCATGCATTGATATACTGTATATGTTATTCTCTCAGTAAAGATCCTAGAGTATTGTGAATTCATGCTCAAAATTAACATGGTATCAGAGCTAACCTGAGAAGAAGACATTTTGCAGTGACGGAAACTTGAGTTTCTTGTTTATTGGGTTTCTCTCCACAGATTTTGGAAAAGCAGTATAGTAGATTGACTCTCCCTAGTGAACCCGGGAGGAAAAAAAGGCAAATCTGAAGGGTAAAACTTTGTTGATCTCAAATTTTGAATGCAACAGGCTGATCAGCTCATCAAGGCGCATCTTTCTATCCTCTCAGAAATTTAAAATTCACATTTTGAATTTTTAGGGTTTTTCTGACAAACCCTAATCCGGGACAAAATCCAGTTTTCAGCATTTCAAGTGGTAAGACCTAAATATTTTCTATTTCCATTTGAAGTACTCTTTAAAATTTCTCACCACACCAAGCTTGAGGATAAGCTTGAAGGGGCTGATAACTTCCGAGCTTGGAAGTATAGGATTGGGTTAATCCTAGAAGAGAATGAGTTGGACTCATATATAAAAGAAGACATCCCTATCCCAGAGGATGAAGAGGCTAAATTATTGCATAAGAAGAACTTGGTCAAGGCAAAGAGAATCATTTCTGATTCTATCAAAGACCATCTCATACCCCATGTGTCTTCTCTAAGGACACCCAAAGAGATGTTTGACTCTTTGACCAAGTTATTTGAAGGGAAGAACATAAATCGGAAGATGACCCTACGGAACCAATTGAAAGGAGTAAAGTTTCAGAATGGAGAAACCATTCAATCTTATTTTTCAAGAGTCTCCCAGATCAAGGAACAACTAGAAGCAGTGGATGAAATGGTAGAGAATGGTGAAGTTGTCATGACCACTTTGAATGGCATACCTAGGTCATGGGACTCCTTCATTCAAGGAATCTGTGCAAGAAAGAAGTTGATTTCCTTCAGTAGACTACGGGAAGAATGCTCACAAGAAGAAGCAAGGCTTGTGGCACGAGAAGAAAAGACAGGGAATGAAGATCAAGCTCTCACAGCTCACACCAAGAAAGGGAAGTCCAAGAGAGAGCCATCTCACTCCAAGAAATCTTCACATCACTTCAAAGAAAGAAGAATATGCTTCACTTGTAATGAGAAATGACATATTTCCATAAATTGTCCCAAGAACAAGAAGGACAACAAAAACTCCAACAAGAAGAATAAGGGCAGCAAAAGAAGGTTTCATGCTCATGCTGCCGAGGATGATGAACCACCGAAGAAGAAGGCTAGGGCAGAAAGTGATGATAACTCATCAAGTGAAGAAGAGTATGTCCTGATCTCTGCTCTCACAGGTACCATCTCCGATGGTTGTAATGATTGGTTGATTGATAGTGGGGCTTCCAAACACATGACTGGGTTTAAGGAATATTTTGTGAATCTATCTGAACATGAATCACCCCATAAGGTGAAACTTGGGGATGATTATCAATACCCAATCAAAGGAAGCGGTGAAGCCTCCTACAACCTAGATTCTGGAAAATCTTTGAAGATGAAAGAAGTTCTTTATGTACCTGGGCTCAAGAAGAACTTACTCTCCATCTCTGCATTGGATACAAAAGGTACGAGGGTTGCATTTATGGATGGCCAAGTCCTAATGTGGCCAAAGGGAAAGAACATAGATGATGCAGTAGTGATTGGAGAGCAAGAGGGAGGTTTGTATAAATTGAAGAGACAACCTGAACATGCCATGGTACATGAATCCATGGATCCAAGTGAAATTTGGCATAGAAGACTTGCTCATATGCACTATAGGGCACTTCCAATTGCAAGCAAGGCTGTAGAGGGTCTTCCTGAAATCAATACCAAACATGAAGGTGTTTGCAAAGGATGTGCAAAAGGTAAGAACATTAAGAAGGCTTTCCCAAGCAGTGAAAGAAAGGAAAAAGACATCCTGGAAATCATCCACTCAGATGTATGTGGTCCTATGTCATCCAGTTCTCTAAGTGGGTATGTTTACTATGTCTCATTTATTGATGACTTCTACAGGAAGACTTGGGTATACTTCTTGAAGAACAAAGATGAGGTGTTTGATAAGTTTAAGGAATTCAAAACCTTGATGGAGAATCAAACTGATAAGAAGATCAAAACATTCAGTTCCGACAATGGTGGAGAATTCACCTCAAGTGACTTCAAGAAGATTTGCAGTGATTCAGGGATTAAGAGGGAGTTGACTGCTCCTTACAATCCACAACAGAATGGAGTTGCAGAAAGGAAGAACATAACAATCATGGAAGCAGCAAGAGCAATGCTCCATGACCAGGATCTACCTATGCATCTATGGGCAGAAGCAGCTAGAACAGCTATATATGTGCAGAACAGAACACCCCACAAGATATTGGACAACAAGACACTAGAAGAGGTCTTTTCTGGTAAGAAACCTGAAGTTAGCCATCTTAGAATATTTGGTTGTCGAGTATTCACTCATGTCCCAAAGGAAAAGAGGACCAAACTAGATCCTTCAGGAAAGAAGGGCATCTTTGTGGTTACAGTGAAAGCTCGAAGGCTTACAGAATATACTTTCCAGGGTTCAAGAAGATTGATGTCAGCAGGGATGTGACATTTGATGAAAACTCAGCATTCATCAAATCAAGGAAGGCACCGATCGAGGTTTATGAAGAACCTAAGGAAACTAGATTTCAAGACACTACCATGACTGAAGCAGTTCCAGAAGTTGTTCGTGAGTTTGAAGATCCGCAAGAACCTGTAGATCCACCCCATGAGGATAACTCTCACAAGAGGAAACCTGCATGGGCTAGAGAGCTCATTCAATATGCAGAAAGATTTATCATTCCAGAAGAGGAACACAGAGCAAAGAAGAGAACCAGATCACATACCAGCTATGTTGCTTTACTCTGTGACATTATGAACAAAGAGCCTTCCAGTTATGAAGAAGCAGCGGAAAAGAAAGAATGGAAGGATGCCATGGTTGAGGAATATCAATCAATAATGAAGAATGACGTTTGGGATGTTGTCCCAAGACCTAAAGAGAAGTCTGTTGTGACTTCCAAATGGATTTACAAAATCAAGCATGCTGCAGATGGAAGTGTGGAGAAATACAAGGCAAGATTCATAGCTCGTGGCTTCTCTCAGAAAGAGGGAATAGATTATGAAGAAACTTTTGCACCTGTATCCAGGTATACTTCCATCAGAACAGTACTTGCCTTGGTTGCTGCGATGAAATGGAAAATACACCAGATGGATGTCAAGACTGCTTTCTTGAATGGTGTAGTTGAAGAGGAAGTATATGTGGAGCAGCAACTCGGTTTCGAAATACATGACAGGGAGTCATATGTGTGCAGATTAAAGAAAGCCTTGTATGGCTTGAAACAAGCTCCCAGAACCTATTATGGTAGGATGGTTAGTTTCCTATCTAGTTTGGGCTTTACCAAGAGTAAAGCGGATTCCAACCTTTACTACAAGGTTGAAGAAGGGAATCCTGTGGTTCTACTCCTGTATGTCCATGACTTATTTGTAACAGGAGATGACAGATTGATTGCAGATACTAAGAGGAAGCTTGATGCTGAGTTCGATATGAAAGATTTGGGAATGAAGCATTATTTCCTAGGTATGGAGGTGTGGCAGAGTGCAGGTGGGATCTTCCTTGGTCAAGGGAAGTACACAGTAGATATCCTGAAGAGATTCGAGATGATGGATTGCAAGGCCATGGCCACACCTATGGCATCGAATCTGAAGCTTCTATGCGATGCTTCATCTGAGCTGGTTGATGTCTCTATGTATCATCAGATGATTGGGTCCTTGATGTACCTGACGAACACGAGACCGGATATTTTCTTTGCTGTGAACACATTGAGCCAGTTCCTGACGGATCCAAGGAGTGTTCACCTGGTTGCTGTAAAGCATGTTCTAAGGTACCTAAAGGGTACAGTGGATTATGGGCTCAAGTATGAAGCGAATAAAATGTTTAACCTGCAAGGTTATGTTGATTCAGATTGGGCTGGCAGTGCTGCAGATAGGAAGAGCACATCTGGGTGCTGCTTCAGTATGGGATCAAGTATGATCTCTTGGTTTAGCAGGAAGCAGTCCTACGTAGCACTGAGTACAGCTGAGGCAGAGTATGTTGCAGCCTGTTCAGCTAGTTGTGAGGCAGTATGGCTACGGAAGCTACTGTCTGAGTTATTTGATCTCCCGTTGGATGCTACTAGTATCTTCTGCGATAACCAGAGTTGTGTGAAGCTGTCTGAGAACCCAGTGTTTCATGACAGGTCGAAACACATAGAGATAAAATATCACTATATCAGGGATATGGTGCAGAGAGGAGCTGTGAAGCTCCTATATGTTGCGACGGATGAGCAGATTGCAGATGTGCTGACGAAGCCACTAGCCAGGGTGAAGTTCGAGTACTTCAAGGAGAGGCTTGGTGTTCTTCAGATCGAGGAAACTTCGAGGAAGAAGTGATGGACACATTTGCTGAAGCCATTCCAAGCATGTTGGAAGGAGGATCCTTCACATAGCTGTGGATGTAAGTGTTGGATGATGAGCATAAGGATGATGTTCTAGTTTCTGCTTTGTATGATCAGTTGGATCATTTATATGTATGTACGCATCATGTTGGATGCTGGATATGATCGGTTGGATCATTTGTATGTATTTTTTATATGCATCATGTTGGATGCTTGGATCATGTATGTCGATATGTATCAGGTATGATCAGGTAGATCATGTTTGTTGATGGATACATTGTGTGGATCATGTATCTATGTATCAGGTGAATACACTGTGTATGATGATATGTATCAGGTAGATACTTGGTATGCATCAGCTAGATGCATTGTATGATCAAGATGATCATGGATGATGAGCTTCTCCAGATGACATGCAGCAGGATGTTGCAGTGATGATGATTAGGATGATCATGTGTACATCAGGATGATGTATGGTGAGTATCAGATGATACTTTGTGGCCGTGGATCAGGTTGTGCAGATGAGCATGTCTGGGAGATCCTATAGGTCGTAGTTGCGTACCCATAACATCCTGGGATGCTCTTTCGAGACATTGCTCTGGGAGGACATGTAATTTGTGCCCTGGGAGATCTTCAGGTCGAAGTTGTGTACCCATAACATCCTGAGATGCTCTTGCGAGGCTTTGTCCTATGGCATGTAATTTGCTCCTGGGAGATCTGGACAAGATGAAAAAGGCCTCAGATGCTTTAGCCAGGTTTTTCCATGACCACATGTAATTTGCTCCTGGGAGATCTGGACAGGATGAAAAAGGCCTCAGATGCTTCAGCCAGGTTTTGTGGTGGACCACATGTAATGTGATCTTGGGAGATCTGACAGGTAGAGCTGTGTGCTCGTAACAGCCTGGTATGCTTCAGCCAGGTTTTGTGGTGAGATCACATGTAATGTGTTCCTGGGAGATCCGACAGGTAGAGCTGTGTGCTCGTAACAGCCTGGGATGCTTCAGCCAGGTTTTGTGATGGGTCACATGTAATGTGCTCCTGGAAGATCCTACATGTAGAGCTGTGTGCTCGTAATAGCCTAGGATGCTGCAGCCAGGTTTTGTGACGCACGTAATAAGTCCTGAGAATTCCACAGTATGGATAGTAATGATGAAGACCTACAGGTGGTGGGCCTACATCCAATATGAAAAAGGACTGGCTCTGTAGAACTTCCTATGATGAGTAGAGTCAGAGATTGGTTGAGATAGCAGTAGTAGTGACGAAGACGATGACGATGCATCAATGACGATGATCCCGAGAAGAAGACTTGTCTAGCATATCTGTGTCGAGAAATACCTTCCTAGTTAAGAGGGAGTGTTGATGTATATGTAACTTCGGAATGTATTTCATCTGTGTATTTTATATATATTTATTGTACCCTTATAAGAGATGTGTTATTCCTCTATAAGGAAGTGTCGTCATGTGGATTGACAAGTGTCGCAAGTGTATGTACTTTCCGATGGTTATTAGACCACCATGTGTGGGGTCGGCCCTGAAATATATATATTATAATGTGGATGTACCTAGCTAGACAAGTCGGCCCCATAAGGTCACTGGGCAAATAGATTAGTATAAATAGAGATCAGGTGATCTCTATTTTAGATCATTCAGAAAAGTACATATCTCTCACTTAGAAAGTGGCGCACTAGTGAGAAGGAGGATCATCTGCTACTAGGAGACTATCTCAGTGTATTTTGGTTGCACTTTGGTTAAGCCATTGCTCTCTATCTCTGAGGAAGTTGTGGGGTTTTTCACCTTAGGGTTTTCCCCACGGAAACTCTGTGTCTCTTGTCTCTTATGCTTTTGATTCTTGTGATGATTGTCATACTTATTGTGATTGTCATGCATTGATATACTGTATATGTTATTCTCTCAGTAAAGATCCTAGAGTATTGTGAATTAATGCTCAAAATTAACATGAAGCATGTCATGTGATGGGAACAAATCATAATAAGACAATTATTTGCGACCTGCCCCCTGTTTTTTATTCAACTTCAGAAGCAGGCCCATTACGGCATTATGGTACTTTACAAAAATTCTTTGAAATTTGTTTATCGCTGGCACGCGATCTCGATGCTCTTGTCAAGATTGAAAGTCTATTGCATCGCCTGCCCAAGGGACGAAAAGAGTCCATGGTGAACTCTTTACAGCGAAAGAAGACAGGAAAAGAGATGCGCATGAATGTCCAGATTGGCGACTACGACGTCGATTCAGTTATTCTGGATCTAGGCTCAGATGTAAATATTCTAACAAAGTAGGCATGGCAGAAAATGGGGATTCCAATGATGAGTTGGTTTTCTGTGCAGTTGGGATTGGCTAATTAGGCCAAGGTAACACCAATTGGGAGAGTTTAGCGCCTTGTTGTAGATATTGAGGGGATGAAGACATACACTTATTTCGATGTTATCAAAGTTGTCAACGGGGGAAGCTCCTATATCGCGTTGCTAGGGATCGGATGGGCCAATGACAGTATGGCCGTAATTAATTTCAAGAAGTGGGTGATGACTTTTGAAAATCAAGACCTCAGAGTTATAGCTCCATTGGATACGACGGAAGGGTGTAGGTATGTTGAACCTATCAAGGATGAAGTTGGAAGAGGATGGGATCACACATATAACATTTCAAAAGATTACATCCATATGACTACCGATGGTGAACTCGGCTGGTGCATCTTTAGCTCCGTGTCTTCCGATTCTGATGATGCATTAGAGAACTGGAAGAATCGCCTACCTAGGGTGTCGTTCAGGAAGTGTGGTTTGATAATGCAGTTGTTGTGCCGCATTGCTACTGAAACTGTTGAATTGCCAGTATATGAAGGACTTCCCAGGTTGTCTGAATTTTTAGTCACATTTGAAGACAAGGTGTCAGAGCCACAACGATTCTTCGCATTGGAGGAGGTGCTGAAGGCTACTCCAGCACATTGGTGGGTGACCCATAAAAAGTCGATTACTGGGTGGTCGTAGTGTCGAAGGATGATGATGGTTCACTTCGGCGACATGGAAGTATACCACATCGGAAGTTATGATGGGAGGAATGATCATGGCATTCATATGATGGAATGTCAGACTTTGTGGGCCTCACGACCAAAGGATGAATGGGTCCATGCCTTCGTCCATACTTTGGATGAAATGTCGCGATCTTGGTATGCCTCGGCTGAGTTGCATGGGGAGATTACCACCTTGTTAGAGCTGACGGTTTGCTTCACTCATACCTTCTGTTTCGCAGATGCTAATCTAGATGTTCACAATGCCCTACAGCTCATCCGCGATGTCATTCTAAAGGTCGTTCCAGTCACCTACCCTGTGGATCCACATATATAGTGTCAGATGCAGTCAATGATGGAATGCTATAATATTACTGGAGGGCCAAAGGATGGTGATGACCCGTGGAATATAAACATTTCGGAATTAGAAGGGAGTCGGGATGTCGTAGCACGTGACACACCAATCAATCCGATTAGTCAACCGTTGAAGCTAAGGAAGGTCAACATTGGGACGGAGGAGAACCCAAAGTTTGCGAATTGGGGACTACTGGGATGAAGAAATGATGGTGAAGGTCACAGACCTGTTGCATGATTTCCAATATTTTTTCCCTACAAAGTTTTCTGAGATGAAGGGAATATTGGGGGATCTAGGGGAAATGAAGATTCTGTTGAAGCCAGACGTGAAACAAATAAGGAAGCAACCGTATCAACTGAATCTGTGACATAAGGAAAGGGTCAAAGTTGAACTTGAATGCATGTTGGATGCTGGAATCATTGAACCAGTCGAAGAATCGGAATGGATTAGTCCCATGGTGGTGCAAGACAAGACAGGTGAGGTACAGATTTGTGTCGATCTGAGGAAGTTGAATGATGGGTGTATGCATGATCCTTTTCCGACACCATTCACTGATGAGGTGCTGGAAGGAGTGAGTAGTCAAGAGATGTATTCTTTCACGGATGGGTTCTCTAGTTATCACCAGATCAGGATCGCGAAAGAGGATCTCCACATGATGACATTTGTGACTGAATGGGGTTGTTTCTAGTACACAGTGATGTCGTTTGGGCTTAAGAACGCACCCGATGTTAGAAAAATAGGATTGCAAAGCAATAACAATAAACAGAAATGAAAATATAATCACATAAACACATTACAAGAGAGACACCAATATATCGTGGTTCACCCAAGATGGGCTAAATGCACACTGAAATTACTAGTCCTTATTATTATACCGTCCAGCAAAGTGAAGGGATACAACTTGCAGCACAGCCGCTGCACTTCCTCTTCATTGTCTCCCAGTCTCTCTTCACGATCTCAAAGGTATTTACAATGCATAATACCTAATACATCAACCCTAGCCGTATTACAATGTCTTTATTTTATAAGGGAAATACAATGGGAAAATACCACGGGATACCCAAAACCATGGGCCCGAAAACAATTGGCGAAAAAGCCCAAAAGTTTTCCTCGGGGGCATTGCCCCTAAGCTCCCTTCTCGGGGGATCTGCCCCCGAACCCCTGACGGGGGCCTACTAGCCCCCATGCTCCCAGACCCCTGGGGATTGTGCTAGGATCATAACCAAACCCGGGGTACAAACACGGCTGAATCATCATCTATGAGACTGGAAGATTAGGTTCCACAACCAACACCTGCAATATTCTCCCGAGTTGTTATCGCTGCATTCAGAGATTTTATTCATAAGTTTTTGCAAGTTTATATGGATGACTGAACAGTTTATGGATTGATCAACGATCATTTCGAAAATCTCTTATGTTGGAGCACTGTCGGCAGCATCAGATATCGCTGAACTTGAAGAAGTGCACCTTCTGTGCACCATTTGGGATGTTGTTGGGTCACATTGTTTGCAAGCAGGGATTGTTGGTTGACCCAACAAAGATTGCACTCATTTTGAGCTTAACACCGCCTACCAATGTCAAGCAGTTGAGAGTGATGCTGGGGCACACAGGGTACTATCACAAGTTTATCCGGGGTTATGCAGTGATCATGGCCCCTATGGAAAAGTTGTTAAAGAAGGATGCGACATTCTTATGGAGTCCATAATGTCAAGTCAGTTTCGAGACACTGAAGGCTAATATGGCTTTGGCACTGATATTGGTATTTCCTGGCTGGAGCAAGGAATTCCATGTCCATGTGGATGCATCATCGATTGCGCTGGGAGTAGTGCTCGCGCAACCAGGGAAAGGAGATCTGGATCACCCAATTTCTTTTGCAAGTCGCAAGCTGTCATCTGCGGAGCAAAATTATATGACTACCGAAAGGGAAGGTCTGGAAATGGTATATGCGCTGCATAAGTTTCGGCATTACCTATTGGGGGGTCACTTCAAGATGTTCACAAACCATTCTGCTTTGAAATACCTGGTCAATAAGCCTGTGTTGGGGGGGAAGATATGTCGCTGGCTGCTTCTTTTTCAGGAGTTTAACTTTGAGGTAATTGTGAAGCTAGGTCACTTGAATGCGGTTCCAGATCATTTGTTGCGAATTGAAACATGGGAGGAACCAACCAACATTGAAGATCGGTTTCCAGATGCGCAACTATTTCTAGTTGATAGCTGGAAAGCTATATAAACTAGGACCGGACGAGATTTTGAGGAACTATGTTTTGCCTCATGAGCAAGGGCATATATTGTCAGAGGCACATGCAGGCGTCGATGGTGGACACTACGGCGGTCGTGCGACTACCAGGAAGGTGCTTCGCGCGGGGATTTGGTGGCCCACTCTTCACAATGATGCAACAGCATATGCGCAATCTTGCGACGTTTTTCAATGGACTAGAAAACCCTCCAGGAGGGATGAGATGCCACTAATACCTCAAGTGACATTGCAGACATTTGATACATGGGCCATGGATTTCGTGGGACTTATCAACCCACCTGGGAATCACAATAGTGCATGGTACATGATCACATTGATAGATTATTTGACAAGATGGGGCTGCACCAGTTGTAGATTGCACCACTGCGGCATCAGTGTGATATCAGCGTGATTCTTGTTTGACCATATTGTTACTCGATTTGGATGCCCGAAGATATTGATGAGTGATCAGGGGAGTCACTTCATCAATCGCACAGTCAACACATTGACATAAGAGCTTCAAATCAAACATAAGAAGACTACACCATATCATCCTCAAGCAAATGGAACAATTGAGGCTTTCAACAAAGTGTTGGAGCATGCGCTTACAAAGGTTTGTAACGCGAATCGCAATGATTGGGATTTAAAGATTCTAGTAGTCTTATGGGAAATCACACCACCTGCAAAAGATTGATGGGACAGACACCCTTCAAATTGGTGTATGGGAAAGAGGCGGTTATGCATATGGAATACATCATTCTGAGTCTATGCATAACAGTAGCGACAAGAATGAATGATGAAGCAGCATTAGCCGAAGGACTGGAGTAGCTGGTAGAGCTTGAGGAAGACTGCTTTATCGCAGGCTTTCACCAACATGTGGTGAAGGATTGGAAAAAACCTTAGCATGATCGCCATATAAAAAATAAATAGTTTTAGCAAGGTGATTTGGTGTTGTTGTATGACAGCAAGTTCATGAAGCATCCAGGGAAGTTACAGATGCATTGGCTTGGTCCATATCGCATTGGTTGCATAACTTCAGGAGGTGTAGTATAGTTGCAGCAGTTAGATGGAGTGATTCTACCAAAGCTAGTCAATGGTAGCCAGTTTAAGCCTACAGGACGGGCTCGTAGTAGTGTGATGCCTGTGGTAAAAAAAAAAAGATGCAGGATGCTAGGTAAAAGAATGGCTCACCAGTAGGTACAGGATGCGCAAGTCAGAGGGATTGTATCGCAGTTTGGGAACCTTGCTGCGATAGCCGCAGGGCCACGACATGGTCCAATCAGTAATTAGTAACCGACCCAACCAAGGAAACTTAGGGGTCATTGCTTGCGACAAGATATATGTGCAAGGGGGTGCAAACGAATTGGTCACTTTTCTTGTTGAACCAGTTAACAGAGGATGCAGCAGTTGCCCAAGAAGGAAAGGGGTCATTCCCGTACATCTGGCTTTTGATTTTGATTGCGCTTGTAGCGTGGATTGAACCTGACGATTACCAAGGGATGGAAGTTGATGTCTCTATTGACTGTAAGGGTGTGCGCTATCAGAATCTATGATGGGTGCAGGAACCAGAGTGACTAAAGGATTGTGCAGCGTAGTTCTGGCTCTACTGGGAAGCATTGCAAGCGGCAACTGAGTGTGTTCTATGGTTGTCCCAGGCATCCATCACTAAATATAAAGGTATTTCCAAGTTTGTGATTGGCCCGCACAACATTCATGTGCAAGCGCGACGTGATACGGGGAAGCAATGGTTGCATACCCCCTACAAATTATTCGATGAGGAGCTGGATTCGATCATCGATGAATGACCTGTCGAATGGCGAGAAATAGTTATTCATGAAGAAAAATCGACGGGGCTACCACTGGATCTACTAGGCATGGAACAACAGAATCACCCTGATTCGGATCAAGAGTCATCGGAGACCCCTACGGATGAAGAGCGTGAGGTTTAGGAGGGCAAAACGAAGCCATGTTATGAGCAAGGTACGATCAGTGGTGCAACCCCAGCAATGGAAGCGCAGTTGGGACAGCTTATAGTGGCCTTAACAAATGCAACAAATGTGTCAGCTAACGCAATGACGGTGCAGGCGGCAGGAGGTTTCAATGAGGTAAAATATCGCCTTGATTCCTTAGTTAGTATTGTTTCAAAGAAGGCACCGGAGGTAGCACCAGTGCAGGTAGTTGGTGCAATCAGCACTAAACCACGGGTTTAGAATGTGCAAATTCCCCCGACTATGATTGCGACCGATAATGAGGCTCTCCAGGCCTCGTTGCAGCAGTTACAAGGTTTTTCGATCGACATCAATGCATTGTCCTCACAGACGTTGGTGCAAATGCAAGCGGTTACCAGCCAGGAGCTGGCCGATAGGGAACAAGACGTCAACGGTCAACTCTTGCGATCGCAGGAGAACGAGGCAATGGCTTGAAAAGAAGTAGATGAGTTAAAAGTTAACAATGAAGGCGGTAGCAGCCAGGGAGGTGGTCGATGAATTGGAGGACAAGATAGAGCAGCTGATTGCTGAGAAGGCTCGAGAAATTGAGGAGTTGGAGACAGAGCAGGATCGCTTGACGGTGAAGAAATCCCACATTTGGGACAACAGCGTACGGTTGGAGGAGGCAGTCTCTGAAGCATTTCAATATGTACCGGATCCCACCGCGCAGTTGGATCTGGTCGAGCAAGCACGTTATAGTGTGACAATGCCGGCTTAACAACTCTAATAAAACCAGGCACACCGCAGGAGCAAATAGTTGAAAGCAAACGCACCATTGAAAAATTGGCGACCCAGCTAGGAGAGCTATAGCAAGCAATGACAAAAATCACTGCAGAGACTGCATAGTTTTGGGGCAACGTAGTTTAGGACGAGCAATTAGAACAGCTGACCAAGCTGTGGCAGGAGGCAGAAGGGAAGCTGGCCACACCAAAGACATCAATGAGAACACTGCCAGCAGTTGTTCAAGTCACCAAATCCACAGAACTGAAGGAGTTACAACAGCGTGTTGCAAAGGCACAGGAGCGTCAACAAAAGTGCACTACGCAGTTGGATGAGTTCCAGGATATTGGGGCATAGTTTTCCCTCAAGGTTGTTTCTGCGCTGTAGGCGGTACAAGAAGGGCAACGGAAGGTTGCTGAGAAGTTGATTGAGCACCCGTTAGCACAGGACTTGACAGAGAGTCAGGAGATTGTTACGGGGGCTAAGGAGAAAGTCTGGGAGATCGATCAACAATACGAGGACTTCAGGCTGAAGATCAATGAGTACACCATGTCCAGCTAACATGGCTCAACGGCGAGCCACAAGATTGTGTTGGGGGCCTATTGGTAGGCGGTTTGGATGAGTCAGCTGCGCAGCATCGCGGATGCTGCGAAGGGTCAAAGATGGCGCGCAAGAAGGAAAATAACATGCAAGTCAATAAGTTTATGTATTTTTGGGTCATTTGGACTACATTATGTGGGTTTTGGGTCATTTGGAGCACATTATGTGGGTTTTTGGTCATTTGGACCGCATTATGTGGGTTTTTGGGTCATCCTTTTGTAAATTTTGTTAAGAAGTAGTTAGGCGGTTGCCTAAGTGGACCGCAAATGTAAAGGCGCAAGCCTATAAATAGACATACCATTGTAAGTGTTGAGATATCCAGGAATTGATCAATCGAAGAGACAGTTGAGCTCAGATGATTTTGCTTGTTGTTTGTTAATCTGGGAATGCGACGGAAGAACTATATTGTTGTATCTTTGGGTTGTTGTGAAGGTTAATATGATATGATTTTGAGCAGAATTACTGTGTCTCTTTCTATTTTCCTGCTATGAATGTGATGGGTGACTTGAATACATGAATGATGCAATATTTCCTTGTTCCAAATGATGTTTTACTGCTAGATCTGTTTCACATTAATGGTTTATTTGACAATAAAGATATGTTGAATGATGATGTGATTCTTTCTAAATGCATAAGTCAAAATGTTAGATCTGTTTGTGAATACTACAATAAGTTGATAAGCGGATGCAAAAATGTCCTTCTTCATTCGGTGGAAACATGGTTCTGTCAGATCTCCCTTGAACTTCTATCGTGAGACTTCATCTTCTCCACAGGTGTTGTTGGACAGGGTAAAACCTATCTAGGCTAGTGCTCAGGGAGATCGCACTGGGTTGGATGTCGACAGAGTGAGGAACCCCTGTCGATTGGGTTTGTGTCAACACAATTAACAATTAATAAGTTTAGCATATCTCTATGAGCATCAAAATATTTAATCATTAAACTATTTCATAGCATACCATCCAATTGTTATTATGACCACAAGTTAGTTACATGGATAATTTTAGGGGCTAAACTTAACCCATGGGATAAATTAATGGGGTTAGAGAAATTTAGTCATCTATTTTCTTATATAGAAAGGGTTTTGTAAGCTGAAATATATTCTCCCAATATTTATTAGAAAAAAAAAAATCTAAAACAAATAGCCTCCCATATATTAATGAGGAAAATGAAAAAAAAATTCCCTCTAATCTATCTTTCGCCCTTGATTTCTAGATAAATTCTAGTGAAATCATTCCTTCATCCCTGATTTTCAGTAATGGAGGCTCCCATGGTTTATTTCTCCCTCCATTTCCTTGTAATTCAGGAATATGGTTGCATTTGCCTAGATTTTTAGTCAATTTCATGTTGATACGTTCTTTGAGCCCTCAACTTCCAATATTGGAGTGCAAATCAAGGGCAATTTTTTCCTATATAAATGTTGCAGTTATTAATGGTTCACCCACATCAGATTGCACTTGTAGAATAAAGTTTCTATTTTATGTGAGTAAACTTTTCATTCCCAATTTTCTCGAGAATTTTATCTTCGCACAACATCTCCATTGTCAAAAGCTCGGGTCTTGAAGGGCCACGTCGCACATGCAATTTACTAGAGAATACATACTTGCATCATTCTTTTTATCCAATAATTAACGCAATATTATTTTCATCATGCTTTTTATGCTTTTTATCCAATGCTACAATGAGATCATTATACTGTAAATTTTCCTTTTATCATATTTTTATCATGGAGGTTTTTTAAGGCATGTTGAATTCCACGACATTCTTGATTCTTAGGGTTCATTTAGATGTGTTAGGGTTCTAATATATCCTAGGAGTATTGGTTTCGTGAAAGCATCATAGAGTTCAGAATATATGATTTATTTTATGCCTTGTCGTATTTAAACCATTAATTGATATTTATACATTCTTGGTGGTTGCAACTCTTGATGAAGATACACCACATGGTTATTATATATTCAAACTAAATTTGACTGAATTGTTTAAAATGTTCTTTTATGAGGATCTTGCTCTGCATTTATTATTGGATCTATGGCATTCATCAGAGTGTCAATGTTTATATCTTTTATCTCTTGTTGTTGATGTTTGGGACGTTTGTAATATAAATGAATGCACACTAATTATAATGGTTGGTCTACACTAGAATGGTCATAAAATTCACATTTTTGCAATATTTTTCAAATTTTTGGATTTTGTGTATTTATCTATATCTGAAATTTATTATTTCAATTGAATACTTCAAAAAATCACAATTAACAAATTCTACTACACAAAAAATATGTTTTTGGAATTTTTGCAATTAAATATATATTTTTACCCTAAAAGTACCCTAAAGGAGGTGAAGTCATTCTAGGGTTAGGTGAATTCAGACCTTAGGTTTAGTTTAAGAACTATTATAAGTGTTATTGAAGGCTCATTTTGACAAGAAATCAAACCATAAGGGTTTGAGGAAAAAATTGTCAAATTCTAGGTCACCCGGGAGGACCCTAGGGGATTTGAGGCCAAGGATATCTATGGTTCACCCTAACTATAGTAAATTCCATAAATGAATCATAAATTAAGATTAAATCACATATTTAATCCACCAAAAGAGGGTCACCATAGAGAGGATTGATGCATCCTTCCTAGCTGGTTCCTGGGAGGTAACATTTGTGTGATTCCAATTGTTGGACTGAGAGATATCTTATGCTTTATCTTGCTAGTTTTTACTGCAAAAAAACGCAGACCTGTAGCAGAAACCAATCCCAAAAACAACCTTGTATTTTCCCATTCAAGTGATACCTGGGTTGGATTGAAGCTCCTTTGGGTAGGGTTCGATGGAAGGTAAATTTTATGCAATTCCTGTGGTTAATTTGGGAGATATTATGTGTTTACTATTGTTGGTTTTTACTGCAGAAAATTGCATTAGTAAGTTACATATTCATTATTGATTCTAACCTTCCCATTCAAAGGTTTTATCATGTATATCTTTGTTGAAACCACAAGGAATCAATCTACTAACAACATGGAAGGTGATATAGGGATAGAAGTGCTTGTTATTGTGTATGCGATAGGTCTATCCTTACCATGTTTTGGGGAGCCTCCCATGGCCCAAAGGAGAAGAGTATAAAGAGGAAGGGGATTACATCGAGGTGATAGTGGGTGTAATTACTTGAATAGTTTTTTATCATAGCATTAGATCCACATATTTCAACTAGATCCACATTATAACACCCATTTCATTAAATATGGATTTATTCAGTAGAATCTAGACTAAAAAAGTACAAAAATCACGCTTTCTAAAGCACCCAAAAAACCTTTATAAAGAGAAAAATTGGGTTCAAAAAGTGCAAAATCTAATTCCAAAAGTGCGATTTTCAATTCCAAAAGTGACATTTTAAAATCATTTTGAACCCCAAAAGAGACATTTTTGAATCATTTTGAACCCCAAAAGTGGCTTTTTCAATCCCAAATGTGCAATTTTCAGTTCAAAAAATGCAATTTTTTATTTTAAAAGTGGATTTTTTATTTGAACAACGTGATTTTTATTCGAAAAATGCAATTTTCAATCAATAAAGTTTGATTTTTTAGTTTAGAAATGCAGTTTTCAATTACAAAAAGAAAGAGTTACAATTTTAGAATTCAGATTCTTAATTGTAATAAATGTCAATTTAAAGTCTAAAATCTAAATAACGATTCCTAATAGACAATTTTATTGTTCTCTCTCAAATATTTCTTGAATTTCAACAATGTACAATTAAATGATTCATTAATTCTCCATTTTTGTATAGATTATACACCACACTATCTTTACAACGATTGTAACCATGACATGTTTCAAATTATTTTGTTACATAAATTCAATGCCGATATATTAAAAAATGTTCGCCATAGTAATATTATGCCTCAAAGGGGTAGCAAGAGCGGAAGGGGTAATCCAAAATACTAAGGGAGTTTAGGTGAAATCCAATGCATGGAGTGAAAGCACTCACACTTTTGGAATGGATAAAAATTATGGACCAACTGAAGCTCTTAGAGGAATTTGGTGATTTCTTACAGTTAGAGTTAAAATAAGATTAGAGTTAATCGTTTGGAAATTGCAAGCATGGTCGGACTCACGCATGTCGTAGTGCTTGAGGAATCTCAACATGTGTTTGGAGTGACAGAAAGAGTTGGACATGGTGGAGCATGAGTTAAATGTACACGAATGAGTAAATTTGCATCACCTTATAGGAATTCAAACACAATATTGCACACTCAGATTAAGTCCCATCCCACGAGGCTTGAGTCATGTCAGCATGTGGCTATAGTGATCACAAGAGGCGGAATAGGTGGAACATGAGTTACAAGTATGTAGTTGATGAAATTTGTCTCACCTGAAAGGACTTGCAACACAAGATTGCACACTCAGAGGAAGCCATCAAGAGAGGCCTTCATCATGTATACATTAGGGGTCTTCAAATTCATATGAGGAAAGCATGGGATGGAAATCATTTATCATAATGTCTGATGGTGGGAGACCTCTAGTTATTCATAGTGGGTAGTGTTCTCCCAGGCTAAAATTGGTTATTTTTCTCTCTACAATCACCCTTCACCCTAACTTGGTTCAATGGAGGGAAATGAATATGGAGAAGAGTAGTAGCAATGAGTATTGTTGCAATGGGCATGTGATAAAATGAATATCAGCAGAAGTAAAGGAGATTCAGTATAATAAATACACTATGCACAAGAGACTCTGGAACAATACGAGGGAATTGTCAACCAAAATTCAGCAACTCGAATAGGAAACAATTCAAATCGAGGTAGAGAGTTTGGCTTGGGAATTGATTGCTCAACATGAATTGGAGGTTTAACATCATTCTGTTAGAAAAAACAGGATCGCAGAGCAATAAAAATAAACAGAAATGAAAATATAATCACACATACATTACAAGAGAGACATAGATATATCGTGGTTCACCCCAACTTGGGCTATGTCCACACTGAAGTTGCCAGTCCTTATTATTATTCTGTCCAGCAAAGTGAAGGGATACAACCTGCAACACAACCAATGCACTTCCTCTTCACTGTCTCATAGTCTCTCTTCACAGATCTCAGAGATATTTACAATGCATAAAACCTAATACATCATTCTTAACCCTAGCTGTGTTACAATGTCTTTATTTTATAAGGGAAATACAATGGGAAAATACCACGGGTTACCCAAAACCATGGGCCCGAAAACTGGTGGCGAAAACAACCCCAAAAGTTTCCTCAGGGGCTCACTGGCCCCTGGACCCCTTGAGCGTCAGGCCGGGATCATAACCAAACCTGGGGTATGGACACAGCTGAATCATCATCTATGAGACTGGAAGATCTGGCTCCACAACCAACACATTCTATCCAAGAGTTGAAGGCTTTAGTTCAGTGGTTGGAACATCAAGTGGACCAATTAAATATGGAAAACATATGATCCAAAATGGTGGCCAACCTCTTTGCTAGGCTCATCCAGAGTCTGCAAGAATTTGTGATGCTCTTCCCCATCCTGCTAATTAGTACATGAAATTCTAATGTTTCGCTTTCCTGGGATCTCCCAATAGAATTTACAGTACTAGAGACATGTTAAGCATATCTATATTATTACAGTATTTAAGTGGTTCTACTAAGGTGGTTTCTTGGAACAAAATTTGGAATCTCTCAGTTATGTTCATAAAATTTATTTGCTCAGTTTGAAATCATTTTCTCAGTGGATTGGCCACCCTTTTTAATAGAATTTACAGAGCCAGAGACATCTTACGATAATATAGAATATTACAGTATTTAAGTGGTTCTGCTCAGGCTGTTTCTCATAACAAAATTTTGAATTTCTCAGTTATGTTCATAGGAATTATTGACTCATTTTATATTTTGTCCTAGTGGTGTAGCCACCCTTTTTAATACAAAATTCTAATTGTTGTTGTGAAAAAAAATATTATGCCTCTAGATACAAAAATAAATTAACATATTATTGATTTACAATAAAACAATTTCCATACAACCTTTTGAGACTCTTTGATGATGATATTGACTAACTATAAGACATTTTTTAAAAACAATTCCAACCTTAATGGATAATACAACAACTTATTCAATATTTCCAAATTTCTCAAACCCAATCAAGTAGAAAAGAGAACTTCATTTTCTATTATCTAAACTGCTTATATTTTTCCCTTACATTCCTCACTAAATTAAGATATTACAAAGCATTTGAAATAGAAATCAAACAAAAATGACTACAATACATGGGCTCCTTTCATACACAATGTTGAATCAACAATCTATAGCATTACAGTCTTGAAAATGAAACTAAAGACATTAAATCATAGCAATTAGACCTAAAATATGAATAAGTATGTTATGCACATAAAAGAATACAAAACTAGAAAGTAAAGTCCATATCCTTTTGTAGTCATAGATTGCCAAAGATCATTGTACATGAAAAATTAGGGTTATATTGGGGATATCGTATGCCCGTTGATTGAGTTGCCTTATGTTTCTTGACCCCTTGTTTGTAGGCACATAAGGTTGGGTTTCAAAGATCCACGTATTCTACTTTCAAGTTTGAGCCTAATTGAAGAGCAAATCAAAGGTGAAATTAATGCAAAGAGATGATAAAAAACCATTCCCCTACTCCACATATACACATATTTATATATACAAAAATAACATAAGTGAAATATTCCCAGTAAAATCATAAACCCTTTGAATAATTTCTATCCATGACAGCTTCACTTCCACTCTCAACATTGCGCTCCATATCCTACTGTTGCACCTTAACAGTTGCAAGGCCCCTCTCATTTATTTTTTATTTTCCTCCTGTCGACCAGGATGATCTTGGTGACCATGCCCAAATGATGATATTAACATCGATGAACGTATTTTCCTCTGAACCAACAACCCATTTTTTATTTTTAGTTAAGCAATTTCTATATAATTCTTTGAGATATTTTGATGTTCTTGTTGGATTCCTCCATTGAACTTCCACTTTTTAAGACTCAATAGTTCCATTAGAATCTTGGTAAACATTTTATTTTTCCCTTCCTAACTATACTTCACACTCTTCATCGGGTGATTGCACTATGAGCATTTTTCCTCCATAATATCTTTTTTCAGAGAAAATACATCGCTAGGTTTTCTATGAAGAGGACCAACATAGCATTGCACAAATGTGGGGACATTTTCTCTCAAATATGCTTCCATAACTTCATGAGATGATTTTATAGGTTCGTTGCTTCCTTTGTCTTTCACTGGCCAAAAATTAGATGAAGAGTGCTCAATTCTTTGAAATGGAGTGTCCAAATATTTATAAATAGTTTTCCATTAAAGTATCTTTGGATACCAATATTGTTCCCCTCCATTCTAGACAACATTTCTACAAAATGAGATATATGTTTCTAATCATTTTTTCATTTCATCCATCTCCAAACTTTTATTTACCTGTAGATTTAACAATTTGGGCTTCCCCTTTGGGAACTCCACGCTTCCATCAGGTAAGAAACACCACATATAAATAGAATATGACCACTTTTCATCTCAGAGAGAGGCCTTACATTGCATAACCAAAACATAGCTCATTGGAAAGGTATTTCATTCATCTCAGATGGGTATTTCATGGAATTTCATTTCGTTTCCTGGTTTGTGAGATATGCTTGTTTGAAGTAGCGCATGTTTGTGCATAATGCGGCCGGACATAAAACAAATTTAAAAAGTGCTACAGAATCCACAAAATTTTCCAAAGACTCTACCATAGCTCATTGGAAATCTCTTTCCATCAGCTAAAATGGGTATTTCGTGGTTTTCCATTTGGTTTTCTGGTTTGAGAGATATCATCTATTGAAGCAACATATGTCTGCAAAATAGTGTTCGTGCGTCTCTTAAAATTCAACAAAAATTTTCTCAATCTCTGGGCCACCCCAGAGCATGTATGTTATATGGATGGAAAGGTCTCTTCGAGATCTCAAATGGGTCTTCAATGGAATTCAATTTCAGTACATGCATCAAAAGCTATGAATGGATTTGTAGCAAGACATCAACTGCACCCAAAATCATGAATTTTCAATTTTTGTAAATCTTAATGTAATCATGGTTGTGGGTCAACCACGCAAAACCCATGGTTATGGGTTAACCACACAAAACCCATGGTTATGGGTCAACCACACAAAACCCAGAGTTATGTATTGTAATCATGGTTGTGGGTCAACCACACAAAACCCACGGTTATGGGTTAACCACACAAAACCCTTCTCTTTAGTGGAAACAAGCTTGTCATTACCACCATGGTTATGGGTCAACCACATAAAACCCATGGTTATGGGTCAACCACACAAAACCTATGGTTTTGAGTCAACCACACAAAACTCTTCTCTTCATTGGAATCAAGCTTGCCATTGTCATCATGGTTATGGGTCACCCTTGCAAAACCCACGGTTATGGGTCAACCTCACAAAACCGACGGTTATGGGTCAACCACACCAAATCCTTCTCTTCATTCGTAACTAGCACATTGTAATCATGGGTCTCTTTTTAGCATGAAATGATGGGGACCATCATTTTCCAAGGGGGGAGGCATGATCCGAATTGTAGGGGGCATATGGTCTAAATTCAGATGTATAAGCCATAAAAGCATTAAATGGAGAGGCAACACATGGTTTTGGCCCATGGTATGGCCTCAAGACACATTGTAATAATGCTATATAAAGGCCTAGCAAGCCTTCTCATGATAACAAGTTACTCATTTGGTTTCTATCCTATTTTCTATTGTTCATGGTGAGACTAATTAGATCTGAGTGAATTATTGGTAATTAGTTTCAGAGGTGGGGCTTCTCTTTGAGCCTCATCTCCCATTCACTTCATATGTTTTTTTTCATGCTTATTCTCATGCAAGACTTGTGTTTTTCATGTGAATTTTATGACAGATTTGCATGCTTAATCTTCTCTCTCTCTCGGCATTCAAGTCTTCCGGATCTCAGCCCCCAAGATCCGGATCAAAGATATCCATGTCATGGATGTCCCTAGACCATTAGGTAAAATCATCATTGGAAAAAATTTTGGAAGGTCCGAGGGTAATAGTTTGGGAATTGAAAGCCTGCATTTGATCTCCTGGTGTACATTAATTAGTAGGGATTCAGTTGTTAACCCCTTGGATAGAAGTTGGTTTGGTTTCGAATTTGAAAGTGAAGTGGATGCTCAGGACATCCTTTAGTGACGTGGGGTTAGGATAAACATATGCTTGTTCTAAAGATATGGCATCCTATGTTTGATCCCCACAAGGATTATCTATAGGCTATCCCAGTGTGGGTCAAACTATTGTGGCTTCCTCTAGAATTTTGGTTTCATGAGGGTTTAAAAGCAATTGGTGCCAATCTCTTAAAGGTGGTGAAGGAAGTTGGTATTCAATGATCCATTTAGGGTCCATTAAAAGTGACTTTCCTTATCTATAATGTACCACTTCCTCATACCAATTTGGGAAACAGAGAGTAAGAAAATATATTAATAATGTCTTTTTAGATGGATTTCCTGACTTTCCTTATCTATAATGTACCACTTCCTCATACCAATTTGGGAAACAGAGAGTAAGAAAATATATTAATAATGTCTTTTTAGATGGATTTCCTTAATAAAGATTTTACATATGATTGAAATTAAGAAAAATAGTTAATAGTATGTTTTAAATTTAATATATTTCTTATAAAAGATTAATACTGAGTTATATTTCTTATAAGAAATACAAGAAAATTGGTTAATAATGAATTTTAAGGTTAAAACATATTTCATATAAAAGAATATGAGACATTTTAAGTTTGAAACATTTTCTAAATTATCATCGACAAAATTGGGTGCAATCATCTTTATTGATATTGGAATGTCAGCATATTGATATTGATCTTTATTGATATTTTTATTTTCAAAAGCTGTGTCGTTCCATAATAATCGCCAAACGATAGAGTATATAAATCGGGCTCCTTAACCATAATTTTCAAACATTTTGTGCATTTAAGTCCCTGAGTTCTTACTTATGAGCACAAGCTTTTCATTTTCCTTGTTCCATATTTATGGGGTTTCTCATTGTTTCTACAGCTTTCCCTTTACCTGAATCAATGGAAAACTCTAAATCGGTAGCTAAGTAGGAAAATATTGCTTCTTTTGCTGCAATAGTGGGGGAATCAGCAGAGAAGGTACGACAGTTTTTGCAAGCAGCGAACTGGAGAGTAGAGGAAGCAATAGAGCTATTTTATGCTCAATCTGATGATGCGGCAGCTCCAATGGAAAATGTACGGGCGCCATTACCTGTTAGGAGAGAAGCATTATATGATGATGATTATATACGAGATAGAGAGAGAGAGAGCAACGATCGAGCGTAGATTGATCCAGATCGTGGGATTTCTGGGATAGAGGCGATGATAGACTTGAAAAGCTTTATAGCCCACCCTTCGGATTGATGTTCAAGGGTAGTTTAGAGTCGGCAAAAATAGAGGCTGTGGGTTAGGGAAAATGGCTCATCGCAACTATACAATCCACTAAGGAGTTCATCTCTTATATGTTGAATACGGACACCTGGGCCATCTATAACCAAAATGAATAATAATGGTGATACGGAACACCCTTGACGGATGCCTCTTGAACAAAGAAAGAAACTAGAAGGAGCACCATTCACCAAAACAAGAATGTTCATAGAAGTAACAGAGGACATTATCCAGTTAATAACAAGTGGCGGAATATCAATTTGAATAAGATCAATGCGTAAGAAGTCCCAATTAACTCTATCATAGGCTTTCTCTAGATCCATCTTTAGAAGAATAGCTTTCATCTTTCTGGATTTAATAGAATGAAGAAGTTCCTGACTAATACCAACCGCATCTAAAATCTGTCTATCCTCTAAAATCCCAAATTGCTCCCTTGTTATGAACTTTGACAGAATAGGCTTCAATCACATAGCAATGATCTTAGACACAGTTTTATATGCCAAATTGCATAATGCAATAGGCCTATAATCCCCAAAAAGTTTGGGATCATTGCATTTTGGAATCAATGTGATGAAAGTAGCATTAAGAGCTCCAGAAATATAGCCATATTTCCTAGTGAATTCCACCATGTTCAATATTTCTTCTCCCATGATATAAAAAAAATGGATGAACAGTTCCACTGTCCATCCATTGGGCCCTGAGCTCTTTTCCTTAGCAAATAGTTTCAGAATCTCTTCCACTTCTTCTAAAGTGACCTCCTTAACTATCTCTTGAACATTGTCTTTGTCACAAAATCTAGGATATAATTTGGCAACTTCTAGCTGTGAACCTAGATCACACTCATGAGAATCTGTATAAATTTTGCTGAAATATGCTTTGGCCAACTCCTGTAAATTCTGCTCTGATGTCACCAAAAAACCAAAACCATCATCAGTACTCCAGATAGAATTATGGTTTCTTTTGAATGAGGCATATGAGTGAAATAATTTAGTGTTCTTATCACCATGCTCAATCCAAATAGCACATCTTTTGAGCCTCCATTCCTGTTCTTCCCGCGCTAAGAGTTCATCCTTCTTTGCTTCCAACTTTTTAAGAACCTCGAAAGCTTCCACATCTAAAGGCTCATCAATTTTTTTGCTATAAAGTTGTTGGAGCTTATCCTCTAATAAGTTAATCTCAAGTTGATATTTCTTCTTCTGCGCATGAACCCAACCAGAAACTTTATCCTTTAACATACTCAACTTAAGACCAAAAGTATCCATCAGATTCGCATCACTGTCCACCTCCATCCTTAACCAGCAATCCCAAACCATATTACAAAAATCCATCTTAGAGAGCCAGGAACAATTAAACTTAAAAGGATAATGCATTTTTCAAACCTCCTCATCTGATTGAAGGAAAGTAGGCCAATGGTCTGAAACCTTAGCCTTACCTACCCAATATCTATAAATCACACATGTATCAAGTAAGGTATATTTAACAAGAAACTTATCCAATCTCTTGTGAATAGCATCTTCCCCCACACAGCCATTGGTCCAAGTTGGGACAAATACTGCAGGACAAACATCAACCAACATGTATGTCTCCATCATCTTAGAAAAATAATGCGCCATATCATCTAATATGGAATGATTTCCCCAAACTTCAGAATCTAGCCTAGTAAAATTCAAGTCACCAACAATGATGAGGTTACTTAAATTTAATAAACCTGCAGATTTTAAAGAATTCCAGAAATTGTCCCTGTCATGGTAGGGGCCATAACATTTAAAGCAGATAGCTTTAAATTATTATATCTGCAGTAACCCTCTAGCAAAATCCCCCAATGAGTTTTAAAAGCACAAAATGAATAATAATGTGGATCCTAAGCTGTCAATAAACCCCCTGATAGTCCTGTGGAACTGATCCCAGTCAATTCCTAGCTTGGAAAAATACCAAAAATCTAAGTTACTGCAATAGTAACATCACAAATTGTCTCTTGAAGTAGTAAAATACCCGGCCTAGTAGATTGAAGAAGGTTAGATAAATCCCTAAGCCAAACATCCTTACCAACGGATATTCAAGGAACAAAAAGACATTAAGAAACATCACCATGGGGCATATCTGCTCTAAGATCCCCAACAATATCATAGGATGTAACCACAGAATCCGTCTCCTTAATTCTAGAAGAAATAGGTTGATAGTTCAGCTCCCAAGACTGGTCTAAAACACCCTTATCCCTCCTCCTATTATGCCTGATAATAACATTCTGAAATCTAAGGGAATTGACAGACATAATATCTGGATTAGATGAGGGATTTTTTGAAAAAACCAGCAGAGGAGACATAAATGTCTGTCCAGCACCAATTTCATAACCAGAATCTTTAAGAAGGTCGGAATCTGTTGGCTGCTTTTTGGACAGAGCCGGGTTTTAATGAAGCGCAGCAACAAAACCCCTTGGCGCACTGGCCCTCTCGGCAACGAGCTGCGTAGCAGCTCGAGGTCTCACCCGAAGTGGCTATGGGGGGGCTAAGGAATCAGATTTCCTTAACCTAGGCGACGCGAAGACTGTTCTTTTTCCTGTGACGATTCCTCAGAGTGGACTGCCTGACTCTTCCGCGGACCCCTCGGCGTAGCTGCGCTGACTTCTCGCTCAACAGCCTAGCTGTGCGGCATCTCCGTTCCGGTGCACGAGGCGACTTATCCCCTGCGTCGACACTCTATATATCTTTTCTTCCTGCGCGCCCAGCGCAGTAGTGAATTCCCCTATCGCTGCGGCGACAGCGGTCTATGGATTCTTTGACACTTAACGATTATAGTTAACAAGGAAGCTTCGAGAACGAACTCAACATATTCCTAAAGATAACGCAACATTCATAGAAACACAGATAACAACTCAGACATGCATTCACGCGATTATTACCATAACAATAAGACTTAAGGAATGCACCTCCTCGGGAAACCACGTCCACGGGGAGTGTTTCATATATTAACTCAAAGGGACTTATACAATAATGCCGTGCACACAGCTGCAGCCTTAGATATTTCCAGGAAACTCCACGCACACAGCTGGGAGCCCTTCTCTCGATCTGGTCTCTTCCTCTACAGAGATTACAATAGTTCAGACGTCGACTCAGACTATCTGCAACTAGGGGATTCACTTCACGGTTATCCCAGCTCTGACTCTTGTCTTCTAACAACACAGTAGAAAACAATCCTCATACAAAATAACCAATCCTACCAACTAGCTAGCTTATCCCAAACAGTTAACCTGTATCTCAGCATCTAAAGGCTGGCTAACTAACCAACGTCTAACTTTTGCAATTACACATATATATAGGTGGCCGTGACGGTCGCACCTTTACAAAAATATGGGCCTTTCCCAACAGTAATCCCCAAAAACCCTAACCACGCACATGGCTAGGTGTATTGTAGGCGCCGCTTGCAGTCATGTCGCCGCTTCCTGCAGGTTCCGTGACTTCCGGCGCAGATTGCAGGTATGGGCGCCTTGTCCTTCGCCTTCAATGCTTTGGTTCGTTGGTCCTCCTTGATCCGAGCAACCATAACTTCTGTACTTAATCTTAAATGAGGGTAGCTAAGCCCTCTACTCCGTCGCTTCATTTATTATGGTAGCTGAGCTTTCTATTCAGCCATATTCATTCTTCTATGACATGCGCGCGAGCTCCGCGAGTTCCAGTCCGTAATCTGTGTCGAGCTCATCCATCTGGCACCGTACTGCGCACCGTCTTCCTTCTACCCAAAATTTGGTGTTTATTCAAAAATAAGCACTTTCCTTCAATACTTGTGCTTTTTCCTCAAAATTCGCAGCTTTACCATAGCTGCGGCCTAGGCTCCAACAGAATCCTCCCTTAGAAAGACCCCATTAACATGATCCTTCCACAATGTAGGGGCCACCTCAGAAATAGTATGACCCTCGACCCGAGAGTCCACCACAGCAATAGTAGGCAAGGAAGGATAGGTATCCACAGTGTCCCCAACCCCTGAATCTATACCAAATAAATTATGTTTTATAGACTGATTATCCAAACCCTTCGCCTGAAAAGAGGAAATAAGTGACAAATCAAGTCTCAAAGGGTTCGAAACCGATGCACCAGGAAAATTTAACACCACCTCTCCAATAGAAATATGGTGGTCAAGTGTTTTCTCCATATCAACGATAAAATCCAATTATGCTTTAGATATATCACCATATGGGGGTTCAAGACTAGATTTTGACTTACCTGGAGAATTCACCAAAGAACCAGAGACCAAATTAGGGCTATTTGGTGAGCCAATCTCCTGAGAAGAGACCTTCTCTAGTTTTGATTCCATTCTCACTGGACAATGTGCACAGATATGTCCAGTGTTATGACAAAAGAAACACCAAAATTGCACTTTGAAATAATCAAGTCATTGAGTCCACACACGAGAGCCCCACACAATATCGAATTCTGCCGGCAGACCCTTACACATTTCAAATTCAACCATAACCTTCACAAACCTCCTATCACTCCCATACAGTGAATTATTGTCCACCCTTATGAATTTTCCAACAAAATTCGCTAAACCCACCAAAATATTCTTCGTCCAGAGTTCTATGGGAAACCCAAGAATTAACATCCAGAGATGTCTCTAATGCTGAATCTCCAAGATTGGGTCAAATGATAAATGCCATTTATTCAACCACAGGGAACCATCTTTAAATATCCAACTCTCCTGCAAAATCAAATCCAAATGTCTCAGTTCAACAAAGGTAAAGAGTATCCAACCATTGATAAGTAGGTTAACCCTGGGCAACGCACCCATAAAAGGTACCCAATCTTTTTTCATCCATTCAACGATTTCACCCTTATTGCCAAAGGTATATTCAAAATTCCCAACAATCGCTCTGGTAGTGAGCATCTCAATCCTTTCCAAATTTGTATCTTGAGAAATACTGAAGCGGTCCAAACCTTCCTTTACCTTAATCACCTTTAACTTTCTTCTGGAGTGGGATTTCTCCCCTCTAAGCCGATGATGACTCAAAGAATCAGTAATAACCAAATCACTTTGAACCCTAGGCTTCTCCCCCCATCGACCTGTCTTGCCATCTGTTCCCCAACCATATCTCCCCGGCTCCAAATAATCCAAAACAAGGGTTTCATCGCCATGAAAAGATGTTTCCATAATGCAAGATTAGGGATCAAGGACCGTTCCAATCGGATTGTCCACCTGCCAACCGATCAGAGAAAACTCCTGAAATAAATGAAAACACATATCGATTTTTTTTATCACCGGCACAATTATCCATTTTCAATGATATTATTGGGGGCAATTTCTGATTCAGAAGGATAAAATTTATATTATCAATACTTATTTCTCTTGGTTGCACAACACTTTGTTTGTAGGCCAAACATTGTCCATGACAGTTAGTTTCCAACAAAGATGCATGCAATGGGTGGTTAAATGTTTCATTTTTTTTCACATACATTCCACTTCATTTGGATCATTGGTAGCCTTAAGTTTGTTGATGATTGAGATACATTCATTACATATTGCAAAAAAATTGTTTTTGGCGATTGTAGCATCGAGAAAATGGTCTCATATTACTCTGCTAAAAGTTGATTGAGAAACCGAAGGAAGGCCAATATGTTGAAGATCACCATTAACCATTTTTCACGATAACCATGGGTCATATTTGATGGAAATAAATTCAGAGGTGCTCTTATTCCATCTTGACGTATTGCATGTGTTAGATGTAGAACAGTATCCAAATTTTGCTCCATAATTTTATTAATACTGGCAACTACTACCACAATATTTGTCCTTGATTTATGCAATCCATTATTTCCATTAACTACCTTCAAATTACCATCTTGAAATTATCTTTTATAATTGAAAAAGTACTTCTTTTTATTTTATGACATTTTCGCCATGCATTTCGACACACTTCAATTGTATCAAACTTCATCCTAAACAATGTTCCTTTTTTTAGTTCTCCTAGATCTCGAATAGGTGCATTAGCTGTCAGAGAATTCAATATGAATCCTTGTTGGGTTGTTGATTTGTCACCATTTACCATCATTTAATACCATCCATTTAACCATTTTTCGCGTCTTTCATCCATTGATCACTCCATTTCTTGTAAAAGGTCATGTTATACTTATTTATAATTTAGTGGTTAAGCCATGATTATTTTCTTTCATTTTTAATAGATTAAATATTATTATACTTCGTTTAACTACTGATGGTTTTCATGAAGAATTTTTGGTACCAATATTTTTATATTACTTATGGTACCCAAACAAACAACTTATGGTACCATCATTTCCAACATCAATTCATGTACCAACTTCCGGTACCAATTCATGGTTAGCATAATTGCACACCTCCAGATCGAATTATGTCAGTTGGATCTTGTATATAGGTTTCCAAACATGGATTTGGGTTTCTCAGACCTCACCTAACATCATTTATTTGGTACCAATATTTTTATATTACTTCTAGTACCCAAACAAACAACTTCTGGTACCAGCATTTCCAACATCAGTTCTTGTACCAACTTCCAATACCAATTCATGGTTAGCATAATTGCACAAATCCAGATCAAATTATGTCACTTGGATCTTGTATATAGGTTTCCCAACATGGATTTGGGTTTATCAGACCTCACCCAACTCACATGTGCGAGTCTCCATCATGTGGTCAAATATTCCCTATTATTTAGCAATAGTTTTCAAACAACCAACTTCTCCCTCAATTTTCAAGCAGATAAAGACGAATATCGAGAAAATAAAACATGGGTCTTTTTCATAGCATAGCAAATTGACTATAACATGGGAGGTTTTCTGATCCACGAGGATCTTAAAAGGAAAAAAGTTTGAAATCATAAAATCTTAGCAAAAATAGCTCCATGTCAAAGAGCTTGTCGAGATGAATGCAACGCTACTTGAATCACCTCAAACGGACTTCGTATGGTGAAGATATCATGTTCTGAAGTTTTATGGAAATAAGCAAAATGGGAAAAAGGAGGTTGCCACATGACACCACTGTAAGGGTGACATGTGGAATCCATACATTACAAACTATTATGTGGCATCCTCTCGTGGTGACAAGTGGTAGACTGTACTGATGACATGGCATGTCATATAGCTGACGTGGAATCCAAGTTAGTAGACTGTACTGATGACATGGAAGATCGTACTGATGACGTGGCAATTCGTACGCTAATGTGGGCCTATGGAAAAGTGACAAGTGGCAAGGTACACTGAGTTGGAAGTTTACTTGGCATTGAGGTGACCCAATGGGGTTGCGACACATGGCAATGGGATGAAGTGGACCAATCCGGAGCCTCCTTATCGTAGCACCCGGTTGGTCTATTATGGATATGCTATATCAAAAGTTTGTTGAGCCCTGTCAGGATCGACCCCATGACCTACAACATACAATCTAGGCACCTTATGATTGGACTACACGTTGTTCCTTGGTATGTAATGGTTGCAACTCATATTTAAGTTTAAACTGTTTGATGTGTGGGGGGTAGGGCCCGACCGACCGACGACGGAATCTGGCCGTCGGACTGGATGGATCCCCCCATACCACTCATGTGACTCAACAATATGACAACCAATGGAACAATTATAAAAGTTGTTATGAACAGGGTCGGCACATGTTTTTAAAACCATATGATATTTTTTATAACCATGTTCCATAGCACATGGTTCTAAACCACAAACCTGTCAACCGCTTCATATAGTTATAACAAAGGGAAAACCACCAGCCATATATTATATGTTGTTGCAACTACATATAGCCTACCAAACAATATGTTATGTTTTGTTGTAACCAACAACATATCATATCCAACAAACAATGTTTTTGCTAGATCGAGAACCAAAGTTTTGGGTATGTGGTTATAGGAAGGGCCCAACAAACATGCCATTTATAAAATAAGTTGTAACCAATGCCCAACAAATGGGATAAACATAGCTCCATGATAATCATGACACTAAGGGATAATCCAAGCTATTTAAGCCCATGCCATTTGACATTGAGTGAGAGATCCAAGAAGATCTAGTAGGGGATAATTCCTATGCTTTGGCACAAACTCTCTATGTAACCTGCATAATTTTACAGAGAGAGAGAAGGATATTGTTGTGGCTATTATTGGGGTGAAGGTGTCCTTGCATATAGTCATTTTCACTGAAATTTCGAGATGGAGTCACTGGTGTAGTCAGAATTCGGATCCGAACAAAGGATTTTCTACAATGCCAACATTAAGGTATTGCCATGTATTTATGTTGAGATAATATAGAGGCCTCTCCATTGAGAAGTGGGTCCGGATACGTAATCCATATTTGGATGAACTTCGTTTCACGTCTTCTGTTCTTCTTTTATGGTGCTTCATATTCATGTGTATGATTCTTCAGTTATGTTGCACATAAGCTTTGTTCATGCTCTTTTTCTGCAATTCATGATATTCATCGAATAAAAGATCTTGGATCATGTTTGTATCAGAACAAGATTCTTTGACTTGGATTGTGAGTGTGGATGCTTACTAGGTCCAAGCTCAAAGTAGGTGAAGGAAATCTTGAGACTTTTAGCCCAAATATTGGACGTGCACCCCAAAGAATAAAGATGGGAGATGAAGAACTTCGTACATATTTTGAGAAGAATTTTCATAAAATTTTCTACCAGATGTCAAACAAGGTAGACAAATTGTTTGTAGATTATGAGGAGAGAGTGGCAAAGAAGGAAAAGAAGAAGGGAACAAAAGAAGAGGATAGTGCTTCGGTGAATCAAGGAAGTGGAGCAAATCCTATTGAGCCTCCATATTAACCTCCAGGCTCAAGCTCAAGTGCAATCTCTTCTTCTTCATCCCATTCTCATCATACCAAGGTTCCTCAAAAAGAGCATTTTAAAAAGCCATTATTAAAGCTTGATGTGAAATTTGACTTACCCATGTTTAATGGGGAATCGAATGTAGATAAGTTGAAAAACTGGATAAGACAGATCAAAGTTTACTACCAAGTTCAATAGATCAAACATGAAGAGGTGAAGATCCAGTTGGCTTATCTTCTGTTGGAAGGAAGAACCCTCGTATGGTGGGAAAGAAAATTCCAGAAAGGTATAAAGAAAAATGGTAAACTCCTTTCTTCACGGTCTGAATTTACTTCTGCATTATGTAATCAATTCTATCCATTAGGTTGTGTTCAAAAAGCTATGATGGAATGGAAAATTTTTAGACAAGGAAAAGGTGAGAGTGTTCAAAGTTTCACAGAAGAGTTTAGGAAGAAAGCACTTGAATTGAATGTTTCTTTAGACTCCGTTGACAGTCTATTGAAATATATTGGTGCACTTCAAAACTATCTCCATCATACTTGTTGTTGTTGAATCCTACTAGTTTGGATGAAACAAGTGTGCAATCTACTCACCTTGAAAGTAGGAAAAAGATTGTACAAAAAGAAAGGCCATCCAAGCATTTAGAAGACCATTTCAAAGGCAAAGGAAAGGACAAGAAGACAACTATGACAAAGAATAAGGAAGTAAATCTCTATTAGGAACCCATGTCTTTACTTTATTAGTGTATTGTTGTTGGATGCATATGCTTTGTAAGTCGTCCCGTAGTATTTGTTGATCCATAGTTTGTGTTATTGTTGTTTGGCACATATGCTTTGTAAGTCGCCCGTAGTATTGTGATCCATAGTTTGTATTGGCCCATGGTTTTGACCCATAGTATTGGTGCCTAGACTTAGTATATAATGTTGATGTATATGTAAATTCGGAATGTATTTCATCTATGTATTTCATATATATTTATTGTACCCTTATAAGAGATGTGTTATTCCTCTATGAGGAAGTGTCGTCATGTGTATTGACAAGTGTTGAAAGTGTGTGTACTTGGTGAAGGGTTATTAGACAACCATGTGTGGGGTCAGCCCTGAAATATATATTATATGGTTGATATACCTAGCTAGACAAGTCGGCCCCATAAGGATATTGAGAAAACAGGTTAAGTATAAATAGAGATCGGGAGATCTCTATTTGGATCACTCGGAAACTCATACTTCTCTCACTCAGAACGTGGCGCACTAGTGAGGAGGAGGATCATCTGCTACTAGGAGACTATCTCTGTGTATTTTGCTTGTACTTTGGTTGAGCCATTGCTCTCTCTATCTCTGAGGAAGTTGTGGGGTTTTTCACCTTAGGGTTTTCCCCATGGAAACTTTGTGTCTCTTGTCTCGCATGTTTTTGATTCTTGTGATGCTTGACATGCTTGATATGATTGTTATGCATTGATATACTGTACATGTTATTCTCTCAGTAAAGATCCTAGATTATTGTAAATTAATGCTCAAAATTTAACATGGTATCAGAGCTAACCTGAGAAGAAGACATTGTGCAGTGACAAAAACTAGGGTTTCTTGTTTATTGGGTTTCTCTCCACAGATTTTGGAAAAGAAGTATAGTAGATTGAATCTACTCATCAAGGAGAATCTATCTGTCCAGTCAGAATTCAATTCTAAGCATTTTCAGATTTGGCCCTAACAATTAGGGTTTCCACAAAAATAGGGATTTCTGGAATCTGAAGACATAGCTGGAAGCTCCTTGTAAAAATAGAAGTTTAGCACTTTGGATCGAGATTTTTGGCTGGGTAGATCTCTGGGAAACTCAAACCCTAATTCAGGGCTCTCCCTAGTGAACCCGGGAGGACAAAAAGGCAAATTTGAAGGGTAAAGTTTTGTTGATCTCAAATTCTGAATATGCCAGGCTGATCAACTCATGAAAGCGCATCTTTCTATCCTTTTAGAAAGTTGAAGTTCACATTTTGAATTTTTAGGGTTTTTTTGACAAACCCTAATCTGAGATCAGATCCAGTTTTCAGCATTTCAAGTGGTAAGACCTAAATCTTTTCTATTTCCATTTGAAGTACTCTTTAAGATGTCTCACCACACCAAGCTTGAGGATAAGCTTGAAGGGGCTGATAATTTCTGAGCTTGGAAGTATAGGATTGGGTTAATCCTGGAAGAGAATGAGTTGGACTCATATATAAGACATCCCTATCCCAGAGGATGAAGAGGCTAAGGTATTGCATAAGAAGAACTTGGTCAAGGCAAAGAGAATCATTGTTGATTCTATCAAATACCATCTCATACTCCATGTGTCTTCTCTAAAGACACCCAAAGAGATGTTTGACTCTTTGACCAAGCTATTTGAAGGGAAGAACATAAATCGGAAGATGACCCTACAGAACCAATTGAAAGGAGTAAAGTTTCAGAATGGAGAAACCATTCAATCTTATACTACTGATATGCATTTGATGGGTAAGTAATCCTATGGCATTGTACAACATTCCATTGCTACTTATCTAGAATGAAACCTCTTTGCTGACATGTTGGGAGTAGTGCAAACTCTTAACAATGTTCTGTTAGAGATTGGAAGGCATCTAGAAAGTTATAGGATATGGATGAATGTTGTATTGAAGCGTTGGCTAAAATAATTGCATGACTGTATGACATATTTCTTTATGTATGAGAATTTGTTTTGAAAACTATGAGATGTTTCTAATCATGCAATTTAACTTGTCTTGTAGGAAAGATCGTATGCCATCACCTACAAAAGAAGAACTACAACATTTGTTCAACAACAAAATTATATATTGAAGATATTGAAGTTCCCAGGATATGGGAAGAATGCCATGATCCATCGATCATGAAGAATGATGTTTGGGATGTGGTCCCAAGACCTAAAGGGAAGTTTGTTATGACTTCCATATGGATCTATCAGATCAAGCATGCTGCAGATGGCAGCATAGAGAAATATAAAAGTAATGAAATGGAAAATACACCAGATGGATGTCAAGATTGCTTTCTTGAATGGTGTAGTTGAAGAGGAAGTATATGTGGAGCAGCCACTCAATTTTTAAATACATGATAGGGAGTCATATGTGTGCAGATTGAAGGAAGCCTTGTATGGCTTGAAGCAAGCTCCCAGAACTTGGTATGGTAGGATGGATAGTTTCCTATCTAGTTTGGGCTTTACCAAGAGTAAAGCAGATTCCAACCTTTACTACAAGGTTGAGGAAGGGAATCCTGTGATTCTACTCCTGTATGTGGATGACTTAGTTGTAACAGGAGATGACAGATTGATTGCAAATACTAAGAGGAAGCTTGTTGTCGAGTTCGATATGAAATATTTGGGAATGATGCATTATTTCCTAAGTATGGAGGTGTGGCAGAGTGCAGGTGGGATATTCCTTGGTCAAGGGAAGTACACAGTAGATATCCTGAAGAGATTCGGGATGATGGATTGCAAGGCCATGGCCACACCTATGGCATCGAATCTGAACCTTCTATGTGATGCTTCATCTGAGTCGGTTGATGTCTCTATGTATTGTCAGATGATTGGGTCCTTGATGTACCTGACGAACAAGAGACCAGATATTTGCTTTGCGATGAACACATTGAGATAGTTCCTGATGGATCCGAGGAGTGTTCACCTGGTTGCTGTAAAGCATGTTCTGAGGTACCTGAAGGGTACAATGGATTATGGGCTCAAGTATGAAGCGAATCAAAAGTTTAACCTGCAGGGTTATGTTGATTCAGATTGGGCTGGCAGTGTTGTAGATAGGAAGAGCACATCTGGGTGCTGCTTCAGTATGGGATCAGGTGTGATCTCTTGGTTTAGCAGGAAGCAATCCTGCGTAGTATTGAGTACAGCTGAGGCAGAGTATGTTGCAGCCTGTTCAACTAGTTGTGAGGCAGTGTGGATATGGAAGCTACTATCCGAGTTATTTGATCTCCCATTGGATGCTACTGGTATCTTCTGTGATAACCAGAGTTGTGTGAAGCTGTCTGAGAACCCAGTATTTCATGACAGGTCGAAACACATAGAGATCAAATATCATTATATCAGGGATATGGTGCAGAGAGGAGCTGTGAAGCTCCTGTACATTGCGACGGACGAGCAGATTGCATATGTGCTGATGAAGCCACTAGCCAGGGTGAAGTTTGAGTACTTCAGGGAAAGGCTTGGTGTTCTTCAGATTGATGACACTTCGAGGAAGAAGTGATGGACACATTTGTAGAAGCCATTCCAAGCATGTTGGAAGGAGGATCCTTCACATGGCTGTGGATGTAAGCGTTGGATGATGAGCATCAGGACGATTCTCAAGTTATTGCTCTGTATATGCATCATGTTGGATACATATGTATTAGGTATGATCAGGTGGATCATGTTTTGTATTTGTATCAAGTGGATACATTGTATGATCAGGTGGATCATGTATGATGATATGTATCAGGTAGATACTTGGTATGCATCAGGTAGATGCATTATATGATCAGGTAGATGCATTATATGATCAGGATGATCATGGATGATGAGCTTCAGGATGTTGCTCCAGATGACATGCAGCAGGATGTTGTAGTGATGATGATCGGGATGATCATGTATACATCAGGATGATGTATGGTAATTATCAAGTTGATACTCTGTGGTTGTGGACAAATTGTGCAGATAAGCATATAATAGCACCTTGAGAGGTTTGCAGATTCTCTTGCTAGGTTTTTCCGTTGGCATATAATAGCTCCCTAGGAGATTTGGCAAACACTCTTTTGAGGTTTTGCTTTGGGAGGACATATAATAGCGCCCTAGGAGATCTGCAGATAGTCTTGCAAGGTTTAGGGTTGGCATATAATAGCTCCGTGGGATATCTGGAAGATGCTCTTTCGAGATTTTGTCCTATGGCATATAATAGTGCCCTGGGAGATCCGATAGGTTGAGTTGTATGCTCGTAATAAGTCCTAGGATTCTCTTGCAAGGTTTTGCCATGACCACATGTAATATCACCCTGGGAGATCTGATAGGTTGGGATGTGTTCCCGTAATAAGTCTTGGGATGCTCTTACAAGGTTTTGTGGTGACCACATATATGTTCAGGTACACAGGGTACTACCAAAGGACCGAACACCAAGAGAAACCACTTCACACAAACAGATCACAGATCAACACACCGATGTTTTGATGTGGTTTAAACCCTCTTGAGGGAAACACTCCACGGCCCCAGCCAATAAGCTTCTACGGAACAATTTATTATGCTAAGAAAGAAAGTTACAAATGAACTTCTCATAATCGATCAACTAAACAATGACCCTCCATGCTCTTTAAATAGAGATCATGGACCAATCGGGTGTTAAGCCATGGATCAAGGTTAGGTTTGATCTAAGAGAAGTTGAGCCATCGGATCGCTCTATGTCGGGAACATATCGTGACCATCAGATTAAGTATTTACAAATGCATATAAAGAAACACACTATCCCTAATGGATATATTACACAAGTTGATCTTAACTAACTCCTAAGTGTCTAAATATCCTAACATCCCCCCTTAAGAACAACTTGGGATAGGATTGAAGGATTTACAAAAGTGACACTATTAGGAGAAGGAAGGAGGCATTACAGCCTATCCCCCCTTAATGACAAGTTCCTGAACTCCTAACATAGATTGAAGTTTAGAAAACTTCGCTTCTGTAAGAGACTTGGTGAAGATGTCTACAACTTGATCATCTGTAGGAAAAAAGAGCACTTCAAGAACACGATCATGAACAAGATTTCTGATGAAGTGCATATGTAGCTCAATGTGTTTGCTGCGTTGATGTAGAACTGGATCTTTGGAAAGCTTGATGGCACTTTGATTGTCGCACCAAAGTGGAGTAGGATGCTACTGCTTGAATCCAAACTCTGAAAGGATCTGTCGAAGCCATAAAGCTTCCTGACTGGTATTAACTTCTGCTCGATATTCTACCTCTACTAAAGAAAGAGAAAGAGCTTGTTGTTTCTTACAAGCCCAAGTAATAGGTCCAGATCCCAGACTGAAAACATAACCTGTAGTAGACTTTCGATCATCAGGATCACCGGCCCAATCTGAATCAGTGAAACAAACCAACAAAGGTTTCCCCCCTGTACTGTAATGAATCCCAAACTGAACTGTACCTCGAATATATCGAAGTATTATTTTAGCTTCTTTCCAGTGACTTTCATGAGGTGTTTGCATATAACGGGCAACACGACCAACGGCAACGGAAAGGTCAGGACGGGAATGAGCAAGTATAAGAGACTACCAACAAGCTGACGATACAAGGTGGCATCGACTTCAAGTGAAGTACAAGTGGCAGAAAGTTTGACTCCAGACTGGAAGGGAGAAGGGGATGGTGTACAATCTTCCATGTGAAAGCGACAAAGGTCACAAGCATACTTAGACTAAGAAAGAAATATTCCTTCTTTGGTTTGCAGGACTTGGAGACCAAGAAAATAATGCAAATGTCCTAAGTCTGACATTTCAAAAGTTTGTTTAAGACTGGATTTCACATGGGTTATAAGCTTAGGGTCACTACCAATAAGAATAAGGTCATCAACATATAGAACAAGTATGATGAGATGGTTTCCTACTTTCTTGTTATAGACATTGGGGTCAGAATGGCATCTAGAAAAACCAGTGTCAAGGAGAAAGTTATCCATTTTGGCATACCAAGCTCTAGGAGCTTGCTTAAGGCCATATAAGGATTTCTTAAGGCGGCAGACAAGTCTAGAGTTATTCTGAACATAGCCAGGAGGTTGTTCCATGTAAATTTCCTCCTATAAATCACCATGTAAGAAGGCAGACTTGACATCCATTTGATGGACTTCCCAGTTGTGTAAGGCTGCAAGGGAAAGAACAAGGCGGATGGAGTTCATTTTTGCGACGGGAGCAAAGGTTTCATTGTAGTCAATACCTTCAACTTGGGAAAAATCTTTGGCAACTAACCTTGCCTTAAGTCTTTCAACACTTCCATCTGATGCATACTTAGTTCTGTAGACCCATTTACATCTGACAAATTTTCTTCCTTTTGGAAGAGGTACAAGATCCCAAGTATCGTTCACCATTAAGGAACGAAATTCTTCATCCATGGCTGCATCCCAATCTGGATTCCCTAAAGTTTCTGCAAAAGTTTCTGGATCATGATTCTCGAAAACTTGAGCCAAAAGAGAAGAGGCTCGCTGAAACTGAGAACGTGTTCGACGTTGATCTCTAGGATCACCGGCAAGATCACCAGCTGCTTCACATGTTGAACGGGCCCATCGAGGAAGCACTTGTGCTGGTGCAACTGGAGGAACATGAGCAGGGCAGAGGTGGATTTTCATCCTCACTGTCATCATCAAAAACTGGAGTTGGAAACCTGTCAAGGAAGTTGGAAGAAGAAGAAGAAGGCACAAACGCCGAATCAGGCTCGCAGGCCAAAGATGGCACAATCATCGAGTTAGGCTCGCAGGCCAAGAGATTTTCATCAAATTTAACATCCCTTCTAATGATTATATCATGAGAATGTGATTGAACAAGTCTAGGGACTGGGTAAACTCGATCTTGCACGTGGTATGTGACAAGAGACTATGCATCTATAGGGTCTTAAATTGGCTCCAGAATGACTCTAGTTATCTCTACCCCTTATGGGCTACTCCTTTCGAATTATTTTAAAATACTAGGTACTGAAGCTTGGTTGTTGCTATGGATTTTTAATGTGACAAGCTTAAACTAAACTGTCTTGACGGTATACTTCTTTAAAATATGATATTCTTGTTTTACTATTCTGTTACTTTTTCATATTTTGTTACTTTTTCAAATAATTTTGATTCTTATTTACCAAGTAGAAATGTTTGTATGTTTAATATCGGCCCAACATTGCATGATTTAAACCAAACTTGTTTTAGTACTAGAATTCTCTATTTTTTTGTACATCCACAACAAACAAAACATTTTGGTTTTTAATTAGTTATGGAAAACAAATTGTTCCCTATTCCTATTAAATTTGATTCATAATCTCGTTTTGGAATTTTTTTTATATAGACTCTGGTTCATTCATATCTTCAATAGTAGAATATAAGTGTCTTTTTAGGAAACATTGTTTCTATAATTTTAACGAATAACTCATACCCATTGATTTGACATTGTCTTTTAATGTTGATCTCTGTTAATTTACTGCTATCATTCTTGTTCATCTAGTTGTTTTTAGTACTCTTGAATATCTTGTTGTAGTTTACTGGGTGAAGATTGTTGGTAGCCGCCCTCAATAAAATACAAATATGGTTCATCTCATTCTATTTAGTACTCTTAAAACTGTTGAATATTTTACTGCATTTAACTACAAATAGATTGTTAGTATAGGCCCTCAATAGAATACAAACAAGGCTGCATTGTTATTAATTGTTACATAGTTCATGAGTAAGTAATTGTTGAAGATTGTAGAAATTCAAAAGTTGCCAGTAACATGAACACTGTGACTGAATATTTGAGCCGCAGTCCGTAGATTTGATTGGCATTGATGCTAGAACCGTTATTGGGAAATTACAACTCTGAGTTCGAGGGTGAAACAGAGCCAACACTCATGGGTCACATGGTACAACGGTCGACATTGTTAGCAAATATCGATCCGCCCATGTAATTCACTGAAATTTATGTGATAGTTAAGAATAAAACGATAAAGTGAAAGAAGTGTACCATTGGAATGTTGGGACTTATTGAAACAATGTGTCTTATTCCACGGTCAAATAAATTGGAAAGGCGTCATATATCAAGGGTAGTTAAGTTAAAGATTTAAGGGAAAGAATTAGTATACAAGTTGTTAAATAGGATTTGAAATTTGTGCACTCATTATAAAATGAATAAAAGAGATATATAAAGTTCTGAAAAAAAATAATAAAAGAGATATATATAAGAGCATATATTAATTTTCATTAAGTGATTATATAATAATATTTGAGCTTATATACTTCAGAAATATTTACAGTAAAGTATATTAATCTTGCTCTGAGGTTATTAATGATGAAGGATAATTGTTAGAGATTGAAAGATTATTATATTTATGAAAATTAGTTCTGGCAATTTGGAAGCTGGCAACGAAACACATATTTTCTTATGTTCTTATAAGAAATAACTTTCTTGCAAATTATGACCTCTATGAAATATGGATCAAATGTTTTCCTCTGTGCAATTGTATTACAAAAAAATCTTATGCCTCACGGAATGGGATATGAAAATAATTATGAATGGTCCCATTTATTGATTCAGAAATGTGCCAAACCCCATCTTGTAGAAGTAAACCCGCTGAAGCTAAATTATTTGACATACAATTTCTTTCTCTGTACACATGTTTAATGGAAACCAAAGTCAATGATTCTATTCCAAGGGTGCAAAATGGCAGGCACATGCAGGGTATCTACCAGTTGTGCCTTTTCTACCCACTCTATTCAGCCATTTAAGTTAGATTTCTATTGCAAAAATCACTGGAAATCAAAAGTAAAAAGAGACACGGAGGTCAACATTAGCGTTTGATAGCTTTCAATCATAGATATAGCCTTAACATAGTTGAAATTGATGTTAAGAGCTTTCAAATTCTTATTAAAAAAATTCCAAATTTTTATTAAAAAATAAAATAAAAACATAAACGAAATGAATATCCTTTCCTCTCACGTCATTTTTTTGTGTGTCCATAGTGGTTCCAGATTTTCTCATGGTAAAATTAATTAAACTTTTTTTATATTCATCGGGTATAATACAAAGAGATTTTACTATTTATTATTTGAAATTTCTTTGAATTTGTGAAAGTCTATATGGATAAAGCTAGATTTAATTTTTAAACAACATTAATTTTTTTTTTTATTAAATAGGAAACATTTGAGTTATTGCATAGGGTACTATAATAATGCATATGGTGCATATTGAGATACTATATATCTAAAAGATGTACAACTATTATAAGGTATATTACTATTCTATGCTCATTCAACTAAATGTTGTATATCTTACCATAAAACTCTTGTATCATACTTAGAATTCTCTTACATATTATAATTTATGGAAATTCAAGCAACATAGGAAATGAGAATATAATGTAGCTAACTATATATCCATCCATATATACTTGGTTATTACTAAGAAGTAATATGTAAGTGTAATTTCTACACCTGCATAATTATTATGATATGTATGTATATTAGTAGGTATACCAAATAAAGCGTTACTTATGAATTTATAATGAATATAATCATGCAATATGTCACTATCTAAAGTATACTATATTACTTGTCGTGGTTAGATTGGTAGCTTTTCTTAATTACTTTGCATCCATATGCATCCATATGGGAAATTTGAACCTACCTGACGTTATGATAGAATATGTTGTATTGTTTACAGTCTTTATCCATGACTACAGTATACCACTTGTGCTCCATGCACTGTATATTGAGCATTGAGTAGAGGATAGTCACTAGTCGGTTACTTTATTGGAGCCAACCAAAGTCCCACTTCCCCTTTAGGATGTGGAGTTGGATGACACTTATACTCAAGTGATAATCACTTTTTCAGATTCAAGGTTGAGCTAGGATGGGGAACAAATAATTTGACTAAATTATTTGCTTTAAAATTATTATTTATGCTTTCTATAGGGACATCATTTTGGTTTTGCTATCTTGTTTATAATGATAGATAACAATAATTTTAAAAATGAGTTTCTCCATTCTACATAGTAGTTATGTTAAATTGGTACTTTCATATTATTTATTGAACATTTTTTTTCAAATTCCCAAATTAATGAAATTTGGTATGCATATTTTAGTGTTAATGGATTGAATAACTTGTTTTTTAGTTGTTTATATTCTTTTAAACATAAAAGGCGGGGACTAAGCTGCACACAACTCTTGTTCTTTTTATGAGTTTTGGTAAAATCCATTTGAATAGAATATAATTTGTATTCTTTGTTTTTATCTTTTACAGTGAGTTTTGGTAAATTTCATTTGAGTAGATTATAATTTGTATTTTTTATTTTTTAGATAGAATAATATAATTATGAAGTTGCAATTTACAACTTTGACACTTTAATAAAATATTAGGTAAATAATTGTTTTACAATGTCGTCTCTAATGTAAAGTTCAAAACCTACAAGAGGGAGAAGTGTAATTCAATGCTCAACATTGGCATTTGACACTTTAATAAAATAGTAAGTAAATAAAAGTTTTACAATGTCAACCCTAACCTAAAGTTCAAAACCAAAGAGACAAAAAAATTAATTAAATTTGAATAATTCTTGCTTTGCCATTTGGGAGTTGAGCCATGATTAATCCAAGATTTACATAGGAGAGATTTCAGCACATATGAGAGATTTACATATTAAACTAGTATAGATCCATCTTATCTATGGATCTACCAAGCATCCAAATGGATCAAATCCCTTGAGGTGCAAGGTTTTCCTCAAAATTTGCATTTTACAAAAGGTTTGCACCTCAAGGAATTTGATCATTCTCGTGCTTGTTATATCTAGAGTTAAGATGGATCTATACTAGTATATAGATAATTCTCTAATATGATACCCATGACTCCTACACACTATTATGGTGAGATTATAAGTCTATTTCAATGGAATATTGTTTATGTTATGTTGCAATAAATTGATTTTTGAATTTTGAATTTAGTCTTGATGCTCCATATTTTATTAATATTGGATTTACGAGATATCCCTTGCCTTTACATTGATCTTTTTCCTTTTGCCTAGTTTTGTTTCATGATGGATCCTTTTTGGCCACATTTGTCTCTCATTAGGGTCCTTCTCCAATTGAGTTGATCAATTTTGGTGCATTCTTAGAATTGTTTTGGTCCCAAATGGTGCCTTGGGTGGTTAGAAATTGCCTTTGAAGACAAATCATTGGTAAAAAATCATCAACCTCCCCCTTATTTGTTGTTTAGTCGATGCCTTGCAAACCATGACTTTGATTAGCCTTTCTAGGACTTGTTTTTATATAGTTTTTCATTCCCCTCACAAAATTGCATATTAGAAGGTTTTTTATTTGACACTCCTATGATTTGGTTGTTAACCCCTATAGTACAAGGGTTACAATCTCGTAAAGTTGGCAAAATGGAAATAAGCACCTTGCCTTAATTTGTGGGTCTACAACTTTTTGGCTTCTAAAGGATAATTGTGTATAATAGGTCAATCCATGCATTTTTATGTCTAATCTCGAGTTAAGTTTTGGTCGTATGCATTCTCTCTACCTATCTAGGCTTTTCTATATTCTTTGTGGATTCTTTTGGATCAATCTTGGGTTATTTATCCATCATCATCGTCTTTCAAGGATGTGTTTCTATTCGTGTATTATTTAATATTTGGCTATGAATTTTTTCTATCCTTTATCTTTGGGTTGATTGATTGCATCTTGTGGTAGTTTCATATCTCTCCCTTCTTGTTCTAACAGTATTTCCAACCAAATCCTTGCCTCAAATGAAGACATCATCTACAACTTATGAGATAGGAGGTACTCCTTCCACTAAGGACTCAATCTTTTAGTTTATATTGTTTTGTCTTGGTTTTCTTCTTTCACACGCACGCATGCACGCACATGCACACACACACACACACACACAGAAAGAGAGAGGAAGGAAACCCCTTGATTATATTTTACATGAGGATAGTGATATTTAGGTACAAGAGATGTAAAACCTTCTTAATTTTGAGTTTCTTGTTTCCTTTCATTTTTTTATTTCAAAACAACATGTTTTAAGTAGGATCTAGGAGGATTTATTAGTAAGGATTGCACGCTCTACAAATTTATAGGGTTTTCTCAGCTCAACGATTTTCCTTTGTTCCTTCTGCAAACTAATCTTGCTACTGGTTGAATCAAATCCTTCAATGGCGATTTCAGGGGGAGGGGCAGTACATCCCTCCCTCTCCACACCAAATCCAACCATGTTCAATAGTAGCAATGCTCGATCGTAGCCAAATGAAAAATGGGGGCAATCACGTCACCAAAATAGGAGGAGAGGGTTTGGGATAGGACAAGGTTCTTCCCAAGAATGAAGCTCAAATTCCTGGATCATTAGCTGTATAAGGAAGGATTCCCACATTCCAAGCTATCAAGTTACTTCTCGAACCATCAACATGTAGATCCAATACATGCCAAAGGATTATGCAATCATTGGGAATTTTATTGGGATTTGGCCAATTAAAAAGGATTTGATTTGGTTGACCAACACAAGATGGAAACTGGTGGCACATTATGATCTCTATCCAGGATCAAAGGGATTTTTTACAGTCATTTTTTACTCAAGATTAGAGGATTGCAACTGAGTTTTTGATAATGGCCCATATTTTTTCAGTTCAGCAGGGTTGTACCTCAAGTTTTGGTTAAATCATTTCAACCCTAATAAGGAGGATTTCATGCATGCACTCATCTAGCTTCATTTGTACTCGCTCCCACAGGAATTCTCAAAAGAGGAAATGCTAGAGGGGATAGAAAACATGCTTGGATCCTTCACTAGGGTATCGAAATCACTAGATCTGGTAGATACACATCATATGCATGAATATGTTTTTACATGAACATTTCAAAAGTGACCTTGGAAGCCATAAGTCTGACCCATGAAGACAAAGTGTGGATCCCAACCTCAATGTGAGGGAGAGTATATAGCTAACCCAAGTGTTATTGAAGCCAAAGGCAGGAAGGACCTATTGAATATATTATCAACTAAGTTTGTTGAAGGCTCTCCACAATGGACATATCAAGCTTAATCAACATACCTGTTTTTTATGGGATTTGAGGTAGTGAATAACCTCATCGGATAGAAAAATGACATCTAGGATCTGTCGACCCTCAACATAGGCATTTTGTTCTTTGGATATGAGAGAGGGGAGAAGGGGCTTTAGCCTATTCGCAATCACTTTGGTTATGATTTTGTAAACAATTCTACAAATATGGGCCTGAATTGGCTTGGATCAAGGGTGCCTTCTTTTTTGGGAATCAAGGTAAGGAAGGTATCATTTAGAGCCTAAAGAACCCTTGATCTGACTCGAGAAGATTCTATAAGCTACAAGCCTTGAAGAAGTCAATTGTAAAGCCATTCGAACCTGGAGATTTTCCTACAACCATTTCTTTTACCACCAATTCCACCTCTTGCATCGTGCTAGGATTGAGGATATTACGATTTTGATCCCGAGTGAACATTTTTGGGATATGCTGAGTGATCTTAGTAATTGCTTCTGATTGTTCCTCAATATATAGGTTCTCGGAGTAGGTTTTTGTAGTAGTAAACCAATTCTTGTTCTATTTCCTTTTGGGTTTTAAGATTAGTTCCTTGATGGGAATGGAGATTGGAGATCCCGTTCTGATTTCTTCTTTGTTTCATATCATTATGGAAGAATTTGGTGTTCTTCTCCCCATATTTTATCCAAAGAGATCTTGATTTTTGTCTCCACGTGGTCTCTTCTTGTTTGAGCCTTTTATTAATCTCATCTTGCAAATCCCTTTCTTTATTATGCAGGTCCTCTAATCTTCCTTGATCAATGATTGCTTGTTGTATTTCTTTCATTTTGGAATCTAGGTGTTTTTTTTCCTCAAAGATGTTTCCAAATACTTCTTTGTTTCACTTATTTATCTTATATTTAAGGTTTTTTAGATGAATTAGAAAATGGTGCATAGAGGGATCTATTAATGGGTTTTCTTTTGACCAATAATTGGTGATGTTGTTGTTGAATTCCTCATGGTAAATCCAAAAAGATTCAAACCTGAAGGGATTGGGTTTGGATTCACGAGTAAAATTTAGAAGGAGAGTGATAGGCCAGTGGAAAGAATCGACCACATGAAGGATGGAGACTTCTGAGGCTAAACCTTGATTGAATATATTTTCAAAGGCAAGGAAGTGATCCAAGAACGAAGCAATTTGTCTCTCTCCACCTTGCTTGGTATTCTAGGTATATATACCATTCTTCATTTCCATATCTATCAATCTCAGATCCTCAATGATTTGATTAAACTCAGTGGATACTTTGTCGATTCTACATAGACATCCTTTCTTTCTACTAGATTATTTATCATGTTGAATTCACCTCCCAGAATCCATCTACTCCTTAGTAGGTTCTGACTTAAGATTCTAAGATTATGGAGGAGGTCCAACTTTAGGGCTACAACGTTTGACCCGTAAACATTGGTGATTAATCCCTCTATATAGGATCCTATGATCTTGAAACTAGTTGTTATGGTATTAGGAGTGTGGAGGAAATTATCTATATGAATCACTTGAGGATTCCATATCATTGCTAGGACCCCGGAGGTCCCTTGTGCATCTACTCCAGAATCCTGGCTTCCTTTCTAGCTTTGCATAGCTATTTGATTGAGCCTATCAGAGCTTCATTAATTTGTTTCTTGGATCATGAGAACTATTGGTTTATCCAATTGGATCATGTTCCTTAGAGTCCTTTGTTTTGAATCTACATTCAACCCTCTAATGTTCCAAGAGATGTCAATCATTGGGAAACTAGGATAGGGGTTGGAATGTTTCATCCATGTGAGCATACTGCCCAGATTTGATGAGTTTATCTTTGTTAGAATATGTACTGATGACTTATGTAATATAGTGGTAAAATATCATTTAAAGACATAAAATAATTCTAATGTTATAAAATAGAGTTATCCCACATGCATCATTGAAATTATATCATTTGTAACCATTCTCTATATAAAGAGGTGGAAATTCATTATCCCACATGTGTCATGGGATGTATTGTAATGCAAACCTCTTGGTATATAAGAGAGGTGAAGGAGACCCTTTTGGGTATGTGTTGATTGTAGTTCATCACACATCGCATGTTGTGTATGTCATTTGTACACACATGATTGTGACATGATTGGGTGATAGAGATTGGTGTGATTTATATGTGAGGATGCCATGTAATATTGGAGATCTATTTTCATAATAAAGGAAGATGCAACCCTTCCCGTGGACGTAGCCCATATTGGGTGAACCGCGTATATCGGTGTTCTCTTGTTGTTCTCTTTTCTGCAATTTTATTTCATGCTTTATGTTGCTTGGTAGATAGAAGGATAAACTAGTAATGCTTTCCATATTTTATATTGTGTTATGATATTATTTCATATGTTCACAATATTCTAACATGGTACCAGAGCAGGTTGCTATGCTCTATCTTCTTCGGTAAATTTTCATTTTTTATTTTTATGCAACATATGTTCATGATTTTTCTCGGGCTCTTTCTATTTTGTTGTTTTGTGACCCGATATATAATACCCATGTGGTAGTTTTTCAGATCTGGGCTTTTTTCTACATATTTGATTTTTTTCTTTCAAACCCTAACCCTTGTGGAGAAGTGTTTAATGTAAATTTGGGAGGCTAATTTTAGATCATTTTTAACACTTTCTGTGCATATTTTTAAAAAATAAATTGCATATATGATTTCCTCTCGCAACAATACTCAATTTCAAAAAAACAATCGTCTCGTTTGGAGTTCGGATGGCGGAGATATCGCTATTTTAAATTTAGTTATTTTCCAGTTTTTTTTGTGACGGCCGCACGAACTGCAGAGCGAATATTTTTTGATTGGGTGCCTATATTTTTGTTTTGGTGTTGAAGGTGGATGTATAATAACTTCTCTTGTTCCGAAAACAGGTTATAATAACAATTTCGGGAAATATTAAGAGAGTTATGGTCATTTTAAATTTTTCATTTTTTTTGCTTTCGATTTTCCACTGTAGAGTGACAGATCCGTCTTTTAACAACTATTGGACTTCGGTTTTGGTGAGAAAATTTATTTTTTTATTCATCTATTTTCTTGAAATTTTTGTCATGAGCTTCTTGATATCTTTGCATTAGGGTTTATGTTCTTATTCATCATGTTTACAGAGGTTGTCTTATTCTTGTTTGTCTCTAACCTTCTTTGTTTGGAAGATGTTTTGACATTTTCAGGGGCATGGATCTTTAGTATGATAATGGTGATATCAATAAATTAACCTATGCTTAGGACTTAGTTGCTTAATGGATATATTTTCATATCTATAAGTGATATTATTGTTTTATTTGATCAATTTTTTTGCTCAATATTCTAACATGGTCTCACTCTTCTAATCATGATAATGAAGCTTCTATATGTGTTATCTTGTGATCATTATTTGCTTTATATGTTATTGCCAACCTTTGTGTAAAAGCAATTTCAGTGTTTTTTTATAAGCAATATCTTTATGATCATTATATGCTCTTGCTAATTAATTTTCTGAGTAAAGTCAATGTTTTTAATCTATGTGATATCATATTTTTGGTTTGTCATAAGTTCTTTAATTGAGATATAGTTTCTTTTTCATGTATTGCAGAGATTGTATCTAGTTCCTATGTTGTTTATCTCTAACATTCCTATATGGAAGCATTAACATTTCAAGGGAATTTTCTCTCTTGCATATTTACATAGCGTTAACAAGAAATGAACCCATGATTAAGACCATTAGTGACTTGTCATTTCATAATTTTTTATAAGTGTTATCATGAGTTGATTATAATTTTCTATATGTTTATCATATTAAACATTTTGATTTATTTTCATATATATCATGTCATGTTTATTTCGATAATATTTTACTCAATATTTATATGGCTTTGTGTTGGCCCGGTTTTGCAACCAGGCTTAGTGCTATGGGCACCTGCTAACTAGTAGCAGCAGTTTCAATGGAAATAAAAACAATAAACTAAATAAACAAGATTATTCATGGATCTAAGCAAAGATATTAAGCAAATAACAAAAATAATTTAAGATCAAGAACAAGAACATATAAAATAAAGAATTTGTATTGAAAGTATGGGGCAAGCAAGTGCTTGCGGAATCAATACCTCTAATGGTGAGGTTGAATAGCTCCAAGGATGAGCAACTTCCAATCTCCAATGGTCTCTTCTCCAATGTGGTTTGCAATGGCTAAAATGCTCAGGGGAGATTTCAGCAGCATAAGGATGAGATAATGGATGGATGTGAAATGAGGAGCCCCTACCACCTTTTTATAGGTTTTGGTGGTGGGAAATACCATATGTGGTTTTGTGGAAACCAAATGGTATTGACCAACATGGTTTAGGTACTTTTCCCTCCTTTTTCCTTTTTTGAATAAAAATAATATTTTAATTCCCTTTTTAATATTTTTGGGAATTTGGACCCTTTTTGATGGTTTTTTATGATTTTCTTGGAAAAATAATCTTTTTTAATGGAAAAAGGGGTGTACTAAGGTCTTTTGGTGACCTTTTGTTGGTTTCAGAGGCTCAGATGGTGGAAAAGTGGACAAATGGGTCATGTGAGTAAGGGAATGAGCTAGTGAGCACTTTTTAGGTGTTAACAGATTGCCCCCTAATGTGTGAGGGCAGGAGCTCATCGTATGGCCGATAGACATCATAGTTCTTTTGTCCATTTTCTGAGGTTTAGGGGAGAGAAGAGACCGGTTGGAGACTGGAGCCATGGCCCTTGGAAGCTGCAAAAACAAAAAATATTACATGGCCTCAATATGAATGAGGAATAATCGCTGATAAAGGACGAGGCGGGCATTCCCATGCTCGTATCAAGACATATACAAAACAATTAGTCCCAAGAAGGGGGATCTAATACGTAAAGAAATATACTGGTACATCATAATGGTCCAGAGGGGACATTATTGTGGGATATACTCATGATCATGGCTGATCTCAATAACTGATACATTGGAATAACTGTTGAACTGCTGAAACTGAAGGTGTCCAACATCTGTATGGGCTCAATGACTATGAGCCATCTGGGATATTGTCGCCGTATGCAACCCGGATATCTATAGAAAAAATGTAACTAGTTGTATCCATAGGTAGACTCTCAAATGTGGAGGAGTCAGGTGGTATCCGGGGTCTTCGACTAATAACTGAACGGACCAATACCCTGTGCGAGTCTCAACGATGCGATCAAGGTGTTGAAGTCGAGCATGTGAGAAACAACCATTAGGAGAGGCACTGAGGATTCCTCTCGAAATGATTCGTAGGAACTCATCATAAATGGTAATGAGTCCAAGACACAGGGACCTCTAGGTCTATCCTCTGGAATCAATGTGGTTGTCGTTGACAGAGGGAGACCAGCAACTAACAAGGAAATGGTGTTTCCTTGATAGGAGCACGAGGTGTAGAACTGAAGTGATGTAGTACTGATGGTAGGACTGACATACTTGTGGGGATGGGAAATAACTGGGTCAAAAAATGGGTAGACTCAAACTTCCTTTGTTCAGAGCATGATGACATGGTTGACCTGGCAGCGTAGGGAACTGACTTGTAGGTGCAGGGATCGTAGCTTTTTTAGGGACTGAAGGGTATGTACTGACTCTGGGGGGGGGTGAAGCTGATGGTAGCTGTCGAGGGAGTTTTAGAGTGACATACTGCAGAATACTCTGAACAAAGGCGACCAAAATGGGGAAGCTGCTATGTGAGTAGACATGATCTGTTGTGGCGCCAAGAGGCACCATTGATTCCTTCTTCGTAGTTTTAATGAGCTCCAAGAAGGGATAAAAGTGTGCTCTGAAATGGTACGGTCCTGTAGATTTTGTGAGCCCAGGACGGCTCATGCTCATGGTTGATTTCATGTTTAGAGAGTCTGAAAGCGGTAAGTGGACTCTATTGGTGTTTCTTTTTCGTAAGTTTAGTCTCCAAGGCCCGAAAAAGCATAAAATGATGCGGATGGAGAACTCTTCTAGCCGATGTGACTAGAGTATACCTTTTTCGTAATTAGTCTACGAGGTCCGGAAAAGGGGTAAACTTATACCAGGTAGACGCCCTTTCAGATACATTTAGCGAGCATGAAAGGAAGCAAGATTGCTCGGCGATCTTTTCATTGTTTTAGGAGTCAGAAAAGAGCTTAACAGAAACTCCCTAAGTGCCTTTTTCGTAAAAGGGGTTGCTCTGCCCGAAAAAGGGATAAAATTATACTGAACAAAAACGGATTGATGAGGGCGAGAAAAGGTCTCAAGCATCATCATCAGTGTAGAAAACTGGATCCGGCGACATAAGGGTTGCCGAAAACGGAGAGCGGTCGATGTGGCACGCAAACCGAGGTGACGAGGGGGCGTGGAAAAAATGCCCGAAAAATCTAAAGGTGAGAATGAGAAATGATCTCAAGCATCATCACGAGCGCAGAAAACTGAATCCGGTGATATAAGGCACGTCGAAAACGGAGAACGGCCGATGTGGCACGCAAACCAAGGCGACGAGGGGGTATGGTAAAAAATGCCCGAAAAATCTGGGCGTGAGAGCGAGAAATGATCTCAAGCATCATCACGGGCTCGGAAAAATGAATCCGATGATATCAAATATATCAAAAATGGAGAGCAGCCGAAGTGGTATGCAAACAGGGGCGACAAGGTGTCGGACACAATGTTGATATTGGTCTTGGTGAGAGTGAGAAATGATCTCAAGCATCATCACGGGCACGGAAATATGAATCCGGCAGTGCAAATGGTGCGAAAAACGGAGGTCATAAGGACTCCGGAATAGTTAAAGGAAAGAACTAGGTTAAAAAATGGCTATAAATAAAGGTGATCCCACCAAGCGAAGGATGCAGTGGTGGGGAGAAATGATGACCCGTGGGGGCAAAATACTAGGTGTATCAAATCAACTGAAATATACAAGTGACATGTGACCTCAAAAATGGTTGAGATCACGAATATGAAAAAGTGAGCAGGGTTAATGACCTGCCCCCATGCTATGTGCATGGGGTTTGTGATTGTGGATCACATATGTGTTGGTTTGAACGATGGGCTCATTGAGGTGTTGAGATAGAGATGATGGGGAAGGTTCAAAATGATTGATCATACCCCCTATCCCGGGGTTGAGGTAATCTATTATGCCCCCTAACTCAGAGGTGTCAATGTGGTGCAGATGTTGTCTCAGAGAGAGATCAATACGGCATTGAGCAACTGCTGGCGGGGTGTTATACCATGAGGCTGTGGGTCGTGGTGGCATACTGAAGTGATGATATGATGATGGGGGATTCCCTTCATGGGGTGGATGCCCCCAGTATCTCCGACGAGGATCACGATGATGATGAGTAGGAAAGGTTTTGGGCCTGCCCCATGTTGTGGACATGTGGTTTCCTGGTCGATTTGAAAGGGTTGAACCTGTGTGTCAAAGGGATCAATGGAAGGGGCCGACCGGATAGAGGGGTATCCAGTGGAGATCGTATAAATGGCGGGGTCAAGGCCAGGCATTTCGGTATTTGACCAAGTAAAGACATCAGTGAATTCTTGGAACAGTTGTTGGTATTCTCCGATCTCATGCTCACTGTGGGAGGTTCCTAATGTGATGGTATGAAGGGCACCAAGTGGGTCAGAGATGTCAATGTGGATGACGGGAGAAATATTGGCCATGGGATCCGTTAACCAGTTGATTTTAGTAGGAAGGAAATCCTTGGACTCAACCGCGGATTGGGTAGCAGTGGTGGATGAAGTCTCTTCCGGGAGGAAGTATGGACGATGGTGCATGTCTTCCCCGGGATAATCAAAGGTAGTAGGAGTCTCGAGAACCTCTTCATCATTGCAGGAGCTTTGAGTGGTCAAATCGAGTGATGAGGTAGTGGTAGTCGAAGAGATCATGTAGATGGTGTTAATCTCTCCGGACGAGGATGATGCGGGAGGGTAGATCTCCTCGATAGTAGGGGGTGCCGTGTCTAGGTCCAAATTGTTCATCTCGTAGAGAGCTGCTCTGTAGTCTGGGATGTCAGGACAGTTGTGGGAGTAGTGGCCGTAAATACCGCATATCGCACATGGGTGGTTGGTACGCAGTGATTTATCACGAGGCATAGGGTTTGGATCTAGTTTGACCACCGGGATGTTGGGGTCGTCGTCCAACATTTGCATGTGTTCCTGCAATGCAGGTAACTGTGGACATTGATGGGTTGGATGGCCTAACTCATCACACAGCGAGCATTTTGGAGGAGCACGGAATACAGGGGGAGGTTTAACTGCCTTGGGTGGGGGTACCGCAGTGTATGGTTGTGGGCCTCTGCCCCCAGTGGGTCTAATGAGTGGAGGGGGATTCGTCGATGACGAAGGAGTAGTGATCCCAGGAGGTGGTTGGGTAGAAGTAACAATGGGTTGCACCGGTTGCAGGATGACATTTGGTGTCGGCGGTGGAACTGGAGGAGAAATATACCACACGGGTAATCCCAATGTTAACCCGGGTAGACTAAGGGTAGCCATAACCGGGGCGCTTACTACACCCGAAGGAGGAGATAGAAAGGGGATTTTTTGGATGGGTGTAACCCCAATGTGACTAGGGACCAATGGTGGTTTACCACCGGATGTTTGCGTATTCTGTGAAAGAGTACAGAGGTTTGCGACTTGGGTCTCTGGTGACGGTGGTGGAATGGCCTGGAATGAAGAGGTCATTGGTGTATCTGAATAAAGTCCGGGTCCCAAAGAAGAGACAAAGGAGGTAGTTGCACTAGAAGTTGGTTGTTCAATCATGGGAAGAACATTTTCGGGTGCTGCAGGGACATTGGGATCATAGTAGGTGAGTTGGTCAATTTTGACCACGCGTCCCTCGTGGGGGAACATCATGGTGCGGAAAACGGAGGAGGCGACTGCTTTCATGGCGTACATGTAACTGCGTCCAAGTAAAAGGTTATAATCGAGCTGGGCGTTAATGACCTCTATGTCGATGAGCACAGTTTTCCCACCCAGTTGGACGGGGACCTTGGGTAGTAGACCTTGAGGTTGAGCTGACCGGCCGTCATAGGCTCGCAATGCAGTGGTAGATTGCTGGAGAGCAGGGGATCCCAACTTCTGCCAAACAAACGTGGACATGACGCATGTGGAAGCACCCTCGTCGATGATACATCGATGGATGACAAGATTCCGAATAGAAACAGAAACTTGGACTGCTATGGTGGAAGGCAGACGTGGTTCGGACTGGTCCAAATCAAAGGTCATCAATTTCGAATCATTTGGGTTGATCGCCCCAATGGCGGAAAGTAAAGTCTTGCGCTGCGTAGGACAGTTTTTTAAGACTTCTAACGCAGACATGGCTGCGGGAGATTGAGCTAGGTCATCTACGATGTTGTAATTTGACGCAGCCCGTGCATTGGGGTTGTTGTTGATACGACGGAGAGGGAAACGAGGTGCTTTAGAGGCGCCATCGAGTGGAAGAGGTGGTATCCGTAACGTCTGATCGGTGGGATTAGCGTTAGCATCCTTATCGGCGGGGGTAGCCTCGGAGGTAGGACCATACTGGTTTCATCGGGTTTGGATATTGACGTCGGCTGTGGACATCATCAATAAGTGGTGAGTGCCTGAATCAAACATGGGTTGATCAGGGGCGGCGTAAGTGATTTGTTGTGGTTGCACGTTGCCCTGTGGGGGGGCTAACGGCTGAGTGTTCACCACTCCTTGTGTTGGAAAAGGGTTTTGTAGTACCAAAGGTTGTTGTGGAGGTGGTGGAGGGTTGGGTGGCGGCTGAGGAGCCGCCTGCCCTTGACGATGGGCGTCATTTGTCCATAGTTGTCGAGCTCGCTCCAGATGTGGGAAAGCGTGGGTATAGTGGCCATAGACACCGCAAATGGAACAAGGATGGTTTGTTCGTAGATTAGCATTTTTGGCTTGCTTAGGTGGCCGATCGGGATTCTGATGAGCAGGCGCCGCGTTATTGTTTTGCGGAGGATGGGTAGGTTGTGGAGCTTGGTTATGGTTTTGGTTGTTTCCACGGTTACGTCCTCTTCCGCGGTTTGGTTGCCCACCCTGGTTGCGTTGGTTATTTTGGTATTGGGGCTGATGTTGTTGTGCGTACACATGCCCTTGAGCATTGGGGGGATTCTGGGGAGCCGCAGGTGCGGGAGCAGGTTGCGGTGGGTAGTATGCAGGTGGAGCTGGAGGTGGTCCAGTTGCCTGTTGGGGTTGTTGGTACCCTTGAGCTATTGGATGTGGTAGATTAGCTGGTGCAGTTTGCTGTGGGTACTGCAACGGTTGTGGTGAGAACTGAATGGGGTTCTGTGTAGTAGGTTGAGCATAGTATGTAGGAGGTACATATGCTGATGGCGTTTTCCCATAACAATGTTGTGGACAAGAGGGTCCATGAACGTGATGGGTCTGGTTTGTTGGATCATAAGAAGTTGTCGCTCCGGAACTGGATGTGGCCCTAGAAAGGTCTGGGGCGGGCATGGTGCTCACCATACTGAAAGGTTTTGCTTGCGGTGTAATTTGGCCAATAATGCCATCAGCGGCATGTGATGCCCCCGGTGCGTCACCGCGTGCAGAGTCGCCTCGTGGGGCGTCCGGTATGATCGTGTATAAGTAACCCGACTGGGCGTAGATGAGATCAAACTGTTGGGCCTTGAGGATAGCCTCTTCCTCGGACTGGGGTCTTTCAGATGCTACATCCTTCGCAATGAGAGGAAGGAGGGATTTAAGGAACCAGTCTAAAAAGATCCGGTCATCTAATTTGATCTTGCATAGGCTTCAGCGCCGGCGCCAATCATGAATATGGTCAGTGATATGCGTGGCCGTGTTCTGTCTGCAAGACAGTAGGATTTCGACGCCCGCATCATAGCGGACAGGTAGCTGAAAGAACTGCAGGAAAGTCGAGGCAAGGGAGGTAAATGTGGCATGCGTCCCATGGGGCTGCTCGATATACCATTTGGCTGCGGAGCCAGTGAAGGTGCGTTGTAAAAGCCGTAGGCGGATTGAGTCATCCACTATGGAGTTGGAGGAACACCATAAATGGAAGGACATGATGTGATTCTGGGGGTCTTCTCCTGCCTTACCCTCAAACTTAGGGATGTCAGAGGGAAGCTTAGTGGGCATATGGGGCCACGCAGGATCATGTCTAATGGGGTCATTTGTTAACCTAGCTAGGTCTGGAAGGTTCAGACTTGCCATGTATGGTAGGCTAGCCGGTGTGGTAACTGGGGCGGGGACATGCCTAGCCATAGTGGTATGGTGAAGGGGTCCAGTAACGCCTAAAGGTATGCTAGGTATGGAGGGTATATGCCCTCCGATAGGTGTAGTCTGGTATGGGCCAGTGCCTCCAAGTGAAACTTGGGTTACACTTGGGTTAGGAATCGCACTAGGGATTCCTGGTATAGCACTCACAAGTGCAACATGTGTTACACTTGGGTTAGGAATCGCACTAGGGATTCCTGGGATAGGGTTTGTGGAAACCAAAGGGGGTATGACCCCCATGTTGGGTATACCTATGACAGGCGTTGGCCCTATGTTGGGCATTCCTTAATGTGGAGTGTTACCCATATTGGGCATACCCAGGGGGGTGGTTGTTGCCGTGGATGGTACTCCAGCAGAAGGGTCTGCGGATGTCTCACCTATGGTGCTTGTGAATAGTGGATCAAATGGTGTTCCAGACATAATTGTGGTTGGTGGTAACTCGGTGTGGTTTTCGAATTCTACCTCCAAATCAAAGGTGAAGTGGGGTATGTTAGAATCGGATGACTGTCTAATTGATTGACGATGTGTTGAATCAAGGGATAGGGCTCTGCGTCTGTGACATGGAGAGCCAAGTGGACTAAACTCTGGGAGTTCGCCCTGTAGACGACGAGAACGTCTCGAATTCTCAATGGTGAGAAAATATGTTTGGGTAAAAAATTTGTTTAAGTATCAGGTGGTGATATATATATAAAAGACTCAAAACCCTAATGCAACCAAGGGGGTGCAAGAAGGGGAGTGAAAAAAGAAATCTCTCAGGCCAAAAAATCAATCCTCAAAAAAGGCACTTATCCTAGCAGCTGTGCTACAATAAGTGGAGGAATGCAACAACCGGTCAGAATACCAACATGCAAACGGCTCCTAGAAAAAATAGGTGTAACTAGACCACAGGTAGGTTGAAATCATGCAAACACCTAATCTAAAAGTATTGTGACTCAAACAGACGATATCCTCTGCAAGGTGATGAAATCCAAGTCAGACAATATGAATGTTGAGACAACGGCTAGATATCCCCCTACCGGGAGGGACACCGGGTAATCAATCCTAAAGACAGGCTACTAGGATACTCCGTTCATGACGCGTCGAGAAAAGGTAAATCTGCCGTTTGGTCCTTTGATCACAATATCCCAATACAGGGATATCCCGAGAACTGCGAATGGTAGCCCTTCGGTTACTGAATGGGTTTCGGTATCCCACTCAGGCTTCCGGAACCATCCTCGCGACTTCAACCCTCCTAAGGGAGAGGCCTTCCCACAAACCGGTTGTGACCGTGCCAAAAAGTACTAAGAGATTTTAGCTCCCTAATTGGACAACTTCTATGTCTCAGATGTAAGAACTGAGGGGTGTTATTGGAACACCTATCCCCCCAATACTACCTAGCTACAAGAATTCTTTCAGTGTTCCCCAAGTGGGGTTAAAAGTGTGTTCAAATTAAGGTACGTTTTAAGGCTTAGTTCAATTAAGTGATCGTGTGAGTGCACGTGAGGTGTTGTAAACTGAACTTGAAAAGAATTAAATGCTTTAAGGAAATTTTCAAAAAATAAAGGATTTTTCGAAAAAATAAAAAGCAAATATTTATGACTTTTCACTAAAAGGAATTTAAATGCTTTTCAAAAAATAACTCAAAAAATAATGGATTTTTTGGATTTATGAAAGCAAATAAAAGATTTAAAAGAAATAAATGGATTTCTTCGTTTCAAGAAAAATTGCTAAGGGCAAGATTTTAAAGAAGTAAACAAGAAAAAATTTGAATCTAGATGAAAATGCAAAATGAGTCTTTCTTTCACTTTCTTGAAATTTTTTAAAAAGATTTCTAAATATGCACTTTTAAATAGTAAAAAAAAATTTCAAAGCTGTAAAATGTGCAGGATTTAATACTGTAAAAAATGTGCTATGGGCAGAAAGTACAGTAAAAAATATTTTTCAAAATCGGGATGGCCGAATGAAAAATTCAGCCGCGCGGGTTTTGGACGTACAGCCGCGATGGGCAGCGCGGGTTTTGGATGCACAGTCGCGATGGACCGCGCGGGTTTTGGGCGCACAGTCGCGATGGACCGCGCGGGTTTTAACCGCACAGGCGCGATGGGAAGCGCGGATTTTAACCGCACAGGCGCGATGGGCAGCGCGGAAATTGGCCGCGAAGCCGCGGCGTGCAGCGCGGAAAAACGCAGGAAAGTCGCGATGGACCGCGCGACTGTCTGTGAAAAGGCCGCGATGGACCACACGGAAAAACGCAGAAAATTCGCGATGGACCGCGCGACTATCTGGCAAAAAACCGCGAGGCGGAAGCCGTGCACGGAAACCGAGAAACGAACCCGAAAATTGAAAATTTCAGGCTGTTTATGGGGCCAAATCTCAGAGCAGCAATGGATCTGCTGTCTAAGATGGCAGATCTATGGATCTAAAGGTTAAAAACTCATAAAAAACTAAGATTAAAGGCAAAACTAGAGATCTATAGTTCAAACCAAAGCGGAGTCGCCAAAAACTATTGGCCCGGTTTTGCAACCAGGCTTAGTGCTATGGGCACCTGCTAACTAGTAGCAGCAGTTTCAATGGAAATAAAAACAATAAACTAAATAAACAAGATTATTCATGGATCTAAGCAAAGATATTAAGCAAATAACAAAAATAATTTAAGATCAAGAACAAGAACATATAAAATAAAGAATTTGTATTGAAAGTATGGGGCAAGCAAGTGCTTGCGGAATCAATACCTCTAATGGTGAGGTTGAATAGCTCCAAGGATGAGCAACTTCCAATCTCCAATGGTCTCTTCTCCAATGTGGTTTGCAATGGCTAAAATGCTCAGGGGAGATTTCAGCAGCATAAGGATGAGATAATGGATGGATGTGAAATGAGGAGCCCCTACCACCTTTTTATAGGTTTTGGTGGTGGGAAATACCATATGTGGTTTTGTGGAAACCAAATGGTATTGACCAACATGGTTTAGGTACTTTTCCCTCCTTTTTCCTTTTTTGAATAAAAATAATATTTTAATTCCCTTTTTAATATTTTTGGGAATTTGGACCCTTTTTGAGGGTTTTTTATGATTTTCTTGGAAAAATAATCTTTTTTAATGGAAAAAGGGGTGTACTAAGGTCTTTTGGTGACCTTTTGTTGGTTTCAGAGGCTCAGATGGTGGAAAAGTGGACAAATGGGTCATGTGAGTAAGGGAATGAGCTAGTGAGCACTTTTTAGGTGTTAACACTTTGAGCAATCTTATAATCTTGAAATATTTGTCATGATCACCTTGTTCTTGTTGCAATAGGATTTCTATTCTTATGATTGCAGAGGTTATATTGTTCCTACTTGTCTCTAACATTCCTATATGGAAGCAATGACATGTGTTTCTTGCCTCTAACGTTCATATATGGAAGCACTGACATTTTCAGGGCATTCATCTCTTGCATATTAACATAATGCTAATAAGAAATGCACCTATGATTAAGATTAGTTGCTTGGTGACTAATTTTTTTCATATATTTAAGTGAAATCTTGGCTCATTATTCTATATTGGTATCTATTATGCTCACTCATGTTTATGCTCCTCTATCTTTTATATCATGTCATATCCTTTTTTATAATATTTTGCTCAAATTTATATGGTCTTGCATAGAAGCGACATCATTTATTTATATGTTCTTGAGCAATGTGATTTTATCATATCTCATGCCTTTTGGGCTTATCATGTTTTTATATGCTTTATTCTTGGAAGTTCCTTTGTGCAGGTTCATTATCCATGTTGTGGGATAGCTTGCTTCTATTACTCCTTCCTTGTTTAAGCATATGACGGTTGCGGATCTTTGGTTTTTCAGCATTGTTCCTCTTAAGAAGGAATGTAATGTTGAATTTTATCATGTTCTATCATATTTCAGTAATGTTGTATGATGGACATCCATATTCTACTGTTAAAGTCATGATGTTCATCTGTATGATATTATTTTCGATGTATAGACCATTGGGGTCTTGTTTCTTCGATGTTTGCGGTCTTCTCAGATATTTATATTGCACCTTGATTGGAAGAATGTCTGCTATCCACATGTGTATTGGCCATCTGGGTATTTTGTACAGTGTTGTGGTGTTCTTAGCCACATGTTCTGTTGTATCAGGCGTCAGAAAGTATCTCTACACTGGTGTGGATGTTATATCAAAGTTCTTCAGCTATCAGTTATGGTTGTGATGATTCTTTTGGTAATTTAGGCACCTTGTTGTTGGATTGCGTCACATGTTCTCGGCATTTTACTGTTGTATTTAGTAGCCATAAAGGCTTCTCTTTAGATATGGGCATCTTGTTGTTGGTATTTCATCGTACAAACTGGTTCGTGTGCAATTTCATGATTAAGTGAGAAGTGATTATTCTTCATCAAATCCATGAGGTGAAGTGCTTTTTATTTGCATCTTATGGAGCATTTTGGAAGTTGTCATCAAGGGGGATGTTGGTGTGTTTCCACCTTCCTTCCATTTGTATTCTTTCTCCTAGTCATCACTAAGAGGGAGTGTTAGAATATGTAATGATGACTCATGTGATATATTGGTAAAATATCATTTAAAGACATAAAATAACTCTAATGTTATAAAGAGTTATCCCACATGCATCATTGTAATTATATCCTTTGTAACCATTCTCTATATAAATAGGTGGAAATTCATTTATTCCACATGTGTTATGGGATGTATTGTAATCCAAACCTCTTGGTATATAAGAGAGGTGAATGAGACCCTTTTGGGTATGTGTTGATTGTAGTTCATCACACATCACATGTTGTGTATGTCATTTGTACACACATGATTGTGACATGATTGGGTGATGGAGCTTGGTGTGATGCATATGTAAGACTGAGGATGCCATGTAATCTTGGAGATCTATTTGCATAATAATGGAAGATGCAACCCTTCCCATGGATGTAGCCCATATTGGGTGAACCATGTATATCGATGTTCTCTTTTCTCCAATTTTATTTCATGCTTTATGTTGCTTGGTAGATAGAAGGATAGACTAGTAATGCTTTCCATATTTTATATTGTGTTATGATATTATTTCATTTGTTCACAATATTCTAACAATCTCCCATGTCCTTGATCACCTATTTAATTGAAGGTATCCATCATTTCTTGTCCTCTTTTAGTTTCTTGGCTTGGACTTTCAGTGGAACCACTTTTAATCTCAAGGGTGTAGAAGAGCCTCCTCCTTTTTACTGGCCTGCCGATTTGTGGTAAAATTTATTCAAAGATTCTTTTAGAAGGATCATTTGGTTTTCTAGTATGGATTTGGTGTCATTTCTATCACATGATGCCACTATTCCTACTAGATCTAATTCTCATGTGTCCATTTATTCCATTTCCTCCTCCTCTAGATCTTCTTTTTCGTGATCCTCTATTTCATTTTCTCTGTTGGATCAGGCATTACTGCATTGGGATCCATCTTGGTTTTCTTTTTTTTTGGCCGATTGATTAGAACCGCGATAGTTATTTGATCTTTCCCATTTGGATATTTCTTTAAGGAGGTATCATGCTTTTCTCTCTTTGTTATATTAAGATATGGATCTAGGATAGCATAGGTGTTGTGAGTTTATATATTCTATCACTAGTTAGATCCTTCTATTGTTCGCCCTGATCTCTTTTTCATGGGAATTTTAGTAAATCCTTATCCATATGGTTGGGTGGGATCCTTAGGTATTATCATATCTTTGTTCAAGGGGAAATATCTGAAAAGGTGACCACGCTCATGGCATTTATGACATTTGAAGGGTATATGCTCGTAATCGATGGTATGATTCCTTTTTTTATCCTCGTGACTTAAGCAGATGGCCTCCGAAAAAGATTATGTTATGTGCATATAGATCCATGTTCTTTCATAAGTTGTATATATGGCCGCTTTGGTGGATTCAAAGGTTTGAACAAAAAACCCAATGGTGTTTCATATACCTTTTAGGGTTTCTGGCTCCCAATATTCCAATGGCAATGAATATAGGTGGATCCAAACTGGAGCATATGTTAGGCCTTCTCTTTTTGGGCCAAACTTAGCTGTCCAAAATCGTAGGTATAATCCTGCTGAGTTGAAGAAATATGGTCAATTCTCGAATACCCTATCCCTATCCTCCAGGTGGTGAAAAATGATAGTAAAAAATCCCTAGGAACCTAGCATGAAGACAAAAAGATTGGCATGAAATCACGTTAATTCAATTAACCAATGTTCAATATATACATTGAGATGTCCCTTGGGTTCGTCTTCCAAGGTGACTCTTGGTATCCCTTACACATTAATATTCCTCACATCGAGGATTATGCTCCAACAGATAGGTATTGAGCTCAAGTATCTCCAGTGGGGAATCAATGTGGGAACTTTAACATGGGACTTGGGTTTATGGATGAGTTGCTTGCATTACTTAAGAATGGTAGTTAGTATTTTCAAATGGGACACTGGATTCTTCAGAATTATTGTTGGTCGTACATAGGCCCTAGGATTATGGTGGAGCTTCCTGTAATACTTTAGCATGATGGCTAATATTTGTACATGGGACCCTATTTCATTGGCTTACTTCAACAATGTGGTGCACACTCATCCATGGGACCCTAGTTTATGGTTGCACTTCCTCACATCAAGCGTTGAGGGAAACACTTTTCTAATACGGGTGGAGTGTCAAAGCCATATCCTAACCCCCTTAAGTAGATATATATGATGTTATATATTGATGCCATCTCTATTAAATAAGGACCATGAAGTAGATACAGTGTGAAAATCAACCAGTATAAGAAGGATTACTAGAAGTTTCCACCTACCATAAAGTTCCTTCTTTAGAATGTTCTCAGAAAGTTATATAGAAACTATATAAAGAAGTGGAAGCAACATAATGATATGTCGTGTAAAGAATATTGTAATTGAAGATCTACTTAGTTGGAGGTTTCCCCCTTGAAGAAACAAGTGAGCATTGCTTTCATCAATAAAGGTATTGCTATTTGTGGTATTCCACTCTCTACAATTATCTATTGTTGTGGTAATTCTGTCATTTTCATTCTAAATCTTGTTATATTGCTATTTGTGGCATTTCGCTCTCTACAATTATCTATTGTTGTGGTGATTCTGTCATTTTCATTCTAAATATTGTTATATTATGTTATTTTCACTTTGAATTTCCTACTATGCTAAAAAGGTACATAACATTAAATATTATTGTTGGTGACCATTATGATAATACATTTCCCTCTCCCTCTTCCCTCTCAGCAAAACAAAGACTTGCTTTTGACATAATTTTACGACATTCAGTTGAATATGGAAATTGTGAACCTCTCCAAATGATTATTCAAGGAATTGTTGGCACTGGAAATTCTTACCTTATTCACTGTATTTCTCATGCTCTTTCTGCTTCGACATCTACTTGAAAAATTCCATTGCTTTTGCTTGCTCCAACAGGAGTAGCTTCTTTTAATATGCATGCAAAGACAATACACTAAGCTTTAAAAATTCCTATCAAAGATATGAAAGCACTGCAAGGCCGATCTCTAGCAATATTTCAAGAAGAAATGAGGGATATTCGTTATGTTTTGATTGATGAAATGAGCTTCATAGGACCAAGTTTTTTCATGCAGATAGATTCTCGATTGTGAGAAGCATTTCTTGAGAATAAATCTATTCCTTTTGGTGGCAGATCAATCATTCTTGTTGGTGACATTTGTCAATTGTCTCCTGTCAACGATAAGCCTTTGTATGCAGGTAATACAATGAGGAATTTTTTGTGGAAAAGATTCAATATTGTTATCACTTTGGATACAGTATTCCGATAGAAAGGTGATGATCCTAGACAAACATCTTTTCGGAGACTGTTAACTAACATAAGAAACGCAGAACCGCTTCTTGATTATTGGGATATTCTTATGTCGCGGGTTGATTCCAAGTTAGATCCAACAAAAAGGAGTTTATTTGATTCAACAATTCATTTGTTTGCAACAAATAATTTGGTCACCCTACATAATAGGCTCATGCTGAAATATTTAAATTCTCCTATTGCACGATGTGTTGCTGAGCATACAAGGCACAAGGAAATTGTTGATGTCGACGATGATCAATTAGACCGGGAAGTATTCTTGTGCTTGGGTCAGCGTGTCATGTTGACATGCAACTTGTGGGTTGAAGCTGAATTATTGAATGGTGCACTTGGTTGCATTTAAAATATTTTCTATATGCCTGGCACAAAGCCTCCTCTCCTTCCAATATACACTACTGTTCTTTTCGATAAGTACATTGGTACTCCATTTGATAGAAGTAATCCAAAAGTTGTACCAATAGCACCTATTATTAGAGGAAATAGTAAGCAAATTCCACTGAAGATGGCATGGGCCCTTACTATACACAAATCACAGGGTTTGACTTTAGAACAAGCCACAATTGATATTGGGAACATAGAGAGGCAAGGGTTGACCTTCACAGCCATATCAAGAGTTAGATCATTAGATGCCTTGCGCATATCACCTCCTTTCTCTTTTGAGCGTTTTCTGAGGATGAAAAATGGTGCATTTGTAACGATTAGGAAAAAAGAAGAGCAACGCTTGAACTCATTGTCATTGTAACATCCTTTAAACAAATTTTCATTCATCGTATAATGTATGTATTTTCTTTTTGTTATTGTTATTTCAGGTTACTATTCCTATTTTTATCTTTTCATAGCTTTTGTAATTCCTTTCTTTCCTCTATTTTAGCCTTATTTTAATGAAATGAACATCTTATTTCATATGGTTTTTTATTCTTTGTTTAGTTGTATCTTTGTTCAATACTAACCACTTACATTTAAATTGTTTCTCGTACTATATCTACATTTAAATTGTTTCTCATACTATATTGTCTTATTTAATGAAAATATTCCATACTTTCCAATTATTAATTTTCTATTTTTTTTTTCTTAACTATATCGGGAAAATTCTTAGTTTAACAAATTCTTGATTCCGTATTCAATGTTTTTTTTACATATCTCCATACTTTCCTTTCTCTTTTGAGCGTTTTGACAAGATGAAAAATAGCGCATTTGTTACAATTAGGAAGAAAGAAGAGAAATGATTGAAATCAATATCATTGTAACACCCAATATAGGAATTCTCATTGAGCATACTGTAATGCATGTTTTTTTCATGTTATTGTCATTTCACATTGCCTAATTTTGTTATTTTAGTTGTAGCTTCGTTTGCTATTAACCATTGACATTTTAACTATTTCTCCTACTATATGTTCTTTTTAAATGGATAGATCCAGTTTCGTACTTTTTCTATTGCTTTATATTATGTGTTTAAATATTTTGGGATAGTTTTAGGTTTAGAACCGCTTGATGCTATATTTTATAATATGTTTAACCTTTTTTTCCGATTCCAAATGATTGAAGTGAGCCTCTCAAATTATATTCTGGTATGTCTATTGTTGTATTCAACAATGTCATAGCAATTGCAAATATATCATTATTTTATTGTTGGTTAGGAAACTTGCATGGTTTTTCCAAACATTACTTGTCTTAACAATTTTCAATACTTATTTGCAGAAACGATAAAAAAAATTATGTACTAATAGAAAAACAATTGTTGACCACTACAGTTATGGATAACGCACATGCTTCAAAATTTGTCTCTGCTCTTGATGATATAATGCAACAAGAATCTTTCATTACCTACTTTAAAAATAAGACGAGTACACCAAATGGCTTCCAATGCCACTTGTTTGATGATCTCTTTCTATTCTTACCAAAGATGAAGGAAATAATTCAGGACTTTTTTCATGTTTTTGAAAGAGAGGCAGGTATAAAGCTTTGACGAGAATGGTTGTAGCGCCAAAGGGGCGTCATGTGACTGCTGATCTGAATTGGTGCTCTGTGTGTCATAAATGTGGTTGCAGATTTGATATAGGTATGTGTAAATTAATTTTGAATATTTTATTTAATAATACCTTTTACCATATTTTGTTTTTATAATACCTTATACCATATTCTGTTTTTACTACTAAATTGTTTTTTTCATGCAGATTCACTGAAAATACATCTTCTTCTAAATTTCATTGGGCTTCGTATGAGCTAAGCAGGCATGAACAATTTATTCGTAGTATACATCAAACTGTCTCTACATTGATTGAAGTTGAATGTCACATTTTCCGCTATACACTACATTTATTTTCTAAGATGAGGGCATCACTCTTCCATATTGAACGTATTTGTCAAAACTACGGGGTTGATGTAAATTGGCCTTGTGTATGTCATGGATGTAGCATATAAATATTTATAAACGTTTTTTCCAAGATCAACTTGATAGAATTAAATATATCTTGTCTATTTTTTTAAGAAATTGTGTTCTTTGGATATTCATATTGGTTTTCCTATTGTAAGTTCAATATATTTCTTGTACTTTGAAGGGACTTATGTATATATATTATATTTCTTAATGCCTAGAATAATAATTTTAATTATGTTGGATTTCAGTAATGATGTTATTTTTCAAATATGGTTTTTTAATATAAAATTCCTTATAATGATTTTAACATATATGAAAGTGGCATTCTTAATTTTAGCTTTCCAACTTCTCTTCTTACTCATGTTTTATAATTTGAATTAATATTTCTTAAATAGATATTGTCACAGTTATGTCTTAGTTAATGTTGTTATCTCGATACTCTTTTTCAATACTTGAAATATGGTTATGTTAAATTTCATGTAAGCATGTTATAATCATTATTTGTTTACTTTAAAATTGTCCCTACGATACTATCAAGCTCGAAAATAACTTGCAATATTATTATTTGAATGCCATCATATTCTATTACACTCAACTCATTCTATTTATTACTTATGTGTAACATCAAAAGACGACATAATATTAAACTGGGCAATTTACATTACAAAAGTGGTAAAAGAACAATATAATATGACATAATATAATATTAAAGTTATCAAAAAATAACATAACACATAACAGATATCTAAAACCAACACAACATAATGCATTACACATAACACATATCAAAAGTGACATAACACATATCGAATACCACTATTTCAACATACAAGTACTTTAAATAATTCAATTACCTTTCTTCTACCTACTTTTTCTTTATAACTACCTTAATAATTCATGTATCCTTATTACAAGCTCGAAAATAAGTTGCAATATTATTATTTGAATGCCATAATATTCCACTACACTCAACTCATTCTATTTATTACTTATGTGTAGCATCAAAAGACGACATCATATTAAACTGATCAATTTACATTACAAAAATGGTAAAAGAACAATATAATATGACATAATATAATATTAAAGTTATAAAAAAAAAACATAACACATAACACATATCAAAAGTAACATAACACATGTCGAATACCACTATTTCAACATACAAGTACTTTAAATAATTCAAGTACCTTTCTTCTACTTACTTTTTCTTTATAACTACCTTAATAATACATGTATCCTTATTACAAGCTCGAAAATAACTTGCAATATTATTATTTGAATGCCATAATATTCCATTACACTCAACTCATTCTATTTATTACTTATGTGTAACATCAAAAGACATCATAATATTAAACTGATCAATTTACATTACAAAAGTGTTAAAAGAACAATATGATATGACATAATATAATATTAAAGTTATCAAAAAATAACATAACACATAACACATATCAAAAAGTAACATAACACATATCGAATACTACTATTTCAACATACAAGTACTTTAAATAATTCAAGTACCTTTCTTCTACTTACTTTTTCTTTATAAGTACCTTAATAATTCATGTATCCTTGTTATTATTTACAATATAACGAAATTTAGAGTGCATTCCACAGCCTTTCAGTAGAATTGAATTAAAAAATTACTCACATCTCCTTCACATATTGTCATATAAATTTGCAAACAACCCTAGTTCCATGTGACATACAAGTACTTTAAATAATTTAAGTACTTTAAATAATTCGAATACCACTGGTTCAACATACAAGTATTTTAAATAATTGAAGTACCTTTCTTCTACTTCATTTTTCTTTATAACTACCTTAATAATTCATGCATCCTTATTACAAGCTCGAAAATAACTTGCAATATTATTATTTGAATGCCATAATATTCCATTACACTCAACTCATTCTATTTATTACTTATGTGTAACATCAAAAGACGACATAATATTAAACTGGTCAATGTACATTACAAAAGTGGTAAAAGAACGATATAATATGACATAATATAATATTAAAGTTATCAAAAAATAACATAACACATATATAAAACCAACACAACATAATGCATTACACATAACACATATCAAAAAGTAACATAACACATATCTAATACTACTATTTCAACATACAAGTACTTTAAATAATTCAAGTACCTTATTCAAATACTTTAAATAATTCGAACACCACTGGTTCAACATACAAGCACTTTAAATAATTCAACTACCTTTCTTCTACTTACTTTTTCTTTATAACTACCTTAATAATTCATGTATCCTTATTACAAGCTCGAAAATAACTTGCAATATTATTATTTGAATTCCATAATATTCCATTACATTCAACTCATTCTATTTATTACTTATGTGTAACATCAAAAGAAGACATAATATTAAACTGATCAATTTACATTATAAAAGTGGTAAAAGAACAATATAATATGACATAATATAATATTAAAGTTATCAAAAAATAACATAACACATAACACATATCTAAAACCAACACAACATAATGCATTACACATAACACATATCTAAAACCAACACAACATAATGCATTACACATAACACATATAAAAAAGTAGAACAACACATATCGAATACTACTATTTCAACATACAAGTACTTTAAATAATTCAAGTACCTTTATTCTACTTACTTTTTATTTATAAGTACCTTAATAATTCATGTATCTTTGTTATTATTTACAATATAACGAAATTTAGAGTGCATTCCACAACCTTTCAGTAGAATTGAATTAAAAAATTACTCACATCTCGTTCACATATTGTCATATAAATTTGCAAACAACCCTGGTTCCATCTCATTTCATATTAAATAATTCAACTATCATAACCATCTCATTTCATTCATATTTATGCAACATATCCTTCCATGTGACATCACCTCTTAGTAAAGATCGATAAAAAAATTCAACTAGCATAACCATATATAAACAAAATCTCCTTCCATTCATATTTAAACAACATGTCCTTCCATGTGATGTCACCATATTAAATAATTCATATAAAATATTTCAATAGCATAATCATCTCCTTCCATTCATATTTAAACGACTAACGACATCTCCTTTCATGTGGCATTCTATTAAAAAAATTATTGTTTCATTCTATTAATGCCAGAATATAACATTTTTACATTATCATAAATACGCAAGAATATAACATTTCTACATCATCATAAATATTGATTGTTGTCAAACATCATAACACATAACCAATACTATTATTAATACATGTAATTACGTTAAATAGTAAATTACTTCATACTAATATTGACCCTATTTGTAGTCATTTTTAACATTAAATTATTGTGTACACATATACTATTCTCGTAAATAATACGTTGCAACCTAACATGGTTTTTTTAACTATGGTTCACCTTGTACTATGACATACGCTTTCGACCATGTTGCATAACATCTCACCCCACAATGTCACATCGTTATGTCACAAAAGCTGTCGTGTCGCATTATACAAGAGCGGCCATGTTGCATTCTTTTGTGCACTATGTTTCTCCATGGATGAAGATACTACTTTTACCAATGCCCAAATATAACATTTTAAAAAGTCTACTTCATAATGTCGCTTTCTGACATAACCATTCATGTACTTATTAACATCACATAATTGTTCATCAATATCCTAATACATCATCAATTTTTTTTATTGTTGGACACAAACAACATAACACATAACCAATGCAACTATTCATACATGTAAGTATGTTACATATTAATATTACTTCTTACTAATATTGACCATATTTTTAGTAAATTCTAACCATAAACAACCATAGTTAACCATAAACAACTAAAGGTCAACAAAAGGTCAGGTAACGTCAACTAAAGTGAATGAAAGTCAACTAAAGGTCAACCAAAGTCACCTAACGTCAACCATGGTAAACTAAAGGATAAACAAAGTCTACTAACTTGAACCATGGTAAGCCAAACTCAATCAAAGTCATCCATGGTCAGACAAATTCAGCCATGTTCAACTAATGTCAACCATGGTAAATCAAAGTCAACCATAGTCAACCATGCTCAACCACATTCAACCAAAGTAAACCATAGGTAACTAGAGTCAACCATTGTTAATTAAAGTTAACCATGGTCAACTAAAGTCAACCATGATAAACCAAAGTCAACTATGGTCAATTAAAGTCAATCATGGTCAACCTAAGTCAACCATCATTAACGAAAATCAACCATGGCCAACCATTATACACCATGGTAAAACATAGTCAACCATGGACAACCAGAATCAACCATTCTCAACTATATTCAACCAATGGTTGGCCATGAACAACCAAAGTCAACCATGGTCAACCATGAGAAACCATGTTCAACCATATCCAACCATGGTCAACTACAGTCAAACCATGGTAAATCAAAGTCAACCATGGTCAACCAAAGTCACCCATGCTCAACCATGGCAAACCATAGACAAGTCAACCAAATCCAATCATGGCCAAGCAAAGTCAACCATGGAAAAAAAATACAACAATGGTCAACCATGCTCAACAAAATATTAACCAAAGTCAACCATTATCATCCAAAGTCAACCATTGTGGACCAATGTCAACCACGGTCAACCATAATCAACCTGCATGCTCAACCATGGTCAACCATAGTGAGATACAGAGAGAGATTAGTCAACCATAGTCAACCATAGTGAACCATGGTTTCCAATATTATTAATATTAATATTATTTTAAAATTTGTTATTTTGTAATAATAATAATAATTTACAATTTATTATTATTGTACAATAATAATAATAATAATAATTATAAAGAATAATAAAAAAATCAGAATATAAATTATCATTATTATTAATATTATTCTTATTCTTATTCTTATTATAGTTATAATTATATTTATATATTTAATTATAATTTCCAATCTTCATTATAAAATATTTTCATTTATTATTTTTTTCTTATTTAAATATATATTATATTTTTTTATTTGTAATAATAAAAATAAAAGTGATAAAAAATTTCTTATTTTCTTATATTTTTTAAAATATTTTATAATAATAATAATCAAAATATTCTTATTTTATTATTTATTATTTTTCTTTTTTATTATTTTCTTATATTTTTAAAAAATTATAATAATTATAAATGAAAATAAGAAATAATAATAATAAGAAGAAGAAGAATAAATAAAAATAAAAATAATTAATAGTAAAAATAATCATTATTAATTATTAAAAATAATAAAAATAAAAAGAATTAATTATAATAAAAATTAAAATGATTAATTATTAATTATTATTTAAAATAATTGTAAATTAAAATAAGAAAATATAATTATAACAACAACAACAAAAATGAAAAATAATCTATAATGAGAATTGGCTACTTCAATAATAATAATACTTTTTTTAATAGCAATAATAATAATGATTTTGGAGGGCAAATCGATAACATTTTGACGACCCGTATTGTTAAAACTCAGAGGGGTAAGGATATCCTCCATTGGGGTCATCGCCCCAAAGGTATGTTCACTATAAAGGAAGCTTATAGTCTGTTAACTACCTCGATGACTCAACAGGGGGACAATACTTGGAAGCATCTGTGGGGAGCTAAACTATGGCCCAAAATCACCTTGTTCCTTTGGCTAGTCCTGAAAGGGAAACTTTTAACTTGAGATAATATCGTGAAGCGGGGCTTCGAAGGACCATTTCAATGTGTCCTCTGTGGCAGCAACGACGAAACCATTGGGCACTTGTTGGATGGTTTCCATTTTGTGTTAGCTTTGTGGGATGAAGGAGCAACGAGATTCCGCATGTCGAATAGAGTCAGGAATGCACCAGATGAAATTGTGAAACAGTGGAAGGAAGAACCCTTTCAAGGGAGACTCCTTAATCGGGTATGGCATTTCTTTCCTAGCTTTCTCCTATGGGAAGTTTGGAAGGAGCGAAATAAATGGATTTTCACAGGCAATATCAATATAGGGACGATGGTGTGGGAGCATATTCAACGTGGCATCACAGAAACTCTTAAATTAACCCCGTGGACAGAACAGGATTTGAATATACCTGAAAATGAGTTAACAATTCTTCATACCTAGGATATTGCTGTGCTCCCTCGCCATATTGGTCATATCCAATCTGGTTGTAGACCCCCTGATAGCCCCGGTGGTTTGGTCTTCGCCATTACAAGGGTGGATTAAGCTAAATTTCGACGGCGCGTTTAAGAGTAACCTAGGGTAGGCTGGGTATGGAGGTGTCTTGTGTGACGATCACGGCAGGGTTATGTTCTGCTACTTTGGGCACCTGGGACGAGAAACCAACAACATTTCCGAATGCGAAGCCATGCTGCAAGGTTTATGCATGGCAGCTCGACATGGCTTAAGTTGCTTGATTGTCGAAGGGGATTACAACATGCTGATTCAGATGGCTGTCAAACTTAACCATGGGACCCGGGCTGCTAAGCTGGCGCAGTCATGGAGGCTAGTGTGGCGATTGACATGTCTCGGCCAACTCATCACTTCCTTTAACTCTGTCATCTTCCAGCATGTTAGGAGAAGTGCCAACTGTCTGGCTGACACATTGGCTAATCATGGTGCCTGTAACTATAATGACGGTTGGGAAGGGGATGCCCTAGAAATACCGTCGGTTAGGTGTCGTCAATAGTGTTTCATGATTGTTGAAAGCGATAAGGGTGGTGTGGCGCCTTTAGGAGGCGGTAGGAGAATCACTAATCCCGATGGGCTTTAACAGCTGGTACTATCTACAGGGTGGTATGGACAGGTGGTTTTCAGGTATGCTTATTAATTATGTCATGGATTGGTCTTCCATAGATCTCCCATCGTCTGCAATGGTTATGGTTAGAGATACGGTGCGTGCGAAGGTTAAGGCACTCGACCTCTCACGTTTTTTATGAATCATTTGGACTTGGTGACTGCTACGATGATGAAAGCGCAGGACAGTTTGATTTATTACATAGGGTGGCTAGTTATGATGGATTTAATGGATAGAGGTGGCGGCTTTCCTTTAAATTCTATGTTTCAGGATGGAATTAGTAACTGTGGTGATATTCCTTATTCTGCTGGTGTCCGGTGGTATTATTTTGATTCCAGCAGTGGGGTGATGAGTGAGAGTAAGGTTATCAAGATCATGACGCCGAGAGGGAGACCTACCAGGAGAGGTAGACGAGCTCATGTGGAGCCGGATAATGGGGATAGGGGGAATGGTGCCTAGGTCGGTCCCAGTCGGGAGTAGTGGAATGTTTCCGCAACTGCTCTCTTTTTTCGTCATTACTTTCCCCAGGACGTGCAGTGGGTGGTGGAGAATTTGGAAGATACTTTATGGCGCAGGGTGGGTGCGCAGGAACTTCCTCCGAAGGCGATCGCTATGGCTGAGTGGATTCACGATCTCGGTAATACCCGAGGTCGTATGGCTCTTTACAATCAGGCTGTTATAATGTTATGGGTGACCAAAAATTTCATTGCCCAGGTAATGGAAACCCATGCGGACATTTTGTCTGGTTCTTTAAGGATGACCCATTTGGAAGACCTTTACAAGGACCACGCTGAAGAATCCAAGTGGATTCATATGAAGTTGGACGCTATCGCGGCTGATATGGGGATTTCGTTCCTTACTCGACCTAGGAAAGTAGAAAACCCGCGGGAGATCAACCTTTGTGGAAATGTGGAGGCTGCTGTCACGCCTCCGGTGGTGATTATTGAAGACGAGGCTGGTCCGTCGGCTTAATTCCTTTTGTGCCTGTTTCCCTGCGTGTTTGTTGTTGTTTCGGCTTGGTGACTCTGGACTGGCTATGGCCTCGGATCTCTCTTCTACAGATGTTGGCCTCTGTCTTTATGGCATTTCATGGATTTGGCTCTGATGCTGGTCACTTTTTCTCTGTCGGATGTCTGTCTTCGCGACATCAGATTTTCAATGGGGATTTGGGGTTAACCTTTAGCTATTTGTTTACTGTTTATTTTCTTTTGATGAACTGTAAGTGTATCCAGTTTGTTACCGTTGATAAGGCATGTAATACTGCTACTCTCTGGTTATGGTTGTGGGAACATGGGGATAGTGCTACTGATGCCGATCTATGGTTCTGGTTATGGGATTATGTTGACAAGTTCTAGTCTGATATCTGGGATGGCAGTTTTCAGCCCCCAGTTTTTTGTAAAGATGACTATTGTACTGTTTATCCTACCTTAATAGAATGTTGTTCCTTTTTTTTCTTAAAAAAAATAACAATAATAATAATAAAAAATATAATAATATAAAGATATTATTATTATTATTATTATTATTATAAAAACTTAAGCCACATTGCGATGTATTCTTTACATGAACGGTATATGTGTACACAATAATAATTTTTATTATTATTATTACTATAATATATTTCAGTGTTTGTTATTTTATAATTATTATTATTATTATTATTATTATTATTATAATTAAATAATTATTATTACGAAATATTCAATTATTATTATTTATAATTTATTAAACATAATTATAAACTAAATATTTGTATAAAATATTTAAAATTATATTTGTTAGTAAATAATTAATTAGTACTATAAATTGTTTATTATTTATTAATTACAATTATAAAAAAAATTATTTTTATAAATAAAAATAATTATAAATTAAAAATAGTAATATTTATTATTATTAATATTTTCACAACCATGATATTAATATTAAAAGTCATGAAATATACTCTACTAGTCAACCATCAACTAGCAAGCCATATTAATATTAATAATATAGTTTATATAAGACAATCATGGTATATCAACCATGGTCAAAAATTTAAATAGGATTACTATACGTCTGCGTATATAAACCATATTATTAATATTAATATAACTTGCTAGTAAATACTAATCTCTACACTATTATTACCTGTCTTTCTTCTATTTTTATTTTTATGGCAATTTTTTTTTAATTTAAAACGAGCCAAAACATATTAAATCAATATTTGTCCAAACAATATCAAGGTAAGAATTATATGAGTTCAACTCTGTGCAGAAATATGTAGACAATGAATCATTATGGTGTCCATATCACGCCTTAAATGCCTCCGTCGACAACATCATGATCTTCAACAGACATTGACCGCTACGGTCTAATAAATTGTTAGAAACAAAAAAAAATATACTAGTCAAAGTTCCGTCGCACACCCAAATCCAGCCGTTGATCTTCCTAAAGCGTCGACAGCATATCAACGCATATCATTTTTAGAGGCCATATATATTTGTCTGCTAGGTACAGTCATCAAACGCCCAAACAAACAAACATGACAGTCTGTAAGCCAGCCGCGGGTCCCGTTCTCTTTTTGTCAATATGTTGAGTAAATAAATAAAAAATTGGGTTATATTTTGGTTGAATATTGTGCAAAATCTGGGTAAATTTTTAGAAGAATGGTTAAAATTGCAGATAGACAAAAATGATTAATATGGTATAATTTTAGATATTATAAAGATATTTAAAAATATTAAAATTGGACACAAAAATTATTTATATAATTAAAAATCAAATTTTAGTGATTGTGGATGTTTAGATAGAAGACATCAATTGTAATTTGTGACTTCCATGGTTCCAACTTCCACTCGTTCGCTTGCCAGGAATTTTGCAGCAGCTTTTGGCCAACTTGTTTATGCATTATTGCATGCCATTCAAGATACATGCAAGCCTCAAGTTCTGCCTACTGTGTGCTAGTGAGGTTGAGAACGTGGATAGTGGGAGTTCCCATAGCTGAATTATTGACCATGTTGATGCAGTAACGTTGTTGGGCATGCTCTTCACTCTTCTCCATGCACATTATGATGTAATACCCGTGGTCTTGTAGTTGTAATTGTAGGTAGCACATTAATGGTCTTTATGTTAAATACTTATTTCTTGCCAACGCCAATTCGTCGAATTGCGGATTGGTACAAAACACACAAGAAATTTGATTAAAACCCCGAAGATTTTATTCCTAGAGCCCCCCAGCTCTTAATTGCTCAAGTCTAGAACTTTCTCTCTAAACTTCCAATCCCTCCATTAGCAATTTTGCAAACTTAGTTTGGGGTTCTGGTTCTATTTAAAGGGTAGATTGCGAAGACTCAGATGCCCAACGAGTTGCAACTTTGCAAGGATCTAGTTCATCACGTGCATGGTATGTGCTTAGGATTGATGCCATTGCCTTGCCCCTCCATTCTGTTTACATACCTATAGTCTATCATGACAATTGACAAGCGTTCAACAACAACAAAATTTAATGCCCCGGTGAATCGGTGTCCAGTGATGCTACATTGCTACACTTACATCTCTCAAGCTTGGATGGTTGCACTCTTTCTAGTTTGAATTTCACAGGAACCACTTTGAACACTAACACATTTTTTAATTTTTTTTAAGTTTATCCAATAATTGCGACGAGAGGTGCTCTACAGCCCAGTATGAGGGAGATCTTGTTAGTCGAGTGTTTGTCGATATTGTCGGCCATAAATAACATTTGTATGAGAGAGATCTTGTAAGTCGAGTGTTTGTCAATATTGTCGTAAACAAAAAAGAATTTAATACAAAGTAAAAGTAATAAATATTATGTAGGCCATAAACAAAAGAGAATAATACAAAGTAAAAAGTAAATATGAGACTTAAACTAGAGACTTTAGAGCTTAGGATTAGGTGATAAATATTATGTCGGTCATAAACAAAAAATAATAATACAAAGTAAAAAGTAAATATGAGACTTAAACTAGAGACTTTACTTTTAAATTTTAATACAAAGTAAAAAAGAAATATGAGATTTTAGAGTGTTTGTAGAGTTTGACAAGTAACAAAATAATAGAAAGTAAACAAAAAAGAATAATATAAAGTAAAAAGTAAAAGGAATAATATAAAGTAAAAAGTAAATATGAGACTTAAACTAGAGACTTTAGAGCTTAGGATTAGGTGGCTAGGGTATTGCACTCAATAAGCTATTCAAGGAAAGGTTTGCACCTCAGGAGATTTGATCCCTCTCAGCGCTTGATAGAGCCTAGGATTTGGATCTATGTTGGTTTATTATGTTACAAGAGAAAAGAAACTTGATTGCTACCTTGACTTGGCTTTATTATCGATTAGTGAATTATGTATTTTATTCTTCTGTTAGTTGTGAAGGGTTTAGTTAATTTATACTTATCAATTGAAGTACAATTATTTATATTGTCCTTTATCTTTGAAGGGATCAAAGAATATATGCCCTTCAAATTAAAATTAAGACCCACCCTTCAAATTTGATCACAGGTCATGAACATAAACATTGCTCTTTTCACGATATTTATTTTTGTTTTTGAAATTATGAATAATGTAGTGAAAATAGTTATATTCAATCAAATTAATATTAATAAGGGAAATAACTCTAAAGTAGCTAGTCTTTTTTTTTCCAGGGGTGGTTCATTGATTTTTTTCAAGGGCTACATCCATTGAGAAATATGCCAACACTTGCTATTCTGGAGAATCAAGGTATGGCCAGAGTCACATGTCTAGTCAAATCATTGTATAGTCAATACATAGGGGTGGAAAGGGTTTGCCATCTTTTTGAGTCTATGAGCGTTGAGGATGAAAATCACTTTCTCTTAGAGTGCTCTACTTACACCCACATTATATCTAAGTTTCATAGCATTTGCTATAATACAAACCTTTCTAACCTCCTAACTTGCCAAATTATAGTGCGCTCATAAAGCTTCTGGCCAAGCTTTTTGGTTTCAGTGTCCATCCATTTTTGTCAATATGGAGTAATTCAAAATTCAAGTTTAAAAGGGTTGTAACGTTATTATACTTTTTAAAATATAAAACTGTTACATAATTAGAGTTTTTGTTGGAGATGCTCTTTCTACAACTTAATATGAGGGAGAAGTGTAATTCCTTGCTCAACATGGAGTTGACACATAGCATTTTAATAACATAATATAATGTGAAATAAATAATTATTTTACCCAAAATGTAAAAGTGTAGTTAACACATGGCACTTTAATAAAATAATAAATTATTAAGTAAATAAGTTTTTTAACTATTAACCTCAAATTGAAAACCAAAGAGATATATTTCAATTAATTAAAACTGAAAAACATTAATGATAATTTTGCTATGGGATATGGGAGTGGAGTCATCATCAAACCATGATTTACATATGAAATATTTCAGTACACACCAAAGATTTATATATTAAACCAGTATAGATCCATCTTTAACTTTGAATTTGATCTCTATAAGCACATGGTAGACACAAAGTTAGTATGGATCTATACTAGTTTAAAAATTGTCTCTTTCTTTTATTTAAAAATATTACTATATAAAGAAAGATTGACAAAGCGGTTGGAGGTCCGAGGTTCAATTCCTGGGTTTTTTGGGGTCAAGTTCCTCCACCTCGGTAGTAGATTCCTTGGTATAATCACTGACAAAGTAAAACTCATTAACTTTCGTCGAATAGAATTTTTTTTTTTTAAATCAATTTAACTTATATAACATTTTAATTATATCATAAAAATTAAACGGTCCAAGCTTTGTCATCTCAAAATAATCCCTTTTTGAAATAAATTGTTTTTTCTTTATTTTTCATATTCATTATCTCCCATATGTGATAAGATAAGTACCATCACATCTATTTAATTTAATCAAATCAATCTTTTTTTATTAAAAGAGATAAAAATTAAGTAGAAGTGTCATCTCAAAATGATAACTCTTCCAAAGGCAGTGTAATTTACGATTTAATCAAATCAATCTTTTTTTATTAGAAGAGATAAAAATTAAGTAGAAGTGTCATTTCAAAATGATAACTCTTCCAAAGGCAGTGTAATTTACGATGGATTATACACTTTTGAGAATGTAGGTTAATCATGAAGTAAAAGGAATAGAAGTTGTGCTTGATGATCTGTAGAAGTATAGTTGTAATGATTAGGTCTATGCAACAACAGTTTCATGGTATTTAGTTTTTGCATGTCCTTCGTGTTGAGAATGGGTTGGTGGACTCTCTTTCTCAAAGCGGGCCTTGTGTTTGGTGGAGGGTACTTTGTTTTTTGAATTTTGGTTAGATGATATTCTTTGAGAAGCCGACAGCTTCATCATGTATTGATCCTTGGTTTTCTTCCAATTTGGTCGGGTTGCGGTTTGCCCTGTATATTTTGATCCTTCATGTTATGTTTTGCGTTATTTTCTTTCCTCTTGGTTGGGGGCAGCCATTTTTTGTATGTGATATGCGCTCATATGGTTGGGCGGTAAACTCTTCTTTATGGCTAGGGGCAGCCTTTTTCTTCTATGGTGTTATGGTTCTTTACTCATGGGTTTGCGCGTTCTCTCTAGTCCAGTGGAATGACTACATTTTGTATTTTCTATTATATACTTGTCAATAAAGTATAGCTATTTTTCTAATTAAAAAAATAATAATAACAATGATTACATTAGATTAAAAGTAAAGTTTGAGTAGAATTGAAACGTTTTACAGTATATTTTTTTGAAAATTTTATATTATTATTGAATAAATATTTTTAATTATTATTTTTTCTGTATTAAAAGAAAAAGATAAAAAATAAATTTAAGAAATGATTTTGGAATTAAATTCATGGTCAGAGTTTTAATATGTTCAATATCTCGACCAAATTTGTCTAGCTTATACTTGGTTTTATTCCATTTATATTTTAAATTTGATTTTATTAATATAAAGTTTGGTTAAAAAATTAAATAATTTTGATGGAGTTTAATTATCCCATAATGCACTACTAAATAAATGATAGTGGAGGCATACATTATTTAATCTGGTAACATTAAATGTCCATAAGTATGGACATTGTCATTCAACATTAAATGTTGAAAAATGCATATATATTGTTTAAATATATAAACTCCAAAGTAATAACAAATAAATAAATTTAACCATATCTTATTTTTATATTATTATTAATTTTTTTTAATTATAAATCAAATTAAATTAAATATAAAAAGTTATATTTTATATATTAATTAAAAATATTTAAAATCAATATTCCTAAATTTTTATATTAAATTTTAAAAAATAATAATAAATAAATAAAAACTTGATATATTCCAAAAAAAAACTATTAAATTAGTCATGTAAAAAATGTGTATAATATATGTGAGCCAGTATATACAATATTATAGTGAAATTACTTTTAAATAATCACTAACTTTATGTTGGAATAATAATAAAACATTTAAATTTTATTCTTAAATTCAATAAGAAGAACAAGTTGTAAGATACTAATTATTAGTGTGTAATGAGTCTTAATTTTATTTTATTTAATAAATATTTTTTAATTTAAATTAATTATATATTTAATTATAATTTATTGAAATATAATTATAATTTAATTTTGTATTTTAAATTTAAAATATAAACATTATTGTAATTATTTTAATTGTTTAATAATTTGAGGATGTTTATATTTTATAAAAATATTTATTTTTATAAATTCAAAATTAAGATTATGCTAAACTTGTTTATTATTTTAAAATATAAATACAAAATTACTTCTTTTGTTTACTAAATTTAAATTTGTTTATTATTTAAAAAAGATGATATGCAAAACGATTTTTGTTTACCTTAATAAATTCAGAATTAAAATGAATCTAAATTTGTTTTAGTTTTAAAATTTCTAAGCAAATTTATTTTTTCAAATGTGTGTAAATAATTTTTTTAGCAAAGTAGTTAATGTTGTTCTTAGATATATAGATAGATTTTAAAGTATTTTATTTAGAGTATGATAATTTATCTATAATCAATTAATTAATATTATCAATAATATAAGAGTACAACAATTTTAAATTACAAACCCAAATAATTATCGATATAATTACAATTTCATATTTAAAATATGATACTTTTAACTATAAATTCAATCAATGGTAAAAGTAACAACCATGTAAATAATAATATGTCAATATATATTTATATAGATATATGAACAAATGGTAATAATGTATTAAAAAAATCTTTAAATATAATCTATTACATATTAATATGAATTAAGATTTTTATACTTGATTAATTTTTATAGCTTTCATTGATAGGAGGTTTTGTAAGAGGTACAATTATCAAGAGAAGATCCAGTTAATTATGTTATTTGTGGTGAAAGATTGTTATGTAATATTTATTATGTTATTTGTAGTGCAAGATTGCTACGTAATAATTATTATGTAATAATTATTACAAGTATTTTCTTTGTTGATAGATATATTATGAGCATAATGTTTTTAATGTTTTGTAAGTATATTTTTTTTTGAAAAAATGTTATGTATAATCATAATAATGCTTTTTCTAATTTTTTGTAATTAAAAATTAATAAGTATTTATTATTACAATAAAATATATAAAATTAAAATAATTATCTCTTTACAATAGTTATATGATTTATGTATTCCTTTAATAAGCAAGACTTCGAGGAATGAATGGCTACCAAATACCAACCATAACCAAAAGATCCAATTTAAGGTCGAGGCTAGTAATAAAACAAAACTCCTTGGAAGTTATTTCCACAAACTATGATAGCGTTAAGGCATGTACAATTAAAAATTGTCTAATGATTATATGTGCATTGTAAGTTTTTTTTTTTTTTAATGTTTATGCTGAAAAAGTTTTTTTTTTTAATTTAATAATTATTAAAATAATATGTAAAGTAGAAATAAAATAGAAAAACTATGATAGAGTTAAGGTATGTACAATTAAAAAAAAATTCTAAGGATTATATGTACATTGGAAGCTTTTTCTTTAATGTAATAATTCTTAAAATAATATGTAAAGTAGAAATAAAATAGAAAAGTGGATAATGATCACATTGTATGTTGTTTGAGTCCAAAGGTTTGAGTCTAATTTTCATAAATATATATTTTTAAAAACAATTGTTATATAAAAATCATTGCAATAAGGTAAATCTAAGTTCAATTTTTGCAAGTATGATTTTTGTGAAAAAAATACTAAAATCATAGGAATAAGGTATGTAAAATAACTAAAACATTTTCTACATAAAATAAAATAACTAAAAAAATGTTCATATATATATAATAATGGTCATAAAATATCAATACTCTAATGTTTTGAAAGTATATTATTTTTTCCCCACTATGGGTGATGACAAGCACCAACCTCGAGACTGCTCCCATTGCCGTTAGCCATGAGGCTCGACACGTGACCACTCAACCGACCCATGCGTCCACACGTCCACCCAGCCCTTGCATCCTCCCACCTGGCATGCCCACGCGCCATCCCAGCCATCCCACAACCCATGAACACCACACGTCCACCCACCTTGATCACGCATATGATACACCCAACTAAGGGTGGCTTGTTATTTCCCAGCCCCTCCGACCCGCTCCACTCTCTGGTTTGGGATTTTGGCCATCATCATCCCCCGGACAGGGCGTTAAGCAATTCGATGGTTCCCGCATGCGTGAACACCAGTATTTGTACTTCACCTCCAGCCTGAGTTAAGGTCATAATGGACTTGGATGCCCGCGTTAATGTCATAATGGATAGGGATTCCTGTAGAGGTATTCATCGGCACTACAGCAAGAGAAGGTTACATGGTTTGCAAAGCCTGCAGGGTAAACGAAGTCGGGAGCTTGCTGGTCGTATCACCCTCTGCAACATTACTTTAGTTTGGGGAGGCTCCTCCTCTAGCCTACATTTCGCCCTCGTTCCAATGCCGCCTGGGAAGAGACAGTATGTCCGGAGGAACGCTAAGGCGACCGACCACTTGTCTGGAGTGCCGGTTAGAGCCATGAGAGGGGTAGTCGGGAAGGCTCGTAGATTCAAACATGAGATTCTGCTGAAAGCCCAAGCAGAAATCCAATACGCCGAGGAGGATGCGCAGGTCACCAGAGGTTGTTTGTCAGACACTGAAATAAAAGCAGAATTTGAGGCCTTAATCCCGAACCCCGGGAATACGAGAGGTAGAACTACACTATATCAGAAAACTTTAGATTACCATTGGCAACATAAATTTGTTCTGGGGAAGGCTCTAGCAAAAAGGGGGGAAGCCCATGGCGAAATTATCCTTCAGCAGGACGAGATGGTCCTACTCCTCCAGCAAATCATTTGGAACTAGAAACAAATTGTTGAGCGTCTGGGCATCGACCTCTACGGTTGCCACTGCTGCAAGAGAAGGTTACATGGTTTGCAAAGCCTGCAGGTAAACGAAGCCAGGAGCTTGCTGGTCGTATCACCCTCTGCAACATTACTTTAGTTTGGGGAGGCTCCTCCTCTAGCCTGCAATTCGCCCTCGTTCCAATGCCGCCTGGGAAGAGACAGTATGTCCGGAGGAACTCTAAGGTGACCGACCACTCGTCTGGAGTGTCGGTTAGAGCCATGAGAGGGGTAGTCGGGAAGGCTCGTAGATTCAAACATGAGATTCCGCTGAAAGCCCAAGCAGAAATCCAAGACACCGAGGAGGATGCGCAGGTCACCAGAGGTTGTTTGTCAGACACTAAAATAAAAGCAGAATTTGAGGCCTTAATCCCAGACCCCAGGAATACGAGAGGCAGAACTACACTATATTAGAAAACTTTAGATTACCATTGGAAACAGAAATTTGTTCTGGGGAAGGCTCTAGCAGAAAGAGGGGAAGCCCATGGCGAAATTATCCTTCAGCAGGACGAGATGGTCCTACTCCTTCAGCAAATCATTTGGAACTAGAAACAAATTGTTGAGCGTCTGGGCATCGACCTCTCCGGTTGCCACTGCAGCAAGAGAAGGTTACATGGTTTGCAAAGCCTGCAGGGTAAACGAAGCCGGGAGCTTGCTGGTCGTATCACCCTCTGCAACATTACTTTAGTTTGGGGAGGCTCCTCCTCTAGCCTACAATTCGCCCTCGTTCCAATGTCGCCTAGGAAGAGACAATATGTCCGGAGGAACACTAAGGCGACCGACCACTTGTCTGGAGTGCCGGTTAGAGCCCTGAGAGGGGTAGTCGGGAAGGCTCGTAGATTCAAACATGAGATTCCGCTGAAAGCCCAGGCAGAAATCCAAGACGTCGAGGAGGATGCGCAGGTCACCAGAGGTTGTTTGTCAAACACTGAAATAAAAGAAGAATTTGAGGCCTTAATCCCGAACCCCAGGAATACGAGAGGCAGAACTACACTATATCAGAAAACTTTAGATTACCATTGGCAACAGAAATTTGTTCTGGGGAAGGATCTAGCAAAAAGAGGGGAAGCCCATGGCGAAATTATCCTTCAGCAGGACGAGACGGTCCTACTCCTCCAACAAATCATTCGGAACCAGAAACAAATTGTTGAGCATCTGGGCATCGAGCTCTCCGGTTGCCATGTCTGCAGGACGGGTTAGATCAACAGTCTGGTTTCAGACTTTGTTTTTCTTTGTTTTCTAGTCAGCATCTCAGACTTTACTTTGGTTTTTAGGATTTCAGTTTATCTAAAGGATTGGTCTCAAAACTCGTATTTACAGTATTAGCTCTAATTTTGGGTCTGTTTTCTCTTTCGGGAAGGCTCTTTAAACTTCGGTAATTTTGATTTGGGTCTGTTTTCTCTTTTTGAGAGGGCCCTACAAACTTCTGTCGATTTTAATGAATGAAATATAACAATCCATACTAACTTACAAAAAAATATATATTTATTATTTTTTAAAAGATTGCAAATCATTTCTATGTGATAACTATTATTACAATAACATATAGAAAATAAAAATAAATAAAAAATTACCCTAAAATATATACAGTAATAAATAAATTCTATAAAAAAACTTCAACCAAGCCGCTTGTGTAAATGGTCGAAGGCCCAAGTCTTATGTGTGTTGGACATTGTAGTCCCAAAACATAGATACATATAATAAAAAGGTCGTAGGCTGATGTCTAATGTGCATTGGACGTAAAAAAACATAGAACATCATATTTTCAAAACAAGTACTCACTCCTTGTATCAGAGTAACAACTTATGAAAAAAATTAAAATATATAAAAAGGACTGGAAATTTCAATGACCTTTTCTTTATATAAAATTAAAAATATATTCACAATGAAACGCTCACAATGTGTTCTCAAATATATTTTATTATATTAAAAAATACTAAAATGTTCCTCACATAAATATTATCATCACACATTAAATATTATTATAAAATATTAAATATTATTATAAAACATTATATATATATATATATATATTTTTTTTTTTCGCAAAAAAAAAAGCATATTATTGATATTCATAGGTTGAATCAAATAGTACATGATTAGGTTTATCTTAGAACCAGATTGTCCGCAAAGCATCTCTATCAAAGAGAGCCGCAATTATACAAAATTACATCAAAAAAGATGCCAATAGTTCAAAAAGCCATAATGAACAAAAACATAATCAGATCATGATATTGTAAGAACCGGAATCAATCATCTGATTCTCACAGAATTTTTCCCATATCAAAATATCCTGCTTGCCAGCAAGAGCCAACTTAGACAAACTGTCTGCATGTGCATTGAATTCCCTATAAATATGCTCCAAAGTAACCGAACCGAGAAGACTGAGCTCATCCTTTATTCTCCTACACCAGCTGACCAAATCCAAAACATTAATGTCGAATTCACCACGTGCCCATTTAATAATCACATGAGAATCCCCAAAAATCTTCACACCAACCAAATAAAACATTATAGTTTATCAAATATTAATGTACATCATATTTATTAAACATTAAATCTAATCCAATATTAATAAAACACCTTTTTTGTAAGGTTACAAATTCAAAACTCCATAAATACAAGTCTTACGCATTGGTGAAGAACACAAGAGATCAGTTTCTAAAAATATGTTATGTATATATGAATTTGATGCTTAATATTTTAAGATTTATACTATTAATGAAATTAATAATAACTTTTATTTTTAAAAATATATCATTTTATTTTATTTGAACGACCAATATATACTCCATTAAAAATGAAGTTACACTTGTGGATTCACATGTGTTTCCGTATGTATCAACGCAATAACCAATATATAATCTCAAACTATTAAGTAAACAAGTATTTATAAATGATTCTTTTGCGCATAACCAAAAAAAATCCAAAACCCAAATTGAGAAGACTCATCAACAGTATCTTAGCACACTTACATGTGGGGTTCCAAAGTATATCTGGTCAATGTTTTCATAAATACTATAATTAATAATTATAGTAATTATAAAATTATGCTCACATGTGTAAGGGTTAGTGTAAGTTAATGAGAGTTTCTAATGCATCTGCAATAAAAAAATTAAAAAAACAGGTTTTCCTTAATTTACATTGATATTTTAAGATACTTATATAATAAATCTCACTTTAAGTAAAAAAGATGAAATGTAGGAAATCGAATCACCTTTTCGAATATATATAAATTTTATCTATTGAAAGTGTTCATAACTATCTCAAGTTTGATCTTTTATAACAATATTTTTATTATTATTATTTTGGAGCAAATAGTAAGGTATAAGTCTTCGTATGTGCAGCCTTTGGGTGCCTAAACGCTGGAATCAACCTACAAAAAATGGTAGACATATAGAGAACAAATAGTACTAGTGCACCACTATTTTTCCAAAATAAATTAATAATTAATAATACAAAATTAACTATCTAAGTGATCAAACCTTGAAAATAGTACACCAAGTGTGGGTGTAGCTTTTGAAGGTTTTAATAAAAATGATTGTGAAATGGCTTTTTTATAGCATGTAGAGGTCGGTGTCTGGTAGTGCAACATACATTTTTTTTTAAATGCTTGAGAAATGAAAAATTTAGGGAAGAAACACGAACTGTGCGTTTTTTGAATTAAGGAGTAATGACATAAGAAAAATAGGAAAACATAATATTTTAAGAACAAATTACATATTTGGAATATGTAGAAAAAATGTTATCTGGGTTTAAAACTTCATAAAAAATGGTTGTGTGTAGCATACTGTAACAGGTGGTAAAATACAGGCAAAAAAAATCATCATGTAACTAAGTTAGGGTTTCTGTGTGCTTCGAACTTTTCTAGGGTTTTAGTTCTACGCTCGGCTTCTATGGACCCTCCCCCGTCGGATCCTGGTCTGGAGGATAGCCACCTTCTGGACGAGCATTTCCACCGGGTTGTTGCTTCTCAACCAACCTCTTTCAAGTCTACGTTCGCTAATGACTCAAAGTTTGTCAAGAAATCAACAATTCCAGATGTAAATCTTTCTTCTACTGCTTCGAAATGTAAAGCGGTTTCCCTCTCTGAAAAAGGATTAGTGGGACATTTTACAGAACTATGGCCAATCCCTCAGGCCATCGACGTGTGGCTGAACAAGAACTGTAGGCCATTGATACATGGAGAAGTTCATCAAATATTTTGTGGCAAGGGCTTCTTTGTCTTTCTATTTGAAAAAAAAGAAGATAGGGACTTGATTTTCAGGAATGGGCCTTACTTCATGGGCCATAGAGGCGTGTACATCAACAAATGGAACCTTTCATTTGACCTAGAAAAAGACATCCCTTCAGCTGTTTTGGTATGGGTTAAGCTCCCGCACTTACCCTTACATTATTGGAATGACGAAGACTTAAGAGCAATAGGGAACTCCCTGGGGAAGTACATAGAAAAATCAGATCCAAGACACCCCATGTTCTCATGTGCAAGAATTTGTGTTGAAGTAGATTTAGAGAAAGGATTTCCATAAGCCATAACTATCTCCATGGAAGGATGGAACCACTTTCAAACGGTGGACTATGAACAAATTCCCTTCAAATGTAAATTCTACCATGAATAAGGACATTTCACAAAGTTATGCCCTAAAAAGAAGCAGCAGGAAGCGTGGGAAGGTCAAGGAGGGGAATGGAATGAGGTATCCAAGAAAAAATGAAGCAAACCAAATCCTAGTACCACCCCCCCTCAATCTCCTAGTAAGAAGAAGTTAGGATCAAATAGGTACCAAGCTCTCGCTAGTGAAGACAAGGAGGAAGAGCAAGGGCCATCACGACGAAACACAAACAACAAGCAAGAGGAGTCTTCATTGGAAAGTAAAGACAAGGAAAAAGAAGAGCTCGGGGGGCTCAGTCACTACCAAATGGTGAAACAAGAAATGAAATTTCTCTCAGCTCGGGGGGCTCAGTCACCAGATCAACGACGAAGGAAAATATGGAAGACACCTCTGAAAGTAAGGAGGGAGAGGTGGAACTACAAACAAAAAAAGTAAGGAAGCTCAATAAAACATTGAGGGAATAGGAAGCAACTAGAGAAAAAGTGGCGGGTAAGAAAACCATATTGGATTAATAGATACAAATAATCTCAAGTGGGAAGCAGATAATAGGAGCAACAGAGGAAAATAGAGAAAAGGTCTTAACCTATATACAAAATAAATAATGAAAGTAGTCTCCTGGAATTCCAGAGGATTAGGGGGTAAACAGAAAAGCGAAGCAGTAAGAATAATTAGGAAAATGGAAAACAATACAATCTTCTTGATCCAGGAGACCAAAATGCAAGAAGAGGACAACATCGGGATAATGAAGAAGGCTTGGACAAACGGTGAAGGCAAAGTTGTTAGCGCAACAGGAGATTCCGATGACCTCATCACCTAGTGGAACAAAGGTAACTATAGATGTGATTATTATATAGCCAACAAACATTGGATTTTTGTTGAATTAGAGCACTTAAACAATAATGAGAAATTCTGTTTGGGAAACGTTTACGATCCCACATTATCAGGACAAAAATAAATTTTCTGGACTACTCTATTGTCACAACGACAAGGAAAATAAAACCTTCCTTGTATTCTAGCAGGGGATTTCAATGTAACTATCGCTACCGACGTGAGAAGAGGAGGATAAAAAATAAGAGGTCCTTATGGGGAAATAATGGAATATTTGCAAACATCCTGGAGCTTAATAGATATAAATCCAAAACATGGGAAATTCACGTGGAACAACAAAAGAACAGGCTCAGGGTACATTGTCGCAACGCTAGATATATTCTTAGTTAGTTCCACTTTTCTATCTCAGCCCCTTATTCTAGAGTCAACATTTTTGTCTATAGCAACTTCAGACCACAGGCCCATCTCCCTTTTCTTTTGAGTTGTAGGGAAGCTTGGTCCTTTTCCCTTCAGGTACAATCCTAGATGGTTGGATAGTGAAGGGTGCATGGAAGCGATAAAATACTCTTGGAGACAATATGTTACTGGTTCTCATGGTTACATTTGGGAGACAAAGCCAAAGTGTGCCAAAAAGATTTTAAAAAATTGGGCAAAAGAGAACTATAAAGATCTAGGAGCAAAGTTAAAGGACACCAAAGCGGAATTAGAATCACTTCAAACGAATATGGAGGAAGCCCCAATAAGAGAAGAATTTTTTATAAAAGAAAAAAGAACTTGACAGAAGGATTCTCGACCTCGCCAAGAAATAAGAGGAGGAGTGGAGAATGCGATCAAGGATATTGTGGCTACAAGGAGGTGATTGGAATACCAAGTTATTTCATACATAGTGTAAATAAAGGCAAAGGAAAAATACCATCGTGGAATTGAACAAATAAAATGGAGAGAAAATAGATGATCAACAAGAAATAAAACGAGAAATTAAAAACTTCTTAGAGAACTTATACAAAGAATAAGAAGAAGTGAATAGAGAGGATATGGAACAAATGAGCTCATATATTCCTCATCTTATTTTAGAAGAAAATAATAAATCCCTCCTCGAACCGATCTTCGAGGAGGAATCTACAAGAGTGGTTTGGTCCCTTCATCCAGACAAGGCCCTTAGGCCTGACGGATTCTCCATTCATTTTTACAGGAGGTGTTGGTCTTCCATTAAGAATGATCTAATCAAAATTCTAAATTGGACAAGAAGGAGAGAACGCATAGGAAGAGCAAAAAACTCCTCTTTTATTGCTCTTATTCCTAAGGAGAAGAATCCCACATCTATTCGGAGATTCCAGCCAATCTCCCTTTGCAACTCCTCTTACAAGATCTTAACCAAGATCATAGCTAATAGAGTCAAATGTTATCTTCCCAACTTAATTTCTTCTAATCAAGGTGGCTTCATCTCTGGAAGACAAATTTATGACAACATTCTCTTGGTTCAAGAGGCAATACGCTCAAGCCAAAAGAAGAGAGAATTGGGTATGGTTATCAAGCTTGATTTGGAAAATGCTTTTGATAGAGTCAGGCATGAATTTATTTATATAGTTCTGGAAATATTTGGGTTCTCAGCTGAGTTTATTAAATGGATTAAGTCATGTATTGTATCCCACTAGATCGCCCCCTTAGTAAATGGAAGACCTACTTCCTTCTTCTTCCTCTCCAGAGGCCTTCGACAAGGCTTCCCTCTATCTCCATTTATTTACATTCTTATGGCAGATTCTTTAAGCATAAAACTCAACAACTTTATTTCTGATGGCTCTATTCCTGGGTTACTCATTGCAAGGGGAGTTCAACCGATCAATCATTCCTAATTTGTTGACGACACCATCCTAATGGGAAGTGCCTCAATACAAATTGCCAGAAAATTCAAGACCATTATGGACCGTTACCTTAGAGCTTCAGGAGATAAAATAAATAGAGGCAAGAGCTGCACTTATGGTTGGAATTGCAATGCCATAGTCATAAGAAATATGGAGAAAGTCCTTGATTTTAATATTAGTATGGACTGGTCCTCCTTTAAGTACCTGGGAATCCCTATCAATATAAAAAAAACCACATCCTCTTCATGGAGCCCCATCATTCAGAAAATAAAAAACAAAATCCAGTCTTGGGGAATGCTTGGCTAAATTTAGCAGGCAAGGTCACCCTGATCAAGGCAGTTCTTTCCTCTAATCCATTTTTTAATGGGGCTATCATGTTGGCCCCCAAAAATATTATGAACAACATTAACATAGAAATTAGAAAATTCCTCTAGCAAGGAGGGAAAACACAAAATAAAAAATTCCACTTGGTAAATTGGAGCACTGTAAAGGAAAACATGAAGAAAGGAGGATTTGGAATAAGGGAACCAATTCAAATGAACAAAGCTATGGGATCCAAGATTTCCTGGAGATTAATTTTGGGAAAGAAAGAATGGTGGAAGGAAGTACTCAGAAAAAACTATATGAAGAGATAGTTCCTAAGATGTCTAGATAATCAACTGGAAGGGAAAGGCACTAACACTTGGGATATTATAAAAACCTCTACTAGTATAATTAAAGACAAACTTTATTGGATTCCAAGAAATGGGAAGAGAGTAAAAATATGGACAAATAACATAATGGTCTATCCTCCTCTGAGCACTATCACTGGACTAGCTGAAATAAAAGATTGGATGCAAAATGAGGGATATCTCAATTTGGGGGAACACGGGGGCATGGAAAGGTTGGAAGAATCCGAATCTTCCAAAATATCTCAATTAGGAACAATCCCTTCTCCTCATGCTCCTACATGGGAAGTCTCCTCTTAACATATGGACCAAAGACAATAGAGGATGGGGTTGAGCTAGACACTACTCGGTCAAGGAAGGATACAAGAGCTTAACCAACATCAACGGGAACCCCCCTCAAAAGATCTAGGAAAAGGTTTGGAATTCTGACTGTATACCAAAAATAAATTACTTCTTCTGGATTTTGGCTCATAATAAACTCCTAATGGCTGACAATTTAAGCAAAAGATGAATAAAGGGCCCATCCTGATGTGATTTATGCAGGAGTTCCTTAGAAATTCCCAACATCTATTTCTTGAATGTGATTTCGCAATACAGGTTTGGGAAATTGTAGTGGAACCCTTATGGAAGGATCTAGAAATTCCGATTCAAGTCAATGAACTGATAGAAAAATGGAGGAACCACTTCCCGGGCTCAACAAAAGCAAAACCTATAATGGCTTGAATTTGGAAACTGCTCCACATGAACATAAGCTGGCAGGTGGGGATCGAAAGGAACAAAAGTATATTTGAGAACAAGACAGTAGATTACAACAAAGCTGCTTATAGAGAAAAAAATATGATTGTTGAAGCTCTTACAGCCAAAGGTATTCACCTTCCTAGCACAAAGGCTTTATCTTGGAAATAATTTAAATGGTGTCAATCTTTCATGAAAGTGAGCTCACTTCAGTCCAAGACCAAAAAAGATTGCTATGATTGGGAAATAAGAAAAGAAAGCTTATACTTTAATCAATGGTGGAAGGCGTAACCAATCCATACTGTATTTTTTGATGGGGATTCCAGAGGAAACCCAGGGGAGGTAGGTGCGGGAGGGATTATCTTTTATCTAGAAGGAAACAAATTATATCATATGCTTGGGGGCTCGACATTAAAACTAACAACGAAGCAGAATGGTTAGCACTCTACTATTCCATGGAAATTATTTCAACTCTCAAAATCAACAAACTCAAAGTTTTTGGAGACTCCAGACACATCATTCAAAAAATGAGGATAGGGACACCTAAAGGTGATTCCAGATGTAACATAATGCATAAGAGGATCAATTAGATAACCTCCTCCCTTGAGATATCCTATCTCCACATTATCAGGGAAAACAACAAGAAAGATGATGAAGTTTCCAATCAAGGGGTTAATTTCCCCATTGGAATCATAAAATTTTGTAATGGGAAGGAAAGTTTTAAAAGTATCCCCTAAGCAAAACTCTTGAGGGCGGGCAAGAGGGGCTAAGGTTGTTGGGTGTCCTCTTGGATTTAAACTACCCCAAGGGACACATGGGTCTTCACATGGCCCCACTCGCGCACGTCCGTTTGGCAGTAGAATCCATGCTCCAACATTAAATGCGGCTCCAGTATTATCCTCCTTAAGCGACCCTAAATCTGGAATTATGTCGAACCCTCCTCATGATTCAGACTTCTCTGTGAACTATCTGCCTCCTCGGTTCCTTAGTGACTTTGGAAATATATCCTTCATAGCTCGACATGACTTATTAGCTCATCCTCTCAGCTTGGAGTCTAGTTCACCAATGAATCTTTCCTCCTCGGTTTCCATGGTTGGGAAACATGACAAACCAGCCTCTTCTCAGACTATTGCTTTCAGATCAATGGCAGGCCTTGCAGACAGAATGGTGTTTTTAAAATCCAGTGTGAAAGAATTCAAACAAAACCTGCGAAAGGTTTATGAGGCAGTTTTCTTGGGTATCAAAGCGCACAGAGAGTCAACCAATGACATGAGGTATATTTCCCAGTAGTTAACTTGCCATGATTCGAGAATTGATGGGGTCAGTGGACATGATAAAAGAGGAAATTATGAAGATGGCCAGGATGTCGAAGTGCAGCCACTGCCAAGAATCCCCCTTTGTGGATATGAGAATTGCAGAAGAAACCTCTGTTTAGCAGCAGAAGTATGGTTAGAAGAGATTTCTCCTTTGATGAGTTGGGACCTCCTTTTTTTGAAATGTTTGAATGTTTTTCTGCATCTTGTTAAATTCTTAGTTTGTAAAGGTTTATACCTCCCTTGTAGTTACAAATACTTGGCAACAAATCAGGAACTATTACAAAGCCATACTAGGCATCTACTTAATCTCCACTGTGAAATCTATCTCTGCTCCATGGCTCTTTTTTTGTAATGAATGTCTGTGCACAGCCTTTTTGAATATAAAATTATTTACCCTGTTTTTGTTATAAAAAAACGGGTGGTAAAACACATGCATATTGAGAAAATGGGTGAGATACCCAATTAGCTATGGTTTACCATATTCCATAGCACGGGTTTGGTTAACCCAAAGTAGACGCATTAGAAGAGGGATGGCACCCAAACATGTGACGAGGAATGACGAGGCTCGGTCTTAGTTCTAATAAATGAGAGCGCATATCTTTTAAATTCAAATTTTCCTTTCTCGCCTATCTCGTTGCCATGAAAACCAAAACATGCACATGTTTTAACTCTACAAAACATGTACGCATTTTAGCTCTACAAAATGCAGAGCTAAAATGCACATGCGTTTTGGTAGAAATCAAATTTACCTTAGGGGTAAGGGGGAGGAGGGGGGTTGGGGGAGAGAAACAGATAGAGATCAAGGCTGGGGGGGGAGGGGTTTAGGGAGGATTAGGGTAGTTAGAGGGAAGAGGGTGTATAGGGTGGGGGTAGAGAGAGATATGGGGAGGGTGGTAAGTGGTAGAGGGAAGGGGATTAGGAGAGACAAAGAGTGAGAGGGGTAGGGGTAGAGGGAGTAGGAGAGATAGATAAATGGGGGTAGGGTTAGGGTGAGTAGGATAGATAAAGATAGGGGTAGAGGGGGGGTTAGGGGCAGTGAGAGTTGGAGAGAGATGTGAGGGTGTTAGGGGATTGGGGGAGAGAGAGAGGGGTGGGGGTAAGGTGTAGGTGGAGGAGTATGGGAGAGAAAGAGTGAGATATGGTGTTAGTAAATTTTAGGGGGAAGAGAGGGGGGAGATAAAGATGAGTTGGGGGGTTAAATGTAGGGGGAGGAGTAGGGGGTGAGACATTGAGAGAGGGGGTTAGTAGGGGTTATCGAGCGAGAGAGAGAGAGAGGGGGGGGGGGAGGGGGATAGTTGTGTTGATGTATTTGTAACTTTGGAAGATATTCACTTGTATATTGTATGTAGTACATTTGTACTTTATTGTATCCCCAACGGAAATGTATTATTCCTCTAATTGGAAGTGTCATCATTTGTATTTGCAAGTGTCGCAAGTTACATTGTAAGTGTCGTAACTTATATTTGATGGGTTATTAGACCACCTTGGTGGGGTTGGCCCTGTATGCGTCATGTGGATGGGTTATTAGGCTTCCTTAGGAAGTCGACCAAATTAGGGTTAAAGGAAAGTCAAGTTAATGTATAAATAGAGAGTGTGACTCTCTCATTCTATTCATTCACTCACTCATCCAACTCGCATAGTTGAGAAAGAGGAGTGCGCACAAGTGGAGGAGGAGTAGCTGCTGAAGACATCTATCTTTTGCGGTTTGATCTTTGTGATCTTTGTATTGGTGCTCATTCTATCTCTGAGGAATTTGCGGGGTTTTTCACCTTCTTGGTTTTCCCCGAGGAAACTCTATGTCTCTTGTGTCTATGATTGTTATGATGTGCATGTTATTCTCTTAGTAGGATCCTAGATAATATTTGAATGAAATTATCAGAATTCTAACATGGTATCAGAGCGGGACTAAGAAGAAGACACTGTGCAACTACGTAAGCTAGAGATTCTTAATTTTTGGGTTCCTCTCCACAGATCATTAAAGGCAGGAGGATAGGATGACTCTCCTAGAAAGGGCGCATCTTTTTGCCGAAAAAAAATTCAATTCCGAGCACTTTCAATTTTTGGTCTGTCACTACTACGAAAAATTAGAGTTTCTGCAAAAGTTAGAATTTTTGGAATCTGAGACCACGGTTGGATGCTCCTCAGAAAAATCAAAGTTTAGAGACCAAGATCGAACTTTTTGGTTGGGAAGAACCTCGGGCTCTATCAAACCCTAGTTTAGGATTTTGACCAGAAAACCAGATTTTGACAGACATTGTAGATCCCAAAGTTTCAAAGTCAATTTTGAGGGGTCAAATTTTGGAGATTTCAAAATTTAAGTATACCTGCTTGATCAATTCAACGAGGTGCATCTTTCCATCCAATCAAAAGCTGTAACTTCAAAGTTTGATTTTTTAGGGTTTCTCTGACAAACTCTAATCCAGCTCGAGATCTAGTTTCAACAAATCAAGTGGTAAGACCTAAATCTTTTATTTCCATTTGAGTTTCTCATTAATATGTCTCACCACACCAAACTTAAGGATAAGCTTGAAGGGGATGATAACTTTCGAGAATGGAAGTATAGGATTGGGTTAATCCTATAAGAGAATGAATTGGACACCTACATAAGTGAAGAGGTTCCAATTCCAGAGGGAGATGAGGCTAAGGCCTTCATAAGAAGAACTTGGTCAAGGCCAAGAGAATCATTGCATATTCTATCAAAGACCATCTCATACCCCATGTGTCTTCTCTAAAGACACCTAAGGATATGTTTGACTCCTTGACCAAGTTGTTTGAAGGAAATAATATAAATCGGAAGATGACACTGCAAAACCAATTGCAAGGTGTAAAGATCCAGAATGGAGAGACCATTCAATCCTACTTTACTAAGGTCTCTCAAATCAAAGAACAACTTGAAGTCGTGGATGAAGTAGTGGATAATGGAGAAATTATGATGACCACTTTGAATGGCCTACCTAGGTCATGGGACTCCTTCATCCAAGGAATCTATGCTATAAAGAAATTGATCTCTTTCAGTAGACTATGGGAGGAATGCTCACAAGAAGAAGCTAGGCTTGTGGCCCAAGAAGAAAATATGGGAAGTGAATACCAAGCTATCACAGCTCACACCAGGAGACATAAGTTCAAGAGGGAGCAACCTCATCACAAGAAATATTCTCACTACCATCAAAGGGAGAAGAAAGATCTGAGATGCTTCATATGTGATGAAAAGGGACACTTTGCCTCATAATGTCCCAGGAAAAGAAAAGGCTTCAACAACAACAAGAAAAAGAACAACAAGAAGAGATATCATGCTCATGCTGCTGAGGATGATGAACCTCAGAGAAAGAAGACTAAGGAAGAAAGTGGAGACTCTTCAAGTGATGAAAAATATGTTCTAATATCTGCTCTCACAGGTACTATTACACATGGGTGTATGATTGGATTATTGGTAGTGGGGATTTAAAGAATTCTTATGGACCTATCTGAACATGAGTCACATCATAAAGTGAAACTTGGGGATGACAATCAATACCAAATAAAAGGAAGTGGTGAAGCTTCCTACAAATTAGACTCTGGGAAGTCTTTAAAGATTCAAGATGTTCTATATGTACCTGGACTTAAGAAGAATCTTCTCTCCATACCATCTTTGGATGTAAAAGGTGTTGAATATTGTAACTTCTAAGAATATTATATTTGTACATTATTATTCCGGAGATGATTCATCCCTCCGAGGTGATTCTATTATGTATCCGGAGATATTTATTCCTCCGATGGTTTGTGGTAACTAGGGTTATTAGACCCACCATGTGGGGGTCGGCCCTGATTTTATATTTCAGGGGTTATTAGACTTCTCCAGGAGAGGTCGGCCCCATTAGAGATTTTGGTCAGTCGGGAACTAGTATAAATAGAGGAGAGCTCCTCATTTGATACACTTCCACAACTCAGAAAAGTAGCGCACTTGTGTCTGGGAGGTCTGCATAGGAGGTAGAGAAGGAGGTCAAGTCTTGGAGCACATCTTGTATTTTGGTTGATCATCTTATTGAAGAAAGCTTTGCTGGATTTTCTACCCCATGAGGGTTTCCCAGGGTAAATTTTGTGTCTATCTTGTGATTATGTTTCTTTCAGTGATCTTGCTAGTCTATTTGGTTTAAACTTAACATGGTATCAAAGCTAGCCTGAATAGAACATCTTTCACAAGGTGAAATTATATTTCTCTCTCTCTCCCAAAATTAGGGTTTCTGCAAAAGTTAGTATTTTTGGATTCTGGTTGCATGGATGATTAGCCCTTCTAAAGATCTATCTTTTGAGCCTTGAATCAAGGTTTTTGGTTGTGTAGAACTCCGGGAAAGTCAAACCCTAGTTTTACCAAAAGTGCGATAAACCAGAAATTCTATTGCAGTTCCGGAAAAGTGAAAAGTTAAAATTTCCAGGTAAGTACTACTCTATCTCTTATCTCTTGGACTCCCCCAAGAGAAGATGGCTCCAAGCACTAAGCTTGAAGACAAGCTAGAAGGTATAGAGAATTTTTGGGCATGGAAATACAGAATTGGTCTCATTCTTGAAGAGAATGATCTTGCTCATTATATCAAGGATGAAGTTGCAAAACCTGAAGGAGATGAAACCAAAGAGAAGCATAGGAAGGATTTGATTAGGGCAAAGAGAATCATAGTTGATTCTATTAAAGACCACTTGATTCCCCAAGTGGCTTCCAAGAAGACTCCAAAGGAAATGTATGATGCCCTAGGAAGAATGTATGAAGGAAAGAACATCAATAGGAAGATGAACCTAAGGACTCAGTTGAAGAGTACCAAGATGCACAAAGGAGAATCCATTCAAGACTACTTCTCAAGGGTCTCCCAAATCAAGGAGCAACTAGATGCCATTGGTGATACTCTTGATGAAGATGAACTTGTGATGACTGCTCTAAATGGTCTCACTAGACCTTGGGAATCATTCATACAAACTATGTGTGCCAGAAAAGAAAGTATGAAGTTTGATGTAGTATCGGAGGATTGTGTTCAAGAAGAGGCTAGGGTATCCAACAGAGAAGCCCTTCTCAAAGAGGATGACCAAGCCTAGGACACCCACACCAAAAGAGGAAGAAGGGGTCACTTCAAGAAAGTGAACCACAAAAAGTCTCAACCCTCTCATAGATTCAAAAGAAAAGGAGGAACAAACTTAGAAAGAGACCTCTCCACAGTCCAATGTTATAATTGTCTTAAACTAGGACACTATGCTAGAGACTGTACTTTACCAGAAAAGAAGAAGAAGAAGTTTGTTCACAAAAGACGTCATGCACATATGGTAGAAGATGATAGTTAAGAAGAAGTAGAAGAAGAAGAAGAAGAAGAAGAAGAGCAAAGGCCTCGAAGGAAAAGATCTAAAGTAAAAAAAGAAGATCCAGAAGAATATGTCCTATTTTCTACACTCTCTGGATCTGTGTCTCCTGGAGAAGATCAATGGCTCATTGATAGTGGTGCTTCAAAGCACATGACAGGTCAAAAGAAAACTCTCTCAAGACTTGAAGAAAATTCTTCACCACAAAAGGTATCTCTAGGAGATGATTATCAATATCCCATCAAGGGAATTGGTGAAACAAGCTACAAGCTTGATTCTGGAACACCCTTGAAAATGAAAGAAGTTTTATATGTACCAGGTTTAAAGAAGAACCTACTCTCTATCTCAGCACTAGATAAGAAAGGTTTTAGAGTGGCTTTCATAGATGGACAAATACTCATGTGGCCCAAAGGAAAATCAATTGAAGATGCAGTTGTCATTGGTGAAGAAGAAGGAGGTCTCTATAAGCTCAAGGGTCATCCAAAAGTTGCCCTTGCTCATGAAACCTCTAGCCCCAGTGAGCTATGGCATAGAAGACTAGCTCACATTAACTACAAAGGCTTACCCTATGTAAGCAAGGTGGTTATAGGATTACCAGATTTGAAGGTTGATCATAATGGCTCATGTAAAGGATGTAAGAAAGGGAAGAATGTCAAGAACCCTTTTCCAAAGAGTGAAACAAAGACTAAGAACATTTTGGAGCTAATACACTCATATGTATGTGGACCAATGCCCACCACTTCCCTAAGTGGGTTTGAGTACTATCTCTCATTCATTGATGACTATTCAAGGAAGACTTGGATATACTTTCTAAAAGGTAAGAATGAAGTCTTTGGAAAATTCAAAGAGTTCAAGGTCCTAATAGAAAATCTCTCAGAAAAGAAAATCAAGATTCTCAGAACAGATAATGGCGGAAAATATACTTCAAAGGACTTTGAAGACTTTTGTAAAGAAGCCAGAATCAAGAGGGAACTAACCACTCCCTACAATCCCCAACAAAATGGGGTTGCTGAAAGGAATAATAGAACCATCATGGAAGCTGTAAAGACTATGATACATGACCAAGATCTACCCATGTATCTATGGGATGAAGCAGCTAGGACAACAGTCTATGTGCAAAATAGACTATCCCATAGTGCTCTTCAATTCAAAACTCCAGAAGAAGTGTTCACAGGAAAAAAGCCTGAGGTAAGTCATCTCAAAATATTTGGGTGTCCTGTGTACATTCACATTCCAAAAGAAAAGAGAACCAAGTTGGATCCTTCTGGTAAGAAGGGAATATTTGTTGGATATTGTGAATCATCCAAAGCCTTCAGAATTTACATACCAGGTTTTCATCATATGGAAATAAGTAGAGATGTAACATTTGATGAAGAAGCAGCTCTCAAGAAATCCAGGAAGTGCCAACTTGAAGAAATCTATGAAGAAGATACACCTCCTAGAATCACAGAGGTTGTGCCCATCCCTGAAGATGATTCTCCAGAGGATCATGACATGTTCGAACCACAAGAACCTCCTATTACAGACTTATCTAAGAAAAGAAGGCCAGCATGGGATAGAGATATTATTCAAGGAGCCGAAAGATATGGAGCTCCTGAAGGCTCCACTAGAGAAAAAAAGAAACCAAAGCTAGTGTCCAACTATATGGCCTTGATGTGTGATCTTGTGGATCAAAAACCTACTATCTATGAAGAGGCAGCTCAGAAGAAAGAATGGATAGAAGCAATGACAGAAGAATATCAGTCAATAATGAAAAATGATGTTTGGGATGTAGTTCCCAAACCAAAAGATAAAAGTGTGGTTTCTTCCAAATGGATTTTCAAGATAAAACATGCTGCAGATGGTAGCATTGAAAAATACAAGGCAAGATTTGTAGCCATAGGATTCTCTCAGAAGGAGGGAATTGACTATGAAGAAACATTTGCACCAGTTGCTAGGTATACTTCAATTAGAACTATCATGGCACTTGCATCTATGATGAAGTGGAAATTACACAAAATGGATGTTAAGACAGCTTTTCTAAATGGCGTAATTGAAGAAGAAGTCTACATAGAACAAACACAAGGGTTTGAGGTTAAAGATGGGAGAACTCATGCATGCAAACTAAAAAAGGCATTATATGGATTGAAGCAAGCTCCCAGAGCTTGGTACGGAAGGATTGACAACTTCTTAACAAGCATGGGCCTTACCAAGAGTAAAGCTGACCCCAATCTTTATCTCAAAGTGATGGATGATGAACCAGTTATACTGTTGTTATATGTAGATGATCTATTTCTAACCGGAAATGAGAAACAAATTATTGAATGCAAGAAGAAGCTTTCTTCAGAATTCGAGATGAAAAATCTCGGATTAATGCAATACTTCTTAGGTCTAGAAGTATGGAAAGAACCAAAAAGAATCTTTCTAAATCAAGGTAAGTATGCTGTGGAGATTCTAAAAAGATTTGATATGTTGGAGTGTAAAGCCATGGCCACTCCCATGGACTCCAACTTGAAGTTATTAGTTAATGACTCATCGGAATTAGTGGACTTAACTCTATATAGACAAATCATTGGGTCATTGATGTATTTAACAAATACTAGGCCAGATATATGCTTTGTTGTAAATACCCTAAGTCAGTATCTAGTAGAACCTAGAAAGGTTCACTTAATAGATGCAAAACATGTAATGAGGTACCTAAAAGGTACATTAGATTTTGGTCTATATTATCTTGGAGATCATGAACTCAGATTACATGGTTACTCAGATTCTGATTGGGTAGGAAGTGTCTCAGACAGAAAGAGTACATCAGGTGGATGTTTGTCACGTCCCCATTTTGACCCCCTTTGTATTAAATCGTAAATGATGTAAATATGGTAATTTAATCATGGTGAGGAGCTCAAGGCCAAGGCCCCACCATTGATTTAGAATTTCATGTATCGGCAATTAAAGAAATAGATGCCTATGGTTCTTGTGCTAGAAGGGCACGATGTAAATAAGACATCATGTAAATACGAATTTTAATAAAAATACCCACAACTAGCTATGCAATGCAACAAAGAGATGGGGGCATGATTCTACAAGGAATAGGGAGGGAAATTATCCAAACCCTTGAGCCAATGGTGTTAATCCATGTGTCAATGAGGAAAACCCATAAACCACCAACTACCCATTTTGGGTTATGGACCCAATCATTTAATTCTTCCAAGAAATTGGTTGAGGCAGTTAATGCCTTGGGAATGAAGAAGTATGACAGCCAATTTCGTGTATGGGCAAGCCATCAACTTGGGAAATCGTGTTTTTTCTCCTTGGGAAAGAAAACACCCATGAAATGGTGCCCAAAGCCATTCTGAACAGTCAGTCTTCACTCACTCACGCAGTTGGAGCTAGCTGGGTCTTTCCCTACACGTTTTTCATCCAAATCCTGCATTTTTCCCATGCCTGGGAGTTCGTTTTTGCATATACAGTAGCTTGGGAGAGAAGGGCCACGATTTGGGGACTGTATGGAGGTCATTTTTGCCCCCGAATATCCAAGGACGTTTTTCTAAAAATGGATTTGGCTTCCCTGGGTTGTTCCCCATCTTCCCATTTCATTTTTGTGTGTTCCCACGTTTTTCTGAGTTAGTTGAAACCCCATCTCATGCATTCCACTGTGGAAACCGTTTTCCTCATGCCCAACAATTGTGGTTTTGTTGTTAAGTGCATCCAGTTTTGGATTTGAACCTGTGAGTAAGAAACTTGGACTGGTAGTGGACAGAATTGGCTTGATAAACCTAGTGGAGGGAGTGACCTCTCAAGAAGATCAAGAGGGCTTTGGCTACTTTTCTATGCACACCCTGAGAGCATTAGAAAGGAAGGTATGGCTTGAGGGACTGTGTGGCAGTGAAGAGAATACTTCCTTGTGTTGGGTGTGTAGGCATTGTGAGTGCCAAGCTGAATAGATATGGGAGGGGTATCCTTAGCTCTGTGGTTGAGCACACTAGCTTAGCAATTCTTCCTTTCCATTTCCTAGCAGCCTGATAAACCCAATTGTAGATTGGATTGGCTCATCTTGGTGTATGCTTGGATATGTGTGGGTCTGCTATTCCCTGGTTCCTTGTAGAGATCATGCCTTGCTCGGGGGTGGCAGTTGTATCAAGAGGTTGATAAGCACAACTGGCATATGGTTGGGTGGAACATTGCAGTTGCATAGCCAGTTGCTTGGGACTACTTTGTTTAAGATAAGTACTCTCATTTGATATTTCTGCAATGTCTATCCTTAATGGCTATCATGAAATGCTAAGTGTATGCTAGATAGTAACATGACTTTAATTCTACTATGATTAATTACAATATGCCTATGACATGAACAGCTTGAATGTCTTGAATGCATGATGGACGTGTGATAGATTTCTAACCCCTGCTGTGTGTTGCAAATATCTATGCTATCCCATATGTCCATCTTCACTCCATATGAATGTTTATTCTTTCATGGAAATGCTGGGTGTGTGTTAATTCTGCACATGTTTTACTTCCGCAACGTTACCTTAGATTTCCACATTTGCATGCCTGTCTTTTATGTTATGAGGACATTTTTAATGAGTTATTATAGGGCTAATTGCCTAGTTTTAGTATCACGATCCCCTCCATTGCACCGGTATGATGGGTGGGGACGTGACAATGTTATGGTCTTGGATTTGCCATGATCTCATGGTTCAACAAGAAACAATCTAGTGTGGCTCTCAGTACTGCTAAAGCATAATATATAGCTGCCTGCTCTGCCAGCTGTGAAGCAGTGTGGCTTCGAAAGCTATTATCTGGAGTGTTTGACTTAGAAATGGATCCCACTATGATTATGTGTGACAATCAAAGCTGTATTAAGATGTCAGAAAATCCTGTATTCCACGATAAGTCAAAACACATAGAGATCCGATACTTTTAGATACGAGATATGGTGCAGAGAGGAGCTATCAAGCTCGAGTATGTGAGCACTGAGGATCAAATTGCTGATATCTTGACCAAACCTCTGTCTCGAGTGAAATTTGAATACTTCCGAGACAAGCTTGATGTAGTTCAAAAGGACCCTCCTCGAAAGGGGGAGTAGTATAGTCACTGATGATGAGATTGTCTCATCGACAGCAAGGTCAATGATGTGGATACCTGTTTACTACACTTGGATACTTAGAATATTTAGTTTTATGACTCTTATACTTAGAATACTTATTTTTTACTTGTTTTTACTTTTGATGATATATGTATTAGTGAGAATACATGCTTTTGATGTTATATGTATTGGTGAGGATACATGATATATGTATTAGCAAGAATACATGCTTTTGATGATATATGTATTAGTAAGAATACATGCTTTTGATGATATATGTATTAGTGAGAATACATGTTTTGATGATAGATGTATTGGTGAGAATACATACTTTTGATGATATATGTATTAGTAAGAATACATGCTTTTGATGATATATGTATTAGTGAGAATACATGTTTTGATGATAGATGCATTGGTAAGAATACATGCTTTTGATGATATATGTATTGGTGAGGATACATACTTTTGATGATACATGTATTGATGAGAATACTCGTATTGTTACATATTGATGTATTGATGAGAGTACTTGTATTGATGTATTGATGAGAATACATTGTATTGATTAATGTACTTGTATGGTTGAGAATACTTGTACCCGTATTGAGGATACATGTGAGGATTGTATCATCCTTGAACACATGTTCTAAAGTGTGCCGTAGACAGATGTCTCCGAGAAAGAAGGAGGATTGCATCATCCTTGAACACATGTTCTAAAGTGAGCCATAGACAGATGTCTCTGAGAAAGACGAGGGATTGCATCATCCTTGAACACATGTTCTAAAGAGAGCCGTAGACATATGTCTTCGAGAATGAAGTCCTTGGTGGACATGTGAGGATTGGATCATCCCTGGACTTCAGTCCTAAAGAGAGCCGTAGACATGATGTCTCCGAGAATGAAGTCCTGAATGAACACGTAGGGGATTGCATCTTCCCCGGGCCTCGGTCCCAGAATTGAGCCGTAGAAATGATGTCTCCTAGAATGAAGTCTTGAATGAACAGGTAGGGGATTGCATCTTCCCTGGACCTCGGTCCTAGAATTGAGCCGTAGACTGATGTCTCCAAGAATTGAAGATAGGACTGCATCATCCCTGAACTAGGTTCAAAATGTACGTGATGGGATTGCATCATCCCTAGACATGAGACTTGTCTTAAAGGTACGTGTGAGGACTGCATTGTCCATGAATTGGGTTCAAAATGTACATGATGGGATTGCATCATCCCTAGACATGAGACTTGTCTTAAAGGTACATGTGAGGACTGCATCGTCCATGAACTGGGTTCAAAATGTATGTGATGGGATTGCATCATCCCTAGACATGAGACTTGTCTTAAAGGTACGTGTGAGGACTGCATCGTCCATGAACTGGGTTCAAAATCTACGTGATGGGATTGCATCATCCCTAGACATGAGACTTGTCTTAAAGGTACGTGTGAGGACTGCATCGTCCATGAACTGGGTTCAAAATGTACGTGATGGGATTGCATCATCCCTAGACATGAGACTTGTATGAAAAGGTACATGTGAGGACTGCATCGTCCATGAACTAGGTTCAAAATGTACGTGATGGGATTGCATCGTCCCTAGACATGAGACTTGTCTTAAACTGATAAGGACTAATCATCCTGGAACTTGATCTGGATTGTATCATCCATGGACCTATGTCCTAATGAGAGCAGGATTGATCATCCTGTAATATGATCATGTGTATTGCAGAGTATGTTGTAGATCGAGATGATCTAGATGATCCAGATGCTGTAGATCGAGATGATCCAGATGCTGTAGATCGAGATGATCCAGATGATCCAGATGCTATAGATTGAGATGATCCAGATGTTGTATATAGAGATGATCCAGATACTGTAGATCAAATGCTGATGATCGTGTGATGATGATGCTGATGATCGTGTGATGACGATGCTGATGATCGTGTGATGACGATGCCGATGATCGTGTGATGACAATGCTGATGATCGTGTGATGATGATACTGATGATCATGCGATGACAATGATGTTGATGTTCCAGTAACTGGTTGAGTTACTGATGATGATGTATTGAAGAAAGATTCCGATGATTTATAGATGTATCATGTATGATGTAGTCGATGAGTCCTTGCTCCTGCAGAATATCCTTCTCGTTAAGGGGGAGTGTTGAATATTGTAACTTCTAAGAATATTATATTTGTACATTATTATTCCGAAGATGATTCATCCCTCCGAGGTGATTCTATTATGTATCCGAAGATGTTTATTCCTCCGATGGTTTGTGGTAACTAGGGTTATTAGACCCACCATGTGGGGGTCGGCCTTGATTTTATATTTTAGGGGTTATTAGACTTCTCCAGGAGAGGTCGCCCCATTAGGTATTTTGGTCAGTCGGGAACTAGTATAAATAGAGGGGGAGAGCTCCTCATCTGATACACTTCCACAACTCAGAAAAGTAGCGCACTTGTGTCTGGGAGGTCTACATAGGAGGTAGAGAAGGAGGTCAAGTCTTGGAGCACATCTTGTATTTTGGTTGATCATCTTATTGAAGAAAGCTTTGCTGGGTTTTCTACCCCATGAGGGTTTCCCAGGGTAAATTATGTGTCTATCTTGTGATTATGTTTCTTTCAGTGATCTTGCTAGTCTATTTGGTTTAAACTTAACAAAAGGGATGAGAGTTTCATTTTTGGATGGCCAAGTACTTATGTGGCCAAAAGGTAAGACCATAGATGATGCAGTAGTAATTGGAGAGAAAGAGGGAGAATTGTACAAATTGAAGGGACAACCTGAACAAGCCATGGTACATGAATCCATGGAGCCAAGTGAACTTTGGCATAGAAGGCTTGCACATGTGTACTATAGAGCACTACCAATTGCAAGCAAAGCAGTAGAAGGTCTTCTTGAAATCCAATCAAAGCATGAAGGTGTCTGCAAAGGATGTGCAAAAGGAAAGAACACAAAGAAGGAATTTCCAAGCAGTGAAAGCAAGGAAAAAGGAATTTTGGAAATTATCCACTCTGATGTATGTGGTCCAATGCCATCCAGTTCTCTGAATGGGTATGTATATTATGTTTCTTTCATTGATGATTTCTCTAGGAAGACTTGGGTTTATTTCTTGAAGAACAAAGATGAATTGTTTGATAAGTTCAAGGAATTCAAAGCCTTGATAGAAAACCAAACTGATAAGAAGATCAATACCTTTAGATCCGACAATGGCGGAGAATTCACTTCAGGGGACTTTAAGAAGTTATGCAGTTATTCATGGATTAAGAGGGAGTTAACCACTCCTTACAGTCCACAATAGAATGGGGTTGCAGAAATGAAGAATAGAACAATCATGGAAGTAGCACGGGAAATACTTCATGACCAAGATATACCTATGCACCTATGGGAAAAAGAAGCAAGGACAACTGTATATGTACAAAAAAGAACACCACATAAGATACTTGACAACAAGACACCAGAAGAAGTTTTCTCTGGTAAGAAACCAGAAGTTATCCATCTCTGGATATTTGGCTGTCAAGTATACACACATGTTCCAAGAGAAAAGAGGACAAAGTTAGATCCTTCAGGAAAGAAGGGTATATTCATGGGTTACAGTGAAAATTCGAAATCATACAGAATCTACTTTCCATGGTTCAAGAATATTAACATCACCAGGGATGTGACTTTTGATGAAGACTCAGCATACATCAAATCGAGGAAGCAACCTATTGAAGAAAATGAAGAACCAAGAGTACCCAGAATACAAGACACCACCATGAACAAAGCAACTCCAGAAGAGGATCATGAAATAGAAGATCCACAAGATCCTGTAGATCCACCTTGTGAGAAGAACTCTCACAAGAGGAAACCAGCATGGGAAAGAGAGCTAATCCAAGATGCAGAGAGGTATGGTGTTCCAGAAGAGGATCACAGAGAAAGAAAAAGAACATGGTCACATACTAGCTATGTAGCCTTACTATGTGACATAATGGACAAAGAACCTTCAGTTATGAAGAAGCGGTAGAAAAGAAAGAATGGAAGGAGTCCATGGTCGAGGAATACCAGTCGATCATGAAGAATGATGTTTGGGATGTGGTCCCAAGACCAGAAGGGAAGTCTGTTGTGACTTCCAAATGGATCTACAAGATCAAGCATGATGCAGATGGTAGCATAGAGATATACAAGGCAAGGTTTGTGGCTCGTGGCTTCTTCCAGAAAGAAGGGATAGATTATGAAGAGACCTTTGCACCTGTAGCCAAATACACTTCCATCAGAACAGTACTTGCTCTGGCTGCAGTAATGAAGTGGAAGATACACCAGATGTATGTCAAGACAACTTTCTTGAATGGTGTAGTCGAAGAGGAAGTGTATGTGGAGCAGCCCCTCGGATTTGAGACACATGATAGGGAGTCACATGTGTGCAAATTAAAGAAATCCTTGTACGGTTTGAAACAAGCACCCAGGACATGGTACGATAGGATTGATAGCTTCCTGACTAGTTTGGGCTTTACCAAGAGTAAAGCAGATTCCAACCTTTACTACAAGGTTGAGGAAAGCAATCCAGTGATACTCCTACTGTATGTGGATGAAATATTTGTGACAGGTGAGGATAGGTTGATTTCCGACACGAAGAGGAAGCTTGCAGCCGAGATCGAGATGAAGGACTTGGGTATGATGCATTACTTTCTAGGCATGGAGATGTGGCAGAGTGCAGATGGAATCTTCCTTGGACAAGGGAAGTATGCAGTAGAGATCCTGAAGCGGTTCAGGACGATGGACTGCAAGTCCATGGCCATGTTAATATTTAATATGCTAAGATAGATAACATCAGTATTACATTCCATTTCACAACAATAACATATATAGGATCATTGAAAGAACAACAAGCACAACATAAACACAAGAGACACAGATTTATCCTGGGAAACCCTCATGGGGTAGAAAACCCAGCAAAGCTTCCTCAATATAGATGACCAACAAATACAAAGATGTGATCCCCAAACATGAGCTCCTTCTCCTCCATAGCAGATCTCTCTCTCTCACCTATGCGCAATCCACAAGTGAGTGAATGAGTGTGTTAAATGAGGAACACACCTAGGTTCGACTTGACTTTTACACTAACTAGGTTGGCCCCAACTTAACCACTCAACATAATGCTGACTGGGCCAACCCCACTGGGGACTTAAACATCCCATACAACTGAATTTGGGCCGACCCCACTAGGGAAGTCTAATAACCCAAGTTACCACATTCTCTCGGAGGAATGAAACATCTCCGGAATAATAAAGTACAAATATAATATTCTTAGAAGTTACAATATCTCAACACTCCCCCTTAACAAGAAGGATATTATAACAACATCCGTAGGAGCAAGGAGTCATCAAATACATGATACATGATACATCTATAAATCATTGGAATATTTCTTTAACATCATCAATAACTCAACCAATTACTGGAACATCTTTAAATCTTCAATACTGGAACATCTTTAGTATTGAGTCTTCATCTTCTGCAGCATCCGGACAGCTACAACAATATCATCCTTTGGATCTTCTCGATCAACAGCATCATCTGGATCATCTCGATCAACATCATAATTTGGATCATCTCGATCAACATCATCATATGGATCATCTCGATCAACGGTATCATGATCTGGATCATCTTGATCAACATCATCATTTGGATCATCTCGATCAACATCATCATCTATATCATCTCGATCATCATCATCATCTGCATCATCTTGATCAATAGTATCATCATTTGGATCATCTCAATCAACAATATCATCATCTAGATCATCTTGATCAACATCATCATCTGGATCATCTCAATCAACATCATCATCTGGATCATCTCGATCAATAGTGTCATCATCTGGATCATGTTGATCAACATCATCATCTGGATCATCTCGATCAACAATATCATCATAGAAGCATACTCTGCAATACACATGATCCAATTACGGGATGATCAATCCCTCTCACTTTAAGACACCTCTCATGTATATGGATGATGCAATCCAGATATACTTACAGGATGATCAATCCTGATCCTTTTAAGACACCTCTCATGTCTATGGATGATGCAGTCCAAATCTACTTATAGGATGATCAATCCTGATCCTTTTAAGACACCTCTCATGTCTATGGATGATGCAATCCAGATCTACTTACAGGATGATCAATCCCGATCCTTTTAAGACACCTCTCATGTCTATGGATGATGCAGTCCATATCTACTTACATGATGATTAATCCTGATCCATTTAAGACACCTCTTATGTCTAAGGATGATGCAGTCCTTGATTCATTTAAGACACCTCTCATGTCTAAGGATGATGTAGTCCTTGATCCATTTAAGACACCTCTCATGTCTAAGGATGATGTAGTCCTTGATCTATTTAATACAGCTCTCATGTCTAAGGACGATGCAGTCCTTGATCCATTTAAGACACCTCTCATGTCTAAGGACGATGCAGTCCTTGATCCATTTAAGACACCTCTCATTTCTAAGGATGATGCAGTCCTGTCACGTACATTTTGAACCAAACGTTCAAGGACGATGCAGTCCTCTCACGTACATTTTGAACCAACCATTCAAGGATGACGCTGTCCTATCACGTACATTTTGAACTAAACGTTTAGGAACGATGCAGTCCTATCCTGTACATTTTGAACTAAACATTCAGGGACGATGCAGTCCTATCATGTACATTTTGAACCAAATTGTTCAGGGATGATGCAGTCCTATCACGTACATTTTGAAACAACCATTCAGGGACAATGCAGTCCTATCACGTCTACTTAGACAAAGTCTAATGACCACTTTTTGGAGACATATGTCTACAGATTAATTCAGGGACCGAATTCCAAGGATGATACAATCCCTTGCATCTACTAGGGACCACTTCTCAACCTTATCGTTGATATCATCGACCTCATCGTTGGGACAGGTAACCTCATTATCGACCTCATCGTCGAAACATGTAACCTCATCATCAACCTCATCATCGGTATCATTGACTTCATCATCAATATCAGGTATCCTCATCATCGACCTCATCGTCGAAACAGGTAACCTCATCATCAATACATGTATCCTCATCATCAATACAAGTATCCACATCATCGATACAATATCCTCATCATCGATACAGTATCCACATCATCGATACAATATCCTCATCATCGATACAAGTATCCACATCATCGATACAATATCCTCATCATCAATACAAGTATCCTCATCATCGATACAAGTATCCACATCATCGACCATATCACTCCCCCTTTCGAGGAGGGTCCTTTTGAACTACACCAAGCTTGTTTTGGAAATACTCAAACTTTACTCGAGACAGAGGTTTGGTCAATACATCAACAACTTGTTCATCAGTGCCCACATACTCGAGCTTTATAGCTCCTTTTTGCACCATATCCCGTATATAGAAATATTGGATCTCTATGTGCTTTGACTTATCATGGAACACTAGATTCTTTTTCATCTTGATACAACTCTGGTTGTCACACAAGATCACAGTGGGGTCCATCTCCAAGTCAAACAATCTTGATAACAACTTCCGAATCCATATCGCTTCACAACTAGAAGAGAAAGCAGCAATATATTCCACTTTAGCTATGCTGAGAGCCACACTAGACTGCTTCCTGCTAAACCACGAGATCATGGCAGATCCTAGACAATAACATCCTCCCGATGTGATCTTCCTGTCTGATACACTTCCTGCCCAATCAACATCTCCGTAGCCATACAATCTGAAGTCATGATCTCCAAGATAACATAGATCAAAGTCTATCTTACCCTTTAGTTACCTCATCACATGTTTTGCAACTATCAGGTGAACACGCCTAGGTTCCACTAGATACTAACTCAAGGTGTTCACAGCAAAGCATATATATGGCCTGGTATTTGTCAGATACATCATTGACCCAATAATATGTCTGTACAAAGTCACATCCACTAACTCTGATGAGTCATCAACTAACATCTTCAAGTTGGAATCCATGGGAGTGGCCATGGTTTTTGCATTCCAACATATAAAATACTTTCCCTGGTTGAGAAAGATTCCTTCTGGGCCTTGCTATACTTCCAGACCTAGGAAGTAATGCATCAATCCAAGATCTTTTCATCTCAAATTCTGTAGCTAGCTTCTTCTTGTTTTCCATGATCTGTTTCTCATTCCCTGTCAGAAATAGATCATCCACATACAATAATAGATTGACAGGTTCATCATCCATAACCTTAAGGTAAAGGTTAGGATCAACTTTACTTTTGGTAAAGCCCAAGCTTGTCAAGAAACTACCAATTCTCCCTCTGTGACTGAACATCATTCACACTTTGCATTGAGTGATCTTCTGCATATCTATCCGTGCCATCTCCCATCAGATGGGTCTACTGATATGAACCTCAAGATCATTCGAACTTTGTGGTGAGTTCCTTCTTGCATCCATCTAAGAGAAGAATTCCATCTGTATATAGACACCACCTTCAACCTTGTAGCAAAGGTTGAAAACCGCATCACCCATGGTGATCATTAAGCTTATCAAATGACTATCGATCCTGGGTACCCGTACAAAGCTTTCTTCAATTACACCATTAAGAGAATGGTCTTATCTAGCCACTTGGAGAAAACATCTCATCATGATCCTCTTCCTCTTTCTAAGAGAATCTTCTAGCCAAGAGCCTTCTATATTACGTTTGATTTGTAAGTCTTCTTGTTGAAAATCCATCACTTGTTCGGTGTTCATCATCCTTCTTCTGTAGATCATATCACATGATCTTTCCTACAAATCAAAGTTAATTACATGATTAGTAATACTTCATAATCATCAAATCATGATGACATGATAACCTATAATGCATACAGATATGATTCACATAGTTATGCAACTATCTTCACCAATACTTTGGCACAACAGTTTTCCATATGCTGTATGCATACAGTGGTTATCTAGATGCCTTCCATCTCTACCAGAACATACTATCAAGAGTGTGCATAGATCTCAACATGTCAACAAAGAGGTTTCATTCTAGATAAACAACAATGGAATGTTTGTCCAACTTACCCATCATATGCATATTAGTAGTATATTGTTCAATGATATATGAATGCTTACACTATGCATGATATGTTCTAGGAATGCATACAACTATTTCAAAGATTCAAATAACAACTAAAATACTTATCTTTTATGTTTGTGTGGTTGCCTCCCACTTGATCTCTATATGTCTTTGAACTTCTACTCATTATGTACCACTATGCATGCTTAAGTGTGCACTAGTGTTATCCCCATGATCTCATACATAATCATACATTCATTAGTATAATCTCAATACTATCAAAACATTATGATTCTAAATAATCTTAAGTATGTATGGTCATGATCATTTTATACATAGGTATACTTACCTAAGATCCTAGGATTCTAACTTGATATAGGAAAAACATACTTGGATTATTATACCCAAACAATATCTTCTTTGTTCTCTTCAATGATTTAGAGTCCTTGTGCTAGAACCTGCATATCTCATAAGTTAAGCATAGTAGAACAAAGTCATACATACCTTGTAAGTAGAGCTTCTATGTGATCAAAGACTATGGATGAGTCTTTTTCTTCATGTCACCATGGTCATAGAACTCGATTTGTCTTTCTTGATGTATTTTTCATGTTAGCACACAACATCATCCTCATACAACACCACAGGTGCATTAGTACAAGCATAAGTGTCATAACCCTAATCAATGAATGTCTTCTATGCATTCATACTTTTACTAAGGTGATCAGATGATATAAACTAATCATTATTGTACTAACCTCAATAATATGAAGACAAACATATTATAAACTTAATCATGAAACAAATTTCAAAACATACCTGTATCTTCTCAAGTCATACCTGTTGAGTAGTCTTCTCTATAAGGGTAAAACCCTAACCATCCAAGGTAGATCACTTGTAAACATCCTATATATATTCATGGTGCTATAATGATGGAATATCAATGCCATTTAAACCTTCTTCATCACTTCCCTATGAGTCTCCCAACTTTGCTAGGGTTTCTTCTTACTTGGAAACCCTAATCTTCAATCTCCTTCATCCCACAACATTTTGATGGAGGATTAAAATCTATGATGAATGGATTCCAAATCCATTATCAAAGCTTCCAATTTTGTATCAGGTGTCTCCAACATTGTATCAGGTCCTTCCAGACCTAAACACTGAAAACCCTAAGTGAGAGCTTCTTCCTCCTCTTCTTAGATTTCCTCCGTTGAGCCAATTCAGATGTGTCGTATTGTTTATGGTGTATCTCTGCAATTTCAAATCTACAGGGTCTGAAAATTTGGCTTGTGGTAGCATGACCTATCATATTTCCAACCCCACAGGTTTGAGATTTAATGGATTCTTTGAGAGAGAGTTATGCCAAGTGTCGCAACATGACCTGTTTATGGGATGAAACAACATAGAGAACTTGTACGGAGTGCCATGTGTCACTGTTTCAACTTCGGCCTCTAAAACCTAGACCTATGAAACTCAAGTCCGTTCCCTACCTGTCACTTTTTACTTAATTTCATTTGGAGCTTCCCAGCCCGAGATATGACCTTTTTCCCTATGTCACTTGTTTAGGACTTCATTCTGGAAGAGGCAGAAACCCTAGCTTGTACGGATCATAAATCAAAAAGTAAAATGAATCTAAGGCTGATCTTCGAACACAAGGTACAAGGGGATGTTATCTTCGTCCTGTAGAAGTTTCAGATCCTGAACCTTCACCAAAATGGATTTATAGTGAAAGTTCCACGATGAATAGGTTTTGCTATACAAAACCCTAACTTTCAAATTGTCACAAGTGAGACAAGTGTCGTAAGTGCCATGCATTTCCTTCCTTCGGGATAGCTATGATACCATTTTAAGATTTAATATGATAAGATAAATAACTTCAGTATTACATTCCATTTCACAACAATAGCATATACAGGATCACTGAAAGAACAACAAGCACAGCATAAACAAAAGAGACACAGATTTATCCTGGGAAACCCTCATGGGGTGGAAAAACCAGCAAAGCTTCCTCAATATAGATGACCAAAAAATACAAAGATCTAATCCCCAAACATGAGCTCCTTCTCCTCCATATAATATATCTCTCTCTCACATATGTGCAATCCACGAGTGAGTGAATGAGTGTGTTAAATGAGGAACACACCTCCTCTATTTATACACTACTCCGACTTGACTTTTACACTAACTAGGTCAGCCCCAACTTAACCACTCAACATAATGCTTGCTAGGCCGACCCCACTAGGGACTTAAACACCCCATACAACTGACTCTGGGCTGACCCCACTAGGGAAGTCTAATAACCCAAGTTACCACATTCTCTCGGAGGAATAAACATCTCCGGATATACAATAAGATCTCTACGGAGGAATGAAACATCTTCGGAATAATAAAGTACAAATATAATATTCTTAGAAGTTACAATATCTCAACAAGCCACACCCATGGCATCGAACCTGAAGCTATTGAGTGATGCTTCATTATATTCATTTGATGCCACGATGTATCGTTAGATGATTGGATCCTTGATGTACCTGACGAATACGAGACCAGATATTTGCTTTGCTGTGAACACCTTGAGCTAGTTCCTGACGGATCCTAGAAATGTTCACTTGATTGCTGTAAATCATATTCTGAGGTACCTGAAGGGTACGGTTGATTATGGGCTCAAGTATGATGTGAATAAAATTTTTAACCTGGAGGGTTATGTTGATTCAGATTGGGCAAGCAGTGCTGCAGATAGGAAGAGCACTTCGGGGTGCTGCTTCAATATGGGATCAGGTATGATCTCTTGGTTTAGCAGGAAGAAATCATGCGTAGCACTGAGCACAACCGAAGCAGAGTATGTCGCAGCTTGTTCGGCTAGTTGTGAGGCAGTATGGCTAAGAAAGCTACTATTTGATTTGTTTGATCTCAAGTTGGATGCTACTTGCATCTTCTGTGATAACCAGAGTTGTGTGAAGCTGTCTGAGAACCCGGTGTTCCATGACAAGTCAAAGCACATCGAGATCAAGTATCACTATATCAGGGATATGGTACAGAGAGGAGCAGTGAAGATCCTGTATGTTGCAATGGAAGAGCATATAGCAGATGTGTTGACCAAACCACTAGCCAGGGTGAAATTCAAGTACTTCAAAGAGAGGCTTGGTGTTATTCAGATTGAAGATACTTCCAGGAGGAAGTAACGGTACACAAATGCTAGAGCCATTCCAAGCATGGTGGTAGGAGGATCCTTCCCATGGATGTGGATGTAAGTGTTGTGTGATGAGCATCAGGACGATGCTCCAGATGATGTCTATATGATGATGATTAGTATGATCATGAGCATCAACATGATGCTCCGTGCGAGGATGATCAGGTTGATCATGAGTATCAGGATGATACTCTGAGGCCGTGGATATGTGGCAAGTTGTGCAATGGCATGTAATGTATTCCTGGGAGATCCGATAGGTTGAGCAGTAAGCTCGTAATCAGTCCTGGGATGCTCTTTCAAGGTTTTGCCTAGTAGCATGAAATTTATTCCTGGGAGATTCGATAGGTTGAGCTGTAAGCTGGTAATCAGTCCTGGGATGCTCTTTCGAGGTTTTGCGAGGTCAACATGTAATTTATTCCTGGGAGATCCGATAAGTTGAGCAGTAAGCTCATAATCAGTCCTGGGATGCTATTTCAAGTTTTTGTGAGGTCTGCTTGTAATTTAGTCCTGGGATATCTTATAGGTTGAGCAGTAAGCTCGTAATCAGTCTTGAGATGCTCTAACAAGGTTTTGCAAAAGCACATAATCAATCCTGAGATTCCACCTTTATCAGGCCGCTTGCAGAGATGATTAATACCTACACGGAGGCTAGGCCTACATCCAACATGAAAAAGGGTTGGCTCTATATAACTTCCTATGACGAGAAGAATTGAGATATAACACCAGTGATCGAGATGACGAGTACAACAACAGTGACGATGATACTCCAGTGATCCAGTGATGATGATCCAGTTCCAGTATTGATGACTTGTGCCCTTATGTTTTGATTACCTATGTCAAGAGAATACCTTCCTAGTTAAGAGGGAGTGTTGATGTATTTGTAACTTCAGAAGATTACATTTTTACATTATTGTATCCCCAACGGAGATGTATTATTCCACCGATTGGAAGTGTCTTCATTTGTATTTGCAAGTGTCGCAAGTTACATTGTAAGTGTTGTAACTTATATTTGATGGGTTATTAGACCACCTTGGTGGGGTCGGCCCTGTATGAGTCATGTGGATGGGTTATTAGGATTCCTTAGGAAGTCAGACCAGTTAGGGTTAAAGGCAAGTTAAGTTAATGTATAAATAGAGAGTGTGACTCTCTCATTCTATTCATTCACTCACTCATCCAAATCGCCTAGTTGAGAGAGAGGAGTGCACACAAGTGGAGGAGGAGTAGCTGTTGAAGACATTTGTCTTTTGGGGTTTGATCTTTGTGATGTTTGTATTGGTGCTCATTCTATCTCTAAGGAATTTGCGGGGTTTTTCACCTTCTTGGTTTTCCCTGAGGAAAATTTGTGTCTTTTGTGTCTATGATTGTTATGCTGTGCATGTTATTCTCTTAGTAGGATCCTAGATAATATTTGAATGAAATTATTAGAATTCTAACAAGTTGTATGGGGAGGAGTATGAGGGTGTGAGATACATAGAGAGAATGAGGAGGGATTGGGGTGGGGGGAGGGGTAGAGGGGAAGAGGGGTTTGGGTAGAGAAAGAGATAGAGATCACGGTGGGGGGGAGGGGTAGGGGTTTAGGGAGGATATGGAATTTAGAGAGAAGTGGGGTATAGGGTGGGGTGAGAGAGAGAGAGAGAGAGAGAGAGAGAGAGAGAGAGAGAGAGAGGTGGGGTGTGGTAAGTGGCAGGGGGAGTGGGATTATGAGAGACAAAGAGAGATGGGGAGAGAGAGAGAGATAGAGAGAGAGAGGTGGTTATGGGTAGGGAGAGGGAGAGGAGGATGGGGTTAGGGGTTGTGAGAGTGTGAGAGAGAGAGGTTGGGAGGTTGTTAGGGGGTTGGGTGAGAGAAAGAGAGGTGGGGAGGTTGTTAGGGGGTTGGGTGAGAGAAAGAGAGAAAGGTGGGGGTTAAGCATAGGTGGATAAGTAAAGATAAGAAAGATCAACAGGAGGGGGTTAGTGAGGTTTAGTGGAGAGAGAGTGAGATAAGGGTTTAGTAAGGGTTAGGAAGAGAGGGGGGGGGTTAGTGTTAGGGGGAGGAGTATATGTGTGTGTGTGTGTGTGTGAGAGAGAGAGAGAGAGAGAGAGGGGGGGGGTGAGTGGGGGAGAGATAGAGAGATAGAGAGAGGGGGGGGTGAGAGAGAGAGAGAGAGAGAGAGAGAGAGAGAGAGAGAGAGATGTGGGGTGATGGGGTATGTGCTTAGGGATGATTAGGGTAGTTAGAGAGAACATGGATGATTGGGAGAGAGAGAGAGAGAGAGAGAGAGATGTGGGGTGATGGGGTATGTGCTTAGGGATGATTAGGGTAGTTAGAGAGAACATGGATGATTGGGAGAGAGAGAGAGAGAGAGAGAGAGAGAGAGAGAGAGAGATGGTGGTAAGTGGAAAGGGGAGGAGGGTTATGAGAGACCGAGAGAGGGGGGGGCTAGGGGGAGGGGGAGTATGAGAGAAAGTGAGATGGGCTTAGGGGGTGTTTATGGGTAGGGAGATTGTGAGTGGGTTTAGGGAGAGAGAGGGGTGGGGGTTACGTGTAGGTGGAAGGGTAGGGTAGAGAGAGAGTGAGAGAAGGGGTTATTAAGGGTTAGGGGGAAGATGGGATAGAGAGAGAGAGACAGGAGGAGGAGGAGGAGGGGGTGTTAGAGGTAGGGTGGAGTAGGGGGGTGAGAAAGTGAAAGAGGGGGTTAGTAAGGGTTAGGGATAGGAGGGGAGAGAGACATAGAGAGGGGGGAGAGGGGTTAGTGGTAGGGGGAGGATTAGGTGTGTGTGTGTGTGTGAGAGAGAGAGAGAGAGAGAGAGAGAACGCGGGGTGAGAGAGAGAGGGGGGGTGGGGGTTAGGGCTAAGTGGAGGAGTAGAGGGGTCTGTGTGTGTGACACACACACACACACACACAGAGGAGGGGGTTTGGGGGGAGAAAAAGAGATAGAGATTGAGGTGGGGGGGGGGGTAGGGTTTTAGGAATCATTATGTAAGTTAGATACAAGTGGGGGTATAGGGTGGGGAAATAGACAAATCAAGTGAGAGAGATATGGGGGGTTGGTAAGTGGTAGGGGGAGGGGTATTAGGTGATATAATGAGAGAGGGGGGGTTAGGGATAGGGGGAGAAGAGGAGAGGGAGAGAGAGAGGGGAATACGGGGTGGTTATGGGTAGGGAGAGTATGGGGGGGTTAGGGAAAGAGAGGGGGGTTTAGGGGTAGAGAGAGAGAGAGAGAGAGAGAGAGAGAGGTGAGGGTGTTAGGGGGTTGGGGGAGCGAGAGAGGGGGTGAGGGTTAGGGGGTTGGGGGAGCGAGAGAGGGATGGGGGTTAGGTGTAGGAGTAGTGGAGAGAGACAATGAGTGGGGGATAGTGATGGTTAGGGAGGGAGGGATAGGGACGGAGGGATAGGAAGATAGAATTAGGGAGGGATAGAGAGAGGGAGGGAGGAAAGGAGAGAGGGAGATGGGGGGGAAAGGGTGTGAGGGATGGGGATGTATGTATGGAGGGATGGAAATGTGGGATTTTATAACATGTCTTACAAAACACGTACACATTTTAGCAGTTACAAAATGCGTACGTGTTTTGCAACTATAAAATGCGTGTGCATTTTGTAACTACAAAACGCGTACGTGTTTTGTAACTGCAAAATGCGTGCACGTTTATGTCTACCCAACCTACATGCCAACTGATATGTCATGATTAGGCTTCTCCAGTGCTAGTGCCAAGGAATGTGTACATGTTTTGTTTTTGCAAAATGGAAGCGTGTTTCATAAATCAACAATTGCATCTAAAAGATCCCTCAACTTCATGTGAGGGCCCATAAGCTACTTAAACTATCTTAAGTTTTATGAATGTGGGAAAACCGGTGCCAAAGATCACTTAATCGAGAGCGAGAGTGGAGAATCCCATGAGATACGACTAATAAAATCACTAAAATATAGCCCAAAGTTTAAGGAGCCACAACTACTTCAGGGCGAATGAAAAAATAGCAAATTATCTACAAACATAAAAAATAGGTGACCCAAAGTCACATGTAACCATTCAATAACAAATTCCATACCCTTTCCATCATCCTTATTTAAAAGGGAAACAAGAAGCATCTATAGCAATAGAACCATCTAGATCAATAGCACCCTACAATTCTCTTCTATTGCTACATTCACATTCCCTTCATCCAACATCTTTTTCCTTCTCTCCTTATGAATACATCTCTGGTTCAAATGGCCATGGATATGTCTGTAAGTTTTTCTATTATCATAATTGTTGTGATAGTGGATTCAATTGCAATAGAAATGTCGAATCACAAGGTGAACCACCTATATAGACACGTGGGCATTGCAGAATACATCAAAACTTCATGCAATGTGACTATATTTGTAAGTTTGCACTTCACTTCTCTGTTCCTACCCACAATCATTGCAAAAGAGGCCACAATGTTTTCATTTGGGCTCTCCGCCTGAAAAACAGAAGAGCTACGATGATCCAAACATAAAACGTGATGCTTAAGTATTGTATTGGAAATTTCAAAGACACCACATACACAATTAAGAGATATTTGGCAAAGTTGAATCACTTGAAGGAGAATACTTTCCGGTTTTCAGATGAGAAATGTGCAGACATGGTTGAGTGCAACCCTCATAGAACAATACTCCTATCTCAACAGCTTTTAGTATCTCAATACCAGCAGGAAGTTCATGGCCATGGTCACGACTGCATGTGGAATGTGTGCAAATTGATTAGTAATTCCCTCACCTTCATTAACAAATTCTTTGCCACCAGGTGACGATATTAGATCCCTCTTTAATGCCAAAATCATTCACATGCTGCAATATAAAGTCTAGAGTAGTTGTATGAAGTGATATACAGTATCTAACCCAAAAATCATGGCGCTCACATAATATATAAAAGGTAGTAAAACAACATAAACTTAGATTCACCACTTCCCAATAAAAATAATATGTAGGATGTGGGAGGTCTGATCACATAAAACTCCATCACCAACAACAGGGGCAATAACTGACCTTGTCTTGGGGCAAAAACAAGGGCAGTAGGTGAAAAATCCATCGCCAATAGCAGGGGCAACAATTGACCTTGGCTTGGGGTGACAACAGGGGAAATTGGTGACTTGGCTTGAGAGGAGGAAGAAAGGCACAATTTCTCCAACCTTTTAATCCACAACAGTGTAGTTGAGGATACAACTGCATGTTGGTTTAGTTTAGCTAGACCTATAAACCATTGCAATACATGTGTTCTACATGCATGAACCACTTGTGTTCAACATGCATGAACCGCTAGGAAGCTATAAAGTATTTAAATTCCAAATGAATGATAGAAAAATTGATTATGGATAGTCTTGATGGAGTAGACTGTCTTTTGCTCAATAACTTTCGGAGAAAAAACGCCTACATCGTAATTATTTAAAAATATATATTAGTAGACTTATGACAACTTCAATTTTACTCTACTTTTAGATTTGTGTGTCAATAATATCAATGGATATCTTTATGTGTTGTATTTTGAAATTGCTCCTACCAATATATAATCTTTTCCATTTGTATTCCCATAGTAACATTGTTTATGACTTCTATATTATAGTTTATAAATATTTTTTGGTTTGTGATTGCTATTCATATAATATTTGCAATTCTTACATGTATACTTACATATTTCTTGATCAAGATTTTATTCCACCTTAATTATTTTATTCTTCATAGAGGAAAATAATACACTCACTATTATTTACAATACTCATATGAATTTATTCATCTCGACCTCAAACCTATTAAGAATTAAGAAGTAAAAAGAAACACAAGGTTATTCATCTCGACCTCAAACCTATTAAGAATTAAGAAGTAAAAAGAAACATAAGTGTAAATTTATTAATGTTTAAAATGATTTAGATCTAAAATGGATCTATGTTGGATTTATGTTTATTTGTTTATCATCGTTATTATTATGTAAATGTGTAAGTGAAAGGTACCCTTATCTTTTAGTTTGGCACATGCATCTCTATGATTTATGATTTATGATTTATTTCTTATATGCACTCTCTCCCCTTACTATAAATTGTGACATTTAGATTATTTAGGAGGTTAGAGAGTCACACACAGGCCTTGAATTTGCACTTGACACATCACATGAACCCTTTACAACTACAAAATTAATACATATGGATTATGGTTTTTATACTTGGATTGTATCGCTCTCATAATGCTCTATTGGTCATCATCTTGTAGTAAAATGTTGTCAGAACATGGAGTTTGAGATAATAATTAGTTTCAAAGAGGGTCAGACTTCAATATTTATTGTAGGGTATCCACAAAAAAATTGCACCTTATCCATTAGTCATCTCCATCCCCCTTGGTCAATAAGTTGAACTCCTCCAATCATTGATGTTATTATGTCCAACATTGATAAAGGGATCACATCCATGTGATTTCTCTCCTCTCTTTTGTTTTAGATTTATTAATACTTTTGTATCAAATTAGAGGAATATTTTAAACTAAATTATTTTCCTTTCATGGTACAATAGGATAATTGTCTCTACTTTGTTTTCTCCTTGGTGTCCTCTCTCATATTTCCAAAGTTATTGTAGGATCGAAATTGTAATGGCTCTAGAAGTTATCCCTTAGGCTTCACTCATATGATATATTCTAGGATTCCTTCCTTATTAAGGATATAAGCTTGAACCCCTTATAGTGATAAATGGGTTAAGTGATTCATCTCCTTCCTTGCACCATTACATTACGTATGTTCATCTAATATAAATACTTTTGTAGTAGATATAATAAGTGTTTTATGTTCATCTAATAATAAGTGTTTTATGGACATCAAAGTGACATGTAGTATTGGAATTGGAGGTATGTACTGACCATATTAGCTTTGGGAAATTCACACTGACTAGTAAGCACATTTGTCTAAGGTGATAAATCAAATCATCTTTGAGGTGATGATATGTGACTACCCGGGATCTTTGTATACATAACATTTAAAGAGTTGAAACACATAATCTATTCATCATACATGTTTTTCTTGCCTGGTCTTCATCAACCTTTTGAGATTTAAATTAACATAGGGATAGTCCTAACTCCATATAGGTATCGTTTCACGTATTAGTTGGTTACATTAAAAAACGACATATAGAATTATTTAATTTTTGTATATTATGATTGAAGTGCATCAATAGAAGCAATGCTCATTTGGTAAGGAGAAATTATAGCATTCACTCTAATCAAAATCCTATGCAATTTATGAAGTTACAAAAAAAGATACATAGACACTATAATTAAAATGAATTACCATAGTCACCTATTGTTCAAGAACAACCACTTCATCCAGTGATCAAGCTTAATGGAGGTGGAATTAATCATTTAGATGATTTCCTTAGTATTCCAATATTCAATTCCCATAGTTCTATATGATTACAAGAAAAACTAATCAACTACAAATCAATGAACCAAATGCACATTATGTGTAGATCTACATATGGTGTGTTTGGTCCAATTACATGTTTTTTTTGGATTGATGTCCATTACTTTTGAGAGGAATGCAACATGTGAGAAGACCAACATGAATCATCATAAAAAATGTGCTAAACCAAAGAACTTTCAAACATGCATGAGCTTTTTCAAGGTAGGTCAATCTTTTTGAGGCAACATGAACTCCTTTTGTATCAATGATATAATAAAGATACATGATCTTGTTTTGTGCAAAGGGACAAATAGAAGTGTTAGAATGTAATATTTATTTGTTTATTCCATGATTTTTAAATATAAACATTTCATCTAAGTAAACCAACAAAAATTTGCTTGACTAAAATAGGGTATTTCCACACATGTTGAACACCTTAAGCAATCTCTCACACAAACAGATCACATATCACATATTTTTACATGGTTAAAACCCTCAAAGAGGGAAAAAATCCATGACCCTAGCTAAATAGATTATTGATGAAATATATTAATGCAAAAGGAAAATGTATTTATATTTGAGTTACTCACACTCGATCATCAAGCAAATGACCCTCCATGCTCTTTAAATAGAGATCATGGAAAAATTAGGTGGTAAGACACAAATCAATAGCCATTAAGATCAAGGTGAAGATGAATCATCAGATCACTCTATGTTAAGAAAATATTTTGACCATCAAATTACGTAAGTAAAAATGCATGCTAATGCATACTAAAGAAACACACTTTACCTAAGAGCCTAAATATCCTAACATCTGCTCCTTAAGAACAACTTGGGATAGGATTGAAGGATTTAAAAATGTGACACAATAAGAGAAGGAAGAAGGCATTAGATCATATCCCTCCTCATTGAAAATTTCCTAAAATCCTAACATAGATTGAAGTTTAGAAAAATTCAGTTATGTAAGAGACTTTGTGAAGATGACTACCACTTGATTATCTGCAGGGAAAAAACATAATTTCAAGAACACAATCATGAATAATCTTTTTGATGAAGTGTATCTATAGCTCAATGTGTTTCCTGCAGTGATGTCAAACTGGATCTTGGGCAAGTTTGATGGCATTCTAATTGTCATACCAAAGGGTAGTAAGATGTTTCTACTAGAATCCAAACTCTGAAAGGTTCCGTTGAAGCCATAATAATGCTTCTTAACTTGCATTAAATGTAGCTCGATACTCTACTTTTGTTGAAGAAAGATCAAGAGCTTGTTGTTTCTTAGAAGCCCAAGTGGCAGGGCCAAAACAAATACTGAAAACATAACCTGTAGTAGACTTTTGGTCATCAAGGTCATTGGCGCAATTGATATTAGTGAAGCCGACCAAAAAGGGATCCCCCCTTGAAATGTAATGTATCCCAAAATTAATTGTACCTTAGATAAACCGAAGTATCCTTTTGGTTTCTTTTGAATGACTGTCATAGAGCATTTGCATATGCTAGGAAAAAACACCAAACACAAAAGAAATATCAAGATAGGTATGAGTCAAGCACAAAAGGATACCAACTAACCGATGGTACAAGGTGGCATCTAATTAGGGGCTAGCTTAGGTGGTAGAAAAATTTCACTTTGGGTTGGAAGGGAGAAGGGGTTGGTTTACAACATTCCATGTGAAAGTGACGAACAAGGTCACAAGCATTCTTAGACTAGAAAAAAATTCCTTCTTGGGTTTGCAAGACTTGGAGACCAAGAAAATAATGAAAATGTCCTAAGTCAGTCATTTCAATTTATCCTTAAGGTTGTATTTCACATAGGTTAAAATTTTAGGGCCACTATTAGTAAAAAATAAGGTCATCAACATAAAGAAAAATGATTATGAGATGGTTTCCTACTTTATTGGTATAGACATTGGGGTGAGGATGACATCTAGAAAAACCATTGTCAAAGAGAAAGCTATCCTTTTGGAATACCAAGATTGAGGGGATTTCTTAAGTCCATAGAGAAACTTCTTAAGGTGATAAACAAGGCTAGAGTAATTCTTAACATGGACAATAGGTTGTTCTATGTAAATTTATTCTTGGAAATCCCCATGTAAGAAGGTCGATTTGACATTCATTTGATGGACCTTTCATTTATGTGAAGTGGTAAGGGAGAGAACGAGGTGTATGGAGTTTAATTTGGTGATAGGAGAAAATGTTTTATTGCAGTTAATTCCTTCAACTTGGTAAATCCTTTGTAAACTAACTTTTCCTTAAGTCTTTCAATGCTTCCATCCAATGCATACTTAGTTCAATACACCCATTTACATCTAACAAGTTTTCTTCCTTTCAGAAGAGGCACAAGGTCCCAAGTATCATTCAACATTAAGGAATGATATTCTTCATTCAAGATTCATCCCAATCTAGATGGATATACACTTCGACAAATGTCTTTGGATCACGATTTTTTGAAAATTGAGTCAAAGAGAAGAGGCTCATTGGAATTGTGAATGTGTTTGATGTTGATATGTAAGATCACCAGTTACTTCTTGTGTTGAAAAGAACCATCTAGGAAGTTGTGGTACTATTGCATATTCATGTTCAATGGACCATGTTACCTAAAAAACTAGCACTCTTCCATGATCGAAGATATGTTGACCCAATTTAGATGTGTGGACACACTTGTGATATGTGGACCAAGTGCTATGATCGACAAACCTTAAAGGAAGTACACCCACTGATGTAACCCCTTCCTCTGTAGACCCCGATCCTTGGGCCATTGGAGGCTTCCTGAATGAGGTGAGGATAGTCCTTTAATAACACGACAAAAGACAATTCTATCCCTACAAAACCTTCCCACTGTCAATAGACCAATGCTTAATGGATTCAATGAAAGATAAATACAATGAAACTTTAGAATTGGAAATTTAGGATAAATAACGAATATGTAACTCACTGCTGCAAATTTTTGTAGTGAAAAAAAACAACAAAAAACTGGAGATATCTCTCAAACCAACCAACAAAATTGCACAAATTTTACCTCTCGGTGACCAACAATGAGGGGAATATCTATTCCCCCTAGGGATTAATTGTTTGTGTGAATTAAATATTTGATTTATCACTTATTTTTTCTACATTTATACAACTTACCGCAATGAAATAAAATCATAAAATTCCTTGACCTCAAATCCCCCCAAGGTCCTCAGGGGTGACCTAGAATTTGACCCAAACTTCCTCAAACCCCTAGGGTTTGAATTTTCCTTTGATATGGACCTAAAATAACTCAATAAACATATCTGAAACAACCCCATAGGACTATTTTCACCTAACCTTAGGATGACATCACCTCCTTTAGGGCACTTTTAACACATAAAACTCACATTTTTTGCAATATTTTTCAAAATTTTGGATTTTGTGTATTTATCTATATCTGAAATTTATTATTGCAATTGAATACTTCATAAAATCACAATTAAAGAATTATACTACACAATTTTTTGTTGTTGTTGTAATTTTTGCAATTAAAGATAATGTTTTACCCTAAAAGTACTCTAAAGGAGGTGAAGTCATCCTAGGGTTATGTGACTTAAGACCTTAGGGTTAGTTTAAGATCTATTATAAGTGTTATTGAAGGCTCATTTTGACAATAAATCAAACCCTAAGGGTTTGAGGAAAAAATTGTCAAATTCTAGGTCACCCGGGAGGACCTTGGGGGATTTGAGGCCAAGGATATCTATGGTTCACCCTGACGATAGTAAATTCCAAAAATGAATTATAAATCAATATTAAATCACATATTTAATCCACCAAAATAGGGTCACCATAGAGAGGATTGATGCATCCTTCCTAGTTGTTTCCTGGGAGGTAACATTTGTGTGATTCCAATGGTAGGATTGAGAGATATCTTATGTTTTATCTTGCTAGTTTTTACTGCAAAAAAACACAGACCTATAGCAGAAACCAATCCCAAAAACAAACTTAGATTTTCCCAATCAAGTGATACCTAGGGGGGATTGAAGTTCCTTTGTGTAGGGTTCGATGGAAGGTAAATTTCATGCAATTCTTGTGGTTAATTTGGGAGATATTATGTGTTTACTATTGTTGGTTTTTACTGCAGAAAATTGCAGTAGTGAGTTACATATTCATTATTGATTCTAACCTTCCAATTCAGAGGTTTTATCATGTATATCTTTGTTGACTCCATAAGGAATCGGTCTACTAACAACATGGAAGGTGATCTAGGGATATAAGTACTTTTTATTGTGTCTGTCATAGGTCTATCCTTACCATGTTTTGGGGAGCCTCCCATGGCCCAAAGGAGAAGAGTATAAAGATAAAGGGGATTACATCGAGGTGATAGTGGGTGTAATTCCTTGAATAGTTTTTTATCATAGCATTAGATCCACATATTTCAACTAGATCCACATTATAACACCCATTTCATTAAATATGGATTTATTTAGTAGAATCTAGACTAAAAAAGTAAAAAAATCACGCTTTCTAAAGCCCCTAGAAAAATATTTATAAAGAGCAAAATTGGGTTCAAAAAGTGCAAAATCTAGTTCCAAAAGCGCGATTTCCAATTCCAAAAGTGACATTTTTTAATCATTTTGAACCCCAAAAGTGGTTTTTTTAATCCCAAATGTGCAATTTTCAGTTCAAAAAATGCAATTTTTTATTTTAAAAGTGCATTTTTTATTTGAATAACGTGATTTTTATTCGAAAAATGCGATTTTATATCAATAAAGTGTGATTTTTTAGTTTAGGAATGCAGTTTTCAATTAAAAAGAGCAAGAGTTACAATTTTAGAATTCAGATTCTTAATTGTAATAAATGTCAATTTAAAGTCTAAAATCTAAATAACGATTCCTAATATGACAATTTTATTGTTCTCTCTCAAATATTTCTTGCATTTCAACAATGTACAATTAAATGATTCATTAATTCTCCAATTTTTTATAGATTATACACCACACTATCTTACAACGATTGTAACCATGACATGTTTCGAATTATTTTGTTGCATAAATTCAATGCCGATATATTAAAAAATGTTTTCCATAGTAATATTATGCCTCAAAGGGGTGGCAAGAGCAGAAGGGATAATCCAAAATACTAAGGGAGTTTAGGTGAAATCCATTGCATGGAGTGAAAGCACTCACAATTTTGGAAGGGATAAAAATTATGAACCAAATGAATCTCTTAGAGGAATTTGGTGATTTCTTATAGTTAGAGTTAAAATAAGATTAGAGTTAATCGTTTGGAAATTGCAAGCATGGTCGGACTCACGCATGTCGTAGTGCTTGAGGAATCTCAACATGTGTTCGGAGTGACAACCAAAGTTGGAAGTGGTGGAGCATGATTTAAATGTATGCGAATGAGTAAATTTGCATCACCTTATAGGAATTCAAACACGAGATTGCACACTCAGATGAAGTTCCATCCCATGGGGCTTCAGGCATGTCAGCATGTGGCTACAATGATCACAAGAGGAGGAATAGGTGGAACATGAGTTAAAAGTACATAGTTGATTAAATCTACATCACATGAAAGGACTTGAAACACAAGATCACACACTCAGAGGAAGCCATCAAGAGAGGCCTTCATCATGTATACATTAGGGTTCTTCAAATTCATATGAGGAAAGCATGGGATGTAAATCATTTATCATAATGTCTGATGGTGGGAGACCTCTAGTTATTCATAGTGAGTAGTGTTCTCCCAGGCTGAAATTGGTTATTTTTCTCTCTACAATCACCCTTCGTTGTAACTTGGTTCAATGGACGGAAACAAATATGGAGAAGAGTAGTAGCAATGAGGATTGCTGCAATGGGCATGTGATAAAATGAATATCAACAGAAGTAAAGGAGCTTCATTATAATAAATACACCATGCACAAGAGACTCGGGAACAATACGAGGGAATTATCAACCAAAATTTAGCAACTCGAATAGAAACAATTCAAATCGAGGAAGAGAGGTTGGCTTGGGAATTGATTGCTCAACATGAATTGGAGGTTTAACATCATTCTATCCAAGAGTTGGAGGTTTTAGTTCAGTGGTTGGAACATCAAGTGGACCAATTAAAGATGGAAAATCATATGATCCAAAATGGTGGCCACCCTCTTTGCTAGGATCATCCAGAGTCTGTAGGAATTTGTGATGCTCCTCCCCATCCTACTATTTAGTACATGAAATTCCAATGTTTCCCTTGTGTGGGATCTCCCAATAGAACCTATAGTACTAGAGACATGTTAAGCATATCTATATTATTACAGTATTTAAGTGGTTCTACTAAGGTGGTTTCGTGGAACAAAATTTTGAAGCTCTTAGTTATGTTCATAAAATTTATTTACTTTGCTTGTAATCATTTTCTCAGTGGCTTTGCCGCCCTTTTTAATAGAGTTTAAAGAGCTAGAGACATCTTACACTAATATAGAATATTACAGTATTTAAGTGGTTCTACTCAAGCTGTTTCTCAGAAAAAAAAATTTGAATTTCTCAGTTATGTTCATAGGCATTATTGACTCATTTTGTATTTTGGCCTAGTGGTGTAGCCACCCTTTTTAATACAAAATTCTAATTGTTGTTGTGAAAAAAAATATTATGCCTCTAGATACAAAAATAAATTAGCATATTATTGATTTACAATAAAACAATTTCCATACAACCTTTTGAGACTCTTTGATGATGATATTGACTAACTATAAGACATTTTTTTTTAAAACTTCCCACCTTAATGGATAATACAACAACTTATTCAATATTTCCAAATTTCTATACACAAATTTCTCAAACCCAATCAAATAGAAAAGAGAACTTCATTTTCTATGATCTAAACTGCTTATATTTTTCCCTTACATTCCTCATTAAATTAAGATATTACCAAGGATTTGAAATGGAAATCAAACAAAAATGACAACAATACATGGGTTCCTTTCATACACAACGTTGAATCGACAATCTATAGAATTATAGTCTTGAAAATGAAACTAAAGACATTAATTCATAAAAATCAGACTTAAAATATGAATAAGTAAGTTATGCACATAAAAGAATACAAAACTAGAAAGTAAAGTCCATATCCTTTTGTAGTCATAGATTTCAAAAGATCAATGTACATGGAAAAGTAGTGTTATATTGGGGAGATCGTATGCCCATTGATTGAGTTGCCTTATGTTTCCTGACCCCTTGTTTGTAGGCACATAAGGGTGGGTTTCAAAGATACACATATTCTACTTTCGAGTTTGAGCCTTATTGAGGAGCAAATCGAAGGTGAAATTAATGAAAAGAGATGATAAAAAACCATTCCCCTACTCCACATATACACATATTTATATATACAAAAGTAACATAAGTGAAATATTCCCAGTAAAATCATAAACCCTTTGAACAATTTCTATCCATGACAACCTCACTTCCACTCTCAACATTGCGCTCCATATCCTCCTGTTGCACCTTAACTGTTGCAAGTCCTCTCTCATTTATTTTTATTTTTCCTCCTGTTCACTAGGCTACTCTTGGTGACCATTCCCAAATGATGATATTAACATCGATGAACGTATTTTACTCTGAACCAACAACCCATTGTTTTTTTTTAGTTAAGCAATTTCTATATAATTCTTTGAGATATTTTGATGTTCTTGTTGGATTCCTCCATTGAACTTCCACTTTTTAAGACTCAATAGTTCCATTAGAATCTTGGTAAACATTTTCTTTTTCCCTTCCTAACTATACTTCTCACTCTTCATCGGGCGATTGCACTATGAGAATTTTTCCTCCATAATATCTTTTTTTGGAGAAAATGCATCGCTAGGTTTTCTACGAAGAGGACCAACATAGCATTGCACAATTGTGGGGACATTTTCTCTCAAATATGCTTCCATAAATTCATGAGATGATTTTATAGGTTTGTTGCTTCCTTTGTCTTTCACTGTAATTGTCCAAAAACTAGATGAAGAGTGCTCAATTCTTTGAAATGGATTGTCCAAATATTTATAGATAGTTTCCCATTAAAGTATATTTGGATACCAATATTGTTCCCCTCCATTCTAGACAACATTTCTACAAAATGAGATATATGTTTCCAATCATTTTTTCATTTCATCCATCTCCAAACTTTTATTTACATGTAGATTTAACAATTTGGGATTCCCCTTTGGGAAGTCCATGCTTCCATTAGGTAAGAAACACCAGATATAAATAGAGTATGACCATTTTTCATTTCAGAGAGAGGCCTTATATTGCATAACCGAAACATAATAAATGGTCTAAAATTTGAAAAAATAACATTTTGTATACCTACAATCTTGGAGCTTCCATCCAAAAAGTTTGGCTCTACAAAGGTTTTGAAATCAGAAAAATCATCAATAAAAAATGGGACATAGGAGTTATTGTCTTCACACATCCTAAAAGTGTCCACCATCTTTGGAAAAGAAAATATGTATTTCCTTCTTATTTTACTGATACCCTCCTATAAGTCCCACCTATGTCTTTGTGTGTGTGACCCACAGGAAGGAATCCAACCTCAACAACATCAAACACCCTCTTTGATATTAATAAAGAAATAAATGAAAAAACATATTGATTTTTGTTATCACCTGCACAATTATCCATTTTCAATGATAGTATTGGGAGCAATTTCTGATTCGGAAGGATACAATTTATATTATCAATACTTATTTCTCTTGCTTGCACAACACTTTGTTTGTAGGCCAAACATTGTCCATGACAGTTAGTTTCCAACAAAGATGCATGCAATCATGGGTGCTTAAATGTTTCATTTTTGTAAAAAAATATCCATTTTTTTTCGATCACTGGTTCTTCAAGATATCTAAGGCATTTGACCAATGAAATGATAGTGAAATTTGAACCCATCTCCAAAAAGGAAAGGATGAAATGGAAAAATCCTCGATCCTTGTGTCCATATGTCAACATACAAATCAAATATATAGGAAGGTTCATTACATTACTAATAGCCTTTGCTTCTTTGACAAATCCTTGGTATGAAAGTATTTGACTTATCCATCTTGTCATGCACAATTCTCAAATAAGTACTTGGACACTTCTATAAAGCTAATCTATGTGCATAGTATAGATGATGATATCTTGCAATGTAATGATTATGGGTTGTCTGAATAGTTCACATACATTCCACTTCATTTGGATCATTGGTAGCCTTAAGTTTGTTCATGATTGAGATACATTCATTACATATCGCAAACATTTTTTTTTGGCGATTGTAACATCGAGAAAATGGTCTCATATTACTCTACTAAAAGTTGATTGAGAAATCGAAGGAAGGACAATATGTTAAAGATCACCATTAACCATTTTCCATGATAAACCATGGGTCATATTTGATGGAAATAAATTCATAGGTGATCTTATTCCACCTTGACTTATTGCACGTGTTAGATGTGGAGCAGTATCCAAATTTTGCTCCATAACTTTATTAATACTGGAAACTACTGCCACAATATTTGTCCTTGATTTATGCAATCCACTATTTCCTTTCAATACCTTCAAATTACCATCTTGAAATTATCTTTTATAATTGAAAAAGTACTTTTTATTTTATGACATTTTCGCCATGCATTTTGACATACTTCAATTGTATCAAACTTCATCCTAAACAATGTTCCCTTTTTGAGTTCTCCTAGATCTTGAATAGGTGCATTAGCTGTCAGAGAATTCAATACGAATCCTTGTTGGGTTGTTGATTTGTCACCATTTACCATCATTTACAATCATCCATTTAACCATTTTTTGCATCTTTCATCCATTAATCACTGCATTTCTCGTAAAATGTCATGTTATACTTATTTATACTTTAGTGGTTAAGCCATGATTATTTTCCTTCATTTTTAATAGATTAAATATTATTATACTTGGTTTAACTAATGATGGTTTTCATGAAGAATTTTTGGTACCAATATTTTTATATTACTTTTGGTACCCGAACAAACAACTTATGGTACCGGCATTTCCAGCATCAATTCTTGTACCAACTTCTGGTACCAATTCATGGTTAGCATACTTGCACACCTCCAGATCGAATTATGTCACTTGGATCTTGTCTATAGGTTTCCAAACATGGATTTTGGTTTCTCAGACCTCACCCAACATCAGTTCTTTGGTACCAATATTTTTATATTACTTCTGGTACCCGAACAAACAACTTCTAGTACCAACATTTCCAACATCAGTTCCTGTACCAACTTCCGGTACCAATTCATGGTTAGCATACTTGCACAAATCCAGATCAAGTTATGTCACTTGGATCTTGTATATAGGTTTCCCAACATGGATTTGGGTTTATCAGACCTCACCCAACTCACATGTGTGAGTCTCCATCGTGTAGTCAAATATTCCCTATTATTTAGCAGTAGTTTTCAAACAACCAACTTCTCCCTCAATTTTCAAGCAGATAAAGGCGAATATCGAGAAAATAAAACATGGGTCTTTTTCATAGCATAGCAAATTGACTATGACATGGGAGGTTTTCTGATCCACGAGGATATTAAAAGGCCAACATTTTGAAATCCTAAAATCCTAGCAAAAATAGCTCCATGTCGAAGAGCTGTCGAGATGAATGCAACTTCAATCACCTCAAACGGACTTCGTATGGCGAAGATATCATGTTCTAATGTTTTATGGAAATAAGCAAAATGGGAAAAAGGAGGTTTCCACATAACACCACTGCAAGGGTAACATGTGGCATCCGTACATTACAGACTATGATGTGGCATCCTCTCGTGGTGACAAGTGTTAGACTGTACTGATGACATGGCATGTCATAAAGATGACGTGGAATCCAAGTTAGTAGACTGTACTGATGATGTGGAATACCATACTGATGAAGTGGCAGTTCGTACACTAACGTGGACCTATGGAAAAGTGACAAGTGGCAGGGTACACTGAGTTGGATAGTTACTTGGCATTGAGGTGGCCCAATGGGGTTATGACACATGGAAATGGGATGAAGTGGACCAATATGGGGCCGCCATGTGGTAGCACCCAGTTGGTATATTATGGATATGGTATATCAAAATTTTGTTGAGCCCTGTCTGGATCGACCCCATGACCTACAACATACAATCCAAGCACCTTATGATTGGGCTACAAGTTGTTCCTTGGTATGTAGTGGTTGAAACTCCTTAAGTTTAAACTATTTGATGTGTGGGTGGTAGGGCCCGACTGGCCGACGACGTAATCTGGCCATCGGACTGACTGGATCCCCCCATACCATTCATGTGACTCAACAATATGCCAACCAATGGAACAATTTAAAAATTGTTATGAGAAAGGTTGGCACATGTTTTTAAAACCATATGATATTTTCTATAACCATGTTCCATAGCACATGGTTCTAAACCACAAAACCGCCAACCGCTTCATATAGTTATAACAAAGGGAAAACCACCAGCAATATATTATATGTTTTTGCAAGTACATATAGCCCGCCAAACAATATGTTATGTTTTGTTGTAACCAAAAACATATCATATCCAACAAACAATGTTTTTGGTATATCGACAACCAAAGTTTTGGGTATGTGGTTATAGGAAGGGCCCAACAAACATGCCATTTATAAAATAAGTTGTAACCAATGCCCAACGAATGGGATAAACATAGCTCCATGATAATCATGACACTAAGGGATAATCCAAGCTATTTAAGCCCATGCCATTTGACATTGAGGGGGAGATCCAAGAATATCTAGTAGGGGATAATTCCTATGCTTTGGCACAAACTCTCTATGTAGCCTGCATAATTTTACAGAGAGAGAGAAGGATATTGTTGTGGCTATTATTGGGGTGAAGGTATCCTTGCATATAGTCATTTTCACTGAAATTTTGTGACAGAGTCACTGTTGTAGTCAGAATTCTGATCCGAGCAGTGGATTTTCTACAGTGCCAACATTAAGGTATTGCCCTATATTTTCCATGTATATATGTTGAGATAATATAGAGGCTTCTACATTGAGAAGTGAGTCCGGATACGTAGTCCATCTTTGGATGAAATCCGTTATCACGTCTTGTGTTCTTCTTTTATGGTGCTTCATTGTCATGTGTATGATTCTTCAGTTATGTTGCACATAAGCTTTGTTCATGCTCTTTTTATGCAATTCATGATATTCATCGAATAAAAGATCCTGGATCATGTTGGTATCAGAATAAGATTCTTTGACTTGGATTGTGAGAGTGGATGCTTACTAGGGTCAAGCTCAAAGTAGGTTAAGGAAAGGTTCAAACTATCAACCTAGATATTGGACGTGCACCCCAAAGAAGAAAGATGGAAGATGAAGAACATTGTACAGAGTTTGAGATGAATTTTCATAAAGTTTTCTACCAAATGTCAAACAAGGTAGACAAATTGTTTGTAGATTATGAGGAGAGAGTGGAAAAGAAGGAAAAAAAGAAGGGAACAAAAGAAGAGGACAGTGCTTCAGTGAATCAAGGAAGTGTAGAAAATCCTCTTGAGCCTCCATCTTAACCTTCAGGATCAAGCTCAAGCTCAAGCTCTTCTTCTTCATCCTATTCTCATCATTCCAAGGTGCCTCAAAAAGAGGATTTTAAAAAGCCATTATTAAAGATTGATGTGAAATTTGACTTGTCCATGTTTAGTGGGGAATCGAATGTAGATAAGTTGAATAAATGGATAAGACAGATCAAATTTTACTACCGAGTTCAACAGATCGAAGAGGAAGAGGTGAATATCCAGTTGGCTTCTCTTCTGTTGGAAGGAACAACCCTCGTATGGTGGGAAAGAAAACTTCAGAAAGGAATCAAGAAAAATGGTAAACTCCTTTCTTCACAGTCTGAATTTAATTCTGCATTATGTAATCAATTCTATCCATTAGGTTGTGTTAAAAAAACTATGATGGAATGGAAAATTTTTAGAAAAGGAAAAGGTGAGAGTGTTCAAAATTTCACACAAAATTTTAGGAAGAAAGCACTTGAATTCAATGTTTCTTTAGACTCCCCTGACAGTCTATTGAAATATATTGGTGCACTTCACAACTATCTTCGTCATACTTTGTTGTTGTTGTTGAATCCTACTAGTTTGGATGGAAAAAGTGTGCAATCTACTCACCTTGAAAGTAGGAGAAAGATTGTACAAGAAGAAAGGCCATCCAAGCATTCAGAAGACCATTTCAAAGGCAAAGGAAAGGATAAGAAGACAACTATGACAAAGAATAAGGGAGGAAATATCCATTGCACTCATTACGAGAAAGATGGGCATGATGAGGAGAACTGCTGGAAGCTACATACTGAGATCAAGACTAAGAAATTTAGAGGCAAAGGAAGGAAGAAAATTGTTGCTACAATGAAGAAATGATCACAACAGTTAGTTTACAAGGTAACCATTTCTTTCATGTTAGTTCAAGTTATGTGGTTCCAACTCTTGAAAATGATAGAAGAAGAAGTGAATTGTTCCACATAAGGGTAGTGACAAAGCAAACGAAAATGGAAACTTAGTTTGATCTGGGCTCACAAGTTAATTTGATATCCAAGGAGATTGTGAATAAATTGGGACTAACCACAAGGCCTCACCAGAAACCTTAACCTCTCGGTTGGTTGCATGATGATGAAAAACTTCAGGTTACCATGCATTGTACGTTGATGTTTTCTATTTCTTCTTAGTTGATAGATGAAGTTGATTTGGATGTGGTTCCTTTGGATGTATGTGGTATTGTACTTGGGATTCCTTATATTTATGATAGACATGCTATCTTCTTCTAAAAAGAGAAAAAATGCCATCTCACAAAAGATGGAGTGGAATATATTATTAGAGATCATAACATGGAAGATAACTCACCACTTAGTGCAGGGTATGTCAAGGGAGTTATCAATGCTAGCAAGCCCCTTGTGCTTATGGTTGAAAAAGGAAAAGATCCTGATAAGTCTAAGATGCTTCTGATCATAAGAAGGAAGTGCCTGAGATGGGACAAGCCTCTCAATTGGGAGAAAAGAAACAAGAAGCTTCCAACATCGTGAAAAAGAAGATTAGTCCAACACTAGTATCAACCTTTCCATACCCTCGACAACTATTCAAGATTGATGCCATGAGAGAAAATATTCTTTTTAGTCCTCCTAGTTATGCATCCATTGTTTTGAATAATGTTTCGTTAGCTCATGCCATATATGCTAATGATAAAGTATCCAGAGATGTTTGTGAGAGGCTAATCCATGGTTTGCAGATGAATAAGTTTGATTTGCAGTACAAGTTACTCTACCATTTTGGTAAACTTCATATTCCTACCTTGGAAAAGTGCATGTAATTGGAGAAGCTTACATTTCTCATGTATTTGGGCATTTTGGGGTAGAGGGAATTTTAGTCCATTTGTCTTGGATGGAAATGATTGTAACCATGAATGTAAAGGGGTGTGTGTTTTTCTTTTGTAATCCCACTAATGGAAAATTGGGGATGTACTCGCCACTCCATATTTCTTCTCACACTTGGGAAAGTTTCTCCATGGATTTTGTATGGGGGTTGACTACGTTGAAAATGGGCCATGTAATAATGGATATGTGTATCTTGATGCAATGTAAAAAGTAGGTCACTGATGAGAAAAATACTCACCTATTCTTTTAGCTGACGAGGGGTATTTTTTTCCATCCATAGACTGACATAGAGACATAGGTATTCAACTGAACAATGGTTCATTTCATCTAGATGATTCAACAGGTACATCAAGCAGTCCAAGAATATTACAAATCCAGGTGGATTGAGAAGTGAATATTGAGGGTGAAATTCCCTCACCTATCTGTTGACTGTTAAGTCTTTTGGAGGCCCAAATGCTTCTCAATGGGGAGGAATGATCCAAGAGGATCTTAAAAGTAAAAAATTTTGAAGTCCTCAAATATTAGCAAAAATAGCACCATGTCGAAGAGATCGTCGATATAAATCCAATGCTGCTTGAATCACCTCAAAATGACTTCTTATGGTGAAGATATCATGTTCTAAATTTTTATGCAAATAGACAAAATGGGAAAAAGGAGGGTTCCACGTGGCGCCACTGTAAGGGTGACATGTGGCACCCGTACAATCATTAGAGGAAATTTGAGGACTAAAATGGGGCTTATAAGAAAACGGGCCATCATATAAGAAAACGATCCAACCATAATTTCTTGATGCGTTGGAATTCAAGAACCAATATAATTTCAATAAAATGAGTCAACCATAATGGTTGACTTGAGATATTTGTCATAAAAAAACTACATTTTTTGTTCTTATTTTCAACATATCTCCCTGTGTTTTTACTCAAATTTCGAGCGGGAGCACTCGTTGGATGTGGAAATTAATTCCGCATCCAACAAGTATCCACACTGCATACTTTTGATGAACCCCGCCCCCCCTAAAACAAGAAATACCTGGAAAAACGTCATGGTGAAATTACCATGACGTTTTAACATAGGGAGATATGTTGAAAATACGAACAAAAAAAGTAGTTTTTTTCTTTCTTCCTCCAAAATTAATAAATATTATTTTATTATTTTAAATATTATTTCATTATTTTAACTATTATTTTATTATTTTCCTGAGGAGGCCCATTTTAGACCTCAAATTTCCTCTAATGATGGACAATGATGTGGAATCCTCTCGTGGTGACAAGTGGCAGACCATACTGAGTTCATGGTAGGCTGTACATCTAATGTGGCATCTGAGTCGGGTAGACCATACTAAAGACATGGCCAAGTGTACTGATGACGTCATGGTCTATATGTTGACGTGGACCTATGGCAGAGTGACAAGTGACAGGGTATGCTGACTTGGCATTGAGGTGGCCCAATGGGTCTATGACACATGGCAATGGGATGACGTGCACAAATTTGGGGCCACCATGTGGCAGCACCTGGATGGTCTATTATGGTTATGGTATATCAAAAGTTTGTTGAGACCTATTGGGCTCGACACCCTGACCTTTAGAATACAAGCCTGACACCTTACCATTAGACTATGTGTTGTTCCTTGGTATGTAATGGTTGCAACTCATATTTAAGGTTAAATTGTTTGATGTGTGGGGGGTAGGGCTCCACTAGTTGGCACCAGAATCCGGCCGCTGGACCAACCGGACCCCCCATACCATTAACGTGATTCAACAATATGGTGGTCGGTGGAACAGTTTAAACATTGTTATGAGCGAGGTTGGCACATGTTTTTAAAACCATATGATATATGTTATAACCATGTTCCATAGCATATGGTTCTAAACCACAAACCTGCCAACCGCTTCATATAGTTGTAACAAAGGGAAAACCACCAACCATATATTATATGTTGTTGCAACTACATATAGCCCACCAAACATTAAGGTATCTCCATGTATTTACGCTAAGATAATATAGAGGCCTGCCCATTGAGAAGTGGGTTCGGATATGTAGTCCATATTTGGACGAACTCCATTATCACATCTTGTGTTCTTCTTTTATGGTGCTTCATCTTCATGTGTATGATTCTTCAGTTATGTTGTACATAAGCTTTGTTCATGCTCTTTTTATGCAATTCATGATAGTCATCGAATAAAATATCGAATCATTTTCCAATTTATAAAGCATGATTTAAGATATATTGACGGTTCTTCAACATGAGTCTGTCCAAATTGATGTAAAACACATATTTTTGAGATTTTTTTCCTAAAGATGTCACGTTGGATTTATGAATTTGGGGATTTAGTACCATATCTTCTTAATGATATTTATGTATAAATAAGGTTCATAGGATTGAGAGGGAGAAATGATTTTTATTATTGTAATAGAATATTGAACTCATACCTCTAAGTTTGTAATTTCTGAGTTTTTAAATCTGCAATAACAAGGAAACTTTTGTGTTGATTCATGAGTACCAGTAGGTAAGAAGTTTCCAACAAAATTAATAGGTTGGGAAGGGCCCCTTGATCTTGGTAATATGCTACTCCTTTGTATTAATTAGTTTAGGTTTTAATTTCTTTGAATTCAATGTGATTATGTGTCATTATATTTTTTCAATTTAGTTGTGTTGTTAACAGGAAAACCACCATTTAATTCTAGGAAAATAATCTCCTTTATTTATATGTGCATGAATGATAAATATTTTTTTCCACACATTAATCTGTTTCCTGATCTCATATATTTCAATTTGGAGAGGTAGAAATCCATTGTGTAACAACAATCGATTGTGTATGTATTTTACATTGAGGTACATAGCTTAAACACATTCATATATTTTGTTCCTTGCGCTCTTATTAAAACTTTGTTTTCACAACGTTGTAATTTCACACCTCTCTGCATACATAATTCATGCAAGTGTTTCTAATTTCATATAAGATCAACATATTACATGTACATGTGCGCTTTTATTTTTTCTTTCTGAAGTGTATTGTTTTTGGAATGCGTTTCTTTTATACCTTACTATGTATGTTTTCCTACTTATAGTTTCAAATTGATTGATGTTAAGTGATTTCATTTTCAGATTGCATTGATTGATGCTTGGTTTCTAGTCTTTTGATTGTCACAATTTTCATAACCTCTTACATAGAGTTTGGTACCAAATATCTTTGTTTTTTCTTGTGAAGAAAAGTGCTTTGTTTTTGGTGTGTTTTTATTTTAAGATTTGTTTGTTGAAGTGTGTTTCTTTTCTAGAATTGAATGAACATATCCACTACAGTATTTCCATTGAAAATTTGAGATCCAATATGAAACAATCATAAGAACAACATTGGGAATGAAAGACTATGGTGTAGATTTGAATAGCATTGATATTCCATAGTCCAATGACAGTCATTCCTTCAATGCTAAGTGTTCATTCCAATAGTTTGAATTTCAATTCAGTAGTTTAAGTTTTCATTTCAATTATATTTCTCTCCATTGATGAAAAACAAAGCAAGACTTCATAGAATACAATATGATCCATTCATGTAGTCTAGTTGGCCAACAAGTTGTCTATGTTGAGATCATAGGATTGTTATTTAAAGTTTGGATTTGAGTTAGTTGCATTTATTTATGAGTTTTTTTTCATATTGTTTTATTTATCTTTCATTGCTTTAATTTACTTTTCTGCACTATAGGAAAGAGTCATTGAAGGATTGATACTTTGGTAAGATACTCATGATTTACCGTAGGAACATGCATACATGAAAGACTGTGATTTTGAACCTTCATAGCACTAATATTATTTCATATCCCAATGACACATTCCTTAGTGTTGATTTTAAGCATTTGGATTTGGATTGCTATTTAAAGTTCGTTTGATTTGCTTGTAGCTGTTAGCATAGGCTTTACTTTCCTGTAATTTTGTAACACTACTGGAATCCATTGAAGGATAGGAAAATTTAATTATATACTCACGATAGATCGCATGAACATCCAAGAATCAAAGATTTTGATCTTGAGCCTTTATAGAACCAAGTTATTCTTGTGTCCCAATGCATGAATCCTTAGTGTTTATTTCCACTTTCCACAGTTTGCATTCAAATTTCAAAGTTTGGTTTGAGATTGTTTTGTTGGAATTAGTCGTTAGTTGTTAGATTAGGCTATATTAAACTTTAATCTTGTATTTCCTATGCTTGCATCTCTAATTTTACAAACTCCCAGTCGATAATTTATTGTCGAATATTTAGCATATAATTTATCCCTACAATCCTCTTTTTGAATTTTCATTCAATTCTTTGAATTTCTTAATGCCTTCCATCATTGAATGTAATAGATCTTTTGGAATACACAAGTTTGAACAACAATATTCCTTGTTTATTTTCTCAAGGAATGAACTAGATCATCAATTTCCTCACTAGATTTTGAACACACCTTCTTTTAGATGATGCATTTCCATTTTGTCAGTTTCTATAATTGTAAGTACTTCTTGTTGTAACATTTGTATTGGCATATGCATCATTATGAACATATGGAATTACCACACGCAAAGGACATGCTTCAAATTCCCCTAGATGTTAACCATTTTTCTTCTCCATCCCTCCCTAAAACTACATCTAAAGGTGCATTATCGATGCCACACAAATAATTTGTAGGCAATCTAATGAGAGAACCTTCAATGAAAATAAAATTCTCACAATTGAATTTATTTTTATGAATTAAAACTCCAAATTCATCAACATTCAGTGGCTCAAACTACACCACTTATTTTTCTAAAACATTGGAAACAATTCCCCTGGCAATATACTTTGGCTTCAACGAACACTGGTGAATTAAATTACCTTTTCTCGCACAAAATTAATGTTTTGATTCTGGTTATTTGTCTATCTATTACACCAAAATGATCATCCTCTGCAACAAACAATATTGAACTTGTATTGCAATCTGTTATCTTTTCTATTGGCCAGTATACAAGGATTGCAGTCTTTAATTCCGAAGAACATGGAGGACAAGGAAACAGTAACTCCTTCGCAAGAACAAAAAGTGATAAGGATCCCAAAATAATTCCATCAAAAGAATCATTATTTTCAACATTAGTTACAAAGCCTATAACAATACAATCCTTCTGATTCGAACATCTATGAAGCAATTACACATTTCTTCGTAGAAATGAAAAACGACTCTCATCTGGATTGTTTTTTTCTCTCTTCCCAATCCAACACCGCATGTATCATTTGAATCAGCTTGATTCAAATATTGTTGAAACCACTTATAAATTTGTGATGCATCCCATTCAATAAAAGATCCTTTTTCCTCTAGCAAAGTATCTGCACTAGGTGATGCATGCAGAAATTGAAGATCTCCATTAAAAACCTCAGTAACATTTACGACTACACATCTATGTTTGATGTTACTTTTGTGCATTTGTTTTCAATTGGGGTAACATATTTTGCTTCAACAACTTTCAATCCATTCAAAAGAAGATCCACATCCATTTTAAAATCAAGCATTCTGATAGAAATTTCCAAAATCGACAAAGATGCCAAAAACAAGTTCATATAAACAAGTACATATTAATATCGATTTGATTGTGTCTTTCTATTTAATTTTGAATAGAAGATTTATATGGCACCATATTCTGGAAATAGTGGGCCAATCTTAAATTTCTCTATGTGATACATTTAAATGCAATCGTATGGAGAAAGGGATGATTTATCCTTCCGCTAGCATAAAGGTTTCTTAGATACAATATATAAGAAAAGGAGACCGATAATTTGTCTAGAAGATAGGTCCATATCTGAAGAAGGTTCTCCTGATCATTCTTCATTATTATGCTAGTGACAAGGTACACAATTGAAGAAGGGTAAGTTGATCCTTCCCATAAATAATGTTTGACCTGAATCCAACATGTGAGTAATGGTCATCCAATCCTCCCTTTACATTATTCTTGACCCGAGGTACACATTTGAGGAATGATTGGTCGAGCCTTCTTCAATATTAAGCCAGAGAAGAGGTACACTCTTTAGGAAGGGCCAGTCGATCCTTCCTCTCAACGATGTTTAATATGAAGTCCACAATTGTTGAAAGGTCGATCGATATTTCATCTAGAATATGATTGAATCAAGGTACACATTTGAGGAATTGTCGGTCAAAGCTTACTCTAGATACTAAGTGGCTGATGATTGACTGATCCTTCCTCTAAACTATGCTTGAGGAAACTATATTTGAGGAGGCGTAAACTAATTCTTCCTATACATAATTTTGGACCCTAGGTTCCCACATTTGTCGAAGGGTCATCTTTGTCTTCCTCTAAATGATGCTTTACCCTAGGTGCACATATCAAAAAGGGTCAATCAAACCTTCTTGTAGATGATACATTTCCTAGATATCATATTGTAGGAATTGTGGATCAATCCTTCCTATTATGCTACAATTCTTGTCTACCATACTTCAGGAAGGGTTTTTCGACCTTTCATTTAGATGATAGGTCAATTAGCTACCATATTTGACAAAGGGTCAGACAATCCTTCTGCAGATGATGTTTGACCTATGGTCCACGTTCAGGAATAGCCAACGGATTCTTCTCCAATGTGATTTGTGACCCCAGGTCCAAATTTGAAGAAGGGTCAGGCAATCCTTCCTTTGGATGATGCTTGACCCAATTTCTACATATGAGGAAGGATCAGTCGATACTTCTTCTATATAATGCTTGAACAGAAGTCCACATTTATGTAACAATGGGTCGATTCTTCCTCTAATTTTTCTTGACCCTAAATTCATATTTGAGTAAGGGTTTGGGTGATCCTTTCTATAGATGATGCTTGGAACCAAGTGCACATTTGATGAAGGGTCAGGCGATCCTTCTAATAAATGATATATTTCCTCTAGCTGATACAATCCATGTCTATTGTATTTCAGGAATGGTTGATCGATCCTTTATCTATATAACAAGTTTCCTATCTACCATTCTTAAAAAAGATTCAGTTGATCCTTCTATTATCAAATACATTTCTACATCGCAAGGAGATTGGACTTACAATTGAGTGAAGAATGATGTAGAATCCATAGAATGGAAGTTGATACCTGGTGGAGTGTTGGTTCAAAAGAGATATAGGCCAATGCTCATTCTACAATGAAGGATCCTCCAAATGTTAAATTGAGAATTATCTATGGTTTAATTAGGCTTGAAGTTTTAATCAACCTGGAAACTACTTTTGTTGAGTTGAATAAATTTCTTGACATAGAGATATGATTGCAACCCCATGAGCAAAGGCTTATATTTAGAGAAAATGAGAGGGATAGTAGTGATTTCCCAGATAAAACAAGTGTGAAAGATAAGTCCAATATTTTATTGATCGAGGATCTCTCAAGTATGGAAAAGAATCACATAGAAATAAAGAGAAATGCCAAAATGTTAGAGAGCCCAAATTCATCACAAAAACTATTGGTTAGTCAAGAATATGCTCGCCCAGGTATTTTTGTATTCACATGAGATATCTCAGGAGAACAATCCAATTCCTTCCCCGTCCCTTGTTGCATCTCTTCACACTTCTTCTTCACGAGGTCCATATCAGGTCTCTAAAATTCCTGAGCAACACAACATGTAGTAGAATAAGGAGCTCCTGGAATTTCATGGATAGACAAAAATTGTTTCTACAAACAACCATAAATGGAATCATGTGAAACGCAAAGCCTTGGTTTATCCCTCCTCTTTCAGGAAAATGACCGGACTACCAATTAAGGAAGGAAAACATAATTCTTCAAAATCTTGAGACTACCGATGCCCAATCCTAGGGGAGAAGCTTGAAGATGCAAATACCATCTGAAATTCCAAGTAATTTCATGGTCTTTGTTTTAATTAGTAGTCTGGTAGCAGCAAGTTTAGCTAGAATTTTGTCTATAGCGGTAGCAAGTCAGTGTAGTCTTGTTAAGTTTATACTAATTTGACTAGCAAGATCACTGAAAGAAACATAATCACAAGATAGACAGAGATTTTACCCTGGGAAACCCTCATGGGGTAGAAAAACCCAGCAAAGCTTTCCTCAATAAGATGATCAACCAAAATACAAGATGTAGTCCAAGACTAGAGCTCCTTCTATACCTCCTATGCAGACCTCTCTCTCACTTGTGCGTTACTTTTCGAGTGATGGAAGAGTGAGATAAGTGAGGAACAACCTCCTCTACTTATACTTGTTTTTCGACTGACTTTTTACCCTATGGGGCCGACCTCTCCAAGAGAGTCTAATAACCCCTAATAAATTAACTCAGGGCCGACCCCCACATGGGAGATCTAATAACCCTAGTTACCATAATCCATCAGAGGAATAAACATCTCCGGATACATAATAAAGTCCCATCAGAGGAATGAAACATCTCCGGAATAATACAAATATAATATTCTTAGAAGTTACAATATTTCAACACTCTCCCTTAACAAGAAGGATATTATAACAACATCTGCAGGAGCAAGGAGTCATCGATTACATGATACATGATACATATATAAATCATCGGAATATTTCTTTATACATCTTCATCAGTAACTCAGACAGTTATTGGAACATAATCAATACTGGAACATCTGGATCATCAATATTGAGTCTTCATCTTCTGCAGCACTCGATCAGCTACAACATCATCATCTGGATCTCTTGATTGACAGCCTCATCATCTGGATCTACTGATCAATATCATCATCTGGATCCTCACGATAAATAGCATAATCATCACGATCAGTAGCATCGTCATCTAGATCATCACAACAACAGCATCGTCATCTAGATCAGGAACATCGTCATCTAGACCATCACGACCATAGCATCGTCATCTAGATCAGCATCATCATCATCAACTGGATCCTCTCGATCAACATCACAATAGCAGCATACCCTGCAACACACATGATCCTTTTAAGACACCATATCATGTCTAGGGACGATGCAGTCCACTCATAAACTTAGACAAAGTCTAAGGACCACTTCTCAGAGACATATGTCTATGGATCAATTCAGGGACAGAAGTCTGAGGATGATACAATCCCCTCATTCTCGGAGACATATGTCTGCGGCTCAGCTTAGGACTAAGGTCCAGGGATGATACAATCCACTCACTCTCAGAGACATCTGTCTGTGGCTCAATTTAGGACTAAGGTTCAGGGATGATACAATCCACTCATTCTCGGAGACATCTGTCTGTGGCTCAATTTAGGACTAAGGTCCAGGGATGATACAATCCACTCACTCTCGGAGACATCTATCTATGGCTCATTTTAGGACTGAAGTCCATGGATGATACAATCCACTCACTCTCGGAGACATCTGTCTATGGCTCAATTTAGGACTAAGGTCCAGGGATGATACAATCCACTCACTCTCGGAGACATTTGTCTGCGGCTCAATTTAAGACTGAAGTCCATGGATGATACAATCCACTCACTCTCGGAGACATCTGTCTGCGGCTCATTTTAGGACTGAAGTCCATGGATGATACAATCCTCTTACTCTTGGAGACATCTGTCTGTGGATCATTTTAGGACTGAATTCCATGGATGATACAATCCTCTCACTGTCCATTTAGACAATGTCTAAGGACCATTTCATCGACCTCATCATCGGAACAGGAAACCTCATCATCAACCTCATCGTTGGAACAGGTAGCCTCAATATCATCAATACAAGTATCCATATCATCAATACAAGTATCCATACCAATACAAGTACACATCATAAAATACAAGTATCCTCACCAATACAAGTATCCATATCATCAATACAAGTATCCATACCCATACAAGTATCCATATCAAATACAAGTATCCACACCAATACAAGTACATATCATAAAATACAAGTATCCTCACCAATACAAGTATACATCATAAAATACAAGTATCCTCACCAATACAAGTATACATATCAAATACAAGTATCCTCACCAATACAAGTATACATATCAAATAAAAGTATCCTCACCAATACAAGTATACATATCAAATACAAGTATCCTCAATATTGACCTTACCATCAATATAGGAAATCTAATCATCGATACAGGTATCCATATCGATACCAGTATCCAAATATTATCATCTATCATATCACTCCCCCTTTCGAGGAGGGTCCTTTTGAACTATACCAAGCTTGTCTCGGAAATACTCAAACTTTACTCGAGACAGAGGTTTGGTCAATATATCAGCAACTTGTTCATCAGTGCCTACATACTCGAGCTTGATCGCTCCTTTTTGCACCATATCCCGTATATAAAAATATTGGATCTCTATGTGCTTTGACTTATCATGGAACACTGGATTCTCTGTCATCTTGATACAACTCTGGTTGTCACATAGAATCACAGTGGGGTCCATCTCTAAGTTAAACAATCCTGATAATAACTTTTGAAGCCATACTGCTTTGCAACTAGCAAAGAAGGCAGCTATATATTCTGCTTCAGCTGTGCTGAGAGCCACACTTGACTGTTTTCTGCTAAACCACGAGATCATGGCAAATCCCAGACAATAACATCCACCCGATGTACTCTTCCTGTCTGATACACTTCCTGCCCATTCAACATTTGTGTAGCCATATAATCCAAAGTCATGATCTCCACGATAATAGAGACCAAAATCTATTGTACCTTTTAGGTACCTCATCACATGTTTTGCAGCAATTAGGTGAACTTGTCTAGGTTCCACTAGATACTGACTCAGAGTGTTCACTGCAAAGCATATGTCTGGCCTGGTATTCGTCAGATACATTAATGACCCAATAATCTGTATGTACAGAGTCACATCCACTAACTCTGAAGAGTCATCAACTAATATCTTTAAGTTGGAATCCATGGGAGTGGCCATGGCTTTGCATTCCAACATATCGAATGCTTTGGATGATTCACAATATCCAACAAATATTCCCTTCTTACCAGAAGGATCCAACTTGGTTCTCTTTTCTTTTGGAATGTGAATATACACTGGACATCCAAATATCTTGAGGTGACTTACCTCAGGCTTCTTTCCTGTGAACACTTCTTCTGGAGTCTTGAAATCAAGAGCACTATGAGATAGTCTATTTTGCACATAGACTGTTGTCCTAGCTGCTTCAGCCCACAGATACATAGGTAGGTCTTGATCATGTATCATTGTCTTCACAGCTTCCATGATGGTTCTATTCTTTCTTTCCGCAACACCATTTTGTTGTGGATTGTAGTGAGTGGTTAGCTCCTTCTTGACTCCAGCTTCTTTACAGAAATCTTCAAAGTCCTTTGAAGTATATTCTCCGCCATTATCTATCCTGAGTATTTTGATTTTCTTTTCTGAATGATTCTCTATCAAGGCTTTAAACTCTATGAACTTTCCAAAGACTTCATTCTTTCCTTTTAGAAAGTATATCCAAGTCTTCCTTGAATAGTCATCAATAAATGTGAGATAGTATTCATATCCACTCAAGGGTGTGGAGGTCATTGGTCCACATACATCAGAATGAATGAACTCCAAGATACTCATAGTCTTTGTTTCACTCTTTGGAAATGGGTTCTTGATATTCTTCCCTTTTGCACAACCTTTGCATGTGCCATCATGATCAATCTTTAAGTCTGGCAGACCTATAACTACCTTGCTTACATGGGGTAGTGCCTTGTAATTAATATGAGCAAGCCTCATATTCCATAGCTCATTTGGACTAGTGGCTTCATGTACAAGGGCAACCTCTTGGATGGCCCTTGAGCTTGTACAGACCTCCTTCCTCTTCACCAATGACAATTGCATCCTTAATAGATTTACCTTTGGTGCCATTTTGGACTTTGTAGGTGTTATTTTGGAATATGTAGGTTTGGCTCCCATTTAGGGACAGACCCTATTTGCAGTTTTTGTTTAGAACCTAAATTTCCCTTGCATGGGAAGGCCACCAATTGTTATCAACTTAATGTTTTGGTTTTGTATGGAGCCTCTATGGTATGAAAGATACTCTAAAACTCTTGTTCCTGTATTTTTATTTGTATAGTAATATAATTTCTCTCAGGACCTTACAAAAAAAAGAGTGCAACAACTAGTTATGGCTTACAAATGAAAATCATGATGAGGTTGATTGACATAATGAGGATGACTGATGACTAGTGACCTTACCTTCAATGCCATTTCATTTGCTCTTATTTTGTGGGATATGCTGGTTATATACCGTTTCGCTTAGGATCATGATAAGGAGGACTCCCATAGTGCATGGTCTTTAATCATGTGATTAAGAAAGCAAGCAAAAAGAAAATACTCTACTTTCCTTCACAGGTTGGATATCAGGGGTATCAAAGGGGTATTTCAACACCTACACAACACCATGGTTAATACGAGGAACATGACCAGGCGAACCACTAGAAAGGGTCATTCCCACATGCTGAGGATTCACCAAGAGGCTATCTCTGTATAGGAGCTCTATTACAAGGTGATTTTTTTAAGGGATCAAAAGGTCATTACGGATGCTAAATACCGGGCCGAGCATGAAAAGAAGTTTCTAATGTGGAGGATATTCAAGAATATATGGTGTCGTAGGTGTAGGATGCAAATTCCACCAAGTCTCGAGAAATGAAGTTGGCTAATACTATTATTATTTACTAGCATATGAAACTCTACTTAGAAAGGCTCTTATGGATGGTTGTGAGGAATTAAAATTGATTCAACTGCAACTTGATGAAACCCAGTAGTAAATTTAGGAGGTAAATATGAATATTTTCCTAGTTTCCAAAGCGGTGAATGGGCAGGGGCCATAATCAATTTTCTAGCAAAAGACATCACATGCATGGTTTTCAAGGTGAATATTCCTACAAGACAAACCATCAAAACTCCTCCATAGGGGGTGGTGTTGGTAATGTATATCCCTGAAGAAGACTAAGCTTATTTCTATGATTTATGCTAGTTTTATTATGTTTAGCAATGGTTATGATAGTTTGGTTAGACTTTTTGTCTGCTTTAAAGGATTTTCTGATATCATTAGGATATTTGAATAATGGTTGGTCTGGCCTCACAAATCCTTTATTGGGAAATATGTAGAAATTATATTACTTTCTGGAAATTCTTTTTTTTTCATAATATAATGCTAGTTAGCTTTAAAAAAAATTATGTATAATATTTTATTTCATTTATTGTTTAAGTTTAATATTAATGATATTGGAAATATTCAATTTTATAATAAACTAATTTTATATAAATTTAATGAGTTAATAAATATAAAATTTTAAAATTTAACATTGTTATAAAATTTGGAGGATCTTTCATGGTTAGGGTTTATGTATTTCTATAATTATTTTAAAATATGATTTAATTGTAAATAAATTATTATTATTATTATTTACAAAATCTATATAATTTTATCGTTTATAAAATAAACTATATTGTTTTTTATTATTCACAAAGTTATAAGAAAAAAATAATTATAATCATTATTATTATATATTAAATTTATTTCAAAAATTATATATATATATATATATATATATATATATATATATATATATATATATATAATTTTACAATAATAATAATAATTTATATATCAAATAGATTTATAAATTAAGAAAATTTAACAACTTTAAAATTGTTAAATTTATAGTTTAAATCATATGATAAAAATAATTAATAAATTTAATAGTTTCAAAATGAATAAATTATTTATTAATAATAAATAAATTAAACACAAATAGGTACATTTGGTATTAATATAGAAAACATTGTGGTAAAGCTAAATAGTCATGAATAAGGCACTATGGCTTAAGGTCCAAATCGTGGGTATATTGATAATATACTTATGAGAGATATGAACTTGAAGGTGGAGAGGGATATGCACCTAGGGATAGCATATGGTTCTAAACCACAAACCTACCAACCGCTTCATATAGTTGTAACAAAGGGAAAACCACCAATGATATATTATATGTTGTTGCAACTACATATATCCCGCCAAACAATATGTTATGTGTTGTTGTAACCAATAACATATTATATCCAACAAACAATGTATTGGGTATATCAACCACCAAAGTTTTGGGTATGTGGTTATAGGAAGGGCCCAAAAAACATGCCATCTATAAAATAAGTTGTAATCAATGCCCGACGAATGGGCTAAGCATAGCTCCATGATAATCATGCCACCAAGGGGGACTCCAAGCTATTTAAGCCCATGCCATTCAACATTGAGGGGAAGATCCAAGAAGCTCTAGTAGGGGATAATTCCAATGCTTTGGCACAAAATCTCTATGTAGCATGTATAATTTTGTAAAGAGAGAGAAGGAGACTGTTTTGGTTGTTCTTGGGGTGAATGTGGCCTTGTATATAGTCATTTTTCATTTAAATTTCGAGACAGAGTCACTCGTGCAGTCAGGATTTGGCACAGCAAAACCACCATTTAATTCTATGAAAATAATCTCCATTAAATCTCCTTTATTTATATGTGCATGAATGATAAATATTTGTTTCACACATTCCTCTGTTTCCTGATCTCGTATATTTCAATTTGGAGAGGCATAAATCCATTGTGTAACAACAATCTATTGTGTAAGTATTTTACATTGAGGCACATAGCTTAAACACATTCATATATTTTGTTCCTTGCACTCTTATTAAAACTCTGTTTTCACAACATTGTAATTTCACTCCTCTCTGCATACATAATTCATGCAAGTGTTTCTAATTTCATATAAGATTAGCATATTACATTTACATGTGCGCTTTTATTTTTTCTTTCTGAAGTGTATTGTTTTTGGAGTGCGTTTCTTTTATACCTTACTATGTATGTTTTCCTACTTATAGTTTCAAATTTATTGATGTTAAGTGATTTCATTTTCAGATTACATTGATTGATGCTTGGTTTCTAGTCTTTTGATTGTCACAATTTTCATAACCTCTTACATAGAGTTTGGTACCAAATATCTTTGTTTTTTCTTGTGAAGAAAAGTGCTTTGTTTTTGGTGTGTTTTTATTTTAAGATTTATTTGTTGAAGTGTGTTTCTTTTCTAGAATTGAATGAACGTATCCACTACATGATTGCCATTGAAAATTTGAGATCCAATATGAAACAATCATAAGAACATCATTGGGAATGAAAGACTATGGTGTAGAGTTCAATAGCATTGATATTCCACAGTGGAATGGAAATCATTCCTTCAATGCTAAGTGTTCATTCCAATAGTTTGAATTTCAATTCAGTAGTTTAATTTTTCATTTCAATTATATTTTTCTCCATTGATGAAAGACAAAGCAAGACTTCATAGAATACAATATGATTCATTCATGAAGTCTAGTTGGCCAACAAGTTGTTTAAGTTGAGATTATAGCATTGTTATTTGAAGTTTGTATTTGGGTTAGTTGGATTTATTTATGAGTTTTTTTCATATTTCTTTATTTATCTTTCATTGCTTTAATTTACTTTTCTGCACTACAGGAAAGAGTCATGGAAGGATTGATACTTTGGTAAGATACTCATGATTTACCGCATGAACATGCATACATGAAAGACTGTGATTTTGAACCTTCATAGCACTAAGATTATTTCATATCCTAATGACACATTCCTTAGTGTTGATTTTCAACATTTGGATTTGTATTTCTATTTAAAGTTCGTTTGATTTCCTTGTAGCTGTTAGCATAGGCTTTATTTTCAAGCAATTTTGTAACACTACTGGAATCCATTGAAGGATAGGAAACTTTAATTATATACTCACGATAGATCGCATGAAAATCCAAGAATCAAATATTTTGATCTTGAGCCTTTATAGAACTAAGTTATTCTTGTGTCCCAATGCACAAATCCTTAGTGTTTATTTCCACTTTCCGCAGTTTGCATTTAAATTTCAAAGTTTGGGTTTGAGATTTTTTTGTTGGAATTAGTCGTTAGTTGTTAGATTAGGCTATATTAAACTTTAATCTTGCATTTCCTATGCTTGCATCTCTAAGTTTAAGAACTCCCAGTCGATAATTTATAGTCGAATATTTAGCATATATTTTATCCCGACAATCCTCTTTTTGAATTTTCATTCAATTCTTTGAATTTCTTAATGCATTCCATCGTTGAATGTAATAGAACTTTTGGAATACACAAGTTTGAACAAAAATATTCCTTGTTTATTTTCACAAGGAATGAACTAGACCATCAATTTCCTCACTAGATCTTGAACACACCTTCTTTTAGATGATGCACTTCCATTTTGTCGGTTTCTATAATTGTAAGGACTTCTTGTTGTAACATTTATATTGGCATATGCATCATTATGAACATATGGAATTACCACATGCTAAGGACATGCTTCAAATTCCCCCGAGATGTCAACCATTTTTCTTCTCCATCCCTCCTTAAAACTACATCTAAAGGTGCATTATCGATGCCACACAAATAATTTGTAGGCAATCTAATGAGAGAACCTTCGATGAAAATACAATTCTCACAATTGAAAAAACTTTATGAATTAAAACTCCAAATTCATCAACATTTAGTGGCTCAAACTGCACCACTTATTTTTCTAAAACATTGGAAACAATTCCCTTGGCAATATAATTTGGCTTCAACGAACACTGGTGAATTAAATTACCTTTTCTCACACAAACTTAATGTTTTGATTCTAGTTAATTTGTCTATCTATTACACCAAAATGATTATCCTTTGCAACAAACAATATTGAACTTGTATTTCAATCTGCTATATTTTATGTTGGCCAATATACAAGGATTGCAGTCTTTAATTCTGAAGAACATGGAGGACAAGGAAATAGTAACTCATTGACAAGAACAAAACGTGATTGTGTCTTTCAATTTAATTTTGAATAGAAGTGTTGTATATGTTTCAAGACCTGTTACATGATAATGAAGTATAGAATCCTACAAATGGTGAAGACAAGGATGAAATTTTAAAGCGAAAATGCTTAGAACCAAATATAATTATACTAGAAGAGGTGGGTAAGGAAAAAATCCTAGGCGAGCCTTCATAAAGTATAGAAACATGAAAACTTCTCCAATGCTAGTATTGTCAGATGGTAGTGTTAAGAGGAAGTGTTGGGAGACCTTTCCAGAGTTATACAAATACAAAAGTATTAATTGGTAGTAAAAAGAGGAAGTGTTGGATGAACCTTTCTTCGTGACCGTATCTTAAAAGGGTATAGTTCGATGATCATTCATATAAGCGATACGTTTTTTGGGAACCAAAATTGAGTAAGATCTGTCGATATTTTATTTGGGTGATAAGGGTTCTAGATATTGTATTTGAGGAAGGGCATCCCTTAATTCCTTTGGATGAAAGGTTGAACGAAAATTCATTGAGATGATAAATGTCGCAAGCATTGCAATTGGGCATAGGATCAACCAATATTTCCTCTAAACAATACATTTTATGGGTTGCAATATTTATATGGCACCATATTCAGGAAAGAGTGGGACAATCTTTTCTCTATGTGATACATTTAAATGCAATCGTATGGAATAAGGGATGATTTATCCTGTTGAAATATTGTAACTTCTAAGAATATTATATTTGTACTTTATTATTTTGGAGATGTTCCATCCCTCTGAGGTGACCCTATTGTATATTCGGAGATGTTTATTCCTCCGATGGATTGTGGTAACTAGGGTTATTAGGTCTCCCATGTGGGAGTCAGCCTTGAGTTAATTTATTAGGGGTTATTAGACTCTCTTAGGAGAGGTCGGCCCCATAGGGTAAAAAGTCAGTGGGGAAACAAGTATAAGTAGAGGAGGATGTTCCTCACTTATCTCACTCATCCATCAGTCAAAAAGTAGCGCACAAGTGAGAGAGAGGTCTGCATAGGAGGTAGAGAAGGAGCTCTAGTCTTGGACTACATCTTGTATTTGGTTGATCATCTTATTGAGGAAAGCTTTGCTGGGTTTTCTACCCCATGAGGGTTTCCCAGGGTAAAATCTCTGTCTATCTTGTGATTGTGTTTCTTTCAGTGATCTTTCTAATCAAATTAGTATAAACTTAACATGGTATTGGAGCTAGCCTGAATAGGACATCTTTCACAAGGTGAAAATATCTCTCTCTCTTCCTCTGGTGAAAATTAGGGTTTCTAAAAAAGTTGGAATTTTTTGTTTCTGATTACATGGCTCGATAGCCCTCCTCAAAATCAAACTTTTGAGCCCTAGATCAAACTTTTTGGTTGTGTAGAACTCCGGGAAATTCAAACCCTAGTTTTACAAAAAGTGCGAAAAACCAGAAAACCAGAACCAGATTTCTACAGCAAGTCCGAAGTTTGCTGGTCAAGTTTGGAGGCTGAAAAATTGAAGTTTCCAGAAAGTAACTACATCAGTCACCTTGCCTCAGTCAAGACAGTCTCCTGGTAGGGTCAGTTTTTCATTTTTGGAATTTTCAATTTTTGGTAACCCCCTGGGCAAGATGGCCCCAAGCACTAAGCTTGAGGACAAGCTAGAAGGTATAGAGAATTTTCGGGCATGGAAATATAGAATTGTTCTCATTGTTGAAGAGAATGATATTTCCCAATATATCAAGGATGAAGTTGTAGAACCTGAGGAAGATGAAGCCAAAGAAAAGTATAGGAAGGATCTGATTAGGGCAAAGAGAATCATTGCTGATTCTATCAAGGATCACTTGATTCCCCAAGTGGCATCCAAAAATACCCCAAAGGAATGTATGGTTCCCTAGGAAGAATGTATGAAGGGAAGAACATCAACAGGAAGATGAACCTAAGATCTCAGTTGAAGAGTACCAAGATGAACAAAGGAGAATTTATTCAAGACTATTTCTCAAGGGTTTCCCAAATCAAGGAACAACTAGATGCCATTGGAGATACCCTCGATGAAGATGAACTAGTCATGACTGCTCTAAATGGTCTTACTATATCTCGGGAGTCATTCATCCAAACCATGTGTGCCAGAAAAGAAAGCATGAAGTTTGATGTGGTATGGGAGGATTGTATTCAAGAAGAAGCTAGGGTAGCCAATAGAGAAGCTCTTCTCAAGGAGGATGACCAAGCCTTGGCTACTCACACCAAAAGAAGAAGAAAGGGTCACTTAAAAAAAAATGACCACAAGGAGTCTCAACCTCCCCACAGATTTAAAAGGAGAGGAAGAGCAAACTTAGCAAGAGACTTCTCCACAGTTCAATGTTTCAATTGTCTCAAACTAGGACATTTTGCCAGAAATTGTACTTCACAAACAAAGAAAAAGAAGTTTGTTCACAAAAGACATCATGCACATATGGCAGAAGATGATAGTGAAGAAGAAGAAGAAGAAGAAGAAGAAGAGGAAAGGCCTCAAAAGAAAAGAACTAAAGTAGAGAAAGAAGATGCGGAAAATATGTTATATTTTCTGCACTCTCTGGGTCTGTGACACCTGGAGAAGATACATGGCTCATTGATAATGGTGCTTCAAAGCACATGAAAGGTCAAAAGAAAACTCTCTCAAGACTTGAAGAAAATACATCTCCACAAAAGGTATCTCTAGGAGATGATTATAAATATCCCATTAAGGGAATAGGTGAAGCAAGCTACAAGCTTGATTTTGGAACCCCATTGAAGATGATGGAAATCTTTTATGTACCAGGCTTGAAGAAGAACCTACTTTCTATCTCAGCATTAGATAAGAAAGGATTTAGGGTTGCATTAGATAAGAAGGCTTTGTATGGATTGAAGCAAGCACCCAGAGCTTGGTACGGAAGAATTGCCAGTTTCTTGACAAGCATGGGCTTTACCAAGAGTAAAGCTGGTCCTAATCTTTATCTCAAAGTTATGGATGATGAACTTGTCATATTATTACTGTATGTAGATGATCTATTTCTGAATGGAAATGAGAAACAGATTATTGAATGCAAGAAGAAGCTCTCTTCAGAATTTGAAATGAAAGATCTCGGATTGATGCACTACTTCTTAGGTTTGGAAGTATGGCAAGACCCAAAAGAAATCTTTCTAAATCAGGGTAAGTGTGCCGTGGGGATTTTGAAAAGATTCGATATGTTGGAGTGCAATGCCATGGCCACCCCCATGGACTCCAACTTGAAGTTATTGATTGATGACTCATCAGAGTTAGTGGATGTGACTCTATACAGACAGATTATTAGGTCATTGATGTATTTGACAAATACTAGACCAGACATATGCTTTGCCGTAAATACCTTGAGTTAGTATCTAGTGGAACCTAGAAGAGTTCACTTAATAGCTGCAAAGCATGTGATGAGGTACCTAAAGGGTACGATAGATTTTGGTCTATATTATCTTGGAGATCATGACTTCAGAATACATGGCTACATAGATGCTAATTGGGCAGGAAGTGTCTCAGACAGGAAGAGTACATCAGGTGGATGTTACTATCTTGGATCTGCTATGATCTCATGGTTTAGCAGCAAGCAGTCTAGTGTGGCTCTCAGTACAGCTGAAGCGGAATATATAGCTGCTTTCTCAGCTAGTTGTGAAGCAGTATGGCTTCGAAAGCTGTTATTAGGACTATTTGAATTAGATATGGAACCCACTATGATCCTATTTGATAACCAGAGTTGTATCAAGATGACAGAGAATCCATTGTTCCATGATAAGTCAAAGCACATAGAGATCCGATATTTCTATATACAGGATATGGTGCAGAAAGGAGCTATCAAGATCGAGTATGTAAGCACTGATGAACAAGTTGTTGATATGTTGACCAAACCTCTGTTTCGAGTAAAGTTTGAGTATTTTCAAGACAAGCTCGGTGTAGTTCAGAAGGACCCTCCTTGAAAGGGGGAGTGATGTGGTCACTTATGATGAGATTTCCTGCATCGACAGTGAGGTCGATGATGTGGATACCTATATTGGTGATGCCAACAGAGAGGTTGGTGGATGGTCCTTAGACAGGGTCTAAGTTGAAGAGGGGATTGCATCATCCTTGAACACATGTTCTAAAAGGATCCATAGACATATGTCTTCAAGAAAGAAGAGGGATTGCATCATCCTTGAACACATGTTCTAGAATTGATCCGTAGACAAATGTCTCCGACAATGAAGTCCTTACTGGATAGGTGGGGATTGTATCTTCCCCGGACTTCGGTCCCAGAATTGATCCATAGAGAGATGTCTCCGAGAATGAAGTCCTTAGTGGACAGGTGGGGATTGTATCTTCCCCGAACTTTGGTCCCAGAATTCATCCATAGACAGATGTCTCCGAGAATGAAGTCCTTAGTGGACAGGTGGGGATTGTATCTTCCCCAGACTTCGGTCCCATAATTGATCCGTAGACAGATGTCTCCGAGAATGAAGTCCTTAGTGGACAGGTGGGGATTGTATCTTCCCCAGAATTCGGTCCCAAAATTGATCCATAGACAGATGTCTCCAATAATGAAGTCCTTAGTGGAAAGGTGGGGATTGTATCTTCCCCGGACTTCGGTCCCAGAATTGATCCGTAGACAGATGTCTCCGAGAATGGTTCCTTAGCGGACGAGTGGGGATTGTATCTTCCCCAGAATTGATCCGTAGACAAATGTCTCCAAGAATGGGTCCTTAAAGCATGAGTGCGGATTGTATCTTCCCCAGACTTCGGTCCCATAATTGATCCGTAGAAAGATGTCTCCGAGAATGGGTCCTTAGCGGACGAGTGGGGATTGTATATTCCCCAGACTTCGGTCCCAGAATTGATCCGTAGACATTTGTCTCTGAGAATTGATGATAGGACTGCATCGTCCTTGGACCCTTGGTTCAAAATGTATGTGATGGGATTGCATCGTCCCTAGACATGAGACTTGTCTTAAAGTGATAAGGATTGATCATCCTGGAACTTGATCTGGATTGTATCATCCATGGACCTATGTCCTAAAGAGAGCGGGATTGATCATCTTGTAATTGGATCATGTGTATTGCAGAGTATGCTACTATGATGATGATCCAGATGCTGTAGAACGAGATGATCCAGATGCCGATCATGTGATGACGATAGTGCTTATCGTGATCGAGAGATCTAGATAATGATGTTGATCAGAGGATCCGATGATGATGATGCTGTAGCTGTTCGAGTGCTCCAGAAAGATGAAGACTCGGTACTGAAGATGTTGATGTTCCAGTATTGAAGATCTTGAAGATGTTCCAATAACTACTTGAGTTACTGATGATGATGTATAAAGAAAGCTTCCAATGATTTATAGATGTATCATGTATGATGTAGTCGATGACTCCTTGCTCCTGCAGATGTTGTTATAATATCATTCTCGTTAAGGGGGAGTGTTGAAATATTGTAACTTCTAAGAATATTATATTTGTACTTTATTATTCCAGAGATGTTCTATCCCTCTGAGGTGACCCTATTGTATATCCAGAGATGTTTATTCCTCCGATGGATTGTGGTAACTAGGGTTATTAGATCTCCCATGTGGGGGTCATCCCTGAGTTAATTAATTAAGGGTTATTAGACTCTCTTAGGAGAGGTCGGCCCCATAGGGTAAAAATTCAGTCGAGAAACAAGTATAAGTAGAGGAGGATGTTCCTCACTTATCTCACTTATCCATCAGTCGGAAAGTAGCGCACAAGTGAGAGAGAGGTTTGCATAGGAGGTAGAGAAGGAGCTCTAGTCTTGGACTACATCTTGTATTTGGTTGATCATCTTATTGAGGAAAGCTTTGCTGGGTTTTCTACCCCATGAGGGTTTCCCAGGGTAAAATCTCTGTCTATCTTGTGATTGTGTTTCTTTTAGTGATCTTGCTAGTCAAATTAGTATAAACTTAACATATCCTTCCGCTAGCATAAAGGTTTCTTAGAGACAATATATAAGAAAAGCAGACCGATAATTTGTCTTGATAATAGGTCCATATTTGAAGAAGGTTCTCCCAATCATTCTTCATTATTATGCTTGGGACAAGGTCCACAATTGAAGAAGGGTAAGTTGATCCTTTTTGTAAATAATGTTTGAACTGAATCCAATATGTGACTAATGGTCATCCAATCCTCCCTCTAGATTATTCTTGACCCGAGGTACACATTTGAGGAACGATTGGTCAAGCCTTCTTCAATATTATGCTAGAGAAGAGGTACACTTTTTAGGAAGGGGCAGTCGATCCTTCCTCTCAATGATGTTCAATATGAAGTCCACAATTGTTGAAAGGTCAATCGATATTTCATCTAGAATATGATTGAATTGAGGTACACATTTTGAGGAATTGTCAGTCAACCCTTCCTCTAGATACTAAGTGACTGATGATTGACTGATCCTTCCTCTACACTATGCTTGAGGAAACTATATTTGAGGAGGGGTAAACTGATTCTTCCTACACATAATTCTTGACCCTAGGTTCCCAAATTTGTCGAAGGGTCATCTTTGTCTTCCTCTAAATGATGCTTGACCCTAGGTGGAAATATCAGAGAGGGTCAACCGACCCTTCTTGTAGATGGTACATTTCCTAGATATCATATTGCAGGAATTGTGGATCAATCCTTCCTATTTATGATACAATTCTTGTCTACCATACTTCAAGAAGGGTTTGTCGACCTTTTGTTTAGATGATAGGTCAACTAGCTACCGTATTTGACAAAGGGTCAGACAATCCTTCTTCCAGATGATGTTTGACCTATGGTCCACATTAAGGAATACTCAATTGATTCTTCTCCAATGTGATTTGTGACCCCAGGTCCAAATTTGAAGAAGGGTCATTCAATCCTTCCTTTGGATGATGCTTGACCCAATTTCCACAGATGAGGAAGGATTAGTCGATACTTCTTCTATATAATGCTTAAACAGAAGTCCACATTTATGTAACAATGGGTCGATTCTTCCTCTAATTTTTCTTGACCCTAAATTCATATTTGAGTAAGGGTTTGGGTGATCCTCCCTATAGATGATGCTTGGAACCAGGTGCAAATTTGAGGAAGGGTCAGACGATCCTTCTAATAAATGAAATATTTCCTCTAGCTGATACAATCCATGTCTACTATCTTTCAGGAATGGTCGATCGATCCTTTATCTGTATGACAAGTTTCATATCTACCATTCTTAAAAAAGAGTCAGTTGATCCTTCTATTATCAAATACATTTCTACATCGCAAGGATATTGGACTTACAATTGAGTGAATAATGATGTAGAATACGGGCATGTGCAAGCTAATGAGGGTCACTTTTGGCGCGTTAGATGCAATAATAAATGAAAAATCAGGCATCCCTCAACTTACATGGTTTTTTTGACATTCTTATACAAGATATATTGCATTGAGTAAAAAAGATGAAACGTAGGAAATTGAGTCACTGGACAGAAAATGCGCGCTTGGCAAGGCACCATCCATCCACAGCGATTATCAGAGGACTTGTTACCTTATATCGACAATGGCCCCATGGAATTAAATGCAGCTGGGGAAGCTTCGGCTTCCCTTGCTTCTCTGGACATCAAAGAAGAAGTATCGAAAGCTGAGTACCCAGCTCTTCCAGAGGAGCCAGAAGGAGAGAACATTTGTCGGGTAGGCGTGCGTTTCCCTGATGGCAAGAGGGTACACAGGAAGTTTCTGAAAACTGATCCATTACAGTTACTTTGGTCATTCTGTTGCTCTCACGTTAAAGAAGCTGCAGATGGTCGTCAGTTTAGACTGGCACATGCGGTTCCTGGTTCATCGCTTGGAACCTTAGAGTATGATACCAACTTAACGTTCCAAGATTCCGGACTTTCAAATTTACTCATTTCCATGACCTGGGAGATTTTGTAAAGTTTGTGATGTAAAGTTTGTTATTAACAAAATAATTAAAAAAATTCATGTCCACTTATAGAATAAAAAAAATTATGGAAAGTATTTAAAATGGAAAGTATTTAAAAAAAATCCATGTGCTTGATAGATTTTTTTAACTTGGGGTTGATTATACTTAGGATTATTAATATACTTCATTTCATACGGAGATTACTTAGGATTGATTAATATAATTCATTTCATACTTTTGTCTATAGGAGGACATGTATTTCTATATATATTTTTAACTTAGGGTTGATTATAAGTCATGATTTATTAATATAATCTCATTTCATACTTTTGTCTATAGCAAGAGGTATTGTACAAACTATAGTTTATTTTTTATTTTTATTTTTTGAAATATAAAATATTATATATATAGATATATATATAATTTTATTTGTTTTTTCAGCGAAAAAAACATACTATTGATATTTATAAATAAATCAAATAGTACAATGATAGTCCATTATAGCTTATACTAACGCTATAGATCCCGCTCGTTCAAAAAACAACATACAAAAAAATGGATCTAATCCAAAAAATAATAAGATCCCTGATCCTAAGTCTTAGAATCCATAATTTCTTCCCAAATCAGAAATACATCTTCATCTTCAATTGCCAGCTTTGATAGTTTATAAGCCAATGAGTTTTCCCGGTATATATGTTGAAGAGTGATACAAGGACTAAGATTGATTTCTCCTCTAATTCTATTACACCAGTGTATTAATGAGGTCACCTTCAGCTTATATTCACCCCTAGCCCATTTAATAGTAACTCAAGAATCCCCAAAAAATTTGACATCTACCAAACCAAATAAATTGGCCACTTTAATGACCATCCAGAGTGCAAGGATTTCCGCCTTCATGTTCGTGCCACTTCCACATCTAAGACGAAGGGTGAAATGGTTAAGATAAATAACCCTCCCATTGCACATTGACCAAGTGAGGCAGCTCCATCAAAAAATAGAACAGGCCTATTAACTTGGAGGTTTAAAAGACCCACTTTTCGATGATTAGGAAGAAAATGCTCGTGCTGAAATTTAGAAAATATCTTCAAAAAAAATTATATGCCATTGGAACACTTGGAGAAAGATCTTCAAAAGTAGACAAGTTCTTGATGTGCCAGATAGTCCAGAAAATATAAACCGGAAGAGTATCAAAAGATTTGCAGGTATTAATCCATCTCTGAAAGCTGCAGATGATAGATATATCTCCCCATCTCTACCCAATCTTAAGTGTATTGCATATCAAACACCATAGATTCTTTGAAAAATCACATTCCACAAATATATGAAATGAACTTTCAGAATTAGATTTGCAGAAGATACAACAACTCGATCCTGACCAGCCTTTCGACAGAAGATTGTCCCATGTTTTTAACCTATCTTGAAAAACAAACCACATAAATCATTTATACTTTAAGGGAATCTTCCATCGCCAAATTGATTTGTACCACCAATGTTTAGGAAAAATACAATTTCTTCTGATGATAGCTCTATAAGCAGATTTGGCTGTAACTACTCTTGAACATTCATTTCCCATCCACAGAATTTTATCACTATCTCGAGAAACTCTGCAACCTGCATCATTTAGGGCCTTTATGTAACTATCCCAATTCCTAGCACAAGCACCAAGCATCCCAAAATCCTTTGAACTGTACCAATATCCCGATTCATTCTTTTTGACAATACTATTTAGAGTAACACAACCAAAACTTCTCACATAAGTTAAAACTTCAATGGGAAACCTGTAGGAGTCCACCAACCCAACAATCAGATCCACGTCGATCGAAATTTCTTTTCCATCACCAACCTGCCAGCAAAGGTCAATTGCTAACCATTTATATACTTTCAAAAATCCATTCTAGATAGGAAACACACCTCTGGTCTTTTTACTAGGAGTTCTAAACTAGTTACTGACTTTCATTTTGTCGTATTTTAAATGTAACACTTCAGACCACAAAGAGTTACTGAAAAATCCTCTCCAGAAGCTTTTGAGGTGTAAAGCTTCACTGAATGAAGTCAAATCCTTAATTCCCTATCCGCCAAAAATTTCAGGCAGAGAGATTCTTTCCCAACCCATCATCACAATACCAACCTTTGTTAAATCCCTTGTCCACAAAAAATGAAAGAGTAATCTTCTCACTAAGTTGATAATAGAATAGGGGACATGAAGCAAAGAGAACCAATAGATAGGAATTCCTATCAACACTTCCTTCATAGGGGTAAGCTTACCCCCAATAGATAACAATCTATAGGTCGAATGAGAGATTTGGGCTTCAAATTTATTTAATAACCATTTCCAGTCTCTAATTAAATACCCATTCGGTTTCAGATAATAACCGAGGTACTTAAAACCGTCCACAAGTTTACAGGAACTATATGGCAGCAAACACTGAATCTCACCCATCCTAAAATCATCAATCATATTATGAAAGAATCTTGATTTAGTTAAACTTACCTTCATCCCTGAAGCACAACAAAATACCTTAATAATATTTTGGTAACATTCCCATTCATACACCGAGTCAGTGCCAGCTAATAAAATGTCATCCACAAATAAAGTATGAGACATGTATAATTTTTTTGTTATTTTCAGACCTTTAATCAAGCCCTCCTCCTTAGCTTTCAAAATCAGCCGACTCAGACCATCTATAACCAAAATGAATAATAATGGTGATAAGGAACACCCATGAGGGATGCCCCTTGAACAACTAAAGAAACTAGAAGGAGCACCATTCACAAAAACAACAATGTTCATAAAAGTAACACGGGCCATTATCCAGTTATTAACAAGTGGCGGAATACCAATTTGAATAAGAACAATGTGTAAGAAGTCCCAATTAACTCTATCATAGGCTTTCTCTAGATCCATCTTTAGAAGAATAGCTTTCATCTTTTTGTATTTAATAGAATGAAGTTCCTGAGTAATACCAACCGCATCTAAAATCTGTCTATCCTCTAAAATCCCAAATTGCTCCCTTGTTATGATCTTTGACAGAATAGGCTTCAATCACATAGCAATGATCTTAGACACAATTTTATAAGCCAAATTGCATAATGCAATAGGCCTATAATCCCCAAAACGTTTGGGATCATTGCATTTTGGAATCAATGTGATGAAAGTATCATTAAGAGCTCCAGAAATATAGCCATATTTCATAGTGAATTCCACCATGTTCAATATTTCTTCACCCATGATATAAAAAAATAGATGAACAGTTCCACTGTCCATCCATCAGGCCCCGAGGTCTTTTCCTTTGCAAATAAATTCAGAATCTCTTCCACTTCTTCTAAAGTGACCTCCTTAACTAGCTATTGAACATTGTCATTGTCACAAAATATAGGATATAATTTGGCAACTTCTAGCTGTGAACCTAGATCACACTCATGAGAATCTGTATAAATTTTGCTGAAATATGCTTTGGCCAACTCCTGTAAATTCTGCTGAAATATGCTTTGGCCAACTCCTGGGAACCATCTTTAAATATCCAACTCTCCTGCAAAATCAAATCCACATGTCTCAGTTCAATAAAGATAAAGAGTATCCAACCGTTGATAAGTAGGTTAAACCTGGGCAACGCACCCACAAAAGGTACCCAATCTTTTTTCATCCATTCAACAATTTCACCCTTATTGACGGAGGTATATTCAAAATGCCCAACAATCGCTCTGGCAGCGAGCATATCAATCCTTTCCAAATTTGTATTCTGAGAAATACTGAAGCGGTCCAGACCTTCCCTTACCTTAATCGCCTTTAACTTTCTTCTGGAATGGGATTTCTCCCCTCTGAGTCAATGATGACTCAGAGAATCGGTAATACCCAAATAACTGTGAACCCTAGGCTTCTCCCCCCATCGACCTATATTGACATCCGTTCCCCGACCATATCTCCCCGACTCCAAATAATCTGAAACAAGGGTTTCGTCGCCATGAAAAGATGTTTCCATAATGCAAGATTAGGGATCAAGGACCGTTCCAATCGGACTGTCCACCTGCCAACTGATCAGAGAAAACTCCTCACAAGTGTCTCAAAAGTATCAAAGAAAATGATATGACCAAAACACAATGGTCCCCCCTACCCACAAAGCGTACAACAAAACCTTTATCTCCACACAAATAAAAATTGAAAAATGGACATAAACGTAACAAGCTCAACCAAAAAATCGACAAGTTCCCACTTTTTTTAGACTCGGTTGGTACTAGGTTGGCCGATAACCAACTTGACTCCAAGTTTGAACCATCACATCATAAAAAATGATCAAAAAACCCTGAAGACTGAAGTAAACATGCATAAAAAATCGCCATTGCACAAACCCTCAAGAAAATTTGGACCATTTCTCGATTTTTGCGTGTCATATATATATATATAATTGTATTTATTTATGTAATTAAATGATAAAGTTTTGTTTTCATTAGCAATTATATATGATATGATAATCTATGTCTATTTATTGAACCAAGCAAGTCATGAAAATTAATATAAATGATCATAATTATTAAATTTCTTAAAAATAGATTCAAGTTATCATGGAAATAGAAAGCCAAAGCCTAGTATTGAATACTTTATACGTCTATTGCATACTTTAGTCTATTGTAAAAGTTGTACTAATTTTTCAATGGAATTATAGTTATATATACATACCACATCCTACAAAGAAAAACAAGAGTGTCAAAATTTTTATATTGACAATTGGCACTGCCATTGACACAAACATATCGTAGGATTATCATATTCATAAAATTGGTTTTAGAACAACTAAGATATTAAACACTAAATGAATCAAATATCATGTTAAAGAAAGAACCTCGTATAATATGGAAATGAGCCAATATAACTTTATATGTACCCACTATGGCCAAACACAATTTGAGAGCTCAACATGAAGCTTAAGAGCACCTATATCAACTTTTCATAATATATGAAAGAAATAGCACCAAATGGATTCACAACTCTACAACCCACATCTACTTAGCTTGGTGATTGCATACACCAAATATAAGAGTAAGATTTGGAATTTTGGTCTAATGTAGCCCGACATACCTTAAGATTTGGAATTTTGGTCTAAAGAAAAGAGTGACTCAAATTAAGTACAATGATGTCATTTCAAAAGAGTACCAAAATGTCCCATGTATTTGGAAAAATGCAGTAATAATTTTATGTAGTGTTCATGGAATGTGAGGAATTATCAAATACCATTTTTCATATCCACCTACAAATCTTAATAATAAATACACTTAAATGCTGACAAATATTTTGTTTTATCTAAACAGAGTAGATGAACTAGTTATAATGTAACTAAATGTCTACTTCCCTTGCCACTCTGATTCCATACGGATTATATTAGGATTAATGTTTGATTGTGATGTGACCAATTTCAAGGCTTCTATGTGCTACCCAGTGAATGGTGAATCGATTAATCCATAGGGTGTTTTCCGTTCATATCTCAGATTCAGCTGCAACACCCTTTTTTTCATTTTTTCCTTGTATTGGTCACTAGTTTAGTTTCCATGGAGTTACAGTAGGATATGAAATTTCCAGGGAATTAATTTAAAGGAAAAAATAAACCCACTTAACGCCTTTATCTATACCATCTTCTACTATATATTTTAATAGAATATAAACATAAATTTACGTTTATTATAAACCTGTATAAACCAACCTTATGAAAATAGAAATCACAAGAAAACTCTGAAGGCTATCATTTTGGATACAAAGATGTAATCCTAGTAATAGTCAAACTGTATCAGTCATGCATAACAAATTAATTGCAATGCATAACTTTGGCAAGTAATTTTTGTTGGTTGTTGGCAATGCTACACCTTTCATAATTGCAAATTAATTGCTAGATATCTAATATTCTCCTCTAGGATATTTACTTAAATATGATCAAAATAGCCCCAAAATGCTAGCAAGTTCACAAATGACTTTAGTAATAGTATTTCATATATCAATCATAGAATTGTTATAAAATGTTAGGGTAATGATTACTAAGCTTTAACAACTTCACTAATTTAGTATCATTTGTGATCCATAATCAAGAGTATTAAAAATGCAAGTTGCTAAAAAGGCCTGAGTAAGAAGAGCAACTTGCAAGATCTTTGTAAAAAAGTCACTAATATCTTGTTTATATTTTCATTAAGGGACTAAAGATCATGAACCAAGTTATATTTCAAGCCCACCATATAGAGCATTCCAAAGTTCCAAAAATGTCAATCATTTAAATAAACTAACAATGGAATAATACAACAACTTGTAATCCCTTGTCAGCAAATGGAATACATTAAAATCTAAAATATGAAAATCACTTGCAACGATAAAGAAGTATTAAGTATTTCAATTTGTTGGAACGCGGTTTGGATGAGTCAGCTACGCAGCATCGCGGATGTTGCAAAGGGTCAAAGATGTTGCACAAGAAGGAAAACAATGCGCAAGTCAACAAGTTTATGTATTTTTGGGTCATTTGGACCACATTATGTGTGTTTTTGGTTCGTTCTTTTTGTAAAGTTTGTTAAGAAGTAGTTAGGCGGTTGCCTAAGTGGACCACAAATGTAAAGGCACAAGCCTATAAATAGACATAGCATTGTAAGTGTTGAGATATGTAGGAATTAATCAATCAAAGAGATTGTTGAGCTCGGATGATTTTGTTTGTTGTTTGTTAATCTAGGTATGCGATGGAAGAACTATATTGTTGTATCTATGGGTTATAGCGAAGGTTAATATGATATGATTTTGAGCAGAATTACTGTGTCTATTTATGTTTTTCTGCTATGAATGTGATGTGTGACTTGAATACATGAATGATGCAATGTTTCCTTGTTCCAAATGATGTTTTACTGCTAGATTTGTTGCACATTAATGGTTTATTTGACAATAAGATCTGTTGAATGATGATGTGATTCTGTCTAAATGCATAAGTCAAAATGTTAGATCTGTTTGTGAATACTGCAATAAGTTGATAAGCAGATGAACAAAGGTCCTTCTTCATTCAGCGGAAACATGGTTCCGTCAGCTCTCACTTGAACATCTCGGGTGAGACTTCATCTGCTTCGCAGGTGTTGCTGGACAGGGTAAAACCTGTCTGAGCCGATGCTCAGGGAGATCGCGGTGGGTTGGATGTCGACAGAGTGAGGAACCCTTGTCGACTGGGTTTGTGTCAACAAATGGTTCCGTTGCTGGGACCATAGCACGAAGTGAAGGAAGGACATGTTGTGACATCTGACAAGACCGAAAATCCAAGATTGGTTCGATCAAAAGTTGCGAGAGTTCGCTGAGAAAGAAAATCAGAACCCTAGGTTGACAACGGATTGGTGGCTAGAAAAGTACATACATGACGGTCCACACGAATATTTTTTTTTGCGAATTCTCTATTATCCTGTATGAATTGTTGGCGCAATTGACCTTTCGCAAGGTAAAATTCCAAGGCGGTGAGCTGACCTCCTGGACCCCGGAGTTGATCTAGGATTTGTAGGAGGTAGAAAGCAGAGCATCGTGGGCTATTGAAGTCTGGTTCGACAGTATGTTGGAGGGCTATATCAACGAGTTTACGCTCGATTCGACGAAATCTTACAACAAAGCTGAAAGGGAATTTTTCAACGGACCGAGAGGCAGGTTCTTGTTGTCGCTGCAGTTGTCCATTAAGATGCTCATCTGTGAAAAGGGAATATTGAAGATGAACCTTGAGTAGAAGAACCCTGGTGGGCGGAGGCTGTGGATACCGCGTAGGCAGGGGGGAGGTGAATGGAATGATACGAGGTAGATGGGTGCAAGTTATGACAAGACTGTGAAGGAAGCCGAGGAAGAGAGTGGTCTTACGAGGGGAGGAGCAAGGTTTCGACAAGAGAAGAGGTTGAGGACAAGAGAAGTTCCTGTTGCGATCAAAACGCAAAACCACGAAGGAAGACCACATGGGACAAAGCGACCTCACAGTGCCGACAAGGAAAACCAGGATACACCCAGGATAGAGGCAGGACCAACCCCCAGCAGTAGCATACCCACACCTCCTCTCACTATATTACAACCAGTAAGAAATACGACTTCGACACCGCTGTGTTCATCGTGTCAACAACATTTACTTACTAGCGGATCAACGACTGTAGGAAGGAAGCCCAGGATAGCGGGTGAAGATGTGAAGCTACCGCTGTTCCATGGAAATGGAACTGACAACCCAGAGCAATACTAGTTCTTAGGGAAGCTGTGTGGACTGTTAAGCAAATTACGGATGATGAGGCCAAGAAAGGCCAATTGGTGACAACTCTTCAGGGTCATGCATTGGATTGGTTCATGAAATTTGTGCAGGTTCCTATGGGCATCCCAGAGAAGACATTGGATGAAGTCAGAAAAGAATTAATCACAGAGTTCAGAAAACTGAAGTCCGAAGCACAATACATTACGAAACTAAAGGAGATAAAGCAGTATCCAAATGAAACTGTGTGGGACTTTGACCAAAGGTTCAAAACGCTAATGGAAAGAGTCAGCTTTGAGATGAGCGATGTTCAGCATATGGAATGGTTCATTGCGGTGTTACTACCTCATATTCGACTTTCGTTGATGCAACAAAACATTGTGACACCGAGCGAGGCTCTGGAGATTGCGATGCGACTAGAAGCTTTGCCGGTTGGTGAGAATGCAGTCGGCATGTCTCAGATTCAGACATAGTTGGCCATTCTAACAATTCCATTGAAAGATCTTAAGAAGGGTAAAGAACACCGTGAAGAGGCATGGTGTACACGGTGTCGTGCAGAAGGGCATACCAAGGATAGTTGCCCAAATTTCCGCAACTATCTAGTATCCGGAGCACCGAATCCATTGAGTGGAGGAGGTATGCCATGGTGCCGCATATTTCAGATCTATGGGAATCGACATGAGGAGTGTCAATACATGCAGAAGATGGTCATGAAGCCAATGAATTTGTATTCTACATTATGCAAGTCAATTGGGCATGAAGATAAGAATTGCCGCGGATATGGCCTACTACAGGAAATAATGTATGACTCATACTATGAGAAGGAATACCATCATGCAGCACAGCAGCTGCAGCTACAGCCACAGGTGGCCCAGCCTCCACCTCAACCTCAGATGCAATTTGTACCGCAGTCACAACCACAACAGCAGTTTGTGCCACAACCGCAATACAATCATATGCATATGGCTCCGCAGCAGCCACAGTACGTTCAGCCAGTGCAGTATGTCCAACTAGGACAGTGTGCTCAGCTACAACCAAATCCCTTGTAGCAACAATTTAATCAATCGCAATATCAGCAGCAAGGAGGATTCCATGGCGGATTCCGTGGAGGACACAGTGGAGGCTTCGGTCGAGGAGGAGGAGGAGGTCGTGGACCTGTCCAATGTTATAATTGCGGAGTATTGGGACACTATCAGAGAGATTTCCCACAGTTGCAAACATAGTGTACGCATTGTTTTGGTATTGATCACACGGTTGAGAATTGTCCACAATTGATCACGAGATGGAAGGCAGGAATTGTTTCGCAATTGCAGAATCAACAACCAGTGCAGAATCAAAACCAGCCACAGAACCAAAATCAACGTCTGAATCAGAACGCAAATAAGAACATGAATCACCCTACGAACCAACCGCTAAACCAGAATCGGGGATAAAATGTCGCGACAATTTCCGCAGAGCTGAGGATGCAAGATGATGTTGTTGCTATTATCACTCGCGGAGGTGAGACGATAGAGAAGATGGTCTGCATCCTCTGATCTGGATGGCTGGAAAAAGAAAGTGCAATTTGATATTGATGCCAAGCGAGATACATTCTTTGAAGCACGTCATGAGATGGGAAAAAATCCTGGTAAGACAATTATTTGCGACATGCCCCCTGTTTTTTATTCAACTTCAGAAGCAGGTCCATCGCGGCATTATGGTACTTTACAAAACTTCTTTGAAATTTGTTTATCGCTAGCATGCGATCTCGATGCTCTTGTCAAGATTGAAAGTCTATTGCATCGCCTGCCCAAGGGACGAAAAGAGTCCATGGTGAACTCTTTACAGCGAAGAAGATAGGAAAAGAGATGCGCATGAATGTCCAGATTGGCGACTACGACGTCGATTCAGTTATTTTGGATCTAGGCTCAAATGTAAATATTCTAACAAAGTAGGCATGGCAGAAAATGGGGATTCCAATGATGAGTTGGTCTTCTGTGCAGTTTGGATTGGCTAATCAGGCCAAGGTAACACCAATTGGGAGAGTTCCACGCCTTGTTTTAGATATTGAGGGGATGAAGAAATATGCTGATTTTGATGTTATCGAAGTTGTCAATGGGGGAAGATCCTATCTCACGTTGCTAGGGATCGGATGGGCCAATGACAGTATGGACGTAATTAATTTCAAGAAGCGGGTGATGACTTTTGAAAATCAAGACTTCAGAGTTATAGCTCCATTGGATACGACTGAAGGGTATAGGTATGTTGAACCTATCAAGGATGAAGTTGGAAGAGGATGGGATCACACATATAACATTTCAGAAGATTACATCCATCTGACTAACAATGGTGAACTCGGCTGGCGCAAATTTAGCTCTGTGTCTTCTGAGTCTGATGATGCATTAGAGAACTGGAAGAATCGCATGACTAGGGTGTCGTTCAGGAAGTGTGGTTTGATAATGCAGTTGTTGTGCCGCGTTGCGACTGAAACTGTTGAATTGCCAGTATATGAAGGACTTCCCGGGTTGTCTGAATTTTAAGTCACATTTGAAGACAAGGTGTCAGAACCACAACGATTCTTAGCATTGGAGGAGGTGCTGAAGGCTGCTCCAGCACATTGGTGGGTGACCCATAAAAAGTTGATTACTGGGTGGTCGTAGTGTCGAAGGATGATGATGGTTCACTTCGGTGATATGGAAGTATACCACATCGGAAGTTATGATGGGCGGAATGATCATGGCATTCATATGATGGAATGTCAGACTCTATGGGCCTCGTGACCAAAGGATGAATGGGTCCATGCCTTCGTCCATACTTTGGATGAAATGCCACGATCTTGGTATGCCTCGGCTGAGTTGCACAGGGAGATTACCACCTTGTTAGAGCTGAAGGTTTGCTTCACTCATACCTTCTGTTTGGCGGATGCTAATATGGATGTTCACAATGCCCTACAGCTCATCCGCGATGTCATTCTAAAGGTGGTTCCAGTTGCCTACCCTGTGGATCCGCATATATAGTGTCAGATGCAATCAATGATGGAATGCTATAATATTACTAGAGGGCCAGAGGATGGTGATGACCCGTGGAATATAAACATTCCAGAATTAGAAGGGATTCAGGATGTCGTAGCACGTGACGCACCAATCGATCCCATCAGTCAACCGTTGAAGCTAAGGAAGGTCAACATTGGGACGGAGGAGAACCCAAAGTTTGCGAATTGGGGACTACTGGGATGAAGAAATGATGGCAAAGATCACAAACCTGTTGCATGATTTCCAAGATTTTTTACCTACGAAGTTTTCCGAGATGAAGGGAATATTGGGGGATCTAGGGGAAATGAAGATTTTGTTGAAGCCAGATGTGAAACAGATAAGGAAAAAACCGTATCAACTGAATCCACGACATAAGGAAAAGGTCAAAGTTGAACTTGACCACATGTTGGATGCTGGCATCATTGAACTAGTCAAAGAATCGGAATGGATTAGTCCCATGGTGGTGCAAGACAAGACAAGTGAGGTACGGATTTGTGTCGACCTGAGGAAGTTGAATGATGGGTGTATGCATGATCCTTTTTTGACACCATTCACTGATGAGGTGCTACAAGGAGTGGGTGGTCAAGAGATGTATTTTTCACGGATGGGTTCTCTAGCTATCACCAGATTAGGATCACGAAATAGGATCTCCACAAGACGACATTTGTGACTGAATGGGGTTGTTTCCAGTACAAGGTGATGCCGTTTGGGATTAAGAATGCACCCGCTATTAGAAAAATAGGATTGCAAAGCAATAACAATAAATAGAAATGAAAATATAATCGCATAAACACATTACAAGAGAGACACCAATATATCGTGGTTCACCCAAGATGGGCTAAATCCACACTGAAATTACCAGTCCTTATTATTATACCGTCCAGCAAAGTGAAGGGATACAACCTGCAGTACAGCCACTGCACTTCCTCTTCATTGTCTCCTAGTCTCTCTTCATGATCTCAGAGATCTTTACAATGCATAATACCTAATACATCAACCCTAGCCGTATTACAATGTCTTTATTTTATAAGGGAAATACAATGGGAAAATACCACGGGATACCCAAAACCATGGGCCCGAAAACTGTTGGCGAAAAAACCCAAAAGTTTTCCTCGGGGGCGTTGCCCCTAAGCCCCCTTCTCGGTGGATCTACCGTCGAACCCCCGACGGGGGCCTACTGGCCCCCGTGCCCCCAGACCCCTGGGGATCGTGCTGGGATCATAACCAAATCTGGGGTACAAACACGGCTAAATCATCATCTATGAGACTAGAAGATTAGGCTCCACAACCAACACCTGCAATATTCTCCCGAGTTGTTATCGCTGCATTCAGAGATTTTATTCAGAAGTTTTTGCAAGTTTATCTGGATGACTAGACAGTTTATGGATTGATCAGCGATCATTTGGAAAATATGCAACTCATGTTGGAGCACTGTCGGTAGCATCAGATATCACTGAACTTGAAGAAGTGCACCTTCTGTGCACCATTTAGGATGTTGTTGGGTCACATTGTTTGCAGGAAGGGATTGTTGGTTGACCCAGCAAAGATTGAGCTCATTTTGAGCTTAACACTGCATACCAATGTCAAGCGGTTGATAGTGACGCTGGGGCACACAGGGTACTATCGCAAGTTTATCCGGGGTTATGCAGCGATCATGGCCCGTATGGAAAATTTGTTAAAGAAGGATGCGACATTCTTATGGAGTCCATAATGTCAAGTCAGTTTCGAGACGCTGAAGGCTAAGATGGCTTTGGCACCGATATTGGTATTTCCTCACTGGAGCAAGGTATTCCATGTCCATGTGGATGCATCATCAATTGCGCTGGGAGTAGTGCTCGCGTAACCAGGGGAAGGAGATCTGGATCACCCAATTTCTTTTGCAAGTTGCAAGCTGTCATCTGCAGAGAGAAATTATACGACTACCAAAAGGGAAGGTCTGGCAATGGTATATGCGCTGCAGAAGTTTCAGCATTACCTATTGCAGGGTCACTTCAAGATGTTCACAAACCATTATGCTTTGAAATACCTGGTCAATAAGCCTGTGTTGGGGGGGAAGAAATGCTGTTGGCTGCTTCTTTTTCAGAAGTTTGACTTTGAGGTAATTGTGAAGCTAGGTCGCTTGAATGCGGCGCCAAATCATTTGTCGCGAATTGAAACATGGGAGGAACCAACCAACATTGAAGATGGGTTGCCATATGCGCAACTATTTAGAGTCGAGGTGGCCAATGACTACTATGAACAAATAATTCAATTTTTGGCGACAGGAACCGCTCCTGATGAGTTCAACACAAGTCAAAAGAAGTAGCTAGTGGTTAAGGCTACAGATTTCTAGTTGATCGTTGGAAAGCTATATAAACTAGGACCGGATGAGATTTTGAGGCGTTGTGTTCTACCTCAAGAGCAAGGGCATATATTGTCAGAGGCACATGCGGGCGTGGCTGGTGGACACTACGGCGGTCGTGCGAATACCAGGAAGGTGCTTCGCGCGGGGCTTTGGTGGCCCACTCTTCACAATGATGCAATAGCGTATGCGCAATCTTGCAACGTTTGTCAACAGACTAGAAAACCCTCCAGGAGGGATGAGATGCCGCTAATACCTCAAGTGACATTGCAGACATTTGATACACGGGCCACGGATTTCGTGGGACCTATCAACCCACCTGGGAAGCACACTAGTGCACAATACATAATCACATTGATAGATTATTTGACAAGATGGGGCTGCACCAGTTGTAGATTGCACCATTGCGACATCAGCACAATTCTTGTTTGACCATATTTTTACTCAGTTTGGATGCCCAAATATATTGATGAGTGATCAGGGGAGTCACTTCATCAATCGCATAGTCAGTGCATTGACATAAGAGCTTCAAATACAACATAAGAAGAGTACAACATATCATCCACAAGCAAATGGAACAATGGAGGCTTTCAACAAAGTGTTGGAGCATGAGCTTACAAAGGTTTATAACGCGAATCGCAATGATTGGGATTTAAATATTCCAGCAGTCTTGTGGGCAATCACACCACCTGCAAAAGATTGATGGGATAGACACCCTTCAAATTGGTGTATGGGAAAGAGGCGGTTATGCGTATGGAATACATCGTTCTGAGTCTATGCATAACGGTATTGAGAAGAATGAATGATGAAGTAGCATTAGACGAACGACTGGAGCAGCTGGTATAGCTTGAGGAAGACCGCTTTATCGCAGGTTTTCACCAGCGTGTGGAGAAGGATTGGAAAAAACCTTTGCATGATCGCCATATAAAAAATAAATAGTTTCAGCAAGGTGATTTGGTGTTGTTGTATGACAGCAAGTTCATGAAGCATCTAGCGAAGTTACAGATGCATTGGCTTGGTCCATATCGCATTAGTTGCATTAACTTCAGGAGGTGTAGTACAGCTGCAGCAGTTAGATGGAGTGATGCTACCAAAGCTAGTCAATGGTAGCAGGCTGAAGCCCTATAGGACGGGCTCGTAGTAGCGTGATGCCTAACCGCATTGTGGTAAAAAAAAAAAATATGCAGGATGCTAGGTAAAAGAATGGCTCACCAGTAGGTATAGGATACGCAAGTCGGAGGGATTGTATCGCAGTTTGGGAACCTTGCTGCGATAGCCGCATGGGCCATGACACGGTCCAATCAGTAATAAATGTAGACAGTTAAATGTAGTTAATTAACCGACCCAACCAAGGAAACTTAGGGGTCGTTGCTTGCGGCGAGCTATATGTGCAAGGGGTGCAAATGAATTGGTCACTTTTCTTGTTGAACTAGTTAACAGAGGATGCAACAGCTGCCCAAGAAGGAAAGGGTTCATTCCCGTACATCTGGCTTTTGATTTTGATTGCGCTTGTAGCGTGGATGGAGCCTGACGATTACCAAGGGATGGAAGTTGATGTCGCTATAGACTATAAGGGTGCGCGCTATCAGAATCTGTGGTGGGTGCAGGAACCAGAGTGACTAAAGGATTGTGCAGCGTAGTTCTGGCTCTACTAGGAAGCACTACAGGCGGCAGCTAAGTGTTTTCTGCGGTTGTCCTAGGAAGCCATCACTAAATATAAAGGGATTTCCAAGTTCATGATTGGCCTACACAACATTCATGTGCAAGCGCGACTTAATATGGGGAAGCAGTGGTTGCAGACCCCCTACAAATTATCCGATGAGGAGCTGGATGTGATCATCGACAAATGACCTGTCGAATGGCGAGAAATAGTTATTCATGAAGAAGAATCGACGGGGCTACCGCTAGATGTACAAGGCATGGAACAACAGAATCACCCCGATTCGGATCAAGAGTCATCGCAGACCCCTACGGATGAAGAGCACGAGGTTTAGGAGGGCAGAATGAAGCCATGTTATGAGCAAGGTACGATCAGTGGTGCAACCCCAGCAATGGAAGTGCAGTTGGGACAGCTTATAGCGGCCTTAAAAAATGCAACGAATGCGTCAGCTAATGCAATGACGGTGCAGGCAGCAGCAGTTTTCAATGAGGTAAAATATCGCTTTGATTCCTTAGTTAATATTGTTTCTAAGAAGGCACCGGAGGTAGCACCAGTGCCGGGTAGTTGGTGCAATCAGCACTACACTGCGGGTTTAGAATGTGCAAATTCCCCTGACTATGATTGCGACTGATAATGAGGCTCTCTAAGCCTCGTTGTAGCAGTTACAAGGTTTTTCAATCGACATCAATGCATTGTCCTCACAGACGTTGGCGCAGATGCAAGCGGTTACCAGCCAAGAGCTGGCCGACAGGGAACAAGACGTCAACGGTCAACTCTTGCAATCGCAGGAGAAAGAGGCAGTGGCTCGAAAAGAAGTAGATGAGTTAACAGTTAGTGACGAAGGCGGTAGCAGCCAGGGAGGTGGTCGATGAATTGGAGGACAAGATAGAGTAGTTGATTACTGAGAAGGCTCGAGAAATTGAGGAGTTGAAGAAGGAGTAGGATCACTTGATAGTGAAGAAATCCCACATTTGGGACAGCAGCGTGCGGTTGGAGGAGGCAGTCTCTGAAGCATTTCAGTATGTACCGAATCCCACCACGCAGTTGGATCTAGTCGAGCAAGCACAGCGGCTTGGGGCTGTCATTGCTCAGTTATAGCATGAAAATGCTGGCTTAACAACTCTAATACAACCAGGCACACCGTAGGAGCAAGTAGTTGAAAGCAAACGCACCATCGAGGAATTGGCGACCCAACTAGGAGAGCTGTAGCAAGCAACGACAAAAATTACTGCAGAGACTGCATAGTTTTCGGGCAACGTAGTTTAGGACGAGCAATTAGAACAGCTGACCAAGCTGCGGCAGGAGGCGGAAGGGAAGCTGGCCACACTGAAGACATCAATGAGAACACTACCAACGGTTGTTCAGGTCACCAAATCCGCAGAACTGAAGGAGTTACAATAGCGTGTTGCAAAGGCACAGGAGTGTCATCAAAAGTGCACTACGCAGTTGGATGAGTTCCAGGAGATTGGCACACAATTTTCCCTTAAGGTTGTTTCTGCGCTGCAGGCGGTACAAGAAGGGCAGCGGAAGGTTGTTGAGAAGTTGATTGAGCACCCGTTAGCGCAGGACTTGACAGAGAGTCAGGAGATTGTTACTGTGGCTAAGGAGAAAGTCTGGGAGATCGATCAACAGTACGAGGACTTCAGGCTGAAGATCAATGAGTACACCATGTCTAGCTGACATGGCTCGATGGGGAGCCACAAGATTGTGTTGGGGGCCTGTTGGCAGGTGGTTTGGATGAGTCAACTGCGCAGCATCGCGGATGCTGCGAAGGGTCAAAGATGGCGCGCAAGAAGGAAAATAGTGCGCAAGTCAATAAGTTTATGTATTTTTGGGTCATTTGGACTGCATTATGTGGGTTTTGGGTCATTTGGACCACATTATGTGGGTTTTGGGTCATTTGGACCGCATTATGTGGGTTTTTGGGCCGTCCTTTTGTAAATTTTGTTAAGTAGTTAGGCAGTTGCCTAAGTGGACCACAAATGTAAAGGCGCAAGCCTATAAATAGACATACCATTGTAAGTGTTGAGATATCCAGGAATTGATCAATCGAAGAGACATTTGAGCTCAGATGATTTTGCTTGTTGTTTGTTAATCTGGGTATGCGACGAAAGAACTATATTGTTGTATCTTTGGGTTGTTGCAAAGGTTAATATGATATGATTTTGAGCAGAATTACTGTGTCTCTTTCTGTTTTCCTGCTATGAATGTGATGTGCGACTTGAATACATGAATGATGCAATGTTTCCTTGTTCCAAATGATGTTTTACTGCTAGATCTGTTTCACATTAATGGTTTATTTGACAATAAGATCTGTTGAATGATGATGTGATTCTTTCTAAATGCATAAGTCAAAATGTTAGATCTGTTTGTGAATACTACGATAAGTTGATAAGTGGATGCAAAAAGGTCCTTCTACATTCGGTGGAAACATGGTTCTGTTAGATCTCCCTTGAAATTCTATCGTGAGACTTCGTCTTCTCCGCAGGTGTTGCTAGACAGGGTAAAACCTATCTGGGCTGGTGCTCAGGGAGATCACGCTGGGTTGGATGTCGACAGAGTGAGGAACCCCTGTCGACTAGGTTTGTGTCAACAAAATTAACAATTAATAAGTTTAGCATAGCTCTATGAGCATCAAAATATTTAATCATTAAACTATTTCATAGCATACCATCCAATTGTTATTATGACCACAAGTTAGTTACATGGATAATTTTAGGGGCTAAATTTAACCCATGGGATAAATTAATGGGGTTAGAGAAATTTAGTCATCTATTTTCTTATATAGAAAGGGTTTTGTAAGATGAAATATATTCTCCCAATATTTATTAGAAAAAAAAAAATCTAAAACAAATAGCCTCCCATATATTAATGAGGAAAATGAAAAAAAAAATTCCCTCTAATCTATCTTTCGCCCTTGATTTCTAGATAAATTCTAGTGAAATCATTCCTCCGTCCCTGATTTTCAGTAATGGAGGCTCCCATGGTTTATTTCTCCCTCCGTTTCCTTGTAATTTAGGAATATGGTTGCATTCGCCTAGATTTTTAGTCAATTTCATGTTGATACGTTCTTTGAGCCCTCAATTTCCAGTATTGGACTGCAAATCAAGGGCAATTTTTTCATTTATAAATGTTGCAGTTATTAATGGTTCACCCACATCGGATTGCACTTGTAGAATAAAGTTTCTATTTTATGTGAGTAAACTTTTCATTCCCATTTTTCTCGAGAATTTTATCTTCGCACAACATCTCCATTGTCAAAAGCTCGGGTCTTGAAGGGCCACATTGCACATGCAATTTACTAGAGAATACATACTTGCATCATTCTTTTTATGCAATAATTAACGCAATATTATTTTCATCATGCTTTTTATGCTTGTTATCCAATGCTACAATGAGATCATTATACTGTAAATTTTCCTTTTATCATGTTTTTATCATGGATGTTTTTTAAGGCTCGTTGAATTCCATGACATTCTTGATTCTTAGGGTTCATTTAGATGTGTTAGAGTTTTAATATATCCTAGGAGTATTGGTTTTGTGAAAGCATTATAGAGTTCAGAATATATATGATTTATTTTATGCCTTGTCGTATTTAAACCATTGATTGATATTTATACATTCTTGGTGGTTGCTACTCTTGATGAAGATACACCACATGGTTATTATATATTCAAACTAAATTTGACTGAATTGTTTAAAATGTTCTTTTATGAGGATCTTGCTCTGCATTTATTATTGGATCCAAGGCATTCATCAGAGTGTCAATGTTTATATCTTTTATCTCTTGTTGTTGATGTTTGGGACGTTTGTAATATAAATAAATGCACACTAATTATAATGGTTGGTCTACACTAGAATGGTCATAAAATTCACATTTTTGCAATATTTTTCAAATTTTTGGATTTTGTGTATTTATCTATATCTGAAATTTATTATTTCAATTGAATACTTCAAAAAATCACAATTAAAGAATTCTACTACACAAAAAATATGTTTTTGGAATTTTTGCAATTAAATATATTTTTTACCCTAAAAGTACCCTAAAGGAGGTGAAGTCATTCTAGGGTTAGGTGAATTCAGACCTTAGGTTTAGTTTAAGAACTATTATAAGTGTTATTGAAGGCTCATTTTGACAAGAAATCAAACCCTAAGGGTTTGAGGAAAAAATTGTCAAATTCTAGGTCATAAATGAGTTGAACGAAAATTCATTGAGATGATAAATGTCGCAGGCATTGCAATTGGGCATAGGATCAACCAATATTTCCTCTAAACAATGCATTTTCTGGGTTGCAAGATTTATATGGCACCATATTCAGGAAAGAGTGGGTCAATCTTTTCTCTATGTGATACATTTAAATGCAATCATATGGAATAAGGGATGATTTATCCTGTTGAAATATTGTAACTTCTAAGAGTATTATATTTGTACTTTATTATTCTAGAGATGTTCCATCCCTCCGAGGTGACCCTATTGTATATTCGGAGATGTTTATTCCTCCGATGGATTGTGGTAACTAGGGTTATTAGGTCTCCCATGTGGGAGTCGGCCTTGAGTTAATTTATTAGGGGTTATTAGACTCTCTTAGGAGAGGTCGGCCCCATAGGGTAAAAAGTCAGTAAGGAAACAAGTATAAGTAGAGGAGGATTTTCCTCACTTATCTCACTCATCCATCACTTGGAAAGTAGCGCACAAGTGAGAGACAGGTCTGCATAGGAGGTAGAGAAGGAGCTCTAGTCTTGGACTACATCTTGTATTTGGTTGATCATGTTAGGATATTTAGACACTTAGGAGTTAGTTAAGATCAACTTGTGTAATATATCCATTAGGGATAGTGTGTTTCCTTAGTATGCATTAGTATGCATTTGTAAATACTTAATCCGACGGTCACGATATGTTCCTGACATAGAGTGATCCGACGGCTCAACTTCTCTTAGATCAAACCTAACCTTGATCTGTGGCTTAACACCTGATTGGTCCATGATCTCTATTTAAAGAGCATGGAGGGTCATTTTTTAGTTGATCGATTATGAGAAGCTCATTTGTAACTTTCTTTCTTTGCATAATAAATTGTCCCGTAGAAGCTATTTGGCCGGGGCAGTGGAGTGTTTCCCTGAAGAGGGTTTAAACCACGTCAAAACATCGATGTGTTGATCTGTGATATGTTTGTGTGAAGTGGTTTCTCTTGGTGTTTGGTCCTTTGGTAGTACCCTGTGTACCCGAACATGGTATCAGATCTTTTATGAAGTGCCGCTTCCGGTTGTGATCTAGATCTTGAACTTTTGTTGCCGAAAATTGAAAGGGTTTCCAGTTCTGGTATTTCTGTGCATTTTTGGGCTATGGGAGGTGTTCCATTGCGTCCGGAGCATCGTTTCCATTGGGAAGTAGTTTTCGTTTGATCGAAAATGGTTCTCGGTTGCTCCAAAAATGCATATTTCATCAGATCTGAAGGTATAATGTTACAGTGACGCACTTGGGTTTATTTCCTAAAACTTAAGAGCGAAGTATTTAACATGTTCTTGGCCTACAAGGCCCTTGTTGAAAAACAATCTGGTCATCAAATTATTAAGTTAAGATCTGACAATGGAGGAGAATATGTTAACAAATAGTTCACTACTTTCTGCACTAAACAAGGCATCCAACAACAGCACACTGTTCCATATACACCACAACAAAATGGTGTAACTGAGCAGAAGAACCGCACTTTAAAAGAAATCGCTAATTGTATGATCCAATCTAAGGGACTAAGTCTTCAATTTTGGGCTGGAGCCATAAATTGTGCAAATTACATAGTTAATCGCACCCCCACAAAAGCATTACAAGGTATAACACCGGAAGAAGCATGGAGTAAAACTAAACCTGATGTAAGTCACTTTCATGTGTTTGGTAGTGAAGCATGGGCTCACATTCCGGATGAAAAACGGAAAGCATTGTAGCCTAAAAGTGAAAAGTGCATATTTGTTGGATATTCTAAAGATGTAAAAGGTTATAGACTTGTTCAACCACATTCTCATGATATAATCATTAGAAGAGATGTTAAATTTGATGAAAATATCTTGGCTTGCGAGCCTAAATCGGTGATTGCGCCATCTTTGGCCTGCAAGCCTGATTCGGCATTTGTGCATTCTTCTTCTTCTTCCAACTTCCTTGACAGGTTTCCAACTCCAGTTTCTGATGATGACAGTGAGGATGAAATTCCACCTCCGCCTGCTCATGTTCCTCCAGTTGCACCAGCACAAGTGCTTCCTCGATGGGTCCGTTCAACATGTGAAGCAGCTGGTGATCTTGCCGGTGATCCTAGAGATCAACGTCGAACACGTTCTCAGTTTCAGTGAGCCTCTTCTCTGTTGGCTCAAGTTTCCGAGAATCATGATCCATAAACTTTTGCAGAAGCTTCAGGGAATCCAGATTGGGATGCAACCATGGATGAAGAATATCGTTCCTTAATGGCGAACAATACTTGGGATCTTGTACCTCTTCCAAAAGGAAGAAAACTTGTCAGATGTAAATGGGTTTACAGAACTAAGTATGCATCAGATGGAAGTGTTGAAAGACTTAAGGCAAGGTTAGTTGCCAAAGGTTTTTCCCAAGTTGAAGGGATTGACTACAATGAAACCTTTGCTCCCATTGCAAAAATGAACTCCATCCGCCTTGTTCTTTCCCTTGCAGCCTTACATAACTAGGAAGTCCATCAAATGGATGTCAAGTCTGCCTTCTTACATGGTGATTTACAGGAGGAAATTTACATGGAACAACCTCCTGGATATGTTCAAGATAACTCTAGCCTTGTCTGCCGCCTTAAGAAATCCTTATATGGCCTTAAGCAAGCTCCTAGAGCTTGGTATGCCAAACTGGATAACTTTCTCCTTGACACTAGTTTTTCTAGATGCCATTCTGACCCAATGTCTATACCAAGAAAGTAGGAAACCATCTCATCATACTTGTTCTATATGTTGATGACCTTATTCTTACTGGTAGTGACCCTAATCTTATAACCCATGTGAAATCCAGTCTTAAACAAAATTTTGAAATGTCAGACTTAGGACATTTGCATTATTTTCTTGGTCTCCAAGTCCTGCAAACCAAAGAAGGAATCTTTCTTTCTCAGTCTAAGTATGCTTGTGACCTTCTTCGTCGCTTTCACATGGAAGATTGTACACTAGCCCCTTCTCCCTTCTAGTCTGGAGTCAAACTTTCTGCCACTTGTACTTCACCTGAAGTCGATGCCACCTTATATCGCCAGCTTGTTGGTAGTCTCTTATACTTGACTCATTCTCGTCCTGACCTTTCCTTTGTCGTTGGTCATGTTTCCCGTTATATGCAGACACCTCATGAAAGTCATTGGAAAGCAGCTAAAAGAATACTTCGATATATTCCAGGTACAGTTCAGTTTGGGATTCATTACAGTACAGGGGGGAAACCTTTGTTGGTTGGTTTCACTGATTCAGATTGGGCCGGAAATCCTGATGATCGAAAGTCTACTGCAGGTTATGTTTTCAGTTTGGGATCTGGACCTATTACTTGGGCTTGTAAGAAACAACAATCTCTTGCTCTTTCTTCAGTAGAGGAAGAATATCGAGCAGCAGTTAATGCCAGTTAGGAAGCTTTATGGCTTCGACAGATCCTTCAGAGTTTGGATTTGAGCAGCAGTAGCCTACTCCACTTTGGTGTGACAATCAAAGTGCCATCAAGCTTGCCAAAGATCCAGTTCTACATCAACGCAGCAAACACATTGAACTACATATGCACTTCATCATAAATCTTGTTCATGATCATGTTCTTGAAGTGCTCTTTTGCCCTACAGATGATCAAGTTGCAGACATCTTCACCAAGTTTCTTACAGAAGCGAAGTTTTCTAAACTTCGATCTATGTTAGGAGTCCAGGAACTTGTCATTAAGAGGGGATAGGCTCTAATGCCTCCTTCCTTCTCCTAATAGTGTCACTTTTGTAAATCCTTCAATCCTATCCCAAGTTGTTCTTAAGGGGGGATGTTAGGATATTTAGACACTTAGGAGTTAGTTAATATCAACTTGTGTAATATATCCGTTAGGGATAGTGTGTTTCTTTAGTATGCATTAGTATGCATTTGTAAATACTTAATCTGATGGTCACGATATGTTCCCGACATAGAGTGATCCGACGGCTCAACTTCTCTTAGATCAAACCTAACCTTGATCTGTGGCTTAACACCCGATTGGTCCATGATCTCTATTTAAAGAGCATGGAGGGTCATTGTTTAGTTGATCGATTATGAGAAGCTCATTTGTAACTTTCTTTCTTTTCATAATAAATTGTCCCGTAGAAGCTATTTGGCCGGGGCCGTGGAGTGTTTCCCTGAAGAGGGTTTAAACCACGTCAAAACATCGGTGTGTTGATCTGTGATCTATTTGTGTGAAGTGGTTGCTCTTGATGTTCGGTCCTTTGGTAGTACCCTGTGTACCCGAATAGATCATCTTATTGAGGAAAGCTTTGCTGGGTTTTCTACCCCATGAGGGTTTCCCAGGGTAAAATCTCTGTCTATCTTGTGATTGTGTTTCTTTCAGTGATCTTGCTAGTCAAATTAGTATAAACTTAACATGGTATTGGAGCTAGCCTGAATAGGACATCTTTCACAAGGTGAAAATATCTCTCTCTCTTCCTCTGGTGAAAATTAGGGTTTCTACAAAAGTTGGAATTTTTGGTTTCTGATTACATGGCTGGATAGCCCTCCTCAAAATCGAACTTTTGAGCCCTAGATCAAACTTTTTGGTTGGGTATAACTCCGGGAAATTCAAACCCTAGTTTGACAAAAAGTGTGGAAAACCACAAAACCAGAACCAGATTTCTACAGCAGGTCCGAAGCTCGCTGGTCAAGTTTGGAAGCTGAAAAATTGAAGTTTCCAGAAAGTAAGTACATCAGTCACCTTTCCTCGGTCAAGACAGTCTCCTGGTAAGGTCAGTTTTTTATTTTTGGAATTTTCAATTTTAGGTAACCCCCTGGGCAAGATGGCCCCAAGCACTAAGCTTGAGGACAAGCTAGAAGGTATAGAGAATTTCCGGGCATGGAAATATAGAATTGGTCTCATTCTTGAAGAGAATGATCTTTCCCAATATATCAAGGATGAAGTTGCAGAACCTGAGGAAGTTGAAGCCAAAGAAAAGTATAGGAAGGATCTGATTAGGGCAAAGAGAATCATTGCTGATTCTATCAAGGGCCACTTGATTCCCCAAGTGGCATCCAAAAATACCCCAAAGGAAATGTATGGTGCCCTAGGAAGAATGTATGAAGGGATGAACATCAACAGGAAGATGAACCTAAGATCTCAGTTGAAGAGTACCAAGATGAACAAAGGAGAATCTATTCAAGACTATTTCTCAAGGGTTTCCCAAATCAAGGAACAACTAGATGCCATTGGAGATACCCTTGATGAAGATGAACTAGTCATGACTGCTCTAAATGGTCTTACTAGATCTTGGGAGTCATTCATCCAAACTATGTGTGCCAGAAAAGAAAGCATGAAGTTTGATGTGGTATGGGAGGATTGTATTCAAGAAGAAGCTAGGGTAGCCAATAGAGAAGCTCTTCTCAAGGAGGATGACCAATCCTTGGCTACTCACACCAAAAGAAGAAGAAAGGGTCACTTCAAGAAAAATGACCACAAGGAGTCTCAACCTCCCCACAGATTTAAAAGGAGTGGAAGAGCAAACTTAGCAAGAGACTTCTCCACAGTTCAATGTTTCAATTGTCTCAAACTAGGAAATTTTGCCAGAAATTGTACTTCACAAACAAAGAAAAAGAAGTTTGTTCACAAAAGACATCATGCACATATGGTAGAAGATGATAGTGAAGAAGAAGAAGAAGAGGAAAGGCCTCAAAAGAAAAGAACTAAAGTAGAGAAAGAAGATGCGGAAGAATATGTTCTATTTTCTTCACTCTCTGGGTCTGTGACACCTGGACAAGATACATGGCTCATTGATAGTGGTGCTTCAAAGCACATGAAAGGTCAAAAGAAAAATCTCTCAAGACTTGAAGAAAATACCTCTCCACAAAAGGTATCTCCAGGAGATGATTATAAATATCCCATCAAGGGAATAGGTGAAGCAAGCTACAAGCTTGATTTTGGAACCCCATTGAAGATGATGGAAATCTTATATGTACCAGGCTTGAAGAAGAACCTACTTTCTATCTCAGCATTAGATAAGAAAGGCTTTAGGGTTGCATTCATAGATGGTCAAGTACTTATGTGGCCTAAAGGAAAATGAATTGAGGATGCAATTGTCAATGGTGAAGAGGAAGGAGGTCTATACAAACTCAAGGGCCATTCAGAAGCTTCCCTTGTTCATGAAGCCACTAGCCCAAGTGAGCTATGGCATAGAAGACTTGCTCACATTAACTACAAAGCCCTACCTCATGTGAGAAAGGTAGTTATAGGACTACCAGACTTAAAATTTGATCATGATGGCACATGCAAAGGATGTGCAAAAGGGAAGAATATAAAGAACCCATTTACAAAGAGTGAAACAAAGACTAAGAGTACCTTTGAATTAATACATTCAGATGTATCTGGACCAATGCCCTCCACATCTTTGAGTGGATTTGAGTGGATATGAATACTATCTCACATTCATTGATGACTATTCAAGGAATACTTGGATATACTTTCTAAAAGGAAAGAATGAAGTCTTTGGAAAGTTTAAAGAGTTCAAATCATTGATAGAGAATCATTCAAAAAAGAAAATCAAAATACTCAGAACAGATTATGATGGAGAATATACTTCAAAGGATTTTGAAGATTTTTGTAAAGAAGCTGGAATCAAGAGGGAGCTAACCACTCCCTACAATCCCCAACAAAATGGGGTTGCTGAAAGAAAGAATAGAACCATCATGGAAGCTGTAAAGACAATGATACATGATCAAGACCTACCCATGTATCTATGGGTTGAAGCAGCTAGAACAACAGTCTATTTACAAAATAGACTATCCCACAGTGCTCTTAATTTCAAGACTCTAGAAGAAGTGTTCACAGGAAAGAAGCCTGAGGTAAGTCATCTTAAGATATTTGGATGTCCAGTGTATATTCACATTCCAAAAGAGAAGAGGACCAAGCTAGATCCTTCTGGGAAGAAGGGAATATTTGTTGGATATTGTGAATCATCCAAAGCATTCAGAATATACATCCCAGGTTTTCATCATATGGAAATAAGTAGGGATGTGACATTTGATGAAGAAGCAGCTCTCAAGAGATCTAGGAAGTGCCAACATGAAGAGATATATGAAGAAGAAGCACCTCCCAGAACTACAGAATCTATACCCATCCCTGAAGACATATCACCTGAAGACCATGACATACTAGAACCCCAAGAACCCCCCATTTCAAACATTTCAAGAAAAAGAAGGCCAACATGGGCCAGAGACATTATACTAGGAGCTGAAAAGTATGGGGCTCCTGAAGGCTCCACTAGAGTGAGAAAGAAACCAAAGCTATTATCCAACTATGTGGCTTTTATGTGTGATCTGGTGGATCAAGAACCTACTAGCTATGAAGAGGTAGCTCAGAAGAAAGAGTGGGTAGAAGTAATGACGGAAGAATACCAATCAATAATAAAGAATGATGTTTGGGATATAGTTCCCAAACCAAAAGAAAAGAGTGTGGTATCGTTCAAATGGGTATTCAAGATAAAAACATGCTGCGGATGGTAGCATTGAAAAATATAAGGCAAGATTTGTAGCCAAAGGATTCTCTCAGAAAGAGGGAATTGACTATGAAGAAACATTTGCACCAGTTGCAAGGTACAATTCCATCAGAACCATCATGGCACTTGCATCTATGATGAAGTAGAAATTACACCAGATGGATGTTAAGACAACTTTCCTGAATGGTGTGATTGAGGAAAAAGTGTACATAGAACAACCACAAGGATTTGAGGTTGAAATGGAAGAACACATGTATGCAAACTAAAGAAGGCTTTGTATGGATTGAAGCAAGCACACAGAGCTTGGTACGGAATAATTGACAGTTTCTTTACAAGCATGGGCTTTACCAAGAGTAAAGCTGATCCTAATCTTTATCTCAAAGTTATGGATGATGAACCTGTCATATTATTACTGTATGTAGATGTTCTATTTCTGAATGGAAATGAGAAACAGATTATTGAATGCAAGAAGAAGCTCTCTTCAGAATTTGAAATGAAAGATCTCGGATTGATGCACTACTTATTAGGTTTGGAAGTATGGCAAGACCCAAAAGGAATATTTCAAAATCAGGGTAAGTATGCTGTGGGGATTTTGAAAAGATTCGATATGTTGGAGTGCAAAGCCATGGCCACCCCCATGGACTCCAACTTGAAGTTATTGATTGATGACTCATCAGAGTTAGTGGATGTGAATCTATATAGACAGATTATTGGGTCATTGATGTGTTTGAAAAATACTAGACCAGACATATGCTTTGCCGTAAATACCTTGAGTCAGTGTCTGGTGGAACCTAGAAGAGTTCACTTAATAGCTGCAAAGCATGTGATGAGGTACCTAAAGGGTACGATAGATTTTGGTCTATATTATCTTGGAGATCATGACTTCAGACTACATGGCTACACATATGCTGATTGGGCAGGAAGTGTCTCAGACAGGAAGAGTACATCAGGTGGATGTTACTATCTTGGATCTGCTATGATCTCGTGGTTTAGCAGGAAGCAGTCTAGTGTGGCTATCAGTACAGTTGAAGCGGAATATATAGCTGCTTGCTCTGCTAGTTGTGAAGCAGTATGGATTCGAAAGCTGTTATTAGGACTATTTGAATTAGAGATGGAACCCACTATGATCCTATGTGATAACCAGAGTTGTATCAAGATGACAGAGAATCCAGTGTTCCATGATAAGTCAAAGCACATAGAGATCCGATATTTCTATATACGGGATATGGTGCAGAAAGGAGCTATCAAGATCGAGTATGTAAGCGCTGCCGAACAAGTTGCTGATATGTTGACCAAACCTCTGTCTCGAGTAAAGTTTGAGTATTTCTGAGACAAGCTTGGTGTAGTTCAGAAGGACCCTCCTCGAAAGGGGGAGTGATGTGGTCACTTATGATGAGATTGCCTGCATCAACAGTGAGGTCAATGATGTGGATACCTATATTGGTGATCCCAACAAAGAGGTTGGTGGATGGTCCTTAGACAGGATCTAAGTTGAAGAGGGGATTGCATCATCCTTGAACACACGTTCCATAATTGATCCGTAGACAAATGTCTCCAACAATGAAGTCCTTAGTGGACAGGTGGGGATTGTATCTTCCTCGGACTTCGGTCCCAGAATTGATCCGCAGAGAGATGTCTCCGAGAATGAAGTCCTTAGTGGACAGGTGGGGATTGTATATTCCCCGGACTTTGGTCCCAGAATTGATCCGTAGACAGATGTCTCCGAGAATGAAGTCCTTAGTGGATAGGTGGGGATTGTATCTTCCCTGGACTTCGGTCCCAGAATTGATCCGTACACAGATGTCTCCGAGAATGAAGTCCTTAGTGGACAGGTGGGGATTGTATCTTCCCCAGAATTCGGTCCCAGAATTGATCCATAGACAGATGTCTCCGAGAATGAAGTCCTTAGTGGACAGGTTGGGATTGTATCTTTCCCGGACTTCGGTCCCAGAATTGATCCGTAGACAGATGTTTCCGAGAATGGGTCCTTAGCGGACGAGTGGGGATTGTATCTTCCCCAGAATTCAGTCCCAGATGGTAGTGTTAAGAGGAAGTGTTGGGATACCTTTCCGGAGTTATACAAATACAAAAGTGTTAGTTGGTCGTAAAAAGAGGAAGTGTTGGATGAGACGTTCTTGGTGACAGTATATTAAAAGGGTATAGTTCGACAATCATTCATATAAGGATACGTTTTTTGGGAACCAAAATTGAGTAAGATAGGTTGATATTTTATTTGGGTGATAAGGGTTCTAGATATTGTATTTGAGGAAGGGCATCTCTTAATTCCTTTGGACGAAAGGTTGAATGAAAATTCATTGAGATGATAAATGTTGTAGGAATTGCAATTGAGGATAGGATCAACCAATCTTTCCTCTAAACAATACATTTTCTGGGTTGCAAGATTTATATGGCACCATATTCCGGAAATAGTGGGCCAATCTTAAATTTCTGTATGTGATACATTTAAATGCAATCGTATGGAGGAAGGGATGATTTATCCTTCTGCTAGCATAAAGGTTTCTTAGATACAATATATAAGAAAAGGAGACCGATAATTTGTCTAGAAGATAGGTCCATATCTAAAGAAGGTTCTCCTGATCATTCTTCATTATTATGCTAGTGACAAGGTACACAATTGAAGAAGGGTAAGTTGATCCTTCCCGTAAATAATGTTTGACCTGAATCCAACATGTGAGTAATGGTCATCCAATCCTCCCTTTACATTATTCTTGACCCGAGGTACACATTTGAGGAATGATTGGTCGAGCCTTCTTCAATATTATGCCAGAGAAGAGGTACGCTCTTTAGGAAGGGCCAGTCGATCCTTCCTCTCAATGATGTTTAATATGAAGTCCACAATTGTTGAAAGGTCGATCGATATTTCATCTAGAATATGATTGAATCAAGGTACACATTTGAGGAATTGTCGGTCAACCCTTCCTCTAGATACTAAGTGGCTGATGATTGACTGATCCTTCCTCTACACTATGCTTGAGGAAACTATATTTGAGGAGGGGTAAACTAATTCTTCCTATACATAATTCTGGACCCTAGGTTCCCACATTTGTTGAAGGGTCATCTTTGTCTTCCTCTAAATGATGCTTTACCCTAGGTGCACATATCAAAGAGGGTCAATCGAACCTTCTTGTAGATGATACATTTCCTAGATATCATATTGTAGGAATTGTGGATCAATCCTTCCTATTATGCTACAATTCTTGTCTACCATACTTCAGGAAGGGTTTTTCGACCTTTCGTTTAGATGATAGGTCAATTAGCTACCGTATTTAACAAATGGTCAGACAATCCTTCTGCAGATGATGTTTGACCTATGGTCCACTTTGAGGAATAGCCAACTGATTCTTCTCCAATGTGATTTGTGACCCCAGGTCCAAATTTGAAGAAGGGTCAGTCAATCCTTCCTTTGGATGATGCTTGACCCAATTTCCACATATGAGGAAGGATCAGTCGATACTGCTTCTATATAATGCTTGAACAGAAGTCCACATTTATGTAACAATGGGTCGATTCTTCCTCTAATTTTTCTTGACCCTAAATTCATATTTGAGTAAGGGTTTGGGTGATCCTTCCTATAGATGATGCTTGGAACCAGGTGCACATTTGAGGAAGGGTCAGGCGATCCTTCTAATAAATGATATATTTCCTCTAGCTGATAGAATCCATGTCTATTGTATTTCAGGAATGGTTGATCGATCCTTTATCTATATAACAAGTTTCCTATCTACCATTCTTAAAAAAGATTCAGTTGATCCTTCTATTATCAAATACATTTCTACATCGCAAGGAGATTGAACTTACAATTGAGTGAAGAATGATGTAGAATCCATAGAATGGAAGTTGATACCTGGTGGAGTGTTGGTTCAAAAGAGATATGGGCCAATGCTCATTCTACAATGAAGTATCCTCCAAATGTTAAATTGAGAATTATCTATGGTTTAATTAGGATTGAAGTTTTAATCAACCTGGAAACTACTTTTGTTGAGTTGAATAAATTGCTTGACATAGAGATATGATTGCAACCCCATGAGAAAAGGCTTATATTTAGAGAAAATGAGAGGGATAGTAGTGATTTCCCAGATAAAGCAAGTGTGAAAGATAAGTCCAATATTGTATTGATCGAGGATCTCTCAAGTATGGAAAAGAATCACATAGAAATAAAGAGAAATGCCAAAATGTTAGAGAGCCAGAATTCACCACAAAAACTATTGGTTAGTCAAGAATATGCTCGCCCAGGTATTTTTGCATTCACATGAGATCTCTCAGGAGAACAATCCAATAACTTCCCCGTCCCTTGCTACATCTCTTCACACCTCTTCTTCACGAGGCCCATCTTAGGTCTCTAAAATTCCTGAGCAACACAACATGCAGCAGAATAAGGAGCTCCTGGAATTTCGTGGATAGACAAAAATTGTTTCTACAAACAACCATAAATGGAATCATGTGAAACGCAAAGCCTTGGTTTATCCCTCCTCTTTCAGGAAAACAACTGGACTACCAATTAAGGAAGGAAAACATAATTCTTCCAAATCTTGAGACTACCGATGCCCAATCCTAGGGGAGAAGCTTGAAGATGCAGATACCATCTGCAATTCCAAGTAATTTCATGGTCTTTGTTTTAATTAGTAGTCTGGTAGCAGCAAGTTAGCTAGAATTTTGTCTATAGCGGTAGCAAGTCAGTGTAATCTTGTTAATTTTATACTAATTTGACTAGCAAGATCACTGAAAGAAACATAATCACAAGATAGACAGAGATTTTACCCTGGGAAGCCCTCATGGGGTAGAAAACCCAGCAAATATTTCCTCAATAAGATGATCAACCAAAATACAAGATGTAGTCCAAGACTAGAGCTCCTTCTATACCTCCTATGCAGACCTCTCTCTCACTTGTGCGCTACTTTCCGAGTGATGGAAGAGTGAGATAAGTGAGGAACAACCTCCTCTACTTATACTTGTTTTCCGACTGACTTTTTACCCTATGGGGCCGACCTCTCCAAGAGAGTCTAATAACCCCTAATAAATTAACTCAGGACCGACCCCCACATGGGAGATCTAATAACCCTAGTTACCATAATCCATCAGAGGAATAAACATCTCCGGATACATAATAAAGTCCCATCGGAGGAATGAAACATCTCCGAAATAATACAAATATAATATTCTTAGAAGTTACAATATTTCAACACTCCCCCTTAACAAGAAGGATATTATAACAACATCTGCAGGAACAAGGAGTCATCGATTACATGATACATAATACATCTATAAATCATCAGAAGCTTTCTTTATACATCTTCATCAGTAACTCAGACAGTTACTGGAACATAATCAATACTCGAACATCAGCATCGTCAGTATTGAGTCTTCATCTTCTGCAGCACTCGATCAGCTACAACATCATCATATGGATCTCTTGATCGACAGCCTCATCGTCTGGATCTACCGATCAATATCATCATCTGGATCCTCATGATCAACAACATCATCATCACAATCAACAGCATCATCATCTAGACCATCACGACCACAGCATCATCATCTAGATCAGCAACATCGTCATCTAGACCATCACAACCACAGCATCGTCATCTAGATCAGCAGCATCGTCATCAATTGGATCCTCTCGATCAACATCACAATAGCAGCATACCCTGCAACACACATGATCCTTTTAAGACACCATATCATGTCTAGGGACGATGCAGTCCACTCATAAACTTAAACAAAGTCTAAGGACCACTTCTTAGAGACATATGTCTACGGATCAATTCAGGGACATAAGTCCGGGGATGATACAATCCCCTCACTCTCAGAGACATCTGTCTACGGCTTAGTTTAGGACTAAGGTCCAGGGAAGATACAATCCACTCACTCTCGGAGACATCTGTCTGCGGCTCAATTTAGGACTAAGGTTCAGGGATGATACAATCCACTCACTCTCGGAGACATCTGTCTGTGGCTCAATTTAGGACTAAGGTCCATGGATGATACAATCCACTCACTCTCGGAGACATTTGTCTGTGGCTCATTTTAGGACTGAAGTCCACGGATGATACAATCCACTCACTCTTGGAGACATCTGTCTATGGCTCAATTTAGGACTAAGGTCCAAGGATGATACAATCCACTCACTCTCGGAGACATCTATCTATGGCTCAATTTAGGACTGAATTCCATGGATGATACAATCCACTCACTCTCGGAGACATCTGTCTGCGGCTCATTTTAGGACTGAAGTCCACGGATGATACAATCCTCTTACTCTCGGAGACATCTATCTGTGGATCATTTTAGGACTGAAGTCCACGGATGATACAATCCTCTCGTTGTCCATTTAGACAAGGTCTAAGGACCATTTCATCGACCTCATCGTCGGAATAGGCAACCTCATCATCAACCTCATCGTTGGAACAGGTAGCCTCAATATCATCAATACAAGTATCCACACCAATACAAGTAACCATATCATCAATACAAGTATCCATACCAATACAAGTACACATCATAAAATACAAGTATCCTCACCAATACAAGTATCCATATCATCAATACAAGTATCCATACCAATACAAGTATCCATATCAAATACAAGTATCCACACCAATACAAGTACATATCATAAAATACAAGTATCCTCACCAATACAAGTATACATCATAAAATACAAGTATCCTCACCAATACAAGTATACATATCAAATACAAGTATCCTCACCAATACAAGTATACATATCAAATACAAGTATCCTCAATATTGACCTTACCATCAATATAGGCAATCTAATCATCGATACAGGTATCCATATCGATACCAGTATCCAAATATTATCATCGACCATATCACTCCCCCTTTTGAGGAGTGTCCTTTTGAACTATACCAAGCTTGTCTCAGAAATACTCAAACTTTACTCGAGACAGAGGTTTGGTCAATATATCAACAACTTATTCTTCAGTGCCTACATACTTGAGCTTGATCGCTCCTTTTTGCACCATATCCCGTATATAAAAATATCGGATCTCTATGTGCTTTGACTTATCATGGAACACTGGATTCTCTGTCATCTTGATACAACTCTGGTTGTCACATAGAATCACAGTGGGGTCCATCTCTAAGTCAAACAATCCTGATAATAACTTCCGAAGCCATACTGCTTTGCAACTAGCAGAGCAGGTAGCTATATATTCTGCTTCAGCTGTGCTGAGAGCCACACTTGATTGCTTTCTGCTAAACCACAAGATCATGGCAGATCCCAGACAATAAAATCCACCCGATGTACTCTTCCTGTCTGATACACTTCCTTCCCAATCAACATCTGTGTAGCCATATAATCCGAAGTCATGATCTCCATAATAATAGAGACCAAAATCTATTGTACCTTTTAGGTACCTCATCACATGTTTTGCAGCAATTAGGTGAACTCGTCTAGGTTCCACTAGATACTGACTCAGAGTGTTCACCGCAAAGCATATGTCTGGCCTGGTATTCGTCAGATACATTAATGACCCAATAATCTGTCTATACAGAGTCACATCCACTAACTCTGAAGAGTCATCAACTAATATCTTTAAGTTGGAATCCATGGGAGTGGCCATGGCTTTGCATTCCAACATATCGAATCTTTTCAGGATTCCCACAGCATACTTACCTTGGTTGAGAAAGATTCCATTCGGTCCTTGCCATACTTCCAGACCTAGGAAGTAGTGCATCAATCCGAGATCTTTCATCTCAAACTCTGATGAGAGCTTCTTCTTGCACTCGATAATCTATTTCTCATTTCCAGTCAGAAATAGATCATCCACATATAACAACAATATGAACGGTTCATCATTCATAACCTTGAGATAAATATTAGGATCAGCTTTACTTTTGGTAAAGCCCAAGTTTGTCAAGAAACTGTCAATTCTTCCATACCAAGCTCTGGGAGCTTGCTTCAACCCATACAAGGCCTTCTTCAGTTTGCATACATGGGTTCTTCCATTTTCCACCTCAAATCCTTGTGGTTGTTCTATGTACATTTCTTCCTCAATCACACCATTTAGGAAGGATTTCTTTACATCCATCTGGTATAAATCCCATTTCATCGTGGATGCAAGTGCCATGATGGTTCTAATGGAAATGTACCTTGCAACTAGTGCAAATGTTTCTTCATAGTCAATTCCCTCTTTTTGAGAGAATCCTCTGGCCACAAATCTTGCTTTATATTTTTCAATGCTACCATCTGTAGCATGCTTTATTTTGTATATCCATTTGGAGGATACCACACTTTTGTCTTTTGACTTGGGTACTATATCCCAAACATCATTTTTCATTATTGATTGGTATTCCTCTGTCATTGCCTCTACCCATTCTTTCTTATGAACTGCCTCTTCATAACTGGTAGGTTCTTGATCTACAAGATCACACATCAAAGCCACATAGTTGGATACTAGCTTTGGTTTCTTCCTTTCTCTAGTAGAGCCTTTAGGAGCTCCATACTTTTCAGCTCCTTGAATAATGTCTCTAGCCCATGCTGGCCTTCATTTTCTTGATAAGTTTGTAATAGGGGGTTCGTGTGGTTCTAACATGTCATGGTCTTCTAGTGTAGCATCTTTAGAGATGGGTACAGCCTCTGAGATTCTAGGAGGTGCATCTTCTTCATAGACTTCTTCATGTTGACATTTCCTAGATCTCTGAAGAGCTGCTTCTTCATCAAAGGTCACATCCCTACTTATTTCCATATGATAAAAACCTAGGATGTAAATTCTGAATGCTTTGGATGATTCAAAATATCTTGAGGTGACTTACCTCAGGCTTCTTTCCTGTGAACACTTCTTCTGGAGTCTTGAAATCAAGAGCACTATGGGATAGTCTATTTTGCACATAGATTGTTGTCCTAGCTACTTCAGCCCACAGATACATAGGTAGGTCTTGATCATGTATCATTGTCTTCACAGCTTCCATGATGGTTCTATTCTTTCTTTCCGCAACACCATTTTGTTGTGGATTGTAGGGAGTGGTTAGCTCCCTCTTGACTCCAGCTTCTTTACAGAAATCTTCAAAGTCCTTTGAAGTATATTCTCTGCCATTATCTGTCCTGAGTATTTTGATTTTCTTTTCTGAATGATTCTCTATCAAGGCTTTAAACTCTTTGAACTTTCCAAAGACTTCATTCTTTCCTTTTAGAAAGTATATCCAAGTCTTCCTTGAATAGTCATCAATAAATGTGATATAGTATTCATATCCACTCAAGGGTGTGGAGGTCATTGGTCCACATGCATCAGAATGAATGAACTCCAAGATACTCTTAGTCTTTGTTTCACTCTTTGGAAATGGGTTCTTGATATTCTTCCCTTTTGCACAACCTTTGCATGTGCCATCATGATCAATCTTTAAGTCTGGCAGACCTATAACTACCTTGGTTACATGGGGTAGTGCCTTGTAATTACTATGAGCAAGCCTCATATGCCATAGCTCATTTGGACTAGTGGCTTCATGTACAAGGGCAACTTCTGGATGGCCCTTGAGCTTGTACAGACCTCCTTCCTCTTCACCAATGACAATTGCATCCTTAATAGATTTACCTTTGGAACACATTAATACTTGTCCATCAATGAATGCAACTCTATAACCTTTCTTATCCAATGCTGAGATGGAAAGCAAGTTCTTCTTCAATCCTGGTACATACAATATTTCTTTCATCTTCATGGGGTTTCTAGAATCAAGCTTGTAGTTTGCTTCACCAATTCCCTTGTTGGGATATTGATAGTCATCTCCTAACGACACTTTCTGTGGAGAGGTCTTCTCTTCCAATTTTGAAAGAGCCTTCTTTTGTCCAATCATGTGCTTTGAAGCACCACTATCAATAAGCCATGTATCTTCTCCAGTTGTTATAGATCCAGAGAGTGCAGAGAATAGAACATACTCTTCTGCATCTTCTTCTTCATTTCTTCTAGATCTTCTCTTGAAGAAGGGCCTTTCTTCCTCTTCTTCTTCTCTTCTATATCTTTTCTTGTGAGGCCTTTCTTCCTCTTCTTCTTCTTCTTCTTCACTATCATCTTCTGCAAGATGTGCTTGATGTCTTCTATGGTGAAGATCTTTCGTCTTCTTTGAAGGACAATGTGTAGCAATGTGTCCTATTTTGTGGAAATTGAAACACTGGAAAGAAGAGTGTTTTCTTCTTCCTTTCTTCTGAAATCTTTGTGGAGATTGAGACTCCTTGTGACTGTCCTTCTTGAAGTAGGATTGCTTCCTTCTTCTCTTAGTGTGTGTAGCCAAGGCTTGGTCATCTTCTTTGAGCAGGGATTCTCTATTGGAAACCCTAGCTTCTTCTTGGATGCAATCTTCCCATACCACATCAAATTTCATGCTCTCTTGTCTGGCACACATGGTTTGGATAAATGACTCCATGATCTAGTGAGACCATCTAGAGCAGTCATGACTAGTTCATCTTCATCAAGGGTATCTCCAATAGCATCTAGTTGTTCCTTGAACTTGGAGATCCTTGAGAAATAGTCTTGAACATATTCTCCTTTATTCATTTTTGTGCTCTTCAATTGAGCTCTCAGATTCATCTTCCTATTGATGTTCTTTCCCTCATACATTCTGGAAAGGGCATCATACATTTCCTTTGGAGTCTTCTTGGATGCCACTAGGGGAATCAAGTGGTCTTTAATAGAATCAACAATGATTCTCTTTGCCCTAATCAAATCCATCCTATACTTCTCTTTGGCTTCATCTTCTTCAGGTTCTGCAATCTCATCCTTGATATACTGGGCAAGATCATTCTCTTCAAGAATGAGGCCAAATCTGTATTTCCATGCCTGAAAATTTTCTATACCCTCTAGCTTGTCTTCAAGCTTAGTGCTTGGAGCCATCTTCTTCAGGGATCAAAGAGATTGAAGTTTCTCAAGGGATAGAATAACACTTACCAGGGGATGTGCTTGATTGAAGGTTCTGGTGTGTTCTGCTTCTGGAAACTTCAACTTTTCACCTTCCGTATCTGCAACAGAATTTTTGGTTTACTGCACTTTTGGTCAAACTAGAGTTTGACTTTCCCAAAGTTATACCCAACCAAAAACCTCGATCCAGGGCTCAAAAATTTGATTTTGAGGAGGGTTATCCAGCCATGCCATTAGAATTCAAAAATACCAACTTTTGCAGAAACCCTAATTTTCATTGGAGGAGAGAGAGAGATATTTTCACCTTGTGAAAGATGTCCTATTTAGGCTAGATCTGATAAGATGTTAAGTTTATACTAATTTGACTAGCAAAGCTTTCCTCAATAAGATGATCAACCAAAATACAAGATGTAGTCCAAGACTAGATCTCCTTCTCTACCTCCTATGCAGACCTCTCTCTCACTCGTGCGCTACTTTCCGAGTGATGGAAGAGTGAGATAAGTGAGGAACAACCTCCTCTACTTATACTTGTTTTCCGACTGACTTTTTACCCTATGGGGCCGACCTCTCCAAGAGAGTCTAATAACCCCTAATAAATTAACTCAGGGCCAACCCCCACATGGGAGATCTAATAACCCTAGTTACCATAATTCATCGGAGGAATAAACATCTCCTGATACATAATAAAGTCTCATTAGAGGAATGAAACATCTCCAGAATAATACAGATATAATATTCTTAGAAGTTACAATATTTCAACAAGTCTTTGGTGCCATTTTGGACTTTGTAGTTGTTATTTTGGAATATGTAGGTTTGGCTCCCACTTAGGGACAGACCCTATTTGCAATTTTTGTTTAGAACCTAAATTTCCCTTGCATGGGAATGCGACCAGTTGTTATCAACTTAATGTTTTGGTTTTGTATGGAGCCTCTATGGTATGAAAGATACTCTAAAACTCTTGTTCCTGTATTTTTATTTGTATAGTAATATAATTTCACTCAGGACATTACAAAAAAAAGAGTGCAACAACTAGTTATGGCTTACAAATGAAAATCATGATGAGGTTGATTGACATGATGAGGATGACTGATAACTAGTGACCTTACCTTCAATGCCATTTCATTTGCTCTTATTTTGTGGGATATGCTGGTTATGTACCGTTTCACTTAGGATTATGATAAGGAGGACTCCCATAGTGCATGGTCTTTAATCATGTGATTAAGCAAGCAAGCAGAAAGAAAATACTCTACTTTCCTTCACAGGTTGGATCTCAGGGGTATCAAAGGGGTATTTCAACACCTACACAACACCATGGTTAATACGAGGAACAGACCAGGCGAACCACTAGAAAGGGTCATTCCCACATGTTGAGGATTCACCAAGAGGCTATCTCTGTATAGGAGCCCTATTACAAGGTGATTTTTTTAGAGGATCAAAAGGTCATTACGAATGCTAAATACTGGGTTGAGCATGAAAAGAAGTTTCTAATGTGGAGGATATTCAAGAATATATGGTGTCGTAGGTGTAGGATGCAAATTCCACCAAGTCTCGAGAAATGAAGTTGGCTAATACTATTATTATTTACTAGCATATGAAACTCTACTTAGAAAGGCTCTTATGGATGGTTGTGAGGAATTAAAATTGATTCAACTGCAACTTGATGAAACCCAGTAGTAAATTTAGGAGGTAAATATGAATATTTTCCTAGCTTCCAAAGCGGTGAATGGGCAGGGGCCATAATCAATTTTCTAGCAAAAGACATCACAGGCATGGTTTTCAAGGTGAATATTCCTACAAGACAAACCATCAAAACTCCTCCATAGGGGGTGGTGTTGGTAATGTATATCCCTGAAGAAGACTAAGCTTATTTCTATGATTTATGCTAGTTTTATTATGTTTAGCAATAGTTATGATAGTTTGGTTAGACTTTTTGTCTGCTTTAAAGGATTTTCTGATATCATTAGGATATTTGAATAATGGTTGGTCTCGCCTCACAAATCCTTTATTGGGAAATATGTAGACATTATATTACTTTCTAGAAATTCTTTTTTTTTCATAATATAATGCTAGTTAGCTTTAAAAAAAATTATGTATAATATTTTATTTCATTTATTGTTTAAGTTTACTATTAATGATATTGGAAATATTCAATTTTATAATAAACTAATTTTATATAAATTTAATGAATTAATAAATGTAAAATTTTAAAATTTAACATTGTTATAAAATTTGGAGGATCTTTCATGGTTAGGGTTTATGTATTTCTATAATTATTTTAAAATATGTTTTAATTGTAAATAAATTATTATTATTATTATTTAAAAAATCTATATAAGTTTATCGTTTATAAAATAAACTATATTGTTTTTTATTATTCACAAAGTTATATGAAAAAAATAATTATAATCATTATTATTATATATTAAATTTATTTCAAAAATTATATATATATATATAGTTTTACAATAATAATAATAATTTATATATCAAATAGATTTATAAATTAAGAAAATTTAACAACTTTAAAATTGTTAAATTTATAATTTAAATCATATGATAAAAATAATTAATAAATCAATAAATTTAATAGTTTCAAAATGAATAAATTATTTATTAATAATAAATAAATTAAACAAAAATAGGTACATTTGGTATTAATATAGAAAACATTGTGGTAAAGCTAAATAGTCATGAATAAGGCACTATGGCTTAAGGTCCAATTCGTGGGTATATTGATAATATACTTATGAGAGATAGGAACTTGAAGGTGGAGAGGGATATGCACCTAGGGATAGCATATGGTTCTAAACCACAAACCTGCCAAGTTGTAACAAAGGGAAAACCACCAACGATATATTGTATGTTGTTGCAACTACATGTATCCCGCTAAACAATATGTTATGTGTTGTTGTAACCAATAACATATTATATCCAACAAACAATGTATTGGGTATATCAACTACCAAAGTTTTGGGTATGTGGTTATAGGAAGGGCCCAACAAACATGCCATCTATAAAATAAGTTGTAATCAATGCCCAACGAATGGGCTAAGCATAGCTCCATGATAATCATGCCACCAAGGGGGACTCCAAGCTATTTAAGCCCATGCCATTCAACATTGAGGGGAAGATCCAAGAAGCTCTAGTAGGGGATAATTCCAATGCTTTGGCACAAAATCTCTATGTAGCATGTATAATATTGTAAAGAGAGAGAAGGAGACTGTTTTGGTTGTTCTTGGGGTGAATGTGGCCTTGTATATAGTCATTTTTCTTTTAAATTTCGAGACAGAGTCATTGGTGCAGTCAGGATTTGGCACAGCAAAACCACCATTTAATTCTACGAAAATAATCTCCATTAAATCTCCTTTATTTATATGTGCATGAATGATAAATATTCGTTTCACACATTCCTCTGTTTCCTGATCTCGTATATTTCAATTTGGAGAGGCATAAATCCATTGCGTAACAACAATCTATTGTGTAAGTATTTTACATTGAGGCACATAGGTTAAACACATTCATATATTTTGTTCCTTGCACTCTTATTAAAACTATGTTTTCACAACATTGTAATTTCACTCCTCTCTGCATACATAATTCATGCAAGTGTTTCTAATTTCATATAAGATCAGCATATTACATTTACATGTGCGCTTTTATTTTTTCTTTCTGAAGTGTATTGTTTTTGGAGTGCGTTTCTTTTATACCTTACTATGTATGTTTTCCTACTTATAGTTTCAAATTGATTGATGTTAAGTGATTTCATTTTCAGATTACATTGATTGATGCTTGGTTTCTAGTCTTTTGATTGTCACAATTTTCATAACCTCTTACATAGAGTTTGGTACCAAATATCTTTGTTTTTTCTTGTGAAGAAAAGTGCTTTGTTTTTGGTGTGTTTTTATTTTAAGATTTGTTTGTTGAAGTGTGTTTCTTTTCTAGAATTGAATGAACGTATCCACTATAGGATTGCCATTGAAAATTTGAGATCCAATATGAAACAATCATAAGAACATCATTGGGAATGAAAGACTATGGTGTAGAGTTCAATAGCATTGATATTCCACAGTGGAATGGAAATCATTCCTTCAATGCTAAGTGTTCATTCCAATAGTTTGAATTTCAATTCAGTGGTTTAAGTTTTCATTTCAATTATATTTTTCTCCATTGATGAAAGACAAAGCAAGACTTCATAGAATACAATATGATTAATTCATGAAGTCTAGTTGGCCAACAAGTTGTTTAAGTTGAGATTATAGCATTGTTATTTGAAGTTTGTGTTTGGGTTAGTTGCATTTATTTATGATTTTTTTTTCATCTTTCTTTATTTATCTTTCATTGCTTTAATTTACTTTTCTGCACTACGGGAAAGAGTCATGGAAGGATTGATACTTTGGTAAGATACTCATGATTTACCGCAGGAACATGCATACATGAAAGACTATGATTTTGAACCTTCATAGCACTAAGATTATTTCATATCCCAATGACACATTCCTTAGTGTTGATTTTCAACATTTGGATTTGTATTTCTATTTAAATTTCGTTTGATTTGCTTGTAGCTGTTAGCATAGGCTTTATTTTCAAGCAATTTTGTAACACTACTGGAATCCATTGAAGGATAGGAAACTTTAATTATATACTCACGATAGAATGCATGAACATCCAAGAATCAAATATTTTGATCTTGAGCCTTTATAGAACTAAGTTATTCTTGTGTCCCAATGCACGAATCCTTAGTGTTTATTTCCACTTTCCGCAGTTTGCATTTAAATTTCAAAGTTTGGGTTTGAGATTGTTTTGTTGGAATTAGTCGTTAGTTGTTAGATTAGGCTATATTAAACTTTAATCTTTCATTTCCTATGCTTGCATCTCTAGGTTTAAGAACTCCCAGTCGATAATTTATTGTCGAATATTTAGCATATAATTTATCCCGATAATCCTCTTTTTGAATTTTCATTCAATTCTTTGAATTTCTTAATGCATTCCATCGTTGAATGTAATAGAACTTTTGGAATACACAAGTTTGAACAAAAATATTCCTTGTTTATTTTCACAAGGAATGAACTAGACCATCAATTTCCTCACTAGATTTTGAACACACCTTCTTTTAGGTGATGCACTTCCATTTTGTCGGTTTCTATAATTGTAAGGACTTCTTGTTGTAACATTTATATTGGCATATGCATCATTATGAACATATGGAATTACCACATGCTAAGGACATGCTTCAAATTCCCCCGAGATGTCAACCATTTTTCTTCTCCATCCCTCCTTAAAACTACATCTAAAGGTGCATTATCGATGCCACAGAAATAATTTGTAGGCAATCTAATGAGAGAACCTTCGATGAAAATACAATTCTCACAATTGAAAAAACTTTATGAATTAAAACTCCAAATTCATCAACATTTAGTGGCTCAAAGTGCACCACTTGTTTTTCTAAAACATTGGAAACAATTCCCCTGGCAATATAATTTGGATTCAATGAACACTGGTGAATTAAATTACCTTTTCTCGCACAAACTTAATGTTTTGATTCTACTTAATTTGTCTATCTATTACAACAAAATGATTATCCTTTGCAACAAACAATATTGAACTTGTATTTCAATCTGCTATCTTTTATGTTGGCCAATATACAAGGTTTGCAGTCTTTAATTCCGAAGAACATGGAGGACAAGGAAATAGTAACTCATTGGCAAGAACAAAACGTGATTGTGTCTTTCTATTTAATTTTGAATAGAAGTGTTGTATATGTTTCAAGACCTGTTACATGACAATGAAGTATATAATCCTACAAATGGTGAAGACAAGGATGAAATTTTAAAGCGAAAATGCTTAGAACCAAATATAATTATACTAGAAGAGGTGGGTAAGGAAAAAATCCTAGGAGAGCCTTCATAAAGCATAGAAACGTGAAAACTTCTCCAATGCTAGTATTGTCAGATGGTAGTGTTAAGAGGAAGGGTTGGGAGACCTTTCCAGAGTTATACAAATACAAAAGTGTTAGTTGGTAGTAAAAAGAGGAAGTGTTGGATGAACCTTTCTTCGTGACCGTATCTTAAACGGGTATAGTTCGACGATCATTCATATAAGCGATACATTTTTTGGGAACCAAAATTGAGTAAGATCGGTCGATATTTTATTTGGGTGATAAGGGTTCTAGATATTGTATTTGAGGAAGGGCATCCCTTAATTCCTTTGGATGAAAGGTTGAACGAAAATTCATTGAGATGATAAATGTCACAGGCATTGCAATTGGGCATAGGATCAACCAACATTTCCTCTAAACAATACATTTTCTGGGTTGCAAGATTTATATGGGACCATATTCAGGAAAGAGTGGGTCAATCTTTTCTCTATGTGATACATTTAAATGCAATCGTATGGAATAAGGGATAATTTATCCTGTTAAAATATTGTAACTTCTAAGAATATTATATTTGTACTTTATTATTCCGGAGATGTTCCATCCCTCCAAGGTGACCCTATTGTATATTCGGAGATGTTTATTCCTCTGATGGATTGTGGTAACTAGGGTTATTAGGTCTTCCATGTGGGAGTCGGCCTTGAGTTAATTTATTAGGGGTTACTAGAATCTCTTAGGAGAGGTCAGCCCCATAGGGTAAAAAGTCAGTCGGGAAACAAGTATAAGTAGAGGAGGATGTTCCTCAATTATCTCACTCATCCATTACTCGGAAAGTAGCGCACAAGTGAGAGAGAGGTCTGCATAGGAGGTAGAGAAGGAGCTCTAGTCTTGGACTACATCTTGTATTTGGTTGATCATCTTATTTAGGAAAGCTTTGCTAGGTTTTCTACCCCATGAGGGTTTACCAGGGTAAAATCTCTGTCTATCTTGTGATTGTGTTTCTTTCAGTGATCTTGCTAGTCAAATTAGTATAAACTTAACATGGTATCGGAGCTAGCCTGAATAGGACATCTTTCACAAGGTGAAAATATCTCTCTCTCTTCCTCTGGTGAAAATTAGGGTTTCTACAAAAGTTGGAATTTTTGGTTTTTGATTACATGGCTGGATAGCCCTCCTCAAAATCGAACTTTTGAGCCCTAGATCAAACTTTTTGGTTGGGTAGAACTCCGGGAAATTCAAACCCTAGTTTGACAAAAAGTGTGGAAAACCAGAAAACCAGAACCAGATTTCTACAGCAGGTCCGAAGTTCGCTGGTCAAGTTTGGAGGCTGAAAAATTTAAGTTTCCAGAAAATAAGTACATCAGTCACCTCGCCTCAGTCAATACAGTCTCCTGGTAAGGTTAGTTTTTTATTTTTGGAATTTTCAATTTTTGGTAACCCCTTGGGCAAGATGGCCCCAAGCACTAAGCTTGAGGACAAGCTAGAAGGTATAGAGAATTTTCAGGCATGGAAATATAGAATTGGTCTCATTCTTGACGAGAATGATCTTTCCCAATATATCAAGGATGAAGTTGCAAAACCTGAGGAAGTTGAAGCCAAAGAAAAGTATAGGAAGGATCTGATTAGGGTAAAGAGAATCATTGCTGATTCTATCAAGGACCACTTGATTCCCCAATTGGCATCCAAAAAGACCCCAAAGGAAATGTATGGTGCCCTAGGAAGAATGTATGAAGGGAAGAACATCAATAGGAAGATGAACCTAAGATCTCAGTTGAAGAGTACCAAGATGAACAAAGGAGAATCTATTCAAGACTATTTCTCAAGGGTTTCCCAAATCAAGGAACAACTAGATGCCATTGGAGATACCCTTGATGAAGATGAACTAGTCATGACTGCTCTAAATGGTCTTACTAGATCTTGGGAGTCATTCATCCAAACTATGTGTGCCAGAAAAGAAAGCATGAAGTTTGATGTGGTATGGGAGGATTGTATTCAAGAAGAAGCTAGGGTAGCCAATAGAGAAGCTCTTCTCAAGGAGGATGACCAAGCCTTGGCTACTCACACCAAAAGAAGAAGAAAGGGTCACTTCAAGAAAAATGACCACAAGGAGTCTCAACCTCCCCACAGATTTAAAAGCAGAGGAAGAGCAAACTTAGCAAGAGACTTCTCCACAGTTCAATGCTTCAATTGTCTCAAACTAGGACATTTTGCTAGAAATTGTACTTCACAAACAAAGAAAAAGAAGTTTGATCACAAAAGACATCATGCACATATGGCAGAAGATGATAGTGAATAAGAAGAAGAAGAAGAAGAAGAAGAAGAGGAAATGCCTTAAAAGAAAAGAACTAAAGTAGAGAAAGAAGATGCGGAAGAACATGTTCTATTTTTTGCACTCTCTGGGTCTGTGACACCTGGAGAAGATACATGGATCATTGATAGTGGTGCTTCAAAGCACATGAAAGGTCAAAAGAAAAATCTCTCAAGACTTGAATAAAATACCTCTCCACAAAAGGTATCTCTAGGAGATGATTATAAATATCCCATCAAGGGAATAGGTGAAGCAAGCTACAAGCTTGATTTTGTAACCCCATTGAAGATGATGGAAATCTTATATGTACCAGGCTTGAAGAAGAACCTACTTTCTATCTCAACATTAGATAAGAAAGGATTTAGGGTTGCATTCATAGATGGTCAAGTACTTATGTGGCCTAAAGGAAAATCAATTGAGGATGCAATTGCCATTGGTGAAGAGGAAGGAGGTCTATACAAACTCAAGGGCCATTCAGAAGCTTCCCTTGTTCATGAAGCCACTAGCCCAAGTGAGCTATGGCATAGAAGACTTGCTCACATTAACTACAAAGCCCTACCTCATGTGAGCAAGGTAGTTATAGGACTACCAAACTTAAAATTTGATCATGATGGCACATGCAAAGGATGTGCAAAAGGGAAGAATATAAAGAACCCATTTACAAAGAGTGAAACAAAGACTAAGAGTACCTTTGAATTAATACATTCAGATGTATGTGGACCAATGCCCTCCACATCTTTGAGTGGATATGAATACTATCTCACATTCATTGATGACTATTCAAGGAATACTTGGATATATCTTCTAAAACGAAAGATTGAAGTCTTTGGAAAGTTCAAAGAGTTCAAAGCATTGATAGAGAATCATTCAAAAAAGAAAATCAAAATACTCAGAACATATAATGATGGAGAATATACTTCAAAGGATTTTGAAGATTTTTGTAAAGAAGCTGGAATCAAGAGGGAGCTAACCACTCCCTACAATCCCCAACAAAATGGGGTTGCGGAAAGAAAGAATAGAACCATCATGGAAGCTGTAAAGACAATGATACATGATCAAGACCTACCCATGTATCTATGGGTTGAAGCAGCTAGAACAATAGTCTATGTACAAAATAGACTATCCCACAGTGCTCTTAATTTCAAGACTCCAGAAGAAGTGTTCACAGGAAAGAAGCCTGAGGTAAGTCATCTTAAGATATTTGGATGTCTAGTGTATATTCACATTCCAAAAGAGAAGAGGACCAAGCTAGATCCTTCTGGGAAGAAGGGAATATTTGTTGGATATTGTGAATCATCCAAAGCATTCAGAATATACATCCCAGGTTTTCATCATATCGAAATAAGCAAGGATGTGACATTTGATGAAGAAGCAACTCTCAAGAGATCTAGGAAGTGCCAACATGAAGAGATATATGAAGAAGAAGCACCTCCCAGAACTACAGAATCTATACCCATCCCTGAAGACATATCACCTGAAGACCATGACATACTAGAACCCCAAGAACCCCCCATTTCAGACATTTCAAGAAAAAGAAGGCCAGCGTGGGCTAGAGACATTATACTAGGAGCTGAAAAGTATGGGGCTCCTGAAGGCTCCACTAGAGTGAGCAAGAAACCAAAGCTATTATCCAACTATGTGGCTTTGATGTGTGATCTGGTGGATCAAGAACCTACTAGCTATGAAGAGGCAGCTCAGAAGAAAGAGTGGGTAGAAGTAATGACGGAAGAATACCAATCAAGAAAAAAGAATGATGTTTGGGATATAGTTCCCAAACCAAAAGAAAAGAGTGTGGTATCCTCCAAATGGGTATTCAAGATAAAAACATGCTGCGGATGGTAGTATTGAAAAATATAAGGCAAGATTTGTAGCCAAATGATTCTCTCAGAAAGAGGGAATTGACTATGAAGAGACATTTGCACCAGTTGCAAGGTACACTTCCGTCAGAACCATCATGGCACTTGCATCTATGATGAAGTAGAAATTACACCAGATGGATATTAAGACAACTATCCTAAATGGTGTGATTGAGGAAGAAGTGCACATAGAACAACCACAAGGATTTGAGGTTGAAAATGGAAGAACACATGTATGCAAACTGAAGAAGGCTTTGTATGGATTGAAGCAAGCACCCAGAGCTTGGTACGGAAGAATTGACAGTTTCTTGACAAGCATGGGCTTTACCAAGAGTAAAGCTGATCCTAATCTTTATCTCAAAGTTATGGATGATGAACCTGTCATATTATTACTGTATGTAGATGATCTATTTCTGAATGGAAATTAGAAACAGAGTATTGAATGCAAGAAGAAGCTCTCTTCAGAATTTGAAATGAAAGATCTCGGATTGATGCACTACTTCTTAGGTTTGGAAGTATGGAAAGACCCAAAAGGAATCTTTCTAAATCAAGGTAAGTATGTTGTGGGGATTTTGAAAAGATTCGATATGTTGGAGTGCAAAGCCATGGCCACCCCCATGGACTCTAACTTGAAGTTATTGATTGATGACTCATCAAAGTTAGTGGATGTGACTCTATACAGACAGATTATTGGGTCATTGATGTATTTGACAAATACTAGACCAGACATATGCTTTGTCGTAAATACCTTGAGTCAGTATCTAATGGAACCTAGAAGAGTTCACTTAATAGCTGCAAATCATGTGATGAGGTACCTAAAGGGTATGCTAGATTTTGGTCTATATTATCTTGGAGATCATGACTTCAGACTACATGGCTACACAGATGCTGATTGGGCAAGAAGTGTATCAGACAGGAAGAGTACATCAGGTGGATGTTACTATCTTGGATCTGCTATGATCTCGTGGTTTAGCAGGAAGCAGTCTAGTGTGGCTCTCAGTACAGCTGAAGTGGAATATATATCTGCTTGCTCTGCTAGTTGTGAAGAAATATGGCTTCGAAAGCTGTTATTAGGACTATTTGAATTAGACATGGAACCCACTGTGATCCTGTGTGATAACCAGAGTTGTATCAAGATGACAGAGAATCCGGTGTTCCATGATAAGTCAAAGCACATAGAGATCCGATATTTCTATATACAGGATATGGTGCAGAAAGGAGCTATCAAGATCGAGTATGTAAGCACTGACAAACAAGTTGCTGATATGTTGACCAAACCTCTATCTCGAGTAAAGTTTGAGTATTTCCGAGACAATCTTGGTGTAGTTCATAAGGACCCTCCTCGAAAGGGGGAGTGATGTGGTCACTTATGATGAGATTGCCTGCATCGACAGTGAGGTCGATGATGTGGATACCTATATTGGTGATGCCAACAGAGAGGTTGGTGGATGGTCCTTAGACAGGGTCTAAGTTGAAGAGGGGATTGCATCATCCTTGAACACATGTTCTAAAAGGATCCGTAGACATATGTCTTCGAGAAAGAAGAGGGATTGCATCATCCTTGAACACATGTTCCAGAATTGATCCGTAGACAAATGTCTCCAACAATGAAGTCCTTAGTGGACAGGTGGGGATTGTATCTTCCCTGGACTTCAGTCCCAGAATTGATCCGTAGAGAGATGTCTCCGAGAATGAAGTCCTTAGTGGACAGGTGGGGATTGTATCTTCCCCGGACTTCGGTCCCATAATTGATCAATAGACAGATGTCTCCGAGAATGAAGTCCTTAGTGGATAGGTGAGGATTGTATATTCCCCAGACTTCGGTCCCAGAATTGATCCGTAGATAGATGTCTCCGAGAATGAAGTCCTTAGTGGACAGGTGGGGATTGTATCTTCCCCGGAATTCGGTCCCAGAATTGATCCATAGACAGATGTCTCCGAGAATGAAGTCCTTAGTGGACAAGTGGGGATTGTATCTTCCCCGAACTTCAGTCCCAGAATTGATCCATAGAAAGATGTCTCCAAGAATGGGTCCTTAGCGGACGAGTGGGGATTGTATCTTCCCCATAATTCAGTCCCAGAATTGATCCGTAGACAGATGTCTCTGAGAATGGGTCCTTAGAGGATGAGTGGGGATTGTATCTTCCCCGGACTTCGGTCCCATAATTGATCTGTAGACAGATGTCTCCAAGAATGGGTCCTTAGTGGACGAGTGGGGATTGTATCTTCCCCAGACTTCGGTCCCAGAATTGATCCGTAGACATTTTTTTCCGAGAATTGGTGATAGGACTGCATCGTCCCTGGACCCTTGGTTCAAAATGTACGTGATGAGATTGCATCGTCCCTAGACATGAGACTTGTCTTAAAGTGATAAGGATTGATCATCCTGGAACTTGATCTAGATTGTATCATCCATGGACCTATGTCCTAAAGAGAGCGGGATTGATCATCCTGTAATTGGATCATGTGTATTGCAGAGTATGCTACTATGATGATGATCCAGATGTTGTAGATCGAGTTGATCCAGATGCTGATCATGTGATAACGATACTGCTTATCGTGATCGAGAGATACAGATAATGCTGTTGATTAGAGGATCCGATGATGATGATGCTGTAGTTGTTCGAGTGCTGCAGAAAGATGAAGACTCGATACTGAAGATGTTGATGTTCCAGTATTGAAGATCTTGAAGATGTTCCAGTAACTTCTTGAGTTACTGATGATGATGTATAAATAAAGCTTCCAATGATTTATAGATGTATCATGTATGATGTAGTCGATGACTCCTTGCTCCTGCAGATGTTGTTATAATATCCTTCTTGTTAAGGGAGAGTGTTGAAATATTGTAACTTCTAAGAATATTATATTTGTAGTTTATTATTCTGGAGATGTTTATTCCTCCGATGGATTGTGGTAACTAGGGTTATTAGATCTCCCATGTGGGGGTCATCCCTGAGTTAATTTATTAAGGGTTATTAGACTCTCTTAGGAGAGGTCGGCCCCATAGGGTAAAAAGTCAGTCGGGAAACAAGTATAAGTAGAGGAGGATGTTCCTCACTTATCTCACTCATCCATCACTCGGAAAGTAGCGAACAAGTGAGAGAGAGGTCTGCATAGGAGGTAGAGAAGGAGCTCTAGTCTTGGATTACATCTTGTATTTGGTTGATAATCTTATTGAGGAAAGCTTTGCTGGGTTTTCTACCCCATGAGGGTTTCCCAGGGTAAAATCTCTGTCTATCTTGTGATTGTGTTTCTTTAAGTGATCTTGCTAGTCAAATTAGTATAAACTTAACATATCCTTCCGCTATCATAAAGGTTTCTTAGAGACAATATATAAGAAAAGCAGACTGACAATTTGTCTTGATAATAGGTCCATATTTGAAGAAGGTTCTCCCGATCATTCTTCATTATTATGCTTGGGACAAGGTCCACAATTGAAGAAGGGTAAGTTGATCCATTTTGTAAATAATGTTTGAACTGAATCCAACATGTGATTAATGGTCATCCAATCCTCCCTCTAGATTATTCTTGACTCGAGGTACACATTTGAGGAACGATTGGTCAAGCCTTCTTCAATATTATGCTAGAGAAGAGGTACACTTTTTAGGAAGGGCCAGTCGATCCTTCCTCTCAATGATGTTCAATATGAAGTCCACAATTGTTGAAAGGTCAATCGATATTTCATCTAGAATATGATTGAATCGAGGTACACATTTGAGGAATTGTCAGTCAACCCTTCCTCTAGATACTAAGTGACTGACGATTGACTGATCCTTCCTCTACACTATGCTTGAGGAAACTATATTTGAAGAGGGGTAAACTGATTCTTCCTATACATAATTCTTGACCCTAGGTTCCCAAATTTGTCGAAGGGTCATCTTTGTCTTCCTCTAAATGATGCTTGACACTAGGTGGACATATCAGAGAGGGTCAACTGACCCTTCTTGTAGATGATACATTTCCTAGATATCATATTGCAGGAATTGTGGATCAATCCTTCCTATTTATGATACAATTCTTGTCTACCATACTTCAAGAAGGGTTTGTCGACCTTTAGTTTAGATGATAGGTCAACTATCTACCATATTTGACAAAGGATCAGACAATCCTTCTTCGAGATGATGTTTGACCTATGGTCCACATTGAGGAATACTCAATTGATTCTTCTCCAATGTGATTTGTGACCCCAGGTCCAAATTTGAAGAAGGGTCAGTCAATCCTTCCTTTAGATGATGCTTGACCCAATTTCCACATATGAGGAAGGATTAGTCGATACTTCTTCTATATAATGCTTAAACAGAAGTCCACATTTATGTAACAATGGGTCGATTCTTCCTCTAATTTTTCTTGACCCTAAATTCATATTTGAGTAAGGGTTTGGGTTATCCTCCCTATAGATGATGCTTGGAACCAGGTGCACATTTGAGGAAGGGTCAGACGATCCTTCTAATAAATGAAATATTTCCTCTAGCTGATACAATCCATGTCTACTATCTTTCAGGAATGGTCAATCGATCCTTTATCTGTATGACAAGTTTCATATCTACCATTCTTAAAAAAGAGTCAGTTGATCCTTCTATTATCAAATACATTTCTACATCGCAAGGATATTGGACTTACAATTGAGTGAATAATGATGTAGAATATGGGCATGTGCATGCTAATGAGGGTCACTTTTGGCGCGTTAGATGCAATAAAAAATGAAAAATCAGGCATCCCTCAACTTAAATGGTTTTTTTGACATTCTTATACAAGATATCTTGCATTGAGTAAAAAAGATGAAATGTAGGAAATTGAGTCACGTTTCCGAATATATAAGTTTTAAGTATTGAAAATTTACATAACTATGTCAAATTTCATGTTTTCTAATAGTCATTTTTTTTTTTTGGAAAATGATAAGGTATATGTTTTTGGGGGTGCATCCTTTTAATGCCTAAATGACAGTTTCGGGATACAAAAATTGGTAGACATGTACAGAACCTGTAGCACTAGTGCAGTGCAATTTTTCCAAAATTAAATGTTTAATTTTTTTTATTTTTTTTAATTATGTAAGTGACCAAACCTCGAGAGCGATACGTCAAATGTGGGTGCATCCTTTGAAGGTCTTAATGCAATGATTTAGACTTGGATTTTTTATAGCATGTAGAGGTCGGTGTCTTCTAGTGCAGCATACAATTTTTTTTTTAAATGATTGTGAAATGAAAAAAGTTACGTAATAAACACTAATAGTATGTTTTTTGACCAACGGAGTGATGAAACAAGAAAATTAGGAAATAAATAGAAAATCTCAATATTTTTTTTTTAAATTACATATTTCAAATCTGCATAAAAAATTATATCTATGCCTAAAATTTCATCAATAATCGTCATGTATGTCATGCTATAGAGAGCGGTGAAAAACATGCATATTTAGGTGCAGAATTGCACCTAAAGGGTCCCTCAACTTCATGCACAAACCCATACATAGAATGGAAGTTGAGACCTGGTGGAGTGTTGGTTCAGAAGAGATATGGGCCAATGCTCATTCTACAATGAAGGACCCTCCAAATGTTAAATTGAGAATTATCTATGGTTTACTTAGGATTGAAGTTTTAATCAATCTGGAAACTACTTTTGTTGAGTTGAATAAATTGCTTGACATAGAGATTTGATTGCAACCCCATGAGCAAAGGCTTATATTTAGAGAAAAAGAGAGGGATAGTAGTGATTTCCTAGATATAACAAGTGTGAAAGATAAGTCCAATATTGTATTGATCGAGGATCTCTCAAGTATGGAAAAGAATCACATAGAAATAAAGAGAAATGCCAAAATGTTAAAGAGTCTGAACTCACCACAAACACTATTGGTTAGTCAAGAATATGTTCGCCCAGGTCTTTTTGCATTTGCATGAGATCTCTCAGGAGAACAATCAATTTCCTTCCCCGTCCCCTACTCCATCTCTTCACATCTCTTCTTCGCGAGGCCCATCTCAGGTCTCTAAAATTCCTGAGCAACACAACATGCAACAAAATAAGGAGCTCCTAGAATTTCGTGGAAAGACAGAAATTGTGTCTACAAACAACCATAAATGGAAGCATGTGAAATGCAAAGCCTTGGTTTATCCCTCCTCTTTCAGGAAAACGACCGGACTACCAATTAAGGAAGGAAAACATAATTATTCCAAATCTTGAGACTACCAATGAAACCTCTGACTCCTCAATCTTCTGCAACGATCAAGAATTTAATTCTACCATTTATGGATCAAGGGTAAATCCTATTTTGGTGTACGAGGGTTGTGATACCGAAGTACAGGTTTAGGAAGAGGTGGATCCTCCCCATGTTGAGGTGGCCATGTTATAAATGTTATTACCCTCCACTTTCCCTCCAACTCTCGGAGATGATGATGGTGTTATCGGCAATGCCCATGCCTCATGCAAAGATCGGGATCAAAGGACATTTGCTTTCCATAACGATTTTTGTGTGGGCGATTTTTTGGGTCCTTCGTCATCCCAGTCCCTTCCTGTTTGCTTCACCTGATCTCAATATTTTGCAGCATGATGAGGTCAAATCCTCAGTATTCATTATTAGTCGGATTGATCTTTCATATCTCTCATGTTTTTCCTCTCCCGCAAATATTAACCTAAAGAAAAAGGTGGTTAAGTCCAAAGGATCTAGGGTTTCGTTGGTTGTGGGTAAAGATATCCATGTCATGGATATCCCTAGACCATTGGGTAAAATCATCATTGGAAAAATTTGTGGAAGGAGGGTAAGAGTTTGGGATTTGAAAGCCTGTATCCTGATCTCCTGGTGTACATTAATTAGTAGGGATTCAGTTGTTAACCCATTGGATAGAAGTTGGTTTGGTTTCGAATTTAAAAGTGAAGTGGATTCTCAGGACATCTTTTAGTGACGTGGGGTTTGGATAAACATATGCTTGTTTTAAAGATATGACATCCTATGGTCAATCCCCCCAAGGAGTATCTGTAGGCTATCCGAGTGTGGGTCAAACTATTGTGGCTTCCTCTAGAATTTTGGTCTCATGAAGGTTGAAAAGCAATTGGTGCCGATCTCTTAAAGGTGGTGAATGAAGTGGATGCTTAGGACATCCTTTAGTAGGGATTCAGTTGTTAACCCGATGGATAGAAGTTGGTTTGGTTTCGAATTTGAAAATGAAGTGGATGCTCAGGACATCCTTTAGTGACGTGGGGTTTGGATAAACATATGCTTGTTCTAAAGATATGACATCCTATGTTCAATCCCCCCAAGGATTATCTGTAGGCTATCCGAGTGTGGATCAAACTATTGTGGCTTCCTCTAGAATTTTGGTCTCATGAGGGTTTAAAAGCAATTGGTGCCGATCTCTTAAAGGTGGTGAATGAAGTTAGTATTTGATGATCCATTAAAAGTGACTTTCCTTATCTATAATGTACCATTTCCTCATACCAATTTGCGAAATGGAGAGTAAGAAAATATATTAATTATGTCTTCTTAGATGAGTAAGAAAATATATTAATTATGTATTCTTAGATGCATATGATTGAAATTAAGAAAAATGGTTAATAGTATGTTTTAAATTTAATATATTTCTTATAAAAGGTTAATAATGAGTTATATTTCTTATAAGAAATAGAAGAAAAATGGTTAGTAATTAATTTTAAGGTTAAAATATATTTCATATAAAAGAACATGAGACATTTTAAGTTTGAAACATTTTCTAAATTATCATGGACAAAATTGGGTGAAATCATCTTTATTGATATTGGAATGTCGGCCTATTTTATTTTCAAAATCTGCGTCGTTCCATAATAATCGCGAAACGATAGAGTATATAAATCGAGCTCCTTACCCATAATTTTCTATCATTTTCAATCATTTTGTGCATTTCAGTCCCTGAGTTCTTACGAGTTCATTTTGTGCATTTATTTCTGCGGCTTTCGACCCTTTAACTGAATCAATGGAAAACTCTAACTCGGTAGCCGAGCAGGAAAAGATTGCTTCTTTTGCTGCAATAGTGGGGGAATCCGGAGAGAAGGCACGGCAGTTTTTGCAAGCAGCGAACTGGAGAGTAGAGGAAGCAATACAGCTATTTTATGCTCAATCTGATGATGCGGCAGCTCCAATGCAAAATATACTGGCGCCATTACCTGTTAGGAGAGAAGCATTATATGATGATGATTATATACGAGACAGAGAGAGAGAGCAACGATCGAGCGCAGATTGGTCCAGATCGTGGGCTTTCTGGGATAGAGACGATGATAGACTTGAAAAGCTTTATAGCCCACCCTTCGGATTGATGTTCAAGGGCAGTTTCGAGCAGGCAAAAATAGAGGCTGCGGGGCAGGGAAAATGGCTCATCGCAAATATACAATCCCCTAAGGAGTTCAGCTCTTATATGCTGAATAGGGACACCTGGGCCAACAACGGTGTGAAGGAGATTATCGCTGCACGTTTCATTTTCTGGCAGATCATTGACGACAGCGAAGAAGGAAGAAAGGTGTGCAGCTACTACCATTTGACAGAGACAGAGATGCCATCAACACTTGTTATTGATTCCATCACTGGACAGAAAATGCGCGCTTGGCAAGGCACCATCCATCCACAGCGATTATCAGAGGACTTGTTACCTTATATCGACAACGGCCCCATGGAATTAAATGCAGCTGGGGAAGCTTCGGCTTCCCTTGCTTCTCTGGACATCAAAGAAGAAGTATTGAAAGCTGAGTATCCAGCTCTTCCAGAGGAGCCAGAAGGAGAGAACATTTGTCGGGTAGGTGTGCGTTTCCCTGATGGCAAGAGGGTACACAGGAAGTTTCTGAAAACTGATCCATTACAGTTACTTTGGTCATTCTGTTGCTCTCACGTTAAAGAAGCTGCAGATGGTCGTCAGTTTAGAGTGGCACATGCGGTTCCTGGTTCATCGCTTGGAACCTTAGAGTATGATACCAACTTAACGTTCCAAGATTCCGGACTTTCAAATTCACTCATTTCCATGACCTGGCAATGACATTTGGATCCATAAACACTGTTGTAGTAGAGAAATTAGGTGCTCTACAGTTCAGTATGGGGGAGATAAACACTGTTGTAGTAGAGAAATTAGGTGCTCTACAGTTCAGTATGGGGGAGATTTTGTCTTAGAGTATGATACCAACTTAACCTTCCAAGATTCCGGACTTTCAAATTCACTCATTTCCATGACCTGGCAATGACATTTGGATCCATAAACATTGTTGTAGTAGAGAAATTAGGTGCTCTACAGTTCAGTATGGGGGAGATTTTGTCTTAGAGTATGATACCAACTTAACCTTCCAAGATTCCGGACTTTCAAATTCACTCATTTCCATGACCTGGAAATGACATTTGGATCCATAAACACTGTTGTACTAGAGAAACTAGATGCTCTACAGTTTAGTATGGGGGAGATTTTGTAAAGTTTGTGATGAAAAGTTTGTTATTAACAAAATAATTAAAAAAATTCTTGTCCGCTTATAGAATAAAAAAATTATGGAAAGTATTTAAAAAAAATCCATGTTGGTACATAAAATAAAATATTATGAAATACACCTCAAGAGAGATCAAATTTCTTGAGTTTAAATTTAGAAAAAGAAATACACCTCAAGAAATTAGATCCCTCTCAGTGCTTGATAGACTTTTTTAACTTGGGGTTGATTATACTTAGATTATTAATATACTTCATTTCATACGCAGATTACTTAGGATTGATTAATATAATTCATTTCATACTTTTGTCTATAGGAGGACATGTATTTATATATATTTTTAACTTAGGGTTGATTATAAGTCATGATTTATTAATATAATCTCATTTCATACTTTTGTCTATAGCAAGAGGTATTGTACAAACTATAGTTTATTTTTTATTTTGATTTTTTAAAATATAAAATATTATATATATAGATATATATATAATTTTATTTGTTTTTCAGCGAAAAAAACATACTATTCATATTTATAAATAAATCAAATAGTACAATGATAGTCCATTATAGCTTATACTAACGCTATAGATCCAGCTCGTTCACAAAACAACATACAAAAAAATGGATCTAATCCAAAAAATAATAAGATCCCCGATCCTAAGTCTTAGAATCCATAATTTCTACCCAAATCAGAAATCCATCTTCACCTTCAATTGCCAGCTTTGATAGTTTATAAGCCAATGAGTTTTCCCGGTATATATGTTGAAGAGTGATACAAGGACTAAGATTGATTTCTCCTCTAATTCTATTACACCAGTGTATTAATGAGGTCACCTTAAGCTTATATTCATCCCTAGCCCATTTAATAGTAACTCAAGAATCCCCAAAAAATTTGACATCTACCAAACCAAATAAATTGGCCACTTTAATGACCATCCAGAGTGCAAGGATTTCCGCCTTCATGTTCGTGCCACTTCCACATCTAAGAAGAAGGGTGAAATGGTTAAGATAAATAACCCTCCCGTTGCACATTAACCAAGTGATTTAGCTCCATCAAAAAATAGAACAGGCCTATTAACTTGGAGGTTTAAAAGACCCACTTTTCGATGATTAGGAAGAAAATGCTCCTGCTGAAATTTAGAAAATATCTTCAAAAAAATATTATATGCCATTGGAACACTTGGAGAAAGATCTTCAAAAGTAGACAAGTTCCTGATGTGCCAGATAGTCCAGAAAATATAAACCGGAAGAGTATCAAACGATTTGCAGGTATTAATCCATCTCTGAAAGCTGCAAATGATAGATATATCTCCCCATCTCTGCCCAATCTTAAGTGTATTGCATATCAAACACCATAGATTCTTTGAAAAATCACATTCCATAAATATATGAAATGAACTTTCAGAATTAGATTTGCAGAAGATACAACAACTCGATCCTGACCAGCCTTTCGACAATAGATTGTCCCATGTTTTTAACTTATCTTGAAAAACAAACCACATAAATCATTTATACTTTAAGGGAATCTTCCATCGCCAAATTGATTTGTACCACCAATGTTTAGGAAAAATACAATTTCTTCTGATGATAGCTCTATAAGCAGATTTGGCTATAACTACTCCTGAACATTCATTTCCCATCCACGAAATTTTATCACTATCTCGAGAAACTCTGCAACCTGCATCATTTAGGGCCTTTATGTAACTATCCCAATTCCTAGCACAAGCACCAAGCATCCCAAAATCCTTCGAACTGTACCAATATCCCGATTCATTCTTTTTGATAATATTGTTTAGAGTAACACAGCCAAAACTTCTCACATAAGTTAAAACTTCAATGGGAAACCTGTAGGAGTCCACCAACCCAACAATCGGATCCACGTCGATCGAAATTTCTTTTCCATCACCAACCTACCAACAAAGGTCAATTGCTAACCATTTATATACTTTCAAAAATCCATTCTAGATAGGCGACACACCTCTGGTCTTTTTACTAGGAGTTCTAAACTAGTTACTGACTTTCATTTTGTTGTATTTTAAATGTAACACTTCAGACCACAAAGAGTTACTGAACAATCCTCTCCAGAAGCTTTTGAGGTGTAAAGCTTCACTGAATGAAGTCAAATCCTTAATTCCCTATCCACCAAAAATTTCGGGCAGAGAGATTCTTTCCCATCCCGTCATCACAATACCAACCTTTGTTAAACCCCCTGTCCACAAAAAATTAAAGAGTAATCTTCTCACTAAGTTGATAATAGAATAGGGGACATGAAGCAAAGAGAACCAATAGATAGGAATTCCTATCAACACTGCCTTCATAGGGGTAAGCTTACCCCCAATAGATAACAATCTATAGGTCGAATGAGAGATTTGGGCTTCAAATTTCTTTAATAACCATTTCCAGTCTCTAATTAAATACCCATTCGGTTTCAGATAATAACCGAGGTACTTAAAACTGTCCACAAGTTTACAGGAACTATATGGCAGCAAACCCTGAATCTCACCCATCCTAAAATCATCAATCATATTATGAAAGAAGCTTGATTTAGTTAAACTTACCTTCATCCCTGAAGTACGACAAAATACCTTAATAATATTTTGGTAACATTCCCATTCATACACCGAGTCAGTGCCAGCTAATAAAATGTCATCCACAAATAGAGTATGAGACATATATAATTTTTTTGTTATTTTTAGACCTTTAATCAAGCCCTCCTCCTTAGCTTTCGAAATCAGCCGACTCAGACCATCTATAACCAAAATGAATAATAATGGTGATAAGGAACACCCTTGAGGGATGCCCCTTGAACAACTAAAGAAACTAGAAGGAGCACCATTCACAAAAACAACAATGTTCATAGAAGTAAAATGGGCCATTATCCAGTTAATAACAAGTGGCGGAATACCAATTTGAATAAGAACAATGTGTAAGAAGTCCCAATTAACTCTATCATAGGCTTTCTCTAGATCCATCTTTCGAAGAATAGCTTTCATCTTTCTGTATTTAATAGAATGAAGAAGTTCCTGAGTAATACCAACCGCATCTAAAATCTGTCTATCCTCTAAAAGCCAAAATTGCTCCCTTGTTATGATCTTTGACAAAATAGGCTTCAATCACATAGCAATGATCTTAGACACAATTTTATAAGCCAAATTGCATAATGCAATAGGCCTATAATCCCCAAAACGTTTGGGATCATTGCATTTTGGAATCAATGTGATGAAAGTATCATTAAGAGCTCCAAAAATATAGCCATATTTCATAGTGAATTCCACCATGTTCAATATTTCTTCTCCCATGATATAAAAAAAATAGATGAACAGTTCCACTGTTCATCCATTGGGCCCCGAGCTCTTTTCCTTTGCAAATAATTTCAAAATCTCTTCCACTTCTTCTAAAGTGACCTCCTTAACTAGCTATTGAACATTGTCATTGTCACAAAATATAAGATATAATTTGGCAACTTCTAGCTGTGAACCTAGATCACACTCATGAGAATCTGTATAAATTTTGCTGAAATATGCTTTGGCCAACTCCTGTAAATTCTGCTGTATAAATTTTGCTGAAATATGCTTTGGCCAACTCCTGGGAACCATCTTTAAATATCCAACTCTCCTGCAAAATCAAATCCACATGTCTCAGTTCAATAAAGATAAAGAGTATCCAACCATTGATAAGTAGGTTAACCCTGGGCAGCGCACCCACAAAAGGTACCCAATCTTTTTTCATCCATTCAACAATTTCACCCTTATTGACGGAGGTATATTCAAAATGCCCAACAATCACTCTGGCAGCGAGCATCTCAATCCTTTCCAAATTTGTATTCTGAGAAATACTGAAGCGATCCAGACCTTCCCTTACCTTAATCGCCTTTAACTTTCTTCTGGAATGGGATTTCTCCCCTCTGAGTCAATGATGACTCAGAGAATCGGTAATACCCAAATAACTGTGAACCCTAGGCTTCTCCCCCCATCGACCTGTCTTGCCATCCGTTCCCCGACCATATCTCCCCGACTCCAAATAATCCGAAACAAGGGTTTCGTCGCCATGAAAAGATGTTTCCATAATGCAAGATTAGGGATCAAGGACCATTCCAATCGGACTGTCCACCTGCCAACTGATCAGAGAAAACTCCTGACAAGTGTCTCAAAAGTATCAAAGAAAATGATATGACCAAAACACAATGGTCCCCCCTACCCACAAAGCGTACAACAAAACCTTTATCTCCACACAAATAAAAATTGAAAAATGGACATAAACGTAACAAGCTCAACCAAAAAATTGACAAGTTCCCACTTTTTTTAGACTCGGTTGATACTAGGTTGGCCGATAACCAACTTGACTCCAAGTTTGAACCATCACATCATAAAAAATGATCAAAAACCCTGAAGACTGAAGTAAACATGCATAAAAAATCGCTATAGCACAAACCCTCAAGAAAATTTGGACCATTTCTCGATTTTTGTGTCATATATATATATATATATATATATATATATATATATATATATATATATATATATATATATATATATATATAATTGTATTTATTTATGTAATTAAATGATAAAGTTTTGTTTTCATTAGCAATTATATATGATATGATAATCTATGTCTATTTATTGAACAAAGCAAGTCATGAAAATTAATATAAATGATCATAATTATTAAATTTCTTAAAAATAGATTCAAGTTATCATGGAAATAGAAAGCCAAAGCCTAGTATTGAATACTTTATACATCTATTGCATACTTTAGTCTATTGTAAAAGTTATACTAATTTTTCGATGGAATTATAGTTATATATACATACCACATCCTACAAAGAAAAAAAAGAGTGTCAAAATTTTTATATTGACAATTGGCACCGCCATTGACACAAACATATCGTAGGATTATCATATTCATAAAATTGGTTTTAGAACAACTAAGATATTAAACACTAAATGCATCAAATATCATGTTAAAGAAAGAACCTCGTATAATATGGAAATGAGCCAATATAACTTTATATGTACCCACTATGGCCAAACACAATTTGAGAGCTCAACATGAAGTTTAAGAGCACCTATATCAACTTTTCATAATATATGAAAGAAATAGCACCAAATGGATTCACAACTCTACAACCCACATCTACTTAGCTTGGTGATTGCATACACCAAATATAAGAGTAAGATTTGGAATTTTGGTCTAATGTAGCCCAACATACCTTAAGATTTGGAATTTTGGTCTAAAGAAAAGAGTGACTCAAATTAAGTACAATGATGTCATTTCAAAAGAGTACCAAAATGTCCCATGTATTTGGAAAAATGCAGTAATAATTTTATGTAGTGTTCATGGAATGTGAGGAATTTTCAAGTACTGTTTTTCATATCCACCTACAAATCTTAATAATAAATACACTTAAAAGCTGACAAATATTTTGTTTTATCTAAACAGAGTAGATGAACTAGTTATAATGTAACTAAATGTCTACTTCCCTTGCCACTATGATTCCATACGGATTATATTAGGATTAATGTTTGGTTGTGATGTGACCAATTTCAAGGCTTCTATGTGCTACCCAGTGAATGGTGAATCGATTAATCCATAGGGTGTTTTCCGTTCATATCTCAGATTCAGCTGCAACACCCTTTTTTCATTTTTTCCTTGTATTGGTCACTAGTTTAGTTTCCATGGAGTTACAGTCGGATATGAATTTTCCAGGGAATTAATTTAAAGGAAAAAATAAATCCACTTAACACCTTTATCTATACCATCTTCTACTATATATTTTAATAGAATATAAACATAAATTTACGTTTATTATAAACCTGTATAAACCAACCTTATGAAAATATAAATCACAAGAAAACTCTGAAGGCTATCATTTTGGATACAAAGATGTAATCCCAGTAATAGTCAAACTGTATCAGTCATGCATAACAAACAATAAGGTGTCTACAATCTATTGTAAAAGGTAATTTAGTGAACAAGTTACAATGCTTAAGAAAACTTACATAGAAGGGATTTGCTAGTTGTGTTAAAGCTATGGAGTAAGTGCTTTCTGTAAGGTTATAGTGGCCAACATACATCCTAGCTTGTATAGTTCCTTTAAGTGCCCATTCTTCGCTCTCTCAATATGTTGTTTACTCTGATATGAATATTGTTAATGAATCGGTGGAAAGGCCACTCTTACTATCACTCAATATAGTAAACTTCAACCATCCTTGAATTTATTTTATTTTATTCAAGGTTCAAAAAAGAAATATTTGTTCTCTTTGTATTGTCCTTCTCGAACTATGAAATTTGAGATGGGTTGACTATATTTTCGTTTGAAAAATTATTGAAGCCAGACATATTATTTTGGTGCTAGTCGAAGGATATCTAATCCTATACGTTATAAATAGGGGAATTGATACAACTTACATTTAACCAATGAATGATAGTATATAACATTCATCCAGGTGGAGTTCCAGACATTAATTCATATTGCTACAACTGTTATATTTGGGTTGTTGCGGGTTGGATATTCTTTTCACCAAGGAGGGAAACTGTCCCTGGTATGAATATCCACATTTCTTTCTAGATAAACACTATGTCAACCTTTTAAAGTAAACTTTGGCAAGTAATTTTTGTTGGTTGTTGGCAATGCTACACCTTTCATAATTGCAAATTAATTGCTAGATATCTAATATTCTCCTCTAGGATATTTACTTAAATATGATCAAAATAGCCCCAAAATGCTAGCAAGTTCACAAATGACTTTAGTAATAGTATTTCATATATCAATCATAGAATTGTTATAAAATGTTAGGGTAATGATTACTAAGCTTTAACAACTTCACCAATTTAGTATCATTCATGATCCATAAACAAGAGTATTAAAAATGCAAGTTGCTAAAAAGGCCTGAGTAAGAAGAGCAACTTGCAAGATCTTTGTAAAAAAGTCACTAATCCCTTGTTTATATTTTCATTAAGGGACTAAAGATCATGAACCAAGTTATATTTCAAGCCCACCATATAGAGCATTCCAAAGTTCCAAAAATGTAATGGTAAGAGTTATTCCATTGAACCATAAAGTAAGAATAATACCCAACCAAAAATGTCAATCATTTTAATAAACTAACAATGGAATAATACAACAACTTGTAATCCCTTGTCAGCAAATGGAATACATTAAAATATAAAATATGAAAATCACTTGCAACGATAAAGAAGTATTAAGTCTTTCAATTTGTTGGAACGTGGTTTGGATGAGTCAGCTACGCAGCATCGCGGATGTTGTGAAGGGTCAAAGATGTTGCGCAAGAAGGAAAACAATGCGCAAGTCAACAAGTTTATGTATTTTTGGGTCATTTGGACCGCATTATGTGTGTTTTTGGTTCATTCTTTTTGTAAAGTTTGTTAATAAGTAGTTAGGCGGTTGCCTAAGTGGACCACAAATGTAAAGGCGCAAGCCTATAAAAAGACATAGCATTGTAAGTGTTGAGATATGCAGGAATTAATCAATCGAAGAGATAGTTGAGCTCGGATGATTTTGTTTGTTGTTTGTTAATCTGGGTATGCGACGGAAGAACTATATTGTTGTATCTATGGGTTATTGCGAAGGTTAATATGATATGATTTTGAGCAGAATTACTGTGTCTATTTCTGTTTTCCTGCTATGAATGTGATGTGTGACTTGAATACATGAATGATGCAATGTTTCCTTGTTCCAAATGATGTTTTACTGCTAGATTTGTTGCACATTAATGGTTTATTTGACAATAAGATATGTTGAATGATGATGTGATTCTGTCTAAATGCATAAGTCAAAATGTTAGATCTGTTTGTGAATACTGCGATAAGTTGATAAGCGGATGAACAAAGGTCCTTCTTCATTCAGCGGAAACATGGTTCCGTCAGCTCTCTGTTGAACATCTCGGGTGAGACTTCATCTGCTTCGCAGGTGTTGTTGGACAGGGTAAAACCTGTCTGAGCTGGTGCTCAGGGAGATCGCGGTGGGTTGGATGTCGACAGAGTGAGGAACCCCTGTCGACTGGGCTTGTGTCAACAAATGGTTCCGTTGCCGGGACCATAGCACGAAGTGAAGGAAGGACATGTTGTGACATCTGATAAGACCAAAAATTCAAGATTGGTTCGATCAAAAGTTGCGAGAGTTCACTGAGAAAGAAAATTAGAACCCTAGGTTGACGACGGATTGGTGGCTAGAAAAGTACATACACGACGGTCCACACGAATATTTTTTTTGTGAATTCTTGATTATCCTATATGAATTGTTGGCGCAATTGACCTTTCGCAAGGTAAACTTCCAAGGCGGTGAGCTGACCTCCTAGACCCTGGAGTTGATCTAGGATTTGTAGGAGGTAGAAAACAGAGCATCGCGGGCTATTGAAGTCTGGTTTGACAGTATGTTGGAGGGCTATATCAACGAGTTTGCGCTCGATTCGACGAAATCTTACAACGAAGCTGAAAGGGAATTTTTCAATAGACCGAGAGGCAGGTTCTTGTTGTCACTGCAGTTGTCCATTAAGATGCTCATCTGTGAAAAGGGAATATTGAAGATGAACCTTGAGTAGAAGAACCCTAGTGGGCGGAGGCTGTGGATACCGCGTAGGCAGGGGGGAGGTGAATGGAATGATACGGGGTAGATGGGTGCAAGTTATGACAAGACTGTGAAGGAAGCCGAGGAAGAGAGTGGTCTTACGAGGGGAGGAGCAAGGTTTCGACAAGAGAAGAGGCTGAGGACAAGAGAAGTTCCTGCTGCGATCAAAACGCAAAACCACGAAGGAAGACCACATGGGACAAAGCGACCTCACAGTGCCGACAAGGACAACCAGGATACACCCAGGATAGAGGCAGGACCAACCCCCAGCAATAGCGTACCCACACCTCCTCTCACTATATTACAACCAGTAAGAAATACGACTTCGACACTGCTGTGTTCATCGTGTCAACAACATTTACTTACTAGCAGATCAACAACTGTAGGAAGGAAGCCCAGGATAGCGGGTGAAGATGTGAAGCTACCGCTGTTCCATGGAAATGGAACTGACAACCCAGAGCAATACTAGTTCTTAGGGAAGCTGTGTGGATTGTTAAGCAAATTACGGATGATGAGGCCAAGAAAGGCCAATTGGTGACAACTCTTCAGCGTCATGCATTGGATTGGTTCATGAAATTTGTGCAGGTTCCGAAGCACAATACATTACGAAACTAAAGGAGATCAAGTAGTATCCAAATGAAACTGTGTGGGACTTTGACCAAAGGTTCAAAACGCTAATGGAAATAGTCAGCTTTGAGATGAGCGATGTTCAGCATAAGGAATGGTTTATTGCGGTGTTACTACCTCATATTCGACTTCCGTTGATGCAACAAAACATTGTGACACCGAGCGAGGCTCTGGAGATTGCGATGCGACTAGAAGCTTTGCTGGTTGGTGCGAATGCAGTCGGCATGTCTCAGATTCAAACATAGTTGGCCATTCTAACAATTCAGTTGCAAGATCTTAAGAAGGGTAAAGAACACCGTGAAGAGGCATGGTGTACACGGTGTCGTGCAGAAGGGCATACCAAGGATAGTTGCCCAAATTTCCGCAACTATCTAGTATCCGGAGCACCGAATCCATTGAGTGGAGGAGGTATGCCATGGTGCCGCATATGTCAGATCTATGGGAATCGACATGAGGAGTGTCAATACATGCAGAAGATGGTTACGAAGCCAATGAATTTGTATTCTACATTATGCAAGTCAATTGGGCATGAAGATAAGAATTGCCGCAGATATGGCCTACTGCAGGAAATAATGTATGACTCATACTATGAGAAGGAATACCATCGTGCAGCACAGCAGCTCCAGCTGCAGCCACAGGTGGCCCAGCCGCCACCTCAACCTCAGATGCAATTTGTACCGCAGTCACAACCACAACAGCAGTTTGTGCCACAACCACGATACAATCATATGCATATGGCTCCGCAGCAGCCACAGTATGTTCAGCCAGTGCAGTATGTCTAGCCAGGACAGTGTGCTCAGTTACAACCAAATCCCTTGTAGCAACAATTTAATCAATCGCAATATCAGCAGCAAGGAGGATTTCATGGCAGATTCCATGGAGGACACAGTGGAGGCTTCGGTCGTGGACCTGTCCAATGTTATAATTGCGGAGTATTGGGACACTATCAGAGTGATTTCCCATAGTTGCAAACATAGTGTACGTATTGTTTTGGTATTGATCACACGGTTGAGAATTGTCCACAATTGATCGCGAGATGGCAGGCAGGAATTGTTCCGCAATTGCAGAATCAACAACCAGTGCAGAATCAAAACCAGCCATAGAACCAAAATCAACGTCTGAATCAGAACGCAAATAAGAACATGAATCACCCTGCGAACCAACCGCTAAACCAGAATCGGGGATAAAATGTCGCGACAATTTCCGTAGAGCTGAGGATGCAAGATGATGCTGTTGCTATTATCACTCGCGGAGGTGAGACGATAGAGAAGATGGTCCGCATCCTCTGATCCGGCTGGCTGGGAAAAAGAAAGTGCAATTTGATATTGATGCCAAGCGAGATACATTCTTTAAAGCACATCATGAGATAGGAAACAATCCTGGTAAGACAATTATTTGCGACATGCCCCCTGTTTTTTATTCAACTTCAGAAGCAGGCCCATCACGGCATTATGGTACTTTACAAAACTTCTTTGAAATTTTTTTATGGCTGGCACGCGATCTCGATGCTCTTGTCAAGATCGAAAGTCTGTTGCATCGCCGGCCCAAGGGATGAAAAGATTCCATGGTGAACTCTTTACAGCGAAGAAGACAGGAAAAGAGATGCGCATGAATGTCCAGATTGGCGACTACGACGTCGATTCAGTTATTTTGGATCTAGGCTCAAATGTAAATATTCTAACAAAGTAGGCATGGCAGAAAATGGGGATTCCAATGATGAGTTGGTCTTTTGTGCAGTTGGGATTGGCTAATCAAGCCAAGGTAACACCAATTGGGAGAGTTCCACACCTTGTTTTAGATATTGAGGGGATGAAGAAATATGCTGATTTTGATGTTATCGAAGTTGTCAATGGGGGAAGCTCCTATCTCGCGTTGCTAGGGATCGGATGGGCCAATGACAGTATGGCCGTAATTAATTTCAAGAAGCGGGTGATGACTTTTGAAAATCAAGACCTCAAAGTTATAGCTCCATTGGATACGACTGAAGGGTGTAGGTATGTTGAACCTGTCAAGGATGAAGTTGGAAGAGGATGGGATCACACATCTAACATTTCAGAAGATTACATCCATCTGACTACCAATGGTGAACTCGACTGGCGCATCTTTAGCTCTGCATCTTTCGATTCTGATGATGCATTAGAGAACTGGAAGAATCGCATGCCTGGGGTGTTGTTCAAGAAGTGTGGTTTGATAATGCAGTTGTTGTGCCGCGTTGCGACTGAAACTGTTGAATTGCCAGTAAATGAAGGACTTCCCGGGTTGTCTGAATTTTAAGTCACATTTGAAGACAAGGTGTCAGAACCACAACAATTCTTAGCATTGGAGGAGGTGCTGAAAGCTACTCCAGCACATTGGTGGGTGACCCATAAAAAGTTGATTACTGGGTGGTCGTAGTGTCGAAGGATGATGACGGTTCACTTCGGCGACATGGAAGTATACCACATCGGAATTTATGATGGGCGGAATGATCATGGCATTCATATGATGGAATGTCAGACTCGATGGGCCTCGCGACCAAAGGATGAATGGGTCCATGCCTTCGTCCATACTTTGGATGAAATGTCGTGATCTTGGTATGCCTCGGCTGAGTTGCACAGGGAGATTACCACCTTGTTAGAGCTGACGGTTTGCTTCACTCATACCTTCTATTTGGCGGATGCTAATCTGGATGTTCACAATGCCCTACAGCTCATCCGCAATGTCATTCTAAAGGTGGTTCCAGTCGCCTACCCTGTGGATCCACATATATAGTGTCAGATGCAATCGATGATGGAATGCTATAATATTACTAGAGGGCCAGAGGATGGTGATGACCCATGGAATATAAACATTCCGGAATTAGAAGGGAGTTGGGATGTCGTAGCATGTGACGCACCAATCGATCCGATCAGTCAACCGTTGAAGCTAAGGAAGGTCAACATTGGGACGGAGGAGAACCCAAAGTTTGCGAATTGGGGACTACTGGGATGAAGAAATGATGGCGAAGGTCACAAACCTGTTGCATGATTTCCAAGATTTTTTCCCTACGAAGTTTTCCGAGATGAAGGGAATATTGGGGAATCTAGGGGAAATGAAGATTTTGTTGAAGCCAGATGTGAAACAGATAAGGCAAAAACTGTATCAACTGAATCCACGACACAAGGAAAAGGTCAAAGTTGAACTTGACCGCATGTTGGAAGCTGGAATCATTGAACCAGTCAAAGAATCGGAATGGATTAGTCCCATGGTGGTGCAAGAAAGGATGGGTGAGGTATGGATTTGTGTTGACCTGAGGAAGTTGAATGATGGGTGTATGCATGATCCTTTTCCGACACCATTCACTGATGATGTGCTAGAAGGAGTGGGCGTTCAAGAGATGTATTTTTCACGGATGGGTTCTCTAGCTATCACCATATCAGGATCGCGAAATAGGATCTCCACAAGACAACATTTGTGACTGAATGGGGTTGTTTCCAGTACAAGGTGATTCCATTTGGGCTTAAGAACGCAACCGCTATTAGAAAAATAGGATTGCAAAGCAATAACAATAAACAGAAATGAAAATATAATCACATAAACACATTACAAGAGAGACACCAATATATCGTGGTTCACCCAAGATTGGCTAAATCCACACTGAAATTACCAGTCCTTATTATTATACCATCCAGCAAAGTGAAGGGATACAACCTGCAGCACAGCCGCTGCACTTCCTCTACATTGTCTCCCAGTCTCTCTTCACGATCTCAGAGATATTTACAATGCATAATACCTAATACATCAACCCTAGCCGTATTACAATGTCTTTATTTTATAAGGAAAATACAATGGGAAAATACCACGGGATACCCAAAACCATGGGCCCGAAAACTGTTGGCGAAAAAACCCAAAAATTTTCCTTGGGGGCGTTGCCCCTAAGCCCCCTTCTCGGGGGATCTACCGTCGAACCCCCGATGGAGGCCTACTGGCCCCCGTGGCCCCAAACCCCTGGGGATCGTGCTGGGATCATAACCAAACCTGGGGTACAAACACGGCTGAATCATCATCTATGAGACTAGAAGATTAGGCTCCACAACCAACACCTGCAATATTCTCCCGAGTTGTTATCGCTGCATTCAGAGATTTTATTCAGAAGTTTTTGCAAGTTTATATGGATGACTAGACAGTTTATGGATTGATCAGCGATCATTCGGAAAATCTGCAACTCATGTTGGAGCACTGTCGGCAGCATCAGATATCACTGAACTTGAAGAAGTGCACCTTCTGTGCACCATTTGGGATGTTGTTGGGTCACATTGTTTGCAGGCAGGGATTGTTGGTTGACCCAGCAAAGATTGCGCTCATTTTGAGCTTAACACCACATACCAATGTCAAGAGGTTGAGAGTGACGCTGGGGCAAACAGGGTACTATCGCAAGTTTATCCGGGGTTATGCAGCAATCATGTCCCGTATGGAAAATTTGTTAAAGAAGGATGCGACATTCTTATGGAGTCCATAATGTCAAGTCAGTTTCGAGACGCTGAAGGCTAAGATGGCTTTGGCACTGATATTGGTATTTCCTGACTGGAGCAAGGAATTCCATGTCCATGTGGATGCATCATCGATTGCGCTGGGAGTAGTGCTCACGCAACCAGGGGAAGGAGATCTGGATCACCCAATTTCTTTTGCAAGTCGCAAGCTATCATCTGTAGAGCGAAATTATACGACTACCGAAAGGGAAGGTCTGGCAATGGTATATGGGCTGCAGAAGTTTCGGCATTACCTATTGGTGGGTCACTTCAAGATGTTCACAAACCATTCTTCTTTGAAATACTTGGTCAATAAGCCTGTGTTGGGGGGGAAGATATGCTGCTGGCTGCTTCTTTTTCAGAAGTTTGAGTTTGAGGTAATTGTGAAGCTAGGTCGCTTGAATGCGGCGCCAAATCATTTGTTGCGAATTGAAACATGGAAGGAACCAACCAACATTGAAGATGGGTTTCCATATGTGCAACTATTTAGAGTCGAGGTGGCCGATGACTACTATGAACAAATAATTCAATTTTTGGCGACAGGAACAGCTCCTGAGGAGTTCAAAACAAGTCAAAAGAAGTAGCTAGTGGTTTAGGCTACAGATTTCGAGTTGATCGCTGGAAAGCTATATAAACTAGGACCGGATGAGATTTTGAGGCGTTGTGTTCTACCTCATGACCAAGGGCATATATTTTCAGAGGCACATGCGGGTGTGGCTGGTGGACACTACGGCGGTCGTGCGACTACCAGGAAGGTGCTTCGCGCGGGGCTTTGGTGGCCCACTTTTCACAATGATGCAATAGCGTATGCGCAATCTTGCGACGTTTGTCAACGGACTAGAAAACCCTTCAGGAGGGATGAGATGCCGCTAATACCTCAAGTGACATTGCAGACATTTGATACACGGGCCACGGATTTCGTGGGACCTATCAACCCACCTGGGAAGCACACTAGTGCACAGTACATAATCACATTGATAGATTATTTGACAAGATGGGGCTGCACCAGTTGTAGATTGCACCACTGCGACATCAGCGCGATTCTTGTTTGACCATATTGTTACTCATTTTGGATGCCCGAAGATATTGATGAGTGATCAGGGGAGTCACTTCATCAATCGCACAGTCAGTGCATTGACATAAGAGCTTCAAATACAACATAAGAAGAGTACACCATATCATCCACAAGCAAATGGAACAATGGAGGCTTTCAACAAAGTGTTGGAGCATGATCTTACAAAGGTTTGTAACGCGAATCGCAATGATTGGGATTTAAAGATTCCAGCAGTCTTGTGGGCAATCACACCACCTGCAAAAGATTGATGGGATAGACACCCTTCAAATTGGTGTATGGGAAAGAGGCGGTTATGCCTATGGAATACATCGTTCTGAGTCTATGCATAGCGGTATTGACAAGAATGAATGATGAAGCAGCATTAGCCGAATGACTGGAGCAGCTGGTACAGCTTGAGGAAGACCGCTTTATCGCAGGTTTTCACCAGCATGTGGAGAAGGATTGGAAAAAACCTTTGCATGATCGCCATATAAAAAATAAATAGTTTCAGCAAGGTGATTTGGTGTTGTTGTATGACAGCAAGTTCATGAAGCATCCAGGGAAGTTACAGATGCATTGGCTTGGTCCATATCGCATTAGTTGCATAACTTCAGGAGGTGTAGTACAACTACAGCAGTTAGATGGAGTGATGCTACCAAAGCTAGTCAATGGTAGCAGGTTGAAGCCCTACAAGATGGGCTCGTAGTAGAGTGATGCCTAACTGCATTGTGGTAAAAAATAAAAAATGTAGGATGCTAGGTAAAATAATGTCTCACCAGTGTATATAGGATGCGCAAGTCGGACGGATTGTATCGCAGTTTGGGAACCTTGCTGCGATAGCCGCAGGGCCACGACACGGTCCAATCAGTAATAAATGTAGACAGTTAAATGTAGTTAATTAACTGACCCAACCAAGGAAACTTAAGGGTCATTGCTTGCGGCGAGCTATATGTGCAAGGGGTGCAAATGAATTGGTCACTTTTCTTGTTGAACCAGTTAACAGAGGATGCAGCAGCTGCCCAAGAAGGAAAGGGGTCATTCCCATACATCTGGATTTTGATTTTGATTGCACTTGTAGCGTGGATGGAGCCTGACAATTACCAATGGATGGAAGTTGATGTCACTATAGACTATAAGGGTGCGCGCTATCAGAATCTATGGTGGGTGCGGGAACCAAAGTGACTAAAGGATTGTGCAGCGTAGTTCTGGCTCTACTGGGAAGCACTGCAGGCGGCAGCTAAGTGTGTTCTGCGGTTGTCCTAGGCATCCATCACTAAATATAAAGGGATTTCCAAGTTCGTGATTGGCCTGCACAACATTCATGTGCAAGCGCGACGTGATACGGGGAAGCAATGGTTGCAGACCCCCTACAAATTATCCGATGAGGAGCTGGATGCGATCATCGACAAATGACCCGTCGAATGGCGAGAAATAGTTATTCATGAAGAAGAATCGACGGGGCTACCGCTAGATGTACAAGGCATGGAACAATAGAATCACCCTGATTCGGATCAAGAGTCATCGCAGACCCCTATGGATGAAGAGCATGAGGTTTAGGAGGGCAGAATGAAGCCATGTTATGAGCAAGGTTTGATCAGTGGTGCAACCCCTGCAATGGAAGCGCAATTGGGACGACTTATAGCGGCCTTAAAAAATGCAACGAATGTGTCAGCTAATGCAATGACGACGCAGGCGGCAACAGTTTTCAATGAGGTAAAATATCGCCTTGATTCCTTAGTTAATATTGTTTCGAAGAAGGCACCGGAGGTAGCACCAGTGCAAGTAGTTGGTGCAATCAGCACTACACCGCGGGTTTAGAATGTGGAAATTCCCCTGACTATGATTGCGACCGATAATGAGGCTCTCTAGGCCTCGTTGTAGCAGTTACAAGGTTTTTTAATCGACATCAATGCATTGTCCTCACAGACGTTGGTGCAGATGCAAGCGGTTACCAGCCAGGAGCTGGCCGACAGGGAACAAGACGTCAACGGTCAACTCTTGCGATCGTAGGAGAAAGAGGCAGTGGCTCGAAAAGAAGTAGATGAGTTAACAGTTAACGACAAAGGCGGTAGCAGCCAAGGAGGTGGTCGATGAATCGGAGGACAAGATAGAGTAGTTGATTGCTGAGAAGGCTCGAGAAATTGAGGAGTTGATGAAGGAGTAGGATCGCTTGTCGGTGAAGAAATCCCACATTTGGGACAGCAGCATGCGGTTGGAGGAGGCATTCTCTGAAGCATTTCAGTATGTACCGAATCCCACCACGCAGTTGGATCTAGTCGAGCAAGCACAGCGGCTTGGGGCTATCATTTCTCAGTTATAGCGTGAAAATGCCGGCTTAACAAGTCTAATACAACCAGGCACACTGCAGGAGCAAGTAGTTGAAAGCAAACGCACCATCGAGGAATTGGCGACCCAGCTAGGAGAGCTGTAGCAAGCAACGACAAAAATTACTACAGAGACTGCATAGTTTTGGGGCAACGTAGTTTAGGACGAGCAATTAGAACAGCTGACCAAGCTGCGGCAGGAGGCGGAAGGGAAGCTGGCCACACTGAAGGCATCAATGAGAACACTGCCAACGGTTGTTCAGGTCACCAAATCCGTAGAACTGAAGGAGTTACAACAACGTGTTGCAAAGGCACAGGAGCATCATCAAAAGTGCACTACACAGTTGGATGAGTTCCAGGAGATTGGCACACAATTTTCCCTCAAGGTTGTTTCTGCGCTATAGGTGGTACAAGAAGGGAAGCGAAAGGTTGCTGAGAAGTTGATTGAGCACCCGTTAGCGCAGGACTTGACAGAGAGTCAGGAGATTGTTATGGTGGCTAAGGAGAAAGTCTGGGAGATCGATCAACAGTACGAGGACTTCAGGATGAATATCAACGAGTACACCATGTCCAGCTGACATGGCTCGATGGCGAGCCACAAGATTGTGTTGGGGGCCTGTTGGTAGGTGGTTTGGATGAGTCAACTGCGTAGCATCGCGGATGCTGCAAAGGGTCAAAGATGGCACGCAAGAAGGAAAATAGTGCGCAAGTCAATAAGTTTATGTATTTTTGGGTCATTTGGACTGCATTATGTGGGTTTTGGGTCATTTGGACCACATTATGTGGGTTTTGGGTCATTTGGACCGCATTATGTGGGTTTTTGGGTCGTCCTTTTGTAAATTTTGTTAAGTAGTTAGGAAGTTGCCTAAGTGGACCGCAAATGTAAAGGCACAAGACTATAAATAGACATACCATTGTAAGTGTTGAGATATCCAGGAATTGATCAATCGAAGAGACATTTGAGCTCAGATGATTTTGCTTGTTGTTTGTTAATCTAGGTATGCGACGGAAGAACTATATTGCTGTATCTTTGGGTTGTTGTGAAGGTTAATATGATATGATTTTGAGCAGAATTACTGTGTCTCTTTCTGTTTTCTTGCTATGAATGTGATGTGCGACTTGAATACATGAATGATGCAATGTTTCCTTGTTCCAAATGATGTTTTACTGCTAGATCTGTTTCACATTAATGGTTTGTTTGACAATAAGATCTGTTGAATGATGATGTGATTCTTTCTAAATGCATAAGTCAAAATGTTAGATCTATTTGTGAATACTACGATAAGTTGATAAGTGGATGCAAAAAGGTCCTTCTTCATTCGGCGGAAACATGGTTCTGTTAGATCTCCCTTGAAATTCTATCGTGATACTTCATCTTCTCCGCAGGTATTGATGGACAGGGTAAAACCTATCTGGGTTGGTGCTCAGGGAGATCGCGCTGGGTTGGATGTCGACAGAGTGAGGAACCCCTGTCGACTAGGTTTGTGTCGACACAATTAACAATTAATAAGTTTAGCATAGCTCTATGAGCATCAAAATATTTAATCATTAAACTATTTCATAGCATACCATCCAATTGTTATTATGACCACAAGTTAGTTACATGGATAATTTTAGGGGCTAAATTTAACCCATGGGATAAATTAATGGGGTTAGAGAAATTTAGTCGTCTATTTTCTTATATAGAAAGGGTTTTGTAAGCTGAAATATATTCTCCCAATATTTATTAGAAAAAAAAATAAATCTAAAACAAATAGCCTCCCATATATTAATGAGGAAAATGAAAAAAAAAATCCCTCTAATCTATCTTTCGCCCTTGATTTCTAGATAAATTATAGTGAAATCATTCCTTCGTCCCTGATTTTCAGTAATGGAGGCTCCCATGGTTTATTTATCCCTCCGTTTCCTTGTAATTTAGGAATATGGTTGCATTCGCCTAGATTTTTAGTCAATTTCATGTTGATACGTTCTTTGAGCCCTCAATTTCCAGTATTGGAGTGCAAATCAAGGGCAATTTTTTCCTATATAAATGTTGCAGTTATTAATGGTTCACCCACATCGGATTGCACTTGTAGAATAAAGTTTCTATTTTATGTGAGTAAACTTTTCATTCCCAGTTTTCTCGAGAATTTTATCTTCGCACAACATCTCCATTGTCAAAAGCTCGGGTCTTGAAGGGCCACGTCGCACATGCAATTTACTAGAGAATACATACTTGCATCATTCTTTTTATCCAATAATTAACGCAATATTATTGTCATCATGCTTTTTATGCTTTTTATCCAATAACACATATTTCATTAAATTTGGAATTATACAAGGGATCTAGAATTTAGAACTTCAACAAGATTGAGTTTTCAAAAAATGAAAAACCAAAAAATTACTTAATTCACTCATTTCAATCTTTATATTCACCATTTTTTTATAATATTATCAATATAAGCTATATAAAATCAAATTTATATAAAGTTGAAGCATTTCTTCCTAATATTAAACTTAGATTCCTTACATTATTTTATTATTATAATTTTTTAATTTGTATTAGTATTTGAGTTGATCAAGGTTTACCTCATCTCATGAACAATAGATGTTGCAAGAAATTTCTTACCTATTAATTTATTTAATGGCATTATTTGTATGTTGAAATTATTAACCATTTTATTTATAATTTGATAAAGCATATATTGTGCATGTGTTGAATTACCATATTAGTAAGAGATTGTCTCCATTTTAGAGTGACCTACAAAGTTATTTAATGATATAGCAGTCAATGTGTTTGTTACTATAACAAATTTATGTATTGGCATAGTAACTTATTAATTCCCAATCTTGATAATGGGTGGCTAGAACATGGGGATTTTTTCTCAACTTCAAGAAACAACAAGAACTGGAAATGCCTAGGAATTGGCTGAAACCTCTAATACCATGAAAAATTATTAGCTCATATAGTCACTGTAATATTGAACCTGTGGATGAGGACACTACCCCTAATCGTATTTAGAATATTGACTAGAAAAACAATTAGTAACATATACACAAGCAACAACATGGAAAACTAGGTCATACTTTATTTTATTTTCTTCCCTTTATATGTATTGTCGAGTACGGATCTAGAATTTAGAACTTCAACAAGATTGAGTTTTCAAAAAATGAAAAACCTAAAAATTACTTAATTCACTCATTTCAATCTATATATTCACCATTTTTTTTACAATATTATCATTATAAGCTATATAAAATCAAATTTATATTAAGTTGAAGCATATCTTCATATGCTTAAACTTAGATTCTTTACATTATTTTATTATTATAATTTGTAATTTGTATTAATATTTCTTACCTATTAATTTATCTAATGGCATTATTTGTATGTTGAAAGTATTAACCATTTTATTTATAATTTGATAAAGCATATATTGTGCATGTTTTGAATTACCATATTAGTAAGAGATTGTTGCCATTTTAAAGTGACCTAGAAATCTATTTAATGACATAACAGTCAATGTGTTTGTTACTATAACAAATTTATGTATTGGCATAATAACTTAGTAATTCTCAATCTTGATAATGGGTGGCTAGAACATGGGGGGTTTTGCTCAACTTCAAGAGACAACGAGAACTGGAAATGTCTAGGAATTAGGTGAAACCTCTAATACCATGAAGACGTATTAGCTCCTATAGTCATTGTAATATTGTACTTGTGGATGATGACACTACCCCTAATAATCTTTAGAATATTGACTAGAAAAATAATCAATAACATATCTACGAGCAACAACATGGAAAATTAGGTCATACTCTATTTTATTTTCTTTCCTTTATATGTATTGTCTATTGTATGCCTTAGGACATTTTTGTCAAGTATATAGCACAATAGGTACTTAGGCACTTCACTTTGTCCCTTCATTTTATGGGATTATTATGAGCCCACAAGTTTCTACATGTTTTGGACATTGTTAACTATCAATTATTACTTTGGATTATGTTGATTGGTTAAGCCTAGATTCTTTTTTATAATATAAATATAATCATCTAACATTTAAAGAAGTATTCATTATTCAATACTATATATTATGATATGTGGTTGACACTATTTTAGAGCCAACAAGAGAAAATATTGTATTGGATAAAATCTAAGTATACCAATTAAGGTCAAAAAAAATTATTAATTAGAATATAAATTTTATAGTACAATTGGTTTTTTTTCAAATACATGAAGAAAGAGGGAAAACCCATTCTAATTATTGCAAGTGTCCAGTATTTATTTTTGAAATGTTTGAACATATTACATTGAAAAAACATTAACTAGCTACTCCCATAGTAAAGTTTTTATAGACAAAGTCTATAATATGTTGTATGTCCAGTATTTATTTTTGAAATGTTTGAACATATTACATTAAAAAACATTAATTAGCTATTCCCATAATAAAGTTTTTATAGACAGTCTATAATATGTTGCTTGTAAGTGCTTTACTGGACTCCATTAACCAAGTTTGATGGATCGAGAAGTGTGGTACATTTGAAATCAATGAATTAGAATAGAAACATTGAAGTACATTTTTGTTTCTTACAAATACAAAAGTGAAAACCCACTAAACTTATTAAAAGTGCATTTAACAATCAATTTTTTTTATAAGTATCTGTGTGTCATTTAACAATCAAAATCAAATTATTATGAATTTTTATTGGTAGTGCATTTAACAATCAAAATATTTTATAAGTATTTGTGTGTCATTTAACAATCAAAATATTTTATAAGTATTTGTGTGTCATTTAACAATCAAAATAAAATTATTATGAACTTTTATTGGTAATTTTTATTGGAAACATTTTACAGATGTCAAAAGAAAATATTTTATAAGTCTAGGCGTGTTTTTTAATGATCAAAATAAATAATTTTGTTATGAATTGGAATAGAAACAAAGTAGTACAGTTTAATTTATTTTATTATAATATATATTCATGAAGTGTTTGAATGTATTATATTGAAAAGAATACGAATTAGCTAGCCCAACATTATCGTTTTAATAGATCGTATCTAGAAGATTATGCTTTTAAATGTATTATTGAACTTGATTATCCAAGTTTGATGGAGTGAGAAGTTATGTCGATCTAGACAAAGCATTGGAATTTGTAATTTCCATGTTAGAAATTGTTTGGTGTTTGAACGTATTACATTGAAAACAATGCTAATTAACTCCAATATAGTTTTAATAGGCCAAAACTAGAAGATATTGATTTTAAGTGCATTATTGGACTTGATTATCCAAGTTATGGGAGAAGTTATGTTAATATAAACAAATCATTGAAAGTTTAATATTTCATGGTGTCATGTAATTTGCATGAAGTATCGTCACATGAATACATTGCAATTTAAACAAAATTTTCATATTTGTACCAAATAATATAAAACTCCTCAAATAAATTTGAAGAGAATATTCAATATACAAGAAAAATTGAAAAATGTTTCTTCATGTATTAATTGGTCCTCCAAAGAACAAAATTACATCCATGAATCATCTCCACCTAATCTCATGTTATTCGTTCAAGTAGGTCAAGGATAGCTTGTACACCATGTTTATTTATCTTGGCCTTCTTGCAATGTTCTTTCTTAGCCATCCATGCCCAAACTATGGTATCAATTGGAATAGATCCAAGCTCTATGTCATCAGGATTTGGTACCCAATATTCTTCTAATACTTTTCCATTGTATTTCCCTGAACCGGGCTTCCACCAATCAACTTTAACATGAAGAGTATCACTTTCATCGTCTTGAAATATATTTGAGGTGGCTTTTGCCATCCAAATCAGCTCCCCTTCATCCTCGTTTCCTGATCTAACTAGCAACATCTTTCCTTTCTCAACATCATTAATAGGGTTGAATGTTGTCTTTGGCTTATTGCACTTGGGTCCAACATACACGGGTTCACCCGTCATAGTATCAAAATCCCCATCCATAATATTTGAGATTGCATGAAGCGCATTACAACCAACATCTGGAGTTTGCCTTGTCTTGGGCCAGAAATCCTCAGAAGATGAATCACTTGCATCCACTATTGTATGATCATTGTAATCTTCATATAAAGTATCAAGAACTCTTTCCCAATACTCTACCTTATTTTTCCATTCTGGTGTAACAATTGGCAAATCCTCACCACCCATTGTGTCTTTCCACATTTTTATGTATGATATTATTCCTTCTTTTAGTTCTTTTAAATAGATTTCATTCTCTTTGGGATGTAAGAAAGATGGCTTCCCTATGGGCAGTTTAGATCGACCTTCATCGTCTGTATTCCATAACTCAACTGGTTCTGACCACTCAACATCTCTTATGGATTCTTTATACCTTAATACCGGAACATCATTGAGTACAAGAAATTGGAAGTACTGAACATTAAGATGTCCAACTAGTGCATTTTTTCCTTCCTTGATGTATCCATTAAGGAAGCTTTTGAAGTCATACACCTTATCAATCAATTTAGGTGGAAACACTCTTTTTTCTTCAATTTTGCGATATGTATCCATCATCTCAGGTAGAGAATATATATCTTTACTTTTCAAGCTGGAAGACATTCTCCCATAGGTCCCGTCTATGTCTTCATGGGTGTGTCCCACGAGCAAGAACCCAACCTAAATAGTGATGAAGACACCAAGTGCAGTGAGAAGTGATAGAAACATGAAAAGATAACGATTTTTATTATCACTTGCTGCATTATCCAATTGTAACAATAAATGTGGAGGAAGAGGTTTAAAATCGATATCTTGATTTTCTAATCTTCCATGAGATAAAAATTCATCCTTGTACACTCTACATTTTGAGTAAATAGAGGTGTCAAGTAATGCATTTGAAAGTGGGTTTCTTGAACTTCCACTCTCATAAAGAAGATCACCATACATATCAAGATGTGGGTCTTCAAGGTCCCTTAAGCACTTAGCAAGTGATGTAATGGTAAATTGTGATCCCATATGTACAAATGGTAGGGAGAAATGACCAAAACCTCATGTCTTATGCCCATGTGTTAGCATACCTGTCAATGAAAAACCCAAGTTTATTCCTACAATAGATTTTGATTTGATGCGTAGCCTTGGAATTGAAGTCTTTGTTTTATCCATTTTATCATGGATAATACTCAAATACTCCTTTGGAAACCTCTCTGACATGATTCTGTGGGCATAGTAGCAATGTCTTCCGCACATAACGATCTTGTTATGTTTGTTCAATCTAGCGTGTGCCGTTTCTTCCAACTCTTTTGTAGTTGCTGACTTCATTTGTGCTTTCAACACAATACATTCACCACATTTACTGAAGTTGGTGTTCTTTGAGAATGCCACGTCTCGAAAATGAGTGTTCCAAATCTTGCTCATTGTTGGTTGTGATATTAATGGACAATTGAGCTTTTCCAAACCCACATTGATCTCTTTTAACAAAGAGTTTTGTGTGTAAGTCGAAGGCAACAATCTTAGAGGAGAAGAAGTTCCATCTGCTTCGACTTGACGTGTTTGGTTTGGCGAAAAATCTGAATTGTCCATTACAATTTTATGCAGTATTTCTTTGGCTTCCATAGTATGTGCACGTGCTTTACATGTATTGGTGTTACCATGAATGGATTCCATATGTCCTTGTTCAAAATTATGTTGGTAGCTATAGAAGGTGCTTTGAGGAATCTTATGTATATTGTACCATGCTTTCTTACAAATAACATTACCATCAAATCTCATGTCCTTTACTTTTCTAATAATAGGAGGTAGGCCATGGCCATGGCTCTTTGACATGATAGTGTTTGAAACAAGTGAATTCAATACAAATTCCCTGATACCATTTTTGTCTTTGCATTCCATATCCCTTCTAGCATTTGCAATGGCATTCCTATCCACATGTTGAAGACAATCTTGTTTACAACATTCATCTGCAGCCAAAAGTCGGACTTCTTTCTCTTTATCTATCTTGGTTTGACGTTTTGCAACTTTTTCTCTTGTCATAGCTCGTTTAATCTTTTTATATGGCCTTGATGCATTAAGAACATTGACATCTTGATCTTTTTTATTATAAAGATCCCCATCCCATTGGTATAAAGGACTTGTATCCTCTATAACATCCCATATCAGCATTTCCATGGGTGGCTCTTTGTACTTTGTCTTGACCCTTAACATCTCACCTATGTTGTCTACCAATTTATGTATTGGCCATCTAACCAATCCATGTATAGACTTATCCCCAATCTTGCATCTTTCACAATACCCATGTATCTCTTCCACAAAAACACCAAAGTTATCTTCACCTAGTGTTTCACCCACAACCATGTCCTCCTCATGGACATTAACTATCATTCCTTTGGCAATGCACATAATTGTTCCTATGCATCCATGTGTAAGAGAAACCCTTGTACATGTGAATGCAGCCCTATCTTGTGGAATATTTATGGGTTTATCTTCACAATGAGGTTTCAAATCTATTTCTGGCCAAATCTCATAAGATTCTATTGCACCCCCTAGTGTTTCCTCAAATCCAGTTGGATGTGGTAAAGAAGCATCATTTTTTAACACCTTCTCAATTCTAACCACTATGCATCCTTTCTTTACAATCTTTCCATGAACCTTATTCCCAAGCTTTGTATTGAATATGGAGCCCTCACCCACCTTCACTCCATGTTGTAAAAGATCTACTTTGTCTCCAATAGAAAATGTTGAACAAACATTTGCACCTATACACCAAACATAACAAACTTAGTATTTTCTCAAAAAAACATTCAATAAACTATGAATAATTCTTAACACATGCTTTGGTATTTGATTTACCTATGGTGTGCCTCAAATCTGTATTCCTCCATGGATGTGTGTCCCCTTCATCAACATATTCCACAATCAAATGTGGTTGAGTGACATCAATTATCAAAACCATAACATAACCTGCAACAACCCTTCCTCCACCATAATAAGTTCCAACTTCTGTAGATTCAACCTTTCCTAGCCCAATAACTTGACCATTAACCAGGAGGTCAACATAGTCCCCTTTTGTGAAAATTATACTTTCCATTGTCACTCCTACAAATTCTGTAACACACAATTGAATTATAATTTGTAGTTAAGGTTAAACCATGTAAAGTGTGCTCTTATATTTTAGGCAAAACACAATCTACAAAAAAATAATGTACTTGTAATAGCTAAAAAGGATATGGCATCATTTTGTTGTGCAAATTAAACATTGTTCCCCACCATTTAGTCCCCACCGCCAAAAGGGACTTTACATATAAATTATGATGGAGCTACAAAGCGTAATCAAAACAAGATTGGTTATCAATGTATATAATCTTAATACAAACACAAAACTATTCTTAGAAAAACTTGTAAAAATGTCTAAAAATTTTCCATACTTTATAACTTGTAATAGTATTGAAGGTAGTTATTAAGTAGGTTGGAATCCAGCCATGATCGATCATGCAAGTTTGTATAATCATGGAACTTGTAATAGTATTGAAGGTAGTTATTAAGTAGGTTGGAATCCAACCATGATTGATCATGCAAGTTTGTATAATCATGGCTCACTGAGATTTATTTTTTGTATCAATTGTTCAAAGTAAATTCAAATATCCTTGATTGGAGTCATCCCTATTTTAAGTACTCCCGAAAATAGTTATTTGGTGTCATCTAAACCTATATTGTAGATTAGTGAAGAATAACATCTATATGGAACTAGAGTAATACAAAATCCCAAGCAATGCTACTTGATGCCACTATTAGTATACTAATACATAGTAGAATTTTTTTGAATTATAAGTGACTCCTAGCTTAGCGACTACTAATACATAGCGACTACTAGCTTTCCTTCTAGCATAAGCATTTCCTTCTAGCATAAGCACACATGCTTATGCTAGAAGAAAAGATAGCACTCATTAGCTTTCCAGAAGAAAAACCCTGGGCATGGTGATTGGTGGTTGCTAGGTTATACCTTGGTATTGTGCCATGTACTCTATTTTGAAATAAGTACATGGCACAAAATCAAGGAAAGCTAGTGACTCCTAGCTTTTGTTTTAGCCTAAGCATTTCCTTATAGCATAAGCACACATATTTATGCTAGAATGAAAGCTAGTAGTCGCTAGCTTTCTAATAGATAAACCCTGGGCATGGTGATTGGTGGTTGCTAGCTTATACCTTGAGCTTATGCCATGTGCTCTATTTTGAAAGAAACACATGGCACCAGGGATCAAATTTGAAGGGTGGGGTCCCATTTCACTTTGAAGGGCTATGAGATATTGAACCCTTCAATGCTGCCATGTCAAAATAAGTTATTATTTTTATTTGAAAATGTAATATTACATCAAAATTTTAATGTTTACTGACGTAGTAAAGTCAAGAGGTTTTATTTTGCAGTGGATATAGCAGCACTGAACATTATATATGTCATATAACACAACCATATTTCTCCCCGATCTAGCGGCTAGTCTCTAGGTCACTATGCCACCTTTTCCATCTTAGCAGTTTCCCAAATTGAGCAAAGAGAACTTGTAATGCCTCTCAAGGGCATTAAAAATTTTAAACTAATTAAGTATCTATTTTATTTATTTAGTTTTGAAATGTATAAGAGTGTCAATACAAGCTCAATATACATCATGTAACCATAACAGCATATGAACAACACATAAGCATTTTACAATAGCATCTAACAAATTTACAACATTCTATAAACAATTTGAAATCACAAGAAAAGTACCTCGATATAAGGATGTGACGAAGTCCAAACTGAAGCAAGCTTCCTTCTTCATCTCGAGTTGCTTCTATCTTCATTTCCCAAAGTGGAACCACGGTTTACCTCCCAGCCAACTAGGGGCCTAGCCGGCTCCCTAGCCCCAGGAAGCCATCTAAATGGTCCCATCCAAATGGCTCCTAGCCCTTCGTGCCCGAAACCCACAGAGAACAGAACAGTGATGCACTAGTATGCTATGTATCAAATCTTCCAAGAATTCTCAAACTCTTCCAACTCTTCAAAACTTCTCATACCCCAAAATACCCAAAATTCTCCATCCTAGAATACTCTCACCAAAACAATCTTCAAGAGAAAAGAACCTCCCTCCTTCCACTCTCAAGTCTCATATTTATATCAAAAATCCTCATCATCCTCCTCATCCATCAATAAATTCCCATAAATAATAATCATCAATCAATAAATTTATTTTCTCCAAAAAATAGAAATTTGATTTAAATAATTAAAATATTAATAAAGATGGATGCAAAGTCTCACTTGTCATGCTTCCATCTTAATGCAACTATGACAACCATTTTCTAAAAATTTGTGCAAATCCTATCTATCCATTTATTTATATTATCCTTTCATTCATAAGTCAAATAAGATATTTTCATATACTATATTATACTATGACATATTTTATATTATATGCATATAATTATATATGTTATTTAATAATCCAATTAATTTATATAAATCTAAATCATATTAAACAAGTCAACAAACTCATACTTTCAACACACAAGTAATGCTTTCATCAATTCGTCAACCAAGTTACTAATAGATAATATAATCATATTAATTTATTCATTGATCGACCAATCATAGTAATGTAATCACGAATTGACATATGCATGGCCAGTGCACACGTCTTAAGCGTGCGTACTAATAATCACATTTAATGCTCCTAATAAATCATTATTACATCCTCACAAACAACATATAGAAGAACAATTAAACACTGCATCATTCGTCATTCATAATCATTCATATAGAAACAATAAGACAAAATTAGATAAACATAATGGTGAAATAAAACATATAATCATGATGGTTAATAACAATCAAGAACACCATCCAATCCATCATTGGTACCATCCATCACATCAGTAATCCAGCCCCCAAATCACCACTACTTCCATCTCCTGACCTCACCATCCCGTCCTCTGCTGCAATATACTATGGCGTCGACTGCACGACATAACCATATATAGAACCCGTAAGCGGAAGTGTCGATCGACTACATCGACCAAGCTTCCCCAGCAGGAATCCGCTAGTCGTCATCACACGTCTAGGGGAGTGCGCTACACAAACCTCCCACGACTCCAGGTTTTGGGGGATAAACGGTGGGAAATTCCTCCACCCCCCCTAATAGTACTAGGGTCAACACCCTACATCAACCATACTGTGCCATCACTGTTCTAAGGGGTCCCGTCATTGAAAAACCACTTTGGGAAGGTCACAATTCCTGTCAAAACTCACACTCACCCATAAGTCATACAAATATTGGAATTCACAATTAAATAGCATGAAATTTGATATAACATCATTATACTCATGATGTTTAATACATCTCGTGCCCCTTGGCAATATAGGAATCCACCTATCTCATAGCCAATTAACATGTGGTATAGTTCATCATTAACAAGAAACATATATATAGCCATACCCAACTCTTTCAAGTGCCAATCCATATCACTAATACGACATTTACAAATAATCATGTAAGTTATTTTTGCAAACAACTAAATTAGCATTCTACATATGGATATTCTATATTCAATTTTGCATGTTCAAATGAAATAACATATTCATTGTCATTAATAAATTAAAACAATATTTCGAATTACCATACATGCCTCAAGGGAGTCCACATGTCCACATAACAATCATCTTGATCAATCTATCTTAGTAAAACAGATAATAAGCAAATGCATTGCTAAGCTAATTCACATTAGAGTTTTTAATTAAAGACTATCAAAATATGGGGCATTACAGAACTATTCGACTATAGGCAACTTTTGTTCTCAATATCTAATTATGGACCTTGTATGCTTCTTCTTTATAGCCCCGTGATAGCCCCCCCCAAGATCTCGTTATACATCCTAAATCTATGGTATGATGGAGTAGAGGATGGGTTGTGAAGCATAAGTAAAATGTAGGTTGACCAAGTAGAGAGGGGATGCATAGATGGTTGAAGTTCTTGTTATATGGTTTAAGTTCATGTTTTTTCCAGACCAACCGATAAGGGCAACAAAATCAAATGGTAAAGTAGCACTGTCATTCTAAAAATCAAGATTACAAAAACTTTTTTGTCCCAATTCATACAGTCGAACGCGGATTGTAAGTGTAGTAGCATCGGTGGTCTTCATATTAATAAATACCAAGAATCTTAAACTGTGTACTAGAGGAAGGTGTTAATTCGATGACTAAGCAATTGGGGAAAATAGCTCATGTAATACAGTTTTAGATACAAAGTATGGATTCTTGATCTGACTCATTAACTAGATGCATGGAGGTTGGCAGAGTGGGAACTTCCCCAAATCCTCGGGTTTTTTGGAAAAGTTGGGGGGCGCATTGCGCACACCTATTTCCCGTAGGGATGCAACCATGTCCAGTGGCAGCTGAACGGGGAAGCAATCGGTTTCAGAGTGAAAACAATGGTCTTCCTTGTCCCCTCCATTTCACAAAAGTTAAAGGGTAGCTAAATTCTCAAGAGCTTCGATCGGGCAACAATGGAAAATAGGGAAAGGCAAGGAGCACATGGAATCATATATATGCGTATACATAGGACATATGAAGAAATAAGCAATTGTTGTTGTTGCTACAATTGGGAATTGATAAATGTCGTTCTAAATAGCCTCTGACGGAGATTTGTGACAAACCCACTCTCGGGTCCAGGCTTCAAATTTGAAGCCTTCAAGGCCCATTTGAAGTAACAAAATTTCATTCAAATAATAATATTGTGTTTGAACTTTGAAGTTACAGAATTTTAATCAAATAACAAAATTTTAAAATAATTGATGGGATCATGAATGGATAAAATGATGTACATACCTTTAAATTCATAGGATGTCAGCAATCTAGTCATCCTTGAAGTTGAGCTCCTCAAAGAAAACGAATTTCTTTAAATATGTTTATGGCAGGCTGGCATTGCCAGCTTCACTCCGCAAACTCTCCTGGAGGACTGGAGGAGATAGGGTAGGTGGAACTTGGAAGTAGATCAACCACAATGGAGTATGGGTATAAGAAAAAGATTGTTTGTATTCCTGTAATATTATATAATGATGGTCGGAGCCATGGAAGCATGGAGTTTGAGCATTGACTTGATACAACAAAGAAAACATAAGGTGGGACTCGGGAGCTGCAGGATTGACTTGATACAACAAAGAAAAAACAAGGTGTGAGGATGGGAGCCGTAGACAGTAGGATTAAATTGATACATCAAAGAAAACACAAGGCTATAGGTAGGGGCCACGGGTGAGAGCAACAACCTGCAACATTACAAGAAGTTTCTGGATTGTGGATTTTGTCTAAAATGCCAAATTCGGGGCACATTAACATAATATATTATACATTGAATACTCAATTAACTCACGAAGTCAGCATTCACGAATTGGTATGTGATAACTGGTAACGTGGTAATTCCGTTGCCAACAACATGTATGAGCCACCAACCAGGTTTAATAAATTTGTTGATGCCCTTAAATGTGTTAAACACGTAAGCGCTTGCTACAAACACGAGAACTTGGAAGCGTTCAAGCCATGGACTGCTCAGTGTAATCCCGTCCACGTAAGTTGGTCAATGATATTATTAGAGGCCCAATGGTCCATGATCCATGGATGATCAAACACGTGGATATTGGAGAGTAACCGGGTCCCACTCCCAAGTCACCTAGCTAGTAGCCGCATTCCCAATTTCCCACTGAAAACTGTTGATGGGTGAAATTTGAAGCTACCCTTTTGTTGCAATTTTAAACAGTAGCGGTTAATTTAATTATTGAAGGGCTTACCATGAAATTAATTTTTTTTTGCATGGTAAAATTTGAAGTGGCCTTCTATGACGTGTAAAATGGCTTCTGAAGGGCCCTGAAGGCTTCAAATTTGAAGCTTGCATGGCACAAGATCAAAAAAAGCTAGCAACTGCTAGCTTTCTTTCTAACATAAGCATTTCCTTCTAGCATAAGCACACATGCTTATGCTAGAAGGAAAGTTATCAATCGCTAGCTTTCCAATAGAAAAACCCTAGCCATGGTGATTGGTGGTTGCTAACTTATACCGTAATCTTGTGCCATGTCCTCTATTTTGAAATAAGCACATGGCACAAGATCAAGGAAAGATAGCGACTGGTCGCTTTCCTTCTAACATAAGCATTTCCTTCTAGCATAAGCACACATGCTTATGCTAGAAGGAAAGCTAGTAGTCGCTAGCTTTCCAATAGAAAAACCTTGGGCATGGTGATTGTTGGTTGCTAGCTTATACCTAGAGCTTGTGTCATGTACTCTATTTTGAAATCAGCACGTGGCACAGGATCAAGGAAAGCTAGCGACTGCTATCTTTCCTTCTAGAATAAGCATTTCCTTCTAGCATAAGCACACATGCTTATGTTATTGGAAAGCTAGAAATCACTAGCTTTCCAATAAAAAAACCCTGGGCATGGTGATTGGTGGTTGATAGGTTATACGTTGATCTTGTGCCATGTGCTCTATTTTGAAAGAAGAACACGGAACAAGATCAAGGAAAGCTAACATAAGCATTTCCTTCTGGCATAACCACACATTCTTATGCTAGAAGGAAAATTATCAATCGCTAGCTTTCCAATAGAAAAACCCTCGCCATGGTGATTGGTGGTTTCTAGCTTATACCTTGAGCTTGTGCCATGTGCTCTATTTTGAAAGAAGCACATGGCACAAGATAAAGGGAAGCTAGCGACTGCTAGCTTTCTTTCTAGCATAAGCATTTCCTTCTAGCATAAGCATAAGCACACATGTGCTTATGCTAGAAGGAAAGATAAAAATTGCTATCTTTCTAATAGAAAAACTCTAGCCATGAAGGAAAGCTAGCAGTCGTTAGCTTTCCAATTGATAACACTGTCCATGGTGATTGGTGGTTGCTAGCTTATACCTTCAACTTGCGCCATGTGCTCTATTTTGAAATAAACACATGGCACAAGATCAAGGAAAGTTAGCGACTGCTAGCTTTCCTCCTAGCATAAGCATTTCCTTCTAGGATAATAACACATACTTATGCTAGAAGGAAAGCTAGCAGTCGCTAGATTTTCAATAGAAAAATCCTGTCCATGGTGATTGGTGGTTGCTAGATTATACTTTGAGCTTGTGTCATGTGCTCTATTTTGAAATAAGAACATGGCAACGGATCAAAGAAAGTTGGCGGCTGCTAGCTTTCCTTGTAGCATAAGAATTTCCTTCTATCATAAACACACATGCTTATGCAAGAAGGAAAGCTAACAGTCGCGAAAGCTAACAGTCGCTAGCTTTCCAATACAAAAACCCTGTCCATGGTGATTGGTGGTTGTTAGCTTATACCTTGAGCTTGTGCCATGTACTCTATTTTTAACGAATGCTACCTTTCCTTCTAGCAAATGCATTTCCTTTTAGCATGACACACATGCTTATGTTAGAAAGAAAGCTAGCAGTCGCTAGCTTTCCAATAGAAAAACCCGGGGCATGGTGATTGGTGGTTGCTAGCTTATACTTTGAACTTGTATCATGTACTCTATTTTCAAATAAGCACATGGCACAAGATCAAGGAAAGCTAGCGACTGCTAGCTTTCCTTCTAGCATAAGCATTTCCTTCAAGGATAATAACACATACTTATGCTAGAAAGAAAGCTAGCAGTCGCTAGCTTTCCAATAGAAAAATCTTGTCCATGGTGATTGGTGGTTGCTAGCTTATACCTTGAGCTTGTGCCATGTGCTCTATTTTGAAATAAACACATGACAAAAGATCAAGGAAAGACAGTGACTGCTAGCTTTACTTGTAGCATAAGAATTTTTCTTCTAGCGACTGCACACATGCTTATGCTACAAGGAAAGCTAGCAGTCGCTAGCTTTCCAATAGAAAAATAATAAGAATCTCTTTAAGTTCACATTTCCTAAAGATTCATAATAGCCTATCCCATAGAGACCATCATTTAACTTATTAGATGAATAACTTTTGGACATGTCAACATGAGAGAATAAGTGTTTATAAATGACAAGCTTTAAAAACTCAGCGTCTTCTTCCACATTCACCTCATAATAAAACTTCCCATTACATAGAATAAGCACACATGCTTATGTTATTGGAAAGCTAGCAATCGCTAGCTTTCCAATAAAAAAACCCTAGGCATGGTGATTGGTGGTTGATAGGTTATACGTTGATCTTGTGCCATGTGCTCTATTTTGAAAGAAGAACACGGAACAAGATCAAAAAAAGCTAGCATAAGCATTTCCTTCTGGCATAACCACACATTCTTATGCTAGAAAGAAAGTTATCAGTCGCTAGCTTTCCAACAGAAAAACCCTAGCCATGGTGATTGGTGGTTGCTAGCTTATACATTGAGCTTGTGCCATGTGCTCTATTTTGAAAGAAGCACATGGCACAAGATAAAGGAAAGCTAGCGACTGCTAGCTTTCTTTCTAGCATAAGAATTTCCTTCTAGCATAAGCACACTATAAGGAAAGATAACAATTGCTAGCTTTCTAATAGAAAAACTCTAGCCATGAAGGAAATCTAGCAGTCGTTAGCTTTCCAATTGATAACATTGTCCGTGGTGATTGGTGGTTGCTAGCTTATACCTTCAGCTTGCGCCATGTGCTCTATTTTGAAATAAACACATGGCACAAGATCAAGGAAAGCTAGCGACTGCTAGCTTTCCTCCTAGCATAAGCATTTCCTTCTAGGATAATAACACATACTTATGCTAGAAGGAAAGCTAGCAGTCGCTAGCTTTCCAATAGAAAAATCCTGTCCATGGTGATTGGTGGTTGCTAGATTATACTTTGAGCTTGTGCCATGTGCTCTATTTTGAAATAAGAACATGGAAATAGATCAAAGAAAGCTAGCGACTGCTAGCTTTCCTTGTAGCATAAGAATTTTCTTCTATCATAAACACACATGCTTATGCAAGAAGGAAAGCTAACAGTCGCTAGCTTTCCAATACAAAAACCCTGTCCATGGTGATTGGTGGTTGTTAGCTTATACCTTGAGCTTGTGCCATGTACTCTATTTTTACTAAATGCTACCTTTCCTTCTAGCAAATGCATTTCCTTTTAGCATGACACACATGCTTATGTTAGAAGGAAAGCTAGCAGTCGCTAGCTTTCCAATAGAAAAACCCTGGGCTTGGTGATTGGTGGTTGCTAGCTTATACTTTGAACTTGTATTATGTACTCTATTTTCAAATAAGCACATGGCACAAGATCAAGGAAAGCTAGCGACTGCTAGCTTTCCTTCTAGCATAAGCATTTCCTTCTAGGATAATAACACATACTTATGCTAGAAAGAAAGCTAGCAGTCGCTAGCTTTCCAATAGAAAAATCTTGTCCATGGTGATTGGTGGTTGCTAGCTTATACCTTGAGCTTGTGCCATGTGCTCTATTTTGAAATAAACGCATGACAAAAGATCAAGGAAAGCCAGTGACTGCTAGCTTTACTTGTAGCATAAGAATTTTTCTTCTAGCGACTGCACACATGCTTATGCTACAAGGAAAGCTAGTAGTCGCTAGCTTTCCAATAGAAAAATAATAAGAATCTCTTTAAGTTCACATTTCTTAAAGATTCATAATAACCTATCCCATAGAGACCATCATTTAACTTGTTAGATGAATAACTTTTGGACATGTCAACATGAGAGAATAAGTGTTTATAAATGACAAGCTTTAAAAACTCAGCGTCTTCTTCCACATTCACCTCATAATAAAACTTCCCATTACATAGTGTTAGCACTTAGATTTTATTCCGGTTGTAAAAGAATAACACCTAAGGTAACCTATTTCAAACCAAGCTTTAGGTGGAAAACTCAGCCATTTTTCCACCAGAGAGGGCTCTCTCACAATACATATACAAGGACTGAAAAATATAAAAGTTCTCTCAAATTTTCTCAAAAGGATTTTCTGGTTGAAAAGGAAAACAAGAAACGTTGGGCATGGAGTCAAAGTTTCAAATATACAATATACCAGTAAGAGATTTATACCAAACAGATTTCCACAGAGGCAAGATAGCAATCATATTACAGTCAATTTGATTTTTTCAGGTGGTACAGAAAGAAATAATGACATTCCATCAACAACAGGAATCTAACTTAGGATGAATCCATTGTCAACTTTGGAGAAAATAGTGAATATTTAAATGATATAAAACGAGGCATAACCAGTATGAATCTCGAATTATTTCAGACATTCATTTAAATATAGAAGAAAAACATAATGGAAGATATAACAAAGGAAGTGAACATGCACATATAAAGATAAAGAAAAAACGGACTGTAAAGCTGATCAACACATGAATCTCTGGTCTCAAAAGATGGGTATTTTCACTGTACTGCTTTTATTTATCAAAAAATAGATCTCCAAACATACACTGTCTCTCAAAAAATTTCCAACCCCTTCAACAATGACTCTCATTGTTCTTATACAAAATTTGGAAGAAGCTTGACATAACTGCTTCTTTTAACTAATAACTGAAAACATTTTAACTTAAAAGATAACTGTCTTTGAGCAATAGATAACTGTCTCCAAATAATATTACAAATTTAAAATAAAAGTATCCTTTCTGCCACTTGGCAAAAATTTTGAATATCATCTTTTCGCCACTTGGCGAGAGTTTTGAAAGCCTCTATGAATGGACAGAATATCTTGTCCTTCCATATTTTTCCACATAAGTCCACTGGTCGGCCGCGGGTAAGTCATAGTTGGTCATTTCCTTCACCAAGACTCGCATTTCAACATGACCTGCATAAGAAACAGGAAGAAGGTTTCCACAGGTTGAGATTAGCATATTTAAAATTTCAAACTCCTCTGATATTTTCTCCATTAAAATTTTCCCTGTAAGCATATGATCCAGCTGCTGGAACTTTCTGTGATCCATCATTATATCAAACAACAATCTCTTATAATCATTCGGAGGAATTAATTCATTTTTTTCATTCCAAAAAGCAGGGAACCCTTTGTTTACTAATTTTTCAAATTGCTTTTTGAACTTTACTACTTCTTCCCATATTTCTCCAGCTTTAGCTTCAACATTCTCAACATGCGAGTATTTCCCCAAGATCCTTCTGGCCCATGTGATGACTGAAATTCTGTTCGTTATATTCATGGATATCAGGTCTGCTTCAGTTAGACTGTTTAAAAATGTTATTGCTTTCTAGGCTACGTCTTTTGGCTTTTTATTTAAGCTTTCCCTAACGGCTCTGCAACTTTCGAAGGCATCTTTGACCACCTTTTCTTTGACTCTTATGTAATCCAGATATGGTCTTAGTTTCTCAAATTCTTTTATAATTTGGTCCCACACCAGGTGTTTACAACCTTGCATAGCAGCTTGCCCTGTCACATGAGCTGCTAATCCTTTATTATTATTACTTAATTCCTGATTCTTTGTTTGCAAGGTTTTTATTTCTTTATTTTTTATTTCATTCTCTTTTGTCAGCTTCTGTATTTCAACCTTCAATTCTTTGATTTCATTTTCCCTTAAGCTTACCTGGGACATAGACTGTAAAATATCATCTACTCCCGTTTTATCTTCCTGTGTGTTTGTTTGTACTTGTTGCTGACCACTTCCTGCTAATCTTTTCCTCGCTTCTGCCAACTGTTCTTCTAAAATGATTTTCTCTTTTTCCCACCGATCTTTTTCATCAGAAAGCTTTAACATTTTAGCAGTAACATCATTGACTTCATTAGATAATTCTTCTTTTTCTTTTTCCAATATTGTCAATTCTGCTCCTTGGATGAGTACAGTGTCTGGAATTTTTAATTTTCGTCTCAACATCTGGATCGTATCGTCTTTCTCTTTGAGCAGTTTGGTTGCTGCATCTCCTTCTTTATTTATCAAATCTACTTGCAATTTTTTAATCTGTTGCTGTCGAGACTTATTCTCTGCCTTCTCCTGTCTCAATTGATTATTCAATTTATCCACTAAACTTTTCAACTTGTCTGCTCTTAATATGGCTCCCAAATAGTCTGAATATATGACTTCTCCAGTTTGTCTATGCAATAAAATTTTATCCGGGGCATTTATTTTAGACAAATCTATATTCATTTCTGAAATCTTATTTTTTGTGACAACTGAAAATTTCAAGAAATTTTCCCTGATATTTCTGCTAGTAAATAAGCTTACCTCAGTATTAGATATACTTCTAACCTTCGGAAACAATTGACTGGTTTGTTTCGCGGACTCCTATTTATTTCGACTATGCTCATCAAACACATCCATGATATTCTGGGGTCTATTTACATCACCCTCTATAGGGGTTTCTTCAATGTTGTACTCTTTAACTGTAACCTCTGGTATTTCTTTTTCAGCTGTTTTAGCCTCTTCTGAAATTGTTGTTAACTCTTGTGGTTCATTCATTTTCAATCTTTTTCCTCTTTCTGTTTCTTCATCTTCAATGATCATTATGTCCTGTATGGGTCTTTTAGATCCAACCAATGCACTATCTATTTCGCTTTCTGTCCCTGTTGTTGTGTCAATCAATACCATTTCTTTGTCGAATGCATCCGGAATGATTTCTTCTTTATATTCTAGCCAATTGGCTCTGTCTGACATTCCTTCAACAATCTGATGGTTCAGGGCCTTGATACGATGCTCCGTTCTTCGTTTTGATATGATGTTTAACAGGTCATACTCCATAGCCGTATCTGACTCAAAATTCATATCCTTCAACAACTTCTCTATATACACTACAACATTCTTATTCTTTATTGTGAACGGACCAAATGTGAATGGGTATTTAATGTTTGTAGCTTGTCTGTGAACCAAAAAATTGTTATCTTCCACAATCAACTTTTGTATTAAGAATTCCAAGGCAAAAACCCTTAAAGTAAGAAAAGCTGGTAACACATAGGGTTTATGTCTGAACCCATATAATCTGATTACTGTACTGTCTTTCGACAAAAACCAATCTCCTGTTGCGTATTCTGTACTCAATTGCATGGATGCCTGCATTTCCGGTAGTACTCTAGGCAGATTTTTTCCAAAAATCATTCTATAAATCTCTGAAAGCATGTAATTGATGTAATTGAACATGTTATTTTCTAGTAAAGTCGTGAAAATGATTTATGGGAACTGCAACTCGTCTTGACTGGCTGTCATAATCGTTTTCATCAAAAAGGCCTGAAACCTGAAATGTCTGAGAGTGGGAAAATTGACCATCTGGTCATGAATCTTTTCTATTAAAAATGCTTCAAAATTAAGTCGAGGGATTTGATTTTCACCAATCCCTGACTGTACTGTACTCATTTTGTACAATAAAATCAATTGAAACTCGGTTACATACAAATCCGTATCCAAACCTAGAACTACGGCCAATAATGTCAAAACTAACTGGGTATTTTCATTAAAAAGATTGATATCTATAGGGTATGGGACCTCCGAAATGCTGGTCTCTGGTTTGAGACACGATGAAAAAAACATTTCCCTATCATTTTGAGAAACATGATGATAATTTTCAATAATGGAGACTTCAGAGAAAACCTCAGGGTCAAGGGTTTGGGAACAATCTACTTCTAGGGCTTTAATTAACTCTGCTGGCTTTATTTTGCAAATGACTCGGGTTTTTTGGCTGTTTAGAACGACTTTCTCTTCCCGGGAGTAATTTTCGACACACCATGATACGAATTCTGGGAAAGAAGGGATTTGGTCGGGGCAAAAGGCTATCAAAGACGACTGGTGAACTCTGTGGGGGTCTGTCCCTTCCTTTAACAATTCAGACAACCTAATTTTTATATCAGATATTGGAAACCTAATTAGGGTATCGTAGACGTCTTCGTCTCTATCCTCTAGGGCTTCTTTTGATTTAAAAACGTCTATATCGTGCACAGTCTCCATTTAAACGTTTCTTTAAACAAAATTCTGTTAAAAAAATAGGACAAGTCACCCGACCCTACCTGTATGTACCCGCCTTTCGCCTTCTGTCACAATCGCAGACCTCCACCAGTCTTCAGAGCTCTTCAGGATAGTGACACATGCAGAATGCCGTTATGTGGAACCCCTTTTGTTTTATATAAGACTTTTGAATTAACTTCCCTGCACCTTTATGAATGCGGTTCATATCTGACCATTGATCTCGAGACTTTGTTTTGGACCGTCAGATCTCGCCTCCCTTTATTCCATCTGGTGGTATCTGCGATCAAAAAGCTGTTTTCTTTTCCGGTTTATTCTCTACACGGATCAGCCACCTGCTGACACCTGTTCGAGTGGTTTATTCTCTGCGACCACTCTTCCTCATATCTAGTGTGAACCTTCCTAGATGCGGATGAAACAATGGTCGTTGATTTGATTAAGGTTTATATCGGCCCTCCGATTGCTACAAAGTATAACGCCATGTGCTATGACCCCGCCACGCTTGCTCTATCTGCCACATATCAGGTCCCACCCTGCCACGTGTACTGACCCCACCGCGCTTCCATATTTGGTGGTTCCGCCCGGCGCTATCGTGGTTTCCTTTACCGCTATATTACATATGCAGAAGGATGAGGTTTGGACACGTGTCTCGGCGGTATTGAGTCCGCTACCGCCCACATCTATTTGTCGCCGATCACTTTGGCGATGAGGGAAGCAATATCGGCCGTTGATCGGGATTTTTGACATCTCCGCCACCAAAACTTGATCGGGGTTTAATCTTTTCACAAATTTGCTTTCGGACTTTGCATAAGTGGGTTTTTTCCTCTTGTTTTTGAATTGTCAACCTTTTCTTCAACCACCTTTGTGATAATTTCTTCCTTTTTTGGACATTTTAGCAAACTTTTTGGATTTAGTCATTCTCAAACCTTAGTGTCAACACATAGAATGCCAATCTTTTCTCTTGTTACATGAGAATTATGTCCAAACACAATGTATAGTTCAATGCACTTTGTGTCAGTGATTATTTTAGCACCCATCTGCATTTCATAGTTCAATACATCTTCCATCCTCTCAAATTCCTGGTGTATTTTCTCTGTATCTAAAAAAATTGGATTTCTCTTTTATGATGGTCTACCTCTATACCAAGCCGGTAGATGTTGCAAGTTTGTTGAATTGTAGCAACAAGGGAATGCAAATTGTAATTATTCTTTCCACGAAACCTCTTCAAGAGACAACTTGAAGTTTTTATGATATCATCTTTACATCTTACCATGGATTTGGCATTAATGTTATTTTCCCAGCACCATTTCTTCCTTTTGAATTTTCGTTTATCCTCCCACTTCTTGTAAACTGAGAGAAGAGTAAAAAGGTCTCCATCGAGATGGAAGAAACAAAGTTTTAAACAATCAGACTCTGATTTTTCTACCTCTGTACCAACCTTAAAAAATATCCTTCTTGCAATTTCCATCAAAGCTCCAAGTACAAGGCCCTCCTTACATAAACCCTGATAAAAATTGTCCAAAGTAATCGTTCCTAATCAAGGTTGGATAACCAACTTCACAAGTTTCAAACATAATTCAGTTAATTTCAGAACTTCCTGGCCACAAATCATTACACCTAACTGCACTAAATATTTATCAGCCATACTAATTGTCTCTTGGCTTGAAGATTGAAAAAAATCCAAAGATTCAAGATCGTGAATGGGAGACAAGAAGGACATAAGATATTGAATAAGTGTACTTCTTTTTGAGTATGGGATTCGTTGGTCTGTATTCAAAGCCACGTTCAACTACATATCTTTCAAATCACCAGAAGAAGCCTATGGAATATTTAAAGTGCCCAAAATTTGCTTCATTTTTTCTTCAATTAACCAATCCCATTGAAACTTCAAGTCCATCGAGTAAGAGTCACAAATTCGCTTCTTGTTGCGCACTGTCACCATCAATACTTCACCTACGCCGCTTGAGACCTTCAAAATATTATCTTTACAAATATCAAATTCTAAAGAACCTAAATCAATGAGAAATTCCTTTATCCTACTATTGGCCCAGGTGCTTAAATTTATTTCGTCCCAAGTTCCTGCACGATTCCAGACTGATCCCAAAGGCGCTGATTGTTGTTGTTGATTTGATAAATCCTCCATCGAGAGTTTGCAAGGAGTGAAAAGTTGTGTCGCTTCGGTTGTGGTCATTACTAAACCTTGTTTTCCATAATTATTCATTTTTACATTGTAATGAGGAAAATACCTTGCAATGCCTAGAGTACCATCCATTGCTTGAGTCCACGTTGAATTCAAATATAGATTCTCATAACACTCTACTTCAACATGTCCATATAATATTTTACTAGAGCAAACCATTATGTTTTAGGTGCTAAATCACAGGATATTTCTGGGGGTGTGGCTGGAAGTTTGGCTTCTACCTTCACTCTTTCTCGACCACATGGATCCTCTACAAGCTGCTTTGAAGCAGTGGCCATGATGTTTTCCACCTTCTCATCATAAAACATGAGCCATTGGTCACCTCTCTTCACTATAGAAATGTAATTCCCATCATTAACCGTGCATCCCACATGCACCACAACATCAAATGAAGAATACAAAAAATCATCTGCTTCTCCATCTCCACAATTGTTAATTAGCAGTATGTACTCCATGGGGAATGCAACATGATAGAACAACTTCTTGAATCCCTCCATTTCACCTTCATGTACTGTGTATTTGAAACCTTTTAGTTGGCAAGTGAGAACTTGAGGTGCAGATTTGACCTTCAACTTCTTCTTGGCATCTTGCAAATGGCAGTAGTTGTCACACCAACACTTGCTTTTCCCACTCAGTTTCTCCACGGCGCTGAAAGAACTGAGATAGTTCAACAAATAATAATGTTGTTGTACCTCCACACTTAGATACTCGTCTCTACATGTTACCCTCTCGCAATAGGAACATTGAGTTTCATTGCCGGAAAGTGTAGGGAATTTGAAACATTTGAGATTCTTGAATTTATCCCAGACAGAGATAGAGAAGTTACCTAAATCATTGGCTCATGTACGAAGCCTCCTGTTTCTTGATGTTAGTGGGTGCAAACATCTATGTGAGTTGAATTCGGGCATAGGTGAACATAAGTCTATGGTATATCTGAATGTGAAGGGCTGCAAAAATTTGAAGTCGCTGCCTACTGGAATATCGAAACTCATATGTCTACAGTCGTTGAAAGGTGCTGTTCACCTCAAGGATGGGACTTTTGGGGCTATGACAGAGATGCGAGACCTCTCCTTCAAATATATTGATCCCTGCAGCCTTCTCAGTCTTCCCAAAGACATTGGTGTCATGAAACGCCTTGAAATTCTTCATCTAGGTGGCTGCGAAGTCCCGAAATGGATCTTTCACCTCCAAAACCTCATGGAGCTTAAGTTAGTTGGTGATAACGATTCAGAACATTCACCTCGAATTTTGAATGTTCTAAAGCGGGGAAATTGAAAATTCGAAACCTCATGGAGTTGAAGTTACTTGGTGATAACGATTCAGAACATTCACCTCGAATTTTGAATGTTCTAAAGCAGGGAAATTGAAAATTCGAATTCAAATTTTGAATGTTTGGGGGGAAATGAAAATTCAAATTTTGAAGGTTTGCGGGAAATGCAAATGCAAATGCAAATTCAAATTTTGAATGTTGACTACCATTCAAAAATACACATATTAAGAGAGTGGTTGCATACAAGTGCATGTAAAAAGCTTGGATGCGCCACTTTCAAAGCCCTCAGCTATTGAATATCTTTCTGCAGTCACCTGTTCTCTTCTGTAAGGGTTTCGTGGCATCTCTTCAGATATTAACAGTCCACTTCTGTCCGCTTCATCTTTGTCGTATCATATATACATAAAAATCAATCAATATTCAAACTTCAAATCCATCCATCTGACTTGATTGGTAAAAGAGGCTAACCTGGCTCTTCTGTTATGGAACCATAGACTTCTACTTGACGCGGGCGAAGGTTAAGATGAGACTACTTATATTGTGAAATCTGTGTCGAAATAATTTGTCTGCGATTTATGGAAGCTTTGTCCACTTAGAATATATTTTTCCAAGAGCGTTGTATCGTGTGAATTCTGTGTAGAAATAATTTGTCGTCTTTCGTTAGTGTCAGCTCTGTTCGCTCTTAGTAGATAACAACTTAAAACTCTTAGACTCCGCACATGGAGAAAAGAGGGGCGGCCCTGTAGCTCAGCTTCGCTGACATTGCAGAGGCCAAAACCCCTGTCCTTCTCACATGAAACATTGCAAAGCGGAGGCATTCTAAATTCCAGCGCAGTAAAAATTTAAATTTTAAACATTTAGAATAATTTTATTGGATACAAAAATAGTTGTCAGTCTTTGCAGGATAGTTATCAACCTTTATCCTTATTTTCTATTAGCCTTAATCATAATTACCATGGAGGGTCATAATTGTCATTTGAGGGGCCTCGTGCTTTCCATGCTCATGTGCGAAGCCTAAAAGCTAACCATTCAGCTGCAGAGTATTAAATGCAGCAGCTCAGTTGTTAGGGTCCCTTGGATTTTGAGATTCTCCAGATCCAACCGACTCAAGCACTGAGCTGCCGCATTTAATGCTATGCAGCGCAGTGATTAGTTCTCCTAATAGAAGACAGCAGCAATCATTAATCTACTTTAGGTTAATTAATTTTTATCCAATAATTATGATTTGATCATTGCATTGCTTTGCCTTAGTCTAATTAATTTTTGTCCAATAATTATGCTTTGATCATTACACCACTCTCAACTTTTGTACCTATTTTTGGCATTTCAAACTCCAAGCATTCCAATCTCCAACTAAGTATGACATGTCAGTTTCCTCGGTATGCACTTTTCACATTGTCGTAAATGTTATCAAGACTTCAAACCTCATTACTTGTTCAAGGTAGTGGGTTGGTGAATTAAAATTGGCATCTTGCCTCTCCCTGTTCATTCTTCCGTTGTGGAAGCCCATCCCCTGCATTTGCTTCTCAACCAGACATCTCACCCTTCTGCAGCGAGACCCCTGCATCTACTGCTCGAGCAGGTTCTATTCTACTCCATGTTCTGTTCTACTTTTGTTTTATAGTTGCATAGCATTTCCAATGCAAGGAAAACAACTACAAGTTACACACCAAATTGGCGATCAATCCTAAATCTCTCTATAAACTTAATAGGTAGGACTAAACTATTATGAACCGACACTAAACTTTTCCATCTAGGTCGATTGATCCATAATGTAACGTCCGGAGGGATCTAATGGTCAGTGAACCATAGATTTTAAATGGCTAATGTCCCATATATTTTAAACGGTTAATGTCGCATAGGTTTTATATGGGGTTTCCATGAGAGGAAATAAAAATATTCTACTCTAAATGCCATATTTTTGCAACTTATAATGTGTTAAACCATATCTTTATGGTTAATGCCTCATAGATTTAAAATCATATCTCAATAGATATCAGTGATTTTACTATCCCCTTCTAAATATATTTTGACCATTAAATAATTGAAAAGAGAGATAAATTAATATTAAGTTAATTTTAAAATTACAGTCAAGTTAAGCATCAAATCAATTGGATATATAAAATTATATACATCAAAACCTTCAACTTAAGAAATGTGATTTTCTTTACAATCTTTCATTAAATGGATATTTCCTACCAATTTCATTGAATTTAGGATAGTTTTGGAATGCCCTAAAATAAAGTGGAGAGGGTTTTATGGGGAAAGGAAATTATTAAAAGAAATTTGAAAACCTAAAATGCAAGATAAGCACCAATTCTCATATTTCATAATATTAAGAATCACTTTCAAGTGAGGATAGATGGAAGTGGATACATTATGGAAGTTATCTTAATGTAGACAAGTAAGCAATGTGCTATATCCTCTAATGAATGATCTTATGAAGTGGAAGAACCATATAAACTGAAAAAGGCCATCAATAACACTAATCACTAGACTTTGTAATATTTGTAGGTTCATATTGACCTTCAACAATTAAGACACTAGAAATGGATGGGATGTTTGCAAAACTTTATCTCATAATCATTTATAAAAATGGAAATATAACACATAGGAATACATCCTATTGATTCTATGTGCATTGAAGATCATATCTTTAGCTAATTTGGTGCACATGGATCCTTTCACTCATGATTCATACAAAGAGGAAAGAACATAAGATTACAATTTCATGAAGATATTTCATGGATACAAGGCCAAAGTCATGAAGAATCAATTAAAGTGACAGCAAGATTTAGTATCATCTCCAAGATGCATTTCTCAACAAGATATATAAGTGTTATACACCTATATAGGTGAGAGAAAAAAACTAATAACAGAGGCCCATAACTCTGATGTTGGAGGCCATTTTGGTTTTGAGAAAACAAATAATAAATTGTAGATATGTGTCTTGTGCCAAATTCAGGAAGATGTAGATTGGTTCATTAGAGGATGCATACGCCGTTGCACTAGTAAGACCAACAATGGGAAGGAAGGTTTATATCAACATATACATATAAGTACTAGACCATGGGAGAACAATGCATTTTGTGGGAGGTTTTTCAAGAAGCATGTTACGGATTTTGTAAATAAAATAGCTTAATAAAATAGTGTATAAACCAATGTACACCAAATATGAGAGTGAAACATAAATCCTAAAGTTATAATAGAGATGAATTAAATAATAAATCCTTATATTTATTCTCCATTATTTCTGGATTCATTGTGTTAAGGAGGGGTTTATCGATGTTTCATACCTATTATACACAATCCATATTCTTACCTATCATGAAGATGGACTACATATCATAGGTCCGAAACGTCGATAAACCCCTCCTTAACACAATGAATCCAAAAATCATGGAGAATAAACTAGCACACTGTGAAATCCTGAGAGAGAAAAATCATTATATTCATTAAGAGAATCCTTAATTATAATGATTGTAACTACATCTCTCTATATAATATTCCCTATCTCTCCATATAATATCCCCAATTGTACTTGTGGGTCCCCTATTAAGGTTATCCCTATTAAATATTCATGTAACCACATTACCTATATATTCAACCCCATATATACATCCCATGGAGTTATAACATATCACCCCATAAAAAGGATTCATCATCAAATGTTTGTAGCTAAGGCTTTTATATGTGATGAAACCTAATAATAGTAATGGTTATTTATATTTTTTCTCTCTTGCTACTACTATTGATTATCCATCCATCTATATTTAATTTTTTTTTGTCAATTCTTCATGGCTTCCTTTCCTTTGATTGCATGTGCATTATTATAGCTTCTCCAATTTGTTATAGTTTTTGTTCTTTGATAACATCACATTAAATAATGGTCCCTTTTTGCCTCATTATATGAACCATTGATTATTTCATCTTCATCCTGTGTAATGTTGACACTTATTGTATTTTTTCCGATATTTCATTGTAAAGAGGTATCAATATGGTTCCACCATTAATGGTGCTTCGTAAATTTTGATGCCCTTATCACCCCCTCTCCTTTTTGGTACAATGACATGCTCAAACTATTATAATTATTGACCTTCAATTGCTTCTACTTTTGAGATAATAAGATCATATTTTTCCTTCATATTCTGAAGATAATGTTCAAATTCAACAATTATTTTATGGTGACCTTCTTATACCTTCTCATCCTTCTCCTTTTGTACTAAATGGTTGATGTTATCCATCATTCTATCCTTCTTCGATTATAAATTGAACTTTTAATTTGACATATATTCAAAATTTAGGGTTTCTTCAACCTTCTTGCCAACATAATATTCAAGTGTTTAGGTAGTTTATTCATCTATAATCTTTCAAAATACTAACTAATGACATAGACCATATCCTTAGTCATATTATATGATTCCTAAGAGTGATCTCCCCGCAAAGTGATATTCTTAGCACGTACTATAGCAATGTAAGATAATCGAAGAGTTTATGGAAGCATGGGTATAGGCGAAAATAAAGGACTTCCTATATACCCAAAGGTACATGGAAGATTAAATTTCTAAGCATATTTTATGTAATGTGGTACTAATTGCTAGATACCAACATAGGTTCACTAGGGAGCCCAACCAAGTGACTCAAATTTCCTACATGTATGTTTCCTAGTACTGTTTTTTCCTAGTAAATAGCATATATTTGTGTTTAAAGATGCTTGAACATGTTTCTAGCTTTAAAAAAATATGTAAAAATTGGACATGTGCTACCATTGGAAATGTAACAACCCAAAAAAAAGGAATGCAGAAATTTTAAAACTTTTATTTCCTTTTCTTTTCACTATATTGAATATTTCTATAATTTCTCTCATTTCAACAACATACATCTTTCCCTACCACGATTTAAAATTTGAGAGTTATACTTCTTTCCCTTTTCAAGGATCATACTCATACACTCATAACCTAAGCCAATTATATAAAAATGATATATATGAGACTCATTGGAAACTCCTATCTCTTGTAAGTAAATTTTGTGGCTGAAAACCAAATGTGACTTTTCACCTGTTTAAAAGTCCTTTGATTTGTCGCAAGATAATGTCTTCATTTTGACATAGGCAACATATCCTATTGCTTATTTCGTTAGTATTATCATTTTATAATGGACAACTGCCCACAATAATTCATTGTGAAATTATCATAACAATTTGTTGCAACTATAAACAATGTCATAAACACCTCTACAAATATATGAGTAATTACGATAAGTTCTAACATTTGTTTCTTTTTCAACAATCCCAAAGTATACATATCTATGAAAAACCAATGCTCACACTATATATCTGCATATCTAGATTTATGAGAAAAATATACCCAAAAACATATGTAATTTTCATTGATCAAAAGTAAATAAACATAAACTATAAATAGATTATCGGTAATCATATATATATAAAAACTCCACAACCTTCCATTTTAAACATATACAAAATTCTCTACTTCCATATGTATCCATAATAAACCATGCAACCCTCGTGAGAATCAAAACTCATATTCTTTTATCAAGAGCAAGACAAAATACAGTGTTATCATAACATTTTAATAAATACAATTTGTATGTAATTAACATAAATTTTCATTCCAAGCCATATGGATTATTGAATTTCATTAGCAGTTCAGCTTGGATATTCAACAGGAGTTTGGCATAGGAGACAAGGGTGACAACTAAACCCTTAAAGTACATATGGACTCTAAGATTCAACAAGAAAATGTGAGAGGCAGGCGTCGAGCAGAAAAGAGTTGTCACATAAATGAGCGATCGCTCAAGGGAGTTAACCAAGCTGTTTTTCTCCGCTAGGGTCAACCTTCAAATATTATGAAGATTCTACCACAAGATCTACAATCGAGAACCGAGGGGGTATTAATTCCCAACTATATCGCACCATCACCATAATAGACTGATTGTTTTCTGCCCAAAACACATCACTCAACTGCTGCATCACAACCCAAAAATAATGGGCGGATCTCACAAGGAAGAACATGAAAACGCCGAGTTGACAAGTAGGGAAACATTCCAAAAAGTTATTGAGGGTTCTTGTCTTTCACTTAACAATAAGTTCATGAAATTTAACAGTTATTTGCAGACCATGACCATCTGCACATCGCATGCACTCCACAAACGTATTACACAGGCCTTAATACCACAATTCACTTGGTACTTAACACACAATCACTTCAAATATATAAAATAATCGACTTAACCCTCCAACCTTTAAATCGAGGTCCCTGACACATTTCACAATCTTTTGATAGATCGGTCTAGGGCTCGCTTCCTGCATTTCACATACTTAGTTTCTTGAATATACAGACAGGGAGGCGAACGAAAGGATTGAACACAGATAACAATTCTTGATTGTAACCATATCCGAGAGCATTAACATGAGCATACACAAAGAATTACACTGAATAATAAAATTTGAATGAATTCATGTGCTAGCTAGAGTTAATATATAAGGGAAAGCAGGATGGCAAAGTGCGCAGGTATTTCCCATGAGATGTTGCAGTTGTTTCTATGAACATTCCACGCACTAAACCCGACTAGACCATAAATTGGATAGTATTTGGTTTAGAGACTGAAATTTTGTTAAGAAAATGCCAGAGAATTTGATGAGACAAGAATGCCTTGTAGCACTAGGAGATAGGATGACATGGCAGAGAGATGTACCTGGAACTAATGTGGTGCTGTCAGGATGATTCATGGAGATGGATGAAACACCGAATGAAATGCTGCTGGCCACCCACGCTCGTGAAGGTTATTTTGGCCTGCCAACTCCTGTAAAAAATTCATTACACATATCTTGAGAGCTGGAGATACCAACAGAAGCAATTTATGGAAATAACAACAAATAATGCATACGCTGAGGCTATTTAGTTTATATACCAGTTGGTGCAAGGAGGAAATGTGCCCTAAGCAGGCATAGACTGGATCTCGTAGTTGATCATGTGCCTTGTAGGATGTGTGACAACTGTTTGGCAGCACTAGATTATGAGAATATATAGCAAATATTTCCAGACAATGCTCGCCCCAAAAATCTTATGACATATTGCAAAATGCTCACCGCCTTCATCATAGCCTTAGTATGGAGAGAACATCATCCTTTCACCCATTTCCTTCTAAGAAACTTGCAAGCCCTGAAGGCGCTCCTCCAATGCACAAGATTTGAACTACCGAGTCCCGACGGTGAGTTTTCTGAGGTATCCTTGATGGATCTTCTGCCATGGCGAAGAATGGAGGAAATTGGTGAGGAACCGTCCTTTGGTAACTTTCGTGGAGCGCGGGCATTTGAGATTTGAAATTCAAATTCGCTTTTTTGAACACCGTGTCTGAACATTGAAGGGACAGGATATATATATTATGCATTATATGCATGGACTTGGTATATGACATACATTAGATTCTTAATAAATTTGTGGTCAAAATAGGTTATTTTGATATAAGATTATTTTATTTTTTATATATTTATTTCTTCTTCAAATATAGGATCAAAATAAGATTGAGTTACAAATTTTTTAATTGAACTAGCTCAGACTTTAGAGTGCTAACAATATATTAAATGAACTAAATCTGTGAAGTTGGTTATTATTACAGCAAACTAAAGAGTTGATGGGCATAATTCTATGAAATCATATTTATGCAGACTAAGTACAATGTTTCGAAAGATATAAGTTGAAAATAGAAAAGCACTACAAACATAAAAGTTGAAACAATTTTAGAGGGCATACAAAACCAAATTATAATAAGGGAATTTCTCTACTCATTTTCATTACTCAAACATAACAATATATATACACATTTACAACATTTGCCTTACCACTATGTTTGAGGTCCATGGTAGACTCTCTCAATTGCCATGTCTCAAGACCATCTAGCTAACCCCTCTCAAATGAAAACCATTTTTTTATTATTCATGTTTACTCATGGTGCAGCTTCCCCTACGCTTCATCCATCTTCAACTACTCTTTAACTTCCATATGACTACTTGAGCACATCTTTGTCGCTTCAACTTCCACATTGATATTTCATCTTCCCTTAGTGCACTTCATATGTCATGCACAGTTACCCCATGCTCATCATGTGCACTCATTGTCATGCACATTTTTGCTCACATGCACTTGACTCATAGTTGGAATAACTAACTTGCATCCTCCTTGGATGCACATTCCACTTGAGCACACCCCTCAAAGTATCGCATGTTTTTTTTTGTTAATCCATGCATGATCGACATTATGTTATTTTCTCTTGCCGTACCACATTATATCTTCTATGTTTTCTTTTGTATCAAACTTGCTTGTGTAACACTAGCATGTACCAAGTACCAGTACATTCTAAGTATTGTACTTCCTTGAAGCCTGTACCAAATCGCTTAAGTAGTCCTAGTCCCCTTGTTGTTACAACTATGTTTGAAATTCATGCAGGCAAGCATTCTTTGACATTGGTGTTCGTGGAAACAAAAAAGGGATCTGATTCATTGGAATACTGGTTGTGTTCCAATAGGTTTCCACTGTTCCAGCAACCAGTATTCATGGAGACAGAAGCCAAAGGAGCGTGAGAAAACGACTTCAAGCATCGAGCTATTGACTCATCAACCATGCGAGCTCCATTGACCATTCAACCAATGTTACATATCGATGTGCGGGCTCCATCGACCATTCAACCAATGTTACATAACAATGTGCGGGCTCCATCGACCATTCAACCAAAAGTTGTTTGAAAGTGCACAGAGTCACATTGTATCGTTTTGTGCGGGCTCACGGTTATGATTGGAGACTAGTCCTTGGAGGGTGCACAAAATGGTACGTTGTGCAGCCCCTCCGCAATGCCAAGAGTCAAGACCATGATCTGTGCACAAAACTAAACTCGTTGTCCCATGTGCAAGATCGACTCTACATGCGACGATACACATTTGATGGTTGCACCATGGTATTGCGGGCTCATCATATACACATTGGCCAGTGCAAAGGCGATTTGTGCGAGCTCACCATCATAATATGTGACTGGTCTTAAGAGGGTGCACAAACTTTGCTTCGTACTTTGTGCAAGCTCTCATCACATGATGTTGCAAATAAGATTGAACGCACAAAACGTATGATATACCATATGATATAACCCATGTAACATTTCATCGTTTTTCACCGCTTTTCATATGCCATTTCCGATATGTTACATGGGTGTATAAAGCTATTTTTCCAAAATTATTTTTCCAAGGACGCTTCTTCGAAAAAACTAAGTCTTTTCTTATTTTTCTTTTAGGTTCACTCTTTGGATGGTTTAGGGGTGAAACAAACTGAGGGTTTTCATCAAGTGGAATTTAAGCTTATGGAATCGGGGATAGTTTTCTCACTCATATTTTGTCAAACTTTTCAAGGATGAATTGCTTGTACAGAAAGAATAGGCAGTAAGGGCAGGGGGGGTTTACTATATCCAAGTGTATGGCATGATAATCAAAAAACCTGTAAAGGAGAAATATTAGACATGGTATGATAAAACATACCTTATAAGGACTCCGTCCAAATTGTAGTTGTATAGACATCATTAAAGAGTAACAACACTTGGATCAGTGGCCTTTAGCTCAAAATTTCAGGTGGGGCCCCACATCACATAACTTGGGGAGTTGTTGAGGGATCAATAGATTATTACATACACCAAAGGAGAAGCTCTAACTAGGCATAAAATTACTTGTGGAAGGTATTCCAAGACTAGGAAAACGTAGGGTTGGAATGTGTTTGCTAATAGATGGCATTGTGAATGAAGAGACATTGGGAACATGTGGCATATGGGTAGAAGAAATGATTTTGATAACTAAATATACATAAGAAGCATTAATGTTTCCTCAAAAGACACTAGGTGTAGTGGAAGTACATGCCATGCTTGTTAGATTAACCATAATTTGGTTCTAGACATATTATGTTGTACATTTTGAACAAATTTAAAGGGATCTATGGGAAAAGGTACATCTAGTTGTATCAAGACATGATTGTCAAGTTGGGTCAAGGGAGGATTATAATGGGTCAGTGTCTAAATGTCAATAACTTCAATTTTAGGTGTCCCTAAATATTCGGTTAAGTTATGTTCAGTGTATGTATAAATAGGTACTTCTCTTTCAAGTCTCTCTCAAATTATCAATGTGTGATTGTTTCTCATCTTAGCCTATGTTATAGTTATTTAACCATTTGCAGGTCAGAGGTGGTTTGACACTTTTGGTCGGAGACCTTCTTAACCCCAAGACTTACAAGTTAGATAGTAAACCACATTTGCTTGTTTTAAGTTTAACCAAATTTGTCTTTTATGTAAGAACAAACAAAACTAAGGAATTTTATGACACAAATCAACAAGAATAAATAACATGTGCAATAATTCTACCAACAGCAATAAGAAAATAGAGTAGGGAACCCTCCAACAATTAGATTGGAAGTATGAAGTCTTAGGACCAAAATGTGAAGGTGAGAATGATGCATTTACGGTAACTCTCACACAACTCTCACACAATATGAAAATACTCTCATGAAGACAAGTACCCTCCAAGTGAGTTGAAATGGTCTTTATAAGTCTACCTTAGGTATCGCAAGCACGCCCCTCTTATAATCATTTGTGTGAAATTAGAAAAAACCATTAAGATTACCATTTCGCATATCAATGGTTGAGGGGAACAATTGTGGGTTAGGTGTTTGGATATAGCTAGGGAACATGGGATGTATGTATCAGGCCTAAGACTCTAAGAGAATTGGTGTCACCTTAAGGAATTTTCAATTATATCAAAGCTCCTATACATGCTTAACTTACTAGACATGCAAGAGGGGATAATCAGGTGGTTTTTACGTGTACTTCAGATATAGGAGCATCATATAAATACCCAACTTAAATAAATAGGCACAATCAAGCTAATGTGAAGTTTAAACTCAAGCAAATATGTCAATCGAAGGAGGAAACTGTTGTATTGCAAAGAAGCTCTGAATCACTAAAAAAGGAAAATGTGGCCTTCCAACGCAGTAGATCGACGATTTAATAATTTGCCATAACATTCTCCAATGATTGTTTATGTTTAGCTATATGCAAATGCCTAAAGTACTCAAATGCATTTCTAAGTAATGCTCTAGGTGCAAACTTATATGGTTTTATGCAGTTAAGTTTAACAAGCATTTTCACTAGGACCCCAGTGCCGCGTCGTTGGGCTTCCCCGTTCCTTAATTTCATTTCCCCGACATGGCACCACTCCGTCGGGTCCAGTCATTTGTAGTTTCCATTCTTCGGCAAGGTACCACGTCATTGGGTCCTTGCGTCCACTCTTTCCGTTCTCGATAGGGTACCGCACCGTCGTGCCCTTCTGCCATCATCCTTTCGTTTTGACTTGCGGGAACTTAATGTAGGGATTTCAGGAGCCGTTACCTTCTATCCTCTATCTACACGCTATTAGGGACTAATGGCGCTGAGGAGTGAGTCCGTTCTCACTGCGCGCCCCCCAACTCGTACGTGACCAGCTCCGTCGTGGCCCACCTCGTACGCCCTCACGCTTTCCTCTTGAGCAAGCGGATCAGTGCTTATCTGCTCAAGCGTGGTATTCCGTCAGAAGTCGACATCGTCGTCGCTCTCCCTGTGTGTGATTTACCCGTACTCTACGACCCTTCATATTCCTTTGTGTGTCCGTCGGTGAACCGTTTCACCTGTCGCTACACACATTTCTCACAAACGTAAATTAGTAGCAATGTCCTCAATAATCACAATTTGATTTATAAATCTGTTGCTTCATTAAGCATCTATAGTTTACTCAATCGTTACTCATTCGTCTAATCACATAATCAATTGCACAACTAGTCGTTAAGCACCATTCATATGTACAGTTTTCATATCAAAGTTAATTGTTAAACAACATGAAATCGTCCATTCACAATAACTACCCAAATGCACATATATCAATCAATCGTAATCATAAATATACTCAAAATAAAATCATAGGGTTATTTTATTAATGTTTCAAACAGTCAGGTCACTCAGCAAGTGCCCTCAATGTCTACAGTAGTCTAGGGGCACTACATACACCCCTACTTATTTAGAACTTCGTCCCGAAGTTCAGAATAAATGCGAAAATCTATGATGCATCTTAGCTGCGTCCTCCCAAGTCGCACAGCTAGGACTATAAATGTCCCACTACACTTGACTTGATCAATCCATGCTAATCATTAAGCAAGATGTAATCAATCAATTATCCGACCCCACACAATATAATTTAATTCCTTAATTCATTTATCAATTATTATCGTCATTCACATATTCAGGTTTTCCTCAATCATTTAAGACATAACAAGGCTCAAGAGACCACTATATCGAAGTTGTTCAGCCGGGTCACTTGACAGGTGCCCTTAAGGTCCACAGTCATTCTAGGGGCATTACATACACCCCCTCTTAAATAGAACTTCATCCTGAAGTTAATTTTTGTTCTTGTACTTTCGACACTAAGCTTTATCTTAATTTCCTATTATCATCTTCTTTCCATTCCCTTCTATTTTTCTCCAACAATCATGGCCATAAGCACAAGTGGTTCTAATCATTATTATTATTTATTTTTTTTCCAACATGGTTCCAATACATTCTCAGGAACTCAATCATAATTGTGTATAATATCAATTCGATAGTACATTCAATAACTGTCAGTCCCAACTAGATTTTCGATATCACTTATTCTTGTCATTAGTATCATCATGTTCAGCTCCATGAGCTTATCATGTATTTCCCTTATCTCTTCATTTATGTTGTCATAGGACCACTTCGACAGATTCATCAAGTCGCACAAAGTGTCTTCTTAACCCCATCAAGTTCCATCTCGAGGGCTAGTTATCATTTTATCATGTTTGATTATGACCTAAGGTTAGCTTCATTGCGTTCTATTTATTATGCTAATCGTCTCCATACTTCTTTTTACAAAACATTGCCTTCATTTGACCATTTCGATACCATGGTTAAATTTCAAGTTCGTAGTCATGAGTTTTCATAAATGGTTTTGTCGTAATGCAAAATGCATGTCGTTGAGTTCAGCTCATCATACCAATCACATTGATATCTCGTTTTCAAATTTTAAGTTGGTTTCTCTTCCTCGACAATACGTCAAAGTCTCGTCAATCTGAGCATCTTGGTGTCTTATCATTTAAAATTGATCAATTTTTCGTCATTCAGCAAATCCACCGATTATATCCGTCCACTTGTTTTCTCATCATGGCTATGTAGAAAAAGGTTTAAAATATCGTTGGTCTTTGTTCCAAGTTTCTCCGAGTAGATTTTTCTTAAAATACAATTTTACGTTATTGATACCATCTCTATTCGACAATTTAATGCTTGTAGTTAGTGAATGATTTTTTTTTTCTTCTTCTTCTTCTTCTTTTTTTTTTTTTTTTATACTATAAGTGTCTACTCCTAAGTTATAGTTCTTTGGCTTTCCAAAGCATTTGTTCTGGAACAATTATTCCATATGTGAATTGGCAAGGATCTCTATCATAGTTGAAATATATCTTAAATAAGTAACACTTGCAAATGGAAACCCTAAGGGTACAATTTGACAAATAGGAAGGCTATGTCTTTAATCTTACAACCTACAATCCCCTAAGTGAACTGTGAAATATAGGCATGTGTTAACTTTTCATCTAGTTCATTTTATAACATCAAGAAATATCATAACAGTATCTTATCTTTCAACCAGTTCATATTATCATATAAACGTAGTATAAATATAATAATACATTAGCCTTTCATAGTATCCCATAAAATAATTATGAACTATAAACAAGGCATTAACCTTTCCTTTACATCTTGCTATCCCATTAACAAGGCATTAATTCATTGAGCGTCCCTTCCAACTTGGGCAATTCATTACGATTTGGTGGAGAAACACTCAGTATTAATGCAACCGTCTGACATGCTCGCACAACCATGCCCATTTGAATTTTGAATTTTGAAATTTTTTGTTCTGCCTTACTACCAGATACAAGTGACATTGCCGCTTCCTGCCCTCGTTTGAGTTCGAACATATTCATAGATAGGAGCACACGATATTTTTTTGTCACTGGCCTGGAGTTTAATTCACAGCCATGGCTGACCTAAAGCCTATAAAAGCCTATTTGTATGGATGAGCTGCTTACTATCTTATGAAAATCTGCCTCCTCAAATGATGATGAGAAGCCCAAATTGAGAGTAAGAGGTTATATAATTCTCTTTGTGGAGACTTTTGCGGGGGATTTCTCCCTACTTCATGTCTAAATAATGACACTGACATTACTATTTGCATTTTACACCACTGTCATTACGATTTGCATTTACACCTCTCTCACTCTGCTGTCGTGACTATGCAAATTTAGGTAGTTACCATCCGACTCAATTTTCCAGCATGATGAATCTTTACCGCCAACCTTTATAGGTTTTGTAAATGGGAGTAAAATGGTACTAGTGTAGTGTTCTTCCGTAAAAATATATTAAGAAAGGGTTCACTCAGGTGTAGAACTATAGACTTATTTGATTATTCTGCCAACTCAATGCAAGTTTTGGTTACAACTCTTTTGACATTAACATGGTTGGAAACTTTTAATGTCAAAAATAAAAATGTATTTTATTTTTAGATAATTTATTTTTTATTTATCAAATTTTAAAAATGTAGATGTTATAAATTGTGAAAACTTCAATTTTATAATACCATGAATCTGGGTTTTTGACAAATGGTACTGACATGATAACATGATAGTAATTTCACAATTGCATTTAATATAGGCCGTTATTAGGTTTTCTTAATATAATGGATCTATATTAAACATAACCTCTTCTCAATTGAAATATATACTTATTGTTGTGCTCCAAACTAACTTTATATGAGTCGATTGAATTGTAAAAGTTTGTAACTTCATATGAGTAGGCTGATTTGTAAAAGAAATATATACTTATTCTTGTGTTCCAAACTAACGGCATATGACTGGGTTGAATTGTAAAAGTTTGTAACTCCATATGAGTAGGCTGAATTGTAAAAGTTTGTAACTCCATATGAAAGTGTCTATTGTTTGGATTTTTTTAGTATTTTTTAAATTATTAATGATATTTTAATGGAATTTAATATTTATGTTAATTACTTTTAAACCATTCACATTATCACATTATCATTGATGTTTATCTTAATTAAAAAAAAATTATCTAAATTATCAAAACATTTTATGATTTTGGTTTGGATTGTTTATTTTATGAGATTGTTTAAAAAATAAATATTTGTCATTAGAATTATCAAAATATTTTATGATTATGTTTTTGAAAAAACATTTAATGATTTTGTTGACTTGAATTACATTACATCATTTAATGATTTTTTTTTTCCACTACCCTTGATCAATGCATTGATTGCATTATATCATCTCAATTATTGGCATATGACTTGTACCACATCTCCTTCATCTTCTTGCCACATATTTTCTACTCATCCCAAGGATTTTTTTGACTTTCTACTTTCCATAACACTTACTTAAAAATGAAGGGCTAACATAGAACATGTTATTATGAGTGTATAAATATTATTACGTCTAAATTTATGATAGAAATAGGAAGTGTTCCCCTTGTCATCCATAAGCAAATGGAATAGTTGAGTGATTTAATAAAAAATTTGTAAAAGGATTTAATAACAATCCACCAGTCTTTGGTCTTGGAACCCTCTCTTATTCTTGAGGTTTTGGAATCCTTAATTTTCTTTAAAATATAGATAAATTTCTAGGAAATAGTTTACATTGTATATGGAACACTAACTCTCTATTTTTTTTTTATCATTATATAACTACACCTACATATTTTTTGAATTTAATTTTATGTAGAATGTTAAATATAATAAATACTAAGACAATTTGATTAAATACATGGATTTATTAAACCCTAGATCTTCACCAAACCACTTAAACCACTCTTTATTATTTATTTATATTTATTTATTTATTTTCCAAAATTTTAAATATTTATATATATTAAATTTAAATATTTTAAATTTCTCCCTTAAATATAAATTATAATTTAAATTTTATCTATGATAATTTAAATATAACTTCACCAACCACTTCAACCTTACTATAATTGACCTTAAAACTTTAAATCTATGAAGAACTTTTAAATTGAAAGTTCGTGAGTAGCTTTATATTTTTAAATATTAACTTTTAATTTTTTAACAAACCTAGGTTATAACATTATATGGAATCTAATTAAATTTAAATAAAATAATTCTAGCGCTATATAATTATACACGAAATTTAAATAAAAATATTTACGAAATTTAATTAAATATAAATAAAATAACACTAGCATTATATAATTATATAAGAAATTTTGCCGAAACCCCTTTTTTTTGACATGGTATTTCTTTTTTCTTTTTTTTTAATTCTTATCAACAACTAAATTAAATAATAATTAATAAAATTAAATAAAAAAAATTAAATTAAATTGAATTAATTAAAAAAAAAAAAAATTGAATTAATTAAATTAAATTAATTAATTAAATGACATTAAATTAAATTAATTACATCAAATTAAATTAAAAGTCATTAAATTAAATTAAACAAATTAAATTAAATGAATGTTAAGAGACACTACATTAAATTAATAAAATTAAATTAATATTTAAAAAACATTAATTTAAAATAATAATAAAAAAAATTAAAACAATATAAAACGCAAAAAAAAACCTTTTCTTTTTCGCATGGGGATTGACGCCAAGGCAGGATCGACGGCTCTCCTTATTCCGCATCGGCAACATGCACGCATGGTAAGGGTGGTTGGTGGTCGCGGAAAGGAAACCACCATCCCATGTGTTCATTCCTTACTCGTCCGCATACCAATAAAGCGGTATAGTAAACCGCTCATGGGCAATGCGGAAACCGTCTCACGTGCCGTCAAAATTATGCCTATTTAAGGAGGAAATAAGGTTTTATTTGGCATTGTAGGGCTGCTTCTCGCGTGGAGAGCTCGCGGTGTTGAGTGCTAGGGTTTAAGGGTGTGCGTGATATGTTGAGTACGTAGACCCAAGAAGGTAATGCTCTTGTGAGAGATCTGCGCTTGAAATTCGATGGAGTGCATGGTTCCGACTCGTCTTGGTAGCTGGTTGTCTTGGAGATGAGCGCATAGGCTAGCCTTGGAAAGGATTTCTCTGGTGCTTGCAGGGTGGTTGAGATGCGTGGCAGCCCCCGTGGGTGTACTGGTGCGTGAGGGGCCCCTTCAGGATTGGCCTTCGGTCATCGGAAATGCTCTTGGTGTTGAGCGATAGGGCTTGGCCCAATAAAATTTTTATTACCTGGGAAATAAAAAGGAGTGCTCATGTGTAAGCTTGGCGGTTGGACGTAATGGTGTGTGCGACCCACATCTGACTCTGCAACTAGATCTCTGTGGTGAGCTCGAGCTTGGGGTTCAAGCTGCGGTGGTGTACGTGGATCTCCAGTCGGCCTAGCAGCTGAGTCTTTGGCGTTGGCCGCTGGGGTGATGGAGAATTTCGTGGGGTCTCTTCAACTTGGCTCTCGGTTTCATGTAAGAGCCTCGGTGCTGGGCAGATATGTGGGTAATCTCATGGACGATGGGAGATATGATATCCGTGGGACCCTCCTGGCTTGGCATTCGGTTCCCTGATGACTCCTCGGCGTTGAGCACAACGCATCTTTTATATATTCCCATCCTCTTATGTGAACTCAGTGCATGGGATTCGATGGTGGGCATTGATGTGTTAAGTGCATGGGCCAATTGGCTCTAGTTGTTGAGTTCGGGCTGGGCACAAAGGAAAGAAGAAAAATGCTTGGAGGACAATTGATGTGGCGTTGGGCTCCGGGCGCTTGGTACACCTGGCTTGAGCACTAGGGTTTCAAAGGAAGCAACATTTTGTATGAAATTCGTTTCGGACAAAACAAGCAGCAACAATGGAGAGCAGTATGGAAATCGTTTCATGCATTTGCCATGCTTGTAAATATTCTTAGTTATTGGTCAAAATGGATCATATCGAGCTCAAATGAAACGATTTATGCGTCGAAATTTAAAGGATTGAAGACGGGATTGGTGTCCGCACGGTTCTGTGAAGGAATTCGAAGATTAAATTATGGTCTTTATAAAGGAAAATAATGGCATTTAAGAATAAATAAAATGGATACGCATTAATCCCGTGATTGCTCTATATGAAAGCTTTTGGAAAAGATATCATAATTAAATATATGAAAGCTTTTGGAAAAGATGTCAAATTTAAATATCTTTAGTAGATGAAAGCTTTTGAAAATGATATCATAATTAAATATTTTTAATGTTTTGACATTGAGCTTTATTTTTTTTATATAAATTTAATTTTAATTATTTTAAATTTAAGATGTGAAGGAGTACCATCTATACAGATTATAAAACAAAGTGAAGAAAAATATCACACATATTTGAAACTGTCTGAAATTGTAAATGTAAGGTTATATTACATAATCCCAAAATAGGTTTTCATGGGGATAATATTTGTTAACTAAAAAGCTAATCCTCTTCCAGGAAACTAAGCTTTAATTTTATGTATATTATTTATAAATCCAACTCCATCGTGGAAATAATCTCTCCAACTATGTTAGTTGGATTTGCTGCGATGCTTGTATTATAAACAATATTGCAGGCAACAATATTATTTGAATATTTGTTTTATGCCACATTTATTGAAATGAATGTTTAAAACAAAATGTTACAGGCAAGAAGGCAGATCTGCATTAAAATAATAGGAAATGAAAACTGATCACTTTGGCTGCAGGTCTGAAATTTGGAGAACCCTCTGTAAATCCTGTGCGAGACTCATTGTTTCGTATTTATTATGAATACAATTTCTTTATATAAATGCGATGAAGTGTTTTTTTTTTGTTAGTATTAAATTTTAGATCTAAATATTATAACAGTAATATATATAGTGTTGTAACTTGGTTTATATGTATTTATTTGTTTGTTTAAAAACATTGTTTATCCCAAATGCTTTAGCATTGGATTAATATTAGGGTTTGAATATTAAAAGAGTGTATATAGAAATGTTCTTGTTTTTCTGGAAAGGTTTGTTTAATGGGGTCTAGAATGAGCCCTAAATAAGCAGTTATATATATATATATATATATATATATATATATATATATATATATATATATATCATTCAAATTCTGTTTCTGTTACGCCTTACGAATAAATGGGAAAAGGCTCTTCAAATTATCTTTTTGCAGCCATCATATTGGTTTGTTATTTTCTAGTAAATTTCACTAAAGTTCCAGGTGTAGTTAGGCCCTAAGGTCTCAGTGTCTGAGCCTTGCGCTCTGATACCAACTATAGTGCCCTATCTAGGCACTGGGTCTATTCCAGGTTATCAAGTTATACCTAGTTTTTCCCTTAATTATTGTTAGAAGAAAACAAGAGATTCAACCATCTATATTTCTGTTTCTGTAAATGTTTAACTGTCTGTTTTCTATATGTTTACATGTCTCTGTAGTTAAATAAACATAATCCTAAAACTTTCCATTTAATTCTGTTCGTTTGACATGCATAGCTTGGAAATAAAAGAAAATACATTATAATTAAGCTGGTTCAGAAAAATACCTGAAACCGTCGATTGCAGTAAGATAAGAAGATTTCTGGAATGGATTCTGTAAGTTACCTTAACAACCCCAAAATGATGTGTCCACCTTGCCAATCAGCTATTATCGTGCTGACCCTAGGAAATCAACGGATTTCCTAGCCCCCGAGCTCACAGACCGATAATCCCGACAGCCACTTTCCATGGTAATCATCCGTTGAGTTATCCCCCTCCTCAGTCTTTTCTTTTGAGTTTCCCACCTCCTCAAAGCTTCAAATTAACCCCCTCCTCGGCATTCCTCCTTTTTCACAAAAATCCTCACAGTTCTCCCACAATAACCCCCTTACTACTTTGTTAATTCTCCTCTTTATAGGATTCCACCTCCTTCAAAAGTCAACTTCCTTATCACTCCACCGCCCTAGCTGTCGTGGTCTTGGAAGTACATATCATTAATGCATCCCCTTTTGAGGTAATAAGGTGGATTATATATTATTTTATATCATCCCAATTTCTCTCTAGTAATGGAATTATTCAATAATTTATTCAAACATATCCTTTTAATTTACTTGGGATGATTCCGTCCGTTAATTAAATTAATAATTTATTTAATAAATTCATTATTATTCAACCCACTATACTTTATAAAAGGGATTATTATCATTATTATTATTAATTAAATAATATTAATAATATAATATTAATAATATAATAATAATAACAATAACAATTAATAATAATAGTAATTAATTTAAATTGTGAATAGTAATTTAAAATATTTATTTGGTTAATGGATAAGTGTCACCATAGTACCTCTGTGTATAAACAATGAAATATAATTAATGATTTAATTAATCATGATCAACGATTATATAGCACACTCCTCTATTATTAATGTTTAACTTTTATACTTCACTTTGAAGACACCTTTACTTGAGGATACTTACAATTAATGACATTTATTTTACACATGAGAACTTGATAATCTTTTACTAATTAATTCATCCACTAAACACTTAATTGACTTATCCATGATAACTTATATCATTGTTAAATCTTGATAAGTAGGCTGTAAACCAATATTATTGCGCATGTGCATAATGTGCATGCGTGGCCAGCGTATGCACAGGACGGACATGTACTATAGACATATGTCATATTTCCTATGCATAACAGCTAACTAATACTAATAATACTCTATGCAACTGAACAAGTATACATTCCTCATAATATTACTAAAACATCATCGGTTATTTTATCAGTTAACCTTTAATATTTCATTTCATTATTCTTATGATTACATTTGTTTAATCAATCAAGTGCAAGGAAAGCTACCTACTACCACTAATTCCAGGTCAACGAATACCCAACCCTCAACGGTACTAACTATCATATCCTCCCATCCTAACCTACTGCCACATCCTCCCTATCCTTCCTCTGCTAGTACAAAAGTGGATGTCGGACTCATCGACCTGACCACATAGAACTTGAGAGCGATAGCGTCGGCTGTACAGCGGACCTATCCTCCCCTAGCAGGCATCCGACCGTCATCATCACAACTACATGGGGAGCGTGTCTCAGCACGGCCCTCCCATGACTTCGGGTATCATAGGAACATAGGGTGGGAAACACATCCATCCCTCTCAACATACTAGGCGTACGCCCTTATCAAATCATACTCTGTTGCTCTCAAGATTATCGGTCCATGTCATCGTTTCATCAATTTTGGTTGCTAAGGTTTACTGCTTGGATAGGTTCTTCTCCGTATATCAGATCAAGTACCCGGCTATCCCATAGCCCTCGTGTCCTGTAGGTTAGTATTCCGCAAGATACACCTTTTATAACAAGCATTTCCATTCGATCACCAATCTGAAAGAGCGTGCAACACTATGGAGTTCTCTGCTGCCATTTTTCCCATCCCCTTAAAACTGAGTACAGTAAGAATGTTATTGAGATAACAACACGCTCAGAAAATGATAGAGCTTCGGAATAAGTTCAACGTGTCTCAACGTGTTTGAAACCAATAAATTTAAACAGTATTTATAGATAATCTGCTGGGGTTAATTTTTTTTAAAGACGTTACATGTCAGGTCATATATCAGATCCTTTTTTAATCCAAAGAATTGGGTGGGTTTAATTTAGGTTTAAAAGAATACAAGTTACCTCATATATGTCGGTTAGCTATCTTGTTGGTGTATGAGACTCCCTTGTTTACCCTTAAATACGATTGCTACTATCATTAAATATTCATCTTTAATTATAGGACTAATAAGAAGAAATACTCAACTCAAAGATGTAGTTCTTGAGCATATGAAAATGAGAATCTAGAGTATGATTGATTCCTTTGAATTCTTCCAATTGTTTCATACTTGATGGAGAAACAATTGTTGAGAAAACATGTTTGCAAATAAGGTTGCATGGTTACCAAAGGGGAAACTAGTGGAAAATGGGGACACCCCCAAAGTGGTTTTGTTACCATAGATATCATGAATTGAGTTGTACGCCAAGGAAAGAATCCAACACTGTCAATGCATGTTAATCGTTCCTCAAGCGTAAACATATGTACTAAGACAAGACATTTCACAGACGTGCATTTAAATTTCTTGTCTGCAGGATCTTCTCCTCAATACTATCCACCATGATGGTGGACTCAACTTAATCCCAAAATTGAATTCGACACAAATCACATTTGGGATAATTAGTTTATAGGTTATCTTTTTTGTTGGTATGGAACAGGGGACTGGGTATAACACAAGAAGCAGGTATTGAGCTTGACCCCGAAACAGAATACAATTGATGCAGTGAACATATATCAGGTAAGCTTTAAATTTTTGGAATCATTCTGTCCATTATTGTAAGAACGAATCTGGGTTATGATTTTATGTCTGGTCTTGTGTTGGAATTTTTCTTTAAACTTTATTTGTAGTCTTCATTTAAGAAACCTCATGAATTTATAATATACTTGCTCTGCTACTAGATGCATGTATCACATAGAGCCTTTGATTTGTATTTTTGACATTCCCCATCTCACTAAAATGGCCAATGATAGTGTCAATGAAATTAAGAAGATCCTCAGACAAATGACCTGCTAGCTTGTGGGCATAAAACATGCATATAATACTTAAGTATTCACATCGAAAAACATGAATCCAAGAAGGAAAACATGAAATCTAAATTCCAAGAACTAAATATTGATTATGATAAAATTGCGTCAAACTCATAGATGCATTACAATATCATATTGGGTTTTGCAAGAGGTTCTCGACCAGATACATGATTTCCTAGTGTTTCAATTGCTTTAATGAAGGGGCATATTATTTATGAAGACATTCCAACAAACAACTTTAGCACTCAATGAGAACAACATGAATCAAAAAGATCAAGGGAAAATTAAAGCAGGACAACAAATGGAAGAAGGCCTCAATGGAAATTATCTTGGCTCTTAAACTTCTCATATATGCATTTTACTTGTCTTGTTTATTAGTAATTATGTAAAGCAGTATAGCACTAAATTTGAAATTCATAAGGTAGGTATTGTAAGAAAGAAAAAGCATCATGACCAATTAACATATTTGTTGAAAATATTTATACAAGAATACTATAATGTTTTTTGAAATTTTTGTACTTTTTATGTTATTTGGTTTGTCAACAACATTTTTATAAATATATAACTACCTCTTTTTTGTGATATATATATATATATATATATATATATATATATATATTTCCTATGGGATAGAGGAGGGCATCTTTTAACACATTGGTGACCCATTCTAAGTTTTCCGGTTTTCCCCAAGTACTAAACTAGTAATATTGGTGACCTAAATAACTATTTTAAATAATTGCCAATCATTTATTTGAATGTTGTATTTCTAAATTTCATTTTGTAAACCTCCATGGTATAATCAACTCTATGAATGTATGTAGGATGTAATATATGGCATTACTTGTACATAAAAATAGCTATCAACTCTATGAATGTATATAAGTATATGGCATTACTTGTACATAAAAATAGTTATCAACTCTATGAATGTATATAAGATGTAATATATAGCATTACTTGTATATAAAAATAGCTAAATAGCTAGTGTTTTTTATATTTAATTATTTGATATAAGTTTGTAACTTACAGATAGTTTCAATATATTGTACAATTTCCATTCAAGTAGTCTTGGCTTCATAGCTTCTAGATTATTGTCTATCAAAGAAGCAAGACCAACTAAGATGAAGATGAAGTTATGGAAAAAAATGGCATTGGCATTGGCATTAGCTTTAGTCTTAGCCAAACAAAAAGTAAAGAAGAAGACTGGATTAAAAAGAGGTTGAAAATCTTGGTAAGTTTATAGATTTTTTTTTACTTTTACAATTTTGTTTATAGATTTTTTTTTTTTTTTTTACAATTTATTTTATTTAGTTTTTTTTACATGGTTTAGATGGTTTACATGGTTTATTTAGTTGTTTTTCTATTAGGTTGAGTTGCATTATTTTCATTTTAAAAGAAAATCCTTTTCATTTATATGCAATATCTCATGTGCGCTCAAAACCGTCACTTTCTTTGATGCACACACACACACACACACAAGAAACTCTCTCGTCACTCACTAAGTTCAAAAATAGCTTAAATCTACTCACTTAATACCTCCATAGGAGGGAACAAAATAATCTTGTAGTTTAGGTAGGATTTTGGGGCTAGGCATCCAAAAACATAGTTGTTGTCCTTATGGTGCTTTATAAATCCTGCTATAAGCAAGTGTTAAAAGAAAACCTAGATCATTTATATGGGTTCAATTTATTTATTTTTTTGTTCACGGGTCTTTAAGTAAACCAATAAACTTAATTTGGTATAAAAGCTATAATGAAGGAGGTCTTCTTTATGTATATTTTACTATGTTTATGTCTATTTTCGCATTAGAGGTAATCTATATGTAACATTTAATTGTTATTAGCAATAGAAAACTAGAGGTAGTGTCTTTGTATAATTTACTTGTTATTAGCAATAGAAATTATCTCAAAAATTATGTTCTTGGTGTAGCCTCCAAGCTTCACATGAGGTCACAAAACATAAATTAGTTAGGTAGGATTGATTGGGCTAGGCATCCATTAATGCCCTCCAATCTACTTTCATTAGGTATATTTTGAAACATAGCATTGTTGACTTATAGGGTGCTTTATAAATCCTGCTATAAGCAAGTGTTAAAAGAAAACCCGGATCAGAAGTGCGTCGTGCCCAAGGAGGTTAAAGCTGAGGTATAGTTGCCCTGCTCTCCCCTACGAGTCACCCAACTCGTTGTAGGGAGACGACACTATACCGTACAGGCCGAACCACTGATCCACACTTGATGCAAGGTATCTTAGTGGCCAAAGTTAGGAAATCACCAAGGAGCACTTGTGGGTGCAATTGACTCCTAAAGTCAGCTATTGCCGTTGGGAGGTGTTGCCAAGTCTTCTAGATTGGAACATTTGCCCCATCGCCAGTAGAACTGCCTCTTTCTTACCTTCACTAGTCAATTGGTGTGTGGACTCCATTGTCACCATCAATTTTGCTTTTGGAAGGCCCAGTTACATATCCGCGGAAAACCATTCACTTTTTTTATATTTATATATTCATCCTACCAAACTCATAATTAAACATAATCTACATTTTGTGACTCTTTCACTAAACCGACTTTGAACATATCACTCACTTGTTGCACCTTTTACACTAATTTGTAGCTTGTGATTTGTCTTGTTCATAGTCCATTAACCATGATAGATTAGAGTGGGAACAATAAAAATTCGTAGTAGAATTCTTTACCCACACAATATGTGCAGTTTTGAAGAGCTGGGTAAACATGCACTTGAAGTTGTTTTTTTGTTTTGCTTTTAAATCGTGAAACTTTGGACAAACATAATTGCATGTTTATCAAGTCCCCACATCCTTATAATCATTTGGAAGGTCTTCTTGTAGAAGTTGATAAGAATTTCTAACAACAAAGGTTTTTAAATTTTACATTTTATTTTTTACAATTTCAAATATTATGAGTGATTCAATATCAAGTACTTATATTGAAAAATCCATGGAAGTACATCCCATTGGAGATTCACTACTCGTCAATATTTTTTTCTCTTCGTGAACACCCCAAACATATTAATGAACTCGGCACAAATCCTCTCTAAATGATTCACATGATATTAATCATATATTTCTCCATAAGTATAGTGAAAACTCACATGTCTTTTCATTTAAGTCATGACTTTCCATTTCGAGCCTACATGAAATACAATAGGCTCTATTTTGCCATGTGCTCTATTTTGAACGAATGCTAGCTCTCCTTATAGCATAAGAATTTCCTTCTAGCATAACACACATGCTTATGTTAGAAGAAAAGCTATCAATCGCTAGCTTTCCAATATAAAAACCCTGAGCATGGTGATTGGTGGTTGCTAGCTTATACCTTGAGCTTGTGCCATGTACTCTATTTTCAAATAAGCACATGGCACAAGATCAAGGAAAGCTAGCGACTGCTAGCTTTCCTTCTAGCATAATAACACATACTTATGTTAGAATGAAAGCTGGCAGTTGCTAGCTTTCCAATAGAAAAATCATGTCCATGGTGATTGGTGGTTGCTAGCTTATACCTTGATCTTGTGTCATGTGATCTATTTTGAAATAGGCACATGGAAAAATATCAAGGAAAGCTAGCAACTGCTAGATTTCCTTCTAGCATAATCATTTCCTTCTAGCATAAACACACATACTTATGCTAGAAGGAAAGCTAACAGTCGCTAGCTTTCCAATAGAAAAACCCTGTCCATAGTGATTGGTGGTTGTTATCTTATACCTTGAGCTTGTGCCATGTGCTCTATTTTGAACGAATGCTAGCTTTTCTTCTAGCATAAATATTTCCTTATAGCATAACACACGTGTTTATGTTAGAAGGAAAGCTAGCAGTCGCTAGCTTTACATGGTGATTGGTGGTTGCTTGCTTATACCTTGAATTTGTGCCATGTGCTCTATTTTGAACGAATGCTAGCTTCCTTTCTAGCATAAGCATTTCCTTTTAGCATAACCCACATGCTTATGTTAGAATGAAAGCTAGCAGTCGCTAACTTTCCAATAGAAAACCCTGGACATGGTGATTGGTGGTTGCTAGTTTATACCTTGAGCTTGTGCCATGTATTCTATTTTCAAATAAGCACATGGTACAAGATCAAGGAAAGCTAGCGACTGCTAGCTTTTCTTCTAACATAAGCATTTCCTTCTAGGATAATAACACATACTTATGCTAGAAGGAAAGCTAGTCGTCGCTAGCTTTCCAATAGAAAAATCATGTCCATTGTGATTGGTGGTTGCTAGCTTATACCTTGAGCTTGTGCCATGTGCTCTATTTTGAAATAAGCACATGGCAAAAGATCAAGGAAATCTAGTGACTGCTAGCTTTACTTCTAGCATAAGCATTTCCTTCTAGCATAAACACATATGCTTATGCTAGAAGGAAAGCTAACAGTCGCTAGCTTTCCAATAGAAAAACCCTGTCCATGGTGATTGGTGATTGCTAGCTTATACCTTGAGCTTGTGCCATGTACTCTATTTTGAACGAATGCTACATTTCATTCTAGCATAAACATTTTTTTCTAGCATGTCACACATGCTTATGGTAGAAGGAAAGCTAGCAGTCGCTAGCTTTCCAATAGAAAAACCCTAGGCATGGTGATTGGTGGTTGCTAGCTTATACCTTGAACTTGTGCCATGTACTCTATTTTCAAATAAGCACATGGCACAAGATCAAGGAAAGCCTTGAACTTGTGCCATGTACTCTATTTTCAAATAAGCACATGGCATAAAATCAAGGAAAGCTAGCGACTGCTAGCTTTCCTTCTAGCATAAGCATTTACTTATAGGATAATAACACATACCTATGCTAGAAAGAAAGCTAGCAGTCGCTAGCTTTCCAATAGAAAAATCATGTCCATGGTGATTGGTGTTTGCTAGCTTATACCTTGAGCTTGTGCCATGTGCTCTATTTTGAAATAAGCACATGGCAAAAGATCAAGGAAAGCTAGCGACTGTTAGCTTTCTTTCTAGCATAAGCATTTCCTTCTAGCATTTTTGAGAAGGAAAACTTTTCTTTTTAATGAGTCTCTACTTGTGCTAGATGCAATGGATTTTTATTTATCTCTAAGTATTTAATATGTTTCCATAACACATGACCCTTATTATTCTTGTGCATGTGAATAAAAGACATGTAATAGAATATTGTTTGATAATGCTCATTATTTCATGTATTTTTAAAACAATTTAAACTTATAGTCGACTATTTATTATTGTTTTTAGAAGCTATGGACTCTGGTGCAATGACAATTCCAAGGAATAATTTGAAGAAAAAACGAATTGCAAGTGACACACAAACAACGTCTCCCCCATGTGGTATGGTGGTTTTAAATATTATTCTCTCATTTCTAAATGGTTAGACTAGAAGACTATATGGTAATATTTGTGATTTTGATTTCATTTTATTTATAGTAATAATTGCTTATTATTGTTTTTAGAAGCTGTCGTCTCCAAAGCAAGTAAAATGCCACAATCAGCATTCAAAAAACAAAAGCGTCATTCAACTCAGATTATAAATTCAACAATGGGTTCTAATTTTGAAATGATTAAAAAGTTCAAAACATATGCTGCATATGAGTATGTCGAAGATTGGTATGTTGAGATTGAAAGTCCCATGAATATGTTTCTAGATATGTATCTATTTGGATCCATGGATGGAAATGATATACAAAGGCTAGGGATAATTGTTAGTTGCTATGCTCTCAATCATAGTCAGATCGATTTTCAAATGGAGGTAATTGAAGAAAATGAAGTGAAATTATTTTCTTGCCAAGTTGATTACACAAAATTTAGACCAGATTTGATTGATACTAATACAAAATTCCCGGAGTCAATAAAAAAGTCACAGTTTAAGTTGAACAGTTTTGAGAGCTTCAATGAATCTGGTCTAAATAGTTGTGATGATCTTGTACAATGTATTACCAACGTTATGAAATATTGCTATGTGAGATGTAAGAAAACATCATCCGTGTTTCTTTATTTGCAACAAAGAGGTAAACTACTTGATAAAATACCAGATGATAAACTCGAGGCTCAAATGCTTGCTTTGAGAAGGGTATATTTAGCTGAGCTAGAACAAAGCATTAAAGAAAGTGAGTTCATGCCTACTACAGAGTTTGTAACATCCCAAAAAGAAGACTCTCAGATAGAGAAGCTTGCTGACCAATGCGATGAAATCCATGAAAATTTTAAGGACAATTATTTATTTTCAAGCTCTTTTACCATGAAGGTGGATGTTCGAAGATGTGTAGAAGCACCCAAGTTATATAAATTGAGATCACGGGATGATTTAAATGTTCGAGTATTAGTAAAATCATTCCTACAGAAATTTCAAGCATCATTGCCTGATGCTCTTCTTATTCCATTTGACACAAAAGAGTCTGATCCGATTGGAAACCCTGTGAAAATCATGAATGAAATGGATATAAATGCCAAGAACATCAATTTTTGGATAGTTGATGGGCAACACACCATTCAAGCAGCAAAAGAAATATTATCAAATCTTAAATTCAGTCTATCTGGGGAGGCAAAACAGAAGTACAAAGAACGTAATGCTCGATTCTTAGATCCATTAGTTGCTCCCAGTGTGGTGATTCGTATTTGCTGCCAGTTAAATTCTGCAAACACAGTGTTCTTCAAAACTCCATTCATTGATTCTGTGCGATCTGCAAGACAATTCCTAATTGCCACAAATAAATTAAAGAAACAAAAATGTGGGAATTCTAAGACGGCTGAAGACAAGGTATGCAATTTTTTTTTTTTTTGCACTTAGTTTATATTGTTATAACTAAATTCATGGCTATTTTATTTTTGATATCACATTCTTACTAATTTATATTTGTTATTTTTTAACAGGTTGATGATGAAATGTTGTGCTCTTTCTTCGATTGTCCACTAACAAACTTTGCTGGAAAAAAAGTCTTGTTATATCTTGATGATACTACTTGGGATAAATGGGAAGTTGTTTTTAATTGTTACAAACTAGGGACATTAATGTGTTCTCCAAACCAACCTAAGGATCCAAACTATAAGACAAATAGTCTGAATAGTTTGGTATCAAGTTCTTTCCGTCCCCTTCAGGGACTAACCGCTGAAGAAATGTGTTCTGTAGCAGATAAACTATTGGATGGAACTATCTGGTTTTCTATTCCAGTGAACCATCCAACCAATGCCATAAAAATGAAAGATTATTGTTCACAATTGAAAACCAAAAGAACAATTTTGGAGGCAATGGTAACATATTGCAAAAGTCATGATAAGAATCTGAATGATAAGATTCTTACAATATCCAATATTCTTGAGCATTATGGAATTACTGATATCATATTTTCCAACTTCTGTAAGACAATGGAAGGGTGTAAATATGTAAAAAGATCACGAAATACAAAAATAGAGTCCCTTTCTCCACAAGCCTATGTGGTCCTTGATAGAATAATTGATGCATCGACAGATATACAGGAAATTGAGAACAATTTTGAATTCGGTTGTCATTATGGGGGTCCTAGCCTCTTGTCAACACTTTTGCACTCTTTTCCTTGTCAATTTCAACCAATGTTATACACTGACTTTGTTGTGTTGGATACATTGGCTTTGAAAGATGAATCATTCCTTAAGGATCACTATATTGAATTGTTTCGATTTTTAATCGAAAAAAATGGGTTGAAAGATTTTACTATGATTATCTTAGTAGAAATTTGGTCTTGTAAGGATGTACGCCAAGCTCTGGAGATTGTTGTCAAGGACTCAAATGTCAACTATAAAATGGCTACCGGTCTTTATGAATATAAAGAACAAAATAACTATAGTTATGATATAGTTTTAACTATACATTTCTATAGTGAAGAGTCAAAAAGTTTAGAGGCCTCAAGATACTCTCACAGTTTTAGAGACATATCTGATGAAAAGAAGAGAGATTTTGAATTCTGGGAAGAATTATTGCAAATGCATCAACAACATAGTGATCTAAATTTGATTATTTCTCTTTATGCGGGGACAAATTTACAGCAGGCTTGCTGTACATATGGAAGAAGAATGTCATGTGTCATAGAAAACGAGTTACAAAGGACTACCATGCTGACTAATCAAGAATCCTTCCAATTTCAAAAACCAATGTCTAATATATTGCTGTTGGAATATCCAGGTATTGTACTTGTTTTGTTCTTTCTCTAGTGATTCTTTGGATTCTATGCTATTTATAAATCTTGATTAACAAGATGTTTACTATAACTACTAATGGCGGAAATTGTAAAGAAAACAATGATGACACTTTGCAACAAAGTAATGATCAACATAGTGTGCACAATGTCGAAGAATTTTTCGAGATGCAAATACAAGACGAAGAAAATACCATACTAGGTACATAATTTATTTTGTTTATTTTGTTGTATTGTACTTGTTTTGTTCTTTTTCTAGTGATTATTTGGATTATATGCCTATTTATTTAATGAATTTCATTCGTTGATACATTTTATAACATTTCATATGTTTATTACAGTGGCAAATGAGGAGAAAAAAGACAGTGATCAAGGGAATGTGACAGAAAGCCATAGTCAAGAACATGATATCATATCAGGTACTTCACATGTCTCTTATTTTCAATTAAACATAAAATATGTCTTATAAAAAAAAAATTGATTTAAAGAAGTATTATTGGTATTTGATTGAAGGTTTGTTATTTTGGCTCTAGGTTCTATGAAGACAATACAAGAGAAGTGTGGCTTATCAATAACTAGTACAAAAAATACTCAAAGTGAGTGTATTTCTTCAACAATTTTTCTTAATAATAATTTATGTAGCATGAATAAAATGAATTTACTATGATATCCATTATTGTTTTGCAGCTATTATAAGTCAAAAGAAATTAGTTATTTTTGAATTGAATAACATTTTCTATCAAAGCGTTGATGGTGATGCATCACAAAAAGAATTTATCAAGAAAATGGGAAGGGCCGCAGATTACACGATAGAGAAAAAATCATTTTGGTTTCATCCACATGCAAAAACATTTCTTGAAATGTGTTCCAGAAAAGAATCTCTTGACATTGCAATTTGGACGACATCTTTGAAACAAAACACAACAAGAGTTATGAAAAAGCTGGTTTCAGAAACATTACAAGCTAAATTTTTGTTTACATGGACTGCTTCAAATTGAAAACAACAAAAGGGAAAAAATGACATTGATAATTCAACACAAGTTATATACAAAAAACATCTGAAAAAAGTGTGGAGAATGTATTCTCAATATGATGCTACTAACACTATTCTAGTGGATTGTTCAATGGAGACAAAGAAAGAAAATCCCAAAGAAAATGTGATTATTGCCCCTTCGTTTGATGGAAAGAATGAGGATAAATGGTTGATTGCTGATCTGTGGAGCTTATTGAATAAATTCTACAAGGCACCCGATGTTCAAGATATTTTGAAGAATCTTCAATGACTTTTAATAATACATTAAGATGACTTATTCATTTCCTCTATAAACAAAATCTTGAAGTTTATAATATAAATTCTTGGTCATTGTACATTTGATGACTTAATTCTACATGTGATGTGTTATTATTGTGTTTTATTTTATTATCAATTTAATGTCAATATTATTTCATAATACTCATATAAGGATTGTTGTTGTGTCATTATTATAAATTAACATATTATTATTTTGTTTATTTATATTGAGATATTGAGTTATAAAAAGTTAGTGATTTGAATAATAGTCTTATGTGTTTGCATAAAAATGTAGTATTCCATATTAATTAAATAATTGTATTAGGTTGTATGTATAAATTAACGTACAATTACTATGTTTGAGCAATTGCAGTTTATTTATCAATTGCATCTTAATTGATCATTATAACTCTTACAAATCAGTGATTTGAATGTTAGTTCAATGTTATCATATGAAATTTTCTTATTTCTTAGAAATTAAAAAAATGAAAAATCATATCAGGTTGTATGTAAAAATTACCTATAATTAGCTTGTTTAATTGAAATTTAAAAAATTGTAAATCTAGGTGGTGTGTATAAATTAACATATAATTGGTTTGAATTGGACCATTGTAACTATATTTTTAAATTGTGATTTGAATTTCATTGCAATGTGCTTATATGAATTTTTCTTATAATTTCTTGAAAATTAAAATATCGTATGAGGTTGTATGTAAAAATGAACATATAAATAGTTTGCTTGATTTAAACTTAAAAACTGTAAATTTAGGTAGTATGTAGATATTAAAATATAATTAGTTCAAATGAATTCAACTATTGTAATTATATTTTTAAATTGTAGTTTATCTCATTACAATTCTTAAAAATTAGTGATTTGAGTAGTAGTTGAATGTGTTTGTATAAAAAAACTATTCCACCGAAATTACTTTTATTTTTTTCATTAAGTTGTTTGTTTGGGAGTGGAAATAAATTGGATATGTTTTGATGCCATTAAGCAATGAAGTTTTGAAGGGAAAATATGTTAATGTTATATATGTGGCAGCAATGCAGATGGGAGTTAATATCAGTCGGAAGATCTTGTTGATCTTTGAAATGGAAGGAGTATTCTTCTCGTTGTATTCCAAAGATGAAACGAGTTGTCAAATTCAAAGAAAACCAAATTGGGAGCTTGGTGATAGATCCTACTTTTGTAGGCCTTTTCAATTAGAAGTATTAAAATACTGTCTAAAATATTATGATGTTGCGATATGGACATCAAATGTTACTAACAAGTACATTCGACAAGTACTTGAAAAATCAAATATTGATACAAGTGACTTTGAATTCATATGGGATAGGTCCCATTGTCACTTGCAAACAAAATCCAAATCATGTAGTATGATACAGTTTTATGAGAAAAGGCTAAGCGATGTGTGGTCCCAATATGGAAATAAGTACACAGAATCAAATGTATTGCTAATAGATACATCAAAGCCTACTTCTCAATTCCTCGGATATCGGTCAAACTGTATCTTAATAAAGGCTTATATAGGACATGAACACGATACTTGGCTTGTGCAAGTTCTATTCCCCTTTTTAAAGACACTTCATCGTATCAAACAGAAACGCAACTACATTCGAATGTTCAATAGAACATTGAGTTCTTTGTATTAAGTGAAGATATTATTTTATGAAAATTTGTTGACGATTACATTGCAATATTTCAATACAAGTTGGACACATTTTTTGGTGAATTAATTTGTATGATTTTATAACTTTTATAGATAGATGATAATTGACAATGATATATAAATACAATTATTAGTATTATTTATGATTGCTTTTAGATTGACAAGTTTTTGCATCATACAACACTTGATTTCCCCATTCAAAATATTTTCTAAATTTGTGCTCTTAAATCAACTATTTGTAATTTAAATCATCTCATAAAAGCCAACAAGGCATGCAAGAAACTCTCTTTAGTTTTATTTATCTATATGTATTAATACAAGTGCATTACAACACTTGATTTCTCTATTCAAAATATTTTTTAAATTACATACTCTTAAATCAATTATTTGTAATTTAAATCATCTCACAAAAGCCAACAAGGAATGAAGTTCTCTTTAGTTTTATTGATCTATATGCATTAATACAAGTGACACACAAATTTTGAATTAAACCTCCATCTATATAAAAGCACATTTCTTACAAAAAATATTACTTCAATGATAATGAGTGCTAAGTGTACTAGAATTTAGATTAAAGCATGATGAGTCATAGATGAATGATTTTGAAAGGTATAGGCATTTGATTTCCCAAACTATAACTTATTGTAAATGTGTATTCTTAAGTTAATAGTTTATAATTGCAATAATCTCATATAAGCCAACAAGACATGAAATAAATTATTGACTGTTATTAGCCTATATTCATTAATATGAGGAGTTTATCAATGCAATATGTAATTTTTGAAATAAAACCCCATATAATTGAAGTTGCAATTGTTTTAAAACACAAATGAGTTCTTTGTATTAAGTGAAGATATTATTTTATGGAAATTTGTTGATGATTACATTGCAATATTTCAATACAAGTTGGACACATTTTTTGGTGAATTAATTTGTATGATTTTATAACTTTTATAGATAGATGATAATTGACAATGATATATAAATAAAATTATTAGTATTATTTATGATTGCTTTTAGATTGACAAGTTTTTGCATCATACAACACTTGATTTCCCCATTCAAAATATTTTCTAAATTTGTGCTCTTAAATCAACTATTTGTAATTTAAATCATCTCATAAAAGCCAACAAGGCATGCAAGAAACTCTCTTTAATTTTATTTATCTATATGTATTAATACAAGTGCATTACAACACTTGATTTCTCTATTCAAAATATTTTTTAAATTACATACTCTTAAATCAATTATTTGTAATTTAAATCATCTCACAAAAGACAGCAAGGAATGGAGTTCTCTTTAGTTTTATTGATCTATATGCATTAATACAAGTGACACACAAATTTTGAATTAAACCTCCATCTATATAAAATCACATTTCTTACAAAAAATATTACTTCAATGATAATGACTGCTAAGTGTACTAGAATTTAGATTAAAGCATGATGAGTCATAGATGAATGATTTTGAAAGGTATAGGCATTTGATTTCCCAATCTATAACTTATTGTAAATGTGTATTCTTAAGTTAATAGTTTATAATTGCAATAATCTCATATAAGCCAACAAGACATGAAATAAATTATTGACTGTTATTAGCCTATATTCATTAATATGAGGAGTTTATCAATGCAATATGTAATTTTTGAAATAAAACCCCATATAATTGAAGTTGCAATTGTTTTAGAACACAAATGAGTTTTTTGTATTAAGTGAAGATATTATTTTATGGAAATTTGTTGACGATTACATTGCAATATTTCAATACAAGTTGGACACATTTTTTGGTGAATTAATTTGTATGATTTTATAACTTTTATAGATAGATGATAATTGACAATGATATAGAAATACAATTATTAGTATTATTTATGATTGCTTTTAGATTGACAAGTTTTTGCATCATACAACACTTGATTTTCCCATTCAAAATATTTTCTAAATTTGTGCTCTTAAATCAACTATTTGTAATTTAAATCATCTCATAAAAGCCAACAAGGCATGCAAGAAACTCTCTTTAGTTTTATTTATCTATATGTATTAATACAAGTGCATTACAACACTTGATTTCTCTATTCAAAATATTTTTTAAATTACATACTCTTAAATCAATTATTTGTAATTTAAATCATCTCACAAAAGCCAACAAGGAATGAAGTTCTCTTTAGTTTTATTGATCTATATGCATTAATACAAGTGACACACAAATTTTGAATTAAACCTCCATCTATATAAAAGCACATTTCTTACAAAAAAATATTACTTCAATGATAATGAGTGCTAAGTGTACTAGAATTTAGATTAAAGCATGATGAGTCATAGATGAATGATTTTGAAAGGTATAGGCATTTGATTTCCCAATCTATAACTTATTGTAAATGTGTATTCTTAAGTTAATAGTTTATAATTGCAATAATCTCATATAAGCCAACAAGACATGAAATAAATTATTGACTGTTATTAGCCTATATTCATTAATATGAGGAGTTTATCAATGCAATATGTAATTTTTGAAATAAAACCCCATATAATTGAAGTTGCAATTGTTTTAAAACACAAATGAGTTCTTTGTATTAAGTGAAGATATTATTTTATGGAAATTTGTTGACGATTACATTGCAATATTTCAATACAAGTTGGACACATTTTTTGATGAATTAATTTGTATGATTTTATAACTTTTATAGATAGATGATAATTGACAATGATATATAAATACAATTATTAGTATTATTTATGATTGTTTTTAGATTGACAAGTTTTTGCATCATACAACACTTGATTTCCCCATTCAAAATATTTTTTAAATTTGTGCTCTTAAATCAACTATTTGTAATTTAAATCATCTCATAAAAGACAACAAGGCATGCAAGAAACTCTCTTTAGTTTTATTTATCTATATGTATTAATACAAGTGCATTACAACACTTGATTTCTCTATTCAAAATATTTTTTAAATTACATACTCTTAAATCAATTATTTGTAATTTAAATCATCTCACAAAAGCCAACAAGGAATGAAGTTCTCTTTAGTTTTATTGATCTATATGCATTAATACAAGTGACACACAAATTTTGAATTAAACCTCCATCTATATAAAAGCACATTTCTTACAAAAAAATATTACTTCAATGATAATGAGTGCTAAGTGTACTAGAATTTAGATTAAAGCATGATGAGTCATAGATGAATGATTTTGAAAGGTATAGGCATTTGATTTCTCAATCTATAACTTATTGTAAATGTGTATTCTTAAGTTAATAGTTTATAATTGCAATAATCTCATATAAGCCAACAAGACATGAAATAAATTATTGACTGTTATTAGCCTATATTCCTTAATATGAGGAGTTTATCAATGCAATATGTAATTTTTGAAATAAAACCCCATATAATTGAAGTTGCAATTGTTTTAAAACACAAATGAGTTCTTTGTATTAAGTGAAGATATTATTTTATGGAAATTTGTTGACGATTACATTGCAATATTTCAATACAAGTTGGACACATTTTTTGGTGAATTAATTTGTATGATTTTATAATTTTTATAGATAGATGATAATTGACAATGATATATAAATACAATTATTAGTATTATTTATGATTGCTTTTAGATTGACAAGTTTTTGCATCATACAACACTTGATTTCCCCATTCAAAATATTTTTTAAATTTGTGCTCTTAAATCAACTATTTGTAATTTAAATCATCTCATAAAAGCCAACAAGTCATGCAAGAAACTCTCTTTAGTTTTATTTATCTATATGTATTAATACAAGTGCATTACAACACTTGATTTCTCTATTCAAAATATTTTTTAAATTACATACTCTTAAATCAATTATTTGTAATTTAAATCATCTCACAAAAGCCAACAAGGAATGAAGTTCTCCTTAGTTTTATTGATCTATATGCATTAATACAAGTGACACACAAATTTTGAATTAAACCTCCATCTATATAAAAGCACATTTCTTACAAAAAATATTACTTCAATGATAATGAGTGCTAAGTGTACTAGAATTTAGATTAAAGCATGATGAGTCATAGATGAATGATTTTGAAAGGTATAGGCATTTGATTTTCCAATCTATAACTTATTGTAAATGTGTATTCTTAAGTTAATAGTTTATAATTGCAATAATCTCATATAAGCCAACAAGACATGAAATAAATTATTGACTGTTATTAGCCTATATTCATTAATATGAGGAGTTTATCAATGCAATATGTAATTTTTGAAATAAAACCCCATACAATTGAAGTTGCAATTGTTTTAAAACACAAAATTAATTGCTAATGAGTGCTAAGTGGTATTAAGGGTAGTATGAGATTGGTCATAAGTGAGTGACATTGAACTATAAGAAATTTGATTTCTCATTTCATTTTTTTGTAAGTTTGTATTATTAACTCAATTACGATTAATTGAAATAATCTCATAAAAGCCAACAAAGCATGAGATACGCTTTATCTTTTATCTTCTTGTATGCATTAAATGAATGTATAAATGTGATATTTATTTTTTGAAATAAAATACAATGTAAAAACATTCAACAAGTAGTTGAAAAATCAAATACTGATACAAGTGACTTTGAATTCATATGGGACAGGTCTCATTGTCACTTGCAAACAAAATTCAAATAATGTATTGTGATACAATTTTATGAGAAAATGTTAAGTGATGTGTGGTCCAAATATGGAAATATGTACGAAGAATCAAATATATTGCTAATAGATACATCAAAGCTTACTTCTCAATTCCCCGGATACCGGTCAAATTGTATCTTAACAAAGGCTTATATAGGACATGAACCTGATACTTGGCTTGTCCAAATTCTACTCCCCCTTTTTAAGACACTTCATCGTATCAAAGAGAAACGCAACTACATTCGAATGTTCAATAGAACATTGAGTTCTTTATAGTAGGTGAAGATATTAATTTTTAGAAATTTGTTAACGCGTACATTGCAATATTTCAATACAAGTTGGACACATTTTTTGATGAATTAATTTGTATGTTTTTAAAACTTTTATAGATAGATGAGAATTAACAATAATATTTAAATACAATTATTAATATTATTTATGATTGCCGTTAGTTTGACATTTTTTTGCATCATACACCACTTGATTTACCCATTCAAAATATTTTTTTAATTTGCGTTCTTAAATCAAATATTTGTAATTAAAATCATCTCATAAAAGCCAACAAGGCACGCACAAAGTTTTGTAAATGTGTATTCTTAAGTTAATAGTTTATAATTGCAATAATCTCATATAAGCCAACAAGGCATGAAATAAATTATTGACTTTTATTTGCGTATATTCATTAATAAGAGGAGTTTATCAATGCAGTATGTAATTTTTGAAATAAAGCCCCATATAATTAAAGTTGCAATTGTTTAAAAACACAAAATTTATTGCTAATGAGTGCGAAGTGGTATTAAGGGTAGTACGTGATTGGTCATAAGTGAGTGAAATTGAACTATAAGAAATTTGATTTCTCAATTCATTTTTTTGTAAGTTTGTATTACTAACTCAATTATGATTAACTGAAATAATCTCTTACAGGCCAACAAAGCACGAGATATGTTCTATCTTTTATCTTCTTATATGCATTAAATGAATGTATAAATGTGGTATGTAATTTTTGGAATAAAATACAATGTAAAACCATATAATTAATTGATAATGAGTACTAAGTGGACTATTTAGACTCATTCGATATGTGCCATAAATAAATTCAAAAGAGCATGGGGTCATATATAAAGTTCAACTAAAAGATTTGAAAAATATGTTTCAACATCTATTTCTTCGACATTTAAAAATCTTATCATTTTCTTTGCCTTTTGGTGAAAGTAATTCTCGGCCATGATTTCTTAATTCGATTTCTTCACACTTTCATTGTGTATGTATAATGTTGTACCTAACAACTATCCCAATTTTGACGAATTTATAGTTATTATTTAGTTCGACATCAATACATTTCTTATAATTTATTTTATTTTAATTTAATATTGTGATTTCCTTCCAATCATGCTATATTATAATATGTTATTTAACAATAAAAATATTGAATATGATACTTTGTTCACTTCAAATATAGATAGAGATCTTTTTGTAATAAAACATGCAATTATGTGTGCAACTTAACTTCATTAATCCTACATTTTATATCTTCATGAATATTTTTTCTCACGATTCAACAAATTACAGATTTTCATATACTCCTCCTAATTTATGGCATACCGAACTAGTTATAAATGATACAACATTTCATTTTTTATGATTGTATATTAAAAACACTTGGAGTAAATAAAATTTGTGATCAATAAAAACATTCTTTCTAGGATTAGTTTTTCCAATTTTAATGGAATATTTCTTTAATGCATAATTTTTACAAATTAAATGAAATAAATAAAATGTTTACAAAAAAATTCAATGTCATAGAAGTCCTTGTAATAGAATTTTTCTAGATTTCTTGAAATATGTGTTCAATGCTACAATGAGATCATTATACTGTAAATTTTCCTTTTATCATGTTTTTATCATGGATGTTTTTTAAGGCCCGTTGAATTCCACGACATTCTTGATTCTTAGGGTTCATTTAGATGTGTTAGGGTTTTAATATATCCTAGGAGTATTGGTTTTGTGAAAGCATTATAGAGTTCATAATATATGATTTATTTTATGCCTTGTCGTATTTAAACCATTGATTGATATTTATACATTCTTGGTGGTTGCTACTCTTGATGAAGATACACCACATGGTTATTATATATTCAAACTAAATTTGACTGAATTGTTTAAAATGTTCTTTTATGAGGATCTTGCTCTGCATTTATTATTGGATCCAAGGCATTCATCAGAGTGTCAATGTTTATATCTTTTATCTCTTGTTGTTGATGTTTGGGACGTTTGTAATATAAATGAATGCACACTAATTATAATGGTTGGTCTACACTAGAATGGTCATAAAATTCACATTTTTGCAATATTTTTCAAATTTTTGGATTTTGTGTATTTATCTATATCTGAAATTTATTATTTCAATTGAATACTTCAAAAAATCACAATTAAAGAATTCTACTACACAAAAAATATGTTTTTGGAATTTTTGCAATTAAATATATTTTTTACCCTAAAAGTACCCCAAAGGAGGTGAAGTCATTCTAGGGTTAGGTGAATTCAGACCTTAGGTTTAGTTTAAGAACTATTATAAGTGTTATTGAAGGCTCATTTTGACAAGAAATCAAACCCTAAGGGTTTGAGGAAAAAATTGTCAAATTCTAGGTCATAAATGAGTTGAACGAAAATTCATTGAGATGATAAATGTCACAGGCATTGCAATTGGGCATAGGATCAACCAATATTTCCTCTAAACAATACATTTTATAGGTTGCAAGATTTATATGGCACCATATTCAGAAAAGAGTGGGTCAATCTTTTCTCTATGTGATACATTTAAATGCAATCATATGGAATAAGGGATGATTTATTATGTTGAAATATTGTAACTTCTAAGAGTATTATATTTGTACTTTATTATTCCGGAGATGTTCCATCCCTCCAAGGTGACCCTATTGTATATTCGGAGATGTTTATTCCTCCGATGGATTGTGGTAACTAGGGTTATTAGGTCTCCCATGTGGGAGTCGGACTTGAGTTAATTTATTAGGGGTTATTAGACTCTCTTAGGAGAGGTCGGCCCCATGGGGTAAAAAGTCAGTGTGGAAACAAGTATAAGTAGAGGAGGATGTTCCTCACTTATCTCACTCATCCATCACTCGGAAAGTAGTGCACAAGTGAGAGAGAGGTCTGCATAGGAGGTAGAAAAGGAGCTCTAGTCTTGGACTACATCTTGTATTCGGTTGATCATGTTAGGATATTTAGACACTTAGGAGTTAGTTAAGATCAACTTGTGTAATATATCCATTAGGAATAGTGTGTTTCTTTAGTATGCATTAGTATGCATTTGTAAATACTTAATCTGACGGTCATGATATGTTCCCGACATAGAGTGATCCGACGACTCAACTTCTCTTAGATCAAACCTAACCTTGATCCCTGGCTTAACACCCGATTGGTCCATGATCTCTATTTAAAGAGCATGGAGGGTCATTGTTTAGTTGATCGATTATGAGAAGCTCATTTGTAACTTTCTTTCTTTGCATAATAAATTGTCCCGTAGAAGCTATTTGGTCGGGGTCGTGGAGTGTTTCCCTGAAGAGGGTTTAAACCACGTCAAAACATCGGTGTGTTGATCTGTGATATGTTTGTGTGAAGTGGTTTCTCTTAGTGTTTGGTCCTTTGGTAGTACCCTATGTACTCGAACATGGTATCAGATCTTTTATGAAGTGCCGCTTCCGGTTGTGATCTAGATCTTGAACTGTTGTTGCCGAAAATCTAAAGGGTTTCTATTTTTAGTATTTCTGTGCATTTATGGGCTGTGGGAGGTGTTCCATTGCGTCCGGAGCGTCGTTTCCATTTGGAAATAGTTTTTGTTTGATCGAAAACGGTTCCCGGTTGCTCCAAACGTGCATATTTCATTAGATCTGAAGGTATAATGTTACAGTGACACACTTGGGTTTATTTCCTAAAACTTAAGAGCGAAGTATTTAACAGGTTCTTGACCTACAAGGCCCTTATTGAAAAACAATCTGGTCATCAAATTATTAAGTTAAGATCTGACAATGGAGGAGAATATGTTAACAAACAGTTCACTACTTTCTGCACTGAACAAGACATCCAACAACAGCACACTGTTCCATATACACCACAACAAAATGGTGTAACTGAGTGGAAGAACCGCACTTTAAAAGAAATGGCTAATTGTATGATCCAATCTAAGGGACTAAGTCTTCAATTTTGGGATGAAGCCATAAATTGTGCAAATTACATAGTTAATCGCACCCCCACAAAAGCATTACAAGGTATAACACCAGAAGAAGCATGGAGTAAAACTAAACCTGATGTAAGTCACTTTCGTGTGTTTAGTAGTGAAGCATGGGCTCACATTCCGGATGAAAAACGGAAAGCATTGCAGCCTAAAAGTGAAAAGTGCATATTTGTTGGATATTCTGAAGATGTAAAAGGTTATAGACTTGTTCAACCACATTCTCATGATATAATCATTAGAAGAGATGTTAAATTTGATGAAAATCTCTTGGCCTGCGAGCCTAACTCGGCGATTGCGCCATCTTTGGCCTGCGAGCCTGATTCGGCGTTTGTGCATTCTTCTTCTTCTTCCAACTTCCTTGACAGGTTTCCAACTCCAGTTTCTGATGATGATAGTGAGGATGAAAATCCACTCCGCCTGCTCATGTTCCTCCAGTTGCACCAGCACAAGTGCTTCCTCGATGGGTCCGTTCAACATGTGAAGCAGCTGGTGATCTTGCCGGTGATCCTAGAGATCAATGTCAAACACGTTCTCAGTTTCAGCGAGCCTCTTCTCTTTTGGCTCAAGTTTCTGAGAATCATGATCCAGAAACTTTTGCAGAAGCTTCAGGGAATCCAGATTGGGATGCAGCCATGGATGAAGAATATCGTTCCTTAATGGCGAACGATACTTGGGATCTTGTACCTCTTCCAAAAGGAAGAAAACTTGTCAGATGTAAATGGGTTTACAGAGCTAAGTATGCATCAGATGGAAGTGTTGAAAGACTTAAGGCAAGGTTAGTTGCCAAAGGTTTTTCCCAAGTTGAAGGGATTGACTACAATGAAACCTTTGCTCCCGTTGCAAAAATGAACTCCATCCGCCTTGTTCTTTCCCTTGCAGCCTTACATAACTGGGAAGTCCATCAAATGGATGTCAAGTCTGCCTTCTTACATGGTGATTTACAGGAGGAAATTTACATGGAACAACCTCCTGGATATGTTCAAGATAACTCTAGCCTTGTCTGCCACCTTAAAAAATCCTTATATGGCCTTAAGCAAGCTCCTAGAGCTGGGTATGCCAAAATGGATAACTTTCTCCTTGACACTAGTTTTTCTAGATGCCATTCTGACCCAATGTCTATACCAAGAAAGTAGGAAACCATCTCATCATACTTGTTCTATATGTTGATGACCTTATTCTTACTGGTAGTGACCCTAATCTTATAACCCATGTGAAATCCAGTCTTAAACAAAATTTTGAAATGTCAGACTTAGGACATTTGCATTATTTTCTTGGTCTCCAAGTCCTGCAAACCAAAGAAGGAATCTTTCTTTCTCAGTCTAAGTATGCTTGTGATCTTCTTCGTCGCTTTCACATGGAAGATTGTACACCATCCCCTTCTCCCTTCCAGTCTGGAGTCAAACTTTCTACCACTTGTATTTCACCTAAAGTCGATGCCACCTTATATCGTCAGCTTGTTGGTAGTCTCTTATACTTGACTCATTCTCGTCCTGACCTTTCCTTTGCCGTTGGTCATGTTGCCCGTTATATGCAGACACCTCATGAAAGTCATTGGAAAGCAGCTAAAAGAATACTTTGATATATTCGAGGTACAGTTCAGTTTGGGATTCATTACAGTACAGGGGGGGAACCTTTGTTGGTTGGTTTCACTGATTCAGATTGGGCCGGAAATCCTGATGATCAAAAGTCTACTGCAGGTTATGTTTTCAGTCTGGGATCTGGACCTATTACTTGGGCTTGTAAGAAACAACAATATCTTGCTCTTTCTTCAGCAGAGGAAGAATATCGAGTAGCAATTAATGCCAGTCAGGAAGCTTTATGGCTTCGACATATCCTTTCAGAGTTTGGATTCGAGCAGCAGCATCCTACTCCACTTTGGTGCGACAATCAAAGTGCCATCAAGCTTGCCAAATATCTAGTTCTACATCAACGCAGCAAACACATTAAACTACATATGCACTTCATAAGAAATCTTGTTCATGATCGTGTTCTTGAAGTGCTCTTTTTCCCTACAGATGATCAAGTTGCGGACATCTTCACCAAGTCTCTTACAGAAGCGAAGCTTTCTAAACTTCGATCTATGTTAGGAGTTCAGGAACTTGTCATTAAGGGGGGATAGGCTCTAATGCCTCCTTCCTTCTCCTAATAGTGTCACTTTTGTAAATCCTTCAATCCTATCCCAAGTTGTTCTTAAGGGGGGATGTTAGGATATTTAGACACTTAGGAGTTAGTTAAGATCAACTTGTGTAATATATCCGTTAGGGATAGTGTGTTTCTTTAGTATGCATTAGTATGCATTTGTAAATACTTAATCCGACGGTCACAATATGTTCCCGACATAGAGTGATCCGACGGCTCAACTTATCTTAGATCAAACCTAACCTTGATCCGTGGCTTAACACCCGATTGGTCCATGATCTCTATTTAAAGAGCATGGAGGATCATTGTTTAGTTGATCGATTATGAGAAGCTCATTTGTAACTTTCTTTCTTTGCATAATAAATTGTCCCATAGAAGCTATTTGGCTGGGGATGTGGAGTGTTTCCCTGAAGAGGGTTTAAACCACGTCAAAACATCGGTGTGTTGATCTATGATCTGTTTGTGTGAAGTGGTTGCTCTTGGTGTTCGGTCCTTTGGTAGTACCCTGTGTACCCGAACAGATCATCTTATTGAGGAAAGCTTTGCTGGGTTTTCTACCCCATGAGGGTTTCCCAGGGTAAAATCTCTGTCTATCTTGTGATTGTGTTTCTTTCAGTGATATTGCTAGTCAAATTAGTATAAACTTAACATGGTATTGGAGCTAGCCTGAATAGGACATCTTTCACAAGGTGAAAATATCTCTCTCTCTTCCTCTAGTGAAAATTAGGGTTTCTACAAAAGTTGGAATTTTTGGTTTTTGATTACATGGCTGGATAGCCCTCCTCAAAATCGAACTTTTGAGACCTAGATCAAACTTTTTGGTTGGGTATAACTCCGGGAAATTCAAACCCTAGTTTGACAAAAAGTGCGAAAAACCACAAAACCAGAACCAGATTTCTACAGCAGGTCCGAAGTTCGCTGGTCAAGTTTGGAGGCTGAAAAATTGAAGTTTCCAAAAAGTAAGTACATCAGTCACCTTTCCTCAGTCAAGACAGTCTCCTGGTAAGGTCAGTTTTTCATTTTTGGAATTTTCAATTTTAGGTAACCCCCTGGGCAAGATGGCCCCAAGCACTAAGCTTGAGGACAAGCTAGAAGGTATAGAGAATTTTCGGGCATGAAAATATAGAATTGGTCTCATTCTTGAAGAGAATGATCTTTCCCAATATATCAAGGATGAAGTTGCAAAACCTGAGGAAGATGAAGCCAAAGAAAAGTATAGGAAGGATCTGATTAGGGCAAAGAGAATCATTGTTGATTCTATCAAGGAACACTTGATTCCCCAAGTGGCATCCAAAAATATCCCAAAGGAAATGTATGGTTCCCTAGGAAGAATGTATGAAGGGATGAACATCAATAGGAAGATGAACCTAAAATCTCAGTTGAAGAGTACCAAGATGAACAAAGGAGAATCTATTGAAGACTATTTCTCAAGGGTTTCCCAAATCAAGGAACAACTAGATGCCATTGGAGATGCCCTTGATGAAGATGAACTAGTCATGACTGCTCTAAATGGTCTTACTAGATCTTGGGAGTCATTCATCCAAACTATGTGTGCCAGAAAAGAAAGCATGAAGTTTGACGTGGTATGGGAGGATTGTATTCAAGAAGAAGCTAGGGTAGCCAATAGAGAAGTTCTTCTCAAGGAGGATGACCAAGCCTTGGCTACTCACACCAAAAGAAGAAGAAAGGGTCACTTCAATAAAAATGACCACAAGGAGTCTCAACCTCCCTACATATTTAAAAGGAGAGGAAGAGCAAACTTAGCAAGAGACTTCTCCACAGTTCAATGTTTCAATTGTCTCAAACTAGGACATTTTGCCAGAAATTGTACTTCACAAACAAAGAAAAAGAAGTTTGTTCACAAAAGACATCATGCACATATGGCAGAATATGATAGTGAAGAAGAAGAAGAAGAGGAAAGGCCTCAAAAGAAAAGAACTAAAGTAGAGAAAGAAGATGCGGAAGAGTATGTTCTATTTTCTGCACTCTCTGGGTCTGTGACACCTGGAGAAGATACATGGCTCATTGATAGTGGTGCTTCAAAGCACATGAAAGGTCAAAAGAAAACTCTCTCAAGACTTGAAGAAAATACCTCTCCACAAAAGGTATCTCCAGGAGATGATTATAAAGATCCCATCAAGGGAATAGGTGAAGCAAGCTACAAGCTTGATTTTGGAACCCCATTGAAGATGATGGAAATCTTATATGTACCAGGCTTGAAGAAGAACCTACTTTCTATCTCAGCATTAGATAAGAAAGGCTTTAGGGTTGCATTCATAGATGGTCAAGTACTTATGTGGCCTAAAGGAAAATGAATTGAGGATGCAATTGTCATTGGTGAAGAGGAAGGAGGTCTATACAAACTCAAGGGCCATTCAGAAGCTTCCCTTGTTCATGAAGCCACTAGCCCAAGTGAGCTATGGCATAGAAGACTTGCTCAGATTAAATACAAATCCCTACCTCATGTGAGAAAGGTAGTTATAGGACTACCAGACTTAAAATTTGATCATGATGGCACATGCAAAGGATGTGCAAAAGGGAAGAATATAAAGAACCCATTTACAAAGAGTGAAACAAAGACTAAGAGTACCTTTGAATTAATACATTCAGATGTATGTGGACCAATGCCCTCCACATCTTTGAGTGGATTTGAGTGGATATGAATACTATCTCACATTCATTGATGACTATTCAAGGAATACTTGGATATACTTTCTAAAAGGAAAGAATGAAGTCTTTGGAAAGTTCAAAGAGTTCAAAACATTGATAGAGAATCATTCAAAAAAGAAAATCAAAATACTCAGAACAGATAATGACAGAGAATATACTTCAAAGGATTTTGAAGATTTTTGTAAAGAAGCTGGAATCAAGAGGGAGCTAACCACTCCCTACAATCCCCAACAAAATGGGGTTGTGGAAAGAAAGAATAGAACCATCATGGAAGCTATAAAGACAATGATACATGATCAAGACCTACCCATGTATCTATGGTTTGAAGCAGCTAGAACAACAGTCTATGTACAAAATAGACTATCCCACAGTGCTCTTAATTTAAAGACTCTAGAAGAAGTGCTCACAGGAAAGAAGCCTGAGGTAAGTCATCTTAATATATTTGGATGTCCAGTGTATATTCACATTCCAAAAGAGAAGAGGACCAAGCTAGATCCTTCTGGGAAGAAGGGAATATTTGTTGGATATTGTGAATCATCCAAAGCATTCAGAATATACATCCAAGGTTTTCATCATATGGAAATAAGCAGGGATGTGACATTTGATGAAGAAGCAGCTCTCAAGAGATCTAGGAAGTGCCAACATGAAGAGATATATGAAGAAGAAGCACCTCCCAGAACGACAAAATCTATACCCATCCCTGAAGACATATCACCTGAAGACCATGACATACTAGAACCCTAAGAACTGTTAGAAAAACAGGATCGCAGAGCAATAACAATAAACACAAATGCAAATATAATCACACACACACATTACAAGAGAGACACAGATATATCGTGGTTCACCCAACTTGGGCTACGTCCACACTGAATTTGCCAGTCCTTATTATTATTACCGTCCAGCAAGATGAAGGGATACAACCTGCAGCACAACCGCTGCACTTCCTCTTCTTTGTTTCACAGTCTCTCTCCAGATCTCAAAGATCTTTACAATGCATAAAACCTAATACATCAATCCTATCCGTATTACAATGTCCTTCTTTTATAAGGGAAATACAATGGGAAAATACCACGGGATACCCAAAACCATGGGCCCGCAAAACAGCTGGCGAAAATAGCCCCAAAAAATTTCTTCGGGGGCGTTGCCCCCGAACCCCCATTTCTCGGGGGCGCTGCCCCCGGACCCCCCAGCCAGGGGGGATGGGCCCCCCTGGAACCCCGTGGGGGGGCGATGCCCCCCCACACCCCCCCCGCTGGGGTGAGTGTACAGTCCACCTACACATCATATAGAACTGGGGTACAAACACGGCTAATACAATATCATCTATGAGACTAGAAGATCTGGCTCCACAACCAACAAGAACCCCCCATTTCAAACATTTCAAGAAAAAGAAGGCCAGCATGGGCCAAAGACATTATACTAGGAGCGAAAAAGTATGGGGCTCCTGAAGGCTCCACTAGAGTGAGCAAGAAACCAAAGCTATTATCCAACTATGTGGCTTTGATGTGTGATCTGGTGGATCAAGAACCTACTAGCTATGAAGAGGTAGCTCAGAAGAAAGAGTGGGTAGAAGTAATGACGGAAGAATACCAATCAATAATAAAGAATGATGTTTTGGATATAGTTCCCAAACCAATAGAAAAGAGTGTGGTATCCTCCAAATGGGTATTCAAGATAAAAACATGCTGCGGATGGTAGAATTGAAAAATATAAGGCAAGATTTGTAGCCAAAGGATTCTCTCAGAAAGAGGGAATTGACTATGAAGAAACATTTGCACCAGTTGCAAGGTACACTTCCATCTGAACCATCATGGCACTTGCATTTATGATGAAGTAGAAATTACACCAGATGGATGTTAAGACAACTTTCCTGAATGGTGTGATTGAGGAATAAGTGTACATAGAACAACCACAAGGATTTGAGGTTGAAAATGGAAGAACACATGTATGCAAACTAAAGAAGGCTTTGTATGGATTGAAGCAAGCACCCAGAGCTTGGTACGGAATAATTGACAGTTTCTTTACAAGCATGGGCTTTACCAAGAGTAAAGCTGATCCTAATCTTTATCTCAAAGTTATGGATGATGAACCTGTCATATTATTACTGTATGTAGATGATCTATTTCTGAATGGAAATGAGAAACAGATTATTGAATGCAATAAGAAGCTCTCTTCAGAATTTGAAATGAAAGATCTCGGATTGATGCACTACTTATTAGGTTTGGAAGTATGGCAAGACCCAAAAGGAATATTTCTAAATCAGGGTAAGTATGCTGTGGGGATTTTGAAAAGATTCGATATGTTGGAGTGCAAAGCCATGGCCACCCCCATGGAATCCAACTTGAAGTTATTGATTGATGACTCATCAGAGTTAGTGGATGTGAATCTATACAGACAGATTATTGGGTCATTGATGTGTTTGACAAATACTAGACCAAACATATGCTTTGCCGTAAATACCTTGAGTCAGTATCTGGTGGAACCTAGAAGAGTTCACTTAATAGCTGCAAAGCATGTGATGAGGTACCTAAAGGGTACGATAGATTTTGGTCTATATTATCTTGGAGATCATGACTTCAGACTACATGGCTACACATATGCTGATTGCGCAGGAAGTGTATCAGACAGGAAGAGTACATCAAGTGGATGTTACTATCTTGGATCTGCTATGATCTCGTGGTTTAGCAGGAAGCAGTCTAGTGTGGCTCTCAGTACAGTTGAAGCGGAATATATAGCTACTTGCTCTGCTAGTTGTGAAGCAGTATGGATTCGAAAGCTGTTATTAGGACTATTTGAATTAGAGATGGAACCCACTGTGATCCTATGTGATAACCAGAGTTGTATCAAGATGACAGAGAATCCAGTGTTCCATGATAAGTCAAAGCACATAGAGATCCGATATTTCTATATACAGGATAGGGTGCAGAAAGGAGCTATCAAGATCGAGTATGTAAGCACTGACGAACAAGTTGCTAATATGTTGACCAAACCTCTGTCTCGAGTAAAGTTTAAGTATTTCTAAGACAAGCTTGGTGTAGTTCAAAAGGACCCTCCTCTGAAGGGGGAGTGATGTGGTCACTTATGATGAGATTTCCTACATCAACAGTGAGGTCGATGATGTGGATACCTATATTGGTGATGCCAACAGAGAGGTTGGTGGATGGTCCTTAGACAGGATCTAAGTTGAAGAGGGGATTGCATCATCCTTGAACACACGTTCCAGAATTGATCCGTAGACAAATGTCTCCAACAATGAAGTCCTTAGTGGACAGGTGGGGATTGTATCTTCCTCGGACTTCGGTCCCAGAATTGATCTGCAGAGAGATGTCTCCGAGAATGAAGTCCTTAGTGGATAGGTGGGGATTGTATATTCCCCAGACTTTGGTCCCAGAATTGATCCATAGACAGATGTCTCTGAGAATGAAGTCCTTAGTGGACAGGTGGGGATTGTATCTTCCCCGGACTTCGGTCCCAAAATTGATCCGTAGATAGATGTCTCCGAGAATGAAGTCCTTAGTGGACAGGTGGGGATTGTATCTTCCCCGAAATTCGGTCCCAGAATTGATCCATAGACAGATGTCTCTGAGAATGAAGTCCTTAGTGGACAGGTGGGGATTGTATCTTCCCCGGACTTCGGTCCCAAAATTGATCCGTACACAGATGTCTCCGAGAATGGGTCCTTAGCGGACGAGTGGGGATTGTATCTTCCCCAGAATTCAGTCCTAGATGGTAGTGTTAAGAGGAAGTGTCGGGATACCTTTCCGGAGTTATACAAATACAAAAGTGTTAGTTGGTCATAAAAAGAGGAAGTGTTGGATGAGTTGTTCTTGGTGACAGTATCTTAAAAGGGTATAGTTCGACAATCATTCATATAAGCGATACGTTTTTTGGGAACCAAAATTGAGTAAGATAGGTCGATATTTTATTTGGGTGATAAGGGTTCTAGATATTGTATTTGAGGAAGGGAATCCCTTAATTCCTTTGGATGAAAGGTTGAACGAAAATTCATTGAGATGATAAATGTTGTAGGCATTGCAATTGAGGATAGGATCAACCAATCTTTCCTCTAAACAATACATTTTCTGGGTTGCAAGATTTATATGGCACCATATTCCGGAAATAGTGGGCCAATCTTAAATTTCTGTATGTGATACATTTAAATGTAATCGTATGGAGGAAGGGATGATTTATCCTTCCGCTAGCATAAAGGTTTCTTAGATACAATATATAAGAAAAGGAGACCGATAATTTGTCTAGAAGATAGGTCCATATCTGAAGAAGGTTCTCCTGATCATTCTTCATTATTATGCTAGTGACAAGGTACACAATTGAAGAAGGGTAAGTTGATCCTTCCTGTAAATAATGTTTGACCTGAATCCAACATGTGAATAATGGTCATCCAATCCTCCCTTTACATTATTCTTGACCCGAGGTACACATTTGAGGAATGATTGGTCGAGCCTTCTTCAATATTATGCCAGAGAAGAGGTAAATGTAAAGTTAGTCACAGCAGATCTAATGAACAAATAAATCAGTCACAACAGATGAACATAGAAGAAATGGTGCAAAACTGTGCAAAACATGCAGCAGTGCTCTCTATCCCAGAAAGGGTGAATGAATTACAATAGATTACAATACAAACTGTCACAATGAACAGAGCAATTCGAATTGACTAAGTAGGCCATTCGAATCACTGAATGGAGTAGCTTGACTCTATCTAGGAGTCCTCATCAATCATCGGTGGTGCTCATCAATCACAACAACCAGTCATCCAGGTGTCAATCTGAGTCTAACTGAGTGTAATAAATGTAACTGAAGTGTGTAGCACTGATATAGGATCTGGAGGCTCAGTGGGGGCGCATGGGAGGCTAACTGAAGTCAGAACAAGTCACCCAATCAAACTGGAGGTCAAACGAAAGTGATACAGTCAGTCGGGAGTGAAACTAGCCTCAAATCAGGGAGAATCGGAGCTAACTGAATGTAACTGAAGTGGAACTGCAGTGGTAGGTGAACAAGTGCGCCCTTCTCTGGCAGTAGGTGAGAAGTGGGCGCCTTTCAGCTTAGGAGGGCTAAAACTCTGTGGTAGGTGGCTCCCGGGTGCTAGAAGAAGGTGGATAAGGTGTTGGAGGCATCAAACTGGTGACTGGGATGCATGCCTGTGCATGCAGAATCCTAAAATAGATCATATCCTGAAATAGATCATGCAAGATCCTGAAATAGATGATGTATCCCGAAATAGATGATGTGGATATCCGAACACCCCCCCTCAAGCTAGACTATGATGTGCCAACTAAAATAATGTGGGGCCCTGGTAACTAAGACCAAAGGTCACCCCAATACAATAATAATCCAAACTAATACAGTAAATAAACCGAGGAAATGGGGAAAACCTCATGGGAAAAATACCCCCCCTCAAAATGAACTGTAACACACCAAAAGATTTAACTGCTCCAAACTCAAATAGATATGTCTGGAGGTATCTTACTCTTGGGAGTAAATGGATTATGCTCCAAAAACATGTGCTTGAATTCTCCATCAGTGGATGCAAGCGAATGTGGAGACTTTATGAACTTGCTCTTCATACCGAAAATGGTGAGAACAAATCTGAAAATATGAGGATGATCCTGGAACCTGTGATTCGAACCAAGTGAGGTAGGAATAGCTCCAATCGGATCAAATAGATATTGAAACTTGAACTTCTTATCAATAGAAGTTAAATCAGCTCCAAAAATAGATGAATGGTTTCTTGAGATCTCCTTTGAACCAACAAGGGTGAGATCAAAACCAAAATCAGCAAAAAGTGTATGAGAATTGAACTCAAGCGAATGGTAGTGCTCTTCATCTTCATTAAAACTCTGAGAAACTTTGCAAATGATAGAACATAAGTTTATAGAAGGCATGCAATCAAGGAGGACGAATGCTTCACCTCCAAAATCAGATTTTACCTCCAAAACTTCAAGTAGATCATTATTCTGCATGCCGACAAACTCATGTGAAAGAGAGGATTCAAGAACCTCTTCGGAATCTAGAGTATGAGCTTGTTTATCTTGCTCAAAATTCGAAATAGAAGACTTTGAGAGAATGAGTGTTGAATCTACAGTTTCTTCTTCATCTTGAACAATTGTTGAGGCCAACACATGATCAGAAAGAACACATAAGGAGATCTCACTGGGCTTGTTCTCCAAAAGGCTAGCATGATCCTCTTCTTCCTGCTTTCCAAATTCTCTGTCAAGTTGGACCCATAGATCACTTGGATTTTCAGCAAGCTTAATGAGGTAGCGCATACAAGGAGACATAGCAAGACATATTGCTCCAAAAGCTCTATCACAATCATTGAGCCAATCATTCTTCTCTTCATCGGAATCAAAATCTCTTGTATTACCAATGCACATATCAAAAAGACATTGTCTCTTCAAGAATGCAATCATCTTTGGTTTCCATTCATCATAGTTGAATGGAGTAAGAATATTTTGTGAAGAAGAAGTCTCCATCTTTGCATTAGCGAATGCACATGGAGGAAGTAAGAAACCTGCAAATCACATAAAAACAACCACAATAAGGTCGAACAATCCACCCTTTGAGAGTTGCATCACACCTGGGATTGGATTTCAAGCAATGTTGAATAGGTCCAATGTATCAGATCCAGGAATTATGTGGTAACTCAAGCTTCTGGAGTGGTATTGGAATATTTTTCAAGCTTTGCATGCACAGGAGCGAATGCCCTTGAGATATCTCATGCCAAACTTTTTGCAATTTTTAGCAATTCAGTCAAATCTTCTTGTATAAACACCTGTAGAAAAGAGATCTTGTCCCTGCAATGGCTCTGATACCATGTAAAATTAGTCACAGCAGATCTAATGAACAAGTAAATCAATCACAACAGATGAACATAGAAAATATGGTGCAAAACTGTGCAAAACATGCAGCAGTGCTCTCTATCCCAGAAAGGGTGAATGAATTGCTCATTGACAGCATTGTATTGTAACAGTTTGTATTGTAATTCATTCACCCTTTCTGGGATAGAGAGCACTGCTGCATGTTTTGCACAGTTTTGCACCATATTTTCTATGTTCATCTGTTGTGATTGATTTACTTGTTCATTAGATCTGCTGTGACTAAACAAACTGTCACAATGAACAGAGCAATTCGAATTGACTAAGTAGGCCATTCGAATCACTGAATGGAGTAGCTTGACTCTATCTAGGAGTCCTCATCAATCATCGGTGGTGCTCATCAATCACAACAACCAGTCATCCAGGTGTCAATCTGAGTCTAACTGAGTGTAATAAATGTAACTGAAGTGTGTAGCACTGATATAGGATCTGGAGGCTCAGTGGGGGCGCATGGGAGGCTAACTGAAGTCAGAACAAGTCACCCAATCAAACTGGAGGTCAAACGAAAGTGATACAGTCAGTCGGGAGTGAAACTAGCCTCAAATCAGGGAGAATCGGAGCTAACTGAATGTAACTGAAGTGGAACTGCAGTGGTAGGTGAACAAGTGCGCCCTTCTCTGGCAGTAGGTGAGAAGTGGGCGCCTTTCAGCTTAGGAGGGCTAAAACTCTGTGGTAGGTGGCTCCCGGGTGCTAGAAGAAGGTGGATAAGGTGCTGGAGGCATCAAACTGGTGACTGGGATGCATGCCTGTGCATGCAGAATCCTAAAATAGATCATATCCTGAAATAGATCATGCAAGATCCTGAAATAGATGATGTATCCCGAAATAGATGATGTATCCCGAAATAGATGATGTGGATATCCGAACAGTAAACTCTTTAGGAAGGGCCAGTCGATCCTTCCTCTCAATGATGTTTAGTATGAAGTCCACAATTGTTGAAATTTCAATCGATATTTCATCTAGAATATGATTGCATTAAGGTACACATTTGAGGAATTGTCGGTCAACCCTTCCTCTAGATACTAAGTGGCTGATGATTGACTGATCCTTCCTCTACACTATGCTTGAGGAAACTATATTTGAGGAGGGGTAAACTAATTCTTCCTATACATAATTCTGGACCCTAGGTTCCCACATTTGTCGAAGGGTCATCTTTTTCTTCCTCTAAATGATGCTTTACCCTAGGTGCACATATCAAAGAGGGTCAATCGAACCTTCTTGTAGATGATACATTTCCTAGATATCATATTGTAGGAATTGTGGATCAATCCTTCCTATTATGCTACAATTCTTGTCTACCATACTTCAGGAAGGGTTTTTTGACCTTTCGTTTAGATGATAGGTCAATTAGCTACCGTATTTGACAAAGGGTCAGACAATCCTTCTGCAGATGATGTTTGACCTATGGTCCACTTTGAGGAATAGCCAACTGATTCTTCTCCAATGTGATTTGTGACCCCAGGTCCAAATTTGAAACATCACTAGCAAGATTACTGAAAGAAACATAATCACAAGATAGACAGAGATTTTACCCTGGGAAACCCTCATGGGGTAGAAAACCCAGCAAATCTTTCCTCAATAAGATGATCAACCACAATACAAGATGTAGTCCAAGACTAGAGCTCCTTCTATACCTCCTATGCAGACCTCTCTCTCACTTGTGCGCTACTTTCCGAGTGATGGAAGAGTGAGATAAGTGAGGAACAACCTCCTCTACTTATACTTGTTTTTCGACTGACTTTTTACCCTATGGGGCCGACCTCTCCAAGAGAGTCTAATAAACCCTAATAAATTAACTCAAGGCCGACCCCCACACGGGAGATCTAATAACCCTAGTTACCATAATCCATCAGAGGAATAAACATCTCTGGATACATAATAAAGTCCCATCGGAGGAATGAAACATCTCCGAAATAATACAAATATAATATTCTTAGAAGTTACAATATTTCAACACTCCCCCTTAACACGAAGGATATTATAACAACATCTGCAGGAACAAGGAGTCATCGATTACATGATACATAATACATCTATAAATCATCAAAAGCTTTCTTTATACATCTTCATCAGTAACTCAGATAGTTACTGGAACATCAGCATCGTCAGTATTGAGTCTTCATCTTCTGCAGCACTCGATCAGCTACTCGATCTCTTGATCGACAGCCTCATCGTCTGGATCTACCGATCAATATCATCATCTGGATCCTCACGATCAACAGCATCGTCATCACAATCAGCAACATCGTCATCTAGACCATCACGACCACAGCATCGTCATCTAGATCAGAAACATCGTCATCTAGACCATCACGACCACAGCATCGTCATCTAGATCAGCAGCATCGTCATCAACTGGATCCTCTCGATCAACATCACAATAGCATCATACCCTGCAACACACATGATCCTTTTAAGACACCATATCATGTCTAGGGACGATGCAGTCCACTCATAAACTTAAACAAAGTCTAAGGACCACTTCTCAGAGACATATGTCTACGGATCAATTCAGGGACAGAAGTCCGGGGATGATACAATCCCCTCACTCTCGGAGAGATCTGTCTGCGGCTCAGTTTAGGACTAAGGTCCAGGGATGATACAATCCACTCACTCTCGGAGACATCTGTCTGCGGCTCAATTTAGGACTAAGGTTCAAGGATGATACAATCCACTCTCTCGGAGACATCTGTCTGTGGCTCAATTTAGGACTAAGGTCCAGGGATGATACAATCCACTCACTCTCGGAGACATCTGTCTGTGGCTCATTTTAGAACTGAAGTCCACGGATGATAGAATCCACTCACTCTCGGAGACATCTGTCTATGGCTCAATTTAGGACTAAGGTCCAGGGATGATACAATCCACTCACTCTCGAAGACATCTGTCTACGGCTCAATTTAGGACTGAAGTCCATGGATGATACAATCCACTCACTCTCGGAGACATCTGTCTGCAGCTCATTTTAGGACTGAAGTCCACGGATGATACAATCCTCTTACTCTCAGAGACATCTGTCTGCAGATCATTTTAGGACTGAAGTCCACGGATGATACAATCCTCTCATTGTCCATTTAGACAAGGTCTAAGGACCATTTCATCGACCTCATCGTCGGAACAGGAAACCTCATCATCAACCTCAACGTTGGAACAGGTATCCTCAATATCATCAATACAAGTATCCACACCAATACAAGTATCCATATCATCAATACAAGTATCCATACCAATACAAGTACACATCATAAAATACAAGTATCCTCACCAATACAAGTATCCATATCATCAATACAAGTATCCATACCAATACAAGTATCCATATCAAATACAAGTATCCACACCAATACAAGTACATATCATAAAATACAAGTATCCTCACCAATACAAGTATACATCATAAAATACAAGTATCCTCACCAATACAAGTATACATATCAAATACAAGTATCCTCACCAATACAAGTATACATATCAAATACAAGTATCCTCACCAATACAAGTATACATATCAAATACAAGTATCCTCAATATTGACCTTACCATCAATATAGGCAATCTAATCATCGATACAGGTATCCATATCGATACCAGTATCCAAATATTATCATCGACCATATCACTCCCCCTTTCGAGGAGTGTCCTTTTGAACTATACCAAGCTTGTCTCGGAAATAATCAAACTTTACTCGAGACAGAGGTTTGGTCAATATATCAGCAACTTATTCATCAGTGCCTACATACTTGAGCTTGATCGCTCCTTTTTGCACCATATCCCGTATATAAAAATATCGGATCTCTATGTGCTTTGACTTATCATGGAACACTGGATTCTCTGTCATCTTGATACAACTCTGGTTGTCACATAGAATCACAGTGGGGTCCATCTCTAAGTCAAACAATCCTAATAATAACTTCTGAAGCCATACTGCTTTGCAACTAGCAGAGCAGGTAGCTATATATTCTGCTTCAGCTGTGCTGAGAGCCACACTTGATTGCTTTCTGCTAAACCACAAGATCATGGCAGATCCCAGACAATAAGATCCACCCGATGTACTCTTCCTGTCTGATACACTCCCTACCCAATCAACATCTGTGTAGCCATATAATCCGAAGTCATGATCTCCACGATAATAGAGACCAAAATCTATTGTACCTTTTAGGTACCTCATCACATGTTTTGCAGCAATTAGGTGAACTCATCTAGGTTCCACTAGATACTGACTCGGAGTGTTCACCGCAAAGCATATGTCTGGCCTGGTATTCGTCAGATACATTAATGACCCAATAATCTGTCTATACAGAGTCACATCCACTAACTTTGAAGAGTCATCAACCAATAGCTTTAAGTTGGAATCCATGGGAGTGGCCATGGCTTTGCATTCCAACATATCGAATCTTTTCAGGATTCCCACAACATACTTACCTTGGTTGAGAAATATTCCATTCGGTCCTTGCCATACTTCCGGACCTAGGAAGTAGTGCATCAATCCGAGATCTTTCATCTCAAACTCTGATGAGAGCTTCTTCTTCACTCAATAATCTATTTCTCATTTCCAGTCAGAAATAGATCATCCACATATAGCAACAATATTAACGGTTCATCATTCATAACCTTGATATAAAGATTAGGATCAACTTTACTTTTGGTAAAGCCCAAGTTTGTCAAGAAACTATCAATTCTTCCATACCAAGCTCTGGGAGCTTGCTTCAACCCATACAAGGCCTTCTTCAGTTTGCATACATGGGTTCTTCCATTTTCCACCTCAAATCCTTGTGGTTGTTCTATGTACATTTATTCCTCAATCACACCATTTAGGAAGGCTTTCTTTACATCCATCTGGTATAAATCCCATTTCATCGTGGATGCAAGTGCCATGATGGTTCTAATGGAAATGTACCTTGCAACTGGTGCAAATGTTTCTTCATAGTCAATTCCCTCTTTCTGAGAGAATCCTCTGGCCACAAATGTTGCTTTATATTTTTCAATGCTACCATCCGTAGCATGCTTTATTTTGTATATCCATTTGGAGGATACCACACTTTTGTCTTTTGGCTTGGGTACTATATCCCAAACATCATTTTTCATTATTGATTGGTATTCCTCTGTCATTGCCTCTACCCATTCTTTCTTATGAACTGCCTCTTCATAACTGGTAGGTTCTTGATCTACAAGATCACACATCAAAGCCACATAGTTGGATACTAGCTTTGGTTTCTTCCTTTCTCTAGTAGAGCCTTTAGGAGCTCCATACTTTTCAGCTCCTTGAATAATGTCTCTGGCCCATGCTGGCCTTCATTTTCTTGATAAGTTTGTAATAGGGGGTTCTTGTGGTTCTAACATGTCATGGTCTTCTGGTGTAGCATCTTTAGAGATGGGTACAGCCTCTGAGATTCTGGGAGGTGCATCTTCTTCATATACTTCTTCATGTTGACACTTCTTCTGCTTCTGGAAACTTCAACTTTTCACCTTTCGTATCTGCAATAGAATTTTTGGTTTACTGCACTTTTGGTCAAACTAGGGTTTGAATTTCCCAAAGTTATACCCAACCAAAAACCTCGATCCAGGGCTCAAAAATTTGATTTTGAGGAGGGTTATCCAGCCATGCAATTAGAATTCAAAAATACCAACTTTTGTAGAAACCCTAATTTTCACTGGAGGAGAGAGAGAGATATTTTCACCTTGTGAAAGATGTCCTATTTAGGCTAGATCTGATAAGATGTTAAGTTTATACTAATTTGACTAGCAAAGCTTTCCTCAATAAGATGATCAACCAAAATACAAGATGTAGTCCAAGACTAGATCTCCTTCTCTACCTCCTATGCAAACCTCTCTCTCACTCGTGCGCTACTTTCCGAGTGATGGAAGAGTGAGATAAGTGAGGAACAACCTCCTCTACTTATACTTGTTTTCCAACTGACTTTTTACCCTATTGGGCCGACGTCTCCAAGAGAGTCTAATAACCCCTAATAAATTAACTCGGGGCCAACCCCCACATGGGAGATCTAATAACCCTAGTTACCATAATTCATCGGAGGAATAAACATCTCCTGATACATAATAAAGTCTCATCAGAGGAATGAAACATCTCCAGAATAATACAGATATAATATTCTTAGAAGTTACAATATTTCAACAAGTCTTTGGTGCCATTTTGGACTTTGTAGGTGTTATTTTGGAATATGTAGGTTTGGCTCCCATTTAGGGACAGACCCTATTTGCTGTTTTTGTTTAGAACCTAAATTTCCCTTGCATGGGAATGCCACCAGTTGTTATCAACTTAATGTTTTGGTTTTGTATGGAGCCTCTATGGTATGAAAGATACTCTAAAACTCCTGTTCCTGTATTTTTATTTGTATAGTAATATAATTTCTCTCAGGACCTTACAAAAAAAAGAGTGCAACAACTAGTTATGGCTTACAAATGAAAATCATGATGAGGTTGATTGACATGATGAGGATGACTGATGACTAGTGACCTTACCTTCAATGCCATTTCATTTGCTCTTATTTTGCGGGATATGCTGGTTATATACCGTTTCACTTAGGATCATGATAAGGAGGACTCCCATAGTGCATGGTCTTTAATCATGTGATTAAGCAAGCAAGCAGAAAGAAAATACTCTACTTTCCTTCACAGGTTGGATCTCAGGGGTATCAAAGGGGTATTTGAACACCTACATAACACCATGGTTAATACGAGGAACAGACCAGGCGAACCACTAGAAAGGGTCATTCCCACATGCTGAGGATTCACCAAGAGGCTATCTCTGTATAGGATCTCTATTACAAGGTGATTTTTTTAGAGGATCAAAAGGTCATTACGAATGCTAAATACCAGGTCGAGCATGAAAAGAAGTTTCTAATGTGGAGGATATTCAAGAATATATGGTGTCGTAGGTGTAGGATGCAAATTACACCAAGTCTCGAGAAATGAAGTTGGCTAATACTATTATTGTTTACTAGCATATGAAACTCTACTTAGAAAGGCTCTTATGGATGGTTGTGAGGAATTAAAATTGATTCAACTGCAACTTGATGAAACCCAGTAGTAAATTTAGGAGGTAAATATGAATATTTTCCTAGCTTCCAAAGCGGTGAATGGGCAAGGGCCATAATCAATTTTCTAGCAAAAGACATCACAGGCATGGTTTTCAAGGTGAATATTCCTACAAGACAAACCATCAAAACTCCTCCATAGGGGGTGGTGTTGGTAATGTATATCCCTGAAGAAGACTAAGTTTATTTCTATGATTTATGCTAGTTTTATTATGTTTAGCAATAGTTATGATAGTTTGGTTAGACTTTTTGTCTGCTTTAAAGGATTTTATGATATCATTAGGATATTTGAATAATGGTTGGTTTCGCCTCACAAATCCTTTATTGGGAAATATGTAGACATTATATTGCTTTCTGGAAATTCTTTTTTTTTCATAATATAATGCTAGTTAGCTTTAAAAAAAATTATGTATAATATTTTATTTCATTTATTGTTTAAGTTTAATATTAATGATATTGGAAATATTCAATTTTATAATAAACTAATTTTATATAAATTTAATGAATTAATAAATGTAAAATTTTAAAATTTAACATTGTTATAAAATTTGGAGGATCTTTCATGGTTAGGGTTTATGTATTTCTATAATTATTTTAAAATATGATTTAATTGTAAATAAATTATTATTATTATTATTACAAAATCTATATAAGTTTATCGTTTATAAAATAAACTATATTGTTTTTTATTATTCACAAAGTTATATGAAAAAAATAATTATAATCATTATTATTATATATTAAATTTATTTCAAAAATTATATATATATATATATATATATATATATAATTTTACAATAATAATAATAATTTATATATCAAATAGATTTATAAATTAAGAAAATTTAACAATTTTAAAATTGTTAAATTTATAATTTAAATCATATGATAAAAATAATTAATAAATCAATAAATTTAATAGTTTCAAAATGAATAAATTATTTATTAATAATAAATAAATTAAACAAAAATCGGTACATTTGGTATTAATATAGAAAACATTGTAGTAAAGCTAAATAGTCATGAATAAGGCACTATGGCTTGAGGTCCAAATCGTGGGTATATTGGTAATATACTTATGAGAGATAGGAACTTGAAGGTGGAGAGGGATATGCACCTAGGGATAGCATATGGTTCTAAACCACAAACTTGCCAACCGCTTCATATAGTTGTAACAAAGGGAAAACCACCAACGATATATTATATGTTGTTGCAACTACATGTATCCCGCTAAACAATATGTTATGTGTTGTTGTAACCAATAACATATTATATCCAAAAAACAATGTATTGGGTATATCAACCACCAAAGTTTTGGGTATGTGGTTATAGGAAGGGCCCAACAAACATGCCATCTATAAAATAAGTTGTAATCAATTCCCAACGAATGGGCTAAGCATAGCTCCATGATAATCATGCCACCAAGGGGGACTCCAAGCTATTTAAGCCCATGCCATTCAACATTGAGGGGAAGATCCAAGAAGCTCTAGTAGGGGATAATTCCAATGCTTTGGCACAAAATCTCTATGTAGCATGTATAATTTTGTAAAGAGAGAGAAGGAGACTGTTTTGGTTGTTCTTCGGGTGAATGTGGCCTTGTATATAGTCATTTTTCATTTAAATTTCGAGACAGAGTCACTGGTGCAGTCAGGATTTGGCACAGCAAAACCACCATTTAATTCTACGAAAATAATCTCCATTAAATCTCCTTTATTTATATGTGCATGAATGATAAATATTTGTTTCACACATTCCTCTATTTCCTGATCTCGTATATTTCAATTTGGAGAGGCATAAATCCATTGTGTAACAACAATCTATTGTGTAAGTATTTTACATTGAGGCACATAGCTTAAACACATTCATATATTTTGTTCCTTGCACTCTTATTAAAACTCTGTTTTCACAACATTGTAATTTCACTCCTCTCTGCATACATAATTCATGCAAGTGTTTCTAATTTCATATAAGATCAGCATATTACATTTACATGTGCGCTTTTATTTTTTCTTTCTGAAGTGTATTGTTTTTGGAGTGCGTTTCTTTTATACCTTACTATGTATGTTTTCCTACTTATAGTTTCAAATTGATTGATGTTAAGTGATTTCATTTTCAGATTACATTGATTGATGCTTGGTTTCTAGTCTTTTGATTGTCACAATTTTCATAACCTCTTACATAGAGTTTGGTACCAAATATCTTTGTTTTTTCTTGTGAAGAAAAGTGCTTTGTTTTTGGTGTGTTTTTATTTTAATATTTGTTTGTTGAAGTGTGTTTCTTTTCTAGAATTGAATGAACGTATCCACTACAGGATTGCCATTGAAAATTTGAGATCCAATATGAAACAATCATAAGAACATCATTGGGAATGAAAGACTATGGTGTAGAGTTCAATAGCATTGATATTCCACAGTGGAATGGAAATCATTCCTTCAATGCTAAGTGTTCATTCCAATAGTTTGAATTTCAATTCAGTAGTTTAAGTTTTCATTTCAATTATATTTTTCTCCATTGATGAAAGACAAAGCAAGACTTCATAGAATACAATATGATTCATTCATGAAGTCTAGTTGGCCAACAAGTTGTTTAAGTTGAGATTATAGCATTGTTATTTGAAGTTTGTATTTGGGTTAGTTGCATTTATTTATGATTTTTTTTCATATTTCTTTATTTATCTTTCATTGCTTTAATTTACTTTTCTGCACTACAGGAAAGAGTCATGGAAGGATTGATACTTTGGTAAGATACTCATGATTTACCGCAGGAACATGCATACATGAAAGACTGTGATTTTGAACCTTCATAGCACTAAGATTATTTCATATCCCAATGACACATTCCTCAGTGTTGATTTTCAACATTTGGATTTGTATTTCTATTTAAATTTCGTTTGATTTGCTTGTAGTTGTTAGCATAGGCTTTATTTTCAAGCAATTTTGTAACACTACTGGAATCCATTGATGGATAGGAAACTTTAATTATATACTCACGATAGATCGCATGAACATCCAAGAATCAAATATTTTGATCTTGAGCCTTTATAGAACTAAGTTATTCTTGTGTCCCAATGCACGAATCCTTAGTGTTTATTTCCACTTTCCGCAGTTTGCATTTAAATTTCAAAGTTTGGGTTTGAGATTGTTTTGTTGGAATTAGTCGTTATTTGTTAGATTAGGCTATATTAAACTTTAATCTTGCATTTCCTATGCTTGCATCTCTAAGTTTAAGAACTCCCAGTCGATAATTTATTGTCGAATATTTAGCATATAATTTATCCCGACAATCCTCTTTTTGAATTTTCATTCAATTCTTTGAATTTCTTAATGCCTTCCATCATTGAATGTAATAGAACTTTTGGAATACACAAGTTTGAACAAAAATATTCCTTGTTTATTTTCTCAAGGAATGAACTAGACCATCAATTTCCTCACTAGATTTTGAACACACCTTCTTTTAGATGATGCACTTCCATTTTGTCGGTTTCTATAATTGTAAGGACTTCTTGTTGTAACATTTATATTGGCATATGCATCATTATGAACATATGGAATTACCACATGCTAAAAACATGCTTCAAATTCCCCCCAGATGTCAACCATTTTTCTTCTCCATCCCTCCTTAAAACTACATCTAAAGGTGCATTATCGATGCCACACAAATAATTTGTAGGCAATCTAATGAGAGAACCTTCGATGAAAATACAATTCTCACAATTGAAAAAACTTTATGAATTAAAACTCCAAATTCATCAACATTTAGTGGCTCAAACTGCACCACTTGTTTTTTTAAAACATTGGAAACAATTCCCCTGGCAATATAATTTGGCTTCAACGAACACTGGTGAATTAAATTACCTTTTCTCGCACAAACTTAATGTTTTGATTCTACTTAATTTGTCTATCTATTACACCAAAATGATTATCCTTTGCAACAAACAATATTGAACTTGTATTTCAATCTGCTATCTTTTATGTTGGCCAATATACAAGGTTTGCAGTCTTTAATTCCGAAGAACACGGAGGACAAGGAAATAGTAACTCATTGACAAGAACAAAACGTGATTGTGTCTTTCTATTTAATTTTGAATAGAAGTGTTGTATATGTTTCAAGACCTGTTACATGACAATGAAGTATATAATCCTACAAATGGTGAAGACAAGGATGAAATTTTAAAGCGAAAATGCTTAGAACCAAATATAATTATACTAGAAGAGGTGGGTAAGGAAAAAATCCTAGGCGAGCCTTCATAAAGCATAGAAACGTGAAAACTTCTCCAATGCTAGTATTGTCAGATGGTAGTGTTAAGAGGAAGTGTTGGGAGACATTTCCAGAGTTATACAAATACAAAAGTGTTAGTTGGTAGTAAAAAGAGGAAGTGTTGGATGAACCTTTCTTCGTGACCGTATCTTAAAAGGGTATAGTTCGATGATCATTCATATAAGCGATACGTTTTTTGGGAAACAAAATTGAGTAAGATCGGTCGATATTTTATTTGGGTGATAAGGGTTCTAGATATTGTATTTGAGGAAGGGCATCCCTTAATTCCTTTGGATGAAAGGTTGAACGAAAATTCATTGAGATGATAAATGTCGCAGGCATTGCAATTGGGCATAGGATCAACCAATATTTCCTCTAAACAATACATTTTTTGGGTTGCAAGATTTATATGGCACCATATGCAGGAAAGAGTGGGCCAATCTTTTCTCTATGTGTAACATTTAAATGCAATCGTATGGAATAAGGGATGATTTATCTTTTTGAAATATTGTAACTTCTAAGAATATTATATTTGTACTTTATTATTCCAGAGATGTTCCATCCCTCCAAGGTGACCCTATTGTATATTCCGAGATGTTTGTTCCTCCGATGGATTGTGGTAACTAGGGTTATTAGGTATCCCATGTGGGAGTCGGCCTTGAGTTAATTTATTAGGGGTTATTAGACTCTCTTAGGAGAGGTCGGCCCCATAGGGTAAAAAGTCAGTGGGGAAACAAGTATAAGTAGAGGAGGATGTTCCTCACTTATCTCACTCATCCATTACTCGGAAAGTAGCACATAAGTGAGAGAGAGGTATGCATAGGAGGTAGAGAAGGAGCTCTAGTCTTGGACTACATCTTGTATTTGGTTGATCATCTTATTGAGGAAAGCTTTGCTGGGTTTTCTACCCCATGAGGGTTTCCCAGGGTAAAATCTCTGTCTATCTTGTGATTGTGTTTCTTTCGGTGATCTTGCTAGTCAAATTAGTATAAAATTAACATGGTATCGGAGCTAGCCTGAATAGGACATCTTTCACAAGGTGAAAATATCTCTCTCTCTCTTCCTCTGGTGAAAATTAGGGTTTCTACAAAAGTTGGAATTTTTGGTTTTTGATTACATGGATGGATAGCCCTCCTCAAAATCAAACTTTTGAGCCCTAGATCAAACTTTTTGGTTTGGTAGAACTCCAGGAAATTCAAACCCTATTTTGACAAAAAGTGCGGAAAACCACAAAACCAGAACCAGATTTCTACAGCAGGTCCGAAGTTCGCTGGTCAAGTTTGGAGGCTGAAAAATTGAAGTTTCTAGAAAGTAAGTACATCAGTCACCTCGCCTCAATCAAGACAGTCTCCTGGTAAGGTCAGTTTTTCATTTTTGGAATTTTTAATTTTTGGCAACCCCCTGGGCAAGATGGCCCCAAGCACTAAGCTTGAGGACAAGCTAGAAGGTATAGAGAATTTCCGGGCATGGAAATATAGAATTGGTATCATTCTTGAAGAGAATGATCTTTCCCAATATATCAAGGATGAAGTTGCCGAACCTGAGGAAGTTGAAGCCAAAGAAAAGTATAGGAAGGATTTGATTAGGGCAAAGAGAATCATTGTTGATTCTATCAAGGACCACTTGATTCCCCAAGTGGCATCCAAAAAGACCCCAAAGGAAATGTATGGTTCCCTAGGAAGAATGTATGAAGGGAAGAACATCAACAGGAAGATGAACCTAAGATCTCAGTTGAAGAGTACAAAGATGAACAAAGGAGAATCTATTCAAGACTATTTCTCAAGGGTTTCCCAAATCAAGGAACAACTAGATGCCATTGGAGATACCCTTGATGAAGATGAACTAGTCATAACTACTCTAAATGGTCTTACTAGATCTTGGGAGTCATTCATCCAAACTATGTGTGCGAAAAAAGAAAGCTTGAAGTTTGATGTGGTATGGGAGGATTGTATTCAAGAAGAAGCTAGGGTAGCCAATAGAGAAGCTCTTCTCAAGGAGGATGACCAAGCCTTGGCTACTCACACCAAAAGAAGAAGAAAGGGTCACTTCAAGAAAAATGACCACAAGGAGTCTCAACCTCCCCACAGATTTAAAAGGAGAGGAAGAGCAAACTTAGCAAGAGACTTCTCCACAGTTCAATGCTTTAATTGTCTCAAACTATGACATTTTGCCAGAAATTGTGCTTCACAAACAAAGAAAAAGAATTTTGTTCACAAAAGACATCATGCACATATGGCAGAAGATGATAGTGAAGAAGAAGAAGAAGAATAGGAAAGGCCTCAAAAGAAAAGAACTAAAGTAGAGAAAGAAGATGCGGAAGAACATGGGCTATTTTCTGCACTCTCTTGGTCTGTGACACCTAGAGAAGATACATGGCTCATTGATAGTGGTGCTTCAAAGCACATGAAAGGTCAAAAGAAAAATCTCTCAAGACTTGAATAAAATACCTCTCCACAAAAGGTATCTCTAGGAGATGATTATAAATATCCCATCAAGGGAATAGGTGAAGCAAGCTACAAGCTTGATTTTGGAACCCCATTGAAGATGATGGAAATCTTATATGTACCAGGCTTGAAGAAGAACCTACTTTCTATCTCAACATTAGATAAGAAAGGCTTTAGGGTTGCATTCATAGATGGTCAAGTACTTATGTGGCCTAAAGGAAAATCAATTGAGGATGCAATTGCCATTGGTGAAGAGGAAGGAGGTCTATACAAACTCAAGGTCCATTCAGAAGCTTCCCTTGTTCATGAAGCCACTAGCCCAACTGAGCTATGGCATAGAAGACTTGCTCACATTAACTACAAATCCCTACCTCATGTGAGCAAGGTAGTTATAGGACTACCAAACTTAAAATTTGATCATGATGGCACATGCAAAGGATGTGCAAAAGGGAAGAATATAAAGAACCCATTTACAAAGAGTGAAACAAAGACTAAGAGTACCTTTGAATTAATAAATTCAGATGTATGTGGACCAATGCCCTCCACATCTTTGAGTGGATATGAATACTATCTCACATTCATTGATGACTATTCAAGGAATACTTGGATATACTTTCTAAAAGGAAAGATTGAAGTCTTTGGAAAGTTCAAAGAGTTCAAAGCATTGATAGAGAATCATTCAAAAAAGAAAATCAAAATACTTAGAACAGATAATGATGGAGAATATACTTCAAAGGATTTTGAATATTTTTGTAAAGAAGCTGGAATCAAGAGGGAGCTAACCACTCCCTACAATCCCCAAGAAAATGGGGTTGCAGAAAGAAAGAATAGAACCATCATGGAAGCTGTAAAGACAATGATACATGATCAAGACCTACCCATGTATCTATGGGTTGAAGCAGCTAGAACAATAGTCTATGTACAAAATAGACTATCCCACAGTGCTCTTAATTTCAAGAATCCAGAAGAAGTGTTCACAGGAAAGAAGCCTAAGGTAAGTCATCTTAAGATATTTGGATGTCCAGTGTATATTCACATTCCAAAAGAGAAGAGGACCAAGCTAGATCCTTCTGGGAAGAAGGGAATATTTGTTGGATATTGTGAATCATCCAAAGCATTCAGAATATACATCCCAGGTTTTCATCATATGGAAATAAGCAGGGATGTGACATTTGATGAAGAAGCAACTCTCAAGAGATCTAGGAAGTGCTAACATGAAGAGATATATGAAGAAGAAGCACCTCCCAGAACTACAGAATCTATACCCATCCCTGAAGACATATCACCTGAAGACCATGACATACTAGAACCCCAAGAACCCCCCATTTCAAACATTTCAAGAAAAAGAAGGCCAGTATGGGCTAGAGACATTATACTAGGAGCTGAAAAGTATGGGGCTCCTAAAGGCTCCACTAGAGTGAGCAAGAAACCAAAGCTATTATCAAACTATGTGGCTTTGATGTGTGATCTGGTGGATCAAGAACCTACTAGCTATGAAGAGGCAACTCAGAAGAAAGAGTGGGTAGAAGTAATGACGGAAGAATACCAATCAATAATAAAGAATGACGTTTGGGATATAGTTCCCAAACCAAAAGAAAAGAGTGTGGTATCCTCCAAATGGGTATTCAAGATAAAAACATGCTGCGAATGGTGTGATTGAGGAAGAAGTGCACATAGAACAACCACAAGGATTTGAGGTTGAAAATGGAAGAACACATGTATGCAAACTAAAGAAGGCTTTGTATGGATTGAAGCAAGCACCCAGATCTTGGTACGGAAGAATTGACAGTTTCTTGACAAGCATGGGCTTTACCAAGAGTAAAGTTGATCCTAATCTTTATCTCAAAGTTATGGATGATGAACCTGTCATATTATTACTGTATGTAGATGATCTATTTCTGAATGTAAATTAGAAACAGATTATTGAATGCAAGAAGAAGCTCTCTTCAGAATTTGAAATGAAAGATCTCGGATTGATGCACTACTTCTTAGGTTTGGAAGTATGGAAAGACCCAAAAGGAATCTTTCTAAATCAAGGTAAGTATGTTGTGGGGATTTTGAAAAGATTCGATATGTTGGAGTGCAAAGCCGTGGCCACCCCCATGGACTCCAACTTGAAGTTATTGATTGATGACTCATCAAAGTTAGTGGATGTGACTCTATACAGACAGATTATTGGGTCATTGATGTATTTGACAAATACTAGAATAGACATATGCTTTGCCGTAAATACCTTGAGTCAGTATCTAGTGGAACCTAGAAGAGTTCACTTAATAGCTGCAAAGCATGTGATGAGGTACCTAAAGGGTACGATGGATTTTGGTCTATATTATCTTGGAGATCATGACTTCAGACTACATAGCTACACAGATGCTGATTGGGCAGGAAGTGTATCAGACATGAAGAGTACATCAGGTGGATGTTACTATCTTAGATATACTATGATCTCGTGGTTTAGCAGGAAGCAGTCTAGTGTGGCTCTCGGTACAGCTGAAGCGGAATATATATCTGCTTGCTCTGCTAGTTGTGAAGCAATATGGCTTCGAAAGCTGTTATTAGGACTATTTGAATTAGACATGGAACCCACTGTGATCTTGTGTGATAACCAGAGTTGTATCAAGATGACAGAGAATCCGGTGATCCATGATAAGTCAAAGCACATAGAGATCCGATATTTCTATATACGGGATATGGTGCAGAAAGGAGCTATCAAGATCGATTATGTAAGCACTGACGAACAAGTTGCTGATATGTTGACCAAACCTCTGTCTCGAGTAAAGTTTGAGTATTTCCGAGACAATCTTGGTGTAGTTCAGAAGGACCCTCCTCGAAAGGGGGAGTGATGTGGTCACTTATGATGAGATTGCCTGCATCGACAGTGAGGTCGATGATGTGGATACCTATATTGGTGATGCCAACAGAGAGGTTGGTGGATGGTCCTTAGACAGGGTCTATGTTGAAGAGGGGATTGCATCATCCTTGAACACATCTTCTAAAAGGATCCGTAGACATATGTCTTCGAGAAAGAAGAGGGATTGCATCATCCTTGAACACATGTTCCAGAATTGATCCATAGACAAATGTCTCCGACAATGAAGTCCTTAGTGGACAGGTGGGGATTGTATCTTCCCCGAACTTCAGTCCCAGAATTGATCCGTAGAGAGATGTCTCCGAGAATGAAGTCCTTAGTGGACAGGTGGGGATTGTATCTTCCCCGGACATCGGTCCCATAATTGATCAATAGACAGATGTCTCCGAGAATGAAGTCCTTAGTGGATAGGTGAGGATTGTATATTCCCCGGACTTCGGTCCCAGAATTGATCGGTAGATAGATGTCTCCGAGAATGAAGTCCTTAGTGGACAGGTGGGGATTGTATCTTCCCCGAAATTCGGTCCCAGAATTTATCCATTATCAGATGTCTCCGAGAATGAAGTCCTTAGTGGACAGGTGGGGATTGTATCTTCCCCAGACTTCGGTCCCAGAATTGATCTGTAGATAGATGTCTCCGAGAATGGGTCCTTAGCGGACGAGTGGGGATTGTATCTTCCCCAGAATTCGGTCCCAGAATTGATTCGTAGATAGATGTCTCGGAGAATGGGTCCTTAGAGGAGGAGTGGGGATTGTATCTTCCCCGGACTTCGGTCCCATAATTGATCCGTAGACAGATGTCTCCAAGAATGGGTCCTTAGCGGACGTGTGGGGATTATATCTTCCCCAGAATTCGGTTCCATAATTGATCCGTAGACATTTGTTTCCGATAATTGGTGATAGGACTGCATCGTCCCTGGACCCTTGGTTCAAAATGTACGTGATGGGATTGCATCGTCCCTAGACATGAGACTTGTCTTAAAGTGATAAGAATTGATCATCCTGGAACTTGATCTAGATTGTATCATCCATGGACCTATGTCCTAAAGAGAGCGGGATTGATCATCCTGTAATTGGATCATGTGTATTGCAGAGTATACTACTATGATGATGATCCAGATGCTGTAGATCGAGTTGATCCAGATGCTGATCATGTGATAACGATACTGCTTATCGTGATCGAGAGATACAGATAATGCTATTGATCAGAGGATCCGATGATGATGATGTTGTAGTTGTTCGAGTGCTGCAGAAAGATGAAGACTCGGTACTGGAGATGTTGATGTTCTAGTATTGAATATCTTGAAGATGTTCTAGTAACTGCTTGAGTTACTGATGATGATGTATAAAGAAAGCTTCCAATGATTTATAGATGTATCATGTATGATGTAGTCGATGACTCCTTGCTCCTGCATATGTTGTTATAATATCCTTCTCGTTAAGGGGGAGTGTTGAAATATTGTAACTTCTAAGAATATTATATTTGTAGTTTATTATTCCGGTGATGTTCTGTCCCTCCGAGGTGACCCTATTGTATATCTGGAGATGTTTATTCCTCCGATGGATTGTGGTAACTAGGGTTATTAGATCTCCCATGTGGGGGTCAGCCCTGAGTTAATTTATTAAGGGTTATTAGACTCTCTTAGGAGAGGTCGGCCCCATAGGGTAAAAAGTCAGTCGAGAAACAAGTATAAGTAGAGGAGGATGTTCCTCACTTATCTCACTCATCCATCACTCGAAAAGTAGCGCACAAGTGAGAGAGAGGTCTGCATAGGAGGTAGAGAAGGAGCTCTAGTCTTGGACTACATCTTGTATTTGGTTGATCATCTTATTGAGGAAAGCTTTGCTGGGTTTTCTACCCCATGAGGGTTTCCTAGGGTAAAATATCTGTCTATCTTGTGATTGTGTTTCTTTCAGTGATCTTGCTAGTCAAATTAGTATAAACTTAACATATCCTTCCGCTAGCATAAAGGTTTATTAGAGACAATATATAAGAAAAGCAGACCGATAATTTGTCTTGATAATAGGTCCATATTTGAAGAAGGTTCTCCCAATCATTCTTCATTATTATGCTTGGGACAAGGTCCACAATTGAAGAAGGGTAAGTTGATCCTTTTTGTAAATAATGTTTGAACTGAATCCAACATGTGATTAATGGTCATCCAATCCTCCCTCTAGATTATTCTTGACCCGAGGTACACATTTGAGGACCGATTGGTCAAGCCTTCTTCAATATTATGCTAGAGAAGAGGTACACTTTTTAGGAAGGGCCAGTCGATCCTTCCTCTCAATGATGTTCAATATGAAGTCCACAATTGTTGAAAGGTCAATCGATATTTCATCTAGAATATGATTGAATCGAGGTACACATTTGAGGAATTTTCGATCAACCCTTCCTCTAGATACTAAGTGACTGACGATTGACTGATCCTTCCTCTACACTATGCTTGAGGAAACTATATTTGAAGAGGGGTAAACTGATTCTTCCTATACATAATTCTTGACCCTAGGTTCCCAAATTTGTCGAAGGGTCATCTTTTTCTTCCTCTAAATGATGCTTGACCCTAGGTGGACATATCAGAGAGGGTCAACCGACCCTTCTTGTAGATGATACATTTCCTAGATATCATATTGCATGAATTGTCGATCAATCCTTCCTATTTATGATACAATTCTTGTCTACCATACTTCAAGAAGGGTTTGTCGACCTTTCATTTAGATGATAGGTCAACTAGCTACCATATTTGACAAAGGATCAGACAATCCTTCTTCAAGATGATGTTTGACCTATGGTCCACATTGAGGAATACTCAATTGATTCTTCTCCAATGTGATTTGTGACCCCAGGTCCAAATTTGAAGAAGGGTCATTCAATCCTTCCTTTGGATGATGCTTGACCCAATTTCCACATATGAGGAAGGATTAGTCGATACTTCTTCTATATAATGCTTAAACAGAAGTCCACATTTATGTAACAATGGGTCGATTCTTCCTCTAATTTTTCTTGACCCTAAATTCATATTTGAGTAATGGTTTGGGTTATCCTCCCTATAGATGATGCTTGGAACTAGGTGCACATTTGAGGAAGGGTCAGACGATCCTTCTAATAAATGAAATATTTCCTCTAACTGATACAATCCATGTCTACTATCTTTCAGGAATGGTCAATTGATCCTTTATCTGTATGACAAGTTTCATATCTACCATTCTTAAGAAAGAGTCAGTTGATCCTTCTATTATCAAATACATTTCTACATCGCAAGGATATTGGACTTACAATTGAGTGAATAATGATGTAGAATACGGGCATGTGCAAGCTAATGAGGGTCACTTTTGGCGCGTTAGATGCAATAAAAAATGAAAAATCAGGCATCCCTCAACTTACATGGTTTTTTTGACATTCTTATACAAGATATCTTGCATTGAGTAAAAAAGATGAAATGTAGGAAATTGAGTCACGTTTCCGAATATATAAGTTTTAAGTATTGAAAATTTACATAACCATGTCAAATTTCATGTTTTCTAACAGTCACTTTTTTTTTGGCAAATGATAAGGTATATGTTTTTGGGGGTGCATCCTTTCAATGCCTAAATGACAGTTTCGGGATACAAAAATTGGTAGACATGTATAGAACCTGTAGCACTAGTGCAGTGCAATTTTTCCAAAATTAAATGTTTAATTTTTTTATTTTTTTTAATTATGTAAGTGATCAAACCTCGAGAGCGATACGTCATATGTGGGTGCATCCTTTGAAGGTCTTAATGCAATGATTTAGACTTGGATTTTTTATAGCATGTAGAGGTCGGTGTCTTCTAGTGCAGAATACAATTTTTTTTAAATGATTGTGAAATGAAAAAAGTTACGTAATAAACACTAATAGTATGTTGTTTGACCAACAGAGTGATGAAACAAGAAAATTAGGAAATAAATAGAAAATCTCAATATATTTTTTTTTAAATTACATATTTCAAATCTGCATAAAAAATTATATCTATGCCTAAAATTTCATCAATAATGGTCATGTATGTCATGCTGTAGAGAGCGGTGAAAAACATGCATATTTAGGTGCAGAATTGCACCTAAAGGGTCTCTCAACTTCATGCACAAACCCATACATAGAATGGAAGTTGAGACCTGGTGGAGTGTTCATTCAGAAGAGATATGGGCCAATGCTCATTCTACAATGAAGGACCCTCCAAATGTTAAATTGAGAATTATCTATGGTTTACTTAGGATTGAAGTTTTAATCAATCTAGAAACTACTTTTGTTCAGTTGAATAAATTGCTTGACATAGAGATTTGATTGCAACCCCATGAGCAAAGGCTTATATTTAGAGAAAAAGAGAGGGATAGTAGTGATTTCCTAGATATAACAAGTGTGAAAGATAAGTCCAATATTGTATTGATCGAGGATCTCTCAAGTATGGAAAAGAATCACATAGAAATAAAGAGAAATGCCAAAATGTTAAAGAGTCTAAACTCACCACAAACACTATTGGTTAGTCAAGAATATGTTCGCCCAGGTCTTTTTGCATTTGCATGAGATCTCTCAGGAGAACAATCAATTTCCTTCCCCGTCCCCTGCTCCATCTCTTCACATCTCTTCTTCGCGAGGCCCATCTCAGGTCTCTAAAATTCCTGAGCAACACAACATGCAACAAAATAAGGAGCTCCTGGAATTTCGTGGAAAGACAGAAATTGTGTCTACAAACAACCATAAATGGAAGCATGTGAAACGCAAAGCCTTGGTTTATCCCTCCTCTTTCAGGAAAATGACCGGACTACCAATTAAGGAAGGAAAACATAATTAGTCCAAATCTTGAGACTACCAATGAAACCTCTGACTCTTCAATCTTTTGCAACGATTAAGAATTTAATTCTACCATTTACGGATCAAGGGTAAATCCTATTTTGGTGTACGAGGGTTGTGAGACCGAAGTACAGGTTTAGGAAGACATGGATCCTCCCCATGTTGAGGTGGCCATGTTATAAATGTTATTACCCTCCACTTTCCCTCCAACTCTCGGAGATGATGATGGTGTTATCAGCAATGCCCATGCCTCATGCAAAGATCGGGATCAAAGGACATTTGCTTTCCATAACGATTTTTGTGTGGGCGATTTTTTGGCTCCTTCCTCATCCCAGTCCCTTCCTGTTTGCTTCACCTGATCTCAATATTTTGCAGCATGACAAGGTCAAATCCTCAGTATTCATTAGTAGTCGGATTGATCTTTCATATCTCTCAGGTTTTTCCTCTCCCGCAAATATTAAGCTAAAGAAAAAGGTGGTTAAGTCCAAAGGATCTAGGGTTTCGTTGGTTGTGGGTAAAGATATCCATGTCATGGATATCCCTAGACCATTGGGTAAAATCATCATTGGAAAAATTTGTGGAAGGAGGGTAAGAGTTTGGGAATTGAAAGCCTACATCCTGATCTCCTGGTGTACATTAATTAGTAGGGATTCAGTGGTTAACCCGTTGGATAGAAGTTGGTTTGGTTTCGAATTTGAAAGTGAAGTGGATTCTCAGGACATCCTTTAGTGATGTGGGGTTTGGATAAACATATGCTTGTTTTAAAGATATGACATCCTATGTTCAATCCCCCCAAGGATTATTTGTAGGCTATCCAAGTGTGGGTCAAACTATTGTGGCTTCCTCTAGAATTTTGGTCTCATGAAGGTTGAAAAGCAATTGGTGCCGATCTCTTAAAGGTGGTGAATGAAGTGGATGCTCGGGACATCCTTTAGTAGGGATTCAGTTGTTAACCCACTGGATAGAAGTTGGTTTGGTTTCGAATTTGAAAATGAAGTGGATGCTCAGGACATCCTTTAGTGACGTGGGGTTTGAATAAACATATGCTTGTTCTAAAGATATGACATCCTATGTTCAATTCCCCCAAGGATTATCTGTAGGCTATCCCAGTGTGGGTCAAACTATTGTGGCTTCCCCTAGAATTTTGGTCTCATGAGGGTTTAAAAGCAATTGGTGCCGATCTTTTAAAGGTGGTAAATGAAGTTAGTATTTGATGATCCATTAAAAGTGACTTTCCTTATCTATAATGTACCATTTCCTCATACCAATTTGGGAAATGGAGAGTAAGAAAATATATTAATTATGTCTTCTTAGATGAGTAAGAAAATATATTAATTATGTATTCTTAGATGCATATGATTGAAATTAAGAAAAATGGTTAATGGTATGTTTTAAATTTAATATATTTCTTATAGAAGGTTAATAATGAGTTATATTTCTTATAAGAAATAGAAGAAAATTGGTTAATAATTAATTTTAAGGTTAAAATATATTTCCTATAAAAGAACATGAGACATTTTAAGTTTGAAACATTTTCTAAATCATCATGGACAAAATTGGGTGAAATCATCTTTATTGATATTGGAATGTCGGCCTATTTTATTTTCAAAAGCTGCGTGGTTCCATAATAATCGCGAAACGATGGAGTATATAAATCGAGCTCCTTACCCATAATTTTCAATCATTTTGTGCATTTCAGTCCCTGAGTTCTTACGAGTTCATTTTGTGCATTTCTGCGGCTTTCGACCCTTTAACTGAATCAATGGAAAACTCTAACTCGGTAGCTGAGCAGGAAAAGATTGCTTCTTTTGCTGCAATAGTGGGGGAATCCGGAGAGAAGGCACGGCAGTTTTTGCAAGCAGCGAACTGGAGAGTAGAGGAAGCAATACAGCTATTTTATGCTCAATCTGATGATGCGGCAGCTCCAATGCAAAATATACTGGCGCCATTGCCTGTTAGGAGAGAAGCATTATATGATGATGATTATATACGAGACAGAGAGAGAGAGCAACGATCGAGCGCAGATTGGTCCAGATCGTGGGCTTTCTGGGATAGAGACGATGATAGACTTGAAAAGCTTTATAGCCCACCCTTCGGATTGATGTTCAAGGGCAGTTTCGAGCAGGCAAAAATAGAGGCTGCGAGGCAGGGAAAATGGCTCATCGCAAATATACAATCCCCTAAGGAGTTCAGCTCTTATATGCTGAATAGGGACACCTGGGCCAACAACGGTGTGAAGGAGATTATCGCTGCACGATTCATTTTCTGGCAGATCATTGACGACAGCGAAGAAGGAAGAAAGGTGTGCAGCTACTACCATTTGACAGAGACAGAGATGCCATCAACACTTGTTATTGATTCCATCACTGGACAGAAAATGCGCGCTTGGCAAGGCACCATCCATCCACAGCGATTATCAGAGGACTTGTTACCTTATATCGACAATGGCCCCATGGAATTAAATGCAGCTGGGGAAGCTTCGGCTTCTCTTGCTTCTCTGGACATCAAAGAAGAAGTATTGAAAGCTGAGTACCCAGCTCTTCCAGAGGAGCCAGAAGGAGAGAACATTTGTCGGGTAGGCGTGCGTTTCCCTGATGGCAAGAGGGTACACAGGAAGTTTCTGAAAACTGATCCATTACAGTTACTTTGGTCATTCTGTTGCTCTCACGTCAAAGAAGCTGCAGATGGTCGTCAGTTTAGACTGGCACATGCGGTTCCTGGTTCATCGCTTGCAACCTTAGAGTATGATACCAACTTAACGTTCCAAGATTCCGGACTTTCAAATTCACTCATTTCCATGACCTGGCAATGACATTTGGATCCATAAACATTTTAGATTTCTTTATAGATTTTCATTTGTTGCACAAAGAGAAACTAGGTGTTCTATGGGGGAGATGTTGTACCGTTTGTTACTAACAAAATAATTTAAAAAATTCATGTCCCCTCACATGTTGTTTCATAAAATAAACTCACATGTTGTTTCATAAAATAAAATATTATGAAAAAAAATTAAAAAATAGATGTTCGTTTATAAAATAAAAGCTTAAACCCAGATGTACCAATCAAGAGAGATCAAATTTCTTGAGTTTAAATTTAAAAAAAGAAATACACCTCAAGAAATTGGATCCCTCTGTGTATTTGATAGATACAGGTTTAAGATGAGTGTATGTATTTGATAGATACGCGTTTAAGATGAATCTATTCTTACACAAGTATGCATAATGTATTTATAGATTTTTTAACTTGGGGTTGATTATAGCAAGAGTTATTGTACAAATTATAGTTTTTTTATTTTTATTTTTTACAATATAATATATATATATATATAATTGTATTTATTTATATAATTAAAAGATAAAGTTTTGTTTTCATTAGAATATGATAATCTATGTCTATTTATTGAACCAAGCAAGTCATGGAAATTAATATAAATACTCATAATTATTAAATTTTTTAAAAATAGATTCAAGTTATCATGGAAATAGAAAACCAAAACCTTGAATACTTTATATGTCTATTGCATACTTTCCTCTATGGAGTTACGTTAGGATATGAATTTTCCAGAGAATTAATTTAAAGGAAAAAATAAAGCCACTTAACACCTTTATTTATACCATCTTCTACTATATATTTTAATAGAATATAAACATAAATTTACTTTTATCATAAACATGTATAAATCGACCTTATGAAAATAGAAATCACAAGATAACTCTTAAGGTTATCATTTTGGATACAAAGATGTAATCCCAGTAACAGTCAAACTGTATCAATCGTGCATAACAAATAATAAGGTGTCTTCAATCTATTGTAAAGGGTAATTTAGTGAACAAGTTACAATGCTTAAGAAAACTTGTATAGAAGGGATTTGCTAGTTGTGTTAAAGCTCTGGAGTAAGTGCTTTCTGTAAGGTTATAGTGGCCAACATACATCTTGGCTTGTATAGTTCCTTTAAGTCCCCATTCTTCGCTCTCGCAATATGTTGTTTACTCTTATATAAATATTGTTAATGAATCGGTGGAAAGGCCACTCTTACTATCACTCAATATAGTAAACTTCAACCATCCTTGAATTTATTTTATTTTATTCAAGGTTAAAAAAAGAAATATTTGTTCTCTTTCGATTGTCCTTCTCAAACTATGAAATTTGAGATGGGTTGAATATATTTTCGTTTGAAAAATTATTGAAGCCGCACATATTATTTTGGTGCTAGTCAAGGGATATCTAATCCTATAGGTTTTAAACAGGGGAATCATTTTGGATTTCCCTATGGTGGAATTGATAAAACTTAAATTTAACCAATGAATGACAGTATATAACATTCATCCAGGTGGAGTTCTAGACATTAATTCATATTGCTACAACTGTTATATTTGGGTTGTTGCGGGTTGGATATTCTTTTCACCAAGGACGGAAACTGTCCCTGGTATGATCATAAATATCCACATTTCTTTCTAGATAAAAACTATGTCAACCTTTTAAAGTGAACTTTGGCAAGTAATTGTTGTTGGTTGTTGGCAATGCTACACCTTTCATAATTGCACATTTATTGCTAGATATCTAATATTCTCCTCTAGGATATTTACTTAAATATGATCAAAATAGCCCCAAAATGCTAGCAAGTTCACAAATGACTTTAGTAATAGTATTTCATATATCAATCATAGAATTGTTAGAAAATGTTAGGGTAATGATTACTAAGCTTTATCAACTTCACCAATTTAGTATCATTCATCATCCATAAACAAGAGTATTAAAAATGCAAGTTGCTAAAAAGGCCTGAGTAAGAAGAGCAACTTGCAAGATCTTTGTAAAAAAGTCACTAATCTCTTGTTTATATTTTCATCAAGGGACTAAAGATCATGAACCAAGTTATATTTCAAGCCCACCATATAGAGCATTCCAAAGTTCCAAAAATGTAATGGTAAGAGTTATTCCATTGAACCATAAAGTAAGAATAATACCCAACCAAAAATGTCAATCATTTAAATAAACTAACAATGGAATAATACAACAACTTGTAATCCCTTGTCAGCAAATGGAATACATAAAAATCTAAAATATGAAAATCACTTCCAACGATAAAGAAGTATTAAGTCTTTCAATTTGTTGGTAGGCAGTTTGGATGAGCCAACTGCGCAGCATCGCGGATGCTGCAAAGGGTCAAAGATGTCGCGCAAGAAGGAAAATAGCATGCAAGTCAATAAGTTTATGTATTTTTGGGTCATTTGGACCGCATTATGTGGGTTTTGGGTCATTTGGACCACATTATGTGGGTTTATGGCGGTTGCCTAAGTGGACCGCAAATGTAAAGGCGCAATCCTATAAATAGACAAAGCATTGTAACTGTTGAGATATGCAGGAATTAATCAATCGAAGAGATAGTTGAGCTCGGATGATTTTGTTTGTTGTTTGTTAATCTAGGTATGTGACGGAAGCACTATATTGTTGTATCTATGGGTTGTTGCGAAGGTTAATATGATATGATTTTGAGCAGAATTATTGTGTCTATTTCTGTTTTCCTGCTATGAATGTGATGTGCGACTTGAATACATGAATGATGAAATGTTTCCTTGTTCCAAATGATGTTTTACTGCTAGATTTGTTGCACATTAATGGTTTATTTGACAATAAGATCTGTTGAATGATGATGTGATTCTGTCTAAATGCATAAGTCAAAATGTTAGATCTGTTTGTGAATATTGCGATAAGTTGATAAGCGGATGCACAAAGGTCCTTCTTCATTTGGAGGAAACATGGTTCCGTCAGCTCTCCCTTGAACATCTCGGGTGATACTTCATCTGCTCTGTAGGTGTTCCTGGACAGGGTAAAACCTATTTGGGCCGATGCTCAGGGAGATCGCGGTGGGTTGGATGTCAACATAGTGAGAACCCCTGTCGACTGGGTTTGTGTCAACAAATGGTTTCGTTGCCGGGACCATAGCGCGAAGTGAAGGAAGGACATGTTGTGGCATCCGACAAGACCGAAAATTCAAGATTGGTTCGATCAAAAGTTGCGAGAGTTCGCTGAGAAAGAAAATCAGAACCCTAGGTTGACGACAGATTGGTGGCTGGAAAAGTACATACACGACGGTCCATACAAATATTTTTTCTGAGAATTCTCGATTATCCTATATGAATTGTTTGCGCAATTGACCTTTCACAAGGTAAACTTCCAAGAACACATATTTCATTAAATTTGGAATTAAACAGTGGATCTAGAATCACAAAATATCTAAAAAACTCAATTTTGCTAATGTCCTTGGAATAAAATGTTTCCAATTTTATTGAAATATGTGTTCAAGGCAATGAGCCGAACTCTTGGACCCCGGAGTTGATCTAGGAGTTGCAGGAGGTAGACAACAGAGCATCGCGGGCTATTGAATTTTGGTTCAACATTATATTGGATGGCTATATCATCGAGTTTGCGCTTGATTCGACAAAATCTTACAGCGAAGCTGAAAGGGAATTTTTCAACGGATCGAGAGGCAGGTTCCTGTTGTCACTACAGTTGTCCATTAAGATGCTCATCTGTGAAAAGGGCATATTGAAGATGAACCTTGAGTAGAAGAACCCTGGTGGGAGGAGGCTGAGGATACCGCGTAGGCAGAGGGTAGGTGAATGGAATGATATGGGGTAGATGGGTGCAAGTTATGACGAGACCGTGAAGGAAGCCCAGGAAGAGAGTGGTCTTATGAGGGGAGGAGTAAGGTTTCGACAAGAGAAGAGGAAGAGGACAAGAGAATGTCCCGCTGCGATCGAAACACAAAAACGCGAAGGAAGACCACACGGGACGAAGCGACCTCATAGTGACGACAAGGAAAACCAGGATATGCCTAGGATAGAGGCAGGACCAACCCCCAGCAGTAGCGTACCCACACCTCCTCTCACTATATCACAACCAGTAAGAAATACGACTTCGACACCGTTGTGTTCATCGTGTCAACAACATTTACTTACTAGTAGATCAATGACTGTAGGAAGGAAGCCCAGGATGGCGGGTGAAGATGCGAAGCTACCACTGTTCCATGGAAATGGAACTGACAACCCAGAGAAATACTGGTTCTTATGGAAGCTGGGTGGACTGTTAAGCAAATTACGAATGATGAGGCCAAGAAAGGCCAATTGGCGACGACTCTTCAGGGTCATGCATTGGATTGATTCATGAAATTTGTGCAGGTTCCTGTGGGAAGCCCAGAGAAGACATTGGATGAATTCAGAAAAGAATTAATCGTAGAGTTCAGAAAACCGAAGTCTGAAGCACAATACATTACAGAACTAAGGGAGATCAAGCAGTATCCAAATGAAACTATGTGGGACTTTGACCAAAGGTTCAAAACACTAATGGGAAGAATCAGCTTTGAGATGAGTGATGTTCAGCATAAGGAATGGTTCATTGCGGCGTTACTACCTCATATTCAACTTCCGTTGATGTAGCAAAACATTGCGACACCGAGCGAGGCTCTGGATATTGCGATGCGACTAGAAGCTTCACCGGTTGGTGAGAATGCAATCGGCATGTCTCAGATTCAGACGTAGTTGGCCAACCTAACAATTCAGTTGCAAGATCTTAAGAAGGGTAAAGAACAACACAAAGAGGCATGGTATACACGGTGTCGTGCAGAAGGGCATACCGAGGATAGTTGCCCAAATTTTTGCAACTATCTGGTATCTGGAGCACCGAATCCATTGAGTGGCGGAGGTATGCCATGGTGCCACATATGTCAAGTCTATGGGCATCGACATGAGGAGTGTCAATACATGCAGAAGATGGTTACGAATCCAATGAATTTTTATTTTACATTATGCAAGTCAGTTGGGTAGGAAGATAAGAATTGTCGTGCATATGGCCTACTTCAGGAAAGAATGTATGACTCATACTATGAGAAGGAAGACCATCGTGCAGTACAGTAGCTGCAGCTGCAGCCACAGGTGGCCCAGCCGCCACCTCAACCACAGATGTAATTTGTCCCGCAGTCGCAACCAAAACAACAGTTTGTGCCACAACCGCAATACAATCAAATGCATATGGCTCCATAGCAGCCACAGTACGTTCAGCTGGTGTAGTATGTCTAGCCAGGACAGTGTGCTCAGCTACAACCAAATCCCTTACAACAACAATTTAATCAATCACAATATCAGCAGCAAGGAGGATTTTGTGGTGGATTCCGCGGAGGACGTGGTTGAGGCTTTGGTCGAGGAGGAGGATGAGGTCATGGACCTATCCAATGTTATAATTGCGGAGTATTGGGACACTATCAGAGAGATTTCCCACAGTTGTAAATGCAATGTATGTATTGTTTTGGTATTGATCACACAGTTGAGAACTGTCCACAACTGATCGCGAGATGACATGCAGTAATTGTTCCGCAGTTACAGAATCAAAATCAATTGTAGAATCAGCAACTAGTGCATAATCAAAACCAGCTGCGGAACCAAAATCAATGTCTGAATCAGAATGCAAATCAGAACGTGAATCACCCCGTGAACCAACTGCCGAACCAGGATCAGGGATAAACTGTCGCGACGATTTCCACAAAGCCGAGGACGCAAGATGATGTTGTTGCTATTATCACTCGTGGAGGTGAGATGACAAGAGAAGATGGTCTGCATCCTCTAATCCGGCTGGCTGGGAAAAAGAAAGTGCAATATGATATTGATGCCGAGCGAGATACATTCTTTGAAGCACGTCATGCGATGGGAAAAAATCCTGGTAAGAGAATTATTTGTGACATGCCCCCTGTTTTTTATTCAACTTCAGAAGCAGGCCCATCACGGAATTATGGTACTTTACAAAACTTCTTTGAAAGTTATTTATCACTGGCACGCGATCTCGATGCTCTTGTCGAGATCAAAAGTCTGTTGCATCGCCTTCCCAAGGGACGAAAAGTGTCTGCGGTGAACTCTTTATAGCAAAAGAAGACAGGAAAAGAGATGCACATGGATGTCCAGATTGGCAACTATGACGTCGATTCAGTTATTCTGGATCTAGGCTCAGATGTCAATATTCTAACAAAGCAGGCATGGCAGAAAATGGGGATTCCAATGATGAGTTGGTCTTCTGTGTAGCTGCGATTGGCTAATCAGGCCAAGGTAACACCAATTGGCAGAGTTCCGCACCTTGTTGTAGATATTGAGGGGATGAATACATATGTTGATTTTGATTTTATCGAAGTTGTCGACGGGGGAAGCTCCTATCCCACGTTGCTAGGGATCGGATGGGCCAATGACAGTATGGCTGTAATTAATTTCAAGAAGTGGGTGATGACTTTTGAAAATCAAGACCTTAGAGTTATAGCTCCATTGGATACGACTGAAGGGCGGTATGTTGAACCTATCAAGGATGAAGTTGGAAGAGGATGGGATCACGCATATAACATTTCAGAAGATTACATCCATCGGACTACCGACGGTGAACTCGACTAGCGCAACTCTTCCTCCGCGTCTTCTGATTCTGATGATGCATTAGAGAACTAGAAGAATCACATCCATGGGGTGTCATTCAGGAAGTGTGGTTTGATCATGCAGTCGTTGTGCCGCGTTGCGACTGAAACTGTTGAATTTCCAGTATATGAAGGACTTCCCGGGTTGTCTGAATTTTTAGTCACATTTGAAGACAAGGTGTCAGAACCACAACGATTGTTGGAATTGGAGGAGACGTTGAAGGCTGCTCCAGCACATTGGTGGGTGACCCATAAAAAGTTGATTACTGGGTGGTCGTAGTGTCGAAGGATGATGACGGTTCACTTCGGCGACATGGAAGTATACCACATTGGAAGGTATGATGGGCGAAATGATTCTGCCATTCATATGATGGAATGTCAGATTCTGTGGGCCTCGTGAGCAAAGGATGAATGGGTCCATGCCTTCATCCATACTTTGGATGAAATGCCGCGATCTTGGTATGCCTCGGCTAAGTTGCACGGGGATATTACCACCTTGTTAGAGCTGACGGTTTGCTTCACTCATACCTTCAGTTTCGCGGATGCTAATCTGGATGTTCACAATGCCCTACAGCTCATCCACGATGTCATTCTAAAGGTGGTTCCAGTCGCCTACCTTGTGGATCCGCATATACAGTGTCAGATGCAGTCGATGATGGAATTCTATAATATTACTGGAGGGCCAGAGGATGGTGATGACCCGCGGAATATAAACACTTCGAAATCAAAAGGGAATCGGGATGTTGTAGCACGTGACGCACCAACCGATCCGATCAGTCAACCGTTAAAGCTAAGGAAGGTCAACATTGGGATGGAGGAGAACCCAAAGTTTGCAAATGTTGGGGACTATTGGGATGAAGAAATGATGGCGAAGGTCACAGACTTGTTGCATGATTTCTAAGATTTGTTCCCTACGAAGTTTTCTGAGATGAAGGGAATATTGGGGGATCTAGGGGAAATGAACATTCTGTTGAAGCCAGATGCGAAACAGATAAGGCAGCAACCGTATCGACTGAATCCACGACATAAGGAAAGGGTAAAAGTTGAACTTGATTGCATGTTGGATGTTGGCATCATTGAACCAGTTTAAGAATCAGAAAGGATTAGTCCCATGGTGGCGCAAGACAAGAAGACAAGTGAGGTACAGATTTGTGTCAACCTGAGGAAGTTGAATGCTGGGTGTATGCATGATCCTTTTCCGACACCATTCACTGATGAGGTGCTGGAAGGAATGGGCGGTCAAGAGATGTATTCTGAATAGCGACACCTGGGCCAACAACGCTGTGAAGGAGACCATTGTTGCAAGTTTCATTTTCTGGCAGATCATTGACGACAACGAAGAAGGAAGAAAGGTGTGCAACTACTACCATTTGATAGAGACAGAGATGCCATCAACACTTGTTATTGATTCCATCACTAGACAGAAAATGCACGCTTGGCAAGGCACCATCCATCCACAGCGATTATCAGAGGACTTGTTACCTTATATCGACAATGGCCCCATGGAATTAAATGCAACTGGGGAAGCTTCGGCTTCCCTTGCTTCTCTAGAAATCAAAGAAGAAGTATTGAAAGCTGAGTACCCAGCTCTTCTAGAGGAGCCAGAAGGAGAGAACATTTTTTGGGTAGGCATGCATTTCCCTGATGGAAAGAGGGTACAGAGGAAGTTTCTGAAAACTGATCCATTACAGTTACTTTGGTCATTATGTTGCTCTCAAGTTAAAGAAGCCGCAGATGGTCATCAGTTTAGACTAGCACATGCGGTTCCTGGTTCATCACTTGGAACCCTAGAGTATGGTACCAACTTAACCTTCCAAGATTTCGGACTTTCAAATTCACTCATTTCCATGACTTGGCAATGACATTTGGATCTATAAACACTAGAGATTACTCTATCAGTTTTCATTGTTGCATGGAGAGAAACTAGGTGCTTTACAGCTTAGTATGGGGAGATGTTGTAATGTTTGTGTCTGTTACTAACAAAATAATTTAAAAAATTCATGTCCGCTCATAAAATAAAAATTATGGACAGTATTTAAAATAAATCCATGTTGGTTCATAAAATAAAGTATTATGAAAAGTAAACTTCAACCATCCTTGAATTTATTTTATTTTATTCAAGGTTCAAAAAAGAAATATGTGTTCTCTTTCTATTGTCCTTCTCGAACTATGAAATTTGAGATGGGTTGAATATATTTTCATTTGAAAAATGATTGAAGCCGCACATATTATTTTTGTGCTAGTCGAGGGATATCTAATCCCATAAGTTTTAAATAGGGGAATCATTTTGGATTTTCCTATGGTGGAATTGATACAACTTAAATTTAACCAATGAAGGACAGTATATAACATTTATCCAGGTGGAGTTCCATACATTAATTCATATTGCTACAACAGTTATATTTGGGTTGTTGCGGGTTGGATATTCTTTTCACCAAGGAGGGAAATTGTCCCTGGTATGATCATAAATATCCATATTTCTTTCCAGATAAACACTATGTCAACCTTTTAAAGTGAACTTTGGCAAGTAATTGTTGTTGGTTGTTGGCAATGCTACACCTTTCAGAATTGCAAATTAATTGCTAGATATCTAATATTATCCTCTAGGATATTTACTTAAATATGATCAAAATAGCCCCAAAATGCTAGCAAGTTCACAAATGACTTTAGTAATAGTATTTAATATATCAATCATAGAATTGTTAGAAAATGTTAGGGTAATGATTACTGAGCTTTAAAAACTTCACCAATTTAGTATCATTCATCATCCATAAACAAGAGTATTAAAAATGCAAGTTGCTAAAAAGGCCTGAGTAAGAGGAGCAACTTGCAAGATCTTTGTTAAAAAGTCACTAATCTCTTGTTTATATTTTCATCAAGGGACTAAAGATCATGAACCAAGTTATATTTCAAGCCCACCATATAGAGCATTCCAAAGTTCCAAAAATGTAATGGTAAGAGTTATTCCATTGAACCATAAAGTAAGAATAATACCTAACCAAAAATGTCAATCATTTAAATAAACTAACAATGGAATAATACAACAAATTGCAATCCCTTGTAAGCAAATGGAATACATTAAAGTCTAAAATATGAAAATCACTTGCAACGATAAAGAAGTATTAAGTATTTCAATTAACAACTAATAAGTTTAGCATAGCTCTATGAGCATCAAAATATTTAATCATTAAACTATTTCATAGCATACCATCCAATTGTTATTATGACCACAAGTTAGTTACATGGATAACTTTAGGGGCTAAATTTAACCCATGGGCTAAATTAATGGGGTTACAGAAATTTAGTTGTCTATTTTCTTATATGGAAAGGGTTTTGTAAGCTAAAATATATTCTCCCAATATTTATTAGGAAAAAAAAATCGAAAACGAATAGCGTCCCATATATTAATGAGGAAAATGAAAAATAAATAAAAATTTCCCTCTAATCTATCTTTCGCCCTTAATTTCTAGATAAATTCTAGTGAAATCATTCCTTCATTCCTAATTTTTAGTAATGGAGGCTCCCATGGTTTATTTCTCCCTCCATTTAATTGTAATTTAGGAATATGGTTGCATTCGCCTAGATTTTTAGTCAATTTCATGTTGATATGTTCTTTGAGCCCTCAATTTCCAATATTGGAGTGCAAATCAGGGGCAATTTTTCCTATATAAATGTTGCAGTTATTCATGGTTCACCCACATCGGATTGCACTTGCAGAATAAAGTTTCTATTTTATGTGATTAAACTTTTCATTCTTAGTTTTCTCGAGACTTTTATCTTCGCACAACATCTCCATTGTCAAAAGCTCAGGTCTTGAAGGGCCACGTCGCACATGCAATTTACTAGAGAATACATACTTGCATCATTCATTTTATCCAATAATTAACGCAATATTCTTTTCATCATGCTTTTTATGATTTTTATCCAATGCTACAATGAGATCATTATACTGTAAATTTTCCTTTTATCATGGATGTTTTTTAAGGCCTGCTGAATTCCACAGCACTCTTGATTCTTAGGGTTCATTTAGATGTGTTAGGGTTTTAATATATCCTAGGAGTATTGGTTTCGTGAAAGCATTATAGAGTTCAGAAAATATGATTTATTTTATGCCTTGTCGTATTTAAACCATCGATTGATATTTATACATTCTTGGTGGTTGCTACTCTTGATGAAGATACACCACATGGTTATTATATATATTCAAACTAAATTTGACCGAATTGTTTAAAATGTTCTTTTATGAGGATCTTTCTCTACATTTATTATTGGATCTAAGGCATTCATGAGAGTGTCAATGTTTATATCTTTTATCTGTTGTTTTTTATGTTTGGGACGTTTGTAATATAAATGAATGCACACTAATTATAATGGTGGGTCTACACTAGAATGGTCATAAAATTCACGGTTTTGCAATATTTTTCAAATTTTTGGATTTTGTGTATTTATCTATATCTGAAATTTATTGTTGCAATTGAATACTTCAGAAAATCACAATTAAAGAATTCTACTACAAAAAATAAATGTTTTTGGAATTTTTGCAATTAAATATAAATTTTTACCCTAAAAGTACCCTAAAGGAGGTGAAGTCATCCTAGGGTTAGGTGACTTCAAACCTTAGGTTTAGTTTAAGATATGTTATAAGTGTTATTGAAGGCTCATTTTGACAAGAAATCAAACCCTAAGGGTTTGAGGAAAAAATTGTCAAATTGTAGGTCACCCAGGAGGACCCTGGGGGGGTTTGAGGCCAAGGATATCTATGGTTCACCCTGACTATAGTAAATTCCATAAATGAATCATAAATCAAGATTAAATCACATATTTAATCCACCAAAAGAGTGTCACCATAGAGAGGATTTATGCATCCTTCCTAGCTGGTTCCTGGGAGGTAACGTTTGTGTGATGCCAATGGTTGGATTGAGAGATATCTTATGTTTTATCTTGCTAGTTTTTACTGCAAAAAAACACATACATATAGCAGAAATCAATCCCCAAAACAACCTTATATTTTCCCAATCAAGTTATACCTAGGGGGGATTGAAGCTCCTTTTGGTAGGCTTCGATGGAAGGTAAATTTCATGCAATTCCCGTGGTTAATTTGGGAGATATTATGTGTTTACTATTGTTGGTTTTTACTGCAGAAAATTGCAGTAGTAAGTTACATATTCACTATTGATTCTAACCTTCCAATTCAAATGTTTTATCATGTATATCTTTGTTGACTCCATAAGGAATCGGTCTACTAACAACATGGAAGGTGATGTAGGGATAGAATTACTTGTTATTGTGTCTGTCATAGGTCTATTGACAATACCATGTTTCGGGGAGCCTCCCATGGCCCAAAGGAGAAGAGTATAAAGAGGAAGGGGATTACATCGAGGTGATAGTGGGTGTAATTCCTTGAATAGTTTTTTATCATAGCATTAGATCCACATTATAACACCCATTTCATTAAATATGGATTTATTCAGTAGAATCTAGACTAAAAAAGTACAAAAATCATGCTTTCTAAAGCCCCCCAAAAAACCTTTATAAAGAGAAAATTTGGGTTCAAACAGTGCAAAATCTAATTCTAAAAGTGCGATTTCCAATTCCAAAAGTGACATTTTTGAATCATTTTGAACCCCAAAAGTGGCTCTTTCAATCCCAAATGTGCAATTTCCAATTCAAAAAATGCAATGTTTTTTTATTTTAAAAGTGCATTTTTTATTTGAATAATGTGATTTTTATTCGAAAAATGCGATTTTCAATCAATCAAGTGTGATTTTTTAGTTTCGAAATGCAGTTTTCAATTAAAAAAAGCAAAAGTTACAATTTTAGACTTCAGATTCTTAATTGTAATAAATGTCAATTTAAAGTCCAAAATCTAAATAAGGATTCCTAATATGACGATTTTATTGTTCTCTCTCAAATATTTCTTGCATTTCAACAATGTACAATTAAATGATTCATTAATTCTCCATTTTTTTATAGATTATACACCACACTATCTTTACAACGATTGTAACCATGACATGTTTCGAATAATTTTGTTGCATAAATTCAATGTCGATATATTAAAAAATGTTCGCCATAGTAATATTATGCCTCAAAGGGGTGGCAAGAGCGGAAGGGATAATCCAAAATACTGAGGGAGTTTAGGTGAAATCCATTGCATGGAGTGAAAGCACTCACACTTTTGGAAGGGATAAAAATTATGAACCAACTGAAACTCTTAGAGGAATTTGGTGATTTCTTACAGTTAGAGTTAAAATAACACTAGAGTTAATCGTTTGGAAATTGCAAGCATGGTCGGACTCACACATGTCGTAGTGCTTGAGGAATCTCAACATGTGTTCAGAGTGACATAAAGAGTTGGAAGTGGTGGAGCATGAGTTAAATGTACGCGAATGAGTAAATTTGCATCACCTTATAGGAATTCAAACACAATATTGCACACTCAGATGAAGTCCCATCCCACGGGGCTTGAGGCATGTCAGCATGTGGCTACAATGATCACAAGAGGCGGAATAGGTGGAACATGAGTTAAAAGTACATAGCTTATTAAATCTGCGTCACTTGAAAGGACTTGAAACACAAGATTGCACACTCAGAGGAAGCCATCAAGAGAGGCCTTCATCATGTATACATTAGGGGTCTTCAAATTCATATGAGGAAAGCATGGGATGGAAATCATTTATCATAATGTCTGATGGTGGGAGACCTCTAGCTAGTCATAGTGGGTAGTGTTCTCTCGGGCTGAAATTGGTTATTTTTCTCTCTACAATCACCCTTCGCCCTGTCTTGGTTCAATGGAGGGAAACAAATATGGAGAAGAGTAGTAGCAATGAGGATTGTTGCAATGGGCATGTGATAAAATGAATAGCAACAGAAGTAAAGGAGCTTCAATATAATAAATACACCATGCAAAAGAGACTCTGGAACAATACGAGGGAATTGTCAACCAAAATTGAGCAACTCGAATAGGAAACAATTCAAATCGAGGAAGAGAGTTTGGCTTGGGAATTGATTGCTCAACATGAATTGGAGGTTTAACATCATTCTATCCAAGAGTTGGAAGTTTTAGTTCAGTGGTTGGAACATCAAGTGGACCAATTAAATATGGAAAATCATATGATCCAAAATGGTAGCCACCCTCTTTGCTAGGCTCATCCATAGTCTGCGGGAATTTGTGATGCTCCTCCCCATCCTGCTAATTAGTACATGAAATTCCATTGTTTCCCTTGTATGGGATCTCCTAATAGAATTTACAGTACTAGAGACATGTTAAGCATATCTATATTATTACAGTATTTAAGTGGTTCTACTAAGGTGGTTTCTTGGAACAAAATTTTGAATCTCTCAGTTATGTTCATAAACTTTATTCACTCAGCTTGTAATCATTTTCTTAGTGGCTTGGCCACCCTTTTTAATAGAATTTACAGAGCTAGAGACATCTTACGCTAATATAGAATATTACAGTATTTAAGTGGTTCTGATCAGGCTGTTTCTCAGAACAAAATTTTGAATTTCTCAGTTATGTTCATAGGCATTATTGACTCATTTTGTATTTTGGCCTAGTGGTGTAGCCACCCTTTTTAATACAAAATTCTAATTGTTGTTGTTAAAAAAATATTATGCCTCTAGATACAAAAATAAATTAACATATTATTGATTTACAATAAAACAATTTCCATACAACCTTTTGAGACTCTTTGATGATGATATTGACTAACTATAAGACATTTTTTTTTTAATTCCAACCTTAATGGATAATACAACAACTTATTCAATATTTCCAAATTTCTATACACAAATTTCTCAAACCCAATCAAGTACAAAAGAGAACTTCATTTTCTATGATTTAAATTGCTTATATTTTTCCCTTACATTCCTAATTAAATTAAGATATTACAAAGCGTTTGAAATAGAAATCAAACAAAAATGACCACAATACATGGGATCCTTTCATACACAACGTTGAATCGGAAATCTATAGCATTGCAGTCTTGAAAATGAAACTAAAGACATTAAATCATAGCAATCAGACCTAAAATATGAACCAGCATAGATCCATCTTAAACCTGTATCTATCAAGCACCGAGAGGGATCTAATTTCTTGAGGTGTATTTCTTTTTTTTTAAATTTAAATTCAAGAAATTTTATATCTCTTGATTTTTAAGTTTTAAGTTTTTATTTTATAAACGAACATCGATTTTTTAAATACTTTTCATAATATTTTATTTTATGAGCCAACATGGATTTTTTTAAAATACTTTCATTAATTTTTTTATTTTATGAGCCGACATGAATTTATTAATGGTCGACATAATATAATTTATTACTTTTTACTATTAGATGTAACGCTACATCACACATGTAACACTACACATACACGTTACAACATCTCCCCCATACTGGGCTGTAGTGCACCTCGTTTCACTCGGTGCAATAAGTACGTTATGCACATAAAAGAATACAAAACTAGAAAGTAAAGTCCATATCCTTTTGTAGTCATAGATTGCAAAGGATCATTGTACATGGAAAAGTAGTGTTATATTGGGGAGAACGTATGCCTGTTGATTGAGTTGCCTTATGTTTCTTGACCCCTTGTTTGTAGGCACATAAGGGTGGGTTTCAAAGATCCACATATTCTACTTTCGAGTTTGAACCTAATTGAGGAGCAAATCGAAGGTGAAATTAATGCAAAGAGATGATAAAAACCATTCCCCTACTCCACATATACACATATTTATATGTACAAAAATAACATAAGTGAAATATTCCCAGTAAAATCATAAACCTTTTGAACAATATCTATCCATGACAGCTTCACTTCCACTCTCAACATTGCACTCCATATACCCCTGTTGCACCTTAACCGTTGCAAGGCCCCTCTCATTTATTTTTATTTTTCCTCCTGTCCACCAAGATGCTCTTGGTGACCATGCCCAAATGATGATATTAACATCGATGAATGTATTTTCCGTTGAACCAACAACCCATTGTTTATTTTTAGTTAAGCAATTTCGATATAGTTCTTTGAGATATTTTGATGTTCTTGTTGGATTCCTCCATTGAACTTCCACTTTTTAAGACTCAATAGTTCCATTAGAATCTTGGTAAACATTTTCTTTTTCCCTTCCTAACTATACTTCACACTCTTCATCGGGCGATTGCACTATGAGTAGTTTTCCTCTATAATATCTTTTTTCGGAGAAAATGCATCGCTAGTTTTTCTACGAAGAGGACCAACATAGCATTGCACAATTGTGGGGACATTTTTTCTCAAATATGCTTCAATAACTTCATGAGATGATTTTATAGGTTCGTTGCTTCCTTTGTCTTTCACTGTAATTGGCCAAAAATTAGATGAAGAGTGCTCAATTCTTTGAAATGGAGTGTCCAAATATTTATAAATAGTTTCTCATTAAAGTATCTTTGGATACCAATATTGTTCCCCTCCATTCTAGACAACATTTCTACAAAATGAGATATATGTTTCCAATCATTTTTTCATTTCATCCATCTCCAAACTTTTATTTAACTGTAGATTTAACAATTTGGGCTTCCCCTTTGGGAAGTCCACGCTTCCATCAAGTAAGAAACACCAGATATAAATAGAATATGACCACTTTTCATCTCCGAGAGAGGCCTTATATTGCATAACCGAAACATAATAAATGGTCTAAAATGTGAAAAACTAACATTTTTTATACCTACAATCTTAGAGCTTCCATCCAAAAAGTTTGGCTCTACAAAGGTTTCGAAATCAGAAAATTCATCAATAAAAAATGGGACATAGGAGTTATTGTCATCACACATCCTAAAAGTGTCCACCATATCTGGAAAATAAAATATGTCTTTCCTTCTTATTTTACTGATAACCTCCTATAAGTCCCACCTATGTCTTTGTGTGTGTGACCCAGGGGAAGGAATCCAACCTCAACAACATCAGACACCCTCTTTGATATTAACAAAGAAATAAATGAAAACACATATTGATTTTTGTTATCACCTGCACAATTATCCATTTTCAATGATAGTATCGGGGGCAATTTACGATTCAGAAGGATAAAATTTATATTATCAATACTTATTTCTCTTGCTTGCACAACACTTTGTTTGTATGCCAAACATTGTCCATGACAGTTAGTTTCCAAAAACAATGCATGCAATGGGTGCTTAAATGTTTCATTTTTGTAAATAAAATCTTCGTTTTTATCGATCACTAGTTCTTCAAGATATCTAAGGAATTTGACCAATGAAATGATAGTGAAATTTAAACCCATCTCCAAAAAGGAAAGGCTAAAATGGAAAAATATTCCATCCTTGTGTCCATGTGTCAACATACCAATCAAATATATAGGAAGGTTCATTACATTACTAATACCCTTTGCTTCTTTGGCAAATCCTTGGTATGAAAGGATCTAACTTATCCATCTTGTCATGCACAATTCTCAAATAAGTGCTTGGACACTTCTATGAAGCTAATCTATGTGCATAGTACATATGATGATATCTTGCAATGTAATGATTATGGGTTGTCTGAATAGTTCACATACATTCCACTTCATTTGGATCATTGGTAGCCTTAAGTTTGTTCATGATTGAGATACATTCATTACATATCACAAAAAAATTGTTTTTGGCGATTGTAACATCGAGAAAATGGTCTCATATTACTCTATTAATTGTTGATTGAGAAACCGAAGGAAGGCCAATATGTTGAAGATCACCGTTAACCATTTTCCATGATAAACCATGGGTCATATTTGATGGAAATAAATTTAGAGGTGCTCTTATTACATCTTGACTTATTGCATGTGTTAGATGTGGAGCAGTATCCAAATTCTGCTCCATAATTTTATTAATATTGGCAACTACTGCCACAATATTTGTACTTGATTTATGCAATCCATTATTTACATTCACTACCTTCAAATTACCATCTTGAAATTATCTTTTATAATTGAAAAAGTACTTCTTTTTATTTTATGACATTTTCTCCATGCATTTTGACACTCTTCAAGTGTATCGAACTTCATCCTAAACAATGTTCCTTTTTTGAGTTCTCCTAGATCTCGAATAGGTGCATTAGCTGTCAGAGAATTCAATACGAATCCTTGTTGGGTTGTTGATTTGTCACCATTTACCATCATTTACAATAATCCATTTAACCATTTTTCGCATCTTTCATCCATTGATCACTCCATTTCTCGTAAAATGTCATGTTATACTTATTTATACTTTAGTGGTTAAGCCATGATTATTTTCCTTCATTTTTAATAGATTAAATATTATTATACTTGGTTTAACTAATGATGGTTTTCATGAAGAATTTTTGGTACCAATATTTTTATATTACTTCTGGTACCCGAACAAACAACTTATGGTACCAGCATTTCCAACATCAGTTCCTATACCAACTTCTGGTACCAATTCATGGTTAGCATACTTGCACACTTCCAGATCGAATTATGTCACTTGGATCTTGTATATAGGTTTCCAAACATGGATTTGGGTTTCTCAGACCTCACCCAACATCAGTACTTTGGTACCAATAATTTTATATTACTTCTGGTACCCGAACAAACAACTTTTGGTACCAACATTTCCAACATCAGTTCCTATACCAACTTCCGGTACCAATTCATGGTTAGCATACTTGCACAAATCCAGATCAAATTATGTCACTTGGATCTTGTATTTAGGTTTCCAAACATGGATTTGGTTTTATCAAACCTCACCCAACTCACATGTGTGAGTCTCCATCATGTGGTCAAATATTCCCTATTATTTAGCAGTAGTTTTCAAACAACCAACTTCTCCCTCAATTTTCAAGCAGATAAAGACGAATATTGAGAAAATAAAACATGGGTCTTTTTCATAGCATAACAAATTGACTATAACATGGGAGGTTTTTTGATCCACGAGGATCTTAAGAGGCCAAAATTTTGAAATCCTAAAATCTCAACAAAAATATCTCTATGTCGAAGAGCTCGTCGAGATGAATGCAACGCTGCTTGAATCACCTTAAATGGACTTCGTATGGCGAAGATATCATGTTCTGAAGTTTTATGAAAATAAGCAAAATGGGAAAAAGGAGGTTGCCACGTGGCACCACCGCAAGGGTGACATGTGGCATCCGTACATTACAGACTATGATGTGGCATCCTCTCATGGTGACAAGTGGTAGACTGTACTGATGACATGGCATGTCATATAGCTGACGTGGTATCCAAGTTAGTAGACTGCACTAATGACGTGGAAGACCATACTGATGATGTGGCAGTTCGTACGCTATTGTGGACCTATGGAAAAGTGACAAGTGGCAGGGTACACTGAGTTGGAAGGTTACTTGGCATTGAGGTGGCCCAATGGGGTTGAGACACGTGGAAATGGGATGAAGTGAACCAATCTGGGGCCTCCATGTGGTGGCACCCGGTTGGTCTATTATGGATATGGTATATCAAAATTTTGTTGAGCGCTGTCGGGATCGACCCCATGAACTACAACATACAATCCAGGAACCTTATGATTGGACTACACGTTGTTCCTTGGTATTTAATGGTTGCAACTCGTATTTAAATTTAAACTGTTTGATGTGTGGGGGGTAGGGCCCGACTGGCGGACGACAAAATTTGGCCGTCGGACTGGCTGGATCCCCCCATACCATTCATGTGACTCAACAATATGAAAACCAATGGAACAATTTAAAAGTTGTTATGAGCAGGGTTGGCACATGTTTTTAAAACCATGTTCCATAGCACATGGTTCTAAACCACAAACCTGCCAACCGCTTCATATAGTTATAACAAAGGGAAAACCACCAACCATATATTATATGTTGTTGCAACTACATATAGCCTGCCAAACAATATGTTATGTTTTGTTGTAACCAACAACATATCATATCCAACAAACAATGTTTTTGGTATATCGACAACCAAAGTTTTGGGTATGTTGTTATAGGATGGGCCCAACAAACATGCCATTTATAAAATAAGTTGTAACCAATTCCCAACGAATGGGATAAACATAGATCCATGATAATCATGAAACCAAGGGATAATCCAAGCTATTTAAGCCCATGCCATTTGACATTGAGGGGGAGATCCAAGAAGATCTGGTAGGGGATAATTCCTATGCTTTGGCACAAACTCTCTATGTAACCTGCATAATTTTATAGAGAGAGAGAAGGATATTGTTGTGGCTATTATTGGGGTGAAGGTGTCCTTGTATATAGTCATTTTCACTGAAATTTCGAGACAGAGTCACTGGTGTAGTCAGAATTCGGATCCGAGCAGTGGATTTTCTACAGTGCCAACATTAAGGTATTGCCATGTATTTATGTTGAGATAATATAAAGGCCTCTCCATTGAGAAGTGGGTCCTGATACGTAGTCCATCTTTGGATGATCTCCGTTATCACGTCTTGTGTTCTTCTTTTATGGTGCTTCATATTCATGTGTATGATTCTTGAGTTATGTTGCACATAAGCTTTGTTCATGCTCTTTTTATGCAATTCATGATATTCATCGAATAAAAGATCTTGGATCATGTTTGTATCATAACAAGATTCTTTGACTTGGATTGTGAGTGTGGATGCATACTAGGGCCAAGCTCAAAGTAGGTGAAGGAAAGCTTGAGACTTTCAGCCCAGATATTGGACGTGCACCCCAAAGAAGAAAGATGGAAGATGAAGAACTTCATACAGAGTTTGAGAAGAATTTTCATAAATTTTTCTACCAGATGTCAAACAAGGTAGACAAATTGTTTGTAGATTATGAGGAGAGAGTGGCAAAGAAGGAAAATAAGAAGGGAACAAAAGACGAGGACAGGGCTTCGGTGAATCAAGGAAGTGGAGCAAAGCCTCTTGAGCCTCCATCTTAACCTTCAAGATCAAGCTCAAGTTCAAGCTCTTCTTCTTCATCCCATTCTCATCATTCCAAGGTGCCTCAAAAAGAGTATTTTAAAAAGCCATTATTAAAGCTTGATGTGAAATTTGACTTACCCATGTTTAATGGGGAATCGAATGTAGATAAGTTGAATAACTGGATAAGACAAATCAAAGTTTACTACCGATTTCAACAGATAGAAGAGGAAGAGGTGAAGATCCAGTTGGATTCTCTTATGTTGGAAGGAACAACCCTCGTATGGTGTGAAAGAAAACTCCAAATAGGTATCAAGAAAAATGGTAAACTCCTTTCTTCACAATCTGAATTTACTTCTGCATTACGTAATCAATTCTATCCATTAGGTTGTGTTCAAAAATCTCTGATGGAATGGAAAAGTTTTAGACAAGGAAAAGGTGAGAGTGTTCAAAGTTTCATAGAAGAGTTTAGGAAGAAAGCACTTGAATTGAATGTTTCTTTAGACTCCCCTAAAAGTCTATTGAAATATATTGGTGCACTTCACAACTATCTCTGTCATACTTTGTTGTTGTTGTTGAATCCTACTAGTTTGGATGAAACAAGTGTGCAATATACTCACCTTGAAAGTAGGAGAAAGATTGTACAAGAAGAAAGGCCATCCAAGCATTCAGAAGACCATTTCAAAGGAAAAGGAAAGGATAAGAAGACAACTATGACAAAGAATAAGGAAGTAAATCTCCATTGCACTCACTGCGAGAAAGATGGGCATGATGAGGAGAAATGTTGGAAGCTACATACTGAGCTCAAGACTAATAAATTTAGAGGCAGAGGATAGAAGAAACTTGTTGCTACAATGAAGAAATGATCACAATAGTTGGTTTACAAGGCAACCATTTCTTTCATGTTAGTTCAAGTTCTATAGTTCCATCTCTTGAAAATGATAGAAGAAGAAGTGAATTGCTCCACATAAGGGTAGTGACAAAGAAAACGAAAATGGAAACTCGATTTGATCCGGGCTCACAAGTTAATTTGATATCCGAGGAGATTATGAAGAAATTGGGACTAACCACAAGGCCTCACACGAAACCTTAACCTCTCGGTTGGGTGCATGATAATGAAAAACTTCAGGTTACCATGGAGTGTAGGTTGAGGTTTTCTATTTCTTCTTAGTTGATAGATGAGGTTGATTTCGATGTGGTTCCTTTGGATGTATGTGGTATTGTACTTGGGATTCCTTATCTTTATGACAGACATGCCATATTATTCTGAAAGGAGAAAAAATACCATCTCACAAAAGATGGAGTGGAATATATTATTAGAGATCATAACATGGAATCTAACTCACCACTTAGTGCAGGGCATGTGAACGGAGTTATCAATGCTAGCAAGCCCCTTGTGCTTATGGTTGTAAAAGAAAAAGATCCTGATAAGTCTAATTATGCTTCTGATCTTAAGAAGGAAGTGCCTGAGATGGGACAAGCCTCTCAATGGGGAGGAAAGAAACAAGAAGCTTCCAACATCATGAAAAAGAAGATCAGTCCAACACCAGTATCAACCTTTCTAGACCCTCAACAACTATTCAAGATTGATTCCATGAGAGCATATATTCTTTTTAGTCCTCCTAGTTATGCATCTATTGTTTTGAATAATGTTTTGTTAGCTCATGTTAGGTATGCTAATGATGAAGTATCCAAAGATGTTTGTGAGAGGCTAATCCATGGTTTGAAAATGAATAAGTTTGATTTGCAAGACAAGTTACTCTACCATTTTGGTAAACTTCATATTCCTACCTTTGGAAAAGTGCATGTAATTGGAGAAGCTTACACTTCTCATGTATTTGGGCATTTTGGGGTAGAGGGAATTTTAGTCTGTTTGTCTTGGATGAAAATGATTGTAACCATGAATTTAAAGGGGTGTGTGTTGTGCTTTTGTAATCCCACTAATGGAAAATTGGGGATGTACTCGCCACTCCATATTTCATCTCATCCTTGGGAATGTTTCTCCATGGATTTTGTAAGGGGGTTGACTATGTTGAAAATGGGTCATGTAATAATGGATATGTGTATCTTGATGCCATGTAAAAAGTAGGTCACTGATGAGAAAAATACTCACCTATTCTTTCATTTGAAGAGGGGTATTGTTTTCCATCCATAGACCGACAGAGAGACATAGGTATTCAACTGAACAATGGTTCATTTCATCAAGAGGCTTCAACATGTGCATCAAGCAGTCCAAGAATATTACAAATCCAAGTGGATTGAGAAGTGAATATTGAGGGAGAAATTACCTCACCTATATGTTGATTGTTAATTCTTTTGGAGGCCCAAATACTTCTCAATGGGGAGGAATGATCCAAGAGGATCTTAAAAGGACAAAATTTTGAAGTCCTCAAATATTAGCAAAAATAGCACCATGTTGAAGAGATCATCGATATAAATTCAACGCTGCTTGAATCACCTCAAAATGACTTCTTATGGTGAATATATCATGTTCTGAATTTTTATGAAAATAGACAAAATGGGAAAAAGGAGGGTTTCACGTGGCACCACTGCAAGGGTGACATGTGCCACCCATACAATCATTAGAGGAAATTTGAGGTCTAAAATGGGCCTTGTAAGAAAACAGGCCATCATATAAGAAAACGATCCAACCATAATTTCTTGATGAGTTGGAATTCAAGAACCAATAGAATTTCAATAAAATGAGTCAACCATAATGGTTGACTTGAGATATTTGTCATAAAAAAACTACATTTTTTGTTCGTATTTTCAACATATCTCCTTTTGTTTTTACTTAAATTTCGAGCAGGAGCACTTGTTGGATGTGGAATTTAATTCCGTATCCAACGAGTACCCACACTACATACTTTTGACAGACCCCGCTCCCCCAAAAACAAGAAATACCTAAAAAAGACATGGCATCCGAGTTGGTAGACCATACTAAAGACATGGTAGACTGTACTGATGACGTCGCAGTCTATATGTTGACGTGGACCTATGACAAAGTGACAAGTGATAGGGTACGCTGACTTGGAATTGAGGTGGCCCAATGGGTCTACGACACATGGCAATGGAATGACGTGCACCAATCCGGGGACACCATGTGGTAGCACCTGGTTGGTCTATTGGTTATAGTATATCAAAAGTTTGTTGAGACCTGTTGGGCTCGACACCCTGACCTCTAGAATACAAGCATGGCACCTTACCATTAGACTACGTGTTGTTCCTTGGTTTGTAATGGTTGTGACTCATACTTAAGCTTAAATTGTTTGATGTGTGGGGGATAGGGCCCCACCGGTCGGCACCAGAATCCGGCCGCTAGACCAGCTGGACCCCCCATATCATTCACGTTACTCAACAATATGGTGGCCGATGGAACAGTTTAAACATTGTTATGATATATGTTATAACCATGTTCCATAGCATATGGGTCTAAACCACAAACCTGCCAACCGCTTCATATAGTTGTAACAAAGGGAAAACCACAACCATATATTATATTTTGTTGCAACTACATATAGCCCGCCAAACAATATGTTATGTGATGTTGTAACCAATAACATATTATATCCAACAAACAATGTATTGGGTATATCAACCCCCAAAGTTTTGGTTATGTGGTTATAAGAAGAGCCCAACAAACATGCCATCTATAAAATAAGTTGTAACCATTGCCCAACAAATGGGCTAAGCATAGCTCCATGATAATTATGCCACCAAGGGTGACTCCAAGCTATTTAATTCCATGCCATTCAAAATTGAGGGGGAGATCCAAGAAGCTCTAGTAGGGGAGAATTCCAATGCTTTGGCACAAAATCTCTATGTAGCATGTATAATTTTGCAGAGAGAGAGAGAGAGAGAAGGAGACTATTTTGGTTGTTCTTGGGGTGAATGTGGCCTTGCATATAGTCATTTTTCATTGAAATTTCGAGACAAAGTCACTGGTGCAGTCAGAATTTGGATCCGAGCAGTGGATTTTCTCCAACGCCAACATTTAGGTATTTCCATGTATTTATGTTGAGATAATATAGAGGCCTCTCCATTGAGAAGTGGGTCCAGAGATGTAGTCCATATTTGGACGAACTCCATTATCACATCTTGTGTTCTTCTTTTATGGTCCTTCATCTTCATGTGTATGCTTCTTTAGTTATGTTGCACATAAGCTTTTTTCATGCTCTTTTTATGCAATTCATGATAGTTATCGAATAAAATATCGGATCATTTTCCAAAATAAGCATGATTTAAGATATATTGATGGTTCTTCAACATGAGTTTGTCCAAATTGATGTAAAACACATATTTTTGATATTTTTCCTAAAGATGTCACATTGGGTTTATGAATTTGGGGATTTAGTTCCATATCTTCTTAATGATATTTATGTATAAATAAGGTTCATATGATTGAGAGGGAGAAAGGATTTTTATTATTGCAAGAGAAGATTGAGCTCATACCTCTGAGTTTGTAATTTCTGAGTTTTTAAATCTGCAATAAGAAGGCACATTTTGTGTTGATTCATGAGTACCAGTAGGTAAGAGGTTTCCAACAACAATTACCAGGTTGGGAAGGGCCCCTTGATCTTTGTAATATGCTACTCCTTTGTATTAATTAGTTTAGGTTTGAATTTCTTTGAATTCAGTGTGATTATGTGTCATTTTATTTTGTCAATTTAGTTGTGTTGTTAACAGGAAAACCACCATTTAATTCTAGGAAAATAATCTCCATCAAATCTCCTTCATTTATATGTGCATGAATGATAAATATTTGTTTCCACACATTACTATGTTTCCTGATCTCATATATTTCAATTTGGAGAGGCAGAAATCCATTGTGTAACAACAATCTATTGTGTAAGTATTTTACATTGAGGCACATAGCTTAAACACATTCATATATTGTGTTCCTTGCGCTCTTATTAAAACTCTGTTTTCACAACGTTGTAATTTCACTCCTCTCTACATACATAATTCATGCAAGTGTTTCTAATTTCATATCAGATCAGCATATTACATGTACATGTGCGCTTTTATTTTTTCTTTCTGAAGTGTATTGTTTTTGGAGTGTGTTTCTTTTATACCTTACTATGTATGTTTTCCTACTTATAGTTTCAAATTGATTGATGTTAAGTGATTTCATTTTCAGATTGCATTGATTGATGCTTGGTTTCTAGTCTTTTGATTGTCACAATTTTCATAACCTCTTATATAGAGTTTGGTACCAAATATCTTTGTTTTTTCTTGTGAAGAAAAGTGATTTGTTTTTGGTGTGTTTTTATTTTAAGATTTGTTTGTTGAAGTGTGTTTCTTTTCTAGAATTGAATGAACGTATCCACTACAAGGTTTCCATTGAAAATTTGAGATCCAGTATGACACAATCATAAGAACATCATTGGGAATGAAAGACTATGGTGTAGAGTTGAATAGCATTGATATTCCACAGTCCAATGAAAGTCATTCCTTCAATGCTAAGTCTTCATTCCAATAGTTTGAATTTCAATTCAGTAGTTTAAGTTTTCATTTCAATTATATTTTTCTCCATTGATGAAAGACAAAGCAAGACTTCATAGAATACAATATGATTCATTCATGAAGTCTAGTTGGATAACAAGTTGTTTATGTTGAGATCATAGGATTGTTATTTAAATTTTGGATTTGAGTTAGTTGCATTTATTTATGATTTTTTTTCATATTTCTTTATTTATCTTTCATTGCTTTAATTTACTTTTCTGCACTACAGGAAAGAGTCATTGAAGGATTGATACTTTGGAAAGATACTCATGATTTACCGCAGGAACATGCATACATGAAAGACTGTGATTTTGAACCTCCATAGCACTAAGATTATTTCATATCCCAATGAGACATTCCTTAGTGTTGATTTTCAGCATTTGGATTTGGATTGCTATTTAAAGTTCATTTGATTTGCTTGTAGCTATTAGCATAGGCTTTATTTTCCCACAATTTTGTAACACTACTGGAATCCATTGAAGCATAGGAAACTTTAATTATATACTCACGATAGATCGCATGAACATCCAAGAATCAAATATTTTGATCTGGAGCCTTTATAGAACTAAGTTATTCTTGTGTCCCAATGCACGAATCCTTAGTGTTTATTTCCACTTTCCACAGTTTGCATTTAAATTTGAAAGTTTGGGTTTGAGATTGTTTTGTTGGAATTAGTCGTTAGTTGTTAGATTAGGCTATGTTAAACTTTAATCTTGCATTTCCTATGCTTGCATCTCTAAGTTTACGAACTCCCAGTCGATAATTTATTGTCGAATATTTAGCATGTAATTTATCCTGACAATCCTCTTTTTGAATTTTCATTCAATTCTTTGAATTTCTTAATGCCTTCCATCATTGAATGTAATAGAATTTTTGGAATACACAATTTTGAACAACAATATTCCTAGTTTATTTTCTCAAGGAATGAACTAGATCATCAATTTCCTCACTATATTTTGAACAAACCTTCCTTTTAGATGATGCAATTCCATTTTGTCGGTTTCTATAATTGTAAGGACTTCTTGTTGTAACATTTATATTGGCATATGCATCATTATGAAAATATGGAATTACCACATGCAAAGGACATGCTTCAAATCCCCCCCAGATTTCCACCATTTTTCTTCTCCATCCCTCCTTAAAACTACATCTAAAGGTGCATTATCGATGCCACACAAATAATTTGTAGGCAATCTAATGAGAGAACCTTAAATGAAAATACAATTCTCACAATTGAAAAAAAATTCTGAATTAAAACTCCAAATTCATCAACATTCAGTGGCTCAAACTGCACCACTTATTTTTCTAAAACATTGGAAACAATTCCCCTGGCAATATAATTTGGCTTCAACGACCACTGGTGAATTAAATTACCTTTTCTCGCACAAACTTAATGTTTTGATTCTGGTTAATTTGTCTATCTATTACATCAAAATGATCATCCTTTGCAACAAACAATATTGAACTTGTATTGCAATATGCTATCTTTTATGTTGGCCAATATACAAGGATTGCAGTCTTTAATTCCGAAGAACATGGAGGACAAGGAAATGGTAACTCCTTCACAAGAACACAAAGTGATAAGGATCCCAAAATACTTCCATCAAAAAATCATTATTTTCAACATTAGTTACAAAGCCTATAACAATACAATCCTTCTGATCCGAACATCTATGAAGCAATTACATATTTCTTAGTAGAAATGAAAAACGACTCTCATCTGGATTATTTTTTTCTCTCTTCCCAATCCAACACCGCATGTATCATTCGAATCATCTTGATTCAAATATTGTTGAAACCGCTTAGAAATTTGTGATGCATCCCATTCAATAAAAGCTCCTTTTTCCTCTAGCAAAGTATCTGCACTAGGTGATGCATGCGGAAAATGAAGATCTCCATTCAAAACCTCAGTAACATTTACAACTACACATCTATGTTTGATGTTACTTTTGTGCATTTGTTTTCAATTGGGGTAATATATTTTGCTTCAACAACTTTCAATCCATTGAAAAGAATATCCACATCCATTTTAAAATCAAGCATTCCGATAGACATTTCAAAAATCGAAAAAGATGCCAAAAATAAGTTCATATAAAAATATAAAATACAAAATCATTAGTTTCTTAATTGATCCGCATTAGAATATAAATCTTAAATGAAAAAAAATGTCGATAGTAGCACAGTAAAAATATGATCATTTTGATGTCCAAACTAAAAACAATATCATAACTAGTTGTTGAGTACTTATTAATATCTATTTGATTGAGTCTTTCTATTTAATTTTGAATAGAAGTGTTGTATATGTTTCAAGACCTGTTACATGACAATGAAGAATAGAATCCTACAAATGGTGAAGACAAGGATGAAATTTTAAAGGGAAAATGCTTAGAACCAAATATAATTATACTAGAAGAGGTGGGTAAGGAAAAAATTCTGGGTGAGCCTTCATAAAGCATAGAAACATGAAAACTTCTCCGATGCTAGTATTGTCATATGGTAGTGTTAAGAGGAAGTGTTGGGAGACCTTTCCAGAGTTATACAAATACAAAAGTGTTGGTAGTAAAAACAGAAAGTGTTGGATGAACCTTTCTTCGTGACTGTATCTTAAAAGGGTATAGTTCGACGATCATTCATATAAGCGATACATTTTTTGGGAACCAAAATTGAGTAAGATTGGTAGATATTTTATTTGGGTGATAAGGGTTTTAGATATTTTATTTGGGTGATAAGGGTTTTAGATATTGTATTTGAGGAAGGGCATCCCTTAATTCCTTTGGATGAAAGGTTGACCAAAAATTCATCGAGATGATAAATGTTGCAGGCACTGCAATTGAGGATGGGATCAACCAATCTTTCCTCTAAACAATACATTTTTTGGGTTGGGAGATTTATATGGCACCATATTTAGGAAAGAGTGGGCCAATATTTTCTCTATGTGATACATTTAAATGCAATCGTATGGAAGAAGGGATGATTTATCCTTCCGCTATCATAAAGGTTTCTTAGATACAGTATATAAGAAAAGGATACCAATAATTTGTCTAGATGATAGGTCCATATCTAAAGAAGGTTCTCCCAATTATTCTTCATTATTATGCTTGGGACAAGGTGCACAATTGAAGAAGGGTAAGTTGATCCTTCCTGTAAATAATGTTTGACCTGAATCCAACATGTGAGTAATCTTCATCCAATACTCCCTCTAGATTATTCTTGACCCGAGGTACACATTTGAGGAACGATTGGTCGAGCCTTCTTCAATATTATTCCAGAGAAGAGGTACACTTTTTAGGAAGGGCCAGTCGATCCTTCCTCTCAATGATGTTTAATATGAAGTCCACAATTGTTGAAAGGTTGATCGATATTTCATCTAGAATATGATTGAATCGAGGTACACAGTTGAGGAATTGTCAGTCAACTCTTCCTCTAGATACTAAGTTACTGATGATTGACTGATCCTTCCTCTACAATATGCTTGAGGAAACTATATTTGAGGAGAGGTAAACTGATTCTTCCTATACATAATTCTTGACCCTAGTTTCCAACATTTGTCGAAGGGTCATCTTTGTATTCCTCTAAATGATGCTTGAACCTAGGTGCACATATCAGAGAGGGTCAACCGACCCTTCTTGTAGATGATACATTTCCTAGATATCATATTGCAGGAATTGTGGATCGTTCCTTCCTATTTATGATACAATTCTTGTCTACCATACTTCAGGAAGGGTTTGTCGACCTTTCATTTAGATGATAGGTCAACTAGCTACCGTATTTGAAAAAGGGTCAGACAATCCTTCTTACAAATGATGTTTGACCTATGGTCCACATTGAGGAATACTCAACTGGTTCTTCTCCAATGTGATTTGTGACCCCAGGTCCAAATTTGAAGAAGGGTCAGTCAATCCTTCCTTTGGATGATGCTTGACCCAATTTCCACATATGAGGAAGGATCAGTCGATACTTCTTCTATATAATGCTTAAACAGAAGTCCACATTTATGTAACAATGGGTCGATTCTTCCTCTAATTTTTCTTGACCCTAAATTCATATTTGAGTAAGGGTTTGTGTGATCCTCCCTATAGATGATGCTTGGAACCAGGTGCACATTTGAGGAAGGGTCAAGCGATCCTTCTAATAAATGATATATTTCCTCTAGATGATACAATCCATGTCTACTGTATTTCAAGAATGTTCGATCGGTCCTTTATCTATATGACAAGTTTCCTATCTACCATTCTTAAAAAAGAGTCAGTTGATCCTTCTTCTAGATGGTGCATGATCCATTGTCCACATTGAGGAATGGACAACTACTCCTTTTTCAATATGAAGTTTGAGCCGAAATCCACATTTTAGTAAGAGTTTCCCAATCCTTCCCCTCGATGGTTCCTGGATCGAAGTCCACATTTTAGGAAGGGTTTACCTATCCTTCCCCATGATGATTCTTAACCATAGGTTAAAATATGATGCAGGGTCGGTCGAACATTCCTCTATATGCTTCTTGATCCCATGTGCACAATTGAGGAAGTGTCAGTCGATCCTTCATATAGATGATGGTTGAATTTATCTCCACATTTAAGGAAGCATTGACCGATCCTTCCACATGATGATGCATGACGTCACTATGTTGTCACCCTATGGTGATGACATCTCTTTGACATTTTTCACCACTGTGACGTTACCCTGCAATCAAAATATTGGATAATGAATGTTGGGAATTCCCATTGATCTTTGTACTGAACTAGAATCATATGGAAAATTAGTATAACACCCAAACACAAATGGAGGTAAGTTGGTGCTTTACACCTACACAAAAAGAGATCCTAAAAAACTAAGCTAAGTATATGATAAGAGACTACTTGGAGAAGCTAAAATTATAGCTGTGATTCTCCTTGGAGGCAATTCTCCTACTTATGAAATCTTCATTACATAATTTAAGGTCTCACCAATCTGCAAGTTTATGGGGATTCTGATTTGATTATCAGATGGATGATGGGTGAAAACATCGTGCAAAGGTTTGTGTTGTTCAATATTGCACACCAACTAAGGGAGGTTGCATCTCTCTTTAAGGATATCTCTGTACTCATTTATTTAGACAATTCAAGGACCTTGCAAACTCCCTATCAAAGGAAAGTCTTATGATTTCCTCTCACAACTGTAACAAGATGAATATAGGAATGGAAATTTGGTCTATGAGCTTTGAGGAATTTGAATGCTCTGAATCCTTTTGTTAGAACATTATTACACCTTAGGACCTTAGTCATACATCACATTGTTGATTAATTGGTCCAAAACAGGTTAATAATTAACAATCCAAGGTTGTTAGAAGGTTGTTAGGAGTTAGTTAGGCCAAATAATGACTTATCCACCAAAGTTTGGACCAAAATTGGTCAAATATAGCTGTTGGCGCCCTAATTATTGCCACCTCCAACATTTATTACCAAATTCTGAGCAAATACACCCTCTTTCCCTGTTTTACGGAATACGTCTTTGACTTAGGCTCCCATGCACTGAATCTAGTCATTTTGGCCCATTTCTAGTTGTTTTGGCCTCTCCTTGGATACCTAACCACCACCCAATCATCCCCTTCACATGTGTGAGCCTCATTTATGTATTCCCATGCTTATCCAACGTTCACATGGACAATTCGTAATTGTTTGGGATAATTTGGGAGCCTTTTGGTCAACCTAGGGGGGATTGAGGTCCAATGTAAGCTAGCCACATGTCATAGCCTCTAAGGCATTCGATTTATTCCTATTTTTATATAAGGATTACACAAACTCATTTTTGGGTTGGACAGTTAATAAACTCTAATATTTGATCATTTATGTTTCTGGTTTTTGATCATTTGTTTTTCCAGAATTGTTTATGCACTTATTTCTTGCATAGTAAGTCAAATATTTCAATTGTGAGGTATCTATAGTAGATATATACTACTGTGATACATATTTTACATGGTATCAGAGCTCTTGGAGCTATTATTCGAGCCAAAAGACTGTTTTAGTGGTGTGCCAGAAGTAGTGGAGAAACCACAGAAGTCCCTAGAACCATTGCATTGAAGCCATTGGAGAAATCCATTGGAGTCTATCCAGGGTGTGATGCTCTCTCGAATGCACCCACTATCAAGAAGGGTTTGAATCTGTTAGTGTAGATCCCCTCCTGATTGTTGAGAGTTTTTATTGTAGGTACACGGTGCACCATTGTCACCAAGTGCACAAGCTACAGAAGATGGAGCAAAATCATGCTCCTTTGATCACTCCATTCAACTATTTTGATTGGAAGGCCAACATGGTTATTCATTTTAGATCCAAGGGTCTTTTCAGTATCACCATGGGTACTGAGGTTGAGTCGAACTCTTCTATAGATAATTCGAAGTGCTTCAACATAATGGATGAAGAATTTGGAATGCTTTGTCTCAGTATTTCAAGAGATCTCCTATTTCATGTTGAAAGTATAGCTAGACCAAATTAAGTATGGCTCAATCTTGAGTCTTTGTATGGTAATACTGATGCAATGAGGGGCCATCAGCTTGAAAATGAGCTAATATCACTGAGCCCAAGAAACTTCGATTCCATCCAAGACTTCTTCACCAAGTTCAAGAGCTTGGTCTTTCAAATCAGATAGTGTGGCATTGACAAGAAGGAATAACAATTGGTTATGTCCATGATTTCGAAGTTGGGTCCTGATTATTCAGTTTTTGTCTCTACATTTGACTCCACAAAACTTACAGTTCGCAATTGGAATATGCCATCCTTAGCTGATTTCATGGAGATGCTAAATCAAGAGCAGGATAAGTTGGTCTTGATGGGTACCATTAAGCAAAAGATAAAGTTCTTACTATTGGAGATTTGAATCAAGCTAGAGGTAAGAAAAATCCCAAGGGTTTGAAACCACAAGAGAAGAAGAAAGACAAGGAGAGACCCAAATCTTTTTATGGGGGTTCGAATCCTGTCAAGGACAAGGGAAAGAAGGAGAAGAGAAAATGATCCTACTGTCAAAAGGGTTGGAACCCTGGGATTTCATGCATGAAAACAACCATTGACATGATGACCCATCTCCTACAGAAAGCAACATTCCTCTTCCAGAAAGTTCGAAGAAGAAAGAGGGTGTTTATGAAGACAAAGAGAGGTTCTATGCATTGATGGATAGTACCTCAGAGTCCTCTTCTTTCATCATCGATTCAGGTGCCTCAAGGAACATGGCTTCTTCAAGAGATTCATTCTCTACTCTTGCTCCATACAGTGGTTCTTCCATTCTCATGGGAGATGACTCAGAAATCCCTGCTAGAGGCATTGGGAAAATCTCACTGGAAAATGGGTACTTCAGTAATGTATTGTATGTACCAGATGTTGCAGAAAACTTACTCTCTGTGTACCAAATCCACATTGGTTCGGCCAAGAGAGTGATATTCACTCAAAATTATGTGAAGATATCGGAAATTTCCACTGGAAAAGTTGTAGCAGTGGGTGTTGCAGACCATGATTCAAGGATGTACAAGTTCTCTCATTTTCTTGAGTATTCTTCTCCAAATGCACTTCTGTCACATGGTAAAGAAGTCAACAATATATGGCATGAGAGGTTTGGACACCTCACCTACAGATATCTTCAAGCATTAAGCAAAGAAGAGATGGTTGAAGGGCTTCAAAAAATCAGATTTTCCAATGGCACTTGCAAAGGGTGCATTGTTGGGAAGCATGCTGAGAAGAAGTATGGGAAAGGGAAGGCAAGGAGAGCTGTTGAACCTCTTGGTTTAGTACATTCAAATATGATTGGTCCTCTTCCCACTCCCTCCTATGGAAGCTCAAAGTATGTGCTTACTTTCATTGATGACTTCTCATGGTATTGTTGGTTGTATTTTCTCAAGCAAAAATCTGAAGTTTTCCAATGTTTCAAAGTTTTCAAAAACTATGTGGAGAACTTTAGTGGGAGGAATATAAAGGTCTCGAGGACTGATAATAAAAGGGAGTGTATCAATAAGGATGTGCAGAATCTCTGTTAATATTATGGCATCCAAATGCAACATTATGTTCTCTACACACCTCAACAAAATGGTGTTGCAGAGCACAAGAATAGAGCATTGAAGGAGATGGCCACATGCATGATGGAGGCTAAGTATTTATCACCTAAGGTATGGGATGAAGCTATGAATTGTGATGCATATTTTCAAAACAGAGCACCACATAAATCCTTGGAAGGCATGACTCCATATGAGGCTTGGATAGGAGTGAGTCATGCCATTTGAAAATATGCATGACTCCATTTTTACTTTCTTTTGTTGACAATCAAAATATGAAATATGTCATTTGATTTATATTTTTAAGAGTTAGTTAGAAAATTGCAAGGGTTATTAGAAATAAGAACATACACTAACAGGAATAGAAAGCACATTAATGCATCATCACGCATATCATTAGAACTACTCCATTAAAGAATACTTTTTCTTAGAAAAAATGAGGTGGTGTCTGTATCCTTGTCCTTGAAATTTTCAAAAGCATGCAAAATATTGTAAAACTGGTTTAGCATCATCCTTGAATGAAAAATACAAGATATCAAATAGCAGAACGTCTACATCTCAGGTCAAATATGCCTTGTACATATTATATATAATCATGATGGAAATGAAGTATCATGTTCCAAATAAATCATATATTCACCATACATAACTAGATCCATTTATGGATTATGATAGAAATTACACATAAAAAAATCACCAAAAAACATTTTACTTCTGAATGACCCTTACAAAAAAAATACCGTAAAACAAATACCAAATCCAACAAAATTAGGTTACAGATAAAATTAACAAACTTGGCAGTACGAATAAAAAAACTACTAGTCACAAACTTCCCAATACAAATAAAAGAATCTACCAGAACGCTTTGGACAACTCTACCTGAAGACAGTGCCAAGATAATTACCATTCAACCATATGCCCACCATTATAATTGTTGATATTTGGTTGAGATTTGATGTTTAATTATTTTTGATGTTGAATCTTGAAACAATTAGACAATTCAATCACATGAAATCCATACAACCATAACACAAGATATACCCTGGGGAAAATCCTCAAAACAATGAGAAAAAAAAACCCCAGCAACTCTTCTTAGTATAATATAATGGATAGCAGAGAATGTCTTACTTTTACAACATAGAAAATTGCTTTAGGAAGATAAGAGATCACCAAAACACTCTTGGTGAAGGTACAGAAGCAATAGAGAATAGAGATCAATCGTATGTGTTTTCCAATGTGCCCAACACATCAATATATAGCAAGAATCACTACCATGCAAGGAATAGTGAATCAATGCATGAAGGAAAATCCTCCCATGCAAACCATAGCGAGTTATATTATTGGATAGTTGCAGTGCACTTCTAGTTTCTTAAATCATGCACCATCAATGCGCCATGCCTTTCTTCCTTAACTTGAAATTATGCTTAACTGACTTTGGAGTGACCTCACCTCGTAACTGATGTAGGGGCACTTAGTTAACAAGCTAACATAAGTGTCATCATGCAATAGGAGAAACTTTAGTGTTTTAACTTAAGTGTCGTCTTTTAACTTTTAGTTTAACTAAAGTATCATCATGCAAAACAATTTAGTTAACTAATTCCTTTTTAACACTTTAGTTAACTTTTCTTAACTGAAAATCATGTTGATTGATTTTACTGAAGTGATCACTAAGTTCTCCTTTAGTTAACTGATTGCATATCTTTAACTGATGCTTTAACTGGATCATTGATTGAGGCATACATTGTTACTTAACTGAAGCTTTAACAATTTGAGTTCTCTTTAATTAGTTGAGGTGTCTACATGGGAAATTTCGAATTATCTTGATCTCTATGCTTTATCTTTTATTTCTTTATCTTTTACTGCATGGTCAATATGTGCTAACTTTAATTATCTATCACATTACATTATACTAAGAAGAATTATCGGATGTTGTGATTATATTATATTATTCTAGACCAAATGATCATATGCTAAAGTAATTGATCACTTTATAGGTGATCAATCTCTAAAGGGGACTTAATATCAACTAGTGATCATGGTTATAATACATCACAAGAAATTAAATGCTTTTAAAAAGTAAATCATGACTTTTATATGGAAGGTCCACCTCTATACGGGAGGTCCATCCCATGGATACCTTTATACGGAAGGTTCACATGAGAATCATGACTTGACACACAAGTCTGGAGCCTTGTCCAACAAGACTTTACAACATCATTTCTTTGATCAATTATCTCTATACGGGAGGAATAAACTTTACATGAAAGGCAATCAAAGTGCTCACCTCTATACAGAAGGATCAATCTTAACTGCAAAATATTGGTTTGGAGAATGTCTCCTGATGTTGTACATTTAACAATAATCAGCATGCATCAATTTATATTACAAATGTCCCAAACATCAACAATAACAGACAAAAAATATGAACATACACACTCTCATGAATGCCTCAAGTCCAATAATAATTGCAAAGCAAGATCCTAATAAAAGCATTTTTAAACAACTGGGTCAATTTTAATTTGAATATATAAAAACGATGTGGAATCTCTCCATCAAGAGTAGCAGTCGCTAACAACATATAAATTTCAGTTGATGGTTTAAACATGACAAGGAATAAAATAAATTATATCTTCTAAGCTTTATAACGCTTTCATGAAACAATACTCCTAGGATAGATAAAAACCCTAACAACACTGAATGATCCCTAAGAATCAAGAGCACCCTAGAATTCAAGAGGCATTAAAAGGAATCCATGATAAAAATCATGATAAAGGAAAATTTACAGTATAATAATCTATTGTAGTTGCAGATAAAAAACATAAAAGCATGATAAAAATAATGCCGCATTAATTATTGGATGAAAAGCATGATGCGAGTCTGTATTATTTGATAAATTGCATGTGTGGTATGCCCCTTCGGGACCTGAGCTTTCAACAATGGAGATGTTGTGCGAAGATTAAAATGTCGAGAAAACTAAGAATGAAAAGTGGAATCACATCAACTGGAACCTTCACCTTGCAAGTGCAATCCGATGTGGGTGAACCATGAATACTTGTAGTTGTTATATAGGACAAAATTTCCCCTGATTTGCCCTTCAATATTAGAAATCGAGGGCTCAAAGACGGTATCAACATAAAATCGACTAAAATTATGAATGAATGCAACCATATGCCTCACGTACCGGGAAAATGGAGGGAGAAATAACCCATGGGAGCCTCCATTACTAAAAATCGAGGGAGAAGGAGTGATTCCACTGGGATCTCTGTAGAAATAGGGGGCGAAATATAGATTGGAGGGAGATTTTGCTATGACGAATTTTTTTTTTTTCATTTTCCTCATTAATATATAGGAGGATATTCGTTTTGGATTTATTTATTTTCTAATAAATATTGGGAGAATATATTTCAATTGAAAAAACCCTTTCCTTATAAGAAAATAGCCCACTAAATTTATGTAACCCCCTTAATTTAGCCCATGGGCTAAATTATCCATGATGATAATTAATGAACATAGAGAAAGGATAGATCGACAATTTGAAAGTCAAGATGAGTCTATGATAGAACTTGAAACTTACAAAAGTCCACCAGCAAGTTCGAACTTCACAATCTTAGAAAAGGAAATCACAGTAGCATGCAAAACATATTTGAATTGTGAGGAAACACTACCAAAAATATTACTAGCATCAATCCATGCACACTACTAAATGGGAATGAGAATGATGAATAAAAAAAAGAAACTATTTTTCGAAGGGAACAAAGACCAGAACCACCTAGAAAGTATATATCACCTCATCTCAGGAAATATGACAAGATACAGGGTCCAGTAAAAAGGGAAAGCAAGGCTACATTTCCACTTGATACCATGATCGATAAATCACAACCCAAGACCTTGAAGTTTAAAGGAATCATAAAAAATCGAAGTGTAATGATACTTGTATATTCTGGTAGTACTCATAATTGTATAGACATCAATGTTGCTAAACAACTAAACATTTTTTTGTACCTCACCAAGGACCTCACAGTTATGGTCAATGATGGGAAAAGAGTCAAATAAGTAGGACGATGTCATCAATTCTCAATTCAAATACAAGAACTAGAACTACAAACAAGACTATGCGCTCTACCACTCGAAGACATGGATATGGTGCTAGGTAAAAAATGGTTGAAGAGGTTGGGTACTTATACCACAAGCCTTGAAGAACATTTCATGGATTTTAATTGACAAGGTTACCATTACAAATTATACGGTGCAGAGGGGTCCCCTCCCAAGAAAATTGAATTGCCACTAAGGAAAAAAATGCATGAAGCGCATACTTGCATACAACAATGGAAAGAAGTCAAGTCTACACCCAAGAAGCATCAAGGATTCACCTTCAACAAACAGGCCCAAAGACTTCAATATATGATGCACATCCTACAAAGGAACCTTGCCATTTCTCAAAGCAAGAACCAAGTCAAAGCCTCTACAACTAGAAAAACACAAAGATGATGCCACCAAGATAGCATGCTCAGCTAGAGAGAGTCCTATTTATTATGATTTGAGGACAAAGCTTTCCTTAAGAGGGTGGAAATGTAAAAAACATAAAAATAAATATAATGATAATAACAATAATAAATGTACATTAATGAAAATTCAAAAGGTACATACCCCTAGGCCTTGTGATCAGTCAATGCATATATGTATGCCATCACAAGGCTCATTGTAATCATCACTCTATCAATTATTTATTCAATATATTATTATTTCATAAATATTATGTAAATTCCATAGTGAAAAGGTATTGTCCACTGCATTGCCTAGGGGTAAGTGTACATGTTGAATTCCTTGTATCCTTTTTGGATCAATTTTAGCACCTTTAGACACAATGTGACTTAGCAATTTCCCTTCATCCAATCCAAAAACTTATTTCTTGGGGCGCAAGTATACCCATATTTCCGACATCTTTCAAAAAATTGTCTATGATAGTGAACATGTGCATTAATTTCCTTAGAGAAAATACTCTATTCATCTTGATAAATTTCAATGATCTTACCCATGATATCCTTGAATGCATATTCCATATCTCTTTGAATGTGGATATAGCATTATACAAACCAAATGTTATCCTAGGGTATACAAATGTTCCCCATGGTGTAGTAAAAGATGTTTTGTGTCGTTCCTCCTCCTTTACAAGTACTTGGTTTAACCTAAGAAACCATTCAACATAGACATCATACATGACCCAATGACTTTCTATAGCAAATGCTCCATATCTAGGAGCCAATAATTTCCTTTGAGAGATAATTGGTTCAAATTGTTGAAGTCAAACACATAGCTTGATTTCATAATTCTTCTTTCTAACTAGCACCAAGTTAACCACCCATTGTGAATGTCCCATAGGATCAATAATTTTAGTGTCCAATATCTTTTTCAAGTCCTTTTGTATGATCAATGCAAATTTTGGATCCATGCATATTTACTTTTGTATAAAGGGTTTGGCTCCATCCTTCAATGGGATAGTACGTTGAATAATATCTTCTTTATAAGCTTTTAGACCATCATAATTCCATGCAAATATGCCCCTATATTTCCATATTAGGAATTCAATTTCACCTCTCTTTAGTAGAAACAACATTTTCTAATATGAATAAGCTTTGATCTTTCTTATGATCCAATATCGATCTCAACATTATCTTCAAACTTACTCATATGCCTTGGCTTCTTAAACATGTCATGTCATTCAAAAATCTTCTCTAGTGAAATAATAACCTTGGGAATCTTGGTTTCTTTCAATAACATAACATCTAGTCCTTTATCATCTTTTCCTTTCCATTTTATTTGACATTGTCAAAGAATTCATATAAGTTAGTAAAAAACCTAAGAATCTACATCATCATGAAACACTTGCCAATGCTCAAAATTATCTAGAATAGAAAGCCAAAAAAAACTTCAATCTTGTGTTTTCTTTGAACCATCTCTTCACATGGTTGAAGAGTTGTTGCGACAAAAACCAAGGTACCATCCTAAATATTTCCATCCCTTAGGACAACGATGGTAGAAAATGAATCAAAGAATTCTATTATGCCCCATAGTTTCTCCAATCTCATTCTTCATAGAAAACTGATTTCTTACACATTACTACTATATTAGAATCATGTTGACCAGATTTTATGAATGAGGTCAACTACGGAAAATCAACCCACACAGGTTGCTTACCTTCTGGTGTGTTTGGGTTAGCTGATTTTCACAGGTTTTGGTCCTGCTACCACTAGGTTTTAACTCTCTTAGGGAGAGTTATCTAAACTTTAACCTAGAAAAGTATAATCTACACTACTTAATGCTACCGAATTCTAATTAACACAACTAAAACTATTAAAACTAAATGAAAATATTAGTCTATAAATTAAACTAAGCTATTGATGAAAAAAATATCTATTTAACAAATAAATTCTATTTAGCAGCTACTAAATGAAATTCAATCTAATTATGCCTAACTGATGTTTTTTGTGCTCTCTTTAGAGCATGAAAAATTGCTTTAAACCCTAGAAATTGAAAGTATTACAACCTAAGCTGGAACGTAGGACTGTCGAACAACCTTTCCTCATAAACAAGTTTACAATCACAATTTTTATAAAAAGGAGTTTCGAACCAGGATAGCTAAACATCGAAATAACCTAGCTTCTATCATTTTAGAGTAATGCTGCACATCTCAGGCTCGGGATCGAGTCCCCACAGGTTCACATCAAACAAGCTACATTCAATTGACAATTCCTCTACTAAAGAGCATAACCGTACAAAATAAGAAGTTCTAACTTCTTAAGCCTTCTCTACCAAATCTTACGACAACACTAAGCAACTACATTTTCATCCATATAACCTTTTTTAACAAAGACCATATTATACAGTTTATCATCATTCAAGAAAACTAGAGTGTTCAACTACCTTGCACGAAAGCCAAGCAATCGAAACCCTTCCACGACCAAAATTACACAGTTAAATCAACAAGCAGAGCACTGTAAGTTCTTGGCATTTGCCATTTGCATTTCCCAAACAGGCCGAGGGGACCATCAACAAATTTAACCAACCATCGAAACATGGCATTTAAATGTCCATTATAAACAATCCAAGGACCATTCCAAGAATGGGACGAGTGTATTCACAACGAAACTATTCCTTTAAGGAATGAGACTAATCCCTCTTAAAACTTCAACAATTAACCGAGTTCGCATGAACAACGCCAACCAAAATGCATGTTAAAAATTTTACAAAGACATGAACTCCAGCATAACTACCAAAGGCTGCGACAGGTCTATACATCTAACTCACCCCAGAACGGTCAATGTAAAGACTGTCACCCTTAAAAACCATGTTACCGCGGATTGCAAACACCAAGATATCCCATGGAGGACCAGGGGCTTACCAGGGTCGAGTTCCCTTCTTCTTTTCATCAAAACATCTCCTCCGTCCTTGATACCTGGAGCTTGTTGCCACAAGAAAACCAAGAACCGGTCAATAACTATTTTTCTTGCATGCAAACGACAACTTAAAAACCCCGAAGTGTTGATAGGTTACGAATACAATACCTGGAAGGAGTTTTCCAAATCTTTCACGAACTTGCCGAGGCCAAGGCTAAAGGTCGAAGCCGAGGCCAAGGTCCGAGTCCACTAAGAACCAGAGAGCCAGAGGAGACAGACCTCAACTTTCCAAACAATGAAAATGATGAGAAAACACATCGATAAGGGAGTTAGGGTTCGAAGGAGCCATGTGGCCAAGAACATTAATGTGATTCAGACAGTCTAGACAGTTGCAGTTTAAACCTCGAGATTCTACACACACCCACAACCAATTCGAATCCATATGAAGATCACCACATTCAATTCTCCAGTCATCATAAATACCAAGAACCGTGTGTTGAGCTAAAAAGACTTTTCCCATCACTTCCCCATCGTAAACATTCTTGGTTTCCCAAACCCCAGTTAGGGCCCGACTTGTGGACTTAGTATAGTACCTTAACCTATTCCAAAACCTTTGAGTGTTTTAGTGTGTGGACCATAGGACAGGTTTATATTTCAATGCTATTAATAGTTTTCCCATCGACATTCAAATTCTTAGGATAGTGAACTCATAAAAAGAATAATAAGTGTTTGACCTTTGTGATATTTTCATCATGCACATAGTATCAAATTCATGTTTCAAGGGCGCTTAATATAATCCCTGTATGGTTTGAAATAGGCACCCAGGACCTGGTACGACAAGATAGATGGCTTCCTATCTAATTTGGGCTTTACTAAGAGTAAAGCGGACTCCAACCTTTACTACAAGGTTGAGGAAGGCAATCTAGTGATACTAATTCTGTATGTGGATGACTTGTTTGTTATAGGTGAGGATAGATTGATTGCCGATAAGAAGAGGAAGCTTGCTACTGTGTTCGAGATGAAGGACTTGGGTATGATGCACTACTTTCTAGGTATGGAGGTGTGGCAAAGCACAGATGGAATCTTCCTTGGACAAGGGAAGTATGCAGTAGATATCCTGAAGAGGTTCAGGATGATGGACTGCAAGGCCATGGCAATACCTATGGAATCGAACTTGAAGCTTCTGTGTGATGCTTCGTCTCAGCTGGTTGATGCCACAATGTATCGTCAGATGATTGGGTCCTTGATGTACCTGACGAATACGAGACCATATATCTACTTTGCAGTGAACACCTTGAGCCAATACTTGACAGATCTGAGATATGTTCACCTGATAGCTGCAAAGCATATTCTGAGGTACTTGAAGGGTACAATTGATTATGGGCTAAAGTATGATGGGAATCAAAATTTTAACCTGGAGGGTTATGTTGATTCGGATTGGGCAGGCAGTGCCATTGATCAGAAGAGCACTTTGGGGTGTTGCTTCAGTATGGGATCCGGTATGATCTCTTGGTTTAAGCAGGAAGCAATCCTATGTGGCACTGAGTACAGCCTAAGCAAAGTATGTCACATCTTGTTCGGCTAGTTGTGAAGAAGTATGGATTAGGAAGCTACTGTCTGATTTGTTTGATCTCCAGCTAAGTGCTACTTGTATATATTGTGACAACCAGAGTTGTGTGAAGTTGTCGGAGAACCCAGTGTTCCATGACAAGTCGAAGCACATTGAGATCAAGTTCCACTATATCAGGGATATGGTGTAGAGAGGAGCAATGAAGCTTCTGTATGCTGTGACGGACAAGCAGATAGTCGATGTGTTGACCAAGCCACTGGCCAGAGTGAAGTTTGAGTACTTCAGATAGAGGCTTGGTGTACTTCAGATCTATATTCCTTCCAAGGGGAAGTGATGAGTCTGGAGACATAGATGCACATGAGCCATTCTCACATGGTGGTAGGTGTGTCCTCCCATGGTGCAGATATAAGGGTTGGGGCCATTCCGACATGGTTGAAGTGTGTCTTCCCATGGTCGTTGATGTAAGAGTTGTGCCATTCGAGCATGGATGAAGTGTGTCTTCCCATGGTCATTGATATAATTGTTGTGCCATTCGAGCATGGTCGAAGTGTGTCTTCCCATGGCTGCGATATAAGTGTTGTGCCATTAGAGCATGGTTGAAGTGTGTCTTCCCATGTCTGCGATATAAGTGTTGTTCCATTCCTAGCATGGTTGAAGTGTGTCTTCCCATGGCTATGGATATGAGTGCGATGCCATTCTTGCATGGTTGAAGTGTGTCTTCCCATGGCATAGATATAAGTGCTGATCCTTTCATGGATGGTTGAGGTGTGTCTTCCCATGCCGGTGAATGTAAGTGTTGTGTGATGTGCATCTAGGTTGTGCTCTGTGCAGGATGATGAGGTGATCTGAAGATGATGTTGTGACAATAGGGTACACAGGTTTTGCAGAGGCATGTAATCAGTCCTGAGATGCTCTTGCAGGTTTTGTAGAGGCAGTGTAATCAGTCCCAAGAGATCTTGTAGATTTTGCAGAGGCAGTGTAATCAGTCCTGAGGTGTACCTACTTGATGGCTTGCTCGCAGATATGATGAAGACCTACATGGAGGCTAGGCCTACATCCAACATGAAAAAGGGTTGGCTCTGTAGAACTTCCTATGACAAGAAGAATTTAGAGATAGCACCAGTGATCGAGATGACGAGTACAGTGATGATGATGCTCCATGATCCAGTGACGATGATCCAGCTCTAGTATTGAATACTTGTGCTTATATGTATTGACGACTTGTTTCAAGAGAATACCTTCCTAGTTAAGAGGGAGTGTTGATGTATTTGTAACTTCGGAAGATATTCACTTGTATATTGTATCCCCAACAGAGATGTATTATTCCTCCGATTGGAAGTGTCGTCAGTTGTACTTGCATGTGTCACAAGTTATATTGTAAGTGTCGTAACTTATACTTGATGGGTTATTAGACCACCTTGATGGGGTCGACCCTGTATGATTCATGTGGGTTAAAGGGTTATTAAACCACCCTAGTGGGGTCGGCCTAGTTAGTATTATGTTAAGTGGTTAAGTTGGGGTTGACCTAGTTGAGTAAAGGTCAAGTGAAAGTTAGTGTATAAATAGAGAGTGTGTCTCTCTCAGTTTACACATTATCTTATTCACTCACTTCGCATTAGTGAGAGAGAGAGGAGGAGTGCGCACAAGTGGAGGAGGAGCATGCTGCTGAAGATGTCTATCTCTTGGGTTTGATCATGGTGATCCTTGTATTGATGCTTATTCTATCTCTGAGGAAGTTGCAGGGTTTTTCACCTTCTTAGTTTTCCCCGGTGAAATGTTTTGTGTCTCTTGTCTCTTGTCTCTTATGCTTGATATGCTATACATGTTATTCTTTTAGTTAAGATCCTAGATCATATTGAATTAATGCTCAAAAACTAACACCAACTAAATCATATATTCACCATACATAACTAGATCCATTTCTGGATTATGATAGAAATTACACATAAAAGAAATCACGAAAAAAAATTATACTTATGAAAGACCCTTACAAAAAAAAATACCGTAAAACAAATACCAAACCCAACAAAATTAGGTTACAGATAAAATTAACGAACTTGGCAAAATGAAAAAAAAAACTACTAGTCACAAAGTTCCCAATACAAATAAATGAATCTACTAGAATGGTTTGGACAACTCTACCTGAAGACAGTGCCAAGATAATTAACATTCCACCATATTCCCACCATTATAATTGTTGATATTTGGTTGAGCTTTGATGTTTAATTATTTTAGATGTCGAATCTTGAAACAATGAGACAATTCAATCACATGAAATACATACAACCATAACATAAGATATACCCTGGGAAAATCCTCAAAACAATGAGAAAAAAAACCCCAACAACTCTTCTTAGTATAATATAATGGATAGCGGAGAATGTCTTTCTTTTACAACATAGAAAATTGCTTTAGGAAGATAAGAGATCATGAAAACACTCTTGGTGAAGGTATAGAAGCAATAGAGAGGAGAGATCAATCGGATGTGCTTTCCAATGTGCCCAACACATCAATATATAGCAAGAATCACTACCATGCAAGGAATAGTGAATCAATGCATGAAGGAAAATCCTCCCATGAAAACCATAGCGAGTTATATTCTTGGATAGTTGCAGTGCACTTCTATTTTCTTCAATCATGCACCATCAATGCGCTGTGCCTTTCTTCCTTAACTTGAAATCATGCTTAACTGACTTTGGAGTGAACTCACCTCATAATTGATGTAGGGGCACTTAGTTAACAAGCTAACATAAGTGTCATCATTCAATAGGAGCAACTTTAGTGTTGTAACTTAAGTGTCGTCTTTTAACTTTTAGTTTAACTAAAGTATCGTCATGGAAAACACTTTAGTTAACTAATTCCTTTTTAACACTTTAGTTAACTTTTCTTTACTGAAAATCATGCTGATTGATTTTACTGAAGTGATCACTAAGTTCTCCTTTAGTTAAATGATTGCATATCTTTAACTGATGCTTTAACTGAATCTTTGATTGAGGCATACATTGTTACTTAACTGAAGCTTTAACAAATTGAGTTCTCTTTAATTAGCTGAGGTGTCTATGTCATGGGCAATTTCGAATTATCTTGATATCTATGCTTTATCTTTTATTTCTTTATCTTTTACTGCATGGTCAATATGTGCTAACTTTAATTATCTATCACATTACATTATACTAAGAAGAATTATCCAATGTTGTGATTATATTATATTATTCTAGACCAAATGATCATATGCTAAAGTAATTGATCACTTTAGAGGTGATCAATCTCTAAAGGATACTTAATATCAACTGGTGATCATGGTTAATAATACATCACAAGAAATTAAATGCTTTTAAAAAGTAAATCATGACCTTTATATGGAAGGTCCACCTCTATACGGGAGGTCCATCCCATGGATACCTTTATACAGAAGGTTCACATGAGAATCATGACTTGACACACAAGTCTGAAGCCTTGTCCAACAAGACTTTACAACATCATTTCTTTGATCAATTATCTCTATACGGGAGGAATAACCTTTACACGAAAGGCAATCAAAGTGCTCACCTCTATACGGGAGGATCAATCTTGGCTGCAAAAGGTTGGTTTGGAGAATGTCTCCTGATGTTGTACATTTAACAATAATCAGCATGCATCAATTTATATTACAAATGTCCCAAACATCAACAATAACAGACAAAAAATATGAACATACACACTCTCATGAACACCTCAAGTCCAATAATAATTGCAAAGCAAGATCCTAATAAAACCATATTTTAAACAATTGGGTCAATTTTAATTTGAATATATAAAAACGATGTGGCATCTCTCCATCAAGAGTAGCAGTCGCTAACAACATATAAATTTCAGTTGATCATTTAAACATGACAAGGAATAAAATAAATCATATCTTCTAAGCTTTATAACGCTTTCATGAAACAATACTCCTAAGATTGATAAAACCCATAACAACACTGAATGATCCCTAAGAATCAAGAGCACCCTAGAATTCAAGAGGCATTAAAAGGAATCCATGATAAAAATCATGATAAAAGGAAAATTTACAGTATAATAATCTATTGTAGTTGCAGATAAAAAACATAAAACCATGATAAAAATCATACCGCATTAATTATTGGATGAAAAGCATGATACGAGTCTATATTATTTGATAAATTGCATGTGTGGTATGCCCCTTCAGGACCTAAGCTTTCAACAATGGAGATGTTGTGCGAAGATTAAAATGTCGAGAACTAAGAATGAAAAGTGGCATCACATCAACTGGAACCTTCACCTTGCAAGTGAAATCCGATGTGGGTGAACCATGAATAATTGTAGTTGTTATATAGGACAAAATTTCCCCAGGTTTGCCCTTCAATATTAGAAATTGAAGGCTCAAAGAAGGTATCAACATAAAATTAACTAAAAATCTGAATGAATGCAACCATATGCCTAACTTAAAGGGAAAATGGAGGGAGAAATAACCCATGGGAGCCTCCATTACTAAAAATCGAGGGAGAAGCAGTGATTCCACTGGGATCTCTTTAGAAATCAGGGGCAAAAGATAGATTGGAGTGAGATTTTGCTAGGGCGAAAATAGTTTTTTTCATTTTCCTCGTTAATATATGGGAGGCTATTCGTTTTGGATTTATTTATTTTCTAATAAATATTGGGAGAATATATTTCAATTGAAAAAACCCTTTCCTTATAAGAAAATAGCCCACTAAATTTATGTAACCCCCTTAATTTAGCCCATGGGCTAAATTATCCATGATGATAATTAATGAAGATAGAGAAAGGATAGATCGACAATTTGAAAGTCAGGATGAGTCTATGATAGAACTTGAAACTTACAAAAGTCCGCCAGCAAGTTCGAACTTCACAATCCCAGAAAAGGAAATTACAGTAGCATGCAAAACATATTTGAATTGTGAGGAAACACTACCAAAAATATTATTAGCATCAATCTCATGCACACTACGAAATGGGAATGAGAATGATGAATAAAAAAAGAATCTATTTGTCGAAGGGAACAAAGACCAAAACCACCTAGAAAGTATATATCACCTCATCTCAGGAAATATGACAAGATACATTGTCCAATAAAAAGGGAAAGCAAGCCTACATTTCCACTTGCAACCATGATCGATAAATCACAACCAAAGACCTTGAAGTTTAAAGGAATCATAAAAAATCGAAGCGTAATGATACTTGTATATTCTGGTAGTACTCATAATTGTATAGACATCAATGTTGCTAAATAACTAAACATTTTTTTGTACCTCACCAAGGACCTCATAGTTACGGTCAATGATGGGAAAAGAGTCAAATAATTAGGACGATGTCATCAATTCTCAATTCAAATACAAGAACTAGAACTACAAACAAGACTATGTGCTCTGCCACTCAAAGAAATGGATATGGTGCTAGGTGCAAAATGGTTGAAGAAGTTGGGTACTTGTACCACAAGCCTTGAAGAACATTTCATGGAGTTTAATTGACAAGGTTAACATTACAAATTATACGGTGCAGAGGGGTCCCCTCCCAAGAAAATTGAATTACCACTAAGGAAAAAAATGCATGAAGCACATACTTGCATACAACAATGGAAAGAAGTCAAGTCTACACCCAAGAAGCATCAATGATTCACCTTCAACAAACAGGTCCAAAGACTTCAATATATGATGCACATCCTACAAAGGAACCTTGCCATTGCTCAAATCAAGAACCAAGTCAAAGCCTCTACAACTAGAAAAACACAAAGATGATGCCACCAAGATAGCATACTCAGCTAGAGAGAGTCCTATTTATTATGATTTGAGTACAAAGCATTCCTTGAGAGGGTGGAAATGTAAAACAACATAAAAATAAATATAATGATAATAACAATAATAAATGTACATTAATGAAAATTCGAAAGGTACATACCCCTAGGCCTTGTGATCCATCAATGCATATATGTATGCCATCACAAGGCTCATTGTAATCATCGCTCTATCAATTATTTATTCAATATATTATTATTGCATAAATATTATGTAAATTCCATAGTGAAAAGGTATTGTCCACTGCATTGCCTACGAGTAAGTGTACATGTTGAATTCCTTGTATCCTTTTTGGATCAATTTTACCACCTTTAGACACAATGTGACTTAGCAATTTCCCTTAATCCAATCCAAAAACTTATTTCTTGGGGCTCAAGTATACCCATATTTCCGACATATTTCAAAAACTTGTCTATGATAGTGAACATGTGCATTTATTTCCTTAGAGAAATTACTCTATTCATCTTGATAAATTTCAATGATCTTACCCATGATATCCTTGAATGCATATTCCATAGCTCTTTGAATGTGCATATAGCATTATACAAACCAAATGGAATCCTAGGGTATACAAATGTTCCCCATGGTGTAGTAAAAGATGTTTTGTGTCGTTCCTCCTCCTTTACAAGTACTTGGTTTAACCTAAGAAACCATTCAACATAGACATCATACACGACCCAATGACTTTCTATAGCAAATGCTCCATATTTAGGACCCAATAATTTCCTTTGAGAGACAATTGGTTCAAATTGTTGAAGTCAAACACATAGCTTGATTTCATAATTATTCTTTCTAACTAGCACCAAGTTAACCATCCATTGTGAATGTCCCATAGGATCAATAATTTTAGTGTCCAATATCTTTTGCAACTCCTTTTGTATGATCAATGCAAATTTTGGATCCATGCATATTTACTTTTGTATAAAGGGTTTGGCCCATCCTTCAATGGGATAGTACGTTGAATAATATCTTCTTTATAAGCTTTTAGACCATCATAATTCCATGCAAATATGCCCCTATATTTCCATATTAGGAATTCAATTTCACCTCTCTTTAGTAGAAGCAACATTTTCTAATATGAATAAGCTTTGATCTTTCTTATGATCCAATATCAATCTCAACGTTATCTTCAAACTTACTCATATGCCTTGGCTTATAAAACATGTCATGTCATTCAAAAATCTTCTCTAGTGAAATAATAAACTTGAGGATCTTGGTTTCTTTCAATAACATAACATATGGTCCTTTATCATCTTTTCCTTTCCAATTTATTTGACATTGTCAAAGAATTAATACAAGTTAGTAAAAAACCTAAGAATTTGCATCATCATGAAACACTTGCCAATGCTCAAAATTATCGGGAATAGAAAGCCAAAAAAAACTTCAATCTCGTTTTTTCTTTGAACCATCTCTTCACATGGTTGAAGAGTTGTTGCGACAAAAACCAAGGTACCATCCTAAATATTTCCATCCCTTAGGACAACGATGGTAGAAAATGAATCAAAGAATTCTATTATGCCCCATAGTTTCTCCAATCTCATTCTTCATAGCAAACTGATTTCTTACACATTACTACTATATTAGAATCATGTTGACCAGATTTTATGAATGAGGTCAACTACGGAAAATCAACCCACACAGGTTGCTTACTGCAGCTTCCGGTGTGTTTGGGTTAGCTGATTTTCACAAGTTTTGGTCCTGCTACCACTCGGTTTTAACTCTCTTAGGGAGAGTTATCTAAACTTTAACCTAGAAAAGTATAATCTACACTACTTAATGCCACCGAATTCTAATTAACACAACTAAAACTATTAAAACTAAATGAAAATATTAGTCTATAAATTAAACTAATCTATTGATGAAAAAAATATATATTTAACAAATAAATTCTATTTAGCAGCTACTAAATGAAATTCAATCTAATTATGCCTAACTGATGTTTTTTGTGCTCTCTTAAGGAGAGTCTTCTGATTTTCTGAAATATTTCCTAGAAATTCTTAAAAGATACTCAACTAACAGCTTTTATAAATAATATAAAATTTAAATAAAAGGAAAATTCTATTCTAATTTATCTAAACTATCCTAATCAGGGGCTGATTAGGAGCTAATTATAAATTGTGTTAACTATTATAGACTATTTAAACAATAGAAATTTTATAAATACAACTATGGCAGCAAAAACTAATCATAGTTGTAATTACAATCACTATCTACTGTAAAATAGATTATGATTAAAGAGATACCAATAAATAATTATTAGTAACTTAAAACTATAATAATAAGAAATTTACACGTAACACTTTAATGTCAGAAGTGATAAATATTAAACTAATTGATAAAATACTTGCAAAAACACACGCCATGAACTCAACTGTCAAATAATATCGATTATATTAGGGATCTGATCACACGCCATGAACTCAACTGTCAAAGATTTGATGTGATTTTGAACTCAGCATTTTAGTTGAGTTTTCCATTGCGAATTTGTGGGCAAAATTACTTTGACACCTGTGCGATTTGAGGAGCGATTGCTTTGCAAAACAAATTTTCCTTTTAAATGGAAATTCTACTTTTCAAATCCCCAACTTTCAAAATAAATAAATTTTGAATAAATAAGCAAAACATTTCAGGTTTTGTGTTCATTTTAATAAGTAATAAAAATATTGATATATGTGGTTCAATAATCATATATTATAATGAAGAGAACACATTTGAAATCTTATTGGCACTAGATCATAATAATTATACTATGCTCGATAAGTGCCAAATGATAAAATGCTTCGAGGTTTTGATCCAAGCTATGATAGCCACCAAGTGTCACATGGTTTTGACTTTGTACGAATATCCATCGTAGTTTAGGTAGGATTCAAAATGAGAATAGGATTATTCGTTTAAGCATAGATTAAGGGTTTAGTTTTCTCAAATGCATAGACATAGTTTTCATAGTTGTAATATTTTGAATGTTAAACATATTTGTAAGGGTTGTAAAAAACATATAATGAAACAATATTATTAACCCAACAATATATGAAACATAAAAATTAATCATAAACACTTTTTCTAGCTTTATGAATCAAACCATAAAATCTTAATGAAACTTCAAAGAGCTCATGTTAAAAGATGAGAAGCCATATCCCAAACAATATATAAAACATAAAAATTAATCATAAATACTTTGTCTAGCTTTATGAATCAAACCATAAAATCTTAATGAAACTTCAAAGAGCTCATGTTAAAAGATGAGAACCCATATCCCAAACAATATGTAAAACATAAAAATTAATCCAAAATACTTTGTCTAGTTTTATGAATCAAACCATAAAATCTTAATGAAACTTCAAAGAGCTCATGTTAAAAGATGAGAAGTCATATAAGCTAATTGGATTTGATTAAAAATATAAAATTAACATCATGTAAATCAATCATCTTAAACAATATATATATAATGAAAGATTGATTATATATAAATTTAATTTTAACAGCTGCTAAATGATTATTAAAAAAAAAGACTTCATCAATTCGCAATAAACTTTTGGTAAATACCCTTCGTTGATGAAATAACTTTTTCAAGATTAAGAGTACCTTCATAATCAAAGATTCTGAAGACGCTCTTTATAAAATTCTATGAGAATTTCATAAAGATAAAATTTTGCTCAATTCATTCCAATTCACCAAAGTGCTCATTAAATCATTAATACTGAAATTTGACAAGATTGTCGTAAGACCCAGATAATTGAATTCTTTCAAAGTAAGGTGCACAATCGAATCAACAAAGGTCAAATAAGAGCATACAAATATTCTTTAACCAGTAGAAGGAAGAAAAAAAAAATTCAAACCATAGAAGGGTAACTTTTCGACAAAAACAATCAGTAAAAAGATGTGATAAAAAGAAATGATCATAAAGTCGCAAAGTCACCAAAGAAAGGGTGACCAAAAACACTTACTCGAAGTAATCAAGGGGAAAACACTCAAGAAAATCGTTTTCATGAAAACCAAAACAAGCAACCCAAAGAGTAAAGGATCATGGAATTATCCTTTTAAACCAAGTAAGGAAAACCATAGCTAGATATTTACAAAATTCACATGGGGGGCCTTTGATTTTTCGCAAAATCAAAGGGGAGTTGTTGGGGGCCAACAAATGGAGACATGTTGGGCGAACTAGTTATCTCTACATAACAAATCTAAATCTCAAACAATATAAGAGAAATAATGATAAAGGCCACTTCAAATGTCAAAATCCCAATCACACAACTTAATCCCGCCATTGGCTTATATGGGAAAGATTGAACCAAAACTTTCAAAATCAATCAACTATCCCGACCATTATCCAAAAGCTTATAAAGATAAATGATTTATTCTACAAATGCAGGAAGAAAACTTTACAAGGAATCATTTCAATCAAAACAAGTCATAGAACACGTAGTATATAGGTATGACCTCAATACCATAGGATAAACCTTTTAACCTCACTTAGATGCTTGTATTCCACCCACTAGATATAGATAAATTAAAAGTAAAATTTCATTTTTTTCTCATATTTCAAAATAGATATATAAAGACATTAACTAAGGACCATTGTCCTAGCGTGGTAACTAGATGACGACAATGTCATTCACAAGCACTATTAGAAATTGAGTAGGCTGGCTCGTGATGGGACCCCCTATCTCTTGATTTTTGAAACCAAGAGCCACTACCCCGGCTTAGTAAGCGGATATTGGCAATGTCAATCCAGTAGGACCCATGATCATGAGCAGATCGGCTCATAACAAGACCTTATGTTCCTTAGTTAATCCCTTAGGTTTTATTAATGTTATGTGAAATGAATAATACTAGGGTTATTGTTAATATCAACAGAGATTACTTAGTGTATGGGGAAGTATATCCAAATGGCCCACTAAAGAGCAAAGGATGGTGTAAAAAGTCTAAAAATAACTTACGATTCTTGACTTACTTCAATCTAGGGAAAAGGATTCCTTTGAAAGTAAACTCATCTACATTATAACATCATTTTGAAAGATGAAGATTATAGATAATAGTCAGGAAATTCAACCAATCCATCAGGATGATTCATAATAGAATTTTCAAAGCCAAGGCTAATCTTGCCATGGTCGAAATTTTGACAAAAGAAGAGAGTCTTTATAAGCATCGCCCTTCTAAACTTGTCAGGTTTATAAACAGAGAAGCATGTAAAAACCAGGTAATGTGCCAACATAGTGTTATTTATTTACAACCCCAAACTTCAAGCAATCTAAGAAAAACAAAAATGAAATTCGAAAGGCTCACGCATATCGAAACCATTATTGAAAACCAAGCTATCTTGAAATCAACAAAAATCATTAGTTTAACCAAAACACCTAAAATTTATATACAAGATAGGACTTGATCAAATCAAAATTTAAACCAAAAAGGTGTGTATTACAAATCAAAAGAAAAGAAGAATTAAGTATTCACAAAGATGACCAATTTTAAGCAGAAATCTTAATATTTATCGAAACTTTAGTTGATTGTCGAAGAAGGTAAATAAACTCAAAATTCGAAAATCAAGACATGGTCATGTTCTATGAGATGAGCTATACAAAATAATGTAAGAATCATGAAATGATGATATGCATATAGAAGGACGATCAATCTCCCAATATTTAAATTGACCATGATATAGTAATACAAAGGATTGAATTCTTAGTAATTTTATCAAAAAGGTCAAATGAAAGATAGAAAAAGGGAGATAGTGATATAATATGCGTATAAGAAAAAAGAAATGATAAAATATACACAATTTAATAAGTTCATCATAGATACCAAGTTTCGACAATCTTTTGAATATTGCTAAATTATTCAGCTATTTTAAAATTTCTTCTCTTCTTTGGATTATGATAAAATTCATTTGATTAATGGATCAGAAGTTTGAATGAATCATATCCTTTTTTCAACACTATGTACAAAAATAAAGTCAAAATGAAAAGATAAATCCTAAGATAAGCAGTTTGAAATATCAATTTGAAAATAAGCGATCCATGTTAAATTCCATGTCAAAGAATGAAATCATAAGAAGAATTAAAAATATGTATTCTTATGTCATCATGTTAAATTAAACATTAGAAATGTTTTAAGAAAATATTATGAATAAGAATACTAAAGAAAATTTCCTTGAACATGTTTGGATGGTGGATCACTTTTCATCAAAATTCTTGATAACTGCTTTATTGGAACCAAAAAGTAAACTAATTAATTCACTAGCTATCCTACTCCTAAGCTAAACTACATATATACAAAAGATTAAGTAAAATGAAACAGTCAATGAAGCCATTTAAGCACTTCCAATTTTGAAAAAATGGAATTCGTCGAACATTAGTATTGGTAATTGAGGTGCTTCATACTGAATGATAGGAAGTATTGAATGTGATCTAATTACAGAAGAAGAAAAAAAATGGAACCTCTTTAAATATATCTCTTCCAACTACGCATAAAATGGATCATGGAAACCAGATTGGAAGGTAGTTAATGAAATTTTAATGAACTTGTCAGTCACCTTATCATAAAGACACAAAAGATCATAATTCGAGGATTGGAAAAAATGCTGGATAGGTAATGTTTGATTAAAATAAATTTCATTAATATCATACACAACATCTTTATCAACCATATCTCCCAAAATCAGTGGTTGTTGTTCACAATCTTTAATGTTTGTAAAATTGATACATGGTGGATTATCATTGGGTTTTTCTTCGACCTTATAGTTTTGTGAATCGACCAAATCAACAACATAGGTATGTGTATTGTCGGGAATAAAGTTTGACTGACTTTTATTTTCTTCTTCCTTCAAATAGACTGAAACATGTCTTTTATTTTTTAGAATATTTGTTTGTATTAACTTTTTCCTTAAAAATTTGATCTTTAATCAAGTTGTAATTAGAACAAATACTCTGAAAGTCATTTACAATCTCAGCCAATTCTTTCTCCAAAGACCTATATTGATTATGTTCTTCATGACATTCTAATCTAGTAGATGAATAATATGCAATTAATTGATTGTCTACATTCAAAGGAGGATTATCTAAATAATTGGAAATAAATGATAAATCTTCCTTATTTCCTATCCTATTATCATCCAAGATTGGATAGATGTGATTAAATTCAGAAAAAAGGAAAATGATTAGCTATGGTAGAATATTCGTTTGGAAAGTTAGAAGCATAAGAGTCAAGATTTTCTTCTAAAATTTTGGGTTTAGATTCCAGATAGTGAAGATTAGAAGTTAGGCATTCAGTATATCTACTCAGGGAAGGAAAATTATAATCAGAACTTAATATAGATTTTTGAGGTTAATTCATTTTTTGTGTTCTGTGAAATTGTTTGAATGTTTCTACCCTTTTGATAAGAAACTACTTCATGGCATAAAACCTTAACTTGCTCTTCTAATCTAGATAATTTTGAAATATTTGACTCGTCTTAAATATCCTTTTCACCATATAAAGAAAAAGGAAGAAAAACTTTCAGAAGTATACATTTTGAAAAAAAATTCAAGTTTTAGAGCGTACTCACATGCTTCATGTAAATCTGTTATGCCCTTTTGTAAAATGAACATAGCCATGTCTTTGGGAAGAGATTGTACATACCATTCTAACATGATGTCTGTTGAAGGTCTATGATTCTCGTGTAAGCTAAGAAATACCTGTCGGAAGCGAATATTGAAGTCGTCGATTGATTCACCATCATTCACCTGCATTTCACAAATATATTTATGAGTCTTAATCGGATCATAATTATCGAAATCATTTTCAAACAATTTTTTAAATTGAGACCAATTATGAACTGATTGTGTGGGAAAGACATTGAACCAGCAAAAAGCCTTACCTTCGAATGTGAGTGGAAATAACCTGCAAACAACATCTTTTATACAAATTAAGCAAACAAATAATTGACTCATATTTTATGATATGCTCATTAACTGAAGCATTTCCCTCACCATCGAATCTTGGAAAAATATCTACTACCTTTCTTGGAATTTCATGCAAAGGGCCTTGGAGACTTAGTGCATTATTGGACTCCCATGCAGGGATTTGAGCAGAAGTCATAAATGATCAAAATTAAAAACATTGAATCCTAAGAGGTTAGTTTTCCATCTAACCAGCTCTAGATTGCATATATATGACAACTAAAAGAGTAAGAAATAAAACAATGAAAACCAAGAGCCAGGAGATAAATGTTTTATGGAAAAAAAAACTATGTGTTTACTTCAGGCCCTCCTTCTAGCCCCATTTGTTGACCAAATTTTATGAATGAGGTCAACTAAGGAAAATCAACCCACACAGGTTTCTTACTACAGCTTCCGATGTGTTTGGGTTAGCTGATTTTCACAAGTTTTGGTCCTGCTACCACTAGGTTTTAACTCTCTTAGGGAGAGTTATCTAAACTTTAACCCAAAAAAGTATAATCTACACTACTTAATGCTACTGAATTCTAATTAACACAACTAAAACTATTAAAACTAAATGTAAATATTAATCTATAAATTAAACTAAGATATTGATGAAAAAAAATCTATTTAACAGCTAAATTCTATTTAGCAGCTACTAAATGAAATTTAATCTAATTATGCCTAGCTGATGTTTTTTGTGCTCTCTTAAGGAGAGTCTTCCGATTTTCTGAAATATTTCCTAGGAATTCTTAAAAGATACTCAACTAACAGCTTTTATAAATAATATAAAATTTAAATAAAAGGAAAATTATATTCTAATTTATCTAAACTATCCTAATCAAGAGTTGATTATAAATTGTGTTAACTATTATAGACTATTTAAACAATAGAAATTTTATAAATACAACTATGATAGCAAAAACTAATCATAGTTGTAATTACAATCACTATCTATTGTAAAATAGATTATGATTAAACAGATACCAATAAATAATTATTAGTAACTTAAAACCATAATAATAAGAAATTAACACAGAACACTTTAATGTCAGAACTGAAAAATATTAAACTAATTGATAAATACTTGCAAAAACACAAAGTAAATCAACCAATCAATTTATTCATGCATAATATTCTTAATCAAATTACTAAGAAAACATTATAAAATGATTAAAAATATCACTAAGATCTAACATGAAATGCATTTTGACTTGAGTCATTTCATATGGTTCACACAATTATCATAAAATATAACTGTAAGTGAATTTAAAACATAGAAGATTGCTATGAAAAATATTATATACATTCACAATGAATCTGACATGATACCAATTTGAAGAAACAGTATTGAAAAAATATTAGGAACAAAATTTATTATAAACTTGACAATACAGTAGATGATCAGCAATCCATAAGCAAGATCTTCTAAATGATCTCAAATCAAACAGAAAAAGCATAACAGAACTTGGGGAAATAATTTCCCTTCAATCTATCAAGCCTTCCCTTCTAGCAGCAGCATCTCTATTCTATTTGCAGACATCAATATTTACAAAATGGAAACAGAATAAAGAAGAATAAAACTATCACCATTATGTAGAGACCTTCCCCCCACCTTTACAATTGAATTGCTTATGTTTTTATAGGCAATGAAACCAACAGAAATTGAACTGATTTTCCTTGCTGGCTGCAACTGGAGAAAACGTGTCAATAGAACCTGTCAAATCTCCCAAATGGTTCACTTTTTTTAGAAAATTCCTCAAGACTCAGCCAAATGAGACCATTCTGCTAAAAACCCATGTCTTCATTTGTCTGCAGTTTGTTGCCGAAATTTATCTCCTGAAAAAGGACGGGAATCCGGTTCTGTTATATTCATTTCTTCCTGTGATAACAGATATGCTCGGAATTTGGTGTGGTCTCCTGTATTGCTGGAAAACAGATTCAACTATCTCCTACTACAGATGATTTCGTGGCATATTTCTATGCATTATCTTTTGTGAAATAATTCCAATATACCGTAGTCACATCACTGTTCAACCTACACATTAAAATTTATGTTAAATAACAATAAAATTAGAGTATAAACCCATAAAAATGCATTATGTAAGAAGATTAATGTGAAATGTGAAAGAATTGTCCCTTTTACTCAATGAATTCACTGCCTATTCTATCTTCCTAGCACGTTTGTTGTTTTTAATCTAGTTCAACAGACGTGAAGGATTGGTAGGTAACCATTTTATCTTCATGCAAATCTCTTTGTTCAGGTGGCAATCACAAATTAATTATTCGATCCTCAGCCCGTTGACATACATGTTGCGGTCTTCATTAATTCTTGCATTACTGAGCTGGCATTTACCTTTCGTTTTAATAGATGGCAAATTTCCTTCTTTAGCTAACAAACTCCTCGATCTTTAAGTGGTTGTTTGAGTCTATTGTTGTGTTGGCATTTTTTTATTCAAGTCTTCATTAAATAATATCGATTATAGTAGGGATCTGATCACACGCCATGAACTCAACTATCAATGATTTGCTGTCATTTTGAACTCAGCGTTTTAGTTGAGTTTTTCATTGTGAATTTGTGGGGAAAACTACTTTGACACGTGTGCAATTTGAGGAGCGATTGCTTTGAAAAAAAATATTCCTTTGACATGGAAAGTCTACTTTTCAAATCCCCAATTTTCAAAATAAATAAATTTTGAATAAATGAGCAAAACATTCAAGGTTTTTGTAACAATCCTATTGAATAAATGAGCAAAACATTCAAGGTTTTTGTAACAATCCTAGAACTGAAAAACATTTTTATTTTGAGAAAAACATTGATCTAATTTTATTATAAAGTTTTTATGACCAAGGTGGTCAAGGATGACTATAATTAACTATTTTTATTTTTAATAAAATTAAAAGTGGAGACACTCATCCATAGGGGACTGTTGAAGAGTGTTCATTGACCCACTAGGAGGAATGAAACTTCTTAGGAGACAAGGAGACAAGTGGCAACATCTAGAATCACTTACTAGTTGTTGCAAGAGGCAGCTACCCTATATTTATGGTCATAACTCTCCAAAGGTGGAGGAGATGAGAAAGTGGCTCAATCAATCATATAACTGACCAAAGACCTAGGCAAGTTAAAAAAGCCATCGAATTGAGCAAGAGGCTCACAATTATTCTTTTCCCTTGGGATGGCTGGAAAACTATGATAGTTTAAGCACACAAGAAAATTCGATGAGGGGTATCTAACTAATGATTTCCAGAGTGATTATGTCCATCAGTTGAGTACAAAGTAAGGAAGGATGGCAGGTCTGAAGGACTATTGAGTCTTTGCAAAGGAATTTCTCCTACTCCTATTCAGTGTCTTCATCCTGGTGGTTCAGTGAACGAGCTCGGGGGTCCCAAGCATTCTGCTGAGTGCTTGAGGAATTATGTTGGGAGGAACAGTCACCTGTGGATGTTTGCCCAGCTTTGTTGTTCAAGTTTCTTCTATTTCTTACTCTACTTGTTATTATTTTTTATGAAATGGTTTATAATTAAACTGATCTTTGAATTAGGATTGACTGGTTAAAAATTAAAATAATTATCTCTGTATTTTTCCTTCCACCTGAAGGTGGTGTACTCTAGTACAGGCAAAAATTTAAGAATAGATAATAAATTACAGATGCACAGACAAGCATTGGTATTATTTCATTTTCAGAATTTATATCAAACATTCTTTTCAAAACAATTGATCACTTGAAATCTGTTAAATATCGATGAAATGAAATATACAGTTCAAGATTTAAAAACCAGTTATATTTCAATTTTCCATTGCCCTAACCCCCTATGTTAGCCATTCAGAGGACCTTTCTGTATTCTAGGGCAGGTCGGCTTTTCTTGCATTCTTAACCTTTAAAAGACAAACAAATTTATGTTTTGGTATTTCCAAAATACGGATGCTTTAAACACAACCAAATTCTTTTAAAAAAAATAACAAGTATATTTCAGATAACAGCAAACAAGTAGAACCATCACATACAACTCACAACAGGTAAGCATACACACGGTTGCACTCAGTAGTTCAACGTTTAAATGTCGTAAAGTCCTTGTTCAGGTGGATACCCTTACATCCAAACATAAAACCAAGAACATGGAAAATTGCTTTAAACCCTAGAAATCGAAAGTATTACAACCTAAGCTGGAACGTAGGACTGTCGAACAACCTTTCCTCATAAACAAGTTTACAATCACAGTTTTTATAAAAAGGAGTTTCGAACCAAGATAGCTAAACATCGAAATAACCTAGCTTCTATCATTTTAGAGTAATGCTACACATCTCAGGCTCGGGATCGATTCCCCACAAGTTCACATCAAACAAGCTACATTCAATTGATGATTCCTCTACTAACGAGCATAACCGTACAAAATAAGAAGTTCTAACTTCTTAAGCCTTCTCTACCAAATCTTACAATAAGACTAAGAAACTACATTTTCATCCATATAACCTTTTTTAACACAGACCATATTATACAGTTTATCATCATTCAAGAAAACTAGAGTGTTCAACTACCTTGCATGAAAGCCAAGCAATCGAAACCCTTCCACGACCAAAATTACACAATTAAATCAACAAGCAGAGCACTGTAAGTTCTTGGCATTTGCCATTTTCATTTCCCAAACAGGCCGAGGGGACCATCAACAAATTTAACCAACCATCGAAACATGGAATTTAAATGTCCATCATAAACAATCCAAGGACCATTCCAAGAATGGGACGAGTGTATTCACAACGAAACTATTCCTTGAAGGACTAAGACTAAGCCCTCTTAAAACTTCAATAATTAACCGAGTTCATATGAACAACCCCAACCAAAATGCATGTTAAAAATTTTACAAAGACATGAACTCCAGCATAACTACCAAAGGCTGCGACAGGTCTATACATCTAACTCACCCCAGAACGGTCAATGTAAAGACTGTCACCCTTAAAAACCATGTTACCATGGGTCACAAACACCGAGATATCCCATGGAGGACCAAGGGCTTACCAAGGTCGAGTTCCCTTCTTCTTTTCATCAAAAGATCTCCTCCTTCCTTGATACCTGGAGCTTGCTACCACAAGAAAACCAAGAACCAGTCAATAACTATTTTTCTTGCATGCAAACGACAACTTAAAAACCCCGAAGTGTTGATAGGTTACGAATACAATACCTGGAAGGAGTTTTCCAAATCTTTCACGAACTTGCCGAGGCCAAGGCTAAAGGTCGAAGCCGAGGCCAAGGTCCGAGTCCACTAAGAACCAGAGAGCTAGAGGAGACAGACCTCAACTTTCCAAACAACGAAAATGATGAGAAAACACATCGATAAGGGAGTTAGGGTTCGAAGGAGCCATGTGGCTGAGAACATTAATGTGATTTAGACAGTCCAGACAGTTGCAATTTAAACCTCGAGATTCTACACACACTCACAACCAATTCGAATCCATATGAAGATCACCACATTCAATTCTCCAATCATCATAAATACCAAGACCCGTGTGTTGAGCTAAAAAGACTTTGTCCATCACTTCCCCATCGTAAACATTCTTGGTTTCCCAAACCCCAGTTAGGGCCCGACTTGTGGACTTAGCATAGTGCCTTAACCTATTCCAAAACCTTTGAGTGTTTTAGTGTGTGGACCATAGGACAGGTTTATATTGCAATGCTATTAATAGTTTTCCCATCGATATTCAAATTCTAGGATAGTGAACTCATAAAAAGAATAATAAGTGTTTGACCTTTGTGATATTTTCATCATGCACGTAGTATCAAATTCATGTTTCAAGGGCGCTTAATATATCTCTTAGAACCTTTAGAATTCAAACAGGGTTAGTACCTTTTAGGATACCTCGACGGAGACTTGACAATCACATCATCTTCTAAGCCTGAGTAACTAAACTGAAGTTCGATAAGAAATCATACCATAAATGACGAAAGCCCTTACTCTGTCGACGGATCTTTTTAAAAAATTTAAGTGCAGCATTATCTTTGCAAGCTAAGTAAGCCCCGGGATCTCTTCTCAAAGAACCCCTATATTGAAAGAAACATAATTACGATAGTTGACATCAAAATACGTTAACATGCGAAATTGGGACATTCAAGATATAATTGACTTTCAGTTTTGCATCAAAAAAAAAAAACGAAACTTTAGTTCTTTTTTCGGAGATGTTACAAATGGTATCAGGAAAAGGATTCAAACTCTAGGCCTGAAAGAAGGATCAACTCACGCATCCAACTTGGAAACAAAAAAATAGAATTCTAACTTGTGTTGAATTGTTTTGTTACATCATATCATAATTTTCTATTCTTAACAGGAAATGAAGGGGAAGAAGGATCTGCTAAGACTGGGCCACATCGTGGTCATGGACCTGGCTTTCTAAATGATGATAAGATCTAGGTAGAATTAGAAAACGATAATCCAACTGAATTATTAAAATCTGTGAGAGAATTGAGAACAAAACTACAGCTAGTAAAGGTAGAAAATGGAAGAATATTAAGAGCAGAAGAGGAACTAAATCATAAACTATTAAGCAAGACTAGTAACGAAGAACAAAAACAAAGAAGAAAACTTAAAACTGAAACAAAAGATAAAATCTATACACATAAGAACAGGCAGATGGCATCATCAGATGAAGGAAGTTTTTCTTCTTCCAATAATGAGTTTAAGCCACGAAGGAGAAAATATAAAAGCTCTAGCGATAGTAGTGACAATGATTACCAACATAAAACGAAAAGAAATAAACCTTATGAGGAAATATCTGGAGATTTAAAAAGATAAAACCTCCAACATTCGATGGAGAAGTTGAGAAGGGTGATGAAGTCGAAGCATGGCTATTTGGAATGAAGAAGTATTTCCAGATTTACAATTCTTCCGGAAAACTAAAAGCTAAAATGGCTATCTACAACTTAATTGGAAAAGCAGACCTATAGTGGCAGGATATTAAAAGAGTAAAAAATATCAAAGAGAAGAATGTAACCTGGAATACCTTTAAAAGATATTTCAAAAAGAAGTTTCTACGGAACAATATTTTGAAGAAAAGGCTAAAGAATTTTATGACTCAAAATTGGGCTCAATGAGCATGAAGGAACTGAGTAGTAAATTTCTAAGTCTGTTAAGGTATGTGTCGTATATAGTTGAGGAGAAGTCTAAAATACATAGGTTTCTAATGTGTTTTCCATACTATATTAAGGACCGAATTGAATACGATAATCTTAAAACTCTCGAGGAAGTGATGAGAAAAGCTAACGTTTGTTATGAACAAGAGAAGAGGAAGGATAAAATATCGAATTGGAAAGATAAAAATACAAACTATTATGAACAGTGAAGAAGGAATTTTAATAATAACCGTAAGTTTGGTAATTCACGAAATTTTTCTAAGCTAAATTTTAAAGGAAATGCATCACAGAAATTTTCAACAGCAAGGCCTTTTGCATAGACAAATTTATCTAATACAAGTTCTAATGTTCATTCAAATGCACCAACAATAAAGAACACAGAAGTTCCTAATGTACCGATAAAATTTGTTGAACAAAAAACACCAGTAAAGTGTTGGGAATGCCATGGACCACATTATGCAAACAATTGTCCCAACAAAAAGAGAAACCTCAGAAATGTGCACACAGTACAAGCGGAACCGACCATTGGAGATTTGGCAAATGAAGTGCATAGGATCAACGCAGCATTGGATAACCGACAGGTAGCTCATCAAACATCTATGGTCGAAGTAGAAGGTATGATCTCAAATAAACCTATCTCTATTCTAATTGACCTGGGTGCCAGTTTAAGTTATGTTTCACCTACCATAGTAGAAAAATGTAAACTGCATGTTGAGAAATTTGAAAAGCCTTGGTTAGTTCAGTTAGCTACCGGAACGACAAGAAGGGTGAATAATTTTGTAAATGAATGTGAGCTAGTGATGAATCAATCTAAGACTCGGGTAAAATTAAATGTATTACCTTTAGGGTCCTATGATGTTCTGATTGGTATGGATTGGCTAGAAAGACATAAAGTCGTATTGAATTGCTTTGAAAAGAATTTTACATATAGAAATGTTGAAGGACAAGCTATTTTAATTAAAGGCATACCGAGAAAGGTTTCTGTTATGAAGATTTCTACATTACAATTAAAAAGATCAACACGAAAAGGATGCAAGATGTTTGTGGTAAATGTAATCAATGAAGAACGAACGAATAAGGAAGATAAAATCAGACTTGAAGATATACCGGTCCTAAAGGACTTTTCGAATGTATTCCCGGAAGAAATTCTAGGATTACCTCCAAAAAGAGACCTGGACTTCACTATCGAATTAGTGCCCGGTGCAGTGCCTAACTCCAAGGCTCCCTACAGGATGAATATCCTGGAGTTTAATGAACTTAAGTCACAATTAAAAGAATTAATTGATAAAAATTATATCAAACCCAGTGTGTCTCCTTAGGGAGCACCTGTAATCTTTGTTAAAAAGAAAGATGGTGCGTTGCGTTTATGCATCGACTACCGTCAGTTAAATAAGATGACAATTAAAAATCGATATCCATTACCCTGCATTGAAGACCTATTCGATCAAGTGCATGGGGCATCGATATTTTCTAAGATCGACATGAGATCAGGATATCATCAAGTCATAATTAAAGAAGAAGACATCTTTAAAACTGCATTCAGAACCCGTTACGGGCATTATGAATTTGTGGTTATGCCCTTTGGGATAACAAACGCTCCGGAAGTCTTTATGTCTTTAATGAATAATGTGTTGCATAAATATTTAGAAATATTTGTAATTGTGTTCATTGACGACATTTTATTCTACTCCAAGACCAGGGAAGAACACGATGAACACTTAAGGATAATCTTACAAGTTCTGAGAGAGCACCAACTTTATGCTAAATTCAGTAAATGTGACTTCTATAAGGATAAAATACAATACCTAGGTCACATGATTTCCAAGGATGGGATGGCGGTTGACCCAGACAAGATAAAAGCAATTAATGGGTGGCCTTTCCCGAAGGATGTAACCGGTGTGATTTCATTCATGTGGATTACCGATTACTACCGGAAGTTCATTGAAGGATTTTCAAGGATTGCACATCCCATCACCTCGTTACAACGAAAAGGGAAGAAGTTTGTGTGGAATCAGAAGTGTGAGGAAAGTTTTAAAAAGTTAAAAGAATTATTAACAACTGCACCAATCTTAAAAATCGCAAACCCTAACAAGGACTTTGTTGTATGCACCGATGCATGTAACAAGGGTCTCGGCGGATTCTTAACTCAAGCAGGACACACAATAGCTTATGAGTCAAGAAAAATAAAAATTCATGAACAAAACTATGCTACCTATGATTTAGAGCTGGAAGCCATAATACTTTCTCTAAAAGTGTGGCGCCATCATTTGATTGGTAGAAATTTTACCTTAATGACAGATAATCAGAGCTTAAAATATCTACTAGATCAACAAAATCTAAATGTTAGGCAAGCTAGATGGTTAGCTTTCCTTAGCGAATACGATTTTGAAATCCAGTATATAAAGGGTAGAGAAAACAAAGTTGTAGATGCACTACGCAGAATTGCTAAATTAAATTATGTAGCAGCAGTAAGCACTTATGAAACAGATTTGGAAAATCAGCTTCAAGAAGGAATTAAATTGGATAAAAATTATCAGAGGTTATATGAGAAAATTTCAGAAAATGAATCTGCAAATATAAATTCATATTACAGTTTAAAGAAAAATGGATTAATTTTATACAAGGACAGATGATATGTTCCAAATGTATCAGTACTAAAACTGTTGATCTTAAATGAAACACAACAGTCCATATTCTAGACACCTCGGTTATCAAAAGACCATCACAATGTTGCGAAAAGAATATTTATAGCCGAATATGAAAAATGAAGTTGCAGAATTTATAGCTAGATGTATTTGTGAAAATAAGTTCACATCCAAAAAATATTCAAGAAATTACAATCTCTCATAAGAAAAATCTCACACAACTAGTCAAAGACACAAAAAATTATGCATAAGAGTATATTTCCGTATTAACTTCTCATGATAAAAATACATCAGCTAACCATATGAAAGTAATAGGATGCTATTAAATAACATTACATCAATAATTCGAATGGCTAAATATGCCAAAAGAATCATCTACTCATCAGACTTGCTAAAAATGCCCATCCCCCCTAGGTGGCAAGTTGACTTTCCAAATCTGCCCGAAAGCTCACGAATTGCCTAAATTGTGATATGAAGGTGAAGTATGGACTGTTAGGATATTCCTATACTCCATCCTAGTCCCACCAGTATTTTGATCATTTACATTTTCAGTCATGCATGCACTTTTATGGTTTGCATGCATTCCAGTCATCAGTCCAGCACCTAGCCCTCAGTTATCCAGCCCTCAAGAGCTTCTCACTGATCATTTTTAGCCCTCCAGTTGCTTAATGCGCCCTTCTTCCTTGATTTTAGGAAGCAACTCGCCCTTCTTCACCTACCAGTCCAGTTGTCTTCAGTTTATACTTAGTTACATTCAGTTACACTCAATTACACTCAGTTACACCTACCAGACTCAGTTTGACTGATGGTTGACAGTTACTTGAGCATTGATGACTCCACTGACGATGATGAAGACTTCCAATTGTGCTCCGATGATACTAGTTGTGCTCCGATGACACTCCAGTGATCCTTTGATCACTCCATGAAGGCTAATTCGAATTGCCACCTTAGGCATTCAAATTCCTCATGCATTGTACTATTTATTTGTCCATATTGTGATTAATTAACTAGTGTGTGTGAAGTATTATTGCTTCTATCCGAGTTCTACTGTACCATATTATTCTGTTGCTCATTATACTGTATTGACCACTCTTCTTCTATTTTCTTGCTTAATCATAATTATTCTCTTGTGAGGTATACATCATCTCTTAGATCTACTGTGAGGATTTTCACATGGACAAAACAAATTCCAAATACGATATTTGCGTGGAAAATTCATTAAGGAAAGTATTGGGTGTAAAAAATAGTTTCCTAGGTAGACTAGCTTTTTCCTATTGGGGAAAAAGCAGTAAAAAGCAATAATAATCCAGAAATGCGCCTTTACTCCTCAAATCTTATCCAGAATATCTTAGGATGGAGCACAAGTGGCCTAAGTGACTTGTGGTCCACACCTTGGATGTATTTCATCCTCCTATGTTGCCTTGTGGTCCACACAATGGCAATTTCCTAGTCTTTACATAGAATTAACCAAAATTGATTAATTAATGCATCTTATGTAATTAAATGACATGGTAGGAAGACTTAATTATTCCAACACCCCCTCTTAAATCTGACTTAAATGATCTAAATATCAGAAAATGAAATACTGAGGGCCCAGTAACAAGACTTGGTCACCCCGTACAATACTGTCGGTCCACAAAAACAAAGATAGAAGGAAAACCTCATGGGAAAAACCTCCCCTCAAAACATGGACATGTCAAAATTGAAAGGTTGCTAATCAACTGTTCACTCCACCACATGTTCAACCATCCCAAGTAGTGATCTAATATAGTTGAATGTATTCTCTGTGAAATCCTTGGTGAATATATCTGCCGTTTGCTCACCTGTGGGGCAATATTGCAAATCTATGATCTGGTCATGCACTAATCCTCTAATGTAGTGCATATGAATATCTATGTGCTTGGTTCTATGCCTCTGTACTCGATCACATGAAACTCTAATGGCACTCTGGTTGTCACAAAAAATGATAGTGGGAGTACTGAAAGAATCTCAAACTCAGACAAAATCCCCTGCAACCAAACACACTGTGTAGCAGCATTCATTACTCCTATGTACTCTGCCTCCGCTAAAGATAGTATTATGGCATTATGTTTCTTGTTGGACCAGCAAACAGGGCCACCTCCAAGCATGAATACAAATCCTGATGTGGATTTCCTGTCAAGGCTATCCAACCCAATCTGAATCTGTGAAGCCCAAGAGATCTAGGCTCGAATCTGCAGCATAGTGAATCCCGTCACTCTTTGTTCCCTGCACATAATGAAGGATTCTTTTTGCATCCATCCAATGTATCTCATGTGGATGCTCCATGTATCTAGATGCCACACTCACAGCATAAGCAAGATCTGGTCGAGTGTGTGTCAACTAGAGCAAGCTGCCAATCAACTGTATATATAAAGTGTTGTCAAACAATGGTGTATATTCTGCATCTTCTAGTCTAACTCTAGAAAGGAATGGAGTCTTAGAAGGCTTGCAATCAGCCATCTTAAACTTCTTCAACAGATCAAAAGCATACTTTGTCTGACATACCTTGGTTCCTTCTTTTGTTTGAGAAATCTCAAGCCCCAAAAATTGCTTAAGAATTCCCTAGTCACTCATGGAGAATGCTTAGTGCATTGTGGTCTTCAATGATGCTATTTGTTCAGTGCTATCACCTGTGATCAGAAAATCATCAACATACAGAACTATTAACATAATAAAACCATCAGAAAGCTTCATATAGACATTTGGGTCATATTTACACCGAACATAAGATTGTGACAGTAGGAAACTGTCCATCTTTGCATACCAAGCCCTGGGGGCTTGCTTAAGTCCATACAAAGATTTTTTTAACCTGCAAACAAGGTTTGGATTTGATGTGTACCCCTATGGATGCTGCATATATATTTCTTCTTCAAGCTCCCCATGGATGAAATCACTTTTCACATCCATTTGATGTACTTCCCATTGCTTGGAAGCTGCCACTGCTAAAACTAGTCTAATGGAGTCTTTCTAAGCCACCGGTGCAAATGTTTCATTATAATCAAGTCCTTGGACCTGATAATACCCCTTTTCTACCAGCCTTGCTTTTTATTTAATGGCTATACCATCCTCTACACATTTGGGCTTATAAATCCACTTGCATCTCACCAACTTTCTGCCTGCGAGGAGCTTGACTAGCTCCCAAGTTTCATTCCTCTGTAATGACTGAAACTCCTCATCCATCGAAATATTCCATCTTGGATCATGTGAGGATTCCTCATATGTTTGTGGATCATAATCTATCATCATATAGCATTTCTTAGAAAGATAAGGATCATTCACATTGAGAGCAATCTCAAACTGTGATCTAGTCCTTCTTTGGTCCTGAGGATTGCCTGCTAGTTCACCTGCTGCTTGCAGAGATTTTGTAGCCCACTTAGACCTTGTAGGTGAGTTAGAATATTCAATAAAATGATCCTCATCATTAGAAATATCAGAATCAAAAACATCAATAACATCACTTACTTCTTCTTCAGGTAGTGGTGAAGATGGTTCTCCAATTTCAGTGCTCTGAGAGGGCTCTTCCTCAAACTACACACTTCTTTCGATGAATGCTTTATGAGTGGTCATGTTCAGAAACTTATAACCTTTGGAGTCCTATGAATATCCAAAAAATAAACATGGTTGTCTTTGGGGCTGCAATTCCCTCCTCTTCTCAAGTGGAATCCTAGCCCAAGCCTTTGAGCCAAAAATCCTGAAATGAGAGATGTCAGGTTTGTGACCTGTCCAAGCCTCGAAAGGAGTGATACCTTTGAGAGATTTGTGTGGCACTCTATTATGAATGTAAGTGGCACAATTTATTTCCTCATCCCATATCTTGGGAGGCAATTCCTTTGCCTCAAGCATACAAGTGGCCATCTCCTTTAGAGACCTATTTTTCCTCTCAGTAACCCCATTTTGCTGAGGTGTATATGGAACTGTGTGTTGCATCTGTATGCCTAAAGAGGAACAAAATTGATGAAACTCTGATTTCACATATTCACCACCATTATCATATCTTATAAATTTAATATTCCTACCAGACTGGTTCTCAACCGAGGCTTTGGGATAGCTTGAACAACCCCAAAAATTCTGACTTTAACTTGATGAAATAAATCCAACAATAGTTGTTGAAGTCATCTATGAATGTGAGGATGTATTTTGCATGATTCAAGGACTCATGAGGGAATGGACCTGATATATCAGTATGAATAAGGTCTAATGGTGCAGTGGTTCTCTCAGAATTGGATCTCCCATACTTATGCTCAGGGTGTTTACCTAGGATGCAAGATTAACAGACACCTTTGGAAAACTTGATATTGGGCATCCCTATAACCATCTCTTTCTCGTGAAGTTGGGAAAGGTATTTGTAATTTAGGTGGCCAAATATTTCATGCCATATCTTGATGGACTCATTAGCATGGGTTAACAGAACAGAAGGTGAGGGGTTTGGCACAAAATGAGAAAACTTGTAAATTCTAGAACAATGATCAGCAGTACCAAATGCAATAATTTTTCCTGTTGAAATTTCTGCTATCTCAACATCATTGGGGGTAAAGGTTACTCTCTTGAGAAGCCCTGTATGGGTCATCTGATAGACTTAAAATAGGGTTGTAGCAAGTCCAGTGACATATAAAATGTTATTAAATGACCCAAACTCGAGATCTATGCTACCCTTGCCTTTGCTAGAAGTTTCAAAATTGTCTCCCAATACAATATTCGGACCACTGGAAGAGTCAAGTGAAGTGAAAAACTTACTTGTAGACACTATGTATCTTGATGCACCGGAATCAATGATGAATGAAGAAGGTTTTGAAGTGTTGGTCATCAATGCATGAACTCTCTCTTTATCATCGGAATTTTGTCCTCCATCCTTCCTCCTTGCGCTCTCTAAAAGAGGAATGTTGGCTTTCTCCAAGAGTGAATTCAATTGGTCAATGGTTTTCTTCATGCAAGAGCTTTCAGGATGAAATCCCTTGTTGCAATAATTGCACTTTGTCCTCTCATTCTTCTTGTTTGGATTCTTCTTGAAGCTGGATGTCTCTCCATTTGAAATCTGCTTGCCTTTCCTCTCACCGGTGGGATTCTTGAAATTGTTCTTCTTCTTTCCTTTCCAACCCCTTGAATCTCCAACATTCAGACAGTGGTCTTTGGATATATTTTTAATGGCTCCCATCAAGACCAATTTTTGTTGTTCTTGTGTCAAAGACTCCATGAATTTTGAAAGTGTCTGGATCTTCCAATTTTTAATTGCTTTCCGAGTGGAATTGAAGGTCGAGACAAAGATTGAATAGTCGAGGCCAAGCTTGGAGAGAATGGCCACGACTAATTGCTCATCTTTCTTGTCAATACCACATTTCTTCAGTTGCAATACAAGAGATTTAAATTTGGAGAAAAAATCTTGTAATTATCAAAATTTTGTGGGCTCAAAGAGACTAGCTCGTTATCCAATTGGTGGCCTCTCAATTCATCGATTTTCCCGAACAATTCTTGAAGTTTCAGCCATACTTCATTGGGTGAAGTGAGGCCATCAAGATGAAATAGAATCTCTCCGGATGTAGTGAGACATAATAGCCCATAGGCGTCATCCCTTTGATTGTGCCATTTCGATTTCTCTACTGCTGAGGTTGGCTCAGCTTAAGTTGCCATGGTCACCCTATAGAGCCCTTTGCTCCTCAGTAGAATCTCCATCTGTGCCTTCCAATCAAAATAATTGAAGTGAGTTAGGATGATCTTCTGTGTATGATCCATTGCTGCTATGAAATAAACTTATGGGCTAATTTTAGAACACTTCTGGATTCCAAAATGCACCCTGCAGAGAATAGAATTCACCCGGTGAATTAATCAATGCGTCCTTCCAGAGACCGTTGGATCCTGCAAGACAATCAAAGATGAAAAGAATAGCTTGATGGCTCTGATACCATGTGAAAATAAGTTCACATCCAAGAACTATTCAAGAAATTACACTCTCTCATAAGAAAAATCTCACACAACTAGTCAAAGACACAAAACATTATGCACAAGAGTAGATTTATGTATTAACTTCTCATGATAAAAATACATCAGCCAACCATATGAAATTAATAGGCTGCTATTAAATACCATTAAATCAATAATTCGAATGGCTAAATATTCCAAAAGAATCATCTACTCATCAGACTTTCTAAAAATTCCCATCCCCCCTAGGTGTCAAGTTGGCTTTCCAAATCTGCCCAAAAGCTCACGAATCGCCTAAATTGTGATCTGAAGGTGAATTATGGACAAAAAAATGCCAAATATGAGATTTGGGTGGAAAATTCATTAAGGAAATTATTGGGTGTAAAAAACAGTTTCCTAGGTAGACTAGCTTTTCCCTATTGGGGAAAAAGCAGTAAAAAGCAGTAATAATCCAGAAATGCGCCTTTCCTCCTCAAATCTTATCCATAATATTTTAGGATGGCGCACAAGTGGCCTAGGTGGATTGTGGTCCACATCTTGGATGTATTTCACCCTCCCATGTTGCCTTGTGGTCCACACAATGGCAATTTCCTAGTCTTTACATAGAATTAACCAAAATTGATTAATTAATACATCTTATGTAATTAAATGACATGGTAGGAAGACTTAATTATTCCAACAATATTAAGTTTCAGCAAGTTAAAGCTGCACATCAGCACCCAGCTGGTTTATTGCACCATTACCAGTCCCATATTGGAAATGGGAGGTGATTAGCATTGATTTTATAACAAGGTTACCAAAGAATCAGAAGCAAAATGACTCGATAATGGTGGTAGTAGACAAGCTTAAAAAAGCCGCTCATTTTATACCAGTTAAGACTACTCATAAAGCTGCAAATATTGTTGATATTTTCATGAAAGAAATTTTTAGATTGCACGGGATACCCAAAGTAATAATTTCTGACCGTGACTCCAAGTTTACTGGTAATTTTTGGAAATCTTTATTTAAGAGTTTGGATACAAAACTCAATTTCAGCACAGCCTACCATCCACAAATGGATGGGCAGACCAAAAGAGTGAACCAAGTATTAGAAGATATGCTCAAAATGTATGTTAGCGATCAATCCAAGAAGTGGGAAGAATACTTACATCTTGTTGAATTTGCTTATAATAATCACTATCAAACCTCAGCCAAAATGAGCCCTTTTGAAATAATGTATGGTCGTAAACGTAATACTCCTATTTCATGGAGCAACCCAGTTGATAGATTGTTATTAGGACCAGAATTGATAAAATAGATGCAACTAATAGTGAAACAGGTGTAGAGCAATTTAAAAATTGCACAAGACAGGCAGAAAAGCCATGCAGATCATAAGAGGACTCAACAGGAGTTCCAGGTTGGTGAACATGTGTTTATAAAGGTAAAGCCCCAGAAACATTCTTTGAAACTGGGGATCTGTGCCAAGTTGGCACCCAAGTACTGTGGACCAGTGGCATATCAGTTGGACCTACCACCTAACCTTAAAGTGCATAATGTATTTCATATTTCCATTTTAAAAAGATACATACATGATGCTACTCATGTGAATAACTGGAATGACATACAGGTCGAACCCGAAGGATATTTTCTTGTGGAACCGGACTGTATCCTTGACAGGAGCGAATTTCACTTCAGAATCGCACCATTGGATAGGTAAAGGTGCAATGGAAGCACCTTAGTCTAGAGGAAGCAACCTAGGAATTGGAGAGTCATATGCTAGCAGCATACCCAATTCTATTCCAGGAAGACTCAAAAGACCCTTAAGCAACATCGATGACACTGTTGAGCTTAAGAGGGGGTGTTTGTAACAACCCTAGAACTGAAAAAACATTTTTATTTTGAGAAAAACATTGATCTAATTTTATTATAAATTTTTTATGACCAAGGTGGTCAAGGGTGACTATAATTAACTATTTTTATTTTTAATAAATTTAAAAGTGGAGACACTCATCCATAGGGGACTGTTGAAGAGTGTTCACTGACCCACTATGAGGAATGAAACTGCTTAGGAGACAAGGAGACAAGTGGAAACATCTGGAATCACTTACTAGTTGTTGTAGGAGGTAACTACCCTATATTTATGGTCATAACTATCCAAAGGTGGAGGAGATGAGCAAGTGTATCAATAAATGATATAACTAACCAAAGGCCTAGGCAAGCTAAAAAAAGCCATGGAATTGAGCAGGAGGCTCACAATTATTCTTTTCCCTTGGGCTGGCTGGAAAACTATGATAGTTTAAGCACACAAGGAAATTCGATGAGGGGTAGCTAACTAATGATTTCCAGAGTGAGTCTATCCATCAGTTGAGTACAAAGTAAGGAAGGATGGCAGGTGTGAAGGACTATTGAGTCTTTGCAAAGGAAGTTCTCCCACTCCTATTCGATGTCTTCATCTTGGTGGTTCAGTGAACAAGGTCGGGGGTCCCAAGCATTCTGCTGAGTCCTTGAGGAATTAGGTTGGGAGGAACGGTCGCCTGTGGATGTTTTCCTAGCTTTGTTGTTCAAGTTACTTCTATTTCTTACTCTACTTGTTATTATTTTTGATGAAATGGTTTATAATTAAACTGATCTTTGAATTAGGTTGTCTGGTTAAAAATGAAAATAATTACCTGTGTATTTTTCCTTCCACCCGAAGGTGGTGTACTCTAGTACAGGGCAGAATTTAAGAATAGATGTAATAAATTACAGATGCACAGATAAGAATTGGTATTATTTTATTTTCAGAACTTATATCAAACATTCTTTTCAAAATAGTTGATCACTTGAAATCTGTTAAATATCGATGAAATGAAATATACAATTCAGGATTTAAAAACCAGTTATATTTCTCTTTTCCATTTCCCTAACCCATATGTTAGCCATTCAGAGGACCTTTCTGTGTTCTAGGGAAGGTCGGCTTTTCTTGCATTCTTAACCTTTAAAAGACAAACAAATTTCTCTTTTGGTATTTCCAAAATATGGATGCTTTAAACACAACCAAACTCTTTAAAAAAAAAAGAACAAGTATATTTCAGATAACAGCAAACAAGCAGAGCCATCACATACCACTCACGACAGGTAAGCATACACACTATTGCAGTCAATAGTTCAACGTTTAAATGTCATAAATTCCTTGTACATGTGGATACCCTTACCTCCAAACATAAAACCAAGAGCATGCAAAATTGCTTTAACCCCTAGAAATCGAAAGTATTACAACCTAAGCTGGAACGTAGGACTATCAAACAACCTTTCCCCATAAACAAGTTTACAATCACAGTTTTTATAAAAAGGAGTTTCGAACCAGGATAGCTAAACATCGAAATAACCTAGTTTCTATCATTTTAGAGTAATGCTACACATCTCAGGCTCAGGATCGAGTCCCCACATGTTCACATCAAACAAGCTACATTCAATTGACGATTCCTCTACTAAAGAGCGTAACCGTAAGAAATCAGAAGTTCTAACTTCTTAATCCTTCTCTACAAAATCTTACGACAACACTAAGCACCTACATTTTCATCCATATAACCTTTTTTAACATAGTCCATATTATACAGTTTATCATCATTCAAGAAAACTAGAGTGTTCAACTACCTTGCACGAAACCCAAGCAATCAAAACCCTTCCACGGCCAAAATTACACAGTTAAATCAACAAGCAAAGCACTGTAAGTTCTTGGCATTCGCTATTTGCATTTCCCAAACAGGCCGAGGGGACCATCAACACATTTAACCAACCATCGAAACATGGCATTTAAATGTCCATCATAAACAATCCAAGGACAATTCCAAGAATGGGACGAGTGTATTCACAACGAAACTATTCCTTTAAGGACTGAGATTAATCCCTCTTAAAACTTCAATAATTAACCGAGTTCATATGAAGAACCCCAACCAAAATGCATGTTAAAAATTTTACAAAGACGTGAACTCTAGCATAACTACCAAAGGCTGCAACCGGTCTATACATCTAACTCACCCCAGAACGGTCAAAGTAAATACTGTCACCCTTCAAAACCATGTTACCGCGGGTTTTAAACACCAAGATCTCCCATGGAGGACCAGGGGCTTACCAGGGTCGAGTTCCCTTCTTCTTTTCATCAAAAACTCTCCTCCTTCCTTGATACCTGGAGCTTGCTACCACAAGAAAACCAAGAACCGGTCAATAACTATTTTGGTTGCATGCAAACGACAACTTAAAAACCCCGAAGTGTTTATAGGTTACGAATACAATACCTGGCAGGATTTCTCCAAAGCTTTCATGAACTTGCCAAGGTTAAGGCTAAAGGTAGAATCCAAGACCAAGGGCCGAGTCCACCGAGAACCAGAGAGCCGGGGGAGACAAACCTCAACTTTCCAAACAACAAAAATGATGAGAAAACACATCAATAAGGGAGTTAGGGTTCGAAGGAGCCATGTGGCCGAGAACATTAATGTGATTCAAACAGTCTAGACAGTTGCAGTTAAGACCTCGAGATTCTACACACACCCACAACCAATTCGAATCCATATGAATATCACCACATTCAATTCTCCAGTCATCATAAATGACAAGACCCGTGTGTTGAACTAAAAATACTTTTCCCGTCACTTCCCCATCGTAAACATTCTTGGTTTCCCAAACCCCAATTAGGACCCGACTTGTGGACTTAGCATAGTACCTTAACCTGTTCCAAAACCTTTGAGTATTTTAGTGTGTGGACCATAGGACAAGTTTATATTGCAATGTTATTAATAGTTTTTCCATCAACATTCAAATTCTAGGATAGTGAACTCATAAAAAGAATAATAAGTGTTTGACCTTTATGATATTTTCATCATGCACGTAGTATCAAATTCATGTTTCAAGGGCGCTTAGTATAGCTCTTAGAACCTTTAGAATTCAAACAGGGTTAGTACCTTTTAGGATACCTCGACGAATACTTGACAATCATAGCATCTTCTAAGCCTGAGTAGCTAAACTGAAGTTCGATAAGAAATCATACCATAAATGACGAAATCCCTTACTCCGTTGACGGATCTGCTCAAAGTATCAAGTGCAGCATTAGCTTTGCAAGCTAAGTAAGCCTCGAGATCTCTTCTCAAAGAACCCCTATATCAAAAGAAACATAAGTACGACCGTTGACATCAAAATACTTTAACATGCGAAATTGGGGCATTTAAGATATAATTTACTTTTCAGTTTTGCAGCCAAATATATATATATATTCGAAATTTAGTTATTTTTTCAAAGATGTTACAGTTTGTGTTTATTTTAATAAGTAATAAAATTATTGATGTATGTAGTTCAATAATCATATATTATAAATGAAGAGAATACATTTGAACTCTTATTGGCACTAGATCATAATAATTATACTATTCTCAATAAGTGCCAGATGATAAAATACTTCGAGGTTTTGATGCAACCTATGATAGCCACCAAGTGTCATATGGTTTTGACTTTGTACGAATATCCATTGTAGTTTAGGCAGAATTCAAAATGAGAATAGGATTATTCGTTTAAGCATAGATTAAGGGTTTAGTTTTCTGAAATGCATAGACATAGTTTCAAGAGTTGTAATATTTTGAATGTTAAACATATTTGTTAGGGTTATAAAAAACATATAATGAAACAATATTATTAACCCAAACAATATATAAAACATAAAAATTAATCATAAATACTTTGTCTAGCTTTATGAATCAAACCAGAAAATCTTAATGAAACTTCAAAGAGCTCATGTTAAAAGATGAGAAGTCATATAAGCTAATTGGATTTTACTAAAAAGATAAAATTAACAGCCTGTAAATCAATCATCTTAAACAATATATATATAATCCTAATATATATAATGAAAGATTGATTATATATAAATGTAATTTTAACAGCTGCTAAATGATTATTAAAAAAAAGACTTCATCAATTCGTAATAAAATTCTGGTAAATACCCTTCGTTGATGAAATAATTTTTTCAAGATTCTGAATGCGCTCTTTATAAACTTCTATGAGAATTTCATAAAAGATAATTTTTTGCTCAATTCATTCCAATTCGCCAAAGTGCTCATAAAATCATTAATACTAAAATTTGACAAGACTGTCGTAAGACCTAGATAATTGAATTCTTTCAAAGTAAGGTGCACAATCGAATCACCAAAGGTCAAATAAGAGCATACAAGTATTCTTTAACCAGTAGAAGGAAAAAAAATTCAAACCATAGAAGGGTAACTTTTCGACAAAAATAATCAGTAAAAAGATGTGATAAAAAGAAATGATCATAAAGTCGCAAAGTCACCAAAGAAATGTCACCAGAAACACTTACTCGAAGTATTGAAGGGGTAAACACTCAAGCAAATCGTTTTCATGAAAACCAAAACAAGCAACCCAAAGAGTAAAGGATCATGGAATTATCCTTTTAAACCAAGTAAGGAAAACCATAGCTAGATATTTACAAAATTCACATGGGGGCCCTTTGATTTTTCGCAAAATTAAAGGGGAGTTGTTGGGTGCCAACAAATCCCTATTGACTTTCAGGCTCTTTACATCCTTTCTCTTTCCAACTCCAATCCCAACAATATTATTTGTGTGATCAAATTCTCGGCTATAAGAGAAAAAAATGTGATCGCACCTAAAGGTGATATAAATATAAACCTTGCTCTTGCACCTTCCTTAGATCAAATTCATCAAAATGCTTCTTCCAAAAGGCTACATTGCCTCTATCAATAGTACATATGGCTCAAAATTCGACAAAATATTGCGACGGTTGAGATAAAATCAATTTTATCGTAAAAAAATACATTAAAAGTGTCAAAAAAGTTTAATTTTTTTTCATGAACCCCTACGTTCGTCGATCCTTCGACGCCTTCTCAGTTGTGTCGATATTGCGACTCAAATTAGTCGTAATAGAGATAGCATGTCTCACACGTGTGAACCACACATTTATAGGCAACGGTCATTGAATTTTTTTCTTTTCGGTCAACTATAACCATATCGTCTATTCATCAAAATATCGACGATAGTTGATTATAAATATATGTTCATCATGAAAAAATTTTGACAAATTTGTTATATTTGTGACATTGCTTTTGGTGATTGTTGATCTACGATTTTTCTGTCAAGTATTGGTTTAACACATCCAATTTTTTATCTACATAGCTTGGATTTTTCTATTGGGTATTGGTTTAACACATCCAATACTGTTTAGACCTAGCCGAAACGAAAGCAGACGAATTTAGATCCGGTCGAACAGAACCCAGGCGAAATTGGACACATCCGAAACGAAACGAGCCAAGCAGCCAAGAAAAACAGAACCTGCAATAACAATTAAAAATTAATATAAGAAATTAAAAATAAAAACATAAAAACATAAATAAACAAAAAAACTTACCTCTGCAGACAACCTCGCGTCGACAGGTCCATAGCGACAGCACGCCACTATTATGCAAACGTCCCCCAACCGCCGGAGAAAAATCCAACACCAAAGCTCCACCAACAAAAGTCCAACCGCATGCTAAACCTACAGACGTCCAGACGCACACTCCACCAACAAGCGTCTAGACGTCCAAACGGGCTTACGAACCAACGACAGAGGCAGAAAGTGGCAGACGAGCGGATGGGAGAGGCAGAAGGTGGCGGACGAGCAGGTGGGAGAGGCAGAAGGTGGCGGACGAACACTCCACAAACAAACTTCGAAACATCCAACCGAGCAACGACCAACCGACGAGCAAAACGTCACGCACAGGGTGGCGGAGAAGTGACATGCAGAGAGCGGGGAAGCGGGTGGCGGAGTTCAATGACAGCCAGCTAGATGAACGAGTGGGTGGACGGGACAGAGATGCGACGGGTGGAGCGAAGGCAGGGCCAGCAACAGCTCTGGAAGCGGTCCATGAAATCCTGTAGAAAGTGACAAACAATGGCCGCGGCCGAGCTTTTATGCAGAATAATTATTCGGCCGAACAATTATTCGGCCAAATAGATATTCGGTCGAATAATTTTTCGGCCGAATAATTATTCGACCGAATATTTGGACAACGCCGTGCGTTTTCTCCGTCCGGCTAAAACCTCGCACACACATCGAGGCCACCGTTAGGTCTAACGGTGGCCCGTTAATTGTTATTCGGCCGAATAAAGTAGAAGTTATTGGGCTGAATAAATTGATTTATTCGGTCGAATAACTAAATTATTCGGTCAAATAAGTAAATTTATTCGGTCGAATAGCTTCCACTATGGCTCTTCGGCGCCCGATTCTCACCAAAGTGTAACCCACCTTCGCGTTTCCACCCCCATCATTGTTTGATGCATGAAATTTTGTGTTTCTATCTACTTCTTTCACAAGATTGTCAATTCTTGATTTGCAGCTGTGGAGGTCGTTAATTGGATTTTTCCCGTAATTTTGGCCGTTAATATATTGAACAGTTAAATGAATTTTTAAAAAGATTAGAATTTTACTACATGAAAATGTAGGTTGAATTGGTTAGGATTTTACTACATGAAATTGGTTGAAATAATGTAGTTACATTTGTGAAATTGGTTAAATTAATGATGTTACATTTGTGATATTGGTTGAATATATGTTAGAATTTTGATAATTTCATTCAAATATTATCTAGGATCCTACTAAGAGAATAACATGCACAGCATAACAATCATAGACACAAGAGACACAATGTTTCCTCGAGGAAAACCAAGAAGGTGAAAACCCCGCAACTTCCTCAAAGATAGAATAAGCACCAATACAAAGATCACCAATATGAATCCCCAAAAGATAGATGTCTTCAGCAGCTACTCCTCTGCCACTTGTGCGCACTCCTCTCTCTCAACTATGCAAGTTGGATGAGTGAGTGAATGAGCCAATAGAGTGGTGCAACCACTTTATTTATACTTTAACTTAACCTGCCTTTTACCCTAACTATTCCTACTCCCTAAGGGAGTCTAATAACCCTTCCACTTAACTCATACAGGGACTACCCCTCTAAGGTGGTCTACTAACCCATCAAATATAAGTTACGACACTTACAATAAAACTTGCGACACTTGCAAATACAAATGACGACACTTCCGATCGGAGGAATAAGACATCTCCGTCGGGGATACAATAGAGTACAAATGTAATACATACAATATACAAGTGAATATCTTTCGAAGTTACAAATACATCAACACTCCCTCTTAACTAGGAAGGTATTCTCTTGACACAGGTCATCAAAACATATAGGCACAAGTCTTCAATATTGGAGCTGGATCATCGTAACTGGATCACTGGAGCATCATCGTCACTGCTGTTGTACTCGTCATCTCGATCACTGGTGATATCTCTCAATTCTGCTCGTCATAGGAAGTTCTACAGAGCCATCCCTTTTTCATGCTAGATGTAGGCCTAGCCTCCATGTAGGTCTTCATCATCTCTGCGAGTGGCCTATCCGGTGGAATCTCAAGACTGATTATGTGCATCTGCAAAACCTCGAAAGAGCATCCCAGGACTGATTACGAGCTTACTGCTCAACCTATAGGATCTCCCAAGGACCTATTATATGCAGACTTCACAAAACCTCGAAAGAGAATCCCAGGACTGATTATGAGCTTACTACTCAACCTATAGGATCTCCCAGGGACCTATTATATGCGAACTTTCACAAAACCTCGAAAGAGCATCCCAGGACTGATGACGAGCTTACTACTCAACCTATAGGATCTCCCAGGACCTATTATATGGGAAACAAGTAAAACCTCGAAAGAGCATCCCAAGATTGATTATGAGCTTACTGCTCAACCTATAGGATCTCCCGGGGACCTATTACATGTTATCAGGAAAAACCTCGAAAAAGCATCCCAGTACTGATTACGAGCTTACTGCTCAACCTATAGGATCTCCGAGGGACCTATTACATGCCACTGCATAACATGCAACATATCCACAACCACGGAGTGGCATCCTGATACTCATGATCATACTGATCATCCTCGCACGAAGCATCATGCGGATGCTCATGATCATACGGATCATCATCATACATAACATCATACGGATGTTCATAGCATAGCATCATCCGGATGCTCATCACACAGCACTTACATCCACAACCATGGGGAGGAACCTCCTACCACCATTCTTGGAAGGGCTCCTACATCTGTGTCCCGTCACTTCCTCCTGGAAGTATCTTCAGTCTGAATAACACCAAGCCTCCCTCTGAAGTATTTGAACTTCACCCTATCTAGTGGCTTGGTCAACACATCTGTTATCTACTCATCCTTCGCAACATACAAGAGCTTCACTATTCCTCTCTGCACCATATCCCTGATATAGTGATACTTGATCTCGATATGCTTCGACCTGTCATGGAACACCGGGTTCTCAGACAACTTCACACAACTCTGGTTGTCACAGAAGATACAAGTAGCATCCAAGTGGAGATCAAACAAATCAGATAGTAGCTTCCTTAGCCATATTGCCTCACAACTAGCCAAGAAAGCTGCGACATACTCTGCTTCAGTTGTACTCAGTGCTACGCAGAATTTCTTCCTGCTAAACCAAGAGATCACCCCAGATCCCATACTGAAGCAGCACCCCGAGGTGTTCTTCCTATCTGTAGCACTGCCTGCCCAATCTGAATCAACATAAACCTCCAAGTTAATATTTTTATTCGCATCATACTTGAGCCCATAATCAATCGTACCCTTTAGGTACCTCAGAATATGATTTACAACAATCAAGTGAACATGTCTAGGATCCGTCAGGAACTGGCTCAAAGTGTTCACAACAAAGCAAATATATGGTCTCATGTTCGTCAGGTACATCAAGGACCCAATCATCTCACGATACATCATGGCATCAACCCACTCTGATGAAGCATCACTCAATAGCTTCAGGTTCGATGCCATAGGTGTGTCCATGGCCTTGCAGTCCATTATCCCAAACCGCTTCAGGATCTCTACTGCATACTTCCCTTGTTCAAGGAAGATTCCATCTGCACTCTTCCACACCTCCATACCTAGAAAGTAATGCATCATACCCAATTCCTTCATCTCGAACTCGGCAGTAAGCTTCCTCTTCGTATCAGCAATCAATCCATTCTCACCTGTCACAAACAGGTCCTATACATACAATAGGAATATCACTGGATTTCCTTCCTCAACCTTGTAGTAAAGGTTGGAATCCTCTTTACTCTTGGTAAATCCCAAACTAGTTATGAAGTTGTCAATCCTGTCGTACATGTCCTGGGTGCTTGTTTCAAACCATACAAGGCGTTTTTCAATTTGCACACATGTGACTCCCTATCATGTGTCTCAAATCCGAGTGGCTGCTCCACATATACTTCCTCTTTGACTACACCATTCAAGAAAGTTGTCTTGACATCCATCTGGTATATCTTCCACTTCATTACTGCAGCCAGAGCAAGTATTGTTCTAATGGAAGTGTATCTGGCTACAGGTGCAAAATTTTCTTCATAATCTATCCCTTCTTTCTAAGAGAAGCCACGAACCACAAACCTCGCCTTGAATTTATCTATGCTACCATCTGCAACATGCTTGATCTTGTAGATCCACTTAGAAGCAACAACATACTTCCCTTCTAGTCTTGGGAGCACATCCCAAACATCATTCTTCGTGATTGACTGGTATTCCTCAACCATGGCCTCCTTCCATTCTTTCTTTTCTACCACTTCTTCATAACTGGAAGGTTCTTTGTTCATTATGTCGCATAGTAAGGCTACAAAGCTGGTGTGTGACCTTGTCCTTTTTCTTTCTCTGTGTTCCTCTTCTGGAACACCATACCTCTCTGCATCTTGGATGATCTCTCTTGCCCATGTTGGTTTCCTCTTGTGATATTTCTTCTCACGGGGTGTATCTACACGTTCTTGTCGATCTTCTATTTCACGATCCTCTTCTGGAATTGCTTCGTTCATGGTAGTGTCTTGTATTCTGGGTACTCTTAGTTCTTCATTGTCTTTGACAGGTGATTTCCTATATTTGATGTATGTTGAGTCTTCATCAAAAGTCACATCCCTGTTGATGTCAATCTTCTTTAACCCTAGAAAGTAGATTCTGTATGCTTTCGAATTTTCATTGTAACCCATGAATATACCCTTATTTCCTGAAGGATCTAGCTTTGTCCTCTTTTCTCTTGGAACATATGTATATACTGTACAGCCAAATATCCTAAGATGGCTAACTTCTGGTTTCTCACCGGAGAAAGCTTCTTCTGGTGTCTTGTTGTCACATATCCTATGTGGTGTTATGTTTTGTACATATATAGTTGTCCTTGTTGCTTCTGCCCATAGATGCATAGGCAGATCTTGGTCATGAAGCATTGCCCATGCTTCTTCCATGATAGTTCTATTCTTCCTTTCTGCAACTCCATTTTGTTGTGGATTGTAAGGAGTGGTCAACTCCCTCCTAATCCCTAAATCACTGCATATATTCTTAAAGTCTACTGAAGTGAATTCTCCACCATTGTCAAATCTAAAAGTCTTGATCTTCTTTTCAGTGTGGTTTTCTATCAAGGCTTTGAATTCCTTGAATTTGTTGAATAATTCATCTTTGTTCTTTAAGAAATAAATCCAAGTCTTCCTAGAGAAATCATCAATGAAAGAAACATAATATACATACCCACTCAGAGAACTGGATGACAATGGACCGCATACATCGGAGTGGATAATTTCCAATATTCCTTTTGCCTTGCTTTCACTGCTTGGAAATGCCTTCTTTGTGTTCTTTCCTTTTGCACATCCTTTGCAAACACCTTCATGCTTTGACTAGATTTTAGGAAGACCTTCTACCACTTTGCTTGCAATTGGTAGTGCTCTATAGTGCACATGTGCAAGTCTTCTGTGCCAAAGTTCACTTGGATCCATGGATTCATGTACCATGGATTGTTCAGGTTGTCCCTTCAATTTGTACAATCCTCCCTCTTGCTCTCCAATTACTACTGCATCATCTATAGTCTTACCTTTTGGCCACTGAGTACTTGGCCATCCACAAATGCAACTCTCGTCCCATTTGCATCCAAAGATGATATGGAGAGAAGATTCTTCTTGAGTCCAGTACATATAGAACTTCCTTCATCTTCAAAGACTTCCCAGATTCTAACTTGTAGGAAGCTTCACCAGTTCCTTTTATAGGGTATTGATAGTCATCCCCAAGTTTCACCTTATGAGGTGACTCATGTTCAAATAGGTCTGTGAAATATTCTTTAAATCCCATCATGTGTTTGGAAGCCCCACTATAAATAAGCCAATCCTTACACCCATGTGTAATAGTACCTGTGAGAGCAGAGATTAGAACATATTCTTCATCACTTGAAAAGTATTCACTTTCTTCCTTAGTCTTCTTCCTGGTAGGTTCATCATCCTCAGTAGAATGAGCATGATATCTCTTCTTCTTCTTCTTCTTCTTCTTCTTCTTCTTCTTGAAGCCTTTTTCGTTCCTGGTACAATCTGAGGCATAGTGTCCCTTTTCATCACATGTGAAGCATATAATGTGAGGGTGATCTTTCTTAATGTACTTCTCCGTTTGATGATGGTGACAAGATCTTTTGTAATGAGATTTATCCCTCTTGAACTTACTTCTCTTGGTGTGTGTTGTGAGGGCGTGGTCTTCACTTCCCATCTTTTCTTCTCAGACCACAAGTCTAGCTTCTTCTTGTGAGCATTCCTCCCATAGTCTACTGAAAGAAATCAATTTCTTTCTTGCACAAATTCCTTGGATGAAGAAGTCCCATGACCTAGGTAGGCCATTCAAAGTGGTCATCACAATTTCTCCATTCTCCACAACTTCATCCACAGCTTCAAGTTGTTCTTTGATTTGAGAAACCTTAGTAAAGTAGGATTGGATGGTCTCTCCATTCTGGATCTTCACACTCTTCAATTGGTTCCGCAATGTCATCTTCTGATTTAGATTATTTCCCTAAAATAGCTTGGTCAAGGAATCAAACATCTCCTTGGGTGTCTTTAGGGAAGACACGTGTGGTATGAGATGGTCTTTGATGGAATATGCAATGATTCTTTTGGCCTTGACCAATTTCTTCTTATGTAAGTCCTTAGTCTCATCTCCCTCTGGAACTAGAACCTCTTCACTTATGTAGGTGTCCAATTCATTCTTTTCTAGGATTAACCCAATCCTATACTTCCATGCTCGGAAGTTATCATCCCCTTCAAGCTTATCCTCAAGCTTGGTGTGGTGAGACATCTTAATGAGAAACTCAAATGGAAATAAAAGATTTAGGTATTATCACTTGACTTGTAGAATCTGGATTTGGAGCTGGCTAGGGTTTGTCAAAGAAACCCTAAAAATCCAAAATTGGAATTTCAAACTTCTATCTGGACAGGGAGATGCAATTGACTGAGGTGAGCAAGCTGGTGTGCTCAGATTTTGAAAACTCCAAAAATTGACCCCTCAAAATTGACCTGCAAATTTTGGATCTGCAACTTCTGTCAAAATCTGGTTTTCTAGTCAGAAACCCAAACTAGGGTTTGATAGATCCTAGGGTTCTTCCCAACCAAAAAGTTCGATCTTGGTCTCTAAACTTTGATTTTGTTGAGGAGATCAATCCTATGGTGAGAGAAGTCCAAAATTCCACTTATGTCAAAAGCCCTAATTTCCCGCAGCAGTGATAGGCCAAAAAATGAAAGTGCTTAGAATCAAATTATGTTTCGACATAAAGATGCACATTCCTTAAGAGAGTCATCCTAGACTCCTGCCTTTGATGATCTGTGGAGAGAAAACCAAAAATTAAGAAGCCCTAGCTTCCGCAGCTGCACAGTGTCTTCTTCTAAGTCCCGCTCTGATACCATGTTAGAATTTTGATAATTTCATTCAAATATTATCTAGAATCCTACTAACAGAATAACATGCATAACATAACAATCATAGACACAAGAGACACAATGTTTCCTCGGGGAAAACCAAGAAGGTGAAAAACCCCGCAACTTCCTCAAAGATAGAATAAGCACCAATACAAAGATCACCAAGATGAATCCCCAAAAGATAGATGTCTTTAGCAGCTACTCCTCCTCCACTTGTGTGCACTCCTCTCTCTCAACTATGTGAGTTGGATGAGTGAGTGAATGAGCCAATAGAGTGGTGCAACCACTCTATTTATATTTTAACTTAACCTGCCTTTTACCCTAACCGGGTCGACTCCCTAAGGGAGTCTAATAACCCTTACACTTAACTCATACAAGTCCGACCCCTCTAAGGTGGTCTAATAACCCATCAAATATAAGTTACGACACTTACAATAAAACTTGTGACACTTGCAAATACAAATGACGACACTTATGATCGGAGGAATAAGACATCTCCGTCGGGTATACAATAAAGTACAAATGTAATACATACAATATGCAAGTGAATATCTTCTGAAGTTACAAATACATCAACAATATATATGTGTGGGGGGGGGGGAGGTGGGTGTGTGTGTGTGTGTTCAATGTACTTATATATTGATTCAGTTGAATTGGTTCTTATAGGCAATTATAATGTCATATAAATATACTACAGAAGAAAATGCCAAGAGGCTTCCTCAGTTTAGGGTGGCATTGGAGGCGAAGGGTGATGGAAAATGTTATTTCCCTTGCAATGATTGTAGGGGCTTGCAAACAAAAATAATTTTAAGAACAATAGCTGAAAAACATTGTAGGGAGAAGGGGCACGCTGAAGGGGGGTATGAATATCATCCCTTGGTAAGACATTAATCGTTATATAATGTAGTCATCTTTGAAATAGTGATCATGTATTTGTAAAATGTTTTACCGTTTTAATATTTTTTTTATATACACTAATTTTATTATGTTGTTTGTAATTATAAAGACAATGCCCCCTAAATGTCAACCACCAGAGAGTTATTTACCAGGTAGTAGTAGAAATACCACTTTACAAGGTGAGAGACATGGAGATCATAATATTGATGATCAAGTTCTTAATGATGTTATGGATGAAGATAAAGTTATTGATACAAATGAGGAAGATGGGATAAATAGATTGATCCAAGACACATTTTCTCCAATGGATGCGTACAACCTCAATGATATTCATGATGTTCCTTTACTCGGGAAGTCACCACAACCTCTTTATGATGGCTCAACGACAAATATTCTATATGCTATATTGTTGTTGATGAACCTGAAGGTTTTGAATGATTTATCAAACACTTGTCTCACACAGATCCTAAGGTATATTGTAATGTGTTAATTTATGTCCAATATAAAAGTTGTCTATTTTCCTCTATTTTTAGTGTTTAATTCGTAAAATAGGGATGCAATATTAAGGACTAATATTCTTTACATTAACTTGTTTTTTTCAATGCCACAATTTGTTAGGTGGATTTCTATTACCATGATCAAATATTTTACCACACACATATCGAGAAATATCTGTGATTATGAAAAAAAATGGAATGGAGTATCAAGCTATTCATGCATGTCATAATGATCATATTATATATTATGGGAAATATGCATCAAAAAACGAATTCGCGGAATGTCAAATAAGTAAATATCGAACTGATCAAGTAACAAAAAAAGTGCCTCACAAAGTTCTTCATTATATTCCCATAATTCTACGTTTCCAACGATTGTTAAAGTTCCAAAGTATAGCACAGTTTATGGATTACCATGCAAAGGACATAAGTGAATATTGTTCTTTGAATTCCTGCAGATGGTTCTGCATTGAAGAACATTGAATAAAAATGGTCAATTTTTAAAGAAGAACCTTGTAAGGTTAGACTTTCATTGCCAGCTGACGGTGTCAAACCATTTGGAGAGCTTCATTCTACTTACTTAGTGTGGCCTATTTTTGTTATAAACAATAACTTTCCTTCTTGGATATCGGTAAAGAGAGACCACACAATGTTGGAAATGATTGTTCCAGGTATTTATTTAGTTTGGAATATTTTTTGAAATTAAATATATAGTATTTATTTGTTTCTTTGCATGAGAATATATTTTATATATAAGGACACATAAGTAAATATAATTGTATGTTGAATCAATCAGGTAAGTACCAAGTGAAAGATATGAATGTATATATTGAGCCTCTTATCGATGATCTACTGAAGTTATGGGTTGGCATCACTATGTATGACATCTCTAGACCAATAGGGAAAAAACCATTTCAATTCCATGGAATACTTGCATGGAAAATTCATGATGCTCATGGTTTAACACATTTTTGTGGTATGTACTAACTTTTTGTTGCACTTTAATAGTATATAATTTATTGAAAATAGCATGCATTTTTTAAATTATTAATCCTTTGCTACATGAATACATATGTGTTGTCGTTATTCAATCAAAGGGTAAACTTGCATGCATATTTTGTGGTCTTAGAATAAAATCTCATCGATCAAGAAGTTTATGGAAGGAGGTGTTTGATGAGTGTAGGAACTTCGTCCCTAGGAATCATAGGTATCAAAATACCAAGAAAACAAAATTCAATGGTAAAGAAGAGAATGGAAGAAAGCCTCGAAGAATGAATCCTCACCTATGGAAGTTGGAATATAATAGAAATTGTCAAGGTATGAAAATTGTCTATGAATCATATGTAATCTTATGATTTCTTTCAGTGAATTTTGTTTACTGTATCTATCATTAATTATTGTACTTAATGTGATTTTGTTTATGTATCATGAATGTCGTTAAGGCATCAATGGGATTCCACGAGGAATGAAAAGTTACCCCATACAATTTAGTATATTTCCCTACTACGAGCACTTACAAATAGCTCATTTATTTGATACAATGCATATCGGGAAGAATGTAATAGAAACGTTATGGTGAATCTTAGATGGAAGGATTGACAAAGAAAGAATTGGAAAATTTTCTAGTGACATTGAGGAAGCCAATCACGCAATGCAAAACATGATTCATTATAATGGTGATGGAGACCAAAATATTAGTCTTCCATGGTTATTGACTGAGCAAAAAAAAATGTTTTAAAAGAGGTCATTCGGAAAATTAGGTTTTTAACAGGGTTTTCTTTGAAAATAAAAAATATCTTAATGAAAAAAGGTGAATTTGGTAGGGTTAAAACTCATGACTAGCATACATTAATTAAGGTCATTATTTAGGTATATCTCCATATTGGTATACATATTTTTAGTATTTTTTTTCTCTTTTTTGGAAATAATAATGATTCACTTTTTCTTGCAGTATGTTCTACCTATATCTCTCCCAGACAGCTTTGACAACGACATAAAACAAGTTATATATGGTCTTGTAAAATACATGAGGTTAGTTCAATTATATTTTTGAGAGCTTGAATCAAGAAAAGGTTTGCAATATGTGAGATGAGGGCAAAAATTTCCTTTATTCATCCCCAAAAATAGAAATCATTTTTCATTTTATTCCTTAATTTAGCTAAAAAATAAAACATGTAGTGGCTTACCTCAATATGCTATTGATATTGTTGATATGGGAATGATACGAAACTCTCCATGACTTTGAAAAGCACCTTTCCAACACTTCAATGTATCTCCAATAGTCTAACATGTCTCCCACTCCAAGTGCATATGTCTAATACTAATAAGAACATGCTTGAGATGATTTTTTCAAATTCCAAGTCATACAATGTGACAGACAAGTTGGAGTTTCTATTTGTAGTTTCTACGGTGACAAAGATGTGATGACCAAACATGAAATTATAGAGGTGAAATGAAGAGTGGGAAATTTCCCCATTTTATATATAAATAGGATTCTTAGTTGAAAATATTTTTTCATTTGGTAATTTTTTTTGGACGAAAAGGCTTAAATTTGAGCAAATAATCTTTAGAATCAGTGTTTCTCCTAGTATATCAACTAGAAAAGAGGCATTAAAATATAAATCATGGCTTAAAAATAGGTTCTTATTATGTAAAAATTTTAGCCAACAGAAATTAAGCTATATTTAATGAACAACCATGAAGATTTTATGTGCTTTATTTAACTGTGAAATTGGAAAATTCTTGGTTCCCCACTACTTTGGTGGAAAATAGGTGTTTGGATATTCCGCATTAAGGTCGAAAGGTCCTTTTAGGTTATTTGCAATGTAATTACACAATCTAGTCCTTGTACCTTCCCATGGCCACCAGTTTTTTGAAAAGTACTAAACATAAATTCATAGTTGATTTCAAAACACATAATGATTTGAAAAAATAATGATATAATAAAGTTGAGGAGACTAGTAAAGGGGTTAGTTGATATTTTCCACATAAATGGTTCATGAAATAAACTCAAAATTGAGTAAAATTGATGCACTCATAACTCCTTTAGTATGTTGAATTTGGTTTCATTTATTGTTGCATCCAGCCACTAGCTTAGAACCTCAACGCTTGACCCTTAGATAAGGCAGAAAGGTGCGTTGTTGTGTAAAAAACACACTATAAAGAAAACGCCCAATTACCAATATCAAAATCCTAACTAGAATAAAAAATGTCAACTCTACACCATCCTATAGAAGGAGGAGAAAACACATCAAATAAAATCAAGCGTCAGAAGTCCTTGAAGGAGTTGATAATATGAATATGGGATTAATATGATATTCACAATTAGGTGAAAAGAATAAAATTTGAGCTCCAAAAGGATTTGGAGTAACTTGGTATTGGTTCTAAGGAGGAGAAAAAATAACAAATTATTTCCTTCTTAACCCTTAACTCTAAACTATTAACCTTGAAACCAAAATTCAAAACCCTTGTACCTCAATCTTGTAATGCTTAACCCTTAATCTTCATCCATTACTCATTAAACCTTAACCCTCAACGTATAACCCTTAGTGCTTAATGTCCAACATTTAACCCATAAACCTTAACCAATAACCCTAACCCTTATTCGTTAATCTATAATTCTAAACCAGAGCCTTATTCATTAACTCATCACTCTAAACCCTTACAATTTGTACTCTTGTCAGTCATTGTTAAAACCTTAACTTGAACCCTAAAGCTTAACATTAGACCTTATTGAATTTAACCATTTAAAGAAAAATTTACATTATATATAGAAGCCTCTAAAATTACATAATGAAAGAAATTGAATATTGAAGCTCATATATATTTTAGTTTTTATAATTTCTCCACAATAACATCTAAATCTAGAATTAAGCATCCAAATACTTATAAAAATAATTTTTTAAATGCATTTGTTTTCGACATTTAAGTAATGAAACTGGATTTTACTGATCAATATGCTTTTGGACGATAAGCAATATTTGGTTAAATTTCAAATCTACTCTCAATTTAACATTTCTCAATAACCATCAAAACAGTATTAAATCAAATATAATAATGAAATAAAGATTAACATTTCACAGTAACCATCAAAACAATGTTAAGTCAAATGTAGTAATGAAATAAACATGATGTATCATGGTAATTGTTAAAGAATACGATTTAGTTAAAGCATAAGAGTTTCATGGATATTCCTTTAAGACATCAAAATAATATTGATTTGAACTTTGTTTTAAAGTCAAATATAGTAATACAATGAACAACCTTACTCTTGTCACTATTGTGATTCTTTCTCTTATTTTCATCAAGATAGAAGCATGTACGTCGAATCAAGAATCATTCCCCTCTATAATTTTTCATCTATGATTAAATATTATCACATGTGAGGTCTACCTTAATATAGTTCTAGCAAATGTATATATATTGAGCAGATCATGTGCTCTATATATTGTAAGCTTCCTCATGCAACTTCCACATCAATTTGGAACCGAATTTGTGGGTAATTTCTTACCCTAACCCATTATTCACATGGTGTTTGGAGGTAATCAAATTTTTCTCGTAGACATATCTTATTCCAAGTAATTCCCTAGTTGAGTGTTTTAGCTACGTTGTGGACAGTCTTTCTATATTTTAGTTATGCTAATTGGCACTCTCCAAGGCTCTTAAGCCCAAGAAGATTCAACAAGATCGTGAGGCACTTGCTTCCATTGTTTAATGATGGTCAAGGTCCCACGAGCAACCCATGGTGCAAAAAACCTTCTAATGGCATCCATATCCAACTTGAATTCGAAATACCCCCTAGAGAGCTCGCATTCCATGTTGTTTTCATGGCGCTTAATTTGGAGAACCTTTTTGTGGGGTTCAAGGGCCTTGATTTCCTTCCTTGACATTGGTTAAACCTCGAAATCCAATTTTTATGCTCGAGACCTATTTGTGTAACACATATCCCTCTAGTAGGCCAAAGATTCCCTACACGGGTCTTGTGTTGTGGTTTTCCAACACATTTTTTGGTGCTTGATATTAAGAAACTATTTTTACATCCTAAAACTATTGTTTCCCTCTTGCAACCATGTTGAAGGGATGAGGCTATTTTTCCCTACCATCACAATGGTTACGACCCTCATACCCATTCGTAGTGCGCACATCATAATGGCATGCATATTTAACTCCTACGCCAAAGACCTCTAGAATTTGTAATAAAAATATACTAGGATCTATTTGCTTTAAGATTTTTTTTATTTTTGCACCGAGAGAAGCGAGGTGCTCTACAACCCAGTATAGGGAGATGTTGTAACGTAACGTTACCAAAAATAAAATAAAAAAATAATTAAAAATACATGTCAACTCATAAAAAAACCAAGTGGTGTCAAAAAATAAAAAATTATAAAAAGTAATTAAAAAATCTACCTCAACCTAAAAATAAGAAAATTAAAACTTAAAATGGAATCTATCAAACAAGAGAGTGGTCAAATTTCTTGAGTTTAAGATTTAAAAAAAATTACACTTCAAAAAATTGGATCCCACTTGGTGCTTGATAGATCTGGGTTTAAGATGGATCTATGTTGGTTTATGGGTAGACCATGTTAAAATGAAGTGATGTTCAGAGTAAATAATGTTAAAAGGAAGTGGTGTTCATGCTCAACTTTCTTTGCAACACAATGTCTAGAAATTGTTCCAGGCTCTTTGCACAAGGCTATTGTGCTCTCCCCTTCATCGTTCTGTAAAAAAAACTAATTCTAATATTAAAATATAATGTAATGATAACAAAATATATATATATATATATATATATATATATAACCAAATATTAAAACATATATAAAATAATTAAAAAACAAAATATAAAATTTATATTATATTTAAAAATATATTACATATTAAAAAATATAAAATAATAATAAAACAAATAATATAGAAAACAAATTCTAAACAACCTCCTAATTCCCAAATCAAACCCCGCGCTCCCTGTTCGCAACCCGTCTCATTCATAACCCGTCCAAACCCCGCGCTCCATCTTATTCGCAACCCGTCCAAGGTGGTCGAAGTTGTCGACATACAACCTAAGGTTGGTAAGTTAGTAATTTTATTTCCTAAATGCCTACCTCGTTACAATCGCTTGCCTGATATGTATAAGATACATTGGCCACAACTTGACTGTATAGAGTTAGCGCTTATGAAAATTTGTACTTTTTTAAAGCTCTTAGATGAAAGCAATATGCAATAGTGTACTCAATTTTTGAATTAAGGTTAGGAATGGATTTTGTTTAATGCACAAATACTTCCCATCCTACATCCCAAATTGACAATGAGAGCTATAAATTGATCAAAGAATTGACTTTCAATAGAATTTTTGGTCAAGTAGCTACATGGATTCTAGTGAAATCATAGGTTGAGTCAACACAATCCTAAACATGTTAAATCATCAAATGCGGTGCCAAAATTGTTCATGTACATGTGATGATCCAGAACATCAAAAAGTGGTCAAATGACATCAAATTATCCTAAAAATGGACAATTAGATTCTTTTGGGAATGATATATGGCATGCCAACATATAATCATCATATTGGAACTAAGATGTACCTCAATCAAGTGTTGTAAAAATTGTGTCATTTACCTTATTAATAATTAGAAACAAAAATGCTATTGTGACTCCAATTTGGAAATGCACCAAAAATCTACTTCTAATTGTAATCATGCAACTACGATCTAGTTTTCAAGAAGAGAGAAAATTAGTTTGCAAGATACAATTTGGATTTTGACTAAATTAAATTGCACATCTAGAAATTCAACTTTGTGAGAAAATTTCCCCTCACTATTCCTTGAAATTTCTATTACGCCGATCAGAGAATGGTGTCAAAACATTGTCTTTAGTGGTATTGATGCAAGTGAAATATGGTTCCTAAGCAAGAGAAAAAAATATTACAAGATAATAGTCAATTGATCTCCTTATTTAGTAGGGTTTTGAGACTACAACCTAAAGTGGTCATAACTTCCTCGATATTGATTAGAATAGCTATTGCAAACAAAATGAAAAAATGGTGTCATAATTCTACTTTTGGTGGCATTATTGTGACTACAATTTGGTCTTTAAGCAAAGAGAAAAATATACCACAAGATAATCTACAAACACTCACACACATCAAAGTTCTTCATATTTTTCTAAATTTATGTTATGATACCTAGATCCAAATTGCATAATAATAATAATGATAATAGAAAAAACACACCAGTATATGGCAACATATTTCTATTATCCACCCTATTTGACCACCCTATTTGATAGATTGGGGACTCTCCTAAAAACTATTGGACCCTTAGGTCTTCATTACATACTTGGGAAAACCATAACATACCAACCCCCTTTGAAAAGTTTCAATCTCAATTCTTACAATTAAGATGTTCAATACTAAGTACAACTATAATCCAAGGTCTTGTATATGAGTGCTAGCCCCAACCTCCAACTAGAAAAATGTGAAAGTTTCTTCTAGTGTAGTGGGTCGAGTAAAAAATTTGAATTGGCTAGGTTGAATGATTGGAGTTCAAATTTATAAAATAATTCATATTGCATCAAACATGTCAACTAACATAGGTTGTGTGCTAGAAACATGAGTAGAACTTGTGGCAGCCACTAGTGAGGATTTTTATTCCTTCGTATGAATTAGAACAACCACTAAATCCTTTATAACAACCTTTTGGAACTGGAAGTGATGCTTTCTCATAACATTCCTCTATTGAACTTAACTTCAAATTTGTTGTCTCGTGATCATCAAAAAGGAGAAAATGCTATTCTTATAGTTTGTACAATTAGTGAACCATAAGTAGTTTTTCATTATGAATTACTTCAAGGCTTCAGTAACCATGGTTCTCCTTCACAATTATTCAAGTTATATTAAAGACTTCTATTTATTCTCTTCATATTCCATAATGTATTCGAGAAATATTTCTTTTTGGGTTTCTTCCACATAGGTTTCCCATAAACCTAGATATTCCTCAATGAAGGGAGCTAAAATATCCATGTTAAATGAAGAATGTCCTCTAATTATATGCTCTAATTATATGAAGGATGTCTTTGTAGAAATCATAGAGGACATGAAGTGGTATACCATTCAAATACCTTGTCCGAAGCCGATCTTAACTACAACACTTACAAGAAGGATTTTTATGCACTAGTCCAAAAACTTAAGCAATGGAACCTATGCTCTCTTAATCCAATAAACATTTCATGACCTTCAAGTAAACCATTGTCATCTCTTCCAAAATACTTAGCTCGCTAATTTCTTTTCTCATTTTATTGACTATAGGTACCACCAAATAGGTACTTCTCAGATATATCTTCCTCGAGTGAGGAAGATAGACTAGGAGAGTTTGAAAGTGAGATGTCTAGTACTAGATCTAACAGGTCTAGATCAACTAGAGGTTAAAAGGTAAGGAGAAGATTGCGTAGACGCATGGAATTTTTTCTTGTTGAAGGAGGGTCATGTGATTATGATGATGAGAGCATAGGTGACATTGAGTTTTCCTTGAGGTATATACATCTAGTGCAACGATGGGTACCCAAGGAGCTACCTCAAGTGGACACAAATTCTTCATCAATGGGAGGATTTTATGCATTGCTCCATCGTCCTTACATGGATTGGGGCTATTTTCCATGGATGGCGTAAAGGTCAAATATGGAATTGTAAATGAATTGATGGAGTATGCCGGACCATGCTACAAATAAAATGAATGGATATTGTTGGTCCGCTAAATGTGAAGTATGAGGAGATACGGAGTTGCTGCAAATTATATACAACTAATGGACAACAATTAGAACGAATGAGTGACTATGTATATTGATGGATGGCCAAAATCCTCCAAAAATATTTCAGGGTTTATAAATAGTACATGACCAGGGACAACAAATAAGCAACACAATTGCATATTTGAGGGGCGTGAAGGAAATAGTGTATTCGTATGTGCAACAAAATCAATAGTTATAGGTGAAGAGTTGTTGATCGATTACAATTTGAATTGAATGGATGCAGGGATGTTATTACGGGGGTAATTATCTTATATACCATTTAACTAAACCTTTGATCAATGATTCTTATTATTTATCTTTTGCATTAATTTTAATTTTATCTCATAGTTTTTATAATATATGTAAACATTTGAATATGTATTGCTTATTGTATTATGGAAGGGTGGTCATGGCCAAAATCCACTTGCAAACAACTATGATCAGGTAAACATCAATGTAATAGTAACAATTTGTTTTAACTCAACAACATATATTTTATGTGCCTCAATTAACTCAGAACATACAAAGTATTCATGTCATACTAATCTAGGACATTTAACCTTTTCTATGCTTATGAGCTCAATATTTGAAGATGATATCATGCTTATTATACTGTGGTAGGGTGATTGTGGCCGGAAACCACCTACGGGCAGCTCTGATAAGGTAAAATTCAATGTAATAGTTGTTAACAGTTGTAAATTTTTTTATTATGTAATAGTTGTTAACATTTGACCTTTTATATGCTTATGAGCTCAATTTTGAAGATGATATCATGCTTATTATATTGTGGCAGGGTGATCCTGGCAGCCGATTGGAATGTATTTCCCTACAATTTGGAATGATGTTATGAATTGCATGGAAATACATTCCAATCAGATGCCACCAAAGAAGACCTGGAGATCGATTTCAAGTACGATTTTCAAGGTGTGGTGGAATATCAAAAAAGCTTGGGGCAGACCCCACTTTCCCCATCGATGCAAACACAGATAAATAACATCAATAAGGAAATCATTGCAATATACTTGTAAAATCTATTCATGATTGATTATATATCACTAATAAATAAATTTGTTTCTTTGGTTTAAGCATGATAGCAACAAAAACAGTGAGGGTAGCGGTACTGAACAGGTACTAATCATAGTGGGAAGCTGCCTCATGATGGTGGCCAGCAGACTAGCCATTCAGGTATGTATGCATGCTATAAAATAGAAGAATTTACTATGATTATAAATATTTAATTGCTGACGTGCACTTATAAATTTCATTTTTCAATGGAAGAGCGTGTTTCTGATGATGCTCAACTAGAAGAGGAACAAATGGCATAGCCAATGAACATTCTAGTTGTCTCGGTTATTCTAACAGGTTAAAAACATTGTAATGATATTGGAAATAATGAAATACTATATCAATAATAACTAAACATATATATATAACCGATTTTTTATTGCGGTCGATGCCCCTTTGTAGCGGTGACCTCCACAAAATTATCATCTACGCACTGGACGTACGATATGTGAGAGCATGCAAACCAAATCAACACGAGGAGAGGACATGGAAAATACATTGTTAGATTGAAACGATGATGCCTCAATCATGAGTGTTTTTGTCAACAAAAGATCAAAACAGCTAAATAAGTGCTTGTATAAATTTAAGACTGTTACGAACATAAAAGTAAATATACACTAATAATTAATTAATAATAATAATAATAATAATTACAATTATTTATAAGAGGACATGACTCCTCTCAATAGGTTCCCAACAATATATAAAGAGGCTCTCAATGTAAAATGTAATCATCATCTATTTTTTATTCAATATCATTTATTATATATTATTACTCGAAGATGGATTTTCTTAGTCAATAATCCAAAGTCAAATTGTAACATTGGTATCAGAGTCGGTTTCGGCTCCTGCTACTCCCACAATCACCACTACACTCCCTCACATCCCACCCCAGTCCCCTTCAATACCCTTTCTCTTGCACTACTCCCATTACCATATCCACTCTGCAACCCCCGCACTCCACTTTGCAACCCCCTCCATTCCTCACGCCACCCTCATGCTCTCCATTTCCTCACACTCATTAATCCCATCCCCCACTCCAACGCCGCCCTGCTACCACCTAGCCACGCCACACTTTTCGCCATCTCCCCAATTCGCTCCTCTCCATTCCCTCATGTGTTAGCACTTCCCCATATTCCAACATCTCCCAGCTATTCCATTCTCCCCACCCTCCATTCCATCTCACTCCGTCTCCCTCCATATTCCCTCCCGCATGCACCTGCTTTGCGCTCCTCCACTCTACACCCACGTTGATCCACCTCTATCCATTCCTCGTGTTGTCCCTCCACACCTGCTCCAGCGCCTCCCTCGTACTCCATGCATCCATCCCTTTCGCGCTCCTCACCTGCCCCATCTCCCTACGCCCCTCCCCCTTCATCCCTCCACATTCTCCCTTCTCCAAATGCAAACCCTAGTTTCAATAATATAATATATCACTTACCATTGTAATATATTATATACCATTTAACCTTGTTATATTATTAATAATATAGCATTATTAATAATTATAATATTATTAATAATTAATAATATAATTATTAATAATATTAAAAGTTATTGTTCTAGGCTAGGAAAGTAAAAATTCCCCCTTTACAAGATCCATGGTGTCATCATTTAGTGAAGAATTGATGAAGTTGTTTGAGCAAATCCACAAGGACATAAATGAAATAAAACAATTTATTGACGAAACATTTAAAGGAAATGAAGATGTATGTGAAAGTCACGTAAAAGAAGTTGTCAAGGATGAGAGTAATGATATCGATCAAGATAGTAAGCAAAACAATGATACAAATTATCATAGTGACGAAGAAAATAGCAATAAAATATTTGATAAAGATGAAAATGATATTGATCAAGATTGTGATGAGAGTCAAGCCAATAATGTTGTTAAGTACCTGAGGGAAGACATATGCATAACAATTAAGGAAGAGAAAATAAAGGAACCTATGATAGAGACTAAAGAAAAAGACAATATTGATGATCGATGCATGAACAAGAATTTCAAAATAACAAATGCATTAAGGGAAGATGTCATCACAAGGATGCTATGAAAAACATCAATGAGAACAGCTATAAGATTAATCGGACACAAGATGAGATTGGTGTTTTTGTGAGCATTATAAGTACAAAGGTTCATTCCAAGGGAACTGGCATAGAATATGTTGAGAATGACATCACAAAAATAGTTAGTGTTGTCAAGTCTGTTCAGTTGACGACAAAAATAGTTAAAATCTACAACCACATAAACAAAAAAACCATAAGTGAAACTTCACCAAGTACATACTTAATACGAATTCCAAAACAAAAGAAACAAGATGAAGCAATGGGTGTAATCAAAATTCCATGTCTCAAGTCATCTGTTCAACATAGATCCAGAATAAAAGACGACATCAACAAACTCAGCTTTGAGGACAAATATTCCCTTAAGGGGAGGGAAATGTTATGAACATAAAAGTAAATATAAACTAATAATTAACTAATAATAATAATAATTACAATTACAATTATTTCTAAGAGGACATGACTCCTCTCAATAGGTTCCCAACAATATATAAAGAGGCTCTCAATGTAAAATGTAATCATCGTCTATTTTTTATTCAATATCATTTATTATATATTATTACTCGAAGATGGTCCTCTTCGTCAATAATCCAAAGTCGAATTGTAACAAAGACTCGGATTTTTTATTACCATATTTATTAATATAAAGTTTTTTTTTGAACAATTCTTGTTATGCGCCACTTTCCTTCTTATGCATGAATGTTAATTATATATATGTTTTGTATTGACAAAAAAACATTTATTTTGCACAGAGTACATTCAATTATTTTCATGCGCAATGGATTTTAGAGAAATTAAATACATGGTCTAATAAACGATCTTAAGCTTCACCTCATTGTTTATCTAGATATCTCAATGTTAGTGGATATATGGTTACACAATCACACATCTTTCATCACATTGTACAATGTCACACTAGATAGATTGGGCATGGGGAATTGAGAGCAATGTGAGGGGGGGAGGGGCCATATGAGCTTCCACCTTCATGTGGTTGGCCATGTTTAGTAAAGAATAAATTATTCTCGAAACAAAGAGGATCTCATTAAGGTATTCCACTTTAGTCTTATATAGTCTTGTACATGTTTAAATACTTGTTTATTTGCTTAATTATTATTTAGTCATATAAGATTTTAATCTTTAATGATTTCTACGGGTCTCGGCGATGGAAATGCAAGTCGTGGTGGATGCATATTAAATCATCACCAAAAGAGGGTATGGTAGTTTATTTATTTAGTTATTTATTCAATAGTTTATTTATTTATTTATTCATAGAAGACATACCTTTGTCCCTCTCCATTGATTCACTATAATCCCTTGAATATCACTACCCTCATGCTACTCTTCCTCGATGATCGAGGAATATAAAATGTATATATACTTATACTACAAGATGCTTACTCATATCATAATGAAACAAGCATGCTTGTGTCCTTCCACAATCAAACACTATTACAATGTAGTGTGGTTAACTTACAACTCTAAAGGAATATACCTTTAGTTGAGATGCAAAAGGTGCATGCTCTCTATTCCACCAAAATTGCTCAAGACTTGCACCTAGTTTGATCCACTTCAAACAATATGCTTGCTGCACATGAGAGACAATCACTACCACTTAACCATTGAACCAAGACATCATACAAAATTGTACATAATTATTGACCTTATTATTATTTTTACCTACTTCATTGCATGCTTATTGACCTTAGTAGTTCAATCAAATGATAAAATTTGCAGGGTTTCTTAAAAAAATTATGTCACAAGTTTCATTTCATAGCACTTCAAGGTCAAAAATTAAAATCAATAACATCTTTAAGGGTTCTATATTTTATATGAAGTCGAAGTTGAAGGATACATTTGAAATAACCGACCTAGGTCTTTTCCATTTCATTTTAGTCATCCAAGTGTTATATATCAATGATGAAATCTTCATTTATCAACCCAAATATGCAATTGAATTGTTAAAACGATTTATTATGGCTAATTATAAACCCTATCAAACACCATTTTTGTCAGGTGTTAAAATGAATGAGTGTCATTCTCCAAAAGTTGATGTTACTTTATACAAGCAACTTGTTGGGAGTTTGATTGATTTAATTCATAATCAGTATATAGTTTGTTCACTGTTAGTATGATTTCTAACTTCATGCAAGACCATAGGGAAAGAAATTTGAAAGCAATCAAGAGGATTGTTCATTATGTGAAGGTGTAAATTTCCTTAAAATCCACTCTAGGGCTAGAGTATGCTGGATTGGTTAAACCCAAATTTAATTATTGTTAACCACACATGGATTTCTTCACTATACAACGGAAAATAAATATTGAAAGAAATGTATAGCAGCAATCACATCAATAGAGACAACATAATTTTTTGGGTATAAACCCCCAGACAAAACCCAAGATGGGAAAACTGGTGTAGCAGTATGAGATTTTATTTTATTAAAAAAATATGGAGCAATACAATTCAGAATTTGATTATGCCCAGTTGGAGAAAATCGTACCACACAAAATCACTAAGAAAAACCTGTAGGTGGGCACGGATCCCCACACAACAATATTGTTGTTGTTGTACGGCTGTACGGCCTACTGTACAGCCTGTTGTACGTAATCCAAACGGACTGTACGGACGGGATGTTGTACGGCCTTCTTGTTGTACGATCACCTCTACCAATCCGTCAGTCTCTCTCCTCTTCGAATCTGCACTGCCTTCTCTAAATGGTTTCTCCTCCGTCTTCTTTACCAAAACTCTCTCTCTCACACTTCTCTTCCTCTGTATATGTCGGAATGCAATTGTGTGTCCTCTCCACCAAATGATCTTTCTTTTATAACTCAATGCTAAGAGAAAACCCTAATCTCACTATAGATCTATGGATGAGATCCTCCGGAGATTGGATGGCCAAGATTAGATCTGGCCATCACTTTAATTTTTCACTTACACTTTATAAAAAGTGTTTCATAAAGTCAATCAATAATTAGATCACTAATAATACATTTTATTGGCTTCTCTAATTTAAGTCTTCTGCATGCAAGGACACATGCATGCAGGAAGACCTTCCTTGTTGTCACTTTCTAACACTCCCTCTCAACGAGGAAGGGATTCAGTAACAACCCCAGCTTGTCTATGAACTTTACAAACTTGAGTTTGCAAAGTGCCTTGGTGAACATGTCTGCCACCTGCTCATCTTTCTGAATATACTCCAACCGATTGGTTCCTCTCTGAACACAATCTCTGAGGAAGTGATACCGGATGTCAATGTGTTTACTCCTATCATAAAACACTGGATTCTCAGAAAGGTTGATACCACTCTGATTATCACAGTGAACTATAGTAGTCTCTATCTCACTCTTGAACAATCCTGAGAGAAACTTCCGCATCCACATCCCTTCACATGCATCCATGTTGGATGCCATGTATTCAGCCTCTGCTAAACTCAATGCAACTGACTTATGCTTCCTGTTGAACTAAGAGACAACCCCTGATCCAATGTTGAAGCACCAACCTGAAGTGCTCTTCCGATCCTCTACACATCCTGCCCAGTCAGCATCTATGAATCCTACCAACTGTATACTCCCACTGTGCTCATAAACCAAACCATACTCCACTGTACCTTTGATGTAGCAAAGTATGTGCTTCGCAGCTGTCCAATGTACTCTTCGAGGGTTCACCATGAACTGACTCAAAGTGTTGACTGCAAAGCTAATGTCTGGTCGAGTTTTGACTAGATACATAAGCGACCCGATAAGCTGTCTATACAGTGTAGGATCAAACTCCTATGATCCCGATACATCTATCTTCCTCCAATTGGTAACTAGAGGTATGGCCATAGATATACAATCCTCCATCCTAAATCCCTTAAAGATCTCTATTGCATACTTCCCCTATCCAATGAAGAAGCACCCATCTCTCTCCCAAACCTCCAGACCTAGGAAGTAATGCATCAACCCAAGGTATTTCATCTCAAACTCTACTCCAAGATTGGACTTGCAGTCCCTGATCAGCCTCTCATCTCATGTAAGAAAGATATCATCCACATATAGAACCAGTATGAGAGGCACCTCACCTGACAAGAAGTACAGGTTATGGTCTGCCTCACTCCGCTGCAAACCCATCTCTCGTAGATAGTTTTCAATCCTTGAGTACCATGCTCGAGGTGCATGCTTGATCCCATAAATATCTTTATGCAACCTGCATACATGTGAATCCCTACTCTCCACCTCAAGCCCCTCTGGATGCTCAATATAAACCTCTTCCTCAATAACTCCATTGAGGAAGGTTGTCTTCACGTCCATCTGATGAACGCACCAACCCATCTCTGCTACCAATGATAGGATAGTCTGAATAGAAGAATACCTAGAAATAGGGGCGAAGGTCTCCTCATAGTCAATACCTTTCTTCTGTAAATACCCCTTCGCCATGAAGCGTTCCTTGTACTTCTCCACACTTCCGGCTGCTACATGCTTTACCTTGTAGATCCATCTGATCCCACCACCTTTTTATCTTGTGGCCTCCAAGCAACCTCCCATACTTGATTCTTCATGATTAAGTCATACTCCTCAACCATGGCCTCTTGCCACACATCATGTTCTGCAGCCTCCTCAAAACTAGAAAGTTCAGAGTCAATCAACTAGGGCATCAGTGCCATATAACTCAATCTATCTAGTGGTACGCTCCGTCTAAAGGATCTCTGTGGAAGACTCACCTGTCTAGAATCCTAAACAGTGGGCCTATACCACTTAGGTTGTGGCCTAGTGTCTTCCTGCTGTGGCTATTTGATATCCTCCTCCTCCTATTGCTCATCCTCCCCATCAAATATAGGAGGATCTTGTCCACCTGACTCCCTCTGATTTCCAGAACCTGTGTCCTGTGTCTAAACCTTTACCTGTGACTCCTCCAACTTGACTCCTCCCAAGTCCTCAGCTGGTTTCTTATGTGCCGGTAAGTCCATAGATATTCTCAAGGATCTGTCCTCATCAAACTGGACATCCCAGATCACAATGATCCTCTTGCGAGTTGGGACATATACTCTATAAGCCTTGGAAGTCTCACTATACCCAACTAGAATCCCCTTCTCGCCAGAAGGATCCAGCTTCTTCCTAGTGTCAGCATGAATGTGACAATAGCAGATACTCCCAAATATGCGCAAATGACTCACATCCGGTCTAACACCTGTGAATAACTCCTCAAGTGTCTTCCTCCCCAATTCTATGTGGGGACACCTGTTCTGGACATATACTGCAGTCTGAAATGCCTCGGTCCATAGGAATAGTGGTAATCCCTAATCAAATAACATGGCCTTAGATGCACTCACCAGTGTCCTATTCTTCCTCTCTGCCACTCAATTCTACTGCGGGGTGTGAGGAACAGTGTGTTCCTTCTTGATCCCCTCTTATGCATAGTACTCCATGAACTCTCTACTGGTGTACTCACCACCATTGTCTGTCCTAAATATCCATATCTTTCTCCATGTTTGGTTCTCCACGAGAGTTTTGAACTCTCGGAACCAATCAAATACCTCTGACTTGGCCTTCACAAAATAGATCCAGGTCTTCCTAGAGTAATCATCAATGAATGTAATGCAGTAACTGTGACCACTGAAATAATGGACGCTCATCAATCTGCATACATCCAAATGCACCAAGTCTAAGGCCACCTCAGACTTGTGCTCACTATGTGGGAAACGTATCCTGATTTTATTCCCCAACGCAAAACCCTTGCAATGGTTGTGCTTCTCCTCCTGTACTGAAGGAACTCCGATAAACGCCTGTCTCATATGCCTCAGTGCACCATGATGTAAGTGTTCTATCCTCCTATGCCATAACTCACCATCACTACTGCTGCTGACCAGAGCCTTTGCAGGCTCAAATTGGAGTCAATAAAACTTACCACTCCAAACCCCAATCATTTTGTCCAATCTTTGATCTGACCCATGTGGCCTGATATATAATTTCCTATCCCGAAAAGTCACTAGAAAACCCTTATCTTCTAGTGTGGAAACTGATATGAGATTCTTCTTCATCCCTGGGACATATAACACATCAGCAAAGATGATGGGATTTCCAGACTCCCTCTAAAAGAAACAATACGAACACCCTACGCCTGATATCGCGCATCATCTCCTAACTCAATGTGGATATTTACTCCACCCTCCTGCAAGCTCTTGAAGAACGATCTGTGTCCTATCATGTGACAAGATGCACCGCTATTCACATACCAGATAATGTTGTTGACAGAACTTTCCATGCAAGCTATCAAGCAAAATTCCTCATCAAAACTCTTACTGAAATCATCCACCTTTGCAGATCCCGCCATCTATGTGTTGTTGTCTTTATTCTTCGTCTCTGGGAATTGGGAAGAAAAGTGTCCATGCTTGTGACAAATGAAGCACTTGAATTTTTCCATGTCCAAGTTCTTATTGCCACCCTTCTTCTTCTTTGCCTTCCCCTTGCCTTTGCTCTCTAGGGCTAGAGCCTCTTCATCCACGATCTATGTAGTAACATTGGATGAAGGTGAACCTTGACCCATTCGGGTCTCTTCCTATGCGAAATCATCCCACATTCTCTTCCATTCAGGGAGCTTCTCCCTAGCCACCACTCCTTTAACAAAGACGTCCCATGGCTTAGAAAATCCATTGAGAGCTATACAAACTAGCTCCTCATCCTCAGTCTTAGAGCCCACTGCACCAAACTCATCCCTAATTTGTATTAGCCTTGTAAGATAAGGCACCAATCCTTCACCCTTGGCCATCATGGTATTGTGCAATCTCTCCTGCAGCACCATCTTTCGGTTTTCATTCTTGCGCTGGCAGAGACTCTCCAAATCCTTCCACATCTCTAATGCGATTTTCTTCCCAAACAAATGAGGGACTATATGGTCCTTCACCCCATCTAAGAGGATCAACATAGCTCTAGAATCTATCTTCTTCCACTTATCCAAATCTGTCGGATCTGTGGGAGCTACCTTCTAATCATCAATGTGCTCATCAACATCACTGACATCTAGGATCCTGGTGATCCTTTCTTTCCAAGTAGGAAAGTTTTGTGCCCCCAGAGTCTATCATCAACTCTCAATTGTACGGCCATAGTGACTAGTACTTGTAAACCCTTGGATAGATATGCAATGATCTATCCAACCAACCTGTTGACTTCTCTCAGTCTGCTCAGAAGAGCTCTGATACCATGTGAATTTCCTTAAAATCCACTCTAGGGCTAAAGTATGTTGGATTTATCAAACCCAAGTTTAATTATTGTTAACCACACATGAATTTCTTCACTATACAACGGAAAATAAATACTAAAATAAATATATAGCAGCAATCACATCAATAGAGACAACACAATCTTTTTGGGTATAAACCCCCAGACAAAACCCAAGATGGGAAAACTGGTGCAACAGTATGAGATTTTATTTTATTAAGAAAATATGGAGCAATACAATTCATAATTCGATTATTCCCAATTGGAAAAAATCGTACCACACAAAATCATTGAGAAAAACCTGTAGGTGGGCATGAATCCCCACGCAGCATTACTGTTGCTTCTGTACGGCCTACTGTACAGATCCATATGACCTTCTGTATGGAATCCGTACGGTTCATACGGACGTTATGTTGTACGGTTGTACGGCCTTCATGTTGTACGGTCACCTCTGCCAATCCATTAGTCTCTCTCCTCTGCGAATCTGCACTACCTTCTCTTAATGGCTGCTCCTTCGTCTTCTTCGCCAAAACTCTCCCTCACACACTTCTCTTCCTCCGTCTCTGTCAGAATGCAATTGTGTGTCCTCTCCACCAATTGATCTTTCTTTTATAACTCAATGCTGAGAGAAAACCCTAATCTCACTATAGATCTATGGATGAGATCCTCCGGTGAGATTGGATAGCCAAGATTAGATCTGGCCATCAATTTAATTTTTCACTTACACTTTATAAAAAGCATTTCATAAAGTCAATCAATAATTAGATCACTTTAATTTATTTTCCAAAGTAAACTTAGGAAAAATAATTTAAATACATTTTATTGGCTTCTCCAATTTAAGTCTTCTGCATGCAGGAAGACCTTCCTTGTTGTCACTTTCTAACAGAAGGGAACATCTCGATTGGGAATTGAGATTATGCCAACCAATATTTACAATTGATCAAGCATATTGAATCAAATTCAGTCGGTGATATTGATGACTACAAACTGACTTATGGTTATGCATTTAGCCTTGGGTTAGGATCAATTGTGTGGTAAGGTAAGAAGCAACGAGTTATTTCACTATCAACCATAGAGGTAGAATAAAAGGTTGGAATGAATGCAACAACATAAAATCATAAGGAGTGGGGTGGTTTAGGTTTTGGGGTTTTGTTTTTAAGTTTGATCTCTTTTGCAACCTTAGTCAGTTGAGTTAGTTTTGCTGCATCAAAATTGACATGTCAATAATGACAACATTTTTTAGTATAGTTTTCAATGTTTCCATTGTTTTCTCTAGTTAAGCAAAGGGCTTGTAGTTCGGGTAGGAACTCTCACTTCTTATACTTTGAAAATGATCACATGTCTAGTTGTTCGAACGTTAGTCCAGTCATGATGAAGGTTGGGGATTGTCATGTTCAAGAATTGTTGTTGTTTTCAAGTTCACAGTTGTAAGCTAGCACCGATTTTAAACCTTTAGTAAGTCTAATTGTGGCCTAATTAGAGTCTAATATGTTCGACTAGGTAGAAATATTTATGGGCATCACTGTAGGTTGAGAGTTGTGTTGGTATAAGTTATTGTGGGATGATTAGACATCTCTAGTTATCTACTATTTGGATTGGTGTGCCATAATTCCATCACCAAGTAAAGGAGTATGTCATGTGCCAATTTCTCTATGCATGTGCCCTCAAGAGCTTTCAAATGTTTCAGTTTGTTATGGAATTGTAAGCCACCCTTCATTGAGACAAATCCATCGTAGTGTGGATCATTTGACAAGAACCCTTTATTCAGAAACATTTATCCCATCTACACCATCCTCTCTCTCTCTCTCTCTCTCTCTCTCTCTCTCTCTCTCTCTCTACACACACACATGTGACATTATATATATTATATATCTAAACTAGAAATTATATATTATTTATAGTAATATACCCTAAGTATATTACAATTAAAATATGGTAGTAATTTGTATTCATTGCACCTTGGTACAACTAGGTATTGGGCATGTTAGTGCAATTTCTTGCAAATTTTCTTCTAGAGAAGTTGAGTGGGCGAAGTCCAATATTGAAGAATATATTTTCCAGGTGCTTTAGATTCCCTAACAATTTTATAGATGTGCAAACCATAAACAACATTCAACTCTTTAAGTTGTACATGTGCTTGTGATGTAATTTTTGTTGTTTAGGAATCTAATCTTTTAAAATCCATGGTTGTGTTAGAAGCTACATTAATTCTCATTTAAGAAGGCTTTGAAAAGCTCAATCCAATATTAACACCAATATGATGGTACATGCTCTTAAGATACATATCTTCAATTGTAAGGAGCTGTGATTTTCTCATAGCAACAAATGATCAAAGAAGCACATATAGTTTCTAACTTGTTGATAAATCCAATATACTAATCTCTTTACAATCTTCATTGTTTACCTCCATCCATTTCTTCTCTAGTGCTAGAAGACCTTGCAACATTGCGAGTTTGATCCATCTCATATTCTTATGGCCAAATCCTTGTCTTCTTCAAACAATACCTAAGAGTGGACATTTCATGTCTCTTTCAATCATGTCACGACTAATTTTAAGGTTGTTTTTTATTTTGATAGGAAGAATTGTAAATATGCCATTTTCCCATGAAATGCCTTAAATTGTCTAAGAGGTAATGACGATCCAAAATATCCTGCGAAATACTAATAAAGGAGTTCCCAAAGCCTCCTTATGGGTTGATCTACCAAAGTAGAGTCAAATCCATTGTATTCACATTATTCATGGGTTTGTGAGCTCCATGTAAAAAAGAAAAGAAAAGAAGAACAAAGTGGATAAAAAAAGCTTTCATTTGATTTAGATTTAATGAAGAAGATAACAATGTCTAAAAGGAAACAAGAAGTTGAAGAGTACAAACATTATCACAATGAGGAGGAAAAGCAAAGTACACATTGAAAATGAAAAAGTTGTGTAGATTGTACCAAATGTGCCAAATGACCATAAATGACAAAATGAAAGTTGTGTACTTTCATATAGAAGGGGAAAAATGCATGTGATGAGAACATTGAGAAGGTTGATTAAAATTATGTGGAAATTAGAGGCCAAAGGAGAGGTTGGAGGATTTTGAGGACAATGATGAGGAAATGGTGATTATGGAACGTTGATACATTGTTATACTTGTGAGATGGTCACAAGTTATTCGAGTGCCTGCAAAGAGGACTATGTAGAGATTAACCAAAGAATTTAATGCGGAAAGGAATGATTGACGTGTTAGAGATGCAACAAGTGCCAAAAGAAGATAGGTGATTGAGAACATCTTTAGAATTAAACGATAATTGGGTCACAACTATTGTAAAGTCATTATTGATTATGGTAGCATATAAAATATGCATGTAGTGGAGATTATAGAAAAAATGAGATCATCTTAGTATGGCATTGCTTAGTATTTATTTGGAATTATCTAGATTGATAGACATAATGTAGAGCTCTGAAGGGCTCTTTTTTTTTTATTCTTCAAATATCAACGATATATCGACGATTTTTAATCGTTAATGTTACAAATTTCCGTTGCTAGTTCAGGGTTGTTGTCACAACATTTTGGTTTTGCATCATTGTATCGACGCATATTCGTCTCTAAGTGTTACAGTTATTTGTTGCTAGTACAACATTATCGTCACAGCGCTATAAGTTTTCGCTGGTCCATTGAGGTCATTTCGTTGAAAGATCGACGTTCGTCCGCTGCAAACTCAACGTTAGTTTGTTGCAACACCGACATTATACCCTCTAGACAATTCTTGTGGGTCGAATGTACCCGTCTCTCTATCGACACTTTTACGTCGGAGCCTTCAAGTTGTTTCGTTGCAACATCGACACTTTTGCGGCGGTCGCTTAAGGACGATTCGATGCAACATCAATGATCGAGCATTGCAACATCGACACCCATTTGAAATAATAAGAAACAAAAAGATCCCTAAACAGGCTGTTAATTTATCCAGAGATCACTACTCCCTTTGGATGCACTGAGATCTCAAGCGGTTTGAGTCTCTATAAATCAGAAATACAATAATGATTTAAGATACAAACACTATAGATATCTTAACACTTCCACAATGAAAAACACAGCAATGACACAACTCAGGATTTACCTTGGAAACCCCAAATGGGGAAAACCAGCTTTTTGTGAGGCTTTCTTCTTTCCCGAGCCCAAAGCAAAGTAAGAATGAATTTAGTACATACAGTTCTTCAGAAACAAATGACCAAACCTGGCGAGTTAGAATAACCCGAGATCTGCAACTGCTACTCTTGAGTAATGCGCCCCCTGCTGTCAATTTGGATCTGAACTATCTAAAGATCTGACACTTTCCGTCTCAGGATGTACTATCTCCCCATGTACTCCACTGCCCTGATATGCTTTGTCTGGAATAGTATCCTGCTCTTCTCAAAGTCTGATGCGCCCCTGCAGTTCTGCATGCAGAAGTGCACTCTCTCTCCAACTGTCGAAAACTCCTATCGAACCAGATCTCAATAGATCTGAGCTCTGATCATCACAATCCTTCCTCAAACACTAAGTAAGAGATACTCTAAAATTATCAGCAACTCAATCGATCAACCGGATGCAAAACGAGCTCCTCTCCTCGGAAAGTGTGCCCCCCTCCACAGCTGTAATTTGCCCTCTCTCTGAACAGTATGTAACCTCACTATTGAGCTCTCTCATCCCATAGTATCTGGTATCCAAGTGCCTTTGATCAAGTGAGTTTTGATCCAGCTCAAATCCCCTCACTCTCCCTCTTGCAGAAGCTCCTCTCTCTCTCTCAGAAAGTCGCCCTCTTCATGCACTATGCGCCCTCCTAACCCTTACTGATCTCTCTCTTATAATCCAACTGAGTAACCTCATCCGAGGACCTCCTTCCTCCTTATATCATCTCACTGATCAATTAGGTTTAACAAAAACCTAATATCTATGCATGCAAAACGTCACTTTTGCATGCATCTTTTAATTAAAAAGTGTACATGCAAATCTCATGCATGCATGAGACAAAACATCCTGGAAGGTCCGCATGCATCCACTGTTGGATTCATGCCACTAAGTAGAGTGCATCTCACCCTCTACTCCATACCGATTCCTACACTGTTGATGTACCTCCATGCAAGGCATCTGAATCATGGAGGACATCCCAAGATACCACTATCTCTAACACTCCCTCTTATCGAGGGAAGTCCAACCACTAATGCATGGATCCAACAAGTCCCCTGATGTTGACACTGGCCCAATTGTCCTTCCTATCAATGCTTCCCTATGACCTGTAGTACCCTGATCAAACTCCATCAATGTGGCTCCAGAAGAATCCCCCTGATCAACCACTAACTCCGTCACTGAACTCGGATTCAGACTCCCTCTGAATCTCTGTTGTAACCAATCACCCAATCTACCATCAAGCAGGTTTATTTCCCTGTAGGTGATCTTCCTCTATCTCTGACCAGACTCAACTCTCTCCTGAGCTAGGTCCATCTCAGTCATTTCATACCAACTCAGTCTCCAACTGGTACCTGTATGAGCATCATTCTCATCCATCTGATCTGAGTCCAAAGCCTCACTCCCCTGTGTCTCATCAACAACATGAGCATCCCGCTCATCCATCGGATAACAAGAATCACTCTGATCCTCATCATCATGGTGAGCATCTTGCTCACCCATCTGCTGCAAGGACTCACTCCTCTGAGCACCATCCATGTTGTGAGTATCTTGCTCTCTATCCCCCTCTGGCTCTGAAGAAGATGTACTCAACCATCCTGATGTGCCAGATGTGGGTTGTCCCCGAACCAAGTACTCACTGTCGATCATGTGACCCATCAATATTGGATCAAATCCCTCTGGATAAGTGAATATCAAATCCCTCTGGAACACCATTGAGTAACCGACAGCACCCAATGCTACCACTGAAAGTATCTTCCCTCTTAGTTCTGGAATGAACAATACTCCTAATACCTCCAAGAGTTCTCCAAGGTCAAGTATAAAACGAACTCTACCCACTCCCGTGACCAAATACTCAGTCCTCATGCACATGCACATGTATATCTCATGCACATGCAGCATGCATGTCTCATTCACATGCATCATGCAAGACCTCATTCACATGCATATCTCATGCACATCTATGCAGTAACACTCCCTCTTAGCGAGGAAGGTACTTCTGAAGAAGCATCCACCAGGATCAAACACATCCTTTGCTATTGCAGTTGCTCCCTCTAAACTAGAAGACATCCCAGCTATATCTGATGCAATCTGATATGAAGATCTGTGTTCCTCCTCGATCAATGTCATCTTGAGAGAAGCCCCATGCTCTCCCTCTGTCACTAATACTGAAACTGCATCCAAGGTCACTCCCTCTGAACATAGAAGCCTATGTCCATCCCAGAACACAATACTATATCCCTCATCCTCCAAAGCTGATACTGAGGGTAAATCTGCCTGCTCTAGTACATGCATCCCTCCATCCATCCTTAGTAGACCTTCTGACTCTGGTTGGAACATCATCGAACCAACTCTCCTCACTGCTAGCCTCTCATAACAGTCTGAGTCTGTTTCTGAAACACTGAGGAACACTTCTCGTATTCCCATCATATAGCTAGATGCATAATTGTACAAAGTCCTGAAGCCATGACTATGTAAATTTGATAACATTGCTGATACAAATTCTTTGAAACAAAACCAACCTATAGGTTTGTGCCTTGGTGAACAAGCTAACCCTCTCTTTCTCAGATATAGGGTTCGCTCTCCCAAATATGATCTATGTTCTCACATATATGGTCTCTTCCCTCACAAATCTGATAGATCTAGTATCTATCCTAATAGATCTGATGTCTGCACTCATAGATCTAATAGATCTAATATCTATCCTCACATATCTGATGTTTGCACTCACAGATATGAACTATGCTCTTCAAATATGATAGATCTATCTCATATCTATCCACCAAAATCACAGATCCGATAGATCTGACCTCTACAACCACATATCTGAGCTCCGCTCTTCATATCTGGTACATTTGGTCTCTATCTTCACTGATCTACTAGATCTATCTCATATCTAGTCTCCAAATTCTCATATTTATTAGATCTAACCTCTACTGTCACAGATCTGAACCCTACACTTCAGATTTGGTAGATCTGGTCTCCCTCTCTATAGATCTGAAAATCAACCTGGGTCACCACACACATCTGGTATATTGTTCACGGATCCGAGTGTGATTGCTTCTCCCTGACCCTTACCAAGGCGCTGATACCATGTTAATTTATCTGGAGATCACTACTCCCTCTAGATTCCCTGAGATCTCAAGTGGTTTGAGTCTCTATAAATCATAAATACAATAATGATTTAAGATACAAACACTATAGATCTCTTAACACTTCCACAATGAAAAACACAGAAATCACACAACTCAGGATTTACCCTGGAAACCCCAAACGGGGAAACCAACTTTATGTGAGGATTTCTTCTTTCTCGAGCCCAGAGCAAACTGAGAATGAATTTAGTACATACAGTTCTTCAGAAACAAGTGACCAAACCTGACAGGTTAGAATTACCCAAGATTTGCAGCAGCTGCAAATGCTGCTCTTGAGTAATGTGCCCCCTTGCTATCAGTTTGGATCTAAACTATCTGAATATCTAACACTTCCCGTCTGGATGTACTATCTCCCCCTGTAATCCACTGCCCTGATCTTCTCTGTCTAGAATAGTAGCCTGCTCTGCTCAAAGTCTGATGCACCCCTGCAATTCTGCATGCAGAAGTGCACCCTCTCTCCAACTGTCGAAAACTCGTACTGAATCAGATCTCAACAGATCTGAGCTATAATCGTCACAGTCCTTCCTCAAACACTGAGGAAGAGATACTCTGAAAGTCTCAGCAGCTCAATCGATCAACTGGATGCACAATGAGCTCCTCTCCTCGGAAAGTGTGCCCCCCTCCACAGCTACAACTTGCCCTCTCTCTGAACAGTATGTAACCTCACTGTTGAGCTCTCTTAGCCCACAGTATCTGGTAGCCAAGTGCCTCTGATCAAGTGAGGTCTGATCCAACTCAGATCCCCTCGCTCTCCCTCCTGCAGAAGCTCCTCTCTCTCTCAGAAAGTCGCCCTCTTCATGCATTATGTGCCCTCCTGACTTTGACTGATCTCTCTCTGATAATCCAACTGAGTAACCTCATATGGGGACCTCCTGCCTCCTTATATCATCTCTTTGATCAATTAGGTTTACCAAAAACCTAATATCTGTGCATGCAAAAAGTCACTTTTGCATGCATCTTTTAATTAACAACTGTACATGCAAATCTCCTGCATGCATGAGGAAAAACACCTCGGAAGGTCTGCATGCATCCACTGCTGGATTCATGCCACTGATTAGAGTGCATCTCACCCTCTACTCCATATCGATGCCTTCACTACTGATGTACCTCCATGCAAGGCATCTGAATCATGGAGGACATACCGAGATATCACTAAGTTTCTGTCGATCGATTGAGGTCATTTCATTGAAAGATCGACGTTCGTCCGCTGAAATTCGACGTTAGTTCGTTACAACACCGACATTATTCCCTCTTGACAGTTCTTGTGGGTCGAATGTACCCGTCTCTCTATCGACACTTTTATGCCGGAGCCTTCAGGCCGTTTCGTTGCAACATCGGCACTTTTGCGTCGGTCGCTTAAGGACGATTCGATGCAACATTGACGATCGAGTATTGCAACATCGACGCCCATTTGAAATAATAAGAAACAAAAAGAGCCCTAAACAGGCCACATGGCATGTCTTTATTAGTTGGTATTTCGATGATTTTTCGTTGATGTTGAAATAACGACGAAAAATTATATATGCTTTCGTCGCAATTGCAACACAAGACCGTCAAAAAGGCAATGTATGGGCGTCAAAAAATCAGCACGGGTTCTAGTGTATCAAGCATATCTTCTGATGGTGGAATTGTGGATTGAGCCATGATAACATAGTTTCCAAATTCATCTACTACACACAAGCTCATTCATTGGCTCCTTCAGGTCTTCAACATGGTATGTCAACATCGACTCTCAACACAGTTTGACATATGTGTTTTCACATGTGGGTATGGTGGCATAATATAAATCCATCTAAATTCTTTTGCATATGTTATCCACCCATTTCTAGAGAACAACATACCCAATGCATCTAGGACATTGATGACCACTACATCCATGAGAAGACTAATATTTAAAAACACAACTAGCTTGGCTTGGAGATCTTTCATGAATGCATGCACCTTGATCTCTGTTGAACCCATGGCACATACATTCTTGTAAGGTCATGTGGTTTGAAGACCCAATTGATTCATGACATCAAAAGAGATGACATTGGTTGATGCCCCCTATTCCAACATACAATTATGCAGCAGTAAGTCATTAATCATCAACATAATATAAAATTGGAAGTGAATGCCACTTCTTCTTCCTTAATTTATGCCATGAAACGCTAAAGAACAATCCTTATTTGTCTCATGAAAACCCAAAATTTAATCAACATTCCGCTTTATGTTGGAACCTTAACTTTCAACATTTCATTAGGAAAATTTAAATTCAATATATTAGCACTTTCCATACCTTCATGAGGATGTTCCAATGGTGACTTTTGGGCAATTGCATTTGTCGAGTAAGGATCTGCATTAATTTGAATTCCTAGAGCAACTTGTCTTCCTCCTCCAAGTTTCTACGAGATTAACATTTTTAGGCATACCTTCTTATATCAATATTTTGAATTATGAGCAAGAGCCCTCATTGTGTAACTCCTAGACATCCCTACACCATAAGTCTTCTACATCGACCATATTAGTGGGATCCATGTGTATGGGAAGTCTTGGGTCTTCTATGCTTTTATTCCTGTCAAAACTAAAGTTTCTTCTAAGTTGATATTATCTTTGTTGTCCTCTATCCATTTGAATCACCCAATTTTGAACTCGACATAGTCATTTGGAGTTTCTCCACTGCTTTCATCAATTTTGTCATTGCATTTGGTGCTAGATTAGTGAAATTCATCACTTTGAACTTTGTTTAAGCTCTAGAACTTGATGCTCTTGAAGACCCAAATAAGTCAACCTTGTAATTGCCATGTTCTTCCATCTTGACTACCATTACTTGGGCCTCCTTCAAAGTCTTTGGACTCCTCCCCTAACAAGAAACCAAATTGTGTCAAATGCATTTCCTTATGAACTATCTAAGCTTACAAGAATGTATGTGCATGGGTTCATTTAGGGGCATTTCCTCCCCTAACTACTAGCTTGATTTAGAGGCCTAATGTCTTTAAGCTAATGAACTATCTTACTAAATCTCTAATTGAACTCTTCCACTATCTCATTCTCATTCATCTTTACCCCATTCAATGCAGCACTAGGAATCTATCACCCTTCCATTCTTCCTAGCACTTGAGGAATACCATGGGAATTCTTCACATGCGTTGATGTTGTTGTCTACTAGACTTGTAAACCACTCAGTTGCATCATTCTCCAAGGACAAGACAAACAATAGCAAGATGTTATATTTGGGATGTCTTGAGTACTCTTGTAAATGCCTTTAGATGGTCTTATGTGGTGATTGTAGTTTCTTTGGAATAGATGAAGCTTTTATGTGGCTTTGGCTGGTATATCATAAGGAACTCCATCTATATTAGAAAGGTTTGATGGATTATAATTATTATCCAACCAAGGCATAAGGATGGTACGTGCAATGGAATGCCTTGGATTATCGAAAAAAAATAATAATAATAATTAATTAATTAAAAAATAAATAAATAAAAACCTTGTATCTTCAATAAAATCAATTGTTTGAGTACCTAAATCTTGTGATATACAAGTTGAATTGGTCACTTGTTTTCTTCTATAATACATCTCCAATTTGACCAACAATGGAACAAGATTTTGTAAGCATCTTCTAACAGAGTATCTCCTTATGTTTCCTTCAAGTGAAGTCGCCATATGAGACTTGTGATTTTTCTCTCTCTCATCATTTTTTTGGAAATAGATTTTATCCCCCGTAACTACACCAATTTGTTAACTCCCAAACCTACACTTTAAAATTACAAACTCCTAAAAACAAGCACAAACAGAGGGGCAAAGTTTATGAAGGTTTCCCAATGCCACCTCAATAGCACTTCCTCTCTCTTTAGGTTGCTTATTTTCTTATGAAAGAGGGGGAATCCTAGGAAAGATAGGTTAAGATTTTCTTTGAAGCAAATGGGTGAATGGACTAGTGTCAATCCAATTGGGCAATGGAGTCAAGATCAAATCAGGAGGGTCCAAATAGTATGGAGACATAATTACATTGTTATTAACATGCTCTAATCAACAACATGGACTCCTTTGATATGAATAAATTAAAGGGAGGACCCTTCCAAAGGTGTGTCTCTTTTAAAATTACAAATCAGCAATGATGATGTGCAACCAAGAACAATAAAAAGATAGAAGCCACATGTCATAATACAGAAATGACAACAACAAACCAAGTATTGAACAATGATAAACAATAAAGTCATAAGGAGGGTTTCACCTCAATCTTATTCCCTCTTCTTTGGAGTAGAATTGTTTCTCTTCAAAAGATCATTACAGCATATTCACAAAGATAACTTCAACAATCAAATTCAGATGAACCTTGTAAGGAAAATGCCCTTAAACTTCCCCGCTCCAAATAAATCTACAACTAAGCTCTTGGAACTTCTTTGCACTTATTTTCCACTTTCTTTGGCCCATGAATTTCTTAGTATTTATATGCTTCTTCCTTGAAGAAGCTCTAATTAAGATGCTCCTCCATGACCCCCTTTAGGCATTGGCAAATCTACCAAAGGGCCACATGCATCACCTTCCAAAAGTTCACAACCCTAGTGCATCACCTTTTCCTCCACACAAGCACTCATCATAAATGATTACACTCCTCCATCAAGTTTAACTTATACTTTTGTTTCTCCAACCAGTCAAAGCCCACCTTTCCATAACTTAAGTTATATTTATTAATTGGCATTTCCTCATTTGGAGCCCCACCTACTAGGGCCGACCTCTTCATAACTTAATTGCATTGCCCAAATTCATCCTTCCAAGTGTACTGTGCCTCTTTTTTGCTTAGGCACTCCTCCATGACGGTTATTTATTCCCCTGTAATGCCAATGAAATAGGGTTTAGCCATGTCATGGTGTCTTTAGGCTGACCCCAACAATGATGTCCTCCAACTTTACACAACAAAAGCTCGAAGTAACAACACAATGCTCTACTTTATGCTTCCACGCAATTCTCAAAGAGGTTGGCTAGATATATAAATTTCCCACTATTCTCAATCCAATTAATCAATGAAAATGAGGGGAAATAGTTAATGTTATAGTTGTATAAAGCCTAGTTGCAGAGAAGCTTCTTCACCCCTCATGATCCTACTCCTAAAACTCGTTTCAAAGAGGAACACACTCCCATAATGATTTCTCACAGTCCTAGAACAATTCCCCATGCTCCCAAAACAATTCATATTGCTCCGAGAACATGAGAAAATAAACTAGAAATTGCTAATGGCAAGAGGGTTAAGAAAGCTCACTATATAGTTTAACTGTCTTTTTCAATTTAGAACTTAAATTCGAGAACTTTATTATAGCCTATTTTGTAAACATTATATGACAGTTAATGTTTGAAAGCTCAATGGATAGTATAATTCTGTCTTTTTCAGTTTAGAACTTAGATTCGAGAACTTTAGTATAGCCCATTTTTGTAAGCATCATATGACAGTCGAAATTTGAAAGGTCAGTAAGCTCAGTGGACAGTATAATTATGTCTTTTTCAATTTAGAACTTAGATTCAAGAACTTTATTATAGTTTGTTTTGTAAACATTATATGGCAGTTGAAGTTTGAATTGTTGATTGCATATTACAACTCTTTGGTCACGATGCTTTGTTCCATTTCATAGTGGCTATCTCTTACGGTTTGTTGATGTTATCTGTTGAAACTTGAAACTTGAAGGCCGATGTAATTGTTGATCATTTAAATGTGACAATACTATAAGTTATAAGTATAACTGATAGATCTTTGATGTCATTTGAGTACTAATGGTTGATGCGTTAATAATCATCATCAATCTACTACAAAGATATACGTTTTCATATTTTCAATAACTAATTCACCTTTCTACATGTTTTCTTTATATATATATATATATATATAAAGCTTTGCTCTCGGAGTCTTTTGGAAATTGGCACTTCGTACTCCCACTTCCCTCTGTGTGCTCTCACTCCCAACAGCTATGGTCTGAAGTTTTCATCATGCTTCTTAATACCAATCAAGATGCTACAAACACATTTTTTTGCAGAGCGTTCTATATCCTGCAAAGAACGTCCATGAACATTTAAAAAGAATGAGATAAATTATAAATCGCCATTTCATGTTGCTTTAAAATTGTCGAGTGGTATAGAAATCATCGGTACCCGTTTCAAAAGCCACCCTCCTCTCTTTCAGTAGCTCAGTCAATCCTCTTCATACCAATAATATATGGAGAAATAGCATAATTTTATATTTTTTTATTAGAGGTTCAATGTCCGTATACAAATAATTTCCTTGAGAGAGCGAATACTAGATCACTATTTACACTAGAACAGCATAAACAATGCAGATTTTGTAACTATGCAAAGGAAGAGAATACAGTTAATCCAATTTCTAGGCACTATTTTAAGCTTCCAATTTAATTATTAAATCGCTCAGGGAATCATAAGAATTTAACAACGTTGCTTTTAACATGCAGAACCACTCTGTCACTATCATCATTGTTGAGATGGATGAGAAGGTAAATCTGCAACATCCATTGCTGGAGTTCTATCTACTGGCATGTTTCGCTTCGCTTGAACTTCAGAACTGTACCCATCCTTCTGGAGTCTCCGCAAGTTCTCATAAGCCATGAAAGTAAGAGCAGAAGCAGGAATAACCCATGCCACACGAGGGGCCCATCCTTGTAAGAAACCACTGATGCCTTCCTCCTTCCAAATTGTTTTCAAAGCATCCATCCATCCTTTATATCTGGAAAAACAAGTGTCCCAATGCTGAGTTTTGTCCATTACTCATATTAATCGACTTTGTGTTATTAACAAGCTGGATGAACATATCCAATACACTGAGTGTATTAAAATTAGCCCCTCTTTGTGGTAGATGAAACACAAAAGCTTTTCAAGATCCATGCATCATTTATACCTGACAGCAGTTCCTTGCACCTGAAGGCGTGTCTTCATGACATCCATTGGTGTTGTAAGAAAAGCACTCAAACCTGTCAATTGGAAAACTTATCAACCATGGGATGGTTCCAGCTGGAAAGAAATTCCATACCATTTGAAGTGAAGTTTAGATGGCATGAACAGCAAGGTGCACATACCCCCTGCAACTCCTCCCATAACAAACTCTTCAAGAAAATTGCACTGGTGCGCTGTACTTCCATATTCCATCGCTTCTTTCAGGGACTCGTAAAACACAATCTAGTGAAAATACTACAGCTGGATTGGTCAGCTGTTTCAGCATACAACATGAACACACAAATGACTACTCACTTTAGAAACTAATATCTAAAAATTGACAACAGTCGTAGCATTCACCTGAAAGCCAGCAAATGGGACATCCCTTGCAAGGGTGGAAAAATAACTGCAAGCAAAACCGAAAAAATATTTGTCAACAGCAGGTAAAATGGAAGGTTCCCTGCATTTGTCTACAGTAGAACAGGCAAATTATTATGCATACCCAGCATAGAGACCTTGAAGACCTTCAGACTTCAAAATAGAGATTCCAACATTAAATATTCCAGAGTAATATTTATATGTTGGTGTCTTCAAAGCTTTGGAGGCGGCTGTATATTGTCTTGTAGCTGCATACCATGTTTTCTTGCTCCCTTGTATCTGCATCCGCTGTTTCATCACTTCACAGGGCACATACACAACTGATGCAATAATATCACCTGGCACACAAACAATAAAAGGATGCAAATAAATAAGCCATACAGAATTAAAAATAGAGAATGAATTGTAAAACTTCGAGACTAAGGTCGAATAATGGATGAAATATATTTTTGCTCATAACAATATATTTACAAAATTTAGTAAGTTGCATTCCAAGCTATTATTTCGACGGAAAAATTAAAATAAGCTTCACTGCTACAGAAATCATTCAAAGTAATTATAGAGGACTAAAGTGGGTATGTCGTCTTTGAAAGTCAAGAAATTCCAAGAAGAAAAAAATTTGAAATCAACTCCTTCAACGAAAATGAGATATGCAGTTTCATGATATGATCTTTGAGAAACAAATCTCTACATCAAGGCTGTTAAAATTGGAAATGAATGGAGTTAAAATGGCAATCTAACATGTGCAGCAAGCACGATATTGTCTAAAGTGGCATAAATTGACATGGTTGATTAAAGTTAGTGTATAATGAGCAGTAAGGTTTCACCAAGGGTCACCTAAGTTCACAAACTAACCTACTTACTCTAAAAGTATTGAATTTCTGACCTTTGCTCCCAAAAAGGTTATTCTCATTTTTATGATTACATGAACTATAATGACAACAGACTAATACATTTGTGAAAGACAGCAACGTGGTCAGAGCTAATTATATAAAATAGCCAATCTACCAGGCTGTTTTGCGAGAGTAATTATTTGAAGCTTTTAGCAAAATGTTAAAGCTCATATTGGATTTAATTATCTGACCAATGGAATCTGGCTCAATACACTCAACAAAGGATTGAAGTATCAGTTGTTGAGCTTTTCAATTAAACAACCAGAGTGGGGCATTATATGATGTTTTTAGAAACATTTTCCATTTGTATTTAGGGCTCACAATGTTAAAACTTAGCTTGGCACTAAATTGCTAATCTTTGAAGAATCGATCCTTTAACAAGCCATGAAGGACGGAGTTATCCTTTTCATTCATTCTCTTAAAATTGAACATGAAATTATATTTATCAATGTTGAAAAAGTCGGCATTGGCAAAAAGTCGGCAAGGGTCCCGAATACAACTTCTCGGCAACATCGGCGAAAAAATCAGGAAAAATCGGCAAAAGTCGGCAAACATTAAAAAATACAAAATACATTCATTTTTTTCAGAATTTTAAACATATAATGCAACAATAACATCAAATAAACACATTGGAACATAAATATGGAGAAAGCACTAATATATAGATATAGTGGATGCAAATAACTCGAGCGCTTTGATTTTAATGACTTGGATTGCTAAAAAATACATAAAATTTTACAATTTTAATGAAAAAAAAATATATTCAAGATTCCAAGCTATGATTTCAAACCATTAGAGACAAAATATTATCAAAATGGCACCAAGTGCAATAATCAAAATTGAAAAAACATAATCATCAAAATCATTGTCTATGTTGAGATCATATTCATCAATAGCACCATGTTCCCCCACCTCTAGGCTCTAGACCTTGCCTCTACCTCCAATCTCGAAGTTGATCCTCCAAGTACATCAATTAACACCCTACAATTTTGATGAAAATTCTTAATCCAAGCGTTAAAATAAGTTAGAAAGAGCTTCCAATGCTTAATAACTTAATAAGTGATTTTGCTTGACTAAAGGGTACATTTTTTATTAAGGTCATGACAGAGGAATTCAATCAACTTCAACAATCAGGCATCGACACCACCAACATCAAGGTACATAGAGAGTTTGATGTGCTTCATTAAATTCCAATCCCTTACCCACAACATGATAGAATCCACTGGAAACGTTGGAATCCTGAAAACCATTAAGTCTGTTGAATTCTGAATGGGATCTAAAATTCTACTTTTTGCATATGAAGTCCGATGAGGTTGGAACCACTCTCAAACATCCTGAAACAATTAATGGTAATGTTAAAAATTTAAGTAAAAGGATAGAAAATGAAAGATAAAGAGAATGTAGAAGTATGAAAGATAAAGAGAATGTCGAATGTCACTTGTACAAAATTCATCAATTTAAAAAATAAAATAAAAAGTTTTTAAAACTGTGAAAAAGCCTCAGCAATTTTTTCCATTATGGCGTGCTTTTTAACAAAAAGTCGCGATTTCTTCAAATTTAAAAAAAAACGCGATTTTTCCTCACCGAAAAATCGGCTAGAGGAAAAACTCACGACTTTTCCACTTTTTTCCGACAAATCGACGACTTTCTCAACACTGATATTTATATCTCTAATCCGAATATCAAGGAATTAAACATTCCTAGACCTAAAGGAATGTCATCTGTGAAAGCTGCGATCATTTGTAGCTGGATCTATTGTAATGTTGTTGAGTCAAAAATTCTAAACTTCTCAAACAATGTGCTCTCCAACCAGCTCCAAACAGGAGAATGGATTCTCAGAGAATATATGAAAGCCTTTGTTAAAGCCATCAAGATATGTATATGGTCACTATAAATCACTCTAGGATAAACACACTGTGACCTTCATCATGGCTTTCAAGGAAAAGTCCTTCCCTCTATTCTTCATTTTTTGGCATTTAGAAGAAATTTTTGACCTCTAGAGATATCTATTATGGATCATTGATGTGTGCACGAATATGACAACAATGAAACACTCATAAAAGAAGACTACATGCTTTAGTTCATTCTAGCCCCATGTGAGTTCATTTGAGTTGATTTCTAGTTCAAGGTCATTGCCATTTTTAGAGACTACATGCTTTGGAAACTATCTATTCATGGTACCTTGGATGCACCACATGAGGAGGCCTCCTCTTCACTAAATGATAGAATAAAATATATTACAGGTGAGGGTCTAGACAATAGTCACCAGATCGGAATTGGTAAAAACTTGGCAAGGCAAAAGAGCAAAGAGTTTGAAAACAGATCGGGAATAAATCAGGAAAACCTCAGCAAGTACCAAAAAAAAAAGATATACGTATATTTTGAATTTTAAAAAAAAATATTTTTCATTGTATTCAATAAAGCCATATTCTTACAATGCACAATATCAGTAGATGTCCAAAATTTCATGGATCAATAGGTATCTCATATGATACGAGTTCGAAAAGGATCAAATCGGGAACTGGAAGCTCTGTTCATAAAAACATGTTATAAGAGGTTTGTAATACTCTTAGTAAAACCTCAAAAAAAACCTACAATTTTTTATGCCTGAGATGCTCAGTAATATCATGGCCAACAAGTTTTGATGGGTGCCCTAGATGTTTCTCATTTGTAGTCAAGCAATAGAGAAAAATCACTCAAACAAGTCAAAAAATGAGCAAATTTGCACTTTAAACGGATTTTATACACTTACTAGGTACGTAGGTGAGTCAAACTCACATTGATCAAGTAAAAATCAGTCAACCCCAAGTTTAACTCATCCGATTTAGAAAAATCTTCTAGCAAGCAATCTAATTCAAATTCATGATTAGCCAAGTTAAACCGCAATTCATGTGACTATTAGTAAAGGAGGTGTCCCACTTGAGCTATTTTCATCCAAGGAGTTGTGCTATCTTCATCCATGATCTATTCTAGGAGGAGAGCGCACTGTGGAGGCTTCTTACAACTTTTACATAAGGAATTTTTGGCATAGAGGAGTGCTTCACTCGATCAGCTTTTGGGGTTTTTTTTGGTGATTGTGCCTAGTTCTATTCTTGAGCATGTACTAGATTGGGATCCGTCTATTACTGATCCATATCTATTCTTATTTCTCTCGTTCTCTTTAAATCATTTTAAAAGCAAAAGAGGAAACCATCAACGCCTTACTTCCTTTCGCCCCCTTGCTTTCATTATTCTCCTTAATATTTTGTGATTGAGAGCTAGCACTTGAGCTTATGTACTAGTTAGATAACTCCACATTCAACATCGTGATTGTAACCCATTTGATGTCGAGAAGATGAAGAATCTTGGCTCCTCTAGGATCCTTGTAGGCATTGGTGTGTTCCCCACTAACTAGGACATTTTTCTTCCTACAACCCTTGGCAATAAAGATGAAATCAGGTACTCTTTTAGCGACCATACTCATGTTCAATTGTGTGAGAAGCTAAGTCACATGACACGATGACATGGGACACGGAGGACACATGGATACGAGTATCTGACATGGGACACGATGACCCCAAAAATAGGACACGGGGGTCATGTTTTATATATATATACTACATCAATCATTCAATGATAAATCATGATTAAGCACACAAGAATAATAGAAGTTTAGAACCATAAATTACATATTTCTCATTAAGTCATCAAAATCAAAATGTATTACATAGATATCAATAGAATGCCATTGGCAAATACAAAATAGGGAAGAATCTCATAGCTGGTCAGTGTCACTAGTCAATGGTATTGGCCATTGTCAATAGTCCTCCAGCTCCATGGCAAAATCACCATCATTGTCACTGCTCTCTCCTCCATCCTCCTCCTCCTCCTTTGCACCCAATCCAAGATCTGTTGCTACATTTGCTGGCGTGGAGGATGACCCCTCAAAAGTCTCATCATCAAAACAAGGCTACAGGGTGTAAGACTTTTGATCTAGAAAGGTAAGTGGACCCAAGGTGGTTAGGGCTTGGTTGAGAGGCTTAAGCAAAGGACAAATGTTTCAACCAAGTGTTTGATTTAGGCCACTTATGAAATTAAACAAGTAGATCTAAGAAAAGGCTAACGCATCACCTAATGACCCAAGTGGGGCACAACCCTCAAAATGAGGAATGGGGCCCACAAGGTGAAAATCAATAGGGTGAAGCACTAGGGGTAGGTTTTAGGGGCTGATCTATCCAATGAAGCAAAACTCTCACTTACCCACGTACTAGAACTAGCAAAAGGCCACTCTTCTAGGAATGCGACCTCCCTTGGAAAGACCAAGTGCCTTAGGAAATGGGCCAAATGGAGTTCAAACCTCACCAAACTATAGATCGGGATTGTCGTGAAGATTATTAAGGTGGGTTTTAAATCATATCCCCAAAAGCATGCTAGATCCAAGTAGATCTAAAAAAAAGTAAAAATGAGGGTTTTGATTTTAGGGTTTATGTGACCAATGGAGAAAAATGGATGGATCTAGGCACATACCTTATGGAACATACCTCAAATGCTTGTGGCCACTTTGCGCATTGATAACCTTTCCCCTGTGTGTCTATTCAAGAGTGAGATCTAGAGCTCCAAGCCAAATCGTCCTCCCTTAAAGATGACCAAATCGCCCTCCTCTTCCAAGACAAGATCTAATAAGAAACAAGCCTAGCAAAAGAATGATGACAATGATGAAAAGATGAAAGAGAAAGCATCAACTATGTCACTAAGATACAATAATGATACTCCTTGAGACAAAAGGTCAATCCAAAGCAAGATATGGGGCTTCCCCACAATATCCTCCCTCAAATTCATCCTCCTCTTCACCAATTCAGCCTCCCTGCAAAAAAACAAATTGAAACCCCACGAACCACAAGTGATACACAGAGAAAATATTTTATATTAAACTTGCAAAAGAATTCATCAAGACAAGAGAAGTAGATCCAAAAGATAGTATTTTTATTCCAATCTTCAAGAGCTCCAAAGGTGCCTTTACAATGAGGGGGTCTCTTCATTTTATAGGAGAGAGGGAGACCAAAACCCTAAACCACTTTTGAAAACTAGTGGTTGAGATCAAAAGATACAACAATATAATCAATGGCTAAGATGAGCCAAGATAACATAAGACATGGATCACTCAAAGGGGGGGGTGGCGTCATGGCTAAAAGAGCCCTAGGGGGGATGACGCACTCCATGGGGGTGGCTAATAACATGTGAGCCACAACATAATGACAAGGACAAGTGACTAGGAGCACATGGTGGGGCTAGGAGGTATTAATCCCCTTCACTAGCATGTCCTCATGGCACAATAACATAACATATGACTCAATGACATGTCCAAGTATACAAATGATCAAATCCTATCCCCACCATTAGAGAGAAGAATGCATGAAAAGACCTCCTATAGCCCATGTGGACCCCACTGACTGCAGCAAACTGATCTGGAAGGAGTGGGATACACCATGGAAGACCTCTGAGCAAACCAAGTGCTAAAACCTTGCCTCAATTGCCCAAATCGAATTCCTATATGACCTTTTTATTCCAGTTTTTATCCTCTTGAAAAAACCTGAAACTACCCAAAACTAACTGCCAGGTGCCTACGTTGTCAAACTGAGTGTGCCATCATGTCCGGAAGGGGGGTAATATGGTAAAAAACAAGTGGTTGGACTACCCCCTTCCTCTGTAGCACCCTAGGCAACGATTTGCCTCCAATGTTCCTACTGGACAGGCCACATCAGCATGGCCAAGCTGATCAGCAGGTGGAAAACTGCTAAAATCATGCCAGGGAGTGCTCGAAACTGAAAAATAAGTGTCTCAATGGATCCAGAAGACCCAAATCCACTAGAAATGAGTACTCATACACCTCATGACAACCTGTAATATCGTTTGTAGGGTCCACCATACAAGTAAAGATATGATGATCTGGAAATAATAATAAACATGAAAAACGGCATCAATCATCATCTGAAGCCTGTGCCCAACATATGGAATCATCAATAGGTATATGCAGGACCATGAATCAACATCATACAATATAAGTGGTCCATCTCATCACGGATCCCAAGGTTGACCTTGGTCAAACCATGTTTGACCGATCAAACTGATAAAAAATATGACTATGGACATGGGGGCCATGCTGCTACAAATGCAAATAGTTAAGACATGCTCTCTAAATCATTTTCATAGCAAGACTTTGAAACATTAAGCATCATTTCACTGGCAGTTAAATAATAATAATAGGTTATTTAATAATTTACCTTCGAAAAGGAACCTCAAGAATATACTCATTTGTAAACATGATCAATCTGCTAGTAGAGGGTGAAGGCTCAGGAAGAAAGATTGGGCTAAAAGGGTGTGACTTGACTGACTTGACATAGTGATACTTTGGATAAGGGAAAAGGTGTTACACACTTAAGCGTGTGTCGGACCAACATACACAAGGAAAGGCGGTGTCTCACAAATGGATGAGTTGTTCAAAGAAGTGTTTATTCAACCTTGGCAAAAATGTCTACTACTATAACCGTCACTTGTGGCTCTAGGGGACACTTTGATTTAGCTGTCCCTTACTCCATCTCCAATCATAACCCGTAGGCTCAATGAGGTATATTTCCATGTAAGGTCAGCAATCTTTAGATTTAGCATTTGTTTAGCCACTACGTTTTAGGACCTTTCATTTCATTGAATTTCCTGGCCAGCAATCATTAGATATAGCATACATTTATCCATTGCTTTTTAGGCCTAATACAACCCCTCTGGGATTTCACATGCACTAATAAGCACAACTAATCGCAGCTTGCATCCGGGGTGCATTTACATTTCACAGCATTTCATTGCATTACATTTCACAGCCTTTTCATTGGGCTTCCAATAGTTTCCAAGGTAGTACATTTTGCTTCAAGTTTTAGCCAGCAACAACTCAAGCAACTAGGGGGGAATTCCGCACAAAACCACACATCGGGGCATGTCATGTCCCCAAATTTTGACAAGGTCTATGTCACTAGGACATAAGCATTAAAATATTTAATTAATGATGTCAATAGTACTAGGAAAAGAATTAAATTATTCCAAGGGATTAATTTTGGTTTGGAGGCATTTAATTAATTAAATTCCAGAATATGCACTTTGGAATAATTAATTAGTTGGTTTGAGTAATTTTATTTATAATTACTAATATTTGGACTATAACTAATGAGTTAAGCTAAGGAGGGCGAATTAGAGAAGCCAAGTGGACCAAGGATGATGGAAATTGCTAAAAATGGTCAAAAACATGCTAAAAGCAATAAATCAGGAAAAGCAGCATAAAGTAGGAAATTCAGAAAAGAAGGAAAGCAAGCTTTCCTCATCCACTCATGGGTGGCCCATGTGGAAGGGTTCTCATAGGTCACCAAGCTATTCAACTTGCTCAACAGGTCACCCAAAATTCTATAAAAGAATCCAAGCAACTCCTTTTCACAACTTTTGATCATTAATGATTTGAATTGAGTGCAATTTTGCCTCATTGACCTGGGAGATGTGCCCCTAATCCTAGCTGGGAGATGTGCCCCATGCTTCTACTGAAAGGATGATGACATCTAGTCTTCATCAATGAGTCTATTGCAGGTCCTGAAGTCTAATCCATTGGTTGGTGTTCTCATTGTGCAGTTCAACTCCTTCATTCAGTAGGAACAGTGTTGGAGGGCCGAAATGGAGGTTCTGGTTTAGACCTTTCTGAGACTTTATGGACATTGAGACCTGTTCCATTGCGTCTGTGGCATAGTTTCCAATAGGAAACACTTTTTGTCTCATCAAAAAAGGTGTCCGGATGAGCAAGTTATGGCCATTTTACTAAATCTGGGGGTTCGAGCTATGAAGAATGGGCCCTACTTCCTGTGAGAGGATGATGGCATTCAGTCATTAGAGGATGATGGTATTCAGCCATTGTCACTGAGTTTATTTGCAAGTCCTGTAGCTTATCAAGTCGAATTTGAAGTTCAGAATAAGTCTCATTCAGTCTATGGTTCGAATCTCCATGCTTCTTTTGGATTTCTAGAGCTAGATTGTTGTGTAGGAGAGGAGGAATGTTTTTCCAATGATCCGAGAGGCCTCATGGCTCTGGTATGATGTAATAACAGTAAATATTAATCTCTAATATCATTCAATACATTTCAGTTTGCAGAAGTCTGATATTTTCTTCATTTTCTACACCCTCTCTAGATTTGCCTAGATTTTGACTAGTTTTCAGACTAACTAGTTTTAATGATGAAGTATAGATCCAAATGAGTTGCTTCATGTTCTAGGAGTTAATTAACATGTTATATTAACCCATCCAAGTCTTATATTGAGAATTTGTGAGCTTTCTCTACCTGTTTGGGAGCTCTTGAATTTTACTAGTCAAGCAATCTTGAGAGACCATTTTTCTTATATCTTTGCCAAACTTTCTTAGAGCTTTATTAAACTTGTTGGTTCGACCCCTGACTATTTTTTGATTGATATTTAATGTTATTTATCCTCTCTGAGTCATAAACACTCACCCACAGCCTCCAGTCAAAGTTTACACCCATACTAGTCTGCATATGCTGAGGGGCCCAGGAGCATTGGAGTAGAGTTCAGCCGGCTCAATCTTGAAACATAAATGGTCTCAGTACTTTGTGCAGAGGTATCAGCAAATATCAGAGCTTTCCTTCCACCCAAAGCTTTTGATCTTGTCCACCCTCAGTCAATCTAGCTTCCATGCACATTGTTTTAATTCCTTCTGTGAAGTAGAGAGTTCTGTATCACTAATCCTAGTTGGTACATTACAGGGCAACCGACTAGAATGATAACAGCATAAAATCCAACTCACCAAAGGCAAGTTTTGTTGCCAACTCAAAGCCGAAACACAAAACTAACATGGATGCGAGTCCAACACAGAGGCAGAAGCGAGGAGATCCTCCATATCACAAGTCAAGGAGTAATTCAGGGAAAAGATCCAAAAGTGAGGGAAGGATAGACGGATGGATGGAGACAAGTGGCAATGGTGCCTAAGCTAGCAAGTCAAAGAGATAGTAATGATCATGTCCATATTCACAAGAAGGTAAAGACCAACGAGTATACAACATTAGTTTCCAAATGTCAATAATACAGCAAGGTATATAATCCATAACAACGAATTTCACTTTAAGCATGTACACTGCCAGATCATAAATACTAGATGCCAAGTCAATGCTATCAAAATGACCTAAACAACAAGATAATAACATCAATGCACGTCATATATATAAACTGGGTCATATGTCAATATCTATCATCTGAAATAATTGTACATCCACTGAACACTCTGCATCTGCAATACTGAACACTATCCTGTATCTGTATGGAACAAAAGGTCATATCGGTCATCAAATCTAAGCTCTCAAGGCTCAGCCTTGGCACAAGGTCTACACACTGTCTGATATAAGGCTGCTCTGATGTACAAGTGATCATAATAATGATGCTCATCATAAGTGATCTCACTGAATCTGTGTAAAAGCAAAGCTCTAAAAAGTGCAGATATCTGCTCGGAAGACATGGTAGCCCAGCTACATTGGTGTGATAACATCTGGCTCCAGCTGGGACAAGTGCTCTAAGGGAGAGAGAGCTTGAGAACCTCAAAATCTCTGGTCTCGAACTACTCTGCATCGATCTTCAATCCAACACTCAATTTCTTTCACTTCCAACTTTATTTGCACCTGTTTCTGCATTCATGGAAACTAAAATACCACGTGATGCATGTATGGGATAAAATAAACCAAAATAAACAGCATAAATGAAATTCTATTCTAGAACAGAAACTAAAATGCATAAAGGAAATACCAATCTAACACTACATGTAAATTTTATTAATTTTATTGTGCAGGAGGAAAGGAGGCTTTGAAGAAGGCATACTCAACTCACTTGACACAGAAGAACAACAACACTAAGGGAAAAGAAAAGCACTCAAAACTCAAGGATCATCAAAAGTGAAAAACAAAAGGACTCGCAATACTCAGCACTCAGTAAAAAAAAAAAAAAAGGTCAGGGGCACACAAATCCTACTGCTCAAAGGAGCTTATTCGAAGACCTACCTACTCTAAACAAGCAAGAGGAGTCCTAACTTAAGTCGAGTCGGGGATATAATCCCTTAACTCTCTCTAGTTGATAGGTAACATAATCTGTTGCCCAATCCCAGTAGTGAGGAAGCACATCTCATCAATGCAACGCTCAACTGTGAGTGGAACAACCCAAATATCGCCAAATCCCCTGGATCATATGTAAAATAAATCATTAGGTGCAATGACCCTATCACCACATGAGAATCTACAGCGATTCGTAGACTCAGGGATGGATTCAACATTACGAATCGGAATGGGATGGATATCAGAATTGCATTGAGGTTGGGGTGTGACTATCCTCGAATTCCTTTCAAGAAGAATTGCATCAAATCTGGGAGGTCCACCTTCTAAAGGAATGGCTACCCTACCAATAAGGACTTCCCGAATCACTCTTCTCCTTGGATTTTCATATATAGGTTCTTCAGTCTGTGGGTGAATGATATACTTGGGAGTTTCTCCCACAATCCAAAAGTCCCTTACAACATCCTCTTCTTCCTCATCATCCATTGGAGATGGTAAGTTCTAGTTTTCAATGCTTCTACTACTACCTTCTCCAAATGGAATGGGAACAACCATACCTTCTAAAGATGCCAAATGACTCGTGGGAAATGACGAATGACTAGAAACCATGCTAGAAGCACTCTGAGCTCCCGTGTCTAAAAATGTTGGTGAAGAAATAGGAGTGCGAAATGTATCAGTAGAGTTCATACTCTCTTCACCAATAGGTAACTCACGAAGAACAAGGAAACTAGGGATGTCTCTAAGTAACGGATATCGCAAAGACAAACTATCTTCATTGGTTGCTACATTGGCATGAGCGTCTTCCTGAAAGATGGCTAGATTATTCAATGAGAACTCTTCTTCAGGAGCATCATGTATCAAAGCATGTTCTTGCCAACTCATAGAGTTGTCATTTACTTGCCTCAAGACATCATCCTCCAACGACATATGAGACAAATGATCAAGAACATCAAAAAAATGAACTTCATTAGGTTCTTCATCACTTCCCAGACTAGGGGAAGGATGTGTTCCTTCAATGTTGTTTTCCCAAGGAATGATATGATCAAGCCCTTGTCTTTGTCGCTCCATATTAAGATCCACCAAGGGAAGCCATTCATTAACCGTCCTTGGTATACGCTCACCCCTTCTTATTTGGTCTAAATTGGTCTCAGAGTTGTTTGTTTTAGTGATGGGTTCAAGTTGATCAATCTGTGGCCCCGCATCACTAAGTTGGTTCAAAGCTCTAATTTCTTCGTACACTTCTCCCCAATGCAAATCAAAGTTAATTTCTCTAGCAAAAATAGCTCTTTCCCTTTCTTCCTTAGAAGAGCTATCATCTCCAAAGGATCTCAAAATCTCTTCTCTTCCAGTACAATGATCCTCACTATGGCCACCCATGACCATAAAGATGCCCTGAAGCAATAACTCACCCTCACCATAAGTGTTCCTTACACCATCCTCATAACTTTCAAGGTGACCATCATAAAATGGCTCCCGATATATCCTAACTAGAGACCCATCAAAGTTAGGGATAGTAGCGTACGATAAGTCCATTTGAAGATGTCCCCTTATTCCAGCAGATCACTTTCTACACAAAAGAATTCCGTAGACAAAAGTGTATACTCGTTTACTGACATGAACAATTTGCTAACCATGGGTGAGGGTGGAAAAAAAAGGCTAGACTAGGGGAAGGACTCAACAACCTCAACACTACAATTTCTCGAATAAAGGAACCAGGGAGACCACCTACACATATATTGGATAGAAAATAACACAAGGAATGGCGGTGTCTCACAAATGGGTAGAGTGATGAGAATGCTTCCAATAGACTCTAGACAAGCAACCTTTTAGCAAGTTATTTATTTGTCAACTTTTATATTTAAGATTTAACATTTATTTCACTTTATAGATTTTCACTAGCCAGCCTCCAAGAGCAGGTGCCCTGAATAGCCTGGCTGGCCTCAGATAATCACTATGTATGACCTCCATTGCCCGCCACCATCCCTAGGTGCGATGGAGTGACCACCTTGTTTCCCTGTAGGGGCAAACGGCCTTACATCATGTTACGTGGTACTAGTACCAGCGCACCTTCAGATGTGCCCCAGGGAGAGAGGGTCATCTTTTTTCTTGACCAGGAGGGGTGTTATCCAACATTTTCTGAGTGGAGGTTACGGCCAGATCCTTTGGTCCCTCTCCTGGGAGTACTAGGGCTTAGTGGCATTGCTAACTGCCTCATGAAAGGACTTGAAGCCCTAAGGTTGGTGTCCAGGGCTACCAAGGGTGGGTCACTAGATCACATGACCCCCACCTTGTTCTATCATTCCGGTGGCTCTTCCGTCAACACCGAGGCTCATGCCTCTCCTCCAGGCCACCATCCACACACTCCTGGTCCTCCAATTCATCAGCGCCCTCTCTCGTTGGCTGTCTTTGATGATGACATCATCATTCTTCCAATCCTACATTGCTTGATTAGGGGTGGGCGTTGAGGGATTTTTACTACTGTTGGGGTTAGATGGTGCATGACGTCCCCCCTACCTACTCCAACCTTCAGTTTGGAGTATTTTACTCATTTTCAGTCATTTTAGTCACTTTTGAGTGAACTCTGGGGAAAATGCCCCAAGTTACCCACAAATTTGATTATTTTATGTTATACTTTTAAGTTGACATGTTTTAATTTTAAATTGACATTTTAAAGCATGTAGACTTGGTTATTTTGTAAAAAGTGAGTGTGAGATCATATAAATACAATCTCCTCACTTCATTTTTACACACAACTTATGGGATAAAATTCATTATGCTACTCTTTTACCCTAGAAGGGCCTTATGAAGTGATGTGTGTTAAATTTTGAGCATTAATTCACAATACTCTAGGATCTTCACTGAGAGAATAACATATACAGTATATCAATGCATAACAATCACAATAAGCATCACAAGCATCACAAGAATCAAAAGCATGAGAGACAAGAGACAGAGTTTCCGTGGGGAAAACTCTAAGGTGAAAACCCCCACAACTTCCTCAGAGATAGAGAGAGCAATGGCTCAACCAAAATACAACCAAAATACACTGGGAGTCTCATAGTAGCAGATGATCCTCCTCCTCACTAGTGCGCCACTTTCTGAGTGAGAGAGAGATACTTTTCCGAATGATCTAAATATAGATCACTTGATCTCTATTTATACTAACCTGTTTGCCCAGTGACCTTATGGGGCCGACTTGTCTAGCTAGGTACATCCACATTATAATATATATTTCAGGGCCGACCCCACACATGGTGGTCTAATAACCCATCAGCAAGTACACACACTTGCAACACTTGTCAATCCACATGACGACACTTCCTTATAGAGGAATGACACATCTCTTATAAGGGTACAATAAATATATGTAAAATACACAGATGAAATACATTCTGAAGTTACATATACATCAACACTCCCTCTTAACTAGGAAGGTATTTCTCGACACAGATCTGCTAGACAAGTCTTCTTCTCGGGATCATCGTCATCGATGCATCGTCATCATCATCGTCACTGCTGCTGCTATCTCAACCAATCTCTGACTCTACTCGTCATAGGAAGTTCTACAGAGCCAGTCCTTTTTCATACTGGATGTAGGCCCACCACCTGCAGGTCTTCATCATCACTGGCCATACTGTGGAATCCTCAGGACTTATTACGTGCATCACAAAACCTGGCTGCAGCATCCCAGGCTATTACGAGCACACAGCTCTACCTATAGGATCTCCCAGGAGCACATTACATGTGACCTATCACAAAACCTGGCTTAAGCATCCCAGGCTGTTACGAGCACACGGCTCTACCTGTCGGATCTCCCAGGAGCACATTACATGTGATCTCACCACAAAACCTGGCTGAAGCATCCCATGCTGTTACGAACACACAGCTCTACCTGTCGGATCTCCCAGGAGCACATTACATGTGGTCCACCACAAAACCTGGCTGAAGCATCTGAGGCCTTTTTCATCCTGTCCAGATCTCCCAGGAGCAAATTACATATGGTCATGGCAAAACCTGGCTGAAGCATCTGAGGCCTTTTTCATCCTGTCCAGATCTCCCAGGAGCAAATTACATGCCATAGGACAAAACCTTGCAAGAGCATCTCAGGATGTTACGGGTACACAACTCCGACCTGAAGATCTCCCAGGGCACAAATTACATGTCCTCCTAGAGCAATGTCTCGAAAGAGCATCCCAGGCTGTTATGGGTACGCAACTCCGACCTATAGGATCTCCTAGACATGCTCATCTGCACAACCTGATCCACGGCCACAAAGTATCATATGATACTCATCATACATCATCCTGATGTACACATGATCATACTGATCATCATCACTGCAACATCCTGCTGCATGTCATCTGGAGAAGCTCGTCATCCACGATCACCCTGATCATGCAATGCATCCATCTGATGCACACCAAGTATCTACCTGATACATATCATCATACACAGTGTATCCACCTGATACATAGATACATGATCCACACAATGTATCCATCAACATACATGATCTACTTGATCATACCTGATACATATCAATATACATGATCTACCTGATCATACAATGTATCCACCTGATACATATACAGATACATGGTCCAAGCATCCAACATGATGCATATATAAAATACATACAAATGATCCAATCGATCATATCCAGCATCCAACATGATGCGTACATACATATAAATGATCCAATTGATCATATCCAACATCCAACATGATGCATACATACATATAAATGATCCAACTGATCATACAAAGCAGAAACTAGAACATCATCCTGATGCTCATCATCCAGCGCTTACATCCACAGCCATGTGAAGGATCCTCCTTCCAACATGCTTGGAATGGCTTCAGCAAATCTGTCCATCACTTCTTCCTCGAAGTGTCCTCGATCTGAAGAACACCAAGCCTCTCCCTGAAGTACTCGAACTTCACCCTGGCTAGTGGCTTCGTCAGCACATCTGCAATCTGCTTGTCCGTCGCAACATACAGGACCTTCACAGCTCCTCTCTGCACCATATCCCTGATATAGTGATATTTGATCTCTATGTGTTTCGACCTATCATGAAACACTGGATTCTCAAACAGCTTCACACAACTCTGGTTATCACAGAAGATACCAGTAGCATCCAACAAGAGATCAAATAACTCAGACAGTAGCTTCCGTAGCCATACTACCTCACAACTAGCTGAACGGGCTGCAACATACTCTGCCTCAGCTGTACTCAGTGCTACGCAGGATTGCTTCCTGCTAAACCAAGAGATCACACATGATCCCATACTGAAGCAGCACCCAGATGTGCTCTTCCTATCTGCAGCACTGTCAGCCCAATTTGAATCAACATAACCCTGCAGGTTAAACTTTTGATTCGCTTCATACTTGAGCCCATAATCCACTATACCCTTCAGGTACCTCAGAACATGCTTTACAGCAACCAGATGAACACTCCTCGGATCCGTCAAGAACTGGCTCAATGTGTTCACAGCAAAGCAAATATTTGGTCTCGTGTTCGTCAGGTACATCAAGGACCCAATCATCTGACGATACATAGAGACATCAACCGACTCAGATGAAGCATCACATAGAAACTTCAGATTCGATACCATAGGTGTGGCCATCGCCTTGCAATCCATCATCCCAAATCTCTTCAGGATATCTACTGTATACTTCCCTTGACCAAGGAAGATCCCACCTGCACTCTGCCACACCTCCATACCTAGGAAATAATGCATCATTCCCAAATCGTTCATATCGAACTCGGCAGCAAGCTTCCTCTTAGTATCTGCAATCAATCTTTCATCTCCTGTTACAAATAAGTCATCCACATACAGGAGTAGAACCACAGGATTCCCTTCCTCAACCTTGTAGTAAAGGTTGGAATCCGCTTTACTCTTGGTAAAGCCCAAACTAGATAGGAAACTGTCCATCCTACCATACCAGGTTCTGGGAGCTTGTTTCAAGCCATACAAGGCTTTCTTCAATCTGCACACATATAACTCCTTGTCATGTATTTCAAAACCGAGTGGCTGCTCCACATATACTTCCTCTTCAACTACACCATTCAAGAAAGCAGTCTTGAAATCCATCTGGTGTATCTTCTATTTTATCACTTTTATATTTCTCTATGCTACCATCTGCAGCATGCTTGATTTGATAGATCCATATGGAAGTCATAACAAAACTTCCCTTCAGGTCTTGGGACTACATCCCAAACATCATTCTTCATGATCGACGGATCATGGCATTCTTCCCATATCCTGGGAACTTCAATATCTTCAATAGATAATTTTGTTGCTTGAACAAATGTTGCAACCCTTCTTTTGTAGGTGAAGGTATATGGTCTTTCCTACAAAACAAGTTAAATTGCATGATTAGAAACATCTCATAATTTTCAAACAAATTCTTACACATAAAGAAATATGTCATACAGTCATGCAATTATCTTAGCCAATGCTTCAATACAACATTTATCCATGTTCCATAACTTTCTAGATGCCTTCCATTCTCTACCAGAACATTGTTAAGAGTTTGCACTACTCCCAACATGTCAGCAAAGAGGTTTCATTCTAAATAAGTAGCAATGGAATGTTGTACAGTGCCATAGACCACTTACCCAACACATGCACATTAGTAGTATACTGTTCATTAATGCAATCATTCTAATATGCACAATACATATCCTAAGTCTAGGAACATGAGCATATACATCATTGAACAATTTTATTTAAGCAAACAAATATGCAAGAAATGATAATTAAAATACTTATCTTTGTTTGTTTGTTGGGTGGACTCCTTCTGAGTCTTTGCTTCCTTGCAGGAGCTGCTGGAGTCCTTCTACACCTTTCTATTGTGGAATGTAGAGAGATGGACAACTCCCTCTGAATATCTGCACCCTTGCAGAAACCACTAGAGTGTGCTCCCTCTTGATCTTTGCTTCCTGAATTACCTGTTCTTGAACTCATATTCATCCTTGGTCCCTATGCATGCTTATTAGTATTATGATTGTGTTATCCTTGTGATCTCATACAAAATCATACATTCATTAGTATACTATTAAAACACAAAAATCTCAAGCATGTATAGTCATGATCATTTCAAACAGAAATAATAAGCATTAGCATTCAAGGTTTATATAGGACTCTTATGGTTAGTCATATCATAAGAAACATAACATGTCTAGACCTATAATTACTCAAACCTATGACTCTTCTGGTTAGTCATATCATTAATTAAGGTAAGACACATAATATGCATATACCCATGATTATTCAATCTTAAGACTTTATGAACAATCATCATCAATCATGCCATGCATACTTATATGATAGATCCTATGATATAAGAAACACATACCTGGTCACCATATTTGCTAGTTATGTCTAGCAATGTGTTCTTGTTCTCTTCAATGACCTGCATAACTCATTAGTTAACTTTTGCAAAAAAAAATTATACATACCTCTATGTGATCCATGACTATGGATGAATCTTTGTCTTTATGTCACCATGGCATGTTCAGGTTGTCCCTTCAATTTGTACAAACCTCCCTCTTGCTCTCCAATCACTACTGCATCATCGATTGTTTTACCCTTTGGCCACATTAGGACTTGGCCATTTGCAAATGCAACCCTCATACCTTTTGCATCCAATGCAGAGATGGAGAGTAAGTTCTTCTTGAGCCCAGGTACATAAAGGACTTCTTTCATCTTCAAAGATTTTCCAGAATCTAGGTTGTAGGAGGCTTCACCACTTCCTTTGATTGGGTAGTGATAATCATCCCCAAGTTTCACCTTATGGGGTGATTCATGTTCAGATAGATTCACAAAAGATTCCTTAAACCCAGTCATGTGTTTGGAAGCCCCACTATCAATTAACCAATCATTACAACCATGGGAGATGGTACCTGTGAGAGCAGAGATTAGAACATACTCTTCTTCACTTAATGAGTGATCATCACTTTCTGCCCTAGCCTTCTTCTTGGGTGGTTCATCATCTTCGGCAGCATGAGCATGAAACCTTCTTTTGCTGCCCTTCTTCTTCTTGTTGAAGTTGTTGTTGTCCTTCTTGTTCTTGGGACAATTTATGGCAATATGTCCTTTCTCATTACAGGTGAAGCATATTCTTCTTTCTTTGAAGTGATGTGAAGATTTCTTGGAGTGAGATGGCTCTCTCTTGGACTTCCCTTTCTTGGTGTGAGCTGTGAGAGCTTGATCTTCATTCCCCATCTTTTCTTCTCGTGCCACAAGCCTTGCTTCTTCTTGTGAGCATTCTTCCCATAGTCTACTGAAGGAAATCAACTTCTTTCTTGCACAGATTCCTTGAATGAAGGAGTCCCATGACCTAGGTAAGCCATTCAAAGTGGTCATGACAACTTCACCATTCTCTACCATTTCATCCACTGCTTCTAGTTGTTCCTTGATCTGGGAGACTCTTGAAAAATAAGATTGAATGGTTTCTCCATTCTGAAACTTTACCCCTTTCAATTGATTCCGCAGGGTCATCTTCCGATTTATGTTCTTCCCTTCAAATAGCTTGGTCAAAGAGTCAAACATCTCTTTGGGTGTCTTTAGAGAAGACACATGGGGTATGAGATGGTCTTTGATAGAATCAGCAATGATTCTCTTTGCCTTGACCAAGTTCTTATGCAATACTTTAGCCTCTTCATCCTCTAGGATAGGTATGTCTTCTTTTATATATGAGTCCAACTCATTCTCTTCCAGGATTAACCCAATCCTATACTTCCAAGCTCGGAAGTTATCAGCCCCTTCAAGCTTATCCTCAAGCTTGGTGTGGTGAGACATCTTAAAGAGTACTTCAAATGGAAATAGAAAAGATTTAGGTCTTACCACTTGAAATGCTGAAAACTGGATCTGGTCCTGGATTAGGGTTTGTCGGAAAAACCCTAAAAATTCAAAATGTGAATTTCAAATTTCTGAAAGGATAGAAAGATGCGCCTTGATGAGCTAATCAGCCTGGTGCATTCAGAATTTGAGATCAGCAAAGCTTTACCCTTCAGATTTGTCTTTTTGTCCTCCCGGGTTCACTCGGAACTAAGTCACAGGGTTCGCCGAACCTAATCCTTGAGGTTCGAGGTTCGGCGAACCTAAAAAAAAATTTGAAATTCGTTCAGGTTCGGCGAACCTGAATGACGAACCTAATGCCGAACCTAATAACGAACCCGAACCTAATCGAACCCGAACCTAAAGGCGAACCTAAAGGCGAACCTGAAGGTGAATTTTTGGTTGAGGTTCGATTTTTTTGCTTAAGGTTCGTTTTTTTTGGCTGAGTTTCAGATTTTTTCATAGGCAAAACCGCTCGACATAACCTTCCCTCGCTTGCATTTCACGAGGAAAAAGATTCTATAAACTTATTGATCATTTCATTAAACTTATTGATCATGTTTCTGCATCATTTGTTTTTGCTATATAATATCAAAAAATTATATATATATATATATAGTCGAACCTTATGTCGAACCTCATCCGAACCTCATCGAAAAATTCGAACCCGAACCGAACCTAATCCTTGCCGAACCCGAACCCGAACCCGAACCGTGTGACTTAGACTCGGAAGAGCCCTGAATTAGGGTTTGAGTTTCCCGGAGATCTACCCAGCTAAAAATCTCGATCCAAAGCTCTAAACTTTGATTTTTGCAAGGAGCTTCCAGCTATGTCTTCAGATTTCAGAAATTCCTATTTTTGTGGAAACTCTAATTTTTAGGGCCAAATCTGAAAATGCTCGGAATTGAATTCTGATTGGACAGATAGATGCACCTTGATGAGTAGAGTCAATCTGATATACTGCTTTTCCAAAATCTGTGGAGAGAAACCCAATAAACAAGAAACTGAAGTTTCCGTCACTGCAAAATGTCTTCTTCTCAGGTTAGCTCTGATACCATGTTAAATTTTGAGCATTAATTCACAATACTCTAGGATCTTCACTGAGAGAATAACATATACAGTATATCAATGCAAAACAATCACAATAAGCATGACAACCATCACAAGAATCAAAAGCATGAGAGACAAGAGACACAGAGTTTCCGTGGGGAAAACCCTAAGGTGAAAACCCCCACAACTTCCTCAGAGATAGAGAGAGCAATGGCTGAACCAAAGTACAACCAAAATACACTGAGATAGTCTCCTAGTAGCAGATGATCCTCCTCCTCACTAGTGCGCCACTTTCTGAGTGAGAGAGATACTTTTCCGAATGATCTAAATAGAGATCACTTGATCTCTATTTATAATAACCTGTTTTCCCAGTGACCTTATGGGGCCGACTTGTCTAGCTAAGTACATCCACATTATAATATATATTTCAGGGTCGACCCCACACATGGTGGTCTAATAACCCATCAGCAAGTACACACACTTGCGACACTTGTCAATCCACATGACGACACTTCCTTATAAAGGAATGACACATCTCTTATAAGGGTACAATAAATATATATAAAATACACAAATGAAATACATTCCGAAGTTACATATACATCAACAATGTGCACCTCTTGAAGGGATGATTCTTCTTGCTCTTGGATGAAGTTGGATGCTTTCTTTGTCTTGCTAATGCTTTGTGGATGCTAGAATGGTTGGAATAACTCATGCTCAAGTAAGTATTTTACATTTTTAAGGTTTGCTTAATGAATGATAAGTCAATTTTGCATCTTGAATGATTGAATGGTCAATTTCTTTCTCTTTGAATAAGGATTTTGACTACTATTCTATCCTCATTGCATACTAAAAACGCTCCAAAGAGGAGGTTTTTACAAAGTTTGGCCTTGGAGCTCCAGCTTTGCCCTAGTTTAAACTCTTGAAACAAACCCTAGAGGTTGTTTCAAGAAGCCCTAACCTAGTAGCAAGGAGAATTACCTCCAAGAGGAAGGCTTGTCACCTTCCTCTAAGGCTAGGGTTTGGGGTAACATCCAATAAAACCCTAAGTTTGTCATTTTTCTCTACATCAAACCCTAGTTTGAATTTTTGTAAATATTATTGCTAGGTTAAACTTGCATTTTAATATGTAATTTGCATTTTCATGGTAGAATTAGGTCTGCAATTTTATAACAAAAACACTAAAAATATTTTTTTTTTTTTAAATCTTCATTTTTTGGCATCTTAATAATTTCGGCCCTAAAATCTCGCCCCTAAATTCTCGCGGCCCTAAAGTCTTGCCCCTAAATTCTCGTGGCCCTAAATTCTCGCAACACCAAAATTTCGGCCCTAAATTCTCGCGCCCCTAAATTCTCGCGACCCCAAAATCTCGGCGCTAAATTTTCACGGTCCTAAAATCTCGGCCCTAAATTCTCACAACCCCAAAATCTCGGCCCTAAATTCTCGTCACCCCCAAAATTTTAGCCCTAAATTTTTGCGACCCTAAAATTTCGGGCATGAAATCCTTGGTCTGTCTTTTAAACCCTAAACAAACCTGCAAAACTGCCAAAACTACTATACAAGCACCATCCTAACTCTCTCTATTACTCTGTGTTTGACTCCATTAGAGGCACTGATCTATGCTTTAAGGTGTTTGGAAGGAATTTGGCATCTACTTGGAAGGTACATTAAAGGGCTCTCCCCTTTGGACAACATTGGATCCCAAAGAAGTTAGGAGATTAGACAAAGGTGACAGCAATCCAAGTCTCTTATGTGATTTCCTTTCACTTGCAAGCTTACCCTGCTAGTTTGAATGGTAACACATCATCTAAAGGATATAGATATGCAAGGTAGTGTTTAGCAACATTGTTTTTGCTGACTAAGCATCCTTTAGATATAGCATTTAAGATCCAATGCTCTAGTGTTTAGCAACACTGTTTGTAGGAATACTTGGTTTTGAGGACTAGAGGAGAACAATCACTGTGATTAAAATCACACACTCTAGAGCCGAGACACTATGCAAACTGGAAATCTATCCAACACAGAGGTCTAGGTGGGGGAAGTCCTCGAGATCACTAGCTAAGGTGTAAGTCAGGATTAAACCAAAATTGGAAGATAACGAATAGATGGAGAAATGGCTGATAGTGCCATGGATAGCAAAGGCCCTAAAATAAGGGAATGAACAAGTCCGTACTTCATAGGGTAAGGGTACGACCAACGAGTATACACAAGAAACTCCTACCAATAATAACTAACCACTTCTACTCTAAACAACAAGTAAGCATCAAATAAGATAGAGCCAGTAAACCATCATAATATACCTAGTCATAAACTACCTAGATATGAGGAAGAGGACATCAACAACCCATATGTACCAAAATATACCTGCTGGATCATATACCTGAGTCCTTGATCTGAACTGCCAAAAACACACTGAAGCACTGCATCTGGATATAATATGGGCTCTGAAAATCAACCTGCTCTGAATGATGGTAGAATGGCTATCTTAGTCACCGACCTAGGATCATGGGGCTCAGTCCTGGCATGAGACTATAAATGAGCAAACTCTGGATCCACTGAATGTCTACAAGTGATCATCATAATGCTGCTCATCATCAGCTGATCTCATCACAATGTGCAAAAGGACTGGCTCAAAAATATACCGGAAACTGATCTGCAATCATGGTAGTCCGGCTACTATGGATGTGACAACAGTTACATAATCTTCAACACTTAACTTGTGCAAATTGGAGGGGAGACTCTCCCTTGGCTTGGGCGATTTCACCAACAAGGAGTTTGTTGCATTTGGGATTTATTTGCATTTGCCATTCATTTCATTGTGATCACTCTCATTTTTTGTCATTGCAATAGCTCTATCAATTTCATTTAGATAAATTTATTCTGCAGTTTGCTAATATTTCTCTTTGTGTCTTTGGCAGGGCGCCCCAGCTAACTTTATTGCTTGCTTCGAAAATTAAACGTTGGATCTATTTCGGAGTTCTTGATTGAGGAGACAAGGACCTACATCAGCTATCTGGATTCAGGTAAGTCCATCAAATTTCTCTTGCTATCTTTTTCATTCCATTGTCAGCAAAATAATTCAAAGTTTAAACCCTCATTAAAATTCATGGGTCACATCACTTAGGATCTCAGTAATCTGGCACTTGGGTATTTTTGGCCATCCCTTAAAACCCCAAAACACCCTAGGGAGTCTTAGTTGGACCCCATTTTCCCATTCGGAGTAGGCACTGATCCCTTTAGCAGTTTGCACCCCTTGGTCTAGTGGTTGTTTTCTCAGTGTGTGACTTATCTGTTGTTTGTGATCTCTTTCGGTTTTTCAATCTGTAAATCAAGCAATCAAAACTAAGTGTTAAGAGCTTGTTAATCACTTAATGAGTCATTATTTTGGGCTTATCTAAAATCTGAAGCTAAATCCCCCCAAGGTAGCAACTTAGTCATTCCGCCTAGCACTTTAATCCACCTAGATCTTTGTCTGTAACCATAGCTATTGAGAAATCATTATATGGATTGCCACTTTTAGATCCATTAAATTTACACCAATCCTCTAAACCCCACTCAGTGGCCTTATTCGTTGATCTAGGGTTTATCCACATGATTCCTTATGTTAGATAGTCATATTGAGATCTGGTTTCCTGGTAAGATATATTTCCCACAAGGATTGATCAAGGTCCCTCCCTTAGTCATTTATTGGCTTAAAGTGAAGAGCTTCCTGTTTGGTGTGACAACCGATTATTATCTGGTGAGCAGGACCCTCTGAGGTCACGTCTTTAGCTACCTATCCCCTTTACCGTCCTGGATAGGATATCATTTCGAGGTAGCTACAAGTTGAGTGATAACAGGTCCATTTATGTCATTGTGAACCAATTCTAGTGGTGCTTGTGCTCTCCATGATTGACCAAATGGAAATCGATCTTTGTGATGTTTACCAAGTACACAACCATGACACACCATATTGCAAGAGACAAGAGGCAGGCCACACACCATTTGGTGCTTTGAGAGCTGTTAAAAGTAATGGTAGATCAAATACCAAATTATTCATTTGAAAATTTGCTCAAGTCATCAACGTGAGCAATAAAGACAGCGGTAGGCGATGAGGGTGCAAAGCTGTCGAACTTGTATAGCCTTGAAGAATCACCAACACATCTAGAAGCAATTACATGAGTTGGATCCTTTAGATCTCAAATTACAACATCATGTGGTCAGTTTCTGTATTCTAACATTACTCCAACCAATAATCATCCAAAATACAATTCTCTCTCATATTCTGTTGTCTATATTTGCATGTGTATATGGTGTGTTGCTTTGACAAACCAAAATGAAAAATCAGTTCGAAGATGCTGGACAGGTTTCCTTCAACTATGGGATGGTGGAACACATTGGCAGTATTGGAAAAAGAAACTTCTATGTTTCCTGAGATAATATTATAAAGCTTAGATCAATACCACTCTCAGTGTTGCAAATATCTCTGATTTATCCCGATATTTCTGAGTTTTTCAAGTTTCCAATTGTGCCAATATTTTTTGAGTTTTTCATGTGGCAAGCTTATTCTTGCTAATATTTTCTGATATTTTCCCCAGTATTTCTGGTAAGTTTCTTGCCAGATTCTCAGCAATATATTCCCCAAAATCAACATTTGCAGCATTGGCTACTCTTGTACGAAAAAAGTGTCATAGCTAGTTCAAAGCTTGCAAACTAAGTCACCTGACATGAGGACACGAGACACGAGTGTCCCCACGGGACACAGTGACCCCCGGAATCAGGACACAAAGGACACGTTTTATATACATATATTTTTTTTTTAAATATATTAAAATTAAAAAATATAGACATATAGATCCAATTTTTTTTAGAAACTAGAAAGTAGAACATTTACAAATATTGGATTATTATAGTCAACACTCATTTATTATATTCCTGTGTGGTTATTATAGCATAAGTACTTTATTTCAATTTAAAAATTTCTCCAAACCACTTGTCACACAAAATAAATTTACAATTTAAAATTTTCTTTGCCAAATCACATCACTAATTGGAGGAGGCCAATTCCTCTTTAGGGTTTTACATTTTGTTTGCACATTTTCCTTGACCCTAGGCGTCACTTCTAAAAACCCCCAAATTTATTAGAATATGACTTTATTAGCTATGGAGGATCGAATCTATTAGTGAGAGGTCGAGTTTTTGTTGGGTTACCATCGTGTGTCTTCAGGCATCAACTCTGAACTGTAACGGATGCATTTTAACCATTTATCTTCAGTCGCAGGGTGTTTCTCTTTCAAAACGAATTTTTTTTAGATCAAATCTTTTATGGAAGAGATTGTATTCCTCATATTCGGCTTCCCTTGGCAATTGGCATCAATCCTAAACCCTTATGATTTCATTCATCCAATCATTTGGCATTGAAACGTTTTCGTACTAGGGTTTCGAGGTCATTTTTCTCCTAGTGAAGGGTCGTATTGTTCATGAGTCTCTATCATTTACCCTAGGCATCCTCTTTGAGATCCAAGCGATTGGCTGTAAGCACCGTTTTCATCATAAAAACTATATTATCTCCCTTAAACCAATTCGCAGCAGGTTTTGAAAGGCTTAACGTGTCCTGGAATCGGGACACGGTGTGCAGAGGCAGGACACGACGTGTCCCGAAATCGGGACACGAAAAAAGACGTGTCTGACACGTGGGGGAGTCGTGTCCGCGCCCAACACATCCCCACAGGACACTTGGCCCTAATCCGACGTGTACGGTGACTTAGCTTGCAAACATGTACAAAAATCCTGGAATCCTGATGCATCTTTCAAATCAGAAGTCAAATTTGCAGCAACAGACTTGTTTACTAAGTGATAAGAAGCAAATAAACATTAAAAGTCTAGAGAAAATTAGGCAGATAGAACAGAAAGCAAGAGAAATTAAGAACAAATGCTGATACTTGATGGAAAAAACCGAACCTGATGCCCCCGATACAAAAGTAAACCAAGGACTAGACAAGTCAGGTCTTCTAGAAAACAGCCATTCCTTCGTGCCTTCAATGCACCCAAAATATGTTGCACCAGAAACCAGTGATCCTGTCATGGCTGGGCCTATTCCTCTGTAAAGACCTGCAAACAATTGAAAGGATAGAATCAAAATGATAAATCAACAAACTTTTACAAGGATGGGGGAGATGGGAGTGGAAGTCTAAAATAAATTTCAAAGAAATATACGACATGCAGGTAAGAGATCACTACACGCAAATGGCCCACAATAGCAAAAGGTAACATTTGTTTCGATGATTTAAAAACAATCATCTGAGAGATTATTATGTCTTTTGTCTGGTTGGAAAAGAGGCTAAACATAAGTGTCGTATGTAGCTGGTAAAAGTTACAAGAAATGAGTATTTTTACCAGCTAATTGTGGCATCAAGCCCTTTTAAATTCCATAAAAGATGTGCAAGGTATAATCCTTTCAGAAGTAATTGCAGGCCAAATACATGTAACCGAACATAGTAACAAGTCCCTAATGGATACATGGCATATAAAGTTACAATAAGAAGCATTGTTGGGTTTCTAATCTGAGTGTCACCCATGTAACTTGAATCTTGCTTGAGTTAGCAAAAGAATTATGCCTTCAACACTGAAATAAGCCCATGAAGGTAAACAATTAACAGCTTCTTATTTCCACACAAAATGTAGGTGGTTTAAAATCACTATTTTTTGCCTAACCACAACATCTTTATTATGCAATTCGATTTTATGTACATGAACCATTTTATATGTAAGCTCATGATTTTGTAATAATGTTTCAGTCTTAGGTCTTTATCTTATCATATTTCAAGGATTGTAAAAGGCCCTTTCATGTAATCGGGGCTTTATAAGTAACTAGGGCTTTAAGTTAGGTTTTCACTTTCTTTTTGCATAAATAGGGCTTCCCTCCTCTTTTGTTGCTTTATCACTTCATAAACATAACCAACAAAGATTCCTTGGAGATCTCGTCCACCGTAAAATTAAGAATTGCAAATGCAATCCACTTGGTCATGCAAGGTGCCCCCAATCTTTTGTGCCTTTTTATATTTATTTATGTCATTTGACCTTTACTTCTATAATATTTCCTGCTTTATTAAAAGGGGTTTCCCCCTCTTTTGTAACATTTAGCACTTCATCATTATAGTTAACAAAGTTTCATTGGAGAGCTCTTCCTCCATACAACTTAGATATGTAAGTACAATCCACTTATGTGCACAGATGCCCCCATCTTCTGTACCCTTTTTTTAATTTACTTCTGTCATTTGAGCTTTACTTCTATTATATTTCCTGTTATTATTTTCAGTCACCTCTATAGTTGCAATTTCAGTGTCATTTTAGACAAAGGTGCCTTGCAAGTTGATATTAGAGCACTGGTTTGAGATTCAGACAATCAATCAAGTGAGGATGCCAAAAAAAGAGGTAGCACAGATGGTGATGCAGAAAACTGTTAGAACAATATGCAACCAAGGGAGAATTGGACAGTATGCTCCTAAAATTTGTTAGGTAGTTAGGTCAATTATTGATGAACAGGATCAAAACCCTCCATGGAAGGAATATTATTCACATATCACTTTAGAAGGCCGTTGACAGGATGAAGATATGACTGGAAGAAAAATAATCAACCCCAGATCTCCTATAACCACCAAATGAAGATCCCTCAGTAAAAGATTCTGGAGGTGATGTTGAAGTGCATACATGGCTGAACAAAATCAAACTAGCCTTCTGAGCACAAGGCATTCAAAGCCATAAAGATAAGTTAAACATTGCCCCTCCAACACCTAGAAAGGTCAGCACAGACATGGGAAGAGAAATGGATTAGTAAAAGAACCAGCATAAATTTCAGCAAGTTTGCAAATGCAATAACCCACAAAGAGACAACCAAAACTGGGGCAAACCCTACAATGTTCAACTGATGCTGTTCCTAAACAAGATGTCTGTTGAATAATGCACAGAAAGATTTCATGTACTAGAGTCCAAGGCAAGATTGTCTCTTAACCTAGTGCAATACATCTACATAATGTAATTGAGTTCAGATATTAGAACAGAGGTAAGATGAGCAACCAAACTCTTTACAGAAAACCATTATTGTAGCTAGGAGAGAACAAAATCATATTGAAGCTTTTAAAAAGAATATTTTCTCTTCCAGTAGGAGGGATTATGCACAATCCATACACCTTAGCAAACCAACAGTTCAGTAACCCTCCCTCCTAGACCAAAATTTGTGCAATTATTGCTCTTAGCCCTGATTTATTGGCCATGTTTATAGTATATACCCCTACAAAACTTTAGATCATTAAATATTTATACCACACAATATCTGAACTTTTTGGGCATAATGCACACGAACAATTTGATAATCATGTCGAATCAATAGAATGATCCCTGCCCCTAGTAGGAAAAAGAGAACCCTTGGTCTCCCTTTCTGCAATGACTAGGCTGAGTCAATTTGATACCTTTAAATACTTTGCATATATTAAACAACACGAGGCCCTAGTGATGCTCAATCTTGATTGTAGACTGAACATCCTAGATAAACAATAGGTTAAAAGATTGGACCTCCATGTTCATACTTGTGAATGCTTCCCCATCAACATCCCATCCTATTAGCATATCCAATGTGAAGGTGTAGTCCATAACATGAAACTTATAGTGGGATATTGTACACTCGGGGACAACTTTTATGTTACAAACATTAAAGGATTGGAAGGGGGCTCACGTATTCAATGGCTCTATTCCTCGAGGACATACTCCACTAACAACCAGAAGAAATTTCTATCCTTTAAACAAAATAGCAATGAGTATACCATCAAAGCCTGCCACTTAAGAGCCTTGAGCTTGTTGATTTTTGTAGCATCGGACAGGTACTAGGAGTTTCACTATTAAAGTGAATGTACTTTTGTTATTACTTTATGTAAGGTAGAGAGCCCATGGTATTTCGTGGTCCATGGTATCGGCCCATGGTAATGAAATAAAAGTCAGCCTAGGTGAGAGGATGAGATACAACAATCACACAAAGTGAGGGGATCTCACTAAGTGGGTGGAGAAGGACTTCCATCCAAGTGTGTGGGAAGGGTTCGAGGAATGGAGCAAAGGGGCAACAAGGAAGATAGCAACTAACCAACAAGATCAAAGGGTTGATCTTGAGGTTTGCAGGCTTGGCTATTTGTTGATTTGTATATTCCTCAGTGGGCCATTATCCCAGGAAGGGAGCCCAAGGTTTTATACTAATAAAATCTATTGTTGCTAGTTTTTCCCCAGGGTTTTATATTAATAAAATCTATTAACATGGTATCAGAGTGAGGGTTTTCGCTCTAAGCAGGAATTTTGCTTGACGGAGATTTACAAAAAAAAAAAGGAAAAGACTACAGCGTACGACCACCATATAGACCGTACGAGGGTCGTAAAGCCACCGTTCATTAGCCATCAGACGCGGGTGGTAGCAACGGGCTCGAGCTAGGCACAAGGTTTGCAGTTGGAGCTGCAAACTGATAGACCATGTAAGAGCTCGAGAGATCAAGCTGTGGGCGGATCGGATCGCAGAGAGATCACACCAAGTTGTCAGAAGACTAAGCAAACGCCATGATAGCAGGAGGAATCGTCAACGGGGAGGTCACAGGCGGAACAGGCTGTGGGCTCGTAGACGCGAGTAGAGGCAAGTTGGGACATAGGCCCAGCAGCCGGGTTATGGACGTGAACAGATCGATAGGATTGGTTGCACACAAGCAGAGGAGGTGCGTTGAGTCGAACGTGAAGCGAGCACTAGGACAGGGAGCAGTCGAGCGTTGGTGCAAAGGGATTTATGTGGAAGAGCTACAAGCTTGGATGACGCATTGTCCAATTGGGCTGACAGCGAACGTAGATTGGGCCATCAGAAGAGCGTGACAGCAAACCGTGGTTGTGAGGAGCCACGACACTAGGCATGAGCCGTGGTAATAGGCGCCAGTAGAGGACAGAGGACCTGGAAGGCGGGGGTGTTGTGAAGGCTCAAGCGGAGACGATATCTGCAACAAGTGACGTGCGGACGTCGAGCTAGTTGGGAAGATCACGTCGAGTCTATGGGTGGAAGCTGAAGGTGGTGCGGCAGCAACTAGAGTTGCGAGTTGGTTGTTGTGTGGGTTGGGGCAAGAAGCTGGGAGTAGCAGCAGCCACGGGAGGATTTAGGTTGCAGTCTGCACAAACAACATGCGAAGCAGGCTCGGTGGAGAAGTCGTAACCAGAGTCTAGGGGTAACCGACGCGGAGGGAGCTGGAGCAGGCTGGGTCGCAGCAAGGGAAAGAAAAGCCTCCTGCAATAGAGGATTCGCGGGCTGTGGACTATGCCAGAACAAGGCGCAGAATGACAAGATGAACAGGAGGCGAAGGAGAAGGGCGGGCTGCAGCAGCAACCTCTAGCACCTAGCAAGTGCAGAAAATTTTGGGAAGCAAGCCTAGGAACCCAAGCAGTGCAAGAAAAACATAGTTGAAAGAATCGACGAATATTAGCGATGTCCCGAAAAATCATGATTTTTTCTAGCTGTCGATTTGTCAGCCCGAAAAAATCGAGCTTTTTCAAAGAATTGCACATTGGAAAAAATTGGCAAAAATCGAGAAAAATTGGCAAAAATCGAGAAAAATTGAGAAAAATCAAGAAAAATCGGTAAGCAAATTTTAACCCTATTAAAGTACAACTTTTGCATTTTTTAATGCTTGTCGCGGTTCGCTGATGTTGCTGAGAAGATGTTCTCTAGACCCTCGCTGATTTTTTGCCGATGTCGATTTTTCAACTATGTAGAAAACCACTAGAACTACCTAGAAAAATTTCGGGTAATAGGGTAGCTACCCAAGAAATTTTTGGCAACCCTGTAAGGAGCTAGGCAGGCCCAGAAGGACTTGGACAGCCCAAAAAAGCAGTTGGGCAGACTACAGAAGTTCTGGGAAGGCCAGAACTGTCCCCAGGCAGCGCCCAGGAAGGCTCGAGTAGCCTAGTAAGTGGTTGGGCAATGAGGAGAAGGGTTTGGGAAGCGCTTAAAAGGGCTCTGGCAGCCCAAAAAACATCAAGGCAACAGTAGACTGCAGATCTGGGCAGTAAGGTTGTGAATTCGGGCAGCATGAAACATGGTTTGGGCATCCATCATGATCTTGGATGGGTGAAGGACTTTCAACCAGAGATCATGGGATGACAACAGGACTCTTTGCATAAAGAGTTTAGTCCAAAGAAGAAGGGAAGTCGGTAGGGTAGCAGCAATTAAGATTTGAGTAGCAGATTTGAGCTCTAGGAGTTGGCAGTACTTCTTTTCTCAATGCACAGTGATGCATCTAGCCATATGACAGGGATGAGAGATGTGTTCCTTAGTGTTTCAGAGACAGACTCAGACTGCCATGTGACTTGTGGGGTCGACACTGTTGAAATACTGAGAGGGGGGTGAATCAGTATTTGCCAATTATCAAAAATTTATCAAGAGCAAGTTGCTAATCACCAATCATAGCAGCATATCATCAACAATCATGAAATAACAAGATGCACAGTACACAAGATTTTTACGTGGAAACCCAAGTCCCGGGGGTAAAACCACGGAAGCCTTTTATGATAAAATTTGGCCCAGCAACAACTGGGGCTACAAATTTAATACAACTTTTCCAGCTACAACTGGAAGGGGCTACAACCCCTAGGCTTCGTCAGCTGCAACTGACGAGCTGCTACAACAGCTCAGCTCACAAAATTGTGAGCCCTAGCACCACCCTGCCACCCTTAAGAAGAAGAAGAAGACTGAACCTGTGGACCTGTCAAAACCAATCACCGAACTTGCTGCTGATAACCTCTGCTCTCTTATCACTGCCAAGTCATCATTGTATACTGCCATACACTGTTCATGTACATCATTGTACCCTTCGTCATACACAATCACTGAACAAGTAGTTCTGCTCCTCTTTCATTGAACATAAGATAGACATCATCATAGTGTGTACCATTTATGCATCATCAACATAAGGTAGCATACATCATCATCATTTTATGGCATATAAATCACACATCAATACACCACATACATACACCACTGTATATTTCACTTGGCTCGATCTCTGCTGCTGCTGAGTAGTGTGAAAAGGCCTTCAACACTTCATCATCGTCCTCAGACTGTGGAGGTTATCTTCTCATGCTGTGCATGCATTTGTGTCACCTCAACCAATCAGGACTTCAAGCTCATCACAGGATTTTGCTCATGCCCATGTCATAGGTCTGATCTTGTCAAATGTGTCACCAATCACAGTCAACTATCCAACTCAATTAATCATCACTGCCAAGAACATCTCTGCTACTGTCAAAGCATTCTATGCCACTGTTTTGTAGTTGTCACAACCATGTCACAGTTTGCTACATAATACTAATGCTTAAGTAACCAACTCAATCTGATGCTTATCATCAAGTCTATCTACTTCTACTCAATTCAGGATTCCCTTAATATCTCAGTTATCAAGAATATTTCAAGAATTGGCTTCAACAAGATCTCAGAACTCTATTGTTTGCACGAATTCAAATACCAACCAAAATGATCCTTTGAGCTGCTGCCAAAACCAGATCTTCTTGCATGATGCTATGAACCTTGTTTGTTGTCTTCAAATGTGGCTAGACTCCATTCGTGAGCAGTAGTATGCCCTAGCTGGCCTCGGATGAGGAGGAGTAGTCAAAGACCATACTCAGCCTAGTGTTGCATCTTCCAGATGAACCCTACAGCTAACACATTAAATCTGCTGTAAAAAGTTAGGGCCACAATAAAACACCAAAAAGACATAAAAGAAGCTTGATAGCTGTTGACAAATTGGGTCTGCTCCTCCTCAGTCGACCATCAAAACAAATTAAAAAATTGTTGTTACAACTTGGCCTCAGTCTGCAAAACTCGGGTCTGTCTGTATGCAAAAATTCAACATTGACTGCTGCTCAAAAAGGGAGAAAAGAACTGCTGCAAACAGTCACCACCGAAATTTCACTGCTCCTTCACTGAAATTTTCTTCAGATAGTGCAGACTGCTCCTTCGCTGCTTCAAACAGTTATATCCGAAAATCTCAGAGCTCTTCCGAATTTTTCCACTCCATTTACTGCTGCTATACCAGTCCGAATTTCCTCAGTCTCTATCCACCACCGAAAATACTCCTCCACTAGTGCAATGGCTGTTACAATCTTACCGAAAAATCAGAGATATAAAAACAACACTTCTTCACTTATCTTCGTACTGTGGTTACTTCCAGCTGCTGCCTCAGACACCCAAAAATTACAGAGATAAAAAATGTCTGCTGCTGCGTTTTTGTCACTGTGGCTGTCACTGTCTCACCCGAAATTCAGAGCTTATCTGAAATTGTTCCTCACCCAAAATGACAGGTTTGATTTGGTATTTATAGTAGTTTTTTTTTTTTAAATGTGGAGCCGACCTTCCAAAACTTATATAATTTTTAAATTTTAATTTTAATTTATTTTGGAGCCGACATGTATTCTAAGTGAGTTTAATTTTGTTTTTATTCTTTTCAATTTGGCAGGACCCATTAGAATTTGATTTTATTAATGTTGGAAGATAAGGAGAGTTTTTAAACAATTATTAAATTATTAAAAGATTTTTAACACTTTAACTTATTGTGGAGTATTAGTGGGTCACCTTTTAATATTTTATTTATTTGTTTAAAAATTGTTTTAAACACTTTAGATTGATGATAAGGGTTTAAATAATTTGTTAAATTATTAGAAGATGTTTTAATGCTTTATCTTAATGTGGAGACAAGGGTTTAATGGACTTTATGGGTTTAAGGGTCAAATGTATTTTTATTATTTTAGATATTTAATATTTAATCTTTAGTGTTGTGTCACACATTCTTACCATTTAGAAATGGTTTTAGGGGCCCATCAAGCCACTAGGGCTTCCAATTCAAGGGCTTCATCAAACTACCAAAACCTCAAGAGTCAAACCATCATAATCAATCAAGCAACCATTGTGTGGGTTATATCATATGCAAAGGGTGTTCTCCATTATACTATCAAGGGTGTATTACGCCATCAAGGTGTGGGGGTGCCTAGGCTTCTCCTAGAGTACCATGACCTTTACCAAATGCAAATGACCACTGAAAGGGTCATTTGGACTCTTGCAACTTCTTCAACCCAACAAGGACACTTCCTAGGGTACTAGGGCATAGGTTGTGGTATGGGGAACCAGAGAAACAACTTAGGGGGACTTAAACACTCTAAAGGGTGTTCAGGGCTTTTGCCATTGTCCAAGGCCTCCAAGGGCTTCAAGCTTGGGCTTGGACAACCACAAAAGGACTCCTTAGACTCCAACAACACAAAAGACTCTTAGGGGCTCCACAAGGGGCACCAAGACACCACAAGCCCTCACCAGGGCACTGTTGGCATCAATGACAAAACTTTATCAACAGACACCATACATGCAGTAAAGGGGGTTGGAAAAGTGCTATTCCAGCTAGAGTAAGGAGGATCTCTAGAGGTGGCAGGAGTGATGCATGTTATAGAGCTAAAGATGACTTGCTCTCAATCTCAGCTTTGGAGGACCAGCTTTGTATATTCCTCCATGGGCCATTATCCCAGAAGGGGAGTCGAGGGTTTTATATAAATAAAATCTATTGTTGTTGGGTTTTTCCCCAGTTGGGGTTTTCCAGGGTGAATGTAAGTGTCAAATGTGTGATTTCATGTACTTTCCACTGCGTAATTTGTTAGAACACCAGTGTATTTTTGTTTATAATTTAACTTTGAGTGTTGAAATAACATCTCTAGTGTATTTTGTTGCCCATCTTCCAGCTATAGGTGTGACCACTGCCATGTGAAGAATTTAATTTCTACAATTAAATAACAATTTATTTAGTAGAGAACATACGGAAAGCAGTCACCTAGGGTTAGGAAAATTTTACATGGTATCAAAGCTTCTCTAAGTGAAGAGTTTACAGCAGTGGATCAACTATGGAAACCAACTGCCAAGAATCGAGACTAGAAGTTAAAGGGTTTCAAAGGTAGTGCTTATCAGTTTTGGGAGTTTGTGTGCAGATCATAGATGGAGTCATCTAGCCTCAGGTTCGAGGACAAATTGGAAGGTGCCTCGAATTTCATATCATGGAAAGTCAGGGTAACTCTTCTATTAGAAGAGAACGATATCTGGGATATCATCAAGGATGCAATAACCATAGTTCACAACAAGAAAGAAAGAAGTGAAAGCCAAGCAAATGATCAAGGATGCTATAAAGGATCACTTGATCCCTCATATATCCAAGAAGAAGACGGCGAAAGAGATGTTAGATGCCCTAGTTAGCCTTTGCTAGAGCAAGAACATAAATAGGAAGATGATATTGCATAATAGACTCAAACCTGTAAAGATGACCAGATCAGACACTGTCACGTCAATCGAGGCAATCTTGATCCCAATGGATGGTTGTCACGTCAATCGAGGCAATCTTCACTTTATGTTATCTAGCCCAAGATAACAAAGGGGGAGACCCAAATCTACTCCCGATAGGAGAGATCAGACCAAGACACCAGATCAAATCTAGTATGGATGAAGTACGTAAGGTGTATGGTAAACCCTAGATCTATGGATGAAGTCACAAGATGACTGATGGGTTGGATCAAAATGTTTAAGCAATGTAGATTTGGTCCAACTTGGTTATGTGAGTGACTTATGAGATTTAAAACAAGATCTAAGATCAAGGTACTAGTCAAAGATGAGAAAATCCACTGCCTTGGGAACCGTGTCCAATGCAGGGTAGTTAAGGACCAGATTGGGGCTAACCAGTACCAAAGATAGGCTTGATGAGTGGATATGACAATGTCTAGGTGTTCAAGCAATAAGACAAAGACCAAACCACAAGCAAACTCAACAAACCAGAAAATTCGCGAGGGCTTGGAGAAAGATCAGTGCCTTGGGAAGTGGGCCAAATGGAGTCGGATGTCCACCAAACTGTAGATCAAGGATGTTGAGGTGTAAAGCTAGGTGGGTCTTGAAACTTAGGATCATCCAATGGCTAGATCTCAGTAGATATGAGATTGAAATGCATCACCAAGTGACCCAAGTGGGGCTCAACCCTCAAAATGAGGAATGAGGCCCACAAGGAAGAAATCAAGGTGAAGCACTAGGGGTAGGTTATCAACTATGGATATTAAGGATCAAGTGGGATCTCACCTACCTAGGTGCTAGATCTAGCAAAACTCACCCATCCAAGAAGTGCGACCTCACTTGGAGAGGCTAATTTTCCTTGGGAAATGGGTCGAATGAAGGCCAATCCGCACCAAACTATAGATCCGAATTGTTGTGGATGCTGTAGAGGTGGGTTTTAAATATTTTACCCAAAAGCCAAGTAGATCTTAGTAGATTTGAGAAAATGTAAAATGAGGGTTTGAAATATGAGGGTTTTAACAATGAAGTAGTTGTGCCAATGGATTGGAACCAAGACAAGAAGAACAAACCTGTGGATCTTACCTGGATAACCTTGTAGATGCCTTGATGATGATGATCTATGCAAACCCAATCAATTTGGAGCGATTTGAAGTAGTTTTCTATGAGATCAATTTAGTCCAAGGAAGCCAATGCGCCCTCTCTCCTGCACAACAAATGTCAACCATATCAGATTTGCTGCAAACAAGAGACAAAAGTTTCCAAAAAATATGGATCTTCCAACAAATGCCCAAATGCTAGGATACAATAGACTTTCCAATCACCATCTAAGAACACCAGATGCAAAGGAGACCACAAGAATTTCCACAAAAAAGTTTTTCTATATCAAGATTCCAAGAGCCAAAGACCCCCTTACAATGAGAAGCTCTCTCCTTTAAATAGGATGGAGAGAGGCCATAATCCTAACCACTTTTTGAATGAGTGGCTAAGATTAAAAGATCAAATGATCTAGTCAATGGTTGAGATGAGCTCAACAATACAATACATGGATCACTAATAAAATAATACATCAATGGACCAAATCGCCCTAGGAGAGGGGGTCCCACCAAAAGTGAATGATAAAACATAAGATCTAGCTCATGGTGGGTCCAAGGGGTAGTTTCTAACACCCTTGGTCAGTCCCCATGGCACAATATCCAAAAATAAATAAGCTAGACACCAAATTATGCCTCTCTGGGAAAGTCGTGAGCCTTAGGAGGCTCCAGAAATCAATATAAAATGCCAAATGTGATGGGTGTGGGTCCCACTGAAAGCTGAAACTGCTGGAGAAGGTGTGGAAGACATCCCACTCATCATTACAAGTCATCCCATGCCATAACTTTGCCTCAATAGCCCAAATCGAATCCTTCAGTAGCCATTTTCACCATTTCTAGACTGCCTCGGGAAATGTGAACATGCCCAAATTGCCTCCTGGAGTGCCTATGCTGTTAAGGTGAGGCCACCAGGCTCTCTGGGAGGGGGGGTAATATGGTAATATCAAGTGGCTGGACCACCCCCTCCATGCACAACGCCCTAGGTGAACTCATCAACTCTCTGCTCTACTCTGACAGGGCCTCTGATAGGCCAAAACTACACTAGGATAGCCAACTGAGGCTAATAATCATTGTAACTGCCCGGAATTGAAAATAGACTGTCCTTTTGGACTCAGAAGGTCCAAATCCATCTAAGATGTGTACTCATACACCATATAGACCTCTGCATGGTCAAAAATAAATATTCATCATATCCGGCAGACCAAATAATTATAATCTGTAAAAGTGCTGAAAAGCACAAATCATCATCATAAGCCTGAAACCACTGCATAGAACTACCATGGTGACCTGTACAAGACCATATATCATATCTCTGTATCATCTGAGGTCTGCTACCTCATGTCCTGTGGTTGACCTTTGGTCAAACTGTGTTTGACCAAGTCAACAATGACCCAAAATATAACTCAGGCTATCGTCACAATGCTGCAAGGTGTCAAAGGTTAAAGCATGCTTTACAATACATTCAAATAGAAATTATAACAAAAGTAATCATTACTGGCGATCTAAATCCAAATATATAAGGTCATTAATTATTATTATTACTCGGACCAGACTTTCAAGACCATACTCACTTCATAGTTGTGATCATTTTGCTAGTGGAGGGTGAAGGCTAAAAATAAAATGGCTAGGCCAAGGGATGACTTACTGACTTAACACTGTGACACTTTGGATATGGAAAAAGGAATACACACCATAGCATATACCGAACAAGCAATAACACAAGGAATGGCGGTGTCTCACAAATGGGTAAGTTGTTCAAAGAGTGTTTATTCACCTTGGCAGATGCTCACAATCCATAATACAAATGAGGCCAGCAATCTTTTTGATATAGAGTTTAAGTTCCATTGCTTTTTGGGCCTATAGTTTCCATAGCCTTTGATCTATGTGTGTTTACAAACACATTGCATAGATTTACATTTCATTAAGGCTTCTTGCTGCAGGTGTGTTTTTAAGGCACTTGTTTACCTGAGCACTTCCAGGTGTGTTTTTAAGACATCTTGTTTACCTGGGTATTTACATTTCATAATAGATATAACATTTGATATTTTTTTGCCAGCTTCATTTGGCTTTTCACAATAGATATAACATTTCCTTTTTCATAATTTGTATTCATGGCAGCACTATCTGTTTCAGGTTTAGCCAACAACATCTTTAGTGACTAGGGGGACTTCGTGCCAGTGCCAAACATCGAGACAACCGACCAGAATGATTTAGGCCTACAATCCAACTTACCAAAGGTAAGTTTTGTCACCAACTCAGAGCCAAGACACAATAAACAAGGAAGCTTATCCAATACAGAGGCTACAGCGGGGAAAGGTCCTCCATGCCACTAGTCAAGTAGTAAGTCAAGGTAAATAACAAATTGGGTAGGTAATGGATGGATGAAGACAGTGAATAATGAGACCAACACTAGCAAGCCAAAGTATGGTGGGAATGATCACCTCTAATCTCCCTAAGGAGGGTAAAATTGATGAGTATAAGTCAAGAACTTCTAAGTCTGAGTAGGGACAATATGATATATATATAAAAGTACAACCAGGTCCACATATCTATATGATCGCCAAATCATGATACTAAATGCTAAAACATGCTACAAGAATGAATATAAAAGCAATATAACCATAACACCAAAATATACCTGCTGAGTCATATACCTAAATGCTCATCATCTGAACCAACATCTATCCTCTAAAACTACTATTGTAACTCTGGGCAATACTGACTGCTCTGTATAAATGGCTAAATGGCTACATCGGTCATCTCTCTGAGTGTCCTAAAACCCAGTCATGGCATGGGGAAGAAAACGGTTGTCCATAATCTGATAGTGATCCATAATAGATGCTCATCTCAGCATCTCAATGCAAGAGAACTGGCTGAATAGTGTGCTGGAATCTGAAAAATAATGTATGGTAGCCCGGCTACTATATATGTGATAACAGTTCCCGTCTCAATGGTAAACATTTGTCCAAGGTGTTTGTGCCTAAGAGAATCTTCCCTCATGGAAAAGACTATGGAATGACTGTATCGAGGAGAAGACTCAGATGAAGTCAAAGGCCAGCAAGCAAGGAGGTAATAGTGACCATACCCTATTTGGTCAAACAAAGAAGGGTAGAGGTAAATGACCTAGCGTGCCTAGGATAATCTTCCCTCATGGAAAAGACTATGAAATGACTGTATCGAGGAGAAGACTCAAATGAAGTCAAAGGCCAGCAAGCAAGGAGGTCATAGCGACCATACCCTATTTGGTCAAACAAAGAAGGGCAGAGGTAAATGACCTAGCAAGGGTAACGTAAAGAGTGAGAAGTTAGCCTCACAACCAGGAAGAAAGACTTGAGTGAAAGCAAGTGCTTCATATGTCATAAGCATGGCCGTTATGCATAATAGTGTCCATAGAAGAACAAGGGTAAAGGGAAGCAGTAGCAACATCAAGTAGGAACCTCAACTTAAACTCAGATGAATGAGTTTGCCTCCAAGTTTGAGAAGGATTTCTCGATGGTATCTTTCCTTTCTTCTAGCATGGTTTCAAAGAATGCTTGGCATGTGGACAATGGAGCATCTAGGCATATGACATCAGCCCGGGAGCTATTTTCAAGTCTAAGAGAGCATGTCTCAGTTGTTCATGTCAAGCTTGGTGATGAAGCCAAGTATCCAGTAGCAAGAGTTGGTACCATTCCTTTCCAATTCCAGTTAGGCAACTCTTTAGACTTCGATGATGTGTAGCTTGTTCTAGGTCTCAGGAAGAATTTGCTTTCAATTTCGGTCATAAAAGATAAGGGCTTGGCAATAGAGTTCAAGAACCAACAAGTCTTTTTAAGATCGAAGGATTCTAGCCCAGGATCAGCTTAAGTGATTGAGATTAGGAAGGAAATTTATACAGGTTACAAGGTGAGCCTATTCGATCACTAGTGCATAACATGGATAACTTGTGTGAGTTATGGCATAAGAGGATGGGGCACTTACATCACAGTGCACTGCCTATTCTGAGGGAGATAGTCACTAGTCTTCCAGAGCTTAGCATTGGGTAGCAGGGTGTATGCAAAGGGTGTAGACTTGGCAAGCATGCCAAGGTTGCTTCCCCAAGCAATGAGCACAAGTCTAAAGGGATTCTAGACCCAGTGCATTCGGATATGCGTGGATCGATGTTAGTAGCATTAATCAGAGAAAGCATGTATCATGTTTCCTTCATTGATGTATTATAAAGACCAAGGATGAGGTCTTTAGCAAGTTTCAATAGTTCAAAGCTCTAGTGGAGAACCAAACAAGGAAGAAGATTAAAGTTTTGAAATTGGACAATAGGGGTTAGTATACCTCCAATGATTTGAGGATTTCTGCAAGGATGCAGGAATCAAGAGGGAGTTCATTGTTTCGCACAACCCAAAGCAGAATGGGGTTGCAAAGTGGAGGAGTTAATCCAACATAAGGTCTTCTTAGGCAATAATACATGACCAGTATTTGTTGGACACAATGGTCACACTGAGAGGGGGGTGAATCAGTGTGTAAGTAATTAAACCCCTTTTTCACTTCTACAAGTTAAGCAGAGTCTATCAAAGTAGTATGCTACTGAGTACATCATCATTACATCATTATTATTTATCAGCTAAATCAACAATGGATCATAAGCATAACATCAACATAAAATCACATCATCAACTGACACAGCAAGATATGTATGGTAAGCTTTATTTATGTTTTATGCGATGTACAATGGAAGACTACAATCTTCGCGATTAACTCAGCACCAACTGATACAAAGAGCACCAACTCTCAATCCAAGACCCAGCCTGGTCTTCTCAGCTCCAACTGAGAAAAGGTGAGGAGTTCAATCCTCAAGTGCAAGACTCAGCTTGCAATCTGATCTGAAACAACTCTATCTGTTGTCCCAACTCAATCAACTACTGCTGTCATCAACCTGTTCTACTGCTCAAGGATCATGCCATGTCAACACTGCTTATATAGAGGTCTGCTCAATGCATCCAAGTTAGCAAAGGTCTGCTCAATCATCAGAAGATTTTCAAATCATTAAGGTGTCTGTCAATCAAGAGATCTGCTCTCATCATCAATCATTAACATGTCTGCCAATCATCAAGTTGTCTGTTCAAGTATCAAGAGTTTGCTTTGAGTCTACCCTGTGCTCTATTCTGCAACAAGTTCTTCACAAAGTCAGGTCTGCAACAAGTTTTCTTTCAGAGTTTCATGGACTGTCCAACTCATCTGCAACCACATACTCTGCTAGGGCTTTCAAGTTTTGTTCTACTCTTGTCAACATTAAACTTAGTGATTCATGCTATACAGCCTTCGAATTTCTTCACTGTGTACTTCAACCTGTTGTAGCTTCCTTCATAAGATCGCTGCAAATATAACCTTCATATACCTTGCAGGATCAGACTTTGGATGTCTTATCTTCACTGTGGTGAAATCAAAGTTTTGTTGCCACCAGAGATTAGAGCTTGTTAGCACGAAAACAGAGTTATATAAACATTTCTTTAAGGCCTGCCTGCTTCCACGAGATACAGAGCTACATTTTTCACTTCAAAACCAAAACATCACTGCTGCTCCAGTTCAGTTGGTATACTGCTGGCTGCTGCTGCTTCAGGGTCCAAAATTTAATGTTGTAGCTAGACCTAAGACAGTCCAAGCTCACTTGTATTAGCAGACCACCAGCACTTTGAAGGAGTCCACCCAGAGTTTGAAATGGGAAACCGCAAAATCTTCTTGGAGGCTGACCTAGACTATGTGGAAGAGACCACCAAATTTATGCAAGAAAAATCAGACCTCTGTGACTTTGAGAACAGTCCACCAAATTTATTGATAGCACATAGAATTAGAAGGGAGACAACCTAACAGCCCACCAAATTTTCAACATCAGACCTCTACAAAATTTCAGAGTACAAGCACAAAAAGATGCCTCAAACCTGATCTGAATTGCCTCAGATTAGACTGAGAAATTCAGAGCAAAGGAGTCTTTCTGCCTTGGTAGCTTGAGATCGTATCAAAGTGCATGCAATAGAAGTTAAACTGCCCAAGGAATTAGAGAAGCATCAGATTTGCAGCACAAATTCTTATCTCTCCTTCTTGATCTCCTAGGGCATCATCATTCCACAAAAGTTTGAAGATTAACTCCATAAAATGACTCTGTCCTGTAAAAAATCAGTCCTTTAGCTAGGGCAAAAGAAATCCTTCAAGATTTTGTTTTAGAAATTCATCTTCCAACTTGTACTTCTGTCCCAAAAATTGCTGTCTCAAACATAGCCGAATTTCCTCAGACTTGGGGCTTAATTTCTTACTCCCAAAACTTTTTAAGTGATGTGAAACTCCACTTGTATTTATACACTTTGAAGGAGGGGGGTTTCACAATTAAAATAATCATTTTTCCTTAAGATATGGTCATTTGACCAAGCCCTAAAAATTAAAAATATAAATAAAATAAAAAATAAATTTTAATTTGTGTTATGGACAAAGCCCTTAGCCCTATAAACAAGGAAGGTAACCCTTGGCATAACCATATAAATTTATTAATCCTCATTGCAAGATAATTGTAGCTTCAATCAATTTCAAACCAGGACAGCAGGTTCGGATTGACCAAAAATGACTTTGAAGGCTGCTGCGTTGACCTTTTGTCCTGCATTGACTTTGACTGTGTTTTTTTTTTGCAGTGTTGACCAGCAGAAGACTGATTTTTACAGGGTTGACTTTTTGTTCTATTTTGACCAGCGTTTTTACTTTCTGACTTTGGTTGACATCCATAAATGCTGTTTGACCATCTTTGACTTTTTCTGGACATCATTAATGCTGCGTCTGACCAGATTTGGTACTGTTGACCAGCGTTGACTTTTTCTGCAGAAAATTGCAGGTTTGACCAGAACTGCTGAGTTGACTGTTTCTGAGCTGAAAATGCATCTTTGACCTTCGTTGACCTCTTTTCTGCTGCTCTTGACTTTCAAATCTGCTTCATTGACCAAAATGCTGAATTTTTGCATAAGTTGACTTTTCTGAACTAGGGCATCAGTGAAATTTGGGTTTGCTGAGTCAAAATCAGAAATTAGGGCCTTTTCAGAATTAGGGCATCAGCAAACTAGGGCACCACCAAATTAGGGCATCTTCACAACATGCCATCATGTAATCCTTCAAGTGATGGGGTACAAGGTCATCATAATCATGGCAAGAGGGGTTCTTCACCAAGGTCATCACCATCTCAATCCTTGTCATGCAAAAGAGTCATTATGACATTCTCAAGGGCTTCATGGCCCCATCAACCCACGACATAGGTGGGTTCCAAGACCCAAGCCTCCATGTGCAATCAAGGCATCAAGTAGTAAGCATTTCCCATGAGCAAGGGGCACCAAGGACATCTTAAGAGTGAGGGCTTCATCATCAACACATCAAGGGCTCCACACACACGTGAGCCACATCATTTGCAACAAATGACCCAATAGGCTCCCGCTGTTCACAACTTCTCTCCCCCTTTGGCATCAATGACAAAGGGGGAGATTGTTGATTAAGTTGTCATTGATGCCAACAATGCCTGATCATTGATGCCAACAGTGCCCTGGCTAGGGCTAGGGTTTGTTGTGTCTTGGTGCCCCTTGTGGAGCCCTTATGAGTTAGAGTGTGGTCCATGGTTGTTTGTGTGGTTGTGTCAAAGGAGTCCTTTTGACCTTGTCCAAGCCCAAGTCCGAAGCCCTTGGAGACCTTGGAACAATGCCAAAAGCCCTGGTTACTCATTGACCTAGTTGAGTGCCCCTAAGTTGTATCTTGATCCCATTTGAGTCCATTGTTGTATCCTTGCTCCTAGTTGTCCTTTGTTTGATGGTCTCTTGATTGGTTGTTGACGGATGGTATGGCCATACTTGATGCTTATTGATCATTGATTGTGCACTTGGTCATGATTAGAACATATGACCCACATACATAATGATGAAGAGGTTCTTTGTACCCTACTACTTGATGAACTTGGTTACACATGGAATTCTTGGAAACCACACTCATGATATGATTATGATGAAGCTTGCATGCACTTGAGAAGGCTTAGGACCCATGCACATATGATGGCTTTGAAGCTCTTGTCCTTGAGGTATGACTTGCCCTTACTGAAGCTTGTATCCTTGTCCATACACTTGTTGAGAAGTCTAAGCATTGCACTTGAAATATGATGAAGCCTGGCATTCTGCTCTTGGTGGTCATGATTTGATGCAAATGACCATGGTTCCTTGTATATGGTAGTTGGATCCACACACACATGATGATTGTTGAAGCCCATAAACTTGGTAAAGTGTTGACATGTCCGTATGCTGAAACCCTCACTTGATATATTGAAAAGGCCTTTGATGCAATAATTATGACATCCTTGAAGTCTATTTGAGACAGCCCTTATGATAATTTTGGAGCACTAGAATAATTGATGATAGAGCCCACAAATGTGTGGTAACAAAGCCCTTACTGCTATAGGGTCATCCCTCCAACATTTGCAAGATGAAGAAGCCCTAGTTGCCTAGTTGAATTTCAAAGCCCATGGTCACATATGCCCACAAGATTGCTTTTGAAGAAGCTCTAAAAATCCCACATGGCACAAACCCCAAACCCTGTTTAATGGCATTAGATTGAAGTTTTATTAACATTTAATTACTATCTTAAAGAATTTTTTAATTGATGATAAAAATAAATTTTCAATTGACAAGTCGGCCTGCTAGAAATATTATTTACATTTAATAAATATTTAAACGATTTATTCATAGTTAGGTCGGCCAGATTTAATTTTTTATAATAAAATGTGTATAAATAACCTAGCTGACACTCTAAAAAGGACATAAGCAAAAACTTTCTGTCTGAAATTCAGGTAAGGCAGAATACTGAAAATTTTACAGAAGGTTTGAAGTCAAATCTGTGGTTCCTGGGTCTGATTTCTAAGGTTGATCTCTCACAAAAATTGTTGGTGATGTTCTGAGACTTTCGGTCCCTTCTGAGGCAGCTACAGCATTCCTTTTCTTGTACAAATTTCAGGCTGTGTATTTCTTCCAGAATACTACTCCTTACACAGAGCAGACTGTAAGTGGTTATACAGTATTTCTCTTGACTGAGTTTTGATAACAATGCATTGACAAGATTGCTTATAGGTTAGACCTAGTCTGTTTCTTTTTTTTTTAAAAGGGTGTTAGCATTAAGTGAATGTGGCAAGTCTTTCTTTTGACCTGAGAAGTTGACTGTTTGATAAGCTATCAAGGGACTGACAGTAAAGTGACATGACAAGTTACATGTAGAAGTTGATTCTGTTGAATAAAGCTGATAAGCTTCTTGTTAAGCTCTGACAATTTAGGACTTGTAGTTGACAAGTTTATTTTGACCTTATTGAATTCCTTAACAAGTTGGTTGTGATTGTGATTGATTACCTTGTAGACTAGGCTTGATAAGTATTGTACATCTTGTAAAAACCAAAGCATTTAACCTTAAGTAGTTGACCTAGTTTGGCTGCAAATAGTCAACATTCTTTTGGTTTGCAACATTACTGTAAGTTGATTGATAAAGTGTGACAGTTGCATGTTACCTAAAGTTGGTCTAGCAAGTTGAATGAAGTTGTTGACTTAAGATGTTTGGTTTATTGGTTGTTTCTTGGTTGATATCCTTTTGTTTTAACTTGATTTGATTTGACAAGTATTGACTGCTGTTGCATTGACTGAAAGATTGATTTGATAAGTTACTTGATGTTGATCTAGACCTGTTCTTGAGTTGTTGACTGAAATTAAAAGACCTTTTAACCTTGACGGTTGACTTCGAGTCTCTTATCTAAGTAAGAATGGCAAGTTGATGATTTGACTTGGTGTTGGCTTGACTTGATTAGCAAGTCTTGAATCTTGATCTTAGTGGTGTGACAAGTGCTCAGAAATGATTGACTTAACAAGTTGTATAAAGCTGGTTGACTGAGAATAGTCAAGTAATTGAGACTCGTTGTTTTGGTTGATTGAGATTGTCCATCTTCTTGGTTAATGTAGAGTTTGATTTGTGAGTTGATTGATTAAGTCTATCTTAGGGTTTGTTGGTTGACCATCTTCTTATTTGAAGTTGGCTGGTTGATGTTGTCTGTCAAGCTTTGCTTGATCGAGGTGTGTGTCGAGTCGTGAGATTGGTTAGGATGCCATTGGATTGAGTATAATTGGGTAAGTGAGTTTTGGTCGTAGTGTAAATGTACAGTCCTAACCCTATCTTGACCAAGTAAGAAAGTAGGTTTCCCATAAAGCAGTTGTGGTCAGATACATGATCAAATTGACACAGGTATATGATTGATTTGACACAAGTACATAAGAAACTTGGTATAGATTTAGTTGAGCAGAATTGGCACAGGTTTCCCTATGTGCGGTTGGTCTGACTCGGATTGGCAGAGTTTTATGAGCAGTTGGTTTGACCCAAGTGGACTGAGTTTGGTTTGCAGTTGGTTAGACTCAGATTGACCGAGTCGGATGATGTGAACAGCAGATTGATTGGTACAGCTTGATTGTACAGGTTGATGAGCTATGTGGCACAGTTGTGGCGCAGTGGACAGTTGATGAGCAGTGACAGTGGTTGTGCAGTGTAGTATAGATTGTGTAGTGTGTTGGTTAGCAAGTCCACGGGATCAGTGCAGTTTGTGGTTCAGTAGTTCAGTTTCTATCTTCATATCATGGTGGCAAGACGGGGCAAGGAAAGGGGGTTGTAGCCTCCTTCCGGTTGTAGCCGGAAAACTAGGGAGTTGGAGCTTCCTCCAGGTTGTAGCTTGTAAACCAAGGGGTTGTAGCCGAAGAACTAAAGTCTTTGTAACAAGGGGGTTGTTGCCTCCTTCCAGTTGTTGCTAGAAAAACTATTATTATAAAGGCTTTCGTGGTTTTTCCCCCAGTACTTGGGTTTCCACGTAAAATCTTGTGTACTGTGTTTTGCTATGCTTTCTATATGATGATGATGTGATGATGAGCTGTAATTGTTAATAATGTTGATGATGATATAATGATAATGTGATCATGCATTAATGAATGATGTACTCTGCATAATATTGAATAAGTTGCTAATGGTTAAATTTGAAAAGTAATAAAATCTACACACTGATTTACCCCCCCCCCCCTCTCAGTGTGCCCGATGTGTCCAACAGTATTTGCCAATGTTCTATTGGAAAAAGCATGCAACACAACAATTTACATCCAGAACAAGTCTCCTCACAAGATTTTGGAGGGCAAGACACCATATGAGGCGTTCAATGGTGTGAAGCCATAGGTGAGCCATTTTTGCATCTTTGATTTGTTAGTTTCCCCAGATCTAGATCCGATTAACTGTCCCGAATAATTTACTTAAAATTATTAACAGAAAGCACACTAAATCTTAACAAATCACGCAGCGGAAAAACACAAGAAATCACATTCACATTTGACACTCAGATTTACCCGGGAAAACCCCCACTGGGGAAAAACCAACAAATAGTTGATTTGATGGGCTCCCGACTTGGGATAATGGACCACTGAGGAAAATACAATGACAGAATGCTAGCCTTCAAACCTCAAGATCAATCCTTCGATCATGTTGGTTGCTAACCCTCGGCTGCCACTTGCTCTGTTCCCCTGCTAACCTTTGCGCCATGCACCTAAACACCTGCCTGGAAGTCCATCTTCAACCAATCAATGAGATCTCACTCTTTCACTATGTGTGACTGTTGTGTGTCCTCTCACTTAGGGTGCCTTTTATAACATTACAATATGTAAATACCTTGCGCCAGTACCATGGGCCCTCTAGATCACTTCACATAAAGTAATTGCAAAAACACATTCACTTTAACAGTTCACTTTACTAAAGTGAATCTCTTGCTAGCACCCACATAATTAGCAACGTTATCCGTTATGACTTGGACAACGTTCTACAACCTATATCTTGGATGAACCCACCCAACAATTCACATAATAATGTTGCATCTTTAATATGTCAAAAGCATCAACAGCTTTAATAAACATTGTCCCCATGGAACAATTAACCAAGAAATTAAGAAGGTTCCTGCCCTTTTGATCAATCCAACCATCTGATATCACAGAGCATCTAGTGAGTTCCCATGACCCCTTAAGCTCCTCCAATCTGCGAGTGCAATCAACCTTTTTATTTTGAAGGATAGGCCCTCTCAACTCCTCGTAAGTAGGGGCCTTATACCCTAGGCCAACAATAGCAACAACATCAAACATAGGCTGGTAAAATATGTTATTCTTGGCAATGTTGAAAGGAATGTCACTCCATAGAAAACGCCTACCCACAAGCTTGTCTTCATCTTGCTTCTTCTTTATTTTAACCATTGACCTAATAGAAGGTTGTGTGCCAAATATGGTTCTTGGAACAAAGAAAGTTGAGGCCATGAGGGCACTATGGATCTGGAAGGTGAGGCTAAGGAAAATCTCTCACTTCTAGTTCTTACAACTCCTCTGTTGTAACCAAATTCTCATTGTTGCCCTCACATCTCTCTTATCCATATCATGAAGTGATTTATTGGCAATGTGAATGATTTATGGGGTTGCTTTTTCACAAATACCCACTTCATGCCCTAAAATTTGTGCAAGGTGGTATTTCAACATATTGATTCCCCCCATCATTTTCTTCCCACCCACCTTGCAATTCAACACCTGTCAATTATGCCCATCTATGTGATCACCATATTCCCACATAGAGTCCAAAGCTTTCGGCATTTTCAAACAGCAATGATTAAACCTAGAGCAAAGAAAAATAGAAACTGAAATCCAAATTCAAGATACTTTGAGTTTGAAGTTTCGAAAAAAAATAATGTTGCAAATAAAAGAAATTAGATCTAGATTTTAAATAAATCGTAGATCTCCCCTTACAAATTGACAAGAAGAGGAAAAATTGATGCAAAACCTTAAACCTATCAAAATCTATAACAAAGCAAAAACAATGTAGAAATGGTTACACATTCCAGCAATGTGGAAACTACTAATGGGAATCAATCCCCAATCCACAATAAATGGGTGATGGAAAATGGAAACACACTATTTCTAGTCTTAGCTCCAAAGCAAATGGTGGAAACCTACTTTCCTCTCAAACCCCTTCAGTCTGCTTGCAAAATGGAGGTTGGAGACAAGGATCTCATGAACCATGGAGATTTTGACTGGTATCAAAGTCATGTTCCTACACACAATTTGTATGCAGAAGGAAATACGGCAAACATTTCTAAAATGATGACAATCAATATCGCTAAGAAGCTCAACATTGTAGAAACTGTCTTGATCGAAGCAAATTGTTCCCCTAAGGAATTTCAAATTTATACTGCTCTCTTCAAGGGAGATAGCTACATTTTTGGTTGGTCTTATAAGCAAATGCTAGGCATCGACCATCGAATTGCCAAACATGAATTTAAAATATAAAAGAAAGTGAAACCTCTCCAACAAAAGTTGCAATCGGTAAATCCGAGAAAAGCAGTCGCCATCAAGGCAGAAGTGGAAAGTTGTTGAAAGTCTGCTTTATCTATTCAATTCCCCTGACTAAATTGATGTCTGACCCGGTTCCTAATACCTATGGACAAGAAGCAGGAGACCATTCATTTCTGCATTGATTTTCACGATACGAACAAAGCATGTCCTAAAGACAACTACCCCACGCCATTGATTGATCAAATCATTGATGAATGTGTTGGAAATGAGATCATTCCATTCATGGATGGATTTTCCAGCTATAATTAGATCCAAATCCGTACAGAGTATCAGCATAAGACTAAGTTTATTTGTCCTCGCGGTACTTTTGTTTATAAAAAAAATACCATTTGGTCTTAAAAATGTCAGAGCTACATTCCAGCAAGCCATGTCTTATGCCTTTCATGACATTAAACATAATATTGAAGCCTATCTATATGATTTGACCACTCGGTCAAGGAAAAGCGTTGATCATCCAACTCACCATGATGCAGTCTTTGAAAGATGTCAGTACTATAAGATCTAACAAAACGATGGACATCAGCAAATAGTATCGGCCAATAATAACCTCCTCTCAAAATCTTATGCATTGTAATCCTTGCTGCATGTTATCATGTAAATCTGCATAGGCAAACTCACAATAATTATAGGCAAACCAAACCTTCTAACAATAGGTGAGTCTCTCCATTTGAACTGGTGTTTTTCCAGTCACATGGGGATGTCCCTAGAAAATGTATACTGTAATCTGATCTAAAATTCTACACATATTGCGAGGAAAAACAGCATACAAAACTCCCTCATTTATTGTTTTTGAACAGCTAAGAGTGAGGATAATTATCAATCAATCAGTCTTGAGATCAATGTCTAGAAGTGACTTTAGCAACAAAGCAAATGAAATAAATAGGAAAGAAGTGTGCCTAAAGTGAAAGGAAGATCCAAACAAGTGCATATAAATACCATAACAGTACAAACAATTAAATCACTGACAGCGAAGATTCTAAGAACTAAAATAAGCATAACTGATTAAATCACGTATTACCCAAGAGATTGTCTACATCATAGTGGATCATAGATGGCAGGATGCAATATATCTCCTTGCTTGCAATGGTGGTAGTGGTCAAGGTTTGGTTGATAAAACACTGAAGAGCTGTCCGCTGATACGAATATGCTCCAAGAATGAACTGTCTAATACTAATAGCATTGGCCAATATCCAACACTAATTACATTATATTACCTAGATTTTAAACAAGAATGACAAGAATTTGTATCCTTGACAAGGATTATACTGTTGTAAAAGAATTATATATTAATGTGACTGTCCATTTGTTAGAAAAAAATCGTTTTGCAAAAAACAAGACATCTTTTTGCATGTTGTCATGTGGTTTCTGATCAAAGTATATTAAAATCTAAATGTATTGTCGGCATGACTCTCACAATGAAATATTCAGTGCAAACTATAACTGGGTTTACTGTCTTGTTTTGGTTCGCATCTTTTTCTATGCCTCAATTCTACTGGCACTACTGTTTTTTCATGCAAACGCTATAAATATCTTGAGATATAAAATCCAGAGGGGAGAAAAAGCAAGAAAAAACACAAAATGTCAAATATACGAATAACTAAAGCATAACAGAAATAATCACAAATTCCACTGTTGATAATTGAAATAATTATAAAATAGAACAATGTTCACTGTACAAGTTGAACATATTAATCTCAGTAATTTTTGGCATTCATCTTTTTCATCTTTCTCTATCAATTTTATATACAAATGTGTGTGCTTTTACTACTTACCCTTTAGGCCATCAATGGCCACTATGGATTTCAAAGCTTGACCAATCCCGTGCATCTGAAATGCAGATGAACCAAGCTGCATGAGTAATTTTTAACATTTTACATGAAGAAAGACTCAAACTTACAATAACTCTTTGTTCATACAAGCATCTTCATAATGTAATATTTTGTCAACAAAAACTTTACTTTAGCAACTTGATCCTGTAAACTTGATTTGAGAATACATCTGGCTCTACCTTGAAAGAAAATATGCATAAGCTCATACTTCAGAATAGATTACAAGCAGAACACAGAATCTCAAAGTCTTACATCAGTGATATATTTTTCAAAGCAAGTATCGGATGAATAATTCACTGTACAAGGTGTAAACATGATCTGCTAATAATTCGTGTTGTGAACCACTTAGTGTGATAATCTTTCTAGAGTTTGCTTTTTCTATTGACTTGATATCAGCTGAGTTTTTAGCTTTGCTCTAGAATAATGGCAACAGTCTCAACCAGCATATAAAAACCTCGGATGTAACTGCAGAAAATAATATTACTATTATTGCAGAGATTAAGTATGAAATAAAGAAAGAGTTCTCTATCTCTGCATATTACAAAGAAACCTATTAGACAAAGCTAATTTCTCAACAAGAAAGAAAGAATTATGTAAGTTCCTCTAGAGAATAAAAATCCCTCTAGAAAGGATGGAAAAAGGAATAATGTATGAAGACAACAAGAGGGGATTGTTAACTGATTCTAGCATTTTTCAGTTTCTTCTAGAGGTACAACGTCAGAGCCTACATGTAAATCAATGACAAACTCTTCACTAGACCGTGTTGAGATGGGTCATGTTGAGTCTTGACATAGCTACTAAGAAAACTGTCTTTGCTGTACTGGAAGACAAAGGTTTAACATCTCATACTTTGTGTTAGGTGTACTTAAAATCTGACATACGAAATTGGTAAAATGGAAAATTTCCTGAAGACTGATTTGTAGCAGTAGAATTTTGAGGTTACAGAAATGAAATGAAATTTCAATCAATGTCCACTAGAGACCAAATTAGGTAAAAGGGACTAAAGAATACATACATCATGAGAACCCCATACAAAAACAGTGGGGTACGAAAAGCCCCCTAAAATGAGAAATGAAATAAAATATGAATACATCAACAACAGAAAATGTGTAATGTCCCTCACCCAATCTGGTCTATGTCAATGGGAAATGTTTACGAGTTTATCTGAAGCTTCTCTCAACATTTCACCATCAATGTATTAATACCTCTGTATGATGACCCCTCCTCTGACTGATCTACTGGGTCTGGTCTGAATTCTTCATTATTTAGCTCAGTATTTTGGTTCTGGCATTATGTCAAACACTTATACAACATTATTCTGTATCTGACTGTTCACTCTTGTAACTGGTATGGGTTTGGTCTTTTGTCAAACACCTAACTGGCAATGGCTATCTTATCATCCAATGAGACTGTTATGCATATTTTAATTCATGATATCTGTGCATTCAACATATAATCCGCCCCAAACACGAAGTACTTTTGGCAAGTGTTCCAAGAGAAACTTTATTAAATATTTTCTTTCCACAAACAGAGGTTAAACTTCAACATAACAGTAATCTACAGGAACTGAACAGATCTGATAGTACTGTAGTTCTGACCTATGTCACAAGGTTCGGGTTCGTCTTCAGGTTCGGCAACCTTCAGGTTCGATTCGGGTTCGAATTTTCGGATGAGGTTCGGATGGGGTTCGTCTATATACATTTTTCAAAAAAAATAATATATATATATATATATATATATATATATATATATATACTAACTATATTATGAATTATATAATAAAACATTTAAAAATAAATAGCAATGAACCTTTAAAAATCGAGAAGTTGCTTAGTCATGATAAGATCCGATCATCAATGCTCTTAAAATTAAAAATACAATGGAATTCCAAATTTCAAACATAAGCATAACATATTCTTCAAAATTCAAAACTTAAAAGATGTCTATTATGTCATTTTTCAAATAATTGTAAAATCAGAAAATTTAAAACATCTAGATCTAAACATTTTAATATTTTGAATAAACATAGTCAAATTATAAACATAACTTGCAATATGAAATTGCAAATTGCAAAATGAAATATAAATAGTCTTCAAGTTTCAAAATTTAAGGAAATCCATAATGTCAAATAGTTATCAGCCCTGAAATTGATTCACAAAATTTAGAATATGATCAAAATTCTATTATTGTGGCCTACTAGTATCATCATAAAGCTCTAAATCATCAAGAGCACATGGGGTAGTAAAGGTTCATCATCATTGCCACCATCAATGCCAAGGTCTTCTTCTACACTAGGAGTAGGATCAAACCATGGACGATAGGAGCTAGATAAATCTTTTCCCAAGCTGCTTAAGGCCAATTGCAAATTGCTGCGCACATAAACCAAGTCTTCCAACCTTGAAGTTAATAACCTGTTTCTTTTCTTGGTTTGGATGTGATTAAAGCTACTCCAATTCCTTTCACAAGGACAGGCACTAGATCCTTGGCTCAAAACGCGAATTGCAAAACGTTGCAACTCAGGTGTCTCCGCTCCATAAAACTGCCACCATCTTCCTGGAGGAATTTTGATCCTATCCTCTATGGAAGCATTCCTTCCAAATGTTCCTTCTTCCATCCTGTATGCCCGAAGTTGGTCTCTAAGCCTGCTAGCTTCTTCTGAATTTGGAACCAACCGCTCAATTGCATCATAAAGTCCATTCATTACTTCAGCATCATTATTTCTTTGTATCCCAAACAACCTGGGGTCCAAATAACAAGCTGCTGCATGCAAAGGACTATGCAACATCTTCCAAATTTTATCTATCACTTCCCATATGTCCAAGTACTCACTTTCCACATTGTTGAAGGATTTTGCAATGGATTCCTTACAACGGTCATGTTATCACACAACTTGTAGTTGTCCCTAAAGGTATCCCATCCGGGATGGTAGAGGAGACGGACAACTAAAGAGGTGACCCAAGAGATGCCACGGTTCCCAATGCAAGCTGGGAGTCACGACAACCGAGGCACTCTTCACTTTAGATCTAGACAGGATAAGATCAAGGGAGAGACCCTATAGCTAATCGACAGAACACTAGCCAAAGCAATGGTTCCTAGGGGAGTGTGAAAGTTGAGTTACAAAAACCAATGCAAGCTTAGGTGGACCCAAGGGTTTAAGTATGTGGTTGAAGAGGCTTAAGAAGTGACAATTTCTTCAACCAATGTATGAGTTGGGCCACCTAGGGGAATCAAAAGGTAGATCTAGTACCATGAAATACACAAGTGGGACCCACTTCCTTAAAATGGGGAAAATGGTCCAAGATGGGTCCACTTGGTCAAAATTAATGGGAGATGGTACTATAGGGGCTCTATGACATGGATCTATGGATTGACCAAGAATTGAGAGCACCCAAGTGCAGGATCTAGGAGAGACATCTGTCCAAATAATACAAATGATCAAAATCTGTCCTCAAAATCTGTGAGAGACATGCAGTAAAAGGCCTCCTGTGGCCTCTATGGACCCCATTGACTGATGAAAACTGGCTAGAAGATGGGGGGTTCACCCTGGAAGACCTCTGTGAAGACGAAGTGCCAAAACCTTGCCTCAATTGCCCAAATCGAATTCCTCAGTGACCCTTTTATTCCATTTTTAACCTGCCTCAATAACTGTGAAGCTGCTGAAACTGCCACTTGGGGCACCTGCGCTGTCAAACTGAGCCCACCAGGCTCTCCAGAAGGGGGGTAAAATGGTAATATCAAGTGGCTGGACCACCCCCTCCTCATACAGCGCCCTAGGTGAACTGGCCTCTCATGGCCCCTGCTGGACAGGCTGGGAAAACAGCCCCAAATCTAGTCAACAAGTGGAAAACTGCATCTATCACTGTCAGAAGTGCCCGAAACTTAATGATAGGTGTCTCATTTAATCCAGAAGACCCAAATCTACTAAGAATGTGTACTCATACACCATGGGTTGCCCTGATGAGCCAGTTGTAGGGTCCACCATATATGGACAGTGCATAATCTGAAGATTTGAAGTAATAATAAAACCTATTGAACTGCATCAATCACCATCTGAATCATATGTCCATCATATAGTATCATCATCAAGAGTGTGTGGGGCCATCAATCATCATCAATAGGCATACATGGTCCACATCATCACGGATCCCAAGAAATGACCATAGTCAAACTGGGTTTGACTAGGTCAATATACAACCAAGGATAAATCATATCAATAGACTAAGACATGTTCCTCTAATCATACTCACAGCTTAACTTAAAGTATAAACATCATTCAGTGGCATTAATCATGTTTGCATATTCCATTGTTATTTATATTTACTTGCACAATAGCTTAAATGACAAACTCACCCATTGGACATGGTCTAACTGCTAGCTAAGGATGAAGGCTAGGAACAAGGTTGGGCAAAGGGGTGACTTGTCTAAACCTAACTAAAAGACACTTTGGACTGGGAGAGGGGGAAACTACACTCTGTGCTGGACATAACACAGGGAAGGGCTGTGCCTCACAAATGGATGAGTTGTTTAGAGAGTGCTTATTCATCTTGGGCATCATGTCTACATCAAGCTGATCCAAGTTCATTAGGATCATTCAATTTCATTTCTTGGCCTTTTTGGCCTACATAACCCTTTGGATCTCAGGTGCGCTAAGAAGCACAACTAATTATAGCTTGCATCCAGGGCATGTTTATATATATATAAGGTCAGCAATCGTTTAGATATAGAGTTTAAGAACCATTACTTTTTGGACCTTTCTTATACTTTTCGAGGAGTATTTATAGCGTTTCATTGCTCTTTCCCTTTACTCACGTGTGTTAATAAACACATTCTAGAATTTGAAGTTTCCATGGGCGAATTTACACAAGTTTCCATAAGTAGTACATGAGCTTTTAGTTTAGCCAACAACATCTCAAGTGACTAGGGGGACTTCGTGCCAGTGCCAAACATCGGGACAACCGACCAGAATGATTTAGGACTACAATCCAACTTGCCAAAGGCAAGTTCTGTCACCAACTCAGAACCAAGACACTAAACAAACATGGATGCAATCCAACACAGAGGTAGTAAAAAGGGAAGTCCTCAATATCAAAAAGTCAAGCAAGACAAGTCAAGGGTAAAAGCCAAGTAAGGAAGGTCATGGATGGATGGAGACAAATGAAGGTGGTGCCTAAGCTAGCAGACAAATGATTGTCAAGAAAGACCGTATCTATGTAAGGTAGTAAACCGGTGAGTTTTGTCAAGAAACCTAAATGTGCAAGTAATATGTCCATTTTATGAATTATAACATCATCAAGATATGTCATTTTAATTTTACAAAGTTTGCCACATCATGAATCATATACCAAGCTAATGTTGTGAACATGACTAAAGCAACAAGATGATGATCCATAATCAATGATCAAAAATCCATAGGTCATATCACATCATCATAATAATCATCATAAACCATCTGAAACACTGTTGCAATAATATCTCTAGGCACTGAACTGAAACTGTATGGAATAAAGGGTCACATCGGTCATCACATCTGAACTCTCAAGGCTCAACCTTGACACAAGATCTAACATAAGTCTGATAAAATACACTGCTCTGATCATGAGTGATCTCAAAATATAAACTCATCATAGCCAAGCTCTGAAAAGTGCAGATATCTGCTAAGCAAGAATAGTAGCCCTGCTACTATGGTGTGATAACAGGTCCATGCCCTCATAAACAAAACCCATAGAAGGAATGTCGCTATCAACCATCCGAAGCATGCAACAATTGGTTCACATACTTTTAAAACCTTCAAAGCACTTTCTCAAAAAGCATTGCCTAAGATGATTTGTTCCAACTCCTTTCCTTTGGGTTCTTTTGAAAGGTGAGAGCTTTCCCACTCACTGCTGCAAATAACACCTCTCACACTTAATATGTGGCAAATCTAGTATCACAAGGCCTTAGCAACTCTTTGGATGCTTGCCTCCTATACAGACTCAATGTGAGGTGATGGTTACAAATGAAGTTGGAAATTTGTTTTCCCTTTCGAACTGCATCATTAATCCATGGAAACTTTGCTAAATCATGCAATAGCAAGTCTAGGCAATGAGCAGCACAAGGGGTCCAAAAAATTGTTTTACACTTATCCATTATCATCTTACCTGCTCCCACACAATTTGAGGCACTATTTGTGACGACTTGAACCACATTTTTTTCCCCAACTTCAAGAATGGCTTCACGTAGAATCTTGAAAATATATTCTGAAGTCTTCTTATGTCCTGAAGCATCAATCACCTTCAAAAATAATACCCCTTTAGGGCTGTAAACCAACACATTAATGAGTGGCCTATTATTCATATCTGACCAACCATCTGATAAAATTGTGCAACCTGTTTCTTTCCATGACTCCTTGATCTCTAACAATTGGTTTGTTACCCTTTCCTTTGACCTCTTGAGAAGAGTGGTCCTTATTGCCTAGGAACTAGGAGGTACATACCCTTTCCTAAATTCTGCAATCTTAGCAAATGAATTGATAAAATAAGGACTTCTAGCCAAATTAAAAGGGACAGCGGATTCATAAAGCATATCTGCCAAAGCATCATCAACTTCCTACTTTTGTACAGGTTTCCAAAAAGAGTTTAATGTCTTGGTCTCTCTTGGTCTTGTTGGTAGAAGCTAAGATTAACTTCCATCTCCAACAGTGATTGAAGAAAATGGTGATGAGCTGTTGTAATTCATTCCCAACTCTGCCTGAATGCGTTGTCTTTTGTTCTCATTTGTCTGCTAGGTATTTTTAATCATGTCAGTCTTTTTGGAGTGTTGCCTTTAGTTCTAAAGACACTCCTGGACATCCTTCAAAACCACCTCCTTTGCCAGCACTAATTGACAGCAAGTAATCCATCACTCTTGTCAAAGACCCAACAAATTCCGCATTGCATAATTTGCATTTCAGATGTCTCCCAGCAGACCCATGAAGTTTATCTACGTATTTCCATCCTTCTGCTATTGATCTTCGAGGTGCCATGGCAAAGGCTTCTGCATTGTTTATTTCATCAATCATGTAGTTCAGAATTGCACACTATAAATCATAAAATATACTTTTTCACTACTATCTGCAAATTTTAAAAATTTTCATTACTGTCTAAAACAAATATCAAAATTGATCATTTTCTGGGCAAAAAAGATACCTGCTCTCTACTAGCCAATCCACTGTTTTGTAATATAATAAAAAAAATAAAAATTAAAACAAACATAAAACCAAAAAACTGAAATTTAAAACAAACAAAAGACAAGAAAAAAACGAATTTAATACACAGAAAACACAAAAAAAAAGTTAAAAGTTAAAAGTAAAACAAAACAAAAACAAAAACAAAAAAATGAAATTTAAAAAAAATAACAATTACTATATAATGTAAATTACGTATTGCATACTGTTATCACATGACTTGTAGTTGCCCCTAGTGGTATCCCATCCGGGACGGTAGAGGAGATGGACACCTAAAGAGGTGACCCAAGAGATGCCACGGTTCCCAATGCCAGGTGGGAGTCACGTCAACCGAGGCACTCTTCACTTTAGATCTAGATAGATCAAGACCTAGGGGGAGACCCTATAACCAATCAAAGATGACTGGTCCCAAACAAAGGTTCCTAGGGATGAGTAAATGGTAAGTTACGGAAACCAATGCAAGGTAAAGTGGACCTAGAAATTTAAGTATGGTTGAAGGTGGTTTGAGAAATGATTAATGTTTCAACCAATGTATGATTTAGGCCACATGATTAGTTATAATGATAAGATATAGTACCATGGGTTACACAAATGGGTACTACTTTCTTGGGATATGCGAAATGGCTTAATGTGGACCCACAAGGTGAGATTAAGGGATGCAATTGGCACTAGAGGATATGTAAGGAGTAGATCTATGGATCTAAGTTGAAATTAGGAGCACCCATGTACCGGATCTAAGGTTTGACACAATTCCCAAGGAATGCGACTTGCTTAAGGAGGACTAGTGCCTTGTTGGATGGGTTAATGGAGTCAAAAGATATGTCAAAGTGTAGATCGGGACACCTAGAGGTCAAGTCAAGTGGGCTAATTGAGATAGAATGGTTGGATCTTGCTAGATCTAGGATTTCATGAAATGACCCAAGTGGACCACAATCCCTTAAAATAGGGAATGCTATCACCAAGGCAGATCGTCACAAAATGATACTCTAGATATAGGTTTCAAAGTATGCCTGTTCCAAATCCACTGAAATCTCAACTACTCAGGTCCAAGAAGTGGGCAAACTCAGTCACCCAAGGAAGTGCGACCTTGCTCAAGGAGGGCTAAAAGGTGGATAAGGTGGGTCAAATCAAGTCCAATGGCCACCAAATTGTAGATCCAAATAGCTTAGGCACCGATCTATGTGGATCTAGAAAATCAAGCCAATCCAAGAGTTAGATCTTACTAGATCTGAGTTTTAAGGTGCCAAGTAATTCAAAAGGGGGTTTAAATCCCTTAAAATGTGGAATGATGCCCACAAGGTAGAAATCACCCAAGTAAAAGTCTAGGGGTAGGTTATCAAGTGTGTAGATTGCAAATCAAATGGGATCTCACCTACCCATATGCTAGATCTAACCCAACAAGGTTCTCCAAGGAAAAGGGCGATTTGGTTCAAGAGGGCTATATTGCCTTGAAAAGTGTGTTAATTTTAACCCAATCACCACCAAACTATAGATCCAACTAGGGGTGGATGCTATAGAGGTGGGTTCTTAAGATCTTTTCAAAAGCAAGGCTAGATCTAAGTAGATCTAAGAAAAACCAAAATGAGGGTTTTAATTAATTAGGGTTTGTGACCAATGAAGAGAGAATGGATGGAAAGAGCCACATACATTGTAGATCTTACCTCAATTGCTTGTGGCCACCTTCCAAATTGATAGCATTCTCCTATGTGTATATTCAAGAGTGAGATCCAAGAGCTCCAACCAAAACGTCCTCCTCCAAGATAACCAAATCGTCCTCCTCCTACAAGACAAGATCAAAGAAACAAGTCAAGTAAGATGATTATGAAAATGATAGAAAGATGTAATAGAAAGCATCAACTATGTCACGAAGATACAATAATGATACTCCTTGTCACAAGATCAACCCAAGAGAGAATATGTGGATCCCTCCAACAATAAGCCTCAAGAAATCGCCCTCCTCTCCACCAATTCGACTTTCCTGCAAGAAAACTAGTAGAAGCACCAAAATCCACAATGATACATAGAAGAGATACTGTATACTCAAGATGCAAGAGAATCCACAAGACAAGAGAGATATGCTCCACAAAGAAGTGTTCTATTCCAATATTCCAGAGCTCCAAAGGTGAGCTATACAATAGGGGGTCTCCTCCTTATATAGGATAATAAAGACCAAAACCCTATACCACTCTACAATACTACATCAAATGAGTGGTTGAGATTAAAAGATCTCAATACATGATCAATGGCTAATAATGAATCATAACAATATATCACATGAATCACCTAATATAATGATGACGCCCTAACTAAATGGTACAAAGTGAGGATGATGTCATCCACTAGAGGGGTAAAAGTACAAAAATCCACCTCATAATGACTAGGACATGACATAATATGCACATGGTGAGGCTAGGAGGCATTAATCCTTACTAGCTCATCCCCAAGGCACAATAAAATAATAAAATATGTCCAAGATAATATAAATGATCAAATCTGTCCTCAAAATCTGTGACAGACAAGCAGTAAAAGACCTCCTGTGATCGCTGTGGGCCTACCCACATGGTGAAAACTGGCTGGAAGATAGTGGGATCACCCTGGAAGACCTCTGTGAAAACCAAATGCCAAAACCTTGCCTCAATTGCCCAAATCGAATTCCTCAGTGACCACTTTATCCCATTTTTTAACTACCTTGGGAACTGTGAAAGTGCCAAAACTGCCTCCCAGGGCATCTACGCTGTCCAACTGAGCCCACTAGGCTCTCCAGAAGGGGGGGTAAATGGTAAAAACAAGTGGCTGGACCACCCCCTCCTCATACAGTGCCCTAGGTGAACTGGCCTCTCATGGCCCCCGCTGCTCAGGCTGGGAAATCAGCCCCAAATCTAGTCAACAAGTGTAAAATTGCATCAATCACTGTCAGAAGTGCCCGGAACTGAAAGATAAGTGTCTCATTGGATCCAGAAGACCCAAATCCACTAGGAATGTGTACTCATACACCATGGGTTGCCCTAATGGGCCAGCTGTAGGGTCCACCATATATGGACAGTGCATAATCTGATGATCTGAAGTAATAATAAAACCTGCTGAACTGCATCAATCATCATCTGAACCATATGTCCATCATATGATATCATCATCAAGTATGTGGGACCATCAATCATCATCAATAGGTATAGATATATGGTCCACATCATCACGGATCCCAATAATATACAACGAAGGATAAATTACATCAGTAGACTAAGACATGCTTCTCTAATCATTCTCACAGCTAAGCTCAAAGTATAACATCCATTCAGTGGCATTAATCAAGTTAGCATATTCCTTTGTTATATAAAATTACTTGCACAATAGTTCAAATGACAAACTCACCCATTGGACATGGTCAAACTGCTAGTGAAGAATGAAGGCTAGGAACAAGGTTGGGCCAAGGGGTTGACTTGTCTAACTTAACTCAAAGATACTTTGGACTGGGAGAAGGGGGAAAGCTACAAACTCTGTGCTGGACAAAATAACACGGGGGATGGTTGTGCCTCACAAATGGATAAGTTGTTCAGAGAGTGCTTATTCAACTTAGGCATCATGTCTACATCAAGTTGATCCAGGTTCATTAGGATCATTCAATTTCATTTCATGGCCTTTTTGGCCTACATAACCCTTCGGATTTCAGGTGTGCTGATAAGCACAACTAATTGCAGCTTGCATCCAGGGCATGTTTTCATATACATATAAGGTTAGCAATTGTTTAGATATAGCTTTTAAGAACCATTGCTTTTTGGACCTTTCTTATACTCTTCGAGGAGTATTTTTAGCTGTTCATCGCTCTTGCCCTTTTTAGTTTCCATGGGCGAATTTATAAGTTTCCATAAGTAGTACATGAGCTTTCAGTTTTAGCCAACAACATCTCAAGTGACTAAGGGGAGTTCGAGCCAATGCCAAACATCGGGACAACCGACCAGAATGATTTAGGTCTACAATCCAACTCACCAAAGGCAAGTTTTGTCACCAACTTAGAGCCGAGACACTAAACATACAGGGATGCGGTCCAAACACAGAGGTAGAAAAACGGGGAAGTCCTCAGTATCAGAAAGTCAAATGAGACCAGGTCAAGGTTTAAAGTCAAATAGGAAAGTCATGTATGGATGGAGTCAAGTGAATATGAAGCCTACACTAGCAGACAACTGGTGTCAGGAAAGACCATATCTATGTAAGGTGGAAAACCAGTGGGTTTTGTTAAATGACCTAAATGTGCAAGTAATTGTCCATTTTATGATTTATAGTTCATTTTAAACAGTTTGCCACATCAGGAAGAATATACCAAGCAGATGCTGTGAACATGACTAAATCAACAAGCTAATAATCCACAGTCAATGATAAAATATCCATAGATCATACAACATCATCATAGTAATAAACATCATATACCATTTGAAACACTGCTGCAATACATCTCTAAGCACTGAACTGAAACTGTATGGGATAAAGGGTCACATCGGTCATCAAATCTGAACTCTCAAGGCTCAGCCTTGACACAAGGTCTAACATAAGTCTGAATAATACACTGCTCTGATCATGAGTGATCACAAAATATACAATCATCATAGCCATGCTCTGAATAATGGAAGCTCTGGAATGTGCAGATATCTGCTAAACAAGAATAGTAGCCCTGCTACTATGGTGTGATAACATCTGGCTCCAGCTAGGACAAGTGCTCTAAGGGAGAGAGCGCTTGAGAACCTCAGAATCTCTAGTCTCGATCTGCTCTGCATCAATCTTAAATCCAGCACTGCATCATCCTTGCTTTCAGCTTTTATTTTGCACCTGTTCCTGCGCTCACAAACACTAGAATACCTCATGGAGCATGTATGGGACAAATATAAAATAAAACTGAAAATGAAATCTATTCTAACACAGAAACTGAAATGCGTAAAAGAAAAATTTAAACTAACATGGCATATATCATTTATTCATCATTCATTATTTTTGTTACTGTGCAGGAGGAAAAGAGAACTTTTTCAAACAGGCAATCTCAACTTGCACATGCAGCCAGAAATATAACAGGAAATTTAAAATTCTTAAATGCATGCAGGAGAAAATACAAGCTTAGGAAGGAGCAAGGCTCAACTCAATCAAACAGAAAAACAAGCACACACTCCAAGCAAAAAAGAAAAAGGGGCCATATTCATCACACAGAAAAAGGAAAAAGCACACAAATCCTATTGCTCAAGTGAGCTTATTCAGAAGCTACCCACTCTAAACAGGCAAGGCAAGGCATGATCATTCAAAGGGAATAAGGGGGTAGTAGTGTTTCAACAGTACCCCATTTACTGGCAGCTCTAATTCATACCCATCCAATGTTTCCAACCAAAAAGAGTTTTTACCTGCAACTCTACTTATTTGATAGGGACCCATCCATATCTTTTCAAACTTGCCATGATTTCCAGGTTTCTCTTTGTTCTTATCCCATAGTAGAACTATATCACCTACTCCAAAACTTATGTCTCTGCTTCGTTGATCAAAGGTTCCTTTTATTCTTTCTTGTTCCAAAACCATTTTATCCCATGCTTCCCTTCTGTTTTCATCTAGCTCTACTAACTTGCCAATTCTTGCTTGCATGGCTTCTTGCTCAGTGGAACACTATTGCAGTAGTTCATAAACAGGGATTTGAAGATTGATCGGAAGCCTACAGTTTTGCCCATATACTATTTCAAAAGGAGCTTTTCCTGTTATTCTTTTAACTGTTGTTCGATCTGCCCAGAGGGCATACTTAAGCTTGACATCCCAAGTCCTTTTGTTTTCGCCGACCATTCTTTTTAGAAGCCTGATTAGGTTTTTATTGCTTGACTCAGCCAACCCATTACCCTGGGGGTAATAATTGGAGTAGTGGGATAGAGTGGTGCCGTGGTCAAAACAAAAGGTCGACATCTCTGTTTTGATAAAAGCTGGGGCATTATCGGTTGTGATTTTACAAGGGCAACCATATCTGGAAACAATATTTTCTTCTAAAAATTTGACCACTACTTCTGCGGTGCACTTCTTGGTAGGGACAGCTTCAACCTAGCGAGTAAAATAATCTGTGCAGGTCAAGATGTATTTGTATCCACCTGAACAGCTTAGGTTTATTGGTCCTACAAAATCCATTCCCCATTGTTGGAAGGGAGCTTCTATAATGACTGGGGTCAAAGGCAAGGAAGGTAGTCTAGGTTTTCCTGAATGAAATTGACACTCTTGACATGTTCTTACAAATGTGTGCACATCTTTGAACAAGGATGGCCAATAATACCCAGCTCTCATGATCTTAGCAGCTGTGGTTCTAGGTGCATAATGTCCTCCGCATAATCCAAAATGCATCTCTTTGATGATTCTCTGGGAGTCATCATGATTTACACATTTGAGTATGATTCCATCTGGATTCTTTCAACCCAAACCATCTTCAGTTAATACATACTTAGATGCTTTTAACCTTAAAGCTCTTCTCTGGTGGTCTACAAGGTGATCAGGACAGGTGGTCTACAAGGTGATCAGGACAGGTCATATGTCTAAGGTAGAAAATGATGTCCTTGTACCACTCGTGATCTTCATCAATATAAAGAACCATGTTATTTTGCTGCATTTTGGAATCAGTCAACAGTTGTGCTAACCCTTGGCCCTTCACTATCTTGATTGGCTTGATTTCAATATCATACTCTTGAATCCTAGAAATCCAGTTGCCCCTAACCCCTATGCCATCAGGTTGAGACAACACATCCTTTACCGCTTGATAAGGGACACAGGCAATAATCTTGGAGTATCCGATATACGTCCTAAAGTGTTTTAAAGACTTGACCAAGGCATAGGCTTGTTTTTCAGTGGTTGTGTAATTTAGCTTTGCGTCTCTAAGGTTTTTACTCATAAATGCAACTGGTTGCTCATGGCAACAGGTATGAATTGCTTACTCAAATGGTTACATTGGTGGTATGATTTTACCTAGTCCTTTCTACTTTCTCATGTTAGCGTAGGTAGGTAGATTAGGCATATACTGTTATCTATGCATTGCATTTGACGTTCTTCATGTTGTCGTAGGTTAGTCATTTGTTTTTGCATTTATTTAGTCTTATTCGACGAACAAGGCAGGACAGAAGTGTCTGCCTCTGGGTATTTTGATGTTCTCGGTCATTTGATGTGTGTAGATCTACAGGTACCCAAATGATTCTTGGATTCTCGAGCACCCTCAGGAGGAGTACTCATCCTGCAGTTGGAGCCATTGTTACGATGGTACTAGCACCAGCGTACCTGCAGAGGTGCCCCAGGGAGAGGGTGTCTTTTTTCTGACCAGGAGGAGTGTTTAGCCAGCTCATTCTGAGGTAGGGGCATGTCCAGACCCTCTGGTTTCTCTTCTAGAAGTACTATGGCTTAATGGCATCGTTGACTGCCTCATGAAAGGGTTTGAAACAAGGTTTTAAAAATCGAAATCGGACTCGGAATCGGTCGAGGGTCAACTCGGAATCGGAATCGGAATCGGTAATGAATCGGTAATAAATCGGTCGATTTGAATTTAATGAATCGGTTTGCTCAAAAATACATAAAATATTTAATTTTTTAAGAAAAACAATATTTTCAAGATTCTAATTCATGATTCTATAGCATTAGAAACAAAATATGCAATCTCTGCTCATGTATATACCATATAAGAGTCAATATATCAAAATGGCACAAAGTGTATTGTGCAATACATATCTAGGTGACTGGAACTGGAACAAAATAGTGAAAATACATAATCCATGAGGCCTATAGGCTATATGGCCAGTAGAGTCCAAAAAATAGCATGATATATAGTCAACTACATCAATCGAACTGATCAAACTCATCACCACTCGCACTGCTACGGCAAGGTGTAGAAGTAGAACTAGAACCAAAAGAACCCGAAGCTGAAGGACTAGCAAAGGCATCAACATCTGGCTCCATCTCAGGCTCCTCAGGCTCAGGAACACGGACATCTACTACTGCAGTAGTAGTACTGGCTGAATGCCTACTCCTACGTCGTCGTCGGCTATAAGTAAGAGGTCTTGGTCCACTAGTGCCTGCTGTGGCTGGAATATGGGGATCCACACCTGTATGAACTGATGGCATCGGCAATAGAGGATCTGAATCTATATGAGGCTGCAGCAAGTCCTCCAACTCAACATCCAGATCATCACCAAACTCTGCATCTGCGGTCTCCACTACCCAATCTGAGGTAGGATCTATATCATCTAACAGAATGGGATCCGTATCAGGTCTTTTGTTCATCAACTGGTTGCGTCTGAGTCGCAGGTTGTACTGCATGAAGACTAGATCATTTAACCGTTTCTGCTCTAAACGGTTTCTCTTCTTCGTGTGAATCCGCTCAAACAAAGACCAATTGCGCTCACACCCAGAAGCGCTGCAAGTTTGACTCAGGACCCGAATTGCAAACTTTTGCAATTGTTTTGTATGATTACCAAATGCCCTCCACCATTGTGCTGCAATTGCAAACGCGAATGGTCAAGGCAGTGAATTCAACAAATTAGATTGTAAATTTGGCTAAGAAATTAAGAATCCAGGTATTTACATTTTACAATTTAAACTTTAAACTTTAAAGTTAAACAACATAATTTAAAATTTTAATAAAACAATGGAATTGTTTACCTGGTTGGCCCTTCTCTATTGCATTTTTAGCCACACTTTTGCCGAAGAGACCTGTGGCCTCTCTAAAAGAGGTGATCTGCATATGTATCTCCAATTGGGTCGCCTCATTTGGGACCATGCGCTCAAGGCAAGTATACAATCCATCCGCTATCTCCCCACTTGGATCAGCATCAATGTCATCTCTATATTGATACATCGGGTTCAGGAAATACCCAGCTACATGTATAGGGCGATGGAGTTGATTGTTCCATCTCCTATCAATGATCTCCCAAATAGGCCCATACTTGGATACTCTATCTTTGTATGCTGCCCTTATTTGCTCCTTCGCCCGATCCATAGCTTCATAAATGTATCCCATGGCCAATTTTTCCCCATCCACCAACCGCAACACCTTAACAAGTGGCTCAGTAATTGCCACAACCTCTGTTGCTTTTTTCCAAAATGATGAGCTTTTAATTCTCCTCTTTGTGTCTCTTCCATCTTGGGTGCGAGCCCAACTAGATGAATTCCATTCATCACTTGAAAACATCTTCTCCAAGTTATGTTTTTGGGAAAGGAGAGATTGCAACGTGAGGAAGTGAGTTGCAAATCTAGTAACTGCGGGCCTAACAAGCTCCTTGCCCTGTGTGTGTCTCCTCATCAAGCTCAATACCCAACCATGGTTGTAGATGTACCTGGTGATGTTTTTGGCCCAATCCACAGTGTACTTGATCCAATCCTGTTTGCATACATCCTCAAGCATGAGGTCTATGCAATCTGCTGCACATGGGGTCCAGAATATGGTTTTATGTTTTTCCTCTAACATCCTACCAGCAAGAACATAGTTAGAGGCATTATCGGTGATGACCTGCACAACATTATTTGCCCCCACCTCCTGAACAATCTCATCCAAAAGATGAAATAACAGATTTGCATCTTTCACCTGATCAGATGCATCACATGATTTCAAAAACATGGTTCCCCATGGGCAAGATACAAGAAAGTTTATAAGGTGTCGCCCCCTCCTATCTTTCCATCCATCCGACATGATAGTGCATCTTGAATTTACCCATGAAGCTTTGAAATCCTTCAGGTATTCTTCTATGGAAACAATCTCTTTTTGCAAAAGAGATCCCCTCTAGTCATGCATACTAGGGCCTTTGAAGCCCTTACCAGCTACTACAACTGAATCCCACATAGGTTGGTAATAAGAAGAGCGTGCAGCATTGAATGGGAGATCAGCATCATACCACCATCTTGCAATGTACTCATGGGCAACTTCCGTGTACTGCTTCTTCCAATGCTCATCTAAGGTGGGTTGAATTTCTGTTGGATGTTGCATATGAGAAGCATTCACACTGGCAGAAGTGGTGGGAGTTGTGAAATAGTCGTCAATGCTAACCCTCTTTTTGGCTTTGCCCTTATCTTATGTAGTCTTGGATGGCGGAACAAACTGGAAAGGATCCCTAGGAGTGGTTGAAGGGATAGACGAAGAGCCTTCATTTGAACCAGGGGCATAGGTCCCACCCATCATTTCAACAAGCCTCCTCTTCCTCCCAACTTCTTCCTCTATCTCTCTTTGCTTAGCCTTTCCCTCTTCAAACTTCTTGAACTGATCTTGCATCTCAATTCTAATATGCCCAATAACATCCAGTGGGGCTTCACATGCCTTAACTTGGCCTTTGATGGCAGCCAAGTGTTGTTTAAGCCTATAATTCCCCCACCCTTAATCAACTTCTTGCAATACTTACAATAAATGTCGCCCTGAACAATATCTGCATGGATCCATGCAGGATCTTTTGCTTTTGGGGGCATGATTCTGAGAATCTGATCTGCAATCCAAACAAAACAAGAAAAGATTAAATTAATTATATCCAGGATTAATTCTGTTATTTGAGATTCTAAAAATTCTATCTCGCATTCAGGAAATTTTTTTAAAATGTGCTCTCTGTTTTTAAAAAAATTTAAAATTAAATTAAACTTTAAAATTTTAAATTTTAAAATTAAAATTAAAAATTAAAATCTATTACTGGACATTCCTGCAGTGCCCTCATACCCCCAGACATATAGATGTTGTTATAGGATGCTGCTAATGATGCCTTTCTGCTGTTACAAACGCACAAACAAGATGCAAGTCTCTCATACTCAGCCCAGGATGTTGTTATGTTGTTAAAAACTTAAAATAGTGGTGTGCCCTGACTGCAGGCTGCTACCCTGACTGGAATCTCTGCAAGATTAGTCACAGACAGCATTGATCAACCTGCCAGTCATGTGCCTTCATTGTAGGAGACTCCTTCCATCAAGTGTGTGCATGACTTTATGCATCTATCAAATAAAGTTCTTGCTGCCACTGTGTATTGTAGTTTAAGTTTTAACAAGTCTGATACTCTGATAGTCAATGCAGATTGTCTTTTATTGCTGAAAACAAGTTTCAGGAAGAGATTCTGGGAATGAAAAACTGCTACTGGAATGAGTATTGGATGTGGAAGTATGCTACAATAAATATGGACGTAAATCTACTATAGGAAAACACTCCACAGCACCCTCCTGCCTCAATAACTTAGCTGCTGTCCAAAAGTAAAGGTGTCCGTGTGACTGTGGTCCCTATCATGTTTGGAAGCTGCTATAGGAAAAACAAACCTACAGCAATTTTAGATTGATGCTTATCTTTTGAGTGCCAAAACAGATGATGAGACCCTTCACTTCTATGTGCAACTTATAAAACAATCCCCAACTGAGACAGATATTAATATTTTTGACTGTTACTAACTTACTACAAGGTCAGCAGATGATTTATAGCCATTTCATCTCCTAGATTTTGTGCTTAATTTATAATTACAGATTTTGTGCTTACTTGATTTTATGACAGTGCATAATAAATCTTCACTAGAAACCATTCCTATTTTCAGAGTCACCATAAAAAGAAATATATAATAATAAATGTCCAAATTGTTGAAAATTTGAAATGCCTACCTCACCCGCAGGTCCCGCACTATCAATCTCCCACGGCCACACCTCAGTGCCTCACCCGCAGTGACCCGCACTTCACTCTCCCACGGCCACAGTGCACACCTCACCCGCACTTCACTCTCCCACGGCCACAGTGCACACCTCACCCGCACTTCACTCTCCCACGGCCACACTCCAACTTCCAACTGTTCCAAGTCTGCTGGTGCCCGCACTTCACAGTTCACTCTCCCACGGCCACACCTCACCCGCACTTCACTCTCCCACGGCCACACTCCAACTTCCAACTCCAAGTTTGCTGGTGCCACTGCCGCCCACAGTCTCACTCACGCGCTTCTTCAAGTGCAATAGGAGCAATAGGGGTCGGGTTGGGTAGGTTAGAGGTAGTTTAGCGTTTTAGGTTTAAAAATTTCACTTATAAAAATTAAAAAATGAATAAAAACCCACACGGGGCCCACACGCAATGAACCGGTCCGATTTTTTACGTGAATCGGTCAAACCGGTTTTTCTAGCTGAATCGGCCGATTTTTTAGATGAATCGGTTAAATCGATTCACCAAACCGGTTTTGAGGCCGATTTGAACCGGGCAAGTGATGAATCGGTGAATCGGCCGATTTACAAACCGATTTCACCGATTTTTAAATCACAGGTTTGAAACCCTGAAGTTGGTGTCCGGGTCTTCCAAAGGTGGGTCACTGGGTCACATGACCCCAACCCTGTTTCAGCACTCCAGCGACAGTTGTTCCAGCACTGAGACTCACTCTTATCTTCCGGAGCACATCCAGCACCCTCCTGGTCCTCCAGTTCAGCAACGCCCTCCCTCTGGGCCCTCCTTCAGAGGATGATGTCATCCTCCTGGGAGACCATTTGCTTGCTAAAAGGGGGGGTGTTGAGGGTTTTCATCATTGTTGGGGTTAGTTGGGGCATGACGACCCGCCTGTACAGTCTGGCCTTTCGTTTCGTCAAATTTGGCCTTGTTTAGCATATTTTAGCAACTAGGGGGTAAAATACCCTAGGTAGCCTACAATAGGGCATTTTCAGATTATTTTTATATTATTTTAATTCTAATTTTAAGTTGACATTTTTAATGTTAAATTTACCTTATTTTGTGTAAAGTGAGTGTGAGATCATATAAATAAGAGTTCCTCACTTCATTTTTAGACATCAACTTTTGGGATAAGATCATTATGTCTGCTATTTGCCCTAGCTAGGGCTCTTTGAAGGAAGGCATTCCTTGATGAAGGTTATTTTGCAAGTTTGAAGTATTTTCTTGGAAGTTTTACTATTGTTCATGCCATTGCTAAGGTGAGGCTAGAATTGTTTGCTTAACACATGCACTTGGAGGTATCTATACTTTTAGTTTGATGTCTCTAGGTCAATTTGTATGAAAGTGATGCTTGTTAGGGTTGAATGGAAGCCATTGTTGCTTCATTTTGTCTTGATTTGCATTTCATTTCTGTCATTGATCACCATTGCATTCAGGCTTGAACTTTGGGTCTTCAAGTCTTGCTTAAGCTAGGCTTCCTCTACGAATCCTAGAGATTGTGGAAGTGAGCCCTAGTTTGCTAAGCTTGCCAAGTAACATCTCAAGGAGGGTTGCTCCTCTCATTGATGCCCTAGGTTTGGTGAATAATTGTCTTTTGAAACCCTATGTTGCTCTCTCTACGTTTTAACATAAAATCTGAGTTTTGTACATTTGTAATTATTATTTACGGTTGAATTCTGCATTTTCATGGTAGAATAAGGGTTAGATTTAGGTCTGCGTTTCTATGACAAAAACCCTAAAAATAAAAATAAATTCGATATTTTTGGCCTTCATAAAATTTCAGCCCTCTCTCCTACAATTTCGCCATGCCTTCTTTAGCCCTGAAAACCCTAGGGCGAAATTTTAGCAAGCCCTAAAAATTTAAAATTCTCAAAAAATCCTAAAAAAACCCTAAAAATTAAAAAATTAAAATTTTCAAACTTTTTTGGCCTCCCTAAAATTTTGACCCTCCCTCCTGTAAATTTGGCCTACCCTTTTGTCCCCAGAAACCCTAGGGCGAAATTGTAGGAAGCCCTAAAAATTTAAAATTCCCAATATTATCAAAAACCTAATTAAAAAGCCCTAATTCTGAGTTTTTTGTGTATAAAACCTTTCCTAGGCCTATCCTCCCTTCTTCCCACTCTTATTTGCCCTATCCGAGCCCTTTCCAAGCCTTAACACAGGTCTGCAAATTTTTGCATACCCTGTGTGTTACATCCTCTGCTGCCCTACATCTGCACAGTAAACAGAAAATCAGAAGTTAGTGTATTCAAAGGTTAGCATAGTTGTTTTATTTTGGAGTTAGTCCTATCATTGTTCATACACCATAAAAGTTATAATACTGCTGCCATCTTCTTATGTACAGATCTGAAGCATTCATTTGACCTTAGGATCATCAATGTTAATTATTGGCGAGAGTTCTTATAATAAATGCTGATTTTTGCTTAGTTATTGGTCATTGGTAATAGTCACTACTGTATTACATATTGCAGATCTATTTGCTATATGGTAGCTAGTGACCTTAAATTGATTCTATTCTCAAGCGACAACCTAAATGGTGATGATATTTTGGGCTACTTGATATTTTGGGCAAACTGAACACTTTATTATCAACATTTGGAAAGTCTGATTCTTGAATTTCTGGTAAACATTTCTGCGTTGCACTCTCTCTATACACAGATCAGTAACTAGTATTTTGGTTAATGTAATTCTCTATTTAGCATTGAACTGGTTCACAACTAGTGGTGGAAAAGTGTTACAACAAAACTGGTTGGTGAATTGAATTAATATTCTTAATTGACTGCCTAAACTGAATTGTTTGTATTGACATCATTTGCACTCTTTATTTCTGTTGTGATCACTCACAGTTCTGAAATGTAAGTGCTGGTTATAGTAGTCATTGCATGCTCCATATTGATTCCATATTTGAATGCTAATTCTTGATTTGGATGCTAGCATTGTCACTATAGACTCGTAGTGCTACTTGACGATATACACATTAGAATGGCTATTGGAGTTTCATATCAAAGGTTGAATTAAATGACATATTTCAGCCTGAGAATACACCTGCTATAAACTTATAATTTATCTCATTCCGCTGATAACACATTTGCAGGTACCTAATTGATGAAACTAAATTAGTATCTCATTGCTGCTTTAGTCTCTTCATTGGCAACACACCTAATATGCACTGGATCAATGGTGGATACTTGTTTTACATTTCATTACTTAGTTTATATGTATAATTACAATTTGGTTATTGAATTATCATGCACAAGCCTATATCTAATGAATGAAGGATATTGAAACTACACTTACAAGGCATACTTGGTTGTTGGTTAGGATTACTGGCAATATAGTCTTTTGATCCAATATTGATTATTTGATATACATTTCATTGGTTCATTGACTAAAGTTGAATGCATTGACTCCATTAGGCACTGGTCTAATTTACACTTGCATAGAAAATATACTTTTTGGTTGTCTTAGTGTTTCTACAAGATTCCATAAGGATACTTCTCCTTGGAGGTTTCGACTTCCGAAGAAGTTAGAACGGTGACCAAGGTGACATTGGGTCACTATTCTTATTCATGCTTACTGGGAATTAGCCCTGCTAATTTGCCCGGTAACAGTGAAGCTTACTTGGCATTATGCTGCTCTTGACATTAATAGCCATCTCAAACCCAAATAATTTCGCAAACCTCTTATACACTTCCAACTCTTGGGAAAGCTCTATACGGTCAGCTGCACTAGGCACCATCTTCTGGAGACACTTGTAGCATCCAGCCATAACCTCTCCATCAAATCTAAAGCCATACAAGTAAGAGAAGGCAAGATTGAGGTATAACCCTGCAACATGAATGGGGTGATGGAGTGTGTGGTTCCATCGCGCATCAATCACTCCCCATATCATATGTTGTCTCTCCTGCCCCTGATCTCCCTTGTCGTCATAATAGGCACAGATGGATTCTTTGACCCTCAATCCATGACCTCATACAAGTAGCACATTTCGGGCTTCTCTTCATCAACCAAGCGAAGAACCTTTACCAAAGGTTCAGTGATGGTGCACACCTCCTTCACCGCATCCCAAAAGCTCTCCTGATATGTAACGAGCTTGAATGTGGCTTGCCCCTAAATGATAAAGCACGCCACTCAAGTGAAAGGAACATCACCTGCAAGTCCCACATAGAACTCGAGAGAGACTAAAGAGAAATAAAGCTAGTGGCAAAGCATGTGATGGCAAGTCGCACCAACTCTTTGTCACCTGTGCACTATCTCATAAAGCTAAGCACCGCTCCATGATTGTATATAAAATTTGTAATGCTCTGCGCTGAATCAATGGTATCCCTGATCCAATCAATATTTCCTATGCCATCTAAGATCAAATCAAGGGAATGGGCGGCACAAGGAGTCTAGAAAAGTGTAGGATAACTGGCCATAAGCATCCTACCACCAGCCACATAGTTCGTAGCGTTGCCTGTTATGACTTGGACAACATGCTGCGGGCCAATCTCTTGGATGAACTCATCCAACAAGCCACATAGCACTGTCTCATCAAGCTAAGCACCGCTCCATGATTGTATATAAAATTTGTAATGCTCTGTGCTGAATCAATGGTATCCCTGATCCAATCAATATTTCCTATGCCATCTAAAGATCAAATCAAGGGAATGGGCGGCACAAGGAGTCTAGAAAAGTGTAGGATACCTGACCATAAGCATCCTACCAGCAGCCACATAGTTCGTAGTGTTGTCTATTATGACCTGGACAACATGCTGCGGGCCAATCTCTTGGATGAACTCATCCAACAAGCCACATAGTAAAGCCACATATTTGACATGTGCGGACGCATCCACAGATTTCATAAACATAGTCCCCCTGGGTCAATGAACCAAGAATTTGAGAAGGGTCCTACCCTTTGCATCGGTCCAACCATCTGACATCACAATGCATCCTGCGAACTCCCATGATTCTCGAAGCTCCTGCAACCTACAAATGCAATCAGCCTTCTCATTCTAAAGGATGGTCCCTCTCAACTCCCGATAAGTGGAGGGCTTATACACCGGACCAACAATAGAAGCCGCCTCAAACATGGACACATAAAATGAGTTCTTGGCAAAGTTGAATGGAATATCACTCCATAGCAGGCATCGACCCACAAGTTTGTCTATTTGTTTCTCCTTTACTTTCACCATGGACCTTAGAGAAGGTCACCAGGTGTGGATCTTGGCACAAAGAAAGGTGATGTTTCCAAAGGCATTGTGGAATGTGTGGAGTGGGTATCCGAAGCCATCCCACTAGCCCCCACTCCCACTACGGACCCGGATCTTGAATCCATTTCTTTTCTCACTACCTCCTTGTATTGTTTCTTTTGACTGATTCCCTCAATTGCTTATGTGGCCTTAGCAATGAGTTCTGGGGTTGTTCGGTTGCAAGGACCCACATCATTCCCTGCTATTTGCACAAGGTGGTATTTCAGCCTGCTTATCCCACCCATCATTTTCATCCCACATATATTGCAAGTAAGAACCTACCGATTGAGTGGGTCAACATGTGTGCCCCACTCCCAAAATGGATCCAAAGCCTTAGGCATCTTTTAAATGGAAAAAATGAAGTTTGAACCTAGGGCAAGAAAAAAACGTTTCTTAGCATATGTGATTGATGGAAATTTTAAAAACAACAAGAAATCCTAGATACATTTAGCATTCAAACTTTGATTTGTACAGAGAAAATAAATAGACATTTTTGTGAGGATTTCTAAGGACCTAGGGCAAGAAAAAATCAAAAAACGTTTTTTGGCATGCATAATTGCTGCAAATTAACATAACAGCTGTAAAAAAATGGTTTATGGTCCATTAAAAATCAGTTATGAAGATGGAAAACTCATTGACAATGCAAAACAATAACAATCCATCTTGGAAAAATGATAAATGATGGGCAAATTTTTTTACATACTTTCAGCTGTGATAACTGTTGAAAAGACTCCAAATGGCAATGTCCAATCTACAAAACCGATCCTTGATGGCGAATGAAATCAAGTGGAAAATCGTCCTTGGGCAGAAGTCAAGTAATGCTAATTGACTTGGTTCTCTTCTTCGTCGCTATGGTGTGCAAATGAAAAAAAAAAAAAGTAAAAATCACTTTTCAAAACCCTGTTTCCAGCCGACCGCGATTTTCCCATCGACTTGCGATTTATCGAGCAAAATATCGAGAAAAACTCAAGCTGATTTTTTCGGTTATTTTTTGATAAAAAAATCAAAATAGAGAAATTCGTGCAATTTCTCGGCACATCGTCGATTTATCGACGATGTTTGCAACACTGCCTGAAATTGCAAGTTGGTGCTTGTTGATTATGAGTTGGTGCTCATAAGAGGATTGGTGTCCTCACAAGTTGGTGCTTGCAAATTGCAAATTGGTGATTGCACGAGGGATTGGTGTTCCTATCAGATTGGTGTTTGCAAAATCTGTGAGTGGGTGCTCACACCATTATTGGAGATTGAGTACAATTTATTGTAATCTATGGTTTTATCAATTCATTACATTGAGTTTCCATATAAAGATTCTATGTACTGTGTTTTGATGTTGATGAATGTTTATGATTAATAATGGTACATGATTGATGAAGTAAAATTTGTTAAAAGTGTATGATACTAATTCACCCCCCCCCTTAATATCACTATGAGTTCCAACAATTGGTATCAGAGCAGGTTTCCTTCAAACAGTTTGACCACTGGAAGGCAGATCCATAGAATACTCCTGGATTGTCAATGGCCAGATCCTAACAAAGCACCCTTATTCAATGGAATGTACCATGGAGCATAAGAATGGAGGCATATCTGCAAGCACTTGGGCTTGACATTTGGAGTGCAGTTCTAAATGATTACACAACTTCAAAGGCTCGACCAAAAAGTTCAGCAGCAAAGAAACTACACAAAGACAATGCAAAGGCAATGAATGCAATTTTGAATGGTCTATCAGATTCTGAAAAGATCAAAGTGGGACAGTGTAAGTCAACTAAAGAGTTGTGGAACAAGCTACAAAATCTCTACATAGCTGAGGAAGTCATTGAAACAAATGGAGAACCAAATGTAAAAGGTGAAAGCGGCTCATCTAATGACTGTGGCAGTGACTTAGATGAAGAACTGATCACAAGCTCAGATCCTGAAGTTGATCCCTGTGAAAACAAAGATTCTGAAGTTAAAAATGAGGTTGATCTTGAAAGACAACTTATCTCTGCTCTGGATGAAATCAAGAAGCTCAAGTTGCTAGAAGAGTTGTTAGAAGAATCGGAAAGAAAAAAGCACGAAGACCTTGAAGACACTGAAAAGACCAATTGTTGGTTTAAGAAGTCAGATAATAGAGGCAAAACAAGTTGAAGAAAATTTGACCAAGCAGCTAAAAGGGAAGAAGAAATTTGTTAAGAACATGAGTTTGAGATTATTTCTCTGAGAAAGGAAGTAGAAAAGACTATGGACGTTCTAAATGAAGAACTAGAGAAGACAAGCAAAAGCAAGGTTGCTAAAAATGAAGAAAGATCTGAAACATATGTAGAAGTTGAAGAAGAACTCACAAAGCTCAAAAAGGAAACTCAATCACTGAAAGAGCAGCTACAAAAATCCCAAGAGGAAGATCAAAACTTAAGAAGAGAGATTGTCTCTCTAAAAGAAAAAATAGAAAAGATGCTCGTTCAGCAAAGGACAAATGAGAAGCTTAAGAAGATCACTGAAGTTCTAAATGAGATTTTGAACTCCCAACGGACACCAACTGATAAATCTGGTCTTGGCTACATTAATGAAACTGTCTCAACCTCCTTACAGCAAAAAGCTGAAGAAAAGCCTAGAAGTTATGCAGAAGTTTTGAGAAGTTCTAATTACAGAAAGGACAACAACATAAACTATGGTCAGCAAGAGTCAAAGAAGATAGAATACAAAAGAGTTGCATCTCCAAGAAGACCTATTATAGACAGGTATGCATATTTCTTTTATGGCAATTGTTTTTCTTGCAACAATTTTGGACACAACGATATAGATTGCAAAACTTCTAGAAGAAATGCTCAAGTAAGAATTAGAGGTGTCAACATGGTTTCCTACAAGGTTGAGTGTTACAAATGTCACTAATATGGACACAAAGCAAGAGACTGTAGACATGGATATAAAAAGGTATGGAAAAAGAAACAGGGACAAGAAGAACAAACAACTATGCTTGCACAAAATAATGACAGGAAATTGAGTACTAATAGTGGACTCTCAAGCTACACAATAGAGGCACAAAGGATTGATGATGAATTGAAGAGGCAGCAGGAGGAAGATTGTCAAATAGTTCTATGTGCTCAAGGAAAAAGTATCTTTGCAGATTAAAAGGAGGAAGTCTGTGGATTGGTTCTATGTGCAGAAAATGAGAGGACAGATCACATAACAAATAACCAGAGCAAGCCACTTATCTTGAAGCTGGGTGGTGTGATATCTGAAACAGTGTTATAAAAACCGGCAAAACCGTCCAGTTCCAAGGGTTTTCCGATCCGACCATTTGATTCAACCCGTTTTTGACCGGTTATGTACAGAACCGACCAGTTTCCACCAAGAACCGGCCGGTTCCGGCAAAACCGTCCAATTCCAAGGGTTTTCCGATCCGACCATTTGATTCAACCCGTTTTTGACCGGTTATGTACGGAACCGACCAGTTTCCACCAAGAACCGGCCGGTTCCGTACGGAACCGGCCAGTTTTCTCAAACCGGCCGGTTCCATACCAAGTCTTTCTAGGGAAAAAAACCCACCTTTTGAAAAAAAAATTAATTAAAAAACCAAAAAATTTGGGCACATTTGCTAACCTAATTACCGTAGAATCACTATATATTGACGCGGGGACCCTCAATTGCAATCACGATTCACAATCATCTTCGGATTTTTGTAGGTTGAGCATATGAATTACGGAGTTAGGGCAGCAGGGCGTTCGGGAGTCTGAAATCGAATCTCAATTGTGGACCATGGCACAACCGAATTTTGGTTTTATACACTCTTACTTGCTATGTACACAAGAAACTTTGCAGATTTGTGTATAATGGTTTGAATTCACATGGATGCACATGAATATATTTTTTTTTGAAAATATGAATATTTTATGTATTTTTGCTCAATCGGTTTTTTTATTGGTTTTTGTCCGATTCCGGTCCAAGTCCGGGTCCTGGGGCCGACCAGTTTGACCACCGGTCCGGTTCTGATAACATTGATCTGAAAGCAAATGCAATCTAGATCCTGAAAACAAAACCAAGACTGTTTTGCATACTAAAGAACTGGGAGCCGAAACTCTCAGCGCTCCTTTTCTATCTACAAGATTTAGAGAGTAGGCTAGGGTAAAAGAAGAAGGGATATAGTATTCCTACAAGTTTGAAGAAATTTGTGCTTAGAATGAAGAAATCAACAACAGTGGTCTATGAAGAATTTTTCAATCCTTTGAACAGCAAGCAAATTTGAGAGTTGTTGTTGAAGGCAGTTTTTGAAGGTCTGGTGGAGATGTACTGATCAGAATTTAATTAAATTATCATGTGGAAAGTAGTGCTAGAAACTTCTTGGATATGAGTGCCAAAATTGCGAGAATATCTGCCATGAAGGTCCTCATGATCCTTGCAAGGTTTGGTAAATGATGCTTCATGATTTGTGAAAAAGCAGGTGAAGATAATCTGTGGAGAATGTGGAGAATGTGAAATGTTGACTGAGAAAGTTAAGTCTTGCTCCCGTAAAACCAAACTGCAACAGAAAGAATAAAATTGCACAAGAAGTAATCAGAACCTTGGATAAAAATGCATGCAGCCAGTCTAAGAAAATGCCCGCCGCCTTTAAGAATATGTCTACCGGTCTCAAGTTAAATGCCTGCCAATGCATGCATGAAAGCAAAAGGTTGTGACTGATCGAATGTTGTGCTATTTATAGCACGCATAAAGAAGAAGACTGAAATGAAGAAACAAAATGCCCGCCAATCATTGATGTCAAGATTATGAGAAGCTGAAGAGTTCAGCAAATAGAAATGCCCGCACAAATAGAAATGCCTACCAATCACTAAAGATTATGCCGGCAAGCATAAAAGAAAATGCCTGCAACAAGGAAGAAAATGCCCGCAGGAGCCATTGAAAATGCCCACAGCTGGTTGTCAAAATGCCCGCACCAGGACTGATAAATTGTCCTCTATGGAGATATGCCCGCACTGCATATTCCTGCCAAAGCATAAAGAATTATGCACGCATCTATTGTTGAAAAGTTACCTAGGAAGTGTTGTTCACCTAGTGTTTCCTTGGGTTGGACAAGAACACTTTAAATGGTGACCCCTAGTCATTATTAATTAATAAAGTGAGATGTACTTTATAAATTTAAAGTCACTTTATTAAAAGGTAAAGTCATGGTTTATCCTAAGTTCACATTTAATGAAAAGTCAATTGAGTGATTAATTAAAAGGGGGTGCTCACTTTATTAAATGACATGAAGTGCACTAAATGTCATTTATTAATCATTTATTTGTTGAAAAATGACAACAAAAAACTCAGAATCTGCCCACTTAACAGCCAACTGTAATCTGATGTCAACACTTTACAAACCACTGATATTGAACTTCTACAGTCATACACACACCACATATCACAGGCATTCACTTTATGAGTGGCTGTAAGTCAATATACTGTTCATAAAGTACTATAAGCAGCGGAAATTAATAACAAAACAGCAAACTGTAATCAGCATTTGCACACACTTAACACAGAAATTTTTGGTCAACCATGACCCTAGAAAAACCCCACACTTCGGGGAAAAAACCAGTCAAGAGAGTAAGCCTTTATTGAGCTCTTAAGGAATATTACAGAGAGTGTAGCAGCAGCATATTACATCAAAAAATTACACAGTGATTTCCAGCATTGACTGTACATAAAAATCTCAGTTGACTGTGACCATACAGACCCCTATTTTAGTGCCCAGAAATGACTGTAAATGACTGAAATTTACAGTAAATAGTACAGCAGAAATATACACTGGAGTTTATGCAGAAATAAGACAAAAAACTCAACAGAATATCACCTCGAAAACTGTGCCCACAGGCTGACTCGTTTTCTGTGCAATCTGATGACTGTACGGCCTCACTTTTCTGCAGTCTGAAACTCCTCTCTTCAGCTGTATGAAACTACCACTCTTCTGATGCAAAACTTCACTGTAGACTGTGCTCTCTACCATGGGAATCGAGCCCCTCTTGCTGCTGTTAAATAATGCTGGAATCTTCCTAGGGATGCGTGCTCCTCTCTTAGGGAAGTGCACCCTCTTTAGTGCCCAGCCTTTTCTCTATTCCTTAGTTCAACTTCTCCTCACTCCTCTAGAAACTCGTGCCTCTCCAAGCTGCTCTCTTGGAATGTGTGCCAAAGAATGGAGACTCATTCAACTTTTATTTACCCTATTAGGGTTACTCTCATGACTTTTCAACTTTAATGGATGAGATTAGATCTTGGCCAAGAGATCTATGGCTATGATCTAATCTCTCACTCACTTAAACCTCCTAAGTGAACTTTACAACAAATTTTTCCTTTTGAAAAGTCACATTACCCTAAATATTTAAAAAGTACACTTTATGACTTAACGTCACTTTAGAAACATAATAAAGTGCAACTCACTTTTAAATCATAAAGTCACATCAAAAAGATACTTTAATAAATACTGATTAATAAAGTCACTTTAAGAACATTAATGAGACTCCAAGTTAATGACCCCTGCACCTAGGCACCAGATGCAGGAGTGCCACCGAGCTATCAAATGCTAACACTCCCTCTTAGCGAGGGAGGTACTACTGTCATCAGCTCCACCTAGATCTCTCTCCAGTCCTCTCCCTCCAATAGCTGAAGCTCCCTCTGAATCTGAATGCCTCTCAGATACCTGCATTGGATCAACTGTTGAAGGTCTCCGTCTGACAACTCTGAACTGAGAGCTCTCCTCACTCTCCTGCTCATCCTGAAGAACCATATCATACCAACTCTGTTTCCTCACAGAGTTGGATGAATCCTCCACACTGACAGCCACTGCTGCTGCCACTGAGTCTGATCTCTCACCAGGCTCACCATCCACTGGATGCCCCAAAGCTCGATATATCCGTCCATCACGGATGCCAAGCAGACTCGCTACACCCAAGCCCCCACTCACCGGATATATATAAACACGCCCACTCACATGAAGAACTGCATATCCATCATCCTCCAACGCTGAAACTGAGACCAAGTTCTTCTTCAGCTCTAGAACAAACAACACATCGCCAACCTCCAAATAACCACCAGACTCGAGTTGGAATAGGACTTTTCCAACTCCTTCTACTGCATGGGTGTCGTCATACCCATCCTTAGTCAGTATAACTCTGTCAATATCTGTCAACTCTCGGAACACTGCTCGTATCCCTGTCATATGGCGTGCTGCTCCACTATCTATGTACCATGCTCCAATATCCAAACTCTCTGCCACACTACTGTCTGAAAGAATTGAGACAAGCGAGAATTCCCTCTCGAATTCGGTCGCAAAATCTCCCACTTCAGCTGGAGAGGCCGCCTCAGGCTCTTCTTTCTTCTTGTTCTTCTTCTTGTTAGGACACTGCCCAGCATAGTGACCATAACTCTGGCAAGCAAAACATTTTACTTTGCTCAAGTCTTTGGCTCCACTGCTCGAGCCACCTTTTTTCTTTCTGCCCTTAGCTGAAAGGGCCACATTCTCATCATCAGCAACCTGCTCAGTCTTCCCTTGAGATCCTTCTCGGATCTCCTCCTGAGTAAAGTCATCCCACAGTCTTTCCCAAGAGGGAAAGTTCTCTCTACCAACTACACACTTCACGAACACATCCCACTCCTTAATGAAGCCCTTCAGGGCTATCCTCACTAGCTCGAGATCAGGAATCATCTCACCAACTGCACTCAATTCATCTTTTATTTGTCTGAGTCTAGTGAGTTAAGAGGCTACATTCTCACCTCTCGCCATCTTAGTGCCATGAAGCTTATCTTTTAAAGCCATTTTACGATTTTCATTCTTGTTCTCATACAAACTTTTTAAAGGTATCCCACATCCCCTTAGTAGTTAATTTTTCTGCCAAATGTGGGATGAGGTGATCTCGAACACCATCCAGAAGCAGTCTCTGCGTTCTGGCCTCCTTCACCTCATGTATGTCAAGGGCTATAGGATCAACTGCGGGAGGAACCACTGTGGTACTAACAAAGGTCCATAACTTGTTTTCCTTGAGAACAGCTGTCATCCGGGCTTTCCATTGTAAGTAGTTGGAAATCCCTTCCAATCGATCTTCATACCGGATGCAAGCCATCATTTTCTTCTGCTCTTTTTCCAACAAAGCACACTCTGCTTTCTTTGACCAAAAAATATCAACTGTACTGAACCAACACTTCTCTGCTCACTGCAAAAAAAAAAAAAAATCAGCACTTCTCTGCTGCCCAACAGCCCACTGAAATCTCAGAGCCCCAGCTCTGATACCATGTTGAAAAATGACAACAAAAAACTCTGAATCTGCCCACTTAACAGCCAACTGTAATCTGATGTCAAACACTTTACAAACCACTAATATTGAACTTCTACAGTCATACACACACCACATATCACAGGCATTCACTTTATGAGTGGCTGTAAGTCAATATACTGTTCATAAAGTACTATAAGCAGCGGAAATTAATAACAAAACAGCAGACTGTAATTAGCATTTGCACACACTTAACACAGAAATTTTTGGTCAACCATGACCCTGGAAAAACCCCACTTCAGGGGAAAAACCAGTCAAGAGAGTGAGTCTTTATTGAGCTCTTAAGGAATATTACAGAGAGTGTAGTAGCAGCATATTACATCAAGAAATTACACAGTGATTTCCAGCATTGACTATGCATAAAAATCTCAGTTGACTGTAACCATACAGACCCCTATTTCAGTGCCCAGAAATGACTGTAAATGACTGAAATTTACAGTAAATAGTACAGCAGAAATATACACTGGAGTTTGTGCAGAAAAAAGACAAAAAACTCGGCAGAAGATCTCCTCGAAAACTGTGCCCACAGGCTGCCTCGTTTTCTGTGCAATCTGATGACTGTACGGCCTCACTTTTCTGTAGTCTGAAACTCCTCTCTTCAGCTATACGGAACTACCACTCTTCTGATGCAAAACTTCATTGTAGACTGTGCTCTCTACCTTGGGAATCAAGCCCCTCTTACTGCTGTTAAATAATGCTGGAATCTTCCTAGGGATGCGTGCTCCTCTCCTAGGGAAGTGCGCCCTCTTCAGTGCCCAGCCTTCTCTCTATTCCTCAATTCAACTTCTCCTCACTCCTCTAGAAACTCGTGCCTCTCCAAGCTGCTCTCTTGGAATGTGTGCCAAAGAATGGAAACTCATTCAACTTTTATTTACCCTATTAGGGTTACTCTCATGACTTTTCAACTTCAATGGATGAGATTAGATCTTGGCCAAGAGATCTATGGCTAGGATCTAATCTCTCACTCACTTAAACCTCCTAAGTGAACTTTACAACAAATTTTTCCTTTTGAAAAGTCACATTACCCTAAATATTTAAAAAGTACACTTTATGACTTAACGTCACTTTAGAAACATAATAAAGTGCAACTCACTTTTAAATCATAAAGTCACATCAAAAAGGTACTTTAATAAATACTCAATAATAAAGTCACTTAAAGAACATTAATGAGACTCCAAGTTAATGACCCCTGCACCTAGGCACCAGATGCAGGAGTGCCACCGAGCTATCAATTGCTAACATTATTAATTATTTAATTGAGCATTTAATGAGAACCCCTCATCTAATCTAATATGGACCATTTGTTAGTTTTTGTACCTAGGGAAGTGTTCCCCAAGTAACTCTTTCCTAAAGTCACTTAGAAGGGGGAAAAAAGTGACCCTCACATTAATGCACTTAATGAGACTTTATAACATTAAAGTCACTTTTTGATAAATTTAAGTGGGTGAGTGAAATTAATAATTTATGAGAAATAAATGGAGCATTTAATTTCAACCGTAGATCTAAATCTATCTCATCCATTGGATTTAGAAAAACCCTAGGGTTTGATCAAAAAGCTTGAGGGAAGCATTTGGAGTTCACTTTTGCTGATTGAAGTGAGGAGAAGAGAGAAGAGAGAGAGCTAGAGACTTGGCACGATTTCCAAGTCACCAGCTGAGCATTAATGTACAGTACGGATTCCTAGCAGAGATTTTCTTCAGTTGGCACACATCCCTAGGAGGACCTTTTCAGCATTATACTAGCACGAGTTTCCAAGCATTTTTTGGGCACGGGTTTCGAGGCAACCTGCACAAATTTCGAGGAGCTTTCTAGCACAAATCCCGAGGACATTGGCACTATTTTCAAGGAGGAATATTTGGGCACATACTTCGAGATTTTGGGCACTGTTTTCGAGATAGGGTTCTGCTGCGCAGAAACGGATACCGTACCATACTGTATTGTCCTTTCCTACACAGATTTCAAGGTACGGATTGGCACAGATATCGAGGTTGTTATTTGGCACAGTTTTCAAGATATATTTCTGCACATAAATCAAGGAATAGTACAGCACAATTCTCGAGGTTGATTCTACACAAAAATCGAGAAGAGTTCAGCATTAACTTCAAGGTTATTATTTGCACAAAAATCGAGGCAGCCTCTACACACATTTCGAGGCAGTATGTGGGTGCATTTATGGGTGAAGATAAGTTGTATTTTCACTGTATTGCTGTTCTATTTCATTGCTGAAGAAATAATAAAATCTCTCTCTTACTGGTTTTCCCCATGGGGGTTTTTCCAGGGCACAGTTGCTGAAAATTCTAAGTCTATCTTTTATGGTGTGCATGTTAAATATTTATTTTCTGTCTGTTCGAATGAATTTTCAGCGTGTTTAATTGTCTCAGAAAATTTCATAAGTAGTTTGTACCCTATGCAAAACCGGTTGTAAATGAAAATCACTGAACTGTTGACATAAACCAGCAAGCACAAAACTCAAAAAAAATTTACATGGTATCAAAGCGTGGGGGCAAAAAACAGTGATATTTTGCAGACACACAGAAATTTCCAGAACTCGAAAATTTTAGTATTTTCTTCTGTTAGTAAACAGCACTTTGTTGGGTTGGCTGAAAGATGGCTACAGGACTTGGGTTGGAGGATAGGTTGAATGGGACAGTGAACTTTGTGCCATGGAAGCCCAGAATTTTACTGATATTAGAGGAGAATGAACTATGGGAGGAGGTGGTTAGGAATACTACAGCAAACCCGGTTCAGATTCCCGCTGCTGCAGATGCAGCAGCACTATCAACCTTCAACAAGAAGGAATGTAATGCTAGGAGGATAATCCTTGATGCAGTTAAAGACCACATAATCCCTCACATTTCAGGCAAGACTAGGGCACACTTAATGTGGACAGCTTTGACCACTTTGTATGAGAGTACCAATGAGAACCGGAAGATGGTTCTCAAGGAGAAACTCAAGAGTATAAAGATGAATGGAGGAGAGGGAGTGACAGCATACCTTACCAGGATATCTGCAGTTCGAGATGAACTGGCAGCGGTTGGGGAGGTGGTATCTGCTACTGAGCTTGTACATACAGCAGTGAATGGGGCTTTAAAGCCCTGGGGTGCATTTGTGCAAGCCATAGTGGGTAGAGAGAACCTACCGTCTTGGGAGAGACTGTGGAATGACTTTATGCAGGAGGAGACCAGGAGAGGTCTCGTACAAGGTAGTTCATCTCAGAGTGGGGTAGATGAGGAGAACATGGCATTGACAGCAAAGGGGAAGAAGAAGAAGGGTCCCAAGAAGGGTGGGGCCAAGCAGCAGCAACAGCAGGGTGGGTAGAAGAAGGACTTGAGTAAAATCAAGTGCTATGGTTGTCAGACGTTTGGGCACTATGCCTCACAGTGTCCAAACAAGAAGAAGAAGCAGGGATAGCAAACAGCAGCCTCAGCAGAGGTTAATAACTTTGGAGACAGGTTTCAGACGGAATTTTCCCTATATGCTCGACAGATTGAGAGAGAGAGAGAGTCTCTTTAGCCACCAACACAGATATGGATATGGAGATTGAGCATTCATTGTTGGCTGGCCATCAAGCGAGCCCATCCACCACTAGTACTTGGTACATTGACAGCGGAGCCTCGAGCCACATGACTGGAGCTCGAGAGATGTTCTCTGAGCTATCACAGACAGGTAGAGATGTGGAGGTTGTACTTGGTGACAATACCATTGTTAGAGCAGTTGGTAAGGGGACCATTACATTTCAGAGGGAGTGTATGAGTCCCATGATTCTGAGGGATGTGTTGTATGTCCCTGGGCTGAAGAAGAACCTTGTTTCAGTTTCCACTATTGAGGACAGGGGTATTGGGGTGTGTTTCTCAGATGGGAGAGTGCAGGTTTTCCCCAGGACTACAGGTGTATCTACCCCCATGGACATTGGGGTTAGATGTGGAAAGCTGTACAAGCTATTGTTTCAGCCGCAGCATGCTCTAGCACACAGCAGCAGCAGTGAGCTATGTGAGCTATGGCATCGGAGGATGGCCCACCTACATCACCCAGCTCTGAGATTGTTGAGGAGCATGGTTACAGGTTTACCCGAGTTCAGCACTGAGCAGAATGATGTGTGCAAAGGGTGTGCTTTGGGAAAGTACACCAAGACTGCTTTTCCAAGCAGTGACACGAAAGCAGCAGGAGTGCTTGACTTGATCCATTCTGATATTTGCGGTCCTCTGTCATCGGTCTCTTTGACTGGTTTTGAGTACTACATCATCTTCATTGATGACTACTCCAGGAAGACTTGGATCTACTTCTTGAGAAGCAAGAAGTCACCCTTAGTTTTGAGTGTCTTCCAAGGGTTCAAAGCCCTTGTGGAGAAGCAGGCAGGGAGGAAGATTCGGATGTTGAGATCGGACAATGGAGGTGAGTATACCTCCAAGGAGTTCGATGTTTTTTGCAGACAGGAGGGTATACAGAGACAGCTGACAGTTCCCTACACTCCTGAGCAGAATGGAGTAGCGGAGAGGAAGAACAGGTCGATTGTGGAAGCAGCGAGAGTGATGCTTCATGATCAGGGGTTACCGTTCTTTCTATGGGCAGAGGCATGCAGCACTGCAGTGTATCTGCAGAATAGGAGTTCTCACCGTGCTTTGGGGAGGAAGACTCCAAAGGAGATGCACACAGGCAAGAAGCCCTGAGGTGAGCCACTTCCGCATATTTGGTTCTTTGACTTACTCTCACGTCCCTTCTGAGAAGAGGACGAAGTTTGAGCCCACTGCAGAGAGAGGCATATTTGTGGGATATGACGAGACTTCGAAGGCCTATCGGCTTTACCTACCTAGCCAGAAGAGAGTTGTTGTTAGGCAGGAGGTGAAGTATGATGAGGAGAGAGCCTTCAGGAAGTCGAGAGAGTTAGAGCAGAGGGAGCCACCAACTCCCACACCTCAGTTTACACAGGCTTCTTCGATACAGGTATCATGTCCACAGGTTTCCGGAGTGACTGGATCACAGAGTACAGGCACAACTTTTACAGGTTCAATGGTTCAGGTGACAGGTACTTCAGGGACAGGTACAGGTTCAGGTTCACAGGTTACAGGTTCTTCAGGGACTGGTTCATCAGTCACTGGTCCTTGGGGTGTTGGACCTTCTGCTTCTGGGAGTTCCTCAGATGAGGATAGACCAGTTTGGGAGGAGTCTTCAAGGAAGAGGAAGCCTAAGTGGCTTCAAGACACCTTGAAGGAAGCAGAGGCATTTGGTAGGCCCCAGGACTAGGTCAGGACAGTTGTGATGCCAGACAGGTTGGGTATGGCTCTTGTTGCGAGTCTTCGTGATTCTGAGCCTTCCACATTTGAGGAGGCTTCTTAGCATCAGGTATGGAGAGATGCCATGACGGAAGAGTACCATTCCATCATGAAGAATGATGCTTGGGAGATAGTGCCGAGACCAGAGGGGAAGTCAGTTGTGACTTCCAAGTGGCTTTACAAGATAAAGCATGCTGCAGATGGCAGTGTAGAGAAGTACAAGGCTCGGTTTGTGGCTCAGGGGTTTTCATAGGTTGAGGGAGTTGACTATGATGAGACTTTTGCGCCAGTTGCTCGGTATTCTTCCATCAGAGCAGTGATATCTATAGCAGCAGAGATGGGTTGGAAGATCCACCAGATGGATGTGAAGACCGCATTTCTCAATGGTCTTCTGCAGGAGGAGGTGTACTTAGAGCAGCCACAGGGATTCGAGATTCATGGGAGCGATTCTCATGTGTGTAGGCTGAGGAAAGCCTTGTACGGACTGAAGCAAGCTCCTAGAGCTTGGTACTCTAGGATCGATGCATACTTGACTTCGATGGGCTTTCAGAAGAGTGAGGCTGATCCCAACCTTTACTACATTGTGGTTGGTGGAGATCCTCTCATTCTTCTGTTATATGTTGATGACTTGTTTATCACTGGAGATGAGCGTCTCATTGCGCATTGCAAGAGAGACCTTGCAGCTGAGAATGAGATGACTGATATTGGGTTGATGCATTACTATTTGGGGATGGAGGTTTGGCAGGAGCCTGGACATATTTTCCTGGGACAGGGGAAGTATGCAGTTGATATTCTGAAGAGATTTCGGATGGAGGACTGCAGACCTATGTCTACACCGATGATCACCAACCGGAAGCAACTTCATGCTTCTGAGGGTAAGTTGGTGGATCCTACACTTTACCGTCAGCTCGTTGGATCGTTGATGTATCTGGTCAACACCAGGCTAGACTTGTGTTTTGCGGTGAACACTCTTAGCCAATTCATGGTGGAGCTTAGGAGTGTACATTGGACTGCCGCAAAACATGTGCTGAGATACCTAGCAGGTATAGTGGATTATGGTTTGGACTACAGGGGTTCGGTTGGAGTCAACTTGGTTGGTTTCACAGATTCAAACTGGGCAGGTTGTGTGAGGGATCGGAAGAGCACTTCCGGTTGTTGTTTCAATTTGGGCTCGGCACCAGTGTCATGGTTCAGTCGGAAACAGAAGTCCGTTGCATTGAGTTATGCCGAGGCTGAGTACATGGCAGCCAATCAAGCTACTTGCGAGGCACTGTGGCTTCGCAAGTTATTGGTAGATTTATTTGATCAGGAGCTTAGACCTACGGTGATCTATTGTGACAATCAGAGTTGCATTCAGCGCTCTGAGAATCCAGTGTTCCATGACAGGTCAAAGCACATTGAGATCAGGTACCATTTCATCCAAGACTACGTCCAGAGATGTGCAGTTGAGTTACAGTATATTTCCACTGATGGGCAGGTAGCAGATATCCTAACGAAATCTTTGGGAAGGGGCAAGTTTGTCTTCTTCAGAGACAAGTTGGGAGTGGTGCAGAACACTGAACACCTTCCTCGGTAAGAGGGAGTGTTAGTTTTTGTACCTAGGGAAGTGTTCCCCAAGTGACTTTTGCCTAAAGTCACTTAGAAGGGGGAAAATGGTGACCCTCACATTAAATGCACTTAATGAGACTTTATAACATTAAAGTCACTTTTTGATAAATTTAAGTGGGTGAGTGAAATTAATAATTTATGAGAAATAAATGGAGCATTTAATTTCAACCGTAGATCTAAATCTATCTCATCCATTGGATTTAGAAAAACCCTAGGGTTTGATCAAAAAGCTTGAGGGAGGCATTTGGAGTTCACTTTTGCTGATTGAAGTGAGGAGAAGAGAGAAGAGAGAGAGCTAGAGACTTGGCACGATTTCCAAGGCACCAACTAAGCATTAATGAACAGTACGGATTCCTAGCAAAGATTTTCTTCAGTTGGCACACATCCTGAGGTGGGCCTTTTTAGCATTATATTGGCACGAGTTTCCAAGCATTTTCTAGGCACAGGTTTCGAGGCAACCTGCACAAATTTCGAGGAGCTTTCTAGCACAAATCCCGAGGACATTGGCACTATTTTCGAGGAGGAATATTTGGGCACAGACTTCGAGATTTTGGGCACTGTTTTCGAGACAGGGTTCTGCTGTGCAGAAATCGAGACCATACTGTACGATACTGTCCTTTCCTGAACAGATTTCGAGGTACAGATTGGCACAGATATCGAGGCTGTTATTTGGCACAGTTTTCAAGATATATTTATGCACATAAATCAAGGAATAGTACAGCACAGTTCTCGAGGTTGATTCTGCACAGAAATCGAGAAGAATTCAACATTAACTTCAAGGTTATTATTTGCACAGAAATCAAGGCAGCCTCTGCACACATTTCGAGGCAGTCTGTGGGTACATTTATGGGTGAAGATATGTTGTATTTTCACTGTATTGTTGTTCTATTTCATTGCTGAAGAAATAATAAAATCTCTCTCTCTTACTGGTTTTCCCCGTGGGGGTTTTTCCAGGGCACAGTTGCCGAAAATTCTGAGTCTCTATCTTTTATGGTGTGCATGTTAAATATTTATTTTCTGTCTGTTAGAATGAATTTTCAGCATGTTTAATTGTCTCAGAAAATTTCATAAGTAGTTTGCAGCCTATGCAAAACAGGCTGTAAATGAAAATCACTGAAATGTTGACATAAACCAGCAAGCATAAAACTCAGAAAAATTTACACCACTAGATTGAAAAGAGGAAGTTGCCATGAACAAAAAGGGACTTGGGCAAGGTAACCATATTCATTATTCACTTTTCAAGAGAGAGTTTTGGACAGGAGGAGAGGAGAGAAGAGAAGAGGGCTTGAAGAGATTTCACTCATAAAAAAATTTGAAGAATTAGGAGAAGAGCAAGAAGATTCAAGGCACAAATTCCAAGAAGAAATTGGCACAGTTTTCGAGGAAGATAGTCTGGAGCAGTCCGTACAGAAATCCGTACAGCAGGTGGGCACACTTTTCAAGAAAGTCGTACAGCATTAATTACAAACCGTACAGTACGGATTTTGGTGGCACAGAATTCGAGGAAAGGGTATAGCAATTAATGCTGGTCGTACAGTGAAAGTACAGGCAGATTCTGGCATGGTTTCCAAGGCAGCAGATAGCACAGAAATCGAGAAAGTTCATACAGCCACACATGTGAGGCCGTACAGCTCGATTTTTTAGGTTTCCGTACAGCAGACAGTTGGCACAAATTTCAAGATGAAAAGTAGATAAGTACTGTTGTTTTATTTCTGTATTTGATACCCTAAAGAAATAAAAATTATCTCTCTCAGTTAGGTTTTTCCCTTCAGGATATTATCCTGGACCAATTTGTCAAAAATATCGGTGTTAAATTTTTCATGTGTTTGGCTGATTTAAATTTCCAAGTATGATTTTATTGGCTAAAAATTTCTGAGTTGTTTGAATTTGAAAAAGAATCTCATGTGTTTCAGTTTAGTCATTTTTATGTTAAAAATGTGCATACTGGGGTTTGGGCATTAAACCATGCAGAGAAGCTATCAAGCTTGAAACCGGGTTGGGATTCCAAAAACTTTCAGTTTGGAGGATTATGCCCACACAAATCTCTAGAAATATACTGTTAAAATCATGGATAAAATGCCCGCAAAGGAAAAATGCCAGCACTAGACATACCTGCAAAGGCAAATATGCCTACAACAATTAAAAAAAAAAAATTGCCCATAGTACTTGTAATATGCCCATAGTTGAGTAAGAAATGCCTGCAGACACATAAGAAATGCCTGCAGACACTTAAGAAAATGCCCACAGACCTTAAGAAAAGCCAATCAGGCAACTTTAAATGCCCGTGGAGCCTATAAAATGCCCGTAGGCTATGAGAAATGCACGGGGGATATAAAATATTCCTATAGGCTCTGAGAAAATTGTCGCCAGTCATTGAATATGACCACCAAGGCCATGAAAGATGCCCGCAGATATGGAGAAATACCTGCAGGATATAGGGAATGCCCGCAGGACACCTTTAGTATACATTTGGAATTGAGGAAATGCTAGCATTTCAAAAGGTTTTCATTTTTCAAGAAATATGGATAAGCAACAAACTATCAAAGATGCCAAGACCAAGAAAACGCTTGCAGCACAAACATAGCTCTACTATGGCATGGGGATGGACATAATCCAAGGATCGTACATGATGAAGGAAAGATACCAAAACTGGAGCTGACATATGCAGAAGTATTTGAAGGGAAGATCCTATGTAGCCTTATCATTGTTTTAACCCAGTACATGAAGCAGATCTCTTTACCATCAAAGGGGGAGAGAAAAACAGTAAAACAAGTGCAAAACTAAGAGTCTGAAGACAGGGGGAGTTAGCCCGAAGAACCACAAGAAAACAGTACATTCACACGGGGAGTACCTCAGCAAAAGTAAAAGGAGGAAGAAGACTCAGCACAGTCAAAGGGGGAGTATTCACAAAAGGTATTTATAGTCAAGGAGAGCAGCCCTTTGTCCTTGATTTCAAAGGGGGGGAGAAGCAAAGTATTGATGACAAGAGGAGCATGCATCACCGCAAAATGTTGAAGTGTTGCCATCAATGACAAAGGAGGAGATTGTTGAAAAGTATTGTCATTGATATCAAAGCGCGGTGATGATGATGAAGTGACATTACTAGTATAACAGATGATGTGTCATGATGAAGTGCCATGAGGACAAGTTAAGTGTCAAGCCATGAGGACAAGTGAAGTGTCAAGCCATGACAACAAGTCAATGTCGAAGTCAAGTGAAGAAACCTTGAAGAAATTGAAGGAGTCTTAAAGTGACAACAAGAAAACAAAGAACACCTACAATAATTCTGGTACCAACATCTACAGGAATTCCAGTACCGGCACCTACAGGAATTTTGGTACCAGCATCTAGATCATTGTTTGGGTGACTAAACCAATGTTTTAGGAATTCCTCCACAAATCATAAGTCGGCTCTCCTTGTAGTCTACACAAGAAACATGATGTCAACACTGTAGTGTCATGAAGAATTGAAGCAAGAACGTTAATTGATTGTTGAGGGATCACGTTGAAGTATTATTATGGATTGTTGAAGTCACAAAAACATGTAGAGTCGGTCCTCCATCCACAATGCAACGTTATAACACAAGCAAATACAAGTAAGCCTAGCCAAAGATGTAAAGTCAACCCTCCCAAAGCAGAAGCCCCATGTGACCATTAATAAGTCAACTCAGATATTTAAATAAACTGACTCTTAGTCAAACAATATAAATACACTTTAGTTGGACGCATTTGGTTGTGTGTGAAGCAAGGAGTGAGCTCTGAGGCACGAAATATAGAGAGAGGATGAAATCAGTCAAATATTAATTATGGGTTTGATGTGAGTCTGGCTTGAATGATAGTGAGAAAGGAAAATTGATCACAGAGCATATTGGTGAGTTTTGAAATTGCAAGGGTACGCTCCTCCACACAGTTGTTCAATTTCTTAGAGCATATAAATTGATTGCAATTTCCAATAAAATAAATAACTCGGATTGCATGCAAATAAATCTCAGATGCATGCAAGCACGGAATCCAATAAAAATTCTTAGATCTGATTTTATGAAAAGCAATACATAAGCTCAATAACTCTGACAACATGCGCAGCAGAACAAGAAACCAATCGCACCATAAACACAAATTTTACCCTAGAAACCCAATTGGGAAAAACCAGCAAAACGGAGCTTTCTTGAAAATCGTGCCATAAAAGAAATAGGAAATTATTACAGCAGAAATTTCACAGATAAAGGAACCTTGTGCCTTGGGATCTGTGCCAAATCTCTTGGCCAATCCCACCCAGAAACATAGTTGCAATTAAATGCGCCTCAACCCACACTTGTGCCTCCAATTCGTACAGTTGTACAGCATGTTGTACTGTTGTCTTGGAATGTGTGCGCCCTCTCTCTACTTGTTGAAAACCTACTGAAGTCAACCCTCACAGGTGCCTCAAAATTTGTGCCCTCCTCTCTGTCCTCACGACTTAGGCAAGTGTGCCCTCTTTCTTGGAATTCGTGCCCTATTTCTTCGTCCTTGGTTGATCAAGAATATCTGCTCCCTCTCAGCCAATCTTTGAATGAGTGAATGTGTCAATTGCTTTCTCCTTTACCCTCTACCTCTCTTTTATAATCCTCCAGTGACTTTTAGGGGTCCAAAACCCTAATTCCATCTTGGAATATTTTTCCAAACTCACTTTAGAAAAATAAAATCAAATTAATTAATCAACTTTTCACTGAAAATAATAGAAGTCACTTTTCTGAAAAAGTGAAAAAGGTAGAGTCTGGACTGTTGAAAAGATAACTCTGAAGGTTTTCCCTCGTGTTTTTGGTGTGGGTGTCGAAAGTTTTATGTGGTTCAACCCAACCTGGTTTCAAGTCAAAATCTTTGAGAGTTTAATGCCCAACCCAGTTTACATCAAGGCTGGAAATTACATATCACATTTTCCGACTTAGAAACAAAGATTGAACATCACTATTACAGGCAGAAAATTTAATAATAAATGTGCACCATGAAATTTTCAATACTCAGGATTTTTTGGCAAATGCCCAGGAAAAACCCACAAGGGGAAAACCTGTTAGAGAGATGGAGGAAAATTTTATTTCTTCAAATGACTCAGTACAGCAAAAATTTTCAGTCAAAATTTAAACTTATCTCAACCACCAAACTCAGCAAGCTGTCTCGATTTTTGTGTCACTCCTGCCTCGATTTCTGTGCTGCCATCATCTCAAAAAACGTGCCAGAAATAACAGCGTACGGACTGGGGAAAACAAGATTGTACGGTCCTCGGAATTTGTGCCCAGAATCTATACCTTGACCTCAAAATGTGTGCCCACTGATTTTCTTTTACACTACCTCAAAACTCGTGCCCACTACCTCGGGAATCATGCCCAGAATCTATTGTACAATATCAGCAATTAATGCTATTGTACGGCCCTCGAAATCTGTGCCCAAAATCTGCCTCAGGATTCATGTTGTGCATTTAATGTTGTACGGTGGTCTTGGGAAATGTGCCAATCTTCCTCTCCTGCTGCGTCCTGCTCCTCATCTCAAGAAGTCGACTTCTCTCCTTCTCAAATCTTCAAGTGAAGTAAAAAATGCCTTTCCCTTGCCTTTTTGTGTGAATGCTTAGGGTGAATGAAAAGTCATCTAATCCAACGGCCCAGATTGAATCAGATGAGTGGATGAGAATTAATGCACATTTAATTCTCATAAAAAATTAATTTCACTCACCTCACTTAAATTTATCAAAAAGTCAATTTAATCTCTAAAGTGAAAATTAAATGCTTATCTCAAGTCATTTAATGCAAGGGTCACTTTATTTCCCCTTTGTTAGTGACTTAGGCAAAATCACCTAGGGGAACACTTTCCTAGGTACAAATTCAACACTCCTTCTTACCGAGGAAGGTGTTCTGCACCACTCCCAACTTGTCCCTGAAGAAGACAAACTTGCCCCGCCCCAAGGATTTTGTCAGAATGTCTGCTACCTGCTCATCAGTGGAAATGTACTGTAACTCCATAGCTCCTCTCTGAACATAGTCTCGGATGAAGTGGTATCTGATCTGTATGGGCTTTGACCTGTCATGGAAAACTAGATTCTCGGAGAGCTGGATGCAACTCTGAATGTCGCAGTATATCACCATGGGCCTCAGCTCCTGATTAAATAAATCCACCAATAATTTGCGAGGCCATAATGCCTCGCAACTAGCCTGACTGGCTACCATGTACTCAGCCTCAGCAAAACTCAGAGCAACGAACTTTTGCTTCCGACTGAACCATAACACTGCTGCCGAGCCCAAACTGAAGCAACAACCGAAAGTTCTCTTCTGATCCATCACACTACCTACCCAATCTGAATCTGTGAAGCCAACCAAGCTAACTCCACCCGATCTCCTGTAGTCCAAACCATAATCCATTGTCCCTGCAAGGTATCTCAACACATATTTCGCGGCTACCCAGTGCACTATCCTAGGCTCCACCATGAACTGACTGAGAGTGTTCACTGCAAAACACAAGTCTAGCCTGGTGTTGACCAGATACATCAGTGAACCAATGAGCTGATGATATAAAGTGGGATCTACCAACTCTCCCTCAGAAGCATGAAACTTCTTCCAGTTGGTGATCATCGGTGTGGTCATCGACCTGCAATCCTCCATCTGAAATCTCCTCAGAATATCTGTTGCATACTTTCCTTGTCCCAAGAAAATATGACCAGGCTCCTGCCAAACCTCCATCCCCAAATAATAATGCATCAACCCAATATCGGTCATCTCATACTCTGAAGCAAGATCTCTCTTGCACGTTGCAATGAGGTGCTCCTCCCCTGTGATAAACAAATCATCAACATATAACAGAAGAATGAGTGGATCACCACCAACCACAATGTAGTAAAGGTTGGGATCAGCCTCACTCTTCTGAAATCCCATCGCCAATAAATAAGCATCAATCCTGGAATACCAAGCTCGAGGAGCTTGCTTCAAACCATACAAGGCCTTCTTCAGCCTGCACACATGAGAATCTCTCCCATGGATCTCAAAGCTCTAAGGCTGCTCCAAATAAACCTCCTCCTATGGAAGACCATTGAGAAATGCGGTCTTCACATCCATCTAGTGGATCTTCCAACCCATCTCTGCTGCTATGGAAATCACTGCTCTAATAGAGGAATATCGGGCAACTGGCGCAAAGGTCTCATCATAATCAACTCCCTCTACTTGTGAAAACCCCCGTGCCACAAATCGAGCCTTGAACTTCTCCACACTGCCATCTGCAGCATGTTTTACCTTGTAAATCCACTTGGAAGTCACGACGGACTTCCCTTCTGGTCTCGGTACAATCTACCATACATCATTCTTCATGATGGAATGGTACTCCTCCATCATGGCATCTCTCCAAACCTAATGCTGAGAGGCCTCCTCAAAAGTGGAAGGCTCCGAATCACGAAGACTAGCAACCAATGCCATACCCAACCTATCTGGCATCACAACTGTCCTCACTGGTTCCTTGGGCCTACCAAAAGAATCTGCTTCCTTCAAGGTTTCACGAAGCCACTTGGGCTTCCTCTTCCCTGAAGGTGGCTCCCAAACTAGTCTCTCATCCTCTGAAGAAATGCCAAAAGTAGATGGCCCAGAAACTTGTGAACCAATAACTGGTGAACTCAGTGATCCAGAAGCTGCAACTGGTGAACCTGTGCCCTGAGAACCAAAACCTGTCCCCGAAATACCTGCTGGCTGAACCACTGAACCTGTAGAACCTATGTCTGTAATTTGCGGTCCAGTCACTCCGGAAACCCGTGAACCTATACTCTGAACTGGTGGTACCTGTATAACTGCCTGACGTGTGGAAGCCTGTGACTTCTCATACTCTACATCTCTAGACTTCCTGAAGGCTCTCTCCTCCTCAAATCTCACTTCCCGCCTCACAACAACCTTCTTCAGGGCAGGAAGATAAATGCGGAAGGCCTTCGAAGTCTCATCATAGCCCACAAAGATGCCCTTCTCTGTGGTGGGCTCTAACTTTGTCCTCTTCTTAGAAGGGACATGAGAGTAAGTCAAAAAACCAAATATGCGAAAATGACCAACCTCAGGCTTTTTGCCTGTGAACATCTCCTCAAGAGTCTTTCTTCCCAAGGCACGATGGGGACTCATGTTTTGAAGGTATACAGCTGTACTACAAGCCTCGGCCCAAAGAAAGAAAGGAAGACTCTAATCATGAAGCATGGCTCTCGCTGCTCCCACAATAGCTCAGTTCTTCCTTTCAGCCACTCCATTCTGCTCAAGAGTATAAGGTACTGCCAACTGTCTTCGTATGCCCTCCTATCTGCAAAACTCATCAAACTCCTTGGAGGTATACTCACCCCCATTGTCTGATCTAAGAGCCTGAATCCTCCTCCCAGTCTGGTTCTCCACAAGAGCTTTAAACTCTTGGAAACACCGCAAGACCTCATCAGATTTCTTGCTCTTCATGAAGTAGATCCAGGTCTTCCTGGAATAGTCATTGATGAATGTAACATAATACTCAAAATCTCTCAAAGAGACAGATGACATAGGGCCACACAAATTTGAATGAATCAAATCAAGCACTCCTGTTGACCTGTTGTCACTGCTAGGAAAAACAATCTTTGTGTACTTTCCCAAAGCACACCCTCTGCAAACGTCATTGTGCTCCATGCTAAACTCTAGTATACCTGTAACCATGTCCCTCAACAATCTCAGAGCTAGATGATGCAAGTGAGCCATCCTCTGATGCCAATGCTCACAAAGATCATTGCTGCTACTATGTGCCAAAGCATGTTGGGGCTGAAACAAGAGCTTGTACAGATTCCCACATCTGACTTCGATGACAAAAGAGGCAGATGGTCCTGCAGTCTTGGGGAAAATACGCACATGTCCATCTAGGAAATAAACCCCAAGTCCTCTTTCCCCGATCGTGGAAACTGATATCAAGTTCTTCTTCAGCCCAGGGACAAACAACACATCCCTCAAAGTCATGGGTCTCATGGACTCTCTCTGAAATGTAACGGTCCCACGACCAACAACTCTAACAACTGTGTCATCCCCCAACACAACCTCCACATCTATGCCCGCATGTGAAAGCTCGGAAAACATCTCTCGAGTACCTGTCATATGGCTCGAGGCTCCACTGTCAATGTACCAAGTGCTGGAGGTGAAAGTACCCATAGGATGATTTGTCAATAAGGAATGCTCCCTCTCAATCTCTATATCAGTGTTGGTGATGATAGAAGCTCTCTCTCTCTCGATATGTCCAGCACAGAGAGAAAACTCTCTCTCAAACATAGTTGTATAATCGTCAACCTCTGCTGAAGCTGCAGTCTGCTGCTTCTTCTTCTTCTTGTTTGGACACTGTGAGGCATAGTGCCCAAACCCCTAACAAGCAAAGCACTTGACTTTGCTCAGATCCTTCTTCTATCCACCCTGCCGCTGTTGCTGTTTCTTAGCCCCACCCTGCTTGGGACCCTTCTTGGACTTTTTGTTCCCTCCTGCAGTTAAAGCCACATTTTCCTCATCCTCCTTACTATTTGAAGAGCTCCCCTGCACAAGACCTCTCCGGGTCTCCTCCTGCACAAAGTCATCCCAGAGTCAATCCCAGGAAGGTAAGTTCTCCCTGCCAACTATAGCCTCCACAAAAACAGCCCACGGTTTAGTCACACCCTTCACAGTTGTCCGCACTAGCTCACTGCCAGAAACAACCTCCCCAACTGCTGTAAGCTCATCTCTCACCTGAGATATCCTAGTAAGATAGGATGTTACTCTCTCTGTTTTGTTCATCTTAACACTTTTCAGTTTCTCTCTCAATACCATTTTCCAGTTCTCATTTGAGCTCTGGTATAAGTTGGTCAAAGCATCCCACATTTTAAATGCATGGTCTTTGCGTATAATATGTGGAATAACATGGTCCTTTACTGCATCTAGAATGATCCTTATAGCCTTAATGTCCTTTTTGTTGAAAACTGCTAGTGCTTGTGCATCGGTGGATGCGGGAACTACAATTGGATTTGTCTGTGTACTATTCACCACTTCATCCCAAAGTTCATTTTCCTCCAAAATAAGCACTATCCTAGCCTTCCATGGAACAAAATTCCCTACTCCATCTAGCCTATCTTCCAACCTAAGTCCTGTAGCCATTTCAATGCAATTTCAAAATCCAACAAGGTGTTGCTCACTGACAAAAGAAGACCAACTGTAAATCTGAAAATTTCACTTCATTGTTCTGCCCCACGCTCTGATACCATGAAAGGTTTTTGTGGTTCAACCCAACCCGGTTTCAAGTCAAATCTTTAAGAGTTTAATGCCCAACCCAGTTTACATCAAGGCTGGAAATTACATATCACATTTTCCGACTTAGAAACACAAATTGAACATCACTATTACAGGCAAGAAATTTAATAATAAATGCACACCATGAAATTTTGAATACTCTGAAATTTTTGGCAAATGCACAAGAAAAACCCACAAGGGGAAAACCTGTTAGAGAGATGGAGGAAAATTTTATTTCTTCAAATGACTCAGTACAGCAAAAAATTTCAGTCAAAATTTAAACTTATCTCAACCACCAAACTCAACAAGTTGTCTTGATTTCCCTGTCACTGCTGCCTCAATTTCTGTGCAGCCATCATCTCGAAAAATGTGCCAAAAATAACAGTGTACGGACTGGGAAAAACAGGATTGTACGGTCCTCAAAATTTGTGCCCAGAATCTGTACCTTGACCTCGAAATGTGTGCCCACTAATTTTCTTTTCCACTACCTCGAAACTCGTGCCCACTGCCTCGAGAATCATGCCCAGAATTTGTTGTACAGTATGTGCAATTAATGTTGTTGTGCGGCCCTCGAAATCTGTGCCCAGAATCTGCCTCGGGATTCGTGATGTGCATTTAATGTTGTACAGTGGTCTTGGGAAATGTGCCAATCTTCCTCTGCTGCTGCGTCGTGATCCTCATCTTAAGAAGTCGACTTCTCTCCTTCTCAAATCTTCAAGTGAAGTAAAAAATGCCTTTCCCTTGCCTTTTTGTGCGAATGCTTAGGGTGAATGAAAAGCTATGTTGCACGAGAACCCGTCCCCCCCAAAAAAAGCCTCGTACCTGCCGTCCCCCGCATTCCGAGGACTTGGGGACCCCTAGGAAACTTCCCCAATTTGTTGGGGACTTCATTGGGGACTTGGGGACTTGTTGGTCGTACCCAAAACGTCCCCAACAGATTTCAAGGACTTCTAGGCAGATTTTTGAGACAAAGTAAATTTCAAAGATGTCCTAAGCAGATTTTGAAGTTGTTCTGGATCATGTCTTCAATTTTGACAATGGAGATGGATGATTAGACAGTATGATCATTTATCCCATCCAGATTTTTCATATTATTTTAAATATAAATTTGAATTTATACAAGTTACAGTTCAAAATGTGTTGTGTATGATGGATTTTGATTTGGTTTCTGGTGATTTAACTATTGTTTTTTACCAACATCATTACAAGCAGCAAAGCCTCCATGTCAACAAACTAAGAAATGCAACAACTCAAAGGTCTGATCCTTCTGGGTATTGCTCTTGTCCTTCTCATTTTTTGGGTCATCTTAGCTTTTAAAGTTTTACACATTGTACATAGGTGTCCAGTAGTTATTCATGTCCAACTTTTCCGCCATACCAACCTCAAGCATTGTGAAAATGTCTGGATAGTAAAGACTAAAATTGGCTACTAAACATTTGAATAAATTCATTCAATATCCTTCTTAATCTAAAATATGAATCTAATATTTTTAAAGAATGCAAGCATGTATATCCCAAAGTGTTTTGTAGTGGTTTTCAACACAATTGTAAAAATCTACAGAACCTGTTGAGAAGGGAATGGTTTTAACCTAATCATCATAAACAAGAAACATAAGGAAGAAATGTTGTTATGGAGACAAGCATTCTTCTCATAAGCCCTTCATAGACCTTAATGCAGATTGAAAATAGTTAAAGTTAAATTTCTTAAAGTTAAACTGCATTTTGTTCATGTTCAAGTGCCAATAATGGAATGTCACTCAGCCCTTTTCTTATTTTCCTGATCTTTTTCAAAACTAGCAAGTGTAAGAGATGTGCATAATACTATATAGTATAGACTATTGTGCTTACAAGCAACTACAAATGTATATGGTGAATTCTAACTTTTTAAAGTTTTTTAATATATATATAATTGTCGTCCCCAACCTGCCGTCCCTTGAAAAATTGGGGGTGCTCTCTAGCCGTCCCGGGGACTCGTCCCCCCCGTCCCCTCCATTCCCCCGTCCCCAAAGCCAGTGCAACATAGATGAAAAGTCATCTAATCCAAGGGCCCAAATTGAATCAGATGAGTGGATGAGAATTAATGCACATTTAATTCTCATAAAAAATTAATTTCACTCACCTCACTTAAATTTATCAAAAAGTCACTTTAATCTCTAAAGTGAAAATTAAATGCTTATCTCAAGTCATTTAATGCAAGCGTCACTTTATTTCCCCTTTGTTAGTGACTTAGGCAAAATCACCTAGGGGAACACTTTCTAGGTACAAAATTCAACAGGTGTGATGAGGGGGACTTGAAGGCTTTGTTCCTTGTATATTTATGTAAAAAGTGATTTTTATATAAATAAAGTTGTGATGTTTTGTACTTTATGAGTTTGGGTCTCACTTAAGTGAAATATTTAATAATTAATGATTTAATTATTAAAAAGTGAGCATTTATTTTAGACCCTTGATTTTGTAATTTGATCTCAACCCTAGATTGGGTAGTTAGCAAGGTAGTTACAAAAGACAAAGTATAAAGACAATGAGAGAAGGGGCATTGAAGACACACTCACCATCAAAAGAGAGAAAGAGGAGAGGTTGAAGACCAAGAAGAGTTCCCAAGACAGAAAGGGCACGATTTTCAAGGAAAAGGATTAGCACGCATCCCAAGGCTACCTGTAGCTGACCGTACAGCATTTATTACAGTCACATGTGTGGGTTCGAATCCTAAGAAGGCTGGCTCAATCCCAAGAAATTGACTATGCTGATGCATTAAATCCAGACCGTACAGCATTAATTGCAGGCACGTGTGGGCTCAGAAATCGAGGCAGAAGGGGAGCAAGCCATACAATATCGTACAGCACATACAACAAACCGTACAACAGCTTTTTGGCACAAATTTCGAGGTTGGCACAGATTTCAAGGTTGGCTCAGATTTTGAGGTAGTTTGTTGCTGCAATGTTTATTGTCAAATTTTGTCAGTAAGGGTTAGAAGAAAAATTCATTGTACAGAATTTTCTGAGTATACTCTTCTTAATGAAAAATCTTCTTCTTACGGTCTTCCCCAAATTGGGGTTTTGCCCGGTCTTGATTGACCACAAATTCATGTGTTCTATGTGCTTGCTTAATTTTCAGTATCTGAAGGGTTCTTGACTTGGTGGTTTTAATTTCAAAGTATTGTGAGTAAATCTTTAATTAAAACCCTAGATGTTCAAGTGTTTGACAGAATGTGTGAATAAGCCTTTTCATACTTATGCCATTTTTCTTCATGGACATCTCATGCATGCTTTCGACACTGAAGTCATGCAAAGCACTTGTCCTCGGTTACTCCAAAATCAAAACTCCCTCTTAACGAGGAAAGTGCTCTGCACCACTCCCAGCTTATCTCTAAAGAAGACAAACTTCCCCTTCACCAAAGCCTTCGTAAGAATGTCTGCAGTCTAATCGTCTGTAGATATGTACTGAAGCTTCACAGCTCCCCTCTGAATATAATCTCGAATGAAGTGATACTTTATCTCTATGTGCTTCGACCTATCATGAAACACTGGATTCTTAGAGAGTTTGATGCAACTCTGATTATCGCAGTGAATGATGGTCGGCTGCAACCTCTGATCAAATAAACACACGAGTAACTTGCGAAGCCAAATGGCCTCACTACTTACCTAAATGGTTGTCATATACTTTGCCTCTGCTGAGCTCGATGTCACTTCCTTCTGCTTCCAACTGAACCACAACACTATTATCCAACCCAAGTTGAAGCAGCACCTTGAGGTGCTCTTCTGTCCACTGCACTGCCTGCCTAATCTGAGTCTATATAACATGTCTCCATCCCCCTACTCATAACTCAAACCATAATCTATCGTACCCCGTAGCTACCTGAGCACATGTTTTGCTACAACACAATGCACCCTCTTCAATTCCACCATGAATTGAATGAGAGTGTTGACAACAAAACAAATATACATCCTGGTGTTGACCAAATACATCAAGGACCCGATAAACTGACGACACAACGTAGGATCAACCAACTCTGACTCAGAATCATCCAGCTTCTTCAAGTTGGTTGTCATAGGCATAGCCATAGCCCTACACTCTGACATCTCAAATATCCTCAAGATGTCCATAGCATACTTTACCTGCCCCAGGAAAATAGGACCTATCCTTTGCCACACCTCCAATCCCAAGAAGTAATGCATCAACCCGATGTCCTTCATCTCGAACTCTGAAGCAAGATCTCTTTTGCACCCCTCAATGAGCTTCTCTAATCCCGTTAGGAACAGATCAACTGTGTATACAACAAGAATGAGAGGATCCTCGCCAATAACAATGAAGTAAAGGTTTGGATCCGCCTCACTCTTCTCAAAGCCCGTCTGCTGCAAGTAATTATCGATCCTAGAATACCAAGCTCTAGGAGCTTGCTTGAGTCCATACAACGCTTTCTTCAAGCGACACACACAAGACTCTCTCCCATACATCTCAAACCTTGAGGTTGCTCAATGTACACCTCCTCCTCAATGAGCCCATTCAGAAATGTGGTCTTCACATCCATCCACTGTATCCTCCAACCCATCTATGCTGCAATAGAAATCACTAATCTGATGGAAGTATATCTGGCCACTGGTGCAAAGGTCTCATAATCGACTCCCTCTATTTGTGGTAACCCCCGTGCCACAAACCTCACCTTGAACTTCTCCACACTACCATCTAATGCATGCTTGATCTAATAGATCCATTTCGAACTCACCAAAGACTTCCCCTCTGACCTTGGGACTATATCCCACACATCATTCTTCATGATGGAGGCATACTCCTCCACCATGGCATCCCTCCATACCTCTCTCTCTGAGGCCTCCTCAAATCTAGTAGGTTCAGAATCAATGATGTTGCACATCAGTGCCATGTAGCTCAAAAACTTCTGTGATGGCCTACTCTCCCTAAACATTCTCCTAGGAGCCTCTACAAGCTCCTTAGCATCCTTCAAGGTCTGCTGCAGCCATCTTAGCATCTTCCTCCCTGAAGTGGAAGTTCCCTGTTGTGTGGCAGGAGCCTCTTGCACCTGCTATCTGGTAGAAGCCTCTCGCTCCTCATCTGGAAGTTGATGAACCACTGGTTCCTCCTCAACCTTCGGAGCCTACTGCTCCCCTATCTCTGCTAGAAGTGACTCATGTGACTTCCTTGAAAGACTCTATCCTCCTCAAACTTTACATCCCGCTTCACCACTGTTTTCCTCAGTGCGGGAATGTAAATCCAGTAGCCCTTCAAAGTCTCATTGTACCCGACAAAGATGCCCTTTTGTGGAGTGGGTTCCAGCTTCCTCCTCTTCTCTGAAGGGACGTGAGAATAAGTAAGACACCCAAAAATCCAGAAGGTCCCAATCTCAGGCTTCTTCCCACTGAAAGCCTCCTCAAGAGTTTTGTTCCCCAAAGCCTTATGAGGACTCATGCTTTGTATGTAGATTGTCGTGCTGCATGCTTCTGCCCACAGAATCATAGGAATGTCCTGATCATGAAGCATGGCTTTAGCAGCCCCAATGATGGCCCTGTTCTTCCACTCTGAAACCCCATTCTGTTACAGGTTGCACGGAACTGTCAACTCTTTCCTAATCCCCTACATGCACACAAAAATGCTTGAAGGCATTGGAGGTATACTCGCCCCCATTGTTTGATCTCAAAACCTCGATCTTCTTCCCTATCTAATTGTCCACAAGAGCTTTGAACTCTTGGAATCTGTCAAAGACCTCATCCTTGGTCTTCAGGAAGTAGATCCAAGTTTTCCTAGAGAAATCATCTATGAATGAGACATAATGTTGATATCCACTCAACGACACTGCTGACATTGGCCCACATACATCTGAACGTATCAAATCCAAGATCCCCCTTGATCTACTGTCACTGCTCAGAAAAGCAGTGTTGGCATACTTACCAAGTGCACACGTTGTACACACCCCGGTGCTCTACACTGAACTCTGGCAACCCAATCACTCTCTCTCTTAGAACGTTCAGTGCTCCATGATGCAAATGTGCCATCCTCCTGTGCCACAGCTCGCACAAATCACTACTGCTGCAGTGAACCAAATCCTGGACTGGCTGAAACATAAGCTTGTAAAGCTTACCCTATCTGACTCTAATCACTTTCCCTGAACTAGCGCCCGATCCTTTAGGATGTATGAATATTTTTCCATATCGAAAAATCACCCCATATCCTCTGTCCTCTGTCGCTGGGACTGAGATCAAGTTCTTCGCCAAACTCGATACATACAATGCTTCCTTCACATTCATCGATGCCTGAGACTCCCTCTGAAACTGAACTATTCCATGGCCAACTGCTTTGACCTTGGAATCATCACCAGGCTCAATGTCCAGATCTAGATCCCTCTCGGATAGATCTGAGAAATACTCTCGTACTTTTGTCATGTGACTAGAAGCGCCACTGTCAATGTACCAAATACTGGATGGAGATGAACTGGAATTGAGACAAGCCACTAGTGAGAACTCCTTCTCAAATCTAGCGGAAAACTCATCCACCCCTGCAAAAGCTGCAACCTGTGACTTAACCCTCTTCTTCTTGTTAGGACACTGACCAGCATAGTGTCATGTCTTGTGACATGCATAGCATTTCACCTTACTTAAGTCCTTCTTCTTCTCACCCTTCAAAATAGCTCCACCTCCAGAGCTCTTCTTTCCCTTTCCCTTGCCTTTGCTCGCAAGAGCAACATTCTCCTCATCATCACTATGCTGATGGCCTGACTGACTGGATTCCACTCTCATCTCCTCCGAAGTGAAATCATCCCACAATCTATTCCAGTTGGGAAGTTTCTCTCTTGCAACAATGCCATGAAGAAAAGTTTCCCACGGTTTGGAAATTCCTTTCAAGGCTGACCGAACCAACACCAGATCTGCAATCTTCTCTCCAACAGCAACAAGTTCATCTCGAACTTGTGTAACTCTAGTGAGATAAGCTGTAACAGACTCAGCTATGGACATCTTCAGACTGTAAAGCTTCTCCTATAGCACCATCTTTATGTTCTCGTTGCCACTCTGGAAAAGTTTAGTCAAGGCTTCCCACATCTCGTAGTCATGCGTCTTTCCAGTTACATGCTGAATCATGTGATCCTTCACAGCATCTAGAAGGATTCTCTTGGCCTTTACCTTTCTCCTATTGTAAGCGGCCAAGTCTGTTGGATCTGTAGGAAGATTAACAGGTGCTTTGACAATGTCCCATAGCTCATGCTCTTCCAACAGCAGAGTAATCCTCTTCTTCCAAGGGCTAAAGTTAGCTGCTCCCTCCAACCAATCTTCAAATCTCAGACCTGTCACCATGTCCCTTTAAATCTGATAACATGTGGTTCAAACCCTCCGGATCAAAACAAACTGTAGATCACTGTGCAAATTATCTTGGCTTCTTTCAGAGACAAGTGCTTTGATACCCTTTTCAATTTCTTAGAGCTTATAAATTGATTACAATTTCCAATAAAATAAATAACTCAAATTGCATGCATATGAATCTCAGATGCATGCAAGCATGCAATCCAATAAAAATTCTTAGATCTGATTTTATGAACAGCAATACATAAGCTCAATAACTATGGTAACAAGCGCAACATAACAAGAAACCAATCACACCATAAATACAAATTTTTACACTGGAAACCTAATTGAGAAAAACCAGCAAAACGGAGCTTTCTTGAAAATCGTGCTAGAAAAGAAATAAGAAATTATTACAACAAAAATTTCACAGATAAAGGAACCTAATGCCTTGGGATATGTGCCAAATCTCTTCGCAATCCCACACAGCAACACAACTGCAATTAAATGCACCTTGGGAAGTGCGCCTCGACCCACACATGTGCCTTCAATTCGTACAGTTGTATGGCTTGTTGTACTGTTATCTTGGAATGCATGCACCCTCTCTCTACTTGTTGAAAAACCTACTAACGTCAGCCCTCACCACTGCCTCGAACTCTATGTCCTCCTTTATGTCCTCACAACTTAGGGAAGTGCGCCCTCTTTTTCTTGGAATCTGTGCCTTGGTTCTTCATCCTTGGCTGCTCAAGAATATATGCTCCCTCTCAGTCAATCTCTAAATGAGTGAATGGGTCAATTGCTTTTTCCTTTACCCTTTGCCTCTCTTTTATAATCCTCTGGTGACTTTTAGGGTTCCAAAACCCTAATTCCATCATGGAATATTTTTCCAAATACACTTTAAAAAAATAAAGTCAAATTAATTAATTAATTTTTCACCAAAAATAATAAGTCACTTTTCTGGAAAAGTGAAAAAGGTAAAGTCTGGACATCTCATGCATGCTTTCGACACGGAAGTCATGCAGAGCACTTGTCCTCAGTTACTCCAAAATCAACAACAACAACTCTGAAATTACAAGATTGATTGATGTAGAAATAGCAAAGCTATTGTGTTCAAGAAGCCAGAATACTGAGCAAACAATAGAAAAGCAAGCTTACAGCAGAAAAGCAGGGCTACAGCAGAGAAGCTAATTTTTGTGAGGTCTAGGCATAAAGTGACTCCATGTTTGAGAAGTCTTTGAAAGTGAATTGACTGTGTACACAACAGAGAAGCAGGGTTGCAGATTTGTGACAGTGTACTACAAAATTACAAATACATCTTTATCTTTAGGGTGGCAGGGTGGTGTTTGGTAGAGCAGGTTGGTGCTTGCTATGTAAGTTGGTGATTATAGAGGATTGGTTTCCTCATCTACTTGACAGGTTGATGCCTACAGAATTGAGTTGGTGCTCAAGAGAATTTGTGTCATCATCCATCAAACAGGTTGTTGCCTGAAAGTGTAAGTTGGTGCTTATTGGTTATGAGTTGGTGCTCATAAGAGGATTGGTGTCCTCACGAGTTGGTGCCTACAAATTGCAAGTTGGTGCTTGCACGAGTGATTGGTGTCCCTGTCAGAATTGGTGTCTGCAAAATCTGTGAGTGTGTGCTCACACCATTATTGGAGATTGGTGTCTCCTACAATTTATTGTAATCTATGGTTTTATTTAATTCATTAATTGAGTTTCCATATAAAGATTCTAAGTACTGTGTTTTGATGTTGACGAATGGTTATGATTAATAATGGTACATGATTGATGAAGTAAAATTTGTTAAAAGTGTATGATATTGATTCATCCCCCCTCTCAATATCACTATGGATTCCAACACTTCCGATAGGTCACGAGGGTCAGTGCTAAGATTGGCAACTTCTCAAGAGATGCACCCACTGTTACCACAATGCACTCTCCTTACACTTTAGGCCAACTCTTAGAGGCCAAGGGGGAGTCCCTAATAAGGTGAAATAGACCTACACAACAAGAATACCTCATGAGCAACCTTGACAAAGATCAGTTCCTTATGGAGTCAAAGCAATGAATACAAGCACGTTTACCAAGTACTGCAAGAAGATAGGAGTTAGAAATAATAAATACTCACAACTAGGGAAAATGATTTATAAGACCTTGATGTTGTTATAAGAGGACAACCACTTAAATATGCTCAAAGATAGATGGAAATCACTTGAAACCTCCCCAAAATGTGTTCCCGCGTTTCGGGGACTTTGGAGCTACTCAAAAACATCCCTAATTCATCAGGGACTTGGGAACTTCTCGATCGTAACCATCAAAACCGAGGACTTTGCAGGAACATCCCCAAAGTCCCTCGACCAATCAGGGACTCCTAGACGTCCCTCAACTTGCACAGTTAAAATCATAAATAAAAAAAATAAACAAACAATAAAAAATTTGAATTAAAATATAAAAAGTAAAAGCCTAACCTAACCCTCCTCCCTATTCCTCTAACCTGTGGCACCCTCCCATTCTATTTGCTAAGCCAACACTCGTTGTCGGCTCAAGGAGCTATCCTAAGGAAGCAGGCAAGGATCACGCCCCACTTTACAAGGGTTTGTACAGAGGGTTAGCCTCGATCAATTATTCAATGGATACGCCCTTCGGGAGGCGAACCCGCACCCAGGAGAGAGAGCTCTCAAGTCAGCAGCCATCCCATCAACTCACAGAGCAACATGCTATAACCTTAGACTACCGGCCCACTCCAACACTCTCCTGGCTGCCAACTCACTCCAACCTGTTGCATCTACTGTAGCAGGGTAGTCCTGCTCCCCTATTGTAGTCGGCTCACACCTACGTGTAGTCTCTATTGATGTTTCTCAAGGTTGCAGCATCGGGCATATATTCTGCAGACATTCTCCTAGAGGGGTCATGTGAGTTGACCAATGGCTAGTGGAGAATGGCCCTAGCGTAGCCTTGATTAGTCATGTGTGTTGACTAAAAGTGAATAAGGCTCGAGATGCTTAGCCTTGATTAGTCATGTGTGTTGACTAAAAGTGAATAAGGCTCGAGATGCTTAGCCTTGATTAGTCATGTGTGTTGACTAAGATTGAATAAGGCTAGAGGTCACATTGCATGCTCTGTGAGGGAGTGCTTCGTGATAGAGTGATCTATTCTATATTAGAGTAGTTGACTTGTTTATTTGATAGGGGATTTCATCCCCTTGTGGAATATACATCTAATCTAATGTTGAATTTGACATAGGCTCTAAGAAGTGTCTGGGACTTCTTAGAGTGGGGTCAAATCAACATTAGAGCTCTATGGGTGAATAGACGTGCATGTGAGGAGATGATCATCAACATGGACAACTTTTCTATGATGAAGAAATAACCAAAAAGACAAGTCAGACTATTAAAGAAGTCCCAGATAGCATTGAAGACAAGAAGATAAGTCGACCCTGAAGATTAAATGAAACTTGAAGTGAAAAAGGAAAGTCGGCCTCATCAAGTGTACAACTCGGCCCCATAGTGAAATTAAAGTCAACTGAAGAATATAAATAAAGTGATCAGCATCTCATTTGTTCAACCAATTTGTCCAAGACATCTTCTCCTTTCTTGTGCGCAATTTCAACTGGGTATAACAAAGTTTCTAAGGAGCATCTTTGTGAAGGTTCTTTCCATATCTTGGGATTCGTCATCTTGCTAGGGTTTCTTGTGAAAAAGGGCGAACCTCTCATCTTGCTAGGGTTTCTCTTCATGATTGGTATTGTACTTAAATTGGACTGATTTCTTCTAAGAAAAGTTGGTTGGGTTTTCTCCCTATTGAGTTTCCCAGGATTAAATTATTGTCTCTTGTGCATGGCTATGTTTCTATGATCCTTTGTTTTCGCTACAATTTAAGTTATTTTCAGTGTGCAATTATTCAATGAAAATTGTGGGATGAAATGAATGTTTGAAATCCTTGTGAAATAATTGTCCAGATCTGGAAATAAATAAAAATTCAACAATCTCGCTACTCATCAACTCGCCTACGTGTATACCCACTCCCAGTCACTCCCCTGTGGTTGTTGAAATATTGTAACTTCGAAGAATCTATTGTATTTTATTATTGTAATTTATTCGGAGATGTTTTATTCCTCCATCGGGATGTTATTATTGTATTTGGTCATCATAGAGTCATGAGGTAAAACCTCCCTTGTAAGTCGGGTCGATAGAACCCTCCAGAAAGTAATATTATATTGTTTTCAATCTTCCTAGGTAAGTCGGCCCAGTTATGTTTGTTGGGGCAGACCTAGTTAGTGAAAAAGTCAAGTGGAAAATAAAGTATATACTATAAATAGGAGTGATGTGCTCCTCATTTGGACACACACACTCACTTGTGTAATTCGCATAAGAGAGAGAGAGAGAGAGAGAGATCTGCAAGGAGAAGGAGCACTTGTTTGGGGTTTTGTCTTTGTACCTTTTGATCATCTATATTGAGGAAGTTTTGCTGGGTTTTCTTCCCCTAGAGGGTTTCCCAAGATAAATCTATGTCTATCTTGTGATTGTGTTTCTTTCAGTGATCCTGTATATGCTGTTGTTGTGAAATTGAATTGAATACTGATGTTATCTATCTTAGCATATTAAATCTTAACATGGTATCAAAGCTAACCTGAATAGGACAGCTTTCACAAGGTGAAACTCTCTCTCTTCTCCCTTCGGCAAGAAATTAGGGTTTCTATCAAAGTTGGAATTTTGGAAACCTGATTGCATAGAAAGCTGTGCCTCTCCAAAAGCGAAATTTTGAGCCCTAGATCGAAATTTTTGAGTGGCTAGATCTCCGGGAAAGTCAAACCCTAGTTTGACTTTGGACCAAAAAAACCAGAAAACTGCAAAAACTGCAGATCAGAATTTCGCAAGTCAATTTTGAGAGGTGAAAATTTGGAATCACCAAAAACTAAGTGTACCAATCAATTCGCCTCAGTCAGGCGCATCTCCTGGTAAGGTCAGCTTTGCATTTTGAGAAATTTCATTTTTTGGTGACCTCCTGGATAAGATGGCCCTGAGCACTAAGCTTGAGGATAAGCTAGAAGGCATAGAGAATTTTCGAGCATGGAAATATAGGATTGGCCTTATTCTTGAAGAGAATGATCTTGCCAAATATATCAAGAAAGAAGTTGCAGAACCTGAAGAGGATGAAGCTAAGGAGCAGCACAAGAAGGACCTAATTAGGGCAAAGAGGATCATTATTGATTCTATCAAAGACCACTTGATTCCTCAAGTATCATCCTCAAGTGTCATCCAAGAAGACCCCAAAGGAGATGTATGATGCCCTAGCCAAAATGTATGAAGGAAGGAACATCAATAGGAAGATGAATTTGAGAGCTCAATTAAAGAGTACCAAGATGTGCCAAGGAGAATCCATCCAAGACTACTTCACAAGGGTCTCCCAATTCAAGGAGAAACTAGAAGCCATTGGAGACTTCCTTAATGAAGATGAGCTAGTTATGACTACTCTCAATGGTCTCACTAGACCTTGGGATTCATTCATCCAGAAAGGAAAGCATGAAATTCGACATTGTATGGGAAGATTGCATCCAAGAGGAGGCTAGAGTAGCCAATAGAGAAGCTCTACTTAAAGAAGATGATCAAGCCCTAGCCACCCATACCAAGAGAGGAAGAAGTCAATCTAACTTCAAGAAGGAAAGCCACAAGGAGTCTCAACCTCCCAGGAAGTTCCAAAGGACAAGAGGAAACAATCCAAGAAGAAACTACTCCAACTTTCAATGTTTCAATTGTGACAAGCTAGGACACATTGCCAGAAATTGTCCATTGAAGAAAGAAGAATACAAGAAGAAGAACAACAACAAAAGACATCATGCACACCTAGCTGAAGATGAAGATGAAGAAGAAGAGGAAGAAGGACCTCGAAGGAAGCAAGCAAAGGAAGAAGTCGAAGAATATGTCTTGTGCTAGTGGTGCTTCAAAGCACATGACAGGTCAGAAGAAGACTCTCTCCAGTTTAGAAGAAAAGGACTCCCCTTAGAAAGGATTGCTAGGAGAATAGGAGAAGCAAAATACAAGCTTGATGATGGAGTAGAGTTCACCATCAGACATTCCAGTAATACTTGCAAGGAGACTAGGATCAAAAGAGATCCTACCAAGCAAACAAAGATAAGTATTTGAATTGTCATTTCTATCACATTGTTTAAATGATAGTATCCAGTTGTATACACATTTATTTAGGATGTGTGTTAGGATGTTTGCAGTGTTATGCATGTGATGGGTAAGTAGCCTATGGTGCTATACAACATTCCATTGCTACTTATCTAGAGTGAAACCTCTTTGTTGACATATTGGGAGTAGTGCACGCTCTTAATAATGTCATGGTAGAGATGGAAGGCATCTAGAAAGTTACCATATGAATATGGGATATGGATGAATGTTGTAGCATTGGCTAAGATAGTATGACTTATGTTTTTATGCATATATTTGGAAACTATGAAATGTTTCTAACCATGCTATTGAATTTGACTTGTAGGAAGTGCCGTACACGATCACCTACAAATGAAGAATGATGAGACTTGTTCCATAGAACAAGTGACAATGGTTCAACTATAAACAAGGCTTATAAGGAAGTCGACCATGACGAGATGTTATTCTAGTAACCAGACACATGGTGTGATCAAGATATCGAGCAATCATATGTGCAGATTGAAGAAGACTTTCTACGAGATGGAATGATGAGATCAAGGATCATCTAGAGTGATGAGACATCAACCTTTGCTACAAGGTTGAAGATGAGAAACTCATAGATGGGTGCAAGAGAGAACTTGCAACAGAGTTCGAGATATTTGGTTGTCCAGTGTTTGTTCATATTCCAAAAGAGAAAAGAAAAAGAACCAAATTGGATCCTTCTGGAAAGAAAGAAAGAAAGGATCACCTAGAGTGATGAAACATCAACCTTTGCTACAAGGTTGAAGATGAGAAACTCATAGATGGGTGCAAGAGAGAACTTGCAACAGAGTTCGAGATATTTGGTTGTCCAGTTTTTGTTCATATTCCAAAAGAGAAAAGAACCAAACTGGATCCTTCCGGAAAGAAAGGAATATTTGTTGGATACTGTGAAGTCTTCAAAGCCTTCAGAATATACATTCCTGGATTCCATCACATGGAGATTAGTAGAGATGTAACATTTGACGAAGAAGCAGCTCTCAAGAGATCCAGAAAGTGCTAGCATGAAGAAGTATATGAAGAAGATGTACCTCCCAAAAATGTAGAAGTTGATGTTAAGCAAGGTTGTCATTGATGACAAACCATTAATGACAAAGGCATAATGAAGGTTGATGATATGGACAAAAGAAGGTTGATGACATGGCAAGAATATATGCACTAGATGACGAGGCATGATATGGGCATTGGATGATATAAAGAATATGGCAAGAAGGACATGACTTGGATATTGGAACATGGGGCATGGCCAAATGACCCATTCTGTGGTCATTTGTGACTTGATGGAGTCATGGACTCTTGGAGATGGCCCTAGGGCTTGGTAAAGACTTGGTACCCTCAAACATGGTTGTTTGATGGGGACACATTTGTTGTTGTTGATAATTGTCCATGACATTTCTCGATGATGGACTTAATGATGTGTAAGGGCTTGAAACAATGTTAACACAATCTATATGCTTGAAGAAGATAACGAGGAATATATGATAAAGTCTTTTTCTTTGATGATGTCTTTGAAGATACTTTGAAGCCTATATATTGGTGGATGAAGGCACCCACACCATATGTAGGAGAACAAGCCCTAAATAACACCAAGTTTGACCATTGAAATGGTAATTCAAAGTCAAAATAAAATATTAAAATACATCCTCACTTTGTTGAAGTCCGCTCAGTATTTAAAAATAAAAATTGCAATTCAATAGCAGGTTGGCTCAGTGAAAATATCATGAAAAAATGAGTATATATAACCAGCAAACGACCTCATTTAAGGAAGAAAAATTCGCTGGGGTAAAAGTGCTCTGAAATTCGTGGGGTTTATGGAGCTCTGAGAATTCAGGTGAACAAGATGAACTGAGGCAGCCACAACAAGAAGATTTCCGGTGGTGACCGAGGAAACTCTGTGGAAGTTACAGCAGTCCATCTCCTAATTTTGTTTTGGGTTTTTTCACATAATTTCTTCCTTTATGATAGTCCCGAATTGGTTTACAGCAGCAGAATGATGCCCTAACAAGTCTAAACTGGTAACAATGTTAGAGGCCCGAATTTGTTTGCAGCAGTGGAAACAGTCTGAATTCTTCCTTGAGCAGTCAACAAGTCTACTGACCTTGTTCACACCTTCAACAATCTGAATGATGAAAGCCCAAGTAAAAGTTTGGCATGCAAGGTATGAGTAGTAAATGTATGTGATATACAACGTATGTATAGCAATATATATATATATACAGTGGCATAACATACAGTGGTGTATGTATACATGATGTATGCTACCTTATGATGATGTTGCATACTACAGTATGATGATGGGTGAAGTATGTACAGTGATGTACACACAGTTGAATAGCAATGAGATGATGCAATATGCATGTTCAGACCTTGATGTATACAGACCTTGATGATGATCTCCCATGCCATGATTTGATGAACACTTTATGTTTGTGTTGCCTACACTGATGTTGATAATGATGATGCATACAACTACACAATAGATACAGTGATGTATACAGTGGTAATGGTGTATTAATATGATGATATCTCAATGATATACATGCACAATGACCTTGGTATGAGCAACAGAGACTGTGACATACATGACCAGCTTGACCAACAGAGTGATGAGCAGTAGTGGTTGAACACTTGGTTGTAACTTAATTAGTGCTTGAGCAGTGATACGCTGGCCAGCAGTGACATGGTTTGATTGGACAATATGATAGCTGTGATTTTGACAACATCCAAATGTGACAGCAGTTGACAGTAACTTGACAACAGACTTACATGACATGACAAGTGATTAACAGATGGTGTGACAGAGATCAATATGTAAATACAAGCTGGGTCTTGTAATATTTTTCTTAGTTGGATCTAAAAAATGACCAAGCTAAGTCTTGGAATAGAAGTTAGTGCTTCTGATTCAGTTGCAGCTGATAACACCTCACAGTTGTAGCCGGTTGAATCAAATATAAAAAGATTACAAAGTTTATACTGTGATGTGTCTCTGATGGTGTAACTTGATATTATGAATGACATGTTTAAATTTGATGAATGATAATGATAGCTTAGTGATTGATGAAAGCATTAAAGTGAAATTGTTGAATGATATACATGTTAAGTTTTTAAGAAGTTGAAATTGTCATTAGTGTTGGCCCACTGATTCACCCCCCCCTCTCAATGTGCCATTGTGTCTAACAATTGGTATCAGAGCGGGCCTTCATCACAAGCCTAGCAAGCTTGAAGGGATCCGTGGACACAAATGGAAGGACCAGCAAAGCTCATTCACCATGAAGTTCCAGTTTTTGAAAAGTCAGATTATTTTGGTTGGAGAAGCAGAATGAAGGAATACTTGAAGAAATTTGATGTTTGGGAAATTGTGGTTAACCCACCTGTCCAACCTAGCAAGAAGAAAAAAACAGCATCTGAGAAAGACAACAATATTGCCTTGAAGTTTATGATGGATGGACTCTCAAGCCCTATCAAAGAAAGTGTAAAAGAATATACCTCTGCCAAGGATCTCTGGTTCAAGCTGGAAGGTGAATATCAAAGGAATGTTCAAAACACTGACAAGGAAACAGAAGTCAAGACCTTTGAGGATGAGAAGCAAGAAGAAAAGCAGGAACAAGCTTCAAATGTAAATGAAGGTAAGAACTCTTCAGTCGATGATAATTCTGAATGTGATGATGTTGAAATTCTACTTACAAAAGATGAGAAGGAAGTTTTGTTAAAGGTCAATAATGCATTGGCATGCACCCTATTGGATAATGATCTAAAATTCAATCTGAGGCTTAAAAAGAAGCTTTTGAAGTCTTTTGAAAAATACCAAAAGGAGACAAGGGCATTGTTCATGAGATTGAAACTCAAGAACAAAGATTTACAAGGTGAGCTAAAAGATCAAGATGATGAAGTCAGAAGATTGAAGAAAGAACAAGAAGAGATCTGTAAAAGCTCTAAAGAGCTTGAAGAGACAAGAAGAGTTAATATTGGTTTGAAGACTCAGTTGGAGGAAGCCAAAAGAATAGAAGAAATCATGACGCTTCAGCTAGAAGAAAAAGAAAAGACAAATCAGAAGCTTAAGATGCAAATTGTTGATCTCAGAAAGAAAATTGAAAAGTCAAAAGCTCATGTGAAGTTCAATGAAAGTTCAGTCATCTTGGAAGAAATTTTGAATTGTCAAAAATCTCCCTTTGACAAATCTGGTCTTGGGTACAAGAAGGTAGAAGTCAAATCTGAAGAAGACATGTGGTCCCTCAAGACTCCTGAAGTAGGATCCACATCCTTCAAAGGTGAAAGCAAAGCTCCTCAGCAAGAACCTGCACAAAAAAAAGATTTCAGAAGATCAAGAATGCATCAAGAAGTTGGTCCCACTCCTCAAAGCAGATTCAGAAGAGAAACAACTTCAAAATGGAATCAAGCACTCAAGTATGAATATAGTTTCAATGGTTATTGTTACACTTGCAATGATTTTGGACACAGGGCATTGGATTGTAGATTCCATGAAAGAAGAAGTGTTGGAAGTCCCAACAACACAGTCAGATGTTGGACATGTAACCGTGTTGGCCATATTGCTGCAAATTGCCACACCATGAGATGTTACAATTGCTATGGCTTTGGTCACAAGGCCCAAGACTGAACAAGTCCAAAAAAACAACCTATGATGAATCCCTCATACACATCAGCTAGAAGAGCCAATGAACCAAGGAAGACAAATAATGATGAAGGAGCAAATGCTAAGACAAGTGCCAAGAAACAAGTATGGATGAAAAAGAATGTCTTGTTAAATCAAAATGAGGTTGATCATTGAAAAGAAGATGGCTGCCATTTGGCAAGCCAAGCTTAGGACCTCTCAAGGACCTTCGCACACCTTGAGTTCATGGAGTTTGGAGAATGAACTCAAAGGAAATTGAAGACTGCTCCAAACAGGTCCTAGGATCGTGAATGCAATATTGACAGAAAGAAAATTAATGCAAGGCAAAGATACAGATGGTGTGCTGATAGGGGGAGCAAGAGTAATGAAATCTATCTGTGCTTTCAGTTGAAGCAAATGAATTGAAGAGACATGTAGATGATTGGAGGAGTGTCTTTGATGCATGCTTACCTTTTATGAATTTACTAAATGACTACATTCTTGACTCTCTCTCCAGCTTTGGATATGATTGACAGGGATGTCTTGTTGTTGGTATCTGAGTGTATGACTTAAAAGTTGGTTATAATCCAACTGATTATCATTTTTTTTATCATCATATGAAGAGCAACTGGCAATATTTTTATGATAAGCAATACCAGAGCAGAAGTAAACCTCTGTAGCAGCAAGGATGAGTTCTTGAAAAAGGTTAAAGTCTGAAGGCATAAAGAACATCATAGGTGGAAAAAATCTTGGGTGGATTAAGAACGTTTCAAGCAAGTCAAGGTAGCAACATGACTTAGAATATCAACAGTGAAAGTAAATGTGAAGTCTTTGGAAATTTGTGAAGACAGTACTTCATAACAACTATCCTAAAGTCAGTAATCCAAAGGCAGATTTGAAAAGACCAGAAATTAAGTAATACCAGATACAACAGAGATATGACCACTTCGTGACAATTCATTAATGACTGCCTTGTATAACAACCTTTGACAAGTAACTGCAAATTGAAAGAGTTCAGCAAAGAGCATTATGGTAGCAACAAAATGCATACACATATTTGGCCAGCAGCAGTAGTGGGTTGGTATGTTAACCTTGCTTGAATGGAATCATGAAGAGAATAATATCTACAGCAAAATGAGACAGGTCCTAGAATCTTATGCATGGTCTTGCAACAAGTCATAGTACTGCTTATGATAGCAGCAGCAAGGGATAGCAAATTCCTGAAGCAAAACCCTTATTACAGAACAAAGGTAAATGGAAGCAGATTGATAATAAAGACTATGACAGAGAAACAAAACCCGCTTAGGGGGAACAGAGCTAAGAGAAAGAAGCAGAAGTTAAGAAGAACCACAGATCTAAAGTTCTATTTGAAGAATTGTTTGGGACATTGAACAGGATATGCACCATGAAGAACGTAGCATGCAAAATCTTATGAAAGCTCATCCTATCAACTACAAACCTGAGGCTGATTTAGAAGACAGATTCGAAGGTGTCCTTAAGGAGCATGTTATGGACAGCATTTTTACATTTCTTGACATTCCATGACTTGACATGACAGCTGAAAGGACAATGGTAGCAGTGACAATTCTTGAACTGACAGTTTGTCAGTGACCAATGAAGTTGTTAGTAACTTGTTGACTTAAATAAAGACATACTTCTACCATTCAAAGTCTGGAGATTTGCACAGACATAAGAAAGGGGGAGCATATTGATGACCTTGAGAAGTCTATGGCACCCATTGAAGTAATTGAAGCACTGTCAAGTTCCTAGATACAAGAAGATCAAATAGAGATCAGAGACTAAATGATGAAGTTGAGGACTACACCTGAAAAGATCTCGACTGGACCAGCAATCATGGCTTGACATCTAGGACAGACATTTGAGACAACATTCATGATCAGTCTGGAAATGGCTAGCTGCCAGTATACTTGCTCTAATGTGGTTCAGCAGTAAAAGGAGAGTGGAGTTTAAGCTTCAAAATTAAGGTAACCACCAGACACATCAAAGATCAATCTGCAGTACTGTTGAAGATGCGTTACATCAGCAGACTTTAATCCTTATCCCAGTAGTCGACTCCCCTGTGGTTGTCTCACTGTAGTCACAGGGCTCGACACAAGCTCAAGTTTGCAGCCCCCTCTCAACCACAAGCCTGCAGGAACAGTTAATGACTCCCTCTGAGCCACAGCACACTCTGACATTGCACAACTCAGAACTGTCAACAACACAGGTATTTAATATTTTGATTACATTTTTTAATTTTTTAGGGTATAAATCTCAACACAGGCTCCCTCTGATTTTTTTGGGTAAAAATCTCAGACTGAGTTTCACAAAATTCTGCAATTTTTTTGTTTAAAAATTTAAATTTTAAAACATATAATTTTTGCTGTCAATTTCACTGTTGGAACATTTCAGAAATTAAAAATTTCCTTCAAAAGAAATCAAATGGACAACAACACTCCCATGTTGATGTTTCTCCAAGGTGCAGCATCGGGCAACATTCTGCAGACATTTTCCTAGAGAGGTCGTGAGAATTGACCAATGGTTGGTAGAGGATGGCCCCGGTGTAGCTTTGATTAGTCATGAGAAGTGACTAAGAGTAAATAAGGCTCGCGATGGTTACTCCAAGGAGTGCTCCAAGAAGGAGAATAGAGGTCACATTGCATGCTCTGAGAAGGAGTGATCTATTCTATATTAGAGTGAATTGACTTGTTTATTTGATAGGGGATTTCATCCCCTTGAGAAATATACAAAGCCTAATCTAATGTTGAATTTGACACAGGCTGTAAGAAGTGTTCGGGACTTCTTAGAGTGGGGTCAAATCAACATTAGAGATCCATGGTTGAATAGACGTGCATGTGAGGAGATGAACATCAACAAGGACAACTTTTCTATGATGAAGAAATAACCAAGAAGTCAAGTCAACCATTGAAGAAGTCCGAGAAGAAAAATTGAAGACAAAGAACAAAGATTGAAGACAAATAGCAAGTTGGCTCTGAAGATAAATAAAAGATGAAGATCAAAACTAGCAAGTTGGCCCCAACCAAAAGACAAGTCGGCCCCACTGTGGAAAAGGCAAGTGAAGAATATATATATAAGGGTTCACTCACTTCATTTTTCACCAACACAACTTCACTTCTCTTTCCACTTGTGCGCATCTCCAAAGTGTTGTTGTAAATGTAACTTCAGAAGATATTCTTGTGTTTATTATTATTGTATTTTTATTGTACCTCCGTCGGAGATGTTTTTCTTCCGTTCAGGGATGTCATTATTATATTTGGTCATGCTAGAATATCGAGGTAAAACCTCCAATGTAAGTCCGGGCAATAGCTCCCCAAAAGATAAATGTAAATTGTATTATTGAGTCACCCTAGGACAGGTCGGCCCAGTCAATTTAGAGAGGTTGACCCCATTAGGAAAAAGGTCACCCACACTTAAAGTATAAATAGAGAGGATCACTCTCTCATTTGGCACCACACTCACTCAAGCAAGTTCGCATCAAGTGAGAGAAAAGACAAGTTCGTTGGAGGAGAAAGAGAGAGAGCTGCAGAAGACATCTTATATTTTGGGTTTTCCATCTCGCTTGATATTGTACTAGTGATGAATCTATTTTTGAGGAAGTTGTGGGGTTTTCTCCTTTATGGTTTCCCAGAGGAAAATTCTTGTGTCTTTGTGTTTTGTTGTGCTTGTCTATCTTTCAGTTTAAAGATCTAACTAAATTGAATTAAAGTGAAAACTCTAACATGGTATCAGAGCCATCCTAAAAGAAGGCACTGTGCAGCGGCGGGAAACTAGTGCTTCCTAGTTCAAGGTCTTCTCTCCACAGATCATCAGAAAAAGAGGGCTAGGCTAACTCACCCTAGGAGGGCGCATCTTTTGGAGGAAGCCGAATTCAATTTGAAGAATTTTCATTTTTGACCTAGTCACTGGTGATGGGAGAAAACTAGGGCATCAAATTTTTGGGGTTTTCCTCCATCAATCCGGACAAAGGAGTACACTCGACAACTCACCTTGAGGAGGCACATTTTCATGTCCAATCAGAAGTTCAAAATTCCAAGTTTGGAAAATTAGGGTTTCCCTAACAAACCCTAGGTCAACCAGCTCCAGAACCAAGTTGGGCATCTCAAATTGGTAAGTTCTAAATCTTTACTATTTCCAATTGAGGTTCTCATTTTCAAAATGACAACTCATACCAAGCTTGAGGATAAGCTTGAAGGAGCTGACAACTTCTGAGCATGGAAGTATAGAATCTCTCTTGTCCTAGAAGAGAATGACTTGGACAAGTATGTTAATGAGGAGGTTCTAGCACCAAAGGGAGATGAGGCAAAGGCAATCCACAAGAAGAACTTGGTCAAAGCCAAGAGGATTATTGCAAACTCCATCAAAGATCATCTCATCCCTCATGTATCATCCTTGAAGGCTCCCAAGGAGATGTTCGATGCTTTGACGAAGATATTCGAAGGGAAGAACATCAATCGGAAGATGACACTAAGGAACCAACTCAAGAATGTGAAGATCCAACACTCAGAGACCATGAAATCTTACTTCACAAGGGTCTCTCAAATCAAGGAGCAACTTGAAGCGAATGAAGACAAAGTAGAAGAAGGAGAAATAGTTATGACCACCTTGAATGGTCTCCCAAGATCATGGGACTCATTCATTCAAGGAATATGTGCCAGGAAGAAGCTGATCACCTTCAGTAGACTATGGGAAGAATGCACCCAAGAAGAAGCTCGACTAGTAGCAAGAGAAGAGAAGCTGGGAGCTAATGATGATCAAGCTCTATCTGCTCACAATAAGAGAAATCACAACAAGAGGGAGGACCATCATCACAGAAGATCTAGAAGGCACCATGGAACTAGAAGGGATCTCTCCAGTATCAGATGTTACACATGCGATGAGAAGGGACATTACTCAAGAAATTGTCCCAGAAGTCAAGGATCCTCCAAGAAGACCAACAAGAAGAGGCATCATGCTCACACTGCCAAAGATGATGAACCAGCAAGCAAAAGAACCAGAGAAGAAAGGGATGATTCTTCAAGTGATGAATATGTCTTAATCTTGGCACTCACAGGTACCATCACTCGCGTGAGCAATGATTGGCTTGTAGATAGTGGAGCATCCAAGCATATGACGGGGTACAAGGAATCTTTCATCAACCTATTAGAACATGAATCACCTCACAAGGTGAAACTTGGGGATGATTACGAATATCCCATCAAAAGAAGTGGAGAAGCTTCCTACAAGCTAGATTCCAACAAATCATTAAAGATGAAAGATGTTCTCTATGTACCAGGATTGAAGAAGAACCTTCTCTCCATCTCAACATTAGATGCTAAAGGAATGAGGGTTGCATTTGTTGATGGCCAAGTCTTAATGTGGCCAAAGGGAAAGACAATAAATGATGCAACAGTAATTGGAGAGCAAGAGGGAAGCTTGTACAAGTTGAAAGGACAACCAGAACAAGCAATGGTCCATGACTCCATGGAACCAAGTGAGTTATGGCACAGAAGGCTTGCACATGTGCACTATAGAGCACTACCAATTGCAAGCAAAGCAGTTTCAGGACTACCAGAAATCCAGACAAAGCATGAAGGCATTTGCAATGGATGTGCAGAAGGAAAGAACGTGAAGAAGACATTCCCCAGCAGTGAAAGCAAGAAAAAGGAATATTGGAGATAGTCCACTCAGATGTGTGTGGTCCCATATCTTCCAGCTCATTAAGCGGGTATGTATATTATGTTTCTTTTATAGATAATTTTTCCCGTAAGACATGGATTTATTTCTTGAAGGGCAAAGATGAAGTATTCAGCAAAGTCAAGGAATTCAAAGCCTTGGTTGAAAACCATACTAAAAGGAAGATCAAGACTCTATGATCAGATAATGGCAGAGAATTCACTTCAGAAGAATTCAAGGACCTTTGCAGAGAATCTGGGATTAAGAGGGAGTTGAGCACTCCCTACAATCCTCAACAAGTTGGCATTGCAGAATGAAAGAATAGAACAATAATGGAAGCAACAAAGCAATGCTACATGATCAAGATCTTCCGATGCACTTATGGGCAGAAGCAGCAAGGACAGTTGTGTATGTACAAAACCATACGCCTCACCTTGTATTGAACAACAAGACTCCCGAAGAAGCTTTATCAGGTGAGAAACTAGAAGTCATCTATCTCAGAATATTTAGTTGCCCGGTGTACATACACATCTCAAAGGAAAAGAGAACCAAGCTAGATCCTTCAGGAAAGAAGGGAATATTCGTGGGATACAGCGACACATCAGAAGCCTACCGAATATACTTCCCAGGATTCAAGAAGATCGAGATCAACAGAGACGTAACTTTCAACGAAGATTAAACATACAACAAATCAAGAAAATTACCTAATGAAGAAACTGTAGAACTTGAAGTTCCCAAAACCAGAGACACGGTTATGGAAGAAGCAATTCAAGAAGATCATGAAGACCGCGACATGACAGAACCACAAGAACCTGTAAATCCACCTCGTGAGAAGAACTCCCACAAGAGAAGACCAGCATGGGCACGTGAAGCAATACAAGATGCAGAGAAGTATGGTGCTCCAGATGGGACACACAGAGAAAGCAAGAGACCCAGACCATACTACAATTATGTGGCCCTACTATGTGACATCATTGATAAAGAACCTTCCAACTATGAGGAAGCGGAAGAGAAGAAGGAATGGAAGGATGCCATGATCGAAAAGTACCAGTCGATTATGAAGAATGATGTCTGGGAGATAGTTCAGAGACCAATAGGGAAGTCTGTTGTGACTTCAAAGAGGATCAAGATCAAGCATGCTGCAGATGGTAGCGTTGAAAAACACAAGGCAAGATTTGTGGCACGTGGCTTCTCCCAAAAAGAAGGTATAGACTACGAGGAGACATTTGCACCTGTAGCAAGATACACTTCCATCAGATCTATACTTGCATTGGCTGCAATAATGAAATGGAAGGTACACCAGATGGACGTCAAGACAACATTCTTGAATGGTGTAGTAGAAGAGGAAGTTTACGTGGAGTAGCCACTAGGATTCGAGACACATGACAGACAGACTCATGTGTGCAAGTGGAAGAAAGCCTTGTATGGCTTGAAGCAGGCACCCAGGACATGGTATGGCAGGATGGACAGCTTTCTGATGAGCTTAGGCTTTACCAAGAGTAAAGCAGATTCCAACCTTTACTTGAAGGTTGAGGAGGGAAGACCAGTGATACTACTACTTTATGTAGATGACCTGTTTATTATAGGAGAGGATGAGCTCATTGCAGATACGAAGAGAAAGCTTGCCGCAGAGTTCGAGTTGAAGGGCCTGGGGATGATGCACTATTTCTTAGGCATGGAGGTGTGGCAGAGTGCGGATGGGATTCTCCTTGGTCAAGGAAAGTATGCAGTGGAGATTCTGAAGAGGTTCGGAATGATGGATTGCAAGGGAATGGCCACACCAATGGCATCGAACTTGAAGCTACTGTGTGATGCTTCATCAGAGACAGTTGATGCCACGATGTACAGGCAGATGATTGGTTCGTTGATGTACTTGACGAACACGAGACCAGACAAATGCTTTGCTGTGAACACCTTGAGCCAGTTCCTGACGGATCCGACACATATTCACCTAATTACCACAAAGCATATATTGAGATACCTGAAGGGTGCAATTGAGAATGAACTCAAGTATGAGACAAATCAGAAGATTAACCTGCATGGTTATGTTGATTCGGATTAGGCAAGCAATGCCACAGATAGGAAGAGCACTTCGGGATGTTGCTTCAGTTTGGGATCCGGTATGATCTCTAGGTTTAGCAGGAAGCAGTCATGTGTGGCACTGAGTACAGCCGAAGCAGAGTATGTTGCAGCTTGTTCGGCTAGTTGTGAGGCAGTATGGCTTCGGAAGCTACTGTCAGATTTGTTTGATCTCGAGTTAGAGGCGACTTGTATCTATTGTGACAACCAAAGTTGTGTGAAATTGCCCAAGAACCCAGTGTTCCATGACAAGTCAAAGCATATTGAGATCAAGTACCACTATATCTGGGATATGGTGCAGAGAGGAGCAGTGAAGCTCCAGTATGTAATGACAGACGAGCAGATAGCCGATGTGTTGACCAAGCCGTTAGCGAGAGTGAAGTTCGAGTACTTTAGAGAGAAGCTTGGTGTTATCCAAATTGATGTTCCTCGAAAGAGGGAGTGATGAGATCAGAAGACGCAGGTGTACCAGGGCTATATCTCACATGGTGGAAGACGCATGTGGTCCATAGGGACGTAATGCACCTGGGGTGCTCCTAGGCTGTATCCACATGTTTGGAGACGTTGGTAGGTCCACGGGTCATAAAGACACCTGGGGTGCACCTGGGCTTTATCTTACATAGTGGAAGACGCAGGTGGTCCATAGGGACGTAATGCACCTGGGGTGCTCCTGGGATGTATCCACATGTTCAAGACGCAGGTTGACCGAGAGAGTCGTAATGCACTTGGGGTGCTCCTGGAATGTACCCACTAGGTGGGAGACGCAGGTGGACTACGAGAGAGATGTAATGCACCTGGGGTGCTCCTGGGCTATACACTGGGTGGGAGACGCAAGTGGTCTGATGGACATGATGTATGCACCTGGGCTGCTCTCCGTGTGTGATGATGAGATGATCCGGATACGATGAGATGATAGTAGGAGACGCAGGTGATTGCTGTGGCAATGTAATGTGTGGTCCTGGGTTGTACCTACTTGATGGCTTGCTCGTACAGATGATGAAGACCTAGATAAGAGCTAGGCCTACATCCAGCATGAAAAAGGGCTGGCTCTATAGAACTTCTCATGACGGATAGATTCGAGAGATGTCACTAGTCAATGATCAACTAGATGAAGATTGCTGCAGCAGCGATGATGATGATCCAGTGTTGATGATGTTCCAGTGATGATGATCCAGAGTACGTGTCCAGTTGTGATGATGACTATGGCGAGAGAATACCTTCCCTAGTTAAGAGGGAGTGTTGTTGTAAATGTAACTTCAGAAGATATTCTTCAGTTTATTATTATTATATCATTATTATATTATTATTGTATTTTTATTGTACCTCCGTCAGAGATGTTTTTCCTCCGTTCGGGGATGTCATTATTATATTTGGTCATGCTAGAATATCGAGATAAAACCTCCATTGTAAGTTGGGGAAATAGCTCCCCAAAAGATAAATGTAAATTGTATTATTGAATCTCCCTAGGACAGGTCGGCCCAGTCAAGTTAGAGAGGCCGTCCCCATTAGGAAAAAGGTCACCCACACTTAAAGTATAAATAGAGAGGATCACTCTCTCATTTGGCACCACACTCACTCAAGCAAGTTCGCATCAAGTGAGAGAGAAGACAAGTTCGTTGGAGGAGAAAGAGAGAGAGAGCTGCAGAAGACATCTTATATTTTGGGTTTTCCATCTTGCTTGATATTGTACTAGTGACGAATCTATTTCTGAGGAAGTTGCGGGGTTTTCTCCTTTATGGTTTCCCCGAGGAAAATTCTTGTGTCTTTGTGTTTTGTTGTGCTTGCTTATCTTTCAGTTTAAAGATCTAACTAAATTGAATTAAAGTGCAAACTCTAACACAAAGAAGGCCTAGCAAAGGCAAGAAGCATACTTTTGGGTTCTCTTATTCTCTCTAGAAGTTCGCTACCCTTGTTAGGGTTTCTTGTGAAGGAGGGCGAACCTCTCTTGTGCTAGGGTTCATCTTCATGAATGGTATTGTACTTGAATTGGATTAATTTCTTCCAAGAAAAGTTGGTTGGGTTTTCTCCCTATTGGGTTTCCCAGGATAAAATCTTTGTGTCTACTGTGCATGGTTATCTTTCAGTGATTTTTGTTTTATTTCTTTTGCAAGTGAAAGTTGAAATTTTCGGTGTATAATTATGCAATGATAAAAGTGGGATGATAATAATTAGAACATAATTATCAAGATCTGAAAATTTTACTGCAAAGCTAAAAATTCAACATGGTATCAGAGCAGTACTGAAAGAAGCCATTGCCAGTGACTGTTTCTGCCCTAAATCTGGAAACTGGGGCTTCCAAGTTCGGACATTTCTGACCACGGATTGGACTTCAAAATAGTGGTCTGGAGGTCACCCTAGTAGGGTGCACTTATCTGTGGAGTTAGATCTCAGTTTCATCAAAGTTTTTTTTTTACCTATTTTTTTGTCGGAACTAAGGTTTCTGAATCAGATTTCTATCAAAATGGCATCCAGTCTCAGAGTAGAAGATAAATTGGATGGTGCTACAAATTTCAGATCCTGGAAGACCAGGATACTCTTCATCCTTGATGAGAATGATATTCAAGATTACGTGAAAGAAAATGTCTCGAAACCTGGAAGTGATGAGGACAAAAACCAAGCACAAGAAGCATGAAGCAAAGGCCAAGAGGATCTTAGTAGATTCTGTAAAAGATCATTTGATTCCACATATTGTGGAATTAAAGACTGCCAAAGCAATGTATGATGCCTTGGTAGGATTGTTCGAGAGTAAGAACACCAACATAAAATTGGCCTTGAGGAATCAGCTCTGTTGTATCATGATGTCCAACCAAGATTCAACTGCTACTTATTTTATGAGAGTCTGCCAGCTGAGAGATCAGCTTAAAGCCATTGGAGACAACATTGATGATGAAGAACTTGTGATGATAAAACTTAATGGACTTCCTTTTTCATGGGAGTCAATTGTTTAAAGTGTTTGTGGGCGAGATAAGTTGCCCAAGTTTGATAGGTTGTGGATTGACTGTGTCCAAGAGGAAGCTAGAGTATTATCCAAGAATAGCTTGCAGAGACCTCAGAATGAAGAAACTCAAGCTTTTGCAGCTCATGCAAGAAGAGGAAAAGGAAGAAGGAACTTTAGGAAGGAAAATACAGGTGGAGGATCCATCTAGATCGAGAACAAAAGAAAAAAGATCTTTCTAAAATCAACTGCTTCATCTATAATACATTTGGTCACTATGCCCATAAGTGTCCTCATGGGAAAAGAAAGGAAGGCAACATGCATCAACAGCTGATGTTGAAGAGCTTCCATCTCAGAAGAAGGCAAAGGAAGATAAACTTGATGAGATTGCAGATGATCTTCAAGAAGAATACTTCTTCTAGTACATGTGGACTGATGACAATGGCATCCTTGGATGTCTTCTTGTACTATGCATGATTCCTCCCAGAAAACATGAAGACCAAGGATGAAGGTAGAGAACTTGACAATGAAAAAAAACAAGATCAAGGTTTTGGAGGAGAATACACCTCCAAGGACTTCAGTGATTTATGCAAGGAATAAGGGATCAAGAGGGAGTCAACATCTAAGATAAGTATTTAAACACTTTAAGTAGTGAACTTTATTTACTTAAGTTGAATTGACATTTTGTTGATGAATTGCATAAATGTTATTAGTTAACTCTTGTGGACAATTATGTCATGTATTGCAGGACAGGTTCATTATGAAGGTTGTCAAAGCGATGATACATGAGCAAGATTTGCCCATGTTCTTCTGGGCAAAAGCATCCAGTACAATAGTTTATGCTCACAAGAGTAAGTCATATCTCTTGTGAATGACAGAAGTGAGTCATATCTTTTGTAAGTCAAGAGTGAGTCTTGAATGGACAAGAGTGAGTCATATCTCGTGTAAGTGACAAAAGTGAGTCATATATTTTGTAAGACAAGAGTGAGTTATATCTCTTGTGATGGTCAGTACACAGTGAGAGACAAGAGTCTGAGATCAAGTGAGTCATATCCGGAGGCCTATCGAGATGCAGAGAAGCATACAGCTCTCAGTGGTACTTTCGGGAAGAAAGTTCCAAGATCAAAAGAGAAGTGGTGACTTCCAAGTGATCAAGAATGCAGTCCAAACTAGCATCCAGGATGATATATTATAGAGGCTATGGAGTTAGCCAGTTTGCAGGATGAGAGAGAGTCGTGGATTGTATTCAGTATTCTTGAGAGAGCGGGAGGCTCGTCTCAGTGGACCCACTTGGTGGGAGATGACACAGATGGATACTCAAAAACAAAAGGAGTTGAGTGTCTAGATGCAGAGGGAGCAGGATACTCAAGTATAGAGGGAGCAAGGTGCTCTCGCACAAAGGGAGTACATGTTGCACAGTTTGTTGATGATAGAGGAGGTGCCTCAGTCTGGAGTACCTCTCTCACCAAGAAGAAGATGGCCTCAGAGTTTGAGGATCTTAGTTTGATTTCTTGGGATTGGAGGTGTAGCAGAGATCAGGTGAGACCTTCTTCAGCCAAGGGAAGTGCACAGATAGGATCTTGACCAGATTCGATATGATGGACTGCAAGTCCATGGCTACACCTATGGAGGCAAATCCAAAGAAGCTAAGTGATTCTACTTCAGATTCAGATTTGATGGATCCCACGATGTATTGGAAGATGATTGGATCTTTGATGTACCTGGTTAACACCAGGCCAGATATTTGCTTTGTAATGAGTACCCTAAGCCAATGTATGGCTGAAGCTGAGGCTTGTACTTTGGGTTACTGTAAAGCATGTGTTGAGATACTTAGGTGGTACAGTTGGATATGGTCTGAGAGATGTCTCAGATGATGAAGTGAAACTGCAAAGATATACAAATTCTAACTGGGCGGGAAGTGCAGTCGACAAAAAGGGCACCTTGGGGTATTGCTTCACCTTGAGGATCAGGTGTGGTACCCTAGTTTAGCGAGATGCAGACTTTTGTAGCACTCAATGCAGCAGATGCAAAGTATATCGGAGCCAGTGTCGCAAGTTGCGAAGCAATGTAGCTTTGGAATCTTCTTGCAGGATTTCATCTGAGACATGGTGCAAACAGGAGCAGTGAAACTCCAGTATATATCCACAGATGAGTTGCATCAGGCAGACATTCTCCTAGATTGAACATATTGATTTGGCTAGTGATGAATGACGACACATGATGCAGACAGATGAGCGGTTGAACGTTCACGAGAAGTGAATGGCCCAGATATCGAGATGGTTTTACAGATAAGCGGTTGAATATCCACTCACGGGAAAATGGCCATCCTGATCTGGCTAGTGATGGATGGCCTAGATGGATCATCAGATGTGCGGCATCAAGTTGAATGTTCACTCACGGTTAGTGGTGAATGGCTCTAGTGCAACCTTGTGAAAAAGGCTTGAGGTGTTAATATAGTCTAGTGATGGATGGACCAAGTGAGGAGCATCGGGCTAAATGTTCACTCACAATTAGTGGTGAATGGCTCTCATGCAGCCTTGTGCACAAGGATCGAGATGCTGATGGCTCTAGTGTGCAGCATCGGATTAAATGTTCACTCACAGTTAGTGGTGAATGGCTCTGGTGTAGTCTTGCTTAGACTTGAGGTGCTGACACAGCTCTCATCCAGACATCCATGCACACCATCGGGCTAAATGTTCACTTACAGTTAGGGGTGAATGGCTCTGGCGCATCCTTGTGAATAAGGCTCAAGGTGCTACGTATTGGCTAGGAGTGTGAGGCTCTAGACACGGACATTCTCACCAAGTGTGAAGCTTGGCGTGATATAGAATGTTCCCCTCGCTAAGAGGGAGTATTGATGTTTCTCCAGGGTGCAGCATCGAGCAACATTCTGCAGACATTCTCCCAGAGAGGTCATGAGAATTGACCAATGGTTGGTAGAGGATGGCCCCGACGTAGCTTTGATTAGTCATGAAAAGTGACTAAGAGTAAATAAGGCTCGAGATGCTTACTCTGAGAAGGAGACTAGAGGTCACATTGCATACTTTGAGAAGGAGTGATCTATTATATATTAGAGTGAGTTGACTTCTTTATTTGATAGGGGATTTCATCCCCTTGATAAATATACAGAGTCTAATCTAATGTTGAATTACATAAGCTCTAAGAAGTGTCTGGGACTTCTTAGAGTGGGGTCAAATCAACATTAGAGCTCTAAGGTTGAATAGACGTGCATGTGAGGAGATGAACATCAACAAGGACAACTTTTCCATGATGAAGAAATAACCAAGAAGTCAAGTCAACCATTGCAAAAGTCCCAAATAGCAATGAAGAAGCCCCAGAAGAAAGATTGAAGACAAATAGCAAGTCGGCTCTGAAGATAAAAAAAAGATGAAGATCAAAACTAGCAAGTTGACCCAACAAGAAGACAAGTCTACCCCACTGTGGAAAAAGGCAAGTGAAGTGAAGAATATAAATAAAGGGTTCACTCACTTCATTTTTCACCAACACAACTTCACTTCTTCTCTCTCCACTTGTGCGCACCTCTAAAGAAGGCCTAGAAAAGGCAAGAAGCATAATTGTGGGTTCTCTTATTCTCTCTAGAAGTTCGCTACTCTTGTTAGGGTTTCTTGTGAAGAAGGGTGAACCTCTCTTGTGCTAGGGTTCATCTTCATGAATGGTATTGTACTTGAATTGGATTAATTTCTTCTAAGAAAAGTTGGTTGGGTTTTCTCCCTATTGGGTTTCCCAGGATAAAATATTGTGTCTACTATGCATGGTTATCTTTCAGTGATTCTTGTTTTATTTCCACTCCAAGTGAAAGTTGAAATTTTCGGTGTATAATTATGCAATGATAAAAGTGGGATGATAATCATTAGGACATAATTATCAAGATCTAAAATTTTACTGCTAAGTTAAAAATTCAGCATCCCGCACTACTAAATCATAATGTGAAACAAGAACAGGACCAACTAAAATCTCTAGCACAATCAACTTGAAGAATCCATTGCCACAATTTGTCAAAAAAATCACCCGGAATAAGAGGAAAAACAATGGTGGTTCGGAGGAATGGCAATGCAAACTTTGTAATCATACATTTAAGGGTCGCTACCAATGAGAATAAGGTCATCAACATAAAGAACAAGGATTATGGGAAGGTTTTCTACTTTCTTGGTATATACTATAGACATTGGGGGGTCGGAATGACATCTAGAAAAACTCATGTCCAGAAGAAAGCTATCCATTTTGGCATACCAAGCCCAAGAAGCTTTCTTATCGTCATAGAGAAAATTTTGAAGGCAACAAACAAGGTTGGAATCATTCTAAACATAGCTAGGAGGTTGTTTCATGTAAATTTCTTCTTGCAAATCCCCATGCAAGAAGGCGGATTTGACATCCATTTGATGGACCTCCCATTTATGTAAAGTGACAAGAGCTAGAACAAGGTGGACGAAATTCATTTTGGCTACCGGGGCAAAGGTTTCATTATAGTCAATCCCTTCAACTTGAGAAAATCCTTTGGTAACTAATGGGACCTTATGTCTTTCAACACTTCCATCTGACGCATACTTAGTTCTAAACACCCATTTACATCTGACAAGTTTTCTTCCTTTTTAAAGAGGTACAAGATCCCAAGTATCCTTCACATTAAGGAACGATGTTCTTTGTTCATTTTTGTATCCCAATCTAGAGGGCTAGAAGCTTCTGCAAATGTTTTTGGATCATGAGTCTCTGAAACTTGAGCAAAAAGAGAAGACGCTTGCTGAAACTATGAACGTGTTCGACGCTAATCAGTAGTATCATTGGCAAGATCAACAATTGCTTCTCGTGTTGTACAAACCCATCTAGGAACCGGTGGTGCTAGTGCAGGTTCATGTTCAATTGACCCAACTAGAGGAAGGTGAGTTGATGAACTCATAGTCGAGGAAGGTTCATGTTCAATCAACCCAAATACAGGAAGGAGAGTTGACGAACTCATAGTTAAGCTCATTTAGTCGAGGAAGGTTCATGTTCATCAATACATGTTCAAGTTCATGTTCACTAGGGTTGACCAAAAATGCTGGTAATTAATGTTAATATGAAATTCTTAAAATAAAAGGATGGAAAAGGAAAGATAAAGGAAATTTTTTAATTTTTAACATTACCATTAATCGTTTCAGGATGTTTGAGAGTGATTCCAAACTCATCGAACTTCACATAGAGAAAGCCGAATTTCATATTCCATTCAAAATTCAATAGACTTAAGAGTTTTCAAAACTTCAAGATTGGCAAGATTGCAACATTTTCATTGGATTCTATCATGTATGAGGCTATGGGATTGCCATTTAATGAAGAGCACTTAGCCCTTCATGTACCCCAATGTTGGTGGCATTGATTGTTGAACTCGTCTGTCATGATCTTAGCAAGAATGTACCCTTCGCTCTAGCCAAAATCATTGATTAGTCATGTCAAGAATTTTCTACTATATCTTAAGGCTTGGGTTGCATAGTTTCATCAAAATTGGACAGTGTTAGTTGATGTCCCCGGAGGATCGAGGTAAAGGCATAGGCTAGATGAGGAAGCAGATTGTGATACTAATGATGAGGATCCCAATATATGCATTGGTGAAACATTGCTTGTCATTTATGTTTGTCATTTAAAAATTAAATGTTCTTTGCTCATTTATTCATAATGTCTTTCCTTCGAAGTTACAATATAATGTGCTATTTATAAAATAGCACATTATATATATATATATATATATATCATTTATTCATAATGTCTTCCCTTCGAAGTTACAATATAATGTGCTATTTTCGAAGTTACAATATAATGTGCTATTTATAAAATAGCACATTATATATATATATATATATACCATTTATTCATAATGTCTTTCCTTCGAAGTTACAATATAATGTGCTATTTATAAAATAGCACATTATATTGTAACTTCGCTATTTATAAAATAGCACATTATATTGTAACTTCGAAGGAAAGACATTATGAATAAATGATATATATATATAATGTGCTATTTTATAAATAGCACATTATATTGTAACTTCAAAGGAAAGACATTATGAATAAATGAGCAAAGAACATATATATATATATATATATATATATATATATATATCCCCATTTCCAAAAAATTTGAGGGGTCATGTTCTTGTGCGTTTCCGTTTCGGAAACTCATACTCATTTCTCCATATCGTGCAACTTAGGCTAGCACACCTATCTCAACTGCTAGAGCAAGTTGCATCACAACATGTCAAAGTGCTTGAAATCTTCTGAAAACTGAAACCCATCTTTATTACTAGAAGGGGGACCCAGTGAACCTTCTATTTTTTGAAAAAGAAAAAAGAAGAAAAGAGCAAGTTCTCAGATCGCCACCGAAATTTGCACACATGTCCTCACACAAAGGGTATCCAAACAATATGGTCGGTCTAGAAAAACAAAAAGCATAAAAGCACATGCTCTCCACTCACCACCAAAAGAATACATCCATGCCCTTCTCCATAAAGGGTATCCAAAAATGTGATCAGTTTCTAGAAATATGAACCTTCTAAAAATAGAAAGTTACCCAAAAAGCAAGTCTTAGAAAACTAGAAGTACACTTTCGGAGCTCTCATCCCCCATCCATACATCAAACACTGTGTGTCACATGCAAGAATGGGGTACCTGCTGAACTCAAAAAATTGTCAACTTTGTATGTAGTGTGAGTGATCCCTAAAAAAGCTGCTCTGAAGTGCTCATGCAAGAAACATGTCTAATCTTTAACTCTAAGAATGAATATCTGTGGCCATGAGCTAAGTCTGGCTAATGCATCCAGAAACTGTCAATGCCAAATGATGAACTTCTAATGAACAGTTCATCCTATAATGTATCTACGAACCATCGACGTCAACAGTATGAACTTTTAGAGGAAGCTCATTCTAGAGCATCCGTGAAATGTTGATATCAAATCAATCAAGATGAACTATTTGAGAAAATATCATTTTGAGTGATAACACTGGCTCCATGCTGGGGGAAATAATCCCCTACGGTAGGCTAAGAATCCAAAAACTCCAGAGCTGATGAGAACCTGTAAAACTTGCTACTTTAAACCATAACATAGAGTCAATAAATATTAGACCCAACAAGACCCTGGACATTACTTTCCTGCCCACAGTTGACAGTAAACAGCATATTCAAAATGACTTCATCAAACACAATGAAAGATGGACACTGGCCAAATCCAGCAAATGTTTGAGCATGCAATTAATTTTTCCTGGAAACACTAAGTTAACAACCATAACAAGACAACAGTCTTTTGTAAATTTGGAGAACATCCTTAAAACAAATCTAGTTGTAAAAGCAATCTAGTTTATTAAAAAGAAAGCAGTAGTTGTAAATATCAGTAGAAGTGGAAAACCTTCTGATAAAAATAAGTGGATTGCAACAACACTTGAAAACTTTGGAAAAGGCCTACAGAATACCTGGGTTCCCATACCAAAGTGCCCTCCACATTGCATTCGTGTCTTAACTGTGTCAATTGGGTGCATAACTGTTTCTCCAAAACCACCAGCAAGGGCACCCCATATGAATTCTTTCCAAACTGCGACAACAAAATATTTTCAGTCCAAAATGAATGCAATTATTCTCCACAGAAATCAGAAATCTGATCAAGCTAAATCAGGGAAAATAATGGAAGGGAAGGTGGTAAGCAGAATACAATTACATACACTAATAAATGTATCCTCCCTTTCCTGATTATTTGAGAAGATTTTCACCACATGCTGCCTAGAGGTTTAAATTAATAATTGTTGACCAAACCTGATAATTTGAAAAGCTTTTCACCACATGCTGCCTACAAGTTTAAATAAATAACTGTTGACTAAGTGTACTTGTTCAAAGTTATGACTCATAAATTAAGAAGATGGAGAAAACCATGGAAAGACTCAAAAGATTAAAGTCTAAACCAAAAGCAGGGGAACTAGGGCACCAATTTGCTGTCCACAAGAATGAAACTGCTCTTTGATAAAATAGAGAAGTTCTTTGATGATAAACAGTGTCCACAAATTGGAGGACTTCCAACTTCAAAATATAGCAGTGGCAATGATAAGCACACAGAACAGTGAACTGAAGATAAGGGAAAGGAAGGAAATATGTATGAGCAATTTTATTTTATTTGGGCAAAATACATCTTATATTTACAAAGCTCTGTACAAAAAATGCAGAAGGGTATATACAATGGTGATCAAACCGCTTCCTTAGAGCAATTAGAGCATGTTTGCTAGCCGATTTGGTAAGCTGCTTATTCCTGATGGTCGACGGAATTCATTTTAGTCAGGTGTGTGTGGAGGTGGATCTCAAGCAGGAGCTTCCTCCCTTTATTTCAGTGTGCACGATCGATGGTGTTCGCCAGCAGAAGATTCAGCACTTGAATCTTCCGAAAACCTACTTTGTGTGTCAGCCTCAAGATCACTTGATTAGAGATTTCCCTCTTTGCAAGCCCCACCCGATTGAGATGGCATGCGAGAGTGGAGGTTCATCCCCTCCCTCTTCCAAGGGTCCAAGGAATGGTGACACCTATGTAGCCTTTGGTTCTGAAGTTAGGGGTGAAAGTCATTCAAGACATGGAGGTTCACCATTCGGTGGTGTTGGTGTTGGTAGTTCAAGTAACAACGGCTCTAGTGTCGATTCAAGTGGTGGGGGTACAAGTGTTACTGGTACAAGTGTTGGTTGGTATAGGTTCAGTCGTGGCAGGTTCTCAAGGACCAGGCTCTAGGGGTGTCTATTTAGGCATTATCAATGTTGGTAGTTTGATTACGGCCCCAAGAAGCCATATGGGCAATGTTTATAAAAGGGTTACGTAAAATCCAGGGGACGAAACAGTAATAAGTTCCTATGCCATTCTTATCTAATCTTTGATTCTTGTGAGGTATGCATCTAAAACATTACATACTTTATTAATGTGGGAATTTAATCCACATCCTAAACTTAGACTGGCATTATAGATAAGATTGCACAACAAATCTAAGTTACTGGAAACGGCCAGGTGAAACGGAAACGGGTTCGATACGGCGCTGAAACGTGGCGGATCCGTATCGGAGGGATCAGGTACGGATCGGGGGTTTTGGAAACAGATCCTCCTTTTTCCTAAAACGGATCTGTAAATGCTGAAACAGATCGACCTTTTTTCTGAAATGGATTGGAAAAAAATGAAACGGATAGATGAAAGTGGGATACGTTTCAGCGGGTGAATGAAAAAAATCGTGAAACGTAACCTAGTGTCCGTGGGCCCGCGATATTGTTCTGACTTCCAGCGAATAAACTTGGGCGATATTCAGGCCTCTATTTTTCATCAGGCCATCTCACACTGCGTAGGTCGACTGCACAGACTTGCCGCGCACAGGATCATCGTTTTCGGGCCATCTCCTGGAGTCCTTGTCGTGGTTTCAAGGCTTGTCTTCATCTGCACAAACTTGTCGCGCACAAGATCATCGTTTTCGGGCCATCTGCTGGAGTCCTTGTCGTGGCTTCAAGGCTTGTCACAAGAAGTATGAGCCTCGATTTGTATTCATCCTTCTTATGTGAATGTCACATATAGTTTTATATTTACCTTATTGATTGTAAGGTGGGTACTTACCCCATTTACCCATACGTAATTTACCAAACTAACTAAGCACCTCCAATAGCATGGATCAAATACAATTGAATAACTTCTCTATCTCTAGATTGCAACGCTACTCTTATGTTCAGTTTTGCTTTATTATACCATTTATATATAAAAAGGGATTCTATTTTAATTTGTTTTGTTTTATTATAGCATTTTCATATGTAAGGGTTTTCTATTTTACTTTTATTTAATCTATGAAAAATGATCATGGATGTAGATGTTTCCCTAACTATTCCCACTAGAGCAAAAATGCAACGAGGCAAAGAGTCCATAGAGGTTGATTTGCCATCAATTTTGCAATCCTTTTGCAATATTTATGAACCATATATTGTACATATATTTTTATATTTACGTTATTGATTATAAAGTTGGTGCTTACCCCATTTACTTGTATGCAATTTTCCAAACTAACTAAACATTACCAATAGCATGGATCAAATACAATTGAATAACTTCTCTATCTCTAGATTGCAATGCTACTATGTATGTTCATTTTTTATTTATTATAACATTTACATATGAAAAGGGATTCTATTTTAATTTGTTTAGTTATGCTTTATTGTGGCATTTTCATATGGAAGGGTTTTCTATTTTACTTTTATTTAATGTATGAAAAATGATCATGGATGTAGGTGTCCCCTAACTATAGAAAAAATGCAACATGGCAAAGAGTCCATAGAGGTTGATTTGCCATCAATTTTGAAATCCTTTTGCAATATTTATGAGCCATATATTGTACATATAGTTTTATATTTACCTTATTGATTGTCACATAAGAAGGATGAATACAAATCGGGGCCCACCAAACTATGGGATCTAGAACCAGAGTTACCTGACTTGGATATGACATTGAATGCCATGTCTCATATGAATCCATTTGATGAGGGGGCACCATCAAGTGGACATGGCAGCAATGCTCCTGCTTCTACTTCTAGAGGCAGTGAAAGTGCTAGTGTTGATGTTGATCTTCATCATATGGATGAAGACATTTTTTGATGATATGTAAATGTAATTTATAATTATGTTTTGAACTTTTGAACTTTTGAACAATGAAGTATGAACACTGAACAATGAATATGATAATATGATAGTAGGTTGCCACTTAATTCGTTTTGTAATTTGTATATTTGACTTATGTTGATGATGATGATTACGTAATATGTTAATATGTAGTTTTAAATTTTAATCTGAAATTTAAATGATGAATGTCAAATTTTAGTTAGATTTTAAATATATATATATATACGCCATTTCCCTGACGTATCGTATCCAGATTTTTTGAAAATCTGTCGTATCCGTGTCCCCCCCGTATCCGTATCCGTTTCAGTGCAACTTAGAAAAAAACAAAGATGATGATATTATGATTGTGGCACTATATGTGGACAATCTAATCACAAGTCTACCATGTGAGCATTACGTTGCATTACACATCTCTCTCTCATACTAGGTTGTAGAAAGCACCTCTTAATGCAACAAGTATGAATGTGAAGATGACTGAAGAACTAAAAGGTGAGCTACATAAAGCCTTTGAAAAGAAAGAATTGGGATTAATTTATCATTGCTTAGGAGTTAAAGCATGTCAAATGGATAAGAGCATCTTCATACCTCAGACTAATGATGAACAAAAAACACCAACAAGGGCATTAGTTCACAGATGAGGTCAATAGAGTTTCAATCCATCCACTAGGGTTTCATTCTAATTATAGTCTACGACACCCAAATGGCATAATTTCAAAAGGGATGAGACCAGGTGCAAGACTTGATTAACTTTGGTAGAGTAAATACCCTTCAAACCTGCCTTCTAAGACAAAGGAATCCCATATGGCATACTATGAGGTACATCTCTAGGCATGTTTCTTGAACCTTCCACCAAAAAAATGTATGTACAAGAAACAATGAAAAGGGTATATTATGGTTGATGACTAGTAAGTGGTGACACATATGCAAGTTATCACTTTCTAAAGATTTGAAGCCAATGGATGCAACATTGTGTAAGAAGTTGGTTGGAAGTTGTATGCAACATTGACGAATTTGACTCGTGCATTACCTCATGGTTCATGGAAAATCCCAAAGATGTTCACTGGAAAGCAACAAAGAGAATTCTAAGGTACATGACAGATAAGTATGTGTAGGATTATAGAATCGATTTAGTTGGGTGTACAAATTCCAATAAGTTGCATAGATGAAATAAAGTCTACCACAGGATCCTTATTCAACATAGACTTGAGGTAATCTCATTGGTTGGTAAAAAGCAATTAAATGTTGGCATGTTCTTCATAAAGGCAAAGTAGAAGGTAGCAATCAATGCAACATGGCTAAGGAAAGTTCCAAGTGGAATGAATTGTTAATAGACTCAAGACGCACCTCTCTAATGTGATAACCATTGTGTGAATCAACACACAAAAATCCAACATTTCATGTGAGGACTAAGCATATTGATGAAGTGGTGATGAATCTCAATAGTTAGGTGGTTAGACAACCTTACCCATCGTAGGGTATAAATGATGTAATGTGTGGTGAGATAGGTAAGAGAGTGGTATATGTATTCAATGTACTTGGGTAGCCTGCCTCGGGCTAACCTTGTGATGTATTATTGTAGTAAAACTTAGCCTAGGCCCCAGCTTCGCTCTATTAGTCCCTAAAAGGGAAAATATCAATGGTGGCTTGTCGAGTTGGTGAAAGCAATGCACTATTAAACCCCCCAACAAGGTTCAAGTCTCACCTAGGAAAAGCTTGTGCTTGTGCTCATGTTTGTTGTACACCAATACTTGTGACAACAATTGGGGCCAAATGCAAGTCTTGATGAATTTGGCAGAATAGATATCTCCTAGTCACATCATCTTAGCCAAAATCTTGCTTTCATAAGTCTGTGTGCTTATGCTCGTGTTGACCAAAAGCATCCACAAAATATAAATGAGTGAAAATAAATGGAGTGCAATGACTATAAAGCACTCAACAAAATCATTATTAAAAACATATATTTGTTCCCTCAAGTAAATGGTCTTATAATACTCTTATTGACTAGTTGCAAGGAGCACAAAAATTTGACTAAAATTGATCTTACTTTTAGTTGTCATTAAATTATGATGGAACCTTTTGATGTTTGAAAGATTATCTTTAAGACTAAATTAGGTATTTTTGAATGGTTGGTGATGCCTTTCCACCTAACCAATGCACCCACCACTTCTGTACGAATCACTAATTACACTTTCATGTCCTATTTGAACAAATTTGTTGTGGCTTATCCTTATTTACAGTAAAACACATAGGGATTATTTTTAGCAAGTTCAAGTTGTGTTTGACCTTTGAAAGCATAGAAGAAACTTCAACCAAAACTCAAAAGAATGGTTTTTTTTGGGCAAAAGTCTATTTCCTATCTCAAAGGTGTTCGGATTTGAGGAGATGCATGTTAATCTAGAATAAATTAGTAATTACAACTTGTTAGAGTGGTCTACTCCCACTAATCTTTCAGATTCGATGAGTTGGGATATTGACTTTTACAAAAAGTTCACTCACCATTTTTCTCATTTTCGTCTTACTCTTAGATTGCTTACTATAAGCCATAAACAATTCTCCCAGAATTCAACAGATGGAAAGGCTTTTCAGCAACTAAAGCATGCTTTATGCATCGTTCCATTGCTTGTTGTTGTTGAGACTATGCGGTTATTGATATTCACTTGAGACCACATGCCAACCTTCTATTTTATGTATTGGGGACCTTATTGAGATTAAAAATGGGTATTCAACCCACTACTTGTATCTTTTATATTATTTGGCTATTTTGGTAAGGCCAATCTACTCAACCCTTGGGGCTAGTACCCCAACCCAATAGAGGTGTATATATATAAGACACTCCTCATTCGTAAATCATTCATTCAAAGTTATTTTCAGTGATAAAGACCAAATGGTAATCTTTCTATAGCGTGTTTCTCTTGTTCGTGTATGGGTATTGCAGCAATGAGCAATCTCTCTTGGTTATGTCTGACATCTCTCTCAAGCGCAGGCATACATCTTGAGCACACTATGATATGGGTTCACATCTCTTGCGTTCATCATTAAAGTGTTGTTACATTTCTGCTGTGTTTTTCCTTGAATAGATTAGGGTTTGTTGGAGAGGTTCACTATAGACCCACTATCTATTTATGATTACAACATGGTATCAAAGCTAATGTGAACTATCCCTTCTCTATCCAACACGGTTTTAGGTTTGTTTCAGGTCTGAAATAAGGGTTTACAGCACTCTCTTTGGGACAGCAAGCAAATTCCCAAGGTTTTTACCCTCTCACCAGTGCCTGCTAAAGTAATTTAAACAACTTGAGCACACTATGTCAATTTTAAAATCTTAAGGTAGCCCATAAGGTACTTTAGAACCATACAATCCAGTCAAACTCCTTTGCTTAAAAGACCCCTTCAGGGAATGTCGATTCAAACATTGCCTTAATTAATCTGCCATGAAGTGGCCCTGACCCCTAAATTGGCCCTATATGGCATAAAATTAAATTAACTTTTTAAGCGTTTGCACATTATGGCACCGTCCAGGTTAGTAATTTAATTTGAAAAATTATACGCAGACCAAAGAACATTCACCACATATATTTACATTACAAATGCACTTATAGTAAACAAAATTTACATATTTGGCAAAGGTTTGCTTTAATCTAAACAAAGAGACCAGGGCCGCTTCCATAGCAACCCCGCATACCGTTATATTGAGGTAGACCTCGTAATATTGCAACTGTGATAAACCTCAGAAATAATGCACCAACGCTCCGTTGCACAGATAGACCACCCTAGACTCGGACTCTATTTTTCAACAAAAAATAAGTAAATCAAAAATTTACTTGAAGTACCTCCGGAAGAAGGCTCTGAGTTAACAACCATGACCACCGATGTCGCCTATTCGAATCCGAAATCCGAGATATTTATGATGATAGCCAAATTCTCTTCTTAAATTTCCGCATTGTGGATGCCCTTATTGCTTCTTCCATCGCATCTCATTGTAATTAATTCAAACACTAATGCGGAACTGCGGTTATCCGGCCAAATCCGTGCCGATTATCGTTATTCAAGCGTGTCGATCATGACTTCATTTCTGTAGAATTCCGGTCATCGAAGAACTGGAAGCTGTGGAATTACCATGGGGGAACGTACTTGTACTGTGTATATGCGGGAAGGTGGAAAATGGGTGATGCGATCAATCTTTAATATTTTATGCTGTATTTTGTCCACAGGGTTGCCATTAAATGTTAAAAGAAAAATAATTTTACACCATGTGTGCCCGGGAGACGGACAACCATTACTTGTATGTTTTGTTTGAATTCTCTTGGGAGTAAGTGTGTTGATGTTAACATGGAACAAATCTTGAACTAGTTGCGATTGAAATGTTTGTTTAGGTTGAGTACAATAACGCTAAACTCATTTAATCTGACCAATTTGCCTCTCATTTTGGAGGATAAGATTCCTTTTCATTTATGCTAGAGAGCACTTCTATTTGGTGGGAAAAAAAATAAAATAAGAGGGTAGACATTGTGGAATGAACCTTAAAAGTTTTGGATTATTTTAAAATATTTTTTGTTTTATTTTTAATAAAAAAGTAACAAAATCTAATTAAAGGATCCAAAACAAAGCTAATATAATGAAATAAAAGATCAATAAAGACAGACAATAATGGTATCAACCTATAAGAACAAATTTCATAGGAATGGTGAGGTTATTAAATGGAAAACTAGGATTCCCACAACCATAATGTAGGGTGTGTATATCGAAGTTGATAATAGGAAGTTAAGAAATAACCCTAACTAGATGTGACAAAAGGAACATGCCTTCAAAAGAAGAACACTTTTTTTTTCAACAACCACCAAAAAAAACTATTTCTTGATATTCCATGGAATCAAATAAATATAGTCACTACAACCATCACAACTGCCTAAAGCAGATTCCTTCATGACAAAATATATTGGTCCCCAAAACAGTACAGTCATGTAAATGATACATCCAGTCCACTTCGGCCAAAAAAATTGCCCTTCAAACTAGAAACAATAAACATAAAACATAATAGTCCTCCATCATACTAAAAACCAAAGTGCAAGATCTGTAACCATCCCCATGTCACTATCCATTAGACATAACAAAACACCAATTATAAGAGAAAGAAAATAGATCCCTCTATGGATAAAACATCCTCAACAAATTCTTCATAAAATAAAGTGCCTTCAGGAGAGTCCACAACAATCTTTGAAAGTTGATATGCCTCAGAGTTATAAGACCTACATATATGAGAAATTGATATGCTGGAGAAAATTAAAAGCAGTTGTTTGATTCTTTGACACCAAGAATCCAAACATAAAATATGAAGGTTGAATTTTATGTTTTCCCATTGAACTATAACCTAAGAATCGCCAAACACCTAGAGAGAATTGATACCATTAATCATCGCAAATTGGAGCAGACACCACAAAGCCACCAGTTCAGCTTTTGTATTTGATCCTACTGCACATCCCATCCACAATTTGATGAATCGTTCTTCATTGATTCTAAGAATCATACCACACCCACAAGAGCCAAATTGTTTTGCACCATCAAAAATTCCTATAGCAGAACAAAAAGCAAAAGAGGGAGTAGCGCATTATCTAACCTTCTTAGAAATGTCTACTGAATTATACTCCATGTACAAACTCAAAGCATTCTTGTTGCATACCTGAACATTGGGATCATTGTCTTCAAACAAGGTCTTGATCCTCATATTCCATAAATCCCAACACACACAAAATGGTAGGTTCTTATGATTTAAAACCACCTATCTCCACCTACAAAATTTTTCTTCTACTAAGAGTGCCCCATATCTGAACAATATCCAAGTAGTCACATAGTTCCTGCCATACCATTTTGCTAAAATGGAAAGAAACAAAAAGGTGATTAGTTGTTTCACCTTCTTTTTGCATAAAACACATTGTCCTGGACCGATCCAACCTCTATAAAACAAAAAGGAATATGCCACTTCCATAGCTTACCAGACCACCATTTAATCTCAATAGAAGCGTGATGCAAAATAATAGTATTATATACTTCCTTGGCATTTACCTAACCTATATCTTTATTCCAACTCCAAAACAACATATCATCATTCTCATTGAGCCCAATTACTAGTTTTTTTAAGGCACTAATGTACGCAATCCAGTTAGCATCCCATTAATATGAAACCCTAGATCCTTAGCCAAAAACCAATAGGATCTTGAAGGCCTTAACCATATTGTTCTTCTAATATGATCTAATGTAACAAATCCACATTGATAGTAGTTGTCATTGATGTCAAATGCTCAGGTGATGAGAACAGGATGAGAGCATGATCAGATTTGAGGTTTGATTATGTTAAGGATTGTGTATGAATAGTTGTTGTAAGTCATGTGAAGAGCTGTGTTGGTTATGATGTACTGGCCTAACTAAGAATTGTTGCTATATTATTAAGTCGGCCTAATTAAGAATTATTGCTATATAATTAACTTGGAAAGTTGGCTCAACAACTTGACAATAACAAAATTAGTGTATAAATAAATGGTGAATTCGTGGAGGAGATAGAGTGGAATTTGGGGGTGATTAGAATGAAAGTAAAAGGGTGAGGAGTAGAGAAGCACGTATGATCTCATAGAGTAGAGAAGGCGTAACGTGTAGCAACAAAGAGATCAACTACTCATTGATCTATGAGTTGAGGAAAATGATATTTGTTGGTCTTGTTATCATTTGCAGATCTAAAATATAGAGAAGACTGAGTTTTCTTTTACCCTACACAGTGATGAAGTTCAGACATCTGGAGTTGATAATTTAAGTGAAGATCTAAGAATAGGGGCTAATGTCTTCCAGAGAAAAAGTGTAATGACCCCCGGGGCTATCAAAGGGTCTTAGGGACATATCATTAGCTCTCTATGTCTAATTATAATATTTTAGCGCAACGAAATAATTTTAATAACTATTTAATTTCATTTTCTACAATTTAATTATGACAAAATATCAATAATTCCAAATAAATTAAAATAAAATTCATAACTGATCAAGCAAATTGAACCAAGGTTGGGAAAGCTTATCCAACACTATATAACATCATTATGCATCCATCCCAAGCCATAACACATATTACTTGCACATAAAAGGTCATTTTCAGTTAATCATGATTAACTAGTAATTAGTGTACTAATTACGACACTTAGCGCATAATTGACGGTACTTAACATAACTTTATTTGTTTATCACCTAATCATCATTTATCAATATCAATGGCTAATTAACACCTAATATCATGTAAATAAGGCCTAATTATCATTCTCCAATTAATTAAACAAAACAATTATGAAAATGACTCCATGAGACTAGTTAACTAGTATTTAACGCAAACAGCTAGTCTTGCATGGATTCAACACACAACCATGCCAATGAACCAAAAAGTGAACATACAGCCATTATACATATATTTAAGCATGCACATACAACCAAATAAAGGTTTATTTGCAGATCATTCCAATTGCAGATAAGGTGATATTTTCCATCAATTCCAATGAAACTAGTTAACATTCACCGCAAGGAATTGAGTCTAAATAACTGAACCAAAATGAAATGCATCCATAAGTAAAGGATAACACCCAATAAGTAGCCACCTAGAGCACAATAACATGTTAGAAATAGAGCACATGGCCGTAGCATTCCATTTTTACGAAAACAAAGATTTCAATCCACAACTAGTTATCAATTTTCACCGCAATGTACCCAGTTTCCAATTTAACTTTCCAAATGCCAAATAAAGAGAAATATATGACTACTGTAGCTCATGGAAATCATATCATGGGTCACCTATATTCATATGGATGTAGCTTTCCGCCCATATACATTCCATTAAATAATTCACAAAACTAGCTAATTCTACTCATCTGAATTGCCTAATAATTCTAAGAATCGCTAGAATAATTAAATCCACAGCTCATAGAATCATTCAAATGCCATTCCAACTCCAAGAAACATGTTTTATCAGTCATAATAGAGGTATATCTCATTCAAACATTTCTTCAAACACTTCATATGCAAAGTCCCAAATCTACTCAAGCAATTCCATTGAAGGAGCTAGAAATTGGAAATTGATCTAGAATTTCGGTAGACATTTCCCAAACATTATCAAGGAGATTTACCCTCACATTCTCACACAAATTTCAAGTTTATTTATCAGACATAAGAATAAAAAGAACACTCGGCAATTTTACAAACACTTCATGTGCCAAGTCTCCAAACTACGCAAAACAATCCAATCGAAGAACTAGTTTTCGAATAAAAGGTAGAAGTATCAAAGAGAAGAGCCTTAAACCATTCTGAGGCTACTTAGACATCAAAATAAACATTATATAATGAACAAGGGCATAAATATAATTTATATAGCAGAGGTTCCAAAGGATCATTTCCTCAAACAATTTGTGCCCAAAATCCTAAAAACTAGTTTCCAAATCCTTCACAAAATTTACTTGCATAAATAGATTGAATTCCATGAGAGATTTCTTCCACAATTAGCTCGTACATTTCATCAAATATTTAATGTGAGTCCATAAATAAATCATACCAGAGCCAAATAAATTAAATAAACATGAGATAAAGTACTTATCTTGCAAAATACGCAATCGAAATCGATCGTGCCACGTACCACCCAGTTGTAGACACAATGCAAGCCAAAACTCACTTTGCAATGGTCACCCCCGATCTGAAACCATGATGCCACAAGAAAGAGCGCACTCAACCACCAATTCTCTCAATAAATCATTCCAACTACAACCCAATGGAAAGTGTGGCCTCTACTTCCACTCCAAGGCAATTCCAGTGGCTCCAAGACAACAGTCCAACCACAACCCAATGGCAAGTAGCACTTCCAATCTAGGGAAATTCCAGTGGCTCAAGGACAAAAGATTCAGAAATATATCATTCCAACCTCAAATTTGTTAAGTTTAGCCTAATTTCACAAGCAATATCACTGAAAGAAACACAATCACAAGATAGACAAAGATTTACCTTGGGAAACCCTCATGGGGTAGAAAACCCAGCAAAGCTTTCCTCAATATAGATAATCAACCAATACAAGATGTAGTACCCAAACAAGAGCTCCTTCTCCTCCTATGCAGATCTCTCTCTCTCCTATGCGCCAATCACAAGTGAGTGAATGAATGGTATAAATGAGGAACACACCTCCTCTATTTATACTTGTGTTCTAACTGAATTTTCACCCTAATGGGGTTGACCTCTCCTAAGAGATTCTAATAACCCCTAAACAGCTAACTCAGGGCCGACCTCACATGAGAGATCTAATAACCCTAGTTACCACACTCTCTCGGAGGAATAAACCTCTCCGAATATACAATAGGGTCTCATCGGAGGAATTGAACATCTCCAGAATAATAAAGTACAAATATAATATTCTTAGAAGTTACAATATTTCAACACTCCCCCTTAACGAGAAGGATATTATAACAACATCTGCAGGAGCAAGGAGTCATCAACTACATGATACATGATAAATCTATAAATCATTGGAAGCTTTCTTCATACATCATCAGTAACTCAAATAGTTACTGGAATATCTTCAAGATCTTCAATACTGGAACATCAACATCTTCAGTACTGAGTCTTCATCTTCTGTAGCACTCGAACAACTACAGTAACATCATCATCTGGATCAACATCTGGATCCTCTTGATCACATCATCAACATCTGGATCTACGATCAACAACATCATCTGGATCTCTCGATCATCATCTGGATCATCTCGATCACATCATCATCTGGATCATCTCAACCACATCATCATCTGGATCTTCTTGATCGACGGCATCATCTGGATCATCTCGATCAACAGTATCATCATCACAACATACTCTGCAATACACATGATCCTTCCTTTCAGAATTACGGGATCATGGACAATCCTTCCTTTCGGAATTACGGGATTCCAGTCCATCAACTCTGGTGATCCTTCCTTTTAGAATTACGGGATCATGGACAATCCTTCCTTTCGGAATTATGGGATTCCAGTCCATCAACTCTAGTGATCCTTCCTTCGGAATTACGGGATCATGGACAATCCTTCCTTTCGGAATTACAGGATTCCAGTCCATCAACTCTGGTGATCCTTCTTATTACAGGATCATGGACAATCCTTCCTTTCGGAATTACGGGATTCCAGTCCATCAACTCTAGTGATCCTTCCTTTCGGAATTATGGGATTCCAGTCCATCAACTCTGGTGATCTTTCCTTTCGGAATTATGGGGTTCTGGTCCATCAACTCTGGTGATCAATTCCTTTCGGAATTATGGGATCATGGACAATCCTTCCTTTCGGAATTACGGGATTTTGGTCCATCAACTCATATCTTAGACAATCCTTCCTTTCGGAATTATGGGATCATTATCTAGGGATGATCAATCCCACCACAATCTAAGGATCAACATTTAAGACTATCCTTCCTTTCGGAATTACGGGATCACTGTCTAAGGATGATCAATCCTGATTCATTTAAGACACCTTCCATGTCTATGGATGATGTAGTCCAAATCTACTTACAGGATGATCAATCATGATCCATTTAAGACACCTCTCATGTCTATGGACGATGCAGTCTAGATCTACTTTACAGGATGATCAATCCTGATCCATTTAAGATACCTCTCATGTCTATGGACGATGCAGTCCAGATCTACTTTACAGGATGATCAATCCTGATCCATTTAAGACACCTCTCATATCTATGGATGATGCAGTCCTCTCGTCCACAAAGTCTAAGGACCATACATAGGTGACCTCACCAATATTCTCATCAATACAGGTATCCACATCATCGACCTTATCGTCGATGCAGGAAATCTCATCACCAGTGACCATATCACTCCCCCTTTCGGGGAGGGTCCTTCTGAACTACACCAAGCTTGTCTCGAAAATGCTCAAATTTTATTCGAGACAGAGGTTTAGTCAATATATCAGCAACTTGTTCATCAGTGCTCACATACTCGAGCTTGATAGCTCCTTTCTGCACCATATCTCGTATATAAAAATATCGGATCTCTATGTGCTTTGATTTATCATGGAACACTGGATTCTCTGTCATCTTGATACAACTCTGGTTGTCACACAGGATCACAGTGGGGTCCATCTCTACGTCAAATAATCCTGATAACAACTTTTGAATCCATACCGCTTCACAACTAGCAAAGCAAGCAGCAATATATTCCGCTTCAGCTATACTGAGGGCCACACTGGAATGCTTCCTGCTAAACCATGAGATCATGGCAGATCCCAGACAATAACATCCTCCCGATGTGCTCTTCCTATCTTATACACTTCCTGTCCAATCAGCATCTGTGTATCCATATAATCTGAGATCATCATATCCAAGATAACATAGACCAAAGTCTATCGTACCCTTTAGGTACCTCATCACATGCTTTGCAGCTACCAGGTGAACTTGTCTAGGTTCCACTAGATACTAACTTAAGGTGTTCACGGAAAAGCATATATCTGGCCTGGTATTTGTCAAATACATCAATGACCCAATAATCTGTCTGTACAGAGTCATATCCACTAACTCTGATGAGTCATCAGCTAACAGCTTCAAGTTGGAATCCATGGGAGTGGCCATGGCTTTGCATTCCAACATGTCAAATCTCTTCAAGATTTCCACAGCATACTTTCCCTGGTTGAGAAAGATTCCTCTTGGGCCTTGCCATACTTCCAAACCTAGGAAGTAGTGCATCAATCTGAGATCTTTAATCTCAAATTCTGAAGAGAGCTTCTTCTTGCACTCGACAATATGTTTCCCATTTCTAGTCAAAAATAGATCATCCACATACAGCAACAATATGACAGGTTCATCATCCATAACTTTGAGATAAAGGTTAGGATCAGCTTTACTCTTGGTAAAGCCCAAGCTTGTCAAGAAACTGTCAATTCTTCCATACCAAGCTCTGGGAGATTGCTTCAACCCATACAGAGCCTTCTTCAGTTTGCATACATGGGTTCTTCTATATTCAACCTCAAATCCTTGTGGTTGTTCTATGTACACTTCCTCCTCAATCACACCATTCAGGAAGGTTATCTTCACATCCATCTTGTGTAATTCCCATTTCATCATGGATGCAAGTGCCATGATGGTTCTAATGGAAGTGTACCTTGCAACTGGTGCAAATGTTTCTTCATAGTCAATTCCCTCTTTCTGAGAGAATCCTCTGGCCACAGACCTTGCCTTACTTTTCAATGCTGCCATCTACAGCATGCTTTATCTTGTATATCCATTTGGAGGATACCACACTCTTGTCCTTTGGCTTGGGAACTATATCCCAAACATCATTCTTCATCATTGATTGGTATTCTTCCATCATTGCCTCCACCCACTCTTTCTTATGAGATGCTTCTTCATAACTAGTGGGTTCTTGATCTACAAGATCACACATCAAGGCCACATAGTTGGAGAAAGTCTTTGGTTTCTTGCTCACTCTAGCGGAGCTTTTAGGAACTCCATACTTTTCTGCTCCTAGTATAATGTCTCTTGCCCATGATGGCTTTCTCTTCCTTGATATGTTCATGACAGAGGGTTCTTGTGGTTCCATCATGTCATGGTCTTCAGGTGTTGTCTCTTCAGGGGTGGGTGTAGCTTCTGTGATTTTGGAAGGTGCATCTTCCTCATATACTTCTTCATACTGGCACTTCCTAGATCTCTCGAGAGCTGCCTCTTCATCAAATGTCACATCCCTACTTATTTCCATATGATGGAATCCTAGGATGTCTATTCTGAATGCTTTGGATGCTTCACAATATCCAACAAATATTCCTTTCTTCCCAAAGGGATCTAGCTTGGTCCTCTTTTATTTTGGAATGTGAATGTATACTGGGCATCCAAATATCTTGAAGTGACTTACCTCAGGCTTCTTCCCTATGAACACTTCTTCTAGGGTCTTGAAATCAAGAGCACTATGAGATAGTCTATTCTACACATAGATTGTTGTCCTGGCTGCTTCAGCCCATAAATACATAGGTAGGTCTTGATCATGTATCATTGTTTTTACTGCTTCCATAATGGTTCTATTCTTTCTCTCTGCAACACCATTTTGTTGGGGATTGTAGGGAGTGGTTAGCTCCCTCTTGATTCCAACTTCTTTACAAAAGATTTCAAATCCTTTGAAGTATATTCTCCACCATTATCTGTCCTGAGTATCTTGATCTTCTTTTCTGAATGATTTTCTATCAAGGATTTGAATTCCTTGAACTTTCCAAAGACTTCATCTTTTTCCTTCAGGAAATATATCCAAGTCTTCCTTGAGTAGTCATCAATGAATGTAAGGTAATATTCATACCCACTCAAAGATGTGGATGGAATTGGTCCACATACATCTGAATGAATCAATTCCAAAGTACTCTTAGTCTTTATTTCACTCTTTGGAAATGGATTTTTGATATTCTTCCCTTTAGCATATCCTTTGCATGTGCCATTATGGTCAATTTTCAAATCTGGTAGTCCTATAACTACCTTGCTCACATGGGGTATTGCTTTGTAGTTAATGTGAGCAAGCCTCCTATGCCATAGCTCACTAGGGCTAGTAGCCTCATGAACAAGGGCAACTTTTGGATGACCCTTGAGTTTATATAGTCCTCCTTCCTCTTCACCAATAACTATTGCATCCTTAATTGATTTTCCTTTGGACCACATGAGCACTTGTCCATCTATGAATGCAACCCTATAACCTTTCTTATCTAATGCTGAGATAGAAAGTAAGTTCTTCTTCAAACCTGGTACATATAGAATTTCCTTCATTTTTAGTGGAGTTCCAGAATCAAGCTTGTAGCTTGCTTCACCAATTCCCCTGATGGGATATTGGTAGTCATCTCCCAAGGATACCTTCTGGGGAAAGGTATTTTCTTCCAGATTTGATAGAGTTTTCTTTTGTCCTGTCATGTGCTTTGAAGCACCACTATCAATGATCCATGTATCTTCTCCAGGTGTTACTGACCCAGAGAGAGCATAGAATATAACATACTCTTCTGCATCTTCTTCTACTACTTTAGCTTTCTTCCTTTTAGGCCTTTCCTCTTCTTCTTCTTCACTATCATCTTCTGCTAGATGTGCATGATTTCTTTTGTGAAGATTCTTCTTCTTCCTTGAGGGACAATTTCTAACAAAGTGTCCCAGTTTGTGACAACTAAAACATTTAACTGGGGAGAGATCTCTTTTTGAGCTTACTCCTTCTTTCTTTTGAAATCTATGTGGAGGATGAGATTTCTTATGGCCATTTTTCATGGAGTTGAAGTGACTCCTTCTTCTTCTGGTGTGAGTAGCCAAAGCTTGGTCATCTTCTTTGAGTAGGGATTCTCTATTGGCTACCCTAGCCTCTTCTTGAATGCAATCCTCCCATACCACATCAAACTTCATACTTTCTTTTCTTGCACACATAGTTTGGATGAATGACTCCCAAGGGTCTAGTGAGACCATTGAGTGCAGTCATGACTAGTTCATATTCATCAAGGGTATCTCCAATGGCTTCTAGTTGTTCCTTGAATTGGGAAACCCTTGTGAAATAATCTTGAATGGATTCTCCTTTATTCATTTTGGTAGTCTTCAATTGAGTTCTCAAATTCATCTTTCTGTTGATGTTACTAACTTCATACATTTTGCCTAGGGTATTGTACATTTCCTTTGGGGTCTTCTTGGATGCCACTTGGGGAATCAAGTGGTCCTTGATAGAATCATCAATGATTCTCTTTGCCCTAATCAAGTCCTTCTTATACTTCTGTTTGGATTCATCTTCTTCAGGTTCTGCAATCTCATCTTTAATATATTGTACAAGATCATTCTCTTCAAGAATGAGACCAATCCTATATTTCCATGCTCGAAAATTCTCTATACCCTCTAACTTGTCTTCAAGCTTAGTGCTTGGAGCCATCTTATCCAGGGGGTCACAGAAATTGAATTTTCTTAAAAGATAGAGTAACACTTACTAGGAGATATGCTTGATTGGATTGAGATAACTAGAGAACTCTGCTTCTAGAAACTTCAGCTTTTCACCCCTTCAAATCTGATCAACAACTTTCAGATCTGCAACAGAATTTATGGCTTTCTGGTTCGCACCTTTTCTGGTTTTCTGGTGCACAGGTGCGCACTTTTTCTGGTTTACTGGTTTTTTTGGTTTTCTGGTCCAAAACCCAAACTAGGGTTTGACTTTCACGGAGTTCTACCCACTCAAAAAGTTCGATCTAGGGCTCAAAACTTCGATTTGAGAAGGGCTATCCAGCCATGCAATCAGAATCCAAAAATTCCAACTTTGGCAGAAACCCGAATTTTCACCAGAGGGGGAGAGAGAGGTATTTTCACCTTGTGAAATATGTCCTACTTCAGGCTAGCTTTGATACCATGTTAAGTTTAGCCTAATTTCACAAGCAAGATCACTGAAAGAAACACAATCACAAGATAGACAAATATTTACCCTGGGAAACCCTCATGGGGTAGAAAACCCAGTAAAGCTTTCCTCAATATAGATAATCAACCAATACAAGATGTAGTACCCAAACAAGAGCTCCTTCTCCTCCTATGCAAATCTCTCTCTCTCCTATGCGCTAATCACAAGTGAGTGAATGAATGGTATAAATGAGGAACACACCTCCTCTATTTATACTTGTGTTCTAACTGACTTTTCACCCTAATGGGGCCGACCTCTCCTAAGAGAGTTTGATAACCCCTAAATAGATAACTCAGGGCCGACCTCACATGGGAGATCTAATAACCCTAGTTACCACACTCTCTCGGAGGAATAAACCTCTCCAGATACACAATAGGGTATCATTGGAGGAATGGAACATCTCCATAATAATAAAGTACAAATATAATATTCTTAGAAGTTACAATATTTCAACAAAATCCAATGGCAAGTGGATTCCATGTCACTTCCATTACAGGATCTCCATAGGAAATTCTAGGACAAAGTTTTCGGGAGAAATCAGTCCAACCTCAAATCCAATGGCAAAGTGATTCCACATCACTTCCAATCCAGGATCTCCAGAGGCAATTCCAGGACAAAATGGTGGCAATTCTAGAGTAACTCAACTTGGGACAGGCTCAACAGGGCACAATGACCAGCAAGCATCTCAAACCAAGAGTAACCAAAATCGAACCAAAAGTACCAAAACACAAGCACACGAGCAAACGCATGAACCAACACACAAGTGTGACTAGCTAACACCCCCAAATTGAATTCCTTCATGAGAAAATTGAATTGGGAGAGAGAGGGACACAAGCATGAGAGTTACATTCCAAGAATAGTAAATTGGAGTTACACATCACGAGGCTACACCAAGAGACACACTAACCCAACTCAAGAGGGCACACTAGGTGAGAGAGAGAGAGAGAGAGTCTATAACTAATAAGAATTAATCCCGGAATAAATGAAACCAAGAAGTGACATAACACGTGAGAGTACATAATCAACAGGGTCCACCAAGTCCACAAGAAGGGTGTATAACATCAGCATAGACACAAACATAGTGGTAACACTTTTCATGCAACCCCTTGTTCGTAACATCATGGTTCCTCGTACTTTCTTTTGTGGCATCGGTCGATCCGGTTGTTTTATTTTATTAATTAATTAATAATGCCCAACATAATAATAATAATATGCAAACCATAGTCCCAACACCTCGTGCCACATCACAACACAAATAATAACCACAAACGGTATTTCCAGGGGATAAACCAGAGCGTATTACAAAAAGAGTTGACATGAGAACAAGAACAAATGTGTTGAAGGCTATATGAGATCAGTGTATGAAAAGATTGTTGTGAAGAACTGAGGCTAAGTAAAGGTTGAATGTACATGCCCTAGCAAGAGGAGGAAATTCAAATTCATTATACTTCAAGAGTATCGAATGTATGTTATTCAATGTTGACTGATATTAAGTTTGAATGGAGTTAAATCTAGAAGTGTGAAATCTTGAAGTATTTTTAGGACAACTCAAGATCAAATTAGGTGCTAAAAATCCTCAAAGCTATAACACATAATTGCATTCTTAGCTGTAGAGACATATTAGATACATTTGTGAGGAAAAGTGCCAAGAGAAGGGGCACATATACAATGAAGAAGTTGTTTTTTTCACTACTCAATGAGTTGAATGTGTTTGTGTAGTTAGAGCAAACTTTATGAAGTACTTGTTGTAGGCATTGTAAAGATCTCATAAAAGAGTCTCGAAGTAGACTTGAAGTTATTTTAGTGAAGACTGGAAGCATATCACATTGGATCAAATTTGACAAGGAATTTTTCTTTTGAACCAGAACCTTGAGGGTTGAAGCCCTCTCTAATTGGAGCTAGAAGAAAAAGGGGGGTGTAGCCTCCTTCCAGTTGTAGGTGGAAAATTAAGGAATTCGGAGCTTCCTGCTAGTTGTAGCTAACAAAGTGAGGGGGTTGTAGCCTCCTTTTGGTCGTAGTTGGAGAAACTTGGATATTGGTGCCTTTTGATTGATGTAAAAATACTATGATCTTAACAATATTCAGTTACTAATTTTCATATACATCTTATGTTCAACTTATGTGCTTGCTAATGAATCCTTATTGATGTTTATCTACATGCAATTAATGATGAATAGTTATTAATGTATGAACAAGTTTGAAATGGTTTTTTAATTGAAAGAAAAAGTAATAAAAAAAATATAGGACATTGATTCACCCCCCCCACTTAGTGTCCCCAGTGTGTTCAACAATTGGTATCAGAGCGGGTCCCTCATACAAGTCTGACCAACTTGAAAGAGATCCTAGAACACAGAATGGATGGACAAGTGATTTTCTCCATGAATGGGGCACCAATGTTCTTTGGAAAAAGTATGCCATATGGAAAACAAGAATGAAGGTATATCTCATGGCAGTAGGATATGATATATGGAATTCAATTGTCACTAGTTACACTCCACCAAATAAAGTAAGAACTACAACAAAAAAGGATGCGAGGAAGAACAATTATATGGCAATGGAAGCCATATTGGATGGATTACCAGATGTTGTAAAAGAGAAGATGGGACATTGTACCTCAACAAGAGAACTATGGCTCGTGCTAGAAGATCTCTACTCAAATGAAGCAGTGGTTAAAGAACATAAACCAGAAAATAACTCCTACAATCTTGAAGTGAACTACCAAGATTGAGAAGATGAGAATGAAGGTGATGATAAAGGAATAATGGATGAATAAGTCAATCCCAACGAATATGGAACAAGAGTTATGTTGCCTGTCGATGTGCACACAACAGCAGAAATCTTTCGAAGCTGCTTTTGGGGAATGTGTGGCCTTGGGGGAAAGCAAAGAGTCAAGTGTTGTCACCTGATCCCGACTCCTCCGTTTAGGAAAACTCCTAACGAAGCTAAGGGGGGTAGACCCTAACAAAGAGTTACTAAGGCTCATAAATGTTTTTAAGTGTTTTTTGATGGATTGGGATGGGTGTTTTTTAGGATTTTTGAGTACTTTGCAATAAAATTGTGCCGAAGTATGACTTTGCAAGATAGATCACATCCACAATATAATGATGAAAGAATTAAAGAAACATCCACATCATGATATAATTATAGTAGATAGCAACAATCTTCCAAATAGATAATAAACAAATGAAATATTGAACAATTGTTGTTGTTGTATAAGTGACCAGTGCCAAAAATGGAGTCAATGTCTTGAAATGCTTTGGAGTGCTTGAGAATGTTTTGCAAATGTCTCTTGGTAAATTTTATTGTAAGTTTTAGGGTGAGGTGTATTATTATGGAAAGGGGATCTCCAAAATATACCTTTCGGTACAGGAGATATGTCCAGATTACAATATAAGTGGCTTTGTACAAGGACATGTGGGATGGCCGGAGTCTCGAGAGCGGTGTTCAACACTACACCAACAAGGATGTAGTCTAACTAGTGCTCTGAGGTCTCGTCCCAATGGTTTCCGCGTCCCCGGGAAGAATTTCCCCGCTTTTGAATATAGCGATCAACGTCGGATTTTCGTTGGTTTTCTCGGGAATGTATTTTATTAATGTTGAAGTGGAATTAGATGTGAGGAATTAAACAATATATAACTACTTCTGGGTATCCCACAAGTGGGTAGAGCATACACAGTGTAGTAAAAATTTTCGTTCCAATTTTATTGTGTGATGAAAGTAAGAACCACTGACCCTCCGATAGAGAGCACTCTTGATCCGCCTTATGGAGAGATTCAAGAGATTAATGAACAAGAAAGTGCTAAAATAAAACTAAACTACTTAAAGCAAAAAGTACTCCGACAGAGAGTGCTCTTGATCCACTTTTCAGTGAGATTCAAGAGTCTTTATGTTCTTTTAGCAATTTTATATGAAATGAAAAACTAAACAACTAAGATACAAATGAAAAGGCTCTCCGATAGAGAGTGCTCTTGATCCACCTTGCGGTGATATTCAAGAGACTTTATGTTCCTTTTAATCAATTTATATCAAAATACAACTAAATAAAAACTTGAAAGAAGCTAAGCTAAAGCTACAAATTCAAGATCTAGCACTTATAAAATTGAAACTAATCTAACTTTTTCTATCCTACTTGCAGGTAAAAAGCAAATAACGAACTCAAGACAATACAAGCTTCCCCCAAATGGGGGAAGTGGGGTGTGGGAGCCTTTATCCCACTTGCTCTTTATTGATATTTTGTACAATGAATTGGAGTTAACCTTTTGAAGTCACAAAGATAGAAGGGGGAATGAAGGAAACGAGAAAAAATAGTTTTTGTGTGCCTTCTAAGGTTTGCGTTTTGCTCTTCTTTGGTTTTCTCCCTTAGCCTTTGGGATTCTTTGGTTTGACCTTCTTTTTTCCCTGTAAGTAAGAGCTCAAGACAAAGAATTATTAGTGTGGTTAGTTTATAAACAATAAAAACATACAAACTAGATCTTGCAAGAAAGATGATGCTTTGAAAACAACTAAGATCTAGAAGCAAGCAAGCAAGTAAGAATGATATAAAACTTTGAAAAAATTGAACTTTAAGCTACTTGCATGCACAATGTGAATAGGTGAGGAGAGTAAACTTGAAAGCTAAACAACCTATTGCACTTTTGAAAAGCGAAAACACTTTGAAAGATGGAACTTTTAACTTATTGGGATTCGCTTAAAAAACCAACTGAAAAGGAAAGAAGGGTTTGATTTAAATTTAAAGGGGTGAAAGAGAAGGAGCTCAAGCCCAGGCTTGAATAAATGAATCACTTTGAAGGATCCTGTAAAACAAACTCATTAGCATAAAAAGATAGGAAAGAGGGTTGGAAGCAAATGAACTCCAAGTCCTACTTTTCCTTTTTGTGACAACCTGCAACACTTCACCACTAAAAGCAAACCATGATCAAATCCAATATATTTCAATAAAAGAAATCTTAGAGAGCATAAGTATAACTGACTACTTTTGGCTACTTCTTGACTTCAAATACAAAACATAGATAAACAATTTGAACCTACAAATGCTCACCGTATGGATTAATAATAACCTTCTAAGCTAGGATTGATCAATGATATTGCAAAAAGAAAGCAAAATAGAGAGATATCACCTCAGTTCAGATACATGCCATGAGAAATTGCACTATTAGACCTCCAAAGTCTCCACTTTATTCCAAGCTTGTATGCCAAATAGCATCAAGCATTCAACAAATTTACAACAGAGGTTCCTTGCACAATCTTCCACCCTCAATGGTGGGGCAAGAGCCTCAATTTATAGAGTTTACAAAGAGAATGCAAATTGAGGAGAAGGTAGGACGAATGCTCAATCTGTGGGAGTGATTAGCGCATGATTGAAAAATTGGAGCATGAGGTAGGCATGAGTGGGTGTGATTGGTAGAGGTGGAAGCCACCTCACAAGAGGGGCACCCCTCTTCATTGTAACCCATTCCCACACATTGGACTATTCGCCCAACACACCCATGAGCTAATGCATGCGCGAGGGAGGCCCACGTGAATGAAGGAATCCGTACACTTCGATTTAATCCAAATTTCAACCTTTGACTTTTATAACATGTGACTCCTCCCTTAATATGGGTCACCTTCCATAATAAAGCAATTAGCCACCTTTTCCATAGTTTTTTAAAATCAAATTTTTATTTTATTTTTGTCACTTGTGCATTTTCTCCCTTTTTAGCAATTAAATGCCAATTTGATGCATCTTTAGCAAAACTACTCCCAGAGGTGACGTAATCGCCCGAAACCTAAAGAAAGTGGGCACTAGGGTAAAGAGGACGCTCTGAGTGTCAAAACGAGCCTCCCTGCGCCAAATTCTGCCTCCAGACGACACTTTTATTACATTTTGAATTTTTCCAATTAAACCATTAAAAATGGTCTAATTTACGGAAGAAAAAAAAAATATTTTCTTCGAAATCGACTCAAAATCCTAGGGGACCTAGTGCATGTCCATACGACTTATTCGAGATGGCTAGCATGTAAAAAATCCTAGACATGAATACTTTAATAACCTCCCTAGGTTCGACCACCATGAAAATACTCCAGCTTTGGAGGTGTGAGTGAAAAACTTAGGAATTATACGCCACTGAAGAGTAGCGCATAATCCCTAAGGAAAAAACACTCTAGAGTATCCACCTGATAGTTAAACTTAAGGAAAGCCAAGTCTTTTATAAAAGGACCATTCTTAGACCAACTTTTTACAATTTCCCCAAGGGAGTATGAACATGCAGCTTATTACAAATGGGGCAAAAATTGCCCTGAAAATGACTTATGAACTCCGAAGATGAACATTGAACATGTTCATGAAACTGATGGCTCAGAAGAAAATCCAACTATGGTACAAAATAGTTGGTAACATTCGGCTCCAACTGCGGGACGTGTGCTCGATCTGGCCTTCAGGCAAGAAGAGGATACGAGAACACCAGTATCTCTGGTATATAACCTGTAAAAACATCTCAACTTGACAAAAAACCTTCAGTAGCACAAGTTTTATATAAAAAAGCCAATGAACCACAAGTTGCGTTTTATTTGTAAGAATAAAACTAAAAAACTTCTAAGTACATAAAGGAAAATACTGAAAATGAAATGCAGAAGGTAAAGGATCACTTTGAGGAGCTTATTTTTCCTACTCTAAGCATAATATAATTAAAACTGCTAAGTAAAATGAAAAATCCAATGTAACCATTTTAATATTTCAGTAGTTGTAAGGCTTTTGACCTTGCGTATGGTTACCTTCCAAAGCAAGGAAAATTTCTTAGAAAATTGCAAACCTATGTGAGATTTCGGGATGGGAGGGTTGGATGGGAGATCATAAGAGAAAATGTTATTGAGTTGATTCCCAAACTGACAAGTCCTCCTACAGGATTTTTCTATCCATGACTGGATAGGACCAATAAATTTTTTTGAATGGTGATGCAGGTTAACCGCTTCACCATGTTGATCTGAGGGGCTCTTCTGATGATAACTTCTCGTAAAAGCATGAGCCTTAAACTGCTCCAAATAATAAGGAACATGTGAATGTGAAGACGATGGCTGAGATATATCTTTAATCAATTGTACCCAATCTTGCTCTTCACCGTATTGTTTCTCCAAGTCCTCATTTATGATAATCATGCATGGATCTGACTGCTCATATGAACAAATAACATGCTCTTCTTCCATGTCCAAATGTTCCAAGGTCTCAAATTCCATGCCTCCTTCTCTGAACACCTCATAGATGGTTTTTTCAATAAAGTCATCAAGAGACTCTGATTCAAACTTCCTCTCTTCAAATATGTCATAAGTGGGAATTTCGATAAATCCTTCAAAGGATTTCGACTCATCATTTACTTCTTTAGACATGGCATAGATGGGGCACTCTATAAATGTCCATTTATCATAATCAATATCTATGTCAGTCATGAGGGATTCTTCGTTACTTATATCATGCTCCAGGCTATGTCTGTCTTCTTCATGCTCATAATCCTCCTCTTCAGAAAACAGGTCATAAGGAAGTAAACCTCCTGATCCTACATCATTATACACATTACAAACCTCCTCATGTATTTCAATATGGGCTTCTGTAATGGTTTCTTTTGGAGGCGGATCATGAGTACACATGTGCTCATCGTCACTGAAATAGTCTTGAAAAAACTCCCAATCTTCAATGTCTTTTGTTATGGTGGCATGAGGAGGGTCTTCAACAACATTTGGACTTTGATAAATTTCTTCAATGGGATAATCATGGATCTGTTCATGAGAAGGCCTTTCTCCATAGGTTTCGGTCAAGTTATTAATTTCTTGACTATACTGCCTAGCTTGCTTCCAACTTTCCCTAGGAATGGCATGGATATCACCTACCATATTGAAAAAATCATGCTCGCTTGAAACCTACTCACTGCTTCTACCCTCTGGAAACCCATGTTTCTGAATATAACACGCAAAGTAACAAGTGGATTCCTCATGGAAATATTTACATGCCCTACAAAAGGTTGTATAGTTCTCAACCATGTTAGTAGCTTCTAACTGGTTAGGACCCTTCTTTGGCGTCTTTGGAGGGTAATTTCTCTGAATGGGTTGGGTCTGATCTCTTTCCATGGATATGACCCGATTCTTCATTTCCTTTAATTGAGAAAGATATTTCATTTCCATGTTTTATATCATCTCTGACATCTTTCTATCATGAATATCCTGTTGGGAAAATGAATCCGTTTCCTTAGGTTCAGTTTGCTTCATGGGAGTCAAGGCCCTTGAATAGCCAGGAATGTTGGACTTGCCAGATGCCTGCATGTTTTTGTCAATTTTAACAGCCGTATCTTGGGCCATCAAAAGGGTGGTGGGATCTTTGTCTCTAAGCTAATATTGTATTTCACCACTTAGTGCCTCAATGTAATAAACCAAAATGGAATACACTGAAGGTTTGAAGTCTGCATGCATACTGTTTATTAAGTCCGCGAAATTCTTGTTAAACTCATCCATAGTTTCATTTTTGCTTCTCTTGATATTGTTTAAGGCAACTAGCTGATGACGTGGTTGTATCTTTTCCCCAAATTTGTTGGTGAAGACTATTTTGAAAGCCTTTAAGGTTGCAAAAGAGTTGTTTGGTAGGTTGATAAACCAATCGCCAACATCTCCTTCCAAGGATAGGGCAAAAAGTTTCATATAGAAATCTTCATGTTTACTTGTTGGATCCCTGACCCAACTGTTGATACATTTGGAAAAGCTTTTCAGATGATAACTTGCGGAGATGGAATCAATGCCAATGAAGTTGGGCAGTTTGTCTATAGCTTTGTCTGGCAAATCATGTGGTTGACCTACTATCTGAGTAATGTCAAGGGGGATGAAATATTCACCCATTATGTCATATCAACATTTATTATTTTTTATGAAAAGACAATGGATGTCTGAAACAGACTCAGATCCTAAATTCTCAAGGATCCCACGAGAAGATAACATGTTTAATATCCTCCAATAAACCTTTTCAGGTTCAGGGATGATATCAAACAAGCCTACAGAGTTCCTTCTTTTTGAATACCTTGATAAGTTTAAAGACATTGGAGTCGCCAGATGGATCAAGTCTAATTTCAGAGAGTTATTTAGACTAAAAATCTATCAAAAAAGATTAAGGTAAAAAACTAAGAAAAAACTAAGGTAAAGTCATCCGGGAACAAAAAAATTGTCCTTGGCAACGGCGCTAAGAATGTTGCCCGCCGATGTGCACACAGCAGCAGAAATATTTCGAAGCTGCTTTTGGGGAAGGTGTGACCTTGGGGGCAAGCAAAGAGTCAAGTGCTGTCACCTGATCCCGACTCCTCTGTTTAGGAAAAATCCTAACGAAGCCAAGGGGGATAGACCCTAACAAAGAGTTACTAAGGCTCTTAAATGTTTTAAAGTGTTTTTTTATGGATTGGAATGGGTGTTTTTTAGGAGTTTTGAGTACTTTGCAATAAATTGTGCCCAAGTATGACTTTGCAATATAGATCACATCCACAATATAATGATGAAAGAATTAAAGAAACATCCACAACATGATATAATTAAAGCAGATAGCAACAATCTTCTAGATAAATAATAAGCAAATGAAAAACTGAACAATTGTTGCTCTTGTATAAGGGACAAGTGCCAAAAATGGAGTCAACGTCTTGAAATGCTTTGGAGTGCTTGAGGATGTTTTGGAAATGTCTCTTGGTAAATTTTATTGTAAGTTCTAGGGTGAGGTGGATTATTATGGAAAGGGGATCTCCAAGATATACCTTTCGGTACAAGAGATATGTCGAGATTACAATCTAAGTGGCTCCGTACAAGGACATGTGGGCTGGCCAGAGTATCGAGAGTGGTGTTCAACACTACACCAACAAGGATGTAGTCTAACTGGTGCTCTAAGGTCTCGTCCCAGTGGTTCCTGCGTTCCCAGGAAGAATTTCCCCACTTTTGATTATAGCAATCAACGCTGGATTTTCATTGGTTTTATCGAGAATGTATTTTATTAATGTTGAAGTGGAATTATATGTGAGGAATTAAACAATCTATAACTGCTTCTGGGTATCCCACAAGTGGATAGAGCATACACAGTGTAGTAAAAATGTTCGTTCCAATTTTATTATGTGATGAAAGTAAGAACCACTGACCCTCTGATAGAGAGCACTCTTGATACGCCTTATGGCGAGATTCAAGAGATTTATGAACAAGAAAGTGCTAAAATAAAACTAAACTACTTATAGAAAAAACATCTCCGACGGAGAATGCTCTTGATCCACTTTTCAGTGAGATTCAAGAGTCTTTATGTTCTTTTTAGCAATTTTATATGAAATGAAAAACTAAACAACTAAGATACAAATGAAAAGGCTCTTCGACAGAGAGTGCTCTTGATCCACCTTGCGATGAGATTCAAGAGACTTTATGTTCCTTTTAATCAATTTATATCAAAATACAACTAAATAAAAACTTGAAAGAAACTAAGCTAAAGCTACAAATTCAAGATCTAGAACTTATAAAATTGAAACTAATCTAACTTTTTCTATCCTACTTGCAGGTAAAAAGCAAATAAAGAACTCAAGACAATACAAGCTTCCCCCAAATGGGGGAAGTGGGGTGTGGGAGCCTTTATTCCAATTGCTCTTTATTGATATTTTGTCCAATGAATTGGAGTTAACCCTTTGAAGGCACAAAGAGAGAAGGGGGAATGAAGGAGACGGGAAAAAATAGTTTTTGTGTGCCTTCTAAGGTTTGATTTTTGCTCTTCTTTGGTTTTTCCCTTAGCCTTTGGGCTTCTTTGGTTTGACCTTCTTTTTTTCATGTAAGTAAGAGCTCAAGACAAAGAATGATTAGTATGGTTAGTTTATAAACAATAAAAACATACAAACTAGATCTTGCAAGAAAGATGATGCTTTGAAAACAACTAAGATCTAGAAGCAAGCAAGCAAGTAAGAATGATATAAAACTTTGAAAAAATTGAACTTTAAGCTACTTGCATGCACAATGTGAATAGGTGAGGAGAGTAAACTTGAAAGCTAAACAACCTATTGCACTTTTGAAAAGCGAAAACACTTTGAAAGATGGAACTTTTAACTTATTAGGATTCGCTTAAAAAACCAACTGAAAAGGAAAGAAGGGTTTGATTTAAATTTAAAGGGGTGAAAGAGAAGGAGCTCAAGCCCAAGCTTGAATAAATGAATCACTTTGAAGGATCCTGTAAAACAAACTCATTAGCATAAAAAGATATCAAAGAGGGTTGGAAGCAAATGAACTCCAAGTCCTACTTTTCCTTTTTGTGACAACCTGCAACACTTCACCACTAAAAGCAAACCATGATCAAATCCAGTATATTTCAATAAAAGAAATTTCAGAGAGCCTAAGTATAACTGACTACTTTTGGCTACTTCTTGACTTCAAATACAAAACTTAGATAAGCAAATTGAACCTACAAATGATCACCCTATGGATTAATAATAACCTTCTAAGCTAGGATTGATCAATGATATTGCAAAAAGAAAGCAAAATAGAGAGATATCACCTCAGTTTAGATACATGCCATGAGAAATTGCACCATTAGACCTCCAAAGTCTCCACTTTATTCCAAGCTTGTATGCCAAATAGCATCAAGCATTCAACAAATTTACAACAGAGATTCCTTGCACAATCTTCTGCCCTCAATGGTGGAGCAAGAGCCTCAATTTATGAAGTTTACAAAGAGAATGCAAATTGAGGAGAAGGTAGGACGGATGCTCAATCCGTGGGAGTGATTAGCACATGATTGAAAAATTGGAGCTTGAGGTAGGCGTGAGTGGGTGTGATTGGTAGAGGTGGAAGCCACCTGACAAGAGGGGCATCCCTCTCCATTGTAACCCACGCCCACACCTTTCACTATTCGCCCAACACACCCATGAGCTAATGCATGCGTGAGGGAGGCCCAAGTGAATGAAGGAATCCGTACACTTCGATTTAATCCAAATTTCAACCTTTGACTTTTATAACATGTGACTCCTCCCTTAATATGGGTCGCCTTCCATAATAAAGTAATTAGCCACCTTTTCCATAGTTTTTAAAATCAATTTTTTATTTTATTTTTGTCACTTGTGCATTTTTTCCCTTTTTAGCAATTAAATGTCAATTTGATGCATCTTTAGCAAAAATGCTCCGAGAGGCAACGTAATCGCCCGGAACCTAAAGAAAGTGGGCACTAGGGTAAATAGGACGCTTTGAGCACCAAAATGAGCCTCCCCACGCCAAATTCCGCCTCCATATGACACTTTTATTACATTTTGAAATTTTCCAATTAAACCATTAAAAATGGTCTAATTTATGGAAAATAAATAAATCTTCGGAATCGACTCAAACTCCTAGGGGACCTAGTGCATGTCCATACGACTTATTCGAGATGGATAACATGTAAAAAATCCTAGACACGAAGACTTTAATAACCTCCCTAGGTTCGACCACCATGAGAATACTCCAGCTTTGGAGATGTGAGTGAAAAACTCAGAAATTATACGCCACTGAAGAGTAGCACATAATTCCTAAGGAAAAAACACTCTAGAGTATCCACCTGATAGTTAAACCTAAGGAAAGCCAAGTCTTTTATAAAAGGACCATGCTTAGACCAACTTTTTACAATTTCCCCAAGGGGGTATGAATATGCAGCTTATTACAAATGGGGCAAAAATTGCCCTGAAAAATGACTTCTAAACTTCTGAACTCTGAAAATGAACATTGAACATGTTCATGAAACTGACAGCTCACAAGAAATCCAACTATGGTACAAAATAGTTGCTAACAAGTTCAACAACCATAAAGGTAAGAATCCTCTTGAAAACTCTGTTTGCAATACGTTAGAAAATGATGATAGTTGTTCTTATGAGAATGAAGAAGAAGAAGGTATTGTGGACCTTCAGACTAAACTTATAACAATATTAGAATAGATTGATGATCTAAGATAGACTAACAAGATGCAATCCGAAGAAAGCAATGAACAAAGAGCTCAGTTATAAGGAAGAGATGATGATATTAGCAAACTTAAATTTGAAGTTTCCTTTGTCACCAAAAAAATTGAAGGATGTATTACTCAGGTAAACTTGGAAAGCCAAGTAGTCAGTGCTTTTGATACAGTTAAGGAACTTCAAGTAGAAATTGATTTAATGGAACAATTCCTAGAAGAATCTAAAAGACAAAAACTTGAAGAAGTTGAAAGGACCACTGATGATCTAAGAATCCAAGTTGAAGAAGCAAGAAGAACCAATGAGGAACTAAATAGACAGCTAAAGGAGAAGGATGAAATGTGTCAGGAAAGAGAGTTTGAAATCGACTCCTTGAGAAAGGAAAACCAACTCATAAAATAATAGCTACTACAACATGAGAAAGAAGCCTTAGTAAATAAGGTACGAGAAAAGATAAATGAAACTGAAGAGCTTCCAAAAGAAAAGGAAGAAGTATGCCAAAAGAAAAATCACGAGATTCTCTTACTAAAAGGAGAATTGGAAAGTACAACTGCTACAAACTTGAAGTTTGAAAAGAGTTCGTCAACCTTAGAAGAGATCCTAAACTGCCAGAGATCACCTCTTGACAAGACTAGTTTGGGATTTGGTGAGCAAAAGGAGATTGAGGAGAAGCCTATAAGTTATGCATATATCTTGAAAATCCTCAAGTTTGGCGAAGAAAACAACAAAGAAGAAACTCATGAAAATCCAAGACATGACAAGAAATCATTCCAAAGACCTCCATTCCAAGGAATTTCAGCAACTACCAAGAATCAAGGAAGATCCAATCACCATGAAGGAAACAACAAAGATTAAGATCAACAAAGAAGGACCATGCCACCAAGAAGACCATTTGCACCCATGTATGAAAAGGCATTTTATGGCTATTGTTATTCTTACAATGAATTTGGACATAAGCTTGTAGATTGCAGAACTTGGGGTAGAACCACTTAATCAAGAAGAGGTATGAGTGCTTCTCGAATTCAATGCTACAATTGTCTTTGTTATGGTCATATGACAAGGGGTTGTAGAAGCAGGATGAAAAATACCATTGAATGTTATAACTGTCATAAATATGGGCACATTGCAAGAGATTGCAGGTAAAGAGTCATCTGGAAAATAAAAGAGCAAACTCAAGCCAATGAAGACAAGTTGTCTAGAAAAGAAGAAAGGATCCAAAAGCTAGTATTCAAGAATGATGACAGTACTACCCCTAAATTCAAATAAAAAGGTAGTCTTGCATGCTGAACAACATGTATGAAGATGTTACATCCAAGAATGCAAAATAGGATATCATGAAGATCATATGCAGAAGGTAACAACAAAAAGGAATTAATTGCATCACTTGTAAAGAATATAAATCCAAAGGTACATAAGGATATGTTTGACACTATGTATATATATCCTTTCTATCAATATTCTTGGACATTGTGAAGCATATTGGAAAACTGCACTATTTTGGAGTCTGTTGGAGGATAGTCATGAAGATCATATAGACGTAATTGAGGGAATAAAAATGACAGTCATTAACAATGCATAAGTTGATGTTAAAGGGTTGATTATTGAAGAGCGGTAAGGATTGTTGTAAGGACACAATTGTTGAGCAAATTTTAGGTAGAATATTGAAGTATGGAAAGTGAAGAATTTCTTAGATGTGGAGCATTATCTCAGGGGAGTAAGAGTTCTTTTAGGAGTTTCTTTGACGTGTTCTTTGAGTAGAAGCGACAAAAGGAAGCAGTTGCAGGGGAAGAAAAAGTAGTTGAGCATGACATTGAATGCCATGAAGAATTTGAAGGTATGAATAAGATAGTGGTGGTGGTGTGAGACGACCTAATTTAAAATCAGGGACAAGAATGTTGGAGAAGGGTTGTGGCTTAATCGGGACAAAAAGATAATAGGATTTGTTCCAGGAATCCAATTTGATGATCATTTTTTAGAATGGACTTGTGTATAGTTGGTTTGCTTGATCAGGTATAGGATGAAATAGATTATATAGTGGATAACATGAAAAGTGGTAGACATTGAGTGACCCTGAAGAAGTATGCAGATATAAGTATTAGTGAAATCACAAAGAGAAAACAATAAGGTCAATTGTGAGATCATAGATTTTGTTAAAGTACGTCAAGCCCTCCTTGATCGTATTCACATAAATGATGAATCCCAAGTACATGTTCAATATTTAGAAGAGTTGGAGCTTGTCACTGCCATAATAACTAAGGTGTCATATATTGAATAAACATAGTCTAGTAACAAATATGTTAAAGATATTCAAAATGCAAAAAGATCTTTTATGAGCAGACTTTACCATTAATAAAATGTTGGCTTGGAGTTTGGCTCAAGGAAATTTTGTCATTTTTTATACAGTGTTCATGACAAATACTTCCTTTTTGGAGCATCTTGACTAGAAAATGTAATGGTACATGACTGTTCTGAGGCATATACAACATATTGGTGTCATATTTTTACACCAACAAAGTGACATGAACATAAGTGATTTTGTTGAGTTATTGTTGGCAGGATATTACAAGCCTATCTAGGGTATACTAAGGCATTGATTTTGCTGACTTGGTATGGGGCATTGACAGTAGTAACAACCCACTGCTATATACCTTTATACCTGTAACAATCTCTAGATAATTTCTAGGCGATTATGAGGGTATCCAGAGGTCTATCCATTGGTGGCATAATCCATCTTCAGGGCAATGCTTTATTTCATGAGGCATTCATCTAAGAACCAAAGCGCCTTCTCTTAAAAGAAATTTGCTAGATGAAGGTGGCTCGACACATGTGAAGGCTTACTAAGTGGATTTTGGATGAATTTTTATAAACATTTTGAGGAGCTTTCTAACCTAGTTGCAAGAAGTTGTCATTGTGTGGATTGGATATATAAGGAAGATTTGAGGTATGAGAACATAGAAGCTCAAGGAGGATTATTGCTCCCACATTAAGTGAAATTGAAAAAGATAGACTTGAAATACTAAACTCTACAGTGAGTGTTGAATCTCTTTATGAATTTAATGATATAAACATGCAATGAGAAGATGACAAGTTATAAGCTCAGGATGAGCTAATCTATCAAGCAAACATATTGTCTCCATCTTACTTGCAAGCTATGGTGAAAGAAGAAGAAGACCAAATGATAACCCTGAAATCAGAATCATATCCCAGTCAAAAGGATTCATTAACAGGAAGGAAGGAGTGACTATGAGATGCTCTTTGACAAAGTAAAATACAGTGCTAGTGATAGGGGAGCTATCATAAGATAAATTTTAGGAAATGAATAAGAGGCCAAGCATAAGCTCAAGAGGAGCAGATTTAACAAATGAAGACTATTTGACAGGGGGAGCTCTTTTAACCTTTTCCATTGATGTCAAAGGGGGAGAAATAAGGCCTAGTAAAACAAATCAAACAAATATGATCATAAAAAAGGAGGGTTCAATTTTAGGGGGAGTCGACTTATTTTACTAAGTGTTGACATCAATGCCAAAGGGGGATATTGTTGACAGTAGTTTCCATTGATGTCGAAGGCCCATGTGATGAGAACATGATGAGAGCATGGTCATATTTGAGGTTTGATTATGATAAGGACTATGTATGAATAGTTGTTGTAAGTCACATGAAGAGTTGAATTAGTTATGATGTACTGGCCTAATTAAGAATTGTTGCTATATTATTAAGTCGGCCTAATTAATAATTATTGCTATATAATTAACTTGGAAAGTCGGCTCAACAACTTGATAATAACACAATTAGTGTATAAATAAAAGATGAATTCGTGGAGGAGATAGAGTGGAATTTGGGGGTGTCAGACTGAAAGTAGAAGGGTGGGGAGCATAGAAGGAGTAACGTGTGGCAACAAATAGATCAACTACTCGTTGATATATGAGTTGATGAAAAAGATATTTATTGGTCTTGTTATCATTTGCATATCTGAAATACATGGAAGATTGAGTTTGCTTTTGCCCTAGCTAGTGATGAAATTCAAACATATAGAGCTAATAATTTAAGTGAAGATCTAAGAATAAGGGCTAGTGTCTTCCAACGAAAAAGAGTTGACATGAGAAGAAGAACAAATGTGTTGAAGGATATCCAAGATTGGTGTATGAAAATATTGTTGTGAAGAATTGAGGCTAAGTAAAGGTCGAATGTATATGCCCTAGCAAGAGGAGGAAATTCGGATTCATCATACTTCAAGAGTATCCAAGGTATGTTATTCAGTGTTGACTGATATTAAGTTTGAATAGATTTAAGGCTGAAAGTGTGAAATGTTCAAGTATTTTTAGGACAACTGAAGATCATATTGGGTGCTAAAAATACTCAAAGTTAAAACATAGAACTGTATTCTTAGCAGCAAAGACAAATATACATTTGTGAGGAAAAGTGCCAAGAGTAGGCGCACATATACAATGAAGAAGTTGATTTTTGCACTACTTAGTGAGCTTAATGTGTTTGTGTAGTTAGAGCAAACTTTATGAAGTAATTGTTGCAGGCATTCTAAATATCTTAGAAAAGAGTCCTGAAATAGAATTGAAGTTATTTAAGTGAAGACATGAAGCAGATCACATTAGATCATATTTGAAAAGGAATTTTTCTTTTGAACTAGAACCCTGAGGGTTGAATCCCTCTCCAGTTGGAGTTGGAAGAAAAAGGGGGTTGTAGCCTCCTGCAAGTTTTAGCTAGAAAATTGAGGAAGTCGGATCTTCCTGTTAGTTGTAGCTGCCAAAGTGATGGGGTTGTAGCCTCCTTCTAGTCATAGCTGGAGAACCTTGGAGATTGGTGTCTTCTTATTGATGTAAAAGGAGTATGATCTTAACAATATTCAATTATTGAGTTTCATATACATCTTATGTTCAACTTATGTGTTTGCCAGTGAATCCTTATGGATGTTGATCTACATGCAATTAATGATGAATGGTTATTAATGTGTGAACAAGTATGAAATGGTTTTTGAATTGAAAGAAAAAGTAATAAAAAGTATAGGACATTGATTCACCCCCCCTTCTCAGTGTCTCCAGCGTGTGCAACAAACCAAACACTGCCAAGTACTCCAAAAGAGTAGGAGATAGCAGGTAATTTTCTTTTGTCCCAATAAAGGGGTCAATCTCCATAAGAATACTACCACCATTTCCAACTTTCCAAGTAATCCACCTGTTTATCTAGTAAAACACACTAAGAAACCCATTCTAAATGGATGAAACTCCAATAGTCGATTTCACATAGTTCCTAAACCATTGGAGTACAAATCTTCCCTTCAAGTATTTTGCCTTCAGAACTTTACTCCATAAGCCAACATAAAAAATCCCACTCTAGAAACTTTTCATACAAAGTGCCATACTGAAAATTTTTGAATTTTTAATGTCCCGACCACCTAAATCTTTTGGATGAGCAAGTCTTTCCCATCTCATGGATGAATTTTAATACCATTGCTAGTTCTAGATCATAGAAATTAAAACATTTTCTTCTTAACCATATTTAGTATTGATTGTGGAATTTTAACCAAAAAAACCAATAAACAAGAATTCCCACCAAAACAGAGTGAACTAAAGTAAGTCTGCCACCCAGAGATAAATACATGTATGTCGAATTGCCAATTCTTTTATCTATCTTCTTAACCATCCATAACCAATCTTCACTCTTGTAATTATTATGATTCAAATAATATCCTAGATACTTGAACCCAAACTCAAGTTGATCCATTTTATAAGGAAATAAAATAGTAATTTGAGATAACATGTCATCTTCAACATCATTCTTGTAAAAGTTTGATTTGGCCTGAATTACCTCCATACCTGAAGCAACATAGAACAAAGAAATAATTTCATAAAAGTGCCCCATTCCTCCACATAACCCTTTCCAAAAATGACCACATCATCAACAAATAGTAAATGAGTGATTTGAAGAGCAGAAGAAAATTTTATTCCATATAACTTGTCGTTCCTTTTAGCATCATCAATCATCTTACTGAGCCCTTCAATAACTAGCAGAAATAGGATAGGTAAGAGAGGGAAGCTCAAGATAGCATAAATTTTATTCCATAAAAATTTGCATGAAAAAATGATTCACTATGGTATCAAGATCGCCTATATTTATGTAAGAATTCCCAATTAAAACAAAAGGTCCTTTTGGAATTCCATACTTTTCCTATAGAGAACATTCACGATTCTTGAAAACTTACCACAGGATCAAGAAGGATTTTTTCTGGGAAGGTCTTAAAACTGATGTCCAAAATTTTGTGGCGAAATGCTTGGTTTCCCAACATAATAAGGGAGAGACAATCAAGACTCAGGTCTGTTCAACCATCATCCATACCTAGTCAGTGTTGGGAAGAGGTCTCAATGTATTTTATCACGTGTCTACCAAAGTCTAAAGGAAATAATTCCATCATGGTAGTGGTGGATTAACTCACAAAGTATGCTCATTTCGGCTCTATTTCTCATCATTTTAAAGCAAGTATAGTAGTTGCAACATTCATGGAAACAATTCAAAAGATACATGGAATCCCCAAGATTATTGTAAGTGATAGAGATCCAATTTTCATTGGTATATTTTGGAAGGAAAAAAATTCTTCTTTGGGGACTCAATTGGCTCACAGCTCCTCTTACCATGCTCATGTTGATGGGAAAACTAAGATTGTGAATAAATTTCTAGAAGACTATCTTTGTTGCTTTGCATATGATAAACAAACACAATGGGTCAAGTGGTTTCCCTTAGTAGAATGGTGGTACAACATGTCCTTCCATACTTCATAAAAAATATCACCATTTATGGCACATTATGGCTATCAACCTCCATCCATCACATCATCCTTGAAAGAGAAACCTAAGGTTCAAGCAGTGGAGGATCACATGTGAATTTTCCAAGCCTCAGGTGATTGTTGTCCTTATGTTTTCAACTAAACAAAGTTGTCACTTAATTGCATTAATTAAATTCTCCACATAGCAGTAATCACACATATAGCTGGACATAAACAACATAAGCATAAACATAATACATAGATAATTACTCATTCAAATAATCTCTTCATCAACAATTCAAAACTTACAAGGAAACCTCTACAACTGCCAAACTAACTGTTGTATGGTACACCCAAAATGAAATAGATCCGCACACTTACTAAAGAAAGTTTGCTTGCTAGAATATGAGAAAACAACCTGTTGTATGGCATGTCTGTACTAGATATGTACAAATGTATGAAATCCGATGTATAGACCTGCTCACCGCTTTTTGCTTTCTGTTTGACTTTGGCTCCTCTTCGATGCTCTAACTATGCTCCACAGATGAATAAAATCACCTCTCGACAAAACTTGTCTTTGAGTGAAATGAATGTGTCTTAACCCTCTACCTTAACTTGCCTTTATACTTAAGGTGAATCTCTAATCTACCAAACCCTAATCTCATAGTGAGATGTACATTTGAGATTAGTCTAAATCACTAATGTGTAAAAAATATTTTATTAGACTCAATAGTTAAATATAAGACTTTCACTTTATCATTACAATGAATTATAAAATAGACTTGACTTGAACTACTTCTAGCACGTTTGACACTAAACCTCTGTGGAAGTTCTTATCCGAGAGACAATATTCAACATCACATAAAGCACCAACAAGAGGTTTTCCAACCATTGAAAGTGTTATCACTAAAGTTAACTCTCGACTACAAGAGAGCCAAGCTTAGAGAAATCTTAACAGCATGTAGAGGATAGGAATGATAGTTTGTAATAAGGTAGAAACATGACAGAATCAGGATATAAAACTGGATATGGCTGCAACAAATATACATATGAAAGAGCTATGAGCATAACTTTGTGAAAGAAGTGAATCAGGTTCTGTATTCAAACATTAAAAATAATTACATATTGATCAAGAGAATCATGGCATGGATTGATAAGACCACACACAAACAGAATAATGATAATATGTAACAGAATTATTAAAACAGAGCAAGCTCATATGATCACAATCATTTCAAAGCAACTATTTCATATAAAAGGAAACAATATACAAGCCTGTAATTCCAGTATCAAACTGTTCTAACACTGCCTCAACGCTCTCGGCTGGAACTCTACTCTTCTATCCAATTGATTTTCTGTTCATTATATAGACAGTAATATGTGACAGAAATCAAACTCTGCCTCTTAGTTGGCAACTCGATGCAATCTTTGACCCAAAAAATATTCAACTATCAACTTGTATCCTCAGAATTCTACAGGTACTCGGAAAAAATGATCATAATCCTAATCATATTGCTAGCAATAAAGCCAACAATCTTGTGTTTGTTACAAAGGCGATTTCATGCATGATCTTAGTCATAAATGTTTGCAAGGTGCTGGAAATAAACCTTTGACCAACCGCCTGAGAATAATCTTCTGCTTTCATATTCAAGTTTAGGAACAATTGAAATAAAATATCAAATCATTTGCAATAGATCTGGAGTTGTTGTTTCTTTTGTAAAGTCTTTTGATTGCCATCTATTTATTGACTTCCCGGGATTCTGGAACTGAATGTTGATCTTATGCTTGAGAATTTGTTAAAATCTGCATAATTTTTTTTATATATTGAACCCACCAAGTATCCTGTCACTTAATTGTTAAATTCCTTTAAATCTGGAATTGAAACTTTGAATGCTAATTTGAAGTTGATCCCGTCGATACTCTGTTATTATCCTGGAAATAATGATATTCTACCTTCAAAATCTGATTCGGCGTGCTTGTAGTTTGCCAGTTGGAAACTAATCTTATGCTTGAAATTCTAGAGATGGTTACAAAGATCTGGAAATAAAACTTTGTTTTTATTTCCATGTATTGACTCGATGCTCTGAGTATGGTGACTATAGAATTCAATGGCCAAATTTTCACAAAAATATGTGGCACATCACTTGGACACGTGCCTGCAATTGGTTGCTTTTATCTTGCATTGTGAGATAATCCCATATGCATTAACATAAAATATCAACGCGCAGTGCATAATTACACTATGGCTCTATGTGAGCATGAGACATGGGAAATAAGACAAAACCCATTTTCTTATAAAAGTGAAATACCCACTTTAATAATAAAGCCTTCCACGTAACATGATCTTTTATTAATGGATTAAGGTGAAAACATTCCCCTTTTTTTTAAATTATTTTTTAATCAAAATCTTAAAAACTTATTAATTTATAATAATTAATAAGTCCTAAAACTTTGGGAATAGTATTTCAGCAAAGGGCAATGTGTAACTTTCATCAAATGACAATTTCGGGCTAAGGAGAGTTCGAAGAAATTGACCAAAGTTCCAATATTTTGACGATACCAGCTTGGCAAAGTCACACAAGAACACAGATCAATAATGAAGACCTTGGTCTGTTGGAAGGCAATAAAATGTGCAGGATTCATCGAACTCAATGGAAAGGTAACCATACCATGGATGAACATTGAAGCTTGGAAAAAATGCTAGTAGACTTTCCCTCCTTGCATACACGCTGCCAGAATCTAAATACTTTTTATGGGGCAGCTTTGGTACCAACAGAAAGGAAACTTGGCTATAACACATAATATGATTAAACAACAAGTAAATCAACATCGTAGTAAAAGGAAATTTGAAGTGGGGGATTGGATATTTTTTAGGCTACAACCATACAAACAAATGTCCTTCAAGCAACAAAAGAAGGACAATAAATTGGCACCTATGTACTATGGTCCCAATAAGGTGTTGTAGAGGATTGGAAGAATGACTTACAAATTGAAGTTGCCTCCATCTTCATGTGTATATCCATTCTTCCATGTTTCGAGCCTAAAAAAGGTAATCGGCGACAAGATCTCGGTTTAGCGGTTTAGAGTATTTTATCAAAAATAGTATTTTATCAAAAAGTGATGAAAGGAAAATCATGCTAGAACCTGAAACAATCATTGAAATATAGATCAAGAAACTACAAAATTGAGCAATTACTGAGCACCTCATCAAGTGGAAGAACCTGCCAATATAAGAAGTGGCATGGGAAGAGGAGTTCTTCATGTAGAAACATTCACAATTAATCAAGTGTTGAGGACAACACTTGTTTGAAGAGGAGGGCAATGCCAATCTTTAAATATTGTGACATACATTTCTATTGTCATATTAGTATTGTCTTTATTGGTCGGTTAGGACTTTAATTTTAGTTGTATGGTCGGCTAAGACCTTAACTATAATTATACCTTTTGTTTCACACACACACACACACATACACACACATGAGACCTAGTTTTATATTATTTCATATCATCTTGTGCATATGATACATTGTAAAAGGAGGTTGCACCCTCAAAGAGGTCTCTTATTCATTTTCTTTATTTCATTCTCAAGGCGTTGGGTTCCTCTTTCTTTCTATTTTAATGCTATTTTGGAAATTTGGTGCATAACAAAATAGAGTCTAGTGTATCTTTTGCTTAGGACCCGTTGATCATGATCTTCGTGGTGGCAAGGTTGTTATCTTCTTCTGGTGCAACTTCCTATGATGCCATCCCTTGGCCTTCCAATTAAATCTCTTCATGAGTAGGCATACTTCCAATTGCTTCTCCTTTCTCCTTCGTCAATATTGTGTTCTCTTTCGTTCTTCTCTTTAGACTTGATTCTACGTCACTCCTTACTATTCCAACCACCAACTGACTATTAGATTTTCATCATTTAATTCAATAGATCTAGGATCTTAACTGAAAGAAAAAACATGTACAACATATCAAGCATAAGAGACAAGAGACAAGAGACACAAAACATTTCACCGGGGAAAACCAAGAAGGTGAAAAACCCCGCAACTTCCTCAGAGATAGAATAAGCACCAATACAAAGATCACCAAGATGAATCCCCAAAAGATAAATGTCTGCAGCAGCTACTCCTCCTCCACTTGTGCGCACTCCTCCTCTCTCTCACTAATGCGAAGAGAGTGAATGAGAGAATGTGTAAAATGAGAGACACACACTCTCTATTTATACACTACTTCACTTGTCTTTTAACTCTAACTAGGTCGGCCTCAACTTAACCACTTAACATAATGTTGACTGGGCCGACCCCACTAGGGTGGTCTAATAACCCTTTAACCCACATGGCTCATACAAAGCTGACCCCATCAAGGTGGTCTAATAACCCATCAAGTATAAGTTACGACACTTACAATATAACTTGCGACACTTGCAAGTACAACTGACGACACTTCCAATCGGAGGAATAATACATCTTTGTTGGGGATACAATAAAGTACAAATACAATATACAAGTGAATATCTTCCGAAGTTACAAATACATCAACACTCCCTCTTAACTAGGAAGGTATTCTCTTGACACAAGTCATCAATACATATAGGCACAAGTCTTCAATTCTAGAGATGGATCATTGTCACTGGATCACGGAGCATCGTCGTCATTGTTGTTGTACTCGTCATCTCGATCACTGGGCTATCTCTCAATTATTCTCATCATAGGAAGTTCTACAGAGCCAACCCTTTTTTCATGCTGGTTGTAGGCCTAGCATCCTGTAGGTCTTCATCATCTCTGCGATCGAGCCCTCCTGTGGAATCCTCAGGACTAATTATGTGTGTCAACAAAACCTCGGAAGAGTATCCCAGGATCCTTTATGTGCTTAAGCACGACCGACAAGATCTCCCAGGGAGCTATTACATGTGACCATCACAAAACCTTAAAAGAGTGTCCTAGGAACGTTTATGTGCATAGCACGATTGACAAGAACTCTAAAGAGCATCCCAGGATCATTTATGTGCCTAAGCACGACCGACAAGATCTCTAGGACTGATTACATGTGACCACCACCACATAACCTTAAAAGAGTGTCCTAGGAATGTTTATGTGCATAGCACGACCGGCAAGAACTCTAAAGAGCATTCGAGGACTTTTACGTGCCTAGCACAACCTTTCCGGATCTCCAGGACGTATTACATGTGGTCCCCACAAAACCTTAAAAGAGTGTCTTGCCCAGCAAGATATCTAAAGAGCATCCGAGGCCTTTTATGTGACTAGCACAGCCTGTCAGGATCTCCAGGACGTATTACATGTGGTCTAGCAAAACCTTAAAAGAGTGTCTTTTCCAACAAGATCTCTAAATAGCATTCGAGGCCTTTTACGTGACTAGCACAACCAGTCCGGATCTCCAGGACGTATTACATGTGACCCTTGAACAACGTGTCCACGGCCACAGAGTATCATCCTGATACTCAAGATCAACCTGATCATCCTCGCACAAAGCATCATACTGATCATCATCATACAGTACATCATCCAGATGCACATCATCATCGCATGATCATCCTCATCATCGTCATAGCATTGTCCTGATGCACATCATTGTCGCATGATCATCCTAATCATCGCCATAGCATCGTCCCGATGCATATCATCATCGCATGATCATTCTAATCATCGTCCCGATGCATATCATCATCGCATGATCGTCCTCTTCAGATTATCTCATCATCCACGGAGCATAGCCTAGATGCACATCATACAACACTTACACCACCGACATGGGAGAACACATCTACCACCATTCGGGGAAGGCTCCAACCCTTACTTTTTCACCATGGGAGAACACATCTACCACCATGTGAAAAATGGCTTCAGCCCTTACATCTACACCATGGGAGAACACATCTACCACCATGTGAGAATGGCTCCAACCCTTACATCTGCACCATGGGAGAACACATCTACCACCATGTGAGAATGGCTCAGCAATTACATCACGACCATGGGAGAACAAATCTACAACCATGTCAGAAAATCCCTTGTACATCTGCGTCTTTCGGACTCATCACTTCCCCTTGGAAGGAACCTCGATCTAAAGTACACCAAGCCTCTCTCTGAAATACTCGAACTTCATTCTGGCTAGTGGTTTGGTCAACACATCTGCAATCTGCTCGTCCATCGCAACATACAGGAGCTTCACTGCTCCTCTCTGCACCATATCCCTGATATAGTGATATTTGATCTTAATATGCTTCGACTTGTCATGGAACATCAGGTTCTCTGACAACTTCACACAACTCTGGTCGTCACAATAGATACAAGTAGCATCCAACTGGAGATCAAATAAATCAGACAGTATCTTCCTTAGCCATACTGCCTCACAACTAGCCGAACAAGCTGCAACATACTCTGCTTCGGCTATACTCAGTGCTATGCAGGATTGCTTCCTGCTAAACCAAGAGATCACACTTGATCCCATACTGAAGCAACACCTCGAAGTGCTCTTCTTATTTGCAACACTGCCTGCCCAATCTGAATCAACATAACCCTCCAGGTTAAACTTTTGATTCGCATCATACTTGAGCCCATAATCAACCGTACCCTTCAGGTACCTCAGAATATGCTTTACCGCAATCAGGTGAACATGTCTAGGATTTGTCAGGAACTGGCGCAAGGTGTTCACCGCAAAGCAAATATCTGGTCTCGTGATCGTCAGGTACATCAAGGACCCAATCATCTGACGATACATCGTGGCATCAATTGACTCTGATGAAGCATCACTCAATAGCTTCAGGTTCGATTCCATAGGTGTGGCCATGGCCTTGCGGTCCATCATCCCGAACCGCTTCAGGATCTCTACTACATACTTCTCTTGTCCAAGGAATATTCCATCTGCACTCTGCCACACCTCCATACCTAGAAAGTAATGCATCATACCCAAGTCCTTCATCTCGAACTCAGCAACAAGCTTCCTCTTCGTGTCGACAATCATTCTATCCTCATCTGTCACAAACAGGTCATCCACATATAATAGGAGTATCATTGGATTGCCTTCCTCAACCTTGTAGTAAAGGTTGGAATCCGCTTTACTCTTGGTAAAAGCCCAAACTGGACAGGAAGTTGTCTATCCTGCTGTACCATGTCTTGGGTGCTTGCTTCAAGCCATACAAGGCTTTCTTCAATTTGCACACATGTGACTCCCTGTCATGTGTCTCAAATCCGAGTGGTTGCTCCACTTCCTCTTCGACTACATCATTCAAGAAAGCTGTCTTGACATCCATCTGGTGTATCTTCCATTTCATCACTTGCCTTGTATTTATCCATGCTACTATCTGCAGCATGCTTGATCTTGTAGATCTACTTGGAAGTCACAACAGACTTCCCTTCTGGTCTCGAGACCACATCCCATACATCATTCTTCATGATCGACTAGTACTCCTCGATCATGGCATTCTTCCATTTACTGCATCCCAGATCCTGGGAACTTCAGATTCTTCAATATCTTCAATAGATAGTGAACTTCGTTGCTGGAACAAATGTTGTTGTCCTTCTTTTGTAGGTGATTGTACACGATCTTTCCTACAAGTCAAATTCAATTGCATGATTAGAAACTTCTCATGGTTTTTTCAAAACAAATTCTTATGCATGAAGACATATGTCATACAGTCATGCACTTATCTTAACCAATGCTTCAATACAACATTTATCCATATCTCGTAACTTTATAGATGCCTTCCATCTCTACCAGAACATAGTTAAGAGTGTGCACAACTCCAAACATGTCAGCAAAGAGGTTTCATTCCTGATAAGTAGCAATGGAATGTTGTACAGTACCATAGGCCACTTACCCATTACTTGCATATTAGTAGTATCTTGTTCATTTAATGCAACTTTTCTAAAATGTAGAATATAATCCTAAATCTAGGAACATAAGCATGTATATGACTGGACAACATTAAATATATAATAAATGACAATTCAAATACTTATCTTTGTTTAGGTGTTGGGTGGACTCCTTCTCAATCTTTGCTTCCTTGCAGGAACTACTGGATAGTGCTCCCTCTTGATCTTTGCTTCCTGGATTGTTTGTCTTTGAACCTATATCCATCCTGGACCACTATGTATGCTTAAGTGTGCACTAGTGTCATCCTCGCAAGTAGAGCTTCTATGTGATCCATGACTATGGATGAATCTTTGTCTTCATGTCACCATGGTCATATGTTCTTGATCTAGAACTTGATTTGTCTTTCTTGATGTACCCTTCATGTTAGTGGACAACATCATCCTCATACAACACCACAGTGTATTAGTACAATCATAAGTGTCATACCCCTAATCAATGAATATATTCACATGCATTCATACTTTTACTAGAGTCATAAGACAAGTCTAAAATTAATCAAGATTGTACTAACCTCAAATGAAGACAAACATATCATAAACTTAATCATGAACAGATTTCAAAACATACCTGTATCTCTTCAAGTCATACCTGTCGGGATTGCTTGTAGCCTTCTTATGTAAGGCCTTAGCCTCATCTCCCTCTGGAACTGGAACTTATTCACTTATGCAGGTGTCCAATTCATTCTCTTCTAGGATTAACCCAATCCACTTTGATTTGCTGAAACTGGATCTGGAGCTGGATTAGGGTTTGTCAGAGAAACCCTAAAAATTCAAATTTCAAATTTCAAATTTTTGATTGGATGAAAAGATGCGCCTTACTGAGCTGATCAAGCTGGTATACTTTAATTTTGAAATTTCCAAAATTTGACCCCTCAAAATTGCCTTTGAAACTTTCAGATCTTCTTGTCAAAATCCTGGACTAGGGTTTGATAATGCCCGGGGTTCTTCCCAGCCAAAAGGTTCGATCTTGTGCTCTAAACTTTGATTTTTCTGAGGATCATCCAGCCGTGGTCACAGATTCCAAAAATTTCAACTTTTGTAGAAACCCTAATTTTCCACATTTTCAATAAAGATCCCGAACTAGGGTTTGATGATGCTCGGGGTTCTACCCAACCAAAAAAATTGAACTTGGTCTCTAAATTTCGATTTTGCTGAGGAGAGTAATCCTATGCTAAGATCACTCCAAAATTCCACTTCTGTCAAAAGCCCTAATTTCTCGCAGCAATGACAAGCCAAAAATGAGAATGCTCAGAATCCAATTCTATTTCACAGAAATACGTGCCTTATTGTTTCTGGTGTATCTCTGAAATTTCGGATCCATAGGGTCTGAAACTTCGGCCCGTGGTATCCTGACCTGTCATCTTTTCAACCCCACAAGCCTGACCTCAAATGGATTCTCTACGAGAGAGATATGCCAAATGTCGCAACGTGACCTGTTTATGGGATTAAACAGTATAGCGAACTTGTACGGCGTGCCATGTGTCACTGTTTCAACTTCGGCATCTGAAACTTGGACCTGTGAAACTAAAGTCCGTGCCCTAACTGTCACTTTTTACGGAATTCCATTTGGAGCTTCCTAGCCCGAGATATGATATTTTTTCCTAGGTCACATGTTTAGGACTGCATTCTGGAAGAGGCAGAAACCCTAACTTGTACAGATCTTATCTCAAAAAGTACAACGAATCTGAGGCTGTCCTTCGGACACAAGGTACATGGACATTTCATTTTCGACCTACAGAAGTTTCAGATCCTGAACCTTCTCCAAAACTGAGTTATAGTGAAAGTGCCACGATGGCTGGTTTTTACCATACCAAGCCCTAACTTCCAATTTGTCGCAAGTGCAACAAGTGTCATAAATGCCATACGATGCCTTCCTTCAGGCTAGCTCTGATACCATGTTAGATTTTCATAATTTAATTCAACAGATTTCGGATCTTAACTGAAAGAAAAAACATGTACAACATATCAAGCATAAGAGACAAGAGACAAGAAACACAAAACATTTCACTGGGGAAAACCAAGAAGGTGAAAAACCCCACAACTTTCTCTGAGATAGAATAAGCACCAATACAAAGATCACCAAGATGAATCCCCAAAAGATAAATGTCTGCAGCAGCTACTCCTCCTCCACTTGTGCACACTCCTCCTCTCTCTCACTAATGCGAAGAGAGTGAATGAGAGAATGTGTAAAATGAGAGAGGCGGACTCTCTATTTATACACTATTTCACTTGTCTTTTAACTCTAACTAGGTCGGCCCCAACTTAACCACTTAACATAATGTTGACTGGGACGACCCCACTAGGGTGGTCTAATAACCCTTTAACCCACATGACTCATACAAGGCCGACCCCATCAAGGTGGTCTAATAACCTATCAAGTATAAGTTACGACACTTACAATATAACTTGCGACACTTGCAAGTACAACTGACGACACTTCCAATCGGAGGAATAATACATCTCCGTTGGGGATACAATAAAGTACAAATACAATATACAAGTGAATATCTTCCGAAGTTACAAATACATCAACACTGACTTGTTCTATTTTCTTGCGCAACTCCTCCAACTACTTTAGGTAGGTTTTGATGCTCTCTTCTCAACCCATAATTTCCCTCACTGTTCTTTCTCTCATTTTGATCTGCTTCCTCTTGCTTAACCACCACTTTTCGATAACCACCTCTCTCCTCAATGCTCTTTGTGCTCTTTCCAACACTTGTGCTTCCTCCATGGTACTTTCCTACCATAAGTTACTCACATATCTGCCAACTCCATCCTAGGTCACCCCTATGCGCAGGGGCTTACACTAGCATCATAGTCGGGTTGAAAGGCATGAAATCTTCCTTTAAAAGGAACATCTTCACCTGCATCGCTATTTCTTCAACCAATCTCCCCCACACCCCTTTCTTAAATTGCTCCTCAATTTTCGCAAAGGATTGGTTCAATTTGAGTGCAAATTCATTAACACAACCTTCTGGATTCATCTTCACCTATAAATCCACTACTTTGGCGACCTTGTGATTGAATCTTTGTAGCATGATTAGGTTCTTAAAGCTCCACCATATCTATTTTCTTTGTTTCTAGGATGGTCGTGGTATTCTCCTAATTTCTTCAGCCACTCAAACGGGCTTATCGAACTCTACCCAAAATATCTTGTAGCTATCATGCTCATCATACATCCACCAAGATCGATTACCTTTCACATGTTGTTCTCCCATTCGATCAATTTGACCAAACCACCAATCTTCGAGATAACTCCAGGTCAATTCACCAATCATACTGCTAAAACACCATAGATGTAGTTAAAGGGTCTCCACAATGGAACCATTTGTTGGCTCGATTTTAGACCATGGTTCATAGAGATGTCCAATAGAGGGGTCCTCTCTAGTCTAAGTACTGGCATATTTAATCCCTTAAGGAGGGAAGGTCTCACTTGAAGCGTAGTGCCAGGACAAAATGGGATAAGGGGCTCGAGCAATGTAACTGTCGCGACCAACTACATTGTAGGTTGACTTAGAAATTCCCATTACTCATTCATAGTGTTGCAACCATTCATAACCAAAACAATGAACAATGATTCCTTAATTATTCATCACATAAACTGAATAGAAGTAAATAAATCAATTGACAACGCAATCGATATAGAATGCAACATCGTCACCATAAATAAACAAAAAAATCCAAATTTTAAAGGGGCTCATATTTCAATATTGCCAAGGATAATCCAATACAAAGCTAATGATTACAATAGATTATGCTCATATGATAGTCTACTATCATCATCCATCTCAACCTTATGCCTTTACATTATATCTATTGCCAAGCGATGGGGAGACACATGCAGAACTCAACCTTCACTATTATCCTTTTACTCCATTTGGCTTGATCAACTCCCAATGTTCTTCTGCATTGGCCAAGGGGTGCAATCCTCACACCACCTCTCCCTTAGCAATATGGGACTCTGACCATTGATCTTTCTTGCTCCCAACAATCTTGCTGATGTGAGACACCATTTCCTTTGAGCTCGAATGTTTTACCTTGCGCTAGGCTACTCTTCCCCTGATCATGACCAAAACTCAAAACTGTTAAAATTCGAAACGAGTAGCCAACAAAGTTGTGTTTGAATTTTGTAGTGGAAGACATGCATATTGCAAGTGTGGAGAACAATACAACTACAATCCAGGTTATTGTTCCAAGATTGATGAAGTTGCTGGTGGAAATCCTACTGTAAATGTGGAGAGAATTGTGTTTGTGATACATGCTCTTGTGTTGGAGCCCAAATGTAGCCAATAAGTTGGTGTCACATCCCCTCCCGTAGACCCGATGCAAGGAAGGGAACATGATACCAAAATCTGGGCTTTTACAATTCTTAGCCCCATTCATCATTGATAATTCATATAAATAGAAACATGTGTGCAGATGCATACCCAAACAAACATGCACAACGGACTTAAACTATTCACACACATTTCACATGCATTCAACATATCCATAACAGTCATCAATTAATTAAAACAGTGCGGAATTAAAACACATAGAGAGAATACTTATCTTGATGGTAAAATTGCCCAAGCAACTAGCTATGTCGCTGCAACGTTCCACCCAACCATAGGGTAGTTGTGTTCATCAATCCAACACAACTGCCACCCCCGAGATGGGCATGATTTCTACAAGGAAAAAGAGGATTCTCAAGCTCATACACAACCAAATAAACATTACATCTAAGCCAAGCCAGTCCATAGCTGGGTTTATTAGGCTAAATCTGAGCCCTCTTCATTTCTGGATGTTTGCACTCAAGCTCAAGCCAAAGCAATGGATACCCATAACCCATACCCCAACATACACAACTTACACACAACAAAACTCCATCATTGGGCATGGATACACGTTTTTGACAATGGGATTTAGAAACAAGATGCCCATGGGTTTTCCCCAAATCGTTTCCAGCCAAAAATGGATTGTGGGATGGGGAAAAACAATCACAGGGTGGAAAATTGATTTCTCCCCCAACAATCTAAGCATTCAGCAGCCAAAACGATCTCCATGGAACCCCAATTCGATTCCCCTTCTTCCCCAGTGGTATACAACACAAAAACGCCCTTCTCCTAGCTGAGAATGAAGGAAAACACAAAATTTCGATGGAGAAAAACGCCCATCCAGCTCGCAACTTGTAAGAGAGCCAAACTGGTGGATGGATAATGGCATGGGAAGCAATTCCTGGCTCTTCTCTTGCCCAAGAAGCAAAAACACGATTTTCCATGCAGGGTGGCTTGCCCATACCCGAATTTGGGCAGCCATACCTCTCATTCCCCAAGGCATTAACTACCTCAACCAACTCTTGCGAGAAATAAATGATTGGGTACAAAAGTCAACATGGGTAGTTGAGGGTTTTATGGGTTCTCTCATTGACACTTGGCTTGACTTGATTGACTCCAAGGGTTTGAATATTTCTCTCCCAATTCCTTGTAAAACCATGCCCCCATCTCTTGTTGCATTGCATAGCTAGTTGTGGGTATTTTATTAAAATGCATATTTACATGATATTTGCAATTCCATTGTGCCTGGCTAGCACGTAAGCCATATGCATCAATAAATCGATGGCACGACCTTGGCCTTGAGCTCCTTACCACGATTTTATAACAATATTACATCATTTACATTTTAATGCAATGGAGTCAAAATTGAGATATTACAATCAATTGTCACAACAAGATCTTAGAATTCCATGACGAATAGTAATATGTATTAAGTTGATGCTTATGTATAAATTCAATGCGTTGAAGGAAACTAACTCAACTAATAATTAGAAGGTCATTTACATGAGTTGGGAGATTAAAAGGTGACGGGTAGCTCTTTCATGCAAGTCGCAATGAGCAAAACGGGTTGTCACATGTCTATGTCCTTGGCATTTGACCAAAGCAAGATGCAAACATTACATCTAGCAACAACACTGTAATGTGTCCTTGTGTAATCATTTCACTCATCGCTTATATGTTTAGAGTCATAGTTTGTGGGCTAATTACGATTCATGGTGGATGTCTTATCCAAGATTAAAGCTGGCTTAGGTTGCGAGGTTTATCTGCAGGTGGCTGGGAGGGTTCCTCTCTATTGTAAGAAAAATAACAGTAAAATCTTTGGAGATGTATGCATCCTCGTTATTTTTCTGAAATCGAAGTCGGCTCTTTTGGAGGCATCCAAAAGAGACCTTTGAGGACAAATTCGAGTGCGCCTCTGGAGGGGGTTCGAACTGCCGACCTCTTAGACCAACAATCTCAGGCAAATGAAATGTTGGGGATTTATTCAAGGCCGTCATAAGTGGTTGCAAGAACAGGCTTTCTTCATCTTTCAAATTTCGAGATGCCTGCATGCTTCTTCAAACCAGAGTTTGGGCATCCTTTCACGATTCGTATTTTGGTTTTAACTGTGGTAAGATATATTATTATCTAAGTTGATAGGAAACTTGGGTATTGGGATGGGGACTCTGCTTTTTTAAACAGGTACCGGTTATATATATATATATATTATAAAAATAAAACATGTCATAGTCACATTATACATGTTTATTTTAGATTTTTTTATAAATTATGTATCATAATTTTAAAAAATTCAATGATTTATTGAACAATGAACATTCACATTGAAAATTTGAAAAATCATATACTTATAGTAGATATCAAATGAAAGACTGGAAGTTACATAAAATTTGATAAATCATTGTACTGCAGTTGTAACAAAAAGTCACTGTAATATGAAGGTACATTTGAAATCTATTTTAAACACCTACTGCTGTTACAGGCAATCAAAAGTTGCAAATGTAATACTGGGTTGATGTGAGTGTATTTTTTAGTATTAAATACATGTATATACTATATTTTTTATGTGCACATTTGGTAGTCAAATTATGTTCCATGAGTGCTGAACATAAAACCATAAAAACATTCCTTGTAAAGCAATGCAAAATCAATCTAACAGATTTGGACGATATTAAGTAGAATTTGAACAGCGTTACAATGTGCTTGCATAAGTTTTGAACCAGATTCCATACCCAGTTAGCAAAATTTAGTTCAGATTTGGTTGTGGGTTATTATATTTTCCCCAATGGATTTGCATTTAGCTGAATCAGCCATACCCTCGGTACACCATACCATTTAACCTATAAGTATCCCTTTTTTATAATGGCATCTCAAGTACATAAAGCCAGTATGAGATATGACAAAGTACAGCAGGAGACGTACCTTGCACGTACACATACCCGTGTGTACCCTACCCCGGGTACAGATACCCATGCTACATAGATTATTATATTATGTTTGCCTTGTATGCTATTTCTTTCACATCTAATATTGGCAAATTCCGGTTATTATGGACTTTTTGTGCAGTTGTTCATAAGGGTTTTACCCATACGTATATGTTTAATATCAATAATGGTTTATAACCTCTGAAATGATGCTTTTGTTTTGTTGAATTAAGGTCCAGCAGTTTTGTGGTTATGAACCCTATCCCGGCTTCCAGATGCATGGCATTATAAATACTCCCTGTTCTCTCGTGCCATGTACTGCAACTTGAAAACATGAAATACACTAATAGACTAACTTTACACAAAACAACTTCTTGAGTTTAAGACCAAGCACTCTTATTTTCGCTATTGCACAAAAAAGGAAATATGCTTTTCCATAATCGTGGATATTTACAGTTGTGACAAGATTAGAGTTTCCCCGGGCCTGAGACATTCTACAACCGCCCAGGTTGTGTGCAAGTTAAGAAACCAAAGAGATCACCTTTTGATGTGTCAGAATGATAACGATTCTTTTATCTACCATCACATTACATTATGCTGCATCCTCCTCTTTCCTTTCGTCTATCAAGTAGCTGGGAGCACAAGCAAGTAAACCATAAAATTATAAATCACGCATGTCTTAGGGTGATTGTTGTCAAGACATGTGTTTAGCTCTTGACTTGAAAATGTTCTTCATCAATCCATACATACCCATGAATACATTGGTTACTGGCTCGACCGATGGAGGAAGTAGCCCATTTGTAATTCCATGGATATTCTGTCAAATAACATAGGCTTTATTCAGGAAACTCATATCAAACACTTTATTTGGATCATAGTTTTTTCACTTGTTCTATTGTACATTGCCATGGTTAGTACTACAATTTCGACACAGGTCTTCAATATAAACAATTCTCTGTGTGTGGCTCTTATGTCAGCTCAGCTTAATGTTTTTTATATGTGATTTTGTAATTATGTACTAGCATAGCTATTTCATTTGTGGTTGGTAAACTTCCATAATTTATTTAACTTGTAGTTATTAAACTTCAATAATCCACAAGTTAAATGTCACAAACTGTTTGTTATCTTTGAGTCAGTCTCATCTTTCTACAATCTAGAAAAAAAAGAACCTTTCCTAGTCCATCCCAAATTATAAAATAATCCACAAATTAAATGTCACAAACTGTCTGTTATCTTTTAGTTAATCTCATCTTCCTACAATCTAGAAAAAAAAGAACCCTTCCTAATCCACCCCAAATTATAAAATATAAACTTCTATCAAAAAATTATCTTATAATTTAGAAAGAAATCCCCCATTTTTTAAATCAACTTCAAAATCAAAAGTCCCGATATGTTTCCTACCTTTCATGTCTTACCTGTCATGTCTTAGCTGTAGCAGCAGATAAAGAGCTGTAGCAGATAGAGGTATCAGTTTCTTTAATGTTATAAAAGACTTAAAAAAATTAGAAATCTATAATACATTTCTCCAAAGATGCCTTTGTTATTTATTCAATATTTTTAGGTCTCTTCAATGTTATAAAAGACTTTAAAAAATTAGAAATCTATAATACATTTCTCCAAAGATGCCTTTGTTATTTATTCAATATTTTTATTTCCTCGTGTATCAATGGAAATAATCAGGTCAATCTCAAAATACACTGCATATGAATTCATTGCATTAATTATGATTTCAGAATACCGATCCCAACCAATAAAAAATTAACAACAAGCCTGTGCATGCATCAATAACCATATCAATGGCTTAATTCATGGTTTCAGAATATCAATCCCAACCAATAAAAATTTAACAATAAGCCTGCACATGCATCAATATTTTTAATGCAGAGATAAAATATTTAAATATGGAAGGTTTAGTTGGATTTAAATTGCATTTTAGTTTTGAAACTTTTTCAATATTCACTTAAAATTTTCTACATCTAAATTTTTTATATCTAAAATATGTACATTAATAAAAATAAAAATATTTTAATAAAAAATAATTTAGTTTAAAATTTTTTCCATAATTATATTAAACCATAAAAGCTTACATTTTCAAATACCATGACAAATGAGTGTCAATTTTTAAGTGTGAAAACTTTTCAAAATTACAATACAGAACAGTAAAGTTTGAAAAACCTTTCCTAATTATAAAAAATTATATACACCTACATTTTTATATATCTTATTAATATTTATAAAAAAATGAATAAGAAACCATTTCCAACCATCTGGCAAATGAAGTGTAAATTTTTAATTTTCAAAACTGCAATACAATATAATAAGATAAAAAATTCTTTCATAATCATAAAAAGTTACATAAATTTATATTTCTAAAATTAACATATTTTTACATTGATAACAACAAGATTAACCTGAGTATAACAAATGTACCTTAAGGATTCATTTCATGGATAACAAGTGTATCATAAGGATTCATTTCATGGTCGCCTTATCTTGTTATACTCAAATACATTTTGATTAAGATTTAAATAAGCTTCAATTAAACAATGGTTAAGAAAAGATGTATGTTTATTAAAGAGTATTTGTTTTTATGTTTATATTAATTAGTTTAATGTTTATATTAGTTTAATGCTTATATTGATTAGTTTAATGTTTAGCCTTGCTGTCTTTGTTTAACAATCAGCTATCTCCACAAAACTAGCACAGCTTACTAAACCTATCAGTGTTGATGGACCACTTCACTTAACCAATTTTTTTACTTAAATCAAAATTAATAACCATTATCATCATTAACAACTGACCACGATTCGCAACAATAAAAGTTAAAGTAATTGCAATAACAGCTGACCACGATTAGCAACAGTAAAAGTTAAAGTGATTGCAATAACAACTGACCACGATTAGCAACATTAAAAGTTAAAGTGATTACTTTGCAGTACCAAACAAACCACACCGCTGCACCAAGAGGGCTTTGGACTTGGCCACGTTCCATTAAACTTCAGCATTGTCCACAAAGAAATGCATTGTTTACGGGCCTACCTGATTTCACCAAAAGGCGTGGAGATCCCTGGAATTCTTCTGACAAACCGAGACGACGGATCGCTCCTGCTCGGCCTGGCTTTTTTAGATGCAGCATTTGCAAGGGACGCCGAGACTTGAATAAAGAGGGGTTATGGGAAACCAGTGCCTTGATCAATGGCGGACATAGGAATCGTATAACAATAACCGAAAACCCTAGATCAGGGTTAGGAGTTATATCAGTATGAAGTTAACAATTTACCTCAGATTTCAAAACGAATTATTCTATATTGCCTGGCCATGATCTAATCCCAAATACCCTTTTCCATCTAAATTCTTTTGACACCAAAACCTTAGCATCATAACTAAAAAAAATTGAGAGGGCATGATCTAGAACCAAATGCCCTTTACCATATAAATTCTGCGATTCACAAGAAGCATACATGGATTCCAAAATTCTTGAAAGAACAGAGAGAAAGAATGCAGTTAGAAAACAGAAACCTTAGACAAAGCCAAGCTGCTTCTGAACCTCAAAGATGGCTTTAGCGGACATGTTCAAACGTTGGGTTTCTTCACCGGTCAATGGAATGTTAGCAACGCCCAAAACCCCCCCGCTTCCCAACTGAGCAGGCAGACTCAGAAACACATCGTCTTCAATGCCATGAAAATCCCTTGCCAGCACAGAAATGGGATGAATCCTCTTCTGGTTTCGCACAATACTCTTCACCAGGCTAGCCGCCGAGTACCCAATCGCCCACGAAGTATACCCCTTCAATCTGATGACCTCGTATGCACCATTAATCACAAGCCTGTGAATACCTTCCAGTGTTTCCTTCTCGTAGGGGATCTGCTGTTTCTCCAGCAAACTCATCACAGGCACTCCACCCACGCTGATACTCGACCAGAGAGCCACGGAGCTGTCGCCGTGCTCGCCTATGATGTACGCCTGCACGTCCTGAGCGTTCACGTCTAGATGGTCTGCTATCAGAAAACGGAACCGCGACGAATCAAGATTGGTGCCGCTGCCCAGCACTCTGTTGGACGGCAAACCAGAGAGCTTCCACGCGATGTAGGTCAGTATGTCCACTGGGTTCGAGACAACCAGCAGAATGGTGTCCGGGCTGTATTTCACGAGCTGAGGAACGATTGATTTAAAGAGATGGAGATTGCGCTCCACGAGATCGAGCCGCGACTCGCCGTCCCGCTGCCTAGCACCGGCCGTGATGACGCAGATGTCGGAGCCCGCCGTGACAGCGTAGTCCGTGTCGGCCACGATCTTGGTGCGGGGCAAGAAGGCCGCGGCGTGCTGTAGATCCAGCATTTCGCCCTTCAACTTGTCGGCCTGGATGTCCACCAGGGCCAGCTCTGTCGTGAGCTCCTGCGTCAGGATCGTCTGCGCGATCGCCATGCCCACGTTTCCGACTCCGACAACTGTGATCTTCGTGCCTGTGCGCAAGTGCGAGGACGGATGGGCGCTTTGTGTCGGCTTGAAGAAGACATCAGCGATATCTAAGGCGAGCGTTGCCGGTGGCTTGGAGGTCGTTTCTGGTGTTGTAGATTTGCCAGAGCCTGAGCTAGCCGCTGCTGTACGTAGCGCCTTTAAATTCCTTGGCCTCAACCGAGCCGATCTTCTGAGACTGAATCTGTTGTAGGGAAGTTGAGTTTGTAGAGGAGAGGGGCAAAACGAGATATAGGCAATGCATTCGCCCGGAGATCGAGAGCTGCTACATAACCAGTTATCTAAACTTGTAAAGACAGGCATGTCGCTAATGGTCTTCGTTCCCGGGGTGTGGTGTGGAATGAGGCATCACGACTCACGAGGGGTTCTTGTATATAATTTCCATGAAGTCTATGGTGTTGGTTGCACCGGTTCATCACGGGGTGGGATAACGGGCACTCAAATCGCCTCGCTTTTTCGGTAATTTGTTCTCTAGATTAGGGTGGAACTGTGCCTTGCCGGAAACTTTTTCGTCACCGGTCACCGGAATACTTAGGAGATTTGAGTACCAGTTATCACAGGCCGTTGTTCATCAGAGTATGGATTTTTAAATGAGGGGAAATAGCTAATTATATTTTAAATTGAGATCCAATCTTTTGTCGAGTTTGGATTCAGCAAAAGGAGTTACAATTAGCATCTAAAAATTGGAGATTTTTTTGGCCAAAATCTGTCGATTTTTTGGGCCAAAATCTTGTTGAAATTGTTTGAAACTCAATTTTGGGTTGTTGGAATTGTATTTTTTAGTCCAAAATCTGGTTGAAATTGTTTGAAAGGCAGTTTTAGGTTGTTGGAATTGTATAATTGAAGTGTCCGACAAATCACATTGCAAGATTCGCGCAAAAGAGTGGTAAGATCTTACCAATTTATTGTGAAATGTGCTCGATACTTTGGGCCGTAGAATTTTAAGTGTTAAGTAACATTTTTTTTATTTGTAAAAGTGTTATGTAATATAACTTTTTTTTAAGATGTAGGAATGCATCAAGTAAACCAGCATAGATCCACTTAAACTTGTATCTATCAAGCACCGAGAGGGATCCAATTTTTTGAGGTGTATTTCTTTTTTTAAATTTAAACTCAAGAAATTTGATCTTTCTTGATTATTTTTTAATTACTTTTCATAATATTTTATTTTATGAATCAACATGGATTTTTTTCTTAAATATTTCCATAATTTTTTATTTTATGAGCCGACATGAATTTTTTAATTATTTTGTTACTAACGTCATTATATCACGTTCGTTAGAGGATCTCTCCCATACTGGGCTGTAGAGCACCTTGTTTCACTCGATGCAACAATTTAGATATTTAGGTATGTAGGAGAAAAATAAATCTTTTTACACATTTTTATTAATTTCATAATATTTGAATTTTGAGTTGATTTTTTTGGTAAAATTTGAGTAGGTTTAATGGTTAAGTACATGTCTTTCCTCTTAAACAATTATAGGTTCAAATCTAGAGGGGATAAGGTAAGTACACCGATGTAAAAGAAATAAACACTCTTTTGAGATCTTGGTGTCTCTATTTCCCGAAAAACTTGTCTCTGGAATTCATTTAACGTCCTTATTGTCAACATGTTTTGAAGTAGTAAGGCCATGTCTAGCAGTGGCCTTTTACTCTAGGTTATTGATCTCGACCTCTATGATAGAATTAGAATGGGATTGGTAGAACCTTTTGGCAACAACCATGGCTTCTTGTTGAGCTCGAAGAATCTTCTTCAAAGACTACTTGGTTGGGATACTAACCTTATGAGGCCTTCCTCTCATGACTTGATTGAGAAATCCCTCGTCTTCTTCCTTGACTTGTTCCTTCCCCTACCTATCTAGTTGTAGGCATTTTGATGCCATTGTATCCTCTAAGTCGAGTTAATAGTTGTGGAGAGCAACTGAACTAGTATAGTGGAGGTTGAGTCTGTTTGCTTGTTGGTAATTCCTCGAATGACTCTTGCGGTCAACTATGCCTGCCTCTTTGCAACCTTACTATTGACATTGGGCCAATTAACCCTTGCACCAATCATGCAACACAACCCTACAAGACGTTTCCTTTGGTCTAACACAAAAGGGATGCCAATCGATCAAATCACAAGTTTGAACTCTTGGCTAGAAGCATGAAATAGATAGTTTGTAGTATTTAGAAGCCTCTAAGAGCGCGGGTGAATTGGAAGGAGAAACTAGAGTCCAACCAAAATTGTTTTCAAGACATGAGGGCTAATGAAGCGCTTTAGATTTAAGCTAAGGAGAGTAGTTCCCTTCATAATTCCTTTATGGTATGCGTTGAAACTCTGCTTGTTCTCCATATCATTATGAGGTATGTGAAGATGGAGATTTCACATCATTTAGATTAATGTCACCGCACCCTCCAATGTGTTTGTCGTCCCTTCTACTTGTGGTATCCTATGTAACCCACTAGATGCCCACAGGTGTCATGAATCAAGTTTATTGCAAGCATGTGTGTTGTCGTCTTTGGAGTTGTATAAGGGCTAACTAAAACGCCCCCGACTCACCGGAATCTGGCAGAGCAATTTTTGCCAAAATCTCAATTTGGAGTGCTCAAATCGCAATTTCAACGATCTGGGTAATTTTAAAACTAGGCAATTAGTCTGGAACAGCCAATCCCTATTGCTGAAATTACAAAAATGTGAAAATAACAATTTCGAACATGAATTTCAACCGATTTTGGACTCAAAATCACAAGAAAAGCGGGGCATTTTGGTTGTCTCTTATCCTACAGGGTCGTTTTTGCCTTCTATGTGGGCATGGAACCGACCCACGTCTTTTCAAATATCCTTCTCAACTACCCTATCGAGGTGTTTCCTATCATTAATCATAGACACACACATAATGAAATATCTAACGCTAAATAACACACATATTTAATGAATACACAACTATTAAATATAATCACAAATTTGACTAACCATGATTATTTAAATACACAAATACTATAATATTCAACATTAACCTTAATAATTCATATAAAATTTAATTTATTTACTTACTGAATTCTAATGGCATCAATGTACTATAGCCACAATCCTAAACATATCACGAATGAGACTTCATTATTAATAAAAAATCAATTCCTAAGAAGGTAATTTATAATATTCACAAGAAAATTAATAATAATCATAATAATAAAATTTAGCAAATCTAGTCACTAAAATCCACCATTTTCAGCTTTATTAAAGGGGAAAATCTCATGTAATAATCATTTAAAATGTCTCAATTTCAAATTTTATTAAGAAGGGGAGAATCCAATGTATTGGTTGTAGGTTGGGAGGTTGGGAGGAATGATTGCTACCCTCCCCACCCAAGTTCAATTCTTGTAAGTGACATGATGACCTTGTTGAACCCTATTATAATGATTGTATTTCTGATCATACCTTAATTGTCTACTTAGAATAGTAGGTGTTAGCATCTCAATTGTAATGTTTGATTAGTACAATTATTATCTAATAAATACATTAAAAATACCAATTTATATAATAAATATTTGTTAATATCCTTAATAAAACTTATATATTAGAATATAAGATTTTATGAGGTTTTCACCAAAAATCCTGTTTGGTTAATGAAATGTCCTTCAACATGATAATAACCTTCTTAAAGATACAAATTTGTATTCCCAAATATATCCCACGAGAAAAGTTTGAATGTCTTTTTACAAATTGTTTTATCCCATGAGAAAAGTTTGAATGTCTTTTTACAAATTGTTTTATCCCACGAGAAAAGTTTCAATATCTTTTTACAAATCTAAAACTATAACTCTTTTTTTTTAACAAGTAAAAAACTATACTTTATTAACAAGTATATGTAGTACATGAGCAGTAATGACTAGAATGAGCAGTAATGACCAAAACAATGTAAATGAGTAGAACAACAAGGTAACATATCCATAGCCAGACTCCCCTAATGGGTGTAAAGTAACCTAGAAATAACCGGGATATAACCATCCCCCAAATTGTTTAAAAACCGACCAAAGTTCCCAAGTGCGAAAGGTAACCAAACAGAAAGAAAAAAGTCTTAATTATAGCCGATATATAGAGCCGCAGCAGGATAGATGAAAAATTAAACTAAAAAAAGGTTCCAAAAACCCCGCAAGGGAGATAGGGATCCATCCAAGATCTCATAATAAATCCGGCCAACCATAGCATCCAGTCCAAGATGGGAAAGTTGATCAGCCACCGTGTTATGCTCCCGGAAGATATGGATCATTGAAGTCGACGGAAAGTGACGAAGAAGAAGCCTCGTTTGGTCCAGCCAGGTAGAGAGTGCTAGAGCCTGTATAGGTACATTAGAGTTTGCCCAGTCAATGATAAGCATTGAATCACCTGCAATTTGTTCGAGGTGTATATTGGTCTTCATAGAAAAAAATAGAACAAGCCACAGAGCAATCAGCTCCCCCTTCGTGTTGGTTCCATCACCGCCATGCATCCAAAGTTTGATAGAATCCCCATTTTTTAACTCAATAAAGGCCCCAACACCACATAGGCCTGAAGATTGCATGGCAACACCATCGAATCTGGCCCTGTTGACCCTACAAAGAAGATTAGATGGCCGATGGATGCGTGCAGAAATCGTAGGGTTTGTCAGTGAGCTACCATAATCCAAAAAAAGCTTGTGAACCTCGCCCACCACATATGAAGCCTCCAGAGATTTATTTTAAAAAATGAACAGGTTCCGCGATTTCCATATGGTCCATGAAAGTAGACAGACCTTCAGAGCTATAACTATAACTCTAATATGCTAATCCATATATATATATATATATATATAACTAACTCTAGTATGCTAGTATATATATATCAAAATCATTTATTTTGACAAAATCATTGGAAAATAAGGTTAAAAAGAACAAAACAATGTCGCTTTCGATGTATTAAAATTAAAATGTATTTTAAAAACAATAATGTACATTGAAAAACATTGTAACTCAAGATATGCAAATCCTTTAAAATAACAATATATAGCAAAACCAATAGAAAGTAAAGTTTAAAAAGATGACACTGTTAAAAGGTAACTTGAAAATGTTAGTGGAAACCTATGAATTTTGTACAACCACTGAGGTTTTGGGTACTTTTTTTCCATAAAAAGAAGTCGTATTTCATTCATTGAAAAATAAAACATTTACATCATGTGCTTATAACGCTCTTCAAATTCAGATTAGTTTTTTTTGACAATTTTCAAAAAAGATTAAGTCATTTCTGGTTTTTTTTTAAATCATTCAAAATACATATATATTCAGAATTTGTAAATTTTGATTTTTCTCAGAATTTACCTCCAGTTTACTTCTGGACCATTCTGCATGAAATCCAAAATAGAATTTTCACTGTTGGAAACTCCATTCCTAAAACTTTTATAGCACATCGTTTGTGCCGGTAAAATGATTCCCTCCATTGATAATGCAACTGCTTTCCCATTTTCTTCTCTAAAGATATGACATATCTTCAACAAGTTGAAAGTTCCTGCCAGACTCTTTAATTCTGCTCCTATACCCTGCAAGTTAATGTTTAAAATTGATCTTTGACCATTCATAAATTCAGACCACGGTTCTGAATCACCATAAACTTGAAAACCTTGAATTTCTTCTTTTTGTGCTAGCTTCAAAAGAGTTATCAAATCCATACCTTCAGCCCTGCTATGTGTTCCTCTCCTAATATTTGCTTTAAATTCTACCCTTTGAGATTCTAAAATCATCATGATGCCCCCCAAACCATAGATTCTATTTTCACCTTCACACGCTCCATCAAAAATGTCATGGCTTTCTTTCCCTTTGATCAATTTCAGAATTCTCACTTTTAGCTTTGGCAAAGAGTCTTTTTCTTTGTAATTCCCATACAAAGCAACACTTTCAGAATTCTCACTTTTAGCTTTGGCAAAGAGTCTTTTTCTTTGTAATTCCCATACAAAACCAACACTTGGGACAAAACTTGGAAGGCTGGAATACTTCTTTCCTCAAATATTAATTCATTTCTAGCTCTCCATATTCCCCACAAGGTTAGGAAAGGAATACTCCTTATTTTTTTCAAACTTGTTTTTTGGTACCAAAGAGTTAAACAGTCTTCAATTGAGTTTCCTTCCCACATTTTTTCTTCATGAATTCCTTGTTCTATTTCTGCCCAGACTTGTTTAGAAAAAGGACATAGAATGAACAAATGAACTGTAGATTCCTCATCTTTCATGCAAAAGGATACAAATACTTGGGTCATTGAAATTTATTTTCTTGAGTTATTCCAAGTTAGGACTTTCTCCCTCAGAATAAGCCACATAAAGATTTTTTTATTTATGAGGAGTCATTGACTTCCATATAGTTGTACACCACCAAATCCTTTGGTTTTCCAATCTGGTCTAGAAAATATTGTACACTTTTCTTACCGAGAACCTACCGCCCTCTTTATTACCGCCCCAAATAAGAGAGTCTTGCTCATTTGAAAGCTTTAATAAACTTCTTTTTATCTCTCTTAACCAAGCATTCCACTCTTCTGCCTCTAATCCTGAAAGCCCCAATGTTTCTGCCGATTTCCAATCCTGTTGCAGATCCTCCACATCTTTTACAGAGTTAAATCCATCCTCATTTAGTTTACCAATTAGTGTTGGAGATATAAAAATATGTGGACCACATCCCATTATCCCATCCTTTCCCAAAAGAACTTTTTTCCCATTACCCACCTTCCATGATAAACGATCTCCTATAACTGAGTACACATGTACAATCAATTTCCAATTCATAGATCCTCCTAGATAGGTTTTAAATGGATTTCTTAACCACTCAAGAACATATATTCCATTCAAGTATTTTCTCCTTAAAACCGCTTTGCACTTACCTTCTTTGGTGATAAAATTCCATACTGATTTCACTGCTAAAGCCCTACTAGAACTAAACAACTTCTTCATTCCCCAACCTCCTATCTCTTTGGGTTTAGAAATTGATCTCCAGTTAGCCCAATGAATACTTTTTTCTAATTTCCCTTTCCACAGGAAATTGAAAAAGATCTTTCTCAACTGCTTCAGTACTCCTTTTGGAATATGAGCTATAATCATCCAACAAACCGGAATTGCATTAAGTACTGATTTGATAAGAACAACTTTGCCTCCTCTTGAAAGAAATATGTTACACCATAAATTAATTCTTACTTCCACTTTAGAGATTATCCAAGCCCAGTCTCTTTTGTTATAGTTATTTGGTTTCTAGTTGAAACCCAAGTACTTAAAACCTGTCGATAAATCTTTCTACTCCATTGGTAACTTTTCTTGTAGAATTTGGAGTTCTTGCACTTCTAACCCATTATGATAACAAGTAGATTTCCCATAGTTAATTTCCATCCCTGTCGCTCTACAGAACTTATCTAGAATATCATTTACTTCTTTATCCTCTTCTTCTGAATTTCCAAGAAATAATAAGACATCATCAACAAAAAGAGTATGGGTTACGCTTAACTCTTCATCAAAATTTATTCCTTGAATTTTGTTACATTATTTAGCTTTTTGAAGAGCTCTGCTCAGACCCTCCATAACAATCATAAAGATATAGGGAGACATTGGGAATCCCTGCTTCAATCCTCTAGAAGGTTCAAAGAAGTTTGAGGCTGCTCCATTAATGATTAGAGCAAAGGAAACTGTGGACATACAGGCCCAAATCCAATTCACTAGATCCACAGAAAAGCCACATTGAATTAATACTAGCCTTATATAAATCTAGCAGGATCTATCATAAGCTTTAGAAAGGTCTATCTTGATCACCTTAGCTGCCATATCGTGTACTTACAAATGCAATATTAAAGTGTAAATGATAGGTTTATTATTAAAAGAATATGTAATTCAATGTATAACATGCTATAAATTATAAGAGAGGTTTTATTTTTTGTAAAGATGAAATTGTTTATCATAATTTGTTTGTCAAATTGACTGTGATGATAGTCATCATTGGTTATTATTGGCAAATGCAAGTTGGCTTATCACTAACAAGGTGGTGGTCCATAAGAAGATAGACTAAATAACAAGCTCGTGGTCCATAAGGAGGTAGACTTTCACTAGTGCTAGATGCCTTTGGGTCTTGGGTCATTAACATGTTTCCTTATGTCCAATGAAGAAGAATGAATAAGATCTTTTATCCAATCAAAAATAGTTTTAGGTCTTACTCCATGATCAAAAAAGACAATTTCTCCATCATTTTTGAGGGCTGAGTAGAGGTCATGTAATATCAAATATCTAGCATAATTTAACTATATACATAAAACCATAATATTAAATCTAATTGCAATTTTATCTCATGCTTAAGATAAATTATGAATTCAATATTAAACATTATAATTTCTCAACAATTTAATATAATTCATTATATATATCATTTTAATCTAAAACCAAAAAGAAAATTGCACAAATATCCCACTACATTCATGAATATGAATTTAATGTAATTCATTATATATATAATTTTAATCTAAAACCAAGGTTGGAAAAATGCACTTAATCTCCCACTACATTTATATTCATTTATGAATATGTTATGAGGTTTTTAATCTAAAACCAAAAAGAAAAAATGCACTTATGTTATGAGATTTTCAATATTTTTATTGTACCTCAATAAAAAGGTTAATGCTTGACAATTGTTTTTAATGATGCAAACGTTGTAAAAATACAATGTGATGATGTTTTTTCTCATTAACCATTAATATTTGTATATGTTCACATTAATAATTTAATAACTAATAGTTGTGATATATGTTGTTATGTTTACTAAAAATTATGATGTATTATAATTTAATTACGTTGAAGGCGTTCTTTAAGGGAGCGATTCCTCTTGCGGCTATATTGTCTCAATGGCCTATGAGGAGCCGCCCCCTGTCATAACAATAATAATTTTTTTAAAGGGAAAAAGGTAGATGGGCATTCACATCCACCAAAAAGCATTGTATAATACCCAATAATAAGGGATTAGCGTGCATATCGACCGTGGAGAAGAAGAGAGTAGTTCCCTCTAGCCAACACAACCAGCTAATATTGGACTGGAATTTTTGAGAGCAGAGTTCACGACACTTGAGCAGCTTTGCCAAAGCATAGTTGGCAGCTGGAAAAAGTTTCTACATTGAAGATAAGTATTGTGCCTACATTTCCAATGTCGATGGAAGTACTTCATGTTGAAATCAAGGAACAACAAATAGAAAGCTGGGCCATTTTTGTTGCTTATCTCGAATGAGCTTCGAGTAAAAAATGATGATAATCATGCTATGTCGTCCACTTAGGTCGACAAGACCAATAACAATAGAAAATTGCGAAGGAGCTCTATAGGATTTATTAATTATTCTTATATGCAATATTAATGCCAGTTATGTGAGACGGGAAATTATAGAAATGAAATACAAAAGAACACCAAGAAAATGTCGCAGATATAATATGGATTCCTTTAGTGATCTCATAGCCTTGAGATTGCCATTATTGTAAATTGGTAGATTCAAATTAGTTACTTAAACTTATATTCCAAAATATTGAATATTTTTTCAAAGAGAGGTAATCAAAATGTACATAGCTTGAAACAATATAATAAGGTAAATAAATAGTGAAGATGTAGTGAGGTTTAAGTATGATGTACTTGCCAGAAAACTATTTTGTTGCTATGGAGCTATACAGATGAGCTCGCCGCTTTATCTGAAGTGAGTTTTTACGCGGTGCTGAAGCCAATCTTAAGATGGAGAATTGAGTTCTTCCTCTGAAAATGAAAAGCATTCAAGTGAATTGATTCTGAAAAACACCCCGAGGATTCATATGGCATTCAACGACACTACTACCTCTTATCTCTTACTCGAAAGGTGTTGATGTATTTGTAACTTCGGAAGACATTCACTTGTATATTGTATGTATTACATTTGTACTTTATTACATATCCCCAACGGAGATGTATTATTCCTCCGATTGGAAGTGTCGTCATTTGTATTTGCAAGTGTCGCAAGTATTATTGTAAGTGTCGCAACTTATATTTGATGGGTTATTAGACCACCTTAGAGGGGTCGACCCAGTGTGGGTTAAAGGGTTATTAGACCACCCTAGTGGGGTCGACCCAGTGACATGTGGATGGGTTACTAGGCTTCCTTAGGAAGTCGGCCCAGTTAGAGTAAAAGGCAAGTCAAGTCATTGTATAAATAGAGAGTGTGTCTCTCTCATTCTATTCATTCACTCACTCACTCACTTCACATTAGTGAGAGAGAGGAGGAGTGCGCACAAGTGAAGGAGGAGAAACTGCTAGGAGACTATCTCTTGTTGTGGGATTTGATCTTTGTGATCTTTTTATTGGTGCTCATTCTATCTCTGAGGAAGTTGTGGGGTTTTTCACCTTCTTGGTTTTCCCCGGTGAAATGCTTTGTGTCTCTTGTCTCTTGTGTTTGATACGCTGTACATGTTGTTCTCTCAGTTAATATCCTAGATCATATTGAATTAAATGATGAAAAACTAACATGGTTTCAGAGCTAGCCTGAAGGAAGGCATTGTATGGCATTTATGACACTTGTTGCACTTGCGACAAATTGGAAGCTAGGGCTTGGTATAGTAAAAACCAGTCATCGTGGCACTTTCGCTTTAACTCCGTTTTGGCGAAGGTTCAGGATCTGAAACTTTTACAGGTCGAAGATGAAATGTCCATGTACCTTGTGTCTGAAGGACAACCTCAGGTTCGTTTTACTTTGTGAGATATGATCCGTGCAAGTTAGGGTTTCTGCCTCTTCCAGAATGCAGTCCTAAACAGGTGACCTAGGAAAAAAGGTCATATCTCGGGCTAGGAAGCTCCAAATGGAATTATGTAAAAAGTGATAGTTAGGGCACATACTATAGTTTCACAGGTCCAGATTTCAGAGGCCGAAGTTGAAACAGTGACACGTGGCACTCGTACAAGTTCGTTATACTGTTTCATCCCATAAACAGGTCACGTTGCGACACTTGGCATATCTATCTCTCAGAGAATCCATTAAAGCTCATATTTGTGGGGTTGGAAAGATGATAGGTCATTCTACCACAGGACAAAGTTTCAGACCCTGAGGATACGAAATTTCAGATATACATCAGAAACAATATGGCATATATTTCTGTCCAAACATAATTGGATTCTGAGCACTTTCATTTTTGGTTTGTCACTGCTACGGGAGATTAGGGTTTTTGCAAAATTTGGAATCTGAGACCACGACTGGATTCTCCTCATCAAAATTGAAATTTAGAGACCAAGATCAAAGTTTTAGGTTGGGTAGAACTCCGGGCTCTATCAAACCCTAGTTCAGGATTTTGACCAGAAAACTAGAATTTGACAGAAGCTGCAGATTCGAAACTCGCAGGTCAATTTTGGGGGGTTAATTTTTGCAGTTTTCAAAATCTGAGCACACCAGCTTGCTCGCCTCAATCATCTACATCTCACTGTCCAGACAGAAGCTTGAAATTCCAAGTTTGGATTTTTAGGGTTTCTCTGACAAACCCTAGCCAACTCCAGATCCAGATTCAACAAATCAAGTGGATTGGGTTAATCCTAGAAGAGAATGATTTGGACACCTACAGAAGTTCCAGTTCCAGAGGGAGATGAGGCTAAGGCCTTACAAAAGAAGACTACAAGCAATCCCGATAGGTATGACTTGAGGAGATACAGGTATGTTTTGAAATCTGTTCATGATTAAGTTTATGATATGTTTGTCTTCATATTATTGAGGTTAGTACAATCTTGATTAATTTTAGACTTGTCTTATCACCTTAGTAAAAGTATGAATGCATGTGAATGATAGAAGACATTCATTCATTAGGGTTATGACACTTATGATTGTACTAATGCACTGTGGTGTTGTATGAGGATGATGTTGTCCGCTAACATGAAAGGTACATCAAGAAAGACAAATCAAGTTCTAGATCGAGAACATATGACCATGGTGACATGAAGACAAAGACTCATCCATAATCATTAATCACATAGAAGCTCTAATTACGAGGTATGTATAATTTGGTTCTACAATGCTTAACTTATGAGATATGCAGGTTACTAGCACAAGGTTTCTAAATCATTGAAGAGAACAAAGAAGACATTGTTTGGGTATGTTAGACATAACTAGCAAACATGATAATCCAGGTATGTTCTTTTCCTGTATCAAGTTAGAATCCTACCTTGTGTTAGGATCTCATATAAGTATACTTTTGTATGATTGATAATGATTATTCATGAAGTTATAAGTTTGAGTAATCATGGGCTTATCCATATTATGCTTCTTACTTTGAATAATGATATGACAAACCAGAAGCGTCCTATGGTCAAATAAGAATATGCATGAGTAAAAGAAGGCCTCCTTGAAACCTTAAATACTAATGCTTGTGATAAATTACCTATATATGAAATAATCATGACCATACATGTTTAAGATTATTTAGAATCATACTGTTTTGATAGTACTGAGATTATACTAATGAATGTATGATTATGTATGAGATCTTGAGGATGACACAATGATGACACTAGTGCACACTTAAGCATGCATAGTGGTCTAGGATGGATATAAGTTCAAAGACAGATAATCCAGGAAACAAAGATCAAGAGGGAGAACACTCCAGTAGTTCCTGCAAGGAAGCAAAGTTCAAGAGGGAGCACACTCCAGTAGTTCCTGCAAGGAAGCAAAGATTGAGAGGGAGTCCACCCAACAACCAAACAAAGATAAGTATTTGAATTGTCATTTCTCGTATATATGATTACTTAAATGATGTTGTTCAGTCATGTACATACTTATGTTCCTATATTTATGATGTATATTATGCATATTAGAAAAGTTGCATTAATGAACAAGATACTACTAATATGCAAGTAATGGGTAAGTGGCCTATGGTACTGTACAACATTCCATTGCTACTTATCTAGAATGAAACCTCTTTGTTGACATGTTGGGAGTTGTGCACACTCTTAACAATGTTCTGGTATAGATGGAAGGCATCTAGAAAGTTACCGTATGAATACAGGATATGGATAAATGTTGTATTGAAGCATTGGCTAAGATAATTGCATGACTGTATGACATATGTCCTTATGTGTAAGATTTTGTTTTGAAATCAATGAGATGTTTCTAATCATGCAATTGAACTTGTCTTGTAGGAAAGACCATCTACCATCACCTACAAGAGATACTTGTTTCGAAGAACAAGCGACGAAGACTCAACAAATCCAGAAAACTAACTATTGAAGAATCTGAAGTTCCCAGGATCCGGGATGCAGTAATGGAAGGATGCCATGATCGAGGAGTACCATCCGATCATGAAGAATGATGTTTGGGATGTGGTCCCAAGACTAGAAGGGAAGTTTGTTGTGACTTCCAAGTGGATCTACAAGATCAAGCATGCTGCAGATGGTAGCATAGAGAAATACAAGGCAAGGTTTGTGGCTCGTGGCTTCTCCCAGAAAGAAGGTATAGATTATGAAGAAACTTTTGCACCTGTAGCCAGATACACTTCCATCAAAACAATACTTGTTTTCCCTGCAGTAATGAAGTGGAAGATACACTAGATGGATGTCAAGACAACTTTCTTGAATGGTGAGGTTGAAGAGGAAGTGTATGTGGAGCAGCCACTCGGCTTTTGAGACACATGACAGGGAGTCATATGTGTGCAGATTGAAGAAATCCTTGTATGGCTTGAAGCAAGCACCCGGGACATGGTACGGTAGGATAGACAACTTCTTGTCCAGTTTGGGCTTTACCAAGAGTAAAGCGGATTCCAACCTTTACTACAAGGTTGAGGAAGGCAATCCACTGATACTCCTACTGTATGTCGATGACCTGTTTGTGACAGGTGAGGATAGGTTGATTGTGGACACAAAGAGGAATCTTGATTCCGAGTTCAAGATGAAGGACTTGGGTATGATGCATTACTTTCTAGGTATGGAGGTGTGGCAGAGTGCAAATGGAATCTTCCGTGTACAAGGGAAGTATGCAGTAGAGATCCTGAAGCGGTTCGGGATGATGGAGTGCAAGGCCATGGCCACACCTATGGCATCGAACCTGAAGCTATTGAGTGATGCTTCATCAGATTCGGTTGATGCCACTATGTATCGTCAGATGTTTGGGTCCTTGATGTACCTGACGAACACGAGACCTGATATTTGCTTTGCTGTGAACACCTTGAGCCAGTTCCTGACGGATCCTAGACATGTTCACTTGATTGTTGTAAAGCATATTCTGAGGTACCTGAAGGGTATGGTTGATTATGGGCTCAAGTATGATGCGAATCAAAAGTTTAACCTGGAGGGGTATGTTGATTCAGATTGGGCAGGCAGTGCTGCAGATAGGAAGAGCACTTCGGGGTGCTTCTTCAGTATGGGATTGGGTGTGATCTCTTGGTTTAGCAGGAAGCAATCCTGCGTAGCACTGAGTACAGCCGAAGCAGAGTATGTCGCAGCTTGTTCGGCCAATTATGAGGTAGTATGGCTAAGGAAGCTATTGTCTGATTTATTTGATCTCCAGTTGGATGCTACTTGTATCTATTGTGACAATCAGAGTTGTGTGAAGTTGTCAGAGAACCCGGTATTCCATGACAAGTCGAAGCACATCGAGATCAAATATCACTATATCACGGATATGGTGCAGAGAGGAGCAGTGAAGCTCCAGCATGTTGTGACAGATGAGCAGATTGCAGATGTGTTGACCAAACCACTATACAGAGTGAAGTTTGAGTACTTCAGAGAGAGGCTTGGTATTCTTCAGATAGAAGATACTTCGAGGAGGAAGTGATGGAACACATTTGTAGGAGCCATTCCAAGCATAGTTGTAGGAGGATCCTTCCCATGGCTGTGGATGTAAGCACTGTGTTATGAGCATCAAGACGATGCTTCAGATGATGTTCTACATGATTATGATCGGGATGATCATATGTGTTGATATGCATCAAGACGATGTTGTGATGATGATCAGGATGATCATGTGATGATATGTATTAGGATGATGCTATGATGATGATCAGGACGATCATGTGTGGTGAGCATTAGGTCGATACTCCAGATGTGGTACATCAGGATGATGTATTGTATGATGATGATCAGGACAATCATATGTGATGAGCATTAGGTTGATGCTCCAGATGTTGTGCATCAAGAGGATGTACTGTATGATGATGATCAGTATGATCATGAGCATCAAGATGATGCTCCATGCGAAGAAGATGATCAGTGGGATCATGAGTATCAGGATGATACTTCGTGGCCATAGACAGGTTGTGTAGTTGCATAAAAAAGATCCTGGAGATCCGGACAGGTTGTGCTAGGCACGAAAAAGATCCTAGGATTCTCTTTAGAGATATTGCAGGATGCAAGATACTCTTTTAAGGTTTTGCAAGGGTCGCATAGAAAAGATCTTGGAGATCCAGACAAGTTGTGCTAGGCACGGAAAATATCCTGGGATGCTCTTTAGAGATTTTGCAGGATGCAAAATACTCTTTTAAGGTTTTGTGAGTTCACATGTAAAAGATTTTGGAGATCCAGACAGGTTGTGCTAGGAACGGAAAAGATCCTGGGATGCTCTTTAGAGATATTGCAGGTTGCAAGATACTCTTTTAAGGTTTTGTGAAGTCACATGTAAAAGATACTAGGAGATCCGATAGGTTGAGCAGTAAGCTCGTAATAAGTTCTGGGATGCTCTTTCGAGGTTTTGTTGACGCATGTAATCAACCCTGAGAATTCGACAGGATGGCACGCTCGCAGATATGATGAAGACCTACAGGAGGCTAGGCCTACAACCAGCATGAAAAAGGGCTGGCTCTGTAGAACTTCCTATGACGAGAAAAAATGAGAGATAGCACCAGTGATCGAGATGACGAGTGCAACAGTAGTGACGATGATTCTCCATGATCCAATGACGATGATCCAACTCCAAAATTGAACACTTGTGCCAATATGTATTGATGGCCTGTGTCAAGAGAATACATTCCTAGTTAAGAGGGAGTGTTGATGTATTTGTAACTTCGGAAGATAGTCACTTGTATATTGTATGTATTACATTTGTACTTTATTGTATCCCCAACGGAGATGTATCATTCCTCCGATTGGAAGTGTTGTCATTTGTATTTGCAAGTGTCGCAACTTATATTTGATGGGTTATTAGACCACCTTAGAGGGGTCGACCCAGTGTGGGTTAAATGGTTATTAGACCACCCTAGTGGGGTCATCCCAGTGACATGTGGATGGGTTATTAGGCTTCCTTAGTAAGTCGGCCCAGTTAGAGTAAAAGGAAAGTCAAGTCATTGTATAAATAGAGAGTGTGTCTCTCTCATTCTATTCATTCACTCACTCACTCATTTTGCATTAGTGAGAGAGAGGAGGAGTGTGCATAAGTGAAGGAGGAGCAGCTACTAGGAGACTATCTCTTGTTGTGGGGTTTGATATTTGTGACCTTTGTATTGGTGCTCATTCTATCTCTGAGGAAGTTGCGGGGTTTTTCAACTTCTTGGTTTTCCCCGGTGAAATGCTTTGTGTCTCTTGTCTCTTGTGTTTGATATGTTGTACATGTTGTTCTCTCAGTTAATATCCTAGATCATATTGAATATTTTTTCAAAGAGAGGTAATCAAAATGTACATAGCTTGAAACAGTATAATAAAGTAAATAAATAGTGAAGATGTAGTGAAGTTTAAGTATGATGTACTTTGTAGAAAACTATTTTGTTGCTATGGAGCTAGACAAACGAGCTCACTGCTTTATCTGAAGTGAGTTTTTACGCGGCGCTGAAGCCAATCTTAAGATGGAGAATTGAGTTCTTCCTCTGAAAATGAAAAGCATTCAAGTGAATTGATTCTGAAAAACACCCTGAGGATTCATATGGCATTCAACGACACTACTACCTCTTTTCTCTTACTCGAAAGGGAGAATAATTCTTAGCTTGTTGTCGCTCATTGTATTCACCATAGTAACAATAAAATCCCTCTCTCTCTTCAAATTCTAGTCGAAGAGCTGGTGGAGGGCCACCATACCGAAATAAATAGAAATAAAAAATCACCTGGCACCTTGATGCCAGGATGTGGTATGGATGTCCATCCTGCTAGATCAAAGCACACATCGAAGCAATACGCACAACACACGCAGAAGATGCCAAGAAGTATGCCTTTTAATTAAATTAATCAATCTTCTCTTTATAGAGGAATTACATAGCTTTACACACAAACTAGATGCTCTGTTTTTACAATTACAACAACAACAACATTAACATCAATGGATGGAATTCTAATGACTCCCCCATAAAAGCCCCTAAATATTTGTCTTTAGTCTCTATTTATACAATTTATTCACTGCCTCATTTTCCCGCTCAGGCGGCCTCTAGAGGCCTCTAGCTTCCTCTGGAATTCTCCTCGGCGCGCAGTGCCACCTGGTGTTCTCACCTACCACCATTATTACACATCAAATGCTGCAACTACTCTGTGACTCACCTCTGATCCTCGGTTTTCTCGTCTGTCGGCTCTTGAACAGAAATAGTCGAGTCCTCATGCAGTCACCCGCTACGACGTTCCTATTGTCGCTCTTCTTCTGTCATCCCAATCTACCAACTTACCTTTCTTCAGCTTCTAGTCGCTCTACTCTGATTGTCCCTTTTCCTGTTGGCCCAACCTGTTTTCGACCACTCTAACTCGTCCTCCTATGATTAGTCGGTACCGCGTCGACCGAACTATACTCTGACCTGTCAGCTTGCACTCAGCCAACTATGTTGATCCTCTTTTCGACACTTCTACTGCGAAATGATCTTGCGTTGCATTTCTTTCAGTCGCAATTGTCCAGCAACTGGACTTCCCTTCTTTCTCAACCAACCGTAGATAATCTCGACCTTGACTGCAACTCAGTCGTCGCCATGCTACGTTGACCTTTTCTCCCTTCGAATTCTCCACTTCTCTTAGAACCAGTGCTCGACTGGTTCTCACCTCAGCCATGACCTGGTCGGCTCCTTCCTCTTATGCACTCGAACATTCCTTTGGTCAGTCTTCTTCTTGCATCGAACCATATCAACAACTGAATCGTCGACCCCTCTAACCCGTTCTGGGCTTCATCATCTTCATCCTCGACCACCTTGATGTAGTCGGCATCCTTTACACCGACCTCTTCACCGACTCATATAGCCTTCCGACTAGCCTCGACTCCGCTGTGACTTGGCCTTCAATCGAAGTATCCACTTGGCCGTCCACTGACCATCTGGGCCAACTGTCCCTTCCTTTTGCCAGAAGGAATTCATCCTCTACTAGTGACTCACGTTGTCACTCTTCCTGTCCTCCAACTCGGCTAGTCCTCATTGACCATCTGTTGTCAAATGTTCTTCTTGGTCTTTAAACTCTCTTCGTCGGTCGATGTCGACTCTCGACTGCTTTCTCCCTCTAGTCGATATCACCTTCGACCATTTTGTTATATTGTCTGATTGTTGGCCATCGACCACAATCGACCTAAAACCCCTACGACTCAACTACCTCCTATCGCATATCGCCCTCTTATCCTGGAGGTCGTCGACTGTCCTCTGGGTGACTTCCGTCGGTCATGCCGATCATTTCTCTTGGGCCTAGATGCCCTTGCATCACACCTTTGCTCTGCCTCATCTGTATCTCCATATCAGAAGCAAATATTCACTTTCCTATGACTTTCACAAACTTATCTGAGGAATTGAATACAAGTTTCTTCCAAGGCTATGAGCTGGAAAAACAGGGCTATCGCTCATTGCTCTCATCATAGTGGCTGTCACTTGATGCTTCATCTCCCATTGAGACTTGGTATAGGTCTTCTTGTTCTTTATATTCACGGTTCATCTTCCACTGAGACCTGGTATGTTTCTTCCTTGCGTGGGATCGACAGGAGGGGATGTGACAAAGTGGTATCAGAGCGAATGTTACAACATTAGACCTGCATGGGCCAAATATGACCAATTGCAGAGGTAAGACCCCTTCTAGATCACCACTGATCATCAAGGAAAATTTCAAAAATTTTCTAAGTTTTTGAAATTTTTGTTTAAGTGTATGTCGGTGCAAAACTGAAAGGAGCGTTGAAACTATAGGCAAAGAAATGGAAAGGTCGCCGATATGTTTCTGTGAGAAATAAATAAGTCGCCGAAAAGGTGTTTCGGCGTGAAAATGAAAGTTGCGTCGATTGGTGTCAAATTGGAAAAGTCGTCGAAATTGGTCGGCGACAAAGTGAAAAGTTCGCCGAAACGGATCGGCGAGAAACAGGAATTGCGCCAATCGGAGGAAAACTGAATGTTCACCGAAAAATGAATTTCGGTGAAAAAGGCTAAAACCTACCGATATGTTTCGGCGATAAATTTAAAAGTGCAGTGAAACTGTCGGTGGAAAAATGAATTTGCGCCGATCGACGACAAATTCAGGCGCAAATTCAAAAGGTCGCCGAAACAGGTTGGCATAAAAATTGAAGTTGCGTCGATCGACGAGAAACTGGAAGTGCGTCGATCAAATCGGCATAAAATAAATTTTGTGTCGAAACAGGTTGATGTCAAATTGGAAAATGCGCCGATCAACGATGAAAGGATAAGTCCACCGAAACAGGTCAGGGAAAAATGGATAAGTCCGCCAAAATAGGAGAAATTAAGTAGTTTCCAGGGAGATTTTCAGGTGCCACAAGGGGGCAAGCTCCCTTGACCCCCGTCGTCCCCCTGAGACATCGTTGATGGTGAGAAAATTCTATGGTAATGACAGGATTCATAGAAATGGAAATGTTGCATTATATAATAGTCCATGGGACAATTTGGTAAGTTGTGGATTATAAAAAGAGTGATTCATATGCTTATGCAATTTGAAAAAAGTTGACAATTTTGAAGGGCTGCGGTTTTTGCTCAATAATTAGAAATAAGCATGCTCCTACTCATTTGAAAGCTTATCCATAGGAGAATAAGATAGAATGGTCTTATTCTTAAAACATGTTTCTAGTTGTTTCATAAAGCAATCATGGTAAAAATGCTTGTTAGCTAGAAATGTGAAAGAATTGAACCAAGTATGGTTGGATGTTGTAATATCTCGATTTTGAACCCATTGCATTAAAATGTAAATGAGGTAATATTGTTATAAAATCATGGTGAGGAGCTCAAGGCCAAGGCCCCGCCATTGATTTAGTGATGCATATGGTTTATGTGTTATCCAGGCACAATGGAATTGCAAATATCATGTAATTATGCATTTTAATGAAATACCCACAACTAGCTATGCAATGCAACAAGAGATGGGGGCATGATTTTACAAGGAATTGGGAGGGAAAATATTTATACCCTTGAACCAATCAAGTCAAGCCAAGTGTCAATGAGAGAACCCATAAACCCTTAACTACCTCCTCAAAAGTGAAATTATGAGCCCTAGATCGAAGTTTTTGAGTGGGTAGAACCCTGGGATAAGTCAAACCCTAGTTTGACTTCTAGACCAGAAAACCAGTAAACCAGAAAACTGCGAACCTGTGCACTAGTGAACCAGAAAAGCCGCGAACTTGTGCACCAGTGAACCAGAAAAGTTACGCACCAGTGAACCAGTGAACCAGTAAACCAGAAAATCTGTTGCAGATCTGAATTTTGTTGGTCAAGATTGAAGGGTGAAATTTTGAAGTTTTCAGAAGTCAAGTACACTAGTCAACTCAATTCAATCAAGCACATCTCCTGGTAAGGTCAACTTTGCATTTTAAGAATTTTCAATTTTTGGTGACCTCCTGGATAAGATGGCCCCAAGCACTAAGCTTGAGGACAAGCTAGAGGGTATAGAGAATTTTCGGGCATGGAAATATAGGACTGGTCTCATTCTTGAAGAGAATGATCTTGCCCAATATATCAAAGATGAGGCTGCAGAACCTGCGGAAGATGAAGCTAAAAAGAAGTACAAGAAGGATATGATTAGGGAAAAGAGAATCATTGTTGATTCTATCAAAGACCACTTGATTCCCCAAGTGTCATCCAAGAAGACCCCGAAGGAAATGTATGATGCCCTAGCCAGAATGTATGAAAGGAAGAACATCAATAGGAAGATGAACTTGAGAGCTCAATTAAAGAGCATTAAGATGAATCAAGGAGAATCTATTCAAGATTACTTCACAAGGGTCTCCCAGTTCAAGGAACAATTAGAAGCCATTGGAGATAACCTTGATGAAGATGAACTAGTCATGACTGCTCTCAATGGTCTCACTAGACCTTGGGATTCATTCATCCAAACCATGTGTGCTAGAAAAGAAAGCATGAAGTTTGATATTGTATGGGAGGATTGCATTCAAGAAGAGGCTAGAGTAGCCAATAGAGAGGCCCTACTCAAAGAAGATAATCAAGCATTAGCCACCCATAGCAAAAGAAGAAGGAATCAATCCAACTTCGAGAAGGAAAGCCACAAGGAGTCTCAACCTCCACAAAGGTTTCAAAAGAAAAGAAGAACCACTCCAGAAAGAAATTACTCTTCATTCCAAAGTTTCATTTGTCACAAAATAGGACACATTGCTAGGGATTGTTCTTCAAGGAAGAAGAAGAGTTTCCACCACAAAAGACATCATGCACATCTAACAGAAGATGATAGTGAAGAAGAAGAGGATAAAGAACCTCCCAGGAAGCAAGCAAAGGAATAAATTGAAGAATATGTCCTTTGACAGTGGTGCTTCAAAGCACATGACAAGACAGAAGAAGACTCTCTCCAGTTTAGAAGAAAATGAGTCCCCTCACAAAGCTCTCTAGGAGAATAGGAGAAGCAACATACAAGATTGGTTCAGAAACTTTGATGATGATCATAAGACTAGGATCAAAAGGAGATCCTACCAAACAAACAAATATATGTATTTGAATTGTCATTTTTTGTTTAAATGATAGTATCCAGTTGTATACATATGTATTAGGATGTTTGCAGTGTTATGCATGTGATGGGTAAGTAGCCTATGGTGCCATACAACATTCCATTGCTACTTATCTAGAGTGAAACCTCTTTGCTGACATATTGGGAGTAGTGCACGCTCTTAATAATGTCATGGTAGAGATGGAAGGCATCTTGAAAGTTACCATATGAATGTGGGATATGGATGAATGTTGTAGCATTGGCTAAGATAGTATGACTTATGTTTTTATGCATTTATTTGGAAACTATGAGATGTTTCTAATCATACTATTGGATTTGACTTGTAGGAAGTATCGTACAACGATCACCTACAAATGAAGAATAATGAGACTTGTTCCATAGAACAAGTGACAATTATTCAAAACTCCAGAAGAAGTGTTCACAGGGAAGAAGCCTGAGGTAAGCCACCTCAAGATATTTGGGTACCTCGTATATGTCCACATACCAAAAGAGAAGAGAACTAAGATGGACCCTTCCGGAAAGAAGGGAATATTTGTTGGGTATTTTGAAACATCCAAAGCATTCAGGATATACATCCCATGATTCCATCACATGGAAATCAGTAGAGATGTAACATTTGATGAAGAAACTGCTCTCAAAAGATCTAGAAAGAGCTAGTGTGAAGAAGTATATGAAGCAGATACACCTCCTAGAAATACAGAAGTTGTTTCCTTCCTTGAAGAAGAATCACCAGAAGACCATGATATGATAGAACCTCAAGAACCCCCACCTATGAACATGTCATGGAAGAGAAATCCAACATGGGTAAGAGAAATTATACAAGAAGCAGAAAGATATGGAGATCCAGAAGGCCCCTCTAGAGCAAGCAAGAAACCAAAGCCATTTTCCAGCTATGTGGCTTTGATGTGTGATCTTGTAGATCAAGAACTTACCAGTTATGAAGAAGCAGTTCATAAGAAAGAATGGGTAGAAGCAATGACGGAGGAATACCATTCATTAATGAAGAATGATGTTTGGGATGTAATTCCCAAACCAAGATACAAGAGTGTGGTATCCTCCAAGTGGATATACAAGATAAAGTATGCTGCGGATGGTAGCATTGAAAAGTATAAGGCAAGGTTTGTGGCCAAATGATTCTCTCAGAAAGAGGGAATTGACTACGAAGAAACATTTGCACCAGTTTCAAGGTACACTTCCATTAGAACCATCATGGCACTTGCATCCATGATGAAGTGGGAATTACACCAGATGGATATAAAGACAGCCTTCCTGAATGGTGTGATTGAGGAAGAAGTGTACATAGAACAACCACAAGGATTTGAGATTGAAGATAGAAGAACCCACGTAGGCAAACTGAAGAAGGCTTTGTATGGGTTGAAGCAAGCTCCCAGAGCTTGGTATGGAAGAATTGACAGCTTCTTGACAAGCTTGGGCTTTACCAAAAGTAAAGTTGATCCTAATATTTACCTTAAGGTTATGGATGATGAACCTGTTATACTATTGTTGTATGTGGATGATCTATTTCTGACAGGAAATGAGAAACAGATCATGGAAAACAAGAAGAAGCTGGCTACAGAATTTGAGATGAAAGATCTCGGATTGATGCATTACTTCCTAGGTCTGGAAGTATGGCAAGGCCCAAAAGGTATCTTTCTCAATCAGGGAAAGTATGCTGTGGAAATCTTGAAAAGATTTGATATGTTGGAATGTAAAGCCATGGCCACTCCCATGGATACCAACTTAAAGTTGTTGGCTGATGAATCGTGAGAGTTAGTGGATATGACTCAGTACAGATAGATTATTGGGTCACTGATGTATCTGACGAATACCAGACCAAATATATGCTTTGTTGTGAACACCTTGAGTCAGTATCTAGTTGAGCCTAGACGTGTTCACCTGATAACTTCAAAGCATGTGATGAGGTACCTAAAAGGTACGATAGACTTTGGTCTATATTATCTTGGAGATAATGATTTCAGATTGTATGGCTACACAGATGCTGATTGGGATGGAAGTGTATCAGACAGGAAGAGCACATCAGGTGGATGTTATTGTCTGGTATCTGCCATGATTTCATGGTTTAGAAGGAAGCGATCCAGTGTGGCTCTCAACACAGCTGAAGCGGAATATATAGCTGCTTGCTCTACTAGTTGTGAAGCGATATGGCTTCGAAAGTTGTTATCAATATTGTTTGACTTAGAGATGGACCCCACTGTGATCCTATGTGACAACCAGAGTTGTATCAGATGACAAAGAATCGAGTACTCCATGATAAGTTAAAGCACATAGAGATCCGATATTTTTATATACGGGATATGGTGTAGAAAGGAGCTATAAAGCTTGAGTATGTGAGAATTGATGAGCAAGATGCTGATATATTGACCAAACCTATGTCTCGAGTAAAGTTTGAGTATTTCCCAGACAAGCTTGGTGTAGTTCAGAAGGACCCTCCTTGAAAGGGGGAGTGATATGGTCGATGATGATACTTGGATACTAGTATCGATGCTGAGGTTTCCTATATCGACGGTAAGGTCGATGATGAGTATAACTGTATTGATGACGTGGATACTTGTATCGATGATGTGGATACCTATATCGATGATGATGATACTTGTATCGATGATAAGGATACCTGTATCGATGATGATGAGGTTACCTGTTCCGACGACGAGGTCGACTATAAGGATACCTGTATCGACGATGAGGTTGATGTGTGGTCCTTAGACTTTGTATTAGTAGACGAGTGGATTGTATCATCCCTGGATTTTATGTCCTAAAGAGATCAGGATTAACCATCCTGTAAGTGGTTGAGGATTAATCATCCTTAGACAGTAAATCCCATAATTCCGAAAGAAAGGATAGTCTTAAATGATGATTGTGATAGGATTAATCATCCTTAGACAGTAAATCCCGTAATTCCGAAAGGAAGGATAGTCTTAAATGCTTACTGTGATAGGATTAATCATCCTTAAACAATAAGTCCCGTAATTCTGAAAGGAAGGATAGTCTTAAATGCTGATTGTGATAGGATTAATCATCCTTAGACAGTAAATCCTGTAATTCCGAAAGGAAGGATAGTCTTAAATGTTGATTGTGATGGGGTTGATCATCCCTAGACAAAAAATCCTGTAATTTCGAAAGGAAGGATAGTCTTAAATGTTGATTGTGATGAGATTGATCATCCCTAGACAATGATCCTGTAATTCCGAAAGGAAGGATCATGTGTGTTGCATATGTTGATGCTGTTGATCAGAAGATCCAGATGATGCTGTTGATCGGGAGATCTAGACGATGAGGCTATTGATCGAGAGATCCATATGATGCTGTTGATCGGGAGATCCAGACGATGAGGCTGTTGATCGGGATATCCAGACGATGAGGTTGTTGATCGAGAGATCCAGATGATGATGTTGATCGGAAGATCCAGATGATGATGCTGCTGTAGCTGATCAAGTGCTGCAGAAGATGAAGACTCAGTACTAACGATGTTGATGATCTAGTATTGATTATGTTCTAGTAACTAGTTGAGTTACTGATGATGATTGAAGAAAGCTTCCAATGATTTATAGATGTATCATGAATGATGTTGATGACTCCTTGCTCCTGCAGATGTTGTTAGAATATCCTTCTCGCTAAGGGGGAGTGTTGAAATATTGTAACTTCTAAGAATATTCTATTTGTACTTTATCCGGAGATGTTTCATTCCTCTGTCAGGACTTTATTGTATATCCGGAGATGTTTATTCCTCCGTCGGGATGTTGTAGCTAGGGTTATTAGAATCCCTTAGTGGGGTCGGACTTGAGTTAACTGTTTAGGGGTTATTAGAATCTCCTAGGAGAAGTCGACCCAGTTAGGGAAAAAGTCAAGTGAGGTAAAGTATAAATAGAAGATGTGTGATACTCATTTATCACACTCACTCACTCATTCACTCTTGTGAATTGCACATATGAGAGAGAGAGAGATCCGCGAAGGAGGAGAAGGAGCACTTACTTGGGGTTTACATCTTTGTATTTGTTGGTCATCTATATTGAGGAAATAATTGCTGGGTTTTCTACCCCATGGGAGTTTCCCAGGATAAATCTGTGTCTATCTTGTGATTGTGTTTCTTTCAGTGATCCTTATTATGCTCTTGTTGTAAATTTTATGCTAAACTTAACAAACATTACATCAAGATGAGTATTCTTTATGTGTATTAAACTCTGCAATGTTATTTAATTATTGATTGTTATGTTTATGAAGATCAATGAATGCTAGATATGCATGTAGTGGATATTGCTTATGTTGTGTTTATTTGAATCATACACCTACACATGTGTTTTTATTTACATGAATTTGATGAAATGGGTTGAGTTTTTGTAGGAGCCCCAAAATTCGGTATCATGTTCCCTTCCTTGCATTGGATTGACGAGAGGGGACTTGACAGATGCTTGGTAACAAGGCAATATCATTAATGAGAAGGGATACTCAATTGAGAGTATCATCATAATTCATGTTAACATGTGGGAAAACATGTTGAATGGATAAGAATACACTCTTGTAGATTGTATTTCATAAGCACGGGATGGAATAAGGGGACTAAAAGGAAGTGATGTTCCTTAGCCAGAATGTATGAAATGCATTCTCTATGCTTGGAATGTGCAATATGAATTGCATAGAGGGGTCGTGTAAGTCTTAGTAAGAGTAATTGGTTGTAATATGCATTATGGAGGAGTGATAGCCATGTCTAATAATTGGAGGATGAAATGGACCAATAATGGACATTGGTGCCTTGGATAAGAACACATCCAATGTACTATTGTTAGTAATAGATGCAATTTTAATTGAAAGGAAGAGCCATGGGGGATCTTGATTATCAAAGATGGATATTGTATTCCATGAAAGAATGCTCAATAAGTAATGGAACATGTTATCAAGTAAGGGACATGTAACTTGTAAAAATGATGGGTAAATCATCCTTGTGGGCAAGTGCATGCATGATAAGAGAAGTTACAAGATATGAGTAAGTAATGGGAATGGATAAGGCAGTTCCATTATCCCAAAAGTTGTCACTAATAGGAATAAGACATCCCAGTATGTGGAATTGGCATGTGGCTCATGATAGTGACACGGTGGCCATGCAAAGGTTGCTAATTGGGGAATGAGGCATTCCCATGCGTGAATCAATCATATGGTTCAACATTGTGGCAAATATTTCCATGAGAAAGGAAATAAAGTATCATAGTTGAATAAAGTGAAAGGGCATATAATGGACCTGGAAAAGACTCCTTATGGAGTTGATATTGAATCAATTGTAGCGCTAATAAGTGCTAGCAAGTCCAAGAAAGGTCAAGTTGAACTTGACCATAATTTCTGAAAGCAATTGGAGCAGTAAGGCAATGTGGATAAAGAGGGAAATTTCTCACCTTAAACTATTTTTGTTTATAGCATAATAATTGTATGCTTGGAAAATAGAAAGTAGGAATGTTATACATGAGTATATGCATTGAATAACTACTTGGTGAGAAAATCATAGCTAATTAATCATTGTGTGCTTGTTAAGAGGCCATGAAATTGGATCAGTTGTGATGTGGAAGAGGAAATTCCATGCTATGATGAGGGATTGGAAATGGATAATTCCTTAACTTCGCTCTTACTATTGAATTTGTATTTTGCATAAAATTATGGCATAGAAATGTTGCAAATGCAAGAGACTAAATAGATGAAATGAATATGCACTAGTGGGCGTATTGCCAAATATTGCATAGTGAATGTGAAGATGTTTGTGCATGTATATGATGTTGCATGTTGGTAAATCTAGCGAAGTTTTACATATGCAATGAGCCACTTAAGATCATTATTGCGGTTGTTAATAATTAGTAGTGTTCGCATTGGTTGTAGGACCAAAGACAACTGAAGCATGGATAAAGATGTTGACGATGTTGTCGCTTGTGACCAACAACCTTATGAATAAAGGTTGGGGAAACAAATATATGTTCAAGAGGTTGGTGGAAGGATGGTGTAATCCTTTGTAGGAGACCAACGGATCAGGTAACATCAAAGATGTTGATGGAAACCATGTAGGTAATGGTTTATTTATGTTGATTGCATAAGTTCAAAAAGGGGATTGGGTAAGAATCCCTTGAGCCATATTTAATAATCGTAAATTGGTATGTATGTGATGTGGAATGCATTTATGCGAACATTATCCCACCAGGTACGGTGAGGTATGTGGTAGTAAGGGAAATGATCCTTATACCATCTAGTTGTTTTGAGTTGTAAATGCATTCATATGAAAATATATCATGCCATGTGTATATATTGGTTATGAACCAAAGCAAGTGAGAACTTATGGTCCTTTTGTGGTAATGCATGCCATATGAGATAGTCATGTTTAAGTCCATAATGTGGTTGGAATGGTAATGCTATAGTGCTACACAAGTATCCCATCAAATCCCTATTAGTGTTAATTTGGGATGAAACATCTTTGCCAACAACCAAGGAGTGAGTAAACTCCTGACGCGTTGTTCGGGTGGAGAAGGAAGCCACCCAGATAAGTTAACCAAGTGATTGGGGAGATGGTTGGGTGATGTGTTGAGGCAATAGACATACCTTCCAAAACATCATGGTGGAATGCATGGCATGACATTATATGGTAATCATGAATCAATGTGAGGTTGCATTGAGTGAATGCAAATTAAAAGATTATGTAAAATTTGTGATTGTTTTTGCATATGTGTGGGTACATATGTTGAGAGGCATTGTGTGAATGCATGGTTGTGGCATATGTTTCATTGCAAATCATTAATAACTGAAATGATAGAATTATTGGAAATTATGAGATAATTTCATCAGCTGCTATGGATCCAGGAAAATGATTGCACGAAGAAGGTAGTCATGTTTAATGGGATACAAAGAATGCTCTGCTGGGAGGACATAATTGCTTGAATGGATACGATTGTGTAATCATGAGAATTGGAAGTTTGATTTAAATTGCATAGATAATGTAATTGTATCCTGCAATTTTATTGTGATAATGATGCACATCAAGTAAATGTATTTCATTGCCTTTGAGATAATAACAACTGATAGTGTTTGAATTATCGAGTGTTATAATTCTGAGCTCACTTCAGTGACTTGTAAATGTTGTAATGAAAATATTACTTGCATGGATACTCACCAAGTGTTTGGTTGATTGAAATTTTCAGATTTCAGGTAGAAATGCCTTGGGTATGACAATGTGGGTAAGTCCATAATAAAGACTGGAAACTACCATGTGAAAATATAAATTTTTTTTATGAGAAGGGTATCATGGTTGTGAAATTTAATTTATGTACATAACATATTGTGAATTTCAGGTTTGAAATTTTGCTAATAATTACTAATGGTTGTTTGGATTCTCTAGAATTGTGTCAAGAGGACATGTTGTAGGTGGATTTTCATGTTATGGCAGCAAGTGTAAAACCATAATGAACAAATTTCTACCACTTACAGGAGCCAAACAATATGAGGATGGCCTCATGGTTAAACAAATCTAATTTCTGTAGTATACATAATTGTAAACTCAGATTTGAATATGATTATTAATGTCATTGATTGGTTGACTGTTTGTGAATTATGTCAAGAAGAAACAATGCAGGAAGACCATGTGTTATGGCCTACAAGAGCTAAACATCATGAGAAGGACCTCATGTTTTGGAAATACAGTTTCCATATGAAACATTTTTGAGAAAGTCTAATTGAAATTATTATGATAACATATCATGTTAATTGCACACTTGTATGTAATGCAAGTGAGATGGTGAAAAAAATTCCACGAGGGAAGATGTCGGCTGGTAAAGCTGAAAATGAAAATGAAATGTCAAGAGTGGCTTGGGTTTGAGAAACCCTGCAAAATTCTGTATGTGTGCATGACTCTCCGCAGTGCTGTTAAACCCAGTAAGAGCATGGTTACTCAGGAAGGTTGCATGGGCATTGGTAGCCTTTCTACGCTCACACTGAAGAGAATTGGAGGGATGGGTACGTTCGAGGGACTGTGTAGCAGAGAATGTGTACCATCCTTGTGTTGTGTGAGTGGGTATTGTGGGGCCATGCTAACATGCATTCAAGTGAGTCACCTATGGAGTTCCTAGAGGGAACCACTGGTTTGCATAGAAGAAGGATCCATGTGATCGTATTATTTTGTCTTATTTCCTGACAAAACCAATAGAGACGTTGGATTGGAAATGGTTTTTGTATGCTTGATAAACCCAGTTGGAGAACTGGCTTAGCATAATGGTTGTTTGTATGCTTGATAAACCCAGTCGGAGAATTGGCTTAGCATACTGGTTAATGGAATGCCTAATAAACCCAGTCAACATACTGGCTTGGCATTAGTGATTTGAATGATGTGGTGCAGCTAGTGTACTAGCGTAATATTTTTTTATACATATGCACACGTGATTTGAGGCTTGCAAAAACTTGGTTACCTTTCGATGCACACCTTGAAGATCACTGGGAGGGGTGGGTACACTCGAGGGACTGTGTAGCAGAGAAGAGGTACCATCCTTGTGTTGGGTGGGGAAGGTCTTGTGGGTGCCATAGTTGTCTGAAGTCAATGCGAGATACCTGTGGAGCTAAAGGAAGATGCTCATGCAGATAAGTATTTGATTTATCTTGCATCTTTTTGCTTATTTAATGTGAATATACGTGTGTATATGATTCAACTATGGTTTTGAAACTCTTATTAAGAGATGAATCCTATGAAAATGGATTTGACATGTGAATTGACTCAATGTTTGAGTATAGGTATTGTTGGATGCAAGGACCTTGAAGGAATTTTAAGGATGCAATGGACATGTGGTTGTCCTAAAAGGCTTAGTATGAGCAGCTAAAGATTGGAAAGAGATCCAATGGACGTTGATGAAGAGAGAGAAATACATTACAGTTGTAGCTGGAAAAGAAGGACATGGAACCTTGCTAAAAATAAAGAGAACACCGAGGATGGTGTTATTCCAAGGGGGAGGGGATTATAATATCCCGATTTTGACCCCATTTCATTAAAATGTAAATGATGTAAAATTGTTATAAAATCGTGGTGAGTAGCTCAAGGCCAAGGCCCCACCGTCAATTTAGTGTTAAAAATTGATGCACATGGTTTGTGTGCTAGCCAGGCACAATGGAAATTGTAAATATCATGTAAATATGCATTGTAATAAAATACCCACAACTAGCTATGCAATGCAATGTAATAAGAGTACGGGGGCATGATTTTTACAAGGAATTGGGAGGGAGATATTCAAACCCTTGAACCAATCAAGTCAATCCAAGTGTCAATGAGAGAACCCATTAACCATCAACTACCCATGTTGAATTTTGTACCCAATCATTTTTTTCTTCTTCCAAGAGTTGGTTGAGGTAGTTAATGCTTTGGGATTGGAGAGGTATGGCTGTCCAAATTCGGGTATGGGCAAGCCACCATTTTGGAAAAACGTTTTTTGGATTCTTGGGCAAGAAAAGAGCCACGGAATTGCTCCCCAAGCCATTATTCATCAACTAGTTTGGCTCTCTCATGAATTTCTAGCTGGTGGGGCGTTTTTCCTCCATGTTTTTCCAGTGTTTCGTGGTTTTCTAGTTGTGAAGGAGGGCATTTTTGGGATAGAGAACATTGGGGAAGAAGAAGAAACCGATTTGGGGGCCCTGGGGTTTCATTGAGGTCGTTGTTTTCCATTTGGATGCTCAAAGATCCATGGAAAAAACATTTTTATCCCTATGGTCGATTTTCCCCTTCCCACAACTCGTTTTTTGACTGGCCATGATTTGGAGAAAACCCATGGACATCTTGTATGTGAATCCCATAGTAAAAACATTTTCCCTATGCCCAACATATTTGTTTTGATGTGTGTGGGAGAGAAGGATGTGGTATGAGTTATGGGTATCCATTTATTTGGCTTGAGTTTGAGTGCAAGTATCCAAAAATAAAGGGTTCAGATTTGGCTTGATAAACCCAGCTATGGGATGGCTTGGCTTAGATCTGATGTGCATTTCTTGTGCATGAGCTTGATTGTTCCCATTCCTTGTGGAAATCATGCCCAACTCGGGGGTGGCAATTATGTTGAGAGATTGATGAACACAATTGACCTAGGCTGGGTGGAATGTTGCAGTTGCGTAGCTAGTTGTTTGGGACAACCTTACATCAAGAGAAGTATTGACTATGTGTTTTACTTCTACAAATGTTTTTAATTTTATGACTATTATTGATATGCTGAATGCATGTGAAATGTGTGTGGATAGTTTAATTATGCTGTGCATGTTTAATTGAATTATACATCTGCACACACATGTGTTTTTATTTGCTATGAATCTGTTCATAATGAATGGGGTTGAGTTTTGTAAAAGCCTCGAAATTTCAGTCATGTTTCCCTTCCTTGCATGGGATTGACGAGAGGGGGCATGGCATAGTCCACCCCAAATTATAAGATATAAACACCTATCAATATAATTATTTTTTTTTTTAAATAATAAAAAATAAATTAAATTAAAATTAAAAATTACCTTCAAAATTTTTTAATGTCACTATGCATAAAATAATACTTCAGCGCTATCACCAGAAGAGCATAATAATAAATTTTTAATTGGAATGATTGTATATACATAAGTCTTCAATTTTATCTTTTCCACATTGGGACCAATGTGGAAAACTCGGGAGCAATGTTCAAAATTGAACCCTTCCTATCCCTTCCAGAGGGTTCTCGCCCTTCCTAGAAGTGCAAAGTTAAAATTGCCCATAAAAACAAAGTCAAAATCTTATTTTTACCGTTCCAATTAAGAATGACACAATTTATAACTACATTTCAAAAGAAGGGTAATATTATAAATTACTTGTCAATTTAATTTCATACCGTGTTTAAATTCATAAGCTATAAAGTTTTTAAGGATATATGGATATATAATTGTGAATTGAATTTTAAATAAACGTTATGATTTGCTAAAATAATTACATAATAAGATATGAATGGTGTGAAGGATTTCCTTGTTTGATGTAATTATGGCACGCTATTCTTGTAATTCCAACAAGTACAACAATGTGTGAAAGAGGCTTCTCAAAATTAAATAGGATAAAAAATTATGATAGATCAAGGATTCCATTGGAGACATTGGATATGTTATGTTTCTCTCCCTTAGTGCACCTCATGCTCTAAATGAGATAGACTGGAATGCAATTTATGATGTATGGAAACAAATGAAAACGTGATGAAAACTAGAAATCCTCTTCCATTGGGCATAGATTGATGTTTTTCAATGATGTAAAGTCAAATACTTTTGAGCTCGCCGCGTTACCTTTCGATGCACACCCTGAAGAGCACTAGAAGGGGTGGGTACGCTTGAGGGACTGTGTAGCAGAGAAGAGGTACCATCCTTGTGTTGGCTGGGTCAGGTCTTATGGGTGCCATAGTTGTCTGAAGTCAACGTGGGATACCTGTGGAGCTAAAGGAAGATGCTCATGCAAATACATATTTGGTTTATCTTGTATCTTCTTGCTTATTTAATGTGAATAGATGTTTGTATATGATTTAACTATGGTTTTGAAACTATTGTTAAGAGATGAATCCTATGAAAATGGTTTTGACATGTGAATTGACTCAATGTTTGAGTATAGGTATTGTTGGATGCAAGGACATTGAAGGCATTTTAAGGATGCAATGGACATGTGGTTGTCCTAAAAGGCTTAGTATGAGCAACTAAAGATTGGCAAGAGATCCAATGGACGTTGATGAAGAGAGAGAAAGAGATTAAAGTTGCATATGAAAAAAAGGACATGGAACCTTGCTAAAAATAAAGAGTTATAATATCCCGATTTTGACCCCATTGCATTAAAATGTGAATGATGTAAAATTGTTATAAAATCGTGGTGAGGAGCTCAAGGCCAAGGCCCCACGGTCGATTTAGTGTTAAAAATTGATGCATATGGTTTGTGTGCTAGCCAGACACAATGGAAATTGTAAATATCATGTAAATATGCATTTTAATAAAATACCCACAACTAGCTATGCAATGCAATGCAACAAGAGTACGGGGGCATGATTTTTACAAGGAATTGAGAGGGGAATATTCAAACCCTTGAACCAATCAAGTCAATCCAAGTGTCAATGAGAGAACCCATGAACCATCAACTACCCATGTTGACTTTTGTACCCAATCATTTATTTTTTCTTCCAAGAGTTGGTTGAGGTAGTTAATGCTTTGGGATTGGAGAGGTATGGCTGTCCAAATTTGGGTACATGGGCAAGCCACCATTTTGGAAAAACGTTTTTTGGCTTCTTGGGCAAGAAAAAAGCCACGAAATTTCTCCCCAAGCCATTATTCATCAACCAGTTTGGCTCTCTCATGAAGTTCTAGCTGGTGGGGCATTTTTCCTCCATGTTTTTCCAGTGTTTCCTGGTTTTCTAGATGTGAAGGAGGGCGTTTTTGTGATATAGAACAATGGGGAAGAAGAGGAAACCGATTTGGGGGTCCCTGGGGTTTCATTGAGGTCATTTTTTTTCCATTTGGATGCTCACAGATCCATGGAAAAATAATTTTTCTCCCTATGGTCGATTTTCCCCTTCCCACAATCCATTTTTTGACTGGGCATGATTTGTAGAAAACCCATGGACATCTTTTTTGTGAATCCCATAGTAAAAACGTTTTCCCTATGTCCAACATATGTGTTTTGTTGTGTGTGGGAGAGAAGGATGTGGTATGATTTATGGGTATCCATTGCTTTGGCTTGAGTTTGAGTGCAAGCATCCAAAAATAAAGGGTTCAGATTTGGGTTGATAAACGCAGCTATGGGATGGCTTGGCTTAGATCTGATGTGCACTTGTTGTGCATGAGCTTGAGTGTTCCCATTCCTTGTGGAAATCATGCCCAGCTCGGGGGTGGCAATTGTGTTGAGAGATTGATGAACACAATTGGTCTAGGATGGGTGGAACGTTACAGTTGCGTAGCTAGTTGCTTGGGATAGCCTTACATCAAGATAAGTATTGACTATGTGTTTTACTTCTACAAATGTTTTTAATTTTATGACTATTATTGATATGTTGAATGCATATGAAATGTGTGTGGATAGTTTAATTCTGTTGTGCATGTTTAATTGAATTATACATCTGCACACACATGTGTTTTTATTCGCTATGAATCTATTCATAATGAATGGGGTTGAGTTTTGTAAAAGCCTTGAAATTTCAGTCATGTTTCCCTTCCTTGCATGGGATCAACGGGAGGGGACGTGAGATAGTCCACCCCAAACTATAAGATATAAACACCTATCAATATATTTATATATATTTTTTAAATAATAAAAAATAAATTAAATTAAAATTAAAAATTACCCTTCAAAATATTTTAATGTCACTATGCATAAAATAATACTTCAGCGCTATCACCGCAAGAGCATAATAATAATTTTTTAATCGGAATGATTGTATATACATAAGTCTTCAATTTTATCTTTTCCACATTCAGGCCAATGTGGAAAAGTCGGGAGCAACGTTTCAAATTGAACTCTTCCTAGCCCTTCCAGAGGGTTTTGGCCCTTCCTAGAAGTGCAAAGTTAAAATTACCCTTAAAAACAAATTCAAAATCGTATTTTTACCCTTCCAATTAAGAATGACACAATTTATAACTACATTTCAAAAGAAGGGTAATATTATAAATTACTTGTCAATATAATTTCATGGTGTGTTTAAGTTCATAAGCTATAAAGTTTCCAAGGATATATGGATATATAATTGTGAATTGAATTTTAAATAAACGTTATGATTTGCTAAAATAATTACACAATACTAAGACGATATGAATGTTTTGAAGGATTTCCTTGTTTGATGTAATTATGGCAAGCTATTCTTGTAATTCCAACAAGTACAACAATGTGTGAAAGAGGCTTCTCAAAATTAAATAGGATAAAAAATTATGATAGATCAAGGATTTCATTGGAGACATTGGATATTTTATGTTTCTCTCCCTTAGTGCACCTCATGCTCTAAATGAGATAGACTCGAATGCAATTTATGATGTATGGAAACAAATGAAAACTAGAAATCCTCTTCCATTGGGCATAGATTGATGTTTTTCAGTGATGTAAGCTCAAATACTTTTGAAGAATATCAAATGAATAGAAGAACGATATGTTTTTTTTGTTGGAATGTGTTCATTTATGTAACATATTAATAATTTTGTGGACTTTACTATTTTCAAAGAAAATTTTGTTTATTTCTTAGTTTTTATTGAAAAGTTATCAGTTTCTCATTGGTGGGGATAGATGGATTTCATTCCATCCACCCGGGTTCAATTCCGTTGAGACATCTTCTAACTTGGATGACCTACCTGTTAACTTTCCTTGTGAAAAAAAAGAAAGCATTTAATTGCTTAAGATTATAAAAATTTGAAAAGACAATTTTTTTTTGTATTTTTTTGAAAAGTTTAATAATTTATGTTTATCAATTGAAGTACAATTATTTATATAGCCCTTCATCTTTGAAGGGCTAAATATACACCCTTAAAATTGAAATTAGGATCACCCTTCAAATTTGATCAATGCTTGGGAGTGGGTGCAATAAAATTTAAAATTATAAATTAATCAGGTTCGAAGGGTTTGACTAAACAAATACGGAAACGTTCCTATGTGAAAATTAAACGTGAGTTCGAAGCCATTTTTTTACTTGGATGTAAAGAATATGCAACTTACAGAAAGTTCTAAAGAATGCAACTTACAGAAAGTTCTAGACGTGTATGGACAACGAGGTTTTTTGTTGTTACGAATTTGGGCCAAGTATATACCTTCGATTCAATTTACATGGCAAGAAATTGGCTTTTAAATCTTTTGTTTGTCAAAGTTGTCGAAGGTTGGTGATGGTTATTAATAATTAATTGTCTGTATATAAGTAGTTTTTTTGCAAATGTTAATAATGGCTTCTTGTCAAGCAAAATTCCTCGGTTTACATCTTCAAAACTACATAGGTGAGATGCTTAAGACTCTAGAATTTCATCAAATTTGAGATAAGTCAGGCTATTTCAAAATGCCAATATTAGATGACAATAATTGACACAAGGTTAAAGAATACCTTAGTAGAACCATCTCTTTGTATATTATAATTGTTGCCTTCATGGGATCTATTTTATTCTCCATGACTGGAATGCATCATAACGCATCAAGTGATGCAAATCTGTACCTTGGTGAACTTTTTTTCAATCTTATCACCAATATGTCTATTTGTGGAATTTTTTATGACAATTTTCAGGTTCTGTGTGTAGTTTATGCTATTTTTTCTTTCATTTGACACCATATTTCCAATTGTTTATGCATTTTTTATTGCTTAAAATTTAAGAAATAAATAAATTATATAATATCTAATAACATTACGAATTATTAGGTTTTACACAACAATCTATCTGTCCCTTAATTCTTTAAAGGGTGCTAGCTAAATGGTAGAGCATCTGCATTACAAAGCAGAAGATAGGTGGTTCGACTCCACTGCGTCCTTCCATAAATCAATACAATATAGGATATTGTAGTTCATATATTCTCTCTAGAGACAAAAGAGGGTATTGAGACAATATTTGTGTAAATTGTCTCAACTTGAGGCAAAAAAAATTATTTATTGTCTTAAATATTGTCTTTAAGCGAGTGTCTTAAATTATTGTCTTAAACTATTTTCTTAAATTATTGTCTTAAACTAAGACAATAGTTTAATACACTCGCTTAAAGACAATATTTAAGACAATACACAAATTTTTTTTTGTCTTAAGTTGAGACAATTTACATAAATATTGTCTCAAATATTGTCTTAAAACCCCCCTCTATGTAGTAGTGTGAGCAGCTAAAGATTGGAAAGAAATCCAATGGACGTTGATGAAGAGAGAGAAATACATTACAGTTGCAGCTGAAAAAGAAGGACATGGAACCTTGCTAAAAATAAAGAGAACACCGAGGACGATGTTATTCCAAGGGGGAGGGGATTATAATATCCTGATTTTGACCCCATTGCATTAAAATGTAAATGATGTAAAATTGTTATAAAATCGTGGTGAGGAGCTCAAGGCCAAGGTCCACCGTCGATTTAGTGTTAAAAATTGATGAATATGGTTTGTGTGCTAGCCAGGCACAATGGAAATTGTAAATATCATGTAAATATGCATTTTAATAAAATACCCACAACTAGCTATGCAATGCAATGCAACAAGAGTATGGGGGCATGATTTTTATAAGGAATTGGGAGGGAGATATTCAAACCCTTGAACCAGTCAAGTCAATCCAAGTGTCAATGAGAGAACCCATGAACCATCAACTACCCATGTTGACTTTTGTACCCAATCATTTATTTCTTCTTCTAAGAGTTGGTTGAGGTAGTTAATGCTTTGGGATTGGAGAGGTATGGCTGTCCAAATTCGGGTATGGGCAAGCCACCAAATTGGGAAAACTTTTTTTTGGCTTCTTGGGCAAGAAAAGAGCCACGGAATTGCTCCCTAAGCCATTATTGATCAACCACTTTGGCTCTCTCATGAAGTTCTAGCTGGTGGGGCGTTTTTCCTGCATGTTTTTCCAGTGTTTCCTGGTTTTCTAGCTATGAAGGAGGGGATTTTTGTGATATAGAACAGTGGGGAAGAAGAAGAAACTGATTTGGGAGTCCGTGGGGTTTCATTGAGGTCATTGTTTTCCATTTGGATGCTCAAAGATCCATGGAAAAATCGTTTTTCTCCCTATGGTCGATTTTCCCCTTCCCACAACTCGTTTTTTTACTGGCCACGATTTGCAGAAAACCCAAGAACATCTTGTATTTGAATCCCATAGTAAAAACGTTTTCCCTATGCCCAACATATTTGTTTTGATGTGTGTGGGAGAGAAGGATGTGGTATGAGTTATGGGTATCCATTTCTTTGGCTTGAGTTTGAGTGCAAGTATCCAAAAATAAAGGGTTCAGATTTGGCTTGATAAACCTAGCTATGGGATGGCTTGGCTTAGATCTGATATGCACTTGTTGTGCATGAGCTTGAGTGTTCCCATTCCTTTTGGAAATCATGTCCAGCTCGAGGGTGGCAATTGTGTTGAGAGATTGATGAACACAGTTGGCCTAGGCTGGGTGGAGCGTTGCAGTTGCGTAGCTAGTTGTTTGGGACAACCTTACATCAAGATAAGTATTGACTATGTGTTTTACTTTTACAAATGTTTTTAATTTTATGACTATTATTGATATGCTGAATGCATGTGAAATGTGTGTGGATAGTTTAATTCCGTTGTGCATGTTTAATTGAATTATACATCTGCACACACATGTGTTTTTATTTGCTATGAATATGTTCATAATGAATAGGGTTGAGTTTTGTAAAAGCCTTGAAATTTTAGTCATGTTTCCCTTCCTTGCATGGGATCGACGAGAAGGGGCGTGACATACTCCACCCCAAATTATAAGATATAAACACCTATCAATATAATTATATTTTTTTTTAAATAATAAAAAATAAAATAAATTAAAATTAAAAATTACCCTTCAAAATTTTTTAATGTCACTATGCATAAAATAATACTTTGAAGCGCTATAACCACAAGAGCATAATAATAATTTTTTAATCGGAATGATTGTATATACATAAGTCTTCAATTTTATCTTTTCCACATTGGGACCAACGTGGAAAACTCGGCAGCAACGTTCAAAATTGAACCCTTCCAAGCCCTTCCAGAGGGTTTTGGCCCTTCCTAGAAGTGCAAAGTTAAAATTGCCCTTAAAAACAAATTCAAAATCTTATTTTTACCGTTCCAATTAAGAATAACACAATTTATAACTACATTTCAAAAGAAGGGTAATATTATAAATTACTTGTCAATATAATTTCAGAGTGTGTTTAAATTCATAAGCTATAAAGTTTCTAAGGATATATGGATATATAATTGTGAATTGAATTTTAAATAAACGTTATGATTTGCTAAAATAATAATTACATAATACGATATGAATGGTGTGAAATGTGTGAAAGAGGCTTTTCAAAATTAAATAGGATAAAAAATTATGATAGATCAAGGATTTCATTGGAGACATTGGATATGTTATGTTTCTCTCCCTTAGTGCAACTCATGCTCTAAATGAGATAGACTCAAATGCAATTTATGATGTATGGAAACAAATGAAAACTAGAAATCCTCTTCCATTGGGTTGAAGAATATCAAATAAATCGAAAAACAATATGCTTTTTTTTGTTGGAATGTGTTCATTTATGTAACATACTAATAATTTTGTGGACTTTACTATTTTTAAAGAAAATTTTGTTTATTTCTTAGTTTTTATTGAAAAGTTATCATTTTCTCATTGGTGGGGATAGATGGATTTCATTCCATCCACTTGGGTTCAATTTCGTTGAGACATCTTCTGCTTGGATAACCTACCTGTTAACTTTCCTTGTGAAAAAAAAAAAACATTTAATTAATTAAGATTATAAAAATTTGAAAGGACAATTTTTTTTTTATATTTTTTTGAAAAGTTCAATTATCAATTGAAGTACAATTATTTATATAACCCTTCCTCTTTGAAGGGCTAAATATACACCCTTAAAATTGAAATTAAGACCACCCTTCAAATTTGATCAGTGCTGGGGAGTGGGTGCAATAAAATTTAAAATTATAAATTAATCAGGTTCGAAGGGTTTGACTAAACAAATACGGAAACGTTCCTATGTGAAAATTAAAATTAAACGTGAGTTCGAAGCCATTTTTTTACTTGGATGTAAAGAATATGCAACTTACAGAAAGTTCTAGACGTGTATGGACAATGAGGTTTTTCGTTGTTGCGAATTTGGGCCAAGTATATACCTTCGATTCAATTTACACGGCAAGAAATTGGCTTTTAAATCTTTTGTTTGTCAAAGTTGTCGAAGGTTGGTGATGGTTATTAATAATTAATTGTCTGAATATAAGTAGTTTTTTTGCAAATGTTAATTGACTTATCATTAAATTGGTTTTTAAATCTTTTGTTTGTCAAAGTTGTTGAAGATTGGTAATGGTTATTAATAATTAATTGTATGTATATAAGTAGATTTTTTGCAGATGTTAATTGACTTATCATTATTATTTAAAGAAAAATAATCTGCTAGTTAACTTATCTTGTTATCTGTAATAATCTGTTGGTTATCGTAAACCTCTTCTGCGCCATAAAACTACAAAGACAATATTTTCTAATTAGAATGATCAAGTATATATAAAAATATTCATAAAAGTCTTCGATTTTATATTTTCCACAGCCTGAAAAACGTGACATTAGGTTCAAACTATGTGGTATAAAATTTAAAATTTATAAATTAGTCAGGTTTGAAGGGTTTGACTAAACAAATTGTGAAGGAATTAAATTCAATGAAAACGTGAGTTCCAAGCCAGTTTTGACCTGTATGCAAAGAATATGCAACTCTATGCAAAGAATATGCAACTCCAGAATGTTCTGGACGTGTATGGACTCAGGCGACAGTTTCTTCTGTCGCTCCCAAATTTAGAACAAAAGAGAAAGAGATTTTTTTAATATTAATTTGTTTATCCAACGGAAATAACATGGCAACCATCGAGCGTAGACCAAGTCATTGGTATCCTTCTCCTTCGTCTTCGTCTTGGCTTGCCGCTCACAGCACACCATTGCCAATAAAAAGGCATCCATTTCCCAACTGAACTTATCATCCGCAGTCACACTTTCTTTAGCTATCAATTGCAAAAAATTTCGAGAGTCCGAGGCATCAAAAAAACTTGTGAGATTAGAATGGAGAAGCAACTCATGCAGAAGCATTCAATAGCCCATTCTTCGTCAACGTCTTCTCTGGGTACTATCGACATGGCAGGGACCTTCTTCAAGTCCATCCACAGCGCCGCTCCGCCTTCTCCGAGCACCCGAAACACAAAGATAACCGTCGTCGGCGTCGGGAATGTGGGCATGGCGGTGGCGCAAACGATCCTCACACAGGAGCTGACAACGGAGCTCGCTCTGGTGGACGTCCAGGCCGACAAATTGAGGGGCGAAATGCTGGATCTACAGCACGCAGCCGCCTTCTTGCCCCGCACCAAGATCGTGGCCAGCACGGACTATGCCATCACGGCGGGCTCCGACATCTGCGTCATCACGGCCGGAGCCAGGCAGCGGGACGGCGAGTCGCGGCTCGATCTCGTGGAGCGCAATTGCCATCTCTTCAAGTCCATCGTTCCGCAGCTCGTGAAGTACAGCCCGGACACCATCCTGCTGGTCGTCTCAAACCCTGTCGACATATTGACATACATCGCGTGGAAGCTCTCTGGTTTGCCGTCGAACAAAGTGATGGGCAGCGGTACCAACCTCGATTCCTCGCGCTTCCGTTTCATGCTCGCAGATCATCTCGATGTGAACGCGCAGGACGTGCAAGCCTACATCATAGGCGAACACGGAGACAGCTCCGTGGCTCTGTGGTCAAGCATCAGCGTGGGGGGCGTCCCCGTGTTGAGCTTCTTGGACAAGCAGGAAATCCCGTACGAGAAAGAGCATCTGGAAGCCATTCATCAGAGCGTGGTTAACAGCGCCTATGATGTTATCAAATTGAAGGGCTACACTTCGTGGGCTATCGGATACTCCACTGCGAACTTGGTGAAAAGTGTTATTCGCAATCAGAGGAGGATTCATCCCGTTTCCGTGATGGCGAAGGACTTCCATGGTATCGAAGAGGAAGTGTTCCTGAGCCTGCCCGCTCAGCTGGGAAGAGGAGGGATACTGGGCGTTGCCAGCATTCACTTGACTGAAGAAGAATCCCATCGTCTCAGGATATCGGCGGAAGCCATTTTTGAAGTTCAGAAGCAGCTTCACATTTGAGCTCGCCGCGTTTATATCATAGAGCACCAGACTACAGTGCTAATTTTATTTTTGTTTTGTTGAATCATAGATAGACTCTAGTGTTGTTTATATATATGTATCTAGAAAATCCCCTTTTGGCCGATAGATACTGAACTCCTGGAAGTAACTTGAATGCGTTTGAATAACTTCTGTTTTAATTCATTGTGTATTTTGTTCGGTGTCCACAATAAAGTTTATTCATATAAATTATTTTCTCGCATGTTTTCAATAAAATCAGTTGGAGTATCCTTTTCTAAATTTGTAATCTGCTGATTTTCTGTAGTCTATTGGAGAATCTATAGTCTTAACATTCCTTCTCTAAATTTGTATTCTGTACTCTATTGTTTCTTTCACTAAATTTGTAGTCTGTAGTCTAGTGCAGAATGTATAATCTACGTATGGTAGTTCTCAGGTTTAATCTACATATGCAATTATAAATTAAATATTGTAAACATGACAAGATGAGCATACATCACAGAGCATGAGATCATTAGTTGTTCCCATGGGCCATGCAATTCCCACAAAATCATAATACAATGCAACTCAAGTGAAATTTTCCATGTAAATATTATTGAGATTTTATTTCATATGTGAACAACCATTAGAGCTATGTTTCTTCCTTGTAGCCACAAACATTACTTTAGAGACCTTGGACTTCATCCGACGTAAAAAGTGAGATCGAAACCTAGGGAATAAGGCAACCATCATCAACATGGATACTCCCCAAGGCATTGCTCAAGCCAATGAATTTAGATCCCAACTGAGATCAAAGAAAGAGGGCACTACTCAAGTTCATTAATCTCGCTCCTTCATTTATTTAAAAACTTTTAATTTTGATCTCGAGAGACAATTTTGTTGCACGAGTGTAAACGAGGTGCTTACAACCCAGTATGGGGGAGATCTTCTAACGTGTGTGATGTAGAGTTACATCTAATAAAACGTAAAAATGTAGCGTTACATTTAATAAAACGTAAAAAGTGATTGGGCGTAAAAAAAGTAAGTAAAGTAAAGTAAAGTAAAGTAAAGTAAAGTAAAAAGAAGTAAGTAAAGTAAAGTAAAGAAAAAAGAAATAAAGTAAAGTAAAGTAAGTATGGGGGAGATGTTGTAAGGTTTGTGATGTAATGTTTGTTACTAACAAAATAATTAAAAAAATTCATGTCCGTTCATTAAAAAAATTATGGAAAATATTTTAAAAAAATCCATGTTGGTTCATAAAATAAAATATTATGAAAAATAATTAAAAAATAGATGTTCGTTTATAGAATAAAAACTTAAAACTTAAACCCGGATTTATCAATCAAGAGAGATCAAATTTCTTGAGTTTAAATTTAAAAAAAGAAATACACCTCAAGAAATTGGATCCCTCTCGGTGCTTAATAGATACGGCTTTAAGATGGATCTATGCTGGTTTCTAAAACATCTCACTTATGACATACAAAGTCGTTATAAATTTTCTTTTATGTCCCCAAATTGTTAGTCTTCAGGCACAAACTCTAAACTACTTTTATCATCATCTTGATCATTTACATTAGCATATAGCGCTCAAGTTGAAGGTTGCTTGAACTTCGCTAGTTTATTATTTAGTGTTCTACAATCTGCTACAAAAATGACCAACTCTATTACATTGACTCATATCTTTACCTCTTCCAAACTGACCATTGCAGTTTCAAGTTCTTTCTGATTGACTTCTTCTAGAATTATTTGATCCTTGTTGAAAATTACTGTAATTTCTTCTTCCTTGACTTTTCCCATGACCACAGCCTCTATATGAAGATTGATCACGTCCTCTTCCTCTTCCTCTTCCTCTTGAATTTTTTTCTTTACTTGAACTTGTGAAGATAAGATTTTCATTAGATTGTTTTTGTTTTTCAAATGACTTACTATGTTGAGTTAATAACTCACTGAATAAATCAAAAGTTGCAGTACACAATTTATCAGTGATTTGTAATGTTTCAATAAAGTGCTTATAAGATTAATTTGGTAAGCTATTATCAGAATCAAGATTAACAGTTGTCATCAGATATAAGATATCCACCTTTGATGACGTCTTGGTGTATACTCTTCACTCTAGAAATATACTCTAATACATCATCTCCATCAACTAATCGTTGACTAAGCAAAGTTCATTTGCAAATCAATTCTTTGAGATGCACGAGGAGTATAAAAAAAATTACGGAATTGATTCCAAGTAGAGGGATAATACTCAATATGGACACATAAATGTTCAACTACAGATGAACGAAGTAAGGTGAGAGCCTTTTTGTACTTTAACTCCCATTTAGCTAAGGAAGTGGCATCAATGGGTTTAGTTGGAGATGAATCACCATCAGACATTCCACGCCATAGTTCATTATAGATTAAAGTGTTTTGTTTGTGGTATTTCCAAGACTTTTAATTCTTGGATCCATCTAATTTATCTGAGTCAATGAACAAGTTGATTAACTTTGACATGATAGACCGCATTGAATATTTGTAATTTGCATGCAAAAAGAGTGCATTTTTAGGGGCTTAGCCTTGATCCTCTAAAAAGTCTTAAGAGTCAAAAAGAAAATTTGAGAAAGTGTTTTATTTGACTCTTCTCAATCTCATCTTTAAAATTACAATATCAATCTTTTATCTCCAATATTACAAAAATGATGTCAAACTTTCAAAATTTGATAGAATTTTATTCTATTTGAAGTAAAAAAAACACTTCTTCAATTACAATATATAATGAAGTTAAGTTTTGAATGCACTTGGCCCCCGGGGTGTAGACCAGTTGGCAACCGTGCGCACACCGTGCGCTTGTTAAGGCGTACGGGCTGTTAAGCATGTCGTTGGTTCAAACCTCGTTGCAGCCTTGAGGGTGCACTGTGGGGCAGGCGTACTCTCCTAGGGGTATAGTGGTAGCGAGTACCAGCAACTCCAGTTACCGATTCCCCTAGATAAAAAAAAAAAGTTTTGAATGCATTTTCTTGGAAAAAAAGTGTCTTGTTTCAAAACTTCTACAAATTTAATATTCCCTTGTGAACTTGAAAAAGTCACCAAATCTACAAGTCTAATATTTTTAGAATGCTTTTACCAAAAGAACATAGTTCTTTTTATGATGAATTATTCGACTTTTCACAGAATTTGTAAAAAATTCACGTGAAACTTCGCCACGACACCTTGTGGAGAAAACTCTTTGGTGAGGAGTGTTCTAATTCAGAATTTTCAATCCACTGTGGCATTTTATCCTTCTTTTATCATTGTAGAATATGTTTTTTAATGAGGATATCTAGGGCGTCATTTCTCACCAACTGCCTAGAAAACGTTCCAGAGATGGTTTTTCTACAAAATAAAAACGCTCCTACAAAAACAGCTACGTGGCTCTGCGTGAGGGGGTTTGTAGAGCTCCGTGGCTTCACAAGAGGGGGTTTGTACAGCTCTGTGTAACTATGTAAAGGATCACTAGAGGCTCTTCTTAAAATCACCAAGGCTCTCTATGTGCGGAAGAATCACTATGGGTGAATAGTTGTGTGCTTGATCTCTACACCATATGGTTGAGCGCTGGAAATTGGATCGCTCACTATCTATAATATTGATTTGTTCACAGATATTTGAGGTTGCGTGTTACATGATATCTTAGACAAGGAAGCAGATCGCAGTGTGTTATTGGCATTGGACCATTGAAGCAAGACCATGGCATGGATGTTGAGAACAGAGCAAATGAACAACTCTTATTTCAATAACCAACCTTCAGACCCCTGTCTATGAGCAACAAGCAATGCATCCACCTGTAGATGAAAGAACGCTAACAACAGATTTATGGAATAATTCAAAAAAAAAAAAATCTTTCTTTGATTGAATCAAATGCACATCATTATGGACAGAGATAGACATACAGGGACAGACAGTTATCTTCATTGAGTGCTACAACCAAATGATGCATTCACCTCTGCGTTCTATGATATCAACCAACAGCACTTGTTGTATATCACAATACAATTTTTACAATGAAAAAAAAATACAAATTGAAGTTGCACTGAACACAAGGATTCTGGAGCCTTAGATTGTTGTTGGTGTGGATGGCTTCATCGAGAAGTCGTTGAGCATTAAATTCAGCAATCACTATTCTAACTACCATCCGACTAAGAAGTCTGAGTTGACAACGGACGAGTGAGCAAGCTGATATTAGTCGGAATTTGGTTTCACCTTCTAACATTCTCCCACTTGAAATCAAATGAAGACAAACCTATGATTATTCATCCAAAACTATGCATCATGTTACTCCCAAGCCCACTAAGCTTCTACATAGCTCTTGCTTGTCTATTGGAAAAACTTTAGTAACCATATCAACTGGATTCTCAGTAGTATGAATCTTCTCTAGATTTAAATGACCTTCTTCCAACACGTGGCGAATCCAGTGGTACCTTAGATCAATGTGCTTGGTCTTTGAGTGAAATGTTGGGTTCTTTGCCAAGTGAATGGCACTTGGACTGTCATAATGCAACACATACATGTCTTGCTTAATTCCCAGCTCTCATAGGAATTTTTGCATCCACAACATCTCTTTGCAAGCCTCTGTTTCAACTATATATTCTACCTCGGTTGTGGAGAGAGCGACAACCTTTTGTAGCCTAGATACCCAATACACCGCTACACCTACAAATGTATACAAGTAGCCAGTGGTGGAATTTCTAGTGTCCACATCTCCAACCATATCTACATTTGTAAAACCTTCAAGCACCATATTAGAATTGCCAAAACATAAACAATAATTACTAGTACCCTTGAGGTACCTTAAAATCCACTTTATCGCTTGTCAATGTTGTATGCTTGGATTGGCGAGGAATCTACTCACTACTCCCATTGAATGTGAAATGTCCAGGCGTGTACATACCATGGCATACATCAAGCCGACAACTACTTAAGCATAGGGGATTTTCTCATTTCCTCCTTCTCCTTATCATTAAAAGGGCATAGATCGACACTCAATTTGAAGTGGGCTACAAGGGGTGTACCAACTGGCTTGACATCCTTCATGTTGAAACTCTTAAGCTCCTCCTCAATGCATTTTTCTTGTGACAACCACAAATTTTTGCTCTTTCTGTCACATATGATCCTTGTGCCCAATAATTGTTGTGCTTGACCGAAATCATTCATTGCAAATTGACTTCCCAAATCCTTCTTCATCATGTTAATCATACTTTTATCATGCCCAACAATTAACATGTCATCCACATATAGCAATAAAATGGTAAGCCTTTCTTGGTCATACTTCTTAATGTAAACACAATGATCAACCTCTAATCTCCTAAAACCTTGCTCCAATACAAAAGAATCCAACTTCTTATACCATTGGTGAGGTGCTTGTTTAAGCCCATAGAGGCTCTTCTTCAACCTACAAACCAGATTTTCTTTACCTTTTGTTTTGAATCATTCCGGCTGCTCCATATAGAACTCCTCCTCCAATTCTCCATGAAGGAAGGCGGTCTTCACGTCTAACTGTTCACACTCCAAGTTTAAAGCAACAACAAGACCAAGAATGACTCTAATGGATGACATTTTAACAACATGTGAAATTTTTTCATTAAACTCAATACCTTCTTTTTGGGAAAATCCCTTCACCACCAACCTTTCCTTGTACCTCTCCTTCTTTCCTTCACCCTCATGCTTGATCTTGTATACCCACTTGTTTTGAATATATTTTCTTCCTTTTCGAAGCTTTACTAGCTCCCATGTTTTGTTCTCCAATAGTGAGTCCATTTCTTCTTGCATGGCCTTCTTATAATCTTTGCTATTATCATCATCACAAGCCTCTTGAACACAATGAGGTTCACCTTCATCAGTTATTAAAATATAATTTGAGGGAGGATGTACCTTTGTGATGACTTATGAGGCCTAGTGGACCTGCAAACCGGTTGTGGTAGTATATTTTCCGGTTAGACCTCTTGTAATAGCTGCTGCAAGGCTTCTTCTTCTCACTATCCATCATTTTCATCTAGTTGTCCATCATGTTCAGCTGGATGTCCACCATTTTCTGCCTGCTGTCCATAATCTTCTTACAATGGTGGTATGTTTTCTTACTGCTCAACATAACTGTTAATAGATTTCTTGACCTCCATATCACATGTAGGCTTCTTAAAAATATATAATTCATTAAATATGACATCCCCACTTCTAATAAATTTGCATTTAACCGAATCCCATAAACGACAACCAAACTCACCAGCCGCATATCCCAAGAAAGTACATTTCATGGATTTGATATCTAACTTAGTTCTTTTCCCTTTGGGAATATGTACAAATGCTTTGCATCCAAATTTTGTTAGGTTAGAATAGTTTACCTTCTTACCAGTCCAAACTTCTTCAGGAATGCCACCGTCCAAGGCTGTTGTAGGCAATCGGTTGATAAGGTAACAAGCTATCCTCACTGTTTCTGCCCAAATATGCTTCTCCAACCTAGAATTTGACAACATGCTCCTCGCCTTCTCCATGATAGTGCGAATAATCCTTTCTGCGGTACCATTTTCTTGAGGAGTACCAGTGACGTTCTTCTCATGATTTATGCCAAACCTGTTGCAATAGTCCTTGAAGGAATTGGAGCAATATTCCCCACCATTATCTGTCATCAAGCACTTGAGCAGATCGTTAGTCTCTCTTTCAACACCAACATGAAAATTTTGGAATATCTCAAATACCTCATTTTTCCTTTCATATGATTGGCCCAAAATTTCCTAGATGCATCATCTATGAAAGTAACAAAATATGAGGCTCCTCCTAGAGACTTAACATTGACTAGCCCAAATACATCTAAGTGTACCAATTCCAATAAATTTATTTTTCTTTCATGGGCTCTCATAAATGAGACTCTACATTTCCTACCATATATACAATGCTCACAAAATTGAAGTTCATAATATTTCAAACGTGGGAGCAAATTTTTCCCAACAAATATTTTTAGCCCCTTTTCGCTCATGTGGCCCAAGCACTTGTGCCATAGATCTCGTGAGTTTTCTTCTCTTGCAACATCAACCACATATGATTTTCTTGTATTTTTCTTAAGGTATACAATGTCCATGTTTTGAGTCCTCTAGCCCTGACCAATGCTCCTATGCTGATTTTCTAGCCACTCTTTCCAAACCTAGCGGAGCAGCCTTTATCATTTAATTGCCCAATTGAAATTAGGCTCATGCGCATTTCTAGGACATGCGTAACTTGTTTCAACAAGATACCATGGCCACCCTTTGATTGGATTCAGACATCCCCCACTCCAACAATATTACAAAATTGATTGTTTCCCAATTGTACTCTACCATAGTCTCCAACTTCATATGAGACAAAATTGGTTTTGCATGGGGTTACATGGTGAGATGCCCCAGAGTCTAGGACCCAATCAATGCTATTGCTGGAAGTATATAAGCATGCTTCTTCTACTGAAACAATAAATAAAATGTCACTATCTGAAGCTGGAACAGTGGTCTCACATTCATTTGTGTTGGCTGATTTTTTATTTGAGTTAGCTGATTTTTGCTCCTTCCATTCTCTCTTCCATATCCGACACTCTCTTTTTGTTAAATTTTCAGAATTTACTTCAATCTGATCTAGGATCTTAACTGAGAGAACAACATGTACAAAAAATCTACAACATATCAATCATGGACACAATAATGCAAGCACACAAGAGACACAGAGTTTACTTGGGGAAAACCATAAAGGTGAAAAACCCCAATAACTTCCTCAGAGATAGATAGAGCAATGATACAACCAGAATACAAGAGATAGTCTTCTCCTAGCAGCAGAGCCTCCTCCTCATAAGTGCGCCACTTTCCGAATGAGAGAAGTGTGTGAATGAATGATCAAATAGAGATCTCCTGATCTCTATTTATACTTGTCCTGTCCTACCTAATAAACTAATGGGGCCTACATGTCTAGCTTAACCCATGGTTAACTTAATTCGATCTGACCCCACACTTGGTGGTCTAATAACCCTTTGACCCACATGGCCGACCCACAATAGGGTGGTCTAATAACCCTTCGACCCACATGACTTATACAGGGCCGACCCCAACAAGGTGGTCTAATAACCCATCAAGTATAAGTTACAACACTTACAATATAAATGACGACACTTCCGTATAGAGGAATAATAACATCTCTATAGGAATACAAACACTTCCGTATAGAGGAATAATACCATCTCTATAGGAGTACAAAATACATATATGAAATACATGGGTGAAATACATTCTGAAGTTACATATACATCAACACTCCCTCTTAACTAGGAAGGTATTTCTCGACACAGATCTGCTAGCACAAGCCTTCTTCTCTGGATCATCACCAATGAATCATCATCATCGTCACTGCTGCTACTATCTCAATCAATCTCTGAATCTACTCGTCATAGGAAGTTCTACAGAGCCAGACCTTTTTCATACTGGATGTAGGCCCACCACCTGTAGGTCTTCATCATCACTGGCCATACTATGGAATCCTCAGGACTCATTACGTGCGTCAAAAAACCTTAAAAGAGTCTCTTGACTAGTAAGAACCCTAAAGAGCATCTGAGGCCTTTTTCATCCTGTCCAGATCTCCAGGACTTATTACATGTGACTGTCACAAAACCTTAAAAGAGTGTCCTAGGAACGTTTATGTGCATAGCACGACCGACAAGAACTATAAAGAGCATCCCAGGAACATTTATGTGCCTAAGCACGACCGGCAAGATCTCCAGGACTGATTACATGTGACCTCTGCTACAAACCCTCGAAAGAGCTTCCCATGACTCATTACGGGCACATAGCCCAACCTATTGGATCTCCCAAGTCTTACATGTAGCATCCCACCACAAACCCTCGAAAGAGCATCCCAGGACTTATTACGGGCACACAGCCCAACCTATCGGATCTCCCAAGTCTTACATGTGGTCCACTATCACAAACCCTCGAAAGAGCATCCTAGGCTATTACGGGTACACAACTCCGACCTATAGGATCTCCTAGGTCTTACATGTGATACACAGTGCCAGTCCTTTTTCATACTGGATGTGACCTAGAACAAATCTAGGATTTCCTTTGCACAACCTGTCCACGACCACAGAGTATCAACCTGATACTCAACATACATCATCCTGATGTACACATGATCATCCCGATCATCATCACTGTATCGTCTTGATACATATCATCTGGAGCAACATCCTGAAGCTCGTCATCATGATCATCCCGATCATACAATGCATCCACCTGATGCATACCAAGTATCTACCTAATACATATCATCATACCTGATCCACCTGATCATACAATGTATCCAACTGATACAAATACAAACACATGATCCACCTGATCATACCTGATATATATCAACATACATGATCTACCTGATCATACACAGTATCCACCTAATACATATACAGATACATGGTCCAAGCATCCAACATGATGCATATACAAAATACATACAAATGATCCTACTGATCATATCCAGCATCCAACATGATGCGTACATACATATACATATAAATGATCCAACTGATCATATCCAACATCCAACATGATGCGTACATACACATACATATAAATGATCCAACTGATCATTCAGAGCAGAAACTCGAACATCATCCTGATGCTCATCATCCAGCGCTTACATCCATAGCCATGTGAAGGATCCTCCTTCCAACATGCTTGGAATGGCTTTAGCAAATGTGTCCATCACTTCTTCCTTGAAGTGTCGTCGATCTGAAGAATACCAAGCCTCTCTCTGAAGTATTCGAACTTCACTCTGGCTAGTGGCTTCGTTAACACATCTGCAATCTGCTCGTCCATTTCAAAATATAGGAGCTTCACCGTTCCTCTCTGCTTCGGCTGTACTCAGTGCTACGCAGGACTGCTTCCTGCTAAACCAAGAGATCACACCTGATCCCATACTGAAGCAACACCCAGATGTGCTCTTCCTATTTGCAACACTGCCTGCCCAATCTGAATCAACATAACCCTGTAGGTTAAACTTTTGATTCGCATCATACTTGAGCCCATAATCAACCGTACCCTTCAGGTTCCTCAGAATATGCTTTACAACAACTAGGTGAACATCTTTCGGATCCGTCAGGAACTGGCTCAATGTGTTCACAGCAAAGAAAATCTCTGGTCTCGTGTTCGTCAGGTACATAGAGGACCCAATCATCTGACGATACATCGTGACATCAACCAGATTAGATGAAGCATCACACAGAAGCTTCAGGTTCGATGCCATAGCCTTGCAGTCCATCATCCCGAACCTCTTCAGGATCTCTATTGCATACTTCCCTTGTCCAAGGAAGATTCCATCTGCACTCTGCCACACCTCCATGCCAAAAATAAATAGTGCATCATCCCCAAGTTCTTCATCTCGAACTCGGCAGCAAGCTTCCGTTGCGTGTCGGCAATCAATCTATCTTCACCTGTAACAAACAGGTTATCCGCATACAAAAGTAGTATCATTGGATTGCCTTCCTGAACCTTGTAGTAAAGGTTGGAATCCACTTTACTCTTGGTAAAGCCCAAACTGGATAGAAAGCTGTCTATCATACCATACCAAGTTCTGCACATATATGACTCCCTGTCATGTGTCTCAGAACCAAGTGGATTCTCTACATACACTTCTTCTTCAACTACACCATTCAAGAAGGTTTTATTGACTCATCCATCTGGTGTATCTTCCACTTCATCACTGCAGCCAAAGCAAGTACTAATCTAATGGAAGTGTATCTGGCTACAGGAGCAAAAGTCTCTATGCTACCACTTGCAGCATGCTTGATCTTGTAGATCCTCTTGGAAGTCGCTACAGACTACCCTTTAGGTCTTGGGACTGCATCCCAAACATCTTCATGATCGACTGGTACTCCTCGATCATGGCATTCTTCCCAGATCCTGGGAACTTCAATATTTTCAATAGATAACTTTGTTGCTTGAACAAATGTTGTAGTCCTTCTTTTGTAGGTGATGGTATATGATCTTTCCTACACAACAAGTTAAATTGCATGATTATAAAACATCTCATAGTTTTTCAGAACAAATTCTTACACATAAAGAAATATGTCGTACAGTCATGCAATTATTTTAGCCAATGCTTCAATACAACATTTATCCATATCCCGTAACTTTCTAGATGCCTTCCAATCTCTACCAGAACATTGTTAAGAGTGTGCACAACTCCCAACATGCCAGCAAAGAGGTTTCATTCTAGATAAGTAGCAATGGAATGTTGTACAGTGCCATAGGCCACTTACCCATCAAATGCATATTAGTAGTATACTGTTCATTAATGCAATCATTCTAATATGCACAATACATATCCTAAGTCTAGGAACGTAAGCCTATACATCATTGAACAATTTTATTTAAACAAACAAATATGTAAGAAATGGTAATTAAAACACTTATCTTTATTTGTTTGTTGGGTGGACTCCCTCTAAGTCTTTGCTTCCTTGCAGGAGCTGCTGAAGTAGCTTCTTCTACACCTTTATGTTGTGGAATGCAGAAGGATGGTCAACTCCCTCTGGATATCTGCATCCTTGCCGAAACTACTGGAGTGAGCTCCATCTTGATCTTTGCTTCCTGGATTACCTGTCCTTGAACCTATATTCATCCTAGGTCCCTATGCATACTTATTAGTATCATGATTGTGTTATCCTTGTAATCTCATACATTCATTAGTATATTCTCAATACTATCAAAACACAATAATCTTAAGCATGTATAGTCATGATAATTTCAAACAGAAATAATAAGCATTAGTATTCACGGTTTCAGGGAAGTCTTCTTTTACTCATGCATATTCTTATTTGATCATAGGACTCTTCTGGTTAGTTAAATCATCAATCAAGATAAGAGATATAATATGCATAAAACCCGTGATTACTCAAACCTATACCTTCATGATTCTTCTGGTTAGTCATATCATCAATTATGGTAAGAAACATAATATGCATACAACCATGACTATTCAAACCTATGACTTCATGAATAATCATTATCAACAACACAACAGTATAAGATCCTAACACAAGGTAGGATTCTAGCTTGATATAGGAAAAACATACCTGGATTAGCATGCTAGCTAGTTATGTCTAAAATACCCACATAATGTCTTATGGTTCTCTTTAATGACTTGTGCTAGTAACCTGCATGTCTCATAAGTTATCCATTGTAGGACCAAGTTATACATACCTCGTAAGTAGATCTTCTAAGTGATCCATGACAATGGATGAATCTTTGTCCTCATGTCATCATGATCATATGTTCTTGAACCAGAACATGATTTGTATTTCTTGGTGTACCTTTCATGTTAGCAGACAACATAAACCTCATACAACACCATAATGCATTAGTACAATCATAAGTGTCAACACCCTAATCAATGAATATCTTCTATCGTGCATTCATAATTTTATTAATGTGATACGACAAGTCTAGATTTAATCAAGATTGTACTAACCGTAATAATATGAAGACAAATATACCATAAACTTAATCATGAACAAATCTCGAAACATACCTGGATAAGTCATACCTGTCTAGATTGCTTGTAATCTTCTTATGTAAGGCCTTAGCCTCATCTCCCTCTGAAACAGGAACTTCTTCACTTATGCAGGTGACCAATCCATCTTCTTCTAGGATTAACCCAATCCACTTGATTTGCAAGAACTGGATCTGGAGCTGGATTAGGGTTTGTCAAAGAAACCCCAAAAATTCAAACTTTCGAAAGGATAGAAATATGCGCCTTGATGAGCTGATCAAGCTGGTATGTTCAGAATTTGAAAACTGCAAAGTTTCACTCCTCAATTTTGCCTTTGAAACTTCCAGATTCATTGGACGTGACCTCGAACTAGGGTTTGATGAATCCCACTCTTCTTCCCAATCAAAAGGTTTGATCCAAAGCTCTAAGCTTCTATTTTTTTGAGGAGCTTCCAGCCGTGGTCACAGATTTCAAAAATTCCCATTTTTGTAGAAGCGCTAATTTTCCATTTTTCCGATCAAAGTCCCGAACTAGGGTCTGATCAAGCCCGATCTTCTGCCCAACCAAAAATTCTGATCTTGGTCTCTAAATTTTGATTTCGATGAGTAGCATTCAGCCATAGTCTCCGATTACAAAAATTCCAACTTTCTCCGAAACCCTAGATTTTGGAAGCCATGAATGAAGGTGCTAAAAAATAATTCTGTTTTGACATAAATATGTACCTGATTGTTTCTGGTGTAACTCCTAACTTTTCGATCCACAGGGTCTGAAAAAGTTTCCTGAGATAGCCCGACCTGTCATCTTTCTAACCCCACAGGTCTGACCTCAAATGGATTCTCTGAGAGAGAGTTATGCCAAGGTGACCGGTTTATGGGATAAAATAGGAGAGCAAACTTGTACGGTGTGCCACATGTCATTGGTTCAACTTCGGCCTCTGAAAACGTTTACTGAGATAGTACAGTCTGTGTACTACCTTTCACTTTTTATGAAATTTCATTTGGAGCTTCCTAGTCCAAGTTATGACTTTTTTTCCAAGGTCACATGTTTTTGACTTAGATCTGGAAGAGGCAGAAACCCTATATTGTACAGATCATAAATCACAAAGTATAACAAATTAGAGGTTTTCCTTTGGACACAAGGTACATGGGGATCTGATCTTCGACCTGTAAAAGTTTCAGATCCGAAAAATTTGCCAAAATGGATTTATAGCAAAAGTGATACGATGACTGGTTTTTGCTATATCAAGCCCTAGCATCGTAAGTGCAACAAGTGTCATACATGCCATATCATGCCTTCTTTCAGGCTAGCTCTGATACCATGTTAAATTTTCATAATTTACTTCAATCTGATCTAGGATCTTAACTGAGAGAACAACATGTACAACAAATCTACAGCATATCAATCATGGACACGATAATGCAAGCACACAAGAGACACAGAGTTTACTTGGGGAAAACCATAAAGGTGAAAAACCCCAATAACTTCCTCAGAGATAGATAGAGCAATGATACAACCAGAATACAAGAGATAGTCTTCTCCTAGCAGTAGAGCCTCCTCCTCATAAGTGCGCCACTTTCTGAATGAGAGAAGTGTGTGAATGAATGATCAAATAGAGATCTCCCGATCTCTATTTATACTTGTCCTGTCCTGCCCAATAAACTAATGGGGCCTACATGTCTAGCTTAACCCATGGTTAACTTAATCTGGGTCGACCCCACACTTGGTGGTCTAATAACCCTTTGACCCACATGGCCGACCCCCAATAGGGTGGTCTAATAACCCTTCGACCCACATGACTTATACAGGGCCGACCCCAACAAGGTGGTCTAATAACCCATCAAGTATAAGTTACGACACTTACAATATAAATGACGACACTTCCGTATAGAGGAATAATAACATCTCTATAGGAATACAAACACTTCCGTATAGAGGAATGATACCATCTCTATAGGAATACAAAATACATATATGAAATACATGGGTGAAATACATTCTGAAGTTACATATACATCAACACTTTTCATGTGTCCTAGTTTTCCACAATGATAGCAAGTAATTCCGCCTCTTCTTGACTTTGATCTTCCTCTTGACTTGGAATGCCCTTGCGTAGTTCAATCAATTTTCCTTCCACGATCAGCTATGGTGAGAGCTTCTCCTCCCTAGTTTTCTGTGACTGATTTTCGTCGCAGCTTCTCATTCATTAAGTTGTTGCTAATGCTATCAAAACTTAGGGTGCCTCCAGGTGCTAAAGTGCTCATGGCAACTGTCAAATTCTCTCAGCTGTATGGCATGGAGCACGTGAGTAGGATGGCTATGATTTCATCATCTAATACAATTTTGACAGAGGCAAACTGACTGGTAATGATGTTGAATTCATTTAGGTGCTTTGCAACTAAATCACCCTCCTTAATCTTGAGGTTATACAACTTCTTCATCAGAAATACCTTGTTTGATGATGTGTTTTTCTCATACAAATCATGCTATTTCTTCCACACATCTACTGTTGTCTTCTCTCCAACCACATTGAAGTAGACATTCTTTGCTAGGTACTTCCTGATTGCAACAATGGCCTTCCTATCAAGCTTGTTCCACTCTTCATCTGTCATCGATGAAGGTTTACTTGCTTCTCCCTCAATGGGAAAATATTGATCTTTCAATATCAATATGTCTTCCATCTAAGCTCTCCATAGGGAAAAATTAGCCCCATTCAATTTCTCCATGTCACTCATGGTTGTAGTTTCCATGTTGCTTCAAATGGTTGTCCCCAAAAATGAAATTGTGAGATTCGGCTCACACAAATGTTGTAACAGGCCCAATTCAGGAAAATAACAGGTTCTTTGATTGTTTATTACCACTACTAAAGGCTCCCACTTCCAATTTCTAGCCTCCACAGATTCTCACATGCTTGCAAGTAGAGCAAATGCACACTAGACAACCTCTAACGGGAAGCTTCTCTACAGCAGGTGTTGGCTCCAACCTGGCTTTGATACCATTTGTTGAGAGCAGAGCAAAGGACAACTCCGATTTAAATCACTAACCTTATGACCCCTGTCTATAAACAACAAGCAATGGACTACGGATTTGAGCTCCCACGTACCTTGTGTATATCGGGAGACACCATTAGGATTCCTGAGATCAACTGAAAAAATTCCTTTGATTGAATCAAATGCACAGCATTATGGACAGACACAAACATACAGGGACAGGCAGATAAATTTGGAACAAAGAATACACTAATAATGAAATCGCATACTCAGACAAAATAACAAAATTTGGGCATGAACACTCTTGTTTTTATTTACTTCAGTGTTCTTACACTCAACCAACAGCTTTGTCTTCATCGAGTCCTACAACCAAAGGATACATTCAGTTTTGTGTTCTATGTTATCAACCAACAACACTTGCTATATATCACAATACAATTTTTACAGTGAAAATAAAATACAAATTGAAGTTGCACCGAGCACAAGGCTTCTGGAGCCTTCGATTGTTGTCGGTGTGGAGATGGCTTTGTCGAGAAGCTGTTGAACATTAAATTCAGCGATCACTATTCTAAATATCAGCTGACTAAGAATATTGAGTTGGCAACGGACGGGTGAGCTGGCTGATATTAGTCGAAATTTGGTTTCACCTTCTAATAATGGATATCGAAAATCGTTGCACAAAAAAATGTGTTGAGACTCCTTTCAAATGCGTAAGATGCTCCAAAAAATGTGGCGTGAGCAGTGCTGTTGTAGATCTTCAATATTTTTGAATTTGCATGGATGTTTTTTCCAGAACGCGGGTTCTAACTCAAAATCGTAGATCACAGAGGTGGATTGCTGGAGTATCAATTTGCTGAGAAAAATCATTGTCTCACTATGAATTACTGGTATATTTGTGGAATTGGTTTCAAATTGATTTGAATGAATTAGTGAAAAAAAATCACACTATTGTGGCCGAGATAGAGCTCAAAATGGTTTTAGATCTAAGCTTTTGCAAAATAAATTCCATCTGTCAAAAACTTGTAACTCCAATTAAATTGTGATTTATAACTGATCAGAAGCAATTTTTACAATTGAGTCCTACGACAATAAATCTAAGAACAACATTATAATTAAAAAACAATAGCATATTTATATTAGATCTACTTTACACTGGTGATTAACAAATGAACAAAAAAACTATTAGTTTACATAAAATTGCCGAATTAGAACTATAATCAGCTAAAATAATTCTAGAAATCTAATCAACAATGAAGATTAGATTTGAAAATTTGCAATTATGAATGAAGCTTTCCTTACTAACTTGACAACAAAATTATCCCCCAAAACTATTGCTATCAAATTTGTAGAGACCACGTTGACGTTGTAAAGACTGCCACACTTCATCAATCCAACATCGATCTTTCCACCACCAATCAATTCATCATGGATCTGATACCAATGATGAAGAAGTTTCATTAGACATGCAATTTTATTAATAAATAAAAATAACTTATATTGAGAAGTGAGGACTCAAAATTATCAAAATTGAGATTAAAAAGCTATCCTTAAGCATAGGATATCCACCTTTCATGATGTCTTGGTGTATATTCTTCACTCTAGAAATATACTCTAATACATCATCTCCATTAGCTAATCGTTGACTAGGAAACTTCATTTGCAAATCAATTCTTTGAGATGCAGGAGGAGTATCAAAAAGCTTATGGAACTGATTCCAAGCAAACAGAGCAGAGAGACAATACTCAATATGGAAACATAAATTTTTAGCTACGAATAAACAAAGTAAGGTGAATGCCTTTTCATCTTTTAATTCCCATTTAGCTAAGTAGTGGCATCGGTGGGGTTAGTTGGAGACGAATCACCACCACACATTCCATGCCATAATTCATTATAGATTAAAGTGTTTTGCATGTGAGTTTCCAAAACTTGTAATTCTTGGATCCATCCAATTTATTTGAGTTGGTGAATAATTTGATTAATTTTAACATGATAGATCGCCTTGAAGATTTGTAATTTGTAAGTAATTTGCACATTATTGAAAAGTGAGACAAGGCACACAAAAAAAATCAGATGCACAACATAAAAAGAGTATTTTTTTAGGAGCTTGGTCGTGACCTTCTAAAAAGTCTTAGAGTTAAAAAGAGAATTTGAAAGAGTATTTTACTTCTTCTCAATCTTATCTTCAAGATTGAAATATCATTCTTTTATCTCCAAGATTACAAAAATAATGTCAAACTTTCAAAATTTGATAGAATTTAATCCCATTTTGAAGTAAAAAAAATCACTTCTTCAATTACAATATTTAATGAAGTTAAGCTTTGAATGCACTTTCTTGAAGAAGTGTCATGTTTCAAAACTTTTACAAATTTAATATTTCTTTTTGAACTTGAAAAGTCACCAAATCTACAAGTTTAATATTTTTAGAATGCTTTTACCAAAAGTTGCATAGTTCTTTTTATGAGGAATTATTTGACTTTTCAAAGAACTTGTAAAAAATGAAATCCTTCAAGCCAAACTTTTCCATTTTTGGAGAAAACTTTTTGGTGAGGAGTGTTCTAATTCAGAATTTTAGATCCATTATGGCCTTATCAAAATCCATTTGCATGATAATCGCTCTATGATCGGAAATGCCCGAGGAGTAAGACCAAGTGCAATATCTCCTGATCTCATCACAAAGAAATTATGACATATAAAAGTGATCAAGTCGTTTGGCAATGCCTACGGCCTCGTATCATCCATTGGACCAAATCGAGACCAAGACATTGGGTGAAGTATCTACCAACCAACAAGAATCGAGACCTTAAAGTAGGAATTCTACCAAAGGATCTGACCTGTTACCAGCTCCCCAAACTTCCTCTAGGGACATCATGAAATTTAGGTCCCTTGCCATAATTAATGGACCATCCGACAGTAATCCTGAGCTGAAAACCTTTTCTCAAAAATGTTTGTGATTATGATAAGGGCCATAAATATTAAGAATCCTTAGAAAATGTCGGAAACCTTTTAGTTTACCTTCAATCATGATACCTACAAAAGTAGAGTAAGCCTCTATGTCAGCCAAGTCTGGGTTCCAGGCCACTAAAGTACCCCCAGATAAACCAAAGGATTTGTAGCATAGGCCCTCCAAGAGGGTTTCAGTTTCAAAAAGTTGTTACAAGCTTCCTCCGAGGGGATCATAGTCTCGTGTAACATAACAACACTAGGCTTAATTTTATCCAGAATACGCCTCATGGTAGCGTGCTTGGGTCCACTACCAAACCCACGAACATTAAGGGAAAGAAGGTTCATTTGTAAACCTCGACCTGGGCTACCTTCTCTCTAAGAGCCCAATCAGCAGAAGGAGAACTAGTTTCTCTAGATAAACCTCTTTCAAATAAGGAATAAACCTGAGGGTTGGAGAAAGAATCTCCAGGCAATGGATCAAGCTCCTCAGGTCTCACTGTAGGGCTTAAACCTTTTCCTTTATTAGGATTTCTCAGCTTCCTAATGATGACATTTCCATTGAAGATCGAAGAAATAAGAATAGTGCCAGGGCTACTATGGTTTGAAGACGAATAGAGAGGGATCGGGCCTTTCAAATCCTGGGGCGGAATAAAAATGGGGGAAGGACTTGATGTCGGATCATTGATTATTAGGGGAAGAAGTAATATTAATCCCAAGAGGAGGGTTAGAATTAAATGGCAAGGGAGGAAACCCAGAAAGGGGAGAAAGTAAATAAGGATCCCCCCCCTTATGAATCTAGGATAAGCGTACAGGAACATAATCATTACTGGGATCAACCCCATTCAAACCCTTAGAACCTTCAATTGAAATAGGTAAAATACCTTCACAAGAAGTAGCTTTCTCCATGGCAGTACTTCTAGGGAAAAGGGTGGAGGGGGATTTAAAATTTTCCTTGCTCTTAGGAAAAATTGGGGGAAAGACCAAGTCAGCTGAATGATTCCGAACATTAATAGACCCCACCGCCTTATTAGGTCCCCCCAACATAGTTCCCTCTATAGAGTTAAGAAGTCCCTCAACAGGGATAAACTTTAAAATGACCGGAAGAGTTCGTACGAACTTACCAGTGACTACCAATCGAGCCAAATCACTGTCTAATGGAATAAGAAAGTGTGCTCCCCCTTCAGAGTTTTCAAAAATTCCCACCGACCCCTCCTTTGCTTTTGGAGTGCAAACACTCATGTGTTGCATCTTTGGACAATTTGCTTTGGAATGACCTGTCTCTTTACACTGGTAACAACGAAAGGAAACCTTCCAATAGTCAAGTTTTTGAATGAAGGATCCCCCTGCCCAAATGACCTCAAGCTCTTTCGGTAAACCCTCCTTCGAATCCAGTTCGACCAGCATCGGGGGAGTTTTCCTATTAGATCCGAATAAGAACTCGTCTTCAATCAGAATAAATTTCCCTAAAGCATTGGCTACTGACATAAAACCCTGTAAATTCCAACAATGAAGGGGAAAGTTCGGCAAGATCACCCAAAGATGTCGTTTAGTCGGTTTCTCGTGTTTTGGGTCAAAACCCACATGCCAGCCGTTCGAGACTAATGAGTCGAAACCCACCACCCAGTAACGTTCCTCAATCTTTCGCTTGTCATCTTCAAATAAAAAGAGAAAGACCACCCAATAGTTCGCAAATGTGATAACTGTAGGGATATTTAGGATGTAGGGTTTCCAATTCTCCCTGATCCAAAGCAATAGATCGAGTCTAGGGAGATTAATATATTCAAATTTACCGATCAGATCCCTTTGTGAGAGCGTCGAGACCATATCAGAAGTTATATCATTTCCCAATACACACACCAGGCGCCTCTTCTTGACCTTTTCAAAAGTAATACATGCAATCTTTGGAGCAGAGCTACCTTCCTCACCAGAACCCTCAACCCTAGTTGAACGCCACCTCGTTCGAGTCTTACTCACGGGGCTCATTTGAGAAATATGAGGCTGATCTTCAGACGAAGACCCATCTTTCAACGAAGAAGCAATATACGAAATATTGATGTTAGGGTTCGACTTAACCCCCAAGCTTTTGTGTGCCTCCTGTGGATGAAGGGAAGGCTAATTTGAGTGTGAACCGAATCCTGAAACTTTGATAGATAAAGATAATTAGATTTGTTTTAAATAAAAGAATTAAATTTTAAAAAAAATTGTCATTGCAAACAAAAATAATATTATTATGGATACGACACACCAATTTGGTGTATGAGACCCCCTTGTTTCTGGGACAAGGGATCCAAAGGGATGCGCCTCTGCGTAGAGATTTAACTGCTAAAGTCTATAGAGGTGTACATACCCTACTCCCCTCCAGATTTGAACCTGTAACTTTCTACAGAGGCCTTCAATTTTATCTTTTCCCACTATGGAGAACAACCTCACGTTAAGTAACTCGGTGTTATAAAATTTAAAATTATAAATTAATAAGGTTTGACATAAAAAAGTATGGAACCGTTCGTGTTGGAAAAGTAAACGTGAGTTCCAAGCCATTTTTGACTTGGGTTTAAAGAATGTGCAACTTCTAGAAAGTTCTAGACGTATATGAGGTTTTGTTGTTGCTTATTTTCCTTGGATTTAAAGAATATGCAACTTCTAGAAAGTTCTAGACGTATATGAGGTTTTGTCGTTGCTTATTTTCTGTACTCGATAGACTTTTTAAAAGACAGACTATGTTAGAGTCCTAAATCTCAGTTATGAACATTTGACCTAAAGTGTAACATATGCGCATACATCATATGTGGTGGGCATTGAGAAAAATTAAAGTCAATACATAAAATAATGCACACATACATCATATGTGGTGGGCATTGCAACCAAACAAATATCCATTGTGTAAACGGGAGCTGTATAATGGCAAACTAAAACGTCTCTCTACTCCTCGAATTAGGTAAAGCAATTTTTGCTCAAATGGAAATTTAGAGTGCTCAAATGGTAATTTAGGTTATTTGGTAATTTAGGTTATTTGAGTAGTTTTAAAATTGGACAATTAGTAGAAAACATAAAATCTTAATTATTGAAATTGAGACAATGTAAAAAAAATAATTTCCAACGATAATTTTCACCGATTTTGAACCCAAAATCACTGGTTATCTTTTATCATACGCGGTGTAAACGTTGAGGAAGAGAATGATTGTATATATAAAAATATTCATAAATGTCTTCAATTTTATAATTTCCACATTCGGAGAAACGTGACATTAGGTTCAGACTACGTGGTATAAAATTTAAATTATAAATTAGTCAGGTTTGAATTAAAAAAATAAGAGCGAACTCGTTTTGGAAAATTGCAGGGAAACGTGCGTTCCAACTCACATTTGATTTGTATGTAAAGAATTTGCAACTCCAGAAAGTTCTGAACGTGTATTGGCAATGAGCTTTCGTTGTTGCGAATTTGGGCAAGTATATGCCCTCCGTTCAATTTGCACACCAAGAAATTGATTTTTAAATCGTCTGTTTGTCAAAGTTGTTGAAGGTTGGTAATAGTTAGCTCATTTCTATGAACTTAGATAATTGAATTGTACGCATAAAAGTAGACATTCTCTTACCTGTGTTACAGTATTGGGTTGAAAAGTGACAGTTTCTTCTACCGCTCCCAAATTTAGAACAGAAGAGAGTTTTCAAGTATTTGATAATCCAAGTCCCTGCGTCAAAATCCAACGGAAATTACATGGCAGCCGTCGACAGTAGACCAAGTCATTGCTGTCCTTCCCCATCGTCTTCGTTTTGGCTTGCCGTTCACAGCACACCATTGCCAATAAAAAGGCATCCATTACCAACTGAACTTATCATCCGCAGTCACAGTTTCTTTATCTATCAATTGCATACGCCCTAGAAATTTCTCGAGTCCAAGGCATCAAAAAAGTTGTGAGATTAGAATGGAGAAGCAACTGCAAAAGCATCCAATAGCCCACTCTTCGTCAACGTCATCTCTGGGTATCGACATGGCAGCGACCTTCTTCAAGTCCATCCACAGCGCTGCTCCGCCTTCTCCGAGCAGCCGAAACACAAAGATAACCGTCGTCGGCATCGGAAATGTGGGCATGGCGGTGGCGCAAACGATCCTCACACAGGAGCTGACAACGGAGCTCGCACTGGTGGACGTCCAGGCCGACAAATTGAGGGGCGAGATGCTTGATCTACAGCACGCAGCCGCCTTCTTGCCCCGCACCAAGATCGTGGCCAGCACGGACTATGCCATCACGGCGGGCTCCGACATCTGCGTCATCACGGCCGGCGCCAGGCAGCGGGACGGCGAGTCGCGGCTCGATCTCGTGGAGCGCAATTGTCATCTCTTCAAGTCCATCGTTCCGGAGCTCGTGAAGTACAGCCCGGACACCATCCTGCTTGTCGTCTCAAACCCCGTGGACATATTGACATACATCGCGTGGAAGCTCTCTGGTTTGCCGTCGAACAAAGTGATGGGCAGCGGTACCAACCTCGATTCCTCGCGCTTCCGCTTCATGATCGCAGATCATCTCGACGTGAATGCGCAGGACGTGCAGGCGTACATCATAGGCGAACACGGCGACAGCTCCGTGGCTCTGTGGTCGAGCATCAGCGTGGGGGGCGTCCCCGTGTTGAGCTTCTTGGACAAGCACGAAATCCCGTACGAGAAAGAGCATCTGGAAGCCATTCACCAGGCCGTGGTCAAGAGCGCTTATGAGGTTATCAAATTGAAGGGCTATACTTCGTGGGCTATCGGATACTCTACTGCTAGCTTGGTGAAAAGCGTGCTTCGAAATCAGAGAAGTATTCATCCCGTTTCCGTGATGGCCAAGGACTTCCATGGTATCGAAGAGGAAGTGTTCCTAAGTCTCCCCGCTCAGCTGGGAAGAGGAGGGATACTGGGCGTTGCCAGCGTTCACTTGACAGAAGAAGAATCCCATCGTCTCAGGCTATCGGCAGAAGCCATTTTTGAAGTTCAGAAGCAGCTTCACATTTGAGCTTGCCGCGTTATATGAGAGAGTACCACACTACATTGCTAATTTTATTTTTGTTTTTTTGAATCATAGATACTGTATCTAGAAAATCCCCTTTTGGCCGGACTCCGGAGAGATAGAACACAGAAATAGAAATGTGGTAAGAAAATTAAGAATGGATCTAGGCCTAGCTAAGGTAAACGCGGATGGATATTACTGTTATAATATTTAGAAACTCATAGAAGTAACTGAATATGTTTGGATAACTTCTGCTTTAATTCATTGTGTATTTTCTTGGGTTTGTACAAAAAGTTTATTCATTAAAATCAGCTGGTTGATCGCTGTTCTACTTTAGAAATTTATCTGTTCGTACAGGAATTTGGATATGCCCTGTAGCCTCAAAAATACCTTTTTCTATTATGTCAATTAAGAGCACCTCAAAAATACCTTTTTCTATTATGTCAATTAAGAGCACAACATATGAGCCTGTGTTTTGGATAACATATATCAGAACCTGAACCACCGATGATTTAAATAAATGATTTCATTGTTTAACTGAAACTCCCATATTGGTCCATAAATTTAGTGAATAAATCATTGATCTCATCATAGAGGATCATACGGTCAAAGTGGACAACGTATTTTTACGCAGACAGTTCACTTTCTTTGCGCACCAGATTTGAGCAAGAAACAATTCTAGCAATGGGCAACTAACTATGTCGCTGCAACATTCCACCCAACCATAGGTCTCTGTCCAACCTGTATTCTTTCAGCACTCAAAGACTATCTCCAAGCTGAGCATGATTTTCTACAAGGAAGAGGGGACTCTCAAGCTCAAACCAAAGCAACGAATACCCATAACCCATACCCAACATATTCTATCTACACATACCAAACACAATCATTGGGCATGGATACACATTTTTAACAATGGGATTAGAAACAAGATGGCCATGGGTTTTCACCAAATCGTGGGCACACCAAAAGTTATGAGCATTCAGTGGGCCAAAACAGCTTCTATGGACCCCAAATCGATTTCCCCTTCCTTCCCACGGTTCTGCAACATGAAAACGCCCTTCTCCTAGCTAGAAAACAATGAAAAACCAGAAAAACGTGGAGGGAAAACGCCCAAGTAGCTCCCAACTCGTGAGAGAGCAAAATTGATGGGTGAAGAATAGCTTGGGGAGCAATTTCTTGACTCTTTTCTTGCCCAAGAAGTCAAACACGAATTTCCATGAAGGGTGGCTTGCCCATACCCGAATTTGGATAGCCATACATCTCCATTCCCCAAGACATTAACTACCTTAACCAACTCTTTGGAAAAATGAATGATTGGGCACAAAAGTCAACATGAGTAGTTGAGGGTTCATGGGTTCTCTCATTGACACTTGGATTGACTTGATTGGCTCAAGGGTTTGAATATTCCCCCCATTCCTTGTAAAAATCATGTCCTCATCTCTTGTTGTATTGCATAGCTAGTTGTGGGCACTTTTATTAAAATGCATATTTACAATTCCCATGGCTAACTAGCACATGGGTAGAATAATCCCAAATACTTGCCTCTTCAAGGCCGAGCATTCACTAGTGAGGCCTTGGCCTTCAGCTCCACGCTAGGAATCATACGTAACATGCATACAATAATTACATTATAGCCAAAATATCATAAGGGTCAAAATAAGAGTATTACAGAAGGTGCACAGTTTTCATAGATTGCCTTGCTTTCGTAGATTGTCTGTGCACAGTTTTAGTAGATGGCCTTGTTTTAGTCAGTGCTATTATTTGAATCACACATAATGTATTTGTATTGGGTGGATTGTGAAGGTAACATTATATTCTGTTTTGTTTTACCCATATATATATATCCTTTATGAGCTTCTAAGCTTTTAGTCTCGAGATACAGGTTTTCCACCATTCTCTCTGTTACTTGACATCAACGATATTAATATGCCTGCTATTCTTTTTTGAGATGTGATTGTTGTTATATCATGAAAAAATAGAACGTATTTATTTAAATCACCATAGGCCACATCATTACGAAACTATACAAGTACTCTTCACATTTGAATAACGACTTTTATTAGGGGTTTTGAGGGTGTGGTTTCTGAGCTTAGAGAGGTTGTAGAACTGGATTTATATGACTTAAAAATAGTAGGTATTATATCTTAAAAATGGTTCAGTATAGAGTAGATTATATTTGTATTTTTTTAAATGGTTTAATATAGACATCAAAAGTGAAGTAGTGAGATGTTTTACAATCCAGTATTAAAATACATATATTCCCACTACTATATCTTCCTTATACTGAAATTATTTCAATAATTCTCCTCATCACAACACACATACACCTGCTATCCAAATCGTCGTCGCTCTACATCAGATGTTGGGTTTGTTCTTGTAATCAAATCGTTGAAGGCCAAGAGAGAGCCATATACTCTGTAAATACCTTTGTAAACTATTGATCAATAAAGACTGAGCATTACAATTCCAAGTTGGTTTTCTTAAATTGGGTTTCCAGGTAAATCGTTGTCTATTGTGGTTGTATTCTGCATATGGTTTCAATTCCATGTGTTTAAGAATTGTTGTGGGCTTCTCTTTGAATGTTAGCATAGGGACATTGGACATTCTCTGCTCTAATTTCACTAATCGATAACAGAGGTCAAATCGTTGTTATTATCTAACAATCCACTGAAGAAATTAAACGTAGCCAATATAGCAAAAGAGATTTTCGTTTGAATGAATGAGCAGCAAATTCGTGTGCCAAAATCATCCCACTATCATGCTTGGCTTTTGGTAGCCTCCAATGGATGTTTTGTGTTTAGGGAAATGCCCTTCACTCTCATTTGGCCCCCATGTAGTTGGGCATTGTTATATGCATTCAAAGACTACAAAATCCATTTTTACACTCATTGAAACCCATTTATTTTTCTCACATAAAACGATTATGATTTTCCACTCAACCATATGATAATTTGTTTTTGTATAGGTTGATAACATTCCCAACAATTATCTTCATCACGGGATGCTGGCCAATTCACCCACAAATGGAAAATCCCTCTTTTATTGCCTTTGTTGTTGCCATGGTATGATAAACATTTTGTAGCAAATCATTTTTTTCCTAACTCAGAGTTGGAGTGCATAATATAATTTTTTGTTGTTCAAAATATTAATTTCAATTCTTTAGCATGGAGTTTAAATCCCCTTAGAGCCATAGTGGCTATAGCAAAACATACATTGAAAGGTTTCAAAAGTATTTTCATACCTACTTTTATATATGATGAAGCACTTTTCTAGTTTCACAGTTATTACAGAAGAGAGAGTAATTTCATTGCGCATTGATAATCTATGTTGGTGAGATGTGTGGACTATGAGTCCCTCAATTATGGATCATAAAGTATCAGAGAAGGTTCCAAAGACCTTGGAGAAGACCTGCATAGTAAGCACCCGCATCAGGTACTGAAAAAACAAAGAGACTTTGTTTCAGGGACTATAAAGGAGCAAAAAATTGATCACGGTTGGAAGTTCTCATGAAGAAAAGGAGGACCCAGAAGTCAAGTTGGCTTGGATGGAGAAAACTATTACCACAGTCATAGTGTTGGTCGTGTAGCTAGTGGAAAAGGATAGGGAAGCAACCTCAATAGAGACTGAATATGAAGAGTTCAAGGTGGATCAAGAAATATATGGAGGCAAGCAGCCCGAAGACTCAGGTAAAATCCACAATTTTTCTTCATCTTCCAATGTCCATTTGAAAGTTGAAGCGAAACTTGAAATACCCATATATGCCAATGGACAAGTTAATGTTGAAGTCTTGAGTAGCTCATTGAAGAAATTAGAAGTTTAGTTTGGTCTTTATCAAATCCAAGAAGCATAACAAATTTATTTTTCCCGTTTGAAGATGACCGGACATGCTCTTTTGTGGTGGGAGAGATATGTGGATGCATTGAGGATAGGAAAGAAGCCCATGGTTATGAAATAGGAAGAATTAAAGTTATTGTTGAAACCACAATTCTATCCCATTGGCTACAAAGAAGAGCATATCATGAAATGGAAATACATTCGACAAGAACGGGGACAAGGATTGAAAGAGTATACTTCAAAATTCCAAAAGCAAGCCATTAGGATGGGCATTTCTTTGGAAGAGCCAAGAGTGGTGGTGAAGTACCTTGGAGAACTATTCATCCATATCCAAAGGTAGTTTCATCTTTCTAGTGTCGAAAGCATAGATGAGGAAAGTAAGAAGGCTCTTTTTATTGAGTTGGAAAAAAAAGGGACACCGACACCAATGCCAAGAAGAAACTAGCAAGAGAAAAGAAGTTTACAACCACAACCGAAAAAAAGGGGATCCTTATAGACATTGTAAACATTGAGATGTGGATGGACACACAGATAATAAGTGCAAGAAAATTCATATGGAATTTTGTTCAAAGTGGAAGAAGTCCAAGAGGAAGACAAAGGAAACTACTGAGATAAAAGAAGTGGTAGAAAGCACCTTTGATATGGATGAAGCTAATAATTTCACCACCTTGCAACAACCAAATGCAAGTGGATACAAACATGTAATATTTTGAATAAAAGTTCAAGAGAAGAACCAAAAGGTAAATGTTATGTTTGATAGTGGTTCTCAATGTAATATGATTTCTGAAACATTGGTGGATGAGCTTGGGTTGGAAACTTATGATCTAGTACATCCAATATTGCTAGCATGGTTACAAGGGAAATTTGTTATGAGAATCTCGCATAGATGTAAAATAAAGTTTTCCATTAATGCTAATTATGTTGATGAGGTAGAATGTTAAGTTGCACCATTACATGCATGTGAAGTGATGTTTGGTATCCCATACATGTGGAATAGGGATGCTACCTTTTATAGGAGAGAAAACAAATATCACTTGGTCAAGGGTGATAAGGCCTACCTTGTCAAATCACATAAAGGGAGAGAGAGAATATATCCTATATTGGTAAAGTAGGGGAAGACAAGCAAGCAACCTTCTGCATCGATGGATTTGTGTATAAGGAGAAGCAAGTGGAGGCCATGTGATTCCATCTCCTACATGGTCCCTCTTTTGGGAACCAAAAGCCTCCCAATTGGGAGGTGTGATCCAAATTGGATCTGCAACAAACATGAATGGTGTGTGACTCAAGTTTATGTAAAATAATCAACAAAGAAGAGGTTTTGGAGTAGTAATTCAAATATATGGAAGTGGATGAAGTAAGGAGTTGTGATTGGTAACGTGATGGCCACATGTTAACTCTATAAACTACCCACTCACCAAAAATGGACTTTGATCTGCTAATGTAAGAAATGAATAATTAACAGAATAAAAATTAAGGATTGGAACCTAGAAGGGAATGCTGCCATCCAGAAGACAAAGGAAAAGGATAGTGTTGTAGAAGAGGAAACAGAAGGGAAGGGATGCTCGAACTTCCATCTATCCCAAAATATTCCCAATGTTGATTATATATTCTTACAAAACAAATTTTAAGGGGTTCCTTGGCTGAATTTCGTAGGTGTTGGGTTTGTTCGTGTAAGCAAATTGTAGAAGGCCAAGAGAGAGCCATATATTCTGTAAATGCCTTTATAAATTATTGATCAATAAATACTAAGCATCACCATTCCAAGATGGTTTTCCCAAGTTGGGTTTCCAGGGTAAATCATTGTCAATTGTGGTTGAATTATGCATGTGGTTTCAGTTGCATGTGTTTAAGAATTGTTGTGGGTTTCTCTTTGAATGTTAGCATATAGCCATTGCACATTCTCTTCTCTAATTTCACTTATCGGTAATAAATTCCAAATCGTTCTTATTATCTAACAATCCGTTGAAGAAATTAAACATATCCAAAAGAGCGAAAAATATTTCTATTTGAATGAATGAGAAACAAATTCATGTGCCAAATCATCCCTCTACCATGCTTGGGTTTTGGTAGCCTCTGGTGGATGCTTTTAGTGTTTGGGGAAATTCCCTTCACTCCCATTTCATCCCCCTTGTAGTTGGGCACTGTTATATGCATTCAAAGACTCCAAAATTCATTTTTACACTCGCCGAAACCCATTTATTTTTCTCACATACAACAATTTTGCTTTTACACTCAACCATATGATAATTTGTTTTTGTATTGGTTGATAACATTACCAACAATTATCTTCAACGTGGGATGATGGCCAACTCACCCACAAATGGAAAATCCCTCTTTTGTTTCCTTTGTTGCTACCATGGTATGATGAACATTCTATAGCAAAGCATTTTTTTTTAACTCGGAGTTGGAGTGCATAACATAATTTGTTGTTGTTCATAATGCTAATTTCAGTTCTCAGCATGGAGTTTAAATCCACTTAGACTTGGAATTCATAGTGGTTGTAGTCAAACATACATTGAAAGGTTTCAAAAATATTTTCATACCTAGTTTTATATATGGTGAAGCAGTTTTCCAGTCTCAAGGTGATTGCAGAAGATAGAGTAATTTATTGATTGATAATCAATATAAGTGAATTGTGTGGACTCTTAGTCCCTCAATTATGGATCATAAGGTGTTAGAGCAGGTTCTGAAGACTTGGAGAAGACCTACATGGTAGGAATCCATAGTGGGTATCAAAACAACAAAGAGACTTTGTTTCCAAGTCTACAAAGGAGCATAAAATTGACCATGGTGGGAAGTTCTCATGAAGAAAAGGAGGACCCAGAAGTCAGGTGGGATCAGTTGGAGAAAAGTATTACCACACTCACGATGTTGGTCATGTAGATGGTGGAAAAGGATAGGGAAGCAACCTAAACAAAGTATAAGCATGAAGAGTACAAGGTGGATCAAGGAATATATGAAGGCAAGCAACCCAAAGACTCAGGTAAAATTCACATTTTTTCTTCATCTTCCAATTCCCCTTTTAAAGTTGAAGCAAAACTTGAAACACCCATCTATGATGGACAAGTTAATGTTGAGGTCTTGATGATATGGATTATTTGGAGAAAGAAATGAAGGCAGTGATATAATATGGAAACGCACATGAATATTTTGCAGAAAACATAGTAGTACATTAAAACCCAAATTCTATTAATTAATGGAATGGAAAAACATTGTAAACTACAAAGCAATACAAACTAGCTCTAGATGGTGGTAGCTTATCTATGAAAAAAGTTGTATTGCCTACGCTCATTCGCAAGAACTGAGTTACAATGAGGCCAGAAAGGCCTTTTAACATTAAGCATCAATGAGAAAACCATAAACATCAAAAACCCTAACCCCAAGAGATGAAACGCCAAAAGGTTTGTGGGCCCCGATGTGGTTAGTTGATATGTCAACGTCCCAGGGGCACAACTTTTGCGTACTATCTTCATTTGGGGCACACACTATCCCACTGGGAAGGTCTGGTCGATAAGGAATTCATGTTGTTAGCCCAATAATTGCATTTTGTTATCCAATGGGCACTATTGAGCCGCAAAAACATCGTTTAGGGCCTCAAAACGGCCCCGAAAGTTCAGGACCCCAAAAATCGTAAAACAAATGCCAAAATGGAAAACTATGCTTTGAGCTAGTGGACTAGGTGGGTGACCACAAAATTCCATTTGGATCAGTTCTCCCCCCTTAGGAAGAAATGGTACCCATTGCATCAAGATCCCTCATCATATGGGGAAACTTCTGCTAAATTTGACTCCTGGTGAGCCACTTTCCTTAGTGAAGAAGTTGCCCTGCTTTGACAACCCGTTAGAGTTGAATGTTTTGTTGGCAGGTGCTCTTAATATGTGTGTCCATGATCCAACCCACTGTAGTTTTTTCAACGTAGTTTGGATTTATTTCTATAGGGGGGGAATGTTTAGTCACCTCTGAGGTGTCCAATAGAGGTGGAAAATATGGTCTTGTGAGGTGATCCTTCCGTAAATGAAACCACACCTTATCCCCAACTTAAAACTTGTGTGGAACTAGATGTTGGCCATGCTGTTATTTGTACTTGGCATTGGATTTTTGCGTGATATCATGAACATGTTGCTGGATGTGTTGGATCCATTCAATGAATTTGTCTACTTTATCTGCCTCGACATGAGCATGGGAGGGCTCGTCTTGTGTAGATGCAATGGGTATAGCTACATCAATGGGGGCCAATGGATAGAACCCCAAGGATACCTAAATGGGGCTATGGCCAATAGAGTTGTGGAGAGATTTGTTGTGACTATGTTGAACTTATGGAAGGCTCTCATCCCATGTGCATGGATGTTTGGAGTTGTACATGCACAACATATGCACAATGATCACGTTGACCACTTATGTCTGCCCATCCGTTTTGGGGTGGAAGGTAGTTGATTTGGTCAGCTTGGTGTCCATTAGAGAACATAATCAAGAACAAAAGGTGTTGAGGAACCTACTATACCAATATGAAATAATGGTCCATGTTATCCCAAAATGAACCCAAACACACTCAAAGAAGAGCTTAGCAGTGGCTTCGGTTGTGATATTCTTCTTGCATGGTGCTATAATGTACATCTTAGAGAATTGATCGACAACCAAAAAAAGTACACAATCATGACCATGCTTGTTGGAGGCCAAAATTTACATGTAATCCATTGAGAATGACTCCCAAGGCTTGTCTGGTGTAGGCAAAGGATTGTATAGCCCTTGCTTCTTGATGGAAGATTTAGCGATGGCATGGGTAGTGCATGATCAAATATACCTGCTAATGTCCTGACAAATTTTTGGCCAATAGAAACACTTTTGAAGTACTTCTACTGTCTTCTCCATGCCAAAGTGTCTGGCCACCCAACTCTAGTGTGCTTCCAAAATTAGCTTTGCATGCTCATTTGATGGAACACAAAGATGGAATAGACAACACAAAAGTGAGTCCTAGAGGTGAAAGTATAGAACTTGTTTACCTGCTCCTAGTGTCTGATATGTAGTAGCGAAGTCAAGGTCACTGTTATATAATTGGGGCCACCCAGAGGTCTCATGCCCACAAGAGTTCAGGAGTGCGGTTAGTGCCACAAATCGGGGTCGGCTGAGGCAGTTTGCAACACAGTTCATATTACCATTCTTGTACTTAATGTTCAAATGAAATTGCTGCAAGTATGTGGAACACTTCTGATGGATATCATTCTATAAATTTACCCATGTCTACATGAATCGTAGGGGCCTATGATCAATGTGGATAATAGTTTCCTTTCCAAGAATGTAATGCTTCCACTGTCAGTATACCTGCATAATGGAGTACATCTCGATTCTCCTTGTCATAGGTGGGATATATACGAATGGTATTAGACAGTGTCTCACTGTGATAGGCCATCGGATGTCCCTCTTGAGTGAGGACTACACCAATAGCATAGTTGGAGCCATTTGTCTCAATCTAGAATGGTTGTTGCAGGTCTTGCAGAGTGAGGACTAGTGTTGAGCAGAGGAAACGTTTTAGATCCCGCCCTTGGTCACTGAGATTAAGGGCTAAGCGATATGAGAGAACCCCAACACAAACCTACGGTAGAAGTTGTCAAGGCCCAAGAAGCTACGGAGCTCTGTCAAGTTCGTCGGGGATGGCCAATCATGAATCAATTGGATCTTGGTTGGTTCCACTTGCACCCATGTTCATCCACGATGTATCCCAAATAATGAATTATCTACATGCCAAATGAGCATTCCTCTAGGTTGTTATATAGCTTGTGTTGTTGTAGGGTACTCAAGACTTGTTGAATTTGCTGCAGATGTTCTTCCCAGGTTTTGTTGTAGATGAGGATGTCATCCATATATACGACCGCAAAGGAGTTTGTGAATGGTCACAAGGTATCATTCATCATCCTCATGAATTTCGTTGGAGCCACTTATTCAATCCAAAAGGCATGACCAATCATTCAAATAGGCCTTCTATAGACTTGAAGGATGTCTTCCATACATCGTTCTATTCAATTGGAACTTGGTGGTAGCCCGACTTCACATTAATATTGCTAAAGAGCTTGACACCCTTAAGTTGATCAAGCAGATTTTCAATGGCGGGGATTGGGTATCGATTATTGACAGTGATTTTCTTCGGTGCTATGTAATCAATACAGAGTCTCCATTGTTGATGTATATATAACTTCGGAATGTATTTCTTCTATGTATTTCATATATATTTATTGTACCCTTATAAGAGATGTGTTATTCCTTTATAAGGAAGTGTCGTCATGTGGATTGACAAGTGTTGCAAGTGTGTGTACTTGCCGATGGGTTATTAGATCACCATGTGTGGGGTCAGCCCTAAAATATATATTATATTGTGTATGTATCTAGATAGACAAGTCGGCCCCATAAGGTCACTGGGCAAACAGGTTAAGTATAAATAGAGATCGGGAGATCTCTATTTTGGATCATTCGGAAAGACACACTTCTCTCACTCATAAAGTGGCGCACTAGTGAGGAGGAGGATCATCTGCTCTAGGAGACTATCTCAAGTGTATTTTGGTTGTACTTTGGTTGAGCCATTGCTCTCTCTATCTCTGAGGAAGTTGTGGGGTTTTTCACCTTAGGGTTTTCCCCACGGAAACTCTGTGCCTCTTGTCTCTCATGCTTTTGATTCTTGTGATGCTTGTCATGCTTATTGTGACTGTTATGCATTGATATACTGTATATGTTATTCTCTCAATAAAGATCCAAGAGTATTGTGAATTAATGCTCAAATTTTAACATCCATATCCCATCCTTTTACTACACCAACACAATTGGACTCTCGCAAGGTGAGGATCTTGGTAGAATGTGTCCCTTTTGGATGAGCTCATGAATTTGGCATTAATTTCTTCATTCTCCAGAAGAGAGTGCATATATATTGGGCCATTAGGTAAAGGAGCACCCGATATCAAGTCAATTAGATGTTTGAACTGGTAATGCAGAGGCACCTCGTAGGGAAAGCGAAGATGTCCTTGTACCATTCTAAAAATTTGTCGACCTGCTTTTATTGTTTAGAGAGACCTTGTGCTCAGGATATGGTGGTTGCAGTGACCTCCCATTCACCTTCTGACTGAATCATGAAGAGGAAAAATTTCCCAGTCTAAGAGATGACCTTCCAACATTGCTTCACAAATATCAAGGAATCTGCAGTAGTCAGGACTACCTCGGGTATCCTGTAGAGTTGTCCCTCCAAAGTAACAATGACACTATGGAGCCTAGACTCGTAAACAATATGGCATTTCCACATATAGGGTTTTCCTAAAAGAACATCACAAACTTCAAGTGGGGCAACATCACATAGTACCTCATGTTTGAAGGGCTTGATGTCGTAGATTAGGTGGAATTGTTGACTGATGCATATGTCTCATCCCTAGATCAAACAACCGATGGTGTATGGTTTGGGGTGTGGTGTTGTCAGCAGCTTCAATATTTTGATGACCTCAACCGAGATGAGGTTCTTCTGGATACCACTGCCAACAATTAAATGTAGTGGATTACCTTCACTCACAATTTGTGAATGGAAGATGCACTCCCCTTCCTCTAGCTCCTCAGACTCTTATAGTTGGGTCTTTGCAGTTGTGATGGTGGCACTAGGTTCTACATCAATGATCTGATTTCCCTTTTATTGCTTTAAATCAAATTCCAAGCTAGAATATGGCTCTAGGGATTTTTTCTGATCCAACAATGATTGTTTTGAGCGACATTCATCAGTGTTGTGCCATGGGATTTTGTGTAAATCACACCAATTTCTAGTGTCCTCCTTTGATTTCCCGTTACCCTTGTTTTCCTATGGCTTGGGTTAGTTTTCATGATTTTGGCCATCTTTAATATGTCCTTTGTTTTGTGAGTTAGGGCCACCTTTTCCAATCTTCTACTTCAACTGATTTTCAAACCCAAGCTCCTACTTATTCTTTTGCTTAAACTTTTGCTTGATCTTGACAATGTACCAATAAGCAGCTCCCAATGAAGAGATGTCCAGGAAATCCATCTTTGTCTGATGTAACTATGTAAGCCACTACGGTACTTTAGGACCAAGTTCCATTCAGAGTCTCTAATAACCAATTTTGAGAGCAAGGTATGGAATATATTGGTGAACTTCGACACCATTTGGTCTCTCTCCTGGTGCAAAGTCATCCACCTCATGTACTATTCATTATAGTTTTTGATAAGGTATAATTATTCCTTGATGACATCAACAAAAGCCTCCCAAGTGGGTTTTATCTTGTATATTTTAGACTCATCTCTCACATGCCTCTCGCATTAACCGTCCCACCAATATTTGACATGGGGGGGGACTTTATAAGGAGCACGAAGGTTTCGTTGTTGAATTTTTTTTTAATTGAGAAGCAACCGTCTAACAGATTTAACCATTTTTCCAAAGAATCTACATTTATCTGGCCTTCAAATAAAGGAATGTCAAATATAACTTGTACCTTGAAGGGAGTCGAACCTCTGAAACGACTACTCGTTGAAGGTGCATCCACCGTCATTGACATTCGTCAAAGGATCTGGGTGAAATTATCCATCATCTCATTCCTTTCTCGTGTGAGGGTTTCCTTGGGAAAAAACTTAATAGGATATTATGCTCCTCGTCTCTATTTTCTTATCCTGCCACGTGAGGCTGCTTGGGTTGACGAGAGTGGTTTTCCCCAAGCTCAACTTGTTCAAGGCCTAGCTCTTGATATCCAGATCTCGTTGGGGACATGCACTAAGAAACAACAAGAGTCGATTGCTCCGATACCACCGATCTGGATTATTTGGAGAACGAAATGAAGGCAATAATATAATGCGTAAATACACATGAATATTTTGCAAAAAACATAGTAGTACAGTAAAACCCAAATTCTATTAATGAAAGGAATGGAAAATCATTGTAAACTGCAAAGCAATACAAACTATCTCTAGATGGTGGTAACTTATCTCTAAAAGAGATGTGTCGACTATGCTCATCCACAATAAATGAGTTACAATGAGGCCAGAAATCCCTTTTAACATAAAGCATCAATAAGAAAACCTCAAACATCAAAAACCCTAACTTCGGGAGATGAAACGCCAAAAGTCTTGTCGGTTCGGATGTGGTTAGTTCATATGTCAACTTCCTGGAGGCACAACGTTTTCCTACTATATATGTTTGGGGCGCTTGGTATCCCATCATAAAGGTCTAGTCGAGAAGGAATCTATGTTGTCATCCCAGTACATGCATTTACTTATCTAATGGGCACTATCTAGCCAAAAAGCATCATTTAGGGCCTCAAAACGACCCCATAAGTTTAGGACCTGAAAAACCGTAAAAAAATGCCAAAATGAAAAAATATGCTTTGAGCCAGTGGACTAGGTGGGTGGCCACTGTTGTCCATATAGATCACTTGATTAGTTGGTTGAATAAATTAGAAGTTTACTTTGTCCTTTATCAAATCCAAGAAGCACAACAAATTTCTTTTCCCATTTGAAGATGACTGGACATGCTTTGTTGTGGTGGGAGAGCTATGGAATGCATTGAGGATATGCAAGAAGCCCATGGTTACAAAATGGGAAGACTTAAAGTTATTGTTGAAATCACAATTATACTCCATCGGCTGCAAATAAGAGCAACTCATGAAATGGAAACATATTCGACAAGAATGGGGACAGGGAGTGCAAGAGTATACTTCTGAATTCAGAAAGCAATCCACTAGGATAGGCATTTCTTTGGAAGAACTAGGAGTAGTGGTGAAGTACCTTGGAGGGATATTTAGCCATATACAAAGGTAGTTGCAGCTTATTAGTGTGAAAAGCATATATGAGGCAAGAAATAAGGCTCTCTATATTGAGTTGGAATCCAAGAAGGGACAACAACACCAAGGCCAAGAAGAAATAGGCAAGAGAAAAGATAAGACATATGCAGCCACAACCGGAAAAAGGGATCCTTAAAGGAATTGTAAACATTGTGATGTTGATGGACACATGGATGAGAAGTGCTGGAAACTTCATCCGGAATTGCATCCAAAGATTCAGAAGTCCAAGAGGAATACAAAGGTAGTTATCGAGATAAAAGAAGAAGTGGTAGAAAGCACCTTTGATATGGATGAAGCCATAGTTTGCACCACGTTGTAGCAACCAAATGCTTGTGGAGACAAACATGTACTATTCTGAATCAAATTTCAAGTGAAGACCCTGAAGATAAATGCTCTATTTGATAGTGTTTCTCAATGTAATATGATTTATGAAGCATTTAATGAGCTTGGGTTGGAAACTTATGATCTATTACAACCAAGTTTGTTAGCATGGTTACGAGGGAAATATGCTATGACAGTCACTTGTAGAAGTAAAATCAAATGTGCCATTGATGCTAGTTATGTTGATGAGGTAGAATGTCAAGTTTCACCATTAGACATGTGTGAAGTGATTTTTTCAAGCCCATACATGTGGGATAGGGATGCTACCTTTTATTGGAGAGAAAACAAATATCACCTGGTCAAGGCTGATAAAGGCCTACCTCATCAAATCACATAAACGAAGAGAAAGAGTATCTCCTTTATCGACAAAGCAGGGGAAGACATGCATGAAGCAAGCAACCTTCTGTAGCGATGGAGTGGTGGATAAGGAGAAAAAAGTGGACGCCATGTGCTTCCATTTCCTACACGGTCCAACTTTTGGGGGCCAAAAGACTCCCAATGGGGAGGTGTGATCCAAATTAGGTCCACAACAAACATGAATAGTATGTGACTCAAATTTATATAAAATAATCAACAAAAGAAGAGGTTGTGGAATAGTTTTTCAAATAAATGGAAGTGGATGAAGTAAGGAGTTGCAACTGTTAACGTGATGGCCACATGTTGACTCAATCAAGTACCCACTTGCCAAAACAGACTTCAAGCTGCTAATGTAAGAGATGAATAATTAATGGAATGAAAATAAGGATTGGAACCTACAAGGGAACACTTCCAACCAAAATACAAAGGTAAAAGGTGGTGCTATAGAAGGGGAAATGAAAGGGAAGGGACACCTAGCCTTCCATCTACCCCAACGGACTCCCAAGGTTGACTATATCTTCTTGCACAACAAATTTCAAGGGGTTACTTGGATAAATTTCGTAGGTGTTGGGTTTTTTCTCATAAGAAAATTGTTGAAGGCCAAGAGAGAGCCATATAATCTATAAATACCTTTGTAAACTATTGATCAATAAGACTGAGCATCACCATTCCAAGCTGGTTTTCCTAAGTTGGGTTTCTAGGGTAAATCGTTGTCTATTGTGGTTTTATTTTGCATATGGTTTCAATTTTGTGTGTTTAAGAATTGTTGTGTGTTTCTATTTGAATGTTAGCATAGATCCATTGCACATTGTATTCTCTAATTTCACTAATTGGTAATAGATTTCAAATCATTGTTATTATCTAACAATATGTTAATGAAGCAATATGAATGTGAAGCAAATTCATATTCTAAAATCATCCCTATACCATGCTTGGGTTTTGATAATCTTCGATGGATGTTTTTAGTGTTTGGGAAATCCCCTTCACTCCCATTTCACCCCCCATGTTGTTGGGCTTTGTTATATGCATTCAAACACCACATCATCCATTTTTACACTTACTGAAACCCATTTATTTTTCTCACATACAACAATTTGTTTTTACACTTGTCCATATGATAATTTATTGTTGTATTGGTTGATAACATTCCCAACAATTATTTGCAGCATGGGATGTTGACCAAATCACCCACAAATGGAAAAACCCTCTTATGTGTCCTTTGTTGTTGCCATGTTATGATAGGAATTCTATAGAAAAGCATTTTTTTTCTAACTCGGAGTTGGAGTGCATAACATAATTTTTTGTTGTTCAAAATGTTAATTTTAGTTATGTACCATGGAGTTTAAATCCTGTTAGAGATGGAATTCATAGTGGTTGTAGAAAAACATACACTAAAAGGTTTCAACAATATTTTCATACCCAATTTTATATATGGTGAAGCGTTTTTCTAGTCTCACAGTGATTGCAAAAGACAGAGTAATTTCATTGTGCATTGATAATTTGTATTGGTGAATTGTGTGGACTCTCGGTCCCTCAATTACAGATCATAAGGTATCAAAGCAGGTTATGAAGACTAATACCTGCATGGTAAGCACCCACCGTGGGTATCAAAACAACAAAGAGACTTTATTTCAAGTTCTACAAAGGAGTAGAAAACTGATCATGGTTGGAAATTCTCATGAATAAAAGGAGGACCTAGAAGTCAGGTTGGCTTGGATGGAGCAAAGTATTACCACACTTACAGTGTTGTTCATGTAGCTGGTGGAAAAGGATAGGGAAGCAACCTCAACAGAGACTGAGCATGAAGAGTACAAGTTGGATCAATAAATATATGAAGGCAAGCAACACAAAGACTGGGGTAAAATCCAAATTTTTTCTTCGTCTTCCAATGTCCCTTTTAAATTTGAACCAAAACTTGAAATACCCATCTATGATAGCCAAGTTAACATTGAAGTCTTGAGTAGCTGGTTGAAGAAATTAGAATTTTACTTTGTCCTTTATCAAATCCAAGAAGCATAATAGGTTTCTTTTGCCCATTTGAATATGATCGGACATGCTATGTTGTGGTGGGAGAGCTATGTGGGTGCATTGAGGATAGGAAAGATTCCCATGGTTACGAAATAGGAAGACTTAAAGTTATTGTTGAAATCACAATTCTATCCCATCGACTATGAAGAAGATCATCTCATGAAATGGAAATACATTCGACAAGAACGGGGACAAGGAGTGCAAGATTATACTTCTGAATTCCGAAAGCAAGCCATTATGACAGGTATTTATTTTAAAGAGCCGAGAGTGGTGGTGAAGTACCTTGGAGTACTATTTAGCCATATTTGAAGGTAGTTGCATATTCTAAGTGTAAAAATCATAGATGAGGCAAGGAAGAAGGATCTCTATATTTAGTTGGACTCCAAAAAGGGACAACAACACCAAGGCCAAGAAGAAACCAACAAGAGAAAATATAATAATTTTACATCCACAACTGGAAAAAGGGATCCTTATAGCCATTGTAAACATTGCGATGTGGATGGGAACACAAATGAGAAGTGATGGAAACTTCATCTGGAATTGCATCCAAAGTGGCAGAATTCCAAGAGGAAGACAAAGGAAGCTACCGAGACAAAAGAAGAAGTGGTAGAGAGAACCTCTTATACAAATGAAGCCATAGTTTGCACCACGTTGCAAAAACCAAATCCGAGTGGAGACAAACATGTATTATTCTGAATCAAAGTTCAAGTCAAGAGACAGAAGGTGAATGCTCTGTTTGACAGTGGTTCTCAATGTAATATGATTTCTGAAACATTAGTTTACGAGCTTGGGTTGGAAACTTATGATCTAGTACAACCAAGTTCGCTAGCATGGTTACTAGGGAAATATGTTATGAGAGTCACTCATAGATGTAAAATCAAGTGTGTTATTAATGCTAGCGATGTTGATGAGGTAGAATGCCAAGTTGCACCATTAGATGTGTGTGAAGTGATGTTTGGAAACCCATACATATGGGATAGGGATGCTACCTTTTATATGAGACAAAACAAATATCACTTGTTCAAGGGTGATAAGTCCTACCTCATCAAATCACATAAAGGGAGAGAGAGAATATCTCATCTATATACAAAGCAAGGGTAGACAAGCAAGCAACAAGAAACCTTCTACAACGATGGAGTGGTTGATAAGGAGAAGCAAGTGGAGGCCATGTGCTTCAATCTACTATATGGTCCAACTTTTGGGGACCAAAATCCTCCCAATGGGGAGGTGTGATCCAAATTGGATCTACAACAAACATGAATGGTGTGTGACTCAAGTTTATGTAAAATAATCAAAAGAATCAACAAAAGAAGAGGTTGTGGATAGTAGTGCAAATATACGAAAGTCGATGAAGTAAGGATCCGCGACTGTTAACGTGATGGACACACATTGGCTGAGTCAACAACTAGTTTTATATATGACGAAGCACTTTTTTGGTCTCACGGTGATTGCATAAGAAAGAGTAATTTCATTGCACATTATTAATTTGTATTTGTGAGTTGTGTGGAATCTCAATCCTCAATTACGGATCACCTAATGACTCATCTCGTATTGTAGTGTGAATTTGCCCCCTCCTAGAAAGAAATAGACCCCATTTGTTCAAGGTATAATTCATGACATTTACCTCTCAATTTTTCAAGTGTGGACCACATAGATGGATGCGAACACTGATTGACTTGAACAACTATAAACATAGAAATGTATTCCTATTGACTAGAATCAAGTTGTTGGTCGATGATATTATCAATGTGGATTGATGCTAAGTGTAATAGATCCAAATCTGTAGGCATTGAAACTTTAGGTTTTGATTCAAACAATGGTGGACAACAGGTTTTAGTGGATCGATGTTAAAGACTAGATGCATCCCAAGTAAGCTAGTAGATCAAGTTAGAAAGCATTGTCATGGACTACTTTGGTAATGGAGTGAGGATCATATTGAAAAGAATTGATGTTTTGATAAGGACCCTTAAACCTTTCCTTCTATAGTTGTAACCAAACTTGGCCACCTACTTGGAAAGAGTGAGGCACTCATTCTTGTCTTTTTTTTGTACTTTTATTGTTGGCCTTGCAAGATAGATTGCACTTATTCAAATGTATTTTTCAAGTATGCTTGATGAAGGTGGTTTCTCTATCTTGTTCTTTGGAAATCTAAGAAGCAGAGGATGTTGAAGGCTATAGGAATGAGACATCAACATGATTGAATGGTTAGAAACCAAAACACGTTTTGAAATATTATGCTTTGTGGAACTGTGCTAGGCTCTATTACAAGTATGTTGAATACAATGTATGTTTTCATCCCAAGTTTAGGGGTATATACACAACAAATTAACCACAATGTAATCCAAAATTGAGTTTGGTGTCAAGCATTGACCACAATGTAATCCAAAATTGACTCAGGAATTTAGAATCATGTTCACACATTATGATTATAAGGGATCGCCTCTAACTAAGTAGGGAGAGTCATCAATTCTCCCTAACTTAGTGATCTCTCCTATGCTCTACATCAATACATATATTGCATCAGGGAGAGTCATACATTTCAAAGGTAGTAGTGTTCACATTTATAAATCATGGTAGCAACAATATAGTGAGGTTTTCCATCCAGCAACTTCACCAACATTCTAGTCCCCCATCCCAATGGGATTATCATGATCATCAACAGTTCCTCTTCTTCGGAACCAGTACCATCATTTCCAGGTTCATTTACTCTCATATGGATTGAATCCACCTTCATCCATGTACTAGCAGTATTATTAGTTGACCACTCGGTCTCCTCTTATTATAGTCATATTGACATATTTTCACGAGCATGGGTATGCCCGCCTGATTTGTATAAAACACCATTATTTGTTACAGCTTCACCGGTTGTCACCAACAATCTTCCCCCATGGGAGGAACTTTTTATCCACACTAGCTTCACAACTTATAAGAACATTGTCATGAGAGAACAAAAGAAACGATGATGCATTATCATCTCTAAGTACCCTCTAAACCTCATACATCGGGGGGCATATGTTAACGCCTAAATTTTGCACACATGTGACATTTTGGCTAATATTCCAGCAAGGTGTCATCAACATATAGCATGCAACTCATCGAAGACATCCTCATCGGATCCAGAAAACAACATGAGTCAAAAATGCCAAAAAATAGTCAAAAGAAGAGGTAGCACATGTAAATCTGTGTTAGCCCACACTATAGGAAAAGTTATCAGTTCTATGCTTGCACTAAACTAGTGTGGATTATCCTATGAGATCCACGCTATTGTAAAAAATGGTGGGATATCAACCACCAGCCGTGCATTGAAGGCTCATGAAAGCTCCCTCACCAACTAAAATCAAATTTGGCTCTTCAAGCATTGAATAGCCCCCTTTGTGTACTTTGGAGCTAGTTCATGAGGTGATGGGGTTCACACTTGGATCTAGTTGTTTCTTGGCCACCTCTTGGCCTATAAAAGGAATCTATGGGCATGCATCTAAGTAAAGAAAAATAGAGCAAGGTTATGATGCTAAAATTGTGGTGGAACTTCTTCCACCTCTTCCCACACCTATTAGCATTCCTCAAGCTCCCTTGCCACCTTCCTCCAAGGGGAAAGTCTTTCTACCATTTTTTCTTCGTGTTATTTAGCATTTAGTGTGGACAAAAAGGACCTCCCTAAGGGAGAATGTTGGATTCCATTGAAACCCACACCTCCTAGGTGGTGACTACATGTAACAAGCTTGACCATTGGGCAATCTAAATTGGTTCTAGCATTGGCTTCTTGGTGTGGTTTGCATATCCTCACTTCCTTTGTTTATTTCAAGTTAGTTGTTTTCATTTTTTTTAGTTTACTAACAAGAGCTTGTAGGATCAATTTGGAGTCATTGCATTTGGTTTAGTAACACAATATTGGGCCTTGTTAACAACCTCCAAGGCCTCCCCCTCAAAGTGGGAAGAGTTGCACACCTTTGTGCAAATTTTCCCACAACAATCTACCGTACCTCAAAAATGAGTCTACGCTCAGGCATGTCTATTAGCCCTATCTCATCTTGGTTTCTTTATTAATTTAGAGTAGTATGGTACATTGTTACTACAATAAAGGGTGTTATGTCCCTTGTGACTTGGGGGAATCGATGAAAGGTCTCAATTGATGCATGAAATATGTGGGAGAATCCAAGTGTGGTATCATCGATCATCTAAGATAAAGTGGGAATGGTGGAAACCTGATTTTAAACAAAAAAACTCAACAAATAGTGTAGAAAGGGACAATTATGCTATTGGCACAACCATACATGTAATAGATTTGAGAAATTGGTATAGGGAGGTGGATATGTTTATGACTGTTCAACATAGCTAGATATCTATATTCAAATATATTCAATAAATCAATTCGGAGCGCATTATGTCACATCTTGGTATCCTAGATAGTGTGCTGAATCATCCTTATCATTCAAACTCTTCCCCTATAGAAAAACCCTCTTGGGCCTTTAAGGGCCCTCTGTAAATCCCCAAGTTGTAATTTATAAGAAGAAAGTGTTTTTCAAGTTGTTGATGGAAAGGAGTAGATTCCAAGGGCCCCAGAAGAGGAAGCTACAAGGAAGCATTGATTTTTAGAACCCCAATAGAGTCTAGACAACCAATACTTCCTTTTCTTTTTAAATATGTTTTTTTCTAAGTGATTTGTTTGTTAGAACAATATTGAAGACAATATTCAAGATTGCAAAGATAGAATAGGATTTTTTTGTTGTTATCTCTTTTGGACAAAACTTGGATCAACTTTACATTTTGAACTTATGGCCTCAACCTAAACTCTTTATTTTGTCATAGTTACTTGGCTTTTCTATGGTCTTTTTTTAATGTAAAACCTATCCATAAAAAATAGTGTATATATATGTAGGTATGTAATCCATGTATCACTAATCACATAAATGTATATAAAAAACAAAATTATTTGAACATTGCAACAATAATATATAAGGAACTCTCACCCAAATATCACCACTATAAAATGTACATACTGCATATTTATAATGGGAATCCCTCATGGAGAAAAAATCCCACTTCAAAATGCTCTTTTGGATTATGCAATGATACCATAGTGCGTACAAGCCATTGCATCACATTATTAATAATGATATATTTACATCATATAGCTAACGACCACATCACACAATTAATATCAATATAAGTCATCACTCCACGGTAATATTGTTGTTGATGCATCTCACAAATAAAATTCACATCCTACAGTGATATTGATATTGTTGTATCTCATTTACTATTGGTCACCACATCTCATAATATATCAATATAGTTGTACCTCATAACTAGCTTTGCATCTAATTATAATATTGGTATAACTAGAGATCATTGTTAGTCATCACATCTCAAATTCATCAATATAGTTGCATCTCAGAACTAACCTCTACATCTTATAGTGATATCGATAAATTTGCATTCTTATCATTAACCAACATGCCTAGTGGTAGTATCGATATAAATACATCTCAAAGTAATCCGCTGTATCTCATGGTAATACCAATAAACTACATCTCACAACTAGCAATTGCTTGTCATGGTTAATATCAACATAATTGTTTTTCACCGCTGACCCCCACATCACATAGCTAATAGCAACATAGTTATGTCTCCCTAACATAGTGACCCATTCCAAAAGTAAGTCAATCCAATGAAATCTATTGAAATTGTGTAAGTGAACCCCAATCCTTTCAAAATGGATGTCCATGTAGAGCAAACTTGATGCTGTAGGTAAAATCTGTCACCTACCCAAATTTTGAGGATATTTATTTTATATTATTTCTTTTGCAAAGCTAAATTATAATTACAAAGTTTTGTAATTAATGACCAATTTGGTCAAAGGTGACTATAATGACTCATTATTATTATTTAATAAATGAAAATAGGAGACAAACACTCAAGAAAGCTGTTACAAGAGTGTTCACTGACCCACTAGGAGGAATGGAGGCTGAAAGAAGACATGGGACATATGGCAGCATTTGCACTCTACCATTAGCTGTTGGTTATGGGACAACTCCCCCTAAAATTATGGCATTTCCTCTCCAGGTGGAGAGAGGTGAGCAGGTAGCTCACTAATGACCAATTATTTACAAAAAGACCTAGGCAGCCTATAAAAGGCAATTCGAATTGAGCAGGTGGCTCTCCGAATATTTTTCTGCAGAAAATATTTCCTCATGTGCATCAGGTGATGACTGAGAGATTCGAATAGAAGAGGCTGTGGAGAGTGCAATTGTAAGTCTGCAAACTATTTTTGAGAAGGAAAAGCCAGAGGTGCTGGTGCAAGTCTCCTTGACTGCTGAGTCTGTAAGATTGGATATCTACTTGCTGCTACAAGATTGAGGGCCTAAGCTTATGAGTTTCTTCCTCCTAGTGGTTCAGTGAACAGGCTCAGGGGTCCTAAGGCAGGCATATTGGCTGTTTTCAGGAGCAGGTTGGGTGGAACAGGCTTCTTGGGTGTTTGTCCACTTATCTACTGGTTCAGGTTCTATCTATGCTTCTGTTACTTTGTTTTACATTTTGAAATATGTTGTGATTTTAAATATGATGATTGAATGGATAGAATGATAGATTCAAATTTGCTTCTCTGTATTTTTCCACATGCTGGCTTTTGCACCATACTCTAGTACAGAGAAGGGTAGTTTAGAATTGATGATTGATAGGCAGAACGCCATTGATTGGAAATACGATTCCAGAGATGTTCTTGTTTGAATTTTGTCCTATATTAAAAACAGTAAACATTACAGTATAACACCAACAATAGTATAGAATCCATTTAAATACATGGAAGAATTACACAGTACTTTCTACATAGATCTGCACATTCCTTTTAAACTCTAATTAATTCCAATAAGCCACCATATGCATTGCAACAATTTAAATTCATTGTTTTAAGCATTCCAGTTCTTCTTATATGAGATTATTATAGTTACAAAACCATTCTCTGTACCGCATTCATCCTTTTTTTCATAGTAAAAACAAAAATACATCCTATTTCTACGCAGATCGATACATAATCTATTTCTGATAGTAACAACATGTTTTTTTTTCATATCAAAGATCCTATGTTTCAATTATTTACAATTAGAAAGATAGCAGCTGCAAAATAAATCTCGATACAGATCGAACATACACGTACACATATAATTTTATTTTCTAAACTTTCGTTTCCAATTTCATTCATAAAAACCTCTGCACGGAAATAAGAAAACCCATGGCTATCGCCGGAGGGAGAATCCGAGCCCATAGGTTTTATGAATTCATTATCAAGCCGTGCATGGAGAACTGTAATTATTTATTCCGATAACAGACCTAGCATCCGCCCCTAATAACAATCTATTTCCTTTTATCTACCACTTCTCGTTTGAAAGGATGCAAACAAGACAGTTAACATCAAGATAGAAACAACAATCAACAGAAAACACGACTCCGTATCAACGTTTGATGCAAGCCCACAACCCTAGCATGATTTTACAACATCAAAACTATTAAAACATAGGTTAGGTCCTAGATACAAACATTCCATATCAACCAGATAGCAAACGATAGTTACAGGTAGGGTTTTTCCCTTGTAAAATATCCGGACATTATGGCTCAGCTGTTTCCAAACACTTGACAACTGAAAGTTTTCTTTTCACATTTCCAAAACATAAATATCAAACAACAATGACGAAGTGCAGGAAAGGAGAGCTTCATACAGGAAACCATCGTGCTTCGGCACCACTACAATATTTGTGTAAACATGTTATCAACCGCACTTCAATAAAAGGGCATTTGTCATCCATGATGAGCCTCGGTACCAAAGAGTGAGCGAACCTCAACACACAGGCTTTGTAGCCACCATTATAAATACATGTATAACAGAATTACACTACGACACCACAGTCCACGGGTTTACCTCTATCCACCCCAATATTTAAAACGAGGCAGAAGAACATTAAACCCTACAGGGTAGGTACCCTTAACAACAGTAGACTAATACGATTTTTTGAAACCCTCGTCCACGACGTAGGAACAAAAGAGCCGAAACAACAACAAGAAATCTGGGAGTTATCCATTCAACACTTCTTACATTAAGACTTTTTAAAACTTAACCCTCGGCCATCGCCAAAATAGGGCCGAGCAATTCCAACTTTTAGCATACAGTAGTCACCATTACGACCATGCCCAAGGGCACCCACGAGGTTTGAGAACCACCGGAACTTAACAGGTAATGGACGCATCGTCTCCATTCCAAACCCGTTCTACCATCCTCCAACGAAGAGGGTACCTGCCAAAATCATAGCTCGAAGGGTTACAATGGAGAAAATGTATTACAAAACAACAACGCTGTAAAAAGACTTCATTGGTGAGTACTTACCGTTAGGTTGAAAACCCTGAACCGTAGCACATCACGCCAGTGAGAACCTTCATACCATCGGAGAAGTGAACTGGTGAACCTCAATGCTTAACGAGAGAAAAAGCACTTACAACCACCATCACCGAACAGTAGTGCTATGGCACCAGAAGTGAAACCTGCAACTTTGCTATATTTACACAGAAGTTCAAGGTTCAAGGCCGAGGAAGGAGTCCTCACAACACATTCCAAAAATCTACATCGCCACATCCTGTCGACTCTACGACCTCCCTAAAAAACGCAACAATGAATGCTGGGAAAATAAACTTTCTCTATTTTACCAACGCAAGAACCGAGTTCCTTCTCAACCTTAGATCTGGTAGAGATCAACGATGGATAGCCAACACAGAGGACACGTTGATATTTGAACCCCCCGTTTGCATTCAACATTGCATTAATTGTCACTCCTACCTAGTTGCCCAGTTGACTGTGCGAGAGTTAGAGCATGCACAGCTCGGCTCTTTGTTTGACTGCAAACAATATCAACCATGTGACACCAGCCAACTCGGCACTCCACTTCACTCCACAAACCTGCAACGTACGCTAAGCATTAAATTCGACATTGGGAGCATTAACGTTCATCACCCTGTCACAATCAACCCTTGCGACATTCGTTTCCATAGTTCAATATACGTATACATGGGTGCAAGTTTGATGAATAGACCAATATTATATGGCATATGTTATGTTAATAAAACGGTAATAGTGTACATTACAATAATATTGACATTTGATAAGCTTTCAAGTGTTAGAATAAGTTTTATGTAATTACCTTTTATTGCTATAATTCTCCCCTATGGTAATGTATAGGCACACAAGGGCATAGTTCTATATTTCCTACATCAACCATGTAAGTCTAGAACCTGTTGATACATATGAGACTTAGGTAAGGCCTAGGACCAGTTGGTACGCCACCATAAAAAAAATTTATAGTACCAAAATCATAATTACAAGTATTTCAATGGGTAAGACTTTGGAGTAAGGGTAGTACTGCTTGGTGTCATAAATACTAGCCCTTTATGATCAGTGTAGGCGATGATTGTAGCCAGGAAAAAGCAAATAAAGGCGTGATGTGAATAACATAGAAAATAGGAAAGTCAACTTGAAGACAAGGATGAGAACCAAGATAATCATACCTCCAGTGAACCGTGTCGCAAAGGGGTTTTTAACATTCTAATTTTACATGGACGATGAATTGAAAAACACGTGTACCCTTAACGCTTGTGACGTAGAATATCTTACTTGCGGTTTGCACATGGGAACAGGATTCAAATGCCTTAGCTAAATGTAGCTAAGTAAGCTCCAAGGAACCCCGTAGGACTACCCTTTCATCATCATCAAAAGCAACTGTCAGAAACTTTGTCAATTGAAAACTATATCGAAGAATATTATGAATTGCAGTTAAATACAAGAAAAGTGATGTCGTAAGCTTGAAGTAAGACATGTCGCATTTATTAAAGTCACAATAACTAATTACTTCCTGCATTTATGACTTTGTTAATTAATGATGTCTTTTCAATCATTATTATTATTCCGCATTTACAATTAGTAACATTTATTGTTGATTTAATTTTTTTTTAAAATTTCATGAAAATATTGGAATGTTACAAAATCCTAGTCAAGAAAAGTGATTTTCTTTCTTTAAAAACTAGGGTGTGCATAAATAGACAATCTTCTTTCAAAATTACCAATTGGAGGCTCATGAGCATACAACTCTTGTAAATTAACAGTTCAAATCTACATAGACATGAAAAATCCTTTGAAATAAACTTCGGTGAACTTATGCAAGTGAACCCTTTTTCTTATGAAAATGCTATCTATATAGTGCAAGCTCAATGCTTTAGGTAAAATACTACTCACAAAAAGTGATTCTTCTTACATAAAAACTAAGGTGTGCATAAATATGCATTGCTCTTTCAAAATTACCAACTCCGGATTTACAAGTGTGTAAATCCTTTCTAAATCAACAAGTAAGAGGGGCATAGACATGAAAAAACTTTATAACTTGGGATTTAAGTGTGCATATCGTTCTAAACTAGTAATTAAATATATATGTTGAAGTTTCCTTTTTACCGAGGAAAAAAAACAATGTATTTGATATTCCTAGTAGAAATCAAAATATAAATAGTCTTAGTTGCAAGGATATTGATCAAAATCACAAATAGTCTTTGTCCTAATAGTACTTCTACATATTACAATACTTCAAAAAATATTATATATTCAATGAGATCGACAAGAACATTTATCCATCATTACATAAAAGTAGGACTTAAAGTCATGTCTTCAAAAATACCTTTCCATCAAGGCAAGATTCACAATCTATAAAAAGTGTGTGAAGAGTGGGAGACAACTAAGAGGTCAACTCCCCTAAATTCCTAAAGCAAGAAGGATTCTTCCTCCAGGGAAAGTGCGCCCTTTGAAAGGGAGCCATATTTTGTGTTGAATTCCCTATATACATTGTTGTGGGAATTAATTATGCACAAAGGTGGGAAACCTCTCCCACTTTGGGTGAAATCCCTTGAGGTTGTTAACTAGGCCCGGTATTTAGAAATATAAAGCAAATGTGATAACCCCAAATTATATCCTATAGGTTTTGTTAGTAAAATAGAACAAAAACAAAACCAAAAATAACTTGAAATGATAAAAGGGAACAAGAGGGTGCAAACCACAACAAAGAACCAATGCATGAACCACTTTAGATGGCCTAATGGTCAAGAAAATACATGTAGTGTCACCTAGGAGGTGAAGGCTTCAAAGGGAATTCAACAATATCCCTTAGGGAGGCCTATTTTGTCCACACTAAATGATAGATAGCTCAAAGAACCAATGGATAGAAGCACTTGCCCCTTCAAGGAAGGATGCAAGAGAGCTTGGAGAATGCCAACAAATATGAAAGAGATGGGATATGAGGAAGCTCCAATACAATTTCTGTAGCATAACCTTGCTCTTGTTTTTTCTTCTAAGATGCATGCTCATGACTTCGTTTCATAGGCCAAGAGGTGGCCAAGAAACAACTAGATCCAAATGTGAACCCCATCACCTCTTGAACTAGCTTCAAGGTACATAATGGGGGCTATTGAATGCCAATCCATCATGTCGAGAAGACAAGTTAGAATTTGTGTTGGTGATGGGATTTTATGAGACTTTAATGCACAATTGGTGGTTGAGATCCCACCATTTTGATAGTCGCATGGATATCGAAGGGAAATCCGCACAGGGGTCGCACAGGCACATAACAGGGAATATGCACAGTTGCACGCCTGGATAGAGGTGAGGCCACGTGGTCCTATATTTTGACTATTCTTTAGAATTTATGAACTCATATTGCTTCTTGGATCTGATAAGGATGTATTTGGTGGGTTGCATGCTATATGTTGATGATTCCTTACTATGTGAATAGAAAAAATGTTGCATGTGTGAGATATTTATGCGTTAACATACATGGTTAAAATAAATGAAATTAAAATGTTTCTTTACCTATAGAACTCTAAGTAAAATAGGTCCCAAATCTAAATTTGAGAGTTGACACTTTCCAATAGCCCAATCCATAAGCAGTTTAAAATCATCCAACACTTGAAGCATTTGTATTCTTTTATATGCAGTTGTCACTGAGTAACCACAGAGCATATTTTTCAGCTTGATTATTTGTACCTGTATCAACTCCATATTTTAATGCAAGGAAGAAACATGCAAAATCACCCATTCCCTACACTTACTCAAGTGTTCTTGTTCCCATTCCCCATGTAAATGAAGAATCCAGCTCAAGATGCTTTACATGTTGAAGTTTCTTACACTTACTCAAGTGTTCTTGTTCCCAGAGCATATTTTTCAGCTTGATTATTTGTACCTGTATCAACTCCATATTTTAATGCAAGGAAGAAAGATGCAAAATCACCCATTCCCTACACTTACTCAAGTGTTCTTGTTCCCATTCCCCATGTAAATGAAGAATCCAGCTCAAGATGCTTTACATGTTGAAGTTTCTTAGTACCACATCTCTTGGCTATTATTTTTTTATTACATTTCATATATCCATGACATTATTATTATTATTATATTTGCTAATCACTTTAAATTTTTAAAACTAAAACCACTTGATTTAAATAAAGCTAAAGTTATCACGGTGGGCTAGCTCAAGTGGTTGAGTGCTGTGTAATGCAAGCAGAAGGTCTCGGGGTCAAATCCCCTGGTGGCTATGCAAGGGGCTCACTTGATGTCCCCACTAGGTTAAGCTCCATAATTAGAGCCCATGCTTTACCCTGTATACCATCCATAAAATATGGGGAAGTAATTGATGGGTTTCCCCATAAGGTATTCCTTGGAAAAAAATAAAGCTAAAGTTAAGAGCTTGCATATACAAATAAAATGTAATTACGTCAATATGTGTAACATACCTCTTAGAATTATCCGCTAGATGTAGAACAGTTGGTGGTGGGTGATGAGTTAAGACACCCCTAAGCTGAATGATCACCAGTTCCAAACTCCGTAGATACCAAAAATCCAACCATGCTAAGGGTTGGTGCAGTCCAGGCCGAGTACGATCCCCAGATGATTTTGATGGCTTAGATGCCCCTGGTTCGTGGTTTCTTAGCCAAAGGAAAACCTTGCAAGTAATGGGTACCACTTTCCAAACAAAAAAACATACCTCTTAGAATTTAGGGGTGGAGGTCAAAGAGTCCTCTTACTAGATTGAAAGAAATATATGCCAATTGTACAATGTTGATGGAATAGAGGATCATCGACCATAAATCCAATAAAAAGTAGATAAAAAAATAATTTAAAACATATGATGGCATAAATATATGGCTTGGAAATGAGGTAGAAGATTCATGACAATTTGGGAATTTGATTGTGGATGCATAATTGCCACCATATCTCAATTTCCTATATATCATCGCAGGGAATATGATAACCTCATAGATGATTCTGTTGTAAGCGGTTTATAGTATTTCAATTGGGATGGGGTTTGACTGGAGAAAGAACACATAGAGGTTAGTTTTGATTTGATATTGCTTTCTAGATCCTTATTTTCCTTCTTTATTAAAAGAATTTGTTTCTTCTTGGAATCAACAATGCGTAATTTTTAGGATTATGAAATTGCTTCAAAAATACACCGACTGCAATATACCTAAATGTATAATACAATTATTAATATTTTGTTTAGATGTAATTGCGATAAGTCACGATCATTATTAAAAGATCTCAAAAGATAACTCTTTCAATATTTATTTATTAGATAATATTTTTATAATTCGATGATATGAGAATAAGTTACAATGGGTGTATAGATACACTAGAATGGGATATGTCACGGTCTTTTAATAATGATCGTGACTTATCACAATTACATCTAATTATATATTAATACAAAATATTAATAATTGTAAGATACATTTAGGTATATTACAAGTCATCCCTCCTTGAAAATATTCGTCCTCGAAGCTTGGGTAAAAGAAGAGTGCTTGACTTAAACTATGTATTTGCTTGATTTATTGTGACTTTAGAGAGGTTACTGAACTTGATGAGATACTCTTTAACAAATGAACCTTGTCAATATTTTATCCAAAAATGAAATATCAAACTTATAAATATTACAAGAATCATCCTTATCTCGTGCGACTGATGTTGAAAACGAATTCCTGCCTTGAATAATACTATCGTGATTCAATAATTCTTGAAAACATTGTTCACGTTTCCATTCATATTTCTACATGCATGGTGTGCATAAGGTTCTGTGTATAAGAATGCAACGATTATGCAGCCAACGATTCTCACAAGAATGTTTGCAAGGAGGACACATCTTGGAGCAACTGGACCCACATTGGTGACCAAGTCTAGGAAGAATTTTGAATACAAGCACATGGCGAGGAGGAAAATTTGATATTGCTTGAGGAAACAAAATATTGGTTTGCAGAATGTATTTGTGTTTCTTTTTAATCCATCCTAGTTTTATATCTTCGACATCATCATTATCATTAAATTTATTTTCATTTATACTCTTCTACATCTTTATCTTCTTCACAATCATAATTGGCATCATCTTCATATTCATCAATATTTTGTGCTTCATTATTATAATCTTTGAGATCTTCATCTTATTTACAGTCGTCATCGACATCATGTTCATAAATATTCGATGTATCTGTATCTTTGTTTTTGTTATTTTCATTCTCATCAAACTCTTCTCCATATTCACCTTGATCATCCACCCTATGGACTTCATTCTTGTCCTCTGCATCATTCTTTCATAAATGGAGAATGAATGGAGAGTGGTGGTGTGTAGGGGGAAATGTATAAATGGATGGAGTAATGGGTGATGGGATGCAACGATGAGTTGCGCGGAGATGAGTTAGGGATGATGGAGAGGGTGATGAGTTAAGAAGTAGGAGGAAAGGTTGACTATGGGCCTGAATTGAAGAGATGTGGGTGATGAGAAATAACGTGGAGAACATGAGGGATGAAATGCATGGTCCAAGGAGTGAAGAGGGGAGTGAGAGGGAATGAAGAGAATGGAGAACCTAGCTCTGATACCACTTGAAAGATAACTCTTTCAATATTTATTTATTTGATAATATTTTTATAATTCGATGATATGAGAATAAGTTACAATGGGTGTACAAATACACCAGAATGGGATAAGTCATGATATTTTAATAATCATCGTGACTTATCGCAATTACATCTAATTATATATTAATACAAAATATTAATAATTGTAATATACATTTAGGTATATTACATCGACAAAGATCGACGATGAAAACATGGCCAAGGAAATACCCCAATGGTGGTTATCCTAACAAGAATAAACCAATAAGTCTCATTAGAGCCTTAATAATATTAGTGATTGAAAGTCTTAGGCTTTGACTCTAACAATGTGTTTGGGTTCTTAGTCTAGTTCAGGCATTAATACAGAATGTGTTACAGTGGAAACAAGTAGAAAGAAGGTTATTGGATCAAAATATAGTAACACTAGACAACTTGTTCCTAGAAAATCCATTGATACTTTTATTTAACAACCTCGTGGGTTTACTTGTATTCCAAACATATGTGAATAGGGCACTACAAGACTCACGTGTTCGATAATAGTTGCAAGAAAGAAGGCTAGACTAAGAAATGGAGACAAGGTATTGTAAGGCTAGCAATTCTCTTAAGATATCTTTTTTCAAAATTGTAAAATCCATGGTAAGAATGTGCAGAGTTCAATGTACTTTCTGAACTCTGTTCTTCGTTATATTCCCATAATTCCACGTTTCCAACGACTATTCAGGTGCCAAAGAATAGCACAGTTTATGGATTACCATGCGAAGAACAGAAGTGAAGATGGTGTTCTTCGAATGCCTGTAGATGATTCTGCATTGAAGAACATCGAAGAAAAATGGCCAATTTTTAAAGATGAGCCTCGTAATGTTAGACTTTCATTGGAAGCTGATGGTTTCAATCCATTTGGTGAGATTCATTCTACTTACTCAGTGTGGCCCGTTTTTGTCATAAACAATAACCTACCTCCTTGGATGACGATTAAGAGAGAGCACACAATGTTGGCAATGATTATTCCAGGTATGTTTTTGAAAGTAAATATATTATTTCATTAATTTATTTGTTTAATTATTGCATGAGAACACCTTCTATATATTGGGACACATAACTAAATATCAATATTTTATGTTGAATGATCAATTAGGTAAGTACCAAGTTAAAGATATGAATGCATATATTGAGCCTATTATCGATGAGCTATTCAATTTATGGGATGGAATCTCTATGTATGACATCTCCAGGCCAATAGGGCAGAAACAATTTCAGTTCCATGGAATACTTGCATGGACAATTCATGGCGCTCTCGGGTTAACACATTTTTGTGGTATGTAACTTTATGTTGCACGTCGTTAAAATTATATGTTTTTAAGGTAAAAAACATGCATTTTTTTAAATTAATAATCTTTTGATGCTATAACATTAATACATATATCTCGCAGGTCTTCAAACAAAGGGAAAATTTGCATGTCCAGTATGTGGTCCTAGGATAAAATTTCGTCATTCAAGAAGTTTAGAAAACGAGGTGCTCGATGAGTACAGGCACTTCCTCCCTAAGAACCATAGGTATCGAACTACCGAAAAAACAAAATTCAATGGTAAAGAAGAGAATGGAAAGAAACCACGAAGGATGACACCTCACCTATGGAAGTTGGAATATAACAGAAATCATCGAGGTATGCAAATTGTATATGTAGCATATATGTTCACGCAATATTATGATTTTTATACTTTTACTGAATTTTCTCTACCATGGGTGTCATGAATTATTGTTAATGTGTTTTCGTTTATGTTTAATGAATGTATTTAAGGTATGAATGGGATTCCACATGGAATGAAGAGTTATCCCATACAATTCAGTAGGTTGCCTTACTACGAGCACCTGCAAATAGCTCATTTGTTCGATACAATGCATATCAGGAAGAATGTAACAAAAATGATATGGCGGATATTAGATGGAAGGTCTGACAAAGATAAAATTGGAAAAATTTGTAGTGACATTGCAGAAGCCAATCAACAAATTTGAAGAGGAGGTCCTGTTGGGGAAAGGTAGAACGAGGAAAGTGAAAGGTAATTGAATGGTGTACATTTAATTTATTATACAATTAATTTTTAAATTTATGTAATTTTATTATTCCATCAGTATTTTAAGGTAAACTTAATTGCCTTTAATGATAGCTAATTTACAATTCTTAATTGTTATTTTTTCATATAGTTGGTCGCGTGTGGGATGCAATACATTTATACATTGCAAACAATATTGATTGGATGGAGAAATGGATTGAACGATGTACATAATACTATGGTACCTTATCATGGGAAGGGGTTAGTAAAATGATTAAAACGGTGCATCGTTATTGAGAAGAATATCCCGGAGAAATTACGCAAAGGGAAATTGATTTAGCAAGCGGTTTAAAAGATAAAAAGGCAATATATTTACCCTACTCATTTTTTTCGTTGTTTCCCATTGTATCAAAACATTTCTTTCGTTTATTTCTTCTTATATATTTATTTACCGAGTCGAGCATGATACAGCTGATACATCACAATGCTATGTGGTGCAATGGTCGTAAATTTCACATTAAAAAGTTGGATGACAAGAAGAAAACATTTGATTGTGGGATAAGTACAGTTTTTCAAGTCACTAATGTTTCCTCTAGAAGTGACAGGAATCCAAAAGTATCTGAAAATAGGTACTATGGTTATTTGGAAGATATACTTGAGTGTGACTTTAATTCCTTTAAAATAGTTCTGTTTGAGGTCAAATGGTATAGGCTACAAATGAATGAACGTGATCCCGAAAGAACTGTTATTGAGCATTCCAATGGATTTACCATGGTTAATACAAGGGCACTTGAACCGGGTACAGAGCCTTATGTTCTTCCAAGTCAATGTGAGTAGGTCTTTTACTCAGAGGTGCCAGGTAAATTAGGTTGGTCATACATTGTTAGATACGATCCAAGAGGAAGATCGGTCAATTATAATGCAGACGAAGAAGACAATGTTGAAGAAGAAGGTGATGCAGATCAGGAGCAGTTGGTCGCTGACGTAGATGTGTCAGATGAATAATCTGATCATCGAAATGATGTAGCATACAATGACATTGACATTGATGATATTGATGATGAATATATAACCAAAAATGACGTTGATGTTGATGTTGATATGAGCGATATTTTCAACGATAACGATTCTAAACTAGATGACAATACAGATGTTGAGTCAGATGAAGAAGAATCCCAATGACATTGTAGCAATTTTGGAATCTAGGAGGTATGTGAGAACATCTTTTTTCATAATGTATTATGTTTAAATTATTTAGTTATGTTTAAACCATCATCATCTTCGTCATCACCATCTTCATCATCATCATCATCATCGTTGTCGTCGTCATCACCACCACCATCATAATCATCATCATCTTCATCATCATCATATCCTTCTTCCTCATCAACATCTTCATCATCGTCATCATCATCATCTTCATCATCGCCATCATCTTCATCTTCATCATGATCATCATATTCATCACCACCATCATCATCATCATCATCATCATCATCATCATCATCATCAACATCTTCATCATCGTCATCATCATCATCATCGTCATCTTCATCATCTTCATCATCTTCATAATCATCAACATCTTCGTCATGATCCTCATCATCAACGTCATCACCGTCTTCCTCATCAACAACATCATCATCATATTCTTCATCATCATCATCGTCGTCATCACCATCATCATCATCATTGTCGTCGTCATCACCATCATCTTCATGGTCATCATCATCATCATCATATTCCTCATCATCACCATCATCATCTTCAACATCATCATCATCGTCATCATCATCATCATCTTCAACGACATCATCATCATCATCCTCATCATAATCATCATCCCCATCTTCATCATCATCATCATCATCATCTTCATCATCATCATCATCATCATCCTCATCATCATCATCCTCATCATCGTCGTCATCATCATCATCATCATCATCATCATCATATGCATCACCCTCTTCCTCCTCCTCCTCCTCCTCATCATCATCGTTGTTGATGTATATGTAACTTCGGAATGTATTTCACCCATGTATTTCATATATGTATTTTGTACTCCTATAGAGATGGTATTATTCCTCTATAAGGAAGTGTTTGTATTCCTATAGAGATGTTATTATTCCTCTATACGGAAGTGTCATCATTTATATTGTAAGTGTCGTAACTTATACTTGATGGGTTATTAGACTACCTTGTTGGGGTCGGCCCTGTATAAGTCATGTGGGTCGAAGGGTTATTAGACCACCCTATTGGGGGTCGGCCATGTGGGTCAAAGGGTTATTAGACCACCAAGTTTGGGGTCGGCCTGGATTAAGTTAACCATGGGTTAAGCTAGACATGTAGGCCCCATTAGTTTATTGGGCAGGACAGAACAAGTATAAATAGAGATCGAGAGATCTCTATTTGGTCATTCATTACACACACTTCTCTCATTCGGAAAGTGGCGCACTTGTGAGGAGGAGGATCTACTGCTAGGAGAAGACTATCTCTTGTATTCTGGTTGTATCATTGCTCTATCTATCTCTGAGGAAGTTATTGGGGTTTTTCACCTTTATGGTTTTCCCCAAGTAAACTCTGTGTCTCTTGTGTGCTTGCATTATCGTGTCCATGATTGATATGCTGTAGATTTGTTGTACATGTTGTTCTCTCAGTTAAGATCCTAGATCAGATTGAAGTAAATTCTGAAAATTTAACATGGTATCAGAGCTAGCCTGAAAGAAGGCATGATATGGCATGTATGACACTTGTTGCACTTACGATGCTAGGGCTTGATATAGCAAAAACCAGTCATCGTAGCACTTTCGCTATAAATCCATTTTGGAGAAGTTTTCGGATCTAAAAATTTTACAGGTCGAAGATCAGATCCCCATGTACCTTGTGTACAAAGGAAAACCTCTAATTCGTTTTACTTTGTGATTTATGATCTGTACAATATAGGGTTTCGGCCTCTTCCAGATCTGAGTAAAAAACAAGTGACCTTGGAAAAAAGGTCATAACTTGGTCTAGGAAGCTCCAAATGAAATTTCGTAAAATGTGACAGGTAGTACACAGACTGTAATATCTCAGAAAACGTTTTCAGAGGCCGAAGGTGAACCAGTGACACGTGGCACGCCGTACAAGTTTGCTCTCCTGTTTTATCCCATAAACAGGTCACGTTGCGACACTTGGCATAACTCTCTCAGAGAATCCAATTGCGGTCAGACCTGTCGAGATGGAAAGATGACGGGTCAGGCTGTCTCAGGAAAATGTTTCAGACCATGTGGATTGAAAAGTACGGAGTTACACCAGAAACAATCAGGTACAAATTTCTGTCAAAACAGAATTATTTTTGAGCACCTTCATTCATGGCTTCCGGAATTTAGGGTTTCGAAGAAAGTTGAAATTTTTGTAATCGAAGACTACAGCTGAATGCTACTCATAAAAATAGAAATTTAGAGACCAAGATCAGAATTTTTGGTTGGGTAGAATACCGGGCTTGATCAAACCCTAGTTCGGGACTTTGATTGGAAAGGAGGAAAATTAGGGCTTCTGCAAAAATGGAAAATTTTGAAATCTGTGACCACGGTTGGAAGCTCCTCAGAAAAATAGAAGCTTAGAGATTTGGATCAAACCTTTTGATTGGGAAGAAGAGTGGGCTTCGTCAAACCCTATTTCGGGGTCACGTCTAGTGAATCCGGAAGTTTCAAAGGCAAAATTGAGGAGTGAAACTTTGCAGTTTTCAAATTCTGAATATACCAGCTTGATCAGCTCATCAAGGTGCATATTTCTATCCTTTCAGAAGTTTGAAATTCAAAGTTTGAATTTTTGGGGTTTCTCTGACAAACCCTAATCCAGCTCCAGGTCCAGTTCTTGCAAATCAAGTGGATTGGGTTAATCCTAGAAGAAGATGGATTGGTCACTTGCATAAGTGAAGAAGTTCATGTCTCAGAGGGAGATGAGGCGAAGGCCTTCCTAAGAAGATTACAAGCAATCTTGACAGGTATGGCTTACAGGTATGTTTCGAATTTTGTTCATGGTTAAGTTTATGATATGTTTGTCTTCATATCATTACAGTACAATCTTGATTGATTACTAGACTTGTCGTATCACCTTAATAGAAGATATTAAGGTTTCGACACTAATGATTGTACTAATGTATTGTGATGTTGTATGAGGTTTATGTTGTTCGCTAACATAAAAGGTACACCAAGAAAGACAAATCATGTTCTACTTCAAGAACATATGATCATGGTGACATGAAGACAAAGATTCATCCATTGTCATGGATCACATAGAAGATCTACTTACAAGGTATGTATAACTTGGTTCTACAATGGCTAACTTATGAGACATGCAGGTTACTAGCACAAGTCACTGAAGAGAACTAGAAGACATTATGCGGGTATGTTAGACATAACTAGCTAGCATGCTAATCCAGGTATGTTTTTCCTATATCAAGCTAGAATCCTACCTTGTGTTAGGATCTTATATTGTTGTGTTGTTGATAATGATTATTCATGAAGTCATAGGATTGAATAGTCATGGTTGTATACATATTATGTTTCTTACCATAATTGATGATATGACTAACCAGAAGAATCATGAAGTTATAGGTTTGAGTAATCACGGGTTTATGCATTGATGATTTAACTAATCAGAAAAGTCCTATGATAAAATAAGAATATGCATGAGTAAAAGAACACTTCCTTGAAACCTTGAATACTAATGTTTATTATCTATGAATGATCATGACTATACTTGTTTAAGATTATTGTGTTTTGATAGTATTAAGATTATACTAATAAATGTGTGATTATGTATGAGACCTCAAGGATAACACAATGATGATACTAATAAGCATGCATAGTGATTAAGGATGGATATAAGTTCAAGAACAGGTAATCTAGGAAGCAAAGATTAAGAGGGAGCACACTCCAGTTGTTCCTGCAAGAAAGCAAAGGAGCACACTTCAATAGTTTCTACAAGGATGCAGATATTCAGAGGGAGCTGACCACTTCTCACAATCCACATCAAAATGGAGTTGCAAAGATTCAGAGGGAGTCCACCCAGCAACCAAACAAAGATAAGTATTTGAATTGTCATTTCTTACACAATGTTGTTCAATGATGTATATGCTTATGTTCCTAGAATTAGGATGTGTATTATGCATATTAGAATAGTTGCATTGATGGACAGTATACTACTAATATACATGGGTAAGTGGCCTATGGCACTGTACAACATTCCATTGCTACTTATTTAGAATGAAACCTCTTTGCTGACATGTTAGGAGTTGTGCACACTCTTAACAATGTTCTGGTAGAGATTGGAAGGCATCTAGAAAGTTACAGAATATGGATAAATGTTGAATTGAATCATTGGCTAAGATAATTGCATGACTCTATGACATATTTCTTTATGTGTAAGAATTTGTTCTGAAAACTATGAGATGTTTTCTAATCATGCAATTTAACTTGTTCTGTAGGAAAGATCGTATACCATCACCTACAAAAGAAGGACTACAACATTTGTTCAACAACAAAGTAGTATCTATTGAAAATATTGAAGATATTGAAGTTCCCAGGATCTAGGAAGAATGCCATGATCGAGGAGTATCAGTCGATCATGAAGATGTTTGGGATGCAGTCCCAAAAAGGGTAGTCTGTAGTGACTTCCAAGAGGATCTACAAGATCAAAGCATGCTGCAGGTGGTAGCATAGAGACTTTTTCTCTTGTAGCCAGATACACTTCCATTAGATCAGTACTTGCTTTGGCTGCAGTGATGAAGTGGAAGATACACCAGATGGATTTCAAGACAGCTTTCTTGAATGGTGTAGTTGAAGAAGAAGTGTATGTGGAGCAGCCACTTGGTTCTGAGATACATGACAGGGAGTCATATATGTGCAAAACTTGGTATGGTAGACAGCTTTCTATCCAGTTTGGGCTTTACCAAGAGTAAAGCGGATTCCAACCCTTACTACAAGGTTGAGGAAGGCAATCCAGTGATACTACTTTTGTATGTGGATGACTTGTTTGTTACAGGTGAGGATAGATTGATTGCCGACACGCAGCGGAAGCTTGCTGCCGACTTAGAGATGAAGAACTTGGGTATGATGCACTACTATCTTGGTATGGAGGTGTGGCAGAGTGCAGATGGAATCTTCCTTGGACAAGGGAAGTATGCAGTAGAGATCTTGAAGAGGTTCGGGATGATGGACTGCAAAGCTATGGCATCGAACCTGAAGCTTCTGTGTGATGCTTCAATCTGAACCGGTTGATGTCACTATGTATCGTCAGATGATTGGGTCCTCTATGTATCTGACGAACACGAGACCAGATATCTGCTTTGCGGTGAACACATCGAGCGAGTTCCTGACGGATCCGAGGAGTGTTCACCTGGTTGTTGTAAAGCATATTCTGAGGTACCTGAAGGGTACAATTGATTATGGGCTCAAGTATGATGCGAATCAAAAGTTTAACCTGCAGGGTTATGTTGATTCATATTGGGCAAGCAGTGCTGCAGATAGGAAGAGCACTTCTGGGTGCTGCTTCAGTATGGGATCAGGTGTGATCTCTTGGTTTAGCAGGAAGCAGTCCTGCGTAGCACTGAGTACAGCTAAAGTAGAGTATGTTGCGATGGATGAGCAAGTTGCATATGTATTGACCAAGTCGTTGGCCAGAGTGCAGTTTGAGTACTTCAGAGAGAGGCTTGGTGCACTTCAGATCGAGGTTCCTTCAAAAGGGAAGTGATGAGTCCGGAATATGCAGATACATATGAGCTTTTCTGACATGGTTGATGTGTTCTCCCATGGTCATGATGTAATTGCTGAGCCATTCTCACATGGTGGTAGATGTGTTCTCCCATGGTATAGATGTAAGGGCTAAAGCCATTTTTCACATGGTGGTAAATGTGTTCTCCCATGGTGAAAAAGTAAGGGCTGGAGCCTTCCCCGAATGGTGGTAGATGTGTTCTCCCATGTCGGTGGTGTAAGTGTTGGATGATGTGCATCTGGGCTGTGCTTCGTGGACGATGAGATGATCTGAAGAGGATGATGCTATGATGATCAGGAGGATCATGGATGATGAGCATCAGGATGATGCTCCAGTTACTACTCTGTATACGCATCAAGATGATGCTGGATATGATCAGTTGGATCATTTATATGTATATGTATGTACGCATCATGTTGGATGTTGGATATGATCAGTTTGATCATTTATATGTATGTACGCATCATGATGGATGTTGGATATGATCAGTTGGATCATTTGTATGTATTTTGTATATGCATCATGTTGGATGCTTGGACCATGTATCTGTATATGTATCAGGTGGATACTGTGTATGATTAGGTAGATCATGTATATTGATATATATCAATTAGATGCATTGTGTGGATCATGTATCTATGTATGTATCAAGTGGATACATTGTATGATCAGGAGGATTATGTGTGATGATATGTATCAGGTAGATACTTGGTATGCATCAGGTGGATGCAGTGTATGATCAGGATGATCATGGATGACGAGCTTCAGGATGTTGCTCCAGATGACATGCAGCATGATGTTGTAGTGATGATGATTAGGATGATCATGTGTACATCAGGATGATGTATGGTGAGTATCAAGTTGATACTCTGTGGTCGTGGAACAGGTTGTGCAGATAAGCATGTAATTTGTGCCTTGGGAGATTTGCAAATAGTCTTTCGAGGTTTTGCCTATGGCATGTAATTTGTACCCTGGGATATCTGGCAAATGCTCTTTCGAGGTTTTTCCTATGGCATGTAATTTGTACCCTGGATTATCTGGCAAATGCTCTTTCGAGGTTTTGCTTGGGAGGACATATAATTTGTGCCCTGGGAGATTTGCAGATAGTCTTTTGAGGTTTTTCCTATGGCATGTAATTTGTGCCCTGGGATATCTGGCAAATGCTCTTTTGAGGTTTTGTCCTATCGCATGTAATTTGTTCCCTAGGAGATCCGATAGGTTGAGCCGTGTGCTCGTAATCAGTCTTGGGATGCTCTTTCGAGGTTTTGCCATGACCACATGTAATTTGTGCCCTGGGAGATCCGATAGGTTGAGCCTTGTGCTCGTAATCAGTCCTGGGATGCTCTTTCGAGGTTTTGTGGTGACCACATGTAATTTGTTCCCTGGGAGATCCGATAGGTTGAGCCTTGTGCTCGTAATTAGTCCTGGGATTCTCTTTCGAGGTTTTGTGGTGGGGTCACATGTAATAAGTCTTGGAGATCTGGACAGGATGAAAAAGGCCTCAGATGCTCTTTAGGGTTCTTGCTAGTCAAGAGACTCTTTTAAGGTTTTGTGATGCACGTAATAAGTCCTGAGATTTCCACAGTATGGCCAGTGATGACGAAGACCTGCAGGTGGTGGGCCTACATCCAGTATGGAAAAGGACTGTCTCTGTAGAACTTCCTATGACGAGTAGATTCAGATATTGATTGAGATAGCAACAGCAGTGACGATGATGATGATTCAAGGATGATGATTCACTGATGATGATCCAAAGAAGAAGACTTGTGCTAGCAGATCTGTGTCGAGAAATACCTTCCTAGTTAAGAGGGAGTGTTGATGTATATGTAACTTCAGAATGTATTTCACCCATGTATTTCATATATGTATTTTGTAATCCTATAGAGATGGTATTATTCCTCTATATGGAAGTGTTTGTATTCCTATAGAGATGTTATTATTCCTCTATACGAAAGTGTCGTCATTTATATTGTAAGTGTCGTAACTTATACTTGATGGGTTATTAGACCACCTTGTTGGGGTCGGCCCTGTATAAGTCATGTGGGTCGAAGGGTTATTAGACCACCCTATTGGGGGTCGGCCATGTGGGTCAAAGGATTATTAGACCACCAAGTGTGGGGTCGGCCCGGATTAAGTTAACCATGGGTTAAGCTAGACATGTAGGCCCCATTAGTTTATTGGGCAGGACAGAACAAGTATAAATAGAGATCGAGAGATCTCTATTTGGTCATTCATTACACACACTTCTCTCATTCGAAAAGTGGCACACTTATGAGGAGGAGGCTCTGCTGCTAGGAGAAGACTATCATCATCATCTTCATCATCATCATCATATTCATCATCATCACCATCATCATCTTCAACATCATCATCATCGTCATCATCATCATCATCATCATCTTCAACGACATCATCATCATCATTCTCATCATAATCATCATCCCCATCTTCATCATCATCATCATCTTCATCATCATCCTCGTCATCATCATCATCATCCTCATCATCATCATCCTCATCATCGTCATCATCATCATCATCATCATCATATGCATCACCCTCTTCCTCCTCCTCCTCCTCCTCCTCATCATCATCATCGTCGTCGTCGTCACCATCTTCATCATCGTTGTTGTCGTCATCACCATCATCTTCATGGTATTCATCATCATCGTTGTCGTCGTCATCACCATCATCTTCATGGTATTCATCATCATCATCATCATAACCATCTTCATCATCATCAACATCTTCATCATGATCCTCATCATCAGCGTCATCACCCTCTTCCTTATCAACATCATCATCATCATCCTCGTCGTCATCATCGTCATATTCATCATCATCATCATCATCATCATCGTCGTCGTCATTATCTTCATGGTCTTCATCATCATCGTTGTCTTCATCATCACCATCATCTTCATGGTATTCATCATCATCATCATCATCATCATCATCATCTTCATCGTCATCATCTTCATGGTCTTCATCATCATATTCATCATCTTCATCATCATCGTTGTCTTCGTCATCACCATCATCTTCATGGTCTTCATCATCATCATCATCATCATCATCTTCATCATCGTCATCATATTCGTCATTGTCATCATCATCGTCATCATCATCATCATCTTCAACATCATCATCATCATCATCCTCATCATCCTCATCATAATCATCGTCCCAATCTTCATCTTCATCATCGTCGTCATCATCATCATCATAATGAAGTGTTAGTTTATTAGTAGTCAGTTGACAATGTAAGTAGATTTCTCTTTATGTTTAACCTTTTGAATAGTTAGACTCGGAGATCGGTAAAGTAATATCTATTAAAAAAATCAAATAAAACAAATACAATTTAATTTAATAAATAATTTAAATACAATTCAACTTATTATTTATGAACTTAATACATTAAGAGTGCAAGGCCTAATAACTTGTTCAGTTGTAAGGTTAAGCTTAAGAGTGACCCCCATTGTTCTAACTATGTGATGTTACATTTTTCCTTAAGTGTTCCCTTCTAAACAATGTGATGTTAAGTATTTAAGATGTGGGCAATAAATTCAATGATTAAGTTATCATTTTTAAAACAATAGATCTTAGTGTGTGAAAAGTGACTAAGTTATAAGCTTAGTGTTGTGAAAAGTGATACTTGGAGTAGTTATCAAAATATCTTACCATTAAAGGTTAGATTAAGCAAGGGATATAAGGGATATGCAGTTTTTATTATTTTTGAAAGGTAATGTTTTAAACTTAGTTTTAAGTTATTATTAAATATTTGATTTTTTTTATTTATTGGTTACAATTACCTTTTTGTATGGATGTGAGGTTTGGAGATCATATCAGAAATACAATAACTAATATAATCATGTTAAAAAATGCGTGAGGAGCCGAGTGTATGAGTGGAGCCGAGCGCTCTGTGTGGGTCGGTGGGCTCAGTATAGGGATGAACCCTAGACGACCCTGGTGATGGATTCAGATTGCCCTGAGGAGCATAGGAGGCAGCTCGACGCAGCCTTCATGGCTTTAGTTGCTACTACACCTCCCCCTTCTTCCTCCGCGGCTGCACCTGGGGATGTCTTCGTCATCGTCATCACCATCATATTCATGGTCATCATAATCATCATCATCATCTTCATCATCATCATCATATTCGTCATCATCACCATCATCATCTTCAACATCATCATCATCGTCATCATCATCATCATCTTCAACGACATCATCATCATCATTCTCATCATAATCATCATCCCCATCTTCATCATCATCATCATCTTCATCATCATCCTCGTCATCATCATCATCATCCTCATCATCGTCGTCATCATCATCATCATCATCATCATCATCATCATATGCATCACCCTCTTCCTCCTCCTCCTCCTCCTCCTCCTCCTCATCATCATCATCGTCGTCGTCACCATCTTCATCATCGTTGTCGTCGTCATCACCATCATCTTCATGGTATTCATCATCGTCGTCGTCGTCGTCATCACCATCATCTTCATGGTATTCATCATCATCATAACCATCTTCATCATCATCAACATCTTCATCATGATCCTCATCATCAGCGTCATCACCCTCTTCCTTATCAACATCATCATCATCATCATCATCATCCTCCTCCTCTTCATCGTCGTCATCTTCATCGTCATCATCATCATCATCATCATCGTCATTATCTTCATGGTATTCATCATCATATTCATCATCTTCATCATCATCGTTGTCTTCCTCATCACCATCATCTTCATGGTCTTCATCATCATCATCATCTTCATCGTCATCATCTTCATCGTTTTCATCATCATATTCATCATCTTCATCATCATCGTTGTCTTCGTCATCACCATCATCTTCATGGTCTTCATCATCATCATCATCGTCATCGTCATCATATTCGTCATCGTCATCATCGTCGTCATCATCATCATCATCTTCAACATCATCATCATCATCATCATCCTCATCATAATCATCGTCCCCATCTTCATCATCATCATCATCGTCATCATCATCATCATAATGAGGTGTTAGTTTATTAGTAGTCAGTTGACAATGTAAGTAGATTTCTCTTTATGTTTAACCTTTTGAATAGTTAGACTCGGAGATCGGTAAAGTAATATCTATTAAAAAAATCAAATAAAACAAATACAATTTAATTTAATAAATAATTTAAATACAATTCAACTTATTATTTATGAACTTAATACATTAAGAGTGCAAGGCCTAATAACTTGTCCAGTTGTAAGGTTAAGCTTAAGAGTGACCCCCATTGTTCTAACTATGTGATGTTACATTTTTCCTTAAGAGTTCCCTTCTAAACAATGTGATGTTAAGTATTTAAGATGTGGGCAATAAATTCAATGATTAAGTTATCATTTTTAAAACAATAGATCTTAGTGTGTGAAAAGTGACTAAGTTATAAGCTTAGTGTTGTGAAAAGTGAGACTTGGAGTAGTTATCAAAATATCTTACCATTAAAGGTTAGATTAAGCAAGGGATATAAGGGATATGTAGTTTTTATTATTTTTGAAAGGTAATGTTTTAAACTTAGTTTTAAGTTATTATTAAATATTTGATTTTTTTTATTTATTGGTTACAATTACCTTTTTGTATGGATGTGAGGTTTGGAGATCATATCAGAAATACAATAACTAATATAATCATGTTAAAAAATGTGTGAGGAGCCGAGTGTATGAGTGGAGCCGAGCGCTCTGTGTGGGTCGGCGGGCTCAGTATAGGGATGAAACCTAGACAGCCCTGGTGATGGATTCAGATTGCCCTGAGGAGCGTAGGAGGCAGCTCGACGCAGCCTTCATGGATTTAGTTGCTGCTACACCTACCCCTTCTTCCTCCGCGGCTACACCTGGGGATGGCTTCGTCAAACACGCAGATGCCCCAAAAATTCAGATCATGTCGGCTGCTTCTCTAATGAAAGCCCTGGCTTTGAGTGATCGAGGTCTGATAGGTCAGTTCATGGGTGTTTGGCCATCACCCAAGTCGATGGATTTCTGGGTTAAATAAAACTTGTTGCCTCCGATCATTAGAGGCCTCCAACATTGCTTTTGTGGAAAGGGTTATTTCACTTTTTTGTTTGAAAACAAAGCTGATTGGGATCTTATCTTCAGAAGTGGGCCTTATTTCATGGGCCCTAGAGGTCGTTATCTAAACCATTGGTGTTTATCCTTTGATCCGAACAGAGACGTCCCCTCGGCTGTGCTAGTATGGGTCTGTCTGACCCATCTCCCGCTACACTGCTGGAACAATGAATCTCTTCAGGAAATAGGTAACTCCCTTGGAAAATACATAGATAAGGCTGAACCCAAAGGTCCTCTCTTCTCCTGTGCTCGAATCTGCGTGGAGGTGGATTTGGAAAAGGAGCTACCTGAGGTCGTTGATATTTGTATGGACGGATGGGAATACGCACAAAAGGTAGATTATGAGCAGGTTCCATTCAAGTGTAAAAAATGTCACGAATACGGCCATTTCGTCAAAAACTGTCCAAAAGCAGCTCAAGAGGCTCTAGAGAAAAGCTAAGAGGAAGGATGGAAACCAGCAAAGAAAAGTAGGAAAATGCAAAACCCTAGTCCATCAGAAAAGGAAACCAGCCTCAAAAGATTGCAACAACCCCTCAGTTGGAAAAATAAGCCACAACAAGCAACCCATTCACAGCCTTAAACATTGAAGAAGGGGAAATCATTATGGAAGAGGACCCAACTCGTGAGGCGGGAGAAGATCCGTTGGATACTGCAAAAAATAGCATAGATCTCACCCTTGGAGAAGAGACTCTTGATCTAGTTTCACAAACACTAGGTGTATCCTGGGTGGAAAAGGTGAAAAATGGAAAAGCCACAACAGTCTGCCCATCCCCGGACTCTTCCTTCATAGGATCTCAAGAAAAGGCAGTCCCACCACCAAACACTCGTGGATGGAAATCACTCAGGTATCTACGTGAATAGGAAGCAGAGTGAGAAATGGATCTAGGAAAGCAGAGAAGTATTGAGGAAATGAAACTCCTCCAAAATCCAAAAGTTTTAGGGAAAGCAGATGGAAGGCCAAAGGCAGGGCCACAATAAACCAAGAAGTAATGAAGATCGTCTCTTGGAACTGCAGGGGACTAGGGGGAGCAAATAAATTTCAAGTAATGAAAGACATCATCAAAACTGAACGTCCTGATATCCTACTTGTCCAAGAGACAAAAATGAGTGATGTGGAGATCTTGCCCCTTTCACAACACTTCTGGAAAAATAGTCAAGGGGATGCCATGAGCGCTAAAGGCGCATCAAGAGGTATAGAAACTATCTTCTCAAGTGAGTATGAAATAAAAAACATGAAAAGAAACCAGCACTGGCTACTGTCTGAGTTACAAAATAAAAATAGCCAAAACAGTTTATTTATTTGCAATGTCTATGGCCCCATTCATTATAGAGACAAGCAATATTTTTGGGCTGATATATCCTCTCTAAAAGATGAGAGGGAAGGATCTTATAGTGGCTGGAGATTTCAATGCCATGAAATCTCAGTATGAAAAGAGGGGTGGTTCCAGGGTCAAGGACCCCTTCGGGGAACACTTGGAGGACCTTATCGCAGACTTGGATCTCATTAATCAACCCCTTAAAAATGGTAAATTCACCTGGAGTAATAAAAGAGTGGGCATTGGACATATTGCGGCCAGGCTTGACCGTTTCTTGCTTAGTGCAACGTTCCTGCAAAAAAACCTTTTCCCCTCCTCCTATGCCCTGCCATCTGCGGATTCCCGATTTCCTTAGTTCTTTCTCCCCCGACGATTCTTGGCCCAATCCCATTTCGCTTCAATCATCTCCGACTTCATGACAGCAAGGTATTGGACATTATAAAGCAGGTGTGGGGTGAGGAAATATCGGGCTCTGCCAGTTTCATTTGGGAAACAAAGCTTAGAAATGTGAAAACCGCTTTGAAAAATTGGGCGAAAAGAGAGTATAACAGCCCCCATACTACAAAAGCTCACCTTTAAAAAGATCTCACTGATCTACAGTTAAACATGGAGACCAACGACATCACTCCTGAGATCATTTGTATGGAGAAATATCTTACCAATAAACTCCTCAAAGAAGCCAAGCGGGAGGAAGAAGAATGGAGGATCAAATCAAGGCAACTCTGGTTAAAAGACGGGGATAGCAACACAGAATATTTTCATAATCAGGCTAAGCTAAGGCTCAGTTGCAATATGATCAATGAGCGAAAGGACAGAGATGGAGTTCAAATCTTGGATCAGGGGGATATAAAACTCCATGTTTTTCAGCACTTTCGAGATCTCTACCCGGATAAGAAAGAAACCGACCCTTTAGCTCAAGGAGACCTACTTTTAGGTATCCCAACTCTCATCTCGGACGCTGAGAACAGGGAATTGGCCAAACCAATCCTTGAATTCGAGATAAAAGACGCTATTTGGTCCCTCCAGTCTGACAAAGCCCCGGGTCCAGATGGTTTCACCATCAATTTCTACAGGGCTGCTTAGGATATCATCAAGGATGATCTGAAAAAAATGTTGAACTGGACTAGAAAGAAGGACAAGGTGGGGGGAGCTACCAACTCCTCATTTATCGCTTTGATTCCCAAAGACAAAAGGCCCACTTCCATCGACCGCTTTAGACCTATCTACTTGTGCAACACATCCTATAAAATTCTCTGTAAAATCCTGGCAACCAGAATGAAAAATGTTATGGGGAAATTAATCTCGGATACCCAAGGAGGCTTCATCGAGGGGCGGCAAACACTGGATAATATCATCATTGTGCAGGAGGCCATCCACTCCAGCATGGAAAGAGGACAACAAGGTATGGAAATCAAAATTGACATGGCCAACGCCTTTGACAGGGTAAACCATACTTTTATTTTGTTGTTATGTCAAAATTTGGTTTTATTACTAGATTCGTAAGATGGATTAAAGCTTGCATTAGCAACCCCTGGATTGCCCCTCTGGTTAATGGCAGACCAACTAATTTATTTCAAGCTTCCAGGGGCATCCGACAAGGCTGCCCGCTGTCCCCTTTTCTTTATCTTTTGGTAGTAGACTCTTTTAGCAGGAAACTTCAGCTCTTTCAAGACATCGGGGAACTTAAAGGGATCAAAATAGCTAGAGGAGTTAAGCCGACCAACCACGCACAGTTTGCTGATGATACTATCCTGCTGGGGGGCACTTCCACAATCATTGCTCAGGGGTTCAAAAATGCTCTGTCCACTTTTCTCTCTGCCTCGGATGGAAAGGTAAACTCTGGAAAATCTAAAATTTATGGGTGGAACTGTCCACCTAGCACCTTAGCTATTATTGCTCGCATTTTGGATTTTGAAGGAATATCATATTGGAACTCCTTTAGTTATCTGGGTGTTCCCATTTTTAAAGGAAAAGAGAAAAGGGCAGATTGGCAGGTTCTCAAAGACAAAATAAAAAATAAAATCAATGTTTGGGGATTCAGGTGGCTAAACCCAACAGGTAAGCTGGTGTTAATCAAGTCGGTTCTCTCTTCCCTTCCGATCTACATTTGCTCCATTTCCATTGCCCCTAAATTCATCATTCTGGATATAAATAAGGAGTTGAGAAACTTCCTCTGGAAAGGAGGCAAATCCTCAAGTACTAAAAAGCTTCCTCTCATTGGTTGGGACACAGTTTGTAGGCCAATAAGCGAAGGTGGAGCTGGTATTAGAAACCCTCTTCATATGAATCTTGCTCTCAGTGCTAGAATTCTTTGGAGATTAATATCCGAAGAAAATGCCTGGTAGAAGAACGTCCTCCAAAAGAAATATATGGCAGGTTCTAGAAGAAGATGTATTGAGTAGGTTGACATGTCCTGAAAGGGATCCCCAATTTGGGACCTGTGTAAAAAAAGCGGCTCATGTAATTCAGGGAAGTGTGTATTGGCTTGATGGAAATGGAAAATGGATTAAAATTTGGCAAGATAAGCTGGGATCCAGTTCACCTGCCACCTACTGCCGCGAACTAGGGGATTTGAAAATATGGTTAGACCATAAAAATATAAAAAACCTTGCATGATCTCTCTACTTGGATGCCTAGTGGAAGATGGGTTGGTTGGCAGAATTTGGAGCTACCAGCTCAGCTTTCTGCAGATTTCAGTGCTCTATTAGCTCTCAACGGTAATAATCCCATTCATAACCATATCAAGGATAGAAGGGGATGGGGGAAGAAGGGTCTCTATACGGTTAAGGAAGGATATAGGAAGATCTTTTATAGCAAGATAAACCCCAACATGGACATAGACTGGAGCAAGGTTTGGAATAAAGATGGCCTCCCAAAAATTAATGCCTTCTTCTGGATTCTAGCTCATCGAAAAACTTTGACTGCAGAAAATATGAGAAAGCGTGGAATAGTCGGGCCAACTAGATGCATTTTGTGCAAAGAGGCTGAAGAGACCCTGGATCATATTTTCATTGAATGCAAATATTCTCAGGAGGTCCGGAATTTGGCCTTTCATGGTCTAAATGTCAACATCATTCTGCCCACAAATTGGAGTGACCTCTTTAATCGGTGGAGGGACTTTTATATTGGATCTTTAAAGAACAAAATTGATCTTTCTAGAGCGTGGGATGTCTTCCCTAGATTCATATGCTGGAAAATTTGGAACACTAGAAACTCTGAAATCTTTGAAGGGAAAAGCTCAAGACCAAAAAAGGTAGCTGATTCGGCAAAAGCGATCTGGACTGAGTCCTTATGCTCAAGAGGTATGTCAAATTTACCTAAAGAGCCTCTGACCATTGAAGAAAGAGACTGGATGGCCGACCTCCTTGTCCCTTCGACTTATCTCCATCATTGGACAAAACCTCCCAAAAATCCGAAATCTGATAAGTGACAACTCAGATTGAGCAATGAGTGTTTCTAGGCATGGAGAACAAATTTAGGTTGCTGCATTATGTTCTTTGATGGGGCCTCGAAAGGAAATCTAGGGATGGCAGGTGCGGGGGGGGTTATTCTGGACCCCAGGGGAAACAAGAAGAGAGAATACTCTTGGAGCATCGAGAAAGCGACCAACAACAAAGCCGAATGGCTCGCCCTAATCAAAGGGTTGGAACTTTCCAAAGAAATGAAAATTGAGCAGTTGGTTGCGATTGGAGACTCATCAATAGTCATAAAGGAAGCTAGAATGTTAGCCAGAAATAATAAGAATCCCATCACTAAAATGCAGCATCTCCTTCTCTGTCTCGCCAAGGAATTCAAGAAGATCAAGTTTTTTCATGTCCTAAGAGCTCAGAACCAGCAGGAGGATGGGTTGATAACAAAGCCATTGGCCTAAGTCATGGAACCTTGGACTGCGACAACAAGCTTAGGATGGATAGATGGATTCATTAACTCCTTTAATTATTTGATGGATAGATCCTACAATTTTTCAAACTATCTACATTTATTCAGGTTCGTGGCCTCACATGCCCACCTAATTAATTCAAATCCCTGCAAGATTTCACGTCTTCTCTGCATTAAAGAGGCTCGATTAACACCATGCTAGATGGGCAGCACGCGTGCAGCTGAGGGGAGGTTTTGGCAGCACGACTCCTACAAGAACCCGAGAAGAAGCATTGCTCCTCTCATTTTCGTTGTCATCTTCAGACATTCCAGATCAAAGAACTTGAGAAGAAGTGAGGTCAGTTGCCTTCTCAAGGATAGTCTCAAGCATTTTGTGAGGGAGGTTTCGCAGTCTAAGATGGAGCACATTGTGATGGTCTCTGGGTCTTCTTTCCCTCTCTGTCACCATCATGGCAGATGCTCCAAATGGGCCCGTAGCTTGGTTCATCCTCTGCATGAAAGGATACAGGTTACTTGTGAGGAGCACCCAGGTGGTATGGAATTCAGGGATGAAGACCAGCCATAGGTTCTGCAGGATGAGGAGGTTTATGAATTAGGGAAACACCAGGGTTCCATTTCTAGCAGATATCTCCAAATTCGAGTTACAGAATTGGAACATCAGGTAGACTAGCACACAATGAAAACATGGAGATAAAAAGAGCCCTCTCCAGGCTCTATACTCTTGCAGAAGCAACGCATACCAAAGTAAAGACTCATAATAGAAACCTTGAGGACAGGGTCAATGCCCTCACAGCAACAATGCCGTCGAATCCCCTCATGAATCCTCACATGGAAGCCTCGATCAACAACAATGGAATTCTTGGAAAGAAGTTGGAGAATTTTGGCAACGCAATGGTGAATTCAGGCCTGTTTTTTGGACTCAATTCAGCCAAGGAGTGCAGCGTGGAGAATTTCGAGGATCTCAGCCCGTAAGTTGTTTGGTCTTGGTCTAAGACTCCCGTTTGTTTGCAGTTAGTTATGTTGATTGTCTTTTTTTGGGGGGCTCCTGTTTGTTGGAAATGGGAACTGCATCCAAAATGCTTATCGGTTTTAGTATAAATTTATGTAATGTTTTGTTTCTGTGTTTTCTTGCTCGGGCAATATGTAAGAAGCTACAGCTTCCATAGATTAGGCAAGTTTAAGAAGTGTTATAAACTCGAGAAGGATGAACAAGGGGTGACATATACTATTTTGCTATGGGAACTGTCATCCTTCTCCAGCTATGTAATCTTTGTTTTCCACTTTTAATGAAAAGTCTCTAAGTCGTTATTGTTAAAAAAAAGGTTTGGAGATCATATCTTCAAGATTGAAACACATTAAAAAGGGTAATTGTTGTGATGTTATCTAGATATCTTCATGCCAATAAATAAGTGCCTCATTTTGTCATTCTTTCAAAAGTTGGTACAACCCTATTATTGCTTTAGTGATCTTTCATGTCCTCATTCTCATCCTCAGCATCCTCGTCCTCGTCCTCATCCTCATACTCATCCTCATCCTCGTCATCATCATCATCCTCGTCCTCATCCTCATCCTCATCCTCATCATCACCACCACCATCATCATCATCATCATCATCATCATCATCATCATCATCGGCGTCGTTGCTATCATCGTCATCATCATCATCGTCGTTGTCGTCGTCATCATCATCATCATCATCATCATCATCATCATCATCATCATCCACATCCTCATCATCATCATCGTCGTCATTGTCGTCATCGTCGTCATCGTGATCATCATCATCATCATCATCGTCGTCGTCGTCGTCGTCATCTTCATCATCTTCATCGTCGTCATTTAATTCGTCATCACCATCATAATCACCATCATCATCCTCATCGTCATCCTCATCACCCTTATCATCATCATCATCCTCGCCCTCATCCTCATCCTCATCATCCACATCATCATCATCATCCTCGCCCTCATCCTCATCGTCATCATCATCGTCATCGTCATTGTCATCGTCATCGTCATCGTCATCATCATCAGCATCGTCATCGTCATCATCATCAGCATCATCATCATTATCCTCGTCCTCATCATCATCATCGTTGCCATTGTCTTCATCGTTGTCATCATCATCATCATTGTCATTGTCTTCATCGTCGTCATCATCATCATCATCATCATCATCATATTTTCGTCAAATTTCCAATTAAAATGGATTTAGTTATTAACATAGATAGAAGAAATTTATATTTATGAAATCTTACCCTTAAATTTCTTATATGAAAATAAATTGAAAATTAAAACATAATAATGTAAAAACAAAACTTGAATAGATATTTAATATTAGGTGTTCCACTTGTTTGAAATTTGAAAATGTAATATTGATGAATTTGAATTTAATGGTGGACTTTTGTATGCATTGTATTTTAATTTTTTTTTATGATATTTTTTAATAAAATGATTATTAAAAATTCTTTCTCCTATTTTAAATTTTATAAGTTTAATGTTCATAATTTAATTTTATAAAGTTAATGTTGTCTTTATAATATTTTTAATACTTGAATTTTATATATATTTTAAAATTAGCAAATAAATTTTAATTATATTTTTATTTTGCAACTTATGTAATGATATCTACAATAGTGTATAAAAATTCAACTAAGTTAAATCTTTATAAAGAATAGTTTACAAAATATTTTAAAAATATAAAATAATTACATTACATTGATTACATTGATCTTTGTCCAATACTGATTACATTGATGTTTTGAGTTTAGGAGCACACGAGGAGCAGTTGATGTTTTGAGTTTAGAGGAGCACGCAAGGAGCTGAGGAGCAGTGGAGTAGTAGAGGCGATGTTGCTGTGGGTTGGTCTGGGTCTTGTTGGAGGCGTGGTCGTGGATAGCATAGAGAGAGAGCAGGGGCACCGCGAGGGTTTCACTTCAGAAGTACGAGCAGGATAGCGCATAGGGGTTTCCCAATCAAGCAATGGCTTCGGTATGCTTCATTTCCTCACTCCTCCAATGTGTGCTTAGGAACATGAATGTTGAAGTGAGAGGCTGCTTCATCTAAATTCTCTTACCCTCTATTTATTTCCTTCAACTATCAATCAACATAATTTGTTGAAGTACTTCATAAATAGCCTTTGATTAGATGACAATGGCCAAATAATCATAGGGTAAAGTGTTATCTCCGGCTAGAAGGCCCTCTGTTTGATATTATTCATAATATCTAAAGATATGGTAACCCATTCCATGTTTACAGGTTGAAGGGCATATTTCAAAGAATACAATTGGCCTCCGAATATAACTATTTTGTCACTTTTTAATTGTTATAAAAGAGAGATTTTTTACTAAAAACAAAAAACAATCAGGTAAAAACATAAAAAAAAGATTCTATTCGGTTTCACTATAGTTGCAATTACAAGATTATTCTCAGCTTGACTATATTTGTAAGCCACTACACAAGATACTCAAATTCTTTAATTTAATACCATTTAAACTAAATAATTGACTGACCTCCATGTCAATCCAAACTTTTTGGTGTAGTGTGTAAAAGCTCGAGTACTATCCTTTGAGGGCACAACCATACAAATGCATAATTTATATGAGTTTACATCATCACCTTCAATCATCCTCCCTTGGACTTGATATCCATTGATTAACAACCCAAAGCAATCAATACCATTAAAATGTCATTAGACAGAACATATACAAAATAAAAAACAATATCCATGGACCATAACACATCATTTTGACATCTGAGATCAAGTATAAACATCATGTGTTGAAAGGCATAGCCTAAAGTAATAAGGAGGACAAAGTAAGGAAATTAACATATTTAAAGCACAAGCTCAGAGTCCTACCCAACTTCTAGGAAAGCATTGTTGTGTTCTACAGCAATTATCTTGCACGCAAGAGTCCCAAGAGAATATGAAAAGTAATATGCATGACTTGCAAGGCTATACCCTAAATGAGAAAACCTCCAGGCATTCCTGCACAAAATTCTACAAACATTGCTGAGTGCCCTCCCTTGGGACTTTATATGCACTCAGTAACAACCCAAAGCAATGGCTTGCTAGCGATAAAATGACCAACCAGACAACAACTCCTAAAAGGATAGATATTTATGATCTTCAAAATGACCAACCAGACAACAAGTCCTAAAAGGATAGATATTTCTTCCCCTACCTTTGTTGCTTCCTCCATTTTTGGGTAAAATCCACCAACGGTATTAATTGAAGTTGTTGCTCAAATGTGGTTAGTTTCCATGTAGCTGAAACTATGGACATTGTTTATTGAACAAGCAATAAAGGAAATGGCCCTTGGTAAATCCCTTGGACTGAATGGGATATGATGAGAGTGTGAAACACCTAGCAGCAAGTGTTCAGTTATAGAGTGGAAATCCTTATCCCATTAACCATTGTTATTTTCCTTTTTTTCAGGGTTCAGTTTCACAGCGTTGAATGGAAGGAAGATCCTCCCCCTCAACATTAGGCATTCTATGATGTACTATGAATACCTTGACACACCTACTATACCTTCCCTCCCACCTCCTATGTTATGGTAGAATCTACCTTGCATGAAATAGGTAACCTTATGCATGGGCATCGTGAAGAAAGAAAGGCGACATAATATTGGGTTTGTGTATCCCGAGTTCATTCTTAAGGCATGTGCTAAGAATGAAGCTTACGTAAATGAAGCTTTGACTCTTTCCATCAAATTCTAGTAGCAAATTTAGCATCCAATGTAGTCACTATGATGAATGTGCTCCTAACATGTTCTAATCTACTATCTTTTCAAAAGGGAAAGCGCATCAATGGTTACATAATTAAAATTGGATTTGAATCATATGTTTTGTGGTTACTTCTCTCACAAACATGTATTTGAGCTAAAGCTATATTTTGTGGATATTGGATGCCTCCAATCCTTCCAAAACACAAACCCAATACCTCTTAGTATAACGAACTCATTCACACCTTCACTAGTCATATTCGGTGACTTCATAACCATCCCATAAGAGAACTATTAGAAGGACCAATTACTATTTTTTAGAGGAATGATGATATGTGAAGATATGATCACATCATTATTTTTAATTGCAAGGAATCCTACATAATTTATAAACATACACATTAAAAATCAACCAATGCTCATCAAATTTTGATGATACAATCCAAATTATAGTCTTTCAAAGAACCTGCATAGGTACAACAACTAGATGGTATGTCAATTTACTAACCATTATGCATAACACCTTTGGGTCTATTGCCATTGCGTTTTTTACTTATTTTCAACTCCTAGATTGCCACAAACTTGTGTTTTAGATTCTTTTGGATATTTTATAGTACATCTTATCCATGATCTCCAAAGATGTATTGACAACCATGCCATAGATTGAAGATGAGGTCATCCTTAAGACCCAACATTTTGATCTGACTTATGCCTAGTGAGGGTATCTATACACCATCTTACCTGACATTCATCACTATTTTCCATTAGATAGAGCTAACCCAAGTTGTAAAACAATTAAAAGTTTGCATTTAGTTAATGAGTCTTGGTTGGATGGAAATGTGTACAACTCAACCAACCAATGCAACCAACTACAGTTCATAGCTCATTTGCATAAAACAATAGGTATGTGATGAATCTAGGTGGATTTGAGGGGTTAATATGATAACTAGATGAAGGAGGGAGTCTTCCTAGAGGAACTAAATCATGCCACATGTCCACAAGGGATAAAGATCAATAATTTAATAATTTGGTTTGTCTTATATCTATCATACAAGTTTGGATCATCTTTTTTTATAACATGCTTGCTAGAAACCATGAGCCATGAATGATGTTTTCGGTATTGAAAATTCAACTACAACATGTTGTCTCATTTTAATGATTGTAGGTACCACCAAATAGGTACTTGTCGAATCTATCTTCCTCAAGTGAGGAAGATACAATAGAAGAGGTTGAAAGCGAGACATCTAATACAAGATCTAATAGGTTAATATCAACTAGAGGTGAAAAGGTAAGGAGAAAATTTCGTAGACGCATGGAAATTTTTGTTTCTGAAGGAGGATCATGTGGTTATGATAATGAGAGCATATGTGACATTGAGTTGCCCCTGAGGTATAGAAATATTGTCAAACGATGGCTACCCAAGGAGCTACCCCAAGTGGACACGGATTTCTTCCTCAATGGGAGGACTCATCGCATTGCTCCATCCTCTTTACATGGACTGGGGCTATTTTCCATGGATGGGATAAAGGTGGCATATGGAACTAAAATTGAATTGATGAAGTATGTCGGACCATGCTACGAATACATTGACTGGTTGTTGTTGGTCCAATATACGCAAAGTATGCAGACATACGTAGTGGTAGCAAATTATTGTCAACTACTGGACAAAAATCTGAACAAAGGAGAAACTGTGTATCTTGATGGAAGGCTAAAAACTTCAGGAAATATTGCATGGTTTATAAATAGCACACGACTAGGGTCAACACATAAGCTACCCAATTGTGTATGTGAAGGGCTTGAAGGAAATCGTGTATTCATATGTGCAACAAAATCAATAGCTGCAGGTGAAGAGTTGTTGATTGATTACGGTTTCAATCGAATAGATGCGGGGGTTGCTATTATGGGGGTAATTTTCTTATACAACATTTAACTCAACATTTGATCGATGACTTATTATTTTTCTCTTGCAACAAATTTATTTATATGTCATGCTTTTTATAATGTACACATGGTTAATTATATGTCATGTTTTTCATTAATCATGTTTAAGAGACATTGTTAAATATGTAATTTTCATTTTTAATATGTCTTAATTCTTATATTGTGGCAGGGTGATCGTGGCCATATACCACAAGCTAACCGTGGAAAGTCACCAATGGTGACGCATGAGGTAAATGTTAGTTTAATAGTACCTAATAGCATCAATGTCATAGTAATCACAATTCATGATTATATTACATATGTTAACATTTGACATTTTTTATGCTAATGAGCTCAATATTTCAATATGATATCATTCTTATTATATTGTGGCAGGGGGTCAGTACTCAGAGCACACCTACAGCTTCTGTACAGGTAAACGTGACTTTCATAGTAACAATAAAGTTTTTTTACATTAATCACGTTTATTATACATGGTTCAATTTTTACTTATCGATATGAATATGTCTTGCTTACTGTATTGTGGCAAGGTGACCGTGAGAAGTCACCAATGTTGTCGCATCAGGTAAATGATAGCGTAATAGTACCTAAACATGATTATAGTACTTATTTTTGTTATTATATGCATTATATTTGTTTTATGTGATTTTTTGTAATGATAAAAATAAATTAACTACTTTTTATTGATTGACGTTCGTAGAGCACACCACATCTAGATGATGATGTGGTCGTTGAGGAATATATATTTTATTCAACCAACCAAATGGAAACTGTGAAAAAGGCTTTGAAAAAGTGTAATCAAGACCTTCTTAGATTGATTTTAATCAGACCTAGGTCTGAAGAAATCAAAGCACAAATTGATGAATTGAGGCAAAAGATAGAACAATACAGGGTAAGTGGCATCTTTAAAAGTTTTTATAAACTACATATATTCATTTATGTCATTTTAATTCTCTTTTTTTTATCTGATCTAATCAATTGAAGTTTTTTTTATGTAATAATTTTTGGAGATAAAACATGTGCATCAAGAACAGGCTGCAGAGGTCGGTATTGGTAGTAGCGATGGTTCAACACATCGTCAATCTACCGTACCAACGAGGCTATTTGCCTCTCCTTTACAACAATGCACTTTAGATGCTACGACCTCACCGGATGTTGTAGGTCAACATGGCCCTTCAACCACCACTACTTTACAGAATGTTAGAGAGGATAGTAGCATCGAATGTGATAGTTGTTATCCTGGCGCAATATGTGTGGTTAGCAAGGGATCATTGCCCATTAGATTCTTGGTGAATAATGATTGTGTTCCAATCAAGATACCGAAGATTGCAGATATTATTTAATTTATTCAGTGTTTTTTTTCATGTAATTCAAAGCCACATAACTCAAATTAGTTTTAATTAATGATCATATTTTTTTTCAGGAAATAATGTTTTTTATAAGAACTTTCATGATAAGGCGATGGAGATTTTTGGGTCCACCATTCGTACACGGTGGAATGCCCAAAATGACAAATTGAAATATGATTTGATGAACCACATGGTCAGCTTGTTTGGTGAAACCTTCAACAAAAAAGGTGTCACCGCAGCAACTGGCTTAAATTTGAAATATGTCAAGGCAGATTATAGGAACAATCTGCAAATTAACCACAAGTATGAGCATCCTCCGATGGTTCCGGAGGAGGAGTGGAAGGCGCTCATGGAGGATGAAAAGGAGAAGGCATTGAGAAAACAAGGAAAGACTAGGCTAATCGGTTCAAGAAGGTATGACACATATCATATTTTCAATGAACAATGTTCAATTTTTTTAAACTTTTAAATATATTTAAGTTGCAATATCTAACGTATTTTCAACCTTTCATAGGTTCCCCAACACCTCTAAAGCAACAAAGGAAAGAGTAGAAAAACATGGGAAGCACAAACTGGGCTAGGGTGGATATCGGAAGCTAAGCGCACGAATTGTAAGAATCAAACGATCATTATTTGTAGCCAACAATTAATTAATTTTTCTAACTGTAGCGAACAATTAATTGATTTATCACAAGCACTTTACATGGTGTTATGCATTGCAAGGAAATGCTTTTCAAGAGGAAGCCACTAAAGAAGACTTGAATCTCGGCTTCAAGTACGGTTTTCAACATGTGCTGGAACATCGAAAAAGCTTGGGGCAAACCCCAATTTTCCTATTGATTCACGCAGAGGTAAATAAAATCAATAAGGACATCATTATAATGTACTTGCGTAATATATTCATGAATTATTACATCAAAAAATGAATGTCTTTTTTTGTTTTCAGGGTGAGACCAACAAAAGCAGTGAGGGTAGCAGTAACGAACCAGTACCATGCGATGGTGGGGAGCTGCCTAGCCATTCAGGTATGTATGCTATAAAACATATGTATTCAATATGATTTTAAATACATAATTGATAACGTTACTAATTAATATTTTTCTATGAATGGCAGAGCATGTACCTTCTCATGCTCAGCCGGGAGAGGAACAAATGACAGAACCAATGAACACTCCAGTTGACTCAGCGAGTCATCCAACAGGTAAAGATCATTGTAATGATATTGAAAATAATGAAATACGTATCTCTATAATAACTATGCATTTATATCTATATAATTGTCTTGGTTTTGCAGATGTGCCCCTCCCCATCCACCTCCACACCCTGCTAATTGACGTACCAGAAGTATGGTACGGGGGTGCATATCCACACAATCAACAAAAAGAGAGGGAACAACAACTATAACGAGTCAAGACATCGAAGATGAAGTCCCCCTCTTCGAATTTCTGAGAAAAAAAAATCAAAACATAAAAAAATGTAGTTGTAAACATTTAAGATTTGTATTTGACTGAGTGAAGGCATGAAATATTTTCAATTTTGTTACAAATTTTTTGATCTAGTCGATGCATGGTGATATTTTAGAATTGAGGTTTCACATGTGTATGCTATTGCTCAGTTCATATTTCTGAATATGTGTGACATCTTTCGAGGACTATGGTTATCCTCAAGGGACTGGACACCCCTTCCTGAGTTAACCCGAGGAAGATGAGATGACCATATCGTTTATAATTGGTTTACTGTTATTACTGTTTTTGTTTTCAGTGCTTTAATGATTTATGTAGCTCTATGTTTGGTAGTATTGTGCTGATTAGAACAATTAATATAACTATGTTTGTGCTTTTTGAAATTTATATGCGAAATGTTTGTTCACTTTGTTGCATAGCTTATTTTTGAATATGTGTGACATTTTTCGAGGACTATGGTTATCGTCAAGGGGCTGGCCACCCCTTGCTGGATTAACTTGAGGAAGATGAGATGACCACATGAGCTTCCTTATCCTGGGATGATGATTATGAGCTTCCACTCATTGCATGAGACACATGAGACGTATGACCACATACAGTTGAGAAGGTCAAGTAACCTACCTTGACGCACGGGGGCTTCACTGAAAGGAAATATAATATCATGTTCATTCATATTACAGTATTAAATATTCATGAAAACCTAAAAATTATATTGCTTATATATTAAGGGGCAAAGGTTTTTTATTTATTTAATGTAACAATCTAACTCACATGACACGAGGACATGGGACACGGAGGACACGAAAATACGAGTATTTGACATGAGACACGACGAACCCGAAAACATGACACAGGGACACGTTTAATATATATATATATATATTAAAAAATACATAAAGATCCACATTTTAAAAAAACTAAAAGTCTATACATCAATCTAAATCATAATATCATTCAATTGAAATTTGGCAATGATGAATCAATAATAAAATTATCAATGAACAATGAACAATAACATTGAATCATGAACTTTGAGTTTGAACCATAAACTGCATATTTCATATTAAAACATCAAAATCAAAATGTATTGTTCTCAAATGTTTGTTCTTTATTGCTACACAGGGTTGCGGGTGTAACTACTGTGTGTGCACTGTGCTCTATTCACGCGCCTCTTCCCTAGACTGCTCTATTCACAGGACTCTGCCCTAATGTGCCTCTGCCCCGAATCACAAGCTATTTGTTGCTACAACAACTGCTGTAGCTGTTGCATGGCTTCAACAAATGGGCAGTTACATGGTACACCCTCACGACCTCACAACCTCACTTATCCAATCCACCGACAAGCTCTCAGCAAGCAACCACGAGTTGGAAACAGTCACAATCTCTGCAACCACGAGCTCTATTCTCCATGGGCACGACAACTATCTTAAATCGTCAACAAAGAAGGGGCCCGAAAAGAAGAAAGCCCATGTTTTAACCTGTAGGAGTGAACTTTTGATAGGACACGTGTCCAGAAATCGTGACACGATCATGGCACTTGTGTGACACGTGCCAGATAGTGTCACGATTAAATTTTTGTTTTGGACGCGTATTAGGGCACGTGTCATGTCTAACACGTGGAATACGCGACACTGGCTCTCTTTTGAAGTGTCATGTTACTTAGGTAACAATACAAAAATACTTTGGGGCCTTTTTTATATGTGCGGGCTGACAAATATCTGCCAAATGGAGATGGCGAGATCACGACCGGATGAGAAATCGGGTTGAGGCAAGGCTCGGGCTTACTAGTATGCAGGGAAATCGCATCTTGAGGCATGCTTGAGGCCAAGGGTTTCGTGGTGAAGTGGGTTTCCAGTCGATCATAGTCGAGAGACAGTGGTCATTGACAGCCAATTGTTATCAATAGCACTCATCCAATTGTTACCAATAGCCGTGGGAGGCTCTAAGCCTCCAAGGCCTGCTATAAGCCCTCGATTGGCCTTGGGGGATTGAATACCCAACCACTCGTGCCTATTACAAGCCTTGGGAGGTTTAGTCAGCCTCCTAGAGCTTGTTACAAGCCCTGGGGGCTTGGATACCTATCCCGCAACAGGCTTAGTCAGTGATTAGGGAACTGCAACATCCAATCTAAATGTTGTACTATGTGCATTGGCTCTAGTGACATACAAGAAGTGATCTCCTATCTCTTCATTGGACCATTAGATGTTGCAAATCATAATGATATGTGGTTGAGTAATTGCATTGTGGGTGAAGTAATGTGCATCCAAAATATACATCGAAAGAAGCAAGGTGCATAGTAGAATGCATGTGGGGTCATAAGAGAGGTATCATATCAATATACTAGGTAGAAATATAAATGGGTATAAAAAATGTTAATGAAAAAATTGATACATACAATATCTAGTGAAAATAGGGGTTTTTTTTAAATTGGGAAGGCATATTGGAAGGGGGTTAAAAAAATGATTTTCGAAGGTATTTTCCAATATTTAGTGAAATTAGGGGTATTGTTTCATATGCCACGAACGAACGTACTATGATAGCGGTTTATTGAGTGAGGTCCCCGTGCCTTAACGTTGACTTGATGTGCATGGGCCTAGTATGACATCGTGTTGCCTTATTATGTTACGTTGACTTGCATGTTTACTTGTATGTGATGTTTAGCCTTGTGGTGATTTGTGATTGACCCTTGCATGGTAACGTTGAGTTATACAACCTTTAAATGTTGACGTCCAGCTTGTTGATGACCAATGTGACCCCTTAGGATTGTTGTCCACCCTTGCGTTAACCTTAATAGACCTCCTTATGTGCCATCCACCAAAGAGTTACCTTATATGACTTTTTTGGAGTACTTTGCTGTCATTTTTTATTGTTTGTTGGTCGTACTGTTTTGTTGCTACTGTTTTTTATTTGTGAGAGTTGGATGATCTATTTTAGGGTATTTTCCAGTTCTGGGTTCTCTCATTTCACTCCTTTCATAGGTATGTTGGTCTAGTTGATTCTCATGCAACTAACCTAACGCTAAGAGGTTGAATTATGAGGATAAGGGAGGTCTGCCCCAACATCTGATGTTGAGTTTATAATTGGTTCACTTCTAATATATATTGCTACTGTTATTGCTATTATTGTTTTCAATGCTTACATGGTTATTGTAGCTCATTGTTTTTGGGACATGCTGGACTTGAAGGATATTGAAGGATATTGAGGTATGGTTTCTGCATTGCTAACTCTAGATATCATTCATTAGATATAAGTACTCTAGCTAGTTGTAAAGAAAAATATTCTTGAATGTTTAATTATATTAACATGAAGTTTGTGAAATTCCTAAATGGTGACTTGCAAGTATGATATGAAGATAATTTTGTGGTGGATGTTTCTCAAGTTAGAGATATTTACAGTGCTGGAGAGTATTCGATCTTGGTCACAATTGATCTGCAAAGTGCATTTGATAGGATTCTAGCTTCTATGCCATTCAAGGGGCAGGTTATGTAACCACTTTGCTTCCTCATTTTATTTATATTTTATAGTATTCAGTAAGCAACACTCCAAAACAATCAATTAAGCATCATAATTAGGTATATTTATTGTTTTCATATTCTTTTTTCAACACTCCAAGGTTATTGCAAATCACTTTCTCGATGTCAATTGGACTTAGAGGCTAGAATCATTTTGTGCTCAAAATATTCCCCAAATTTGTAAGTATATTACAACTCCCATTATGCATCAATGCTTTAATTATTTCCACGTTACATTGCACAACATCCTAGCCTCTAAGACCTATGCCAAGTCGGGAAACTATGTTAAGTCTTAAAATCCTCAAAATGGTTTTGTTGGTGCTATCCAAGTCTAGATTGGATTTGGTATTCACTTTTCCTGATTTGAAATTTGGGTCATGTGTAGAAGAGAGTAATAAAAACCTAAGCTTGTCAGTAAGCTTCCAATGACAAATATTGGAATGACAAATCCTTAAAGTCAATGTATATTTTAATGACCAATGAATTTAGTAGACAACTCTCCTAATACAAGAAGAGAAAATTGTGTCCAAGATGGGGTGCTTGGTTCTTGACCCTCTGGTTCTGTGGGAAAGGTATTATTTTGGCCAATACACATGAAAACCATTCAACAAATTGGAATCATTTTCCAGAATTGATGATTCAATCATCCAATCAGAATTATGGGCATCATCTCTGACCTATAGCAGCCTGGTGGTCATGAGACCCATCCCTTTGATTCCCTATATCAAGTGTAAAGCAGTTTTGGGTGCATGTCAAGCCTCAAACAGAAGTCTTCAGCTAGTCTGGGTAGACAACAACATTAATGAATTAATCCGGACATGCCATAGTCCCTCAAAAATAAATCTTGGGTACTCAACAACCTTAAACAACGACAATAATTAACATCCTCCCTCAACTGTGCATCAAACTAGCAGGCAACATGAAGTCTGGGCAGTTTTTAGAGCGTGGATGTCATGTCCCCAATTTTGGTTCATCCAGTACCATGGGTGAAAGGGGACAAAATCAACCCCTAAGGGAATTAAATGGTATTAGTTCTATTTGCTTAGAATTAATTTTGGCCTAAGTCTCCCAAGTTGGCAAATTTATTTATTAAAGGTAATTTTGATAAATAAAATTAATGGATAATGAGCAAGTGGGCCAAGAGGGCACCCATGTGGAATATGTTGCCAAAATGGAGTAGGGGTTAATTTTGAGGCAATTATGCCACATGAATTAATTAATTATTAATTAATTGCTTAAATGTTGAATTTGGAATTAATTCTGAGTTGGAATATTTTTATTAATAAATATTGGCAAGTGGTGATAATATGGCTAGGAGGTCGAATTTGGTCATGTGGACCACTCTTGTCTTAGTGGCAAATCTCAGGAAAAGCAAAGAGTCCAAAGGAGGAAAGAAGACAAGACAAACAAATTAGAAACTGACAAAAGCAAACAGAAAAGTTGGCAAAAGCAGACAAAAGCAGAAAAGTGGAAAGTAAATAAAGTGGAAAAAACAAGAAAAGCTGTAAGTAAATATTTAGCAACATCCAGAAAGCTAACTAAGGTGCAGTTGCTAATCTGGGTGAAGAGAGACAAAAGTTGGCAAGTTTTTCTAAGACAAAACTTGCTAATTATTCCAAGAAGGCGCTTACATGACTTGGAGTAGGATGGGCAATGGGTAACCTACTCTCACAAGTCACCAAAGCTAAGTAACTTACTCAGTAGGTCATCATAAAGTTTATAAAAAAAGCCAACCAACTCCAATGAAGAACTTTTTTCATTTGCAATTTTGGTTTGAGAGCTCTGAGCCTCTCTCGTTGAGTGTTGTGCCTCAATAAATTTGCTTGGGTGATGTGCCCCAAGAATTTGTGAGTTATCTAAGAGTGTTATGCAGGTCTAGAATATGTTATTGCAGCCAATAACATTCATATCAGTCCATCCATGAATATCTATAGTCAGCTTGAAGAGGAGGACAATTCTACAGTGGATTAGCAGCTAGATTTGAAGGAAAATAACCAAAAGGAGGAGCTAGTTCTCAGGAATTGCGCCCAGAATCTCCAGGAAGTTCAGTATGCCATGATTTGCAGCATATCAGAGAGTTATATGTCCAGAGATCAGATTCATATATGATCCTCACTCTCTTCTTACATTCTTCTCCCATTCACAACTAAATCTAGAGGAGCTTTCCGTGAAGGAGAGGGTGGCTCAGTGAATGCGCCCCAATCAAGTCCAGAAGTTCAGTATGCAGCCAATGACAGTCACATGACCTGTAGGTGACCTGATCATAGCTCAGGAGCAGATCCACAGTAATATTCTCATTCTTCTCTCCATTTCTCCCACTATTGTAATGAAAATCTAGCTTGTGAGGCATGTACTTTGGAAGGCAATCTAACAATGAGAAAGAAAGTGTTCTGAACCCATATTTTGTCTTATATGTGTTGAATATCCTTTATCAAAGCATTATCTAATAGCAGAACAGATTATTTGAAGTTTTGGAGCAGTTAGATGAATTACAATGCAAGACTAGCTAGTTGGGTGCTTATTCTAGACTAGTTTCATCATATTTACTACTAAATATTTTCTGAGAGTCCATTTTGCATTATGTCAGTTGGAGGAGGTTGATAACTCAGTATAATATCCATATCAGTCCCTGTAATAAGAATTTGGATGCTTTTAGCCTCGTTTTGGAAAGCCTGTAATTTGACTAGCTCAACAGTCCACCATGTGCAATTAATCCCCAAATTACTCCAAACTCTTCCAAGTTCATCCAGTATTTATTCCAGCATACCTTATGAGTTACATGACTGATATATCTCTATCCTAAACATTATTAACCCTCACCCAGTCTTGTTGGCATATACTAGAATCCCAGGGAGCCTCGAAGTAGACAATAGATTTGTTCTATTGTTGAAAAGTGAATGGCCCTAGTACTTTGTGCCAAGGACTTCTGCTGAAACCATATTTTGCTGCTGCTGCACACCCTCACTTATAATTTCTAGAACTTAATCTCTCTCCTATCATCCCCATTCAGAGTTTCCATCCCCGTCACTTACATCCTGCACAGTTTGAGAGTTTGCCTTAAAAAATTGCTAGAAAATTTTCATTAAAACTCTGAAGTGGAAGTTAATATTTTGGTCAGATCTTGCCCAGGATATTACAGTGGACTGCAGTTAGGGGTTTCTATATTAGCCATTAAATCATCCCTAATCACAATCTATGCCTGAAATATCAATTATGGGCATACCTCGTCCTCACAAACATGTGTCAAGGTGGTCATAAATACATTATGGGTGTTTTAAATAACATTTTTGAGCATATAAAATCCATAAACAATAGTAACCTCTAAATATGGGCACATTCTAGGAAGTTTGGAAGGTACATGAGTCTTAATTAACCCTCAAACAATCATAAAATAGATGTAAATGCAAATATGGGTGTGTCCTAGGCAGCAAGGGCTTGAGAAAAAGAAATTCGAGGCAACCTTGGAGGTCATAAACAACAGTATTTGGGACTGTTTTAAATTCTGGGTACAAAGCAACCCTAAAAATGACCTCAAACAATCCCATAGTAGCGTAAAAATGAATTTTGGGTAGGTACAATGGTGAAAGAAGCAGGTCTAGGCGTCTTTAGGTAGATCTGGGTGCAAATGAGGCCTTAAACAATAGTTTTTGAGGTAATAGTAGCAAAATATTTTAAAATGACAAAAAAAATATAAGTTCTTTTAAAAAAGTTATTGATGTTTTCTCTTAGCTTAAATTTGAATACCATTTTCCTTCTGAGTATTTGATATGTATAGGCTAAAACAATTTCATATATCCATGATTATTAATTTTTTCCTTCCTTAATGTCTTAGGTATCTGGTCTTTATTTTAGAGGGAAAATAATTTGGCATGTTATGATTGATGATCTTTTGGCAAAGGGAATGGACAAAGCAAAAAAGGTTCTCTCTTCCCAGCCTCTCTTTCCCAAAGACAAGCACACATGCATATATGTACACAAAAAGAACACATGCATGATTGCAGAAACACAAATGCACATATAGAAAATGTATGACATATGTTCAAAAAGTATATCATCCTCTCTTCAGAATTGATTTTTAAGAATTTGCTTGAACATTAATTTCCAAAACAAATAGTCAATCTAGAGAACATTAACAGAAGTTTTGTTTCTTTTTGTTTTCCAAAGAACTATACCATTATTCCACAATGTCATTCCATACGTTTATTTCTCTTGAAATAATTCTTTAAATAGTTTTTGTATTTTGACCAATCCTTCACCTTCAACTTGGAGAATGACTTACTTTCCATTTTTTTTCTTTCTAAATTTTCTTCCTAACTATGATTAATATAGGAATGGAACAATTTGTTGTCAAGTGCTAGGATACTCCATTTCTTGTACATAATAGACTTGGGGGAAGATATGCTATAGACCACACTTGAGAGACCAGTGGAATCCTATATGTTGCTGCATTGAAGAAATAGATAATTTAATATACATGGAGACAAATCCTTACTTTGTTTGTTCACCAAATATTATTCATATGACCTTGACAATTACATGCTTTATTATTCCTTGGAGCCAAGTATTGGTGAAATGAGGTTGTTTTTTAAGTTCCATTCCATGTTATGAGGATGAAATCCAAGGTCATATTCCATAATGTTTGACATGTTGGGGATCAATTTCAGTCTCAAATACATGGGTCCATTGCAAAATCCATGTTGTAGGTACAGGGACAAAAGGTAAGCTAGTAGGTCATAACATATTTCTATGGTGCTCACATTCCATGTTTTTTTACTTGGGTTATCACATATGTCCATAATACATATTATTTGGCCTATGAGTTTGATATGCTATTCATTTAAAGGTTTTAAATATTTAAGAGGTTTCTTGGGGATAAGGAAGGTGCAAAATACCATGTTCTATTTCCTTGGAATCTATATGTAGGAAAGATTCTCAAATCATTATGTCTTTAGGAATCCCCAAACTCCTAGGATGGTTTAGAGGGAGGTGGTGAAATTCTAAACTAAAGGAGAAGTTTCTTTTCCACTAACTAATATTAACTCCTAAATATGTTTGTGCATGCATATAATGATGGTATGCATGGTGTGTGTTGGGTTAATCCAAAGCTTAGCTTTGGGTTAGACGCAGGGCATTTGGAATTCCTCTTGGTGTTTCATCATTTCCACAATGCTTGATATGTATGGAAGATATTGCACTAGTTTATGCACTCTAAATCTCATGTAAAATGTAGTTGGGTTTCAATTCGAAGCCTCCTTTGGAATAGTAAATTGTTCCATGTTTGACTCATTTTATTTCACTAAATTATCATTTTGTGTAAACTATGGTGGTAAGCCACGCTTGGATTCATGCTAGAGTGAGGTGCTGAGCAACTATCACCAAATGCACTTCCCTGTAATGGTTGCTTGTGATGACCTTCACGTCTCTCTAATAAATCGGCCAAAGATGTTGCTTGATAGGGAACGCATTTACCAAAGATATCTCCAATACTTAGCAGTTGAATAGTAACTGCCAAAGCTAAGCATAGATTTTCATTGCTTTCAACACAAGATTCTCATCTTTTCCTTCATCAAATATTCCTGTATTCCTGTAGTCATTTAATTTGGCTGATTTTCAATTCTCTTGTTGGCTAGACAATACATGAGTTTGTTTAAATTCCCTAAACATAAGTTGCACGTTATGTTGCTATTTCTTGAGTATATTTGCAAAAAGAAATACGAATACACGTGGTTGCCTGTCCTTGATCCCTATTTAGATCATTTTATAGTTCCAAATTACAACATTAAAACGTTATTATTGACAGGGATATATTTAAGTAAAACGTTCAATGAAGGGAAATGGTAAACCTCAAAACGTCAAAAGAAAATAGTATGACAGGTAAGATTCCAGTGAAATTCCAACCCTGCTCCTAATGATCCAAATGGATTCTAACGCCCTCACACCATTTGTTTTTTTTTTAAATAAAAAATAAAACGCATTGCTATAGCGACGGTTAGAAGCTAATACTTGGTCATCCGGCAACGAGTTCTCGTTGCTATAGCGACGACATGTTCGTCGTTATAGTAAACTAGTCGTCGCTATAGTGACGATCACTTGGAGCACTAAACGACGAAATTTCTATACAAGCGACGAACAGTCCGTCACTTGTATAGCAATTCGTCATTTGGTGCTCCAAGCGGCCGTCGCTATAGCGATGACCGCTTGGAGCGCCAAACGATTGCTATACAAGCAATAGATTGTTCATCGCAAATCTGTCACTTGGTGTTCCAAGGGTCCGTCGCTATAGCGACGAAGAAGTGTTGTTATAGCGACGCTGTTTGATTTTTTAAACATAACCCACACATGCCATGTTTCATATCTTTAGTGTCCTATAGCGATGAAAACTTTGCCACTATAGCGACAACCGCTTGGAGCACCAAATGACGAAATTGCTATACAAGCGACGGATTGTTCGTCGCAAATCCATCACTTGGTGTTCTAAGGGCACGTCGCTATAGTGACGAAGAAATGTTTCTATAGCGACGTTGTTTGATTTTTTAAACATAAACCACACACGCCACGTTTCATATCTTTCGTGTCCCTATAGCAACGAAAATTTTGCCACAACGGTCGCTTGGAGCACCAAATGACGAAATTGCTATACAAGCGACGGATTGTTTATCGCAAATACGTCACTTGGTGTTCTAAGGACACGTCACTATAGCAATGAAGAAGTGTTGCTATAGCGACACTGTTTGATTTTTTAAACATAACCCACACACGCCACGTTTCATATCTTTCGTGTCCCTATAGTGACGAAAACTTTGCCACGAAAAAAAGGGGTCATGTTTGTCACTATAACAACGCACAAGTGTTGCAATAGCAACGATTTTCCGTGGGAAAAATGTGCACATTTACTAGTCAATATGGTCCTTGTTTGATAATATAGACTCATTGTTATGATCCGAGTGTTTATAATAACTTTGTGTTTCTATATCTTTTTGCCATATAATTTTTTCATTAAAAAAAATTAAATTTAATATTTGCATTTGATATAATAAGATAAATGGTACAATGTTCATTGGATGTTTTACAGGAATGATTGTTGAACCCCTAGGGATATATTAACTATGTAATATTTGAGTGGAAAAAAATCGATAGTATAATAATATCAATACATTTTTTTTCATAGAAAAATTCAACTCACTATTAATATACGAAATAGTAAATATGTCCAACTGTCAGTCCAAACAAAGTCATACAATACGGTCAATAATAGGCCCCGGAACAAACCGGTTATATCAGCAGAAAGTGTCAACAACAAGTACTGAAAATGTCCATAAATAGTGCCACATGTCCCAAAAGGACCATATGTCAAATCAGAAATGCATCCAGTAGTCTAACAGTGACCATATGCCACATCAACAAATATGTACAGATCCAAAAATAGGTCCCAAGTATAGAGAACCACATATGCCAATCATCAAAGGCATCCCCAGCTGGAATGTAGTAGCTCAAACCCAAAAAATCAGCATGTAGTGGAGTGCAATGCCGAGAATACACCAGATCAGTAGATACCGAACAGCATCCGCAGATGCTGAAATATAGGCCGCAAAAAGTATAAGAGTATATATAAATGCCCAACAAGAAGTTGGACTCAGGATATTTTAAGCATCTGCAAACAGAAACTAAAAGTCATATAAAATATACATGCCGCATACATCAGGATAGTAAACATAAGAGCGCAAACAAAAATGGCAACAATCATCATGTCCAATGTAGCTGTTGAGACCCATGTGAAAAAAGTATATCATCCCGCCATTCCTGCCACATGATGACCCCTGCCTAAGAGTAAAGAGCCCGCTTAGAGAGCATATCCGCCTCCAGATTCACCTCTCTATAGATATGTTCAAAATGAATGTGCTCAAATTCAAGAATGAGCTTTCTAGCCGCTTCCATCCAGTGAGAGAGCAGAAGTACATTGAGGGGAGAAGTGCCCCTAGCCCAAGAGATAATAGCCAAAGAGTCACCAAAAATAACAAGGGAAGAAATCTTCCTTTGACGAGCACAATACAGTAATAGCCAAAGGGCACATATCTCACTTCTAGTATTTGAGCCATTACCCAGATTTAACCAATAGTGCACAGAGATAGAGTTGGAAATATGTATAGTTGCACCCGCCCCATCCGAGCCATTCTGGCACACAGCAGCCCCATCAAAGAAACCACATGGAAAAACCTGGATTGGAGGAGTCAATCGGTTTTTCAGATTTCGTGACTTCTTGCCCGCAACAACACCAAAAGTAGTTATATATTCCTTGTGTGAGCAATGGTCTTATAACATAACGCAGCACGGTAAGGTTTCAAATTTTCAAATATACAAGTATTGCGAGCTCTCCAAACCTCCCAGATCATAAAGTATGGGAGCTCCGCACAATCTGTGGTAAGACGAGACCAAGCCTCCAGACAATCACAAAGAGTATGGAATCCCCATCTAAATTGTACACCGGCCTTGTGTGCAATATGTTCCCAAAGATCCCTTATGAAAAGACATAACGAAAATAGATGATCAACAGTCTCCTCCAGTGAGTAGCAAAGGGGACACCAACCTGGACCATTGAAGCCACGTCGACATAAGTTGTCCCAAGTGAGAACCCTGTTAGATAATGCAAGCCAGATAAAGCACTTTATCTTGAGAGGAATGTTCAGCTTCCAGATAGCCTTTTTCCACCAGCGAACCTCAAGATGGGACTCAGCAAACATTGCATCATACGCCAATCTCGTAGTGACATTGCCACTTGACACATCCCACGACCAAGTCAATCTGTCAGCCAAGTCTAATAATTGGAGGTTTGATTGATAAAAAGACCTGATATAACCATCCCATTCATTGCCCAAAGTACCAGATAAGCCCAGCTGTGTAGCCGTGATCCAAAGTGACCGGCCATCCTTGTACTAACCAACCGCATGAGCCAGAGTGCAATATCCTTTTGATCTGAGATGAGTCCTTAGTTCCATCGAGAGGGTATGCCCCGAAGGACCCCCCAAGATCGGGTCAAGCCCCAATTTAATGTCTCGGCCATTGCCAGGAATCCAAGCAATCCATTGAGAAATAATCTTGAACGATCCCATCAATCCATTCCAAAAGTTAGACACGTCCACTGTAACAGGCCGGTCCAGTCTAAGCCAGTTTGCAACAGAGGTATTTTTCAAGTACTTAGCCCTAATAATCTTGCCCCAAACAGAATTATCGAAGAGAGCACGCCAAAGACTTTTTGCATGTAGGGCCTTTACAAATAGATCCAGCTCCTTTATATTCCATCCCCCCAATTTCCAGGGTCGGGCCAAACTAGACCATTTTATAAGATGAAATTTTGCATGAGTACCACCACCCGACCATAAGAAGTTATACAGCTTCCGGCGAATTAGACAAAGGATGGATCTTGGGATTTTGCATAGTGAAAACCAGCACACTCCTAAATTCTGCAAAACTGCTTTTGCCAGCGTGAGTCTGCCCCCCAATGATAAATGGCGATAACTCCAGTGACTTATACGTCCTTCAAATCGTCTAACGAGCCAAGTCCAGTCACTCACTAGGTAATTAGCAGGCTTCAAGAAAAAGCCAAGATATTTCATTCCAGCCTCCATCTCCATAAATTTTAATGGGAGAATAGAGCTAATCGAGCATTCCACATCCATCTCAAGAGAATATTTTAAAAATTGAGATTTTATGTAACTGATGATCATACCAGATACCGAGCAGAACAAGTCAAGAATTCTCTTATATTGCACCCACTCAGCAAGGATACCTTTACCAAACAGCATAGCATCATCCACAAACAATGAGTGTGTAACAACTATATCTCTAGTAAGCTTGATGCCTTCAATCAACCCATCCCGCTTCGCCCTATGTATGGATAAACTCAGGCCTTCCATGACCAAAAGAAAGAGGAGCGGCGAGAGCGGACATCCCTGACGAAGGCCCCGGGAAGCCTTAAAGAATTCCGTAGGATGTCCATTAATCAATATAGCATAATTAACCGAGGTTGTACAGGCCATTATCCATTTCATCACCTTCCATGGCAGACCAATCTGAATCAGAATTAATCTCAAAAAGTCCCAATTCACCCTATCATATGCTTTCACCAAATCCGGTTGTAGAATAAGGGCATCAAGTCGTTTCTGTTTTACTATATGTAGTATTTCCTGAGCCACCCCCACCGCATCATGGATCTGACGGCCCTGCAAGAACCCATACTGCTCCATTGAAATGTGTCTGGAAAGGAATGGTTTGATCCGGTCTGCAATAATCTTAGAAATAATCTTGTATACTAAATTGCAGAGGGCAATAGGTCTAAAATCATTATAGCTATTCGGGTGTGATGTTTTCAGAACAAGGGCCAAATATGTTGAGTTGAGTGCCCTAAAGACTGTGCCTAGTTTCCGGGATTCCTCCACAGCCAATCTGATATCCTCTCCCATAATATCAAAGAAGTGAATAAATAGTTCCACCGACCACCCATCCGGCCCAGGGGATTTATCTTTAGCAAACCCACGCAACGTGTTTTCCACATCCCTCAAAGAAACTTCCATAAATATATCGTCCCCCTCCTCATCATTGAATATTCGAGGATACTCCATAATAACCTTAAACTGTTCAGCCAGAGATGTGTTTTTTGGGTCACGATAGTATTCCTGGAAGTGACGGGTAGCCTCCTCCATCAAATCCTCCGCCCCCCAGATCCTTCGGCCACAGTGATCATTTAGGTCCCAAATAGCATTTTGCATCCTTCTAGAGTCCGCATACTAGTGAAAGAATTTTGTGTTCTGGTCCCCAGCTTTGAGCCATATAGCTCGACTCTTCAGCCGCCAAGTTTCCTCTTGAACAAGAAGGATATTTAATTTACGGCTCTCCATAGATGATAGTTTTATCGCATCAGTGCAATCATATCCTTTTCAATCTCATCAAGTTCTCTACCCATCAATGCTTTTTTGTTCTTTTCCCACATAATAGCATAGTCTTTAATAGCCTTAAGTTTCACCGCCAGCTTGTCCATTGCAGAACGTTCCCCCGAAACATCCAACAGTTGCCATTTAGTCCTCACACCCAGGGTGTAGTCCCCATCCAAGAGCCATGTTGAATTGAATTTGAAAGGATAGCATTGATGTGAGGCTTCCACATCAAATTGTAGGATAATAGGTAGATGATCACTGATTTTTATTTGATGGATCCAGGACCTGTAATTCTGAAGCTAGCCCAGAAGTGATTCTGATATAAAGTAACGATCAATTCGTTTCTGAATCATCATATCCCCCATTCTACCATTTGTCCAAGTTGGAGTCAATGGTCGCGGAGCTACATCAACCAGGGAAAATTTCATGAAGAGATTACTAAAGTAAGATCCCAGCGGGTCCCTCCGAGCCACATTGCCCCAAACCTCCTCGTCCCCCAAGTGAAATTTAAATCCCCAGCTAGAACTAAATTTTCCAATTCCAGCAGATGTCCCGAGACAGCATTATCCCAGAATGTCATCCTGTCAAAATATGGCCCATAACAATTGATAATATTTAAATTCTTCTCCACCCCCCTGATATTGCCGGATAATAATATACCCAGAGAGGTGATAGATGGATTTAGTCTCAAAACCGAGGGATTCCAAGCAGCTAAGAGACCACCAGAAAGACCAACTGCATCCACAGTGCAAACCATCCAACCCGGGAATATATCAATACATATACCATGGGAATTGAAAAAAACAATAAGGACAATTTTAAAAATAACAGTCGTAAAATAAAATTTACCCTGACACCTCAAATTTAACCATGCCCTCCGCCATAAACAAGATGGTTCGTTTACTTGGTTGATATTAAGTCGCATTTACCGCATCATTATGATAGAGCCGGATATGTAATTCTTCACAGTAAGGTTCAGGTCTTTTCGGCGACCGGAATCTATCAGCCATGCCGTTTTAACTAGGGGTTTCAAATCGAAAATGCAATTTATTTTCATGGTAATTCACTGAGGCAGAGCTTCTTCTGGTGGTCTTCAATGGAGGCGATTTGGAGACGGGAAAGTTTGCCAGAGGCGAAGGACTTATATCTAGCGATCTGCGCTGCCTTTGCGTGTTTTTCCCTCCATTTTCTTCTGAACGTCGCTTTGTACCAGGTCAGTTTATTCCACTTGGAACTTCCATTTGGGATCCGATATGCAAAACCCAATGGCTTTTTTCTTTTTCCTTTTTAATTGCGTTTTGTAATTAATGTCCATACTCTTAAATTAAGCCAATTCTTTTAGGTGCTGCCCTGGGTTCCCACAATTACAGTGGTCCGTACCTTATCTTAAAGATGAATAACCAGTGATACAATTGTGGAGTGCTTAATGTGTATTGCATAATCCAAATTGCTTCTCTAAACTGTAGATCATTCTCACCATTGAAATATTTTCCTTAAAGGAAAATTTAGACTGCAATAATTGGAAAGGCTGTAAAAAATATACTGCAAAAAACATCATTGTGCAACTTGATGAAATTTGTCTCTCTTTTGAACCCTACCATCTTATCTTCAGTCACAGTTGGTGTTTATGTAAGTTCTTCTAACAAACATTAGGGAGCCCAAGTATCCAACCATGTTTGAAAGTTCCAAAAGAAAACTCACAAAATTATTGTGCATGAAACATTGAGTTTTCCCCAAAGGAAAGCAGAGACATGCACTCACCACAGAATTTTCTCAAATTCAGGCAAAACATAAACATGAGTGTGTAGTTAGAATATAATTTTTCGTAATGGTTTTATGTGTGAAGTTAGACTTCTGAATATTCATAAATTGTTTTTTTTTAAATACGTGTGTTTTTGTGAAGTGGGTACTTAGGGAATCCTTCAAAGTTTTAAGGTTTTTCGTGTCATATCAAGGCCATGCCTTTTTTAAATAGATAGTATATTCTGAATTTCAAATCACTTTATTATCAACCATGCCTACACCCTCAGCTTTTTTGTTTACCATCTTACCAACCATGCCCATATCCTCAGCTTTTTTGCTTAAATAGGTGGTAGATTTTGAGTTTCCATTCCCTCTTATTACACGCTTAATAAAATGGCAGACTAAGTTTTGTTAGTTTTGCAGTCTGTTTATAATCTGAGGTGTCAATTTGTATCCTAAATTGATGAAATAGCTTACATTTTGGAACAACATATCAATTTCACTCTGCATTTATTAAAATCTATTTTTTTCAAAAATTCATAGTTTAAAATTTGGAGAGAAAATTTTCATCACATAACTTTAAACAAATTATCATTATCATAAAAAAATTATGTACATCCAAATTATTAATGGAATATGATATTATGTATTAACTTACTCCTTATAAATATTATGTAGGTAGGTAACGTGTTAATTCAAAAAAGATTAATAATAATTTGACTTTTGTTTTTCTTATAACTAGCTAGGCAATGATCTTGTTATTTATTTTTTATTGGTTTCTTTTATATTAAAAATTGGGATTATATTTATGGATCATCATGTGAGGTCCAAAACTTATTGGATTCATTTGATATCAATATATTTTATTTATTTATTTTAAATTTGATAATAAATAAATTTCGAAATCAAATCTCTAGTGCCATGGTAAAAAAAACTCATTTTCAACACTAAAAACATCCAACATGCTACTATGTTACTGTCACATTTTTTTAATTCCTTAAGTTTATTGTTAATTTGTAACACATTAGGTTTCTTTTGCACTTTGCATGCCACTTTTGGCTTCTTTAACCAACAATTAACTGTTACAGTTGGTTAAACTAGATATTTATTCTTTTTCGTTCATATTATATTGGTTTATAATTTTTTTGAATTTTTATTACTAATTTTTTAAAATTTATTATTACAATTATTATTATTATTATAAAATTGTAATAATAATAGTAATGTATTTTTTCAGAGTTGTTTGTAACATCTACATATATTATTTCAATCTCAATTAAGAGCAAAGAAGGTTGAAGATTAAGAGCAAAGAAGGTTGAAGCTTTTGTATTGATTTGAGCACTTATTTTTTATAACTTTTTTAACATCTCCTAAAACAAAATGTAAGCACTAATGCCAAGAAAACCACCCATACATATGTTTAATTTATTTCTTATATATCAATAGAAAAGCAAGTTATGTGATTGTTACCTATACCACTCTTAATCCAAAATAACCACCAATACTAAGAAAACCACCCATACAAATGTTCAATTTATTTCTTATATATCAATGCAAAAGCAAATTATGTGATTGTTACCTATACCACTCTTAATCCAAAAATAAAATAAATTTTATATATTTAAAATAATGTCAAAATCATAATAAACATAATAATTATATTTTAAAACTTTACCATAAAACATGTTAAACTAAATATATAATCTTTAAACTTCAAATTACATTACAGCACATATAGATTATACCTGGGGTAATGTTTATTTATAAATTATCTTATCCTATTCCTCGTAGATTGTGATTACCAGCGAGAATATTTCTCCCTTCTCATTCAGTAATGAATGGATTTAATGGATTAATGATTCTATTCTTATCCTTTCATTTTTCTATGGTAAACATTTGTTACTTAATATTTATATACAATAAATAATAAAATAATAATCATTCTACAATACATAATATTATAAATTCTTTATTTATATACCCCTTTTTTACTTGTTAACTAGGGTTTGCTGCTTTATAGTGTGTCCCTTCAACATTTATAAATATATGGTTGAACTACATGGTTTAATGTTAATAATTATTCAACATTTATAAATACGTAGTTGAACAGCATGGTTTAATATTAATAGTTGCTCTTGCATTTATGGTTAACGAGAATGAATCATTATTCAACAATGTTTTTTTTCATGTTTGGAAAATAGTATTTGACAAATTATATAGGCCATGATTTTAATTTTGCAATGTTTTTACGAATTTTATATGACTGTGTTTCATTAAAGTTTTTATATAGCGTTATGGATAATAATAATAAAATAACAAAGTTTTATTGATAAGTTGATTAGTTTTGCATACATTTAGCTCTGTATCCTTTATCAAGGACTATCCCAAATTATCCAAATGTAAATGTTTTAAATCGCATTTTACTGAAGATTCTTATTTTCTTCATTTCTTAAATGGTATTATTGTTTTTAAATAATTTAAAAATATTGTAAGAATTAATGTATTGAAAAAAATATCAAAAAAAATCTACAAATTACTAAAAATATAAAAATATTTTTTTCAAAAACATAAATTAATAAAAATATTAAATAATTAAATAATTGTATTGTAATATAGTTATAAAAAAAATTGATATATAAGATGCTAAATTATATGTCAAATATTAATTATTATATTGAATTTTGGTAACTAATTCAAAGCTAAATGCATAATACAAAATAATTTCAAATATAAAATACATATATCAAAATGATACATCAAATATTAACTATTAATATTGAATTTGGGTAGTTGTCCAATCAACACTCAAAATCGTGGGAGGAGGACAATTACATGTGGGTGTCTCACAATGTGTAAAAGGTAATGCTAAGGTTGGCTTAGATACCTCCTCCATAATAGGCTTTTTGTCTCTACCTTCTATTTAGGAAATGGTGTTGACATTAATAGTTATCTCATGCTCATGCTCATACTCATGCTACTTCTAATAGACTTAATCCATATCATTAAAAGCATTTATATTCTTAATATGTAAGAGGGTTATAATAAATTTAATGAATTAAAATTTTGATGATCATAAGAAATATTAAATACTCGTCATTTATAATAATAATAAAAAAATTGTTAATTTGTTGTGTTTTTTTATCTATTTTTTTTAAATATAAAAGAATTATAATAAATTTAATAAATCTTGAAAGTTATAAAAATACCATAAATTATAAAAATTATTTGCTAACTTACTGAGCTTATTTGTTAACTTATTAAACTTCTTTGTGTGTTATTTTTAAACAACACACCAATTAAACTCATAACATGAAATGCCTAAAAAGTTTTCTAAACACTAATAATATCATAAATTATAAAAAGTATTTACTAAGTTATTGAGCTTATTTGCTAACTTATTAAGCTTCTTTGTATGTTTTTTTGAACAACACACCAATTAAACTCATAACCTGAAATGCCTAAAGGGTTTTCTAAACACTCTAATAACAAATTTAGTACAAAAGGTGCTATCCACTCTGAACCATTTCGATTCGTATCCACTATAAAGTGGTGAGAATTTTTGTAACTCATCTATGACCCATGAAAAATCGATGATTCAGGGGCAAACACTTTGCACTATGTAAACTTTTGCATAAATCTCATAAGAAAACCGATTTAATTTACATGGTTGAAATTTAGCACATCTAGGAATACGAAAACAATATATAGAATTCAATCCTCACTGCACAACAAGTTTTTAATAACAATGAAAATGAATGTTTGGCATTAATTATAGATGGCAATAAACTCTTAATCAATTGCTCCATAGAAAAACAATCCAAAAAATTGAATTTTCAACTTATTTAAACATTTTTTCAGGGCTTCAATGTTGTCGCGTTTTTCTAACATGGCTAATTATCCCATATTGTAAAAAGTCACCAGAACTTAATCATTATAAAAGATGTAGTTGTGGTATTATTTATGATTTGGCACTTTAAAGTTTAATGTTTAACTGTGCACATGGTAACAGAACTATTTACTAAAATAGTTTCCGTCATGTCATGTTTTTCAGAAGCTTGCCATCAGGCTTTTAAATAGGGAAACTGTTACAAGGAAAATTGAACAGGGGAATATTACAAAATGTACGGAAACCATGTGAAAATAGTTTCCGTCATGTCATGTTTTTCAGAAGCTTGCCATCAGGCTTTTAAATAGGGAAACTGTTACAAGGAAAATTGAACAGGGGAATATTACAAAATGTACGGAAACCATGTGGAAGTTGACATATTATATGGCTGTACAAATGTTTATTTTTTATATATTATATAAGGAGCCTTGGTTTGGTGAAAGAAAACAATTGTTCGAAGGATGGCCAGATCAAAACATCAAGTAAGTATGCCATTTTTTTCATTCATTTTTTTTGACATATGGAAATATATTGGATTTTTTTAATTCATTTTTACTTTTTTCATAGGTTTTTCGATATTATAATGTCTGCTTAATGATATATATGGTTGATAAAATCAATTGTGAAAAGGTATATTTTTAAATGGATAAATTTATGATTTTTTTAGTATAAGGGAGTAGTCTAAATATTATACATATTATTTGGAATTTTTCTAACCATCATCATTGAAATTTAGCTATATAATTTTTAATCAAATTACAATTATTCATTGTTAAAATTGTATTTTTTAATTTATAAATGGATTGTGCAATCTTAACAACTAATATAATTATATATAAATTTCAACTATTCTTCTAAAATTTTAACCAAATTTTAAATAAAAAATATAAAAACATATTATAAAAAAAATACACATCATAACATGTTTAGACTACTACCTAAAAAATATAAAAACATATTATAAAAAAAATACATACTACCTAATTAAGTAAAACTACCTAATTAAGTAAAATTTATTAGATACAAATTTATATGCTACTAAATTTAATAATACAAATACTGATTAATAACATTGAAAAAACATAAATTTTTACAAAAAAAACTGATAACTTGGTTGTTTCCAAATTCCAACCTGCACTGCCATTATCAAAACTGATAAGTTGGTTGTTTCCCAGTTCCAACATACATAGCCATAACACTCGAGGACTGTATGAAAGCTGCTACTCTATTAAATGTTTTAACAAAAGACAGAGTAAACCCTCCCAGGTACTTGTATTTACACCCTTGTTAGAATCCCATACTCTTGTTAGAATCCCAAGGCAATTTCGCTTCAAATGGTGCTTTTTTTAAAGTAGCACTCGGAGAGGAGAAAGACTTTTGGTTTAACTTGGCTAATATTCCTCCCCTTGCCAAACCAACATCCTCTTTAAATGGTTTGTTCGAGGGTTTTTGAATTTCTCAAACCTACGTATGAGACCATTCAATGGAAGTCTACTGCATTTGCATACTGATCCTCATTCAATTGAAGTCTGCTACATGTTCATAATTCAGAAGTATAACCAGAACGAACAGTTTGAAGAAAAATGTAAATTCTAAAGTGTTTATTTTAGAAAAATAACTTAAATTCTTAAGTTTTTTGTGTTTGTAACTATTTTTTATAAGAAAGACTGATCATATATAACTAGCACAGCCACTTAACTTGTGATCGGTGAACACCAAACAGTATTTCGTATTTTGATTGAATAACAACTATAAAATTAATCTGGACAGTACACTTGTTCCGTCCTCTTTTAATTTAGGAAAAAGAGAAATGATAATCCACTCTAAATTCTAAGATGTAAACATCTATTAATATAATAATGACAACATATATCTTTCATCTTTCACATTTGAGGAAACATAATTATACATCAAATATATAACATGGGAACTTCATATTTTTTAAAATAAATTCGTCCTTTTATATATTAATATGTTAATATGTTAAAATGAAAGAATTTTAAAATATAAAAATTAAACATCTTTGGAAAACTCCAAAAGTTCCAAACTTTGAAGAGTAAAAAATAAAATCTATTATATTTTGAAACATCTAACTAATTTGTCCCCTTCCTGCTTGTAAGGAGCATCGTGGGCAACATGCTATCCACCAACAACAAAAGCAAAAAAAACTGCCATAATCACCATGGACCAGGGAAAGCAATGCTAGATGCTTTTGATCTTATTGGGGATTGGCTTGGAAATGGTAGAAGAGTTAGAATAGGCCAATATCCATGGGTTGGAGGTGGTGGATTTCATAGCCTTCCGGAACAGCTGGTAGAAGATTTGAGAGATCTGCGCTACATTTTCTGGAACAACTCAGTGATCCTATTAACACATCCTTTATGTCCCAAGAGTGGCTTAGTGCTGATCAAATGGTTATTGTTGTGGAAGATCACAGACTGGCTTGGTCTAGATACATCAAATCTCTAGAAATGTCCCATAGTCATTTAGTGGACAGGGAAGATGAGCTTATTTGGGCTAGAAACTCATCTGGAGGGACCTACTCACCAGCCATTGGTTATAATTATTTTGCGGGAAGAACAGGATCCACCTCCTCATTGCTAGTGGTACTCTGCCATATGGGATTCGAGTTGTCCTTTGAAGTGCAAAATCTTCCTTTGGCTCGTTCTCATTGAACAAGATTCCAGTATGGGACCTGATGATGAAGAAGTTTTGGCAGAGGTCTGGCTGGTGCGCACTTTGCAAGTCTGATTGTGGGATCACAGATCATTTATTTATTCATTGCAGATATGTCCAACAGGTCTGGGATTGCATCTCCAATTCAAAAGGTAGTATTCATTTTATCTGGGGTGGTAGAACAGTTGAACAGGCCCTTGCATCTTGGTTTCATAATCCCTCTTATCAGATCTACAAGGCTCTTCCTATTTTTGTCATCTAGGGTGTCTGGCATTTTAGAAATCTTGCCATTCTCGAGGATCGGTATATCAGCCCCACAGTATGTGCATCTAACGGGCTTGTTATATACAATCTGTTTCCTGTAGTGACCACCAGGCAATCTGTCAGGAATGTTATTACCGAAAACATTGATATTACTAAGCCTTGGCTCTACTTTGATGGTGCTGCATTACATGACCCTGCTGTCGGAGGTGCTGGAGGTATACTCCATCTATCTGTTTCTCAGCATGTTTCATTTGCTGCTAAATTAGGGCCTTGTACTAATAATAAAGTTGAGCTACGAGCCATCAAGCTAGCCATCTCCATAGCTGTTACCAAAGGGATCCAGACATATTTGGTGATTCAAAAATTGTTATAGAATGGCTGAAGTATAGAAGAACACTAAAGAATATTCTTTTGGTGTCCATATATGAAGAGATCATCCAGATGCTGGAGACATTTCGTGAAGTTAAGTTTTTCCACATCTTTCGTGAAAGGAATGCTGAGGCAGATCTTCTGTCTAAGAGAAGTTTGGAGCGTGAAGAGGGCATTTGGCATAGATGGAAAAGGATAAATGGCCAGGAAATAACCATTGATCCATGTCCCTTCATAGGAAACATGGACTGAATGACACCTTTTGTGAGCAGATATTTGGCACATGCTTTATGGTTTTTGGACTGTTTTACTTGGAAGAGTTCTTTTTTTTGGGGGGATAATGATCTGAGTGTCATCCTTCTTGGTACATTATTTGTTGAGGTTTCTCGCTCTTTCTTAAAGACTGGTTATTTAAGCATTTAATAATGGCAAGTAAGATTTTCGAATCTCTGTAAAAAAATGGTGGTTTATTTACAATATGAATAGACTGTGATTTTCCTTTTCCAAAAAAAATACAACCTGGACCAGGGATCAATGTCTCGTTCCTAACACAGAAAGGATAGCTGGAAGAAGAGCCTAAACGAAAGTAAGTCATAAGGCATTTAGGGGCATCCAGGTTGGCATCGTCGGAAATTAAATCGCACATTATTGAAGAACCCTCGTTATAATCCTTCTTCCTTGGAGAGATAAGGTGAAGATTTGGATGAATATGCACGAGAATATTTGGATGAATGTACATAGGATCTTTTGCTATTGTTGATTGAACTCTGTTTTTCTTGATTAGAATTACAAGGGTTTGTAATTCTAATGAACTCTGTTTTTCTTGATTAGAATTACAAGGGTTTGTAATTCTAATGTCTGGTCTCCATACTATGACCACCATGAAAGAGGTTTTATTATCTTTCTTGCTAAATCAGATCATGACAAGTTTTAGCAAATGCTATTCTAAAACCTCCGTCCACCTCCCTGTGTTTGTCATCGTAATACTTTGAGTCCAAGGCATAGGCTAAGATTGCAGATGGTATTGTATTTGTTACATCTATTAATGATTATATCATTTTGATGCCATATAAAAGAGAGTACTATTCTTCAAGAACTTACTGAACTCTTTCCAATATACTGTTGGTAACCTCGTATATGTCATCCAACATAGACACATTCATATTATAATCCATTCATATTATGGAATCGAATATCAAAGTTGGTTATATCAACTAAGTTATGAACTATTGAATGTAATCAATTGATTCATAGCCCTATTAGCCCCCACCATGTTCCATCAAGAATGTGGCTCATGTTCCATCAAGAATGGGACTCATAGCTATATATGGGGCATTATTTTTTATAAGTTATAGCTGTGTTAGATGGTACCGGGGTGGATCTATATTAACTTTGGATTTACTAAATTATATAAGTTTTTTATATAATCATTTATATATAAAATATATGTATTAAATCTCCTTTTCATAAATAATATATATATATATATATATATAATATTGCTATTATTATTATTAGTTATTATAAATATTATATATTTTTTAAAGTGGATAATAATAAAGTAAACACTATGTACTTGACAACAGGGAGTTATAAAATTTAAATAGAGTTTAAACACCTTTTCTCAATTTGATATTTCCATTAATTGTTATAAATACCTTCCAATAAACTTCATAACCATGCGATGCAACTATCACGAAATTCTGTGCGCCAAAGTGAAAGGAGTGACATAAAATTCGATGTGTGCAGAGTGGTCTGCGCTTGTCGGTGGCTACCATCCCTCGAAACTGATTTCAAAATACAAAAACCTTAAACTTCATGCTCTCACAGACAATCAAAATATAAGCACAACCGATCAAAATATAAGCACACCCTTGCCTACCTTGTGGCAAAAATTTTGGGAACCATTTTGCTAAATTTTATATGCCCACGATGATTTTAATCGACCGTGCTTCCTAGATGCCCAAGTGCCGAGCTGTGCCCTAGAAATTGATTTCAATTGACAAAATATTTAAACTACTAGCACTAAACGACAATCAAAATACGAGCACACCAATGCCTCGCTTGTGCCAAAATTCTTGGCCACCATTTTATTAAATTTTAATGTGCCCACAATGATTTTTAATCGACAGTGCTTCCATAAATGGCGAAGTGCCGAGCTCTGACCTCCCAAATGGCAATACATAACTTGGCTCTGTCACCATATCAAATTATGCACATACACATTCACAGTGTACAGTTGCAGAGGGAGGGCGGGCCGGATGCCATACACTACACTAGCAGTATAACTATAAAGGATTTGCTGTGGCATCCACTCGGATATACAATTTCTCCAGTCTTAGGTACTGGACCCTAGTTACCTAGTAGGATGAGGAATACTCATAAGCACAGTGGTTTAACTACTTGTAGGGGCAATATTCACAGAGATATACTATTTTCCAGTCATATGTAGTGGAACCTAGTCACCTAGTAGGGATGAGCATACTCAGAGGGACAATGGTTTAACTACTTGTGGGGGTCAATACTCACACGGATGAACACATATTTGTATTTATCTAATGCATCGTATCTAATGTCGTTTTTAAATGACTAGGCTATTTTTCCAGCCTGTAATAAGTAGTTAGATTTCAAGCTATAATGTGTTTCCATGCTAGTCTTTATCAAGTTCTTTAATTTAAAACTAGAAAATGAAATTTGTGTTGTTCAGCTAGTTAAATTCATGGAAACATTGATTAGACTCATACAGTTCTTCTCAAATTGGATTTACTTGCTGTTCTAAGCAATTAATTCAGGACACAGCAGAAATGCACATTGGACTCTTGTTCACAGATATTGCAGAGTATTATTGATTTTTCTTATTTAGGTTGTGTTTTATTTCCAGGTTTCCACTGAAACTTTTCTACATGTGCCAGTGTGGATTTCATATTTACAGTATTTTATTTCCAGGTTTCCACTGAAACTTTTCTACATGTGCCAGTGTGGATTTCATATTTACAGTATTCCTGCACTCCACATGCGGCAAACTCGAAGGAAAGACTTTACTGTCATGATGTCGCATCATGTGACTACAGTGTTCTTGACTGGGTATTCATACATTACACGGTATGCAGTTTACTATACCTTTTTCACCTTTCAGTACTTATTAAAAAGAACAATATGAAGTTAAACCTTTTGAAATCATCAAGTTGCATAAATATTTTCGTTATATTTCCAAATATTTTCTTTATATTTCCTTACGATGATGATGACCGTTGAGATAGATAGATAAGATAAGATAATTTTATTAATGTTTGACCAATGACCATAAAAGTAGGTTAATGGGATTGCTGAGTATAATGATGCCATTACAAAACCGGAAGTACCAAACGGTCTCTTATAAAATGTTGAAATTTGCAGCTCATGATGTCTTTCATGTGATGATGCCTAACATGAAGAAATATAGAGTTCAGGTACCACTTCATCCGAGAATATGTTCAGAGGGGAGCTGTTAAGCTTCAGTACATATCTACAGATGAGCAGAGTGCAGACATTCTTACAAAGGCTTTGGCGAAGGGGAAGTTTGTCTTCTTCAGACATAAGCTTGGAGTGGTGCAGAACACTTTACTCATTAAGAGGGAGTGTTGATTTTTGGAGTAATTGAGAACAAGTGCTCTGCATGGCTTCAGTGTCAGAAGCATGAATGAGATGTCCAAACTTTACTTTTACATGCAAGTGACTTTTATTAATTTACGGAGAAAAAGTTAATTAATTAACTTTTTAATGCGGAAGTGAAGTTAGGGTTTTGGAACCTTAAATGTCACCGGTAAATTATAAAAGAGAAGTAGAGGGTAAAAGTTCAGTAGATCATGTGAGATACATGTGAGTGAGGGAGCAAACATTCTTGAGCAGCCTGAAGCAGAGAAGAAAGGGTCGAATCCAAAGGAAGAGGGGGCGCACTTTTCAGTTGAGAGGAAAGAGAAAGGGCACGATTCCCAAGGAAGACATGAGGGTTGATGTCAACAGGTTTTTTAGTAGTAGAGAGGGTGCGCATATCCCAAGGCAACCATACAGCAGCAGGTCGCACAACTAGTAGATTTGGGCCACACATGTGAGCAGAGGGCGCACTTCGTAAGGCGTTATTTTTGTAGACTATTTGCAGCAAGGTTATGACCAAGAGATTTGACACAAAAACCAAGGCAATAAGTTCCTTTAATTTGAGAAATTTCTGCTATAAAAATTCCTTTTCTTCATTGGCACTAAAATCAAGAAATCTCCATTAATGCTGGTTTTCTCCATTGGGTTTCCAGGGCAAAAATTATTGTGTACTGTGTGATTGGTTTCTTGTTCCACTACGTAGTATTATCAGTGATTTGAGCTTATGTATTGCTGCTCATAAAATCAGATCTAAGAATTTAATTCTGCATGCATCTGGGTTATTTGATTGGAAGTAGCAATTGGATTTTAAGCTCTAAAGAAAATTAACATGGTATTAGAGCCTTGTCTCTGACAGAAACCAAGACAGTTTACACAATGATCTACAGGTTATTTTGATTTAGAGGGTTTGAATCATAGGTCATCACATTTATAGGGACACGATTTCAGGTCTGAGATTTAAATATCAGTTGGAGGGGGCAACCAACTTTAGCGCTTGGAAGGAGAGGATTACTCTGTTATTGGAGGAGCATGAGCTTTGTGACATTGTCAAAACAGTTGTCACTGTTCCGACAGATCCAGCAGAATTGACCGCTTATAACAAGAGAAAGATAAAGGCCAAGAGGATCCTTCTAGATGTTGTTAAGGATCACATTTTTTCGAATGTGACTAGAAAGACGCATGCCTACGAGATGTGGGAAGCATTGACCAAACTTTTTCCGAGTGGCAACGAGAACAGAAAGATGGTGCTACAAGAAAAAGCTTCACAATATAAAGATGACCAGAGATGAGTCTGTTACATCATCTCACTAGAGTTACACAAGTTTGAGATGAACTTGCTTCCGTTGGATAAACAATTGCGGATGCAGAGTTGATTCAGTCAACCTTAAAAGGATTTTCCAAACCATGGGACACTTTTGTCCATTGCATTGTTGCCAGAGAGAATCTTCCCAACTGAAATAGATTGTGGGACGATTTTGTTAAATGTATAGCATTAGGAGACATTCTCCAAACCAATCTTGTGCAACCAAGATCGATCCTCCTGTATAGAGGTGAACACTTTGATTGCCTTCCGTGTAAAGGTTATTCCTCCCGTATACAGGTAATTGATCAAAGTAATGATTTGTTGTAAAGTCTTGTTGGACAAGGCTCCGAACTTGTGTGTCAAGTCATGATTCTCATGTGAACCTTTCGTATAAAGGTATCCATGAGATGGACCTCTCGTATAGAGGTGGACCTTCCGTATAAAGGTCATGATTTACTTGTTAAAAGCATTTAATGTTGTGTGATGTATTATTAACGATGATCACCAGTTGCTATTAAGACTCCTTTAGAGATTGATCACCTCTAAAGTGAATTACTTTAGCATATGATCATTTGGTCAGGAATAATATAATATGATCACAACATCTGATAATTCTTCTTAGAATAATGTAATGTGATGGATAATTAAAATTAGCACATATTGACCATGCAATAAGAGAAAGAAATAAAAGATAAAGCATAGAGATCAAGAGAATTCGAAATTGCCCATGCAAACACTTCAGCTAATTAAAGAGAACTCAAATTGTTGAAGCTTCAGCTATAAAGCTTAAGTTAAGTATCAATGTATGCCTCAATCAATGCTTCGGTTAAAGCATCAGTTAAAGATATGTCTTAGTTAACTAAAGAACTCATAGTGGTCACTTCAAGTAAATCAATCAACATGATTTCAGTTAACTAAGTGACAACAAAGAAGATCTAATTAACTAAGTGTTATTGCATAATGACACTAAGTGACAACAGAGAAGATCTAATTAACTAAGTGTTATTGCATAATGACACTTACGTTAAACTAAAAGACGACACGTGAGTTGCGACATTTGCATGTCGACACTTAAGTCAACCACCTAACTTGCGACATTTCAGTTAAGAGGCAAGTTCATCCTAAGTGACAACTCAGTGAGATAAAGCACTGCATGAGAAGTGGGGCGCACTTCTACATGCAAGATTGATACATCCAATTTGAGGGCAAGTTCATCCTGAAGTTAGAAGATAAAAATAGAAGAGAAGAATGTATAAATATGTTATACGAGATTGATGAATTCAATGTGAAGTGAATTCTCTTTTCCATTGAAGGCAAGGCGCTTCTCTTTGTGCAGGTTATTGTTCTTGCTTGTTATTGATGTGTTGGGCACATTGGAAAACACATCTGATTGATCTCTCTTCTCTATTGCTTTTGTATCTTCACCAAGAGTGTTTTGGTGATCTCTTATCTTCCAAAAGCAATCTGTTGTGTTGTAAAAGAAAGCATTCTTTGCTATCCATTATATTATACTGAGAATAATTGCTAAGGTTTTTGTTCCCATAGTTTTGAGGATTTTCCCCAGGGTATATCTTGTGTTATGGATGTATGAATTTCATGTGATTGAATTGTCTCATTGTTTCAAGTTTCAACATCTAAAAGAATTAAAGATCAAAGCTCAACCAAATATTAACATGGTATTAGAGCTCAGGGTGTGAAGGAGCTCAGTTTTGCATGCCAGCTAGAGCTTACGTAGAACCTGAGAAGTTGAGCACAAGATTTGAAGACTATGGCTTCAATCTCTGTACGATCGAATGATCGTCTTGAGGGAACCTCAAACTTCAACACTTGGAAGGCTAATATTCTCAACATCCTAGAGGAACATGACTTGGATGGCTACGTATCCATTGTGGTGGAGCCTGCATCTAATGCAAGGCGCACCAATTTCAAGAAGAATCAAGCTAAGGCCAAACAGATCATCTATGATTCGGCAAAAGATAACTTGATGCTCGTGATCACACAGTTGAAGGTCGCGAAAGAATGTTATGATACATTGACTAATCTATATGAGAAGAAAGCCCCAAGTCAAAAGAGGGCATTGAAGAATAAGATTTGAAACTTAACAATGGAGACAGATGAGACAATGGCCCCTCCTTCTTCACCAAGATCTCTCAGGTAAGAGATACGCTTGCTAGTTTTGGAGTAGTGGTGGATGAAGACGATCTTCTCCAAACCGCTATTGATGGTCTCCCATCCTCATGGGAGACATTCTTGGCTGGGGTAAATGGCCGAGAGGTACAACCTAACTTCTAAAGGTTATGGCATCACTGCCTCCAAGAGGAGGGGTGAATCCAGAGCAAGTTAGTGTACATCAAAGAAGAAAACCTTGCCCTCATGGTAAGAATGAAGAAAGGAAAGAAATCCTTCTTCCAAAAGAAGTTCTCTCATCCAAAGAAGAAGGAGTTCAACAAAGGCTTTGACAAGTCAAAAGCTAGATGCTTCAATTGCAACAAGAAAGGCCATTTCTCAAGAGAGTACTGTTATCACATATATAGTAGCCGGGCTACCATACATTATTTTTCTCATTCCAGTACACTATTCAGCCAGTTCCCTTGCATTTGAGATGCCGAGATGAGCATCTATATTGGATCACTATCAGATTGTGGACAACAGTTGCATTCCCCATGCCATGACTGAGTTTCAGGACACTCAGAGAGATGACCGATGTAGCCATTATATCATTGGTACAGAGCAGACAGTAGTGCCCAGAGTTACAGCAGCAGTCTCAGAGGACAGATGATGGTACAGGTTGATGAGCTTGCAGGTATATGACTCAGCAGGTATATCATCGTGTTATGGTTAGATTGCTTTTATACTTATTCTTATAGCATGTCTTAGCACTCAGTGTCATGATCTGGCGATCATATAGATATTTGGACCTGGTTGATCTATATATGTATTATATTGTCCCTACTCAGACTTAGAAGTTCACTATTCATACTCATTGGTGTGTACCCTCCTTAGGGAGAATAGAGGTGATCATTCCACCATACCTTGGCTTGCTAGTGTTGGCTCCATCATTTCATTGTCTTCATCCATCCATGGCCTACCTTTTAGATTATCACCCTGACTTACTACTTGACTAGTGGCATGGAGGACTTTTCCCCACTGTAGCCTCTGTATTGGATGAGCTTCCCTGTTTATTGTGTCTCGGCTCTGAGTTGGTGACAAAACTTACCTATGGTGAGTTGGAGTTCCTTGGAATTCCCCCTAGTCACTAAAGTTGTGTTGGCTAAACCTGAAACTTTTAGTGCTGCCATCAATACAAAATCTGGAAAATGAAATGCTATATCTTGTATGAAAAGCCCATTCATGCAATGTGTTTCTAAACACACATGAATGAGAGGCATGCCAAATGAACATGGCAATAAAAATAAAATGTTATATCTTGTGGAAAATAAATACCTAGGTAAACAAGCTGTCCATGACACACCTAGAAGTGCTCAGGTAAACAAGTGCCTTAAAAACACACCTGCAGCAGAAAGCCTAAAGAAAAAATGTAAATCTATGCAATGTGTTTGTAAACACACATAGATCAAGGCTATGGAAACTTCAGGCCCAAAAAGCAATGGAACTTAAATGCTATATCTAAACAATTGCTGGCCTTATTTGTATTATGGATTGTGCGCATCTGTGAAGGTGAATAAACCCTCTTTAAACAACTCATCCATTTGTGAGACACCGCCATTCCCTGTGTTATTGCTCATTCAGTATATACTATGGTGTACATTCCCTTTCCCTTGCCGAAGTGTCACAAAGTCAAGTCAGTCAAGTCATCCCTTAGCCTAGCCAGTTATTTCAGCCTTCACCCTTCACTAGCAAATTGATCACAACTATGAAGTGAGTATGGTCCTGAAAGTCTAGTCTGAGTAATAATAATAATTAACGACACTATATATTTGGATTTAGATCGCCAGTCATGATTACTCTGTGCTTTAGTAGCTATTTGAATAAATTGTAAAGCATGTATTAACCTTGACACCTTGCAGCAGCCATGGATGATAGTCTGAGTTGTATTTGGTCTTGGTTAGACCTAGTTTGACCATGGAGGACCATGAGACATGAGATGTTGGACCTTATGATGATATGGATAGATGATATATGGTCTATGTATACATACAGGATGATTCTATGCAGCAGCTACAGGGTTATGATGATGATTCTTGGGATACAGCAGTGTTTGGTCATTTACAGATCATTATTATTGGCCTTGTTCCGGTACATTGGATATTTATTTTGATCATGCAGAGATTCATATGGTGTATGAGTACACATCTTGGATGGATTTGGACCTTCTGAGTCCAATGGGACAGTTTGTTTTCAGTTCCGGGCACTTACAGTGATGATTTAGCCTCAGTAGGCTGTCCTAGTGCAGTTTTGGTCTGTTGGAGGCCCTGTCGGAGCAGAGATGACTTTTATCCGGTTGACCTAGGGCGCTGATGATGGAGGGGGTGGTCCAGCCACTTGTTTTTACCATATTACCCCCCTCCCGGACACATTGGTGCCCTCACCTTGACAGCGCCATCACTCCAGGAGGCTGTTTGGGCAGTTTCACGCTTCCCGAGGCAGTTCAGGATTGGTAGAAATGGCTATTGAGGAAATCGATTTGGGCTACTGAGGCAAAGTTATGGCATGGGATGATCAGTGATGATAGATCGGGACCTTCCACACCTCCTCCAGCAGTTTCAGCTTCATCGGGGCCCGCATCCATCATTTATGGCACTTTCTGTGGATTTTTGAGGTCTTTTGGGGACCACGACTTCACTATGGAGGCACGATTTGGTACATTCATGATTATTTATTGGTTATTGTGCTATGGGGATTGACCAAGGAGGGATAAAATTACCCCTTGGACCCACCATAAGCCTCTTATGATATTTCGTCATCATGATTTGGTGGGATTCCCCTCTTCTAGGGCGATTTTGTCCACTTATGTTATATTTTATGTGTGATCCATGTATTATGTTGTTGAGCTCATCTCAACCATTGATTAGACATTTGTATCTTTTAATCTTAGCCACTCATTCAAAAAGTGGTTAGGGTTTTGGTGCCTCTCCTTCCTATTTAAAGGAGAGAGCCTCTCATTGTAAGGGGTCTTTGGCTCTTGGATTATTGGTATAGAAAAATATTCTTGTGGAAATTCTTGTGGTCTCCTTTGCATCTGGTGTTCTTAGATGGTGATTGGAAAGTCTATTGCAACCTAGCATTTGGAAATTTGTGGCAAGATCTATTTTTTTTGGAAATCATTGTTTGTCTACAGGAGGGCGATTTTGCAAAGCTTCTTCAAATCGACTTTCTTGGCATTCGCTTGTATCAGGGGGTTATCATTAGTATCATTGTGATCTATGCTATCTTTCTGTTACTTCTTTTGTGGCATTAGTCTTATCTCTTGATGCATCAAATCTGATATTGTTGACGTTTGTTGTGCAGGAGAGAGGGCGCATTGGCTTCTTGGACAAAATCGATTTGCATAGAAACTACCTCAAAGCTTCCAAATTGATCGGGATTGCATAGATCATCATCATCAAGGCATCTACAAGGTTACCCAGGTAAGATCCACAGGTTTGTTTCTCTTTCCTCTATCCAATCCATTGACATAACTCATAAATTGTTAAAACCCTAAATATTTCAAAACCCCCATTTTACATTTTCTTAGATCTACTTAGATCTAGAGGGTTGTTGGGCATGATATTGAAAACCCACCTCTATAGCATCCACGGCATCCCGGATCTATAGTTTGGTGAGGATTGGCTTCCGTTTGACCCCTCTCCCAAGCCAACTTAGCTTCTCCCAAGGAAGGCGCACTTCACCATTTGAGCAAGTTGACCTAGATCTAGTTGATGGGTGTTTGAGATTCCACTTGATTTGACATCTACACATCAAATAACATACACCCAGGTTGTCCCTTTCTTGAAATTTACCTTGTGGGCCCCATTCCACATTTTGAGGGATTTAATCCCCATTTTGGACCACTTGGAACACTTAAACTCAGATCTACTAAGATCTAACCGGTGGATTGCCACGAAATTATAGATCCGTACTCCTACTTGACCGATCTACTAGGATCTAAAGTTTGGATGCCATCCGACATGATTTGACCCACCTAAACCCCAATTGAAGCCTCCTTGGGTAAAGTCGCACCACCTTGGAGAAGTGAGTTCACTCACTTCTAGGAACTGGGTACTTGAGATTTTTGCAGATCCGGAATCAGAATAATTCAAAACCTAGGTCTAGACTGTCACTTTGTCAAATCTTGCCTTGGGGACTGCATTCCTTGTTTTAAGGGATTGTGGTCCACTTGGGTCAAACCTAGATCTAGACATATTTAACCATCAAGGCCTATACTGTCCACTTATCTCATGTTGTAGGAGTTCTAAACCATAAAGTCAACCCTACTTTGACTCCGCTTCCCAATTCCCAAGGCACTGGTTTATCTCCAAGACAACCCACTCTCCTAGATTGTTGGATTGACTTGTGGTTTGACTTTTGCTTGGCGAACTATACCTTTGAAGACATCATGGACCATGGTCAAGATTGTCTCATGTACTAGTTAGCCCCAACACTGACCCCTAAACTACCCTGCATTGGACACGGTTCCCAAGGCAGTGGATCCTTTGACATTGAACTAGTACACTAGCCCTAGATCTCACTACAAACATTATAAGTCACTCTTACATTCAATTATGAACCAAAGCTATACCTATTAAACCCCTCACTTGGCTTGTGACTTCATCCTTAGATCTAGGATAAACCATACACCTAACTTCACCTAGAAATACCCTGATTTGGTGTCTTGGTTTTGATCTCTCCTGTCGGGAGTAGATCGGGTCTCCCCCTTTGTTGTCTGGGCTAGATAACATAAAGTGAAGGTTGCCTCGACTGGCGTGACAACCATATATTGGAGGTCGAGGTGATCGTGGTTGCACCTTTTGAGTTGCCCTTCCCTATTGCCATCCATGACTGGATCCATCCATAGGGGTAACTACAGTTTAGGTGATAACAAGTACAAAGCAGAGCAAAAAGGAAATTGTCATGCTTCTACTGTCATAGAAGATGAAACCACTCAAATGAATGCATCCAAAGAAAATGAGACAAGAAGGGATTTTTACCTTGTCTCATCCCTTTCAGGATCCATCATCACATGTGCAGACACATGGTTGATTGACAGTGGCGCATCCAAACATATGACCGGTTACAAGAGTGCCATCACTGACCTAAAGAAGATAAAGTTCTCATGCATGGTAGAGTTGGGGGACAAATCAACATATTCGATCCAAGGAGTTGGATCCACCTCATTCCAGCTGAGCACCGATGATATTTTACATGTAGAGGACATTCTATATTTTCTATGCTTTAAGAAGAACCTTCTTTCAGTTTCGGTTCTTGAAAACAAAGGATTCTGAGTTATCTTCATAGATAACAAAGCACTTTTATGGCCGAAGAACAAAAGCCTAGAATCTGTTGCTGTGATTGGAGTTCGAGAGGGAGGACTCTACAAGGTACCCGAGAAGTACATTCAAGCTATGATTCACCACACTATTAGTCCATGCGGGCTATGGCACCGAAGGCTTGGACACCTACACTACAAAGCGCTACCTGGACTTCAAAAGATGGTAAAAGGTATGCCCATATTTGATTTTGAGCATGATAGTGTATGTCGTGGTTGTGCACTTGGGAAGAATGTTAAGAATTTTTTTTCTAGCAGTACTACTAGATCTAAAAGGATTTTAGATTTAATACATTCTGATGTATGTGGTCCCATGTCATCTCCTTCCCTGGGTGGCTTCTTATATTATGTACTGTTCATAGATGATTTTTCTAGGAAGTCGTGGATTTATTTCATGAAGGCTAAAAGTGAAACTCTTAGCAAATTTAAAGAGTTTAAAGCCCTAGTTGAAAATAAAAAAGAAAAGCACATTCGTGCATTAAAGTCTGCTAATGGAGATGAATTTGATTTACATGCATTTAATGAGCTATGTAGTGATGCAGGAATATGTAGACAGTTAACAGTACCATACAACCCTCAGCAAAATGGGGTTACTGAAAGGAAGAATAGAACCATATGTGAGGCTGCAAAAGCCATGATGCATGATCAAGATATGTCTACCTCATTATGGGTAGAATCCACCAGCACAGTTGTGTACATCCATAATAGAAGCCCGCATGCCATCCTAGATGAGAAGACACCAGAAGAAGTGTTAACCAGTGAGAAACCATGCATCTCACACTTGAGGATCCTCGGGAGCCCAGTATACATTCATGCAATGAAAGAACAAAGAACAAAGATAAAGCCTTCTGGAAAGAAAGACACCTTTGCAGGTTATAGCGAGTCATCCAAAGCATACTGAATATATGTACTTGGTGAGAGACACATTGAAGTCAGCCAAAATGTTACCTTCCATGGGGGAACTACTTTCAAAATATTGAAAGAGATTCAATGTGATTCAGAGATGGAGGATCCTGAGTCTGATTCTCCCCCTTCAGAGTTTGAGAGGGAGAAACCAGAAGATGCCTCACATTCACTAGCTCTTGAAGAACCGATAGAACTAATTGAGAGGTCACCTGATGAACCTCCCACTAAAAGAAGATCTTGTTTGTGCTGATAGATCTTACAAGATGCAGAGAAACATGGAGCACTAGTAGGCTCATCAAGAGAGCACAAGCAACCTGGCAGATATTCAGGTGTGTTGCACTGATGAGTCACATCAATGATTCAGAACCATACTCATACGAAGAAGATGCAAAGCAGCAAGTTTGGAAAGATGCAATGATAGAAGATCACAACTCTATAATGAAGAATGATGTTTGGGAGGTTGTTCCCAAACCTGATAGGAAGTCCATTGTGACTTCTAGATGGCTTTACAAGATAAAGCATGTTGCGGATGGTAGCATTGAGAAGTATAAATCCAGATTCATTGCCAGAGGTTTCTCTCAGAAAGAAGGCATTGATTATGATGAGACCTTTGTCCCCGTGGCAAGGTACACCACAATCTGAGCAATGATTGCACTTGCATCTGTTCTAGGATGGAAACTTCACCAGATGGATGTGAACATAGCGTTCCTCAATGGTGAGGTTGAGGAAGAGGTTTATATTCAACAACCTAAAGAATTTGTGGTGCATGGGAAGGAGTCCCATGTTTTCAAGCTAAAGAAAGCTCTATATGGGCTTGGTACTCCAGAACTGATAGCTACATTCAGAAACTAGGTTTTTGTAAGAGTGAAGTTGATCCAAATTTGTACTTCAAAGTAGTGAAGAACCGACTGTTAATATTGGTTTTGTATGTTGATGATTTGTTTCTCACTGGAGAGGAACATCTGATTGCTTGGTGCAAGAGGGATTTCACCTCAGTGTTCGAGATGAAAGACTTAGGTCTAATGCACTACTTTCATGGCCTTGAGATCTAGCAACGAAAAGATGAAATTTTTCTATTTCAAGGGAAGTACACCGTGGATAGATTGCAAATCTATGACTACACTGATGGTTTCCAATTTCAAGAAACTTCATGAGTTAGGCTCTGGATCAAATCCAGTAAATCCCACTATGTATAGACAAGTTATAGGCTCGCTAATGTACTTGATACATTCGAGGCCAGATATATGTTATGCTGTGAGCATTCTGAGTCAATTTATGTCTGATCCGAGACACAAACATTGGATAGCTGCTAAGCATGTGCTTAGGTACCTTCTAGGTACAATTTCATATGGACTCAGATACGCCTCCAGTGGAGGAGTCATGTTACTTGGTTATACAAACTCAGACTGGGGAGGAAGCATTGTGGACCGTAAGAGTACATCTGACTATTGTTATAGCCTAGGATTAGCTATGATATCTTGGTCCAACTACCGAAGCAGAATACATAGCTGCTAGTGTTTCCTGCCGAGAAGCAATGTGGCTAAGAAAGCTACTTACAGGGTTGTTCGGTGAAAAGCTTGAGCCTACAGTTATTAGGTGTGACAATCAGAGTTGCATCAATATTTTTGAAAACCCAGTGTTTCATGACAAGTTGAAGCACATTGAAATGAAATATCACTTCATCCGAGACATGGTCTAGAAAGATACAGTGAAATTTCAGTACATTGCTATTGATGGGTAGATTGCAAATGTGTTAACAAAACCTCTGTCAGTGATGGAGTTCAGTTACTTTCGAGACAAGCTTGGTTGTAATATCCCGATTTTGACCCTATTGCATTAAAATTGTAAATGATGTAAATATCGTTATTAAATCATGGTGAGGAGCTCAAGGCCAAGGCCCCGCCATCGATTTAGTGTTTTATGTATCGGCAATTAAAAATCGATGCATATGGTTCTCGTGCTAGCCACTCACAACAGAAATTAAGACATCATGTAAATATGAATTTTAATGAAATACCCACAACTGGCTATGCAATGCAACACGAGATGGGAGAATGGTTTTTACAAGGAATAGGGAGGAAAAATATTCAAACCTTTGAGCCAATAGTGTTAAGCCAAATGTCAATGAGAGAACCCATAAACTCTCAACTACCCATTTTGACTTATGTACCCAATCATTTAATTCTTCCAAGAGTTGGTTGAGGTAGTTAATGCATTGGGAATGGAGAGATATGGCAACCAATTTCGTGTATGGGAAAGCCATCAATTTGGGAAATCATATTTTGGCTTCTATGACAAGAAAACACCCACGGAATTGTGCCCAAGCCATTCTTCACCCATGTTCTTTGCTTCCTCACGCAGTCTGAGCTAGTTAAGGCGTTTTCCTTCACATTTTCCATCTTTTTTTTTTAATTTTCCATAGCTGGGAATTTGTTTTTGTGTTGCATACTGGCTGGGAGGAAGAGTCACGATTTGGGGGTTTATAGAGGCCGTTTCTGCCCCTGGAATGCCCATAAACGTTTTCTGAAATCGAATTTGCTCTCCCAGGGTTGATTTCCCCATCTAACATTTCATTTTGGGTTGCCCACGATTTTGGAAACTCATGGAAATCCCATTTTGAGCATCCCATAGTCAAAACGTTTTTTTTCATACCCAGCACTTGTGTTTTGCTTTTATGTGCATCCATGTTTTGGTTTGAACTTTGAGTAAGAATTAGGGGTGGAAGAGGACCAAAATTGGCTTGATAAACCTAGTGAAGAGAGGAACCTCACAGAAAGATCAAAAGGGATGGCTACTCTTCTATGCACACCTTGAAGAACACTAGAATGGAAGGTATGGCCTGAGGGACTGTGTAGCAGTGAAGAGAATACTTTCTTGTGTAGGTATTGTGGGGACCAAGCTAAATGGATCTTGTAGAGGTATCCATAGCTCTGTGGTTAAGCCCACTAGCTTAGCAATTCTTCATTTCCATTGCCTTAGCAGCCTGATAAACCCAATTATGGATTGGCTTGGCTGAACCTTGATGTGCAATTGGATATGTGCGAGTCTGCTGTTTCCTTTTTCCTTGTAGAAATCATGCCCAGCTCGGGGGGTGGCAGTTGTGTTGAGAAGTTGATGAGCACAACTAGCCTATGGTTGGGTGGAACGTTGCAGTTGCATAGCCAGTTGCTCGGGACTACTTCGCTTCAAGATAAGTATTCTCTTGTGTCAATTCTGCAATGTCTTTAATTAATGACTAGTATGAATATGCTGAATGTAAGCTAGATGTGTAGTAGAATTTACTTCCACTGTGTTTCTTGCATATATATATATCTACATATGTCTTTTTATATTCAATGAATTTTGTTAATAATCATGGGGCTAGATGCCCAGTTTTAGTGTCATGTTCTCTCCCTTACTCTGGAGCGATGAGAGGGGGCGTGACATTGGTATGGCAGAGAATGCCTCCCTCGTTGAGAGGGAGTGTTAAATGTACAACATCATGAGACATTCTCCAAACTAATCTTGTGCAGCCAAGATTGATCCTCCTGTATAGAGGTGAGCACTTTGATTGCCTTCCATGTAAAGGTTATTCCTCTTGTATAGAGGTAATTTATCAAAGTAATGATGTTGTAAAGTCTTGTTGGACAAGGCTCCGGACTTGTGTGTCAAGTCATGATTCTCATGTGAACCTTCAGTATAAAGGTATCCATGAGATGGACCTCCCGTATAGAGGTGGACCTTCCGTATAAAGGTCATGCTTTACTTGTTAAAAGCATTTAATGTTGTGTGATGTATTATTAACCATGATTACCAATTGCTATTAAGTCTCCTTTAGAGATTGATCACCTCTAAAGTGAATTACTTTAGCATATGATCATTTGGTCCGGAATAATATAATATGATCACAACATCCGATAATTCTTCTTAGTATAATGTAATGTGATGGATAATTAAAGTTATCACACATTGACCATGCAGTAAGAGATAAAGAAATAAAAGATAAAGCATAGAGATCAAGAGAATTCGAAATTTCCCATGCAGACACTTCAGCTAATTAAAGAGAATTCAAATTGTTGAAGCTTCAGTTAAGTATCAATGTATGCCTCAATCAATGCTTTAGTTAATGCATCGATTAAAGATATGCCTCAGTTAACCAAAGAACTCACAGTGGTCACTTCGAGTAAATCGATCATCATGATTTCAGTTAATTAAGTGACAACAAAGAAGATCTAGTTAACTAAGTGTTATTGCATAACGAAACTTATGTTAAACTAAAAGACGACACGTGAGTTGCGACATTTGCATGTTGATACTTAAGTCAACCACCTAACTAAGTGGGTAAGCTTTCAATTAAGAGGCGAGTTCATCCTAAGTGACAGCTCATTGAGATAAAGCATTGCATGAGAAGTGGGTGCACTTCTGCATGCAAGATTGATACATCCAATTTGAGGGCGAATTCATCCCGAAGTTAGAAGATAAAAATAGAAAAGAAGAATGTATAAATATGTTATACGGGATTGATGAATTCAATGTGAAGTGAATTCTCTTTTCCATTGAAGGCAAGGCGCTTCTCTTTGTGCGGGTTATTGTTCTTGCTTGTTATTGATGTGCTGGGCACATTGGAAAACACATCTGATTGATCTCTCTTCTCTATTGCTTTTGTATCTTCACCAAGAGTGTTTTGGTGATCTCTTATCTTCCAAAAGCAATCTGTTGTGTTGTAAAAGAAAGCATTCTTTGCTATCCATTATATTATACTGAGAATAATTGCTAAGGTTTTTGTTCCCATAGTTTTGAGGATTTTCCCCAGGGTATATCTTGTGTTATGGATGTATGAATTTCATGTGATTGAATTGTCTCATTGTTTCAAGTTTCGACATCTAAAAGAATTAAAGATAAAATCTCAACCAAATATTAATAGATTTCACTCAATAGAAGTTGAGAGTGGGATCCAATCAGCCAGGGCATCGGCATGGTGATGATGAGGAGAACGTTGCACTTGCGAGCAAAGGTAAGGGAAAAGGGAAGAAGAGATTTAGATGTGGAGCTACTTCGAAAGGTGAGAAGGACATGAGCAAGATTTGGTGTTATGCATGTAATCAGTTTGGACATTATGCAGGTTAATGTCCAAATAAAAAGAAGGGTAAGAAGGAGGAGGGACAAGTGGTAGCTTCAGCTGAGGTGGATGAATTTAGTGAAAAATTCGAGAAAGAATTCTCACTTGTTTTGAGTTGTGGCAGTAATGGACTAGAGGATGTTAGGACATGGATAGTTGACAGTGGGCTTCTCATCACATGACAGGAATACGAGATGTATTCCTCATCATTTTAGAGACAGGTCTATATCATCACATAGAGAGTGGAGTGGACACAGTACATGCGTTAAGAGGAGTTGGACGTGTTAGGTTCCAACTTAAGTTTGGGTAACTTCTAGAGCTGTCATAAGTGCTCTTTGTTCCATGGTTGAAAGAAAACAAACACTCACTGTCAGCCCTGGGAGATGATGGATATGCAGTATCGTTCAAGAGTGGACATATATTCATCTATGCATTGGGAGTGGATCCGATTGAAGTAGTGTTTCTAGTTGATCGGAGGGACAGGAAGTACATGGTGTGTGGATAGCTTATGTATGGAGGATGTGGGTGGATATCGGATTCTGAATTAGTGCATGAGACAGAGAGAGAGCAAGATGCTCCACAGATTGAGGTGGTACCGAGTATTCAATATTTGATTCAGGGGAGTGGGCGAGAGGCTGCTTCTTCCAATACTGGCAGGAGGGTCAGCTGGTATGATATGACGTTGATGGATGCAAGAGAGGCAAGCACAAGTCTTCATTCGTATTCCAGGATTAGTAGAGAGATGAGATTCACAGTGAGAGGGAGCTTCTACAATAGACAACATGATGTGTCTAGAGAGTGATTCTGGTGGTGGACGTGTTAGAAGGACCTCCCTCGTTAAGAGGGAGTATTGAAATTTGTAGCTCGGGATGCCCTTCATGTGATGATGCCTAACATGAAGGAACATAGAAATCAGGTATCATTTCATTCGATATTATGTTCAGAGGGGAGTTTTGAAGCTTCAGTACATATCTATAGATGAGCAAACTACAGACATTCTTACAAAGGCTTTGGAGAAGGGGACATTTGTCTTCTTTAGAAATAAGCTTGGAGTGGTGTAGAACACTTTCCTCGTTAAGAGAGAGTGTTGATTTTTGGAGTAACTGGGGACAAGTGCTTTGCATGGCTTCAGTGACAGAAGCATGCATGAGATATCTAGACTTTACTTTTACATGCAAGTGACTTTTATTAACTTACGGAGAAAAAGTTAATTCATTAACTTTTTAATGCGGAAGTGAAATCAGGGTTTTGGAACATTAAAAGTCACAGGTAAATTATAAAAGAGAGGCAGAGGGTAAAAATTCAGTAAATCATATGAGATACATGTGAGTGAGGGAGCAAATTCTTGAGCAGCCAGGAGCAGAGAAGAGAGGGTTGAATCCCATGGAAGAGGGAGCACACTTTTCAGTTGAGAGGACAGAGAAAGGGCATGATTCCCAAGGCTTCCATGAGGGTTGGCTAGGTTTTTCAGCAGTAAAGAGGATGCATAGATCTCAAGGCAGTCGTACAGTAGCAGGCTATACAACTAGCAGATCTGGGCCACACGTGTGAGCAGATGGTGCACTTCCCAAGGCATTGTTTTTTAGACTATTTTTAACAAGGTTTTGACCAAGAGATTTGACACGAAAACCAAGGCAACAGGTTCCTTTAATATGAGAAATTTCTATTATAAGTATTCATTTTCTTCACTGGCACAAAAATAAAAAAATCTCCATTAATGCTCGTTTGCCCAGTTAGGTTTCCAAGGTAAAAACTATTGTGTACTGCATGTGATTGGCTTCTTGTTCCGTTGCGTAATATTATCAGTTATTTGAACTTATGTATTACTGTTCATAAAATCAGATCTAAGAATTTAATTCTGCATGTATTTGGATTATTTTATTAGAAGTAGTAATCAGAGTATAAGCTCTAAAGAAAATTAACATAAAAGACCATATGTAGAAACGAAAGTAAAGTAAAGTAGAAAACTAGTTTTTTGATATAAAACTAATTTTACATATTACAAAGACAAATACAGTTCATTTGCAAATGACAAGCAAGCAAGGGGAAATTCTCTATGTATCGTACGATTTTCTTTTCAGTGAGAATATACTAGCTTTTATGCAGCAAAGGTGAAAAATTGATAGGAGGGGCACACTGGAATCAGTTACCATTACTAGGTATTATTGATGGATGATGGATATGATATATTTCTGTTAAAAAATGAAGACATAAATATAAGGTAGGAGATGTAGAATAATGTTTCGATTAAATTATATTACCGTGTAAGTTAATTTTGTATTTTTTTGGCATTTTGTTAAATTATAAATTTAAAAAAAAAAATTGATAATTTTTTTTAATTTATAAACATAATTTTATTATGATTTAAAATTCTTATATGATGAAACAATATTTTTAATGATTTTATTGAATTAATTTATATTATCAAAAATTACATCATAATTCATGATGAATAGAAACACTAACTTTATTAATATTTATTTAATCTAACTATAATTACTTAATTTTAATAACTTATTAATTTAAATTAACACTTAATTGAATATCTTTAATTTTTAATATTGAAATGTTAATGCCCTAAAACCCTCTTAACATCAAAATAGTTCTTTTCAACCATCTACCCCACAACTCAAAATTACAAAACTTATATAAAATACAATTAAACAAATGGTAGAAGAACACATTTTAACCTCCATCAATCTTTATCTTCAAATCCCAGGACATCATGGATGCCCCAGTGGATTGCTGTATCCATTACCTTTGAAAATAGGTTTCCACTATTCAATCCGTTCAATTAATTGTTATCTCGTTTCTTTGAAGGCGAGATTTTACTTAATCCACCTAAGTAAACAATTGATTGCCATTCTCCTTTTTCTAATGCATTGTTTTAGTTGGATTCACCTTAACAAGTGGAGAATTCCAACCAGTTGGATTCACCTTGAATAATATTTTTGTTGAAGTTGATTGAATATAAAAAAAATATGTCTATTATGTTTTTCTAAAGGTTTCTTTTGTTGTCAACAATGTATATATATAGGTCAAGTTAGGGTTGATTAGGGTTGAGTGTTTTGTTAGTGACCAGTAAGTGGTTCAAATCCGTGTGGTTAGTGATTCAAATTCGTGTAAACCTTTGAGTGAGCATGGAGTTCATTTATTGTTGGGAGTGTCAAGTAGACTAGTCCATTCCTAGGTTGGTGCAGTAACCTCTTTCAATTAAGCATGAGGCATGGGTGGATAACATTTTAATTTAAGGTCACAATCTAGTTAGATGTTAAATTGATGAATGAGACCTTTCAGGAAATGATAAGGAGTTGTACAAACCCTACCTTTTTCCTAATTTAAATCTGTTAGAAGAAAATACATGTTCTTAACCATTAAAACTACTCATAATATACTATTTATATATAAAATCTCTTCAATTTTAGAAAAGAAACTTCAAAAATACCTAAAAATATCATAATTACATATATCAATTATACAATAAGTAACAATACTATAGTAGTAAGTTGGCAATATATGCATGTACTATGAATATAGTATGACTGTACTATTTTGATTTTTTTTAATATGATCTCTCTTCCCTATACAACCATAAAAGAGCTTTTTCTCTGCCCTAGAGATAATATTTGCTTTCATTATTTTTTCTTGCTCTCCCTTTCACACTGATGCATATTTCCCTGTCAAATGGTTGTCTTTTGACTCTCTACTATCATCTTTGAGGTGCCTTTCCAGACTGTTGTCCTCTTTGGCAAGTAGTTCTATTGACCATTGTGCTTGTAGCGACTCACTAGTAGATGTCAATGGTTGACTATTCATGTGGCTATGCTTCTTATATGATCTTCTACCACTGTCACCTTTTTTAGGCATTATCAAGGAATCACGATAGTGGACAAAGGTTTGTTAGGCATTGTCAAGGGATCATGATAGTTGACGATATATGCAAAAAAAGGTTTAAAATTTAAACTTTATTTTGTATTATATATATTTTTTTGTAGCTAAGAGGTAGGAACCTTTCATTGCATGATAAAAAGATTACAAACGTTAACAGTCATCGCCAACCAAAAAAACACAAATATTGGCCCTCTTGAGCAGAAAACAGGTCATAGAGTTGTGCCAAAACCATTAAGGAATGACCAAAATGTATCTGCCACTAAGGGTAGTCATGTAAAAGAAACAAGTAGCAGAGTCTTTGATCTGAAACTTAAACAAAATAGTGATGCAGGACCAGTCTATGCAGCATAATTTCCCTAGATAACATTGTCTAACTGAGAAACAAGTTGAACGAAAAGTAAAGAACCTGATATTGCGGGTTGTCATCAGAGTCGCCGAAGTGGGTAGTCACTGGAGAGACGCGAAAAAAACCAGAATGCAGAAGCGAGGATGTATCGATACCTAGAATAGATGCTGTCTGCTTTAGAATCATTTTCATGTCTTTGATTTCTTCTGTCAGAGAGTCCAATTGAGTCTGCATTGCATCTTGCTGCAACAGGATTTCATTGTAGGATTCTCCCCTTTCGATTAACACCTTCCCTATCAGGTATTTATGGGTCCATAACTCTGCAATAGTCCGTTGAAATAGAGAAGTTCGGGCTCTGGTGTTGCCCGGATATTCAAACCAACCGTTGAATTCCAAACGAATGTCTTCATCAGAAATAAACTGCCTTTCGAACCTTGGAGACCTCATTGATGTTGGACTGCACGTTCTTAGGAATCTCGCTTTTGTAAGTTCCCACTGCGAACACCGCTCTTCACATATGGGAGGTAACTGAGGATGGGGATTTTGAAGTCCCCCCTTTAATGCCCTTGCCACCACGATCCATGAAAAACACTGCACTGGGTTCGGGATTCTCTCTGCATTGAGTGGACAATCACAACCTTCACGTTTTGGGTGGTGATGCCTTCACGTTTTGGGTGGTGATGGAGCTGTGGGACTGAGAAATGCGAATGCAGGGTAGCGGGTCGCGTTTAAGCCGATTTGCTTACTTATCCCTGTGCCATAATAGCCCATTATGATCACAATCGTGGCGAGTTGCGGAGATGACTGGAGCTAGTACTGTCGCAGAGGAGCTCTGCTAGTCTGGATTGGGATTTAACCCTTCCAACCTCCGATCCATTGGAAGCAATAACTCTGTGCATGTGAACTGTATCCCTTCCATCTTATCGCCGGTGCGGGAGGTAATGTTTGGTACGGGCACGAACTGTGCTTTGCATGGAGGACGTGGCATCATAAGGGATAGTGGGCTGCCTTGCGTCACATGCGGCTATAGGGTCATCACATGAGCTATTGTGGGTTGGCACCCTACGTAGGGTGATTTTGTATTATATATTTAGGAAAGTTTATTTTATGATATATAGTATGTATAATATAATTTATAGTAATAATTATAGTTTGATGGGTTTAAGTTCAAGTGGTTGAGTACTTTGAATTTTATGTAGGAGGTTTTAGGGTTGATTGCAGTGGATCTCATAGATACTTTTAGGATACATATATTTTCTCTCTTTGCTTATTTCAAGCTTGTCCCTCATGCATGCATTTTCTTTTATTGGTTTTAGCATTTCATAGTTCCCCTTTTGTGGTGGAGACTTCTCAAACAACTAATAGGTTGATTTGATCTCATTGATATTTGTCAAAATTCAAATCAAATCAAATCTTTCACAGGGAAATTCATGGCTAATAGGTTTCCCTAGAAGATGTTTTTCTCTTATTAAGGCCCTAACCATCATCCACTATTAGTATATTAGTCATGGTTAGGTCGGCTTAGTAGCAAGTTACATTATCATCACTTCATGTCCTATTTATAATAAAGGAGATTCAGTTGTATAATCATCTCATCTTGTCTTATGTATTTGACACATTGTAAAAGGAGGTTTACCCTTCGAAGAGGCTTCTTATTCATCTCTTTATTTCATTCTCGAGGAGTCGGGTTACTCTCTTCCTAATTTATGTTATTCTAGGAATTGGGTGCATACATTGGGTATCAGAGCCATTTTCGCTATAATTTTTTTTTGAGGATGTTTCAGAAAGTAAAATATAGAGGAGACAGGGGATACATGGCAAAGTACATGTGATAAAAATTTCGAGTCCTAGTTCGCTATCAGTTTGGAGTTATGGTCTGTGAAAGTTAGGGTTTTTTACTAGTCCAAAATCTAGTTTCAAACAAGGGTTATGAGTAAAACCATTATATCTGAAGATTGAAAGTTCCAAATTGAGTGCCACCAATTTCATAAGAAAGAAGACAAACCATAGTGTCTCTGGTAGAAATTTGAGAAGCAAATCAAAAAAATTGGACATGTGGTAGGTCGTACAAGTTCACTCTTCTGAAAAGGAAAACAACAAAAAGTTTTGGTAAAGTTACCAAAACTTTCATTTGGCACATCTGAATGTGGTCAAACCTTTGGCATTGCAGATAAGACATACTAGGATCCTACAAACCGAAATTTTGGGCTTAGGGGAGTTGAAATTTCATAGATAATTCAATCGAAAGGTTGGACAGAAAGACAACCTACAAACCGGTTTTTTTAAAGGTATGCTAACTTGAAACTTGCATAACTTTTGATTGGAATATTTGTTTTGGGTGATTCAAAAGGCACGATAAAGAAAAAAAGAGGAAAAGTATAGGTAAATATTATTTTGGGCTGACATGGCAAAGGGTTCTGCAAATCATGCTACACCAATTAAACCTTCAGAAAGTTGGACCGTGACTCAAGAAGAAAATGAAGAAATGTTTAACAAGTTATCCAAATTGAAGGACAAAGTTAATGAATTGAGTGATAGATTAGTGACACATATTCAATTGTTAGAGACAAAAAAATAGAAGCTACTATGGAACATAATATGCAGACAATGGAACAAAATATTTATTAGGAATATGGCCAAGCTCATAAAAACCCTAGAGGAAGAGACTTCCTAAAAGCAATAATGTGACCAAAGGAACTCATGAAAATAAAGATAGTATTAATGTGGACCAACCTTCCATTAATACACATATTCTAGGAGGATTTAACCCTAATTAGGGATGGGTTTATAAGGGTATTCTCTTCTCCAAGATTGAATTAATAAATTTTGATCCAGAACATATGTGTTTACATGGGTGAACCAAATAGAGCAATAGTTTCAATTTCATAATATTATGGATGTATAAGAAAAGGATTTCCTTAGCTACATTGTATTTTGAATAAAACCCTATCAATGGTATCAATGGGTAGTTAAAAGGAATCCTCCTTCTCATCATTATACTTTGGGTCTATATGGTAAAGTTTGAGAACACAATTACTTTAGTCAGTTGACAAGAATCATGCACTTAGGTGATGTTGAAGATTATAATTCGGAATTTCAAGTATTGCCCACAAGGGTGGTCAACATAAGTGGCCAACATCTGTTAGAAGCTTACATGGGTGAATTAAAGGAAGAAATTAAACGTGAGTTTTGCATAAAACATCCTTAAAATCTTATGAAAGCTATGCAATATGTTTGCTATATTCAAGCCAAGAATAGGGATACACACAAGTCTATCCTTGGAACATATGCATGAAGTAGATATATAATTTTGCCTCATACGGAAACCCTATATCAACCTACTTGAATATCACAGAAGGAAATGGATGAAAGAAGGGTAAACAGACTATGTTTTGGTTGTAATAGTAAATGGTCAAAAGGGCATAAATGTCAAGAAACAAAATTGCTCGCTTTAGAGAATACTGATGAGGAAATAGAGGCATCCACACAAATGAGTGAGGAAGATCTTCTTAACCAACAAGAGCAAGGAAAAGATGCAGAAATTTTGCATAACATAGATCTAGATAGGTGTCAATTCATGCATTGGCAGGTGTGTTAGGACCTCAAATCCTCAAATTGCAGGATACATTAAGAGGCAAAGGGTCATAGTGCTGATCAATTCAAGTAGTAGACATGACTTCCTTGATAAAAGATTAGTAGAGTGCCTCATTTGTTTTGTTTATGCAGTGACAAATTTTCAAGTTTTGGTTGCTTATGGGGAAGTGTTGATTGTGGAAGGAAATGCCATAACATTAAACTTAGTACGAGATACTATAATGTATCAAGCCCCGTGTATGCCATTCCCATTGTAGGAGTAGATGTTGTTCTAGGGATTCAATGGTTAAGAACCTTGGGTATGGTTTCTACAAACTATAATGAATTATTCATGAGATTTGAATTGGAAGGAATTTAATATGAATTCAAAGGGTTAAAATCTCCACCCTCTCAAATCATCAACTCTCATGGGATGGAAAAGCTCCTAAAAAATGGTTGCATTGGAGTTATTGCTAAAATTTATTTTATGGAAGTGAAGCGTGAAGATGGAAATATTCTAGAGGACATAAAAGGTACCTTGGAAAACTACCATAGAGTCTTCCAAGATATTCCTAAAGTACTACCTCCATTTAGAGATCATGAACGTCAAATTGAACTCATACCCATAAGTACTCCTCCTAATAAAAGGCCCCTTATAGATATGCGCATCAACAAAAAAGGGGAGATTGAGAAAATGGTGCAAGACATGCTGGATGCAATTATTATTCAACCAAGCATGAGTTTGTTTTCAACACCAATACTTATCGTGAGAAGAAAAGATAATGTGTTTGATTACAAAGAACTAAACAAAATCACCATCAAGGATAAATTTCCCATTCCAAATATTGATGAGCTATTACATGAGCTTCATGGAGTGGTTTATTTCACAAAGTTAGATCTTAAATCAGGATACCATCAAATTAGTTTAAGAGAAGAAGACTTTCCCAAAACAACTTTTACAACACATGAAGAGCACTACTAGTTCTTGCTCATGCCTTTGGATTAACTAAAGCTCCTTCTATTTTTCAAACCCTTATTAACCAAAACTTTCAACCTCATCTTAGAAAGTTTGTGTTGGTTTTCTTTGATGATGTACTTATTTATAGCAAATCATGGGAAGAACACATTAAACATGTCGATCAAGTCTTACAAATTCTTGAGCACAATAAATTGTATGTAAAAAGATCCAAATGTGTTTTTTGAAAACAAGTAGAATATTTGGGTCATATTGTTTCACGAGAAGGGACCAAGGTGGAACCTCAAAAGATTCAACCAATCAATGGCCTATTCCTAAAAACATCAAGAGTCTTTGAGGATTGTTGGGTCTTAGAAGATATTACATGAATTTTTTTAAGAATTATCCACCCATTGCGGGCCCACTCACATCAAGCTCTTGAAGAAAATTTCATTTGTATGAAATGAAGAGGCTACATTGGCATTCACATTCCTAAAAGATGTTATTTCTTCTACACCAATATTGGCAACACCTGATTTCAGTAAAACGTTCATAGTCGAAGGGAGGCAACCTTATGGAGTAGTATTGATGCAATATTGGTGCAAGAAAGGATGCCATTGGCTTTTGAAAGTAAACAATTCAAGGGAAAGACATGTTGAAATCTACGTATGAAAAAGAAATGGAAACAACTTTTCATGTAGTAAAAGAATGGCAACAATATCTCATTGGCAGGCATTTTAAAGTCAAGAGAGACCATTACATCTTAAAGTACTTTTTGGAACAAAGAGTGTCATCAGAAGAGCAACACAATTTGGTAGCTAAACATGCAAGGGTTTGATTTTGAAATAATCTTAGAAAAGGGAAGGAAAATGTGGTATTAGATGCCCTTTTTAAAATAGAACAATCAACCAACTTATATCCCATGACATCTTCCATTTTTGTGAGGTTGGAAGAAGCTCACCATGAATGGAAAGAAGATAATAATACTAGACAAAAAATACAATGTCTAAAAGAAGGGAAGAGCTCTATGGAACAATAAGAGTGGAATAGAGATATCCTTTGGTACAAGGGTAGAAAGAACAAATATTAAGGGAGTATCATAACTCTCCAGTGGTAGGACATTCATGATTCCTTAAAACATATCAAAGGATCAAAATAGATTTTTTTGGGGAAGGAATGAAGAAAGATATGCAAACATTTGTAAGAGAATGTTGAGTGTGCCAAATAAATAAAGGAGAGATAGTCAAGCCTCAAGGGTAACTTCAACCTTTACACATACCCAATCAAAGATGGGAAGATATATCAATGGACTTCATTATAGGTTTACCAAAATCACAAGGTAAGGATGCCATTTTTGTGGTTGTGGGTAGACTCACAAAATATGCACATTTTTGTGGAATTCAAAGAACATATACTGCAAGCCAAGTGGTGGAAGTGTTCATAAAGAAAATTCGTAGACTTCATTGATTCCCTAAAGTAATTGTCAGTGACATAGATCCAAAATTCACATGAAATTTTTGGAAAGAGTTATGGAAGATAATGGGAACAACACTAGCTATGAGTTGCATATCGTCCACAAATAGATGGCCAAACATAAATAGTTAACAAATGTTTATACGGTTATCTTCATTGCTATTCTTCAACCAATTATTCTCAATGGGTCAAGGGGCTTCCTTTAGCATAATGGTGGTGTAATACCACCTATCACACATCTCTACTAAGATGTCTCCATTTGAAGCTCTTTACGGTAACATTATCCAATTCCTAGCATCACATTAATTTTGTAGGGCCATTCAAAAGTATAGGCAGTAGATGCACATATGGAAAAGACTAAAGAAACTTTGCAAATCCTTAAAAAAAACCTTCAAATGACCCAGAACAAGATGAAGCAACAAGTTGATCAACATCGAAGTGAAAGACAATTTGAGGAGAGTGAGTGGGTATTTTTGAGACTAAAACCTTATAAGCATTAATTTGCTGTCAAACAACAAAAGAATAAGACATTAGCTCCAAAATTTTGTTGATCATATAAGATTCTTCACAAGATTGGAGAAGTGGGCTATGAGTTAGATTTACCTTCTTCTTGCATTCATAAGGTTTTTTATGCATCTTGCTTGAAAAAACTATGGGACAAACTATGCCAGTGCAAACATAACTGCCAGAATTAGATGAAGAATGGAAGTTGGTTCTTGAACCATAAAAAGTTATCGATTGGTGTTCTTTATCTCTTTGGAACATAACCATTATGGAGTACCTAATCAAGTGGAAAAAATGCCTCTAGAAGAAGCTAAATGAGAAAATGAGTAATTCATGAAGAAACACCCTCAATTACAAGCTTTGAGGGCAAATCCTTTTTAAAGAGGGGGGATATCTGAAGGCCCTAACCGTCATTCATTATTAGTATATTAGTTATGTTTAGGCTGGCTTAGTTGTAGGTTACATTAGGATCACTTCATCTCCTATTTATAATAAAGGAGATTCATTTGTATAATCATCTCATCTTGTCTTGTGCATTTGATATATTGTAAAAGGAGGTTTCCACCTTGAAGAGGCTTCTTATTCATCTCTTTATTTCATTCTCAAGGCATTGGGTTACTCTCACTTTCTAATTTTAGGCTATTGTGGGAATTGAGTGCATAACACTCACATGCTATTAAATGTTTAACTATTGGATCGCATGATGATTTTTATGTGTTTTCTATCATAAGTTTGCGCTAAAACAATGTTACTAGGATGAGTAACCATTTTTCCTCTAAACCATCCAGAGATGGTGAATTAAACTAGTTTTTGATTAGTTGTGCCTTGAACCAAACAATTCAAACTTTCAATTGGTCCAGGCTATTGGCCCAAGGATGTTGACTAAGCTACACACTTAATCAAACATTTAAAGAAAACAATTTTAACCCTCCCAACCCAAGAAAGGAAACCCTACACCTTTCTTTGCCCAATTGACCTCCTTCCCAGTTGTGCCTTGAACTTAAAAAACACCACCAACCCTCCCAACCCCCCAAAGAAACCCTACCCCCTTCATCATTCAATTAACCCCCTTTTTGGTATTGTATTTAACTTTTAATGTTGACATTTACTGATATTTTATTTTTATTGACTTAAATTTCATCTTTAAAAGTTAAAATGGGACCCCGTTTCTTTTGCATAGGCCTCGTGTTCTCTTGATTACAACCCTAATCTTCATAGGATCTCTCGAACATGTATCAACTTCAATGCCATTTTAAAAAAATGAATTCATAATACATTGGAGATGTGAAAATAATGTGGAGTATAACATTTTACACATTAGTTGATCCTTGTGCTACCTACTTGTTCTAACTACCATCTCTGAATTTAATGGCATCTTATTAATTTATAATGATCATTTAACTTATATAATAACGTCTTATTAATTTATAATGGTGACCTAACTTATTGTGAATGTCTTACACAGTGTTACAAATATCGTGTCGGCGAATATATCGCTGAGGGTCCAAAAGAAATTATCGGATTTATCGGTGAAAATGTTGGCAAACATCGGCAATATATCGGCAAAATTAAAAAAATACAAAAATATTCATTTTTTTCAATTTTCTAAACATCTAAAGCAACAAGAACATCAAATAAACACATTGCCACATGAATATGGAAAGAAAACTGATATATAAGATGTATAAGGCGTCTAATGATACATCACACATAAAAAATGAATCGTGTCCTAGATCCTGAATCCCCGACTCATGAATCACCAAAAAAATACAATCAATGTATCTCATATGCAATGAAATCAACTAAATAAAGTAAACTATGGATTCCCTCTACCCCTTTTACAGGAAAAAGGTAATTGATCTAGTAATGGCTCTGCCTCTAGAGCTAGAAACCTAGGCGCTCGTGGAGGTTGTTGTGGACTATGTTGTCCTCCAGAAGTGCCTGGAAACTTATGTACTCTAGAAGAACTAGAAGAATGATGAGTTAGTAGACCCTCATCAAGTCCTCTACCATTGCCCATATATCTAGCTCCCTTTGACTTAGACTATGGCTATGAAACTGGTGGTTGTGCAACTGGTGGCTCCGGTGGTGGCACACTCTCAAACCCCTCATCCTCCCATATCTCACTCTACATGTCCTGTGTATCATCGTCTAACCAATCAGGGATTGCCTCCATAATAGGTTCCTCAATCTACACTCTCCATGCATCAGTGGTGTCAATGGCATCCAATGAAATGGCCTTCACCTTGAGTTTTTTCTCAATTTCCTTCACCCACAACTTGATATTGTAGGATACGTACACTATATCATTCAAGCGCTGGGTATCCAACATGTATGAGGACCATAAATTTATTAAATTAGAATTTAGAATACATACCCATGGGACATAAATTACAAGTTATAATGAATTTAGAATTTAATTTCAAATTCTCTAACCTGTTGCGCTTCTTAGTGTGTATTTTCTCAAATACACTCCAGTTGCGCTCACAACCAAAAGAGCTACATGTCTTCCTAAGGATGCGAACAACAAGCTTTTGGAGATGGGTTACTCATGTGCCATAGGTTTCCCACCAAGTATCTACAATGAATTGGAGAAACATAAGACAAGACATTGAAAATTTGAAATTTAAAACAAAGAAAGTAAAGAAATTGAATTTTGATTATTGAAACAAGGTGAAGCTTACTTGGCATTATGTTCTTCTTGTCATTAATAGCAATCTCAAACCCAAATGTTCCCATGGCCCTCCTATAGACTTCCAACTCTTTGGAAATCTCTAAATGGTGAGTTGCACTTGGCACCACCCTCTGGACACACTCCAAGAACCCATCCATTACCTCTACATCAAACCCAAAGCCATAGGAGTAAGAGAATGCGGGGTTGAGGTATAGCCCTGCAGCATGAATGGGGCGATGAAGTGTATTGTTCCATTGTTGATCAATCACCTCCCATATCAATTGTTGTTTTGCTTGCCCCTCATCCCCCTTGTCCCCATAATAGGCACGAATGGCCTTTGGCTCTATCCATGGCCTCATATAGGTAGCCCCTTGCGGGATTGTCTCCATCAACCAAGCGAAGAACCTTTACCAAAGGTTCACAAATGGTACACAACTCCTTCACCCTATTTCAAAAGCTCTCCTGGTATGACACTAGCCTGAATATCGCATGTCCCTCCAGTTTAGTGCTAATTTATAAAGCATGCCACTTAGCTGAAAGGAACATAGTCTGCAAGTCCCACATAGAAGTAAGGAGAGACTGGAGAGAGATGAAACAAGTGGCAAAGTGAGTGACGGCAGGACGAACTAGCTCCTTATCACCAATGACTGCCTTATCAAGCTAAGCACATAAGCATGATTGTATATAAATTAGGTGATGCTTCTTGCTGAATCAATGATATCCTTGATAAACTCAATCTTTCCCATATCCTCTAAGATCAAGTCAATACAATATGTTGCACAAGGAGTCCAAAACAATGTAGGATACCTGTCCATAAGTATCCTTCCAACTGCCACATAATTCACAACGTTGTCCGTTATGACTTTGAAAACATGCCATGAAACCTATCTCTTGGATGAACCCATCCAACAACTAACATAGTAATGTTGCATCTTTGACCTGTGCAGATGCATCCACGGATTTTATAAACATTGTGCCCCTTGGACAATGAACCAAGAAATTGAGAAGGGTCCTACCCTTTGTATTAGTCCAACCATTTGACATCACAATGCATCTTGTGACCTCCCATGAAGCTCGAATCTCCTCCAACCTAGAAGTGCAATCAACCTTTTCATTATCAAGGATGGGCTCTCTCAAATCCTCATAAGTGGGGGACGTATACCCCAACCCAGCAATAGAAACAACCTCAAACATAGGCACATAGAATGGGTTCCTCGCAAAGTGGAATGGAATATCACTCCATAAAAGGCATTGACCCACAAATTTGTCTGCTTCCTTTTTCTCATTTATCTTGTACACTGACCTTATACCTAGTTGTCCACGAGGCGTGGATCTAGGAACAAAGAAAGGAGATGTAGTTGAAGGCATTGTGGAAGATGAGGATAAGGTCTCACTCCCCCCTCCCATTGAAGTTTGTCTGGTTGTCCCGGATCCTAATGCCGCTCTCATTCCAAGTCGCTGCTTCAAAGCTTCCCTTCCATCTTTCCTCTTGCTAATACCTTCAATTGCGAGTTTGGCCCTATGAATAGTTTCAGGAGTGGAGTAGTTACAAATATCCACCTCATGCCATTTAAGTTGTGCGACGTGGAATTTGAGCCTACTTATCCCCCTCGCCATCTCCTTCCCACACAAATTGCATTTAAGCTTTTGTCGATTATGTGGATCAACAGGCTCTGCAGATTCCCATAATGGATCCAAATTCTTCGCCATGTTTGTAACTTTGTAATATGGATCTGGAAGTGAAAACTAGTTTGAAACTTTGAATCTGCAACAAAAAAATGTTTTTTAGCGTATTTTATTGCAAAAAATTGCAAATCAGACAAATAGGGAAAAATGAAAATTAATTTACATTTTGTCTGTGTTAACTTGTTTAGTGTTAACTGTGTTTCAAATTTCCAACTATCCTTGATTCCCCTCTCTTCTCAAAGTTAGAGAAATAGTCTACAAACTGTGGATTTAAAATGAGGCTTTTTTAAAGGTTTTAATTTTTTTTATGTAATCAGGGATAGTTTTTAAATCCCTTCTTAATTATATCACAAACCAAACAACATTGATAGGATAATGAAGTGAAGATTGTATTTATGTGTCTAGGTGAGGGTTTTATTGTTCATTAAATCATGTCAAACCAGTAAGAGTGTTCCAACTTCCAACTTTGATGCATCAAACGGTATCAAACCAGACTCCAGTGATTAGGAGGAGGGTGCACAGTGCACACATAAAACGTGAGAAGGGTCGAGGCTATACCTTGGATCAACGTTGTAGCTCCACAGAGTGATAGACTGGCTTCTCTTCCATTGTTCACGACTCCACACTACCACAATTCCATGGACTGGCCTGGTAAACCATGATACCCTCCTCCTCCATGTGCTAACAGACCGGTGCGCTTACCCTGTAACTAGTGTTCCACCAAGTTTTCGGGATGCGGGAGCGTGGGAGCGAGGAAACGCACATTGGGGACGTGTAGAGACACCCCCAAATTTTGGGAAATTTTGGGGGCAGGGGGGCGTCGGGGTCCCTAACATAGGGGCCCATGTCTCTAAAATTATTAAAAAATTAAAAAATATGAATCCTGACATACTAACATATCAATTCCTCATCCCATCACCATTTATATACTAAATTGAAATTCATTAGTGTGCAATGTAAACATGATATTCAATTCATAATGGCTATTTTAATTTTTAATACATGCATGTCTTCCATTATAAGTTATAACTTTGAAATTTGAATCGTAGACATAAACAGTAGATAAATTTAAAATGATAACCATAAATTTGAATTATAGACATGTCAGAGAAACACCTACAAATAAAGAGTGATGACTCAAAGACTCAATCTGAGTTCATCAATGACAGTAAATAAAATTATAAAACTAAAAGTAGCAAAAAGAAATCATCAAAAGAGCATCAAGGAGATAGTTCCATGGACTGGTCCCGCTGATGCATCTGTTGCATGAATTCACTATCTATGGGAGTGTCACCATCTAAGTTAGAGTCACTCTCAGTCTCATCCTCGAGACTGATTTATTTTTTAGGTTTTTTTTTGTTTTTTCATAAACAAATTTAAAAATTCAGGAGGGTGGAGCACCTGGGCATCCCCCATTTTCGGGAGGGGGCGTCTACAAGCCCCCCTCTGCGGGAAACTTCTCCTAGTGTGTTTCCCCAAGTTTCGCAGAACAGGGAGCGCTTGGAAACGTTTCCCATGGAGCCTCCCAGCCCCCGGGGCGTGGGAAGCGCAGGGGGCGAGCCCCTGACCCTAGGAGACACGTCCCCGTGGAACACTGCCTGTAACCCTAGCTCTCCTCCAAACGATTTGCAGCAGCTCGAGCAAAAGGAAAAAAAACCCAAAAAATGCGTGTTTGTTAAGTTTTATTGACCCGTAGGCGGTCGACGATGTTGTCGTATCAACTCACGATTTGTTCCAAAAATCGTGAAAAAAAGCACCCTAAAAATCGCTTAAAAATCAAGCCGATGTTTCCCAATATTATCATTGGGCGAGGAAAATCGTGATATCTCGCAATGTTGTCGAGAAATCAACGATGTTGGTAACACTTGCTAAAGATGAAATCCTCGCGATAATTTTGGCATGGGGTTGAATTCACAATAAATCAACTTATAGTTATTAGTGATATGTTGACTTACAAGTTATCGATAATATATTGCCGATAAGTAACATTGGTATCATAATCAAATATTTCTCTCATATTGTGCTCTAATAATTAATTGTTATTTGGATGTGAGTATTATTATAGGATTTAATTATGCTCAAAGGGCAATCTGGGAGTCAACCTTGTGTGGAGGTAAATTTGGGTAAAGGACAAAAACATTGTAAAATAGTTGAAGGCTGGGTGAGAGTCTATCTTTCTAAGTGTATTCAATTTGGCATGGAGCTGATTGTATCACCACCAAAGTTATAGCCTTTGCTCAAAAGCTTTATGAAAAGTATGGTTGAAGACTTGGGAGGCTAACTTTGTAAAATGCTTTTTCAAAATTGCCTATCTCCTTATTCAAAGGAAAATAGCATTATAATCCACAAAATTAATAACAAGATCCTTTTGTAATAGTGAATGTCTCCTAGACTTATCTTGAAATCATAATAAGGGGGTCTAAGGATCATTGTATCCTTGTGTGTGATTGTGTATAATTTTGGATGGGTGATACTCTACTTCGTGTCTAATTTTCTAGCATAATCTTTTTTCCAGGTAAATATCTTGGGGAAAACTTCCAAACACTTCTCCTCATTCTGATGATGGTACCCAGGGTAAACTCTATATTCTTTAGGGCACAAGGCCAAGTCAAACACAGGGCTTGAAGCCAATATAATAATATACTCATTATGAGCTCAACATGTCACTTATGAGAATAGAACCTAGGTGGGAAGGATAACACTCCATCCCTCAACCACTTAGGCTAGACCCAATTGATGACTCAACTTTGCTTTGGCACACAACAGGCACACAAATTCAAATGATCATCCCCAAATTATGTGGATAAATAACAATGGTGCATGCAATAGTTAAAAATCTTGAAGCTCTCTCAAATTTATAATCTTTGCAAATTGGAAAATAATTTAGTGACATTTTCAAAACTGACACAATTGACTTTTACATCAAGTGAAATTATATTGTAAATCCATCAAGTGATAAGGTTGATTGGCTTTTAAAGTTAGATAAGAAGTTTTGGAATTTGTATTTCAATTGATAATTTGTTGTAAAAGGACCTACCTGAAATTGAATAAGGAAGACTTGCATTGAAATTTGAAAGTGTCAAGTCATTGATAAATAGTTGCTTTCTCAATTTAAGGGTATGCCTTATATTGAAAGGGCCAACTCATTGTAATCACATTTAAGAGGAATAACACTTTAGGGTGCATGATCAATAGTAACTGACATCCTAATGTTGACAATAAGTGCAAGGTGCAAGCAAGTTTGATGCAAAAGTACAAGTGAGCATGACTGATCCATAAACGAGGGACTTATTGTCCACTCGCTTCACCAACATAGATGCTATGTGGGATTTACTTTTAGCCTTTATGTGCAGTTTTTTTGTAGAGATTTCAACTTTTCAGAATGGTTACAAAACCTTTGTTCTCGAGGTAGCCTGCACACAACAATTAGCTACAATGCCAATATTAATTAATATTTTGAATTAGTTTCTTTATTAATGTCACTAAGAAAACACACAAGAAATGACAATGCTTCTCTCCTTCAAAGTTGGGCTTTTCTCTTTGTGCAAAATGACATGTAGGAGAACCTCTATTATAATTTAGCTTCCAGATGGATGCTCCACCAAATAAACTTTGTTGTTGAATGTATAAACCATCATACCAATCTTTTCAAGCAAAATAAGCTAACATACTTTGTGTCTTAAAGTACTGTGCATTCATAACATTCGAATAGTGATCAATGTTTATTGCAAAGGTAGATTTCTAGAGTTTAGCCCATAGTCGAACCCCAAGCACAATCCAACCTGTTGCCGCCAAATATGCACCTCCGGGGAAAAGGGGTTAACAATTAGCGTGGCAAAAATCTTCAAGCCACAAGGTGCGTCCTTGTGGGAAAGCAAAGAGTTGAGATACTGTCACTCAACACTCAACTCCTCCATCTAGGCCAACTCCTAGCGAAGCCAAGGGGGGTGGTCCCTATGAAAAACAAACTAAGGCTTTTAAGCTAAGTTAGAGAAAGAGATTAATCTAGGAGTTTGAAATACAAGTAAATACTGAACTAGAGAAAGCAACTATGAATTAGAACAACATCATGATAAAGGTAAATCCATCTAGCACACCGATTCACTTAAAATGTTTGATTGCTACAGATTCGACCAGTGCCAAATGGAGTCACATGAGATTATTGACGTGCTATTGTGTTGCAAGTCTTGTTGGTCAGTTTTAAATGTTTTATTATGATGTGTAGATTAAGGAGTGGGTTAGTTCATGGTTTGGCCCAATTCCAACTTAGGCCTTCGAACTGAACGTAGTGACAACTAAACCAAGGGTCCAACTGGGCGAGGCATAACATGCTTAAAGTAGTCCACTGACTCTGTAGTTAGTTTCACGCGACCTCCCGAGTTCTAGAGCTCAAGTTTTTCGTTGAATTTCCCTATTAAACGAGTCACTCAAGTCCCTTTCTGATTGACCAACTGATCAGACTGAGCTGCAACGGCCAAGAGCATACTTGGAACTTCAATCCTTGGTAAATTTTATTAAGTGTTTTGGGTGTGTTGATTAACCATTCTAAACCCAAGAGTCTCTTTTCCGCACACCAATGACTGTTGCAATACTTTGGGAAAGCAAGGGTGCAAATTTTATTTGTTAATGATGTACAAAATTGTAAAAGCAAGATTGTAGTAGTAAAAATAAAACTAACTATACAACCCTATTGGGGCAGATTGTGTGCATGTGAAGATAAAGTAAAAATAAAGAAAAAAAGTTAGAAAAATTTGCAAACCACAAAATTGAGAGCCTGCGAGATTCGCCCAGGGGGGATGGGGTGTGGGTGTTGAAGTAGGCCACTTGCCTTGATTAATTATTTTACAATGAGAAGGTGGATGCCTTTGGTCCTTATAGATCTGGATTCAAAGGCCTTTACAAGTTTCAAAAAATGTACAAGATGGAAGTCTGTGCTCCGGGAAGCCTTGGATGGCTTACATCTCCGATTTTTTAGCAGCATCTCCTCTTGTTATGGCGATAAAAATAAGAAACCAGCGACCTGAAATGCACCAAATGTGCCCAAATAAACGTTAAAAGCATACAAAAATTAAGTACTAAATATGGGAAATAAGTGCAAGTACTTAAAAATAAACTAGATCTACAAATGTAAGCATTTAAAACTTAGGTCTAGCAGCATACTCGAATAAAATCAGTCTTCAGATATTCTTTTAAATCAAACTAAAATTACTTAAGCACGCAAGTAACCATAACCAAAGAGAAATTTGAATAAAATTGAAGGAGAGAGAGAGATGGAAGAAAAGTTAGAAGCTTGGGAAAATTTGAGTTGTGGATCCCACAAGTGGAAAGCGGAGGGACTATGCACATCGAAAATGCTCGAAAATTGGAAGAGTCGATCTAGATCAACCAACCATTCGAGCTAAGTACATGCATCACTCATTAATCCTTGCATACAAATGGTTAAAGCAAATATTGGTGCCGCCTACAATGGAAACTTAGAAAGCATGGAAATCAAACTAGAATGCACATGCTCATCTAAGAGATCTAAAGTAAACTAACAAAGAGCATAATCAAACTAGAAATGCTCCTACCTATCGGGAGACATCTCCCCTTCAAAGGCCAACATTCAACCACAAGATGCAAGAAAACTAAAACAATACACTTTACCTCATAAAAACGTGAAATGCTCATCCACACACATTGATGCCCAACACAAGAGATTTGCCTCCAAAGCCTTTTTATTCCATAAAATATTACAATAGAACTGTTGCATACTTCATCGGTTCTTCGGTCATCTCTGACCATGAGAGAAATGGAGCCCAAATCCCTGCTTAAATAGCAAAAGGAGAAGGAGGGGTGTGCACTAATTAAGGGATTGAAGGGGGGCACATCACTAAATTAAAGGAGTGATCCATGCCATGATTTGGTGCTTGATTGATGGGAGTATGAGTGAGGTGGCTACCACATAGGAAAGGTGCCCCCACTCCAACTTTGTAAACTCCTCCAAATAATAGACGACCGCCACATGGCAACCACGTGAAGCGTGAGAGGGATGGCGCATTCAAGGAAGAGGGGTGAGTTCCATTGAATGAGGGATCATATCTTTGAAAGGATCCACCTGATGATATGGAGAGGAATCTCATTTGAGGAGGATCTTGATAATATCACCATCCAATGCTACGTTTCCACATACAATACTTTGGCCACATGAGAGGGATGGCGCATCCCTTAAAGAGACGAATTCACTATCCACATAATTTGACTTTTTAACCCATGCTTTCACCACCTAATGAGGTCACCCTCCATGTTGGATAAGATATGCCAACTCATCCATCATATTTAAAACATGCTTTCTCGATTTTCTAACCTTGTCACTTTGTGCATTTTGTAGCACTTTTAGCATTTAATTGACATTTTGTCGCCTCCTTAAGCAAAAATGCTTCGAATGATGATTTAATCACTTGAAACATAGGAGAAAAGGGTCCTAGGGTAAATAGGACACTCTGAGAGTGAAAAAAAGCACCCCCACGCAAAATTCCGCCTCTAGACCATCCTTTTATTACAATTTGAAATTTTCCAATTAAACCATTAAAAAATGGCCTAAGTTTATGGAAAAAAATTTATTTTTGCCGGAATTGACTCAAACTCCTAGGGGACCTAGTGCATGTCCATACAACTTATTTTTGATGACTAGCATGTAAAAATACATAGACACTTAGGCTTTAATAACCGCCCAAGGTTTGACCGCCAAGGAAAATACCCCAGCTTTGGAGGTGTGAGTGAAAAACTTAGGAATTATACATCACTGAAGCGCAACGCATAATTCCTAAGGAAAAAACACTCTAGAGTATCCCCTTGACAGATAAACCTAAGGTAAGCCAAGCCTGTTACAAAAAGACCATGCTTAGACCAACTTATTACAATTCCCCATGGGGGTATGGACATGCAATATTTTTGAAAAAAGGGCCAAAAATTGTCCTGATGGATCACAGAACATTGATGATGAACAATTTGGTTGTTCAAGTCTTCGATGGTTTACTCAGAATCCAATAAGTGCAATTTAGTGGATAACATCTGGATCCAACTGCAGGACGTATGCTCTATCAAGCCTTCAGGTAAGGAGAGGATGCAAGAACACCAGAATCTCTGGTTTATACAACCTGTAAAAATATCTCAACTTGACAAGAAAAACCTTCAGCAACACAAGTTTTATGAAGAAACCAATGAATCACAAATTTCATTTATTCATAAAAACTAAAACTAACTAAAGAAAAAAGTTATTATTCCCAAGTACTGGAAATAAATGTATAAAGTAAATGCTCACTTTGAGGAGCTTATTTTCCTACTCTAAGCATGATATAAAGGAAAATGCTAAATGTAATCATAAATCCAATGTAACCATCTTAACATTTCATCAATTTAACAGATTTTTCCCTTGTCTTTGGTTACCATCCAAAGCAAGGACACATTTATTAGAAAGTGCAAACTTGCATGGATATTTTGGACGGGAGGGCTAGATGGGAAATCGTAATTATGTAGTAAATCCTTGAAGGCTTCCCCAAATGGTAAGTCCTCCTGCAGGCTTCTTCTATCCATGATTGGATAGGGCTGAGAAAAAACTCAGAATGATAAGGCAGACCAACTACCTCATCATATTGATATGAAGGGCTCTTCTGATAATAACTTCTTGAAAAAGCATAAGCCCCGAGTTGCTCCAAGTCATAAGGAACCTCTGTATGTGAAAATGATGTCTGAGACTGCTCTTCAAATAACTGTATCTGATCTGATTCTACATTGCACTGCTTCTTCGGATCTTCATTGCTAATGCTCATGCATGGCTCATACTGATCATATAAAAATATTTCATGCTCTTTTTCCATGCAAAGATATCCCAAGATCTTAATGTCCATGGTTTATGTGAAAACCTCATAAATGGGTTTTTCAATAAAACCACCAAGAAACTCGGGCTCAAGCTTCCTTTCCTCAAATATGTCATATATGGGATTTTCAATTATGCTCTCAAAAGATTCAAGCGCATCATTCTCTTCTTCGGACATGGCATAAATGGGGTTCTCTATAACTGTCCAGTTATCATCATCAACATCTATGTCAGTCATGAGGGACTCTTCATCACTCATATCATGATCCAGGCTATATCTGTCTTCTTCATGTTCATAATCCTCCTCTTCAGAAAAAAGGTCATAAGGAAGTAAACCTTCCAAACCATCATCATTATACAGATTACAAACTTCCTTATGAATTTCAATATGGGCTTCTATAATGGTTTCTTCTGGAGGTGGATTAGGAGTACAAATGTGCTCATCATCACTGAAATAACCTTGAAAGAATTCCCACTCATCAATGTTTTCCGTCATGGTGAAATGTGGAGGCTCTTCAATAATATCTTCAATGAATGGTTCATCACGCTCTTCAACGGGATCAACATGAATGTCTGAAAATGGAATATCATACATCATGTTGACATTAGGTAACTCAAGCTCTTCCTTATGAAATTCTTTTAAAGGAAAGAAGTAAGTAAGAGTGTTTCTAATGTATAATTCAATATCAAATAACCCAATATGATCATATATATGCCACTTCCTCAAAAATGTCTCAAAGAAGTTAAAGAGGGAAGTAATAGATTTATCAGGAAGGCCCTCGTAAACCAACATGCAACATCCCCTTGCAAAGAATAAGCAAACATATGCATCATATGATGTTCATGGCGTATGTTAAATTTGCTCATATGTGAAAGGAAGGTCATAACATGGAATCTGGCTGAGTAGTCCTCATCATGACCATGAAAGAAAGGGAAGAGGATAAGATGTCTTTTCACCCTCAAATTGATTAGGAAAACCTGGAATTTTGAAGTAATCAATGGGCGAACATGCAAGGGAGATCTGAGTAGCAGTTTCTCTTCTCTTAATATCCATATCAAAGTAAATCAATGAATGTGGTTCAACCATGAGCCTTTAAAATTTTCTGTATTTGTATGGGCTCATCTCCACACAAGAAGTCTTAACAATATATATGAGATACAAGGGTTTTATCCCTTCAATGGAGTCGCCACATGATAATAAAAAATATACCTTTTAAAATACTCACATAAATTTCTATTTTTTGCTTTTCTTTGAATTTTTATAAAAAGGAAAAAAGTTAGTGGAGTCGCTAGGTGAAAATTAAAGATCTATTCTAAACATTCATCAAACAAAGCAAAAGCAAAAAAGGAGAAAAAAAAAGTCGAATTATGGGAATAAGAAGATTTATCGCTGGCAATGACACCAAAAAATGTTGCCGCCGGATATGCACCTCCGAGGAAAAGGGGTTAACAATTATCGTGGCAGAAATCTTCAAGCCATTGGGTGTGTCCTTAGGGGCAAGCAAAATGTTGAGATACTGTCACTCAACGCTCAACTCCTCCATCTAGGCCAACTCCTAGCAAAGCCAAGGGGGGTGATCCCTATGAAAAACTAACTAAGGCTTTTAAGCTAAGTTAGAGAAAGAGATTAATCTAGGAGTTTGAAATACAAGTAAATACTAAACCAGAGAAAGCAACTATGAATTAGAACAACATCATGATAAAGGTAAATCCATCTAACACATTGATTCACTTAAAATGTTTGATTGTTGCAGATTCGACCAGTGCCAAATGGAGTCACATGAGATTATTGACGTGATGTTGTGTTGCAAAAGTGTTACAAATCTTGTTGGTCAGTTTTAAATGTTTTATTATGATGTGTGGATTAAGGAGTGGGTTAGTTCATGGTTTGGCCCAATTCCAACTTAGGCCTTCGAACTGAGCGTAGTGACAACTAAACCAAGGGTCCAACTGGGCGAGGCATAACTTGCTTAAAGTATACCACTGACTCTGTAGTTAGTTTCACGCGACCTCCCGAGTTCTAGAGCTCAAGTTTTTGTTGGATTGCCCTATTAAACTAGTCACTCAAGTCCCTTTCCGACTGACCAACTGATCAGACTAAGCTGCAGCGGCCAAGAGCATACTTGGAACTTCAATCCTTGGTAAATTTTATTAAGTGTTTTGGGTGTGTTGATTAACTATTCTAAACCCAAGAGTCTCTTTTCCACACACCAATGACTGGTGTAGTACTTTGGGAAAGCAAGGGTGCAAAATTTATGTGTTAATGATGTACACAATTTTAAAAGCAAGATTGTAGCAATAAAAATAAAACTAACTATACAGACCTATTGGGGCGGATTGTGTGCATGTGAATATAAACTAAAAATAAAGAAAAAAAGTTAGAAAAAATTGCAAACCACAAAATTGAACCTGCGAGATACCCTCAGGGGGGATGGGGTGTGGGCGTTGAAGTAGACCACTTGCCCTGATTAATTATTTTACAATGAGAAGGTGGATGCCTTTGTTCCTTATAGATTTGGATCCAAAGGCCTTTACAAGTTTCAAAAAATGTACAAGATGGAAGTATGTGCTCCGTGAAGCCTTGGATGGCTTAGATCTCCGATTTTTCAGCAGCATCTCCCTTGTTATGGCGATAAAAATAAGAAACCAGCCACCTGAAATGCACCAAATGCACCCAAATAAACGTTAAAAACATAAAAAAAAAAGTACTAAAGATGGGAAATAAGTGCAAGTACTTAAAAATAAACTGGATCTACAAATGTAAGCATTTAAAACTTAGATCTAGTAGCATACTCAAATAAAACCAGTCTTTAGATATTCTTTTAAATCAAACTAAAATTACTTAAGCACGCAAGTAACCATAACCAAAGAGAAATTTGAATAAAATTGAAGGAGATAGAGAGATGGAAGAAAAGTTAGAAGCTTGGGAAAATTTGAGTTGTGGAGCCTGCAAGTGGAAAGTGGAGGGACTATGCACCCCGGAAATGCTTGAAAATTGGAAGAGTCAAGCTAGATCAACCAACCATTCGAGCTAAGTACCTGCATCACTCATTAATCCTTGCATACAAATGGTTAAAGCAAATATTGGTGCTGCCTACAATGGAAACTTAGAAAGCATGGAAATCAAACTAGAATGCACATGCTCATCTAAGAGATCTAAAGTAAACTAACAAAGAGCATAATCAAACTAGAAATGCTCTAACCTACTGGGAGATAGCTCCCCTTCAAAGGCCAACATTCAACCATAAGATGCAAGAAACTAAAACAATACAGGTTACCTCATAAAAACGTGCAATGCTCATCCACACACATTGATGCCCAACACAAGAGATTTGCCTCCAAAGCTTTTTTATTCCATAAAATCTTACAATAGAACTGTTGCATACTTCATCATTCCTTTGGTCCTCTCTGACCATGAGATAAATGGAGCCCAAAGCCCTACTTAAATAACAAAAGGAGGAGGGGGGGTGCACTAATCAAGGGATTGAAGGGGGGCGCATCACTAAATCAAAGGAGTGATCCATGCCATGAATTGGTGCTTGATTGATGCGGTGTGAGTGAGGTGGCTGCCACATGGGAAAGGCGCCCCCACTCCAGCTTTGGAAACTCCCCCAAATAACAGATGGCCGCCACATGGGAATCACCTGAAGCATGGGAGGGATGGCACATTCAAGGAAGAGGGGCAAGTTCCATTGAAAGTTCCATTGAATGAGAGATTATATCTTTGAAAGGATCCACGTGATGATATGGAGAGGAATCTCATTCGAGGAGGATCTTGATAATATCACCATCCAATGCTACGTTTCCACATACAATACTTTGCCCACGTGAGAGGGATGGCGCATCCCTTAAAGAGATGAATTTGTTATCCACATAATTAGACTCTTTAATCCATGCTTTCACCACCTAATGAGGTCTCCCTCCATGTTGGATAAGATATACCAACTCATCCATCATATTTAAAACATGCTTTCTTGATTTTCTAACCTTAACACTTTGTGCATTTTGTAGCACTTTTAGCATTTAATTGACATTTTATTGCTTCCTTAAGCAAAAATGCTCCGAGTGATGATTTAATCACTCGAAACATAGGAGAAAAGGGTTCTAGGGTAAAGAGGACACTTTGAGCGTGAAAACGAGCATCCCCACGCCAAATTCTGCCTCTAGACCATCGTTTTATTACAATTTGAAAATTTTCAATTAAACCATTAAAAAATAGCTTAAGTTTACGGAAAAAAATTATTTTTGCCGGAATTGATTCAAACTCCTAGGGGACCTAGTGCATGTCCATAGGACTTATTTTTTATGACTAGCATGTAAAAATACATAAACACTTAGGCTTTAATAACTTCCCAAGGTTTGACTGCCAAGGAAAATACCCCAGCTTTGGAGGTGTGAGTGAAAAACTCAGGAATTATACATCACTGAAGCGCAATGCATAATTCCTAAGGAAAAAACACTTTAGAGTATCCCCTTGACAGATAAACCTAAGGTAGGCCAAGCCTGTTACAAAAAGACCATTCTTAGACCAATTTATTACAATTCCACATGGGGGTATGGACATGCAATATTTTTGAAAAAAGGGCCAAAAATTGGCCCGATGGATCACAGAACACTGATGATAAACAATTTGATTTTTCAAGTCTTCAACGGTTCACTCGGAATCCACTAAGTGCAATTTAGTGGATAACACAACCCACTTCACTTTACAACTACGGTGCTAGTTGAATGTCAAATCATAGGAAATCAAATTAAATTATGCTATGTTAACAATTAGCATTGTAATGCACACTATGGTTTTAAAGGTGCCTACATAGCACTGAAACCAAATGTAAATCCACCCATTCACAATTCAATCAATTGATGAACATATGCAATATTGTGTATCCATGTGTTTGGGAGCTGGCTAGAAATTTCATTTCATTTATGATTATGTTACACATGCTTACATATGGGAATTTGGGAATGGTTCACGTGCTTACATATGAACATGCTTCCATTACACATGCTTACATGGAAATTTGGGAATGGTTCACACATCCATATTGTAGTAAATCCCTGGATTGGTAGTGGAGATGAGTATAAGATGTCCTTTGGTTAGCTTACTAGCGCAAGGAACAACGCTATGCTATCTTTGTCAAATGTTGGGGATCCAAAATTTGCCAATTTTCTAATGGGCGGATGGAAATTGTCAGAGGACATTGGTCTGGTTGGAATCCTTGTTGAGGAGTCGGAAGCAGATTTACATGGGTTGACATCCAATTTCATTAAACTCATAGATATAGAGGATTTGTTGGTTTGGTAAAAAAACATGGTTGGGGAGTTTATACTACAAGGTGATGTTCATAGATGGTAAAGTTTAGGATGTAAAATGGTGGTGGAACAAGTTATATGAAGAATAAAAGCATTTCTTAAAACAAGGTTCTTTATGTGGATGATACCCTTGAACAATGTGCTAACAGGGTGTGTCTTATTAAAGTGATCCTTTAAGGGTATAGGTGTGTGTCCCGTGTGTAGGTGTGATTATGAAACCATTTTTGATATGTTGTTAGGTTGTCATTTCTCCTTAGAAGGTAGGAAACTGCTCAGACTTGAACGTAATGTGTTGGTTTGTGGGTTGGAAACAACTTGGAAGAAGTCCTCAAGTTATGGTGGGAGGATGACAGGGTAGGTGAATATGAAGCATTTCTACTGATTGTGTGTTGACCTATTTGGTTGACCATAAATGCCATGATATTTGAAGATGTGAGTAGAACTCCATTGTAGTTTTTTCTCCCAAAAATCCAATATTCATAAGAAGGCCTTAATAAATGTAATTTTGATCAAGGCTTCAAGGAAGGTGGGAGAATTTCTTATTGAAAGAGGGTAATCATGGTGCTTTTTTAATGGAACTTGAGTTAAGAATCCAAGTTTATGTGGTGCTAGGGGAGTTTTATACATTTGAGAGAGCCATTACCTAGTGGATTGAGATTTGGAAGCAACAATATGGCTAAGAGCAAAGCCATATTTATCATGGTTCGTATAACAATAGACAAAGGCATCACATATACATTACATGCTTTCAAGGACTCAAAATTGGAGGTGGGTTGGGTAAATGGCCAAACGAGGAACCTTAAGTTTGCATTGGAACACCTCACCCAATGAATGAGGGAACAATTGTTCATATTTGTTAACTTTACTTGATGCACATGTATAGAGAATTAAATGGAATCATTGACGGTTTGTCCAAACATGTAGTAAATGCTCAAGTAGGTTTGCCTGAGATCACTGAGACTTAGGATGCAATTACAAATATCCTTCATGTTAGACAACTATTTGTTTAGTTTCGTCAGTCTTTCTATGTTGGATATGGACTATCTAGAGATCTAAAGAACAAGTGTAAAGGCCATTATGCCAGCAAAGTTTTTCAATTTCTTGCAAGGAATCTAGGTTACAATGCGTGTAGTTTATTGTTGATTTTAGATCAATAGAGCCTTTGGGTTATCCCTTATAGATCACTAATTAATATGAGTTGTTAGCAACACTATTTTTTTTGGTTGTGTGGCAGAGGTTGTCTCAGAGTGGGATCATGGAGAAGCTTCTTCCATGGAAGTATCTTGATCCTGAGCTCCTTGTTTGACTAACACAAGGTATTTCCAGAAGATCGAACACCTTAAGAAACCACTCACACAAACAAATCACAGATCAACACATCGATGTTTTACATGGTTAAAACCTCAAAGAGGGAAACAGTCCACAACCCCAGCCAAATAGATACTTAAGGCAATATATTAAGCAAAGGAAAAACATTTTACATGAGTTTCTCACAATCAATCATCAAGCAAATAACCTTCCATGCTCTCTAAATAGAGATCATGGACCAATTGGGTGTTAAGCCACGGATCAATACCTGTTAAGATTGAGGTGAAGATGAACTGTTGGATCGTTCTATGTCTAGAACATATCATGGTTGTTGGATTACATAAGTACAAATGTATATTAAAGAAACACACTTTACCTAAAGAAACATTATATACCTAGTTGATCTTAACTAACTCCTAAGTGTCTAAATATCCTCACAGCCCCCCTTAATAACAACTTGGGATAAGATTGAAGGATTTACAAAACAAAATAGGAGAAGGAAGGAGGCATTAGAGCCTATCCCCCCTTAATGACACATTCTTGAACTCTTAACATAGATCGAAGTTTAGAAAAATTTGCTTCTATTAGAGACTTTGTGAAGAGTTTGCAACTTAGTAATCTATAGGGCCAAAGAGCACTTCGAGAACACGATCTTGAACAAGATTTCTTATGAAGTGCATCCATAGCTCAATGTGTTTGTTGTGCTAATGTTGAATTGGATCTTTGGCGATATTGATGGAAATCTGATTGTCACACCAAAGGGTAGTTGGATGTTGCTGCTCAAATCCAAACTTTGAAAGGATTCATCGAAGCCACAAGGCTTCCCGACTTGCATTAACTACAACTCGATACTTTGCTTTTGCTAAAGAAAAAGCAAGAGTTTGTTGTTTCTTACAAGCCCAAGTGACAGGTCCGGAGCCAAGACTAAAAACATAACCTATAGTAGATTTTCGATCATTAGGGTTGCTGACCTAATCTAAATTAGTGAGACCAACCAACAAAGGAGTTCCCCCTATACTGTAATGAATCCCAAACTAAAATGTAATATGGATATATTGAAGTATCATTTTTGCTGCTTTCCAATGGCTTTCATGGGGTGTTTGTATATACTGGGCAATAAGACCTATAGCAAAGGAAATATCAAGACAAGTATGAGTCAAGTACAAAAGACTACCAACTAACTAATGGTACAAGGTAACATCTACTTTGGGTGTAGTGTAAGTGGCAGTAAGTTTGAATCTAGATTGGAAGGGAGATGGGGTTGTTTTACAACCATCCATGTGAAAGCAAAGAAGAAGGTCACAAGCATACTTAGACTGAGAAAGAAAAATTCCTTCCTTGGTTTGCAGGACTTGGAGGCCAAGAAAATTATGCAAATACCCTAAGTCCGTTGTTCAAATTTCTTCTTAAGGCTGGATTTCACATGGGTTAAACGGTTATGGTCACGAGCATTAAGAATAAGGTCATTAACATAAAGAACAAGGATGATGAGATGGTTCCCTACTTTCTTGGTATAGATATTGGGGTCATAATGGCATCTAGAAAAAATAGTGTTAATGAGAAAGCTATCCATTTTGGCATACCAAGCTCGAGGAACTTGCTTAAGGCCATAGAGAGATTTCCTAAGGTAAAAGACAAGGCTGGAGTCATTCTGAACATAGCCAGGAGGTTGTTCCATGTAAATTTCTTCTTGCAAATCCACATGCAAAAAGGCAGACTTGACATCCATTTGATGGACCTCCCATTTTTGTGAAGCAGCAAGGGCAAGAACAAGGTGGATGGAGTTCATTTTGGTGATAGGGGAAAAGGTTTCATTGTAGTCAATTTCTTCAACTTGGGAAAATCCTTTGACAAATATCCTTGCCTTAAGTCTTTCAATACGATCCATCAGATCCATACTTAGTTCTATAGGCCCATTTACATATGACAATTTTTCATCCTTTCAGAAGAGGGACAAGATCCCAAGTATCATTCTCCAATAGCGAACGATATTCTTCATTCATTCCTGCATCCCAATCTGGATGGCTAGAAGCTTCTGCAAATCTCTTTTGATCATGTGTCTCTGAAACTTGAGCCAAAAGAGAAGAGGCTCGCTAGAACTGTGAATGTTGATCTCTGGGATCACCAACAACATCACTAGATGCTTCGCATATTGTACGAACCCATCTAGGAAGCTGTTGTGCTGGTGCAACTGAAGGAAACTGAGTAGGCTAAGGTAGATTTTCATCCTCACTATCATCATTAGAAGAAGAAGCTAGAGTAGAAACACTATCAAAAAAGTTGCAAGTAGGTGGCACAATTGTCGAAGATGGCTCATAGGCTAAAGATGGCATAGACATCAGATTTGGTTTGCAAGCCAAGAGATTTTCATCAAATTTAGCATCTCTTCTAATAATAATGTCATTGGATTTTGGTTAAATAAGTCTATAACCTTTTACACTTTCAAAATATCCAACAAATATGCACTTTTCATCGGGAATATGAGCCCATGCTTCACTACCAAACACATGAAAGTCACTTACATCTGGTTTAATGTTACTCCAAGATTCTTCCGATGTTATATCTTTTAGAGCCTTGGTGGGAGTACTATTAACTATGTAATTGGCACAATTAATGGCTTAAGCCCAAAATTGAAGACTTAATCCCTTAGCTTAGATCATACATGTAGGCATTTCTATTAACTTCTCTTAGCAACACCATTTTGTTGTGGTGTATAGGGAACAATATGTTGCATCTGAATTCCCTATGCAATGCAATAATTTGTAAATTTATTGTTTACATATTTGCCTCTATTATCTATTCTTAACCTTTATATTTGATGTCTAGATTGTTTTTCTACAAGGACCTTGTAGGCCAAAAACTTGTCAAAAATTCACTCTGAAGTTTTAATAAGTAAACCGAAGTGCGTCTAGAGAAGTCACAAATGAAAGTTAAGAAATACTTCAAGCCAGAAAAAGAAGTAGAAGGAAGCGAACCGCACAAATCACTGTGAACAAGTTGCAAGGGGGTCGAGGAGTGTAAGGAGGAACATTTTTTAAAACTATCTCAATGATGTTTGTCGAGAATACACACGGGACAAACACCATCTTTGCAAGAAACGAGAGGAAGACTAGTTGACATTTTGTGATTATATAGTTGTTATAATGATTGATAATTTAAATGACCAAATTGCTCATGCCAAAGTTTGCTCAAGTCATCGCTATGGGTAATAAAAACTAAGGGGAAAGGTGATGACCAAAAGTTGTTGAATCTGTACAACCTAATAATATCATCAACAATTCTAGTTGCTAGGACATGCTTAGGATCTTTGAAATCCTTGATTACAACTTGGTGAGGTGTAAGCTCTACAATCTTACCTTCACCGGGATGAGTGATGTGATAGAATGACAACGAATTGTAGGAAATTCTTGGAACACATAATACGTCATTGAACTGACCATCATCTAACCGAATTCAATGTTTTAAAACTTGGAACCAGGAGTTGAACCAATCGAGGGTAAACTTGGACCGGAAGCAGAACCAACAATGAACTGGAGCGATTTGATTTCAATGACTTGCACTACTGAAACATACATAAAATTTTACAATTTTAATGAAAAAATACATTTAACATTCCAAGCTATGATTCCAAACCATTAGAGAGAAAATATGCAAAGTCTACTCATGTAAGGATGAATATATCAAAAAGGCACCAAGTGTGATACATATTTGAATCAAAATTGAAAATACATAATCATCAAAATTGTTGCCTATATTTGGGATCCTATTCATCAATAGCATCCTATTCCCCCCTCCTCCAGGCTCTAGCCCTTGCCTCTATCTCTAATCTCAAAGTTGGTCCTCCAAGGACATTAGTCAACATCCTACAATTTTGATGAAACTTCCTAATCCAGGAGTTAAAATAAGGTAGAAAAAGCTTCCCTTGCTTAATAAGTGATTTTGCTTGACTGAAGGGTACATTTTTATTAAGGTCATGACAAAGGAGTTCAATCAACTTCAAAAATTAGGCATCGACACCACCAACATCAAGTTACATAGAGAGTTGATGTGCTTGATTGAATTCCAATCCCTTAACCCTCATTCACGATAGAATCCAATGGAAACATTTTAATCCTGAAATCCTGAAAACTATTAAGTCTGTTGAATTCTAAATGGGATCTAAAATTCTACTTTTTGCATATGAAGTCCGATGAGGTTGGAACCACTCTCAAACATCCTTAAACAGTTAATGGTAATGTTAAAAATTTAAATAAAAGGATAGAAAATGAAAGATAAGGAGAATGCCACTTTTACTTCAAGAGAATTTAACATTACCATTCAATATTACTAACTTAAATGTCACAGTACAAAATTGGTCAATTGTTTTTAAAAACATCTGTGTCTAGCCTCCATGCGTGCACCCTGGGCATTATTGGATTAAGTTGATCGAGTTTATGCAGAACTAGCCAGTTTGAGGCCGGTTTGGTGTTGAATCGGCCGAGTCAAGCTCTAGCTCAGTAGGTTCAGCACCAAGCCGGCCTCCAGGCCGAGTTTTGTACTAGTTCAAAATTGACAAGGGTTAAATTGGTCAACTCAGCCGATTTCGGTTTCAAGTTGACTAGTTTTTAAAACACTGGTTGAATTGTTCTAGATCCTACAACATTAAGAGATATATCACCACCAACAAATATTTGTTTGGTGTTACATTCATTTAGAGTAGAAAAAACGGCTTTATCCTTAGCCATATGATAAGATGCTCTAGAATCAATGAACCACTCATTAGAAGAAGAAGAAGAAGATGCATTCAAGCAAAAAGTGCATGTCCATGAGAATTAGATTTAGAAGAAGAATCAAGGTTGATGTTGTGCTTCTTCATTGCTGCTTCCAAGGCTGCCATCTTTTTTAAACACTTAGATTCCACATGACCATCTTTCATACAAAAATTGCAATGACGCTCAATCTTCTTATCTTTTGATTTGTTTACATTATCACCATTGGAATGATGAGTTGGATGAGAGGGTTAGGGATCCTTGTTTTGTTTATTGTTGCGTGGATGTTGCTTCTTAGGTTGCTTGGAATTATCCTTTTGTTGTGCCACTAAGGCTTTTCTAGTTGTATCAGTAGTGCATATCACTCCAAATGTAAGAGCTTATCTTGCTCTCGAATCAAAGAATCACAAAAAGCTTCAGGCATGGGGTCTCTATAAGTAGACTCCATAGCTTCTTTGATGGAGTAAAAAGTAGATACAAAAATAGAATAAGCAGGACCAAGCTTCAAAAGAATATGATAAATACATTGCTTTTGTGGCTTTTTTTATCTTGCATTTTTCAACTAAAAGTTTAAGGGTTTTGTACTAAGATATATAGTCTTGAATGCAAGAGAAATCACTTGGATTTAAAGTAACCAATTGAGTTTCAAGTTGGTGACCTCGAATCTCATTATGTTTACCAATTACGGTTTCTAACTTTTCCCAAGCCTTATTTGGTTTGTTAATTCCTTGAAGGTGGAATTGCAACTCATTAGAGATGGACATCCGATTAATCCATGAGCTTCATCACTTTTATTGTTACTAGCATTAGTAGGGGTAGTTTTTTTTCCCAAGGTAATTCGGTAAAGTGCCCTACTTCGTAGGACATCCTTTATACGGGCTCTCCATGATAAGTAGTTGGTATTTGTAAGCAGAATATCACTCGGAGTGGCCTTATTAGAATATGTAGGTAATAAGGCTTCAAACACAAAAACTGATGGTCTAGATGCAAGGATCTAAAAAATATAGGCAGTCTAAAAAAACGGCATCGAAAACGGACTTCAGATGTTAAAGATAAAATGGAACTAGGGAACCATGTGGCGGGCAAAGGTTGATCCACGTGATGATGGGAGCAAAAAAAATGTAGTAAAGAATTCCCTCCTTACCAGCTTTGTCTATAAGTTCACTTTTACAAATAAGTTGCTTTAAAATAAGTGACCCACTTTTATAAAACAAGTGGGAAGCACTTTTACAATGTAGTTACTTTATAAATTAAAGTTACATGAAGTTTTGGAAAAAGTAACAAAAAAAAGATTTGAACCCAAGGCCTCTTATTTATTAAAGTAACTTCCAATCAAGTGAGTTAAGCAAAAGATTTAGTAATATTATGCAGGAGAATGAGGTTGTTGTTGTTGTTGTTGGGAGAGTGTGCTTACTAAAAAAACCTTGCTTTTTGGCTTGCAAGACACTTTACGCAACCACACAAAAACACAAAAAAACAAAATTCTAAAACCAAAATTTCTTAGATTTGGGGGTTAATCCTTGGTTAGCTTATTTGGAAAATGTAAGCTTTTTCACTGTTTCTGGTTTACCGAGTTCGCACAAGGCGCATGACAAAGAGCATACCCAATCAAGAAAACCCTTTTTGCTATGTTTCTAATTGGCCGAGTTTGCACATAGCGCATGACAAAGAGCATACGTAGACTGAAAAGGTAACAAATCGGGAATAAAACAGAAAATCGGGCTAGAATATGAAAGAATGTGAGAAAGATTAAAAAAAATCCATATATGTAAACAATATACCTTTGGATCTGGTAAAATGGTCGTATCTTGGGCAAACTAAAACCTTTTTTGATTGAAACAAAAAGCTTTTCCAACTGAAAGCAACACTTTGGATGCAATGGAACACCTTTCTCATCCCAAAAATACACAGAAATAACAAAATCCTTTTAAATAATTTGATGCACGCGTCTACACCGGTTCAAGATCTCGACCAACAATGGAAGCAGAACTTTGTAAGTGCTCTGATATCATGTTCAACTAACACATGGTATTTCCAGAAGATTGAACACCTTAAGAAACTGCTCACACAAACATATCACAGATCAACACATTGAGGGTTAAAAGTTAAAACCCTCAATGAGGGAAACAATCCATGACCCCAACCAAATAGTTACTTGAGACAACATATTAAGAAAATGAAAAATATTTACATGTGTTTCTCACAATCATCAAGCAAATGACCTTTCCATTCTCTTTAAATAGAGATCATGGACCAATCGGGTGTTAAGCCATGGATCGATATCCATTAAGATCAAGATGAAGATGAACCGTCAGATCATTTTATGTCTAGAACATATCGTGATTGTCGCATTACATAATTACAAATGCATATTAAAGAAACACACTTTACCTAAAGACACATTATACTAAGTTGATCTTAACTAACTCCTAAGTGTCTAAATATTCAAACACTCCTCAAGACACCTCAATACCCACTGTAGCATTAGTTGGAATGGTCAACCGAGTCACAAGGAAAGTGTCGAGGAAAGTGTGTGCACAAACCTTAATGCCCCTGTGGTCTCTTAGTTTATGATAACATCGTCTAGTAGCTTCTGAGTTTACAACATATGGCTTGGCTTAACGAGTCCTCTTTATAAACCTCTAGATATACCCTTGACTTTCTTTATTAGGTATGGTAATAGGGACTGCTTGCGCTAGGGCTATTGGTATATACTATAGATACTACTACTAAATGGGTCCCTTCACACGTGATAAATGTAATATCACTATTTCGTTTTGAAATCAGTAGATTATGACTTTTATATATATATATATTCAATGAGTTGAGTAGGAATTGAGCAGAGTGCTCATATCAAGGCCATACTCATAAGTCGTGAGTATTAGCGAGTCATACCCGTGAGCATGACATCATGTGTCAATCAAGATGTATTTTTTGTTTCCTTGGAGCTGTTGCATGGAAAATTGGAAATATGTTGCTGCATCTACTGGTGTGTATGGAGTGATAGGCTGATAGCCATTCGATGGAGTTTTTGTCTAGCACATATAGGATGGACTGCCAATGTATAAGCTTTAGGCAATATGCGCTAGGGTCATGCTTACCTATAAAATATCCTCTCTAGAGTCTAGGGTAGCTAATAAGTAATTTACTTATTATGGAGAGAATGCATCTACATGGATTTACATAGTAACTAGTAATTCACTTGGTTACAAATATTTGAATACTTTGGAGTTCGCCTGTGTTTGATCCAACTTTGATAATAACCCGCTGAGGGTTAAAACTTCATTCTATAAAATTCTGTATTGTCAAGTTCTTCATAGGTGATTCTTTTAGAAACCATGTAAAGATTATCTTTTCATATAACTATAATCTGAAGCCCTCTACACAAGAGAATGTAGAGTCTAAATTTGCATAATGATTAAACTTTATGCCTCATATCATGAGCCCTTGCTACAGTGCTTTGTCTAGCACTTATGTATTATTTCTTGTAGATGCTTTATACAGAAAACTTTATGCCTCATATCATGAGCCCTTGCTACAGTGCTTTATCTAGCACTTATGTATTATTTCTTGTAGATGCTTTATACAGAAAACATAAATGTAAAAAATAGTTCCAAACTCATAATTCAGAACTTGGCCCCATCATTGTGAAATGCATGTCCTTTGAGTGACCTAAATTTCAATGCTAGTGTGGGGTATGTTTGTAATGCCCTTGATAGACTTTGATATGCCAAGGTTATGAAAGCAAGACTGTGTAATAGAGTACATTGCAGTAATACTGCTAGGTCACGTTGATTTGGAATAGAATCCAAAAATGGGCTGTACAACTTAAAATCTGAGTATTGGATGTGTGCCTTTCATAAGATAGTATAGCTCCTATTGAGTGCTAGAAAATGCATTAGTTACTTTGAAATTTCATGCAAAACTAATTGGATGATTATCTACTTGACCCTTCCCCAAAACTTTTGAATGATTGAAATTTTTTCTGCCAGGGAGAGCAGCTAGCACATTTTTTTTTGTCAAGTTCCTTGTCTTTTGGATCATCTTTGAATAATTCCTGAAGCATAAACCCAGAATGTCTTGGACCTTTAGTGATGGAAAAGGATAATATGATCTTTCAAGAAAGAGGATGATCTTCAATGTTCAGAGCTCAAGTAAAGAAAATGCCTTTAATTTAATCATGTCCATGCCGTGGAATTCCTATTTGGCAAGCTTGAATGTGTTTAACATTTTTTTCTTCTTGGCTGAGTATATTAAGTAGAAAGGAAGAACTCTTGCTTAGCTTGCTAAAGACTAGTTGGAGCTTGGGACACAGTCTTGCCATCTCAATTGCTTATGTTTTGCGTTAAATTGCTTCTTTAAATGATTTCTATGTAAAGATGAACTTTTGACATGAAGAGTCATTGGCTTTAGCCTACTGTTTGTTTTAAGTACTATCATGCTGTGGCATTTCCTTTTGAGTTTGAGTGTTTAATCTGATATTTTTTCTATAACCTATTTGTATAAATAAATTAGTTAACTCTTTGTCAGAATTTTATGGAGACAGCTAACTTGTTTATATCTCCATCTCTTCACATGCTAAATGTTATATAAAGGTTACAATATTTATTTATTTTCCCCATTTTCTCTGTATCAGGAAAGCTTCTTTGTAAAGAGTGAAGTATTGATTTTATGATCAAGTAGTTTCTCCACTTTTGACTTTGCACTCGATCAAATGAAAAGCCAGAAAAAGGTCAATGAGATGAACCTTAATTGTTAATTGAAAGTTTGGATGAAATATGGAACTTAATCTCCAAATGATCATTTTTTTTGTTGATGTCGAAGTACTCACGAGATTATTCCTGGATAGAAGTTTTAGGCACTCTTCTTCATGTATAACCAGGTTTTTCCGCATTGGTTCTATTGTTTTTGCCTTGCATGATACAAGTGACGTGCTCTTGGAAACAACGAAGCTCTTTATGTATAGTGGCAAGGATTTTGCAGCTGTCATGAGCTTTGGGGTTTTTTCCCTTTCATGGCTTTTGCTCCGCTTGATATACTACCCATTCTGGATTATCCGGAGTTTAAGGTTTTTATATCCTTTCTCAGATTTTCAATTCATGAGATGTAGGTCAAATCTCTGAAGCTTCTTTGAATTATAAAATAATACTTACAGTATGGGTTTTGCACTTTTTTCCTGCAGTTATGATGGTATTCAGTGCCTAGCTCCCCCTGACCCCTATCACATATGGATCTATTATGTATTTAATACATTGCTTCTGACTCTCCTTGTGTATCATATATATTGGTGGAGACTCATATGTTCCATGGTTCTGAAGCAGTTCAAAAATAAAGCGAAAGCTTTCGAAGACATTAGATCAGGTAAGTGGGTAGATTCCATTTTATCCACAATCAAGTGAATGCCATGAATGATCTTTTTACTTGTCACATATTCTTGTTTTCCACAAGTTTCTGTTCTTAATTAAATGTCTCAAGGGAAGAGATCTGCATGTTTCCCGTTGCAACTAAATTCTATCTCATTACCAATAAGCCATGCATCTCATAGAGTATTTTGACCTTCACAATTCTAGATTCTGAAGATGAGTAGCAGCTGAGGCACGGATATTCTGGGCATTGTTGGAGAGGTATTGTGTTTTCAGGCTTGTATAAGGATATCCCAAAGACCATTGTATTCTAGTTTAGGGATTGATAGCTGATTCAATTGTATACTATGAACACCACTTAGATCGGTGTCTATTGAAAATACGCTTTATGTTTTAATTTGGCCAAGCTCATCTTTTCAATTCTTTTAAAATCAAATGTAATTGAAGATATATCCAATAGCCCATACTGTAGCTTAATGTCCACCATCTTTGAACTCATCAACCTGTTTATTGAACCTAACTTCATATAAATAATATAACAGTGAAAGAATGAAATTAGAAGATTCTAAGTAAAGATACATATGAAGATTCTAAGTAAAGATAAATATGCATATGTATGATTTGCATCGTTGTTTGTGTGAATGCATTTCCAAGTCACTTCGAGGCATCTCTTCCACACCCAAGTGTTGTTATTCATCACGAGTTTATCATATCTTTCATGGCCACTCTCACTAGTGTTATAATTGGATCTGCATTTAGTAGAGTTCACATGTAAAGAATATAACACATCTTCAATAAAGAATATAACACATTTTCAATGTAAAAAAATGTAAAAAATTGCAAAAATCAGTTAAGCCCATTAAAAATTGGCCGAGTCACTCTGTTCTTAAGCGTTATAGAAAAGCTAAAAGCTTTGGAAATATCAAATAAATATGTATAATAATTTCAAGATCAAAATTTGCAATCAAGAGCATTGCTTTATAGTAGAACCAAATATTAGGTAGAGGATAATGCCAACAAGATAAATTACATACCACAAAGTACTACAACTACTGAGATCATGGACAAAAATAAGCCAAAATCCTCGACAATAGCATGAAAAGAAAGATAAATAAATCCAAGCTTTCATGAAAATATCACCTTAAGGGAATGCACAAGTGACGAAGGCATGTCCTCACTTATAATGATGTCTTGTTAATATTCGTGGCATGTAGTTAATTATATGTATTTTGAATAGTCTGAGTCATTGAAATCAAATTGCTCTGGTTCATTGCCGGTTTTGGTTTCGGTCTGAGTTGACCCTCAATTGGTTCAACTCTTGGTTTCGATTTGAGTTGACTCTCAATTGGTTCAACTCCTGATTTTGGTTCGAGTTGATCTTTGATCGGTTCAACTCTCGATTCCGAGTTTTAAAATATTGGTTTCGACGAGCCTCGTTCTGCATGGAGACCCGAGTTTGAACCCACAAGATAGCTAGGAGGAGACACTTAAAATCCAACCATGCTAAGGGTTGGTGTGGCATAGGTTGGGTGCGATCCCTGAGTGATTTTGACAGCTTATTGAATCAAAAACATATAAAATATTTTAAATAAATTAAGACTAACACCAAGCATCCATTCAACATTATAGACATTTTTTCTTCTTATACACACCATTGAAAAAGCTTGTCTTGGTTATGACCCTATCTTGTTTTGTCTCAGCTAGTGTTTCACATGCCCAAGATGTTTGTTTCAAACATTGATTAACTTCTATTGTTGCACCTAGAAAAAATGGCGGTCTTATGTGTTTATGGGTTATTTCTCTCCCAGGTGCTTTATCCAGTTTTACATTATTGTTGTCTATCTCAATTTATAATCTAACAACTCGCTTTATCAAGTTGTACAGTACTGTTGTCTATCTCAATCCATAATCTAACAACTCCATCAAAGGAGCAAGTTAGCAATACTTCTTTTTGGAAGCAAGAAAATTTTGATAGTCTCCATTGTATCATCGAAACATGTGGAGGAATCTAGTTGAAATTGTTGCATTTGTATATATAAGTTGTTGATATTGTACAACTTGAGTGTAACAAAGGTTTTTAAAAGTATTGAATCCATTTTTACAATCAAATAGAATTTGAATAATGAAAAATCATTATCTAACAAAAAAATTATATCCCAAAATTCATCACCAAAAAATCAAAATTATGAATTGTTTAGACTATTTTTGTAACCCTCACAAAATAATGTTACAATTCCATGAAATAATTTACATGTATTAATAACAATGTGAGCATTGGGATCATGTCAATTTGTTAGATTAGTGTTCAAAAGCAAGTCCTATGCAATTAATCACTTTGAAGGGAATTGAATTTTGATAAATAGATGTCACGTCCCCTCCCATTCTACAAGCTAGATGGAGAGGATCGTGAGGTTAAACTGGGCATCCAGCCCCATACATTATAAAGAAACATTCAAACAATCATTCAGATTTTTAAATAGAGATATGAAGATGCATAATTATCAGAAATCACAGCGGAATTTATTTATGAATTACACAATCTTCACACATTCATAATATTCATCAAATGGTAATTGCCAATTTAACGCACAAGAGAATACTTATCTTATACAGAAGTAGTCCCACGCAACTGGCTATGCAACTGCAATGTTCCACCCAACCGTAGGCCAGTGTGCTCCTCAATCTCTCAGCACCACTGCCACCCCCGAGCTGGGCATGATCTCTACAAGGAACCAGGGAACAGCAGACTCACACATAGCCAAGCATACACCAAAATGAGCCAAGCCAATCTACAATTGGGTTTTTCAGGCTGCTAGGAGATGGAAAGGAAGAGTTGCTAAGCTAGTGAGCTCCAGCACAGAGCCAGGGATAACCTTGCAAGATCTATCTAACTTGGCACCCACAATACCTACACACCCAGCACAAGGAAGTATTCTTTTCTCTGCTATACAGTCCCTCAAGCCATACCTTCCCTATCTAGTGCTCTCAGGGTATGCATAGAAGAGTAACCAAATCCCTCTTGATCTTCTTGAGAGGTTGTCTCCCCCACTAGGTTTATCAAGCTACTTCTGTCCACTACCACTCCAAAACTTCAATTCACAGGTTCAAACCAAAAATGAGGATACACACCACAGCAGAACACAATCATGGGGCAGGATAAAACATTTTTACAGGTAGATGCATGAGATGGGGTTTCAGCTAGCTCAGCAAAACGTGGGAACCCACAAAAACGAAATGGGAAGTTGGGGAACAACCCACGAAGCCAAATCCGTTTTTAGTAAAACGTCCAGGGTCAATTCGGGGCAAAAATGACCTCCCTCCTAGTCCCCAATTCGTGGCCTTCCTCTCCCAACTGTTATACCAGGCAAAAACGACTCCCAGGCATGGAAAAATGCAGGATTTTGATGAAAAACGTATATGGAAAAGACGCAGCTAACTCCAACTGCGTGAATGAGTGAAGACTGCCCATTCCCCATGGCTTTGGGCACCATTTCGTGGGTGTTTTCTTGCCCCACAAGCAAAAACATGAATTTCCAGGTTGATGGCTTGCCCATGCACGAAAATGGCTTGCCCATACTTCTTCATTTCCAAGGCATTAACTACCTTAACCAATTTCTTGGGAGAATTAAATGATTGGGTGCATGAGACAAAATGGGTAGTTGGTGGTTTATGGGTTTCCCCATTGACACATGGATTAATACCATTGGCTCAAGGGTTTGAATAATTTCCCTCCCTATTCCTTGTAGAACCATGCCCCATCTCTTTTGTTGCATTGCATAGCCGGTTGTGGGTTTTTCATTAAAAATTCGTAATTACATGATGTCTTATATACATTGTGCCCATCTCGCACAAGAACCATAGGCATCTATTTTAATTGCCGATACATAAACGCTAAATCAATGGTGGGGCCTTGGCCTTGAGCTCCTCACCATGATTAAATATCAGTATTTACATCATTTACAAAGGGGGTCAAAATGGGGACGTGACAATAGACATCAGTGTTTAAAAGCAAGTCTTATGCAATTAATCACTTTGGAGGGAATTGAATGGTTAGATATTTGTTTATTAAAAAAATTAGATATATTTGTTTAATAAAAAGAAGTTAAAAAACCTTTAAAAATAGTTGTTTATTTAAAAAATTAAATAAATTTGTTTATTAAAAAAATTGAGATATGTGTTTGCTAAAAAAGAGTAATTGATTATTTTCAATGGTGTTGCTGCTTTTACTTTTCTCAACAAGCTTTACTGGTTTTTTCATTTTTCCTTAATAACAATGACCACACATTTGACATCTTGCCTTCGTTCAAGAAGAAAATGAAGCTAGTAATGAACTAATTTAAGCATTGTTAAACTATTTTGATAAAGTTACTTTAAAAAATAAATGCCACTTTCTAGAAATATACAGTAACTATTTATAGATTTTACAACATTTGTGACTCCCTTTTGCTTAGAACTACATCTGATCGCAGAAGTTTTAAAGCAACATTCATCATTTTCTCAATAATATATGAGAGAAGCCTGCATAAAATAGATACATAATCAAATAAATCGTGGTGGGTTGTAGTTGCAAAAATTTTCTAGTGTGAGCATAGTGAACCACTTCAACAAACATTTTTCACAATTCTCAACAAAATTCTTCTACAACACTGACTTTGACATATTCTTCTACAACACTGACTTTGACATTAACGAATTTGGCCCTACTTAGGAGTTATCCATCGTTAAAGAAAATGAATGAAATATTTAATAAATATAAACGTCATGAGAAATCTGAAAAATCTTCCTTGTTTTGTTTTTAATTTTCCATGTGTTTAATGATGGATCGTATTCTGGGCCACATAAACCGCACAAAAAATTAACTATTATTTTCTGGGACATGATCCAGCAGTAGATGATGCAACCTTATACCACATATTTAGCATACCTTTTGTACTTGACTGTTTGGTATTTGGTGGATTTTTCTGTTTTCATTAACTTTAAACATTAACTTATGGACATCTGTGAATTTTGTTGGGATGATAGTTTGATTTTGGAACATGTTTTTTTAAGAAGAATGTTTATGAAATTGTCAATTAATTTTTTTTTTACAGTTTTTGGGTGGTGGATGTACTTTTTAATTCATATAAATAACAAGAGTACGATTTTTATTCTGATTGAAAAAAACCTTTATAACACATAAAAAGATTGGACAGCCATCTATAATGTTTAAAAAAAAACATCCAGAAATTTGTAATGCCAGGTTAACTTGCTCTTCATTGTCATAACAATAGTATGAGGTTTTTAATTAAGTAATATTTGTATTTTTATGTATTTTAATTGAATAATTTTTCAATTTTATTTTTGATTGGACAAGTTAAAATTTAGAGTTGATGAGTTTTTGTTAAGAGTTGTAATCTCATGTGTCGTTGTTGGTTAAGTTAGTTGAGGTAGTTTTTGACTAGGATATTAATCGTCCCATGGTATTCATTGGCCCATAGTATTAGCTGGTGGTTTTGAGTCTATGTGAAACTATATATATGTGAGTTTAATAATGAGAAGGCAATCAATATGCCCTTTGTGTTTCTGCTCTTATTATGTGTCCTTGCAAATTTTATCATGGTATCAGAGTTGACAGCCTAATCCTTAAACCTTGTTTTTGGGGTAAGCCTCTTCAAAAGCTAGAGAGCACACACATGACTGGAAGTTGCAGCACGGTATGGAGACGGAACACTCGAGCCGCAACAATTTTTTCTTTCTTTTGTTTTTGTCCATGATCCGGTGAAGTCGCAACTCGATCTGGCGAAGTTGCACCCTCAAAAACCTGAAGAGACCCTGGCGCACCCCTGCTGAAGGAAAACTACGCCACCTTCTGAAATGGCTCACCTTGCCTGGAGGCAAATTGAGCCGGCTGATGTACCCTGCCTGAAAACAAATTGAGTCGGCTGGCACACCCTGCCTGAAGGGAAACTGAGCCGGTGGCTCACCCTGCTAGAAGGAAATTTGCGTCGGCCTTAAGGTAAACTGCGTCGGCCGACGCACCTTGTATAAAGACAAACTGCGCGGGTGGCTCACCCTGCTAGAAGGAAAATTGCACCTATCTTCCTTTACTCTATAAAATTTTGTCCGGTGCACCCCGAAGGCACACTGTGTCAGTTAGAAGCTTGTGCCGGTCAGTTTAACAGTTGTCATACTCCATGGCAAGTCTGAACATGAAGCCGATCTCAGGTCCAATGTTGAATAACAAGAATTATGAATTTTGGTCTATCAAGACGCAGACCTTTCTACAGCTCAACAAGTGTTGGGATATGGTTGAACGAGAGTTCACGGAACCGGTGACAACTACTGTCACTACTATGTCTTCGACGCAAATAAGAAGGCCCTCGATGAAAGCAGAGATCGAAATCTCACTGCGAAGTGGTTGATCCAAAGTTGCATTGAGGAGTCCATTTTTCCACGGATCGCTAGAGCTACAACCGCACATCAGGCATGGAATATCCTCCAATCTGCATACAAAGGTACCGATAGAGTTAAAACGGTAAGATTCGAAACCCTTCGACTCCAATTTGAAAGTCTTAAGATGAAGGACACTGAGACTGTCGATCAGTTTATGACTAGGGTTTCTGGGATTGTCACGCAATTCCAAACCTATGGCGAAGCCCTAGAGTAGAAGGCTATTGTTGAAAAAGTACTTAGATGCCTCACTAAGAAATTCTCTATGGTGGTTATTGCCATAGAAGAATCTAATGATCTGTCGACGTTTACCCTAGAAGAGTTAACAGGGTCACTTTTGTCTCATGAAGCTAGACTCAGTCAGGAATATGAGTCTCTATCTCATGCATTTAGCACTCAGACTTCTTTCAACATAGGTCGAGGTCGAGGAGGCAGAGGACGAGGAAAAAGAGGAAGGAGTTCTAATTCCACAGAGATTAGAACTGCCCATGAATACACAGATCACTGTGAGCACAGTCATAACCCTCAGAACCAGAGAGGAAGAGGAGGCAAGAGATGGACTAATAGGTCCAATGTCCAGTGTAACTACTGCAAGAAATATGGCCACTATGAACGTGATTGCAGAAAGAAGCAAGCATATCAGAATAGTGGCAGAGCAAATGTCTCCAATGTTGAAGAACATTCGTCAGAAGTTATGTTTCTGTCATACCAAGCGAATGAAGCATAACATCAGTCAGATGTATGGTTACTAGACAGTGGATGCAACAATCATATGATAGGTAACAAATTATTATTCTCTGATCTAGATCCATCTGTTAATTCAAATATCGAACTGGGTGATCACTATCTCGTTCCAGCTCAAGGCAAAGGTATTGTTCCTATACTTACCAAATAGAATGAGAAGAAGTACATAAATGATGTATTCTATGTTCCAAATCTCAAGGTCAATCTGATCAGTGTGGGTCAACTGATTCAGAATAAGTATGATGTTAGGTTCATTGATTCCTACTGTGCTCTCTATGCTAAAGCCCCTAGTAGAAGACTCCTAGCCAAAGTAGAAATGACCAAGAATAGAATTTTCCCACTCAGCCTAAGGAGTGCTATCCTGTCACAGTCATATGCTCATACTGTCTCCAGTCAAGACGAAACCTGGTTTTGGCATTGTAGGTATGGTCATCTACCCTTTCAGAGTCTCTCTCATATGCAAAAACAATCCATGATCAAAGTATTACCAGTCATGAATGAACAATCAAGTTCTTGTGAAGACTGTATTTTAGGGAAAAACCAAAGGGACAGCTTCCCCACTTCCACATCTAGATCCAAAGAACACCTTGAACTAGTTCACACAGACCTATGTGGACCCATGCAAACCCAGTCTATAGGATGTAGTCTGTATTTCCTAACATTTATTGATGATTATAGCAGGAAAGTATGGATTTACTTTCTCAGAAATAAGTCAGAAGCTTTCTCCAGATTCAAAGAGTTCAAAGCATTGACTGAAAAGCAGTCACGTAAACCACTCAGAATACTCAAATTAGACAGTGGAGGTGAGTATGTCTCTCATGATTTTGCAGAGTTCCGTAAGCAACATGGAATCTAGCATCAGTACACCACCAGATACACTCCACAACAGAATGGAGTTGCAGAACGAAAGAATCGGACCATCATGAACATGGCCCGAAGTATGTTGTCACACAAGAAGTTATCAGATGATTATTGGGCAGAAGATGTTGCATGTTCAGTAAATCTACTGAACAGGTTTCCCACAATAAGTGTCAAAGAAAAAATACCTGAAGAAGCATGGAGTGTCACTCAAATTAGTGTCTCACATCTCAGGATATTTGGATGTGTTGCATTTGCACACATACCTTGAGTTAAGAAAGAATTTAGACAAGAAGAGTGAAAGGTGTATTTTCACAGGCTATAGTGAACAGTAGAGATCCTATAAACTGTTTAATCCTGTCACCAGGAAAGTAGTGGTGAGCAAAGATGTCAAATTTATGGAAGATAAATGCTGGACTGATACAACAGACATTCAGCAGACTGATAGTCCAGTACCACCAGAACCTCTCAGAATGCCCAGACTTGAAGTACAGCAGCAACAACAACAAGAAGGGACACCAGCAAACAGTCCACTACAGAGCTAGAGAACTAGAAGCTTAAGAGATCTATATGAATAGACTCCTGTCATTGATGAGCAGCTACAGTATGCACTACTTTCATGTCAGCCAACATGTTTTGAAGAAGCAACAAAAGATCCACAGTGGGTCCAAGTAATGAATGAAGAGATTGATTCTATTGAGAGGAATCAGACTTGCGATCTAGTTGATCTCCCATCAGATAAAAGTTGCATTGGTATAAAATGGATCTATAAGACCAAGTTGAATGAAAAATCAGAGATAGAAAAGTACAAATCAAGGCTTGTTGCAAGAGGTTTTGCTCAGCAATATGGTGTAGACTATGATGAAACCTTTTCTCCAGTAGAAAGGATGGACACCATCAGAGTTGTACTTGCAATAGCAGCTCAAAACCAGTGGCCTGTTTACCAAATGGATGTAAAATCTTCCTTTCTCAATGACATACTTGAAGAAGAATTCTATGTAGATCAACCACCTGGTTATGCTGTCAAAGGTCAAGAACACAAGGTGTGTAAGCTGAAAAAGGCCTTGTATGGTCTCAAATAAGCTCCTCGAACTTGGTACAACATAATTGACTCTTATCTCATCAACAATGGGTTCAACAGAAGCAGCAATGAACCTACTATGTATGTCAAAACAGATCAACAAGGTAACATTCTACTTGTTTGTCTTTATGTTGATGATATAATCTATACTGGAAATTTGATGCTAGAAGAGTTTAAGACAGTCATGAAAAAGGAGTTTGAGATGATTGATCTTGGTCTTATGAAGTTTTCCCTTGGTCTGGAAGTTGATCAAAGTGAAAATGGGATCTTCATCTTTCAGCATAAGTATGCTACTAACATTCTACAGAGATTCAAAATGGATAAATGTAAACTAGTAGAAACCCCCATTGCAACAGGAACCAAATTAAGCAAGAATGATGAAGGACCAGTAGTAAATTCTACACTTTACAAAAGATTAGTAGGCAGTTTAATGTATTTGACTGCTACTATACCTAATTTGATGTATGATGTCAGCCTTATTTCCAGATTCATGGAGTCTCCCAAAGATTCTCACTGGAAAGTTGGAAAAAGAATTCTGAGATATGTTGCAGGTACAATTGATTATGGACTTTGGTACACTCATTCACAAGACTGTACTCTCACAGGGTACACAGACCGTGATTTCGCAGGTAGTATTGAAGATAGGAAAAGCACGTCTGGTTATGCTTTCCATCTTGGTACTAGTCTTATTTCTTAGGCTTCTCAGAAACAACCCATTGTGAGCATGTCTTCAGTAGAAGCAGAATATATTGCAGCAACTACAGCAGCATGCTATGCAGTTTGGCTCAGAAGACTCTTGAAGGACATGGGACATACAGAAAAAGAACCAACAACCATCTATTGTGACAACAGTTCTGCCATATAGTTGTCTAAACATAATGTATTTCATAGGAAGAGTAAACACATTGACATTCGCTATCGCTTTATACGTGAGTTAGTCAATAATGGAGAGATTAGTTTGATGTTTTGTGGCTCTAAGGAGCAGTTAGCTGATATGTTTACCAAACCTTTGGGTACATCTGCATTTGAGTTTCAGAGGCAGCACTTAGGCATTGATAGTGCTGACCACACCATCCCACTTGAGATTAAGGGGGCGTGTTAAGAGTTGTAATCTCATGTGTCGTTGTTGGTTAAGTTAGTTGAGTTAGTTGTTGACTAGGACATTAGTCGTCCCATGATATTTACCGGCCCATAGTATTAGCTGGTGGTTTTGAGTCTATGTGAAACTATATATATGTGAGTTTAATAATGAAAAGGCAATCAATATGCCTTTTGTGTTTCTGCTCTTATTTTGTGTCCTTGCAAACTTTATCAGTTTTGACCTCTAAAACATAAAACATAAAACATAAACTTTACAAATTAAATACCAAATATAACATCCAAAAATATCATACTTCCCATAATGGAATGTGGTTAACAATAAAACTCTCACCAATTAACAAATTAAGTATTTACGCGGCAACTTTTATAACGAAGCAAGAATTCTGAGAGTAGCTTGCAAAGTGGGAAGTCAGTTAGAAGCCTGGAATGAAGACACTAGAAAAAAGGGTTCATCTAATTCCCATTGAAATGGTGTACAAGTCTTAAATATTCTATTGGTGGATGTATTCTATATATATACTCTTTTTAGTTAAAAGGGTTAACATGGTATTAGGTCTTACTAACCAGAGGAAAGATCTTACAAGTATAGTTATTTAAAATTATCACTCTTTTATTACTATGAATCTCAAACAATGGTCTTGTGATCTAGAGTAAGTAGGTCTACACTAATATGGAAATAGTTTACTTTTTAACACCTTGTAAATTTAATTATTTGATGAATATGTTAATTTTATATAGATTGAATTATTTTCAAATGATAATGTCATATTTAGATAGTTGTTTGAATAATTTGTTAGAATATTGATATCCCTTAATATTTTCATGATGATAATGATGATTAAGTGATAGAAATAATCATGATAAAAATTAATGTTAACTGTCATTATTTCTATACATATAGGTTTTTCATGATGATAATGATGATTAAGTGATAGAAATAATCATGATAAAAATTAATGTTAACTGTCATTATTTCTATACATATAGGTTAACATTATGTATAGAAATAATGTTAATGTTTTCTTTGGAAAATGAATCCATAGAACCTCGAATCAGTGTATAAATTGAAATATAATACATCAACACACTACAGTTTGTAATTGTATGTATTATTGTTATGATACATTGATTTGCATTATGCTGTGTATAGAATACAGAAAATTACAAGTACAGGCTTCATTATAATTGTTTTAGCATCAGATTTTGGTTGTTGGATCATATTCTGTATTTAATGTTTCATTGAGTTACTTGATTTATGGGCATTTTATTGGGCATCCTCTTATAAATTTAAAACAAGCATTTCCCTCGTTTTCAAGGCTCATTCTCTGTTTTAGTGTTGGAATGGACCTTAAAGCCATATTTTTGTGTTTAACCGTGAATGCTTTGATTTAATGGCACATGATCAATTGATTTGAATGTGTCAGATTTGTTTTCCTCAAGCTTTTCTTGCCATTCTTCATGTCTTACAACAGATGTGCCTGATGTATATTGTGTAACATTTTTTGTGATGTTCTAAGGAAGGAATGGAAAGACACTGTTGAAGTTAGTGGCATTATTTTTGTATATAATTCTGTTAATAATGTGTGGAACACTAAAGATTGACTCTTTTATAAAAAATATCAAGTTATAGTTGACACATGTGTGTAACAGTAGAAAATGTTTTGATTTATTCAGTCAGTTCTTGTTTAATGAAACCTGCGAGGCTTGCATAGCATCTATTGGATGGAGACATATTCGATGACAATATACTAATCTATGTTGGAGCCTGGACAATATGCAGAAGTTCTTCAGGTATGTTTTATAGTGAAAACGATCGAGATTTCGATGTTTAGAAAGCATTTTAATATTATTTTTACAGAACAGAAAAAGTAAGCTTGTATTTAATTATTTAAGAATTGAAGTTTGAACTGTACATTAGGTGCTTCTACTTGAAAACAACTAACATTGGAAGATATAAGAACAACATTGACATGGTGTCTTTGACAACTCTGGTGAAATTAAGAGAAAGGAGGGATTTACAAAACAAAAAAGGGACGTATTGCTAAGAATTGTTGGAAAGAATGAGGAGTTGCCCATATGCTGCTAACATCTACCTGCAATTTTACTTTTGAGGCCTGCTTATCTCATAGATATTTGGCCCTCCGTCTTGAACAAATCAATGACTAGAACTGCCAGGCTGCGAGGAGGATAGTAGCCGTCTAAACTACAGGTCCAAAGGATCTGACTCCTAAATTACCAAAATGCATTAAAAATGTTGTAGCAACTTACATGCACCAAGTCGAGGGCTTACTTACTTACTTACATGTTGTAGGTCCTTTTCCTTAGCAGGGTGAACCTGTTAAGGGTTTTGTAGAAATTTCTGAGCTCGCGCTGCACCGTGGTTAAGGGGTAGAAAAAAACACCCACAAAACTAAAATAAATTATGAAGAAAATGCAAAAAGTATGAATATAACAATAAAAAGACAAATAGAAAGGAAGGTTTCCCCAAAATAGCTAAGTTTGAAAGACAAATGCCAGTTAAGTTGCATATTTGCTCACATTCAATTCATTTGTGCTCTGCTCTATGAGTCCCTCCCTGATTTTTTGGAGTTTTTGAAGATTTGTAAAAATCCATTCAATGTTTTTTTTAATATTTGTAAAAATCCATTCAAAAATTCATAGGCATGGTGAAAAACACTTGACTAGTGCTATTTTGAAATGACAGGTGTAAATTTATTTTCAAAATTCAACAATATAAGATAGTGTTGTGGATAGATGTAAACTCATTTCTGGAAGGGCATAAATTGCAGGTGATTACTTGCATGGCAAGGTAAGTTGGGGAGTGAAGTTACACCACAACTGAGGTAAAGTTTTAACTAGGTTTTAATTAATTATTATCTATGTTTTTTATTTATTGTAATGCTGGGCAATGATAAAAAAATATCCAATTCAAGGTGATTGTCCAATTAAAAAATAGTAATTTCTTTTTTAACTAATTATAAATATAAATTTTATATTAACATTAATCTAACTTTAGAAAAAACAATATACTGATTGCAACTAATATAAAAAACAGAACATATAGTCACCTAAACATGGACTAAAAATCTTAGACGAATTAAGAATATCAAAGAGAAAATGTTTGAGGAGATGATATTGAATAATAAAATCACCACACTACCAAGGCAAAGGATGATTTGGGTTAGTTACTAAACAAAAGAAAAATATAAATAAAGCAAGACTTTGCTCAATATTTCATGCAAATGTTGTGGTTTGATGTAATATACTATCCATTTTGTTATACCTAAATTTGCATGCAAGTTGATATTGACTTTGCCAACAATTGCAAAATGGCAATTTGTGGGGATTGTTTTTGCTTTGGTTATTGCAAGTGTGTCATTTATTAATGCAAGAGATACAAATGGAGCAACCTATATGTTCATGATGAGAAAGGGCATTTTTGTGTTTCTTAACCCTCAAACATAGAATACAAATAAAGTATATAGAGATTATAAATGCAAAAAACTAGATAAACAAAACAAATGAAATCAATAATGTAAAATATCCCCTTAAATTATGATAATCGAAATAAAGAAAGCAATGTTCAGTTGTCTCTTATAGTGGGGCAACCTAGCTCTTTTATATTCTCAATAGCAAATCTCAAACAACTTGTAGTCCCAACATTAATGAGTATCAACTATCTAGTGGGCCTTATTTAATAAAGAGGTCTCATTTATATTAAATAATTACCCACTACTATTTAATGTGATTTTATTCAAGGAAGATGACTACATATATTAAGTAACTCACTTGTAGGTAGCCTAAAGTAGGGAGGTTACTGTAAGGCCTTAATAGACATAGACATAGAAATATATCAAAACTAGTTTGATCTTACGCGTGTAAATTTTTTCTATTGAGACAATTGTTATGTTCCTTTGTGTGCAAGAAAGGATGCCATGGATAAAATATGATACATTGCAATTGAATTTTGCAAATTGGTTAGTATGTGATGGAGATTTACAATGTGTTCCTTGGAAATAAATTATTGTACTATTCATTATGCCCTCATCAAGGTGAACGTGAATATGTTTTTGCAATCCATGTGTGCTCAAAGTTTTCAATTAAGAAGCTATGTTTACATGACATTGGCACATATTCTAAATTGCATGATGTATTTGTTGTAAGGTAATCTGTCTAAACGACATTTTTTTTTGCTTTTTAAAAATTGTTTCCTGTTAGTTTACTAAGAAGGTATAATGAATCCATTCTTTTGACATGCAATAATGTTGTGTACAGTAGGCCATGTGTTTTTATTCCAACGGGATTAAATGTTCTTTTAAAGTAAAGCCTTGAACTATGTGGATTTTCCTCGAATAAGCCAACTGAATTAGGAATTTCTTATGTACTATAATTCTAGAGTTGGGTTTCATGGTTGACAATGGTCTTGCTATGCATATCATCAATGTCTAAGATGCCAAGACACCTTTGTCATATAATTCTTGGCATTTGACAATTGTTGAATTCAAGAAATGTATACAAACAATAGCCACACCATCAGTTTTTGTGTGTTTTGAGTGTCTGATTTCCTTATTAACAAGGCCATCCTCTATGTTGTGGTTGCCAACCTATAGCTCAACAAAAACATTTTGCTTGAGCAGTGTTTTTGATGACAATGCTATGGTGTTCTCATATGGAGAAGGCACCTCTACACTAGTGTCATATATGTCAATTACATCAAGCGTGCATCAAGCACTGACACATTTTCCTTCACTTGTGACAAGATCTATAGGTTATGCATTTTTGCATGTTTGTTGTGTTATTTAACCCTGAAACTTAAAACAACACATGAAATACATAATTTTAAGATGCAACAAACTAGAATTTATGGTGTAGAACAAGAAACATTGGACAATAGAATAGATAAATGGTACATAAAATAAGTCTTATATTATGAGAATCAATGTTCACATGCCTCTTAAGGTTGGGATACATTTCACTTGAGAAAAGCTTCAATACAATAATTCTTGACAAATCAATGCATAGCCTATTAGCTCTTTAAATAGGCTTTCAATATCCCAAAACCCTATCTACTTGACTTGGTCATTATTTAATGAGCATCAACTATTTAGTGGGCCTTAATAAATAGAAAGAACCTTCTTACATTAATAGTCTACTACTAACTATTCGGCCTTATTCAAAGGTTATGGTCGCATACATAACATGATTAACTACTCCTAAGGGAGTTAGGGTGGGACCTCAATCATGTCTTTGTTTCTATAAAAAAAAAGGCAATAAAAAGTAGAAATTTGTTGGTTCACTCTTATTCTATTCAATATGCCAATAAATCATGTATCATTTAAGCACAATATGGCATATAATTGATAGCATTTTATTTTTTCTTGCTAGAAGTGGGATAGTTCCTCTCTTATTCACTAATGGGTCTTAAAAATTCTCTTATTCACTAGTGGGTCTTAAAAAATCAACGAATATTGTACATATTGTGCCTAATACAAATCTCTTGAAAATATGATATCAACATTACCGAAATATAAAAATGGGCTATGTTGTATTTAACATAATCAATTGTCAATTTGGTATTTGAATGTTGAGACTTGTGAAAGGCACGTAAAATGCAAAATGCAATGTAACCCCTTTGCTTTGAACATTGTTTTTCCTGTGTACAATTTTATGATTTCCTATATTTGTAGAGGGTTTCATTCCAATGCATTGTTATAGAAGTTTGGAAAAGCCTCTAAAGTTATTTTGGTGGTAAATGTTTTGGCAATGGATGTTTGGGTTTTTTTTTCGTTGATGATATATTTCATAATCCTTGCTTGTTCATTCCTCAATTGTCATCTTGTTTAGTATTTTGCATTTTATAATACTTTTGGATATTTCACAAGTTGATAAGGTCTTTGTATCAGAAGATTTATGCCCTTTGTTTTTTTGTTTGTTGATAATATATTTTACAATCCTTGCTTGTTCATTGTTTAATTTCCATCCCATTTAGTATTCTGCATTTTCTATGACATGTGGTTGTTTAAGAAGATTTATACCCTTGATTTTTTGAAGTATTAGATGTCGGAAGCAATATCAGGCGACTCATAACTCTTATCTATATCTCATACAACATTGTGAGCAAATGCTTGTAGGTATGTAGTTTCACGTAGCTTAAATAAATGTCATCTCTTGTTCCAAGTGTAATTGTTGCATCATCATGATTCCCCATGTCCTAGTCATTTTATAAATGAACTTTTGTTCATTTTATTAGATGGTGGCTTGGAATGTTATGAAACCATTCTTCTAACTTGAAGGAGCATGCATATGAGTATGCCCATGAATGAAAGAGGGCAATACAACATTATGAATTTGTTGCAGTAATTTGCAAGGCTTTATGTTCATTGGTTTTTACATGTATCAAATACGTTGATTGTTAATGTCTTTTATTTTCTTTTCATGTTATGTATTTTTGTATACCAAGCATATATGCTTGATCATTTTAGGTTTCCATGCATAACGGTTAATAATCAATGGGAAAGTGCTATGTTTTTGAATAATCATGGTCATGCTTTAGCTCTTTGGGCTTCTTTTGTAGGAATGCTCATTGCTCTTTAGGAGAAGTGTTAATAAAAACCCATATATTGAACTAGTATTCAATGGCAAGGACACCACGAGGTAAACAATTTGATGTATTAACATTTGCTGCAAGTTTAGTAAATCCTTCCCAAGTCTACCAATTGTCGTAGCAATATTGACATAAAAATTTTGATGGTATTGTTGTATAAGTTTGATTGTTGTTTTTATTGTCTTATCAAGTTTTTTCATGTAAGAAATATAGTATGTTGTTGAACAATATGAGTCAAGCATGATGTGTGCCTTTCTGTTTGCATTTCAAATATGGGGGATACATTGAACAAAAATATTAGTTCATGTCTTTTGGTTTCCGTTTTAGTAGGAAACCAAAATATTTTAAAATATTGTCTTTTTTAAGGGTCTTGCATAAAATAAGCATGGAATGAGGCGCGAAAGAAACAAGCAACCAAAGGGAGATAGTGTGGTCGAAGTCTATCTTATTGAGACATCCCTATATGGGTGAAAATTGTTTGTGTGTGTGTGCGAGAGAGAGAGAGAGAGAGAGAGAGAGAGAGAGTCATTTGACATCTATATAAGTCGGACTAAAATATAATATTGGGGGAATATGGCCTTCAATACAAATCTCTTAATACAATGATAGAGAAATAGAACACTAAGGCCACAAATGAATGCTACCATATGCAATGACGAGAATATCTATAGCAACAATTGCGCTAAAACACATTAAAATATTTTCCAAGGAATTCCTACAGATCACAAGGAAAGAGAATGATGAATCATTAGATTGTGTTCAAGTCAATGAGCTTGGATGATAACAAAGGCACCAAAACATTATGAAAGAAATGCCTAGAAATTAATAAGAGGCAATGTAATGATGGAGCATTAAAATTTAAGCTAAGGAGTTCCAAGACAAGAAAACATGCATTGGGAAGGAAAATAGCCATTGAAATCAAAGGGGCAACCCTCCATGCAACATGTAAATTGTTATATTTACAAACTAGGCTTCCTTACTTCAACACTAGTGGATACACGCACACCACTAATACATATTTGGATGGTGACAAACGGAGCTTAGAAAATTCCACAATATTTTTCTATACAAATTAACTTTGGAATAAAAAACAGATAACAAAAAAAAATACCAAGAAATTGACAGAAAATTCAAGTTTATTTATTTATAAAATTCTCCTCTCATTCAATATTAGTGGACACATGCACACAACTGCAACATGTATATGGATTTATAAATATGAAGCTCATAGAAGTCCACACCCTTATAGGAGAGCAACTACATATATGTTCCATTGGGATGTGCCATTTTTATCTAACATGAACCAAAATATAATATTTGCGAAATATGACCTTAAATGGAGAGGTGAAAAAAAGATGTTAGAGAAGTAAAATATTAGAGATTATGGCCTTCAATACAAGGGCCATAAACCAATGCTCCAATACATAAGGAGGCTAATAATCATGACAAGAGGGGCAACGAAACAAAATCCAAATAATTTTTACCTCGAACAAGACAAGGAAACGATGAATCACTACATTGGGAACTTAAGGAGCTTGAATGATAATAGAGGCACCAAAACATAATCCAAGGAACGTGCGCACTTGAACATAAGGCAAGGTAATGATGAATAATTAAGGTAATGATGAATAATTAAGTTGTCAACTTACGAATCTGATGAGGAATGAAAACAGATAAAAAGGGAAAATTACCATCCAAATCAAAGGGGAAGCGAGAGAATACGACACTCAATGCACTACAAATAATTATGCTACAACATGAGGTGGCAACAAGCATACTAATAATTATGCCGGCATAGGCTTTATTGTAAAAATTATTTGTTTTCCTAATCTTCGTTTCAAGATTGTTTCATCACATAAAGTTTAATGCCCAATCCCATTCATGTTAATACTGCTGCAAATGGAATTTCACTTGTAAACACATTAAGTAGCTTCAAACACTATTAGAATTTTATTATTAATTTTACTAATTTAATGAGTAGAAAATATAGACAGTCACACACAAAAAAATTCAGTCTTAGTTATTTAAACTAAAGTCTTAACAAAAACTTCCATGGGGAAAACTTGTGAGAGAGAGTTATTGTTTTATTTCTTCTTCAATGAAAAGTACAACAGTATGCATACATAGTAAACACTACTTATCTCAACCCACAGAGACCACTTTCCAACCTTGAAGACAGTTCTAAAACAACCTCTATTTATGTGCCAAAGCTGCCTCGAAATGTGTGTTGAAGGTACTGTATGGACTGTATGCAACTATACGATTTCCTCCTCGAAACTCATGCTCAGTACGGTTTTCTATCCTTGATTTTTCATGCCTCTGCTCCAGCATTTAATTACCTTGAATTTTGTTCCTTTCTCGGCCTTGGACTTCGTGACAGTCAACTATAGAAAGTCTTGTATGGACTATTCATAAATGTTGTACCTACCCTCGAAAATCATGCCAGTAGTATTGGGAAGCATGCTACCGATTCTCGCCTCAATTTTCGTGTTAATTAACTATTGTATGCTGCCTTGAACTGCTTGCCATGATCTCTCTATCTACTACTGCTTGAACCTACTTGGAAATCATTCCAAGGTACTTTTATCTCTCCTCTAGTTGGACCTCTCCTCTCAAGAACCTGACTTGCTCTCCAAATCTCTTGGAAGAATGAATGCATCTTCTCATTCCCCTTTTCCTTTTTGCTTTCTCACCTAGGGTAGTTGAATGGTCACAAGATCAAGGGCCCACATTGAATCTTGTGATCTTAGATCAATGGATGAGATTAAATCATTTTCTCTCCACAAATAATTATTTTCATTCAAATTCCACTTAAATAAATAAATAAGTAACTTTAAGACTCTAAAGTGAAATTAATTACACATCTCATGTAATTAATGCAAGGGTCATCTCACTTTTCCCCTTTTAGTGACTTAGGCACAAAATCACTAGTGGAACACTTTACTTGGTACAAAATAAACACTCCATCTTACCGAGGAAGGTGTTTTGCACCACTCCCAACTTGTCTTTGAAGAAGACAAACTTGTCCTTCCCTACAGATTTCGTCAGAATATCTGCAACCTACTCCTCAATGGAAATGTACTGCCACTCTACAACTCCTCTCTGGACATAGTCTCGGATGAAGTGGTACCTAATCTCAATGTGCTTTGACCTGTCATGAAATACTGGATTCCTAGAGAGTTTGATTTAACTTTGATTGTCACAGTAGATAACTATAGGCCTCATCTCTTGACCAAATAGACCCACCAACAACTTGCGAAGCCACAAGGCCTCACAACTAGCCTTATTGGCTACCATGTACTCTACCTCAATAGAGCTCAATGCAACTGAATTTTGATTCTGATTGAACCACGGCATTGTTGCCAAGCCCAAACTGAAACAACATCTGCAAGTGCTCTTCTAGTCCGTCAGACATCCCTTCCAATTTGAGTTTGAGTATCCAATCAACCTGACACCATCTGTCCTCTTATAATCCAGACCATATTCCACCATACCTGCTAGATACCCAAGGATGTGTTTTGCAGCTACCCGGTGCACTCTCCTTGGCTCAACTATTTACTAACTGAGAGTGTTCATTGCAAAACACAGATTTGGCCTGGTGTTGACCAAACACATCAACGAGCTAATGAGACGACGATACAAAGTTGGATCCACCAAATCTCCCTCAGAAGCATGAATCTTCTTCTAGTTGGTGATCATCGATGTGGACATCGACCTACAATCCTCCATCCTAAATCTCCTCAGAATATCAACCGCATACTTTCCTTACGCCGGGAAAATATGTCCAGGTTCCTGCCAAACCTCCAATCCAAGAAAATAGTGCATCATCCCAATGTCTTTTATTTCATACTATGAAGCAAGATCTCGCTTGTACTCTACAATGAATCTCTCCTCACTTGTAATGAACAAGTCATCCACATAGAGCAGAAGAATGAGCAAATCATCACCAATCACAATGTAGTAAAGGTTTGGATCTACCTCACTCTTCTGAAATCCCATCTGCAACCAGTAAGAATCTATCACGAGTACCAAACTCTAGGAATCTATCATGAGTACTAAGCTTCAGTCCATACAAGGATTTCTTCATCCTGCAAACAGGAGACTCTCTCCCATGAATCTCAAATCCGTGTGGCTACTCAACATACAACTCCTCTTGTATAAGCCCATTGAGAAATGTGGTCTTCACATCGATCTCATAGATCTTCCAACCCATCTCTGTTGCAATGGAGATCACTGCTTTGATCGAAGAGTAACGAGCAACCCATGTAAAGGTCTCATCATAATCTACTCCCTCTACATGTGAGAACCCCCACACCACAAATCGAGCTTTGTACTTCTCCACACTGGCATCTGTAGCATGCTCGATCTTGTAAAGCCACCGAGAAGTCACAATTGACTTCCCCTCAGGTCTCGAAACAATCCCCCAAAGGCATCATTATTCATGATGGAATGATACTCTTCCATCATGGCATCTCTCCATACCTGATTCTAGGATGTCTCCTCAAAAGTGGAAGGCTTTGAATCACGAATACTAGTCACCAAGGTCATGCCATATTTGTATGGCATCCTAATCTCTCATACAGTTCTCTTGGGATCTCCAAATGACTTAGCTTCTTTCAGGGTGTCCTTAAGCCACTTGGGCTTCCTCTTCCCTGAAGACTCCTCCCATACCTGTGTATCATCCTTTGAGGACAGAGACTCGGGAGTAGTAAGTACTACATGTGGTTGGTGTACCAGAAACCTGTGAACTGTAGCTGGATAACTAGTAACTGGTGAACCATGTCAATCAGAAACTTGAATTGGTGAACTTGTAACCTGAGAACCTGAACCTGTACCAGGTGAAACTGTAGACAAAGTTTTTGAACCTAAAGCACCTGTAACTTGTGGACCAATCACCCCTGATACCTCTAACCCTACACCCTGTGAAGCTGGACTTTGTATGCTCACCTGAGGTGTGGAAACATGTTGCTCCCCTTGATCTAACTCTCGAGACTTCCTAAAGGCCCGCTCCTCCTCAAATCTCACCTCCCTCCTCACAACAACTTTCATATGTAAAGGAATATTAATGCGGAAGGCCTTCGAAGTATTATCATACCCCACAAAATACCCTTTTCTGTTGTGGGATCCAACTTTGTCCTCTTCTATGAAGGAACATGAGAGTAAGTCAAACAACCAAATATACGAAAATGGCCAACCTCAGGCTTCTTCCCTGAAAAATACTCCTTAGGAGTCATACACCCCAAGGCACTGTGGGGACTCTTGTTCTAAATGTCTACAACAGTACTACAAGCCTCAACCCAAAGAAAGAGAGGAAGACTCTCATCATGAAGCATCACTCTCGCCACACCCACAATGGCCCTATTCTTTCTCTCCACAACCCCATTCTGCTCTGGGGTGTATGGAACCATCAACTATCTCTCGATGCCCTCCTATGCATAAAAATCATCGAATGCATTGGAGGTATACTCACCCCCATTATCTGATCTTTGTTGTTGTAAATGTAACTTCAGAAGATATTCATTTGTATTTTATATTTATATTATTATTTTATTTTATTTGTACCTCTGACGGATGTTTTTCCTCCGTTCGGGGATGTCATTATTATGATTGGTCATGCAATATTATTGAGGTAAAAGCCTCCATTGTAAGTCGAGGAAATAACACCCCAAAGGTCAAATGTAAATTGTATTATTGAGTCTTCCTAGGATAGGTCGGCCCAGTCAAGTTAGTCAAGTCGATCTAAGTAGGAAAAAGGTCACTCAAACATAAAGTATAAATAGAGAGCTTGCTCTCTCATTTGGACACACCACTCACTCACTTAAGTTCACATAAGCAAGAGAGAGAAGACAAGTTCACTGTAGGAGAAAGAGAGAGAGTTGCAGAAGACTTCTTATTTTTGGGTTTTCCATTTTGTGATATTGTATTAGTGACGAATCTATCTTTGAGGAAGTTGTGGGGTTTTCTTATTGTGTTTTGATGTGCTTGTTATTCTTTTAGTTAAAGATCATAATTAAATTGAATTAAAGTGCAAACTCTAACATGGTATCAAAGATAACCTGGAAATAATGCATTGTGCAGCAGCGGGAAATTAGGGCTTCCTAGTTCAAGGTCTTCTCTCCACAGATCATGAGAAAAAGAGGGCTAGGCTAATTCACCCTAGAAGGGCGCATATTTTGGATGAAGCAAAACTCAGTTTGGAGAATATTTATTTTTAACCCTATCACTACCATCGGGAGGAAAACTAGGGCATCGGTTAGTGTGAAGAACCTGCAACAATTAATTAATAATAATATGCGAAATAGCAAAAATGACAGAACTCAAAATCACTTTTATATTGATCGCATGCCACTTCAAGGGGGCAACCTCCTTTGAGCAAGCTCAATACAAATAACTTCACGGTACCTTCATAGGCCTCAACACACACTTATATACTAAGTCTAGGCGCCAATACTATGGGTCAAAACCATGGGCCACTACAAACTATGGATCAACAATACTACGGGCGACTTACAAAGCATATGCGCCAACAACAATAACACAAACTATTGATCAACAAATACTACGGGACGACTTACAAAGCATATGCGTCCAACAACAATATACTAAAAAAGTAAAGACATGGGTTCCTAACAGTTAGTTTGCAATTATGTCCATAGATTTGGGAAAAGGAGTACATTGGACAACTCGCCTTGAGGAGCTGCATCTTCCTATCCAAGATGAAGTTCAAAATTCCAACTTTGGAAAATTGGGTTTCTCTAACAAACCCTAGGCCAACCATCTCCAGAACCAGGTTGGGCATCTCAAATTGGTAAGATCTAAATCTCTGTTATTTCCATTTAAGGTTCTCATTTCAAAATGACTCACCACACCAAGCTTGAGTATAAGCTTGAGGGAGCTGACAACTTCCGAGCATGGAAGTATAGGATTTATCTTGTCCTTGAAGAAAATGATTTCGACAAATATATTAGTGAGGAGGTTCCAACACCAGAGGGAGATGAAGCAAAGGCTATCCACAAGAAGAACTTGGTCAAGGCCAAGAGTATTATTGCAGACTCCATTAAATATCATCTCATCCCCCATGTGTCATCCTTAAAGACACCCAAGGAGATGTTCGATGCTTTGACGAAGTTATTCGAAGGAAAGAACATAAATCAGAATATGACATTAAGGAACCAGCTCAAGAATGTGAAGATCCTAAACTCAGAGGCCATGCCATCTTACTTCACAAGGGTCTCTCAGATCAAGGAACAACTTGAAGTAGTTGAAGAAAAAGTAGAAGAAGGAGAGATCCTTATGATCACCTTGAATGGTCTCCCAAGATCATGGGACTCATTTATTCAAGGAATATGTGCCAGGAAGAAGTTGATCATCTTTAGTAGATTATGGGAAGAATGAAACCAAGAAGAAGCTTGACTAGTAGCAAGAGAAGAGAAGATGGGACCTGATGATGACCAAGCTCTAACTTCTCATGCTAAGAAGAATCATAACAAGAGGGAAGAACATCATCACAAAAGATCCAGAAGGCCCAATAGGAATCATGGAACTAGAAGGGATCTCTCTAGTATCAGATGTTACACATGTGATGAGAAGTGACATTACTCGAGAAATTGTCCCATAAATCAAGGACCCTCCAAGAAATCCGTCAAGAAGAGGCATCATGCTCACATCGCTAAAGATGATGAACCAAGAAGGAAAAGAACTAGAGAAGAAAGGGGTGATTCTTCAAGTGATGAAGAATATGTATTATGATGAATAAAGAAGAAGGGAGTCTACTCTAGTACAAAGAACAAATGATCTACAATACTTGCTCAACATTTCCAATCATAAGCAAGAAAGGCAGAGGTCCTCAGAATCAGATGATGAAGTAGAGCACACTGTTAGAGACTCCAAGAGTTCCTACAAGGAAGCAAAGATCAAGAGGGAGTCCACCCAACAACCAAACAAAGATAAGTATTTGAATTGTAATTTCTTGTATATCTAATTACTTAAATGATATTGTTCAGTCATGTACATACTTATGTTCCTAGATTTAGGATGTGTATTATGCATGTTAGAAAAGTTGCATTAATGAACGTAATACTACTAATTTACAAGTAATGGGTAAGTGGCCCATGGTACTGTACAACATTCCATTGCTGCTTATCTAGAATGAAACCTCTTTGCTGACATGTTGGGAGTAGTGCACACTCTTAATAATGTTCTGGTAGAGATGGAAGGCATCTAGAAATATTACCGTATGAATACGGGATATGGATGAATGTTGTGTTGAAGCATTGGCTAAGATAGATTCATGACTGTGTGACCTATGTATTTATGCATAATAATTTTTTTTAAAAATTATGAAATGTTTCTAACCACGTAACTAAATTTGACTTCTAGGAAAGATCGAGAATAATATTGGGACTTGTTCCGAAGAACAACTAACATGATTTAGCTACAACAAATCAACAAAAATACCCACTGAAGAATTTGAAGAACCCGAAGTTCCCAGAACCAGAGACACGGTTACGGAGGAGACAATTCGAGAATATCATGAAGACCATGACATGAAAGAACCACAAGAACCTGTAGATCCACCTCGTGAGAAGAACTCCCTCAAAAGAAGACCAGCATGGACACATGAAGCAATACAAGATGCAGAGAAGTATGGCGCTCCAGATGGGATACATAGAGAAAGAAAGAGACCTAGGCCATACTCCAGCTATGTGGACCTGCTATGTGACATCATTGATAAAGAACCTTCCAACTATGAAGAAGCATCAGAGAAGAAATAATGGAAGGATGCCATGATCGAGGAGTACCAGTCGATTATGAAGAATGATGTCTAGGAGATAGTTCCAAGACCAGAAGGGAAGTCTGTTGTGACTTCGAAGTGGATATACAAGATCAAGCATGCTGCAGATGGTAGCATTGAAAAACACAAGGCAAGATTTGTGGTTTCTCCCAGAAAGAAGGAATAGACTACGAGGAGATATTTCCACTTGTAACAAGATACACTTCCATCATATCTATACTTGCATTGGCTGCAGTAATGAAATGGAATGTACACTAAATGGATGTCAAGGCAACATTATTGAATGGTGTATTTGAAGAGGAAGTGTACGTGGAGCATCCATTGGGATTCAAGACACATGATAGACAGACTCATGTGTGCAAGTTGAAGAAATCCTTGTACGGATTGAAGCAGGCACCTAGGACGAGGTACGACAGGATGGATAGCTTCCTGATGAGCTTAGGATTTACCAAGAGTAAAGAAGATTCCAACCTTTACTTCAAGGTTGAAGGTAGAAGAGCAGTGATACTTCTGCTATATGTAGATGATCTGTTTCTGACAAGAGAGGATGAGATCATTATAGATGCAAAGAGGAGGTTTTTCGTAGAATTCGAGATGAAGGACCTGGGGATTATGCATTACTTCTTAGGCATGGACGTGTGGCAGAGTGCGGATGGGATATTCCTTGGTCAAGGAAAGTATGCAGTGGAGATTCTGAAGAGGTTCAAAATGATGGATTGCAAGGAAATGGCCACACCCATGGCATCAAACATGAAGCTACTATGTGATTCTTCATCAGAGACAGTTGATGCCATGATGTATCGACAGATGATTGGTTCATTGATGTACCTAACGAATGCGAGTCCAGACATATGCTTTGCTATGAACACCCTAAGCCAGTTCCTGACGGATCTGAGACATGTTCACTTGATTGATGCAAAGCATATATTGAGGTACCCGCAGGGTACAGTTGAGTATGGGCTCAAGTATGAGGCGAATCAGAAGATTAACATGCATGATTGTGTTGATTCAGATTGGGCAGGTAGTGCCACAGATAGGAAGAGCACTTCAAGATGCTGCTTCAGTATGGGATCCAGTATGATCTCCTCGTTTAGCAGGAAGCAGTCATGCGTGGCACTAAGTACAATCTCAGCACTTGAATCCTCCTCCTTGTCTAGTTCTCCACAAGAGCTTTGAACTCTTGGAACCTCTGCAAGACTTCTTCCAACTTCTTTCTCTTTAGAAAGTAAATCCAGGTCTTCCTGGAGAAATCATCAATGAATGTAACATAGTACTGAAAACTAGTCAATGAAATAGAAGACATAGGAACACATTAATCATAGTGAATCAAATCAAGTACCCCTGTTGATCTACTGTCACTACTTGGAAAAGTAGTCTTGGTGTACTTTCCCAAAGCACACCCCCTGCATACATCACTGTGCTCTATGTTGAACTCAAGCAAACCAGTCACCATATCTCTCAACATCCTCAGAGCTGGATGATGCAAGTGAGCCATCCTCCTATGCCATAGCTCACATAGATCACTATTGCATCTATTGTGTGCCAAAGCATGAAGAGGATGAAACAAGAGCTTGTACAATTTCCCATGGGATAAATGTGCACATTCCCATCTACGAAGTGCACTCCAAATCCCCTATCCTCGATCGTGGAAACTGAAATCAAGTTCTTCTTCAACCCAGGGACATACAAGACATCCCTCAATGTCATGGGCTCCGTGGACTCCCTCTGAAAGGTAACATTCCCCCACCCAACAGCTTTGACAATTGTGTCATCTCCCAACACCGCCTCTAGATCCAAACCTATCTAAGTGAACTCTGAAAACATATCCCGCACACCTATCATATGGTTAGAAGCTCTATTCTCAATGTACAAGGTGCATGTGGTGGTGGATGCACTCAAAGAATGACCAGTCAACAAGGAATACTCCCTCTCAAACTCTACATTTGTGTTGGCAATGGATGCTCTCTCGAAATGACCAACACAAAGAGAAAACTCTTTCTTGAACCGTGTTGCATACTCATCAATATATGTTGAAGTTGTTGTCTTCTTCTTCTTATTCCTTTTTAGACATTGTCCAGCATAGTGCCCAAACCCCTGGCAAGCAAATCACTTGACTTTGATCATGTCCTTTTGATCACCTTGCTGCTTAGCCCCACCCTTGGGACCCTTCTTGGACTTCTTCTTCTTCCCCTTAGTTGTCAAATCCACATTCTCCTCATCATCCTTACTGTGAGATGAACTGACTTGCACATATCCTCTCCGGGTTTCCTCCTAAACAAAGTCATCCCAAAGGCGATCCTAGGAAGGCATGTTCTCCCTAGCCACAATGGCATCCACAAACACAGCCCATGGCTTGGCCACACCATTCAAGGTTATCCGCACTAGCTCATGGCCAGGTACAACCTCCCCCACTGCTCCAAGCTCATCCCTCACATATGTGATCCTAGTAAGGTAAGAGGTCACATTTTCAGATTTAGCCATCCTGATGCTTTTCTACTTCTCTCTCAATACCATCTTTGGTTTTCATTGGAACTATGGTACAATTTGGTTAAGGCATCCCACATTTGATAAGCATGGTCCTTACTAGTCACATGCGGGATCACATGGTCTTTAACTACATCAATGATAATTCTCTTAGCCTTAATGTCCTTCTTATTGAAGGCTGCCAAGGATGATGCATCTATAGTTGCAGGTACCACCACGAGATCAACTATAGACCTGTTCACTATGTCCCACAACTCATTCTCTTGAAAAATCAACACAATCCTTGCTTTCCAAGGACTGAAATTGGTTGCCTCATCCAACCTGTCCTCCAACCTAAACCCTATGGCCATCTCACTGAAAAATGCAAGTCCAACAACTCTGCCTAGTGAACAAATGAAATGCCTCTCTCAAGTCTGAAAATCACTACTTAGTAATTTTGCTCCCTTCTCTTAACTCAACTTTGATACCATGTAAAAAGTTCGGTGGTTCCCCAATCTCAGTTTCAAGCTTGTTTCAGAACATCAAGTTTAATGCCCAACCCCATTCATGTCATGATTGCTGTAAATGGAATTTCACTCCTAAACACATTTTGTAGCTTGAAACACTATGAGAATTTTACCAATTTAATGAGCAGAAAATATAGGCAGTCACAGACATAAAAAATGTAGACTCTGTTATTTAGGCTAATGGCTCAGGTAAAACCCCCATGGGAGAAAACTTGTGAGAGAGAGTTATTGCTTTATTTATTCTTCAATGAAAAGTACAACAGTATGAATACACACTAAACATTACTTATCTCAACCCACAGAGACCACTTTCTATCCTTGAAGATAGTGCCAAAATAGCCTCAATTTTTGTGCCAAAGCTGCCTCGAAATGCATGCTGAAGGTATTGTATGGGATGTCTGCAACTATACGGTTTCCTCCTCAAAATTCGTGCTCAGTATGGTTTGCTATCCTCGATTTTTTTGTGTCTGCTCCAACATTTAATTACCTCGAATTTCGTGCCTTTCTCAGTCTTGGAATTTGTGACAGTTAGCTACAGGAAGTGTTATAGGAACTGCTCATAAATGTTGTACTTACCCTTGAAAATCGTGTTGATATTATTGAGAAGCATGTTGTTGATTCTCACCTCGTTTTTCATGTTTATTAACTGTTGTATGGTTCCTTGAACTGCGTGCTAGAATCTCTCTGTCTACTGCTGCTCTAACCTCCTTGGAAATCGTGCCAAGTTACTTCTCTCTCTCCTCTAGCTCAACCTCTCCTCTCAAGAACTTGACTTGCGCTCCAAATATTTTGGAAGAATGAATGCCTCTTCTAATGCCCCTTTTCCTTTTTGCTTTCTCACCTAGGGTAGCTGAATGTTCACAAGATCAAGGGCCCACATTGAATCTTGTGATCTTAGATCAATGGACGAGATTGCATCACTTTCTCTCCATAAATAATTATATTCATTCAACTTCCACTTAAATAAATCAAAAAGTCACTTTAAGACTCTAAAGTGAAATTAATTACACATCTTATGTAATTAATGCAAGGGTCATGTCACTTTTCCTCTTTTAGTGACTTAGGCACAAAATCACTAGGGGAACACTTTCCTAAGTACAATATCGACATTTAAAACAATATTCAAAGATTACAAGGCATCTACAATCTACGGAAGATTAGACCTAGGTATTTATTATATTTTGTTAATTGGGATCAAGGTAAGTTTCAATGCAATCAAACTTCATTGCTTATAAAGAGAAATCAACATAAACACATTAGTACTTGAGAAGAGTTATATCGCATAGGAGAAAATTAATATGGAGGACACAAGAGACAAGCAACCAAAGAGAGATAATGTGGTCAAAATCTATGTTATTGAAGCATTCCCATATGGAATAAAACTACATTTATTCAATGCAATAATCACTCCCACATTCCCCTAAGTCCACTATGCAATTGAATTTTCCTTATCAAAAAATTTCCTAAAAAATAGAAACTAATTTTGAAAAATTGCAATTTGGATTTACGTTGAATCACATTAGTTGATAGCCTTGATATGATCTTTTAAGCCCTCTTGGATTTGTTGTTTTAAGAAATATTTGAAAAACAAAAAAATGAAATAAGAGAGGTGAAAGGTGGCAAGGCTGGAGAGTGATGGGACTTTAATCCTCCATTCTGCTTGAGGCACCTCCTTCGTGTTCAAAATAAACACTTTGATACTTGAGAAGAGTTAAAATGCATAGGAAAATAATGAAATAGAGGACACAAGAGCAAATAACCAAAGAGAGATAGTCTGCTGAAAAAATGTGCAATTAAAACATCTCCATAAGGAAGAAAACTACATCACTATTTTCTAGCACCAATAGAGACATAATGTTGAGGGAATATGGCCTCCAATACTTGAGCCCATAAAACAATGCTAGACAAATAGACAAATAGAACATTAAGGAATATGGTTTTAAGTTGAACACCCATAAATGATTGTTACAATATGTAATAAGACAATACCTAGTTAAGCATAGTGAAGGAAACATGGCAAAGTGGTTAGGAGGAGAGGAAAAAAAGTACAACAATGTAGAAATTGATTGAAAACAATGACAATGATTATAACAATAACTTATTTTGAGGCATGCAAACAATAGTGAAGGAATGATTAAAGAACATGAAGCAAGAGAATGATGAATCATTACATTGTGAAGTTAATCAGTCACTTGAATAATGACAAAGACAATAAAATAGTATTGAAGGAATTCCTAGACATTAAGAGGACACACTACAATGATGAGGAGTTATATTGTCATGGCAAGATGCTTCATGAGGTCTGAAGATGCATCATAAAGGAATATGGAAATTCAAATCATTATGCAACACGCAAATTGTTCCAAATACATAGTAGTGTGTCTTTTGTCAATACCAGAGGATACATGCACACAACTAGAGTACAGGTGTGGATGGGGAGAAATGGAACTCATATAAGTGCACAACATATGTTTTTTTACAAACCAACACCCAACATATACATTTTCCTACATGAAATTGAATGCATGCACATCTTTGGGTAAACTAAATCAACAGGCACACATCCATGCAAAACAATATAATGTCTTCTCTAGAAATAGAACCAACTACAAACCTCTGATTGATCAAAGCACAACCACATAAATAAATGCAATTAACCATTGAACATGCCCCATAACCAACACTTAGTTCTACATGCAAAGAGTATGAACTAGTGTTAGTTTTTTCTTCCTAACCCAACATAATAACCACAATATCATTCCATGCTTTCCATACCAACAAAACAACTTACAAAGCAAGGAGTGTGAATGCATGTAGGAGTGCTATAATGGAAATTACATCATCACCATAGATCAACAGTCTCATTGTCAAAGCTCATCTCAAAGTGTAGAAGGACTAATGCAAAGGACATCATGACATGTAGTTTCATCCCACAAAGACCCAACACAATTTTCACACAAAAACAAACCCATTGCTAGCAATAATTCCAAAAATCACAAGAACAAATGCAACGAAGATGCAACACCGATGTGCAAGGCGTCGATAAATGCAAGAGAGAAAAATAACAAATTCAATTAAGAGGACGATGAGAAGAGCGACAATGATCACACATAATCATTCGCCAAGAAAGGTTAGTTTTTCTTGCAAACCCAACAAACAACCATAGGGTCATTCCATACTTTCCATAACAACAAAATATACTTAGTACACAATGAAAACAAATACAACCTAGCATTGTTCCCACATAAGGACAACATTGATGCTAGAAATGATTCTAAATACCATAAGAGAAAATTGAAGCAAGAGTCCATGCAACACCTATGCAAAAAGGGGAAAACAAAATTAATGAGGAAAAGCCAATCACCTTTGTCAACTTAAGAAAAGAAGGCAAGGAATAAACAATAACAACAGAAAACCATCCACTTACTATTCCAAAGAGTGGAAGCATTGGACAAATAAATTGTCACAAGAAACACCCTCACCCTCCTAGTCATAAGATCCCACGCAGCATCGACACATAATGAACAACCACCTAGAGGCATCCACCAATTGTTCCAAAGAGCACAACGTCGAATTTCATCAACTACCAAACTACCAACAAGACCCTCACCCTCCCACGCAACATCGAGCAAATGGACAACACCAACAAGTAGGGCGATAGTCACATTGAAGTATCCACCAACCATGCATGCACACAACAAACCACTAAACCCTCGACTCCAACAACTCCCTCACACTCCCATAGAATGTCAAGCAGAGGTATAACACCAATAAACAAATACAACCTTGAGCATAGTCCAAGAATCCATAAGAAGCATCCAACAACATCCTCACCCTCCAACACAACGTCAAGTAGGGGGATATAATCAAATAAGAGGTTGATAGCCATGCAGAAGCATCCACCAATGGTGCATGCATTCCATGTCTTAGTGAAATCTTGACTCCATGAATGACCTCACAGTCCCACACAATGCCAAGCATAGGGACAAAACTGACAATCACATACATCATCAATAAGTAGAGTAACACAACAATCCACAATCCTAAAAAGCATCCAACAATGCCTTCATCATCCTACATAATGCCAACAAAGGGAAGCTAGCAAAAAGGAGGGCAAAAGCCATGCAAAAGCATCCACCAAGCGCGCATGCACACAACAAACCATAATGTGTTCATGACTTCACCTTCCCATGCATGAAACAACCCATATTAAATTCTCAACTCCAACAACACCCTCACTCCTACATAGTATGAAGAAACACCTATAAGCAAGGACAACGATGATGACATAGAGGAAAACACAAAGTGCACAAACAATGGTGATGGGCATAGATATAACTCTTCAAGAGACCAAGCAAGAGTCTAGAGTCTAATACAATTTGTACTTGTAGAGATGATTCGTGTTCACAAGAGTTGAGAACGACAGATATTCCATAGAAGAGAAGGATTTGTAAATTCATGAATATTTTATTTGTAGAATTCAACATTGTCAAAAATATTTATACCAACCACATTATGCAATTGGGCAGTCACAATTCACAATTTGATGGATTTTTTTTTCTTTTGTCAAACTCAGTGATATAAAGAACCCTTACAACACTTAGATTTTACCATCTCAACACTTAGGATTTGCAATTTCACAAAGAAACAAATTATGTGTTCATCAACCCCCTAAGCCCTTACAACACCCAAATTATACATCTCAAAGTGTTGTATAAAAAGTACTTATGTAAAATTTTGTTACTCCCCATTCAATATTTGGAGTAAAGGTTAAGTGTTGTTATTACGGCAACATTATCGTTCAGATGTTATAGCTTTTATAAAAGTTCTATTTCCATATAAACTTATGTATCGCAACAATTTTAAAATACAAAAGTTCAATTTTCAGTATTTATGTAATCAAAACAATTCCAAATATATAAAGGGAGCATTCTATTTATTCTAAGTTTTCGACTTTAATAGATTCAGCACCTTCGAATACCTCCTTAGCACCCAAATTATGCACTTTCTATAGCTAATATTTGTGATTCTAAAATTTTTAAAAAATTTCCACTAGGAAGGTTGAAAACCTAAAATATTTATAGCACACACTTATATAAAATACTTATTTAGTCAAAACAATTCCAAAACATAAATTTTAGATGCATTTAACTTAATAAAAAAAAGCATATATATATATATATAATAAAAAATTCATACTATCTTATTTCAATTAAAATATAATTATTAATTTTATAATAAACGTTGAATAAGTGTTTAGATGAAAATGGCAAAATGATAGTCTTTTGGTTGAAAATATTTATATATAGAAAACATTTTTGTGAGAAATGCAGAGTAAGTAGTTAGACGATGCCAAAGTTGTTAGTCTCGGAAAGGCAGGTCAGGTTCCAATAACTAATGAATATGGAAGTCTAGAAGGTTTTGGCTTCAACGTGGAGCCCATGAACGTGTAGGATATGGATTGGGTCTGAAATCAGACAACTTCCTAAGTACCTTGTTGGTTATCGAAAACTAAGGAAGATGGAAACCAACGAGGCTTTTACTTGAATGTGTAGATCCATGTTAGAATTTCAAATCAACATTATAGAGATTTCAAAGGGTTTTGCTGATTGCTACTTTGAGTGTTCCATTCATTAAATTCCAAAGATTTTTGATCCGGCAAAAGATTATATTAAATTAAATCACCTTGCAGAACAGAAAAATCAGAAGCATTTAATATTTAGACAGTTATATTTCGAAATTTCATTTAGGTGTTTAGATATTATTTGAGATTTTGGCCTTCTTTGAGTAGATCAACAAAATTAAACTGAGTGTAACAAGTGTAAAGTGGGAATTTATTTCATGGCAGTCGCATCTTGTTATGCTCAAATGCATATTGATTATGATTTAAATAAGCTTTATAGTGGTTAATTTTTTTTTAAATAGTATTTGTTTTTATGTTTCTATTAATTAGTTTAATGTTTATGTTAGTTTAATATTTATATTAATTCTTTTAATGTTTAACTTTTATTTAAGAATTAGTCATCTCCATGGACCACTTTACTTGTGGCTGTGCTAGTATCATAATTAATAAAAATGTGGCATGGTTTTTAGTGTTTCTCATATTTTGTTTTTTAAAACTATGTGGAATTTGGGTTAGGCTGTTCAAATCATGTGGTTGTGACTATAACCCTAAGAATATATAATGCTTTTGATTTTTCAGCAGATTTATAATGGAGATTTTGAGAAAAACTAATCGGAATATCTGAGATTTAACGTGAATATAACAAGTGTAGAGTGGGGATTTATTTCATGGTCATTGTATCTTTTTATGCTCAAATGCATATTGATTAAGATTTAAATATCAGTGACCACTTTACTTGTGGTTGTGCTGGTATCATAATTAATAAAAATGTGGCATGGTTTTTAGTGTTTCTCATATTTTGTTTTTTAAAACTACGCCGAATTTGGGTTAGGCCTGGTTCAAATCATGTGGCTGTGACTATAACCTTAAGAATATAAGATGATTTTGATTTTGATTTTTTGGCAGATTTTTAATGGAGATTTTGGGAAAAACTGATCCGAATATCTGAGATTTTGGACTTCCTTGAGTGGATCAACAAGATTAACGTGAATGTAACAAGTGTAGAGTCGGGATTCATTTCATGGTCGTCCTATTTTGTTATTTTCAAATACATATTGATTAAGATTTAAATAAGTTTCAGGGTGGTTAAGAAAATGGATATGTTTATTAAATAGTATTTGCTTTTATGTTTATATTGATTAGTTTAATGTTTATGTTAGTTTAATATTTATATTAACTATTTTAATCTTTAACCTTTGTTTAACAACTAACCATCTCCACAAAACTAAGTGGTTGGCTATACCTATCGGTGTTCACTGGCCATTTTACTTGTGAATGTGTTAATATCATAATTAATAAAAATGTGGCATGGATTTTAGTGTTTCTCATTTTTTGTTTTTTAAAACTACCAAGAATTGGTTATTTGAATTAGGCCCAGGTTCAAATCATGTGGCTGTGACTATAACCCTAAGAATATATAATGATTTTACAGATTTTAGAAAAAACTGATCGAAAAACTAAAGTGAAAATATCTAATATTTAGATTCATGCTATCACAATGGATCAATGTCTTAATGAAGTTTGATACTTGGTGGAGAGCACGAAAACCAATCGATTTCATAATATCTAATATTTAGACTATTGCTATCACAACTGGTCAATGTCTAAATAGAATTAGGTCCCTAATAGAAGAGTGGAAAATGAAACTACTCTAGCACACAGTACCTGCGCAACTGGTCAATGTCTGAATAGAATTAGGTCCCTAATAGAAGAGTGGAAAATGAAACTACTCTAGCACACAGTACCTGCTGTGAAATAGTGTATAGGATAACAGGTTGCACACAGTACCTGCTGTAGTGTATAGGATAAACAGGTTTTTTAATGAGAACTTATTGGAAAGACGCGTTTAGACCTAACTGACTGAATTTGGCCATGTATGAATATATAAGGTTTGTTTTAATTTTAGTTGGTTTAATCTCCAATGGTTTATATAGCTTTATGATTGTAAAGAGTCTTTATTTTATAGTTTTATAATTGCAATGAGTATTTAATTTAAGTTTAAGTGGTTAGTTTATTTTTATTTTTTTTTAATGTTATTAAAAAATTTATTTAATTTTTTAAAGAAAAATATTAATTATAGAGATGTGTGTTTATGTCTTAAAATTTGGGTGGATTTTTTTCTAAATTTTATAGCAGTGATTTCAAATTTAAAATAACAATTATAAAAAATGAATATAAAAAATAAGTGATAGCTAGATGCAGTTAACTTGTAGCCTAAAACACATTTAACTTGTGGCATGTGCACACTGATAGGTCACAACTGAAGTGCCATGAACAAGTTATTTGTTACTTGTTTTACATGCTTAGTTGTAATCATCTATTGTCTATATCTTAGTATGTCCATAAAATCAATCTCGACAGTACACTTGTATCATCCTCCTTCAATCTAGGAAAAGCATAGATAGTATTCCACCCCAAATTCTAAAATATAAACACTTATCAATGTAATTAAGATCTTTTAAATAACTAATTAATTTGAAATGTATATTTTTGAACTCATAGATTGTTTGGTAGTTAGATTGAACTCTAAATAATGATTATTAAACATTGAAAAAATTGCATTTTGGGGATGTGAAGAAAAACACATTTTAGATTAATTTTATCCTATTCATTAACTTATATATTATACACAATTATTTCATTAATTACATTTTAGAGATGTTACATAATGAATATGGAAGGTCATAAGTTCAAATCTCAGTGGGCACTAGCTTACAAAAAAAAATGTCACATAATGGATAAATTTTATCCTATTCATTAACTTATACATTATTAGCACATTAATTACATTTCAGAGATGTCACATAATGGATAAATTGTATCCTAGTCATTAACTTATACATGATTAGCATATTAATTACATTTCATAAATGTCATATGATGGATAAATTTTATCCTATTCAATAACTTATACATGATTAGCACATTAATTACATTTCAGAGATGTCAATGGATAAATTTCATCATATTCACTAGCACAATGGATAAATTTCATCATATTCACTAGCACATCCACTCTTGTGAACATCTATAGGTTATAGGCTACTACTTATTCATGCATTAGCTATCAATTATTCATGCATAGGCTACTAGTTATATATTTCCAAATCAATTTGGATAGTACACTTGTCTCATCCTCGTGCAATTTAGTCCACCCTAAATTCTAAGATATAAACACCTATTGGTACATGATTAACACATTAATTAACTTGTATATGGATTGCAAAGAAAAGAGAAGTCATGTTGTATTCCAAGTAAGTGGATGATAGTGAAGTGGTTCTCCATGGATAAGATCCAATGAAAGTGTATGTATTAAAGGGCATGAATAATTTTTTTTGTATATGAATGTAGATAATATTAATTAGTAAATGGTTGAGTGTTATGAGTTATAAGTAAGATGTTATAAGGTTAAGTAATACTTAGTATTATTTTGAGTATTATTATTAAAATAAAAATAAAAAATATTAAAAAATAATAATTATTTTTATTTGTTGAAAATTAAAAAAATATAAATATTTATGTATTTTTGTTTTCATTAAAAAAAATGAAATATTCATGCTTTTTTTAATGGTTATACACTTTATGTATATGATATTTCATTTCCATATTACATGGTATTTTTTTCAACATCTATCCCCACCAACGAACCACCGTATTTTATTTGCACAACAAGTATAAGTATTATGCACATGACCTTTTTTTTCTACCGAATAGTTAAACTGCTTTTTTAAGACTATTTTCAAAGTACACTGGTGTATAATGGCACTCTTAGTACATAGTTTTATTGTAAAAATTGTAAATGATGTCTATACTAAAATTAGTGTAACATGTATGTATATGTAGAATTGGGATATATACTTATTAGGGGAAGACCCTTGAGATATATGTGGATTGTCTTTAATTAATTTCTTATAAGTATATTAATAAAAAAATAAATATTAAAAAAATTATTATGATTGTTTATTAAAAATTAAAAAAATATAAATATTCATGCTTTATTTAATGTATATACCTTATGCATATGGGTCATTTTTTTCGACTCCACTTTATTTGCAAAGGAAGTGTAAATTTGAAAAGCAATATTATAAATATTTTTGTTTGTTTTTCTTTTGTATAATTTAAAGGAGAAATTTACAAATTATGTTCTTTTGTTATTATAAATATTTTTGTTTGTTTTTCTTCTCTTTGTACTTTGTATGGATGATTTAAAGGAGAAATTCACAAACTATGTTTTTTGTTATGGATTTTTTTTTATAAATATTGTTGTCTTGTCATGTTAAAAATATTGATTTTCTTTTATTATATATTTTATAAAATATGTTATTTTTTAATGATTATAATTTTGTAAGGTACTTTGTTGGATGATAGTGATATTTTTAATAGTTGGTATGGAATTTGTTTTTGAAAAATATGGGATTTGTAATTATTATTTGGATTTTATAAAGAGATTTAATTTTAAATTTTAGTGTGGGTTTTGAGATCCATAGTACTAATATCTAAGATATCATTTGTTTTTAATTTTATTTATAATATCATAATGGTGGGATTCAAGAAATGTATACAAATAATATCTACTTTGTAAATCTTGATGTTTAGTATGAGTGTCCAAGATTTGAGATGCATAGCATCAATGTCAACTAAATGTTAAGACATTTTTCATTGTATAGTTTTTGGAATTTGTTTTTTTATTTTTAATTTGGATTTCAGAAATGTATACAAATAATATCTACATTTTCATTTTTTTTTTGGTGAGTCTTGAGAATTAAAGACATCTTCATCATATGGTTCGTGGAATTTATGTTTTTATTTTTTAATAATGGTTGGATTAAAAAAATGTATATCAATCATATTTGTGATTTTATTGTGTAAAGACATCTTCATCATATAGTAATGAATATAGTAATTGAGATATATGTAATGAAGATGTAAAGACATCTTGTGTATTTTGTTGCAAACTCTCCCAGACATATGTGCTATATGGTTACATGTTGCTACACATAATGGTCAATGATAAATGGGTAAGTGACATTGAATCATCATGGCCATGCTCTATCTCATTAGGATTCTTTAATATGAATGCTTTTTGATATTTAGGAGAAGTGTTAATAAAAACATATTTTTTTGAACTAATATTCAATGGCAAGGACAACACAAGTTAAATATCCTGATGTATAGAGGTAATTTGTTGCAAGTTTCGAAAAGCCTTCTCAAGTCTATTATTTGCTTTAGCAATATTGGCATATGTTTTTTGATAGTGCAATCCCCAGAGGTGATGATTGATGTTATGCGATTCATTTAAGTAGTCTCAAATCCCACTTCTTCACCCCTATGAGCATCACTTGATGCAATGAGTGCTATGTGGACTATTCAAAATCATGAAAAATTGGTTAGTTGCGACTAGACTCATGGGATATGGGTCATAGATTAATGACTCACACTATGCAGATAATGCCAAAAATAATATATCAGATGTTGGATTGCAAAAGCTCCTCGATACTTAAATTATGTGTTTTTAATGAAAATTTTCTCTTGAAAATATTATTGTTGTTTGTATTGGTAATCATTACATTGATCTCACATTAATAACATTTATTTACTTTTATTATTTTATAAACATGGAATTTGTTAATAGACATGTTTTAATAAGGTACTTCATTGGATAAAAGTGATACTTTTAATAGTTGGTAAGGGATTTGTTAATAGATATAATACTCTTGAAAAATATGGGATTTATAATTTAGTCATTGTTTGTTATGCACCAAATTCTCAAAAGAGCATAATCCAATGCCTTAAGAGTGAAATAAAGAGATGAATAAGAAGTCTCTTCGAGGGGGAAACCTCCTTTTGCAATGTATCAAATACACAAGACAAAATAAGATGATCTTAAAACTAGGTCTCCTTGGTATATATATATAAAACATACAATTATAATTATAGTCGACCATAGAATTACAATTAAGGTCTCTGCCCACCGATAAAGACAATATTAATAGTATAACAATAGAAATTCAATGTCACAATATATAGGGATTCACAAGCCCATGATCGCCTTCAAATAAGTGTTGTACTCAACACTTTATTAACTCTGGATGTTTATGCATGAAGGACTCATCTTCCCATGTCGCCTCTTTTATTGAAAATTTCTTCCGCTTGATGGGGTACTCAGTTATTGCTTGATTTTGCAGTTTCTTAGTCCTTGTGTTAAGGATTGTTTCAGCTTCTAGTATTAATTTCCCTTCTTCATCAATATTTGGTAAAATAGTCTAGAATGGGATCTTGTCACCAATTTCCTGTTTTAGGCATGAAACGTAGAAGAATAGATGTACACATGAAGGTGGAGGAAACTCCAATTTGTAAACCATACTTCCAATCATCTACAACAACTTATAGGAACCATAGTACTTCGGTGCTAATTTATTGTCCTTCTTTTGTTGCTTGAGGGACATCTATATGTATTGTTGTAGCCTCAAAAATACCCAATCCTCCACTTCAAATTTCCTTTCACTACAATGTTGGTTTGCTTATTGTTTCATCCTATTTTGTGCTATAGTCAAGTTATATTTCAATAGTTGGAGAACCTCTTGTTGGTGCTTTATGTGATCCTCCATTGCTTGAACCTTAGCTTTATCTTTCAAGGATGATGTGATGAATTGAGAATGATATCCATAAAGTGCGATAAATGGTGACATTTTTTATGAAGTATGGCAATATGTGTTGCACTGCCATTCTACTGAGGGAAACCACTTGACCCATTGTGTTTGTTTATCAAATGCAAATCAATGAAGAAAAATTTCTAGGAATTTATTCACAATCTTAATTTTCCCATTAAATTGAGGATAGTAAGAGGATTTGTGAGCTAACTGTGTGCCCAAACAAGAAAATAATTTCTTTCAAAAATCACCGGTAAAAATTGGATCTCTATCTCTTACAATAATTTTCAGAATTCCATGTAGTTTATGAACTATTTCCATGAATGTTGCAACTACTATACTTGCTTTAAAAGGATGAGAAAGAGAGCAAACATGGGAATACTTCGTGAGTCAATCCACTACTACCATGATGACAATATTTCTTCTAACTTTGGTAGACTTGTGATAAAATCCATTGAGACCTATTCCCAACGTTGACTTGGTATGGATAATGGTTGTAGAAGACCCGATGTCTTGATTGTCTTTCCCGTTGTTCTGTTGGAAAACCAAACATTCTGCCATATATTTTTAGACATCAGTTAAACCTTTAGAGAAAAAAAATCCTTCTTGATCTTGTGGTAAGTTTTCAAGAACCCTGAATATCCTCCTATTGGAGAAGTGTGCAATTCCAAATTGATCTTATGTTTGAGTTAAAATTCTTACATAAATATAGACGATTTTGGTACCTTGGTGAATTATTCTTCCACACAAATTTATTTATTGAACTAAGGTCCTTTTGAAGTTGTTGAATTATCTTGCATGCCTTCTGATCTTGTTTCCATTTTGTCCTTTCTTGTTCAACCCCATCAAATTACATAATGGAAATGGTATAAAGTAAGTCCTCTATGTCATCTTCTTTTCTTGAAAGTGCATCTGCCACCACATTCTATTTCCCTTTTTTGTAGATAATTCCAAATTCATAACCTAGCATCTTGCAACCCATTTGTGTTTCTCCTTTGAAGATAATCGTTGTTCCAAGAAGTACTTAAGAGTATCACGATCCGTTCTTACCTTGAAGTGTCTTCTCCATTAGGTAATGGCGCCATTCTTTGAGTATGTTTTTTTCTCTTAAGTTGACAATTTTCAAAGGAAATGGGCATTTCTTCTTACATTAAAATTGCACCAATGCCATGCCTCAAGGAATCGTATTCCACAATATAGGTTTCTGTGAAGTTGGACATGGCTAATACAAAAGTTGTACACATAGCTAGTTTAAGTTTTCGCTTTGGTTTCTTTTTTAGTCCAAGAGAATGTCTCTCTTTTCAATAACCTTGTTAGAGGCACTGCTATTTAATCATAATTCTTGATGAACTTGCATTACTAGCTCGTCAATCCTAAGATTCCTTTAAGATTCTTCAAGATTTTAGGAAATAGCCATTGCACGATAGGCTTAATTTTTTTAGGGTCAACTTTGACACCTTCAAGAGATACAATATGACCCATATATTCCACTTTCTGAATGTCAAAGACACACTTAGAAGGCTTCGTATATAGTTGCCACCATTTTGGATAAGTCTCTACATAATTTAAAGAGATATCTTTGTAAGCAAGGTTAGCCGTGACACAACATGTAGTCATATTCCACGTCCAAACTATATCGTCTGGATGATTAGATAACGAAACTCCACAATGTTTTAATCTACTAATATATTTATCTCACTCTGATGCCGTAGTACCCCACATACCCAAATCATGTGACCCCAGCCAAAAATTGCTTGCAACAATCCCCGGACGCCGAATAGTAGTTGTGCTAGTTCTTATATTTAAAATATCATAATGGTTTCTAAAGGATAAAAGTGCCACTAATTCATACTTTCTTTCCACCTTAATGCATCAATATGTAGAGGAAGGAGTTCATGGTGTACACTATGTAATGCATCCAAAGTGCAAAACATATGTTCCCTGTGAAGCACCACCCATGCATTGGACCTGAAGAATGTTATATGATACAAGATTGAGACTATGAAAGTTGTTTATGCATGGATACAATTCACGTCTAAACACTAGAAGTTGTACAGTAAATGCAACTACATAAAAAAGTAAAAAATAAATAGTAAAAATAAAATATAATTGAAGAAGTGTTTTAGTAAACTAAACTTCACATATTAGATTGTATACATAGTCACACCCACAAAAAAATCAAATTTATTCCTCAATTAGACAAATCTTGACCTAGCGATGATAATTGAAGTTCTTCTTTTTTGTATATAACAACATCTCTTCTAGTCTGAATATTATAACCAGTTCATATAAGAAGAGGAATTGACAAAAGAGAGAAATATTTCTTCATTCTGGAAAAGTGAAGAGAGGCTTAATTAGGTGATTAACCCCAATTTCCAAATTGGGGCCCCTTTCAAACTTTGAATGATACACAAGCCTTTAACTCAAGGATTAGGGATGGCATTAAGTTTAATTGACTTTGTTAATATGTAACTTCTTTCTAGGGCATATGATTGTATAGTGACTTTTTCTAGGATATAGAGGACATATAGAGATTTCAGATGAGTGGTTGCATGACCCCTTTTAAAACCAGGTGCATCACTTTCATAGCCTACAAATTTCAAACTAGTTCATTAATGGGAAACTGTAAACATGTGTTTTCATACCTACATAAACTAAAATTTGATAATGAAAGTTGTGTTGAGTTCCCAATCCTCGAAAACCTACAAGTAGCTTCTTCTAGAGGTCAAAATCATGTTTCGTCTGAGACCCCAAAGTTGCACGCAAATGCATTTTTTAATGAAATTCCAAGTCCTGCTTGAAATGTTGCTCTGCCAAAAATAAGTTTCATTTGCTCATCTTAGATCTGTGAGGTAGATCCTTTCAATGCATTGAGATACATTGGCAAGATTCATAACCACCCAATAAATTTTAATTCTAAAATAAGGCTCATCGACCTCCAATGCACTTCAAACCCAACACTTGGTGAAAGTGCCGATTATGCATAAAACCCAGTTCTGAGTCAGCTTATATGATGCAAAACAACTTTTGTACCCTAGACAAGACTGCAAAATATGTTCAAGCAGGTTAGAGCCAGTTAAACTCAAGTGGTGCAAGACCATAATCTATGATATATGTAATGCAATGAATGCAAGAACATTGAATTATCAAGGCAAACTAACTCAAGGATGCAATTGCGACAAACCATCAAAATTGAATTATGAAGCATAATGATAAAAAAATCATCAGAGATAATAATAAATCCACTCAAGAGCATGCAATTGTTAACTGAGTTTTAAAATAATAATTCAAAGAAAATAAAACATGGCAATCTCAAGACTTACTATTTGCAATTTCACAAATAAAACAAATTCCATATTTAGCAACCTCTTTTTTTCACAAACTGAAAAGTTCTATACTTAATATTAAAGCATATAGACAGGATTACAACCGCGTCCCAATTACAGCACAACAACAACTGAAAACCCCAGGCCAACTATTAAGCCAAAACACCAAAGATCGTAAAATAATCTATTAACCAACCAAACCAATTGACAAAAAACAGAGCAGAGAGGAAAAAAGGAGACCTGGAAGCGCTGAAGGCATACCAGGATAACCACTGGAGACCACTCCAAACAAAAAGGGATAAGGGATCTAGATGATATGTCAAACAGGTAATGGAAGGAAAGAAGCTATAAATATATAACAGAGAAAACAAAGGCTTAGGGAAGCGAAGCCTGAGAAGGGAAGAAACACAAAGACCCCAAATCAGCTAAAGAAGAGCCATCCCAAAGCTCAAAGAAGAGAAAACCTTCACAAGCCAGCAAACCTCGCCTAAACAAAGCGTCAACCTCAGCATTGACTTCGTGGAAAATGTGGGAGAAACGGATGCCCTGCATCCCCAAAAGAAGATCCTGAATCTGCAGCATCTAATGGGATAGAGCCAACGCATGAATCGAACCAATACCTTTCGCCCAGTTGATGACACTCAAAGAGTCCCTCGCCACATGGAGAATGTCAATCTGTCGGACCTTAGAGAAAAAAAGCACCAGCCAAAGGGAAACAAGTTCGCTTTTAGTATTTGTTCCAACACCGCAATTCAACCAAAGGTTGAAGTGCTTACATCTCCCGCCCCACAAAGGGCGCCCTCCTCCCGCAAAGCACCATCGAAGCATGCAAAAACCCCATTCGGATTAAAAGGAGGCACAGAGCAACAAGCTAGAATCAACGGATTGCAAGAGTAGGAGAAGCCTTTGCATTCATTAAAACCAACAATTGCCTTTCCAGCACAATGAGAAAAGTGAACCACCTGATTTCCAAAGATCCTCCGGTTATGAGACTTCCAAGTCTCCCAAATAATGAACACCGCCAGCTCTCCCATCTTTGGTTTCAGAGCAAACCAACTCGATAAACAATCATTTAAAGATTTACCAGACCACATCGTTATACCTGTAAACAACTTCTTAATTTCCAGCCAGACCCTCGCAATGAAGGAACATGCCACAAAAAGGTGAGAAATTGACTCCACCTCACAATTGCAAAGGGAACAAAAGCTTGGCCCAATGTAACCTCTCCTTTGGAGGTTATCCCAGGTAAGTAGTTTGTTATCCAAAGCCATCCAGATAAAATGTTTCATCTTCATAGGAAGGTTCCACTTCCAAACAGTCGAATGCCACCACTCCTGATCCAATGGGAAAGATAACATCAAAACCTTGTAATCCAACTTAGCTGTAAGTGCTCCATTATGAGAATTCCACGACCAACAAATACTTTCCTGCTCAGCATTTAAATGGATATTGCCTCTGTAAAGACCCGGAATATACTCCTCCCATTCCTTAAAAAAAACACCATATAGACCGAGCTGTTGAGCAGAGATCCAGTTACCCAAAGGGCTGGAAGACAGAATGGCAGAAGAAGCATGCCTGAGTGAATATAATCCTTTGTTCTGGAGCAATAAGATCAACCTCAAAAGGCCTTTACAACACCCAAATTATATAATTTCAACATTTAGATTTGCAATTTTATATAAAACTTGAAGGTCCTTACAAGAACATAATTATAAGGTATCTTGACTCTTTTAAGTTAACACCCAAATTATATAATCTCAAACATTTAGATTTGCAATTTTATATAAAACTTGAAGGTCCTTATAACACCATAATTATAAGGTATCTTGGCACTTTTAAGTTTTGCAATGTTAGAGGAAAACAAAATGTCAATCTTGAAAAATTATCAATTCAATTTATTTTATAAAATCAATTCATAAAATTTTTATCAATTCAATTTATTCTATAAAATCAATTCATTGAATACGTATATTATTAGCTTTGTATAACATTGTGGTTGCTATTAAAATTAGGAGTTGGATAAATGTTCAAATCACATAAGATCTTTGTTAGTAGCCTTTATATAACATTGTGGTTGTCATTAAAATTAGGAGTTGGCTAAATATTTTGTTGGTCATGTATTAATGTTTTTCATTATTTAAATTGTATTTTGATTAATTTAATGCCCTTAAATACCCTTTGGATTATGCAATTCAAACAAAACATATCAACAATTTCAACTAAATTTTAGCCATAAAATTTGTCAAATTTGATTATACAATTCCAACAAAATATATCAACAATTTCAACTAGATTTTAGCCATAAAATTTGTCAAAACATATAGCATTTAAAATTTAAATTATAAATAGATTAATAAAACTACACTCCTTTGGTCCTTAGAAGTTAAAAAAATGCCTTATATTCAAATCCAAATCCAAGTTAGTGTTGGCGTTGGCAAAAGGCCAACGAGGGTAGTTTTAACAAAGGTAGTTGGTCTCGAAAAAGGCCATAATCCCAATAGTGGTTCCAATAATTAATGAATACGAAAGTGTAGAAGGTTTTGCCGTGTGTAATTAGTGAACTTGCCAACGACCTTCTTTGGTTCCAATAAATAAGGAAATATGGAAATCAACTTGAATGTGGAGAATATGCCCTTTCTACCATTTTAATAACTTGTATTTCATTTGCATTGTAAGATATTAAGCAACCAATAGATGAGTAAATAATATAAATCTGGTTTAATATATATTGTTGGAATCCCAAAAAGACATTGCACGATAAAATATTAAATACCAAACAACAAACAAAAAGTTCAATATATCACAATTCAAGTCAAAGTTTTGTTTCAAATTGGATCCCTACATGCATAAACATGAGAGCTTTATTTGAACTTTGAGTTTTGACTAGCAGGGTTTGTCATTGGCTGAGAGACCACAAACCAGGGGTATCTAAGCCGTCAAAATCACCCGGGGATTGCATCCGGTCTGGACCGCATCAACCCTTATCATGGTTGGATTTTAGTATCCATGAGGTTTCGAATCGACGACCTTTCCGCTTAGGGGTGTCTTAACCATCACCCGCCACCCACTGTTCTACATCTCACGGATTAACTAAAATCATTTGTTTAAGAATAACTAAACTTTCATTTTACTAAATAAAACTAGCAAAATCACTTAATTTGTGGTTGGTTGACACCGATAGACAATAAGTTAAATACCACGAAATTATGCATCAACTACCATTCTACCCCAAATTATATGTTATCCATGCATTCATGCATCAGGTACTAATTATCCATTTATTAACCATTAGTATTTTTTATAATCAGTTTTTCTCTCTCACATTCTTTTAGTTATCTGCCATGAATTGTTAGTTATCCATTCATCATCTATGAGCTATCCATGCATCAACCACTAGTTATCCATTCATCAACTACCAACTATTTTTTGTATATTTTTTATTTATTTATAATTGCTTATTTCGAATTTTGAACGACTGACATAGAATCAATCTGGACAGTACACTTGTCTCATCCTCGTCCACAGATGAAAAAGCATAGATGGTAGTCCACCCCAAAATTCTAAGATATTAACGCCTATTGGCGTAACTATTCACAACAGGAGCAACAGTGGCTCCTACATGTTGTCCTTTGAGATTTCTCACAATTATTGTTCAATGGATTTTTTTGATGGAGTTGCATAGAATAAATGTTATTAGGGATTGTTTAGTGGGATTCTTTGATGGAGTTGCATAGAATGAATGCTATTAAGGATTTTTCATTGAGATTATTTGATGGAGCTTCATAGAATGAACATTTTGGAGTAAGGATGATAATATTAATATCTAACCATCATTGTTATCAGCTATGTATGGATTGTGGCTCCTGGATGAATTCAGAGGGCATAATTATTGGCTCTTTGGGGATTATTACATTTTGCTAAAAAATTGAATATTATCTTCTTTCAAGTGTTTGGGGTGACTATAGAATTGGTGATGGAGTGAGTCCATCTTCAAGCTATCTCTCTGGAAGTTTGGAAACAAAGAATTAAAGATTTAAGAAGCTTTCAGTTTATTATGTTTGAACATATTTAGAGGCAGTTGAATGATTGGATAGATAGACTATCCAAGAAAACACTAGGAGATATAGAAAGCCATTTTTTAAAGAATTCCTAGAACACTCTAAGATATCCCCGAGTCACTTTCAGGCATATTGATTAGATGTCAGTTATATGCATAGTAGTTTTGTCATTAGTAATGAGGTTATTATTTTGATGACTTTTTTCCATCAAGGAATGCAAAGATAGCTCTTCCCGTTCAAGAGCATACTGATGTCAAATTCTCGAGGAGAAGCCATAAGATGCAGCGTCCATCCACATTCTCAAGTAATCTCATGGTTTTGTTTTTTGTAAGTAGCTATGTAGCAAATAGTCTTGCTAGAATTTTGTTTATTATAGCTGTTAAGTAGTATATTCTCATGTGTCATTTTGAACTTTGTATGATTGGTTCTCACTTAGGGGTAGGCTTTTATATGTAGTTTTTGAGAACCTGAATTCCCTTACATGGGTAGGACTCTTATGTTTTGGTTTTATATGGGGCCTCTAAGGCCTCCCCAACATTATGAAACACTCTTGTTTGTAATTTTATTTATACAATAATATAATTTTACTTTGGAACTTACAAAAAAATCTATGTAGAAGGTTCAAAGAGTTACATATAATTGTGTATGTGGTTAATGCTTGACTTTTGTTATTATGCATTTTATTGAAAAGTGTTCCGTTAATGTGGTTAATGCTTGACTTTTATTATTATGCATTTTATTCAAAAGTGTTGAGTTAATGTGGTTAATGTTTGACTTTTGACTTTTGTTATTATGCATTTTATTGAAAAGTGTTGATATAGTTGGTTATTAGATTTGTTGTTCATAGAATTTTGTTTATTCTCACATGTTATTTTGAACTTTGTAGGCTTTTATATGTAGTTTTTGAGAGCCTGAATTTCCTTGCATGGGCAAGAGTCTCAAACTCTATTGCTTGTAATTTTTTTTATACAATAATATAATTTTACTGTAGAACTTACAAAAAAAATATGTATGTAGAAGGTTCAAAGAGTTACATATAAATAATCGTGTAATTGTGTATGTGGTTAATGCTTGACTTTTGTTATTATGCATTTTATTGAAAAGAGTTGAGTTACATATAATTGTGTATGTGGTTAATGCTTGACTTTTGACTTTGTTATTATGCTTGGATTTGTTGTTCATAGAATTTTGTTTACTGTAGCGTTTAAGCATTATATTATCATGTGTAATTTTTGAACTTTGTATGTCTGGTTCCCACTTAGGGGTAGGAAGTATATTCTCATGTGTCATTTTGAACTTTGTATGTCTAGTTTCCACTTAGGGGTAGTATCTGTTTAATGCTTGACTTTTGACTTTTGTTATTATGCATTTTATTGAAAAGTGTTGATATAGTTGGTTACTTGATTTGTTGTTCAACTTACATTTTTAGAAAATGTTGTAATGTTCACTTTGATTTTGATTCATACTTAATGAATATTAAGTAATTGATAGATAGTTTCATTTAAAAAAAAATGAAACTATCTATATAAAAAATGGAATTAACTAAATTTCTCTCTTCTAAAAGTTTTATGATTTCAAATGAAAAATTTTGATTTTTTTTTTAGTTCTATGATTTCAAATGGAAAATTTTGATTTTGATAAAATGGGATAATTTTATTTAAATATTGTGGTTATAACTATCGAACTCTGAAATTTTGAGTGCCCTAGTGTTTTTTATGGTGTTGAATCTGTTTCTACCATCAAAATCGCTATTAAAACACAATTAAATTTAAGTTTTACAAAATAAAAAAAACACCAAATTCAATTCAATGAAAAGAATGAAAAAGAATGAAAACCCCTCATCCCTGTGAAATCGTAAGAATGAAAACCCCTCGTCCCTGTGAAATCGTTGAATTTTCAAGCAACATTTAAATTTGCGGTGTTTTGAGCTTTGAATTCTTGGGTATGAAGCTTCGTCATCTATTTACTTTAACATTTAACACTTAATTGTGCGTAGAAAAGTAGTCAATAGTTACGCCAGTCGATGTTGGCTGCTGTTTTCGAAGTCGCTTTTCCTTTATGCAGACGGTGTAGAAAAGAACTACCTCAAACTCTTCGTCAACGTCTTCTAGCGGACCTAATAACTCCGACTCCGAGCTTCTAGAGGAGAGGAGAAGACTAAAGACTAACATAACTCTTTGCTCTATTTTGGCGGTGAAATTAGCGGGAAGGACCGCTTAGATAAAGCCATGCGCAAAAATCAAGGGGAATAACATGGTTGAATCATAGCATCGGCAACATAGCAGACCAAGTCATCGGTGTCCTTCCACTTATCCTCTTGGCTTGTCGCTCACACAATCGCCAATAAAACAGATCCATTTCCCCTCCATACTCATCATCTGGATTCAGCAATCTCTGCTTCCTTTCGCCCGAGAAATTCAGCCATCAATTAGAGACGCCCTGAAAGCCTACAAGGCATCCATAACGTTGTGAGATTGCAATGGAGAAGCAACTGCAGAAGCATTCAATAGCCCACTCATCGTCAACGTCATCTCTGGGCATCAACATGGCAGCGACCTTCTTCAAGTCCATCCACAGCGCCGCTCCGCCTTCTCCAAGAAGCCGAAACACAAAGATAACTGTCGTCGGCGTCGGCAATGTGGGTATGGCGGTAGCACAAACGATCATCACACAGGATCTGACAACGGAGCTGGCCCTGGTGGACATCCAGGCCGACAAGTTGCGAGGCGAAATGCTGGATCTACAGCACGCCGCTGCCTTCTTACCGCGCACCAAGATCGTGGCCGACACGGATTATGCCATCACAGCGGGCTCCGACATCTGCGTCATCACGGCCGGCGCCAGGCAGCGAGAAGGCGAATCGCGGCTCGATCTAGTGGAGCGCAATTTCCATCTCTTCAAATCCATCGTTCCGCAGCTCGTGAAATACAGCCCGGACACCGTTCTGCTGGTCGTCTCAAACCCAGTGGACATATTGACATACATAACGTGGAAGCTCTCTGGTTTGCCGTCGAACAAAGTGATGGGCAGCGGTACCAACCTCGATTCCTCGCGCTTCCGTTTCATGCTCGCAGATCATCTCGACGTGAATGCGCAGGACGTGCAAGCATACATCATAGGCGAACACGGCGACAGCTCCGTGGCTCTGTGGTCAAGCATCAGCGTGGGGGGCGTCCCCGTGTTGAGCTTCTTGGACAAGCAGGAAATCCCGTATGAAAAAGAGCATCTGGAAGCCACTCACCAGGCCGTGGTGAACAGTGCTTATGAGGTTATCAAATTGAAGGGCTACACTTCGTGGGCTATCGGATACTCGACTGCTAGCTTGGTGAAAAGTGTGCTTCGAAATCAGAGGAGTATTCATCCCGTTTCCGTGATGGCGAAGGACTTTCACGGGATCGAAGAGGAGGTGTTCCTGAGCCTGCCCGCTCAGCTGGGAAGAGGAGGGATACTGGGCGTTGCCAGCATTCACTTGACAGAAGAAGAAACTCAGCGTCTCAAAATGTCGGCGGAAGCCATTTTCGAAGTTCAGAAGCACCTTGATATTTGAGCTCACCTCGTCTAGTGCCTTTTTATTATATAATTATATATATAGAAAAATCCCTTTTGGGCCGGAGAGATACTGCACTCATGGAGGGTGTCCCTTCGAATTATGGGATCGATAACACAGAAACATAACCTTTTTTTTTCAGCAATTTTAAGAAAGTCTTCATAGTTATATTGTAACACTCTCTTTACATTTTGTTTTGTTTCAAACTGTTGTGTGAAACTATAATTTTTATTGACTTTTAAAGTATTTTTTAATTATTATCATTTAAATTTAATTATATATTCCTTATAATGTTACATGATTAAAATTACATCTTTAAATATATTAATGAAATCCGTAGTCTAAAATATTTGTATTATATTTGAATATGCAATTTCTATGAAATTAAAATCTTTACATTAATATATTTAGACTACTACTTATTAATGTAAACCCACAGGAACGCAGACGAGATGATTTGCTAAATGACATGTAAAATAAAAAGGAAATGTAACCTTTTTTCTTTGAATATTGTTTTTATGTGTTTAATTTTACAATTTCATGTATTTGAAGAGGGACCAATTACAATCACAACATTAGAAAATAAACAAAACTTCAAAATTTGCTTTTTAGTAAATGTTTTGCCAATGGATATGCATCTTAAAAAAAAAATAGGGCGGTGTGTTTGCATTTTTTTTTTGTTGATTATATATTTTTCAATTCTTATCCATTATTTAGTTCTAGGTTCATTTAGTATTTTGCATTTTCTAATACATGTGGTTATTTCACAAGTTGGTAACGTCTTTGTATGAGAAGATTTATGCCCTTAATTCTTGTCTATGTCTGTTCATCTCTTCTTACAAGTGCATCTGCTACATCATGAAGATTCCCCCATGTTCCAATGAATGGTTTCGTAAATAATTTTTTTACACTTTATTTGATGGTGGCTCAAAAAGTTATTTAAACATCCTTAGAACTTGAGTGAGCATGCATAAAAGCATGTCCATTAATGAAAAATGGGGGCATACAACATTAGGAATTCCTTGTAGTAATTGTTGAGGTCTTTATGTTCATTTTATCTTACATATTGGATATGTTGATTGTCATTGTGTTTTATGTTGATTGTGTTTTATTTTCTTGCCATGTTATGTATTTTGTTGTATGTGCTCCATGGCTATAGGTGTCACACATAATGATCAGATGGAAAAGTGGCATCTTTTCGATAATTATGGTCATGCTTTATTTCTTTAGGCTTCTTTATTATGAACGCTCCTTGATCTTTAGGAGAAGTGTAATAAAAACACATTTTCTTGAATGGAACTTGTACAACACAAGGTATATAGCTTGATATACTTGAGTATTTGTTGCAAGTTTTGAAAAGCCTTCCCAAGTCTACTAAATGTTGTAGCAATATCGGTGTATGTCTTTTGATGGTCCTATTGTACACATTTGAATGTTCTTTTCATTGTCCTATCATGTTTTTTCATGTGAGAACTACAATATGTTGTTACAACATATGAGTTAACCATGAATTGTGCTTTTGTGTTTGCATTCCAAATATTTGGAATATGTTGATTCTGAACAAAATTATTAGTCCATATGTTGTTTGGTTTCCATTTTAGTAGGAGTGTTGATTGATTCAAACTAAAATGGAGTGCATGGATATGTTTGACTTCTATGAAGCTGTAATACCCCCATTTTTACCCTTATAATATTTTGGGCTATCATGTAAATATTGTATGCATATTATGTATGGTTCCTAGCGAGGATCTCAAGGCCAAGGCCCCGCTAGTGAACACTCAACCTTGAAGAGGAAAGTATTGGATATTATGTTGCCCATGTGCTAGAGAACCATGGGAATAATAAAAATGCATTTTAATATCAAAGTGCTCACAACTAGCTATGCAATGCAACAAGAGATGGGGGCATGATATTACAAGGAATTGGGAGGGAAATATTCAAACCCTTGAGCCAAGTGTGAATGAGAGAACCCATCAACCATCAACTACCCATGTTGACTTTGGTGCCCAATCATTCATTTCTCCCAAGAGTTGGGTGAAATAGTTAATGCCTTGGGGATTGGGGAGGTATGGCTGTCCAAATTCAAGTATGGGCAAGCCACCCTCATGGAAAATTGTGTTTTTTGCTTCTTGGGCAATAAAACAGCCATGATTTGCTCCCTAAGCCATTCCCCGTGAGGAGTTTTGCCTCTCTCACGTTTTTGGAACTGCCTGGGAGTTTTCCAGCCACGTTTTTTTGGTTTCTCTGGGTCTTCTAGATGGGAAGAGGGCGTTTTTGTGTTGCAGACCTGTTGGAAGCTTGCTGGGCATTTCTCTCATGGAGTACGCTGTAAATTCACTGGTTTTCAAGCTGAGAATCTCATTTTTGTGATAGTTGGACTGTGGGGAAAGAAGAGAATCCATTAGGAAGCTCAACAGATAAGTTTGATAGCTTGTTGTTTCCATTATTGTTGTAAAAACGTTTTTGAATTTCCAGATTTGGTTTCATTTGTGGAAAAATCGTTTTTGTGAACCCAGTAGTTATCTCCTACCTCAAAAATCGTTTTTGAATGTTTCCATCAACTGTGTGACTGTGTATATGTCAATTTCGAGTGCCAACCTGTCACAGTTTTTCCCAAAATTCGTTTTGGTTCCTTGCTACCAGTTAATGACTGTGGGAAGACCATTTTGAGAGCTTCCATCTATCACATCAATGACCCGAATTGTTTGAATGTTACATCGAATTGTATGACTGTGTGAAGGCCGTTTTGAGAGCTTCCGTCTATTACATCAATGACCCGAATTGTTTGAATGTTACATCAAATTGTATGACTGTGTGAAGGCCGTTTTTGGCCCTAGAATGCCCAAAATTGTTTTCTGAATGCCCATAATCGTTTTATCTGAAAACAATTTGCCTTCCCATGGTTGTTTTCCCCATTTCTCACTTCGTTTTGGCTGCCCACGTTTTTCCTCATACCCAACACTTGGGATTTTGCTGTTATGTGTATCTATGCTCAAGTTTGAGTTGTTGTGTGTTAAGAAATGTTGGGGTTGAGATGGGTATCCATTGCTTTGGGCTGTGATGAGCTTGAGGGTCCCCTTTTCCTTGTAGATATCATGCCCAGCTCGGGGGTGGTCTCTGAGTGTTGAAATAATACAGGCTGGGCAGAGACCTACGATTGGGAGGAACGTTGCAGCAACATAGCTAGTTGTTTGGGGCCATTTTACCATAAAGATAAGTGTCTTGTTGTCTATGCATTTACTTCTGCAATGTTTAGATTGATGACTGTTTTTGATATGTTGTATGCATATAAAATATGTGTGTGGATGAGTTTTAAATTCCGTTGTGCTTAATTGTTTAAATGGCATCTGCACACTCTTAATTTTACATGCTGTGAATCTAATGAATTGACGGAGCTTATGACAAGCCCCATAGATTAGTAGCATATTCCCTTCCAGGAGTTGGGTCCATGGGTGGGGATGTTATAGATTGGTATCAGAGTTTATGGTTCAACACTACGGCTGTTGGGCCCTTCATAGAAATATAAATCATTGTGTGTATATGTATTTTGTATTTGGAATTAAAATGAATTAAAGAAACCTGAAGATCTCATAGCTTCTATTTGATTAGGATGGGAAATAATTTCCATGACTGTTTTGGGGATTCTTGCAAAAATTGCTTGCATTGATTCCATTCTATGAAATTGAGGAAGGAGGGAGAAAATCCCTTTTCAGGTTGAATGCTTGCTTTAAATTATTTCCAATGCAGTAGCACTCAATTTTGTATTTGTCTATTTGCCTCCATGGAGGAGAGAAAGGAAGCGCAACCTCTGCCATCTTATTTTGTTGTTTTGTTGTTTTATTCTTGACATGAAAGAGGTGCAATTCTCTTGACATACCTTTTATGTTTTGTTCTATGTGAGTACGATCTCTAAGAGGCTTACCTCTGTAAAGAAACGAAGCAAATATTTCTAGAAAAATTCTAACTGTCTTTGAAAATTTGCAAAATTTTTCTTAGTATTTATGAGTTCTGTTAAAGGCTGTGGCGGCGGAATTAACAATACGTTTTGCACGCGACGGCAACAATTTTAACTTTAAAATCTGCAATGCGCGCGGCGCACACGGTGAAAGTGATGTTAAAAGTTGCAATGGAGGCTTGCGCGCGGTGGCGAAAGTTAAGCTAACTTTCTGTGCGCGCGGCGGTGAAAGTTAGGCTAACTTTCTGCGCGCGCGGTGGTGAAAGTTAGGCTAACTTTCTGCGCGCGTGGCGGCGAAAGTTAGACTAATTTTCTGCATGCGCAACGGCAAGAATTGGGCTAACTCTTGCAACTATGTCGGCAAAGATAAGCCGAAAAGCGCTGCAACGGTCGGTGAAATAGTTGTTAACTCTGCGCCGAGGGGAAGCGGTTGGTGGTCGCAGGGTTGGCGATCAGAGATTTTAACGTTAATTTTTGCGACATGATCGGCGGAGATGTTGCTAATTCTGTGTCGAAAGGGAAGAGAAAATTCTAAATTTTTCCAAGTGTTTCGAAATTTTTGGCTAAAGGCTGTGTCGGCGAAGTTAAGGTTAAACTTCTGTGTGCGCGGTGCGCGGCGACATATTTTGGCTTAAAATTCTGCGACGTGCGCGGTGCACGGCGGCAAATTTTGGCTTAAAATTCTGCGACGTGCGCGGCGATAGATTTTGGCTTAAAATTCTGCGACGTGCGTGGTGCGCAGCGGTAGATTTTGGCTTAAAATTCTGCGACGTGCGCGGTGCGCATCGACAGATTTTGGCTTAAAATTCTACGACGTGCGCAACAACAGATTTTGGCTTAAAATTCTGTGACGTGCGCGGCAATAGATTTTGGCTTAAAATTCCGCGACACGGGCGGCATTTTTTAAGCTGAATTTTCGCGACAATGGCGGCCATTTTAGCCTTACTATTTGCACCAAACGGGGAAAAGCAATGGGAGCAGTAAGGCAACGCTGATGAAGGGAAATCTCTCACCTTAAACCATTTATGTTTATAACATAATAATTGTATGCTTGGAAAAATATCATGAATGAATGTTATACACGTGAAAAGAAGATCATATTGAATTTCTACTTTGTGAGAAGATCATAGCTAATAATCGCTTGTGTGCATGGTAGAGAGCCCATGAAATTGGATCAGCTATGATGTGGAAGAGGAAATTCAATGCTACAATGAGAAATTGGAAGGGAGAATTCCTCCACTACCCTCTTGATATTGTATTTATAATTCTGAAGTGGTCGTGCATATAAATTATGGCTTAGGAATGTTGAAACGCAAGAAAATTAGATTGATGAAGTGAATATGCATTAGTTGGAATACTAATTGTCATTGCACAATGCATGTGAAAATGTTTATGCATATATGATATTGCATCTTGGTAAAATAGTGAGGTTTTACATATGCAATGAGCCACTTAAGATAATCATTGTGGCTGCTAATAAGTAGTTGTGTTCACATTGGTTGTAGGATCAAATACAACCGAAGCATGGCTGAAGATGTGGACGATGATTGTTGCATATGACCAACAACCTTATGAAGAAAGGATGGTGCAACAAATCTATGATCATAAAGTTGGCAAAAGGACTGCGAAGCCTTGGTAAGAGGCCAATTGATCAAGGTAACATTGAGCGATGTTAATGAAATCCATGCAGATAATGGTTATTTGTACTTAAGTGCATAAATGTTGAAAAAGGATTTGGTAAGATCCCTTCAAACTATGTTTAAACTATGTTGATTTGGGTGAGTGAAGGCAAGGATCCTTACACCCTATAATTGCTTAGAAATCTCAATGCATTCATATGAAATTATGTCATTCCATGACGGTTGTGAGTTAACAACCAAAGCAAGTGAGGACTTATGGCCCTGTCATGGTAGTACATGGTTAGGCCATAATATGTTTGAATGCATAATACTCATAAATTAATGCAGGGTTGCATTGAGGAGATGTGCATTAAAATATTATGTACAATCTTGTGGTTATACATTGAGTGATTGCACACTAAAAGATTATGTGAGTGATGTAAAAGTGCATGCATATGTATAGGTGCACATGTTGAGATGCATTGTGTGAATGCATGATGGTGGTGTATGTTTCATTACAACTAGATAATAGATGGAATGGTGAACTATTGTCAATTCTAAGAGCATTTCATGAGCTGCTGTGAATGCAAGAGAATGATTGCATAAAATGATGTAATTAAACCATGCAAATCTAGTATGGTAATGATTCACAAGAAGTAAATGATTTTGGTGATATTAAAATGCTTCAGTGACTATGGCAGCAATGAAATATTATATGCATAGAGACTTACAAAGCGTTTGGCTGATGGAAGTTTCAGATTTCAGGTAGATTGTTTTGGGCATGGCAAATATGGGTAAGTCCATGATGAAGATGGGAATCTACCATGAGCAAGAGCCAAACGATATGAGAACAGACTCGTGGCAAAGCGAATCAATTTCCGTAGAGGACAGAATTGCAATTCATACTTGAATTTAATTATCAATGCCATTGACTGATTAGAGAAATCAGATTTGAACTTTATTGTTAAATGCTACTAACTGTTTGGATATTTGATAAATGTGCCAGGAAGACACATTGTAGGAAGACCAGGAGTGATGGCCTGCAAAAGCCAAACTAGATGGGAAAGACCCCATGCTATGAAAATGGGTTTTGAGTGAAACGCCATTGATAATATCTTAGCCAAACCGCATGTCGGTAAACCATGAGAGTGAGATGGTAAAGCTATGCCCAGAAGGCATGTGAGATACATCTGCAAAATGAATGAGTATTTTGTGACCCTAGACAAGAACATGCATGCCTAAATTATTAGGGTTAATATGCAGAGCATGCTCTATCTTATTTATATCATTGCAGACTGCTTGAGTATGATTAGGGCCTACATGGCGCACATCAGAAAGGGGGTGCACACCTTTTCTGGTGTTGGGTCATGATAGGGTTTTCAATATTGACAACACCCTGAGGGAATGGATGCATTCCAAATGTTTCAATACTTGATAGTGAATGATATGGATTATGGTTACAAAATTGAACAACAATACTGATGAGCTTGCTTATCCTTCTTGTGTTGACAGCCTACACAGATGCAGATTGATACTGCACATTAAGAGGCAAAGTGAAGAAGGGTACGCAAAAGGACTGTATGGGAATTGGTAACCTTTCTATACTCACACGAAATATCACCAAAAGGGATGGACAAGCCCGAAGAGCTGTGTAATAAGAAGAGGTATCATCCTTGTGTGAGTGGGGTCATGCTAACCTGCAGTCAAGAAAGTCACCTATAAAGTTCCTAAAAGGAACCACTGATTTGCACGAGAGAAGGAGTGACGTCCTTGTATGAATGAAGAGTTGTGTGTGTGAAGGGTTGTGGTGCAAGAAGGTGTGGTGACATTGGTGAAGGCATAAAATATCTATTGGGACAGCAGTAGGAGGGCGGGCGCCAAGACTGACTGAAAACCCTGAGATGCCTATGGATCCATAGTAGAGCCGTGACCTATAATGGTTAGGTGGCGCAGTTTCCTTCCATTGGTTGATGACCCAGACGAATGTGCTGGCTCGGCAATGGAGAGGGCCAACCAGGTATGGGACTGGTTGGGCATCACCAAATGCTTGGTAAATCCAGTCGACGTGAAGGTGTAATGGTGAAACATTAACTACATCTAAGTCCATAGGCGATCCCAAGGCTTGTAAAGCGAAGCGGGATCCTGTGGACCAGAGGGGAAACGCACAATACAGATAAGTATTTAGTTTCATTTATGTCTTGTTTGGAATAATGAAGATTTTAGGTATAAGTCTTCTAACAACTAAGCTGATACACTAATGTTTCTTTGTTGGAAACCTTGGTCATTACAGGAAAGCAAGACCCTGAAAGCGCTATAAAATTTCTGGTAAATCCAGAGATTAAATGAGTGGGCGATATGAAATTATTGATAAATCCAGAGAGTAATTGGTTGGGCATTCACTACTTAATATTGTGAAACAGCGTATATGTTGGCCCAATGCCCCTTAAACAATTGATAAAACTAGGCAGCGTACTGGCCTGGCATTGCCTATTCGAATGATTGTGGAGTAGCCTACGTGTTGGTCCAACATTCATAATTGTGTCCATGGGGAATCCGAGGCTCGTAAAGTAAAGAAGGATCCCGTGGAATAAAGTGAAGACATCCAATACAGATAAGTATTTGGTTATCTTGCAGCTTCTTGCTTATGAATGTACGTGTGTATATGATTTGGTTATGATTTCTCAAACTCTTGTTTAGAGAAAAAAAAACCTTATGAATTAAACTAAACATGTGAATTGATTCAATGTTTGAGTGTAGGTATTGTTGGAAGCAAGGACCAGGAAGGCATCATAGGGATGCATATGGACATATGACCGTCCTAAAGATCTCAATATGAGCAGTAATAAAAGATGGTGCTAGTGAACATGAGTGGGTCCTAGCAACCAGAGGTTCTGTAAGCAGAATGGGAAGGGGTACCCAAGTTGAAAAGCATTAGACAGACCTTAGACACTAAGTGTCATAGCCAATAAAGGGAAATTCAAGCATTCACATTAAAGTGAAAGAGACTAAGGAGCATGAAACCACAGTGATGGCGTAGCTCCGTAATAAAACAAGAATAAGAGGGGGAAACTCTTACTCTTCTCTTTCCTTTTGACTGATGCATCTTAGAAACATAAAATTGTCGAATGCCTGTCATGACTGAAAGTCTATTGTGTTTATTTGCTTAAAATAAATTGTGAAAGCTGAAAAAAGCTAATTCCCTGTGAAAGGATGAACATGAATGAGTTCATATGTATGTTGGGCAAGCATGAAAAGTGTGGAAGTCTCATGAATAAAGCATGGACGTTCCATGTCAATTGGGAAATTAATTGACTAATTTTAATGTTTATGTTATGCTTGGCCTAACAAAGAATTGCAATAATGAATTTCACAGGTGAGAAATTAAACGCAATTGGTTGCAGCCGTTACAAAAACAAACAAGTGGTGCTAGCAAGCAAGTGAGGAAGCTGTGCGCATTGACCATGGCCGCAGACCAAGGGCTATTGGACTTAGCTGAAAGTCTTCTTCAAACAATTTCCAAGACCCAAGAAAACCTTGGAGAGATGCTCAAGCTACAGAAGCAGCAGAATGCGATGAACCACAAGGTTTTGCAGGACTTTATTCGTCTGCAAAAAGAGGTAAAAAGTATTATGGGAGAAATCAGTAAGGGAAAGGAAAGTGGACCAATGATGAAGCATTCGTCCTGTCACCCCATCAAGAAACGCCCAAGGCTAGAAGAGAGCAAGAATGCTGACAAAGGAAAACAGAGGCAACCATCTCCAATAGCCTATGTTGGGGATGTGGAGGAAGTCACCTCCTCCGCAAATGTCCAGCAAGGGGTATCAAGAAAAGCGACAACCAGCAGGAGCAATGTGCAGAGGTTAAAGAACCTCACCTTGACATCTCCAATCAATGAAATGCAGGACATACTTGCCACATTTTGTGAACTTTGGACATGTATAAAGTGTGTATTTATTCCTAAGTATTGGAACACCGAGAACAGTGTTATTCCAAGGGGGAGGGGAATGTAATACCCCCATTTTTACCCTTATAATATTTTGGGCTATCATGTAAATATTGTATGCATATTATGTATGGTTCCTAGCGAGGATCTCAAGGCCAAGGCCCCGCTAGTGAACACTCAACCTTGAAGAGGAAAGTATTGGATATTATGTTGCCCATGTGCTAGAGAACCATGAGAATAGTAAATATGCATTTTAATATAAAAGTGCCCACAACTAGCTATGCAATGCAACAAGAAATGGGGGCATGATATTACAAGGAATTGGAAGGGAAATATTCAAACCCTTGAGCCAATGAAGTCAATCCAAGTGTCAATGAGAGAACCCATCAACCATCAACTACCCATGTTGACTTTGGTGCCCAATCATTCATTTCTCCCAAGAGTTGGGTGAAGTAGTTAATGCCTTGGGGATTGGGGAGGTATGGCTGTCCAAATTCGAGTATGGGCAAGCCACCCTCATGAAAAATCATGTTTTTTGATTCTTGGGCAAGAAAACAGCCATGCTTTGCTCCCTAAGCCATTACCCATGAGGAGTTTTGCCTCTCTCACGTTTTTGGAACTGCCTGGGCATTTTCCAGCCACGTTTTTCTGGTTTCTCTTGGTCTTCTAGCTGGGAAGAGGGCGTTTTTGTGTTGCAGACCTGTTGGAAGCTTGCTGGGCATTTCTCTCATGGAGTACGCTATAAATTCACTGGTTTTCAAGCTGAGAATCCCATTTTTGTGATGGTTGGATTGTGGGGAAAGAAGAGAATCCATTGGGAAGCTCAACATATAAGTTTGATAGCTTGTTGTTTCCATTATTGTTGTAAAAACATTTTTGAATTTCCAGATTTGGTTTCATTTGTGGAAAAGTCATTTTTGTGAACCCAGTAGTTATCTCCTACCTTAGAAATCGTTTTTGAATGTTTCCATCAACTGTGTGACTGTGTATATGTCAATTTCGGGTGCCAACCTGTCACAGTTTTGCCCAAAATTCGTTTTGGTTCCTTGCTGCCAGTTAATGACTGTGGGAAGGCCGTTTTGAGAGCTTCCATCTATCACATCAATGACCCGAATTGTTTGAATGTTACATCGAATTGTATGACTGTGTGAAGGCCATTTTTGGCCCTAGAATGCCCAAAATCGTTTTCTGAATGCCCATAATCGTTTTTCTGAAAACAATTTGCCTTCCCATGGTTGTTTTCCCCATTTCTCACTTCGTTTTGGTTGCCCACGTTTTTACTCATACCCCACACTTGGGATTTTGTTGTTATGTGTATCCATGCTCAGTTTTGAGTTGCCATGTGTTAAGAAATGTTGGGGTTGAGATGGGTATCCATTGCTTTGGGTTGTGATGAGCTTGAGAGTCCCCTTTTCCTTTTAGATATCATGCCCAGCTCGGGGGTGTTCTCTGAGTGCTGAAATAATACAGGCTGGGTAGAGAACTATGGTTGGGAGGAACGTTGCAGCAACATAGCTAGTTGTTTGGGGCCATTTCACCATAAAGATAAGTGTCTTGCTGTCTATGCATTTACTTCTGCAATGTTTAGATTGATGACTATTTTTGATATGTTGTATGCATATAAAATATGTGTGTGGATGAGTTTTAAATTCCGCTGTGCTTAATTGTTTAAATGGCATCTGCACACTCTTAATTTTACATGTTGTGAATCTAATGAATTGACGGAGCTTATGAAAAGCCCCATAGATTGGTTGCATATTCCCTTCCAGGAGTTGGGTCCGTGGGTGGGGATGTTATGGAAGCCCTATCTATCGAGGAAGTTGTCAAATGTAAATGCATCATCATATGTCACATTTTCTAGAGTGTCAAATATTAACTTCACATTGCCTTCTAATTTTTTTATTGTCAAGTTCCAATAGTTTTTTTTCTCTCATTGGTGGGACAAGGAAATTTAATTTACATAATACTTTTCTTTTTTCACGAGTAACTTCTCATTTCATGATGGTGTTGTACAACATCTAGACCATTTGCAAGTGTTCTTAAATTGAATGATAAGTATCTATCAACAAATTCTTATATTTTGGAATTCAGATTTGTTTTATACATTGGTATATTCTTCACCCATAACAATACATTGTCAATTGTCATGTTGGTTTCCTCTACTTTTAAATGGCTCATCCTCGATCCAAATATCAAGAGTAAACTTTTGGGTCTAGGATTTTGAAACCTGGTTGAAATATGATTACATCCATAGAGTCACGACATCAAACACTTGATCTAAAGATTTGAATTATGTGTGTGTACGGGGACTAAAACCACATTCAATTATGCTGCTAATGGTGAATTCTTTATCAATAAGAATGGTAGATTTGTTTTCTCACCTCTTGCCAATTCATCATTGTCAAAGGACCAATGGAATGTATTTTATTTTTTCAAACAATTATGAACTTTCTCTTCAACCTCACATTCAAGGTTATGTGTGAATGATATATTACAAGAGCTGGTCATTACTATTGAGTTGGCTCCTTCAATCTACAAGGGTGTCTGACAAAGTATGCTATTAAAATATTTATGGGCTAAATCTATAACTACCTCAATTTTATTCTTCAGTTAAGTTGATGTGTTAGAAAACTAATCCTAGGGATTACAGTTACAATGTAATTATTATTAGGAAATATGAAGAGACATAACATAATAAGAATCAACCTCTTGGAAGATAAAACCAAAGGTCATATCCACATTTATTTATACAATGTTCACATTGTTGTGAAGAAAAGTTCACAATGGTTAGGGATGACCACCAACTGACTAAAAGCAATGAATATGATCTAACGCTCTCAAAATTAACATCCAGATGCATTTGAGATATCATATCAATCAAGAAAACAAGGAAACAAACATTGGATAGAGATAAGAGAAGCAGGGGAACCCATTTTCGAAAATTGTCTTTTCGTTGCTCTTTCCCTTGAGATTTGATGTGCTCCACTCCAATGGTTTGAGACCTGCAAAAGAGAAAATCAACCTTCCTCGAAGCTTCTAGACATCAATGAAAATATAAATCAAATTGGATACATGGACGTACTAATAAATGATCTTGATTGATCTATTGAAGAGACTAGCAAATTCCTTAACCAACAAAGATTAAGTAATCCAAAATTTAGACATGAAGTTGGGGGAGAGAAAGATCGGAAATTCCCATTAATAGACAATATTAATGAGATACATATTACCTCACCATCATCATAAAACCATTTGAAACCATAGACCATATTCCTCTGCACCTAAACCACTTGTGCTCTAAACTTCCACACTCTTTAGCTTCCAATGGTGTATAAGGGAGCAATCATATCAAGGAGATGACTCTAACAACAAATGGAAAGACTATTGAGGGACAGGGGTCACTGAGGGGAAATGGGGCATATAGGGTCAAAAGAGTAGAGAAATTCCTCCAACATAACTTTAACAGGGTGTGGTATTCTCTCTTGGTTCACCATATCCTCTTTTTATGTGTGTTTGGGATGGTTAACATGGTTACCAAGTAGTTTGAGGAGTTTTAACAGGGGCCAATAACCTTAAAACTAATTTATTTCACAAAATGTCATGATTATGTATATATATATATATATATATATATATATAGCCCACACACCCTGCAAGAGGGAAAGGAATGTGGCTACGCACCTTGCCCAAGGAGGAAGTGTGTGGGGCCTTAATTTTTCTTACAATTGAGGGATTTCAGTTGGAAATTAATTGGATTGTCTCCTGAGGGTTCTGACCATCATATAGGATCATATTCAAGGCCTCTTCCATGATGATAAGTACATTTTGACGAGTTTAGCATAATATCATCAAAAAATTAGAAGTGTCAATTTGCACTATAACACACGTTCAATGCAAACCATCCAAGCATTGGAGTTATCTAGGCCTAACAATGGTATCAACGCCCTGGTTTTCTTCATAAATCCATGATCACCTGCTATTTCTACCTTCTACCAAATTGATAGAGTTATATTCTCTTTGGTGATGTCACCCCACTGTGCATTACATATCCAATACAATCACATGTATTACCTCTACATTGCATGTGTCACCTCCAAACCTAGTTACCTCTAATCCACAAAAACCCTAATCTATGAATCCTTATGCATATTGGCATACTACTGCATGGTTTCCTCTTAGTATACGCATGCATTGATCTCTTGTGTGTAGAGACTACATATGCATCATCTGTGTATACGATTGCATCCACGTTGTTTTATTGCCTCTGCAAGTTCCGGTTGCATATTGATATTTCTTATCTTTGAGTCTATTGGATATTTGTGTGCATGTTACCTCTATCTCAATGTATTCCCATTCTAAGTTTTACCTCTACATTTTATTACCCATTCCAAGTTTTGCGAGGGTTTGGAGTCATCACTCAAGGAAATTCTCAACTATCAAAGCCAAGACATAATCAAGCTCACTCTATGTCTCATCAAGAAGTCCATACCTATTCATGTGATGCAATATGGCATCACCCTCAAAAATCCATTGTGGATTCTTCTCATCAAGGGCGAGAAGAATTATTGTAGCATTTCGAATGTGACTCAGTGTATACTAAATCCTCCAAATTTATCTCTTATTACAGAGGCCATAATATCTATCCAAATTCAACTCAACATCCAGTCACCCATTCTCATAAGGATGGCGGGGTTTCTTAAAAGTATTACCATAGTTGTGGTAGAAGTTAATGTGCACCATGACTACAATAGCTATTCCTTTGGTATGCGTGTCTATGTACTAGATAACAATACATAGAACCATTACATATGCTGATACAAGTGGATATTGGTGGGCACCCACCTATTCCATTGATTTACTATGGTTCTCCATCTTCTTGGCAATTTTCTATAGTTTTATGGGTCCCAAACTTCTAGGGTCGTTTTGAGGCCCTAAACGATGTTTTTTGGCTAATCGGGGAGCTATGGGTTGTCGTAGCATTCCCTTGCCCCAATCAAAAGTTGTAATATTCCTCAATTAGTTCTTTCGAACGAGCTATCATGCACCCTAAACGAAGATCATATGCAAAAGTTGTGCCTGTGGGAAGTTGGTGTATCAACTAGCCACCTAGGGGTCCACAAATCCTTTTGGTGCTTCATCTCCTAGGGTTAGGTTTTTGGATGTTTAGGGTTTTGCTTCTTTATGCTTATGATAAAAGGCCCTTTTCGGTCTCTTTGTAATCAAATTCCAAATGAGTGTAGCCGACACATCTCTCTTCACATATAAGCTATCACCATCTGAGCTAGTTTGTATTGCTTTGTAGATTACATTGTTTTTCCATTCCATTCATTCATAGAATTTGGGTTTTACTACACTACATTGCTTTCTTCAAAATATTTATGTTTGTGTGCCCATTTTATATTGTTTCCTTCATTTTATTGTTCAAATAATATATATCAGTGGTATCAAAGCAATCTTCTCTTGTTGTTTCTCAGTGCATGTCCCCAACGAGATCCGGATATTGAGACTTAGGTCTCGAACTAGTTGAGTTTGGGGATAACCACTCTCGTTGGCCCAAGTATCCTTACATGGAGGGAGAAGAAAAGATAGATGAAAAATTAGGAGATCTTATTAAGATGTTGCTCAAGGAATCCTTCACGCGACAGATGAATGAGATGATGGATAATTTCTCCTATATCCTTCGACGACCGTTGACAGTGGCAGACACAATTTCAATGAGTAGCCATTTCAGAGGTGCGACTCCCTTCAAGGTATAATTTAACTTTGGCATTCCCTTATTTTAAGGTTAGATAGATGCAAATGGTTTGGATAAATGGTTAAATCTGTTAGAGGTTTACTATATTGTTCAAAAATTTTCCGACAATGAAAAGATCACCTTCCACAACTTAAGTACCCCCCCCTTGTCAAATATTGGTGGGATGGTTACTGCGAGAGGCATGGTGGAGGTGAGTCTAAAATATACAAGACAAAACCCACTTGGGTGGATTTTATCGATGTTGCCAAGGAGGAATTCTACCTGGTTGGAAATTGTAATGACCAATACATGACATGGACAACTTTGCACCAGAAGAGAGACCAGATAGTGTTAGACTTCACCAATATATTCCATACCTTGTGCTCAAAGTTGGGTATCAAAGAATTCGAATGGCACTTGGTCCTAAAGTATCGCAACTACCTACATAGGGACATCTAGACATAGATGGATTTCCTAGACGTTTTCTCACTGGGAGTTGCTTATCAGTATGATATCAAGATCAAGCAAAAGTTTAAGTAAAAGATTAAGTCGGAGTTTGGGTTTGCAAATCAACTGCAACAAAATCTTGGTAAAGGTGGCCCTAACTCACAGAACAAAGGATAGAGAAAGGATGGTCAAAATCATGACAACTAGGTCAAGTTGCAGGTAAATAAGGGTAACAAGAATTCGAAGAAGGACACCAAAAAGTGGTTTGAGTTCCACAAAATACCCTAGCACAACACTAATGAATATCACCCAAAACAATCATTGTTGGCCGAGATGAAATCCTCAGAGCTGGACTCTAGCTCAAACTCCGATTCAGAGAAAGAGAATGGAAATTGGATCATTGACACAAAACCTATTTCCACCATCACAATGGAAAATATCCAACTAGAAGAGTTGGAGGAGCCAGAGGAAGGGGAGCACCTCTTCCATTCACAACTATATTGGGTGAAGGGGGATCCACTAGTTGAAAATGGTATCCAAAAACCCCTGATCTTGGTCGAGGTCATCAAGAGATTAAATTTGTTGACGATGCCACACCCCCATCCATACACCATTATTTGGTTGAGCCATGTATGAGACATACACATTAGTCAACAATGTTTCCTATCCTATGACATCAAGCCTTTCAAATATGAGGTATTGTGTGATGTTTCCCCACTTGAAGTTTGTGATATTGTTTTAGGACAACCCTATATGTGGAACATCGTTCCATTTATGAGTCTAGGTCTTGTAGTGTCATTGTTACTTTGGAAGGCCAAAGCTATAGGATACTCATGGTAGTCCCAACTACTGCAGTTTATTTGATCAATGCAAAACAATGTTGGAAGGTCATCCCTCATACTGGGAAATTTGTCCTCTTCATGGTTTAATCAAAAGATGGACAAAAGGTCACTACAACTACCACAACCTCAGCACAAGGTCTCTCTAAACAAGAGAAGAAGGTGGAAAGGATTGTAGAAGAATACATGGATATATTTGCCTCACCTAAAGGGGTGCATCTACATGACTAGGTTAAACATTCAATTGATTTGATACTCGGTGCTCCTTTACCTAATGGACCAGTATATAGATGGAGAATGAGGAAATAAAACGTCGGATTCAAGAGCTCATCCAAAAAGGCCACATTCGACCGAGCTCCTCACCTTGTGGGAATCCAATTATGTTGGTATAGAAGAAGGATGGGACATGGAAACTCTACATTGATTACATATCCTTGAACAAAATCACCATCAAGAATCAATACCCAATCCCCCAAATTGATGATCTTATTGACAAGCTTAAGGGTGCCAAGCTCTTTAGTAAGACTGATTTGAAGTCAGGTTGCCACCATGTCTCGATTGAGTAGGCCGATATATGGAAGACAAACTTCAAGTATAAAGAAGGCCTTTTTGGGTGGGTGGTCATGCCTTTCGGCTTGACAAATTCCCCAAGAACATTTATGAGGATGATGTATGATATCTTGTGCCCATTCACAAGATCTTTTGTTGTCATATATCTTGACGACATACGCATCTTCAACAAAACTTGGGTGGAACACTTGCAACACATTCAACGAATCCTTAGTACCTTGTGCCAACACAAGTTATACGCCAATTTGGAGAAATGCTCCTTCGACATGGAGAGAATATAGTACCTGTGGTACATTGGGGATGAACATGGGGTGCATGTGGACCCAACCAAGATCTAATTCATTCGTGATTAGCCAGCCCCAAAAAATCTAACAAAGCTCCACAACATCTTGGGCGTTGCCAACTTTTACGACGGTTTTGTGTTGGAGTTATCTCATATAACTTGGCCCTTAAGCCAAGTGACCAAGGGTGGATCCAAAGCCAAGTTTTCTTCGGGTGCATCTCAACATAAATCCTTTAAGGATATAAAAATATGCCTATGCTCGGTGCCAATCCTCACTCTAACAGACCTAAAACAACCTTTTGAGATGAGACAAATGCATCTGGCTATGTTATTGATGCAACCCTCACTCAACATGGACATCTTGTGGCCTATCATATTAAGGCACTCTTTGATTATGTTTGCAGATATCCCACCTATGACAAGGAGATGTACTCCATTGTGAAGACTTGTTGTCAATGGAAACATTACATCCAAGGGAAGGAAACCATAATCCACATTGATCACGATCCTCTATAGTTCATGTACATGCAAGGAAAGTTATAGAACAACTTCCATCAGAAGTGGTCCACATACCTGCAACAGTTCCACTTGAACATCAAGTATAAGAAGAGTAACACCAATCACATTACATATTGCCTCAGTTGAATTCCAGTTGCTCAACTAACTACCATGCTCAACTCTTGTGGACATGAGACATCTAGGTGACCCAAATTGTACAATAATGGCCTTGACTTTTCTATTTCCTATTAGACATTACAAGCAAGAAGATCGATCTCAAACTTTCATCTATGGGGTGAAATTTTATGCCATCTTGACCACCCCTGTGTTCCTTCAAGCAAGCGCGAGAAACTGATTTGTGAGGCACGTTACAGTCGAGTGGAAGAGCACTTCGGTGTAGAGAATACAATCACAATGTTGTAGAAGTACTTCTACTAGCCAAAGCTCCAACAAGACATTGGTAGGTACAACCGATCATGCACCGCCTGTGCCATTTCCAAACCTGCCACCAAGAAGAAAGGATTGTATACCTCGTTTCCTACCCCAGATATGCCCCAAGAGTCAGTCTCCATGGACTACATGTCCAGCTTGCCTTCAACCAAGCATGATGCCGACTATGTATTTGTGGTTGTTAACATGTTCTCTAAGATGACAATTTTTACTCCCTATAAGAAGAGCATAATAGTAGAGGACACTACTAATCTCTTCTTTGAGTGTGTTTGGGTTCATTTTGGCCTCCCATGGACCATTATTTCAGATCAAGATAGTCGGTCCTTGAGTACCTTCTGGTCTAGCCTATGGTCGATGATGGACATTAAGATAACCAAATCGACTTCCTTCCACCAATAAATTGATGGGAAGACAAAGATTGCCAACAGGATGATTGTGCATATCCTGAGAATGTACAACTACAAACATCCCTACACTTGGGATGAGATCTTTTCTTATGTTCAACATAGCTACAGCAGAGCCCTTCACAACTCTATTAGCCACAACATTTTGGAGGTATGCTTGGTGTTCCATCCATTAGCCCCAATTTATGTAGCGATGCCCATTGCATATACACATGAATATTCCTCCCATGATAAAATTGAGTCTGATCGGGCATCCAAATTTGTTGAGTGGATCCAACACATCCAAAAACAAGTTCATGGTATCTTGCAGAAATCCAATGCTAAGTATAAGCAGCGACATGACCAACATCGAGTTACACATAAGTTTCAGGTTGGAAATAAGGTCTAGTTACATTTAGAGAAAGAGTGCCTCGCAGGGCCCCATTGGAATCTCCCACTTTGATAAGGGCCTTACACCATCACCAAGGTTGTGGGTGATAATTCTTTTAAGTTATGTATTCCCCCTTTCCTTGGTGTGCACCCTGTATTTAATGTGTAGCTACTTTGACTATATTTTTTACTTCTCTTGGACACCTTAAAGATAGTCAAGCACTTGGCCCCTATAGAAATCAATCCTAATTGCATTAAGAAGGCTATAGTCGACTAGATCATGGACACTAAGTTGATGGGAACTCGCAAGTAGAACATCCAATTATATCGGGTCAAAGTAAGGAAACTTCTTCATTAGGGAAAGTGGCTCACCAGGAGTAAAATTCAGCAAAAGTTTCCTCATCTGATGGATGAACTTGACACAATTCTCCAAGGCTTCTTGCCATTTTTCTACAGTTTTTAGGGTCCCAAACTTCTAGGGTCGTTTTGAGGCCCTAAACAATGTTTTTTGGCCAATCAGTGGGGTGGTGGGGGTGGGGGTGTAGGGGATATGGGTTTCCATAGAATCCTTTGGACCTAGTAAAAAATTGTAATCCTTAGTTAGTTATTTCCAACGAGCTATTGTACACCCTAAACATAGATCATATGCAAAAGTTGTGCCCTCGAGAAGTTGACATATCAACTAGCCACATTGAGACGCACAAATCCTTTTAGCGCTTCATCTCTTAGGGTTAGGTTTTTGGATGTTTAGGATTTTTGCCTCTTTATGCTTATGATAAAAGGCCATTTTCAGTCTCTTTGTAATCAAATTGTGAATGAGCATAGCCAACACATCTCTCTTCAAAGATAAGCTACCACCATCTGGGCCAGTTTGTATTGCTTTGCAGTTTACAATGTTTTTCCATTCCATTCATTAATAGAATTTGGGTTTTATTGTACTGCTATGATTTCCGCAAAATATTTGTGCGTGTATGTGTCCATTTTATATTGTTTCCTTCATTTCATTCTCCAAATAATCCATATCACATACAGGATTTAGATTCTTGTCCACACCCTCTTCAAAAGGGTCTAGAGAATGGGTTTTCTTGATAGTGAAAATCTAGCACGTTTCTTTCACTGTGCATTTGTAAACTTTTCCATACATTCGTTGGCCTATCCTAGTGTTTTTAACATACTTGTTAAGTATAATCTTTTCCATTATGCAATTGATATTGTTGATAGTGTTTCCAATAAAATTTGTTCTCCAAAAGTTGGAGGATGAAACTAACTTTGTTGTTTCCTAAATACTCTCTAAGGTTTTTGTTTTTCTTATTGCGTCGTGATCTCTGCAAAATACGGTCGTAAAATTTTTATTGTTAATAATGATGGTCTTAAAATTTCAGAGGTTTGAGTTTGCATTTTGAGTATAGCTTGAAGTGATTTTGCCTATAAATATTCATTCTCTTATCTCTATTGTTGGTGTGGTGCTCAGCGACAAAGAAAACTATCTATAATGGCCCAGTAAGATCAAGCATACACTCATCTTCAATGATTTGTAGGATGGAATTTGTGAAGGAGTGAATGGCCTTGAACCTATAGAGCCCACAACAAACAAATATCTTTCTATATGGAAGAATAAAGAATACCTATGCATTGGTTGCTACTACAGTAAGTGAAGAGATGATTAATCATATCATGTCTATTACAGATTCATATGGTGCTTTGAAGAAATTGAAATATTTGTATGGCTCACGCTCGTAATTGGAGCTCATTCAATTGATGTTGAAGCTCTTTAGCCTAGAGTTAACGGATAATGACCCCATGGATTTAACATAATAAATTAAATCCATTATGCATGGAATTAATGTCTATATTTTGAAGGTAGACATTGCTCTCACAACCTTCATCAACGTCCTCTACCCAACATATTCCCAATATCTTGAGTCAATTTAAGCTAATGGACAACTAAAGATCCTCAAATTTGACATTAGTGGAGAAAATTGCAAAATGAGAGAGAGCTTTTGGAAAGAAAACAATTCATCCCACTAAAGAGACTGTGTGCTTTGCTTAGAAACGGAAGAAGCAATCACGTGATTTTTCTAGAGGAGATGGAAGTAACAAAGGATATGGAAGAAACAATTTTAGAGATATGGAAGATTTGATCTTCACTATGTCCATTGTGGCAAGAAGGGACACGAGGAAAAGACATATAGAATTCCATGGACGGAGATCATAGAAAAGGACCAGAAATAAGAAAAACATAAAGCTTTTGAATATACTCATTTCATTGTTTCACATTGCAATATTGGTGTAAATAAAGTTATTTTCAATACTTAATTTGCTTCTTGGAGAGATACTTGGTTGTTTGATGTTGGTGCTACCCACCACATGACTTTTATAAAATAATTTTTTGGATAATTGAATGATAATGTAGATGGTATGGTATATTTTGCAAATAAGTCCAACCTCAAAATTAAGGGAATTGGAACCATTAGGCTCAAATTGCCTAGATTCCTAGACTTTTCGTTGCATAATATTATCTATCTTCTAGAGTTGCATAGGAACTTCTTGTCTCTTGTGTGCATTCGACATCAAGGCCATTCCATTCACATGGTTGATGGAAAATTTGAGTTAAAAAGATATTCTGACAACCAGATCACCATGATAGAATGGGAAGATGAGATATTGTTGAAGCTAAAATAAACATTTACAAAGGCACGTAATTTTGCATACCTCTCTCACCATGATGGAGGTACATTGTTATCTAGTCTTTTGTAGCATAAATCAGATCCAACAACTTGTTTACTAATAAAGTATTATAGGCAATTGAGTGAAGTATGTACTACCAAACCTGTCAGCCATTAACAAAGCATACCAAAATAAAACTTAACTTTTAAAAGTTTTAAATATTTTAAAATGATTCACATCTTTTGACTCTTTTAAAAAACAGCTTTACCTTCAGAAACTTTCCACACCACACCAAAACATGGAACGATCTAAATGTCTCTTATACCAGCTTTGAACTTTTTCGTATGGAGCTTCCTTAAACTTACCCTTACCCTATTCATTTTAGTAATTAATTCTACGCAGAAAATTATTCAGTAGTTACGCCAGTCAAGGTTGGCTGCGGTTTTCGAAGAAGTTTTTCTTTTATACAGAATGAGGGTTGTTGGCTGCGGTTTTCGAAGTAGTTTTTCTTTTATACAGGTTCCTCATTCCGGGGTTGAAAGCGGTTTGGAAAAAAACTACCTCAAAGTAGAGCACCGAGCAGAGTCTTCTTCAACGTCTTCTAGTGGAATCAATTGCTCGAAGCTTCTAGAGGAGCAAGACCAAAGACCAACATAACTCTTTGCTCTATTTTGGCGCCGATATTAGCGGGAAAAAGACAAGCGCGAATTCAAGGGGAATAACATGGATGAATCATAGCCTGGCAGACCAAGTCATCGGTGTCCTTCCACTTCTCCTCTTGGCTTGTCGCACACCATTGCCAATAAAACGGATCCATTTCCACGCCATACTCATCACCCGGATTTGGCAGTACCTGTTTTTTTTCGCCGAGATATTCAGCCATTAATTTTACAGTCGCCCTGAAAGCCTGCAAGGCATCGAAAAACTTGTGAGATTAGAATGGAGAAGCAACCGCAAAAGCATCCAATAGCCCATTCTTCGTCAACGTCTTCTCTGGGTACTATCGACATGGCAGGGACCTTCTTCAAGTCCATCCACAGCGCCGCTCCGCCTTCTCCGAGCAGCCGAAACACAAAGATAACCGTCGTCGGCGTCGGAAATGTGGGCATGGCGGTGGCGCAAACTATCCTCACACAGGAGCTGACAACGGAGCTCGCCCTGGTGGATGTCCAGGCCGACAAATTGAGGGGCGAAATGCTGGATCTACAACACGCAGCCGCCTTCTTGCCCCGCACCAAGATCGTGGCCGACACAGACTATGCCGTCACAGAGGGCTCCGACATCTGCGTCATCACAGCCGGCGCCAGGCAGCGGGAAGGCGAATCGCGGCTCGATCTCGTGGAGCGCAATTTCCATCTCTTCAAATCAATCGTTCCGCAGCTCGTGAAATACAGCCCGGACACCATTCTGCTGGTCGTCTCAAACCCAGTGGACATACTGACCTACATCGCGTGGAAGCTCTCTGGTTTGCCCTCGAACAAAGTGATGGGCAGCGGTACCAACCTCGATTCCTCGCGCTTCCGTTTCATGATCGCAGATCATCTGGACGTGAACGCGCAAGATGTGCAGGCGTACATCATAGGCGAGCACGGCGACAGCTCCGTGGCTCTCTGGTCAAGCATCAGCGTGGGGGGCGTCCCCGTGTTGAGCTTCTTGGACAAGCAGGAAATCCCGTATGAAAAAGAGCATCTGGAAGCCATTCACCAGGCCGTGGTGAACAGTGCTTATGAGGTTATCAAATTGAAGGGCTACACTTCGTGGGCTATCGGATACTCGACTGCTAGCTTGGTGAAAAGTGTGCTTCGGAATCAGAGGAGGATTCATCCAGTTTCCGTAATGGCCAAAGACTTCCACGGTATCGAAGAGGAGGTGTTCCTGAGTCTGCCCGCTCAGCTGGGAAGAGGAGGGGTACTGGGCGTTGCCAGCATTCACTTGACAGAGGAAGAAACCCATAGTCTCAAAATGTCGGCGGAAGCCATTTTCGAAGTTCAGAAGCACCTTGATATTTGAGGTCACCCCATTAATTATTTTCGATGAATCACGGATAGAGTCTAGTGCCTGTTTTAGGATTATATATACATATGGAAGAACCCCCTTTTGGCCGCAGAGGATTCCCGGATTATCGGGTAGTGAACACAAACAGAAATGGGGTAAGAGTGATAAGTTCTTGGATAGATAGTCAATTGAATTTTTTTATTTTTCCGCACTATAAAGAAAATTGTATTGGTTTTATTTTATTGTAAATCACCGCTGAGTGCTTAGTTTTAAAGTTTTATTGACCATCACTGTTCAAAATAATGATGTCGCATATCTGTTTTACAATTTTGAATGTGTGTGTTTTCAGTTACTCAAAATAAAAATAATGGTAAGAATCATTTTAAGTGGATGAAATTATAAAATTTAAATCCTAGAGTTATATAAGATGAGTTAAGATATTTTTAGGTTATATTAAGGGTTGGTGCAGTCCAGATTGGATAGTTGTTGGGTGATGAGTTAAAATATTCTAGATTATATTAAGGGTTGGTGTAGTCCAGACTAGGTGTACTTAAATGCCTCTGAATAGTTGTTTCTTAACTAAAAACAAACCCTACAATTGAGGGATACCACTAACTTAAAAAATAAAAAAATGATAATAATAATTATTTTAAAATTAATGAAATTACAAAACTTAAATATTAATGTTAGAAAATTTAATTAAATATAAATATTTAAAAGTAGTAAATTTATTTTTTATTAAAAATAATAATTCAAAATTATAATTTGAATGCATACCAGTTTTAATAATTACAACTCTGTTCATGTGTGGATGTATAATTGGTTGTTTTAATTTTCATTGTTGTTATTTATGAATGATATATGTGATTTTATGATATTACTTTGTCTATATATATGGATTGTAATAGTTTGTTTTAATTTTTATTGATGTTATTTATATAGTTTTATGATATTAAAAAAGTTTTTAGGTAAAGTAATCTAATTTGAGGTATTTTATTAATTTTTTTTGTTTATATAAATTTAATATAATAATTTTTTTAATTAAAATAAAATAAATGCATTAATATATATTTTTGAATTTATATATATTTAAAAATAAAAATAAAAAATAAAACAAAATTTAAAAAAATAAAAATAAAAAATGCATTTTAAATAAATTTGATCCTACTCATTGTGTGTATTATGTTACACAGAATATATTTCTCAAACCATAAATACATCTTAAACCCTATAAAATGCTTGCCACTACATCTAATTGATGCTGAATTGGTTACAACTCAAAGCACTTAGTGTCCATATCAAGATAATCACTTAGTGTCCATATCAGGATAATCATAGGGATATTTGAAGTATTTTGTTAATAAAATATTTATATTTACATTCTTAAAAATAGTGAAGGATCTAGTTTTGTATGCAATCTGTATTAGTTTAAAAAAATATAATTTATGTTTTTATTAAATGTTTATACTTTGTATTATGTTACACAGAATATATTTCTCAAACCATAAATACATCTTAAACCCTATAAAATGCTTGCCACTACATCTAATTGATGCTCAATTGGTTACAATTCAAAGCACTTAGTGTCCATATCAAGATAATCACTTAGTGTCCATATCAGGATAATCATAGGGATATTTGAAGTATTTTGTTAATAAAATATTTATATTTACATTCTTAAAAATAGTGAAGGATCTAGTTTTGTATGCAATCTGTATTAGTTTAAAAAAATATAATTTATGTTTTTATTAAATGTTTATACTTTGTTTACTTATACATAACATTTTATGATCACTTGCACCTCTTTGGAGATTATCTGTCTGTCTTTCCCATCAAGACTAACAAGGTGTCTTTGGAGGTTCTCTGTCTTTCACCAACAATAAGACTTATGCATAAAACAACAATGGCAAAGTCTCCATCTTATCTGATCCAAACTTCTAATCCAATCTATAAATAAGCTAAATAGTCTCCTTAATCAATGATTTGTGTGGAAAGATGAAAGGACTAACACTACACGGAACATGCAACCATGGCAAAGTCTCCATCTTATCTAATCCAATCTTCAAATCCATGTATAAATAAGCTAAATAGTCTCCTTAATCAAGGATTTGTATGGAAAGGATAGAGGACTAACACTACAGGGTGAAGCTTGGGATTACAACGAAGGTATTTAGCCTGATGGATACAACTTGCAAAAGATATCTATATGGAGTTAGCGAGCCAATACCCACTGCAGATCTGACGTGTTCGTGTTTAGTGACTGGTTAATCTAGTTTAGATTAATGGCAGAATCGGCCTCCAAGTTATTCGTGTCACCATTGTTTAAGACAATTCATTCCTGTTACACGAGTTGAAAAAATTAGATAAGCTAGGAATTGAACACAAACACTGTTCCGATATTTTAGATTGCTCTACCACTGAGCTAATGCTCTCCGTGGTGAGGGAGTCCAAGCTTGGAGTGTGGATAAAAATTCCAACACTCCCCTCAAGTCACACTTTTCCAATCAACCACAACACCCAGTTCTAAAGCACACAAAGATTTTGGGAATCTGATTGGCCAATGGGTTGTGTGATTCTATGGTTAAGTTTAACTTTATGCTCTCCTTCGCGTTATTCTCTGGTTTTCTCTGTCATTACCATTGATTCCCAACAAATAATTCCTCTGCTATTTTGACACCGTATGATACATGATACATGTTATCAACAAATAATTCCTCTGTTCGTCAAAATTGTCTTCTCCAGCGAGTGGGATCCATAGTAATTGATGCAGGGCAATTGTTATTTCAATGGTAAGGCTTCCACAGAGTTTATAGGTAAAACTCTGATGGCCACACATAATTTACAGGTAAAACTCTGACCGCCACAAGTATTGATTTTCTTAAATGTTTCTGATACATTTAAGATCCTAATACTTCTATATTGTTGCTTACTTGCCTGTATATGATACAATTGGTGCATGTTTAGTTGATGCTGCCATAGATGAGTCGAGGCATGCTGCAGAACATAAGTCTCTTATAGGGAGTTGGGATCTCTAAAAATAGTTCATGACAGAGCTTGCCTTTCAAAAAGAGCATTAGTCGATGACTGTAGGGAGTCAAGATAATGCAACTACAGACAACTATGAAATTGGTTGAGAATCAAAGTTAACCATGAGCAGTGAACAACTTCTTCTGGAGGGTTGTAATGGTTTTGTTGAAAATGATGATATTTTCTCACTAATGTCCAAGTTTGATTTGGTTGAAAAGGTTTTGTGAATGGGTTTATCAATTTATGTGGCATACCAATCCGTCTTTCTCACTAACAGTGAAGAACCCACTTCATACAAACTTATATCCTCTCTTTCTATAAATCTGAATTACTTCTGTGATTATAAACTAGAGCTTCCAACAATGCATAAAAAAGACATATGCAAATTACATGTGAAATTCAGAATGCACATATCCAAAAATGCATAAAGGAGACTTGCCTGCAAAATACATGTGAAATTCACAATGCATATATCATACATATGCAATCTAATTTTGTGCATGGAATTATGAGCTGTATTATCTCAGCTAATTTATTTTGTCTCGTAGAAAACAGAAAAAGGCTTATGAGTATGACGATATACAAGCTCAGCTAATTTATTTTGTCTCGGTAACGTACAGAAAAAGGCTTATGAGTATGTACAAGTTGATGGAAAAGGAGAGGTTTTGAAGTTGGGATACCATCAATAATTTTTTACACTTGTTACAAAGAGTGTATTATCTTAGCTAATTTATTTTGTCTCGTAGAAGACAGAAAAAGGCTTATGAGTATGACGATATACAAGCTCAGCTAATTTATTTTGTCTCGGTAGAGTACCGAAAAAGGCTTATGAGTATGACGATATACAAGCTCAGCTAATTTATTTTGTCTCGGTGGAATTCAGAAAAAGGCTTATGAGTATGACGATATACAAGTTGATGGAAAAGTAGAGGTTTTGAAGTTGGGATACCATCAATAATTTTTTACACTTGTCACAAAGAGTGGTCAAAAGAATAACATAAACATTGCTTTCAAATAAGTAATGATAATAATCAAAGATCATAAGGACATCTATGTAGAAGGTCCCAAATTAACTTAGTAATGAAACTTCATATATTTTTTTAGAATATCATAAATATCATAAAAAGGAAAATTCATATTAAGGGAAATATGCTCAAATTAGTTTTATTTTTTATCATTCATATTTCTAGTTCTTGATATTTTATATTTCATTATGTATCGTGATTTAATATTATTTAAATGATTTTTTTTTTTATGATTTGAACAAATTCAATAAGCACATCAATAAACTTAATAAAAAACTTAATATAGATGATAGAACACAAAAGCAGACCGTCTGCTGTTGATATGCAATAAAATCATATTTAAAACTATTCCTTATGGATGTTTTAGAGTCTAAACTCAGTGAGCACATCAATAAATTTGAGAAGGATGATAGAAACACAAAAACAGACAATCTTCTGTTGATAAAATCACATTTAAAAATATTCTTTATAGATGTTTTAGAAGTTATTAGAGGATCATAGAGGAGAACAAAGGCACAAATAAACCCTCCAACATCACAACAAAAGCTATGAAAGTAATAAATAATATATATTTGTAGTTATTGATTTTTATATGCTTATTTTTATTTATTTTAATAGACTTTTAATATTAACATAAACATACTCTTGTTGTTTCCAATGAACTGACCTTCATTAACATGGAGTTCATAATAGACTTTATATAATTTCTCCATCTTAAATTATACATAGCATGGAGTTCATAATAGACTTTATATAATTTCTCCATCTTAAATTATACATAGGAAACAGAGTGCAAATAATCATTAAGCAAATTATACACTAAAATGAAAACTCTGATCTCTGAATGTGTCCATGTAAACTAGTTGCGTAGGAGTGATTTGCCTCTCAACCATAGACATCTGCTGTGGACACTATCCCCAAGTCAGGCTGTGAGCCAACAAGGGTAACCCACTTCCTACATAACTCACTCTCTCAACACATCCCAACCATAGTGCCACATGACTCAAGACAGAAATAAACATCTATCATGAAATCCATCAGTGTAAAATCCATCAGTCTAGATTCATCCAAGTACCTCCACCAACAATCGTTTAGCTTATGGCCATCTTCTCGTCAGCCACCCACTAACTCAAGCTTAGCCATTCCACCATAAGTACAGACACTGCCCCAGCGGAAACCCTTCATAGCCAAGTTACAACTCTGGAAACAAGCCCCTAACCTGCTTGTTATAATTCTGGAAGACCAAATATGGTAGCACACAACCCTTCAGAATTCTACATCCAAGGTATCCAATAGAGAATTCAGGCAAAAATTGGCTCAATTACAGAAAGGAGATGGAAAATTTTACCTTCCTAGCCTCTATGATCATTACAGCCATACAATGACTATCTAAATCAACATGAATTACCCATCACTTCAGCCACGTATCACTCTGGTTCAATACAACTGATCCAAACTCTCAAGCATATCGGCGCATGGTGGTTGTTAGAGTCAGATGGAAGATTTGGGAAGACAGTGCCAATGAAGGGAAGGGAAGCTTCGCTTGTCTATTGCGTAAATTATATACTTAGGATTGCATGAAAGCATGTGTGGACATTCTATTTATAAACAAGTGACTTCAAATGATTCCTTAACAAGTTGTTGAGCATTGTTTTGGAAAATGGCCGTCTCATAGCAGGGAAAGGGTTTAGACCTTTAAAGGGTTCAAGAAAGGCCGACTTCAGGGTGATCAATAAAGGATCTAGTAGACAAGGGTGTTTTCAACGATCGACACTAGTAGACAAGGCTGTCATCCATAGTCAATGTGAGTTTTCGTTGACAATTTCACTTACCATTTGTCGATGTTAACGATGTTTGCAGCAACCATTACAAGTAGTTCAACCATCAAATCTTGAAGACCAGCTTATTTAAGGTGGCACCAAGCACTATTGAAGAGTTCCAGATTTTGAACTTATGATTCCTTTGGTTATGTGACTAAGTACAAGCCGCTCCACTAATAACGATACAATATATTGCAACTGGATTGCTTGTCACTGGTTTTAGTTCGACAATATGATGATGCTAACAGTTATCAATGAATATTAAACAAAGTCTTACCATGCAAACATCTCCTCAAAAGAGTCTTCTAAATCTGGTAATAAGATGATAAGAAATGAAGGATTGGGTACAAAATAATGGACTCATGCATCCTTGACACTTGGCTATACAATTCAACACATTGTTACTCTAATCTTAAAAGGGTCGAAAAGCTATGTTAAAAATAGCATGAAGGGTTTGTGAGATCTGCTTCCAGATTTGTTGTCCTAACTTCCGTCACTGGCCATCCTGTCAACATTTACATTGATAGTGATAGCCTTCATTTACTTTAGTGTGTAGACCTTGGAACGACTGTCACAAGGCCTATGGGGAGCAAATGGCCACCCCATAGCTGATATTTCTCATCTCAGCCAATCTTGTGAAACTTGTTGCAGCAATAGCCATGGTGCCACCAAAGGTCTTGAGGAAGTTCATCCAAAAGTCCTCCATGAGGTAATGAAATCCCCTCGGGTGAGATTGTTGTTGAAATTCCTGTCATTGAATATGCAATAGCTTGGCATAATGTGAGGCACTACACTCTGCTAGGTTATTTTGTTTGCAGAGTTCCCCTTGATGCCATGGTTTGGGCTTGGGTTAATCCTGGCAAAAGGTTTCTTTCAATTTACCTTCAAGGAAGACAAACATTCCATAGAGGTGGTTATGTGGGGCCCTGGGCCCTTGGATGTGCCGTAATACCCTTGTCTTGTCTGTTTGGTATGATGATTTTTGGATCAACAGGTCTGCCCAGTTTCATTGCTCTGTTTTGGTCAAGTTCTCAGGCCTTCCAATGCAATTCTAGGATTTATCTATGGGAGTTTATTTGTCATAAGCCCCAATTCTATTTTGGCCTTCTGCCTCATAAGCGTATTTTCCTTCGAGTTAATCTATCCCAAGACCTAAAAGAACGGGTCTTTATCAAAGTTGGCAATAATGTCATTATGCAACTCGTTAGGTACATTGACCTACTGGGCACTTGCTATCGATGCCATAACCCCAACCATAGGATAAGGGATTACCTGCTTATCTCCAAAATCGATTCCATGGATTACCCCCCTTGACAGACCCAAAGTCACAAATCCAGAAGGTGTTGACATCTGTTGATGGTGTTGAATGGATTTAAGTGACAAAGAAGGGTAGCAGGAGCAATGCTATGCCCAAGGTTTTGGTTAAGGGCATGGCCAAATTTGGGTTGATGCCTCATAGGTGACCACTTCATCCATGGGGAAGGACCTTGTTGGCTCCTCTTATTTCGGGCACTCCTCCCCATGGGAATGGCCACAGGACCTAGTCTCCTCCTCCGAGGCTAGATGGGAAACCCTCTACTAACCCAAACGATGAACATGAACACCAAAAATAAAATACTCTTGATGGCTAGGTTACACATGCATTGGATAAGAAGTAATTTGTATCCTTGAAACCCTTATTAGGTTCTTTGTGGTAGGGATGGAGAGGAGATGGAAAGCATTGTTAATATTTTACTATGAAATACATGTCATGGAATGTATGGGTCTTATTGACTCAGTCACGAAGACCATGGTTAGAAGAGTTCATTTAGTAGTCTTTTTATTTTGATGTTTTGTTTCTACAAGATGTTAAGGTAACTGGGTTTTCCTTAACCTCAACCTTACATTGTATTTGGCTTAGTGTGAGATTATTTCAATACCCAACAAGAAGACGAGCGTGGTGGAGCGGCTAACATCATCTCTTGAAATTTGTTTGAAATATTATTGATAGAGGCCACGACCCGAGCAGCAAGGTAGTGCGGGTCCTTCTCAATTTAGAGCGTCGAGTTCTAGGCCTTGTCAATCTGTATGCTCCAAATGATGTTGATGCGAGAGTTGAGTTGTGGGACTAGCACGCAAAATACCTCCCTGAGGTATATTGACTGCTGTGTGGAGCCTTAAAATGACAAATTGGGCACCAACTCTATGCATATGCCACAGAGATAATTTACAGCCTAAAACAACCTTAAAGCCAGACTTGGCCTGTATGACCTTAATAAATATTAGAGAGATAATTCCTGAGATCTGGTTTACTTGGTCAAATTTTAGCGCTAACCATGACCAAGTCTTGAAACGACTATAGACAGAGCCATGCTTTTTTAACAGAACACTTTATATATGAGGGCAAGCGGCTAATATGAGTGTTGGGGTAAGCCACTTTTTTCTATCATCAGCCTATTAACTTTTCACTCTCACGGAGGGCAACAAAATGCATGCTGCGTCGGACCATATACCTATTCAATATTTCTCATATTTAACATCCATATCATATGTTCAGGCATTCTTCGAATCTGGAACCTGCAATCGTGGTCCCATGGAAAACATGGGTAGATTGACTAGTAGAATGACAAAATATGCCTAATCGCAGCTTTTCTTCGAGGGGGCCAACAATCTACAATAGTTCAACACTCCTAGAACAAAGTGCCCAAGGCAGAATTTGAAGAGGCCCTGTCATCTTTGGATCACACCATTTGATTTCGTTTCTCAAGGGTGGCCAAACTCTGCTACTTTTTGAAGGTGGATAAATTTCAGTGTGCTCGGGACACCCAAATTCAGTTTAGTTGCACTATCTCAAGACTAGTGACCAACCCATGAAATATTTTTCCAAAAATCTGATTGTTAAGGTAACTTTTGAAAAGCTCCATACACTTAAAATAGCTTTTGGAAGGGTTACCAATCTTGAAGAACATTGAGCAGAAATTTGTGGCTCACTGTTGTACTGTTTTTTAGTCCCAAGGTATGATTGATGCACAAAAATCGGCCATGCAAATGTGCATTGACCTTGTCTTAATGAATATCTCTCATTAGCAAAAAAGAACATGTAACAAGGAGTTGACACAGTGGAATTGACAAAAGCCCTATGGCGAGGACCAATGATAAGTCCCCGGGACTTAATGTGCTTTAACATGAATTCTTCAAAGCCACCTGGGATTGCGTTGGACTTGACCTTCTCTATGTCTACAAGGAAGTTGTGCAGAAACAATCTCTTGGGGCAATAATTAATCATGGTTTTATCAAGTTTATCCCTAAAGTTGGGGACCATACACTCATTACCAATTGGCATCTAATTACCCTACTCAATGTGTCCTACAAGATCTTGGTCAAGCCCTTAGTTCTTAGAATCAAGTATATTCTCCACCGAATCATCAAACCAAAATAGATTGGCTTTACTTGAGGTCAATTCAGTTTAGATAGTGTCATTGTAGTCTTAGAAGAGATGGAGTGGGCTCATTGTCTTGGGCTCAAAGCATTCTTCATCAAGTTGGACTTTGAGAAGGCTTGTGTTGGAGTGGAATGGACATTCATTTTTGTTATGCTTGAAGCCCCAACTTTCAATCCGAGGTATGTGTAGCTGTTGAGACCCTTTTTGTTGATGCCTTGGTCTATCTTTTGATCAACGCACCATGTCTGAGGGTGTTGGGGTCCTTCACTCAATCAGACGAGGTTTCCCTTTGGCCCCTACTTTCTATGTTATGGTTGAAGCATTAAGTTACTTGCTCCACCCCAAAACTACTAGATGGTTGATTCATGGAATTCCCCTTATTGGGTCGAATGTTGGCTAGATGGTTAATGGACACTTCGTGGATGACCCTTTCTCACCATCTTAGAGGATAGATGATCTACGGAAAACATGTTGGGATGCATTCAGATTTTCAAGGAGGTCTTGGGCTTTAAATTGTTGAAGAATGCAGCTTAGATAGGAACTTCCACACAAGTTCACTTTGAAGTGTGAACATGCTAGTAGTAGTTCGAATTAAATTTATTTTCTAATTCACTTTATTAATAAAGTGAAAACCTTATATTTAGCACGAGTCTAATAAAATGTATGTTTATACTAGTGATTTAAACTAATCGTAGCAGTATATCTCATTAAGAGATTAGGGCCCTTTCATCTCAAGCATAAAGGTAGGACAAGATAGAGGGTTAAGAAACACATACAATCAATGACGAGTTTTGTTGGGAGGTGATTTAGTTCATCGGTTAAGTAGGTTTAGAGTGTTGGATAGGATTCGAGGTTGGGAAAAAGGTAGAAAACAACATACAAATTTCATATAGTTGGTTTGCACAATCATATGGATTCCGTACGAACAAGATTGTATAGTTCTATGGAACAATCAGTACAATTGTACGGACATGGCTATACAACAAGCCAAAAACTAGCAGGCACGTTTTCTTGTTTCCAAGCAGGTAAATTTTCTCAATACCTCTGCAGATTTGTTTTTTGGGTGTATGGTACAAATATTAGTTTGATAGCTTGTGGAGGTTTCTTTGTAAGCTTTGACCGCTTAATGAAAAAATGTTTTGAAGGAGTAATTACATGTGTATTGTGTTTATGCTTTCGCTATTTACTTTCCAACTATATGTGTGACTATTTCTATGTGGAGAATTTAATTTCTACAATTACATAACAATCTTGTTTAGTTGAGAGCACAAGGACAATAATCACCTAGGGTTTGGAATCTTAACATGTTATCAAAGCTTCTCTAGTTAAGAGGATCTAGAGAGTTATGACAGTTGATTCACTGGTCGAAACAACTTCTAGAACCAACTGTTGAGAACAAGGACCAATAGTTAGAGGGTTTCAAAGGTAATGCTTATTAGATTTGGGAGTTTGTGTGTTAGAGCTCAGAGATGGCATCAACTAGTCTTATATTTGAAGACATTTTGGAAGATACTTCAAATTTCCTTTTTTGGAAAGTTAGGGTAACTTTCTTATTGGGAGAATGGTTTATAGGATATCATCAAGGATGTGGTGACTCTATTGACAAATCCACTGGCTTTGGCAGTTCACAATAAGAAAGAAGTGAAAGCTAGGTGGATGATCATGGATGTTATAAAGGATCATTTAATCCCTCATATATCTAAGAAGAAGACGACAAAGGAGATGTTCAATGCCCTAGTTAGGTTTTACCAAAGCAAGAACATAAACATGAAGACGATATTGCATAAAAGACTGATATATATAGAGATGACTAGATCATACACAGTTACATGTTACCTCATGAAGGTCACACAGTATCATGATCAACTTGCAACAATTAGGGAGAAGGTTCAAGACAAAGATCTAGTGAACTAGCCCACTAAATTGGTTCCAATTTCAAGGGAAACATTTGTCTAGGGTGTTTCTGCTTGAGATAATCTTTTCCCTTGGGAAAGACTATGAGATGACTGTATCTAGGAGGATACTTGGATGGAATCAAAGGATAGCAAGCAGGGAGGTGACAATGACTATGATTTATTTGGTCAAACAAAGAAGGGAAGAGGCAAAGGACCCAACAAGGGTAAAGTAAAGAGTGAGGACTCAACCTCACGTCTAGGGAAGAAGGACTTGAGTAAAATCAAGTGCATCATATGTCTTAAGAAGGGTAAATGAAAGCAATAATAGAATCAAGTAGCTACCTTAGCTAAAACTCAGATGAACGAGAACTTTGCCTCCAAGTTCAAGAAGGATTTCTCAATAGTATCCCATATTTATACCAGTACGGTTCCAAGGAACATTTGGTATGTGGACAATGGAGCATCTAGGCATATGGAATCAACTTGATAGTTATTTTTAAGTCTTAAAGAGCATGTCTCAATTGTTCAGGTTGAGCATCGGTGATGATGCCAAGTATCTAGTAGAAGGCGTTGGTACCATTTCGTTTCAACTTCAGTCGGGTAACTCTTTAGACTTTGACTATGTGTTGTTTGTTCCAGGTCTCAGGAATAATTTTCTTTCAGTTCCAGTCATGGAAGATAAGGGCTTTCCGGTAAAGTTCATGAACCAACAAGTCCTTATAAGATTGAAGGAGTCTAGCCTAGAATCAACTCAAGTGATCAGTGTAAATTTTCAGACCCTAGGTCACTGTTGTCTTATGTTTCTTTATTAAATCAAATCTCAAATTTATTCAATAACAAAAATAAATTTCTAAACATGCAACAATCACATAAATGGATGGAAAATACGAACAACAGAAGCATAAACACACTGCATACACAATTTACTCCTTAAAATTAGCTTTTCATTATTGGATCAAAGCTTACAAGGAAACCTCCACAACTGCCAAAACTTACAGTTTTATGATACACTCAAACGAAGAAAAATCTATGTGAGTAAAATAATTGATCTTTTAAAAACAATCAACATACGATTCATTAACTTGTCAAACTAGGGTTCAGGTTTTCTTTCAAAGTTATTGTGCAATGTCTATGCGAGCTACAATTTCTTATCATACATTGATTTATCTAATATGCAGTGTAGTAAAGTGGAAAACTTAATACAATCTCAAAATCAAAGCAGGCTAACCAAGAACCAATCATTAGTTACAATTCTAATGGAATATTAATAAGAGTTGTTCTTAGTCAATTTATAAACTTAGCAATCCATAATCAAACAACAAAATCAAATTAACTAATTCTCTAATTTATCAAGAACTTAACAATCAAATGTGATTCCAAATTACATAATGAAGTAATCAACAAAGATTCTATAAAAACTATCTACAACAATGAAGTAATTACCAGTTACTCAATAAATTAACATTCAAGATTCTATTAATTAATAGTTCAATACATGTTCTCCGGAGTGGACCCTCCTCCTCCAAATAGAGTGCTTTAAATGGTTACAACAAACAACAAATCAAACACAAGCACATATAACAATGCTTTCCAATATCTTGAACTAGATTTGATTAATTAAGTTATAGCGTAATTGCAAATATTCTCCAGTTCATAGTCCTTTTTAATGACAGGAAAACCCCCTTTTATACAAAATAACAGGGCATTCATATCATTCAAATATGGAATGCAATCAGGCTTAAGCATCTACGATTCAAGTTCTTTCAATTGTTAAATCAAAATTGCAAAAGAGATCAAAATGTATTGATTCTCCGTCGTTACAACCAAGGTGCATCTTGCTACACGAATCTCGCAAAATACTATTTATAGTCAAGTGGTTTAACCCTCCACGATTCTCATTTCAACTTGGGAAAAGTTGATCTCATCCACATCCAGATGCATAAGACTTGTAACAAATAATTGTTACAAGTCGTATAAGATACATTCTACATCAGCTACTCAATTCTACAACTTTCGTAGCAAATACTTTGTTCCGCAGCTTCCGCAACAAACCTCATGGAAAATGCCCTTTAGTTGAAATCTACAACCATTCTCAAAGGTAATCATAGGACATAGAATTCCTCCATTTATTCATACACATGTTCAATAAAATGTTGTTATACCTCAAAGTCACACTTTGAACACCATTTCGAGTCTTCATGTCATATCACGATACAGAACCTAATGGTCCTACCTACTACCAAGTGTTGAGACTCATTTCCACCTTGTTGGTCCCCTCCCTGGCCTTCCTTGGAGGCATATCCAACTGATTATAGCCGGATGTCACCTCATTGAGCCAAATGCCACCTCATTGAGTCAACTTTACCCATATTTTCGCGCTTTTCTAATGGTGCAAGGCGCAAAAATACAACATTTTTGCGCCTTGCATGCCTACAAGGGTGCGGAAATATCAACATTTTCGTGCTATGCTCAGTGTTGAGGGCGCGAAAATTCCTTAAAAACCTCTTTAACTTGGATTGTGGATCTTAGCTCCAGGGAGATATTCTTGGGATTGGGATTCCCTTCGAATCCTACCTCATCCTCCCTCTTTAGCCTGGTTCAACTCCTTGATCCACCATTTACTCACTTAGATCCACCTTCCTCTCTTAGTGGTTGGCCTCCCAAATCCTATAAGAAGGAGGTTATCCATGAGCTAAGGGGAGATCTTGGAAGCACCAAACCTATGATATTAAGATTTTTGCAAGGGTGATGGAGGCGAGCTCGGAGAATATCTGATCTAGCATGAGTGAGGTATAACACATGTTGTATGGATTCTTTATGGATTTCTTTCTATCAATATAACTTAGCCCATTCCTCCCATTTTCATGTCTTTGATGATGAATGCATGAAATTGTCTATGTTTTTATAGTTAGATCTTTGTTTATACATATATCGCTTTGGAGAAGGCGTTGTCTTTCCATTGTGAACAGATTCATAAGTCCATGATCAAAGGTTATTTGGCTGACCTCTTGTTGTTTGTTAGGAGCTATAAGTGCTCTTGCATCCACAGTTTGAGTGTGTGTTTGTTTTCATTTTTAGGAATTTTTTGCACTAGATTTGATTAAAATAAACATCAAATTTGAAAAAAAAAATTCAACCCCTACAGTCCCTTTGACCCATATTAATATTTTTTCAACCTTTTGGGATCTTTTGTGTCGTTTGGATTGCTTTGATTGGATTTGAAAAACTTGGGACATCCTTATCTTTTGAAGTCATTTTCTTGGGTTTTACAGTTTGTTTCCTTTGCATCTTTAGCTATTTATTGGTTATTGGAGTAGATCGATGCTTTGTTTCCATTTTTGTTCAAAGAAAAGCTTCTTTTTGTTTGGCTTTGCAATATTTACAAGCTTGAAAAACATAAATTTCCTTCTTGCATTAGTTTGATCATTTGAATTCTTGGTTTTACATTCATAAGAGGAAGAAAAGATTGTTTCAAGTTCTTGTGCATTTGAGTTACAAAAATATATTGGATGTTTTTTTTTGCATTGCATTTGATTGAAAATGTGTACAAAATCTTTCCTTCCCATAGCTTAGATGTGTCTTTTTTAAGTGTAAGAAGATAGGAAACGAATTATAATTTTTGCATTTGTTATTGATAGAAAGATCTCTTTTTGTCACTTTATGATAGTTTGGGTAGGGTTTTACATGATTGGTTATCATTCATTAAAATGCTAAAATTGCTTTTGCATTGGGTTGTACATTTGAGAACGAAAAATAACTCTCTTTCTTGTAGTCAGAAGTTCATTGAAAGCAAAGACTTGCATAAATTCATCCATTTTTGCATACTTTGGGTCGAGTCTACACACCACCAAGTTGCACTTCCGCTCCCCTTGAGTTAAACAACAAGCCTTTAAAATTTATACCCTAACTAAACACAGATTAACCTCGTTTGAAGACATAAAAAGAATTGTGTAGTTAGGTAGGACATCGGGGATAGGAATCCAAATAATTCCCTTTGTCATTTTATATCTTAGACATAGTTGTTTTCTTTTAGGGTGCTCAAATCCTCTTGTATTTTTTGACACGATTATACACCAATTTGTTGGGGGGCCTCCCATTCCATGGGGGTAAGCAGCGATGACTAGTTCCAGACGGACTTTGTGGAATACTACACTCCATTCATCACCTAAGGACATCAATCCATGGTCTTCCTTGTATTTTTCGTTCTCCATACTGGTTGTAGAAAGGTCAAAAGGCAGAAGCTCCAGTAAAGCTTCCCAAACATGTCATGAACGAGGTATCCTAGTGACCATCCTTTTAGGGCTCTTTTACCTGGGATCCATTTCGGTAAAGGGATATCCCTTCATCTTTATTGGTCTCTCATTTCATATTATCCAACTTGGATTTTATCACCTTGCAGAGAATACGATCTGTTGAGGTCTCTGAATCTTAGATAGGAGAATTGCTTGCTCTTATACCTTGTAGAGGGTCTTTTTATTTTTAGTGCTGCTTGTTTGCTTCCTGGCCTCTTTGTTATAGCTTGCTTGCTATGGAATCTGTTGGGAACCCGTGTCAACCCTTCTCTTTACTTTGTTAGTATATTGTTGTTGGACGCATATGCTTTGTAAGTCGTCCCGTACTATTTGTTGATCCATAGTTTGTATTATTGTTGTTGGATGCATATGCTTTGTAAGTCGTCCCGTACTATTTGTTGATCCATAGTTTGTATTGGCACATGGTATTGACCCATGGTATTGGCGCCTAGAATTAGTATATAAGTTTGTGTTGAGACCAATGAAGGTACCGTGAAGTTATTTTGCATTGAGATTGCTCAAAAGAGGTTGCCCCCTTGAAGTGGCCTGCGATCAATAAAAATATTCCGTGATCTGATATATCGTGTATTTCATCAATTAATTGTTGTAGGTTCTTCACATCTGGTATCAGAGCACTTTCTTGGACTCACTGGGTGAAATTTATGCCAAAATATTTTTTCACATCTGTTGCAGGTTCGGATATGGGAATAATCCCTATTCGCTTAACTGTGGGAAGTACTTGGGCATAAGTCCTAAAAATCATTGTGAGGAGTACCACAGGAACCCCGAATTAGCTGGCCCATTGAGAGGACCTGTCAGCGAAAAGGACAACGACCCCTGCCTGATTGGCTAGTTCCCACCCGTGAGGTAAACCAAGAACTGTCGTTTGTGGTAAAGCAGTTATCGGTTTTACCTAAGCCGTGGAGTGAGGGGTACTGCCCCAATACACAATCCGTCAGACAACATTGGTGGCCGAGTGAATCCCCTGAACTATTAGGAAGTCGAGCATACCTGTGGTCCATATCTATTTTCAGCTGAACTGTTGCCGATCACTTCCACGCCATTGCAGATCCATCTATTACCGATCACTTCCACGCTGTTGCAGATCCATTTGTTGCCGATCACTTCCGCGTCGTTGCCGATCCATCTATTTCAGATCCATTCTAAAAGCCGGGTTTGATCCAGCCATTTTAGATCCATTCAGAAAGTTGTTTCAGATCCAGCTGTTTTCGATCCATTCTGAGCCGTTTAAGATCCCGCTGTTTTCGATCCATTCCGAAAAAAAAAGAAAAATCCATTTTTTCGTCATATCTCCTTTGTTTTAACTCTGTTTTCCATGAAACTTCCTTGACACCCCTGCAATACCATTTTGCATATTTCATTCCTGAGGACCCTATCCCAAATTCCACTTCCCAAATCCAGAAATCCCACATTTGTCTATTTTAAGGGTTTTCCATAACTTCTTTGACTTTCACCCAATCACCTTCAAAATTTACCACAAAGTTCCTTTCCTATTTTTGCTACTTTGTCCTTCTCTGCGAAATTTTCTCATTCTTTCACCCCGCTTCTGAAATCTTCATTTTCTGTTTCCCTATCGATTCAAAAGTGTCCAAAACCTAGTCAAACCCAAATTACCCATTATATTTTTTTCCAAATCCAGATTTTCCTTTACTGAAACAGTTTCTGTTTTTGTTTTTCTACCCACTCAAAAAAAAAATCATGGTTATGGTTGTCACCCGCGCAGGAGAAAAAACCATGGAGGAAGCACTTGCAGCCATCCAAACCAAACTCCAGGATCTGGATGAAAAAATTCTCGGCCTCCATCTTGAGCATTCAACCATGAACAATAAACAACAGTCCGAGTCTTCATCAGACAATGGGTTCTCTTCTTCCAGCAATTTCCATGGTCTGAAGCTTGATTTTCCTCGCTTCAATGGTAATGATCCGACTGGATGGATATACCAGGAAGAACAATATTTCAGTCTGCATAATACTTTTGATGTCCAAAAAGTTCCACTTGCATCCTTTCATTTGGAACAGGAATCCCTTCAATGGTATCGTTGGTACATCAAGGCTCACGACGAGCCAAAATGGATAGATTTTTGCCAACTCCTTTTGTAACGATTTGGTCCTAGTGCTTTTGATGACTTCACTGGAGCACTCACTAAAATTCGCCAAATTGGCATTGTGAGAGAGTATCAGACAAAATTTAAGAAACTAGCCAATCACACAAAAGGATTGTCTGATGAATTCTACAAGAGTTGTTTTATTAGTGGTCTTAAGGATGAAATCCGCTCAGAGGTTAAAATGTTCCGTCCCAAGACAATGATGGAAGTCCTAGGGTTGGCTAACTTGGCGAAGGACAATATCACATCCCAACAATGCTCCAAATCCACTTTTGTTCCATTCAGAAATATGGTTTCCCAACTACCTCCCATCACGCCAGCTCCTCACACCACTCCTATCAAGCATTTGTCTGAAGCCGATATGCGAGCACGTAGAGAAAAAGGGCTTTGTTATAATTGTGATGAGAAATTCACTCGGGGACATAGATGCGTTGAGCAACAACTCTATCTCTTAGATGTGGATTCTCTGCCTACCTCTGAACTTGGTGCAGAAGCTCCAGATACACTGTATGATCAGGTCGACATTCAGCAGTCACCTTTTGACCCTCCGTCTCCGGATGACCACCCAGAGATATCTCTCCATGCTTTAGCCAGAGTCACCACCCCACAAACAATGCGGGTCAGAGGTTACTTCAAGAAGATCCCTCTTACAATACTCATTGATTCTGGTAGCACTGATAATTTCATTGACCATCGGATTTCCAAACAGGTTGATTGTTTTGTCCATCCTTGCTCCAACTTTGAAGTCATGATTGCCAATGGGGTCACCTTACCTTGCAAAGGGAAGTGTCACAATGTGTGTATCTCTCTGGAAGATTATAACCTGCTCTCTGACATGTTTTCTTTGTCCTTAGGAGGATGTGATGTGGTTTTGGGCATTCAATGGTTACGCACACTTGGCCCCATCTTATGGGATTTTGCTGAACTTTGGATGCAGTTTTCAGTCAATGGGAAACAACACAAATTTACAGGATTCCAACCAGGGTCTCTCTGCATCATCAGTTCACATTGCCTGGAAAAGATCTTTAAGAAGAATTCACATGGTGTCATCGCTCAACTACATTCTATATAGATGCACCCATCAACGGTCTCCACTACTTCCTTGGATAGATATGCAAGTGTCTTTGTTGAACCAGTGGGATTGCCACCTTCAAGAGACCTTTCTAGTACAAATTTAGTCGCATCTACATATGAGAAGGAAATGATGGCTATTTTACATGCAGTACAGATGTGGAATCCATCCCTATTAGGGAATTATTTTTGCATCAAGATTGATCACTAGAGTCTGAAAAATTTCCTGGAACAACGGGTCTCCTCCCCAACACACCTGAAATGAGTTAATCAACTCATGGGTTATACCTATGCACTCACTTACACAAAGGGTAAGGACAATCTGGTGGCGGATGCTCCTTCTCGCACAATTCATGACCTAGTTTCTCTTTTAGCTATTTATATGCTTGTTCGAAATTGGTTGCAATATATTAAACAAGGCTATGTCTTCTATGAACTCCATGCTTCTCCATTGGCAGGGCACACTGGATTCCTCAACACGTATGATCGGGAACAATGTAACTTCTTTTGACTGGGACTACAAGTGAAAACTCAACAGATGGTGGCTGACTGTGATACTTGCCAGGTCAACATGGGTGAAACGACACTCCTTCCGGTATTGTAACATGCCCTTTTTGCTGAAGAACATTTTATGTTGGAAACATTATGTTAACTTTTATTGTAAAGTTTTTATGTTGGACAAGTGTCCAAGGATGACTGTAATTTGCACAATATTTTATTATTTAATAAATAAAATAGGAGACAAACACCTAAGGGGACTGTTGAAAGAGTGGTTACTGACCCACTAGGTGGAATGGAATCTGGGGTAGAAGGAAATGGACAAGTGACAGCATCATGATGCAACTAACTAGCTGTTGGTATGGGACAACTCCCTTGAAATGTGGTCATAGTGCCTTGGAAGGTGGGACTGGAGCTTGAGGCTCATTTATTCCAAACTGACCACTAAAAGACCTAGGCGGACTATATAATAGCCATCAAATTATTAACTGAGGTTCATCACTTTTCCTGACGAGGAAAATTACCTTGGGGTTTTGCTGTGCTTGCACCCAAGAGATTTGATGAGGGGATATGCTAAGTTTTTGATCACGTTGTGAGTCTGCCTAAATTCTATTGAGTGCAGAAGTTACATTGCTGAGTGCAGAAGGCATATTTTGAGTGTAGAAGGCATATTTTGAGTGCAGAAGTTATACTACTGAGTGCATAAGTTATTTTGCTTAGTGCCTTACTTCTACACAGATTCCATCTACTTAGTGGTTCAGTAGGCAGGCTCGGGGGTCCAAAGGAAGCAGAAGTTTGCTGCTTCTTCTGGAGAAGGTTGGGAGGAACATGCCTCCTTGAGTGTTTGTCGACCCTATCTTCATTTACAGGTTCTATTATCTTTCTCAAATTCCAAATAGTTAAAGTTTCTATCTGCAATTAATATTAATGGTTTCCTTTATGATATTATTAAAACAAATACATTTATTTCAGTTTATGATCAAGTTAAGATTCTGCATATAAATGATTATGCAAGATAAATTGAATAAAATAGTTCTCTGCATTTTTCCCCATGCTAGTGGGTCTGCATCGTACTCTAGTACAGAGAATATATTTAGGTAAGATAAATCAATAGGCATATTGCTAGATGAATGAGAAGATTAATGCTACTGTAATCCATTAGTTTTCTTATTATTAATATTTTGTAGGAAGTAATATACTTCTATGCCCTACTTTTGTCATTCTTTCATCAATCAAATATTTTATAAATTTACAGTATTCTTGCACTAGAATGTATTGAAGTGATTGCTACATAAACATTTACTTTTTCTAAGCACATAATATTATTGCCAGTTTCTGTTATCAAGTATATATATATATCATGAAAACAAACAGTTTTCTTATATAAGTTTTTGAAAGTATTTTTCTGTTACACATTATTTAGGAAAGTGTAACAATTGCAAGTTAAATAGCATCAATAAGCATTATATCATATTTCTAATCTTACCACATTTTCTGTATTATAGTTAGCAACAATTATTATGCACAATATTCATTTTATTTTATTATTTAAACTACAGCTACCCCTTTACTTGTTGCATAGAATTGAAAACCTAGTTCAGGATTTCTTCAATTTCTTTCCTTATTTGCAACTGTTAAAATGTAGAACTACTATTGTTTACTAAAACAGAGTCTACCGTTCGAAGTCTTTTCCACTTCACCATTCAAAAGTAGGATACGAAATAATTGCCAAACTCAGTACATAACTGTAAAACCAAGACATCTACTCTCGGCACTCGGCCAACACATATTTTCTTTTGATAGACTTGAACTTTAAATAACGTTTCTTTTTTCCATGAACCTAAGCACACAAAATTTTTACCATTCATTCTTGTAGATTGAACTAAGAAACATTTTGACACCAACTCGAGTTTTCTTTTATCACGTTATCAGTTGAAAAACTTAAAACAGAAGTAACCATACGAGTATTCTGCTGAGATCATAACCTTTTACAGAAGCAAAACCTTTTTGATTTAGCAAACCATTACCCAAAAACTGTAGATTATTGTTTGAACATTTTTAACATAGGGTCAAAACCCTAGCCTTCGAAGTTCAACACAAAAAGGGAAACACACTAGTTACAAAACCGACAGACTTCATACAGGCGGGAGCATTGCTCTAAAAACCGAACATGAATACCAATACTTTAGGAAACATAGTTTCTGCATTATTCAAGATAGTGGAAAGGAAAAACTCTCCCCATGGCTATGCTATTCATCTATTACAGTAGTAAAGTGAAAATCAAACATCACAGGGCTCATGCCCTTTGGGTCGAGGTTTCTATCCTCCCCAAGCTGTCAATAGTTCACAAGATTTCCGACGAAAGACAAACCCTCAGAGAAAAACATGAGGTCTCAGGACTTTACACATGAATGCCCATCATTTTTTTATCTAACCAAAAAAACAAGGTAACCTCCGAGGTTTACCGGTCTAAAATTGCAGCAACCATCTATCAAAAACCTAAACTGGTAAAGCCATAGACGAAGGGACCTGCAATTTTGAATGAGATGTGGTCAAAATGAGATTTAAAAGGATTCATTACTGGAAAAATAACATTTGCTGCATTTTCAAAATAGTATGGAAGTTGCAGGGTTAAAGTCGAAGACATTACCTTTTCAAGTTATCACCAGAGCATAACGCCCAGATAAGTGCAACTGCAACCATTACTCCATATCTTCGAATGCAAAGAAAGGAGGAAACAACTCCCATTTCACTACCAATGAACAGTTATGAAAAGCCGAGGATTGCATCAACTACCATGAGGACTTGGACACTCACTCTAAACTTTAAAAGCAAAGATGCTACTGTAAACTTCCTTAAGAATCCAGTTTTAAAGCTCTCGACAGGTCATGGTTTCAATACGGGAAAAACTCTTCACAGACACCTGCTACCAAACCCTGAAGGCTCTCGTCCTGTCAGCCATCCTTCAAAGCCATTACACCAAATGCTCGGGAAGACAATAATTTCACATAACATAATGGAGAGTAGGGTCAGAATCCAAAGATCGAAACCCTAGCTAGATCAACGGTGGAGATCACTGTAGGGTTTTCTCGTAACCCAAGCATTAAATCAAGTTTAATGATTATCATCATTACCGTAGCCACCAAGGAGTACAACTCAACAAAGCTTCAACCAAAAAGACTTACAACTCGTCACGGTGGACAAGATTATTACCATACCTGCACCACGCTGGGACAGTTATGCTTGCCAACATGAAGTATCGATTTAATAGTATGAATTCACAACCCTGTGATGGACATAAACACTTGGGTTTAGAACAACGTTGTATTAGTTTCCATTGCTAGGATCTCTTTAGTATTATAAAAGAATCACGATTGCACACACATACATTTCATTATATAAATGTATTGAACTTAGTACTCAAGAAATTATATTATCACATGGAATTATAATAGAATTGTAGTATATAGTTCCTAGGAAAACATTAAATCATTTGTACATAGAACTTCTAAGTTAGCTTTGAGATATGAAATATACATATATTTCTAGTTTAGCATAGAATTAAAATGAAAATTATATATATGTCTGAGCATAGAATTGAGTTATGATTGATACATATATTCTCTAGTTTAGAATTCAAAGTTATGGTTTGCATATAAATAGACGCACTAATTGTATTTAGCATTCACATCTAGATATCATTTATCTTTATAAGTTCTGCATTTTTTTTAGAACTCATAATAAAATATATAAAGGTAAGATTTCTCTTTTTGCAATCTCAGATAAACACTTGTACAAAGAAATAAAGAGCTAGTATAGGTTTAACGTTTAGTTTTTAACCAAAGTTTCTCACCCGGTGGCATGTCCGATGTGTTGTCTCTTAAACACTATTACATGGGAGATTACTGAAAACTGTTTAAGATACTCTTTGGTCACTTGTCATAAACACTAGCCCTTACCTGTAAACTGCATCAAGTACGAATTCAAATGCTTTAGCACGAATGCTAAGTAAGCCTCGGGGCTTCCGTATGACCCCTTCATCATCAACAAAAGCACAATAGTTAATACATTTAAAACATCAATAATTGTATCAAACATAAGAAAGTTTGTAAAAGTACAGTAGAATAAGATTGACATCGAAACATAGATTTAATAATCTAGTCGCAAACTTTACACTTTAAAACAGTATGGTATTTAGTACAGCAAGATGACTTTTAAGTATTTATTTTCCGCACAGTTAGAGTAGGCATTAATTACTATGTTGAAATTTTTTAATTTTTTGTGAATATATTTGGGATGTTACATGTGGTATCAAAGCGTGAGTTCAAACTCTAGGCTTGAAATAGGCTCACGCGCGCAACACAGAAAATGAAAATCAGAAAGTTTATGTCATTAACTTTTATTTTTAATTATGTTTTTGTACACGGACAGTTTGACATTTTGCAGGTATGGAAATACCAGAAGAATCAGTAGAGGACAGATCTCCTCGTAATGAACATATAAATAATAATAATCCTGAAGGAATTTATGTTAAACTAAATAATCAATCTTCTGAGCTTTTACGCACTATACAAGATTTAAAATCTGAGTTAAGAACTGTTAAAGAAGAGAATGAACGGATTCTAAAAGTACAATAGGAGTTAAAACAAAATTTGATGGAGAACTGTCATAATGATGAAAGAGGCAGAAAATCAGAAAAGAACTCTGATTCTGAAACAATGTCCCAAAAACTCAAACATAAGAAAGCAAGAAATAATAAAAGGAATAGTTACTCATAATCTGAATCTAATCAAAGTAACAGTGACTCTGATCATGACAACAGTAATAGTGATTGCTGCTCTAAAAGAAGAAAACATAACCATCATGAACAGATTACTCGAGAATCTAAAAATATTAAGCCACCAACCTTTAATGGCGAGAGTGAGAAGGGTGAGACAGTTGAAGCATGGCTGTCAGGAATGAAGAAGTACTTTAATATTTATGACTACTCTTCTCAATTTAAAGCCAAGATGGCTATTTACAATCTGACCGGGAAGGCAGATATTTGGTGGCAGGATCTTAAAAGAATTAAGAGTATAAAAGAAAGAGAAGTAACCTGGAATATGTTTAAAAAAAGTTTTTGTCGGAACAATATTTTGAGGGCAAGTCAAAAGAGTTTTATGATTTGAAGTTGGGTACAATAAACATGAAAGAATTGTGCAGCAAGTTCCTTAGCTTGCTGAGGTATGTACCCTATATGGTCAAAGAGAAGCCTAAAGTGCAAAGGTTTCTCAGTTGTCTACCTTTCAATATAAAAGACCGGATCGAGTATGATAACCCTTTCACTTTGGAAGAGGCCATGACAAAAGCCAATTTCTATTTTGTTCAAAACAGAAAAAGAGAAGGAACAACGAGCTGGAAAAGTAATAAGTCTAATCATTTTGATCACAAAAAGAAGAGTTTTAATCAAAATTCTGGAAGTTTTAAGAAAAATTTTAATAACAGAAATTTTCCAAGTAATAATAATTACAGGAGTAATGTACCACAGAATTTTAATGCTGCAAGAAATGTACTTAATAATAATAATAACAACAACAGGTATGCTGAACAGAAAGGAACTTTGAAGTGTTTCGACTGCAGTGGACCACATACGAAGGCTGATTGCCCATGCAACAAAAGGACAGTCAACAATATTCACACTATGCAAGTAGAACCTACAGTTGGAGATATCGCAAGAGAAATGCCCAGGATAAATGCAGCGCTGGAAAATCATCAAGCTGACCATCAAACATCTATGGTCGAAATTGAAGGTATGATACAAAACAAATCTATTTCCATTTTGATAGATACAGGTGCAAATCTGAGTTATATTTCACCTACTTTAGTAAACAGTTGCAAGTTAAAAGTAGAGAAATTTGATAACGCATGGTTAGTTCAGCTTGCAACAGGTACTAAAAGAAAAGTTACAGATTTTGTCAAAGATTGTGAAGTGTTTATAAGTCAGCTGAAAACGCAACTTAATATGAATGTTTTACCATTAGGTTCATATGACTTGTTGATTGGCATGGACTCGCTTGAATAACATAGAGTAATACTAAATTGTTATGAAAAATATTTTACCTGTTTAAATAATGAAGGTAACACTGAAACAATAAAAGGAATTCATAGGAAGATTTCAGTAAAACAGATTTCTGCTCTACAAGTAAAGAGAGCTGCCATAAAAGGCTGTAAAATGTTTGCTGTTAATGTTATTAATGACGAGTATTCATCTAAAGAAGACAAGCTAAAACTGGAGGATATTCCCATCCTTAGGGACTTTTCTGATGTATTCCCGAAAGAAATTCCAGGATTACCTCTGAAAAGGGAACTTGATTTCACCATTGAGTTAGTACTAGGTGCGGTACCAAACTCAAAGGCTCCCTACAGGATGAATATTCTGGAGTTAAATGAGTTAAAATATCAGCTGAAAGAATTAATAGATAAAAACTACATAAGGCCAAGTTTGTCTCCTTGGGGAGCACCAGTAATTTTTGTTAAAAAGAAGGACGTTACCATGCGATTATGCATTGATTACCGTCAGCATAATAAAATGACAATTAAGAACCGATATCCCTTACCCCGCATAGATGATCTATTTGATCAAGTACGCGGAGCAGAGATATTCACTAAAATAGATTTAAGGTCGGGGTATCATCAGGTTAGAATAAAAGACGAAGACATATTCAAAACTGCATTTAGAATGCGTTATGGACACTACGAGTTCGTAGTTATGCCTTTTGGGCTAACCAACGCACCGACAGTGTTCATGTGTTTAATGAACAACGTTCTGCATAACTATTTGGATAAGTTTGTAGTGGCATTCATTGATGATATTCTGATTTACTCAAAAACTAAATAAGAACATGACGAACATCTAAAAATAATTTTGCAAGTAATAAGAGAACATCAGCTTTATGCTAAGTTCAGTAAATGTGACTTTTATAAAGATAAAATACAATATTTAGGTCACATAATTTCTAAAGACAGAATTTCTGTCGACCCTGAAAAGATAAAAGCAATTAATGAATTGCCTGTCTCCAAAGACATGACTGATGTACGGTCATTCATGGGGATAACAGGTTATTATAGAAATTTTATTGAAGGGTTCTCTAGAATTGCTAACCCCATCACTTATTTGCAGAAGAAAGGGAAGAAATTTGTATGGGATCAAAAGTGCCAAGAAAGCTTTAATAAGTTAAAAGAATCATTAACTACTGCACCAATCTTAAAAATTGTTGATCCCAATAAGGATTTCATCGTATACACTGATGCATGCAACGATGGAATTGGAGAGGTATTAAGTCAGGAAGGTCATGCCATTGCTTTTGAGTCAAGGAAGTTAAAAATTCATGAAAGAAATTATGCAACTTATGATCTTGAGTTGGCAGCCGTGATACATGCACTAAAAATGTGGCGCCATCACTTGATTGGAAGAAAATTTATTCTAATGACGGATAATAAAGGCCTAAAGTATTTATTGGATCAAACGAATCTTAACGCAAGGCAAGCTAGATGGCTATCTTTCCTTAACGAGTATGATTTCAAGATTCAACACATTAAGGGAAAGGAAAACAAAGTTGTTGATGCCTTAAGAAGAAATGCCAAATTAAACTTTGTGGCAGTAATCAGCATGTTTAAAACAGATCTGGAAAATCAGATCGAAAAAGGAATTAAGCAAGATGAAAATTACATGCTAAAGTGGCTGAAAATTTATCTGAAAATTTAATAGCAGATTAAAACATTAATGAAAAAGGCTTCTTGATTTATAAAAACAGAATTTATGTGCCTAATATGTCAAAAGTTAAGTTGTTGATTTTGGATGAAGTTCATAAGAGTCCTTATTCAGGACATCCTGGTTATTAGAAAATTATAACTATGTTAAGAAAATATTATTTTTGGCCCAACACGAAGAATGAAGTGGCTGAATACATAGCTAGATGTTTTGAATGTCAGACTATTAAGGATGAACATTAACATCCAGCTGGACTATTGCAGCCCTTACCAATTCCAGAATGGAAATGGAAGATTATAAGTATTGATTTTATTACAGGTTTTCCTAAAAACTAGAAACAGAATGACTCTATAATGGTGGTTGTAGACAAGTTAAGTAAGGCTGCTCATTTTATTCCTGTTAAAACCACTTTTAAAGATTCTAACATTGCAGATGTATTCATGAAGCAAATCTTTCGCTTGCACGGAATTCCAAAGGTAATATTTCTGACTGGGACTCTAAGTTCACTGGAAATTTTTGGACAGTACTGTTTAAAGGATTAAACACTAAACTAAATTTCAGCACTTCTTTCCACCCACAAACTGCTGGTCAAACAGAAAGGGTAAACCAGATTTTAGAGAACATGCTAAGAATGTATGTCAAAGATTAGCCATCTAAGTGGGAAGATTACTTACATTTAGCAGAATTTGCCTACAATAATCATTATCAAGCATCAACTAAGTTAAGTCCATTTGAGATTTTGTATGGAAGAAAATGTTGTACTCCTATTTTTTGGGATAACCCTGTAGACAGGTTAATGCTAGGACCAAATTTATTGACAGAAATGGAGCTAATCATGAAACAGGTTCAAGGTAACTTAAAAGTTGCCCAAGATCGGCAGAAAAGTTATGAAAATTTGAAACGCACTAAAAAAGAATTTCAGGTGGGAGACCATGTTTTTATAAAGGTAAAACCCAAGAAAAGTTATTTGAAGCTTGGGAGTTCTGCTAAACTAGCACCAAGGTATTGTGGACCATTCAAAATCCTATCAAGGATTGGAGCTGTTGCATATCAATTGGCATTTCCATATAATTTAAAAATCCACAATGTTTTTCACATTTATGTTTTAAAGAAGTATGTGCATGATGCTACTCATGTGCTGAATTGGAATGACATACAGGTGGAACCCGAAGGAGATTTTCAGGTGGAACTGGACTGTCTTCTCGACCAGAAGAAAATTACACTTCGGAATCGCACCATAGGGCAGGTAAAGGTGCAATGGAAGCACCTTAGCCCTGATGAAGCTTCTTAGGAACTGGAAAGTAATATGCGGGCAACATATCCAGTTCTGTTCCATGATGAATCTGAGGAAGAATAAGCAACATCGCGGACAATGTTGAGCTTAAGTGGGAGTGTTTGTAACATGCCCTTTTTGCTAAAGAACATTTTATGTTGGGAACATTATGTTAAATTTTAACATAAATTTTTTATGTTGGACAAGTGTCCAAGGATGACTGTAATTTGCACAATATTTTATTATTTAATAAATAAAATAGGAGACAAACACCTAAGGGGACTGTTGAAAGAGTGGTTACTGACCCACTAGGTGGAATGGAATCTGGGGTAGAAGGCAATGGACAAGTGGCAACATCATGATGCAACTAACTAGCTGTTGGTATGGGATAGCTCCCTTGAAATGTGGTCATAGTGCCCTGGAAGGTGGGACTGGAGCTTGAGGCTCATTTATTCCAAACTGACCACTAAAAGACCTAGGCAGTCTATATAATAGCCATCAAATTATGAACTGAGGTTCATCACTTTTCCTGACGAGGAAAATTACCTTGGGGTTTTGCTGTGCTTGCACCCAAGAGATTTGATGAGGGGATATGCTAAGTTTTTGATCATGTTGTGAGTCTGCCTAAATTCTATTGAGTGCAGAAGTTACATTGCTGAGTGCAGAAGGCATATTTTGAGTGCAAAAGTTATACTACTGAGTACGGAAGTTATTTTACTAAGTGCCTTGCTTCTACATAGATTCCATCTACTCAATGGTTTAGTAAGCAGGCTCGGGGGTCAATGGGAAGCAAAAGTTTGCTGCTTCTTCTGGAGAAGGTTTGGAGGAACAGGCCTCCTTGGGTGTTTGTCGGCCCTATCTTCATTTACAGGTTCTATTATCTTTCAAAAATTCCAAGTAGTTAAAGTTTCTATCTGCAATTAATATTAATGGTTTCCTTTATGATATTATTAAAACAAATACATTTATTTCAGTTTATGATCAAGTTAAGATTCTGCATATAAATGATTATGCAAGATAAATTGAATAAAATAGTTCTTTGCATTATTCCCCATGCTAGTGGGTCTGCATCGTACTCTAGTACAAAGAATATATTTAGGTAAGATAAATCAATAGGCATATTGCCAGATGGATGAGAAGGTTAATGCTGCTGTAATTCATTAGTTTTCTTATTATTAATATTATGTAGGAAGTAATATACTTCTATGCCCTACTTTTGTCATTATTTCATCAGTCAAATATTCTATAAATTTACTGTATTCTTGCACGAGAATGTATTGAAGTGATTGCTACAGAAACATTTACTTTTTCTAAGCACATAATATTATTTCCAGTTTCTGTTATCAAGTATATATATATCATGAAAACAAACAATTTTCTTATATAAGTTTTTGAAAGTATTTTTTTGTTACACAGTATTTAGGAAACTGTAACAACTGCAAGTTAAATAGCATCAATAAGCATTATATCATATTTCTAATCTTACCACAGTTTCCCTATTTCAGTCAGCAATAATTATTATGCACAATATTCTTTTTTATTTTATTATTTAAACTACAGCTACCCCTTTACTTGTTGCATAGAATTGAAAACCTAGTTCAGGATTTCTTCAATTTCTTTCCTTATTTGCAACTATTAAAACACATAACTACCAATTGTTTACTAAAAGAGAGTCTTTAGTTCGAAGTCTTTTCCACTTCATCATTCAAAAGTAGGATACAAAATAATTGCCAAACTCAGTACATAACTGTAAAACCAAGACATTTACTCTCGGCACTCGGCCAACACATATTTTCTTTTGATAGACTTGAACTTTAAATGACGTTTCTCTTTGCCATCAACCTAAGCACACAAACGTTTTACCATTCATTCCTCTAGATTGAACTAAGAAACATTTCGACACCAACTCAAGTTTTCTTTTATCACGTTGTCAGTTGAAAAACTTAAAACAGAAGTAACCATACGAGTATTCTGCTGAGCTCATAACCTTTTAAAGAAGCAAAACCTTTTTGATTTAGCAAACCATTACCCAAAAACTATAGATTATTGTTTGAACATTTTTAACATAGGGTTAAAACCCTAGCCTTCGAAGTTCAACACAAAAAGGGAAACACAATAGTTACAAAATCGACGGACTTCATACAGGCGGGAGCATTGCTCTGAAAACCAAACATGAATACCAATACTTTAGGAAACATAGTTTCTACATTATTCAAGATAGTGGAAAGGAAAAAATCTCCCCACGGCTATGCTATTCATCTATTACAGTTGTAAAGTGAAAATCAAACATCACAGGGCTCATGCCCTTTGGGTCAAGGTTTCTATCCTCCCAAAGCTGTCAAAAGTTCACAAGCTTTCCGACGAAATACAAACTCTTAGAGAAAAACACGAGGTCTTTGGACTTTACACATGAAGGCCCATCATTTTTTTATCTAACAAGAAAAACATGGTAACCTCCGAGGCTTACCGGTCTAAAATTGCAGAAGCCATCTATCAGAAACCTAAACTAGTAAAGCCCTAGATGAAGGGACTTGCAATTTTGAATGAGATGTGGTCAAAACGAGATTTAAAAGGATTCATTACTGGAAAAATAACATTTGCTGCATTTTCAAAATAGTATGGAAGTTGCAGGGTTAAAGTCGAAGACATTACCTTTTCAAGTTATCACCAGAGCAGAACGCCCAGACAAGTGCAACTGCAACCATTACTCCATAGTCGAATGCAAAGAAAGGAGGAAACAACTCTCATTTCACTACCAATGAACAGTTATGAAAAGCCGAGGACTGCATCAACTACTACAAGGACTTGGCCACTCACTCTGAATTTTAAAAGCAAAGCTGCTACTGTAAACTTCCTTAAGAATCCAATTTTAAAACTCTCGACAGGTCGTGGTTTCAATACGGGAAAAACTCTTCATAGACACCTGCTAGCAAACCCTGAAGGCTCTCGGCCTGTCGGCCATCATTCAAAGCCATTACACCAAATGCTCAGGAAGACAATAACTTCACATAACATAATGGAGAGCAGGGTCAGAATCCAAAGACCGGAGCCCTGGCTAGATCAACGGTGGAGATCACTGTAGGGTTTTCTCGTAACCCAAGCATTAAATCAAGTTTAATGATTATCATCATTACCGTAGCCACCAAGGAGTACAACTCAACAAAGCTTCAACCCAAAAGACTTACAACTCGTCATAGTGGACAAGATTATTACCATACCTCCACGTGACTAGCACCACGTTGTTGTCCATGGAGACATTCCATTGTCTCGACAGTGGTCACAATAAATGCAGAAGGGACAGTTATGCCTGCCAGCACGAAAGCCTCATAAGCTTTAACTCTTACCTACTTGCAAAGTATCGATTTAATAGTATGAATTCAAAACCCTGTCATGGACATAAACACTTGGGTTTAGAACAACGTTGTATTAGTTTCCATTTCTAGGATCTCTTTGGTATTATAAAAGAATCACGATTGCACACACATACATTTCATTATATAAATGTATTGAACTTAGTACTCAAGAAATTATATTATCACATGGAATTATATTAGCATTGTAGTATATAGTTCCTAGGAAAACATTAAATCATTTGTATATAGAACTTCTTAGTTAGCTTTGAGATATGAAATATACATATATTTCTAGTTTAGCATAGAATTAAAATGAAAATTATATATATTTCTGAGCATAGAATTGAGTTATGATTGATACATATATTCTCTAGTTTAGAATTCAAAGTTATGGTTTGCATATAAATAGACGCACTAATTGTATTTAGCATTCACATCTAGATATCATTTATCTTTATAAGTTCTGCATTTTTTTTAGAACTCATAATAAAATATATAAAGGTAAGATTTCTCTTTTTGCAATCTCAGATAAACACTTGTACAAAGAAATAAAGAGCTAGTGTAGGTTTAACGTTTAGTTTTTAACCAAAGTTTCTCACCCGGTGGCATGTCCGATGTGTTGTCTCTTAAACACTATTACATGGGAGATTACTGAAAATTGTTTAAGATACTCTTTGGTCACTTGTCATAAACACTATCCCTTACCTGTAAATTGCATAAAGTACGAATTCAAATGCTTTAGCACAAATGCTAAGTAAGCCTTGGGCCTTCCATAGGACCCCTTCATCATCAACAAAAGCACAATAGTTAATACATTTAAAACATCAATCATTGTATCAAACAATAGAAAGTTTGTAAAAGTACAGTAGAATGAGATTGACATCGAAACATAGATTTAATCATCTAGTCGCAAACTTTACACTTTAAAACAGTATGGTATTTAGTATAGCAAGATGACTTTTAAGTATTTATTTTCCGCATAGTTAGAGTAGGCATTAATTACTATGTCGAAATTTTTTAAATTTTTGTGAATTTTTTTGGGATGTTACATGTGGTATCAAAGCACGAGTTCAAACTCTAGGCCTGAAATAGGCTCACGCGCGCAACATAGAAAATGAAAATCAGAAAGTTTATGTCACTAACTTTTATTTTTAATTATGTTTTTGTACACGGATAGTTTGACATTTTGCAGGTATGGAAATACCAGAAGAATCAGTAGAGGACAGATCTCCTCGTACTGAACGTATTAATAATAATAATCTTGAAGGAATTTATGTTGAACTAAATAACCAGTCTTCTGAGCTTTTACGTACTGTACAAGATTTAAAATTTGAGTTAAGAACTGTTAAATAAGAGAATGAACGGATTCTGAAAGTACAACAGGAGTTAAAACATAATTTGATGGAGAACTGTCATAATGATGAAAGAGGCAAAAAATAAGAAAAGAAGTGTGATTCTGAAACAATGTCCCACAAACATAAACATAAGAAACAAGAAATAATAAAATGAATAGTTACTCATCATTTGAATCTGATAAAAGTAACAATGACTCTGATCATGACAGTAGTAATAGTGATTGCTGCTCTAAAAGAAGAAAACATAAGCATCATGAACACATTACTGGAGAATCTAAAAAGATTAAGCCACCAACCTTTAATGGCGAGAGTGAGAAGGGTGAGACAGCTGAAGCATGGCTGTCAGGAATGAATAAGTACTTTAATATTTATGACTACTCTTCTCAATTAAAAGCCAAGATGGCTATTTACAATCTTATCGGGAAGGCAGGTATTTGGTGGTAGGATCTTAAAAGAATTAAGAGTATAAAAGAAAGAAAAGTAACCTGGAATATGTTTAAAAAGTTGTTTAAAAAAAAGTTTTTGTCGGAACAATATTTTGAGGACAAGTCAAAAGAGTTTTATGATTTGAAGTTGGGTACAATGAACATGAAAGAATTGTGCATCAAGTTCCTTAGCTTGCTGAGGTATGTACCCTATATGGTCGAAGAGAAGCTTTACGTGCAAAGGTTTCTCAGTTGTCTACCTTTCAATATAAAAGACTAGATCGAGTATGATAACCCTTCAACTTTTGAAGAGGCCATGAGAAAAGTTAATTTCTGTTTTGATTAAAACAAAAAAAGAGAAGGAACACCTAGCTGGAAAAGTAATAAGCCTAATCATTTTGATCACAAAAAGAAGAGTTTTAATCAAAATTCTGGAAGTTTTAAGAAAAATTTTAATAACATAAATTTTCCAAGTAATAATAATTACAGGAGTAATGTACCACAGAATTTTAATGCTGCAAGAAATGTACCTAATAATAATAATAACAACAACAGGTATGCTGAACAGAAAGGAACTTTGAAGTGTTTCGACTGCGGTGGACCACATAAGAAGGTTGATTGCCCAAGCAACAAAATGACAGTCAACAATATTCACACTATGCAAGCAGAACCTACAGTTGGAGATATCGCAAGAGAAATGCCCAGTACAAAAAGGCGACCTAACTGAGTACAGAAGTTATACTACTGAGTACAGACGTTATTTTACTTAGTGCCTTGCTTATACACAGATTCCATCTACTTAGTGGTTCAGTAAGCAGGCTTGGGGGTCCAAAGGAAGCATAAGTTTGCTGCTTCTTCTGGAGAAGGTTGGGAGGAACAGGCCTCCTTGAGTGTTTGTCGACCCTATCTTCATTTACAGGTTCTATTATCTTTCTCAAATTCTAGGTAGTTAAAGTTTCTATCTGCAATTAATATTAATGGTTTCCTTTATGATATTATTAAAACAAATACATTTATTTCAGTTTATGATCAAGTTAAGATTCTGCAAGATAAATTGAATAAAATAGTTCTCTGCATTTTTCCCCATGCTAGTGGGTCTGCATCGTACTCTAGTACATATAATATATTTAGGTAAGATAAATCAATAGGCATATTGCTAGATGAATTAGAAGATTAATGCTGTTGTAATTCATTAGTTTTCTTATTATTAATATTCTGTAGGAAGTAATATACTTCTATGCCCTACTTTTGTTATTCTTTCATCAGTCAAATATTTTATAAATTTACTGTATTCTTGCACCAAAATGTATTGAAGTGATTGTTACAGAAACATTTACTTTTTCGAAGCACATAATATTATTGCCAGTTTCTGTTATCAAGTATATATATATCATGAAAACAAACCGTTTTCTTATATAAGTTTTGGAAAGTATTTTTCTGTTACATAGTATTTAGGAAACTGTAACAATTGCAAGTTAAATAAGATCCTAACACAAGGTAGGATTCTAACTTGATATAGGAAAAACATACCTAGTTATCATGTTTGATAGTTATGTCTAACATACCCAAACAATGTCTTCTAGTTCTCTTCAATGATCAGTGCTAGTAACCTGCATAATTCATAAGTTAACCATTGTAGAACCAAAATATACATACCTCATAAGTAGAGTTTCTATAATGTCTATGGATGAGTCTTTGTATTCATGTCACCATGGTCATATGTTCTTGATCTATAACTTGATTTGTCTTTCTTGATGTACCTTTCATGTTAGCGGACAAAATCAACCTCATACAACACCACAGTGCATTAGTACAATCATAAGTGTCATAACCCTAATCAATGAATGTCTTCTATCATTCACATGAATTCATACTTTTACTAGGGTGATAAGATAAGTCTAAAATTACTCAAGATTGTACTAACCTCAATAATATGAAGACAAACCTATCATAAACTTAATCATGAAACCGATTTCAAAACATACCTGTATTTCCTCAAGTCATATCTGTCGAGATTGCTTGTAGTTTTCTTACGTAAGGCATTAGCCTTATCTCCCTCTGGAACTGGAACTTCTTCACTTATGCAAGTGTCCAATTCATTCTCTTCTAGGATTAACCCAATCCACTTTGATTTGCTGAAATTGGATCTGGAGCTGGATTAGGGTTTGCAGAGAAACCCTAAAAATTCAAACTTTGAATTTCAAACTTCTGAATGGATGGAAATATGTGCCTTCCTGAGGTGATCAAGCTGGTATACTTCAATTTTGAAAACTGCAAAATTTGACCCCTCAAAATTGCCTTTGAAACTTCCGGATCTTCTAGGTAGGATCTTGAACTAGGGTTTGATAAAGCCCAGTCTTCTGCACATCCAAAAGGTTCAATATTGTGTTCTAAACTTTGATTTTTCTGAGGAGCTTCTAGCCGTGTCACAGATTTCAAAAACTCCAACTTTTGCAGAAGCCCTAATTTTCCACCTTTTCAATCAAAATCTTGAACTAGGGTTTGATCAAGCCCGACCTTCTGCCCAACCAAAAAATTTGATCTTGGTCTCTGAATTTCGATTTTGATGAGGATCATTCAGCCGTGGTCTCCGATTCCAAAATTTCCAACTTTCTCTGAATCCCTAAATTCCCATAGCAGTGACAAGCCAAGAATGAAGGTGCTTAGAATCCAATTCTGTTTTGACAGAAATATGCACCTTATTGTTTCTAGTGCATCTCTGAAATTTCAAATCCATAGGGTCTAAAACTTCTACTTGTGGTATCCTAACCTGTCGTCTTTCCAATCCCACAGATCTAACCTCAAATGGATTCTCTGAGAGAGAGTTATGCCAAGTGTCGTAACGTGACCTGTTTATGGGATAAAAAAGGAGAGCGAAATTGTATGGAGTGCCACGTGTCACTGTTTCAACTTCATCCTTTGACAAGAAGACCTGTGAAAGTAAAGTCCATTCCCTACCTATCACTTTTTACGAAATTTCATTTGGAGCTTCCTATCCCAAGTTGTGACCTTTTTTCCTAGGTCACCTGTTTATTATTGATATTTGGAAGAGGCAGAAACCCTAGATTGTACTGATCATAAAATAGATAGTACAACAAATTAGATGCTGTGATTCAGAAAAAAAGGTACATGGGGATGTTATATTCGACCTGTAAAAGTTTCAGATCCTGACCCATCGCCAAAATGGATTTATAGCAAAAGTTCCACAATGACTGGTTTTTGCTATATCAAGCCCTAACTTCCAATTTGTCGCAAGTGCAACAAGTCTCATAAATGCCATATCATGCCTTCCTTCAGGCTAGCTCTGATACCATGTTAGTTTTTCATCATTTAATTCAATAGATCTAGGATCTTAACTGAAAGAACAACATGTACAACATATCAAGCATAAGAGACAAGAGACAAGAGACACGAAACATTTCACTTGGGAAAACCAAGAAGGTGAAAAACCCCGCAACTTCCTTAGAGATAGAATAAAAATCAATACAAGGATCACAATTATCAAACCCAAGATATAGATATATTCAACAACATTCTCCTCCTCCACTTGTGCACACTCCTCCTCTCTCTCACTAATGCAAAGTGAGTGAATAATAGAATGTATAAAATGAGAGAGACACACTCTCTATTTATACACTAACTTGACTTGCCTTTTAACTCTAACTAGGTCAGACCCAACTTAACCACTTAACATAATGATGATTGGACTGAACCCTCTAGGGTGGTCTAATAACCCTTTGACCCACATGACTCATACAGGGCCGACCCCATTAAGGTGGTCTAATAACCCATCAAGTATAAGTTACGACACTTACAATATAACTTGCGACACTTGCAAGTACAACTGACGACACTTCCAATTGGAGAAATAATACATATCCGTTGGGGATACAATAAAGTTCAAATACAATATACAAGTGAATATCTTCCGAAGTTACAAATACATCAACAGAATTCACTTTCAAGTTAACACTTGCACAAGAACTATTGCAAGTGTAAAAATACAAGAGACTTACAAAATTCACTGTTTTGTAGGTTAAAAAGGAATTTGAATCTGAAAATTGAATTGGTATTCAAAAGGATGATTTCCTTGAGTTTTGTTTTTGCAACTTCTTCTTTTTGAGCAGTTGTAGAAAGTGTGTAGAAACAAGCTACAAACTTTCTAGTAAATCTTAATGGCTTATACAATCTTTGTAAGATCGAGGTCTACAATCTATGTTCAATGTGCTCTGGATGAGACCCTCAAATGGCATAAAATTTGAATAATGCAATGATTTTCTTCTAAGAGACAAACATCTATGAGATCCATGTCTATAGTCTCTGCATACAATTTCATTATCTAGAACAATACAATTTCTGCAATAATATGAGAAAAAGACACCACTTAATCTTTCCAAGCAGTCTTTACAAATAACAACAATTTATTCTCAAGCAAATTTTCCACTATTGTGGTAACATACTAATTCCAGATGAACCATGTTTAACAGAGTGATCAATGATCATGTATGGAATACATAACAATGAGTAGACATCTCTATTTAACCACATATATTGAATATAAAAGACTGCCACGGTTAAGGTGCATTCCTTTTCCCAAATAGAAGGAGTACAATAATTTAGTTCATCGTCATCCAGTGTTTAACATCTTCAAGAACCACTCAACTAGATAATAGTCAATCACAAACAGTTAAAATTAGTTGACGGATGTGCCTTGAATACTTAGTTGGAATGATTGTGGGTATCGTAGATTGCATCGATGGACCAAGGTCTCAAATCCAGTACAGGAAGAAGAACAAAATCATCATAGCTTGCATCTTCTTCTTATCATGAATAATTTGAATATGGAATATATTCATGTCGTTTCCTCTATATAACAGATTATTCATTGCATATTAATAGCACAAAACGCTAGAAAAACAACACCAAAACAATATGCTAATGTATAATCTGCAATGAATAATCCGCTATATGATCACTAGTTAATCATAGTAAGAGAAGTATGTCGAGAAATTCTTCTACAGAAGTGTAATAAATCTCTAGGTGAAGTCGTGACACATCTACTAGCATACTTCTTTGTAAATGGATGGAATTTTGAAGGAAATAAATGTTCATATATGATATAGAGTGAGTGGATGAGACGCAAGCTTAGGAAGAATCTTCAGGAAAAAGTTCCGAGTAGATACAATGGGAAACATGCAACAAAGGAGTGGAAAGAAGAGCTCTTCCAATAAAAATGCAAGAAGGGTCCCGCATATTAGGGTTTCCCAACAATGACAAGTTTGAGGCTTGGAAGAATTAGGAAATTGAAACCACAGAGGCCACGATGGAAAAAACCTCTAAATATACCGAAACAACAAAGTCTCAACTATTTTTCAAGCGGTCATCCTGCGTTCTCTTCCTCTATGTGGTTACCTCCCACCTACAATGAAAGGTATTTTAGATAGATTCTATTGAATTGCAAATATGTAGAGCCAAATAAAAAGATACTTTGGTCATAAGAATTTGTAGGTCTGAAATGATAGTAAGAAGACACTGGTAAATTGTTGTAGGTTAATAACCTATGTGCTGATGGAAGAGTTGAGTAAGCAGACTGTCAATACTCTCACAAAAATAATGCCTAGCAAACATTATGGATATGATACTAGTGCTAAGTTTCCCATTGGAGAAAATAGACAAATTGGCTAAAACACACAGCCAAATACACAATGATGCACAAACATAAAGACAAACAGAATAGATGTGAATGCACAATGCTTTCTCATTAGATAATGTACATATAAATACCATGAGAAAGGAACCTTTGGTTCCAAATTCCCAAGGCGTATCTTGGACTCCCTCACAACTATTCTGTAACATACCCCTTTTTGCTGAAAAACACTTTATGTTGGAAACATTATGTTAACTTTTATTGTAAAGTTTTATAATGGACAAGTGTCCAAGGATGACTGTAATTTGCACAATATTTTATTATTAAATAAATTAAATAGGAGACAAACACCTAAGGAGACTGTTGAAAGAGTGTTTACTGACCCACTAGGTGGAATGGAATCCGGGGTAGAAGGCAATGGACAAATGGTAGTTTCATGAGGCAACTAACTAGCTGTTGGTATGGGACAACTCCCTTGAAATGTGGTCATAGTGCCCTGAAAGATGGGATTGGAGCTTGAGGCTCATTTATTGAAAATTGATAACTAAATACCTAGGCAGTCTATATAAGATCCATTGAATTATGAACTGAGGTTCATCACCTTTCCTGACGAGGAAATATACCTTGGGGTTTTGCTATACTTGCACCCAAGAGATTCGATGAGGGGATATGCTGAGTTTTTAATCATGGTGTAAGTCTGCCTGTTATACTGCTGAGTGCAGAAGTTACATTGCTGAGTGCAAAAGTTACATTATTGAGTGCAAAAGTTACATTACCAAGTACCTTGCTTCTACACAGAATCTTCTGCCTAGTGGTTCAGTGAATAGGCTCGGGGGTCCAAAGGAGGCAAGTAGATTGGCTACTTCTTCTGGAGAAGGTTGGGAGGAATAGGCCTCCTTGGGTGTTTGTCGGTCCTATCTACAGTTACAGGTTTTTCTTGTCTTTTATGTTTCTAAGTAGTTAGATTATTATCTCCAAATATTAATTTAGTGTTTATAAGTTATAATCAAACAAATGTATTTGTTTTAGTTTCTGACCTGATTAGGATTCTGCACAATGATGATTAAGTAAGTAAGATGATTGAATAAATGTTTTCTCTACATTTTTCCCATATTGTTTTTCTGTATCGTACTCTACTATAGAGAAGGAAATTAAGATAGATGAATGATGGGTAGAATACCAATTGATTGAATAGATTAACACTGCTAAGTTTTCCTAATATCTCCTATCAGCTATCTACTACAATATAATTTAGGTATGTCTAGATTCATGAATTTTTACAATATATCGTACCACAGGTACTATGAGTTTTCTTGCATAAAAACAGAAGTAATTATCTTATCCCTATACAGAACCTAGGGTTTCCTTTTTGTCATTTAATTCTTCATAAAAGATAAATTCTATGTTTTTCTCTTATCATTCTTTTCATTAGTTAAGTGTTAAAGTTCACTGTATATTTTCTTTCACCAGTTTCATTGAAATATAACAGCTGCAAAAATAGATATTCCTTAAGCACACAGTACTACTATCCAGTACTGCTATCAAGTAATTATATTTACAAAAAATAGAACTCTTTTCAATTACAAACAAATGTATGATTATTTAGCACTAATTTTCATCCACAGTATTCATATCTTTTATGTTATTTTTATTATTATTTAAACTACATTGAATTCTAATTACATCTATCGTAGGGTTAGAAACCCTAGCTTTTTGTCTCATTATTTAATATTTATTGCAATTGTTAACAAAAAATGGTATGTTATCTAAACATAGTTTTGATTAACCTTAAACATCGTGACAGGCTCATAACCCTTAAGTGAGCAAATCCTAGTAGTATTAAACACCTACCTTTCGGGTTAAAAGTTTAGTTAAGATTCAACACTATCATTTAAAACAGAACAAGAATTTAGTTATGATTCCATTACATAGCTGCAAACAAAAATATTGAGTTGTGGCTCTCGGACATCACCATAAATCGACAGACATAGTCAACAAGTGAATCTTTCTACATCATTTCAACCAATACATAATTAATAACACAAAAACAAGGCATATAGCCTGTGGCTCATGGCCATAACTGAAGTATAACTTTGATAAACGAGTCCATAAATCTCTAGTGTTTGGTGAACACAGTCAACTCATTTAAAAATCCATTTTTAAAATAAACTCATAACTTCCATTTTAGATGAAGATCAAAGTTCTTACAACCATCAACCCTTGAAGGTTACAGTAGCAGGACAAGTTCAAAATTTCAACAATAATCCTACAATTAACACAGAGTTGGATAACCAAAACATTATCTTATTACCGTTCAATCCTATCAAAACAACTGGGGGGAAAACCCTTGTTACATACATAACAACTTTGACTGTTAACAGCACAACAAAACCCATTATAAGGGTAGACTAAGGATTCAATCCTCCTTAAGTATGCTGCAATGCATGTAAACATTGCAAACGATAGCCATACCATAAGAAAACCAAGGCTCCGACTATTTTCATTCACATCCAACAGTTGCCAGGAGAATCCCTAAAGGGAAACCATTGAGACTTACCACTTATACGCAGAAGCTCCACTCATTAAGAGCATAGAACCCTGTAGATGACAAAACCTGTCACAAAATCAAACGAAGGACAAATTTCATTTCAGATCTAAACAAAATATGGACGATGGAAACAGTACGAAAATGCACAAGTATGATATTACCTCATTAATTCAAAATCGAGGGTTGAAAAAGATAGTATCGACAGCTAGGTCGAACCTTGAGACATTCGCACCCACTCAGCGAAGGCGATGAACACTTTCACTTCATAACTCGACTCCTTAAAACTTGAAGACCATAAATTCTTTTCTGCAATCGCAGTATTCAACAAAAGGAAGGAGTTCTTTTGGAACTGGCTTCAAGGATGAGCAACACTATAGCTGGTATGGTTTTTGTTGAGATTTCCTAATACCAAAACCCTGCAGTAAATATCCACACTAGAGCTAGGCTCTTTAAGCTTCTAACTTACAACTGTAAATATTCAAAGTTTACGGGATTTGAACCGTGGGCGGAGCTCTCAACACCTGCTATCAACCCTAAACCTTCGCATGTTAGTTGACCTCTTCCTGAAACCACTCTCTAACACATTGAATGACAAGAAAAACATCAACGATGAACACTTAGAGAAGATTAGGGTTATTGTCACACATGCCGAGAGCATCTCCACATCAACGGTGGAGATCCGGCATCACAATCCCAAACAAATATTACATTTATGACACTTTATTACACTTTCCATCATATATTCTAGCACAAAAAACACTAGGACGAGAACTGGTACAACTTTACACCACTAGTGTAGAGCTTACATTTTACACATGACAATCAGTACGTAATCTACCACCAGGATCTTCCACGAATGTGGTAGTTAAGAATGTTTAATTCCAAGGCCAGACTACCAATGCCTGCCAGTGCACTTCCACTAGATCATTAAGCACTCTGGCTTAGCACATGGTGGTTCTTTAGATATATTTGCAAACCTGCCAATAACATATATAGTAATATAATTCAAAAACCATAGTTTATGTTATGGTATCAATTCGATAGGCATCAATATTATGTATAAAAGGGTTACATTGTTGCTCCCATTGTTAAGTATGTTGTATGTAAGACCAATGCATCAATTAGACTATACGCTATAGGAATTATATTGTAGGCTACATATAGTTCTTATGGTAGGAAGAGTATGTAAGTAGTATATAGCATATTAAAGTTAGGAAATCACATAGTAGTTGCACATAGTGCACATGTTATAGGAATGTATAGTAGCATGCGTTTAGTTATGGCACATTATTTTATTATGACAAATAACAGTAGCGCATATTAATCTTAAACATTGCTTTGATATTCTATCTCTTCATTTGAATATTAAACAATAAATGCATGAGATGTATAGCTTACAAGTCATCAACTTAGACAAGTCACTTTAGAGGTACCTTAGAATCTTGACACAAAACCTTTGAAGGCTAACTGAAAATACATTTAAATTATACATGTAATATAGGCTTTGACATGTCACCTTTATCTGTAAACTGCAAAAAGGAAGGTTCTGAAGCTTTAGCATGAATCCTAAGTAAGCCTCGGGGTTACCCTTAGGACCCCTTGCATCATCAAAAGAAGAACAATAGTTAGCACTTATAAAACATCAATATTTGATTGAGCTTTGACATACGTATTATAACAATACAATTGAGACAAGAAAAAGCTCTAGTAACATCTTAGAATAGATTTTAACTTCATTTTATAGCAAGACACAAACATTACATCGAATGATAGTACAAACGATTTTTGCAGCATAACGACAAAGAAGCATTAATTTTATTTCCGTACAATTAGTTTAATCATTAGATAATTTTAAATTTTTGGTAATTTTTGGGATGTTACATATTCATATTCTTTAACCCTAACAGATTAGATTCCAAATAATAACAAAGATTGAAACCCTAATAGTTTTGATCCATTCCAAGTGGATTATCATTGTTTCATTCCATATATGTGTCTAGTTGATGCCTAGGGTTGCTTCCTACATGTCCAAAAGAGGCCGATTTCGGATGGGTTGGGGTCGCATCCATGGATAGATATTGCAGATGTGTGTTCAAATCCTCCTCAATCGCTCCACTTTCCCAACCTATTCATCCATCCTCTCCTTCATTATACAACCTCCTGCTGGATTTCAATGGTTTGTTCCCGATGGCTCCCTACCACATTAACATTACCCCTCATAGACCTACAACATCTTCTCTCAGATCCTTCACTTCATAGCATACCTACGCAATGTCACAAAAAAATCACCGATTGCATGCCATGCCTACCTCTTCCTCGAGACTATCCACAATATTGAGCTCAACTAACTGGTTTCCAATCCTCTCATGATCTCCTTTCTCCTCCGCACTACCGAAAAAATTATCCTTCAGTGCCCACCAATTCTGGTAGGATATAGTGGGAAAAATTGGTTTCATATAATATATTCCAGACCTTGTTTTCTTCCATCTTCTCCCCTGAATATGCCAATTTGTATTTTTCTTCCTGGAATCTGAGTTCCTTAATGTTAAGAATATGTGCTCCCTTGTGCAGGGGTCATTAAAACCCATCGCTACCGCTCCCAACCTATCCATCAACTGATACCTTCTCACCGCTGAAAAAGCACGTTTGTCAATTGAAAACATCAAGATACATGCACTATTGTCCTTTTATCGTCTCCGAGTTCGAGGTCCCCTTGGGAAAGGGTGGACCCTTTGTTAGCTAAAGTGTCGGCCCTAACATTGTTGATCCTTAGAACATGAAAATATGATATGTTTTCAAAGGATAAGGATGTGGATCTAACCCTTTTGAGCAGTTTCCCTATGTGATATGAATCCCCCTCAACGCTTTCTTGGATGAATTGAATTATCGTCAAGGAATCCCCTAATAATTTCACCCTTTCAATTCTTTGATCTTTAAGAATTCTCAATCCTATATAGAGAGCTAGTGTTTCTTCCATGTTATTAGTTTCCTTTCCTAGTCCCCAAGAAAAACATTGTTCTTCTTATCCTTCAGGATTGTAAATGACCTCCCTTGCACCTGCTACCCCTGCATTTCCTTTCGAGGCTCCATAAAAAATAGGATATGAATGTTCTTCTTTTTACACCCATCATTGTATTCAACTTGGTCCATTCTTAGCTTCCAAGATGATTTTTGACCAAGCCTTTTGATGATCCAAATAGAAGGGTTTTTGTGATTTCCAATATAGTCCCGAAGCCACAATATTTCATGAGTTTCTAGATGCTCACTCGACCCAGTTTATATTGTCTAGATTTCATGGTTTCTAGGGACAAACTTATAGTGTAATTGTCTATTTGGTTTTCCGAGTGCCTTCCCCTGAGAAAATTGATTTGTTTCTTTCCATCCAAGTTTTCTAGCACATAAATTTTGGGAGAACCGTCCATACTCTTTTTAACAAGATTTTATTCTCTAGCATGATGGGATAGTTCCTGCTCCAGCTTACAAACATCGCTTTCTAGGAGTCTAGGATACACTTTATACCCCCTACTTCTCCAAAAAATATTCTCCAAGATTCCCTCATAGTATCACATTGAGTGAATGGATGGTGGATGGTCTCTTCTACTTCCTGGAAGAGAGGACCTCTTGATGGACCTTCAATCTCTTTCTTCCCAAGTTTCTCTGTAGTGAGTATTTTGTTATGCACTGGCATCCAAAAAAAATATTCTCCTTAGGCAACCCATCTCCTTTCCATATTATTCTCCAAGTTTCCTTCCTTGGATTTGACTCCTCTTTTGTGTTGAGCAATTCATACCTGTCCTTTATGTTGTACGCCTGATTTTGATTTCCCCAGACCCTCCTATCCTTAGAATTTTTTTTTATAGGGGCTTCTCCTTTCAGTGTTTTCAATAAAGAATGTCATTCCTCTTAGATATGTTGAGGGACCACAAAATTCTTCCATCCCTTCCAATTTCTTATGTTTTCCTCCCATTTAGAAAGGTCAAAGACAAAGTGTATGCTATTAGCTATTAGCCAATGGTGGTTTTCCTGGTATTGTATTTTTTGAGAGAGTATTCCAACTCCTTCCACCTTGTCATTCCACATGTTGAAAGAGGCTTCATTCAACTAGACCAAGCTATGTGATTTGTGATCAAAGGTGCTTTCGCTTTTAGAATCTTCCATATTGGGGATCCTCCCACCTGCCATTCCATTTTATTCAGGTTTTCCACTATTCTCGTATTCCAATACTTTTGGATGATTACCTTCGATCACCATTCCTATGACCTAGTCAATATTTTCCAGACTATTTTAGCTCCCATTTCTATATTAATCAATTTCAGATCCTTGATTGCTAGCCCTCGTTTCTCTAGTATAGTTGTTACCATGATCCACTTTATTAGATGAAAATTTTTGGTGTTATTTTTCCCTCCCTGCCATATGAACCTATGAATTTCTTTTAATATATGATTCGTGATTCATGTTGGGGATAGTAGAGAAGAAAATTTATAAATAAGAAGAGTAGATAAAGTTGATTTAATCAACACCATCCTTCTCGTTGTATTTACCACTGGGATCCCTAGGACTTCTTGCGACTCCTTCATTTATTGGTTATGTGGATCCAATCCTCTTCTTTACACTGACCTATCAAACTTGGCATTCTAAGGTACTGAAAGGATCTCCATTCTAACACTATTGGAAATTCTAGGATGTGTCCAATTTCATTAAGTAGCTGAGTCGAGCAATTCCAACCATAATTTTTTTTTTTCGCCTTATTCACTAACCCCTCTAAAAATTTGAGATACTTATCTAATATTTTTTTGAATATGTGTGCAATGAATATGGAAGTCCCTCCCAAAAAAAGTGTATCATCTGCAAACTAGGCATGGTTGATGGCTTTGTCTCCTCTGACTATCTTGATCCCTCTTAAATTTGTGCTTATTTTGGCTACATCCATATTTCTACTCAGGAACTCTTCCATTATAATATACAGTAGTGGGGACATTGGGAACCCTTTCTTGAGGCCTCTACTACTTTAAAAAAATTTAGTAGGTCTTACATTAACTAAGGGGGCGATCCACAGAGTGCCTATGCATGCTTTGATCCATCTAATGGAATATTTATAAAATCCTAGATTCTGTAGAACCCACATCAAGAAGGAGTGATTAACTATATCAAAATCATTTTCCGTCGAGCTTTATCACCATACCTTATTTTTTTGGGGTTTTGTTGGAGTGTATTGCTTCTTGGACCAGGATGAAGTTCTCTTGGATTACTCTTTTTTTTCATGAATCCCCCTTGGTTTGGGGAGATGATTTTGTAGATAATTATTTTGATTCTGTTTGATGTGATTTTATTCAACACTTTATACACTGCATTGCAGAGTGATATAGGTCTGAATCTAGAGAAAGATGAGGACCTAGCTTCCTTCGGTATTAGGGATATAAAATATGAATTAATGATGCCTCATATTTTGTGCTTATTCTGCGTTCTTACCAACATTCTATAGATATATTTTTAATTATGTTCTAGATTTCCCTCATGAATTGAATAGTGAAACCCTCCGGGTCACGTGCTTTGTCCATCTCCAGCCCCAATATTGCCTCTATAGCCTCAGATTCCTCTATTCTCCTGGTCAAAATACCATTGTCCTCCTGGGTTAAAAGTGTAGGCATGCTTGTGAGAAGTTCCCGAGTTATCTCTTCTTCTTCCAAGCTCTCTTTAGTATATAACTCTTTAAAATTCCTATAGGCTTATGCTATGATTTCTTCCGGATCACTTACCTGCTCTCCTCTTTGATTTGTTATTTTGTGAATCTCGTTATTTTGAGTTCTTGATTTAGCTTCTTTATGAAAAAAAGAAGTGTTTATGTCTCTTTATTTTAGCCACAAGATTATTGATTTTAGTCTCCACTTCTCTTATACAATCTTGTTATACTTGTGGAGATCTTCCATAAGTTTTCACTCATATGATAAGTATTTGAGTACATGATATTCTTTGTCCATTATATCGTATACCTCCTACAGTCGCCCTTTTATTTATTCTCTCTTGACTCCAGGGTGTATGTAATGTTCCTTTTCCCAAATCTTTAGGTTCATTTTCATTCTTCGAAGCTTCTCTTCGCACACGTAGGAGGAGGAACCCCTTACTTAATCTCTCCATGCTTCCCTTTTTATTTATATGGCTTTCTCCTCTTGGATCCATGAGGGATTGAATCTGAATGGTATAGTCCCATTATTCCTGTCCTCATGAAATATTAGCATGATTGGAATGTGATCCGAGAATCCATAGGGCACTATAGTGGAATGAACTTTGAAGTGGTCTAGTAGGATATCACTTTGCACAAGGAACCTATTTGGCCTAGCTGCGATATGACTGGGTCCAACCCTTCTATTCGTTCAGGTATACTTCCCTTCTTGCGAGCTATGTCTAAAAGATCCCATCTAGAAATGAGATCCTCCATGATCTCTCTACACATATCTCTTACATTACCGTCTCCTTTTTTTTCCTAAGAGTTGAGGACTGTAATGAAATCTCCCCCTACTATGTTGTTTGCATGCTTCCCTAACTCCCTCTTTATTTAAGTTTTCCAGAAATTTTGCTTGTCTATGTGCTTCTTAGAGGAATATACATTGAATAAATTGAAATTCTTACGCGACTCGTTGTGTAGAAGGGTGACCATTAGCCAATGATAGTCCATATGCACATTTGGTAGATGGAAGGATCTCTCATCCCATAGAGTGCAAATCCCTCTCGAATACCCCTTGGATCCTATTTCCTTGGCTCTGCTTCTTTCCGAAATTTTTGAGCTAACTTCCAACATACTGTCTTCTTCAAGTTTAGTCTCTTGGATCATAAGGACTGAAGGATTTTCAATTTGAATTAGATATTGTATTGATTCCTTATTGTACTTGATCCCCAATACTTTGTAGTTCCAAGAGACTATGAACATTATTTACCTTGTGTTGGAGTGGTGTTTACCTCTATGTTCTCCCAGATCTTGGGTATTCCTTGGATTTTTAGAGTGATCACTTTTCCACTCTCTTTTATTGCATTTAGGAAGTTTATTTGTAGTCCTAAGACTACTTCCCTTGAGGTTGATTCTTCCATTTTTTTCCTTTGTAGATGGCTTCCCTACCCTTATTTTTATTTTTATTTTTTTTTCAGTTCTTCTTCTGATCCCTCTTCTTCTTAATTCTATTGAGATTTCCTTCATGTTATTACTCCACTCACGATGGATCCGGTCTCCTTTCTCCTTTTGACTGCCATATTTTCTAGTGAGCTCTTTGGGTTTTTCTTGGATTCTTCTTTCCCCCTCTCATTCTCTTGCATTTGTGTTGGATAATCCAAGTCTTCGCCCTGTTTATGTGGGGTAGTATTCTTTGTTCCATCCACCTATTGGGAGGAGTTTGATGGGAGATCTATAACAGTCGTGGTGTCTCATTCAATTTGGTGATCCTCTTCATCCGGAAGTGTTACACATTTATTAACATTCTATTCCTTGTTTGTTGTAATATTTTCCTTATTCTCCTTGGGAGGAGTTTTTTTTTAGCATTATAATTTCCTAAGTTTTTCTTGACAGTGCGCCAGTGTTCTTCTTTTCCATTCCCTTCTATTTTTTGTTGCATTTTGTAATATTTGGAAAAAAACCCATATTCATGGAAACTTTTGCATTTAAAAGGTAGTTGTTCATAATCTAGTATCTGATTATGAGACCAATTATCCAAATTTAAGGTTATGGCCTCTGAAATAGATCCACTTTGACACAAATTCACGCACAAGAGAAAATTCCTCCTTTCGGTTATGCTCTATCAATATATTTCCCCAGGGCATATCCTATGTCCTCCATGGAGTCATCTCCCCAACAATGTAGTGGAAAATGTGGAAGTCACACCCACACCAAGACACAAGATGGGACATCGTCTTTTGGATTTAAGTCTAGAGTCCAACTATTGAGATAGAGATCTCTTCATATACGAAAGTGTTGTCCACTTCTGAAGATCAAATATTTATCCAATTTTTCTTCAAATAGTACTACAAGGAAAAGATCCTGTAGAAGAGGTCATATGGGATTTTTTTAGTGTTACAAGATTGACAAAAATTGTCAAAAAAACCTCCGCTACAACCTCCGCCAATGGTAGCGGATGTTTTTATGGAGGTCAAAATGGATACATTTTATAACTAAAAAATTCTCGGCGGCCGAAGGTTTTAGCGGATGTTTGTTTATCGGTGCGCACAACTAAATTTACATGCACCGTTGTGTTTCTTACTAGGACGCACCAGTGTTGTATGATTAGAAATGACACACCTTTGTAGTCAACCCGAAAAAGCACTGGAAAGAATCAAAATTCAATGTTGCAACAGTGCTTGTGTATAGCATATACGCACTGATGCGTATTTACAACATAAATGCACCAGTGTGATATTTTACATCATACTCATGATACATTTTTATTATTATTTTTAATTTAACAGTGTCGTACATTTATCAGGTCGCAACGGTGTATTTCATACACAAAGGCACTAGTGCATTTAATACTTTAACGCACCGGTGCTTACAAACTATCAACATGACCTGGTGCAGTTTAACACATCAAATGCACTGTCAGGCTTAAAAATTAAAAACCAGTGGGCATAAGCTTTGATTGTTTTCGGTGTGCATAAGTCATCTACATGAACCAGTGCGATTCATAAATTAAAATGCACCAGTGCTCAATGTTATACACGCAATTGTGCATAATGTTTGTTTATATGCACCAGTGGGCAATGTTAGTATAGGAGCCCCAATGCGACATATATTAGTAAACGAACCGAATATGATTCTTCGAAGAACGACAATTGATATTTCATTCAAATATATATATTATATTTTTTATTTTTTTAATTCCATTTTTCATCTGAAATTGAAATATTTGTTTATAGTAAAATTAATTTCAATTTTAATTATTGAAATTGTTTGTTTGGATTAATTTTTGATATCATAGATATAAGAATGCACTGTAATATTTAATAATCCATACATTTAATTTCCAATGTACCATTTATGCCTGCTGTATGGCACATAAGAATGTATATTTTCTCCATCTTGAATGAAAATAAGCATTTTTTTCTTGGAAAAAAATAACCCATGTACCATTTCACAATAATATTGAAGAATGCAATAGAATAAAAAAGTTTTTTTTATTATATATCAATAAGAGTGCCTTTGTCATACAAAATAAGACAACATAGAGACATCATCAATATTCAAAATGTAAATTAACATGCAAGTAATTATTGTTACATTTATTGGTAACTCGTCTTTGAATTCAGACACTATGTCCAGTACATTATTATACAAAATGCCTAATTTTCACACACAATTATTTCAAAATATACAACAAGCTACAACAGATTGAATTCACATCGAAATTAAATACATAGCATCATTCTTCTCTGGAACTGTTATCGGTGTTCCAGCCACTTACATCAATTGGGTTATTTGGCCGAATGTTTTATCGATTTGCTCGATCGTTTTCATCTTCTTTAGCTTCCATCTACAAACATAAAAATAAAGTATACTGAGTGTATCTACATTACCAACGGGAATAATGAAAAATAAATAGATAGAATACATGAATGTAAATTGAAAAGAGACATACCATAGAAATAATCGACTTATGAATGATACACATTCTTTCAAAACTAAATATCACGCCTTTTATCAACAAGTCTTCTGTTGGATCTACTCCATACTTTGTTTCCTGCAAGTGTTATGCCCCGTCACAAATCATAGATTTAATATAAATATTTTTGTTGTTTTATTAATTATAAAATGAGATAAGTAAAACAACATAGAGACTTACAAAATCCATTTTATTTTAGATATTCCAACATATACTCACAACCCTTGCTTAACCCAATGTCAATTAATTCTTCGGATAACTCCTCTTTGTATGCTAACACCTATTTGAAGACATGCAAGGATTACCAGTGAAAACAAAAAAAATTAAATATACCGATCACAACCACTACGAAATATTTATTTCTTACAATGAAATCACAAATACTCACAAACTTTGCTATATCCCCTTTTTTCCTTGTCGTCCCGTCTTGTGTGTCGACTAGGTTCCATTTTCTTTTCTTTTCTACATCAAAACAATTGAAAATTAATATTTAATGTTGAGTTAATTAATGAGATGCATAACATAAACCTAAAAAACAATTATTTCATACATTTGAAGCACGTTGTTGTTGAGATGGCTCTTCCTGTGATGCAATTATGTCCATTTCCTTGACCATATCCTTGTACACTTTCTTGGACATCCCTACTGGCACATTTCGCATATCACCTCATTCATCCTTTGGGATTCTCATAATATTCCTGAGAATTTAAAATGTCATTAAACTATTTTTCGGTTGATATGAAAACTAAATATGACAATTAAAATTATTGAATGAATGTCGCTTTGTAATAGTTATAGATATATATTATACATAAACATGTTTAGGAATATTACTTTTTGAATGATTATTTTTTGTTGTTGTATGCTTTTTTCTATTGTAAGCCTGACAGGTCTCATTGACCATTGCTCTGGGAATGCCTCTTGTAGTTTACATATGACCCGATTCTTCCAATAATTTGATTGGTTTATGTATTATAAGTGAAAAGTACGCATGTACGTTCTTTCCACTAAATTCCTCATAGTATTATAAAATTATTTTCACCTTCTATTAACTTCCAACACCACTCCAAATGAGCTAAGGACCAATTGATCATCATTTGCATCTTCCATAATATTTTTTCTTATGATGACATTGACTTCTGTTTCTATCAGTCCCTGCATAACATTCATCATATGCAAATTATGTTATTTGAAACACATTAGTGAATATTCTTAAGTAGATTATTACTCAAATTTCAATAAATAATTCATGATTGACTTATTTTTTATTCACTAGATTCATCCCCCTGCAACTTTTCCGTCAACGTTTTACACTCTTATGGAATTAGTTTGGTAAGAATATTATCGAGCTTTCTCATTTTTTGGCTTTGCATGTCACACATTAACCAATACATATTAATTAAATTTACAAATAATTCAAATAAATTAATTTAAATACATAAATTAATTAAAATCACTTGCATTCTTCGTACTTCTGGATGTGTTCCCATCATGTTGATTAAAGTTATTGTTCATTGAACTCATAGCATAAATTTTCTATCAATAAACAACTTGTACCATTAAATATATAATCTATCAATATATTATACAAACAAATTACAGACCTTCAAAATATGACAAAAAAAGAATAAATTTGATATCGATGTGCTTGAATGCATGAAACACATCGGTGAGTTAGTAATAATAATACACCGGTGCCTTAAATGAAATATGATGCACCGGGAATAGAGAATCGAGATATGAAAATTAAATTTTTCATTTTTGTAAAATAATAAAAAACAACGTAATGTAGGTCGTATTCGGTGCGTTATAGTAAATGCGATGCACCAGGAACAGAGAACTAAGACATGAAAATGACTTTTGCAGTTTTATAAAATAATAAAAAATGATGCAACACAGATCATATCCGGTGCATTATGTTGATGGACACACTGGTGCATTCGTGTAATACAAATGCACCGATTTTGACGCATGCATTTTTTAATAGAAAAAAATAGAAAAAAAAAACTTGACATGGATGACATGGTTACAGATTTGACCTAGAAAGTGGCCCCATATCACCCTACGTTTTGTATATATAATCACAAGCTCATTAAATCCAAAATCCCTAAAAGGTGAAATTGTAATTTTGTATAACAATAGAGGGATTTAAACCCTAATATAAAATTTTGTAGCCACATAAAATGAAAATAAGTAGTGAGAAAATAAGGGTTGCAACATTGAAGGTAAATATGAAGTTTTTTTTTCTAAAACTAGTTAAACTCTAAATAAGGTAATAAATACTATAGTAATATTTACATCCTTGAAATTTATATTATGTAGGGTTTTGTTTTATTCACCACACCTAACAAATTTCGACCCTTAGAACTCCTCCCAGTTGCTCTAAACTCCTTCCACGTAAGTCTCTCTTCCAAAACTCTCCCCTGAAAATTTTGAAAATTTTGGCAAAACAGTGAGTTAGTGTTTAGGTTTTTGGCTTTTAAACACTATTTAGATTTACTTTTTTAACTTAAAATTTCTGCCCTTTTTTAATTTAGGGAAAAAAGGGTTTATGCGGTTTTTAATTTTATTTTTTTAATTTTTTATTTTCGGCATGTTTGGTGCGCATATTTTCAAGTCTCACTAGTGTGTACATTAGTAAAACGTATTGTTTTAAAAACTCGTGCGGCGGTACGTGTAAAGTTTGGACTAGTAGATGCGTTTATGTGTGGGAAACACACCGTAATGAAATATTTTATAAAAATGCATGTAGAAATATCTGCAACCAAATGTAGTGGATATTTTCCACTGTAGGGGATTTTGCGTATGTTCTTTAACAATACATTTATATTCGTCACGAACTAGTGTTTTTTGTTTATGTTAGCGCACCATGCTTTTAGATATGAATAAACACATCGGTTTAAATTTGTAAATTATTTGTTTTTATGTTTCACTTAAAATTATATATTCATCCCAAATGTTCTTTTAGTATTTAACCACACCAATTATTACAACATTTTATGGTATATATATGTTGCTTAAACTCACCTTATTCTTACAAAATGGTTTCCAAACTATATTAGAAGTTAGATAGTGATATAGTTCTTGAAAATATATTAGGAATGTAGAGACATACATTGATTGTTGATTTGGCTCAAATGTAGGAAGAAAAGTTTGTAGTATCAAATGAACAATTCTTTAGAGTCCATCCCATACCATCTTGTTTAAAGTTCAACAAGTTCTCCCTTTCCATGCTTGGTAACTTCAGGTTTTATTTATATTTTGACTACTTATTTGAATTTATGTTACTTATCGATGTGAATCTGAATATCAATTTATTCTATATTGCAGGATCACGATCTGGGTTCAAGTTCAGATGCGCAAGACATTCCACTAGTTCCAAAATGTTAGAAGGTCTTATCAGGAGCGAGATACTGCAAGCAGTTCGTGGATGAAAATGGGTAGTTGATTTACCCTTCCAATACGGTAACATGCCATCTTCAAGTTGCCATCGTGGTTCATCAACGATAATTATTTGTGAGCTAGAACTCTTTTACAACACCCCAGTGTTTTGTGGTTGTTCAAAGTGTCAATGGTTGAAGGAGAACCCTGGGTGTGTCACACTCACCCATTACACCAATGATAGATTACCCAATGTCGATGGTTTAATACCCCCTACAACAGTAAAAACTCGAATAGGTGATATAGAAAGAAACGCAGGAACACTTCCCTATGCTCATTTTTGAAAAAGTTAGAATCCAAAACAACTATTTCTCATCCTAAATTGACAAACCCCTCTGCTTATGTCCAGTCATATGAAATTTCTAGTGATCCAAAGTATGATATGAATTCCACCCAACCCATCTCTACTAGAAGATCCAAAAAGTTGCATGGGTTGAGAGCAAAACTGTCCAACTACACACCGAGGTCTGTCCAATTGTTGAAGGGTAGTGATGATTTCTCCCTTCCAGTGAATTTTCAAAGTAAATATCAAACTTCTTACAACCACGTTTTATATGGCACTTGGCTGTCTTCTCTATCTGTGCATGATGCTAGAGCCGAATTATCCTTTTGTGGTAATCATTTTATGATTACCAAGTCTAATATAGATGCTGCAAATCTTGGGTTGTTTATCCTTTCACATGTACACGTTCTTCATAAACAGTGAGTAGCACTTATGCCATTTTGCGGTCCTATCTATTGTCGGTCTGATTACTTGAATATTAATGTTAAATACAAATAGAACATTTTCATGTATAGTATGTGCATGGATGGTTATGTTTCTGGAAACTTTAACATGAAGAACCTATTGCATATAGATAGTCATCCACGCACTCATGGGAACATCGCAGAGTTCATAAATAGTTCTAGGTGTTCTTTATTTTCTCCAAATTGTTCATTTGAGGAACACTTGTATGACCATGAGTTATTTATGAAAAAGAAAGCATCTAGATTTGTTGTTGTACATGCAATACGTAGTTTGTCTCATGGTGACGAGTTGTTAATAAACTACAATTTCCATAGACCACCAACCGCTCGTTAGAGACACCTTGCATTGGGATTACCTTTAGACATTCCCTTGGGGCGTAAGACAAAAAAAATTGATTAATTGTATTTGTTAATTTTTAATGGATTCATGTTAATGTATTGCTCAGTTTGAAATTATGTTTTATAAATTGTTAATTTAACTTATAAATTCAATTTGAAAATGTGTTGCTCAATTTTAAATTTTCATATTTAATGTGGAATTGATGTTAATTTATTGCTCAATCTAAACGCCTGCTTTATAAATTGTTTGCAGCTTAACATTTTATATTGGAAGTGATTCTAGTGCTTCTGTAATAATTATTTTCTTTAATGCTAGGTCAAACCAATTGCATTGTGCTTACTAACATCATTGATGTAAAGTTCAATATTTTTGAAATCAGGATTCTGATGATGAGCGACCTGCCTACCATCTTCCGTTGCACCCCAACACAATGTTAAATTGAGAGAAGGTTGAAAAAAGAGCACAACTTAGAGAAGAAGCATACCAAGCATGGTTGAATCAACCACATATTCAATTTCCAATGCGTCCAATATCTTCACCAATCAAGAATGCCTATAGTAATATTAGTTCTTCACATGTTGGAAATGGAGGCAATGAAGTAGAGGTTGGTATGGATGAGTTATTATGACAAAGGAGTGCCATGGATGCAATATTGATCCATTCATTACAGGACAATGAGCTATGGGATGACGCTCATACTATTGAATCCTTCTACGAACGCCTCAAATCGGCTTCCACCACACCCCTATTTGGATATGGCCAGTCAAAGTATACATAGTTGGGGACAACAATGTTACTATACAACTTGAAAGCAAAGTATGGCATGTCAGACACATGTTTCTCGGCAATGTTGAGGTAGATGACTATCAACTACATGATATTTTGAGGAATGTTGTGACGCATCATCATTGAAAATGGTCGATTTAATGAATGCTAAATGGAATTGTAAATTTGTATTTCCCACTAACTGTAGGTTATTCAAATATAAGATACTTACGAATGATAATGTCTTTCCTAGAAGCTGCGCAGAGGAAAAACAAATGTTGAAAATGTTGGGTGTAGAGTACATATCTTATCATGCATGCCCCAATGATTGTATTATATATAGAGGTGAATATGCAGACAAAGAGATATGTCCAAAATGTGGGCATGATAGATACAAAGAATTGAATAACAATTCTAAAGCACATGATCCTCCTCATAATATATTGAGGCACATGCCTATAATCCCAAGGATTCAAAGGCTCTTTCGTTGCAAACAATTAGCTATGTTGCTGGAATGACATGCATCGAACTAAAGCAAGCAAGGAGTTATGTCAATCCCAAAAGATTCAATAGCCATGAAGGATATAGAGGATACATGGCCCGATAAATTCAAAGATGAAGTACGTAGCCTTCGATTGAGCATATCCATTGATGGTGTCAACCGATATTCCCAACCAAACAACATCTATATTTTATGTCCTGTAGTAGTGATCAATAACAATATCCCCCCATGGTTTTCCATGAATAATAAACATCTTATGTTGTCTCTTATAGTCCTTGGTAAAAGACAAGTGAAGGAGATGGATGTTTTCCTACAACCATTGATCGATGAATTCAAGGAATTATGGGAATGAATATGGTTATATGATGTGTCAAGACCCATCCCATCACATAGGAGTTTTACACTGTATGGTATATGTGCATACACCACACATGATTATCTAGGGTTAAGAGTGTGCTCAGGTAAATATGTTGTTTTATTTGTTTTTATATTCAAAGCAATAATTTTTGACATATTTAATTCGGTGACTATCTTCATCTTCAACACTAACTTTCTCTCTTTACTATAACATCGTAGGTATTGTAACAAAAGGTTATTATGGATGTAAATGTTGTGGAACTTCTATGAAGGCTAGGTGGTCCAAAAACCTACGAAAGTCAATGCACGACTTCTCTAGGGTATTCCTCCCAAAAAACCACTCTTAGAGAAGAGCAAAATCTGCTTTCAATGGTAAACGAGAGAGAACCCAAAGGCTTGAAATAATGACACCGACTGATTGGATTAGGGCATATGATAGAGAGAAGGAGACATAATACACATAGATATTTGATTCAAATGTGCAACCTGTGATCAATGATCCTGAATTATTCTACACCTATGTTGAAAAATGCCCACAAAGATTAAAAGGAAATCAATATTTTATAACATCCCATATTGGGAGCATCTTAAGATTGCCCACTTACTAGATCCCATGCATATATTTAAAAATGTTTCATGTTCTTTTTGGTGTCACATATCATCCAAAAAAAGTGACAAGATGAAAGTCGGGAAAGACCTCATTTCTTCAAATACTAAAAAGAAGCATTGGCCAAGACAACAAAATAGAGGAGAGACTAGCCCCTGTTTTTCATTTAAAAAAGTCGATGTCCCATGGATTTTGAAGGAAGATGATCTTAATTTGGTAAAACAAATTATATTGGTCATGAAGGCACTTTATTTTTATGGGTCTACTCGACGACGCTGCTTCAGTGCATTAGGCGAAAAGTTGTCTGGTTTGAAATCACATGACCATCTCAACCTTCTAAGGGTATGCATAATTCCAAAATATTGTTATTACTATTGATTTATATCTTTTTCCACAAAGGTTAAAATGAAATGAAATTTTTTTGTTTACTTTGTAGTGTCATTATCCGTTATTCGTGCGTGGGTGGATGAACCATGAATTTACCAATGGCCTGCAGCGTGCCATGTCTAAACTATATGCATTTGTACAGTGGACCACATCAAAGGAGATTTACATCACTAGCATTCCACGATGGCGTGAAGAGATAGTTGAAATTGTTTGTATGTTTGAGAAGGAACTACCGTCGAGTTTCATGGACTTGTAGGTTTATCTTCTAATTCACCTAGTCAATGAGGTTGAATTAGTCAGGGTGGTATCCTGTCGCTGGATGTTATTCTTAGAGAGGTTCATGAAAAATGTGAAGGGATTTGTTTGACAAAGGGAAAAACCTGAGGGGTCTATGCAGAGGGGTACATAGTATATGAGTCATTCTATTACGCCAATGAGTACATCAATCAAATCGAAGGCAAACCAGGCATGGTGATTTGGGATGATGAATGTGAGAAGGACACAAGGGAAGGGGAGGTACTGGAAACAAATGGAAAAATGCACATGATAAAGAGTAAGTCACTTATCTTTCAATCTTCAATTTTCCACATAGTAACTATACACAACAAACTTCAAAATATATATTTGATCCCATTATATTACTGAATGTGGTTTTGTTTCCATGAATACAACAACAAATTCATAAATTGATGTAATCAATAAATTCATTCTTTACAACGCGAAGGCAACACAATCATGGGTCACATTGTATGAAGAGAAGAGGAGGAAATGGGACATTGCCATAAAAGAATTCGGGTGGTTGCCATGGTAGAAGCATGGCTTTTCCAGATCATTTAAAATAAAATATGACAGTGGTCTATCCCAACAGTTGGGTTGTAGACCAAGTCATATCGAAATATGGTGCATCTGGTCGTTACCCTCCTGAAGAGGAGGACGCACTAAACATTGGCATCGGGTGCAAAAAACAGTAATAAAATCTTCATGTACATAATTTCCAACTTTATAATGGAAATTTGAATTATAACATCTATGTTTAATATATTAATGGTTGGGTTAATGGACATATGACATCATCATTGTTAACTATTCTTATAGGTGCATTCGTTCCCAACTATGTGGGATTATGGACATCATTTTCGCACCAAGGATGTTGATGATGGGCGTGTTACACAAGACTGTGGAATGGAAGTTTAGTTCGACCAATCTAGTCGTGCTAGCCACTGAGATCAAAACTTGGTAGGAGGGATGTTGGGTTATTTCATAAAGATACAAGATATCATTCAGGTGGAATTCTCATATTTCCAATGTGTTATTTTTAGGTGCAGGTGGTGGGACACATTCGACAAGATTAATTTAAAGGAAAATCGTGATAGTGGGTTGATATGTATCAACTCTAGAAAGATGTGGGATGAAAGTAAGGAGCCTTATGTTTTCCCAAAACACTGCAACCAAGTGTTCTTTCACCTGAATGTGTTGGATAGAAATTGGTGTTTCATATTAAGACATGACCCTAGATCTAAAAATGTTTCTATGAACAATAGTGTTATCATGTCAATCGAGGAAGATAATGAGGATAATGGAACAAAGAGTGATATGTACATGTTTTATTTCGTCATTTACAGATTGAGATATCATTTTTTTAGTGTTATCTTTGATTGTCTAATTATATTGTTTATTTTTTATTTTATGACAGTGGAAATGAAAAGTTGATTATTGGATGCAGTGTTTAAACAATTTCATTTGGTTAAGAACCAATTATATGATGCGATATGGTTTATGTCTATGAAGTAATTTATTTTTGTTATAAATAAATTATTTATTTTTTATCTGAAACATGATTCACATTTATTTTTGTGAACGTAAAGGCTAACATATTTATTATTCTTGACTTGAAGGTGGTCTCAAATTTCTATATTGATATTTTAGTGCTTGTATTTTATGATGTTTTTTGTCATAAATAATGTTAAGAACTATAATTGTATTAATTTATGACATGTCTGTCATAATGTAAATTTTTTTATTATATGATTCTATTAAATTGAATTTTTGTTATAATGTAATGTTTTTCTATGTAACCTTGATGGAGATTGAAAATTCAACAATTTTTTAGTAGTGTTGAGCTCTAAAATGACTTAATTTATGGCCTTGATAACAGTGAAATTTACAACAAAATTTGTGGCACTCTCTAATTTCTCCATCAATATTTGAATGTTTGCATTTCATGATGTTTTTGTTATAAATAATGCTAAGAATGATAATTGCATTAATTTATGAAATTTATGTTAGAGTGTAATGGTTTTTTATTATATGATTTGGTTAAATTGATTTTTTGTTATAATGTAATGTTTTTCAATTTTTTTATTGTATTTATAATGGTAACTCCAACATAGAAAATGACATGTTTGCAACCTCAATGGAGAATGAAAATCCAACAATTTTTTTTTCTGGTGTTGAGATATACAATGACTTAATTTATGGACTTGATAAAAATGAAATGTACAACAAAATTTAATGTGCTATCTGATTTCTCCATCAATATTTGAATGCTTGTATTTCATGATTTTTTTGTTATAAATAATGCTAAGAATTATAATTACATTAATTTATGGCATTTATGTTAGAATGTAATGTTTATTTATTATACGATTCGATTAAATTGAAGTTTTGTTATAATGTAATGTTTTTGGATTTTTTGGATTGTATTTATAATGTTAACTCCAACATAGAAAATGACACGTTTGTAACCTTGGTGGAGATTGTAAATCCAACAATTTTTTTACTAGTGTTGAGCTCTACAATGACTTAATTTATGGCCTTGATAATAATGAAATTTACAGCAAAATTTATTGTGCTCTCTAATTTCTACATTGATATTTGAATGTTTGTATTTCATGATGTTTTTGTCACAAATAATGCTAAGCATTATAATTGAAAATGTTTCTGAATGAAAATAAGAGATAAAAATGGCTTGAAGATTATCAAATCAACTTCATCATTAATAATAATAATCTATTTGGAGAATGCAAGTTGTGGCTTTACATTAGTTGAGAGAAAAGAGTGTTCTTTTAATTAACTATTTGTTTTTCTTCATATTAAAGATTTGATATTTGTCTTTGTAAAGTGAGTTATTGTGAACAAATTAAAAATCTTGAATGATACATTGATAGGTCATATTCATGTTCATATAATTTTTATTTTTATTTTTGATGTTCATAAACATGATACTATCACAAATTATACAACCAACATAAATCATATATATAGTTGTCACAACTTCATCCATTATCAAAACAAAATTCATAAAAATATTTAATTCAATGATATTTTTTATTCAATTATATTGTGTAAACATAATAATATCATTGTCACCATCTAACAAACATAAAAATAAACACCATCATATCATCATTAACATAAACTAATAAAAATAAGCAAGAATGTACCATCATAAACGTTACGTATTTCATATTCATCTAACATATACATCTTACAGATTTAAACATCATCTAACACACATATGATCTAACAATAACATGTAACAAAACACAAGTTCCAGTTTCTAACATAACCACCATACAAATCTAATGAACATCATTGAACTTGACCTAACATACACAAGTACATTACCATCAACATATAAATAAACATCAACATAATCATCAACATCAATGTATGCAAAATGGAAAACACAATCATCTAATGAACATCATCGAACCTGACCTAACATACACATCATGACCATCAACATATGCAAAATGGAAAATGACGCACACACACAGATATATATATATATATAACAATAGCATGCGAATGATGTTAAATGTCAAATATACATGTCTAGTCCACTCTCGAAACCATATCATCATCACTATATGTTGACCCACAAAATGTATCGACACCTCCAGTGGTAGAGCTAGAGGCATGATCACTACCTCTTATAGGAAATAAACTATCATGTAGATTAGAAGGAAAGACATCTCTAGGAATCTGGATCATCCCACCCAATCTGAGCATCATCTCCAAAGATGAGGGGACTAGTGGATGAGGATCATGGAGAGCTAATGGATCAATAGAAGTTGGTCAGTTGGATAGGTATAATGGATCAAATGTTGGATCCGTCGAAGGAGGGGGAGGTGGAAAAGATGATGAAGGAGGTGATGGAGGTGAAGGACATGTTGGAGGAGGAGGTGGATGAGATGTCAAATGTGGAGGAGTAGGAGGTGGAGGCCAAGGAGGAGGTGAAATGGATGTGGAGGCTGCGCCACCAGTTGAAGCAACTGATGGAGAAGGAGGTGGACTAGGAGTCCAAGGATCTCCGCTCTCATCATATGATGAACTTCCATGAGGGATGGCATGTAAAAGAATGCAAGCACCAACAATGTGCTACATCAATATCCTTATATCAAGAGGAAGCATTCTCCATATCTCAAGGTATCGGTCTTGCATCTGAATATCCCTGACAAGAACAGGTTGAACCCCTCGATCTACTAATAATATGGACAACCTATCTACAATGTCTTGTTGGAATATCTGCTCTAGCCTCCGTCAAAGGCCAGGTCTGTCTAGCTGAGGCACCTCCAGCTGATCATGCATCTCTATGTCCTCAACCTCATCTTGTGGTGGAGGAGGCCCCACATCGCCATCAAATGTGCCAATATCTGTAAAATATATAGTACACAATAATAATTAGGAAATTTAATTAATTATGAATTTAATATAACAATTTAAAACATATTTCATTTGCATGAAGTATAAAGAGAATAAAATGAAAACAGATTAAATTAAACATAACACTAAATTTATCTCTATCATCAGGTGGCTCATCCTAGGTGAATAATATGTTGGTACACCCTCTCCATTCCAACCCCACATATGGATATGAAACCATATCTAATTGAGGCCGGTCCTCACCGCCTAGCATGTTAAGCACATATGCAGTAACCCTCGCAAGAAAGTCTGGTTGTACCCTCTTGGGAATCATTTTCCCCCACATGTGCATACGCACGTATGCCATCAACCTAGGAGGGATTTGGTCAAAAGATGGCCTAGGCGCCGAAAATCTCTCAAAAAATAGACAAAACAACTCTAAACCGAAGGGGAAGTTCCCCCTCCCTTCAATAAACACATGGCATCAATTGAGAGCATAACAAAACTATCGTAAAAATATAGCATACCACCTAATGCATCTAGGTTCCTACACTAACGAATCAACATAAAATAATAAAGGGAAGTTAATGTGTTTCCCATCACTGGTTTAATGTGTGATGGTTGTCACCAACAAAGAGAGGCACCTCACATCCTCTCTACCAAAATCAACAATGGAAAGATGCACACCGCTGACCTGACAATGAGAAGGATCGAGGATGTTGTGATCAACATATCTCTAAAAACATACCATCTGAGTCACTGCTACAGATTCAGCTGGAACCTTAGGGAATTGAGGAAGGTCCTCACCTATCCTAGAGATCTCATTGATAAAGTATATGTCTGCCTCAGTGGGTTGGAACCACTCATCAGGATCCCAACATGTGATCAACTGGGTCAGTAACTTATTGTTCCCCTTGAGTGATGTCTCCTCCTAATAGAACTTGAGGAGGTTGACAAATCTCAAGAGGTGTCTAGTTTGAGGTGTAGTGAGATGAGGGTATAAATATATCTCCCTCTCGCTAGCCTCCCACTCTCCGAGGAAGTTATACGGATCTAACTCTTCCTCGTGCTGCTTCCTAGCCTCACAACGATCACATCTCTGTTTCACATATAACATAAATCAGTCTCATAAGCATACATATAAAATAATTATATCAAGATTATATCTATTAAAAGCAAATAATTTTTTTTCAAAAAAAATACAACTGGCGTGCCAAAAATATTATAAAATCACTGGCAGTACACTTATAGCCCAATGGCACTGAACCTTGGTGTGCTAAAATATTTTTACCGCACCGCTGGTTATATTTCAAAAATTTAAATTTGATTTCGACGGTGCGCCTAAATCTTATTAGTGCACCAGTATTCAAACACACTACCTTCAAAAAATAATTAATTCAATTGAAATCTATTTGCGGTGCACCTATGGCATGTCAGCGCACCGTAATACGGTACTTTGACGTGACATAGGATCACCGTTAGTTGTGGGTTTATAGGTTTATGAAAACGTTTCAACGGTGCGCCCAATGTCATGTAATTGCACTGAAACCGATGCATTGTCATGACATGAGTGCACCATATAAATTATTATTAATTTCAATATATGAATATCGATGCATTTACCAAAATTAAGAGCACCGAAAAGACGATGCTCGTTAATTTATAATGCACCAGTAAGGATTTCAATTCTTTTAAAAAGCAGCGATGTTTATGAAATTTTTATTTTTATGAAAACATGACAACAATGTGCTTAATGCACGTCATTGCACTAACAAACGGTTCACTAACGTGACATAAGCACACCATATAAATAATTCTTTTTTAATTGTACGAATACCGGTGCGTTAGATATTAACAAGCACCAACGTTTTGGTTCCCTTTAATGTACTAAATGCACCGATATTTATGAAATTTTAATGTTTTATGAGGTGTATCAACGGTGCGCCCTCCACGTCATTGCATGGAAATCTAGTGCTTAGACATGACATAAGGGCATCATTTACATGATTATTATTTTTTTAATTGTATGGTGACCAATGCGTGTATTCCACTTAAGGGCACCGAAATGCCTATGCTCGTAAATGTGTAATGCAACGGTAAGCATTTATGGTTTTTAAAATATTTTTTGTGTCTAGCGATGCATTTAAATCGTTTGGATCGCACCGTTGGTGGTGCGACCTGCAAAATTTTATAGGGTGCACCGTTTAGCTATAACAACCCCCATATCTATATTATAGAAATTTGAAAATAATAAAACAAAAAAAGAAACTTTTACTATCTAATTACAAAATTAACATTTTGCAATGATCCCTTTGATATTTAGAGAATTATTACAAATTTTAATACCATTTTTTTAATTTATATCTATATTTCTCATGGAAATTCATATAAATCATTTCCACACACACACACACACATATATATCTCCCTAACTATGTACTATAACACTTGTAACATCACTTATCATAATTTCCAAAATATACCTAACCATACTCTTATCTCTTTTTAATAAGAGGGTTATGTAATTCCTACCTTCATTATATTTTTTTTTGTGTATTGAAGTATACTACTAAGAATACCATGATAATATATCACCTCAATGTTACGTATCTCTACTAACATGAATTAAATGTATGTTTTCCTAAACCTATTATAGTTCTGTACTTTTTCTTATCCATACATATCATGTATATTTAACCATCTTTCCCATATCCATTTCATATATATATATATATGTCATAAGTGCAATAATATATGATAAAATAATAATGATGTCTTCGTGCTTATAATAAAACTTTTCCAAAATAAAATTTCAATGAAAAAACATTAACTGGCTCGGAATATAACTATGATTCAACAAAGCTCCCAAAAGGCTCGTATGATTGACACAGACAAAGGAGGGAATTTAGTATAGCTACTTCGTTTAATCTGGGGAAAGACACCTACTGGAAGTAGATCTCACTAGTTGGAAAATGAGCTGCCAAGTGTGGAAACATTGATAGAAGGTTTTATACAGAAGCATCATACTCCAGAACGTAATAAAGAAAATTGGTTTTGTTTACTTCCTAGATTGGACGGCAAGAAAAAAAATAGAAGCTTAAAATTAGGGATTTATTCAACAGACTTAGGGTAGGTAAGTAATCTGGCTTGGAGAAGGTTCTCCATTATCAAATTCCCACAACTATTAATATGCTCACATCACTCATACAGATGGTAAAATTTTTTCTATTATAAATCACTTCCAAATTTAAAGTCATACACTGATATATTACCATATATCAAGAAATCAGTATGCACAAGTCCACGGGTAAGGATCACTGCGTTATGCCTCTAATCCATAATCCAAGACTGTATTATAACATTAGCCTGTATACTCTATAAATAAACCATGTCGCAATAATTTGAGAAATAAACTGAAACAAAGTTTGATAAAAAACCCCTTCTCATGTGAATAGTGTCATCCACACACAAATCGTGTGCAGATTAGATCATAGGGATTTAATCAGATCGGGAGAAATAAACTAAAATAATTTTTTATAAGGCTTAAGTCCCAATCCTCAATAGGTACAAGTGACTCACAAATCTACTAAAAGAAAGGAATCCTCAGTTCGTTTGATTGAAACCTATATAAGTAGATTCACGGATATAACTCTTTGCAGAGTTTCAAATAAGTAAAAAATAAACTAAATCTTTAAATCGACCCAGAAATATAACAATGATTTTTGAAAAAAAAAACAAAGTTTATATAAGACTTAAGTCTCAACACTTGGTAGTTAACAGTGGCTCACAGATCTACTAAAAGAAAAGAATCCCTAGGTCATTTGATTGAAAACTATATAAGTAGATTCACAGATCTAACTCTTTGCAGAGTTTCTAATAAGTAAAAATTAAACTAAATCGTTACATTGACCCGGAAAGATAGCAATGATTTTAAAAAACAAAACCCATCCAAAATTTTATATCATAATCCCCAACTTATACACGGATTCAATATATTTGTTAATCCGCTACACAAAATATTATTTCTCCTTACTTCCCAAATGTATTGAGTTTTAAAATCAAAATACAGAAATTTTTGATGGGACATATAGATCTACATCTTTCTACCAATCACAGTTAAAATTTATAGAAATCCACTCACTTCCGAATTCAAACAAGAAGAAAAAGAACATAATAAATAACCCGACAAGGTACCTGGCATGCTTTGTCGTACAACTTCCGAGTAACAAAGACTCACAACCATAATTTACACCATTTAATAAATTATCATCTATACAGAAATAGTACACTTACTTGGAAAATAATGGAAAATGTCTTTTTGGATATTCAACTCCTCCCAACCATAGGAGAGAGAAACTCGACCGTTTTCCCAACTCCATCGCTGAGGTGGATTACCACCATGCACTATATGTTAATTTTTGAGCATTAATTCAATATACTCTAGGATCTTTACTGAGAGAATAACATGTACAACATATCAAGCATATCAATCACAACAAGCAATCAGATGAGACAATATACACATAGAGTTTCACTGGGGAAAACCATAAAGCTGAAAAACCCCACAACTTCCTCAGAGATAGAAAAAGCAATGATACAACCCAAGTACAAGAGATAGTCCTCCTAGTAGCTACTCCTCCTTCCTCACTTGTGTGCTACTTTCCGATGAGTGTAGAAGTGAATAATGAAGTGATAAAATAGAGTGCCTCCTGCACTCTATTTATACATGACCTGACCTACCTAATAAACTAGCAGGGATGACTTGTCTAACTCAGTCTAATAACCCATGGTAATACTAATCAGGGCCGACCCCACACTTGTTGGTCTAATAACCCATCACATGCAAGTTGTGACACTTCCGACACTTGTCAATACAAATGACGACACTTCCGTATAGAGGAATAATCACATCTCTATAGGAGTACAATATACATAGGTGAAATAAATTCTGAAGTTACAATTACATCAACACTCCCTCTTAACTAGGAAGGTATTTATCGACACAGATCTACTAGCACAAGTATTCTTCTCTGGATTATCGTCACTGGATCATCATCATCGAATCATCGTCACTGCTGCTGCTATCTCAATCAATCTCCAATCTACTCGTCATAGGAAGTTCTACAGAGCTAGTCCTTTTTCATACTGGATGTAGGCCCACCACCTGTAGGTCTTCATCATTAGAGGCCATACTTTGGAACCTAGGACTAATTACATGTGTCAACAAAACCTAGCGAAGGATATAGGTTCTTTTACATGTTGACCTTCACAAAACCTACTCAGAGCATCCCAAGATGTTACGAGCACACCGCTCTACCTATCTGGATCTCGATAGAGCATCCCAGGTTGTTATGAGCACACTTCTCTACCTGTCTGGATCTCAATAGAGCATCCCAGGCTGTTACGAGCACACCGCTCTACCTGTCCGAATTTTAAAGGATCTTTTCTATGTGAACTTTCGCAAAACCTACTCAGAGCATCCTAGGATGTTATGAGCACACTGCTCTACCTGTCTGGATCTTGATAGATCATCCCAGGATGTTACGAGCACACCGCTCTACCTGTCCGGATTTTAAAGGATCTTTTCTATGCGAAACCGTAGCAAAACCTACTTGGAGCATCCCAGGATTTTATGAGCACACCGCTCTACTTGTCCGGATCTCGATAGAGCATCCTGGGCTGTTACGAGCACACCGCTCTACCTCTCTGGATTTTAAAGGACCTTTTCTATGATACCTGCACAACCTGTCCACGACCACAAAGTATCAACCCGATACTCACCATACATCATCCTGATGTACATCATCACATGATCAACCTGATCATCATCATAGAATCAACCTGATGCATATCATCTGGAGAAACATCCTGAAGCTCGTCATCTGTGATAATCCTGATCATCATCATAGCATCAACCTGCTGCATATCATCTAAAGCAACATCCTGAATCTCGTCATCTGTGATCATCCTGATCAAACAATGCATCCACCTGATGCATACCACGTATCTACCTGATACATATCATCATACATGATCTACCTGATCATACAAGTATCCACCTGATACATATGCAAATACATGATCCACCTGATCATACAATATATCTACCTGATACATATACAAAATACATGATCCACCTGATCATACAATGTATCCACCTGATACATACATAAATACATGATCCACCTGATCATATCAAGCATCCAACATGATGCATATCCAAATACATGATCAAACTGATCAAATCATCCAACATGATGCATATACAAATGCATGATCCAACTGATCATATCAAGCATCCAACATGATGCATATACAAATACATGATCAAATTGATCATAGCATACAACATGATGCATATACAAATACATGACAAAACTGATCAAAGCATCCAACTGATGCATATACAGAGCAGTAACTGGAGCATCGTCTTGATGCTCATCATCCAACGCTTACATCCACAGTCATGGGAAGGATCCTCCTCTCACCATGGTTGGAATGGCTCCTACAAATGTGTCCATCACTTCTTCCTCGAAGTGTCGTCAATTTGAAGAACACCAAGCCTCTCTCTGAAGTACTCAAACTTCACTCTGGCTAGTGGTTTCGTCAACACATCTGTAACCTGCTCATCCGTCGCAACATACAAGAGCTTCACTGCTCCTCTCTGCACCATATCCCTGATATAGTGATATTTGATCTCAATGTACTTCGAGCTATCGTGGAACGCCTAGTTCTCAGACAGCTTCACACAACTCTGGTTGTCACAAAATATACCAGTAGCATCCAATGGGAGATCAAATAACTCAGACAGTAGCTTCCGGAGCCATACTGCCTCACAACTAGCCGAACAAGCTGCAAAATACTCTGCCTTGGCTGTACTTAGTGCTACACAGGACTGCTTCCTGCTAAACCATGAGATCACACCCGATCCCATATTGAAGCAGCACCCATATGTGCTCTTCCTATCTACAGCACTGCATGCCCAGTCCGAATCAACATAAACCTATAGGTTAAACTTTTGATTCGCATCATACTTGAGCCCATAATCAATTGTACCCTTCAGGTACCTCAGAATATGATTTACAGCAATCAGGTGAACACCTCTGGGATCCATCAGGAACTGGCTCAATGTGTTCACCACAAAGCAAATATCTGGTCTCATGTTCGTCAGGTACATCAAGGACCCAATCATCTGACGATACACAGTGACATCAACCAGATTAGATGAAGCATCACACAAAAGCTTCAGGTTCGATGCCATAGGTGTGGCCATGGCCTTGCAGTCCATCATCCCGAACCTCTTCAGGATCTCTACTGCATACTTCCCTTGTCCAAGGAAGATTCCATCTGCACTCCGCCACACCTCCATGCCTAGGAAATAGTGCATCATCCCCAAGTCCTTCATCTTGAACTCGGTAGCAAGCTTCCTCTTGGTGTCGACAATCAACCCATCCTCACTTGTTACAAACAAGTCATCTACATACAATAGTAGTATCACAGGATTTCCTTCCTTGACCTTGTAGTAAAGGTTGGAATCCACTTTACTCTTGTTAAAGCGCAAACTGGATAGAAAGCTGTCTATCCTACCATACCAAGTTTTAGGAGCTTGCTTCAAGCCATACAAGGATTTCTTCAACCTACACACAAATGACCCCCTGTCATGTGTCTCAAAACCAAGTGGCTGCTCCACATACACTTCCTCCTCGACTATACCATTCAAGAAATTTGTCTTGACATCCATCTGGTGTATCTTCCATTTCATCACTGAAGCCAGGGCAAGTACTGATCTGATGGAAGTGTACCTGGCTACAGGAGCAAAAGTTTCTTCATAGTCTATTCCCTCTTTTTGGGAGAAGCCACGAGCTACAAATATTGCTTTGTACTTTTCTATGCTGCCATCTGCAGCATGCTTGATCTTGTATATCCACTTGGAAGTCACAACAGACTTCCCTTCAGGTCTTGGGACTACATCCCAAACATCATTCTTCATGATCGACTGGTATTCCTCGATCATGGAATCCTTCCATTCTTTCTTTTCCACTGCTTCTTCATAACTAGAAGGTTCTTTGTTCATAATATCATAGAGTAGGGCAACATAACTGGTATGTGATCTAGTCCTCTTCCTTTCTCTGTGTTCTTCTTCAGGGATTCCATATCTTTCTGCATCTTGAATGAGTTCTCTAGCCCATGCAGGTTTCCTCTTGTGAGAGTTCTTCTCACGAGGTGGATCTACAGCTTCTTGCGGATCTTCAACTTCATGATATGCTTCTAGAATTGATTTAGTCATGATGGTGCCTTGGAATCTGTTTTCCTTTGGTTCTTCATGATCTTCAACATGTGCCTTCTTTGATTTGATGTAAGTTGAGTCCTCATCAAATGTTACATCCCTGCTGACATCAATCTTCTTGAACCCTGGAAAGTATATTCTGTAAGCCTTTGAGCTTTCACTATAACCCACAAAGATGCCCTTGTTTCCTAAAGGATCTAGCTTTGTCCTCTTTTCCTTTGGAACATGTGTATATACTAGACAACCAAATATTCTGAGATGGCTGACTTTAGGTTTCTTACCAGAGAAGACTTCTTCTGGTGTCTTGTTGTCCAATATCTTGTGAGGTGCTCTGTTATGCACATATACAGCTGTCCTAGCTGCTTATGCCCAAAGATGCATAGACAGATCCTGGTCATGCAGCATTGCCTGTACTGCTTCCATGATTGTTATATTCTTCCTTTCTGCAACTCCATTCTGTTGTGGATTGTAGGGAGCAGTCGACTCCATCTTAATCCCTGAATCACTACATAGCTTCTTGAAATCACCTGAAGTGAATTCTCCACCATTGTCGGATCTAAAGGTCTTGATCTTCTTATCAGTTTGATTTTCCATTAAGGATTTGAATTCCTTGAACTTATCAAACACTTCATCTTTTTTCTTCAAGAAATAAACCCAAGTATTCATAGAGAAATCATCAATGAAAGAGACATAGTATACATACCCACTCAGAGAACTGGATGACATCGGACTACATACATCGGAGTGGATAATTTCCAAGATTCCTTTAGCTTTGCTTTCACTACTTGGAAATGCCTTCTTAATGTTCTTTCCTTTTGCACATCCTTTGCAAACACCTTCATGCTTTGTCTTGATTTCAGGAAGACCCTCTACAACTTTACTTGCAATTAGTAGTGCTCTATAGTGCACATGTGAAAGCCTTCTATGCCAAATTTCACTTGGCTCCATGGATTCATGTACCATGGCATGTTTAGGTTGTCCCTTCAATTTGTACAATCCTCCCTCTTGCTCTCCAATCACTACCGCATCATCTATAGTTTTACCTTTTCGCCACATTAGGACTTGACCATCTACAAATGCAACCCTCATGCCTTTTGCATCCAATGCAGATATGGCGAGTATGTTCTTCTTGAGCCCAAGTACATATAGAACATCTTTCATCTTCAAAGACTTCCCAGAGTCTAGGTTGTGGGAGGCTTCACCACTTCCCTTGATAGGATATTGATAGTCATCCCCAAGTTTCACTTTATGGGGTGATTCATGTTCAGATAGATTTACAAAAGATTCTTTAAACCCAGTCATGTGTTTGGAAGCCCCACTATCAATAAGCCAATCATTACATCCATGAGAGATAGTACCTGTGAGAGTAGAGATTATAACATATTCATCTTCACTTGATGAAGCATCACTTTATGCCCTAGCCTTCTTCTTGGGAGGTTCATCATCCTCAACAGCATGAGCATGGAATCTCTTCTTGTTGTACCTCTTCTTCTTGTTGAATTTGTTGTTGTTGTCTTTCTTCTTCATGGGACAATTTGAAGAAAAGTGTCCTATTTCATTACAATCGAAACATCGAACATGAGATAGATCTTTCTTCTTGCGATGAGGGTGAGAATGTTTCTTGTTATGAGATCTCTCCCTCTTAAACTTGCTTCCCTTGGTGTGTGTTGTGAGAGCTTGATATGCATTCCCCATCTTTTCTTCTCAGGCCACAAGCCTTGCTTCTTCTTGTGAGAATTCCTCCCATAGTCTACTGAATGAGATCAACTTTCTTCTTGCACAGATTCCTTGGATGAAGGAGTCCCATGACCTAGGTAGGCCATTCAATGTGGTCATGACAACTTCACCATTGTCCACTACTTCATCCACAGCTTCAAGTTGTTCGTTTATCTGAGAGACCTTAGAAAAACAAGATTGAATGGTCTCTCCATTTTGAAGCTTTACCCCTTTCAATTGGTTCTGCAGAGTCATCTTCCGATTTATGTTCTTCCCTTCAAATAGCTTGGTTAGGGAATCAAACATCTCCTTGGGTGTCTTTAGAGATGACACATGTGGTATGAGATGGTCTTTGATAGAATCAGCAATGATCCTCTTTGCCTTGACCAAGTTCTTCTTATGTAAGGCCTTAGCCTATTCTCCATCTAGGATAGGGACCTCTTCACTTATGTAAGTGTCCAATTCATTTTCTTCCAGGATTAACCCAATCCTATACTTCCATGCTCGAAAGTTATTAGACCCTTCAAGATTATCCTCAAGCTTGGTGTGGTGAGACATCTTAAAGAGTACTTCAAATGGAAATAGAAAAGATTTAGGTCTTACCACTTGATTTGCAGAAATCTGGATTTGGTGTCAGATTAGGGTTGGCCAAAGAAACCCTAAAAATTCAAAATGTGAATTTCAAACTTCTAAAAGGATAGAAAGATGCCCCTTGATGAGCTGATCAGCCTGGTATACTCAGAAATTGAAAACTGCAAAGTTTCACCCTTCAGAAATGCTTTTCAATCTCCCGGATTCACTAGGGAGGACACTGAATTAGGGTTTGAGTTTCCTGGAGCTTCACCTAACCAAAAAGTTCGATCTAAAGCTCTAAACTTCAATTTTTCCAAGGCGCTTCCAGCTATGGTCTCAGAATTCAGAAATTCCTATTTTTTTGGAAACCCTAATTTTTAGGGCAAAAAATGAAAGTGCCCAGAATTGAATTCTGATTAGATAGAAAGATGCGCCTTGATAAGGAGAGTCAAAATACCCTACTTCCTTTCAATATCCGTGGAGAGAAACCCAATAAAAAACAAGCCCTAGCTTCCGCAACTGCACAGTGTCTTCTTCTCAGGTTAGCTCTGATACCATGTTAATTTTTGAGAATTAATTCAATATACTCTGGGATCTTTATTGGGAGAATAACATGTACATCATATCAAGCATATCAATCACAACAAGCAATCACATGAGATAATAGACACACAGAGTTTCACTGGGGAAACCATAAAGGTGAAAGACCCCACAACTTCCTTAGAGATAGAAAGAGTAATGATACAACCCAAGTACAAGAGATAGTCCTCCTAGCAGCTACTCCTCCTTCCTCACTTGTGTGCCACTTTCTGATGAGTGTAGAAGTGAATAATGAAGTGATAAAATAGAGTGCCTCCTGCACTCTATTTATACATGACCCGACCTGCCTAATAAACTAGCAGGGCTGACTTGTCTAACTCAGTCTAATAACCCATGGTAATACTAATCAGGGCCGACCCCACACTTGGTGGTCTAATAACCCATCACATGCAAGTTACGACACTTTCAACACTTGTCAATACAAATGACGACACTTCCATATAGAGGAATAATAACATCTCTATAGGAGTACAATATACATAGGTGAAATACATTCCGAAGTTACAATTACATCAACACTATAACGTCAAGCAATCACTTCCACGCGACACTCTCTCTCTCTCAGAGTCCGTAACAAGAAATGATGGACTTATGAAAAGAGAGAACAATCAACCAGTTCCTTTATGCATAAGACAACGTCCCATGCTATCTTAATGCACTATTATATATAGTTTTTCCCAAGTCTTGTGCCATCCCAATCAAATCTCCAATCAATCCATAAATCCCTATGATTTTGGATCTTGTCTGGTTGTTGAGTTTTATATTGGATTTGATTAGTAAAGATCTCTCTAGCTTGCTTACACATGTTCTATTGTTCCATGGTGGTTTCCTCTCATTTAGCTAACTCTCCAAGTGCCCTTTTTCTTTTATTTAATATAGAAAAATGGTTTGTTGTGCAAAGTGTCACTTTCTGTTTTTGAGTTTTAAATAACTCTCACATAAAAATTAAGTGTCACAATTTAATAATTCAAAAATAAATAATAATATTTGGGGGTATCAAATTTATCCCCCCCTTATTTTCAACACCATCCTTGGTGTTCTTTATTTTGAGATATCTTGCTCATTCTGGAACATGGAGGGATATGCCTCTCGCGTTTTATCCTCCATTTCCCAAGTTTCCTCTTCAGGGATGAAGTGATTCCATTGCAATTTTATTTGTATGATGGCTCGATTCCGTAGCATGCGTTCCTTCCTATCTAGGATGCAGAAAGGTTCAGTTTGGAACTCTCCCATGGGTTCTACCTGAATCACATTCCATTCAATTACATGAGTAGCATCATGCACATATTTTTTTAACAATGAAACATGAAGTACATCATGTACTTTTATATTAGGGGGAAGTGCAATTTGATAGGCTACTGGTCCTATCATGGCTAACAACTCAAAAGGTCCACAATACCTGGGTTCCATCTTGGAAGACCTTCCCAAGCTCAAGACACTCTTCCTCGACTTTACCTTTAGATATACATGATCACTAATGTTGAACTCTCTTGGATTTATTTTTAAATTTACATAACTCTTCTACTGATCCTGGGAAGCTTTTAATTTTTGTTGCACCTCTTTAACCATCTGTTCCATATCCTTTAACATGCTAGGTCCTAGAACATTAATCTTGTCAACAAGGTTATCCAAGACACATGAGTGTGGCATTTTAGACCATACAAGACTTCAAATGAACTCATTTTTAATGAAGCTTGATACCCATTATTATAAAAAAATTCTACTAAATGAAAATACTCTTCCCATTTACCTGGTTTATCCATTACATACATTTGCAACATTTCTTCTAACGCTTGATTAGTTCTTTCAGTTTTCCCATCCGTTTGAGGATGATAAGCAGTACTAAAATTAAGCTATGTATCTAGTCCCTTAAACAAGGATTTCCAAAATTTACTTGTAAATTTTGCATCTCTATCAGAAATCACAACTTTCGGGATACCATGCAAAAGGAATATTTCTTTATAAAAATATCAGTTATGTTAATGGCTTTAAAGGTATATTTCAAAGGTATGAAATGTACAACTTTACTTAACTTATCAACAACTACCATTATAGAGTCATGTTTTTTATTCGTTTTGGGTAATCCTGTTGTAAAGTTCAAACTTATTATCTCCCATTTCCATTCTAGAATAGGTAAGGGTTGGAGTAATCCGGCAGGATGTTGATATATTTTTACTTGTTGACATTCAATGCATCTAGCTAGGATATTTGCAGCATCATTTTTCATGTTAGGCCAATAATGTAGGGACCCCCCATTTCGGGGTCCCCCCAAAAGACTATCTATGTATTCCTAACATCATATGAACATTTTAAATCTTGAAAATCAAATATGAAACCATAAATAAAATTGCAAAAACTCAACTTGTACATAAAAATGGAACATTATACCTGATTCCAATGGTTGTAGGTTGTTGTAGCCGACGTCCCTTGCCACTTGATCTAGCCATACAAAGTCCTGATTTATCGAAGACCTCTTGGTTGAAATCCCTACCATATCGGGGGTACTCTTCTTTCCCTCGAACCCCCGAGCATTATGGGGTCATAAAAACACACAATGCAAGCTTTCCACGGGGATCCTCCAATCCCTGGAATGCTAAGCCCAACTCATAAGAATCACAAGGCAATTTCTCAATTATGGTGCCTGTCCAGCACTAGGGAGCAAGAGAGTCCATTCTACTTCTCCTCCCTTTCTTTTATAACCAAAATATCCATGCCAAGTGTCTCTTCATGCAATATTATTATTTAATTTAACAATTCTCAATTATTTATTCTCATAAAACAAGTGTCACTTTATCTTTAAGTGTGCACCTAAATCCCTCCAATGTCTCCTTGTTGTCTCATTAATTAATTTCTCTAATCCCTAAATCAGTGGGATGTAGGTGGAGTGGTTCCTATTAGAGTCTTAGTTGTATTTTGTTTACTAATTAGTTTATTCATAAATCTTTTAATCAACTTCTAGTAGATGTTCTACCTGTCTCTCTTTTCCAAAATAATAAATTCTTTTTAAAAAGATATTTCTTTTTTAAAAATAATTCCAATCTAAAACAATAAAATCAAATAAAAATAAAGATTTGATAAAATAATTCTTTTATTAATATTCCCTTTCATTTCCAATTCTTTTTCCAAAAATAATAAAATCATAAAATAAAATAAAGTGGACTAGGATATTTCTTAAATGATAAACATAAACTAAGTTATTTCTTTTTGAAATGAATTTCTCTAATCAAATTCACATTTTCTCTCTTTCTTAGAATAATAGTAAAACAATAATCTATTTCTTTTAAATAGATTCTTTTAATTTTTTTTTTATGTGATCTCGGTTATCCAAGTATATCAAATGACTAATCATTCTTTTGTGTCTTTGTCTAGGTACCTCTTTGGTAGGCCCTTCCGACAATTCCTTTTTCTTTCTTCTTATTCTTGTCTAGGTACCTATTTGGTGGGTCCTTCCGACAATTCCTTTTCTTTCTTCCTATTCTTGTCTAGGTACCTCTTTTGCGGGTCCTTCCGACAATTCATTTTCTTTCTTCTTGTGAGGAGAACTATGTAGCGATCGGGGATTCGTTACCGCTATCTCTCGACTACACTTCTTGGAGACTAAGGGATGTTGAGGGATAAGTTTCTCCTTATCGTGCGCCCCTCAACTCTTGTACGCGACCAAGTCGGTATGGCCTCGCTTGTACAACACACGCTTCCTCGGGCTAGCTCGCAAGCTTCCGACCCATGCGTGGAGTGTTAATTTAGGGTCGACGGTCTGTCGTCTTACCCCTATGTGTTCTTTCTGTTCTTACGACCCCTATAATTCCATTGTGGGTCAGTTGGTAAATCGTCTTACCTGCCACTGCACACACACACTCAAAGCGCACATTAGTAGCATTGCACTATGAAATATTTCATCATCTATCATGATATCTCAGTCAGTTGAGCATATATTTCATTCATCATTTTCTCTCAATTAGTTAAGCATATCTATCATTCATCATTCTATCTCAATCAGTCGAGCATATCTAACATTCAGTTATTTTATCTCAATCAGTCAAGCATATCTAACATTTAGTCATCATCCATTTCATAAATTCGCAAATCATTAAGCATAGCATTCATTTATTAAGTAAAGTATCAATGTCGATAACTGTTGTTCAATGTGTCGTTTTCATTTATCATTTTTTGTCATGCAAATCATCATGCATTCTTCAGTTGTTCAAGCATTTCAAATGTTCAAAGGACCATTTACTAAAGTTGATTTGGTCAGGTCACTTCGCAAGTGTTTTCAAGTCTACGGTCAGTTAATGTACCGAGGAAGGCATTACAAATAATAGCTTATTCTTAGCTTTGTTATCATCTTTTGGTATCATGTATGTACGGAATACGGTTTCTTATGTAACTCATTCAAGATTAGTTTCTTGACTTCTTTAGAATTAGGTATTTATAATCGATTTTTATAAACTAATAAGTCTCTTGAGATTATGGAATAAGCTAAGAATTCATTTCCATTTACATAATTTTCTAGTTGTTTTTTAATTTTTAGGTATTCTTCATCATTTTTAGTTGCATCTTTTATCAAATCTTCAAGATTTGTCTTATAACTGCTAAAAGCATCCGACAATGTGGAATGGCATTCCTACTCAGGGCATCCGCCACCTTGTTCTTTTTTCCTTTAATGTGTTTTATTTCAAAATCATACTCACTCAAGAAGGCTAACCACATTTCTTTATGAGCATTTAAACTTTGTTGATCAAATAATTATTTTAAACTTATATTATCTAACATTAACATGAATTTTCTTTCGATTAAATAATGTCTCTGCATCCTTAATGCATGTATTATAGCCGCCAGTTCTAGGTCATGTGTCACATAGTTATGTTCATGTTGTTTAAGTTTTCTTGACTTGTGGCTTATTACATAATCATCTTGCATGATCACGCCACCTAACCCTTTTAAGAAGAAACCCATACATACAATGAAGTCCTTGTATAGGTCCGTTATTCTCAGAATAGGTGCAGTGGTCAGCAAGTGTTTAAGGATTTCAAAGCTTTCTTGACATTTATTAGACCATATAAATTTAGTTCCTTTCTTTTGAATTGAAGTTATCGGGTAAGCAATCCTGGAGAACCTCTCAATGAACCTACGGTAGTAACCTGTGATCCCTATAAAGGATCGAATCTCGGTCACATCCTTAGGAAATGACCAATCAATGACTGCCTTGATTTTATCTGGGTCTACAGAAATGCCTTCCTTAGTTATTACATGATCTAGGTATTGAATTTTATCTTGAAATAAATCACATTTACTAAACTTTGCATACAGTTTATGTTCTTTTAGGTTTTGTAAGACTAACTTTAAGTGTTCTTTATGTTCCTCTTGATTTGTAGAATATATTAAGATGTCATCAATAAACACTATTACAAACTTATCTAAGAATTTATGGAGGATATTGTTCATTAAACACATGAACGTGGCTGGAGCATTGGTCAAGCCAAATGGTACAACCAAGAACTCGTAATTACCATACCTTGTTCTAAATGTCGTTTTATGAACATACTCGTCCTTATTTCTTACTTGATGGTACCGGACCTCAAGTCAATTTTAGAAAATACCACAGCTCCCCGTACTTGATCAAGCATGTCATTGATGCGGGGGAGAGGGTATCTATTTTTAATTGTCATCTTATTTAATTGTCTGTAATCAATGCAAAGCCTTAGTGTGCCATCTTTCTTTTTAACAACCAAAACTGGTGCTCCCCATGGAGACACACTCAGTCTTATATATTCCTTATCTATTAATTCTTGCAATTGTAATTTTAATTCTACCAACTCATGTGTGTTCATTCGATAGTGAGACTTTCAGGCAGGTACCGATATTTTTTTTATTTTACATAAATATACTATCTTAGGAGAAATATAACTTAAAGTATATCCATAATCAATTAATATAGAAATAGGTTTGTCAAAGATCTTACCATCTACCTTGATCATGGAATGTTGATAATCCGCTTGATGATTGTCCAAGGCAGCACTAATCTGCGGTATGTTCCAAGCAACCTCTCCAACTATGGCTGCTTCTTAGACAATGTGAATATTCCTATTATCCTTCTTATGAGGACAATCTTGATAGAAATGACTCTCCCCACAGCCCCGACAATCTTTTTATTAATGAGATTATCTTTCTACTCAACAGTTCTCATGGGTTGTTTATACTCAGTTCTTACTGTTTGTTGTCTATTTTTAAAAGTATTTTTCTGGAAACCCTTATGTTTATTGAAAGGTTTGAATTCTTTTTTCTTAAATTACTTCCATCTTTTTTCTTGAAGTTGTAAGGATTTTCATTCTTACTCCTAGATTGATCATAGGTTAATTTGTCCTTCATTACTTCATATAATGTTTTTGGTTTATCAAACTCTAGTTTGTATTTATAAAAGTTAGGTAAGAAACCTAAAAATCTCTGAATTTTAGTTTTTTCTTCGTTTATGTAAGGTACATATATTAACAAGGATAAAAATTTAGTACGGAAGTCATGCATAGTCATTGATCTCAATCTTAGCTCATAAAAATCCTTTGATTTCCCCTCATAGTAATACTCTGAGAGGTATTCCCTTTTAAATTCCTTTTTAAGGAATATATATTGAATGGATCACATATTGAAAAGAACAAACGGTTTACTAAAATCTTTCTAAATGATTTTTAAAAAAAAATTTAATAGACTCGAAATTGCATAGAAAGATTGTCCCGCAAGCTGGATTATTTTAATATGTAGTTCGACACATATTATTCTTTAATCAGTAAAATTTTTAGAATAACCGGGAGTAATAATTACAGCTACTGACTGATCGACAATAAATTTCACTCAGCATGAACGACAACACACTGATAGAAAATAAAATATCGACTACATAAAAACAAAGGAGGCGATTGGCTCAAGATTCTGTCAGGAAAAAATCTCTCTCAAATATCAACGTGAATGGAAAAACATTAACTGGCTTGGAATATAACTATGATTCAAAAAATCTCTCAAAAGGATCGTATGACTGACATAGACAAAGGAGGGCATTTAGGATAACGACTCCGTTTAATCTGGGGAAGGGCACCTGCTGGAAGTAGATCTCATCGGTTGGGAAAGGAGATGCCAAGTGTGGAAACATTGATAGAAGGTTTTATACAGAAGCATCATACTCCAAAACATAATAAAGAAAACTGGCTTGGTTTACTACCTAGATTGGATGCCAAGAAAACAAACGAAAGCTTGAAATCAAGGTTTATTCGACAGAATCAGGGTAGGTAAGTAATCCAACTTGGAGAAGTTTTTCCATTATCAACTTCCCATAACTATTAATGTGCTCACATCACTCATACAGATGGAAGATATCTCAGAATTTGTCTATTATAAATCACTTCCAAATTTCAAGTCATATGCCGAGCTATTACATATATCAAGAATTCCACAAGTCCACAGGTAAGGCTCACTGCCTTACGCCTCTAATCCAGAATTCGAGACTGTATTATAACATTAGCATGTATACTCTATAACTAAACCAGATCGCAATAATATGAGAAATAAAATGAAACAAAGTTTGATAGAAAAACCCTTCTCGTGTGAATAACGTCATCCACACACAAATCGTGTGCAAACTAGATCATAGGGATTTAGTCCAGATCGTGATAAATAAACTAAAAAACAGTTTTTATAAGACTTAAGTCCCTATTCTCAGTAGTTAAAAGCGGCTCACAGATCTACTAAAATAAAGGAATCCCCAGTTTTTTTGATTGAAACCTATATAAGTAGATTCATGGATCTAACTCTTTGTGGAGTTTCGAATAAGTAAAAATTAAACTAAATCTTTCAATCGACCTAGACATATAGCAATGATTTTTGAAAACAAAAACAAAGTTTATATAAGACTTAAGTCCTGATCCTCGGTAGTTAAAAGCATATCACAGATCTACTAAAAGAAAGGAATCCCCAATTCATTTGATTGAAAACTATATAAGTAGATTCACGGATCTAACTTTTTGCAGAGTTTCAAATAAGTAAAAATTAAACTAAATCATTCAATCGACCTGGACAGATAGTAATGATTTTTGAAAAAAAAAACCATCCAAAATTTTATATCATAATCCCCAACTTATACACAGAGTCCATATATTTGTTGATCCGCTACACAAAATATTCGTTCTCCTTACTTTCCCAATGTATCGAGTTTTAAAATCAAAATACATAAATTTTCAATGGGACATATAGATCTACATATTTATACCAATCGTAGTTAAAATTTACAGAAATACACTCACTTCCGAATTTGAACAAGAAGAAAAAGAACATAATAAATAACCCGACAAGGTACCTGGTATGCTTCGTTGTACAAATTCTGAGTAACAAAGACTCACAACCATAATTTACACCATTTAATAAATTATCATCTATACAACAATAGTACACTTACTTGGAAAACAATGGAAAATATCTTCTTGGAGATTCAACTCCTTCCAACCATAGGAGAGAGAAACTCGACCGTTTTTCCAACACCACCCCCGAGCTGGATCACCACCATGCACTAGAACATCAAGAAATCACTTCCACGTGACTCTCTCTCTTAGAGTCCATAACAAGCAATGATGGACTTATGAAAAGAGAGAACACTCAACCAATTCCTTTATGCACAACATGATGTACCATGCTATCTCAGTGCACTATTACATATAGTTTTTCCTAGGTCTTGTGCCATCCCAATAAAATATCCAATCAATCCATAAATCCCTATGATTTAGGATCTTGTCTGGTTGTTGAGTTTTAGATTGGATTTGATCGGTAAATATCTCTCTATCTTTCTTACACATGTTCTCTTGTGCCATGGTGGTGTCCCCTCATTTAGCTGACTCTCCAAGTGCCCTTTTTCTTTTATTCAATATAAAAAAATAGTTTGTTGTGCAAAGTGTCACTTTTTGTTTTTGAGTTTTAAATAACTCTCACATAAAAATTAAGTGTCACAATTTAATAATTCAAAAATAAATAATAATATTTGGGGGTATCACATTAGCGATGTGAGGTGAACAACTTGAATGCACCGCGCATTTTTTTCAAAAACTTGACAATTTCAAGGTGAATTTTAAAAAATAAACTGCTAAAAAATTAAATTATGAACTAAGAAACATTTTACCTATTGAATGGCCTATCGAAGAGACATATGGGTGATGTATGGAAAATTTGAATTTTCCGCACGGTTTGGCAAAATTCATACGAACAACAACAACCAATAGGAGAGAAGGATGCATACATGTGGACCGCAGATGTAAGGGTGTCCAGGTGGGTGAAGTGCAGCATCGATGCAGAGAGGCTCAGATGCACTAATGAGGGTCAAAATGAGTTTTCCAATGTTGTTTTTTATTATTATTAAACCCTACTCTTGTGTGCTTGACAGTAGGGCGCACTGGTGCATTCCACTTTCGTGAGCACAAGAATGAGTTGATGTTCAAATAAAATATATATTTTTAATAAAATAATATATATATATATATATTAACAAAATACTTTATGGTGCTTTTGGTTTATGTGCCCGCACTTGAAATTTGGGCAAACCATTAAGGAGATATGTCAAAATAATATAAGAAAAAATAGTTTTTTCTTTTACTCTCCAATTTGTTTTACAAATTTTACCCTTATGGTTGACATCATCATCTTGAATCCTATTGGTTCTTATAAAGTGAATTTTTATGCTACAATATTTGTTTTGAGGACCATTTTTTACCTCAAAACTCCATGTTGATGCCTCGGTTGTGCAGGTTAGATGCAAAGGTGCTGGAATGGTTCCAAGGCTCCCAACATAGGAAGAAAACCCAAGTTGAAAGGCTTCGAAAGACCCTACGCAAGGGCAGTTCTATCCCCAACCTGTTTGGTATGGTGATCCTCCATGGATATTCGGCTTTCGCTGGCACTCTAAGAGTTGGTGATTTGACCTACTAGGTCAGTTTTCCAATCAAAGAAAACAAGGGTGTGAAAATGGTAAAGCTAAGCTAAGCTAACCTATTTCAGAAGAGGAAACTAATTTAAGTTAGTCATATTCTAAAAAGAAAGCTTGATATTGTGCAGATTGACCTTGAGGTATGATGAACAAGTAAATTACCACCTTCAACAAAAATGTCTCTGATGTGTTACTTATTAACTTAAATCACAATCCATTAATGAAAATTAAAAGACAGTAATTCAAGTACTTAAGCCTATTCAAGATTCAATCTGTAATCATTCTGTCAATTGAAAAATCAACCATGATTATTATGTGCAACGAATCATTTGCATAAATTGATAAAGAAAGTATTAATATTGAATAAATTCAACGAAATACTTCACCACATCAATCAATTATACAGGGAAACCAATATGATAGATCCATACATTATACCTGTGCAAAATGATAACATTCAGTGTAGATGACAATTTCGAGTACACAATCAGTAATTCTCAAATAAACTTGAAGAATAACAAGAGATAAGTCAAAATATGACTTTACTATATTAAGAGAGGTCTTGTACATAAATTACAAAAGGCTCTGCTAAACAGAGTATCTCCAGTCCAGTCTTCTGCTGATTTGCAACTCCAAAACTACCAACCTTGGCAGCATCTCCTTAGTTCTGGAAGAGAAATATTTCCATCTCTGTCGAGCACCCCCCCCCCCCTATTCATCTCATAGGAAGTAGGTATTTATACAAACAAGTAACAAGAAAAGATCAGATCATTTTCCCCAATTGTTGAACAAACTAGCTGAGTTGTTCCATTTGTCAAATCCGTCCATGAGAAAAATCTAAGAAATTCCATTTTGGAAAACTAGTCATATCTCCCAACTGAAGAAATTTTTGATGATTCTGCTCATTGACAAACTAATTGGGCACCTTCTACACAAAACCCATGTCTCGGATTTTCCAAATTCATCTTCGTCACTCACGAAATTGCGTCCAAAGATCGATGCTTTCCACTTGGCACGTTTTTTATTATTCCAATATTGAGATTTAGTTCTTTATCTTGATTCCTCCAAATCCAAGTCCACACTTGTACAATCCAAAATAGAAAATAAAATATCATTCCAAATCTAATAACAAAAACCTAAAACAAATAACAATTTATTTGGATCCCAAATCGTTCCTCATCCTTTCAGCTTTCCAACGAGCTATCACGGGCTTGATTTGGACACATAAATATCAAGATATTGCTCCTCGAAGATAACACTAACAGCCGTTGATTTCATTTCGGAATGAATTGTAGCCATTGATTTAACAATTAATTCCATTATTAATTATTTTCCAAATAAATAAAACTTAAAAAAAAAATCCAAAATTAATATTCCCCCCAAAAATAGGAAATCACATGTCGGAGTTTGAAAAATCCATTAAAATCAGGAAAAACCCAAAATTAAAACTAAATCAAAACCCTATGCAAAAAATGAGATTACCGAAAGTTACCCAAAATTTAATTAAAATATAACCTAAGACAAACTTAGGGTCCGGAAAAATGCATGGATGAAAAGTGAAAAAGCCAAACCCCCAACCAACATTTTCGGGTTTCTGGTTTACACATTGCAAGAAAAAAATAAAAAAATGTGTTCCCAAAATCCCGCTACCTGAAAAATTTTCGGGTTTCGGGTTTACACATTGCAAAATAAAGAAAAAAATGTATTTCCGAAATCCGCAATTGTTCAAAGTAAAAATAACATTTCCCGCATCCCGAAAATGCATAAAAATACATAGGAAGCTTGGAAAATTGCAAATTTTTTTATTTATTGAACGAAGTAATGAAATATCAATAGATAACAGTTCAGAAAAAAAATTTAGAGATTATTTACGAAGAAAATGCAATATTTAAAAACCCTAAACCTAGAAGTAAAAACCGAAACTATTTGCAAGTTAATTCTTAAGAAAATAAATGTTGGAAACAAGTTACGTATATAGGAAAAGAATCACTCCTAAAATATAGGAGAGTTAATGAATTCCATAAATAGGTTTCTAGCATAATCATTTTCCAGGAATAGAAAACTAAGAAAAGAATAACATCATTTCTTTTTTTGCACAATAATAAATGAAAATAATTTCAAATTGCAAAAATGGAACATGTATTTTCAAGATCAAATTAGCTTATTGAAAATAAAAGACTTATCCATGATCAAGCTAATTTTGAATGTTGAATTTTAATCCTACTAATTTCCAATTAATCATAAGACCAAATCTCATAGAAATTAGAGAAATTAGAACTCCAACAAACTAAAACATGTGTTCTTTTAGTTCTCATAACATCAAATTGTGTATAATTTTAATATATGAATTTAATAAAATACACAGATTAAGTTAATGAAAGTCAAAGCATAATCATGAATATTTAAAAGATTTCAAACAAGCTTAACTTAAACATTAAAAATGTTTAACTAAAACAAGAAAACAAACCCAAACGCTAAGATTATTTACAATATTTACATTATGATTCTAGGCATGCAAAAGTAAAATAAAACTCTATCAAGCATCAAATATCAAACTAATGCAATTTCTAAAATCATGAGAGAAGAAACCATAAGATCAATCAAAATCTCAGAATGAAGGTAACAACCAACCATCATCTCGAATAATCAGTTTGTGCAGTGAAGACCAAATCTAGATGGGAAGTATGAGGAACAACATAGTAAATTAACCACCAAGATCATGGAACCAACTCAAATGAACTAAAATCAAATAAGTAAAAATGGAAACAATCCAAATAATTATTCAAATCATGCAGCATAACCTCATCCGCAAGATCAAGACAAATCAACGGTTGGGATTGAATCTCGTGGCTATGAGGTCAAGTTGTTGCTCACAACGTTTATTCACAAATTTTTATTATGACTCCCGAAAGCCGGAACCCGAAACTTGCGGGTTGCGGGTTTCGGAAAAGGAAACAATCGCAAAAAGGAAAAAGGATTTCCCGAATCCTGAAACACGACATTTTCAGGTGTTGGGTTTCGGGAACACACAACGTGACCAAAATAAAAAATGAAATCCCGAAGACCGAAAGCCGTACTTGTGGGTTTCGGGTTTCGGCTTGGAAATCACCGAACATTATTATGAAAGGAAAACCCGCAACCCGCACCTTACGGGTTTCGGGTTGACCCCAGGCGAAAGATTGAAAAGCAAATTTCTGCAACTCGCATCTGTCGGTTTGCGGGTTTCCAAAGTGTCGGGTTTCGGGTTGACGAAAGCAAATGACAAAATATTTAAAATTTGAGGCTTTCTGCAAACCAAAAACACCTAGAAATTTTCAGATCAAAAGGCAAACACACAGAACAAAAGTATGGGTAAGGGATCTTAGGGATAAAAACCAAAATATCATATTTACAAGAAAACTCACCCAACTACCTTTGCGTTCATTAAAAAATGGGGTTCCCGTGCTTCATCTAAGCATGGGATATGTTGTGGCCACAACACCCCCCTAATGATGTGTTTAGATGTGTTTTGTCGAAACTCTGTGAGAATTTCGAGACCAGGGTTGTGGCGAATTGGGAGCTGGAAGTATGTGAGAAATTATGTGGCCAATGTTGTAAAGGTGGCATGGGTCGATCTTGGTAAGTTCACATACCATTTGGTTGTCGTTCCAATGAGGGTGCGCTGAAAGAGGCGAAGCCTCACTGATTCTTCTACTATGTTGTTGGAGGAACACCACAGGCGGAAGGACATGACATGGATGGTGGGATCATCCCTGTGCTTCCCTTTGAATTTAGGAGTGTCAGACGGAAGCACAGGGGATTCACTCAATGACTGCCTACCATAGCACCTTCATTCGTGGCATATGAAACAATACCCCTAATTTCAGAAAATATTGGAAAATACCTCCCGAAATCATTTTTTTAACCCCCTCCCAATATGCCTTCCCAATTTAAAAAAACCCATATTTTCCCTATATATTGTATGTATCCATTTTTTATACCCCTTTATATATCTACCTAGTATATTGGCATGATACCGTGGGCTTGACTAAACCTCCCAAGGTCTGTAATAGGCATGAGTGGTTGGATATTCAAGCCCCGAAGGTCTATCGATGGCCTATAACAGGCCCTGGAGGCTTAGAGCCCCCCAAGACACCCTAGGGGTTTGGATACCTTCATGGTATACAAACAAGTGAATATGGGATAAGTAAAACACGACAATTTAGATATGTATCATATGTGGAACTCTACAACTCCAAGACACTAAATACAACTAAAGACACTAAATATCATCCCAGAAATTTATAAAGCTCTTAAATCTTTCATTGGAATCTAGGAAGGCAGGGAAGAGTAGGAAAAGTCGATCTAGTAGAGCCATATGATCTTTGGTGAGTGCACCTAATTAGTTAATATGCTTTCTACAAAATCGCTAGAGTTCATGAGGATGCATCCCCTGCATACTGAGGACACAGGAATGGGGTGGGGATATCCTTTGCATTTGGATATTGACTGAGAATGCCACGGGAATGTCCATTAGTTGTGGCAGGGGTCAGTCTGAGTCTAAATGAACTATCTTGAAGTTCTTCTAATGGTGAAACAGGGAAATCCAAATTGGATAAACAAGAAGCGGAAGTGCAACAAGAAGAGAGATTGGTAGAAACTCATGCCCAAGTAAAATCCTGGTAGAATTTGCAAAAGCTCCTTTGCAAAATCCCGGTAGAATCCCTTCTTCAATATGTGACCCCAAACAAAATACAAAGATCAACGCTGAACCAACAAAATTGAAATTGATGACTAAATTAAAATGAATTAGCTATGTGAAGTAACAAAATTAAAAAGTATTTCACTCATTTGGAGTGGGTACTTACGCCTCATTGACATTAGGATGGTAGATCTTATTCACAAAACCAATTGATGGTGATGAGTATGGATAACCAGCTTATAATTCCACATGAATCTTCCAAAATCCACCTTTGTAAAGACCTAAGATCGGTACAAACAATAAATCTTGTTTAGCATCCCAGTCATTTACTCATTAAAAAATTAAATAGTAAACAGTACTTTAAAGTTATAGGCTTATTACAGAAGAGCTCGGACCACAACACCATCTCATACATGCACATTAAGTAAATAGTGTAGCAGATAAAAACCTATTACCAAATATAATATTGGTCAATCAAATAATCTTTCAAATTTGCAAATTATTGCTTCTCATCAGGTAATCTTGAAATGTGTTAAATTTACCATGAGTTTAACTCAAGACTCAAAGAATCAACAATAGGTGAATTCATGTAGGATGAACTATCAAAAGTGAGACAAGCAATTTTAGCAGCATTAAGAGCCAGTGATTTCCATGGCTTGCAAGTGATTGGGGAAGTAAGTTTCATACCTAGTGAGAATTCTGGGACAAGGACACAACTATTAGTAAATTTCCATTACACCTGCCAGACAAGAATGGTACTTGTTCATAGTATCACTTTGGACTTTCTCAAAAAAAGAGGGCAATTTGGGTTGATTCCTATCATTGCAAAAAAGTGCTTGGGGAAGTAAGAATTGCATACTCGTGAGAATTGTGGGACAAGGACACAACTATGTGGTTATCCTAGACAACTCTTAATCAGCCTCAACAACTTTAGGTGGTTTACCTACATAATTTTACTGTAATTTGCAAGATGATCCTCGATGAATAATTGTTTTAGTTAATTTTGAAAGTTGAAGGCCACGATGTTCTCTAAAAATGACTTCAAAATCTATTGACCTGGTGGGTTAAGAGGTGTCATGGTATCTAGAAGTCTCACTCTTATTTTAAGACAAGTACTTGGGAGGTTGGTCATAACTAACATCCTAGAGCTACATCACTAAGACTCTTATTTAAGAAAGATTTAAACTTTAAAGATATATGTTGATGTAATGTGGAATTGCAAAGTTACCAAATCGTTTTGGGCTTGGGTTGTATTGTTCTTTATGTTTCAACTCTTCAACAGAAATAGGTTTGGGGACAAATGGATGATGTGATAGCTAGTTTCGAGTATGTGGAATGTGATCAGATTGACAACCATGTCTTTCTTCTGTAGACGATGTTGTAGAGCACCTTTTCATAAGGAAAATACATATTTCAACCTGGGAAGTGTTTTTACATTTAAATCAGATACAAGAAGAACAATCAAGATTTCAGATAAGACTGCTATCTTTGGAAAGAATATATATTCTCTTCAAGTTGGAGCCAAAGCCAACATAAAGGGATCTAGCATGATCATTCTTTGGCTTCCCTTTCACTTCTGGATATGATGATATTAATGTTCGTTTATATGTAGATTTACAATGAAATACATGATGCATTGGATAAAGAACTACGGTATCACATATAACAAATTGAATGGATCATCAAATTCTATCAGGGCCCTATTCCAAGAGCTTGCTTAACAACTTTCTCTACTTCTCATCACCAGATGAAGCTTAATTTTAAAATGACTAAGCACTGCTGCATGTCATGGTATACAACCTAGGGCTTGAAACTTCAATAGATCAAGGTATACTAGTCCTGCCCATGTGTATGGCACTCCATTCTGTCTACTAGTTGTGAGTAAGACAAACATAATAGGACAAAAATCTTCCTCAACCATTTATCTTTGGAATCACCAAACCAAATATGCAAGAAAACACCTACGTTAAACATATTTAGTATCAAGCAATTCCATTCCTAAAGAGGTCAAAAGACTGTTTCTCTTTATGTAAAATATGGTATTCAATAATGTATGTGTAAAAACCAAATCAGTGAAAAACTTCTTACCCTTGCTCTGCTTCAATGTCTCTGTTGAATTCAATGTTGGGCTCACAATCTAGCACTAAGGATGGAACCTAAAGTTTACATGTTTGCATTAGAAGCAGTCAATTAGAATCATAAAGTATATAGCAACATTATAACCCAAACTGGTTATGAATATTACATAGATCAGTATTTGGCTTACCTTCTGAATAATAGCATGTACATGTTCTCCTTGCAAAAGAAATGTGCGGTCCCTGATCTTAGGGTGTAGAGACCTATCAATATCAAGAGGTAATTGGATCACGGACAACAACCCACGATTTCTGCAATGAGCAAGGAAGAGCCAGTTCTCATGCTTTTCATGCAAACCTCTCAAATAATTTAGTGACACGCTATTTTCTTCTAGTCTTTTTCGCAAATGCAAACGTCAATGGCATGTGGTTTGACTGGCCCTCAAGTAAATAAATCCATTAGGAACAAGCCTAGGTAAAACAAAAACAACTGGATCAAACCATGAGTCATATATGCTAAGATCCATTTCATTCATCCATTTAGCCTCATGTACAACTCTCATAAACACCTGTTATATTCAAGACCAGTAAATTTGTTTATAATTTTTTTTTTCTAGTGCTAAAATGTTAGCAACTGCACTAAAAGCAGACACTAGAACACAAATTAGAGTGCAAAAACAAAGAATGCAATTAGATTGACTCTTAACAGGGCAAATACTACAACATCAATTTGCTTATACATTTCATCGTCTATATTGGACAGTAATAAAAATTAGACCTGAACAAAGTATACAATGAAAACTAAGACTCTCAAGTTACTACACTGTCATAAATGCATGAAATTCAATTGGCCTTTCTACCAAAATGAACTTCAAAACATACCATCTGATCACTGAAAACACTTCTCTCCATAAGTCGTAGAGGCTTTAAGCCACCTACAGACTCTCGTTCTTGCATCACCCTCGTTACAAAAACATAATTCTGAAATGTCAAACTAGTTAGTATGTGATGCATTATAGCAACTTTTCATTTACACATAAATTATTGTGCTTTTCCCAATTTCCTGTAAATTTGGAAGTGACATTTTTTAAACCTGTACCATTTCTCGAAACCGTATGCATGTCTTCATTCCAGGTGGCAATTGATTTCATGACATGAATTGGCAATGTTTTGTTGTTGAATGGTTATGTTTGTATAATGAAGAGCATAATTTAAAAGAGTATGGACGGTAGATTTCCAATCCTCCCAGCCCAAACTGGCTTGCACTAATGTTGTACCACAACTTGTAATACCCCAATTTTGACCCTTATGAAATATTGGTTGTTAATGTAAATATTGTATACATGCGATGTATGTTTCCCCTAACGTGGAGCTCAAGGCCAAGGCCTCGCTAGTGTATGTCGTATTTTATTTAGAATGGACAAGCATTTGATATTTTGCTATCCATGTGCTATTAAGCTATGGAATATTGTAAATTGATGTAAATATTTAATATTGCAATAAAATACCAAAACTAGCTATAGGAGCAACGAATGAGAAGGGGCCATGTGTATTCCACTAGGGAGTGGTGAGGGGGTTGTGGGGTGAACCATATGCTGCCAAATGTCATTGTGAGAACCCATTTGACTTTTCTTAATGACATTTATTTCTGTTGTAAGGAAGTTGTTGAAGATTCCAGTCCATGGCTTCAATGAAGCATGGGAAGCCCAAAAATTCGTATGTCAGAGTATGGGCTCTGTTTTCTTGTACCACAAGTCACCCTGCCTCATGGGAATTGCTTCTTCCTCATTCACATTCCATTGTTGAAGAACCCGGCATTAGTTTTTATCCAAAAACGAATTGCCAGCAGTGAGCAAAACCAAAAATCGCAACTTTGCAAGAACCCACGTTTTGAAGAGCCATAAACACCCAAAATTGGTATTTGATAGTGAAATCCAATGGGGGGTCCATAGATATGAACCTTGGGGTGAATTTGAGAGTATTATATACCCCGAAATCCATTGGAAAACCCAGTTTTCACAGCCCAAAAATCAAGTGACGGGATTGAGATATTGGATGACAAAATTGTGAGAAATCCAAGTGTGAATGATTGAGCAGAGGTTGGGTTTGCTTGATAAACTCAGTGAAGGATAGAATCTCAAAGAATTAGTAGTTGGACCTTTCTATGCCCATCCTAAAGAGCACTAGAGAGAAGGGATTCCTGAGGGAATGTGCAACAGAAAATGGGACTTTCCTTGTGTTGGATGGGTAGGTAATGTGGGTGTCTTGACTGTTGAATTAACTTGAGATGCCTGTAGCTCTGTGAATGAGCTCACTGGCTTAGCATCCTCCTCATTTTTCATTTGTATGCTTGATAAACCCAAATGTGTGTTGGCTTAGCATAGTTGTTGAGTGAAACCATGGTTGTGAGTGAACCCAATTAGTTCCTCCTTAGTGGATACACAACCCAACTCGGGGGTGATCTCTCAGCTGAAAGAATATAGGTTGGACATAGATCTATGGTTGGGTGGAACGTTTCTCTCACATAGCCAGTCATTTGGACAACTTCATCTCAAAGATAAGTGTTCTCTGTGTTTAAAATTATATGCATTATGTGTTTTGCAATGTATTAATTTTGAATGATAATTATTCATGTTAATTGAATTGATATGAAGCCTATGCGTAGCATGAGAATGGAATGGATTCTCTGCCTATTGATTCATCAATTGCTTGAGATAAATATGCTGATGCATTTCAGTTTGTGTGTGTTAATACGAGTTTTAATTCCGCTGTGTTTATTTGAAGTATGAGCCTGCACACACAAGTTTTTATTTATTATGAATTTCTTAGTAATGTATGGGGTTGAGTTTACCAATTAAGCCTGGTATGTCAGTCATGTTTCCCTCCCTTGCACCAGTTTGATGGAAGGGGATTACAGAGTGGTATCAGAGCCCATGTTGCAGCATTGAGGCTGCTTGGACCAAACTGTGATTTATAGACATATAACAAAAGGTTTTAACGAAGTGTTGATGAAGTTTGGGCGACATTTTTGATTGGAAAAATGCCATGATCAGATTTACCAGGTGTGGAAGAGGATCACACAGGTGCATAGAGCTCAGAAAGAGCTTTTCCAACAATACCGGACTCCTCCCATTTGGCTAAGGGACGAAGGAGATATGGACCCCGAAAGTTGCAGGGCCGGAAGCATTCTAGGGTTGCGGATTTCGGGTTTCGGGAACGCAATTTAAAAAAAAAAATACATATTGGAGTTCCAAAATCCTGCACCCACAATTTCGGGTTGCGAGGTGCGGGTTGCCGGTTGCGGGATGGTCACATTATCATGACTGCGACTTGACTTTTCGCACCCACAATTTTGGGTTGCGGGGTGCGGGTTGCGGGATGGACACATTCCCATGACCGCGACTTGACTTTCCACACTTGCAATTTCAGGTTGCAGGGTGCAGGTTGCAGGTTGCGGGATGGTTACATTCCCATGACCGGAACTTGAATTCCGCACCCACAATTTTGGGTTTTGGGGATGCAACGTTTCTGAAAAATTGCATCTTGATTTCTGCAATCCCGACCCTGCATTTCAAGTTTTGGATTGCGGGTTTCGGATTATAGGAGCATGCAAGGTTGGAATTTGATGAGTTCAGTGGCATTATGAGGCCATTGACGGAGGCCATGAATGAATTAGTGAAGATCCCAAGCTCATTGTGCTCCAATTTGGCACAAAATTGGAATTAATGGTTTTTACAAAACGGAGTCCCGACGCTTGACAGAAGGTCAGATTGAGCCGAAACTGATATGAAGCGATCGTGGAGTAGTAACGATGTTAAGTTTGGATTTTTGGAGCCAAAATTCAAAGGATGTGGAGTTGGGGTGTGCAAGAAGGCCAGAAATCACTATTCCGGGCCACGTTTTTGAAAATTTGAAAAGTTTGCAGTAGTTGAAAGTGACCCTATATGGGAAATAGCCATTTTTGGCCCAAAATTTGGAATTTTGGAAAATTGTGAAAAGTGGAAAGTAGTCAAACCCATAATTTTATAGAATATGAATGGAGCATCGAAATAGAGATCCGCGAGTTGCTGAGTGTTCCTTGTTATATGGGATAAATTCTCCCGATAGAAAATGTTTCGTGATTCCTCATAGATTTTCTTCCATAGGTGGCTGAAGTTGGTATTCCAGACCAAAATACAACTGTGTAAAAGTGCAGAATTTTGGTAAAAGTTGTCATTTTTGAAGTAATGTAGTTTCCACACCTGAATTCGGAATGGAGCAAGATGATAGGAATTAGAAAGCTTGTCTAGAAGGGAATAATGGTGTATGATCATAATTTGAATGAGGTTGTCATACCCCGTAGATATTTAGAGCAGAAAAGTGTCAATGACTGTTTTTGTCAAATTGTTGACAATATGGGTGATTTCCAGAATTGCATGAATGGGCAAAAATAATGAATGCATAACAGCTATGTGAATGATTCCATGAGTTTGATTATGTTAAATGTTGATTGTTTATGTTTCTATAAGCATTCCTAATATGTCTAATAAATATTTTTATAATGCCCAGTGCTTGCAGCTCATAAGATTTAATAGTTGTAGCAGAAGCAACATACACGAAAAATGGTGACCATAAATGATGCTTAGGATCCTTATGAGCATGAAGAAGATGTTCTAGGAGAGAATGTACAAGAAGAGAATGCTGAGATTGAATCTAATGGGAGAATGGAGCAAGTAACTCCTCGGAATTTGGTTGAAACCATGGTAAGCTTCAATGAAAGGTTGATGAAGGCTCAAGAAGAACAAAACCAACTCAATGCTGCTATTTTGCAAAGCCTCACTGATATGCAGCAGAAGATAAAACTTGGGTACAACTCAAGAAATGTAGGCGAAGAAGGAAGAGATGCAGACAGTCGTTCTAGAGATCGTTCAAAGAAAAGGACTCCAAGCCCAAGGAAGAGTTCTGTGAGCAAGAAGCATAGAACATCTTCCTCTAGATTTTCTTCTTGAAAATCATGTGACTCCAAAGGTTCTCAAAGAAGTCCTAGGCACATGCCCAGGAGATTTGATGGAAGAAAGAAGTTCAAAGGAATCCCACATGGAGAATTCAGGAAGGCAAGGCCTCCCACATTTGATGGAGAAGGAAAGACTGGCCAAGAGGCAGAGGCATGGCTTCTTCGAATGAAGAAATATTTCAGAATTCAAGACTACTCAGGAAATGAAAAATCTAGAATTGCCATTTACAATCTAAATGGCAGAGCTTCAATTTGGTGGGACAACCTCTTGCAAGTGAAAGGAAGATCAGTTGGGAAAGATTTAAGAGGTACTTCAAGGAAAAATACCTTTCTGCTAGGTATTATGACAGTAAGAGAACATAGTTCAATGAACTCAGATTGAGACAAAAATCTATGGAAGAAAATGTCCATAAATTTTTGGAATTGTTGATGTATGTGGACTATATTAAGGATGAGAGGATAAAAATCCAATGCTTTCTTGGAAGTCTACCCCAAAGTTTCAAAGATAGAATTGAGTTTGTTAATCCACCAAGTCTTGATGAGGCCATTAGGATGGCAATGCATTGCTATGAGCAGAGTAAAGGAAAATCAGAGGTTGACCCAGTATGGAAAGGAAATCTGAGAGGGAGATTTGATCAAAAGAAGAGTGGCTTCAAGGCATCATTCAAAAATCATCCAAGGACCTTTCCACAGGGGCAGCAAGAAAGGAGTGGATTCAAGCTAGCAATAGCAACACATAAAGCATCAAAAGGGCCACTTCAGTGTTGGGGATGTGGAGAAAATCACATGCTAAAGGATTGTCCGCATCGGAGAGGGAACCCCCGTAACTTACACAACTTAAAGGGAGTAGCTATAGTGGAGGACATGGCAAGAGCAACGCCTTGAATATATGCAGCATTGGATAATCATTAGGAAGATCATCAATCATCAGTGGTGGAAATTGAAGGTAATATTGATAAGCAATCTATTTCTGTTTTGATTGATCCAGGATCTACTTATAGTTATGTTTCTCCAAAAGTAGTTGAAGGTTGTTCTCTTAGAAAGTGAAGCACAATAAGTCTTGGTTAGTTCAATTAGCCACAGGGACCAAGATAAAAGTTAGTGAAGTGGTGGTGGAGTGCCCCATAGAATTGAATGGACTCCACACGCATGCAGATTTGAATGTACTACCATTGGGATCGCATGATGCCTTAATTGGCATGGATTGGTTGGAAAAGCAGAGCCAAGTTGGATTGCTATGAGAAATCACTTGAATGTATTGATGAAGAGGGAAGACCAAGATTGGTAAGAGGAATTCCCAAGCAAGTTTTAGTAAGACAAATTTCAGCCTTATAGTTGAAAAAGTTTTATAAGAAAGGTTGTCAATTATATGCACTCCATATATCAGATTCGCTAGAGGACAAAGGACCAAGGATAGAAGACTTCTCGTTGTTGCAAGAGTTCCAAGATGTATTTTCAGATGAGGTGTCGGGACTACCACCAAAGAGAGATATTGATTTTACCATCGATCTTGTTCCAAGGGCAGCGCCAAATTCCAAAGCTCCTTATAGAATGTGTACACTGAAATTGGTAGAGTTGAAGATGCAGGTACAAGAATTAATGGACAAGAGGTATATCAGGCCTAGTGTGTCTCCTTGGGGAGAACCGATGTTATTTGTTAAGTAGAAAGATGGGACTTTGAGGCTGTGTATTGATTACAGGAACCTCAATAAAGTGACAGTCAAGAATAAGTATCCATTGCCAAGGATTGATGACTTGTTTGATCAAATGAAGGAAGCTAAAGTGTTTTCCAAGATTGACTTGAGGTCTGGGTACCATCAAGTAAGAATTAAATAATAAGACATTCATAAGACGGCTTTCAGAACTAGATATGGTCATTATGAGTTCACTGTGGTGCCATTTGGTCTTACCAATGCACCTGCTACATTCATGTGCCTCATGAATAGTGTGTTCAACAAATATTTGGATAAGTTTGTGATTGTGTTCTTAGATGACATTCTTGTCTATTCAAGGAATGAAAAAGAACATGAGGAGCATCTAAGAATGGTGTTGCAAGTCCTTAGAGAACATCAACTGTATGCCAAGTTAAGCAAGTGTGAGTTTTATCAAAAGAAGGTGCAATACTTGGGTCATATCATTTTTGAAGAAAGAATTGCAGTTGATCCAGAAAAGATTAATGCCATCATGGATTGGTCTACTCCAAAGAATGTTTTAGATGTTAGATATTTTATGGGTCTTGCTGGTTACTATAGAAGGTCCATTTAAGGATTCTCCAAGATAGCTCACCCAATCACTTCATTGCAGAGGAAGAATATCAAGTTTACATGGTCTGAAAAGTGTGAGAAAAGTTTTCAGCAGTTAAAGGAGCTACTTACCAGCGTTCCTGTTTTGAAGATAGCAGATCCAAAAAATGATTTTGTAGTGTGCATAGATGCTTGCATTGAAGGGCTAGGTGGAGTGCTCATGCAAGAAGGATTTGTGATTTGCTACGAGTTAAGGAAATTAAAAGAGCATAAAAAGAATTATGCCACACATGACTTAGAATTAGCAACCATAGTACATGCTCTCAAGATGTGGAGACATTATTTGATGGGAAGGAGATTCGAGCTTAGAACAAACCACATGATCTTGAACTATTTGTTTGATCAGCCAAACTTGAATGGTAGGTAAGCTAGGTGGATGGAATTGCTTTGTGAGTTTGATTTTGAAATTAAGCTTGTAAAAGGGAAAGAGAATAAGGTTGCAGATGCTCTTAGCAGAAAATTTCATGTTGCAACCGTAAGTATCTGCAAGTTAGATTTGAAGACAAGAGTTCTTGAAGCCCAAAATAGTGATGAAACTTGCCTTCAAATTAAATAGAAGTTGCAGCAAGGTAATGTGGATGAAAAGTATGCGGGATATCGGCTTGGTGAAGATGATATCATCATCTATAAAGGTATACTCTACATTCCAAATAGCGCAGATTTGAAGAAGCTAGTGATGGATGAAATTCATCAAATGCCATATTCTGGACACCCAAGATATCAGAAGACTGTAACAGCAGCAAGAAAACAATAATTTTGGCATGGTATGAAGAAGGAAATATCTGAGTACACTGCTAGGTGTCAGAAGTGCCAACAAGTCAAGGCAGAGCACCAACATCCAACAGGATTGTTGTAGCCCTTACCCATTCCAGAATGGAAGTGGGATCTCTATGGATTTTATAACATGTCTTCCCATGATAGTGAAGAAGCATGACTCAATCATGGTTGTGGTGAACAAGCTATCAAAGGTAGCTCACTTTATTCCAATCAAGTCCACTCACAAGGCTAGTGACATTGCAAATATCTTCATGAGAGAGATATTCAAGTTGCATGGATTGCCTAAGGCAATAATTTATGATCGTGATACAAAGTTCACTTTCAATTTTTGGAAGGGATTGTTTCAGGAATTGGGAACTAAATTGAATTTCAGTACAGCATATCATCATCAAACAGATGGCCAAACGGAGAGGGTGAACCAGGTTTTTGAAAACATGTTGAGAATGTATGTGATGGATAAACCATCCAAGTGGGAGGATTACCTACACTTGGTAGAATTTGCATACAATAATGGACATCATGCATAATTGGGAATGAGCCCATTTGAGACATTGTATGGCAAGGGATGCAGGACTCCAGTGAATTGGGACAGCCCGATGAACAGGGTAGTACTTGGACCAGAGGTGATCAAGGAAATGGAACAGGAAGTTGCTAAGATCAAGCAGAATTTAAAGGCAGCTCAGGATAGGCAAAATAATTATGCAGATTTGAAAAGAGAGCATACGGATATTCAAATTGGGGATCATGTTTATTTGAGAGTGAAACCATGGAAAATTTCTCTCAACTTGGGGAGTTGTGCCAAGTTGTCACCGAGATGTTGTGGGCCATTTGAAGTCCTTGATAGGATAGGGCCAGTTGCATATAGAGTTGCATTGCCTGCTAACATAAGAGCTTGTTAGAAAAACAAGATCGTAGAGCAATAACAATAAACAGAAATGCAAATATAATCACACACATTACAAGATAGACACAGATATATCGTGGTTCAGTCCAAGATGGGCTACGTCCACACTAAAGTTTCTAGTCCTTATTATTATACCATCTAGCAAAGTGAAGGGATACAACCTCCAGCACAACCGCTGCACTTCCTCTTCACTGTTTCATAGTCTCTCTTCTGATCTCAGAGATCTTTACAATGCATAAAACCTAATACATCAACCCTAGCCGTATTACAACGTCTTTCTTTTATAAGGGAGATATAATGGGAAAATACCATGGGTTACCCAAAACCATGGGATCGTGCCAGGATCATAACCAAACCTGGGGTACGGACACGGCTGAATAATAATATCTCTGAATCTGGAGATCAGGCTCCATAACCAACAATCTCCCACTTGGAGACTGATCACAACAACTGCACCACTAATGCACTTGCTAGACTTGGACTTGGAAACTTTATCCTCTTCACCTTCATGCTAGAAGGTTAACTGAAACCGAGCAGGAACTCAGTTTCTCTCTGGTCACTACCTTTGTGAACATGTCTGCAGGATTCTGGCTAGTGTGTATCTTTTCCAACTTCAACAGTTCATCTTCCAGAATAGAGCATATGAAATGGTACTTGAGCTGTATATGTTTAGTACTGGAATGGAATGCCGAGTTCTTTGCAAGATGAATGGCACTCTTGTTGTCACTGTACAACCTGCTATCCTTCTGCTTCTTACCCAATTCCTCCATAAACCTCTGCAACCAAATCATCTCTTTACTAGCCTCTGTAACAGCAACATACTCTGCTTCTGTTGTCTAAAGTGCAACAACCTTTTGCAATTTTGAAATCCAACTTACTATTGTTCCACCTATAGTAAACACATACCCTGTGGTGCTCCTCCTGCTATCCTTATCACCTGCCATATCTGCATCAACATATCCCTGTAGAACAGTGTATGAACCTCCAAAACATAATTCATGAGTGGTAGTACCTCTCAAATACCTGAGAATCCATTGTACTTCCTTCCAATGTTCTTTACCTGGATTGTTCATATATCTGCTCACAACTCCCACTGTTTGTGCAATATCTGGTCTTCTGCACACCATGGCATACATCAAGCTGCCAACTGCTTATTAATAAGGAATCTTGGACATGTAATCTATCTCTTCTTGTGTCTTGGGACATATTTCCTTACTTAGACTTAAATGGCTGGCCAAAGGTGTACTAACTGGTTTTGCATTCTGCATTCTGAACCTCTCCAACACCTTTTGTATGTACTCACTCTGAGATAATGTCAATTTGCGATTTTTCTTGTCCCACGTTATTCTCATACCAAGGATTTGCTTTGCAACACCCAAATCCTTCATCGCAAATGAATTAACTAGCTTCCTTTTGAGTACATTTATATCCTGCATGTTAGACCCTGCAACAAGCATGTCATCCACATACAATAATAAGATAATATACATTTCATTATCTAGTTTCTTGAAATAAACACAATGGTCAGAATGACATCTACTATAACCTTGTTCTGTCATAAACCTATCAAATTTTAGATACCACTTCCTTGGAGCTTGTTTCAATCCATACAAGCTCTTTTTCAACCTGCATACCAAGTTCTCCTTACCTTTGACCTCATACCCTTGTGGCTGCTGCATATATATCTCTTCCTCCAAATCCGCATGGAGAAAGGCTATTTTTACATCTAACTGTTCAAGATACAAATCTTCTACCGCCACTATAATTAACATAGTCCTAATTGAAGTCATCTTAACAATAGGAGAAAATATTTCATCAAAATATATACCTTTCTTCTGTGCAAACCCCTTTACAACAAGTCTCGCCTTGTACCGCTTCTTACCTCCTTCTTCTTCCTTCAACCTATAAATCCATTTGTTCTGCAATGCTCTTTTACCAGCAGGCAACATAACTAGATCCCTAGTCTGGTTTACTACTAATGAGTCCATCTCCTCATTCATGCCTTTCTCCCACTTCTTTCTAGTTTCCACCTGCATTGCTTCTTCATAACATTCTGGTTCACCAGCATCAGTCATCAACAAATAATACATTGAAGGAGAGTATCGTTCAGGGAGTCTACTTAACCTGGTAGATCTTCTTGCAGTTGTAAGAGTTTCAAGTACTTGCTATTGTTCTTGATTTTTTGGCACCTTTGGAACTTCATTTTCTTGAATTTCATCAAGTACTGTGTACTCTGTGTTTTCCTTTTTATGTTTCTTTACCTGCAACTGATCTTTATACATGACCTTTTCATTGAATATAACATCTTTACTTCTAATGATTTTGTGATTTTCATAATCCCATAAACGATAACCAAAATCATCAACCCCATATCCAATAAAGGTACATTTCTTGGATTTAGCTTCAAGCTTTGTTCTATTTTCTTTATCAATATGGACAAATGCTTCACAACCAAACATTCTCAGAAATAAGTAGTTTACATTTTTATCCGTCCATGACTCCTCTGGAATACCACCATCCAAAACACTTGAAGGTCCTTTGCTTATTAAATAAACAACAGTATTTACAGCATCTACCCAAAACTGTAAGGGCAACCCTGCATGCAATCTCATACACCTTGCACGCTCCATGATTGTTCTATTCATCCTTTCAGACACACCATTTTCTTGTGGTGTTTCTGGGACTGTCTTCTCTCTACGAATCCCATGGTATGAATAGTAACTATCAAACTCCTTGCCGCATTACTCACCTCCATTATCAAATCTGAGACACTTCAACCTTTTTTCTATCTCATTCTCAACCAAAGCTTTCCACTTCTTAAAAGTAGCAAACACATTAGATTTCTTTCTAATGCAATAAACCCAAGTTTTCCTAGTTGTGTCATCAATAAATGTAACATAATAATGAGAGACACCAAGAGATTGTACCTGAGCTAGTCCCCATACATATGTATGCACAAGCTCTAACTTTTCATTTTTCTTCTATTTCCCAACCCTAAGAAATCCGATTCTCTTCTGTTTTCCATAAACACAGTTTTCACAGAATTCCAAACTTACCTGCTTCAAATCTGCCAGCAAATTCCTTGAGTGGAGAATCTGCATCCCCTTCTCACTCATGTGGCCAAGCCTATGATGCCACAATATCTGTTCCTGTGGAGGCTAAAGAGATAGAATGGTCAGTATTATGAGGACATAAATACAACGTACCTACCCTATCTCCTTTTGCTATCACCATTGATCCTTTAGTGATCTTCCACCACTTTTATCCAAATGTAGATAGACAGCCACCATCTCCCAACTTCCTTGTTGAGATCAAATTTCTTTTCATAGCAGGAATATGCCTAACATCTTTCAACAACCAATTAGTTCCATTCTTAACTTTTATCCATACTTTACCCATTCCAACAATTTTACATGGCTCATCATCACCCAATAAAACATGTCCAAAATCACCTGGAACATAATCATGAAAATATTTTCTATGGGGTGTACCATGACATGAAGCTCCTAAATCTACTATCCAATAATCATTTGTATTATCTAATGCAAGAATCAAAGCATCTTGTAACACATCACCTGCTACATTTGCTTCTTGGGTAGTTTCCTTCTGTGTATCTCCTTTCTTCTTTAGAGATTTGTAGTTTTTCTTCAGATGTCCTTTCTTTCCACAGTTCCAGCACTCTATTTTTCCTAGTCTGGACTTGGATCTGCCCTTTTTAGAGTTGCTGGAATTACCTTTGTTTTTTTCTCTCTCATTTTGTCTTCCCCTACTCTCCATGGTCAACGCATTACCTGATGTCTCACATGTGATTTTTCTTCGCATTTCCTTGCTAAGAATAACACCAATAACATCATTAAATTTCAAGGTGTTTGAACTAGAGACAGAGTTACTTACAGCCATGACCAAGCTATTCCAGCTTTCTGGCAATGAACACAAGATTATAAGAGCCCTAACATCATCATCAAAGTTCACACTTACAGAACTTAATTGATTTGTAACCGTATTAAATTCATTTAAATGATTTGTAACAGATCCACCTCCAGACATCTTCATATTAGATAAACACTTCATTAGAAATACCTTGTTGGAGGCCAAGGGTTTTTCATACAGCTTACCCAATGTGTTCACCAAACCCTCCGTTGTCGTTTCTTTTGAGATATTGAAAGTCATCGATGAAGCTAAGCTCAGCCGTATTGTTCCCAAAGCCTTTCTGTCAAGAACCTCCCATTCTTCGTCCTTCATGGGCACCGACTGCTTTGCTCTTCCTCCCAATGGCAGGAATAGATCTTTCTGGTATAGATAGTCCTCCATTTGCATCTTCCATAACTAGAAGTTTTGGTGGTTAAACTTATTGACCTTAAACTTTCCTTCTTCTGCCATTGCTCCCACTCGAACCAGAAACCCTAGCTTCTTGCGGGTTTATCTGCCAAATAGAACTTCGGCTCTGATACCAATTGTTAGAAAAACAGGATCATAGAGCAATAAAATAAATAAAAATGCAAATATAATCACACACACATTACAAGAGAGACACAGATATATCGTGGTTCACCCCAAGATGGGCTACATCCACATTGAAGTTTCCAGTTCTTATTATTATACCGTCCAACAAAGTGAAGGGATACAACCTGCAGCACAACCGCTGCACTTCCTCTTCACTGCTTCACAGTCTCTCTTATGATCTCAGAGATCTTTACAGTGCATAAAACCTAATATATCAACCCTAGCCATATTACAATGTCTTTCTTTTATAAGGGAGATACAATGGGAAAATACCATGGGTTACCCAAAACCATGGGCCCGAAAACTGTTAGCAAAAACAACCCCAAAAATTTTCCTATGGCGCTGCCCCCGAACCACCGACGGGGGCCCGCTGGCCCCCGTGCCCCCTAGCTGGGGGAGTGCAACCACTCCCCCGGACCCCCTAGGGATCGTGCCGGGATCATAACCAAACCTGGGGTATGGACACGGCTGAATAATAATATCTATGAATTTGGAGATCAGGCTCCATAACCAACAGAGCTCATAATGTTTTCCATGTATCTTTGCTTAAGAAGTATGTACATGATCCTAATCATATGATTGATTGGAATGTGATACAGGTGGAACCCGAGGGAGAGTTCCAAGTAGAGCCTATGTGCATCCTTGACAAGAAGGTCACTTTTCTCCAGAACAGAGCCATCGGGCAAGTAAAGGTCCAATGGGAGCACCTTAGCCCCGATGAGGCTACATGGGACCTGGAGGATGCAATGAGAGAGGAATTTCCATTTTTGTTCAGTTTTGAGAACACTAAGGACGGTGTTCTTCTAAGGGGGAGGGGAATGTAATACCGCAATTTTGACCCTTATGAAATATTGGCTTTTAATGTAAATATTGTATATGTGCGATGTATGTTTCCCCTAGCGTGGAGCTCAAGGCCAAGGCCCCGCTAGTGTATGTTCGTATTTTATTTAGAATGGACAGGCATTTGATATTTTGCTACCCATGTGCTATTAAGCCATGTAATATTGTAAATTGATGTAAATATTTAATATTGCAATAAAATACAAAAACTGTGTATGGGAGAAACGAATGAGAAGGGGCCATGTGTATTCCACTAGGGAGTGGTGAGGGGGTTGTGGGGGTGAACCATATGCTGTCAAATGTCATTGTGAAAATCCATTTGACTTTCCTTGATGACATTTATTTCTGTTGTAAGGAATTTGTTGAAGATTTCATTCCATGGCTTCAATGGAGCATGGACAGCCCAGAAATTCGTATCGCAGAGTATGGGATCTGTTTTCTTGTACCACAAGTCACCCTACCTCATAGGAATTGCTTATTCCTCATTCCCATTCCATTGTTGACGAACCCAGCATCAGTTTTCATTTAAAAATGAATTGCCAGCAGTGAGCAAAACCAGAAATAGCAACTTTGCAAGAACCCATGTTTGGAAGAGTCATAAACACCCAAAATTGGTATTTGATAGTGAAATCCAATGGGGGATCCATAGATATGAACCTTTGGGCGAATTTGAGAGTATTAGATACCCTCAAATCCATTGGAAAACCTAGTTTTTACAGCCCATAAATCAAGTGACGGGATTGAGATATTGGATGACAGAATTGTGAGAAATCCAAGTGTGAATGACTGAGCAGAGGTTGGGTTTGCTTGATAAACCCAGTGAAGGCTAGAATCTCAAGGAATTAGCAGCTGGACTTTTTTATGCCCATCCTGAAGAGCATTGGAGGGAAGGGACGCCTGCGGGACTGTGCAGCAGAGAAGGGGACCTTCCTTGTGTTGGATGGGTAGGTAATGTGGGTGCCTTGATTGTTGAATTAACTTGAAATGCCTGTAGCTCTGTGGATGAGTTCACTAGCTTAGCATCCTCCTCATTTTTCATTTGTATGCTTGATAAAACCAACTGTGTGTTGGCTTAGCATAGTTGTTGAGTGAAATCATGGTTGTGAGTGAGCCCAATTAATCCCTCCTTAGTGGATACACAACCCAGCTCGAGGGTGATCTCTCAGCTGAAAGAATATAGGCTGGACAGAGATCTATGGTTGGGTGGAACATTTTTCTCACATAGCCAGTCGTTTGGACAACTTCATCTCAAAGATAAGTGTTCTCTATGTTTAAAATAAGTATTCTCTGTGTTTAAAATTATATGCATTCCGTGTTTTACAATGTATTAATTTTGAATGATAATTATTCATGTTAATTGAATTGATATGAAGCCTGTGCATAGTATGAGAATGGGATGGATTCTCTGTCTGTTGATTCATACAATTTTTTGAGATAAATATGCTGATGTATTTCAGTTTGTGTGTGTTAATACGAGTTTTAATTCCGCTGTGTTTATTTGAAGTATGAGCCTGCACAAACAAGTTTTTATTTATTATGAATTTCTTAGTAATGTATGGGGCTGAGTTTACCAATTAAGCCCGGTATTTCAGTCATGTTTCCCTCTCTTGCACTAGTTTGATGGAAGGGGACGTGACACAACTTAATTCTATGAAGAGCTACAATCAATCCAACACTGTAGAGATAACTAATAACTACACCTCCAGACCATATCCAGATGTATCATATCCAAATAGAAATCTAAAAACTAGAATACGTATTCTTATCCATATCCTATTTGTGTTCTGATAACTACAGCTCAAAACCTACATAAGTGCCATATGGTAAACAAGTAATATCTGACATAAAAGGAAAAATAACACTAATTATTAGATCAAGTACATGAGAATTTGATGTGTCATTAAAGGCAAGGAGAAAATTTTAAAGTAAGCTTCCTATACTTTTCAAGAAAACCAATAGTTTTCAATAAAACCAAACAAGGATAAAAAGGAAAGCCAAATATCAAAAAGCGTAAAGCCAAGCATGGAATATGCCATGTGCATGTCTCCAAAGTAATTGATGTTGAAGTTTAAGGGTTAGATGAGTTTTTAATTTAAGTAGTAGACTTTAATGCATGAACATATAAAATCAGATTCATAACAGTACCGCTCTAATAAAATTTGAACTGTAATAAACAAACATAATTTTCACCTCTTTCAACTTAACGCTCCATTATTCACTGCGTAAAGTTGGTCGTCGAGAATCATCAAATTCCATGTACAGTAACAACATTATAAAATAATGTATAGTAGATATCAACAGTAAATAATCATAACCAATATTTGAATCAACCATATACTCAGATTTTTCAGATTTGATCTTGTCACCAAAGGGACAAGTCAATCTAGACAAACAATGTATGTACTTTGAGAGAGATCTAGATAGGGTTAAAGCAGAAGCATACTAACCACATACTGACCCAGACTTCTTAGTCAACAAGCACATTCATACCCAGTATAGTCATGCTGACAAAGGACACACAGTCATGCCGGGTAAGGATGTAGTCACATACTGCATAGACACATAGGCATACTTTTCACAGTCATGCTTGAAAAACATAGTCCACCCATAAAGTGAAACTCACTGTCACGCCGGGGAAGACCCCACAATCCACACAAGAAAACAGGCTGATGGTTACCTCATGGTCACGCTAGGGAAGGATCCATAGTCCACCCGAGAAAAAAGATAGGGTATCAAAACATTAATAAACATAACCTATGGACGAAGTAAGATACACGTAAGATAAAGTATCATGAGTCCACCAAGGGGGCCACAACAAAACAAACCACAAACCCACAAGGTCAAGGTGAACTATATAAGGTGGAAAAGCAACACCTTTATAGGACCAACAAGACCAATAATCTTTTCTCTCTCTCAAGGTACACTGTTTTATATATTTTTGTCATCACTGTATAAGATTCATTAGTTATAGAAAGTAGAACCCACGTAGAACCAAATAAACAAATTATACAAGGAAGAGAAGTGAAATCCATAAAAAGTAGTTAGCTTGGAAACTGCAACTGCAACTGAAATACATAAATATGAATCAAAGCAACTACAAACCATCTCAAACAGACATAAACCATGACAAACGATGACAAAATAGTACTAGAAACAAAATAGTATTGTTTTAACTAGACAAGATAAGTTTAAAGCATAATTTTCATCTCTTTCAACTTTAACACCCCCTAAGGACCCTGTGTTAAAGTTGAAAGTCATACAAAGACAATAAATATCAACAGTAGTAAATCTAACTCAAAGTACAAAGAAAACTAATACAATAACCGACTATGAGAGTTGAAACCTTCCCTATACTCAGCTTATCACACCCAAATAGTGCAACAAAGATATCAGTCCACACAAGTCCGAACGCATAGTGTTCATCTCTTTCAACTTTAACACTTCCAAAGGTCCACATTCGGGATTATTAAAGTTGAAAGAGATGAAAATTATGCTTTCAACTTATCTTTTCTCACTCTTGTCTAGTTACAGCTGAAAAGCATACAAAGACAATAAATAACATCAATAGTAAATATAACTCATGTCTAAGTCAAAGTACAAAGAAAACAAATAATATAACCCACTAGGAGAGTTGAAACGTGGTTGAAACCTTCCTTATACTCAACAATATTTTTTTAGATAAGATCTTGTCTATTAAGAGACAAGTCACTAAGGAAAAAAGGACATACCTGAGAGAGAATAAATTCAGTTACCTAGTCGACAAGTAAGGAATCCCTAATTACTGGACCAGTAGAGCAAGGAATCCGTGGTTTGAGCAGGTTTAAGTGGACTAAGATCTCCGTTGCACTGTATGAGTGTTTGGGTTTTCTTAAAGTGAACCGTAAGGAAACCCCAATTACTATAGCAGCAGACCCAGAACCAACAATCCATAAAATAACAGGTAATGATGAAATTTCACACACAAAACGTGCACAAACTAGATCTTCATTTGTATCCCATACAAAGCCCATGGCTTTCTTACAACTTAGCAAACTCAAACAGTGCAACAGAGATATTATACCACTCAAGTATGAAACCATGGGGGTGTCACTGACAGACCAATACCATATCACGTCCGTTCATATTGGGGGCTTAATAATTATAAAAAAACATTATATTGGGAAAGTTATAAATCAATGCAATATTATTATATGTTTGAATTTGCCCCAAATTATATGAATTTGTCAAACATATAAAAATATTGCATTGATTTATAACTTTCACAAACAATTTTCATTCACATCAACATTTCATCAAACACATTGGAAACATATTGGGGTATTAAATAATTGTGAAAACCAAAAAATTATATTGCTTATATATTAAGGGGCAAATGGTTTTTTTTATTTAATATAACAATACACAAATACTTTGGCGTATTTTTTATATGGGCGGGCTGACAAATATCCGTGAAATGGCAATGAGGTAAGGCTCAGGCTTACAAGAGTCGCAGGGAAATCGCGTTGCTTGAGGCCAGGGTTTTGTGGTGAAGAGGCAAGGGTTGGCAAGGGCCAAGAAGACGAAGGTGTCAAACGCGTGGTCAAACTGTTATATTCTCTCTCAAGCTATCACCAAGGTATATCGTCCATAAATTATAAGTGTTCCAAACCACAACAGTACGTTTTATCATCATCGTATAAGGAAGGTCCATACCCTCTCCATACCACAACAGGTGCACAACAGTGAGTTTTATAGTGAGAGATTTCCACACCCTAGCCATCTTTCGAATCAACAACAATCACAATTTCCTAATGAGTTAATATGCACTCCACACAAACATGACTAAATTAAAGAACACTTCCACTGGAAAATTTTAAGATCTGAAACCATAAACATCGAATGGAGTACCAAGATTTATACTTGAAAATTTCTCTGATTTCTCAACTGTTGAACTATTACCATCAACATTGTTTCCAATAATATCTTAAAATACATTTTTTCCAATTCCAATAAAAGAGATACCTTTTCTTTTAGTAACCATACAAAACTTGGACTGTGTTATGTAGCTTCCATGAGCTAATAACACATAGTTAGCTAATAAGCTTTAAAAGCATAAGTAAAAGTGAAGCAAAACTATAAGGCATGCTAAATAATGTGTAAATAACGAGCACATCAAAATTAAGTGTGAATTAAGTTTGAGTATCCCACTACTTGTTCAATATTTTGGAAATGCATCTTCATCACATCTTCATACCTCATGCTTTACATGCATCTTCAACATAGAAACAAAATAGTATCATTTTAACTAGACAAGATGAATTTAAAGCATTATTTTCATCTCTTTCAACTTTAACACTCCCTAAGGTCCCTGTGTTAAAGTTGAAAATCATACAAAGACAATAAATAACAATAGTAGTAAAACTATCTCAAAGTAGTAAATCTAGTTGAAAAGCATACAAAGACAATAAATATCATCAGTAGTAAATCTAACTCATGTCGAACTCAAAGTACAAAGAAAACAAATAATGTAACCCACTAGGAGAGTTGAAACGTGGTTCAAACCTTCCTTATACTCAACAATATTTTTTTAGATTAGATCTTGTCTATTAAGAGACAAGTCACTACAGGAACAAAGGACATACCTGAGAGGGAATAAATTCACTTACCTAGTCGACAAGCAAGGAATCCCTAATTACTGGAGCAGCAGAGCAAGGAATCCCCGTGTTTTAAGAAGGTTTTATTGGACTAAGATATTTGTTGCACTGTATGAGTGTTTGGGTCTGCTTAAAGTGAACCATAAGGAAACCCCAATTACTGGAGCAATAGACCCAGAAACAATAATCCATAAAATATCAGGTAATGATGAAATTTCACACACAAAACGTGCACAAACCAAATCTCCTTTTGTAGCCCATACAAATCCCATGGCTTTCTTACAACTTAGCACACTCAAATAGTGCAACAGAGATATTAGACCACTCAAGTATGAAACCACGAGGGTGTTGCTGATGGACCAATACCAATAAAAATACACAAATAATTTGGGGTATTTTTTTATATGGGCGGGCTGACAAATATCCGCGAAATGGAAATGGAAGGGATCCCAGCCAGATGAGAAATCGGGTTGAGGGGATTACCAGTATGCGGGGTTGAGGGGCTTACCAGTACGCAGGGAAATCAAAATTGGAGGGTCAACATAAGATCAAGAGTCAACAAGAGGGGTCAAGAAGACAAAGGTGTCAAACTCGTGGTCAAACTGTTATATTCTCTCTCAAGGTATCACCAAGGTATATAGTCCATAACTTATAAGTGCTCCAAACCACAGCAGTACATTTTATCATCATCATATAAGGAAGGTCCATACCACGTCCATACCCACTCCATACCACAACAGGTGCACAACAGTGAGTTTTATAACAAGAGATTTCCACACCCTAGACATCTTTCGAATCAACAACGGTCACAATGAGTTAATATGAACTCCACACAAACATGACGAAATTAAAGAACACTTCCACTGGAAAATTTTAAGATCTAAAACCATAAACATCGAATGTACTATAAAGATTTAAACTTGAAAATTTCTCTAATTTCTCAACTTTGTTGTCAACTGCTGAAATATTACCATCAGCATTGTTGCCAATAAATCCACCACAAGTTTGAGGAAAAAACAGTAAATCCACCTGCAAATTGATGAAGAAATATAATCAAGAGCTGCTAGCAATTTGAGGTAGAAAATGTGGGTCATAAAATAGATTAAAAAATATTTTTTCGCTCTAAAATTTTGAAAGAAGGAAGATAATCTAGTGGACTGCTTTAGTTAATACTCTGCTTATGCCTGCCCAAAGATACTATTGTATGGTAGAAATAGTTTAATATTCCCATTAATACTTCTTATAGCAATAAACCAAAAAATAAAATAACTAACAAAAACATTCCACAAATATTTTGCCAATGTCAGGGAAATGCTCCTCTTCTGGAAAGTGAAAAAAAGTCTAGATAAATATTTATAAACCTTAGGGAAAATCTTTGAAATATTCAAGATAATTAGTTAACTATATAAAATTACATTTCTTTTCGATAAGTGTGCATTTGATAATGAATATATAAGTTCAATATTACCTTTTTCTTCACTAAATGGATGAAAGAACAAGTGTACCTATTCCTCTCACAAGACGAGGAACTAGCTACTTGTGAGAGTAATTGTATGGAAAACTCTACATTTGTGAAGCATTTGTATCATGATGACTACACCAACGAATTAGAGGCTTGTTCTAACTCCTATCTCTCAAAGTGGCATGTGATCCAAACATACCTTACATGAAAATTGGCCAAAATGGGAAAGTATGTTAAATGCTTCCTCTATAGACAACATTAATAAATCATTTTACCACCTTTCTATCTTAGGAAGGAGGTCTCCTATTTATCATAGGATCATACCATTATTATAAATTGCATAAGTTTTCATATGAAGTGGGGTGTTCAATTTATTCCGCCACCCATGTATAAATGTTTTCAATTGTGGGTATAAGCTAGGATCACTCTTATTTGTGATGCATTTAACCCACTCACACATATTGTCAATATTCTAAAACATATTACCTAAATGAGGGTTGTTTGTATCCTTGTAATGAGTCATATCACATATAGGCCCTACAAATTCAAGGGAAAATCTAACAAATTCAATGACTAAATAATACCTGTAAAAACATAATGATGATAAAAAACTCTAGCAAGTTTTGAATCAGTCGCCTTTTGCCTAATTATTTTGAAACTCTTATTAGCTTAGGATTATAACCTACTTTTTGAGGATGCTCTTCCAAAAAGTGACCAACTAGGTTAAGGAAGCTAAGTGATTAGAAACATTAAGCTAAGGGATCAATAATCAAATCTGGCACGAAGAATTTATGTTACTAAGGAATTTGGAAATGAATATTTGTGTTTGTTTTTATGCCATCATTATTACTCCAATTTCAATTTGCAGTTTGTAAATGGATTTTGAGAAGCAATATAGCTACGCCATATGGTAGGGAATTTCCTCAGTAGTGGACTTCATAGGTGTTGACCAATTGTAAACAATGAGTGGGAATGACCATGCAAGGAATCAGATTGGGTCTATGGAAGATGCACTAATACTATATTTTGTTTCCTATCTACAATGTTGAAAATCTAGGTTGCAGATTGTGGGGGATCATGTTTATAGTGTAATATAAATGTATTTCTAGGGGGAATACATCAATAACATTAAAAAAGGACACAATTAGTAATTTTGCAATTTTAGTTCTTTCTAGTCTTAAAATTTCAAGTTTTATTGTGATATCATCTCAATATAGCATTAATTTATGTCTACCAAATGATTTTAATGAAGTACTGCGATTAACTAGTTTGTACTATGTAGTTAAAAGGACCAGCTTAGTTTGCGGCGAGTGCAGGAAACTTCAGACTAAAAAACATGAGGAATGTCTGTGATTGCAATCACAACCATTTTTGCACATTGGAAGCCCTGATGGGGTGGAAGCCCACTGGAAACAAAAAATTTTAGTATATAATGAATTGCACCCTCAACAATATATAATAAATGCATGATACATAGCTTTTTTTTCAATCAAGGGTTTCTATCCCTTGACCTAAAATCTGTATTCCTAAGTTTGTGTTATATGGGTCATTGGGATTCTTCGTTGGCAGCAACAACGACTTGATTTATATGCAACCATTTATAGAATAACCCAAACACACTGATACTTGTGAGGGAAATAAATTAGGGTTAGGGTTAACCAAGGTTATGCTTATGTGGACAAAAATCTGTTGAAGTAACTGAAATTGTTGGTAAATAGGTTTATGTCGGGGGAAGAAGGGTTTTTTTGTTCTACCAGGTAGGAAATATACTATTAAGGCTGGGTAAATTATATCAACTAGCAGAACATCTAGGTTGTTAACTGGAAAACAGATGTGGTCTCATTCAAATTGGGTTATTTCCATCTGGTTATTTTCATAGTCTGACTATTTGCATCTGAGACCATCACAAGAACTTTGTTGTCTCCAAAAAAGAGAATGTGGCTCAGTTCTACTAGGTAGGAAACTGGGTCAAGGAAATTTATTTGTTTCTCTTGAACAAATTGGTGGGTTCCATCACCTTAATTAAAGAAATAAAAAACACTCAGCTCGTGATACCAGTAGCTGAATTGGACCAAATTGGACCAAATAGAGACAATTTGCAGAATTCAGATCTAATTGCACACACAATATTAGCTTCATATTCATACTGAAAAGTGAGACATTTAATTCAAGCTCATAAAAAACATATTTGATATAGCTGTAGATTGAAATACCATATGAAAACTAATTGCACACACAATATTGGGTGTCACTGAAGGACCAATACCATATAAAAACCAAAACATATTTGATATAGTTGTAGATTGAAATCAACAAAGCACACAACCCTAATCAATTTGATAGGAACCCAATTCAAGAAAAATCCACACAAACCCATTTAATACCAATGCAAGCACACAACCCTAACCAATTTTAATACAAATGCAAATCTAGCACATAGACCCATAGACAGTTCATATAATTATGGAAGTATTGCAACATGCTTTCTAACACTTTGACTGCCAAACATCCAGCACTTATTATGAGGTGGAAAACCGTGTCACAGTTATGGCATGTGAACTTCCGTGTGAACAATAAGATGTAACTTGGAAAGCAATAACAAACACTTTCATTGAGAGGCATGCAAAAGTTTTGAAATTACCTTTGCTATAACTCTTGCTAGAATGGGATCATGTATGCTTTAATTCTCTTGCAAGGAAAGTGGAGCATGGACTTCCTGCAAAAACAGAGAAAAAAGAGAATTAATGACCTTGCTTGTAGAATTTTTAGCAAAACGAAACATGCCATCAAGTGAATACTTGTTAAAACAGACCTGAGTAGTTGTTGGCAGTTGAGGCAAAGTAAAGTGGCCTTGAGGACAATCCATTTTGCAGGCCTGATGATCATCAATCCTGGTTGATATTTACTACTGCTGATATTTACTACTCTTACTACTGCTATTATTTATATGTACATATGTTATTTACTATTGTTGTTATTCCATTTAAGAAAACATTTAGAAAACACATTTCAAGAAACACACATTAAGTAATATTCCATTTAAGTATTGAAGTAGCAAAAGAAAGTCTATGAAAACTCTAACATGGGCATGGGCACCAAAATTTGACAAACAAAAACTTGTTTCATCCTTTTAAAAGTAATATTAAACATAATTGTTGAACTAGCCAACAGTTCAAGAACCCTCAAGAACCATGCTTCAAAAACGCATAAAGAAATATTTGACGATTGATAACTTCACATTGAGTTATCCCAACCGTTCGACATCCGAACCATTCACCGCACCTAAAGATAAGATAAATTAAAATGAGTATGAAATTGATACAAACAAATCAGCAATAGTACAAAAAATAATACTTTATAAATAAGTTATAAGATAGTAGTAGAAAAGATAAGAGAAATTAGAATTTTTTGAAAACTTCACCATATTTAAATTTTTCATGAAATCCACATAAATTATGTGGTTGCTTTCTTCTAACTTGTATGTGTCATTCTTGATATTGTATGATAGGTTTTCCGTTGCTATAATAGATTCAAGTTGTATGAATAGATGATCTGTCGAATCATACTTGTACATGCGTTGCCCCTTTATTTTATTGCACCAACAACATTGAAGCTCAACACCTTCAAGCCTATCCAAAAGATCAATGTCATTATGGTAGTCAAACACCCTATTACCATCCTTCTTTCTTATTCTTTGAACTCTTCCAATGTACCAAGTCCCACAAGAAACAACCTGCTTTGTACTTTGAGATACACCTTTTCTTGTAGTACATTCAACTACAGCTAGAGACTCGCTCTCAAACAACACTGCACAATCTAATCCAATTACAAAACCAATTGCAACACCCTTTTTGGGGGCCCTCTCATCTCGCCTGAAGTATACTCCATTCCTCACTTTAGTTACTCTATCTTTCGATAATGTCGTATTTCCATTCAATTGACTAACCAAACAAGATTTGTACATGTCCTTTCCATCGAGCTCCACCACTGGTTTGGTAGTTATGTTTACATTCTCATCAATGAAATATAAAATTCCATCCAACTCATGCCTCCACTCACTTTCCATCGTTTGCAATTCACTATCATTGAGTACCATAAAAGACGAATATTGGAATATGGATGTGGAATGACCCTGTGGAGAATTATCAACTATTTCATCCACAACTTCGAATGTTGAAAATTTTTGATCCTCTATCCATGGTTTAAACCACCAAGAATCTTCTGCGTGTCTTTTTGTTGCATGCCAAGACCTAGTAAAATTCCATGTGCATCCTCCAATCCTATCTTGAGAGCTTCTATAATTTTATCATCTATGGATATTGAATAATATTGTGACAAGATGTCATCTTCCTCTTTTGTTTGTTGATGCAATTTATTCCAGATACTCATTTGTTTCTTATGATATTTATTGAAGCGAAGCCCTTGGGGATTCGATTCTTCTTCAACAAATCTATTAAGGGTTCCAATAGCATTAAGTAAATCAGTGAAATCATATGCCCTCTCTACTCCAACCATGCCACCGAATTTGGTAAAGAAGTTCTCACATACATCAGACCTAGTCAGGTGCAATACACATGGCAAGTTAGAGTATTGATCACGAAATAATCTCATCAACAAAACCGCAAAGTGAAAAGAAGTTTTCACATCTTGATATGACTCTCTGCTAATGAAATTAGTGTTGACATTAGTATTTGCTTGTTCTTTGACCCAGCATAGCCATAACGTGAAGAAATGATGGACTCTTGAATAATTTCGCACCCTTTCCCAAAGAGTCAAACTAGGAGACAAATAAAATCAATATAGTCATCAATGATTGCTAGATAGGTCTCCATACCTGATGTCCTCTCTGTCCTACCTCTTGTACTTCTCATTTCCTTCAAGCACCTCTGGACATGCCTTGAAGCAATGTGTTGTGCTAAACCCCGGTTTTGGCGATCAATCCTCTCTATATCCTCAATTTTAGGCTTGTGGTCATCCACTTTAAAAGTGTTATAAACCATTCTTAAATGGTTAAAACTAATCAACTCTTCTCCAACAATCAAATCTCGTTGACCATTAAATAAAGGATTCACTAGATTTTTTCCATTGTGGATGCAATCCTGGTCATGAATTCCTGTTACTTTAAAGCCATCATACAACCCAGTTAGCCTCCACCCTTCCTAGGGAATTTGATATCTCATGCTTATCGTTGAGTAATAATCCTTCAACATAAGCATTCTTCTCCTACTATCCCCATCCAAGGAATGACCAATAATACGTCCTAAAAAATGTTCCACATGTTTCTTCCATAGGTCTTCTATTTTTTCCCATTGTCAATGGACAAAATTTGCATCAAATATATTGCACGTTGGCTGAACAACCACAACCAAACGAGGAATAATCTCATGTAAAGGGTTTGCAATAATAATATGTGCATAATGGCCAATCACACAATTCTTGAAGGCATTTGTAATAATCTCATAGCCTGCAATGCCCTCACCAACTATCACCAAGAAATTTGTTTGACACTTATGTTCTTCTTTCTTACCACAAACACCTACCAATGTATCACTTTTTCTACCCACCTGACATATTTTTTCACAACAGTTTCATCTTCAGCAAGGCATACCGGAATTGGGCCCTCTATACCATGTTTTGCTTTATAAGAAGCATACACTTTTCCGATTTCCTCAAAAATGTACTCCTACTCCCCTGGGATATATGTCAATGATTTTCTAATTTGCCTTAAAGTCGTATATATCGAAGGGGCATCCAAATTCAAGCTAATAAAGCTATGTAATATAGGACCTCCCCATAACTTAATCATCTCATTAATGGATTTAGTGGATGCACTATATCTTCTCCCTGACTTTGAACGAACTATGTTGTGAAATATATCTTGAAAAAATTCCCAAACTGCATCTTTACCTTGTAATTTTCCTTTCTTATGAACCTCACACACATCCTTGCAAAACCTGAACACATCGTTCCTTCCTGCATATTCGAAAAACTTTTACCTTAGAGACCTTGTTCTAATAGACAGTGTAGCAACCTTTGTCCTCTCCCACCAAAGAGATCGCATTGTTAATCTATGTGTAGCATTTGCATCTCTTGCAACAATTTTGAGTTCAGATTGAGTCAAATGGTCCAACCTTCTCCCTTTCCCTGTATCTCTCCCATGTCTTTTGATGTTGCTCCTTGATTCACGATATAAACACATTCGAAATTCATCACAATTAGGTATCAACTTACAAAGATTGCATGTCAATGAATCAAAAGGGATTCCTGTTTCAGAAACCCTCTTGCAATGAATATGTCTATACGTACCGTTAATACAACATTCAACACCATAATAACATAGTGTTCTCTTGGTATGTTTCTCTATGGCCCACAATTTTCCACCATGTTGGTCGTCCATTAGAACCTTTTTGTCCAATCTCTCACCTCTTCTATCAAGATAGGGATCCCAATACCCCCAAAATAGTAATATCGGGGGAGGCAATTGTCCTAGAATAAGATGAAAAAACACATTAGAAAATGATCTACGAATTGCTACTAAAAAGTAATAACAAATAAAGTAATGTGAAAATTCAAATTCAAATTAAATTAAAACTTGGGTAATTAACACACCTGAAGTAGAAGCATGTGAACTTGTAGAAACCCCATGTAATGGTGATGGTAGTGATGGGACCAAGAACTTAGTCAAACTTTGTTGGGACTTAACATTGGTAGGCTTCTTCGGTCTCCCAATTGTTCCACTCCTCAACACAACTGTATCATGCGAATCCTCATGTGTAGTAGTAGTGTGCTTCCTTGATTTCATGTGTTCATTTAGAGAATTGAAAATATTACCACTTGTCGGCACCAAAGAGAACCATCTATTGCATCGTGTACATTCCACCCTTACTTTTTTCTTGTTCTCATAGTTTGCAAGTGTTGCTTCCACCACCTTGAACAAATTAGGCTCTTGCGTTTGATTGAAATAATCTAGAAGTTTGATTGCTTGATTAATCTCAAGTTGATCTCTAGCCACGGTTGTCTGCTTTGCTCTGTTACATGAAGGAATTTCATTAATTCCCAACAATGAAATGTGACGTTGATGGGATCCTGTTCTCATATGATTGTTTTTGAAGTTACGAACCGTTCGCGCTGCCAAGGTTACTTCCCCCGTTCCATAATAAATGCCACAAATTTCACAACGGATCTTTATATTAGGTTTTCCATTTTTTGAATATACCTTGAGTGTTAGATTCTCCTTGAAAAACTCTTCCATTAAACTTTTCACTTTTTGTTCCCAAGATTCCAATACATTAGGATCAACCACTACAACTTGTTCCACTGACTTAGACACATGATCAACCACTACAACTTGTTCCACTGACTCGGACACATGATCAACTCTTTGTTGTTTATGCATAGGTTCCTCCACATTCCCTTCAATTTTTTCAGATATTGGTGTTCCTTCCATTACATGTGATTGCAATGATTCAACAACCATTGTGTCTACTTTCCTCTTAATGCCTATATTTGTTGTTGTAGGTTTCCTTTTTTGCTCTTGCTTTGTATTTAAAGGATGACCAATTGGGCCAATAAAATCAAAAGGATATTCGACGATTTCATCATCCACAATTTCACAACAGATATCAGCATATGTACAACCTTTTCGACACTGAATTGTGCCAAGGACACAATTTTCTTCACCAATAAAAATTGCAAAGTTCTCAACATCACTTGGATCCATCTGCATTTCCATCCATGTGTACCCTTTAGTTGGTTAATAAATGAATAAAATTATAACATTTTTTTCAAAAGTTTGGATATAATATGGCTACGAAATGAGGTGAGTGCATCCATAAACAAATGAAAAAAAAGTAATTCAAATTTACACATGCATATTAGTTCATTAATAAAACAAAGAGCTAGGAAGCAAGGTATGCACTTTCAATTCAAATATCTAAAAAGGATGAAGAAATCTTAGATGAAACACCTTGAAACAAAATGTATTGTCAATGGCTTATTCAAATAGCCCTCCCCAAAATGAAGAGTCAACTTCAACGTACCTGCAGAAGATCAAAAGGTGATCAAAACAAGAGATGAAAAAACATAGAAACTCTCCCTTCAAATGATGCTCATAATCATTAAATTTTTTATGGGTTTAGCATATTTACCGATGTTGAATTATACTAAAAAACTTCTGACTTTAATTATTGTTAATTGTTGTTAAGTCATTTCTAGTACAAAACTACTGCATCTGAGACTGGGAGATCCTAGTGACCATGACAGACCATGAATCACTAACATTCCATTTCATCTTTAAATGATCTATGATTGGGTCCACTTCATCTTTATTTCCATTTCCAGTACAGAAAACATAATTACAAGGTCATTTGGAAAAAATTCCAGAGAGTTTGTCTCAGAGGATTCGGGAGGACTTGAAAAGCCTGGAAAACAATGTTACAAATCGCAGCTTCTGCACCTAAGTCTGAGTGAGATGTCACAGTCAACCCCACAATGGAATAAGAGCACAAGCACGCAGCTGCTGCAACTAAGTCTGAGTAAGATTTCAACCCCACAGTGGAAGAAGAGCACAGGAACATGCTCCCCAGGAAAACATCAAATTTATTTTCAAGAACTGTCTATGTTTGCATACCTGTATCGTTTAATGAGATTGGATGCACCACTTTTTGTATGTGGGTCGACAATAGGTATTCCTTTGTTTAGAGCACTCTGGCCTCCATGGTAGAGCAACCCTGGTTTTGTAATCAAGCATTGTCTACATTTACAGTCCTTTATGTTATTCAGTATGTGTTGTTGTATTAGGTTGGTTGTACCACTTTTTGTATGTGCCTTAACAATAGGAAGTCCTTTGTTTAGAGCAGTCTGGCACCCACAATAGGGAAACTTTGATTTGTAATACTAAATAGCAGACTAGCCCTTGTATATACTTTGTATACATTAATAAAACAATTTGGCATAAAAACAAGGATACAACGCAGAAACCATAGAGACAGTATTCCCACAGATACAGATATAGGGAAAGGGTTGATCTTGTAACTCATCTCAAGGACCCTTATTATTTTATCAAATCAATGGAGTTTAAAGAAATCAGAGCAGCACAAATGCATAAAGATAAATAAGCTCACCTAAATAAAAGTGAATTTTACAGTTATTTTGTTATTTGTATATGTTCTTGGAAATTTCATCATTTAACCCCTCAACAATTTTGCACGGGGAAAATATTTGTATCACATTTAGAGGCCACAAATATTTCATCTCCAAACAATTTACTCATTTTGAAGAGGGAATAAACTGAAAGGATTCAAAGAAAAATTATAAACCAATAATCTTAGATTACAGTTTTACAGGGAAACCCTACCAAATATTGAATAATCCAAGCCAAAACTGATATTAAACTCTACAGCCAAACAAAAACCTAAAGGTAAAATGTCAAAGGCCTCCCAGAATCTGGTATCAATACATGGCAGAAATCAAATTCATCTGTGATATTTTAGCCTTGCTGGTGATTCTTCTAAATTAAAGCAAGGAATACAATAGATGTACTTCCATTCCACTTAGTACAGATTGACCAGATTGACAACGAAGTAAAAATTATTTGCACTTCCAGAAAAAAAAAAAAAAAAAAAAAATGCCTATTTGGCCCCATGTTACATGAATCAAGGATGGTGGTGGCTTATATCCAAATTTTGGGATTAAAGATTCAACAAAATATATTTTTCTAAATATATATAGATACAGAAAATCAACAACATATATAATCCAGATAATCAATATTTAATATTTATAGCATCTTAAACATATAAGAATACATTAAGCAATGAGATCATGAAAAAGTCAAAGAATGAATATTGAACACAGTTCATATCAAGATGTTTTCGTATTAATGCAATTTTTAACTTTAAAAAGTGGAGAAAGCAACATACATAACATGATACTATAGAACACTAGAGCTACAGATGAGCTCCAAGTCCTTATAAAGAATTTAACAAGTTACATGGCACAAGCATCCACATAAGTTTCTTTGAGATTCTGAGGTCCTTGATATTCACCCTTCCAATAGGAAATCAAGGAAATTTGTGTGTACATATAGAAAGATCCTTTACCTTTAACAAGACTTGATTTTCTCAATAGAAACTTGAAAGGTAACCTATTAAATACCAATATTTTTCAAATGTTGAAGAGGTCATCTCATAAAAAATGGGAATGGAAATAGGCTAATGTTCAAGAGTCTTTTAACGATAATTAGCCCACAAAATGTCCCTATAAAAAAGTACCTATGCATCTTCGTATGCTGCATTTTCAGTGGCACACATGGCAACATAATGTAGAATTTTTAGTTACAACGCTCAAAACTAGGAAATGTTTGCAAAGACATTGATCCCTTATGTGCCCATCACTATGCAAAACTGCAACTTTGAAAAGCACAAATCTGTCTGAGTACTTGTAAGTTAAACTCACACCAAATCACAAAAAGAACATGCACAAATGATTCTCAACTATTTACAAAGTTGTAAGAGAACTTATGATTTAGACCCAACAAGTTGAAAGAACGATGAGCTTCCGTTTCTCTACAAGTGACATAGAGTTTGCTACTGTGTTTAACTAAAACATTGGCTACTTAGAATCATCTACGTGTGTTGTATGTTGCATAACATCATCGTTGATTGAGGTGAAAATTTGTATGGTGATGTTCCCTTGTCTCATCATCATGATTCGGTCTACAAGCAACAACTCTACCAATTTGCAAATGCAAATGCTGAAATCTTGAGAGAAGAATTATCCGGTTACCTATCACAGAAAGCACATGAATGATCTATATGAATCACATGTTTTCTTTTTGCTAAATGTTTTGTTTATCATATTTTAATGGAGTCTACTCTCTTCCATGGATTTCAAGTTTAATCTGGAAGAGAAAAATAATTCATTTAATAATGAGTTGGAAGATAAAGAGTCTTCATTTAAGAATTGATTAAGGTGATTGTAAGCGACTACAGTATTAAGAAACTAAGATATTTTTAATTCAATGATATTTAATTTATTAATATTATTTCTGAAATCTTTAATAAGAATTTCAATAACTAATTATCTAAGCACTTATTCTTCCTTAGTTTAAAAATTTACAAAGTTTAAGTAATCATTTTTTATTAAACCAATAATTCTTAATTCATCATTAACTAATCCACTAAGTTATTAAATCTGTCAATAATGATTTAATCCTCTAGTTCACTCACTAATTTAGAAATCACCGACCGATGGTTCACTAACAATTTATACTAACATATTAACCTACCAGCACATTAACCACTAATTTGTTGATCCAATGACAATTCACATTCTAACCCACTAGCACACTAACCTTGTAACAATTTTGTTACACTAATCCAATAATTCAATAACCCACTAATACCATAACCATTGTCTCATTAATTCACTTACCCACTAAATAGGCTAACCATTAACCCAAACTCAAAAGCACTTCTAACACTAGAATTCTGCGATCTCAACACTTAGATTTACAATTCTATTATATAAAGACTAAGGAAGATTCGAGGATGGAGATTTCATTGCACATTTAATGGCATTGAAGAGCTAGGGGGATGATGGATCTTGAGGTGACTACACCTCATATCCCTTCGAAGGGGTTTTGATTTGGTCCTCTTTTCCATCCATGATGGAATGGCCCCAATAGAAACACTAAGAATAGCAGGGTTAGGTCCCCTTGTACTAAATGAACTACCAACACTATACATCCCATATGTAAAATAAAGTAGCAAATAAAAAGCATCTTTGGGTGGAAATCCACCTACCTAGATGAGCATAGGGTCCTCTGGATTTGTCAAAGAAGGATTAAAATTGGCCAAATAATTATGATCAATGTTTTCAATCTCTAGAGGACCAAAATATTCTAAGACAGGAGAAGGGTGAACCTCTTTTGTTATCACAGAGTGTGTGTTGAGACCTCACAAAAATTCATCCTTATACGTTATGTAATTGGACCCAAAGTGATCAAAGTCTTCTCTAGTTGGGCTATGTAGAACAATGTAGGTCTTGTTAGGATATTCCTATACTCATCCTATTCCTACTAACTTTCCAGTCATTTTCATTTTCAGTCATGCATGAAAAATTAGGGTTTGCATGCATTCTAGGTCATTAGTCCCAACACCTAGTCCTCAGCAAACTAGCCCCCGAAGCTTCTTTTAGATCATTTCTAGCCCTCCCAGTGACTAATCCACCCTCCTTTGATCTAATGCATGACAAGGGCACCTTCTTCACCTACCAGTCCAGTTATATTAAGTTATATTGAGTTATCTTCAATTATTTCCTTGATTTAAGGATTAACTGACTCTTTACTAAGTTTATCACTCTATTGACCTCCAGTGAGACTAGATTGACCATTCTGACTCTAGTTAACTCCTATGGCACCCTCCACTGAGCCTCCTTCACTATATTAGTGCTTCCATGTGCCAGTTAAACTAACCACATTCAGTTAGACTCAGTTTGACTCCAGGTTGACCATTACTTGTGCATTGATGACTTCACTGATGAGAAGGTGGACTCCTAGTTAGCCATTGATGACTCTCCACTGATTATGGATTTGTGCATGAAGGCCAATTCGAATTCCTCCTAGTGAATTCGAATCCTCATACTCAGTAGTGTATATGTACCTATTCACTATTCAGTTTAATGTAACATGTGTAATTATTCTGCCTCAATCAGAGTTTCTTTGGATCTAAGTTCTATTGCTTGTCTCTTCTTCTATTATTCCTAAATTCTTTCATTGTGAGGTTTACATCATCTCTTTGGATCTTATGTGGGCAATTTCACATGGTATCAGAGCCTTGATAGTATATCCTACCTCCATTTTTGACAGTTGTTTTGCAGGTATTTCGAAGTTCCAGCAGCAGATTCAACAGCTTTCTATTTGCACTTGTTCAAGCAGTCAAGATGAGCAATTCGAATTCTCCTTCTTCTCCTATACTTCTCACTCCTTTCAATTATTTCGAATGGAAGATGAAGATTATAGTACTCTTGCATTCAATAGGGTTTACTATAATAGTTGAGGAAAAAGATGCCATACCACATCAAGCTGAAAAGAGAGTCAAGCACCTAAACAAAATGGATGAAGCCTTTGGATGCATATGCCTTCATATATCTAATGATCTATTGTTTCATACTGATGGATTGAAGTCTCCAAATCAGTTATGGATAAAATTGAAGAGTCTTTTTGGCAAACAAGATGAACTAAGAGGCTACATTCTTGAGAATGAATTGGTTTCCCTTCAACCTAGCAATTTCGAGAGCATCCAAGAATTCTTCTCCAAATTTCAGAATTTGGTTTTGCATTGCAAGCAATGTGGCATCACTAAAAGTGATGAGCAATTGATACTCTCTATATTGAGCAAAATTGGATCTCAATTTTCTGTCTTTGTATCTACCTTTCATTCTGTTCGAATGTCCATCCTTGGATGGAAGTTTCCCACTTTAAATAACTTTATTGAAGCTCTCATTCAAGAAGAGAACAAACTGTTTCAAATGGGTGCCATTAAAACCTCCAGAGATCTAGCTCTTTTAGCTGGTGAATCAAGTGGAGCGAATGCAAAAGGGGGAAAAAAAGGCAAAGGAAAGAAACCTTCAAGATCCAAGAATGGCAAACAAAAGAGACCTAATTGTACCTACTGCAAGAGAGGAAACCATCCTGAGCATGCCTGCATGCACAAGAATATTGATCTTCTAACCAAGCTTCTTGAACAAAACCAAATTGTTGTTCCAAAAGAAGCAAAGATGACTGATTCTGGAAGTGGATCTGATGATTGCCATGCATTGATGGATGGTTTTTCAAAGACAAAATCCCTCCTCATAGATTCTGGAGCCTCCAACCACATGATTGCACAAGAAGAATCCTTCTCCTCTTTGGATCTCCAAGATGGGCCTACCATTCACATGGGAGAAAACTCTCAGATTTCTGCCAAAGGTTTGGGTACAGTTCATATGGAGCATGGTAAGTTCAAAAATGTCTTATTTGTTCCTTCTCTTACAACTAATTTGTTGTCAGTATATCAAATGACTCATACAGGATCTCCAAAAAAAGTAATTTTTGGTTCAAACACAATAGAAATTACAGAAATCTCCACTGGAAAGGTTATAGCGAATGGGATTGATAATCATGCCTCAAAGGCATATGAGTTCTCACACTTCATGCCTTTCTCTCCAACTACTCCTTCAGATTCTGATGAAGATCACAGTGACTCCTCTTCCTGTGACTCCTCTTCTAGTGAAGAAGAAGATCAAGATTTTGATGTTGAGATCATGGTTCAAGAAGATTCAGAACCAACACCTATTCTCAGTCCAGATTCAAGAGAAATATGTTCTCACACAGTCCTTGCTACTACTGAGAACATAGTTGATGATTTATTTGCTTACAGAACTACTAGACTTCAGCATCATGCCAACCTTGAATTATTCCATCCATCTCTCCATGAGAAATGCAGCTTGATGATGGGGTTCTCTCTTCCATCTTTTGGGAATACTACTCATGTTCCATTCGCTCCAGATATAGAAAAAGTTCCTGAAAGACTTGCTTCATCCTGCACACAGTGGGAGACCTTCCTACATGGGATCATCTTGCCAAGTCTTTTGCAAAAGTTTTCATTGATGAAAGCTTCTTTCTTTTCTGCATGATGGTTCTTTGAGTTATTTACTGTTCTTTTGAGGGGGGGTATTTTTCCCATGAGGTTTTCCCCATTTCCTCAGTTTATGGACAGTTATGTATTTTATTATCATTTCATTTATTGTATGGGTGACCTTTGGTCCAAGTTACCAGGGCCTAGGATGGATTAAGGGGGGGTGTTAGGATATTCCTATACTCCATCCTAATCCTACTAGCTTTTCAGTCATTTTCATTTTCAGTCATGCATGTAAAATTAGGGTTTGCATGCATTCTAGGTCATCAGTCCCAACACCTAGTCCTCAGCAAACTAGCCCCCGGAGCTTCTTTCAGATAATTTCTATCCCTCCTAGTGAGTAATGCGCCCTCCTTTGCTCCACTGCATGACAAGGGCGTCTTCTTCACCTACTAGTCCAGTTATATTCAGTTATATTGAGTTATCTTCAGTTATTTCCTTGATTTAAGGATTAACTGACTCTTTATTGAGTTTATCACTCTGTTGGACCTCCAGTGAGACTAGATTGACCATTCTGACTCCATTTAACTCCTATGGCGCCCTCCACTGAGCCTCCTTCACTATATTAGTGCTTCCATGTGCCAGTTACACCAAACAAATTCAGTTAGACTCAGTTTGACTCTCGGTTGACCATTACTTGTGCATTGATGACTTCACTGATGAGAAGGTGGACTCCTAGTTAGGCATTGATGACTCTCCACTGATTATGGATATGTGCATGAAGGCCAATTCGAATCCTCATACTCAACATTGTATATTTACCTGTTCACTATTCAGTTTAATGTAACATGTGTAGTTATTTTGCCTCAATCAGAGTTTCTTTGGATCTAAGTTCTATTGCTTGTCTCTTCTTCTATTATTCCTATATTCTTTCATTGTGAGGTTTACATCATCTCTTTGGATCTTATGTGGGCAATTTCACAGGTCTTGTGTTTTATTTCAATATGGATAATTTCAAATAGGTTTCTCTATCGTCATAATAGAGACAGTGTTGTGATCTTGGGAGGAGAGCCCCATTGCGTCCTAGATCGATGGGGTGATGGGTCATCCACTTTGAATTTTAGGTTTAAATTAAAAATTACAAAAGAACAAACAATTAAATCTAAGGCCAACTAGACAAAAATCACCAAAGAGTACTCTCCTAAAAATATAAAAACAACAAGCAACAAACTTGCTCTCCCTAAAATTGGTCGAGGGCAGTTAAGACCCTAAATATGATTAGTGGGGAGCTGGAAACAGGGCCTTCCAAACATCAACTTGGAAGAATAAGGGCACAATACTAACTAATGAAAGTGTAAGGAACAACTATAATAATCTTTTGAGAATCAATCACCTAAGGTGCAATTTCCCTTGTGAAGTAAGGAAATGTCAAAATGAGTTGAGACCAAGATCTACTATCTGCGTGGAGTACTGCAAGCACTTCCCACTTGCAATCAGTTATTGGAAAACCAAGGAAGCGCCACTAAACATACCACTTCATGATTGGTATCTAGGGGGAACAATTATGAGTTAATATTTTGCGTTGGGTATTAAATATAGGTAAAGTACTACACATATAACTCTATAAAGAAGGAATCACTTCAAGTAATATGTCAAATTTTCCCAAAGTCCCAATTACCCCACCCACCAATTAATCTAGGTGCTAGGGGAATCATGTTATTGACACTTGAAATAGCTTTACCTACTGCTTGATGCTTATGTAATATGTGCTTTCCTAGAAATATTGTTTTAGGAAAATATACTATTAGTACCAAGAATGCTCGCAGAAACATAAGGAAGGCAATATTAAAGGTGAAATTAGGGCAGGGAAAAATAATGGTTGTGGGAAAAAAAAATCCTGAAGTTTCTTAGAAGGTAGTTGCATGAGCTATCTCTAAAGCCAATAACTCAACTAATTGATCACTAAGGTGAAGTACTAGAGTTCGGGGATGGAGAGACCATGACAATCATGTATGTTGATTGTAAGGTAATGCCACAAGAGGGTGTACAAGTTCCTTATGGGAAAATTTCACAAACAATTCAGAACAAACAAAATTCTATTGAATGTTCAGCACATAATAAATGCCAAAAAGAGAGAGACTTTGATGGAAAATGCAACCAACATTGAGTTGGAGACTTAGCAAAAACCTACAGAAGATGAATGAATGGGGGACCAATTACTTCTAATTGAAAATGTCACATCACTTGGTTTGAAAAATAGTCATCACAATAGTGAGGAAGCTGAGGCTGTTAGAAGCACTGATGCATGCACTCAAGCATCAACAAAGCCTGTTAATCTCACTCCAGTCTAACATGTACCAAGTGATAGCTTGTTGGAGCATATAAAATTTCAACAGAGGTCATCAACAGGTCATAAAATCAACAATGCTTGGAACTCATCAAGGTAAGTGTATGGTTGATCAATAATCTCCTCTGCTGGCATGCGTTTGAAGATCAATGAAGGAACTTTTGGATGAAAAACTGCAATTGGAGAAACTAGATATTTTGGTCCTCCTCTAACCAATTGCATAATACGATTGGAATTGAAGATCAAGCTAAAAGAGCATTGATTCTCAGGAAAAAAATGGAGAAGGATGGAGGATTGAGCAGATGGCTTGTTGCAGAAGCTCTGGGACAGTTTGTATACATTTTTCAGAGGGAAAAGGTTGAAGAGTTCCATTTATTGCAATTAACCATTGGCACACACAAAGAGATGGGATCACATGTTGTTGGGCCTCAAAGAAAGCTGATCCATGCTATTGATCGGCTAAGCCAACCTTACTATTTCAAAGCCTTTTAAACTCCTCTGACAGAGAAACCTAGAATGGAGAAATCCTTGTTTTTAGAAGGAACAAAAGGAAATGTTTATTTAATGGTCTCTTCCTATTCATATTTCAATCTTCAGTACACAGCCAGATGAGAAATGATTCTATGCTAATATATTTCAAAAGGAAGAACAAAACTACAAACAGACCATGTTCCTACGCCCTCCATTTCTGAAATTAGTTCTAGCCAAGAAGGTTAAAAGAGGGTTCCGGACAAAAAACCCTAAGGATACAAAAAAAACCCATGATCAAGAACACCGAAGAATTGCCCAATGCTCTGACCGATAGGTTACGTGCATTCTCCATTAAAGATGTCTATGGTTCCACCTATGCTAATGTTTTCATGTGAGGGTCGCTAAGACCAGAATCAACCCCAACTCACCCCCTCCCTCTCTTCCTATCTGAATGAATTAACCCAAAATATCATCGGCGTAACACCCTGCTAAATGGCTAAATACTTCGTCAACCTCATCAGGCCTAGTTGGTTTTGAACCATGACAACAAAAAAAATAATTCTTAATGACATCAACTCAAAGAAGTATTTTGCAGAAAAATATATGTCAAAATTTGAATCAAACCGAAATCCAGAAACTCACCACCATAATCTATTTGTGTCTTCTACTCACCTTCTACTTCTGCCTCTCTCCCACAAACTAGAATATGCCATAGCCAACATTGCTAGCAACCTACATAAAATTTCAATAATAAAATACCGATGCTGCAACCCTCGCTTCGGTCTTTTCAGGTGTGGTCAATGAGATGTCTTAGGAGGAAGCAACACACCTCAAACCCCTCAACCCTGCGTATTGGTAAGCCCCTCAACCCTGCATACTGGTAAGTCATGGGTAAGCCCCTCAACCCTGTGTACTGGTAAGCCATGGGTAAACCCCTCGACCCTACGTACTGGTAAGCTATGGGAAGTCGTGGGTAAGCCCCTCAACCCTGCGTACTGGTAAGTTGTGGGTAAGCCCCTCAACCCTGCATACTGGTAAGTTGTGGGTAAGCCCCTCAACCCTGCTCGCCATTTCGGGGATATTTGTAAGCCCTCCCATATAAATAAGACCCCAATGTATTAGTGTATTACTATATTAAATAAAAAAACCCATTTCCCCCTTAATATATAAGCAATATAATATTTGGGTTTTCATGTTTATTTAATACCCCGAATATGAACGAACATGATATTATATTGGCCCCCTAGTGAATCCCCCATGGAGGGAAGTTTATCTAGCATAGTTGGCCATGTTGGATCATGTGCAATAGGGTCATTGGTCAGTTTGGAGAAATCTGGGAGACTTAGGCTAGCCATGAAAGGTAGGGTAGGAGGATTTGGTCCTTCCATTATATGTTGTGTGTGGTTTCCACTAGGTGGAGACCGAGGTGGTGTTGAAAATAATGATGACCTCCTACGAGAGAGGATGGATCAAAGTGGACCAAAGGATCTTCAATAGGAGAATCCAAATGGGAACCTCTTCCAAGAGGAGGGGAGGTAAATGTATCTAGATTCTCTCCAAGGGGAAAAAATGAAGGTGATCCTCTTCTGACATTGGAGGAGGTAGAAGGATTAACACTCTCTCTGAGAGGAGAAAATAATCTGAGAAAGGAGCATATTTGCCTTGACGATCTTATCAATGTGTCCTGGGAGTGGCCCCTGCTAGAGTATATTCCACGTGAACCACTGAGAGATGGTGTAAAAATACCCCTTGAGAGAGGGAATAGGCCTTGTAGCATTCAAGATTGCCTTAGGGGGTTGTTTTGTTCCTCTATGGTGAAAGCTTCATGTGAAGTTATAGTGATGGTGGAATTAAACACAATTGAATAAATGCAAAAATATGCCAACCACAATAGATGCAATATGGTGCAACAAGTGAGTGATATGTGCAAAGTTGGTTTAGTTCCAGATTTCCCACATGTAGGTTCTTTTTAATTGCGAGTTAGTGAACTTGTATTTAAAAAGACCTAACATCCTTCCTCTCAAATGTAATTGTGCCTTCCAAAAGCAAAACTGATGGTGATAATGGGATCCATGCACCCATAATGGAAGCATGATGCAGAGACTTCAACATCTAGCATGCCATTGGTTCTGCCACTATATTTACCGCCTAGGAAGAAGAATGATAAACCAGTGATATTTCCTAAGGATACCAAGTATACACTAATTACATCAATGATTCTGAATGTTACAGGAAGGAGACATGATGGGGAAAGTACAAAATCTTAAGTATGTGTATCATTACCTAGATGACAGAAATAAATTCCCATAATTTTCCCTAGAAAGTACTTAATGGAAGTGTGCCATGAATACATGACTACTCGCATCGTTGAACCTCAGCAGTGGGCTAGAGGGTGGGAAACGTTTGGGATATTGGCTCTCTTAAAGATACCACATTTTGGTGATAGTGCAGAGGTCAATGACTGTGTAAAGAAACTTCACTTATGTATTCATGGAGGATTTTTATGGCTTGAAATGAAAGTTTCTATTGATACAGACTTAGTGTCGAGGATCACGGGCTTGCCATCAGTAGGAATAGATCTAACAAATTATTTTGTGGGGAAGGAAAAGGATAAGGAACTGGATAATGAAATGAAGGATAAATATGGCTTGGATAAAAACACTTGAGGATACGAAGTAGCTTCATTTGATGATCAGTCGATACAATTCACAACAAGGCCACTGGATAACAAGTTGTTGAGGAAATGTCACCCCAATCATGTCTCCACAACAGTGATAGTGTTGGTTGAGCAGTGTGTTGAAGGTGTCTAGATGAACTGGGTGACGTTCTTGGTGAATGAGTTTTTGAGTGATTTTCGTGACACGCGGGAAAAATGTATCCCTTTTCATTACTCTTTGTTATTGATATTGATTGCACTAGTTTCTTGGGAAAAGCTGAAAGATTTGCAGTTTGGGGGGGATTTGGTTATTGTTTAGCTACATGTTTTACATCGTTGTGGTATATTGACAACACATACCGAAAGAGAGACTCAAACATCACACTTTGTATCTATAAGGAGGGTATCTAGTACATTATTTAGAAGACCCCTCGCATGGAGTCTCATGTAGTATATATGTTTAAGAACATTGTATGGTTTAAAGCGGGACCGCAATATATGTTTTTCCAAGCAAGGAGAGATACTACTAGGGAGTGGTTTCCTATGCACTATAAGTTGAGAGAAGAATACGTAAGTGGAATCATTCAGGAATGGCCCCGAGAATGAAAGGTGGTAGTTCCTATAGAAGAAGAATCACCACATTAGAGGAAATTTCAATTATAAATGGGCCTTCCAAAATTAATACAAATTCCATGTCATCATGTATTAGCCAATCAAAATGCTTTAAAATTAGAAAAGGTAGCACCTAAAAAAATTGGAGGGAAAAAATAAAAACTACTTTTTTGGATCATATTTTCAACTTATCTCCTTGTAGGTTTACTCAAATTTCAAGCAAGAGGACTCACTGGATGCATAATTAAATTATGCATCCAATGAGTACCCATGTTGCATACTTTTCTCTCACTAGAAACACGTTTTTTAATGTAGTTTCAATTGTTCATGGTGTGGATGTTGTTAAAAGTATGCAACATGGGTACTCGTTGGATGCATGATTTATTTATGCATCCAACGAGTCCTCTCGCTTGAAATTTGAGTAAACCTACAAGGAGATAAGTTGAAAATACGATCCAGAAAAAGCATTTTTTTACTCTCTCTCTACTATTATTTTAATATTTTCTTATTATTTTCCTTAGGAGGCCCTTTTTTTACCCAAATTTCCTCTAATGAATATGTCGCATCCAAGAGAGAAACAAAATGGCACAAATATTAAAGGACAAGATGAATGACAGGAAGAGGTATATGACACAAAAGAAAGATCAAGTCAAGAGCAGGAAAAATCAATGAATGTAGAGAAGGATTCCAGTGCAACACAAACTAATCCTTTGGTCAGGGATGAAAGAAAAGCCAAATAAACACCAAAAGGAAAGAGAACAAAGAGGAAAGATCAGAGGGGCAGTGTAGTTCTGTCACTAACGAAGGATGACATGGAAATTTTAATAGAGAGGTTCAAGGACACCATCAAGGATATATTGCAGAAAATTGAAGACAATCACTTGGATCTCTTTGGAGGAATCACAATGTAGTTGAATGAGCTACGACAAGTATTGGCATAAATAAGGTTAACACCAATTCAAATAGTAGGTGAGCAGCAGAGTGGCCTAGACAGGGGTCAAAGACCAATGTTGCAGTAATCCATGTCTACACAACAAAACAATGTAACACTAACATCGAAGGAATTGCTTTTTTTCCTCAGTATAGGTACAGGACCATGCCCAAGACCTAAGTCATATTGATCTAAAGATGGAACAATTATCTATGCATATGTTGCATAATATACATCAAAGTATCATAGAAGAAATAAAAGGGTGGGAAGAGCATAATTTCAATGAGATGATGAAGTATGGCTGACATAAAGAGATGAGCTTAGAGATAAATACATACCACGTCAAAAGGAGCGAGATGAGATGATCAAGATAAAGGAGAAGTTGCAGAAATTCATGGAAGAAACTTGTAGTGTAGTCCCCGAAGTTGAAATGACAAACGAAACACCTATTGAATAAAAAATGATGAGCATGAGTGAACTATTAAGAGCGTCCATGTAAGGATTAGTGAATTGGAAGTGCATTTGGTTTCTAGTACACCTCGGGAAGTGCGAGACCAAAGAGAAGAATCGGGGAAGGCGTTAGTAGAGAGTATTAAGGCCTTAGATGAAGAATGTGTGAAGTTGTTTAATGAAATTTTGCATGCATGGGCAACATTCATGGATGATGAAGAACTACAGGAAGTAACAACCAAGCTAGAATATGCAAAAAATAGGGCTACAAAGTTAAAGGATATCATAAGGAAGTTTCCACCATTAGAAAAAATGTCAAAGGTCTTAGAAAATAAACATCTATAGGCATAAATTAATTAACTAAGGGATGAACAACAACGGATGAACCAATGACTAGAGACTTTGCAGAGTTAAGCAATGCAAGTATCTGAAATCGTTGGGGAAGAAGATACAAAGATAAGGAAAAGTGTGCAGATAGTTGAGGAATGAATAAAGGTAGAAATCACTATGTAGCTGGTATAGGAACTGGAAGAGCAGGCTTAAAAATTCAACGAGCATTCAAAGTAGCAAAGGAGATATGCAACAACATTTTGACGACATGGAAGACTCCCTAGGAGCAGGCTTGAGATGCTTGGGACAAGCAGGTGAGTGTTGGGGGTTTGTTGGACCTAAGGTATTTTGAACAAGTTTTGGCGATTTTTGGTGTGAAAAGGGATAGTGCGGGTAGTGCAACAAAGTGGTCAAAGAGAGCGCAACCCATAAAAGAAGGAAGGACTCCCACGTAGCTTTCGAGAAAGAAGGAATGAAGTAGTGGTTGATCATGTCAACCAAGGAATGTGGTTAGAGGAAGTTAGGTCCACTTAGTGGCCCGGAGGGGTATGCCGATGGTTATATATATGTAATGGGTTGGGTAGAATAGGTTGATCAAGAAATTAGAAGTTGAATTAGGTGATGAAGAAATGAATGATCTCATGTAATGTTGTGATATTGTGTAACTAAAAGGGTTTTGTAAGGGTACGATGTGCAGGTTGTGTACGTGGATCTAGAATGAGCTGAAATGCTTTATGTAATAGAATTAATGAATAAGCAAAGCATTTCCGTGGTTTTTCCTGTTTATGTATGTGGTTTTTCCTATTTGGGTTTTTATGTAAAATTTCTAGTGTACTGTGTATGTTTATCTATGTGATTGGTGTGCTTGATTACATAATAATGATTAATGACAATGCTCAACATCATTTTAAAAAGTTATAAATGGTTTCAACTATAATGTTAAGTTGTGAAACTGATGTGTGTCTTATGTTTTGTAATGTGGTTTAACTGTTATATCTTGAAGTCTTGTTAATGGGTTTGATGATGAAATATACTTCCCTCCCATTCACTACTGCAGAAACGTGGTTCCTTCAATACACATAGGTACTTCGGGTGAGACTTCACTTGCTTGTAGGTGATGCTAAAAGGGCCATTATCTTGGGATTTGTTGGTCTATTATTAGTGAACCTGGATCTTCCCACATATGATCCAACAACTCTTCAATTAGATATTCTTCAAGGTTGTTGATTTTCTTCCTCAATTGTGAATATACACTATCACCACAATGATCAAGGAGGAAAAATTGTCTTTTGTGCTCCTCAATTATAAGAAAATGAATGCTGAAGATTTTCCTTGGTGCTCTTCAATTATAGATTCTTGAAGCTTGTTGATTTTATTCCTCAATTACGAATATACCCATCACCACAATGATTAAGGAGGAAAATTTGTTTTTTTTTCTCTTGAATTATAAGCAAATGAATGTTGAAGATTGTTCTTGGTGCTCTTCAATTAGAGATTCTGGAAGCTTGTTGATTTTATTCCTTAATTGTGAATATACCCCATCACCACAATGATAAATGAGAATAATTGTCTTTGTTGCTCCTCATTTATAAGCAAACGAATGATGGAGATTGTCTTTGGTGCTTGTTACTGTTAGAAAAACAGGATCACAGAGCAATAACAATAAACATAAATGCAAATATAATCACACATACACATTATAAGAGAGACACAGATATATCGTGGTTCACCTAACTTGGGCTACGTCCACACTGAATTTTCCATTCCTTATTATTATTACCGTCTAGCAAGGTGAAGGGATATAACCTGCAGCACAACCGTTGCACTTCCTCTTCTCTGTTTCACAGTCTCTCTCCTGATCTCAGAGATCTTTACAATGCATAAAACCTAATACATCATCATCATACATAGCTGTATTACAATGTCTTTATTTTATAAGGGAAATACAATGGGAAAATACCACGGGATACCCAAAACCATGGGCCCGCAAAACAGCTGGCGAAAATAGCCCCAAAATTTTTCTTTGGGGGCGTTGCCCCCGAACCCCCATTTCTCAGGGATGTTTCCCCTGGAACCCCGCTGGGGTGATTGTACAGTCCACTTACATATCATATAAAACTGGGGTACAAACACGGCTGATACAATATCATCTATGAGACTAGAAGATCTGGCTCCACAACCAACAGTTACACCAAAATATCGTCATCATGACTCATGTGTCAACTCAATGCCTTAATCCCTGAAGTTTCCATGGCTAAAACATCTTGAGAAAGTTGTTTCCCTTACATCCCACCATTCCTAGTAGTGCTGGCGCGTCTTTCTTCCCAGCAAGAGGCACCAAAACTTGGTTGGCGCCTGATGTACACTAGCAGCCCACGCCATTGGTTCTCGTTGCGCTTGACCCTTCTTGGTGCATGTTGTCTTCATGCAGAGTGCGCCAGGGTTGGTTAATGTGGATAACAAGGAGATTCGAGTGAATTCTCAAAGCTGGGTGACATGGAGGCCTATCCCTAGTTGGTAGGAAAGGCCAATATTTGGCTCCTAACCTAATGATAAGATCCCTTAGAACTTTAACCCTAATCCTCAATTTACTCTATCCTCCTAGCCTTATAAATAAGACCTCTCTCTCCATTAGAAGGGAGGAAGGACTATAGTATTCTCACGCTGGTGGAATTATCCTAGGTGATCCCTATTAATCCCTTGGGAGGCACACATCACCCTTTGGAGGCTTGGATTGGATTGTTGGATGGAGGTTACGACGTTAAGGCTTAGGTTGTAACCATCTCTCTTCTATGTATTTCCCATTTATTTACAGTAATAGAATCTCTTTCCATAAATGTCTTTGTGTTAATGATGTTTAGAGCTTTCCTTAACTGTTAGCTTAGATAATTTTAGTGTTTAGATGTGCTTTTACTATTTGTTTGTTTCTATATGCTTGAAAAGGTTTTGCAGCTCGATATTTGAAGATCACGGAGCTTGGAGCGACAAAGAGGAAATGATTCACAAATCTAAGTTAAGACATCTATCTATTGCATCTCTAAACGATCTAGGAAAGTAGATTTGTATATTGTATTCATTTTTTCGAGATCCACTTGGACTAGGGATATCTTGCTCGAGTATGCTTGAGTAGATTGACCATAAACAGATATGGTGACCATACTGGGGAATAGAACATAGATTTGATTTCAATTTAAATTTTGATTTTATTGATTTTTGTGATTCATTTTCTAGCCTCCTAAGCCCCTCCCATCTTTAAATTTTTTCTATTTCAGAGACTGTTGGCTTACCCTAACTCTATATGGTATCAATATTGGACCTATTACTTTTTATTTTTGGATATATTTTCTTTCTTGTTACCTGTTATTCGCTCGACTCCCTTGGGTAATACATTCCCTGTGCCACTATGCTTCTGGCGCTCACTGTCCATGAGCATCCTGCGACTATGGGGTCCATTGTCTGTGTTCATCCTGCGCCATTAGCGCCCTTAACCTGTGTATAGCCTACGCCTGACGTTCCAGTGCATAACAACAGAGTGCACCAGCACCTGTTTCTTGGTATCCAGCACATTTTCTCCATTTTTGGTGATTTGGTTTGATTGATTGAGCTTTGTGTATTGCATGATTCAGTCACATAACCCTTATGTCCTGCTTGTTTGTGTCTAAGTTTGATTTGGTTGATTTTGGGTCTTAATCTAGTCTAGTGAGCAATTCGGTAGTGGCTTGCAATTTCAATCCCCCATCTATCTGCTTGGTCTTGCAATCCCTAATCACATTACTAGATCCATTCAGCTCGTTAGGTCTGATTCCATGGGGGATTCACTAGCGAGGCAATATCATATCACGTCCATTCATATTGGGGGTTTGAAGACTCTTAAAAACCTCAACAATATATTGCTCTGTATTAAGGGGTCAAGGGGGATTTTTAATTTGACATAGTAATATAAATATTGGGGGTTATTTTATTTGGGTGGGATGATGAATAATCTCCAAATCATGGGATGGATTCATACCTCTAAATCATGGGCTCAATTCATACCTACCTAAAACTTATGAACCCTCCATTTTTATTTGACATTGCTTATGATCCTAAGTTTTGCATAAATATGATAATAATGTGCCAATGATAATATCGATGGAAGTATCTTTGGATTAATATCCTTAAGCAATCCTCATTTAATATATTAATTAGGATTGGTTTGAATTGATGTTATATTGTTTTTCATCTTTAAGTTAAGATATGTAGCTAATCGGGAGTTCCAGAGTTGAACGATTGTATTGTATTTTTTGTAGGAATTCAAGTAAAAGATCTAACTCTTTATTTTTTAGTTTGGGGTTTAGGTGGATATTGATATTCAATCAAACCTTGCTCCATGACAACCAAGAAAAGTGAGATCAATCTTTCTTGGCTCATTGGAACCAATATGTTTGTTTTGATAGGAAGGTAGGGGATTCCATCCATGAAAGGGTTCCAATTTTACATTTTTATGGAGTTTAATTTATTAATCTTATAGAAAACATGAGCTCTCTATGGTTATACTTGTATTTACATGATATAAATTTGGTAGATTAGAAAGCTATGGTGTGAAACAATTGCAATTCTCATATTTTCTAAGCATTGCACTAACTAGTGGACTATGAGTGTTTTACATTCTTTGTTATGTTGATCTCTTGACTAGGTTTCCTTTTACACATTTTCCTTCCCCAGTACTATTTCATTGGGTCTTCCACTATTGAACGCTGCAAATTGATCAGTCATCTCTATAATCCTTGTGGGGTCATTATTAGCATTATACTATTATTTTATTTAGCATCTTGTTTGCTTATACTAAGATGTGTTAGGGATCTTGTTTGTTACAACTTGATAATATGATATAAAGGGGATATTAAAAATGGGTTGATAAAAATGGATACCTAGAATATCTGGTGAAACTAGGGGTTTTCTTAATTGGAAAGGCATATTCAGAGGGGGAGTCAACAATAACATTTTAGGAGGCATTTTTCAATATTTAGTGAAATTAGGGATATTCTTTAATATCATGCAAACGATCATGCTATGTAATGAGTTCACTGAGTGAACCCCCCGTGTCTGATTCCTAACCCCTTTCTACATTCAGTCATTGAGTCTTGATTGGGATTTGTTGTTTGATTTTGTGTGTGTTTGTGCGCTTTTTGAGTTTTGGGTGATTTTTTTTCTTTGGGAATTTCCAACTTAATTAAGCTGGTCGTGATATCATATTTGGTTTTATGAATAGTAGATCTAAGGAGCATTATAATTCTTAGATCCATTTCGAGCATTTGAGTAGGAAAACAAAACTTTTATTATCTTCATTTCAAGTCTTATTCCTGCAATTGTTTGGAAGAATTTTCATACTTTGGGATAAAAATCTTTTGAAAAATCTAAACATCAATCTTGTAGTTTCTTAGTTATGACAACTTGTTCATTTCTTAGAAAGTTATAAGCATATTTGAGTTTTTTCAAAGCATCTTTGAAGGTTGAAAATTCTCATCTTTTGATTTTCCTTCATCTTTTAGGTCATTATTTCGAAAATTAGAGATTGTTACATTTTGAAAATGAAATTCTTCTTTCCATCTTTCGTAAATTTGATTAAATTGAAAAGAGAAGAAGGAAAAGCATTTACATTTCGGTGTTTGTTAGTTTTATGATTTTTTTGGCATAGTGAAAAGAGTATTTCATTGTCTTTTTCATTGATTTTGAGTTATAGGGGTACTTTTTTCTTTTTCTAATATCGGCCACAAAGGAATTTCTCCCTACCTTAGATAGATTTCATTGAAGTGGAAAAGAAAAAAATTGCTTTTTGCATATATATTAAGTTGCATTCTGTTTAAATTAATGTCTACACTCCGTGCATTCACCTAACTGCTCAAGACAAAATTAACGGTAGTGTTAGGTTAAAACCTACTAGTAACTTGTGTGATAAGTTAGTGACATGTTCTGACATCATTAAGTGTGGTAGTTGTCTTTATTTGCTTGCACTACATTCCGGGGGCTTGTAGCTCTTCCACGTAGCAACCGGTATATCGAACGTCCTCTCATGTGCCCTTGGGTATATCGAAAGGTAATTCACATACTCGGTAGTATATTAGAAGGCTCTTGTCGCACAGTTGTGCATTATACAACACCACTACGGATTTGAGATCCCATGTAACTTGCATATATTGGGATACCCTTCTAGGATTCCTATACCAATTGAGTTAACCTATTGGCCGTATTGACGTGGCAATACACCGAGAACAACACTCGGGGAGCTACTACACACTTGCTTCAGGTAGTTGGGTTATATGGTCAGGGGTACGGTCCTAATCCTCCCTAGTTAGTGCTCTCAAATATTGGGCCGATTATAATTGTTGGACCCTGTGGTTTATCACGAGTTGCACCTCCTTTACAATCCTATGAGGTTCCAGACCTGTTAATCCCCACCTGTCACATAAGTTTGCTTGCGACTTTAGCTTGTGTAGATTTTGGATTGCATTTTTTTTCTCTTTTTGTAGGTTACACTTAGGATAAATTTTGATTCGGTCACACTGGCTAATCAACCTTTGAGAAGATCCAGAAGGATTCTCAATTTACCGCATGAATATCCCCTTAACCGAGAGGATAAATCAGGAGTAAGAATGGATCAATCGATCACATTTGTGCCACACGAGGAAGATTCCTCTACCCTAGAGTCAGGATCAAACAACTTGTCTCCCATAAAAACACCTATCTCTGATCTAGCAGGACCTTCGATAGGAGCACAAACTAAGTCATGTGACACATCCTTCCATCATTCGATGGAGGGACATCCTGGAGCTATGGATTGGATTTTCGGTCATCTCCAGGATGAATCTGTATCAACATCATTTGGTCCATCCACATCCTTTTGGGACATGTCTCTAGGTCGACATGTCACCGAGTTTGGGTCAATTCCCATGGAAGAAACCATACCTCATCATTGGATTCCTAACAATGAATTTCTTGCACCAGTTTACGAACAAATAAACCATTTACGTCTAACTGGTGAACAACTTAGATGCCAGAGTCTCATGCGACGAGCAAACATTTTGGATACACCCATTTTTCAATATTCCCATGTGTGCTATTTATCATTCACTTCAGCAAAAACATCCATACCTCACTCGACCACTTACGAACTGGGTCAACCCTCGTTTCCTACTAGTATACCTCTAATTTAGGCTACCAGTTTTGTACCTACTGTGACCCCAACTTCTGAAGAGCGACCTTCAACCTTTGTTAACTTTGGAACACTACCTCCACCTTCCCCATCTCAAAAATTGTGGGGAGGATATAATCTACCTGTTAGTCTTCTTTCAGGATGAATTAATCCTTTCGTTAGCATTCAACCCTTGGTCACAGGCCAACCTAGCATAAGTGGTCAAAATTTGGTCACCGAGAACATTCGAGTTTGTGGAAAACTTTCAACTCGGGGGAAACCCCTAGCTGGTGGACCTAACCTGACTAGGGGAAATAACCCAACCAGTAGTCATACCATGAGTGGAGGATACACTTCTAATCCAAGTTATAGTATGGTTGGTAGTTTTCTTCCAACCATGGGACAATACACGTGGACACATCATATGGGGGGGGCATCCATTTGGACCCAACCCCCATGGGGGCACCTTTTTCCAGGACATCATAATCCCAACATTGGAAAAAACTATCCAGGAAATCTATTTCCTGGATTACCTTACCCTGAAAACCCTAATACCCCATGGAGGCACCATAATATCCCACCGACCGGACCTCTGGCCGGCGGGCCACCCCCACCACCTCCACCAACTATACCGCCACCTCCACTACCATCTTGTCCACTACCACCACCACCAACCCATTCTGGAGGAGGAGGACCCCCGCCTTATGGAAGCTGACCTCCCCATTCTCGATGAGGTGGACCCCCACCTTATGGCGGTGGCCCACCAGACTTTGGAGGAGGTGGAACCCCGCCTTTTGGCGGAGGCCCACCTTACTACGGATGGGGAGGACCCCCAAATTCTGGTGAAGGACCACTCTAATCTAGAGGGGGAGGGCCCCCACCTTCCGGTGGAGGACCACCTTACTCCGAAGGGGGAGTTCCCCCACCTTCTGGCGGAGGAGGATGCCCACCTTATGGTGGAGGAAAACATTACCCTGTAGGCCCCCCTTCTTTCGGTGGCAGGCCACCTCATTCTAGCAGAGGTGGACCTCCTTCCAGTCCCCCTCCTAACCCTGGTGGCCCACGTCCATATGGCCAATTCCCTACGGGAGGATCCTACGGTCAATCCGTCCATGGTCCTATTGGTACACCAATGCCATATCAGTATTACCAGTATCCACAGGACAACCAACAATTACCTTTTCTGGCTACACTAGATCTGTCATATTTATCACGGTTGACCAATGATCCCATCTATCACGGCACTAATTGGCCAGATATTTTGGTGAAGTTACCATGAAGCATCCTGAAGTTTGACAACAAATCGAGTGAGGATCCCAAAAACAATATAATGACTTATCATTTGTGGTATTCGTATAACTCCCTAATGGATGATTCCATCTGTTTGAGATTATTCCAGCGAACCCTCACTGGCACTGCTGCCAAGTGGTACATTGAATTACCACCTCACTCTTTTCCTGATTTTCAGTCCTTGGCCATGTCCTTCTTGACACATTTATAGTTACCAATCCGTTATGATACCGGTACAGATTTTATTACCTCTCTCCGACAAACTACCACCACTCATATTTCGAATCACATTCATGAGTGGATGCGGAGTTGACGTTTGATTAAAGCTCCCATTCCGGACCAGCTCCTTGCTGATTGGTTTACTAAGCCACTCCTACCCATCATGGCCAAATATGTCGCCATGGGTGGGGCCATCACCAAAGAACGAGATATCGCACGTTCCCAATACTTAGACTTGTTCTATGCTCAATATGGCACTCTATATGATATTGTCCCCAACATCCCCCACCCTACCTATGACCCAACCAAACCACCATTGGGACCTCATGCCGACGACATCATAGATTCCGTTCAAAACCAGTCTGTTTCCCAATCTGATGTACCACAGAGCCATGCTTGTTCCACCCCATCCCCATCTCAGCCCGGGAACAACACCAATCGATCATCCAGCCCTGTTGCCACCTAAGAAGTGAATTCAATCCAATCTACTTCACCTCAAAAATCCAAGGGAAAAAGAAGAACAGGGGGAAAACAAAAAATCTTCTAATCAACAGGAACCAAAACATAACAATCCTGATACCACCAAGCCCAAGTGGAAGGCTAAGTATCCATGTTTACTGTGCAGTGACTACCACTTTACTAAAGAATTCCCACATCGGGACGAGGTCCAAAATTTCCTCAAAGGGAACCCAACACCCGCAGTTCTAACCAATCCCTTCCTCGCACAACAGCAAGAGATGGTCTCGCAAAAACCCTCTCCTACACAAGGCGAATCATCCTCTACCTCTCATGTTCTCATGATGTGTAGCGAAATCATCAAATTGAACACACGATCACGTTCTTATGACTCAGTCCCAAATAAGGAATCTAATGGAAGTAATGCTGAAAAAGCTTATGTTTCTACAATGGACATTACCCCACCGCAAGGCTCTCTCACTATTGAGAAACCTTCCTTTGATTCAGTACCACGTCTACCCAAGAGCACGATTAGAAAAGTTGTTTTCAATCCCAAATCTCGGGCTACACATAATTACAACATTGTAGATGCCTATCTCAAGTCCCTTGTGCTATGTCGATGTTGGAAGTCTTGTGAAACTGCCCTAATCAGTGCAAGACTCTCCTTGCTGCGATCGACGATGTAGACCCCGATTCCTCGAACATCATTATGTTCTGTCTCGAGTACTTTAAACCGAGACTTTCCCACTAGCTAGCATTCCAAATTGTTACCAATGTTGCTGGGAAGAGTATCCATCGTTTTGTGTTAGACAAAGGAGCATCCACCTTGGTGATGTCATTATCCTGTTGTAGATCCATCGGCTCTCCCGATTTGAACCGTTCCGCTACCACATTGAAATCATTTGACAGTCGTGGATTCCAACCACACAGGCTGTTACAAGCTTTGGATATAGAGCTGAGCGGAAAGACCATTTCCATCAATGTGGAAGTTGTCGTTGCCCCATTGGATTATAACTTAGTCCTTGGTTGTAATTGGTTTTATGCCATGACTGCGGTTGCATCATCCGTATTCAGCATTGTACAATTTCCCCACCAAGGGAAATTTGTTACTATCGACGAACTGGATTTCTATACACCAGACACCACTGCTCATCCTAGTGACAATGTCCCCCTCTTAGGTCATTTGTCCCAGATATATGAGAGTGTGGGGGTTGGACTCCTCAAGGACTCGTCCATTATGGGAGTCTTTCCATCACTGGATCCCCCTTCCCATGTTGCCACGGTGAACATGATTTCCTCTATGATCCCATCATCATCTAGCTCCAATGACCAATGGCTCATGCCCGCGCTTGACACGTTGGACTCAATTGGAGATGTCATGCCTCTCACACCATCGGAAGATACATACGAGGCTATCCACTCAGCATATGATGACCACTCTTCAGTGGCATCTACATCATATTCTCCACCATTACAATGGTCTTCATCCCAACCCGATTCTCTCCTATGGACTTTCCACTCGGATGAGTCCATTATGGAGGTTATGAGTGTGGATGAACCCGCCTGGGAAGAACTCCACCATCGATTGTCTTTCCTACCACTGCTAGATTCCTTGGAGAATCATATTGAAAACCTCATTATGTCGGATGTCATTCCTTACTCCCAATCTCCTATCCTCACTTGTGATATGATAACTGAGGGTAACTTGGAAAACATTGAACCTACCATACCAATCGACATCTCGGAAACACCTGGAGTCATGGAACACATTCGTATAGGCCACAAATGATCTCCTTAAGAGATTACCTCATTTACGGCCTTATTCAAAAAGTTTCGCGACTTATTTACATGGATATACGAGGAAATGCCCAGGATTGATCCTGCCATCATTCTTCCTGAGATATATCCCGAGGCTAAACCCGTCCGGAAAAAGTTACGTCCATTGCACCCTAGAAAGACTGCAACTATAAAGGCTGAGATTGAAAATTTGTTGAAGGTTGGATTCATTTACCATGTCCCCTTGACAAACTAGGTATATAATGTCGTCCTTGTTTCCAAAAAGAAGGGCACCATTAGGGTTTGCGTCGATTAAAGGGACCTCAATAAGGCTTGTCCCAAGGACAACTACCCTACCCCGTTCATCGATCAAATAATCGACAATTGCGTTGGGAGCATCATCTTTTCATTTGTGGATGGCTTTTCCGGCTATAATCAGATTGAGATCCACCCAATTGATCAACACAAAACTGCTTTCATCTGCCCGTGGGGTACGTATGCATATTGTAAACTACCTTTTGGCCTTAAAAATATTCGTGCCACATTCCAGTGGCCTATGTCATATGCCTCTCATGACATGAAGGACTTTGTAGAACTATACCTTGACGACCTTCCTTTTCATTCGAATCATCGTGAGTTCCACATTGATCATATGACGGTTGTATTCCTCAGATGCAGGCGGTATAATATATGTTTGCCCTCACAAGTGCATATTATGTGTCGAGTCTAGAAGCCTCCTAGGCTTCATCATTTCTAAAGATGGGATCCGCATTGATCCCTTGCCGGTGGAATCCATCGTTGCTCTTCTACCCCCACTGATATACCAGAACTACAAAGTTTGCAGGGGAAGGAAAACTACTTAAGGAGTTTTGTGTGTAATTTTTCCGATAAAACACAAGGATACATGTGGTTGCTAAAGAAGGATGCACCATTTATATGGGAAGACTTTTCTCAGCAATCCTTCGATAACTTAAATCACGCTATCACCCATGCCCCTATGCTTCAACCGCCTAACTACCACAAGGACTACATCCTCTATCTTGCTGCTTCCACTACCACTATTGTTATGGTCTTGGTCCAGAAGGATAGCAATGCCGAGGAACATGTGATCTACTACCTAAGTAAGGGTCTCATTGACTCCGAAACTCACTATTCACATGTCAAGAAATCGCTCTCACAGTGGTCATTGCTATCCAAAATTTCTGTCACTACATTCTCCTCCGCACTACCACCATAATTTACAACTCTAACCCTATGTACCATTCCCTCACATGCTAGGTACTAGGGGGAAAGTATTCGTGTTTGATCGCCATTCTCCAAGAATTTGACCTCCTGTTTGAGAAGGCTAAGTCTAAAATGTCTCTAGTCTTTGCAGAGCTTATATGCGATCTTCCCCGTACTGATACAGAATCTGAGCCCATGGACTCTTTCCCCGACGAGTCCTTATTTCTGATTAGTACTTCTGACCCATGGTATGGAGATATCACTTTGTATCTCCAAACCCAACGTTTCATCCCTAATAACTCTCACGACAACCATCATCGTGTGCATCACAACGCCAAGTACTACCTAATCATTGGTGATACCTTATACCCCCGTGGTGTTGATTCAATCCTCTGACGATGTCTAACCCACGAGGAGGCTGAACACATTTTGAATGATTGTCACTCAGGGGCATGTGGCGGTCATCTTTTTGGGATGGCTACAACTCAAAAGATATTTCCCATTGTATACTATTGGCCTTCCATCTTTAAGGATTGCCTTGAAGCCGTTAAGAAGTGTCCTCCCTGTCATCTTTTTCATTATAAAAAGCACTTGCATCTAGCCCCACTACATCCTGTTATTTTCGTAGGCCCCTTTGCAAAATGGGGCATATATTTCATGCATTGTAAGCCTACCTCGGCTGAGGGGCATGGTTACATCATCGTTGTCATTGACTACTTTACCAAGTGGGCCGAGGCTATGCCTACATACAAGGAATATGGAAAAATTGCTGCACTCTTCATGTTTAACCATATCATTGCACGACTTGGAGTCCCACAAGCCATCATGGATCCCATTTTCTGAACAAGCTGGTGGACGAATTAAGCGCTAGATTGGGTTTTCGGCATGAAAACAAAACTCCCTACTACCCTCAATCCAATGGACAAGTAGAGGCCATCAACAAGGTCTTAAAAACCATGATCAAATGTATGGTAGGGACACACAAGTCCAATTAGCACAATATGCTTCTTTCATCCCTCTGGGCATACTGGACTTCCGTAAAAAATACCATTGGTTTCACACCCTTTCAATTGGTCTATGGACTAGAGGTAGTACTACCGATAGAGTACGAGATTCCATCGCTAAAACACGCTATCTAAATACTTCCCAATACCACCGCCAAGGAAGAACATTTCTTCTACCTAGAAAAACTCGACAAAACCCGCCATGACACTGTCTTGGATAACGAAGCTCATAAGAAGCGCATCAAGGCCCAGTATGACAAATCCTTCAAACTTCGCGTTTTCAATGAGGGTGATTTGGTCCTCACATACGACCAGAGTTACAATAAGTTGGGGGCAGGAAAACGTGAGTTCATGTGGCACAGACCATATGTGGTAAAACGTGTGTTGGAGAAGGGACCATATGAGCCCAAAGATTACAATGGGATATCTCTAGGGGAGCCTCACAATGGGCTCTTCCTAAAACGGTACTATGCCTAAGTATTTTATGCATTAGTAATATGTATATATTGTACATGATGTGTTTTTTGTGTGGTGTGACGCTTTGCTTGAGTGTGCTAGGATCTTGTTTCTACGCTTATACCATGTTCTTCCTGAATGTGCAGATGGAAACATGTTTTGGATTTGCAGACGGTGCCAGTCAGCATACCCGTAACCTTGCTTTAGAAGCTTGGGTACTTTACTCTCCTACCGACAAGCTCATTAGTTTGGGAGGGAATTGTTTAGGGTACGCAAGCAATAACGTCGTTGAGTATCACGTGGTGATTGGAATCTTAACCGACACTCTTTCCCTAAGTATGGACCATGTTGTGGTTCAACTTGATTCACAACTAGTGGTCTCCCACCTTAACCGTATCTACGCTATCCGCGACCCTACCCTTCTCCGTCGATTTCGACGAGTACGTCTCCTAGAGAGGTATTTTGATTCAATTCAATACCTGCATATCCCTAGAGAGATGAACACTGTAGCTGATTCATTGGCCAATTTTATATTAGATTGGTACATTTCACATTCATAAAAAAAATTAACACAACAAGTAAATCATTCATAATGTATAAGCAAAACATGTACAAGATCCCATAATCATCCATAGAACACTGTATATAGAGCCACAAATAGTGTTTTATATATATCATGTCGGTATAAATACAAAATGTGGTACTGGTACAAAATCCTGAAGCACATGAGCTTTCAGTAAGTATATCCTACAAAAATTCTGAAGCCTGTGGCTTTCAGCACATACATATATGCATGAGTCTAGTCCCTAGGACGCTCATGATAGTAGACGATGGCCCTAGCTACTTTCCTAAGTAGAGAACCAAAACGCTCGGATACACCCACTGTATGTCGCTAGTAGTGACGAGGTAGCTCATGGATGCATGGATCCAGGATATCGAGATTCAACTGCTAGAGGTTATCCTCTATCTCATATATTTCCTCCATGGCATCGCGGTCCGCAGCCTCCATCTCCCACACTGCTCCTCTCCGTGCAATCAGAGAAGCACCCGCTGGATGGAATGGGCCAACATCTGCATAAACATGTACCAATCATTAGTACTACACCACAAACATCAAGAAATCATAAAATATAAAAATACAACAAAGTTGTCATTCTTACCTAGGTCTCCCCACTGCATGTCCTCAGGAATAACCACGTCTGGGTCACCTCTGAAGTCAGTTCCCTCATAGGGGTAATCCTCCACCATGAGGAGTTGTCCCCTCAACTAGCTAAAGAAAGGAGGACCATAACTAATGATGGGACCCCCACCTTCGTGGCGGGCCATCACCTCAGGCCATCATACCATGTGTGGATACCTCGGATCCAATTCATCTAACTCATGCTGTGGGCATAGGTGTGGGACCCGCTCTAAGAAGAATGAGACCACAACTATTCGATATCCAAACTGTTTCAGCTCACCACACTGACATTTGGTGAGCTTCTCTCTGAGGGATGCAAGGAGTCCCTCGAACCAGTTAAAAATTGTGGGAGCCATACACTCCTATGCATATAGCATATGGGCTTTGCTAGCTAGGTGAGATTATCTACTCCTGGCCACCCTCTCAATAGTGAAAAGGATTGTACGTAGAGGAATGTCTCTCACATATTTGATGGGGATCTTCCCACCAACTGTCTGTGTGCCAGGAGTGCACCATTGGGCCACTACCTCCTCGCTAGTTTGATCACTCCCTCGTGATCCAGTCAAAGACAATGGGGATCCCCGTCGAGACAACCCTCTCAGAAAATAGATATCCTCGATATTTATGGTCAGTGTATGTACACCAACCCGGAAGTGCTGCTACTCAGGATCCCAACATCGGATCAAGTATTCTAGTAGTGGTACTTGGGCCCTCATGCCCTGGATGTGAAAGTAATTTAGTAGCCCGCAATTCCGCAATGCATTCATGCATTGGGGGTCATTGGCTACTTGGGAATCATCTAGTTCATTCTCTCTCTCTGTCTCTCTCTCTCTCTCTCCACTGGACCATCTTTACCACCCAAACATGTCCAAACATCAATAAAACACCCATTAGAAGAGTATCCAACCTTCCAACTTTTCAATTTTTGGTAATTTCTTGAGTTCATGGGGCCAATTGACACCGACACACCCCATCCATACGGATAGGGCGCCATCGGCACAAGATACCCTTACAGGGATGGCGCTAGGTTTCCCTTGGTGCACATCCCATAAGGGGGAAGTGCGCTAGGCTGAGGGCGCATTTCCCGCCATTTCTACAAGCCAAAAACTTGATAAATGGAAATAAAAATCAATTCCACTCCAATGGAAATGAAGAAGATAGAGTTTAGGATTACCTGACGCCGATGGCACTGGAAATGTTTGACCAGATCTCCCGCAATTGGCACTTGAAAAATGACTTCAAATGGTATTTTTCACCTTCCAATTTGGTAAAAAAACAAATAGTAACTAGTTTTTACTATTTACCCCTTTTTAGAATTAGAAATGGAATATTCCCTTTTTAATTTATCCTTTCATGGGTTATTTTTGCTATGGTTGGGGTTATTGTTGTGTCTTAGTACCTAATTGATCATTTTGACCTAGTTTTTGAAGTTTACAAGTGGAGTAAAGTGTCGTGTTAAAATTTTTGGTTGTGATTGTGGTCATCTTACGCCTATTACCAGGTGTGAACAACTCTTCGAGCGTCTTTTGTGTTATTATTTCGCTCATTAAAACTGAATATTAATGACACCGAGATTACTCTTTGTTCCTTCTCGTGCTTGTAAAATGATGAGAATAAGTTACTGAGTTATGTTTTATCACTTTTTCAGGATCGTAAAACTCCCACCAAAAAGTGACCCGACATGACTCTTCCTTTAATCTCTTTTCAGAATCCCTAAATAGGAAAAGATCACCAAGCGAACTTGATGCTTTCACGCTTGTAAAAGTATTTGAATGATCGTCTTTCTCGTGATATTTTACCCCTTTTTTGGACCAGGAGGTACTATTTAGGAAAAATGAGCATTCCAAGAAAGCATGACTGGAAGACTTCTCTCTCACATTGTTTTATCTTTTTTCGGGTGAGGAGACTAACTTTTACGAAAAAGACCCTTTGGAGTCTTCTTTAGTTCTTTTCAGACTCTCTAAACATGAAATGATGCCAAGTTTTCCTTCCTTGGACTTGTTAAAATCTAACATAGAAGGGCCTGTTTTGGGATGAACCCCTCCTATCCTAGGTTCGTAAAACATTTGGGATTGGACTCGTCTGAAGGATGAGCTATACTGAGCATCTGTTACCCTCCTCAATCTCATTAAAAAACAAAAGAGGTACTCATCAATTGTGATGGGGAAAATGAAATATTTTGTGCTTCACTGTAAAGTACAGCAGTAAATAGTCTCTCTTGAACATGGCACTCGTCTGCATATGCATTCAATACTTGGGTAATCCATTTGTCGTCGAGTCCCGCTAGTTCAATGAGTCATCTTACTCCTTTGGTTCATCCAAAGAATGATTCCAACATTAGATGCATTAGGGGGTCAGTATCATTCTTGTCATGTCAATACTGCCAAGTCATGCCATGCCCATATTCAAGAGGAGTTTTGGTCATTCATTCACTATCTGCAATGAGTTCACCTTCCATCATGTCGATTGTCCTTGAGTCAGTCTCACACATTATCTTCCGATTCACTCCAAACATTTACGATCACGTTTTGTGTTGATGATGGGGGATTCATCATGTCCCTCCTTCGATGGATTCATCCTTGTCGATTTCAACACATCATCTGGGGATTGAATCTAGAAACCAATCAAGTACCTTGGGCCTACATGCCTCAATGGAAGGTTACCTTGCTTTCAGCATGAGTTCACATCATTGGCTCTTGATTGAAATATTCCATGAATTGTTTGAACTCAACTCATTGATTCACATTGGATGGTATGTACTATGATACCTTGGGAATCATTGACATCAATGGTGATTTACCTCACGCTTCTTAATGGTATACATCAATGACCGGTAATCAAGTGGTTTCTACCATGTTCGACTCCAAGACATTGTAATCACATGGTTAGATTCGTATCATTGCGGGTTTAGCTTGAAGATACTGGAGAAATCATATCTTACCCAGGTTGTGATGGAGATTGTTTGAGTCATATTGCACGGATCCACTTTGTATTGGTCGTGGTTGTGTTATCATCTCATAATGGATCTACGATTGTGTCAAGTAGCCATGATTATGTTCAATCAGTCCCTACTACCATGGACCTGCAGTGTATTGGTCAGAAACCATGTTATGAGTCATGTGAGACTAGTATCTCAGAGTCAGTTGTACTACCGTGACATTTTCCTCCAACAAGTCCTTGCCACCATTCCTTCACATTACAAAGCATTTCAACTGTCTTATTTTACCAGATTCATGATTTGGGGGGCATTCCATTACACCAAAATCTCGTCATCATGATTCATGTGTCAACTTAGTGCCTTAATCCCTGAAGTTTCCCTGGCTAGAAAATATTGAGCAAGTTTTTTTCCTTACATCCCACCATTCCTAGTAGTGTTGGTGCATCCTGCTTTCCATCAAGAGGCACCAAAACTTGGTTGGTGCCTGATGTACACTAGCAGCCTGTGCCATTGGCTCTTGTTGCCCTCATGCAAGATGTGCCTGACCCTTCCTGGCGCATGTTGTCTTCATGCAGAGTGCGCCAAGGTTGGTTAATGTGGATAACAAGGAGCTTCAAGTGAATTCTCGAAGCTAGGTGACATGCAGGCCTATCCCTAGTTGGTAGGAAATGCTGGTATTCAGAAACTAACCTAATGGGAAGATCCCTTAGACCTCTCCCCCTAATCTTCAACCTGCTTTATCCTCCTAGACATATAAATAAGACCTCTCTCTCCAATGAGAAGGGAGTAAGGACTATAGTATTCTCAAGCTGGTGGAATTATCCTAGGTGATCCCTATTCATCCCTTACGAGGCTCACATCACTCTTTAGAGGCTTGGATTGGAATGTTGGATGGAGGTTACAGCGTTAAAGCTTGGGTTGTAACCATATCTCTTCTATGTATTTCCCATTTATTTACAGTAATACAATCTCTTTCCATAAATGTCTTTGTATTAAGGATGTTTAGAGATTTCTTCCTTAACTATTAGCTTAGATCAGTTTAATGCTTAGATGTGCTTTTACCGTTTGTTTGTCTCTATATGCTTGATGTTGTAAAAATTTCTCCCTACGGATAGGTAGAAACTATCTTAGGTTAAAGTAGACTTAATTGACTCTAAACTAAGACAAAAAAGATAACAAATGCTACCTTGAATTCCTAGATCTAAACAAACATCTCAAGATTATATTGCTGAAAGAAACGAAAGAGATCTAACTGACCTTTGATTTAATTGCTCGTCCTAGTGGTTGCTCCAATCTTCAAGTCCTCGTGAATGAACCTGTTAGAATGAAACCAAGATACAAGCATATACGATCTTCTAGCAACTTGAAATATGAGTAAGAATCGAAATCTATAGAAGAAACAAATCAGCGAGAATAGATACCCAAAAATAGACTAGGGACAGACGCATGCCATGTTCAAAGGTGATGACTAACAAGTTGCCAACAAAATAAACTCAACTTGTTTCCCATTTTCCCCCGACATGATAGACGAGTACCTCTTTGTTGTTTTTCGATATTGAACAGGATAACAGATGCTCGGTATAGCTCATCTCATAGATGAGTCCAATCTCACATGTTTTACGAACTTGAGAAAGGAGGGGTTCGTCCCAAAGTGGGTCCTTCGATGTCAAATTTTAACGAGTCCAAGGAAGGAAAACTCGGTAGTTTTTCACATGTAGAGAGCCTAAAAAACTTAAAGAAGGCTCCAAAGTGTACTTTTTCGTAAATTTAGTCCCTCGATCTCGAAAAAGTGTAAAACAATTCCCGAGAGAACTCTCTGAGTCAAAAATTAACTGAGGTATACCTTTCTCATAAATAATCTAGACGGGCCGAAAAAGGGGTAACCTATCACCGAATAGACGACCTTTCAAATACTTTTACAAGTGTGAAAGAGACAAGATCACTTGTCAATCTTTTCAATTTTAGGGAGTCTGAAAAGAGCTTAACTATGGACTCCATTGGTCTTTTTCATAATTTTTAATTATTCTGGTCCGAAAAAAGAATAAAATACAACCAGGATAATACTTTCCTCATCGTTTAACGAGCATGAGTAAAGCTAACTAAGCTTGACACCGTTTACTTAAGTTTGACAAGCACGATATGGGTAACAAAGCACTTGGAAACTTTTTCAAGTTTTAATCCAGAGCACAAAAAAGATAAAGTAGGCTCGAAATGAAGGTCAAATAATAAATGAACGCCAGTGTGAACATTTTTAAAGGAGACCCTGTCAACAAATGCTCATGGAACCAGATATTAGTAATGTGAAATGGGTTTTAATTTAACCAGATAAAATAATGAGTAAAAAATAAGTGAAAAAGTTATATAAGGGATAGGTAAATATGGAAAGTTACCATTTAACTTGTGCATTTGTCCAAAGAGGAGATTTTACCCATTGAGGAGCAAAAACTTCAAGAGTTCATATCTGGAGATCCGGAGCACCATTTCAACAGTCGTCTGCACTAGGTAAGAGCTTTCAAGCCCCTCTTTCATTTCATAGATAAATAACTTGATTTCAGTAAGTAGAAGTTAATTTTTGGGAAGGCCCTAATGGGAAATTTTTGCCCTTCAGAGTACCGCACCCTCTCCCTATCGGGAAGCGCGGTACTGATGGATACTACCACTCTATGGGGTTAAACAAGGGCACGGTACTGTGTAGTACCGCGCAGTCGCGTTGCCCCCAGGTGCGGTAGTGGCGATTTTTAAGATCAAAAAATTGATTTTTCTCCAATTTTTAGCTGAGATCAAGTTATTAAATAATTGATGAATGTTTCCCATGACCTTTTGCAGGTGTTTGCAACTTCTTTGAGCCAAAATGGTAAGTTGGAAGGAAAGAGAGCATGAGGCGGATGATTTGTTGGTCGAAGATGACCAAGAGACCTTGACTACACTGTAGGAATGTGGCTTGTTGAAACTCTTCAAGACCAAAGGTATCTGCAAGCAAGCCAAAATTCTCACTCATATTATTCAAATGTGGGACCCCGACATTCAAGCTTTCCGAGTTGGAGAACACACCCTCGAGATTGAACTCGAGGACATTTATTTCCTCACGGGCCTCTCAAAGACAGGAGCCCGGGTGAGTTTTACTGGGTTCACGGCCTTAGAGGCGAGCAATGATGCTTTAATTGCTTGTTATTGTCATCAAGGTTCGGGGAAGAAAAGCGGCAAGGTGGTCATTAAAGACATTGTAGAACTTCCTTTAAAAACCATTTTGTTCACCATCACACGTGCAGCAGGGAGTACGGGTCCCCATCAGGCATACTGTACGCAGATGAATCTTGCAATGGATTGTATGGCAGGGATAGTATTCAACTGGTGTGAGGCAGTATTAACCAACCTCAAAGAGCAAGTGAACAATTGTAGGCTTGGAGAGAACTCTTAGTTTGGGTACGGGATCATTTTGGTCACCTTCTTCTTGGCGAGGGTGCCATTGCTGCGTCCACATTTGACCATGCCCGCCCGTCCACCCATCGAACCATGGATGGCTTGATGGAGTGAGTATGCAGGACAGCTTGGGGGGCCACATCGTTTGAATTTCGGTGAAGAATTCTTCTCATGGCTCAAGGAATAGATCGTGATGATCGATGACTACCCCTACGCAGGGGTGGACTTCCGTGAGGACATAGACTTGGCATTGCCGGAATATGAGGATTGGGACAATATAGGTATGACCTTCATTAATGTGTTTTTTAATTTTTTGAATATTTGATTTTTAATTTTTTTTTTTTTTTAAGAATGTGTAAAAAAGATTTTAATATATATACGTGTGCATGTTGCAGATCATGGACCACAGAGACCTGCAAGGTACTCGCCGTTACGCCGAGGTGGTGTTGATCGCCAAGCCGCTTCGAACGAAGAAGAAGACGAGGATGAGGCTGGAGGGATACGGGAGATAGAGAGGAACCTACAGGGTTTAACCCACGGGGTCCTGGCTATGAGGATGGACAATGTCCCTTTGCATCTCCAGCGGCATACCGTAAGTGTGCCTAGGCGTATTGGCCGACTCCTCCATAGGGTGGCTCGAGCTATAGTGTGTTATCACCAACAGCATGAGGAATCTGAGGAGGAACATGATAGATCTCCCAGATCTCCTTAGATGGTAGCTTTTATCTTTTTGCAGCATGTACACGATATATAGGCTTTGAGAGCCAAATTTTGTCTTTAAAACACAAACTTTATGTATTTTGAGAAAAAACACTTTTATATGCAGTGATATATACATGGACCTACTTTTATGACCTATTCATTTGCAATGACTTGTGTGTTCATTTTATGATGTGTTTTTATGTATGGGAAAGATTCCAATCCAAAATGTAATTAGCTAATGAATCAGCTATACAATTGAATTCTCTTGGTATGTGTTGATATGAAATAAAATTAAAAGATCGTTCCAAGAGGCGTACCCTTCGAAATAAGCTAAGTAGGATAGGATCGCGAACTGTGTAAACACAATTTAGATGAGAAACCACGAGTTGGGAGTCTAGAAAGACTGATAGGGAGTCAATTCCAAGAGAATCAACCTTCGTCAAGAGTCTGATGATTGCATAGTACCCTAAGATATTGTTGATTGCGGGATTGAAACAATTGGTTCCTGAAGATAGCAACTCGCTAGTGGGAGAATAGATTACCCATGCTGCGGAAGCGAGGTTCCGGGTATATCGGCTCGCATCGTCGGCGAATCCGAAGTAGGCAAACATCTGCGCATAAAAGCACAAGTCAAGGTAAGAATGGATACATAAGGTCCGTGTGTGCACACAAAAAAGACAAGTGAAAACAAGCTAGGTACATTATGTACAAAAAGTATCTCGCGCAGGATAACCCTACGCGTAGAAGCATTTGAGGTACAGTCCATTGCGGGGCCGTGCCAATAGTGTGCCATCACAATCGACAAGTTCATAGGCTCCTTTCTCCAAGACATGTTTTACAACAAAGGGGTTGTACCACATAGATTCTAGCTTTCCTTTTCCATGTTTATCGTGCATTTGATCATATGTGAGTACGAGATCACCTTCATTGAAAACCCGAGGTTGAACAAATTTGTCATACTGTGCTTTGACGTGTTTTTTATGAACTTTGTTGGCTAAAGCAACGTCTCGGTGAGTTTCATCTAGCTTGGCTAGGTATAGAAACCGTTCCTCTTCGGAAGTGGTGTGGGGAAGTAGCTCTATGGCTATCTTAAGTGATGGAATTTCACATTCAATCGGTAAAATGGCTTCCAGGCCGTACACTAGTTGGCATGGTGTGAACCCAGTAGCACTTTTTACTGAGGTTCGGTATGCCCATAGTGCCGAAAACAGAGCTGAGTTCCAGTTGGACTTATGAGTACCCACAATACGTTGAATCATTCATTTCAGAACTTTGGTAATGGCTTCGACTTGGCCATTAGCTTGTGGGTAGTATGGGGTTGAGTTTTCATGACGAAAACCCAACTTGGAACTCAGTTCCTCAATCATATGGTTCCTAAAGTGGGAGCCATGATCGGTCACAATGGATTGTGGGACACTAAACCTAGCTATAATGTGATTGAATATGAATTATGCTGCTGTTTTTTCATCTTCAGCATAAGTAGGCATCGCTTCAGCCCATTTTGTGAAATAGTCGACAGCTACTATGACATAGCTATGCCCCCCGGCTGAAGTGGGCTTACAATGCATGAAATCTATGTCCCATTTGGAAAAGGGGCTGATGGCAATAACAGGATGGAGTGGAGCAGGATGCAATCATGTCTTACTATGAAAGAATTGACAGGGTGGACATTTCTTAATCGTTTCAATGCAGTCTTTGAAAATTGAGGGCCAGAAATATCCTGCTCGCAGTATCTTCTGGGCCATAGCCATCCCAGAGAGATGACCACCACATGCTCCAGCGTGGCAGTCATTAAGAACGCATTCCGCTTCATCTAAAGCAAACAACGTCGAAGAAAAGTACGGACACCACATCGATAAAGGGTATAATTGACTATGAGGTAGTACTTGGCGTGATGTCGTATACGTTGACGTTCATCATGAGTGAGGTCGGGGCGAAAACGTTGGGTTTGGAGATATAATAAAATATCCCCGTACCATGGTTCAGACGTGCTAATGAGGAACAATGATTCATCGAGAAGAGAATCGATGGGCTCAGGTTGCTCGGTAGCACGGGGCAAGTTACAAATCAACTCAGCAAAGACCAAAGACTTCTTGGACTTGGCTTTAGCAAATTCCAAGTCAAATTCTTGTAGGATGACGATCCAAAGAGTATATTTGTCCCCAATCACTTGACGCGTGAGGATATAATACATTGGATTGAAATTTGCTATAACAGTGGTTCAACGGAGTAGAATGTAATGACGAAACCTCTGGACAGCGAAAACTGTTTCCAGAGCCAGTTTTTCAACATGTGAATAACGAGTTTCGGAGTTGAGAAGACTCTTACTAAGATAGTATACCACATGTTCTATGCCGTTATTGTCTTCTTGGACTAGCACCATACCGATGGTGGAAATCGAAGCTGCGAGATAAAGAATGTAATCCCGTGTGTAATTGGGTGGTTGAATCACAGGATCTTTAGTTAAGGCCGCCTTTAGATTATCAAAGGAGCGTTGGGCTTCGTCGTCCTAGATGAAGGGAGTGTTCTTCTTGAGAAGCCTCATAGAGCCTTTTGTTATCTTGGAAAAATTACAAATGAAACGACATAGAAAGTTTGTGTGCGCTTGCAAACTTTGAAGTTCTGGGATGTTCATGGGGGAAGGCAGGGCTAAGATAGCTTCTACCTTCGCAGGATCGAAGCGTATACCGCTTTTGGAGATTATGAATCCCAAAAGTTTTCCGGCTTCAACGCAAAAGACGCACTTATGTGGATTCAAACGGATGTTGTAGTGACGGCACCTTTCAAAAGTGGCCAGAGAGATGACTCAGGATGATGACCATAACTCAGCGAGAATAGATACCCAAAAATAGACAAGGGACAGACGCATGCCATGTTCAAAGGTGATGACTGACAAGTTGCCAACAAAATAAACTAGACTTGTTTCCCATTTTCCCCCGACATGATAGACAAGTACCTCTTTGTTGTTTTTCGAGATTGAACAGGATAACAGATGCTCGGTATAGCTCATCTCATATATGAGTCCAATCTCACATGTTTTACAAACTTGAGAAAGGAGGGGTTCGTCCCAAAGTGGGTCCTTCGATGTCAAATTTTAACGAGTCCAAGGAAGGAAAACTCGATAGTTTTTCACATTTAGAGAGCCTCAAAAACTTAAAGAAGGCTCCAAAGTGTACTTTTTCATAAATTTAGTTCCTCAATCTCGAAAAAGTGTAAAACAATTCCCGAGAGAACTCTCCCTGTCAAAAATTAACTGAGGTATACCTTTCTCATAAATAGTCTAGACAGGCCGAAAAAGGGGTAACCTATCACTGAATAGACGACCTTTCAAATACTTTTACAAGTGTGAAAGAGACAAGATCACTTGGCAATCTTTTCAATTTTAGGGAGTCTGAAAAGAACTTAACTATGGACTCCATTGGTCTTTTTCATAATTTTTAATTATTCTGGTCCGAAAAAAGATAAAATACAACCAGGATAATACTTTCCTCATCATTTAACGAGCATGAGTAAAGGTGACTAAGCTCGACACCGTTTACTTAAGTTTGACAAGCATGATACGTGTAACAAAGCGCTTGGAATCTTTTTCAATTTTTAATACAGAGCACGAAAAAGATAAAGTAGGCTCGAAATGAAGGTCAAATAATAAATGAACTCTAGTGTGAACATTTTTAAAGGAGACCCTGTCAACAAATGCTCATGGAACCAGATATTAGTAATGTGAAATGGGTTTTAATTTAACCAGATAAAATAATGAGTAAAAAATAAGTGAAAAAGTTATATAAGGGATAGGTAAATATGGAAAGTTACCATTTCACTTATGCATTTGTCCAAAGAGGAGATTTTACCCATTGAGGAGCGAAAACTTCAAGAGTTCATATCTGGAGATCCGGAGCAACATTTCAACAGCCGTCTGCACTAGGTAAGAGCTTTCAAGCCCCTTTCATTTCATAGATAAATAAATGATTTCAGTAAGTAGAAGTTAATTTTTGGGAAGGCCCTAATGGGAATTTTCACCCTTAAGAGTACTGCGCCCTCTCCCTATCGGGAAGCGCGGTACTGATGGATACTACCGCTCTGTAGGGTTAAACAGGGGCATGGTACTATGTAGTACTGCACAGTCGCATTGCCCCCAGGTGCGGTAGTGGCAAATTTTAAGATCAAAAAATTGATTTTTCTCCAATTTTTAGTTGAGATCAAGTTATTAAATAATTGATGAATGTTTCCCATGACCTTTTGCAGGTGTTTGCAACTTGTTTGAGGAAAAATGGTCAGTTGGAAGGAAAGAGAGCATGAGGCGGATGATTTGTTGGTCGAAGATGACCAAGAGACCTTGACTACACTGCAGGAATGTGGCTTGTTGAAATTCTTCAAGACCAAAGGTATCAGCAAGCAAGCCAAACTTCTCACCCATATTATTCAAATGTGGGACCCCGTTATTCAAGCTTTCTGAGTTGGAGAACACACCCTCGAGATTGAACTCGAGGACATTTATTTCCTCACGGGCCTCTCAAAGAGAGGAGCCTGGGTGAGTTTTACTGGGTTCACGGCCTCAGAGGCGAGCACTGATGCTTTAATTGCTCGTTATTGTCGTCAAGGTTCGGGGAAGAAAAGCGGCAAGGTGGTCATTAAAGACATTGTAGAACTTCCTTTAAAAACCATGTTGTTCACCATCACACGTGCAGCAGGGAGTACGGGTCCCCATCAGGCATCCCGTACGCAGATGAATCTTGCAGTGGATTGTATGGCAGGGACAGTATTCAACTGGTGTGAGGCAGTATTGACCAACCTCAAAGAGCAAGTGAACAATTGTAGGCTTGGAGAGAACTCTTAGTTTGGGTACGGAAGCATTCTGGTCACCTTCTTCTTGGAGAGGGTGCCATTGTTGTGCCCACAGTTGACCATGCCCACCCGTCCACCCACCGAGCCATGGATGGCTCGATGGAGTGAGTATGCAGGACGGCTCGGGGGGCCACAGCGTTTGAATTTCGGTGAAGACTTCTTCTCATGGCTCGAGGAACAAATCGTGATGATCAATGACTACCCCTACACAGGGGTGGAATTCCGTGAGGACATAGACTTGGCATTGCCGGAAGATGAGGATTAGGACAATACAGGTATGACCTTCATTAATGTGTTTTTTAATTTTTTGAATATTTGATTTTTAAATTTTTTATTTTTATTTTTTAGAATGTGTAAAAAATTATTTTAATATATATATGTGTGCATGTCACAGATCGTGGACCACAGAGACCTGCAGGGTGCTCGCCATTACGCCGAGGTGGTGTTGATCACCGAGCCACTTCGGATGAAGAAGAAGAGGAGGATGAGGCTGGAGGGGTCCGGGAGATAGAGAGGAACCTACAGGGTTTAACCCATGGGGTCCTGGCTATGAGGATGGACGATGTCCCTTTGCATCTCCAGTGGCATATCGTAAGTGTGCCTAGGCGTATTGGCCGACTCCTCCATACGGTGGCTCGGGCTATAGTGTGTTATCACCAGCAGCATGAGGAATCTGAGGAGGAACATGATAGATCTCCCAGATCTCCTTAGATGGTAGCTTTTATCTTTTTGCAGCATGTACACGATATGTAGGCTTTGAGAGCCAAATTTTGTCTTTAAAACACAAACTTTATGTATTTTGAGAAAAAACACTTTTATATGCAGTGATATATACATGGACCTACTTTTATGACCTATTCATTTGCAATGACTTGTGTGTTCATTTTATGATGTGTTTTTATGTATGGGCAAGATGCCAATCCAAAATGTAATTAGCTAATGAATCAGCTATACAATTGAATTCTCTTGGTATGTGTTGATATGAAATAAAATTAAAAGATCGTTCCAAGATGCGTACCCTTCGAAATAAGCGAAGTAGGATAGGATCGCGAACTATGTAAACATGATTCAGATGAGAAACCACGAGTTGGGAGTCTAGAAAGACTGATAGGGATTCAATTCCAAGGGAAGCAACCTCTATCAAGAGTCCAATGATTGCATGGTACTCTACGATATTGTTGGTTGCAGGACCGAAACAATTGGTTACTGAAGATAGCAACTCACCAGTGGGAGAATAGATTACCCATGCTACGGAAGCGAGGTTCCGGGTATATCGGTTCGCACCGTCGGCGAATCCGAAGTAGGAAGACATCTGCGCATAAAAGCACAAGTCAAGGTAAGAATGGATACATAAGGTCCATGTGTGCACACAAAAAAGATAAGTGAAAACAAGCTAGGCACATTATGTACAAAAAGTATCTCGTGCGGGATAACCCTATGCATAGAAGCATTTGAGGTACAGCCCATTGCGGGGCCGTGCCAATAGTCTGCCATCAAAATCGACAAGTTCATAGGCTCCTTTCTCCAAGACACGTTTTACAACAAAGGGGTTGTACCACATAGATTCTAGATTTCCTTCTCCAATTTTATTGTGCATTTGATCATATGTGAGTATGATATCACCTTCATTGAAAACCCGAGGTTGAACGGATTTTTCATATTGTGCTTTGACGTGTTTTTTATGAGCTTTGTTGGCTAAAGCAGCGTCTCGGCGAGTTTCATCTAGTTTGGCTAGGTATAGAAACCGTTCCTCTTCGGAAGTGGTGTGGGGAAGTAGCTCTATGGCTATCTTAAGTGATGGAATTTCACATTCAATCGGTAAAATGGCTTCCAGGCCGTACACTAGTTGGAATGGTGTGAACCCAGTAGCACTTTTTACTGAGGTTCGGTATGCCCATAGTGCCGAAAATAGAGCTGAGTGCCAGTTGGACTTATGAGTACCCACAATGCGCTGAATCATTCATTTCAGAACTTTGTTAATGGCTTCGACTTGGCCATTAGCTTGTGGGTAGTATGGGGTTGAGTTTTCATGACGAAAACCCAACTTGGCGCTTAGTTCCTCAATCATATGGTTCCTAAAGTGGGAGCCATGATCGGTCACAATGGATTGTGGGACACTAAACCTAGCTATAATGTGATTGAATATGAATTATGCTGTTGTTTTTTCGTCTTCAGCATAAGTAGGCATCGCTTCAGCCCATTTTGTGAAATAGTCGACAGCTACTATGACATAGCTATGCCCCACGGCTGAAGTGGGCTTACAATGCATGAAATCTATGCCCCATTTGGAAAAGGGGCCGATGGCAATAACAGGATGGAGTGGAGCAGGTTGCAAGCGTGTCTTACTATGAAAGAATTAACAGGGTGGACATTTCTTAACCGTTTCAATGCAGGGTGGACATTTCATTAAGAACGCGTTCCACTTCATCTAAAGTCAAACAGCGTCGAAGAAAAGTATCGACACCACATCGATAAAGGGTATAATTGACTATGAGGTAGTACTTGGCGTGATGTCGGATATGTCGACGTTCATCACGAGTGAGGTCGGGGCGAAAACGTTGGGTTTGGAGATATAATAAAATATCCCCGTACCATGGGTCAGACGTGCTAATGAGGAACAATGATTCATCGAGAAGAGAATCGATGGGCTCAGGTTGCTCGGTAGCATGGGGCAAGTTACAAATCAACTCAGCAAAGACCAAAGACTTCTTGGACTTGGCTTTAGCAAATTCCAAGTCAAACTATTGTAGGATGACGATCCAAAGAGTATATTTGCCCCCAAGCACTTGACATGTGAGGATATAATACATTGGATTGAAATCCGCTATAACAGTGGTCCGGTGGAGTAGAATGTAATGACAGAACCTCTAGATAGTGAAAACTGTTGCCAGAGCCAGTTTTTCAACATGTGAATAACGAGTTTCAGAGTCGAGAAGACTCTTACTAAGATAGTATACCACATGTTCTATGCCGTTATTGTCTTCTTGGACTAGCACCATACCGATGGTGGAAATCGAAGCTGCGAGATAAAGAATGTAATCCTGTGTGTAATTGCGGGGTTGAATCACAAGATCTTTAGTTAAGGCCGCCTTTAGATTATCAAAGGAGCATTGGGATTCATCGTCCCAGATAAAGGGAGTGTGTTGTTGCAGCAACATCCCCCCCCAAAATTTTGAACTTGTTGGGGCCCCTCTTATATTTTATAGAAGGTTTGCCTGACAAGCCATCCCAGCCGTCAGCTCTGTTCAACATAAAATCGTATTTCCCTGCTGAACATCCTGCCATCAACCCTTCCTTTCTTTTCCCCAAAGAGCCCAAGAAGAACTTAGTTTTCCCCAACATTCTGGAATAATTCGGACTATCTCCCGACTTCAAAGACAAACGTCCAATCTTTCCGAAAGAAGGACTGAGATTTTCTTTGTCAGAATCCGCGGAAGCCATTGAAAATTAGTCCCCGAAACAATGGAAGCTTTCGCTTAAGCCTTCCGTAACCGCGGAAAGGTTCCGGTTTTGCTCCCGAAATTGCGGGACCCACTCGCCTTAAATCTCCCGAAAAGGACTTAGATTTTCTTCCGATTAGAAAAGACTGCGGGAACGTTGGGCAATGCCCCCCGAAACGGCGGAATTTTTCACTCAAGCCTCCCGAAACCGCGGAAAGGTTCGAGTTATTCTCCCGAAACGGCGGGGGAATTCAACGAAACCACCCGAAACGGCGGAAGCCATCCTCATAGACCGCACGCCTAAGCCTTCCGAAGTAAAAGGACTTGGAAAATTTTCGATCATTGCTTCTGCGGAATGGTTCAAGTTCCGAAACGACAAAACCTCCCGAAACGGCGGAGCCCTTTACTCAAGCCTTCCGCAAACGCGGAAAGGTTCCGGCTTTCCTCCCGAAATGGCGGGACTCATTCGCCTTAGTCTCCCGAAAAGCACTTAGAACATTTTTCAACCGTCCGCGGAGAGATTGGAGTTTTCTTCCCGAAACGGCGGGGACAGTTCGTAAAACGCTCCGAAACAGCGGAAGGGATTAGGAAAGACGCCCGAAAAAGTCGGATTGGTTTGTTAAAATTAAGGAAGGTTTTGATGAAACCCTCCCGAAACGGCGGAAGCCATCCGCATGAGTCCCGCGGAAGAATTCACGTTTTGTTTCCGAAACTATGAAAAGTCTTAGAATTTTTTCAGGAAACTGTCGCGGAGGCCTTCAGCCTTCGCTCCCGAAACGTGGAAGCCTTCGGGCTACCCTTCCGAAACGGCGGAAGCCAATTGCTTAAACCGCTCGACAAAGGACTCCGAAACGACCCCGGGTGAATGTGCGGAAGAGTAGGAGTTTTGCTCCCGAAACGGCGGGAGCTATTCGTATAAAGCGCCCGAAGAGATCTAGCAAAAGCCTTCCGAAACTAGCGGGAGCCTTCGCCAAACCTTCCCGAAAATCAACGAGACTTCGAATTTTTTGGTTCGCAGAAGCTTTCGCAAAAGCCTTCCGAAAAACACCGGGAGCATTCGCTATATCGTTCCGAAAGGGCGGAAGCCTTGGCGTTACCCGTCCGCTATGCGGCGGTCTTTCGCGGAAGGCTTCGATTTTCCTTTCCGCAGTAAGCCCCGAAACTGCGGGAGCTTTCGCTGAACCCTTCCGCAACGGCGGATACGATTCACAAATTGGCCCCGCGAATGACGGTCGCACGAAAACCGATATCGTTTGACATGACCGCTACGCGCGGCGAACTTAAACCTCGTTTTAACCTCGCCACCTACCAAATTGAATGTTCACACGTGCCCATTTTTATAAAATGCGGTTGGGGCTCGAACCAGTGCACCACTGTTTTCGAATTGGCCAACGACGTGCGAAGCCGTGCAAATCACTCCAGCTCACCTCGCTCATTCGCGCTCGCGGCCACCTCGTTCAAGCGATCCCCACGGTGCCAGGTAGGATTTTAACCTTGATTCTCACTATTGAGCTGTCTTTTGGGGGAAAACAATGGGTTTTAGTGGGGTTTTGACGGGCAAAACACCCGTCAAAGGCTATGTTTTTCCCGTCAGATTCAGTTGAATGGAGTTTTTCGTCATTTACAAAATCGTCGTAGACATTCGTTAAAACTTTAAACTTTTGTTTCGAGCAGTGATGGTGGGTGTGGGCGGTTAATCTTGTCCCATTTTTAAAACCCCCGGGCCGTGCCCCTCGTTTTGAAAAATTTTTGTCGAAGCCCTTTAGGCGTGTTATGCCCCGGCCAAAACTCAGGACGTAAAATCCCGGGCCCTTCCATAAGTCCCTGGTCCCAGCGCGCCCTCTACCCGGGGCAAAGCCTTGTCTCCGATGCCATGGCCCTGTCCAAAACCCGTGAGTACTCAAGCTGCGCCAGCCAGGACCCAAAACCATGACCGCTCGAACCTTTGCGTCAGTATTCCCCGGCACCGGCGCCCTCACTCGAACTACTCCTCATGGAGCACCTCGGCATGTCCCGCAAATAACATTAGCATCCGAATGTCCTCGCCTAATCTTAGATATGAAAGGGGTTCACCTTTCGGCAAAAGGTATGTCCATCCGAGCTCACCCGCCACGGGCCTCCCAAACCACAGCAGTGACGAAAGCTATCTTATCCCTTCCCCAAGGCTAACCCGAAAGCCCATTGCTTCCGTAAACTGCCTATCGGTCCGGAAACCAATGGCTTCCGCAACACAGTCTATCCCCGCAAAAGCAACCCAATCCCATCCTTTTAAGAGATTCAAATGTTTCAATTTATGTTTCAAATTATGTTTTTTCTTCCTAAATATACAGCTTCATTGTACTCATCTTATTGATATATTCAAAACAATGGTGCTTTCTGTTAAAAGGCCTCACAGCATGTTGCTCAAGATCATGATGAATTGTATATGGATGTTATCAGGGATAATTCAAAATGCCGAAAATCGGTAAGAAGAAGGCAAAGACGACAGAAAAGAAACCTGCCCCTCTCAAGATTGAAACCTCGCTACAGGACACTAGGTGCACCACTGGTGTCCCCCCAGAAATCAGATGGGATGACATCTATAGAATGATCAGGGACCAGGAAATCCCAGATATGTTGCTGGAAGAAGCACCAATCTATCAAAATATCAGAACCTCGGGCATAACCAGAGCCGCTACCCGCCCTGAGCTATTCCCCTGTGCTGAAGTGATCGAGTGGATACTCCAACATGCAGATGCTGAAGGGAGAGTGATAAATGATAGTGGGAAAGTGGCCATTGCCTTGTTTCAACCCGCGTATATTGCGGCGGCCTACAGATTTCCCCGTGTCCAACAAGCTCTGACTGACGAATGGTTGGGCCAAATGGATAACATCGAGATGGCCAAGAAGCTATTGAGGGGAGGGAAGCATTTGAGAAAGAAGGGAAATGATGAATATGATGTACAGAACTTGAGGGCCCCTTTCAGATTGATCGCTTTAATGTTGTGCAGAATCTTCGGCATGCCTGATGGCACAGTATACAAGATTCAGTGGGTCCCTATCATTCACTATGTGGCATTTCAGGGGACAGTGTTTGACTGGGCCACTATCCTGCCGGACAGTCTGGCCTCGATGATAGCTGCTGCTAAACCAGGACTGGCCTTGAAGAAGGCTGAATTCTTCATGTCTTCATACCTGATAGATTGTATCTTGGCCAAGATAGAGTTCCCCAAATTGGGGTGTACATGGGATAGGGCCACCGCCCCGGTCTACATCGCATTCAAGATGTTGTGGGCTCAGAATTACAAGCCCAGCTACAAACTTATCTGTGAGGGGTTCATCATGCCCCTATACGAGAAAATCTTCAAGGAAGAACCAAATTGTCTGTCAGGAAATGCTCTGGAAGTCCTTGAGGAGTATGGAGACTTTTACTTTTCAGAATAGGGTACCTACCTGAGAATGTTTGGAGGGACTAATCCCCCATACATATTGCCGCAGTATGCCACAGACTATGTGGTGCTCAAGGAAGCAGTAAGACAACTCTTCTTGGATGGGTTTGGAGCATTCCTCCACAAGCAACACAAGGCTTCCTTTCCCCCTCTACCTTTCTGCATCGGCGCTTACAAGTTTTCAGGGGTTGCCTCGGCCAATGAGTTTATTCAAGAGTTGAAGGCCTTCCACTTCGGTGAGGTCATCTTCCACCGGAACGACAGAAAGGGTAAAGTGGCCGAGCATTGCAAGGGGAACTATGCTTACTTCGAGTACTCCCACTACCCTGATGCCGAGGAGGAAGCATTCAGAGGTATCTGCAACATGGCTGAGCTGCGGATCTGTCGCCAAGGTACTGGAGCAAGCTCTAGCTCAACCAAGGCCCAGAAAACCATCCAGCAAAAGGAGAAAGAAGCTGAGGATGCCCGAGCTCAGGAAGAGCTCAGATTAAGAGAAGAGGTGAAGTTACAGCAGGAAGCCGAGGAAGCAAGAAAGCAGCAAGAAGCTGAAAATGAAAGACTGTGGAAAGAGGCTGAAGAAGCCCAAAAGCAGAAAGAAGCAGAGACTGAGCAAGCTGAAGCAAGGAAGAAGGCGGAGGAAGAATTGAAGACGAGGGAAGATACCGAGGCAGGTGGGTCCGGTGTCCAAGACATGGAGATAGACAGCTCTCAAGCAGGTGTCTCTGGTACCCAAAAGGAAGGAGTAGACCCTGCTCAGGAAGTCCGGACCCCACCTATGGAAGAAGACATAGACATCATAAACCGACCAATTGTCCCGTACACTCCATCTGGGAAGCGTACGGTGTCCAAATGGAATGAGTTTGTCTATGATAAGAAAAGAAAAGCAATGGTCCTCCAATCAGAAGAGAGGATTAAAAGCCCCTTCCATGATGACATCGTTACCCACCGAGAGGTCACTGTCATGCAAAACACAGATGCAGATCCCATCGCCATGGCATCCGCTGTTATAGCAACAGCACAGGCATCATTTGCCAATGTAGGGGTTATAGTTAAAGAAAATATATTGACAAAGAAAAGAGCACGCACGCTGCAACAAAATGTAGCTAATGAGCAAGCCCAAAGAGATCTGGTAGTAAACCAGTATAACTGCTTGTACGCTGAACATAAGGAGCTGTCAAGCAAGTACAGCCAGCTGGAGGAGGAAAAGGACCAGCTAACACTTCAAATGATGATTGTGGAAGCAGAGAAGAATGGTGCAGAAGAAAAGGCATCTTTGCTAAAAGCAGACAAGCAAACGTTAGCTGAGCGTTTAGAGCAAGCGGAGAGCAGAACCATAGACCTATCTCCCTTCCACGAACTGTCTTGCAATATCCTGCAGCAAGTGTGTGGCTCCCAAGAGCTAATCACTGATGAGTTATGCAAACTGAAGGCCATGGTGGTTAGGTTAAAAGAGGTTAATACGGAAGCCCACAGGCTCAAAGCTAAGAACACCCGTGTCAAGGCAAATGTCATAAGTCAGATGGCATGGAGAGAAGGGAAAGGAGGTTTCCCCCCGCATCTTCCTTTTAAGGCCGTGGAAGATTTTAATGAAGATATAGCCTTGTTGGAGTTTGGAAGGAACTGTGCCAATAAGCTGATGGCCAGTGTGCAGAGGACAACAGATAGAATCAACAACCTATACCAAAAGCTCAAAGGAGTCCATGACAGCTGCACATTGAGTTTCCCTCAGACCCTAGAAGACTTCCCGGAAAAGGAACAGCGGCTGTCTCAACTGAAAGAAGAGCTAGGCGTCCAGATGGAGTATGTGAAAAGGATTGATGTCCTGGCCATGGATGATCTCCAACATTACATCGGTTCATCAACGCTTCACAACCACCTGCTGAAGGAAGCATATCAAGTTGCTGAAGCAGAACTACAAAGCATTAAAACGGAGCTCGGGAAGAATGTGACTTCTCAGAAAATCCTGTTTCCTGCTGCAGCAAACGTAATCATAAGGGACACAGGTGTGTGGCACAGCTACATAGAAGAGGAGAACAGGAAAGCTGCAGCAGCAGCAGGAGCATCAGCATATCCGGCAGCCTCCCTCCCAGCAGCCTCTTCCCCAGCAATGGCAGAAAGTCTGGCCAGTTCAATTCCCCCTTCCCGATTAGGAGCAGCATCAGCAGGGGATTCGAGGGCCTCTTCCTAGGCGGCACCAGTGAAAATCAACTTGGGCGACCCTTTGCCAGCAGAAGCTCACGCACAGGAATGAAGAAGCTGAATTCAGTGAGCCACTCTCTTCAGCCAGACACGTGCCCAGCAGGGAACGTTTTGATATTAGCAAATTTTCTGTTATGTATATTTTGAATATGTAAGGCGTAAGCCATGGGACAGCTGTCCCTATTTTTGTCAAAATATTTTTTGTAAAGGAAGTGGCCATTTTTGGTGATCGATTATAGTAGAAATCCCTGTAAATGACAGGTGGAACATGCTAGGTGTCAGCCCAAAGGGCAAAGTTGTAGCTATAAATAGCATCTAGGAAAGATTAGAAAGGACTTTTTGCAGGGAAGGAAAATTTTGGCAAACGATATGAGCTATCTTGTATCGGGTCTGTAAATTGAATTTTCTAATAGAAGCCACGGGAGATGGACGTTTGGCCTGGAATGTTGGATTGCTCTATATTGGACTATTCTAATGACTGCAATTCTGCAATGTGAGATCATTCTTGACATCTGGATTATTTCTTTGCATTAATGATCCTGCTCTCCTCCGTGCATGCGTTCTCTCTATTTTGTGAACAATGAAATGTATTGCTGTAGATTTCTTTGTCTAGATCGAATGGCTAACTGTTCTTTCTTCAGGGTAATTCATGTGGCTCATTGTTCATAATTTTAAATTGCTCCTTGCAGGGATCTTTGAGTTTATTTTTCAGTTTTTGTTACATCTAGATCTGTCTCTTTATTCTTGTTACATAGATTAAATAGTTTTTTGCTTTCTTTCGTTATGAACAATAGATGCGTTCTTTAAATTTCGTTTCAGATCTGTTTCTTTATTCTTCCGCTTTCTTCTGTTTTATGAGCAACGAATACATTCCATGATAAACTAGAAGCTATCTTTTATAAATCTGTATCTTGCTGTAGCTTTGCTTCTGAAATTAACAGCTATCTGTTCTTTCCTTACGCTTCATGTTACAGCTGATTGCTCCTCCCTTTAGCGTGGTCCCTGCAGGGATAGATAGATTTATTCTAGTTTTAGGCTTAGATCTGTTTTTTATTGCATTTAGATTAAGTATAATTTAGGCACTTGCATCTCATATAAAAGTCATAAAAAACCCAAAAGAAAGGTGGGTCGGGCCATAACCGGTAGAATCGGATTTAAAGTCCAAAACCTCGGTTGCCGGAACCGCTAACCGGACGGATTCCCTACACCAAACGGGAGATAGTCTAATTGGGCCCGTCTTTCGGGGAGAATCCCTTTCTGATTGATGCTACGATATCCGAGGCATCAACAGAGTGTTATTCTTGAGAAGCCTCATATAGCCTTTTGTTATCTCAGAAAAATTACAAATGAAACGTTGTAGAAAGTTTGCATGCCCTTGCAAACTTTTAAGTTCTGGGATGTTCGTGGGGGAAGGCAGGGCTAAGATAGCTTCTACCTTCGTAGGAGCTAAGCGTATACCACTTTTGGAGATTATGAATCCCAAAAGTTTTCTGGCTTCAACGCAAAAGACGCACTTATGTGGATTCAAACAGATATTGTAGCGACGACACCTTTCAAAAATGGCACCTAAGTGATCAGGATGGTCTTCCCGGTTCTTAGGATGAGCGGGAAGGTCATCAAGATACAGTTCTACAATATGTTTGATATCGTGAAATGCATATGACATCTCCCATTGGAAAGTTGCCCCAACATTTTTGAGGCCAAAAGGTAACTTTCAATATGCAAAAATTCCCCATGGGCAGATAAAGGTTGTTTTATGCTGGTCAGCTGGGAGGATATCGATCTGATTATAGCTGGAAAAGCCATCCGTGAATGAAAAGATGACACTCCCGGCACAGTTATCGATGATCTGGTCAATGAACGGAGTTGGATAGTTGTCCTTTGGACAAGCTTTGTTCAAGTCACGATAATCGAAATAGACTCTAATCATTCCCTGTCTCTTGGTTATGGGAACGATGTTAGATACCCAATCTGTCAATGGGACAGGATAGATAAAACCAACACGCAAAAGTTTTTCAACTTCTTCTTTGATAGCGGCTACCTTATGAGGGTGGACGGGTCGGAGTTTCTGTCGAACAGGTTGGACGCCAGGAAAGGTTGGAATCTCATGGACCACAATCGAGGGGTCTATTCCTGGCATTTCTTCATAACTCCAAGCAAAAACATCGTGGAAGGTTTTAAAGTAGGCATTGTAGAACTCCATTTCGAGGGGAGTGCATGTCTTGCCAATATGAATGTTTTCCACAACACCAAGCTTTACTGAAATGTCAATGGGAGTGGTTTCCATAAGGTTGGCCAAGTTTCCTTCGAAAAATACTTCATTGAGGGAAGTGGGAAACTTGGTTTGAACCATTCCAAGTGAAAGGCTGGATTTTGTATCGGGCTCAATCGTCTGAATGGTGGGGAACAAAGATCGATGATGGAAATCTCCCCATGGTGGCTCATCACCGCACATAACCTCCATAATTGATTCGTCAGTGGGAAAAATCAATGTGGGAGGATCGATAAGTGGTGGGGATGAATGAGTCTCAGACAAGAGCTGTGCCACAGTGTGATGGGTAGAACAATCAACCCAATCGGTGGCTGACTAGATCACTTCATACACTGTGAGGTTTCCCTTCAATGGCATGGAGTTGTCATAGTTTTCAATCTCAGTGGGACTCGATATTACCCAAGAATCATTGGAAGGGGTGACATTCGATGATACGATGTTGACTGGTTGAACGTGGGACCCCAGCTCTGGGAAAACTCCAATAAGGGAAGAATCCTTCATAAGACCAACGCCAACGTCTTGGAACCGGTACCGAGGCTGATCCAATAACGGGACAGTGTTGGCAGAGTTCGGATGATAGTCTGGGATACAGTAATCAAGCTGATCTATAGTGACAATTTTCCCTTCATGAGGAAATTGCACGATCCGAAAGACAGTAGATGCTATGGCAGTCATGGAATAAAACCAGTTCCGACCAAGTAGAAGATTGTAATCTAATGGCGCATCCACGACTTCGATGTGTACAGATACTGTTTTTCCCCCCAGTTCAACACCGATTGTAGGAATGCGTCCATAAGGTTGAAAACCGTGTCCGTCAAATGCCCTGAGAGTAGTGGGAGACATCGTGACTTTGTGTGAGCCTAAGGCTCTCCAAAAATTCAAATACATAATCGACGTGGAGGCTCCTTCATCTAAGACGGTGCGATGGATGTTATTTCCATGGATTTTTGTATGAACCTGGAAGGCTAACTGGTGGGAAAGCCGAGGTTTGACATACTCCAAGTTAAACATAATAGTGTTTGAAGTATCTGGGTCCACTGCCCCCAATGCTGAAAGTAAGGTTCTACGTTGTGTAGGGCAGTGTTCAATAACCTCGAGAGTCGACATGGCACAAGGTGCTTGAGCTAAATCCTCAACAATGTTGTAATTCTGGGCAGCTTGCCCATTGGGATTAAATGTCTCCTTTCGTATGGTTCCCTTGGGTGGGCGTAGCACTGTGTCCGTAAGCGGTCTCTCGATATGGACATGGCCGTTAGGGGGAGGAGTAGGAGACGGATCTTCAACGGGAGACTTGCCTTTGGCTGTCTCTGACTGTTTGTTTGAACATGGGGGTTTCTCATATGTCTTTGAACGAGTGGTTATGTGAATCTCCTCATTACTCGTCATCAGGATTTCGTGAGTTGTGGACGTCTCTCCGCGAGGTGGGTTGCTCGAGTTGCCCCCTTGTGGGGTTTCTTGGGAAACCATTTGCTGTTGCTACTGAGGGAAAGGGTCAGTTAACACTGTCAGGCGAGAGGATCCTTTAATGAATTTGTTGACTTCATCCTTGTAGGGACAGTCGCACGTGTGGTGATCGTATTGACAAATTAGGCAGGGAAACTTAGCCTTCCGACGTGGTTTCGAGTCGTTGTGGGTGGGTTCTGGCTTGGGATTCTCCTGCTGGTTCTTTTTGGATTTACCACGATTGTTCTTCTTCTTTCCTCTGGATGGTTGTGACATAGATTGAACTACATTCACTTCAGAGGAGATAGTAGGAGAAGTAGAAGCTTTTGGAGCAGCCTAAGATAGAGCAGGGGAAGCAGAAGCTTGTTGTCCCATCGAGTTGGTGGCAGGATGGGCCTTGACTGAACCGACAATACCATCAATGGGGGGTTCAGTGGCAAGTTTCGTTGGATCAGTGGTAATGCGGGTGGCATGGGGAAGAAGTTTGTGTAAAGTGCCAGATTGGGTATATACCAAATCCATGTACTGGGCTGCCGAGATGGCTTGTTCCTCCATGACTGGCCCACGCATAGCAATATCCCTATCTATGGGAGGAAAGAATGACTTTGTGAACTAATCAGCAAGTAGCTGATCTAGAATGGGTGCCTTGATTAGCCTACGGCGTCGACGCCACTCATGGATGTGGTCCGAAATGTGCGTAGAAGTGGTTTGACGCAACGAGGTTAACAGTTCCGTTCCAGTCTCATACCGGATGGGGAGCTAGAAATGGGTCAGAAACTGCATAGCCAAGGTGTTAAAATCATGGAAAGAGTGTTGTGGCAGCTCGATGTACCATTTTGCTGTCGTGCCGGTAAATGTATGTTGGAAGAGTTGTAGTCGAATGGATTCATCCATCAATGAGTTGGATGAACACCAAAGATGGAAGGTCATTACGTGGTTCTTGGGGTCTTCCCCTGGCTTAGCATCGAACTTAGGAATGTCCGATGGAAGTTTGGATGGAATAGGTGGCCAGTGAGGTTCATGCCATATAGGATTGTTAATGAGCCTCGAAAAATCGGGTAAATCTAGCATGGCCAAAAAGGGAAGTTGATGATTGGTCTGCGGGTATGAGTAGTAACCATACGGTGCAGGGAAACCTGGGGGGCCTTGTATAGCATATTACTGCATGTTATACCCATATGTGTTTCCCACAGGGTACTGCTGGAAGTTCTGGGGGTAATAGGCCATTTGGTTAACCAGTTGTGTGTTGGAAGTCATTACTTGACTAGGAATCAAGGTGGTAACCATTTGTTGGATGTTCTGCTGAGTAGGGATTGTAGGTATGGTACCCTGGGGTTGTTGTATCCTAGGAATGGTTGCTGCTCCTGGTTGGGGAAAGGTTCCCTGGAGTTGTTGTGTTCTAGGAATGTTACCACTACTTTGAGTAAGTGGAGGGTTTCCCGTAGCAGGGTTGGGGGGTGGTTGTGACAGTGGTGTCCATGGAATGTGGGTTCCACCTTGATGAAGATGTGGGAAGTGAAGGGATGGGTTCCATGGAGTTGTTGTAGCTGAAGGATAGGGAAGGCCAGAATTCAAGTTGGGGGGAATTTGAGATTGCCCCCCAGCTTGGTTCCAGTTTCAAAACAATGAGTACCCCCTGCTCTGTGGGATTTGAGATCCCCAAGAAGGAAGTGTGCCTGACGAGGGATGTTGAAGATGAGGCCCAATTGGAAAACGGGTATAAGGTTGTCCCCTGCCAGGTGTGCTGTACATACCATACTGAGCAGATGTTGCTGGTTGGGAGGGATGTTGGATGGTGCCGATGGGTTTCCCTCTAGCAGATGGGTTGGATGGCCCTATAGGAGGAGGTTGTTGATTAGGAACAGGGTTCCCAACAAAGGGTTGTCCTCTAGTAGGTTGGGTTGATGGCCCGATGGGAGGCGGTTGGTGACTAGGAGCGGGGTTTCCAACAAAGGATTGTCCTCCAGTAGGATGGGTTGATGGCCCGCAAGGAGGGGGTTGGTTGTTGGGATTAGGGGTCGCAACAATCGGTTGTCCACCTCCTGAAATGGTGTAGATAGTGGCTGAAATTGAACCTCCAATCAATATGGATGATCCAGCGGTATGAATTGGTGTTCTTCTGACACTAGCAAGGTAAGATAGTGTCGATTGGCCAACGGCGCCAAAGGTGCCGATTTGTGAAGGGGGTCTTCCATAAGTGACGGGAGGGGACAGAGAAAAAACTGGGTTATCCCTCATAAAATGTGCGCCAAACATGGGTGATGGCAGTAAATGTGAGGAATTTAACCAAGGGGTGTAGGGGGTTTCATCCATAGCGTGGTCAACAATAGGAGGACCATCGAAGACTGGGTTCGGGTTCGTATCCTGCGAAGGGTTTTCGGGGTCCGGTGAGAACAGAGGTATAGTAACATTTGAAGGTCTGGAGCCATCTGCATAGGAGTGATGAAACTTTGTGCTAGACGGAATGTTGGGAGCCCGATAGTCGGGAGGAGGAGTAACAGGGGGATATCTAGAAGCCGTCGAGAGCATTTGCTCTCTATCACGTTTAAACTGTGTTGACGCTAACGGGGAATTAGCTAGACTAACCATACTAGATTGGATGGAGGCCATGATCTCATGTCCCGAAGGGAGGTTGGGGAGGGATACGGTATGAGGTATGTTGCTAGAAGAACCGATTTCTTATGGATGAACACTGGATGGCGCCGTGGTAACAGGTGGAGGGTTTTCCTGGGAAGTGATAAATCCATAGTCAGGTTCAAAAGGTGTATTAGGAAGTTGGTTTTCTTCGATAACTTCGATGTACCCGCACGGGATTGGAATCAATCCAGATATATCCTGGTCGTATCCTTCGGTGGTGCCAACAAATACTTCCATGTCATCGTAGAAAGTATTTGGTGGAAGGAAAGTGTTGACATCGGGGAGGAGGATGGCCTCCAGACTAGTATCTTGGGTTGTACTAGATTCAACCACTATAGTCTTGTCCACTGTGGAAGATATATCTGGAATAACAGTGGGTGAAGTGATAGTGGGAGTCTCAGATGTACTAGTGGTTGCAGAAACTGCAAGAGGTTCTAAGACCGTGCTGTGAGTAACAATTACAGGCGCAACTGAAGATGTAGTGTGTATCGGCGGTGGAATGTTCCCTCGACCGGCACCGCAGCCAGAAGGGGCGGGAATACATGATGCAGGTGGACCAGAGGTCTATGGCGATGGTGGTAGTGGAGGGCTCTTTCCCTATACTCTTCGTGATCTCTGTGGTGGTTCTAACATGATGGTAGGAATACAGAATCCGGGGGCAGTCTCGTAACAAAGAACTCAAAAACCCTAATGCAGCCGAGTGTGCAAAAGGGGAGCTAGAAAAAGCAAGGCTCGCAGGCCAAAAAAGAAAGCTCTAAAATCTATACTGAGACCGGCATCCCAGTAAGAGAGCTGAGAAGAACAATGGCCAAAATGCTAACAAGCAGTCAGTAAAAGAAAAAATGACCCTCTATAAAGATGAGATAACAAGAAAACTCCTAACTAAGAGCTGGAGACCTCAACAAGTTTTATCCTTCGCAAGGTGATGAAATCAAATTCGAACAATACAACGTGAGAGACCAATAATGGAAGGATATCCCTCTACCAAAAGGGATCCTGGGTAAAAGAGCCCTAGTAGAAAAGTTACTAAGCTACCTCGTTCATGACACGTTGGAAAAGGTTTTTGGTGCTTCTGCCTTATCACCCTTGTATTATCAGTATGGTGGTCGTATAACACAAGGAAGACAATGATCGATGTTTCCTTAGGGATAAGTGGAGTGCGGCATTCCACAGAGTCCATCCGGTTCTCAATCTCGAGGCAGTTTAACCCCTGAAAGTCAAAAACAGTCAGGAGGCCCCTCCACAAACTGGTGTATGACCATGTCAATAAATACTAGAGGATTTTAGTTCCCTAGAGGACAATGACTATGTCTCAGATGAAAATGACAAGGGGGAATTATTTTGATGCTTATCCCTGGTGTCCTACCTAACTACCAAATTCTTTTGATTTCCTCAAGTGAGGTTAATGTAGGTTTAGTTAGGGAGATTAATTTTAGTGGTTGTATTACTCAATCGGGTAAATGGACGTGAAACTTGGTGGTGTTGTGACGACCCAAACCATGCAAGTGAGAATGAATAGAAATAAGCCTTGTATTCGATGAAAACTAGCTATGGAAGAGAGAGAGTTCTTCGATCATAAATGCATGAAACTTTCACAATCAATGAAAAACCACTTCGAAATAAATTTTTGTTTTTTTTTCTAAGTAAAGCCAAACTGAAATAAACACTTCTTTCAAATTCACTGATCTGCAACAAGAATGCTTCAAAATGAGTATTTATGTGGCAAATTGAATGGTTCACATCCTAATGCACAATAATACTGCTAGATCATTTCAATCCAAACAACACAAATGTTCTCCAATAACAATTTCCAATATAGATTTTAATAACAATAATGGAAAAGATTATAGTTCTAAGAACAATGTGATTATGAAAGATACACAATCTAGTAAAAAAGGATAGTAGTAACAGTTTGGTTGTGATGGGAAGATCAAGCCAATGCAATCAAATTGAAGGGGTGACCCAATATGCAAATAATGCCACTAACTCATAAAATAATCAAGCTCACAGTGAGAAATAAACAAACCACAAAGACTGTGCAATGGACAGGATAGTGGTAAGCAACAGAAAACACCAAACTGAAGCAGACAAAATAAAAAATGACTTAAGAAACCAAACAGGAAAGAAAAAATTAAAAAATTGCAGACACTACTGTGTGGGCAAAGCTGACTAAAATGTGGTACTAGTACACTACCGCTCTGGTAAGAGTGTTGGGTACGCGGTACTACCGCGCTATAGACAGTAATGGGGGCGCGGTACTGTTGCTAAGGTTGGAAAAAATGCAACTTTTGAAAAAGAAATCAAATATTTCAGGGTTGTTGCAGACCCAGAGGACTCACTGATCACAGAGGGAGGAAAGATGTGGAGAGGAGGGGTGAATAAAGGTCAAAGAGACCAAAATTCAGTACTGGTTTGAAGAGAAAGAAGAATCACAATAAAAAATGACTGAAGGTGAGATAAATTAATCAAATGGGGTTCAAACCAGCGGAGTCGCCAGTTTTTACTGTAGAAATTTCTCCCTATGGATAGGTAGAAACTGTCTTAGGTTAAAGTAGACTTAACTGACTCTAAACTAAGACAAAAATATAACAACTGCTACCTTGAATTCCTAGATCTAAACAAACATCTCAAGATTATATTGTTAAAATAAACGAAAGAGATCTAACTGACCTTCGATTCAATTGCTCGTCCTAGTGGTTGCTCCAATCTCCAAGTCCTCGCGAATGAACCTATCAGAATGAAACCAAGATACAAGCATATACGATCTTCTAGCAACTTGAAATATGAGTTAGAATCTAAATCTATAGCAGAAACAAATCATATGATTGAAACATAATCAACATACATTATTTGGGAAACAAGACAATGGTTGCTTGATGTCCAAGCCAACTCCTAGCTCCAAGTGCTTTCTCCTCTAGCTATCTCCACAAAGATTCAAGATCATAGGTTTGATGTCTCTAAGAGTCCTCCCCTTTGCTCATGGAAGGCCTCTCTCTTATAGTGTGTGGTAGGGTTAACCAACAAGAGAGAAGGATGGATCCTAGGAGTATTTAGTGGATCAGGCCCATTAATCTGAGAAAGTGAGTTAGGATCGAATCAGGGATACCAATCCTCAAAAATCTCTCGAAGATCAAGATTCCACAAGCCATGGAAAAAAGGCTAAAAAAGGAGTACTGCGCCCCTTCAACTGAGCATAGCGCGGTAGTATCGCGTGGCAGAGAAGGACCATGGCGCGGTAGTGGGGACTACTGCTCCCTTAAGCTTGAGCAAGGCGTGGTAGTGTGGGCATATGAAGTCTCAGCTGGGTTGATTCTTGACAGGACAGGTTTGTCTTCAAGGATCATTCATCATTTTTCTCTTCTGGGTGTTTTAAGCAGTAGGGGAAGTGTCGTCAACTATTTTTATGGTGACGATGCAGCACTGTGAAATATGGAGGTATAACACTTGACAGGGTTTTGCAGCTCGAGATCTGAAGACTGTGGAGCTTGGAGAGACAAAGAGGAAAGGATTCATGAATCTAAGGTAAGACATCTATCTATTGCATCTCTAAACGATCTAGGAAAGTAGATTTGTCTACTGTATTCATTTTTTCTAGATCCACCTAGACTAGAGAGATCTTGCTCGAGTCCACTTGAGTATATTGTCTGTAAATAGTGCTCTTCAATTGGAGAGCTCTTGGTCGTCTTAAAAAAAACCATGAGATGGATCTATTATGCTTTTATATGTTAAAGTGACTCTCGGATAGGAAAACAAATTTTTTTTACAAAAATTAAACACACATGTGTTTTTTATGTACAAAATGTGCACACGTTATTGAGAAAATTAGTGCCACATTAAAAATGAAAGTCTCGAGTCAAGGAAGATACATTCAAATACTTACTAGGTTAGGGCCGAAGTACCTTAAGTTACTCAATCCACCATCAGGAGATCGAGGTACATTAAGTTACTCCACCAACCTAATAAGGGCCAGATACGAGCCTAAAGTATCAACCATTGGGATAAGGAACAATAAGGTTCTCACTAACCTACCCTACAATACCAAAGCCCTATCCTCCCATTCTTCCCCAAATGCTTAACCTCAAAGGGTTTGGTTCAAGACTATGCCAAAAAAAAATTCAGAACAACATGCACACGTTTATATTGTAAGAAATGTGTACTCATTATGTTTACATACAAAACTCCTAACTCCTATCCTTCTCTCTCTCCCCCAACCCCCAAATGATACCCCTCTCTCTCTTCCCTAACACCCCCCATTCCCTTTCTCTCAATCGCAACCTCCCTACTCCTCCCACCAACTATAACCACCCCTCCTCCTCATCATACCCCCCTCTCTCTCTATCCCTTACTCCTCAACCTACACCTAACCCCAACCCATCTCTCTCTCCCTCAACTCCCTAACACCCCGCCCTCTCTCTCCCTCAACTCCGTAACACCCCCCCCTCTCTCTCCCCCAACTCTGTAACACACCCCCTCTCTCTCTCCACAAACTCCCTAACAACCCCCCCCTCTCTCTCTCCCCAAAATATTTTACACCCTTCCCCCCCTCTCTCTCACACTCTCACTACCCCTAACCCCAATCTCTCTCCCTAAACCCCCTCCTACTATCCCTATCCATAAGCACCCCCTTTAACCCCCCTTATCTCTCTCTCTCTCTCTTTCCTACTCCCTCTACCCATAACCCTACAATTTCCTATGTGCATTTAATCCCTCTCTCTCTCAACCCCCCCCATCTCTCTTTATCCCTAACTGTTGGCAGATATTTCTACCCTATAGCAAGGAAACTACTACTATCAACTTGGTTGGGGTGACAGGTAAGTTTATTAATTCTATTACAGAGGCATTTACAAAAAGAAATAGATTGTAGATTTAGGGAACATACCTTTTAACCGAAGTCTGATCCAAGCCTTGACTCGGTCTCGTGTCCAGCTTCTAAATCTACCTTTCCTTCAGCAAACCTGACAATGAAGTAGGCTCCTGCAACTAGATTCTGGGCTCTGGCTCTGCTCTGGCTTGGATGTCTTCTGCAACAACTTCTCCAATGTCTTAAAGTTTCTCCATTAACTCATCGTCTAGCTTTTCTAGCAATAATTTCTATTCATAATTTCTAACCTTGCTCCTTTAACCTTCTTGGTATTTATAGGTTCAAAGAAGCAGTTCAGGTCGATGGAGGAGGTTGGGGAAGTTAAGAAACTACCATCAACTAATCCTCCTCGATGGATTAATATATTTTTTAATCATCTTTTAAGATATACGCGACTATTACTCAGTGGAGTAGCGTATAGGGCGCTACCCTATTGTTTAACAACTAGCGCTCATTCAGTTTTAAATGTCGAGCGCTACTTTTCTAAGAAGGAGTAGCGTATATATTGATATGGGCGCTACTATTATACACTGGAGTCGCGTATGGGCGCTAGTCTCTTTAAGTGGAGTAGCGCTCATACCTCAAAATGATATTTTTGTATGTTTTCCAGTATTTTCAGGAAATGGGATGAGTTGTCATATTATCCAAGGTCAACATGCTCCTCCATCCAAGTTGTCCTTTTGTGTGATCAACAGCTCAGGGTGATCACGGACGGAGAGGTGCAAGTTTGACCTATAACAGATGCCCCCTAATGTGTGAGGTCAGAGGGAAAAACATATCAATTAGGGTTTAATGAGTCCAAGAAAGAATGAAAACTCAATTGATATGAAGATATGATATGTTTTATACCTTATTTTGTGTTTCAATTGATTAATTAGGGTTTTTGAAAGTTTTTTGAAACTATGGAAAATTAAAAATTATGGGTAAAAAATCAAAATCCAATTTTATATATAATTTCATTGTTGAAAAATCAATTTTCAATTTGTGTTGTAGGGCAAAAATTGGGGCAACTTTTGCGAATTTCAAATCTCCACTGCGATCAAACCGGGCATCCAACCACCAAACTTCTTCCACCAAGTAAGTAGAAATCAACCTATCTTGCATTTCAATGGTTTATTTTTAAATTTTTGAGCAAAAATGGCCTGCAACGCGATGCTCATAAGGTTTTATGCACGGGCGCTACTGTGTATACACAAGAGTAGCGTACAAACTCGATGGGCGCTACTTTGCTCAAACAGAGTAGCGCCTATACGCTATTGTGTAGTATACACAGTAGCATACATATTTGCAAAGCTATTTTCAAACGTCGAGACTCAAAAAATTTGGGGTTTTTTGCAGGATGGTCTTACAATGGAGGGAAAGGGAGCATGAAGACATGGATAGGTTAGCTATGCAAGACTCGGCTACCCTCCATGCGCTTCGTAGATGCGGTTTGTTGAAATTTTATCGAACCGTAAACATGCGGGCACTAAACAAGCTGTTTCGGAGATTGATTCAGTATTGGGATGTCGATACTAATACCTTCATCATCAAACTCTTGAGCTTACCGTTGAGGACATATACTTTATTACTGGTCTCTCAAGGAGAGGAGACGTAATCAATCTAAAAGGAACTTCTCATTTGGGTGCACGATCAGTGCAAGAATATGTAAATACATACTGTTTTTCCGGAGCAGAAAAATCGGGAAGCCAAGTTTTGATTACAACTATTGATGGTCTCCCTCTGAAAGTGATAGTGAGCATGATCAACTGGGTAGCCGGTAGTGCATCACAACACTTAGCTTCCAGGCATTCGATGCATATTGGTGTACAGTGCTTGCACGACCATGTTTATGATTGGAGTACTAACTTGCTGGCAAACATGAAGTCTCAACTGACAGGTTGCAAATCCGGCACTATGAAGAATTTTGGGTACGGAAGTATCTTGTGTACTTTTTTCTTCGAGAGGATGCCTGCTATTAGTTTGGGGATGCCTCTTCCACAGGTTAACCCTCGTGAGCCCAGACTAGGCCGTTGGGGTGACATTTTCCTCCGCCAGGGTGGTGGGGAAAGTCACTATTGTTACCACATTGATGACTTCTGGGGGTGGTGGGAGAGGCAAGTACCCGCATTTGAGCAGTTTCCCTATGCTGGATTGGATTTCCGTCACGATCCAGAGTTGGTGCTTCCGCCAGGTGGAGCCTGGGGAGATATTGGTATGTTTAAATTTTTGAGAATTTATTTAATTTTTTCAAACTTTTCAAGTATTTGATTTTTATGAATGAGTTTCGAAGTTCTAATCAAGTGTCAAATGCATATGTTGGGCCTGTTCGTCCTGAGGGCCATCCTACCATCTATGTGAGGCCAGCAGATATCACCGCAGCGGATGCTATGTTGGGAACCCTGGAGAGGAAGATGAGTCGATTGACTCATGAGATTCCTGCATGCCGCATGGACCAGATACCTGTAGACATGCAGGAAGATGTTGTTGGGGTGCCTCCAGCATGGCTTAGGGTGCTGCGACGGATTGCTAGACTAGTGATATGCTATCGCAATGCGGTAGATGATGAGGAGGTTCCTCCTTCTCCATAGGAGAAGAAAACATTATATGTATATATTTTTGAGGCTACTAAGCCCAACTTTTGTACTTTTATGACTTGACCTGAGAGACTCATGACTCAAAACTCATATTTTTTGATACGGCACCAGTTATATACAGTATCGGTTATTTACATGTGTATGCATTTTAAATTTTATGTGTGTAATGTTGTTTATAATGTATGATGCAAATGCCAGTCTAACACATAGTTTGCTAATGAATCAGCTAAAGTGTTTAAACTTCTCGGAATGTGTTCATATCTAATAGAATGAAATTGTCTTTCCAATAGTCTAACTCGTAGAAACTGACGTAGCAATCCTGGATCCCTGATCTGATAGACACCTGTTAACTGAAAAACAATTAATTGTGAGTCAAGCCTTACCTCCAGGTACGAAATGCCATGACTGAGAGCATCTCGGAGGAGTTCTATAACTGCACTGTATTCAGCTATATTATTCGTGGTAGGTCCCAAACAAACCCCCCCCGAAGAAACAAGTTGGTCAGCGGGTGAGTAAATGACCCAAGCTACTGCAGCCAACTGACAGGTGTGGCGACTAGCACCATCAGTGAATCCTAAGAAATGTGCGGTTGACATCTGGTACATGACATGAAAAACACACATAAGATCACCTAACGAGCATAACAAAACTAGCTTTACAAAAAAATACAGCTATGTTACAAGAAAAAGTATTTCAGCCTAGGCTCGTCCAACTTATTACCTTCGTAATCTACCAGTTCGTAGGCACCTTTCTTCAATACTTTAGAAATTATATAAGGTCCGAGCCACCTGGATTTGAATTTACCGGGTCCTAAAGGTTCTTTGTCTTGATCCCAAAGTAGGACCAAATCTCCTTCAATGAAAACTCTAGGTTTGACAGATTTGTCGTCCTATCCTTTGACTCATTTTTTGTGAACCTCGTTTGTTGTAAGCGCATCCCGGCGTTGTTCATCTAGATGTTCTAAGTGTAACAAACGTTCTTCGAGTATTGAAGTATTGGGTAGTAACTGAACTGCTAGTTTTAGCGAAGGAATCTCGCATTCAATCGGCACAACTGCTTCTATCCCATGCACAAGTTGGAAAGGAGAGAAACCAGTAGCAGTATTAACGTTGGCTCGGTAATCCCAAAGAGCCGGGTATAGCATGATGTGCCAGTTATTCCGACTGGCATTAACAGTTCGTTGTAATATAACCTTTAAAGTTTTGTTCACTGCTTCAACTTGTCCATTCGCCTGAGGATAGTATGAAGACGAATGTTCTTGTCGAAAACCAAGCATTGTATATAACTCAGTCATCATGCTATTTTGGAAATGACTACCATGATCAGTCACTATCTCTTTAGGTATGCCAAACCGTGCTATGATCTGATTAAATATGAAATAAGCGGCAGTTTCTCCATATGCCTTAACAGTAGGCATTGCCTCTGCCCACTTAGTAAAGTAGTCAACGGCAACGATGATGTAATGATGTCCTCCAGCTGAAACTGGATTGCATGTCATGAAATCAACCCCCCATTTTGTGAAGGGACCTGCTGTAATTACAGGATGAAGAGGAGCTGGGTGTGCCCTCATTTTTTTAGTGAAAAATTTCAGTGCTTCCACACAATCTTTAAAGATCGCGGGCCAAAAATATCCGGCACGCAGTATCTTCTGAGTTGTTGCCAACCCGGAAAGATGTCCCCCACAAGCTCCACTGTGGGCATCATTTAATACTGCTTCAGCTTCTTCCCGAGTTAAGCAACGTCCTAAAATGGAATCTACCCCACGTTGATATAAAGTATCTGAGATAATAAGGTAGTTTTTCGCATGGCTTTTAAGCTTGCGTCGCTCTTCTCGGGAAAAAGTGGTAGGACACTTCAAAGTATGGAGATATATTAAAATATCTCTGTACCATGGGTCAGAGGAGGCGATGAGAAAGATATGTTCGTCAAGGAATGATGTTTCTTCCTCAACGCATTCTAGGTCACTTGGAAATTCTGAGATTAATTCAGCGAACACTAGTGATTTTTTTGATTTGGCTGATTGGAATACCAAATCGAATTCCTGTAGAATCACAATCCATTTATTGTATTTCCCACCGATGATTCGTCGGGTGAGAACGTACTGGAAAGGATTGACTTCTGCTATCACTGTAGTAGTTCGTAAAGGTATATAGTGACGAAGCCTCTGTACCGCATAGACCACAGCAAGTGATAACTTCTCAACGTGTGAGTATTTAACCTCAGGGGCTATCAATGCGCAAGAAAGATAGTAGACAGCATGTTCTTGGAACATATCATCTTCCTGAACCAAAACTATACCAATTGTAGTAAGAGACGCTGCCAGGTATAAAAGAAAATCTTTTGAGTAATCTGGCGGGCTCAACAAGGGTGCTGAAAGGAGTGCCTTTTTTAAAGCTTCAAAGGATGCTTGTGCAGCTTCGTCCCACAGAAAGTAGGAATCTTGTTTGAGTAGCCTCATAAAACCTTTGGTAATTTTGGCGTAGTTTATTATAAATCGCCGTAAGAAATTCGACATGCCTTGCAGACTTTGAAGTTGTCGCAAGGTGCGAGGAGGAGGCAGATTTACAATCGCCTCAACTTTAAGTGGGTCAACCATTATACCATGATTAGAGACAATGAAACCTAGTAAACGTCCCGATTCGACACAGAATACACATTTATTCGGATTCAAACGAATCTTATACTTTCTGCATCTTTCAAACACTTGTCTAAGGTGATCCTAATGGTCTCGTCTCTTTCGAGATCACGCCGGGAGATCATCCAAGTAAGGTTCTACAATGTGTTTGATGTCATGAAAAGAAAAATTCATTGCTCGCTGGAAAGTAGCTCCAGCATTCTTCAAACCAAATGGCATTTTTCGATAAGAAAAGGTGCCCCACGGGAAAATGAAAGCTGTTTTATGCTGATCTTCAGGTTTGATCTCTATTTGATTGTATCCCGAAAAACCATCCATAAAAGAGAACATCTCATGTCCTGCACACGCATCTAAGATTTGATCGATAAATGGTGTGGGATAGTTGTCTTTCGGACAAGCTTTGTTCAAATCCTGAAAGTCAGTATAAACTCTAATAGTGCCTTGCTTTTTATCAACCGGAACGGGGTTTGAAACCCATTCCGTCATATCGATCAGATAAATGAAACCGGCTTTGAGAAACTTTTCAACCTCCGCCTTGATGGCGGCTGCTTTTCTAGGGTTTACGGGATGGAGCTTTTGTCTCACAGGTTTCGCGTTAGGGTATGTCGTGATGACATGCTCCACAATGGTTGGGCCAATACCTGGCATCTCCTCATATGACCAGGGAAAAACGTCACGGAATTCTTTAAACAGTTTTGTATACAGAGTTATCTCTTCTAGAGAACAGTCTGCACCAATAAAAATATTTTCCACGACCCCGAGTTTGGTGGAAATGTTGATTGGAATTGTTCTTGAAATATTAGCCATATTCCCTTCAGCATAAACAGCTTTTGAAGTAGAAGGAGAAGATGACAAATCAACCAATCCACCGAGTCTCACAGGGAATTATCCTCTCTCAATTCTGTCTAGATCTGGAAGTATGTAGGACCTATGATGCATATGTTCCCAAGGTTGGTCCAGGCCCATAATAACTTCTAAGATGGCTTCATCAGATGGCAAAACCGTATCTAAACAATCGAATGAGTGAGTAGAATTCAGTGACCATGTCGGAGCATAGTCCATATCTGACTCGACAGAGACTGGTGGAGTCATGATATGTTCCATTGCAGCGTGTTGAGTTTCCATATAAGCCACTTTTGCAATGGAGGGAGGCACAAAAGGATCTGACGTGGTAGGAAGGATCCAAGGATCAGTTCTTAAACCGACCGTAAATGTTTCAGTAGCGGTACCCACATCAGAACGCATAAAAAGAATAGGGGAGGGGATGTCGAAAGTGCCTTCTAACGAACCATACAACCCTGCTCCTAAACTCTCCTTAACCGGGGCGGTTTGATCAACCAAAGGAATCGTGGTTTCCGTAGAGTTCTGGTGTTTTCCTTGAGTGAAAGAAAGTTGATCGACTGTAATGATCTTACCTTCAAATGGGAACATGACCACTCGAAAAACTGTCGATGCTATAGCTTGCATGGCATAAGTCCAACTCCTGCCCAATAACATGTTGTAATCGAGTGGAGCGTCCAGAACTTCTATCTCAACAACAACTGTCTTACCAGCCAAAGTGACATTAAATGATGGCAAAACTCCATGTGGACGGAAAGTTCTGCCATCAAATGCAGTAAGCATTGTGTTGGAAGGGACTAACTCAGGAGAACCTAGAGCTTTCCAACAAGAAATCGACATTATGCAAGTCGACGCTCCCTCATCTACTACAACTCGTCTAATGGTCATTGGACCATGAACGACCTCAATCTGGAGGGCAACGTGATATGGCAACCGGTATTTGACATTAGTCATGTCGAATCGCGCAGACATGTTGGAGGACTCCATACTCCCAATAGCTGCCAGAAGTGCATTTCGTTGCAATGGACAACTCTGCAAGACTTCCAGAGTAGACATGGCACAAGGGGTTTGGGCTAGATCTTCAACCACATTGTAGTTGGAAGCAGCCCGTGTGTTGGGATTGTGTGATGCCCTCTTCAAGACACCTTTCGGAATCTTGGGCATTGGGTCCACAGGTATGTGGAGTGGAGTGGAGGATTCAGCAATCTCCTTATCCTTTCTCTGCGTTTCCAGGGTATAGTTCCTGGCTCTAGTTTGCAAAAGTGCATCCGAGTTAGCCATGTTTATGAATGTTTGATCAACCGAAGCGTGCGAAGTGCCCCCAGTTTTGGAGGTGCCAGAAGTTGAGCCTTGCCCTTTAGGAAATGGGTCTTTCAAGACGGCAGGCTTCTTCTCTCTTAAGAGCTTCTGGGCTTCTTCTAGTAGAGGGCATTGGTGGGTAAGGTGGTTCTGCTTGCAAAGTTTACAAGGGAACTTAACCTTTTTTTCTTCCTTGTTACCCTCTTCGGCATTGTCTTTTTTGGGCTTTTGTTGGTTCCCCTCTCCTTTCTTGCCCTTCTTTTTGTTGTTGGGCTGTCGAGGGCCCTTTTGATTGTTCTGAAACTGGTTAACAGATTCAGAAGTAGAAGGAGAGGTTGTGACGGAAGCGATGTCTGCAGTCGAATGTTTGACAATTAAGGCTTGGACCTGTTTGGTCAGTGCTTCGAAGGCTGCAGAGTTAACTGAACCCACTATGCCATCAGCATGTGGTCCAGGTTTGGGTCTACTCAGATCAGTGTTTGATCTCAGTGCATCCAGTATAATCTCGTACAGTAAACCAGATTGTGCATATACAAGGTCTAACTGTTGAGTCCTTAAGATGGCTTCTTCTTCATTGGATACTCCAGATGTCGCTACTTCCTTAGAAATATAAGGAAGGAGTGATTTCAAGTACCACTCAAGCATAAACTCTGGTGGAATGTTGGCCTTTATGAGCCTCTTCCGTCTTCGCCACTCCTGAATGTGGTCAGATAGGTGAGTGGCTTTGTTTTGTCTAAAAGTAGACAAAAGTTCTGTTCCGGCATCATACCGAACAGGAAGCTGGAAATGGTTCAAAAAGACGGTTGCTAGGTCCCCAAAACTAGAGAAAGTAGCCACAGGCAGTTCAATGTACCATTTGGCTGCAGGACCAGTTAAGGTCCTTTGAAACAATCTCAATCTGATGGAATCCTCATTTAAGGAATTGGAAGAACACCAAAGGTGGAAGGTAGTGACATGGTCACCAGGATCTTCACCTGTTTTGCCTTAGAATTTTGGAATATCCGAAGGTAATTTGGTGGGAACTGATGGCCACATGGCATTATGACACACAGGATCATTTGTCAGTTTCGAAAGGTCTGGAAAATTCAAAGTTGCCAGGAAAGGTAGACGAGGCCGGCAAGATGATGCTTGATAAGGGGAAACACCAATCGTTTGTCCCATGAATTGTTGGTAGGGGTTGCCCCCATCCATCTGGTGATAAGGGTTGCCCCCGGCCATGTGCTGATAGGAGTTGCCTCCTACCAACTGTTGATAGGGGTTTCCCCCAGTTAACTGTTGGTAGGGGTTACCCCCGGGTATTTGTTGGTAGGGGTTGCCCCCTGCCAGTTGTTGTTGTTGTACGAAAGAGTTATTAAAATTTCCCCACCCATACGAGAGTGGATTAGTGCTTTGCGGGTTCGTCCACTGTGGCTGGGTGTTGGCCCCGCCATATTGCTGGTTAAAGATATTACCCCCTCCCCCTGAGAATAAGGAAAAAGGGGTGTTACCTGCAGGCATGTTACCTTGATTCAAGTTAGGGCCTACAAAGGTGTTGAAACCAGTAGAAGCTGATGTGGACGGTGCAGTCATGGTACCCATGACTGGCATGTTTGCAGAATCACTTGGTCCTACCACAGGTGTGGAAACCCAAGTACTAGGAATCTGATATAACGGTTGCGAAGTAGAAGGTGCTGCACAGTTGGCCATACTGTTAGGTCCAACAGTATATGTAGGAATAGATGCCATCGTTGTAAAACTAGGCATTCCTAATGTACTAGTGTTGAAACTGAAAGATGGAGTAGGCACATATGTGGTTTGTGCCTGACTAGATGTAGCAGTAAAAGAAGGCTTAACTGTGCTGGTATTCATACCTAAAGTGGGATTTTGGGGACCCCCTTGTTCACCTCCTGTGTTAGACATCAGATGATCGGGAAACAAAATATCTGCACTGAAAAGGGGCTGCTAGAAACCAACAGGTGACAGAAGCGGAATTCTAGTATTGGTTAAGGGAGGATTGAAAGGAGTGCTATACTCCGCAGAAGTAAGATCTTCCACCTCAATAGTACTAAAGTGTTGCTGATTTGTGATACCTGGTAGTGGTTCCTCAGGAACCTCAATTTCAAGGTTTTCTGTTACAAGGATTTCTTCAAGCAATTCTAATTCAGAGGTAATTTCTGAAGAAATATCGGGGTTTACCTGCTGTCGTCTGGCTGGTTGTATAGGTTCTATCCTAACTGGTGGAAGGTTTTGAATCCTTCTCGATCTACGAAGTTGTTGATTCTCCGTGATTATAAATATAAAATAACAGACTAGAACCTGGTGGCCACTACAACTAGGGGGCAAACAACACGCCAACTAAAAAAAAATTCCTAAGTATACAAACCAGTCAAACAAAGGTGCCTTCCGGAGAAGAGTCTGGGATGATTAGGTACCAGAATAGATCAATGAAGGAAGAAAGACAGTTACCCGGGGTCCACAATACAATGACTAAGGGTGCAAGCGCTGGAATCACCCAATCGCCCTCCCAAAGACCTGCACGGGGTTTCCTCCCACGTCTGTCTTAGGTACAGTAGATATACCCTCTGTTGTCACCTGTTTAAGAACCTAGAAGTCTGATACTATGGATACCACAACACCGAAAATTCCTGGGGGAACAGTCACCGGTCGAATCAGAAAGCGTGGGCAGGGTAGCTAAGCCGGAAACTCGAAAGAGTCCCCAATACGCAATCCGATCCTGGCGTATGCTCGAACAACAAGTAGGAGGGGTATTCCCACAAACTGATCTCGCAATGACCTACTGCATAGATCCCAGGCAAATTTTGAGTGAGGTGGGTTTGCCTATGATAGTCTCACTACAATTGTTGCGCAATGTGTGATCTTGGGTGGTTTAAGGTGATTTAAACCCAAGACCCTAACCAAAACTAGTTGGTGTAGTGTACCCTAAAAAGAAAAAGTTTCTAGTTCATTTTATTAACAAATTTTAGGGCTTTTATTACGCAAAAGGGATAGTGAGTGTGTGAGCGTGGTTATAACAATAAAACAAAAGTGCAAATATACTCAAATATTCCTACAACAAAATTCTTTTCATTTTTTCATCTACTTCTTTTTTCAAAACTGAAAATCTAAGCAAACTTACTTAAAAATTTTTTGTTTTCTTTTTGAAATTATACTAAGCTATTTTTCAATAACCGAAACAAGTTCTACTTAAGCTTGAAATACCAAATTTTTTTTGCTTTTTCAATAAACGAAAAAGAACTATGCAAAAATGGAAAGCCAAATAAAACTTTTTATGCAAAGTGTGTAAGTATGGCTAAAAATTCTTAAGCCTATAGTTGTCGAAAACCTAGCTCGAGAAAGACTTGATCTACAGGTTTTTTACAAAGGAAAAAGCCTCTGAACTTGGGCACAAAGTGGAAGAAAACAAAGGAGAAAGACACCACAGGACTGACCTAAAGTATCTAGCCCTAGCAAGACCACAAATCCAAGCACAAGTAGACAAGCAATCTGCCCTACCAACACAAAGAAACTGAGAGGTGAAACTAGCCTACAGCTGTTTAAAAAGCACTTGTAACCAGCAGAAGATAAGGAGTCTAGGAAGAATGAAACTTGACCAAAAAGAAGACACCCTAGAGGCTCTACCAAGGACCAAACCCTAAACAAAGGATGGGAGTAGTAGAGAGTAGACAACTGTCACCACAAACAGTGGATACAGGAGTATGAAGGTTTGTAAGCGGGCAAAATGCAGTCAGGGTCTGAAAAAGTGAAAGTGTTCGTCACCAAACACCACCAAGTCTTCCAAAAAGTCAATAAAAAGTCTCAAAAATCCCAAAGGTCAACAAGCGGTTTAAAAGATGGAAAAAACTTTAAGGAGAGGTTCTATGACTTGATCAACAATTAAAAACCTCATGCAATCATCAAGGGGATCCTACAGCACAGTCAGCAAATCAAATCCAAGGGCTAAAAACAAGCAAACCAAAAATTGACTGCTTCAGAAAGTGTACTCTACTGTGTAGTAGAGAAACTCGCGCCCCTACTGAAACGGGCGCTACTGTATATACAGCACAGTAGCGTATGGGCGCTACTGTACATATATCAGAGTAGCGCTCATATTTCAAAGGCTTGAAAACTGACTTTGGAAGGTATAAAAAACTGATGAAAGCAGGCAAGAAAAAGGCAAGGGATACCTAAAAGGGTTCTTGAAACATCAAAGAAGTCAAAACAAACTGAGAAGACACACAAGAACAGGGTTTCCTAAAGCCAAAAACTCTATTTCCCCAGCGGAGTCGCCAGTCTGTTGGCGGATATTTCTACCCTATAGCAAGGAAACTACTACTATCAACTTGGTTGGGGTGACAGGTAAGTGTATTAATGCTATTACAGAGGCATTTACAAAAAGAAATAGATTGTAGATTTAGGGAACATACCTTTTAACCGAAGTCTGATCCAAGCCTTGACTCGGTCTCGTGTCCAGCTTCTAAATCTACCTTTCCTTCAACAAACCTGACAATAAAGCAGGCTCCTGCAACTAGATTCTGGGCTCTGGCTCTGCTCTGGCTTGGATGTCTTCTGCAACAACTTCTCCAATGTCTTAAATTTTCTCCATTAACTCATCCTCTAGCTTTTCTAGCATTAATTTCTATTCATAATTTCTAACCTTGCTCCTTTAACCTTCTTGGTATTTATAGGTTCAAAGAAGCAGTTCAGGTCGATGGAGGAGGTTGGGGAAGTTAAGAAACTACCATCAACTAATCCTCCTTGATGGATTAATATATTTTTTAATCATCTTTTAAGATATACGCGACTATTACTCAGTGGAGTAGCGTATAGGGCGCTACCCTATTGTTTAACAACTAGCGCTCATTCAGTTTTAAATGTCGAGCGCTACTTTGCTAAGAAGGAGTAGCGTATATATTGATATGGGCGTTACTATTATACACTGGAGTCGCGTATGGGCGCTAGTCTCTTTAAGTGGAGTAGTGCTCATACCTCAAAATGATATTTTTGTATGTTTTCCAGTATTTTCAGGAAATGGGATGAGTTGTCATCTTATCCAAGGTCAACATGCTCCTCCATCCAAGTTGTCCTTTTGTGTGATCAACAGCTCAGAGTGATCACGGACGGAGAGGTGCAAGTTTGACCTATAACACTAACCACCCCCTCTCTCTCACCCCCCCCCCTCGCATCTCATATCTCTATCTCTCCAACCACCCTCTCTCTTCCTATCCACCCAACGCTCTCTCTCTCTCTCTCCAAACATGCATTTAACACTAGACACTAGAATTTAAATCCATCCTAAAAATTTGTGAAATGCTTGTATTTTCCAAATAAATATCTCTAAGTGCCTCTCTCTCTCTATCCCCCCTCCTCATTCCTCTCTCTCTCTCTCTATCTTTGTCCCCCCAATCCATAAATCTATTCCCCTTTCTCTTTATAACCCCACCTCTCTCTCTGTCTCTCTCTCACCCCTCTATATCTTCCTCTCCCTCCATAATTTTGATGTAATTGTAACTTCAGAATGTATTTCACCTATGTATATTGTACTCCTATAGAGATGTTATTATTCCTCTATACGGAAGTGTTGTCATTTGTATTGACAAGTGTCGCAACTTTCATGTAATGGGTTATTAGACCACCAAGTGTGGGGTCGGCCCTGATTAGTATTACCATGGGTTATTAGACTCAGTTAGACAAGTTGGCCCTGCTAGTTTATTAGGCAGGTCAGGTCATGTATAAATAGAGTGTGGGAGGCACTCTAATTCATCGCTTCATTATTCACCTCTACACTCATTGGAAAGTGGTGCACAAGTGAGGAAGGAGGAGTAGCTTCTAGGAGGACTATTTCTTGTACTTTGGTTGTATCATTGCTCTTTCTATCTCTGAGGAAGTTGTGGGGTTTTTCACCTTTATGGTTTTCCCTAGTGAAACTCTATGTGTCTATTGTCTCATGTGATTGCTTGTTGTGATTGATATGCTTGATATGATGTACATGTTATTCTCTCAGTAAAGATCCTAGAGTATATTGAATTAATGCTCAAAAATTAACATGGTATCAGAGCTAACCTGAGAAGAAGACATTATGCAGTTGTGGAAGCTAGGGATTCTTGTTTATTGGGTTTCTCTCCATAAATATTGAAAGGAAGTAGGGTATTTTGACTCTCCTCAGCAAGGCGCATCTTTCTGTCCAATCATAATTCAATTATGGGCACTTTCATTTTTTGCCGTAAAATTTAGGGTTTCCACAAAAATAGGAATTTTTGAATTCTGATACCATAGTTAGAAGATCCTTAGAGAAATTGAAGTTTAAGAGATTTGGATCAAAATTTTTGGTTGGGTGAAGCTCTGAGAAACTCAAACCCTAATTTAGGGTCCTCCCTAGTGAATCCGAGAGATTGAAAAGCATTTCTGAAGGGTGAAACTTTGCAGTCTTCAATTTTTGAGTATACCAGGCTGATCAGCTCATCAAGGTGAATCTTTCTGTCCTTTCAGAAGTTTGGAATTCATATTTTGAATTTTTAGGGTTTCTTTGACAAACCCTAATCCAACACCAGATCCATATTTATGCAAATCAAGTGGTAAGACCTAAATCTTTTCTATTTCCATTTGAAGTACTCTTTAAGATGTCTCACCACACCAAGCTTGAGGATAAGCTTGAAAGGACTGATAAATTCCGAGCATGAAAGTATAGGATTTGGTTAATCTTGGAAGAAAATGAATTGGACACTTACATAAGTGAAGAGGTCCCTGTCCCAGAGGGAGAAGAGGCTAAGGCCTTACATAAGAAGAACTTGGTCAAGGCAAAGAGGATCATTGCTGATTCTATCAAAGACCATCTCATACCACATGTGTCATCTCTGAAGACACCCAAGGAGATGTTTTATTCCCTAACCAAGCTATTTGAAGGGAAGAACATAAATTGGAAGATGACTCTGCAGAATCAATTGAAAGGGGTAAATATTCAGAATGGAGAGACCATTAAATCTTATTTTTCTAAGGTCTCTCCGATCAAGGAACAACTTGAAGCTGTGGATGAAGTAGTGGACAATGGTGAAGTTGTCATGACCACATTTAATGGCCTACCTAGGTCATGGGACTCCTTCATCCAAGGAATCTATACAAGAAGGAAGTTGATCTCATTCAGTAGACTATGGGAGGAATTCTCACAAGAAGAAGCAAGGCTTGTGGCCCGAGAAGAAAAGATGGGGAATGAAGATCAAGCTCTCATAGCACACACCAAGGGAAGCAAGTTTAAGAGGGAGATATCTCATAACAAGAAACATTCTCACCCTCATCACAAGAAGAAAGATCTATCTCATGTTCGATGTTTCGATTGTAATGAAATAGGACACTTTGCTTCAAATTGTCCCAAGAAGAAGAAATACAACAACAACAAATTCCACAAGAAGAAGAGGTACAACAAGAAGAGATTTCATGCTCATGTTGCTGAGGATGATGAACCTCCCAAGAAGAAGGTTAGGGAAGACAGTGATGCTTCATCAAGTGAAGATGAATATGTTCTAATCTCTACTCTCACAGGTACTATCTCTCATGGATGTAATGATTTGCTTATTGATAGTGGGGCTTCTAAACACATGACTAGGTTTAAAGAATCTTTTGTAAATCTATTTGAACATGAGTCACCCCATAAAGTCAAACTTGGGGATGACTATCAATATCCTATCAAGGGAAGTGGTGAAGCCTCCTACAACCTAGACTCTGGGAAGTTTTTGAAGATGAAAAATGTTCTATATGTATCTGGGCTCAAGAAGAACCTACTCTCCATATCTACATTGGATGCAAAAGGCATGAGGGTTGCATTTGTAGATGGCCAAGTCCTAATGTGGCCAAAGGGTAAAACTATAGATGATGCAATAGTGATTGGAGAACAAGAGGGAGGATTGTACAAATTGAAGGGACAACCTGAACATGCCATGGTACATGAATCCATGGAGCCAAGTGAACTTTGGCATAGAAGGCTTGCACATGTGCACTATAGAGCACTACCAATTGCAAGTAAAGATGTAGAGGGTCTTCCTGAAATTAAGACAAAGCATGAAGGTGTTTGCAAAGGATGTGCAAAAGGAAAGAACATTAAAAAGGCATTTCCAAGTAGTGAAAGCAAAGCTAAAGGAATCTTGGAAATTATCCACTCTGATGTATGCGGTCCAACGTCATCTAGTTATCTGAGTGGGTATGTATACTATGTCTCTTTAATTGATGATTTCTCTAGGAATACTTGGGTTTATTTCTTGAAGAAGAAAGATGAAGTGTTTGATAAGTTCAAGGAATTCAAAGCCTTGATGGAAAATCAAACTGATAAGAAGATCAAGACCTTCATATCCAAAGATGGCAGAGAATTCACTTCAGGTGATTTCAAGAAGCTATGTAGTGATTCAGGGATTAAGAGGGAGTTGATTGCTCCCTAGAATCCACAACAGAATGGAGTTGCAAAAAGGAAGAATAGAACAATCATGGAAGCATCACAGGCAATGTTGCATGACTAGGATCTGCATATGAATATTTGGACAGAAGCAGCTAGGACAGCTATATATGTGCATAACAGAACACCTCACAAGATATTGGACAACAAGACACCAGAAGAGGTCTTCTCTGGTAAGAAACCTGAAGTCAGCCATCTAAGAATATTTGGGTTTCTAGTATATACACATATCCCAAAGGAAAAGATGACAAAGCTAGATCCTTCAAGAAAGAAGGGCATCTTTGTGGGGTACAGTGAAAGCTCGAAGGCTTATAGAATGTACTTTCCAGGGTTCAAGAAGATTGATGTCAGTAGGGATGTAACATTTGATGAGGACTCAACTTACATCAAATCAAAGAAGGCACTTGTTGAAGATCATGAAGAACCAAAGTAAAATAGATTCCAAGACACCATCATGACTTAATCAATTCCAAAAGCAAATCATGAAGTTAAAGATCCGCAAGAACCTGTAGATCCACCCCATGAGAAGAACTCTCATAAGAGGAAACCTGCATGGGCTAGAGAGCTCATTCAAGATGCAGAAAGATATGGCATTCCAGAAGAAGAACATAGAGAAAGGAAGAGGACTAGATCACATACCAGTTATGTTGCCCTACTCTGTGATATTATGAACAAAGAACCTTCCAGTTATGAAGAAGCAGCGGAAAAGAAAGAATGGAAGGATTCCATGGTCAAGGAATACCAGTCAATCGTGAAGAATGATGTTTGGGATGTAGTCCCAAGACCTAAAGGGAAGTCGGTTGTGACTTCCAAATGGATCTACAAGATCAAGCATGCTGTAGATGGCAGCATAGAAAAATACAAAGTGAGATTTGTAGTTCGTGGCTTCTCCCAGAAAGAGGGGATAGACTATGAAGAGACCTTTGCTCCTATAGGCAGGTACACTTCCATCATATCATTACTTGCCCTGGCTGCAGTGATGAAATGGAAGATACACCAGATGGATGTCAAGACAACTTTCTTGAATGGTGTAGTCGAGGAGGAAGTGTATGTGGAGCATCCACTTGGTTTTGAGACACATGACAGGGAGTCATATGTGTGCAGGTTGAACAAAGCCTTGTATGGCTTAAAGCAAGCTCCTAGGACTTGGTATGGTAGGATAGATAGCTTTCTATCCAGTTTGGGATTTACCAAGAGTAAAGCAGATTCCAACCTTTACTACAAGGTTGAGGAAGGCAATCCTGTGATACTACTTTTGTATGTGGATGACATGTTTGTAATAGGTGAGTATGGATTGATTGTTGATACCAAGAGGAAGCTTGATGCCGAGTTCGAGATGAAGGACTTGGGGATGATGCACTATTTTCTAGGCATGGAGGTGTGGCAGAGTGCAGATGGAATCTTCCTTGGACAAGGGAAGTATGCAGTAGAGATCCTAAAGAGGTTCGGGATGGACTGCAAGGCCATGGCTACACCTATGGCATCGAACCTGAAGTTTCTGTGTGATGCTTCATCTGATCCAGTTGATGTCACTATGTATCATCACATGATTGGGTCCTTGATGTACCTAACGAACACTAGACCAAATATTTGTTTTGCGGTGAACACATTGAGCCAGTTCGTGACGGATCCCAGAGGTGTTCACTTGGTTGCTGTAAATCATATTCTAAGGTACCTGAAGGGTACAATTGATTATGGGCTCAAGTATGATGCGAATCAAAAGTTTAACCTGCAGGGTTATGTTTATTTTGATTGGGTAGGTAGTGTTACAGATAGGAAGAGCACATCTGGGTGTTGCTCCAGTATGGGATCGGGTGTGATCTCTTGGTTTAGCAGGAAGCAGTCTTGCATAGCATTGAGTACATCTGAGGTAGAGTATGTTGCAGCTTATTTGGCTAGTTGTGAGGCAATATGGCTCCAAAAGCTACTGTCTCAGTTATTTGATCTCTCGTTGGATGCTACTGGTATCTTTTGTGACAATCAGAATTGTGTGAAGCTATTTGAGAACCCTGTGTTCCATGATAGGTCGAAACACATTGAGATCAAATATCACTATATCAAGGATATGGTGCAGAGAGGAGCAGTGAAGCTCCTGTATGTTGCGACGGATGAGCAGGTTGCAGATGTGTTGACGAAACCACTAGCTAGAGTGAAGTTTGAATACTTCATAGAGAGGCTTGGTGTTCTTCAGATTGACGACACTTCGAGGAAGAAGTGATGGACACATTTGCAGGAGCCATTCCAAGCATGGTGAGAGGAGGATCATTCCCATGGCTATGGATGTAAGCGTTGGATCATGAGAATCAAGACGATGCTCTAGTTACTGCTTTGTATATGCATCGTGTTGGATGCTTGATTTGATCAGGTGGATCATGTACTTGCATATGTATTAGGTGGATACTTGTATGATCAGGTAGATCATGTATTTTGTATATGTATCAAGTAGATACATTGTATGATTAGGTGGATCATGTACTTGCATATGTATCAGGTGGATACTTGTATGATCAGGTAGATCATGTATTTTGTATATGTATCAGGTAGATACATTGTATGATCAGGTGGATCATGTACTTGCATATGTATCAGGTGGATACTTGTATGATCAGGTAGATCATGTATGATGATATGTATCAGGTAGATACATTATATGATCAAGTGGATCATGTATTTGCATATGTATCAGGTGGATACTTGTATGATCAGGTAGATCGTGTATGATGATATGTATCAGGTAAATACATTGTATGATCAGGTGGATCATGTATTTGCATATGTTTCAGGTGGATACTTGTATGATCAGGTAGATCATGCATGATGATATGTATCAAGTAGATACTTGGTATGCATCAAGTTGATGCTAAGATGATGATCAGGATGATCACAGATGACGAGCTTCAGGATGTTGCTCCAGATGATACGCATCAGGTTGATGCTATTATGATGGTCAGGATGATCACAGATGATGAGCTTCGGGATATTGCTCCAGATGATATGCATCAGGTTGATGCTATGATGATCAGGTTGATCATGTGATGATGTACATCAGGATGATGTTTGGTGAGTATCATGTTGATACTATGTAGCTGTGGACAGGTTGTGCAAGTAGCATAGAAAATGTCATTTAAAATCCAGACAGGTAGAGTGGTGTGCTCGTACCAGCCTGGGATGCTCTATCGAGATCTGGACAGGTAGAGCAGTGTGCCCGTAACATCCTGGGATGCTTTGAGTAGGGTTTGCTACGGTTTCGCATAGAAAAGATCATTTAAAATCTGGACGGGTAGAGCGGTCTGCTCGTAACAGCCTGGGATGCTCTATCGAGATCCAGACAGGTAGAGTAGTGTGCTCGTAACATCCTGGGATGCTTTGAGTAGGTTTTGCGAAAGTTCACATAGAAAATATTCTTTAAAATCCGTACAGGTAGAGCGGTGTGCTCGTAAGAGCCTGGGATGCTCTATCGAGATCCAGACAGGTAGAGCAGTGTGCTTGTAACATCCTGGAATGCTCTAAGTAGGTTTTGTGAAAGTCAACATGTAAAATAACCTATAGTCTACGCTAGGTTTTGTTGACGCATGTAATCAGTCCTAGGTTCCACAATATGGCCACTGATGATGAAGACCTACAGTTGGTGGGCCTACATCCAGTATGAAAAAGGACTGGCTTTGTAGAACTTCCTATGACGATTAGATTGGAGATTGGTTGAGATAGCAATAGTAGTGATGATGATTCAATGACAATGATCCAATGACGATGATCTAGAGATGACTTGTGCTAGCATATCTGTGTCGAGAAATACCTTCCCAGTTAAGAGGGAGGGTTGATGTAATTGTAACTTCGGAATGTATTTCACCTATATATATTGTACTCCTATAGAGATGTTATTATTCCTCTATATGGAAGTGTCGTCATTTGTATTGACAAGTGTCGCAAGTGTCGTAACTTGCATGTGATGGGTTATTAGACCATCAAGTGTGGGGTCGGCCCTGATTAGTATTACCATGGGTTATTAGACTCAGTTAGACAAGTCGGCCCTACTAGTTTATTAGGTAGGTCAGGTCATGTATAAATAAAGTGTGGGAGGCACTCTATTTCATCACTTCGTTATTCACTTCTACACTCATCGGAAAGTGGTGCACAAGTGAGGAAGGAGGAGTAGCTATTATGAGGACTATCTCTTGTACTTTGGTTGTATCATTTCTCTTTCTATCTCGGAGGAAGTTGTGGAGTTTTTCACCTTTATGGTTTTCCCCAGTGAAACTCTGTGTGTCTATTGTCTCATGTGATTGCTTGTTGTGATTGATATGCTTGATATGTTGTACATGTTATTCTCTCAGTAAAGATCCTAGAGTATATTGAATTAATGCTCAAAAATTAACACATAACCCTCGTCTCTCTTACCCTAAACCCTAATTCCCTTCTCTCTCTCTCTCTCTCTCTCACACACACACACACACACACACTCTCACTAGTGCTAACCCCCCCACTCTCTCCCTATCCCCCCTCCTACTCTCCATGTTACACCAAAATCTCGTCATCACTCTGGTAATGAGGTGTGTATCTTGGTATTAACCATGATCCCTAAAGTGTCAAGTGACAAATGACCTAAGAAGAGTTTTTTACTTCCTACTTCCTATCTTTGAAGCACTGACGCACTTTGCATGTTCACAACATGCATCTGAGCCTTGATGGAGCACTTTGCACATTGACAAGTGTTACAACGTAATCTTCCACCTTGTGAGAATCAACACTCTTTGGCCTAGAGGATCCATTTCACTGACTCGGATCCATTTTATATCCTTCAAACATTATTTTTCCCTACTTTTTCCCTTGTACGCTAGCTACATCACTATAGCCAACGTACCTGCGATTTGCATAACTATAGCCCACGGGTAGCATGTAAAATGGTAAAAATCACTAGTTTATTACTTTTTACTCCCAAAAAGCGGTTACTGGGTGACCTTTGACTCTCCATCTACCCAAGAAACTTCTCGATGTGTCCTTTCACTTATCTTTGAGAGGACTATATATTGAGCACATATGGCTTATGGATGGGAGGGGAAAGGAGAGCAAGAGAACTCTAGTGGATTTTTGCCCTATCTTGAGTCTACACTCATTGATCCTTGTAGTTGTGAACCCTTTATGTTCACCTTCCAAACTCCTATTTAGTTTGAGTTTGCCATTCATGGAGGATTGAAGTGGTGGAGGCACAAGTGGATTGATCCAAATCTTGGTTCAGATTGGTTTCCGGCAAGAGGTCGTATCACATTGTACTTCTTCTTGTTTATTAATAGAAATACTCATATTCTCGTCCATTAATGTTGTAAATGTTGTTTATCTTACATTGGGTTGCATTTACTTGTTATATCATGGACCATTGCTATTGATGATGTTAATGTCAATTTTATATTATATGTACTTGTTGTATATTGGCCGTCAAGACTAATTTACAGATTCAAGTGCACGGATTGAAACCTCCAACGGGGATCTACATCAAACATTTGGATCGAGGTTGGTTACATTCTCCATTGTCTTAGCATTGTCATTTATAATAGCATAGTTCTGAGAATTGAGTTGATTTCTGGTACTAATCTATCTGTTGTGGTCTACCCCAAGCCATAGTGAGTTTTCTCCAATACATAAATGGCGACTCCGTTGGGGAAAACATCCATTTTTGGGGATTTTTGAGCATTAGTCCTTAATTAGAGTTGTTGTTTGTCGGAGCTCTGTGTCACTTATTTTCCGTTGAGATACACTATACAAAACTTGCTTTTTCTGAGCCATTGGACTCTTTATTTGCCAATTTTCCTTTCCTCACCTGCGGGCTAGCTTAGCTCTACCTGCGTACACCCGCCTCTGTTTACTCTACTACTTGTGGGTACCCTGTTGGTAGGCGGTTCAATGAGGAAATGTCACAGTACTGCCGACGTTGTGACACATTGGGTGAGGGCGCAGAAAGAGTTTTTTTGTTAAAATATATCGCAATTGGCGGGTTTTGGGTCACTTGGACCATATGTTATGTAATGTTGAGTCAATTGTACTGCGGTATGCAGGTTTTTGGGTCATTTGGACCAAGTCAGTTAAATATTGGGTCATTTGTCCATAGTGTCGGTTAGGAAGTCGTTAGTAAGTGGAAAAACATTGTAATGGCAGAGGCCTATAAATAGATGAGAGTTGTAAGTGTTAGAGAGACAATAGTGGGCAACGATAAGAAGGTGGATGTATACAGAGATCTATGTTTTGCTTCTGGTATATGATTGTGACAGTAATACAATGATGATGTTTTGGTACGATCTTTGTGCAATGTTGCGATATATGAATGTTGTTAAATTTTCTTGATGCAATGTCTACTTACTGTTGCTATGATGATCAATGTTGTGATTAAGTAATATGTTATAACTCCATGTCGAATGTTTAAAGTTTTTGTTTAAGTACTGTAATAGAGCTAGTACGTGCAGCCACAACTCTCCTCCTCCCTCGGCGAAAACATGGTTCCGTCTGCTGTTCCTAGACGCCTCGGGTGAGACCTCATCCACTCTACGGGTGTTGCTGGGCGGGCTCAAACCTACCTGGGCCGGTGCCTAGGGAGACTGCGGTATGTGTCGACAGTGAGGAGAACCCCTGTCGATCGAGGTCGCGTTGGTCAACAAATGTTTCCATTGTCGGGACCGTGTGTAGAGTGAAAAGAGGTCATGTTGTGGCACTCGACGAAGCCGGAGATACAGAGATGGTTTGATAAGAAGTTGTAGGAGTTTGCTAAAGAAGAAAGCCGGAACATGCGACTCATAGTAGATCACTGGCTGGGAAGGTATATTCACGACGGTCTGCACGAATGGTTTTTCTGTGAATTCCCAGTCATTCTGTACTAGTGGTTGTCAAAGCTGACCTTCCAGAAGAGGAACTTCTAGGGTGGTGAGCCGACGGCTTGGACCCCAGAGTTGATTCAATAGCTGTAGGAAGTCGATACTAAGGCATCGCGGGCTATCGAAGTTTGGCTCGATAGCATCTTGGAAGGATACATCACTAAATTTGCGGTCAACACGAATAAATCCTATAGTGAAGCTGAAAGATACTTCTTCTGAGGACCAAGGGGAAGGTTTTTGTTGTCACTCCAACTGTCGATTAAGATGCTAATATGCGAAAAGGGTATATTGAAAATGCATCTTGATCAGTAAATAGCCTGGTGGGCGGAGGCCGTGGGTACCGTGACTGTTGGGGAACGATACATGGAACGGTAAGGGGTAGATGGGTGCAAACCATGAGGAGATTGTGAGCAAAGCTGAGGAAGAAAGTGGTCTTACAAGAGGAGGAGTGAGGTTTCAACAGGAGAAGAGGCAGAGGACAGGAGCAGGTCCTGCTGCGATTGAACCGCAAAACCACGAAGGGAGACCACATGGGATGAAGCGACCTCACAGTCCTGATAGGGATGACTAGGCTATGCTGAGGATAGAGGCAGGACCAAACTTCAGCACCAATGTACCCACACCTTCACTCACTGACTTACAAACAGCAAGAAATACCACTTTGACACTGCCAAGTTATTCAATTCCACAGAAGTTAATTGGTAGTAGCACAGCGACAGGAGGAAGGAAGCCCAGAATGGCGGGTGATGATGCTAAGTTACCGTTGTTCCACGGAAGTTCAACAGACAACCCAGAACAATATTGGTTTTTGTGTGAAGCGGTCTGGACCATGAAACAGATCATTGATGCCAATGCTAAGAAAGGATAGTTAGCCATGACTCTGTGAGGTCGTGCATTAGATTGGTTCATGAAGTTTATTCTAGTCCCTATGGGAGCCCCAGAGAAGTTGTTGGATGAGATTCGGGATGGGCTCATTGCCAAATTTAGAAGTCCTAAGTCGGAGGCTCAATATATTACTGAATTGAAGGAAATTAAGCAGTATCCCAATGAGATGGTATGGGATTTCGACCAGTGATTCAAGCCGCTGATGGAAAAGGTTAGTTTTGATATGAGCGTAGTCCAACATAAAGAATGGTTCATTGTGGCACTACTACCCCACATTCAGCTGCCACTAATGCAGCAAAACATATCGACCCTTAGCGAAGATCTAGAGATTGCAATGCGATTGGAGGCGTCACTGTTCAGAGATAATGCAGCTGCGATGTCGCAGATACAGACACATCTCGCTAACCTAACTATTAAGTTGCAATATTTGAAGAAGAACAAGGAACAACACGATGAAGTATGGTGTACGCGATGCCAAGGAGAAGGGCATATGAACGATAATTTCCTGGATTTCTGTAATTATTTGGTGTCAGGAGCGCCAAACCCGTTGAATGGCGGCAGTATGCTGTGGTGTCGCATTTGTCGGGTGTTTGGCCACAATCACGATAATTGCCCGTATATGTAGAAAATGGTCACAACCCCACAAAATCTTTATTGCACATTTTGCAAGTCGGTGGGTCACGATGACAAGGATTGCCGTGCATATGGGTTGCTACAGGAGAGAATGTGTGATGCATTCTACGTCAAGGACGATCAGCGTGCCGTGCAACAACCATAACTGCAACTGCAGGTAGCTCAGCCGCTAGCGCAACCGCAGATGCAGTTTGCACCGCAACAGTTCATGCCGCAATATGCTCCGATGCAGATGACGTCCCCATAGCCGCAGTATGTACAGAAACCGCAGTATGCACTACAAGGGCAAGGGATACCACCAGCACTGATGCAGCAACAATTTAACCAACCTTAGTACCAGCAGCAGGGTGGCTACCAAGGAGGATACAGGGGCGGATGCGGTGGCAAATTTGGTCATGGAGGAGAAGGCCGAGGTGGTCGTGGACCTGTTCAATGTTACCACTGTGTGGTATGTGGGTATTATCAGCGCGACTTCCCACTACTATAGAATCAGTGTACGTTCTGTTTTGGTAATGATCATATGGTTGAGGATTGTCCACAGTCTATTGCACGATGGCAGGATAAGAACGCTCTGCAGCTACAGAATCAGTCCCAGCCACAACAACCAGTACAGAATTAGGTACAACAACTAGTATAGAACCAGCCCCCGTGACCACTGTCGAATGCTAATCAAAATGTCAATCAACCGGGGAATCTGTAGCAGAACTAGACGCAAGGTGCAAATATTGCGACCATTTCTACAGAACTGCGACCACAAGATGCTTCGGTGGCTATTGTCGCTCGTGGAGGCAAGACGACTGGGGAAGATGGTTCGCGACCACTGATTCGGTTGGTTGGTCAGAAGATGATACCTTTCAACATTGATACGGAGCGGGATACATTCCTGGAGGCACATCGCACATTGGAGAAAGACCCCGGTAAGGCTGTTGTTTGCGATATGTCACATGTATTTGATACTACATCAGACACTGATCGACCGCCACCACCGGGGACATTGCAAAAGTTTCTTGAAATCTATCTGTTATTGGCCCGAGACCCTGCTACCCTGGTTGAGATTGAGGGATGGTTGTGGCGATTTACAAAAGGACAGCAGGAGTCATCAGTAAACTCCCTACAATGATGGAAGACTAGCAAGGAGATGCAAATGAATATTCAGATTGGTGAATATGATGTTGACTCTGTTATTCTTGACCTTGGTTCAGATGTTAACATCTTAACCAAGCAGTTGTGGCAGAAGATGGGGATTCCCCCATTGAGCTGGTCTCCTGTGCAACTCTGGTTGGCTAACCATGCGAAGGTAACACCCATTGGGTGATTTCCGCGGCTCACGATCGATATTGAGGGCATGAAGACTTATGATGACTTCGATGTCATTGAAGTGGTTTAGGGAGGAAGCTCTTATTGAGCACTCTTGGGGATTGGATGGGATAACGATAGTGTAGCTGTAATCAACTTCAAGAAGCGCATGATGACCTTTGAGAATTGCGATTTCAGAGTCATACCCCCGTTGGATCCGGCTGAAGGATGCCGATACATTGAGCCTATACAAGATGATGATCCCACTGGATGGGACCATGCATTCAATATTTATAAAGATTATATTCATCCTACTGCCCACGGTGAGTTGGAGTGGCGTAGTGAGAGATCTGCGTCTTCCAACTCTAATGATGCCTTAGAACATTGGAAGAAGAGATTGCATGAGGTACCATTCCGAAAATGTGGCTTAGTTACCCAATCCTTATGTGGTGTTGCGACATAAATGATCACATTACCTGTCTATGAGGGGTGGCCTGGCCTAACCACCTTTTTTATTGAATTTGAAAACCGCGTCTCAGAACCACAACGATTGCTGGCATTGGAGGAAGCACTGAAGGCTGCTCCAGCATGCTGGTGGGCGACACATAAGAAATCCATTAATGGTTGGTCATAGTGTCGAAGGTTGATGATGGTTCGGTTTGGCGATACTGAGGTTTATCACACTGGCAAGTATGATGGCCGAAATAATCCCAGTGATCATGTGATGGAATGCCAACGATTATAGGTAGCACGAACCATAGATGAGTGGGTCCATGCTTTTATCCATACTTTGGATGAGATGACGTGCTCATGGTACACTGTAGCTGAGTTGCGGTGAGAAATTACAACATGGGGGGAGTTGACGATCTGTTTCACTCATACGTTCACTTTTGCAGATGCCAACCCAGATGTCCATAACACCTTACAGCTCATCTACGACGTGGTACTTCAGGTTGTTCCGATGGCCTACCCTGTCGACCTGCACACATATTGTCACATGGAGTCTCTCATGGAGTGCTTCAACATCAGCAGTGGGTCAGAGGATGAGGACGATCCCCAGAATGTCAACATTCCCGAATCTGAAGGAAGTCACGATGTGGTACCGCCTACTGCGCCAAGTAATCCGTTTAGTCAACCATTGAAGCTTCGTAAGCTCAATATCGGCACAAAGGCCACTCCCAAGTTTGCTAATGTTAGGGATTATTGGGATGATGAGATGATGAGTAAGGTTACTAAGTTACTTCATCAGTTTCAAGACATGTTTCCTACGAAGTTTTCCGAAATGAAGGGAATCCTGGGTGATTTAGGAGAGATGACAATTCCATTAAAACCAGATGCTAAGCCAGTCCGACAGCAACCTTATCGGCTGAATCCGTGACATAAGGAAAAGGTCAAGGAAGAACTTGATCGCATGTTGTATGCTGGTATTATTGAACCTGTGGAAGAGTCCGAATGGATCAGTCCTATGGTGGTGCAGGACAAGAAAACAGGTGAAGTGCACATTTGCGTTGACTTGCGGAAGTTGAATGATGCCTACTTGCATGACCATTTTCTGACCCCGTTTACTGATGAAGTACTTGAAGGAGTGGGCAGCCACGAGATGTACTCATTCACTGACGGATTATTTGGTTACCATCAGATTCGCATTGCCAAGGAACATCGCCATAAAACAACTTTCGTTACTGAATGGGGTTGCTTTCAGTACACGGTAATGCCGTTTGGTTTGAAGAATGCACCTACGATATTCTCTCGGGAAATTGTTGCCGCATTCAAATATTTTATTCATAAATTTTTGTAGGTATATATGGATGATTGGACAATTTATGGGTTGATTCGTGATCATCTGGCCAATCTATGGTTAACGCTTGAGCGATGCCGACAGCACCAGATATTGCTGAACTTGAAGAAATGTTTTTTTTGTGCACCGTTTGGGATATTGCTAGGTCATATCATGTGTAAGCAGGGATTGTTGGTTGATCCAGCCAAAATTGCGCTCATTTTGGGGTTGCAACCGCCAACCACCGTTAAGCAGTTGCGAGCGACTTTGGGTCATATGGGATATTATCGCAAGTTTATCAGGGGTTATGTTGCGATTACTGCCCCTATGGAAAAATTGTTGAAGAAGGACGCGGCATTCCAGTGGAGCCCGAAATGTCAGGATAGCTTTGAAACGCTCAAGGCAAAAATGGCGTCAGCACCGATCTTGGTCTTTCCCGACTGGCGTAAGGAGTTCCATGTCCGTGTTGATGCTTCATCGATTGCATTGGGTGTTGTGTTGGATCAACCTGGAGAAGGCGACCTTGATCATCCTATTTCATTTTCCAATCGGAAGCTGTCCTCTGTAGAACGAAATTACACTACCACTGAGCGGGAAGGTCTGGCCATGGTTTACTGTAATGTCCCCATTCAAATAAGTGCATAGTAAGACAATCCCATCAATCCTACTAGTTTCCTAGGTTGGATGGGCACATGTGGGATGGTAATAAGGAAGCTAATAAATGATATTTAGACATTAGAAGGGTTCAAGCATTTAATAAATATGATGAATAAACAAATTCAAGAGAAATTCTAGGTGGCAAGTGGTTTTGGAGACATATGGAGGTGGTGGGACCCACACTAGCTTGATTTTTCAATGACACATGGCAGCTCTCTCTTGCCAATTCGGATTCATGGGAAGGTGAACACTCTTGGGTGAGTTGGTAAGTCATAACACATGGCATTGAGCATCTTAGGTCGAAATGGGATGGAATAGTAACCTCCATGGGAGAGGAAGAGTCAAATTGGAGACTAGTGGACACTTGGGCTAGATTCCCTAGTTTTATGACAACAATAATGAAGCATCTATGACATTTATGACAAAATTAAGACCTAACTTCTTACACCTAACAATTATGACATGTCAGCCCCAAAAATAGGCTCAAGGAAGGCGCTCATGGAGTTGGAGGAATCTAAAGAGACTCAAATTCGAATTTGGGAGAAGATGGAAGGTTGGAACTAGGAGACAAGTGGCAAATGAATGAATGTAAAGCATGTCAACAAAACAAATCAGAACTTACATGTCCAGCCGGCCTATTACAACCATTGCCCATTCCGGAGCAAAAATGGGACAGTATTTCCATGGATTTCATCACCGGATTGCCTAGATCCTTGGGTAAGGATTGTATCTATGTGGTAGTTGATAGGTTGACAAAATTTGCTCATTTTGTTGTTGTTACATCATCTTTTAGTGCTGTACAAGTGGCTGATATTTTTTTCAAGGAAATCTTCAGATTGCATGGGCTTCCCAAGAGCATTGTCAGTGATAGAGATAGTAGATTCATGGGTGCTTTTTGGAAAGAAATTTTTAGATTGGTAGGCACTCAATTGACTCCAAGTACCAGCTATCATCCACAAACTGATGGACAAACAGAGAGGGTAAACCAATGGTTGGAAGGATACCTAAGAAACTATGTGGGAGGGCAGCAAAAAGCATGGGCAAAATGGCTACACTTGGGTGAGTTTTGCTACAACACCACTTATCATATGTCAATAGGAATGTCTCCTTTCTAAGCATTATATGGTTATGATGCACTTACATTTGCTGACATTATATTTGGTGATAGTAGAGCCCCAAAGGCTAAAGATTGGGTGGAAGAGAGCTAAGAAATTTTAAAGCTCTTGAAAGACAATTTGCAGGTTGCTCAAAATCAGCAAAAACAATATGTTGATAGACATAGAGAAGAGAGAACCTTTCAAGTCAATGATTTAGTATATTTAAGGTTGCAGCCCTATAAACAAACATCTCTCAAAAATAATGGAGCAGAAAAATTAAAACCAAGGTACTATGGGCCATACAAGGTAGTGCGGAAGGTTGGAGAAGTAGCATATGAACTAGAACTTCCGGAAGGGAGTAAAATCCACAATGTATTTCATTGTCTTAAGAAATATCTTGGTCAGCAAATCATCACTTCAGAAATACTTCCTCCTTTGGATGATGAAGGTCAGCTCACACTTGGTCCGGAAAAGATTTTGAAGACACGGGAAAGAAGGTTGAGGAGTAGAATCATCAAAGAATATTTAGTGCAATGGAAGGACTTACCAAATGAAGATGCCACATGGGAATAGGAGAAGATTTTGCAGCATCCAAATTTGAAATTGCTTGAGGACAAGCAATCTTGGGTGGGGAGGACTGTAATGTCCCCATTCAAATAAGTGCATAGTAAGACAATCCCATCAATCCTACTAGTTTCCTAGGTTGGATGGAAACATGTGGGATGGTAATAAGGAAGCTAATAAATGATATTTAGACATTTTAAGGGTTCAAGCATTTAATAAATATGATGAATAAATAAATTCAAGAGAAATTCTAGGTGGCAAGTGGTTTTGGAGACATATGGAGGTGGTGGGACCCACATTAGTTTGATTTTTCAATGACACATGGCAACTCTCTCTTGCCAATTCGAATTCATGGGAAGGTGAACACTCTTGGGTGAGTTGGTAAGTCATAACACATGGCATTGAGCATCTTAGGTCGAAATGGGATGGAATAGTAACCTCCATGGGAGAGGAAGAGTCACATTGGAGGCTAGTGGACACTTGGGCTAGAGTCCCTAGTTTTATGACAACAATAATGAAGCATCTATGACATTTATGAAAAAATTCAGACCTTACTTCTTACACCTGACCATTATGACATGTCATCCCCAAAAATAGGCTCAAGGAAGGCGCTCATGGAGTTGGAGGAATCTAAAGAGACTCAAATTTGAATTTGGGAGAAGATGGAAGGTTGGAACTAGGAGACAAGTGGCAAATGAGGAATATTTTCTAAATGAAAAATTATTGAATCTATTGAGAGGATTTCGACCCCTTGAAGGATAATGTTGGTTATAAAATGTAGAAATCAAGTATGAGAATGGCTTTTGATGATTTGAGAAAAATTGCATTTGTGAAGAGAGAACTAGTGGATGACTAGTTTCTTGCCTTAGCCAATTTCGAGGGTGAAAGATTCCCATCCAAGTTGGTGTTTGGAGAGGCCACTCAGGTCTTTCATGGTGCTTTAATGGATTTTTATTTTCAGGTATCAGCTACAGGAAGTTTCATGGTTTGGTTTAGTGCAGCACTTTCTCTCCACCATTTCCAATTTTGAAGGCATATTCGGGCTCCTTGAGGGATTGCGCTTTGGGTGAGATCTTGCACTCATTGGGAGAGATTCATATGATATTTTTCTGATTGTAATAGCTTCATATCCTCTGTTCTTCATATTCAGAAACTCTCAGGTCGAAATACCCATTGAATGTATGCAAAATTATTGATTAATGAGCAAACAATGTCCGTTTCCCCAATGCTTTGATGTATGACACTATAAGGTTGATTATTTCGAATGGATGGATGATTCTCTGATATATTTGTGATTAATATACTTCCATGGATATATTATACAAGTTTCATGTACTGTACTTGAGCATTTGAAGCATTTTTACTCAGTTTGTTTGTATTCAGAGGTGAAATAGTGCCATTTCCCCAAGGGTCGAATTGGGGGTTTTTGCTGTTGAATGTGAGAGAGTTAGAACAGTAGTAAAAATCAATAAATGGTGCATATGAGACCTTAATCACATAATTAACACATTACATACCTATGTTCATAAATTTGTGGGAGTTTGGAGGCATTTGGAAGGCCATTTGCAGTGTTACCCCGGGGGATTTGATGCACAAATTACTAGTCAAAATTACCTATATTGATCAGAATACAAATCAAGTTTGCAGCAGTATTTGGAGGGCCATAAAACATCCCTGAACCTAATATTCAAGTATAAATACCATTCATACACTCCTACAAAATATTTGGGAGCATTTGGGTTGATTTGGAGGTCAAAACAGTAAAACTAGTCAAAGGTCGAAATTGGGGAAAAAGTGGAAAAATTGGCATTTTAATAAAATTTTGAAAAAGGGTCATTACATTTACGCACTGCAGAAATTTAGGCATTATTTGTTGGGTGGACACTTTAAAATGTTCACTGATCATTCTGCATTGAAATACTTGGTCAATAATCCTGTGTTGGGGGGGAAGATATGTCGTTGGCTACTTTTGTTTCAGGAGTTTGATTTTGAAGTCATTGTGAAACCTGGACAGTTGAATGCTGGACCCGATCATTTATCCCGGATTGACACAGGGGAGGAACCGACTAATATTGAAGACAGGTTGCCGGATGCCCAACTATTTAAAGTTTCCACCGTTGATCAATATTTTGATGACATCCTTCAGTTTCTGGTGACCGGCACCATGCTCGATGACTTTACCACTACTCAGAAGAAGCAGTTGGTTTTCAAGGCTGCTAACTTTCAGCTAATCGTGGGAGAGTTGTATAAATTGGGCGTTGATGAGATATTGCGCAGATGTGTCTTGCCGCATGAGCAAGCACAGATATTGGTTGAGGCACATGGTGGAGTAGCAGGAGGACACTATGGCGGTCGGGAGACTACCCGGAAGGTACTGCGTGCAAGGATTTGGTGGCCCACATTACATAATGATGCGACAGGCTATGCACGGTCTTGCGATGTTTGTCAGTGAACTCGCAAGCCATCTAGACGTGACGATATGTCATTGCTACCTCAAGTGACATTGCAACCATTCGAAAAATGGGCTGTGGAATTTGTAGGACCGATCACTCCACTTGGGTAACGTACGGGTGCACGGTACATTATCACGGTGACAGAGAATTTGACCCGATGGGCCGAGGCAGCACCCGTAGTTGATTGTTGTAGCGACAGCTACTCGATTTTTGTTTGATCACATTATCACTCGTTTCGGCTGTCCTAAGACTTTGTTGAGTGATCAAGGCAGCCACTTTCTTAATCGCACCATCAACGCATTGACGGAGGAGTTGCAGATACAGCATAAGAAGAGTACACCCTATCACCCATAGGCGAATGTGACGGTGGAGGCATTTAACAAGGTATTGGAGCATGCGTTGACAAAGGTGTGCAATGGGAACCACAATGACTGGGATCTGAAAGTCCCAGCAGTGTTGTGGGCCTATTGCACCACATGTAAAAGGTTGAATGGTCAGACACCTTTTAGGCTGGTATATGGGAAAGAAGCGATTATGCCAATGGGGTACATTGTTCTGATTCTACGACTTGTGGTTGTTACGGGAATGGATGATGTCGCAGCATTAGATGAATGTCTAGCGCAATTGGTGCAGTTGGAAGAGGATTGGCTTATCGCTGGCTTTCACCAAGGGGTGGAGAAGGATTGCTAGAAGGCATGGCATGATCGCCACATCAAAAGTAAATAGTTTCAGCAAGGCAACTTGGTGTTATTGTACAACAACAAGTTTATGAAACATCCAGGAAAGTTGCAGATGCATTGGCTGGGTCCATATCACATCAGTAGTATTACTTCAGGAGGAGCGGTTTAGCTGCAGCAGTTGGATGGGACGATACTCCTCAAGCTGGTAAATGGTCATAGGTTGAAGCCCTATTGGTCGGACTTGGAATAGTGCGATGCCTGAGTCACATTAGGGGAAAAAAAAAAGCAAGTGTGTGTTGTAGGTTGTTTGGTGGCCGATGGCACACCAACAGAAGAAGAAATGCGCAAGCAGGGAGGCTTGTGCCGCATTTTTGAAGAAGTCGAAGCCACATGGCAGCGTTGTGACTAGGTCAAATCAGTAATAAATGCCAAAAAGTTTAGACAGTTAATTAATGGCGTTGTTTGAGTGATGGGCATTAATGGCAAATCCGACCAATCGATGGACAGAATCGACGGTGGATTTGCGTCATTAATACAGGATTTGGTTGAGTTAATGCATGACTTAGTAATGATTATGAGGGATTTGGGTGGCTGCTATAAATATGGACTAGCGTCGGTCGGAAGACACCGAGGAATTAGTAAGAAGTGTTGTTGTAGAGTGTTGTAGTGATTTGAGCCAGTCGTTGTTAAGTATATAACGAGGAGTGGTGAGGTATGCCAGGCGAACTGGAGACAATGAACATTAGTAATGAAGTGGAGTCTCCATTCGTTCTGGTCGTTGTAGAGAAAGAAGTTGTGTCCTCGGACACCATTGATCTTGGAGCTGAGGTCGCCAACATGTCGATGGGAGCATCAAGTGTTGCTAAGAAGCATCGAGGAAGTCAACCTTCTGAATCTCCGCAGAGTAAGATGTTGCTGCGGTCTACGACGGCTGGCGAAGCTTCGGAGCAGGTGGGGCAGTCTAGTCACCCCATTCGTCCATCTGCCCAATGGATGGTACAGTCAGCTAGAAATATCCTTGGTTACATCCCTCCTGTTCGGTCGGATGCCACCCCGTGTATGATAAACCCGAGACAGAAATACAGTGTGAAGATGGCCGCACTCCCAGCTAAGATGGAGTGCTCTGTGGATATTGGGTCAGCGCTGATGCGCCTGCACTACGAGGACCATGACATGGTGGCCTACCCCGACATTGCATCCGCACCATATCTTCCTGAGACACGCCATTCACCGGCTCCAGAGATACACGACTGGGCACAAGGACTACAGCAAGCCGGCTTGTTAGGGCTAATTAACATGCCACATTTTGGGCACCTAGCGGAAGTTGGTGCTTGTTTAAAGTAGCTCTTGTCATGCATCCATGGGGGTTCATTGTGGCTAGACAGAGAAGTCCCGGTCACTATTAACCTGATTTCATTCATTACCGGCTTGCCTAAGAATGGCGTTGATCCGGCGCAGTTTATTCAAGGGAAGGAAAATGAGAAGAAGCGGGCGCATCAGTTGGCACAGAAGTATGGCTTGGAATCAGATGGGCGTCGATATCGCACCAGTAGTTGAAACGATCAGGCGGTACTCATCGGCATTAAGATCCTGTCCTGTAAAGTGATTACGAGAGGTTTCCCTAACCAATGTAATTTGGGAATAGTTGCTTGTGCAGAGCAATGTGTGGAAGGAGTCCAGATGAACTGGTCCCTATATCTCTTGAATCAACTGATGGAGGACATCGCAATGGTCCAATTAGGTAGAGGTGCTTTTTCATATAGTTGGTTGTTGCTGCTGATTGCTCTAGTTGCATGGGAAGAGCCCGAAACTTACATAGGCATGGATTTCCTGGCTGCAGAAAAACGATGAGGGGTGCGTTGTCAAAATCTATGGTATGTACAAGAGCCTGAGCGAATTCGGGAGTGCCAATTGCAGTTTTGGCTGTATTCAAAAATGCTTTGTGACATAGCAACACAGGTCCCATGAATATCTGAAGATACTATGGCACGGTTCAAACCTGTTATGGCATTTGCAATACGGCCAAGTGTCATACATATACAAGCTCGACATGATATTGATCAACAATGGTTGCAGACCAAGTATAAGGTGACAACGGAAGATTTGGAGGTTATTGTGAATGAGTGGCTGGAGGCCTGGCGACAGCCCATGCGTTCAGTAGAGATTGACGTCGGAGGTCCGCTGTTGGGTCTTGTGGATCGAGTATCAGCGCAGGATCAGCAGAGTCATCATGATTCTGATCACGAGTCGACCAGAACACCAACGGTAGATGATAGTGACCGTGCTCTTGAAGAAAACCAGTTAAAATGACACCACGAGCACGCGACGATCAATGGGATGTCTTTATCAGTGGAGGCGCAGTTGGGCTGGTTAATGACCGCCCTCAACCATGCAGCCATAGTGGTTTCCAACAAGATGTCCCTCAAGGCAGAGGAAGGTTTCCATGCGCTCACTGCTCGTATGGATTCTTTGTGTAACGCGGTTTTAAAGAAGGAACCTGGCGATGTACCCATGCAGGACATGGCCACAATATGCACTACGCCCCGGGTTTAGAATATCAACATTCCCCCGACTTCGATTGTGACCAGCAATGATGCTTTGAAAACTTTGCTGCAGTCGGTTGCCCAGGTGACTTTCAATGTTAGTGAACTACTAGCGACGGCGCTGGCGACAATGCAGAGGGTCACCTCCCGTGAAATGGTGGATATAATGCATGAAATCAGCCAAAGCTATCAACACTTGCAGGCAAGCGAGGCAGTTGCAACCACCGCTATTGATGAGCTTACAAGTAGGGCTGCTACAGCACGAAAATCCATGGATGACCTTGAAACTGACATTAAGAAAGAGTAGGCCAAGCAGGTTCACGCACTTGAGGAGCTTAAAAAGGATCAGGATTTTCTTATCATAGATAAGACCCGTCTGTGGGACTACAGTGTGAAGTTAGAGATGGCTATTTGCGATGCATGCCAGCATACGCCGGAGCCCATTCCTGAGACCGACGTGCTTGAATGGGTGCAGCAACTAGGAACTGCCATTGTTCAATTGCGGCAGGAGAACGACATGTTGAAGGCCCAACTGAAATCAGGTACGCCTCAGGCCAAGGTGGATGAACGAAGAAGGGAATTTGAGGAATTTTCCACCCAGATGGAGGAGCTAGAAATTATTAAATTTTGAGTATTAAATCACAATACTATAGGATATTTGCTAAGAGAATAACATCTACAGTATATCAATGCATGACAATCATAATATGACAAGCATCACAAGAATCAAAAGCATAGAGACAAGAGACACAGAGTTTCCGTGGGGAAAACCCTAAGGTGAAAAACCCCACAACTTCCTCAGAGATAGAGAGAGAAATGGCTCAACCAAAATACAACCAAATAACACTGAGATAGTCTCCTAGCAGATGATCCTCCTCCTTCTCACTAGTGCGCCACTTTTCAGAGAGAGAGTGAGTTACTTTTTTGAGTGAGTAAAATAGAGATCTCCTATCTCTATTTATACTCACATTTTTTCCCAGTGACCTACTGGGGCTGACTTGTCTACTTAGATACATCCACATTATATTATATATTAATTAGGGTCGACCCCATATGGTGGTCTAATAACCCATCGGCAAGTACACACACTTGCGACACTTGTCAATCCTCATGACGACACTTCCTTATAGAGGAATAACACATCTCTTATAAGGGTACAACAAATATATATATAATACACAGATGAAATACATTCCAAAGTTACATATACATCAACACTCCCTCTTAACTAGGAAGGTATTTCTCGACACAGATCTGCTAGATAAGTCTTCTTCTCTGGATCATCGTCATCGATGCATCATCATCATCATCGTCACTGCTGCTACTATCTCAACCAATCTCTGACTCTACTCATCATAGGAAGTTCTACAGAGCCAGTCCTTTTTCATACTGGATGTAGGCCCACCACCTGCAGGTCTTCATCATCATTGGCCATACTGTGGAATCCTCAAGACTTATTATGTGCATCACAAAACCTCGAAAGAGCATCCCAGGCTGTTACAAGCACACAAATCTACCTATAGGATCTCCCAGGGCACCGAATTACATGTGACCTCACCACAAAACCTCTCAAGAGCATCCCAGGACTGATTACGGGCACACAGCCCAACCTATCAGATCTCCCAGGGAACCGAATTACATGCCATAGGACAAAACCTCGAAAGAGCATCTGCCAGATATCCCAAGGAACCGAATTACATGCCATAGGCAAAACCTCGAAAGACTATCTGCAGATCTCCCAGGGCACCAAATTACATGTCCTCCAAGAGCAAAACCTCGAAAGAGCATTTTCCAGATGTCCCAGGGCACCGAATTACATGCCATAGGAAAAACCTCGAAAGACCATCTGCAAATCTCCCAAGGCACCGGATTACATGCTCATCTGCACAACCTGATCCATGGCCATAGAGTATCAACCTGATACTCACCATACATCATCCTGATGTATCCATGATCATCCTGATCATCATCACTGCAACGTCCTGTTGCATGTCATCATACCTGATCCACCTGATCATCAATGCATCTACCTGATGCATACCAAGTATCTACCTGATACATATCATCATACATGATCCTCCTGATCATTAATGTATCCACCTGATACAAATACAAATACATGATACATATCACCATACATGATCCACCTGATCATACAATGTATCCACCTGATACATATACAGATACATGGTCCAAGCATCCAACATGATGCATATACAAAATACATACACATGATCCAACTGATCATATCCAGCATCAACATGATGCGTACATACATACATAAAAATGATCCAACTGATCATATCCAGCATCAACATGATGCGTACATACATACATAAAAATGATCCAACTGATCATATCCAGCATCCAACATGATGCGTACATAAAATGATCCAACTGATCATATCCAAGCAGAAACCAGAACATCATCCTGATGCTCATCATCCAGCGCTTACATCCACAGCCATTGAAGGATCCTCCTTCCAACATGCTTAGAATGGCTTCAGCAAATTTGTCCATCACTTCTTCCTCAAAGTGTCCTCGATCTGAAGAACGCCAAGCCTCTCTCTGAAGTACTCGAACTTCACCCTGGCTAGTGGCTTCGTCAGCACATCTACAATCTGCTCGTCTGTCACAACATATAGGAGCTTCACAACTCCTCTCTGCACCATATCCCTGATATAGTGATATTTGATCTCTATGTGTTTCGACCTATCATGAAACACTGGGTTCTCGGACAGCTTCACACAACTCTGGTTATCACAGAAGATACCAGTAGCCTCCAACGGGAGATCAAATAACTCAGACAGTAGCTTCTGTAGCCATACTGCCTCACAACTAGCTGAACAGGCTGCAACATACTCTGCCTTAGCTGTACTCAGTGCCACACAGGACTGCTTCCTGCTAAACCAAGAGATCACACCTGATCCCATACTGAAGCAACACCCAGATGTGCTCTTCCTGTCTGCAGCACTGCCGGCCCAATTTGAATCAACATAACCCTACAGGTTAAACTTTTGATTCTCTTCATACTTGAGCCCATAATCCACTGTACCCTTCAGGTACCTCAGAACATGCTTTACAGCAACCAGGTGAACACTCCTCGAATCCATCAGGAACTGGCTCAATGTGTTCACAGCAAAACAAATGTTTGGTCTCGTGTTCGTCAGGTACATCAAGGAACCAATCATCTAACGATACATAGAGACATCAACTGGCTCAGATGAAGCATCACATAGACGCTTCAGATTTGATGCCATAGGTGTGGCCATGGCCTTGCAATCCATCATCCCAAATCTCTTCAGGATATCTACTGTATACTTGCCTTGACCAAGGAACATTCCTCCTGCACTCTGCCACACCTCCATACCTAGGAAATACTGCATCATTCCCAAGTCCTTCATATCGAATTCAGCAGCAAGCTTCCTCTTAGTATCTGCAATCAGTCTGTCGTCTCCTGTTACAAATAAGTCATCCACATACAGGAGTAGAATCACAGGATTCCCTTCCTCAACCTTGTAGTAAAGGTTGGAATCCGCTTTACTCTTGGTAAAGCCCAAGCTAGATAGAAAACTGTCCATCCTACCATACCAAGTTCTGGGAGCTTGCTTCAAGCCATACAAGGCTTTCTTCAATCTACACACATATGACTCCCTGTCATGTATTTCAAAACCGAGTGGCTGTTCCACATATACTTCCTCTTCTACTACACCATTCAGGAAAGCAGTCTTGACATCCATCTGGTGTATTTTCCATTTCATTGCTGCAGCCAGGGAAAGTACTGTTCTGATGGAAGTATACCTGGCTACAGGTGCAAAGGTTTCTTCATAATCTATTCCTTCTTTCTGAGAGAAACCACGAGCTACGAATCTTGCTTTGTATTTTTCTACACTGCCATCTGCAGCATGCTTGATTTTGTAGATCCACTTGGAAGTCACAACAGACTTCTCTTTAGGTCTTGGGACAACATCCAAAACATCATTCTTCATTATTGATTGGTATTCCTCAACCATAGCATCCTTCCATTCTTTCTTTTCTGCTGCCTCTTCATAACTGGAAGGCTCTTTGTTCATAATGTCAAAGAGTAAAGCAACATAACTGGTGTGAGATCTGGTTCTCTTCTTTGCTCTGTGTTCTTCTTCTGGAATGCCAAATCTTTCTGCATCATGAATGAGCTCTCTAGCCCATACAGGTTTCCTCTTGTGAGAGTTATCCTCACGGGGTGGATCTACAGGTTCTTGTGGATCTTCAAACTCACGAACAATTTCTGGAACTGCTTCAGTCATGATAGTGTCCTGAAATCTTGTTTCCTTAGGTTCTTCATAAACTTCGGTAGGTGCCTTTCTTGATTTGATGAATGCTGAGTTTTCATCAAATGTTACATCCCTACTGACATCAATTTTCTTGAACCCTGGAAAGTATATTCTGTAAGCCTTCAAGCTTTCACTGTAACCCACAAAGATGCCCTTCTTTCCTGAAGGATCTAGTTTAGTCCTCTTCTCTTTTGGGACATGAGTATATACTGGACAACCAAATATTCTGAGATGGCTGACTTCAGGTTTCTTACCAGAAAAGACCTCTTCTGGTGTCTTGTTGTCCAATATCTTGTGGGGTGTTCTGTTCTGCACATATACAGCTGTTCTAGCTGCTTCTGCCCATAGATGCATAGGAAGATCCTAGTCATGCAACATTGCCCTTGCTGCTTCCATGATAGTTATGTTCTTCCTTTCTGCAACTCCATTTTGTTGAGGATTATAAGGAGCAGTCAACTCCCTCTTAATCCCTGAATCACTGCAAAGCTACTTGAAGTCACTTGAGGTGAATTCTCCACCATTGTCGGATCTGAATGTTTTGATCTTCTTGTCAGTTTGATTCTCCATCAAGGTTTTGAATTCCTTGAATTTATCAAGCACCTCATCTTTGCCCTTTAAGAAGTATACCCAAGTCTTCCTGGAGAAGTCATCAATAAATTATACATAGTAAACATACCCACTTAGGGAACTGGATGACATAGGGCCACATACATCTGAGTGGATGATTTCCAGAATGTCTTTTTCCTTGCTTTCACTGCTTGGGAAATCCTTCTTAGTGTTCTTTCCTTTTGCACATCCTTTGCAAACACCTTCATGTTTGGTCTTGATTTCAGGAAGACCCTCTACTGCCTTGCTTGCAATTGGAAGTGCCCTATAGTGCATATGAGCAAGTCTTCTATGCCAAAGTTCACTTGGCTCCATGGATTCATGTACCATAGCATGTTCAGGTTGTCCTTTTAATTTATACAAGCCTCCCTCTTGCTCTCTAATCACTACTGCATCATCTATGTTCTTTCCCTTTGGCCACATTAGGACTTGGCCATCCACAAATGCAACCCTCATACCTTTTGCATCCAATGCAGAGATGGAGAGTAAGTTCTTATTGAGTCTAGGCACATAAAGTACTTCTTTCATCTTCAAAGATTTTCCAGAATCTAGGTTGTAGGAGGCTTCACCACTTCCTTTGATTGGGTATTGATAATCATCCCCAAGTTTCACCTTATGGGGTGATTCATGTTCAGAAAGGTTCACAAAAGATTCCTTGAACCCAGTCATGTGTTTGGAAGCCCCACTATCAATCAACCAATCATTACAACCATGAGAAATAGTACCTGTGAGAGCAGAGATCAGAACATACTCTTCTTCACTTGATGAGTCATCATCACTATCACTTTCTGCCCTAGCCTTCTTCTTTGGAGGTTCATCATCTTCGGCAGCATGAGCATGAAACCTTCTTTTGCTGTCCTTCTTCTTCTTACTGGAGTTGTTGTTATTATCACTTTTGTTCTTGGGACAATCTGAAGCAAAGTGACCCTTCTCATTGCATGTGAAGCATCTTAGGTCTTGCTTGTTCTTTTGATATGATCTATTGTGGCGAGAGTGATCCTTCTTGGTTTTGCTTCTTTTGGTGTGAGCTACAAGAGCTTGATCTTCACTTCCCATCTTTTCTTCACGAGCTATAAGTCTAGCTTCTTCTTGAGAGCATTCTTCCCGAAGTCTACTGAAGGAGATCAACTTCTTCCTTGCACAAATTCCTTGAATAAAGGAATCCCATGACCTGGGTAGGCCATTTAGAGTGGTCATTACCACTTCACCATTCTCCACCATTTCATCTACTGCTTCTAATTGTTCCTTGATCTGGGAGACCCTTGAAAAGTAAGATTGAATGGTTTCTCCATTCTGAAACTTCACTGCTTTCAATTGGTTCCGCAGGGTCATCTTTCGATTTATGTTCTTTCCTTCAAATAGCTTGGTCAAAGATTCAAACATCTCTTTGGGTGTCTTAAGAGAAGACACATGAGGTATGAGATGGTCTTTGATATAATCAGCAATGATTCTCTTTGCCTTGACCAAGTTCTTCTTGTGCAATGCCTTGGCTTCTTCATCCTCTGGGATAGGGATGTCTTCTTTCACATATGAGTCCAACTCATTCTCTTCCAGGATTAACCCAATCCTATACTTCCAGGCTCGGAAGTTATCAGCCCCTTCAAGCTTATCCTCAAGCTTAGTGTGGAGAGACATCTTTAAGAGTACTTCAAATGGAAATAGAAAAGATTTAGGACTTACCACTTGAAGTGCTGAAAACTGGATCTGGTCCCGGATTAGGGTTTGTCAGAGAAACCCTAAAAAATCAAAATGTGAATTTCAAAATTCCGAAAGTATAGAAAGATGCGCCTTGGAGAGCTGGTCAGCCTAGTACATTCAGAATTTGAGATTAGCAAAGTCTTGCCTTCAAAATTGCCTTTTTGTCCTCTCGGGTTCACTAGGGAGAGCCCTGAATTAGGGTTTGAGTTTCTCAGAGATCTACCCAGCCAAAAATCTCGATCCAAAGCTCTAACCTTCGATTTTTGCAAGGAACTTCCAGCTGTTCCTTCAGTTTCCAGAAATTCCTATTTTTGTGGAAACCCTAATTTTTAGGGACAAATCTGAAAATGCTCGGAACTGAATTCTGATTGGATAGATAGATGCGCCTTGATGAGTAGATCCAATCTACTATACTGAATTTCAAAAATCTGTGGAGAGAAACCCAATAAACAAGGAACATAAGCTTCCGTCACTGCAAAATGTCTTCTTCTCAGTTTAGCTCTGATACCATGTTAAATTTTGAGTATTAAATCACAATACTATAGGATCTTTGCTGAGAGAATAACTTCTACAGTATATCAATGCATGAAAATCATAATATGACAAGCATCACAAGCACCACAAGAATCAAAAGCATAGAGACAAGAGACACAGAGTTTCCGTGGGGAAAACCCTAAGGTGAAAAACCCCACAACTTCCTCAGAGATAGAGAGAGCAATGGCTCAACCAAAATACAACCAAATAACACTGAGATAATCTCCTAGCAGATGATCCTCCTCCTTCTCACTAGTGCGCCACTTTTCAGAGAGAGGGTGAGTTACTTTTTCGAGTGAGTAAAATAGAGATCTCCTATCTCTATTTATACTCACCTTTTTGCCCAGTGACCTACTGGGGCCGACTTGTCTACTTAGATACATCCACATTATATTATATATTAATTAGGGCCGACCCCATATGGTGGTCTAATAACCCATCGGCAAGTACACACACTTGCGACACTTGTCAATCCTCATGACGACACTTCCTTATAGAGGAATAACACATCTCTTATAAGGGTACAACAAATATATATATAATACATAGATGAAATACATTCCAAAGTTACATATACATCAACATAAATGCAGGAAACCAGGCTCACTGCCGACACGGTACAATTTTAGGGCTGCCTCGTTCACGATGAGCAAGTTGAATAGCTCACTAAATCCCGGTAGGAAGCGGAGGGCCAGGTGGCCACATTAAAGGCTATGATGAGAACCCTGCCACCAATGGAGCAAGTTGTTAAGTCGCACGAGCTAAAGAACTTGCAACAACGGGTCGCCAAGGCAGATGAACAACAGAAGACACATGCGGCCTAGTTGGAAGAATTCTAGGACATTGGCAGGAAACTGATGCTGCAGGCTAGTGAAGCTCTACAAGCAGTACAGAAGTATCGACAGTAGGTCATGGACAAGCTTATCGATCACCCATCTGCAGACGATGTGATCAGCAGTCAGGCAGCGGCTACGGATGCCCAGGAGCTGGTACAGAATCTTGAACAATTGTATGCAGACTTCAAAGTAAATACCATGGTGTGTACGATGTCCAGTAGTTGACATGGCTTGAGGGAGCGCCACAAGATTGTGTTGGGGGCTTGTTGGCAGGCGATTCAATGATAATGCCACAGTACTACCGACGCTGCGACACATCGAATGAGGGCTCGAAAGGAGTATTTTGTGTTAAAGTATACCGCAGTTGGTGGGTTTTGGGTCACTTGAACCATATGTTATGTAATGTTGAGTCAATTGTACCGTGGTATGCGGGTTTTTGGGTCATTTGGACCGAGTCAGTTCAATATTGGGTCATTTGTCCATAGTGTCGGTTAGGAAGTCGTTAGTAAGTGGACAAAAACTGTAATGGCAGAGTCCTATAAATAGATGAGATTTGTAAGTGTTAGAGAGACAATAGTGGGCGAGCGATAAGAACTTGGATGTATACGGAGATCTATGCTTTGCTTCTGGTATATGACTGTTACAGTAATACAATGATGATGTTTTGGTACGATCTTTGTGCAATGTTGCGATATATGAATGTTGTTATATTTTCTTGAAGCAATGTCTACTTACTGTTGCTATGATGATCAATGTTGCGATTAAGTAATATGTTCTAACTCCATGTCGAATGTTTAAATTTTCTGTTTAAGTACAGCAATAGAGCTAGTCTGTGCAGCCACAACTCTCCTCCTCCCTCGGCAGAAACATGGTTCCTTCTACTCTTCCTGGACGCCTCGGGTGAGACCTCATTCACTCTGCAGTTGTTGCTAGGCAGGCTCAAACCTGCTTGGGTTGGTGCCTAGGGAGATTGCGGTATGTGTCGACAGTGAGGAGAACCCCTGTCGACCGAGGTCGCGTTGGTCAACATACTCGCAAGTATTCCTTCGACAGTAGCGTACAACTCTGGCTTTGGTTTATTTATGACCTTTGGCTGTTGTTGGGTTGGTTTTGGTTGATCCTGAGTCTTTGTTGGCCTATTTCTTGACTGTTTCATGCATTGGTTGTGACCAAAACTCTTCTTTTCTCTTGGTTGAGCCTTGTTGGTTTTTTAACCATATTTGGATTTAGCCTTGTTGGTTTTTTCTTTTTGAGCTCATTCCTTTGGATGAGTCTTACTGTTTGGTATCTGCCTGGTTGTCTTATTGATCTCCTTGGCATATCAGTGACTAGATAGTAGGATTTTGCTTGCATTTTTCATTTCCATATATTGAAAAATTCAAAAATACACAGTTTTGCATTTTCCTTTTGTTTATAAAAGAAAATACATTTTTTTTTCTTTTATGGATTGCATCTTGCATTGAGTGCTTTCTTCCTTCATTCAGATTCTGATTGTGCATCGAAAAACATAAAAGGATTGCATATTTATTTCGAAATCGTTGGTTTGATTGTGCATGTTAGTGGCATTGTTTTCATTGGATAGATGAGTCTAGGATTTTACGATTTTGCATACTATTGAGTCTTACACATCACTAGTTTCACGATCATATCCCTTGAGTAATCACAACCATTAAAATTAACGCTTAATCTTCAAATTGATTAGACTGATTTTATTTATAGGGTACACCAACTAGCATAGGTTTAGAGTCTTGGAATAGATCATTGTGAGTTAACAATCCAATACTACTAGACGAAACATTAGGTGTTTGACCAGGGAGTGGAGGAATCCATGGTATATATCGGTGTTCTCAAGAAGCTCTACTCAAACCAGAGTTAAGCACGAGGTCATGGGAGGTTGGTTGAAGGGATATCCCTTTGATATCGGCTGAACGTGGGAGATATTTCCAGGGTTTGTTCGTATCTGGGGGTACCAGAGGTTCGTCCTCTTGTGCTTCGAGATTAGCTACCCTGCCCATTTGACGGATCCCACCTGCGACTATCCCCCTGAGAATTGGTTATATTGCGGTGACCATAGTTTCCTTACCTAGGTATCGCATAGGGTACTTGCAGTGGTTATGTTGTTTGAGTCTTGAGTCAGATAAGGATTGGACAGCACAATTGTGTTTGCACAGTGGACTTGACCCTGTGCACGCAGTGAAGCCTAGGTGTCTCTATAACTGATTATGTTACCTCCGGCTATAGTTTGGGAGTCTCAAGCCTCTCCTAGGAGAGACATACCAGCTCTAGTGTCGGGAGATCATTTAGCCACTCTGTTTGTCTGCTCTTGGCTGTAGTTTCTCTAGGCGTGTGCTTTTGATTTACTATTTTTTATCGATAGTTGGCCTTTAGGGGATGTTGTGATTTAATATTCTCTCCGGAGATATCGTGGTGTGGATCCCTACTCTCTGCTGATCCCGTCAGTTAACCGGCTTAGAACCGACCGAACTTTCATGCCGTGTTGCTCGGGGACACTGGTGGACTCCCTCTGAGTCTTCAGATTCTTATGAGACATACGTCCAAGACATCATGACAGCTACACATTCCGATACTGGAGAAATACCTTCGACTCCATCGAGTAGAGTTGAACACACTTCGGATTCCCCTACTCCTCGTGAGGTGTGGGGAGGTGATCCACCTGAGACTCAATCTGGTTCGATTTGGACGAATCCACTTGAACACGATCCGTTCGATCCTTCGAATCCGGATAATTATCTTTATGGGATGCCAACCTTACCCGAGGATGAAGAACAGGACGACACGTTCGTTCCTTTTTTTCCATGTAGTTATAGACACGGTATGCCAGAGTTACATGACAGCACTAGTCCTACGATCAACCAAACCGCACTCTCTTTTGGTATGCCTAATTATAGTACAGTTGCTCCTTCTACTACGTCTGGTAGTCACGCTGGCACTAGTCATGGTGTTAGCCATACTATACCCACTAGGGGAACTACCCTCACTGGGGGCACTACGTTGTCCACTCACACACATAGTATGGGGACTGGTTATGTTCCTCCTAACAATGCTAATGTTGGAAGAAGACCACCTCCTAGGATTGCCCAACCTAATAGGAACGATGTTCGAAACATGACTCGCCATCCACCACCTAATACACATGCCGCTACTCGTCAACCCATGACTACTTTCACTAATGTTAATGCTCTTCCTAACCATGGGGGTGGACATATACCGCATACTTTTGCGTCCACTACCACCACTAGTAATGCCAATGTAGGGGGTGGGAATGTATCCTATCCACATGGACATAACGCCACCATCCCTGCTACTAGTAACACCAATGTTGGGGCTGGGAATACCTCTCATGCTTTTGGTCACCACACGACTGCTCAAGCTAATCCTAATGCTGACAGTGGGAACATACCATAACATTATGGTCATTACAACACGGTTCCTGCTACGAATAGTACGTATATGCCCCATAATCATGGTAGAAACCCTTACTACAACACAGTCGGTGATGGCCACCAGTACAACCCACCACCCCAATATGGTGCCCAAAACATGCACATACCTGCTTACTCTCATATGGGTCAGGCAGGAGGAGGTTATCAATCCTATGACCATGGGAAAGCTTATGGTCCATCAGGTCCTCATTATCAGTAGTTTAATCCTCATGGTCAAGCTTTTGGTCCATCTTATAATTCGGTTCTGTTCAACCAACCTTTTATGGGGGCTTATAATCAAGCTTTCCTACCGCAGCTCTCGTTCCTTGCACGATTGAATCTTCTGGATCTTTTGAAGCTCACGAATGATCCGGTGTGTCACGATCCTAATTGGCCCCTGGACCCTACCAAGCTCCCTTCGGACATTCCTAAGTTTGAGGGTAAAGGTGGTGAGGATCCGGGTGACCATGTCACAACATTTCACCTTTGGTGCTCCTCCAACTCATTGAATCACGATTCCGTTAGATTGCGACTATTTCAATGCACCCTCATGGGGGCAGTCGCGAAGTGGTACATCGAGTTTCCTGGAAACACTTATAGGGGTTTTAACGAGATTGCTTTGGTTTTCTTGGACCATTTCCAGTTGTCGGTTCGCTATGATACCAGTACTGAAATTTTGTACACCTTCCGTCAAAACAAGGCCACACATATTTCTGGCCACGTTCAAGAGTGGTGTTGGTGGAAGAGGTTAGTGAAATCCAACATTCCTCCAGAGTTCCTGTTGGAATAGTTCCTCAAGTCTCTACTCCTATACATTTCTAAGGATGTTTCGATGTCCAGCATTGTGACTGAGGAACAAGCCATCTTGAAAATCCAACAGTTAGACTTATTATACTCTCAGTTTGGCATTTTATATGACATTATTCCTGATGCACCAAGAACATGACATGAGCCCACTTCAGTTCCTGGACCACATGCCGATTTCATTGTGGGATCCGCAAGCACTCGCCCCATAGATTTGGTAGCTAATCAAATGAAAAATTTGTTGCTAAACCAGTCTACTCCCGGACAGGTTCACACCTTGTCCACTTCCACCCTATCGTCTGATGTACACAATGTGCAATCAACGAAACCGTCAGGTAACCAGCAACTTGGTGGTAAGAAAAAGGGGAGAAACGATTGTAGGGGTGGAAACAATGGGAATAACAATAATAGCAATTGCAATACTCCTCGTAAAGAGAATGCCAACCCTCCTCGGGAAGGCGAAAATGCTGGTGAGGACCGTAAACCTAGGCGTAAGGTGAAGTTTCCTTGCAAGCTCTGTGGGGAAGACCATCTTACTCACTTATGTCCTCAAATTGAAGAAGCATCAAAGCATTTGACACAGAGCCCAGCTGTGTTAAAGGATCCCCTTCCTCATCATCAAAACATGGCTTCGCATGCTCCCACCACTGGTTATGGACCTACTGAGACGGCAATGTCTTCTTCCAATACTGGTGGTTATGGATATGTGAACATGGTTCAATCGGAGATTAGTGTTGCTATTCGTCAATGCGATTATGGTGCACCACAACCTAATTTGGGGAATGAGCCTCCCCCTCCTCCTGACAATTCCTTACATATCGAGAAGCCCTCTAATATGCCATGGATACCGAAAGGTGTTCTTAAGTGCTCTACGCATAATCCTAATGCTCAAGCTGCCCATAACTACTCCATTGTGGAAGATTTGGGCCAAACTCCGTGTGCCATGTCGCTCTTGAAGTCTTGCAAGCCTGTCCTTCTCAGAAGCATGCCTTTTTGAGTGCGTTAGGAGTTTAGGATGGGGGAAGTCCCACTGTTATCAAGTTCGATACTACTGATGTCCAACCTCACTTACCCTACCACGTGGCTTTTCAAATCCAGTTGGTGTGCCTTCAGAGTTTTTTCAAACGTACGATGGTTGACGAACGTGCTTCCGCATCAGTAATGTCGTTATCTTGTTGGAAAGATCTCAGCTCTCCTCCCCTACTCGCATCTAGAACCATGCTCACTGCATTTGATGGTTGGTCATTTAAGCCGCATGGAATTATCCCTTCCCTTGTTGTCTGCTTAGGAGGTAAGTCTGTGCCTATTGAAGTCGAGGTGGTTGATGTGCCCATCGACTACAACCTTTTATTGGGTCGGAATTAGATGTACGCTATGAAGGTTGTTGCATCTAATGTATTTAGAGTTATCTGCTTTCCTCATGAAGGAAATATTGTGACCATCGATCAGCTGGATTTCATTAATTCCTCTTCCACAGCATCCATGGGATCCATAGTCCCGCAGGTTACTCATTCTCAGCCGGCAACTGGGAACATGGGATTTGGAATATATCCTTCATTGATGGGATCTTTCGACCTCCCTACACCAATCTCCTTCATAGGAACCATCTCCGATGATGCTCCTTCCTCATTGAATCATGTACTTTTTCGGACATCATACTTTAGTGATCCGTGGGATCCACCTTCCACGAGTTCCTCATCTGGAGATGTTTCACACATTGGGATGGATATGCCCTTGTCTACAGTCAAGATTGCTCATCATGTTCGACCAGCCATTGTAGATTTGGATCTCTCTTCTGCATGGACAGTAGAGGAAGATCCTGTTATGCTGCCCACGTGTACAGTCGACCTATCTTGTTCACATGGTTTCCTCGACGGTATTTTACCTTTAGATGAAGTTTTTATTGAGGCCATGAGTGGTGATGACAAGATGTGGGGGGATCTTTATCATAGATCTCATTCCCCTCCTACCCTTGATCTTATTGAACAATATGAGTCTAGAATACAGTCTGCCATACATTTTGATCTAGGCATAGTTTTGTCTAGCCCCGGTTTGACATTAAAGTCTTATTTCCCTAGTGACGAGTCTTTAGACTCTCCTATAGATCCGCAAATCAGTGATCTTGATGAGTTCGATTTTACTTCTAGAATTTCCAACTCCTGTGATGATGAATTTTCCACTGCAGATTCCTTCACATCCTCCAGCTTTGCTCTTCATTTTGAAGATGATCATTTTGATCCCTCAGGTATTGGTACTATGGCACCTTCAGTGGTTAGCTCTACCCGCGTTATGTCTGAGTTTAACAATAGTGAAGTTGAAAATGTTTATACCATAGTGACTTGCTTCAGATTTTTCTTTACATGCGTTTTAGAGATGATCTTGGTACTTATGTTTCTTGGAGACAGGATTCTTAGCTGGACTTATACCTGGTTACTAGTCCTTTTCAAAATTTGCTTCGATCATGGAAGGCATATTCGGAACCTTGCATTTAGGTTTAGGCCTCCCTGTTGTTATGATGCATTTGAACCTATTACTATCCGAATTTGCAGACAGCCCTTGAGTGTCCTTATCTTACTCATGTTCTTTGCATTATGCATGGCTTTGTCCCATGCACTTGGAACTAGTCTCGCATGTCCTCTGACACTCGTCTGCTCTCATTACGAGCATTCTTCCATATCTCCTTTGAGCTCGTTAAAAACAGTAAGGAGGTCACGAGTTTACTTTTTTGGGCTCGTTAAACCTTTACGGAAAATATTTTTATAATGTCTTTTTTAAGCCCTTGTTAGACTTTTTCAAAATCAAACAAGATTGCCAAGTATACTAGTTATTTCAGACTCGTTAAAGGATTGGAAGCAACATCCACTTAGGTATAAGTTTACCCCTTTTCCGAACCTTTGTGGATTAATTACGAAAAAGGTATACTCTATTCATACATGACTAGAAGAGTTCTTCTCTCATTGTTTTACACTTTTTTGGGTGAAGAGACTAACTTTACGAAAAAGGACTTCCTTTTTATGTCAAGTTGTAATTGCATTGCATTATCCTGCTTGCCGCTTGAGCCTTGTGTCGGCTCCCGCTTACTCACTTATTAGCCATGTGCCTGAGTACTTTACCTTCTGAGCCAAGTAGAGCCTTAATTTATCTTTTGCATCTTGATGACCCTTTACCCTGAGGGAACATTCCCCTGAATGTCCACATCCTGCACATGCTTCCTTGCATTGATCATAGGTATGTTCCACTACTTGGAACTAGTCTGCTCGCTATTTGACACTCATTCCCTCACTTGTTGTACTATAAGCAATTTTATTCTTTTTCAAGCTTTCACCAAATATGAAAAAGACCAAAAAAATCAAATATTCCAAAATGTTGGACGGGATTATGGTGACTACTTCTTGTTGGAAGCTATTGTGTCGCCTTTGAACAGAGCATTCATTCCACTCCGTACATTATGAGTCGGCACTATAGTTGGACCTTAGGAGTTGTACTTGTTTCTTAGTTTTCTCCACCAATTGGTTAAGCTTCCAGTCATTATGGAGCCCTTTGTAATGCCTCCTGCATTTCACAGTTTATGTCAAGTCTATGCTGCCTACGTCTATCCATCTGCTCATGCTCTTGTTCAAAGGAAGTCCTGAAACCAGTGTCGGCCACTCCTCATATCTCTTGACTATTGCATGTTGGCCATCCTTATTGATTCAGTCCATTTCACCTGAGTTCTTCCAAATATTTCAGCGTAGCTGGTACCTCATGCTGGTTTGATGGGGGATGCCTTAATTCCCTCCTTCCAACGAGTCTCGTTCTATCGAATTCAACCCATTTATTCCAGGACTTGAGGCTTAGAGTTCGGTTGAGTACCTTGAGGCTTGCAGTCATTAGTGGCAGGTTCTCTCGCCATCGACAGTTTTGGGAATACATCAATGTCCCCTAATCGATGGATTCATCCTAGTGTTTGACTTCAACTCATCTATTCACACTCCGATGATTGTGCTCTGTGCCTTAATGCCCATTTTCATTATTGGTGGGTTATCTCGTGTCTGTTAACGGTATACATCATTGACCACTAATCAGACGATGTCACATCAGGTTTGACCCCAACTCCTTTATTCATTTGATGGGACATGCACCGTCAAAAACTGGTGTAGAAGACCCCAGGTGATAATGTTATTCAATATGCTACTTATGACTTTGACTTTACATATGAGATATCACCTCTCAGATATCACCAGTTTGTACCTCCAATTTGCACTAGTTGTTTCCTTTTCAGCAGGATATCGTATCTTACTGTAGAGGGATCATGGCTATGATCACTTATGACATGTATTCACTATGTACTGCCTATTCATGGCCATTGTATCAGATTGTTGTACTATACCGACATGTATTCAGAGATACTATTGTATTATGACGAGTGAGTTGCTCTTTCCACTTGTGTCTCCATCACTCCACTTCTGAGTTTTATAATGTATTTCGGCCATCGTAGCATCAGTCTCTGACCTCACACATTAGGGGGTGTCTATTACAATGTAATATTCCACCTTGTGAGAATCAACACTCTTTGGCCTAGAGGATCCATTTCGCTGACTCAGATCCATTTTATATCCTTCAGACATTATTTTTCCCTATTTTTTCCCTTGTACACTAGCTACATCACTATAGCAAGCGTACCCGCGAGTTGCAACACTCTAGCCCACGGGTAGCATGTAAAATGGTAAAAATCACTAGTTTATTACTTTTTACTCCCAAAACGTGATTACTGGGTGACCTTTGACTCTCCATCTTCCCAAGAAACGTCTCGATGTGTCCTTTCACTTACCTTTGAGAGGACTATATATTGAGCACATATGGCTTATGGACAGGAGGGGAAAGGAGAGCAAGAAAACTCTAAGTATTTTTTCCCTATCTTGAGTCTACATTCATTGATCCTTGTAGTTGTGAACCCTTTATGTTCACCTTCCAAACTCCTATCTAGTTTGAGTTTTCCATTCATGGAGGATTGAAGTGGTGGATGCACAAGTGGATTGATCCAGATCTTGGTTCAGATTGGTTGTCGGCAAGAGGTCGTATCACATTGTACTTCTTCTTGTTTATTAATAGAAATACTCATATTCTCGTCCATTAATGTTGTAAATGTTGTTTATCTTACATTGGGTTGCATTTACTTGTTATATCATGGACCATTGCTATTGATGATGTTAATGTCATTTATATATTATATGGACTTGTTGTATATTGGCTGTCAAGACTAATTTGTATATTCAAGTGCATAGATTGAAAGCTCCAATGGGGATCCACATCAAACGTTTGGATTGAGGTTGGTTACATTCTCCATTATCTTAGCATTGTCATTTATAATAGCATATTTCTGAGAATTGAGTTGATTTCTGGTAGTCATCTTTCTGTTGTGGTCTACCCCAAGCTATAGTGAGTTTTCTCCAATACAATAAGGTGCATCGATGGCTCTTGTTTCCTTCATACAGTGTGCATCACCCCTTAGTGACGCAAGTTTCTCTTTTCCAGGGTGCATCACTATTGGTTAAAAGGAAAAAAAGAGAATTTTCAAGAGTCTTCTAGAACGAATCTCTCGTGGAGGCTTATCCCTACAAATATGCATAGGTGGAATTCGAACCCCTAGCATTTTTGAATGATCCCCTAACTTTCTCCAAAAAATCCTCAACTCTTTCTATCCTCTTTGGAATATAAATGAAATCTCACCTTCATGGAATGGGGGGGATAAGTTAGAGCATCCAAATGATATTGAAATCATCTTAGAATTAAGTGTCCCTTTTCTATTAGAAACAAGATTGTATCTTTGAGGCAAAGGGCTTGTTGGAATAAGTTGCGACGTCAAGGCATGGTTGTAATCTCTCCATTTGTACTTTCTTTGATACAGTAATATATTTTCTTTCCATAAATATTGTCTATGTTGAATCTCTAGAATTTGTTTCCTTGACCACATGTTTAGATTAATCAATATTCCATATTATTATTATTATTGTGCTCCTTCTTGTTTGTTGTATGTTGTTTTGTAGCTGAAGATAGAAGGCTACATCAAATGAGAAGACACCACCATAGTTGTGAGCGATGTAATTCCTCCACACTCTTGCAACTCTATTAATCTAGGAAATTTTATATGTTGTGTTGTTTTTGTTCTAGATCTACATCATTTAGCCTAGAGAGATTCGTCCTTGTCTGCATAGACGAAGTGTCTTCAAACAAAATTGGCGACTCCACTGGGGATATTTCATAACATTTGAAGTATTTGATTTATGATTCTCATTGCCTTATAAATCCTCTTAGATCTACTTGATTTTCCTTGTTTCTTTTGGATCTTCTCTTTTCATAGTTATTGGGTAATCCAGTCTCATTGTGGGTTCTTTAGTTCATCCAATTACTTGGTTTCATTTCAAGATCTTTACCCTGCGTCACTGGTTCATCAATGCAATTTGTTTTTGGTCAAGCTATGTCACTGACACACTCTATCAGTGTACAAGGAGTGTCACTGATGCACTTTCTCTGTATGAAACATGTGTCACTAAGAAGCTAATGCTCTGGTGTGTATTTGTAGACTACGCCACTCTGCAGAATTTTTTATAAATGTCAAAATACCCACTTGAAAGTTGGATCAGGTGTTTCTTGTGAGATTTGTCCTCTGTTTGTGTCAATCTCAATATAGACTATTGATGTATATGTAACTTTGGAATGTATTTCATCTATGTATTTCATCTATGTATTTCATATATATTTATTGTACCCTTATAAGAGATGTGTTATTTCTCTATAAGGAAGTGTCGTCATGTGTATTGACAAGTGTCGCAAGTGTGTGTACTTGGCGACGGGTTATTAGACCACCATGTGTGGGGTCAGCTCTGAAATATATATTATATTGTGGATGTATCTAGATAGACAAGTCGGCCCCATAGTGTAACTGGGAAAACAGGTTAGTATAAATAGAGATCGGGAGATCTCTATTTTGATCATTCGGAAACTCACACTTCTCTCACTCAGAAAGTGGCGCACTAGGAGACTATCTCAGTGTATTTTGGTTGTACTTTGGTTGAGCCATTTCTCTCTCTATCTCTGAGGAAGTTGTGGGGTTTTTCACCTTAGGGTTTTCCCCACGAAAACTCTATGTCTCTTGTCTCTCATGCTTTTGATTCTTGTGATGCTTGTCATGCTTATTGTGATTGTTATGCATTGATATACTGTATATGTTATTCTCTCAATGAAGATCCTACAGTATTGTGAATTAATGCTCAAAATTTAACATGGTATCAGAGCTAACCTAAGAAGAAGACATCTTGTAGTGACAAAAACTTGAGTTTCTTGTTTATTGGGTTTCTCTCCACATATTTTGGAAAAGCAGTATAGTAGATTGACTCTACTCATCAAGGAGAATCTATCTATCCAATCAGAATTCAATTCTGAGCATTTTCAGATTTGGCCCTAAAAACTAGGGTTTCCACAAAATAGGAATTTATGAAATCTGAATACATAGCTAGAAGCTCCTTGCAAAAATCAAAGTTTAGAGCTTTGGATCGAGATTTTTGGCTGGGTAGATCTCTGTGAAACTCAAACCCTAATTCAGGGCTCTCCCTAGTGAACCCGGGAGGACAAAAAAGGAAAATCTGAAGGGTAAAGCTTTGCTGATATCAAATTATGAATACACCAGGTTGATCAGCTCATCAAGGCGCATCTTTTTATCCTTTCAGAAAATTGAAATTCACATTTTGAATTTTTAGGTTTTTTTCGACAAACCCTAATCCAGGACCAGATCCAGTTTTCAGCAATTCAAGTGGTAATACCTAAATCTTTTCTATTTCCATTTGACGTACTCTCTAAGATGTCTCACCACACCAAGCTTGAGGATAAGCTTGAAGGGGTTGATAACTTCTGAACTTGGAAGTATAGGATTTGGTTAATCCTGGAAGAGAATGAGTTGGACTCATATATAAAAGGAGACATCCCTATCCCAAAGGATGAAGATGCTAAAGTATTGCATAAGAAGAACTTGGTCAAGGCAAAGAGAATCATTGTTGATTCTATCAAATACCATCTCATACCCCATGTGTCTTCTCTAAAGACACCCAAAGAGATGTTTGACTCTTTGACCAAGTTATTTGAAGGGAAGAACATAAATCGGAAGATGACTCTGCGGCATCAATTGAAAGGGGTCAAGATGTTGAATGGAGAAACCATTCAATCTTACTTCTCCAAGGTATCTCAGATCAAGGAACAACTTGAAGCTATGGATGAAGTAGTGGACAATGGTGAAATTGTTATGACCACTCTGAATGGCCTACCGAGGTCATGGGACTCCTTTATTCAAGGAATATGTGCAAGAAATAAATTGATCTCTTTCAGTAGACTGTGGGAGGAATTCTCTCAAGAAGAAGGTAGGCTTGTGGCCCAAGAAGAAAAGATGGGAAATGAAGATCAAGCTCTCACAGCACATGCCTAGAAAGGAAATTCCAAGAAGGAATCATCTCATAATAGGAAATTCTCACACCACCATTATCATAAAGATAAGAAAGATCTCAGATGCTTCAATTGCAATGAGAAGGGACACTTTGCTTCAGATTGTCCCAAGAAGAAGAAAGACAACAACAACAACTTCAACAACAACAAGAAGAATAATAAAAGAAGATATCATGCTCATACTGCCGAAGATGATGAACCCCCAAAAGAAGAAGGCTAGGGCAGAAAGTGATAGTGATAATGACTCATCAAGTGAAGAAGAGTATGTTCTAATTTCTACTCTCATAGGTACTATCTCCCATGGTTGTAATGATTGGTGGATTGACAGTGGGGCTTCCAAACACATGACCGGGTTTAAGGAATCTTTTATGAATCTATCTGGACATGAATCACCCCATAAGGTGAAACTTGGGGATGATTATCAATACCCAATCAAAGGAAGTGGTGAAGCCTCCTACAACCTAGATTCTGGAAAATCTTTGAAGATGAAAGAAGTCCTTTATGTACCTGGGCTCAAGAAGAACTTACTCTCCATCTCTGCATTGGATGCAAAAGGTATGAGGGTAGCATTTATGGATGGCCAAGTCCTAATGTGGCCAAAGGGAAAGACCATAGATGATGCAGTAGTGATTGGAGAGCAAGAAGGAGGTTTGTATAAATTGAAGGGTCAACCTGAACATGCCATGGTACATGACTCCATGGAGCCAAGTGAACTTTGGCATAGAAGACTTGCTCATATGCACTATAGGGCACTTCCAATTGCAAGCAAGGTTTTAGAGGGTCTTCCTGAAATCAAGACCAAACATGAAGGTGTTTGCAAAGGATGTGCAAAAGGTAAGAACATTAAGAAGGCTTTCCCAAGCAGTGAAAGCAAGGCAAAGGATATCCTGGAAATCATCCACTCAGATGTATGTGGTCCTATGTCATCCAGTTCTCTAAGTGGGTATGTTTACTATGTCTCATTTATTGATGACTTCTCCAGGAAGACTTGGGTATACTTCTTGAAGAATAAAGATGAGGTGTTTGATAAGTTCAAGGAATTCAAGACCTTGATGGAGAATCAAACTGTCAAGAATATCAAAACATTTAGATCCGACAATGGTGGAGAATTCACCTCAGGTGACTTCAAGCAGCTTTGCATTGATTCAGGGATTAAGAGGGAGTTGACTGCTCCTTATAATCCTCAACAAAATGGAGTTGCACAAAGGAAGAATAGAACAATCATGGAAGCAGTAAGGGAAATGCTGCATGACTAGGATCTACCTATGCACCTATGGGCAGAAGCAGCTAGAACAACTGTATATGTGCAGAACAGAACACCCCACAAGATATTGGACAACAAGACACTAGAAGAGGTCTTTTCTAGTAAGAAACCTGAAGTCAGCCATCTCAGAATATTTGGTTGTCCAGTATACACTCATGTCCCAAAGGAAAAGAGGACCAAACTAGATCCTTCAGGAAAGAAGGGTATCTTTGTGGGTTACAGTGAAAGTTCGAAGGCTTATAGAATATACTTTCCAGGGTTCAAGAAGATTGATGTAAGCAGAGATGTAACATTTGATGAAAAATCAGCATTCATGAAATCAAGGAAGGCACCTATCGAAGTTTATGAAGAAACTAAGGAAACTAGATTTCAATACATTACCATGACTGAAGCAATTCCATAAGTTGTTCGTGAGTTTGAAGATCCGCAAGAACCTGTAGATCCACCCCGTGAGGATAACTCTCACAATAGGAAACCTGCATGGGCTAGAGAGCTCATTCAAGATGCAGAAATATTTGGCATTCCAGAAGAAGAACATAGAACAAAGAAGAGAACCAGATCACATACCAGATATGTTGCTTTACTCTGTGACATTATGAACAAAGAACCTTTCATTTATGAAGAAGCAGCGGAAAAGAAAGAATGGAAGGATGTCATGGTTGAGGAATACCAATCAATAATGAAGAATTATGTTTGGGATGTTGTCCCAAGACCTAAAGAGAAGTCTGTTGTGACTTCCAAATGGATCTACAAAATCAAGCATGCTGCAGATGGCAATGTAGAGAAATACAAGGCAAGATTCGTAGCTCGTGGCTTCTCTCAGAAAGAGGGAATAGATTATGAAGAAACTTTTGCACCTGTAGCCAAGTATACTTCCATCAGAACAGTACTTGCCCTGGCTACAGCAATGAAGTGGAAAATACACCATATGGATGTCAAGACTGCGTTCCTGAATGGTGTAGTTGAAGAGGAAGTATATGTGGAGCAGCCACTCGGTTTCGAAATACATGACAGGGAGTCATATGTGTGCAGATTGAAGAAAGCATTGTATGGCTTGAAGCAAGCTCCCAGAACTTGGTATGGTAGGATGGACAGTTTCCTATATATTTTGGGCTTTACCAAGAGTAAAGCGGATTCCAACCTTTACTACAAGGTTGAGGAAGGGAATCCTGTGATTCTACTCCTGTATGTAGATGATTTATTTGTAATAGGAGATGACAGATTGATTGCAGATACTAAGAGGAAGCTTGCTGTTGAGTTCGATATGAAAGATTTGGGAGTGATGCATTATTTCGTAGGTATGGAGGTGTGGCAAAGTGCAGGTGGGATCTTCCTTGGTCAAGGGAAGTACACAATAGATATCCTGAAGAGATTCGGGATGATGGATTGCAAGGCCATGGCCACACCTATGGCATCGAATCTGAAGCTTCTATTCGATGCTTCATTTGAGCTGGTTGATGTCTCTATGTATCGTCAAATGATTGGGTCCTTGATGTACCTGACGAACACAAGACCAAATATTTGCTTTGCGGTGAACACATTGAGCCAGTTCCTGACAGATCCGAGGAGTGTTTACCTGGTTAATGTAAAGCATGTTCTGAGGTACCTGAAGGGTACAGTGGATTATGGGCTCAAGTATGAAGCAAACCAAATGTTTAACCTACAGGGTTATGTTGATTCAAATTGGGTTGGAAATGCTGCAAATAGGAAGAGCACATCTGGATGTTGCTTCAGTATGGGATCAAGTGGGATCTCTTGGTTCAGCAGGAAGCAGTCCTATGTAGCACTGAGTACAGCTAAGGCAGAGTATGTTGCAGCCTATTCAGCTAGTTGTGAGGCATTATGGCTACGGAAGCTACTATCTGAGTTATTTGATCTCCCGTTGGATGCTACTGGTATCTTTTGTGATAACCAAAGTTGTGTGAAGCTGTCCGAGAACCCAGTGTTTCATGATAGGTCGAAACACATAGAGATCAAATATAACTATATCAAGGATATGGTGCAGAGAGGAGCTGTGAAGCTCCTGTATATTGTGACGGATGAGCATATTGCAGATGTGCTGACGAAGCCACTATCCAGGGTGAAGTTCGAGTACTTCAGGGAGAGGCTTGGTGTTCTTCAGATTGATGACACTTCGAGGAAGAAGTGATGAAGACATTTGCAAAATCCATTCCAAGCATGTTGGAAGGAGGATCCTTCACATGGCTATGGATGTAAGTGCTGGATGATGAGCATCAGGACGATGCTCTAGTTACTGCTCTGTGTATGCATCATGTTGGATGCTGGATATGATCAGTTGGATCATTTATATGTATATGTATGTACGCATCATGTTGGATGCTGGATATGATCAGTTGGATCATTTATATGTATATGTATGTATGCATCATGTTGGATGCTGGATATGATCAGTTGGATCATTTATATGTATATGTATGTACGCATCATGTTGGATGCTGGATATGATCGGTTGGATCATTTGTATGTATTTTGTATATGCATCATGTTGGATGCTTGGACCATGTATCTGTATATGTATCAGGTGGATACTGTGTATGATCAGGTAGATCATGTATGTTGATATATATCAATTAGATGCATTGTGTGGATCATGTATCTATGTATGTATCAGGTGGATACATTGTATGATCAGGTGGATCATGTATGATGAGATGTATCAGGTAGATACTTGGTATGCATTAGGTGGATGCAGTGTATGATCAGGATGATCATGTTTACATCAGGATGATGTATGGTGAGTATCAGGTTGATACTCTGTGGCCGTGGAACAGGTTGTGCAGATAAGCATGTAATTTGTGCCCTGGGAGATTTGCAGATAGTCTTTCGAGGTTTTTCCTATGGCATGTAATTTGTACCCTGGGATATCTGGCAAATGCTCTTTCGAGGTTTTGCTTGGGAGGACATATAATTTGTGCCCTGGGAGATTTGCAGATAGTCTATCGAGGTTTTTCCTATGGCATGTAATTTGTACCCTGGGATATCTGGCAAATGCTCTTTTGAGGTTTTGTCCTATGGCATGTAATCTGTGCCATGGGAGATCCGATAGGTTGAGCCATGTGCTTGTAATCAGTCCTGGGATGCTCTTTCGAGGTTTTTCCATGACCACATGTAATTTGTGCCCTGGTATATCTGATAGGTTGAGCCTTGTGCTCGTAATCAATCCTGGCATGCTCTTTCGAGGTTTTGTGGTGACCACATGTAATTTGTGCCCTGGGAGATCTGATAGGTTGAGCCTTGAGCTCATAATCAGTCCTGGGATTCTCTTTCAAGGTTTTTTGGTGGGGTCACATGTAATAAGTCCTGGAGATATGGACAGGATGAAAAAGGCCTTAGATGCTCTTTAGGGTTCTTTCTAGTCAAGAGACTCTTTTAAGGTTTTGTGACGCACATAATAAGTCCTAAGATTTCCACAGTATGGCCAGTGATGACGAAGACCTGCAGGTGGTGGGCCTACATCTAGTATGAAAAAGGACTGGCTCTGTAGAACTTCCTATGACGAGCAAAGTCAGAGATTGGTTGAGATAGCAGCATTAGTGACAACGATGATGATGATGCATCGATGACGATGATCCTGAGAAGAAAACTTGTCTAGCAGATCTGTGTCAAAAAATACCTTCCTAGTTAAGAGGGAGTGTTGATGTATATGTAACTTTGGAATGTATTTCATCTATGTATTTCATATATATTTATTGTATCCTTATAAGAGATGTTTTATTCCTCTATAAGGAAGTGTCGTCATGTGTATTGACAAGTGTCGCAAGTGTGTGTACTTGGCGACGGGTTATTAGACCACCATGTGTGGGGTTGGCCCTGAAATATATATTATATTGTGGATGTATCTAGATATACAAGTTGGCCCCATAGTGTAACTGGGAAAACAGGTTTGTATAAATAGAGATCGGGAGATCTCTATTTTGATCATTCGGAAGCGCACACTTCTCTCACTCAGAAAGTGGCGCACTAGTGAGGAGGATCATCTGCTACTAGGAGACTATCTCAGTGTATTTTGGTTGTACTTTGGTTGAGCCATTGCTCTCTCTATCTCTGAGGAAGTTGTGGGGTTTTTCACCTTAGGGTTTTCCCCACGAAAACTCTGTGTCTCTTGTCTCTCATGCTTTTGATTCTTGTGATGCTTGTCATGCTTATTGTGATTGTTATGCATTGATATACTGTATATGTTATTCTCTCAATGAAGATACTAGAGTATTGTGAATTAATGCTCAAAATTTAACATAGACCTGCCATTTACCTCTTCTCCTTGCATTTTGTTTCTAGATTTAAAACTTTCCTTAGTTTCTTATTGAGTCCTAAGTAGTCAAGTAGTTGCATCCCTTGTATTGGGTGATTCTGATCCCTCATAGGGGCAGCTTGTCTTGTGGCTCTTAGAAGCCTTAGGTTTGCTTTGTTTTAGTGTTTTGATTTATTTCAAACCATGTTGTTGTGAGAACTTTTGCTTGTGTGAATTTGAATCAAATTGTTGCGAGTCTTGAAGTTGGATTCTTGGGTGACTGCTTTTCTTGTTTTCAAAATTTGCAGAACTTCTCGTTATTTAGTGTGTTGATATTTGAAACAAAGTGAGCAGAGTTATATTTGAATTTATTTGAAAGTAGTTTTAAAATGAATTGAGTTTTCAATCCCTTCATTTTGGAAGTATGGTACTTTGATTTGTTGAGAATTTATACCCTATGGATCTTGGATAATTGTTTGAAAAAACTTGAAAGAGCTAGATATTGTTCATGTTTTCTTCCTTTTGATCTTTAAAAATATTTGAAAAAGAGAATAATTCTTAGATTTAATCAAAAAAATTTCATTTTCAAGCATTTTTTGACAATCAATGCATGTTCCAAAGATCTGTGAAATCATCCTTTTAACTCCTTTGCTTCTTTTCCTGAAAGTGAGGTGTTTTCCAAATCAAAAGATTTCATTTTTATTTTATTTTAGATTGCTTTGGTGTTATTTTTGGATTTATTGGGATTGATCGAAAGAATGTGTTTTCATCTTTTCGAGAAAGATTTTTTTTGTCTCAACAAAAGAAGAAATATCTCTCTCCTTCCCATACATAGATCTCATCGAAAGAAAAGTTTGCACCTCATTTAGTTTTCGTTCATGATATTGGGATGTGTCCACACTTCATCGGTCCACTTAACCATCTAAGATAAAATCAAGCGCTAGTTTAAGTTAAAATATTTAGAAACTTGAGTGACAAGTTAGAGACGTGTTCTGACATCTTTGAGCTTAGGAGCTATTGCTTTTTTCCTGCACTGCATCCCAGGGGATTGTAGTTATTCCACGTACTATTCAGTATATTGAATGGCCTTGCACGTACTTAACAGTATATATAAAGGTTCTTCACCTGCTAGATAGTATATAGGAAGGCTCCCACATACCTTACATATATCAGGAGACCCCACTAGGATCCCGAAATCATCTGAGTCAAACATTGGTCGTCTTCACATTGCAATAGACCGAGAATAGCACTCGAGGAGCTACTATGCACGTACTATTAGGTAGTCAGGTAATACCATCAGGGGTACGATCCTAATCCTCCTTGGTTAGTTCTATGAAATATTGGGCCGAGTATTACTGTTGGACATTGCGGTATACCATGAGTTATGATGAATTGAAACTCTTGTGAGGATCCATCTTTTCATCCCACCTATTACACAAGTTTTCCTGCAACCTTTAGCTTGAGTAGGACTTGAAGTGTGTCTTTTTATTAGAATACTTTTAGGGAGATATTTTCAATATACACTCTGGCTGAGCAAACCTTTAAGGAGGGACTCTCGCAGAATACAAAATTTTCCACGTGAATATCTCCTCATTGAGGAGGGAAGCATAGGGTAAGATATGGAACAAACCGCTACATTTGGTTCACACGAAGAAGGAATTCCAGTTACTGAATCAGGAGAGAATTATTCTCCTCCTATAAATCCACCTATCACTGATCCTATGGGACCATTGGTGGTATAAAAACCTTCTTTGCATGACACATATTTTCACCATTCACTTGAAGGACAACCTGGACTCATCGATTGGATATTTACATGACCTCCAGATGACTCGATAGTGACTTATTTTGGTCTAAATGCTTCATTTTGGGGAAGATCCTTAGGCAAAGTTATTTTCGATTTTGGTTCACCATCAAACGTGGAGACACCTCCACCTCCACGTCCTACCAGATTCATCTCGGATGAAGGAATTTTTGGACCACTTCCACACACTGTATCTTGCTTATGGATACTTGGATAACATGTAAGGCCAGATTTTTCCTTTACCATCCAATTTGGAAGTAGTAAATCCCGAATACCATTCTCCCGTTTATTCTTTTACTCTTTATTCACTAGGAATGTTTGTTCCCAACATGAACTCCTACGAACAAGGCCAACCATATTTTCCGCCTGTATTGTATCAAAATCAATTGGTAAGTTTTAGACCTCTTTTGACCTCAATGACTTGGGAGCAACCTTCATCCAATGTTAACTTTGTAACTAGAACAAAATCTTCAAGGAAAAGTATAATTGGAGGCCAAACTATAGTTAGTGGTCAGAATATGACCGTGGGGCAGCCTGTGGTCAATAGTCAAAATACAACTATGGGGAAAACTTTGATTGGTAGTCAAAACCTAACAGGGGGGAAACCTCTAGTTAGCAAATGAAATGTAACTTGAGAGAAACCTCTAGTCAGTGGACAGAATGTAACTAGAGGGAAACCTTCATTTATTGCTTACAATATGACTGGAGGTCCGCCTCCATCCATGGGACAACCTTTGTGGGGACATCATACATGGGGCCCATATACTTGGGGTCAGCCTGCATGGGGTTACACATATATAGGTAATCAGAATATGGAAATGGGTCAACTCTACCAAAATGATCCTATAAACCTTTATCGTAGAGTACCTTACCCTATAAATATGAACACCCTATGGGGACAATAGAACTTTTTGATGTCGGACCCCCATCCAGAGGTACTCCCCCACCCCCATCACCACCACCACTATCTAGAAACCCCCCCCCTTCTGGAGGACCCCCTCATTTGGGATGAAACCCACCGTTGGGAAAACCTACTAACATGGGAGGACCTCCACCATAAGAAAAATCCTCCATGGGAGGACCACCACCATACATGGATACACCTTATGATCAATCAATTTATGGTCCTAATGGTACTCAAATGTCGTATCAATATTACCAGTATTCGTAGCCAAACAAAAAGTTACCATTTATGGCTACATTAGATCTGTCAAACCTATCACATTTGATGAATGATCCCATTCAGCATGGCATGAAATGGCCACCCATTCTTGTGAAGTTACCATCATGCATACCCAAGTTTGATGGAAAAACCAGTGAGGATCTACAAAACCACGTAATGACATATCATTTGTGGTGTTCCTCGAACTTGTTAATGGATTATTCTATTCATTTGAGGTTGTTTCAATAAACTCTCACTAGCACAGCCCCCCAATGGTATATTGAATTTCCACCACATTCTTGTGTGGACTTTCGATCTCTGGCTATGGCCTTTCTTAAGCATTTCCAATTACCAATCTGCTACAAAACCGACACGAATCTTTTAACCTCACTCTGGAAATCTACCTCCACTCATATTTCCAATCATATTCATGAATGGAGGAGAATACATTGGTTAGTTACAGCTCCTATTCCGGATCAATTATTGGCTGATTAGTTCGCCAAATCACTATTTCCTATCATAGCCAAAGATGTCTCTATGGGCGAGGCAGCTACAGAGGAACAATCCATTGCACGTGCCCAGTACTTAGACATAGTCTATGCTCAATATGGTACTTTATATGACATAATTCCCAATGCCCCTTGCCCCACCCATGACCCAACGAAACCAACTACGGGATCGCATGCCGATGGCATAAACGGTTCCTTTAAAACCCATCTTAACACCCAATTGATCAGATTACAAATCCACACAGCTCCAAATTCAACTCTGTCATAGGATGGTAATAACAACAATCATTCACCCAGTCCTTCTCCCACCATGGAGGTGAATTCAGTCCAATCTGATTCATCTCATAAATCTGATGGTAAGAAGAAAAATAAAGGTAAATCCAAAAAATATTCTAACCAGCAGGAACAAAAAAACAATCAAGACACCACTAATGCCAAACCAAAACGGAAGGCTAAATATCCATGTTTATTGTGTAGTGATGACCACTGCATGAAAGAATGTCCCCATCATGAAGAAGTCCAAAAGTTCCTAAAAGGAAACCCTCAACCCACGTATTTAACCGATCGCTTCCCAACACAACAGCAGCAGATGGTTACACAACAACAAACTCCCTCGCAAAGAGAAATATCCATGACTGCTCATGTTCTCATGATTCATAGTGAAACGGTTAATTTATGTACCAGGGAACATATGTACGATTATGTTCCAGAAAAAGAATCTAATGGAGGTAATGCTGAAAAATCATCCACGTCCATGTCCTCTACCTCTCCTACACAAGGTCCTTTGATAATAGACAAACCTATATTAGATGCAGTATTGCGTCCACCCAAAATCACAATTCGAAAGGCAATTTTCAATCCCAACACATGGGTTGCTTAGAACTACACCATTGTGGAAGATCTCTCCCATGTAGCATGTGATATGCTAACCCTTGAAGTCTTACAAATTTTTCCTAATCGGCGTAAGAATCTGCTATCTTCTATTGGAGCAAAGGATCTGGAATCATCTAACATCATCATGTTTAGACTGGAATACTTTAAGCTGAGTCTTTCCCATCAACTAGAGTTTCAAATCATCACCAACGCCTCTGGGAAAAATATTCATCATAATGTTCTAGACGAAGGAGCCTCTACTTTTGTTATGTCTTTGTCATGTTGGAGAGCCATCGGCTCTCCTGAATTGAACTGTTCCCCTACCACTTTGAAGGCATTCGATGGACATGGATTCCAACCACATGGGCTTTTACAATCCTTATCCATTGAATTGGTAGGTAACACTGCTCCATTAAAGTGGAAGCAGTCGCAACTCCCTTGGAATACAACTTATTACTTGGTCGAAACTGGTTTTACGCCATGACTATGGTCGCATCCTCGGTCTTCTACATTGTGCAGTTTCCCCATCAAGGGAAAATTGTCACTATTGACCAATTATGTTTTTGTACACTTGACACCACAACTCATCCAGTGGATATGCCCATATTCTAGGGAAGTTTTCACAAATATATGAGAATGTGGGGGTAGGACTCCTTAAGGCTCATCTCTGATGGGATTTTTTCCAACACCTAATCCCCCATCACAAATTTCCATGGTGAACATGATCTCGTCCATGTCCCCACATTCCTCCAACTCAGTTGATCCTTGGATTGTTCCCGATTCTATTGCCATTGATTCGATTGGAGATCAAATGCCTCTTAGCCCAGCTAAGGATACTTATAATTCCATCCAATTGGAGTCAGACTCACCTGATAACCATAACCTGGTGGCATCAGACCAATTTTCTCTATCGTCTTGGTTAAACTCGTCCCCGCCATCATTGGATTGTCTCCTCCATACATTTCCCTCTGATGAATCCATTATGGAGATTATGAGCTTGGATGAGCTTCCCTGGGAGGACCATCACCACTGATATTCCTTCCTCCCACCTTTAGACATGGTAGAGAATGATATTCAAACTATTATTTAACTAGATGTCATTTCCAACCCTCAATATCCTATTCTCACACAGGATCCTATAACCGAGGGGAATTTGGAAAACATAATGCCTACCACTGCTATTGACATCTCAGTGAAATCTGGTGTCATGGAGCATATTCATATTGTCCAAACTTGTTCTTTTGAAGAAATAAAAACTTATGCAGCCTTGTTTAAACAATATCGCGATGTATTCACATGGAGCTATGAATAAATTACTGGGATTGATCCTGTTATCATTGTCCATGAGATCAAAACTTATCCCGAGGAAAAACCTGTCTGGCAAAAACTCCGTCCAGTACACCCTCGAAAGACTGTGGCTATTAAAGTATAAATTGAAAAGCTATTGAAAGTTAGCTTCATTTATCCCATCCCCTTGAAATATTGGGTATCTAACAACCTTCCCATTACAAAAATGCAAGGAACTATTAGAGTATGTGTTGATTACAGGGATTTAAATAAGGCTTGTCCCAAGGACAATTACCCTACCCTGTTAATCAACCAAATTATCAACAACTTTGCTAGTAGTGTCATCTTTTCAATCATGGATGGCTTATATGGCTATAATCAGATCAAGATCCACCTAGATGACCAACACAAGACTGCTTTCATCTACCAATGGGGCAAATTTTCCTATCTCAAACTACCCTTTGGCCTCAAAAACATTGGTTCCACATTCCAGCGGGCTATGTCATACGCCTTTCATGACATTAAGGATTTCATGGATCCCCACCTAAATGATTTTCTAGCTCATTCAAATCATTGTGAGTTTCACATTGACCATCTCATAGCGGTTTTCCTCAGATGTCATCATTATAATATCCGCCTAAATCCTCACAAGTGCATATTCTGCATTGAATCTGGATTCCTTCTTGGCTTCATTGTCTCAAAATATGGGATTCATATCGATCCCTTGAAGGTAGAGGTCATTATATCCCTACCCCCACCAATAAATATCACCAAACTTCAAAGTTTGCATGGAAAGGAAAACTACTTGCGTCGTTTCATGTGTAATTGCACGGAGAAGACACAAGGTTATAGGTGGATGTTAAAATAGGGAGTTCCTTTTGTTTTGGATAACTACGCACAAAGCACATTTGATAATATCAAACATGCCATTACAAATGCACCTGTGTTGCAACCACCTGATTACACCAAGGATTATCTCATTTATCTTGTTGCTTCCACATCCATGATTTGTATGGTACTCGTACAGGAAGATAGTAAAAGGAAAGAACATGTGATTTATTTCCTAAGTAAGAGTCTCTCTAACTCTTATCAACGTTATTCACGTGTTGAGAAGTTGGCTCTGGAAGCTTTTTTATCCGTCTATAGATTCTATCACTACATTTTGCTCCGCACAACTACTATTATCCAGGTAAATTTTTAGGGGCGAAATTTCACCAATTGGCTATTTTTTGGTTTTTTTTTCAAAAAATAAATTCTCTATTTGGTCATTTTTAGTCTCTAATATCGCCTATGTTTACATAAAATATGTTTTTTTATCATAATATTCACCAAAATTTACAAGTTTTAGGAGTAAATTGTATGTTTCATATTTAATATTCACCTACCAATCTATATATATGTTTTTTCCAATCCATAATAATCGCCTAGAATACTACACTTAAGTATACTATTAGAATCCTTAAAAAATACCCCATTATTATCACCGATTCAAACCCGATGTACCATGTCCTAACCCGTCAAGTACGAGGGGGAAAATACTCGCGTTGGATCGTAATTCTTCAAGAATTCGACCTACTATTTGAGAAAGAAAAAGCGAAGAAAAAAAAATTAGTATTTGCGGAACTTATTTGTGAACTTCCCCGTGTTGCTCAAGAAGATGAGCCCGTCGACTATCTTTCCGATGAGTCACTATTCCTAATCATCACATCTGACCCATGGTATGTATATATTACCTTATATCTCCAAACCCAACGTTTTAGGCATCAGTTGTCTTGTGATGAATGTCATCGTATTCGCCATCATGTGAAATACTATCTAATCATCGGTGACATCGTATATCACCATGGTATTGAATCCATCTTATGACGTTTTTTAACCCATGATGAGGCCGAGCATGTCTTGAATGACTGCCACTCCAGGGCATGTGGAGGTCACCTCTCTAGGATGACTATAGCCCAAAAAATTTTACGTGCTAGATACATTTGGCCATCAATTTTTAAAGATTGTATGGAGGTCGTTAAGAAGTGTTCTCCCTGGAAAAATTTTCATTCTAAATAGTGCACCCATCCTGCCCCTTTACACCTAGTTATTTCCATTGTCCCTTTTGCAAAGTGAGGCATCAATTTCATTCACTTTAAACCTACCTCGGTCAGGGGGCATGGCTATGTTATTGTAGCTGTAGATTACTTCACAAAATGGGTCAAGGCTATGCCTACATACAAAGAAGATGACAAAATCATCGCCTCTTCATGTTTAATCATATCATTGCTAGATTCTGGGTTCCACAAGCTATTGTCACTGACCATGGCTCACATTTCCAAAATCAAATGGTAACTGAATTGAGCGCCAAGTTGAGTTTTCGCCATGAGAAATCAAACCCCTACTACCCTCAAGCGAATGGAAAAGTAGAGGCCATCAATAAGGTCTTGAAAACCATGATACAATGCATGGTAGGGAACCATAGTTCAAATTAGCATTTAATTCTCTTTTCAGATCTTTGGGATTATAGAATCTCCATCAAAACTACTACCAGATTCACACATTTTCAATTGGTGTATGGTCTAAAAGAAGTACTACCTATAGAGTGTGAGATCCCATCCTTAAAACAGCTGTCGAACTTTTTCCAAACACCACAGTTGAGGAAGAACAATTTCTATACTTAGCCAAACTTGACGAAACTCATCATGATGTTTCTCTTGTTAACGAAGCACATAAGAGGTGCATCAAATCCCAGTATGACAAGTCATTCAAACCCCGCATTTTTTATGTGGGTTATTTGGTCCTAGCATATGATCAAATGCACGATAAACTGGGGGCAGATAAGTTCGAGTCCATGTGGCATGGGCCCTACATCACGAAGTGTGTCTTAGAAAAGGGGGACTATGAGTTGGTTTATTATGATGGGATAGCTTTGGGGGATCCTAGAAATGGGATCTACCTTAAAAGGTACTATGCTTAGGGAAATCATGCATAAGTACCTTGTACTTTTTTTTATATAATGTGTGTTTGATATGGTGTGTAGTTTTCTTTCCTCTCATAAGTTAGGCTATCATCTCCACTATGACTGCTTATGACTGTTTTGAGTGTTTGACTGTGTAGTTTCTACTTGAATGCACATATGGAAACCTATTTTGGATTCGTAGATGATGCTAGTTGACACACTCAAAACCTTGCTTTGACTACTTGGGTACTGTATTCCCCTGCCGATGAACTTATAAGTTCAGGAGTAGTTTTCGTAGGTCCTACAACTAATAATATCACAGAGTATCATGCAGTGATTGGATTTCTAACTTATGCCTCTTCCCATGGTGTGGACCAAATTATCATCCATTTGGATTCTCAACTTGTGGGATCTCATTTAAACTGATTCTATGTTGTACGCGACTCTACACTACTCCGTCTTTTTCGACAAGTACGTCTCCTGGAGAGATATTTTGATTTTATTCAATATCAACATATCCCGAGACACATGAACACTATTGTTGATTCATTGGCCAATTTCATTTTAGATTGCTATATCTCACATTCTTAAACATTCCATAATTAAAATGTGTAAATATGCATAACATGTAAATAATTCACATATAAGTAAGGAGTCCACAGGAGATTCACATTCACTGTTGACACAGTATTTTTTCAAATGAAGCTAGCTAATAAATTTTTATGAAGCTACCCCTTAAGTCCCTTGGGAAAATTCATCATGTGACCACTGGATAAATTCAAAAGGGAGCTTGGATGCCAAAGTAAAAAGGATGGATCAGATTGAAGGGGAGGGAAAAATATAGTGGAGATGGCTTGCCAAAATAACTATGGAAGTGGGGTTAAAGAACTGATAGTCCAATGGTCGAGATCGCATCCTCAGAAATCAACGATTGATATTCATTTCGAACCTGCAAGAAGTGCATGAGATAACGAGAAAGAATTTGTCAGAGGAGTGCGAATAAGTTAGTTAAATGGTGGACAATTCCTACTGTTGATCGATCTTCAATTGCCAAATCAACAGCCCAAAAGGATTTCGTACCCGTGAGATGCACGAGAAAATGAAAGAGTAGGCAATTGTGAAATTACAAACTGCCTGCCATGTGTCCTTCCTTCAGCGTTTCTCAAATCAAAAGGGTGGTATGGAAAACCACCTGGACATTGCGCGAAACCACTTCTGCAGGTTGCAGTATGGAGAAATCAAAGGTTAATGAGATAGACGGTTAGGATCAAACCGAGAAAAAATCTAACGGTGGAGGAAGTTTGCTAAAACAATATGCATGTGAAGCATGATCTGATGGTTTGGATCCCGCTTGGGAAAATTGACGGTTTGAATGCTTTTCCACTGGGAAAAGAGCACAAAGGATAGTGGAAGGAGACCCCACCAGGAAGTAAAGGAATAAAATAAACAACGTGCAATTTTCATCGTTGATCGATAGATGATCAATTATATCTATGGTCCAGGATGATTCTGCATAACCAAGTTGCACGAAAGAATGAAGGAGAAAGTGATTTCAAAATCAAATCCTGCTGGGCACGTGTCAACACTAGAACATTTCGCAAATGGAAAAAGTGGTATGCGAAATAGCCCAGGCGCCGTGCGAAACCACTGTCATGGGTTATAACTTCATAAATTCAATGGTTGTGATTGAGGTTAGGAAGAATCCAACGACAAAGAGAATTTGTAAGACCAAAATGGTAAAAAGGTGACTAAGTTGATGGTTCAGATTATAGTGCAGAAGATCAATGGATGAGATGAGTTCCCGCTGGTGAAGAAGCTTGACAAATAATGGGAGTTGGGTTATAAAAAGGCGAAAGACACGTGAACGTTGACATTTTTCTTATGAAGCATCAGCATCAGAAGGTTATGGATGGGTGTGCGGCGTGAAAGTGACAAAGCACATAAAATTCCGAGCTTGTCAGTATTAGGTAGGTTCCAAAACCCGTGTTGTCAGTTATATATCCTTTTTATAAAGGAATAATGGAAGAAACTATAAGTATTGAAAATATCATAGTAGAATATTCCCTAGAGGATAGAGACAAGATTGTTTTTGACCCTGTAATGAAGTTATCAGTCTCATAAATAAAATCCAGGTTGAACAAATTGTTTAGTGAGGGCATGGATGTGCATAGGGTGTTCCAATCTTCTTTCATTTTGTTTTACCCATACCAAATTATGTTGTTTCCTGAGTTTGTGTCCTATTGTGCGTCAATTTATTCACAAGCCGAGAAAGTTATTATGAATGCCCTAAAAACCAGAATTGTCTACCCTATCGAATCTACTGTTGTGAGAAACTCCCTTGAAATTCCTGTATCCCAAACCCATGAGTTAGAAATCTTTGCCGAAGAGTCAATCATTAGTCTTTATCGTCAATCCTCACAAGAAACCAAACAAGCATTCCTAGTTAGTTGACTCAAGCCTGACCTTGAGATTGAGGATACCCCTTACCCACTGGATGTAAATTTTTTCAAGGAAAACACCCAATTAGTCTTATCCTTAATTGCTAAGTTTTAGGTTTTGATATTGATACAAAAGTCACAGAAACCCAGTTGTGTCTCCTTTTTAGAATGAGTTTTGGTTTGCCATAAATTGAATACAGTCAGGTACCATGCCTCAAATATGAGGAATTCATAGCTGAAAATGTTCATTCTCAGTTGGTGGATTTTCATACTACAAGGTATTTCAGGTTTCAACCTTATTTGATGAAGATGGTGATGTTTTCAAGTCACGAAGAGTTACATTTTTCACCAGTAGTTTTCATGAAAACTTTGGAAGATAATATGTTCAAGTACATGAATTATATCTTATCAAAAATATATGAAATGATGTTTGGAAAAGAGTTGCCGAGAGTACTTCTAGAGATGAAAATTTTAATGCAACTGACATAGGATATGGCGGGTAGGAGACTTTTTTTTGTAAAAACATCATACAACCATCAGATTATATGGGTTTGTGAAGGAGCCATACAGCTTGCTAGCATTTTTTACATTGAGAGTGTTTTCCCTTGAGTTTATTAGACAAAAATTAACTATTGAGAATGATCACTTCTTGTCTTTCAAAAAAGCCTTTGATATAAAATATCCTTTGAAAATAGGTCCTTTCATTGTAAAAAATAAGTATGCTCTTGCATTTATAGAAGAGAAGTTGGAAGAAATGGAATTTAAAAAAGAAACGGGATGTCAATTATGACCCTCACCACAATATTTATGAGAGGAGACAACAGAATAGAAGCAAGGCATTCGACAACAAAGAAATTGAAGCATCATCAAAAAGAGCTAATATTTTGCAGTATGTGTCTGATGATGAAGTTTCAACAATTTCACAATTTCTTATTCCTACAGAATCGTCAACAAAGACAGTTCCCACCTCAAGCACAATGGAGATTGGTGGTAAAAGAATCTTGTAGGAGATTGTTGATTTAGAAGTTGAAGAACAAGAAAGAGAAAAGAGGCTTAATGTTGATTCTCAAATATTTTAGTAATATTTTCAGGTAATGAAGAAAAGAAGGAAAAATATCCAGCTCCAGAAGTTCAGGTGCAAGAATACAAATTTCAAGAATCCAAAGAAGCCGGTGATACTAGCAGATTTCAATCGAGGGTTGAAATGTATGTCAAGTATGGACAGGACAAAAAAGAAAGCTCAGAGAAGATATATAGTTTATTTCCCAGGGTTAGAAATGTAACAGATTCAGAAGTTACTTTAATGGCCAACATAAATCTCAAAGAAAACACTCTAAATTTGGTTGTGTCATCAGATGACAAGGTGACAGAATTAAAATTGAATTTACAAAAATAAACAGTCCCTGACAAAATTCATTTGCACAAGCAGACTGGAGAGGTCATTTATGTAGATCTCATGAAGGAAACTTTGAAAGTTTCAAAATTACAAAACATAGTGAATAGATTGGAGATTCAACTAAGGCAGGAGAAGGTGGAGAATAAAGCCCACCAGCAGCAAGTTAAGAGGCTACAAATAGACTTAGTTGAAAATAATGATGGAACAAATAAAGGTGAGGCAAGTAAAAAATTATTGATGGAGAAATAAAACACACTCCAAATGCTCAAGAAGAAACTTAAAATACCATCAACTCAGTTAATTCAAGCTTCTGAGTTGACTGTATTAGAGCAGGAAAAATAGAGTTTGTCACAGGAATTAGATGATAACAAGGAAAAAATACTGAAATACATTGAAAAAAAAAATGAGTCGGAAAAGGATAGAATAAGCCTCAAAGATCAGATTGAAAATCTTAAAGGAAAGTTGGCAACTTTAGCACAGGAGCAGCCAAGTGCTAGTCGGACAAGTGAAGAAACCAGCATAGATGGCCTTATTCAGGCTATGTCTCAGGTTAGTCTGAAGGAAGTAGAAATAAAAAAAATTAAAGGAAGAAAAGCGGAAGTTAGAAGAAGAGAACCATAAAAAAGATGAAGAGATACAAGCATTAAAGGATAAGAATAAAGACTTAGTGCACAGAAATCAAAGGTTTATAACTCAAGTGACAGGGCAGGTCCCAATGCAAGGGGAAAAACATATGATATGGGATTCAATTATAGATGAAGTTACTAATTTTAGTCCTTATTTGATTTTCATGAAAGAAAAAAAAAAAAGTAGCAAATGACAGTTTACAAAGTTGCACAGCAATGATGGAAAGTTTGAACAGAAAGCCAAAAGATACAGCCCAAAACACTATAAATTTTCTAAATACTCTAATAGACAAAGATTTAAAAACTATGCAAATCAAAAACATAGTATCAATCATAACTTGGGCCAGAAGAGTGCTTGGGAAACATGCACACAATGAAAGTGTTCAAGCTAGAGCTGAACATATGAAAAGGAAGGTTGCAGACTTCGAGAAGAAATTTGACAGGTTAATTGAAAAAGGATTACCCTCATTTTGGGGAAAAAATAATGATTTGATTCCTCCAAAGAGTTACAAAGATTTTCTATTTGAGGTCAGGACAAATCATGAAAAGTTTAAAGATTTAACTCATGTTTTGACAGGAAAAATTTTATTGGAGAAGTTGTCAGATGATTTTGAAGTTTTACATCAGTTGATCATGATAGGTGGAAGAATACCCCACATTTCCATTGCAGATCACATAGAGATGAAGGTGTTGGTTAAAGAAATGACAAGCTATTAGATACCCATAGAAGATCAATGGAAGACAGTGGAGAAATATGGAAAAATGAAGTACAACTTACACTCATGAAGACTCATGCACGAATTTTCCAGACAACTGCCAGCCAACATAAAGACAAGAAAATTCATATTTTGAAAAGTTTTGACAATTGTATGAAATTTTGACTGAAATAGAATGTAATAGTTAGTTAAAATTTTGTTATTTTTAGTTATGAGACAGTTAGGGTTTTCCTCAAGGAATCTTTTGTATAAAAAGACTATTTTGACATCATTGTAAGGTTTCGAACTTATGAGAATGAGAAGCATTTTGTATTGAAGACTTTAAAAGCTTAATAAGACTTGCAAAGCCAAGCAAGAAATTTTTAAGAAAAGATTCTCGTTTTATTCTCTTCATAGTTTGTATTTTTCTTTTCTCCTGTGAATGTTTTTCATATTACCTCTTTCCATTATCTGTTCTTTCATACTTCGAATAAGTGTATGGTAGATCATAATTCATATTTTATTCTCTTATTTATTGATTTCAAGTATTCACCAATTTACTTTCCTCTAAAATTAATATTGGATTCATCATGTTGATGCCCATATTAATGGACTGTTCATTTGTTCCTCTTTTATCACCAGCAAATCAAGAACTTGACAGTGAACGAATAATTATATTGCCTCTGTGAAAATATTGGTATTGTGAAAGCCCTGTGTATCTTTTATATTTTTTTATTATGACTCCATGCCCAATGAAACCATTTTCTTTCAGCCACTACAATATTTAAATTCAATTCGTATAAAAACAGTTCTGGTCATCATATTCATCTTTTGAGAGAGCCCTCTCCGATGGGAAAGAAGCCAGCTTTCCTCCTAAAGTTTGGTTTGAAAGAGTTACCTCGGGGTTCTATCCCTCCACAACCAAAGGGTAACTTCTGAGTGCTAACATTTTGGCATCATTGTCAGGGAACGAAGGTTCAAAGTTTCCCTGGGAAGAACGACATTACAATCAGATTTCTGTGGGAAAAGAAGCTTGATATCTAATATTGGTTGTATTTTTCCCTGATGACTTCACTTTAAAATTTTCAGTTTTAAAAGGCGACTCCAAGAAACTTGAATTGTGGCTTCCATAAAGATCCACACAAGGAGAGATCCAAGTTCCTAGTTATTTCTAGCAGTGGAATATCTAGAAGAGCTCCTGAGAAAAATTAAAGGCAAATTTCAAGAAGGTACATCCTAGTTTGACACTCTACTTCCTTCTTTTCAAGAAGAACTAGTTAGTATGAAGATATTGGTTTAGGAGAAAGATTTGAACAGTCTTTGTTTAGGTCCAAATCTGAATCAGATTTAAGAGAAACTGTTATTGATCAAAATAGATTTCAATCATATCTATTACAGTCTGTTTGGGAAGATTTGCAAAAGTCTGAAAACGTTGAGTCAAAGAAACCTAAAACTCAGAATACACCTTTACGAACTCATAACATTGTTCAAAACCCTCCAGTAGTCATGGCTGCTAGATTTGCTCCACTTGCTCTACCTGTTGTTTTGCATGACCTCCCTCAAAACTATGCACAAAGAATTACATTGTTTGATGTAGAAGGAAATTATACAGCCCAACAACATGTTGGAATTTAATGACTTCATTGATCTAGAAGAAGTGGATCATGATGATGCAAATATGAGATTGTTAGCACAAAGCCTATCGGGAGAGGTTAAGAAGTGGTTTAGAGCTCTGGCTACAAGATCCATCCCTTCTTATGATGATTTTGTAACCCGTTTGCTTGAAAGATGGGAAGACAAGAAAAACCCTTCGCAAATTTCAACACAATACAATAACTTGAAAAAAGGGGTTTTGAATCGGTTCAAGAATTTTCTGCAAGATTTATGAGGGTTTATAATTCAATTCCTGCTGATGTTAAACCTTTGGTAGGGGCTACAAGTTGCATTATGAAGATGCCTTTGATGGTGACTTTTCCTATATGTTGAGAGAGAGAAAGTCAGCCACTCTTCCAGACATGTTGAAGGATGCAGTAGAGGTTGAGGAAAATCTGATCGCTTTTGGAAATATGAAACAAAAAGATGACATACATAGAAGAAAGATTAGAGAAGAAAACCATGCCTCAACATCTTCTTCCACTGATGCTAGAATTGATATAATGATGAAAAAAATGCAAAGACTAATGGATAGATTAGCCTTGGAGAATAAACCCTAAAATAGAGATCAACAAGAACCTCAAATCAGAAACCTGAATTTTAGAAGAAAAATTCCTCCATAGATAAGACAGAGGGATCAAAGGGATCAGAGAGATCAGAGGAATCCAATAAATGTAGAAGATCATCAAGTGAGATCTCCATTCCCCGAAAATTTTGTAGATGAAGAAGGAGAAGTTGAATTTGTAGAAAGTGAAATTCATCATTTTGATGATCTTGATTTTGAAGTTTATTTAACCAATACAGAACATGACATGTTTTCCAGGGGTGAGATGTAATGCCTTTGAGTTAGAGACAGAATAATATTAGATTGGATATCATAATGCAGTAAAAGACCTTCAAAAAAAGATCAACCTCAGAAACATGGATGTAATTATAAATAAAGGGAAGGGTCCCATTGATCAACCTTCAACTAGTCAAAATAAAAAAGAGAAACCAAAAAAAGATGCATTACAAAAAATTCCAGAGAATAAAAGAGATTCAATCAAAGAAAGTGACAAAAAAACTTGTTCCATTCAACCTACAAAGTAAAATTTCAAAAGTCTAAATTTCTATCCCATTTAATGAGATATTGAAAAATAGAGAATATAAAGAACATATCTAAAAAATGTTTAAGACTGAAGGACAAATAGAACTTGATGCTTTTTTAATTAAATGATGATGCTCCAACTATTCTCATGGGTTCAAAAATGGAAGATAACTGTTTGGAAGAAGTTCCACCTTTCTATGTAAATCTGAATGTTCATGATATGATTCTTCATAATTGCATGCTTGATTCAGGAGCTTCTCATAATTTGATGCCAAAGGTTGTGGTAGAAATCCTGGGTTTAGAGATTACAAGACCATACAAAGATCTGTTAGCTTTTGATTCAAAAAAGGTCAAATGCTTGGGGTTGATAAAAGATTTGGTAATTTCTCTCACTAAATTTCCAACTAGAAGTGTGGTCATGGATGTGGTTGTTGCGGATATTCCTCCAAAATTTGGTATGATTTTATCCAGATCTTGGGCTTCAAAACTCAGGGGAACTTTACAGACGGACATGTCCTTTGCTACTATTCCAATTCTTGGTGAACACATAAGATTATACACTGAGAAGTGACTTGCATATGTGGTAAGCAACAGAAATGAACCAAATAGTCATTCCATTTATGTAGTAGATACTAATTTGGGATTTTCCATCTTCTATAATGATTCTCAGTACGAAGAAAAAACATATCTACATAAAAAGCAGGAAGAGAATAGCCATATCAAGGAAGAGAAAGTATATAGACAAAAACTGAGGATGGAAGGGACTTGGACTATGCATTTTGATGGGTCGAGGAGCAAAGAAGGTGCCAGTGCAGGTGTGTGGATAGTACTCCAGATAGAGAATTTCTAATGTATTCGTTCAAGTTGGATTTTGAATGTACTAACAATGTTGCAGAGTATGAAGCTCTGATTTTTGGATTGAATGTGTTGAAAGATCTAAAAGCAAAGAAATTAAGGTGTTTGAAGATTCGGAATTGGTCATAAATCATGTGAATGGAATATACTAGATAAAGCATCCAAAAATGAGATCATATAGAAATGAATTCTGGGATATGTTCGATAATTTCTTTGATGAACATGACATAGTGGTAATACCCATAATTAATAACTCAATAGAAGACTCTTTGGCCACTATTGTTGGTGCTTTCAGGGAACCCAATTTTTTGAATAAAAAATATGAAATTGAAGTTGTAAATAGGCCTTCTATTCTTGATAATTCGAAACATTGGCAAGTCTTTGTAGATGATTTGCAGATTAAGACGTTTTTAGAAATGACAGATGAGTTTGTTAATACAAATATTGATACTGAAGATCAAGATATAGAGGGAGTTATTAATAATGAGGAATTTCTAGAAGAACAAGAAAAGTTCAAAGGAGAAATTGGAGGAAAAGACATAATCCAGTTAAAAAATAATGTCATTCCTAGAGGTCGTGTACCTTTAGAGAAATTATTTAATAGGAATGAAGTGGCCAAGAATATGAAAGTAGAGCCTCAGGATGGAGAAATAAAATATTGCAACATTGGAACAAAAGAAAAACACAAGATAGTAAAACTCTCTAAGAGACTGCCACCAGAAGAAGAAAGGAAACATGTTGAGTTGATGAGAGAATTTACAAATGTATTTGCTTGGAGCTATGAAGACTTAAAAGAGTATGATACTTCCATAATCCAACACACAATTCCCATCAAGCCAAATGAAAATCCTTTCAAACAAAAGTTAAGAAGAATGAATCCCTTGTTGCTTCCAGTAATTGAGAAAGAAGTGAAAAAATTGTTTGATGCTAAGATCATTGTGTCACTGAGATTTTCCAAGTGGGTGGCGAATTTAGTCCCTGTGAGAAAGAAGAATGGAAAGACAATACTACGCATGGACTTCAGGAATATGAATAAGGTATCCCTAAAAGACAATTATCCATTACCTAAGATGGACCATATCCTACAGAAGGTTTTCGGAGCAGAAAGGATCTCCATGTTAGATTGTTTCTCAGGATCCAATCAGATCAAGTTTCTTCTAGAGGATCAGGAGAAGACAAATTTTACAACACCATGGGGTACCTTCATGTATGTGAAGATTCCATTTGGGCTAATGAATGCAGGGGCTAGATTCCAAAGAGCCATGGATATCACGTTCTCTGAAGAGAAAGATAAGTTTGTGGTAGTATACATGGATGACATAACTATGTATTCAAAGTTTGTTGTAGATCACCTGAAACATTTAGAAAAGGTATTTCTTGAATGCAGGAAATTTGGCATCTCTCTGAATCTTAAAAAGTCAAATTTTTCCATGAAGGAAGGAAAGCTATTGGGGCATATCATATCAAAGGATGGCATTAAAATTGACCTTGAAAGAGTATCATCAATTTAGAAAATTGGTATACCAAGGAGTAAGAAGGAAGTTCAGTCTTTTATTGGTGGAGTAAATTTCCTAAGAAGGTTTGTTACCAGTTTTGCAGTGATCTTAAGAAATATTTTAGATATGTTAAGGAAGAATAATGAAATCAAGTGTACCATTGAAGCGAAAAAAACCTTCACTGATATTAAAAAAGCTCTAACTGAAGCTCCTGTTTTAATCAGTCCTGAATTTTCAAAAGAATTTATCATATTTTCTTATGCATCACAACATACTATAAATGGGGTCTTATTGCAGAAGAATCAAGATAACATGGAGCAACCAATTGCCTTTTTCGGCAAAATTATGAGAGATGCAGAATTGAAGTATAATATAATGGAGAAAAAATCCTATGCCTTGATAAAATCCTTGAAAGATTTTAGAGTTTATATATTGCATTCCCATACGATTGCATATGTTCCATCTACAGCTGTAAAATATATTCTTACTCAACCAAACCCTGAAGGAAAGAGAGAAAAATGAATTATAGTCTTGTTGGAGTATGACTTGGACACTAGACCCACTAAATTCATCAAAGGACAAGGTCTGGAAAAACTAATGACTGAGATGAATTGTGATTCCCTGGATATGAATTTTATATCTGATCTTTAAGTTAAGACAGTTCCTGATCTTCCAATAATCAAAGATTTTTCCTTATCCCCCTAGTATAGCGATATTGTTTATGTTTTGCAAAATTTGCAAGCACCTCCTAAAGTGAGCAAAACTAGAGCAAGATCTGTAAAATTGAAGTCAGAAAAATGTGTATTCTGAATGAGTATTTATATTGGAAAGATCCAGGAGGAGTTTTGTTGAATTGTTTATTGGAAAATGAAGCACAACAGGTAATGAAATAATTTCACAAAGGCGTATGTGGAGGACATCATTCGTGGAAAGCTACAATGAATAAGATTCTTGGGACAGGTTTCTATTGGCCGCCCACCATTTTCTTAGATGTGCACAAGGAGATTTCAAAATGCAATGAATGACATATCTTTGATGGGAAAAGAGAACTTTTACCTTTTCCTTTGAAACCAATTACAGTTGAAGCACCTTCTTAGCAGTGGGGACTGGATTTCATTGGGGAAATTAATCTAAATTCTTCAAGGCAACATAAATGGATTTTGACTGCAACAGATTATTTCACTAAGTGGATTGAAGCTATCCCAACTAGAAATACCACAGAGACAGTAATAATGAACTTTCTGGAGGAAAACATTATCTCAAGTTTTGGATGTCCAAGAAGAATAGTAACAGATAATGCACGAGCTTTCAGATCAAATAAGAAGATTAATTTTTGTCACAAGTATCATATTCAGTTAAATCACTCAACAACATACTATCCTCAAGGAAATGGGTTGGCGGAGTCTTCAAAGAAGAGTTTGGTGAGAATTATAAAGAAATTGCTAGAAGAAAATAAAAGGGCTTGGCACACAAATCTTAAATATGCTTTATGGGCATATATGATAAGTACAAAAAGAGTTATTGGTATGTCTCCTTTTCAGCTGGTATATGGAGCAAAGGTAATTTTTCCAATTTCTTTAGGTCTCTCAGTTATGAAACTGCTACAAGAACAAGATGAAGATCTAGACCATATGCAAAGAAGAGTTAATCAGATGATAGAAATCCATGAAATGAGAGAAAATGCATATGAAAAAGTACAGGTGCATCAGGAGAGAATGAAGAAAACTTTTGACAGAAAGGTGAAAGAAGGGAATTTTCAAGTAGGTGACATGGTTCTAAAATGGGATGCTAGGAGAGAGGATAAACATGATAAATTTGATCATTTATGGAAAGGGCCTTATATTATTGTTGCTTCCAAAGGAGATAATTGTTTTATTTTGCAAGACCAAAATGGAAATGACATTGGAGGTCCTGTTAATGGGAGTTTTCTCAAGCACTACCTTTATTGAATATTCAGGAAATATTTGTATATTATTTGAAATATGAAGTTGAGTATTGATGATAGGTTGAAATATCTGAAGCCTGAAGATGAAGGCCCTGGGATTTGGATATTTTTCATCCTAATAAGAAAAAAGAAAAGAAAAAGAAAGTCTCTTTCAATTTTTGTACAGCTTGTTTTCAGAAAGTGTGTATCAGTTTGGTCTCAGTTGGATGGCTTGCAGACTATAGAGAACAGGTTTTGCTTGGAAATTGGAAACAACCCAATGGTCAGGCACTTGGTCTACGAGGTTCTTTGCTACCTAACTAGGAGGATAGCATCCCTAGTTGGAGCCAGTTGTTGACACCGTATTTTTTCAAATGAAGCTAGCTAATAAATTTTTATGAAGCTACCCCTTAAGTCCCTTGGGAAAATTCATCATGTGACCACTGGATAAATTCAAAAGGGATTTTGGATGCCAAAGTAAAAAGGACGGATTAGATTGAAGGGGAGGAAAAAATACAACGGAGATGGCTTGCCAAAATAACTATGGAAACGGGGTTAAATAACTGACAGTCCAATGGTCGGGATCGTGTCCTCAGAAATCAACGATTGATATTCATTTCAGACCTACAAGAAGTGTGCGAGATAACGAGAAATAATTTGTCGGAGGAGTGCGAATAAGAGAGTTAAATGGTGGAAAATTCCTACCGTCCATTGATCTTCAATCACCAAATCAATGGACCAAAAGGATTTCACACCCATGAGACGCATGCAGAAATGAAAGAGTAGGCGGTTGCAAAATTACAAACCGCCTACCATGTGTCCTTCCTTTAGCATTTCACAAATCAAAAGGGTGGTATGGAAAACAACCTAGACATCGCGCGAAACCGCTTCTGTAGGCTGCAGTATGGAGAAATCAAAGGTTAATGAGATAGATGGTTAGGATCAAACCGAGAAAAAATATGTCGGCAGAGGAAGTTTGCTAAAGCAATATGGATGTGAAGGATGATCTGATGGTTTGGATCTCACTTGGTAAAATCGACGGTTTGAATGATTTTCCACTGGAAAAAAGAGCACGAAGGATAGTGGAAGGAGACCCCACCAGGAAGTAAAGGAAGAAAATAAACAACATGAAATTTTCATCGTTGATCGATAGGTGATCAATTAGATCTATGGTCCAGGATGATTCCGCATAACCAAGTTGCACGAAATACTGAAGGAGAAAGTGATTTTGAAATGAGATACCGCCAGGAACATGTCAACACTAGAACATTTTGCAAATGAAAAAAGTGGTATGGGAAATATCCCAAGTGTCGTGCAAAACCACTGTCGTGGGTTATAACTTCATAAATTCAATGGTTGTGATTGAGGTTGGGAAGAATCCAATGACAGAGAGAATTTGTAAGACCAAAACAGTAAAAAGGTGACTAATCTGACGGTTAAGATTATAGCGGAGAAGATCAATGGACAAGATGAGTTCCCGTTGGTAAAGAAGCATGAGATATAATGGGAGTTGGTTTATAAAAATGCGAAAGACACATGAACGTTGACATTTGTCTTATGAAGCATCAGAGTTAGAAGGTTCTGGACAGGTTTGCGGTGAGAAAGTGACAGAGCACATAAACTTCTGAGCTTGTCAGTATCAGGTAGGTTCCAAAACCCATGTTGTCAGTTATATAACCTGTTTATAAAGGAAGAATGGAATAATCTATAAGTATTGAAAATATCAAAGTAGAAGATGCCCTAGAGGGAATAGACAAGGATTTTTTTGACCCTGTAACGAAGTTATCAGTCTCAGAAATAAAAGCGAGGTTGAACATATTGTTTAGTGATGGCATAGATGTGCACAGGGTGTTCCAATATTATTTCATTTTGTTTTTCCCGGACCAAATTATGTCATTTCCTGAGTTTGTCTCCTGGTGTGCGTCAAGTTATTCACAAGCTGAGAAAGTTATCATGAATGCCCTAAAAACCAGAATTGTCTGTCCTATCGAATCTACTGTTGTAAGAAGCTCCCTTGAGATTCCCATATCCCAATCCCATGAGTTAGAAAGATTTGCCAAAGAGTCAGTTGTTAGTCTTTACTGTCAATCCTCACCAGAAACCAAACAAGCATTCCTAGTTAGTTGTCTCAGGCCTAACCTTGAGATTGAGGATATCCCTTACCCACTGGATGTAAAAATTTTCAAGGAAAACACCCAATTAGTCTTATCCTTAATTGCTCAGTTTTTAGGTCTTGATAGTGATACAGTAGTCACAGAAAACCAATTGTGTCTGCTTTTCAGAATGAGTTTTGGTTTTCCAGAAATTCAATACAGTCAGGTACCATGCCTCAAATATAAGGAATTCATAGCTGAAAATGTTCATTCTCAGTTGGTGGATTTTCATACTACAAGGCATTTCATGTTTCAATCTTATTTAATGAAAATGGTGATGTTTTGAAGTCATGAAGAGTTACATTTTTCACCAGTATTTTTCATGAAAACTTTGGAAGATAATATGTTCAACTACATGAATTATATGTTATTGGAAATATATGAAATGATGTTTGGAGAAGAGTTTCCAAGAGTACTTCCAGAGATGAAAAATTTAATGCAGCTGACATAGGATATGGCAGTAGGAGGCTGTTTTTTATCAAAACATCACACAATCATCAGATTATATGTGTTTGTGAAGGAGCCATACACCTTGCCAGCATTTTTACATTGAGAGTGTTTTCCCTTGAGTTTATTAGACAAAAATTAACTGTTCGGAATGATCACTTCTTGTCTTTCAAAAAAGCCTTTGATATAAAATATCCTTTGAAAATAGGTCCTTTCATTGTAAAAAATAAGTATGCTCTTGCATATATAGAAAAATAGTTGGAAGAAATGGAGTTTAAAAAAGAAAGGGTTGTCAATTATGACCCTCACCACATTATTTCTGAGAGGAGACAACCGAATAGAAGCAAGGCGTTCGACCACCAAGAAATTGAAGGATTATCAAAAAGAGCTAATATTTTGCAGTATGAGTCTGATGATGAAGTTTCAACAAGTTCACAATTTCTTATTCCTACAGAATCGTCAACATAGACAGTCCTCGCCTCAAGCACAATGGAGATTGGTGGTAAAAGAAGCTTGCAGGAGATTGTTGATTTAGAAGCTAAAGAACAAGAAAGAGAAAAGAGGCTTAAAGTTGATTCTCAAAGAGATTTAGTAATATTTTCAGGTAATGAAGAAAAGAAGAAGGAAAAATATTCATCTCCAGAAGTTCAGGTGGAAGAATACATATTTCAAGAAGCCAAAGAAGCTGGTGATACTAGCAGATTTCAATCGAGGGATGAAATGTATGTCAAGTATGGATAGGACAAAAAAGCAAGCTCAGAGAAGATATATAATTTATTTCCCATGGTTATAAATGTATTAGATTCAGAAGTTACTTTAATGGCCAGCATAAATCTCAAAGAAAACACTCTAAATTTGGTTGTGTCATTAGATGACAAGGTGACATAATTAAAATTGAATTTACAAAAAATAGCAGTCCCTAAAAAAATTCATTTGCACAAGCAAACTGGAGAGGTCATTTATGCAGACCTCATGAAGGCAACTTTGAAAGTTGCAAAATTACAAAACACAGTGAATAGATTGAAGAGTCAACTAAGGCAGAAGAAATTGGAGAATAAATCCCACTAGCAGCAAGTTAAGAGGCTACAGATAGAGTTAGTTGAAAATAATGATGGAACAAATAAAGGTGAGGCGAGTAAAAAATTATTGATGGAGAAAGAAAACACAATCCAAATGCTCAAGAAGAAACTTAAAATACCATCAACAACGTTAATTCAAGTTTTTGAGTTGACTGTATTAGAGTAGGAAAAAGAGAGTTTGTCCTAGGAATTATATGATAACAAGGAAAAAATACTGAAGTACATTGAAAAAATACTGAAGATCCAGCTGGTCTCGAGGGCCAACCATCCGCATTAAAATATATGAGATCTCAATACAAAAAAAATGAATTATGATAAAATACATAAAAATTTAAAAAGATCAAAAGAAACTCCTTTTTACCTAGATCGCCCCATTGCTCTCCTTCCGGGAGCACTAGATTTGGATCTCCCAGGAAAATTTGTGTCCGCATATGCATAGTCTTCCACCATAAGTAGTTGACTACGCAACGATCTAAATAATGCAAGCCCATAAGTGATAATAGATCCGTTGCCACCATGAGGAGCCATCACCTCCACCCACCTCAGCATACATGGGTCTCCTGGCTCTAGGTAGGTGATCTCTATATGCGGGTGAAGGAGAGAAACTCGCTCTAAGAAGAAGGATAATACGATAGATCCATACCAAATTGTTTTAGTTCCCCTCTTCTACACTTCGTCAGTTGTTCTTTCACATTTACTAGGACACCCTCGCACCTGTTAAACACTGTGGGATCCATGCACTATATAACATAGAGCATGTGATCCTATGTAGCCTAATGAGCATCTCTACTGCTTTCCACCCTCTCAATAGTGAACAAAACGGTCCTCAAAGTACGATCTCATACATGCTTGATGGGGATTTTCCCACTTAACATTTTGGTCCCGTGAGTGCAATACTGATCAATGATATCCTCGGTGGTCGTCTCACCACCTCTAGGTCTGGAAAGAGAAACTAGAGCTCGTCATCTCGAAATCTCTATGAGGAAGTATATGGATTCCACCTCCAAAGTGAGGATATGAGTCCCAAATTGGAAATATTGTTGATCAGGGTCCCACATTCGTATCAAATGGTGCAATAGGAGAACTTGGGCTCTCATTCTGGGAACTTGGAATAACTTTAAGAATCCACACTCTCTCAAAGGCAACACATCATTTCGGTCATTAGCTTCTTGGGCATATTCTTATCCATGCTCTCTTTCGTTCCACTCCACCATTTTGTTGAATGAAATTTGCATGAACAACAATTAGGAATATATTAGAAGAAGTTCAAGGAAAAAATATCAACCATTTGCTCCAATTTTTATTTTTTGGGTCTTCATTGCGTTGATGCACCGTAGCTTTGTTCACAGGGCGTCAGTGACGTTCTTTCCCCTTTAGGGATGCACATCAATCATAGGTTGACACACTTCCGGAAAGGGAAAAGTGCATCACCCAAGGCATGCATTCACCCTCCCAAAATGACCTCAATAAATAAATAAAAATTGACATGAAAACTAAAAAATCAAACATGGAAATGAAGGGCATAAGGAGAGTGGTTACCTGGATCTGACGAAATAGAGAATGGATGCCCGGTGCTCCCACAATCTCCACAACAATTTTGCACTAGAAAGGGCTCTTTGACTGACACCTAATGGGTAAAAAACACAATTGTAAAAATATTTTACTTTTTACCCCTTTTATATATTTGGAATAGGATATTTTTATATTTTATTTCATTATTTTAAGTTATTTTTACCAATTTAGTCGTTTTCATCATTATTTCAAGTCAAATATGGTTCTAACACTTATTGTGGAGATTGCAGGTTAAATTTAATAACAATTGACTATGGCGGAGTTCGTTTTTGACATTTTCATGCTCCTTATTAAACATGAAAATGTTTTTGAGCGCTTTTGATACCATAATCGTGCTCGTTAAAAATCAAGTAAAATGGTGTCGAGTATACTTTTATCACTTTTTGGGTTCGTAAAAATGTTTACAAAAAGGAACTACTCTCAGATTTTCCTTTAATCTCTTTTCAGACTCCCTAAATAGGAAAATATTGCCAAGCGAACTTGAATCTTTCACGCTTGTAAAGTATTAGAAAGGTTGTCTCTCCGGTGATAGTTTACCCCTTTTTCGGACCAATTGGACTATTTAAGAAAAAGGAATACTCTAGTCAAAATTTGGCTAGAAGAGTTCTTTCAAGTATTATTTTATACTTTTTCGGACCTTGGGGACTAAATATATGAAAAAGAACACCTTGGAGTCTTCTTTAGTCTTTCTAGACTCTCTAAATATGAAATGACGCCGAGTTTACCTTCTTTGGACTCGTTAAAATTTAACATTGAAGGACCCTTCTAGGGATGAACCCCTCCTATCTTAGGTTTGTAAAAAATTTGGGATCGTACTCATTCAAAAGATGAGCTATAACGAGCGTTTGTTACCCTCTTCCAGGTCATAAAAAACAAATATGTAATCATAAATCATGGTGGGGAAATTTAAGGAAAGAGTATGTATTTACACCCGTTTTAATGGCAGCTTATAGTCACCCTTGAGCATGGCAGCTACCCGTGTATTATTTAAACGGTTGGATAATTAGCTTGTCTTTAAGTTAGGTAAATTCCATGAGTTGTGTTACTCATTTGAGTCATCTGAGGAATGCCGCATTCATGTGTTATGTCTTGGTTTCCGCCTCGTCGAGTCAATGCTGCCAAGTCATTAGTGGTGTCGTTAAGTGTTCAAGGGAGGTCTATCATTTGAATCAACCTTTTATAGTCATGTTATCTTCCTTTGGATCTATTACCTCTGAGTCAGTCCTGAAGTCACTTCTCAGTCTATCATGTCCCCAATTTTGGCTAATTGATTAGTGACCATGGATAAAAGGGGACAAAATAACCCCTATGTAAATAATTTTATTTCATCATGTATGCATAGGATTAAATTTATCCAAAGTCAAGTGAAGGAAGTATTTTTATTAATTTTAATTAATTAAATTCCTAAATAATGGAGCAAGTGGGCCAAGAGGGCGCCCTCATGAGGATAAGGTTTCCAAAATGGAACTAGAGACAAGAAAATGGTAAAAGAGGAAAAGCAGAGAAGGTGTAAGAAGATGCCAAAAGAAGAAAAATGGAAACAACTAGAAAATTCTGAGGGTGTAGTTTCCAAAAAGGAGGCCAATTTACAATTCAGGAAACAACTTGATTCCAAGGGGGGCGCAATTTCTAAAGGAGAGAAAAGTGTGTAAGGAAAAAGAAAGGCAAGTCTACTCATTCATGGGTGGCCCATGTGGAAGGGTTCTCACAGGTCACCAAGCAGGTCAACTTGCTCAGCAGGTCACCATGACTTCTATACAAGAATCCAAGCAAATCCTATTCACAACTTTTGTCAAATTGAATTTATGTGTGAGCATTTTATGCTTCTCAAGGCAAGGTGGTGTGCCCTAGAAAACCAATGGGAGATGAGCCCTATTCTTTCTATTCTACTTCTCTTTATCTGATACTCTCTCATAATTTGTAGACATGGAGAGTTGATTTGCAGATCTAATCCATGCTCTATGATTACATCCTCTCTTCTTCCTATCTTCTGTGGCATTCTTATCATTCCGTGGAAACAATGTTGAAGGGCTAAAATGGATGTTTCAGGTTCAACACTTCTGATCATTTCTGGTTTGTGAGACCTGTTCCATTGCATTCGGCAGGTCATTTCCATTAGGAAACACTTTTTTTCTCATCGAAAAAGGTGTATGGATGACCAAGGTACACACATTCTCACCAGAGCCAAGGTTTCATGTGTTAAGGAGCGCACGTGTGAAGTTCCAGTTTAGTGAATACGCCTAGGATGGCTCAGGAAGACCAGTGCACCATGCATCTTCATATATCATACCTTCTATCAGTCAGAAATCAGATTCATAGTAGAGCTACATCTTCCCCTCTTCCTCTTACACTCATTCTCTCTCAGTGTGTAATATTTTCCTAGCCTTGGAGGATCTCTATAATTCTGAATGAAATAAAATATCAAATATGTATTTTGGACTTCAATTTTAGACCTGTTACTATTAATGGACATTTATCAGAACCATTTAATTCTTCAGAAAAGAGTTTAATAATCCTTTAAGGCATTTTGAGAACAAGAAATGCAAGACTAGCTCAATGAGCAATTTTAATTAACTAGTTTTTCCATATTTGCTACAAATCATTATCTGTGCATCAGTTTTAATATCTGTAAGTTATGTGATTCTCTTAATACAGTATAAAATCTATTCCATCCCTTCTCCTGAGTTTTTGGAAGCATCTAACACTGTTTGGAGGAATTTGTAAACCTCCTAGTTGAGCAATCCTCAGTAGCACCCTTGACTAGTTTTCCTCCAAATCCATTTGTAACCTCCCAAAATAACATGAAATATTCTCCAATACCTTTTACTGAGTTTAATGACTTATATAACCCCTACTTACATCCAAAATAAACTCCCCAGACTAGTATGCATATGTTGGAAGGCCCAGAAAGCCTCTTAGTAGACATCAGATTTGTATGATTGTTGAAAAGTAAATGGCTCCAGTGCTTTGTGCATAGGAATTAGTGTTTGGCCCTGTTTTACCTTTATGCTGCAAATTTCTCATACAAAAACTAGAATCAAAATTCATCCCCACCATCCTTGACTTGAGTGCAAGCTCCCAGAGTTATCACCTTGCAAGCATAAAAGTTGTTAAAATTTACTAGTTAAAATTATGTTAAAATAGGGGGTTTTGATTTGATATTCTAGCCTATTCTTGGATGGGATATTACAGTGGTATCAGATCACTTTACTCCACCCCTGTGGAAATAAATAAGCTCCTTGATTGAAGAATATTGCATATCTAATTCTTCAAAGTTGTAGTATGAGGCTCCTACCAATAATTGACGAATTTGATTTTGAGCCAAATGAAGAAGAGGAGATGTCCTTTGTGGGAGATTATTGTTTTCATAGGTTTGAATATGTTTTCCTTGCTGATCATAGGATTGAAGAGGACATAGGATCTGATATACCTGTGTCTAAATGGGAAAATGGAAAAGTTTCATGTGGAAAGAAGGTAAAGGGATAATTCCAGTATATCATGGAATATTATGCCTTAAATGAAGAGATCCAGGATCTCTTATCTTTTCGAGATTACTGTGAACTTGAGGTAGGTAGGATGATCAAATACAATAGGATTGATTCTATTAATGTTGATAATATGTGCCAATAAATGAATCATATGTTGCAGCAGAGAGAAGAATCAAATAGCTCTTCCAATCTATGCCCTAAGACATCAGTTCACAAAGGAGAAAATACTAGTCATAGGTATGATAAGAAATCTGATTTTTCATCACAACCATCATACCATGAGGAAGAGCCTACAAATATAAATAATCCTATTTTTAACATCCATAAGGTTGATGAATTACCAAATTTTTCATTAGAAGAAGATGAAGAAGGTCCATGCATAGCCGAAGATCCAACAGTCCAACATCTGGTTGTTAGCAATGTGGAAGGTGAAATCACTCCTAGTTTCTTTATGGGTGATCTCAAAATCATTAAGAAGTATGATGATGTTTTCAGTAGTGGTGAGACATATTTTGGATCTGATCCAAAGTATGAACATGAATCGGATTTACAGTCACCCCTTGAGCTTCATCAGGAAGCAGAAAACAAGCACACATCAATAGGGTGTGAATCAAAAAATTTGGAGAAGAAGCCTGCTGACACAAGAATGTCATAGGAGGAGACATCTTATGATGGATGTCCATCTCTCTATGTGGGTGACATAGATATACCATTTGAGGATATTGCTGCAAGTACAAGTTCCCCTAATACTGAAGAAGATGAATTCCTTCCAGTCGAGGAAGAAGTCACAATATCAATATCAAAATCACCACCTGAGCTTCAAGAGGTTGATCCATTGATAAATGATGAGGAAGGTTATTCTCAACTTTTCCCTTTTGAAAGGCCACTCAAGATGAATTAAATATGTATCAATAAGGCCTTACACATTCTCCATGACACGCATGTTTCAGTGTCACAATCTTGTTGGAGAGTTGCTTCATTGGAAGATTCAAATTTCCTTGAAGCCATGGAAGAGATTCAGAGAGCAATGTCTACAATCCAAGGTAATTTCGTAGATATGCTTTCTAACAAAAATTATCTACTTGAGCTTGTGCATTTTTTACATGGAGAATCTTTAAAGGATGAAGAAGATATTTGCAAGCTCCCAAAATAAGTGATGACCACCCAAGACTCCTTGCAGAGCACTCAATTTGCACTCCAAGAATCTAAGATGGAGATAGTGAAGCTTCACGAAAATTTGCAAAGATCACACATGCTCTCCTACGCACAATTCAGTCATCTTCACTTGGTTGATTTCATTTTTTATCATACGGAGGAACCTCATGAGATGGTGGATCATGTGGATCATTTTATTCTGCATGTGCTTGAGCAGTGTGCAAAGTAGTCTAAGGAGAACCAAGCACTTGATCTTTCCCAGAGTGAACCTGAGTTATTCCTTGGAGGAAGTCACTCTTCCATGGAGGATTCGGATGAGATCACCTATTTTGGACCAGCCAGTAATGAAGAATATGCAGCCATACGTTTGAGGAATGATAGTTGCAAAAATATGGGGTTGTTTCACAGTCCTCTCCCCCATATCCTAGATTCAACCACATCAAGTGGGGATGAACATTGTGTGAAGAAATTTTTCTGGTTGGTGCCACATGTGGAGCAGGAGGCTCCCAAAATTGTCCATAATGACTAGGTAAATGCACCATTTTCTTCCCAAAAACATCCAAGGAATCCACTTGCATTCCTTGATGCCTCTTTCTTTCACTTGCACCAATTGAGTGAACCCAATGGCAGAGAGTTGAGCCATTGGAATTGTTCACTAGTACCATGCCTGGGAGATCATGAGATTTATATAGATGAGTAAGATTCATGGATCGAGAATATACATGAATGCATTTCACCCAGGACCAGCAACCATCATGATGATCTTAATCCATTGGGATCAAGCAACAGAAAATACTATCCACCCATGGATAGATGCATCTCACAGTTTGAGATCTTAGGAGGTAGAAGATTTTTTTGTAAATTTATTGATGCTCCTAACACTGACATGTTTTTTTATCAGCACTAGAGGCACATATTGCTGTCATTTGATGCCATTCATCCACATATGGATTGGGTGGAAGATTACATGTCAGACATGGAATCTCCCTGTAGAAAAATTTATGCTCATGATAAGGGGAAGGTAGCTAAGCAAGCAAGTTTCCAAGAGAAGTTAATGAAACATTTATCTTGCAGAAGGTGGCATATGTGGAGGGAATCCACATACTTGGATTGATGCTTGTACTCTTTGGACAATGGCAAAGAGTTGAGACATTGGTTGAGTTCATTTGGGGAAGCACTTTGCTTCCCACTTAATTTGACTGGATGGAGTCTATTTTCACTTTTTCTTTGGATGGAAAGGAACATCTTTGACCTTACTACTTACATGGATGGAGGTTTTTATGACAAACATTACACTTCAAGTGAGCAGCATGAGCATCTATGGCTTCTATATGATGCTCTCGGTTTTTTTGGAGGGACATGGTGTTTGTATGATGCCTATCTTTCTCATGATTGGATAAGGGACTTCTGCCCTCATCATTTGAGATACAGTGATGGCATTTTTTGGGATCCTTGTATTCCATGGGAGGACAGTTTTCCACACATGACACTGCTACCTGGAAACTTCCAGTGGAAGCAGTGGGATTCAAGCATTCTTTTTCTTGATAGATTTTGTTGGATGGTATTCATATCCATGGGAGTGTCATAGAAGCAATGGGATCATGGCATTGTTTTTTTTAGAGATGATTATGATCAGAGTAGTGCAGCAAAAGCGTGATGGACTCTTGGTATATTTTGCTTGAGGACAAACAAAATTTTGGGAGGGAGGACTGTCATGTCCCCAATTTTGGCTAATTCAGTGACCATGGATAAAAAGGGACAAAATAACCCCTAGGTAAATAATTTCATTTCATCATGTATGCATAGGATTAAATTTAGCCAAATTCAAGTGAAGGAAGTATTTTTATTAATTTTAATTTATTAAATTCCTAAATAATGGAGGAAGTGGGCCAAGAGGGCACCCTCATGAGGATAAGGTTTCCAAAATGGAACTAGAGACAAGAAAATGGAAAAAGAGGAAAATAATAGAAGGTGTAAGAAGATGCCAAAAGCATAAAAATGGAAACAACTAGAAAAGGCTAAGGAGGGCCCAGTTTACAAAGCAGGAAACAACTTGAGACAAGGGGGGGCACAGTTTCTAAAGGAGAGAAAATCTTGTAAGGAAAAAGCAAGGCAAGTCTACTCATTCATGGGTGGCTCATGTGGAAGGGTTATCACAGGTCACCAAGCAGGTCAACTTGCTCAGCAGGTCACCATGACTTCTATAAAAGAATCCAAGCAACTCCTATTCACAACTTTTGTCAAATTGAATTTATGTGTGAGCATTTTATGCTTCTCAAGGCAAGGTGGTGTGCCCTAGCCAACCAATGGGAGATGAGCCCCATTCTTTCTATTCTACTTCTCTTTCTCTGATACTCTCTCATAATTTGCATACATGGAGAGTTGATTTGAAGATCTGATCCATGCTCTATGATTACATCCTCTCTTCTTCCTATCTTTTGTGGCATTCTTATCATTCTGTGGAAACAATGTTGAAGGGCTGAAATGGAAGTTTTGGGTTCAGCACTTCTAATCATTTATGGGTTGTGAGACTTGTCCCATTGCGTCCGGAGGATCATTTCCATTAGGAAACACTTTTTGTATCATCGATAAAGGTTCCCGGATAACCAAGATACACCCATTCTGTCATGTCCCAAATTTGGAATTGGGTCACAATGACCTAATCACATTAGCCATATTCATTAGAGTTTGTAAAATTGATGTTAAGGGTCAAATAATTGCCAAGGAGGAAAATTACTAGTTTCCTAGGTTTGGGGTGGAAGCTTTGGGATTTGGAATAAGGGGGATAATAAATGATGTTTAGACATTAGAAGGGTTCAAGTATTTAATAAATAGAGTGAATATAGAAATTCAAGAGAAATCCTAAGTGACAAATGGTTTTGGAGACATATGGAGGATGTGGGACCCACACTAGCTTGATTTTTCATAATACATGGTATCTCTCTTTTGCAAATTCGAATTAATGGGAATGTGAACACTCTTGGGTGAGTTGGTAAGTCATAAAACATGTCATTGAGCATCTTAGGTCGAATTTGGAAGGATTGGTAACCTCCATGGAAGATAAAGAGTCAAAGTGGAAGTTTGTGGACACTTGGGCTAGATTCCCTAGCCCCTATGACACCAATGATGGAGCATCTATGACAACTATGACAAATTGCAGACCTGACCTCTGACATCTGACCACTATGACATGTCAACCCCAAAAATAGGCTCAAAGAAGGCGAATTTGGGAGTTGGAGAAGCCAAAGAGACTCAAAATCGAATTTGGGAGAAGATGGAAGGTTGGAACTAGGAGACAAGTGGCAAATGTGGAATATTTCCTAAATGAAAATCTATTGAATCTATTGAGAGGATTTCGGCCCTTAGGAGGCTAATGTTGGTTATAAAATGTAGAAATGAATTATGAGAATGGTTTTTGATCATTTGTAGAATTTGCAATTGCATTTGTGAAGAGGGAGAGCTAGTGGATGACTAGTTTCTTGCCTTAGCCAATTTCGAGGGTGAAAGATTCCCATCCAAGTTGGCAATTGGAAAGGCCATTCAGACCTTTCATTTGGAGCTTTAATGGAGTCTTTATTTGCAGGTGTAAGCTACAGGGCAGCTCATGGTTTCTTCTATTGCAGCTCACTCCTTCAACCATTTCCAGTTTTGATGGCATATTCTTGATCCTTGAGGGAGGGCGTTTTTGGTGAGCTATTGTACTCTTTGGGGGAGCTTCTAATGCCCCATTTCTTTTGTAATATGAATTAAATACTCTGTTCTTCATCTCCAAAAATTTTCAGGTCGAAATTCCAAGTAGAAATGTATAAATCTCATTTTTAATGGAAGAACAATGCCATTTCCCCACTACCTTGTTGTGAGCCAATGTATTGATGATTATTTCGAATGAATGGATGATTCTCTGATATATTTGTGATAAATATACTGCCATGGATGTATTATACAAGTTTCATGTACTGTACTTGAGCATTTGAAGCATTTTTACTCAGTTTAATTGCATTGGGAGAAGAAATAGTGCCATTTCCCCAAGGGTCGAATTGGGGATTTTTGCAGTTGAATGGGAGAGGGTGAGAACAGTTGTAATAAACCATTAATGGTGCATATGAGACCTTAATAATATACTTAACACATTACATACCTCTGTTCATAAATTTGAGTGGGTTTGGAGGCATTTGGGAAGCCATTTTCAATACTTACCTTAGGGGGATTTGAACCCCAAATTACTAGTAAAATTGCATACTTGGTCCAGAATCTTAAGAGAGTTTGCAGAGGTCTTTTGGTGGCCATATGTTATCCCTGAACATCATATTCAATTCCTAATATCATTCATAAACCTTCCTTGAATATTTGAAGGAATTTGGAGTCAATTTGAGACCTAGAGACCAATACTAGTCAAAGGGAAATCACTAGTAAAGTTACCTACATTGACCAGAATTGAAAGAGTATTTGCAGAAGTGTTTTAAAGGTACAAAGGCATCCATGAAACACATATTTATGTTATAATATCATTCATATACCTTCTCAGAATATTTGGGATCATTTGGGGCAAATTTGGGACCTAGAGATCGAAACTAGTCAAAGGTCGAACCAAGGAAAAAAGTGGAAAATTGCAATTTTAATAAAATTCCTAACAAGGGACAATACAGTGGTATCAGAGCATGGTCCTTGCACCTGTGTATTAGGTACATACATTCAAGAATAATTGGCAGCCATGTCTTACTATTATGATGAATCCTATGAGTACAATTCTTATGAGGAATATGCAGATGCTTATGAGCAATATGAAGCAGAATGTGAATGGTATGAGGAAGAGGTGCCATCATGCAACACTTCTTACAATTTCAAGAGAAATGAAGATTATTCTTATGACTTTAAATCTGATGAATATGAGTGTGTCACACCAACCAAGGATAATTCTATGAGTGAGTTCCAAAGATGGAGAGCAAAATATAAAACCTTGCCCCAAAAATATCAAAAATATCAAGAATATCTTGCTTTTAACAAAAATACACAAAATGCCATGTCTTTTGAGTACTATGCTGAACATGTTTTTGAAAATAGGCCCAAAAATGAAGATGTGGAGTTAGTGAAGAAAGGTTTATGCCCTTCTTGTAAAAACCCTTGGAGCGAGTATCATATATGTGTGCATGAAATGATGTCCTCCTTGAGGAGAGCTTTTGAGATTTATTCAAGAAGAGATTCCAAATATATTGATCCTAAGGAAAACAAGGGGCAAAATGCATCAGCTTGCTTTAAGGAGCAAAAGGAAGAGACATCACAAAAGCATGAAGAAGATTCTATTGAAAATATGGAAGATCATTTCGAGACACCTTCTAGCTTAGACATGAACCAAAGAGCATCTACTGATGGATGCTTAAACTATGAAGGAGTACCTACTGATGGGTGCTCACACCTCTATGTTGGTGACATAGAGATCACTTTTGAAAGTGTTTCTACAAGTACAAACATGATAATGAAGACCTTGTAGCAGTTGAAGAAGAACCAAGATCAACTTCTCCATCACCACTTGAGCTTCATGAAGTTGGTCTAAGCAAAATTGAAGAAGATGAGGAGGTTCATTTGCAAGAGCCTCATTTTCTTGAAGGGTCCTTAAAGATGAATGAAAATAAGATCCAAGAGTCCCTCAGCATTCTCCATGACACTCAAGCATTGGTGTCAAATTCTTGTTGGAGAGCTACTTCATTGGAGGAAACATCCTTCCTTGAAGACATGGAGAAGATTCAAAGAGCAATGTGCCACATCAAAGGTAATTTCATGTCTTTGCTTTTTGATAGAAACCATTTGTTTGAGCTTAATGAATTGTTACATGATGCATACTTGAAGAATAATGAGGATATTCATAAGCTCACAATTCAAAATGAGCAACTTCTTGAAAAGTTGCAAGATACTTGTTTTTCCTCCTATGTTTCAGATTGTCAAATGGTAGATTGTTTGGAGGATTCTCATGACATGGTGGATCATGAGAAATGTGAAAATTTGAATGTTCTTGATGTGTTTGAAGATGAACTTGAAGAGATCCAAACACTTGATGTGGTGGAAGAGGAATTTGAATTGCCTCTTGATGAAGGTTATGCAATTTTTAAAGAAGAGCATGATTCCTCTACATTGGAACCAAACTATGACAAAGAGTTCACACTTTTGAAGGAGTTGCATGATACTACCCACATGGATCCTTCCCATGATGAAACTCCTGAACTTTTTGATCATTTGGGTGAGTTAGTACATTCTCCTACATCCTACAATTCCATGTTTTGCAGTATTAGTCTCAATGAAGTATGGGTGAAAGGGTTCTTTTTTATGGTGCCACATGAGGAGTATGGAACTCCTAGATTTAACTTTTATGATGACATGGTTGGAGCACATTCTTATTCACATTTGCAGCAACATAATTTGTCACTTTATGATGATTCACATCTACATGGATGCACCTATGATATGGATTTGAGTCACTTGAATACTCATGGTTTTTATTGCTCAACACTGGGTTCATTTGATGTTAGAGGAACTTCATCCAACACTTGGATGAATAGATTTATGATGGGAGAACATTTTTGTTGGCAGCCACATACTTTGTTACATCTTTATGATTCTCACATTCATGGATGTATGGGTGAGACTTCTTTGAGTCATTTGAAGTCTCCTTGTTTTTTCTGCTCATTATTTGGTTCAGATTCTAGTGGAGATTCTTCATTCACTTCTTGGATGAAAGAATACATGGCTGAATATTTTGATGCATATCACATCCTTTTGGAGCAGCATTATAGGACATTGGATCCTCACCTATGTCATTGGAGCATATTTGATTGGTCACTTGAAGCTTGTATGCACTTGGAAAATGGTGGTCTACTTGCTTGGAGGTATAAGCACTTTCATAACTCTTTGATGAAGCATATCCTTGATGTACATTTTCATTATGTTGTTATGTACTTTGATGATATATATTTGGTACTCATGATGTTTGGAATAATGCATACAAGAAAATGGGATCCAGGAATCCTCTTATCTAATGGTGTAGGTTGGAGAGCACTCTTAATTGTTGGGGTGCAATACAAGCAATGGGACCCTGGAATAATTTTTGTCTCATTGGTTTCATTTTTTTGGGGGAAGCAAGCAGCATGGGAGATGGATTCCCAACTTAATAAAGTGATTTTAATAAGATTAGTGCAGCAACAAGCATGGTGGTTCCTCTCTAAAATATTCATGGAAACTCAAAGACTCAAGGTTTGGCAATTCAATGGCAACTTCAAAGAATTATACAGAAAGCAGGTTCTTCAACACCCATGTTTGAAATTGCTTGAGGACAAGCAATATTGGGAAGGGAGGATTTGTCATGTCCCAAATTTGGAATTGGGTCACAATGGCCTAATCACATTAGCCATATTCATTAGAGTTTGTAAAATTGATGTTAAGGGTCAAATAATTGCCAAGGAGGAAAATTACTAGTTTCCTAGGTTTGGGGTGGAAGCTTTGGGATTTGGAATAAGGGGGATAATAAATGATGTTTAGACATTAGAAGGGTTCAAGTATTTAATAAATAGAGTGAATAAAGAAATTCAAGAGAAATCCTAAGTGACAAATGGTTTTGGAGACATATGGAGGATGTGGGACCCACACTAGCTTGATTTTTCATAATACATGGTATCTCTCTTTTGCAAATTCGAATTAATGGGAATGTGAACACTCTTGGGTGAGTTGGTAAGTCATAACACATGTCATTGAGCATCTTAGGTCGAATTTGGAAGGATTGGTAACCTCCATGGAAGATAAAGAGTCAAAGTGGAAGTTTGTGGACACTTGGGCTAGATTCCCTAGCCCCTATGACACCAATGATGGAGCATCTATGACAACTATGACAAATTGCAGACCTGACCTCTGACATCTGACCACTATGACATGTCAGCCCCAAAAATAGGCTCAAAGAAGGCGAATTTGGGAGTTGGAGAAGCCAAAGAGACTCAAAATCGAATTTGGGAGAAGATGGAATGTTGGAACTAGGAGACAAGTGGCAAATGTGGAATATTTCCTAAATGAAAATCTATTGAATCTATTGAGAGGATTTCGACCCTTTGAAGGCTAATGTTGGTTATAAAATGTAGAAATGAATTATGAGAATGGCTTTTGATCATTTGTAGAATTTGCAATTGCATTTGTGAAGAGGGAGAGCTAGTGGATGACTAGTTTCTTGCCTTAGCCAATTTCGAGGGTGAAAGATTCCCATCCAAGTTGGAAATTGGAAAGGCCATTCAGACCTTTCATTTGGAGCTTTAATGGAGTCTTTATTTGCAGGTGTAAGCTACAGGGCAGCTCATGGTTTCTTCTATTGCAGCTCACTCCTTCAACCATTTCCAGTTTTGATGGCATATTCTTGATCCTTGAGGGAGGGCGTTTTTGGTAAGCTATTGTACTCTTTGGGGGAGCTTTTATTGCCCCATTTATTTTTTAATATGAATTAAATACTCTGTTCTTCATCTCCAAAAAGTTTCAGGTCGAAATTCCAAGTAGAAATGTATAAATCTCATTTTTAATGGAAGAACAATGCCATTTCCCCACTACCTTGTTGTGAGCCAATGTATTGATGATGATTTCGAATGAATGGATGATTCTCTGATATATTTGTGATAAATATACTGCCATGGATGTATTATACAAGTTTCATGTACTGTACTTGAGCATTTGAAGCATTTTTACTCAGTTTAATTGCATTGGGAGAAGAAATAGTGCCATTTCCCCAAGGGTCGAATTGGGGATTTTTGCAGTTGAATGGGAGAGGGTGAGAACAGTTGTAATAAACCATTAATGGTGCATATGAGACCTTAATAATATACTTAACACATTACATACCTCTGTTCATAAATTTGAGTGGGTTTGGAGGCATTTGGGAAGCCATTTTCAATACTTACCTTAGGGGGATTTGAACCCCAAATTACTAGTAAAATTGCATACTTGGTCCAGAATCTTAAGAGAGTTTGCAGAGGTATTTTGGTGGCCATATGTTATCCCTGAACATCATATTCAATTCCTAATATCATTCATAAACCTTTCTTGAAGATTTGAAGGAATTTGGAGTCAATTTGAGACCTAGAGACCAATACTAGTCAAAGGGAAATCACTAGTAAAGTTACCTACATTGACCAGAATTGAAAGAGTATTTGCAGAAGTGTTTTAAAGGTATAAATTCATCCATGAAACACATATTTATGTTCTTATATCATTCATATACCTTCTCAGAAGATTTGGGATCATTTGGGGTAAATTTGGGACCTAGAGATCGAAACTAGTCAAAGGTCGAACCAAGGAAAAAAGTGGAAAATTGCAATTTTAATAAAATTCCTAACAAGGGACAATACACATTCTCACCAGAGCCAAGGTTTCATGTGTTAAGGAGCGCACGTTTGAAGTTCCAGTTCAATGAATGCGCCCAGGAGGGCTCAAGAATACCAATGCACCCTACATATTCAGATATCATACCTGTCATCAGTCAAAAATTATATTCATATCATATATGCATCTTCTTCTCTTCCTCTTACACTCATTCTCTCTCATTGTGTAAGATTTTCCTAGCCATGGAGGCTCTCTGTAATTATGAATGAAATAAAATATCAAATATGTATTCCGGACTTCAAATTTCAACCTATTAATGAACATTTATCAGAACCATTTAATGCTTCAGAACAGATTTTAGTAACCCTTTAAGCAAGTTTGAGAACGAGAAATGCAAGACTAGCTCAATGAGCAATTTTAATTAACCAGTTTTTCCATATTTGCTACAAATCATTATCCGTGCATCAATTTTAATATATATAAGTTATGTGAGTATCTTAATACAGTATACAAGATATTCCACTAAGTTTTTGGAAGCATCTAACACTGTTTGGAGGAATCTGTAAACCTCTTAGTTGAGCAATCCTCAGTCACACCCTTGACTAGTTTGCCTCCAAATCCATCTGTAACCTACAAAACTCACATGAACTCTGCTCCAATACATTTTACTGAGTTTAATGACTGATATAACCCCTACTTCCATCCATAATAAACTCCCCAGGATAGTATGCATATGTTGGAAGGCCCAGAAAGCCTCTTAGTAGACATCATATTTGTCTGATTGTTGAAAAGTAAATGGCTCCAGTGCTTTGTACATAGCAATTAGTGTTTGGCCCTGTTTTACCTTGCTGTTGCACATTTCTCATACAAAAACCAGAATTAAAATTCATCCCCACGATCCTTGAATTGAGTGCCAGCACCCAGAGTTATCACCTTGCAAACATAAAAATTGTTAAAATTTACTAGTTAAAGATTGGTTAAAATTGGGGGTTTTGAGTTGATATTCTAGCCTATTCTTGGCTGGGATATTACACAGTATGACCTGCTCCAGAAATATCTTTGGTCCTATTTCGCGTCAATGATGAGGGAAACATCATGGCCCTCCTTCGGCGGGTCTATCCTTGTTGACTTCAACACATTATCCAAGGACCAGACCTAATAACTAGTTAAGTACGTTGGGACTGCATGCCTCAATGGAAGGCTACCTCGCTTCAAAAAAGTAGGCTTACATCATTGGCCTCTTATTGAAATATTTCACTGAATGTTCAAGCTCAAATCATTGATTCACATTCGGTGGAATGTACTATGGTACCTTGGGATTCATTGACACCAATGATGATTTCCCTTGCACTTCTTAATGGTTCACATCATTGACCGGTAATCAAGTGGTTTGTACCATGTTCGACATCAACACATTGTAATCACATGGCTAGATTCGTATTGTTCCAGGTTCGGGATGAAGACCCTAGGATACCTTTGTTATACATCTTACCTAGGTTGCGATGGAGATTGTTGAGTCATATCACACAAATCCACTCTTGTATTGGTCGTGGATGTGTAATTATTTTATCATGGATCTACACTTGTATTCTAATAGCCATGATCTTGTTCAGTCCGTCAGTACCAACACCGATCTGCAATGTATTGGTCGGAAGCTGTGTGATGATTCATTTGGGATGTATATATATCAGAGTCTATTGTATTGTATAGTCCGTGTTCAACGTTTCAACCGATGATTTTTTGCCTCAATTTCCATTTGTCAAAGTATTTCACCTATCCCATTCCTCTAGCTTCATACTTTGGGGGGCAATCTGTTACACCAAAATCTTGTCATCACTCTAGTAATGAGGTGTGTATTTTTTGATTAACCATTATCCCTAAAGTTTTAAGTGCCAAATGACCTAAGAAGAGGTTTTTCCTTTTTACTTCCTATCTTTAAAGCACTGACGCACTCTACATGTTCACAACATGCGTCATATCCTTGATGGAACGCTTTGCACATTGACAAGGTGCGTCACTGACTCCTGTTTCCTTCATATAGCGTGTGTCACCCCTTAGTGACGTAGGTTTCTCTTTGACAAGGTGCATCACTATTGGTTAAAAGGAAAAAAAAAGAGAAGTTTTGAGAGTCTTCTAGAATGAATCTCTCGTGGAGGCTTATCCCTACAAATTTGCATAGGTGGCAGTCGAACCCATAGCCATTTGGGATGATCCCCTAACCTTCTCCATAAAATACTTAACTTTTTCTATTATCTTTGACCTATAAATGAAAATTCACCTTCATGGAATGGAGGGGAGAAGTGAGAGCATCCAAATGTTGTTGAAATCATCTTAGAACTAAGTGTCCCTTCTCTACTAGAAATAAGGTTGGATCTTTAAGAAAAAAGGCTTGTTGAAATAAGTTGCGACATCAAGGCATGGATGTAATCTCTCCCTTTGTACTTTCTTTGACACAGTAATATATATTATTTCTATAAAGATTGTCTGTGTTGAATCTTTAGAATTTGTTTCCTTTACCACATGTTTAGATTAATCAATATTGCATATTATTATTATTGTGCTCATTTTTTGTTGTATGTTGTTTTGTAGCTGAATATCAAAGACTATATCAAATGAGCAAACACCACCATAATTGTGAGGTAAGTAATTCCTCCACACTCTTGCAACACAATTAATCTAGGAAAGTTTATATGTTCTGTTGTTTTTTTTCTAGATCTACATCATTTAGACTAGAGAGCTTCATCCTTGTCCACATAGATTAAGTGTCTTCAAACACTCCCTAACCATAACCACCCCCTTCACCTCCTTCACCTCTCTATGTCTATCTTACTCCCCATCCCCATAAACCCCCCCTTCTCTCTCTCTCTATCTCTCTCTCTCCCAACTCCCTAACACCACCTCTATCTATCTCTCCCACAACTCCCTAACACCCCCCAACTCGTTGACACCCTCCCCCTCTCTCACACACACACTCTCACTACCCCTAACCCCCTCTCTTTCTCCCTAACCCCCTCCTAATATCCCTACCCATAAGAACCCCCTATGCCCCCCCTCTCTCTCTCCTACTCCCCCTATTTCTTATGTACATTTAATCCCTCTTTATATCAACCCCTTCTCTCTCTCTCTCTCTCTCTCAACCCCCCCATCTCTCTCTATCCCTAACCATCCCCTCTCTCTCAACCCCCCCACATATCATATCTCTGTCTCTCCAACCACCCTCTCTCTTCCTATCCACCCAACCCCCCCCCTCTCTCTCTCTCTAAACCCACCTTTAACATTGGACACTGGAATTTAAATCCATCCTAAAACTTTGTGAAATGATTAGATTTTCCAAATAAATCTCTCTAATCCCCCCTATCTCTTCCTCCCTCATCTTCCATCTCTCTCTCTCTCTCTCTCTCTCTCTCTCTCTCTCTCTCTCTCAACCCTACTCAACCTACCCCTAACACCCCCTTGACTCTCTACCCATAACCCCCCTACTCTCCCTAACCCCCCCCTCTCTCTCATACTCTCCCTACCCCTAACCCCCCCTCTATATTTGTCTCCCCTAATCCCTCTCCCCTTCTCTCTCTCTCTCTCTCTCTCTCTCTCTCTCTCTCTCTCTAACCCCAATTCCCCCAATCCTCACCTATACCCCTCCTTCTGTCTAACCTCCCTACTCCTCCCCAAACTCCTAACCATGTCTATCTTTCTCTTCCCCAAACCCCCTCCTCCCCCTACCCCTAAGCATACTCCTCTCTCTCTCTCTCTCTCTCTCTCTCTCTCTCTCTCTCTCTATACTGCCCCTTCTATGTAACTTCATTAATCCTCCCTAAACCACCACACCCTTGTCGCCCCGATCTCTATCTCTTTCTCTCCCCCAACCCACCTTCTCCCCCTAACCCTAATCCCCCACATCGTCCACCCCTTGGATCTCTCTCTATATATATCTCTCTCCCATCCCTCTACTCCTCCACCTACCCCTAACCCCCACCCCTCTCTCTCCCCCACCCCTTAATCCTCTCAACCCCCTCTCAACTCTTTTGGAGCTAAGTTCAATGTTTTTTTTTAATAGGAACATGTTAAAGGGTTTATATTAAAAAAGGTTTTGCACAGCCATACATTACAAAAGAGAGAGCCTAAATACAAAGAGAGTTTTCACAGTTGAAATAAAAAATATGTCCAGCTTATCTCAGTAGTAGTTCATGAACTGTTGTCTAGTGTTCGTAATTACAGAAGAGGGATATACCCTTACAAACTGGAAGTTTAAAAAAATGCAAAAAAACATTCAGACATGAAAAGTGAACCAACCCAACTAATTCTCGGAGCCTTTCTTCCCATACAGCGGTTTCTGAACTGATGCTTCCTCCATTGGCCGCATACCCACATAGGGGGATTCTTGGCAGTGACTAGATTGAGACATCCTGGCCATCTTCAATAATTCCTCCTTTATCACACACAAACCTCATAAGCTCAAACAAGTTATGTTCCAGGTCGTCGATGAATGAATCCTAGCAGGAAAGCCATTGAGAGATGTACCTCGTATCATATGCCGAATCCCTGTGATATTTAATACCCAATCAAACCGCCTTGTACACCTTGCATAGGTGTTGTTTAAAGTCCTCCACACTGGCTTTTGCGAAATCCATCCCGTCTGCTAAACCGACCATTAAACTGTGTGCCGAGGTATGAGAATGAAATAAGTCTTCCTGAAGCCCGAGCGAAGGAACCAAGGGAACAAAATGGGCACTGAAGCTTGGAACCGAACTATGGAAATGAGTCGGATGATCCTCGTAGGCCGAGAAGGAAATGCATTCAAAAATTCCTTGAAACCATGGAGCATTATTTTTCATAGAGGATTCAGAGTCACTAGAAGGGATCAACATAATGCCCGAGTTGAGACTGTGGAAGAAGAAGGCTACCTGAGTTTCAATAAATGTTGGAGAATGTCTGCTACCAGCGATGAGACATGTGAGGGTAGAGCCATGTGAAGACCCACTCATCCACCCCTCTCGACCAAATATATTAGGGAATGCTCTTTAATTCCCCCCCCCCATCATTATACTTCATAATTCCAAGGGGAATATTGACCCCTTGTTGTAAAAATCATCTGCTTTCTTGTTGTTCCCCTTAAGGATATGAAAGTAGGACACCTCGGGTAGATTACTTATCTAATTGATTCACATGTGCATTCTGTTGCATGTAGGAACACCTTTGAGGATTCCTGGCCTCATTTTTTGGATGGTGTGTCTGGATTCTCCAAAAACATTGATTATATTGATATTGAGATTTGAGACTATTTCCATGTCATGATAGAGAGCTAACCATTATGCTTCATTGTTGGTTTTCTTTCCTAGCCCCCATGCAAAAGAAATGAATTTTTTCCCTCTAGGATCAAAGATAATCCCACTCACACCTACCTCCCCTGGCTAAGTCCAATGTTATTAATATCTTGTTAGCATTTTAATTCTACAAATCGTGTGCATGTTTTATAAATAAACATTGCACACGATTTTTTTAAAGGAAAATCATGCACGTGTTTTTTACGACACCAATGTTTTTAGGCAAGAAAGGAAATTTGAATTTAAAAGGAACACACTCGCATTCCTTACCACCTAAACCAATCCTCCTCACGTGTTTGTGTGTCATCCCTATTCCTACATATCTGCTTCAGAGTTAGCTTAGAGTTAACCAAACATGTGTTATGGAATATGGTAAACTATAGCTAATTGGACATTTCATCTATTTTCTCAATATGCATGTGTTTTACTACTCATTACAATATGCTACACACAATCATTTTTTATGAAATTTTAGACATAGATTGCATTTTTATGTATATTCCAAATATGTATTTTTTTCAAAAATATTATTTTATTCTAATTTTATTCTATTTTTTCTTGTGTCATTACTCCTTAACTCAAAAAACACATTGTCGGTGTTTCTTCCATAACTTTTTCATTTCTCAAGCATTTAAAAAAAATTGTATGCTACACTACTAGACACCAACCTCTATATCCTATAAAAAAATCATTGCATGATCATTGCATTAAGACCTTCAAAAGTGGGACCCACACTTGACGTACTGTTTTTTAGGTTTGGTCATTTAAATAATTAAAAATTACTAAATTTATTTTGCAAAAATAGTGCTACACTAGTATTATTTATTATCTATGTCTACAATTTTTTGTAAGTTGATTCCATCACTTAGGCACTCAAAGGCAAGACCCACAAACACATGCACCTCATCATTTGCCCCCAAAAATATATAACTATTAGAAAAGTATCAAAATTGGGATAGTTATGAACATTTTCAATGGACAAAATTTATATATTCCGAAAACATGATTCAATTTCCTACATTTCATCTTTTTTACTCAAAGCTAGATTTATTGTGTAAGTATCTCAAAATATGCATGTAAGTTGAGGGTGCCTATTTTTTTAGTTTTCGGTTGCATCTAATGTATCAAAAGAGGCCTGCATTAGCTTGCACTATCCCTTAAAAAAGTTGTACTCTCATTTGAAAATTTGAAAAATCTAATCTCATCAAAAGTCTAAATTATATATCCATTTTTTAATTCCACATTAAATGAAATATGTATTTTTACATAAATGTATTAGAGCAACAATTTCAAAATATTTACTCTAAAATCTTTTCGAGCATAGAAATAAAATTCTAAAGAAAACCAAGTGACTCCTTATCTTTTAAAGGTCCCATAGAACAAAGCCTATCATCATGATCATAATTATGTATTTTAAATATTTTCACCTTAACCTTAATGGCATATACTAATTTTAGCATGAAGAATGAGAGGCTCCCTATCACCACTTCAAACATCACGGAAAATTAGTCAAAGGTCAAAAGAGATTGGACTAGAGAAATGGTTTTTTCTTATTTAATCATAACTAAATTTTAATGTGAAAATGTGGAAAGATAGGGAGATTGGGAATAAAATAATGTTGACATGTAGTTTTTTTTACTTAATCATAACTAAATTTTAAAATGAAAATGTGGAAATATAGGGAGATTGAGAATAACATAATGTTGAATTACTACAAAGAAATCATTAAGCCCACGTTACTAGATCAAAAGAAATTTTCGTTATTGTAGATTGTTAACTATTGAGAATTAGTTGAGGAAGATGCCCTCCAAGAACAATATTATTAAATATAATCACATAACTAAGTTTTAAAATAAAATTTAAAGCAACAGGAGGATTTAGAGTAAAATAAAGTTGAATTACTATAAAAAAAAATAACTCATAAAACTCAAGTTAGAATATTAAAATTATCTTTTCATTGTTGTCCGAGAACAAATACACTTTGCAAAAAATTATAAAATATGAGACAATATAAAAAATGAAAAGCACTTTACACAGTAACTCCATAGCTTATTAATTCATTTTGAAGTTATTAGATCATAGAAACAATTTAGAGAAATCGAGAAGTAATTAATTAATTTTATAGGTTTGATAAACCAAAGTTAGTCTCAATATTTTGTTTTTCTCCCCTTCAATTTAATATTCACCATACATTATAAAATTAGCATTCTCATACATGGTCAATTTTAGATTAAAAGAAAATTCATGAATGCCAATTTCTATCAAACTCGAGTTTGAAAGCGAATCATCCATAGATATTAGAAAAAACAATGCTTACCATAATAATAAATACAAATTAAAATATTCTTTGCTTTAGCCATATTCCTTCTATGAGATTAGATTCGTATGACATTATCTAAACCCTATAAAGTTGTAAGTTATACAAAGTTTCAATACTATATTGGTTAATATATGTAGTTTGTTCAGGGAGGCAAGTGTAGGGGTGTCCTTTTGGATCTCAAAGGAAATGCAATATTAACTTTGAATGGGGTCTAGGAATGGCCACAAATAATCAAGCAGAGCACTATGCCATCTATCAAGGTCTTCTGAATGTTTCCACATGTTAGCGCATATCTACTTCAACCAAAGTATCTATGGGAGCTGCGGGAACCAATTTTCTGCAGTAGCAAAGGGGTGCGACAGAAACCCAACAACTATAACATCCTTAGCCTCGACATATAACGTTACTTAACACTTCGCATACTTGCTTACATCTAACAATTTAATTAACTGTGATAGATATTCATTCATATACTATGCTTACACATGGATAATTGCTCATTCATCAATATGCAACATATAATAATAAACATAACACATCATGATAGAAACATACACATTAAACACCAGATGCAACATGGAAACCCAAACGGGAGAAAACCACGGAAGCACTTTCTCTATTCATGAGTTGGTAAAAAATAAGCACTTCATGTTTTGCAATGACTTACATATTTTTCCTTCTTTTACAAGGAATCTGTGCACACAACCTGTAGATTATGCGCCTCTTCTTGACATCAAAGCAGAGTTCTCCAAAAATAGGACATCAACTAGCTCATTAATTCACTAAGAGTCCCAAAATTCCCAACCCTTCATATATTTATAGGGCACACACAGCATGCCCCACTCCCACTACTCCACTAACTATCTACTCTACTCATAAGTGGACAAAAATTCTAACTAACTTACTTAACTCCGCCCTTGACATTGTCAAAATGCCCAAATTCCTGGATTTTCGGCCGCTTTGTCGGAAAAATTTTCCTTGGCCCATTTTCACATCAAGACTTCGCACAAAATTTAGTTCAAAACTTTACCTGGCCCAACACCACCCTTGGAATCCAATTGATTTCCATTATAGGAGATTCCTTATTAATCCTTTCTCAAACTAGGAAAAAAAGGATCTTAATGACAGTTTAGTTGATAGGCTGCAAAAGCACAGCAATAGGCTTCTCAATCGAATCCCAGATGCTCAAATATTTCATGTGAAACGAGAAAACAATCAACAAGCATATCATTTTGGAAATAAGGCGACTCATTTGATATCAAGAGCTTGATCATAAATGGGGGTTAACAAGTGTCCCTATATTAGCTTCCTTAAGGAAATTAGAGTCACAACGACTCCCTAAGGATGAAGCTAAGTGTTTTTTGATTTGTTTGGGGGTGGATCGAATTACTATAAGGTTGGTTAGATCCCTCATAAATGAACAAAACCATCAATCTTGGGTGCTAATGCATGATGCTAGGTGTTTGTCCTTGTGCATGGAGGATCCTTCAGGCAAGTACATGAGGATGGTTTGCATGATCTCTATTTCTCCCTACCTGCACTTTGACATTTTATTCTATCATTTGGAGAGAGCATAAGGAAATAAATATGGTGTCTATTGCAGTCTGGTGATGGTGTTGAAAGAATTTGGTGATATAGCTGCCTTCCCCTACGCCCTAGGGGAGTGGCTTCTAGATGCAGAGTTTTTCGGGCATGAGGATGATACTCTTCAGGAATTTACTTTCAAGTCTGGTTCAGGCTCTACCCTGTCTCTAATATAGACATACTAGGATCCAAAAATGTCAGGAGGTTTGTTCTATTTAGCAATCATGAAGCTTGCGGTAGACATAGAGGAAAAAATTGCAGGAGCTCTCAAATGGAATTCGAGAAGCTCAAGCAGACAAACATGACATCCGAATTCATTTACAGTGGATGAATTCATAGATGGGGGGTCTGCTTGTTGTTGTTCGACAAATAATAAAGAAGTGCCTTCATTAGACTCCCACCTAGAAGATGTTGAGCAAGTTACTCTAGCTCACATCCCACACATCCTGCTTAGATTCTCACCTTGACAATATGGAGAGAAATGTTTGTACCCACAGAGCTCAGGTAGAGGCAATTGAGGTCACTTTGGAGTGCCGTGATCCTCTTCTAGCAATAAAAAAAGTCCCGCATTTCTGATTCTGGAAGCAAGGAAAATGAGGACGTCACATTTTACCATCCTATCAATGCAACCGTGAATATATCTAGCTCAGATGATCACAATGATGAAAATACAAAGAACAATCAATCACTCAAACTATGGATAATGAGGAGAGCAATGAAACACAAGCTATAGGAGGAAGATGTTGAGGATAGACATAAGGAAGATGTTGAAAATAGTCAAGATGTCCAAGTCAGGGATAGTGATCCTAGTTCCATTTAATTTTGTTTTTATATGAAGTTTTTTTGCAAGCAGCTACTAGGATAGTATGTTAGAATTTATAGCAGCTTAGGAGAACATGTTTCTTGCGTAAGACTTATATTTTCATGGATGACTATAACTGAGCTAAATAATGCTCATAGACTTCTAATATCTTGCTTGGAAATTTTGTATTGTTTTGCTCAACAAATAAACGTTTTCATTATATATATATATATATGAATTATGTTTTTATATGAATTAAGATTTAATAATAATAAAATTAAGATTTAAGTTTTTTGTATGAATTATGTTTTGTAAAACCAAAATTTGATCTAAGAATTTTATAAACAATTTTATAAAGTATATACCAATCGAATTATAGTAGCTAAGTCTAGATACAGGAAGTTATGGAACCTTGGTATTTTTTAACTTTGAACTTTGGAAAACCGTTTTAGTTTTATAAAAAAATATTTAGTACATTATTTATAAGTTAGTTATCTCACATTTACAAATTTCAAATAATCTTACCTATAAAACTCATTCACAATTAAGGTTTTCTTTTATTTGAACTTTGCACCAGAGAAAAACACACTTTTTGCATATGGTATTTTGGAAATTTCAATGGAGCAATAAAATACAACTTTGAAATTGATGCAATGCTCCTTTTGCACTTAATAAGTGGAACTCCATCTCAATGTTGATAACTTCCTTTCCACAACTATATGTAAAAAAATGTTTAAATTGAATACAAAATTTTAACATTAATAAGCATCATAATTAACTAGAATTATTTTAATTATTTTTTCAATATCATTTTTAATGATAGTTTCCAAAAAAACTTTATTCATTATTTTTTCATTATTAACTTATCAAAATAAGTTTAATAATTATTTTTAAAAAAATATCAAATAAATAAAATACTACATTTAATTAATTTAACTTCAAAATTATTTTAAACTATTTATATTTTATTTATTTAAAATAAATTATATATAATTAACAGCGATTAATCCCTCAAGATATATTAAAATGTTCAAAAATATATTTATATTTTATTTATTTAAAAATAAATAAAATATGTAAAAAATACAAAGCTACTATTAATCTATTATGATATACTAAAATGTTCAAAAGCTATGATACATTTAGATCATTCCATTTCCCATGTGCAAGAAAATGTCCAAAAGCTATGATACATTTAGAAGTTATATTTGGATCATTCGATTTTCCATGTGCAAGAAAAATATTCAAGAGCTATGATACATTTAGAAGTTATATTTGGATCATTCCATTTTCCATGTGTAAGAAAGAGCCAAAAGCACAACTACGAATCTAAATGTTATATGATTATCTAAATACATTAACGAAACCAAATCAAAACAATAAGATCTAACAAATAAAGAAAATCTAAAATATTGAACAGCATGGTGGTGATTATTAAAATAATACTAAATAATCTTTCGTAAGAGACAACATTTGACAATTTGATATTGTCAAGGAATTCTAGAATATATTAATAAAAAGCATTATGGTTATTAATATGTTATGAAATAATAATTCATAACGGACAACATATTGACAATTTGATATTATCTTAACAAATATTAAATAGCATGTTGGTTGTTAATATGTTATGAAATAAAATCTTTCATAACGGGCAACATATTGACAATTTAATATTATTTTACCAATAATGTCAGGTTGAGTAAAAAAGCCTTTGTTATAGCGTTTGTGATTCATTAGTGTCTTCAAATGTTAAACTGTAATTAAATATATAAAAATACGTTTCCTTTACCTCCGTTTTTTGAAGAAGCAAGATTGCCTAGTGCTCTTCCTTGGCTGTCTCCAAAATTGTTCCATAATACTATCGAGGTTTGATATAACAACAGGGATCAACTTTGTCCCCTCCACAGCAGCTTTTTGGTTTTAGATTTGCAGGTGATGGCAGCGCACAAATGTATGTAAACAAAGAAGTATTTTAACCAAGATTTCAAATGATGGCAGCGCACAAATGTATGTAAACAAAGAACTATTTTAACCAAGATTTCAAATGGGAAGTTAGCATAATTGCAAGACAAAATTTAAAATCCAAGATATGTTTAAATGCAGAAATAAGAAAATAATGAAATAATGGAGCATTGACTATGCTTTAAGATTGTCAATGTGTACACTGTCTGGCTGGCACCAGCATTATACTTGCACTTGGATATGAGAGCCAAACCAAAATCTACTAAAGACAATATACTGTATCCTCCATCCACCGGGCAACGCCTTGCCAACTGGATGAATTGAATTCCCGTGTAAGAAGAGATAATGAACGTGAAAACGAAAATTTATAATAAAAATATTAATAATAAATCAATTATGTACAGGTGCTCGGGAGCCACCTACATTGATAGGGATCAATTAATACTTCACTGCAAAGCCCGTGTATATTCTTCACATCCGAATATCGAATGCAGTATTTTTGACGTAGAAATTTTTCTCATGAATATTTGTTACATCAACCAGAGTTTATAAAGAATCATACATGGGTGATATACTCATTTTTAATCTATACATATTTAAGATTGAGCCGTTCAGCCAATATCACAAACGAGAAGACGAGTTCAAAAACCCATGTCCAGACAACCCCACTTCCAAAATCGCAACTCCCAAAACGAAAAAGACGGATGATAAGAGTTTGATATTGTACAGTGGTTTCCTGAGGCATCCATTGGTTGGTTTGTCTCATGCCGCCGAGCTAGACGAGCTAAACCCAATGTTAGCCTTTGTTGTTCTCCAGGTCCTTCCCTCTACCCGTGGATACACACACAACGATACCAGAGGATTGGCCTCATACCGCAGCGAAACCCCAACCACAGCACGGTTATCCATTCGAGCTTTGGCTGTTGTGAGTGGATCCGTTTTATTGGAGCAACCGGCTGTGGCTCCATATACATTCCTTTGAAGTTGGTGCGCTGAATGGCAGTGGCAGAGAAACGTAGCCCGAGGAAGAGAACTGGCAAACAGTACGCCCTGATGGATTTTTCCTTGTACATATTCAACAGCAGAGCAGAGGAGCGTGTAACCCGGCCCTGCAAACAGCCACTCCAGTTAGCATAAAAGATGTAGGTATGTGGGCACACATTTAGTTTATGTGTATGTATGTTATGAGGCAAGGCAAAAGAGTAACACATGGATTAGGGATACGGTGGTCAGAAGAAATAGACTGTGTACTTGGTACGGATACGTCCATTCTAACCACAACTCATGACACTTTGATTGCTGGTCCCGTGCATGCATAGGGAATACGGATCTCTGCAGTGGCGACCAGGACTACTGCAGCTGTCTCGAATTTGAGAAAAGGACGCACCCCACTTCAGTGGTAGCCATTTAAAGGCCTTAAAAGCGTACGTTGATATCCGGAGAGGATGACTACTCCGTTATCTTCCACTGAATTCAAAACTGAAGAGATAGGCATTTCATGCTAGTATGCTACATGTTTATCTCTTAGCCTCACGATTGTGTATTTACATGACGTTCTACGCAGGCTTAGCAGCTTTATGGTCATTTGTGTATAAGATTCTCCAATATTTTCTTTTCAAGTTTTGAGCTTGCATCCAAACCCAGTGTCAGCGAAAAAATGCAACTTGTATGAAAGCGATCCTGTATATCAGGATAATAATTGCAAAAAAGCCCAATCCATAGTTGACTGACAATGTGTAAAGAGCGAAATCATTGTTATGAGTTCAAACATTATCTTTCGCAGCAGACAACATATTACAGACAGGTTTAATTTTCTAAGGTGTTGTGGGGCCGTCTAATGATATTCTCAAACATATTCAGTCTTCTATTGTTTTAACACAACCCTGTCCCCACATATCCTCCAAAATCTCTACACGGATTGCGCCTTGGAAAAATATAGAATGGAGATTTCTCAGTACTGCTGCAATTAAGTCGAACAAAGCAATCACTTTGACAACAAGTGAATCGTTGTTACCAGTCAACATTCTTATTTATTCACAGTTAAAATTCCTTTGACAAAAATTTCAAATGAAAGAAAGGCATACTGAAAAATAGCATTTAACATAAAATAAAGTGTTAAATAAATTGTGGACAAACCTGCGGCAGATTCTGTGAAATAACTTGTTTTGGAATTAAAAATCAGAGAACTCCATATTGACAGCTTCTCTGGACCGAAATTTCCAAACAGATCCGTTGACGCCGTGGATTTGAAACCTTGCATTGTTGATGAAGACGCCTTGTGATCATTTTGGAATACTACTTGAGCTTTACTTCGGCTTTAAGCCTTTACCTTTGACAACGAACACTGGCCGTAGCAAAACAATTTAAGCCTGGCAGAAGGTCTGCAGAGGTCTCACGGGCAGTGATCTACATGGCGATCATATGGTTATAAGCAATAAGCAGTGAAGGTAAAGTTACACACAAACAGAAGATATAAAATACTAGTAAAATGCCCGATGTGTTTCAATGACAATTGAGCCCCCATCTGAAGAAAACGACGGAGCGGGAAATGATCCTGGGAGTAACTCGAAAAGAAATTATGCTACGTTGTGCTGCTCTGAATGAAAGCTCGGCGTTTCTGAAGAGAGGTAACAGAAGCGTTTCTCGAGAGAGGCAACGGAGAGTCAAATAGTGGTCTAAAACCCCAAAGTCCCCAGGAATCTTTTAACTTGGAATGAGATCTTAACCACATATGGAGAAACCAAGTTTATTAATACTACTTAACGAGGAGACAGAGCAATGAATACTATTTAATGTAGATTTGGAAGTTGGAAGTAGATTTAGCACTTGCGTGGTAGCGGGGTAGATGACTTTTCTGCACATGCTCGGCTAAAAAACGCTTCCAGATGAATTTCAGCGCAGGGAAAACTAAAAAGCCAAGCCATGTGAATGGAGATTTTCTGACTAGAAAATAAACTAATATCTGCAACAAGCCCAAAGGACTGAAGTCCTATTTTACTTCACTTGGCTAGGGGCAGTAAACTGATTTCTATATCTCCTGAGCATATGGTGACCATACTAACAAGACCTTATCAGTTTAGGGCAACTTGGAAAGCAATTGGAAAGTGCTATCGACAAACAAAAAAGAGAGAGCGACAATTTCAATTGGCAGACCATATCTACAAGAAAAGAATGTTATTTGATAACAGGCGGGGACCAATTAAACAAATTAACAACAGTATATACTCACATTCATAGCGCAAAGGAACATCATGATTCAAATATGCTTGAAAGGCCGTCAAATATGCTTGAAAGGCCGTCCATCTCCAGGATGGCTGAAAACGGGAAAAGGGATAGCCGACCCGCGTAAAGCATAATTTTGTTATATATCTCGTGTTGTATGAGCTCTCGTCGACTAAGTGGACGTTAAAATCAACCATTTTCAAGATTGTTTTTTCCATTAATAAAGGTTAAGGATGTAATTCAAAGTGCATCTGATATATTTTCCTCTCCGAAAATAGCAAGCAGCATTGCAACTGCAAGTCAATTGCAATGCATCACCATCGCTTGAGTTAAGAACCCCTCTTTCTACAATATATTTACAAAAAAAACCTTAATGACACGGAGAAGCGACTACCGTAAATGTAGCATTAACGAGTATACCTAGCGACGGTCCGTCGGAAATTCAATAATCTACGACGTACCGCCCTCTCCCGTGTGGACATCGAGAGAGTAGGCGGATCGACGGGCATCGTATTAGTTTAGTTACCTATTACATAGGATTACCTCTAGTAGATGGTCGTGTATTTCCCCCATCAAATTTTGATACTCGGTTTAGCTCGTGAAGAATGTACTTACACGTTAAGGATATTAGCTTATCGTGAACAGGTCATACATTTTAACGAGAAGGATACAAATGATGGCCCAGGAGACTGTAAGCATCAGAATATGCAGCAGGAAATCCCTATCAGGTGAAAAATCCATAGGTCGCCCCTAGTAGGAAGAAAATAAATGTGAGAAATATATTGATCATTTTGTTTGTAACTCGTACAATCGAGTTAAGTTCGGGGCCTTCAATCTCAAACTTTGAACGGCATGGACCTTTTTAATGAGAATGTTATGTCCAAACCAAGATTTTCTTTCATTCCAAACTCGTAGGTTCTTAAAAGGATTTTAATTTTCTTCGGTTTAAATCCTGCTGAACAGGTGAAGTGTGCCTAAAGGTGTTTGCATTAGCTTTGTATTTTTCCCGCTGTACTCGAACTGAAATTAGATCTGTCTCTTGCGTTAAATTGAAATTTTAACGTTCACACTTCAAGGGAGAAATTCGAAATTAAATCTATCCATATCAAAATTTAAATTGTAAAGAAAGAAAAAACGCTTAATGTTTCGCAAAAGTCGGCAATCGTGAATACAGAGATAATATTCAAGTAAGCAAGAATGCATAAGATAACCTTCAATGTTTACAGTGGAAAGAGCTTGAATTACTTCAGTGAATGCTGCAAATACTCTTAAATTCCAGCAAATAAATAAAATTTCATGAACTAAATTTCCATCCTTGAAACTCAAAATGCAACGAAAATATATCCAGGGTAGAAAATCTCCTTACTCAGAAGAATTCACGGAAAACGAACGCTTCCTGCAGCACCGAGACGATCCTGCTTCCTGCGATTAACGATAAAAGCGCCTGTTATCTTTGAACCAGAAAACATGAATAAAAGGCAGCGATCTCCAAACAATTTCTTATGCAAAACGTTTCAGCAAACATGCCGTATAAAACGCAAATCTTTCTGCCGTATAAAAGGTCGATTTACATCAAAATCTACTAGGCACTACGGTATAGACTTCCTTCAAACGCGGTATTAAGCTTGCACCACTTACATCACCGTACAGAACTTACATTTACACTATATCCGAACACTTTTACACTATATCCGAACCCTGAGACGAAAATTTACAGTCAAAACCTTGAAACACCGCAAGCCTGAAAACTTTAACAAATCATAAAATTTACCGTATACAAAAGCCTATGAACAGCCGTGGATCGGATTTTATTTCCTCAATCGCCGTTCCGGATCCTATAATATGCCAAAAAGCATCGGAGCACTTCAAACGAAAACAAAGAACTTAAAGCATTTGCTGTTATTTCCGAATGTATGATTCACCCGGTCAGATTTGAACACCAGAAGTCGCTGAGCTGTGGCCAGTCTCGCAAATTTCGCCGAATTTCTTTCTCCCGCCGAAATTAGCAAAATCATCAATCCTTCCCGATTCCTCTTTGCACCTGCCACATATCACAGCCATTCGAGCCAAATTTCTTACCTCAAATGGAACCGCTCCTCCTTCATTATCTGCTGCAGAAAAACTATCTCATCATCCGAAGACGAAGAAGAAGATGATTTGCATGATACTTGGAGCAATCAACAACCACAACAGCCAACAGCAGCAACAGAGACGGCAGAAACACGCGTGGCACTCGCTACCTGTTTCCCATTTCTCCTTCTCCGCCCCTGACAGCACAAAACCATTAATCACAACACATTAAAGAATTCCTCCGATTTCCACTCCTTAACCTAACCTAACGTGATGAGAGTCCCGTCCATCTTTACCACGGTTAACAGAGGTCCCATCTCTGAGGACCCCCGGACCCCATTCGTATTGGGCAGTGAGACGTCTAACTAGTCGCATCCCCAAATCGGAGTTTTTCTATTTATTCTATTCCTTTGTTAACATTCACATGCGCGCCGGACCGTCTGCCTGCCAGGTTTTATTTGTTTTTTCGCCTTTCACGAGCGTCGTGGGGCGAGCTTCAGTTTTTATTAATAATATTTCTTTGTCGACCTTCAAGAAAGACGGAGGGAGAAGCCGAAGGAAGGAAGCAGCATGTGTACATTTTGTCCATTCAAAATCGTAAAGTAAAAGCGCCAAAGCGACAAAAGCAAAAGCGCCAATGCGGAAGCGACTGGGACTCTCCGAGTGGGGGAGCCTCTCGCACTTTTCTTTTTCTTCTTCTCAGGCTAAGATTTCTTTCTTTTACATAACTGGCAGACCCCCTCGAGTCTCGCTGCAACTTGCTGCCCTGCCCGGCCCGGACCTGACCTGACCTGACTCGACCTGACCTCCCTGCAAGATTAAATGTTTTCCAAAACGATTGCGTATAAAGTAAAATAAAACAAACTGCATGTCTGCCCTGTAAATAATAATTGTTACATTATCGAATGAACCATCAACCATGGCGTTGGGGCAAGGGCATGCCGCTGCATGTCCGTATCACCAGTTTGGCAGAGACAGTAACTAAAACGGTCTCCGTGCAGCTCTCCTCCTCGCCGAAAGCGACAACACCTTCCCATCGCCTTTCGTTTCTCCGTTCATCACGGCGAAGGCAGTTAAGCTAACGGTTAGACTCTAACCTCATTAGGTAATCTTCCGCAAATAAAATGTCACGCCCGTTTAGGCTACTGGCATGTTACATGAGACATACATACATGTGTCCCGTGTTTTTTTGTCTCTAACCAAAGGGTAAGGGGCCAATTGGAATGTGGCCATGGCCCATGAGTCCATGACAAGCAAGACTCAGGAGTACCTTACCTACCTTAAACCTGTTTGGCATTTAATTGATTTAGCCGTAAAATGCGGATAATACCCATCTCGAGATTCTCGCCCCGGAAAATTAATGAAATGACTGGCCTTTGAATAAATCCCAAGTGTATGGTTTACGCCAAATGGGATTTCTTAGTTAATGATCAGTTTGTTCCTATTAATAACAACTTTTAAGCATTAAAATTATGTACCTTATGGTTGGTTCAATGTTCCTAATAGCAATTTATCGTATTCGTATGAAATTTTTTAATGGACAAACTGATTTTTGATTGTACCTTATGGTTGGTTCAATGTTCCTAATAGCAATTTATCGTATTCGTATGAAATTTTTTAATGGACAAAACTGATTTTTGATTGGACTTTTACCAATCTAATTGTTGATGGGACTTTTGCTTTGTTGAGCTATTTTACTTTCATTATATAATCTGGTTTCTTTACTAATTACATCTTGAGCGTTATTTTAATGCAGGCAAAGTATCGACGTGGTTATTTTCAAAATTCTTTCCACTTTACTTTATATATAATCTCGTTTCTTTACTAATTACATCTTGAGCATTTTGTTTTTAAAGGCAAAGCATTGTAGTGGTTCCCTTCAAAATTCTTTCTGTAGCGTCCCAATGTTTGTCTTTTCTATGGTAGTTCTGTAATGGTAGTTAAATAATATATATGGAAGTTCTACCGTTATTAAAGAATATGTATGGATTGTTTTTTTTTCTTTGTTTGAAATATTTTATGTATGGTTATGTGTAACAAAATTGTTAATGGACATTGAATCTTATAACATAAAATGCGCGTAGTATAAGAGAAAACCAAAATGTCTTGTTTTTTCAGTGATTTTGGGTCCAAAATCAGTGGAAATCCATGTCCGAAATTGCTATTTTCACATTTTGGTTACCCAATTTTAAAATTATCCAAATAGCCGAAATTGCGATCTGAGCACTCCAAATTGAGGTTTGCTAGTCGGGGGCGTTTTAGTTATCCCTTATACACCTCCCATAAAATGTAGCAGGATAGTTTTCTAAGTTCATTGATAATTTCTTTTATCTTGGTTCTTTATAATTTGAAGAAAAAAATAGAAAAATATAATTTATCTTATATGTAAAAAATTTGATGAATTTAACTAATTTTTAAAATGTTAAATATAAATATTTGGTGATACTTTTTCAAAAATATTTAAATTTCTAAAGGTTTCATGTGGTTTTTAAAAAAAATGATTATTTTGTAAGTAAAATAATTTTATCTTATAGATTTTTTGGTTTATTGTTTTTTGGAAAAACTGGAAATTGATCAATTGTTTTTTTGTTAAAAATAGAAAACTAGCCAAATGATGAAATTTATCCTCCAAAAAAACTGGAAATTGATCAATTGTTTTTTTGTTAAAAATAGAAAACTAGCCAAATGATGAAATTGAACCTCCAAAGTTTCCCCTTTGTAGGTTAATTCTAACCTTACAACAACAAAAATAATACAACAAAGATTACAAAAAAGCACATCTACCTAAAATTTAATAGAGAAAAGGTCTTCAAGTTCAAATGTGCCTTAGTAGAACAACCACAACTACTTGCATCTTTGAGAAGGAAAATGCTTGATTTAGCACATACAATAAATGATCTTCAAAACAAACAACTTCACACCAAAGCTACAATAATATATACAGAGTTAGGAGCTTAGATACATCACTACACTCCTACAAAATGAAGAGGTCCAATGAAATATCCATTACCCACTCTTTCCAATGGGTCTTACTAAAGAAGATGTATCTGCACTTGTCCTCAATAAAATTATAGCACTCACATATAGGAATGTTGAATGGATATTAAGTACTCTCAACCTATCCATAATGAGGACATGCATCATTTGTGAAACATATGCATATATTAAAAGGCGGATCTTAATAGATTATAAGCCAAGAATAAATTTGCATCCAAAAAGAGATTGTGTATGACCACATGGTGTGGAGTCGATGTATCCATTTTGTTTCTAAACACGGCTTCATAATGAAGCAACCACAACATATAAAGTGTTACCACTCAAACATTGTTGCGTCAGTATGAAATCAAGAGGTCCAATGAAATATTCATCATCCAAGAAAGCTTATTTTCCAGTGGATATTACTAAAGAAGATATGTCTCCACTTGTCCTTGGCAATTTTATGGCACTCATGGGAAAAGTCACAATCTATAATAAACGTTAAATAGTCTCAACCTATCCACAACGAGAACATGCATCATTTGTGAAACATGTGATATAAGCATTTTGGCTTATAAATCTAGATAGATTATTATATCTCCACAACCAATCCCTCCAAATTAGTCTTAGATTAAATTAAAGGTTGAGTCAATATAAATTAATTTCTAAATTTCTTGAATTGTTGAACAATCCAAACAAATTAACCTAAAATTTTGTGAAAAAATATGCCAAATCTTCACGTTTTGATCTCATTATTCCAAAATCTTTCCAACAAATAAGCCACCTTTTGAAAAACTCATCTAGGCGCATGCACTATAGAATCTTGATATTCTATCCATGTCCAATTTGAATGACAAGCCCATTCAAAACCTCTCTTGAAACCATTCCAATTCCAAGTAAGAGCGGGCACAACGTTTTTTCAAGTTTCCCAAGTTATTTAAAGCACCAAAGGCTTGACAACTTTGAAGTCCCACAAAACAACTAAGACATCACTAAGGTGGAAATGTTCCTCAATATTCACGCTTACATGTTTAGCATTAAAATCCCTATGTCTAAGTAAAAGATTACATGGCTTAACCTCAACTAGGCATTCAAGGATCCATTTTGGTGATAAAACAACCCCCTACAATTTAATAATAGTGAGTTCAAGTCCAACTTTTTGTTAGGATAGAGTACAAATAATCCTATGGAACTTAGGGAACCAAGTGTACACCTCCAAATTTAGACCATAGGAAACCTCTTAATATCTTCTCCAACTGAACAAAATGAGAAGTTGAAGAAAACCCAAAGGAGAAATAATAAACTTGAAGAGCCTATGGAATTTTACTAAGAAATGTAATTTTTTTAGGTAGAAGGATGCCTATAAACATCCAACTCTAGATTTTTCATTGAATCTTTTGCAAACACCACTCCACATAACTAAAGAAGAAACATTCACTTGAAATGGAACTTCCAAGTAGTGGACAATCTATCCATCTCTCATGTGTTTGTGCAAGGTCTATTTATCCAAGGGGATTAATCTTCAATGCAAGTAAATGAAAAGAGGCTCCTTGACTCACTCACAACCATGCTATACTCAATACACAACACATCCCATAAAATATAGAGTTCCATAAACTGAATTTTGAGAGAGCTCAATTGAAAGAAGAGAGTCATCTACAAAGTGATTATCGATCACATCCATTCCCCCATATTAGAAATCATTTTTAACTTGGGCTTGAGTCCCATACACACCAAAGAGATGCCCTAAAGCATCTATAGCTAAAACATAAACATAGGGTGCAAGAGGGTATCCTTGTCTAATGAACTTATGTAAAGTGATGTTATCCAACAATGCATCATTAATTGAAACAAATGCTAAGGCATTGGACAAAAGAGATTCCATCCTGGAAACAAAATGTTGACCAGCCCAAGCAAAGAATGCATTTTAGTTGTAAATGATCGACCCACCTTTTCATGTTCCTTGTAAAACTCAATTTCTATGGAAGAATCTACTGAACAATTTACTTTGAACTCTCTCTACTCCCCAACTTCTCAAAATTGTATATGAAATGTATCTTCTTTAAATAGAGCATGTTTGTTCATGCCTAATAACCCATGTCATGCCCCGTTAGATACTCGAAATAAACACCTTAGCTAAAGTCTTATATGACATATTCAACGCGATGATTGGATACTAGGCATAATTAGTGTCTTTAGTTGAATTTGTGAAATAACCTTCATAAACCCTTGATTTTGAAATTTTCCCACTCTCCTTAAAAAAAAGCTTCCATGGCCATGCACAACATATCATTCTTAATAACCTTTCACATCTTCTTGCAAGATTATCAAGAAAGACCAAATTTCCCATTTTTCATCTTACTTGGTGTGAAAAGTTATTCCTCAATGACTTCATAAATATCAACTATGAGAAGATATATTTGAGTGCTCCAAATTTCCCATTTTTCATCTTACTTGGTGTGAAAAGTTATTCTTCAATGACTTCATAAATATCAACTATGAGAAGATCTATTTGAGTGCTCCAAACTTTAGAAAGAAGCATCTTTTACATACTTATCTCAATGTCATCACATTTTATAAAAGTGGATACTCAATGAAAATGTTTCTGGACAAGAATACCTGAACATATGTTGGAACTATCCCAAGTGTTAAACTAAAATTCCTCATAAGGTTCCTCAGACCCAATATTCTTACATACGAGTTCTTTATGTTTTAGAAAGTCAAAGCTTCATCATATTCCTACGCAAGGGCCCTAACTTAAGCTCCTCTTGCACAATATTGTTCCATACATCTCAGAAAGTGTTCTTCCTCATATGCCTCTTCATATAAGTTAACATTATGTAAAACTTTCATGAAAGTGTTCTCAACTCTCTCATGGAAGATGATAGCCATGAAGTTTTATATTAGATAATAGTTAATAAATTGAATTAGATTTTGATTGAAAAATAGTTATGGCCTCAATTATCATAGTTATTATTAACATTACAAAACTTTTATAAACTTTGATCAATTCCTCAGTTAAACCATTTTGAGCAATGTACATGTGCAATTAAACCATTTCAAGCAATGTATAGTGTTGAGTATGGCAACATTGGTCTCTATACAAGTTAGGAGAAGGCTAAGCCTTTGTTTGCTAAAAACAAAGACTCTTTTACAACATTTATAGGGAGGATAGCATATCATAATGTAAATTATTAACAAGTTCATAATGGTTATCAATGGCATTATTGGTCAATGGTACTTCTTATATCTTGAAATGTTGAGCTACTGTGGGGTATATATGCAATCATACCACAATTCAATAAGGTTTGTCTCTATATCTTAATATAGTATGTGAGAGATCAAAGAGTCAACAAAGGATCAAGGATCATGAGTGGCAACACCATTTAAAAATAAGGCACATGACCAAAATAAACATGTATTTGCCCATTCCATTTAATTATTAAAGGGGGCACAATGATTCAACTTGCATGCAAACTTTTCACTTTCACGTGACTGCATAGGATATTGAATGCTTACCATAAAAAAAAAAAAGTATAAAAGATGAACAGTGAAAGGGAGAAAGAGGAAGAGACTCTTCACAGAAAGATACTCGTTCTCGTCTCTTACTCTACATGGTATAAAGTAAATACGTTTCTTGTCAATTTGTATGTAAAGTATTGATTCAAATTCTATGCAAAGCAAAGGTTTACGTAAAAATTAAGCAATCTTTTTGATGGATTATCACATCATTATTATTATAATATTAAATGTTAAAAGATCAGATTTATATAAATAATGATGTGTGAGTTATTTATATAAGTTCAGGCTTTCTTCCTTCCGGCGCAGAAATGTGAAACATTTAAAAATGTAAGAAAAATAATTCCTTTGAATTGAATATAATATTTGGATATATGTTCATGATTGATTTTTTATCACGCAAGGTATACACGTCCTATATAGAAGATAAAAAATAGAAATGAAAAGATATTTATATTATGCTAAGGTGAGGGAGTTAAGATCATTTTGAAGATTTGGTAAATATTATGTGAAGTTAATCGGTTATTTAAATTGTTAAATGTAATGTGAAGTCAATGGGTATTTAATTTGCTAAATATTTTAGTATAACAATAATAAATTAAGTTTAAAAGCTGTAAAATTGTTTAAGAATAAAAGTTTTAAATTTTGGTAGTATATTTCTCTAAAAGAACATCAATTTGAAAGATTTATTATAGGAATCATACTTGTATTTTTAAATAAAACACTTCCTTTAAAATTTTGTAAAAATAAAATGATATGTACATGAATTTTATACAAAGGAAGGCATATATGTCGCCGTCACAAGCAAAAACTAGAAATAAGAGACACACAAGGGGTTACCCAAAAATGTAGAGCCTATATGCCCTTGATGCCCCACAAGTCCAACATTATATGGCTAGGGGGGAAACAACAAGGAACTAAAAATAAGTATGGTAACAAAAGGAAGCAATAAGATAAACATAAACATCAACCAAAAATGATGGATCCAAATTCTAGAGGAGGGCAATGATCATTATCGTTTGGGGCCCAACTTGTAAAAGGTGGATAAACAATAGGCTAGGTGGTGTCACATCCATCATATTCCTATTCCTACAACCACTTCTCCATCAAAATAGTCAAGTATAACCTATTGTTCTCTAGTGGAGGAGGAGTTGTGCCATTGTGGTGCTCATGGCATTGGGTAGGATGTTCATTGTGCTTTATGTTATAGTTGTAATTGGTAAACTTTGCCCAAATCCAGCTTGTTGGTCAGTAGTTGATCATTGATCTATTTTTTATCTCTTTCAAATTGGATTTTTCCAATGCTTATGATGTTACCACCATTCATCTCAACAATTGCACATGAATTGCCTTAAGGAAACTTGTGGGCACCTTTAAGAAAGGTAAAAAATAATTAAAGGACATTAAATACCCAATCCTAAGTGAAAAGTATGTGGTTCGTACACTTGCAGATGCCCTAGCTTCTACCCCAACTACCCTAAGTACATTCCTTCAATATAAATATGAGTTATTGGTTGGGAAAAGGGAAAGAGTCCATTGGCAAGGATAAGCTAGAGAAATTACAAAAGGAGACAAGCATGGATTTGTACTATTGTTCCCCAATTGAGAGCCCCTTGGTCTGAAACACACTTTGTGCTTTGGGTTGGGTTAAAATTTCTCAAAGGTTTTTCTTAACCATAGTAAAGTTAGAGACTATAGGAGGAGTGCAAGCAAGCATGTGATCTAGGTAGGATGAACCTAAGATTTATTGACGAAGTTTTTGACAACATTGATAAGCTATTATATTTGTTATTCATATGTATTCAAATAAGAAAGATATATCTTCCTTCCCACCCCTAAATCAGATTGCATTATATTTTATTATTGTTTATTATTCATGATTTGAGGATTAACTAACCCCTTGATAGTTAGTTAGAATCAACTGCCATAAATTCATGTTATTATCTAATGATTTTATTATGGTTTATGTTAATATGCCTTGGTTGGTTTGAGGAAGGTTGGTTTTTTATATTGTGTATAAGTTTTGGAGAACAAATTGGAATTGTGAGAGGTAATCTAGATTGCACATACAGAACCAAAATTATTATTAGCATAATCACAAGTTTTTCCCCATTCTTCCTCTTCTTGGTGGTTATTATTGTAACCAATTGATTCAATATTGAAGTTTGTTATCTTTCATTCACTTTTCTAGTAATTAGCCCTACGTTAATGGTGATTTTCGCCTAATGGAACTAGCGATTCCACTAGATAAAACACATTAAGTTTTTCCTTTTGTGGTATCTCTCCTGTGTAGTCCAATTTCTTAATATTTGGTCTTTCTTTTACCTATGTAATTTTCCCTTTCTTATTATTGTAGAACTAGAATTTGCATGTGTAGCCTATTTGCTTGATTTTTTGTCTTTTTAACTTATGCACTCAATTGTCTCAATGAATAGATGCAAGTTCCTGTTGTTTTTCTCCACGAAAGTTTCAAGCACGTGAGGGTTTCCTTAAAGGAACACATCAACACATCTTGTAGGTCACAAAAATATCCATTTTTGCAATGAATTTACTTACCAATTTTGTCTTTCTATTGCATGACTAGGGTTCTAAAGTCTGAGTAATAGGGTTTAGAAATTGTTTATGCATTTGGTTGCTTTGTTATTTTTTAAAGCAAGAAAAGAAAAGATAAAATTATGTTAAGTTCTAGGTGCATTTTAGTAACACTTTGTGGTTGCATTTTTCTTTTGCATTAAATTAGTTTGGAAAGAAAAAGAAAGCTACATTTTTGGACTGTTTAATTAGATCTCCTGAATCATTTGCTTTCCAAGGTTTGATAAATAGTGCTTAGCTTCATAAATATATTAGAATAATTATTCTTTAAAATTTATCGATGTCTTTAAATTTCAACATTCTTAAGGTCTTTAAAACATCAGGAGTTTCATTTCCATTTACCTCGAGTAAACAACAACTCTAAAAACAAACAATTAACACCTAAATAAACTAGACTACTATTTTTATAGAAAAAACACATAGTCTAGGATTATAGATTTGGTGTAGGTTGGAGAGTAAACTCTCAAAATCTATGAAAACACAACTAGAGTCACTAGTGAGTGTTGAAAATTAATTAGTAGCGAAGACATTTGTTGGGAAAGTGTGCTTAACATGTGTGTCAAGCATGAGGCTAAAGCTAAAGCTAATACCGAGATTATTCTCTGTTGCTTGTTTAATGGGCTATGCATGTACGAGAAATTTAGTTGAAGTGGCAATTCCTTGGGGTGACAGTTTCTTTTGAGTTTGGGGTCTATGCGTAAGTCCTACATTCCCTACCAATACAAAAACCTGACCCATGACTATTTCGCTTAACTGTTTGTTGCAAAGTGGTAACCTTATTTTTTCCATAAGTTTTTAGTCGGGTGACTTCAAGTGGGAAGTGCTTGTGATACTTGAGACAAACACTTAACATCCATTTCATGAACTAATTTGGAAGGTGCTCGTCCTCCTAAGGGAACTTGCACCTTATGTGATTGTTTGCATGAGGGTTACTATAATAGTCTCTCTCACCTTTGTTAGTTGGATTTGGGCCCTAATCATTCCAAGATAGATTTTGGGATGCTTATTGATTGGATTTTCACTAATAGTTTTAGGGACTAACCACCCTAGACTTGTCTTTGGGAGAGTAGCTTGCTTGTTGTCTCCTCCTCGGGAATTTTTAGTATAGTGTTTTATGATTAAAGGATATGCAAACTAGGTTTCGATTTATTTTTCACTTTTAATAAGCCTTTCAATTCATAGTGACTGATTAGCCTCTCCATCAGTATGGAAGAATTAGAGGCATCTCTTATAAAAGTATGGAGTTGCTTGCTACTATGCATAGGTTGAATGAACCCAACCCATAATCAAATGATTCAAAAGAAGAGACACACACTACCTTGAAAAGTCCCACAAGGAAAAACCCTTTGGAAGGGAAACCTACCTTTGATGAGTTGTTAGTAGAAGAGTAATTAAGAGTTCTAGATGGACATGTACCTACAAGGGTTTCGTACCTTCCTCCTTATGACAATTTTGAACCTCATGAAATCAAGGATACCCTTGATCCAACTCTACCCAGTTTTAACCTACCATTTATTGACCTACAAATTCCACTTATTACGCATGTTCATGATTTTTCACACAGAGATCCAATTTCACATTTATATCCACTTTAACAGTGGTTTATCATGTATAGCATTGATAATATTTCAGGCATCAAGCCACCGATAACCCTATATTTGGGATCTCAATTGGGGGTACCGCTACTCCCATGGTAACACCTAGTAGCAGGATAGGGACTCCAAACTCTATCCCTCATAGTGGTGGTAATGTCTCTATCGAGATGCTGCCTTTAAATACCAATGTACTACCTCATTTCTAGCATTCTCATTTGGGGGTGGACACATTTTTGCACCCACGCTATCTTTGGGAAGTGGGTTTAATCCATGTTCTGGTATACCAATAAGAAGCACAACCTTCTAAGATGTTAACAACCTAATTTTGCTCACCTATCTTGTCACGAGTATTATCACCAATGTACATCATTCTCAACAATATTAGCCCCATTTCCATCACTTGCATCACCATATAACATCAACAACGTGACCAAAAATTGAAGAAGAGTAAAATTTTGACCCTAATTAATATTGCATGTATTTTCTTTAAAATTTCATGATGGCACATTGCAATGAAAACCTTGAAAATCACAATGGCACCAAAGCCATAATTTAGTTACTCTTAATTGTTGTGTTCCTACCAAAAATGTGTACCGGATGAAAGTGGACATTCCCTAACTGTTGCTGCCAAAAATAACATTTGATGTGGTTTCCAAAACTTATATACCCTCTAAATCATCAATTAAAAGGGGATCATTCACATTAGAGATAGATCTCAATATTGTCCACATTATTTCCTATAAAATGATAGCTCTCAAGGTCACTATTTCATATCCATATACATGGTAAGGTTATGCAATCGAAATTCTTAATGAAAGTGAGAGAGTCATTACGCTTTTTGCTTCCTCCCTTTGGAATCCATCTACTGAATCACTTGGCTAGAATTTGGACATAAAGGAGAAGAACCCTCCCTTGGGTCACCTGTAGAGGTCCATTTCCTACTACAAATAAAAACAAAGTCTTGTCATCTCACTCTAGTCTTTATATATCAATATAAAATAATTATTTACATATAATGCCTTGCTATCCTTTTATTCAGTTTTCTCATTTGTATTACATGCATGGTTAAGGAATTTTATTTGTTTAGTTTAGCTTTATGTTTCAATTTGATATGGTACTCGAGATCACACAACCCTCAAGTAGGTATATTAATTTGTACATGTGGGTGAGAAATCACCTCCACTAGATTTGGAAACCATACTAGGGATGAACCCTTTCATTCATCCTTGGTTGCGTTAAGGCCATTTCCAGCCACATCCATTGGCAATTAGGGTAGTTTCCTTGTTTGTTGTTGTATTTTCGCATATAGGTAACCTGGGTGAAAACCTCAATTTTTTTTCCATGGTCATGAGCTGCATTTTACTTTTCTTGCTTTGGCTTCACTTCATGCTTTTTCCTATGAAAAACATGACATATTGTTGTGGCATTTCCAAAAAATTCTACAAAATCACAGGAACCCAGATATTTATGAGAATTGGTCGATTGCATATTTTTTCCCTTTTGGATCAATTTGGGTTCCTATTATAGGTCATAAATCATATTTGGTTTTTTGTTTATGTGCTTCCATTTGTTGTATTTCTTGATTTAGATGATGTAGATAGAGAAATGATTGAGAAACCATAGTACTTACTACTTTTATGGTTCCATATTAAGATAATTTTTAGTCTTTGTTTCATTTTCAGGAAATTAATTTCCAAGAATGAGCATAAGTTAATTTCTTGAGTTTTCTTAAAACCACTTTACTTTGGTTAGTTGAGAACCTCATTTCTTCTTCTTTGCAAATTTGAAAATTAGCTTGGATTTTTTGTTTTGCTAGAAAGAAAGAACTTGAGAAAGGAATCCCTTTAGATATCTTAATATCAATTTCTAGTATTTTTTGCACTTACATTTCTTAGATTGCACTAGCCCATGATAACTAGTTCCTGTTGTGATTATTATTTCATTGAAAGTTGGAAAATGGTATTTGCTCATTGAAGAAAGAAGTCAATTTTATTTCAAGAAAGAAAATATTTTATGTTTTATTATTGATTATTATCTCTCTTTCTTTGCAGTTTTTACTTTCAAGCGTTTACTTTTCCTTACAATTTAAGTTCTTGGAATACACACCATTTGTGCACACATTATCACACCTTAAGTTCAATATCACTTGTTTCATGACCCCAAGTGGCACCTAAAATTGATATATAAGACAACACCCTAAAATCCCTCACTTGAGGGTTGAAACAATTTTTCAGTTAGGTTAGGATTGTGGGGATAGGCATTCAAATAATTCATCTCAATCATTTCACATCTGCAACTTAGAGGTTGAATTTTAGGGATATTTAAAGTTGTTTCTATTGGGTGTAGTTCAAAACCCATTCAATAACAAGCATGCTCTTTAGAGTGGATAATGCCAAGGTTGGGAATGGAGGTTTGATTGAGACTCCTAGCTCTTTCAATACTAAAGAATCCCCAACCATTTGATTTCATCTTGGAGACAAGGTAACTGATAGCATGTACTCATGAAGAGGTAGCTTAGTGGCTAGTCTTTTAGGTACTTAACTAGGTGGATCTCACAAAAGGGAGGGCACCTAAGATAGATAGTTGTAGGCCATATAGAGTGTAATATCCCGATTTTGACCCCATTGCATTAAAATGTAAATGATGTAATATTGTTATAAAATCATGGTGAGGATCTCAAGGCCAAGGTCCCGCCATCAATTTAGTGATGCATATAGTTTGCGTGCTAGCCAGGCACAATGGAATTGCAATATCATGTAAATATGCATTTTAATAAAAATACCCACAACTAGCTATGCAATGCAACAAGATATGGGGGCATGATTTTTACAAGGAATTAGGAGGGAAATATTCAAACCCTTGGAGCCAATCAAGTCAAGCCAAGTGTCAATGAGAGAACTCATAAAACCCTCAATTACCCATGTTGACTTTTGTACCCAATCGTTCATTTCTCCCAAGAGTTGGTTGAAGTAGTTAATGCCTTAGGGAATGGAGAGGTATGGCTATCCAAATTCGGGTATGGGCAAGCCACCCTTCATGGAAATTCGTGTTTGAATTCTTGGGAAAGAAAAGAGCCACAAAATTCCCCCCCAAGCCATTATTCACCCTTTCCTTTTCTCTCTCACGCAATCTGACCTTCCTGGGCATTTTTCCTGTGTTTTCCTTTTTTTCTAGCTGGGAAGAGGTCATTTTTGTGTTACAGAGTTGCTAGGAGGAAGGGAGCTCGATTTGGGGTTTCATTGAGGTCGTTTGGGCCATTTGAAATGCTCATAACTTGTGGGAGAGATCAGTTTTCTCCCTGGGGTCGAATTCCCCTTTCCACAGTTCGCTTTGGGTGAGCCACAAATTGGGAGACCAATGGGAACCCTGTTTTGCAAATCCTTTTGTAAAATCATTTATCCATGCCCAACCATTGTGCTGCTGTGTGTGGAAAGAGTATGTTGGGGTATGGGTTATGGGTATCCATTGTTTTGGCTTGAGCTTGAGTGCAAGCATCCAAAAATGAAGAGGGTTCAAATTTAGCCTAATAAAACCAGCTGTGGACTGATTTGGCTTAGATGTGCTATTTGTTTGGGCTATGATGAGATTGAGAGTCCCCTTTTTCCTTGTAGAAATCATGCCCATCTCAGGGGTGGTCTATGAGTGTTGAAAGAATACAAGATGGGCAGAGACCTATGGTTGGGTGGAACGTTGCAGCAACATAGCTAGTTGCTTGGGGAAACTTTACCATAAAGATAAGTATTCTATTTCTGTGTATTCAATTTTGCAATGTATTGGTTGTTCTGATTTTGCTGAATGTATGCATGAGGAATGTGTGTGGACATTTTAATTCCGCTGTGCATGTTATTTTGATTTACATCTGCACACATTTGTTTTATTCGTATGAATCTAATGAATCAGGATGAGTTTATGAAAAGGCCCAAGATCTATATTCATGTTCCCTTCCTTACGTTGGGTTAATGGGAGGGGACGTGACATAGAGTTGCTCCCAATTTCATTCAATATAACTATCCAATTCACACCTTCACTCACTTTATTGGTGGAGTTGAGATACCATTAGGTAAATTGTTTTGAAGGCCCTTGTTCAACTTTCTACTTCTTCCTAGTGGTGGACACTCCTACCACTTATTGAAGAATATTTGAGGAAGTTTTTATTTTCACGTATCATTTTTATATAGTTCTCCTCATAGGGCTTGTGAATTTTTTTTTTTCTAAGGTGTTCATTGTTACATTAGTTCTTTGCTTAATTATATTACTTGTTGCACCCACTTTACACTTCGCATTTAATTAAGTAGCATTTAGAATTAATGTTGGTTTATTTAAACCCCTCTCCTTAGTCCTACATAGAGCTATTAGTTAAGGTAGTGTTTATTCCCTTGTCAAGATTGATCCTCCAAGTTTTGCTAGGAAAATTCAAGGATTATCCCCCCTATTTGGGATTTCTAGTCGAGTTATTAGCTCACGTCAGCATGTGAGAAACAAACAACCTCCCCCTTTCCATAGTTCTCCTATAAGATAATCAAATTTAGGCTCCTCATATCTCGGATCACCACCTTCACCTAGTGTGTCACTTATCAATTAAGGAACCCAACAACCAATATGTCTAGTGTTAACCCCTTTGGTTCTCCCCATGACAATGCATCCATGGAATTCCACCTGGAGGAAATCTATCTAGTGGAAATGCCAACATGAATGCGACCTCATCCACGATCCTAATGTTGAGCCTTCCCTTTATGGCGAGTCTAAACCTACCCTATTTGGCCATATTAACCGATGATCCTATCATACATGATGGCACATGGTATCCAATGCCCACCAAGTTACTGTCATACATCCCCAAATTTAAAGGTAAAGTAGGAGAGGAGCCCTCCAACCACATCATGTTATTTCATCTGTGGCACTCCTCCAATAACATCGTAGATGATTCTATCTGGTTGTAATTATTCCAAGGAACCTTACTAGAGTAGTATCAAAGTGGAACACTGAACAAACTCTCGTGACATATCCTAATTTTGTGTCATTGGCCTCCACTTCCCTCACCTTTTTCTAGTTACTTGTTTGTTATGACAAGGGCGTAGAGATTATTTTTTCATTCCATTAGACTATAGCTACCGATATCATGAACCATATCCATGAATGGCGAATATGAAGGATCATTTTTAAGATCAAACTAGATGACCACATCTTTCTAGATTGGTTCTTAAAATATTTATTGCATGTTATAGCTAAGGATGTAACCTCTGAACAACTGCAATTGGAAGAGGAAGCCATATTGAAGGTTCAATATTATGACTTGATCTACACTCAATCCAATTATTTTTACTCTAATATGCTCAATGCACCTGTAGTGACTCCTCACATCAAGATCAACTGGGGCCATACCTTTATGTGGATGGAGTAATTGGTATCATATCACCCACCTCAAACCCATACAACCAACTACCCACCTCCATGGGTAATTAATTGTATGGTAATCCCTCTAGTGGTGAGCACTCTAATATGGGGAAACCTCATATGCCCTATTACCCTCCCAACCCTTCACACTCATCTTCACATGAAAGAACAAGTACCTCCTACTCAGTTCCTCTTAATGTTCCCCATGTTCATGGCCTTAGGTGATTTGCAATGTAATATTCATAAACCCAAGAGAATAAAGAAAATATAGAAAAACACGAGAGAGAATACATAAAATAGATAGTTATGTTCACTTGCGTTCAAGGGGGAAACCTCCAAGATAAAAGCTCCAAATACAATGACAATTCCTAACTCACATTACATAACTTACTACTATATATATAGTTCTTCAATAACCAAAGGCCTAACTACTTGTGGTGCCTCTATTAATGATGGTCAACCACCTAGAGTCCTTTATTCAATAAGAAAGGCCCTTTTAAATCAATACACTAACCACTAACTAACCAATTGTCCTTATGGCCTTGTACATTGATAAAGTAGGGGGTTAGGGTAGGACCCTAACATGACCTCCCCCTTCAAAAATAGACTTGTCCTCAAGGATGGAGATGGGAAATTGTTGTAAAAGGGCTTATGGTTCCCAAGTAGCATCTTATGGTTTCATATCCTTCCACTGGAATAGAACTTCCTTGACTATGCATTGGTGTAGGTGACGCTCCTATGTGTCCAAAATTACTATGATGTGAATCCAAATGGAGCCTTCTACACCGAGTTCTAGTAATGGAGTTTGAAATTGAAAATTCTAACCCACACCCTTCTTTAAACAAAACACATGAAATACTAAGTATATCTTGGAGTGTGCTTGGAGCGCTAAATTGTAAGCCACGTGTCCCATGCCTTGAACAATCTTATATGGGCCATAAAACTTTGGTAAAGAGGTGTTGGATAGCTAGTGAATGTTGGGATATTCCTTAATTTGTTTGATGAGATTAGATGTAAGAACACATGTGAGCCATTCTTATCGTGATTTTTCTACCCATTCCTGTACTAGAGAAGATAAGTCAAAGAGGGATCCCTTTTCCTCATATTTCCTTGATAAAGTATCTTCCAAAACATTATCTTTTTTCTTTTTGTAGACGATCTTGTAATCATATTAAATCATATTGAATACCCATTTATGATGCTCCAGATATGATTACCTTTGGTCCAAAAAATAGTTCAAGCTATGGTGATATATTTGGAAACATTTCCCTAGGAAATACTTTCACCATGTGTCGACTACATGTAGGATGGACATCATTTCTTCCTTGTAGGTAAACTTGTCCAAATCCTTATCACTCCACTTCTTATTGGTGAATGCTAAAGGTCATCCATTTTGCAGTAAGATTACACTCAAAATTTGTATGGAAGCAATAGATTCCAATACAAAGGTCTTAGTAAAATAAAGCATGGCTAAGACCGGAGTGGTGCACATGACATGCTTTCAAACTACAAAGGATTTTTATGTTGATTCGTTCCATGCAAAGGCACAAAAATTAGGACACATGCACTCATTCCCTTCTTTCTTTAAAACCCTAATTAATGGGAATGAATATGGGATAGTGTTGGGATGAATAACTCCTGCTTCTAGTAGCTCCTAAGTGATAATTTCATTATCGTGTCCAAATATGTGCCTATATAGGTGTACATTAGTGGTCGAATTCTTGGAATAAAGGGTATATCATGACCATGCTTGCCTTTATATGGGGTATACACTTTGGTACCTCAAATACATGTTGATGTTTGTCCAAAGCCTTTTATAAGTCATGATGGATTTCTGGTGTGGTGTTTTCTAGATCCTGTATGGGTTGGAGGTGAGTAATAATTCCAAAGTGGCCTTTCTTCAATAATTTTTCCATTCAATGAGAACTTATGATTTCGAGGGAGCTTGCTTGGATCCCTTCAAGGGTGTGACTATGAGATTCGTGAGTAAAGCTCAAGTATAATTCCTTAATTCCATGGTAACTATCCCTAATGTGAATATCAGGCCATTCTACCCATAAAACTATATCACAATGACCAATATCAATGGTCAACATATGCGTTTTGAGATGATAATCATCCAATTTGAGACTCACATTTACACAGTGCCCCCCACAGTTCATCATCCCACCATTGGATATCATAATTTGAAAGTTTATCAATAGGTGTACATAAAACTGGAGTTCTTTAGCCACTCATCAATAAATAAAATTGTGGGTGCTACCACTATCAACCAAGACTACCCTTTGTGGTGCTTGGTATAACCCAAAAGTTTCAAGGTTTGCAGGGATGAAATACCATAGAAAGCATGAATAGAGATGAGTGGTTCTTATTGATGAAATTTAATTTGCACTTCTTCTTGCATGGGAGAAGTTTGGTCAATAATATCCAACCTAGGTTTATCTTCCATAATGATGTCTTTGTAATAGGTAGGAGTAGTCACATCAATTTGAAATAACTTTTTTTTATGATCCGAAGCATACTTTTCATCATAATTATAGTATAGTCACCATCTTTGTTAGTCTGTCATTCTTGTTGGAGACAACCTTTGTACTTTCAAGGGAGGAGAAGGAATTTTTCTTGAGGAATTGACATTTGTAGGGTGTGAATGAGGAACAAAAAATGGTTTGTTGGTTTGTGCATTGATCAACATCTCTAGATTAGAGCCACATGAGATGCGTCCAACCAAGTAGTAGGATGTTTCATTTGGACTTGTTCTTGAATCACCTCCTTGATGCCACTAATGGAATATTTTTTAAAGAAAAAAAAATTCAAGTTCTTTGTACAGATGGCCAATTGCTCAAAGGTTTAGATAAATTCTACGACTAGGCCTATTTGGAATAAATTGGTAAGCCACCCCAAATAGTGAGGATCTTTCTCATAACACTCATGGAGATATTTACCAAATAGAATCCAAGCAACATAGCACCCATAGGATTGTTTATGCCACTCCCACCATTGGCATTGTTCTAAATCCAAATACAAGGCCCCCACCTAAGTTTCATCATGTCGTCAATAATACCTTAAAGGGAGAAGTAATGTTCCATTTGAGTGACCCATCCTAATAGGTAGAACCATCAGACTTGTTAAGGTCTACTTTAGGAAAATGGTTCTAGATGTTATTTTCCATGAAGGGTGGTTTATCGGTATGAGGACTGGAAAGGGTTTTCTTGTGGCTAGATAGTCCCGAGTCAGAATTGTCTTCCTGTTGTGGCTCACTGTGATGTGCATTCCTCTGGTATAATACTTGTATACCACTAATTTTCAAATGTGTAAACTTCTCATCCAATATCTTCTCCAAGTGGTCTATTTTGTCTCCAACTTCTTATTCCATTTCTAATTCCAATTGTTGATGGTATATTGAAGGTGATAAAATTGGTTATTAATATTTATGTATTGAGATTCTAGGTTTTCCAACTTGCTAGTAGTAGAGTGGGTGGTCATATTGTCTGGGGTGTTGATGTGAGGTGGTTTATAGGGATACACCATAGGTGGGATCCATCAGGTCACAAGGACAAGGGAGTATCAAGTGCTATAGCTTTCCAATATATGTGCAAGGTCCAACAGTAGTACTCAACCCGATATCTCAAGGAACTAACTAGGGAGGCTCAACCGTGGCCTTAGTTGTACTACTCAACTACCTAGGTACCAAAGAGTGATGTACCTTAGTGTTGTTACGATATACTATAGAAACAAGACGGTCAATTGGTTTATCTAAAATGGTTCCAAATATACCTAGGGGACTTCCCATATACCCAATGGTACGTGGAAGTGAAATTCCATATACATGTATTTTCTGATGCAGTTCTACTTGAAGGGGTACCAATAGAGGTTACAAGGGTGCAGAACAATGTGACTTAACTACTACTTGTATTTTATGTGTGTATGCTTCCCCAACCACATGTTTACGCAATGAATGATAGACCTCCATGTTATTTAAAGATGTCAGAACACATCCCTTAAAAAATTAAAAATTGAGCTCGCTAACCACATAAATATATCTACAATTAGTGGAAAATAAATTACTCTTCAAGGTAGGTTTTGAGCCAAAATTTTGAAATAAACACAACTCCTTGTAAAACCCTAATCAATTAGAGAAATTTTGAGGTCAAAAAAGGGCCTCAAAACAAAGAAATGTACTATAAAATACAACCAATCACATTCTAGTAGATGACATCATCCCCCTTGGTGAGGTGGCATTGCATGAGTTAAGAATGCTTATTTGTCAAATTTTCTATGGTGGATGAAAACACATAGTTAACCAAGGTAGTGGTGTAAGTACTTTTAAGTCATAAAGTAAAGTACTCATAATGATAGTCTTTTCATAAAATAATATTATTGTCATTTTCAAGTAAAGTACTCATAATGAATGTCTTTTCACACTTTCACATAAAATAATATTATTGCCATTTTCAAATGAAGTACTCTTAATTCATAAAGAAAGTCCTTTCACATATTTTTATAAAATAATATATTATCATTTTTATGTTTTTAATTTTAAATTATATATTCACTCCATTCTATTTAATAACATAATGTCAAACTAATAAATAATAATAATGCAATGTGGATTATAATAATATTATTGACATTTTACATGTAAATAAATTCTCAATTAAATTACATTATTAAATTCATGAGAAAAGTACTAAATATAAAAAGTCAACATAAAATTTTAAAAAAATCTCTTAAAAATGTTTTTTATTATTTAATTTCGTTTGCAAGTTCAAGACAAATAAATGTTAAAGGACAATACATTTTTGGGAATTTATAATGAATCTTAGTCACATCAATGTCGACTTATTTTATTAATTTTATTTCTAGTGAATTTTGAAAAGTAACTCAACCATGGTTATTTATATTGTGCATAGAAAATAGTGTGGGAGATGACTTGTCATATATACCTACCCCATAAAACCCCCAATTCATAATATTTTAATATATCTCATATTTTTGTAGTACATCTCTTAGGAGGCCCTTTTTTGACCTCAAAATCTCTCTAATTTGGAGATGGTCCTGTAAGCTCACCTTGAAGCTTTGTTAGCTATGAAATTTATGCCCCTTTGAGTCTAAAATTTTGTTATGTAGTACATTCATATGTCTATTCTACAATGCCATAAGATTTACTAAATTTTGACGTGTCAAGAAAAAAATAGGTAATTTTCCCAAAACTTGTTGATTTTGGCCTTCTCAAAAGAGATAAATTGTACATCCTACTATGCATCCAATTTTTTAGGTCTGAATATGAAATTTTTACTAGAGATACTTTCATCTACCTTCTTTCCAATACAACTGGTGGCACTCAATTTGAATTTTTAGAACTTTTGATATAACATAGTTACACAAAATTCCTGCTTAGGGCTAGTTTTTGGACTAGTCACAAACCCATAGGAGGGACACATATAGACAAAATACATCATCATTTATTTCCCTCATGTTGATATTCAATTGTTGTGATAGAAAGCAAGCAATTGTTGAGAGTAGAAATGTATCATGTGGGGAAGTGTCGGTGATAACCGGTGAAGCAATAAATTGATAGGTGAGACATAAAGAATGGTTTTATACAAATGAGTTAGGCATACCTATGCTTGTGATTATTCTGTCAAAATAAATTAAAATAAGAGAAGACCAAGGTGTCTAATTTATGAACTGTTGAGGCAGGGATGAAGTTGGCTTCGATCTTTTCCTAAGTAGATGTACTTGGTGAACTGATATGGTGGAAATGAGGACCGAGCAACGAAACCTATTGATGATTTCAAACAACCTAGAGGGGTGGGTGGTCTTGAATAATGGTGAATGTGTTGGGAGGGAAACTTGAAATACCATATCTGGATGTCTTCAATCATAACTTAGAATGATGCAACCGCCAGAACATATTACTCCCCTTGATGTGATAAAAGTGTTAGTGTCAAGCATAGGGGAGACTATTTAGGAAAAGAGCATTGATGACTCTCTCTTCTCAATTCAAGGTTATCCCTTTTTCTGATGGATGGGTAACCAATGTACATTCACTGGTTCTGTAACTCTCAAAATATATTGTATTGATGTCAATCAGATTTAAGGCCACTATTGAGATAATGATCTCATTGGTGAGTACTAAGAACATATTGTAACCAACTTATGATGATGACAAACCAAGACGATGCAAGTTGGTAAGTGTGAGGCTCATGACTTCTCTTGGTCATAGTATAAATGGGTAATTGACTCTAGGCAACGATATTCAACCAGTCGTGTAGGATGGATCAGGTATGGAAGGGGTCGAAGGACTGAATAGACTGTATACTGGGAATCAAATGGTAATGCCAAATTGGGATGAGTAAAAGGGCTCATGAAACATGGTGACAATGATAATAATGAAGGCGTTCATTGGTGGACCATAAATGACATAATGTAATTATGCCAATCAAGGGTGACCAATGATGTTGCTGCAGAAAAGAATAATAAATGGTAAATAAAAAAATTCTTCCCTCATTTTGAGTGTGTGGAGGAACATATTTTTACAAGTTAATAAAAGAATAAGGGGAATTTCTACAAACAAGAAGATGGGTTCCCAATGAATAAATACCATGCAAAGCATTTCTACAGGAATGTTCTAGTTTCAATGGTGTTATAATCAATGGGAAGGGCCCATTGTGAGTCTTCTCGAGGGTTGATGAGATGGAGATGAAAAAAATGGTCTATTGATCATGCCGGGGATGAGTGACCATTCATGAATTGTAACCATAAAGTGTCAAGGGATTTGAGGAGGTGTTCAACAAAATGTATCAAGTAAGAGATATGTGGCTTCATGGGTGATATAGTGAATAAATTTGTCGATCTTAGGGTGAAGTGGTATGGGTGACCTAATACAAGGGGTTTTAATGGAGTGCACACCTATGACAATGGAATGTTATGGCCTATTAAAGGCATGGTGCAATGAATGGAATGATGGAAATTTTTAGGTTATATGAACCTTAAGGGTATCAACTTGATAACAAGATATATGCAATGTATACAGAGGGACTCATAAAGCCTATATTCCATTTTGCGAAGATATACCTGATAAGGTGGCTATGGGCCAATGAGTGGGAAAATGAAGCTATATGAATGAAATGTTGGACACATGAAACATATACCTCACCATAATCTGAGTGCACGTAACAAGAATTTCAATGCTACAAATGATATTAAGAATGAGTAATCCTACCTAGTGAAATGGTTGAAAAATGGGGTCTATATGAAGTTCTTAGGGAAACAAAGAAAATGGTACCATGACAAAGAGCTCATGATGGTGCTGATATCATGTCAAACAATTTTATGAACCTTCTAAATGGGATACCTGACGTTTGTACCAATTAGTTATAAATAGGGGTGGTGTTATGAACATAAGTATATCAATAAGCATAAAATAATTAAATAATAATAATAATAATAATTCAATAAATAATATTAATTCATTCATTAATATTAATAATGAAAATACATGTCTATTGGAAAAAAAGTTCCCACATAGGTTATATATACATGGCCTTTCTTTTGTAATATCATCATATCATTCAATGAATATTGTATTTGTACTCTATGGGTTACTGTTTATCATTGTTCATGTGAATAAATGTGTTAGATATTCAATGGGAAATGAACTTTGTTCATTTCATTTGGTATCAAAGCTTTGTTTTCTGATCCTGCCTTTGGTCACTCCAAATTTCTAGAGCTTCTATGAACTCTAGATCCTTGACAATGTATTGGCCCTTAACCATTGGCATTTCATAATTTTGTTGAAGAAGTACTCCATTGCAAAATAAAATCAAGGAATTCAACAATGAACTATCTACAACCATTTTGTAAAAGAGGGGAAAAAAGGGGAAGAAGAACAAAGAAGATTAAAAAAGGTAAAAGGTTTTTTAAAGTAAAGTGAAGGCATATCAGCCCATGGGAAATAGAATAGACAGTGAATGGGTGTACTGTTAAGGAACTCCTTGCGTAAGGCCACTGGTTCGAAACACCGTGGGTATGATCCTTACAAAAGAAAAGAAAAAAAAGTGAAGGCATATCAAGGATATTTTAAAAAAATTTACCAACCTAGTATAAATTTACCAGCCAGTAAAATCCTTTTACTAGACTCAATAAATATTTTTTTACTAGGCCCAGTAAAAAAAATACCAACCCAATAAAATATTTTTACTAGACTCGATAAAAATATTTTTACCAAATCCAATAATTTGTTTTTACCAACTTAGTAAAATCTTATTACCAAACCTAGTGGGGGTCAAAAGATTTTAATGAGGGGATAAAGGAGTCATTTAAAATATTAAAGACGTAGTACTAATTCAAGGTAAATTTGAATTCTATAAATGAATCTACTTTGTTTGGGAAAATACCTTTTTTTTCTAAAGAAAATAAATGCTAAGAGTCTTTCAAGAATGAGGAGGTCAACTACGTATATTGTAAAATATGAATTACTCTAATAGACTATCAAAGTGAAATGTCACAAATTTAAAAATTAGAGGAACAATACTAACACAATCTCAAGAGTACATTAAATGCTTACAAATTCAAATGAACATGGATAAAATTAAAAAAAAAAAAAGAGGGAGATAACCGTATCCTAAAAAATAATAATCAAGAGTTGCACACTCAATTGAAGGAATTAAAGAGGAGAAGTAGTGCAATCAACAAGAAGTTCAATATCTCAAGGAAAAGTTCAACAAGAGTCTACCAAAAAAGATAAAGAAAATCATCACTTGAGGAGCCTTAATAAAAAGTTACTAGAACAAATAAAAAAATTAAAAGAAGAAAAGAAAGAGAATCAAGATATCAAAATTGAAGTTGACAAATCAGAAATTGAGGAATAAATTTCACGCTTAAAGTTTCATAATCAGAGTTTACTTAACCAAATCAATAAGCTAAAGGATGAAAATAAGATTCTACAAAATAAGTTAGAAAAATCTATCAACAAGGAATCCTTAATTGATAAAGAAACAATGACCGATCTCATTGAAATAAAGAAGTCACCAGATATAAAATTTAAGACGTTGGATAAGGCAACCAATATAGATCCAATTAAAATAATTTTTTTATAATGAAAATGGGTACTTGTATTTAATAGGAAAAAAGAGGATGCGGCCTAACCGGACAACCTAGAGATACATACAATGTTTCTGGTGCAGAGTTCTTAAACATACAATTTGAAAAAATTAAAAAGAGATGTATCTATCCATCTTCCTAATGTTATTCTGTCTCTAACTACTAATCTATTTTACCAAAATAAAGATGGCAAAACTTGCCACCAAGAAGCATGCACTTATAAAACAATACAAAACAAAAAATTTGAAACCTAGCCATTACACGCGTTTCTGCATGCTTTCAACTAGAATACTAGACTATTAATCCTTGTTGGGATCCATCAGCTCTTTGTCACTTTCAATCTGCATTGCTTCATCCGTAGGGGAATTATCTGATGTCTCACTATAAAATATTTCAATGACATTTCCAAAATCTAATGACTTATTGTTGCCCTGCTTCTGGAGTTGTTTCTTAAGATTTTTAATTTCTTCCTCCTGAAAAATAGAATTGGCTTTAAGAACCTCAATCCCTTCTTCTGCCATGACTAACTTGGAAACCAAATGAATGTTCTACTCACACACACTTTTGAATTGAAGATGAGATATATAAATATTTTTTATCATGATAGTCTTCAGTTTTTTATTGTCCTTGTCCAAATTTTTAATTTTCTGGGCCAAATTCTTAAGAACATCACTGTCACTTCCTACCTCATGTTTGATCATAATATCCATTCACTTAGTTGAATTCTCCATGGAGTACCAAAACCTTGAAGAGATGAAAGGAACAAAATAAATCAAACCAAAACAACTAACTTCACTCCACATATTACTCTTCTTCTTCCATTGCCAAACGATATCCAGATCCAGGGAAATTTGACTGTTGAGGTCGATAGCCTTATAAAAAGGATCAATGAAAACATATACAGAATCGAACAATACACAAATAGGGTGAACAACAAAGCTGTCAAGACAATGGAAACAATCCTTTGTGTAAAATATCACATAAGGTGTGATGAAAAAATAAATGTGTTCACTGTTGAAGATGCTACTTCTCTCCTTATTCAAGTCCAATAGGGCATCAAGCAGAATGACATAGCTAACAATGTCATTCTCACCAAAAACAATAAACACAAGCAGTTTAAGATGAGACTATTTTAGCAATCAAAGAAACTTATTGAATGCCTCCCAAACACCTGTAGTTCCAAGACACTGCATGCATTATCTTTTTGATTGAGTTCTGGATTTACCTCTGGTGTCCCCTCTTTTCCTTTTTTGACTTGATCCTACTGCTTTGATAATTTTATCAAGGGATTCTTGCTTGACTAAATACGTATACCTGCCTGCTTCCTCTTCTCTTTTTTGCATATGTGATTTTCTTCCTGAATTTCTTGATACCAGTTTATCCTCTTCTACTTCTTCTGAAGAATCTTCCTGATGTTGTTGAGTCTTTTTCCTATAAACTTCTTCTATATTGTACGCACTATCCTCATTTTGATGGATAGTTATTTCTTGAATTGGTTCAATAGGAATAATCAAGACATATTCCTTGGCCCCTACCTCTTCTAAAATTACTTGAGGAGTAGAGTTATGAATGTTCTTTTCCAAATATGGGACTCTGGCTTATTCCAATCTCTGAGGTTCTTGAATTGCTGTAATCTCTCGTTCTATTTCATAATCTTTTCCCTTTGGCTCTGATAGGGTCTAGAATTTATTTGAAGAGGACGGATCTATAATGTTATCTTGCTTTGTAGCATTGACATTCTATTTTCCTTTCTTTAGAACCCGAACATGCCAACCTTGTTCCCGCTCTTTACCCATCTCTTGCTCCTTTATCTTTTTTGGATAGTTTCTTGCAAAATGTCCATAATCATGACAAGTTTTGCATTTAAATGGTAGTTGATAATAATCTAATTGTTGAGTATGTGTCTAATTGCCCATTATAATATTGGTAACATCTGGTAATCCCTTGTAAATATAAACCTCGAAACAGATTCGAGCACACAAAAACATAGGAGATTTGGGCTCAAATTTATCTATATATCTTCCTAAAGAATTTCCAATAGCTACAAGAACTTCATCAAACCAACAATGTAAAGGAAGATGAGGTAATTTAACCCATACCAGGGTTGCAGTAGGGACATCACATGCCATATCAAAATACATATTCCAACTATTGAGATACATACCTCTAGGACCCATGAAGTAAGTCCCATTTCGAAAGATCATATCTCTATCATCTGTATTTTCAAAAAGAAAAGTATAATAACCTCTTCCACATAAATGATGTTGCGTTCCTCCTACCAATAGAGGTCTCCAATTTTTGTTAAGCCAGGTTTTCATGACTCAGGGAGATGGCTAGATACCTATAAAAATTCCTACTAAACCTCTCTTTGCCAATCCTATGCCTTTTATATTTTCTAGATTCGAAGAGATTTTTACTTCTGGTGTGCTTTCCCATTTTACAAATCTTTTTGTGGTCGAGGATCCATGTGACACTATAGGGATTGTATTGGAAATATTATTAATACTAAGGATGGGTGGGGGTGAATCAATATTAAGTTCAATTTTAAACAATTTTCACTTCTACCAAATTGAAGCAATACTTGTATTATGTATTTACCATAAACAATGACATTCATCAACACATTCATAAAGCATGGAACACAAAGATTTGATGTGGAAACCCAAACGCAAGAAAACCATGAAATGCTTTATTATATAATAAATATTACATTCATGGGAAGCACCAACTTCCAAAATTATCCAGCACCAACTATAAGAAATCTCCAACCCCTTTATTTATAGGTTTCAACCTGAAGGAAGCACCAAATCCCTCATTTACCAGCACCAACTGGAAGGAGGCACCGAACCCCTAATTTATAGGCTCCAACCTGAAGGAAGCACTGACTCCCTATCCTTTCCCCGTCCTAACACCCTAATATAACTGTATAAGGTCTTCTTATTGTCTGTTGATCTATGCACACTTCAGACTTGCTGCATTACTTTCCTTTGAGCGCACCTGCTATATGCTCTGCTCTACATAACTGATGTATTGTATCATAAGTTCTTCTCTTACTTCACTTCTCTGTATCAGTATTGCACATTGGTTCTCATACTTCATATACTTCTTCAATCTAGGCGTTGTTCAGCATGCTGTTTTTTTCTATGCATCTGCATATTCATCCACTTATACACATCACCTACTATACTACTCTTTTGTTCTTTCGCAATTGTCTCATACACTATATCATCCTGCACATCAATATCTATTGTACCGCTCTTTTATTCTTGTGCACTTGGGTCATATACTATATCATCCCGTGCATTATCTAATGTGCTTCTCTTTCTTGCACACTTGGATCTATGCTAGATCATGTTGTTCAGATCAACAAGCCATTGATGCCCCAATAATTCGAATATTTCCAATTCAAAATGCTATCTCTTGTTTATCTTCAAGCTTACTTTCCACTCACCAAATTGGCTTCTTATTTATACTCTACTTGTTAAGATGACGTGTCCACAAGTTGGACGATCGCATCCCTTCTTCCTTTCTTCATGGTCACGCTTACTCACGCATCTGCCACTTATCTTGATCTGCAAAACTAAGTTATCATGACTGGTGGGTCATGCGCATACTAGCTCCTTAGCATAGTGGGACTTGTGCACTTGGAAACCAATACTTATTGGGTCTTGCGCGCTTGAGGTACCATTGCTTGGTTGGTATTACCCACTTTCGAGACTTGTCCAACCATATTTTGATATACTTCTTCAAAGTGGCAAAATACCATTATGTCCAACCGCCTCTTTGGCATCAACTTTGAAGTACCACGACTAGATGGGACTTGTGTGCATAGTTTTATGTACTTCTTCAAACTAGCACATGGATACTAAGTCCTCTTTGACATCAATGAAAACCAAAGTTCAACAATATCCCCCTTTGTAATTGATTCCAAGAGAGCCAAGGGATCCTATAAATGTTGAGAATCAGCCAATCATACCTCCTTTTGTTGAGAACTTAATAGCATGAGAGGAAGAAGATGGACACCCTGATGATCAAATCCACCTTTTTTATTGGATCCAACCCCAATTCTATTTAACTAAAGAGGAATGTGACCAATCCTCCCTGTAGTTAGATAGTAACCTAGAAGAATCAGAATTTGATCAATACCAAAGAGGATGCCATAATGCAATTTATGAATTTCAAAGGCAGTATAATTTGAGAGGTAGGAAGGTAACAGTGGACCAAGGAAATGCTACTGCTGATCCATCTTCTTCTCAGCCACGGAGAAAGGAAACTTCTAGGAAAGGTGACCCAAAAAATGTAACCTCTGATAAGACACATGAGAAGGGGGCAGAAGCTCCTAAAAAGAGTCCAGAAGTGAGAGATGAAGGTAATATAAAGATAATAGTGAAGATCCATTCTGCTTTCAGTCTAGAGAATGAAATATCTAAGATTAAAATCTCAATTCCTTTAAATGAGTTGGTCAAAAAATCAAAGTACAAAGATCAGATTTTGAAAGTAGTGAATGGAGAAGAAGGAAAGAAGCTTGATACTCTCAATTTGCATGATGAAAAACCTACTCTTCTGTTTGGTCCCCATGTTGAAATTGATCCAGAGGATGATGTTCCTCCCTTCTATATCAGTCTAAACATACATGATCATAGTTTACACAATGTTATGTTCGATTCTGGAGCTTCACATAACCTCATGCCAAGATCAATGGTGGAAAGTCTGGGGTTAGAAATCACAAGGCCCTATAAAGATCTGTTCTCCTTTGATTCCAAAAGAGTCAAATGTTTGGGGCTGATTAAAGACATGGTGGTCTCACTAACTCAAATACCTCAAAAGAATTTAATCATGGATGTGGTAGTGGCTGATATTCCACCTAAATTTGGGATGCTATTATCTAGGTCTTGGGCATCAAAATTAAAAGGAACTCTACAGCTGGATTTGTCTTATGCTACCATCCTTGTTTTGGGGGAAAATAGAAGACTATATAGGGAACATAGACTGTCCTATGTAGTGAGAAGTAAGAGTAATCTTGATAATCATCTCATTTTTGTTGTAGACATTGATATAGGCACCTCAGTTTTCTGCTATGATCTTGGGTCAAAAGAGAAGGGTGTGAAAATTACTAATCTGCCAAAAACAAATGATAAGTCTAGTAATTGTTATAGGTTAAACTTGCACCTCTCCGTCTGTGATCACCTTGAGCTATTGATCACACAAAAGGACAACTTGGATGGAGGAGCATGTTGACCTTGGATGATACTTTGACTCACTCCATTTCCTGACATTACTGGAAAACCCCCAAAAAAATATCATTTTGAGATATGAGCGCTACTCTACTCAAAGAGACTAGCGCCCATACGCTACTCCAGTGTATCATAGTAGCGCCCATATCCAAGTATACGCTACTCCTTATCAGCATAGTAACGCTCGCCATTTAAAATCGAATGAGCACTAGTTGATAAGCACTAAAGTAGCGCCCTATACGCTACTCCACTGAACAAGAGTCGCGTACATCTTAAAAGATGATTAAAAAATAAATTAATTTCTCAAGGAGGATTAGTTGCTGGTAGTTTCCTAACTCCCCCAACTTCCTCCATAACTATACATCGACCTGAACTGCTTCTCTAATCTTATAAATACAAAGAAGATTAAAGGAGAAGGGTTAGAACCTAAATGTGGAGATGAATTAATGGAAAAACTTTGAAGAAAGAAGATTGCATTGGAGGAGTTGTTGCTGAAGACATCCAAGCCAGAGAAGAGCAAGAGCCTAGAATCAAGTTGCAGGAGCCTATTCCATGATCAGGTATACTTGTACTTCATTTCACTTTTGACAAATAAAGGTTGAAGTGTCTTTCGTGTTCCAATTTTAATGTGTTCTGAAATAACATCTTAATTTGGATCTGTTTTGGTCAATGCTGAATGTTAAACATTGTTTTTGTTTCTTTTATGCTTTATATATTGTCCAAAACACTTTGAGAAAGGTATTGCTATTGCAGGTTTACAAAAAAGGAAGGTGGATTTGGAGGTTGAACATGAGATCAAGTCAAGGCTAGGATCAAACTTCGATTGAAAGGTGTGTTCTCAAGATCTACAACTTATTTCTTTTCGTAAATATCTCTGTAGTATCATCAATACACTTACCTGTCACCCCAACCAAGTTGATAGCATTAGTTTCCTTTCTATAGGGTAGATTTCCCCGCCAACAGACTGGCGACTCCGCTAGGGAAATTTGAGTTTTTGGCTCTAGGAAACTTTGTTCTTGTTTGTCTTCTTAGATTGTTTTGACTTCTTTAATGTGTTGAGAAACCTTATAGGTATCCTTGCCTGTTTCTTTTTCTACTTCCATCAGTTTTTGGTACCTTTTAAAGTCAGTTTCTAAGCTTTTGAGATATGAGTGCTACTCTTCTATATATATAGTAGCGCCCATACGCTACTATGCTATATATACAGTAGCGCCCGTTTCTGCATGGGCGCGAGTTTCCCTACTGCACAGTAGGGTACATTTTCTGAAGCATTCTTTTTTGGTTTGCTTGAGTTTTTAGCCATTCTTGTGGTTTGTTGACTTTGCTTTGGGATCTCTTTGACTGTTGCATGAGGTTTTTAACTGTTGTTAAGTCATAGAACCTTTTATTAATTTTTTTCCATCTTTTGAACCGCTTGTTGACCTGTGGAACTTTTGGACTGTTTATTGACTTTTTGGAAGACTAGGTGGTGTTTGGTGTTGAGCACTTCCACTTTTTTAGACCCTGATTGCATGTTGCTAGTTTACAAACCTGCATACTCCTGTATCTGCTATTTGTGGTGACGTTTGTCTGCTCTCTACTACTCCTATCCTTTTTTTTAGGATTTGGTCCTTGGTAGAGCCTCTAGGGTGTCTTCTATTTTGGTCAAGTTCCATTCTTCCTGGACTTATTGTCTTTTGCTGGTTGCAAGTGCATCTAAACAGCTATAGGCTGAGTCATTTCCTAGTTTCTTTGTGTTAGTAGGGCAGCTTGCTTGTCTACTTTTGCTTGGCATAGTGGTCTTGTTAGGGCTAGATACTTTAGGTCAGTCCTTTTGTGTCTTTCTCCTTTGTTTTCTCCCACTTTGTTCTCAAGTTTAGAGGCTTTTTCTTTGAAAAAAACCTGTAGATCAAGTCTTTTTCGAGCTAGGGTTTCGACAGCTATAAGCCTAAGAACTTTTTAGCCATACTTACACACATTGCATATAAAGTTTTATTTTGCTTTCCATTTTTATATAGTTCTTTTTCGTTTATTGAAAAAGCAAAAAAAAAATTGGTATTTTAAGTTTAAATAGAACTTGTTTTTGTCATTACAAGATAACTTAGGATATTTTGTATAATTTCAAAAAAGAAAACAAAAAATTTTAAGTAGGTTTACTCAAATTTTCAGTTTTGGAAAGAAATAATTGAAAAAATGAAAAGAGCTTTGTTATAGAAAGTTGATTTTTATGCACTTTTGTTTTCTTGTTATAACCACGCCACACAAAAGCACTACCCTTTTTGAGTAATAACAACCCTAAAATTTGTTAATAAAATGAACTAGAAACATTTTTTTTCTTTTTAGGGATACACTACACCAACTAGTTTTGGTTAGTATCTTGAGTTTAAATCACCTTAAACCACTCAAGATCACACATTGCACAAAAATCGTAGTGAGACTATCACAGCTAAACCCACCTCACTCAAAACTTGCCTGGGATCTATGCAGTAGGTCATTGCAAGATCAGTTTGTGGGAATACTCCTCCTACTTTCTGTTCGAGCATACGCCAGGATCGGATTGCGTATTGGGGACTCTTTCGAGTTTCGGGCTTAGCTACCCTACCCATGCTTTCTGATTCGACCGGTGACTGTTCCCCCAGGAGTTTTCGGTGTTATGGTATCCTTAGTATCTAACTCTAGGTTCATACACAGGTGACAGCAGAGGGTATATCTGTTGTACCTAAGACAGACGTGGGAGGAAATCCCTTGCAGGTCTTTGGGAGGGCGGTTGGGTGATTCCAATGCTTGCACCCTTAGTCATTGTATTGTGGACCTCGGGTAACTGTCTTTCTTCCTTCGTTGATCTGTTATGGGCCCTCATCATCCCAGACTCTTCTCCAGAAAGCATCTTTGTTTTCCTGGTTTGTATACTTAGGACTTTTTTAGTTGGCGTGCTGTTTGCCCCCTAGTTGTAGTGGCCACTAGGTTCTAGTCTGTTATTTTATATTTATAATCACAGAGAATCAAGAAATTCGTAGATCGAGGAGGTTTCAAAACCTTCCACCACTTAGAACAAAACCTATACAGCCAGCTAGACGACAGTGGGTAAACCCCGGTATTTCTTCAGAAATTACTCCTGAAACTAAATCTCCTGAAGAAATTCTTGTAACTGAAAACCTTGAAATTGAGGTTCCTGTGGAACCACTACCAAGTACCACAGATCAGCAGCACTTTAGTACAGTTGAGGTAGAAGATCTTACTTCTGCGGAGTATAGCACTCCTTTCAATCCTCCTTTAACCAATACTAGAATTCTGCTTCTGTCACCTGTTGGTTTCCAGCAGCCCCATTTCAGTGCAGATAATTCCTTACCTGAATATCTGATGTCTAAATTAGGAGGTGAACAGGGAGTTCCCCAAACTCCCACTTTAGGTATGAACACCAACACAGTTAACCCTTCTTTTACTGCTACACCAAGTCAGGCACAAACCTCTGTGTCTATTCCATCTTTCAGTTTCAACACTGGTACATTAGGTATGCCTAGTTCGACAACGATGGCATCTATTCCTACACCTACTGTTGGACCTAGTAGTACGGCCAACTGTGCAACACCTTCTGCTTCTCAACCGTTATATAAAATACCTAGTACTTGGGTTTCCACACCTATTGTAGGACCAAGTGCTTCTGCAAACATGCCAGTCATGGGAACCATGACTGCACCGTCCACATCAGCTTCTACTAGTGTCAATACCTTTGCGGGCCCTAACATTAATCAAGGTAATATGCCTGCAGGTAATGTCCCGTTTTCCTTATTTTCAGGGGGAGGGGGAAACATTTTTAACCAGCAATATGGCGGGGCTAATACCCAGCCACAGTGGACGAACCCACAGAGCACCAATCCACTTTCGTATGGGTGGGGAAATTTTAATAACTCTTTCGTACAACAACAGATGGCAGGGGGCAACCCCTACCAACAAGCAGCTGGGGGCAACCCCTACCAACAAGTAACTGGGGGAAACCCCTATCAACAAATGGTAGGTGGCAACTCCTATCAGCATATGGCCGGAGGCAACCCTTATCACCATATGGCTGGGGGCAACCCCTACCAATAGTTCATGGGTCAAACGATGGGTGGTTCCCCTTATCAAGTACCGTCCTACCGGCCTCGTCTACCATTTCTGGCAACTTTAAATTTGCCAGATCTTTCCAAACTGATGAACGATCCTGTGTGTCATAATGCGACATGGCCATCAGTTCCCACCAAGTTACCTTCAGACATTCCAAAGTTCGAAGGCAAAGCAGGTGAAGACCCTGGTGACCATGTCACTACCTTCCACTTATGGTGTTCCTCCAATTCGTTAAACGAAGACTCCATCAGATTGAAATTGTTTCAAAGGACCTTAACTGGTGCTGCAGCCAAATGGTTCATTGAGTTACCTGCAGCAACATTCTCTAGTTTTGGGGATCTCGCCACAGTCTTTTTGAACCACTTCCAGCTTCCTGTTCGGTATGATGCCGGAACAGAACTTTTGTCTACTTTTAGACAAAATAAAGCCACTCACTTATCTGATCACATTCAGGAGTGGCGAAGACGGAAGAGGCTCATTAAGGCCAACATACCTCCGGAGTTCCTTCTTGAGTGGTACTTGAAATCACTCCTTCCTTATATTTCTAAGGAAGTGGCTACATCTGGAGTATCCAATGAGGAAGAAGCCATCTTACGGACTCAGCAGTTAGACCTCGTGTATGCACATCTGGGTTACTGTATGAAATCATACCCAATGCACCGCGATCGAACACCGATCCGAGTAGACCAAAACCTAGACCACATGCTGACGGCATAGTGGGTTCAGTTGACTCTGCAGCCTTCGAAGCACTGACCAAACAGGTCCATGCCTTAGCTGTCAAACAATCGACTGCAGATATTTCTTCCGTCACAACCTCTCCTTCTACTTCTGAGCCTGTCAACCAGGTCCAGAACAATCAAAAGGGCCCTCGGCAGCCCAACAACAAAAAGAAGGGCAAGAAAGGAGAGGGGAACCAACAAAATCCCAAAAAAGACAATGCCGAAGAGGGTAACAAAGAGGAAAAGAAGGTTAAGTTCCCTTGTAAACTTTGCAAGCAGAACCACCTTACTCACCAATGCCCTCTACTTGAAGAAGCCCAGAAGCTCTTAAGAGAAAAGAAGCCTGCCGTCCTGAAAGATCCATTCCCGAAAGGGCAGGGCTCAACTTCTGGCACCTCCAATACTGGGGGCACTTCACATGCTACGGTTGATCAAACATTTATAAACATGGTTAATTCGGATGCACTCTTGCAAACAAGAGCCAGGAACTATACCCCAGACGCACAGAAAAAGGATAAGGAGATTCCAGAATCCTCCACTCCACTTCACATACCTGTGGACCTAATGCCCAAGATTCTGAAAGGTGTCTTGAAGAGGGCATCGCACAATCCCAACACCCGGGCTGCTTCTAACTACAATGTGGTTGAATATTTAGCCCAAACCCCTTGTGCCATGTCTACTCTAGAAGTCTTGCAGAGTTGTCCTTTACAACGAAATGTACTTCTGACAGCTATTGGGAGTATGGAATCCTCCAACATGTTTGCACGATTTGATATGACTGATGTCAAATACCGGTTGCCCTATCACATTGCCCTTCAGATTGAGGTCGTTCATGGTCCAATGACCATCAGACGAGTTGTTGTAGATGAGGGCGCGTCAACTTGCGTAATGTCAATTTCCTGTTGGAAAGCTCTAGGTTCTCCTGAGTTAGCCCCTTCCAACACACTACTTACCGCATTTGATGGCAGAACTTTCCGTCCACATGGATTTTTGCCATCATTTGATGTCACTTTGGCCGGTAAGACAGTTGCTGTTGAAGTAGAAGTTCTGGACGCTCCACTTGATTACAACATGTTATTGGGCAGGAGTTGGACTTATGCCATGCGAGCCATTGCATCGGCAGTTTTTTGAGTGGTCATGTTCCCATTTGAAGGTAATATCGTTACAGTCGATAAACTTTCTTTCACTCAGAGAAACAACCAGACTTCTTCGGAAACCACAGTTCCTTTGATTGATCAAACCACCCCGGTTGGCGAAAGTTTAGGAGCAGGACTTTACGGATCACTAATTGGCACTTTTGACCTACCAACTCCTACCTTATTCGTTGGTACTGAGGGATGTCCATCGTTTGAAACTTCCATGGTTAGTGTAACAATTGATTCTGAGTTTCCCTCAACTAATACAAACCCCTCCGTGCCCACCCCTGTTGTAGAAGTTACCCACTTGGATTCTTATCAAACTACAACAGAACATATGTCGACTCCATTGGTGTCTGTTGAACCAAACATAGATTGTGCCACTACTCAGACACCGGACCCGATCCATTCTCTCGACAGTTCATAAACTACTTTACCTTCTGATGAGGAAATGTTAGAAGCCCTGAACGACCTGGACCATCCTCGTGAACGTATAAATCCCATGTCCTTCTTGTTTCCTTTTCTTAACTTGTTAGAGAGAGGGGAATTTTGTTCACCACCCGATGAAAATACTGATTTCACTTCTTCACAAATTGGTGTTATTGAAGCAAATAGATTGCATACCTCGCTGGTGAACATTTTCACTAGGGTCAACGGAAACATTTTCTTTGAAACAGGATGTTATCTTGATGAAATCATTCCGTATACCAATCTTTTCCGTGATTTCCATAACACATTTGCCCGGCCGCACGAGGAGGATCCAGGCATGGACCCTACCTGAAGAAGTACTACGCCTAGGATGAAATACTTTTTCTTGTAACATAGCTGTATATTTTTGTAAAGCTAGTTTTCGTTATGCTCGTTAGGTATTCTTATATGTGTTTCGTTTCGTGTACCAGATGTCAACCAAACATTTCTTAGGATTTGCTGATGGCACCAGTCGCCACACCTGTTAGTTGGCAGCAGTGGCTTGGGTCATTTATTCACCTGCTGACCAACTTGTCTCTTCGGGGGGGGTTTGTTTGGGTCCTACCACGAATAATGTGGCTGAATACAGTGCAGTTATAGAACTTATCCAAGATGCTCTTAGTCATGGCATTTCACGTTTGGAGGTAAGGCTTGACTCACAATTAATTGTATTTCAGTTAACAGGTGTCTATCAGATCAGAGATCCTGGATTGCTACGTCAGTTTCTACGAGTTATACTATTGGAAAGACAATTTCATTCTATCAGATATGAACACATTCCAAGAAGTTTAAACACATTAGCTGATTCATTAGCAAACTATGTGTTAGGCTGGCATTTGCATCATACATTGTCATAAACAACATTGCACACATTGCACACATACACATGTAAATAACCGATACTGTATCAAAAAGTATGAGTTTTGAGTCACAAGTCTATCAAGTCAAGTCATAAAAGTACAAAGCTGGGCATAATAGCCTCAAAAATATATACATAGAATGTATTCCTCTCCTGTGGAGAAGGAGGGACCTCATCATCATCTACCGCATTGCGATAGCATATGACGAGCCTAGCTATCTTCCGCAGCACTCTAAGCCATGCTGGGGGCACCCCAACAACATCTTCCTGTATATCAACAGGTATCTGATCCATATGGCATGCAGGAACCTCGTGAGTCAACCGACCTATTTTTCTCTCTAGGGTCCCCAACATAGCATCTGCTGCAGTAATATCAGCTAGCCTCACATAGATGGTAGGATGTCCCTCAGGACGAACAGGCCTTACATCTGCATGTGACACTTGGTTAGAACTTCAAAACTCATTCATAAAAATCAAATACTTGAAAAAGTTTGAAAAAATCAAATAATCCTCAAAATTTAAAACATACCAATATCTCCCCAGGCTCCACCTGGAGGAAGCACCAGTTCTGGATCATGACGGAAATCCAATCCAACATATGGAAACTGCTCGAAAGCGGGTACCTGCCTCTCCCACCACCCCCAGAAATCATCAGTATGATAACAATAGTGACTTTCCCCACCACCCTGGCGGAGGAATATGTCACCCCAACGGCCTAGTTTGGGCTCACTGGGGTTAACCTAAGGTAGAGGCATCCCCAAACTGATAGCAGGCATCCTCTCAAAGAAGAAAGTACACAAGATGCTACCGTACCCAAAATTCTTCATTGTGCCAAATTTGCAACCTGTCAATTGAGATTTCATGTTTGCCAACAAACTAGTACACCAATCATAGACATGACCGTGTAAGCATTGTACACCAATATGCATTGAGTGCCTGGAAGCTAAGTGTTGTGAAGCACTACCTGCTACTCGGTTGATCATGCTCACTATCACTTTCAAAGGGAGACCGTCAATAGTTGAAATCAAGACTTGGCTTCCCGATTTCTCCACTCCGGCAACACAATATGTATTTACATACTCTTGCATTGATCTTACACCCACACGAGAAGACCCTTTCAGATTGATTACATCTCCTCTCCTTGAGAGACCAGTAATGAAATATATGCCATCAACAGTAAGCTCCAGAGTTTTCCCATGGATGACAAAGGTATTGGTATCCACATCCCAATATGGAATCAGTCTTTGAAATAGTTTGTTTAAAGCCCTCATGTTTATGGTTCGGTAAAACTTCAACAAACCGCATCTTCGGAGAGCGTGGAGGGTGGCCGGATCTTGCATGGCCAACCTATCCATCTCCTCATGCTCCCTCTCCCTCCATTGAAGGACCATCCTGCACAAAAAACCAAAAAATTTTGAGTCTCGGCGCTTGTAGGTAGGTTTGCAAAAGTGTACGCTATTGTGTATACTACACAGTCGCGTATGGGCGCTACTCTGCTTCAGCACAGTAGCGCCCATCGCGTTTATACGCTACTGTTGTGGTTACACAGTAGTGCCCGCGCAGAAACACTTATGAACATTGCGTTGCAAGCTATTTTTTGCTCAAAAATTGAAAAATAAACCATGAAAATGCAAGCAAGGTGGATTTAACTTACTTGGTGGAGGAAGATTGACGGTTGGATGCTTAGTTCGATCGCAATGGAGATTTGAAATTTGCAAAAGGTTGCCCCAATCTTTGCCCTACAAAACAAAATTGAAAATTGATTTTTAAAAATGAAATTATATATAAATTGGATTTTGATTTTTACCCATAATTGTTAATTTTCTATAGTTTCAAACCTTTCAAAAAATCCCTAATTAATCAATTGAAACACACAATACGGTACAATACTGATCCAAACTCAATTTTCATGTAATTTTTGTCGGATTCGTCTCCTAAGTTCAAAAATTCTTGATGATAGACCTTGTCAACTAGTTAATATTTCAAATTCATATATCATTCGAGATTTTTGCTGTATCGACTAATCTTTTGTTGAAAACCTAGTTTTGGCAGAGTATGAAGATATGATCCTAGAAGCTGATCGTTAAGTCATTTTAAGCTCTTGTTTGGACTATCTAAACCTAAACAATATTGCCGAGCAAGCTTGTCCTCTTCGAGCTCGTTAAAGTAATCGAAGGCTCATCCACTCAGGTATAGAATTATCCTTTTTTCCGGGCCTAGGTGGATTAACTACGGAAAAGGTATACTCTAGGTATACTCCTGTATGCGCTATAAGTGTTCTCCTTTCATTGTTTTATACTTTTTCAGGGGAGGAGACTAACTGTACAAAAAAGGACCTTTTAGAGCCTTTCTTTAGGGTTTTCAGGCTCTCTAAACATGAAAATACCAAGCGAGCATTCACCTACTCGGGCTCGATGTGAAATCCACGAGAGGGTAAGTAGAGGGCTGTTTAAGTTTTTCAACTCTATAAACAAGAAAACACCTCCGAGCACAGACCAATCCGGGCTCGATATAAAATCCACGGATAGGTGAAAAGAGGATTGTTTAAGTTTTTCAGACTCTATAAACAGGAAAACACTGGCGAGCATTAATCTGCTTGGGCTCGATACTAAAATCCACAAGCAAATATATGGAGTTATTGTTTAAGTTTTTCAGACTCCTTAAAATTGAAAACACCGGCGAGCAAGAACAGATCTTGGCTCGATATTAAAATCCAGAGATCAGTACTATAGAGTAATCTTCTATCTCTTCTTCGAACTCTATAAATAATGAAGAAGGTCCCGAGTCTTCCTCCCATGGGCTCATTAAACTTTTTACATGGTTGGATCTATTGAGTTTTCATTCTTTCTTGGACTCATTAAAACAACAAGAAGGGTATTCTTTTATCTAAAAAGAATAAGGAATGGGAAATACATATCGTATATTCATTTGTCAAAGGCAGTTCAGTCAGCTCTATCCTTGAACACAACACCTACTTGAGTCTATCTTGTCGGTTGGGTTTAGTTTTTGCCCTCAAGGTGAACCTTTCCTCTGAGTTGTTTACTCCCCCGATTGGTTATTCTTCCAACCATATGGAGGGTCTGCTAATGTCTCTTACATTTCAGACTTATTATTTACCCCATTATGTCAGAAACTGCCTAAGTCACTTTGTGTCGTGCTCAATGTTCAAGGATATACCTTGTGTCGACCATTCTGCAGTTTACCTTGACCTCATGTGTCGACCTTCCTAGTGTCAGTCTTGTTACATATTCCATATCAGCTCTTACCAATTGAGTGTTCCTCAAGTTGGATGATGGAGGATGCCTTAAGGCCTCCCTTCCAACGGACTGCTTCCCATCGACATCAACTCATTATTCTGGGATTGAAGTTTAGAGTTTCGGTTAGTATCTTGGAGATTACAGCCACCAGTGGCAATTTTCCTCGCTGTTGAATGATGAGAATACTTCAATGTCTCTTCTTCGACAGGATTCCCAAGTGTTCGACTCCAAGTCCATCTATTCACATTTGGAGAATTGTACTTGGTACCTTGGACCCCATCATCATTATCGGTGGAAGTCCTCGTGTTTTTTAACGGTATACATCAATGACCGGTAATCAAACGATACCCCCCATGTTCGACTATCAGCGCATCTATTCACATGGTTAGGGTTTGTACCTAGGGTGGTTTTGGATGAAGACCTTGGGATTTTTTATGACATTATCTCATTTTTGTTATCACCCAAGTTGCGCAAGACTGAGCCTCACTCATATTTGGCTCTCCATGAGACATAGATCCAGTTTGTTGTTATGGCTATGATCTCTCAGTTTGACATGGATCCACGCTTGTATTTCAAGTGGCCATGCTTTATATACATCTCCTTTTTATGTATCGGAGATCATGTTGTATCACACTGCACATCTATATGATGTCAAAAATGTAATTGCTCGCTGACCTTGATCTTTGCTGCAGGTTTCTTGTGACTTGTTTTCTGCAGTTCTGTGCTCCTCCTCTGGCTTTGGATTATAATGTATTTCGGCCATCGTTTCCCTCTAACCTCACACATTAGGGGGCATCTGTTATAGGTTAAACTTGCACCTCTCCGTCCGTGATCACCTTGAGCTGTTGATCACACAAAAGGACAACTTGGATGGAGGAGCATGTTGACCTTGGATGATACTTTGACTCACTCCATTTCCTGACATTACTGGAAAACCCCCCAAAAAATATCATTTTGAGATATGAGCGCTACTTTACTCAAAGAGACTAGTGCCCATATGCTACTCCAGTGTATCATAGTAGCGCCCATATCCAAGTATATGCTACTCCTTATTAGCATAGTAATGCTCGCCATTTAAAATCGAATGAGCGCTAGTTGATAAGCACTAAAGTAGCACCCTATACGCTACTCCACTGAACAAGAGTCGCGTACATCTTAAAAGATGATTAAAAAATAAATTAATTTCTCGAGGAGGATTAGTTTTTGGTAGTTTCCTAACTCCCCCAACTTCCTCCATAACTATACATCGACCTGAACTGCTTTTCTAATCTTATAAATACAAAGAATATTAAAGGAGAAGGGTTAGAACCTAAATGTGGAGATGAATTAATGGAAAAACTTTGAAGAAAGAAGATTGCATTGGAGGAGTTGTTGTTGAATACATCCAAGCCAGAGAAGAGAAAGAGCCCAGAATCAAGTTGCAGGAGCCTGTTCCATGATCAGGTATACTTGTACTTCATTTCACTTTTGACAAATAAAGGTTGAAGTGTCTTTCGTGTTCCAATTTTAATGTGTTCTGAAATAACATCTTAATTTGGATCTGTTTTGGTCAATGCTGAATGTTAAACATTGTTTTTGTTTCTTTCATGCTTTATATATTGTCCAAAACACTTTGAGAAAGGTATTGCTATTGCAGGTTTACAAAAAAGGAAGGTGGATTTGGAGGTTGAACATGAGATCAAGTCAAGGCTAGGATCAAACTTCGATTGAAAGGTGTGTTCTCAAGATCTACAACTTATTTCTTTTCGTAAATATCTCTGTAGTATCATCAATACACTTACCTATCACCCCAACCAAGTTGATAGCATTAGTTTCCTTGCTATAGGGTAGATTTTCCCACCAACAGTAATGAGCAAGAGATACAATGCATTTCCAACTCAACAAACCTAGAAGGCAGTGATCAACAAGTGGAGAAAGGAAGTGATGAAAAATCAGATTTAGACACGGAAGCTACAGCCACAGTCCAAAAAGAAGAGAACTAGATTATGAGGTTTAATGGAGCTGTGAATAAGGAAGGAGTTGGGGCATGGGTATGGATTATCCCTCCAGATGAAGGAAGTGAATGCACTAGATTGCATACCTTCAAACTAATGGTTGACTGTTCCAATAATGTGGCAGAATATGAAGCCCTACTATTGGGCCTGAATGCACTCAAAGATCTAAGAGCTAAAAAGATAAAAGTTTATGGAGATGCAAAGCTAATAATCCAACAGGTGAATGGAAATTATGAGACTAAAAATCCCAAAATGAGGGCTTACAGAAATGTTGCGTGGGATATGTTTAATCATTTATTCACAGAGCATGATATTTATCATCCATAGAGAGAAAAATACAGTAGCAGACATTTGGGCCAGCTTTGCTAGCAAATTTCAACTCCCTGCCTATCCTACCAAAGCTTACATGATCAATATAAGGCATAGACCCTCTATTCCACACAATACCAAGCATTGGAAAATATTTGAAGATGATTAGCAGATCAAGAAATTCCTAGGTACGACTAAAGAATTTGCCAACACCCAAATTGATCAAGAGAACTGTTCATGTGATGAATGGGAACCTGATCCACCAAAGCTCCTAACCACTTTGGGAAATAAAGAGATCTTGCAGCTGAAGAGAAATTATATACCCAAAGGATTGGTTCAATTGGAAAAACTTTTTTATGAAAATGATGTGTCCAAAAATCACAAGGTTGCTCCAAACCACAGTGAAGTAGAAGACTATAACATTGGGAATGATGAAGATCCCAAAATTGTCAAACTGTCAAAGTCTTTAACCCTAGGAATTAAATATGACTATGTGTATTTAATGAGAAATTTTTCTGATGTGTTTGCATGGTGCTATGAAGACTTGAAATAATATGACACTGCCATCATCCAATATACCATACCTTTCAAAACAGGGGAGAAACCATTCAAGAAGAAACTAAGAAGGATGAATCCTATGTTGCTCCCACTGATAGAAAAAGAAGTGAAAAGACTGTATGAAGCCAAAATCATAGTATCCTTAAGGTTTTCAATGTGGGTAGCCAACATAGTCCTAGTGAGGAAGAAAAATGGTAAAAATAGACTGTGTATTGACTTTAGAAATCTGAATAAAGTATCCCTAAAGGACAACTACCCCCTGCCCAAAATGGACCACATTTTACATAAGGTTGTAGGGGCAGCAAGAATGTCCATGCTTGATGGATTCTCAGGGTACAATCAAATTAAGGTGTAGTCAGAAGACCAAGACATGACAACCTTTACCACACCTTGGGGACCTTCATGTATGCAAAGATGCCTTTTGGTTTGTTTAATGCAAGAGATACCTTCCAAAGAGCCATGGACATAGCTTTTGCATAAGAAAAAGACAAATTTGTAGTCATATACATGGATGAAATCACCATGTATTATAAGTCCGATGCAGAGCATTTGAAACATTTGCATCAAGTGTTTGCCAAGTGCAGAAAATTTGGAATCTCTTTGAACCCAAAAAAGTTAAAATTTGCCATGCAAGAAGGCAAGTTTCTAGGTCACATAATATCAAAAAATGGGATCAAAATTGACCCAGACAGAGTTGACACAATACAGAAAATTGAACTCCCCAGGAGTAAAAAAGAGGTTCAATCCTTTCTAGGCATAGTGAATTTCTTAAGAAAGTTCATCACCAATTTTGCAGAGATCATGAGTTAAATCACAAACATGATTAAGAAGGATACTCAAATCAGGTGGACTATTGAAGCCAAACAAGCATTTTGAGACATAAAAAGGGAAATTGTTGAAGCACTTGTACTAATTAGTCCTGATTTTGACAAAGAGTTTCTTATGTTTTCTTTTTCCTCTGAGCATTCCATAGCTGGACTGATTTTATAGAAAAATCAGGAAGGAGATGAGAAACCCATAGCTTTCTTTAGCACAGCTCTTAGAGATGTTGAGCTCAAGTACAACATCATGGAGAAGCAAGCATATGCCACGATTAAAACCTTGAAAGATTTTAGAGTTTATGTTCTGCATTCCCATGTGTGGTTACTTATGCTACCAATGTTGTTGTAAAGGATATATTGACACAACCTGATCCAGATGGTAGAAGGGATAAGTGGATAGGGACAAGGATTGGCCAGCCTCATGGCTGAATCAAATTGGGATTCATTAAGTGTACTGAACTTGCTTTCACACATGCTGGAAGAAACTGCCCAATACCCATTGTCACAGGTATCAAACAAATTCTTGTCTTCTCCTTGCTATTATGATATTATATATGTTTTGCAGAACTTACAAGCACCCCATGAGATGGGTACAAGAAAAGCTAGGTCAACCAAGATGAAGGCTGCAAAGTTTTTCATATTGAATGGTTTCCTTTATTGGAAAGAACCTGGAGGTGTTCTACTGAACTGTATAGTGGAAGATGAAGCCAAAGTGACCTTGAAAGAATTTCACAAAGGTGTTTGTGGGGGGCATCATTATTGGAAGGCCACTGTCAACAAAATTCGCAAGGCAGGATTTTATTGGCCCACCATGTTCAAAGATGCATATAAGGAAATAACTACTTGCCATGAATGCCAAATCTTTGAAGGGAAGAGGAAGCTTTTATCCTTTCCTTTGAAACCAATCTCTGTAGAATTCCCTTTCCAACAGTGGGGGCTTGAATTCATTGGTGAAATTTTCCCCAACTCCTCTAGACAACACAGGTGGATATTGACTGCCACTGATTATTTCACTAAATGGATTGAGGCAATACCAACCAGGAAAGCCACAGACACAATCATCATCAAATTTCTAGAAGAGAATATCATGTCCAGGTTTGGTTTCCCTATTAAAATAATCATTGATAATGATCAAGCCTTCAAATCCAAGAAAATGGTCAAATTATGTGACAAATTCCACATAAACTTGGGCCATTCTACTGCTTATTACCCCCAAGGAAATGGACTGGCTGAATCATCCAACAAAAGTCTGGTTAGGATCATCAAGAAGTTGTTGCAAGAAAACAAAAGGGCTTGGCACACCAAGCTGACCTTAGCTCTGTGGGATGACAATATCACTTCCAAGAGGTCCATTGGAACTTCTCCTTTCAAATTGGTATATGGAACACAGGTTATATTTCCTGATTCCCTCAAAGGGCATGCAGTGAGGCTGCTACAAGAGCAAGAAGAGGAGACGAACCTTGAGCTAAGGAGGACTAACCAGTTGGTTGAGATACAGGAAGTCAGAGATAGAGTACATACTGAATCTGTGCTGGCTCAAGAGAAAGTTAAAAATAATTTTGACAGAAAGACCAAGGCTGATGATTTCCAAGTGGGATATCTAGTGTTTAAACGGGATGCTAGAAGAGAAGACCAAGCCCAAAATTTTGATATCCTCTGGAAGGGGCCCTATGCAGTCACCTCTCACCACGGAAACAATGCTTTCTTCTTGCAGGATGGAGATGGTGAACCAGTGGGAAATAAACACGTTAATGGGCGGTTCTTGAAGCACTATCTTCAATGAAAAACAAGTCAGTCAACCCACCCGCACTGTACAAATTGTTTTTTGTTGAGTTTTAGTTAGCCATTTTTTAGTTTTGTTTGAAAAAAGGGAAAAGAGGCAGCTGGTCTATTCTTCTTGCTACCTCACAGGGAGGATAGAATCCTCGGTGGAGTCGTTGTTAACACCCCTATCAATTTTCCAACCAAGGAAGGAAAGGGAATCCCCCGACCGGAACCCCAAGCATGCCCATCGACCCCTTACGCCACAGAAGAGTAAAAAAACCCAAAAAATGGCTAAGGGACAAGCAAATCCGAGCCAAAGGATCGAGCCGCAACAAGAGAAATGGGAAAAACAAGGTAGTGGAATTCTTCTGTAATCCACAGAAGTTGAACAGACAAGATTGATTAATATCCCAAAGTGCTCATAGAAGTCTGGATCTGACTGCCCAAAACAACTATGAAAGACCCATTTGATCGACCGATTTTCTGCTATCAAAGAGAAAATGGACGGTCAGGATTGAAAAGGAGTGCCATATCAACGGTTGGGAGACAATCTCTAGCACCTCAGATCAAAATATTTTCTGCTTTTCCGCTTTCCTGCAGGCCCGACTTTCTGAATTTCCGCACCCGCATTGTGGATCGCGGAAGTCGGAACGGTATTTTTCCAAGAGTGCAAAGTGGATTTCCGATTTCCGCAACCCACATTGCGGAATGCAAATTGCAAAGGCATAATTTTTTCGGGGGCACAAATTCAAGTTTTCGATATCCGCAACGTGCATTGCAGAATGCGGATTGCGGAGGTGCTTTTCACGGAATTGTGCAATGGCTTTCCGATTTCCTCAACCCAAATTGCGGAATGCGGATTGTGGAAGTGATATTTTAGAGGCATAAAATTGGCTTTCCGATTCTCGCAATCCGCATTGCAGAATGCGGATTGTGGAGGTGATTTTTGGTCTGATTAGAAGCCCCGACTTCCGATATCCGCATTACGGATTGCGGGAGGATATTTGCGGATCGGAGAGGTTTTACAGGGAAAATTTTGGCCGAAAATGGTGCGATTTGGAGCCGATTTGGAAGCCAAAGAGAAGCACATCTTGGTTATGTATCCAAATCAACCTGAAACGACCCAATCCGAAGGAAAAACAGGTGGCTTCCAAGGCCCAAATGCACACTGACAACGCACAGAGTTTCCCACCTGTGCGTCTAACAAAATCAGAGGCAATTGGTTCAAGCAATTCGGCCTAAACGACCTCATCCTTTCCAGTTCAAGACTGTTGTCAGTTAGTTAGAATTTGTTTGATGTTTTGTAATCCTATAAAGGAAAATTTTGAATTAAACCAAAGGTTTGGATGTTTTCTAGATTCTAAGAGATTAAAAGCTCTGTGTATGTATTGAACTCGGCCTTTAAATTCATGAGAAGACTCAATTCTGGAGAAAATATTCTTGTAATGAGTTTTTTGATGTCTGTTATTTCCTGTGCATGTGTTCTTGATTTGTATTTCCATTAATTGTTTGCTTCTACAGTATCTAGATCAAGACTACATGTTTTTATGCTTCAGATGCATATGACTAGGTGCTCCACCCTTTCTTCTTGAAGTTGCAAGTTAGAATTCATTTGCAAATGCTCTAGCTCTGTGATGGAATTTGTTTCCCTTTCTACCTTCATCTGCTAATATCTTTGACTTGAAAAAACCTCATCTACCTTGCCTCTACTTCTTAAATTGTGGTCTAAATCAGTCATTTGTGACTATAAATCCACTGAAGTTTGACTCCATGCCCAATGGTGCTCTTGTCCTTAACCCCAACCAGTTGAAAAATCCCTATAAGTCATTATCTGAATTTCTAGCCACCACTTTACTTATAACCAGCTTGTGCAAATAATATCATAAGTGTTGAGTGAATTGTGAAAGAGAGAGCCCTCTCTGTGGTTGGAAAGGCTAGTTTCCATCCACCAAAGCTTGGTTTGAAACAGTTACCTCATGATCCTGTTAAATTTTCAGAATTTACTTCAATCTGATCTAGGATCTTAACTGAGAGAACAACATGTACAGCATATCTACAGCATATCAATCATGGAGACAAAAATGCAAGCACACAAGAGACACAAAGATTTACTTGGGGAAAACCATAAAGGTGAAAAACCCCAATAACTTCCTCAGAGATAGATAGAGCAATGATACAACCAACCAAGAGAGATAGCCATAACCTAGCAGCAGATCCTCCTCCTCCATAAGTGCGCCACTCCTCCTTGAGTGCATGTGTGAGAAGTGAGTGAGCAAATAGAGTGCCTCCCGCACTCTATTTATACTTGACTTGACTTGCCTTTTTACCTAACTCATGTAGGCTCGAACTTAACCACATAACATAATGCTGAGTGGGCCGACCCCCAATAGGGTGGTCTAATAACCCTTTGACCCACATGGCCGACCCCCAATAGGGTGGTCTAATAACCCTTTGACCCACATGACTTATACAGGGCCGACCCCAAATAAGATGGTCTAATAACCCATCAAGTATAAGTTACGACACTTACAATATAAATGACGACACTTCCTTATAGAGGAATAATACCATCTCTATAGGAATACAATATACATATATGTGAAATACATTCCGAAGTTACATATACATCAACACTCCCTCTTAACTAGGAAGGTATTTCTCAGCACAGTTCTTCTAGCACAAGTCATCTTCTCTGGATCATCGTCACTGGATAATCGTCATCGAGTCATCATCATCATTGTCATTGCTGGTGCTATCTCAATCAATCTCTGAATCTACTCGTCATAGGAAGTTCTACAGAGCCAGTCCTTTTTCATACTGGATGTAGGCCCACCACCTGTAGGTCTTCATCATCACTGGCCATACTGTGGAATCCTCAGGACTCATTACGTGCGTCACAAAACCTGGCTGCAGCATCCCAGGCTATTACGAGCACACAGCTCTACCTGTAGGATCTCCCAGGAGCACATTACATGTGACCCATCACAAAACCTGGCTGAAGCATCCCAGGCTGTTATGAGCACACGGCTCTACCTGTTGGATCTCCCAGGAGCACATTACATGTGATCTCACCACAAAACCTGGCTGAAGCATCCCAGGCTGTTACGAGCACACAGCTCTACCTGTCGGATCTCCCAGGAGCAAATTACATGTGGTCATGGCAAAACTTGGCTAAAGCATCAGAGGCCTTTTTCATCCTGTCCAGATCTCCCAGGAGCAAATTACATGCCATAGGACAAAACCTCGCAAGAGCATCTCAGGATGTTACGGGTACACAACTCCGACCTGAAATCTCCCAGGGCACAAATTACATGTCCTCCCAAGCAAAACCTCGCAAGAGCATTTGCCAGATGTCCCAGGGCACCGAATTACATGCCATAGGCAAAACCTCGAAAGACCATCTGCAAATCTCCCAGGGCACAAATTACATGCTTTCCTGCACAACCTGATCCACGGCCACAAAGTATCATCTGATACTCATCATCATCACTGCAACATCCTGCTACATGTCATCTGGAGAAGCTCGTCATCCACGATCATCCTGATCATACAATGCATCCATCTGATGCACACATAGATACATGATCCACACAATGTATCCATCAATCATACATGATCTACCTGATCATACAAAGATACATGATCCACACAATGTACCCATCAACATACATGATCTACCTGATCATACAAAGATACATGATCCACACAATGTATCCATCAGCATCCATGATCTACCTGATCATACAAAGATACATGATCCACACAATGTATCCATCAGCATCCATGATATACCTGATCATACAAAGATACATGATCCACACAATGTATCCAACAGCATCCATGATCTACCTGATCATACAAAGATACATGATCCACACAATGTATCCAACAGCATCCAACATGATGCATTCATACAAAATACATACACATGATCCAACCGATCATATCCAACATCCAACATGATGCGTACATACATAAATGATCCAACTGATCATATCCAGCATCCAACATGATGCGTACATACATAAATGATCCAACTGATCATATCCAAGCAGAAACCAGAACATCATCCTGATGCCCATTATCCGGCGCTTACATCCACAGCCATGTGAAGGATCCTCCTTCCAACATGCTTGGAATGGCTTCAGCAAATGTGTCCATCACTTCTTCCTCGAAGTGTCCTCGATCTGAAGAACGCCAAGCCTCTCTCTGAAGTACTCAAACTTCACTCTGGCTAGTGGCTTCGTCAACACATCTGCAATCTGCTCGTCCGTCGCAACATACAGGAGCTTCACAGCTCCTCTCTGCACCATATCCCTGATATAGTGATATTTGATCTCTATGTGTTTCGACCTGTCATGAAACACTGGGTTCTCGGAAAGCTTCACACAACTCTGGTTATCACAGAAGATACCAGTAGCCTCCAACAGGAGATCAAATAACTCAGACAGTAGCTTCCGTAGCCATACTGCCTCACAACTAGCTGAACAGGCTACAACATACTCTGCCTCAGCTGTACTCAGTGCTATGCAGGACTGCTTCCTGCTAAACCAAGAGATCACACCTGATCCCATACTGAAGCAACACCCAGATGTGCTCTTCCTATCTGCAGCACTGCCAGCCCAATCTGAATCAACAAAACCCTGCAGGTTAAACTTTTGATTCGCCTCATACCTGAGCCCATAATCCACTGTACCCTTCAGGTACCTCAGAACATGCTTTACAGCAACCAGGTGAACACTTCTCGGATCCGTCAGGAACTGGCTCAATGTTTTCACAGCAAAGCAAATGTCTGGTCTCGTGTTCGTCAGGTACATCAAGGACCCAATCATCTGACGATACATAGTGATATCAACCGTCTCAGATGAAGCATCACATAGAAGCTTCAGATTCGATGCCATAGGTGTGGCCATGGCATTGCAATCCATCATCCCGAATCTCTTCAGGATATCTACTGCATACTTCCCTTGTCCAAGGAAGATTCCTTCTGCACTCTGCCACACCTCCATGCCAAATAGTGCATCATCTCCAAGTTCTTCATCTCGAACTCGGTAGTAAGCTTCCGCTGCGTGTCGGAAATCAAACTATTTTCACCTGTAACAAACAGGTTATCTGCATACAAAAGTAGTATCACTGGATTTCCCTCCTCAACCTTGTAGTAAAGGTTGGAATCCGATTTACTCTTGGTAAATCCCAAACTGGATAGAAAGCTGTCTATCCTACCATACCAAGTTCTGCACACATATATGACTACACCATGCTGTCTTGAAATCCATCTGGTGCATCTTCTATTTCATCACTTTTGTATTTCTCAATGCTGCCATCTACAACATGCTTGATCTGATAGTTCCATTTGGAAGTCACAACAGACTTCCCTTCAGCTCTTGGGATCGAATCCCAAACATCATTCTTCATGATCGACGGATCATGGCATTCCATTTCTTCATCCCAGATCCTGGGAACTTCAATATCTTCAATAGATATCTTTGTTGCTAGAACAAATGTTGTAGTCCTTTTGTAGGTGAAGATATATGGTCTTTCCTACAAAACAGGTTAAATTGCATGATTAGAAACATCTCATAATTTTCAAAACAAATTCTTACACATGAAGAAATATGTCATACAGTCATGCAATTATCTTAGCCAATGCTTCAATACAACATTTATCCATATCCCGTAACTTTCTAGATGCCTTCCAATCTCTACCAGAACATTGTTAAGAGTGTGCACAACTCCCAACATGTCAGCAAAGAGGTTTCATTCTAGATAAGTAGCAATGGAATGTTGTACAGTGCCATAGGCCACTTACCCATGTATATTAGCATATTTTTCATCAATGCAACTATTCTAATATGCACAATACATATCCTAAGTCTAGGAACATGAGCATATACATCATTGAACAATTTTATTTAAACAAACAAATATGCAAGAAATGATAATTAAAATACTTATCTTTGTTTGTTCGTTAGGTGGACTCCCTCTGAGTCTTCACTTCCTTGCAGGAGCTGTTGGAGTCCTAATCTGAAGTAGCTTCTTCTACACCTTTCTGTTGTGGAATGTAGAGAGATGGTCAACTCCCTCTGAATATCTGCATCCTTGCATAAACCACTGGAGTGTACTCCCTCTTGATCTTTGCTTCCTGGATTACCTGTTCTTGAACTCATATTCATCCTTGGTCCCTATGCATGCTTATTAGTATCATGATTGTGTTATCCTTGTGATCTCATATAAAATCATACATTCATTAGTATACTATTAAAACACAATAATCTCAAGCATGTATAGTCATGATCATTTCAAACAGAAATAATAAGCATTAGCATTCAAGGTTTATGTAGTATTCTTATGGTTAGTCAAATCATAAGAAACATAACATGTCTAAACCTGTAATTACTCAAACCTATGACTCTTCAGGTTAGTTGAATCATCAATCAAGATAAGAGATATAATATGCATAAAACCTGTGATTATTCAAACCTATACCTTCATGATTCTTCTGGTTAGTCATATCATCAATTATGGTAAGAAACATATATGCATACAACCATGATTATTCAAACCTATGACTTCATGAATAATCATTATCAACAACACAACAGTATAAGATCCTAACCCAAGGTAGGATTCTAGCTTGATATAGGAAAAACATACCTGGATTAGCATGCTAGCTAGTTTATGTCTAACATACCCGCATAATGTCTTCTGGTTCTCTTCAGTGACTTGTGCTAGTAACCTGCATGTCTCATATGTTAACCATTACAAAACCAAGTTATACATACCTCGAAAGTAGATCTTCTATGTAATCCATGACAATGGATGAATCCTTGTCTTCATGTCACCATGATCATACGTTCTTGAAGTAGAACATGATTTGTCTTTCTTGGTGTACCTTTTATGTTAGCAGACAACATAAACCTCACACAACACCATAATGCATTAGTACAATCATAAGTGTCAACACCTTAATCAATGAATATTTTCTATCGTGCATTCATAGTTTTATTAAGGTGATATGACAAGTCTAAAATCAAGATTGTACTAACCGTAATAACATGAAGACAAACATACCATAAACTTAATCATGAACAAATATCGAAACATACCTCGATGAGTCATACCTATCGAGATCGCTTGTAATCTTCTTATGTAAGGCCTTAGCCTCATCTCCCTCTGAAACAGGAACTTCCTCACTTATGTAGGTGACCAATCCATCTTCTTCTAGGATTAGCCCAATCCACTTGATTTGCAAGAACTGGACCTGGAGCTGGATATGGGTTTGTCAGAGAAACCCCAAAAATTCAAACTTTGAATTTCAAACTTCTGAAAGGATAGAAATATGCGCCTTGATGAGCTGATCAAGTTGGTATATTCAGAATTTGAAAATTGCAAAGTTTCACTCCTCAATTTTGCTTTTGAAACTTTTGGATTCACTAGATGTGACCCTGAACTGGGGTTTGATGAAGCCCACTCTTCTACCCAATCAAAAGGTTTGATCCAAAGCTCTAATCTTCTATTTTTCTGAGGAGCTTCCAGCCATAGTCACAGATTTCAAAAATTCCCATTTTTACAGAAGCCCTAATTTTCCACTTTTCTGATCAAGGTCCCGAACTAGGGTTTGATCAAACCCAGCCTTCTTCCCAACCAAAAATTCTGATTTTGGTCTCTAAATTTCTATTTTGATGAGTAGCATCCAGCCGTGGTCTCCGATTACAAAAATTCCAACTTTCTCCAAATCCCTAAATTCCGGAAGCCATGAATGAAGGTACCAAAAAATAATTCTGTTTTGACAGAAATATGTACCTGATTGTTTCTGGTGTAACTCTGAAATTTTTGATCCACAGGGTCTGAAAAAGTTTCCTGAGATAGCCTGACCTGTTATCTTTCCATCCTGACAGGTCTGACCTCAATTGGATTCTCTGAGAGAGAGTTATGCCAAATGTCGCAACGTGACCTGTTTTGGGATAAAACAGGAGAGCGAACTTGTACGGCATGCCACGTGTCACTGTTTTAACTTCGGACTCTAAAGAAGTTTTCTGAGATAGCTCGGCCTATTATCTTTCCATCTTGATAGGTCTGACCTCAATTGGACTCTCTGAGAGAGAGTTATGCCAAATGTCGCAACATGACCTGTTTATGGGATAATACAGGAGAGCGCACTTGTACGGAGTGCCACGTGTCACTGGTTCAACTTCGGCCTCTGAAAAAGGTTTCTGAGATAGTAAAGTCTGCGTAATACCTGTCAATTTTCACGAAATTTCATTTGGAGCTTCCTATCCCAAGTTATGACCTTTTTCCCAAGGTCACCTGATTTTGACTCAGATCTGGAAGAGGCAGAAACCCTATATTGCACAGATCATAAATCACAAAGTACAACGAATTAGAGGTTGTCCTTTGGACACAAGGTACCTGGAGATCTTAGCTTCGTCCTGTAACAATTTCAGATCCGAAAACGTTGCCAAAACGGATTTATAGCGAAAGTTCTATGATGACTGGTTTTTGCTATATCAAGCCCTAGCATCGTAAGTGCAACAAGTGTCATACATGCCATATCATGCCTTCTTTCAGGATAGCTCTGAACCCATGTTAAATTTTCAGAATTTACTTCAATCTGATCTGGGATCTTAACTGAGAGAACAACATGTACAGCATATCTACAGCATATCAATCATGGAGACAAAAATGCAAGCACACAAGAGACACAAAGATTTACTTGGGGAAAACCATAAAGGTGAAAAACCCCAATAACTTCCTCAGAGATAGATAAAGCAATGATACAACCAACCAAGAGAGATAGCCATAACCTAGCAACAGATCCTCCTCCTCCATAAGTGCGCCACTCCTCCTTGAGTGCATGTGTGAGAAGTGAGTGAGCAAATAGAGTGCCTCCCGCACTCTATTTATACTTGACTTGACTTGCCTTTTTACCTAACTCATGTAGGCTCGAACTTAACCACATAACATAATGCTGAGTGGGCCGACCCCCAATAGGGTGGTCTAATAACCCTTTGACCCACATGGCCGACCCCCAATAGGGTGGTCTAATAACCCTTTGACCCACATGACTTATACAGGGCCGACCCCAAATAAGGTGGTCTAATAACCCATCAAGTATAAGTTACGACACTTACAATATAAATGACGACATTTCCTTATAGAGGAATAATACCATCTCTATAGGAATACAATATACATATATGTGAAATACATTCCGAAGTTACATATACATCAACAAATCCCTTCTGCTGAAACCCAGGATAATCTTGAGTGATAACATACATAATCATAAAAAGAACACTCAGTCATTTTTACAAGCACTTCATGTGCCAAGCCTCCAAACTATGCAAAACAATCCAATCGAAGAACTAGTTTTCGAATATAAGGCAGAAGCATCAAAGAGAAGCGTCTTAAACCATTTCGAGGCTACTGTACCATAAAAATACACATTATATAATGAAAAGGGGCATAAATATCATTTATGTAGCATGGGTTCCAAATAATCATTTCCTCAAACAATTTGCACACAAAATCCCAAAAACTAGTTTTCAATTCCTTCACAAAATTTACTTGCATAAGTAGATTGAATTCCATGAGAAATTTCTTCCACAAATAGCTCATACATTTCATCAAATATTTGATGTGAATCCATAAATAAATCAGATAAAATCCAAATAAATTAAATAAACATGAGATAAAGAACTTATCTTTTCCAAACATGCAACCAAAATCGACCATGCCACGTCCCACCCAGCCGTAGACGCAATGCAAGGCAAAAATCACTTTGCAGTGGTCACCCCCGAGCTAAAACCATGATGGAATAAGAAAGAGTGCACTCAACCACAAATTATTTCAATAAATCAGTCCAACCACAACCCAATTCCAAGTGTGACATCTACTTCCACTCCAGGGCAATTCCAGTGGCTCTAGGACAACAGTCCAACCTCCACCCAATGGCAAGTAGCAATTCCAATCCAAGGAAATTCTAGTGGCTCCAGGACAACCTCAAACCCAAGGAAATGGACCTCACCCTGCTACAAAACCAGGATATCCAGAGGCAATACACAAATCTGTCCAACCTCAATTCCAATGGCAGTGGACCTCACCCCCGCTGCCAATCCAGGATCTCCAGAGGCAATTCCATGACATACACCAGTGGCTCCAAAGTAACTCAGCTTGGGCACAGGATCCACAAGGGTGAAATGACCTGAAAGGAGCTCATGCCAAGAGGAGAAAAATCGAACCACAAGTTCCAAACACAAGCACAAGAGCAAAAGCATGAACCAACACACAGGTGTGGCTAGCCAACACAAGCAAATTGAATTCCTTCATGAGAAATTCAAATTGGGAAAGAGAGGGACACAAGAATGAGAGTTAAATTCTAAAAATAGAAAATAGTAGTTACACATCATAAGGGTACACCAAGAGACACACTAACCCAACTCAAGATGGCACACTAGGTGAGAGAGAGAGAGAGAGAGACTCTAACACTAATAAAAATTAATCCCGGAATAAATGAAACCAATAAGTAACATAACATGTGAGGGTACACAACCAAGAGGGTCTATCAAGTCCACAAGAAGGGTGTATAACATCAACATAGACACAAACACAAAGGTAACACTTTTCCCACAACCACTTGCTCGTAACATCATGGTTCCTCATACTCTCTTTTGTGGCATCGGTTGACCCGGTTGTTTTATTTTATTAATTAATAATAATAATGTGCAAACCATAGTCCCGACACCTCATGCCATAATGTCACAACATCAAAATAATAATAACATGTCCAGGGGCTAAACCAGAGGGTATTACACTAACTGTTGAATTTCAGTCAGAGATAACTGGTACACCCAATGAATCTCCATTTGTTGGCCTCCCCCAACAACAACCCTTTTCATTTTAAAAACAAATGAAAGGGTCCCCGCCGAAAAGAGTTGTTCAACATATTTTAATCAATGATTCAATATGCCAGACATTTGATCATATTCAACTATGGATTACTTTTTAGGTTAAGTTGTCATTTACATACTTGATCTCTCACTTGAAAAATGGACATTCTGGACTATTTTATTATATTTTCTTACTACTGGTTGACTGTAAGATGTTGAATTCTTGCAATTTGGAGTGATTTTGGGATATATATATCATAATAAACATCATGCTCAAATTGGGACTCCAAGATTGTAAGCATGGAATTCCAATTAATTTATATAATCATCTTCCCTTTTGAGTAACAAATTTGATATAAAGGGTAACAGATTTGATATCATAGTAGTCAACATATTATGATTAATTCTATAACTGGGTTCTGTTAGGATATTCCTATACTCCATCCTAGTCCCACCAGTATTTTGATCATTTACATTTTCAGTCATGCATGCACTTTTAGGGTTTGCATGCATCCTAGTCATCAGTCCAGCACCTAGCCCTCAGTTAGCCAGCCCCCAGGAGCTTCTCACTATTCAGTTTTAGCCCTCCAGTTGCTTAATGCACCGTTCTTCCTTGATTTTAGGAAGCAACTCACCCTTCTTCACCTACCAGTCCAGTTATCTTCAGTTTATACTCAATTACACCCAGTTACACTCAGTTACACCTACCAGACTCAATTTGACTGATGGTTGATAGTTACTTAAGCATTGATGACTCCACTGATGATGATGAAGACTTCCAGTTGTGCTCCAATGATCATGAGGACACCTAGTTGTGCTCCGATGACACTCTATTGATCTTATGATCACTCTGAAAGGCTAATTCGAATTGCCACCTTAGGCATTCGAATCCTCTCTACCATTGTACTATTTATTTGTCCATATTGTGATTAATTAATTAGTGTGTGTGAAGTATTATTGCTTCTATCCGAGTTCTACTGTACCATATTATTCGGTTGCTCATTATACTGTATTGACCACTCTTCTTCTATTTTCCTGCTTAATCATAATTACTCTTGTGAGGTTTACATCATCTCTTATATCTACTGTGAGGATTTTCACATGGTATCAGAGCATGTTGAGAGTATTGTTTATCTCCATTCTTGAGATTTTTTTGTAGGTTATTATCCAGATTTCAAGTGCAGCAGTTGCAGCAGTTTCTGCATTTTTGCAGCAGTAGCGGTTGCATATATTCTCTATTGTTTTTGCAGGTCTTCTACAACTTCAATGAATTTAGAAGAAATCCCTCCTCTTTCTCCACTCAACTATGGTGAATGGAAACCGAAAATGATAGCATACTTGAAGAGCCATGATCTCTTTGACTGTTGTTTTGAAAGAGAGTTCGAATCTTCTGAAGAGAAGATTGATTGGTTAAATAAAGGTGACAAAGCCTTTGGATCAATGATTGATGCTATGCATGAATGGATGTTATATAACCTCCCTGATTTTTCATCACCAAAAGAGCTATGGGCTCACCTGGATGTAATATTTGGCAGACAAAATGAAGGGATTGGTCCAAACCCATTCGAAAGCAAGCAAAGTGATGCATTCGCTCCCCTTGATGATCTCTCAGATCATGAACCAATATCATCTCATATTGAAGTTGTTGACAAAGAACTTATAGATTCTCCACTCATGCTCCAACTTTCTTCTCTTTCTATGCCAGCTCACACTCTAGATATTGCAGAAGGTCCTAAATCCTCTCTTGCACCAGAGTCTGTTGGTTTGCATCATGATCACATGATTATTTCGGAGGTAAAATCAGCTATTGGAGGTAATGCATTTGCTCCTCTCAAGCAATCATCTCTTATTTACTACGATATGATCATTAGCACATGCTTTCAGAAGGTTATTGAAGAATATGGCCATTGCCACCTGCTTGAGAAGATTTCTCATGCATCTCATGGTTTTGATCTCACCCCTGCTGATTCAAAGGAGATCTCAAGAAACCATGATTCAAGTCTTGGATCTAAGTTGGATTCCAAGCAATTACTACTTGGGATAATTTCTCATGCATATGATAGTTTTGATCTCACCCCTACTGGTTCAAAGGAGATCTCAAGAAACTGTATTTTAAGTCTTAAATCTGATTTGGATTTCAAGCAATTATTATTTGATGGTTCTTTTTGGCATAATCTCACCCATGATGGTTCGAAGGAGAAGACAAACGACTATCTGCATATTCATGATTTTGATCCTACCTCAGCTGATTAGAATCACAGGTTCAAGGATCATCCTCATACTTTTGGATTTGTTCTCATCACATTCGATCTGAAGAGCAAGTACAAGCATATGTTTTTTGAGCATGATCCACTTCTTCCCAAGAAGAAGATACCTCCAAACATATGACCAAGCATCACACCTGCTTGAGTTTGGAGCATTTATTTTTTGTGTGTGCCTTACAGTCTGTTTTGTGAGGAGGGCATATGTTTCCCATGAAATTTTTCCACTTCCTTGGTTTATTGACTGTTATTATTCATTATATTGGGTGACCTTTGGTCTTAGTTACCAGGGCCCAGGATGGATTAAGGGGGGGTGTTAGGATATTCCTATACTCCATCCTAGTCCCACCAGTATTTTGATAATTTACATTTTCAATCATGTATGCACTTTTAGGGTTTGCATGCATCCCAGTCATCAGTCCAGCACCTAGCCCTCAGTTAGCCAACCCCCAGGAGCTTCTCACTATTCAGTTTTAGCCCTCCAGTTGCTTAATGCACCCTTCTTCCTTGATTTTAGGAAGCAACTCACCCTTTTTCACCGACTAGTCCAGTTTTCTTCAGTTTATACTTAGTTACACTCAGTTACACTTAGTTACACTCAGTTATAGACAGTTACAGTCAGTTACACTTAGTTACACCTACCAGACTCAGTTTGACTGATGGTTGACAGTTACTTGAGCATTGATGACTCCACTAATGATGATGAAGACTTCCAATTGTGCTCCAATGATCATGAGGACACCTAGTTGTGCTCCGATGACACTCTATTGATCTTATGATCACTTTGAGAGGCTAATTCGAATTGCCACCTTAGGCATTCGAATCCTCTCTACCATTGTACTATTTATTTGTCCATATTGTGATTAATTAATTAGTGTGTGTGAAGTATTATTGCTTCTATCCGAGTTCTACTGTACCCTATTATTCTGTTGCTCATTATATTGTATTGACCACTCTTCTTCTATTTTCTTGCTTAATCATAATTACTCTTGTGAGGTTTACATCATCTCTTAGATCTGCTGTAAGGATTTTCACAGGTTCAAACTACCTATCTAACTTAACTTTTCATATATCAATTGAACCTAGTTTTACTTTGTATAATGTGGACTTAAGAATGTCAATTCTTCTTATTAATATTGGGACTTTATGGTTTAGTTTCTCTTTGATATGTTTTAATTTCACAGAAAAAATATAACTTACTATTAATATATGAAATAGTAAAATATGTCCAACTGTTAGTCCATGACCAAATCATACAAATCTGCCAGAAGTAAACCCCGAAACAATCCGGTTACATCATCAAAATGAAACATGAAGGCGGACTAAACTGTCATCAAACTCTACCATTATACTCTTTGATATGTTTTAATATTGTCCATTTAACTCAACTTTGTAATCGATTGTCTCCATGATTATGTATCTACATTTACATTTATATTGCATGGACTCTCAATTGAACTTAATTTCTAATGCGATCTCTCTCATGACAAGGAAATATTATGCATTCATGCTACAGTGTTAAGTGATTTCTTCAATAGGGTTTGAATTTTTATTATATTATTTTAAGTGATGATGTGATTGACCAAGGTTCTTAAGAGGTTTGATTTAATTTTATTAATATTTACACAACGTTGAAAAAATTGTCTTATTCGATTAAACCTTGTGCACGCACTTGGGTTATATTGCATTTGAGATTAGCAATTTGTCTTGGATCAAACCTTGTATTCAATTGAATGATCAAGGCTGCCTATTCAATGTTTACTCCATGGTATGTGAATGATACTATTTAATTTTTTTTTATGCTCTAAATTTCTTAGACTTCATCTTAATATTAACTATGGTTAGGTTGAATGCATTAAATGTTAGCATTTGTTTTGAGGTTAAGCATTCACTATATGCTTCATTTCTGATCACGACTAGCTTTATGATGTAATTTTTTTCCATTCCTTATGGATTTACATGAAGCCTTAGGTGGATACCTATCATGGTGAGTCGGATGCCTCCATTACCAAGCCTTGACACATACACCATCTCGAATTTCGAATTTGAAGTAGTTTACTTTTGCGATCTGTATAATTTTTTATCGGTATACATGTATGTTTTTGTTTTTGTTCATGATATTGTATAGGGGATGCTTTTATTTTTCATTAGTTTATTTTCGGTCTTTTATTTTATTTAAAAATTTGAAGGTAGATTTATATGAGGTAGCTGCGTAATCAAAGATTCTACAACCACTTCTAAATATTATTTTATTTTTATTATCATATTTGTTGCTTTGCAGATGTTTTGGAACCAATGCTAATGGATTGCTACTTTGGATTTTGGCTGAAATGAACGTGTTGCATTTTATATTCAATTCATATCTCAAAATATTTGTAAGCAGTTGGATATCCCCATGTTTTCAAAATACTTGATGAGTTGTTCAACCACTTGTTACTGAACTTTAATTAGACCTGAACTTGGCTCATTCGATGGTTTTATTTTCATAAAATGTGTACTCAATGAGTTAATTAACTACCCACTTTCTCAACAAATAGTTAGACATGTGGCATCTTTGTAAATCATAACTCTATCTATATAAAAAGTGGGGAAGGGGGATTTTTTTTGGATTGGTGTACATACAATATGTTCGAAAAAAGAAATGTAATACTTATTTTCATGAGAAATTCTATATGCTTGTACTTGAATGTCTTCGGTGTTGGTAATATATTTGTTTTCATTTTAATTATTGTTCATTATTTTTGTGAGCTTCTTGATTTGAACTTTGACTACGTTTCGATTTCTGCGTGGAGTTATACTATTGTTTCTTCTTAAAATTGTTATTCAAGAAGTGGCAGTAATTTAATGCCCAGTATGCACCTTTCTGAATTTGATTATGGTTCTTTTTTAATTATATAAAAGAGTTTGCTTTAACTTTGTTTGACTGTGATCGACAAGATCCTTAAATGAATTCTTTTACATTTTAACATATGAAGTTTATGAATAATAAATTCTATGTCATAAATTTGAAAATCATATGTTTCATTTCATGTAAATTGAATTAGTATTTTATTTATTTATCTTTTTACATTAACTAGGATGATGTTAAAGCATATATGAGTCATGAATATGCTTCTGTCTAAAATTTTAAGAAAATATGAAGGTTGTTAAATTTCTTATCTTCATGTTTAGTGTATGTCTCTGTTAGAGAGAGATATAATAGATCTTTGCTATTAATTAAAAAATATAAAAATGAATTTTGATTAGTTAATGCCTTGGCCAAGACAATACTCCTTTTCTATTATTTTAATAGTTTGAGTGTCAAGTATAGTTTATATATTAATTAATTGCATTAATCTCTTTAGTTCTTAGAAGATTTAGATTTGTTTTAAATTATACTTATCATTAGTTTATGGGAACTAACAACCCCCTCAAGTCTGATGCATGTTTGCTAGGATTTGGGAAGTAGAGCTAGGTTCTCAGAAAGTTCATATCTTTTGCTTGACTTTTCAATTTATTATTTTCTATTAAATTTCAAGTTTTTTTTGGGACTTTCCAAGAAGCTCTTGTATATTTGTATATTTTGTCGATATTGTATGTATATTTAGTTTAGGTTTGTGAATTGTTTAGCCAGATTTAGGTTATATTAGTGTTTAGTTGGCTAACGAAGCCATTAAACCCCTCAGGGACAACCCTCTTAAACGGATTGGGTCAAGTTCAAAAGACCTTAGACCAGGATGTTTCCTCTTTTCTGAATGGGTGTCACAAATCCCTGCCAACAGAATCACATCATGATAATCCAAAATAATAGAAATTGCTCGAGAGCTTGGGGGAACAGGTCAACAAAATGATGAGAGGAAAGTATGAGGATTTCTTTGTTATGTGAAATATGTGGACTCCTAATTATAAAGAGGTAAATAATGAAATGGATGCCAACATATAATGGGTTACTAAACAAGGTCAAGCCATGTTGGTGGAGTATTGTTGCCACTCAAGTGCATCATATAACTTGGATGGGTGAGGCAACTTACGAAGGTGACCAGGGGGATAAATTCATATTCAATGGATTTCAAGGATTATGCATCGTAGGTAGAGGCGATATGATTTCTGAATCTAGGTTGAAGAATTATACCTAAAGGTTTGTTATTGGGATTGGTTGAAATTGCAACAAATCGATTCTAAGTGAAACATCTATACATATGAAACAAATACCATGATGAGAAATATTAGGAGGTGAAGTCAATATCAAATCTCCAATATTCTCCTAGAGAGTGGTGCATGGTTATCCGCACACATCAAGGGGGGTATTGGGAGAGGTGATCAGGGAGGACGGGGAAACCAATCCCTCCTTACCCGGGTGTTTGGGGTGGAGGCCTCAAGGCCACCCTCGAGGAAAAAAATTTGGAACCTCAGTGTGATATGATTCTTTTATGGAACCTTCCTATGTATTCTATAAAAGGGAAATAACCTCTATCATTTTTTTACAAGTTGTAAAAAAAAGGTTTTTTCAAGTAATAATAAAATTGAAGTTGTTATTGCCCTGTGGTTTTACCTGCTTACAACGGGGTCTCCATGCAAATATTGTGTTCTATTGTTATTTTTGTTTGCTTGTGTTTTGGTGTTTTGGTATTTTGGTAACAAGAAAGTACTCATCAAATCTACCAATCCAAGTGATTCAAAAAATGGGAGTCATGCACTCCTATACCATCCAAAAGAAAATTGTGGAAAAACTTACTCCCACATGAAGTACTTATACACAAGAAACATCTGCTATAGTGCGAAAGTGATTGAGAAAACAAATTCAATGATGTAAACAACATAAATTGGAGCTTATTGGCTCCCAAATAGGTGAAAATAAAATAGATGTCAAAACTATAAATAGGGTGGAGCATGACTTTCAAGAATAGTTTATGCATTATCAAGTTTGTGTATAGATTTTTTTGCTTAAATCTTTTGAAGCTCATTGTGAAGAATTTGACCATCGAATAATGGGACAAACATATAAAAGGAGATATTTTAAGGTCAAGAATTCCCAAAAGAGTATTTGAGAATGAGTATATGATTCTCTAAGGTGTATAAAATCCAAGGTTAGTGTTGGGACCATAAAATGTTTGACAACAACATGTATGGGGGCACAATCAACAACCTTTGAGTTATGTTCCAAAGAATCCTAGTCAAGTGTAAGAAGTGAGCATAGAAAGGGAGCATCGATAGGGCCAATGGAGATGGAATTGGAGGGTCCAATTATTGAGTATTTAGGACCACATAAGAAGTCAATCAGAGAGCATAGGTGGGGGCTATCACCAAGAATAGAAGAAAAAAGTAATGGCCTCAAAGAAGTCTTCATCATCTAGGAAGAATGTGGTTAAGGAGACATGGTTACTTTCATAATTATGGGAAGAAATAGGCGTGGATGGTATTGAGAGTGAATGAATTTTCCCATCCTCCAATATGAAGTGGTGAGGAGGTGATTCTAGAGTGCTAGGATCACACTCAATGGGAATGTATGATGCACAATAAATGGGGTTGAACAGATATTGCATGCGCTCAATGCCAACAATGGTGAGATTATCTCATGTGAAGCATGTGAAACAGAAGCATAGTATGAGCGTTGATCAATGGTGGTGATGCGTCCCTTATGAGGGAATTTCATGACCTAAAATAATGAAGACACCATAGAATATTTCATAGCATAGTTTTAATCATATCCAAGGAGGATATTGTAATTTATCAAGTCGATCATGACATTGACATTAATCAAAATAGTCACTACCAACTAACTCAGTGGGGAGATTAGACATGATATTAAAGGGGAGACATAGTCTACCATCAAAGGCTTATGACTCATTCATTGGAGAAGTGATATTATGAGAGCCTAGATGTCACTTGTCTAAGAGGGACATGGTACACAAGGAGGCCCCATGGTTAACTAAAAATTGATGGACCTTAAATTTCTTAATAGTGTATATTATTTGAAATGGAATGGAATATGGGAGCTTTGATTTGATATGTTGGTATAAATAAAAGGTGATGGCCTATGATAGATGGGGAGAAGAAGTTACATTTTCCTTATAAGGATAAGGTCTAGTGAATATCATGTAACTAGAGGTAGAAGGGGTGCCCCCAAGTCAAGACGATTGCATCTTAGTTGTGAAGTAAATCTAGTTAGAGGGTGGGTTACCCATTTGAGAGGTAACCACTAAGGTCAAGGATTATGCAACATTGTTGGTTATGAAGAATTAGAGTGTCTCTATTGAGCAATATTATTCCTTTGTTGGGGAGTAGTACTTGAACCACTTGCTAATGTCTTCATTCATGAAAATTGACTATTTCAAGGTGGTGATGGGTGTAATCATTAATGCCCATATACAACACAAAGTGCATGAGAAAATTTTGTGCTAAGATGGTTGATATGTCATTTCTTTGGTGGGTTGTTGGTGTTAGGATTTTGATTCTTGTTTGCAACTTTAGGGTTTCCTCAAATGTTGCTAGTTTGATTGTGTGGATTGTCTCTTTGAGATGTTAGCAATATTACTTCTAATCATTAAGTCCTAAAGAACTTTATTATTATATTGGGATGTATTCATTATCCTAAGTAGCATATGATTAGTTATATCGACCATTAAAGATAGTTATTGGATATTGCTTTATACATGTACCTTATGTGTGATACCAAGATTTATTTGGATCGTGTCTTTTTCCACCATCTTCTTGTCTTTATGGTTATTCTTGATTTTCTTTCTCCTTGTTATTTCCTTCAATTGGTATTAGAGCTACACATGATCAAATTACCATATGTATCCATGGGCTCAAATCTTGAAAAGAGATTGAAGAAAGTGGTGGTTAAATATCTACACTAAATGTCTAGGATGATTCAAATAAAAATTCTCTCGTCATGATATTTATGAAAAAAGATGAATTGGTAATCTACAAATTTGGAATGTTGAGTTAACAGAGGACAATAATGATTTATGATCATGATTTTATTTACAAGTGATTTGTATGGTTCTCGTAATTTGAGTAAATTATGCAGTTTAAGAGACATAATATTCATGTCAAATATCAACATCCATATGCATTCAAAATATGTGGTGTGGTATTTTTTTATATTATCGAGTTTATTTTTAACTCGATGGTGAATTGACTATGTATCAATGTCCTTGCAAAGTATTGAATATAGATTTAAATTTCTCTAGTCATGATCTCTTTCAAATTTCCAAGTTAGATCTCTTTGTGTGAAGCAACATCCATAGAAAAAGCAATTGTGTTGCAGGATAGATTGATCTTAAGAGTTTTGGATATTTACTCAAACCAAATATAACAGTTGTACAGTGTGCCACTAATAATGATGTGTTCTTGGTATAACTATGCTCATTCGATACCCCATGAAGATGAGATCTAAGTCCATTCTGCCCATGCATGTAGTGACACAGGATGTGGAGAATCTCAGCAAAAAATTGCATTAGAATATCAAAGAAGAGTATTACATATAAAGGAAATAAAAATCGTGCCTGCAGGGGTGTAGCTCAACCAGTGATTCACTTGATATGAAGGAAATGTTGTAAATGGAGGTCATAAGTTCAAATCACCCTGGCTTACCCGTGCCCCATGCTTGCGAGCTGTGTGGGTGCACCTAGGGGTATAGTGGTAGCGGACGGGATTGGATCCCTGGACCCTGTGTCACGCGAGTACCAACCCCTTCCTAGTTGCCGATTCCCCTAGTTACAAAAAAAGGAAATAAAAATCGCTATCTACAGTTAGATAACGAGATTATTAACCAACATTTACTAACTAATAACTAAAATGTTAATTACAATGAAATCCTGAAGGATTATTCAACATCTCCCCCTTAATCCGAAGGGACATTTGACATGCCAAGTTGCATTCTGATTTTTTCAAATTTTCCATGGCCCAATGCTTTAGTAAAGATATCTGTGAGTTGCTCTAAAGTAGAACAATGTGTCAGATGAATGGTTTTGGCCTCAACATGATGTCGAATCAAGTGATATTTGGTGTTGATATGTTTGGTTCAATCCTGGAATTTCGGATTCTTGGCCAATTGAATTGCAGAAGAGTTGTCAACAAAGAGAGGCATTGAAGTAAATTGTTTCTCCTGCAAGTCTTCAAGTATTTTCCAAAGCTAGATGATTTATTTTGTGGCTTGAGCTGTTGCAACATATTCAGCTTCAGTTGTAGAATCAACATGAACAAAATTCTTTCGTGATCACCAAGTTATAGTTGCTAATCCAAGATTCATCAAATAACCTGAAGTAGACACCCCATGCTATTTATCTCCGTCAAAATCAGAGTCTGAATAACCCATGAGATTGAAGTTTGAAACTTTAGAATATTTGATGCCATAATATTGAGTGCCTTTTAAATATTTGAAAACCTGTTTTACTGCGTTCCAATGACCTTCACAGGGCTGATGCATAAAATTGTAAAGTATTCCTACAAGATAAGTTATGTTAGGACTAGTAATAGTAAGATAAATTAAACTTCCAACAAGCTGCATGTACTTTGTCGGATCTTCAAATGCACTACCTTCATTTGAAGTAAGATTTAGATTCTGATCCATTGGGGTAGAAACATAATTAAAATCCTACATCCCAAATTTTCTCAATAACTCTCCAATATATTTTTCCTCAGAAATGAAAATGTGCTTTGGTTTTTTATCTACTTCAATTCCTAAATAATAATGTAGTAATCCCAAATATTTCATATCAAAAACCTTTTTCAACTCCCTTTTAATAAAGGTTATATAATCATCATTATTTCATGTGATAAGCAAATCATCTACATAGACAACTAGATATGCAACTGATCCTCCAACTTTCTTGAGAAATAAATTTGCATCATCTAGATTAAAATGCTTATAATTCAACTTTAGAAGATGTTGAATTAACTTTTCATACCATGCTCGGGGTGCTTGCTTCAAACCATATAAAGAATTTACCAATTTACATACCTTATGTTCTTGACCTTGAATAACAAAACCTTTTGGCTAAGTCATATAGACATATTCTTTCAAGTATCCATTCAAGAAGGAAGTCTTGACATCCATATGATGTATTTTCCATCCTTTTTGTGTTGCTAAGGAAAATAAAGTTCGAATAGTGCCCCACTTTGTTGTAGGAGAAAATTTTTCTTTGTAGTCAACACCTTCTTTCTAAGCATATCCTTTTTCCTGAAGTCTTGCTTTGTGTTTGTCAAGTGTTCCATCAGCTTTATACTTGTTCTTATATATCCACTTGCAACCAATAGGTTTGATTCCAATTGACCTCCAAGTTCCATTTTGTATGAGAGCATCATACTCTCTTTGCATTGCACTTTTCCATGCATCACTAGTTGTTGCTTCTTGAAAGGATGCATGTTCATCAACAACAGAAAATTTTAATTCACAATTTGATGTGACGAAATCATCATACCTTCTTGGAAATGTCTTGGTTTGTGTCGATATGCATACTGGTTGCTATGGTGTTTGCTCTATTTCTTCTTCAAGAGCAGGTTCTTCATTATCTCTAAGACATAACTTATCCATTCCATCAACAATATCATTAATTTTCTGACCCTCTGTTTATGTAGGAACTTGTGCATTAGAAGAACTTGTTTTTATGGAAGGAAATTCCAAAGATTGACTTATAATAGGAATCCCCCCTTCAAGATTTGGAAGTTTAGTATCCCTTTCATGATAGAATTTTTCAGAGTAAAATCTGTCAAGTTGAGCAAGTTGTTTATCAATAGTGAATGCATCTTTGTCAAATTCAAGAAATACAACATCTCTAGGAACAATAAACTTTTTGTTATCTTCATCATACAATCTATAAGCTTTGGAAGTATTAGAATATCCCCAAAAAATGCACTTTTGACTTCTTGCTTCCAATTTATTTCTTTGTTGCTCAGGAATCAAAGCATAACATGTGGAACCAAAAATTCTAAAATGATTAACAACTGGAAGATGGCCATGCTACATTTCATAAGGAGTTTTATTTTGTAATGCAGCAGAAGGACTTCTATTCTTAATGTAGACAGCACAAATAACTACTTCTCCCCAAAACATTGACTTAACATTCTTAAAAAACTTCATGGATCTTACCATATTCAACAATGTCCTATTCATACGTTCTGCCACATCATTTTGTTATGGATTATAAGGAACAGTGGTTTGATGTTTATTGCCATTGTCCTACAAATATTTTTTGAACTCTTGTGATGTGTACTCACGACCATATCAGTTCTAATGGTTCCAATATGAAGCTGAGTTTCATTTTTAATCCACAAATGAAAAAATTTTAATGTATCAAAAGCTTGATATTTTCCTTTAATAAATAAACTGAGCACATCCTTGTATAGTCATCAGTAAAAGTCATTAAATATTTATTACCATTTGTTGATGGAATAGGCATAGGCCCACACAAATCTGAGTGAATAAGGCCTAGCTTTCTAGAAGCTTGAGACATAGAGTCATGAAATGGTTGTTTGTTGTGCTTGCCTAAAATACAAGCATCACATTGGGAAAATTGTCTTGGAATAGTAGGAATCCCTTGAACTCCTTTTTATTTCATAAGTCTGAGACTATCATAATTAATATGACCAAATCTAACATGCCACAACAAGCTGGAAGACAAATTACCACTATGATGAGCCAAATTTGCAGAATTCTGTGAATTAAATGTCGTACCTTTCAACTTTAAAATTTTTCCATCTTCCACTCCAATCATTACAATCACATGATCATAAGCTCTTCTAATTTCAATAATGCCATCAAACACATGTATTGAATGACCTTGCTTTCTAATATGCACAAGAGACAACAAATTTCTTTTCAATTGTGGAAGATAAAGAACATTAATAAGTATGTAATCAGCAAGTCCTGGTAATTTAAGTCTAACAGATCCAATTCTTGGAGGTTTTAACTATAATTTGTCTGAAAAATAAACTACTCCATCAACTTGATCACTGAATGTATCAAATGTCATATGGCATGTGGCTCTAGTATCTAACAACCAAGTATCATTCCAAGAAGAAAACGAAGTACTAAAAGCTTCTTCAATTCCAAGATTACAATGTGCTACAACATAATGTGCAAATCCAGGAGGGTTACCTTTGTCTTTTGTTTGCTCTTTCTTGTCAACTATTTTCTCCCAAGAAATTTTGCAATTACGAACCATATGACCATCTTTTCCACATCTATAACATTGTCTCTCTCCTAGATTATATATGACACCCCTTCCTCTGAACTGTCCTCTACCTCGTCTTTTGCTTTTGTTATCATCTTTAGCGCATTCTTCTTTTGACTTTTGTCATTTCTGTGCGAGGCACAAAGTTTCTTTATTGGGATTAGATTGCTTCTTCCCAAATGTTTTTTCCCTCTCTATAATTTTCTCAACAATTTTTTCAAAGGTCATAGCTTTCATCTGGCCACTAGCTTGAAGAGATTCTAGATAGTGAGTATAGGAGGAGTACAAATCCTTAATGAAGGTAGTCAATTGAATGTTAATTTTTACATCGGTCGATTCAATATCATGAAAAATGGCTCTAATTTCAGAAGCAAGTTTCATAGGATCATTATCTTTCAACTCTAAATTAAACAACTTCATCAACAACTGTATGATTTCAAGCTCAGAATGTGAATCATACAAATCTTTTAGTTTCTTTAATGCTTCCCAAGCAGTCTTGCTAGAAACTAAATGTCTACTTACTTCTTCATTTATAGAGGCAATGATCAAAGTATAAGCTTTCTTGTCCTTGCTTTTCCAAGCATTAAGTTCTTTTGCAGAAGTAGGTGGTTCTGGTGCACCTTTGTCCACTTCATCTGTCGTACCCTCTCCATCTTTCTTGTCTTCAAAATTAATTCTCACTTTCACATATTCCATCCCACATATTGTTAAATATAAGAGTATTTTTAACTTTACGAAACCATTCATGATAATTTTCTTTACCAGATAGAATTACTCCAACAATTGAAATTAAAGATTTCATTAAAATTTACTCTGCACAAATAACTGTCTGATATGTTCTCATCCTCTCTGTGGATGTTCTTTAAAATCTTTTTATCTTCTAAAAAGATTTCCCCAAAGGTTTAATAATTCAATTTAAAAAATCTTGCAAGCAAATATAAATAACGGCTTGAAATATTTTATTTTCTAAAAAGATCTCCCATTTGATAATTAATTTAAAATAAACCAAATCTTACATGCAAATATAAATGGAGGCTCTACTCTTTTTCCTTTTTTTTTTAAATAAGTAAAAGAAAAATTCTTCTAACAATTTACTGAAAATTTAGTTAGCAGCTCTCATTTCTTGGTGATACCTTCTTCACGGGCTCCTCCCCTCTTTGGTGATAGCTCCTTCACGGGTCCAAAAAATTGCATTAGAATATCAAAGAAGAGTATTACATATAAAGGAAATCAAAACTGTTATCTGCACTTAGATAATAAGATTATTAACCAAAATTTATTAACTAATAACTGCAATGTTAATTACAATAAAATCCCAAAGGATTATTCAACACGTAAATGGTGCCTATTTCGGAAATTGTTGAAAAAATATGATAAAAATAGTCAAAAATTTGAAGCCTGCTGTCTTCCTAATCTCTAATGAATATCCAGGGAAAGCATTCCAGGATTAGGATCTTGGTCGGCAACTATTGATAAATTTAAGCATTGCAGGATTAGGATCTTGGTCGGCAACTATTGATAAATTTAAAGTTTTTGTTGCTGTTGCTTTTGAATATAATATTTTTGTTGTTGTTGTTGCTGCTTTTGTTGTTCTTGCTCTTTTGAGTTTAAAGTTGTTGCTGCTTTTGTTGTTCTTGCTCTTTTGAGTTTAAAGTTGTTGCTACTTTTGCTGGTGTTGCTGCTGGAGCAGTTACTTTCTATGTTAATGTTCTGTATGCTTATATGTGGTCGCACTTTGAACCGGGAAAGGACAGGCTGATCAAACCATTCAACTCCAAGAAGAAGACAAGAATGGCTCCTCTAATTGATTGCAAGAAGAACTATTGCAGGTAAATGCTGACAGGCCCAGAAAACGCTCAACAGTGGATTTACTTCATTGGATGGTTGGTTATTCTACAGAGAATATGGACACTGTGTTTGATTATTTCCAGAGCCTGCAGTGAAGGACGGAGAGCCCCATCATCACCATCTATAGTTGTGGCTCGAATACATATCAAGGAGTACCAAGAATTGACAGACTGATCATGAGAAGGATCTCAAGAGACAGACTATGAAGTACTAGAATGATTCTTTAGAACCAGAATGAGGTTACATACAACCGTTCTCATGGATTGTATTGTTACAGCGATTTATGGAGAAATGCATTTGGTTCTCATGATATCAAGAATCTGGTTTTTTTAGAAGTTTATGTTTGACTTGAGGTACCATTTTGCGAATTCAATCGAGACAGTTTACAGTTCATGGCAACGAGCAAAAATTATGAAGTACTTGCTATCTGCTGTAATACGAATCCATCATAAAAATAGTTTTTTGATGCAGTGGAGTTTATATCTAATTTACGGAGAGGACAATGAAGATTTTGTCAAGTACAGTGGTTGTGTTTGGAGGAAATAAGCTCAACAATGGCACACAAGTGGGTGCACAATTCTAAATAAGTCATTTGTGGATTGTTTGTTTCCAATTCCAAAGAGTGAAAACCAGTATCCGCCATTGGAGCATTATGTGGTATTTAAGAGCTTCTACGAAAGTATGATCGTTGTACCAGCTTGGCTTAAAGTATTTGAAAATGTAAAACTTAATAGTGGCCATTGTTTTCACTTATTCTTCAAAGGAAATATTAAAAGTCACCTTTTTGGATTTTTTGAAAGGAAATATCCAAATTTACATTTGTTAAAAGGAGGATAACATACATGATTTTGTGTAAAGGAGTTATAAGGTTAATGGTTTGTGAATGATTTATAAGTGGGTTATATTGAATATTTTTGTGAAATGGTATTATAAAGAGATTTTTTTATTTCGCCCCGACTTGTAAAGGGGTTGTAAAGGGGTAATAAAGTGTTTTGAATTTATAAGGGGTTCATAATTGGGAGGATCCAAAAACATAATAATACTAATTTTTTAATTATGTCCTATACTCCCCAAAATTGAATTAGGGGTAATAAGATCTTTGTGTGTGTGGTTTGTCTATTTACCATTACCTTTTTTGGAAACACATGCTATTATATAAAGAAGCAAGAAATCACTATTACATTAAAGAAGGCAAGTGAAAGATTTTAAGAAGAAAAGAAAGCCTTTTTTCATTTGAAAAATTAGGGGTAATAAGATCTTTGTGTGTGTGGTTTGTCTATTTACCATTACTTTTTTGGAAACACGTGCTATTATATAAAGAAGCAATCATTCTCTTACAAAGAAATCATTATTACATTAAAGAAGGCAAGTGAAAGATCTTAAAAAGAAAAGAAAGCCTTTTTTCATTTGAAGATAAATTTATGTCTTTAAAGCATTTACAATATTTTGTTGGTAAAGTCTTTGGATGTCCTTAACATCAATTCTTTAATTGTGAATCTACGAGTTTGAGTCTCTCATTGAATTTCTAGAATTCTTAATTTGAGGTGGAGTTGTAAAAATTCCTTAGAGAGTCTTAAAGGTTCAACAATTTCTATAATTCTTAATTTGAGGTGGAGTTGTAAAAATCCCTTCGAAGTCTTAAAGGTTCAACAATTTGGTTTGTTTATTGCAATTTGGAAATTGTAATTGGAGTCATTTGATCTAGCCTAAATTTATAAATTTAATAGGGGGATCAAAGGTGTCTACATATTTTTACTTATTTTGGATCATGATGGTGAGTATCAAAGATTTGTTCAGTCTTCTACACACTTTAATTAATATTGCACTATGATCATCTATTTTAATCAATAAACATTCACTCAATCATGTTACCACTTGTTTGCAAGTTACGCATAAAAAGGTTGATATACTGAAAACTCATAATAGGTTGTTAAATGATTATTGCAACTCCTTCGACATTGCCACTATGAACTCATACTTCTTCAACAAATCCATTATTCAAATTAATTGTCGTTGATGGTAAATAAAAGGACATTAACCATCATACAACTATGAAGACAAAGAAATATGGGGCTGGTGCAAGTTAATGCTGGCCACTCATGATGTGTTAGTCGCAATGGACTTCTGGAAAAAGAAAAATCTGAACATCAAAAAACAATATTAGAGTTACCTACACAACTTTTTGGAATATGGCGCAAGAAGATCAAACGTAGAAAATCAGATTACCTTCCGGAATATATAAATATTATTTATGGAAATTAAGTATAACTCCCAAAAAATGGGGTTCTCCTAAGGTTGGTATGTTATTTTTTAAGAAAATATAATGAATATGTTTGCATTAGCCCTCTGGTTCGGTATTCAAATGGTGGGTTTTTGTTAAAAAAATTATATACAGTCATAGCTAACAGCCCGTTCTAGTGCAGCGTTATTTTTCCATATTTATTTATGTTAATTTTTTTATTTTTTTTTAATTAAGGAAGTCAGCCCATCCCTAAAATGATTAGGCCGAGCGTTAGCCCTCGATATCATGGTCTTAACCTAATCAATCAACATTTTTTTTTTTTTTAGGATGTATGTTTTTGTGTGTACTTGAGTGGGTTCTTTTCCGTTTTCAAAATAGGTGAGCCAATAAAAAGTTATAGACGGAAGAAATAACTTACTCTTTGTGTAAGATTGAAACTAAAGTTTGAAACTTTCCATAGTGATTAAATAATTTTATAAAATATATATTTTTTAATAATTAATAATGTTTTAAATTGAATTAAATTAAATTTATATGATGAGGAGGAGGAGGAGGATGGGGATGATGACGATGATGTTGATGATGATGATGGGGATGATGGCGATGATGTTGATGATGATGATGAGGATGATGGGGATGATGACGATGATGTTGATGAAGAGAATGAGGATGATGATGCTGATGATGATGAAGATGATTATGACGATGACGATGGAGATGATGATGATGACATGGATGATGACGATGACGGGGACGATGATGATGATCATATTCGTCATCATCATTATCAATCGTCGTCATCATCTTCAATCGTCATCATTGTCATCAACATCATCATCATCTTCGTCAACATCATCATCATCTTCGTCAACATCATCATCATCTTCAATGATGATGATGACGAAGATGATGATGATGTTGACGACGATGATGACGATTGAAGATGATGATGTTGACGATGATGATGACGATTGAAGATGATGATGTTGATGATGATGATGACGATTGATAATGATGATGATGACGAAGAAGAAGAAGATGATGATGATGATGATGATGATGATGATGATGTTGATGATGATGAGGAACAAGGTAATGACGACGACGATGATGATGGAGATGATGATGATGATGATGATGATGACGATGATGATGATGTTGACGATGAAGATGATGATGATGTTAATGATGAAGACAATGACCAAGATGATGATGATGATGATGACGGGGATGAGGATGAGGATGAGGATGAGGATGGTGATGACGATGATGATGATGTTGATGATGAAGATGATGACCAAGATGGTGATGATGATGATCATGGCGATGATGATGATGGGGATGAGGATGAGGATGATGATGATGATGAGCAAGTGGGTGATGATCATCATCATCATCATCAACATCACCATCTTGATCTTCGTACTCATCTGCATCACCATCCATCATCATCATCATTGATAATGATGATGATGAAGAAGATGATGATGATGATGTCATCATTGATAATGAAGATGATGACGAAGATGATGATGATGAAGTCATCATTGATAATGAAGATGATGACGAAGATGATGATGATGATGTCATCATTGATAATGAAGATGATGACGAAGATGATGACAAAGATGATGGATGATGATGAAGATGATGATGATGACGTTGATGATGATGATGATGATGAATATGATGGCCAAGATGATGATGGTGATGATGATGAGGATGGGGATGATGCCAAGGAAGTGGGGGATAATGATGATGATGACTATGGAAATGATGATGATGACGTGGATGAGGACGATGACGAGGATGATGATGACGAAGATGATTATGATGATCAGGATGATGAGGATGATGATGGTGATCATATTCGTCATCATCAACATCATCATCATTGATAATGATGATGATGACGAACATGATGATGATGATGTCATCATTGATAATGATGATGATGACAAAGATGATGGATGATGATGAAGATGATGATGATGACATTGATGATGATGATGATGATGAAGATGATGGCCAAGATGATGATGGTGATGATGATGAGGATGGGGATGACAACGAGGAAGTGGGGGATAACGATGATGATGACGTGGATGATGACGATGACGAGGATGATGATGATGAGGATGATGACGACGAAGATGATTAGGAGGAGGAGGAGGAGGATGGTGATCATATTCGTCATCATCAACATCATCATCTTCATCTTCGTACTCATTTGCATCATCATCCATCATTAATGATGATGATGACGAAGATGATGATGATGATGATGATCATGATGACGAAGATGATGGATGATGATGATGATGACGTTGATGATGATGATGATGATGAAGATGATGGCCAAGATGATGATGGTGATGATGATGAGGATGGGGATGATGACGAGGAAGTGGGGGATAACGATGATGATGACTATGGAAATGATGATGATGACGTGGATGATGACGATGATGAGGATGAGGATGATGAGGATGATGATGACGAAGATGATTATGATGATGAGGATGATGATGGTGATCATATTCGTCATCATCAACATCATCATCTTCATCTTCGTACTCATCTGCATCATCATCCATCATTAATGATGATGATGACGAAGATGATGATGATGATGACAAAGATGATGATGATGATGATGATGAAGATGATGGCCAAGATGATGATGAGGATGGGGATGATGACGAGGAAGTGGGGGATAATGATGATGATGACGTGGATGATGACGATGACGAGGATGATGATAACGAGGATGATTATGATAATGAGGATGATGATGACAAAGATGATTATGATGAGGAGGAGGAGGAGGAGGAGGATGATGATGGTGATCATATTCGTCATCATCTTCATCTTCGTACTCATCTGCATCATCATCCATCCTTAATGATGATGATGACGAAGATGATGATGATGATGATGAAGATGATGATGATCATGATGACGAATATGATGGATGATGATGATGATGAAGATGATGATGATGACATTGATGATGATGATGATGATGAAGATGATGGCCAAGATGATGATGGTGATGATGATGAGGATGGGGATGATGACAAGGAAGTGGGGGATAACGATGATGATGACTATGGAAACGATGATGATGACGTGGATGATGACGATGACGAGGATGATGATGATGAGGATGATGATGATGAAGATGATGATGATGATGACGAAGATGATGATGAAGATGATGGATGATGATGAAGATGATGATGATGACGTTGATGATGATGATGATGATGAATGGCCAAGATGATGATGGTGATGATGATGAGGATGGGGATGATGACGAGGAAGTGGGGGATAACAATGATGATGACTATGGAAACGATGATGATGATGATGACGAGGATGATGATGACGTGGATGATGACGATGACGAGGATGATGATGATGAGGATGATGATGACGAAGATGATGATGAGGAGGAGGAGGAGGAGGAGGAGGAGGAGGATGAGGATGATGATGGTGATCATATTCATCATCATCAACATCATCATCTTCATCTTCGTACTCATCTACATCATCATCCATCATTAATGATGATGATGACGAAGATGATGATGATGATGATGACGAAGATGATGGATGATGATGAAGATGATGATGATGACGTTGATGATGATGATGATGATGAAGATGATGGCCAAGATGATGATGCTGATGATGATCAGGATGGGGATGATGACGAGGAAGTGGGGGATAACGATGATGATGACTATGGAAACGATGATGATGACGTGGATGATGACAATGAAGAGGAGGATGATGATGAGGATGATGATGATGAAGATGATTATGATGACAAGGATGATGATGGTGATCATATTCGTCATCATCAACATCATCATCCTCATCTTCGTACTCATCTGCATCATCATCCATCATTAATGACGATGATGACGAAGATGATGATGATGATGACGAAGATGATGATGATGATGATGATGACGAAGATGATGGATGATGATGAAGATGATGATGATGACGTTGATGATGATGATGATGATGAAGATGATGGCCAAGATGATGATGGTGATGATGATGAAGATGGGGATGATGACGAGGAAGTGGGGGATAATGATGATGATGACTATGGAAATGATGATGATGACGTGGATGATGATGATGACGAGGATGATGATGATGAGGATGATGAGGATGATGATGACGAAGATGATTATGAGGAGGAGGAGGAGGAGGAGGATGGTGATCATATTCATCATCATCAACATCATCATCTTCATCTTCGTACTCATCTGCATCATCATCCATCCTTAATGATGATGATGACGAAGATGATGATGATGATGATGAAGATGATCATGATCATGATGACGAAGATGATGGATGATGATGATGATGATGAAGATGATGATGACGTTGATGATGATGATGATGATGATGAAGATGATGGCCAAGAAGATGATGGTGATGATGATGAGGATGGGGATGATGATGAGGAAGTGGGGGATAACGATGATGATGACGTGGATGATGATGATGACGACGAAGATGACGAAGATGATGATGATGACGAAGATGATGATGATGATGACGAAGATGATGATTATCATGATGACGAAGATGATGGATGATGATGAAGATGATGATGATGACGTTGATGATGATGATGATGGATGATGATGAAGATGATGATGATGACGTTGATGATGATGATGATGATGAAGATGATGGCCAAGATGATGATGGTGATGATGATGAGGATGGGGATGATGACGAGGAAGTGGGCGATAACGTTGAGGATGACTATGGAAATGATGATGATGACGTGGATGATGACGATGACAAGGATGATGATGATGAGGATGATGATGACGAAGATGATTATGATGATGATGAGGAGGAGGAGGAGGAGGATGGTGATCACATTCGTCATCATCAACATCATCATCTTCATCTTCGTACTCATCTGCATCATCATCCATCATTAATGATGATGATGACGAAGATGATGATGATGATGACGAAGATGATGATGATGATGACGAAGATGATGATGATGATGATGACGAAGATGATGGATGATGATGAAGATGATGATGATGACGTTGATGATGATGATGATGATGAAGATGATGGCCAAGATGATGATGGTGATGATGATGAGGATGGGGATGATGACGAGGAAGTGGGGGATAATGATGATGATGACTATGGAAACGATGATGATGACGTGGATGATGACGATGACGAGGATGATGATGATGAGGATGATGATGACGAAGATGATTATGATGATGAGGATAATGATGGTGATCATATTCGTCATCATCAACATCATCATCTTCATCTTCGTATTCATCTGCATCATCATCCATCATTAATGATGATGATGACGAAGATGATGATAATGATGATGAATATGATGATGATGATGATGACGAAGATGATGGATGATGATGAAGATGATGATGATGACGTTGATGATGATGATGATGATGAAGATGATGGCCAAGATGATGATGGTGATGATGATGAGGATGGGGATGATGACGAGGAAGTGGGGGATAACGATGATGATGACTATGGAAATGATGATGATGACGTGGATGATGACGATGACGAGGATGATGATGATGAAGCTGATTATGATGAGGAGGAGGAGGAGGAGGATGATGAGGATGATGATGGTGATCATATTCATCATCATCAACATCATCATCTTCATCTTGGTACTCATCTGCATCATCATCCATCCTTAATGATGATGATGACAAAGATGATGATGATGATGATGATGATGATGAAGATGATCATGATCATGATGACGAAGATGATGGATGATGATGATGATGAAGATGATGATGATGACGTTGATGATGATGATGATGATGAAGACGATGGCCAAGATGATGATGGTGATGAGGATGAGGATGGGGATGATGACGAGGAAGTGGGGGATAACGATGATGATGACTATGGAAACAATGACGATGACGTGGATGATGACAATGACGAGGATGATGATGATGAGGATGATGATGACGAATATTTTATGATGATGACGAAGATGATGGATGATGATGAAAATGATGATGATGACGTTGATGATGATGATGATGATGAAGATGATGGCCAAGATGATGATGGTGATGATGATGAGGATGGGGATGATGATGAGGAAGTGGGGGATAACGATGATGATGACTATGGAAACGATGATGATGACGTGGATGATGATGATGACAAGGATGATGATGATGAGGATGATGATGACGAAGATGATTCTGATGATGAGGAGGAGGAGGAGGAGGAGGAGGAGGATGGTGATCATATTCGTCATCATCAACATCATCATCTTCATCTTCGTACTCATCTGCATCATCATCCATCATTAATGATGATGATGACGAAGATGATGATGATGATGATGAAGATGATGATGATGATGACGACGAAGATGATGAATGATGATGAAGATAATGATGATGATGTTGTTGATGATGATGATGATGATGATGATGGCCAAGATGATGATGGTGATGATGATGAGGATGGGGATGATGACGAGGAAGTGGGGGATAACGATGATGATGACTATGGAAACGATGTTGATGACGATGACGAGGATGATGATGATGAGGATGATGATGACGAAGTTGATTATGATGATGAGGATGATGATGGTGATCATATTTGTCATCATCAACATTATCATCTTCATCTTCGTACTCATCTGCATCATCATCCATCATTAATGATGATGATGACGAAGATGATGATGATGATGACGAAGACGATGATGATGATGATGATGATGAAGATGATGGATGATGATGAAGATGATGATGATGACATTGTTGATGATGATGATGATGTCCAAGATGATGATGGTGATGATGATGAGGATGGGGATGATGACGAGGAAGTGGGGGATAACGATGATGATGACTACGGAAACGATGATGATGACATGGATGATGGCAATGACGAGGATGATGATGATGAGGATGATGATGACAAAGATGATTATGATGATGAGGAGGAGGAGGATGATGGTGATCATATTCTTCATCATCAACATCATCATCTTCATCTTCGTACTCATCTGCATCATCCTCCATCCTTAATGATGATGATGACGAAGATGATGATGATGATGACGAAGATGATGATGATCATGATGACGAAGATGATGTATGATGATGATGATGAAGATGATGATGATGATGAATACGATGATGATGACATTGATGATGATGATGATGATGAAGATGATGGCCAAGATGATGATGGTGATGATGATGAGGATGGGGATGATGACGAGGAAGTGGGGGATAATGATGATGATGACTATGGAAACGATGATGATGACGATGATGAGGATGATGATGATGAATATGATTATGATGATGATGAGGAGGAGGAGGAGGAGGAGGATGGTGATCATATTCATCATCATCAACATCATCATCTTCATCTTCGTACTCATCTACATCATCATCCATCCTTAATGATGATGATGAAGAAGATGATGATGATGATGATGACGAAGATGATCATGATCATGATAACGAAGATGATGGATGATGATGATGATGAAGATGATGATGATGACATTGATGATGATGATGATGATGAAGATGATGGCCAAGATGATGATGGTGATGATGACGAGGATGGGGATGATGACGAGGAAGTGGGGGATAACGATGATGATGACTATGGAAATGATGATGATGACATGGATGATGACGATGACAAGGATGATGATGATGAGGATGATGATGACGAAGATGATTATGATGAGGAGGAGGAGGTGGAGGATGATGAGGATGATGATGGTGATCATATTCATCTTCATCTTCGTACTCATCTGCATCATCATCCATCATTAATGATGATGATGACGAAGATGATGATGATGATGTCATCATTGATAATGTTGATGATGATGATCATGATGATGAAGATGATGGATGGTGATGAAGATGATGATGATGACGTTGATGATGATGATGATGGCCAAGATGATGGCCAAGATGATGGTGGTGATGATGATGAGGATGGGGATGATGACGAGGAAGTGAGGGATAACGATGATGATGACCATGGAAACGATGATAATGATGATGACGAGGATGATGATGATGAGGATGATGATGATGAAGATGATTATGATGATGATGAGGATGAGGATGATGATGGTGTTCATATTCGTCTTCGTCAACATCATCATCTTCATCTTCGTACGCATCTGCATCATCATCCATCATCTTCATCATCATTGATAATGATGATGATGACGAAGATGATGATGATGATGAAGATGATGAAGAAGATGATGGATGATGATGATGCCGATGATGCCGATGTTGATGATGAATATGATGATGAAGATGATGACCAAGATGATGTCGAGGAGGAGGAGGAGGATGGTGATGATGATGAGGAAGTGGGTGATGACGATGATGATGATGATGGCAAGGATGATGACGATGACGAGGATGATGACGATGACGAAGATGATTACGATGAGGAGGAGGAGGAGGAGGCTCCTTGTAGAGGGATAGTGTCATGGATTCTATGTGTTATTGATGATGCATGAGATCTAGAATTTTCAATTAAGGCCCATGTGGAATTCAATTGAGCTCAATATGTTTCAATAAGATCTCGAGGAACCGGTTTTCATTCTTTGATGATGTTCAATGCTTTTCAACATATCCACAGTCTTGCATGGTAGGCTGAGGATGCATTCATGGCATTCAATCTTTACAAAAGATGTGTTTTGTCAAAATGAAATTCAATTTGCCTCTTTGATGAATCCTCCTCTACAAGACTTTATTTATTGCATGAATGTCACAGACTCACAGAAAATCTAAAAAACACTCAATGGCATGCAACTATAAACACAAACCAAGTAGAGGTTGATTTTATGCATTGATATAGAGAGGTGGCAGTAGGCAGACAATATGGAGAAACAATGAGTTAGAAAAAACATTTGGACTAAAGTACCACAATGCTTATTAATAAAATTTAAAAAAACAAGTTTTGGCTCAGGAATTGTGGTTTATCACCACATTTCTCTTCGACACTCACCATCAAAATACATATAAAAATAACACGTCTTTACATCCTCTTCCTTTTAAATCCTCATCGCATAGTAATAAATAAGGATTATTATGCATGCACATCCTCACCTTACAATGTCAATTGGGTCCAGGCGCATAGACAACCATAAATTATCAAATGTGTCAAAGAGTAAGCCTTTCCAATAAAAATTAAGACCCACCCTTCAAACTTAATCACCGAGTCCAATTTATGCAAATATTTTCGAAGTGGGGGGAATGTCTGGCATTAAATGGTGTAAACGTTGGAGAATAAATGGTTTATATGTTGTACAAGGGCGCATGAGCGGGTTTGGGCGTGTGCGCGGGTTTGGGTGTGTGCGCATGTTTTAACATGCATGCGCGGCCCTGTTACTAGTTTAAAAAAAATAGATCTCTCTGTTTCCCTAGAATTCTACCAAAATCACGGGTTTCACTTATTCCGCGGCTTTCAAGCTCTCACAGGTTGCTCATTGGCTCTCACAGGTTGATCTATTGGACACAAAATCACCCTTGGAATCTATAAAACATCTTCAGTGTTCTTGGAATCTAGTGGATTCATTCAAGCTACCAGTTTCCATTGCAAGTGGAGATCATTTCTATAGAGGTATGGTGAATTGTAAATGAGTCTTTTCATTCACAAGATTTGAGATGAGCCCATGCCTTTTTGTTTTTGTCATATTCCCACAACAATATCCATGCATAGACAACAATGAATTTGACAAGAAGATTTCCCAAGTTCACATCTAAAAAAACTCATATGAACACTAGACAAGATGAAGTATGCAACCTCCTCATTGTGTAATTAGTTCCCAAGTTAATTTTGTTCTTTTCACCTCATATTATGCTAGCAAAAAAAACCACACACTCACTAAACATAACTAAAAATATCACTTCATCTCATCCACAAAACCTCAACTCTCTCATCTCTTATTCAATACCATTGTATGGAATGAGGATATCTATAAGTATATGCACCTTTCCTTTCTCTATGAATCCAAATATGATAATTTTCATCCATATTTACCATCCTTACAATATCCCCTCACCTCTAACAATGATTTTTTTTCCAAAAACAAAGACTTCCCCACTTCATGCTCTATTCAACATGATGATTGTTGGTATAGTCCCTAGTTCCCCACTCTCCAACACCTCCCCACCCTAGATATTGCACATTGAAAGGTCAAATTATATTTCTCCTGATCACCCTTCCCAAGACCATGATCTTTGTTAGAAACCTTTGCATCCTCCTAAAGGTTTTGCACAAAACAAGGTATACATTCATTCTATTGTGATGCATTGTTGAATTCAACCATGGGTATTTTAAACTCAAAACCACATTCTATCATCTCAAGGTTAGGAAATAGTTTGTTGTTGTTTCTTCAACTCCTTAATGTGTTATATAACCTAGTAATTTACGATGGTAAAGGACATTGCCTCAAATGGAAGGATATACCATTCCACTAGGAAGACAAAGCAATCAAACTAGGTGCAAAGTCCTAGAATTGATAACATTAAGGGAGAAAGCAAAAAATGCAATTAATTAAGGTTACCTTATTTGATGTAGAAAAACTATCAAACTATTCCCAAGGCATCTATAGCCATCTCTGTTGTAGGGTGTTACTACCATAATTTTTATGAATTCATGGCCAGGCAAGACACTAGTTTCTCCTCTCTACACTTGACCAAACATCATCTATATTGATTGGAATTGTAACGGATAATGATGTTTATTCGAACACAAATAAACCAACATAGTCTATAGTTGTATATGTTAATTTGTAAAGTGGTAAGCTATGTTGGAATGTGTCAGGTTCATTGTATAATGACACTAATATATTATTTGTTGTTTCTTTTGCAGGGGTAGGCCTGATAGTTGTGTTAAAGAGGCTTTTGGAAATGGGAAACTCACGAAACGCAAAAAAAAAAAATAGAAGGAATCTGCCCATTGAAAAGGTCAATGACTTAAGAGAAAAGGCCAGGTTAGGAATGGAAAGATTGAGACATGGTCCTATCATTGCCCCAAATCCTACCACTGATCCTAACACAGTTGTTGACATGACAACCTCTTGTTTAGAACCACAGGTAAAGCGGTCACGTCCAACGAACCCAACTCAAATTCCAACATCAACACAATCTCCAACCAACAATCCATCAACAAGTCATTTTGAAGTTCCTCATGACACAAGAATTTTGGGAGATGCTGCATGTGTAGAGATGGACATACAAGCCTTGCTTAATTTTCAATCTCCCCAAGAAGACCACAACCCTGTCAACCACACTCCCATTATGGCCCAATCTATGAACAAAGCACCACAACAAACAAGCTATGGTATTCATGTCTCATGTCCACCCTCCCTACCTCGATTGTCCAGTGCAAGAAGAAGAACTCCTAGACGTATTCATGTGGATGAGAGTGCTATGTCGGGGCTTGAAGGCAAGTTGCCAAAATGCACTATCGAATGGCAATGCAACAAAATTGTGAAAGAATATTTTGAAACCAAAGGTGATGCAGGTAAATGTCAATTATTGCTATGTTTGTTAAAGTCACGTTCTTTAGCTGTTGTTAGGAGAATTTTGGAAATAAAGATGGTTAAAAGTTCAGAGGCCAACAGTCATATTGTTATAAATCTCCATTCTGCATTTAATGCGATTGGGAAGAAGTCTCGTACAAAATATCTTTGTGCGACTCGTCGTGTTTTAGCAGAATCCATTGTAAGCAAGTCCACAAGGCAACATCGCCTGCTATCACACACTTCTCACATAGTCAAATTAAATAGAAAAACTATTAAAAAGTACTCTGTTATAAGAGAAAATATTGACACTCCGGGTGGAAACGATTGTTGGGCTTTTGTTGGTAGGTTTCCTCGTGCTGATAGGAAGCTAATTGATACTGTTAAGGAGTTAGTCCAAATTTTTTTGGATGATCATACTAGACCTTCATCAAACCAAAGAGACATGATAAAACTGAGAAAAGGTTCTACTGAACGTGAGCCCCATGTTAAACACTTCCTTGACACCACACAGACTAAACTCTATGAGAGATTTAGGAACGAGCACACACAATTGAACCTTGCCCAAAGGTCCTTTGAGAAATGCAAACCATGGTACGTTCATATATGCATTGATCAGAATACTTGTTGTTGTAGATACCACATAGAATATGAATATTATTATGACACATATAAACATATATTTTGTGATTTGCATACTAACATTGTGCAGGGCTGCAACAAATCCATACTACCACCGAATGCATCAAGAGACTTTATCCACAACATCATGTGTCCAAGGCCCGAAGGACAAAAGTATTATAAAAAATCGTGTCTATATGGGACATGTTCTATGTGCAGTGGGTTTTCTCTTTTGAACCGTTGCATTCATGAAAACAAGGACACAGAATTTGGCATGATGGGTGTGGAGATGCAGAGCTTGAAGTACGTAACCTATCAATTAGACAGTGTCAAAGAATGTAAAAAGATTGCATTGGTAAAGTCATAGGTACAAATGAATATTGCATATTTTTCATATTACACGTTCAATTTATGGCATATACATTTTTCCAAAGGCCACATTGTAATATTTCCCTTGTTTCCATGGTAACAGGTACCGGTATGTGACTTCTTGATGGAATTCTACAAGAAAACCGAGCAGTATGTTCAACATGTGCATGTAGCGCAATGGCAAGATGAGCAATACAGAAAATGTAGGGACACATTTCCTGTTGGAACCATAGTGTAAATTGTGGATTTTGCAGAAAATTACACCCTTCAGCCACAAAATGAAATCCATAGTCAATACTACCATTCAGACCAAGTTAGCATCATGGTACATATTATGTATAGGCATGGGCCAGGGAGCAGCAATGACAAGAGGATAATACTGAAGGAGACAAACTTTTACATAAGTGATGATAGAACCCATGATCTACATTATGTGCAACATTGTTTTCAAATTTTCTATGATCAATTGAAGGAGAGAGATATACAGATGGATCAACATTGGATATGGTTGGATGGTTGTGCGGGTCAGTTCAAAAATGCCTGAGTATTACAATGGATGAGTACTTTGCATAAGACTTGCAATGTGTCGCATATCTGGAACTATTTTGAGACTGGGCACGGCAAAGGCGAGCATGATGGGGCTGGTGCATGCATCAAGACCGCAATACGAAGGGAAGAGATGAGGTTTGATAGGGAACCTCATATCCGAGATGTAGAATCCATAGTTCAATGGTGCTCCGCAACAATGTCAGAACAAGCAAGAGATCAACAAACATCATCAGTGGTAGGACGTGTGGCGAGAAATTTTTGGCTAGTGGTTGACATAGATCGATCGCATTCCTATAGTTGCAGCACAGTACAAGGAACATGTGGATTTCATTCAGTTCGAAGCTCAAACAACCACTTATTTGAAATATGGACGCAAAAGCTTGCATGCTTTTGCAACCCTTGCAGTAGCGGCGAATGGGATGAATGTGAATGCATGGACTGGGTTGAAGAATGAGATCGTGTGTCACTTGCAGTAGACCAACGTGCAGTTGTTGAAACAACCCAGTTAGAGGAGGGCCAATCAACGATTTCTACAAACTACGACCATATCTCAGATCTTGTACAACCACGACACATATACGCAGTTGTTGCACCGAAAGACAATGAATGGGGCGTGGATTACTGGTTGGCACGATGCATCCAAGGTAAGAAAACCCTGTACGGATCATTAATCGATGATGAAGGAATGAATTTCCTACTGGATCGATGGTGGTTAAGGGGGAATATCTTACACTAGATGGGAAGTCAAGAAAGACTAGCAGGCATGTATTCATGGATTACAGAGCAAGTTCAGTGGTGTATCACTTCACAAACTTGGCACAAACATCCATCTTCAGACAATGTCAAGCAAGAGCTCAACCAAGGTACGCTACTACCTGCCTCATTCAGAGCACGAGAGATTGATGGAGACAATTAGCAATAGAGAGGATCCAGATGGATTTATTGAATGAGGCCAATCAACTTTACATAAGAGAAAGAATTGCATCAAAGAATGTTATGTTCTACATCGAGGTATGTGTAGTTTTATGTTATTTCGTTGGTACATGCATTTTTTGTTGATACATACATACATACATGTCTTTTCCTATGTTTTTTATTTTTCCTATATGTATTAAACTGTTCCATGCTTCTCTTTTATGTTGAATAAAATGGTGATGTGATTTGGATCAAATTGAGTTAGTATTTTCTTAAATATATCTATTTATGTTTGTAGCATTTGAAGATAGTGGTTTTGATAGGTTCTCAATATTAGAATTACCTAGGTTTTAGGAAATTTTTTGAAGTACATAGTCTATTACAATGGTCTTGAAAATTTAACTTGGTAGATGAAACCTTCTAGGAATCCATGTATGGATAGAAGGGTCTTCCACTTGGGGTAGGGAGTTATCATAAGGTTTCAAGGGTGGTATTTTTTAGATATATACTTGAGAGGGACTTACCATCATCATAGATAACCACTTAGAGGGACTTGTCATCATCATCACCAACATCATCTCTAGGCTCCTCATCAACATCTCCATCATCATCATCTTCTTCATCATCACCATCACCATCACCAACATCGTCAACGTCTTCATCATCGCCACCATCATCAACGTCTTCATCATCACCACCATCGTCAACATCTTCATCATCGCCACCATCTTCATCATCATCATTAACTCTAACTCTAACCCTAATTCAATTTCCTTATATAAATCTAGCCCCAACCCTCACCCAAACCCTAGCACTAATCCATCTTCTTCATCATCGCCATCACCATCACCGTCACCGTCACCATCACCATCATCGTCACCATCACCATTGCAGAGTTGGCCCCTGTGTGCAAAAATTGCAAACCCCCTCACTGAGCAAAACCCTAGTTTCCAAGATGGACGTATAAGATGGCATCGGGGCCACAGGACCAGAGGAGAGGGGCACCCTTGGCACTATCCCGATGTCCTGAATCCAACGAAGTTGACGGTTGATCGATCAGAGCCACGATCGTCATTATATGGCTCGTTCTGTCTCGCATCCAAAAGGCCTTCAGGGACACTTGCTGGATACCTGCCAAGGGCATAGAAGTACAACCGTGCAACAAACCCAGGATCTGGGGAGTCCTGCAGGTGTGTCTAGGCAAGTTCTGTCAGGGAACATTGGCTATAAGTGCCCGACAGACGATATTGCAGAGTTGACTCCCGTGTGCAAAAATTGCACCCTCCCTCACTGAGTAAAACCCTAGTTTCCAAGATCGACATTCAAGATGGCACCGGGGCCATGGGACTAGACAAGAGGGGTGCCCTTAGCACTATCCCGATGTACTGAATCCAATGGAGTCGACGGTTCGTCGATCAGAGCCACGGTCGTCATTCTATGGCTCGTTCTGTCTCACATCCAAAAGGCCTTCAGGGACACCTATTGGATACCTACCAGGGGCATAGAAGCCCAACCGTGCAGCAAAACCAGGCTCCGGGGAGTCCTGCAGGTGTGTCTAGGCAGGTTTCGACTGGGAATGCTGGCCGTAAGTGCCCGACGGATGATTTTGCAGAGTTGACCCCCATGTGAAAAAATTGCACACTCCCTCACTAAGCAAAACCCTAGTTTCCAAGATGGACATTCAAGATGGCACTGGGACAACGGGACCTGAGGAGAGGGGCAGCCTTGGCACTATCCCAGCATCCTGAATCCAACGGAGTCGATGGTTCGTCGATCGGAGCCACGGTCGTCATTCTATGGCTCGTTCCGTCTTGCATCCAAAAGGCCTTCAGGGACACCTACTGGATACCTACCGGGGGCATACAAGTCCAGTCGTGCAGCAAAACCAAGTTCTGGGGAGTCATGTAGGTGTGTCTAGGTAGGTTTCGGTTGGGAACGCTAGCCATAAGTACCCGCTAGACGATTTTCCAAAGTTGACCCCAATTTGAGGGCCATCCAAATTTGCTCAAGGGGGCCATTTCTTGTCCGGAGGCCCCCGGGCATTCGTGGCCACCGTGGACAGGTCCACTCTAGCCATGTGGACCTGTGGGGGCCGACAAAATCTAGGTCTGCTCATCGGTTTGGGTTCCGTGGCCCCAAGGCAAATCCTCCAGGTGTCTCTAAACGGCCCCAGGTTGCCCAACTAGAATGCTCGTGGAACCCAGACCGTGGCTCGGTTCACGAATCCGTCGACTCTAGCAGGTCCGGGACGACAAGTTTCAGCTAGGGGACCCCCCACAGCGTCCCTCGAAGACTCAGAAGCGGTGCCAATGAGCCATCTCTGGAGCTAGGGTTTTGCTCAGTGATGGCCATTCCATATTCGCTCAAGGGGGCCATTTCTCGTCCGGAGGCCCTCAGGCATGCGTGGCCACCATGGACAGGTCCACAATGGCTACGTGGACCTGTGGGGGCCGACGAAATCCAAGTACGCTCGTCGATTTGGGTTCCGTGGCCGCGAGGCAAATCCTCTAGGTGTCCCTGAACGGCCCGGGGTGCCTGACTAGAATGCCCGTAGCACCCGGACCGTGGCTCGGTTGGCGAATCCGTCGAATCCGGCGGGTCCATGATGGCGGGTTTCAGCTAGGGGACCCCCCACAGTGTTCCCCAAAGACCCGGAAGTGGTGCCAATGGGCCATCCCCAGAGCTAGGGTTTTGCTCAGTGAAGGCCATTCCAGATTCACTCAAGGGGGCCATTTCTCGTCTGAAGGTAGAAGAAGATCAATTTTTGACAAAACAATGTAGTTAGCAAAAGAAGATCAATTTTCGATAAAAAAATGTAGTTATTACATGTGGAGGCAGCGGTTTCCCATGGAAAACGAGTGTAGGGTTGGGCAGAGGAAAGATGTTGGGAAATGGGCTATTACATTAGCTTTTCCGATGGGAAAGCAGTTTATAGAAGGAAATATGGGGGTTGTAGGTATATATGCTTTTTTTTCGACGGAAATAGGATTTCCCTCAGAAGAAAAGCGTATATACCTATAGCCGTCAAAGCATAGATACCTACAACCGCCCATCGGAAAATCCAATGTAATAGCCCATTTCCCAACATCTTTCCTCTGCTCAACCCTACACTCATTTTCCACGGGAAACCGCTGCCTCCACATGTAATAACTACATTGTCTTGTTGAAAATTGATCTTCTTCTGCTAACTACATTGTTTTGTCGAACATTGATCTTCTTCTGCCTCCAGACGAGAAATGGCCCCCTTGAGCGAATCTGGAATGGCCTTTGGGTGCTATGGGAATTCTAGTTGGGCACCCCGGGGCCGTTCAGGGACACTTTGGGCATTTGCTCTGCGGTCCCGGACCCGCCGGAGTTGATGGATTCACGAACCAAGCCATGGTTCGGGTGCCACGGGCATTCTAGTCGGGCACCCCAGGGCCGTTCAAGGACACCTGGAGGATTTTCCCTAGGGCTACGGAACCCAAACCAGTGAGCGAACTTGGATTCCATCGGCCCCCACAGGTCCATGTGGCCATTGTGGACCTATCCACGATGGCCATGCATGCCTGGGGGCATCCGGACGAGAAATGGCCCCCTTGAGCAAATTTGGAATGGCCATCACTGAGCAAAACCCTAGCTCCAGAGATGGCTCGTTGGCACTGCTTCCAGGTCTTCGGGGGACGCTGTGGGGGGTCCCCTAGCTGAAACCCGCCATCCTGGACCCGCTGGATTCAACGGATTCACGAACCGAGCCATGGTCTGGGTGCCACGGGCATTCTAGTCGAGCACCCCGGGGTCGTTTAGGGACACTTGGAGGATTTGCCCCAGGGCCACGGAACCCAAACCGGCGAGCGAACTTGGATTTCGTTGGCCCCACAGGTCCATGTGGCCATTGTGGACCTGTCCACGGTGGCCACGTATGCCCAAGGGCATCCGTACGAGAAATGGCCCCCTTGAGCGAATTTGGAATGGCCATCATTGAGCAAAACCCTAGCTCTAGAGATGGCTCGTTAGCACCGCTTCCAGGTCTTCAAGGGACGCTGTGGGGGGTCCCCTAGCTGAAACCCGCCATCCCGGACCTGCCAGAGTTAACAGATTCACGAGCCGAGCCATGGTCCGGGTGCCACAGGCATTCTAGTCGGGAACCCCGGGGCCGTTCAGGGACACCTGGAGGATTTGCCCCAGGGCCACGGAACCCAAACCGGTGAGCGGACTTGGATTCCATCGGCCCCCAAAGGTCCATGTGGCCATTGTGGACCTGTCCACAGTGGCCATGCACACCCAGGGGCATCCGGACGAGAAATGGCCCCCTTGAGCGAATCTGGAATGGCCATCATTGAGCAAAACCCTAGCTCTGGAGATGGATCATTGGCACCGCTTTCGAGTCTTCGGGGGACGCTGTGTGAGGTCCCCTAGCTGAAACCTGTCGTCCCAGACCCACCGGAGTCAACGGATTCAGGAACTGAGCCACGGTCCAGGTGCCACAGACATTCTAGTCGGGCACCCTGGGGCCATTCAGGGACACCTAGAGAATTTCAGCGACACCTGGAGAATTTGCCCTAGGGCCACGAAACCCAAACTGGCAAGTGGACTTGGATTTCGTCAGACCCCACAGGTCCACGTGGCCATTGTGGACCTATCCACGGTGTCCATGCACGCCCGGGGGCATCCAGACGAGAAATGGCCCCCTTGAGCGAATCTGGAATGGCCATCACTGAACAAAACCCTAGCTCCGGAGATGGCTCGTTGGCACCGCTTCCAGGTCTTCTGGGGACGCTGTGGGGGGTCCCTAGCTGAAACCCGCCATCCCGGACCCTCCGGAGTTGACGAATTCACGAACCGAACCACGGTCCGGGTGCCACGAGCATTCTAGTCGGGCACCCCGGGGCCATTCAGGGACACCTGGAGGATTTGCCTTAGGGCCACAGAACCCAAACCGGTGAGCAGACTTGGATTCCGTCGGCCCCCACAAGTCCACGTGGCCACATTGGACCTATCCACGGTGGCCACGCATGCCCGGGGGCCTCCGGACAAGAAATGGCCCTCTTGAGAAAATTTGGAATGGCCCAACCAGAACCTGCCTAGACACACCTACACGACTCCCCGGAACCCAGTTTTGCTGCATGGTTGGACTTCTATGCCCCCGACAGGTATCCAGCAGGTGTCCCTGAAGGCCTTTTGGATGCGAGATGGAACAAGCCATATAATGACAACCATGGCTCTGATCGACAAACCGTCGACTCCGTTGGATTCAACACACCGAAATAGTGTTAGGGGTGCCCCTCCCCTCCAGCCCAGTGGCCCCGCCCTCATCTTGAACATCCATCTTGGAAACTAGGGTTTTTCTTAGTGAGGGAGTGTGCAATTTTTGCACACGGGGGTCAACTCTGGAAAATATTCCATCGAGCACTTGTGGCTAGCGTTCCCAACTGGAACCTGCCTAGACACACCTGCAGGACTCCTTGAAAGCCGGTTTTGTTGCACGGTTGGATTTCTACGCCCTCTGCAGGTATCCAACAGGTGTCCCTGAAGGCCTTCTGGTAGCGAGATGGGACGAGCCATAGAATGAATACCATGGCTCAGATCGACAAACCGTCGACTCCGTTGGATTCAGCATGTTGGGATAGTGCTAGGGGTGCCCCTCCCCTCTGGCCCGGTGGCCCCGCCCTCATCTTGTACGTCCATCTTGGAAACTAGGGTCTTGCTTAGTGAGGGAGTGTGCAATTTTTGCACATAGGGGTCAACTTTGGAAAATCATCCAGCGGGTACTTATGGCTAGCATTCCCAACTGGAACCTGCCTAGATACACCTACACTACTACCTGGAACCCGTTTTTGCTGCACGGTTGGACTTCTATGCCCCTGGCAGGTATCCAGCAAGTGTCCCTGAAGGCCTTTTGGATGCGAGACGGAACGAGCCATAGAATGACGATCGTGGCTCCGACCGACAAACCATCGACTCCATTGGATTCAGCACACTAGGATAGTGCTAGGGGTGCCCCTCCCCTCTGGCCCGATGGCCCTGCCCTCATATTGTACGTCCATCTTGGAAACTAGGGTTTTGCTCAGTGAGGGAGTGTGCAATTTTTGCACACGGGGGTCAACTCTTGAAAATCACCCACCGGGCACTTGTGGCTAGCATTCCCAACCGGAACCTGCCTAGACACACCTGTAGGACTCCCTGGAGCCCAGTGTTGCTGCACGTTTGGACTTCTATGCCCCCGGAAGGTATTCAGTAGGTGTCCCTGAAGGCCTTTTGGATGTGAGACAGAATGAGCCATAGAATGAAAATCGTGGCTCCGATTGACAAACCGTCGACTCTGTTGGATTCAAGATGCCAGGATAGTGCCAGGGGTGCCCCTCTCCTCCGGTCTCGTGGCCCCGGTGCCATCTTGTACGCCCATCTTGGAAACTAGGGTTTTGCTCAGTGAGGGAGTGTGCAATTTTTGCACACGGGGGTCAACTCTGCAAAATCGTCCGCCGAGCACTTATGATGATGATGATGGTGATGATGATGGTGATGGTAACGGTGATGGTGATGGTGATGGTGATGGTGATGAAGATGATGACGATGGAGAAGATGATGATGATGGAGATGTTGATGAGGAACCTAGAGTTAGAGTTAGAGTTAGAGTTAGAGTTAGGGTTAGAGTTAGAGTTAATGATGATGATGGATATGGTGGTGATGATGAAGACATTGATGATGATGGTGATGGTGACAGTGACGGTGATGGTGATGGTGATGGTGAGGATGAAGAAGATGGCTTAGTGCTATGGTTTGGGTGAGGGTTAGGGCTAGAGTTATAGAAGGAAATTGAATTAGGGCTAGAGTTAGAGTTAATGATGATGATGAAGACATTGACGGTGGCGGTGATGGTGATGGTGAGGATGAAGAATATGGTTTAGTGCTAGGGTTTGGGTGAGGGTTAGGGCTAGATTTAGAGTTAATGATGATGATGAAGACATGATGATGATGGTGACGGTGACAGTGATGGTGATGGTGATGGTGAGGATGAAGAAGATGGCTTAGTGCTAGGGTTTGGGTGAGGGTTAGGGCTAGAATCATAGAAGCAAATTGAATTAGGGTTAGAGTTAGAGTTAATGATGATGATGAAGACATGATGATGATGGTGACGGTGATGGTGATGGTGATGGTGATGGTGAGGATGAAGAAGATGGCTTAGTGCTAGGGTTTGGGTGAGGGTTGGGGCTAGAATCATAGAAGGAAATTGAATTTGGGTTAGAGTTATAGTTAATGATGATGGTGATGGTGATGGTGATGGTGACTGTGATGGTGATGGTGATGTTGAGGATGAAGAAGATGGCTTAGTGCTAGGGTTTGGGTGAGGGTTAGGGCTAGAGTTATAGAAGGAAATTGAATTAGGGTTAGAGTTAGAGTTAATGCTGATGATGAAGATGGTGGTGATGATGAAGACGTTGAGGGTGATGGTGATGGTGATGGTGATGGTGATGGTGATGGTGATGGTGATGGTGATGGTGAGGATGAAGAAGATGGTTTAGTGCTAGGGTTTGGCTGAGGGTATGTGCTAGGGTTTGGGAAGATGGTTTGGAAATAGTTCTTCATTGAATCTCATAATTTTCCTATAAATCAAAGCCATGGGGTAGACTTGAAGAAGAGAATAATTGTAAGGTCATGTGGGAAGAAAGAGATTGGAGATCAAACACCTCATTCTCTCATCTTTACCATTCATTGTATTCATTCTTACTTGATTTATTTCATTAAGGAAGTAAGTGTTCTTCAGTCACTATAGCTAGAGAGAGATTTTAATAAGGAAAATGACCCATCCCAAGGAGAGTGTTGGAGCTAAATTGCCTCAAATCATTTTTTCTCAAATGATGTTACACATTTGTATGCTTTTCCATTTGAAGAATATATGAGTTTTGTTTTTTCCATCCATTTATTGTATTTGAATTACATTCTTGTATTTAATATTATGATATGATTGCTTGCATGCTTCTTAGTTATTTATTTTCTATTATAGTACTCTCATGCTTGTCAAATAAATAACCATTGTATATTGTCTCACTCACAACTTGGATATATTAACAAATTTTGCTCATCATTGCAACAAAATCCCTAAAATAGATTGACTACTCCATTTTGGATTTAGAATCTTGATTAGTTAATCTTACTTACTAGGTTGTTTTTAGTTGTTTTCTAACCTCTAGTGACATGCAAAGTCATTAACTAGCATGCAAACTCACTTAGCAACCCTTGTAAGGAATCAAGGTTTTTGGAATTTTATTTTGCATGATCTTGGTGACTTGCACATTTTTTTCTCTTTTTCTCAGAAGAGTTCAATGGTAGAATCCCTAATTTTCATTAGTGTTCCATAGTGGACAATGTAATATGCATGCAAATTCATTTCATAGGAAGTGTAACTATTTACTTGTGTAACTTGCATAGTTATCTTTGTAACAAGTCGTGAATTTTTAGTTAGATTTAATTGTATGTTTTGTCAGTAGCTTAGCTTGAGGGAAACTTTAAATTTTCCAAGAATTGTAAGTTGATGTTCTTGTAATTTTACATCTCATCAACCACGATTATTAATTAAATCACTTAAGGGATAGAAGGTGGACTCATAATTCCTAAGTGTCTAATCACATAAGTGGATTATCATTTGTCATTTGCACATGGATTCATAACTAAGGGCACTATATACTACCTTTTGAATTGTTATTTTTATTTATATTATTTAAACTCATCTCAAAAGAATAGTTAAGAATTTAATAAATTACCACTTGCAGTCATTTCCATTATGTCACATCCCCTCCCATCGTTCCCGAGCAAGGCAGAGAACATGACACTAAAACCACTTGCGCAGGTTTGGTAACTTCTAGAATGTAAATGATTAGATGATTGTAAACATTCATTCAATAAACCATAAACATTTAGGATATGTTGTGTGTAATTGCTTAAGACAAATTTGTGAAATAATAACCATTCAAATAACATGCAATTAACACTATGATCCACAGATGAGAGTTTTGAATCTAAGACAAAATCATGTATGTAAAAATGTAATCAAGGACAAACTCATATACACAAGTGCAAATCCATCTATTAATATGCAAAAATGATCCAATCATGTACAATTTTTGGAAAAATGGAACATCGTTCCCAGCGTCTATATAATGGCAACTCGTGCCCCGTACAAAAAAAGGCAACTCGTGCCCTATACAAAATATGGCCCATGGTGCCCTGTACAAAATATGGCAACTCGTGCCGAAAATGCCACATCATGGCTACTGTACATAGGAGGGTCTCTCAATCCTCCTGCCCACCCTCGGAGCTCCCAAGTGCATCTCCAAAATCAATCTTCCTCTTCTTCGTGCTAGAGGAAGCTGGGTCCTTTCGGCGTCTTTGAGCATGTCCCCCTGAGCCCTGAAACGACAATAATAATATGTCAACTTTTCCTGGCAATTATCCAAGTATAAAACATAATTTCAAACTAAAAATAGTTTTCAAATCTTGGATAACTCACCGCATGCGAGACTGTAAGTCGTGAGGGGGTCTCCCTCCTCTATGATCCAAGTCTCTCGGCAATGCCACCCTACAACATTTAGAACAATCAGATCAATGCTGAAACTAAATGCATATAGTAATTTTCATTAAAATTGAACGAGAGTTAAATGATAAACTAGTCAATCTCACCGTGAACAAAATCGACTAGTCTTCGGGGCTGGAGGATGGAGCAGTCAGCTGGACAGCTTGCTCCGATGCTAGGGTGGATGGTAAAGGGGAGGATGTAGCCACATCAATGGTGGCTACACCACTGGGGGTAACAGTGGAAGAAGGGGGCGTGGCAGGAGGAGGCATGGACTGGGGTGGGGGAAGTGGAGATGTACGTCTAGGGCTATAAACCCCAACTATCTATAGTATGGATGGGCATACCCTGGAAGGGGAAGCGAGTGTGGTGGGGGAATGTGGGGGGGGCGAGGTCTGTGTTGTGGTAGAGGGATGGGTGACTGTGGATGGGTGGTGTGTCGTGGTCGGATTGGGGAGGGTGGGAACATGGGAAACTGATACGGAGGTGGAGCTGGATATGATGCGTAAGGGGGAGCTGGATGGAATTGTGGTGCTATATAGGAGGGGGGGGGGGATGGATGGAAGGGGTTGGGGAATGGGGCATGTATGCCAAGGGATACAACTGGCATATAGGGTGGCCGAAAGGTCGTGGAGGGAGGAATATTGGCACTGGCAGGCCGAGGTGCTCGCACCTGCATACACATTTATAACTTCATGGTTTAATATACAAAAATATAAATATACACAAACAAGTCATCGTATTTGAAATTAAATTTATGCTTTAATACACACAATACCTGCGCACGGGGAGAACTGCTGGTCCCCGGTGGCGGTGGCTGGTCGCTGGAGCCCGCAGACACCTGTGCGAACACTACAATTTTTAGATTGAATTTATAAAAACAATATTAACAATATTAAACACAATGAAAATGACAATGACAATGATGGTACTTAGAAAACATGACTGCAATAAATTTATATTCAAGTTAGATGATATCAAATATTCTGAAAGGATAGAAGGTGGCATGGCATGAAATTAAAATTAAATAAGGTGAGAGGGCATAGAAGGTGACATGGTGAGCTTTTCCTTTTCTAGAGTCATCTCCATGAGTAGGTGAGCTTTCCTTTTCTAGAGTCATCTCCATGAGTAGGTGAGCTTTTCCTTTTCTAGAGTCATCCCCATGAGTAGGTGAGCTTTTCCTTTGGCCCTAGAGAGATGTGCAGTGTCTCATAAGCAAATGGAATTCATGTCCATTTACAAATTTGAATTGGAAACCTATGTAATATGTTTGGGTTCTTGGTGAAGAGTTCCTAGGTTTTGATGTCTTCTTATAGATTTGTAGTTTCCTAGAAGCTTGATTCACCTAGTGGAAAAGTATTTGCATCCCTAGAGTGAGGATCTTGAGTCCCTTTATTTCCATAACATTTACATCATCAAATAAAATGGCATCTCATTGTTTAAATTTGCAAAGAGGTTCTAAATAGTAGTTAAGTTAGTGTGCATGTTATTTAATACACTTTAGAGTGTTGATTGTTAGAAAAAGGAAGAAAGAGAAATATTTTTCATGGTTAACTTACTTACAAGCTTGAATGTGCCATGTTCTTTTGCATTGAATGAGTAATTATGTGTTATTGATTGAATAGCTATGTTGTCAGAATGATATGACTTGATTGAAACCAAAGAAATCTTGAGTTAAATGAGTATTCTTGATGCCAAATCTTTTATCGAGTTGAATTTGAATCAAGATAATAGCAAGGCCCCATAGACCATATTTGTAAGATTGTCGCTCTTCCTTATGGGCCTTACATCATTTTCAAAAACTTTAGTGACAATACATGTGATAAGTTGTTTTACGTTGTTTATATGTCTTTTCTAATAGCATGTTTTAGGAGTAGTAGTATGATTACTTTCAGTCTCAAGTATTAGAATAAATTGGAAATCCCATGATAATAAACTAGGGTAATAAGGACATGAGAAACATTAGGTTCTTGAATTTCTAGAAGCTTGGCCACTATGATTCTCTTTTGGCCACTATGAAGACATTGACGATGATGGTGATGGTGGTGACAACATTAATGACAAAGGCTTGAGGAATGGCAAAGAAGATGATGATGTGGATGGCTTGAAGAACACACATGGCATGAAGAACCATGGAGGTGGGCATTGGATCCATTGGAACACCTAATGAGCCAAATGACCCATTCTGTGGTCATTTGTGGTTTGATGGGGCAGTGGAACCCTTGGTGATGGTCCATGCTACCATTTGATGATGGGCTTGATGTCCATTGAAAGCATGTTGATTAAATACTAAATGATTGACTCTTGATGGTGGAACCCACATTGAAACCCACATACAAATTGAATCATCCCTTATCTAATGGCACTTACGATGGATGTTGAAGCCCTTGAACCTTGAAGATGTCCATATGTGAAATCCTTGATGTATGGTGATGAAGACATAATGTATTGTTGCCTTGGGGTTCTTGGAATTGTTTGTGGTCTATTGTTGTGGGTGTGATGGAGCCCTTGCCCTTGTAATTGCTTGACGAAACCTTTGATGCTGAAGTATTTAAACATGATGATGTAGAAGCCCACAAAAAAAATGAGGAAGCCCTAAGTTTCTAACATGGCCTTTGATGTGGTTGTGTGAAGTCAAACCAAAACAAGCATGCAAATAAAACATTGTATGTGAACTATTATGTGTCCATTCAAAGGACAAAGTTGGCTCAACAATTAAAAATAAAAATAAAATGAAAATTACATAGACAGGTTGATTGAATATCATGTGATATGATGTGCATGTACAACAAAAAGACATGACGATCTAGACAGTATGAAGAGACTAATGATATTTTGGGCAACAGTTTGGTGAAAGGAGAGAATGATGTATTTGTGTATATCCTGGTTAAAATTATGACCGAGTGATGATGAGCAGAAAGTGATATAAATGTGGATATGTTTGATATCTTGACAGCAGAATGATAATTTGCCTATGGTTAATGACAGTTTGATGACAGGTTAAAGATATGAATGTAGATAGAATATCGATATGTTTGAGAAGATGCTGGACATGATGAAACAGGGACAGAATGATGATTGAAGACAAGGTGTTGGCAACAGATTAATGAATGAGATGATGTGAATAATGACATGACTGTGATATGTATTATATGTGACAACTATGTAATCGTAAATACAAGCAGGGTCTTGTATCCATTTTCTTAGTAGGATCTAAGAAAAACTAGGCTAGGTCCTAGATGATGAGTTGGTGCTTATTGTATCAGTTGGTGCTGGATTGCCTCACGGTTGTAGCCGTTGAACCAAATACAAAAGATTACAAAAACTATATCTAGTCTCGTATTATGTGTTGATGTGTTTCATTAGTTGATAGTTAGTTCATTGATGAATATGATGTGAATGTGAAATGATGATATAAGAGTTGGTGATTGAAGTTGAAATTAAATAAAGTATAGGCTCACTGATTCACCCCCTCCTCTCAGTGAGCATTGTGTCTAACACAAATGTTTATAGTTTTGTTAGGTTTTCATGTTTGATAAGGTTTCATTTTTTTTTTGGTGGGATTATACGAATTTATATCTCTCAAATAAATTAGACAATATTATAAACACAACTGTAAAATATGATGATAATATGGTAATTACTCAATGCTAATTAATTTGTAATTACTAAACACAAATTACTCGTAACTGGATCTAATTATTTAAAGTAAAGAAGTTACCTGTGTGTATGGTGCCGCAATCTCCTCTGCTGCCACCATGGCTCCATCAAGGTCAAAGGGACCGACGTCCTCCCACCTTGGGGGTGGAGACCCGACACCCAATAACTGAACATTAAAACAAATAAAGTCAACAATGTGTAATTCAAAGTTAAATATATTAAACAATACGATATCAAATAAAATACAACAAATACTTGAACATTAAATAAAACAATAGCAAACCTGATCCATGAAGCCCCCTGTGGCATGTTGCTGCGTATAACCATGGCAAGAATGACCATAGTGAGAACAATGATGTGCCATTGTTCTAGCAGGACTAGAAGGCCCCGCCTGGGTTCCTGTACCCGGCATGTCTCAGCCACCACCCATAGACTATGCAACTATCTGTGTCTCATCGATGTCCTCCCGGCTCTGGGAAGACATGGCCACAAATTTGGTATGTGTAAGCAAGTCATGTGTGGCACGTCTGACAGAGTCATGAATCTCATCTAGACCGCTACCAAACCCGAGTGGCTGAGGAGGGGGGTTTGTCTCTCTCCTGGGTGCAGGAGGTCCTCTAAGTGGGTTGCGGTGCGCCTAAGGTCGATCTTGGGCAGAGCTAAGATCGACACCCTGAAACTTAGTGATGTCAAAATAGTTGACATGGTACCCTAGCTCAAACTCAACCCACAATTTCTGAAGGAAATACTGTGGGACCTTCAAATTGTTGCACGGGGGCCTGTCAAACACCATGAATCACCTTTGTCTCCAGTTATCTCTCCATGGCTGGTAAATGCACCAGTCTATGCAAACCCAAGCCCTTGTCAAAGCTGGAGGCTGTCCAGTCGAGGGAACTATGAACTTGCTATACAAATGGGCTTTGCTGATGTTGAGGTCTTTTATTTGCTCTTTGGACAACCCAGTGGAGTAGTGTTCCCTCATTCGAGCCATGAATTGGCTCAAGTTTGTTATCTCACTGTGTGCAATATTGATTGATTCAATAATGTTTTGAAGTGATGAAGCCAAGGAAACCCGAGACGGTTCCCTGGTACTATTCAATTCATTACTTAGTGCCCTCAATTGATTTAAGTCTTGGTCTAATTGATCTTCACGGTTTTCATTGGGTTCATTGCCGGTTCCCATATTCTCTTCTGGAGGTCGGGTTTCATCGGATGGTGGTGGTGTATCTGACATCTTGTTAGGTGTGTAGATGGCCTGCAATTAAATTTCCTTGGTTTTTTAATGGATTGTAAATTTTTTTTAAAAATTAAAATTCAAATGGAAAACAAAAAAAAACAAAAATAAAGACAAATTTGTGCTTTGAGGAGCACTTACCAGGAGAAACGGACGGCACCATGGTGTAGGGGAAACTGCTTGGTGTTGATGACAATGAGGGTGCATGAGGACGCGTTCGCGGGGTTGAAGGTGCGCTCGTGGGTTGGTAATTTAGCTCACGAGTTTGTCAAAAATGGCAAAACCCGTGAGCTCTGTTTTTTTTATAAAAAAATAGAGTCGCGCACGCACCACTAACGCGTGTGCGCCAATATGTCCGTACGCATCAAGGGCGCGTGCGTGCCCCTTTTGTCCACATGGGCTGAACCACGTGGATGTTCGGCATTGCCGAAGCAGGGACACGTGTGTGCCTTTGGAGGCGTGTGCGCGTAAATTTTTTTTCGCTCATGCACCCTTGTTGTGGTTATTTTGGGTACCAGCTTCCTGCAGGTACCCTATGATCAGAGCACTGAGGAGACAGAGAATGAAGTTGATAAAGATGTTAAAGAGATGAAACATAACTTGGAGGATAAGGATAATTTTGAGAATAAAGACATAATTATCAAACCTTGGGAAGAGTTGGAATTCAAAAGGAACAAATTTGGCTTAGGATATGATAGGACATAGTTTGACTTCTTTCATAAGTTTGTGAGTATTGTCTTTCTTGATGATGATTTGAAAAGGCATGCTATTGATATTAATAAGTTAGAATAAGTACCTAAACAAGAGTATAAGGATGATGATGATGAGGCACTTGATTTTGCTAAACAGGAGGATAATAATGATGATGATGATGCACTTGATTTTGCTAAGTTGAATGACATACCTAAATAGTGTCAACACTGTCATCAAGTTAGCCAAATTGCATTACGGTGTTTTGATCTTACTCCATGCAATTTATGTGGGAATGTGAATCACCTTTTAGAAAGGTGTCAAAAGTGAACAAAGATTTAAAGAAAACAGGTAAATTTTGGATGGTTAGGTACTTGATGTTGGACTTTGGCAGCCAAGTTTTTGGAGTAGTCTTATCATTGGATTCATACATAGGTACAATCATGCTTAGTCGAAGAGGTTTATACAACATATGGACATAGATCTTTTGATTCGGGGTTTTATGTTTCGGGGCATGATCAAGCCCCATTTGATCTAGTTTTTTGAGTTGAATGTTGAGTCTCCAGACTCCTCTCAAAGATAATATGATTACCCTTTTCCACTTTCAAGGGGGGTATAATGATATTGTTGATTTACAAATATAGGACTTCTCACATTTTAGTCAACCGGGGGGGAGGCATTCAGGATGTGAGACTTCAAGTTTTGAAGTCTATTCATTGATTTTGCAAACCAAATTCTATTTAGTTATTTTGTAGACTATAGTTTATTCAATATGGATATGATTGATGATGGATTTGATATTTTATGATGTTGATATAGATTACTGACATGGAGCTTTGGATTGGTTAGTTTGACATTTGGCACTTTATATTTTTTAGTGTTTTCAAGAGTTTGATGATACTTTTTAGGATACTAGGATGGATGGATGGTTTGCCACATTTTGGCATTTGAGGTTTTAGACACTTGCATATTTGTCCCTTGCATGATTATTTGATATGTTTGATGATATTTTATTTCGGGACTTGAAGCAATACTATCATTTCACTCAGTTTACTTCTCAGTGTTTTTTGGCAAGACTATGATTCATTATCGAATCATTCATAGGGTTTCATACATAGGTTTTTATAGGATATAGGATTCAAATGTTAATCGACACTTTTTTTTTCCAGCTAACTTATTTACTATTTTTTATGTGTCGATATTTGAGAGTAATTTTATGAACACATTTGTTCACTTCATAGTCTTTGGATTTCACAAGGATTGTTAGCAATATTAGTATTAATCATTAAGTTATAAACCACCTTATTGTTATAATGATATGTATTCATTATCCTAAGAAGCATATGACTAGTTATGTGGACCTTTAAAGGTGGTTAGCAGATATTCTACTATATATGTACCTTATGTGTGAATACAAGATTGATTTGGCTCGTTCCTTTTTCTGTCATCTTCTTGTCTTTATGGTTATTCTTGATTTTCTTGCTCTTTGTTATTTCCTTCATGAAGTTGATTTTGGTTCTTCTAACCTTTATTTGTCTTCCGCTTGTTTTGTAGATTCGGGTGATTAGCGATATTTTGTTGGGGAAAATATTGATTCTATTGGGAGTCTTGGCCCCTTTGTTTTTGGAAACAAAATCATGGAAGATGGATGGACCAAACTACATTGGGGGATTTGTCAAGAGGATGCAACACAAGGATAAGAAGATATCAATGCACCAAAGTGGATTAGTTGAGTTGTAACCTTCTTGACATGGTCATGATGTGTGGATGATGTGTTTAGTAATTGGCCACATGGAGAAGATAAGTTGAGTGAGTTCGTAAACCACATAAACAATCAATGCAAGAACATAAAATTCACCTTAGAGAAAGAAGAAGAAAAATCCATTCCATTCCTCGATGTACTTATCACAAAAAACCCTGAAGGTTCTCTTTCTCACCAGGTATATAGAAAGAAAACTCACACAGACAGATACCTTCATGCCGATTCTCACCATCATCCAGCCCAAAAAAGTGGTATAATAAACACCTTAGCCACACGTGCATGGAGGGTCTCAGATAGTGATCACATAAAAGAAGAGTTGAGACACCTTAAAATGTCCCTCATGCACAATGGATACAATGGAAGAGAAATCGACAGGGTTTTCCGACAAATAAAAAGAAACAACAACCGAATAAAGGAAAAAGACAATAATCTTCCAAAAATCACCCTTCCATTTATCCATGGCACCACAAACAAAATCGCGAACATACTAAGGAAGAAAAACATAAAGGTAGCATTTTCTCCACCTAACTCTTTAAGAACAATGCTCGATAAAACCAAAGACCCCATTGATCCTAAACAACAAAAAGGTGTCTATGAAACACCATGTTCTTGTGGTGATGCCTACATAGGTGAAACTGGAAGATCAATCGCAACTAGGCTAAAAGAGCATAGCGCAGATCTAAAACATGATAGGATTAAGAACTCAGCCATATCATAACACTCTCACAAAACTAAACATCAAATATGCCTAGAAGACTCGAAAGTTCTAGCAATTGTTCCTAATTATTACAAAAGAAAGATTCGTGAAGCCATAGAAATTGAGAAGTGTGGGCGTAACTTCAACCGGGATGATGGCTTGAAACTGAAGGAGGCTTGGAAACCTGTCATCCAAAAACTAAAGAAAGTGTAAACATAGATTTAAACAAACCTATAAACTTTAAATGTCATATTTAATACCTAACATCACTCTAAAAAGATTCTTTAATAATAAAAATAATAATAAAAAATGAAGACATTAAATATCATAAAAATACCTAATATTAAATAAATAATCAAATAAAAAGTTGTTTATCAATTACATACCTTTAAAAAATTGTATAAGAAAAGAATAAGTGCACAAAACAATTTTTAAAAATATAGATTCAATTAAACATTTTATTTTTATTTTTCTTTCAATAACTTAGTAGATGGTCAAATTATTAAATAATTAAAATAAATTAATTAACTCCATAGTTGATTTAAAATAATAAGAATAAGTTTATTAATTCAAACTATTACTCAACATATAATATAAAAAATTAAATAAATAAAATAAATAAATATATAAATAAAAAAGAAAGAAGAAGAAGATTACTAAATTATACCTTCATAAAAAAATTCTTATATTTTTTAATATTGGATCATATAGATTCAATTAAATAAATTAATAACCATTAATAGTTGATAGTAAAATAACAATTAATAATTGTTAAATAACCATTAATAGTTGATAGTAAAATAACAATTAATAATTGTTAAATAACCATTAAATTAACCATTGATAAGTGTTATTAACCATTAATAATTCTTAAATAGCCATACCCATACCCAAACCCTAAAAAAAAAAAATTGAATAAATAAATAAAAATTGGACCGACCAAAATCAACAAAGAGGAAGTAATAAAAATTGTTAAAAATGGGTATTTATCCTCGTCCAAGTGCAAAGATAAGAGTGAGATTCTTGTTCTCCTGATGATGAACCTGCTTAATAGGTTCGAAACTTGTCGAATTGCAAAATTCTCACCGCAGATTTCCTGTCACTGAATGGTCAAAATTGGTTGTTATTTTTGTATAAAACCTCATGAAAGGTTAGGGGATGGTACTAGAGATATTATTGAGATTTATGAAAAAGGGATATTGCAATGGGAAGGGTATTATTCATGATTTTAGGATACTAATTCATGATATTGTATGGAGATGTATGTTGTTCATTGTTGAAAAATATTAATTGAATGGGGATGTTTTGGGAGCCACCTTCAAAATTGTTGTGTAATGTGTTTTCATGAATGAATATGTTTTATTGTTCATGCTATAATGATATTTATGTTATGAAATGTTGTACAGTAATATTATTTTATTAAAGTAACATATAATTGTTAAATAATCCTTCTACATAAATTTATGTTCACCTCTTAGAGTATTCCCTCACTTATCTTCAGTCTTGGTTGAGCTTTGGGTGAGGCCTTCTTCCCTCTAGAAGGTTTGAAAATGTCATCGCAACAAGACTACAACGGACCTTTGTTAGATCATACGTAAGGACCATAGTCTCAAACTATCACCAACAAATGGTTATGTTACTAGGACCATGCTTATAAGAGAAAAGGCTAGTTGGATGGACAAAGGGATTTATAAATACAAGATTCAATCTTGGTGAGAGAAAATATTTGAAGAATTTTGTTACGAGAATCTCAATTGTAAGAATGGAATCGAGAAATGTGTGGAGAGTTCATGTTGTATGATGGACCATCATTAGATCAATATGAAATTTTCTATTTTGAATTTCCTATGAGCTTGTATAAGTGCTTAAAAATACTTGCAGAAGCCTCGAAGAACAATGATCGAAAAAATAAAACTAGTCATTGGATTACTACGAAATTTGTTGTCCCGCATCGGTTAGACCATCAGCTTGTATAAGCAATATTTTTTTGGGTGGATTACATTGTGAACAGGTATATAGTAGATTTTTCTACATAAAATCATCGGTATTTATCTAAACAAGAGACAAATTTGAAGAAACGAGATCGAGGGAGTTTGATGAGAGAAATATTTTTTGAATCAAGGTTTGGTTGGTGAAAGAAGGATTTATACCATTTAATCATACCTCTATAGGAAGGTAGATACTTTTTGCCACGGGGGAGTGGCTGAAGATGGCATTTCTGAGTTGCAGAATATGAAATTTTAGAAAAACGGAGGAACTCTAAATATAGTACAAAAGGAAACTATTAGAGATAAGTGGTGTAAGAACCAGATTAGAGTAGTGAGAAAGAGGAGTGAGTAGTTGTAGAAAAAGATGAGTGAAGGAGGGAGTGATGAAGAAAGGGTGAGTGATTTGAGGAAGCTAAAGAGACATGGAGATTTGGTTGGATGCAAGTTAAAATGGAGAGGAATAGTAATGGAATAAATCCTAGTTAGAGGAAGTTGGGGAGAAGGAGTATCTATGGAATCAAAGGAAAGAGATAATGAAGTCATTATAAAGGATGTTTCTATACAATCCAATTATACAGTTCCAACATTAATAGAGGTTGTAGAACAATCGAAGCTAAATTATCTAGTGTATAATTAATGTAATGTCCCTTTTTAATAAATTTATTAAAATGGCATTTTTTTCACTTTTTTCCCTAGTTCGACCTTTGACTAATTTTGATGTCTAGGTCTCCAAATTGCTCCAAATGATCCCAAATATTCATAGAAGGTGTATGAATGATATTAGGACTTGATTATGATGTTTAGAAATTATTTTGGGCCATCAAAACACTTCTCCAAACCCCTTTAAGATTCTGGCCAATGTATGGAATTTTACTAGCAATTTGGGGTTCGAATCCCCCCAGGGTAAATGCTGAATATGACTCTCCAAATGCTTGCAAACCCACTCGAATTTATGAACAAAGGAAAAGGATGTATAAGGGAAAATATTAAGGTATTATGTGCATCATTATTCAGTTTGTGAATTCTGTTATAACCCTCTCCCAACAGCTACAAAATCACTAGTTTCGACCTTGGGGGAAACGGCATTAAATCTTCTTCAAATAGTATAAAAGTGAGCAATATGACTCCAATTAGGTACTAAAAATGAAACTTGTGTATCTCATTAATGAAATTTCATTAATAAAAAATACATCAGAGAAATTTTCTTCCATTCGAATACATTACTATTTCATTGCTATACATCAAGATAGTGGGGAAATGATACCATGTGTTCATTAAATCATATTTATACATTTCCACTTGGAATATCGACCTGAAATTTTCTGAGGATGAATAAAAGAGAATTTAATTCATATTAAAAAATAAATGGGGCATTAGAATCTGCCCCAAACAGTACAATAGCTCACCAAAAGCGCCTCTCCTCAAGGATCAAGAATATGCAATGAAAACTGGAAATGGTTGAAGGAGTGAGCTGCATTAGAAGAAACCACGAGCTGCCATGTAGCTTATACCTACAAATAAAGAATCCATTAAAGATCCCATGAAAGGTATGAATGGCCTTTCCACGCACCAACTAGGATGGGAATCGTTCACCCTCAAAATTAGCTAAGGAAAGTAGACTAGTTTTCCACTAGCTCTCTTCACAATTCCAAATTCTCAAAATGATCAAAATACCTTCTCTTGGTTAATCCCTATATTTTATAAACATCCTTAGCCTTCTAAGGTTCCCAATCCATCCATAAACTCCAATCCAATTCGAATTAGGGTGGGGCTCAATATTTGCGATGTGTCCTCCCTTTCCAAGCCTTCCACATTTCACCAATTCAAATAGGAACCCATTGAGCTTCCCCAACTCCCATGAGCGCCTTCTTGGATGTTATATTTAGGTCTGGCATGTCATAATGGTCAGATGTCAGCAATCAGATCTGCAATTTTTCATAAGTGTCATAGCATCTTCATCATTATTGTCATATACGTTAAGGAATCTAGTCCAAGTGTCCAATAACTCCTCATTTGACTCTTCCTTCTCCTTAGGAGTTACATATCCATCCAAATTCGACCTATGATGCATATGGCCAAGTGTATGAGCCTCCTAACTCATCCCAATAACATTAGTCTTCCCATGGATTCTAAATTGCAAGAGGAGGATGCCATGTGGCACAAAAATTCTAGCTTGTGTGGGCCCCACAACCTCCATGTGTCTTCATGATCAATTGCCACTTTTATTTTCTCTTGCATTTATTTAATTATCTCCTTTATTAAATATTTATCCCACTCTAATGTCTAAACATCATTTAATAGCTCCCTTATTGAAAATCCCAATGTCTCCATCCCCCCTAGGGAATTAGTAGGATTGATGGAATTTTCCTATTATAACCTTAATTGAATGGGGACATTACAGTCCTCCCCACCCAAGATTGCTTGTCATCAAGCAATTTCCGATTTGGATGTTGAAAAATATTCTCCTCTTCCCATGTGGCATCTTCACTTGGTAGATCCTTCCATTGTACTAAGCATTCTTTTATAGTTCTGCTCCTCAATCTCCTTTCCCTTGTCTTGAAATCTTTTCAGGAACAAGTATGAGCTAACCATCATCATCCAAACGAGGAATTATTTCTAAAGTGACAATTTTCTGACCAAGAGCTTTCTTAAGACAAGAAACATGAAATACATTGTGGATTTTACTTCCTTCCGGAAGTTCTAATTCATATGCTACCTCGCCAATCTTCCGAACTACCTTGTATGGGCCATAATATCTTGGTTTTAGCTTTTCTACTCCATTCTTTTTGAGATATGTTTGTTTATATGGCTGTAACCTCCAATATACAAAACCATTAATATGAAAGGTCCTTTCTTCTCTATGTCTATCTGCATATTGTTTTTGTTGATTTTGGGCAACCTACAAATTGTCTTTCAAAAGCTTTAAAATTTCTTGGCTCTCTTCCACCCAATATTTAGCTTTTGGGGCTCTACTATCACCAAAGATAATTTCAAGAAAGGTGAGTGCATCATAACCATATAATTCTTTGAAAGGAGACATCCCTATTGACATATGAAAAGTGGTGTTGTAGCAAAACTCACCCAAGTGTAGCCATTTTACCCATGATTTTTGCTGCTCTCCCACATAGTTTCTTAGGTACCCTTCCAACCATTGATTCACCCTCTCTGTTTGTCCATCAGTTTGTGGATGATAGCTTGTACTTGGAGTCAATTGAGTGCCCACCAATCTGAAAATTTATTGCCAAAAAGCACCCATGAATCTACTATCTCTATCACTTATAATGCTCTTGGGGAGCCCATGCAATCTGAAGATTTCTTTGAAAAAAATATCAGCAACTTGTGCAGCACTAAAAGATGATGTAACAAAAAATAAATGAGTAAATTTTGTCAACCTATCCACTACCACATATATGCAATCCTTACCCAAATATTTGGGCAAACCGGTGATGAAGTCCATTGAGATATTGTCTCATTTTTGCTCCGGGATGGGCAATGGTTGCAATAAGCCAGCTGGGCATGTAAGTTCATATTTGTTTCACTGACATACCTTACATTCATTCACATATTTCTGAACATCTTCCTTCAACCCCTACCAAAAAAACCTTTGCCTTAATTTCCTATAAGTTTTGAAGATCCTTGGATGGCCAGCTAGTGGGGAATCATGTGCTTCTTGCAAAATTTTGTACTTGAGTTTTGAATCTTGAACCAAATAAATTCTACCCTTATAGCATATCATCCCATTCAAAATCCCATAGTTATCATCCCCTTTGATTCCATCTAATACATCACAAGCAAATTTATCTTTGGCATACTCAACTAATAGCATGTTTTTCCAATCCTTGGCAATGTCCACGAGAGAAAAAGAAGGTCTTCTAGATAATGCATCTGCTACAATGTTATTCTTTCCTTTCACATATTCAATATCAAAATTATAAGCTTGAATATTGCTTACCCAATTTTGTTGTCTTTCATTTAGATCCTTTTGGGTGAGGAAGTGCCTTAGACTATTGTGGTCAATTTTCACCACAAACTTGTTTCCCACCAAGTATTGCCTAAACTTGGCCAATGCATGCATGATGGCCAACATTTCTTTGTCATAGATGGAGTAAAGCTTTTCATGAGGCTGCAACTTTTTTTCCCTCAAAGGCTATAGGGTTTTGGACTTTCTTTAGGACAACCCCTATTCCTCCACCTGAAGCATCACATTCCATAACAAAAGGTTTAGAAAAATCAGGTAATGCAAGTATGGGACAACTACTCATTACCTCTTTCATTTTTTGGAAAGCCTTTTCAGCCTCTTCATACCACTTGAAAGCATCCTTCTTAGTCAAATCAGTGAGTGGAGAAGTCAATTTGGAGAACCCTTTCACAAAATTTCTATAATAGGTGCATATTCCAATGAAGCCTCTTAATTCTGTGATGTTTTTTGGTGATGGCCATTCTAAGATAGCCCTAATTTTTTCCATGTGTAATTTCACTCCTTCTTTCCCAATAATGTGCCCAAGATACAATAGTTCCTTCATCCCAAATTCACATTTAGACATCTTAGAAAACAAGGATTGTTCTTGCAAAGTTTTCAACACAATCTCTAAATGTTGCAAATGCTCTTCCCAAGTTTTACTGTAAATGAGAATGTCATCAAAGAAAACCAAAACAAACATTCTAAGTTGCTTGCAAAATATTCTATTCATACATTCTTGAAATTTGGATGGAGCATTAGTTAGTCCAAAAGGCATAACAAGAAACTCAAAGTGGCCATAATGACATCTAAAAGCAGTCTTTTGCACATCTTCTTCCTTCATTCGAATTTGAGGATAACCTGATCTAAGGTCAATTTTGAAAAAATATTTGGCCCCAAATAGCTCATCCATGAGCTCATCAATCCTAGGAATAGGATACCTATTCTTGATTGTCTTCTTGTTCAAGGCTCCAAAGTCTATGCACATCCTCAAGGTTCCATCTTTTTTCTTTACCAACACTACTGAAGAAGCATAAGGGCTAGAGCTTGGTCTAATGAGTCCCAACTCTAGGAGTTCTTGGATGGACTTTTCAATTTCATCTCTGAATTTTTTTGGATTTCTATAGGGTGGTATTTTAATGGGTGAAGTACCCTCCTCCAAAACAATGTTGTGCTCAACCCCCCTATGAGGTGGTCTACCATGTGGAAGATCTCTAAAAACTTTTTCATACTTTTGCAATAGTTTCTCTATCTCCTTTGGGTGTTCAACAACCTTTATGTTTGGCTTGGGAGATGTGATATGACATTCAACAGCCCATTCTATGTCTCCATTCCTCAATATAGATCTCATACTATTGGAAGTCACTACTTGATTTGGGTAGGTGTGCTGCCCTCTCGCAACCCTTAGTATTCCTTTCAAATCTTGAAATTTCATCTCAGGAATTTGATAGTTTAATGTATTCTCCCCTATAGAGTACAACCATTGCACTCCCAAAACCACACTAGTATCAACAACATCAACCACATAAAATCTATCAACAAAATTATAGTTACCTATGGTGACTTGCAGCTTTGGAACCCATGTTTTGCACTCCATTGTGTGGTGACCTGGAATGACAACTGTGAAGCCATCGAATGGTTAAATAGGTATCTTCGTTCTCTCCACCATGTTTGCATCAATGAAGTTATGTGTGGCTCCTCCATCTACCAAAACTGAAGCTTTTTGTCCTAGTACCACACCCTTGCATCGAATAGTGTGATAACAAGGCACTGCTGAAAGTACTGCCATTCTTGCTTTGTCAGGTGAGGGCTGATTTTCTTCTTGTATTTCTTATTTTTTTGTCTCATATGCCTCTTCTTGATCTGAAATATGTTCTTCTTCATCCATACCCCCTTCATACTCATCATTATCAGAAAATACTTCGATGTATTGAGCCTTTCCCTTAGTACATTTATGCCTCGGTGCCCATGGTTGAAAGCATGTGTAGCACAATTTTTTTCTTCTAAGTTCTTCCCTGTTTAGTCCTTCTTTCTTATTCTTTTCAAATGAATCTCTTTGCCAAGGCTTATTATTAGATGCATCTCTTTTCCAAGGTTTCTTTTCAAATCTAAAGTTAGGCTTGGGAGGAAATCTTGTTCTAGGAAGCACATTTTGGAGATCTCTAGTCAAGCTCATAGCATCTCTTAATGTAGTTGGTTTGTGGGATTTAACTAAACCTTTTAAGGATTTATCCAAACCTTCAGTGAACAACAATACTAACCTTCCCATAGATATATCATCCGCCTTGATTGATAACTTTTGAAATTCTAACATGTAATCAATAGGAGTTCTCACTTGCTTAAATTGGGCTAGTTCTTTGAAAGGTAATTCTGGGTCTTTTTGCTCAAATATATCTAACACCCTGTCAAAAATTTCTCCATAGGTAGTAACCTGATCATGTCTCAAAGTTTTCAAACCATGGAACCACCATTCATTGGCATCTCCTTCTAGATGCAAAATTGCCTTTTTTAAGGCATCCTCTTCCACCATTGGATTCAGCTGAAAATACACATCTAGTTTTTGCACCCAAGTGTTAGCAGAACTTTGAGAGGATCCATCAAAAGTAGGAAGTTGAATTTTACCAATAGAACAATTTAATTCTTTGTTTTGGAATAGAGCCCTATTATCCTCCCTCTTCTTGATTTTGTTTGAGACAATAAAGTATTGGTCAAATGGTAGAGTCCTTCTACAATCCTCACTCAACTTTTCCCATTCTTTTACCAAATCATCCATGTCAAATGGGGTGTTAGGCTCTTCTTTGGGCACAAGCCTTGGTGTGCTCTGAAATTCATTAGGTCTATTATGGGGTCCTGTGCTTGAGAAAATATATGCACCCATTGTCTTCTTTTCTTCTGAATGTGAACTGCTACTGCCTCCTATTACTCATTTGCTCCCAAGTTGGATAGCCGTCAATTCGAATCATTTCATCATATGTTTGTTCATGTCCCTGATACCACTTGAAAGATCTTCAAAAAAACGTTTTATGATTGTAATAAATTCCTCCTCATGTTATGAGGTTTCCTTTCCAATCTTAGGCATGGTTTCAACAATATACTCTTCTTCTCCTACTACTTCCTCTTCAACAAAAACCTCTTCAACTCCAGGTTCTAAGGGTGGTGGATTATTTCTTTGGTTCCTTGTTGAGACCATCAGGTGACAAGATCATGCTCTGATACCACTTATAATGTCCCTTTTTAAGAAATTTATTAAGATGGCAATTTTTTCAATTGTTTCCCTAGTTTGACCTTTGACTAGTTTTGATGTGTAGGTCTCCAAATTGCTCCAAATGATCCCAAATATTTAGAGAATGTGTATTAATGATATTAGGAATTGATTATGATGTTCAGGGATTATTTTGGACCATCAAAACACTTCTGCAAACCCATTTAAGATTCTGGCCAATGTATGGAATTTTACTAGCAATTTGGGGTTTGAATCCTCCAAGGGTAAATACTGAATATGGTTCTCCAAATGCTTCGAAACTCACTCGAATTTTGAAAATATGAAGAGGATGTCTAAGGGAAAATATTAAGTTATTATGTGCATCATTATTCAGTTTGTGAAGTCTATTATAAGCCTCTCCCAACCTCTACAAAATCACTAGTTTCGACCTTGGGGGAAATGGCATTAAATCTTCTTCAAATAGTATAAAACTGAGCAAGATGACTCCAAATGACTAAGTACTGAACATGAAACTTGTGTAGATAATTAATGAAATTCCATTAATCATAAATACATCATATAAATGTTCTTCCATTCGAATACATCACTATTTCATTGTTATACATCAAGATAGTGTGGAAATGACACAATGTGTTCATTAAAAATCAGATTTATACATTTCCACTTGGAATATCGACCTGAAACTTTATGAGGATGAATAAAATAGAATTTAATTCATATTAAAAAATAAATGGGGCATTAAAATCTCTCCCAAAGAGTACAATAGCTCACCAAAAGTGCCTCTCCTCAAGGATCAAGAATATGTAATGAAAACTGGAAATGGTTGAAGGAGTGAGCTGCATTAGAAGAAACCACAAGCTTCCCTGTAGCTTACACCTGAAAATAAAGAATCCATTAAATATCCCATGAAAGGTCTGAATGGCCTTTCCACACACCAACTAGGATGGGAATCTTTCACCCTCAAAATTGGCTAAGGCAAGTAGACTAGTTTTCCACTAGTTCTCTTCACAATTGCAAATTCTCAAAATGATCAAAAGCCCTTTTCTTGGTTGATCCTTGTATTTTATAAACATCCTTAGACTTATAAGGTTCCCAATCCATCCATAAACTCCAAGCCAATTCAAATTAGGGTGGGGCTCAATATTTTCCATGTGTTCCCTTTCCAAGCCTTCCACCTTTCACCAATTTGAATAGGAACCCAATGAGCTTCCCCAATGTTGGTTGTGGAGCCTGATCTCCATATTCAGAGATATTATTATTTGGCCGTGTTTGTACCCCATCTTTATATGATATATAAAAAGGACTGTACACTCACCCTAATGGGGGGGGTGTGTGGGGGGGGGGGGGGGGGTGTGAAGCCTCCTCCCACTGGGGTCTGGGGGTTATAACCCCCAGCTGGGGGGTCCGGGGGTGAAGCCCTCGAACGAAATTTTTGGGGTTGTTTTACAGGCCCATGGTTTTGGGTAACCCGTGGTATTTTCCCATTGTATCTCCCTTATAAAAGAAATACATTGTAATACGGCTAGGGTTGATGTATTAGGTTTTATGCATTGTAAAGATCTCTGAGATCAGAAGAGAGACTGTGAGACAGTGAAGAGGAAGTGTAGCGGTTGTATCCCTTCACTTTGCTGGACAAAATAATAATAAAGACTGGAAACTTTAGTGTGGACATAGCCCAAGTTGGGTGAACCACGATATATCTGTGTCTCTCTTGCAATGTGTATGTGTGATTATATTTGCATTTATGTTTATTGTTATTGCTTTGCGATCCTGTTTTTCTGACACCCAAATCCCATGAGAGCCTTCTTGGATGCTATATTTAGGCCTGACATGTCATAATGGTCAGATGTCAGCAATCAGATCTGCAATTTGTCTTAAGTGTCATAGCATCTTCATCATTATTGTCATATAGGTTAGGGAATCTAGTCCAAGTGTCCAATAACTCCTCATTTGACTCTTCCTTCTCCTTAGGAGTTACATATCCATACAAATTCGACCTATGATGCATATGGATAATTTTATGAGCCTCCTAACTCATCCCAAGAACATTAGGCTTCCCATGGATTCGAAATTGCAAGAGGAGGATGCCATGTGGCACAGAAATTCTAGCTTGTGTGGGCCCCAAAACCTCCATGTGTCTTCATGATCAATTGCCACTTTGATTTTATCTTGCATTTATTTAATTAGATCCTTTATTAAATGTTTATCCCACTCTAATGTCTAAACATCATTTAATATCCCCCTTATTGCAAATCCCAATGTCTCCATCCCCCTTAGGGAACTAGTAGGATTGATGGAATTTTCCTGTTATAACCTTAATTGAATGGAGACATTACAATGGAGAACATAACGATTTTAAATATGTGAGGAAGGTAATTCAACCAATTTTAACATAACCGAATCGATCATCGAACCGACAAAGCCAAAAAATTTGAACCGGACCGAAACCGAAAAGAAGAAACCAAAAAACCGGTGGACCAAAAAATACATAAAATATTCAAATTTTGAAAAAAAATAATATATATATATATATATAGATATATAGATATATCGATATATATATAGATATATTCATGTGCATCCATAAGAATCCAAACAATTATACACAAATACGTCAAGTTTCTCATGTATATAGAAAGTAAGGGTGCATATAACAAAAATCGCATCAAGTGCGATCTATATCTAACCCAAAATGCATAAACAAAGAGGCTCTAAATGGCCTCTAGAGTCCAAAAAACTTCTAAACTTCATGTTACAACAAATAACTACATATATCAAAATCATTGCCTATATTGGAAGCATATTCATCAACATCACCCTGTGCCCCCCACCTCTAAGCTCTAGCCATTGCGTCTATCTCAAACCTCAAAGTTGATCCTCCAAGGACATTAGACAATACCCTACAATTTTGATGAAACCTATTAATCCAAGCATTAAAAAAAGGTAGAAAAAACTCTGCATGCCTAATAAGCAATTTTGCTTGAGTGAAGGGTGCATTTTTACTAAGGTCATGAAAAAGGAGTTAAACAATTATCACCAAAAACACCGAGGTACATAGAGGGGTTGATGCACTTGAATAAATTCCAATCCCCTACCCTCATACATGATAGAATCTAGTGGAAACATTACAATCTTAAAACCCTAAACATTGTTAACCCTGTTGAATTCTAAATGTGATCTAAAATTCTAGTTTTTTCATATGAAGTCCAATGAGGTTGGAACCACTCTCAATGTTAAGCCCTAAATGGGGGCACATTTCCCCCTATATTGTGGTGCATTACATTAGTTTTGATGTTGGATTTGGTCCATTAGTGTTAATTGTCATTAGTATGGTTATATTAGTTATGTCAGCTTGGGTCAGAGAGTTGTAATTGTACCTCTTAATCTCTTATATATAGGAAGGAGATATTTTCATTTGAGTATCTTGTCTTGTATTGTCTTGTGTACTTAGTACATTTATCTTTCTGATCTATTTCTTCTATTTTCATGCTCTTTTTGGAAATTTGTTGCATAACATTTGGTGTCAGAGCTCTTTCCTCGGGACTGGTTTCTTCAAAATGAGTCATCTTGGAATTTTCACTATAATATTTTTTATACAAGGTTCCAGACATCGAGAATTAAAACCCATCTATAAAAAAGGCTGAACTAATTGTGTTCCAAGTTTCATATCCCGATACATTACAAGTTCAGAGATATTTTCTATGGAATCTAGGGTTTTTTACTAGTCCAAAAACTAGTCTAAAACAGGTGTTCTGGGGAAAAGGGTCATATCTGGGGCATGCAAGATCCAAATTGAGTGAGACCTAGTGCATAAGAAATAATACAGAGAACAATATTTGTGGTATATTTTTCAATCTCAAATATGAAATATTGGACACGTGGAAGACTGTACAAGTTTTATATTCTGGAAAGACAAAAAATGAGAAGTGTTGAGATATTCGCAATAAATTGTTATTGGTAAATCATAATTAGGTCATACCTAAGGCATCAGAAAAAGGACACATCAAGATATAGTAGGCCGGATGTTTAGACCCATAGAAGTAGAAATTTCAAATTTACACCAGTTTCAAGTCGTCCATATAACAGTCTTCCAATCAGGGTTTGAAAAAGGTACGCCATTTTAAATTTGAATAACTTTGAGTAGAAAGATCTAATTGTGGTGAAACCTAGGGTGTGATATCTATTTATGTTGTTCAAAATTCCACCAAAAGGAAGTGTAAAAACTCACACTCCACTCAAACCACCTGAGGATCCATCCGTGACGTACGATGAAGGGAAGACCTAACTTTGCAAGTGTCCTAGTTGGAATATATGATTAAAGGGTCTATGAAAAAAGTTGATTTAGTTAATCATATAGGAGAAGTTGAATAAAATGGAGGAAAATATGAAAGGTTCAGTGAGAACAGCTGATTTACTCAATCTAGAAGAGAATTTGATGGGAAATATGAAAAATATTGCTAATCTCATTCAAAATTCAAGGGATACTCCCCCTATAGGCGATGATGTGTTCTAGGATACTCAGGAGGATAAAGATAATTTCCATGTTGAGAAACATTCCATGAATAATAATATTCCAAGAGAAAATCATTCTAGTAATGGAATTCATCAAGGATGGTCACCAAGGGGTACCCAACGTCCCAAGATTGACATGAAAAATTTTGATGGCAATGATCCAATAACATGGATATTCCATATGGAGCAATTCTTTGATCTACATTAGGTTCCAACTTTGCAAAAGGAAACTATTGCATCATTATATTTAGATCATGATCAATTTGTATGGTACAAATGGCTTTGTGACCATAAAAAGGACTCTATTATATCTTGGTCTATATTCATCGAAGAATTGATTGCACATCATGGGGATATTAATAGCAACACCTTCTTTATCCAGTTAATAAATCTCAAGCAAAAAGGTCCAGTTACATAACACATCAAGCAATTTCAGAAGCTAAGTCTTAGAGTGAAGAACATTTCAGAAGATAATCTATTGGATCTCTTTATTGGAACCTAAGAAGAGTTGGGGTATGATTATCCTAAGTTTAGGGAGGGATGTATTGAATTCTATGGATGAGGTCCAAGCGTCCTAGAGAGGACTGGTGAGCCATCAACTGTCAAGTTGACTCATGCACCCCAATCATTTAATGCTTCCAAGAGGAAGGTATTTGAGATAGTTATTGTCTTGAGGAAATGAAGGTGTGGGACTAATTTTCCTTGTGACAAAGTTGTGACAGAGTAGTGTCAGTCTCCCTATAGAAATGGGATGGGATTTGCTTATTGGGTAAGCAACTAGTCGAATTGAAGTCATCCTTAAATCACTTGTTAGTTAGGGGATGACACGTTAAATTGTTAGTGTGTCTATCAATCAGCTTGCCAGTGAGTTTGTCAGCCAGTTAATGAGTTTATGTGGTCATTTAATTCAGTCCTTCATGGGTGTATCTACCTCTCCCTGCCCTTGGGATGGATTCATTACTCCTCTCGTTCTGTGAGTCATATTTTCTTAGTCGTATTGAGGGAGATATTGATTATTATGATCTATGGAGAAGAGTCTACCCTTGTCTAAGAAGGAGTCAAACTTGAATACTGATAGAGTGGAGAGTGGATCTAAGCTCTAGTTCATGGTTATGACTGTGAGTCAAGAGAGAACCAAAAAGCGTAACTATATGCATTTCTCTATTGAACCAAGTATCAGACTGATATCAAATTACCCATCTTTTAGTAGATCCTAAGCATCGTGAATACATGTGAGGAACTATGTGATAGGGTATATTCCCATAATTGTTTGAGAAATTCTAGCAGCGTGGTGAAGTGGCTTGATAATCCTCAATCACACACCTTTAAGTCTTAGTTCAATGTCGTTGAAGTCAGCCTGAGTATAGTCACATGTGGACTTGCATAACATATTGGTCTATTGGACTCCAACTGGGAGAAAATACCTTGAGCCATTTGTTGTGAATAGCCAATATTTGTAAGCCTTGGAAAGACAAAGCATGTAGGAAGATGATATGCAGTTTGGGCTCTCTTTCTACGCACACACTGGTATAGAACCTAGAGGAAGGTGATGTCTGAGGGACCGTTGAGCGGTGAAGTGGTACCTTCTTGGTGTTGTGGGGGGCGAGTATTGTGGACCCCAAGATAGCCAAGTCTGTGTGAGGCCTATGTGGTTTTGGAGGTAAACCAGGACTGACTGTTTGTCCTACTGTTTTTGTTGTGATCCCTGAGAGTGAATAAGTGTTGAGCACCGAGTGGATTGAGATCCAATAGAGGTTGTGTGACCTATCAATGGAATAACGATATTTGGGTGGTATTTCTATGAGCACACTAGAATAGCACCTGCGTGGTGTTGTGTGGAAAGGGTATTATGGACCCCAAGCTAACCAATTTTGCATGAGGTCGATTTCTAGTATTGAGTACCATAGTGGTGTAGTGCGTGGAACTAGATAAGAGACTAGTGAAGGTCGTGGCCTCCTGGTGGAATAGAGAGGTTTGGGTGATCTATCTAAGAACACATTGGTATAGCATGTGGAGGAAGGTGATGCCTGAGGGACTGATGAGCGGTGAAAATTTACCTTCTTGGTGTTGTGTGGGGCATGTATTATGGACCCCAAGCTAACCAAGTCTACGTGAGGTGCATGTACTTTGTGGTGAGTCATTAGTTATTATTTTTCCTTATACTACCTAGAAAAGCACGTTAACCTAACATAGGTTGACTTGCATTGAGAATTGAGTCATTCATAACTTGCATTGAGAATTGAGTCTATGTTACTGTAACACTGTGTTAAGCCAACAAAGGTTGGCTTGGCCATGGCCTTTTTCCTATTTGACTATGAGTGAGATCTCAATAGTTCCCCTTTCCTTAAGGTAATCATTCCCAGTGTGGGGGTGGCCTCTTAGCAGAAAGAGAATATGCTAGATAGAGTTCCTACCATTGGGTGGAATGTTGCTCTTGCATAGTAAGTTGCTTGGTGAAGATTTATTCAAGATAAGTTTTATGTGATGTTTCATTGTTGTTGATAATTTCCATTGTATAAATTTTGAAATGAATGATAATGAGATGTATGTTGTATATAATGATTATGAATTTTAATTGCTTACATATAGATGATTGTATGTATATGAAGTCTCATTACATATATAGCACTAACTCTGTAGGTAGATATTGTACTAGCTTTGCAAGCTAAGTGACCACATGGTGGTTAACATGTGTGGTGGTAGACGCACAGTGGTTGAAGGAAGTCACGTAGTGGATCATGTGGTGGTTTGTCTTTGTGCGTGCAGTATAGCTACACGATAAAGAAATTGATAAATGCTGAAGTACTTGTAGATTGAAGTATGATGTGTGCAATGTGTCACACGAAGAGTTAAAATTTGTGGCACAAAATATTGTGCAGTGAATTAACTCAGTATTAGATAGTAATGTCTTGGTATCATAAGTAGAAAGAAAAGTAAAAGGTCCCTTAAGGCCCACGATAGGAGACAAAGACCTTTGGGGACATGAGAAGAACTAGAAAGGAATTCAAGTTGGATTCCCAAGTAGAGGGGTATGATATTAAATATGTGATGTTAGATCTTGGATATGATGTTAATATCCTTCCTAAGAAGTCTTGGGAATCAATGGGAATGCCTAAATTGATTTACTCTCCTATCAATATAGGATCTTCCCAATAGGTATAATGAAGAATGTGGAATTTGATTTAGCAAGTGTCAAAACATTTGTTGACTTTGAGGTAATAGAAATAATGGATAAAATAGACCCATATCTAGCATTGTTTGGAATTGATTAGGATTTTAAGAAGTGCATTGTCATTGATTTGAAGAGAGAGAAAATGGCCTTTGAAGCTTGTCATATGAAATTCACTCATCCTCTTGACCCTTATCAAAGACCTAGATATACAAATCTTATTACAAGTTCTATGGAAATGGATGTTTTGGATCAAATTTAAAGCTTAACTACTAGAAAAAGGGAATATTATGTCAATCCCATGGCACATGTGTTAGTCAGTTAGAGAAGTATTCATTATTTTGATAGTGATTATTGGAGGCTCTAAACAAATGGAAAAATAGGAGGAATGAGATTTCCTCCAAGCATTACAGAGATGTTAAATCAGTTAGAAGGATTTTTGGAAAACATGACTAGAAAAGTTGCAGAAGAACATTGAATCCATGTATTAGATATTGCACTGTGATGTACTCCTACTACATGGTGGGCTATGCATAAAGCAAATATTCCTATGGAACTTGGTTCAAACAGATATGCTCCACAAATTCATTCCTTTGTCGTAATTTAACTCCCTAAGTATACCTCATGAAAAAGGAAAAGATTCTATGGCTTTAGATATATACAATGAAGACATTACCCTCTTGTTTATATGGGTAAATGTACTCAGAAATGGGAAAGGGAAGGGTTATATCCTAATCTATGGATCCATAGGTTCTTCCAAGGTCTATGACCTATTCCAAAATCTTGATATTTACATGAATAAACCTTAACATAGACAAGGATTTGGGCTACTCTTCAAACCCAATTTTGTTAAGACTTTTCTTTTGTGGGGAAATTAGATGAAGTCATTGATGCAATGAAATTAATTAAGGAAGTACATTATTTACTAATAAGGTGTGAAACTTGAGTTACCTTCTATTTGTCCTTATCATCAAGAATTAGTTAACTTAAAGATACATGTCCACCATATGGACTCTCCTTTATATTGTGTAAAAAATGATTAGGATGAGGAGGATGCGGATGCATTAGAAAATATAAGGCATCTATCAATTAAAGAATAAAAAGGGTCTATAAGGGTGCAAGAGAAAAAGAAAGAAGGTGCCAATGCATCATATATGTAACCTTTGAAGTTGCAAAAGGTTAACATTATGAATGTCGAAAACCCGAGCTCAGATCTATAGGAGACTATTGAGATGAATAGATGATATCCTATATTGTAAACTTACTTTAAGGAATATGAATATTTATTTTCATGAATTTTTACAAAACCCAAAGGTATTAAAGGAGAGTTGGGGAAGATGAAGATTGAGCTACGACCTGATGCTTAACTTGTAATACATCCGTCATACAGGCTTAGTCCCAAAGTCAAGGAGAAAGTGAAAAGGTGCATTGATCATATGTTGGTCGTGGGATTTATTTTTCCCGTGGACAAATCTAAGTGGACCAGTCTCATTCTGATTTAGAGAAAGAAGGATATAGATGGAATACGAGTATGTGTTGGATTCAACAACCTGTGTTCATGTAACACCCCAGTTTTGAACCCCTGATCTAATGATGTAATGATGTAAATATTGATGATGAAATGCTTGAAGGGTTCAACAATATGTATTATGAAAATCATAATATAAAATATAGTTGGATTTGGATGAGGAAGCGCTAAAGAGAATAGGGGACTATAAATCCACAAGTGAGAAGGAAAGGGGGTTTTAGATAGCCTAAGGGGGTTTATAACATGACCCTAGCTTAACATTAAGCCTAAAAGTGCTTTAACCATATTTTTAATCATTAATACATTTTTGAACTTTATAATTAATCCTATAATCCTATGAAGGATTAGTGGCATAAGATGTGGTTTGAGTCTTTAGGGGAAGACCACGTGTGAAAATTTGTCCATGCAACGAAAAGCATGCATGCAGGAAGAGTTGGCTCTCTTTGGAAGGTAGGAATTCCACTATATTTTGTTCATTGAATTATACCTTATGCCTGGTGGGGTGTGGGTTATGATTCTATCATTTGACCTATATTTTGAAACTTAATTTTGATAGTTGTGGGGGATTAGTTGCTATGCCGTTCCCCTAGATAAAATACCAGTGAAATGGTGAGTCGTGTATGAACCTTCATTGATGTAAATTCTGTGGAATTGGGTAACAGTGGCGGCCTAAGGTATTATAGTGAAGGGTAACCACTATTGTACAGTTGGAATAGAAATCAAGGAATTGTTTGCTATATTTGACGTGGTACTAGTTGGTGCCAAATTCCTAAACCATGGAGAAAGAAACCATGATGTATGGTGTGGAATTGGTGAGTGCCAAGTTATGAGAGATAATCTAGTGAGGTTACCCTGTTCACCTATTTATTTTTCTTTTCTCAACCTTGAGTGTTATCCTGGTGGATTCATAGTGCCACCTTGCTTAGAGACTTATGAGCAAGTCAGCCTACAGTTGGGAGGAGCATGCCTCACACATAGCCAATTGCTCAAGTTATCAAATATTCATATAAGTATTTGATGCCCCGTTTCAATTTTATTGTTACTGTGTATGATTTTAATGAATGGAATGAACCCTGGAGGATTTGAATTATTACTTTTGTTGAGTAAGAAGTTTTGTACTTTGAACATTCATACTTGAATTCTACATATATATTCATGAATATTCTCATATATGAGTAATAATGAAGAATGCTTATGAAAACTATCATTTTGGGTTGATGTTGTTAGAAACAATGGTGATTCATTGTAAAATAAGTGTATGCTTAATGGAATTATGTCGTTGTGCATGCATACTTCATGTGGGAAACCATTTATCCATGTTAAGTTCAATTGTCCCAAAACTATCTAAGTGTGGTGAATTGTTCATGCTTGGAACGTTCATTCACCAAGTAAAAATGCTTCTAGGATAATGTTCAACTATTATCCATTTACTTGCGTAAGAATGTAGGAATTAATTGTGTGATAAAAATCCTTATTTGGCTCAACCAATGAAGTTAAACATAAATTGGCATACCATAAGTTTATGTGATAACTTAGACCTGTTATCACACAACTTGTAGATGCCCCTGAAGGTGATCCTATACAGGATGGTATAGGAGATGGGTAACTTAAGAGGTGACCTAAGAGGGCCTCAATCCCCAAGATGGATAAGTTGTCATGCCAATTGAGGCACTCTTCACTTTAAGTCACAAGGTGAATTAAGGTTCGATCAAGAGGCTTAAAGGATATAAATACTGAACCAATGTGAAAGTACAAGTGACTTATGAGTTTGGAAGCTAGATCTAGAATCAAGGCACTAGAAAATGAGAAATATTTATTCTACCTTGGGAAACGTGTCCAAGGTAGAAGGGTTAAAATCAATATGAGGCTATCTAGTACCTTTAGATGAGACTTGATGAAGAATATGACAGTATCTTAACTCACAAGTAAAAAATCAACATCAAACAACTCAAAAAAATGGCTAAGTCTGGAAGTGCGCATGGGTAGAAGAGCAATGCCTTAGGGAAATAGGCAGGATGGAGTCCCTTAGGCGTGACGCCCTAGGAAACCCACCTGGGGCTAGGCTTTAAGGTTAAATCCCAGAAATCGTTCACCATGATTTTAAGTTGTTTGAGCTAGAGAATTTTTAGAAGTTTCGGTAGTTAGGGTTTTAGCAAAAAATTCAAATGGCCAATGGTTTAGAAGTTCAAATAAATAAAATAGGTGTAGATCTTACATGGAAAATCTTGTAGATACCTTGAGGATGATGATCTATTCCTTCCCGGTCAATTTGAGGTGATTTAGATGAGTATCCAAGTAAAAACAATTTCGTTTCCTTCCTGATCAAATTGAGATGATTTAGTTGAGTATCCAAGTAAAAACGATTTTCCCAAGGAAGCAAGTGCACCCTCCTCTCCTGCACAAGCAAACTACCGAAGTTAGATTTGATGCATCAAGAGAAAATGACTGTAAAAACATGAGACATATCAAATGGAAATCAAAGATAAAAGATACTATTGAAAACCCCCTGATATTAGCTGCTTCAGAAGAACGAGTTGAGGATCCCCCTGCAAAAACACCCAAGTGAAGTCTCCCTCCTGCAATTAAACACTATTTCCATGAAAAATATTTTGGATCTCGGCGGTGTCGAAGTAGTTTTCCTTGCTGGTTGAGAGCTAGTGAGAGGAAGTGTGGGCACGTTGGTGCTGGGGTTCAGTCCTGCCTCTATCCTGGGCGTAGCCTGGTCATTCCTATCAGGACTGTGAGGTCGCTTCATCCCGTGTGGCCTTCCTTCACCGTCTTGCAGTCCTATCGTAGCAGAAACTTCTCCTATCCTCTGCCTTTTTTCCTGTCAGAACCTTTCTCCTCCCCTTGTAATGCCACTTTCTTCCTCGGCTTCACTCATAGTCTCCTCATGGTCTGCACCCATCTACCCCTTTACCATTCCATGTGTCGTTCCCCAACAGTCGCGGTACCCACGGCCTCCGCCCACTATGCTGTCTACTCATCAAGGTGCATCTTTAATATACCTTTCTCGCAGATTAGCATCTTAATCGACAGTTGGAGCGACAGCAAAAACCTTCCCCTCGGTCCGTCAAAGAAATATCTTTCCGCTTCACTATAGGATTTCTTCGTATCAACCGCAAATTCCGTAGTATATCCTTCTAAGACGCTATCAAGCCAAACTTCGACATCCCGCGATGCCTTATTATCAACTTCCTGCAATTCCTGAATCAATTTCGGGGTCCAAGTCGTCGGTTCACCACCCTGGAAATTCCTTTTCTAGAAGGTCAGCTTCGACAACCATTCATGTAGAATGACCAAAAATTCACAGAAAAACCCTTCATGCATTCCGTCGTGAATATATCTTTCCACCCAGTGATCTACCTTCAATCACGTGTTCCGACTTTCTTCTTCAATGAACTCCTGCAACTTCTAATCAAACCATTTTTGTATTTTCGGCTTCGTCGGGTGCCACAACATGACCTCCTTCTACTCTGCACACGGTCCCGGAAACAGAACCATTTGTTGACCAAGTCACGACCTCACAGTCGACAGGGGTCCACCGGCTGTCAACCCATACCACAGTCTCCCTGGGCACTGGCCCGGGCAGGTTTGAGCCCACCCAGCAACACCCGCAGAGCGGATGAGGTCTCACCCGAGGCGTCCAGGAAGAGCAAAAGGAACCCTATCTATCGAGTCACCAAGGTACGTAGCTAAGGTGCTCACTTAGTTCTCTATAACAACCTCAGCTTCCTTTAAATAAAATGTATTATAAGCTTGAGAAATTTCTACAAAACTTGTTATACTCTAATTGAACATCCAATACAATTTAAAGGTAAAGAGATGAATTTCCTTTTCTTATTCTTATTGAAGAACACAAACCATTTTTTATACTATCTACATTATTTAATCAAGATTAACCTATTGCAAAACGATTGAGAGAGGAATTTTTCCCTAAAATGCATACAGTCTAATATAGGTATGAATTTCTTCCAAAATATATTATCCTCTTATGAAAAGAAAGGTATTTGCTTCCATGGTCACCTTTTTTGGTTCCTTCCCTATAAACATATTCCTACACTTCTTGACAAAATAATCTTGGACATGATAAAAATGAAATGGCATTATGTCTCAATAGAGTTAGGTACCAAAATTGGATTGGTTCAATTTCATAAATAATATTTTCTTTTGGGCTCATTGTGTTGATGTATATGTAACTTCGGAATGTATTTCACCTATGTATTTCATTTATGTATATTGTACTCCTATAGAGATGTGTTATTCCTCTATAAGGAAGTGTCGTCATTTGTATTGACAAGTGTCGCAAGTGTCATAACTTGTCGATGGGTTATTAGACCACCATGTGTGGGGTCGGCCCTGATTAAGTTAACCTTGGGTTATTATGCTAAGCTAGACAAGTTAGCCCCATAAGTTTATTGGGCATTCAGGACAAGTATAAATAGAGATCGGGAGATCTCTATTTTGATCACTTCATTACTCACTTCTACATCACTCGAAAAGTGGCACACATGTGAGGAGGAGGATCAGCTGCTAGGAGAAGACTATCTCTGTGTACTTGGATTGTACTTTGGTTGTATCATTGCTCTATCTATCTCTGAGGAAGTTGTGGGGTTTTTCACCTTGGGGTTTTCTCCATGGAAACTCTGTGTGTCTATTGTCTCTTATGTTTGCATCTTGTGATGATTGATATGCTTGCTATGATTGATATGCATTGATATATTGTACATGTTATTCTCTTAGTAAAGATCCTAGAGTATTTTGAATTAATGCTCAAAAATTAACATCGTATCAGAGCTAACCTAAGAAGAAGACATTATGCAGTGGCGGAAACCAGGGTTTCTTATTTATTGGGTTTCTCTCCACAGATTTTAGAAAAGCAATATGATAGATTGACTCTCCTCAACAAGGTGAATCTTTCTGTCCAATCAGAATTCAGTTATGAGCACTTTCAGTTTTAGCCCTAAAAATTAGGGTTTCCACAAAAATAGGAATTTCTAAAATCTGAAGACATAGCTGGAAGCTCCTTGGAAAAATCAAAGTTTAGAGCTTTGGATTGAGATTTTTGGCTGGGTAAATCTCCGGGAAACTCAAACCCTAATTCAGGGTTCTCCCTAATGAACCCGAGAAGACTAAAAGGCATTTATGAAGGGTGAAGCTTTGCAGATCTCAAATTCTGAATATGCCAGGCTGATCATCTCATCAAGGTGCATCTTTCTATCCTTTCAGAAAGTTGAAATTCACATTTTGAATTTTTAGGGTTTCTCTGACAAACCCTAATCCGGGACCAGGTCTAGTTTTTAGCAAATCAAGTGGTAAGACCTAAATATTTTCTATTTCCATTTGAATTACTCTTTAATATGTCTCACCACACCAAGCTTGAGGATAAGCTTGAAGGGGCTGATAACTTCTGAGCATGGAAGTATAGGATTGGGTTAATCCTGGAAGAAAATGAGTTGGACACTTACATAAGGGAAGAGGTCCCTGTCCCAGAGGAAGAAGAGGCTAAAGCCCTCCACAAGAAGAACTTGGTCAAGGAAAAGAGGATCAATGTTGATTCTATCCAGGACCATCTCATCCCACATGTGTCATCTCTAAAGACACCCAAAGAGATGTTTAACTCCCTGACCAAGCTATTTGAAGGGAAGAACATAAATCGAAAGATGACTCTGCGGAATCAATTGAAAGGGGTCAAGTTGTTGAATGGAGAGACCATTCAATATTACTTCTCCAAGGTCTCTCATATCAAGGAACAACTTGAAGCTGTGGATGAAGTAGTGGACAATGGTGAAATTGTTATGACCACCTTGAATGGCCTACCTAGGTCATGGGATTCCTTTATTCAAGGAATCTGTGCAAGAAGAAAACTGATCTCCTTCAGTAGGCTGTGGGAGGAATGCTCTCATGAAGAAGCTAGGCTTGTGGCCCGAGAAGAAAATATGGGGAATGAAGATCAAGCTCTCACAGCACACACCAAGAAAGTAAATTTCAAGAGGGAGCCATCCCATTTCAAAAAAACTTCACACCACCATTATCATAAGGATAAGAAAGATCTCAGATGCTTCACATGCAATGAGAAGGGACACTTTATTGTAGATTGTCCCAAGAAGAAGAAAGACAACTTCAACAACAACAACTTCAACCAGAAGAAGAACAACAACAAAAGAAGATATCATGCTCATGCTGCTGAGGATGATGAACCTCCCAAGAAGAAGGTTAGAGTAGGTAGGAAGTGATGAGGATGACTCATAAAGTGAAGATGAATATGTTCTAATATCTTCTCTCACATGTACTATCTCTCATGGTTGTAATGATTGGCTTATTGACAGTGGGGATTCCAAACACATGACTGGGTTTAAAGAATCTTTTGCAAATCTATATGAACATGAGTCACCCCATAAGGTGAAACTTGGGGATGACTATCAATATCCCATCAAAGGAAGTGGTGAAGCCTCCTACAACCTAGACTCTGGGAAGTCTTTGAAGATGAAAGATGTTCTATATGTACCTGGGCTCAAGAAGAACTTACTCTCCATATCTGCATTAGATGCAAAAGGTATGAGGGTTGCATTTGTAGATGGTGAAGTCCTAATGTGGCCAAAGGGTAAAACTATAGATGATGCAGTAGTGATTGGAGAGCAAGAGGGAGGATTATACAAATTGAAGGGACAACCTGAACATGCCATGGTACATGAATCCATGGATCCAAGTGAACTTTGGCATAGAAGGCTTGCACATGTGCACTATAGAGCACTACCAATTGCAAGCAAAGTTGTAGAAGGTCTTCCTGAAATCAAGACAAAGCATGAAGGTGTTTGCAAAGGATGTGCAAAAGGAAAGAACATTAAGAAGGAATTTTCAAGCAGTGAAAGCAAAGCTAAAGGAATCTTGGAAATTATCCACTCCGTTGTATGCGGTCCGATGTCATCCAGTTCTCCGAGTGGGTATGTTTACTATGTCTCTTTCATTGATGACTTCTACAGGAAGACTTGGGTTTATTTCTTGAAGAACAAAGATGAAGTGTTTGATAAGTTCAAGGAATTCAAAGCCTTGATGGAAAATCAAACTAATAATAAAATAAAGACATTCAGATCATACAATGGTGGAGAATTCACTTCAGGTGACTTCAAGAAGCTATGCAGTGATTCAGGGATTAAGAGGGAGTTGACTGCTCCCTACAATCCACAACATAATGGAGTTGCAGAAAGGAAGAATAGAACAATCATGGAAGTAGCACGGGAAATGCTGCATGACCAGGATATTCCTATGCATCTATGGGTAGAAGCAGCTAGGACAACTGTTTATGTGCATAACAGAACACCTCACAAGATATTGGACAACAAGACACCAGAAGAAGTCTTCACCGGTAAGAAACTTGAGGTCAACCATCTTAGGATATTTGGTTGTCCAGTATACACACATGTTCTAAAGGAAAAGAGGACAAAGCTAGATCCTTCAGGAAAGACGGGTATCTTTGTGGGTTACAGTGAAAGCTTGAAGGCTTACAGAATATACTTTCCAGGGTTCAAGAAGATTGATGTCAGCAGGGATGTAACATTTGATGAAAACTCGGCATTCATCAAACCAAGGAATACACCTGTTGAAGATCATGAAGAACCAAAGGAAACCATATTTCAAGACACTACTATGATTGAAGCAATTCCGGATGTTGATCCGCAAGAACCTGTAGATCCACCACGTGAGAAGGACTCTCACAAGAGGAAACCTACATGGGCTAGAGAGATCATTCAAGATGCAGAAAGATATGGCATTCTAGAAGAAGAACACAAAGCAAAGAAGAGAACTAGATCACATACCAGCTATGTTGCTTTACTCTGTGATATTATGAACAAAGAACCTTCCAGTTATGAAGAAGCAGTGGAAAAGAAAGAATGGAAGGATGCCATGGTCGAAGAATACCAGTCGATCATGAAGAATGATGTTTGGGATGTAGTCCCAAGACCTGAAGGGAAGTCAGTGGTGACTTCCAAGTGGATCTACAAGATCAAGCGTGCTGCAGATGGAAACATAGAGAAATACAAAGCGAGATTTGTGGCTCGTGGCTTCTCCCAGAAAGAAGGGATTGACTATGAAGAAACTTTTGCTCCTGTATCCAAATACACTTCCATCAGATCAGTACTTTCTCTAGCTGCAGTGATGAAATGGAAGATACACCAGATGGATGTCAAGACAGCCTTCTTGAATGGTATAGTCGAGGAGGAAGTGTATGTGGAGCAGCCACTTGGTTTTGAGACACATGACAGGAAGTCATATGTGTGCAGGTTGAAGAAAGCCTTGTATGGCTTGAAGCAAGCTCCTAGGACTTGGTATGGTAGGATGGACAGTTTCCTATCCAGTTTGGGCTTTACCAAGAGTAAAGAAAATTCCAACCTTTACTACAAGGTTGAGGAAGGAAATCCTGTGATACTACTTTTGTATGTGGATGACCTGTTTGTTACAGGAGAAGATGGTTTGATTACTGATACCAAGAGGAAGCTTGATGTCGAGTTCGAGATGAAGGACTTGGGGATGATGCACTATTTTCTAGGCATGGAGCTGTGGTAGAGTACAGATGGGATTTTCCTTGGATAAGGGAAGTATGCAGTAGAGATCCTGAAGAGGTTCGGGATGATGGACTACAACGCCATGGCCACACCTATGGCATCAAACTTGAAGCTTCTATGTGATGCTTCATCTATTCCGATTGATGTCACTTTGTATCGCCAGATGATTGGGTCCTTAATGTACCTGACGAACACTAGACTAGATATTTGCTTTGCCTTGAACACATTGAGCCAGTTCCTGACGGATCCCAGAGGTGTTCACCTGGCTGCTGTAAAGCATATTCTGAGGTACCTGAAGGGTACGGTTGACTATGGGCTCAAGTATGATGTGAATCAAAAGTTTAACCTACAGGGTTATGTTGATTCAGATTGGGCAGGCAGTGTTGTAGATAAGAAGAGCACTTCTGGGTGTTGCTTAAGTATGGGATCAGGTGTGATCTCTTGGTTTAGCAGGAAGCAGTCCTGCGTAGCACTGAGTACAACCGAAGCAGAGTATGTTGCAGCTTGTTCGGCTAGTTGCGAGGCAGTATGGCTCTAGAAGCTACTGTCTAAGTTATTTGATCTCCCACTGGAGGCTACTGGTATTTGTTGTGACAACCAAAGTTGTGTGAAGCTGTCTGAGAACCCGGTGTTCCACGATAGGTCGAAACACATAAAGATCAAATATCACTATATCAGGGATATGGTGCAGAGAGGAGCAGTGAAGCTCCTGTATGTTGCAATGGATGAGCAGGTTGCAGATGTGCTGACGAAGCCACTAGCCAGAGTGAAGTTCGAGTACTTCAGAGAGAGGCTTGGTGTTCTTCAGATTGATGACACTTCGAGGAAGAAGTGATGGACACATTTGCAAGAGCCATTCCGAGCATGGTGAGAGGAGGATCCTTCCATGGCTGTGGATTTAAGCGCTGAATGATGAGCATCAAGACGATGCTCCAGTGACTACTCTGTATATGCATGATGTTGGATGCTTGTTATGATTAGTTGGATCATGTATTTGTATATGCATCATGTTGGATGTTGGATATGATCGGTTGGATCATTTATATGTATATGTATGTGCGCATCATGTTGGATGCTGGATATGATCGGTTGGATCATTTATATGTATATGTATGTACGCATCATGTTGGATGTTGGATATGATCAGTTGGATCATTTATATGTATGCATGCATCATGTTGGATGTTGGATATGATCAGTTGGATCATGTGTATGTATCTGTAGATGTATCAGGTGGATACATTGTATGATCAGGTAGATCATGTATGATAATATGTAGCAGGCAAATGCTATGTATGCATCAGGTGGATGCATTGTATGATTAGGATGATCATGGATGATGAGCTTCAGGATGTTGCTCCAGATGATATGCATCAGGACGATGCAGTGATGATGATCGGGATGATCATGCAATGATGACATGCATCAAGATGATGCAGTGATGATGATCAGGATGATCATGTACATCAGGATGATGTATGGTGAGTATAAGGATGATACTCTGTGGCCGTGGACAGGTTGTGCTTGAGAGGACTTGTAAGACTTGAGAGATCCGAGAGGTTGGGCTGTGTGCCAGTAATAAGTCCTGGGATGCTCTTTCGAGGGTTTGTCATGTGACCACATGTAAGACCTGGGAGATGCAATAGGTTGGGCTATGTTCCCATAATAAGTCCTGGGATGCTCTTTCGATGGTTTGTGGTGGTGACTACATGTAAGACCTGGGAGATCCGATAGGTTGGTTTGTGTGCCCATAATAAGTCATGGGATTCTCTTTCAAGGGTTTGTAGTGGTGACTACATGTAAGACTTGGGAGATCCGATAGGTTGGGCTATGTGCCCGTAATAAGTCCTAGGATGCTCTTTCGAGGGTTTGTAGTGGAGATCACATGTAAGACCTGGGAGATCCGATAGGTTGGGCTATGTGCCTGTAATAAGTCCTGGGATGCTCTTTCGAGGGTTTGTGATGAGGGTCACATATAAGACCTGGGAGATCCGATAGGTTGGGTTGTGTGCCCGTAATAAGTCCTGGGATGCTCTTGCGAGGGTTTGTGATGCACGTAATAAGTCCTGAGAATTCCACAGTATGGCCAGTGATGATGAAGACCTATAGGTGGTGGGCCTACATCCAGTATGAAAAAGGACTGGCTCTGTAGAACTTCCTATGACAAGTAGATTCAGAGATTGATTGAGATAGCAACAGCCGTGACGATGACGATGATTCAAGGACGATGATTCACTGATGATGATCTAGAGAAGAAGACTTGTGCTAGCAGATATGTGTCGAGAAATACCTTCCTAGTTAAGAGGGAGTGTTGATGTATATGTAACTTCAGAATGCATTTCACCTATGCATTTCATTTATGTATATTGTACTCCTATAGAGATGTGTTATTCCTCTATAAGGAAGTGTCGTCATTTGTATTGACAAGTGTCGCAAGTGTCATAACTTGCCGATGGGTTATTAGACCACCATGTGTGGGGTCGGCCCTGATGAAGTTAATCTTGGGTTATTATGCTAAGCTAGACAAGTCGGCCCCATAATTTTATTGGGCGGTTAGGACAAGTATAAATAGAGATCGGGAGATCTCTATTTTGATCACTTCATTACTCACTTCTACATCAGTCGAAAAGTGGCGCACATGTGAGGAGGAGGATCAGCTTCTAGGAGAAGACTATCTATGTGTACTTGGGTTGCACTTTGGTTGTATCATTGCTCTATCTATCTCTGAGGAAGTTATGGGGTTTTTCACCTTAGGATTTTCCCCACGGAAACTCTGTGTGTCTATTGTCTCTTATGTTTGCATCTTGTGATGATTGATATGCTTGCTATGATTGATATGCATTGATATACTGTACATGTTATTCTCTCAGTAAAGATCCTAGAGTATTTTGAATTAATGCTCAAAAATTAACACATTGCTTCAAAAGTATTACAGAACACCAATGCAAATACCAAATAGACCATAAGAAATAATCTTTTAAATTTGGTTAAATTTGTAAGTTGGTGATATATTTCATTTGAGGTAATTTGTTCCTAGTTAAAAAACACATTCAATCACAAAGTGAAGTGTAAAACATACAACACATAGTTGGGAACATATGTCGTAGTCTCCTGACAATCCAAGTGGGTGAAAATCCAAGGCAATTCATTATATGGGTCCATCATACGAATGACTGCAATTTGGAAAGGGATAAAAGAACTCATTAATGGCTATGCAAGATATTATTTTAAGAGTTTCAATATTACGAGCCCTGAGATTCCAAAAATGTGTCAACTTCAAGAAGTTCCAAAACTCTATTTGGGTGCATAGAGACAACTTTAGCCATCCCTATATAACATGCTTTACTCTTCTTGTATTTTCCTATGATATCCTTGAATACTATGTGTATGCCTTTGTCCAATGCAATTATTTATGTTCTCAAGCCAACACATTTATGATGTCTCCACAAAAAGGCTCATACTTCTTTATGCTCAATGTATTTTTCTCCTGCCATAGCTCTTAAGGATTCTAAAATATGACCAAATCCATGCACCGACCCTCATTACCAAACTCTTGGAGTATGTGTGTTTGATACTCCGAATTTTCTGGTACAAGGCAAGTTTCAATATCCATAAAGAGATTCATCATTCTCCACTTCCATTGAACCAAATTTTAAATGAGAATGCCACATGTAGGCCCACCATCAACATCCACATGAGTTCTAGGCATACAAAAGGAAGCAAACCATTGGGAAGGGATTCAATGTCTACACCCAAATATTGATGTGAAAGAAGAAAGATTGAGAATACAGATGAAATGTTAAGTAAGCACTTTTGCATTGACATGTAGAGAATAATGCGAAGGCCTAAGGTCATGAAATTTTTATAATGACTTCCACATCCACAATAGGATGGGATGAGAAATGAAGAGGCATTTATAGAGAAAAGTTTCAATGCATTTCTTAACATTGGATAAATGAATTCCACATCCACAACATGGTGGAAAAAGGAAATGCTAGGAAACTTTGTATGCATTTGCAAGTATAAATGATGCAAAATGTAGAAGACCAAGGTAATAAGAAAGATGAGGGTTGTTCTTCACATCTACAACAAAAAGTAATGCAAAAAGGAATGAAAATGGATGGAATTGATGTGTCATTCAATTTCTTATTGGTTATGAATGGGATGAGGATAGGTATGACTTGGGACAACCTATTCTATATTTGGGAGGGTGTAGTGTGCCTAAGTTCAACTCTAATAAATGTGATAACCCACCTAAGATTATAGATTCCCAAAGAAAGAATGGGAATGTCGTAAAATTTATGAACAAGAGTTATTAGTCAAATATTGATACCTCGTTCTCCATCCATATTACAAAGTCGGTCTATGTTTTGCTTTGTAATTTTTATTTTTCAAATGGTGTTGGATGTCAGCCATGTTTCTCCTCATGTAAAACACATGACATGTGGACTAGTTAAAATAATTATTATGCAATCATTTACTTTTTATAGGAATAAAAAAAATATCATTTCACAAATTAAATATACTTACAAAATTATAGACCAAATCTTGTAGACCTTTATGGCCACTGTGATGCGTGGCACGAATTTTGGCAAGCCTAGCCTTGGATGCCTTGTCTTGAAACATATACCAGATCAATTTAAGTATGCACAAATAAAACATAAAAATCATTTAATAATTTTGATATAATGTTATGAGAAAATTTAATTACCTCGGTACACTCCTCTCCGGAATTCCTCCATGCATCCAACTTCTCATATGATTTTACAATTTTTTTCTATACTTTAAGACTTACATCAATTTGCCTTTGTTTAGCCTTTGCTAGGGTGGGATTTTTTTATCTTATTTGTTTGGTTGCACCGGAATCGCTTGCAATTTTGATACATTTTTTTTTTTGTCTTCTTTATAGACCAACACGTGTCAAATTCATTCTCCATGTCATGGATGACTACTTTCTCCAGGTGCATCAGTATCTTTGAGAATGACAAATGTAGATGGTTTTTGAACCATTGAAGGCATTATTCCTTCAACCTGTTCACAAAATATTTTCTAATATGGGAAACTTTAGGAATCATAATCATGTAATATCTAGTATGGGAAAAATTATCCAGGTTTGGAAAGACTATATAATGTATAGGGTAGGTTTTAGCAATGATAAATGGACCTATTGTCTACAAGAGCACTAACATGAAGGCCTTGAGCATGGTGAGATGCTTTGTTTGGAGGACATGGAGCTTGATATGATGTCATGATTGTTGATGTATTTGTAACTTCGGAAGATATTCACTTGTATATTACATTTGTACTTTATTGTATATCCAACAGAGATGTATTATTCCTCTGATTGGAAGTGTCGTCATTTGTATTTGCAAGTGTCGCAAGTTACATTGTAAGTGTCGTCATTTGTATTGATGGGTTATTAGACCACCAATGTGGGGTCGGCCCTAGTTAGGTCATGTGGTTGGGTTATTAGGCTTCATTAGGAAGTCGGCCCCAGTGATTTATTGGCAGGTCAAGTCAATGTATAAATAGAGGGTGTGCCTCTCTCATTCTATTCATTCACTCACTACTCAAGCTCGCATTAGTTGTGAGAGAGAGTGGCGCACATGTGGAGGAGGAGGATCATCTTCTAGAGACATCTTATTAGGTTTGATCCTTGTGATTTTGTATTGGGGCTTATTCTATCTCTGAGGAAATTGCGGGGTTTTTCACCTTCTTGGTTTTCCCCGGTGAAACTCTGTGTCTCTTGTGTGATTGCTATTGTGTCTATGATTGATATTCTCTAGATATGTTGTACATGTTATTCTCTTAGAGATCCTAATGATAATGGAATGAAATTATCGAAAAATTAACATGGTATCAGAGCTGACCTAAGAAGAAGGCACTGTGCAGTTGCGGAAGCTAGGGCTTCTTAATATTCAGGTTTCTCTCCACAGATCATCAAAGGCAAGAGGCTAGATTGACTCTCCTAGAAAGGGTGCATCTTTCTGTCGAGACAGAATTCAATTCTGAGCATTTTTAATTTTTTACCTAAACATTAGGGTTTCTGCAAAAATTGAAATTTTTGAAATCTGAGACCACGGCTGGAAGCTCCTCTGCAAAATCGAAGTTTAGAGCTTTGAATCGAAATTTTTGGTTGGGTGAAGCTCCGGTAAAATCAAACCCTAATTCAGGGCCCTGTCTAGTGAATCTGGAAGTTTCAAAAGCAATTTTGAGGGGTGAAACTTTGCAGAATTTAGAATCTAAGTATACCAGCTTGACCAACTGAGCAAGGCGCATCTTTCTATCCTTTCAGAAATTTGAAATTCAAATTTTGAATTTTTAGGGTTTCTCTTACAAACCCTAATCCAGCTCCAGATCGAGTTTTCAGCAAATCAAGTGGTAAGACCTAAATCTTTTCTATTTCCATTTGAAGTACTCTTTAAGATGTCTCACCACACCAAGCTTGAGGATAAACTTGAAGGGGCTGATAACTTCCAAGCCTAGAAGTATAGGATTGGGTTAATCCTAGAAGAGAATAAGTTGGACACTTACATAAGTGAAGAGCTTCCTGTCCCAAAGGGAGAAGAAGCTAAAGCCTTACACAAGAAAAACCTGGTCAAGGCTAAGAGATTCATTGTTGATTCTATCAAAGACCATCTCATACCTCATGTATCTTCCCTAAAGACACCTAAGGAAATGTTTGACTCCTTGGCCAAATTGTTTGAAGGAAAGAACATAAATTGGAAGATGACTCTACGGAACCAATTGAAAGGGGTAAAGCTTCAAAATGGATAGACCATTCAATCCTATTTTTCTAAGGTCTCTCAAATCAAGGAACAACTTGAAGCTGTGGATGAAGTAGTGTAGAATGGTGAAATTGTAATGACCACATTGAATGGCCTACCTAGGTCATGTGACTCCTTCATCCAAGGAATCTGTGCAAGAAGGAAACTGATCTCTTTCAGTAGACTTTGGGGGGAATGTTCACAAGAAGAATCTAGGCTTGTGGCCCGAGAAGAAAATATGGGAAATGAAGATCAAGCTCTCACAGTACACACCCAGAAAGGAAAGTCCAAGAGGGAGCAATCTTATCACAAGAAAACTCCACACCATCATCATAGAGATAAGAAATATCTAAGATGTTTTACATGTAATGAGAAGGGACACTTTTCCTCAAATTGTCCCAAGAAAAAAAGGAATAACAACAACAACTTCAACAAGAAGAAGAAGGGAAGCAAGAAGAGATATCATGCTCATGCTGCTGAGGATGATGAACCTCCCAAGAAGAAGACTAGAGAAGAAAGTGATGACTCATCAAGTGAATATGAATATGTTCTAATCTCTACTCTCACAAGTACTATCTCTCATGGATGTGATGATTGGCTTATTGATAGTGGGGCTTCCAAACACATGACTGGGTTTAAAGCATCCTTTGTAGATCTATATGAACATGAGTCACCTCATAAAGTGAAACTTGGGGATGACTATCAATATCCTATCAAAGGAAGTGGTGAAGCCTCCTACAAACTAGACTCTGGGAAGTCTTTGAAGATGAAAGATGTTCTATATGTACCTCGGCTCAAGAAGAATCTCCTATCCATATCATCTTTGGATGCAAAAGGGATTAGATTTGCATTTGTGGATGGCCAAGTACTCATGTGGCCAAAGGGTAAGACCATAGATGATGCAGTAGTGATTGGAGAGCAAGAGGGAGGATTGTACAAATTGAAGGGACAACCTGAACATGCCGTGGTACATGAATCCATGGATCCAAGTGAACTTTGGCATAGAAGGCTTGCACATGTGCATTATAGAGCACTACCAATTGCAAGCAAAGCTGTAGAAGGTCTTCCTAAAATCCAGTCAAAGCATGAAGGTGTTTGCAAAGGACGTGCAAAAGGAAAGAACACAAAGAAGGCATTTCCAAGCAGTGAAAGCAAAGCAAAAGGAATCTTGGAGATTATCCACTCCGATGTATGCGGTCCAATGTCATCCAGTTCTCTGAGTGGGTATGTATACTATGTTTCTTTCATTGATGATTTCTCTAGGAAGACTTGAGTTTATTTCTTAAAGAATAAAGATGAAGTGTTTGATAAGTTCAAGGAATTCAAAGCCTTGATAGAAAATCAAACAGATAAGAAGATCAAGACCTTCAAATCTGACAATGGTGGAGAATTTACTTCAAGTGATTTCAAGAAGTTATGTAGTGATTTAGGGATTAAGAGGGAGTTGAATTCTCCCTGCAATTCACAACAAAATGGAGTTGCAGAAAGGAAGAATAGAACTATCATGGAAGGAGCACGGGCAATGCTTCATAACCAGGATCTGCCTATGCATCTATGGGCAGAAGCAGCTGGGACAGTTGTATATGTACAGAACAGAACACCTCACAAGATACTTGACAACAAGACACCAGAAGAAGTCTTCTGTGGTAAGAAACCAGAAGTTAGCCATCTCAGAATATTTGGCTATCCAGTATATACACACATTCCAAAGGAAAAGAGGACAAAACTAGATCCTTCAGGAAAGAAGGGCATCTTTGTGGGTTACTGTGAAAGCTCAAAGGCTTACAGAATATACTTTTCAGGGTTCAAGAAGATTGACATCAGCAGAGATGTAACATTTGATGAAAACTCAGCATACATCAAATCAAGGAAGACACCTGTTGAAGACAATGAAGAACCAAAGGTAACCAGATTTCAAGACACCACTATGAATTAAGCAATTCCAAAAGAAGATCGTGAAATTGAAGATCCACAAGAACCTATAGATCCACCCCGTGGAAGAACTCTCACAAGAGGAAACCTGCATGGTCTAGAGAGATCATTCAAGATGCAGAAAGGTATGGAATTCCAAAAGAAGAACACATAGAAAGGAAGAGGACTAGATCACATACGAGTTATGTTGCCTTACTATGTGATATTATGAACAAAGAACCTTCCAGTTATGAAGAAGCAGTGGAAAAGAAAGAATGGAAGGATGCCATGTCGAGGAGTACCAGTCGATCATGAAGAATGGTGTTTGGGATGTAGTCGCAAGACCTGAAGGGAAGTCTGTTGTGACTTCTAGGTGGATCTATAAGATCAAGCATGCTGCAGATGGTAGCATAGAGAAATACAAAGCGAGGTTTGTAGCTCGTGGCTTCTCCCAGAAAGAGGGAATAGACTATGAAGAGACTTTGCTCCTGTAGCCAGATACACTTCCATCAGAACAGTACTTGATCTGGCTACAGTAATGAAGTGGAAGTTACACCAGATGGATGTCAAGACATCTTTATTGAATGGTGTAGTCGAAGAGGAAGTGGATGTAGAGCAGCCACTTAGGTTTGAGACACATGACAGGGAGTTGTATGTGTGCAGATTGAAGAAAGCCTTGTATGGCTTGAAGCAAGCTACTAGGACTTGGTATGGTAGGATAGACATATTTGTATCCAGTTTGGGCTTTACCAAGTGTTAGCACTTAGATTTTATCCCGGTTGTAAAAGAATAACACCTAAGGTAACCTATTTCAAACCAAACTTTAGGTAGAAAACTTAGCCATTTTTTCCACCAGAGAGGGCTCTCTCACAAGATATATGTAAAGGATAAAGATATATATAGAAATACGCTCAAAATTTCTCAAAAGGATTTACTTGGTTGAAAAGGAAACAAGAAACATTGGGCATGGAGTCAACTTTCAAATATTTAACGTGTCAGCAAGAGATTTATACCAAACAGATTTCCACAGAGGCAAGATAGCAACCATATCACAGTCAATTTGATTTTGCAGGTGGTATAGAAAGAAATAATGACAGTCCATCAACAATAGGCATCTAATTGGGATGAATCTATTATCAACTTTGGAGAAATAGTGGATATTTAAATGCGATAAAATGAAGCATAACCAGTATGAATCCCGATTTATTTCAAACGTTCATTTAAATATAGAAGAAAAGCATAGCGGAAGATATAACAAAGAAAATGGACATGCACATATAAAGATAAGGGAAAAACAGACTGTAAAACTGATCAACACATGAATCTCTGGTCTCAAAATATAGGTATTTTCACTGTACTGCCTTTTATTTATCAAAAAATTTGACTTCAAAACATCTCGTCTCTCAAAGAGTTTCCAACCCTTTCAAAAATGAATCTCATTGTCTTTTATACAAAATTCGGAAGAAGCTTGACACAACTGCTTATTCTAACTAATAACTGAAAATGTCTTAACTTGAAAGATAACTATCTTTAAACAATAAATAACTGTCTTCAAACAATATTACAAACTTAAAATAAAAGCATCATTTTGCCACTTGGCAAAAATTCTGAATGTATCTATGAATGGACAGAATATCTTGTCCTTCCATATTTGTCCACATAATTCCATTGGTCGGCCGTGGGTAAATCATAACTGGTCATTTCTTTCACCAAGACTCGCATTTCAACTTGACCTACATAAGAATCAAGAGGAAGATTCTCACAGGTTGAGATCAACATATTTAAAATTTCAAAGTCTTCCGCAATTTTCTCCATTAAAATCTTCCCCGTAAGCATATGATCCAACTGCTGAAACTTTTTGTGATCCATTCTTATATCAAATAGCAATCTCTTATATTCATTAGGAGGAATCAAGTCATTCTTTTCATCCCAAAAAGCAGGGAATCCTTTGTTTATTAATTTTTCAAATCGCTTCTTAAACTTTATTACTTCCTCCCGTATATCTCCAGCTTTAGCTTCAATATTTTCAACATGTGAATATTTTTCCAAGATTCTTCTGGCCCATGTAATGACTGAAATTATGTTCATTATATTCATTGTTGTCAAGTCTGCTTCAGTTAAACTGTTTAAGAAAGTTATTGCCCTCTGCGCTATTTCTTTTGGATTTTTATTTAAATTCTCTCTGACTGCTCTGCAACTCTCAAAGGCATCTTTGGCTACTTTTTCTTTGACTCTTATATAATCAAGATAAGGTCTTAAATTTTTCAACTTCTTTTATGATTTGATCCCATACCATATGTTTGCAACCTTGCATTGCAGCCTGTCCTGTCACGTGAGCTGCCAAACCTTTATTATTATTAGTTAATTCCTGATTCCTTATTTGCAAGGTTTTAATTTCCTTATCTTTAGTCTCATTTTCTTCTTTGAGCTTCTGTAATCCCATCTTCAATTCTTTAATTTCAACCTCTTTCAAACTCACTTGGGACATGGCTTGTAATAGACCATCTAATCCAGTTTTATCTTCATCTGTATCCACCTGTACCTGTTGCTGACTTATTTCTGCTAATTTTTTCTTTATTTCCTCCAATTGCTCTTCCAAACCAATTTTTTCTTTTTCTCAGTGATCTTTTTCCTCGGTCAGCTTCAACATTTTTGCAGTAACATCCTTTACTTCATTTGACAGCTCTTCTTTTTCTTTTTCCAGTACTGTTAGTTCATCTCCTTGGATAAGCACAATGTATGGGATTTTTAACTTTCGCCTTAACATTAGAATCGTATCATCCTTTGCTTTGAGTAATTTTGCTGTTGCATCTCCCTCTTTGTTTATCAAATCTATTTGCAATCTTTTTATTTGTTATTGTCGAGACTTATTCTCTGCTTTCTCTTGTCTCAACGGGTTATTCATTTTATCCAATGAATTTTTCAATTTGTCTGCCTTTAATATTGCTCCCAAATAATCTGAATATATAACCTCTCCTGTTTGTCTATGCAATAAAATTTTATCTGGGGCATTGATTTTTGACAAATCCACCTTCATCTCTGAGATCTTATCTTTAGTAACAACTGAAAACTTTAAAGAATTTTCTTTGACATTTCTACTAGTAAACAAATTTACTTCAGTGTTGGATATATTTCTAACTTTTGGAAATAACTGACTGGTTTGCCTAGAGGATTCCTATTTATTCTAACTGTGTTCATTAAATACATCCATCATATTGTGTGGTCTATTTACATCATCTTCCACCAGAGATTCTTCAATATTGTATTCCTTTACCATGACCTCTGGTATTCTGACCTCTTCTGAAAATGCCATTAATTCTTGTTTTTCATCCATTTTCAACTTTTTTCCTTTTTCTTCTCCTTCACCTTCAATGTTCACTACATCCTGTATGGGTCTTTTAAACCCCACTATTGCAGTATTCATCGTGCTTTCTGCCTCTGCTGTTGCATCTGTCAATATCATTTCTTTATCATGTGAATCTGGAATGATTTCTTCCTTATACTCCAGCCAATTGGCTCTGTCAGACATTCCCTCAATCATCTTATGATTCAACGCTTTGATACGATGATTCGTTCTCCGTTTTGATATTATGTTTAACGAATCATACTCAATAGCCATGTCTGTCTCAAAACCCATATCTTTCAATAATTTCTCTATATAAATAGCAGCATTTTTATTCTTCATGTGAATGGGCCAAGTGTGAATGGATACTTGATGTCCGTTGCTTGTTTGAAAAGTAAGAAATTATTATCCTCAACAATTAACTTCTGTCTCAGGAACTCCAAAGCAAAAACCCTTAAGGTAAGAAATGCTAGTAATACATAGGGTTTATGTTTGAAACCATATAATCTGATCACTGTACTGTCCTTTGACAAGAACCAATCTCCTACAGCGTACTCTGCACTCAATTGCATACATGCTTGCATTTTTGGTAATACTCTAGGCAGTTTTTCGCCAAAAATCATTTTGTAAATCTCGGACAGCATATGATTTATGTAATTAAACATGTTATTTTCTAATAACTTCGTGAAAATGATCTCAGTAAATTGTAACTCTTCAGGACTGGCCACCATGATCATTTTCATTAAAAAAGACTGAAATCTGAAATGCCTCAGAGTGGGGAAATTGACCATCTGGTCATGAATCTTCTCGGTCAAAAATTCTTCAAAATTAAGTCTAGGAATTTGATTTTCATCAATCCCTGACTGAATTGTACTCATTTTATACAAAAGACTCAACTGAAACTGCATTATATTCAAAGATAAATTATAAGGAAATTGACCCTAAGGCTACCAAGGAGCAAGATGCATTAGCTAGCTTGAAGGAGAAAAAGCACAGTAACAATCAGCCATCAAAGGAGAAGAGAAACAATCTTCCAAAAGAAGAGCCATGTGGTTCCTCAAGTGAGTGCATGATGCAGCAAGAAGAAAACATCAAGAAAAGGTATAAGAGTAATTCTGATTTTTGTGGCAGCGATGTTTTCTTACATCCATTTGAGGAATATTCCAATTCATGTAATGTAAATGGACCTCTTAATGTTGAATTGGATATTGGAGATGAGTATTGTGTTGTGGGTCCATGCCATAAGCAGTTGAATTTAACTTTGCATCCAATAGAGAACATGCACATATATTTCCTAGATGAAGGTTATGTAATGGGTGAGCATGTTGAACCATGTGCATCCAAAGAACCAGTATCCATTCAAGGGGTTATTGGTATTGTGGGAAATGAATCCATTTCCAGTTTCATTGTTGGTGATTTCAAGATCACTGCAAAGAGGATTGAAGATGAGATGAGTTCAATCGAACTCAGTGATACTAGTGATTCATTCAGAGGAGCAGATCTAGAATACATGCACACACTTGTTGGGTGCAAACCAGAGAGTTTGGTGGAAGAACAAACCACCATATATCTGCCACATAAAGATAAATATGTGATGCAAAGGTATAAACCAAATTCTGAATTTTATATTCCTTTGGGTCATCACAATATTACAGCCACTTCCAGGGAGAAGGTTGGCATGGTGGAGCTCCCTAGTGAGGAGGCTCAAATTTCTGGTGTGAAGGATGAATGCAGTGACAGGGATGAAAGTTGGGAGGAGAGTCTGCATGATACTCATATGGAGGGTGATCCCACATGTGACAGCACACTTGGTGTATTCAAACATCCATGGAGTGATTTGGAGAGCTTTCTCCTAGTCACCGAAGAGAGGATGTTGCAAGTGTTGTCTCGAACTGATGATGCACATAGATTCATGGAGGATATTAATGGGAGAGTTCAATTGGAGGAAATACAAGGTGGATTTTATGAGAGAATATCTAGCTTGGAACTGTGCATCATTAAAGAAGAGTTGGAAAAGATGAAAGCAGAATACTTGCAGATGTTCATGGATAGGGACATGGCTCTGAAATTTGATGAAGACAAAGCAGCAGTAGAAGGAGAGAAATTTCATATGGACTTGGGAGATTCTCTTCCTACTCCCGGGACTATTAGTAATGTGATGTGTGTGGCTGGTTGCACACATGTTTCATTGGAGGAGCCTCATGTTCTAGGTGAGCATGAGGAGTGTTCAGTTATGCAAGTGCATGATGGTAGCATTGATATGGATATTGGTTGCAGGGCCCTTGTTTCATACCTAGAGGATTATGAGCTTTCTCTAAATAAGGAAGACTCATCTATGGAGGATGTACGTGATTGCATTCCACTTGAACCATGTTGTAGTAGTGATATATGTCCATCTATGGATGGATGCATTTCAAAGATGAGGACTTCTAGAGGTGAGATCCCATTTAGTGATTCCATTGACATCTCTCACAATGCCCAGTTAGATGACCAGCAATCTATGCACATTTGGATGCCATTCGATGTCATTCATCTACACATAGATTGGGTGGAATATTACATGGCACACAAGGAGACACCTTATAGAAATAATTATGCTTAGGCAATGTGGGAGTCAAGTATGTAAGTAAGTTACCATAAAGAAATTGGCATACATCATGTTGAGGCGTTAGCCTTGCATAAGGAAGATCTCAACTTGCTTATGTGGAGGAAATTCCCATCCTTGGGTGAGGCATACATGTACATTCATGTTGGACCAGCCAACAATAAATTCCATGCATCTACTGTTTTAGTGGATGATCTTTATAGGGAGCTGCAGATGGACTACTTTCCTTCACTCCTAGCACTTGAGGATGTGAAAGGAAATTGTTGTTCGATGGAGGGACCATTTTTATTTATGCTTCATGAAAGGCAAGCGACACATGTGTCTTCTTTTCAACTTGATCTTGATCATTGGGACACACACTTGGTCCTCTTTCAGTATGGTGAGAAGCAGTAGCATATACCATCGCCACTTGATACTTGTCTCATGCACAACAATGCAAGAGGGTTCCACTTGAACCCTTGGGGTGGAATATGTAATTGCAATATGAGCCATGGGATTGGAGTGTTGTTTGCACATGAGGAGTTTGACATATTTTTGGGGAGCCTCACTGATTTGATGATTTGCATTGGGAGTGGCACACTTCCAACATGGTGGATGGATCCTGGCATACCCTAGAGTGACAAGTTGTCATAAGTAATAGTGATGATGGATGGTATGCATCGGGGACCATGGGATCCAGGAATTCCTTGGAATGATGGAATATGTAAAGTGTCATGGATACTATTGGAGTACAGTGGCGGTTCTCATAGCCACATTGTATTCTACAGATTTGCATGGGATCCTGTCATCCCTCTCAATTGTTTTAATTGGGAGAAACTTACATTTTTAGTTGCATAAATAGAGGATATAGGAAATGGGAGATGATAATAATCAGAGTAGTGCATCAAAATCATGGTGGATAACCCTCAATTAGCTCGGAGTTTGGGTCCCAATTTTATTAATTGCAAAAAAAACCTTGAGGCAACCATTGGAAGGAAAACGGTTTAAGCATCACCATGGATTGTTGTTGCTTGAGGACAAGCAGACTTGGGAGGGGAGGACTGTCATGTCCCCAATTTTGGATCATTTAGATCCCATGGGTAAAGGGTACAAAATAAACCTTAAGTAGATAAATTTATTTCATTTTTGTATGCTTAGAATAAAAATCATCCTAAGTCTAGTATAAACAATAATTATATTAATTTTAATTATATTTATAAATAATTATTCCTAAATTTTGAGCAAGTGGACAAGATGGCGCCCTCATGCGGATAAGGTTTCTAAAATGGAACTGGAGGCGAGAAAATAGCAAAAGGTGAAAAGAAGGGAAGGTGTAAGAAGTTTCCAAAAGCAGAAAATTGGAAACATCCAGAAAAGCCAAGGGAGGGCGCAGTTTCCAAAAGAAGGTCAATTAACAAATAAGGGAACATCTCAAAGGGTGTAGTTTCCAAATTAGAGGCTATTTTACAAAGAAGGAAACTATTTTACAAGTCAAGAAACATCTCAAGTCAAGGAGGGCACAGTTTCTAAAAGGATGAAAAGCTGTAAGAGAGGAAAAACACAAAAGCACATCAAATTTCTCAATAGGTCATCAGGAAGTTTATAAAAGAACCCAAGCAACTCCTTTTCACATCTTTTGGTTGATTATTTTTTTGTCTTGAGAGCTCTTGCTACTCAGAGTTGAGTGATGTGCCTCGACCAATGCTTGGGAGATGAACCCCAATTCTATTCATGTTCCATTTTGCTCATGATCAGATATAGATCCATGGAATTATGATCTATAGGTATGCATCATCCCATTATTGAATGATATTAATCATCTAGAGAGTGATCCTCAGTCATAGCGTCATTGGAGAGAGTTTTGGAAGAGTTCACCCGGAGGAAGCAATCAATTTCAGTGAAGGAGCCCAGTGCAGCTCAGGAGTTCCAGTGTGCACCCATATATAGATATTAGCTCTGATTTCACCCATATATTAGATCCAGTGCAGAACTTCCTATCCTCCTCCTCCTCTCTTTCTCATTCTCTCAAGTTTTGTAATATTTTCTATCATTGGAGAACCCTTGAAGATATGATGGTTGAAATTCATTTGATTTTATGTTCAAGAGCCTCAAATTAAACTTTCTGATGTTAATAAATTCATATCAGATACCTAACATACTTCAGAAGTCAATTTTGTAATCCCTAGAGGCAATTTGGATCAAGCAAATTGAAGACTAGCTCTTTATGCATCTTTTAATGACTAGTTTTACCATTTTTGCAATTAAGAGTTATGTATGAACTATTTTATGATATAATGGTCATATATGAATCCTGAGACATTATTAAAGCATCCCCAACCATTTTCCCTGAATATTTGAAGGCATTTCATCCTGTTTGGACAAGTTTGTAAAATTGCTAGATGAGCAATCCAATATAGCACCCTTGTCTCTTTGGCTCCAAAACTCAACCAGAACCTCCCAAATTACCTATAAATCTTGTCCATAATTCAATTAGGAGTTTAATTAATGACATACACCACTGGTTACATTCAGGTGTAAGCAACTGAGTCTCGTATGCATATGTTGGAGTGCCTAGGAAGCCTCAAAGTAGACATCAGTCGCCATTGTTGTTGAAATGTAAATGGCCCCAGTACTTTGTGCATAGGACTTGGAAGTTGTCCATTTTTCTATCATTTTTGCTACTGCACACATCCCCATACATTTGGAAGATCCTAAATATCCCAAATTAATAATCCTAGAGTCATCTAATTGTGCCCTTGACCAGTTCTTTTCTAACTAGTTTTATTAACTAGTTTTTGCTCGACAAAATTGCGTTGTAAAGTTTAAAATTTTGCATAATCTCAACTATAACCTAATCTGGGATATTACAATTTCACACATGAGACGGGGAATTTCTCTCCTCCAATACTTTATATCTTCTTTATGGATTTCTTTAGATAAAAACCATCTACAAGTGATGCAAAAAAAATCACGAAATTTAACAAAAATAAACATTATATTACATAACAATTAGAAAAGGAAATTTCAAATAAAAGTTCTACAATGAATTAAACAAACACCTTATGCATGAAAAATATCGCTACCTACCTCATGTATTTTCCAAGATCATATATAGCTTGTTTGAAATTGTTGTCGAAGTTGTCCAGGAGAGATAGAGGTAGAACATATTGTAACAATATAAAAATAATTTCATTATTTCTTACAAAAAGTAGACAAAAAATACCAACAATATGCACTAGAATAAAAAAATATAGCAATATATATATATATATATATCATAATAATAACCTTGATGAAGATATGTCAATCATGCGTTTTCACCCTCACAAAATCACCTTTCTTTGTTATGATATTCTTCATGTTCGAACAAAATCCAGTGGGAAATTTAATTTTTCGCATGAATTCTTTTATAACATTGCTTTGATGCTCCATTAACAACCATGGAAGTGATTTTATATTAATTTGATCTACGTTGCTATGTAATTCAATGACATCTTTCATTGCATGATTGGCTACCTGAATGTCATTGCAAATTTTGACAATTTTTTCTTTTTCACTCCTTCCATCCAATATTCGCCATAATGTTTCAGCCACATTCTTTCTGATATGCATGATATCAAACAGATGATCAATTTGTAGGTGCTCATAGTAGGGAAACCTACTGAATTTTTTAGGATAACTTTTCATTCCTCGTGGAAGTCCATCAATGCCTTCATGATCACGACAGCCATCATGAATCATAGTTTATAAAGAAATTACAGAAATCAATGTCAATTACAGTAAACAACACACAATAAATAAAACTATCAAAACATTTCATATATGATGATAGATATACAATTTGATCCATACGTGCCTTTATGATTTCTATTATATTGCAACTTCCATAGGTGAGGTGTCATTCTCTGCGGTTTTAATGCAGTCTCTTGCTTCCCATTGAATAGATGTTTTTTGGTAGTTAGATACCTATGATTCTTAGAGAGGAAGTGCCTATTCTCATCAAACACCTCCTTTCCTAAACTTTTTGAACGGCGAGGTTTGATCTTGGGACCACAAACTGGACATGCAAATTTTCTCTTTGTTTGAATACCTACATAAAGAGATGGATTAACTATGTCAATTAAAATTATATAAAATGAATGGATTATTTTAAAAAACATGCATACATAATATATCAACTTCATAAAATTAAATACTAATAATAAAGTGGACGTTATAATTACAAACCGCAAAAGTGGGTTAACCCTGGGGCATCATGTACTATCCATACAAGCATTTCATGGAATTGAAATTACCTTTGTCATATTGGTCTAGATACATCATGCATAGTGATGTCATTCCATAGATTTAGTAGTTCGTTAATAAGAAGTTCGATATATACATTCATATCTTTAACTTGATACTTACCTGATTGATTTGAACATATAAAATATATAATTATTACTACCATTTAGATATATAAATAATACACAAGAGAAAAAGAAAAATAAATATATGACATTATGCAACAAAATACGACAAATGAGATGCCACTACATTAAAATAAAATTGTTGTAGACGCATACCTGGAATAATCATTGCCAACATTATGTGCCCCCTCTTTATTGACAACCATGGAGGAATGTTATTGTTGATAAAAAAAATAGGCCACACCGAGTAAATAGATCCCATATATGCAAATGGATTGACACCATCTGCTGCCAAAGAAATCCTAACATTACGAGGTTCTTCTTTAAAGTGTGGTCATTTTTCCTCCATATCTCTAAATGCATAACCATCTGCAGGAATTCGAATAATGTCATCTTGACTTTTGTTCTGTACATGGTAATCCATAAATTGCGCTATGTTTTTGCACCTGAATAATCGTTGCAAACGTGGAATAATGGGAATATAACGAAGAACCTTGCGAGGCACCTTTTTTGTTACTTGATCTGTTCGATATCTATTGATATGACATTCCGGACATTCTGTTTCAAATTCATGTTGATTATAATATATAATATTGTATTGGAGAAAACTCACTATGGCTTGGGAATACCACAACAGACAGATGACTACCAGAAATCTACTCAATTCTCAAAGCAATGCTATTATAAATGATAATGTTAAGATAATGGAGAAATGTAACCAACCTTGATCCAAATGTTTGATGTATATCCCCGTTGGAGCTTTCAATCCGTGCACTTGTAATCTGAAAATTAGTCTTGACAGCCAATATCCAACAAGTACATATAATATATAATTGACATTAACATTATCAATAACAATGGTCCATAATATCATAAGCAAATGTAACCCAATGTATAATAAACAACATTCACACCATGAATGGACGAGAATATGAGCATTTCTATTAATGAACAAGAATAAGTACAAAGTGATACAACCTCTTGCCAGCAACCAATCTAAACCAAGATCTAGATCAATCCACTTGTGCCTCCACCATTTCAATCCTCCATGAATGGCAAACTCAAACTAGAAAGGAGTTTGGAAGGTGAACATAAATGGTCCACAACTACAAGGATCAATGAGTGCAGACTCAAGATAGGGAAAAAATCCACTAGAGTTCCTTTACTATTCTCTTCTTCCTCCCGTCCATAATCCATATGTGCTCAATATATAGTCCTCTCAAAGGTAGGTGAAAGGACTCATCGAGACGTTACTTGGGCAGATGGAGAGCCAAAGGTCACCCAATGACCGCTTTTTGGGAGTAAAAAGTAATTAATAGTGGTTTTTACCATTTTACTTGATACCTGTGGGCTATAGTGATGCAACTCGCGGGTACGTATGCTATAATGATGCAACGTGCGGGTAGGAACAAAAATAGGGCAAACTGGTATCACCGAAGGATAAAAATGGATCTGAGTCACTGAAATGGATCCTACAGGCCAAAGAATGTTGATGCTCATAGGGTGGAAGATTTTTGTGTAATAGATGCCCCCTAATGTGTGAGGTCAAAGACTGAAATGTGCTACGATGGCCAAAATACATTATAAAACTCAGAAGTGGAGTGATGGAGACACAAGTGGAAAGAACAGCTCACTCGTCATAATACAATAGTATCTCTGAATGCATGTCGGTATAGTACAACAATCTGATACAATGGCCATGAATAGGCAGTACATAATGGATACATGTCATAAATGATCATAACCATGATCCCTCTACAATAAGATATGGTCTTCTGCTGAAAAGAAGACAATTGGTGCAAAACTAGAGGTACAAACTGTTAAAATCTGAGAGGTGATATCTCAAATGTAAAGTCAAATTCATATGTAGCATACTGAATGCCACAATCGCCTGGGGTCTTCTACACAAGTCTTCAACGGTGCAAGTCCCATCAAGTGAATAAATTGAGTTGGGGTCAAACCTGATGAGACATCATCTGATTACCGGTCAATGATGTATACTGTTAACAGACGTGAGATGACCCACCGATAATGAAAATGGGCATCAAGGCACAGAGCACAATCATCAGAGTGTGAATAAATGGGTTGAAGTCGAACACTAGGATGAATCCATCGATCAGGGGACATTGATGTATTCCCAAAACTGTCGATGGCGAGAGAACCTGCCACTAATGACTGCAAGCCTCAAGGTACTCAACCGAACTCTAAGTGTCAAGTCCCGGAATAAATGAGTTGAAGTCGATGGAACGAGACTCACTAGAAGGAGGGCATTAAGGCATCCCCCATCAACCAGCACGAGGTACCAACAATGCTGAAAGATTTGGAAGATCTCAGGTGAAACGGACTAACTCAATAAGGATGGCCAACATGCAATAGTCAAGATATCTGAGGAGTGGCCAACACTGGTTTCAGGACTTCCTTTGAACAAGAGCATGAGCAGATGGATAGACTCAGGAAGCATAGACTTGACATAAACTGTGCAATGCATGAGGCATTACAGAGGGCTCCATAATGACTGGAAGCTTAACCAATCGGTGGAGAAAACTGAGAAACAAGTACAGCTCCTAAGGCCCAACTATAGTCCCGACTCATAATGTATGGAGTGGAATGAATGCTCTGTTCAAAGGTGACACAACAGCTGCCAACAAGAAATAGTGACCATAATCCCGTTCGGATTTTTGGAATATTTGATTTTTTTGGTCTTTTTCATATTTGGGAAAAGATTGAAAAAGAATAAAATTGCTTATAGTACAACAAGTGAGGGAACGAGTGTCAAATAGCTAGCAGACCAGTCCCAAGCAGTGGAACATACCTTTGCTGAATGCAAGGAAGTGCATGCAGGATGTGGACACTCGGGGGTGTGTTCCCTGAGGGTCAAAAGGTCATCAAATTATGAAGGGAAAATATATAATCTCTGTAGCGCTCGACAGGGGAAAAGTGCTCAGGCACCAGGCTAACAATTGAGTAAGCAGGAGCTGGCACAAGGCTCAAGCGGCAAGCAGGATGATGCAATGCAATCACAATTCGATATAAAAGGAAATTCCTTTTTCGTAAAGTTAGTCTCCTCACCCGAAAAAGTGTAAAACAATGAGAGAAGAACTCTTCTAGTCATGTATGACTAGAGTATACATTTTTTGTAATTAATCCACAAAGGTCCGGAAAAGGGGTAAACTTATACCTAAGTGAATGTCGCTTCAAATCCTTTAACAAGTCTGAAATGACAAGTATACTCGGCAATCTTGTTTGATTTGAAAAAGTCTAACAAGGGCTTAAAAAAGACTTTATAAAAATCTTTTCCATAAAGGTTTAACGAGCCCGAAAAAGTGAACTCGTGACCTACTTACTGTTTTTAACGAGCTCAAAGGAGATATGGAAGAATGCTCGTAATAAGAGCAGACGAGTATCAGGGACATGCGAGACTAGTTCCAAGCGCATGGGACAAAGCTATGCATAATGCAAGGAACATGAGCAAGATAAGGACACTCAAGGGGTGTCTACAAATTCGGATAGTAATAGGTTCAAATGCATCATAACAATGGGGAGGCCTAAACCTATATGCAAGGTTCTGAATATTCCTACCATGGCCGAAGCAAATGTTGAAAAGGACTAGTAAACAAGTATAAGTCTAGCTAAGAATCCTGTCTCCAAGAAACATAAGTACCAAGATCATCTCTAAAATGTACGTAAAGAAAAATCTGATACAGGTCACTATGGTAGAAAAATTTTCAACTTCACTATTGTTAGCCTTAGACATAACGTAGGTAGAGCGAACCACTGAAGGTGCCATAGTATCAATACCCGAGGGATCAAAATGATCAACTTCGGAATGAAGAGCAAAGCTGAAGGATGTGGAGGAATCTGCAGTGGCAAATTCATCATCACGGGAGTTGGAAATTCTAGAAATAGAATCAAACTCTTCAGGAGCACCGATTTGCGGATCTATAGGAGAGCTCAAAGACTCATCACTAGGGAAATAAGACTTTAATGTCAAACCGGTGCTAGACAAAACTATGCCTGGATCAAAATGTATGGCAGACTATACTCGAGGCTCATCTCATTCAATAAGATCAAGGGTGGGAAGGAAATAAAATTGATGATGAGAATCCTCCCAAGGCTTGGCATTACCACTCATGGCCTCAACAAAACTTCATCTGAAGGTAGAATACCATCAAGGCAATCGTGGGAACAATATGAGTTGGCTTCCCAAACTGGCAGCGTAACAGGATCTTCTTCAACTGTCTGGGAAGAAGAAAGATCAGGATCTGCAATGGTTTGTTGGATATGATCGTAAACAAGCTCCGCTACAGATAAAGGCATAGACATCCCGACATGCACAATGTCTCCAGACGTGGAACTCGTGGATGGTAAAATCCACGGATCATTTGAATAGGAGGTCTAGAATAATATATTATTTGAAGGAGGAGACGCATTGTCGGTAATGGTTCCAATAAAGTTCACAGGCGCAGCATGGTTAAAAGTTCCCATCAACGAAGGGTACATTCCAACACCTATGTTCCCAGTTGCTGGATGAGAATCAGAAACTTGCAGGACTACAGATCCCGTAGATGTTGTGGAAGGAGTGCCAACATAATCCAGTTGATCGATCGTCACAATCTTTCCTTCGTGGGGTAAGCAAATAACTCTAAATACAGTAGACGCGATAGCCTTCATAGCGTACATCTAGTTCTGACCCAGTAAAAGGTTATAGTCGATGGGCGCATCAACCACTTTGACTCCAATAGGCACAGACTTACCTCCCGATGAGACAACAAGGGAAGGGATAATTCCATGCGGCGTAAAAGATCTACCGTCGAATGTAGTGAGTGTAGTTCTAGACGCGAGTAGAGGAGGAGAGCCAAGAGCTTTCCAACAAGTTAACAACATTACTGACACAGAAGCACCTTCATCAAACATAGTACGTTTGATGAATCTCTTAAGGAAAACCACCTGGATTTGAAAATCCACATGGTAAGGCAAGCGAGGTTGGACATCAGTAGTATCGAACTTGATAACACTGGGATTTCCCCCATCCTAAACTCCTAACGCACTCAAAAGGGCATGCTTCTGAGAAGGACAGGCTTGCAAAACTTCAAGAGTCGACATGGCACACGGAGTTTGGCCCAAATATTCTACGATGGAGTAGTTCTAGGCGGCTCGGGCATTAGGATTATGTGTGGAGCGATTGAGAACACCTTTCGGTATCCACACCATAATGGAAGGCTTCTCGATATGCAAGGAATTATCAGGAGGAGGGGGAGGCTCATTCCCTAAATTCGGTTGTGGTGCACCATAATCGCGTTGACGAGTAGTAACACAAACCTCTGACTGAACCATATTCACACATCCATAACCACTAGTATTGCAATAAGATGTGGTCATTTCATTAGTACCATAACCAGTGGTGGGAGCATGCGAAGCCATGTTTTGATGATGAGGAAGGGGATCCTTCAACACATCTGGGCTCTGTGCCAAATGCTTCGATGCTTTTTCAATTCGAGGACATAAGTGAGTAAGATGATCCACCCCACAAAGCTTGCAAAGGAATTTCACCTTACGCCTAGGTTTACGATCCTCGCCAGCATTACCGCCTTCCCGAGGAGGGTTGGCATTTTCTTTACGAGGAGTATTATGATTTCTATTGTTGTTACTTCCATTGTTTCCACCCCTACGATTATTTCTCCCCTTTTTATTACCACTAGGTTGTTGGTTACCTGACAGTTTCGTTGATTGCACATGGTGTACATCAGACGACGGAGTGGAAGTGTACAAGTTGTGAACCTGTCCGGGAGCAGACTGGTTTAGTGACAAATTTTGCATTTGATTAGCTACCAAGTCTACAGGGCGAGTGCATGCGGACTCCACGATGCCATCGGCATGTGGTCCAGGAACTGACGTGGGCTCATGTCTTGTTCTCGGTGCATCAGGAATAATGTCATATAAAATGCCAGACTAAGAATAAAGTAGATCTAACTGCTGGACTTTCAAGATAGCTTGTTCCTCAGTCACAATGTCGGACATTGAAACATCCTTAGCAATGTATAGGAGTAAATACTTAAGGAACCATTCCAATAGAAACTCTAGAGGAATGTTGGCTTTCACTAATCTCTTCCACCAACGCCACTCTTGAACGTGGTCAGAAATGTGTGTGGCCTTATTCTGACGGAAGGTGGACAATAACTCAGTACTAGTATCATAATGAACTGGCAACTGGAAATGGTCTAAGAAAACCAAAGCAATCTCGTTGAATCCCCTATAGGTGTTTCTAGGCAACTCCACATACCACTCCGCAGCTACCCCCATGAGGGTGCGTTGAAATAGTCATAAACGAATGGACTCATGATTCAAAGAGTTGGAGAAGCACCAAAGGTGAAATGTCGTGACATGATCTCCCGGGTCCTCACCACCTTTCCCCTCAAACTTCGAAATGTCCGAAGGGAGCTTGGTAGGGACCGGGGGCCAAGTAGGGTCGCGACACATTGGATCATACGTGAGCTTTGAAATATACGGGAGATTCAAGCATGCAAGGAACGGGAGCTACGGCTGGAAAGCTGGATTATAAGCTCCCAAAAAAAGTTGGTTAAACGGAACTGTATTATAAGATGGACCAAAATCTTGACCATGAGGATTAAACTGCTGATACTGAGGACCTGGCGGCCCATATGCTTTCCCATGGCCATAGGATTGATAACCTCCTCCTGGCTGACCCATTTGAGAGTAAGCAGGTATATGCGTGTTTTGGGCACCATATTGGGGTGGTGGATTATACTGGTGGCCAGCACCGACTGTGTTGTAGTAAGGGTTTCCACCATGAGTATGGGGAATATATGTACCATTCATAGCGCGAACCATGTTGTATTGACCGTAATGGTATGGTATGTTCCCACCCCTAGCATTAGGATTAGCTTGAGCAGTCGTGTGGTGACCAAAAGCATGAGAAGTATTCCCAGCCCCAACATTGGTGTGATTAGTAGCAGGGTTGGTGGTGTGATATCCATGTGGATAGGAAATATTCCCACCCCCTACATTAGCATCTCTAGTGGCGGTAGTGGACGCAAAAGTATGCAGTATATGTCCACCCCCGTGGTTGGGAGGAATGGTATCATGTGCAAAAGTAGTCCTAGGTTGACGAGTAGCGACACATGTATTAGGTGGTGGATGGTGAGTCGTGTTCCAAACAACATTCCAGCTAGGTTGGGTATTCCTAGGAGGTGGTCGTGTTCCAACATTAGCATGGTTAGGAATCTGACCAGTCCCCATACTATGTGAGTGGGTGGACAACGTAGTACCCCTAGTGGGTATAGTATGGCTAACACTTTGACTAGTGCCAGTGTGAGTACCAACCGTAGTGGAAGGTTCAACAGTACTATGACTAGGCATACCAAAAGAGAGTGCATTGGAGTTGATCGTAGGGCCAATGTCATCATGAGTCTCAAGCATTCCGTATTTATAATCATGTGAAAACGAAGGAACGAAAGGCTCGTCCTCTTCTTCATCCTCGGGTAAGTCGGGCATTCCATAAAGATAATTATTCGAATTTGAAGGATCAAACTGATCCCGGTCAAGTGTATTAGGCCAAATAGAACTAGGTTGAGTGTCAGGTGGATCACCTCCCCAATCCTCATGAGGAGTATGGGGATCAGAAGTATGGTCAACTCTACCCGAAGGAGTAGAAGGGTCTTGCCCAATATCAGGATGTGCAGCCATGTAATCTTCAACATAAGTCTCGTATGAATCCGAAGACTCAGAGGGAGCCCTCCGGCGTCCCCTAGCAATACGGCGTGTAACCTCGAGTGGCTTTAAACCATCCAAACGACAGGACCGATGGAGAGTAGGGCTCCATGCCACGTTATCTCCGGAGAGAGACACAATGTCCCCTAAAGGTCAACTATCGATCAAAAAACAGTAAATCAAAAGCACACACCTAGAGAAACTACATCCAAGAGCAGACAAACAGAGTGGCTAAATGAGCTCCCAACACTGGAGCCAGTATGTCTCTCCCAGGAGAGGCTTGAGACTCCCAAACTATAGCCAGAGGAAACAGAATCAGTTATAGAGACACCCAGGCTTCACTGTGTCGACAGGGTCAAGTCCAATGCATGAACACAACTGTGTTATCCAATCCCTATCTGACTCAGGACATAAACAGCATAACCACTGCAAGTACCCTATGCGGTACCTAGGTAAGGAAACTATGTTCACCGCAATATAACCAATGCTCAGGGGGACAGTCGCAGGTGGGACCCATCATATGGGCAGGGTAGCTAAGCCCGAAGCACAAGAGGATGAACCTCCGGTACCCCCAGATATGAACAAATCCTGGATATATCTCCCACGTTCAATCGGTATCAGAGGGATACCTCCTCAACCAACCTCCTGTGACCTCGTGCTTAACTCTGGATTGAGTAGAGCTTCCTGAGAACACCGATCTATACCATGGATTCCTCCACTCCCTGGTCAGACACCTAATGTTTTGTCTAGTAGTCTTGGATTGTTAACTCACAATGATCTATTCCAAGACTCTAAACCTATGCTAGTTGGTGTACCCTATAAATAAAATCAGTCTAATCAATTTTAAGATTAAGCGTTAATTTTAGTGGCTGTGATTACTCAAGGGATATGATCGTGAAACTAGTGATGTGTAGACACAATAGTATGCAAAATCGTCCAATCCTAAACTCATCTATCCAATAAAACAATGTCACTAATATGCAAAATCAACCAACAATTCCGAAATAAAAATGCAATCTTTTATCTTTTCCTTGCACAAGCAGAACCTAAATGAAGGCAACAAGCACTCAATGCAAAATGCAGTACATGGAAATAAAATATTTTTGTGTTTTCACTTATAAACGAGAAGGAAAATGCAAAAAACTAAATGAATATTTTTGTATTTTTTCAATATAAATGGAATGAAAAAATGCAAGTAAAATCCTACTATTCAGTCACTAAAGTGCCGAGAGGATCACTAAGACAACCCAACAGATCCTAAACAGCAAGACTCAGCCAAATGAATGAGCTCCAAAGGAAGATACCAAGAGGCTAAAACCAAAGATGGTAAAAAAACCAAGAAGGCTCAACCAAGAGAAACGAATAGATCTGGTCACAACCAAGGCATGAAACAGTCAAGAAAGAGGCCAACAAAGACTCAGGAACTAACCAAACTCACCCAGCAACAACCAATAGTCATAAACCAACAAAATCCGGAGTTACACGCTACTGTCGAAGGAAATCCTGCGGGTACCTGCGAGCAGTAGAGTAAACAGAGGGGGGTAGACACAGGAAAAGCTAAGCTAGCCCGCAGGTGAGGAAAGTAAAATGGGAAAACAGAGAGTCCAGAGGCTCAGAAAAAAGCAAGTTTTATACAATGTATCTTAATGGCCAATCAGTGACACAGAGCTTCAATAAACAGCAACTCTAATTATGGACTAATGCTAAAAAAAATTCCCAAACATGGATGTTTTCCCCAGTGAAGTCGCCATTTCTGTATTGGAGAAAACTCACTATGGCTTGGGAATACCACAACAGACAGATGACTACCAAAAATCTACTCAATTCTCAAAGCAATGCTATTATAAATGACAATGTTAAGATAATGGAGAAATGTAACCAACCTTGACCCAAACGTTTGATGTAAATCCCCATTGGAGCTTTCAATCCGTGCACTTGTAATATGCAAATTAGTCTTGACAGCCAATATCCAACAAGTACATATAATATATAATTGATAATTGACATTAACATTATCAATAACAATGGTCCATAATTTCATAATCAAATGTAACCCAATGTATAATAAACAACATTCACACCATGAATGGATGAGAATATGAGCATTTTTATTAATGAACAAAAAGAAGTACAAAGTGATATGACCTCTTGCCAGCAACCAATCTGAACCAAGATCTAGATCAATCCACTTGTGCCTCCACCACTTCAATCCTCCATGAATGGAAAACTCAAACTAGAGAGGAGTTTGGAAGGTGAACATAAATGGTCCACAACTACAAGGATCAATGAGTGCAGACTCAAGATAGGGAAAAAATCCACTAGAGTTCATTTACTATTCTCTTCTTCCTCCCGTCCATAAGCCATATGTGTTCAATATATAGTCCTCTCAAAGGTAGGTGAAAGGACTCATCGAGATGTTACTTGGGCAGATGGAGAGCCAAAGGTCACCCAATGACCGCTTTTTGGGAGTAAAAAGTAATTAATAGTAGTTTTTACCATTTTACTTGATACCCGTGGGCTATAGTGATGCAACTCACGGGTACGCATGCTATAATGATGCAACATGTGGGTAGGAACAAAAATAGGGCAAACTGGTATCACTGAAGGATAAAAATGGATCTGAGTCACTGAAATGGATCCTACAGGCCAAAGAATGCTGATGCTCATAGGGTGGAAGATTTCTGTGTAACAAATATGGTCATCGAGGCATGCATCAATTGCTTCATACTGCATTCCAATTTCTTTCATGATGGCAGATAAGTCTCGATATGTGCGAGGTAAAATATTTGACGGTGGTAACAAAAATTCAGCTATCAAGCTACAACAAATTAAAATAAAAAAAAACTAGTTAATATAATATATAAATAATATTAATGAAACATATTTCATCCGTATTAATTTTACTTATGAATTAACTATAAAATTATTAGAGGAACAAAGATAACCTTTATCACGATCATATATATGTGATGGAATATATTACATACCTTAACATTCGTGTGAATGTTGTGTTTGAAAGACCATTCATAACCTTCAAGTTCATTATCAACAATATAACAGAGAGAATATTTGTGTTGAGCCCTCATAAAGGGGTTTGTATGCCTTCTCAAGAAGAGGTAAATCATGAACATCATCAAAGTCATCATTTTCATGATCATCGTCATCCTCATCCATTCTAACATTAAATGTATCATGGATCAATGCATTTGTACCATTATCTTCAACTATGCTATCAGTATGATCATCTTCTTCAATATGATCATTAACTTGTTCTCCATTATTCATAGCTCCATGTTCCTCTGGTACTTGTTCTGAAAGCACATCCTCTGGGCAATATGTCGGAGGAGGTATTTCCTTTATAATTACATGAAACCATCAAGAGATATTAGTTAATATAAGAAATATTAAAATGATACATACATTTACAAAAACGATCAATATAAAGACATATATAATGAAAAACTTACCAATGGATGATAGTCATGTCCCCCCTCAGTGTGTCCATGTTCCCTACAATGTTTTTTGGATGTTGTGATATTTATTCTTTTCCTTTTAAATCCCCTGCATTGACTACATGGACAATAACATTTTCCATCACCCTTTCTTTTTAGTTCATCCCACAATCTAGCAAGCAATTCTCAATTTTGTTCGTCTGGATTAGGAATATAGTTATTTGACATTTTCTGATATAGAGCTTGACTGATGATTCTCGATCTTAAAAAATCAAGCTCCACACCTCACTATTTTTAATCACAGTAACAATTGAAATAATTATGGATTTTGTACAAAAAACAGTCTGTGTGAAGATTATAATTTCGCAAACCTTCGCTTGTATAGAAAACATGTCAGAATGTTTCTATAATTTATAGTTCATAGAAATAAATGATCGTCGGATATCCGATGAAGTTAACATAGTTACCGTTGTAACCTATACATTGCAAATATGACGACCTATGTTGAGTATTCAACATAGGTCATCGGGTTTGAGATGGTCGTCGAAAATTCGATGACGACAGGGGTCAATTTTAAAAAAAAAAAAAAAAATTCATAATTATAAAGGTGAAATATGACGACAAAGTCAATTTCGTCGGATTTTGGGTTCAAATTTGGTTGTGTTACTTTATATACTCTTCTAGTTAATTTTCCGACAATCAATTTTATTTCATCACATGTGTTTGCACCACTAGCACACACTAAGAGACCTAAAGACTCTTATGAGCCTAGTATGCTCTTCACCTCACACTTCTTGTGATCTTTGTGAATCAGAAAGGTAGGAATTGTTAAATACCTCTCTTACACTTCATAAGTGAAATTCAAACCCCTTAAAATCAACTTTGTAATTTTCAAACCAACTAAAATCCTCCAAATGAGGTGACAAAATAACATTTTAGCTAGATAGGATTGATTGGGCTAGGCATCCATTAATGCCCACCAATCTAGTTTCATTAGCAATATTGTGAAAAATAGCATTTTTTACTTATAAGGTACTTACAAAATCCTGCTATAAGAAAGTGTTCAAATAAAACCCAGATCAAAAGTGTGTCGTGACCAAGGAGGTGAAATTCGAGGTATAGCTTCCTTGTTCTCCCCTACAAGCCACTCAGCTTGTTGTAGGGAGACAACACTATACTGTGCAGGACAAACCATTGATCCACACTTGACGCAAGGTATCTTAGTGGCCAAACTTAGGACATCACCAGGGAGAAATTGTGAGTGCAATTGACTCCTGAAGTTAGCTATTTCCTTTGGGAGGTGTTTCCAAGTCTTCTTGAATGGAACATTGGCCCCATTGCCGATATAACTAACTCTTTGTTACCTCCACTAGTCAATTAGTGTGTGGATACCATTGTCACCATCAGTTGTACTTTTGGGAGGCCCAGTTACATTTGAGAGGAAGGACGTTAGGTATTTTTAGGGAATTTACATTTATTTTCTTTTTAGATACAAGTTCACTAACTCATAATTAAAAATAACCTACATGTGGGAACACTTGCATTAAAACTGACTTCTTGCACATATCACTCACTTATTGCACTATATTGCATATGTTGTGGTTAGCATATTTTTGTATTTGTTTAATTGTGTTTAATTCCACCATCACTCTCATTTGACACAAATCATTCACCATTGAGGACCAAAACAACCCCTTAAGGCAGTCCTGCAAGGCCTCTCCCCATTCTCGAGGGGTGTGTTGAAACCTTCTCCATGTAGTTTACGTAGAAGGTACTCTAGTCGAGCCTAATCCCAGGCCACTTTGAATATAGGATCATCTAGGCAAGGTTGATCTTTGCTTAATACATTCTCTCCTCTCGTAGAAAGTGAGAACCCCCCCACCTCCTCCACCACCGGAAGAGGCACCCCTCTGGCTTCTCCTTGTGGATATCCTTTGGACCCCTTTGATCCCCCCTCTGGCATAGGAGGTCACTCATTTTTTTCCACACCACCTAGGTCACCCCCTCGTGGAAGTCACACCCAACAAACGATGGCAGGACCAATGTCCCCTACCTTACCCTTCATGGCTAGTTTAAATCTCCCTAATTTGGCGAAACTAATCAATGATCCCATTGCGCGTGATCAAACATGGCTAGTTATTTCAGATAAAATTCCCTCTGATATTCCCAAATTCGAAGGAAAGCAAGGAAATGACCCCGCCAACCATGTCATGTCTTTCCACTTATGGTGTTCATCTAACAGCATAGTGGATGATCATGTGAGGCTTCACCTCTTCCATCATACCCTCACCGCAACGGCAGCAAAATGGTATGTAAACCTAGCAAGAGAAACCCATGCCACATTCGTGACATTGGCCACTACATTTCTCACTTACTTCCAGCTTCCAATCCGACATGACCGAGGTCTCAAAATTCTCACATAGTTTCAACAAAATACCTCCACCCACATCGCGAACCACATCCATGAGTGGTGTAGATGCCACACATTGTGTAAAATCAAAATACAACCACCCTTATTGGATTGGTTTATAAAATCTCTCCAACCCACCATAGCTAAAGATGCTGTGAACTCCATGCCACAAAGCGAGGAAGAGGCTATTCTTAAATCCCAACATTTCGATCTCATATATGCACAATCTGGCTATCTTTACAATATCCTTCATAATGCCCCTCGGCATCTATCGTTGGATCCTACACCTTCGGGCTCGTCACACTCGGTGGATGGGATTATTGGGTCCATTTCCCACTTAGGAAAGGTTCCTCCTACCGCGTTGGCACCATTTAATATGGTTCCACAATACCCATCCATGCCACCTACGTTGGTACCCCCCTACACTGGTACCAATCCCACTAGTTGGTCAGTTATAGTATGGACCATATAGTCCTACTTACCCCAACATTATCCCAACAACAACGGTTCCTACACCAACAATGGCACAAGTCGTTCCTACGTCCACATCTTATGGAGCGGAACCCGCATTTATCCCACCCCCGGGATATAACCCTTATTACTCATTCTCATGCTTGACTGGCCAGCGACTCGCACCCCACATGGGGGTAAACCTAGTTCAGCCTTCTTACGTTCAACAAGATCAACAGTTTGAGCAATTGAACGCCGCCAACCCCCAAAATCCACAGACTCGAGGGAAGAAGAAAGGGAATAACAAGCAAAACTAGCAGTCGGGGCAAGGGGTAAACCCCCATCCCTAGCAAAATCAAAATACGGGTAACCAAAACATAAGGACTAACAATCCCCCATAACAAGGGAATAACGCCAAACTGAGGACCAATTATTGTGCTCCATTTGTAGCAACTATGGTCATTACACTCATCATTTCCCTCTTATACTCGACTACCAACAGTTAGTGGAATCCAAGAAGAAAAGAGTTACAAATCCCCCTTAGGCTACAAACCCTCCCCAACCACAAACGGCCATGTTGCAACAACCCTTTGCAAACCAAGGGGCCGTTACACAGCAGCAATATCCTCGCCCACCTGGCGATGGCTCTTTTCAAAATATCTACAAATTGGATATAAATATCCAAACTCGATCCAAGGGTTATGATAGGCCTGACAACCCCCAAGTGGAAGAATCTCCTATCCCCTTGAGGGGACCTCTCCAAATACCACACCCAAGTGTTGAACAAATCCCACGAATTCTCAAAGTTCCACTTCGGAGTACCCCTAATAACCCTCAGATAAAATCCACCCACAATTATAGTATTGTGGATGACTTGTCTCAATGTTACGTTGAAGATTCACAAATCCTAGTCATGCCTCCATGAGCACTTTACCTTATGTATTCTTCTTCATATCATCACCTCTACAAAGATACCAAAGGGGCCCCCACCCCCTAAAGTAACCAAGTTCTATTCACTTATCCTACATGGCATTGATTCATGGGGCACCCGTCTTTGCGTCTGAAAGTTAACCCCCACTTCATATTGGAAAGTGTCCCCTAATACACTCAAAACCGTGGGGACTTCTCCCATCATCGAATTGGTCCCCCAACACACCCAAAATTTAGATGAAATTTGGGGTCTAAAATGGGCCTCCTAAGGAAAATAATAAAAAATCCATGTCACACTACCAATATGTCATGTCAAACTAAGTTAAAGGTGTTATCTTGTGAAGGCAAACCTAGAATAACTCATTAATGGTAGTTGACAAGTATGTTAGGTTAGTGTAGATTTAAGAGATGATGATTGAAAATAATAATGAAAGGTTTAGATTATTGTGCATACACAATAAATGATATAGTGATAAAAAATTTAAAATTATATTATAATTTATTTAATTTTTTAATAAAAGTATCACTACTTTTTATATATTTAATAGAATCTAAAACTTGAAAAAAATTAAAATTAGAATGAAAAAATATAATTACAATAATACTAAAAATAAACCATCACTATTTTTATTTTATTTTATATTATCACTACTTCAAAGTCCTTTAAAATACAAATTTCACATTAATTAAGATGATAGTGGAGTAATTTTGAAATAATAAGAACATTTATATAATTAATCTCTTATAAATCAAAATAAATAAATTTAAAAAAGTATCATAAATAAATAAAAATAGGAGAGAGATAAAATAAGCTTTATCTATTTTTGCAATAACTTTCTCCTCTAAGCTCGGAATTTGATGCTTTTGGTACCTTTGCAAAGGTCTCGACGAAAGCTACAACTTTTGTGTTTTGTGTTTTCGAGATTCCACACCGATTTTTGGGAGCGGACATTTTAGTACCCTATTACTAAAATGTCTTCTCCGAAAAATCGGTGTGGAATCTCGGAAGAATCAAAACACGAAATTTGTATCTCTCGTCCATACCTTTCCAACAATACCAAAAGCGTCAAATTCCTAGATCATAGGAGAAAGTTATCACAAAAATAGCAAAAGCTTGTTATATCTCTCTCCTATTTTTTTATGATACTTTTTTTAATTTATTTATTTTTATTTATAAGAGATTAATTATATAAATGCTTTTATTATTTCGAAATTACTCCATTATCATCTTAATTAATGTGAGACTTATATTTTAAAGAAATTAGAAGTAGTGATAATATAAAATACTTTATATTTATTATTTCAAGTATATTTATTATTTCAAAATTACTCCATTATCATCTTAATTAATGTGAGATTTCATTTTAAAGAACTTAGAAGTAATGATAATATAAAATACTCTATATTTATTATTTCAAGTATATTTATCATATTTCGATATGAACTTTTCAAAATCTTAACCAATGTGAGGTTTATATGAAGTTAGCTATTGTCAAATAAAATTATGACACATAAGCATCTTTGAATTCTATATGTCCAACTCAACCACAATGGTTGACCAAAGTTATTGAAATTCTATTGGTTTGAGAATTCCAACTCATCCATGGCACATTTTTTTATAAGGCCAATTTTAGACCCCAAATTTCCTCTAATGATTGTGGGGACCCCATCATTATTCTTTATGTACAATCAATTCCCCCGTCCCCTTACAATGCGGGAACAACCCATTCTTTTGGAAGCAACCCATGGTCGCCTTTGATTGATGTATTTGAGTCTCAATATCCTTAGCAGTATCCATTTTTCGGTACCATTACTCTTTGTCCTGTGTCTCCATCAAAGTCCTTTCTTTTGCAATTTGTGTCCCTCCATGTCAATCTGTATCGTTCTGAAAGGAAAGCTGCCATCCCCACTCCCCATGTTTACATCGATAAAAGCAAGTTATGATACCCATGCTTATAAACCAGTCTTGTGTCAAGTCTGTCCGTACCCAATTGGTTACAACATGATCTCGTTTCTTATGATAGAACCCTTGTCTTATCATGTACTTCAGCTCTCGTCGACATCAAAACACTACATTCTGATAGTTGCAGTCGTTGCAGTTGTACCTCAGGATTCCTTTCAATCACTATAAGGGATCACCTCGAACTTGGGAGGGAGAGTCATTAGTGCTCCCTAACTAAGTGGTTTCCCCTATGCTCAACGTTAAAAAATCTATCGCATCAGGGGGAAACATAATTTTGAATGTAGAAGTGTTCACATTTACAAACCATGGTATCATTCCATATGGTAGCGTGAAGTTCTCGGGCAACTTCACCACCACACGAGTCCTCCACCCTCGTGGGATTATCATGATCGTCAGCAATACCGCTTCTTCAATATTACACAGCAGTTCCTGGGTTATTTACTCTCACATGTATCAAAGCTGCCTTCGTCCATACCGCAACAGTATAGTTGAGTGACCCCTCAGGTCCTCTATTATTGTAATCACCTTAACAACATTTCACGAGCATGGATATTCCTACCTTGCTTGTATAAAAAAATATTCTTTATCATAGCTCCAACGATCGTCACCAACGATCTTCCCCCATGGGAGGACCCTATTGTCCACATATGCTTCGTCCTACAAAACAGGATAGAAACACAATAAAACATGATGCATTATCGTCTCTATAGTACCCTCCGAACCTCATACATCAGGGGCCATCTGTTAATGCCTAAATTTCATACACATGTGACATTTCGGTGATTCTTCTAGCAAGGTTACATTAACATAGATAAATGCAAATCACCACAGGAATACTCAACAAATCCAAAATATAGCATGAGTCCAAAATGTCCAAGGTCAGTTAAAATAAGTGGTCGCGTGGCTAAACCATTGTTGACCCGTACTATAGCACAGGTTACCAGTTCAGTGCACGTGCGATACCCGCACAGCTATTCCTTTGATAGTCGCGCTACTATCAAAATGGTGGGACCACCAACTTCCCGCGGCACATTGAAGGCTCCATCACCTCCAAGGATCCGAACTCGACTCCTCACACATTTGGTGGCATTAAATATCCCTCTTGGTATACCTTGGAACTAGTTCATGGAGGAGATGGGTTCACATTTGGATTTAGTTGTTTGTTGGCCACCTCTTGGCCTATATAAGGAATCCATTGACATGCATTTTGTAGAGAGAAATCAAGAGCAAGGTAATGTTGCTGGATTTGTGTTGGAGCTTCCTCATAGCCCACCTCTTCCTATATGATTGTAAGCATTCCCAAGCTCCCTTGCCACCTTCCTTCAAGGGGCAAGAGTTCCTCTCCATTTTTCCAACATTGACTTAGCATATAGCTTGGACAAAAAATTCCTCCCTAAGGGAGATTGTTGGCTTCCCTTGAAGGCCACACCTCCTAGGTGTTTTACAACTTGACCATTGGGAAATACAAAAGTGGTTTGGCATATATTGGATTGTTATTGGAATTTTAATTCTCCCCCCTCTCTTTTATTAAAAATCCACATTTCTTTGTTTTGTGTGACTTACACTAACAATCTATTGCATGATCACTTGGAGGACAACCAACCCACCACACAGGGGCTCCAAGGACTAAGGCCTTATTGTAGCCTACAAGGCCTAGCTCCTTACCAGTGGAAGAGTGCACACTTGTGCAATTTTTTCCACAACAATATATGCTAGTGCATTATCCAAGAATTCCTAATGCAATCAAAGGATAATCAATGTGAATATTCCACTTGTGAACTATCCCAATTTTACAACAATTTATATATCTCTAGCAATGATGGCAATGTTTCTTTTGAGGGGGGGGGTGCATGTTAGGGTCCTACCCTAACCCTTCTAGGTATGGGTGCTTTGATTGTTAGGAGTTAGTTAATTAATGTACAATGACCATATTCTTTTAATAAGATCCACTAGCTAGTTGGAATGTGGTTAATTAATGTCAAGGGCCATCCTTGTTAAATTGGGTCCACTAGGTACTTGGTGCTTGGTGCTTATTAATAAATGTGGCATAAACATTAATGTAGGGGGCACTAGTAATTAGTATTTGGGGTTGAGGGGATGGAGCTCTGCAACCTAGGGTTTTGAGCCGATCCGAGTTGATCTCGGCGGCCAGGGCTCTATCCCTGGTCAGACTCCTTCTGTGCTCACTGTATTGGTCGACGGCGAGGGACATTCCTGTGGCGGCGGCAGCGGGTGCAGAGGGGCGACACATTCTTGGCATTGTGGTGAGGCGGTTCAGCTATGGGGAGCGGTTCCATCGGTGGCTCTACAACGGCTTCCAAAGGTGGCTCCTGTCGGAAAGGTTTCTACGGCTTCTGTTCTTGGAGGCCGGTGGGTCATTGACCCAGCTCACAGCTTAACGGTGCAGCGCTTACCACCACGAGCTGGTCATTCCATTGACGGCGGCTTCTATCAAGGGTTTGCGATCTTGGAGGCCTCACAGGCTTCGACCTAGTATCGGATCCTTCAATGGCGACGAGTAACAGAGATTTCAAATCAGACGAAGGTCGATACTGTGGAGCGTCAGCGATGTTATTGTGGGTTTGGTCCGTGCTCGCAACCCTACAATGGCAAGCCTCTTATTCCTGAGAATGGTATGATCCGTTATTGAAAGCTGCTGCAGTGGGCCTAGATGTGCGCAGATTCATGACCGACGGCAAAAGCATCTGCTGTTCCGCCCTCAAGATTCCAGTACATTCCTCTGAGCTACGAGCTGACCACGGTTCTCGGCAGGACGCGGAATCAGCTCCATGCTTTGCCTTTAACTGCAGTCAAGCCCGGGGAGTCTACGGGCGCCCTATGAATGAAACCCTAAAAACCCTGGCAGATCTTTAAAATAGATACAAAACTTGCATGTCATGGTGGAATGGAATTCGTTTTGAGGTTTCCGGCTTGGCAAATTCTGGACAGATACCCTGTCATTCATGTAACAATCTTCTGCTATTTTAAATACAAAGGAAACCCTGCTTGCTTCTATGGAAGATCTCGCCATCTCTCTATGGCTGGGCCTGCGTGGTTATGCTTTCAGGCATTGATGGAGCGTGATGGATATTTCTGAGTATGGAGAGAGGGCGGCGCCTTTGCGCGGCGACCCATTGGGTCTGCACGATCCAGTGGCGGCGGCGGCGGTTTCAGGGACCAGACCTGAAACCGGTGGCCCCAATTTCACCACTGTTCATGATATATCTGTTCTACTTCTTGTGGCAACATTATCTGGGTTCTTCTTTCTTTTGGTTCAGCTCATTATAAGTTGTTGTTTCTGCTTATATGGGACAGAAATATGTGAAAATGTAGGGATCCTTGTTGATCTTACTACATCTGCAATATGTAATTTTAATCATCTTTTTGAAATAAAATTACGGACTTTTTCCAAGGAAAATAAAAATCCAAGGAAAAAAAAAAATTAGTATTTGGGGTTGATAGAAATTATTTATGGAGGTAGAGAGATATGCAATTTTATATCAAGTGTTATCATTGTATTGGAGCACGAGCAAATCACCTCCAAAAACCAATTTCTTTTTTTAGAGAGCACTAAAAAACGAAAGACTATCTAGCCCACTCTACAATAAAATTCCCAATATTGATATCTCACATCCCTTAACTGGTCCTTTACCCACTATATATCTTTTAATAATAAATGAAAAATTGGAAGATACTGTGCAAGGAACAAAAGTCGGTTGGCAGAAGCTTAAATTAATTCAATCAAGCTTAAAGTCGGTTGGAAGAAGCTTAAAGTAATTCAATCAAGCATAAAGTCGGTTGGCAGAAGCTCAAAGTGGCTCGACCAAAGGGAGAGGAGAAGCAGGTTTGGATCAAGTTTATGGAGAACTGCTCATTTGGAGGTGCCCCCTCAAAGAGGCACGCGAATATTGCACACCCTTTGGAATGTCAATAAATGGTTACTTCTTCTACAAGTTAAATAATCTTATTGTGTTTCATTTATATTTTAAAGTTTGAAGTTCCTCAAATATTGCTCTCAATTCTCCACTTTGAATACATAAGTACATTACAAGTGCCAAATCCATGTTTAAGGCACAAAACATTGTGTAATGTTTGATAATGATTTTTGTCCCTTACATATGGACTTGGATCCCAATTCATCAATTATGAGTTATGTTGATGGATTTCTTCCCAAATAGATGTTTAATTGTTCTTGAACCATGGATCTAACAAATTATTCATGTATTTTGCACCTAAACACCATGGATTTGGATCTAAATTCATTCTTATGGTCTAAATAATTTTATAGGGTGTTATTATCAAATTTTAGTCCCTACAAGGTGCATTGGAGCACAAAAGTCATGGATTTGGCATTAATTCCACCTCTAGTGTACAAATCATTGTCTAGGGACCTACATATGAATTTTGGTTGGGACACAATTTCATAAATTTACGGCCATATGGGTCAATGTGTCCCCAAATAGAAGGTTTATTATTACTAGGTCGTGGATTTTTCCCTTAATCCACATATTTGGGCCTAAAATTCATGGTTTTGTATAAATTTTCATCTATATGGCCCAATCCATAGTTAAAATTCCTATTATCGGATATCTAGGCCCTTTAAATTTGGGACCAATTCATCTCTGGGGATCAAACTATCCTAAAGCCAAATTTTTGGGATGGAATTTTTCTATAAGGCCAAATCCATTATGTTGGGACTTGTTATTATATTTTAATCCCTACAAATTCGCTTGAGGTAGAAATCCATGGATATGATCAAAACATATGTAGGGTCCTGAAAATAAATTTTGGCCCTCATAGATGAATTTGGGGGGCATTTTCAAGGCTATATATATGGATTTGTCCTTAAATAGATTGTTTATGCCCCCTAAGCATGGATTTACTCCATCACTCAGATACATGAGCTTAAAAGCTATAGATTTTGGACCAATTTCATTTATAGAGCACAAATAATTATCTAGGGATCAATTATCTAATTTTAGTCCTTACCTTAGTGCCCTAAGTCCATGAATTTGGCATTGAATCCATCTTTATGTCCCAAAGCATTGTCCAAATTTTGAAAGATTGTTTTTGTCCCATGTATATTGACTTAGGGGCCTTTTTCATCAATTGGAAATATAATAATAGATTTTCCACCACATAGATGGTTCATGGCCCCCAAATCAAGGATTTTACTATTATTCCATGTTTTGGGGCTTAAAATCCATGAATTTTAAGTTAAATTCATCTCTAGGACAAAATCATTATGTAGGGCCCTATTATTGGGTTTGGGGCCCTTAAGTTCAATTTAGGGCTCAAAAGACCATGGATTTGGGGCCAAAGCCACCATAATCTATTTTGGGCCCTTAAATCAATTTAGGACCCAAAGGCCAAAGCTATGGGACAAAGTCCATCAATGGGGCCTAAACCATTTTCCAATACGTGATTATTGGGTTTTGAGGTTTAGATATCAATGAGTTTCCCAAAGGTTGTGGCTTTGTGGAGAGGAATCATCTATAGGGCCTAAACATTTGTTTAAATACTTTTTAGATTTTAAGCCCCACTTATCGACTTGGGCCGAAAGGCCATAGATTTGAGGTGAAGTCTATCGCATGCACCCAAGCCATTGTCCAAGGTCCAAAGGATGGATTTTGGCCAAATCCAACTCTAGTTTAATCTTGAATACATGCTATATACCTCAAATTATTATTTTAGGCCTTAAAACAACATAACATTTAGTTATGTATTTAAATATTCATTAATACATGAGGTGAAGTCTGTCTCTAGGATCCAAACCATTGTTTAAGGTCCAAAGGATGGGTTTTGGCCAAATCCAACTCTAGCCTAGTCTTGAATACATGTTATAGACCTCAAATTATTATTTTAGGTTGTAAAACACCATAACATTTAGTTATGTATTGAAATATTATTTTATGCAAATATATACAAAAATATGTCTATATTGGGTCAATCACCACAACCAACATACATGGATCTACACTAGTTACCATCCACAACATGAGTGAAAGTGCCCATAAGTTTCCCCACAAGGTCTTCCTTTGCAAAATATCTAATGTATGTATGTGTTTATGTGTGTGTGTTTAATTCAATTAACAAGATAGGTTGGCAACAAATGTTACAATGTTTCAAACATTTTCAATTATTTTGATTAAGAATTTGTTTGTTCAAACAAGGGCTGAACTTTGTGGTTATCGAAACCTATCTACTTTCAAATGTTTGGTCAAGCATTTTTCCATCATAGAAATTGCCAAACTTTCAAACTTTATGGTTATGTTGTCAGAATTTTCTTGTTGTTTGATCAAAACATTTTTTTACTAGACTATTGAATGTTAAAAACTTACCAAAGGAGTTCAAAGTTGGCCAAGTTTTTTAGAGTAATTTAATTAGTCAAAAATGTGATCTTATTCCACTCATTGGTTCAACTTAATTGTAAACATTTAGATCGTTTTTTTGTTCAATCAAAGCATTGAAATATGAAATTTCCTTGAACAATGTATATGTTAAATTGCTCAATCGAAACTTGATAGAATTTGTGCAATCAAAATATTTCATTAACATTAGTATTACTATTCGCACAGCACATTTCCTAGGGAGACCCATCAAGCACTTCCACTCATTCCAATGATTGTAGCAAGGGTAAACCAAATGCTTCAAGGCTCAAGGTCAAGTCAACATCTCAAGAGCAATTAGCCCACGGAGAGCAACATGTCACAAAGTGGGATTTGAACCCAAGCAGTGGAGGAAACAAGTTTTCCTCTCAACCGTTCGAGCAAATCTATGGGGAAAGGTTTTATATAATTTTTGAAATTCAAAACTTTAAAAAGAACCAAACATTTTATCATTACATGCAATAAAAAGCCATGACCACACTTTTGATATTAAGGGACAATGAAATAAATCAAGTTCGAGAATAATAATAAAGGACATTAATCTATGTTGAAAGCATTAAAAACCACCAATCAACAAATTCCTATGGAGGATATCATGTTTAAGTGCAAATGTTACAATGTTTATATGCCATAGAATCATCTCAACAATTTATAGAAGATCCAAGATCTTCAAGAGATTCCCTAATGCAGTTTCAAAATACATTAGCACTATGTGTAATTGGTAATTCAATGGTACCATGTGAGATTATTGAGATTTTACCTAATGCTATTTCAAAAGACATTGCCACTATATGTAAAGTTTACCTAATGTTATTTCAAAAGACAGTAACACCATATGTAATTAGAAATTCAATGATACCATGTGAGATTATACCCTTATAGATAATACTAACCCAAAAGACCTCAAAACCATCATTCATTATTGTTCTCAGGTGGATGGAATTTCACGACTTAATTTTTAAAAATATGGCTGAAACATTTTTTTAATAGTTTGGTCCTAACATTCCTAACTGCAAAATACAATACCATGCGAACAAAATGGCTGAGATGTTTTTTCACAAGTAAATTGATAACCAAGTGATGCTCAAATATTATTTGCATGATTGAGGCATAAGGACTCTGAGAGGTGCAAGAATACTATTAGGTATTCAATTGGAAAAGGAGACAGATGAATATAAACATAATAGGACACTTTGCTAAAGTGTTTTCTCTTTTTGGTAAACTATCCAATTCCTTTGACATTAGGGTTGCTTGTCATGAATTTACATATTAATGGCAAGGTTCACTTCAATATCAAGGTAAGTGAATACATTTGCGAATTGATTTAGCATTTCAACATCAACATTGTACAAAGACCAAAAATTCAAGCTTTGTTTGGACAAGATTGTCAAATGTACTTGTTGGGCCATAATTTAGAAGTAGCTAAATAGACTTGTAGATGTTATCATGACTATTGTAATATTATTTTGGGGGATGATTTCTTTAGTTTGGGCCATAATTTAGAAGTAGCTAAATAGACTTGTAGATGATATCATAACCATTGTAATATTATTTTAGGGGATGATTTCTTTAGTTTCAACAATTGTGAAAGATGTCTTGTGACAACTAATGTAATATTGTTTTGAGTGATGATTTCTTTAGTTTTAGTTTTAGTTTTAACAATTGTGAAAGATATCTTGTAACAATAAATATCTGGAGGTGTTTATGAAGTGCATCCTGAACATTTGGAGATATTAAAAATATTTCCCAAACCATAAAAAAAGTTATTAAAAATGGAATCTTTGAGAAGCTTATACCATGGTATTTAGATCCATAACCATCTAAGATAGTGTTGTCACTGCCCTCTAGAGTTGATTTGCATATTGAACATTGTTTTTCTATGTTCTATATATAAAAATTTCAAGATCAAGTAGTAATATTCAAACCCCTTTGGTCTAATGAAGTTGCTAATTGATTTAATTACATAATGTTTTTATTGGGTATGTCAGTTTTAGACAAGGGCTTACTCAATAACCTTGGAGTTTTTACAAAATCTACCATGGCGAGGGAGAGAATGATAGATCTAGTGATTATATGAAGTAAGAGCATACAAGGCACCAAAAGTACTATAACTTTGCTTAATTTTCACCAAGTAGAGTTTGATTTGCATATCGAACATTGTTTTTCTATGTTTTATATATAACAATATTGAGATCAAGGAGTAAGATTCAAACCCCTCTAGTCTGTTGAAGTTGATAATTGATTTAAATCCATAATGTTTTTACTAGATATGTCAGTGATAGACAAGATCCACCATGGAAAGGCAGAGTAATAGTGCTATCGATTCTATAAAGGGAGAGCGTACAAGGCACCAAGAGCATTATAGTGTTGCTCGATTTACGTCATCTAAAAATATTGTTGCAAGGTGTTCTACTCATCTTAGCCATCTCAATAAGAAAAGCATGCCTAGTATGCAGGCAAGGAATTTGTTAATTATAGAGACCTATTTCTTGTTCCTCAAAATTTTAATTGCTAACTTGTATAAAAATATCTTGTGTTGAATATACCCTCAAGAATTGCAATTGGCATTAAAAATATATCAAGATTGAATACGTGTAGTCACAAGGATCAAAGATCATTTTTGGTGCACATCTTTGAATATACCATAAGCTCTTTGTTGGATCTATGCATCAGACCCGAATGGGCACACGGCCTTGGGAATATAAGTTGTTCAAGTTTGATGGGTTTCAAATGCAACATTAATTATATTTATATATATATATATATATATATATATATATATATATATCACCGATGAAGTAGTTCTTTTAGCTTTTCTAGCCAAGCTTGGACAAATCCTACACCCATATAATGTTTAGACAAGTATAGAGGATTTCATTAAGTGTCCTTCAAGGTATCTAGTTGTACTTGTTATATTCACCAACCTCCCCCATACACAAGGTCAAACAACCAAACATATACTCTCTACATATCATTGCATATGTATTGGTCCCTTGTCAAGATTGGGTATTCTCGTTGTAAGAAATTAAAAATATCTTTACCACATAGAGCTTAAAGCCAAAAACATTTAAAGGTTAATTTTTCTTAAATCCTAGAATACAACTATAATCATATTAATGTGGAACAAAATCCTCAACAAGAGATAAGCCACTTGTGGGAAGAGATAATAGAGAAAATATTTTTTTCTCTATTATATTCCCCCTTTCCCACCCTTAGTGTCACACTTGCATTAAATTTTAAGTCTCAAACTGACACAATTTGTTTAGGGAATGCGGTAATGGACAAGTACTACTTAAAAGTTCCAACCCAAGTTATTTTGAAGCATTAATTTTCAATATATATATATATATATGATATCCCCATTTACTACTTTAGCCTTTCTAACCAATCTTAGACAAATCCTACACCCATATAATGTTTAGATTAAGATAGAGGATTTCATGAAGTCTCCTTCAAGGTATCTAGTTCTAGTTATTATATCCACCAACCTCCCCCATAGATAAGTTCAAATAACCAAACATATACTCTCTGCATATCACTCCATATGCATTGGTCCCTTGTTTGAGATTGAGTGTTCTCTTTGTAAGAACCTAAAAATATCTCTACCATGTAGAGCTTAAAGCCAAAGACTTTTAAATGTTAGTTTTTCTTAAATCCTTGAATACAATTGTAATCATGTTGATGTGGAACGAAATCCTTAGCAAAGGATATGCCACTTGGATGGGGGGGAGATAATAAAGAATAATTTCTCTATTATCTCCCCCAACCCCCACTCTCAAGAGAAACGTATTTTATCTATTATCTCCTTGCACCCCAACCTTCTAACGAATTTTTTCTATTATCTTCCCCACCCCTTCCCCCCTCAACAAGGGATATGTCACTGTTAGTGCCGCATTTGCATTAAATTTCCATTCTAAAACTAATACAATTTGTTTAGGGAATAATAAGTTGTCTCTATTATCTCCCCCATCCCCCACCTTTGTAGACATGTCAATGGAGATAATAGAGGAAATTTATTAGGCAATAATAATAGAGAACTTATTTTCTCTATTATCTCCCTCAACCCCCACCCTCAACAAGGAATATGCCAATTTTAATGTCACGTTTCATTAAATGTCCAATCTCAAACTGACACAATTTGTTTAGGGAATGTGGCAATGGACAAGTACTACTTACAAGTTCCAACACAAACTATTTTGACATATCCCACCTCAAATTTGGCCAAGCATTCTAAAATACAACTATTTTTCCTTTAGTCACTTTTGAAAATGTTTACTAACTAAATGGTAATGTAATTAAAGTTATCATTGGATTAACCTATAGATGACCTAGGCTCACATAAATATCTCTACAATAAAAGTATGAAACATGCTCTAGCTTAAAAACCAACTATTTGATTTTATGTTCTTTCTATTCAAGATTTGCCTTTAAATAAAGATGTTAATTCAAACATGATAGACATCTAACATTTTCCATTTCCTTTCTCCTTTTAACCAAACCTTTTAATTTGAATGTCTTGGTCACTTTCAAGACTTGCATCTTCAAAGAAGACTATGCCCACATCACAACTAAATTTTTTTCCTCATGCAGTGAAATTCCTAATAATATGAAAATTAATCATTATAACAAGGCAAGTGCCAGATGCCATGGTGTAACTTCACAATCTACATGTATCCATCTCATATGCCCAGCTGACAACTATTAAAATCTAATTGATCATTTTAAAAGATATATCTTTGCACATAGTCTCCTATGAAGTTTCAAAATTGTCTTGAAAAAATAACTATCATACTAACGCAAGTGCTATGGTGTAACTTCACAATCTCTATTTACCAATCTTGCATGCCCAATTGACAACTACTAAAAATCTAAAGGACCGTTTTTTAAAAATAGCTACACGGTCTCGTATAAAGTTTCAAAATAAATTGTAATATTTTTTACCGAGTACATTTTTCTATTTCATATGGTACATCTTCCTTAATATGCTCTAGGTACTCTTTAAAGCAATTCATAAAGAACCTTAAGCACATTAATTTTCACATACAACTACACAAACGAATTGGACCAATCTTGTTGCAGTCAACAAATGTTCATAGCATCATAAAAACTATCTCAGCTACAATCTTGGGAGTATCATAAAATCTATTTGAGCTAGAATCTTGATATGGAACTACAAAACGGGGCTTGATTCGAATACATTTTTTTATTTCTTACAGTACATTTTTCTATTTCCTACAGTACATCAACCTTAAGCAAATTGAGTTTCACATACAAAATACAACTACACAACAAATTGTACCAATCTTATTGTAGTCCATAAACATTCACATCATCATAAAAGGTATTTCATCTAGAATATTGATATGGAACTACAAACTAGGTCTTTTAAGAATCAAATGTGTCCACTTTTGCTTGAGGATCTATTTCATGATTCCTTCTATCATCGGCATAACATTATTGATATCAGAGGTTATATTTCATGACTTCCCTCTATTTCATGATTTCCCTTTATTGCCACGTAGGAACTCTTGAGGTTAGAGGCTCTATTCCATGATTTCCTTATATCACCATCATAGGCACTCTTGAGGTCAAAAGCTCAATAAATATGACCAAAATAGAAAGATTGCTTTATCTAAATAAAATATTAGTGCCACACATTTTAATAGTTTAAGTTGATGGTAGGTTATGCCAATGTTTCATATCTTGGTAAGGGGACGATCAGCTTTTATTTTTAAGATACATAGAGATGCATCAAAAATATTGAAGTTGCAATGGATGTGGGTTAGTTCACCTCTATGTATAAAAATGTGGAGTCATTTTTTCAATCCAAGGCTAGAGTGATCCACATTACATCTAGAACGTGTATGGGTCAATCTTTCTTAATTGCATCTTAATTTATGGTCGGTTAAGATCTTAAAAGAAATTGGCAAAGGCTTTGGTTTGTACATTGAAGCAAACTTGAGCTTCCTAGCCTCAAATGTCTTTTCAATTGCTCAAAATGATTTCTAGTCCAAAGAAATCTTCAAAAAATTGGCAATATCGTGTGTTCATACATTGAAGTAACTCAAGATTCCAAGCCTCAAATGACTTTTCAATTGCTCAAATTTATTTCTAGTCGGTTGAAATCTTTCAAAAAATGGCATAGCTTAGATTCATATATTGAAGCAACCCGACCTTCCAAGCTTCAAATGCATTTTCAGCTACTCAAATTTTGGTGGCAATTGACCTTCAAGAAGAGTTGGCTAAGGAGATTACTCTAGACAAGGGAAACACAACCCACTACTAAGTCCTTCATTATCTTGTTGTGTCGTACTGATACGCTAGATACCATATGTATGGACATATAGCAACAGAATGCATGCTTAAGTTTTCAATAAAATATGGATCAAAATCTAGCAAGTCATGCTCAAGAAAACAGAGGATTGGGAAACCTCAAGCAAACAGAAAGCAATCTGGTGGTGAGATAGGAGACGTGGAGTTGGAGGGCTCTAAGGGTGCAATGGTGAGCACTAACTCTAAAAGAAACAAGTTATGGAGGATAATGATTTGGAAATCAATGGATCAAATTGGCCAAAGCGTGCAGTCTAAAATAAATGGTTATCATCAAGCCCATGCGGCAGATAAAATGGGAATGTCCATTCTTGATCCCCTCCCTATATTATGAAGTAATGAGGGATCCCAAGTTTATGGTGTAAAAAACTAGCCAAATCCGAGGGTTTATAAAAATGGAACGCCTTTGGAAAAAAGAGAGGAACCCAAGGTTTTAAGGAGTCATCAATGAAAACTCTTAGCAATAAGGAATTATAAGGGAGTCAACTTTAGCTCCTAATTGTGGAAACAAGGAAAATAGGGTGAATTTAGAGGAAAATTGTTCATCCAAGGGGAACAATAACTAGAAGAGGCATACAAGGAACCCTTTGAGATCTAGGAAAGCTACCTTTGGGCCATTGATTTCTAGGAACAATGAAGGCCTTTGTTTAGAAGGGTCTATGGAGGTTAGAGGGACAAGGAGGGGGATAAAATCAAACCTACCTATAGCTCATGCTAAAGCAAAAAAGGAGATGAAGACTAGAAAGAAAAAATCTCTTAAGGGGTGCTTAAAGCATTTCAAGCTCCAAATGAGTTTCTACCATTATTTGCATGTCACTCAACATTCTAAGGTGGGTCAACCCCTCCAAAAAAATGAGGCATTAAAAGGCTTGTAGATCTCCCCAACGTTGATGTAATCTTGATCCAAGAAACCATGGTTGAAGAGCAAATTTTTGAATTGGTCAAATTATTAAGGGATTGGGAATTCATGATTGTGGATTTATTAGTAGGAAGATATGGGGGCTTAATTACAAGGTGGATGGAAAGATCCTTGACGCTTTTTATTTCTTTGATATTTGATTCAAGTATAGGATTTTTCCTCTTTTCATGGGTGTTGGGATAAGTGTTCACAATAATTAATATATATGGTCCATATGAATATAGAGTGGTATTTTGGGAAAGATGTTTTTCCCAAGTCATGTTAATGTAGGGAAAATGATATTAGGAGGGATTTAAGGGATTGGGAATTCATTATTGTGGATTTATTAGTAAAGGATCTAGGGGCTTAATTACAAGGTACAGGGAAAGATCCTTGACACTTTTTAATTCTTTGATATATGATTCAAGTATAGGAGTTGTCCTCTTTGATGGGTCTTGGGATAAGTGTTCACAATAATTAATATATATGGTCCATATGAAGATAGAGTGGCATTTTGGGAAAGATGTTTTTCCCAAGTCATGTTGATGTAGGGGGAAACGATAATAGGAGTGGACTTGAATTTTACTTTGAGTAGCTTTGAGATTTGAGGATTTGTAACTCAACCAAATTCTTTGTTTGATTTCTTTATCAAAATATTGGAGGATGTGGTCCTAATAGATGTTGAACCGACCAAACTTTCCCCAAGTTGGATAAATATGAGGGTAGGAGGTGATAAAACAATAAAGACATTAGACAAATTTGTAATCCCCGAGTGTTTAATGGGTGATCAATTAAGGATAATGTAATTGATTGGTTTGGAGGGGAAGGGGCGAGTTATGATCATACGCCAATTTTTTGGACTTGGTTGAGGGCAAAAGAACCCCAACCCCTTCAAGTTCAATCCAACTTGGTTGAGGAAGTGGAATTTGTTAACATAATTAAGGAAAAGTGGATGCACTACAATGATTTTGTTAGAAAAACGGGATCGCAGAGCAATAAAATAAATAGAATGTGTAAATAAAACACATAAGATCAAAATACAAGAGAGACACCAATATACATGGTTCACCCAATCTCGGCTACGTCTATGGAGAAAATGCAAGCCATTTTATTAATCTATCCAACAAATGAAGGGATACAACCCGCAACACATATGTTGCAACTTCATCGTCACTCTTTCACGGTCTCTCTTACACAATCACAGATATCTTTACAATACTACAATACACAACCATATTACAATGCCTTCTTTTTAAAGAGGTATTACCATGGGAAAATACCACAGGATACCCAATACCATGGGCCCATAAATCACCCATTATTGACCAAGTCGTGACTATGAAATTACAACATTTTATAAGGTTTTTTTTCAAAATTTTCTCTACGAGGGCGTTGTCCCCGAACCCCCGCCAGGGGAGGGCTCCCAAATTAGTCATCCCCCCCCCCCCCCACCTGCTAGACCCCCCATGGCGACTATACCCACAACCCCCCATAATAGGTTGGGATCCAAACACTGCTAAAATGCGACCTCTGAATCAGGAAGATCGGACTCCACAACCAACAATCTTCCACTTCAAGACTGATCATAGCAACTCCACTGCTAATGCATCTGTTGGACTATGCTCCAAACCTTAGACCTGGAAAATTTATCATCTTTTCCTTCATGCTTGAAAGCCAAATGAAATTAAGCAGGAACTCAGTTTATCTCTGGTTACTACCATTGTCAACATGTCTATAGGATTTCGACTAGTATGTATCTTTTCCAACTTCAACAGTTCATCTTCCAGAACAGATCGTATGAAATGGTACTTGAGTTGTATATGTTTAGTCTTAGAATGGAAAGCTAAATTATTTGCAAGATGAATAGCACTATGGATGCCACTGTACAATCTACTATTCTCTTGCTTCTTACCCAATTCCTCCATGTACCTTTGTATCCAAATCATCTCTTTACTAACCTCTGTAGCAGCAACATACTCTACTTTCGTTGTTGAAAGCGAAACAACCTTTTGCAGTTTCAAAATCCAACAAACTGTTGTTCCACCTACAGTAAAAACATACCCTGTGGTTCTCCTCCTGCTATCTTTATCACCTGCCATATAAGCATCAATATATCCCTGTAGAACAGTGTCTGAACCTCCAAAACATAATGCATGAGTAGTAGTACCTCTCAAATACCTGGGAATCCACTGTACTTCCTTCCAATGCGCTTTACCTGGATTGTTCATATGCATGCTCACAACTCCCACTACATGTGCAATATCTAGTTTTGTGCACACCATCGCATACATCAATCTACCAAGTGATGATGAATAAGGAACCTTGGACATGCATTCTATCTCTTCATATGTCTTGGGACACATCTCCTTACTCAGTTTGAAATGGTTGGCCAAAGGTGTACTAACTGTTTTTGCATTATGCATTCTAAACCTCTCCAACACCTGTTCTATGTACTCACCCTGAGACAATGTCAATTTGCAATTTTTCATGTCTCTTGTTATTCACATACCAAGGATTTGCTTTACAGCACCCAAATCCTTCATTGCAAATGAATTAACTAATTCCCTTTTGAACACATTTATATCATGCATGTTAGACCCTACAACAAGCATGTCATCCACATACAATAACAAAATAATATATTTTCCATTATCTAGCCTCTTAAAATAAACACAGTGGTCAGAATGATGTCTACTATAACATCGTTCTATCATAAAACTATCAAATTTCAAATACCACTGCCTTGGAGCTTGATTCAGGCTATACAAGCTCTTCTTCAACCCTCATATTAAATTATTCTTCCCTTTGACCTCATACCTCTGTGGCTACTACATATAAATCTCTTCTTCCAAATCCCCATGGAGAAAGGTCATTTTTACAACTAACTATTCAATATGCAAATCTTCTACCGACACTAGATTTAACTATACTCCTAATTGAAGTCATTTTAACAACAGGAGAAAATATTTCATCAAAATCTATACCTTTCTTTTGTACAAACACCTTTACAACAAGTCTGACCTTGTACCGCTTTTTACCTCCATCTTCTTCCTTCAACCTGTAAACCCATTTATTCTGCAATGTTCATTTACCTGCAAGAAACTGAACCAAATCTCAAGTCTAGTTTCTTACCAAAGAGTCCATCTCCTCAATCATACATTGCTCCCATTTCTTTCTAGTTTCCACCTGCATTGCTTCTTCATAACATTCTGGTTCACCATAATCAATCATCAATAAATAATACAGTGAAAGAAGGTATCGTTCAGGGGTCTACTTAACCTAGTAGATCTTTTAACACTTGCAAAAATTTGACGTACCTGCTAATGTTGATTTTCTGACACCTTTGAAGTTTCATTTTTTTTATTTCATCAAGCACTTTGTATTCTGTGTTTTCCTTTTCATTTTTCTTTTCTTGCAACTTATCTTTGTACATGACATTTTCATTAAATACTACATCTCTACTCCTAATGATTTTGTGATTTTCATAATCCCATAAGCGATAACCAAAATCATAAACCCTATATCCAATAAAAGTACACTTCTTGGATTTAGCCTCAAACTTTGTTCTATTTTCTTTATCAATATGGACAAATGCTTCACAACCAAAAGTTCTCAAAAATGAATAGTTTACATTTTTACCTGTCCATGCCTCCTTTGGAATGCCACCATCCAAGGAGCTTGAACGCCCTTTGTCTATTAAGTAAACACCGGTATCTATAGAATCTTCCCAAAACTATAAGGGCAACCCTGTATGCAATCTCATACACCTTGCACGCTCCATGATTGTCTTGTTCATCTTTTCTGACACACCATTTTCTTGTGGTGTTCCTGGAACTGTCTTCTCTCTACAAATACCATGGTATGAACAGTAACTATCAAACTCCTTGCTACAGTAGTCACCTCCATTATCAAATCTAAGACACTTCAACCTTTTTCCTGTCTCATTCTCAACCAAAGATTTCCATTTCTTAAAAGTATCAAAAACGTCAAATCTCTCTCGAATGCAATAAACCCAAGTTTTTCTAGTTGCATCATCCAAACTAACCCGCTTCAAATCTGGCAGTAGCTTCCTTGAACGAAGAATCGGCATCCCTTTCTCACTCATGTGGCCAAGTCTATGATGCCACAATGTTGTATATGTTCTTGCGGAAGCTAAAGAGATAGAAAAGTCAATATTATGAGGACATAAATACAATGTACATATCATGTCTCCTTTTGCTATTATCAATGATCATTTAGTGATCTTACACCACGTTTTCTCCAAACATAGATAAACAGCCAGCATCTCTCAACTGCCTTGTTGAGATTGGATTTATTTTCATAGTAGGAATGTGCCTTACATCTTTCAGGAACCATTGGTTTCTATTTTTTAACATTAACAGTAACTTACCCATTCCAACAATTTTACATGGTTCGTCATCACCCAATAAAACATGTCAAAATCACCTTGAACATAATCATGAAGATATTTCCTATGGGGTGTAGCATGACATGAAGCCCCTGAATCTACTACCTAGAAATCACTAGTATTATCTAATGAAATAATCAAAGCATCTTGTAACACATCAACTATTACATTTGCATCCTGAGTAGTCTCATGCTGACCATTTCCTTGTTTATTTAGAGATCTGCAGTCTTTCTTCAGATGTCCTTTCTTGCCACAATTCCAACACTATATCTTTCCCATTCTAGATTTGGATCTATCATTCCTAAAATTCCCACGGTTATTTGGGATCTTTCCTCTCTCCCTTTGTCTTCCGCTGCTCTCCATGTCTCACATGTGCTTTTCTGGCGCATTTTATCGCTAAGAATAACACCAACAACATCATCAAATTTCAGAGTGTTTGAACCAGAGACAGAGTTACTTACAGCCATGAACAAGTCATTCCAACTTTCTGGCAATGAGCACAAGATTAGAAGAGCCATAACCTCATCATCAAAGTTCACTCCTACATAACTTAGTTGATTAGTAACCGTATTAAATTCATTTAAATGTTCAAAAACAGGCCCACCTTCTGACATCTTCATATTAAATAAACGCTTCATTAGAAATACCTTGTTGGAGGCCGAAGGTTTTTCATGCAGTTTAGCCAATGCCTTCATCAAATCCTCTGTTGTATTTTCTTTCTAAATATTGAAAGCCATCGACGAAGCCAGGCACGGTCGTATAGTTCCTAGTGTCTTTCTGTCAAGAAACTCTCATTCTTCGTCCTTCATAGTTTCTGACTTACTTCCTTTCTCGCCCAATGGTAGGAATAGATCATTTTGATACAGATAGTCCTCCATTCACATCTTCCATAACTGGTAGTTTTGATTGTTAAATTTCTCGACCCTAAACTTTCATTCTTCCAACATTGCTCCCACTGAAACTAGGAACCCTCCTTTCCTGCGAGTTTTTGTGCAAAATATACATTTGGCTCTGATACCAATTGTTAGAAAAACAAGATGGCATAGCAATAAAATAAACAAAATGTGGAAATAAAACACATAAGATCAAAATTCAAGAGAGACACCATTATACATGGTTCACCCAATATGGGCTACGTACACAAATAAATTGCTATTCATTTTATTAATCTATCTAACAAATAAAGGGATACAGCCCGCAACACCTCCGCTGCAACTTCATCTTCACTCTCTCACAGTCTCTCTTACACAATCACAAAAATCTTTACAATACTACAATACACAGTCGTATTACAATGCCTTCCTTTTAAAGAGGAATTGTAATGGAAAAATACCACGGGCTACCCAATGCCATGGGCCCGTAAATCACCCATTATTGACCAAGTCATTACTATAAAATTACAACATTTTATACGGCATTTTTCCAAAATTTTCGCTACGAGGACGCTACCCCCCGAACCCCCACAAGGGAGGGCTCCCAAATTAGTCATCGCCCCCCCTGGACCCCCCATGGCGAATACAATGGGAGGGACCGTCATAAGTTGGGATCCAAACACGACTAAAACACAACCTCTGAATCAAGAAGATCAGGCTCCACAACCAACAGATTTGTGCAAGGAATCAACAATCATCCAATTTTAAGCAAATTCAAAAAAATTAAGACATGCATTGCAACACAGATTGGCCATAGAAGGGAGAAACATTAACAAGAATTAGTCTATGTTGAAAGTAAGCCTGAGGAATTGTTTGATAATGTGATTTCGATATCCAAATGAATCCTACAAGGACTAGGTTAGGGTTTTGGAACAAAGTAAAAGGAAGCTGCTCGTTGATAAGAAGACTTTATGGAGGCTTTAAGGAAAAGCATTATGACTCTTAAAGGGAGATGATAATACCAAGTTTTTCCATCAATATGCAAATCATATGGAAAATGTGAATACTATTTGGGAAGTTAAGAGGGAAGTTAGGACTATAGTTACCAATGTTCAAGATATTGCACTATTGGAAGTGGAATATTTTGAAGGAATTTACGAAGAGAATGAGAGGAATTCCATGGTAATGGTAATGAAAAGTGTTTCCTTTTTCTCAAGTTTTGTGGGGGATGAGAACAATGTGAGGTTATTAGAGAAGTCTTTAGAGAACTACAAGTTGTGGTGCATAATTACCAATAGGACAAAATTCCTAGCCTTGATAGATGGACAATTGAATCCTTTTTAGGCTGTTATGAAGTGATTGAAGATGATTTACTAGGAGTAATTAAGGAATCAAGATGTGTAGTGAAGATGCTAGCAACATTCAATATTACTTGTATAGCTCTTATTCCTAAGAATGATGGAATTTCCTGTTAGGTTATTGTGAAGTGATTGAAAATGATTAACTAGGACTAATTAAGGAAGCAAGAAGTTTAGTAAAGATGCTAACAACATTCAATATTACTTATATAGCACTTATTCCTAAGAACAATATCCTAGGCTCCTTTGAAGAGTATAGATCCATTTTTATTTGCAACAATGTATACAAGATTATAGACAAGTGATAATAACAAGGGTGAAGTTTTTATCTAAGTCAATATCTAAAGAGCAATTTGGTTTTCTATCTGAGAAGCAAATCCATGAGGCAATATGAGCAAATCCATGAAGCAATATGGGTCGCTTGGGAGCGCCTACATTCTATTAAGACCAAAACGTTATCAGTAATGGTTGTGAAATTGGAGTTATCTAAGGCCTATTTGCCTAATTGGCGTAGTTATCCAAGGTTTATGTGGGATTATACCATGGGATGAAGGTAAGACTATTGGAGCCAAAATCCATGACCAAGTGCTAGTGAAAGAGAAAAACAAATACAAGAAGGAAGACAAGGCCACACAAAACAAATCCAAAAAATCAAGGGTTGAATCTGAGACCTCATGCTCACATAGAATGTTTGGCGGTCAATCTCCATCCCCCCATGGTAATGGATTTTCACCTATGCATAGAACAAAGATCAAATTTCCTTGACCAAAGTTGCAAGGGTGACATGGATGAAAAAAATTTCAGGTTTCTCTATGCATGTGGTGTACCATTCAATGTTCTTTGCTCACCTTATTAGCATGAAATGGTACAAACCATCAATGGTGCCCCTAAAGGATACAAGAGCTACGGGTATGACAACCAAAACCATGGGACTTGGCAAGGAAAGAGCCAAAATCCATATTGCTCTAAGATAGTTTACAAATGATTGGATCGACTAAGAGGTATCCATTATATCTCATGGTTGGACAAGTATTAAAGATAGACCATTAATAAATATTCTTGGTGTGTCTACTAGTGGTGCGGTCTTCCTTTTATCTCGTGACTACTCAAATCATTACAACAATGGTATTAATATTGCATAACCATTAATTAGAACCATGCAAGATATTGAGCCATACAATGTCATTCAAATCATCACTAATAATGCTACTAATTGTAAGGCAATGAATATTTTGGTCAAGGTGTTTGGTTCACACATTGAACCTTTTGATGCATGGTATTTTTAAGATGAAGGACCCTAATTATAGATGGATTGGTCCATTGTACAAGAGAGAAGAAAATGATAGAATTTATTACCAATCATAGCATGGCCCACCATAGTTTTTGCAATCACTCTAGGTTGGAGCTACTTAAGGTTGCAAAGACCAAATTTGCTAGCAACTACCTCACCTTTAGGCACCTTTTGAAGGTAAAAGAGGCAATGGCTACTATGGTCTCAAGTGATTAATGGTAAAGATAAGGTTGCAACTACATCTGATAGACATGACTTTCAAGAGGAGGAGGACACAGTTCTTGATGGTCAATTTTAGGCACATGTTAGGTATGTTCTACAGTTCACCACGCTTGTTTATAATATGATTCAAATTGCAAATACAAATCAGTGGTGATTAGGGAGGTGTATGAGTAGATGGATAGCATGTTAGGCCAAATCAAAGACATTGATGAGAAAAGAGATGTGATCTTGTATGATCGTATTCATAAACATGTGGTCAAAAGGTGGGATAATCTAATGTTCCACTCTATGCCTTAGCATATGTCCTTAAACCTAAATATTATTCTCCACCTTGGTTGGCCTAACCACACACAAATCCAGAGATATAGAATGTGTATATGCTTGCATTAGACAAATTGGTCCTTAATGAAGAGGAGTGTGCTAAAGTACAAAGCAAATTGAGCAAGTGCATCGATGGACATAGAGTCTTTGCTAACTTGCATGCAACTAAAGATTGATATATTTTGAATCCTATTGAATGGTGGAACATGTACGGCTCTTCTCACATATTTGCATAAATTGGTGGTGCAAGTTCTTTCATAGGTTGTTAACACTTCTTATGCAAAGAGGTGTTGGAACACCTACAGCTTCATCCACATCCACAGTGTGAAGAAAAATAGCTCGAATGTAGATCAAACATAAAGCTTGGTTTATGTGCACTACATCTTGAGGTTTTGTCCCATTATTGTGATGTGACCAAGAATGATAGAATATAACTTGGGACAATAATACAAAGGAGGCTAATTTGGAGCTTGGAACCATAGATTTAGTGCACTTGGAGGCTATACTATTAGGTGATCATGATGATGAGTATATTCATACAATAGAAATGCCACCCCAACCACTAATAAGTTTCTAGATGCAGGAGTTTTTCCTTTAGCTTCACAACATCTAGCATTGTGTGAGGGACATGTAGCGGTTTCTCATGTTCCACAAACACTTTCAACTACTCCTATGTAATATCCATTTTTTAAAATTTTAAGAAAATGCCCAATTTTCCACTTTTTTACTTAGTTAGACCTTTGACTAGTTTTGAGCTCTAAGTCCCCAAATTGCTCCAATTGCTCCCAAATCTTCTGAGAAGGTATATGGATGATGTTAGAACATAAATATGTATTTCAGGTATGCTTTTGGACCTTTAAAACACTTCTGCAAATCCTCTTTCAATGCTGGCCAATGTAAGGAACTTTACTAGTAGTTTCCCTTTGACTAGTATTGGTCTCTAGGTCTCAAATTGACTCCAAATGCCTTCAAATATTCAAGGAAGGTGTATGAATGATATTAGGACGTGAATATGATGTTCAGGGATGATATATGGCCACCAAAATACCTCTGCAAACTCTCTTAATATTTTGGACCAAGTATGCAATTTTACTAGTAATTTTGGGTTCAAATCCCCCTGGGGTAAGTACTGAAAATGGCTTCCCAAATGCCTCCAAACCCACTCAAATTTATGAACAGAGGTAGGGAATGTATTAAGGATGTTATTAATGTCTCATGTGCACCATTAATTGATTATTATATATGTTCCAACCCTCTCCCATTCAGCTGCAAAAATCACCCATTCGACCCTTGGGGAAATGACACTATTTCTTCTCCCAATGCAATTAAACTAAGTAAAAATATTTCAAATGCTCAAGTACAGTACATGAAACTTGTAAAATACATCCATGGTAGTATATTGATCACAAATGTATCAAAGGATCATCCATTCATTCGAAATCATCAGCAGTACATTGGTTCACAACAAGGTAGCGGGGAAATGGCACTGTTCTTTCATTAAAAATGAGATTTACACATTTCTACTTGGAATTTCGACCTAAAACTTTTTGGAGATGAAGAACAGAGCATTTACTTCATATTAAAAAATAAATGGGGCATTAGAAACTCCCCCAAAGAGTACAATATCTCACCAAAAACGCCCTCCCTCGAAGATCAAGAATATGCCATCAAAACTGAAAATGGTTGAAGGAGTGAGCTGCAATAGAAGAAACCATGAGCTGCCCTGTAGCTTACACCTGCAAATAAAGAGTCCATTAAAGCTCCAAATGAAAGGTCTGAATGGCCTTTCCAATTACCAACTTGGATGGGAATCTTTCACCCTCGAAATTGACTAAGGCAAGAAACTAGTCATCTACTAGCTCTCCCTCTTCACAAATGCAATTGCAAATTCTACAAATGATCAAAAGCTGGTTTCATTCTTTGTTATTGACATTTATAAAGTTCTAATGTCCTCCATGGGTTGAATTCCTTCCAAGAGACTCATGCCAACTCAAGTTGGGAAGAGATTCCTAGTCTCCCATTTCCACCAAATCACATGTGGAAGCATCTTAGCTTCCCTAACACCCTTGAGCGCCCTCTTGGAGTCTATTTTTAGCCCTGACATGTCATATATGTCATATGTCAGCCTTTAGGTCTGATTTGTGTCATAGGTGTCATAGCATCTTCATCATTGTTGTCATAGAGCTAGGGAATCTAGCCCAAGTGTCTTACTAACTCCAAATTGCCTCTTCCTCTTCCATGGGAGTTACTCTTCCTCTATATTTCGACCTTGGATGAGTCATGCCATGAATAATACATTTTGGAATCCCCCAAGTATGTTACAATTCACCTTGAATTCGAATGAGAGAATGATGCCAAGTGTAGTGGGGAAATCTAGCCATATGTGGGTCCCACTTCCTCCATGTGTCTTCATGATCAAATGCCACTTTGATTTTCACTTGTATATATTTATTTAGCTCCTTTATTAAATATTTATACCATTCTAATGTTAAAACATCATTTATTATCCCCATTATTCCAAATCCCAAAGCTTCCACCCCAAACCTAAGAAACTAGTAATTTTCCTCCTTGGCAATTATTTGACCTTTAGCATCAATTTGACAAACTCTAATGAATAGGGCCAATGTGATTAGGCCATTGTGACCCAATGCCAAATTTGGGACATGACATCCTACTCTTATTCCTAAATCACAAGAAAAGACACTAGAAGTTTCTTGTGACAACAAAAGTGTTTAGTAGATAGTACTGTCATTAATATTTATTATGGCCTATTTTGTAAACATTATAGGTTAAGTTTTAACTTTAAACTTTAAACCTACCTTTAAAGTCTAAATTAGTGATTGCATCTTACAACTCTTTAGTAATTTATATGATGCTCTATTTCATTTCGTGGTTAATGTGACCTATTAGAGTTTGTTCAAAGCAAATGTTATATGTTGAAACTTAAAGGTTTGATGTTGTGGTTAATGCTTGATAATTTGATTTCATTTCGTGGTTAATGTGACCTATTAGAGTTTGTTCAAAGCAAATGTTATATGTTGAAACTTAAAGGTTTGATATTGTGGTTAATACTTGATCATTTGATAACAATATTATAAGTTATAGCTACTAGATGATTGATCTTATGTGTATTAAAAGATTAGATCTATGTTTTCATTTTAGTTTTTAGTTAATTTGGTATTTTGTATGTTTTTTTAAATATATATGCATCAAAATAAATTAAAATATATATTATACAATAACACTCTCAAAACCCTCAATTCTCAAAAGTTTTTTGATAGGCATGCTTCTCATTCCAATGCCCACTCCCCACTCCCAACAACATTAGTTAATACAAATAGACATGTTAATCCATCTAGGGTTTTGTGTTCACTTTGTCAATTGGGCAATGCGTTGTGTATCCATTGTATCATTTGCCACTCTTATAAATGGTTCAATTTCTAGGTTTTTTTGTCCAACTAGGGGATTCATGCAAGGGTGTGATTTATCCCCATTGATGTTTCTAGTAGTAGCAAAAGGTCCATGCAAGGGTTTTGCTAGAGGCAAAAATCTTTGGAGATTTCAAAGGGTATAAAATTAAGATCCATTTTTATCTCATTTTTTTTTTGGTGATGATGTACTTTTATTTTGTGATGGGTCTAGAGGGGACACTATTAAGTTAAAAGAGATTTCATATGTGTTTTGTGTTGCCACTAGAATGAGGATTAATTTGCACAAATCCTCTAACTAGGGTAAATGAGGACAATATAAGACATTGTCTTCAATTGTTCCCCTCCCAACAAATTGACCTTCAAGACGAATTCAAGTACTTGAGGTTCCTTCTCAAATATAATGACCATGGCATAAAACATTGGGGATGGCTTATTGCTAAAGTTGAGATGACAGTAAATTTATGGTGTAACAAATAGTTGTATCGTGAGAAAGAGGGTATCCCCTCGGTCAAGTTATAGGGAGTTGCTAAGCTAAAATACTTAGGTGGATGAGGGCTCAAGAACATTCACCTGTTTGGAAATGCATTGGCAACCAAATGTGTTTGCAAGTTGATCTCGAGTAAAGGGTTATGAAGCCAACTGTCACTCAATACTATATTAAGCCTAATTCGGTTGACCATTGGATTAGGAGTCCTTCTAAGAGTTTCCATAATTTTCCAATCATATGGAAGGTTATTGTATTAGCCTTTCCCTTGATAGGAAATTGGTTAGTGTGGAAGGTTGACAATGAAGAAAGAGTGCACACAAGAATTACCCTTAGGTAGGAAGTGAGGGAGTGTACAAATAACCTAAAAATATAATCAATATCCTCCATGAAAAGGGTATCTTCTTTGGAGACCAAGCTGCATCACTAGAGTTAACCACAATTTGGCATCAATAATGGAAGTCAACTGAAACATTGGATGTTAATGGAATGGAAGATGAAATCTAAAGGCATATATAGCCAACCTAAAATTAAGTTTTGTGAAAATCAAGGATTATGAAAACAAGTTGGTATGGTCTAAAATCATACCCTACAAATCTATATACCTAAGGTAGGAAACAAGGCATTGTGAAAATGGAAGGGTAAGACGAGGTGCAATGGTGGTGGACATTGATACACCCAAAATTGTCTGTAGCATTCCTTTCATAATATACCAAAGTGAAGGGGTATTTTGCCATTGTAAAAAGCCAAGTCTGTGCATGTTTATGTAAAATTGTTGGTCTAGCAGGGCTCAAGACCCATGGTATAGTCATGGCAGGTCTTCTTGGTTTTCATTCCAAGGAGTATTGACTTAGTGGCTTTGTTGATTGCCCCTGAATGGGCAGAAGTACCCTGTCACATTGGGCCATTTATGCCCTAGGTTGGTGTCTGGTGCTTCTTGGGATGGACCCGTTATAACACATGGCTTAGGGGCTCCTAGCCACACTCATGTTTATGCTATGTATAAGGTGATTGCGCATGTAAGGCTTGTCATACTCGATTTAGCACACCTCATTTATGCCTACTTAGACCTTCCTTTTCTTGTATGATCCCTTTTGGTTCACATGCACACACTTCATCATGACATCATCCTCTTCATAAAGCCTTACCTTGCTAATAGGGGAGGACGTTGAGGGATCTTCTACATTATTGGGATTAGTTGGGGCATGACATCCTCCCTTGGCTAATTACTTCATTATGATGAAGTCATTTTCACTATTTTTATCATTATTGGGTTTAGTCCTCCACTTGTAGGTGAAAAACCCTAACTTTAAATTATTTTTACTTTTTAGTAAATTAGGCTCTAAAGTTAGATAAGACTAAGAAGCCTCATATTAATAAAGGCTCCTAGCACTCATTTGTAAGCAAGGCAAAAAATCTAATTATGTATTTTTTTCTCTTTATCTTGGTTTATTGGAGCACTGGAGTGATGCACACCTCTCCCTTTGGCATGAATCTTGAGTGATGAAGGTTGAATGGTGCAATTTCGAGGGTTTACTATCTTGCAAGCTTGATTCAAAGAATAGTTGTAATAACTTGTGGCTAAGGAAAACCTAAGAACTCTCTCTCTTGCGTAAGATCTCTCCATTATCTTGTTTGATGTTGCTCTTGCACCTTAAGCAAGGTAAATTAGAGTTTTATTGGCATCTTGTTAGTCTTGTTCAATGAGACTTTCCTCTTAAAGGAGCTCTCCACTGTGGGGTTTGGGATTCATTGTTTGCCCTAATTAGGGTTTAGCTACTTCCATCTAGTTTTGAGTTACTAACCATTGCCCTAGTTGCTAAATCTTGAATAGCCAAATTATGTAGGGACGTTGACCTCGATCCCTAATTGCCCTAGGATTGAGTACTAATAACCCTTCTCTTCGCATTGTTATCAAAATTCTTTTGTACATAAAATACTAGAAAAACCCTAAAAAATAGAAAATTCATATCTCGAAAAATTTTGGAATTTAGAACTTCTGCTCGGATGAAAAAGTACACCCTGGGTATTTTTATGGTAGATCTTTTAGGACACCCTCTTCTTGTGGTTGGATTGTGTGATTTTACGTGACCTGTGCATCCTAGGGTTTTTGTTTGCAAATCTATTATAGAAGATATGAGAGGTATATTGATCATTTCATGCAAGTTTGAAGGCCTAAAAAGCAAAGATTTGGACCTAGGTTGACCCCTAGGGGTTGGACACCTGTTAGAAGGCATTATAAGTAAGACCCCCATTTATTTGAGGGTTGTTCTAGGGCACATACCATATCTGCTTTTACATTTTCAAATCTGATTTAGTGTTTCCCTTTGAAGGCTTGCCCCTTGCCCCACTTTACAAGGTCCATCTCATATGGTAAGTTGGCATTGTTTTGATCGATTTTTATCAAGTTCTTTGAAATCTGTTTATAGAGCACCATATGCAGAGATAGAGTTTAAGAGAAAAGAGAGGATCTGTGTTTATCAATGAAAGTTTCTTGATGTTTCGATCCCTACTATGGGATCATCATCAGGAGACAATGAAGTCTGGGAAGAAGAAAATGTTTTGATTGCGCAACAAAAGTTATATGTAATGGTGAATTAGTAGAAGGAAATAGGTTAGAGGTGTCAGCTTTAGTTTTTAGGGTTAGGTTAATTCTAAGGATAATTAGTTTTTTTTTTTACTTTCCATTGTCGTGAGGTTGAGATTATTTTTATCTTTAGTTAATTAGATACACTCTTGGTTTAAGTTTAATTTTGAATTTATTTTGTAAAAGTTACCACTATGTTTCTAAAAATTTCAAATTTTAGCTCAAAATTCATTACCGAAGTAGTTTATTTTATTTAAGATTTTCTTAATGTTTTGATAGTGTATGGAAATAAATTTCTATTTATATTAACATTACACTATTTAAGTTTAGAATATGTTTTTATTTTAAATTTTTTTTGAAAAAATTTATAATGTTACAACCATGATTATAATAATATATATATTATAATTTATTTTAATTTTATTATAGGTTGTAGAATATGTTTTAGTTGATTAGAATTTTTAAATTTTTCATTGTTCTTTTAACCTAATCACTTTATTTTAGAATGCAAAATGATTTTAATATAACTTTTTATTTGATTTAAAAAGATTTAATTTAGTTTAGATTATGTTTTTATTCCGAATATTTGTATATTTTAGTATATTTGTATATTTTAGTTCAGATTTTTATTCCTCTAATGTTTTAACCAAGTTTATACTTATTTAATTACGATACTAACTAGTTTAGTTATTTAATTATTATATATTATAATTTATTTTAATTAATAAATATTATAGGTGTGATTTTGTTTTAGTATCAAATGGTTAAAGTTTTTTAATTTTGCATTGTTTTGATATAGTCAAAATTTTACATCTAGAAACTTAATTTAATTATTTTAGAATATAATATGATTTTTAATATAAATTTATTTAATTTGAAGAATCATTAGCTTTAGGTTATCCTAGTTATTGGATTGCTTCGAGGTGTGCTTTTTTTAGCGAGTGTATAAGGGGTTTCCATGTCACACTGAGTTTGGCTTCGTCATCCCTATTAAGGCAATCTTTACACATCTTGATTTCGATTTTCTCTCTAATCTTTTGTTTTGTGAAGTTGTCAACTCTTGCTATGACGGATGTTTTTTCCAAACAAATATGACGTTGGGTTAGGTGTGAGTATTCTGCTAGGGCTGATTTTGTATGCCTATCATACCTAAGGTCAGCACTATGTTCTTTTAGTCGTGTTCCTATTGACCTACCGGTTTCTCCTATGTAAGACATACTACATGAACAGGGAACAGAGTAAACGTCCTTGCATGGCATGGGAGCTATAGGGTCTTTCAAGGAGTCAACTAGGCTTCTTATTGTGTTTGAAGGAGTGAAGAATACCTTGAAATTGTGTTTTATGAGTATCTTTGCTAGTTTATCAGTGGTTCCTTTAATGTAAGGGAGGAATATCCTATTGTGTTCTTTGTTCTCTTCTTTGTTGATCTTCTTCTTGTCTTTACGGGGATTCTAAGTTGCCTCTGTAGCTTTCTTAACCTGATTGATATCATATCCATTATTAGTGAAGATTGTTCCTAAATGTTCTAATTCTTCGTTTATGTGCTCACTATCGAAAATTCTAAGGGCTCTCGTGACTAGTGTATTGATAACACCAGTCTTCTGTGAGGGATAGTGGTGTAAGTTAGCGTGGAGGTATCTCTCAGGATGTGTCTTCTTTCTATATACCTGGTGTGCTATGGATCCATCCTCTTTTCTTGTGATTAGTACATCAAGAAAAGGAAGACTTTTGTTCTCTTTGATTTCCATGGTGAATTTTATGGTATTGTTCTGTGAGTTGAGGTGCTCGAGGAACTTGTCTAAGTTGTCCTTCCCATGAGGCCAAACAACATCTGTGTCATCTACGTATCGTTTCCAACATTTAGGTTTAAGGGAGAACGATTCTACAGCCTTTCTCTCAAAGCTCTCCATGTATAGATTAGCTACTATAGGGGAGAGGGGTGAACCCATTGAGACACCTTCTACTTGTTCAAAGAACATATTCTGGAATGTGAAAAAAGTAGACCGTAGACAGACCTCAACCAGCTTTGCGGTATCATCGTTGGTGAGCTCCCTTATGGTTTCAATGGCATCATTCACTGGTATTTTAGTGTAGAGAGAAACTACGTCAAAGTTGGCAAGGATATCATTTTCTTCAAGTTTTTTGGTGTCAATTTCTTTTATCCAACTCATGGAGTCCTTTACAAAGGAGTTTGTTTAAAATATCTTGGAATGGTGCAATCCGCCAATAGCTACAATCATAAATCGCTAATAGCATGTGAATTGACAAAAGGTGGAAACCAAGCAGAAGTTCATTACTTGTGGTACGGATATTTCATTTCAATAGATAGAAAGATGGTACCAAAATTATATCAGCAAGAATTGCTAGGCAACTATCGTAATTATTCAGGTCTGGTGCTTTCAGCTTTCAGTAACATTATGATCCACACCTTTTCTTGCAGCAACAAGCAGAACAAGATACTCATACAATAAGGCAAAAGTAATGGGCAGTACAATAGGCCACATGTAACTTCTAGGAGCATGTGCCAATGCATGACACGTAATCTGAACTCCTTTGCTGATCAGTATATCCAAATGCCATACTCATTTGCTCAGCCATGCCCCCAACTTTGATGCCCATCATCCACTCATCTATTGAACCATAAATTTCTTATAATTCACTAAGCCATAAATCTGTTCACTTACATTCAACCACAAATCTGTACTTATCCACAACCATAATCTAAATTCTATTGTTGGCATTCGTTGCTAATGAGACCGGGTTGCAATCCCAGTTGCTTAGCATTCAAGCTTACGTGGACCGGGTGATTGAATTAGATTATTGGCAGCAAAACATAACTGAGACCCTGTAATCAGACTTGAGAATGGATTGCACCATAAGAAAATTTAGATCAGATCTCTAAAATTAGATCACTCGGAATAGAGAGCTGCAATAGTTGCTCAACTTGTTATTGGAATTTTACAAAAGCTTAGCAAAGTGGGCTCCATTTGGAATCATCCATGCAGTTAGCTCCATTTGCTCAAACAATCTAGTGGGACATTCAAAACCTTGTGAAAACCTTTAGATGAGAATTGGTGCATGTAAAAGAAAACTTGTGCATATATAGAGACTGTACTTCCACATAGACCATTCATGTGCTTAGCTTGGGCTGTGATTTAAGAAAAAAATTTACCATTGAGCTAAAAAATATCCACCATGGATTTGCTTCTTAGAGGGATTATGGATTTTCTGCATTTTTATGTCAAATACAAAGAATTTATGGACTGTACTATGTCACATAAAAGAAATGTGTAAAGTATTACTAAATTCAAGCTGAGCTATTGTGCTTTGGATGTCAATTTTCTTGCTGTAAAAGTATTCATGCAACTTCAGCAGGGTCATTAAAAAGAAAATTAATTACAATGTTGTATCTCTCTGTGGCTTTCACAACAGGTATGTGTTTCGTCCTGAGGTCAGAGAGATCACTGGCTTTCTATAATAGAACCATCATAAACTACAAAACAAATCTTAAGATAGCCATAAGTATCGTTTCCATAATATTCCACTTGTATCTTTTATTTACCTACATGTCTTTACCAAAGCACATCTAGCTATTCAGACTTTTGCCTTGTAAACAACATATTGGTTATAACTTTCAATGTAACCAAATCTTTATAGCAACCTTTTGACAAATTATGCAGCCTTCTTCCTTATTGTCAAACAAATGAACAGAACATCAATTGGCCTAGTTTGAATCATCGTAGCAATATTCCAGTACAAATATGGATTGAATATGATTTGATACGAAAAAACACAAAATGAAAAAAATCTAGTACAACCAAAATATGGAAGTAGATATCTTATAATACAAAAACATGCATTTTTTAAATTTTAGAAAAATTAAAAATATGAGTTCAAAATTTTGAAGTAACATTCATTCTTCATTGTAAATAACTTGAAACATAGCTCAAATTTGAAACATAACATATGTTATAACAACGTGAAAATAAAGTTTAACATGTGTGTATGGGCTAGTGAGCTCAATGCATGTAATCTTTTAATGCCAAATTTCGAATTACATGTGAATCTTGCTACTATGGTTTGAAGTCATCCAATGCTTATGTTTTAATATAAAAAAAAAAAAAAAATCAAAAATGACAACCAAATTAATATAATGGGCAAACCATATAATCCCTGTCATTTAGAGGAGGTTTCAGGCTTGGGCTTTCTTGTTGGGTTTCATGCCCTCAAGTCTCATAAATGCACGCATTACACATACAAGCATGAAACATATATTCTTGTAACCAAAAAACACAAATGGTATTTCTTGTAATGATTTTTCAATGTTTACATCCTGACTTTTTTGTCATCACCCTTGACCTCTTCATATTCCCTCTCATCTCTGCTAACTTTAGTGTTGAATTTTTAACTATTTCCAGATCTTGACAATTATTTCACAGTTATTTCACAATGATTTCAAGCATTCATTTCACAATTCATTTCATCCCACACTTTCATTGAATAATTGCACACTAAAAATATCAACTTAAATTGCAGCAGAAACAAAGGATCATAGAAAGATAACAATGCACAAGAGACACAAAGATTTTATCCTAGGAAACCCAAAAGGGAGAAAACCCAACCAACTTTTCTTAGAAGAAACCAATCCAATTCGTACAATACCATTCATGAAGATGAACCCTAGCACATGAGAGGTTGGCCCTCCTTCACAAGAAACCCTAACAAGAGTAGCAAACTTCTAGAGGGAATAAGAGAACCCAAAATTATTGCTTCGTGCCTTTGTTAGGCCTTCTTTGGAGGTGCACACAAGTGGAGAAGAGAAGAGGTGATGTTATGATGATGAAAATGAAGTGTGTGAACACTTTATTTATATTTTTCAGTGCACTTGACTTTTTCCTCAATGGGGCCGACTTGTCTTCTTGCCTTCAATTTTCTTCTAGGACTTCTTCAATGCTACCTGGGCCTTCTTCAATGGTTGACTTGACTTCTTGGTTATTTCTTCATCATAGAAAAGTTGTCATTGTTGATGTTCATCTCCTCACATGCACGTCTATTCACTCATAGAGCTCTAATGTTGATTTGACCCCACTCTAAGAAGTCTCGGACACTTCTTAGAGCCTATGTCAAATTCAACATTAGATTAGACTTTGTATATTTCACAAGGGGATAAAATACCCTATCAAATAAACAAGTCAACGCACTTTAATATAGAATAGATCACTCCTCGGAGAATTACTTCTCAGAGTATGCAATGTGACCTCTAGCCTCCGTCTCGGAGCACTCCTTCTCATAGTAAGCATCTCAAGCCTTATTTACTCCTAGTCACTTCTCATGACTAATCAAGGCTACATCGAGACCATCCTCCACTAGCCAATGACCAATTCTCATGACCCCTCTGGGAGAATGTCTACAGAATGTTGCTCAATGCTACAACCTGGAGAAACATCAACACTCCCTCTCAGCAAGGGAAACATTCTACATCATGCCAAGCTTCGCACTTGGTGAGAATGGTCATTGGAGACACTTTGCATCACTATCAAGATTCTCACTTGGTGAGAATGTCGTCACTACCAAGCTTCGAACTTGGTGAGAATGTGGGAGACATTCTATATCACCGCCAAGCTTCACACTTGGTGAGAATGTCTATAATCCATCTTGGATATGTACTGCATCTGCATCTCGAGTCTTTACTCTTAGCCAAATCTCACGACTATATAAAGATTGTGTTAGGGCCATTCACTTCGTGAATGTATGTTGTTGGTCTAAAGAACCATCACGGTGTATGGGCCATTCACTTCACGTGAATGTCTACCGCTCATTTGTAAAACGATCACGATTGTCTGGGCCATTTACCACTAGCCATATGACTTAGGCTCCATGGGTGAATGTCTTCCTAGTGTTGCTCATCCATCAACACTTCCTCTCACTGAGGGAGACATTCTCCATCATGCCAAGATTGTCCCTGAAGTATACAAACTTTGCCTTGGACAAAGGCTTGCTAAGAATGTCAACTATCTACTCATTCGTGGATATGTACTGGAGCTTCACTGCTCCCCTATGCACCATGTCTCGGATGAAGTGGTATTTGATCTTAATATGCTTCGACCTATCATGAAACACTGGATTTTCTGAAAGCTTGACACGGCTTTGATTATTAGAATGTATCAAGGTCGTCTCTGGCTCCTAACCAAATAATCCTGCAAGAAGCTTTCAAAGCCACATTGCTTAACAACTTGCGACACTGGCTGCATAATACTCTGCTTCTACTGTACTGAGTGCAACAAAAGTATGCTTCCTGTTAAACCAGGATATCATGGTTGATCCCAAGCTGAAGCAACACCCTAAGGTGCTCTTTCTATCCACTACACTCCATGTTCAATCAAAATCTACATAACCCTGCAACCTCACTTCACCACCTAAGACATATCTCAAACCATATCCAACTATACACACAGGCACCTCATCACATGCTTTGTTGCAACCCAATGTACATGCCACGGCTCAACCATAAACTGGCTCAGGGTGTTCACTACAAAGCAAATATCAGACTTGGTGTTAACCAAGTACATCAAGGACCCAATTAGCTACCTATACATCTTGGGATCCACCAAATTTGAATCTAAAGCGAAATCACTCAGCTTCTTCAGATTAGCCTCCATAGGTGTGGTCATGGACTTGCAGTGCATCATACCGAATCTCCTCAAGATATCGACCGTGTACTTCCCTTGACAGAGGAGAATCTCATCTGGTCTCTACCACACCTCTAATCGCAAGAACTAATGCATCGGGCCAAGATCCTTCATCTTGAACTCAGATGCCAACTCCCTCTTGCACTCATCTATGAGCCTCTTTGCTCCTATAAGGGACGGATCATCAACATACAGCACCAAGATCACAGGACCTCCATCAACAAACTTGTAGTAAAGATTGGAATCCACATCTCTTGGTGAAGCCCAAGCTCATCAAATATCTATCAATCTTGGCATACCAAGCCCTAGGTGCCTACTTGAATCCATATAAGGCCTTCTTTAATCTGCATACATGGGACTCCTTCCCATGTATCACAAAGCCTTGAGGTTGCTCTATGTACACCTCTTCCTCAATCACACCATTGAGGAACGTTGTCTTTACATCCATCTGATGTAGTTTCCATCCCATCATTGAAGCAAGAGCAATAATAATCCTGATGGGGGTGTACCTAGCGACTGGAGCAAAGGTCTCCTCATAATTCACTCCCTCTTTCTAGGAGAATCCTCTTGCCACAAATCTTGCTTTGTGCTTCTCGATGATGCCATCTACTGCATGCTTGAACTTATAGATCCACTTGGAAGTCACCACTGTCTTCCCCTCGGGTTTCAAAACAATCTCCCACACATCATTCTTCATGATGGACTAATACTCTTCCATCATGGCATCCTTCCAAACTTGTTGGTTTGTTGCCTCCTCATAACTGGAAGGTTCGGAATCAATGATGTGACTCATCAATGCCATGCAACTCAAGAATCTTTGAGGCCTCTTACTCTCCCTGAAAGTGCCCTTGGGAGATGCAGGCCTTTCTGCATCCTGCAAAGTGTCACGAAGCCATGTTGGCCTCTTCCTAGTCACGACGACATCTCTAGGTACATCTATTGGCTCTGCTAGCTCTACACACTCCTCCTGATAGTTTGAAGGGCGGATAATTGGACTAGAGGGTTATGTACGCTCGTTTCTTGGAGCCTCCTGCTCCTCATCATCAATCTCCAGGTGAGAGTCTTTGGACCTTTTGAAGGCTACCTCCTCATCAAAGTAACATCTCGACTAACCTCAATATGACATTGTCCTGAAATGTAAATCATGTAAGCCTTTGAAGTTTCGCTATATCCCACAAAAGTACCCTTCTTCCCAGAAGGTTCCAATTTCGTCCTCTTCTCCTTTGGCACATGAATGTATACTGGACAACCAAAGATCCTCAAGTGATTGACCTATGGCTTCACTTCTGTAAATGCTTCCTCAAGAGTCTTGTCCCCCAATATTCGGTGAGGACTTATGTTCTAAACATACACGGTTGTGTTGGATGCTTCTGCCCATAAGAACATGGGTAGGTTTTGATCATGAATCACGGCTTTTACAGCTTCCCCAATGGACCTATTCTTCCTTTCTGCAACCCCATTCTGTTGAGGGTTGTAAGGAACCATCAGCTCCCTCTTGATCCCTACTTCCTTGCAGAAATCATTCAAGTCCTTGGAGGTGAACTCTCCTCCATTATCTGACCTCAAAATCTTGATATTCTTCTCTGTCAAGTTTTCTACCTGAACCTTAAATTCCTGGAACCTGCTGAAGACTTCATCTTTGGTCCTCATAAAATAGATCCATGTTTTCCGAGAGAAGTCATCAATGAATGTCACGTAGTATAAGAATCCACCCAAGGATGATACTGTCATTGGTCCACAAACATCTGAATGCACAAGATCCAAGATCCCCTTAGATCTACTATCACTATTTGAAAAAGAACCCTTGGCATTCTTGCCAAGTGCACAACCTTTGCAAACACCTTCATGTTCTACCTGGAGCTCTGGAAGTCCTGTAACCATCTTTCTCAATGTTGGCAAGGCCCTATAATGTAGGTGGGAAAATCTTCGATGCCATAGCTCACATAAACTGATACTATCATGTACAAATGACTTGGTTGGGCATCCTGTCAATCTATATGTTATATAGTCCTCCCTCTCGAACAACAATCACTCCTGCTAAGTCTATGCTTGAAACCTTTGGCCATACAAGAACTTGACCATCCACAAATGCAAATTTGTAACCTCTAACCTCCAAAGCTGAGATAGATAACAGGTTCTTCAATCTTGGTACAAGTAATACATCTTTCATATGTAGAGAATCTCCAAAATCTAGTTGAACAGGTGATGTTCCCACTCCTTTTACTGCAAACTTGGTATTGTCACCAAGTTCCACTTGTAATGTTGAATTCTTTTCTATCAAATCTGTGAGAGAGTCTTTGTAACCTATCATGTGCCTAAAGGCACCACTATCTATCAACCAAGTATCATTATTATTTGTAAAAGTGCCTGTAAGAGCGGAGATGAAAATAATCCTTTTAAAGCTTGTCATCAAGTTTTGTCTTCTTTTGTGGTGGATCAATATTGGTTGTTGATGTATGTTAGTTTTCCTTTCTTTTCTTCTTAAGGCATTGTAAGGCATAGTGACCAAATTTCTGACCACTGAAACATTTGACCTTTGTAAGATCCTTCTTTTGTTCTTAAACTGATGCTTTATTTCCTCCATTTTGCAAATTGTTTTTGGACAATATTCTAAAACTAGAACTGGACACCATTTTGAAAAATCTGAGAATCTGATCCAGAAACCCTAGACCCAAAAATTAGGTCAAAATTGAAATATGACTCCACATATAGATGTGCCCTCCTTAGGCGACCTCCAGAACACTAAGATCAAGCCAAATCTTAGGTTGGGAGTGTCCAAACCTGGAAGCCCTAGTTTCCAGAAAAAGCTACAAATGGTTGTCTTTCACAACTACTCTAATACCATGTTAAGTTTTTAACTATTTCCAGATCTTGACAATTATTTCACAATGATTTCAAGCATTCATTTCATCCCACACTTTCATTGAATAATTGCACACTAAAAATATCAACTTAAATTGTAGCAAAAGCAAAGGATCATAGAAAGATAACCATGCACAAGAGACACAAAGATTTTATCCTGGGAAACCCAAAAGGGGGAAAACCTAACCAACTTTTCTTAGAAGAAATCGATCCAATTCAAAAAGTACAATACCATTCATGAAGATGAACCCTAGCACATGAAAGGTTCGCCCTCCTTCACAAGAAACCCTAACAAGGGTAGGGAACTTCTAGAGAGAATAAGAAAACCCAAAATTATTGCTTCTTGCCTTTGCTAGGCCTTCTTTGGAGGTGTGCTCAAGTGGAGAAGAGAAAAGATGGTGATGATGAAAATGAAGTGTGTGAGCACTTTATTATATTTTTCAGTTCACTTGACTTTTTCCTCAATGGGGCCGACTTGAACACTTGATGGGATCGACTTGTCTTCTTGCCTTCAATTTTCATCTGGGACTTCTTCAATGGTTGACTTTACTTCTTGGTTATTTCTTCATCATAGAAAAGTTGTCCTTGTTGATGTTCATCTCCTCACATGCACATCTATTCACTCATAGAGCTCTAATGTTGATGTGACCCTACTCTAAGAAGTCTCAGACACTTCTTAGAGCTTATGTCAAATTGAACATTAGATTAGACTTTGTATATTTCACAAGGGAATAAAATCCCCTATCAAATAAACAAGTCAACTCACTCTAATATAGAATAGATCACTCCTTCTCGAAGTATGCAATGTGACCTCTATCCTCCTTCTCGAAACACTACTTCTTAGAGTAAGCATCTCAAGCCTTATTTATTCTTAGTCACTTCTCATGACTAATCAAGGCTATGCCACGGCCATCCTCCACTAGTCATTGGTCAATTCTCATGACCCCTCTGGGAGAATCTCTGTAGAATGTTGTTCAATGCTGCAACCTAGAGAAACATCAACATTTAAGCACATTTATTTGTACATATTTAATATCTAAGTCGAAAGAAAACTTTGAAACGGGTATGGGTTTCCGAAATGGGAATAGCATGGAAGCATGACCCACCAAATTTTAAGAGTCACAGAAACATGAATTTTAAAATATTAAAATAAATAATTCAAAAAATAGAGTTTTAAAATACAAAATTATCAAAAAAATTATAATGAAATTTGGGGGACTTACACAGTCAAACATATGAAATATCATTTTGGGGATTAAACTGTGTACACTGTAGAGTGAGTCATTAATGCCTGACCTCCAAGACTTGAACCCGACAACCAGAACTTCCCAGGACGGTCATTCATCCCAACACTATACACAATTATCCCATAAATAATATTTCTTAGATTGAAATTATAAGGAAAATTAGAATGGTAAATAATATTTTTAAAATACAAAAAAATATATAATGAAATTTGGGGGGCTTTCGTAGTCCAACATATGAAATATTAACTGTGTACACTATACAGTGAGTCATTAATGCATGACCTCTGGGACTTGCATCCAATAACCAGGACTTCCAGGAAGGTCATCCATCCCAAGACTTGCTCTACACAATTAATCATAAGAGGGAAATTATCAGGGAAAGTACAATGGAAGATATAAACAACAGTTGAATAGAAATCTCACATATATATTAACTCCCATGCAATATGACATAGTGCAAAATCCAAAATTAGCTCCTCACTAACTTTCACATACCTAGGCATGCATCGATTCATTTAATCTGGTGTCTAACTGCTTGATTAATGACTAAGAAGTCAATAACATATCTAGGTCATAGGTTCCCCTTTACAGGGGCCAGGGTTGGAAGTTGTGTTTGGAGCTGCCATATCTTCCTGTTTGGTGATATGCTGAAAGCTTGAAGAGCTGTTAAGAAGAAAATATTACCCAAATTCTATCTTCTCCTTGTGAGGTCCAATTAGTCTAATACCACCACCAAACCTCCTGGAATGGTGATATTACTTTTCAGTTAATGAAGGATATTGAAAACATTAACTTTAAAAGTTAGCATTCAAAGTTCTCCATAAGAAGAAAATATTACCCAAATTCTATCTTCTCCTTGTGAGGTCCAATTAGTCTAATACCACCACCAAACCTCCTGGAATGGTGATATTACTTTTCAGTTAATGAAAGTAAGGATATTGAAAACATTAACTTTAAAAGTTAGCATTCAAAGTTTTCCATAAGAAAACTCCAAACAAATGCAATCCAAGGGAAGGGAAACAGCAACATCAGGCCCGAATAGCATCAGAAATGGCTATGAAACATTTCATAGCTGTTTCCAAATTGAGAAATGGCTCCAAAACATTTTGGAGCCGTTTCTGACACATTTCAAATGCATTTCAGTGCCCATAACATCTCCAGGTTCTGAAACAAAGGGGGCATCAGTTTCCTGCAACTAAGTTTCATATGCCTGACATGTTCCCATACTAGGCTAAGATCACAAGTTTGGCACCCTAGCCTAAGGTCCTTGAGTAGCCAATGTTTCACCCACACTTGGAGACATAGATTTAAACTAGGAATATAAGACATACATGGGGCAGAAAATCTCTTCATTGATTATAAATTTATATGTAATAGACAACAGACTATCTATTATCTTATTTTTCTATCTTGTATTCAGTCCCCTTGACCTTTTTGTTCACTTGGTGCCTTTCTTTCATCTTGGCCAATTGTAAATTTGGGAGCATTCTCTAGACTAGAAATGAAACATTCAGTTTTATGTGTCTGTTATCACCCAACATATTATCCCTGATACACCACTTTTTAGTCTTGAAATCCTTCAAATTTTGCTGTGTCATCATTGGTTCGACGACTATCATCTAGCAGATTATGAGTATTCATGAGTTTCACACACACGCATGATGGCCTTGATGGACTCTTATTTGCTTTATTGTAAACACACAGCTTACCAGACCACTAATAACCTTGATGGCTTCTTATTTGGTGGAGCATGAGCTATGCTAGCTGTCCACCATCTTCCGTGTTCATTTATAGAGAAGCTTTTCTAGAAATTAATACATTTCTAATTTCAAGACCCAATATTATTTGTTGCATCATATCCGTTTTTCAAATAAAGACTTAAATTGCATGTCTCAGTCTACAGTAATGCTGCCCTGTGCCATTGTGGATTTTGTCACACATGTAGAATCCAAAAACAATGTGATCACATAGAAAACATCCTAACAATAAGATGAAGATAACTAGGTTAACTGATAAAATCAATAAATCAATCCCATATCACTTCAAGTTGTTGCACCTGCAAATGACAACCATGATTATCCATAACAGGATTTACTAATGAAACTCAAACAACAAAACTATGTTTAATCCAATGTTACAAACGTCAATGTTGCACGACTCGGACTCGGCAAAGACTCAGTTGGCATATGACTCGTCGACTCAAAAAAGACTCGGGAAAGACCCAGGACAGACTTGGCAAGAATCGGCAAATAGGAAAAAAACTTAAAATATGGTCAATTTTGGGCACAAAAAAGAGGTTAATGGCATTTCCAATCCATATAAGTTATAAAACTACAATCTGTGCAATAATTTATCAAGAGGATCATAAAGAGAAAAATCAATGAGTGGGTGGAGATCGAGATAAGAACCAAGACACTCTACCATTGACCATTGCCTTACTCCAATGCACATGATAGAGAAGACATGGGACACCTATCAGTATATAATCTTGACTTAGATTTTATTACCGCTAATATATTAATCATAATAATAATAATACATATTATTATTATATTAGCAGTGTGACCGAAAGGTCACAAACCCTCCTTGTTGCACTATATAATTGGGTTATTTCCTGTTGTATTATATCATCCACGGGCATTGAGCTTGATGTATTATTTGCTTTTGGGAGCTTAGCTATATCAAAAATGTAAGTTGTGTGGACTCTCGAGTTGGTATAAATAATCGACTTATGTTCTAATATTGTACCAAAGCCAAAGATATGACTACCTAACAATGATCTCGTGATATCTATTTCAATAATAAATAAATTCAACAGTTTATTGAAAAGACCTACAGTGGCTTCATATTCCCAACACTAAACTTGGCATGGATGAGCTTCTTATTGCATTAAAAGCAATTCTAAAATTTGAAGTCCGAGCTTTTTTCCGTGGGGGCATTTTTTCCTATGCTGTGCCAAGTCCAAGCGAGTCTTGGCCGAGTTTACAGCGAGTAATCCAAGTCACGGCGAGTCTAGCAAGTATGCCAGTTCTGACAAGTCTGGGGCGAGTTTGCAGCGAGTACCCGTTCCAGAGGTCGACTCATCCATACTCGTGAGTACTAGACAAGTGGTGCTTCTCTAACAAACATCATGTCGGATAATATATCGCCGAGGGTCTACAAAGAAATTTATCAAGAATATCAGGGAAGTTATCGGAAAATATCGGCAAGAAGAAACTTAGACTTGAAGAAATATAAAATATCGGAAAAAACGACAAACTTGATATTAGATAAACTCGAGAGAAATTGAAGATATTTGCAACACTGGTTTAATCTCACTTTCTTCCATATTCAAGGCAGCCAATAGTTTTGGCCATGACTCAGGAATTCCCCCAGGCAAGTCAAATTCAAGTAGTAGTCCAGATATCAGCCGACAAATATGAAATTCACAGCGCATTCAGACACATCATTGCCAATAAAAGGACCTGACCTCTCCTATCTCTGAACATTTGCCATTAAACAGAAAATCCAATGCCATTTTCATATTCCCTCCTCTTGGATCTTAGTAACTCTGGGCACACTTAAATATATATATATATATATGTCATTCCCTGTTATGTTTCCAGGTCAGGCTAAGATCACAAGTATGGCACATGTTAAGCATTGTTGTGGTAGTTCTTAACCATTGACAGATATGATCTGGCATCTACTACTGTTAGGCTTTTAAGATCGACAAAACAATGGACACTTGCATGCCCAATAGTTGCTTTTTAAATATCTGGTTTTGTGCAAGATTTTATAGCAGGTTTTATTTAAAGCATGCCACCATTTATAACACTTGTACGGTAGTGTGAGGGGATGTGGAGGGGTCTTTCACCTCCCAGACTCTCAGTCCCAAGGGGGGCAACCTTGTTAAGTCATGCTTTAATCCTCCCAAGCAATGTGCTCCATCAACTCATTCCCATTAATATTTTTATGACAATAACTTGTAAGCTTTTAGTGAGAAAATTTGCATTATCAAGGTGGAGCTGAAGTTTGCAGGGATCTAAGGTGAACTTTTCATAATCTCAAATATTTTTTGGGCACTGAAAGGAAGTAAATCTTTCTCTGCCAACATTTGTAGCTCAACAGTATGTCTGTGTGAGAATGTCAACAGGTTGCGTAAGGAGTGTTAGGGTGCTTAATGTTGAATTTTGCTAGTACACAATGTACTAATACTCATTTTTAAAGGCAATGCAACTTCATTTTTACTAGTTCGTTGGCTTTGGTAATTCAATGACAATGCTAAATCAACTTCTTGCTGAGGTTCACACTGCAATTGCTACTGAAGCTATGGCATTTGGAGCTTGGTTGAATGGCACAATTCCAAGGCCGAGTCCAAGTTTTAGAACATCGGTTAAATCCCCACACATCTTTTTCCACCAATGACCACCAAACTAAGGCTAGGGGCAGTGAAGAATGTAGAAAAACACTAAATCTGAGTTCTGTTTACACACAGTTCATGGACAGATTTAGTCAAACACTTCATGAACCTTTGATATTAAACTTCTACAGTCATACAAATTACCACAATTCACTGTCATTCAATTTGTAAGTGACTGTAGCTAATATACTGTTCATCAAGCAACTTTAACAGCGGAAAATCATGAAAATCAGCAGACTGTAATAGCATTTTAACACAGTGTTACCGGGCAAACTAGCAGGGCTAGTTCCCGGTAAGCAAAAATAAGAAAAGTGATCCAATGTCACCTCGATCGCGATTCTAACTTCTTCGGAGCATCGGAACCTCCAAGGAGAAGTACCCTTGTGATAACCTGTAGAGCACTGATGCAACCAAAAAACTATACTCTCTATGCAATCGTTAGTTAGACCAGTGCCTAAATGGATTCAATATGAAGATAACTTAACAATTAATCATCCAGTGTCAGTAGGTGCAAACCGGACAAAGCATTTGATCAAAAAATCGCCAATTGCGTTAAGATTCACCAAGGATTATTAACCAATGTAGATTATTCAATGATAGTGTAGGGTCAATCCAAGATTATCATAAATGAAAATTCATTACATTCACCATATGAAGTATAAGAGCTCTTTACATTCACCAATCTATGACCATTCATCAATAAAAAATAGCAAGTTGATATGCATTCATGCTTAAAAGACAAATAACCTCACAACCTTTTATCAACAATTAAGTAACGTCAATCCTCCACAATAAATTCAGTCCATTTACCAAACCAACATATCAGAATTTAGAAAGTGTAGCAAAATATATCAAGTTCAGAAATGGTGGCATATGTGGCTATCCAACTATGTTTAAGTTGTGAGTAATGGGTCCTAACCATAGATTAATGAAATATAAAAGTTCTCAGGCTAAGATCATCCACCAAGGAAAATATGTATCGTCAACTAATCATAATCAAGTCCAATGGTAATTGCAAATGTATCCAAGTTTAAACAATGCCAATAAAAACATTTCAGATCTGTAAGTGAATATGGCAGCAGAGTTCATCCACAGAAAAGTTCTACAAACTACCAAAGCTGTACAAGAAAGAGAATCATACTCAGAATACTAACTACATTAAAGTATTGACTTGTCAAAAATAAAAGTAAATACTTCTAAAAAAATCAGATTACAAACCAACTGACACTTTTGCTTAACTTTATGTTTTGTGTTTGTGCAGAGATGAGGCAACAGGAAGGAGACACAGGGTCTGCAATTTATTGCAGACATGAGTCAAGTGGGAAGGAAGGTTCAGAGATAAGAGAAGAGGAAGGGATAGGAAAGGAGGGAAAAGAGGAAGGGGAAAAGGGCTGCGAAGGTAGAGAAGGGAAGCGAGGAAGAGGGGGGGAAGGATGAAGGAATGGTAGGCCGCGGGTAGGGAAGAGAAGAAGAAGAAGGAGCAGCAGATCCAAGGGTTAGAGGAGATGGGTAGGGCTACAGGAGGTGGCCGAGTGGAAGAAAAAGGAGGCCGAGGTGTGGGAGGAGCTCGGTGGAAAGAAAGGAGAGGATAGGAGATAGGGTCAAGGGTTTGGTGGAGAAGAAGGAAGGAAACGTGGAGGAGTGAAGGTGTAGAGGGGTAGAGGAGAGAAGGCCGAGGAGCTGGGTGAGGAGGGCGAAGGTAGGAGAGGACAGCCAAGGAGGCTGCTAGGGTATTTAACTTTCTGAAGTTTGGGTTTAGCAGAAATTAGGGTTTTTAATAATTTAAAATTTACATAAAAGTCAACATAAAATTATCAAACTCTAAGCTAACATAATATTTACAAAACTCAGAAAAATACAACTAATCTAACCTAATAATTACAAAGATACAAACTCAAAAATTTAGGTTGGAAATGTAGAAGAACAACCTAGGGTTTGCATGAGAAGTTCACCCTAACCCTAGGCATCAATGGAGGATAGCCTCCCCTTGAGATGGCACTTGCCAAGTTTGGAAAACTAGGGCTTCTTCAACAACTACAAGAGTTGGTTGATGATGCCCTAGCTAAGACAAACTTTGGAGACCAAAGGCTCAAGTTGACAATGCTATAACTAAAGGCTGAAAATGACTTATGCTAGGGAAAAATGCAACATCAATGGCTACCATTCAACCTTAGACAAGACAACTCCAACTTTTAACAAAAAGACATCAAGAGAAAGACTTAGATACCTTCTTGTGCATGTATCAAGCAAACAACTCTTAGCATTACCTTAGCAAAGTGCAAGAGCAAAAATATCTTCAAAGAAATGTCCCCAAATTAGAAAGCATATCCATCCTCATGAGGTGCGCATCACTCCATGAACACAAGAAGGATAAAAATCAGAAAATTTAGTGTAATCCCATAAGTTGATGTCTAAAAATGAAGTGAGGAAAAGTTATTTATACCTTTTCACACTCACTTTACAAAAATAAAATAAAATCCAAGCCGACATGCCTTTTTAAAATGTCAATTTGAAATTAGAAATGTCAACTTAAAATTAAAACAAAAATAGTATAAAATAATCAAAATAGAGGGTAAATTGGGGTGTTTTCCCTAGATTTGACCCATACTTGAACAAAATGACTAAAAATGAACATATCGGTCTGTTCTGAAGGCCAGACTACGAAGGGGGGGGTCGTCATGCCCCAACTAACCCCAACAGAAGTGAATATCCCTCAACGCCCCCCCCTTATCAAGCACCACAGTCAAGCATCAAGGATGACCTCATCATCTGAAGGAGGGCCCAGAGAGAGGGCGCTGGTGAATTGGAGGGCCAGGAGGGTGCTGGAGGTGACCTGGAGGAGGAAGAGATGCCTAAGTGCTGCAAGATCTGTCACCGGAGTGCTAAATCAGGGTTGGGGTCATGTGACCCAGTGATCCACCCCCGGAAGCCCCGGACACCAACCTCAGGGCTTCGAGCCCTTTCATGAGGCAGTCAGCAATGCCATTAAGCCATAGTACCTCAAAGGGAGAGACCAAAGGGTCTGGCCATAACTCCTACCTAGAAAAAGCTGACTAAACACCCCTCCTGGCGAGGAAAAATGACCCCTCTCCCTGGAGCACCTCTGTAGGTGCACTGGTACTGGTACCATCATAACACAGTTTTTGGTCTAAACTTGACCGTGGAAAAAAAAACCCACACCTTGGCGAAAACCAGCAAGAGAGTTTTATTATGGAACAGCAGTATTACAGAAGTAAAGTACAGTCATAAATACAACAGTACAGGCAGAAGAACCTTCTTGAAATCTGAGCCTAAATATCACCTCGAAAACTGTGCACTTGCAGCCTTGGAAAATGTGCCCTACAGGCATTCCAAACTGCACAGAACAGTACAGACACTGCTACAGCAGTCTTCTCTTGATTTTTGTGCCCAGCTTCTTCAACAGTACAGCCTCCACTCAGCTTACATGAAGCTGCCTAGAAAAATGTGCCACATGCTCCTCGTTTTGTGCAGCTAAACTCAGCAGTACGGCCCCACCATTCTGTTTTATGAGCTTCCCTTTTAATGGCTGTACAATTTGGATTCATGTTCCACCTTGGGATTCGAACCCCCACCTTGAGATTCGAGCCCCACTTGTGTTTTTGCTTGCTTCCCTTCTGCTGCTCACAAAAACTCTCTCCTAGGGATTCGAGCTTCTCCCTCTTCCCTCCAAGACTCCCCTTGAAATCCGTTCCTCCAACTTCTTTTTGAATGCGTGCAAATGAAGTCTCAATGTGTCTCTTTATCATCCTCATTAGGGTAACTCCTTTTGTCTCTTCGTCTTCTATGGCTGAGATTAGATCTAGGCCACAAGATCAACGGATGAGATCTATTCTCAACTTCACTTAAATCTTTAAGTGAAACTATATAAAAGTCTCATTACATTCGAAAAGACACTTTTACCCTAAATATTGAAAAAGTACACTTTATTTAAGTCACTTTATAAACTTAAATAAAGTACATCTCACTTTCAAATTATAAAGTCGCATCAAAATGTACTTTAATAAATACACTTTAATAAAGTCACTTAATGACATTTAATGAGACTACATCATCTCGGACCCCTGCACCTAGGCACCTGATGCAGGAGTACCTCCAAGCTACAAAAATGCTAACAAAGAACAAAGCCCGATTCCAAGTGAAATGCAGAAACCTCAGCCACAGACAACTGCTGGTGAATCTCAGAAACATACCAGTATGCAAGAAAACTCTTTGCACCTACAGGATCAGGAACTCAGAAAACTAGCAAGCTGAAGTATGGTGCAGACACAATGGCATAGTTGATCTTTGAGCAGCAGATGCAAATTTAAATAGCGCGATTCAATAAACCAACTCCTTTCAAGTCTCTAGGAGTAAGATGAAAAGCAGCTGCCAAAACCAGCTACACTTTCATTACAGCCAATGAGTGATGTAGAAAAAGCAAAGACCGAGATTTTAGGTTTTGAAATTTCCACTGCCCAATGCCACACCCATAATAGCTAGAATTTGATTGGAAAAGCTTCGCATGGAACTCCCCAGGATTTACAAGAAGCTTGCGGAGCTGAAAGATTTAAAAAGAAGATTATAATATCCCAAAGCATCAATTATTGGTGACACAGGCATAGGCCCTGTTGCTCAAGCTTCTGTATTTATCTGAAAAAGCTAAAAGGTTAATAAATAACCAACAAGTGGTTTTCAGCTAAGAGCACGACAGCATCAAGATAAGAAGTTTAGTCTCAGTCCACATTTCTGCTTCCAATGTCTTAAAATTTGTTGAATGTGTAGACTTATTTGAGAAAATTCTATCAAGATAATTATGACTTTTTCCAAAGTTTTGACATAAGAATCTTGCAGCCTAATCATTGTAAACAGCAGTCTAATGAGAAGCCTCCAGGGGAAGGTGACCAACAGCCACAAAGGTCAAGTCTGATACCTGACTTGGAGAAAGAGGTGGAAAACTGGGGAAATCTGATGACACTGAGGAGAGGTACACTCCAATCCTGGTGGTTGTTTATACAAGAGCAGAGCTGACATTACTTCTTGATAAAGCTTAGAATTTAAAGCAAAAATTCACCCTTTTAATACAACAAACCAAGAGAAGCTTCTCAGCCTCCCCTACCCCATACAAAGAAACTAACCAATCTCCTCCAACAATTCCTGCAGCAAAATGTGTCTGCCACTATGAAGGACTCAGATGAAGAGGGATGCTCCTGGAGGGTTTTATGGGAGAAAAACTTTGTACAGGCCACATAATTGTTCACACATTATGTAGCAGGTTTTTGAAGCTTTTCATGCATTACACTCTCCTCCATACCAAGGATGTTGTGGGTGGCCAAGACCCCACCAATTCCTCGGTGTTAGATGATATGTCAGGAATAATCCTAAACATTCAAATATATGATCATTAAAAGCAAGGGGAAAAGCAAAAATTCACCCTTTTAATACAACAAACCAACCAAAGCTTCTCTGCCTCTCCAACCCCAATACAAAGAAGTTAACCAATCTCCTCCAACAATTGCAGCAGCAAAATGTGTCTGCCACTATGAAGAACTCAGATGAAGAAGCATGCTCCTGAGGAGTTTTATGGGAGCCAAACTTTATACAGCCCCCAGAATTTTTCACGCATTATGTAGCAGGTTTTTGAAGCTGTTCCTGCATTACACTCTCCTCCATGACAAGGATGTTGTGGGTGGCCAAGACCCCATCAATTCCTTGGTGTTAGATGATATGTTGGAATAATCCTAAACATTCAAATATATGATCGTTAGAAGCAAGGGGAATATTCACATTTTTTATCAAGTACATTTGAAAAGATAAAGTCTTTTTAAACAACTAAAATGAATGTTATGGCGAACAGTCCTTGTGTCTCCATATGCACTGGTTTGTCACCCCACCAATTCCTTGGTGTTAGATGATATGTTGGAATAATCCTAAACATTCAAATATATGATCGTTAGAAGCAAGGGGAATATTCATATTTTTTATCAAGTACATTTGAAAAGATAAAGTCTTTTTAAACAACTAAAATGAATGTTATGGCGAACAGTCCTTGTGTCTCCATATGCACTGGTTTGTCTTCATTAATGAAATGGCTCAGCTTTTTTCTTATCTCTATGGAAGTGAAGACTATCTAAATTTTTTTTATATGGTTCACATATTACCTCAAATAACAAATAAGTACAGAAGAGTTCAAGATAGTTACATCATACAGACAACAGGGGAACTAGGAAAGTCCCGGTTCACAAAAGCTAAAAAGGCCATCATATGAGCTTGGGCCCCCACTGGGAGGGAACCAACATCACAATAGAAAGACCAATGGTGAATTCACAGGAGTAGAGCCAACTCCAGAAATCCCCAAGAGAAAGGGGATGAGGAGCCTCATGGAAAGTAACTTTACAATGATGTTTCCACAAAAAACGAATTGCAACCAATCAAACAGAAAGCCGAAGTAATTTGCAGCTATCCCTGACCATCCAAGTGTCCCCCAGAAAGGGCTGGAAAATCAAACAGAAAGCCAAATTAATATTCACCATCCCTGACCATCCAAGTGTCCCCCCCAAAAGGACCCCTTCCAGGAGAGGGGAGCTACAAACAGTCACTGAAATCCAGCCCACAACCATGACCAAAAAACTCAGGCAGAGAATGTTACATTTAATGTTTCAGATAAGTTCATGGGATGTGTTATCACATACATTGTAGCTGGAGCCACCATGATGCAGACCATATTTTTTCACATCCATGAGCCAGTCCAGTGGTTTAGATGAGCCTATAGACCAGTGGTGATGCAGTTATTTCTGAGCCAGCAGCAGCAGTTTGCCCCCTTGTCATGACTGATCCTGCATGACCCCATTGAGATGATTCTGGTTTAGTCATGGTTCATACAGAGCAGAGCAGTTGGCCGGTGTTTTCCTTTGCCCATAGTCAGTTGCAGATGTTTCCATAGACAGGTATATGGTTGAGCAGAGTATATATTGCATTTGGATGTTATAGTTTGCTCTATAGTTTATTTTAATTACTGTGACAGTGGCATTTTGAGCTTAACGGTTTGAAACCTGTGTCTTGAGTTGTCAGAGAGTCCTTAGTGTAAGGCCATTACATATGCTTGCCAGTGTTTCTTACCTTACATGGACTTACTCCTATTCTTACTTTGATGGCATCACCTTTCACATTTCTCCATTCATCCGTCTCTTCCATATTTGGTTCTGACCCTGACTTGTACTTTGACTAGTGAGATCAACGACCCCCCCCCCAACTTAGGCCTCTGCGTTGGATAGACTCCATGTTTACTTTGTGTCTCGGCTCTGGAGTGGGTGGCCTGGTCCCATCTAGTCTGCTTGTATGATGCCTTGTGGATCTGTTGCGTGGCTAGTGTCACCGAAATGTTCTCCTTCAGTCCTCGAACGCAAGTACTCCCACAAAAGCATTGGAATGCATAAATGCTATATCTAAATGGGTGCAAAAGTCAACTACAAAAAGTGTTTTTCAACACTAGAAAATAAAAATCTTCCGTACCTAGACAGTGGCCAAGGGACAAGCACTCATCATTTGTATGGTGTAAGGTCGTTTGGCCCTACAAGGCAAGAGGGTGGTAACTCCATTGCACCTATGGACGGTGGCGGGCAATGGTGGTAAGACCAAGTCATTATATGAGGCCCGCAAGGCTATTCGGGACACCTGCCCTTGGAGGATGGCTAGTGAAAGACAGATCAAAATGTTAAATGTTAAATGTTAAATGTGCAAAAAGATGGCAATAAATTTAATGCAATAAAGGATGTTTGTCTAGAATCCACTGGAATCTTTCCAAGCACTCTACCCATTTGTGAGGCACTGCCATTCCCTAGTGTCTACTATCCTACATACGTCTAAGTGGTCCCCCTATTCTCTCATGTCCAAGAGATCACAATGTCAAGGATATCAAGTCAATTCCCATTATCCTAGCCTTGTTTCTTCCACCTCACCCATCCTAGCAATTTGCCTAAGTCTATGAGTGGGCATATGTAGGGGGCTTCATGAAAGACTTGATGGTTTCTCTGACGTAGGTATATTATTGTTTGATTATTGTGGCCACTGTTGTGTGTTTCATGTTTTAGTTTAGTTATTAACATAAACTTGTGAGCACTATTCATCCAGTATGCATGCAGGACTATCCAGATTATTGCTCAGCCTTCAGTTTGAGGATTTTGACTTGGTCAAACCTGGTTTGACTTGGTCAACCCATTTCCCGAGGCAGTGACTGCAGTGTTCGAGATTGCATATTTGGTCTCCAAATGTATCCAGTTTACCATTTCCATGCTCATTTCTGATATTTGGCCATTATACAATAGTTCCATGGATTATTATTATTATTATGGCCATATTTTATTTACCGGATGTGGTGTTGGGCTTCAGATGCATATTTTGATGGACATATGGAGTATTTGTAGTCACCATTGATGGATTTTATGTCTCTAATTCAGTTGGTGCACTCAAATGTGGATTTTGGGCAAAGAAAGTGGACTTATTGATGGTTTTATCCAGTGAAGCACCACTCGTTGGGGACTCGCAAGTCTCCCCGAGCGTGCTCCCGAAACGGGTAACCGGCTGACACTCAACCAAGGGACTCGCCCACTCGCCAAAACCGACAGACACTCGATGTACTCGGCAAAGACTCGTTGAACTTGCTAGCAAGCTTGCGCGAGGGAAAAAGGAATGGACGGACACCAAATTTTATGGCCCCTCGTTCAGGGCTCCGCCCCGCCATTTCTCCCGGTTTTGGACGGAAACGGAGAGGGAAAAAGGCTAATTAAACAGTCTCTCCCTCATCCGTTCATCACAGCATCGAGCAGAGAGTGTTAGTGTTTGTGCTTTTCGTGCGTGAAGGTTCAGTGCAGAGTTTCGTGCGTGAAGGTTGAGTGCATAGTTTCGTAAGGTTCGTGCGGCGTAGTTCAGTCCTTGTCGTTCCGGTGTTGTCCAGTTCGAAGGCGTGCAGGCCTTCTCATTCCAGTGCTGTGCAGCTCGACGTTGGGCCGGCTCTTCCGAGTAAGTGCAGCACGCTGCTCGGGACTGTGCATTGTTTTTTTTTTTGTTAAATGTTATATATATTTTTGTTTTAATTTTTTTATTTTTTATTTTTTAATTAAAATTTATATATATTTTTTATTTATAATATATATTGATTTTGATATCTTGTTTATTATATAGTTTTTTGTTAATTTACAATATATTTTGTATGTTTATTTTTTAATATATATTTTTTGTTATATATTTTTATTATATATATTTTATTTTAAATTTTAATTTTAATTAATTTATGTTATTAACTTATTTATTGGTTTAAAATTTATTTATTATTATGTATTATTTATTGTATAGCTTTTTATTTATAATATATTTTGTATGTTATATATATTTTTAAGATTTTGTATTTTATTATATTTTGATTTTTTTATATAGTTTTTTTTTATATTTTTTGTTATATATATTTTTTATCATATATTTTTTGTTATATATTTTTATATTATATATTTTTTATTTTAATTTTAATTAATTTCTGTTATTGCAACTTTGCAAGTGTTTAAATTAGTAAATTACAATGAAATTGTACAATATTTTTTTTTTTTTTTCCTATTTGTCGAGTCTTGCCGAATCTGTCCTGAGTTTTTCCCGAGTCTACGAGTCATATGCCAGCCAAGTCTTTGCAGAGTCTGAGTCGTGCAACATTGGTTTTATCCTCCAGCATGATGAGCTGACAGTTTTATTCACAAAAAATGACCATGGTTTCACTAGGAAAATCGATTTGGCTAATGTGGGTGAGGAAATGACTTGGGGATGTATGATTATGATGAGATTAGGCTCCACATGCATGTTCCATTGATTATCTTCATCCAAGGATAACTTCACATGTTCTTATCTTGGTCCTAGGGAGGACGTCTTCCTTGGGGGCGCACTTGATGTTGATCATTTGATGTATTATCATGTCATAACATTATATCTTTGTAAAGGGTGGGCACCTAGGGTGATTTATGCCCCTAGTGACCCCCTTATTATGTTGCCCCATGTTATATCATGATGTTATGTTGTACTTGCCTTTCCTAAGGTGTTATTGGGAAAAAGTGCGCCCCCCCTTTTTCTGACTTAGTCATTGATCCATGTAATGTAAAAATAAAAAGATCTCCACCGTTGATGATCTCCATTGTATCTTTTAATCTCAGCCACTCATTTAAAAAGTGGTTAGGGTTTTGGTCTCTCTCAAATCTATTTAAGCGAGAGGACCCCCTCATTGTAAAGGGACATTTGGCTCTGGATTTCTAGAATAGAAAAAATCTTTTGTAATCCAACACTTGTGTTTTTGTGGATGAATGTTGAATATGATGACTGAAACTAGCTTTCTCTTGCATTGAAAGATCTTTGTGATAGCTCTCGTATCTTTTGGATCTAATTTTTTATTGCAAACAGGGAGTTCGATTTGAAGAGGGGCGCACTTGCTGAGGGGACTTGGCCTTGCTCTTCTCTCTCGGACCTTGGTTTAACAGGGAGTACTTTTTGTCTTGTGACCATTTACTCTCTTATTATTTGTCTCTCGTTTGTTATCATCCATTCTTCTTGCATTTCTCATTCATCTCTTGTGTTGTGTAGGAAAGGAGGGACACACTTGGCTCCTTGGGCATTTTACTTGGACGTGGGCTTACAAAACTTTCACTTGATATTGTTGGGGTTAGTCCTCATCATACAGCAAGCTTCTACAAGCACCAAGTAAGTGATTGCAAGTGTTTTTATTCTATTTTATTTCTCTATCCATTAGTCATCTCTTAGATCTACTTCAAACTCTAAGTAAAAATTTATAAAAATTCTCTGGGTCACACAACTTGGATCCTTTCTGATTTTTTACATTCTTTCCCAACCCGAAGAGGGTTCTCAAGGGCGTCATCTCTTGGGGACTCCAACTGCCCAATCCCACAAGCACTAATCTTTAGGCAATTCGCCCTCCTAGGGTTTACCCATCTTTTAGTTGTTTTGTGATCCGGGTTTTGCTTGTGTGCTTTGATATTGTCGAATCCATCATCAAGCCATCTCATCCAAGTGTTAGAAAGCCCTAATTTACCCTCAATCTACTACTTTGGATATTTCACCAAGATTTACATTCAATCCCCCCAGGGTAGTAGCATTAATCATCTAGTCTAACACTTAGATCCTAGAATCTTACTTGAACATTCAAGTCACTAAAATAAACACATCGGGTTGATAATTAACTCATCCTAAGCCTCTCAACTCGAATATAACCCATATAGTGGTTCTATCTCTCAAATCTAGGGTTTCATCAGCTACTCACCTTATGTACTCTACTTGCCTAGTTTGATCTGGTGATTTAGCTAAGATCTCTCCTTCTAGGTTAGATCAGGGTCTCCCCCTTTGTCACTTTGGGTTTCCAGTGACATAAAGCAAAGAGTGTCTCGATTGGAGTGACAACCAATCCATCAGGGGATCGAGACCCTCTTAGGTCACCTCTTTGTTTGCTTGGCTCCTCTACCATCCTGAATAGGATCATCCGATAGGGGCAACTACAAGTTGTGTGATAACAGGATGATTAATGCATAGTCTAGTCTATGTGTTGTCCAGTGATGTATATGCATGTGTTGTCCTTTTATTCCTTGAAATATCTACTAAAATGAGTTTATTCTTACAGAATCTATGTTTTAAGCCAAAACATAAGTACACAAACCCAATCTGGAAGCTATCTTGGATGCAAGACACCAGGTTGATGTGATATCATCCTCCCTCACTCCTTTAATAAGGCAGTATCAGTGTCATGCCTTGTCGGACCTCTCTAACTTCTTTGAGCAATAGGACATGCTTCTGCACTCCCATTATGTATTACACTAATTGTACTATTATAATCCTGTTACCTCCCAAACCTACACTTTAATGGTAAAGCCCTAAAACACAAGCGCAACCTTAGGAGAACTAAGAGGGGTTGCTCATTGTTGCCACAACAACACCCTCTCTAACTTTAGTCTGCCTCTCCTCTAGCACAAGGGGGGGTGTCCCTAAGTAAATGGTATGATAAACTTCAAAAAATAAATTGAATGGTGGATTGAGACTAGTGCCTATCCAATTAGGGTAAATTGAATCTAAAAGCATTAAAAGGGCTCGAAAATATGTATGGAGGGGGTGAGATAGTGTTGTTCCAACATGTTTAAATACCCTATGTTATTTCAAATTGCAGAGAACACAGGGGTGACCTTACTACAAACAAGAAAAACAAGAAATCTGTCCTACCTTTCACTGAAATGACAACAACAAATTAACTAGTTTAATTGGAAATATTAGCAAGGGAAAAGGCTAGGAAAAACCTCAACCCCTACTTTAGATGAGAGAGTTTTCCCTATTAAAACTCTTTGCAGCATAATTTAGATGAATTTCCAGCAATAAGGAAATAGCACAACGGATGAAGAATGAAGAACCTCACATATATATAATAACCCTTGACTTTTCATTTCCTTCACAAAATATTCAACTAGGATCTTTAGAGTGGATCTTTGAATAATCCAACCAAGTGTTAAACCTCATGTAGCATGAGGATTGTCCCAGTTTAAATACATTGCACAACCAAGTTAAATTTTGAGGACACTGGCCTAACAGCCAATGTGTTAATGCTTCGATACGTGCTTATCCATACAACATCAGCCTTTTGGGCATCTTCATTTCATATAGGAGGGTTGCATATTGCATTGGGATCTTGATGGAGCGTTAGGCTTGATGAGGATCCTGCACACATTTGTTCACCCCTAGAGCATACATGGAGAGTGAAACCCATCACTAAGGGTATTCCCTAGGTTTATGAATCATTACTTGATTTGATATGCATTGAGATGGTGCACCTTCTTTCTAGAGCACATATCCATAGGCTTTCTAGAGCATATATCCATAGGGCACATGTCTTGGGCAATGTGCCATGTCATTTGGTGAGTTGAGATATGACTTATGATGGAGCATTTGGTCTATTGATGGTTGACTTGACACTTGGTTGTGTTTCCACATGCCTTAGCACACATTTTGAGGAGTACTCCACTGTTTGCACATATTTCTAGAGCACCCTATCTTTGGCCCGTAGTAGTGAGGTGGTTTGATGGTATTTGCACATGGTTTCAAGTTATATTATACTTATTTTGGAGTGTTCCACCTTCCATGTATTTTCCCTAGAGGGCTCACATTATCCCTATTGTTTGGAGGAGATATGCATGTGGATCTAGGCTCTTTGCACACTTCCCCAGAGAGCCAACTTTCTTTTGAGGGTTTTTGGAGTTGGTTTGGTCAAATGCACATGGACCAATATATTTTATATAAATTTTGTAAGTTGCTCCATCACCAAGGTTGTTATAACAACCTAGCTCCTTTATTACACACATCTCAAGGAGGCATAGTACGTGGTCAAAAGGTCACACATGGAGGTTTGGTTGTATTCATTATGAGGACTCCCACCCCTTGCAAACATTCCTCTATGAGCTTAGTTGAATATCTTGTGGAGACAATGAAAAGTTAAGGGTTATTTTATATAGAGGTCTTCATTCTTCATCCATCTTTGATGTTTTCTTATTGCTAGAAATTCATCTAAATTCTGCTGCAAAAGGATTTCAATTCCTAAGGCAAAATATACCGTTTAAAGAAGGGTCTTGGTTGAGGTGTTTCCTATCCATCACTAGCTTAGTTTTGTTGTTAAATTAGATAATTTCATGCTATCATTTCAATGAAAATTAGGGCAGATTTCTAGTTTATAGCAAGGCCAGCACTTTGATGCCATGCATATGTATATTAAGAAGCACCTTTTTAAGGGGCTAGCAATGATTTCAAACTTGGTCAAGTCAGACTCGGACTTGGCCAAGTTGACCCCCGACCAAGTCAACTCAACCTATAAACCGGTTCGAGTGGTCGATTCAATACCGACTCGACTGAGTCATTGTAGCTATGATAGCGCAGGTAGCTACTTCTTCATTGCTATGACAACGCAGATAGTTACTTTTATGTTTCAATGGCAAGGAAGTGTTCCAATCCATTTTTTCCACATTATTCTTAAACAAGTTCACTTTCTTCCAAATGGAATTCCATATTCGATCCTCTTCTCACCCATCCTTTTTTCTCATTGTTTCTCTTGGATCCAAGTAGAAAATAGAAGGGTCGAGCAATTCACATATATCAAATTCGAACTTCATTCATAGGGGGAAAGGAGGACAAGAAACAAGAGGAATATTGTTGTGCCCGCTAATGATAAGAATTGTGAAAAGGCAAATATACTTGCGCCTTTGAAGCTAAGCCTTTGAACTATGGAGACTTCAACAACACAAGGATATTCAAAGCAGGTAACAGGGTTGAGAGATCTTCCTTCCATCCAGGGCTTCTATATGTATTTGTTTTAGATGATCGGTGGAAGAATGGGATTGACTTAACGTACACTAAGCTAGAATAAAGAACCCTGCCCCCTCTCCTATTATTGAAGTGCACTGAGCCGACTTCTTTTTCGCAGGCATTGAGGACATTTCTTCTCACTGTATCCATCCCCAACTGGGGTGGATGGATCACTCATACCTACCATCCACTAGTTTGGGATCTTTAAAAAAAAACCATTAAAATTTTAATATTTTATGTATTTTTTAGTAAACCAAGTCATTAAATTCCAACAAGTCCAAGCCAAGCCCAAGTCCAAGCCCGAGTTGACCCGCAATCGAGTTCAAGTCCAAGTTTTAAAACACTGGGGCCTAGTAATTTTATACAATCTGAAATAGCATTCATAGGAAGATTTTAGCATGCTGTAATAGAACTATCTCACTTGCTCCTTACAGCTTTTTCAAACCCTCTTAATGCCTCTGGACTCCATTTGACCTAATTGGATGGGCACTAGTCTCGATCCACCATCCCATTAATTTTCTAAAGTATGTCATATACTTCACGTACGGACACCCCCCTTGTGCCTAAGGAGAGCCAGCCTAAAGTGAGAGGGCATTGTTGTGGTGACAACCCCTCTCAGTTTCCTTAAGGTAGCACTTGTGTTTTAGGGCTTTGTCCTCTTAGTTCCCCTAAGGTTGCACTTGTGTTTTAGGCCTTTGTCCATTGTCACCACAACACCACCCTCTCTCACTTTAGATTGGCTCTCCTCTAGCACAAGGGGGTGTCCCTAGGTAAAGCATATGATAAACATTAGAAAAGGAATGGGAAGGTGGATTAAGACTAGTGTGCCTATCTAATTACGGCAAATGGAATATGAAGGCAATAAGAGGGTTCGAAAAAGATGTATGGAGGGGATGAGATAGTGTTGTTACAACATGCTAAAATCTCCCTATGAATGCTATTTCAGATTGCAGAAAATTGCTGGGCCCTTACAAAGGTGCTTCTTAATATACATATGCTTGACAACAAAGGGATGGTTGTGCTATAGACCAAAAATCTGCTCTATCTTTCACTGAAATGACAGCGGCAAATTATCTAATTGAACAACAAAAATCAGCAAGGGAGATGGATAGGAAACACCACAACCAAAACCCTTCTTTAAATGACAGATTTTGCCTTGAATTGAAAGCCATTTTGCAGTAGAATATAGATGAATTTCCAGCAAAAAGAAAATAGCAAGATGGATGAAGAATGAAGAATCTCACATATGTAATAGTCATTAACTTTTCATTGCCTTCAGAAGATATTCAACTAAGCTCATGCAGGGGATCTCCCACAAATTCAACCATACCAGCAATGGACATATCTCATCCTTTTATAGAGAGTTTCTAACTCAATCTCCTTGCAACAAAATAATATTAGTGGATTAAAGATCCACTTTTCTCTCCAAGAACAATTATTAAATTACATGCCACGTAATAAAATGTGTATGGGAGAAGCTTGGAATTAGTATTCATGCCACGTGTCAACCTCTCAAGCAAGACGCCCTTTTGATTGTTGCTTCTTGACCAAGTATAATAGTTTGTTATGCCATTGGTCTTCATTCTCCTTGGAGTGATATTCAAGAGGCTCATCTTCCAAACCATGACTAATAAACAATGTATATAAGACTATGTTGAGGGAGCACTCAACAAGGAAGGTAGTCTTTCCTCCTTGGGATGCTAAAAATAATGCTAAATATAGCAAAGGGAGTTTGGGTGCCCTTGATAAATGTGCAAATGGTAGTTATGCCCCCATACAGTGAGAGGGTCAACTATCATAAAATGTCAACAAGAGCCCAAAATAGTAAAGTGATATAGGGCACTCTAGAAATGTGAGCAAGGGTGGGATGCCCTATTCATAATGAACACAACCAATCTTCCTTGTGCGACCTTTTGATCAAGTATTATGCCTCCTTGAGATGTGTGCAATAAAGGACCTAGGTTGCTATAACAACCTCCTCAATGATGGAGCAATCTCAAAAAAATGTTCGTTGCATTTGACCAAACCAACTCCAAAACCCTCAAAAGTCAATGGGCACTCTAGAGAAGTGCACAAATAGCGTAAATCTACATGCATATCTCCTCCAAACAATGGAAAGAAGGTGAGCACTCTACTGAAGAGTGCATGGAAGATGGAATGCTCTCCAAAATAGGTATAAAATAACCAAAGGCCATGTGCTACCACCTGAAACCATGTGTTAATACCATCAAACCACCTAAATACCATGGGCCAAACAATAGGGCGCTCTAGAAATATGTGCACACAATGGAGCGCTCCTCAAAGTATGTGCTAAGGCATGCTGAAACACAACCAAGTGTCAAGTCAACCATCAATAAACCAAACACTCCATCATAATTCATATATCAACTCACCAAATGGCATGGCACACTCCCCAAGACATGCACCTTGGGATATGTGCTCTAGAAAGAGGGGGCACCATCTCAATGCAATATCAAATCAACTAATGATCCATAAAGCTAGGGGATACCCTTCGTTGATAGGTTTCCCTCTCCATGTATGCTCTAGGGGTGAACAAATGTGTAGTCATCTATGTAATACCCTCATCAAGCCTAATGTTGCATCAAGATCCAAGTGCAATATACAATCCTCCACATCTGAGATGAAGATGCCCAAAAAGGTGATGCTCTATGAATAAACATGTCTCTAAGCATTAAACATTGGCTCTCGGGCTAATGTCCTCAAAATGCAACCTGCTTGGGCAGGTTCTTCAAACTGGGACAATACTCATGCTACATGTGCATATCAAATCAAGTAATAAGCCATAAACCTAGGAATACCCTTAGTCGATGTGTTTTCCTCTCCATGTATGCTCTAGGAGTGAACAAATATGTAGATCATGTGTTAAAGACTCAATAAAGATCCAAATGCAATATACAAGCCTCCATATATGACATGGATATTCTCAAAATGGTGATGCTTTATGAATAAGCATGTATCAAAGCATTGACATATTGACTCTTAGCCCAATGTCCTTATAACACAACCTGCTTGGGCAAGGTCTTCAAACTAAGACAATACTCATGCTACATGAGGGGAAACAAGTCCCATTAACCTATTTTTGTGGTCATTTGTTGGGACATTGATAAAATTACTTTATATTTATCTTCTCTATGTGATTTCAATTTACCAAGTAATTGTCAATTCAATGATTAATTGCTGAGTCCAACAAAATCAAGGAACTTGACTGGAAAATTGGGCTAAAATCTCCTGCACAAAAATTTCACAACTTTTTCGACTAGAATGTGAGTCATCCAATTAATTGTCTTTTTTACCAATTTTGTTCTTTCTTATATTTTTACAATGTTACTTGTCAAGTTATTGTTGAGTCTGAGTTCTGCAACAATAATGACAATTAGTCCATGGCATTGTGGTCTAGTGGTTCAAACGACGCATCGCCAAGTTCAAACCATGGTGAGCCTAGCCAAGTTTGACAACCTCCCCTGTTGAAGTGGGTCACAAGAATACGAAAAGTGAGCATTGACATTCATAGTACTCCATTGATCATAAAAGAGTGTTTACCCTACCAAAACAGATATGATGACAAGTAACAAAGGATTTATATATCATACCCAGGTAGCACTCCATTGATCAATAAAAAGTGTTTACCCTACCAAAACAAATACAATGACAAGTAGAAAAGGATTTATATATCATACCCAAGGTTTAATTAATCATTATTAAATTAGAACCCAGGCCTTATTCATGACTTATTTTGATGTATTGTCATAGAAGTCTTATTCTATAACTTGTTAACCTTCTATAGATACTTATGTACTACTTGGGATTTAAAAAAATAACAGAAACGCTAAACATATATTTGAATAAAAGAAGCATTTATGGACGTCCTCTAAATATGATATTTACTCATCACTTGGTATTGTTTAGTTTAGTTACATTAGATTAATTCATAAGTAGCAAGTCCAAGCAAAAGATTAAAATAATGTTCGACCTAATTTCGACTATTGCCTATACTAGGATGGCATTGCTTAGGCCTACCATATCTTGTTTAGGATGTTAATATGAAATCCTACCTACCACAGTAGTTAACAAGAAACAATACTACACAAGCCGTTAATTAGCACATAAAAGAAATGCTATTGAGGTGTAAACATACACCTATTATCTATTGAAACATAGTACACAATACAATATACTACAATTGAATATTCTTGGTGATAGGTTACACACACACAAAAGGACAAGGCAACATCATAAACAATTCAAAAAGGCAAAATCCTAAAACAATTCTACTTCCGACTCTTTTGTTTTCTATCTGTCTTTGTTTTCCATCATCAACCTATCTATTTAGCTTCATTTTCCATCATCAACCTATCCAATTCTTGTTCGCATGGACTGCTCTACAACTATTCGCTCGCAATTATAAATCTACAACAGCCCACAACCTGTCCGTGTGGTTTCACATCCAACCTCCACACCTACAATCTATCCTTCTTATTGCAATTCATCACTACAACCTCCTTTTGGTTGTATATCATATCTGCAACCCAACCTTACCAATCTGCCTTGATCTTCCTCACCACAACCTAACATAGCAAATTCAATTCTTTTTTCATACTTATAGCCTAACCTTGCAAATTCAATTCTTCTTTCATATCGGCAGCCTAACCTTGAGAATTCTTCAACAACTACACTTACCTTCATCCTAAGCATGTGGGTCTTTAATTTCTCTATAAGCTCTACTTGCAACCTATCATTATGGGGCTTCCTTTGTTAAAGTTAATGCAGCTGCGAGAGCCATTCTCTGGGGGATGGCACCCTAGTCAGTTAACTAGGCAGTGTAGGTCCCTAGCAAGTATCTAGGTCCCCCAGCAGTCTACTGGGGTTCTTGGTTTGGGACCAAGCAGGTTAGAGCCATGGCAAAGTCCCTAGCATATGGCTAGGGCCCCTATCTGTCTCTAGGATATTCTGGTTAGGGACCAGACAATTTCTTGGTCATGAGGACCAAGCAGATCCTGCAGGCTGAGACAAAGACATCTTGGTCTGGGACCAAGCAGATTCTTGGTCTGGGACCAAGCAGGTCCTGCAGGTACATACCTGGTCAGTTAACCAGGTGGATCTTGGTCAGTTAACCAAGATGATGATGTGTGATGCCCTCCTCTCCTAGGTCTTCGAGATGGTTGAGCTAGGTTGTATTATCAAGGGACTGGCCACCCCTTGATGAAGTCACTAGCACTTGACCTCAAGAGCAGTCAGGAGGACCACAAGATCACATCATCCAGTGTGAACCTTCCTTATATGGTGATGATAGAACTTTCAGTTATTGTATGGAACACTTGTACATTTGAGAGAGAGATAAATGGGTTGTATTCCCACCTTGTTATTACACCCTTGGTCTTGTGGTTAGAAGGTTGTCTCCCCACCTTGTGGTTACACCTTTGGTCTTGTGGTTTGAAGGGGTGCTTACCCATCCTTGATTTATGGTGGTTAGCCTTGTGTTAGCCTTGTCTTGTGCTGACCCTTCCTTGTTGGTCCTAGGTGCTAACGCCTTGTATGTTGTCCTACCCCTTATCTCTTTGTTACCCACTCCTAAAGACATCATAACATTAAATTATAACTTTATATTTGGTAACCCTCCTAAAAGATAGAATGTCTTGACATTGTTTGAGAAACCCTAAGTCAATGAAGAATTAGAAGGAAGGTCCTTCTAGAAGTCTTTAAGAGGTTATAAATACAAGTCTAATTCTTCATTGTAAAAAACATCTTGAAGGCCTAACTTAGCTCTGATTTATTGTGACTGATCTAGGGTTTCCAGCACTTTGGTTTTTGGATGACAAGTCTGTTTTTAGGGCTGAGCCATCTTCCTAGGCCTGCCTCATATTTTCTGAGGGTATCTCCAGCTGTTAAAAGGCCCGTTTAGAGGCTGTCGTTCATAGTATTGTTTCTCTTGAGGGGGGCGAGCTCTGTTTAGGGTCTGTTGCTGCATGTTTGAGGGTGTTTCCACCTAGTTTGTGGGTATTGCTTCCATTCTAGACCGACCTGAGGCTGACACGGCCTGTTGTGAGGGTGCCACTACTCACTGTGGGGCTGCTGCTGCTGGTTGCTGCCTGTTAGGGCAGCCGTCCCCCTTGTTGAGAGGCTGCTAGGGCTGTCGCTGCTGATTGCTGCCTGTTGAAGGGTTGCTAGGGCTGTCACTGCTGGTTTGAGGCCTATTAAGGCCTGTAGGTGACCCCCACCACCTTGTTAAGGGACTGTTGAGGCTGCCGATGCTTATTGAGATCTGTTAGGACTTGTTGGAGACCACCGTTACCTTGTTGAGACCCGTTTAGGCCTGCTTGAGGCTGCCGCAGCCACTTGTGAGGGTACCACTGCTAGTTATGACGTCTCTATCCACTGCTGTGAGGGTTTGAAGGGTGCCACTTCTACTAGGGTCTGTTGTGAGTGTCCTCCCACTGTTGTGAGGGTTTTGGGACTGCTATTTGCTATTAAACACATGTTGACTGCCTTGGTTAAAATATTGGGGCTGATTCAGGATATACTGTAATCTCAGTAAGCTACTATTGTCCAATACTATCCTACAGCACTTTATCTCTCTCTCTCTCTCAGGTATGTACAAACCCTCAGGTAAGGATCAGTTCTTGTTCTAGTTGTTGACTTGCCATTGAAAGGCAAAGTCTGTTCAGAAAGCTAAATTCTGAGTATAAGGAAGGTTCTCTACCCTAACTTAATCAAATCTGATTTATTAGTTTAAATTTGTAACTTCTGCTATCTTGCTGTTCATGATTTTCTGTAGTTGTTAAATTCTTGTTTCAAACCCTAACTTTAACACAGTGATCCTTGGAGAGTGTTAAAGTTGAAAGAGATGAAAATTATGTCTTAATCTAAATTTGTCTTGACAATTAGATTTACTACTACTGCTGGTACTATTTTGTTTTTCAGTAACTAGTTTTGTAATTTATTTTTGCATTAAAGTACATTTTTTTAATTTTCTGCTTAAAACCCTAACATAACCCTAATTTTAGCATCCTTAGTCCACAACCTTTGGCAACAAGAAAAACTTAATACATGCATCAAGAACTTTGTCATTTGAACATGTGTTCCTATACAAAATATACAAGGACTTGACAAACCAATTATTCATATCTATAATCCACTAGTAAACAAATGGTTCAATAATAGTGAATTTCAACTTTCAACTATGTAGAGTAAATGATCCAGGCACGCACTTGTTGTCGATAAAACCCACTTCTTTGTCATTGATGTGGACCATCACTACCTCAACTTTGTTCACTTCCTCGTCGATGGCAATGGCCACTTCCTCGCCGGCCACATCCTCGTCAGTGACAACAGCCACTTCCTCATCATCAACTACTTCCTTGTCATCAACGTCGTCAATGACTCTATTGGCCTGCCTAGTCTGTTAGTGCTTGCATCATAAGCTGCCACCTCAACACTGACTCTTGGCCTTGTGCCTGCAACAATGACTCAATGCTTTGTCTCTTCATATCTTCTTCTATTCATTTTCCATGGCACAGGAATAAATAGGACTTCGCCTCTTGTGGTGGTTTTTGGGCTTTTTCCGCATGAGTGTAGCATGCATCTCTTCTATGGCATAGATTGCCACCACCATGTACTCAGCCATGAATGAATAAATCCGGTTTCTTATAGCCATTGTCTGTTGTAGTTCCATCTATTTATTTCTGCAATTGTGTTTCACTACAACATTGTATGGTGTGGGTGTAGATTTTTTCATGTTTATTTTTGCAATTTCATTTGGTTTCATTGATGCAATCTCAATTCCCCTTTTATACACATTAATTTCTAGATATTGGTGTGCACTGCGTGTCCACCGAATGCCCTCCATCATCTGGACCAGTAGATGAGGTGAGATTGCATGGTACTCACAGCAAAAGTCATGACAATAATCAACCATTAGGTAATGTCTAGTACTAAGGTTATGTCCAAGTACACAAAAGTCTAGCATAAAATAAAATGAAGATGCTAAACCATTGAAACTCTTTTTGTGAAATTTAATTGCAATTGAGTGAATAGAAGTTTCTATTGAAGTTTGTAGAAATGAAAAGGATAGTTGTTACAAGATAAAATAAGATAAGATTATTTGATTAATGTCCAACAAATGACCATAAAAGTAGGTCATCAAAGGGTGGATGCAGGGCATCGGTAGGTAAAAAAATCATATTTTAGATGAAGTACAAGCTTTCTAGTCTAAATTTAACTTGATCTCTTTCCATCATATTTACAGGGAAAGAAATGGTTAAGCAGGTTCCCTCTCAAAAGAAAGTCTTTGGCTGGACTTTGCACTTTGGCGTGTTCAGAAGCTCAGAGCGGATCAGTACTCTGAACATTATCATTCCTCAATTTTCTGATCTGGTTGTCTGGAAGCCTATGCTGGTTGTTATGCTATGCTTTCATGCTCTTTGTTGATTCATGTGTGTAACAGGCTATCTGTAGCTTTTTGAGTTTATATTTTTGTTGGTCGTGATTCAGATCTTTACATAAAATTCTAAATTTCTAAGAGATGGTACGATATATGTATATGCTCCATCTGTGGAAGCTCAGTGATGTGATATTTTTGGACTGATTAGGTGGCTGTACTTGTAGGTGGGAACACTTTAATGTGCTCTTAAAGGTGGAAATCTTTCTTTGAGGAATCTTGAAATGCTTGAATGCATATGCAGAATGTAGTTTTATCTCAATAGAAATGACGTTATGATTTTTTTCAGGGAAAAAAAAAATAGGTCAATGGGACTAATAAGATAATACACCCAGTGCAAGTACAAAGTGGCACTGGAATGCTAAAAGGAGTAAACAAAATAAGGTAATAATAAAGATGCATATAAAATGTACCTGATTAAAAGTTTATAGTAATGTGTGCGATAATCACAACTATAAGTAATACACCACTAGGGATTTTTAATACAGCCCTTCCCCTCTGGTATGATTTTTAAACACTGTGATATGGGATTCAAGGGTGCCTGCCCCATTCCTCTTTAACAGGATTTTTAAACATCCCAATATGGGGTTGTGGTGTTATTGCCCTATCACCACCACCCCCACCCACAAGAGTTCTTAAACATTCACTGAAGGCTTTTAATTCTCTGCAATTATTTGATACACCACACATGCATAAGTGTAACAATTGTGATATATGCACACATAAGTGGATCAAAGCCCACCCCCAAGTTCTTCAATTATTTTTCAGTCCAATGGTTTAGCTCAATCAGTTAAAACAAACTATTTCAAGGTGGATTTCATCATGAAATCTCTAAGTCTAGTCCGGCTAAGGTTCACCGTTCGAGTCTAGTCCGGCTAAGGTTCACCGTTCGAGTCTAGTTAAGTCTCACTAGGTTACCATCTGCAACTGTGGCTAGCGGTTGAGCTAGCCTCCATCTGGATATTTCGAGGAAAAGGAATGGATCCCATGAAGGTTTCCTTGGAAAAAAAAACATAAGTGTAACAAGGAACTTTTTTTTAATGAGGGCATGTGAAGTATCTAGTTTTAATGCTATTTCAAAGAAAAATAACATGAAGTTATGAGTGATTTCAATTGTTTTTGTGCATTAAATGTATTGTGTTTTCATAACAGCATGCAAACCATTTAAATTTAGTATTTTTTTTTAAAACTGATATGTTATGCATTATGGCAAAGTTAGAAATATGTAGAGTTTTCATTTCAAATTTGTAAATAACATAAGTGAGATCAAAGGTTTATACCGCAATTTTTTATAGTTATAAATGTGTAATGAATGTTTAGTTAGGTTGAAATCAAACATTCCAGGGGATAGAAAAAACAAAAAAAAAACTGTCAAACAAAACCACACTAAAATATTTTTTTAAATATATATATTATATATATAAGAGGTATATAAATAAGACAGTCAATGGAAGTCCAACTTGAACGTGTTCTCTCCAATTTGAACATTAGATAAATACCCATATATTGTTATAAGTCCAACTTGAACGTGTTCTCTCCAATTTGAACATTAGATAAATACCCATATATTGTTGCAAGTCCAACTTGAACATGTTCTCTCCAAATTGCTCAATGATGGTACAAGGGCCATCACTGAGTAGCTTGATCTTCTTTTCCTTCTCCTCAAAGTAAAAGTTTGCCCAAAATTTGTCCCTTTATGCCTATGTTGCACAAAACTCCTAAAATGCCCACGTACCGGTACCAAAAACTCACGGAAACTCAGAAACTTCTCGAAAACTTCTAGGAAACCTCCAAGGGCCATGAGCGGCTTGGAACCCATAGGAAATCTAAAAAACCCTAGTTTATGGAAAATGTGTTATCAACCTAGTCTAAATCATTTCTAATCCTACCTACAAATTAACCTCTCATTCTTATTTTATTGTCAGATAATGTGTTATTAAAAAAACTATATATATAAATATATATACCATGTTTCCCCTGATGTACCCATTTTGGGGGGGTCATGCTTCCAAGCGTTCCTATTTCCAAAACTTGTACATGTTTTCATGCTTCGTGCAACTTAGCTTTATGGAAAATTAGCAATATGCACAATGTTGATCATCCATGGCCTTGTGCTTTTGTTGACTCTATGCAAAGCTTCCTAAACTTGATCATGAATCTTCCAAATGTGGTTGATGAACCTTATATTTTGCCCATGTGCAACAACATCCTTTATCGTCGTCAACTTGGAGATAGGACCCAAAATGGCCAATGGACCCTGTTGTCCCTAAGGTCCGCACTAGACTGCTACAAGGCAAAGCTAGGGCATTTAGGTTATCGTTTGGATTAGAAACAGGTTTTAGTTTTCTATGGTTTAGATACTTTGCTAGTTTTAAAAGGCTTGAAGAATAGAAATGAAAGATAAAGGTAATATAACATACATTCAGGGTTTTACAGAATCAAAAATGTAGGTTATTCACGGATTTACTGCTTAACATTTCAGCATAAAATGAGATAGACTTTCATAAATTCAAAGTTTTCATCATATAACAGAGTTATAACATGAAGCAACGAAAGAACATGGCAATTCAGTTCAACAAATGATAAAGCTTAAAATTCATCAAACTAGAATAGAACGTTATGCAGCGCGTATATCTTCTATTTCAATAGCAAATCAGCAGTAAAAACAATGAGGCACAAAGCATTCATTCGTAAAAGATCACTGAACATATATGTATATTACTGTATCAAGACTTACAGTTTCTCAAAGCTACACCAAAGTTACAGGCAAAAGTCGAACCCCTCCTTTGTTTACATCTTTCTTCATATAGTTTCTTGATCTTTAGAGTTTTGAAACTACATGCTAACTAATAACTGACTTTTGATAATCAAAATCAATAACTTCGAGATTATACATATGTCTTAAGTCTTTATTTTGAAACCATTTACACCACTAGTAGTAATTCTTAATAAAATATAACTATACTCAACAAGTTCTTTTAACTAAATAAACTTAAGTAAACTTAGAGCACTATGAGAAAAGACTTTGTACGCTTCTCAGAAGAAACAGAGTAGAACTACGATCGGTTGGAAACTGCAATTCGATCCATATAGCATCAGAAGCATTCACTTGGGCTCAACTCTCTGACCTTGAGAAGGCTCGGCTCTCTAGCTCTGTAATGTGTCCTGAAGCACGTGGGTACCTAACTCTGTTAAAATGCCCAGCTTATTATGGTTATCCTGATGTTTATACCTTTCAAGTATACACTCCTTTTTCCGATATTTTCTTTGCCTAAGGAGTTGTTCATTGTTTTTCTTTAATCCCTGAGAAAACTTGCACAACTTGTTATATTTAAGAAGCAGCTTGCTCCATTCCTTATTTGTTTCATTTAACTTGCTCTGTACCTACTTATTCTCCCGTTTCAATTCTTTGATTCGAACCTTGGATTTCTTTAATTTGTTCTCCAATTTCTGATTAGACTAAGGCTCGATGTTTTCAAGTATTGTTGCATCTAATTGCTTCTCCTCCTGGGCCGTTGAGCATTCGATATCTGTCTTTGTATTATCTTTAAACCCTTCATTCTATATGCTCTGTTCCTCTTCAAAGGCCATAGGCATATCTGGTCGAACTAAGGAGGAACAAGGAACTGCATTAATAGTTTTCTCTAGGTTGGTTAACATTTCAGCTACTTTTTTCTCCACTTCCATAGACGAGTCGGATTCTTCTTTGATATCTTTTTGAATTTCTTTAGTTTGTTGGAACTGTTCATTTGCTTTAGTTTCCACGAACCCATTCTTTTTTATGAGGTTCGAGTTCATTAGCTCTTTTTCTTTCTTAATTCTTGAGTTTGCCCTTGTTTGTGCCAGTTTCAACGCTGAACCTTTAACTCTTGACTTCTTAGCCTTTATGTGCTCTTGATTTGATAAGCTATCTAAATCTATGACCCTTTTCTCTTTCAAGGAAGGATCAAAAATCGCACAAGCATTTAGCCTCAACTTATTTGTGGCTCGAGTGCGTGGTCCCCTGAGGTAATAAGGTTTTAAGTTTTCAAGTTTTTCCTTATTGGCTTCAGTTCCCTTTCCATCATTCAAGGCATCATTTGAACGTTTTTCCCTGCGAGGTTGAACATCCCCAGTTTCCGGTGGTGGCTTTACAACCCCTCTCATCCTCGATTTTATTTTCACCTCTTCCTTTTCAAAAGTTTGTTCTTCATCAATTTTAGTCTTGCCACAATTTTCGGGGGTTTTGTATCTGGTAGAAACATTGTTAGTGTCTTCTGGCAAACAATGGTTTCCTAAGGCTCCAAATTCAGAGTTTAATACAAAATGATCCCATGTCTTATTGAACTTCTTCAATTCTTGAATAATCAACAGCTTGATTAAACACTAATGGAATATACTATGCTGACTTTCAGGGAAATTCCTGACCCTAGTGGCCATTTTAGACAAACTCTTCAAAAAATCAAACAGGAGGTTCATCCTTGCAATACCCTCCAGATGTAGCAAAAACTGCATGTGATAGAGGTGAACAGTAGCATACCTTCCCTATCCTATAATATACCTCTGCACCATCTTCAATAAATCACGATATTCATGCTTGAGCCAAGCCCACGGAATTCCTTTGCGCCAGTCAGGATCTATGTACTTGTCAAGGGGGAAACGATTACATTGCACCATGTCAACAGCCTAAAGTTTAAACCACTGCTCGCCATCCTGTGGGAGTTCTGTTGCTATGGCAATTGAATTTTGTGAAACAGGGAAAGTCACATATCCCACAGTGACTGTTTTCCCATCAAACCCCTCAGCAAATGCTCTTGACACCTCTGCATGGTGGCCCTGTAGTTTTTCACAGTAACGGAACCATCCTACTCTTCTGAATTTGATTCCAAATTATGGATATGCTTTAAGAATCTTAGCCCCTATGGGCTCATATCTTACCACATGATGACTTCGATGCATAGACATGGTGGACTCTTCAATTACTCTGAAAAATGGATGAAGCTTGTGTGTGATACCTTAGAATTACAGAGAAATGAACAACGCTATGAAAAGATCCGTGGATAGTTTCTTTAAACGACCGCACTGACCATTGGGAAAATCATGAAAAATTAGCTTGAAAGACTATGGAATTGAGAAATTATTAGACAATCAAACCCATGATCGACCACGAATTCATTTATTGTGGCTGCGAGTCTCCCAAAATGACATGACCGAAGGCATTGTTAAAATGATGACTCTGACAGTCGTGCTAGTTCTTCAATGCTTAGTGGGCAGTTTGGTAGCGATCCCAATTTGGTAGCGCGCCATTTGGCAGTTTTGTAGCGCTACTAAACTTTAGCTTTGATTAACTTCAATGCTAAACTTAACAAGGATTAAGCCACTTCATTGAGGACCATACTTGCAAATTTAGAATATAACAACAACACTTGTGCCACCTCATCGCATTATTGACTAATCATTGAAATTTGAAAGTAAAGAGTTGAATATCACAACATCATAGCATAGGTTAACAAAAGATTGCTTGGATTTGATTAGACTTGGGAATAACATGAAGGAAAAGGAATTAAATGAATAGGTTTTAGGGTCGGGGAGTAGACAATCCGGAGTGCAAACCCTTTCGCAAAAATCCAAGTACACTTCAAGAGGTAAAGTGCTTGTCATGTTGATGTTGTGTGTTGCATGATTATAGTTGCATTCCACATATAGGATCTTGGCATCCCATGTCTTCGAGTGTTTATGATTAAAAATGTGCAATAACTGACCATGGTGTTATTTACTACATTTGTTTGACCATTTATCTATGGATACTCTTTAACTCAATGGCCATCACTCCCCACAACACCTACCAAATGTAGTTGAGAAATCTACTATCATGTTTGGAGATGGTCGAATATGGCAAACCAAAGTGCACCCAAACTCATTCAAAGGCAATTGCACGGACCACTGCATTGAAATCGTCTTTTTGCAAGGTATCATAACTAGCATTTTGTTGAAGTGACAGATCATAGCAATCACATAAGCATTGCCCCAACTTGGCAATAAACCTCTGAGGAAGTCCATTAAAACCAACTCCCATGTTCTGCTCAAGACTAGCAGTGAAATGTACTTGCCCGTCATTATATTTGCTAAGCTTTGATATGCTACAGTAGGAACAATTTTAAACAAACTTTGTTATCACATGCATTACTCTTGATCTATAGAAATACCTCTATCATCTTCTTCTCCACTTCAAAGTGTTCTAAAATCTTGGAATGGTGCAGTCCGCCACTAGCTACAATCCCAAATCTCCCTTAAGGAACAGAAATAATACTTAACTTATACAAAATTCCATCATTCAACAAATAATGAAAAACTCTTCATCTGGAAGGTCATCACTAAGTTATACATGTTGAAGAATGTAACTTTGGAAGATATTCTTATTTGTATTATTTGTATTATTTGTATCATTTGTATTGTACACCCTACGAGGATTATTATTGATGTAATTGATCATGTAAAAGTCATTGAAAGAGTCAATGTAAACCCTAACTGTTAGGTCGACTTGGAAAGATCTAGAAAAGAATATTTTATTGTGAATTTGACAAGTCGGCCCTGTTTGGTAAAAAGGTCAAGTCAGTTGATTAGTATAAATGAGGAGTTTGACCTCCTCATTTGGTCACCACTTTCACTCATTGAATTCGCATCACTAGGAGAGATAGAGTCAAGTGAATAGTTGCTTTTGGAGTCTTCTTGTTTTGGGTCTTTGCACGAAGAATACTATTGTACATTCTAACGAATCTATATAGAAGAAGTTTGTTGGGTTTTTCTGCCCCGAGAGGGTTTTCCCAGGATAAATTTATTGTGTACTATTGTCTATGTTGTGCTTGTTTATATTTCAATGATCCATATTGTTACTGCATTTAAAATTCTAACATGGTATCAAAGCAGGCCTGAAAGAAAACATTATGCAGCTTCTACAGCTACAGAAACTAGGGTTTCTATTTCCGGAAGCTCTCTCCACAAATCAACTGAAAAAGAGAGTGCAAGCAACTCGCCTCACTAGGGCGCATCTTTCTATCGAAACGGAATTCAATTCCGAGAATTTTCATTTTTGGGCCCACCACTATAGCTCAGAGAACTAGGGCATCAAGTTTTTGGAGGATTTGTCCACAGAATCGAAAGAAAAGTACCTTTGCTCAGCTCGACTTGGGGAGGCACATATTTTCCTTTAATCAATTTCTCAAGTTCCCGAAGTTGAGAATTAAGGTTTCTCTGACAAACCTTAGGTCACCTTGCAGCCAGATCTCAGAAATCAACTTTTGGTTGGAGCATCTCATTTGGTAAGTTATACTCTCTCTATTTCCATTTGAGGTTCTCATTTTATCAAGTTTATCAAGATGACAAATCATACCAAGCTTGAGGATAAGCTTGAAGGGGCTAAGAACTTCCAAGCATGGAAGTATAGGGTTATGCTCATCCTAGAAGAGCATGAATTGGACAAGTATGTCACAGAAGGAGTTGCGGAGCCAGAGGGAGATGAGGACAAGGAAAAGCATAAGAAGAATCTAATCAAAGCTAAGAGAATCATAGTTGACTCCATCAAGGATCACTTGATCCCACACATCTCTTCTTTGAAGACTCCGAAAGAGATGTTTGATGCTCTGAAGGGTTTATTTGAATGAACCAACATCAATAGGAAGATGACCTTGAGGACTCAACTTATGGCTATGAAGATGCAAAACAATGAAAGTATCTAGTCTTACTTCACAAGGGTATCCAACATCAGAGATCAGTTAAGTGCCATTGGAGACGAAGTTGAAAATGCACAACTAGTGATGACTACCCTAAACGATCTTCCAAGATCATGGGAGTCATATATTCAAGGGATATGTTCCACGAAGAAGTTTATCTTGTTCATTGCACTCTTGGAATCATGCACCCAAGAAGAAGCAAGGGTTGTTGCCCGACAATCAAGCCCTGGCAACTCATACCAAGAGAGGCAAGAAAGAGGATCATCATCACAAGAGATCCCACAAGGGTAAAAGACCTCCTAAAGACTATTCAAGATTTAGGTGCTATCATTGTAATGAGATGGGACTCATTGCCAGGAATTGACCCAAGAAGAAAGGAAACAAGAAGAGACATCATGCTCATGCTGCAAAGGATGATGAACCAGACAAGAAGAAAGCAAGAGAGGATTCTTCAAGTGATGAAGAATATGTTCTGATTTCTACACTCACAAGTACAATATCACTTGGTAACAATGATTGGCTTGTTGATAGCGGTGCTTCTAAGCACATGACAGGTTTCAAGGATGCTCTCAACAACCTAACAGAAAAGGACTCACCTCACAAGGTGAAACTAGGAGATGATTATCAATATCCCATCAAAGGGGTAGGAGAAGCTTCATATAAGCTTGAATCTGGAAAGCCTATCAAAATGAAGGATATCCAATACGTACCCGGTTTAAAGAAGAACTTACTTTCTATCTCAACATTAGATGAGAAAGGATCCAGAGTAGCATTTGTGGATGGCCAAGTACTAATATGGCCCAAAGGTAAAAGTTTAAAACCTTTGATGATGCAGTAGTAATTGGAGTGCAAGAGGGAGGCTTGTACAAACTCAAAGGACATCCAGAACAAGCCTTGGTTCATGAAACTATGGAACCAAGTGAATTGTGGCAGAGAAGATTTTCTCACATCAACTACAAAGCATTACCAATTGTGAGCAATATGGTGAATGGGCTACCCGAGATCCAGACTAAGCATGAAGGCATATGTAAAGGATGTGTGAAAGGAAAGAATATGAAGAAGCCATTCCCAAGCAGCGACACCAAAGCCAAAGAAATTTTGGAGCTCATACATTCAGATGTTTGCGGGCCTATGTCTTCCAACTCATTAAGCGAGTATGCCTATTGTTGCCACCTATTACACACCTAGGGGGAATGCGGGAGGAAACCTTCAAGCCGCTCGGTGTGTCCTTGGGGGCAAGTCAGAGTCAAGTGCTGTCACTTGATTACTCGACTCCTCCGTCTAGGCTATTCTTAGCGAAGCCAAGGGGGGTGGTCCCTATTGAAAATAAATCTAAGGTTTCTACACTATAAAATGAAGAAAACAAATTCTAGGAGTTAATGATGGATGATGAAAATATTACAACAAGGAAACCAATTGCAATTTAGTTAAGTATAACCACACATGATATGAAAGATATTCACGGCATTTCATAGATTTAACTTAAACAAAGATAATATGTGATGACCAGTGCCAAGATTGTAAGTGCGATTGCTGTTGTGTTGTGTCATGAAAGTATTGCAAAGTCTTGTTGTAAATTTTAAATTTTTAATGAGTATTAAAGGAGTGAGTTGATTGTCGGTTTGGCCCAACTCAGAATCGCTCCTTTGAACTGGGCGTTGAGGGCTATACCAAGTGTGCAACCAAGCGAGGATGAACCTACTTACGGCAACCTGCTGACTCTATAGTTAGCCTCACTCGAACTCCCGAGTTCTAAAGATTGAATCGTTGAAGGATTGTCCTGTTATACTAGTCACTCTACATCCTTCTCTGATTGGCCAATTGTTCATGCTACAGTGGTCAAGAGCATACTTCGGATTTCAAGTCTTGATAACTTTTATTAAGTGTTGAAAGGTGAGTTATTAAACTAATCTACAGCCCAAGAGTCTGTTTTCCACACACCAAAAGGTGCAGTACTTCAAGAAAGCAAGGGTTCAAATTTTTTTGTAAATTGAAAAAATAATGACAAAAGGCATGAAATGGTAAATATAATCTAAGAAGTCCTTTAAGGACGTTTGTGTGCTTGTGATGTTATTTAATTACTATTTGAATAAAAGAAACTAAATTTAAGCAACAAAAAAAAATCAAAAAATGCAAAAAACCAAAAAAAAAAACTCAGATCCCCCCTGGGGGATGGGGGCAAGCACTGGAATAGCCTGCTTTGCTCTTTTTATTTTTTAGTTACATCAACCCAAATGAAGAAATATTGTTGTTCCTTTATGAAATAGGCACCAATACAGTTTACTAGCTCTCCGGATGGTCACGGAAGCTTCCAAATCTCAGTTTTTTACCATTAAATTGTTCAAAACTGCTAAAATATCAGAAAAACCAGCGAACTAAATTAGTCCCAAAAGGCCCAAAAAACACTTAAAAAGCGTCTTTGGCCATACTACAAAATTTGCAAAAACATTCTAATTTAACTAGCAAAGAAAAATGAAAAAATGAACTAAGTAAGGCAAACTAGAAAGCTTGCCTTCCCGGGATCTTTGCTTGCTTCTGTAAGAGATGGCAAGCGAATGTAAAGGGCATTGAATGCTAGATAAATAAATTTAAACTCAGTTCTTTATTTTAAAGCCTTTTAGATTTGCAAAATTTAAAACTTATAAAAAAGAAGAGTGATTTTGCTAGATCTAGATTTCTTGAAAAATGGACTTTTAAAATAAACTATATCTAGACTTTCTTAGATCTACTTTGATTTTAGCTTTTAAAATATAGATCTAGGGAACCAAACCAGTAACCGAGAGATTTTAAATAGAAATTGGATCTAGAAAGCGGAAACCCATGGGGGTTGAGCAACAATCTTTGGGTCATGGAGTCGTTCTCTTCATGGACCGGAGAGATGAAGCTCTATTCGGATCTACTGAAATATGGGCAAAGTTAGCATGCTTATTACTCCTTCCAGCTTAGATTACCTGCAAAGAAACTCACAAACACTTGCAAAAGGGGATCAAATATACCTGTGTAAAATAAATAAAAGAACAACTAAGAAGACATAAATTCAAACAAGAAGTTATATGTCTCTATGCATTCTTCTATCATTGACCATAAAAGTAACCTATAAAGCATTACTAATTATTCCTTCTGAAATATAATTCCACTTGAGGGACAAATACATTCCCAACAATGAACAAATTGTGAACTAAGTACAAGTTACCTCATATGTAGAGCATGGTACATCAAAGCTCCAAAGAACACATCAAGATAGCCTCCAAAGCCTTCTTATTATTACTCGCAAAGAAATATTACAAAAGAGTGCAAGCAGAGGTTCCACCTTCTAATGCCTCACAAGAGAGAAAAGCTCTCATTAGATAGAAAATCTCATGGAAAATAGGGAGCATTGATCAAGGAAGGGCGCACCATCTGAGAGGGAGTTAACCGGTTGCTTGAGATATTGATTGAAGACTTGATTAAATGCCAATTGGAAGAGATTGCACCACCTCTAGATATGGTAGGCAGCCCAAACCTCAAAGTTATCACATCCAATCGAGAGTTGCCATGTAGGAAAGTCGCCCAAGCTCAAGGAGGGTGCATTCTTCAAGAGGGAGTAACGGAGTTGACTAGATCTCCAAAAATTTGATTGCAATCACCCATTTCAGAGCTCAGATAACCTTTACTTGACTGTACCATCACTTTAGTTGAACTCTCGATTAACTCCGAACACTTTCCACTATTTAAGGAATTTGTCTTTTTCCTTTATTGTGTCTTAATTTGACATTTATTTTGTCTTTTTTGGGTTTTTCTAGCAAATATCATTTTTTGAGATAAATAATTGCTCGAAACTTAGGGAAAGTGGTTTTATGGGTTAAATGGGTGCTCTGGATTAGAAAACGAGCATCCCATTGTCAAATTTTGCCCACAAACCACTTAATTATTACATTTTGAATTTTACCAATTAAACCATTAAAAATGGCCTAATTTACGGAAAAAAATAATAATAATTTTTTCATAACTTCAAAAAAAACACCCAGGGACCTAGTACATGACCATATGACTTTATTCAAGTGTCTAACATGTTTATATATGTTGACACGTGAACTTTAATAACCCCCCAAGGCCTAACCACCAACTTGAGCATTCTAGCTTTGGAGGTGTAGTAGAAAAACTCGTTAATTATACTCGGCTAAAGGCAAAGCATAATTGACAAGGGAAAAAACTCCTTGGAATACCCTAATTGGTGCCCAAGTCTTAGGAAGCCAAGTTAGTTATAAGACCACCATGCTAGCACACTTTATTACAAACCTCGTGGGGCATGGACATGAGATAAAAATTAAAAAGGGGGCCCTGAAAAGGCTTGATTTGAACTTTTGAACACTGAAATGCACAAGTATTTGTGCAAACGTTGGTGGCCCTCTGGAAGTCCAACTGTGTACAACCTACTATGTTTCTTTTATAGATGATTATTCTCATAAAACATGGATCTATTTCTTAAAATCCAAAGATGAATTATTTAGCAAGTTTAAGGAGTTTAAAGCCCTTGTAGAAAATCAGACTGAAAAGAAAATAAAAACATTAAGATCAGATAATGGAGGTGAATTTACCTCAGGAGATTTCAAAGACTTATGTAAAGACTCAGGGATTAAGAGGGAGACGAGCACTCCCTATAATCCAAAACAGAATGGAACTATAGAAAGGAAGAATAGAACAATAATGGAAGCAGTGAAGGCCATGATCCATGATCAGGACCTTCTTATGCACTTATGGGCGAAAGCTGCAAGAACAACAGTATATGTTCAAAATAGGACTCCCCATCGAGTTCTTGAGAACAAGACACCAGAGGAGATGTTTACAGGAGAGAAGCCAGAAGTCAGCCATCTCAGAATATTTGGCTGCCCTATATACATACATGTTCCAAAAGAGAAGAGGACTAAGTTGGAACCTTCAGGGAAGAAGGGTATCTTCATCAGTTACAGTGATTCATCAAAGGCATACAAAATATATATATACCAAGCTTCAAGAAGATCGAGACTAGCAGAGACGTGACCTTTGATGAAGATGCAGCCTCCAGTAGATCAAGGCAGATTCACTCCGATGAAGCATGCGAAGAAGAACCTAAGACTCAGACCCACTGAAAGATGTGAACACACACAAGAGAAAACCAGCCTGGGCACGAGAGCTTATTCAAGAAGCAGAAAGGTATTATGCCCTAGAAGGGACTTCCAGAGAAAGCAAGAGACCTTGACCATACTCCAACTATGTGGCATTGTTTTGTGACATCATTGATGTTGAACCTTCCAGTTATGAAGAAGCAGCTAAAAAGAAAGTCTGGAAGGATGCTATGATCGAGGAGTATCAGTCGATCATGAAGAATGATGTCTAGGAGGTGGTTTCGAGACCAAAAGGGAAGTCAGTAGTGTCTTCCAAATGGATCTACAAGATCAAGCAGCGACAGACGGAAGTGTCGAGAAATACAAGGCAAGATTTGTGGCTCGAGGTTTCTCCCACAAAGAAGGCATTGATTATGAGGAGACATTTGCTCCAGTAGCTAGATACACTTTGATCAAGTCTGTACTTGCTATAGCCAAAGTGATGAAGTGGAAGGTACATCATATGGATGTGAAGATTTCCTTCCTAAATGGCATAGTAGAGGAGGAAGTGTATGTGGAGGAGCCACTAGGCTTCGAGACACATGACAGGAAGACTCATGTGTGCAGATTAAAGAAGGCCCCATGTGGTTTGAAACAGGCACCTAGGACATGGTACGACAGAATTGATGGGTTTCTGACGAGCTTGGGATTTACCAAGAGTAAAGCGGATTTCAACCTTTACTACAAGGTTGAAGAAGGAAATCTTGTGATTCTACTGTTGTATGTAGATGACTTGTTCTTGACAGGTGAAGAGAAGCTCATAGCAGAAACGAAGAGGAAGCTTGCCGCAGAATTTCAGATGAAAGACCTGGGTATGATGCATTACTTCTTAGGTCTTGAGGTGTGGCAGAATCCAGAGGAACTTTTCCTGAGTCAAGGAAAATATGCGGTAGAGATCCTGAAGAGATTCGGGATGATGGATTGTAAGGCCATGGCCACACCTATGGCATCGAATCTGAAGTTGTTGAGTGATATATCTTCAGAACTGGTGGATGCCACAGTGTATAGGCAGATGATTGATTCATTGATGTACTTGACGAACACGAGGCCAGACTTATGCTTTGCGGTGAACACTCAGAGTCAGTATATGGTAGAGCCGAGACATGTTCACCTGGTTGCAGCAAAGCATGTGCTAAGGTATCTGAAGGGTACGGTTGATTATGGCCTCAGATATGCATCGAATCAGAAGATTAACCTTCAGGGTTATGTTAATGTGGATTGGGTCGTGAGTGTCATGGATAGAAAGAGCACATCAGGATGCTGCTTCAGTTTGGGATCTGGTATGATCTCATGGTTTAGTAGGAAGCAGACTAATGTGGCACTCAGTACAGCCGAAGTTGAGTATATGGGAGCTTGTTCAGCAAGTTGCGAGGTAGTGTGGCTTCGAAAGTTGCTATTAGGGTTGTTTGATCTCGAGTTAGAGGCGACTTGTGTCTTTTGTGACAACCAGAGTTGTGTGAAGTTGTCGGAGAACCCAGTGTTCCATGACAAGTCGAAGCACATCAAGATCAAGTATCACTATATCCGAGATATGGTGCAGAAGGGAACAGTGAAGCTCCAGTATATAGCAACAGAGGAGTAGATAGTCAATGTATTGACCAAGCCTCTGTCGAGAGTGAAGTTTGAGTACTTCAGGGGCAAGCTTGGAGTGGTCCAAATCAAGAGGGAGTGATGAGCTCGGATGAGTTAGCAGGTAGTCACGAGTCATGTGATGTAATTGAGTCTCCTAGGCTACGAGAGGATCTGGACGAGCGATGAGGTAATGCAGGTAGTTGCGGTGTGTAACATAATGGAGCTCCTGGGTTGGACCCACCAGATGGATTGCTCAGTTCCTGGAAGAAGGGCAGTTGCATCTAGTACGAAAAAGGACCAGCTCTACAAGATATCTACATCCAGTATGAAAAAGGATTGGCTCTATATTTGTGTGCATCCAGTATGAAAAAGGACTAGCTCTACAAGATATCTACATCCAGTATGAAAAAGGACTGGCTCTGTAGTGGTGTACACCCGTATGAAAAAGGACTGGCTCTGTAGTGGTGTACACCCAGTATGAAAAAGGACTAGTCATTGTACGGGATGATCCCAGCTTGGCTGGTTGTATCTCTGAGTTACTGGTTGTATCTCTAGGGGAAGATCCCAACATGGTTGGTGGCATCATCGAGGGAGATCCCAGTGTAGGTTCCCCGACGGACTGGGTTGAACTGATGCAGTAGGCTCTCCGACGGACTGGATTGAGTGAGTGCATGTTGACTGGTGGATTGCAATGTGGTTGGTTGTATCTCCAATGGTGGATCCCAATATGACTGGTCGTATCACCAAGGGGAGATCACAACATGGATGTTAAAGTCCTAGATTGGATCTAGGCCACATCCAACATGAAAAAGGGATGGCTCTATGGAGAGTTGCATCCAACATGAAAAAGGGCTAGCATTGCAAGGCACATCCAGCATGAAAAAGGGTTGGCTCTATGAAACTTCTTATGATATATAGATTCAGGAGATGTCAGATGTCAATAGTCTGTGTACAAGAAGTGCAGCAGCTGGAAGACGATGGTGACGATGTCAAAAAAATACCTTCCTTGTTAAGACAGAGTGTTGAAGAATGTAACTTCGGAAGATATTCTTATTTGTATTGTTTGTATCAATTATATTGTACATCCTACGGGGATTATTATTGATGTAATTGATCATGTAAAAGTCACTGAAAGAGTCAATCTAAACCCTAATTCTTAGGTCGGCTTGGAAAGATCTAGAAAAGAATATTTTATTGTGAATTTGACAAGTCAGCCCAGTTAGGAGTCAAGACGGCCCTGTTTGGTAAAAAGGTCAAGTCAGTTGATTAGTATAAATGAGGAGTTCAACCTCCTCATTTAGTCACCACTTTCACTCATTGAGTTCGCATCACTAGTAGAGATAGAGTAAAGTGAATAGCTACTTTTGGGATCTTCTTGTTTTGGATCTTTGCACGAGGAATACTATTGTACATTCTGACGAATCTATATAGAAGAAGTTTGTTGGGTTTTTCTGCCCCGAGAGGGTTTTCCCAGGATAAAATTATTGTGTATTATTGTCTATGTTGTGCGTGTTTATCTTTCAATGATCCATATTGTTACTTCATTTAAAATTCCAACAATACATGACTACGTAAATATCCACAAAGTCTAAACATTTCATCTAAGCTTCCTTGAGAATGTTGAAATGAAATTGTTGAAATTGCATGAAATATTGTCAATCCAATTGGTGATCGAGAAAGGAAATCCATCACTTTATTTGTGCTTCCTTTCGAGTACTTAATCATGATTTTCGATTGTTGCAAATATGTAATCCACTTCATATGGCATGCATTATTGATCTTGCAGTGTATCTAGTGGAATCAGAGAGGCCAATGGTCAACGTGAACGATATACTCGTTATCAAGAAAATAATGTCACCGACCCTCATTTGCTTGAACTAGTGCATACATCTATCATCCAAAGGAAATGTGTCAAACTATACTTCACCTATGTAATCTATAAGATGCCAAATCTCTAAAAGCTCAAGTCCTCCCTAAAAAGCTAAGCCAAGGAGTGGGGTTCAAGATCACAAATTAGATAACTTATGCATTTTCATAACACAAAAATCTAGCAAATGCATTATCATTCCTCCCTTCCCAATTGGACCTATTTTGGGCCTCCTAAATTACGGCCCTGCAAGGGACAGAACGACTCCTCTTTACCAAACTCAAATAGGATGAGGAGCCCTACCATACAAAGGTGAAGGTTAGCTGCAATTGTTTTACAAATCTGTTGATGCAGATGGAATAGGAAGAATCGGTGAATCTAAAGCTAGATGAAAAGGTATGGAATCTCACAAACAGTGTTTTGGAAGTGAAATCCAAAAATTTAATTCTTAAACAAGTGATCACTGAAATCAAAACATAGGAAACCCTACACCCACCAAGGGATTCCTTACAAACTGAAATCTTGGATCTTAGAAACAAACAAGGGGAGATCCGTTTTCAACAAGTTTTGTTCCAATAGGAAATCGAGAATCGACCACAAGTCCTCCAGTCTTGGGTTCAAGTTGTTCGAGACATGGGTAAGCCCCCCCCCCCCTCATGTGGACGTTGAGGAAGTCAATTAGTCCAAGCTTGTAGAGCAACGCACCAAAAGGGGCTACGGGCTAAATCTAAAGGTGAGGAGACTTCCACCATCTCCCAAAACTTCTTCCGACCCTATACAAGCAGGGGTTTCCTTTCTCGAGGATACCTTAGACCTTTCATATATCAACCTAGAGGATGCCTGGTTTGGCTCAATTTCCATTATTTTCCTCCCTTTTTGTACTTTAGGAGATTGACTGTGGGCCCTCCAGACTAAGCGAAGACTTTTCTCCCTTCCCCCTAACATTTTCCTTAACACGGATCTCACACAATCTTAGGTTGCAAAGCTCATGCAATCCAAGGAAGAGGTTGCAAGGGTGCAAAAGGTTAGAGAATGTGACATCAGTGAGGTTCTCAAATAGGTTATTTTCGATTACCCACCCACGGAGTGGACTCTTCATAGACCCTCCTAAATGACAACCCCATAGGGTAGGAAGAGGGTCCTCGAGGATTGCAATGGGATTTTGGAACAACAATGGAGCTTTCTGGTTTTTCCTAAGCATGTTGTACAATGCACTCAAATCATAGGATATTATTTTCTTAACCCATACCCACTTTGAGTCCTATTATAACTTAAGACCCTATTGGACATCCCACGTTATCAATGGTTTTTTGTCCTGTAACGCTGTATATAAGAGACCCAAAGCTCAAATAGTGTTTGGGTCTCAAGAGATGTTACTTGTCTAGTTCGAGACTTTCTCCAAGGCAAAATCTCCATGGTTTCTTCGATGACTTTGCTAAACTCGTGTAGGATCAAATGAGTTTCTAAGCCCATCTTCCTAGACATCTTCATTAAAATGTGCTACTTCCCTCCATCTTCCTCAAACTTCGCAATCCACGAGGATTCAAACTATAACCCTTACCAAGATATGCATGATGACATTGTCTAATACTCTACTTTGGATGATGTCATCCTCTCGGGTGAGTTCAACACCCAAACCAAGGGTCAAATAATTCCACTTCATGACTGGTCCGAAAATGCACTGTCTCCAAGAGATAGATATAGTTTCAATGGGCCTTCGTATGATATCTAATAATTCCCTAGGACCCCTTACAATTTATTGCAAGCACCTTTTGCATCTTTAGCAAATCCCATGAATTACTATTGTTGAATGGCCTTCTCTGGTATCTGAATTCTAGAAGCTTCACATGTCACCCTCACAACAAGGGCACCAATGCAGTGGATCATATCCTAGCCCACCAAGTTTTGCTCCCAAGGTCCCATCTATCCACTAGCTATCAGTTATCTCAATCCCTCTAGTCGACCATACCCTTCTCTCTATATCCCTCTAAGTTGATCCTTACCAACCACTACCCCCAAAGCCCCCTCAAACCAAAATCATTTTCAAGGATGCGGGCCTACTCATCCCGCCCTCACAAGTTGCTCCCTCCTCTTTCCCATTTTTCATCCTTTGAGTCGACCTCCAACAAATATACTCCCCTCTTCAGTTATTGGGAAGTCACCCTTAGCTCCTATCCCTATATCACTCGGTCAACCCTCAGTTCCCTAGAATCCAGATGATGTCCTATGAACCACCGATATGACAAGGATTGCAAATCCCACCATAGGCAACTCCATCATGCCTTCTTCCATGATCCCACCTCCTACCCCCATATCAAGAGATCCTATTATTACATCCTCTGCTGCAAGAAATGCCTCTTCATCTCACAAAGGATACTTGAATTGTGCACATCTCTCCACCATTCTCCCAAAACCTTTTGGCACACTTTCTTCCCCCACCATTCCAGTCTTCCCACTAATGTAACACCCCTCTCAAGGTTGATCACCTTGAGAAGAGTGCACTCCATCTAATTTATTCTTATTATTTATGATGCAATATAGGTTCTTTGATTAGTTATAACTATGCCTTTGTTGCTCTTTAAATCAACTACTATAGAATATAGCAATTACTTTCTTTATTGCAACTCTCAATCATTAATGTTCATAAATGAAATAACATTTTATTGAGAATTTAACTAAGAAAATTTAGCAACATACTTCCATTAGATTTAAGCAAAAAACATAGGAGAATACCTCCTTCAAGTTCATGAATTTATTAGTTGTACTATAAGTCCAACCGATAGGAAAATGCCTTTAAATCTCTCCTTGCCACTTGCCTAGAGTGTGAACAACAATCTACCCTGCCCCTGGAGCCTAGCCATCTGTCTAGCTCTAGGAAACCACTTTAGTTTACTAGCCCTTTCTGCCCAGGGCTTCAAGAACACCACCACATATAAGGTCACTCAAATAGAATGTCACAATAATAGCCTTAACAAATCCCCAACACTATGATTTTCTAAACTATTCATACAACAATAATGAAGAATAGTAACCCCAAATACTTCTTCCTTCCCTTTATTTATCTCTTCTCCAAGCACATTCCCCCAAGCCTCCTGATATGACCCTAGGGGGGTCATATACGGAACTAAATGTATATAATATGACCCAAGGGGAGCATATATGGGGCTAAATGCATATGTAATAGGGTCGGCCTAATGAAGGGGCCTCATGTGAAATGAGTGATATGTATATATAAGGGTAATGCAGTCATTGTTGGGGTCATGTGAAATGATTACGGAATGTCTTGGGGTAATTGGAGAAGGATCTCCTATTATTTAAGGAGTTATTGTGTAACTTATCTTTATTATCTATATTGGGGTTGTGCTCCACGTTTACATCTTTGTACATGATTGTACTATTGTCTCTTATGCTATCTTAAGGATATTGGTTCATAACATTTGGTATCAGAGCTTGGACGCTTCCAAAAAGAGTCATCTTGGCATTTTTACTATAACTTTTTTCTGGGATGTTTCAAACAACAAACACGAAGGGGCCATAGAGGACATAACGAACTAACTATGGTACAATTTCCAGGTCTTGAGTCATTACAAGTTCGGAGTTATACCCTATGGAAGTTAGGGTAATTGACTAGTCCAAAAACTAGTCTCAAATAAGTATTATGGGTAAAACTATTATATTCGAAGATTGAAATATCCAAATTGGGTGAGACTTGTTGAATCAAAAAGAAGATGAACAGTAGTATTTTTGGTATGATTTACAAGTCCTGATTCATTACAAGTTCCGCCTGATACCCAATGAAAGTTAGGTCTTTTTATTAGTCCAAAAACCAATCTCGAACAAGTGCTCTAGGTAAAACTGTTTTATTTCATGCTTGAGAGATCCAAATTGAGTGAGACCTGTTGCATCAGAAAGAATACGGACCTTGGTATTTGTGGTAGCAATTTCATAATCAGATCCAGAAAATTGGACATGTGCCAAGCCATACACTATCGCTCTCCTGAATAGAAAAAAAATTAACAAAGTTTGGGAAAGTTAACATAACTTTTTCTTGGCACATCAAAATTAGGTCAAACATACATATGGCATTGCAGAGAAGATATAGCAAGCTACTACAGGATGAAATTTTAGACTCAGAGAAGCCGAAATTGCGGGATACCTCAGTTGGAAAGTCGACTAACAAAATAGTCTCTAAATTAGGGTTTTAAAAGGTATGTTGCTTTGAAATTTGCATAACTTTTGATTGGACGGTCTGATTTAGGTGATTCAAAATCCCCTGGACACGGGAAACACAAGATAATATGTTGGATAAATCCTATTATCAATTTTTTATACTATTTTCAATATATTGAGGTTGGAAGTTGAAGGTTTTGTTTGGACCTCAATTAAGAAAAATGGCAAAAATGGAAGTACCTACATTAAGATAATGATAAAATAAAGCCCATGGAATGGTTGAGTCATAAAAGATAATTATTTGAGTTATTGCAAGGCAGATTATCTTGTAGGTGAAGCTTTGGAGTGGTGGTGGATGAGTATTGATAAAAGTACTAGACTAAATGCTACATGGGAAGAATTTAAAGAACTCTTCTCAAAAACATGGATCAAGGACTCAAAAATGGAAGAGATGAATAAAACTAAAAATGTATTGAAAGAAGCAAAAGAGGAACTCAAGAAGAAAGGAGTGGAGTTGGTCTAAAATACATGCCCTTAATGAATCACTTAGGAAAGAGGTGCATGAATTGAAGAAGGAAAATAATTTGTCAAGGGAAGAATCAAAAAACAAAGATGAAAAAATATGCAGATTGAGAAATCATAATAAAAACTATTGGTTTAGGTCAAATGATGAAAAGAATAAAAAAAGCATGGTTAAAATCAAGAAAAAACAAGAATCTAGATGAAGAGACTACTAAAATACTTGAAGAGGAAATTTGCAAGAAGGTTGAAGAAGCACTAAATAAAAATGACGTAAAAGAAGAAATGAAATCTACAATCGAAAGAAAGGCATCAAACATTGATGAATGGCATCACATTGTAGCTTCAAAATGAGAAGGAATACAAGATTATAAAAGGACACTAGAAAATACTAGAAGAAGTTGAGCTCCATCTTGAAGATGTACAGATCAAATATCAAGGTATTATCTCAAAAGCAGGAGTGATCAAAGACCAAGCACAAAGGATAGATGATGCCATTAGCTCTGAAAAGAAGATTGATGATATGGGTGTGCAGAAAGAAGAGAAACCATCAAGTGTGAAACCAAAGCAACATCCTCGTTACCAGGAAAGCTTGCAAGAAAGACAAGAAGATTTACAGCAACACTATCAAGGAAAAAGATGGAATAGTACTTGACAATATTCATGGAACAAGGCATCAGAAAACTATTATCCAACAAGATATTATCAAAGAGCAAAAACTACAACAAATTGGAGAACACACAATGACAACACATGGAATTAAAATTATGTAACAACCAGCTATCAAGGATTGAAATTTGAGACCAAAAAGGATTGAATTTGGATGGATGGATCATCATCAATGGCGACAAGAAAGCAGGAATATAAGGAAATCCTATTACTTGATTTCATCACATGTAAAGCCATTAACTGCAAAGCCTTGAGGACAAAGCTTTTTGAAGGAGGGTACTATGATATGACCCTAGGGTGGTCATTTGTGGGGTTAAATGCATATAATATGACCCAAGGGCAGCATATATGGGGCTAAATGCATATGCAATAGGGTTGGCCTAATGAAGGGGCCTCATGTGAAAGGAGTGGATATGTATATATAAGAGTAATGTAGTCATTGTTGGGGACATGTGAAATGATTATGGAATGTCTTGGGGTAATTGGAGAAGGATCTCCTATTATTTAAGGAGTTACTGTGTAACTCTTTATTATCTATATTGGAGTTGTGCTCCACGTTTACATCTCTATGCATGGTGTGTACTCTTGTCTCTTATGCTATCTTAACGATATTGGTTCATAACACCTCCCCAGCTACCCTCATTACGAGGCTAACCACCGTATCCGTAAGGTCCTAGTTACTGAATTGCAAAGGATAAAAAGGCTTCAATCACATGTTGAATCATTAATATATCTGACATTTACGTCAAGATTAATGACAACCACCCATACTCATGTATTACCACCATACAAACCAACCAACAAAATCAACAATGCTTTCATATATTTTAAATGCATACAATATAATTTCTCATAACACCAATCAATTAATTAAGTAATCAATAATCCTAGTTGGAAACTAATTCATTAATGTAAACGTACTAGTGTACGCACCGAGTATGTTTGCATAGCTAGCATACACATACCTCACGCATGTACTAATAACAATCATCAATAAATGCTTCTAATGCAAAATTCCTTGTTGTCCACCATCACACATGCATGATGATAATTAAAGTAAAGTATATCTAGTAACTTCCATTAACAAAATCACATTGATTCAATAAATATGTTGCATAGATAATCACACAAAATTTATTGATCATGAACTATACAAAGTATATTAAGCACGATAAGGAATTTAATTACAATATCTTATAAGTAAAGGATGACACGAGTCCTAACGGTTAGCTCAATCAATTGAGGCTTATGCCTATAAGGCATGTTACCGATGATAAGGCTCAAGTCACAAGTTCAAATCTTGCCAAGTCCCTTGGGGGTTACCAACCACCATCATGGCTAGCAATTGAGTTTCCCTCCATCCAAATATTCCAGGGAAGAGTAGGTAATCCCCTAAGGTTTTCCTTGGGGAAAAAGTGAAGGATGACACAACCCAATTTCTATCAGGATCCCGACTAGATACAAAATCACCCTCAAACAACTAATCACCTCTACTTCCATCTAACGTCTCCTCCTTTGTTACAGTATGTTGAAGCGTCAACTACAACAACCTAACACCATATATAATGTTAAGATGGAAGGCCAACTATATCAACCTAACTTCCATGGCAAACGATCAATAGTCGCCATCATAGTCTAGGAGAGAGTGGCTAAGACTAGCCTACGTGACTCCATATTTCTACGGATACATAGTGGTAACACCACCACCCTCCTGATAAAACCAAGGTAATACCCGAGCATCAAATCCCAACCATACTATGCAACTGTTGTTCTAAGAGCCACATCATCAAATAAACACTATGGGCAAGCCTTGCCTCCTATAAAAACCACACTAAACCACAAATCATAGTAGTGTTAGAAAACATAAATTAAATCATAAGTCAAATTGATAGCATGCAACAATCTTCCTAATGTCTATGACAATCAATTTACCTCAACAACACAGCCATTCAACTCTTGCATAGCAAATCAACCTATAGGTTAGCTCCCTAATGACTCGCATAACACGTTCATGTAATAAATAATAATCCATCATTATGTACTAATGTCTAATCAAGTAATATATATAGTCTTTTATATCATGCATTGCATCTACATATGTACATAGCATAAATCTTGCACTAGTATCCATATAAAAGAAATTTACACACTTTATTCACATGACCAAAATGGAATCATATTGTTACACCTTAGATTCTTTGCAACACACCCTACCAAATGTGCCAAAGAGGGGGGTCTTTTTGCCATTGTAAAAGGCCAATTGGGGGCTTATTTATGTAAAAGTGTTGGTCTAGCAGGGTTCCAAACCCCTTGGTCGATCATGGTCGGTCCTCTTGGTCCTCATTTCAAGGTGTGTTGATCTTGTGGCCCTGCTGACTACCCCTTGATGGATGGTAACTCCTCATCATGTCGGTCATTTATGCCCTGGCCCCTGGGTAGGTATTGGTGCCTCTTGGGGTGACTCAACTAGGACACGTGGCTTAGGAGCCCCTAGCCACATTTATGGTCTATGCTTTGTAAAGGTGATTGCGCTTGTAAGGGTTGTTATACCCGCTCTAGCACACCTCATTCATACCCACTTGGACCTTATTTTATTGTACTACCCCTCCCACTTGGTCATCCTAATGAAGAAATGCAAATTGTCCACCTTAACAGCAAGCTTTTGAAGGTCATACCATCTAAAAGAGGGTGTTGAGGGCAAAAGACATGTGTTGGGGTTAGATCGGGCATGACGTCCTTCCAAGCTCAACTTTTCATCTTGTTGAAACTCTTATCATTTTTTATCATCATTTTATGTTTTATGAGGTTTAGTCCCCGGATTGTGAGTGACAAACCCTAAGAAAACACTTTAAACTCAAAATTAGAAAGGTCAATCTAGAGGAGGGAAAAGTTAGCACCTTTTTCCTATAAATATATCGTCCTCCTCTTATTTGTAATTATTAAGAAACATTATGGAATCAAATATGACTGAAATCTTATTTCTCTTATGGTATATGAGTTCTTGATGTGGTGTGCACCTCTCGCCTTGGCTCTTCTAGGGTTTCTAAGGATATTTCTTGGTGTTGAGACTTCTTTACATATCTTTCAAGGCTATTTCTAGGAGGAAGGATTCTTGGGTCTCTTTCTCTTCTCTTTTTCTCCATTAATTATGGTAAGATCTTGAACCTCTTGTCTTGCATTGTTGGAGGTAGTCAAGGTAAGAGCAACTTAGGGTTTCATCCATTGTTGATTTAGTCTTGTTGGTGAGGCATTACTCTTGAAGGATCCCTTGTGTATTGGGCCTTGGCATCTTGTTTGTCCTAATTAGGTAAAGTGTTAACATAACCTAGGGTTTCTTAGCCTTGCCCTAATTCATCAAGCATTGAATTGCCAATTTTTGAGAGAACGCTACCCCTAATATTTCTTATTGACCTAGAGATAAGACCTAGGTCTATTTCCCTCATCTTCTCTTTTTCAAATTTCCAAATTCTATATTTTTTATTTTTAAAAATACAAAAAAAAATCAAATATAGCAAAAACCCTAAAAATCAAAAAAATGTAGAAAACCAAAAAATAATGCAGTATTGAAGAAACTAATCCATTAAAGTGATGCACCCTACTTGATTTTATGGTAGATCCTCAAGAGCGTATTCTTCTTGTGGCTACTTTGAGAGATTAACGGTTGTGTGCAAGCGCTATGTATGTTTTTTCAGATCTGATTTGGCAGGTACAACAATCTAAATTCATCTTTGAGGAATATTACAAGCTGAAGACAAGGTCTATTATCATCCCTACTCACTTGGGCATCCATCTAGTGGTTCAAGTTGACCTTCTTGTGATTTCTAAAGGCTGGTTAGCGCATAAACCAGATCTGGTAAGTCAATTCCAAATTTGTCTCACTCATTCATTGGCTGCCCTAAAAGTGTGCTTTCTATCCCTCTCCATTAGGGGTACCTTCCTTGGTAAGTTGGCATTTCTTCTAAGTGATTTTCATCCATCTTTGAGCAAATTTTGGTGGCTGTCCTCTTATAACAGCAGCAAGGTTTTTTAATCATTTGCCCTAGTTGTGAACATTTATCCATTCCAACTCCTATCCTCTTGAAGTACTTGGTAAACGTGCTTGTATTCATTGCTTTGACTCCATTAGGCACTGATCTTTATCAAGAGGTTGCTCGTGGGGTATTCTCGTTTTGCAAGTCTATTTCACCTATATTAGGGACTCCACCTTAGCCTCTAGGAGTTGACCTAAAGTGTAAGGAGAGTGTATTGTGGTGATAGTAAGTGCATCTCTTGATTAGTTGGCAGTCTTAGCATCGGCCTTCGTGACCATTCAAAAGGGTGCTAATTTGTGTGGTAACATTTTTTGGCACTATTGTCGGGGACGCTTGAAGAATGTTGCATAACAGTTTGGGCACATTGTTGGGTAAAAGCCTAATCTCCATAGCATAAACAACAAATTTTGTGAAGAAAGCATTTCGTGAAGTTAATGTAAGTTTTTGTTTTGTACTTCGATAAGATTATTCTTAAGGACTGACTTGGCACATCTTATCTAGCGACTCCACCTAAAGAAAATACAACAAAGAGGTGCACTTCAAGACAAAGTCCTCAGCTACTCACAACGTTGTTGGGTTGTAAAGGTGAGCACATCCAACAGTTGAGAAGAAAAGTTCATCTTGGCAACTCCAGTGAAGCATTATATACGATATGACGAACATTCATTATGATTTTGGGGAATATCTTGATTACTTCTTGAAACCTTTGGCCACTTAGATTTCTCACACATTTGGGCTCCCGCTCATGAAGGCCCAGACGCAACTGTAGGGGTAACTCCAAAGTTTCATGGCAAAGGAGATTTAGGTTTGGTTTATCTTGTGGCCTTTTTCAAATATGCGGGGAATAATGGCATCTTTGATGAAGATGATATGATAGAGTATTTCTCATTTGGCTTCGAGGACTATGTCGTGTATTGGTATAAATCTCTTGGAAAGAGAACAATTACATCTTTTGTAACCTTTTTGGAATCATTTTGTAAACATTGGTGCCCCAACGACATTGACCAATGGCTACCTAAAGTTCAAGAAGTCAAGGCATTCTATGATACACAAAGGAATGTTGAAAAGGGTCCTGAACCACTCTTGAAGGAAGAAGAGGGAGCCAAGGAAGAAGATGCTTCTAGCCCATTACTTGAAGATGAAGATATTGTCAAAGAATGTCGTGACAAACATCAACCCCTAGAAAGCTCTCGTGACGAAGACATTGTTGAAGAATCTTTCGTTGAGGATTTTGTTAAAGAAGCCAAGGAAGATGACATCTCAAGCCCTATGCTTGATATGTACTTTTGAAGATGAAAATAAAGATGCTTAGGAAAGTGAAGCCAAGGAAGATGCCTCCGATGCATTTGACATTTTGGTTGTTTGAACTGTTCGAAGTGTATGTAGGTCTACAGCTACCAAAATATTCAAGAGGTTCTCATGTATTCCCAAGAAGAGCACATGTCTCGCAATTGGAGCCAGCTATTACACCCAGATTCTCTGTAATGCACCCTACCAAATGTGCCAAAGACGGGGGTCGTTTTTCCATTGTAAAAGGCCAAGTGGGGGCTTCTTTATGTAAAAGTGTTGGTCTAGCAAGGTTCCAAACCCCTTGGTCGATCATGGCAGGTCCTCTTGGTCCTCATTTCAAAGTGTGTTGGTCTTGTGGCCCTATTGACTAACCCTTGATGGGTGGTAACTCCTCATCATGTCAAGCATTTATGCCCTAGGTAGGTATTGGTGCATCTTGGGGTGACTCTATTAGGACACATGGCTTAGGAGCCCCTAGCCACACTTATGGTTTTACGCTTTGTAAAGGTGATTGCGCTTGTAAGGGTTGTCATAACCGCTCTAACACACCTCATTCATACCCACTTGGACCTTATTTTTATTGTACTACCCCTCCCACTTGGTCATCCTAATGAAGAAATGCAAATCCCTCACATTAAAAGCAATCTTTTGAAGGTCGTACCATCTAAAGAAGGAGGGCATTGAGGACAAAAGACACTTGTTTGGTTTAGATGGGGCATGACATCCTCCTTCCAAGCTCAACTTTCATCTTGTTGAAGTTATCATCACATTTTATCATTATTTTATGTTTTATGAGGTCTAGTCCCCAAATTGTGGGTGACAAACCCTAAAAAATCACTTTAAACTCAAAATTAGATAGGTCGACCTAGGGAAAAGTTAGCACTTTTCCCCTATAAATATAGCGCCCTCCTCTCATTTGTAATCATTAAAAAAGATCATGGGATCAAATATGACTGAAATCTTATTTCTCTTATGGTATACAAGTTCTTGATGTGGTGCACACCTCTCCTCTTGGCTCTTCTAGGGCTTCTAAGGATATTTCTAAGTGTTGAGGCTTCTTTGCATATCTTTCAAGGCTATTTCTAGGAGGAAGGATTCTTGGGTCTCTTTCTCTTTCCTTTCTCTATTAATTGTGGTAAGATCTTGAACCTCTCGTCTTGCATTATTGGAGGTATCCAAGGTAAGAGCAATTCAGGGTTTCATCCATTGTTGATTTAGTGTTGTTGGTGAGGCATTTATCTTAAAGGATCCCTCATGTACTAGGCCTTGGCATCTTGTTTGTCCTAATTAGGTCAAGTGCTAACATAACCTAGGGTTTCTTAGCCTTACCCCAATTCATCAAGCATTGAATTGCCAATTCTTGGGAGAACGCTAGCCTCGATTTTTCTCACTTCCCTAGGGATAAAACCTAGGTCTATCTTATTATGTTGGGATCTTGCTTCGATGTGTAACCAACTCATCCTCAAGTGGATTAACTATGTAAAACCCTCAAAAACATTAAAATATGCTCCATGGTGGTTACAACTCCACAAACAATGTGCAAGTGGATAAATACAAGGAAAAAGTAATCAACAACCCTATCCATTCACCAAGTCAACAAGAATCCAAACAAATTCCATGACTAACCAGATAACCCCTCCGCTCAAGCAAAATAACAATAAATAATGTGATTTGCCTCAACATATGTTCCAATGAAGGGTTGCACTCCATCAAGTGTTGTACCATGTAATATGAAGTTGTCCATGGAAACAAGGTAAAAATAAAACATTAAGCTCAACCTAGACATGAACCTAGGGCACACCACCACCAAAGGACTAATACATCAACATTACATCATTAAGCGTTAGAAAAGGCTAGATCATCATGAAAACATATAGTACTCCCCTCTTCCAAAAACAAACTCAAACTTAGGAAACAATACACATCAACAAGGGTACTTACATCATCAAATACACATTCCCCCTAGGGAATGTCTAGCGATGTTACAATTTTATAAAGTTATATCACCTAGGGAAATCCCACCAAAGAAGAGGTTCATCACCACACCACAATTCAAAAGCATAGGAAAGACATAAGAAGGGTGTTCTCTCCTAATGATACATCAAATATATCCCCAACACATGAAACATGATGAACATAACAAAATGGAACCACGTAGAACATTCCCTCCTAGTGACAAACCAACATCATGACACCATCATACATAGTCACTAGGATGCTCCAAGAAAAATACGACACGTGAAATAGCAAAGCATCCATATGTCAAAAGAGTGATCCATCAAGCAAAAGCATGAAAGTAGCGGCAAACCACAAGATGACCATCCACCATAGAAAATTCAATCTCTTCTACTAAAGATATCCACTAAGTAATCCACTATCAAGAAGAGCAGAGGCTTCATGAAGATGTATGCTGCCCAGTCCATCTAAATCCTCCAAAAGTACCAGCTATAAATCCCATCAATGAGATGAAAATTAGAGTATGAAACCTTATACAATATGAAGTGTAACATTAGGCTCCAATTGGGAACATGTGCTCTTGCAAAGTGTGCATGAGAACCTCAAAAATATCTGGTTGAGCTATCAAAAAGGCTTGTAGGAAGCAAGAGACAGCAAAACCATGTGGCCTGAGTGGAAATGGAGGATATAACTTAGAGCCATAAGAATATACCATAGGTTGTTATAGCAGATAGATTGCCACTAGGATGAGATTTTCACTAGCGACGACAATGCAAACTCTAGATGGGCACTAACACCAATATAAGATCAAAGTCTCGAGAGTTCATGTTTGATATGGCCAAAAATAGAACCAAAATCAAAGTATATAGAAGGGTCAAGCTCTCCAAAGCGTCAAAGCAGTAAGCTACTTGCACATCAAAAGACATAACAACAACCTTGCAAATCAGTTAGTGAATGTTTTCAAGTTTGATAAAGGAGTACTTGTTCAAAATACAGATCCTCCTGAGCGAAGGTGGTTACCATAAGTTCATTGTGGATACTCTTTATGTAGATAGATAAAAAATTTAATAATTTTGAAAAAATATTGTTTATGGTGAATATTGGGGTCACTTGACAGGTGGCCCCCAAACAAAGGATATTCTCCATGAATCCACCTCCAAGTCTAATTGCATTAACTTCAAGCAAGCAAGACCTCCCTTCCTCATGTGCCTTCGGCTCTACATGCCCTTACTCACACCTGTGGGTGTAGAGGAAATTATGGCTTTCCCCTCAATTCTCTCTTATTCGGGTGGGATAAATCAAAGCATTGTGGGTCTGTCAAACCAAGAGCTTGATGCAGAGGAGTAGAACCAGTAGGAACCCTAGGAAAGTATCCACACTTCCAGGCACCGGCCTGGAACTCTCTACTCTGCAAGCCTCCTGGGTTAGGGTTTGACTATTGAGATTGTTACCGTCTCTCAGTTAACTTTGGAAACTCTCCTTCATTTGTTTGTTTCATTGAGACGGCAAGGATGCAGGCCCCCCTCCTTGACTGCTCGTACCATTCCCCTTGCGAGTGGAAGCTTCACATTTCTGAAAGGAATTGGGGCTGAAATAGACAAACCCACAAATTGTGGGTCAAATGCAAGCATGGATTTGAGTGAAATTGCAAACATAACGAAGATTCTGCAGAAGATGGAGATCCAAGTAACGGAATGGAACAGGCCATTGAACATATTAGTACCCACATTGAATTTCAGGATTAGACACAAGATCGCCTAGAACCCAAGGTGGATAAGCAAGGGGATAAGCTTGAAAATCTGACAAAAGAATCAGAGCTGCACCTCAACCTAATCCTGGAATTCACCGAAGGGAGTTAGTCCTGTATAGGCAAATCTTCAGCTTCAAAGGAGCTGAACGAGGATACAGTGCAACAATCAGCATTGACAAGGTTCGATGGTCTAAGTTCTCTAGTTCGGGATCAAATTGATGGCAACCAGTTATTGGAGGGAGGTTAATTTAGCCTAGTTCGCATATAATCTAGCTACTTATATATGTATTTTCAATGCATTTTACTTTTAAACCAGTTGAAAACTAATATTACAGTTTGGATGTATATGGTTGAGGGAAATTTTGATTAAACTTTCCTTATATGGCCAGAAATTTTGAACTGGACCTATTTGTAAATTATGGGCTGCTTAGGATCCTCCTCAACGAATTTTAATATAAAATCTTATTATCCATTTCTGTTAAAAAAATAATAATAATGATGGACACTAAATATTCAGATATTGATTCCCCTACTTCAAAACAGGTTTACAAAATAAATGTGTTGTGCCTAAAACATCCCCTAAGAGGTTTAAAATATAAGGCCAAGGAAAGAAAGAAAAATGAAACAACAATAAAAATAAAAATTATGGAAAAATAGGAAAGCACTTGAAGGACCTAAAGATCTATGTCCATAACTTTGTTGCAAAATCAAAGTTATTCTTCACAAGTGGCCTAAACTAATAATCAAAGTATATTGTATATGGCAGCCTATGCATTGAATCCTAAAGGATATGAAGACAAGCCTAGAGTAGGGTTCCACCTCTACGTGATGTAGAGGTAGGGGAAGGAGTTTGAGAAGTTTTGTCAAAAATGCATCCTTCTGAAGAGGCAATATCATTGGAACATAGTTTCTTTGCCAACTACTGGAATAGAAAAAAAAAACTTATTTGTTGAATCTAACAAATTATTGTGATGTCAATAGTAAATACAAATTATGCAAAAGAGCTTGACGATGAGGAGCAGGTTGCCAATAGAGATGGATACTTTAATATTGGTTACTTGCCAATGGAAGAGGAGGTGCATATGAGTACTACTACAATGATCATCTTGAACTTCATACACCAGTTACCACCTAATCTAAGAGTAAGCATGCAATTGATAATTGAGCACATACCACTAGGCTTTTACAATTTTAAAATATTATCATTTAATCCATTTATAATTAATGGCATTGCAATGAGGATTTTACCATTTATATATGTGTGTGTGTGTGATGAACACTGAATATTGATATGAAATTTAATCCAATTTGGTAATGAAAAATCATTTCCTCTAGGCATCAAGATTCATGTTATAAATTGTGCTTCATGATTTTATTGCTTTATGCATTAACTAAATTATGAATTTGGTAAACAAGAAATAGATAAGTTTCTTCCTATTGAATCGTAGAAAACTTGGTGTTCAATAAGGTTCCTCTATTCCCCCAAACAGGGTGTTTGTGACAAGCACATGGACCCAAGTACATCCAACTCTAGTGCATGATGGCCAACATCTAACAGAAGGTGATGGCATGCAGAAGGATCTTAAAGTCTCGGCTACATACTAGGTCCACTATGTCACCATCGATCATCTAGATCATGCTAACATAACTGCCATTGATGAGGAACAAAGAACGGGGGATGGCACTACACTCACCCACCCATAGCCATGAGGATGCCAAGACAATAGGACAAAACAACACTTCCTCTGCTCATGAGAATAGATGGGAGACCAGACAACCACCAAGTCAAATGAAAGCACGCATCTACCACTAAATAGCCTCGTCAATAACCACCAAGCTACATGGTGGACAAGGGAGAGGAGAAACAACAACTAAGGCAAATATTTCAAGAGAAATGGATCTCAAAGGACCCCGGGATATAAGGAACAGAGCAACAAGGAATAAGGAAGAGTAGCCTCTACCAAGAGGTCATCCACATCGCTACAAGCAGCAGCAACAATCAAGCCAGAGCCAATCAAAGAGAGGTAGGAAACTCGTAGAGAAACAAAAGATAGCCCAGTGTTTCAAGGAAAGGCATAAGTCAGGCACATGCAATAAATGGAGGAAGAGGTCCAGGTGAAGTGACGGAATACCAGCAAGTCCAAGATAGATGCAAAGCTAGATGACACTATGCCAGACCCAAGCTCTACAAGAAGCCACAACACCCAGTTCTCCGTTTCCCTTTATATTTACTAGAATGCCAGGGAAATTGTGGCCAGGTTCATGGATGAGAGAGAGGAGTTTAACACTAGTGTTCTACATGACATTTGTGTTGAGCTAAGGAAACTCAATGAAAACTATCATTTTCTCTTATAGGCCATTGAAGGATCAAAGCGATCCACAAGGAAAGAGGACACTCAAGAGGGCACATAACCTTCACATCCAATTCCTTTGGATGACACAAAGGACTAGGCTGTCGAGGTTCGATCTCCACCAAACTTTGCAGATATGTCTTTATGTTTATGTCATATGCTATTTCTGAGTCTAGAGGCCACAGGCCAGGCTGAAACGGGCTCGAGGTCCACCAAACTTTGCAGATATGTCTTTATGTTTATGTTGTATACTATTTCTGAATCTAGAGGCCACAGGCCAGGCTGAAAGGGGCTCAAGGTCCACCAACTTTGCAGATATGTCTTTATGTTTATGTCGTATGCTATTTCTACATCTAGAGGCCACAGGCCAGACTGATAGGAATCATGTCTCTTTTTGGTTTAAACACACAGGACAGGGGGCCTTAGGCCAGACAATGCCATAGTTTATGTGTTAGCAACACTATTAAGGAATTATACTGTTCAAGCTAAGACTAAGAGTGAACAAGTTGAATCACAGGCTCCAGACTAAGGTCACTCAGATGGAACCCTATCAACTGTATATCGATGTAATTTTTTGCTTGTAATACAAAGACCACCCACTTATTTACAAAAAAAAGGTTCCTCCACTAATATTCTCAATAGGGTACAGAATTTATAAAAACTATCTAACAACATTAAATATGGGAGCTTGCAGACAAAGGAAAGTACAAGAATCCTAAAAATTTAAATATTGGTTAAAAAAAGTGCCTATAACGGATAGACTTACATTCTTGGTATTAAATATCAAATGAAAAAATTGAATAACAGTATTTACTCAAACCCGCTTTGATGAAAATGCATTCCACAAGGTATCCAAAAAAACACCCTCCAGAAGGTTTGCATGTTGCAGACAGCAGCATACTAAGCAAGAAACAGAATGTATTATATATGGGCAGAACCAATTTTTGACAACCTATCCCATTCGTGGATGTAGAGTCCCAGTACTTATCTAGAAGAGGTGTGTAGTTACTAATAACACATGAATGCAAAACAAAATTTGCTTGAACACTGCAGAACGAACTGGTTAATATACTTTTACACTGTGACAGTTAACTGGATAAAAGAGGCAAGATATATGGATACTTTTTCCTTCCAACTTTACATGACTCTCCATAACAGCAGATGTTTGCAGAAAGACTAAACGGCTTTAAAATTCCTCAGGGAATCAATAAGCTTCAAAGCATTCCAGTTAATCTAAAATGACGCTGGTTGATCCTAAAGAAAAGCAAATTCAAATCTGATTACAATCTTACGCGGAAATTAGCATTTAAACCACATGGCTCCGATTGGGTCTAATATTAAAATTTAAAATTGATTCATGTCAATATGTGTACATTAGAACAATCAAATCCAAGCAAAATAAAACGCCCAATAAATTAGATTCCTGTAGTATTCAAGCTCTTGCACAGATAACCATCAAAGACAGGTAATTAAAATGTATTCATGTCAATATGTGTGCATTAGAACAATCAAATCCAAGCAAAAGAAAATGCTCAATAAATTAGATTCCTGTAGTATTCAAGCTCTTGCACACAGAACCAACAAAAACAGGTAAATACGCTTCATGCCTGCAGGCATTACCTGCAATCCACAAGTAGGATGCTTCTGAAAACCTTTCGGAAACAAAGAGCAGATAGTAGACAATAAACGCTTCCAACACACCTAAAATTGCTCCTGCTACGACATCAAGCATAAAATGCCTACCAAGCAATATCCTTGAGGTCGAAGTTGCAATGGACCACACCATCATTATCACAATACCAGCCTTAATAAGCCCACCATCATCAAGCCCTAAATTTGGATCAACAACCACCGCCTGAGCAACCCCAGAATTGAAGGCCATTTGAACTCTAATCTCTTGCAAGACTGACAAACTTAGCCATAAAAATGAACCAATAAAGCAAGCCCTAGAAGCATGGCCGCTGGGGAAGGACCAATGATCAACAGAGAGCACTAAATACATGCCTTTATTATATGCAGGTCTAGGCCTTTTAATGAGAGACTTGAGAGTCCCTATTAAGATTAGATCGAAAATGAGACCAATGAAGAAATTGAGGCAAAACCATCTGAGCTTGGAGAATCCGGCAAGGGGAAAAGGGGCAAGCCAGAGGGCAGCAGTGGCAGGGATCCAGAACAGCCCATCTCCGGAAACTTCAAGAGCTGTCAGGATTGGCCTTGGTAATGCCATGCACTTTGTGTGAATGTACCAAGACCATCTTGTATCCAATTCTATCAGATTCATATTCTGTAAAATTGAAATCGGTGGAGAGTAGTTTCTTGAAGGTGAAGACGGAGATTGTTTAGAGGATTTCATGCCTTTCAAAAGCTAGCGACACCATGCTCCCTTCCCTCGTCGATTCGCCCAGATCACAGAAAAATTCATTGGAGTTTTATAAATATCCGCACGAATGAAAGCAGTCACGTGGCGGACGTTTCTTCATCAGCTGATTGATTGATATGTGGGAAGGTTAACCAATTTGTATTTTTTTTCAATGACAGAAAACAATACTATACTTTTTTTCATGGCGCCAAAAAAAGGATAACTTGTTATTTTTATGGAATCAAAGTTATATCAAAACAATACACTGAAAATTGTTTCTTTCATCAATTATCCATAAAGATTGTATTATATATACCTCAAAATATCTAAGTATCAAGATAAACAACTTTTCAAACTTGATACAAGCATTCAACTAACTACCGTGGTTCACTAATATCCCCCCAAAAAAGTACTAGAGACATTATACAAAAAACTGTACTAAAACAGTTTGTAAGTTCCTACATCAATAGGAATGTCATCCAGGGAAGGCCGTGGGGGGGGTTTCAAAGGGGGCGGTCACCCTACAGCAGCATGGGTGAAGCATGCCGTTCCAGATTAATAGATCTGCGGGATCGGCGAGTGATGTAGAAATGGGGGTGGGAGAAACAAGCGGATCGGAGACAGGAGCCAAAAGAAGAATGGGTCTGGGGGGTTGCCTCCCAAAAACCCTAACAATACCTGCCATTCAGGTCAGATCTGACAAAATCAAAGAAAGGGTTGAGCTCTGGAAGGAGAAAGCTTTGATCGAAAAATTTGTGGGGATCTGGCCACGAGAGAGAGACCTGGTTCGGTGGATTAAGAGCAACTGGAACCCTAAAGGTCATTATGACCTTCACTTGGGAGCCAAGGATTTCTTCACCATTATCTTCTTCAACCTGGAAGACAGAGATTAGAGGGAGGCCCCTATTTCCTTTTCTCAGTTGGCTTGTATCTCAGGTCGTGGAAAGAAAGATTTAATCCAGAGACGGAGGACATGAAAGTGGCCCCAATATGGATCAGGCTTTTTTCTCTTCCTTGTGAGTACTGGGATCTAGAAATCCTACAAGCCATTGGCAACACTTTGGGGGAATTTGTTAAGGTAGCGTAGCAAACAAAACTACAGAGGTACACTGCCTGTGCCCGTATCTGTGTTTACATGGATCTCTCGAAAGACCTGCCAGAAGCAATCAGTTTGAATTGGGATGACGAAAAATGGATCCAACCAATCGATTATGAGCAGCTCCCATTTAGATGTAGACTATGTCATGAATACGGACACTTTGGCAAGAACTGCCCAAAGGCGCCTCAAGCTTCTTCCCCAACCAGATCAGCTCAGGAAGGCGAGAAAGACAAGGAAGGCTTCACCCAAGTGTGAAACAAGAAAAAGAACAGAGCGGGGGATCAGCAGAAGAAGGGTAAGGAGAAGGTAGATAAAGTGATCGCTAGCAAAATCCCCTTTCAGATACTGGAGGAAGTCGGAGAGGACGACAAGGTCGGAGGAGAAGAGAAGGACCCTCAGGAAAAAATAGCTACGGGACCTGAGAATGTAATGCACCAGGCTATGTCTCCCGCGGACCAAACGGTGGTCATAGAGGAGGATGGTGATGAAGAAATGGAATTGGGGGAACTTGATCTAGACGAGATTGAGAAATAATGCAAAAAAAATGGGAAGGAGTGTCACCTACCCAAATTTTGAGACTATTTATTTTAATTGCAAAAACATTATGTTAAATTATAATTACAACGTTTTGTAATTATGACCAAATCTGGTCAAGGATGATTGTAATAAACATATTTTTATTATTTAATAAATTAAAGCAGGAGACAAACACCCAAGGGAACTGTTAAATGAGTGTTCACTGACCCACTAGGGGGAATGGAAGCTGTTAGAAGACATGGGACGGGTGTCAGCATTTACACTCCACCACTAGCTGTTGGTTATGGGACAACTACCCCTAAAATTGTGGCATTATCCCCCAGGTGGGTGGAAGAGAGTTGTTAGCTCATTAATGACCAGGTTAACCACTAAAAGGCTTAGGCAACCTAGATAAGGCAATTCGAATTGAGTAGGGAGCTCTAGATTATTTTCTGTAGAAAAAATTCCTCAAGTGTATTAGGTGATCACTGAGAGATTCGAATAGGGAGGCTAAGTGAATGTACATTGTGAGTCTGCTGAATTTATTCTGAGAAGGAAACCAGAGGTGCTGGTGCAGGTCTCTTTGACTGTTAAGTCTATATGACTGGATGAACTACTTTGCTGTTGCAAGTGGATGACCAAAAACTTCTACAGATTCTTCTTCCTAGCGATTCAGTGAATAGGCTCGGGGGTCTTAAAGCAAGTAATTTGGCTATTTTCAGGAATAGGTTGGGTGGAATAGGCTCCTTCGGTTGTTTGTTTCTCCTACATTCAATCAAGTTCTACTGTTATGTCTTATTGTCTATAGTTAAATGATTTTCTGCATTTGTAGATTTAATATTTACAGTTATATAGAAGAAATTGTTTCAATTTTTGACCTAGAGATGATTCTGTATAATGATGGTTAAGTAAATGAGATGATTGATTAAAAATCATTTCTGCATTTTTCCCATACTGTTTTATGTATAGTACTCTAGTACAGAGAAGTAAAATTAATATAAATGAATGATGGGCAAAATGCCAATTGAATGATTAGATTAATACTATAGTGTTTCTTTTGAATTCTGAAATATCAATTATATATGTCTAAACTCAGAAAAGGGAAAAGCATATCATAAAATAGACATATAGCATTTTCTTTATTAATAACAAAAGAAAACATTTCATCTCTGCACAGGACTAGGTCTTCAAATAATTACTGTATATTTTTGAAAGCTAATACTATACATTCTATTACTATTCTTTCCAACATTAAGGTGTTATATTTCCACTTATTTTAGGCATTATTATTTCTAGAATTTAACAACTGCAAATTTAAATAATCTTTTATATAGAGTTGCTACCCAGTCCACATATTATTGAATAGATATTTATCATTCGCAAATATTAGCATCACTGTATTTTACTATTTCATGCAGTACCCATTTCTCATATTCTGATTTAATTATCAACTACAATCATTAACTTTAAACACATTCATTACAGGCAGACCCTAACTCTGTTTTATTGTTATTTTTAACATTCTTTTGCAATACTTTAAACATAGGCTCGAAACCCTTAATAGGGAAAACAAATAATTACAAGTTCATAACCAGTTCGATGGTAAAAACCTCATATTCAAAATAGTAATACAAATACCATCAGTTTCCAAATAGATTACGATTTCATGCTCAAACATCATGGAATACATACACAAACATTAAATGAAAACAAACCATATAATTACATAAACACTAGATCTTAGTTCCAAGTTTACGAATCAAAAACATTGAGTTGGCTCTCGGCCACTACTCAAAACGATAGCATAGTCTTTTACTAAACACAGTAAAAGGCAAAAACTACCAATCGAAACCTACAGGGTAGGGTTTCGACTGCTTGGAACAAGGTTGAACCTTTTGGTGCATAGCCATTGTAAACGCATAATAGTTCAAGTTTCACATTATCACAAATTTGGAGCATGGCTCACAGTTTCAAAACTATTAAAACATTAACAATTACAAAACCAAATTCTTTGTATTTCCAGTTGAGCCGAGGGATAAAACCCTCTCAGAAGTTACAATTTGTTATAATTTGTCTACGCCGAAAACAAAAACCACAGGCTTAACGCTGAGTGGGTTCGGGATTTTTTCCTCCCCAGGCTGCGAAACAACTCACAACCTTTTCGACGAAGTTCACTTCCCAATCCCAGATTAAATTTCGGCTAAGAAAATATTCAATAGCCACCTAATCGAAGCAGCATGGTAACCACTGAAGCTTACCAATTATTATGCAGCTGCTAGTTAAACGAACTCGAGCTTGGAAGCCGAATATAGAAAGAACCTGCCAAGCATTTAAGTTATGGTCAAAACGTATTATAATGGAGGTTTCAGTAAAACGAGATGACATTTATTACATTTAATAGAAAAGACAGGTTCGAAACCTGTTACATTACCTCGATAGCTAGTTCCGGAGCAAGGACATCACAGCCATTGTTAAACCTAGCCACCACTGCACTTCTGAACGCAGCAGAGGTCGAAGACGATGCAGAAATTCTACCTTTCAACATATACAGAAGACCAAACATTGGATTCAACCTACACACAAAATTACTATCAACCCCGGAGTTCTTCCATTATCAATTCAAGTACTGTAATTCTCATAATAAGCTCGGCTCTTTAAACTATTCAAACTGGTATCAGAAAAACCAACAAGTCACGGGTTCGAATCATGGAGGGGCTCAAAAGAACTGACTAACGAAACCCTAGAATTTCTCGGCCTATCGATCTCTCCACAAGGCCACCTCCCAACACACTGAATGCCCAGGGAAACAATAACCGCGTAAACGTAGTGGAGTTTAGGGTTAAGACCAAAGTCCAAGACCCACATATGATCAACGGTGGAGATTCACTTGATCAACACTTCGTTTCCCCAAGCAACTACCATATTTATGATGGAAATTAATCACTGTTGCCACCATGGAGACAGCTAGGACAAACCCTAAGCGAGATCATTTACAACTCGACCTTGTAAACTGCCTTGTTATTTTACCTTCACGTGACATAGACCACGATGGTAGCCACGGTGACTTTCCACTGAATCCGGTTGTTGGAAATATTAAATGCCAAGGGTGAGTGCGAATGCTTGCCAGCATATTTTCCACTATTTTCATTATTATCCAAACCTTTCACCCGTTTCTACGTTAAGTACGGTTGCCACCCTGTCATAACATATTACATGTGCTAAGTATAGTTCGTCTTGATAAGACCTAGTTATATGCATGGTATCTATTATAATGTTCGAAGGGTCACAACATTTGTATCTATGCCTATAGTTTACATGTTATATAAATTCAATAGAATTTGCATATATTATATGCTATAGGAGTTTATATATAGTCTTCAGGGATAAATAGGACTAGCATATAGTTTATATTGATTGAGAATTGTACAATTAAATAGAATTTGCATGCTTTAGGAAATACATAGAACTTGTTATTTGTTACAATATAGAAACTATTTTGAAGATGGCATATGTTTTATACTATAGGGTATGTAAATAACATGGTATATAGTTCTTACACATAGTCAATATATCAAGGAATTGTATTATATTTGCCTACAGTCATGTACGATAGAAAACGTATGGTAAACGTATAAAGTTTGCATAATATAGGTTAGAGCAAGGAGTACATCACAATCATGCATATTATGTGAAAATCAGATATTAACGGAAGGAGATCTTACTGGTTACTTTTCAACATTATTCTCTAAACTATTAAGACACGTGGAGATTATTGAAACTAGTTAGGAACTCTTTTGTTACACTTCATAAACATCAAAGCTCTTACTTGTAATCTGCGAAAGGAACGATTCAAATGCTTTAGCACGAATGCTAAGTAAGCCTCGGAGTACCCTCAGGACCCCTTTCGTCATCAAAAGAAGAACAACAGTTAGCACTTGTAAAGAAGAACAACAGTTTGCAACGTTCCACCCAACCATAGATCTATGTCCAGCTTGCATTCTTTCAGCTGAGAGATCACCCCCGAGTTGGGTTGTGTATCCATTGAGGAGGAACTAAACAGGCTCACTCACAGCCATGGTTTCACTCAACGGCTATGCTAAGCCAACTCACAGTTGGGTTTATCAATCATGCAACAAACAAAGGAGGGCAATTCTAAGCCAGTGAGCTCATCCACAGAGCTACAGGCATCTCAGATGAATTCAACAGTCAAGGCACCCACATTACCTACCACACCCAACACAAGGAAGGTCCCCTTCTTTGCTGCACAGTCCCTCAGGCGTCCCTTCCCTCCAGTGCTCTTCGGGGTGGGCATAGAAAGGTCCAGCTGCTAATCCTTGATATTCTAGCCTTCACTAGGTTTATCAAGCAAACCCAACCTCTGCTCAGTCATTCACAATTGGATTTCTCACAATTCTGTTCATCAAATAACTCAATCCCGTCACTGGTTTTCTAGGCTATAAAAACTGGGTTTTCCAATGGATTTCGGGGTATCTAATACTCTCAAATTCACCCAAAGGTTCATATCTATGGATCCCCCATTGGATTTCACTGTCAAATACCAAATTTTGGCGTTTTTTGCTCTTCAAAACGTGGGTTCTTGCAAAGTTGCGATTTCTGGTTTTGCTCACTGCTGGGAATTCGTTTTTGAATGGAAAATGATGCTGGGTTCTTCCACACTGGCGTGAGAATGAGGGAGAAGAAACTCCCATGAGGTAGAGTGACTTGTGGTACAAGAAAACAAAGCCCATACCTGCAAATACGAATTTCTGGGCTGCCCATGCTCCATTGAAGCCATGGACTGAAATCTTCAACTACTTCCTTACAACAGAAATAAATGTCATCAAGAAAAGTCAAATGGGTTTTCACAATGACATTTGGCAACATATGGTTCATCCCCACAGCCCCCTCACCACTCCCTAATGGATACACATGGCCCTTCTCATTCGTTGCTCCCATAGCCAGTTTTTGGTATTTTATTGCAATACTAAATATTTACATCAATTTACAATATCCCATGGCTTAATAGCACATGGGTAACAAAATGTCAAATGCTTGTCCATTTAAAATAAAATACGAACATATACTAGTGGGGTCTTGGCCTTGAGCTCTACGCTAGGGAAACATACATCGCATGTACACAATATTCACATTAAGAACCAATATTTCATAAGGGTCAAAATTGGGGTATTACACATTACGTATACCTAGTTGGAAATGGCAGATCATAAGCATAGATTTTATTACCGGACTACCCAGAAATCAGAAACAAAATGATTCCATCATGGTGGTAGTGGATAAACTCAACAAGGCAGCACATTTCATACCAGTAAAAACTACTTATAAGGCCCCAGATATTGCAGAAATTTTTATGAAACAGTTTTTTCGATTACATGGAATACCAAAAGTGATAGTTTCAGACTGTGATTCTAAGTTTACCGGAAACTTTTGGATATCTTTGTTTAAAGGGTTGAATACAACCTGAAACTTCAGCACAACATTTCATCCACAAACGGATGGACAAACGGAAAGAGTAAATCAGATATTAGAAGACATGTTAAGAATGTATGTTAAGGACCAGCCTGGTAAGTAAGAGGACTACTTGCATTTAGCAGAATTTGCATATAACAACCATTACCATGCATCAGCCAGGCTTAGCCCTTTTGAAATTCTTTATGGTAGGAAATGTAATACACCAGTTTCTTGGAATGACCCAGTTAATAGAGTTATATTAGGACCTGAATTGTTGAAGGAAATAGAACTAACTGTGCAACAGGTACAAAGAAATCTTAAAGCTGCCCAAGATAGACAAAAGAGTCAAGCAGATCTTAAAAGGACTCATAAAGAGTTCCAGGTTGGTGAGCATGTTTTCATTAAGGTAAGATCGAAGAAGAGCTCATTAAAATTGGGAAGTTGTGCCAAATTGGCACCCAAGTATTGTGGTCATTTTGAAATTTTCTCAAGGGTGGGACCCATGGCATACCAACTGGCTTTGCCACAAAATTTAAAAATACATAATGTTTTTCATATTTCAGTTTTAAAGAAATATATACACGATACTACTCATGTTATAAATTGGAATGATGTACAGATGGAATACGACGACGATTTCAGGTGGAACCGAACTGTATCCTCGAAAGGAGGGAAACTCTACTCCGGAATCGCACCACTGGGCAGGTAAAGGTGCAATGGAAGCACCTTAGCCCAGAAGAGGCAACCTGGGAATTGGAGAGTAGTATGTGGGTAGCATACCCAACTTTGTTTCAGGAACACTCAGAAAATGAATGAACAACATCGAGGATGATGTTGAAGCTTAAGGGGGGGTGTATGTCACCTACCCAAATTTTGAGACTATTTATTTTAATTGCAAAAACATTATGTTAAATTATAATTACAACGTTTTGTAATTATGACCAAATCTGGTCAAGGATGATTGTAATAAACATATTTTTATTATTTAATAAATTAAAGCAGGAGACAAACACCCAAGGGAACTGTTAAATAAGTGTTCACTGACCCACTAGGAGGAATGGAAGTTGTTAGAAGGCATGGGACAGGTGTCAGCATTTGCACTCCACCACTAGCTGTTGGTTATGGAACAACTAACCCTAAAATTGTGGCATTATCCCCCAGGTGAGTGGAAGAGAGCTGTTAGCTCATTAATGACCAGGTTAACCACTAAAAGGCCTAGGCAACCTATATAAGACAATTCGAATTGAGCAGGGAGCTCTAGATTATTTTCTGCATAAATAATTCCTCAAGTGTATCAGGTGATCACTGACAGATTCGAATAGGGAGGCTAAGTGAATGTGCATTGTGAGTCTGCTGAATTTATTCTGAGAAGGAAACCAGAGGTGCTGGTGCAGGTCTCTTTGACTGCTAAGTCTATATGACTGGATGAACTACTTTGTTGCTAAAAGTGGATGACCTAAAGCTTCTACAGATTATTCTTCTTAGTTGTTTAGTGAATTGTTGATGTATATGTAACTTCGGAATGTATTTCACCCATGTATATTGTACTCCCATAGAGATGGTATTATTCCTCTATACGGAAGTGTCGTCATTTGTATTGACAAGTGTCGCAAGTGTCGTAACTTGCTGTGATGGGTTATTAGACCACTAAGTGTGGGGTCAGCCCTGATTAATGTAACCATGGGTTATTAGACTCTCCTAGAGAAGTCGACCTTGCTAGTTTATTAGGAAAGTTAGGTTAAGTATGAATAGAGTGCAGGAGCATTCTATTTGATCATCTCATTATTCACTTCTACACTACTCAAAAAGTGGCGCACAAGTGAGAAAGGAGGAGTAGCTACAAGTAGAAGACTATCCCTTGTACTTGGGTTGTATTATTGCTCTTTCTATCTCTGAGGAAGTTGTGGGGTTTTTCACCTTTATGATTTTCCCCTGTGAAACTCTGTGTGTCTATTGTCTTATGTGATTGCTCGTTATGCTTGATATGATTGATATGCTGTACATGTTATTCTTTCAGTAAAGATCCTAGAGTATGTTGTATTAATGCTCAAAATCTAACATGGAATTAGAGCCAACCTGAGAAGAAGACACTGTGCAGTTGCGGAAACTAGGGTTTCTCTCCATAGATTTTGAAAAAGCAATATGATAGATTGACTCTCCTCAGCAAGGTGATTCTTTCTGTCCAATCAGATCTCAATTCTGGGCACTTTCATTTTTGGCCCTAAAAATTAGGGTTTCCACAAAAATAGGAATTTCTGAAATCTGAGACCATATCTGGAAGCTCCTTGGAAAAATCGAAGTTTAGAGCTTTGGATCAAACTTTTTGGTTGGGTGAAACTCCGGGAAACTCAAACCCTAATTCAGGGTCCTCCTAGTGAATCTGGGAGATTGAAAAGCATTTTTGAAGGGTGAAACTTTGCAGTTTTCAAATTATGAGTATACCAGGCTGATTAGCTCATCAAAGCGCATCTTTCTATCCTTTCAGAAGTTTGAAATTCAAAGTTTGAATTTTTAGGGTTTCTCTGACAAACCCTAATCCAGGACCAGATCCAGTTTTCAGTAAATCAAGTGGTAAGACCTAAATCTTTTCTATTTCCATTTGAAGTACTCTTTAAGATGTCTCACAACACCAAGCTTGAGGATAAGCTTGAAGGGGTTGATAACTTCCAAGCATGGAAGTATAGGATTGGGTTAATCTTGGAAGAGAATGAGTTGGACACTTACATAAGTGAAGAGGTCCCTGTCCCAGAGAGAGAAGAGGCTAAGGCCCTACACAAGAAGAACTTGGTCAAGGAAAAGATGATCATTGTTGATTCTATCAAAGACCATCTCATACCCCATGTGTCATCTCTGAAGACACCTAAGGAGATGTTTGATTCTTTGACCAAGCTATTTGAAGAGAAGAACATAAATCGGAAGATGACCTTGAGGAATCAACTAAAGAATATCAAGATCCAGAATACAGAAACTATGCAATCTTATTTCTCAAGGGTCTCCCAGATAAAAGAAGAACTTGAAGCTGTGGGAGAAGATATAGAGAATGGAGAAGTAGTAATGACCACTCTTAATGGCCTTCCTAAGTCATGGGATTCCTTCATCCAGGGAATTTGTGCTAGGAGGAAAATTATCACTGTCAGTAGACTGTGGGAAGAATTCTCACAGGAAGAAGCTCGAATTATAGCTCGAGAAGAAAAGATGGGGAATGAAGACCAAGATCTCACAACACACTCCAAAAGACATGATGATAAGAAGGGGCATCACCACAGTAAGAAAGAAAAGCATCACCATCAGAATCAAAGGGGCAACTTCAGATCTCAAAGAAACATATCAAATGCCCGATGCTTTACATGTGATGAAAAGGGACACTATGCTAGGGACTGTCCCAGAAACAATAAAGATGGCTCTCACAAAAGGAAGAAGAACATCAAAAGAAAACATCATGCTCATACTGCAGAAGATGATGAACCTCCCAGGAAGAGGGCTAGGGAAGAAAGTGAAGATTCTTCAAGTGATGAAGAGTATGTTTTAATTTCTGCCCTCACTGGTACCATTACTCATGGAAGTAATGATTGGCTTATAGATAGTGGGGCTTCCAAGCACATGACAGGATTCAAGGAATCCTTTATGAACCTATCTTAACATGAATCACCCCACAAGGTGAAACTTGGGGATGACTACCAATATCCAATAAAAGGAAGTGGTGAAGCCTCCTATAAGCTAGACTCTGGAAAGTCCATGAAGATGAAAGATGTACTTTATGTTCCAGGTCTCAAGAAGAATATACTCTCCATATCTGCATTAGATGCAAAAGGCATGAGGGTTGCATTTGTAGATGGCCAAGTCCTAATGTGGCAAAAGGGTAAGACTATATATGATGCAGTGGTGATTGGAGAGCAAGAGGGAGGATTATACAAATTGAAGGGCCAACCAGAACAAGCCATGGTCCATGATTCAGTAGAGCCAAGTGAACTTTGGCATAGAAGGCTTGCACACATGCACAATAGGGCATTACCAATTGCAAGCAAAGCAGTGGAAGGTCTTCCTGAAATCCAGACAAAGCATGAAGACATTTGCAAAGGTTGTGCAAAGGGAAAGAACACAAAGAAGACATTTCCAAGCAGTGAAAGCAAGGCAAAAAAATAATCTTGGATATCATCCACTTTGATGTATGCGGTCCGATGTCATCCAGTTCTCTGAGTGGGTATGTATACTATGTTTCCTTCATTGATGATTTTTCTAGGAAGACTTGGGTTTACTTCTTGAAGAACAAAGATGAAGTGCTTGACAAGTTCAAGGAATTCAAAGCCTTGATAGAAAACCAAACTGACATGAAGATCAAGATCTTCATATCCGATAATGGCGGAGAATTAACTTTAGGTGACTTCAAGAAGCTATGCAGTGATTCAGGGATTAAGAGGGAGTTGACTTCTCCTTACAATCCACAACAGAATGGGGTTTCCGAAAGGAAGAATAGAACAATCATGGAAGCAGCTAGGGCAATGCTTCATGACCAAGATCTACCTATGCACTTATGGGCTGAAGCAGCAAGGACAACTGTATATGTGCAGACCAGAACACCTCATAAGATACTTGACAACAAAACACCAGAAGAAGTGTTCACTGGTAAGAAACCAGAAGTTAGCCATCTCAGAATATTTGGTTGTCCAGTATACACTCACATCCCAAAAGAAAAGAGGACAAAGCTAGATCATTCAAGAAAGAAGGGCATATTCGTGGGTTACAGTGAAAGCTCGAAGGATTACAGAATCTACTTCCCAGGATTCAAGAAGATTGATATCAGTAGGGATGTAACATTTGATGAAGGCTCGACATACATCAAATCGAGAAAGACACTTGTTGAAGACAATGAAGAACCCAGAATATCTAGAACACAAGACACTACAATGAATGAAGCAATTCCTGAAGAAGATCGTTAGATGGAAGATCCACAACAACCTGTAGATCCACCTCGTGAGAAGAACTCTCACAAGAGGAAACCAACATGGGCTAGAGAGCTCATTCAAGATGCAGAAAGGTTTGGCATTCCAGAAGAGGAACACAGAGAAAGGAAAAGGACAAGATCACACACCAGCTATGTTGCCTTACTTTGTGATATCATGAATAAAGAACCTACCAGTTATGCAGAAGCAGCAGAAAAGAAAGAATGGAAGGATGCCATGGTCGAGGAATACCAGTCGATCATGAAGAATGATGTTTGGGATGTGGTCCCAAGACCAGATGGGAAGTCTGTTGTGACTTCCAAGTGGATCTATAAGATCAAGCATGCTGCAGATGGTAGCATAAAGAAATACAAAGCTAGGTTTGTAGCTTGTGGATTCTCCCAGAAAGAAGGGATTGATTATGAAGAGACTTTTGCACCTGTAGCCAGATACACTTCCATTAGATCAGTACTTGCTCTGGCTGCAGTGATGAAATGGAAGGTACACCAAATGGATGTCAAGACAACCTTCTTGAATGGTGTAGTTGAGGAGGAAGTGTATGTGGAGCAGCCACTCAGGTTTGAGACACATGACAGAGGGACTCATGTGTACAAATTGAAGAAAGCCCTGTATGGTTTGAAACAGGCACCCAGGACCTGGTATGGCAGGATAGATGGCTTCCTATCCAGTTTGGGCTTTACCAAGAGTAAAGCGGATTCCAACCTTTACTACAAGGTTGAGGAAGGAAATCCAGTGATACTACTATTATATGTGGATGACCTGTTTCTAACAGGTGAGTATAGATTGATTGCTGACACGAAGAGGAAGTTTGCTGCCGAGTTCGAGATGAAGGACTTGGGTATGATGCACTACTTTCTTGGTATGGAGGTGTGGCAGAGTGCAGATGGAATCTTCCTTGGACAAGGGAAGTATGCAATAGAGTTTAGGATGATGGACTGCAAGGCCATGGCCACACCTATGGCATCAAACCTGAAGCTTCTGTGTGATGCTTCATCTGAGCCGGTTGATGCTACGATGTATCGTCATATGAATGGGTCCTTGATGTACCTGACGAATACGAGACCAGACATTTGCTTTGCGGTGAACACCTTGAGCCAGTACTTGATAGATCCGAGACATGTTCACCTGATAGCTGCAAAGCATATTCTGAGGTACCTGGAGGGTACAGTTGATTATGGCCTCAAGTATGAGGTGAATCAAAAGTTTAACCTGGAGGGTTATGTTGATTCGGATTGGGTAGGCAGTTCCATTGATCGGAAGAGCACTTCGGGGTGCTGCTTTAGTATGGGATCTGGTATGATCTCTTGGTTTAGCAGGAAGCAGTCCTCTGTGGCACTGAGTACAGCCGAAGCAGAGTATGTTGCAGCTTGTTCGGCTAGTTGTGAGGCAGTATGGCTTAGGAAGCCACTGTCTGATTTGTTTGATCTCCAGTTGAGTGCTACTTATATATATTACAACAACCAGAGTTGTGTGAAGTTGTCGGAGAACCCGACGTTCCATGACAAGTCAAAGCACATTGAGATCAAGTTCCACTATATCAGGGATATGGTGCAGAGAGGAGCAGTGAAGCTCCTGTATGTTGCGACGGACGAGCAGTTAGCCGATGTGTTGACCAAGCCGCTGGCCAGAGTGAAGTTTGAGTACTTCAGAGAGAGACTTGGTGTACTTCAGATCGAGATTCCTTCTAAGGGGAAGTGATGTGTCTGGAGACACAGATGCACATGAGCCCTTCTCACATGGTGATAGATGTGTTCTCCCATGGTGAGATGTAAGTGCTGGAGCCATTCTCAGATAGTGATAGATGTGTTCTCCTATGCTGAGATGTAAGGGTTAAAGCCATTTTCAGATAGTGATAGATGTGTTCTCCTATGCTGAAATGTAAGGGTTGGGCCATTTTCACATGGTGATAGATGTGTTCTCCCATGGTGAAATGTAAGGGCTAGGGCCATTCTCACATGGTGATAGATGTGTTCTCCCATGGCGAGATGTAAGGGTCGAGTGTGCCTTTCCGACATGGTGACAGATGTGTTCTCCCATGGTCGTGATATAAGTGTTGTGCCTTTCTGACATGATGGTAGGTAGGTCCTCCCATGGTGACATGGTGGTAGGTAAGTCCTCTCATGGTCGTGATGTAAGTGCTGAGCCTTCTCCGGATGGTGATAGATGTGGTCTCCCATGTCGGTGGTGTAAGTCTTGTGTGATGTGCATTTGGGTTGTGCTCCGTGGACGATGATGGTGATCCGAAGACAATGATGTGACAGTATGGTACACAGGTTTTGCAGAGGCATATGATCAGTCCTGAGATGCTCTTACAGGTTTTGCAGAGGCAGTGTAATCAGTCTTGGGAGATCTTGCAGGTTTTGCAGAGGCAGTGTAATCAGTCCTGAGATGTACCTACTTGATGGCTTGCTCGCAGAGATGTTGAAGACCTACATGGAGGCTAGGCCTACATCCAACATGAAAAAGGGTTGGCTATGTAGATGATGAAGACCTGCAGGTGGTGGGACTACATCCAGTATGAAAAAGGACTAGCTTTGTAGAACTTCCTATGACGAATAGATTGAAGATTGATTGAGATAGCAGCAACAGTGACGATGGCGACAATGACTTGTGCTAGCAGATCTGTGTTGAGAAATACCTTCTTAGTTAAGAGGGAGTGTTGATGTCTATGTAACTTTGAAATGTATTTCACCCATGTATATTGTATTCCTATAGAGATGGTATTATTCCTCTATACGGAAGTGTCGTCATTTGTATTGACAAGTGTCACAAGTGTCGTAACTTGCTGTGATGGGTTATTAGACCACCAAGTGTGGGGTCGGCCCTGATTAATGTAACCATGGGTTATTAGACTCTCCTAGAGAAGTCGGCCCTGCTAGTTTATTAGGCAAGTTAGGTTAAGTATAAATAGAGTGCGGGAGCACTCTATTTGATCATCTCATTATTCACTTCTACACTACTCGGAAAGTGGCGCACAAGTGAGGAAGGAGGAGTAGATGCTAGTAGAAGACTATCTCTTGTACTTGGGTTGTATCATTGCTCTTTCTATCTTTGAGGAAGTTGTGGGGTTTTTCACCTTTATGGTTTTCCCCAGTGAAACGCTATGTGTCTATTGTCTTATGTGATTGCTTGTTATGCTTGATATGCTTGATATGTTGTACATGTTGTTCTCTCAGTAAATATCCTAGAGTATGTTGAATTAATGCTAAAAAACTAACATGAACAGGATCGAGGTCCTAAGTCAAGTAATTTGGCTGTCTTCAGGAATAGGTTGGGTGGAACAGGCTCCTTGGGTTGTTTGTTTCTCCTACATTCAATCAGGTTCTACTGTTCTGTCTTATTGTTTACAGTTAAATGATTTTTTGCATTTGTAGATTTAATATTTACAGTTATATAGAAGAAACTGTTTCAATTTTTGACCTAGAGATGATTCTGCATAATGATGGTTAAGTAAATAAGATGATTGATTAAAAATCCTTTCTGCATTTTTCCCATACTATTTTCTGTATAGTACTCTAGTACAGAGAAGTAGAATTAATATAGATAAATGATGGACAGAATGCCAATTGAATGATTAGATTAATACTATAGTGTTTCTTTTAAATTCTAAAATATCAATTATATATGTCTAAACTCAAAAAAAGGAAGAGCATATCATAAAACAGACATATAGCATTTTCTTTATTTAATAACAAAAGAAAACATTTCATCTCTGCACAGGACTAGGTCTTCAAATAATTACTGTATATTTTTGAAACCTAATACTATACATTCTATTACTATTTTTTCCAACATTAAGGTGTTATATTTCCACTTATTTCAGGCATTATTATTTCTAGAATTTAACAGCTGCAAATTTAAATAATCTTTTATACAGAGTTGCTACCCAATCCACATATTACTGAATATATATTTATCATTCGCAAATATTAACATCACTGTATTTTACTATTTCATGCAGTACCCATTTCTCATATTCTGATTTAGTTATCAACTACAACCATTAAATTTAAACACATTCATTATAGGCAGAACCCTAACTCCGTTTTATTGTTATTTTTAACATTCTTTTGCAATACTTTAAACATAGGATCGAAACCCTTAATAGGGAAAAAAAATCATTACAGGTTCATAACTGGTTCGATGGTAAAAACCTCATATTCAAAATAGTAATACAAATACCATCAGTTTCCAAATAGATTACGATTTCATGCTCAAACATCATGGAATACATACACAAACATTAAATGAAAACAAACCATATAATTACATAAACACTAGATCTTAGTTCCAAGTTTACGAATCAAAAACATTGAGTTGGCTCTCGGCCACTACCCAAAACGATAGCCTAGTCTTTTGTTAAACACAGTAAAAGGCAAAAGCTACCAATCGAAACCTACAAGGTAGGGTTTCGACTGCTTAGAACAAGGTCGAACCCTTTGGCGCATAGCCATTGTAAACGCATAATAGTTCAAGTTTCACATTATCACAAATCTGGAGCATGGCTCACAGTTTCAAAACTATTAAAACATTAACAATTACAAAACCAAATTCTTTGTATTTCCAGTTGAGCCGAGGGATAAAACCCTCTCAGAAGTTACATTTTGTTATAACTTGTCTACGCCGAAAACAAAAACCACAGGCTTAACGCCGAGTGGGTTGAGAATTTTTTCCTCCCTAGGCTGCTTAACAACTCACAACCTTTTCGACGAAGTTCACTTCCCAATCCCAGATTAAATTTCAGCTAAGAACACATCCAACAGTCACCTAATCGAAGTAGCAGGGTAACCACCGAAGCTTACCAATTATTATGCAGCTGCCAGTTAAACGAACTCGAGCTTGGAAGCCGAATATAGAAAGAACCTGCCAAGCATTTAAGTTATGGTCAAAACGTATTATAATAGAGGTTTCAGTAAAACGAGATAACATTTATTACATTTAATAGAAAGGACAGGTTCGAAACCTGTTACATTACCTTGATAGCTAGTTCCGGAGCAAGGACATTGCAGCCATTGTTAAACCTAGCCACCACTGCACTTCTGAATGCAACAGAGGTCGAAGACGATGTATAAATTATACCTTTCAACATATACAGAAGACCGAACATTGGATTCAACTTACACACAAAATTACTATCAACCCCGAAGTTCTTCCATTATCAATTCAAGTACTCTAATTCTCATCATAAGCTCGCTCTTTAAACTATTCAAACTGGTATCAGAAAAACCAACAAGTCACGGGTTCGAATCGTGGAGGGACTCAAAAGAATTGACTAACGAAACCCTGGAATTTCTCGGCCTATCGGCCTCTCCATAGAGCCACCTCCCAACACACTGAATGCCCAGGGAAACAATAACCGCGTAAACGTAGTGGAGTTTAGGGTTAAGACCAAAGTCCAAGACCCACGTATGATCAACGGTGGAGATTCACTTGATCAACACTTCGTTTCCCCAAGCAACTACCATATTTATGATGGAAATTAATCACTATTGCCACCGTGGAGACAGCTAGGACAAACCCTAAGCGATATCATTTACAACTCGACCTTGTAAACTGCCTTGTTACTTTACCTTCATGTGACATAGATCATGATGGTAGCCACAGTGACTTTCCACTGAATCCGGTTGTTGGAAGTATTAATGCCAAGGGTGAGTGCGAATGCTTGCTAGCATATTTTCCACTATTTTCATTATTATCCAAACCTTTCACCCGTTGCTACGTCGAGTACGGTTGCCACCTTGTCATTACATGTGCTAAGTATAGTTCGTCTTGATAAGACCTAGTTATATGCATGGTATCTATTATAATGTTCGAAGGGTCACAACGTTTGTATCTATGCATATAGTTTACATGTTATACAAATTCAATAGAATTTGCATATATTAGATGCTATAGGAGTTTACATATAGTGTTAAGGGATAAATAGGACTAGCATATAGTTTATATGCATTGAGAATTGTACAATTAAATAGAATTTGCATGCTTTAGGAAATACATAGAACTTGTTATTTGTTACAATATAGAAACTATATTCAAGATGACATATGTTTTATACTATAGGGTATGTAAATAACATGGTACATAGTTCTTACACATAGTCAATATATCAAGGAATTGTATTATAGTTGCCTACAGTCATGTATGATAGAAAACGTATGGTAAACGTATAAAGTTTGCATAATATAGGTTAGAGCAAGGAGTACATCACAATCATGCATATTATATGAAAATCAGATATTAATGGAAGGAGATCTTACCGGTTACTTTTCAACATTATTCTCTAAACTATTAAGACACGTGGAGATTTTTTAAACTAGTTAGGAACTCTTCTGTTACACTTCATAAACATCAAAGCTCTTACCTGTAATCTGCGAAAGGAACGATTCAAATGCTTTAGCATGAATGCTAAGTAAGCCCCGGGGTACCCTCAGGACCCCTTTCATCATCAAAAGAAGAACAACAGTTAGCACTTGTAAATATTTATAATTGACATAACATTGACATAAGTATTATAAAAATATAATTGAATTGCAAATGGCATCTTAGTGAAGACATGTCGCCATCATAATTAATTATTAGTTAAAAGAATTAGCATTCATTTTATTTCCGCATTAGCAATTTCAATATTTAGTGCTATTTTAAAAATTTTAAAATTTTGTGATTTTTCGGGATGTTACAAGGGGTATGTCTCTAGAAGGCAATTGGAACTTCTCCAAGAGGCAATCATCAAATCTAAAGCCATCAAGCAACTGGGGATTTCCTCGAACCCCCACAAAGGGAGTAAAAGGAAATCTCCAGAGGAGGAGTTGAAAAAAGGGAGGAAGTCGAACAAGCAAAGAATTGCTGAGGTTGGAGTTAAACTCATAGAATCTGGTCAGTACCCGACGATAAGGGTGGCCGTATCTAAAGTGAACAAGGTTATCCAATGAAGATCATGTCCTGGAACATCTGAGGGTGCAACCATCCACGGAAACTAAATAGTTTGGAAAGAAAGATTAAGCAAGAGAAACTAGATGTTTTATTTTTGCAAGAAACAAAATGCAATTCAGAAACAATGGAGAAATTTGGGCAGAGGATCTGGAAGGGATGCAAATTAATGGGGATTGATGCCTCAGGAATGGCTGGAGGCTTAGCAGTCATGTGGCAACCACATTATTTGTACCTTTAGGACTGGAGAGCCAATAAGTTTTCTATTACCTCAAATTTCACTGTCTTAGGATCGGGGTTAAAGGGACAATGGTTAATATCTACGGACCGAGTGCCTTCCCCCCAAAACAATCCTTCATCCGATTTTTGTCGTGGTTGGCGGTGCAGGTTTTTTCTGGCTCATGGATAGTTGGAGGTGATTTTAATCTGATAACCTCTCTCAATGAGAAGAAGGGCGGCAGAAGGGTTTTGGATAGATTCCAAGAAGCATTTAGGGAGCTACTGGCTCATAGCCCTTTCATAGATGTCGAAACTGGAAATGGGTGGTACACATGGAATAACAAACGTGGAGGCAATCACCTTGTCGCTTCCAGAATTGACAGATTCTTTGCTACTGATGATATCGCGCAAGGCATGGGTGAGGTCAGTGCTAGTGTTCTCCCATCAATGGGCTCTGACCATTGGCCCATAAGCCTTCATTGGGATTGGTCAAACACGTTTCTATATAAACCTTTTAGGTTTGAGCAATTCTGGTTGGAGCATAAAGACTTCTAAGATTTGGTTGGACAATGGTGGCAGGAACTGGTCCCCCCCGAGGGAACTGGAATGTTCCAATTTCAGAAAAAGCTAAAGGCTCTTAAATCCAAGATCCGTACCTAGAATAAGGAAGACTTTGGAAACATCTTCTAGGACAAGAAAAAGTTGATTGAGGATTTAGAGCATACTCACCGAAAAGTTATGGCAGAAGGGTGGGATGAAAATTTAAGGGAGCAGGAGCAAAACTTGTTGGAACAACTTGAAGCTAGGGAAAGACAGGAAGAAATTTACTGGACGCAAAAATCCAGGAACCAATGGCTCCAAGAAGGGGATAAGAACACTAAATTCTTCTACAACACTGTTATTCAAAATTGCCACAGGTCAAAGATATTCAACTCAAAAAAAGTGATGGCAGCCAAGTTGAAACTACAGGAGATATCAAAGATGAATTAGTCAACTATTTTGAAACTATCTCGAGGGAGGATCGGGTCGGTCGGAGCAATGATATTTCCCAAATCACAAGCCTCAACCCCAGACTAGTCACCAGGGACCATAACGAGGTTCTAGGCAAACTAGTCTCTCTGCAGGAAGTTGAGGAAGCAATGAACCATATGGCTTCGGGGAAAGCTCCTGGTCTGGATGGTTTTACTACTACCAAGTTCTTCCACTTCTTCTGGGACTTGATCAAGGAGGAGGTTCTTGAAATTGTGGAGGAATCCCGCAGGAGTTGTGGGGTTTTAAAGGCTTTTAATGCGACCTTCCTATCCCTAATTCCGAAGGAGGAAGGAGCTGACACCCATGGTAAGTATAGACCTATTTCCCTCTGTAATTTTATTTATAAGATTATTACCAAGGTGATTTCCAACAGGCTCAAACCTCTGCTCCCCATCCTTATCATCCCGGAGCAGTCGGGATTTGTTGAACGAAAACAAATTGTGGATGGTATCATTTTGGTTCAAGAAACTATTCACACCTTGAAGCTCACTAAGAAACCAGGTATGTTAATCAAATTGGATATAGAAAAAGCCTATGATAAGCTAAGTTGGCAGTATATGCGCAGCATCTTGTAAGCCTTTGGGTTTGATAGGAATTGGGTGAACTGGATTATGAATCTGGTTTCCACACCCTTTTTATCTATCTTACTTAACGACTCTCCCTATAGACTCTTGTAGGCCTCCCGAGGTATCTGCCAAGGTGATCCCCTATTCCCCCTTTCTTTTCATTTTAATGGCTGAAGGGCTGAGTAGGCCTTTACAGAGCCAAGCTAGTGAAGGTGGGATCAGAGGGCTTCAACTCCATGATGGTGTGGATAAGCAAACGCACCAACAATTTGTAGACGACATTATGTTAATGGGGCACCCTTTGTTAAATTTTCAGAATTTACTTCAAGCTGATCTAGGATCTTAACTGAGAGAACAACATGTACAACATATCTACAGCGTATCAATCATGGACACAATAATGCAAGCACACAAGAGACACAGAGTGTACTTGGGGAAAACCATAAAGGTGAAAAACCCCAATAACTTCCTCAGAGATAGATAAAGCAATGATACAACCCAAGCATAAGAGATAGACATCTCCTAGCAGCAGCTTCTCCTCCTCCACAAGTGTGCCACTCTCCAAAGAGTGTGTGTGAGAATATAATGATAAAATAGAGTGCCTCCTGCACTCTATTTATACTTGACTTGACTTGCCTAATAACCTTGACTAGGTCGGCCTCAACTTAACCACATAACACAATGCTGACTGGGCTGACACCCAATAGGGTGGTCTAATAACCCTTTGACCCACATGGCCGATCCCCAATAGGGTGGTCTAATAACCCTTTGACCCACATGACTTATACAGGGCCGAACCCAACAAGGTGGTCTAATAACCCATCAAGTATAAGTTACGACACTTACAATATAAATGATGACACTTCCGTATAGAGGAATAATAACATCTCTATAGGAATACAAACACTTCCGTATAAAGGAATAATACCATCTCTATAGGAGTACAATATACATATATGAAATACATTCCATAGTTACATATACATCAACACTCCCTCTTAACTAGGAAGGTATTTCTCGACACAGGTCTTCTAGCACAAGTCTTCTTCTCTGGATCATCGTCATTGAATCATTGTCCTCGAATCATCATCATCGTCACTGTTGCTGCTATCTCAATCAATCTCTGAATCTACTCATCATAGGAAGTTCTACAGAGCTAGTCCTTTTTCATATTGGATGTAGGCCCACCACTTGCAGGTCTTCATCATCACTGGCCATACTGTGGAATTCTCAAGACTTATTACGTGCGTCACAAAACCTCGCAAGAGCATCCAGGCTGTTACGAGTGCACGGCTCTACCTGTCGGATCTCCCAGGGCGCTATTATATGTGACCCCACCACAAAACCTCAAAAGAGAATCCCAGGATTGATTACAAGCACATGGCTCAACCTATCGGATCTCCTAGGGCACAAATTACATGTGGTCACCACAAAACCTCGAAAGAGCATCCCAAGACTGATTACGAGCACACGGCTCAACCTATCGGATCTCCCAGGGCACAAATTACATGTGGTCATGGAAAAACCTCGAAAGAGCATCCCAGGAATGATTACGAGCACACGGATCAACCTATCGGATCTCCCAGGGCACAAATTACATGCCATAGGACAAAACCTCGAAAGAGCATTTGCCAGATATCCCAGGGCACAAATTACATGCCATAGGAAAAACCTCGAAAGAGTATCTGCAAATCTCCCAGGGCACAAATTATATGTCCTCCTAAGCAAAACCTCGAAAGAGAATTTTCCAGATATCCCAGGGCACAAATTACATGCCATAGGCAAAACCTCGAAAGAGTATATGCAAATCTCCTAGGGCACAAATTATATGCTTATCTGCACAACTTGTTCCACGGCCACAGAGTATCAACCTGATACTCACCATACATCATCCTGATGTACAGATGATCATCCTGATCATCAACACTGCATCATCCTGATGCATGTCATCTGGAGCAACATCCTGAAGCTCGTCATCCATGATCATCCTGATCATACAATGCATCCACCTGATGCATACACAGTATCTACCTGATACATATCATCATACATGATCTACCTGATCATACAATGTATCCACCTGATACACATGCAAATACATGATCCACCTGATCATACCTGAGACATATCAACATACATGATCTACCTGATCATACCATGTATCCACCTGATACATCTACAGATACATACACATGATCCAATTGATCATATCCAACATCCAACATGATGCGTACATACATATACATATAAATGATCCAGCTGATCATATCCAACATCCAACATGATGCATACATACATATAAATGATCCACTGATCATATCCAGCATCCAACATGATGCATACATACATATAAATGATCCACTGATCATATCCATCATCCAACATGATGCATACATACATATAAATGATCCACTGATCATATCCAACATCCAACATGATGCATACATACATAGAGCAGTAACTGGAGCATCGTCCTGATGCTCATCATCCAACACTTACATCCACAGCCATGGGAAGGATCCTCCTCTCATCATGCTTGGAATGGCTCCAACAAATGTCTCCATCACTTCTTCCTCGAAGTGTCATCAATCTGAAGAACACCAAGCCTCTCTCTGAAGTACTCGAACTTCACTCTGGCTAGTGGTTTCGTCAGTACATCTGCAACCTGCTCATCCGTCGCAACATATAGAAGCTTCACTGCTCCCTTCTACACCATATCCCTGATATAGTGATATTTGATCTCAATGTGTTTTGACCTGTCGTGGAACACTGGATTCTCAGACAGCTTCACACAACTCTGGTTGTCACAAAGGATACTAGTAGCCTCCAGCAGGAGATCAAATAACTCAGACAATAGCTTCCAAAGCCATATTGCCTCACAATTAGCTGAACAAGCAACAACATACTTTTCTTCAGCTGTACTTAGTGCTACGCAGGACTGCTTCCTGCTAAACCAAGAGATCACACCTGATCCCATACTGAAGCAACACCTAGAAGTGCTCTTCCTATCTGCAGCACTACCTGCCCAATCTGAATCAACATAACCCTGCATCATACTTGAGCCCATAGTCAACCGTACCCTTCAAGTACCTCGGAATATGCTTTACAGCAACCAGGTGAACACCTCTGGGATCTATCAGGAATTGGCTCAATGTGTTCACCGCAAAGCAGATATTTGGTCTCGTGTTCGTCAGGTACATCAAGGACCCAATCATCTAACGATACACAGTGACATCAACCGGATCAGATGAAGCATCACACATAAGCTTTAGGTTTGATGCCATAGGTGTGGCCATGGCCTTGCAGTCCATCATCCCGAACCTCTTTAGGATCTCTACTGCATACTTCCCTTGTCTAAGGAAGAACCCATCTGCACTTTGCCACACCTCCATGCCTGGAAAATAGTGCATCATCCCCAAGTCCTTCATCTCGAACTCGGCAGCAAGCTTCCTCTTGGTATCAACAATCAAACTATCATCACCTGTAACAAACGGGTCATCCACATACAGGAGTAGTATCACAGGATTGCCTTCCTCAACCTTGTAGTAAAGGTTGGAATCCGTTTTACGCTTGGTAAAGCCCAAACTAGATAGGAAACTGTCCATCCTACCATACCAAGTCCTAGGAGCTTGCTTCAAGCCATACAAGGCTTTCTTCAACCTGCACACATATGACTCCCTGTCATGTGTCTCAAAACCAAGTGGCTGCTCCACATACACTTCCTCCTTGTCTACACCATTCAAGAAAGCTGTCTTGACATCCATCTAGTGTATCTTCCATTTCATCACTGCAGCCAGGGTAAGTACTGATATGATGGAAGTGTACCTGGCTACAAGAGCAAAAGTCTATTCCCTCTTTCTGAGAGAAGCCACGAGCTACAAACCTTGCTTTGTATTTTTCTATGCTACCATCTGCAGCATGCTTGATCTTATAGATCCACTTGGAAGTAACAACAGACTCCCCTTCTGGTTTTGGGACTGCATCCCAACCATCATTCTTCATGATCGAATGGTACTCCTCGATCATGGCATTCTTCCCAAATCCTGGGAACTTCAATATCTTTAATATCTTCAATAGATAACTTTGTTTTTGAACAAATGTTGTAGTCCTTCTTTTGTAGGTGATGGTATATGATCTTTCCTACAAAAAAAAGGTTAAATTGCATGATTAGAAAACATCTCATAGTTTTTAGAACAAATTCTTATACATAAATAAATATGTTGTACAGTCATGCAATTATCTTAGCCAATGCTTCAATACAACATTTATCCATATCCCGTAACTTTCTAGATGCCTTCCAATCTCTACCAGAACATTGTTAAGAGTGTGCACAACTCCCAACATGTCAACAAAGAGGTTTCATTCTAGATAAGTAGCAATGGAATGTTGTACAGTGCCATAGGCCACTTACCCATGTATATTAGTAGTATATTGTTCATCAATGCAACTATTCTAATATGCACAACCTAATTCTAGGAACATCAGTATATACATTATTGAACAGTATTACTTAAACAATCAAATATGCAAGAAATGATAATTCAAATACTTATCTTTGTTTGTTTGTTGGGTTGACTCCCTCTTAGTCTTTGCTCCCTTTATGTAACTCCATTCTGATGTGGATTGTGAGAAGTGGTCAACTCCCTCTGAATATCTGCATCCTTGCAGAAACTACTGAAGTGTGCTCCCTCTTGATATTTGCTTCCTGGATTACCTGTCCTTGAACTTATATCCATTCTTAATCACTATGCATGCTTATTAGTATCATCATTGTGTTATCCTCGAGGTCTCATACATAATCACACATTCATTAGTATAATCTTAATACTATCAAAACACAATAATCTTAAACATGTATAGTCATGATCATTTCAAACACGGATAATAAACATTAGTATTCAAGGTTTCAGGGAAGACTTATTTTACTCATGCATATTTTTATTTGATCATAGGACTCTTTTGGTTAGTCAAATCATCAATCAAGATAAGAGACATAATATGTATAAACCCTTGATTACTTACATTTCTAACTTTATGAATAATCATAACCAATCATACTAAGTATACTTATATAAGGGATCCTAACACAAGGTAAGATTCTAACTTGATATAAGAAAAACATATGTGGATTACTATGTTAGCTAGTTATGTCTAACATACCCGCATGATGTCTTCTGGTTCTCTTCAATGACTTGTGCTAGTAACCTGCATGTCTCATAAGTTAACCATTGTAGAACTAAGTTATACATACCTCGTAAGTATATCTTCTATGTGATCCATGACAATGGATGAATCTTTGTCTTTATGCCACCATGATCATATGTTCTTGAAGTAGAACATGATTTGTCTTTCTTGGTGTACCTTTCATGTTAGCGAACAACATAAACCTCATACAACATCACAATGCATTAATACAATCATAAGTGTCAAAACCTTAATTAATGAATATCTTCTATCATGTATTCATAATTTTATTAAGGTGATACGACAAGTCTAGTAATTAATCAAGATTGTACTAACCGTAATGATACGAAGACAAACGTATCATAAACTTAACCATGAACAAAATTCGAAACATACCTGTAAGTCATACCTGTCGAGATTGCTTGTAATCTTCTTATGTAAGGCCTTAGCCTCATCTCCCTCTGAAATAGGAACTTCTTCACTTATGCAGGTGACCAATCCATTTTCTTCTAGGATTAACCCAATTCACTTGATTTGCAGAAATTGGATTTGGAGCTGGATTAGGGTTTGTCAGTGAAACCCTAAAAATTCAAACTTGAATTTCAAACTTCTGAAAGGATAGAAAGATGTGCCTTTCTGAGCTGGTCAAGTTGGTATACTTAGAATTTTAAAAATGCAAAGTTTCACCCCCTCAAAATTGCCTTTTAGTTTTCCGGATTCACTGGGGAGGACCCTCAATTAGGGTTTGAGTTTCCCGGAGCTTCACCCAACCAAAAATTTTAATTCAAAGCTCTAAGCTTCTATTTTTCTGAGGAGCTTCCAGCCGTGGTCACAGATTTCCAAAATTCCAATTTTTGCAGAAGCCCTAATTTTCCATCTTTCCGATCAAAGTCCCGAACTGGGGTTTGATCAAGCCCGGCCTTCTTCCCAACCAAAATTTCTGATCTTGGTCTCTAAATTTCAATTTTGATGAGTAGCATCCAACTGTGGTCTCCTATTACAAAAATTCCAACTTTCTCCGAAACCCTAAATTCCCGAAGCCATGAATGAAGGTGCTAAAAAATAATTCTGTTTTGACAGAAATAGGCACCTGATTGTTTCTAGTGTAACTCTGAACTTTCCAATCCATAGGGTCTAAATTTTTTTCCTGTGGCAGCTTGACCTGTCATATTTCCAACCCCATAGGTCTGACCTCAAGAGTTATTCCAAGTGTCGCAACGTGACCTGTTTATGGGAAAAAACAAGAGAGCGAACTTGTACGGCATGCCACGTGTCACTGGTTCAGTGTCGGCCTCTAAAAAAGTTACCTGAGAAAGTACAGTCCGTGCACTACCTGTCACGTTTTACGAAATTTCATTTGAAGCTTCCTATCCCAATTCATGACCTTTTTTCCTAGGTCACCTGTTTATGACTCAGATCTGGAAGAGGCAAAAACCCTAGATTGTACAGATCATAAAACACAAAGTACAACGAATTAGAAGTTGTCCTTTGGACACAAGGTACATGGGGATCTGATATTTGAACTATAAAAGTTTCAGATCCGAAAACTTCTCCAAAATGGATTTATAGCGAAAGTGCTACGATGATTGGTTTTTGCTATATCAAGCCCTAGCATCGCAAGTGCAACAAGTGTCATACATGCCATACCATGCCTTCTTTCAGGCTAGCTATGATACCATGTTAAATTTTCAAAATTTACTTCAATCTGATCTAGGATCTTAACTGAGAGAACAACATGTACAGCATATCTACAGCATATCAATCATGGACACAATAATGCAAGCACACAAGAGACACAGAGTTTACTTGGGGAAAACCATAAAGGTGAAAAACCCCAATAACTTCCTCAGAGATAGATAGAGAAATGATACAACCCAAGCATAAGAGATAGACATCTCCTAGCAGCAGCTTCTCCTCCTCCACAAGTGCATCACTCTCCAAAGAGTGTGTGTGAGAATAGAATGATAAAATAGAGTGCCTCCTGCACTCTATTTATACTTGACTTGACATGCCTAATTACCTTTACTAGGTCGGCCTCAACTTAACCACATAACACAATGCTGACTGGGCCGACACCCAATAGGGTGGTCTAATAACCCTTTGACCCACATGGATGACCCCCAATAGGGTGGTCTAATAACCCTTTGACCCACATGGCCGACCCCCAATAGGGTGGTCTAATAACCCTTTGACCCACATGACTTACACAGGGCCGACCCCAACAAGGTGGTCTAATAACCCATCAAGTATGAGTTACGACACTTACAATATAAATGACGACACTTCCATATAGAGGAATAATAACATCTCTATAGGAATACAAACATTTTCGTATAGAGGAATGATATCGTCTCTATAGGAGTACAATATACATCTATGAAATACATTCCTAAGTTACATATACATCAACACCCTTCAATCCAAGAAGCTCGAGCCTTAAAAAACAGCTTAAAGCTTTTTGCGAATGCCTTGGGGATTGAAGCTAATCCTAATAAGTCACAAGTGTTCTTCTTTAACACTGCTGGAACTACCCAACGTAATATCCTGAGGATCCTTTTTTTTGCAAACGGATCTCTCCCCTCTAAGTATTTGGGAGTTCCCCTCACGGAAGGTATTATTCGAAAGATCTCCTAGCAAGACCTGATCGATAGGATTCAGAGAAGGTTGGCTAGTTGGTCTCTTAGGCCTTTAAATCTTCCCATTCGCTTGATTCTGGTCAAATCTGTTCTCCAAGCAATGCCGGTCTATCTCTTTTCGATGCTCTCTGCCCCAAAGTCTGTCCTAAAATAAATAAGGAGTATTCAACGAAATTTTCTTTGGGGAGGCAGGGAGGCAAAGTCCAAATTTTCCCTTGTTGGTTGGGATAAGATCTGTAGACCCAAGGATAAAGGGGGTCTCATCATTAGAGATCCTGAGATTCTAAGTGAAGTCTATGGCTCTAAAATATGGTGGAGATGGTGCAATTATAAATTGGAACCATGGGTGCATCTTTGGCATGTGAAATATGCTAGGGATAGACCAATGGGGCATCTGATCCGATTCAATGAAGTGAGGAATGGATCCCATATCTGGATAAAAGCTTTTTCTGGCCGAACATTAATTCAAAACCACAGTTTTTGGGAAATCTATAATGGTGAATTAACAAAATTCTGGGATGATTTGTGGAACCAGCTTCCAAAACTGGGAGACGATCCAAGGTGGCAGAATATCAGGGCCAGAGGGATTGAGGAAGGTAAATTCAAAGTGTGTAACTATTGGGAGGAGGACCAGGTAGATGGGCACAAGAAATGGATGGATCGAAGATGGATGGAGGGTTTAACAAATGATGAGGATCTCCGAGATTTCTAGACCACTCTCCAGGAGCGATTTATTCACTTCAAATTAGGTCTTGATAAGTTCCGATGGGGATACAAATAGAAAGGTATTTTCAGTATAAAGGAAGCTTATGATATCCGAATCAATAGTGAGGAAAGGGATGATAGCACTTGGAAGAAGATTTGGGGGATGAATCCCTGGCCAAAAATTGCAGTCTTCTGTTGGTTAGTTATCTGGAGAAGGATTCTGACAAGCGAAAATTTAAGGAAAAGAGGGATCCACAGACCATCTCGTTGTCCCTTATGCCTCAACTCTAAAGAATCTTCAGGGCATTTGCTGGATAGTTATTCCTTCTCTTCTTCGCTTTGGGATAGAGGGGCCATGATATTTAGGAGAAGCGGTCGAGTAAGAGGTCGCCTGGACCAGACCATTAAGGAATGGAACACTAAATCCTTCATGAACCCGATCATTCTGACTCTGTGGCAGATGTTCCCAGGGATGGTAATATGGAATGTTTGGAAGGAAATAAATGATCGTATCTTCAGGGATAAGAAGCACGAGTTAGAAGAGATTTGGAGGAAGTTGGTAAACAACATGCAAGAAATGGTAAGAAGCATCCAATGGGGGGACAATGACAGAGACCTCTCGGAGGGGGAACTTCGCATTGCTACAGGTTAAGGATTAGGCATATTTGATCTAGAGGGACTTCGCATGAAAGCCAAGGTATTCCAACCATCTAGTCCAAATTTTTGGACCCCTCCTCTGCAGTAGGTATTCAAAGTAAACTTCGATGGTGCTTCTCATGGCAATACAAGAGTGGCGGGATTTAGCGGTGTATGCAGGAATGCTTTCGGAAAATATCCTGAAAGTTTTTTTTTGGTTACATAGGCTTCGACTCTAACAATTCGGTTGAATTGGAAGGCCTCATTCAGGGCATTCACTTGGTGGTCAGAGAAGGTTGGTTTCCTACAATCCTAGAGGGAGACTCCCATGTCATCATCCACATGGCTAAGAAGCTGGCTAGCGGCCAATCCCCGGATAAGATCTCTACAAGTTGGCAGCTTCTGCACATGTTGGAACATTTGAAAACTCTTGTCAACAGTCATAATGCCATCATGTTTAGCCACATCAGGAAGGAGGCAAACAAGTTGTGGATCTTCTGGCTAACCAGGGCATTGCTAGGGGTGGGACCCTCACTGTAAGAACTATGGAAGACTGTCGGCATGACACATGGGCCATGAACTGCTGCCACCTTGCCAACACCGACTTCGAAAAAAGCAGATAGGTGACTGATGGAGCCTTACCTTCCGATGATTACAACAAGAGGTGGTTGGAAAGGGTTAATGGAGAGTCAAGTCATCAAGGACTACCCCGCGAAGAATGACACATATCTCAAGTTCAACTACCGATATGAGTACAAGAGAGTACAATTTCAGGCAAGGGAAAAGAGAAAGGTTGGCTCCATATCAGCCACCTTATTTGGTCATTAGTATCATTTTAATGATCGTTAATGGGGGGAGCATTTCCATGATTGCAAAGATGTACGATTTGGAGGATGAGCGAAGCATTACGGGCTTATCAATAATGACTTCTCTAGATATATATCACCGCATAGTTGAGAGCTATTCCTGTAGAGTTTTCCTTTGCTTTCGGGTCACTCTTCCTATTGCGGTTGGTAAGTTCTCTTGGGAGCGTATTTGTGACAGGTCCTTAGTTTGTCCACCAGATAGTTTCGGAGCTAGGGTGATGGCGCCTAAGCGTCATGCCTGCTCTGAGACAGTTAAGCGCTCTGGTTTCGTAGGGAAGAGGGGTAAAGCAAAACTTTCAGAAGAGGTGGGTGGTGATATGGGTCGAGTCACGAGGGCTCAATCTAGGGCCCAGGAGGACGTTATTTTCATTCATGAACCCATCCCCTCTCTGGTCCGGGATGAGGTTGACCACATCGAGAAGCAGTTGTGGGACACGGTGAGGACAATTCCAGTCGAGAACCTGCGAAGGGAGGTTGAGGAGTGGGTGGTTGAGCCAGGCACTACAGCAGGCAGAGCTTCCACCTATGACCGCATGATTATGGTCTACTAGGTCATGAAAAACTTATTGGCGCATGTCACAATGTCCAGCTTAAACAAGAACCAGGGAGATGAGGAGCTAGTTCGATCTTGGAAGGTGCACAATGTCGATTCCCGCCTGATGCATATCAAGATTTATGTGATTGCCAACAAGTTGGGACTGTCTTTCTACTATCCAAGGATGGAGGAGGTTGGGCATGCTGGCCCTAGTAGCTGACGAAAGCATACCAATGCACAGAAGTAGCCGAAGGACAAGACGGAGGAGGCGAATGATAAAGGAAAACAGAAGGTGATGGATGGAAGTGGCAGGGAAGTTGCTCCATGAACCTGGTCTGCTGTTTCTGGGTTTGTAGTTTGCATTACGCTATTTTTCCTTCTTTTTTCAGCATTGTAGCATGGATCTTTTTGCTACCACTCATAGTTGTATCTCGGGTAGACTGTATCTAGGTTTTTGGAGTTGGCACTGGGGACAGTATGTTTATGTCTCACTTATGTTTTGCTGAGAATCGATGTGAACTGTAAGTCTACGAAGACTCTGTAAGAGCGTTATGTACTTGGTTTCAAAGCAGTAATATAGTTTTTTATTTACAAAAAAAAAATAGGAACGCCATCCAAAAATTCTTCATAATGAAGAATACCATCCATATGTCCCACATTAGCCTTGGATAAGAGATCAACTTCCATGTTAAAATCCTGATAAATATGGCCAAATGTAATTTGAGTAAAGAACTCCTTTATCTCCAATATTATATTCATCCAATGAGTTAGATGTAATACATTTAACAATGCTTTCCCAGCGATCCAGTTGATGACTACCTGAGAATCACCTACCACCTGTAGCTTTTGAATAGCTCTTTTCCTAGCGATCCACGTAATACCCCATAAAGATAGCAGCTCCGCCTATGTGTTTGTGCCAGTTCCAACACTCATCTTAAGTTTGATGGTGTGCCTCAACTTTATATTTAACACCATACCTGCACCGCATAGTCCCTCTCTCTGTGCCCCATCGAAAAAGCCAACGTAGTAAGAAGTATCAAAACTTGGGGGAATAAGAGATCTTTGTTTATTCTTTACCTTCTTCGAGCTGACTTCCCTGAAGATAACTATAGCTCTAAATGCCACCCGAGAATAATTAAGCCGCTTATTTTAAAAAATATAGCGATTCCTATTTTTCCAAACTTCCCCGGTTACGAAAAGAGGAAGTTCGGGATATCTAGGCTTCTTTATAAACCAACACCTCATACTTTCCTGAAAGTTATCCCGATTCCAGGTATCATTGAAATTTAATATCTCTTGACAGGTTTTCCAAACTTTGTTTATAAAAGAGCAAGTCACAAAGAGGTGTGACACAGATTTAGTATTCTGGGAACATAGAAAGCATATACCCGGGCCAATAAAGTCACGTCTCAATAAGTTATCCCATGAAAGAACTTTGTTTTCCATGCATAACTAGATCAAACAACAGATATTCGGGGGAATTTTCCATTTCCATATCTTTGAAGACCACCAACATGGCTCTTTTTCAACATGTTCAGACACCACAAAGTCGTATGCATATTTTGCAATGATGTTTCCATTGGAGTCTTCCCAATCCCACACTAAATTGTCAGGTTTATCCGTCAAGCGAATACCTGCTGCATTTAACTTTAAAACATACCTTTTCCATTCACCGACCTTGTTGCCCGTAAGACACCAGGTCTTCAGATTGCATCCAGACAGAAGAGGGACACAAAGTAGCTTCTTTGTTATAAACCTATGTAAGAACTTCAAGTTTTATGGAATGTAGAGACGCAATCAGTTGTGGAGAAAGTCTGAAATCCTCTTGCAAACCAATGATAGGGTCAATGCCAATATATGCCCAAAATCCATGACCAATATTCTAGCTTAACCGCTTCTTCAGAATAGGCAATTTCTTGCATAAACCTTTCCAGATAACAGATGAGTTTGAGCTAATAGCAGGAATGTTTCTGATCCATATAAAGGGCAGAGTGGATTTTAAATATTTCTTTTTGATCACATCATTCCACAAGCTATCACTAAAGAGAGCATGCCACAATGTTTTTGCACCCAAGGCGTCCTCAAACCAGAAAATGTGTTTCAACCCCCAGCCACCAAAACGCTTCGCGAGAGCAATGTTATTCCAAGCAGATAAATAAAATTTAGCTTGTGTTAAGTTTCCTACCCACAAGAACTTGAACATTCTCTTCCTTATGCCTTCCAACACCTTCTCATGAACCATATCTAGAGACATCCAATAAACTGGAATAATTTGCAAAACAGAGTTTATTAAGACAAATCTTCCACCTAAAGATAAGAATCGATAAGCCATATATTGATTATTTTCTCAATACGTCGAATAAGCCATAACCAATCTTCAGAAGTGTAATTGTTTGGCTTAAGCACGAAGCCCAAGTACTTAATACCATCCTGCAAATTTTTCCACCGATAAGGAAAAAGGGATTCGGTTTGATGGCGCAAATGCAAGTCAGGTTCCAATTCTGAGATGACAAACAAAGTAGATTTATGTGGGTTAACTTTCATGCTAGAAGCCTGACAAAACAGTTTCATAATATCAGAGAAGTAATGCTAGTCTTGTATAGAACCTCTGCCAAAAATGGGAACATCATCCATGAACAATAAGTGGGATATATGCAGCGATGGTGATAACCTAACACCCTGAAAATGCTTCTCCTTTTTGGCTGAATTTATGAGAAGGCTTAAGCCCTCAATCACCATCAGAAAGAGTAAAGGTGATAGAGGGAACCCTTGACACAACCCTCTATCACCCTTGAAAAAAGTGGAAGGGTGTCCTTTTACTAGGACAACATAGTTGGCACTTGAAACACATCCCATAATCCAGTTTGATGCTTCAACAGGTAAACCAGATTGCAATAATATAAAACAAAGGAATGTCCAGTCCACCCTGTCATAAGCCTTCATAAGATCCATTTTCAAAACAATAGCTTTCATCTACTTCTGTTTGATAGAGTGAATGCGTCCTTGAGACACCCCAATGGCATCAAGTATCTGCCAATTCGAGAGAAAACCAAATTGATTCTTAGAAAGTCTGGCATCTAAAAATGGCTTAATTCGGTTCGAAATAACCTTTGTGATTACCTTATAAACCAAATTAGAAAGAGAAATAGGTCCATAATCATTAAAACTAGAGGGCTTATCCTTTTTAGGTATAAGAGTGATGAATGTAGAGTTTATCTTTTTCTGGAACAATAACCTTCTTCCTACTCTCTTCCACTGATCTATGTAGCTCCTCCCTGATTAATTCAAAAAAGTGTATGAAGAACTCGGTTGTCCATCCGTCGGGTTCCAGGCTCTTAGCCTTATCAAATTGACCAAGAACAACTCTAATCTCCTGTAGTGTGACTTCGACACAAATAACATCACCTACTTCTTGAGAAAAGATATGTGGGTGCTTGCAAATGACTTTTAACTGCTCTTGCAGGTTCCCTTGTTCTTCTTGTCTATAGACATCACTGAAAAAATCCACAACACCAGCTTCTAAAGATGATTGATCCTTCAAAGGTATTCCCCTTAGGTCATTAGGTTCTTAGATAGAATTTAAGTTCCTTCTCATGTTGGCAAAATTCTGAAAAAAAATAGTGTTTTTATCACCACTGTGAATCCAAATCGTCCGACTTTTCAGATGGCATGCTTCTTCTTCTTGAAGTAGGAGATTCTGTTTTTTGGTTTCTAAAAAGACCCTATAGGATTTTTTGTCCTCCGTGAACATACCTTCCACATTCTCTTCTAGGAGATTTAACTGCATCTCAATAGTGCATAACTCAATTAGTTTCCTTTTGTTCATCTCCTTAGCCCACTTTATCACATCAAATTTCAACCTTTTGAGTTTGTATAGCAGAGATAGAGTGGCAGAACTAAAATGATTTTGTGTGTATTCCTTCCACTTGGAATGAACCAAAGAGAAAAAACCATCATCAGAGAGCCAATTGTGGTTAAACTTGAAGGGATAACTTACCTTTGGACAGTCCAAGTCGATTTCTGGAAAAACTAGTTTATGATATGAAAGTCCAGCAGAGATCGACTAGCTTCTATATTTTCCAAAACAACGACTAATGTCTTCTGCAATAAAAAATCTGTCGAGTCTTTTCGCACAACCACCCCTGTCGGTTCTGCTGCTACTCCAGGTAGGGACCAACACTGCAGTAGAGACATCAATAAGCTTAGCTTCCTCAAAAGAATCTCTGAAGAAACCCGCTAAGGGATCTTCCTTATTCCCAAAACCCCATATCTCCAATGAAGAGAGGGTAAAATTCAGGTCACCTGCAAGAATAAGTGAAGGGTCATTTAGACAACCCTTCAGAAAAAGACCTTCCCAGAATTCTTTTTTGTGATGATAAGGGCCATACACGTTTAGGATACGTACAGTTCCGTCTAGATCCTTGAGTTTACCTTCCAACAAAATGCCCACATCCACCAAAAAGGAGGAGGAGAAGTGAGCTTTGTGGGGGTTCCAAGCAGTTAAAAGACCCCCCGATAAACCATTAGAATCACTAGCACAACAGTTCTAGGACGAGAAATTTTTTAGAAACACCTCACATGCTTGTTGAGAAGGGACCATAGTTTCTTGAAGGAGTAAAATTTCTGATTTGGTTGTTTGAATCAACCGCTTGAGGGCAGTTCGTTTGGGAACACTTCCAAACCCTCTGATGTTAAGGGTTAATAGGATCATTAGGGAGCCAAATCCAGAGGTCTATTTGCTCTAAGGGCCTCATGGTAGGAAACATTAGGGGACAAACTAGAGAGCACTTTCCTGACATAATTATCCTTTGATAGTTTAGGGTTTTCAAAGGGCGGATGACATTTGTTTACATTCAAGCAAGAACCCTCTATCTCGATCTTATTCCCTCATTTTTCCTAGTTGTGACATTATGCATACGTATGGAGGAGATCGGAAGGATACCATCACTACCAGGTTTCCTCGAGTAAGGAGGGATTTTGACCCTCTCCATAGCCCCTCCATTGAAGACTTGAGGAACAGAGGAAACCATACCACTAGTGGGTGTGGAAAATGAATCCCCCCTACCCTTCACCACCATGGGAGAAGAAGGGGAAACCAAATGCCCAAAATCAAGTAGGGAGGGTTCTATAACAAGTGTATGATCCTCATTATGTTCGATAGGTAAGAGAACATCCACATCACCCTTGTTTTCCCCAACTTCATCCAGAATTTTAACATTTGGAGAAAAAGCATGTCCATAGACACCATCAAGACCGTCAAGAAGCAAAGTTACCAACTCCTCTCTAGACATACATTTTTGTAACACAGGTAGGGTTCCTTTTAACTTACCCAGGAAGTCCATCGCCGATGAGTGGTCCAAAGGGACAGTACGAGCCAATACATACTACACTTTATTAATAAGTACATGTGCGATTACAGAAAGGACCGGTCCAGCATGTGCGGAGCCTATTTACCCTAGAACAAATCAATTTTTATTACATGTGAAAATGACAGTAGTAAAGAAGCAATTTTAATCACTTTGTAATAAGGGTTGTAATAAAGGGGTAGAAGTCATGTAGTTATAAAAGAACTTGAGAAGTGGTCCATCTTGTATTATCAAAATATTAAATAGTATGTGAAACATTTTTCATTTTATATTTTATTTTACATATCAGGTGCCAACTAGATAAACTCTAACAAGTTTAAAAAATGTGAGGTTGTAGTCTAGTGATAAATTGGAGCAATGTTATGCAAATAGCTTGGATTGTATTCCCAAAGATCTTTGAGTGCCATGCTCATCAAGAAGGTGAGGCATGTGCATGTCTTGGGTAAAAATGAGGGAAAGACAATATTGTTGGGGGGTTTTTCACCATTGAAACTAAGAGAATAAAAATTCTCAAAGTTCAATGCTCTATGTCTAGGGGGGTTACCGTACCTTGACTACACAAACATGAAGCATAATGTCATAATTTCAAATACACACGCATTGGTTTTGAATGACACTATATTTTAAATTTTCCTTTTTCCTCAATTATCTAGTTGTCATATGCAAATTCTAAAATTTTATATATGAATGATATTTGTATGGTCCCATGCATGCAAATCAAAAGTATCTTAAATGTTTCCAGACCTTTCTTAATTAGGGAGTTTGAGGGCATGCCTAAAATATTATGAGAACATGCTGAGTAGTTAGGGAAAAATATAATTTAAGCATCATTCACATGGCAATCGTTCAAACTGAAAAAATGAATAAGGTGTGAAGGTTCTGGAGGTGAGTAATAAATTACTTGCATCATTCACATGGCAATCGTTCAAACTAAAAAAATGAATAAGGTGTGAAGGTTCTTCAGGTGAGTAATAAATTACTTTGCTCAAATTGTTTTTATACACATATTCTTTTAGGAAATGCAAACAAAATAAAAGCTTCGAAGGGGAGTAAAACATGTGCTAAGTTATACAAGAGTTAAATATTTGAAATTGATGGTACTCAAGACAAAATATTAAACATTTACTAACAATGAACCCTCTTATCCCATAAATACATAGTTCGTGCGAGAACACAAATGCACAAAAAATAATAAATCAAAGATGGAAAGAAATGGTGTATGAACAATAGTTTTTGAGATTTTAATGGTTAAACTCCAAAGCAATTGTTCATCCAAGCTTTTATCATTAAAGTTGGTAATATAGGTCCAAATGTTAATTGTGTCCATTTAGACCACCCTTTGCAATATATATGTTGTTTCCATAACAACAATAAGGATAAACCCACAATGGAAGGTTGTTTCTTATCATAGAATGATCATCACCTACGAACGAACCATCGCTATTTTAATTTGCATGTTCACTATAAGAAATGGAAAAATATGTATCAAGTTTGGGATTGATTAAATGAACGAGCATCAATTTTGTGCAATTGGAGAGCCATATTTGTACATCAAACATAGCAATTTGCAAGTGCATCAGTTGAATGGGTAAGTATCCATAGAGGCCCTAGATCGTTAAAATGTTTAGTAATCATTTTAACCTAAAGATGATTGGGCATGATTTTTAATATAGAACATTCGAGAATGAAAGAAGGGCATTCCTGTGTAACCATGTGAATGTTTCCGTTCATTGTTACCCAAACACTAACAACCATGTGTGCAAATAATGTAATAAAAGGGAGCCATTATTCATTAGATGATGCAATCACTCTTATGTGTGGTGATCCCTTTGTTAAATTCACCAAACAAATATTAAAGATTAATGTATGTGGAATTGTTAGTAATATCCTCCTCCTAAATAAACAACATAAAAATATAATAATGTTCTACTCATAAAATGTAAGATATAATACTATCATAAAATATCTCCATCGTGGTGATATAGTATTATGTAAGATATAATACTATCATAAAATATCTCCATTGTGGTGATATAGTATTGCCATAAAAGATATGTAGAGCATGTCACCAAAGTAAACCAAGTAGATAGAAGTAGTGAAGAAGAATATAGACAAAAGTAGCAAAGAAGCATGTTTTATGTGGAACAAAATTAAAAGAGTGCAAGGATAGATTTCGCGTGTAATTTGAATAGAATAAATAAACTGTTTTGGAAATTTAACTAATTAGTCAATTGTCAATGTAATCCACAAAGAGATGCCACAAGTCTCTGGAATACAAATTGTTAATTTTGTTATTTATATTTCATTATGGAGACTCCCATCCATCTACTGGGAGGAAGCAAGTAAATCAAGCAATTTAAAGAAATCCAAAACAACAGTATCTCAGGGAGCAAGGAACCCCCTCCTCCCTCTGATAGTTGCACTTCAATATATCCCGCGGTGGTAGCTCCTCAGGAAGAGATAAATTTGTGGCTTGTATTTGGCTATGTTAAATATGGCTTTACTAGTGAGATGCACAAAGCATCAGAGAGATTGTCCTCCTAGAAAGCCAAAACAAAACTGAAAGAAATACGCTTGCACAAAGCCACAATGCAATATGTAATGATAGTTATCATATGAGCTTAAAGCAAAGCTGGCAAGAGGGTTTCAGTGTATTTAGAGCCAATGATGGAAATGGTTGACATGCCCGGCATCTCAGGGCGATCAGACCACTATTCCGGAAGAGGTAACTTTGATTGAGTTTGTTGTCTTTCAAGGCGATTTATATGATTAAAATAAGTTGCACAGTACACGATTCTATATGGGAGGTTTGCCTGTGTGAAGTTAAAAGGTATAGCAACGAGTATAGATATATATATATATATATATATAATGGAGCGGTGGCCAATAATTCAATAAGCGAGCTCGAGAATTGACAAATCCTTGTGCACCACATACTGGTCCCCAAATACAAACTCAATCTTCTGGTAGAACTGCAACAGATAATAGTTAGAGGTGAGTGCTTTTACTTCTAATAAGTAAGAAAAATAGATACTCGCCTTCGATGGTTTCAGTGCTTTTAGAGCTGATGATGGAAATGGAGGCCATGCCCGACATCTCGTGGCAGTTAGAGCATTGTTCTAGTCATTGTTTGAACTTTACGACAAAGAAAACTAAAGAACGAGCACAATATAGAGTAAATTGAAGGGACTGGAAGGCAGGTAGGGTAGACTAACATGATTTCATGGTTGACACACTGAATTGAAGGGACTACAGAGCAAATGATTGACGACGATTGGATGACAGACGAAGTGTGGATGGTCGTCTAACACATCCGACGGCTCTCAGCGCATTACAGTGGCAACAAAAACATAGAGTCCAGGGGGGAACACCTTGGGACGTAATAAAGAAAAATGGTATTCTTCATCCCTTGATATTTATTGCATCAATTCCTAAATGGAAGCAATGTACAAGTGTTCGCTTTGATATGTATGAAAGGATTATGGGTTATGGTCATTACCATGTTGTACTCTTTTATGTTTCTAATTGTTGCCAAGTAGTGTATAAGTGTTCAATATGATAGGTTTGAAATTATTATGGGTTGAGCCTATTATTATGTTGTACTCTTTTGTGTTTCCAATTGTTGGCACCTTGATTATTAAGAGTATCTTAATCCAATTCATTTCCATGTGTGGTTTAAACTTGATGGAAGGGTGGTTTGGAGAGCAATGATTTCCCTCCCCTTACTTATGGTTTCCATGCTTCGACCTTAGGAGCTTGTTCTCACTATTTTATTTCAAGGATTGCAGTTGGTGATACTATATAGTCTCTCCGATGGGATTTAATGGTCCAGTTAATGTACATTTGGTCTAGGGAAACCCTGACATTGTTGGAAGGATGGATTACTAGAGAGAGAATTGTTGTGTGATGTGTTAGTTGGTGAAGGTAACAATAAGTGTGAAACAATGTGAAAGGGAGGTAGCATAATCCCAACAGTTTATGTTAAATTTGGCTCTCCAATGTAAACATTGGCAAAAGGCATTGGAGGAAAGTCAAATGGTGGAAATTCAAGAGACAAGCATGTGGTTGAAACCATTGGTTAATTAAGGAAAATACACGCCCTAGAATATGAGTTTAAATCATTCGAGTAGGTATAAAGAAGCAAATGTTTAGAGCTGGACCTTCATCTAAAATTTGTAGTGTCATTGGTAGCTCATATTGTCGACTTTTTAATCTCGCTGTAGAGGTTCTCCACTGCCTTTCTCCTTCATACTCAATTGGACCAAAGGAATAAAGTGCAGGGGCTTAACATTATCCCAATTTGAAATTGAAAGGTGATTGAAAGCCACAACAAATGGAATATTCCCCACAATGTAATAAAAAAATGGGCATGCATTATGAGGGGTAGAACAAGGGAAATAAAATGCTAGAGATGCCCTACAAGGACTAGTTTTTTGAGTTCTTTCTATGTTTAGAATGTTTTGTCGGGTTATTTTGTTAGTGGACAATTTGTTAAGCAATACATCTACAAGGCTAGTTAGTATAGATATTGGGTATATCTATGTATATACATGTATATATACATATACATGTATACATGTATATATATACCTAATGAAATCTGATCTATTGTTAGCAGTCCAGGAATCCCAAAAATATGGAAAAGTGCTGGGCGCTATCAATTCCACATTCCTAGCCCTCATCCCTAAAAAACAGAAGGCCCTTTCCTTTGCTGATTTTATACCAATCTTGTGCTGCAATCTGGTTTATAAACTTATAGCAAAAGTTATTGCTCTCAGAATGAAGGCCGTCTTGAGCGAGATCATATCAGACGAACAGTTTGGTTTCCTGTATAATCGCCAAATACACGATGCAGTCTCTTTGGCTCAAGAAACTCTTCACACAATTAATAAAAACAAGGAAAGAGCTTTCGCTTTGAAACTGGACCTTTCAAAGGCTTATGACAGAGTTATTTGGACCTTTCTTAGACTCCTGCTTATTCAAGTTGGCTTCTCCTTGGATCTGGTGAATTGGATAATGGGATGTGTATCTTCAACTTCCTTTGCAATCCTTATAAATGGTTCTCCATCTCCTTTCTTCCGTTCTTCAAGAGGCTTGAGACAAGGGTGCCCTCTCTCCCCCTTTATTTTTATCCTTATTGCTGAAGCCCTAAGTAAACTGATGCATCGAGCTAGGAACTCGGGATCTTTCCAAGGGATACAAGTCTCAGAATCCTCTCTTCTTACTCATTTATTGTTCGTAGATGATGTACTTCTCTTAGGGAAAGGAATAGAGGAAAATTTGAGTGCAATAGCCAAAATGCTTTCTTTGTATCAAAAATCCACGAGCATGGAGATTAACGTCGAAAAATCAAACCTGGTTGTTTTTGGTTTTCCTGAAGAACTTCGTCAAATAGCAATTTCTCTCCTGTCGTTCCCTCTTTCCCCTTTTCAAGACGGTTTCAAATATCTAGGTTTTCACTTAAAGCCTAATTCTTACTTGTTCAAAGACTGGATTTGGCTCTTTAAGAAGGTGGAAGCTCGAATCTCCTGTTGGGATAATAGGTTCCTTTCAAGAGGAGGTCGATTAACGTTGTTAAAAGCAGTTTTACAGAGCGTCCCGGTATATTGGGAATCAGTGGCTTATATACCCAAAGGGATCCTAGTCAAAATCCAGAAGAAGTGCCTTTCCTTTCTCTGGACAGCTAGTAATAAAAGAGATGGAATTCCTCTGGTTAAATGGTCCACAGTAGAAAATTTAAAAGAGCTAGGGGGCTGGGGGATAAAAAATACTCTTACTTTCTTTCAAGCATTGGCAACAAAATCACTGTGGAGATTAGCTCAACACCGTACCTCTTTCTGGGGTCAAACTCTCATTTCCAAATATTGCCCAAACACCTCAATTGTGGATTGATTTAGAAGCAGAGAAAAATCTCACAAAGGAGGCTCAATTGGGTGGAAGGATTTCGTTCTCTCATTCCCTCTTATTGGGAATTGGACAACTTGGATATTTGGCAATGGAAGATAGGTTCGTTTAGGCACTGATCCTTGGGTTGGGGCTAGAGATGGATATCGGCTTTTAGAAGGTTTAGTCCAGAGGTTAAAAAGATCCAATTTACAAGTAATAGCAGACACGGAGGTGAGTGACATTCAAGCTTGTAGATGGATAACATCGGATGAGTTAGGATTAGCTGAAGAAGAAGCTGCAGAATGGTCACATTTCGAATCTTTGCTTAAGCTGAATTTTGTAGTTCCAAGCAAAGACTTAGAAGATAAGATGGTCTGGACTATGAATTGCACAAATGGAGATTACACCACCAAACTAGGTTACAAAGCTTATAACAAAAATCTTTTCACTGGTGAAAAAAAATGGTGGTGGTATGTGGTCTAGAAGACTGCTGGCACCTTGAAAGCAAAAATTGTGTTATGGCTGGCCCTAAGTGATAAGATTCTAACTTGGGATAACTTGCTAAAATGGGGGTGGATAGGTCCTAGTTGTTGCCCTCTGTGCCAAGTGTTAAATTTTTAGAATTTACTTCAATCTGATCTAGGATCTTAACTGAGAGAACAACATGTACAGCATATCTACAGCATATCAATCATGGAGACACAAATGCAAGCACACAAGAGACACAAGGATTTACTTGGGGAAAACCATAAAGGTGAAAAACCCCAATAACTTCCTCAGAGATAGATAGAGCAATGATACAACCAACCATAAGAGATAGACACAACCTAGCAGCAGATCCTCCTCCTCCATAAGGGCGCCACTCCTCCTTGAGTGCATGTGTGAGAAGTGAGTGAGTAAATAGAGTGCCTCCCGCACTCTATTTATACTTGACTTGACTTGCCTTTTTACCTAACTCATGTAGGCTCGAACTTTACCACATAACATAATGCTGAGTGGGCCGACCCCCAATAGGGTGGTCTAATAACCCTTTGACCCACATGGCCGACCCCCAATAGGGTGGTCTAATAACCCTTTGACCCACATGACTTATACAGGGCCGACCCCAAATAAGGTGGTCTAATAACCCATCAAGTATAAGTTACGACACTTACAATATAAATGACGACACTTCCTTATAGAGGAATAATACCATCTCTATAGGAATACAATATACATATATGTGAAATACATTCCGAAGTTACATATACATCAACACCAAGCATCTGTTGAAACTTCTTCTCACTTGTTCTCCTCTTGTAATTATGCAGAAGCAGTTTGGAAGGACGCCACCAAGACTCTTGCCAATATTGATATCCCTTTGGATTCTTCCGTAGAGAGCTGGTGGCAAAAGTGGTGGAAGAACCCATTGGTATGCAGTTTTGATGCCTTCCCCTCCCTTTTCACATATGGTCTTTGGTGGGCAAGGAACTCTGTCATTTTTCTTTAAAATTTCGTCCCTACTGAGGTAACTTCAACGCTTATTGTGCAGTGGACCAAGGAACATAAACAAGAGGAGAAGCATAAAAAACAAAGAATACTGATTCATCCTACCATTGACAAAAGTGTTCCATGGGATTATTTTGATGGTGCAAGTCAAGGCCACCCTCAATTAGGCGGCTCAAGAGGTATCATATATTTAAATGATCACACTAAATTAACTATCCTCTATGGAACTGGACATGGCACTAACAACAAAGCGGAATTAATAGCGCTTTGGGCAGTATTCCACACTGCTCTTAGTCATCACATAACGAATCTTCAAGTGTTCGGAGATTCAAGAATGGTAATTGATTGGGCAAATCAAAGGCTACAGATCAGAGCTCTGCACCTTCAATCCTTGTTGTCACAAATCGAGAACCTGATTTTGCTTTTTAGCACGATCTCATTCAATCATGTTTAAAGGGAACTCAACTCAGAGGTTGACTTGCTTTCAAAGAATGCGTTGCTGATCACACCAGGTGAAATTAGAGTGGAATTTCAGCCTCTCTTTCAGCCAGCACTCCTGGAAAATTAGCAACATGAATTGATCATTACTGAAGTGATTTTTTTTTAGGGTCCTTGTAGACTCTGTTTTAGGAAGGCTGGGAGTGAAATAACAATTTCTCTTCCCTTTTGTATTGTCTATATGTAAATAATGATGGTTGAAAAACTGTTTAGAACACGGTGACGAGCCAGAACATATTCACGACTTAGATTCAATTTTGGAGATAATGTCAAAATGCCGAAATGGTATGGGACTGAAATTTTGAATCATTACTTCTGTACTTCAGCATTTGATATGGTAATCCTTCAAGGACAGTTTATGATCACTCTTTATTTAGAGTGATAGATATTTTCCATACGGAAGATATACATGTGTATATATACATTGTATATACATGTATTATACATATACATGTATATAATATATATACATGTATTATACATATACATGTATATAATATATATACATGTATTATACATATACATGTATATAATATATATACATGTATTATACATATACATGTATATAATATATATACATGTATATATATAGACGTTATATACATGTATATAATATATATACACGTATATACATGTACACATATATATGTATATACAAATATACACGTGTACACACACACACACATACGTGTATATATATATATATATATATATATACATATATACATATATATGTATATACCCATACGTAGGTATTACGGTCATCTTTTATCTATTTGTGTTACAAGGTTGTCTGGTTTAATGACGACCCTTCTAATACAAATATTATCTATTATTGTGAAAATAATAATGATGATGATGATGTTTGATTCTACATCACATTAAAATGTTGTTTTTAATTGCGTCCAAAGTAGTGAGGTGCATTTACAAAGGAGGTAGATATGCCATCTATGTATTGATATTAAACTAAATTGGAAAAAGAAATAAAGTACATAAATGTAACGTTAATAAACTATAACAATAAATGAACTCCATAAAAATGAAAAAATAAAAAATAACTGACCATAATAATAAAAAACTAAAATAAAAGACCATAATAATTATAAATATCTATTGAAAAATAAATGAGCATAATTCCATCTTAATTACAAATATTTTAAGCACAAGGGGAATTATGTTTCTTTTTTTATTAATATTTTTCATTACTTATTAAATATGAGATTATATAGTTCATATGCCTCATTTACACCAAGCATAATCACTACATCAAGGGAATTGTGATGAATGTCATATAGGACCTAGGTCATGACGCTCCTCTTTGCAATGTGACCTCCAGGCACACATTCTATTACAAGCATTAAAATGAGCTCTTCATAGAGACTAAGGATATATACATGGGCCAATTCATTTACTACAAGAAAAATGACGATTTCACTATTCATAGTGTGTTGCTCTTGCAGTCTAATATGAAGGAAGTTATTCTCTACATCGTGGAACAACATGTTGGTAATAGAGGTTCATTTGCTAGGATTCCTAGGGACCACACCATTGTTTCATCCATAATTCTAATATTGGCACTACTAGATTTGATTATATCTAAGTCAATCCAAAGCATATCTAGTTATATTTAGAGTGGTACTTTCAAATTATGGGCATATCTGAGCATTTATATGGCAACACATATACTAGAAAATGCATGCCAATGGTTGATAGTTTATCTTCATATGTCTTGTACTGAGGGATTATGGATTCCACTAGTAGTTTCCATATTATGGTCAAACTTCTATCTAATAAAACTTATCTATTGTGGGTGGCTACATCAGGTTAAGTGGAAGGGAATAAAAGACAATTAGAGTAGATTTAGGGGATACTAACGACTCAATAATGATGTCTTAATGAGAGTAAGCAACTAGAAGACTCTTACAAATTGTTTAATTACAATATAATATTTTCAACTATTGCCCTAGCATCGCATTTATGTGATGGGGTGGGGGTATCCATTGAGCCTCATGTTCAAAGCCCATTACATATTCACAAACCATTAGATCCAAGCCTCCTTCATAAGCAAATCAACCCACAACAATTCACGTTGGAGGAGCCTAGTCGACTGCGTCAACTAGGTCCTCCCGACCAACCACCGACTAAGTCGGCCCAATCTAGTCAATCCGATTAGGCCAACCTCTAGACAATTATGTAGCTACAACTGTCTAACTACTTGTATGACTCGTATAAATAGGTCGGTGATCCAGATACCAAAGAGATGATTATCCCCATATTTTGTATAGAATGGTCTGATGTTCTAATAAAGATACTTGTTGTTGTTGCCTCCATTACTTCTCTCTTTCTTGCTCTCTTTATGTATGTGTGATCTAGTATTTATTATATATTTGTGTATGTTGTTCTATTGGTAACCTCATGTAATCCCTTACATTATAACATCGGTTCCATTGCTGGTAGTCCTAACCTGGGACATGAAAGGATCATGCGTACATAAATGGTAAGTAAGGGATAAATAAGAGAGTGGCGGAATTGGAAAGTCACGATTTACATTCAAAATTATGCCAGAAGGAACAAGTTGACAATCACGCAGGCTAGAGAAAATTTCTTCATTGAATCTCATGAACGATTCATTGAAGTTGCCCCACGTGAAATAAAGAAGTTCTTGGATAGCGTTCATGAGTAAGTTGGACACCCAGAATGAAAGACTGTTAATGCATAAACTCAATAACGATGGATGGATGAATCTATATGGTGTCTAGAAAAGATATGCGACGACTACTGTTAAGAATAAGCTATTAAAGAAAGAACTTTGCTCGATGAAATAAGAAGCAGATTCTATAACGACTTCCATGACAACTTTTTTTGTACAATTCTGAACTTGCTATATAAGTTTCTAATTGAAAAAAGAGTCAGTCACATAATCGAGCCTCAACCTTCATTGGGCCTTGGTGCCAATTCAAATTGGGAGCACTTTGTCCATGAGCACGAGTGGGAGTATTTCCTAAACAAATGAACCTCATTATTGAACCCACTTCCGTTGTGCTGTAAGAGTTGGGTCGGCAATGTGGGGGTCACCGACCATGTGCCAATGAATGAATAGATTATTCTAGTCAACATAATAAGAATGATATGAAGCCTAGTAAGGACCCAAGATTGACTTGACGAAAATTGCTGGCCATTCATAAGCAGAGTGTTGATATTCAAAAGCTTGAGAGTGACAAGCAAAAGAAAATATGGGAGGAGTTTAGGGATCATTTAATTCCCCTTCATAATAAGAGGAATATGGAGAAGGTGGTCAAAAAGATCGAGCAACCAAGAGTCCCACCTGAGTCGAGGCAAAGTCGACTAGATGAGAGAGAGGGTGAGGTGTTGGTCAGAGGACCTTTACCAATTGAGGAAACTCCAAAATTGCAAATTGTTATTCCTGAACCAATAACCCCCGTCTATACAAACCCAATACTTATGAACCATGGACCAAATGTATGACAGATCCTCAAGTACGACTTGGGAATTAGACCTGGAAAAAGTACAATATGGAGTCACCTAGATGATTGTGGACGAATTTTAGAATGAATGATGATCCAAATACTACTTTAGGGTAATTGGATCAATTTTACACTAGACTTTGGAAGATACCATTTTAATGTATTATATTTGATCCAAATGGATATTGGTGGCCACCCACCTATTCTACGAGTTCAAGACAATTTTTCCAATTTGGAAGTTTTTATGAATTTTCGTTTCCAAAACTTCCAAGGCCGTTTTGAGGCCCTAAATGACATTTTTTGGTGATGTAGTAGTTCAATCATAGCCAACGGTAAGATTGGACAGGCGAAAAGTGTACTTCTCAGCTAGACATTTCCAATAGGATATTGAGCACCCTAAATAGAGATTGTATGCAGAAGTTATGCCCCCGATAGGTTGACACCTCAACTAACCACCTCGGGGCCCATAAACCTTTTTACGGTTCATCTCCCAGGGTTAAGTTTTTATATTTAGGGTTTATTCCCTCATGTTTATGATAAAAATGCCTCTTGGCCTCCTTTTGTAATCAACTTGTGACGAATGGGATTAGCTGCCACATCTCTTTCAAGAGATATAGCTATCACCATTCCAACTGCTTTATTTTACAGTCTTTTTTATTTTATTCAATTAATCGAATTTGAGTTTACTGTATGTAACGTCCCCCTCACCCAATCCGACCACCGGGAGGGGATGCTAGCGAAACACGGGCTCTCAAATTTCGCTCCAAGTCAATAATAAGATTTTCAACAAATGAAATGTGTGCAAAAAGGTAAATAAACATGCACAACAAAATTAAAATCTATCCACACACACATCTAGCATGCAAATACACAAGCATGACATTACAGGCATGAAATAAAAATGCTTCAGAATCAAATGCGTGAGAATACTTATCTTTATCCAACACATATTTAAGCAACTAGCTGTGCAAGAGCACTTTTCCACCTAACCATAGGCACTTCGTCCAACATATACTCTTTCTGCTTGGAGGCCACCCCCAAGCTGGGCTATGAGGCCACCAGGGCGAAGGAAACACCTACAGGCTTCTATCTCTCAGCCCACAACCCATTCTGCTCTTTGTGCTTAGCCAAATGCTCATACAGAGCTTTACAAGGGTCTCACTCATCCCTCTCAGCCTTTGCTTCCACAATACCTTCCCCACACAAAACCCTTCTAGCTCAGGCATCCCCTTCACCGATTCATGGTTCTCTTGGGCGATCCATCTTGCTGGGTGCTTCCAGTGTGTGCATAGAAGAAGTCCAACCTGATATTGGATGCTATATAACCACCTGTAGCCTCAGTTTGTGGCTTGTCAAGCACCTATGAGAAGCAGAACTCCATGGGTAAGGGTTCCTAGCTTTCCCAACCTCTCTACTCACCTGCAACCAACAATTTTCACTTCCAAACATGTAGCATGGTCTCCAAATTCGAATTTATGGGTTCAAAACAACATGGTAAGTTCATGGACAGCGAGGGAGAGCTCTACATCTCTGAATCTGCATGAAAGAATAATGAGAGAAAAACGAGGGTTGAATCCAAAGGATATGAGAAAATGGTGAAAATAAAACTGACATAACCTCTGTCAATAGAAGAAAGGACTCTTGGCAGCTGCAGACTGACTTCTATCATGACAGAACTGTCACAAAAGTGCAGTCAGTCCCATTCCTCAATAACTACATGAGGTGACTTTTCCCACTAACCACACACATGCATTAATGATTGGAAAAATGGTAAAAAACTGAGATATTTGGCTTATTCAAGGCACATGATAGAATTTAGGTGTGAGTTCTAAGGTTGACACTTGGAAGCAAGGATTTAGTCACTCATGGGCCCCCTTTCCTCTCCCCCTCTGGTGGAATCATAGCCCCTTTGGTGCTCTTTACACAGTCATTGTTGGACCATTTAAAAACCCATTCCATACTTAGGATATATTTTATTAGTCATCTAGATTAATTTTCCTAGGTGTAGACTATGTAGTTGGCCTAGTTTTGTCTTTTATGCCTCCATATGCCATCCTAAGTCACAAAAATGAATTTGGATAGATTCTGGATAAGATTTCCTTGTATTATGTTTGATTTTATTCCATTCCTGAATTAGAAAGACACTTTCCTGATTTAGACAGCTTTATCTTGTTTTTTCTACTTTCTAGTGGATAAGGTAAAGCTAGTTGACTTGGAAACTCTCTCCACTTGACCAATTCGACCTCCACCACTTTCTTCTTTCCTAAAGTCATCATTGCATTCCATTTACATCACTCATGAGCTGCCATACCATATTCAACCAATTCATGAGCCTTTAGAGTGTTTTGGAAAGTGCTTTTGACACCTAGGGGGTTTTTATGCGTTTAGTAAGCCTTACTTTTTTGTGCTTTACAAATTGCCTTTAAGTAATTCTATTTTCTCTCTTGAGATGTATTATATATTGTATTCATATTGAGGAATAATATATGAGATGATATTTCCATCAATTGAGTTCCTTCTCTTATGTTTCTATCTCAATATTTCTTCTTCTTATTCTTGCATATCTTTGAATAATTCTTGCGAGGACTTCTTTGTTTCAATATTCTTGGTTATTAGAATTCTATCATGGTATTCAACCTATATAGAATTCTCACAAGCCAACCAAATAGTACAAATAAAATATATACATCATACATGCCTAGACATTCACTAGTCAGGCCTTGGCCTTGAGCTCTGCACTAGGAATTCACACTAGCATATTTACATCATTTATATAATTTTGGATAATTACGTTCCAAGTAAAAACTATGGGTATTACACTGTATCATTGTGTTTCCTGCATTATATGTGTGTATGTGGTTCTAATATGCTAGACTTTCATTTCATTCTCACATAAATCCATATTAGTGGTATCAGAGCAATATGGTCTCTATTGTCTCTCAATGCATGTCCCCAACAAGATTTGGATATCAAGTGTTGGGTCTTGAACTAGTCAAGCTTGGGGAAAACCACCCTTGTCGATCAAAACCGTCTCCCATGGAAAAGGAAAAAAGAGAATATGGAGCAGGAGATCCTATCAAGATGTTGCTCGAGGAATCCCTCACGCGACAAAGGAACGAGATGATAGAAAATTTCACCCAGATCCTTCGACGAATGCTAGCAGCAACATAGGGGTCATCAAGCAATCACTTCGGAGGAGCCACACCCTTCAAGGTACAAGTTAAATTTGATATTCCTCTATTTGAAGTCTAGATTGATGCTGATGCCCTACATAAATGGTTGAGTATGATAGAAGGGTATTTTTTTGTCCACAATTTTTCCAACAGGAAAAAGATCACCTTTGTGCTCCTTAAGGCTGTCCCACACGTCAAATATTGTGGGAAACTTATTGTGAGCAAAACCTAATAGAGGATTCTGAAATCTTTGAGGTCGAACCCACTTGGTATTCCTTTATAGATGTTGTTAAGGAACAATATTACCCCATGGGAAACTATGATGACCAATACACGAGATGGACCACACTGCATCAAGAAAAGGACCAAGCGATGCTGGAGTACACCAACCGTTTTCATACCTTGCATTTAAAGATGGGTATCAGGAACTCTGAGTAGCACCTGGTTATGAAATATCACAGTGGCATACATCGGTACATCCGAATATAGATGGAATTCCTCGACATCTCTTCATGTGGAGCCACTTATCAATATGCTGTCAAAATCGAGTTGAAATTTTAGCCAAAGAACAAGCAAGAATTTGGATCCACAAATCCACCATAGAAGCAAGGCAAGGGAAACCCTGGCTCATATAACAAAGGATAGGGAAAGGACAACCAACCTTAAGATAACTAGTCCCATCCATAAGCAAAGACGAGTAAAAAAAAGACAAAGAAGGACACCAAGAAGTGGTGCGAGTTCCACAAAATCCCATGTCACAACACTAATGGATGTCACTCAAAGTAGTCATTGGTGGTTGAGATCAAAGCTTCAGAATCATATCCTATTTCTGATTCCAATTCAAAACCCAATGTCACGGTCGCAGACCAGGGGAAGCGAATCATTGATGCATAACCTAGTGTCGTCGTTTCTACCACACAGATTCAACTAGAGGAGTTAGAAGGGTTGGAGGCAGATGAGCGCCTCTTGCACTCACAGATGTTGGTGAAGGGAATCCCCTTACATTTTTTTTTACAGGAGAATCTAAAAGAACCTAATGTCAGTATAATTCATCAAGATATTGGAGCTACTGACAACACCACACCCGCAACCATACACCATCTGTTAGATAAGCCAAGGACAAGGTATCCATGTTAGTCATCAATGTCATCTACCATACAACATCAAGCCTTTCAAAGAGGAGGTATTGTTTGATGTGTCCCCACTCGAAGTGTATGATGTTCTTTAAGGGAAACCATATATGTGGAAGCATCATGCTCTGTATGAGTCACGACCTCATAGTGTCATTGTCACTTTGGGAGGACACATTTATCGGATACTAGACATAGTTTCACCTACCGCAGCCTCTTTGACCTCAACCAAGCAGTGCAGAAAGATAATCTACCACACTAGGAAATTTTCCCTCTTCACAATTTCCTCTGAAGGTGAACATTAGATCATAGAGACCTCCACAACCCCTGCGCAGAGTCCCTATACTCAACATAAACAAGAAGAACACAAAGGCATTGTTTCCTCGCCTACTCGGGTACGTCTATGGTGCAAGGCCATGCATTCAAGGTGCTCCTCCATAAATAAATCATCCACACCAGTTCATATAATGCAACCAAAATTGTTGAACGAGTCCAACACATCCATTAACTACAACTCTAGCAGGATGTCAAAGCAAGGCAACTTCTTCACCTCAACAAATGTATCACAATGAGCTCAAATCAACACACCATGTAACATGTCGGAGATCCGACCTATCGACGAAGAGTCCATAAAAGAAGTCCGACTATCCTAGTACAACACTCACGACAAGAAGTAAGTGCAAAAATTCATCATAAAGAAGTAAGTCTACCCATAGTTTCTCATTCATCTCCAGTAAGTAATAAAACTCGAAATAGAAATATAAATTATGTTTTTTTTTTTTGTAATGCTGCAACTATATATTAAAAAAGAGAAAAAAGTACATATCTGTTTACAAGCTTAGGCGGTCCGAGGTAGTGAAACCACCACCTCAGGCGCTCAAAAACGCTAGAAAAACTATTATCTTTGCAAAAAGAGCATGTGTGAGGAGACCAGGCGATGTGAGAGTCCCAACAAAACAGACCGTAGAGCAAATAAAAGCAAAGAAACAATTTAAGGAGCCAAAGTAAACAAAAAAAACTGAAAAACACAACAAGAGCTCAAAACCATTAAGGACAACCTAGGAGCTTGCTTCTGCATGTGGAGGATTTGGATTTTCTTCCATAATTGGGAAACTGCCAAAGAAGTCATCGTCCCAGCCCTGAGGACGGAGGTTGGGAGACAGAGGCTCAGCTTTGCGATAGGGGGAGATGCTGCCTTCGTTATGCTCCTGAACTCGCTTGTACTGTAGGGGCCCGATGGTAGATAGTACAGGGAAGCCATTCGAGAAAGAAGGGCCTTCCGGAGTGGCCTTGGCCTCCGACGGTTCTCCTTTAATGACAACAGAGTCCTTGACATTCAAGACAACACCACCACCAGCTGCTGAGACTTCAACAGTTCCTGTAACCCCGCCAGCTGCAGAGGCTTCCACGTTCTTGGCATCACTATCACGCTCAGTGCTTGCACGCAGGACGATGCAGCATTCCATCCAGTATTCCCGCCCTACGAAGCTGGAGTCCAGGCTCACAAGCTTTTCATCCAAGTGGACCAGGCTGGCTCTGATGTCCAGGATTGAGGTTTTGGCCGTGTTCCAATTAGAAATCATTTCTTCCACCATAGTCCCCATCATGTTTTTAACTATCTAGTAGTAATTTATCTGGTTTCCATGGCTACTCGAGGTTAGGATCTCAACAACTATGCTGGATTCCCATTCATTAATCAGGAAATAGACTGTACTTGAGACATTATCCGCATACCCGCTCATGGATGCCTTATCTTTTCCTGTCTTTTCAGCTTCACACCCGACGTTGTGACCAACACCTCTCCCGGAGATACCTCGCGGTCATGGCATTGTGAATGCTCCTCTTACCAGAACTGGAAACTGTTGAGAAGTGAAAACTACTACAACCTCCCAACTACAATTGCAAATGAGGATGATATCACTCCTTTTTGCCATATCAATCCGCTTGAGGATGATTATAGTGGAGGTCGCACGAGGTAGCTTCGCAGTCTCACCTGTGAGTTTAATGCAGATGGTACCTAGGGGTATCGGTTCAGGGTGACAAAGAGACATTCTTGTCCAGCTCCGAGCTCACCCACCCTGGCGCTATAAATCCGCCATCATTCCCAACCACATTAACTGCAACCTCATTTACTTTGCCATCATTCCCAACCACATTAACTGCAGTCTTATGAGTGCTCTCACCAGCTCGTCGGCTCGGGATTTTGTGTTGCATGGCATCACCATGTGTCCCTTCAGCTCGACCACTCGCATCCAGGTATAAATATAAATCATGTTAAGATGGTATATCATCACCCAATTCACACTCCTATTTATGAAGGGGAAGAAGACCCCAAGAAAAACTGGTTTGTGTACAAAACCATTTGGAAATATAACCTTATTGATGATGAGAATCAACAGATTACACAATTTGCAGGTGGTCTTCAGAAAATAACACTCACATGGTATATGAACTTTATTGAAAATGGATAAAAAACAAAGCAAGAAATCAAAGATAAATTTCTAGAATTCTTCAAGACGTAAGATAACAGGCACTTGACTGGCCATAAATTAAAATAAATTACTCAAATATTGGGTGAATTAGTGCATGAATATGCTAGAAGATTTAAAGACCTACTTAACCAAATTCCATATAAGATGGATCAAACCGCCGTGATCCAGTTTTTTTTATTGCAGATCTACAACCAAGAATTAAAACACCCCTATTCTTACATGGATTTACAATGTATGAGGACATTTTAAAGAAATATTTAAAAGTCAAGTCAAATACAGACTTTTCAATTGGGCCTACCGACAAAGACTTGGAAAAAATCTAGAAATAATGCAGCTGTCGCTTGAACAACTAGCTTTGAGGAACAACGACTTGTGGTGCATGACTTGCTCACCGGAAGGTCACACTAAAGACAATTGTCCATACAACGACAATAGACAATTTCAAGATGACAGAAGAACATTCCATGAAGAAAGAAGACCATTCCTAGAGGAAAGAAGACTACTACAAGAAGAACCAAAAGTATTTCTTGAAGAAAGATGACCAAAAAACTTTTGAATTGCTCAAACAAGTTATTAGTGTGACATATGTGAAACATTTCAGCCTCATTCAATGACATAATGGCCATATAATGATGATAGTGTTAAACCCAAATGGTGCATCATTTGCTAAACCACTCAACATACCACTATAGAGTGTGTGAAGAATATGAAGAGGAAGGAAAATTACCAGACAATCTGTCAAGCACAAGCCATCGAACTAAATAATCAAAGAGGCCGAGACTCTAGACATAATGACATGCACAAAAATTAATATAACCAACACGGTGGCTACAACAATCATGGACGATATAATAATAACTGAGGCAACTGCTCTGTCGGTCGAGGAAAACCTTGTTGTTTTATTTGTTTCAGTGAAGAACACTTGTGTCCTAACTGTCCCTGGAAAGACAGCACATACCTTACGTTTTGTACAAATGTGGGGTGGGGGAGCATAAACTAGAAGAATGCCCCATCATGCTCAAAAAGATTAATAATAAAAATAATTTTAATCTCTTGTGTGGTGTTCGAAACCATGAAGCATTGAATTTAAAAAAATTGGAAATCATCATGAGACAAGGCACAAATATTGGAAGTGACAACCCCTATCACGTCCCCTCCCGTCATCCCGACCCACAGAGGGAACATGAACACAACAACAGGGGATGGCGGTGTCTAACTCTTCCCTCCAACCCCATATGATGAAATTTACAATTTAATAAAATGCATAATTAAAATTACACAGCGGAACTAAATCTGATTAATGCATCTACGACATGCAATACTAACAACATATTTAACACAAGCAAAATGATGAAACGATCATATATGAACCAACCTCATGTTCGGGCTTATACATAGGCTTCTTACTAATTAATACCATGTGATCATTTCATTCAGTTGACTTGAAATGACATATAATCATAACATAGGAATTAGCATAATTTAGAACCACAGAGAGAGCACTTATCTTTTAAGGAAGTTGTCCAAGCAATTGGCTATGTGAGAGCAATGTTCCACCCAACCATAGGTCTCTGTCCAGCCTATATTCTTTCAACTGAGAGACCACCCCCAATCTGGGCTATGTATCCAATAAGGAGGAATTAAACATGCTCACTCACAACCATGGTTTCACACAAACAATCATGCTAAGCCAGCACATAGTTGGGTTTATAAAGCATGCAAAGAGACAAAGGAGGAGGATGCTAAGACAACGATCTCAACCACAGAGCCACAGACATCTCAAAATAAACTCAAACAGTCTTGGCACCCACAATACCTACCACACCCAACACAAGGAAGGTCCCCTCCTTTGCTACATAGTCCCTCAGGCACCCCTTCCCTCCAGTGCTCTTCAAGGTGGGAATAGAAAGGTCCAAGCTGCTAAACCTTTGAGATTCTAGCCTTCACTGGGTTTGTCAAGCAATTCCAACCTCTGTTCTATCTTCTTCTTTGTCATTCACACTTGGATTTTCTCAATTCTATGGCCAAATGACTTTGTCCCGTAATTGGATTTTCGGGTTATCAAATCTGGGTTTTCCTATGGATTCCCGGGAATCTAACACTCTCAAATTTGCCCCAAGGTTCAGGTCTATGGATCCCCCATTGGATTTCACTGTCCACACAATTTTTTGGGCGTTTTTAGCACCTCAAAACGTCGCTTAATTCCGGGTTGCGATTTCTGGTTTTTCTCACTGCTGGGAATGTGTAATGGATGAAACTAATGCTCAGATGTTCAACAATGGAATGGGAATGAGGGAAAATGAATTCCCATGAGGTAGAGTGACTTGTGGGTCAAGGAAACAAATCCTATACTTTTCCATATGAATTTCTGGGCTGCCCATGCTCCATTGAATTCATGGACTGATTTCCTCAACTACTTCCTTACAATAGAATTAATTGTCAACAAGGAAAGTCAAATGGGTTCTCAAGACGACATTTAGCAGCATGGGGTTCAATCCCACAACCCGCTCACCTCTCCTTAGTGTATACACATGGCCCCCTCTTATTAGTTGCTTCCATAGCCAGTTTTTGGTATTTTATTGCAATATTAATATTTACATCATTTTACAATGTTCCATGGCTTAATAGCACATGGATAACATAATATCAAATTATTTGCCTTTTAAATAAAATTGAGCATCCATTAGCGGGGCTTTGGCCTTGAGCTCCACGCTAGGAAAACATACATCGCATGTATACAATATTTACATTAAAAGCCAATATATCCTAAGGGTCAAAATGGGGGTATTACATTCCCCTCCCCCTTAGAACAACACTGTCCTCGGTGTTCTCACAACTGAACAAAATTGAGAATGCCTCTCTCATGGCATCCTCCAGCTCCCATGTAGCATCATTGGTACTAAGGTGCTTCCATTTCACCTTTACCTATCCGATGGCTCGGTTCCAGAGCAATATGACCTTCTTGTTGAGGATGCGCATAGGATCCACTTGAAACTCTCCCTCGGGTTCCACCTATATCACATTCCAATCAATCATGTGATTAGGATCATGTACATACTTCTTAAACAAATAAACATGGAAAACATTATGAGCTCTCATGTTAGCAGGCAATGCAATTCTATATGCAACTGATCATATCCTATCAAGGACTTCAAATGGCCCATAATATCTTGGTGCTAGCTTGGCACAATTCCCCAACTTTAGGGAACTTTTCCTTGGTTTCACTCTCAAATAAACATGATCCCCAATTTTAAATTCCTTATGCACCCTTTTCAAATCTGCATAACTCTTTTGTATGTCCTGTGCTGCCTTTAAATTCTATCTGATCTTAATAATTTCTTGTTCCATTTCCTTGATCATCTCTGACCCAAGCACTACTCTGTTCACTGGACTATCCCAATTCACTGGAGTCCTACATCCTTTTCCATACAATGCCTCAAATGGACTCATTTCCAATGTTGCTTGATGTCCATTATTGTATGCAAATTCTACCAAGTGTAGGTAATCCTCCCACTTGGATGGTTTATCCATCACATACATTCTCAACATGTCTTCAAGAATCTGATTCACCCTCTCAGTTTGGCCATCTGTTTGAGGATTGATATGCTGTACTAAAATTCAGCTAAGTTCCCAATTCCTGAAACAATCCCTTCCAAAAATTGGATGTGAACTTTACATCTCGATCTGAAATTATTGCCTTGGGAAATCCATGCAATCTGAATATCTCCTTCATGAAAATATTTGCTATGTCACTTATCTTGTGAGTGGATTTGACTAGAATAAAGTGAGCTAATTTTGATAGCTTGTCCACCACTACCATAATTGAATGATGCTTCCTCACTATCATTGGAAAACCTGTTATAAAATCCATAGAAATTACTTCTCACTTCCATTCCGGAATGGGAAAAGACTGCAATAATCCTGCTAGATGTTGATGTTTTGCCTTGACTTGTTGGCATTTTTGACACCTAGAAATGTATTCTGCTATATCCATCTTCACATGCCAAAAGTATTGCTTTCTTGCTGTTGTTATTGTCTTTTGATATCCTGGATGTCCAGAGTATGGCATTTGATGTATTTCATCCATCACTAGCTTCTTTAAATCTGCACAATTTGGAATATATAGTCTACCTTTATAAAGGAGAATATCATCTTCACCAAGCTGATATCCTGCACACTTTTCATCTATATTTCCCTACTGCAATTTTTCTTTAATTTGAAGGTAAGTTTCATCACTGGTTTGGGCTTCAAGAACTCTTGTCTTCAAATCTTATTTGCACATACTTAATGCTGCAACATGGAATTTTCTGCTAAGAGCATCTGCAACCTTATTCTCTTTCCCTTTTACATACTTAATTCCCAAATCAAATTCACAGAGAAATTCCATCCATCTAGCTTGCCTAGCATTCAAGTTTGGCTGGTCAAACAAATACTTCAAGCTCATGTGGTCTGTCATAAGCTCGGATCTTCTTCCCAACAAATAATGGCTCCACATCTTGAGAGCATGCACTATGGCTTCTAATTCTAAATCATGCATGGCATAATTCTTTTCCTGCTCTTTTGATTTCATTGACTCATAGCAAATCAGAAATGCCTCTTGCATGAGCACTCCACCTAGCCCTTCAATGCAAGCATCTGTGCACACTACAAAATCCTTCTTTGGATTTGCAATCTTCAAAACAGGAGCGCTGGTAAGTAACTTTTTTAGTTGCTGAAAGCTTTTCTCACATTTTTCAGACCATACAAACTTGACATTCTTCCTCTACAATGATCTAATTGTACAAGCTATCTTGGAGAATCCTTCAATGAACCTTCTATAATAGCTTGCAAGACCCATAAAAGATCTAACATTTGTAACATTATTTGGAGTAGGCAAATCCATTATGGCTTCATATTTTCTGGATCCACTGCAATTTCTTCTTCTGAGATGACATGACCCAAATACTATACTTCCCTTCGATAGAAATCACACTTGCTCATATTTGCATACAATTGGTGTTCTCTAAGAACTTGCAACACCATTCTTAGATGTTCATCATGTTCTTCTTCATTCTTTGAATAAACAAGAATGTCATCCAAGAATAATGACACAAACTTATCCAAGTACTTGTTGAAGACATTATTCATGAGGCACATGAATGTAGTAGGTGCATTGGTAAGACCAAATGGCACCACCGTGAACTCATAATGGCCATATCTTGTCCGAAAAGCTGTCTTGTGAATGCCTTCTTCTTTTATCCTCACTTGATGATATCCAGACCTCAAGTCAATTTCTTAAAACACTTTAGCTTCCTTCATTTGATCAAAAAAATCATCAATGCTTGGAAATGGGTACTTATTCTTGACTGTCACTTTATTTAGCTGCCTGTAATCAATACACAACCTTAAAGTCCCATCCTTTTTCTTGACAAATAACACCGGTGCTCCCCAAAGAGATACACTTGGCCTGATATAATTCTTGTCCATGAATTCTTGTAGCTACATCTTTAACTCTATCAATTCTGGCATGTTCATTCTATAAGGAGCTTTGGAAATTGACGCTTCCCCTGGAACAAGATCGAGGGTGAAATCAATATCTCTCTTTGGTGGCAGTCCCGACACTTCATCCAGAAACACATCTTTGAACTCTTGCAACAACTGAAAGTATTATATCCTTGGTCCTTTGTCCTCTGATGAATCTGATATATGAACTGCATATAATTGGAAACCCTTCTTATAAAACTTTTTCAACTATAAGGATGAAATCTGTCTTACTGAGACTTACTTGGGAATTCCTCTTACCAATCTTGGTCTTCCCTCTTCATTAATGCATTCAAATACCTTTTCATAGCAATCTATCTTGGCTGTATGCCTTTCCAACTAATCCATACCAATTAGAGCATCATAAGATCCTAATGGTAGGACATTCAAATTTACTTTTGTGATGAATCCATTCAACTCCATGGGGCACTCCATCACTACTTCACTCACTTTCCTCTTGGTCCTTGTGGCTAACTGAACTAGCCAAGACTCATTGTGCTTCATTTTTCTAAGAGAACAACCTTCAACCACTTATGGAGAAACATAACTATGAGTAGATTTTGGATCAATCAAAACAGAAGTAGATTGCTTAGCAATCTTACCTTCAACTTCCACCACTATTGATTGATGGTCTGCTTGATGATTATCTAACGCTGCATAAATTCGAGGCGCTGCCCTTGCCATATCCTCCATTATAGCTGCTCCTTTAAGTTGTGCAAACTTCGGGGATTCTCCCTCCGATGTGGACAATCTTTAAGCATGTGGTTTCCTCCACATACCCAACACTGAAGTGGCCCTTTTGATGCTTTTTCTGCTGCTACTGCTGGCTTGTTCCCACTTCGTGCTTGCTGGCCCTGTGGAAAATTTCTTGGCTGATTTTTGAATGGTGGTTTAAATCCAGTTTTCCTTTTATCAAACCTCCCATTTGGATTTCCTTTCCATTCTGGGTGAACCTTTGATTTTCCTTTGCTCCGCTCATAGCAATGCATTGCCATCCTAATGGATTCATCAGGACTTGGTGGATTAACAAACTCAATCCTTTCTCTAAAACTTTGAGGTAGATTTCCAAGGAAGCATTGGATCTTTACCCCCTCATCTTTGATATAGTCCACAGACCTCAACAATTCAAAAAATTTACGAACATGTTCTTCCATAGATTTTTGTCCCAACTTGAGTTCATTGAATTCTTTCCTCTTGCTGTCATAATACCTAGCAGAAAGGTATTTTTTATTTTTCCTTGAAATACTTCTTAAATCGATCCCAACTGACCCTCCTTTCATTGATCCCTTTTACTTGCATGAGGTGCTCCCTCCAAATTGAAGCTCTGCCATTTAGATTGTAAATGGAAATTCTGGCCTTTTCATTTCCTTAGTAATCATGAATCTTGAAAAATTTATTTCATCCCAAGAAGCCATGCCTCTACCTCTTGGCCAATCTTACATTCTCCATCAAATGTGGGAGGCCTTGCCTTCCTGAATTCTCCTTGTGGAATTCCTTTGAATTTCTTTCTTCCTTCAAATCTGCTAGAAATATGCCTTGGAATTCTTTGAAAACCTTTGGAGTCACATGACCTGTTGGAAGAAGATCTCGAGGAGGGTGTTCTATGCTTTTTGTTCACAAAACTCTCTCTTGGGCTTGCAGTCCTCTTCCTAGAACGACCTCCAGAGTGACTATCTACATCTATTTCTTCTTTACCTACATTGCTTGGGTTGGACCCAAGGTTTATCCTTTGTTGCATATCAATGAGGCTCTACAAAATAGCAACATTGAGATGGTTCTGTTCCTCCTGAGCCTTCATCAATCTTTTATTAAAGCTTATCATGGTTTCAACCAAATTCCGAGGAGTTATTTGCTCCCTTCTCCCATTGGATTTAGTCTCAACATTTTCTTCTTGCATGTTCTCTCCTAGAACATCATCATCATGATCATAAGGGTCCTGAGCATCATTCATGGTTACCATTTTTCTTTTGAAACTCTTTCCCTTGCCTGCTGCCCTCTGCTACAACCATTCAAATCTTATCAGCTGCAAACATTGCATTATAGAGACATTTATTAGACATCTTAGGAATGCATATAAAACATAAAACATCAATATTAGATAGAATTAAAATCATGGAATAATTCACAGAGCTATAATGCTTTCTTCTCTTTTGCTCCATTCATGCAATTATGGAAATTACCCATATTGACAACATTTTTTTTGTCTAAATAGCGCCACGGGCACTTTTTTGCTCCGAATATCTAGGACATATGAATCCCTCATTCAAATTCTGATTATGCACAATTGTTCATTGATGGATAAGCTTCCAATGCCTATCTACATGCTTCATTCTGACTTAATATATGGAAATTACATTACTTCAAAGATGTCAATTTTTTTTACCAAATTTCTGCACTTTTTTACATAGCTGCATTTTATTCGAAAGGCCAAATTCAACCACTTGTAGAATCAAATCTAGGAAGAATCGTGAAAACTTTTCTATCTGGCGAAATTAGTACATATAAAAAATAACACTCAGCAACTTTCAAATCCCTATTCTAATGCACCAGTCAACTTCTATAAAATTCTGGGTTTTACTAATTTTAACTTTTTACTTTGTTTTCCCAAAATTTCAAAATTTTGGCCAAAAATGGCTATCTTCCAAATCGAGCATTTCTGGAAAATATTTGTCTAAAGGAAAATGTCCATGTTAATGAGAATATGAGCTGTTGAGTTTAGTAGATTTCTTGAATCATACATTTAGGGTCACTTTTATCCATTGCAAGCTTTTCAAAATCCTCAAAAAGTGGTCCGGAATAATGCTTTTTGGCCTTCTCGCTCACCCCGACTCCACATCCTTTGGATTTTGGATCCAATCTTCCAAAATTAACACTATTCCTGCTCCATGGCCGCTCCATAGCGATTTAAACTCAATCCGACCTTCCGCCAAGCTTCGGGACACCGATTTATAAAAGTCATTATTTCCCATTTTATGCCAAATTGGAGCATAATGGGCTCGAGACTCTCTACGGTTTGTTCATGGACTTCGTTAATGGCCTCAAAACATCACAAGACTCATCCAATTCTGAGTTCGACTGCTCCTGCTATCAAAAAATCGAGTTTCAGGCTATATACTCGTTTTTTTTAACCCGATGTCCTACAAGTCGGGAGTCAAAAGTTGGTGTCGTCGAGTTGACTCCATCAAATTTACCTCAACTTCCCGCCTTCCGCAATCCGCAAGTCGGGTTCAGAAGGATACATTTGAGTCAACATATTAGATCTCTTCCCGACTTTCGCAATCCACAATCCGCAATGCGAGTTCGGAAAGTCGGCACCCCAAATGCACAACTTCGAAAAATCACGCCTCTGACTTCCGCAATCTGCAATCCACAATGTGGGTTCGAAAAGTCGGCACCCCAAATGCACAACTTTGAAAAATTACACCTCCGGCTTCCGCAATCCGCAATGCGGGTTCATAAAGTCGGTACCCCAAATGCACAACTTTGAAAAATCACGTCTCCGACTTCTGCAATCCGCAATCCACAATGTGGGTTCGAAAAGTCGGCACCCCAAATGCACAACTTCGAATAATCACGCCTCTGACTTCCACAATCCACAATCCGCAATGCGGGTTCGGAAAGTCTGCCACACAACCCTCCAACTTCCGAGGATGATAATTTTTGCATCCTAAGTCCATTTTTGGAAAACTTGGTACCGTTGGAAATCTATCGGCTAGACCTATGCAACAGTGTGTTCCTCTATACATTTTCACACTTGATTCCAGATCATAATTCCAATCCAAAACATCACCCAACACCCATCAACACCTTTTCAAATATTATGATTATCTACCCGTAGCATAGATTTTGGCCCAATAGCCCAAGTGCTGCAACCTTGGGCTCTGATACCACTCTTTCACGTCCCCTCCTGTCATACTAAACCACAGAGGGAACATGAACACAACAACAGGGGATGGGGGTGTCTAATTCTTCCCTCCAAGCCCATATGATGAAATTTACAATTTAATAAAATGCATAATTAAAATTACACAACGGAACTAAATCTGATTAATGCATCTACGATATGCAATACTAACAACATATTTAACACAAGCAAAATGATGAAACAATCAGATATGAACCAGTCTCATGTTCAGGCTTATACATAAGCTTCCTACTTATTAATTCCATGTGATCATTTCATTCAATTGAATTGAAATAACAGATAATCATAACATAGGAATTAGAATAATTTAGAACCACAAAGAGAGCACTTATCTTTTAAGGAAGTTGTCCAAGCAACTGGCTATGTGAGAGCAACGTTCCACCAAACCATAGGTCTTTGTCCAGCCTATATTCTTTCAGCTGAGAAACCACCCCCGAGATGGGCTATGTATCCACTAAGGAGGAACTAAACAAGCTCACTCACACCCATGGTTTCACAAAAACAGTCATGCTAAGTTAGCACACAGTTGGGTTTATCAAGCATGCAAAGAGACAAAGGAGGAGGATGCTAAGCTAGCGAGCTCAACCACAGAGCTACAAACATCTCAAACTAAACTCAAACAGCCTTGGCACCCACAATACCTACCACACCCAACACAAGGAAGGTCCCCTTCTCTGCTACATAGTCCCTCAGGAGCCCCTTCCCTCCAGTGCTCTTTAGGGTGGGCATAGAAAGGTCCAAGCTACTAAACCTTTGAGATTCTAGCCTTCACTGGGTTTTTCAAGTGATTCCAACTTCTGTTCTATCTTCTTCTCTGTCATTCACACTTGGATTTTCTCAATTCTATGGCCAAATGACTATGTCCCGTAATTGGATTTTCAGGCTATCAAATTTGGGTTTTCCTATGGATTTTTGGGCATCTAACACTCTCAAATTCGCCCCAAGGTTCAGGTCTATGGATCCCCTGTTGGATTTGAGTGTCCACACAAATTTCTAGGTGTTTTTAGCACCTCAAAACGTGGCTTAATTTCGGGTTGTTATTTCTGGTTTTTCTCACTGCTGGTAATGTGTAACGGATGAAAATTGATGCTTAGATGTTCAAAAATGGAATGGGAATGAGGGAAAATGAATTCCCATGAGGTAGAGTGACTTGTGGGTCAAATCCCATACTCTACCATACAAATTCCTGGGCTGCCCATGCTCCATTGAATTAATGGACTGATTTCCTCAACTACTTCCTTACAACAGAATTAGTTGTCAGCAAGGAAAGTGAAATGGGTTCTCAAGATGACATTTGGCAGCGTGGTTTTCAATCCCACAACACCCTCACCTCTCCCTAGTGGATACACATGGCCCCCTCTTATTAGTTGCTTCCATAGACAGTTTTTGGTATTTTATTGCAATGTTAATATTTACATCATTTTACAATGTTCCATGGCTTAATAGCACATGGATAACATAATATCAAATTATTTTCCTTTTAGATAAAACTGAGCATCCACTAGCGGGGCCTTGTCCTTGAGCTCCATGCTAGGAAAACATACATCGCATGTATACAATATTTACATTAAAAACCAATATATCCTAAGGGTCAAAATGGGGATGTTACAACCCCCATGTCACAAAAAATCAAAATAAAGAAGATAACTATCATAATCCACAAAAGCAAAGATAAATTTCTAATAATGCTACAAAAATATTTGAAGAGTTTGCATTGAAGAAGACACGACAAAGTCTCGAAACAAAACACTAAATGAATTATTGTAGCTTCTTACAAAGCAAGAAGTTCTTTCATGACTAATTGACTTAAAGAACATGATAAAAATAGTCCAACAGATGAAAACGTTGCTAAATGTTTTTGCATCTGGTCGACCTCAAAGTTAAAAAGTTAAGTCGCCATTGACCCTCTGGTCGACCTCAAAGTCAAAGGTTATTGCATTTCACAAGTCATCCTCGAATTTGGTTCCCAAGATAACATAATGACTTGATCTACCTGGGAAAGTTAGGAAGACCACAACTATTTGAGTTGGGCATCTACCTTAAGCGGGTCGATCAGGTCTTGATCGAACCCAATGGAGTATGGAAAAATGTGAATACTGCAATTATGGGTATTAACACTAAAGTTGAATTTGAAGTCATCGACCAAAAAGAAGGATCCAAGTCCTTCCCTACACTAGTTAGTCAACCATGGGGTAGAGAAATGAAAGCTTTTATTTCACTAGAAAAAATAGAATAAAATTGAAAGTGAATGGAAAAAGGCCATTGTACCTATTCATCCATCCCAAGGAAAACCTTGGGCGGTGCCTAATGAAAACGATGTAGACATAAGGTGCTTGTAACCAACGATGCAAGATAATGAAGACTCAGTCAAACCAAATGAATATGGAGAAATCCATATGGGCTCACCTATGTTAATCGGACATAATTTCGACTTAGAACTTTACGACTAGAAAATTGAAAATTATGAAGCACATGCAAGAGATTGGACAATCGAATTCATTCCCCGACGACTAGTACAAGAATGTTTTGTAATTACAACAATCTCAAAAATATTTGAGAAGAAAGTAAGGGAATACCCCTCTTTAGTCTCAATGAAAGCTGGGCCGACTAACCTTCCACTTCTCAAATACAAAGAATGTGAGTCCCCATCCACTCATGTTGAGGAAGTATCTATGAATGTTGGAGAACAAGGACAACTTTAGAGCCTAGTCAAAACCTTTACCGATTAGGCATCTAGATGGTGGAATTCCCATCAGTCGCATCTGTAGACTTGGATGACCGCTTCAACTTACTTTGTTGAATGATTTGGAGAAAACAAATTAATTGCACAAGTAGAAATTCAGAAATTTGTCCAAGGGTAAGACTCTGTCTAGCATATTAACACATGTGAAAAATAATGGAAAAGGCTTGTCTACTGAGATGAGCGATAATAGCCTCATATGCTCCCCAATACATTAGATGAATTTCCCAATAAGTGGTACAAAATGGAAGAACCTAGGGGAGAAACCTTTAACTAACAATCCCTCAAAGAAAATTTTATTAAGGATTTTTCATTCTCTCCTACGAAAGAATGTGTTAAAGAAGCAGTGCAAGAAATTCACAAGTTTATCAAACTGACTAAACGACCAACCGATGCAATCGACGCTATTGACCAACCAAGATCCAATTGTAACATTGTCATGAATGCCAAAAAGCAATAGACTCATATCTTGACTCGATTGGACCTGAAGAATGATAAAAATCCAGGAAAAATATTTCGGTGGAAAAAATATCATCCCCATATAGCACATCTAGTAAAATATGTGTTGAAAATTTCTAATAAAGATAAAGAAGATGACAACAAACTTGGAGACTTCCCTCCACCCTTTACCAACTTCAAGGAAGGAAACCAACCGATCGATGAGTGAAAAGCAATAGAATTAATGGACACATAAATAAAAATAAAAGAAGTTGATTTCTCTATCGACGAAAAACCCAAAAATGGAAAAAATTGGACATCACTGGTCAAAACAACATACATCAGAAATAACAAACCTTCCCAAAGAATATCAGGATGCATTTTCCAAAGACTACAAATATTTGAAAGGGTTGGTACAATAAATGGGGGAGATGAGAATTCAAATCATGCTTTCAATGCAAATCCTATTAAGAAACAACCATATAAACTAGCCCATAAATACAAAGTCATTGTTAAGAAAGAAATTGAGAATATGGTAGCTGTCGGAATTATATATCATGTTGACCATTCGAAGTGGGCTAGTACCATGGTAGTCCAACTAAAGAAACATGACCCCAAGATACTCAGGATATGTGTTGACTTTAGAGGTTTAAATAAAGTAACACTCACAGACCCATTTCTTATACCTTTCACTGATGAAATTATTAATGAAGTGATTGATCATGAGTGTTATATCTTCACAGACGGTTTCTCTAGTTATAACCAAGTACCTATAGCAAAGGAAGATCAACACAATACCACATTTGTATGTAAATTTGGCTCATTTGCATATAAAGTTGTGTCATTTGGACTGAAAATTGCACCAAGAGTCTTCTCAAGTATTATTATAAAATCCTTTCAGGAATTTCTGTACAAGACCATGGCTATTTACTTTGATGACTAGACTATCTCTACTATGCTCAAAGACCACGTCCAGTGGTTTCGACTAATGCTGGAGAGGTGTTGACAAATCCAACTATCATTGCATATAAATAAATGTATTTTTTCCATGCCCATTGGAGTACTCCTGGGGCATGTAGTCTAAAAGGAAGGCATCAAAGTTGATTTAGCAAAAATCAAAGTTATCCTCGATTGGAAACCACTAGTAAATCCTAAGAAAGTTAGAATATTGTTGGAAAATATAGGATATTATAGAAAATTCATAAGGCATTGCTCTAACATGACCTTCCCCTTAGAAGAATTGCTCAGACTAAATATGGAATTCATTTGGGCATCAGAATGTTCGAAATCATTCGAGTTTCTCAAAATAAAATTGGTTGAAGCACCAATCCTTAGATTTCGTAATTGGTCCAAGAAGTTTCATGTTCATATAGATGCATCGGGTATTGCAGTCGGCACAATACTTACCCAAACTAGAGATGACGAAATCAAACACCCTAACACATATGCTAGTTGAAATCTAAATAAAGCATAACACAACTACTCAACGACTGAAGGAGAATCATTAGGCATGATCTTTGCAGTGCAAAAGTATCGACACTACTTATTGGCTAATCTATTCACCTTCTTCACAGACCACCAGGATCTCAAATACTTGGTAAATAAACCATTGCATCATGGTTGAATATGTTATTGTATTTTGTTATTTTAGGAATTCGAGTTCAAAATACTAGTACGACGTGGAAAATCAAACGTTGGACCTGACCATCTGTCGTGTATAGAAATCAGTGAAGACTTAGTTGGCATTGATGACGAGTTTCCTGATGCACTTCTCTTTCGAGTTGAGGCTATTCCGATTGAGCTTTCCGATATCGCCCAATTTTTACAAGAAGGACAAGCTCCTGAAGGAACCTGGGAAAAGAAGAAGAAATATTAGCAATCAAACCAACACTCTATACCTTAATCAACAAATATCTCCACAAATTAGGACCCGACGACATACTTAGTCGGTGCGTTCTCGACCACGAAAGGGAAGCCATTATGTAAGAATCTCACTCAAGTCCATGGGGAGGACATTTCCACACCAACACAACTACCAGAAAAAATATACAATATGGAGCATGGTGGCTGATATTGAACAAATCTTGCAAATCATATATCGACAAGTGCGACAAGTGCTAAAGGATGGGTCAATTATTGCGATGAAATGAGATGCCACTTATATTCGTAAACCCTTGTATAACATTCAAAATTTGTGCCATCAACTTTGTCAGGCCATTTCCATTACCTAGTCGACGGATGAGTATGTTACCAAGTGGGATAAAGCAACACTAGTCGAGGCGTGTACAAGTGAATTCGCAACGAAATTCATCTATGAAAATATCATTACAAGATTTAGATGTCTTCTTACGTTAATCAGTGACAGAGGAACACACTTCATAAACAAAACTATAGACGTTTATCTAAAATAATTTATGATTAACCACCATAAGAGTATGTCGTACCACCTTCAATTGAATGATGATGTCGAGTTGTTTAATAAAACATTGACAAAGGGTCTTACAAAAATCTGCAATATCGACAAAGACAAATGGGACAATAAGATCCCTGCGATATTATGGGCATATCGGACAATTTATAAAAGATCAATTCGAGAGACACCTTTTAAACTAATATATGGACAAGAAGCAGTTGTTCCGTTACCTTTTAAATAACAAGCTCAAGTTATTGCAAAAGTACTTCATCTAGATATTGTACATGCCACTTAGGACATAATATTTGAACTCCAAAAACTTGAGGAATAGAGAACAATTGCTATGAACCATAAAGAAGTACACAAACAAAAATAGAAAGCATGGCACGATAGAAACATCAGAAAGAAGGATATATCAGTCAGTGACCTCATACTTATTTATGACAACAAATTAAAAGGAAAACTGAAAAAGCCGAAGACTGCGTGGCTATGACCATATATTGTGGGAGAACTGAACTCCAATTTAACTGTACGATTGAAAATGCTCAAGGGATGAGTCTTCACCAGGGTTGTCCATGTAACTCGACTTAAACGGTACCGACTATAAAGAGGCACTTTGTTGACTAGTGGTCATATCACCACTAGTCGACCATTGTGCCCCATGTTTGCATAGAATAAGAAAAAAATGACTAATTTGTTTAAAAGCAGTTAGAGAGCTAACCGAAATTTAATTTTATATAAAAGGAGTACTAAGAATTAGGTATCGGAAGGGAAAAAGTGCTCGACAAAAATGTCTGTTGACTGGGCAAAGAAGGTAGAGCGAGAAAACAAAAAGATGAAGCAGTCTTGGAGTAGCATACCTTCACCCAGCTTCGACCGAAAGAACAAAGAGGTAGAAAAGTAGACAAGGGAATCATCTGATACAAGACTGACCAAGATAACTCCTAGACAACTGATGAAAGACAAAATAAGGCAAGGACCAAGAGATCGACAAGACCACAATTGGGAGCACCAACCATCAAGCAAGTCGACGATATTGCAAACAAAACTTCCTTCATAAGTTTCAAGAATCCTGTGAACAAGATCTCCACTGCAAAGAACATGTTTAATGTTGTCACCTACTTGTATTAAAATCTCGCTGAAGACCGTGACTATACAAATACCAGAGCTTGAAGATTCATGGATTAAATTATGCACTGAACTTGAGCGAGTGCACTCTATTCCTAAAATCACATAATTTCTCTTGGACCTATCAACCATAGAGTATCAAGAACTAGTCATGGCACTGAAAAATACCACAACAGTAGCAAAGAGGAAAGCAGTTAAAGGAAAAGCTAGGATGTAGCAAGAAGAAGCTTCCATGACCCCCCTACAATCAAGATTGCACAGGATTAAGAAAGCAAAAATAAATGAACAAAATTGGGGAAAGCAATATGTTGAATTAAAAGAATGGGGAATTAAGGACAACCAATGGATAGAAGACATCAAGAAACTCACCATTGCAAAGATTTGATGCTATTTGAATGCACCTTTGATAGCCCCCCTTGGAGACCTAAAAGACATCATTGCAAAATTCATCGTCAGTTGATACCATGATGGAAAAATCTGGATCGACGAGCCCATTCCAATCAAAGAATCCCTAATTGCTTGTATTACTGGCCTATCAAGCAAAGGACCTCCGGTACCAATTACAACCAAGCCAATACCGCTTGTAGAAGAGTTCATAGGGTCCAGCGGGGACAAACTCAAAAGGTCTCATTATCAACAATGTCCTCAATGAGACAGTCAAATTGACCGAATTTATAGTTTCACTATGTCTAACAACTTCGGTACGGCCATCCGACCTAAGACTCAAATTGCTAGAGGTAGTCAAGCAGATTGCACATGAGGTGAAAATATTCAACTGGGTCGACCATTTGGCACAACTAGTCAAGACCAATTGTGAGAAATGTCAAGAGTTTGGACAAGCAATCAGGTTTCTGTCATTACTTATCTAGATAGTAATGGCAAATATTACTCCAGGTAGTGAGATAGAATTCATGAACACAAACCTTTCGCTGACGAAAAAATTCCAAATCTTTGCAGGAAATGGACCATCTTACAACATGGTAAAGTAGAGACCTACTTGGAAAATTGGTTTCAAGTAGTAAAACCTAAGTGAAACTGTTGGAGAGTACCCCGACATATTCATTGTAGTTTACCGTGGTCAACACATATTGATCTTGGCCTCAACCATACCAAGGTATGGTACATGCAGGGTGCAGGAGGAGCTGTACATGAACTTGACTACTATCCCAATGTAGAAGAGTTGTTCATTGACTTATCCAGACAATCAAATACTAAGATCCTTATACCAACCTTTGCTAATGCTCAAGTTGGTCCTCTCATTGAACCGCTATTGGATAGGGAGCTGGAAGACTAGAGAGAAATGATATTATACATCACTATAGTTGGCCCAGACGATGAACCAAAAAAACCATTGACAATCGTACCCTCCACTAGGCAAAGCAAAGCACCAGTCGACGAACCTTTAGGCGAGACAATCGAGGATGACGAAGAAGAACTGCTAATTAAGGAAGGATTCGATCCCAACTTCAACAAGCCCCGACTGAAGGAGAATTTCCTAAACATATAGTCCTCTTTGAATGCAATATCAAAGGAAAAGTGACCAGGAAACAATCAAAGAAAATAAAACAATTGATTTTAGAAAGAACAAAAGATGATATGGAGGTGTTAAGGGAGCAAGAAAATCACGTTATAATTGAGGCCGCAACAATTAAGGTTACAACAAAACTCTAGATCCAGAAAGACTACGACCAAAAACATCTAGCATAAGCGATCGATACAAAGACTTCCACTACACTATTACCACCACCGCAAAAGAGACTCAAGATAACTCAGACACTATATACATAGGATCTAGTCAATGCGTTAGATGAGTTTGCACCTCCTTCACCAACCTCTCTTCAAGAAGAACAAGAACATGTATCAATATTAGAGCCTGACCCCATCATATTGACCTCTGAATTCAATAAATTCCTTATTTCTTTTTTCATAGTATATACCTCACTTATCAAAGCTTACAACAACATCCCTCGACTAGTTAGTCAGTATACCGATGTCTACACCTACTAGCTCAAAATATCCAAAGAAACCATTACTTCAGTCCCTTAAGCCCTTTATTAAGCCCTCTATTTCCCCTGGGGTCACCATTGAAATTCCACTGCAAATCCTAACACATATTGCAGCTGAAATACCCCCTCTCAACCTAATTCCTTCACCAACGACCACCCAGATGACTCATCCTAAAGCCACCATTTTTCCATCTAAACCATCGACTGCTCCCTTATTCATATCTTCACCTTTTCCTTCCCCGAGTAAAAGTTCTCTTACTTCGTTGATACCCCTCTCAACCGCTATGGATTCAACCATTGTCACAACTCTTCCTTCAACCATGCCAACATCGACAACACTAGTTTTGACAGACCCTACCCCCGTTGACCTTGCCTCCATTAACTTACTGCCATCGACCGTAGTTACTTCAACTTCACCTGTATCAACCCCACCCTCATCGACCTCACCTATAAAAATTGAAACAAATATGACTTAGAATCCGGGCACAAATAAAAATAAAAGCTCATAAAAAAGTTCAAAGAAAAGTAGCAAAAGCTAGAAGCCCATAAGTGATCCTTAGCTTACTTTGACAGTGCAGCAGACAACATGATCATCATCATGAAAAGCCATCTTTGTGACTTCAAAAGCATCAAATTAGGAGTTAGACGACTTTATCAAAGTTGCCACAAAAGAGTGTAATAAAAGATGGTTGGAGGATGGTAAAAAGCTTCAAGCATTGAAAGACAACCAAAATAAATCTTGGGTAGTCTACTCATCAAAGGTGGAGCAGATTATTGTACCCCTACCGGAACCTCAGCTAGAGCAAAAGTTGACCAATTTCAATATCTAGTCGACTTTATACTACAAAGCTATGAATAAGTTCGGAACCAACTCATGCAGAAACAACAAGATGAAATAGGCCTACTTATGGTCGATCAATTTAAAACATGTGAAGAATATGACAAACAATTGAATGAATATCGAATTGAAGCAACTAGAGCAACAATTGAATGAATATCAAATTGAAACAACTAGAGCAACAATTGGTGCTCTTATTATGAAAATATCTATTTGGAACTTCAAAACACGACGAGTACCTTACTAGAGCTCTATACACGGAAAAACTCGATCGACCCAATAATTGCATAGACCATGGAACACCAGATCATTATGGAACATCACCATCAAGACGAGTTACACAAGAAAGAATACCAATGGTTGCATGAGGCCAAGAGCGCACAAGGAGAAGCCATCTAGTTGACCAGCTGGATATACAAATTAATGCGGGTTGCAAAACTTCAAAACCAACACTTTGGCACAAATATGCAAGCCATAATGAATGAGCCCATGCTAGTAAAACTGCTCTGATTATCTGAACTCACTAGTGTCAACGCAAGCATCTAGATTGTGTTAATCAACTGGAAAGAATTTCATGACCAACTCACCTTGCGTGCCCCAACAATTGTTGAAGCATGTGTTGACTTCACTCCACTAGGAGAAGCATCCACTTCTTAGAAACAATGAATATATCAAATATTTTTTGTAAATGTATCATTTTTTTCTAAAAATTTACATCTCCATGTTCTCTTTAGGACGAATACAATTTTTGGGGTGGGGGAAATGTTGGAGGAGCTCAGTTAACTGGGTTGACTAGGTCCTCCCGACCGACCACCGACTAAGTCGACCCAATCTAGTCGAGTCGATTTGGGCCAACCTCTAGATAGTTATGTAGTTACAACTGTCTAACTACTTGTATGACTCATATAAAGAGGCTGGTGATCAAGATATCAAAGAGATAATTGTCCCCCTCTTTTGTTTAAAATGATCTGATGTTCTAATAAAGATACTTGTTGTTGTTGTCTCCATTACTTCTCTCTTTCTTGCTCCCTTTATGTATGTGTGATATAGTATTTGTTATATTTGCGTATGATGTGCTACCGGTAACCTTATGTAATCCCTTAGATTACAACAATTCCCAACCCTTATTTAATAGAGAAATATGACAAGGTTCCAACCATGGAGGTTTTCTCTTCTAAAGTGGATGGGATCAATGGTTATTATATTTTTTTGTAAACTAGTAAGGGCAATTTGTATTAGAAAAAGAGAAAATAATGTACAAAAATGGGGTTATGAGAGGGCTGCCCATTAGGAAACCAACCCTATAGCTACAAGAAAGTCCTTTAAACATGTATATCATAGTAATGTCTTCATATCCAAAAACATATTCCTAGACTAATCAAACTAGAGATAATAGTGTATGTAAAACCTTGGAGTTTTCCCATCCCACAAAAGTCAACCGAACAAAAAAACCAATAGAATCGTAACAATAGTCATAACACATTACCCATCATTGCTAGGATGAAGCATCGATACCTGTGGGGCCTTGGGGCCCTCTTGATTCTCAAGGAGATAGCCATAATGTCTTCATAATACATATTAGTGACTAGAGTTACTTGTAGAAACTTCAAAGACAATGCTATACGTTTCTCTCACCAGGATATTTATCTTCTTGACGCAGGAGCATCCGCCATGAGAGAGATGGCGCCAACGACATGGATTAATTCACTATCTGATCAGAACTGTTGGAGGTAAGGGGAGCTTGGGATGTGTGCCGAAGGAGGGAGGGCCGCCAACGACCCTGATTAATCTACCAAGATGATCGCAACCTTCGGCAGAGAGCGTTGAATTTTGGATGCATGTGTGAAGGAATTGCGCCAACATCCAGGATGAAGTGGATTGGGCATGCGACAATGGCCCAGATTCAATCTGGAAAATATACAAGTTTTTAAGTTTTCCGTCATCACATGAATGGTTTTTAATGCATGCATCAAAGTTTTTTGTTTCTGTTTTATGTATGTAACACCTTGCCTGAGACTGAGACCAGGAAGGCCGCTTTAAAAGCTTTTATTTTCATTGTAATTTTCAAACAATTATAATTTTCCGGAAGCCATGAATGTAGTTTGCAATTTTTGAGTATTTTTAATAGAAAGAAGAGCAATTAAAAAAAATGGCTTCGTGTGTTTAATTTCATGGCTGATGTGTTTAAATTGAGCTGTGCATTCTGATATTTGGAACCTGTAGTATTCTAGCTGTGTTTGAAGCCTGTAGGTTTGCATCATCTTCTCATCCAATGTTTCGAGTTAGTAGCAGTATCTTGGCCAGCTAGAGCATCACCTCACGATGATAATTCAAAGGCATCAGAGAGGGAGAAACCTTGTTCCACCTATTGCTGCTACCTTCTCATCATCACCCCCTATGAACTTTGCGCCCTATACGTTTTCCATAGAGAGGGCGAGGGCGTCAATGACTTTCAAAGCTTGAGAACAAAAGGGTAGGTGCTCAAAGGCTTGGAATACCTTCAACCAGCTCTCAAAAAGGGCCTACATATCCTCACCATAACTCCACATCTTCTTATCCTAGTTGATCGTTACGAAAACCATTAAAGCCTCAATTGGTATGTTGTTCCACCAACTCTAGACATTATATTCATCCCACTTCATTAAACTATAAAGAAGTACTTTTGCATGCAGGTTGGTTGCCATCTATTTCATTGGAAATTGTGTTTGGGTAATTTCCAACACATGTTATTCTATAGAATCAAGGTATGGTCAGCATTACAATCATTACATAGTCAAAGTCGGCTCCCAAGGAGCAAGTGTCACAAAGCGAGATTTGAACCTGAGTGGAGAGGACAATAACATTCCTCCCAACCACTCGATATACACTCAATTGACATGATATATTAATAGTTATCATCAATACTATGCATTTATTTGTAGATTTAATGGATTATGACCCCACTCAGTAAATTTATATCAATGGTGTTTTATGAATTAGACCAAGCTACGCAAGGTAGATTTATATTCTAAATTTCTTTTTATTATTCAACTTCCAAATAAAGAAAAATATAAGAATGTTATTAATGGTGGGCTTAGTTTTGGGGAAAAGCAAGGTCGTTTATGACACCATGGTTTCCCAAATTTGACCCAGACAAAATGGTGGTCTCCAAGATATCAATTGAGTCTACCTTCTTAATTTCCCCCTTCATTATTGGCACCCCTTAGTATTAAAAGATACTGTGTATTCATTGGGCATATTTTTAGAAACAAATATTGAGCAGGCAGTTCACATATGCCCATATTTGCATGGAGATTAACCTCAGTAAAGGTCTTTTAGATAGGTTGAATTTAAAACAGAGCAACTTGAAGTGGAATTGTATATTAAACTATGAAAACATTGCTTTTTGGTGTTAGATTTGCAAAAAAAAATGGTCAACTTTAGGACTCATGTCCTTGATCTATAGTACATACAAAAATTGAAAAATGTCATTCCCTCAAATCCAAGAGCTAGCAATCATATATGCCTCCCAATTAGAATGATGAAGAAGACTTTGAAGCATGCCTCCCAATTAGAATGATGAAGAAGACTTTGAAGCAGAGGAGTTGGCTACAAAAGTAGGTGAACAAGAACTTGGCTAAGATGTATCTAGAAAATAAAATGCAGATTTACTTTAGGGAATACCTTAGGGAACTCTTCCAATGAGAGAGATAGTTGCAAATGAAGTTTCAACTTGAGGATGAAAAGATGTCATGAATATGAAACTTATAATTTAGATAAGGAGCGAGGCCTACTCCAAAACATTGATGTACCTTTATCTTTGGAGGGTCCAGCTATACCGGGTTGGACAAAAGTAAAAAATAAGAAAGGGAAAAAAGGTTGAATATAGGAGAATACTCCTCACTACTCCATGTTCCTACTTATGGGTTTTTTCATTTTAAAATTAAGATCCAGTTTTATGTGAGAATCTTTAGATATTTACTAAAATGCTCTAGAAGTATATACAAAATGTGACTTTTTATTATTAATAAACAGTTATAAACTTTTTTTTTTTTGGAAAAAAACAACTCTTTTTTGGAAAAAAAACTTAATATAAATTTAAAGTGGATGTATGTTGGTTTTATAAAATTTATAATTATATAAATCACATTAAAAATTCAAATTCTAAAAAAAAATTAATTATTTAATATATGGTATTTATAAATACATTTTAATATTTATGATAATAATAATAATCTATTTTAATATTTATGATAATAATAATGTTTTTATTGCATATAATTGACCCATTCTCAAATGATATTATGATCTTTTTAGATTTGCATGAATAATAATAATAATGATGATGATGATGTCATAGTCAAGCCATACACCAATTTGGTGTATAATACCCCTTTGTTTGTGGGACAATGAACCCCCTCTACACAATGATGTAACTACTAAAGTTTATAGAGGTGTACATACTCTACCCCCCTTTGGTTTTGAACCGATAACCTTATAGGAGAAAACACATGTTCTTAACCATTAAGCCCACTCAGACCAGTATTTCAAAATTATTACATTAAAATGAATAGTTATGTTAGTGTAGAAATGAGAAAGTTTGTTATATTATAAAGCTTTTTACTATAAGAAAACACTTCACGAGATTTGTTTAACAAATTAGTTAGAAAACTATACTTCTCATCAATTCCTTCGTTTCTACAACTCTAATTTGTTGTCGTGCCTTCACAACATTATAATAACCACACAGTATCATATTATAGCTTAATTTTTTTTAATGCAATATATAATCACACGCCCATAAGAATATCAACTGAGCGATACTACTAAGTGTCTCTCATCCAACACTATTCTTATACAATGCATACATTTTTTTGTTTTAACTTATCTTCCACTCTTTTGATGAGATAAAACAAAAGATTATCTCTAATACAAATTATTCTTCCAAGATGACCAAAACCCATAAATAAAATAACACTAATAAGAATAACAATAATGGGTTGCGGTTATAACACTAATAAGAACAAGAGCCGCAAGCAGCTTAGTCCCTGCCATTTGAATTTACAAATTGAAATAAGTAAATAAATCATATTTCAAGCTAAAATATAGAAGAGACATGGAAAACAAATTCTACGAATTTAACCAATATTGAAGTCTAGAAGGCATACCTTCAACACAAGTCATTTAATCATAAGTATTATACATATTTTTTTTTATGTTATTCTAAGTAGCTCTTGTATTTTAATCAACTTTATAACTCAGTATTTCATGTACTATATATATTCATCTTTGTTGCTAGAATCAATCATTAATGGTATCTCATTGTCAACAACTTGGCCTTCAAAATGTCAAGTACTCATTCTGAAGATCTTGAAACCATTTTCTTATCAATCTCAAGTCTATCGCTTAAGCTTAAATGAAACTAAAGTCTATCTCATAAGATATTTTATCCCAAAAAATACTATTATTTTCAAGACAATTGTTCATACAATGGTCTTCCACAACTCCAACATCCTTAGATATTAGCAATTCCTATCACTTGGCCTTATTAGGTGACTGTGTTGAACCCAAAACAGACTCTTGGTTATGGCACCATCTTGTTGATCTTGTTGCTTAAGCTAATTTGTATGGTTCATAGAAGTATGACATTTATTTAACTCATACAAAAACTTATTTATCCTTAGGACTTCAATATTCAAATGCGTAGCATATCTTAGTGGCTCCTTGAATCAATCCTCATTCCATTATAGTCATTGTTCCTTGTTCAAGATCATGGAACTCATTCCATTTTCATTCCATGCATTATGGAAGAGGCATTTTATGGTGAAATTCAACTTCAATTGCTCCTTGGTCAAGGTAGAGATAGAATATCCCAATTGGGATTACACATGTCTCCACCATAGTAATGCACTATCCTTAAGCTAGTATGAATCCAACTTGACCTTAAAGTTACTAGAATGGCTCTGCAACTCAAAACAACGAGGCAAGTTTTCCAGCCAAGTTGCTGCCACCTCTCTTGAGGTAGCTCTATTAGGGGTAGTTGACTTATCTTTTCCCTATTTCCCTATGCACATATTCATGAGATTGCACTTCTTGCAATTTTTCTTGCGATGAAGAGCTAGCATTAAGGGATTCCCTTATGTTTTAAAAACTTTTGACATCCCTTGGAAGGACATCATTATATCCGTTACTTCATTGATGATTTGTAAAGGACTCTAAGGAATAATTTTCTAAATATTTTGTAAACATAAAAAATATAGACATAACTATCTATATTTTGCATCTTTATTTTTCTTTATATAAAAATAATATTTTATTATTATCCAAAGAGATTCATTAGTACTAATAATATCTTAAAATATTAACATTATCAAGCATCATTTTTATTTATTTATGTTTCTTGATATTATTAACTTATTTACTTTTTTTCAACATCTTGAAACTAAAATAACTCTCTCGGTGATTTCTATATAATATTTCAATTGAGCTTTACATAATTTTACTAGCCATAGTTTTATTAATATACGAGAAAATTAGTAAAAACTAATCTAGCTTATTAAATATAAAATCATATATTTTCTTAATGTCACGTTAGATATACTTTTAAATAATATTATGATATAATTTTAATTAATATATAACTTTTAAATAATAGTATGATATAATTTAAATTAATATTATTATGTCTATGTTGGGTAGGGATATATACTTTTCGTTGTAATAGTAAATATGGTTTGAATTTGTATTAGTTGACAAGCATATTTAAATTTACATATAGATTTTTTAAAGCGTTTCAAAAATAAATTATTAAATTAAATATTTGAAAATAATTTTTTTATATAATTTTAAAATTGATATTTTTAAAAAAAATTAATGGAGATGATTTTTTAGATTTGACATAAATTTATAAAGAAACATTTAGAATTGTAAAAAATTATAATTAATTAAAAAAACAAAAAATAATATGTTGCCATCTTAGTCATACATTAATTATATAAGTTAGGACATGTTGCCATGCTAGTCATACATTAATTATATAAGTTAGGACATGGGTAGATTGTACTCCATAATTGGTCACTTAATGATTCTATTTTGAAGCATTTGATCATCCAATATGATTTGATTTCTTTATCCATTTTGATTTTATGATAGTAGTTTTATTACTTGATGCTATTTTTTTTCCTTTGTTTTAATAAGTTTTTGATTAAGCTATCCATATCCATGATTGTGCATTCAAATTTAGTATTATATCTAAGATTTTAAAAATCTTGCATATCAAGCATATTGAATTCTCTACCTTTTTCAATATGTTTTTTTTTTAATTCAAACCATAAATAAAATTAAAAAACAAAAAAAATATTGCTCCATTTTTTTATCATTCAATTATGTTTCTTAAAAGTGTTAAAATACTTAATAATCCAAAATGTTTAGATCCATCTAAAGGGGATCTACCAAGCGTCGAGAGGGATCAAATCTCTCCAAATACAAATTTCTTTTTAGAGTGCAAGTGTTGAAGAAGGTTTTTTATCCAATTTGTGTGTGTGTGTGTATATATATATATATATATATATATATATTATTCCTTGAAAAAAAGCGTAATTTTATTTCATCTTTCGAGAACAAAATTACATTCTGAAAATACACTTTAGGCAAGTGTGATGCTGATAATCAGTTCGATTTTTAGACCAAATGTCTTCTTCATGTCATAGCTGGAGCTTTATAACTACATACAAAATAGGTCAAAATTATGTCGGTAATCAATACCAAGAGTCAACAGACAGGAGTAATAAACGAGAAATATATACAAAAAACCTCTTATAGAGGCAATTATTCAGTGCAAGGCATCCAAAAAAACAGTAGGTGCAAAGTGCCGAGTCCAGTAATCAAGGAGGCAAAACAACTCCTTCTATGAAAGGTCGATGATAGTATTCTTGTACCTCCCCATCAGTAAATTCTTTTATCTTCCATATACCCATATCCAGCTGTAGACCCGCCTTCGATGCCTTGTACGCTTCCTGGTTATTTTACCTATAAACATGAATGCAAGCAAAAGAAACAAAAGTGTTCAAAACCTCCCTTATGGAGGTCAAGATGTTTGAGAGTCTTAAATTCTGACAAATTTGTGTGCCTGTAATCCATTTTACCACATTCATAGAATCCCCAAAAACAATAATGTTTCTACATCCCTTCTCAGCAGCAAAAATAACAAGGAACTTAAGGCTCAGAATTTCAACAAAATTGTTGCTTCTAGCCCCAAGACCCAGAGACATCTCGAAGTAGTGATTGTCTGCAAGATAAAGGAAAGCCCCACCCCCACAAAAGTTATTCTGTGAGGCTCCATGAAAGAATCCCCACGGACGAGACCTGTCAATATCCACCGGTTGAAGAACCCGAACCCTGTTAAATCCAGTTTTAAGTTGAAAGGAAGGCAAAAGGCCACAACATGTTGTAGCAGTGATAATTGGGGAGCACAAATTTTCATTGAAAATGAGATGGTTTCAGGCTACCCATACCCCCCAAAGAACCAACAAAGGAAGAGCTCTAAAATTTTTGAGCACGGGGTCATTAAACCATGTTCTCCACACTATATCCAAATAAATCCCCTCCCATCTACATGGCCCATTGATAAACCGAGAGCATTCCACCCAAAAATCTTTGATATAAGGACAATGTAGAAAAAGGTGATAGACAGATTCCCCATCCAATTTGCACAAAACAAACCACCCCGGCCCCTATTTATTTATTCTTTGTAGAAAATCCCAAGTTGGGACTTTGTTCTCCAGAGCACACCACATAAACAGCCAAGTCTTAGGAGGGCTCTTGAGTTTCCACAATGATTTCCACCACCATACCTGAGCACCCTGTGCATGAACTTCGGTAATCCTAAAATAACCACCTTTGGGAGTATACACCCCCGATGGATCAACATCCCAAATAAGCTCATCTTCATTATCATCTAAGAAAATGCGATAATGTTTGAGAACCCTAATATAATTGGATAACACAAGTTCCTCAGCCTCATTCAAACCCTAAGAGTTGGCCGATCGCCAAGCTTGAATACTCGGAATGGTCTCCACAGGATCAGTAAGCTAGCTGAGGAACACCAAACCATTCTGATGCAAAGCCTCCACTATCCCTACAGGTAACAAATGTTGATTGACACAACCTACCCAAGGATCCTATCCAATCCTAACCTGTCTTTTGTTTCCAATGTTCCAGACTAGATCTCTCTCAATAATATGGAAGGAAGAAACGAACGCTTTCCAGATCACGGAACCACCAGAGTGAGTCTTCACCGGACTCCTGATCCAATCTTCGAGCGGGTTGGGTACAATGTATTTGAGGAGCATCACCTGAGTCCATAAGCCTTCATTCTTGATCAGTCTCCAACCAACCTTAGCTGCCAATGCTTTGGAAAAGGAAAAAATGTTCTTCAGTCTCCATCCCCCCAAAGCTTTAGGAGAAGCAATCCTTTCCCAACATACCTAAGGAGAAACAAAAGCGTCCTCTTTACCACTCCAAATAAAATGGAAGCATAAACATCTTGCAATATCCAAAATACCTCTGGGGATCCAAGACAGCGACATCCAATACATGCGGATCGCTTCCAAAACCGACTTGACTAGAACCAGTCTCCCTGCGCTAGAAAGCCACTTGTGACTCCAACATTTCAGTCGCTTCTCCAACTTCTTAATCAGCCACTTCCAGTCCTGAATTTTATAATCATTAGGTTTCAAATTGAAACCCAATTATTTCAACCCTTCCCACAGAGTTAAGTGGTAAAAAGAAAAACCATGATTCATCACTGAGCAGGTTTGTAGTCAGGGTGGGTTTTTCGGAATTGATTTCCATCCCAGTTTCCCTGGAAAAAATCTCCAAAATATCCCTCAGCTGATGAACATCCCTTTTCAATCCCGAGCAGAAGATAAGAACATTGTCTATAAACAATAGATGAGTAATCTATAGATCATGATCAATTTGTATTCCCCTAAGGGAACCATGCCTCTTGGTGTCCTTAATAGCACGGCTCAAACCTTCATCAACTAACAAAAATAACAAAGGTGATAACGGGCATCCTTGCCTGAGGCCAAGTCCCGAATGAAAAAGGGAGAAGCAGCTCCATTGATAAGCACATAAAAAGTAATAGTGGTGAGACAACTCATAATCCATCTGATAAATCCAATATCGAAACCAAGAAGAATAAGCATAAGCCTTAAGAAGAGCCAACTTACTTTATTGTAGGCCTTGGACAAGTCAATTTTTAGAATAGACCCTTTCAACTTCTTTGTTGTAATACTGTGCAAGCCCTCCTCTGCCACCCCTATGGCCTCATGAATCTAGCGTCCTTCCAAGAAACCGAACTGCTCTTCAGAGATATGATTTGAAAGGATAACCTTGATACGCCTTGCAATGATTTTAGTAACACTATTGTAAATATAGTTGCACAAGGAAATAGGTCTAAAATCATTCAGGGAAACAGGGGAGTCCATCTTTGGAATCAAGGCAATGAAATTAGTTTTAAAACTAGCTCGAATCCTACCAGTTTGCCTTGTGTCTTCAACCACTTTCAGCAGATCGTCTCCGAAAAAATCAAAGAGCTCAAGGAAGAATTCAATCGTCCACCCATGGGGACCAGGGCTTTTGTCTTTCTGAAAACTAGAGAGAACCTCTTTCAATTCTTCCTTTGTGATTTCTTCCATCATGGATCTATTGTCAACATATTCCACAAAGCATGGGAAAAGTTGAGCCACACAGATCACTTCCTCAATGGAAACCTATTCATTGGCCTTGAAAAGGTTCTGAAAATGATTGACCCCAACCTCTGCCATACCTTCAAAATAATTTTGAGATTCTCCAAGCTGATTTTACAGGCTCCAAATAGTGTTGTATGATCTCCTCCCTTTGGCATAAGCATGAAAGAACTTAGAATTTTCATCTCCACTTTCCAACCATATAGCCCTGCTCTTCAGCCTCCAAGTCTCCTCCTTTTCCAGTAGAATTGTATTCCTTCTTCCCTCCATACGGACCAAGTTGTCTTTGGAATCCTGGTTCAAAATGCCATCCCCATCGCCTTCATAGAGTAACGACAGATCCTCTTCAATCTACTATAGTTCCAGACCCTCCCTTTGCCTCTTCTCATAGGCCCACTTCTTAATAGGCCTCTTCAGTTGTTCGTTGTTAGCAGCAAAATGGAAAGCAACAGAGCTGGGGTCCCCAAGACTGTAAGGAATCCAGACCGACTTAACCATGTCGAAGAAGGACGGGTCCTTAAGCCAGACCTTGTTAAATTTCAGAGGACTAGGCGGTTTACAAGGACCATCCCTCAGTTCAAGGAAAATTGGGAAGTGATCAGAACAACCTCCACTTCCAACCCACAGCCGAAGATGGAAAAACCTATCTACCAGTAGGAACCGATCAAGTCTTTTAGCCATTCGACTATCTCCAACACGGTTTATTTTCCACGTAGGGCTGATGCAGACAAGTTCCACATCAATCAAGTTTCTTTCGACTAGTTTCTGAGTGAAGAAATCCATAAGTGGATCAACCTGCGCATGAGGACCCCAAACTTCCACCTGTCCCAAAGAGAAATTTAGATCCCCACCCAAAATCACAAAGTCACTTTTAATCATATATTTACAGAACAAGGATTCCCAGAAGGGAATCCGGTTTAGGTAAGTCCCATAGACATTGATAACAGTTAGCTCTTATTCAATGTCTAGAATCGAGAAAGTCACACCCAAGACAGAATCCATCCCCCACAAATTGGAATCCTTCACCTTCGCTTCATTCCAACCCATAGCCAGACCTCCAAACCTTCCTCTGGCATCTGAAGCTTCAAAATGACAACCTGGAAACGAAATTCTCAAACGGGATTTAACATCATCCCCTACTCCCATCGTTTCTTGTAATAGAATAATATCAGGGTGTTCAAGACTGACCACCCTCCGCAATGCTGATATTTTAGAGGGACCAGCAAGACCCTGATAATTATAGGACATAAGTTTCATTTCCTGCCCTTCTTCTGGGATCGCACCGCTCTAAGTGCCCGTTCGATAGATTGTTGCTTCCCTTCAAGCACATCCATGCAAGATCTGGACTGAGCCTTTGAAATGTAGGACCGATGAACCCTTCCTTGGGCCGGTATCACCCTGCCTTTCCCGAGCCCTCCTGAGGGTTGTTTAGCATAGGAGCGAAGAAAGTACCTAGAGACTGGGGATTCAGGGGAGAGGGTGGTGAAGACAAAGAAAGGACCTTAGAGGGGGAAGGATCAGGATCAGGGGGAAGGGAAACAACCGGTACAAAGGGAAAGTTAACCTCCTTCAGAATAGAGGAGCTAGGGAAGGAGAGGAGAGGCGTCAAAAAATGGGGGGAGATGGTTAAATTCCCGAGACCCTCAATCCAATCAGGGCCAGTAACAGAAATAATTTTCACAAAAAAATAAAGGACTGAGTGCTAGAGGGAAAAACAGTACCCGTGAAAGAGGGCACTTGAAGACTCAATGAAGCTCGTGGACCACCAAGGATCTCCTCAGGCTGTGCTGGAGGGGAGCTAGCGTCTGGAATGGGATCCTGCTCACCATCAGAATCCTGTGATGACACCCCCTGAGTAGGTAATACCGGATTAGAATGGAAAGTTCTCTCCAAAACCCCTTTTTTCTGAGAAGGGAATCCATTAAGTATCTGAAGCGACATCTTGCAGTTAGCCACAGGGTGCCCATACTCATGGCACCGTCTACACCGAAAAGGAACGTTTTCATAATACAACTTCTGAGGAAAAAAATAGGGACCCCAACATAAGTCCATTTCATTCCTAAGACCATCCCTGACATTGATATTCACCAATACCCGGGCCACCTTCCACTGTTTGGTTTCCCTAAAAGATAAATCTGCTTCAAGGAAAGAGCCCAAAATATTACCAATATTCATGAAGTGTTCCTCAGACCAATAGTGAAGTGGAAGACCTGGAAAATGAACCCACAGAGGAATGGTGTCCATGCGTTCCCTACTTGCATAAAAGAGGGGGTTCCAAGGTTTGAGTAAGAATGATGCTTGATCCAGGTTCTAGTTACGACTCAAAACCCAAAGGGCATGGTATGCCTGTGTAAAATGAAAAGCAAACCAATTCCTGGAGAGGGCCACAACTTCTGGAACATAACCAATCTGACCCATCCAATGTTGCTCAGCCCAATGAGCCATCGTCCGCTGCGCAAAGGAACGACCATAAGCCCGCCCCACCAGTGTCAATTTTGCCATTTCCAAAACCTGATGGACACCAATGTCTTCACCCAGAGTCTAATTCCCCCCCTTTCCTTTATTCTTTAACCATTTCCTTCGGATTTTCTTCCTGGAGCAAGTTTTTGCACCTTCATCCTCGAGCCCCTGTTGAAAACCCGGACTCATATCCCTATGCACAGATGGGCTTGGGTAACCTCGATGTTCAAGGGTTCCCAGGAAATCCGTGAGAAAACCAGAATCGCTCGATGAGCCGAGCCAAGCACACAATTGTCATGTGAATCCTGTAGACCCTCTCCATACCCGGAAAAACCAGAGATGAGCCCATCGCCAAAACCATCTAGAAAATCGAATGACCCACCCGCTCTCTGCTGTGCATCAGGAAAGGTGAACAGGGGATGGTGAGGTCCCGAGAAACCCCAGGTATCTTCTCCCAAAACATCATTTGAAGAGTTCACAACAAAACAAGAGGAGAAAGGTTTCCTCGAGATTTGTACCAGCGAAGGGGAAAAGTTCAGGAAGCCCGTTGCAGAATCCACAGCAGAAAAGGGTACCTGCTCCCGTATTCTCTGTTCACCCAAATCACCAAACGATGAACTAACATCCACCTCCGCATGAGGTCCAAATGTCGCAAGCCTCCAAGTGATCACTGGAATAATCGACCACCTATTCGTAACCCATGGTAATTGTTGCAATGATTAGTAAAAAAATACACAGAAATGGGGAAAAGGAGTAAAAAAAGTAACCAGTTAGTGTCCTATCAAGCCTCAGATGACGCTAATCTCGAGGTCGTTGGATTGCGTCACCACCGCCACGCCATAACACCCGTCAGCTTGCAGTAAGGGCCAGCCAGCAGGAAGCTGCAAGCTACTCAGCCACCTGCAACCCTAGCTGAGGCCTGCGAACCCTAGCCATCACCATGCATGCTCCCGCCCATCGCTCTGGTTCCCTATATCTCTTATAATTATAATCAATTTTTTATTATTTTAAAATTGAAACTTTGTATGGTGATTCATTGCTTCATCTATAAACAAGATCAATTGTTCCTTCGTGTAGTTTTATATATATGCGGTTGTAAATGTTTTAAGTTAATTTGAGCCGACATGTTATTGTTTATAATATTTTATTATTTAAAAAAAAAACACGTGCCAACTCGAGGATGAGCACGGAAGGAGTTACACATCTTCCCCTACTGGGCTGTATAATGCGCCTCTTCGTCCCAATAAATACATATTTTAAGACAACTTGACAAGCTATCAATTATTCAACTGCACACCAAAAAAAGTTTTTTTTGAATATGTTAGCCAACAAAATCAAGGATGGAAGAAACACTCAAGATCTAATGGCCCACCACTATCTTGCTAGATATATATCATGCTCATCCGTGTCAAGGATTTGGGACTAGTCTATTGTGCACTAACGTTTTCTCTTTGTAATATGTGTTTAAATTAGATGATTTTGGAAAATTGAAATTTCGCTAATAATTTCTAATTTTGATAATTTAATTAAATTTAAAACTTAATTTTATAAATATTTTTAACCATCTTGATAAATTATTGTTATCTATATAAAGATAAATTAATGTTATTTTTAAATTATTGTTATCTATATAAATATATGTATTAAATATTTTAGATTCCACATTAACTATAGTATATTAATTGTTTTGATGCAAATTACATAATATTGTGTTAGATATAATTTTATTGAACATTAAACATGTTTAACGTCCCTTTCTTTTAATCTTTGTCCCAAGCATATTGCACTGTTCTTCAAAAAAATGAATGCCTCCCTGAAGGGCACAGTGGTCAAAGATGCATCGAATTAAACGAACGAAGTGACCCTTTTAATTTAAGCCACAAATTGCATCGATAGTTGCAATTCTGGGATTTCTTGGTATGTGAAGCTCATTTAACTACAAACTGTTGAAGATCTATGCCGCGAGCGTGAAGCTCCTTTAACTACAAACTGTTGAAGATCTATGTTGCGAGCATTTGTTTTGAGGGATTATTTGGTAGATGGAAAAGAAGAAACCAAGAGGACATCAAGTGTGAATATGGGTTAGGTTATTTCTGTCAATAACCGTACATAACGAGGATGTGGTATTATTATTAAAGGTCTATACAAGGATCGATCCATAGTTGTTTTGTAGCTATCATTGTGTTGATCGATAGAAGCAATAAAATTTTCATATGTAGGTTCTATACAAACCTGTATTTAATGTAAATCAAGTTGTGTCCATGCTGTAAAGTGCGGGAGACAAACAAATGACGTATTTTCTTACAATTTTAAGAATTTCCCTATTATTATAACCAAGAGCCACGAGAGGTCGAGTATTGTATTGCATAGGGTTTCCGATGCATGGCTCAATGATGTGATGCTTCGTATTTGAACTAGAATGGCTCATATAAATGATTTCATGCCATGCAGATTGGGTTCCATAATCGAAGGGATACTAGTAGAAGTAATGGAATTATTTAGATGATGTGGCTGAATGAGGACATGTGACTTATGCTTAATGGCCTTCAACGATGAAAATATCATTTGTTCTCAATTTTTCAAAACAACTTCCTTTGTGCAATGGCTTATTACCTTCCAACCTCTATTAATAACATTCAATGATAATCTCTGTTGATTCTCATCACGAGATAATCTCTGTTGATTCTCATCACCAAATAATTTTGTTGAAGTATGCAAGGCGATTAGCTTTAGGTTTGAGATCGATCAGGGTGACGTGTAGTGCAATTGTATCATTTCACTTGCCCTTATGTGTGGATTGGTTGAGATTGATATTAGTGGTGTTTTTGAGGAGGCTGTTATGGATGAAATTACTTAAATTCAGGACACAATATCCAATGAATATTAAAAACATGATCCTGATGAAAGTGATAGTGAGATTGATTAGATTGTTGAGGAGATTGTCAAGGCTCAGGATAAATTGGATAATTTTGAAAGAGTTTCGACACTTTCAGAGGATGAAGTTCCATGAACAACAAATGCAGAAAGAAAATGAAATTTGAGAATTTGGAGAGACATTATTAGGATGATGATAACAATGATGACTGGGATAGTGATGAAGACACAGAGCTACATAATGAAGAAGAACCCAAATTTCTGAGGCACACACCATAGGTATTCATACCATTGCTGGAAAAGGGCAAACCAAATTTGCTTAAGCTCTAGAGTCATTTTTCAAGATATAACAAAGACGGTTACTTACGTCATCCTTATTTATAAATCTATCAGTAAATTATTTTTACTGATCCTCTAGCAGTAAAAAATATCGTGCATAGCTAAAATATTGACTATAAATTGTCTTAAAGCGTTTGCAGGCTGATACAGAGTACTGGAAATTAATTATTAAGTCACTAATCCAATAGTTTGCAGGATTTGGTTGGTGATGGTTTTTTCTATGAGGCACAATACTATACCTAAATGTTTGAGGGTAGCACAATCCATTTTAACAACAGGTTTGGGACATTCCTGTTTACCTAGTTTTAAGACTCCCATTGTTTCTCCTTTGAACACAACCTTTGCTAAAAGAAGACGTTTTTGAGAAATTTTGCTCTATCTTATCCAAGCTACTATTATTTCTTGTTGTCTTACCCTACAATCCTATGTAATAACCAAAAGTACAATCAGACAAAGCCAATCGTCTTTCAAGCATATATTTAGTTTAATCTTCTTTGTAACTAATTTTGGTGATAAGAGCATTTTATTTAATTACTCTATTTGCACCAGCAACTACAATGTATTTACAAGACAACATTTATCCAGCTGGGGCGATTTAGCCTATGCAGAAGCAATGTATAGTTAACTAATAAACAACCTTGTTTGGCCCTTTTAATTTTGAACCTGATCGCTCTATACCATATGTAATAGCCAACCTGCTAATTAGGCTAGTAACTAAGGGTTTAATTACCAAAATAAAAATGTCTTTAATTTATAATAAATGATTTCCGAAAATTACAAAATATGTTAAAATATTCAAATATGTTCATACAATTTGGGGGTTGGAGAACTAAGTTTACTCAAGGAGCTAAATGGTGAAGGGAAATTGAATTAAACTAAATTTGACTAAATAGAAAGAAATCATTTATTACAAAATTGTAAATAAATTAATGCTTGAATTTACAATAGTATTGGCACTACTTCAATTAGAATGGGAATCCTAAATATTTTTTTAATATTGTGGTATCGGACATAAAACCATTCGCTTGGATACGTCCATGCTTTCCTGAGTTCTTAGATTTTTAATTAAAAATAAAAAATGATGTAGAATATAACAAATTAAATACGTTACTTAGGAATAGCACGTTGATCTCTTAACCATTATGGATTTTGAACTACTTATATATAGCGTCCCCAAATACAGTATGTGCTATGCTTGGATGTGTTTATGCGCATAGTTGATTGCTCCATATTTGAGGAACAACAGGTATGCAATATGGATCAGAATTGCAACACAAATATGGTATTTTTGTGAGCAAAAGTCTTATTCAAGTTTATGTTGATTTGTTTTCATTTTAGGCAGAAGTTGGGAAGATGGAAATGCCACTGTAACTTCCTGGGGAACTTCTGATGCCTACTGTATGATTCGCGGAAAGGTTACAGTAGAGGGCTCGTACCATGGCGAGCGGGACCATCCGGAGTTTGAGGGGAGGTTTATGGAGGTGGAGAATGGTATGATTCTCAGGGAGAGGGTGAGTAAGGAAAGAGGAAGTAAACACATACATAGTTATTAATTATTAATTAATTGACTAATGCTTCTGTGTGTATGGTGCATAATTGTTGTTATGATTGTATACTAGACTCATAGGGAATTACTTAAGAGCATGTTGTAACTTAGGGCGTTTGATTGTATTAGTGTGGTTTGGAGACTTCTATGTGGTGGCCACACATATAAATCTCTTAACTTCACAATAGTACTAGCTACCTATATATTCTAGTATTTACTTGATTGATTGATTGAATAAGTATTGTATTTGTTGCTTGAATATTATAACCTCGGGATGAAGTTTCCTGAAGGGGGGAAGTATGTAACAACCCTCATGTATGCATATTGTGGAATATTTATAATGAAATGTAAATAATTAACAAAAAGTAAATAATAGAAAGGAATATGAAAGAAAAATGAAGGAAAACAAATTGCATTAAAGAAATTAAGAAAAATGGGAGAAAGGAAAGATAAAAGGAGGAGGAGAAGAAGAAAGGGGGGGTTTTGGTCTTTTGGCATTTTGGAAGGAGAGCTCTAGAGGAGACAAGAAAGAGGAAAGCATGCAAGATCTGGAATAGAGTTAATTGTTGGGGGCTCGGGGGCCTCAACCATTGGCTGGGGGTTGGTTGGGTGGAGAGTCGTCGCCCCACCTTCAGTTGCGGGCATTGGAGTTGTCAAGGTAATGATAGATACCAGGTAATCTAATCAGGTATGGTTCCATTCAATTTTCATAGTATATTTTCTGTTATTATTGATTAGATCCATTGTTTTTGTCAGATCTTCTTCGCATGCGGGTTATTTTGTTTCCATTTTTTTTTATGAGTTTACAGTTCTTACACAGGCACTTCAACTAATTAAAGAGAACTCGAATTGTTAAAGATTCAATTATAAAGCTTTAGTTATAAAGCTTCAGTTAAGTATCAATGCTTCAGTTAAAGCATCTATTAAAGATATACCTCAGTTAACTAAAGAAATCACAGTGGTCACTTCAAGTAAATCAATCAACATGATTTCAGTTAACTAAGTGTTAAATAAAAAGGAATAGTTAACTAAAGTGTTTTCACTTTAGTTAAACTAAAAGACGACACCTCAGTTAAAGAGAGTTAACTAATTGACAACAAAGAAGATCTAGTTAAGTAAGTGTTATTGCATGAAGACATTTATGTTAAACTAAAAGATGACACGTGACTTGTGACACTTGCATGTCGAAACTTAAGTTTTGCACCTAACTAATTGTGCAAGCTTTCAATTAAGAGGCGATCTCATCCTAAGTGACAACTCAGTGAGATAAAGCACTGCATGAGAAGTGGGGCAAACCTATGCATGCAATATTAATACATCTAGTTTGAGGGCGAGTTCATCTTGAAGTTAGAAGTTAAAAATAGAATAGAAGAATGTATAAAAATGTTATACGGGATTTATGAATCCAGTGTGAAGTAGATTCTATTCTCCATTGAAGGCAAGGCGCTTCTCTTTGTGTAGGATATTGTTCGTGCTTGTTATTGCTGTGATGGGCACACATCCGATTGATCTCTCTTATCTATTGCTTCCGTATCTTTATCAAGAGTGTTTGGTGATGTCTTATCTTCTGAAAGCAATCTACTATGTTGTAAAAGAAAGAATTCTTTGCTATCCATTATATTATACTGAGAAGAATTGATGGGGTTTTTGTTCTCATAATTTTGAGGATTTTCTCCAAGGTATATCTTGTGTTATGGCTGTATGAATTTCATGGATTAAATTGTATCATTGCTTCAAGTCTTTGCATCTAAAAGAATTAAATATCAAATCTCAACCAAATATTAACATGGTATCAAAGCTCAGGGCGTGAAGGAGCTCAGTTTTGCATTCCATCTAGAGCCTATGTTGATCCTTAGAAGTTGAGAACAAGATTTGAATACTATGGCATCAATCTCTGTACGACCAGAAGACCGTCTTGAGGGCACCTCAAACTTCAACACTTGGAAGGCTAGGATTCTCAACATCCTAGAGGAACATGACTTGGATGGCTACGTATCCACTATGGTGGAGGAGCCTATATGTAATGCAAGGTGCATCAACTTCAAGAAGATTCAAGCTAAGGCCAAATGGATCATGTATGATTCAGTAAAAGATAACTTGATGCCTGTGATCACACCGCTGAAGACCGTGAAAGAATGTTATGATACATTGACAAATCTATATGAGAAGAAGGCCCCGAGTCAAAAGAGGGAATTGAAGAATAAGCTTCGAAACTTAAAGATGGAGATGGATGAGACAGTGGCCTCCTTCTTCTCCAAGATCTCCCAAGTAAGAAATCATCTTGCTAGTATTGGAGTAGTGGAGGATGAAGATGATCTTCTCCAAACAGCTATTGATGGTCTCCCATCCTCATGGGAGACATTCTTGGCTGCGGTAAATGGCCGAGAGGTACAACCTAAATTAAAAAGGTTGTGGCATGACTGTCTCTAAGAGGAGGGGTGAATCCAGAGAAAGTAAGTGTGCATCAAAGAAGAAAATATTGTCCTCATGGAAAGAATGAAGAAAGGGAAGAAACCCTTCTTCCAAAAGAAGTTCTCTCATCCAAAGAAGAAGAAGTTCAACAAAGGCTTTGGAAAGTCAAATATAGATGCTTCAATTGCAATAAGAAAGACCATTTCTCAAGAGATTGGAGAGAAAAACATAAAGGAAAGTTTCATGCTTCTACCGCCATAGAAGTTGAAATCACTCAAAAGAATGCATCCAAATAAAAGGATATGTAAGCAAGGAGTATTGCCTTATCTCATCCTTTTTGAGATTCGTCATCACAAATGCAGACACATGGTTGATTGACAATGGTGCATCCAAACATATGACTGGTTACAAGAGTGCCATCATCGATCTAAAGGAGAAATAATTCACATGCATGCTATAGTTGGGGGACAACTCAACTTATTCGATCCAAGGATTTGGATCCAACTCATTCCAGCTGAGAACCAGTGATATTCTACATGTGGAGGACATTATATGTTCCAGGATTGAAGAAGAACCTCCTCTCGATTTCAGTTCTTGAAGATAAAGGCTTTCGAGTTATCTTCACATATAACAAAGCACTTTTATGGTGGAAGAACAAAATCCTAGAATCTGCTGCTGTGATTGGAGTTCGAGAGGGAGGACTCTACAAGGTACATGTGAAGTACATTCAAGCTATGATTCACCACACTATCAGTCCATGCGAGCTATGACACTGAAGGCTTGGACACCTACACTAAAAATCACTACCAGGACTTCAAAAGATGGTAAAAGCTATGCCTATATTTTATTTTGAGCATGATAGTGTATGTCGGGGTTGTGCACTTGGGAAGAATGTCAAGAATTTTTTTTCTAGCAGTACTACTAGATCTAAAGGGATTTTAGATTTAATACATTTTGATGTATGTGGTCCCATGTCATCCCCATCCCTAAGTGGATTCTTATATTATGTAATGTTCATAGATGATTTTTCTAGGAAGTCATGGATTTATTTCATGAAGGCTAAAAGTGAAACTCTTAGAAAATTTAAAGAGTTTAAATCCCTAGTTGAAAATCAGAAAGAAAAGCACATCCGTGCATTAAGGTATGATAATGGAGGTGAATTTGATTCACATGCATTTAATGATATATGTAGTGATGCAAGAATATGTATATAGTTAACAGTACCATTAAACCCTCAGCAAAATAGGGTTGTCGAAAGAAATAATATAACCATATGTTAGGCTGCAAAATTCATGATGCATGATCAAGATATGTATACCTCATTATGGGCAGAAGCCACTCATACAACTATGCACATCCAGAATAGAAGCCTGCATGCCATTCTAGATGAGAAGACACTAGAAGAAGTGTTTACTAGTGAGAAGCTAGACATACCAAACTTGAGGATCTTTGAGATCCCAGTATACATTCATGTATCGAAAGAAAATAGAACAAATATGGATCCTTTTGGAAAGAAAGGCACCTTTGTGGTTTATAGCGAGTCATCCAAAGCATACCGAATATATTTACCTAGTGAGAGACACATTGAAGTCAGCTGAGATGTTACCTTCCATGAGGAAGCTACTTTCAAAAGATTGAAAGAGATTCAATGTGATTCAAATATGGAGGGTCTTGAGTTTGATTCCCCCCCTTCAGAGTATGAGAGGGAGAAACTAGAAGATGCCTCAGATTCGCTAGCTCCTAAAGAACCAGTAGAACTGGTTGAGAAGTCACCTGATGAAACTCCCACTAAAATAATATATGATTGGCGCCGAGACATCTTACAAAATGCAGAGAAACATGGAGCACCAACAAGCTCATCTAGAGAGCGCAAGCAACCTGAAAGATATTTAGGGTATGTTACATTGATGAGTCACATTAGTGATTCAGAACCATCCTCATATGAAGAAGCTGCAAAGCAACAAGTTTGGAAATATGCAATGATAGAAGAGTATAACTCTATAATGAAGAATGGTGTTTGGGAGGTTGTTCCCAAACCTGATGGGAATTCCATTGTGACTTCCAGATGGATTTACAAGATAAAGCATGTTGCAGATGGTAGCATTGAGAAGCATAAAGCCATATTCATTTCTAGATGTTTCTCTCAGAAAGAAGGCATCAATTATGATGAGACCTTTTCCCCTGTGGCAAGGTACACCACAATTCGAGCAATGATTTCACTTGCATATATTCTAGGATGGAAACTTCACCAGATGGATGTGAAGACAACCTTCCTCAATGGTGAGAGGTTGAGGAAGAGGTTTATATTCAACATCCTGAAGGATTTATGGTGCATGGGAAGGAGTCCTATGTTTGCAAGCTAAAGAAATCTCTATATGGGCTTAAGCAAGCCCCCAAGTCTTGGTACTCCAGAATTGATAACTATCTTCAGAAGCTAGGTTTCTGTAAGAGTGAAGCTAATCCAAATTTGTATTTCAAAGTAGTGAAGAACCAATCGTTGATATGGGTTCCGTATGTTGATTATTTGTTTCTCACTATAGAGGAACATATGATTACTTGGTTCACGAGGGAGATCACGTCAGAGTTCGAGATGAAATACTTAGTTCTAATGCACTACTTTCTTGGCCTTGAGATCTAGCAAAGAAAAGATGAAATTTTGCTATCTCAAGGGAAGTAAATTGTGGATATATTGCGCAGATTTGGCATGATAGATTGCAAATCTATGACTACATCGATGGTTTCTAATTTGAGGAAACTTCATGAGTAAGGCTCTGTATTAGATCCAACAGATACCACTTTGTATAGACAACTTATAGGCTCTATAATGCACTTGATACATTCGACGCCTGATATATGTTTTGCTGTGAGCATTCTGAGTCAATTTATGTCTGATCCGAGACATAGATACTAGACATCTACTAAGGATGTGCTTAGGTACCTTCGAGGTACAATTTCATATGGACTCATATATGTCTCCAGTGGAGGAGTCATGTTACTTGGTTATATATACTTAGACTGGGGAGGAAGCATTATGGACCGTAAGAGTATATCTATCTACTGTTATAGCATAGGATAAACTATGATATCTTGGTCCAGTAGGAAGTAGGGCTCCGTATCCCAGAGCACTACTGAAGCATAATACATAGCTGCTAGTGTTTCCTGCCGAGAAGAAGTGTGGCTTAGAAATATATTTGCAGGATTGTTCAGTGAAAAACTTGATCCTACAGTTATTAGGTGTGACAATCAGAGTTGCATCAAGATTTCCAAAAACCCAGTGTTTCATGACAAGTCAAAGCACATTGAAATGAAGTATTACAATGAAAATTTAGTACATTGCTACTGATGAGCATATTGTAGATGTGTTAACAAAGCCTCTGTTAGTGAAAAAGTTTAGGTACTTCCAAGACAAGATTGGTATGGAAATGAATGTCTCCCTCGCTGAGAGGGAGTGTTAAATATACAACATCAGGAGACATTCTCCAAACCAATTTTGTACAACCAAGATTGATCCTCCCGTATAGAGCTAATAGAGGCAAGCACTTTGATTGCCTTCCGTGTAAATGTTATTCCTCTTGTATAGAGGTACTTGATCAAAGTAATGATGTTGTAAAGTCTTGTTGGACAAGACTTCGGACTCGTTTGTCAAGTCATGATTATCATGTGAACCTTCTGTATAAAGGTACCCATGAGATGGACCTCCCATATAGAGGTGGACCTTCCGTATAAAGGTCATGCTTTACTTGTTAACAACATTTAATGTTGTGTGATGTATTATTAACCGTGATCACCAGTTGATATTAAGTCTCCTTTAGACATTGATCACCTCTAAAGTGAATTACTTTAGAATATGATCATTCGGTCTGGACTAATATAATATGATCACAACATCCGATAATTATTCTTAGTGTAATGTAATGTGATGGATAATTAAAGTTAGCACATATTGACCATGCAGTAAGAGATAAATAAATAAAAGATGAAGAATTTACAACGTATCACATCAGATGAAGCATGGAGTAAAATTAAACTAGATGTAAGTCACTTTCATATGTTTGGTAGTGAGGCATGGACTCATATTCTTGATTGAAAATGGAAATCATTGCAACCTAAAAGTGAAAAGTGAATATTTGTTGGATACTTTGAAGAAGTAAAAGGTTATAGAATTCTTCATCCACATTCTCATGATATAATCATTATAATATATGTTAAATTTTATGAAAATATCTCGACCTGCAAGCCTAGTTCGACATCTATTCCATCTGTGGACTATAATCCATCTTCGAATCTTGTTCCATATTCTACTCCCAAATTCCTTGATAGTGTTCCTACTCCAGTTTCGGATGATGATAATGAGGATGAAAATATACCTCCACCTGCTCATTTTCCTCCAGTTGCACTAGTATAACCGCTTCCTCAATGGGCTTGTAAAATATATGAAGCAGTTGGAGATATTTCGAGTGATCCTAGAGATAAACACTAAACATTTTCTCAATTCCAGTAAGCCACATATCTTTTGGCTCAAGTTTCAAAGAATAATGATCCAAATACTTTTGTAGAAGCTTTAGGGAATCTAGATTGGGAAGCAACTATGGATGAAGAATATCGTTCCTTAATGGCGAACAATACATGGTATCTTGTACCTCTTCTGAAAGGAAGAAAAATTTCCAGATGTAAATGGATCTATAGAACTAAGTATGCATCAGATGAAAGTGTTGAAATACTGAAGGAAAGGTTATTTGTAAAAGGATTTTCCCAAGTTGAAGGAATTGACTACAATGAAACCTTTGCCCCTGTTGCAAAAATGAACTCCATCCTCCTTGTTCTTTCCCTTGTAGCCTTAAATGGGAGGTCCATCAAATGGATGTCAATTCCACCTTGCATGGGGATTTGTAGAAATAAATTTATATGGAACAATCTCCTGGCTATGTTCAAAATGAATCTATCCTTGTGTGTCACCTTAGAAATTCTTATATGGAATTAAGTAATCTCCTCAATATTGGTACACCAAAATTGATAACTTTCTCCTTGACACTGTTTTTCTAGATGTCATTCTAACCCTAATTTATATACCTGGAAAGTAGGAAACCATCTCATCATCCTTGCTCTCTATGTTGATGACCTTATTCTTATTTGTAGTGACCATCAACTTTTAATGTACCCATGTGAAATCCAGTCTTAAGAAGAAATTTGAAATGACTCACTTAGGACATTTGCATTATTTTATTATCCTACAAATATTGAAAAACAAAGAAGGAAATTTTCTTTATCAACCTAAGTATGCATGAGACCTTCTTCATTTCTTTCACATGGACGATTGCAAATCAACATGTAACGTCTATGACCCCAAAACTAAGGCTGGAGGCACCAAATGACCAAAGGGAAGGTTGAATTAAGATTATGCACAACAGATTAATGTTCTCTAAGGTTAGGCCAATATGCCTAAATGAAAGATAATTAAAACATTCAACCTTTAAAACATTTGTGATACTTAATATGCAATTATTTCCTCATATGCTTATGTCGATGCAAGGATAACTAAGCATGAAATTAAACCAGATCCGCATGCTTAATCAATATGGACATACAAATTATTAAACACATTAAAATTGACCATATTAAACCTTATAACATGTTTAAATCTTTGCAAACTATTTCAAACCAGAAATTTCAACAATTAAACTAGGCAATTTACAACACTTTCATAAATCCAGATTTCGACAATTTAAGTAACTGTTAAGCCACAATTATCAAACCAGATATGAAATAATCACCTACATACATATAATAATGATTATTAACATATATAGGGATTCCATCTACATCCATGAAATCAAACAGAATATCAAATCAACAATCTATCAGTTTAAACCCAACATCCGATAAGCCTATGAAACCCCTGCAAAACCATCTATAAGTCAAATAATGAATATGTGAACCTATGGAATAATGATACACAAAAAGGGTGCACTTGGAGTTCATTTTAAATCCATATATCATCATATAGACAAATCCATTAAAAAACAATGAAAGATATCAGTTTTCTATGTGAAAACCCCATAACTAGTCAATATTAAACTCAACAAATCACTATGAGACTCAGGAATAAAATATTTTAAGCCAATAAGGGAAATATACAGCCACCAAGGTACAATATCACATCCATGCATTATCATATAATCAAATATTTAGAATAAACTATTAAGACAATCCAATTTTCTAGCTAGAAAACCCATAAACTAGTCATTGAAACTTAGCAATTTCACTGTAAAACTCATCTATGGATTAAATCAGCCATTGAGGGCACACTTTAATCTTAATATACATAAAATACACATAAAAATTAGATATTAAATCATCCATTAAAACATATATAAAAATATAAATAATTTCCGCACAATTCTGAGCAATATTCCCCCCCAACCTGCAACTAGAAGTTAGTAATACCAATATAAAAGCTATCCAAATTCAAACCAGACATCAAGGGTGCAATGGAAACATATGGAGTATCAAATAAACTTATAATTCATTCATATATTAAATAAAGAATGAATAAGCATGGTCCCAGGAGGAAAATCCATCATTCTACATCCATAGATTTGCACAAGTAAACAACAACTCAGCTTCCATCGCTGCAATAAAATAACAAATGCTTCATATTAAAATATAAATAAAATTAAATAAAACACTTATCTTAATATCATGCAACTAGAATCCATCGGACCATGTTCCACGCAACCTTAGGCACCGCCAATCCAAATTTCTTAGACAAAATACCCTCGCGATGAGAGCACAGATCCACATGAGAGGTGCACTCAACAATAGCTCAAAACATCAGTTGAGAAGCCACAAATCCTTTCCATACCATATAAAATTTCTTCACCAGATTCCTACCCAGATGTATGAGACTCCCTTCACCCCGAACTGCCAATCCCTTAGGATATCATCATCCCTTCACCTCGCAATCATCCGTACCTCAGAACATCTCCACTTCTCTCCAAGAATTATAGAGTGGAATCAAGGATAAGCAATGGACTATAGGAAATATGAAAGATTTATCTCATTTTATCAACACAAACAACAATGTCTCTTGGTTCACAAGTTACTAGCTCACTAACTTCCCATCACATGAGGATCAACCAAGTATTTATAAACCAAGGAGGCAAATTCGACCCAAGGGGAAAAAATAAAGTTAGAGAGAGGTAGAGAGTGTGTTTAGGTCCCACTAACTCAAACCCATGAGGCTAAGATTGAATTATAGAGAGGCAACTCAAATTAGTTAGAGTGGAGGCTAAGAGAGGGAGTTACAAACCCAAAATAGTGAGGATTTACACAAATTCAAGGAGGCTAAAGAGGTTGAATCCATGAGAGAGAGAGGGTCCCACACCATCATAATGAGCCTGTAAGCACAAAAATAGGGATAATCTAGCACAAAAAGAAGAGTGGAGGCATAAACAAGAAGGTGGAAGCACCAAACAAGGAGATGTAAGATAGATTCCAGGGGGAGGCCACTTAGGAAAGTAGGGCCCACCAAATATCTCATGAGGGATGTATTAGGAAAGAGGAATCTAATAAACCATGCATAAGGTCCAATAATAATTAAAAAGGCCAACATAAGCAATATTTGTTTCCAACTCTAATGTTCGAGTGACCAACATATCTCCAAGGTACAAACATGAACTAGGAGGTACAAACATCAAGTCTAAGTGCTAGGAATATCCCCTAGTGTCAAGGCCTCCTATCCTCATTTGTTTTTTTCGGTGTGCCAATTGTTTTAATTAATTAATTATTTAAAATAATAACAATGTTACTTTGTCCTTAAGTAACCTTGTCTCGGCACCTAGTGCCTCAACAATAAACAATTACAACTTACACATGTCCATGGGATTAACATACAGGGTATTACACAACCCATCTCCCTTCCAATTTGGAGTCAAACTTTCTGCCACTTTCACTTCACTCAAAGTTGATGCCACCTTGTATCATCAGGTTGTTGGGATTCTCGTATACTTTACTCATACCCGTGCTAATATTTCCTTTGATGTTGGTATTGTTTTCCACTATATGCAAACACCCCATGATGGAAAGCAACAAAAAGGATACTTCGATATATTCGGGGTATAGTTCAGTTTGGGATTGATTACAATTTAGGGGGGAATCCTTTGTTGGTTGGTTTCATTGATTCAAATTGGGCCAGAAATCCTGATGATCGAAAATCTACTACAGTTTATGTTTTCAGTCTTGGTTCAAGACCTATCACTTGGGATTGTAAGAAACAACAAGCTCTTGCTCTTTATTCAGCAAAAGCAAAGTGTCTAGTTGTAGTTAATCCAAGTCAAGAATATTTGTGGCTTTGATGGATCCTTTCAGAGTTTGGATTCGAGTAGCAACATCTGACTAACCTTTGGTGCAATAATCAAAGTGCCATCAAGCTCTCCAAATATCCAATTCAACATCAGCACAACAAACACATTGAGCTACATATGCACTTCATCATAAAGCTTGTTCATGATTGCATTCTCAAGAAAACTTGGTCATGAAAGCTTGTTCTTGAGTAAATCTTGTTCTCGAGTAAATCTTGTTCTCGAGTAAATCTTGTTCATGATCATGTTGAACTTTGTAATTCCTTCAATCCTGTCCTAAGTTGTTCTTAAGGGGGGATGTTAGTATATTTAGACACTTAGGAGTTATTAAGATCAACTTGTCATAATATATCTTGTTATCAATCAAATTGGCACTTCTCTATTTGTGATGACACTGAAATGTCGTTCACACAAAAGGACATCATGGATTGAAGAGCCCTAATTTGCTATAGATGCATGTGACCTGGATCATTCATTGTTTCTCCAGTTCATTCTATTTTTGTGATAAATTGTTGACACAATGATTGTCGATAGGGGTTCACTTTGCACTGTTGCCAACAAACCATCAACCGAACTCCCTTATGCACCGGTCCAGAAAGGTTTTACCCTTTCCAACAACACTCACAGAGCAAGTGAAGTCTCACCCGAGATGCATAAGGGGTCTACAGGAACCAATTTTCTGCAGTGGAGTTGAGGACATGCATTAAACACACATTCCACTCGCAGAAACCAGAGTTTATGTTATATGCACTATGCTAGCTATTCATCATTTGCATATAGAATCAACACATAATAAACATTCGCATTGACATGATCTAACTACTCATTAGCATTAACAACAATTACCAAACCCACAGAGCATTAAACATCTCAGAAAAATTTGCATTCATCATCTAACATAAACAAAGACAGAGATAGAACCATAATCAAACATCTTCATGCATTCATTAAAACCTATGGAATGACCTTCGCAGAAACAGTCAATACATCATATTGCGGATACAAAACAGATCAACAACTGGATCAAAACTCAAAAGTTCGATTGCTCTATTCATCACCGGATCGATCAATGCCCTTAGGCTTACAATCATACTCCTATTTATACAAAACTTAGTGGTTACAAAATGGTCCACATGACCCTTATCTAACAAACTAACTACTTCCGTGCTTCTGCATTTTCCACGAATGACCCTTTCTTCCGCGGATTATCCCTTTCATGGCTGTCGGCTTCCGCACTTCCTGCAGACTAATCCCTTGCCAACAGGCCCCCAACACAAACTTGTGGCTCGGCCTTGAGCCACCTCAGCTGGATGCCGCTGGTGCGTTCACCTGCTGTTGGAAGTCATCGTATGCATTTTTGATCTGGTCAACTGCTTCTTTCACTAATGCTCTAATCTATGCACATTCTCCCACCTGGTGCTCCATTGGGTGTTTGCAACCTTTATGTTGCGCTTCCTCCCGTTGCTTCTTAACCTGTTTCATTACCTCTACTACCCATGCTATGAAAACTTTGAATTTCATTTGGAGCTCGTCAAAATGTGTGGCCCTTCATTGTTGTCTTTCGTGGGCCTTTGTTACATGCTGCTTCATGATTTTCAGCTCTGTTTCCTTTGTCATTCGCATCATTGGGGGCATCGCTTTAATCGATCCCTTAAAGGACTCTAACTATGCTTCTGCTTCGCTGAGTTGTCCCTTCAGCGTGGCCAACTGGTCATCCTTGACTACACTGCCCCAAAACTCTATGATGCCTTCTGTGACTGTCTGGGCTTCCCATTCCATCTCCTGGATCTCTGTCACTGCTTCCTCGATTGCTGTCTGCTGACTCTGAATCTGTTCCAGCAATGTGTTGGGTGTCACTCTAGCTTGGAGCTTGCATTTTCCTTCCTTAGCTCAATGAGAGCCACCCCTAACATAACAAATTTCACTTCTGGGTCTACATCTAGGTCTAGCTCCACCGTTTCGCATGCCTTTGCAAGCGCTCTTTCTAATTTGGCCCGTTCCTCTATAGCCTTCTCTTTCTTGGCCAGTGCTGCAGCTTGTCCATCTTGGAGACGCTGTGCCTCCATCTCACTGGTTTGCAGTTGCATCTTGTATTCGACCATCTTGTTGTGCATCGCAGCCTCGTGGTCGTAGATCTATATGCTTGTTGCGGCTTGGATTCGATGTAGTGTTAACATTGGGAGTAAATTGAAATTTACCATAACCTGGTTAGACTTTTGTACCTCGAAGTCCACAACCTCATCACCTGTTTTCATCGCATGGGATTCGATTTGTACTATCCGTGGTTGTGTGCCAACTTCTACCTCAACTCTCGGTGTTGACAAATTTTGGCGAATATATCCGTGCGGTATGCTTGAGTAAATTACTATGTCTACTAGTGTGGATAGTAGCTCTCCTATATGATGGAATTGCTCGGCTGAATGCTGGGTAATTTTCCCACAATTATCCCCTATGACCTCTGTAAGTGTCTCTAGGAGCCTATTCACTTGCTTCGCTGGAAGACCACCACTTGTGCTGCCTTCTCCACGATCCATCCTGTGCTTTGTCCTTCTTTCCTTGTCCTGCGCATCTAATTCAGAATCTGTTAGGGTTCTTGCTGTTGAGGATCCATCATGGCTGGACCCTTCTAACTGATATTTTGTAGGGTTGTCTTGCCCTGCGCCTTCCTTCCAGCTCGAGGAAGCTATGTCCTCCCCGGCCGGGTTTGGTCGAGCTGTTTCCTATCCATTTGACATGTCCTTCTGATTAGATTGGACCCTCCATTCCTCTGGCCATCTGGCAATAATGGCATCGAGCTTAGCCTTGGTGAGCTAGTACTGTGTCTGCAACCATTGCTTCGCCAGATCTGCTTGGGCTTGAAGTTAAATCATCTATTCCTTGACCGATAGTCTTTCGATCGATTGATACTTTGTTGCAGCTTGCTTTGTTATTTGCGGTATCATCTCTGCATCTATCTGCATCCTCTGCAACAACACATAAAATTGCACAATGTTGTCTTTCTGTCGCTCTTTATCAGTGGTTTCCCATAAGTTCTGGTACCATGCACCTTCGTGTACCCGGGATTCTGCGTTGTCCATACCCTGATAGTGATCAGGTTCCCTCCATCCTACTAATGCAATCAACATGATGAGCCATGAGTATGTAAATGGATTCCCCTACTCTTGTGCATCGTGCACATCGTCGATCAACTCATGTAGTAGGAATTTGGACCAATTAATTTGCTCTCCTGCGGCACATCGTTCCATGGCGACGATGACCCCCGAATTACATTCCTTGGGCTTGTTCTTCCATGTCACCTTGACTGCTAGTATCTTTGCCCCGACCTTGACAGCCTGGTCATTGATTGTGTGGATGAGGTATCCTCTAGAATCTTTATCCACACCGTACTTTGTTTTCAACTGTTCTGCATGCTTCTTGTCATTATCCTTCCCTTGGAAAAATTGGGAAGGGTCGGCTCTATCTTTAGGTAGCCTGGTGATTCTTGCGATTAAGTTGACTGTGATGGGAATCTTCTCATGCAGCCAGAGAGACCCACCATGGAAACACACAATCAGTTGTTTGACGCATGCATTGACCTATGCCAACCACCCGAAGTGTGGAATGTGGGTGAGGCCTAACAACCCCGAGCATTCCAATCCCAACGCCCATGCCACGGGTTCCTTCGTGGTTGGGCCTCCTTCATGGGGGACATCAACGTAGCCTTCTGTGTATTCTTTTAATTTCACAAGGTCATGGTCGGTATACGGCAGCTTCTTGTGATGAACCTGCAATAAGTAATTAATGAAAACACACGAAATAACAGAAATAACAGAACTTAGAATCACTCTTATATTGATCGCAATCCACTTCGAGGGGGAAACCTCCTTTGAGCAATCTCAATACAAATAACTTCACGGTACCTTCATTGGTCTCAACACAAACTTATATACTAAGTCTAGGTGCCAATACCATGGGTCAATACCATGTGTCGATACAAACCATGGTCCAATACAAACTATGTATCAACAATTACTACGGGACGACTTACAAAGCATATGCGTCCAACAACAATAATACAAACTATGGATCAACAAATACTACGGGATGACTTACAAAGCATATGCGTCCAACAACAATATACTAACAAAGTAAATAGAAGGTTTGACATGGGTTCCTAACATCCCCTCTCCCTTAGAAAAATCTTTGTCCTCAAATCTTTAGAGGTGGAAATTGATGCAGAATCTGAAGAAGTGGTTCCCCTATAGCATCCTCGGGTTGCATTCTGGCCTACTGACGCCTGTTGAGTTTCAGGGAGGATTGCTTGGAAGGCTGTAGATGAAGAAGGACCATATCAACTGCATGAAAAGTGTGCTCAGAACGGTGCTGAACGACTTGTTGTTTCAGTCGAATTCTTGCCATGTGAAGATTGTGCTACAGAATGAGAAGAATCTGATCGCGGTTTCGAAGAACTGAGTCAATTGCTTGAACTGGGGAGCTGCTGAGTGTGTATGGAAGAAGAAATGGCAGTTCCTGTCCATAAATTGCTTCATATGGTGTCCTTTTAGATGTGGTATTGTACCACTGGAGTGCTTCTAGGAAATCCATAGAAATAGTTGTCCACATCTGTGTAGGGATGGGCAAGGGTTCGAGTAGTCTTGAAAGGAGTGTCGTTTCACCCTTGTTGACCTGGAAAGTATCACACTCAACCACCATTTGGTGAATTTTCATTTTTAGTCCCTGCCAAAAGAAGTTACATTGTTCTCGGTCATAGGTTTTGAGGAACCTAGAGTGCCCTGCCGATGAAGAAGCATGGAGTTCATAGAAGAGATAGCCTTGTTGAACATATTGCAACCAATTTGGAACAAGCAGAGAAATAGTTGTAAGAGAAACTGGGTCATCAAATTGGCGAGAAGGAGCATCCGCTACCATATCATCCTTACCCTTCTTGTAATTAATCGCATAGTCATAACCCATAAGTTGGATAACCCATTTTCGGTGTGCTGGTGAGGAGACCCGTTGTTCCAGAAAATGTTCCAGACTTTGGAGATCAGTCTTGAGGCAGAAATAATTTCCTAATAGGGATGGCTGCCACTTCTGTACTGCATGAAAAATAGCCATCATTTTCTACTAAGATGTAGATGCGGCTAAATGCTTACCGGAAAGGTCTCTTGAAGGCGGCAAGCCCACTGGTGCAACAAAGACACCTGCATATCTATCCAAGGAAGTAGTGGAGACCGTTGGTGGTTGCATCTGAATGGAATGGAGCTGAGCGATGCCACCATGTGAATTCTTCTTAAGGATCTTTTGCAGGCAATGTGAACTAATGATGCGGAGAGACCCTTATTGTAATCCCATAAATTTGTGTTGTGTCCCATTGACTGAAAACTGCATCCAAAGTTTAGCAAAACCCCATAAGATGGGGCCAAGTGTGCGTAACCATTGAACACCCAAAACCACATAACATCTGCCTAAGGACAAGGAAAACATGTTAGAGCACATATTATAATCTTCCAGAGAGATATGCACATTGTGACACTTCCCCTTGCAAGGTAAGGTGCCCCCATTAGCAACCATGACTTCAAAGTTGGAGCAAGGGTGGACAAAATAATCAGCTTGTTTGGTGATCCGAGGGTCAATGAAGTTATGAGTGCTGCCAGAATCAATGAGTATTGTAAGAGGAAGCTTCTTGAAGTAACCCCTGACCCGCATTGTTTGGGGGGTGGTGACGCCGGATAAATCATGGAGAGATATCTCTGGGTGTTCGTCTTGAGATGGAAGGTCAATATGCGGCTCCTGAATGTCGACTTGATCATCCAGTGTATCTGGAGCCTCTTCACCAACTTTAGAGGCGGGCGGAGAATCCACATCCAAGAGATAAAGCTTTTGTTGAACACATCTATGTCCCCGAGTGAATTTTTCATCAAAATTATAACAAAGCCCTTTTTCTCTGCCTGCCTGCATCTTTGTTTTGGACAAATGCTTGATAGGAGTTGGTCGAGGAGCTGGCGGGATGGGAGGTCGTTGAGAACCCATGTTTCGGAAGGGAACAAAAGTGGGTTTGGAGCGTTGTTGGGCAACAATATTGTCTTCTTCCAACTTAGCCAACCCCAGGGCTTCCATCATTGTGTTGGGACAGAACATTTTGACCTCTGGGCAGATTTCATCCTTAAGACCACTGATAAAACAACTCTTGTAGAAGTCATCAGACAATCCTTCTGTGTGGTTGGCTAGTTCCTCAAATTCTATCTGATACTCTCTCATAGTGCCAATTTGACGAAGTTTAGTGAGTGCTCCGGTGAAGTCATCAAAAGCACTAAGACTAAATCGTTGCAAAAGGAGTTGGCAAAAATCTGTCCATTTTGGCTCATCATGAGCCTTGATGTACCAATGGTACCATTGAAGGGATTCTTGTTCCAAATGAAAGGATGCAAGTGGAATGTTTTGGACATCAAAAGTATTATGCAGACTGAAATATTGTTCTACACGATATATCCATCCGGTCGGATCAATACCATTGAAGTGAGGAAATTCAAGTTTCGAACCACGGAAAGTGCTGGAAGAAGAGAACCCATTGGCTGCAGAAGATTCTAGTTGTCGGTTATTGTTTATGGCTGAATGTTGAAGATGGAGGCTGAGAATTTTTTCATCAAGATCTTGGAGTTTGGTTTGGATGGCTGCAAGTGCTTCCTCCATGGTTTTTGCTCTTGCGCGGGTGACAACCATAACCAGGAGTTTTTTTTTTTTTTGGGGGGGGGGAATGGATAGAAAAACACAAACAAAAGCTTGTTTAGTAAAGAAAAATTTGGATTCTGGAAAAACTCGGATGGGTAATTGGGGTTTGACTAGGTTTTGGACACTGTCGAAGGGACAGGGAAGAAGAAAAGGAGGATTTCAGAAGCAGGGTGAAAGAATGGGAAACTTTGGCAGAGAGGGACAAAGAAGCAGAATTAGGGAAGGAACTACGTGGTAAAATTTGAAGGTGATTGGGTAAAATTTGAGGAAGTTATGGCAAACCCTAAAAATAGACAAATGTGGGATTTCGGGCTTTGGGAGGTGGAATTTGGGATAGGGTCCTCAGGAATGAAATATGCAGAATGGGATTACAGGGGCTCCCGGGAAATTTCAAGGGAAATTGAGTGAAAACAAGCGAGATATGGAGAAAAAACTGATTTTTTATTTATTTTATTTTTTATTATTATTTTTTCCAGAATGGAGATACTACGATGCGGAAGGGATTTGAAACAGATAGATCTGCAATGACGCGGAAGTGATCAGAAATCGAGGGATCTGAAACGACGCCGAATGGATCGACAATGACTGGTTCTGAAATAGATTTGAAATGACTGGATCTGGATCAACTTTCAGAATGGATATAAAATGGTTGGATCTGAAATAGATCTGAAACTGCTGGATCTAGAACGACTTTCAAAATGGATCTAAAACGGCTGGATCTGAAATAGATTTGAAACGGCTGGATCTGGAACAACTTTCAAAATGGATCTAAAACGGCTGGATCTGAAATGGCACGGCAGTGATCGACAACATTTCAGCTCAAAATAGATATGGACCCCAGGTATGTGCGGCTTCCTAACAGTTCAGGGGTTTCACTCGGCCACCAATGCTGTCTGATGGCTTGTGTATTGGGGCAGTACCCCTCACTCCATGGCTCAGGTAAAACTGATAACCGCTTTGCCACAAACAACAGCTCTTGGTTTACCTCACAGGTGGGAACTAGTCAATTAGGTAGGGGTCGTTTCCCTTTTCGCTGGTAGGTCCTCTCAATGGGCCAGCTACTTTGGGGTTCCTGTGGTACTCCTCACAATGAGTTTGAGGGCTTATGACCAAGTACTTCCCATAGTTAAGCTGATAAGGATTATTCCCAAATCCGAAGCTGCAACAGATGCGAAAAAAAAATGGCATAAATTCCACCCAACGAGCCCAAGAAAGTGCTTCGATACAAGATTTGATGAACCTGCAATACGTAATTAATGAAAACACACGAAATAACAGAAATAACAGAACTCAGAATCACTTTTATATTGATTGCAGGCCACTTCGAGGGGGCAACCTCCTTTGAGCAAGCTCAATACAAATAACTTCACGGTACCTTCATTGGTCTCAACACAAACTAATATACTAAATCTAGGCGCCAATACCATGGGTCAATACCATGTGTCAATACAAACCATGGGCCAATACAAAATATGGATCAACAATTACTACGAGACGACTTACAAAGCATATGCATCCAACAACAATAATACAAACTATGGATCAACAAATACTACGGGACGACTTACAAAGCATATGCGTCCAACAACAATATACTAACAAAGTAAATAGAAGGTTTGACATGGGTTCCTAACACTTCTGTAGCTTGGACACAATGTTCCAGATGTGAGGAATGCCCTGCGGTATCGACGACATCTCAATAGGATAAATTTCATTCTTGTTTACCCACAGCGTGGGTGCCCCTTTCCGGCATGGTGGAACATACTCTGACAGCATTGGGCCATCATGCCCTTCTTGCAGTAATTCGGCGCCTGAAGGACCTGCAACTTCGTTGGTGAATTGTGCTGAGGCCTTGGTTCCTTCTTCTTTGCGTGACCGATGTCTAGAGGTCGATTCACACTCCTCTACTTTCTGGCTGGGATATTGGACATGACTTCTGGCTGCTCCTGTATAACTGGCATCAGCGCTGGTGCTTGAAACATAAACCTCCATGCAGTTCTGCAAAATCTTACTTAATCACACAATTCCTTTCACTGCCCCTTTGCCTGTATTTATAGCGTTGGTTGGCGCATCCAATCGATTTTGGACCATGATTACCAAATCCGGTGGTGATTTTCCAAATCTACTGCATGCATTGGGTATTAAGTGCCATTTTTCACGTTTTTGTTGCTGTCCGGTGTGGTATAACTGCTACATTTATGACAGGATTTGACTCATTCGCACCAATCTGTGATGATGCCATTCCCGTGTCGACCAATGCGTCTACTGTCGACCAATGATTACTTGTCGATAGATGCCGGATGTGATCTGCATCTTTTTATTTTTTTTAGCAGCGCAGCCAGCTCCGCTGTGCCACAATGTCGCACTCTGTTCTCATTTTCGTGCTTCTTGTAGTTGTCGCCGATCCCTTCCGACTTCTCTGGTTTGTTGTCACGTACTTCCCGAACTCATCTGTTATCGGTGCTATAATATCTGTGTCCCACGGTCTTTCAATCTCAGCCTGTACTCTCTCCTTGTGCCTTGTATTCAACTGGTAGGGCCGCTTCTTGACTGGTTTCGCATTGGGTTTCAATGGGATCTTCATTTCTCCTAAGTCCCCGAAAATTCCTTTCATCTCTAAGAATTTCGTTGGGAACATATCTTTCTTGATCTTCAGCGGTTGCTGGAATTTGTTGGAAGGAAATTCTGGTGCCTCAACACTGCGACTGCGTTCCGACTTCGGTACATGTGTATCCCTCAGATCATCCTCATCATCCGGCTCTCTTGTGATGTTATAATACTCCATCATAATTTCGAGTGTTGTAGTCCACCGATGTTCTAATGGATTCTCTGTTGGTATTGCTTCAAATATCTTCTCGTGGATCACTTGTAGCGCACTATGGATGAAGGGGTTCTCATCTGAGAAACAAAATGTTTGGTTGAAGCTAATTGTTAGCTTCTCCCAAGAAGTCATCCCGCGTTGCAGTTCTGCTGCAACATACCAACTCCGCGGTACTTCATCCAATGTGTGAATGAATGCATGGACCCATTCTTCTTTTGCTTGTAATCCCCATTTGCTTTCGCACTCAGCCAAATGTGCTTGTGGGTCACTTCTTCCATCAAACTTCCTTCCGCTATATCCTTCTGCATCACCGAACCTAACCTCCATGTGGTGTCAACATAGTGGCTAGTTTGTGATATTAGGCTTGTGCGCTACCCACAAGTGCACATGAGTAGCCTTCAAGGCTTCCTCCAAGGCCAATAGACATTGCGGTTCCGCCACTTTTTCCTCAAATTCAGTGAGAAAGGTGCTCAAATTGGGAAATCCCTCATATGTTGGTAGTGCGTACTCCTCTGTGGATACCCATCATAATGACTCTGTGATCTGGTCACACCTTCTAAATGACACTTCATGCATTTGGTTCTGCCAATTCTCGAGCACCTCATCCAAATCCGATGACGCCGAACTGACACTGCACCATCCCAATTCTCTGTCTGCGGTAGGGTAGGATTAATGTAATCCTCAGATAAGTTGTATACGCTATCCCATCCCTCCATAAATTCATCTCTCTTCGGTTCAACGTATCACTTCCGTTCCGCAGGATCTAGAGGTGCAATGACCCTCATCTCATGATTTTCAAATGACATAGTCCACTTCTTGAAGTTGATAACAACTAGATTATCGATTTCCCAGTCAATCCCTAGCAGCGTTGGGTAGGAACTTGTGTTATCAACAATCTCAATTACATCAAAATCTGCATAAGTCTTGAGGACCTCAATCTCAACTGGAAGCTGATACACTCGACCAAGTGGAGTAACCTTACTTTGATTCGCTAATCGCAACTGTTTGGTGACCAGGACAACCGCGGTTTCCCCATTGTTTCCCATTTTTTCTTGGTCAGAATGTTGATGTTCGACCCCAGGTCCAAGATAATTGAGTCGACATCAAATGCTCCAATTTGTGCCGACATTTGCATCTCTCTTCCTGTCTTCCTCTTGTGTATCCAATTGACCTTTTGTTCCTGGTGTACACCCCCCCGTCGAGTCAACAGATTGGATATCTCCTCCAGTGCGTCCCGATCCTTTTCCAACTCCAGGAAACTCTTCAAGAAGGATTTTAAGGTGTTAAACTTTCCCTGGGACTTCGCCGCGTCAAACATCGGTGGCATATCGTAGATAATTTCTTCCTGAAGAGGTAACTGCCTCCTCTGTCTCATCGCCTCTTGCGCTTCCAAGAAAACATCCGTTTCGACCTGCGCGTCAAAGGTGACATGTTTCCGTACTATTGGTCAGACAGTAGCTCGTGACCCGTTGACTCCTGTCATAGCTCCTCCTCATGTCACTACTCCAATAATCACCTGGTGTCTTCGAGCCTCCGTTGATATCATTTGTACCACTGATGGCAGATTCTTATTCTGGTTCTATGGAGGTGGTGGCATATTCTTGGTCTGCCATTTTGCGATGAGCTGTGAACAATATTCAACACCATGGTCCAAAACACTACAATAAGTGCACTGTGGCACTGGATTCGGGAAATCCCTCTGATAATGCCCCTGTTGCCCACAATTGTAACATATAATTGATCCTCGTCCTCGTCCAGTAGCTCCTCCTCGCCCTGCGCAAGCACTTATACCTCTGTGAAATCCTCCTCTAGCTCTTCCACGTGGTGGGCCATATGGTGGGTACTACGATTTCCCATACTGTGACTGTTGTGGTGGCCCATATGGTGGGTACTGCGGTGGCAGATATTATGGCTGACCATACTGCGATTTCCCATACTGCCCCTGATCATACTGCTATGGTTGGTGATTATACTGGGCCGACAGTTGATTATATTGCTGCTGTTGCTGACCCGGTGCCTGTTCTTCTCCTGCCATGAAGTATGCAGCCGCAGTCCTCTCCTAGAGTAGGCCATAAGCTCTACAATTGTTCTCATCATGGCCAACTGATTTATAGAACTTGCAATACAAGTTCGTTGGTTTCGACACTATCTTTTGCAGGTACACTCACTCTTCTGGTTGATGGCCTCTCGTCTGGTAGACATGACACCAAGGAAACCCTTCCTAACTGAGGGGATTTGGTGCTCCCGGTTGTAAATATTCTCGAAAGTTTGGGCACTGATCCTTGTGGTTTCCTTTCGTCCTGCATCTAGTGCACCAGATATCTTCACGGGCCTCTTTCCCTTTCTTCATGTCTTGCAGTTGGATCGTCAAGTTTGCCAGTTGCGCTTGTATTCGATCCATGCCCAACCCTGTTTCTCCTATTGGTGAATCCTCCAGTTTCATCGCAATATCCAATGATTCTGCTTGGGTTGCAACCTTCTGTTGCATTAGTGGTCCGCGGATGTGTGGTACCAATCCTACGATGAACCACTCCTTGTGCTGCATATCATTTATCCCAGAACTTATCTTCGCTATCATATTTTTGTACGGCTGATCAAACTGTTGGTTGTGGAGCTAGATCTTCTAGTCTCATAGATGATATTGTATCAGCCGTGTTTGTACCCCAGTTTTATATGACATGTAGGTGGACTGTACAGTCACCCCAGCGGGGGGGCATCGCCCCCCCACGGGGTTCCAGGGGGGACCATCCCCCCTGGTTGGGGGGTCTAGGGGCAGCGCCCCTGAAGAAAATTTTTGGGGCTGTTTTCGCCAGCTATTTTGCCGGCCCATGGTTTTGGGTATCCCGTGGTATTTTCCCATTGTATTTCCCCTATAAAATAAAGACATTGTAATACGGCTAGGGATGATGATGTATTAGGTTTTATGCATTGTAAAGATCTCTGAGATCAGGAGAGAGACTATGAAAACAGAGAAGAGGAAGTGCAGCGGTTGTGCTATAGGTTGTATCCCTTCACCTTACTGGACTGTAATAATAATAAGGACTGGAAAATTCAGTGTGGACGTAGCCCAAGTTGGGTGAACCACGATATATCTGTGTCTCTCTTGTAATGTGTATGTGTGATTATATTTGCATTTTTGTTTATTGTTATTGATCCGCGATCCTGTTTTTCTAACACAAACTCCCATACCGACTCATTTGGGTATTGATTGATTTCTTTAATCTCCATGACATACTATGATTCTGACTTTGGCTTCCTAGATTCATCGATCATTCCTGCTTTGATCTACGCCAACGACTTGGCTAGTGTTCCCACTGGAACCCTTATAAAATTCATAAACCAATCTAGCACACGGCCCCTAAGGGTCGTCACTAGCTGTCCCTTTTTAATATCTTCATCCTGGACTTGCTTCACAGTCGATACTGCTTCGCACAGAAACCAAAATTGCTTGGGATACTCAGTCCCGTTCCCATGGAAAGTGGTCATTTTTGTGTCGCATACCATTCTAACATTCCTACTGTTATTGTTTACTGATGAACTACTTTTGCTGCTGCACGTAGGGAAACTTTGCGAATAACTTGTGTTTCTTCCTGTAAAATTCTGGGTAGTGCGCATGGTTGCGGGTATGTTGTAACTTACGATCCACCCTTCTTCTGCTTCTGGGGTAGCTTAGTCACCGTCTTCATCGCAATAGGGTCGCTTTCTCCCTTGTGGTCCTATTTCGTAGTCTTCCATTCTGGTCCTCTCAGGAGACTCTCTCTCAGTCCTCCTCTTCTTCTCAGGACGTTGAACTATCACCCCACTCCTCAAGGTACCACACTCTTTGTCATCTTTCCTTAGAAAGTTGTCATCGCTCATGTCCATCTACCCCGCATATTTCTATCGGATCCGCATTCATGCGATACCCACAACCTCTGTACATTGATCTTTCTACTCGTTAGAAGCCATCCTCAATATGCCCTTTTCGCAGATGAGCATCTTAATCCATAGTTTTAGCAACAGTAAGAACCTTCCCCTTGGTCCCTTGAAGAAATTTCTTTCTGCGTCGCTGTACGACTTGATCGTATCTACTCTAAACTTAGTAATACATCCCTTTAGGATACTATCCACTCATAAATCGACAACCCTTGATACTGTGTTGTCGACACATTTCAGTTATCAAATCAGTTCTGGTGTCTAATGGTCAGGATCAGTCTTTTGGAATTGGTGCTTCTGGAATGTTAGCTGTGCTAGCCACTCGTGCAATAGTATTGGGAATTCGCAGAAAAATATCTGGTGAATATCTGAATAAACATACTTCTGCAACCAAATGCTTACCGTCTGTCTAGGGTTTTGCTTCTCTCCTCATGTGAATTCTTCAGTCTTTATTTCAAACCACTCCTGAATATCTGGTTTCATCGGGTGCCACAGTATATCCTCTTCTTTTCCTCTTCAGGGTCCCGAGAATAGAACCATTTGTTGACACAACGACTGTTGACAGGGGTTCAATTTGCACTGTCGCCAACAAACCATCAACCGAACTCCCTTACGCACTGACCTAGAAAGGTTTTACCCTTTCCAGCAACGCTTGCAGAGCGAGTGAAGTCTCACCCGAGATGCACAAGGGGGATGCAGGAACCAAGTTTCCGCAGTGGAGTTGAGGACACGCATTAAACACACATTGCACTCACAAAAACCAGAGATTATGTTATTTGCACTATGCTAGCAGTTCATCATTCACATATAGAATCAACACATAATAAACATTCGCATTGACATGACCTAACTACTCATTAGCATGAAAAACAATTAGCAAACCCACAGAGCATTAAACATCTCAAAAACATTTGCATTCATCATCTAATAGAAACAAAGACAGAGATAGAACCATAATCGAACATCTTCATGCATTCATTAAAACCTACGGAATGACCTTTGTAGAAACAATGAATACATCATATCACAGATACAGAACAAATCAATAATTGAATCAAAACTCAAAAGGTTGATTGCTCTATTCATCACCGGATCGATTGATGCCCTTAGTATTACAATCATACTCCTATTTATACGAAACTAAGTGGTTACAAAATGTTCCACATGACCCTTATCTCACAAACTAACTACTTTCGCGCTTCCGCATTTTCCGTGAATGACCTTTTCTTCTGGGGATTATCCCTTTCGCGGCTATCGGCTTCCGCACTTCTTGCGGACTAATCCCATGCCAACATAAACCTTTAGGAACTAACTGTGACTACCTAATTGAAATCTCACGGGTCACCCGCTGTTGCTCCACTGACCACTTGTGGTTTTCCCTAGAAATGTTGCACCCGCTACTTGCCTCTAGCCTACTCGCGAATCACCTGCCTGTTGTTAGGTTTATACTCGCGGGTTCCTCTTAAAATCATGAAAAATAAAAACTAAAAATTTAATTTGGGGTAGTTAGGGGAGTTTCTTTAACTTCCATACCTTCCCCAACTGATTTCCTCTCGAAGCTATCTCCCTAAACTTGATACAAATACAAGGGGAAGGCCATAGGAGAGGGACATAACTCTTAATGTATTGAAATGATGGAGGAATTTATACTGAAGGAGAGGAGCAAGAGACCAGAACTTGGTTTCATCAATGCTGCTACAAAATCAGGTATAGCTATTTGTTGTCATTTATATGATCAATAAAAGAGACTTTTATTTCCCATAAACAATTGTGTCTAATGTATGAATTGAATTTGGTGAATATTTCATGCTTTCCTTATGCATGAGTTTCATATTTAATTATTCATGTTTATTTAGCCAAAATTTTTGATGAGGGTATCTTTGTTTTACATGTTCTTTACTCAAGATTGTAGATCAAGAACTGAGGGTTTCAAGATTGGATCAACATTCTACTATTCAAGGTACTTTTTTCCTAACTTATTAACCCTAGTTCTTTTTCATTAAGAAAAATCTCTTTTAAATGCTTGCCAATTTCCTTAGATTCTGTAAGTCTTAGATAGTATGTTGGTGACCTTAGTAACTTCTCAGTCAAAGGATTAATTTCCAAACAATAGAATTGGCGACTTCGTTGGGGAGTCCTATGTTTCTCTGGGGGAACTTTGTATAGAATTTCTTCATTCTGATTCATTTTTAGAGTTTCTGGAAGGGTTTGCAGAGGGTACATACCCTTTCTTTAGACTTAGATTTGGTATTTTTTGAGTTTTTCTTCTCTTTTTCAAAATTTTTGAAGCAGACATGCAACTTGCTGATACACACAGTGCGAATTTTCCTTGTTACCCGCGGGTTGTCTATGCTACACCTGGAGGTGACCCGCTATTTTCTAAAGTCGCGAGTGCCCCTGTAGGGTTCAATTTTCCTCTTAGGGTTGAATTTATTGGCTTCTACTTTGATTATTTTTGAAGTCTATTGCTCTTTAAGGGACCATTTCATCATGTTTGCAGTCTGTAGTTAGGTCTTTGCTCTTCCTTTGGATATTTTTTGGTATTTAAGACTTGTTGGGGTCATACTTGGGTATTTCAAGTTTGAGTAGTTTGTTTGGAGACACTTTGAGTGATATTTATTGATTGTTGGTATAACTAAGAGTGGTTTTATATCTTGAAGAAGTTTCCTTGGTTTATTTTCCTTGTCTTTTGTTTCCAAAGTGTTTTTTTACCAAGTTAGTTAATTCTATTTCTTGTTTGAGTTAACTAGTTGAACTTCTTGTGTTCAGAATTCTATTAGGGTTAGTTTTCTATTCTTTTAATATTAGGTACAGTTTTGTATACACTTAAGTATTTGAAGTGTGTTTTAGTTATCCATATTTAGTGTTTCTTTTCCTTTTTAAAAGAAAAATTCAAAAAGGGCAAGCATTTTTCCTTAACAAGTGCATTAGTTTTCTTTTTCAGAAATAGTAGTAGTTGCATGCCTTTATTTTTGAAAAAAGAAAAAATTGATTTCATTTAGGTTGACTTCATCAGTACTTTTCTTTAGAAAGATAAAAGCGGAAAAATAAAAGAAGTAGAATAATTTTTACATTTTATTACACATTTACCATGCTTTTATGTTTCAGTTGTAATAGCACCATGCACACATACACTACCCTTTGAGTAACAATAGCCTTAAAAAGAATCTTACATATAACATCAAGTAGTAATTTTTTCTTTTTAGGTTCTTACACCAACTAGCTTAGGTTAGTGCTTTGGATTAGGTTGTCATTAACTATCCAAAGCATTCAAATTCAAATCATAGTGGCTATTCGTTAGGTAAATCCACCTTTGTAGAAGGTGAACCGAAAAGCTCCACTCACACAAGAGTTAATCACGAGGTCATGCGAGGTTCAGTAGTTGGAGATACCCTCCACTATTTGATTAATCATCTACGAGAGTCAGTGTGTGTATGGGGATTCACTAGTAGCTTCTGGTGCTTTTGGATTTCAGGCTCAGTTACTCTGCCCATGCGTATTGATTCGACCTGCGACTGTCCCCCGGATCCTCTCTATAGTGTTGGTAGACTTAGTATACAGACTCTTAGGGCTCTACATATGCGTTAGTGGAAGAATATTTCCATTGCACCTAGGACAGATTCGGGAGGAAATCCCTTGCAGCTCTTTGGGAAGGCTGTTGGTTGATTCCAACGCTTGGCCTCATCGTGTCTGTAATGTGGACCCCAAATAATTGTTCTTCATCCCTTCACTGGCCTGTTCTAGGCCCTCATCATCCCAGAATCTCCTTTGGAAGGTTATCTGACTACCTAGTTTGGATCACTATAGGACATTTTTAGTAGTGTGTTGATTGTTTACTCATGTTCTAGTTGGACCTAGGTTTTATTTGCTTAGAACATTTTTAGTTGTGTAGGATCAACCTCTTTGTAGGTCAAGAAGGTTACAAAACCTTCCTCCACTCATTGTGGAGCCTCCACTGCGACCTCAGTGACGAAGGATAAACTCAAGTGTATCTTTTGAGCTAGCAGGTACGACTAAACCACCTAGAGAACCTCACCTTATTACTCAAACTTCACCTGTACGATGCACAACCAGGGTTGAAGACTTGCAAACTGAAGGTTTTGTGAGACCTTTTAACCCACCATTAACTAGACCTGACGATCCAGTGTTGGTGCGAGTCATCTCTTTAGGTTTACCCGAGTTAAGTGTGCATAGGTTTACGCTTGGATTTATCATGGACAACATAAGGGACGTATCGAGAGGTCCACACACTACCACATCTACTATTATTCCGAGAAGATTTTCCCCTCCTCATGTCAACATTACAGTACCTAGCTCATTGCAGATGTCTTCTTCTCTGATCACTTCACTCAACTTTAGTACAGGATCGTTAGGGTCATCAAGCACTCAGATTGATTCAACTTCTATTGCCTTAGGATCAAGTGTCGGTTCTTATAATGTTCCCTTCATGGGGATACCTATGGTATTGTTCACATCATCCCATTTTCTTCACAATTTCCAGACTAATCCTACCAGTTCTTCTCCTTTTACTCATGGATTCCCTTGGCATGGAGGACATATTGCTCCTTCAACAACTTTAGTAGGCTCAATGCTTGTTCCTTCCATTGCAAATTTTGTGAGTTCAAACCCCTTCAAAGGTTATAGTTTTCAATCATCGAATGTTCAAACATCTAATCCACCTGTAGGGAACAATCCTTTTTCACTCTTTGGTGGAGGAGGTAGTACTACATACAATTCAACTCCTTTTTCAGTTGGAGGTACTTATACTCAACCTCAATGGAGTGGACCTCAAGGGAGTAATCCAATTGTTTACCGATGGAGCACCTTTCATAATCCTTTCACATCACATCCAATGGCCGGGGGAAACCCCAACCAGTATTATGGGAGTTACGGTTTAGGTAGTTTTCCTTACCCGACTCCCTGAACTCATATTCCATCAGCTAGGCCCCACTTACCCTTTCTGGAAATGTTAAACTTTCCATATCTCTCAAATATTATGAATGACCCTGTGCGTCATGAACCTACTTGGCCTCTTGTTCCAACCAAGCTTCCTTCGGTCATCCCCAAGTTTGAAGACAAGATTGGACAAGATCCAGGGGACCACGTCAAAAAATTTCACTTATGGTGTTCTTCTAATTCGCTAAACGATGATTTGACATGTTGAGACTTTCCCAAAGAACCTTAACCAGTGTTGCAGATAAATGGTACATTGAACTACCATCCATTGCTTATCCTAACTTCTATGATTTGGCGATGGTATTTTTGAATCACTTCCAACTTCTCATTCGGTATGAAGATAGTACGAATCTTCTGTCTACATTTAGGCAGAACAAATCCACTCACATATCTCACCATATTCAAGAGTGGAGAACAAGGAAGAGGCTCATTAAATCTTAGATTCCCCCAGAATTCCTATTAGAGTGGTTTTTAAAATCATTGTTACATTACATCTCCAAACATGTTTTGACTTCTGGGGTTACCTCAGAGGAAGAAGCCATCTTAAGAACCCAATAGTTATATTTGATTTATGCTCGATCTGGGATTCTTTATGAAATCATTCTTGATGTGCCAAGGTCAAACACTGGTCCTTGTAAACCCAAAACTGGACCACATGTCGATGGCATTGTGGGTTCAGTTGACTCATCCGCTGTAGAGCATTTGGACAAACAAGTTCATGAACCTTCTATAAAGCATTCTGTAGTGGAGGAAACTACGGTTTCCACCCCCCCTTCTCAAACGGCTACTATACACAATGTGCAGTCAAACCAAAAGGGTACTCAACAACCCAGTGGAAATAAAAAGGAAAAGAAGGGGGAGGGTAATCAACATAATCCCCAAAACACAGATAGTGTTGAGGGGGAAAAAAAAGAAAAGGTGAAATTCCCTTGTAAACTTTGCAAGGAAGATCACTTGACTCACCGATGCCCCTTGATTGATGAAGCCCATAAGCTTTTGCAACAAAAGAAACTTGTCGTCCTGAAGGATCCTTTTCCCAAGGGACAAAACTTGGATTCTGGTAGCTCTAGTGTTGGGGGCACCAATGGTGTTGCACTGTCTGATTAGTCTTATATAAAAATTATTAGCTCATATGATTTGTTACAAATAAGAGCAAGAAATGATACCCCGTAACTGCTACAAAAATATAAGGAGATTCCTGAGATGTCTACTCCTCTTCATATTGAGAGACCCACAGACCCTATTCCTAAGATACCAAAGGGTGTCTATAAGTTTGCATCGCACAATCCTAATGCATGGGTTGCTCCCAACTAATCTGTTGTGGAATATTTATCCCAAACTCCATTTGCCATGTCTGCTCTAGAAGTCTTTCAAAGTTTCCCTTCACAACAGAATGCACTTCTAGCGGCAATAGGAAGTTTGTATTCATCGAGTATGTTGGCAAGGTTTGATATGTGTGACATCAAACCCCGGTTTCCATATCATGTATCCTTTTAGATTGAAGTATTTCATGGTTCTAAAACCATTGGACGAACAATGGTGGATGAAGACACGTCTACGTGCGTAATGTCCATTTCTTGCCGGCGAGCTTTAGGCTCTCCTGAGTTGGTCCCTTCGATCACATTGCTTACCGATTTTGATGGAATATCTTTCCATACACATGGGATCTTACCCTCTTTTGAGATCCATTTAGCAGGTAAAGTAGTGTTAGTAGAGGTATAGGTTGTCGATGCTTCTCTTGATTATAATTTTTTGTTAGGAAGAAGTTGGACGTATGCGATGCAAGCTATCCCTTCATCCATTTTTCGGGTATTGATGTTCCCTCATGAATGAAATATTGTCACAATAGATAAGCTCTCCTTCACCTGGAAAAATAACACGACTTCTTCGGAATATAGTATTCTGATGATTAATCAGGCCCGTCCTCCCAGCGAGAGTTTGGGAGTAGGATTGTATTCATCGCTTATGGGCACTTTCGATTTGCTTGATCCCATGAACTACATTGGTTCGACGATCATTCAAAACATCATTTCAACATCTAAGGAGGTTTTTATAGTTATCGAAGAAAATGATCCTTGGATATTTCCCACTCATAATGAACCAATTGTGCCCTTATCTATAGCAGGAGTGACTTATCAAGCTTCACGAGATTTTGCAATAGATTTTATCTCGACTCCTTTAGTCTCTGAGGAGTCAGATGAAGATTATGCGCCTGCATGGGTGGTAGACTTTGCGCATTCCTTTGACTTTTTAGACACTATTTTACCATCGGATGAAGCTATTCTGGAAGAAATGATAGGTCTTGATCAACCTTGGGAACACATGCATCATAGATATTATTTTCTTCCAAACCTAAACATGATTGAGAATGGTGAGTTTTTTGTGCGACTTGGTGGAGATGTTGATCTATCCATTAAACCTTTAGTGAAATAGGGAACTTTCGTTGAAGGTAACATGGATAACATATCGACAACCATTCCGATTAATATCTCCATCAAACCAGATATCATGGAAAACATTTTCATCCATGCACGTTGTTCCCCTGAAGAGATTTTCCTGTATACCTACCTTTTTAAAGAATTCGGTGATGTCTTCGCCTGGTCATATGAGGAGATGCTAGGCATCGACCCATCCATAGTTGAACATGAGATCAAAACGTATCCAAATGTGAAACTAATTTGATAGAAACTTCATCCAGTCAATCCACGAAAGGATGCAACCATTAATGATGAGGTTGAAAATCTCCTCAAAGCCATATTTATCTATCCTATCTACATGATAGAATGGGTTTCCAATCCAGTCTCGGTTTATAAGAAACAATGTACCATACGTTTTTGTATGGATTTTAGGCATCTTAATAAATCTTGTACCAAATATAATTACTCCACACCATTTATTGATAAAATCATAGATGTGTGTGCAGGTAACAAAATATTTTCCTTTATGGCTGGATTTTAGGGGTATAATCAGATTCAACTCAAACCCGAAGTTCAACACAAAATAACTTTTATATTTACTTGGGTTACATTTGCATATAGGAAGATGTCGTTTGGATTGAAGAATGCTGGAGCTACCTTCCAACGAGCAATGAATTTCTCCTTTCATGATATCAAATATATAGTTGAACCATACATGGATGATCTACCTGCGCGATCTTGAAAGAGAAGAGATCATCCAGAACATTTACGGCTTGTATTTGAGCGATGCAAACACTACAAGATTTTATTGAATCCCCATAACACATGTTCTGTGTTGAGTCTGGATGATTGTTGGGTTTCATCGTGTCTAGTAGAGGGATCATGGTCGATCCATTAAAAGTAGAGGTGATCATCTAATTGCCTCCACCTCATAATATTAGACAACTTCAGAGTCTGCAGGGTATCTCCAACTTCCTTAGATGATTCATTGTTAACTATGCAAAAATAACCAAAGGTTTCATGCATTTACTTAAACAAGACACCCCCTTATTTTGGGATGTGATTGCACAAAACCCTTTCGAGGCTTTGAAAAAAGAATTATAATTATCCCCCTTGTTAAGTCCTCCAGATTACACTCACAATTTTATCATATATCTGGACACATTTGATTCCACAATTGGTATAGTTTTGGTTCATGAAGATGGTAAGATCCAAGAGCACGTCATATATTACCTTTATAATGCTTTGATAAAACATGAACTAAAGTATTCACATGTTGATAAGTTGTCACTTGCCGCTGTGTACGTTGTTCAGAGGCTGCACCACTATATTTTACTGCGAACCACTATAGTGATTGTGGATGTAAATCCATTTCAATATGTTTTAACCTGACGCATAATCGAGGGTAAATTTAATAAATGGATTGTTATTCTCCAAGAGTTAGATCTCACTTTTCAATTCGATAAGTCTAAAAAGTCCTTAGTATTCGCATAGCTCATATTTGAGTTTCCTAGTGGTGAAGAGTTTAACGCAAAAGATATTTCATTCCCTGATGAGCATATATTTCTCATTTCGACCTCTGATCCATGGTATGGAGATATTTTGATTTATATCCAGACTTTGATATGTCCACCATCTTTTTCTAGGGAAGAATGACGAAAAATATGACATCACACTAAAAACTACCTCATAATTGCTGATACATTGTATAGACAAGGGGTAGACTCCATTTTACGTCATTTTTGTCTTTGGAAGAAGCTAAGTTAGTATTGAATGATGCCCAGAATGGAATATGTGGGGGTCATCTTTCTAGATTGGAAACAACCCAGAAAATACTTCGTGCCGGTTATTTTTGGCCAATCATCTTCAAATATTATGTGGAAGCTCTGAAACGCTGTCATCCTTGTCATCTATTTACCAAAAAGATACAAGCACATCCTTCTCCCCTATAACCTGTCATCAAAGTAGGTCCCTTCACCAAGTGGGGGGTAGATTACATGACTTGCAACCCAGTTTCTGTCAGGGGGCATCAATATATCATCGTTGTTGTAGACTACTTTACTAAGTGGGCATAGGCGATGCCGCCTATGAAGGAAGACAATGAAACTGCAACTTATTTTGTGTTCAATCAAATCATTTCTAGGTTCGGTATTCCCAAATGTATCATTACAAATCACAGTAGACACTTTCATAATAATATGATGTTAGAGTTGACCACCAAACTAGGGTTTAGACATGATAATTCATCTCCTTTCTATCCATAGGAGAATGGAAAAGTCGAAGAGGTTAATAAGACTTTAAAAACCATTCTCCAGCGTACCATTAATTCTAGTAGGCCAAACTGGGACATTATGTTATATCCATCTCTTTGGGAGTCGTACCAACATTAAGACTGCTATAGGATTTTCACCTTTCCAACTTGTCCATGGGTTGGAGGTAGTCACACCTATTGAATGCAAAATGCCATCGTTAAATTTGGCCATCCAACTTTTGCCCGAAACCTCTACTTTAGAAGCATGTCTACTTCATCTTGAACATCTAGATGAATATTGCAAGGATGCGCTTATCGTGGATGAAGCACATTAAAAATGAGTCCAAAGTCAATATGATAAGTCTATCAAGCCTAGGTTTTTCTCCAAATGAGACCTTGTTCTGGTCTACGACCAAGATAAAGATCCCTTGGGGACAAGAAAATTTAAGCCTATGTGGATCGGTTTGTATATCGTCTCTAGAGTTTTGGAAAGAGGGTCATATGAACTGGTTGATTATAATCGATATAAGCTGCCTGATCCTAGAAATGGGCTCTACTTGAAGAATTATTATGCTTAAGACATATACTTTTTCTTGTAAATACTTGTACAATAGTGTAGATTTAGTCTTTTTGTGTTTCTTACGTGCCTCTAGTTGTGTTTCAGATGGAAACTGAGTGGTTTGTAGGATTCCCGGATGGCGCTAGTTGTCACACTCGTAATATTTCCTCGGCTGCTTGGGTGATTATTCACCTACAGATCAGCTTGTTTTGTCAGGAGGTGCTTTCCTAGGACCTACAACGAACAATATGGGCAAGTATAGTGTTGTTATTGAGCTATTCCGAGATGCTTTAAACCACGACATTTCATGTTTGGAGGTTAGGATTTATTCTCATTTATTCGTACTCCAGCTTATGGGTGAGTATCGGGTTAGGAATTCTTTATTATTACGTCATTTTTTGAAAGTTAAATTGCTTGAAAGACAGTTTGATTACAACTTATATCAACATATTTCAAGGAACCAAAACAAAATAACTGATGCATATGCAAACTACATACTCGACTGGAATTTGTATCATACACAGTAAAATAGATCACCATGTTAAAATTTAATATGCTAAGACATAAAATAGCAGCATTACATTCCATTTCACAATAATAGCATATAACGGATCACTGAAGAAACAACAAGCACAACATAAACACAAGAGACACAAATTTATCCTGGGAAACCCTCATGGGGTAGAAAACCCAGTAAAGCTTCCTCAATATAGATGACCAGCAATATACAAAGATGCAAACCAAATACATGATCTCCTTCTCCACCATAGCAGACCTCTCCTCCACAAGTGCACCTCTCTCAAGTGAGTGAGTGTGTCAAATGAGGAACATACCTCCTCTATTTATACACCACACTGACATGTATTTTACACAAGTACATGTAGGCTCGTATTTAACCATTAGGTTAAATACCCTATTATAACTGACTGGGCCGACCCCCACATGGTGGGTCTAATAACCCTAGTTACCACAACCAATTCGGAGGAATAAACATCTCCTGATTCATAGTATAATCACATCGGAGGTATGGAACATCTCCGGAATAAATAATATACAAATATAATATTCTTAGAAGTTACAATATTCAACACTCCCCCTTAACGAGAAGGATATTATAACAACATCCGCAGGAGCAACGAGTCATACATCATACATGATACATCTATATATCATCGGAATCTTTCTTCAGTTCATCATCATCAGTAACTCAACTAGTTACTGGAACATCGACATCACTCGATCATCAGCATTGTCATCACACGATCAGCATCGTCATCACACGATCATCAGTATAGACATCACACGATCAGCATCGTCATCACATGATCATCAACATCGATCATCAGTATCGTCATCACATGATCAGCATCATCATCACATGATCATCAGCATCGTCATCACACGATCAACATCGTCATCACACGATCATCAGCATCTCCATCACATGATCAACATCGTCATCACACGATCATTAGCATCGACATCACACGATCAACAGCATTGATCATCAGCATCGTCATCACACGATCATATTACATGATGATCAATCCTGCTCTCTTTAGGACATAGGTCCATGGATGATACAATCCAGATCAAGTTCCAGGATGATCAATCCTTATCTCTTTAAGACAATTCTCATGTCTAGGGACGATCTAATCCCAACCACAGTGCCAGTCCTTTTTCATACTGGATGTGACCTAGATCAGATCTAGGATTTACCGCCACAGAGCCAGTCCTCTTTCATACTGGATGTGTCACGTCTACAGAGCCAACCCTGTTTCATGCTGGATGTATCACATCTACAGAGCCAACCTTGTTTCATGTTGGATGTATCACATCTACAGAGCCAGCCTTGTTTCATGTTGGATGTAACCTAGAACAATTGTAGGATTTGTCACGTACATTTTGAACCGAGGTCCAGGGACGATCCAGTCCTATCATGTACCTTTTGAACCGAAGTCCAGGGATGATCTAGTCCTATCATGTACCTTTTGAACTGAAGTCCAGGGACGATCCAGTCCTATCATTCAATTCTCGGAGACCTCATGTCTACGGCTCAATTCAAAGGACCATAGTCCGAGGACGATCCAATCCCCTTACCTGTTCATTCAGGATTTTTTTCTCGGAGACATACGTCTACGGCTCTCTTTAGGACTGAAGTCCAGGGATGATCCAATCCCCTCAAGTCCACCAAGGACTTCATTATCGAAGACATATGTCTACGGCTCTCTTTAGGACTGAAGTCCAGGGATGATCCAATCCCCTCAAGTCCACCAAGGAATTCATTCTCGAAGACATACGTCTACGGCTCTCTTTAGGACTGAAGTCCAGGGATGATCCAATCCCCTCAAGTCCACCAAGGACTTCATTCTCGAAGACATACGTCTATGGCTCTCTTTAGGACTGAAGTCCAGGGATGATCCAATCCCCTCAAGTCCACCAAGGACTTCATTCTCGAAGACATATGTCTATGGCTCTCTTTAGGATTGAAGTCCAGGGATGATCCAATCCCCTCAAGTCCACCAAGGACTTCATTCTCGAAGACATACGTCTACGGCTCTCTTTAGGACTGAAGTCCAGGGATGATCCAATCCCCTCAAGTCCACCAAGGACTTCATTCTCGAAGACATACGTCTACGGATCTCTTTAGGATTGAAGTCCAGGGATGATCCAATCCCCACATCACTATGGGTACAAGTATCTTCATCCATACAAGTACAAACACGTATCAATACATCAAGGCATCATGTAACCTCATCATCAAAACATGTATATCATCATCAAAACATGTATATCAAAACATTTATCCTCATCATCAAGACATGTATATCATCATCAAAACATATATATCAAAACATGTATCCTCATCATCGAGACATGTATATCATCATCAAAACATGTATATCATTATCAAAACATGTATATCACTAATACATCTATCATCAAAAGCATGTATTCTCATACATCTATCATCAAAAGAATGTATTCTCACTAATACATCTATCATCAAAAGCATGTATTCTCACTAATACATCATTCATCAAAAGTAAAAAATATAAGAGTCCTAAATCTAAATAATTATAGGTAACTAAGTGTAGTGAATAGGTAACCTCATCATTGATGAGGAAGACTTGTTATCAGATACTATGCTACTCCCCCTTTCGAGGAGAGTTCTTTTGAACTATACCAAGCTTGTCTCGAAAGTATTCAAACTTCACTCGAGACAGAGGTTTAGTCAAGATATTAGCAATCTGATCCTCAGTGCTTATATATTCGAGCTTGATAACTCCTCTTTGCACCATATCTCGTATATAGAAGTATCGGATCTCTATGTGTTTTGAATTATCGTGGAACACATGATTTTTAGTCATCTTAATGCAGCTTTGATTGTCACACATAATCACAGTGGGATCCATTTCTAAGTCAAACACTCCATATAAAAGCTTCTGAAGCCATACTGCTTCACAGCTGGCAGAGCAGACAGCCATATATTCTGCTTCAGCAGTACTGAGAGCCACACTAGATTGTTTCTTGCTGAACCATGAGATCATGGCAGATTCAGGACTATAACATCCACCTGATGTACTCTTTTTGTCTGAGACACTTCCTGCCCAATCAGAATCTGAGTAACCATGTAAACGGAGTTCATGACCTCCAAGATAATATAGACCAAAAAGCTAATGTACCTTTTAGGTACCTCACTACATGCTTTGTAGCTATTAAGTGAACCTTTCTAGGTTCTACTAGATACTGACTTAGGGTATTTACAGCAAAGCATATATCTGGCCTAGTATTTGTTAAATACATCAATGACCCAATGATTTGTCTATATAGGGTTAGGTCCACTAAATACGATGAGTCATTAACTAATAACTTCAAGTTGGAGTCCATGGGAGTGGGCATGGCTTTATACTCCAACATATCAAATCTTTTTAGAAAATTCACAGCATACTTACCTTGATTTAAAAGATTCCTTTTGGATCTTGCCATACTTCTAGACCTAAGAAGTAGTGCATTAATCCGAGATCTTTCATTTTCATTTCTGCAGCCATTTTCATGACCTGTTTCTCATTCCTTGTCAGAAAGAGATCATCGTCATACAATAATGGTATGATAGGTTCATCATCCACAACCTTAAGGTAAAGGTTAGGAACAACTTTACTTCTGGTAAAGCCTGAGCTTTGCCATGAAGCTGTCAATTGTCCATTATTCACACTCTGCATTGAGTGATCTTCTGCATATCTATCTGTGCCATCTCTCGTTAGATGGGTCTACTAATATGAGCCTCAAAATAATTCGAACTCTGTGGTGAGTTCCTTCTTGCATCCATGTCATATGTGTATAGAATCCATATTCAACCTTGTAGCAAAGGTTGAGATCCACATCACCCATGATGATCATTAAGCTCATCAATTGACTACCGATCCTGGGTACCCATACAGAACCTGATTCACACTTCTTCTTTAATTACATCATTAAGAGAATGGTATTATCTAGTGCCTTGGAGCAAAACATCTCATCATGATTCTCTTCCTACAAATCAAAATTAAGTACATGATTAGTAATACTTCATAATCATCAAATCTTATTGACATGATAACCTATTATGCATACAGATATCATTTACATAGTTATGCAACTATTTTGACCAATACTTTGGCACAACACTTTCCTATATACTGTATGCATACAATAGCTATCTAGATGCCTTCCATCTTTACCAAAACATACTATCGAGAGTGTGCACAGCTCTCAGCAAAGAGGTTTCATTCTAGACAAGCAACAATGGAATGTTTGTCCTACTTACCAATCATATGCATATTAGTAGTATACTTTTCAATGCTTTATGAATGTTTACACTCAACATGATATATTCTAGGAATACAAATATGCATACAAGCAATATCATTTACTATTTCTAATAACAACTCAAATACTTATCTTTTATGTTTGTGTGGTTGCCTCCCGCTTGATCTTCTGTATATCTCCTGAACTTCTATTCATTCTGTACCACTATGCATGCTCAAGTGTACACTAGTGTCATCCTCATGATCTCATACACAAACATACATTCATTAGTATATTCTCAATATTATCAAAACATTCTAATTCTAAATAATCTTGAATATGTACAGTCATGATCATTAGTATTCAGGGTTTCAAGGAAGTCTTCTTTTACTCATGCATATTCTTGTTTGATCTAGTTAGTTAAATCATCAACCAAGATAAGAGACATAATATGCATAAACCCTTGATTACTAACCAATCATACCAAGTATACTTACATAAGGGATCCTAACACAAGGTAAGATTCTAACATGACATAGGAAAACATACCTGGATTAGTATACCTGCTTAGTTATGTACAACATACCTAAACAATCTCTTCAATGATTTAGAGATCCTGAGCTAGAACCTGCATGTCTCATAGGTTAAACATAATATAACAAAGTCATACATACCTCGTGAGTCTTTGTCTTCATGTTGTCATGGTCATGGAACTTGAATTGTCTTTTGTGATGTACCTGTATCTTGTTAGCAAACAACATCAACCTCACACAACACCATAATGCATTAGTACAATCATATATCCATAATCAATGAATGTCTTCATGCATTCATACTGTTACTAGGGTGATAAGACAATTCTAACATTAATCAAGATTGTACTAATAAATAATATGAAGACAAACACATCATGAACTTCATCGAGAATAAGATTTCAAGACATACCTGAACCTCCTTAAGTCATACCTGTCGAGACTTCTTGTAGTCTTCTTATGTAAGGCCTTAGCCTCAACTCCCCCTGAAACTTGATCTGGAGATTTATTAGGGTTTGCTAGAGAAACCCTAAAAATTCAATCTTTGACTTTCACACTTCCGAATGAATGGAAGGATGTGTCTTGCTGAGCTGATCAAACTAGCATACTTCAATTCCAAAATTTGACCCCTCAAAATTGCCTTTGAAACTTCTGGATCTTCTGGACAGGATCCCAAACTAGGGTTTGATGAAGCCCACTCTTCTGCTCAATCAAAAGGTTTGATCCAAGGCTCTCAACTCTTATTTTTCTGAGGAGCTTCCAGCCGTGGTTACAGACTTCGAAAATTCCAACTTTTGCTGAAGCCCTAATTTTCCATCTTTCCGATCAAAATCCTGAGCTAGGGTTTGATCAAGCCCGGTCTTCTACCCAACCACAAAATTCGATCTTGGTCTATAAATTTTGATTTTCCTGAGTAGCATTCAGCCGTGGATTCCGATTCCAAAAATTCTAACTTTCTCCGAAACCCTAAATTCCGGAAGCCATGAATAAAGGTGCTCCAAAAATAATTCTGTTTTGACAGAAATATGTACCTGATTGTTTCTGCTATAACTCTGACATTTTCACTCCACAGGGTCTGAAAACGTTTTCTGTAGTAGCCTGACCTGTCATCTTTCCATCCTGACAGGTCTGACCTCAATTGGATTTTCTGAGAGAGAGTTATGCCAAATGTCGCAACGTGACCTGTTTTGGGATAATACAGGAAAGCGAACGTGTACGGCGTTCCACGTGTCACTGTTTGAAATTCGGCCTCTAAAATTTTTTCCTGAGATAGCTCGACCTGTTATATTTCCATCCTGATAGGTATGACCTCAATTGGACTCTCGGAGAGAGATTTATGCCAAGTGTCGTAACGTGACCTGTTTATGGGATTAAACAGGAGAGCAAACTTGTATAGCATGCCATGTGTCACTGGTTCAGCTTCGGCCTCTGAAAACGTTTTCTGACATAGTACAGTCTGTGTACTACCTGTCACTTTTTACGAAATTGCATTTGGAGCTTCCTAGCCCAAGTTATGACCTTTTTTCCTAGGTCACCTGATTTTGACTGAGATCTGGAAGAGGAAGAAACCATAACTTGTACTGATCATAACTTACAAAGTACAATGAATCTGAGGGTTCCCTTTGGACACAAGATACCTGGAGATGTTATCTACGACCTGTAAAGCTTTCATATCCTGAACCTTCGCCAAAATGGATTTATAGCGAAAGTTCCACGATGACTGGTTTTTTCTATATAAAACCCTAACCTTCAAATTGTCGTAAGTAAAGCAAGTGTCGTAAGTGCCACACCTTGCCTTCCTTCAGTTTAGCTCTGATACCATGTTAAAATTTAATATGCTAAGATAGAAAATAGCAGCATTACATTCCATTTCACAATAATAGCATATACAGGATCACTGAAGAAACAACAAGCACAACATAAACACAAGAGACACAAATTTATCCTGGGAAACCCTCATGGGGTAGAAAACCCAGTAAAGCTTCCTCAATATAGATGACCAGCAATATACAAAGATGCAAACCAAATACATGATCTCCTTCTCCACCATAGCAGACCTCTCCTCCACAAGTGCACCTCTCTCAAGTGAGTGAGTGTGTCAAATGAGGAACATACCTCCTCTATTTATACACCACACTGACATGTATTTTACACAAGTACATGTAGGCTCATATTTAACCATTAGGTTAAATACCCTATTATAACTGACTGGGCCGACCCCCACATGGTGGGTCTAATAACCCTAGTTACCACAACCAATTCGGAGGAATAAACATCTCCGGATTCATAATATAATCAGATCGGAGGTATGGAACATATCCGGAATAAATAATATACAAATATAATATTCTTAGAAGTTACAATATTCAACACACCACACACATAAAACAACATGTATATAATCGATAGGTGTATATATATATATAAGTCCAAAAATAATCAAAGAATTTGAGTATCCATCTCTGTCAAATATACTTAACAATATACAAAAGCAGGCATGATAGTCTCAAAGTAGTGTAGATATCCCTAATGGGAGGCAAGAGCCTCAACATCCTCTGCTATAACCTCTCTATAGAAAATAACCATCCTAGCTACTTTCCGGAGTAGCATAATCCATGCAGGGGGTACACCCACTACATACTCCTGCATATCCATGGCATCAACTCTATGCGATAAGTAGGAATATTATGAGTTATATGGTTCATTTTCCCTCAATGGTTCGTAGCATGGCCTCTATTCCTCCTGTCTCTTCTAGTTGTATAATCACTCTCGGGTGTCCGGATGGCATCATTGGTCCAATATCTGCACCAAATATGTTGTCAATACTTAAAATCACCAAAAACATGTACATCTTTCTAACAAAGCCATCAAAATTGAATAATAATAAAATTAAAAATGGTACCTATCTCTCCCCAAGCAGCTCCTGGAGGTAGCATGAGTTCTGGGTCACCACGGAAGTCCATCCTAGCATAAGGAAATTCCTCAAATGCAAGAACCTGCTGGCTCCACCAACCTAAGAAATCCTCATCATCATAGGAGTTACTAGTGTCTCCACCTACCTGTCGTAAGAATATCTCACCCCATCGAGTCATCATGGGCTCAAGGGGGTTCATAGGTGGGAGAGCCACTCTTGGACTCAAGATTGGAACTCTCTCAAAGAAGAAGGTGCATAGTATGCTCCCATAGCCGAAATGATTCTTCTTCACGGTTCTACACTAGGTGATTTTGTGCTTCATGTTCACCAACAATCTTGTACACTGTTCGAATATCACATTTTGCAAGCACTCCACCCTAATTTGCATGTAACTGCGAGAATATGAGTGTTGAGCGACACTATCACTTACCCTGTTCATAGTACTCAATATGAATTTCAATGGGAAGCTATCTATTTTCCCAATTGGCACTTGAGTGCCACTTTTCTTTGCTACAGTCATGCAATATATGTTTATGTAGTCTTTCACTAATAGTGCCCCCACTCCTCGAAATGTTCCTTTGAGGTTAACAAACTCTCCCCGTCGGGACAATCCAATCATGAAATAAATGCCATCCACTTTGATGTCTAGAGTTTTACTTTAAAGGTTAAATACTCCCTAATCGGGATCCCATAAGTGCACTAAACTTTGGTGCAAGTTAGGTTGCACCCTCATGTTGGATGTGCGGAAGATTTTCAAAATACCACAATGTCGCAAGGAATTGGGAGTCAATGGATCCCTCATAGCCTCCCTATCCATTGCTTCATGCTCCCTCTCCCTCCATGTGAGCACCATTGCTGCATTTCATCCATTAAATTTCATGAGCGTTGAGTTTTTTCTTTTAAAATGCGCCACCCGTGGGTCCTTTTTAGAACATTCGTGCACAACCTGCGAGTGAATATCTCTCCACTCATGGTTATTCTTGAAACTGTGTATTTAATCATAGATACCCGCGGGTGCATATAGTCAATTTTAAAATCTTAATAAAAAATTCAAAACTCCATTAAAAATATTCAAAAAACACATGAAAATGCGAAGCACAGTGATAGAATTTACTTGCAAGTGACAGAACTGAAAATCGTCCTCCGGATTGGTCGTACGCAATGCAACAAGTCGTAGGGATTTTTGCTCTCTTGGAATGGAAAATGGTAACAATGAGTTAATTTGGCTCTTTTTACTATTTATGGTAATTGTATTTATTTTTATTTTTACCCACTTTCTATATTTTTGAAACCTTTTTAAGTCATATTTCTTAATCTTGATGACTAATTAAATTGTTTTGACTAGGTCATGGCATGCAAAGGCACTTTTACAAGGTTATGTCTACATTGGTGCTCTTTCAAGGGTCTTTTTATCAGGACATGTCGATTATGTTTCCTCATTGCATTTATACCTTATCATTTTTATGCCTTAGGACCCGTTTTTACACCATGGACTACGACATTAGCCTTCCATTTTCCCTCCATCATTGTTGTTCTTCCATGGATAGGACCTACCTAACATGAGTTACCCTAGATAGCACACTATGTCATATTGGTACCCATGTCGTTACTTGCTAGATTGGGATCTTGTCACTTATATTGTGGTCTACATACATTCATAATGCATATCTTTATTAACCACCTTTCATCAAGTTGCCGTTCCTATGGAGTTTTCTTTATGCTCTTGTTAGACTCCTTAAAATTGACAAGATTGCCGAGTATACTTGTCCCTTTATAAACTCATTAAAGGATTTGAATGGACATCCACTTAGGTATAATTTTATCCCTTTTTAGGACCTTAGTGGATTAATTATGAAAAATGTATACTCTAGTCCTTTATGGCTAGAAGAGTTCTCTCTCGTATACTTTTACACTTTTTTGGCAGAGGAGACTAAATCTACGAAAAAGTACCTTATGGAGTTGTTGTTTAATTTTTTTAGACTCTTTAAATATGAAAACATCGACGAACATATACCAAATCGGGCTTGATAATAAAATCCATTAGTAGTTGTATGGAGTTATTGTTTAATTTTTTCAAACTCCTTAAATATGAAAACATCGACGAGCATGAACAGATCTGGGATCGATATTAAAATCCACGAATCAATACCCTATCGAGTATTAGTCTATATTTTCTTCAAACTCGTAAAACAACGAAGAAAGTTGTAATTTTTCCTCCCATGGACTCATTAAATTACACATGGTTGGACCCTTATCAAGCATTCTTCTCTCTTTTCTTCTATCTTGTACCAAATGAAGAAGGTCTCAAGTTTGATTTCTTCGACTCATTAAAATTTAACAAGAAAGTTATTATCGAGCTTCCTTTTATCCTTTTCATGCTCGTAAAAAAATGAAAAGACACCTAAAAAGAGAAGGGAAAATAAAGTCTCCATCATTTTTTCATATTATGGCATCAAGTCTAATTATTCCTTGAACACAACACTTGTCTTGAGTCAATGGGTCTTAGTTTTGGATTTATGATTTAACCTAATTTCAGAGTTGTTTACTCCTCTAATTGGTTACTCTTTTGATCATATGGAGATTTTGTTGTGTCTCCTACATAACGAAATTATATTATGTTTCCTATATGTCCAAGATTCCTAAGTCACTCTAATATTGTGCTCAATGTTCAAGAATTACCCCTGTGTCAGCCATTCTGTAGTTCACCTTGACTCCTCATGTCGGACATCCCTTATGTTAGTATATTCTCAGTCATGTGATATGATTCATTAATTACTTACTTCTCACGGGTCTCTTCCTATCGACTTCAACTCATTTTGATCTAGGAAGAAGACGTAGAGTCCTGGATAGTACCTTGATATTTGCAGTCAACGGTGGTAGATCATCTCGCTATTGAGTTATGGGATTAAATCAATGTCCTTTACTCGACAGGTTCTTCAAGTGTTCGACTTAAAGACCCTTTATTCACACTTGTAAGAATGTACTAAGTACCTTGGACCCCACTTTCATCAATGGTGGCTGTCCTCGCATTTGTTAATGGTTTACATTATTGGCCGGTAATCAAACGGTATCCTCCATGTTCGATCCAAATCCTTTATTCACATGGTTTAGGATTCATACTTGTATCACTGGCTGGTTTTAAGACCTTGGGCCTATAATAACTCTCTCTTGTTATTTCCCGAGCTATGCAATAATGAGCCCTACTCATTTTGGCTCCTCATGAGACATAGATCCAGTTTGTTTTTGACATGAATCCACACTTGTATTTTAGTGGACATGCTATATACATATGTTTCACATATGTATTGGAAATCATGTTCTATCATTCTGAACATCACATTATGTCAATATTATACTGTATGTTGACCTTGTTTTTGTTTCAGACACTGTTGGAACTCTGTTTCTTTGGATCTTGCGCTCCTCCATTCCTTGTTTTTAATACATTTCATCCATCATTTACCCTTCTAACCTCATACATTAGGGGGCATATGTTATCAATAAAATTGGCACTTCTCCGTCCGTGATGACACTGAAATGTTGCTCACACAAAAGGACATCATGGATTGAAGAGCCCTAATTTTCTATAGATGCATGTGACCTTGATAATTCACTGTTTCTCTAGTTTGTTCTATTTTTGTGATACACCTTTAGGACCTAACCGCGAATCCCTAACTGACATCTCATGGGTCACCCACTAGTGCTTCACTGACCACTTGCATTTTTCCCTAAAAATGTTGCACCCACTACTTGCATGTATCTTACTCATGGGTCACCCGCCTGTTGTTAGGTTTATACTTGTGGGTTCCTCTTAAAATCGTGAAAAGTAAAAACTAAATTCGAATTTGGGGTAGTTAGGGGAGTTTCTTTAACTTCCATACCTTCCCCAATTGCTTTCCTCTCGAAGCTATCTTCCTAAACTTACTATAAATACAAGGGGAAACCCATAGGAGAGGGAGAGAACTCTTAATGTATTGGAATGCTGGAGGAATTCATACTGAAAGAGAGGATTAAGAGCCCAGAACTTGGTTTCATCAGTGTTGCTACAGAATCATGTATAACTATTTGTTGTCATTTATATGATCAATAAAAGAGACTCTTATTTCCCATAAACAATTGCGTCTACTGTATGAATTGAATTTGGTGAATCTTTCATGCTTTTATTATGTATGAGTTTCATATCTAATTATTCATGTTTATTTAGCCAAATGTTTTGAGGAGGGTATCTCTGTTTTGTAGGTTCTTTACTCAAGATTGTAAATCAAGAACTGAGGGTTTCAAGCTTGGATCAACCTTCTAGTATTCAAGGTACTCTTTTCCTAACTTATTAACCCTAGTTCTTTTTCTTTAAGAAAGATCTTGTTGTATGCTTTCCAATTGCCTTAGATTCTGTAAGTCTTAGATAGTACGTTGGTGACCTCAGTAACATCCGAGTCATAGGATTAATTTTCGAACAACATATCCATTAGGTAAAATGTGTTTATTTAATATGCATTTGTATATATGCTATCCATAGGTCACGATATTTTATTTTAATAGAGTGATATGATGGTTCATCTTCTCCTCAATATTAATGACCATTGATCCATGGATTAACACCTGATTGGTCCATGATATCTATTTTAAGAGCATGGAGGGTGATTTGCTAGTTGATCGATTATGAGAAGTGTTAGTTTTTCAGAATTTACTTCAATCTGATCTAGGATCTTAACTAAGAGAACAACATGTACATCATATCTACAGCATATCAATCATGGACATAATAATGCAAGCACACAAGAGACAATAGACACACAGAGTTTCACTGGGGAAAACCATAAAGGTGAAAAACCCCACAAATTCCTTAGACATAGATAGAGAAATGATACAACCCAAGCATAAGAGATAGTCTTCTCCTAGCAGCAGCTTCTCCTCATCCACAAGTGCACCACTCTCCAATGAGAGTATGAGTGAGAAAGTGAATGATCAAATAGAGTGCCTCCCGCACTCTATTTATACTTGACTTGACTTGCCTAATAACCTTTACTAGGTCGGCCTTAACTTAACCACATAACATAATGCTGACAGGGCTGATCCCCAATAGGGTGGTCTAATAACCCTTTAACCCACATGACTTATACAGGGCCGACCCCAACAAGGTGGTCTAATAACCCATCAAGTATAAGTTACGACACTTACAATATAAATGATGACACTTCCGTATAGAGGAATAATACCATCTCTATAGGAATACAAACACCTCCATATAGAGGAATAATAAAATCTCTATAAGAATACAATATACATATATGAAATACATTCCAAAGTTATAAATACATCAACACTCCCTCTTAACTGGGAAGGTATTTCTCGACACAGATCTGCTAGCACAAGTCTTCTTCTTTGGATCATCGTCGCTGATCATCATCATCAAATCATCGTCATTGAATCATCGTCATCGTCACTACTGCTGCTATCTCAATCAATATCTCATCTACTCATCATAGGAAGTTCTACATAGCCAGTCCTTTTTCATACTGGATGTAGGCCCACCACCTGTAGGTCTTCATCATCTATAGAGCCAACCCTTTTTTCATGCTAGATGTATCACATCTACAGAGCCAACCCTTTTTCATGCTAGATGTAGGACTAGCATCCATGTAGGTCTTCACCATCTCTTTGAGCAAGCCATCAAGTAGGTACATCTTAGGATTGATGACACTGCCTCTGCAAAACCTGCAAGATCTCTCAGGACTGATTACACTGCCTCTGCAAAACTTACAAGAGCATCTCAGGACTGATCATATGCCTCTGCAAAACCTGTGTACCATACTGTCACATCATCATCTTCATATCATCGTCATCGTCCACGGAGCACAAACCAGATGCACATCATAATGTCTCCAGTATGGGATGAATTTCCTACCACCATACGAGACCCAGTCTACCAACATGCGAGGACTTTCCTACTAGCATGTGAGACACAACACTTACATCAACCGACATGGGAGGACTTTCCTACCACCATTTGGGAAAGGATTAGCACTTACACTCACCGGCATGGAAGGAATTTCCTTTGACCATCCGGGAAAGGCTCACAGCACTTACATCAACGACCATGGGAGGACCAACCTACCACCATGTCGGAATAGCACAACACTTACATCAATGACCATGGGAGGACCAACCTACCACCATGTCAGAATGGCACAACACTTACATCAATGACCATGGGAGGACCAATCTACCACCATGTCGGAATGGCACATCACTTACATCAATGACCATGGGAGGACCAACCTACCACCATGTCGGAATGGCCCCAGCCCTTACATATTACCATCAGAGGACTTTCCTACCACCATGTAAGAATGGCTCCAGCCCTTACATCTACACCATATAAGGACTTTCCTACCACTATGTGAGAATGGCTCGTGTGCATCTGTGTCTCCGGACTCATCACTTCCCCTTGGAAGGTATCTTGATCTGAAGTACACCAAGTCTCCCTCTGAAGTATTCAAACTTCACTTTGGCCAGTGGCGTGGTCAACACATCGGCTATCTGCTCGTCCGTCGCAACATACAAAAGCTTCACTGCTCCTCTCTGCACCATATCCCTGATATAGTGATACTTGATCTCAATGTGCTTCAACTTTTCATGGAACACTGGGTTCTCCGACAACTTCACACAACTCTAGTTTTCGCAATATATACAAGTAGCACTCAGCTAGAGATCAAACAAATTAGAATGTAGCTTCCTGATCCACACTACCTCACAACTAGCTGAACAAGCTGTGACATACTCTGCTTCGGCTATACTCAATGCCAAACAGGACTGCTTCCTGCTAAACCAAGAGATCATACTGGATCCCATACTGAAGAAACACCCCGAAGTGCTCTTCCGATCAATGGCACTTCCTGCCCAATCTGACTCAACATAACCCTCCAGGTTAAACTTTTGATTCACCTCATACTTGAGCCCAGAGTCAGTTGTACCCTTCAGGTACCTCACAATATGCTTTGCAGCTATCAGGTGAACATGTCTCGGATCTGTCAAGTACTGGCTCAAGGTGTTCATCACAAAGCAGATATCTGGTCTTGTATTTGTCAGGTACATCAAGGACCCAATCACTGACGATACATCGTAGCATCAACCGACTCAGATGAAGCATCACACAGAAGCTTCAGGTTTGATGCCATAGGTGTGGTCATGGCCTTGCAGTCCATCATCCCGAACCTCTTCAGGATATCTACTGCATACTTCCCTTGTCCAAGGAAGATTCCATCTGCACTCTACCACACCTCCATGCCTAGAAAATAGTGCATCATCCCCAAGTCCTTCATCTCGAAATCGGCAGCAAGCTTCCTCTTCGTATCGGCAATCAATCTATCCTCACCTGTTACAAACAGGTCATCCACATACAATAGTAGTATCACTGGATTGCCTTCCTCAACCTTGTAGTAAAGGTTGGAATTCACTTTACTCTTGGTAAAGCCCAAACTGGATAGGAAGCCATCTATCCTACCATACCAGGTCCTGGGTGCCCATTTCAAACCATACAGGGCTTTCTTCAGTTTGCATACATGTGACTCTCGGTCATGTGTCTCAAACCCGAGTGGCTACTCCACATACACTTCCTCTTCAACTACACCATTCAAGAAAGTTGTCTTGACATCCATCTGGTGTACCTTCCATTTCATCACTACAGCCAGAGCAAGTACTGATCTAATGGAAGTGTATCTGGCTATAGGTGCAAAAATCTATTCATAGTCAATTCCTCTTTCTGGGAGAAGCCACAAGATACAACCTCGCTTTGTATTTCTCCATGCTACCATCTGCAGCATGCTTGATCTTATAGATCCACTTGGAAGCCACACCAAACTTCCCTTCAAGTCTTGGGACCACATCCCAAACATGATTGATTGGTACTTCTCGACCATGGAATCCTTTTACTGTATCCCATATCCCGGGAACTTCAGATTCTTCAATATCTTCAATAGATAGTTTGAACTTCATTGCTGGAACAAATGTTGTAGTTCTTCTTTTGTAGGTGATGGTATACGATCTTTCCTACAAAAGAAGTTAAATTGCATGATTAGAAAACATCTCATAGTTTTCAGAACAAATTCTTACACATAAAGAAATATGTCATACATTCATGCAATTATTTTAGCCAATGCTTCAATACAACATTTATCCATATCCCGTAACTTTCTAGATTCCTTCCAATCTCTACTAGAACATTGTTAAGAGTGTGCACAACTCCCAACATGTCAACAAAGAGGTTTCATTCTAGATAAGTAGCAATGGAATGTTGTACAGTTCCATATGCCACCTACCCATCACATGCATATTAGTAGTATACTATTCATTAATTTAATTATTCTAATATGCATAATACACACCCTAAGTTTAGGAACATAAGCATATACATCATTGAGCAATATTATTTAAACAAACAAGTATGCAAGAAATGACAATTCAAATACTTATCTTTGTTTGGTACCTTCTCAATATTTGCTTTCTTGCAGCAACTATTGGAGTGTGCTCCCTCTTGATCTTTGCTTCTTGGATTACCTGTCCTTGAACTTATATCCATCCTTGATCACTTTTGCATACTTACTAGTATCATCAGTGTGTTATCCTCTAGGTCTCATACATAATCATACATTCATTAGTATAATCTCAATACTATAAAACATTATGATTCTAAGTAATCTTAAACATGTATAGTCAAGATCATTTCATACACAGATAATTTATCACAAGCACTAGTATTCAAGGTTTCAGGGAATACTTCCTTTACTCATGCAAATTCTTATTTGACCATAGGACTCTTCTGGTTAGTCATATCACCGATTAAAGTAAGAAACATAATATACCTAAACCCATGATTACTCAAACCTATAGCTTCATGAATAATCATTTCAATCATACCAAGTATACTTATATAAGAGATCCTATCACAAGGTAGGATTCTAACTTGATATAGGAAAAACATACCTGGATTAATGTGTTAGTTAGTTATGTCTAACATACACACATGATGTCTTCTTGTTTTCTTCAATGACTTGTGCTAGTAACCTGCATATATCATAGGTCAAGCATTGTAGAACCAAATTATACATACCTCGTAAGTAGAGATTCTATGTGATCCATGACAATGGATGAATCTTTGTCTTCATGTCACCATGGTCATATGTTCTTGAACTAGAACATGATTTGTCTTTCTTGATGTACCTTTCATGTTAGCGGACAACATCAACCTCATACAACACCATAATGCATGAGTACAATCATAAGTGTCAAAAGCCTAATAAATGAATATCTCCATTCATAATTTTATTAAGGTGATACAACAAGTATAAAGTTAATCAAGATTGTACTAACCTTAATGAAGACAAACATACCATAAACTTAATTATGAACAGATCTAGAAACATACCTGGATAAGTCATACCTGTTGAGATTGCTTGTAATCTTCTTATGTAAGGCCTTAGCCTCAAGTCCCTCTGAAACAGGAACTTCTTCAATTATGCAGGTGACTAATCCATTCTCTTCTAGGATTAACCCAATCCACTTTGATTTGCAGAAACTGGATCTGAAGCTGGATTAGGGTTTTTCAGAGAAACCCTAAAAATTCAAACTTTGAATTTCAAACTTCTGAAAGGATAGAAAGATGCACCTTTCTGAGCTGGTCAAGCTGGTATACTCAGAATTCGAAAACTGCAAAGTTTCACCCCTCAAAATTGCCTTTTAGATTTTCAGATTCCCTGGGAGGACCCAGAATTAGGGTTTGAGTTTCCTGGAGCTTCACCCAACAAGGTGGTCTAATAACCCATCAAGTATAAGTTACGACACTTCCAATATAAATGATGACACTTCCGTATAGAGGAATAATAACATCTCTATAGGAATACAATATACATATATGAAATACATTCCGAAGTTACAAATACATCAACAAGAAGCTCACATGTAGCATTCTCTTACTTTTGCATAATAATATTGCCTCAATAATCTATTTGGATGGGGTCGTGGAGTGTTTCCATCTTCAAGGGTGTAAACCATGTGAAAACATTGGTGTGTTGACCTCTAATCTGTTTGTGTGAGCAGCTACTCACTAGGTGTTTGATCTTTTGGAATTATCTGATGATATTAGAACAAATATACATTCTATTTTATAAATAAGAAATCCATCATCCTCCCTTCATACCTCTTTTCCAAATGCTATTGTTGTAATTTGTTTTTTATTTGCACATACTACTCATGTTCCACTAGTGAGTCAACAATATTTTGCTTCAAATATGATTGGAAAATGTTAATGGATTCCACATGCATTGCATGCATTTTTCTACTGAGTGACACATCATCCTTTTTTTCTTTCTTTCCCCTTTATGTGGTTGATCTCAAAATCAAATTCACATAAAAATTCTAGCCATATAGCTTGCCTTGAATTTAGTGTTGGTTGTTCAAACAAATATTTCAGACCACATTGGTCTATCCTAACCTCAAATTTTACTTCCCATCAAATAATGCCTCCACATTTTCAAGGCATGCACTATGGAAACAAGATCTAAATCATTGGTAGCATAATTCTTTTCATGTTCTTTTAGTTTTATTGACTCATAAGATACCACCAATTCCTTGTTTACAAGCATTGGTACACACCACAAAATCCTTTTTCAGAATTTTAAAATTTTAAAATTAGAGCACTTGTAAGAAGCTTCTTCAAGCTAGAAGTTGTCTTCACATTTTTGTGTCCACTCAAATTATATTCCCTTCTTTTGCAAAGAAGTGATGGGGTGTGAAACCTTGGAGAATCTTTCAATGAACCTTATGTAATAACTTTCAAGACCCATAAAGGATCTCACATATATCACTGTCCTTGGATTTTTTTTATATCCCATCAACAGTGAACATTGGGTCCAAATCCTAACCCAACCAATCCCTTGGATTGAAGAGACAACTTCAATATCATGGGGTTAATTTTTGAATTCTAGGCATTTAATTAATTAGGAGTGTGACTTAATTTTATTCAAAGTTTATTATGCACTTGGAATATTTAATTTTGATGCATTTAATATTTTTATGATAAATAAATGAGGATAATGCTCCACTAAGGTGCATTAGTGGATAAGGTTGACTGAGAGAATACTTGAGGAAGAATTTAAGGAGAAAGCACATAAATCTAGAAAATCAGGAAAAAGGAAAGAAAGATGGAGCAAATAAAAAAAGCAGCATAAAACAGAAATCATCACAAAAGTAGAAAGAAGGATAAATCAGAAAAGAAGTAAAGTTCAGAAAAGAAGGAAAGTTCAAAAAATCCAGGGAAATTAGAAAAAGATAAAGCATAAAGTAGAAAAGAAAACAAAAAAGGAAAAAGGAGGAAAGCAAAGAAAAAAGGAAAAGGTAGGAAAGCTAGCTTTCCTTATCCACTCATGGAGGGTGCATTAGCTAAGGAGACTTGATCCTCAAGTCATCCACTCTCTGTAAATGAACTAGTGCACACCACATTCACATCTTTTGTTAGTTTGATGTTTGGATTGAGAGAAATTGTGCCTCAGAGACTTGGGAGATGTGTCCCTAGTCCAAGCTGGTGTAATATCCCGATTTTGACCCCATTCCATTAAAATGAAAATGATGTAATTATGCTAGTGCGAATACCTAGTGCGGAGCTCACGGCCAAGGCCCGACTAGTGAATGTTTAGGCATGTATGATGTTTATATTTCATTTGAACTGTTTAGTTGGATTTTATGCCGACTTAGAGTATATGCAAATATTATGTGCATACATAATAAAATGGTGCAACAATGGCTATGTAAGGAGCACCAAAGGGGCTATGGTTCCACCAAAGGGGAAGAGGAAGGGGGCCTATGGGAAACAAAATTCTATGTTGCCAAGTGTCCACCTTAGAACTCACCCAAAATTCTGTCACGTGCCTTGAATAAGCCAATTATCTCATTTTTTGACCATTTTTCCAATCATTGATGCATGTGTGTGGTTGGTGGGAAAAGTCACCTCATGTAGTTATTGAAACATGGGAATGGTTGCACTTTTGTGACAGTTTTGTCATGACATAAGTCAATCTGTAGCTGCCAGGAGTCCTTTCCCCTACCGCTAGAAGTTATGTCAATTGTCTTGTCACCATTTTCTCATATCCTTTGGAGTTAACCCTCATTTTTGTCTCATTATTTCATGTAGGGTTAGAGGTTGCAGAGCTCTCCATTGTTGTCCATGAACTTACCATGCTGTTTTGAACCTAGAAATTTGAATTTGGAGACCATGTTGCAGATTGGGAAGTGGGTTTTGTTGGCTGTAGGTGAGCAAAGAGGTTGTGCAAGCTAGGAACCCTTACCCTTGAGTTCTGCTGCTCGTAGGTGCTTGAGAAGCCACAGATTGAGGCTAAGTGAGGCCCTTGTAGAGATGTGTATGAGCATTTGGCTAAGAATAGAGAGTAGAATGGGTTGTGGGATGAGAGATAGAATCCTGTAGGTGTTTCTTTCGCCCTAGTGGACTCATAGCCCAGCTTGGGGGTGAACTTGGGAGCTGAAATAGTACAGGATGGACAAGTTCTATGGTTGGGTGGAAAAGCACTATTACACAGTCAATTGCTTGGATCTGCATTGGATAATGATAAGTATTATCATGTATTGAATCTGAATTTTTTATTTGATGTCGATAATATTTATGCTTGTATTTGCATATTAGATGTGTGTGGATAGATTTGAAGTCCGATGTGCATGTTTATTTATGTTCTACACACATTATGTTCGTTGAAATTCGTATTATGTATCTAGGGCGATATTTGAGAGCCCATATTTGGCCAATGTCCCCTCCCTATGCCCGTATTGGGTGAGGGGGAAGTTACAGAGTGGTATCCGAGCTTCTGGTTGCAATGCCAGAGCTGTATGGGCCAGAAATCATGATTTACAGGAAAAAACCAGAACTGGTTCAGTAGGAAATCCATTTATGTAAAATGGTAGTTAAATGGCAGTTGAGGATTTGGGGTGAGTTGAAATCAATTTTTGAAACTTTCCCCTTATTTCCCAATCAGAACCTTGCTAAAACGAAATTTTGAAAATTTAGTTGGGCCCCTCGATGCTAGGTGACAGGGTGACGTGGAGGAGTTTCATGGGTAGAGGCTATGATGTGGAATAGACACATCAGATCTTTGTATGTGCAGGTAGCCGTAAGGGATGGAGTGTGAAGGTAGAGAAGATCTAGCCGTTGAGTAGCAAGGAAGGTCGACGAATTTGTTTTCGTGGCCCTGATTGAAAACCGCCCCATCCATGTGTCATCCTCTGGTGCATTTAGTAATGTAAAAGTGGTCTCAGGAAACTACTTTTCTCGGAGCCTGAAACCACCTTTTGGGTCCAACAGGAAACTGATGTGACATGGGGGGATGTGATAGGCAGTCATGTCAGAAGGGATGGGACCCTTGTCAGTCATGTCAGTTGTCGAAGATCATGCAGATCAGATCAACGGCTCACAGTGTCTCAGGGCATTGAACATGCACGAAGATTAAATAGAGCTACATGACCTTGAAGCGGTAAACTGCTTGATGATGTGTCACTCTCTCGTGCATTCAGGGCAGCAAAAGAGGGTCCAGGAAACCACTCTCCTCGAGCCCTAAAACTGCCTTCGTCCAACAAGAAGTAATGTCGTGTTAGGTCCAGATAGGATTTGCAGAGATGACAGGGCCAATGGGACCCGTGGTGATCATGTCAGTATTGGGGATTGCGCAGATTTGATCAATGAATGAGATTGATTAAGGGCCATGAAGATGCATGGAGGTTAATTCATTTTCGTGAACCTGAAAGAAAACCACCCCAGCCACGTGTCGCCCTCTCATGCATTCAGGCTCGTAAAAGCAATTTTAGGGAACTGCTCTTCTGGGACCCTGAAACCGCTTATGCCTAACATTGGTAAGGTAATGTAGGGGTCATCTACATAGTGCAAATCATAGGAAAAGCTTAATTTTCATAGTCAATTTTTGGGTTCCCGAAATCGAAAAATGCATTCGATCTTATGTGCCAGATTGCGTGAAATCAAAGGATTTATTAAAAAACAACAAGGGTGCTATCCTCGACCTTCCCTGCAGTGTCGTAGGGAATCCACAAGGGGGAAATCCCCCTTTAATCCCGTTGTCCCCTTCATATGTTGTTGAGTGTGAATTTTTTTTTTGTGGCAGACTGAAATTGCCAATATGGATTGTCCCCATAATGCATGAAAATTATTTTGTGTATTTCTGAGAATGCAATGAGGCATTCCATGTGTGAATCAGTGCTCATAAGTGGAGGGAAGTCCAAGAAATATCGAGTTGGACTTGAACATAATTTATGAGAGCAATTGGAGCAGTAAGGCAATGCTGATAAAGAGAAAAATTTCTTGCCTTAAGCTAATTTCTGTTTATAGCATAACAATTGTATGCTTGGAAAATAACAAGTAGGAAATGCTATACATTAGTATATGCATTGAATTGTTGCTTGGTGAGAAAATCATAACTAACGATTCCTTGTGTGCTTGTTCAGAGACCAGGAAATTGGATCAGCTATGATGTGGAGGAGGAATTCCCTGTTATGATGGAGAATTGGAAGGGAGAATCCCTCCACTACCCTCCTGCTATTGTATTTGTAATTCTGAAGTTGTCATGCATATAAATTATGGCATAGGGATGTTGGAAATGCAAGAGAGTAGTAGATTAAATTCATATGAATTAGTGGGCATGATTAAAGACTCATTGCATAGCGCATGTGAATTGCTTATGTATGGGCATGATGTTGCATATGGGAAAAGGTAGTGAAGTTACACTTGCAATAGCCCATTAATGGTATTTCCTATGGTTGATGACAATTAATGTTGTTGATAATGGTTGTAGGAAATTAGACCATAGAAGCATGACTGAAAATGCAAAGAAGTCACAACATGTGACCAACAAATCTTGAAAGGGAAGGCTGGAGTAATGATTCATGATCAAAAGGTTGGAAAAAGGACTATGTAGCCTTGGTAGGATGCCAACTGATTAGGTAACATCAAACAATGTTAATGAAAACCATGCAGGTAATGGTTATTTGTGCCTAATTGCATGAATGTCAAAAGAGGATTTGGTAAGATCCATTCAACTATGTTTAAACTATGTTGGTTTGGTCTACATGTGGTACTGAATGCCTAAATGTGAATGTCATCCTACTGAGTATGGTGAGGTGTGGGTAAGTGAAGGCAAGGAGACTTACACCCTATAGTTGCTTAGAAACCTCAATGCATTCATATGAAATTATATCATGCCATTTGTGTATGTTGGTTATGAGTTTAACAACCCAAGCAAGTGAGGACTTATGGTCCTGTTGTGGTAGTGCATGCCATTTGAGATAGTCTTGGTTAAGGCCATGACGTGGTTGAATGATGTGAGGCAATAGCCATACTCTTCCAAAACATCATGGTGGAATGCATGACATGACAATATAGTATTCATGAATCAATGCAAGGTGGCATTGAGTAGATATGCATTAAAGGATTTTGTAAATCTTGTGGTTATGCATTGAGTGAATGGACATTAAAAGATTATGTAAATGCTGTAAGTGTGCATGCATGTGTGTGGGTACACATGTTGAGATGCATTGTGTGATTTCATGGTTGTGTTATGTATGTTTCATTGCAACTAGATAATAGATGAAATGATGAATTAATGATAATTCTGGGATCATTTCATGAGGTGCTATGAATGCAGGAGAAGGATTGCATGAAGAAGGTAGTCATGTTTGATGGTCTACCAGAGTGCTCTGTTGAAAGGACATAGTTGCATAAAAAGAATATGGCTGTGAAGCAATGAATATTAGAAATGTATTAAGTATGGCAACGAGGATAAGTCCATAGTAAAGACCAAGACTGACCATGTGCAAAGGGAAAATATTGTGAGAAGGATCTCATGGTTCACAAATATGATTTCTACATGAAATAGATCTAAAAATTTTCTAATTTAAGTTTATGAGAATAATCTCATGGTTGCAAATCTAATTTTTGTAGGAAAACAGATTTGAAATTTGGCTAATAATTACTAATGGTTGTTTGGATTCTCTAGAATTGTGTCAAGAGGATGTGTTGTAGGTGGATGTTCATGTTATGGAAGCAAGTGTAAAACCATAATGGACAGAGTGATACCACTTACAAGAGCCAAACAATATGAGGATGGCCTCATGGTTAAACAAATCAATTTAGGTAGGAGACATAATTGTAAATTCATGTTTGAATTTAATTATTAATGCCATTGACTAATTAGGGAAATCATATTTGAATTTGATTTTTAAGCATTGCTGACTGTTTGGTTGTTTGAGGAATGTGTCAGGAAGACACCTTGCAGGAAGACCATGTGTGATGGCCTGTAGAAGCCAAAATCCATGGGAAGGATCCCATGCTTTGGAAATGGGTTTCGGGGGAAACGCCATTGTAAATTCTGATAACATCTCAGCTGCATTGCATGTTGGAAAACCATGCGAGTGAGATGATAAAATTATGCCAAGAAGGCATATGTGGGTTATGGAACGTGAAAAGATTGGGGTGGAAAACTGAAGGACTGTTGACTCAGAGAAGGGAGCCCCCATTCTTCGCAAATGAAGAGGGAATACATCTGAAAAGGGATAAGTATTCTGTAACCCTAGCTAAGAACATGCATGTCTAATTATTAGGATTAATATGAAGAGCATGTTTTATTTTATTTATATTATTTCAGACTGCTTGAGTATGATTAGGGCCTACATAGCTCACATCGGGAAGGGGTGCAAACCTTTCTGGTGCTGGGTTATGATAGGGTTGTCAATATTGACTACACCCTAAGGGAATGGACACATTCCTGGAGTTTCAATACTTGATAGTGAATGTTATGAAATATGGTTACAATTTTAGAGCAGCAATACTGATGAACTTGCTTATCCATCTTGTGTTGTCAGCTTAAACATATGCAATTTGGTGCTGCACATTGAAGAAGCAAAATGAAAAGGGTTGTGAGGGGTTGTGGTGGAAGGGTTTTTGTGTATGAAAGGCTATTGTGTGTGTGAAGGTGTGGTGATATTGATGAAGGAACCATAAATGCTTGGTAAATCCAATTGGTGCACTAGTTAGGCATTGAATGTTGTGGAGAAGCTGGCGTGTTGGTCAAACATTCCTTAAATGCTTGATAAACCCAGTAGGCATACTGGCTTAGCATATTGATAAATGGGATGTCTGATAAAAACAGTCGGAGTACTGGCTTGGAATTTCCTATTCGAATGATTGTGGAACAGCCTGCGTGCTGGCCCAACATTCGTTATTGTATCCACGGGCGATCCAAGTCTTGTAAAGAAAAGAAGGATCCCGTGGAATAAAGTGAAGACATCCAATATAGATAAGTATTTGGTTATCTTGCAGCTTCTTGCTTATTTAATATGAATATACGTGTGTACATGATTTGGTTATGATTTCTTAAACTCTTGTTTAGAGTTAAACCCTATAAAAATAAACTAAACATGTGAATTGATTCAATGTTTGAGTGTAGGTATTGTTGGAAGCAAGGACTATGAAGGAATCCTAAGGATGCATGTGGACATGTGACTGTCCTAAAGAGCTTAGTATGAGCAGTAATGAAAGATGGTGCTAGTGGACTTGTGTGGGTCCTAGCAGCCAAAGGTTTTGTAGGCAACAATGGGGAAAGGTTCCCTGGTTGAGAATCCTTAGACAGACCTTAGACACTAAGTGTCATTGCCAAAACATGTAAGGGCAAGACAAGCATTCACCTTGAAGTGAAAGAGGTCAAGGAGCATGGAACCACAATGGTGGTGTGGCTCCAGATTGACACAAGACTAAGAGGGGGAAACTCTTACTCTTCTCTTTCCTTTTTGATTGATGCATTTTAAAAAATAGAAAATTGTGGAATGCATGTTATGGCTGAAAGTTGATTGTGTTTATTTGCTTGAAATAAATTATGAATGCTGAAATAGTCAATTCCGTGTGAAAGGATGAACATGAATGAGTTCATGTGTATGTTGGGAAAGCATGAAAAGTGTGGAAGTCTCATGAATAGAGCATGGACTCTCCATGTCAATTGATAATTGACTGAATTGTAATGTTTATGTTACGCTTGGCCTAACAAGAATTGCAATGATGAATTTCACAGGTGAGAAATTGAAATCAGTTGGCTACAGCTGTGTTAAGATTTAATATACTAAGACAGAAAATAGCAGCATTACATTCCATTTCACAATAATAGCATATACAGGATCACTGAAGAAACAACAAGCACAGCATAAACACAAGAGACACAAATTTATCCTGGGAAACCCTCATGGGGTAGAAAACCCAGCAAAGCTTCCTCAATATAGATGACCAGCAAATACAAAGATGAAAACCAAAGACATGATCTCCTCCTCCACAATATCAGACCTCTCCTCCACAAGTGCGCCTCTCTCAAGTGAGTGAGTGTGTGTCAAATGAGGAATACACCTCCTCTATTTATACACTACTCCGACTTGTCTTTTACAGAAGACATGTAGGCTCGTATTTAACCAATGGGTTAAATACCCCACTACAACTGTCTGGGCCGACCCCTCTAGGGTGGTCTAATAACCCTTTGACCCACATAACACATACAGGGCCGACCCCCACTAGGGAAGTCTAATAACCCGAGTTACCACATTCCGACGGAGGAATAAACATCTTCGGATATACAATAAGATCTTCACGGAGGAATGAAGCATCTCAGGAATAATAAAGTACAATTATAATATTCTTTGAAGTTACAATATCTCAACACTCCCCCTTAACGAGAAGGATATTATAACAGCATCTGCACGAGCAAGGAATCATCAACATCATACATGATACATCTATAAATCATTGGAAGCTTTCTCAACATCATCAGTAACTCAACCAGTTACTGGAACATCTTCAATACTGGAACATCAACATCTTCAGTACTGAGTCTTTATCTTCTGCAGCAGTCAAACAGCTACAACAGCATCAATATCTGAATCCTCACGATCTTCGGCATCATCATCACACGATCATCAGCATCGTCATCACACGATCAACATCGTCGTCTAGATCAACACGATCAGCATTGTCACATCATCTCGATCTACAGCATCTGGTTCATCTCGATCTACAACATCTGGATCATCTCGATCTACAGCATCTGGATCATCTTGATCTACAACATTTGGATCATCTCGATCTACAGCATTTGGATCATCTCGATCTACAGCATTTGGATCATCTTGATCTACAGCATCTGGATCATCTCGATCTACAGCATCTAGATCATCTCGATCTACAACATCTAGATCATCTGTATTAGTATCCACACCAATACATCTATCATCAAAACATGTATTCTTACTAATACATATATCATCAAAAAGAATGTATTCTTACTAATACATCTGTCATCAAAAGCATGTATTCTCACTAATACATCTATCATCAAAAGCATGTATTCTCACTAATACATCTATTATCAAAAGCATGTATTCTCACTAATACATCTATCATCAAAAGCATGTATTTTCACTAATACATCTATCATCAATAGCATGTATTCTCACTAATACATCTATTATCAAAAGCATGTATTCTCACTAATACATAGCAGCATATCCTGCAACACATACGATCATATTACAGGATGATCAATCCCGCTCTCTTTAGGACATAGTTCCATGGATGATACAATCTAGATCAAGTTCCAGGATGATCAATCCTTATCACTTTAAGACAAGTCTCATGTCTAGGGACGATGCAATCCCATCATGTACATTTTGAACCCAGTTCATGGACGATGCAGTCCTCTCACGTACATTTTGAACCGAGGTCCAGGGACGATGCAGTCCTATCTTCAATTCTCGGAGACATCAGTCTACGGATCAATTCTGGGACCTAAGTCCGGGGAAGATACAATCCCCTACCTGTTCATTCAGGACTTCATTATCGGAGACCCAGTCTACGGCTCAATTTTGGGACCTCAGTCCAGGGACGATGCAATCCCCTACCTGTTCATTCAAGACTTCATTATCGGAGACCCAGTCTACGGCTCAATTCTGGGACCTCAGTCCAGGGACGATGCAATCCCCTACCTGTTCATTCAGGATTTCATTATCGGAGACCCAGTCTACGGCTCAATTCTGGGACCTCAGTCCGGGGACGATGCAATCCCCTACCTGTTCATTCAGGATTTCATTATTGGAGACATCATGTCTACGGCTCAATTCTGGGACCTCGGTCCGAGGACGATGCAATCCCCTACCTGTTCATTCAGGACTTTATTATCGGAGACATCATGTCTACGGCTCAATTCCGGGACCTCAGTCCGGGGATGATGCAATCCCCTACCTATTTGTTAACACCTAAAAAGTGCTCACTAGCTCATTCCCTTATCACATGACCCATTTGTCCACTTTTCCACCATCTGAGCCTCTGAAACCAACAAAAGGTCACCAAAAGACCTTAGTACACCCCTTTTTCCATTAAAAAAGATTATTTTTCCTGAAAAGCATAAAAAAACCCTCAAAAAGGGTTCAAATTCCCAAAAATATTAAAAAGGGAATAAAAATATTAATTTTATTCAAAAAAGGAAAAAGGAGGGAAAAGTACCTAAACCATGTTGGTCAATACCATTTGGTTTCCACAAAACCACAAATGGTATTCCCCACCACCAAAACCTATAAAAAGGTGGTAGGGGCTCCTCATTTCACATCCATCCATATTCCTATCCTCATGCTGCCAAAATCTCCCTTGAGTATTTGGCCATTGTAGCAAGCCTTGGAGAAAGGACCCATTGGAGATTGGAGCTGCTCACCATTGGAGCCATTCAACAACCTTCATCATTTGGAGGTATTGTACTTGCAAGCATTTGCTTGCCCCATTGCCAATACAAACATTATTTTTTATCTTTCTTGTTCTTGTTCTTTAATTCAGAATGCACATGCTAGTTTAGTTTAGTTCAGATTTAGTTTATTGTTGTTTGCTTTACATTGAAACTGTTGCTACTAGTTAGCAGGTGCCCATAGCACTAAGCCTGGTTGCAAAAACGGGCCAACAGTTTTTTGGCGACTCCACTGGCTTTGAACAATAGATCTCAAATTTTGATTTTAATTTTAGTTTTTTATTAGTTTTTAGCCTTTAGATCCATAGATCTGCCATCCTAGACAGCAGATCCATTGCTGCTCTAGTTTTTGGCCCCATCTATTGCCATTAACAACCCAGAATTCTCAATTTTTGGGTTCATTTTTCGGCTTCCGTGCATGGATTTCGCCTCGCGGTTTTTAGCTTGACAGTTGCGCGGTCCATCGCGACTTTTCGTCTTTTTTCCGCGCGGTTCACCGCGGCTTTGCGGCCTGTTTCCGCGCTGCACATCGCGGCTTTGCGGTCAAAACCCGCGCTGCCCATCGCGACTGTGCGACAGAAACCCGCGCGGTCCATCGTGACTTTTAGCCCAAAACCCGCGCGGTCCATCGCGACTTTTAGCCCAAAACCCGCGCGGTCCATCGCGACTTTTGGCCCGAAACCCGCGATGTGATTTTTTGGCCGCGCGGCTCAATTTTCAAACGACCATATCTCCCTCTCCCGAAATCCATTTGAAACGATTTTTTTTTTCAAATTGGGTGTTTTCGATCAAGGAATCCAAATATGCTATTAGATTTAAGAAATTTTTCATAGAAATTTATCTAATATTGTATTTTAGTGTTATTTATCACTTCAGTTCACCCATTTTGGCTCATATTTTACAGTACTAAGATTCCAACATTGTTTACAGCCATAGGAACATTTTACTATTTAGAATGCACATGTGAAAGAAGTATTTTTAAAAATTTTCATCAATTGAAAGAAAGATCTACTTTTGCATTTTATCTAGATTTAAAAAAAAAATTTGCTGTTTGCTTCTTTAATATTTTTCCCATAGCAATTATTGAAAACGAAATCCATTTATTTCGAAAAGAAGTTATATTATTTGCTTTCTCGTTTGAAAGATCCTTTGTTTTTCGAATAGTCCTTGAAAAGCATTTAATTTCCATTTATTGAAAAAGTCATGAAATTTGTTTTTTTTTTCAAAAGATCCTCTGTTTTTTGAATACTTAGCATTTACTTTTTTCGATTTTCAGTTTAAAATACCACACGTGCACCCAATCAAACACTAATTTTAAATTGAGCCCTAAAAACTTACCCTAATTTCAACCCACTTTTAACCCCACTTGGGGAACACTAAAAGAACTTTGTAGCTAGGTAGTATTGAGGGGATAGGTGTTCCAATAACACCCCTCAATTCTTACATCTGAGACATAGTTGTTGTCCTTTAGGGAGCTAAAATCTCTTAGTATTTATTGGCGCGGTCACAACCGGTTTGTGGGAAGGCCTCTTCCCTAGGAGGGTTGAAGTCGCGAGGATGGTTCCGGAAGCCTGAGTGGAATACCGAAATCCATTCAGTAACCGAAGGGCTACCATTCGCAGTTCTCGGGATATCCCTGTATTGGGATATTGCGATCAAAGGACCAAACAGCAGATTTACCTTTTCTCAACGCGTCATGAACGGAGTATCCTAGTAGCCTTTCTTTAGGATTGATTACTCGGTGTCCCTCCCGGTAGGGGGATATCTAGCCGTTGTCTCAACACTCGTATTGTTTGACTTGGATTTCATCACCTTGCAGAGGATATCGTTTGTTTGAGTCACAATACTTTTAGTTAGGTGTTTGCATGATTCAACCCACCCTTGGTCTAATTACACCTATTTTTTCTAGAAGCCGTTTGCATGTTGGTACTCTGACCATTTGTTGCATTCCTCCACTTATTGTAGCACAGCTGCTAGAATAAGTGCATTTTTTGAGGTTGATTTTTTGGCCTGAGAGCCTTCATTTTCACTCCCCTTCTTGCACCCTTGGTTGCATTAGGGTTTTGAGTTTTTTATACATTACCATTTTACACATACATATTTTTTCACAAAAACTTATTTTCTCACCATTGAGAATTTTAGATGCTCTCGTCATCTACAGGGCGAACTCCCAGAGTTCAGTCTACTTGGCTCGCCACATCATAGACGCCGAGCCTTATCCCTTGACTCGACACATCGTCGGTCAACTAGACAGTCATCCGATTCTGACACGCCTCACTTCACTTCTGATTCTGAGGAAGAATCCGAAAACCCCACTGAGTTTTTCCCAACCAACATTATGTCTGGAACACCATTTGATCCACTCTTCACCAGCACCATAGGAGAGACGTCTACAAACCCTTCTACTGTAGTGCCATCCATGGAAACACCTACCCCCCTAGGTATGCCTAATATGGCGGACACTCCACATTTAGGAATGCCCAACACAGGGCCACCTCCTGTTATAGGAATTCCCAACACAGGTCCACCACCTGTTATGGGTATGCCTAACATAGGGGTCACACCGCCTCTGGTTTCCACAAACCCTATCCCAGGAATCACCACTACTATTCCTAACCCTGGTGTAACCCATGTTGCACTAGGAAGCGCTGGCCCTTACCAGACCACAGGTATTGGAGGATATATACCTTCAATACCTAGCATACCTTTAGGTGCTACTGGACCCCCACATCATACCACCATGAATAGGCATGTCCCAGTCCCAGTCACTACATCTACTAGCTTACCGTATATGGCGAGTCTGAACTTGCCAGATTTAGCCAGGCTCACCAATGACCCTATCAGACATGATCCTGCGTGGCCTCACATGCCCACCAAAATCCCCTCCGACATCCCTAAGTTTGAGGGTAAGGCAGGTGAGGACCCCCAAAACCATATCATGTCCTTCCATCTATGGTGTTCCTCCAACTCCATAGTGGACGACTCTGTCCGCCTCCGTCTGTTACAGCGCACTTTCACTGGCTCTGCAGCCAAGTGGTATATCGAGTAGCCCCATGGGACGCATGCCACCTTTACCTCCCTTGCCTCGACCTTCCTGCAGTTCTTTCAGTTACCTGTCTGCTATGATGCGGGCGTCGAGATCCTATTGTCTTGCAGACAGAACAGGGCCACCCACATCACTGACCACATTCATGAGTGGCGTCGACGCCGAAGCCTCTGCAAAACCCTTCTCCCTCTCATTGCGAAGGATGTGGCATCCGAAAGACCCCAGTCTGAAGAAGAGGCCATCCTCAAAGCCCAACAGTTTGATCTCATTTACGCCCAATCGGGTTATCTGTATACCATTATTCCAGATGCCCCTCGGGGTGAGTCATCCCAACATGATGCACCGGGGGCATCCCATGCCGCTGATAGCATCATTGGTCATATGGCCTCGCAGCCCCAACCCTTTTCCATTACACATCCTAGCCATGGTCCCGACCTTTCGTGGGCTACATCTCAGTTTGGAGCAACCAGTTCATATGCTCCCATGGCACATCACCACCATACCCATGGACCTTCATGTCCACCTCAGTGTTTTGGTCATGCACCACCTGCATACGCTCCCCCAGCTGCACCTCAACCAGTGTACTATCCACAACATGCTGTGGCAGCTAACCCAACACCTCCAATAGCTCAGGGTTACCAACAACCCCAGCAGGCAAATGGACCACCTCCAGCCCCACAGGCTTATTATCCACCACAACCTCCTCCCGCACCTGCGGCGAACCAAAATCCTCCCACTGCTCAAGGGCAAGTGTATACACAGCACAACCAGCCCCAGAACCAGAACAACCAGCGCAACCAAGGTGCGCAACAGAACCGTGGTAGAGGTCGCAACCGCGGTAATGACCAACAACATCAGCAAGGTCCTCCACCTCCCAATCCTCCGCAGAATAACAATGCTGCTCCTCCCAACCGCAATCCGGATCGGAATCCTAAGCAGCCTAGAAATAATAACCTCAGAACAAACCACCCTTGTTCTATCTGCGGGGTCTATGGTCATTACACGCATTCTTGCCCACATTTGGAGCGAGCTCGACAACTCTGGACCGACGATGCCCATCATCAAGGGCAAGCGGCTCCTCAGCCGCCACCCAACCCTCCACCACCTCAACATCAACCCTTGGTGCTGCAAAACCCCTTTCCAAACCAGGGTGTAGTGAACACTCAACCATTAGCCCCCCCTCAGGGCAACGTGCCACCACAGCAGATTACTTATGCAACCCCTGATCAACCCATGTTTGATTCAGGAACTCACCATTTGTTGATGATGTCGACTGCCGATGCCAACCTCTAAACTCGTCGGAACCAATATGGCTCCACTTCTGAATCCCCTCCGGCTGACAAGAACACTAACCTTAATCCCACAGATCAAACGTTACGTATACCTTCGGCTCCACTTGATGGCGCTTCCAAAGCACCTCGCTTCCCACTTCGTCGCATCAACAGTAATCCCAATGCTTGCGCTGCGTCGAATTACAACATTGTCAACGACTTAGCCCAGTCTCCTACAGCCATGTCTGCTTTAGAAGTTTTGAAAAACTGTCCTTCGCAGCGCAAAACTTTGCTCTCTGCCATTGGCGCCATTGACCCCAATGATTCACAGCTGATCGCATTCGATTCAGACCAGTCTGAACCACGCCTGCCTTCCTCTTTAGCATTCCAAGTTTCCGTTTCTGTTCGGAATCTTGTTATCCATCGGTGCATTATCGATGAAGGGGCCTCTACATGCGTCATGTCCACTTTCGTTTGGCAGAAGTTGGGATCCCCTACTCTCCAGCAGTCCACCACTGCATTGCGAGCCTATGACGGCCGTTCAGCACAACCCCAAGGTCTATTAGCTAATCTCCCCGTCCAGCTGGCGGGTAAAACCGTCCTCATTGACATTGAGGTCATCAATGCCCAACTAGACTATAACCTTTTACTTGGTCGCAACTACATGTATGCCATGCGGGCTGTTGCCTCATCCGTATTTTGCACCATGCAGTTCCCCCATGAGGGACGCGTGGTCAAGGTCGACCAGCTCACCTATTACGATCCCAAGGCCCCTGCCACACCTGAAAATGTTCTCCCCATGGTTGAACAACCTGTTTGTGGTGCAACTACCTCATTCATTTCCTCAGTAGGACCTAGACTTTACTCCGAGGCGTCGATGACCTCTACATTCCAGTCCATTCCACCACTGTCACCAGAGGCCCACGTCGCGAACCTTTGCACCCTTTCACAAACACCTGGTAATCAACCCTCCTTGTTACCCAAACCACCATTGGTCCCTAGTCACATTGGGGTTACACCCATCCACACAATCCCCTTTCTATTTCCTCCTTCGGGTGTAGTAAGCGCCCCGGTTATGGCTACCCTTAGTCTCCCCGAGTTAACATTGGGATTACTCGTGTGGTATATTTCTCCTCCCATTCCACCACCGACACCAAATGTAATCCTGCAACCGGTGCAACCCATTGTTACTTCTACCCAACCACCTCCCGGTATCACTACTCCTTCGTCATCGACGAATCCCCCTCCACTCATTAGACCCACTGGGGGAAGAGGCCCGCAGCCATACACTGTGGTACCGCCACCCAAGGCAGTTAGACCTCCCCCCGTATTTCGTGCTCCTCCAAAATGCTCGCTGTGTGATGAGTTAGGCCATCCAACCCATCAGTGTCCACAGTTACCTGCATTGCAGGAACACATGCAAATGTTGGACGACGACCCCAACATCCTGGTAGTTAAACTAGATCCAAACCCCATGCCTCGCGATAAATCACTGCGTACCAACCACCCATGTGCGATATGCGGTATTTACGGCCACTACTCCCATCACTGTCCTGACATCTCAGATTACAGAGCAGCCCTCTACGAGATGAACAATTTGGACCTTGAGACGACACCCCCTACTATCGAGGAGATCTACCCTCCCGCATCATCCTCATCCGGAGAGATTAACACCATTTACATGGTATCCACTGGATACCCCTCTGTCCTGTCGGCCTCTTCCATTGATCCCTTTGACAAACATGTTCAACCCTTTCAAATCGACGAGGAAAACACATGTCCACAACATGGGGGCAGGCCCAAAACCTTGCCTACTCATCATCATCGTGATTCTCGTCAGAGATACTGGGGGCATCCACCCCACAAAGGGAATCCCCCATCATCATATCATCACTTCAGTATGCCACCACGACCCACAGCCTCATGGTATAACACCCCGCCAACAGTTGCTCAATGCCCTATTGATCTCTCTCTGAGACAACAGCTGCACCACATTGACACCTCTGAGTTAGGGGGCATAATAGATTACCTCGACCCTGGGATAGGGGGCATGATCAATCATTTTGAACCTTCCCCATCATCTCTATCTCAACACCTCAATGAGCCCATCGTTCAAACCAACACATATGTGATCCATAATCACAAACCCCATGCACATAGCATGGGGGCAGGTCATTAACCCTGCTCACTTTTTCATATTCGTGATCTCAACCATTTTTGAGGTCACGTGTCACTTGTATATTTCAGTTGATTTGATACACCTAGTATTTTGCCCCCACGGGTCATCATTTCTCCCCACCACTGCATCATTGGCTTGGTGGGATCACCTTTATTTGTAGCAATTTTTTAACCTAGTTATTTGCTTTGACCATTCCGGAGTCCTTATGACCTCCGTTTTTCGCACCATTTGCACTGCCGGATTCAGTTTTCCGCGCTCGTGATGATGCTTGAGATCATTTCTCGCTCTCACCCCCAGATTTTTTGGGCATTTTTTCCATGCCCCCTCGTCGCCTCGGTTTGCATGCCACATCCGCCGTTCTTCGTGGTCAACCATCTTTATATCGCCGGATCCAGTTTTCAGTGTTCGTGATGATGCTTGAGATCATTTCTCGCTCTCACCTCCATAGTTTTTGGACATTTTTTCCATGCCCCCCTCATCACCTCGGTTTGCGTGCCACATCCGTCATTCTCTGTGGTGGACCATCTTTATATCGCCGGATTCAGTTTCTCGTGCTTGTGATGATGCTTGAGATCATTTCTCGCTCTCACGCCCATACTTTTCGGCCATTTTTTCAAAATGCCTTCTCATAGCCTCGATTTGCATGCCACAACGACCGCAACCCCCTTTGTGACAATCTTTATGTCACCAGATCCAGTATCCCACACACATGATGACGCTTGAGACCTTTTCTCGCTCCCATCTATCCATTTTTGTTCGGTATAATTTTATCCCTTTTTCGGGCCGAGCAATCCCTTTTACGAAAAAGGCACTTAGGGAGTTTCTGTTAAGCTCTTTTCTGACTCCTAAAACAATAAAAAGATCGTCGAGCAACCTTGCTTCCTTTCATGCTCGTTAAAAGTATCTGAAAGAGCGTCTACCTGGTATAAGTTTACCCCTTTTCCGGACCTTGTAGACTAATTACGAAAAATGTATACTCTAGTCACATCGGCTAGAAGAGTTCTCCATCCACATCATTTTATGCTTTTTCGGGCCTTGGAGACTAAACTTACGAAAAAGAAACACCAATAGAGTCCACTTACCGTTTTCAGACTCTCTAAACATGAAAGCAACTGTTAACACCTAAAAAGTGCTCACTAGCTCATTCCCTTACTCACATGACCCATTTGTCCACTTTTCCACCATCTGAGCCTCTGAAACCAACAAAAGGTTACCAAAAGACCTTAGTACACCCCTTTTTCCATTAAAAAAGATTATTTTTCCAAGAAAATCATAAAAAACCCTCAAAAAGGGTCCAAATTCCCAAAAAAATTAAAAAGGGAATTAAAATATTATTTTTATTCAAAAAAGGAAAAAGGAGGGAAAAGTACCTAAACCATGTTGGTCAATACCATTTGGTTTCCACAAAACCACAAATGGTATCTCCCACCACCAAAACCTATAAAAAGGTGGTAGGGGCCCCTCATTTCACATCCTTCCATTATCTCATCCTTATGCTGCTGAAATCTCCCCTGAGCACTTTTAGCCATTGAAGCAACCTTGGAGAAAGAGACCTATTGGAGTTTGGAGCTACTCATCTTGGGGGTTGCTCAACATCAACCTTCACCATTGAAGGTAATATCGCAAGCACTTGCTTGCCCCCCCACTTTTCAATACAAAAATTATTTCTTATGTTTCTTGTTCTTGATTTTTGAAATATTTAAATTATTTACTTAGATTCTTGCTTAGATCCATGAAAAGTATTGTTTATTTAGTTTATTGTTTTTATTTCTATTGAAACTGCTGCTACTAGTTAGCAGGTGCCCATAGCACTAAGCTTGGTTGCAAAACCGGGCCAACAGTTTTTGGCGACTCCGCTTTGGTTTGAACTTTAGATCTCTAGTTTTGCCTTTAAATCTTAGTTTTTATGAGTTTTTAACCTTTAGATCCATAGATCTGCCATCTTAGACAGCAGATCCATTGCTGTTCTGAGATTTGGCTCCATAAACAGCCCGAAATTTTCAATTTTCGGGTTCGTTTCTTGGTTTCCGTGCACGGCTTCCGCCTCGCGGATTTTTGCCAGACAGTCGCGCGGTCCATCGCGACTTTTCTGGGTTTTTCCGCGCGGTCCATCGCGGCCTTTTTCCAGACAGTCGCGCGGTCCATCGCGACTTTTCTGTGTTTTTCCGCGCTGCACACCGCGGCTTCGCGGCCTATTTCCGCGCTGTCCATCGCGACTGTGCGCCCAAAACCCGCGCGGTCCATCGCGACTGTGCGCCCAAAACCCGCGCGGTCCATCACGACTGTTCGTCCAAAACCCGCGCGGTCCATCGTGACTGTTCGTCCAAAACCCGCGCGGTCCATCGCGACTGTGCGGCCAAAACCCGCGCGGCCCATCGCGGCTGTTCGTCCAAAACCCGCGCGGCTGAATTTTTTCATTCGGCCATCCCGATTTTGAAAAGTATTTTTTACTGTACTTTCTGCCCATAGCACATTTTTTACAGTATTTGCATTCTGCATATTTTACAGCTTTGAAAATTTTTTTACTATTTAAAAGTGCATATTTAGAAATCTTTTTCAAAATTTTCAAGAAAGTGAAAGAAAGACTCATTTTGCATTTTCATCTAGATTCAAATTTTTTCTTGTTTACTTCTTTGAAATCTTGCCCTTAGCAATTTTTCTTGAAACGAAGAAATCCATTTATTTCTTTTAAAAAGGAGTTTATTATTTGCTTTCACAAATCCAAGAAATCCTTTATTTTTTGAGTTATTTTTTGAAAAGCATATTAATTTCTTTTTAGTGAAAAAAGTCTTAAATATTTGCTTTTTATTTTCGAAAAATCCTTTATTTTTTGAAAATTTCCCTTAAAGCATTTAATTTTTTCAAAGTTCAGTTTACAACACCTCACGTGCACTCACACGATCACTTAATTGAACTAAGCCTTAAAACGTACCTTAATTTGAACACACTTTTAACCCCACTTGGGGAACACTAAAAGAATTCTTGTAGCTAGGTAGTATTGGGGGGATAGGTGTTCCAATAACACCCCTCAGTTCATACATCTGAGACATAGAAGTTGTCCAATTAGGGAGCTAAAATCTCTTAGTACTTTTTGGCGCGGTCACAACCGGTTTGTGGGAAGGCCTCTCCCTTAGGAGGGTTGAAGTCGCGAGGATGGTTCCGGAAGCCTGAGTGGGATACCGAAACCCATTCAGTAACCGAAGGGCTACCATTCGCAGTTCTCGGGATATCCCTGTATTGGGATATTGCGATCAAAGGACCAAACGGCAGATTTACCTTTTCTCGACGCGTCATGAACGGAGTATCCTAGTAGCCTGTCTTTTTAAGATTGATTACCCGGTGTCCCTCCCGGTAGGGGGATATCTAGCCGTTGTATCAACATTCATATTGTCTGACTTGGATTTCATCACCTTGCAGAGGATATCGTCTGTTTGAGTCACAATACTTTTAGATTAGGTGTTTGCATGATCTTTACCACCTTTTGAGTCTAGTCACACCTATTTTTTCTAGGAGCCGCTTGCATGTTGGTATTCTGACCAGTTGTTGCATTCCTCCACTTATTGTAGCATAGCTGCTAGAATAAGTGCATTTTTTGAGGATTGATTTTTTGGCCTATGAGCCTTCTTTTTTCACTCCCCTTCTTGCACCCTTGGTTGCATTAGGGTTTTGAGTCGTTTACATATATATCACCACCTGATACTTAAAACACATTTTTTACATAAAAAACATATTCTCACCATTGAGAATTCTAGACGTTCTCGTCGTCTACAGGGCGAACTCCCAGAGTTTAGTCCACTTGGCTCTCCACGTCACGGACGCAGAGCATTGTCCCTTGATTCGACACATCGTCAATCAATTAGACGGTCATCCGATTCTGACATACCCCACTTCACCTTTGATTTGGAGGTAGAATCCGAAAACCCCACCGAGTTACCACCAACCACAAATATGTCTGAAACACCAGTTGATCCACAATTTACATTAACCATAGGTCAGACATCCGCAGACCCTTCTGCGGCAGTACCATCCACGGCAACAACCACCCCCTTGGGTATGCCCAATATGGGTAACACTCCACATTCAGGAATGCCTAGCACAGGACCACCACCTGTCATGGGCATGCCCAACATGGGGGTCATACCCCCTTCAGTTTCCACAAACCCTATCCCAGGAATCCCCAGTGCAATTCCTAACCCAAGTGTAACTCATGTTGCACTTGGCAGTTCTATACCAGGAATCCCTGGTGCGATTCCTAACCCAAGTGTAACCCAAGTTGCACTTGGGAGCGCTAACCCATATTATGCCACACCTTTTGGAGGGCACATACCCTCCATACCTAGCATACCTATAGGCGCTACTGGACCCCTACACCATACCACAATGGCTAGGCAGGTCCCGGTTCCGGTCACCACATCCGCTAGTCTACCATACATGGCAAGTCTCAACCTGCCAGATTTAGCTAGGCTCACAAATGACCCCATCAGACATGATCCTGCTTGGCCCCATATGCCCACTAAGCTTCCCTCTGACATCCCTAAGTTCGAGGGCAAGGCTGGAGAAGACCCCCAAAATCACATCATGTCCTTCCATTTATGGTGTTCCTCAAACTCCATAGTGGATGACTCAATCCGCCTACGGATTTTACAACGCACCTTCACTGGCTCCGCAGCCAAATGGTATATCGAGCAACCCCATGGGAAGCATTCCACATTTACCTCCCTTGCCTCGACCTTTCTACAATTCTTCCAGCTACCTGTACGCTACGATGCGGGCGTCGAGATCCTACTGTCTTGCAGACAGAACACGGCCACGCATATCACTGACCATATTCATGATTGGCGTCGGCGCCGAAGCCTATGCAAGATCAAATTAGACGACCGAATCTTTTTAGACTGGTTCCTTAAATCCCTCCTTCCTCTCATTGCGAAGGATGTAGCATCTGAAAGACCCCAGTCTGAGGAGGAGGCCATCCTTAAGGCCCAACAGTTTGATCTTATCTATGCCCAGTCAGGTTACCTATACACGATCATACCTGACGCCCCACGAGGTGACTCTGCACGCGGTGACACACCGGGGGCATCACATGCCGCTGATGGCATTATTGGCCAAATTACACCGCAAGCAAAACCTTTCAGTATGGTGAGCACCATGCCCGCCCCAGACCTTTCTAGGGCTACATCTAGTTCCGGGGCGACAACTTCTTATGCTCCAAGAAACCAGACCCATCACGTTCATGGACCCTCTTGTCCACAACATTGTTATGGCCAAGCGCCATCGGCATATGTACCCCCTACATACTATGCTCAACCTACGGTACAAAACCCCATGCAGTTCCAACAACAGCCCATGCATTACCCACAACCGGTAGCACCGGCTAACCTCACACCTCCACCAGCTCAGGGGTACCAACAACCCCAGCAGGCAACTGGACCACCTCCAGCTCCACCTGCATACTATCCACCACAACCTGCTCCCGCACCTGCGGCTCCTCAGAATCCCCCTAATGCTCAAGGGCATGTGTACGCACAACAACATCAGCCCCAATATCAAAATAACCAACGCAACCAGGGTGGGCAACCAAACCGCGGAAGAGGACGCAACCGTGGAAACAATCAAAACCGTAACCAAGCTCCACAACCTACCCATCCTCCGCAAGACAATAACGCGGCGCCCGCTCATCAGAATCCTGATCGGCCACCTAAGCAACCCAAAAATGCTAATTTACGAACAAACCATCCTTGTTCCATTTGCGGTGTCTATGGCCACTATACCCACGCTTGCCCACATCTGGAGCGAGCTCGACAACTATGGACAAATGACGCCCATCGTCAAGGGCAGGCGGCTCCTCAGCCACCACCCAACCCCCCACCACCCCCACAACAACCTTTGGTCCTCCAAAACCCTTTTCCAACACAGGGAGTGGTAAACACTCAGCCGTTAGCCCCCCAACAGGGCAACGTGCAACCACAACAAATAACTTACACAGCTCCTGATCAACCCATGTTTGATTCAGGCACCCACCACTTATTGATGATGTCCACCGCTGACGTCAATATCCAAACCCGTCGGAATCAATACGGACCGACTTCTGAAGCCCCCCCCGCTGAAAAGGATACTAATGCTAATCCCACTGATCAGACATTGCGTATACCTCAGGTTCCACTCGATGGTGCTTCTAAAGCACCTCGCTTCCCCCTTCGCCGAATCAACAACAACCCCAATGCACGGGCTGCGTCCAATTACAACATTGTCGATGACTTAGCCCAATCCCCCGCAGCCATGTCTGCGTTAGAAGTCTTAAAAACCTGTCCTACTCAGCGCAAGACTTTACTTTCCGCTATTGGGGCGATTGACCCAAATGATTCGAAATTGATGACCTTTGATTTAGACCAATCTGAACCACGGCTGCCTTCTACCATAGCAGTCCAAGTTTCCGTTTCTATTCGGAATCTTGTCATCCATCGATGTATCATCGACGAGGGTGCCTCCACATGCGTCATGTCCACTTTTGTTTGGCAGAAGTTGGGATCCCCTGCTCTCCAGCAATCCACCACTGCATTGCGGGCCTACGACGGCCGGTCAGCTCAACCTCAAGGTTTATTACCCAAGGTGCCCGTCCAATTAGGTGGGAAAACTGTGCTCATCGACATAGAGGTCATTAACGCCCAGCTCGACTATAACCTTTTACTTGGCCGCAGTTACATGTACGCCATGAAAGCGGTCGCCTCCTCCGTCTTCCGCACCATGATGTTCCCCCACGAGGGACGCGTGGTCAAAATTGACCAACTCACCTACTATGATCCCAACGCCCCTGCAGCACCCGAGAATGTTCTTCCCATGGTTGAACAACCCGCTTCTAGTGCAGTTACCTCCTTTGTGTCTTCCGTGGCACCCGGACTTTATTCCGATACACCAATGACCTCTACATTTCAGGCCATTCCACCACCGTCACCGGAGACCCAAGTCGCAAACCTCTGTACTCTTTCGCAGAATACGCAAACGTCCGGTGGTCAACCACCATTGATCCCCAGTCACATTGGTGTTACACCCATCCACACCATCCCCTTCCTATTTCCTCCTTCGGGTGTAGTAAGCGCCCCGGTTATGGCTACCCTTAGCCTACCCGGGCTAACATTGGGATTACCCGTGTGGTATATTCCGCCTCCCGTTCGACCACCCACACCCGATGTCATCCTCCAACCGGTACAACCTATCGTTACCACAAATCAGCCTCCTCCTGGTGTCGCAATCTCTTCGTCGTCAACGAAACCTCCTCCTGGTCTCACGATTGCTTCGACGTCAAGAGATCCCCCTCTTCTTGCTAAGCCCACTGGGGGCAGAGGTCCACAACCATACACTGCTATACCACCTCCGAAGGCAGTTAAACCCCCACCAGTGTTTCGAGCTCCCCCCAAATGTTCACTATGCGATGAAATTGGCCATCCAACTCATCAATGCCCACATTTACCGGCACTCCAAGAGCATATGAATATGTTGGACGATGACATCGGCATCCCAGTAGTCAGATTAGAACCACCTCTACAGCCTCGTGACAAATCACTGTGCACTAACCATCCTTGTGCTATATGCAGTGTTTACGGCCACTACTCTCACCATTGCCCTGATCTACCTGACTATAGAGCAGCGTTGTACGAGTTAAACAATGCCGACTTAGAGATATCTCCTCCCCTCATCGAGGAGATCCACCCCCCACCATCATCCTCGTCAGAAGAAGTCAATACGATATATATGATTTCAACAACCTTCAAACCAGAACCCCTTGATTTATGGTCTGATTACTTCAATACTGATGAGCAGATTTTGGAGACACTCACTGCACCTGACTACCCTTGGGATGATATGCATCATCGCTCGTACTTCCTCCCGGAAGCATCTACCTCCACCGCATCCAACCAGCTATCAGTCGAGTCGAAAGACTTCATACCCGCTAAGGTCGATTGGTTAAAGGACCCCATCCCAGCACCGGATGCCTTTGAAGAAGGGAACATGTCAAACATTTCCCCCACTATACAGATAGACATTTCCACAACACCAGGGAAACCTGAGCTCATCTCGCTGGGCACATCTTGCACTCAAGCAGAAACTCAGGCATACAAAAAGCTCTTTCAAGAGTTCCGTGATGTCTTCGCCTGATCCTATACCGAGATGCCTGGTCTCGACCCCGCCATTATTGAACACCACATCGATACATGGCCGGAAGTACCCCCTGTTCGTCAGAAACAGCGACCTATTCACCCTGCCAAGCTCCCCGCTGTTAAGGCTGAAGTCGAGAAACTTCGAAAAGCAGGGTTCATCTACCCTATTCCGTACACCACATGGGTGTCGAACCCTGTTCCTGTCAACAAAAAGCAAGGCACCCTTAGAGTATGCACTGATTTCCGCGATCTAAACCACGCTTGTCCAAAAGACAATTTCCCCACGCCATTCATTGACCAACTCATTGATGAGTGTGCGGGCCATGAGGTCCTATCCTTCATGGACGGGTTTTCCGGATATAACCAGATTCACATCCGCAAGGAGGATCAGTACAAGACTGCCTTTACCACCCCATGGGGCACCTTTGCCTATCGCGTCATGCCATTTGGCCTTAAAAATGCTGGTGCCACTTTCCAGCGAGCCATGACCTATTGCTTTCACGACTTGGTCCATATCCTACGAGTCTATCTTGACGACCTCACAGCTCGTTCCCGAAAACGATCAGACCACCTTAACGACCTCCGGCAAGTTTTCCTGCGTTGTCGCAAATATAAAATCCGCTTGAACCCACACAAGTGTGTCTTTTGCGTCCCGGCGGGCCGGTTGTTGGGTTTCATTGTTTCCCAAGATGGAATCACTGTCGATCCCCTGAAAGTCAAAGCCATTTTAGAACTTCCCCCTCCTCGCACGCTTCGACAGCTTCAGAGCTTGCAAGGGCGGTCCAATTTTCTTAGGCGCTTCGTCCCTGATTATGCCACCAAAGTCCACGGGTTCTTACGCTTACTTCGTACCCACATACCCTTTGTTTGGGACGAGCAAGCAGACACGACATTCGAAGCCCTCAAGAAATCTCTCACACAAGCCCCCTTGATATCCCCACCGGATTTCTCCCAAGACTTCACCCTTTACGTCTCGGCATCTGAACATGCCGTGTCCGGAGTTTTGGTACAAGAAGATGCTTCCCACAAAGAGCATGTGATTTATTACGTCAGCCAGACCTTATCTGGCCCACCTCTACGTTACCCATACGAGGAAAGATTAGCACTAGCTGTAGTCTTTTCCGTACAAAAACTGCGACACTATATTTTACTTAGTCATACCACGGTTGTCACCGACTCCAACCCCATGGTCTACCTCCTCACCCGGCGACTCCTTCAGGGTCGTGTCGCTAAATGGGTCATTATCCTCCAGGAATATGACCTTACTTTCAAGACTCCCAAAAGCACCAAAGCCCTCGCGCTCGCTCACCTCATTACAGATCTCCCATCCTCTTCAACATCACCCGTCATCCAAACGGACCTGATTGACGAGCAGATCTTCGTCATTTTGTCTGACGACCCTTGGTACGGAGACATTTTGACCTACCTTCGTACGCAAAAATTCTGACCACACATCGATCGTGATGGACGCCGTCGCATACGACACCACGCCCCCCGATACCTACTTATTGGGGATGCACTTTATCGACGCGGCGTTGATACTATCTTACGCCGCTGCCTATCCCATAGTGAGGCAGAACAAGTCCTCAATGATTGTCATAGCGGTGCCTGTGGAGGCCATTTCTCCGGCATGGCTACCGCCCAAAAAATCATTCGGGCCGGTTATTTTTGGCCATCATTGTTTACTGATTGCATCACCGCAGTCAAGCATTGCCAGAACTGCCAGCTATTTGCCCCCAAAGCAAGAACCCCCCCTGCCCCCCTTCATCCAGTCATCACTGTTGGACCATTCTGCAAATGGGCCATAGACTTCCTCGACTGCAACCCCCCGTCAGCCGGCGGTCACAAACACATCATTGTGGCCGTAGATTATTTCACCAAGTGGGCAGAAGCCATGCCGACCTATAATTGCAAAGCCGACACTGCGGCACGGTTTTTCTTCAACCATGTTATCGCTCGTTTCGGAGTACCACAGCAGTTAGTCTCTGACCACGGCTCTCACTTCGAAGATGCTGTCTGGAAGGAGTTATCAACCATGTTGAAATTCGAACACCATTTCTCTTCCGCTTACTATCCCCAAGGAAACGGCCAAGTCGAAGCGATCAATAAAATCTTGAAGACCATTCTCCAATGCACTGTCGACAAGCACAAGTCCAATTGGCATCACATGCTTTTCCCGGCACTATGGGCCTACCGCACATCAACCAAAACCGCCACCGGTTTTACCCCTTTCCATTTAGTTCACGGTGTTGAATCGGTCCTCCCTATTGAGTGCCAGATCCCAGCTTTACACATCGCCGTGGAACTTCTACCGGACACTTCCCCAATCGAGCAACGTTTACTACTCCTAGAGCAGGCCGATGAAGATCGGCGCACAGCCATTCAAAACATGGAAGCAGCTAAACAACGATCGAAACTAAGTTACGACAAACGCGTCCACCCAAGAACCTTTTCTGAGGGAGACCTTGTCCTTGCTTACGATCAAGCTCATGATAAAACCGGAAAGGGAAAATTCGTGTCCATGTGGCAAGGCCCCTACATCATACACACCTGCCTCGGGCAGGGGGCATACATTCTGACCGATTCAGAAGGCAACACCCTACGCAACCCACGCAACGGGTTGTACCTTAAACGATTTTACCCATAGAAAATCCGATGGACACCATCGTCCATTTTAGTATAGGCATACATTTTTCATTTCACAAAAAAATTCAAAAAACCTAAATATTTGTTTTTCTCTGCATGACCACAGATGGAGCCTCTTCCACTCTGCCATATCGGTTTCGCTGATGGTGCAAGCCGTTGGTCTCCCAATCTCGCCTCCGCAGCTTGGGTAATTTACTCCCCTTCACATGAGTTAATTCACATTGATGGAGTATGTTTAGGTGCCGCCACCAATAATCAAGCTGAATACGATGCCGTGACCGGTCTCCTGGCCGCTGCTCTCCAGATGAGCATACGTCACCTCAACGTTTTCTTGGACTCACAGCTCCTAGTTTCCCAGCTCAACAATGATTACCAGGTACGCGATCCCTGCCTTTTCAGAAAATTCCTGCGCACTAAACAAATGGTTAGACAGTTTGAATCCATTACATTCACACATGTCCCAAGACACCTCAATAGTGTAGCAGACCATATGGCCAACAGTGTCCTCGACTGGCACACCAATCACATCATGTCATATCCATAAACAAAAATGCATCCATGTGCAAAACATGTGCCTCCACGGGCATATACAAAAAACCAATATTGCATCCACGTGCATAACATGTGCCTCCACGGGCATAAAACAAACAAACCAAAATAATGCATCCATGTGCATAACATGTGCCTCCACGGGCATATATAAATCTACAAACACACTGCATCCACGTGCATAACATGTGCCTCCATGGGCATATACAAAAGACAAATGTGCATCCACGTGCATACACGACAATATATCCAAAATATATATCCACATATATATACAAATCAAATCGTCAACATGTCATACGTGCCCCCAGCACTCAATATACAAAAAATACAACTGTCATACAAAAAATGCTTCCCCATATGCTCATGAGCATTTGGGGGCAAGTACAATGTCATCTACTCATCTGGATCCTCAGGATCCTCGGGCTCCTCCTCTGGCTCCTCCTCCGACTCCACCTCCGCCGGCCCAGCCGGGTCAGGACGACCCCGAACTCGCCGCTCTGCTGGCCCTGCTGGATCATCCCTCAAACGTATCCTCCCCTGAGCCGGCCCTGCCGGAGCATCTCCTCCACCACCCCCGGTGCCTTGCCGCAAGCACCGCTGTCCTCAACAGGAGCGACTGCCACTCAGGTGGCGCACCAAGACATCCCTGCAAAACATCCCGATCCAGATCCCTCCAACCATCCTCAGGGAACCTAGCTAGGATCCGGGCAAAGGTACGTCGGACACCATCTATGGCGTCACCATCAGGGCCAACCCCTCGCCCACGAGCTGCATATCCTCCACCACGCGGAGGACGTACAGGTACAGGGGGACGAACGACCACCATCGCCCGCCCCTGCCGAGCCACATAGTCAGGTGGTGGCACTGGACCCACATCTGCACAAAGCAAGTAAACCATTAGATACTATATAACAAAATCATCATAAACCAAACAACATATGATACAACATCAAATAAAACACAAAACATACCGTCCAAGCCCCAGGCCTGTCCTGGGGCACGAGGCATCTCTGCGTCACCTCTGTAATCCATACCGGCGTAGGGATAGTCCTCGATCACCAGAGGCATCTGCTCCCACTGCTGATAAAAGTCCTCTGTGAAGTAGCCACGGATACCACCGCCAGCACGGGGCATCATCTGCCCCCACCTCACCATACGAGGCTCGCTCGGAAGACCAGCACGAACGGGTACATGTGGCCGCAAGGTCGGCACCCGCTCGAAGAAAAAACAGCATAAAAAAGAGGCGTAACAAAACTCGCCTCCCTCTCTCATGGCCTTGTCTAGATCTCTCCGGACACCGGCCAAGAACATCTGCGCCCAGGCGTAATACGTACCCCGTAGAACGGAATCCACCATCATCGTCTGCCCCCCAGACATACGATGTGGTGCAGCAGCACCCAAAATCCTCAGAACACAGGCACCAACAGCCCGCATATCCCACTCACGTAGGAACTTCAGACTAATAGAGCTGTTTACCAAAACAGCGTCATCCACACAGAAGGTCTGTAAGAGGTCCTCCATATCCACACCCGGAGGCAACCTCGGAGAAATATCACCCACCTCACCCAAGCGAGGCAAACCGGTCAAAAAATATACATCAGTGAGAGTAATCTCTAACCTCTCACCACCGATAATGAAGGCACCCTCTGCCGGCACCCACCACAGCACGAGATTGTTCAGGAGTCTCCTCACTGAACGGATAGGAGGAATCTGAGCTAACTTTAAGAGTCCGCTCATGGCTAGGGTCTGTCTCACCCCTCCATCAGTCTCAATCCTCAACATGATCTCGGCATCAATCTCTCTCTCCCGCCACACGGACTGAGCTCTCCGCAACATCCTGCCAAGAAAACACAGGAAATTTTTAGCCCCAGCATAAAAATTTTAGAAAAATCCCATCGCGGCTTTTACACAAAAAGCCGCGATGCCCATCGCGGCTTTTCCACAAAAAGCCGCGATGACCATCGCGGGATCCATGCAAAAACCCGCGATGAACATCGCGAGTTTTGACCATACAGTCGCGATGAACATCGCGACTGTCACCCATGAACACGCGATGAACATCGCGGGTTCCGACCTCACAGTCGCGATGAACATCGCGACTGTGAGCCTGAAACCCGCGCGGTTCATCGCGGGTTCAGCCCCGAAACCCGCGCGGTTCCACGTTGGAGAGTCAACGTGGAGTTTCGCGGCCTTCGGGGGCCCACCGCCAAACAAAAAAGACATAATTGACAAGGTTAAGGCGAATAGAGTTACCTGCAACTCGCTAAATCGAAAACCAACGGTGAAATCTCCCGGAAATCAAGAAAAAGCTCTGACAGCTCTATCAACCTCGCACGTAACAATGACAAGTCATATTGGGCCCCACGTCCTATTTATAGAAATTCCACAAATTTCAAACAACCATTGCGGTGTCATACGAAGTCCATTTCTCAAACCGTTGGTACCGTTGGGATCAGCACAGCGAGAACTTCATAGAGGTTCCTTCCGTTTCTCGTTTTCACGGGGTCCATTTTTTGACCATGTTTTAGCCTCTCTCATGGCCTCGGTTTGCGTGCCACATCGGCCGTTCTCCGTTTTAGACGTGCCTTATATAGTCGAGTCCAGTTTTCCGCGCTCGTGATGATGCTCGAGATCATTTCTCGCTCTCACCTTTAGATTTTTCGGGCATTTTTTCCCATGCCCCCCTCGTCGCCTCGGTTTGCGTGCCACATCGGCCGTTCTCCGTTTTCGACGTGCCTTATATGGCCGGATTCAGTTTTCCGTGCTCGTGACGACGCTCGAGATCATTTCTCGCTCTCAAATCCAGATTTTTCGGGCATTTTTCCACGCCCCCTCGTCGCCTCGGTTTGCGTGCCCCATCGACCGTGCTCCGTTTTCGATGTGTCTTATATGGCCGGATTCAGTTTTCCGCGCTCGTGATGATGCTCGAGATCATTTCTCGCTCTCACCTTTAGATTTTTCGGGCATTTTTTCCCACGCCCCCTCGTCGCCTCGGTTTGCGTGCCACATCGGCCGTGCTCCGTTTTCGATGTGTCTTATATGGCCGGATTCAGTTTTCCGCGCTCGTGATGATGCTCGAGATCATTTCTCGCTCTCACCTTTAGATTTTTCGGGCATTTTTTCCCATGCCCCCCTCGTCGCCTCGGTTTGCGTGCCACATCGGCCGTGCTCCGTTTTCGATGTGTCTTATATGGCCGGATTCAGTTTTCCGTGCTCGTGATGATGCTCGAGATCATTTCTCGCTCTCACCTTTAGATTTTTTGGGCATTTTTTCCCATGCCCCCCTCGTCGCCTCGGTTTGCGTGCCACATCGGCCGTTCTCCGTTTTCGACGTGCCTTATATGGCCGGATTCAGTTTTCCGTGCTCGTGACGACGCTCGAGATCATTTCTCGCTCTCAAATCCAGATTTTTCGAGCATTTTTCCTTGTGACCCCCTCGTCACCTCGGTTTGCGCGCCACATCGGCCGTTCTCCGTTTTCAACAATCCTTAGGTCACCGGATCCAGTTTTCCGCACCGATGACGATGCTTGAGACCTTTTCTCGCCCTCATCAATCCATTTTTTGCTCGGTATAAGTTTATCCCTTTTTCGGGCCGATCAACCCCAATTACGAAAAAGGCACTTAGGGAGTTTCTGTTAAGCTCTTTTCTGACTCCTAAAAACAATGAAAAGATCGCCGAGCAATCTTGCTTCCTTTCATGCTCGATAAACGTATCTGAAAGGGCGTCTACCTGGTATAAGTTTACCCCTTTTCCGGACCTTGTAGACTAATTACGAAAAAGGTATACTCTAGTCACATCGGCTAGAAGAGTTCTCCCATACGCATCATTTTAGACTTTTTCGGGCCTGGGAGACTAAAACTTACGAAAAAGAAATACCAATAGAGTCCACTTACCGTTTTCAGACTCTCTAAACATGAAAGCAAACATGAGCACGCACCGTCCTGGGCTCACAGAATCCACAGGACCGTACCATTTCAGAGCACACTTTTATCCCTTCTTGGAGCTCATTCAAACTACGAAGAAGGAATCAATGGTGCCTCTTGGCGCTACAACACATCATATCTACTCACATAGCAGCTTCACCATTTTGGTCGCCTTTGTTCAGAGTATTCTGCAGTATGTCACCCTGAAACTCCCTCGACAGCTACCATAAGCTTCACCCCCCCCAGAGTCAGTACATACCCTTCAAGTCCCTAAAAGATGATCCCCACACCTACGAGTCAGTTCCCTACGCTGCTAGGTCACCCATGTCATCATGCTCTGAACAAAGGAAGTTTGAGTCTACCCATTTTTTGACCTAGTTATTTCCCATCCCCACAAGTATGTCAGTCCTACCAGCAGTACTACATCACTTCAGTTATACACCTCGTGCTCCTATCAAGGAAACATCATTGCCTTGTTAGTTGCTGGTCTCCCTCTGTCGACGACAACCACATTGATTCCAGAGGATAGAACTAGAGGTCCCTGTGTCTTGGACTCATTACCATCTATAATGAGTTCCTACGAATCATTTTGAGAGGAATCCTCAGTGCCTCTCCTAATGGTTGTTTCTCACATGCTCGACTTCAACACCTTGATCGCATCGTTGAGACTCGCACAGGGTATTGGTCCGTTCAGTTATTAGTCGAAGACCCCGGATACCACCTGACTCCTCCACATTTGAGAGTCTACCTATAGATACAACCAGTTACATTTTTTCTATAGATATCCGGGTTGCGTATGGCGCGGTATTCAGATGTACCCCAGTTTCATACTCCCTTGAGTATAGAGGTTATTTCTCAGAGATGACTCATAGTCTTTGAGTCCCTGCAGATGTTGGACACCTTCAGTTTCAGCAGTTCCACAGTTATTCCAGTGTATCAGTTATTGAGATCAGTCATGATCATGAGTATATCCCACAATCATGTCCCCTCTAAACCATTATGATATACCAATATATTTCTTTACGTATTAGATCCCCCTTCTTGGGACTAATTGTTTTGTATATGTCTTGATACGAGCATGGGAATGCCCGCCTCGTCCTTTATCAGAGATTATACCTCATTCATATTGAGGCCATGTAATATTTTTTGTTTTTGCAGCTTCCAAGGGTCGTGGCTCCAGTCTCCAACCGGTCTCTTCTCTCCCCTAAACCCCAAAAAAAAGGACAAAAGAACTATGATGTCTATCGGCCATACGATGAGCTCCTGCCCTCACACATCAGGGGGCAATCTGTTAACACCTAAAAAGTGCTCACTAGCTCATTCCCTTACTCACATGACCCATTTGTCCACTTTTCCACCATCTGAGCCTCTGAAACCAACAAAAGGTTACCAAAAGACCTTAGTACACCCCTTTTTCCATTAAAAAAGATTATTTTTCCAAGAAAATCATAAAAAACCCTCAAAAAGGGTCCAAATTCCCAAAAATATTAAAAAGGGAATTAAAATATTATTTTTATTCAAAAAAGGAAAAAGGAGGGAAAAGTACCTAAACCATGTTGGTCAATACCATTTGGTTTCCACAAAACCACAAATGGTATCTCCCACCACCAAAACCTATAAAAAGGTGGTAGGGGCCCCTCATTTCACATCCTTCCATTATCTCATCCTTATGCTGCTGAAATCTCCCCTGAGCACTTTTAGCCATTGAAGCAACCTTGGAGAAAGAGACCTATTGGAGTTTGGAGCTACTCATCTTGGGGGTTGCTCAACATCAACCTTCACCATTGAAGGTAATATCGCAAGCACTTGCTTTCCCCCCCACTTTTCAATACAAAAATTATTTCTTATGTTTCTTGTTCTTGATTTTTGAAATATTTAAATTATTTACTTAGATTCTTGCTTAGATCCATGAAAAGTATTGTTTATTTAGTTTATTGTTTTTATTTCTATTGAAACTGCTGCTACTAGTTAGCAGGTGCCCATAGCACTAAGCTTGGTTGCAAAACCGGGCCAACAGCAACCATGAGCATGAGCCGTCCTGGGCTCACAAAATCCACAGGACCGTACCATTTCAGAGCACACTTTTATCCCTTCTTGGAGATCATTAAAACTACGAAGAAGGAATCAATGGTGCCTCTTGGTGCCACGACAGATCACATATACTCATTAGGCATCTTCCCCATTTTGGTCGCCTTTGTTCAGAGTATTCTGCAGTATGTCACCTTGATAATTCCTCGACGACACCTATCAGCTCGTCCTCCCCCCAGAGTCAATATATACCATTCAGTCAAAGCAATGATCCCCACACCTACAAGTCAGTTCCCTACGCTGCCAGGTCAACCATGTCATCATGCTCTGAACAAAGGAAGTTTGAGTCTACCCATTTTTTGACCCAGTTATTTCCCATTCCCACAAGTATGTCAGTCCTACCATCAGTACTACAACACTTCAGTTTTACACCTCGTGCTCCTATCAAGGAAACATCATTGCCTTGTTAGTTGCTGGTCTCCCTCTGTCGACGACAACCACATTTATTCCAGAGGATAGACCTAGAGGTCCCTGTGTCTTGGACTCATCACCATTTATGATGAGTTCCTACGAATAGTTTCAAGAGGAATCTTCAGTGCCTCTCCAAATGATTGTTTCTCACATGCTCGACTTCAACACCTTGATCGCATCGTTGAGACTCGCATAGGGTATTCGTCCATTTCACTTATTAGTCGAAGACCCCGGATACCTCCTGACTCCTCCACATTCTAGAGTCTTCCTATGGATAAAACCAGTTACACTTTTTCTATAGATATCCGGGTTGCGCATGGCGACAGTATTCAGATGTACCCCAGTTTCATACTCCATTGAGCATACAGTTATATTATTTCTCAGAGATGACTCATCGTCTTTGAGTCCCTACAGATGTTGGACACCTTCAGTTTCAACAGTTCCTCAGTCATTCCAGTGTATCAGTTATTGAGATCCGTTATGATCAGGAGTACATCCCAAAATAATGTCCCCCCTGGACCATTATGATGTACCAGTAGATTCTTTATGTATTAGATCCCCCTTCTTGGGACTAATTGTTATGTATATGTCTTGATACGAGCATGGGAATGACCGCCTCGTCCATTATCAGTGATTACACCTCATTCATATTGAGGCTATGTAATATTTTTTGTTTCTTGCAGCTTCCAAGGGCCGTGGCTCCAGTCTCCAATCGGTCTCTTCTCCTTCCCAAACCCCTGAAAAAGACAAAAGAACTATGATGTCTATCGGCCATACGATGAGCTCCTGCCCTCACACATCAGGGGGCAATCTGTTAACACCTAAAAAGTGCTCACTAGCTCATTCCCTTATTCACATGACCCATTTGTCCACTTTTCCACCATCTGAGCCTCTGAAACCAACAAAAGGTCACCAAAAGACCTTAGTACACCCCTTTTTCCATTAAAAAAGATTATTTTTCCTGAAAAGCATAAAAAAACCCTCAAAAAGGGTTCAAATTCCCAAAAATATTAAAAAGGGAATAAAAATATTAATTTTATTCAAAAAAAGAAAAAGGAGGGAAAAGTACCTAAACCATGTTGGTCAATACCATTTGGTTTCCACAAAACCACAAATGGTATTCCCCACCACCAAAACCTATAAAAAGGTGGTAGGGGCTCCTCATTTCACATCCATCCATTATCTCATCCTTATGCTGCTGAAATCTCCCTTGAGCATTTTAGCCATTGAAGCAACCTTGGAGAAGGAGACCTCTTGGAGTTTGGAGCTACTCATCTTGGGAGTTTCTCAACATCAACCTTCACCATTGAAGGTATTATCGCAAGCACTTGCTTGCCCCCCATTTTTCAATACAAATTCATTCTTTAATATTTTCTTGTTCTTGTTTTTTAAATGTTTACATTATTTGCTTAGATTCTTGCATAGATCCATGATTAGTTTTGTTTAGATTAGTTTATTGTTATTTGCTTTACATTGAAACTGCTTCTACTAGTTAGAAGGTGCCCATAGCACTAAGCCTGGTTGCAAAACCGGGCTAACACTATTCATTCGGGACTTTATTATCGGAGACATCATGTCTACGGCTCAATTCTGGGACCTCAGTCCGGGGAAGATACAATCCCCTACCTGTTCATTCAGGACTTTATTATCGGAGACATCATGTCTATGGCTCACTTTAGAACATGTGTTCAAGGATGATACAATCCCTCTTCTTTCTTGGAGACACCTGTCTATGGCTCGCTTGAGGATGATGCAATCCTATCATGTCCACCAAGGACTTCATTCTCGAAGACATACGTCTACGACTCTCTTGAGGATGATGCAATCCTATCATGTCCACCAAGGACTTCATTCTCGAAGACATACGTCTACGGCTCTCTTGAGGATGATGCAATCCTATCATGTCCACCAAGGACTTCATTCTCAAAGACATACATCTACGGCTCTCTTGAGGAATATGTGTTCAAGGATGATGCAATCCCCTTTTCACCTTAGACCCTATCTAAGGACCATCCACCAACCTCTCTGTCGGCATCACCAATATAGGTATCCACATCATTGACCTCATTGTCGATGCGGGAAATCTCATCATAAGTGATCACATCACTCCCCCTTTCGAGGAGGGTCCTTATATTAAGTTTGTCTTGGAAAACTTTACTTGAGGTAGAGGTTTGGTTAGTACATCAGATTGGTAGAGGTTTGGTTAGTGCATTGGTAACTTGTTACGAATTCGAACATTAACCATATCTTGTATATAGAAATGTCAGATATCTATGTGCTTTGACTTATCATGGAACACTAGATTCTCTGCCATTTTGGTACAACTTTGTTTGTCCTATAGGATCATAGTTGGGTCCATCTCTAAGTCAATTCTATACTGCTTCATATATTCTACTTGTGTTAAGAGCCACACTAGATTGTTTCCTGCTCAACCATGAGATCATGGCTGATCCCAGACAGTAACATCCTCTCGATGTGCTCTTCCTGTCTGATACAATTTATTCCCAATCAACATCTGTGTAGCCATCTGAAGTCATGATCTCTAAGATAACATAGATCAAAGTCTATCGTATCCTTTAGGTACCTCATCACACGCTTTGTAACTAACAGGTGAACACATCTGGTTTCCACTAGATACTGACACAAGGTGTTCACAGCAAAGCATATATCTGACCTAGTATTCGTTGGATACATCAATGACCCAATAATTTGTCTGTACAGAGTTATATCCACTAACTCTGATGAGTCATCTGTTAACAACTTCAAGAGTGGCCATACCAACACATCAAGTCCTTTTAATATTTCTCAGCATACTTTCCTTGGTTGAGAAAGATTCCTTCTGAGCCTTGCCATACTTCCAGACCTAGGAAGTAATGCATCAATCTGGGATCTTTCATTTTCATTTCTGCATTGAATGATCTTTTGCATATCTATCTATGCCATCTCTCGTTAGATGGGTCTACTGATATAAGCCTCAATATCATTCGAACTCTGTGGTGAGTTCCTTCTTGCATCCATGTCATCTGTGTATAGAAACCATATTCAACCTTGTAGCAAAGGTTGAGATCCACATCACCCATGGTGATCATTAAGCCCATCAATTGATTATCGATCCTGGGAACCCATACAAAACCTGAATCACACTTCTTCTTTAATTACACCATTAAGGGAATGGTCTTATCTAGCCACTTGGAGCAAACATCTCATCATGATTCTCTTCCTCTTTCTAGGAGAATCTTCTAGCCACAAGACTTCTATAGTGTGTTTGATTTGTAAATCTTTTGTTGAGCATCCATCGCTTGTTTAGTGTTCATCATTCATCATGATCTTTCCTACAAATCAAAATTAAGTACATGATTAGTAACACTTCATAATCATCAAATCATATTGTCATGATAACCTATTATGCATACAGATATCATTTACATAGTTATGCAACTATTTTGACCAATACTTTGGCACAACACTTTCCCATATCCTGTATGCATACAGTGGCTATCTAGATGCCTTCCATCTCTACCAGAACATACTATCGAGAGTATGCACAGCTCTCAGCATGTCAGCAAAGAGGTTTCATTCTAGACAAGCAACAATGGAATGTTTGTCCAACTTACCAATCATATGCATATTAGTAGTATACTGTTCAGTGCTCTATGAATGTTTACACTCAGCATGATATATTCTAGGAATACAAATGTGCATACAAGCAATATCATTTACTATTTCAAATAACAACTCAAATACTTATCTTTTATGTTTGTGTGGTTGCCTCCCACTTGATCTTCTATATGTCTTTTGAACTTCTATTCATTCTGTGCCACTGTGCATGCTCAAGTGTGCACTAGTGTCATCCTCATGATCTCATACACAAACATACATTCATTAGTATATTCTCAATATCGTCAAAACATTCTAATTCTAAATAATCTTGAATATATATAGTCATTATCATAGATAATATTCAAGGTTTCAGGGAAGTCTTCTTTTACTCATGCATATTCTTGTTTGATCTAGTTAGTTAAATCATCAACCAAGATAAGAGACATAATATGCATAAACCCTTGATTACTAACTTTATGAATAAGCATAACCAATCATACCAAGCATACTTATATAAGGGATCCTAACACAAGGTAAGATTCTAACATGACATAGAAAAACATACCTAGATTAGGATACCTGCTTAGTTATGTACAACATACCTAAACAATTTCTTCAATGATTTTGAGATCCTGAGCTAGAACCTGCATGTCTCATAGGTTAAGCATAATATAACAAAATCATACATACCTCGTAAGTAGAACAAAGATTATGGATGAGTCTTTGACTTCATGATGTCATGGTCATGGAACTTGATTTGTCTTTTGTGATGTACCTGTATCTTGTTAGCAGATAACATCAACCTCACACAACACCATAGTACAATCATATAGCCCTAATCAATGAATGTCTTCGATCATTCACATGCATTCATACTGTTACTAGGGTGATAAGACAATTCTAACATTAATCAAGATTGTACTAATAAATAACATGAAGACAAACACATTATGAACTTAATCAAGAATCAGATTTCAAGACATACCTGAACCTCCTTAAGTCATACCTGTCGAGACTTCTTGTAGTCTTCTTATGTAAGGCCTTAGCCTCAACTCCCCCTGAAACTTGATCTGGAGCTTGATTAGGGTTTGCTAGAGAAACCCTAAAAATTAAATATTTGAATTTCACACTTCTGAATGGATGGAAGGATGTGTCTTGCTGAGCTGATCAAACTAGCATACTTCAATTTTGAAATCTCCAAAATTTGACCCCTCAAAATTGCCTTCGAAACTTCTGGATCTTCTGGACAGGAACCCGAACTAGGGTTTGATGAATCCCACCCTTATGTCCAATCAAAAGGTTTGATCCAGGGCTCTAAAATCTTATTTTTCTGAGGCGCTTCCAGCCGTGGTTACAGACTTAAAAAAATTCCAACTTTTGTTGAAGCCCTAATTTTCATCTTTCCGATCAAAATCCCGAACTGGGGTTTGATCAAACCCGGTCTTCTACCCAACCAAAAAATTCTATCTTGGACTCTAAATTTTGATTTTCCTGAGTAGCATTCAGTCGTGGATTCCGATTCCAAAAATTCTAACTTTCTCCGAAACCCTAAATTTTGGAAGCCATGAATGAAGGTGCTCCAAAAAATAATTTTGTTTTGACAGAAATATGTACCTGATTGTTTCTACTATAACTATGAAATTTTCGCTCCACAGGGTCTGAACAATTTTTCTGTGGTATCTTGACCTGACATCTTTCCATCCCAACAGGTCTGACCTCAATTGGATTTTCTGAGAGAGAGTTATGCCAAGTGTCGCAACGTGACTTGTTTATGGGATAAAACAGGAGAGTGAACTTGTACGGCGTTCCACGTGTCACTGGTTCAACTTCGGCCTCTAAAACGTTTCTTGAGATAGTACAGTCTGTTTACTACCTGTCACTTTTTACGAAATTTCATTTGGAGCTTCCTAGCCCAAGTTATGCCAAGTGTCGCAACGTGGCCTGTTTATGGGATAAAACAAGAGAGCAAACTTGTATAGCGTGCCGCGTGTCACTGGTTAATCTTCGGCCTCTAAACACGTTTCCTGAGATAGTAAAGTTTGTGTACTACCTGTAGCTTTATACGAAATTTCATTTGGAGCTTCCTAGCCCAAGTTATGACCTTTTTTCCTAGGTCACCTGATTTTGACTGAGATCTAGAAGAGGAAGGAACCCTAACTTGTACTGATCATAACTTACAAAGTACAAAGAATCTGAGGGTGCCCTTTGGACAAAAGATACTTGGAGATGTTATCTACGACCTGTAAAGGTTTCAGATCCTGAAACTTTGCCAAAATGGATTTATGGTGAAAGTTCCACGATGACTGGTTTTTTCTATATAAAACCCTAACCTTCAAATTGTCGTAAGTAAAGCAAGTGTCGTAAGTGCCATGCCTTGCCTTCCTTTAGGTTAGCTCTGATCCCATGTTAAGATTTAATATACTAAGACAAAAAATAGCAGCATTACATTCCATTTCACAATAATAGCATATACAGGATCACTGAAGAAACAACAAGCACAGCATAAACACAAGAGACACAAATTTATCCTGGGAAACCCTCATGGGGTAGAAAACCCAACAAAGCTTCCTCAATATAGATGACCAGCAAATACAAAGATGCAAACCAAAGACATAATCTCCTCCTCCACAATATCAGACCTCTCCTCCACAAGTGCGCCTCTCTCAAGTGAGTGAGTGTGTGTCAAATGAGGAATACACCTCCTCTATTTATACACTACTTCGACTTGTCTTTTACACAAGACATGTAGGCTCGTATTTAACCAATGGGTTAAATACCCCACTAAAAATGACTGGGCTGACCCCTCTAGGGTGGTCTAATAACCCTTTGACCCACATAACACATACAGGGCCGACCCCCACTAGGGAAGTCTAATAACCCGAGTTACCACATTCCGACGGAGGAATAAACATCTCCGGATATACAATAAGATCTTCACGGAGGAATGAAGCATCTCCGGAATAATAAAGTACAATTATAATATTCTTTGAAGTTACAATGTCTCAACAAGTTGTTACAAGACCAATGGTGCTAGCAAGAAAAGTGTAGGAAACAGTGTGCATTGACCATGGCAACAGACCAAAAGCTATTGGCTGAAAATCTTCTTCAAACGATTACCAAGACCTAAGAAAATCTTGGAGAGATGCTCAAGCTACATAAGTAGCAAAATGAGATGAACCACAAGGTTTTGCAGGACTCTATTTGTCTGCAAAGAGAGTAAAAAGCATTCTGGGAGCAATCAACAATGGGAAGGAAAGTGGATCAACGAAGAAGCACTCATCCAATAATATCATTAAGAAATGTTCCAGGATGGAAGACTCTAGGGGAAAGGAGAAAGTAAAGAAAAAGCAACCACTTAAATGTTGGGAATGTGGAGGAAATAATTTCCTCGACAACTGCCCAACAAAGGACAACAAGAATAATTTTAGCCATGAAGTTTCCAGAGTTGTGGATCAGCTGGAAGGTTAAAGTCAACAGTAGGAGCCTGTTGAAACCAAGGACTTGGTCCTGGAAGGTCAAAGTAAAAGATGACATGTAGGACAGACATGCCACATTTTGTGAATTTTTGGACATGTGTAAAGTGTGTACGTATTCCTAAGTACTGGAACACTAATGACAGTGTTATTCCAAGGGGGAGGGGATTGTAATATCCCTATTTTGACCCCATTCCATTAAAATGAAAATGATGTAATTGTGCTAGTGTGTTACACCTAAAATCTTACCATCATGATACTCAGTGTAAACATCCCTAAAGTTTCCATGACTAAGTCATTAACCTAGAGGAGATGTAAACCCTTTTATACTAGGTTCTAAGAGGTCATCGCAGGTTGTCCTCATGCAGCCTGCGACGTCGCAGGTTGTCCTGTTACAGACTGCGACGATGTCAGTTAATGGACTAAAATAGCTTCTTCGATCCCATTCTCAAAGCTAGCTGATGTGTATCCCTATCCCTAGCCTTTGGGGAAGCTGGAATTCGGTTCCTAACCTCTTGGAAGGATCCCCTATCTCTCTCCTACCACATCTCAACCTACCCTATCCACTTAGTCCTATATAAGTGAATCTCTCTCCCATCCCAAGAGGAGGAAGTCTATAGTATCTAATTGATGGTGAAATTAGATTAGGAGAGATATCTACTCATCCTTGAGAGATCCATCATCCCTTTGGAGGCTTTGGCATTGGCTTGATCGGAGAAGGATTGCTGCGTTAAGTCATTGCTTGTGGTCTCTTCATCCTATGTATTTCCCTTTTACTACAGTAATATAAGTGCTTTCCACCAATTCTCATTGTGTTAATGATATATTGTGTAGTTTTCTTACTTAATTACTTATTTAGATCTATTATTGTGTAGGTGCATTTTACTGCTTGCTTTGTTGTGTTGTCTTGATAGGTTTTGCAGCTCAGATATGAAGACCATCAAGCTTGGAGCAGCATTCAAGGAGAAAGGATCAACGATCTAAAGGGTAAGAGCATCTAGTTCCTTGATCTCTAATTAGATCTAGGAGAGTTATTTATGTTATGTCTCTATTTGTTCTAGACTCACGTTGAGCTAGGGAGATCAGGCCTCGAGTCCACTCTTGGTAGATTATCCGTCAAACAAATCTGGCAACCATACTGGGGAATACATTGTTTGTAGTTTTCAATTTGAATTCCATTTTCAGTTGATTTCTTTTGCAAGCCATCTTTTTGCCTCCTAAATCTTTTTCACCATCAGATCTTCACTTTGAAGAGTCTATAGTCCTCCTATGAGTTTGTACTTACTATTTTCAAACCATTTTATTGCTCATTGTTTGGAGATTTGTTCATTTTTGAACTTGGATCTCGCCCATTGCATTTGGGTAGTGCAACCAAAGCATTGATTTGACCTCTGCTTCTTTGTCTTTTGGCCTGTCGTCGCAACCCATCCACTGGTGTACTACGACATCGTCGCTTTTCCCACACTAGTGACCTATGACGGTCACTCTGTGTACACACATAGACTGCATCGATCTGTCAAAATTGACATGTGGGCATCCCCCTCCATCTTTTTGATTAGAGCTTTGGTTTGGTGTGCAGAGCTCTCTATGCTACAAGATCCAGTCAGAGACCCTTTTGATCGGTGTGTTGAAAGTGTTTGGTTTTTGTGTGGGTTGTATTGGGCCTCATTTCTTGACAAACTTAAGTTTGGTAGTGGTGGATACCTTGGTTTCCCCATCTTCATCCACTTAGCCTTGTCATATTCCCTCTCCTCACCTGATTCGATCCTTGCATTGGATCTGATCCCAAACTCCCTTTTTACACTTGTCATTTTAGCTTTGTTTGCATTTAGTTGTTTGATTGAGTGTTTTGAGTGTTGCAAAGTGTTTTCAGTTCATTTGAGTGCTTGTCTTTTGCTTGAGATTTCCTAAGTTTTAGAGTGCTGCAAATCAATATTCTTTTCAGTTATCCATGCTTAAAAATATCAATATTATCAAGTTGTTATCTTGGCATATCATTGGAAATTGAAAGTGCATCATTTTTACTGTTTTCAAGTACATGTGGAAATCGTTGTGGAAATTATTTCATGCATTGGAATTGTCATTCAATAATATTTTGGAAAGTTTGAGGAAAAATTAGTCATTTGTGCTTTTTTGAGAATTATGAACTGCTCATTTTCTTGAAGAAATCAAATGAGATCAAGTTTTTACGAAAGTGACTCCATGCTTGAGAAAAGTATATGCATTTTTGGTTTTTTGTGTTTTTAAGCTATCATAGTGAAATTGAAAGGTTAAGAGTGCTCTAGATAGGAAATTTCTCTCTTTTCATCTCTTAAAGTTTGGATTCGAAAAGACAAAAGAAAATGTTTGGATTTGGTTTTCATGCTTGTTGATTTCTTGATTTTTGCTTGAAAAACGGAAAACGAAAAGACTACCTTTTATCAAATTTGGTAAATTTTGGGATTGTGTTGCATTGTGTTGCTTTGGTAAAATGTTTGGAAATAAGTTTCTCACTCCTATACATAGATTTCATCAAAAGAAAAGAATAATTTTGCATGTAGCTAGGGCCTGCATTATGTTTACAATTATGTACTCACCTCATGCATTCACCTAACCATCCAGATAAAATTAAGGGTAGAACTAGGGTAAAATTTTTAGTAACTTGTGTGTTAAGTTAGAGACATGTTCTAGCGTCGTAAAACGTGGCAGCTGTCGTTACATGCCAGCACTGTATTCCGGGGGTATTGTATTATTCCACGTACTTTTCGGTATATCAAATCTCTTTCACATACCAACCAGGTATATCGAATCTCTTTCACGTACCCACCAAGTACTTCGTGTGCTTGGCATATATCGAAAGGTGTTTCACGTACTTGGCGTATATAGAAAGGTGTTTCACGTACTCGGTAGTATATAGGAAGGTATCGTGCCGTACGATTGTGCATTAGACAACACCACTATGGATTTGAGCTCCCATGTACCTTGAGTATATCAGGAGACACCATTAGGATTCCTGAAACCAACTAAGTGAACCATTTGGCTGTCTTGGCAAAGCAATACACTGAGAACAACACTCGGGAAGATTACTACGCACGTACTGTCTAGGTAATCGGGTATTCATGAAAGGGTACGGTCCCAATCCTCCTTGTCGAGTTTTACTATTGGACCCTGCAGTATATAGCGATTTGCGAAGCCTTGACAATCCTGTGAGGTTCCATACTTTTGAATCCACTCCTATCACATAAGTTTGCTTGCACCCTTAGTTTGTGTAGGATTTTTCTGGATTTCTTTTCTTTTGTTTAGCTTTCCCTAGGAGAAATTGTTGTTTCAGTCACTTTGGTTGACTTTCCTTGGAGAAGGTCCCATAGGATTCAGAACTTGACTCTCGAATATCCCCTTAACCATGAGGTAATTTCGAGGGTAAGAATGGACCCACAAACCATGATCATGTCAACTGAAGTGGAAAACCCCACTTTGAATGTTGGAGCACGTTTGTTCCCTCCGACCTCTCCAGATTCACCTTCCTCCAACCCCCTACGAGGTGAAGAGGCACAAAATTATACTTCACAAGACCTACCTCCCATTTTACTGGGAGAGCCTAGATCGTTGGAATGGATAAATACACCCCAGGACGACCTTGCAGTAGCTGTTGGTCCTTCAACAGCTTATTGGACATCATCTCTAGGCCACCTAGTGGCTCATTTTGTCATTGCATCCCCACCCAGTTGGGCTACTCCCGACGACCGCATGGAACCTTATCGTGAACAATTGACTCGATTACGTGCCATGGGTGAGGAGTTTCAAAGATGAAGTATTCTACAGAGGGTCGAAGACCCGACGTTACCTCCTTATCACAATCCCTATGATTCACCAGAATCATCCACACAACACGTGACCACTTCTGAGTCTAGTCAACCATCAACTCCTGCCCATGTATCTCCTAGACAGGAGACTAGTCCTATGCCTCAGATGACCCAAACTGTTGAAGGACAGCAGTCCAACACAACTGTGACTACTATGGTTACACTACCTATTCCTTCCCCACCTCAAAATTCATGGGGAGGATACTCTTTACCCCCTACCTTCCTTACCGGTAATGTTAATCCTACGGTAGATAATCAACAACCCATGTTGGGTCAACTTTTACTTAGTGGTCAACAAGTTGTTGTTGGGGGGAAACCCCTGTCTCTTTACCATAATACTGTAGGAGGAGTTCCCATTGGTCCTTCTATTGGAAATTCCTTACTTCTCGGACCTTCCACTACGGTATTATCCCATGTTGGGGGACCATCCAATGTAATTCAACCACCATCGAGTCAAGCGTATCCAGGTTATCTTAACCCTATGTCGGGACAACTCAATCCCAGAAACGCACTCTATGGGTACCCCACCTTGGAAATCCATACACTCTATGGGGACAACAAAATGTTTTACAACATGGACCCCCACTTACAGTCCCTCAAGTCCCTCCACCACCGTTTGGAGCACCCCCACCTCCCATTGGAGGCGGAAGACCTCTACCTTCTGGCGAAGGACCACCTCATTTCAGCCATCATGGTCCACCCCCTCTCGATGGCGGAGGTGGAGGCCCTCCCCCTTCCGGTGGGGGCGGAGGACCATCCCATCCTAGAGGTAGTTTTGGAGGAACATCCCATCCTGGTGGTGGTGGTGGCGGACCATCCCATCTTGGTGGTGGTGGTGGTAGACCATCCCATCCTGGTGGTGGTGGTGGAGGACCACCCTACCATGGTGGTGGTGGTGGAGGACCACCCTACTATGGTCGAGGTGGCGGAGGAGGTCCTTACCCGTCTGGAGGCGGCGGTGTCCCACCACCCCCTCCCAACGGAGGTGGTCGAGGCCCACCCTATTCTGGCAGTGGTCCCTATTTCGGCGGTGGTGGAGGACCACCACCTCCTCCCGGCGGAGGTGGTGGAGGCCCATCCTAACCTAGAGGTGGTGACGGACCCCCACCATTCGGAGGCGGCCCACCCCCTCCCGGCGGCGGAGGCGGGGCCCCACCTTATGGTAACGGTCCACCTTATTATGGTAACAGACCACCTTTTTATGGTGGTGGACCTACTTATGGTCCAGGCAGCACACCTCCTTACGGTTAGTTTCCTCCAGGAACACCTTATAATCAGTGGATTCAAGGTCCTACCGGTCCATACATACCTTATCAGTACCCCCAACTGCCCTTTTTGGCTACTTTGGACTTACCTGGCTTGTCTCGTCTAACGAATGATCCCATTTTCCATGGGCACTGTTAATTTTTGAGCATTAGTTCAATATACTCTAGGATCTTTACTGAGAGAATAACATGTACAACATATCAAGTATAACAATGCATATCAATCACACCAAGTAATCACATGAGACAATAGACACACAAAGTTTCACTGGGAAAACCATAAAGGTGAAAAACCCCACAACTTCCTCAGAGATAGAGAGAGCAATGATACAACCAAAGTGCAACCAAAGTACAAGAAATAGTCTTCTCCTAGCTGATCCTCCTCCTCACATGTGCGCCACTTTCTGAGTGATGGAAGAGTGAGTAAGTGAATGATAAAATAGAGATATCCCGATATCTATTTATACTTGTCATGTCCTTCCCAATAAACCAATGGGGCCGACTTGTCTAACTTAGCCTAATAACCCATGGTTAACTTAATCAGGGCCGACCCCACACATGGTGGTCTAATAACCCATCGGCAAGTTACGACACTTGCAACACTTGTCAATACAAATGACAACACTTCTGTATAGAGGAGTAATAACATCTCTATAGGAGTACAATATACATAGATGAAATACATGGGTGAAATACATTCCGAAGTTACATATACATCAACACTCCCTCTTAACTAGGAAGGTATTTCTCGACATAGATCTGCTAGCACAAGTCTTTTGCTCTGGATCATCGTCATCGTCATCTCTGCTGCTATCTCAATCAATCTCTGAATATACTCGTCATAGAAAGTTCTACAGAGCCAGTCCTTTTTCATACTGGTTGTAGGACCACCACCTGCAGGTCTTCATCATCACTGGCCATACTGTGGAATCCTCAGGACTTATTACGTGCATCACAAAACCTCGCAAGAGCATCCAGGCTGTTACGAGCACACGGCTCTACCTGTCGGATCTCCCAGGGCTGTATTATATGTGAATGTCACAAAACCTTAAAAGAGTGTCTTGACAAGCAAGATCTCTAAAGAGCATCTGAGGCCTTTTTCATCTTGTCCAGATCTCCACGACTTATTACATGTGACCCCTACCACAAAACCTTTAAAGAGTGTCTTGACTAGCAAGAAATTTAAAGAGCATATGAGGCCTTTTTCATCCTGTCCAGATCTCTAAGGCGTATTACATGTGGTCATGGAAAAACCTCGAAAGAGCATCCCAGGATTGATTACAAGCACACAACTCAACCTATCGGATCTCCTAGGGATGGATTATATGCCATATGACAAAACCTCGAAAGAGCATCTGCCAGATATCCCAAGACCATATTACATGCCATAGGAAAGATCTCGAAAGACTATATGCAAATATCCCAGGGCAAGATTATATGTACTCCCAAAGAAAAACCACGAAAGAGCATTTTCTAGATATCCCAGGGCCACATTACATGCCATAGGAAAAACCTCAAAAGATTATCTGCAAACCTCCTAGGGCTGGATTATATGCTTATCTGCACAACCTATTCCACGACCACAGAGTATACACATGATACTCACCATACATCATTCTGATGTACACATGATCATCCTGATCATCATCACTGCATCGTCCTGATGCATGTCATCTGGAGCAACATACTGAAGCTCGTCATCCATGATCATCTTGATCATACAATGCATCTACCTCATGCATACCAAGTATCTACCTAATACATATCATCATACATGATCCACCTGATCATACAATGTATCCAACTGATATATATCAACATACATGATCTTCCTGATCATACAACGTATCCACCTGATACATATACAGATACATGTCTAAGCATCCAACATGATGCATATACATATACATGATCTAACTGATCATAACAAGCATCCAACATGATGCATATACAAATATATCAAGCATCCAACATGATGCATATACATATACATGATCCAACTGATCATAACAAGCATCCAACATGAGGTATATACATATACATGATCCAACTGATCATAACAAGCATCCAACTGATGCATATACATATACAAATATATCAAGCATCCAACATGATGCATATACATATACATGATCCAACTGATCATAACAAGCATCCAACTGATCATATTCTTTAGAATCTATGTTAACTTTATTTGTAATATAAAAATCATTCAATACATTAACATATAAGTGAAGGAATTCACTTATCCTACTTTCATACTCAACCTTTGTGTTAACATCATACCATACATCTTCTACGTGCTTTTGGGATTCCTCCACTATTGCTTGTCCCTCATGTAGGAACTGTCTATGTTGTGCAACATCAAATTTAGGAAACAATTTTTCTACTTTCCTAATTTTATCTTCTAACATTTGGTCCACATATTTACCACATTATTATCCCATTCGTGTGCCCCCTCGATTCACAATTTGTACATCAACAAGTTCCTTTAGCTTTTGATCATCGCGCAATTCTGCAGTGACCATATTACAGTGTTACTTTTTCTCTTCCCATTTAGCTATCAAGTTTGAAAAATATTTTGTATTATTCTCAACAATGTGACAATATCCACACAAAGATCTCATATTTTTACACAATTGCGCTACATGTCTGGGATCTCCACAGTTGAAACAAACAGGTTGTCTATGATCGACTCCACCAAATCCGCATCCTTGTCCCTTGAATCCTCCTTGAAAGCCACCACCTCTTCCTTCTTCGATGTTCTCTTCAGCTCCCTACACTCTATAAGCATCGGCTGAATTTTCTTTCATAAACTACATCGCACAACACCCATTAACATGATGGCTAACTGATTTACAAAAATCAAAAAAGGGATTGTTAGTAGCACTTGGTTTGATACTTCTATAACATTAGACACTAGGGAGGTGCATGATCCCATTTTTTACATATTTTACACCATTTCCCCTGAGGTCCTTTGGGGAATTGTTTGAGGGCACCAATAGCCACATAATTTCCCATCATTGGGAACTCATTCCATTGGTTTCCTTCTTCATGACAGAGTGTACACCAAACATTTTCACGCAATGATTTCCCTTTTGCTATGTATTGAAATTGCATGCTTAAGGTAGCCATTTTAGATTGTATGTGAGTAACCTCCATCAATTAAATGATGAAAATGCACGATATATCTGAAATAACAGAACACAAAAGGGATTTATTGATCGCATGCCACTTCGAGGGGGGAAACCTCCTTTGAGCAATATCAATACAAATAACTCGTGGATACCTTCATTGGAATCAACATGTACTTATATACTAAGTCTAATCTAAACAACTATTACTCCCCATGAATTTCGGATAATACAATATACTCATGGAACGAATTACAAAGCATATGCGTCCAAAAGAAATATACTAACAATGTGGGATAATACAATATACTCACGGGATGACTTACAAAGCATATGCGTCCAACAACAATATACTAACAAATTAAAGAGAAGGGTGGACATGGGTTCCTAACATCCCCTCCCCCTTAGAAAAACTTTGTCCTCAAAGCTTTAGATGTGGAAATTGTTGTTGAATCTGAAGGAGTGGTTCCCATGTAGCATCCTCTAGTTGCATTTCGTGCCACTGAATTAATACCTCTATGATGGATCGAGAGAAAAGCTGACAAGTGCACCTATTTAGGATGGCCTCCAGCTCCAAAATGATGGATCCTTCATTATCCAATTTTGGTAAAATAGTTTGTGCTCTGATTTTTGTGCCAAGAACTTTATTTAGACAAGAGACATGAAATACTGGATGAATGCGGGAAGAAGGACGAAGTTTCAATTTATAAGCAACGGACCCAATCTTTTGAAGAACATTAAATGGCCCATAGAAATTTAGAGCCAGCTTATGATGCCCTTTGATTTTCAGGTAGGATTGCTTGTAAGGTTGTAGATGAAGAAAAACCATATCACCTACTTGAAAAGTGTGCTCAGAACGGTGTTGATAAGCTTGTTGTTTCATTTGATTTCTTGCCATGTGAAGATTGTTCTACAAAATGCAAAGAATTTGATCTCGGGTTCGAAGAACCGTGTCAACTGCCTATAGTGGTGAATTTCTGGGGGTGTATGGAAGAAGCACTGGTGGTTCTTGACCATAGACTGCTTCATATGGATTCATTTTAGATGCAGTTGTTGATGTATTTGTAACTTTGGAAGATATTCTTCTATGTATTACACTTGTACTTTATTATATTCATGATGGAGATGTATTATTCCTCCAATCAGAAGTGTCGTCATTTCTATTTGTAAGTGTCGCAAGTGTCGCAAGTATTATTTGATGGGTTATTAGACCACCTTGGTGGGGTTGGCCCTGCATGTGTCATGTGGATGGGTTATTAGGATTCCTTAGGAATTCGGCCCAGCTAGAATTAAAGGCAGGTTAAGTTGTGTATAAATAGAGAGTGAGTGTCTCTCATTCTAGTCATTCACTCACTCATCCAACTCGCATTAGTTGAGAGAGGAGTGCACACAAGTGGAGGAGGAGTAGCTGCTGGAGTCATCTATCTTTTGGGGATTGATCTTTGTGATCTTTATATTGGGGCTTATTCTATCTCTAAGGAAGTTGTGGTGTTTTTCACCTTCTTGGTTTTCCTCGAGGAAACTCTATGTCTCTTATGTCTATGATTGTTATGATGTGCATGTTATTCTCTTAGTAGGATCCTAGATAATGTTTGAATGAAATTATCGAAAAATTAACATGGTATCAGAGTCGTGCTAAGAAGAAGACACTGTATAGCTGCAGAAGCTAGGGATTCTTAATTTTTGGGTTTCTCTCCATAGATCATCAAAGGCAGGAGGCTAGGATGACTCTCCTTGCAAGGGCGCATCTTTCAATCGAGACAGAATTCAATTTTGAGCACTTTCAGTTTTTGGCCCGTCACTATTGCGGGATATTGGGGTTTCGAAAAAAATTGGAATCTTTGGAATCTGAGACCATGGCTGAGTGATCCTCAAGAAAATCAAAATTTAGAGACCACAATCGAATTTTTTCGTTGGGCAGAACCCCAGGCTCCATCAAACCCTAGTTCAGGATTTTGATCGGAAAGGTGGAGAATTAGGGTTTCTGCGAAAGTTGGAATTTTTGAAATCTGAGACCACGGCTGGATGATCCTCAGAAAAATTGAAGTTTAGAGCACAAGATCGAACTTTTTGGCTGGGCAGAACCTCAGGCATTATCAAACCCTAGTTCAGGATTTTGACCAGAAAACCAGAAAACTAGAAATTGCAGATCCGAAAGTTTCAAAGGAAATTTTGAGGGGTCAAATTTTGCAGATTTCAAATTTGAATTATACTAGCTTGATCAGCTCAGCAAGGTGCATCTTTACATCCATTCAGAAGTTTGGAATTCAAAGTTTGAATTTTTAGGGTTTCTCTAACAAACCCTAATCCAGCTCCAGATCCAGTTTCAGCAAATCAAGTGGTAAGACCTACATCTTTTATTTCCATTTGAGTTTCTCATTAAGATGTCTCACCACACCAAGCTTGAGGATAAGCTTGAAGGTGCTGATAATTTACAAGCATGGAAGTATAGGATTGGGTTAATCCTTGAAGAAAATGAATTGGACACCTACATAAGAGAAGAGGTTCCAGTTCCAGAGGGAGATGAGAATAAGGCTTTACACAAGAAGAACTTGGTCAAGGCCGAGAGAATCATTGCTGATTATATAAAAGACCATCTCATACCCCATGTGTCTTACCTAAAGACACCTAAGGAGATGTTTGACTCCTTGACCAAGTTGTTTGAAGGAAAGAACATAAATCAGAATATGACTCTGCGGAACCAATTGAAAGGGGTAAAGATCTAGAATGGAGAGACCATCCAATACTACTTTACTAAGGTCTCTCAAATCAAAGAACAACTTGAAGCTATGGATGAAATAGTGGAGAATGGAGAAATTGTCATGACCACTTTGAATGGCCTACCTAGGTCATGGGACTCCTTCATCCAAGGTATCTGTGTAAGAAAGAAATTGATCTCTTTTAGTAGATTATAGGAGGAATGCTCATAAGAAGAAGCTTGGCTTGTGGTATGAGAAGAGAAGATGGGAAGTGAATACCAAGCTCTCACAGCACACACCAAGAAAGGTAAGTTCAAGAGGGAGAAAATTCATCACAATAAATATTCCCACTTCTATCAAAAGAAGAAAGACCTCTCTCGCCTTAGATGTTACTCTTGCAATGAGAAGGGACACTTTGCCTCAGAATCTCCCAAGAATAGACAAGGCTTTAGCAACAACAACAAGAAGAGAAACAAGAAGAGATATCATGCTCATGCTGCTGAGGATGATGAACCTCCCAGGAAGAAGACTAAGGTAGAAAGGGAAGACTCTTCAAGTGACGATGAATATGTTCTAATCTCTACTCTCACAGGTACTGTTACACATGGGTGTAATGATTGGCTTATTGATAGTGGGGCTTCTAAACATATGACAGGATTCAAAGAATCTATTATGGACCTATCTGAACATGAGTCACCTCATAAGGTGAAACTTGGGGATGACTATCAATACCCTATAAAAGGAAGTGGTGAAGCCTCCTACAAGTTAGACTCTGGGAAGTCTTTAAAGATGCAAGATGTTCTATATGTACCTGGACTCAAGAAGAATCTTCTCTCCATTTCATCTTTGGATGCAAAAGGGATGAGAGTTGCATTTGTGGATGGCCAAGTACTTATGTGTCCAAAAGGTAAGACCATAGATGATGCAATAGTGATTGGAGAGCAAGAGGGAGGATTGTACAAACTGAAGGGACAACCTGAACATGCCATGGTACGTGAATCCATGGAACCAAGTGAACTTTGGCATAGAAGGCTTGCTCATGTGCACTATAGGGAACTACCAATTGCAAGCAAAGGAATAGAAGGTCTTCTTGAAATCCAGTCAAAGCATGAAGGTGTTTGCAAAGGATGTACAAAAGGAAAGAACACAAAGAAGGCATTTCCAGGAAGTGAAAGCAAAGCAAAGGGAATCTTGGAAATTGTCCACTCCGATGTATGCTAATCAATGTCATCCAGTTCTCTGAGTGGGTATGTATATTATGTTTCTTTCATTGATGATTTCTCTAGGAAGACTTGGGTTTATTTCTTGAAGAAAAAAGATGAAGTGTTTGATAAGTTCAAGGAATTCAAAGCCTTGATAGAAAATCAAACCGATAAGAAGATCAAGATCTTTAGATCCGACAATGGCAGAGAATTCACTTTAAGTGACTTCAAGAAGTTATGCAGTGATCCAGGGATTAAGAGGGAGTTGACCACTCCTTACAATCCACAACAAAATGGGGTTGTAGAAAGGAAGAATAGAACAATCACGGAAGCAGCACAGGCAATGCTTCATGACCAAGATCTACCCATGCACCTATGGGAAGAAGCAACAAGAACAACAGTATATGTACAAAACATAACACCACATAAGATACTAGACAACAAGACACCAAAAGAAGTTTTCTCTGGTAAGAAACCAGAAGTTAGCCATCTCAGAATATTTGGTTGTCTTGTATATACACATGATCCAAAAGAAAAGAGGACAAAGTTAGATCCTTCGGGAAAGAAGGGTATATTTGTGTGATACAGTAAAAGCTCGAAGGCATACAGAATCTACTTTCCAGGGTTCAAGAAGATTGACATTAGCAGGGATGTAACTTTTGATGAAAACTCAACATACATCAAATTGAGGAAGACACTTGTTGAAGACAATGAAGAACCAAGAATACCCAGAACACTAGACACCACTATGAACGAAGCGATTCCAGAAGTGGATCGTGAAATAGAAGATCCATAAGAACATGTAGATGCACCCCATGAGAAGAACTCTCATAAGAGGAAACCGGCATGGGATAGAGAGCTCATTCAAGATGCAGAAAGGTATGGTATTCCAGAGGAGGAACACAGAGAAAGAAAAAGGACTAGGTCACACACCAGCTATGTTTCCTTACTCTGTGACATAATGAACAAAGAACCTTCCAGTTATGAAGAAGCATCGGAAAAGAAATAATGGAAGGATACCATGGTCGAGGAATATTAATTGATCATGAAGAACGATGTTTGGGATGTGTTCCCAATACCAGAAGGGAAGTCTGTTGTGACTTCCAAGTGGATCTATAAGATAAAGCATGCTGCAGATGGTAGCATAGAGAAATACAAGGCAAGGTTTGTAGCTCATGGCTTTTCCCAGAAAGAAGGGATAGATTATGAAGAGACTTTTGCACCTATAGCCAAATATACTTCCATCAGAACAGTACTTTCTCTGGTTGCAGTAATGAAGTGGAAGATACACCAGATGGATGTCAAGAAAACTTTCTTGAATGGTGTAGTTGAAGACGAAGTGTATGTGGATCAGCCACTCGGTTTTGAGACACATGACAGGGATTCATATGTGTGCAGATTGAAGAAAGATTTGTATGGCTTGAAGCAAGCACCTAGGAAATGGTACGGCAGGATAGACAACTTCCTTTCCAGTTTGGGCTTTACCAAGAGTAAAGTGGATTCCAACCTTTACTACAAGGTTGAGGACGGAAATCCAGTGATACTCCTATTGTATGAGGATGACCTGTTTTTGACAGGAGAGGATAGGTTGATTTCTGATACAAAGAGCAAGATTTATGCCGAGTTCAAGATGAAGGACTTGGGTATGATGCATTACTTTCTAGGTATGGAAGTGTGGCAGAGTTCAGATGGAATCTTACTTGGACAAGGGAAGTATGCAGTAGACATCTTGAAGCGGTTTGGGATGATTGACTATAAGGACATGGCCACACTTATGGCATCGAACCTGAATTTATTGAGTGATGCTTCATCAGAGTCAGTTGATGCCACGATGTATCGTCAGATGATTGGGTCCTTAATGTACCTGATGAAAACGAGACCAGATATTTGCTTTGTGGTGAACACTTTGAGCCAGTTTCTAACAGATCCTATACATGTTCACCTGAATGCTGTAAAGCATATTCTGAGGTACCTAAAAGGAACAATTGATTATGGGCTCTAGTATGATGTGAATCAAAAGTTTAACTTGGAGGGTTATGTTGATTTAGATTGGGCAGGAATTGCTGCAGATAGGAAGAGCACTTCGGGGTGTTGCTTCAATATGGGATCATTTGTGATATCTTGGTTTAGCAGGAAGCAATCTTGCGTAGCACTGAGTACAACTGAAGCAGAGTATGTTCAGCTTGTTCGGCTAGTTGTGAGGAAGTATGGCTAAGGAAGCTACTGTCTGATTTATTTGATCTCCAGTTGTATGCTACCTGTATCTTCTGTGACAACCAGAGTTGTGTGAAGTTGTTTGAGAGCTCGGTGTTACATGACAGATCGAAGCATATCGAGATAAAATATCACTATATCAGGGATATGGTGCAGAGAGGAGCAGTGAAGCTCCAGTATGTTGCGACAGATGAGCAGATTGTAGATGTGTTGACCAAACCACTAGCGAGAGTGAAGTTCGAGTACTTCAGAGAGAGGCTTGGTGTTCTTCAGATAGAAGATACTTCAAGGAGGAAGTGATGGGACACATTTGCAGGATCCATTCCAAGAATAGTGGTAGGAGGATCCTTCCCATGGTTGTGGATGTAAGCGCCGTGTGATGAACATCAGGATGATGTTCCGGATGATTTTCTGTATGACGGTGATCAGGATGATCATGTGTGATGATATGCATCAGGTGGATGCTTTGTGTGATCAGTTTGATCATGTGTGATCAGCATTGGGATGATGCTCCAGATGATATGCATCAGGACGATGCAGTGATGATGATCAGTTGGATCATTTGCATCAGGGTGATGCTTTGTACGAGGATGATCAAGTGGATCATGAGTATCAGGTTGATACTCCGTGGTCGTGGACAGGTTGTGCAAGTAGCATAGAAAAGATCCTGGGAGATCTGACAGGTTGAGCTGTGTACTCATAAAAGTCCTAGGATGCTCTTTCGAGGTTTTGCTAAAGGTAGCATAGAAAAGATCCTGGGAGATCCGATAGGTTGAGCTGTGTGCTCGTAAAAAATCTAGGATTCTCTTTCGAGGTTTTGCTACAGAAGGCATGTAATCAGTCCTGGAGATCCGATAGGTTGAGTTGTATGCTCATAAAAGTCCTGGGATGGTATTTAGAGATATTGCAGGTTGCAAGACACTCTTTTAAGGTTTTGCCTGACCACATGTAAAAGATCCTGGGAGATCTGATAGGTTGAGCTGTGTGCTAGTAAAAGTCCTGGGATGCTCTTCTGAAGTTTTGTGGTGGTCACATGTAAAATATCCTGGGAGATCCGATAGGTTGAGCTGTGTGCTCATAAAATTCCTGGGATACTCTTTCGAGGTTTTGTTGACAGTCAGTCCTAAGGATTCCACAGGATGGACAGCTCACAGAGATGATGAAGACGTACAAGAGGCTAGGCCTACATCCAGCATGAAAAATGGTTGGCTCTGTAGAACTTCCTATGACGAGAAGAATTGAGAGATAGCCTAGTGATCAAGATGATGAGTACAACAGCAGTGACGATGATGTTCCGTGATCCAATGACGATGATCCAACTCCAGAATTGAAGACTTGGGGCGATATGTATTGATGACATGTGTCTAGAGAATACCTTCCTAGTTAAGAGGGGGTGTTGATGTATTTGTAACTTAGGAAGATATTCTTTTATGTATTACACTTGTACTTTATTATATTCGTGATGGAGATGTATTATTCCTCCAATTATAAGTGTCGTCATTTGTATTTGTAAGTGTCGCAAGTATTATTGTAAGTGTTGCAAGTATTATTTGATGGGTTATTAGACCACCTTGGTGGAGTCGGACCTGCATGTGTCATGTGGATGGGTTATTAGGTTTCCTTAGGAAGTCGACCTAGCTAGAATTAAAGGCAGGTTAAGTTTTGTATAAATAGAGAGTGAGTGTCTCTCATTCTATTCATTCACTCACTCATCCAACTCGCATTAGTTGAGAGAGGAGTGCGCACAAGTGGAGGAGGAGTAGCTGTTGGAGTCATCTATCTTTTGGGGATTGATCTTTGTGATCTTTGTACTGGGGCTTATTCTATCTCTGAGGAAGTTGCGAGGTTTTTCACCTTCTTGGTTTTCCCCGAGGAAACTCTGTGTCTCTTGTGTCTATGATTGTTATGTTGTGCATGCTATTCTCTTAGTAGGATCCTAGATAATGTTTGAATGAAATTATTGAAAAATTAACAGCAGTGTGGTTGTAGGTATTGTACCACCATTCAATGAGAGGGAGCCACTTTTCCCACTGATGTTTTTGTTCGGAGGTGAAGCAACAAAGATAATTTTACAAAAATTTGTTGATAATTTCAGTCTAACCATTTGTTTGTGGGTGATACCTTGAACTCATCTTCAGTTTGGTGCCAGTGTGGCGAAATAGTTATGTCCCAAAATGACCGGTGAAAGTTGCATCTCGATCCGAGATAAGGGAAGAAGGGATTCCATGAAGACAAAATATCTAGTCCAGAAAAATCTGTGTGACTGAGGAGGCAATATAGGGATGGATGAGGACACAAAAATGACTATATTTGGAGAGGAAATCAACCACAACCAAAATCATTGTCTTCCCTCCAGATTTAGGGATCCCTTCAATGAAATCCATAGAAATATCTGTCCAAATCCGTGTAGGGATGGGAAACGGTTTGAGCAATATAGGAAGGAGTGTCATTTCACCCTTGTTGCACTGGAAGGTATCACATTCAGTAACCATCTGTTGAATTGTCTGTTTCATTCCCTTCCAAAAGAAGTTACGCCATGCCCACGCATACGTTTTGAGGAACCCAGAGTGCCCTGCCGATGGAGAAGCACGTAGTTCATAGAAGATAGCATGTTGAATATCTGTGCTCTAGGGAAGCACCATATGAACCTTGTATCTAAGGGAAGCAGTATCCATTTAATTGCCAAATTATTATATAAACTATATAAAATCCTTAGAAATTGAAGTAATTTTAGAAAAATATCGCCAAATAATTTATAGTTCACATTTTAAGAATTGGTAAGATTCGCCAAGGTTTATACACTTTTAAATAAGTATGGGTCTTTAAAATTATGCCTAGCATAAATGTTTCGGTTTTGTATAACGAGGGTAGCAATGGGACTAGTTTGGGTTGATGATAGTCCTATTTTTAGTATATTCATTTGTATTGATGTAAACTTTTGAATATAGATGAAATGAATGAGACAATTGTTATACCACATTTCTCTGCATGAGTTGTTTATTGCGCATGGTCTTGTGAATGTTATGATGTTGCAACTATGTAATGACAAATGATTATGATGAAACTATGCTATTCTCTTACCTATATTCAGTCTCGGTAATCCCTGTGAGCATCTCGGGTGAGACTTTACACATTATGGGTATTGAAAATGCCGATATTGTAGGGATATTTTGTTTTAGATCCTTGTATTTGAATATGATCCAACAATTGGTTCTGTTTCTAGGAATTGAACACATTATGGTTGCATAAGGATGAGTTGGAGGCCCAGGAAGGAAGACTTGCGAAATGGTTGATTGATAAAGAAGAGGGGTATGCGCAGAAGGAAACTCGAAACTTGAACATTGATCTACAGTGCTAGATACAAAGGTTCATTGATTTATATGCATATGAATTTTTTTTGAAATTCTTTGATACAAAATATCTTCAACTTGGATGTTCTGCAGTAAGATTATGTTTTGCAATAAGATTTGAAAGGAGAAACTTGAAAGGATGATTAGCATTGCAGGGACATTGATGAACATATTTTTGATGCAACAACCAACTATATTCTTGGATCAAAAATATGAATTAGCAATAAAATAATGATATTCACCGATCCAACAATATTTTTTATATATGAGAGAGTTTAGATTACCAATCCACCTGAAACTTCATGGCCGAAATTTGCATCTTCAAGAGTGACACAGATAGAACATGTAGCTTGCCACACTCATGCATCAACTGCTACATAGTGGTCTACACAATACAACATAGACTGCAACAAATGTCAGAACATGTCAGAATGGAAAAACAAAAAGTTGTTTTTCAGAGAATAAGAGGGCGATGCAAAAAATTTAGGAAGACTAATTGATTTCGGTATAAAAACATAGCATAAAAAACCGTGTTTTGTGGCACAACTTCCAAAACCCAGAAGATTACTTAATTCCCTACCAGGCAGGGAATAATAAATCAAACTCTATCATAAAAACTTGATACTTCAAGCTAAATATATTTAAATTATCATATGTTAAAAAAATAAAAATACAATTTACTACATTTAAATGTTTTAAAATGGTTTAAAAAAATTATAATGTTTTTATATATTTTTAAAATCAATAATTTTGATTCATTTTTTAATGAAAATTTAAGTATTTTTATCCAAATAAAAATTAATTTTCATTTAAGGAAATATATAAATTAATTTAAAAATATAAATAAAAGAAATAACTTTAATAAAATAATTAAACATTTTTTTCTTTTAAAAACAATTATATCAATATTTAAAAAAAATTATATCAATTTTTCAAAAAAAATTCTAACATTTTTAGAGGAAACGTAATTTTTTTGGATTAATGTTAAAATGGAAACATCAATTTAAAATAAATACAATATCATTAAAATTTTTACAACTTAATTCAATTTAAACATTAAATTTTCATATAAATTTTAAAACTACAATTTTTACTATTATTAAAGTTTCAGATGACTTAAGAGAATGTGAAATGTTATGGTGATTTAAGAGGATTATTATATAAAAAAATCCATAATTTTGTGATTTATTTTTTTAAATGTTTTTTATTATGTTTAATTTATATTTATTATTTATTTTTAATGGTTATCTAAATTTTTGTATCAAATACCTGATATATAGAAATTATAAATGGTATTGGTACAAGTTTAAATTTATTTTGTCAATTGAGTCCAGGGTCAAATAGTTGTGAGATGGGGTATGATCTCCCTCAAAAAAATAAAGATTATTAGTAATCTATTTGTATAGATTTTTATGTTTTTAATATTAATATTATTATTTTTATTTGAAGTTATAAGTGTTTATATTTTAAATTTTGAAATGAATTAATAAGTATGTTTTTCTAAATTGCAGAATAATGACACAAATGTACGGTTCATAATTCTATAGTCTTAGTTCAAAATTCTAAATAAATATTTATTAAAAAAAATAAAAAATAAACAATTATATATCTAAACATAAAAAACTTTGAAATTATATTTTCTAGAGTGGTTCAAGTACCTTTTCCTTTAAGTACCAACCAATTTGGAGAGTGGTTCAAGTACCTTTTCCTTACTAACCTACATAGAAAATATGTGAAAAAAACTCATCTCCAACCCTTACCCCAATTTCGAGCTTTTCCTTACTAACCTACATAGAAAAAATGTGAAAAAAACTCATCTCGAACCCTTACCCCATAAAGAGCTAGTGATTCAAGTACCTTATTACCTATTTTGATTTCTCCTAAGTTTTCAAGTACGTTATTTCCTATCACCGCTAAAGCTATTCCTATGCACCAGCTAAGTGAGCAACTCATTATTATCCACCGAAGGAGGCGAGGAAGGATTGCTCACATGAGGAAGAAGGGAAGCAACGAAGAAATTTATTTTTTTCTGAGACAAAAAACACCTTTTTATTAAGGGGAAGAATTGTTCACATGACGACGAAGGCATGGTAGGAAGAATATGTAGTAAGCGATACTCAATTATGTCAGTATGATATTAAGCAAACGTTGTTAGGGTTAACCTTGATTGTGGACTGAGTAAGGATATAAGTGGTTTTGGGCATATAGTTTTGGTAGTCAATGGTTTCTTACTAGTTGTATTTGCATGTAAAGAACCCTATTTATAGAGTTGGATTCCTCCATTATAAGGGGCCAATGTAAGCAGTAGAGAGATGCTGGTGGCAGCCTTGACCTTGACCATAGACCAATAATAAATCTATTATTGATGACTGGTTAGTATTACTATTATGTTTGCTGTTGTTATTTGTTTTATTCTCTCCCAAATTTTTATTGCTAACAAAAAACCTCTTGCTTATTACCTTCATCTGAGAGATCGCAAAATCATATGTTCTACGTTTCTTGAAAGACGTCAAAATCGTATGTCCTAGGTAGCTAGCGGTAGTTAGAATTAGAATGGGCATGATTAACAACCCAGGGATAATTTCAATCAAGGTGAATGTTTGCGTGCCCAGGGCTCGAAGATACAGTCTCCAACTAATCATCTTAGCAACTAGACACTTGTATCATCCGCTGCAACTTTCAAAATGCATGCAAGGCCTCTCCATGAGCTCTACAGTTCTAAGTGCTTTGTTGAGTGGCCACTCATGGTGGATATACAGATGGCGATGACTCGTAAATTTTGATACTTTTTAAATTCTTCGCAAGTTGAAAACTAAAATGAATATAAACTAATAATTATAAAAAGAGAGTCTTTGTGTTTTATGTAGATTGAAAATTAAAATGTCAACTAAGTGTAGATCGGGTGGTTGGGAGGAATGTTGTTGTCCTCCCCACCCGGGTTCAAATCTCACTTTGTGATACTTATTCCTTGGGAGCCGACTTTGACTATGTAATGATTGTAATGTTGAACAGACCTTGATCAATGGATGTAGCCCTCTGACAAATGGTAAACCATCATTTTAAAATAAATCTAAATGTGAATAATGATAAATCTAGAATCTTGGTATTATCTTTATATTAAAAATATAGAAAATTTAATTGTATTATCTTAATAAGCCAACAAGTAACTCCTAATATATGGTCATAAAAATAACCCTTACTAATTTAGAGAAAATACCACATAGCCATGAAAAAACCTTACTAATTTAAGGAAAACACAATATACAGATCAATTTTTAGTGATTGAAATTGCATAATCTGAGTACCTCATGGGTAATTTACGGTGCCAAATCTATATATACAATTAAAATTGCAATTTCAACAATAAAAAAAAGCAACATTATCTTTCTAAATAAACAAGCTTTATTATGCCAGAGGCGTTCACCAACGAGAAGCGTATGCTTCCATGTTGGCTAGATTCCTTGCTCATAGAGTGAATGGAAAACTGCTACGTGTTTTGTGATGGTTCATCAATTTAACTTTCTATGGATCGAGGTTTCCTGTCACTTCATCGATCGTCCATTCAACTCCTGCTTTCTGTCCATATCCTTCTTGGTTTCTCTATGGATCCTATCCTATCACTTCGTGCGGCTTGGCCCATTCAGTCCTGTTGCAACGGCCTTCGACAGTATGTCCATTCAACCAACAACAACATATGTAGAAAATGAGAACTGCTCTTACTTTTCTCTTTCCGAAACGACCATCTCTGGTGCAAGCGACCATGGAAAACGACCTTTCTTTTTGCAGGTTTCTTTACTTGCTCCTCGAATAGGTTCTTGGCATGTTGCAGTTGGCACGGTGTAGTCTTCGAGTGCTTTGGTCGAAGATAGTCGATTGCCAGTCGGAATCTTGCTTTGGTCGAACTGTCGATCGAATGAACACACAAATAAACAACTATTTGATATGTCGATCATCTTTACACAGTGATGACTTTGCGCCGACCAAAACCAAGTGTCCATCAATTCGACCATATAGTTAAGAACCGATCAATTTTTCAAGGCTCGACCAACTCGACTATCGACTATACTTTTTTAAAACTAAAGTGACCCGACCATTTTGACTTCCGACCATATCTTACAAATATTAAAGAAAAAAAAATTAAGTGATCATTAAAAAAATTTAAAAATTTAAAATGAAGTGTCCATCAATTCGACCACATAGTTAAGAGCCGACCAATTTTTAAAGGTTCGACCAACTCTACTATCGACCATATTTTTCTAAAAACTAAAGTGACCCGACCATTTTGACTTCCAACCATATCTTACAAATATTATCAAAAACAAAATTAAAAATTCATATCAACTATTTGATATGTTGATCATCTTTACACAGTGACCATGACTTTGTCTCTAGGAGTCGGCCAATTTTTCACACTGACCCAAAACAAACTGTCCATCAATTCGACCACATAGTTAAGAGCCGACCTATTTTTAAAGGCTCGACCAACTCGACTATCAACCATATTTTTTAAAAAACTAAAGTGACTCGACCATTTTTTAAAACTAAAGTGACCCGATTATTTTGACTTCCGACCATATTGACATAGTTAAGAGCCGACCAATTTTTAAAGGCTCGACCAACTTGACTATCGACCATATTTTTTTAAAAACTAAAGTGACCCGACCATTTTGAATTCCGACCATATCTTACAAATATTACCGAAAAAATTTAAGTGATCGTAAAAGAAATTTAAAAATTCAAAACAAAGTGTCCATCAATTCGATCACATAGTTAAGAGCTGACTAATTTTTAAAGGCTCGACCAACTCGACTATCGATCATATTTTTCTAAAAACTAAAGTGGCCCGACCATTTTCACTTCCGACCATATCTTACAAATATTGTCGAAAACAAAATTAAAAATTCATATCAACTATTTGATATGTCAATCATCTTTACACAGTGACCGTGACTTTGTCTCTGGGAGTTGGATAGTTTTTTTTGTTTATTTGAGTTTCTTTGGCCGTTTCACGCCAATCGTGTCGCAGGTTTTGGCGAGTTCAGACTGACAGCTTTGAGTGGGGGTTGGCACAAATGGGAAAATTTCTCCGACCCTTTCGGCGAAAAACTTCCAGTTGGCCCTCCCTTTTCTCGCCGACCACGTTAATTCTGCCAACTTGTTTCGGTAGATATATCGCCCTCGGTATAAATTGGCACATGTCATCGATCGTTTCACTGCAAGTGTTAGAGTCACAGCGAAACGGTCGCTACCAATACCTATCGGCGCACAAATACAACCAAACTCGCCAGCATTTGGATTGATGCATTGTAAGCAGGTGGTGCAGCTCTGCATGGAAAAAGCTTACGAGATCTACATTTTTTATTAGAAACTTGAGCATTCAATGACGGATTGGACATTGAACAACCTTCCATAAGGTTACCCACATGAACATTGATTTCTTTGGGTTTAATCCATCACGAAGTTATGAACTTTGGTTTAGTAGTACCGATCTTTGCCTATCGACGTATATCTGGATTTGACGGATTGGACCTCCTGGACATTCTATCTTGTGGAGATACGATAACAGATTTCAATGCAACAATGGTTAAATGTGCTCAAACACCGATGCACCGCCTTTACTCTTAATTGTTTATAAAAATCGATGGGTAAAGCCTCTCTGATTGTTTTGTTTTTTGCTACTGTTATTGTGTCATCATCTCAGTTTTTTCCTCAGCATTCGAATCGCCATCAATTTGTTCCTCTTTTATGGAGCAATGACCCTCTTGCGGAGCCAAAGGTTCTTGTTTTCTATTAAAAAACAAGGTTCTCCTCTCAAACCAAAACTCATATTTCTTGTTATAATTACCTTGTTCTAAACCTTGTTCCTGTTTAATATTTACAAACAAGGTTTTGCTATCTTTTTAGGTGTTTTTTGTTGGAAACTAGAGTCCGTTTCTGTCAATGCACTGTCATTTATTTACTCATATTACTTGTATGTTCAATCTTTAAATTTAATATTTGATAATGTATGTGATTTATTTAGTGGTTTCAGATGAAAGGTTACTTGATTGGTATATATTCATTTCCTCGTGTTTACCAATATATGTTTCCTACTAACTTGGGCAGATAATTTGCATCACAACAGTTTTTGTGTCCTAGAAAATTTGGTTCTTCTAGGAAAAAAATATTTAATTTATGTATCTAGTATATGAACAATCCTATCTTCTTCTCATTGTTCCTGTTTAATATTTAAAAACAAGGTTCCCAGAGGGAATTTACCCAGAATTGTGCTGCCTTTTTTGGTGTTTTTTGTTGGAAACTAGAGTCTGTTTCTGTCAGTACAATGTGCACTACGAAAGTGTGTGAGAGAGATCCGAGAGATGTTGGTAAATCTTTTGGGTGCTATTAAATTTTTATTTAAGCATCTTGTATATGAACAATGCTATGTTGTTCTCATAATTATTGGAGTTGCCACTATGTTAAGTGGCAGAGTGTTGGTGTCCATTTTGTCACTATTTTTTATCATCAAATCTACTTTGAATGACGTTATTTTCATCATTTTTGCTATAATAAGTCATTTTCTTTTCCATTTAGACCATCAAACATCCCAGGTATGCATATATTCACTTATCATATGAATTTTGATCAAATCTCACTATATTATGATTTATTAATGTTTAATGTGACAGTTCGGGGCATACTTGTCATTTAGTTTTGATCTATAGGTTGCAGTTTTTCAAGCAATCCTCCAATCAGACTGCGTGTTTACATTGCTAATGTTCAGCCGCGTCCAGCCCGTCATTCAGCCCTGCATTCGACCTATGAAATCGTTGGTTGGCATATTACTGGTCATTAAAATCAGAAACGGGAAAGTGGGTTCGGTTAGTGACGTGGTGGTTATGGTTGGTGAGCCTCCATTCTAGAAGATCTGCTTCTATGCTCGTCCATCTTGACAACACACGCCTCTTCTCATGCTGATGCTCTAGAGGATCCACTCCCTTGTTCACTCAGCCTGCCAGCACATGCTCCTGCCACATCGACGTCCTAGTAGTTTCGTCCTCCCACGCTCAGCCTGCCAGCACCTGCTTCTGCCCACGGTTGAAGGAAACTAACACCCAGTTGTTCGCGTTAGGGAGAATCGACACCATCAAGGAAGGCAGGTGGCCTCTACGCTATCGTAAATCATTATGCAGCCGTTGTATAGACATTAAAACTTCTATGTTTAGAGAGGTCGACTTCATCGACCCTCTCTCCCATTGTAAACTTATATAAAGGTGTCTCCTGTGGAGAAACGTAGGATCCATGTATATACAAAGATAGACAGAGATAGATACGTTGTTCTTTTTCACACTGTGTAATCTTTTTCCCTATTAATGGAAGTTCCATATTTATGTTGTTGGTGAATAGCTTGAATTAGTTTCAATCCTTTGATTGTTGGGAAGGGCCCCTCAACAACCAAAGGTTTTGCTATGTATAATTTGTATTTCATTTTCTGCAAATAATTAGTTTCCATTTCCAGTAGTTGTATTGTAACTCTGTTTTGCTATAGATGTTGATCTATTTCCTGTGATTTATTATTTGTTGCTAATATAGTTTGCATGTTCAGAATTTAGTATGACCGGTCAAGCATAACTTTCTTAATTGTTTTCACTCTTTTCTGCAATTAGATAAGTTAATTAGTTTCCGTTTTAAGTTCAGTTCAAAGTTAGATTAGTTTGACAAATGTTTCCTGTAGATGTTATTTCTTTGTTTTTATTGTAAACTGTATTTTACTGCTAACATAATCTATTTTGCAGAATTACGAATGGTCGACCAAGCATCGTGTTCTGTAGTTGTTTTCAGTCTTCTTCTATCATCTGTAGTTAGACATCGCTTCAGTTCTATTATAGTTAGCGTTGGTTTCATTAGCTTCTCTCTCTTTGTTAGCTTTTCTTCCTATAGTTGTAGGTTAACTTTATCTTCTATCTCAGTCTTGCTTTAGCATATCATATAATTAGTTCATCCTCTTTAGAGATTGATTAGTATAAATAGTTTTCTTGTTAGTTTAGCTTCTAATTAATCAACCTATTGCTTCTTTTGCACAGTAGGATCATATACATTAGCCAGCTGGTAATTAAAGTCATCCAAAATTCTTCTTTTCCTTAGTTTAAATCGTTTTCTTCCATTCAGACTGGCATTCAGACTGTAATTTGGATAGGCATTCGGATCGTCATTCAGACCTTTACACTTTCTACATTGTTTTATGTTTTTTTTTTTTTTCAGAATCCAGTTTCTTCTGCTTTTTAAATGTAATGCTTCTTGCTTCTAATTAACAGTTTTAGATGTAATTTAAATCTTGTTTCATGTTACATAGAGCTTTTAATTAAGTTTTGTCATTATTTCCTACTTTCATATTATCTTCATTAATCTTATTTTTAAACTTCTTCCAAAGTCAAGTTCTTCATATCTGATTTGCTAATTAGTTATTGTTTCAGAATTGATCATTCTTGTTACTAGATAGTTTATTTTTAAGTAAAAAGTTAATCATTTTATTTTCCAAGTTATTTCAGTTTTGATAGTTTCCTTGTTAATCATCAGATTAGTTTTCCATTGATATAAATAATGAAGATGTTCATGACATAAGATTTGGATCAGAAATAAATATCTTTATCAAGTCTCCTCTTTGCTCTTATATAAAATATCTTTATCAAGTTTTCTACTTGCTTCCAAATCAAATCAAGTTCAATTAAATATCTTTATTAAGTTTTCTACTTGCTTCTAGATTAACATTTATTTTCAAGTCATTTGTATATTGCTTAGATTTCTTTAAAATTGTTTCATTCTTCACCTTCGTAGGATAGCATAGATACTTGCATGCCTTTGGTTTTATAATAGTCATTAGATTGTATGATTGATTTCTTGTCAATAGTATTTTATTTTGAATTAATTCTAAGTAATGTAATTAGGTTTTCAAGTATCATTCGCTTGCAATTAATAATTCAGAACCCTTACTCAATTCTAGGTAGATTATCAGCTTTAGATTAGCTTAGATTAGTTCAAGCCTTCAATCCTGCACATATAGTGTTTGCATCTCATAAGCTCCCATTCCCGAGTTGACAATTAAGTGTTGACTTAGATAGCATATATTTTACCCAACATTTTGGTGTCGTTTCCGGGGAGGTGTTAAAGGGATTGGAGTCTAGGTAGATAGGGGTAGATAGGATTCTTTTACATTACACAACAAGGGGGAGGGGAGAATGGTAAGACGAGAGGTAAGAACCTGCACATCCACTATAGTGGGGTGTCCCAAAGCCTTGTTGTTCCTTTCCGCACAAGTATGATTTCCTTTTTGTTTTTTTGAGTGTGTTTACTTTTTGCAGTTTAATTTCATATAGGTGTTTTATTTTATGAAAGTGTGGTGTTTAATTTGCAAATTTGTTTTAGTAGTAGAAAGTTTTTTTAAAAAATCACATAAAATAAAAATAAAAATAAAAATTGGGTGCTGTAAGAACCCCAGGGACTAATCCATGTGTGAAGTAGGATCTATCAACCAACAAAATGGATTCCGAGGTGACCATCAGTATGAGAAAACTCTCTCAAATCCTAACAGTGGTTGGGAATTCTTCTTATCAGGTAGAACACATCCTGATAGCAGTTAAGAGTTTATCTACCTCTCTTGACACAACAAACACACCAAAGTCCCAGGAGCCACAAAAAGATGTTCCTTGCCAAATTGCAGAGGAAATTGATAACTTGGGAACTACAACCAAAGGAGAGAAACCAAAAATTAAAGAGTTCCCTACATGCAAGCTGGAAAATCCTATGCATACTTCCGAAATCAATCAACCAAGAGGAGGGGATCTGCATGACATGATGAAGGAAGGTGAATACCATGACTACATTGAAATATGGTTTCAAGAGGTAACCTAGCCACAATACCATTCCTTGATTCGACACCTTCTGATGCCAAGACAAGTAAGTTGGTTGAACTTCCACATTCAGGTAATCACTGCTTTAACATTTTCATATGTGGATATAGGTATGTTTTTCATTTTGCTTCACACATGGTTACATTGGAAAAGTTCTTACACTTGAATAGAGGGTTTTTCCTTCTTTCAGATAGCATAGGATAGTATGTATATAAATAAAAAGTTGTATGTGGTTAGTTAGCTTTAGATATTCAATCAAATTCACTTTATGTTTTCCTTTAAAATAAAAGAACTAAGAATAAGATCATGTTAATGACTAAACCAAAAACAATCTTACATCATTTCCATATAGGCATATTTCTTATTATACCAGTTACTCAAGACCAACTTTAAACATCATGGGGATTTGTCATAAATTAAGGTCTATCTAAAACCTAGAGGTCACTCGTACATCCTAGCTTCATTATCAGGGTTTGTTATTCAGGCATTTCTACTACATAGTAGCATAAGGGTGGATGAAATTACCAGTTTGTGGGGAACACTACTATAACTCTATTTGAAAGAGGCGAGCTTTGGGACTAGAGACACCTTTCATTCATTATCTTATGGCTCCATCCACTTCACATTAATAAACTCAGACATCTATGTCTTTGATTTGGTTAGCTCACTTGTAGTATCCAATATATTGGGAGAAATATATTTATTTGGTTAAAAAAAAAAGTTTTAAATAAATTATCCTTCAACCAATATACCATCCCATCCTATAGCATGGTTTTCAGAGCTTCTCCCCCATTCACTCCTTCATAGGAAAATTTAATTATCGAAAATCTATAAGGAGTGGAAACACTGGGACAAGAGCCTCTGATGCAAAACGGGTTTAAGAGGTTGACCCGCCGGAGTACTGAATAGGCTTGTTGGAAGCGGGTACCGGCCTGTGGTATGACTAGGTAAACCCGACGGGGTACTGAATAGGCCTGGCTGAAAGAGGGGAATCTACCTAGAGAGGATAATTTATGCAAAGTATATGGTTCTTCTATGCCTCAATGTATGGAATTGTTTGTGAGTTTAGCTAAAAATGAGTATATATGGTTAAGTTATGGTAAATGAACTTCATCTATATGCCATTTGAGAATGTTTGTAAGTTGCACTTAAGACCCTATTGCCTAATTCCTACTATACCTAGGATATCACTATCCTAGAAGTGGTACCCATAAACTTAGGAATCTAATGAACTCAAGTGCAAACTTTGTCCATAATTACTTGAATAACAATAAACCTTTGAGAAGTAGCAGCGATGACTAGTTTCCTATAGGCTTTACAAACTATCTATAACTTCATGTTTTCTATTTTGGGAGACATGAGGAAAATTCCCTATCATAGCTTATATGTGGTCTTCGTGAGCATAAATTGATGAATTTGCATGTATTGAAGAATTTGACTTAGTATGATATTGTTTTGGTCATATCATGAATACTTCTTTTTCTCGCAAAAGTTTTAGAATAATGATTTTTTTTTAGGATTTCCTGTTGATTGATGTTGATCCAGAGTGTTTACATAAGAAGGATACAACCCAGTAGTAATTTATTGATGGCCTGAGGACGCACCATACCTTCGGTTTGGGGGAGGATTCAAAATTATATCTATTGTTTACTAGGATTCAGAATTGTTTCTATTTTTCTGTTTACTTATAAAACAATTAAAGTGCTTATACAATGATCTATTGTTTCAGGAATAATGCAAGTAACAGAAGAGAATTTTTTTTTTGTTTTGATCCATGTTGAACAAAGAAGAGCGACTGAAGATTTCAAAAAAGCAGGTTTACATCATCCTTTTGTGTGCTGGCAGCCTCATAAATTCTCTGCATAATCAGCAGCAATCAGATCTAGCAAGCACATCTTGTACAGACAAATGGTCTGTATGAAGGGTCAAATGAAGTGAATGAATGATGATCCCAATGAAACCATAACTTACAACATCATGATTAAGTGTGCTAAGGTATTTAATTTTTGAATTCTATTGATAAATCTAATTGACTAACCATATCAGGGATTAATCAAATGTCATCTCTGCACACGATCTCATTCCTTTGATTCATCTCGACTTCACCAAATGAATCGACTAATCATGCATTATTGCGATTTTCAGAATTATTATATGGTTATCATATGGTTTTAACTTTTCATTAAGTTATATGCAAAAAAAATCAATATGCGAACCGTCATTTTATTAATCAAAGATCATCATGATTCTTAATGCACTATGTTATAATCCCATGATGAAAATTTTCTTTCAACCTGTCCAAAGTTTACTTTGGACATGGTTGAATATTTCACAAACCATATGAATTCATTAATGCACACATCTTTATTATGGTATATGTTTCAAAATTCTGAATAATGGCATGATCGTTCAAACATGCCAAATTTCTGTCTCATGATTTTTCACACATTCAATTGGACCTTGTTTTAAAACTGACACCTACTTTATCCTCACCATCACTCTAATCGCTCTCATCCTTTCCGAGTCCATCCAGCCGCATCCACTTCTTCCTTATTTATTTTTCTCTTTTCCCAGTGGGACCTAGCATATCTTTGGTTTGGGGGAGTGTTGGTGTCCATTTTGTCACTATTTTTTATCGTCAAATCTACACTGAATGGCGTTATTTTCATCATTTTTGCTATAATAAGTCATCCTCTTTTCCATTCAGACCATCAAACAGACTAGGTATGCATATATTCACTTATCATATGAATTTTGATCAAATCTCACTATATTATGATTTATTAATGTTTAATGTGACATTTTGGGGCAAACTTGGCATTTAGTTTTGATCTATAGGCTGTAGTTTTTCAAGCAATCCTCCATTCAGACTGCGTGTTTACATTGCTAATGTTCAGCTGCGTCCAGCCCGTCATTTAGCCCTGCATTCGACCTATGAAATCGTTGGTTGGTATATTCCTGGTCATTAAAATCAGAAACGGGAAAGTGGGTTCTGTTAGCGACGTGGTGTTTATGGTTGGTGAGCCTCCATTCTAGATAATCCACTTCTATGCTTGCCCAGCTTGACAGCACGCGCCTCTGCTCACGTTGACGCTCTAGAGGATCCGCTCCCTTGTTCGCTCAGCCTGCCAGCACATGCTCCTACCACATCGACATCCCAGCAGTTCCGTCCTCCCACACTCATCCTGCAAGCACTTGCTTCTGACCACGGTTGAAGGAAACTAACACCCAGATGTTCACGTTAGGGAGAATCAACGCAGTGAAGGAAGGCAGGCAGCCTCTGCGCTGTCATAAATCATTATGCCGCCGTTGTATAGACATTAAAGCTTCTATTTTTAAAGAGGTCGACTTTGTCGACCCTCTCTCCCATTGTAAAGTTATATAAAGGTGTCTCCTGTGGAGAAACGCAGGATCCATGTATATACAAAGATAGACAGAGATAGATACGTTGTTCTTTTTCACACTGTGTAATCTTTTTCCCAGTTAATGGAAGTTCCAGATTTATGTTGTTGGTGAATAGCTTGAATTAGTTTCAATCCTCTGATTGCTGGGAAGGGCCCCTCAACAACCAGAGGTTTTGTTGTGTATAATTTGTATTTCATTTTCTGCAAATAATTAGTTTCCATTTCCAGTAGTTGTATTGTAACTCTGTTTTGCTATAGATGTTGATCTATTTCCTGTGATTTATTCTTTGTTGCTAATATAGTTTGCATGCTCAGAATTTAGTATGACCGGCAAAGCATAACTTTCTTAATTGCTTTCAGTCTTTTATGCAATTAGATATGTTAATTAGTTGACGTTTTAAGTTCAGTTCATAGTTAGATTAGTTTGACAAATGTTTCCTGTAGATGTTATTTCTTTGTTTTTCTTGTAAACTGTATTTTGTTGCTAACATAATCTATTTTGCAGAATTAGGAATGGTCGACCAAGCATAGTGTTATGTAGTTGTTTTCAGTCTTCTTCTATCATCTGTAGTTAGACATTGCTTCAGTTTTGTTATAGTTAGCGTTGGTTTCAATAGCTTCTCTCTCTCTGTTAGCTTTTCTTCCTATAGCTGCAAGTTAACTTGATCTTCCATCTCAGTCTTGCTTTAGCATATCATAGAAATAGTTCATCTTCTTTAGATAATGATTACTATAAATAGTTTTCTTGTTAGTTTAGATTCTAATTAATCAACATATTGCTTCTTTTGCACAGTAGGATCATATGCATCAGCCAGCTGGTAATTAAAGTCATCCAAAATTCTTCTTTTCCTTAGTTTAAATCATTTTCTTCCATTCGGAATGGCATTCGAATTGTCATTCGGACAGGCATTCGGATCGTCATTCGGACCTTTACACTTTCTACATTGTTTTATGTTTTTTTCAGAATCCAGTTTCTTATGTTTTTAAATGTAATGCTTCTTGCTTCTAATTAACAATTTTAGATGTAATTTAAATCTTGTTTCATGTTACATAGAGTTTTTAATTAAGTTTTGTCATTATTTCCTACTTCCATATTATCTTCTTTAATATTCTTTTTAACCTTATTCCAAAGTAAAGTTCTTCATATCTGATTTGCTAATTAGTTATTGTTTCAGAATTTATCAGTCTTGTTCCTAGATAGTTGATTTTTAAGTAAAAAGTTAATAATTTCATTTTCCAAGTTATTTCAGTTTTGATAGTTTCCTTGTTAATCATCATATTAGTTTTCCATTCATATAATTAATGAAGATGTTCATGACATAAGATTTGGATCAGAAATAAATATCTTTATCAAGTCTCCTCCTTGCTCTTATATAAAATATCTTTATCAAGTTTTCTACTTGATTCCAAATCAAATCAAGTTCAATTAAATATCTTTATTAAGTTTTCTATTTGCTTCTAGATTAACATTTATTTCCAAGTCATTTGTATATTGCTTAGATTTCTTTAAAATTGTTTCATGCTTCACCTTCGTAGGATAGCATAGATACTTGCATGCCTTTGGTTTCATAATAGTCATTAGATTGTATGATTGATTTCTTGTCAATAGTATTTTATTTTGAATTAATTCTAAGTAATGTAATTAGGTTTTCAAGTATCATTCGCTTGCAATTGATAATTCAGAACCCTTACTCAATTCTAGGTAGATTACCAGCTTCAGATTAGCTTAGATTAGTTCAAGCCTTCAATCCTGCACATATAGTGTTTGCATCTCATAAGCTCCCTTCCCATGTTGACAATTAAGTGTTGAATTAGATAGCATATATTTTACCCAACCCACGCTTCGGTCATGTAGCACACTATTTTAACCATGATTCTATTCTTGTTATAATTATCCTGTTCTTAACCTTGTTCATGTTTAATATTTATAAATAAGGTTTTGCTGTCTTTTTGGGTGTTTTTTGTTGGAAACTAGAGGCAGTATCAATTTCCGGTCACGATTCAGATCTAAAAATTGAAATGCTAGAGGCAGTACTGAACATGGCAGTGAGTGGAAAAACATATAACCGGGCGAACTACTTAGCTGACATTATCCGGACGATATGCTTCAAATGTCAACATGATGGAGCGGCCATTCGGTACCCATCTCTAATTATCTGGATTGCCATGACGCATTTGAGACCATCAGGAAGTAAAGACTTTGCTCTGCAAAGACCCAGGTTAATGCAAAAATTCTGGTGTTTTACATTTGGAGGAAGTCGGATAGGCCCCATAACAGTGAAAATTTGGCTAGAACTCTGGTTTCAAAACCTAAAAATTGTGTCGACCAGATGGAGAGTACCTCAAAATGTTTGACGAAGTCTGCCTCCATCGGCCCCCATCCAACTTGAGCTGGATCACACATCGTTCTGGCACTTGCAGGGCATAGCTGGTGCCGTGGAAACTCTCGACTTTTACCCTTCAGTCGACGAAATATTCAATGAGCTCAGCAAGAAATCCAATACAAAACTAACAATTCCTGCTAAGGTACGAGAGGTCGACGTCCCCACAGTTGAACCTCTAACAGATCCAGAAAAAGAGGAAGAGTATGAAGGCGACATATATATGAGCACCTTTGCATTTGAAGTTGAACCTATGGTTGTGCCGCAACCTCTAGAACTTAGTCTTACACCACATGAAGACCCTTCGAATACAGTCGAAAATTCAGATGGACAAACTCACTCCGACAACCTAGAATATGCTTTGACGAGCAACATCATTGAACAGGTGGCCGACAAGTTAGCAGAAGCTCAACAAGCATGGAATGTACAATTGCATGTGAAGGGAAAAAGAAAAATGATCATAAAGGAGCCGACTGAGGAAGACCATATAGACCTGTTCGACAGTGCAACAAAAATACTCGAGGATGCAGCTAAAAACAAAGTACTAGTCGACGAGCAGTTTAAGAGATTTTTGGAAGCTGAGCAAGCTCGTAGTTGACCACAACCCAGAAAGAAAGTTCAGCTTATGGTCGAGGATTCTATCGACTTGACTGTAAGTTCACCCCCAATGTCTTCGACTATTGTGACAGAAGACACTGTTTTCTCTACATTTGTAAGTACTCCACTTGCACCTTTAGCATTACTTCAGTTTTCAAATCTTGTACAATCCCTTCCTCTCTTTCTTCGTCAACGTTTCAAACTGAACAAGACGCGACGCAGTTCATAACCAATCTTCCCACTATGTTCCCAAACTGGTGAGATTTAGTGACCAAGAAACCTGTCTTCATCGACAATAACCCATCGACTGATTTTGCCCCTCTTGGTGTTGACACAACTAAACTATTGAACCCTCCGAATACTTCAGCACCACAAGCAATTGGTATGCGTCATACTCATCTTCAATGTAATATGGACCCCACCAGTCCCATTTTTGCCGAAGAAACTTCACAGTTTATCCCTTTTCCAGTCAACCCATTGGTGGAAGCCCATTCACCTCCCCGACCTGTTGTCAATCCACCAGAACAACCCCCAAACCTTGAAGTTTTGGATTCAGTTGAACCATTGATACCACAAGTCTTGTCTCTTGTCGTCAGTCCGGAATCGTCTGGCAGCTCCCTTTCCATCCCTCCTCCCCGAGTTGAAGACACACCAACTATTAATGTGTCGTTCCCTACCCCTACCGACGGAACCACTACTCCATTTGAAGTAATTCAAAAACAAGAAGCACCAGCTCAAGAAATCTTGGAAGCATCAGTCGAACCAGCAACACAAATCACTGAAGCAGCCATCGAAGCAGCAGAACAAGACAATCAAGCAGTCATCGCAGAAGCACTCCCGACAAATACAACAACCATACCAAGTAGCTCAATACAAGTAGAACAAAACATTGCCGAAGCAGAAGTAGAAGCACAACACTCAGCCGAAGCATCCGAGACACACAAAGACTTAGAATAACAAGTAGAGCCTCCAAAATCTCAAAGGAAGTCCAAGAAAAAGAAGCATAAAGACAAACGACACCAGGATAGAGAGCTTCAGCAGCAGCAGCAACATTTGGATCGTATCTCTCAGCTAGGTTGATTATCTGTACATCTCGCTGGGTCGATTATCTGTACATCTCGACCAATTCGGGCCCATCTCGACATACAAGCCACAAGAAGCAACACAAGCAGAGCTCGACTTATTGGCTGATGCAATTAATTGAGAGCAACGACATCGACGACTAGAAGCCAAAGACCACATTCACCGGTTACAGGAGGACCAAAATGTATTTTTGGCTAAGTGTCAGGACTTAGCGCAACAAGTTGTCCCTCTGCCAGCCATCTCAAACATGACTAGCACACTTGATAAATCTCTCCAGTTATTCCAAATAGTCATCTCGACATTGCGTGAGGAACTCATCAGGGACCGACAGGAACAGGCCACAGTAACAACATCCCTGATGTCGGCACAATATGAAGCATTTATTTCAGCATATGATCAACTCAACTAGCTACTGTCATTGATGTTCTCTGCAATTGGTACAAACACTATGGCAATTTATTCACAGAAATGCGGACGACACGTGACTTGATTGATAAGCTTCATCAACAACGCTGAGTAGCTGATGACACCATCAGCAGAACCATTGAAAATCAAATTGTGATAGAAAATTGGAAATTGGAGAAATTAGAAAAAAGTGAAGACCAGTGGTTGAGCCAAGCCCAAAACAACCTCTTGAAAGTGGAACAAATTCAACCACATCTCCAAACCCTGCTTAAGGCTGCCAATAAGAAAATTGAGCTATTTGGTCCCGACTTAATTCATCTGCAGGGCAAGACAACATAGGAAAAGATGACAGATTTATCAAGGTTGACAACACTTACCATTGACATCCAAAACTCGCTGCGCCATTGGGAGGACTTCCAACACCATCTATCTATCTCGGCTGAAGCAATTGTTCAGGTCTGTGAACAATAACAAGCAGTGACCAATTCCAGTAAAAAATAAACACTACCAGCTACATCTATCAATTTTTCACAGTTATCCATCTTTTGTTCAGTTATTTCACATCTCCTCTTTTCTTTCGGACGAAGAAAGATTTTGAGGTGTGGGAGATATTCGAGGAGCCTAGGTCGGCCTGTCGACTAGGCCCTCCGCCCGACCATTTTCAATGTAAGTCGACAAGCTGTGTCGACTACTCGGGATATGTCGGCCGGTTGCACCGACCATACCGTTATATAACTAAATGTGACCAGGAATATTTCATACATATTAATAAGAACTAGTATTTCGATTTGCAAGATCCTGAGTTATTTCTCTTTGGTTTTAAAGATTCCTTTTTGAAGATTTCAAATTGTATTAAATTGTTTACAATGGTCATCATGGTCGACAAAGTATTCAAATATTACGAACAAGTCGCGTAAAAGTCCGTGTCAATATTTTGGAGAGACAAGTCGATATGTTTTTGGTCGAAGTTCGACATGTACAAGTGTAAATGCTTTTTGGTCAAAGTTCGATATGTATTATGGTCAACATGTACTCGCTGCCTCTGCCTACGTTTTTGTTCCTTCTAACTTTCCTCTTTTACTACCGGCGTTCACTTTTGCCCCTCAAAGACCAATGCTAGTATAATAAGTACTAAGGGTTATTTGCTGGGTGCAACTTGGTTTGCCATGGTGACACTACTCTTGATATTTAATTTATTCCAAAGAAGCGTTTAGGTTTTCGAGTTTTAATAATTTAAAGGTATGTCAATTGCCGGACTCAAATATCTATGCGTTTCACGGGAAGACAACTGTTGTTATTGAATGGAGCAGGTATTGTCTGTATGTGCAGAGACAGACAGGATTGTATATCTGCACAGTCAGATTGCAAGAAGCCCACGTTCTCAGCCGCTCTGTTTGCCTTTTTCTTCTGTCTCACATGACTTGCACGTTCTCTGTTCTATCAGAAAAGTTAAAATTCTTTCGTGGCAGGGCTGTAGCTATCAGATCTGAAGTCCACGCGTCAACCATATTCACATTCAAATCTCAACGCGGTCTCATCATTTTACTGATAAAATATTTCGATTTAGATATGTTAGATTATCTGTAATGATGTTAATGATTATTAATAGCTGCATGACAGGGCATACTTCTTCTTTAGGTTTTCTTGGTTTCAGGAAAAATGGCTGCATGACAGGCATACTTCTTCCTTAGGTTTTCTTGGTTTCAAGAAACTTTTATAATTTATTGAAAATGGCAAATATCATGGCACCATGTAAACCACTCCATTGCTTTTGCACCCTCCATTAACTCCTTGCTTTTGCTTTTCAAGAAATAATTGATTGCCAAGCATTAAAATGGTGGCATCAGCGACAGTGGCGGCGGCACCATCGTAATTCATTCCACGGTTTCCACCACCCAGACTGTAATTCTCTACATTTGACTTACTAAGTAGACCCCATATTTTTCTGTGCAGTCGGCGGCCATGCCCAACCAAAGCTTTAAAAATAATACAGAAATCACAACAGAAGAACACCTGGATTCCACCACCACATATTACTGCATCCCAGCTTGCATGCAGTTCGACGCCAAGACGATGACGATGACAATTTTTTGGTCCATAAAGTTAAGGTATTGCAATAATGCAAAGAAGAACATTAGAGTCCAAAGCCAACAATATGTTTTCCTCAGCAAAGTGATTAGTACAGAATACCATTAGTAATCATAGGCATCTCACAAGACAAATAAAATTCACAAGACAAATAAAATGTACATGACAGCAAACTGAATAATGTAGCTAGTGGAGTTCTGACCATCTAACATTATATTTCATAGGTATTCTCCATCAAAGAGATTAGTACAAAATAACATGAGAGCTTATAGATATTTAGCATAATAAATAATATACATTAATATAGAACCATTCTAAAAAGGATCTACTAAGTGTAGAGAGGGATCAAATCTTTTCAAGGGTAAATTCTTTTTCAACATTTGCACTCAACATAAAAAAAAGTTACACACTGTTTAATGAGTTGAAAAATGAAACAATAAGTAAAAATATTGTAACAAGTAAACTATTATTGAAATTAATATCCAAACCAAGAAAAGTGATCAACAATAATACTGATTTACTGAAGCTATTGAACTAGGGCATTCCACTATTACTGCCACAATAGATGTGTCATGTTATTTGCATTTTATTGTGTTGAAAAGTTGGGGAAATGTGGTAACCATATGATATTCATGTAGATATCTCAAAAACAATTTAAAAATTAAGTTGTTTTTGAATGTTGATATTAATATAAAATAAAATAATATTATATAATGATTTATTTTAATATTTTTTATGATATTATATATATATGTATATATATATATATATATTATATGATGATGATGATGATGGTCTTTAACATCTACTGAGACCAATTTTGGTTTATCAGATCTTAAGAAGATAGAGATTATCTGGTTTTATTTAAAATACTATTTTTAAGTTAAAAACGTTTATAAAGGAGTATCCCTAGCTGGCTATAGTTTCGGGGATCTAGAAGGTTAGAAAGGTTAGTGTTGGAGCAAAGATTTTGAAATTTAGATATAATGTGAGTGAAGAATGTCATAGATGACAAATTCTTTCACCCAAGGCTTTTTAGGGGTTGCCCAACCCCCAGTTCCACTCTGAAGTTCAGGAGAGTTAGTTCTAATCTTAGCAATATTAATTTTCTTCTTTCAGCTTGTTAAGATAGAAATATAGCTTTGATCTTGAGATTAGGGTTAATGATCTCTTTGTAATACCAAAACTTTCTTTTTACCTCTAATTCTTCTTTGCACCACATTTTCTCTTTGAAGGTAAAAGTAATAATGCAATTAATGTTATCAATATTTTGTAGAGTGGTAGTTTCACTAATCCTCCAATAATTTAACCAAGCATTGGCATCTTTAAGCCATCCCGGCTTGAGGCACAGGTGCTTTTGGCTGGAGCTAAGAGCGATTTTAGGAAGTCAGTCATCTCCTATATTGTTTAATTTGTTCTTGTACATTATATATCTAATCATAGCCATGCTTTCAATGGGGGAGAGTCCCACTTCTAAGAGGAGAATAAGATAGGGCGTGTTGCTCTTAATTTTCAGATTATAAGTAATAAACTGTTTCTCGATTTGCTCAATTCTTCTCCAAGACTCTTTGGAAAGGTTGCATCCCCAAGCTTCACAGCCATATAAAATAACAGGAGTGACGAGCGTTTTAAAGATGAATTTATTTTTGTCCCACATCACAAGGTTTGTTGATTTACATTTGTTTTCAAGGCCGAAGTAGGCTTTCCACGCTCCATTTATCCTCTTCTCAATGCTATAGTTCTAGTTGATCTTGTAATGAAAGCCAATTCCTAAGTACTTATAGGAGGTTACTTCCTGTAAGATTCTATTGTCATAAGAAAAATTGTCATAAGTACCTTTATTGGACTTGATAATTACGACTTTTGTTTTGTGAGTGTTAACGGCCATGTCCATATTGACCAGTGCAGAAACCTTTAAGAATTTGTAATTGCTTTTCAATATTATAAGGGCACATAGCCATAGGAACAATATCATCAACATAGAGAAGAAGCGTGATGACTAATAATATCATATATATATATATATATATATATATATATAATATTTAATTTTTATAAATTTAATTTCTACAAATTTAATTTCTATAAGATAATTGAAATGGATTTAAAATAAAGTTGATATTTTAATATTATAATAAAGGTTCAAAATTAACACTATATTTAATACACTTATTTAATATTAAATCTTCTAAATAACAATTTAATTTTATATTTTAAAAACAAATACATTATAAAAAATAAATAGAAATAATTTTTTACAAAGTATTTGATTTTTATGATTTAAGATGTCATGAGATATTGAAATAAAGACCTAATCTCCACGGAGGAAGGGAACTTCAGGGTATTTTATGACAACTTGATTTCCAATCATTCAACTTCTTAGTATTGAAAAAGATACATATTATTTCTATCACCATGTTTTGTGTTTAGTATAATTATTTTCTTAGTAATGAAAAATTACATATTATTCATAATATTGTGTTTTATGTTTTTGTTTTATTAAAAATTAATAATATATATATTTTTAAGATGAGATAATTTTGATTTTTTAAATTGAATTTTATGATCTCCTAATATAATAAGTATTTTTAGTTTTTAATTTATCATTGTATAGCAATTTATCTTTAAATTTAGTTGTGATTATACTTAATTTTAATAACATCAATATTTTAAAAAAAGAAACCTCTTTTTTTTTTCTTCAATGGGGAAATCTTTAGTCTATCTTCTTTTAAAACATTAGTAACATTTTACACATATATGAAGCAATGCTAGGAAGCTCCTCAAATTTTTATTTGTAGAGTAACTCATCATAGCCTTAGTCTAAAGAGATGGAAACCCGATATCTAGTAGAAGAATTGGATAGGGTGTATTCTTTTATATTTAATAGTATGAATTATAATTTCATGTTTCTACATTTTCTCTAGAAATTGTACAAACCCAAACATTACAACCATATAAGATCACTAAAGTAACAAGCATATGAAAGAGTAATTTCCAGACACTATGGACACTATAGTTCCAATTGAGCTTGTGATGAAGGTCAACTCCAAAACTTCTTCCAATGTGTTATTGCCATACACAATACGAAGGTAGTTGATTTACCTAGATTTGATGATCATAATATTTGTCTCATCAAGCTACTTTTAATGATTAGAGAGGTTCTTTGCCAAAAAATAATATCAACAATGACTATTCCAATGAAAGTAGGGCTAGTGCAACTATGTTTCTCTAAACAAACCTCTACATTGTCCATATAAATATCAAAATGTGTAGTAGATTAAAAACATCCTTAATAAGCTTCTATATTACAATCAATTTATTCTTACTAAACCTCACTAAATCAACAATTACTTTCTAATACAACCTTATGGCAACAATTATCAACCCAAAAATAACTTTTAAATATTACAATCTCTTCAATATGTTATTTAGGCAATGTGTTAAAATCTTTTGATAAGGCCATTAACCATTAGATCTTACAATCTCTTCAATAGGTTATTTCGGTAATGTGTTAAAATCTTCGATAAAGTCATTAACACAATGAAGGAGATTGATTTTATTTTATTCACACTCCTTTGTGATAATCCTAAAGTAATTAGGTAGTCTAAGGTTGATCATAGCTTCAAAAATAAGCATTTCCTTTAGTTCTCATCTCATGATTTTTTAATAAAAAATTAATCTTATTCTTTAAATTAAATATAAACAATTTGGCTTAAAAAAAATAATTATATTGCTAATATAATTTGATGGAATATTTTTTGTCATCAATTTTAAAGATATGATTAATGATTATTTTGTTCCACACTTTAGGGAAATCCACATTTGATTTCTAAAAAGGATGAGAAGAAGGATTCCACATTAGAGGAATTTTGCATAATAAATTTCAATGTATTTGGATTTCCTTTTTGTTAGGATTTTTATTTCACATTCAATGTCTTTTAAAGTGAAATTAATTTGTGTTGTAAAAAGGTATCGAATGTTAACTGAAACATTGAGGAATTTATATAATTTTTTAGAGTGGGAATTTTAGATTCAAAAAAGTACTTGTTCATATATACACGTTGAGAGCAATATTGCAAAGTTATGATATGGCTCCTTACTATTGTTATCACTTACTAAGGTATTTAGTTCCTTATTTAAATATTTTAGATTTATTTTTTCATTATTATAACCTTTGTATATATAAATAAATATTTAAAAGTTAAAATTAAGGTTTTATAGTCTAAGTAAGTTTGTGATTTGAGATTCAAAAATCAAAAATATCATTGAATAAAGGGATATCCAAAATAATACAGTTAAGACAGTTAAGACATTGTTGAAAAAAAACCTTGGTATATTGTTAGCTATTGACAACTATAAGGTTTTAACAATTATGTAGGTCTAACAAGTTTTTAGCTAATTGTAGAGCTTCTTTGTACATGTAAGTTAATTTAAGGTCCACATATAAATAAAAAGAGTTAGTGTAAGAAATGTTTTTTTTTTGGATTATGGATTTCTTACTTGTTGTTTTAAAATTAAATTTTTCCATGAGAAGAATATTATCTAGATTTATTAGATAATAAATATCATGTTTTAATGCATTAAAATGACAAATTGAATTTTAATTTTTTTGTTGGTAAAATGTATAATTTAGGTGTAAAATTACATATTGCTAAAATAGTATTTCAACATTATTATCTAAAAACAACATCCACATGTATGGGTTAAAATGCTATTCATTGTTTTCAATTTGGAATGCGACCGGTGAGATGTTGAGCCTGCCCGTGCCGCGTTCCCCTAGGGTTCACTCGCTGCACCATGGGCTCTCATGGCCGCGATGCCCTCTGATTCCTCTCCGGAGGAGATCTGCCTCCTTTTGGATCTTGCTTTCCAAGCCTTGGTCGCCGCCTCCCCCCCTCCTCCCGCCTAGGATTTCTCTAGCTCCTCCTTCATCAAACACGTCGTTGCTCCAAGGATTCAGATCACGTCCGCAACTTCAAGAATGAATGCCCTTTCCATTAGCGAACGGGACCTCATTGGACAGTTCACTGGCCTTTGGCCCTCGCCGAAAACCACGGAAACCTGGATCTCTAAGAATTGGATGCCCCTCATCTCGGGATGCCTTCAACATTGCTTCTATGGAAAAGAGTTCTTCACCTTCCTTTTTGAATTCAAAGAAGACAGAGACCTTATTTTTTGTAGAGGCCCCTATTTCCTGGGACCTCGAGGGCTTTATCTCAACTGCTGGAGTCTCTCCTTCGATCCGGAGAAAGATGTTCCTTCTACTGTTCCAGTTTGGGTCCATCTCCCACATCCACCTCTTCACTGCTGGAATGACGAAAACCTATAGGTAATTGGAAACTGTCTTGGTAAATTTATAGCTAAAGCTGAACCTAAAGGTCCCCTCTTCTCCTGCGCTAGGATTTGTGTTGAAGTAGATCTAGAAAAAGGGTTACCAGAAGGAATAAATTTGGTTATGGACAGATGGGAATTTTACCAAAAAGTGGACTATGAGTAGCTTCCCTTCAAATGTAAGAAATGCTATGAATATGGGCACTTTTTTAAAAACTGCCCAAAAGCAGTACAAGAAGCCAATGAAAAAAATCAAGATGAGACATGGCAATAGGAAAAAAAGGGGGAGGGGATCTCCAACCCTATCAACAACAACAATGGAGCACAAGCAGGAAAAAATTAGGAGAAAAGCAAAGAAAATAATGGCCCTTCTACTAGCAATCAATTCGATTCTCTAACTCCAGAGGAAGGAGAAATCCCCATCCTGGAAACCCCAGATCCAAACCTTGAGTTAGAAGAACAAAGGAACTCTAACTCCCCCCCCTTACAGATACTGGCAATGAAATCATAGAAGAACAAGTTAATGAAGAAGCAACAATCACTGAAGGCATATGGGCATAAATAGTCAAGCAAACCAGAATCAATCCAGTATTTTCTTCTCCAGGCAATACGTCCTCACAAGGAACGCAGGAATTCTCAGATTAGGGCCATCTATGTCCACCCATGGTAGAAAATCCAATAGACAACACAGAGAGCAGGAGACAGAAAGAGAAATGGACCTAGGAAGGAAATTGAGCATCGAAGACACCAAAATACTACAAAATAATAAGAATACTAGAGGGCTTAAAGAGACCAGATCTCGAGCAGGATCCATTGCATCAAAAAAATAATGAAACTCATCTCTTGGAATTGTAGAGGTCTGGGGGGCACAATCAAGGTAGAAGCCCTCAAAAATATCATAATATCCGAGAAACCAGATTTTCTTCTACTCCAAGAGACCAAAATGGTTTCAGAAGAGGTATTAAGTCTCCCATGCCTCTTTTGGAAAAATAGTATAAGCAAAGCCATTAGCTCTAGAGGCTTGGCGCTTTTCTGCAAAATGGACAATTTCAAAATCATCTCAGTCATTGAAAAAAACTATTGGATGCTACTCAAAATTCAAAACAACAACGATTATGATCATCTTTTCATCTGTAATGTCTATGGACCAATGCATTACAGAGATAAAGTCTCCTTTTGGGACTCTCTGTTATCTCTAGAGGATTCCCTCCATGGGAAGGATGTAATCATAGCCGGGGATTTCAACACTACAATATCAAGAAGGGAAAAAAGAGGAGGATCTCTAGTCAGAGACCCCTTTGGGGAAAAACTTGAAGACATCATGACGCATATGGAATTGCTCGACTCACCTCCGAAAAATGGAACCTACACCTGGAGCAATAAAAGAGTTGGACCGGATCACATTTCCGCAAGACTTGATTGCTTCCTGGTAAGCTCTACCGTTCTTCAAAAAAATCTTCTTTTACTTTCTTCTATCATTCCCTCAGCTACTTCAAATCATAAACCCATATCTCTTTCCATCAACCCCCCTTACAACCTCGGTCCCATCCCCTTTAGGTTCAATCCCCTTTGGCTCAATCATGAAAAAGCCTTGGAGCTCATCCACTTAGCTTGGAATTCCCCTTTCTTTGGATCTCCCAACTATATTTGGGAATCAAAACTTAGGGCCACTCGTTCTTCCCTAAAACGGTGGGTTGCCTCCTCCTTTCTGGAACCTACTACTCAAAAGTTGAATCTTCAAGCCAACCTAGCTGCTCTTCAATCCACGATGGAGGACTCCAAAATCACTAGCACCTCTCTATTCCATGAGAACTCTTAATCTTGAGATTATGAAAGCCACCAGACTTGAAGAAGAGACTTGGAGATTAAAATCTTGTCAACTCTGGCTCAAAGGCAGTGATAGAAATAACAATTACTTCCATAAGCAAACCAAATCCAGGCATAGCCACAACTTCATCAAGGAACTCAAAGACAACAACAATAAAAAAGTCATAGATCAGGGTGAAATTAAAAAAATTGCCTTCGAACATTTTCTTCAGATTTACTTAGATAGAGGGGATACTAATCCAATTAGCCAAGCAAATCTTCTTACAGGTATTCAGACTTCCATCTCATATCTTGAAATAATGAACTCGACAAACCCATCACTGAACAAGAAATCATTGAAGTAATTTGGTCCCTAAAAATTGATAAAGCCCTAGGGCTAGATGGTTTCACGATAAACTTCTACAGAGATGCCTGGGAAATCATTAAAGAAGATCTTAGAAAGATGCTCAACTGGACAAGGAAAAAAGAGAAAATCGGGGGGGCCACCAACTCCACCTTCTTAACTCTGATTCCTAAAGATAGAAACTCTCATTCAATTGACAGATTTCGACCCATCTCTCTCTGTAATACTTCTTACAAGATCCTCACCAAAATCATAGCAACAAGAATGAAGAAGATTATGGCACATATCATCTCAGACACTCAAGGATGATTCATTGCGGGGAGACAAATCATGGACAACATCATTATAGTTCAAGAATCCATCCACTCCAGCATTGAGCGAAATCAACAAGGTATGGCAATCAAATTAGATATGGAAAATGCTTTTGATAGAGTAAACCATTTTTTTCTCTTTGAGATCACGCAAAGACTTGGCTTCTCCCCAAGATTTATTAAGTGGATCAAAGCCTGTATTAGTATCCCTTAGATCTCCCCTCTTGTCAATGGTAGACCTGCTGGTTTCTTCCAAGCCTCTAGAGGACTTCGGCAGGGTTGCCCTCTCTCCCCTTTTCTTTACCTCATCATTGCAGAATCACTGAGTAGGAAGCTACAAGCCTTACAAAACAATGGGCAACTCAAAGGTTTAAAAATTGGTAGAGGAGTGAGAGCAACAAATCATGCTCAGTTCATAGATGATACCATTCTCCTTGGAGGAGCATCCACCATCATTGCCAACAAATTTAAAGAAGTCCTCACCACTTTTCTTTTGGCATCTGATGGGAAAACCAAAACCTTAAAATCCAAAATTTATGGATGGAACTGTACGGAAAGAACAATGGAAAGAATCTCCAGAACTCTTGGCTACGAAGGGAAGTTAAATTGGATCTCTTTCAACTACCTTGGCATCCCCATTCATCAGGGGAAGAAAAAAGCCTTCAATTGGTAGGGCCTAATTCAAAAAATAAAAAAAATTCAATCTTGGGGAGCTAGATGGCTAAATATCGCAGGGAAAATAGTTCTTATAAACTCCATCCTTGTCGCCTTTCCCATTTTCTCCTGCTCCATCTCTCTAGCCCCTAAATCTATTCTCCTCGACATTACCAAGGAACTCAGAAGCTTTCTTTGGCAAGGTGACAAAAACAGTGGCACAAAAAAATTTCACTTAATCAACTGGGATACTGTCTGCAATCCAAAGTGTTGTGGGGGAGTTGGGATCTGAGATATTGGTAAGATGAACCTTGCCTTGGGTGCCAAAATTATTTGGAGAATCATAACTAGGGAAAACGCCTGGTGGAAGGAGATTCTTAGGAAAAAATACATGCAAGGAACTAGAAAACGTTGCATTGACAACCTTCCATTGGTGGAAAATTGTTCCCCAATTTGGAACCTATGTAAGAAGTCCTGCAATGTTATCAAAGACAATCTTCACTGGTCGCCAGGTAATAGAAAACAAATCAAGATTTGGACTGACAACCTTGGGGCTTCTTCCCTAGCCGTTCATTCTGAAAGCCTAGCAAATATCAAGCATTAGATGGAACAACACAATATTCATACTCTATATGACATCTCATCCCGAAATTCCAATGGAATATGGGCCGACTAGAAATATCTTGTAGTCCCCGATCACCTCCTTTATGATCTCATGGCTTTCCACTCTCTTCTTCATTGCTCGATCCCGATTCACCTCAATCTTTCAGATTTTTGGGTATGGGGAAAACAAGGCCATTACTCTGCCAAAGCAGGTTACATAAGCATCACTAATACAAACAAAAAAGAAACAATGTGGATAAATATCTGGGGGAAAAATGACATGCCCAAAGTCAATTCCTTTTTTTGGCTCCTAGCTCATCATAAAATCCTAACTGCTGAAAACCTAAAAAAATGTGGCATTGCTGGCCCCTCCAGATGCACACTCTGCAAAGTCTTTGAAGAAAACATCGAACATCTCTTCCTGGATTGATCCTTTACTCAGGAGGTCTGGCATTCCGCACTCAGTGAGCTCCATATGAATTTTACCCTCCCCACAAACTGGAGAGACTATTTCACTTGCTGGAAAGATTACTATCAAGGTTCCTTTCATCAAAATACAGACTTAAAAAAAAATTGGATTGCCAATACCAACAGAAACAAAGGTATTTTTGAGGATACCATGCTCTCCCCCCCAAAATCGCCTCCTCAGGAAAAGCCCTTTGGATTGAAACCATTCTCACAAAAGGCCTAAATCATCTTCACTTGGAACCTCTCACTATTGAAGAAAAAAACTGGTCCTCGGACTTTATTTCTCACTCCTCATCTCTATCAGGAAATCTTCCAAATTTCAAACCTAAATCCTTGGGCTGACAAATCCGGAATAATTCGAATGACTTCAACAGCTGGTGGAAGAATCTTGGTTGTCACTCTTTGTTTTTTGATGGTGCCTCTAAAGGTAACACTGGGTTGGAAGGTGCAAGAGGGGTCATCTTTGACCCTGGTGGAAACATATAGGTAGAGTTCGCTTGGGGACTAGGTAAAGCCACTAACAACAGCGCAGAATGGATAGGTATTCTCAAAGGTCTTGAAATAGCATCCAACCTAGGCCTGAAATAACTCATTATTTTCGGTGACTCCCTTCTCATAATTAGGGAGGCCAAAAAACTCACTCTAAGTTACAAGCAGCCTATTTCTAAGTATCACCACATCCTCAAAAGACTCCTCCCCGAGTTCATGGTCATCAGGCTCTTCCATATTCTCTGAGCAAACAATCAAGAAGCTGACACCATGGCAAATAAAGGGGCACAAATTGATTTTCTTTATATCACTCTCAATGACAAAGACGTTGAACAATGTTGGATTCCTTAATCCTTTCTCTCCCCCTAATCCGCCACCCTTATCCATGCATCACACCTCAGCTACCCCCCTCTTGCACGATAAATCATGTCCTTCACGTGACGCACCATTCCTGCCACCTTACATCTGCCCTGACCTCGAATTTAAGGTGCCTTGGGTCGCTCCCTGTCCTTCATGGGCTGGCATGCACTACAAATCCTTCCCCCTTTCATATTGTCCAAGCCACTCCCTTTGCACAAGCTCGAACCCAACTTTCCCTCTGCAACTCCGGCACCATCTCCTTTGTGTAATGGGTGACTCCCCCTCTGCGTTTCATCCTGCATCCCCTGTGGGTGCTCCCTCCGACACTGGCTTCCCACCGACAAATTGCCTTCTTTGCCAACTACGCTGCCTTTCTCGACTTCGAATTCCACATCTTCTTTGAACATCACCTCCCTCGCCCTGGACTTCTCAAGGAAAGCCCTTCTCTCCCACACTCTCAATCTTGCAGCCGTTGAAGACATTGAGATGGCAGATACAGAGGCGCATCTCATCCGAATCAGAGGCAAGAATGCAGAGATGAAGCAGGCCATAGGAAGGATTTACACCCTGCTTTCTTCCACTATTACTGAGGTCATAAATGGGAACACCCTAATGAATGGAAGGATTGTCTCAATCTCAGAAACTCTGGATTATGTAGTGGTCATCATTTCGAACATAGACTCCAATACTGATGATAACAACAGGAATATCATTGACGTTGAAGGGAAAATAGACAAGCTTCGTGAAGATATGAGTCGTTTCCTCCCATCCATGCATGATAGCGCCGAATCAGACTATGGAAAACAACATGAACACTCGACCGAAAGCATTCCAGGACCCCCCAACCAGCACCATGGACGTCGCTGAAGACCTTTAGAACTCTATTTTTTTTTGTTTAACTGTCCATCCTATATAGTTAAGTGGGCATATCTCCTTTTGTTTACAGTTCAACCTATATGGCAGAAACTATCTGTGTTTCTAGTTTTTCCTCATCTACATAGATCCAGACTCTTATTTTAGAATTTACAATATGTTCTTCTTTGTAATACTCTTACTAGGGAAATTTGTAAGGAGTTACAGCCTCCAAAGAATAGGTTTCAGCAGAAGCACCTCCATTTTTGTAAAAGAGAATCTTGATAGTATTGACATCAGCCCTATCAAAGAGCGGTCTATCTTCACCTTTGTAATCCTTTTTATTTTAATATAATGACTCTAAACTGTTTCTGTTAAAAAAAAAAATGCTAGTCATTTTTATGAATCTTAATAAAAAAATGGTCTTTCTTTATGTTTCAAACTATGCCTCTCAAACCTTTTTAATCGGACATTTTATCCCATATTGATTAAAAAAATCATCAATATCACAAAAAGGAGATTCATCATGATCTTATATTTCTATAAGCAAGATAGTATCAATTTCTCTAGAAATCTAACTCAACGTAGGATCCTTTCTTCATGGAAATTCTTGACACTTTCAATTGACAATCGCAAGGTTCTCAAAATCCTATTTATTATTATTTTGAGTCCTTGTCCCTAATAATTACTTTTATATTCTTAATTATTGTTCATTTTTCTTCTTTCCTACATTCTTTTACATTTTGTGTTCCCTTCCTTAATTAAATTCAATCCATTGAAATGAAATCCTCATTTCTAAAAATTCATGAACCTTTAACACTAATTTTTTTTTCAATATCCTATTTTTTCAATAGATCTTACATTGTGCTCTATTTTTTTCATGATCCATTTCTTTTGCACCTAGTGCTCTATTACTTTCTTCCACCTACAAATATGTGTTAACACATGATTAGTTGGATAAACATTTTTAAATTCATATCACTATAGTATACAATCAAACAATAAGCCATATACTTACAAATTTGACTTAATTTTTTCCTTGGAATCCACATCCACCATAACCATATTGCACTTTTAAAAAATTTATTGTTTTCTTTCCTCTTGTACTCTGCCCCAAATAATCTTCGAAACATATAATTTCCTTCAAATCTTTCCATTTTTTTTGGGAGTTATAATGATTTCCCTCTTTTTCCATTAGAGAATTATTTATTGCCTCCATGTTTAAAATTATTCATCAAAATTATTCATTTTCTTCTTGTAAAATATTGTGGATATCTTTCCACCAATAGTGCCAAAAGAATTTTCCATTTTCTATATCACATGATTATTTCTTATATCTTGATCTGAAAAGTTTGATTTGGTAACATCCAATTGAGACTTTTTTCTCATACCTAACTACGTGGCCCACTCTCCAGTATGTTGGCCAATTGTTGCTAGGCTCTTTTGCCTCAACTGAGGAAGATTGTTTTCCTTTTGGTTTTCTTTCTTTGGATTTCCCTTTTGGAAACCTATACGAGTCTTGAATAATTCTTCCTCTTTTGAAAATATAATATACATATTTAGAAGCATAAATGGATGATAATATTGCATCAATATTTGTAGATGCAATATGTATAGCTTGTGGTGCCTTGAAAGAGATGTAATCAAGGGTTGTTCAGTTGCAGTGAGTTGAACTAGTTGCTTACAAGTCACAATAGGTTTGGAACTAGGTAGATTACCAATGACCACTAATGTGCCTTCAAATATTTCCTTCAATTGTAAATAAAATTCCCCCAAATTTAACTCTTCATCTAGTTACCTATGGGGAATATTATGTAGATTGTTTATTATATCAAGTTGTTCGTCATAACTATTATATTAATCTCCATGTATTTAACCCCTAATAAATTTTCTTTTAGAAGTTGGTAGTAATATGTTTTTTTTCCATGAACACAAAACATTATATTGATATTAAAAAAGATGAATTAAAATATACATTGAAGGTCCGAGGGGAATTCATCACAAAACTAGTCATTGAGACCATTGTCCTGTATATATGATTACTTGTAGATTAAAACCAACTGCACATTCATCCTAAATTTTGTGTATCGATTCCTCTTCAAATATTAAAAATTGCATGTAGTGTCGACCTATAGAGGGTATTTAACCATAACATCTAGTAAATTGACTCTGAAACATCCTTAGAGGTTTTTTTTTTTGTTTTTTAAAACTAGGTGGATTCTATGATTGAGTGGAAAGTATTTCCCATTAAGGCATGTTCAAATAAATATCCCTCCTACAATGATACAAAAGTCTCTATATAACTTTTCACCTTATGTGTTGAACTCTTGATAAATATGAGGAAGAAAAAGAGATCATCAAGGTTCTATTTTACCTCCTATATGAGCTGTAGAATAGGTACTGGAGCTAGATTTGTAATGGTTTGTTTCTTTTTGGCCCATTCAATTACCAATTTTGAGTCTCCTAGCACTAGTAATTGTTTTACCCTTTTGTCAAGAGCTATAATAAATAGAGTCCATAAAAAAAGAACTCTACCCTATTAGTTTCCTTGTGCAATGAAAAATATAAGAAGATAATACTAATAGTTGTCATTGAAGAGTATTTCTCTTTCTCTCATTCTCTTCTAAAATGTCTAACCTTGCCATAGTTCCAACATTTTACCTTGGAATTTCTAGGAGACTTAGGTCTCCCATTAGATTTGGATATTCCCTCTTCCCTTTTATTATATTTCTCCTTTTATATTGCATGAACAACTAAGGCATTATTGGTAGAATTAGAATATTTCCAACTCACCTCCTCTAATGATGTATCCATGACCTCATAAGAACCAATGTCTTTATAGTGCTTCCAATGTCCATTATTAGGTTGTCCCATTAAAAGAACACTAAAGGGTCATATATCAATCCTCCTCATCCATATTCACTCCAACTAAATCAACTAGGTCATAATACTATTAAAAGAATTCAAATGCTTGGCTACAAAGTCACCATCACCCATTATCAAGGTAGACATTTTTTTCCATATAAATATTTTATTAAATAGGGGTTTAGACCTTTTTTCAATGGAACACATCGTGGGAAACCATCAGGTACTTCCCCTCATTTCGAGGATGGTACCCAAGGTAAACCACCGACCCTGATTATGGGGCCTAACCCCGTGGGGACATCAAGTGAGGCCCTACATAGCCACCCGAGGATTTGACCCCGAGACCTTCTGCTTGCGATTACAACAATCAACCACTTGAGCTAACCCACCAGGATTTGATAGGGATTTAGACTATGGTCAAAGTTATGTCAATTGTCTTTTCACCATCCTCTCATCTCCTTGGGTTCTATCATACAATTTTCTCATACATATTTTTATACTACGTAGAGTTTTACTCTTGCTATTCATTCCATTGCCATTTACCATACCAGACTATGAAACAACCATAAATTTGAATTGTGAAGGGAAATTGTAGACATTAGAAGAAAGAAGATGATTGTAGGTGAGCATAGGGGTTGGGAAATATATGAACCTTTACCCATTATGTTTTGCTATTTATGAATGCTTGAAAATCCATGGATTGATGTTACAGGAGGTGCTCCAACAACATACAATAGGTTGGATTCTTTATGCACACACTAGTAAGCATTGTAAGGGTTATATTTCCTGAGGAAACTGTGGAGTAGTGATGGGAAATGCCTTCTGTGTGTTGTGTGGGGCAGTAGAAAAGAGTGCCATGGCTAGGATGGTTGAGTGAGATCCCTATAAATGCTCACAGGTGGGAAATTTGGCTAAGGATGAGAGAAAATTGGTTGTGGGATGAGAGAGATAATACTGTAGGTGTTTCCTTCTCCCTTGCGGCCCCATATCTCGGCTTAGGGGTGATATATGTAGCTGATACCTACGGTTAGATGGAAAATCGCTCTTGCAAAGCAAGTTGCTTGGATCTTCTTTGTTAAAAGATAATTATTCTCTTGTATATGAATGTGGAATGATTTTATTTTCTTCCTATGATAAATATGCTTATTTATGCATGATCTATGTGTAGATAGAATTTTATTTCCACTATGTTTTACATTTATGCATTTTCATATACATTTCTTATTTATGAATTTGTATTATGGCCCATGGGGAAAAATTGATAAGCTTGAAGTTCATAAATACCCCTCCTATATTCAAAGTGATGGATGGGGATGTGACAGAGTGGTATCAGGTCTCTTAGCTGTATCACTAGGGCTATACAGGCCATAAACCACATTTAAAGGCATAAATCACCTATTTGCACATGAAGTGTTTGACGAAATGCTTCTGTGAAAATTCATAGTTTTAATTGTTATTCTAACAGATCCATGAGTTAAATCTATGGTCTACCATCATGAATGGTAGAATGGCTAAGGAGATTTGGGGAAAATTTTGAAATTGCAGAGTTATCAATGGACATTTTTTTATTCTATTATGTGACAGAGAAATTTCTAGAAAGGGGGGAAAAAGACTAAGTGTAATTTTGTATTGGGCACCTATGATAGAATTAAAAATATGCATAAATATGAAATTCAAATTTTTGGGATTTTTTTTATGTGGGCCCCACTAGTGCCACATGGACATGAGATGATGATGTGGACCAGCCACAAGGAATCTGTGTACAGATGGTAGCACCATACCAAACATGTTATACAACTTGACGAGAACTTTATACTCAAAACGAGAACTCTAGCCGTAAAGACTCATATATTTGCATAAAAAACACTAAAAAACAACCCCGAATCAAAAAGTGGTGCTACAGGTAGCACCACTTTTTTTTGTGGTTAAAAATATAGACATGGACCAAAACAATCCTTATTGTTGTTTACAAAAATCTTAAAATCAAGCCCTGAATTAAAAACTAATGCTATCAATAGCACACTTTTTCAAAAAATGACATTATTATATCATTTTGTCATAATTTAAAATTATATTTATTAAATTTCTTAGCAACGCTATATAAAACTTGCACTCTGTTTAATACAAATTATTCAAGAAATTATTTCACTCTTTCTACATAAAATAAAAAATTTCTAACAATATTCATAATAAAAAAATAAAATTAAAAAACTCTTCGAAAAAGGTATTTTTTTAACTTTTTAAAACATAAATGATAATTTAAAAAAAAAAAACCATTTTTTAAAAAAAATAAAAATTTATAAAAAAAAATATAAAAAATTAAAAAAAAAAACATTTTTTTTTAAATTTATAAAAACACCAAATTATAAAAAAAAACAATTTTAAAACACTTAAAAAAATTTAAAATAAAATTAAAAAACAAAAAAACCTACCTCTCCCTCCTCCCCGCCCCCCACGCCCTCCCTCCCTCCCTCCCCTCCCCCCCCCCCCCGCTCCCTTCGTCCCTCCCCCTCCTCCTCCCTCTATGTCGCCCCTCCCCTGCGCACCCATCCCCCTCCCTCTACGCTACCCCTCCCCTCCACCCCCATCCCCCTTCCACTCCCGTCCCTCCCGTCCCCCCTTCCCCTACCTCTCCTCTCTCCTTTGCCCTCCCCCCGTCCCCCTTCGCCCTCTCTCCCTACCCATCCCCCTTGGAGAACCTTTGGGCACACGAGGGGCAGTGGCGCCACTCCCTCATGTTCCCAAAGGGACGCCCAAAGGTAGCACTTGGGACCTTATGCCACATAGGAATTGATGTGTCATGCCACACCAACATCTTGCCATGTTAGATTTATTTTTAGAAAAGTTATAAAAAAAATTATAGAGCTAAAAACTTGTTTTGGCCATAACATGGGCATATCAGATTGGAATTTGATGAGACCTGCAAAATTAAGACAACATTAAGGAATACTACATAATTTCCAGTGAAGGGCATGGGACCATTATGCTCTAGTGTTATAGAAATTTTGAATTAGTCTTTTTTGAAGGCGCATAACTAGTCACTGGATGGGGGATTTGTTGAGGCTAGTTTTTTTATGGAAAAGTCATTTTCCAAGCATGAAGACAACCTAGGTGGTGTTCGGTCAAATTCCAAAGGGTTTGAAGAAGAGGTGCAAATAAAGTCCAAAATCTACTATTCCAGGGCACTTTTGGGGGATTTTGAAAATCTTGCAGGAAGGAAAAGTGACCCAAGAAATCAAAACTAATTTTTTTTTTATGATTTCGACATTTTACATACTCATCAAGAAAAAAACTTTGGTTAGAGGGATTTTTCCCTAGAAATGATTAGCTTTGTGAGATAGTAGTTTTTGCTAAAAAATCTATTTGGAGAAAATGAAAAAGTTAAAAGTTGACAATTCCAAAATTTTAAAGAAATTAGATGGAGCATCATATTGAACATCTGTAAATTGTTGATTAATTATTGTCATGAGTATTATTAGTTCCCAGTATATATTTTTTTTGTTTCTCCCTATATTTTATTCTACAGGTATCTAAAGTTGGTCTTTGAAGCTAAATTGACATGCAGGAAAAGAGTAGAATTGGGAAAAACTAACAATTTTGAAAGGTTGTAACTTTTTTCACAAAAATAAAAAATGGGCATACTTAAAGTAATTGGAAATATTATTCACAGGGAAAAAAATGTGCACCATCAAATTCTGAAGAGTTGATTTTGATGTTTCTAAAATTTGATAAAAAAAAGTACCTGCATCCTTAATTTGACAAAAAATGTCAATATGGGTAGTTCCCAGAATGCATGAAAATTAATTTTATGATTTTCTAAGAATGTAATGAAGCTAAAAAGTGTGTATATAAGAACACTTTTTCATATACAATATCATATCAGGGATAGTTAAGGGTCAACATTCAATGAGTACAAATTGGAAATCCTTGGTCTTGGTTGGGATAAGAAAACCATCATCATTGATGATGCACAAGATCCTTATGCAGCTGAAACAAATGACATGGGGGAAACATACATGTTGAGAATTTAGACTAGAATATAATGGCTAAAGAAATCAAGCAACTCCTCTAGGTATTGCAGAAACTATGAGAATATTAAGAGTGGAACTACAAAGTTGTAAATTAGATAATGAGAGGTTGATAAGGACTTAGGAAGAGCATAACCAATTGAATGCAACAATGTTACAAAGATTGAAAAAAATTTAGTTGAAGATTCACCATGGGAAAGACTCAAAAAAATGAGGAAAAGAGTCGGAGTATCTCAAGGAGGAATTCCACAAGAGGTCCCATAGCTCAAGACTAGTTTTTAAAGATAGGACATATACTCCAAAATTCTCTTCTAGTGATTCATCTTCCTCTAAAGACTCCATTGATGGTTCAGGATCTTCATCACATAAGAATAAGAGGAAGAGGCCTTTTAAGAAAACTCACATGGGGAATTTTAGAAGGCCAAACCTCTTACTTTTGATGGTGAAGTAAAATTTGGTAAAGGAGATGAGGCTTGGCTTCTTGGGATGAGGAAGTATTTCCAAGTCCAAGGCTACTCCACGAATGTGAATGAAAGGGTGGCTATATTTAATTTGAATGGAAGAGATTCTATATGGTGGGATCACCTTAGACAAGTCAAGAATATCAATGAAAAGAGTATTGTGTGGAAGCAATTCAAGAAGTACATCAAGCAAAAGTTCCTCTTCGATACGTACTATGATGACAAAGTTAAAGAGTTCCATGAGTTGAAATTGGGACAAATGGCCATGGAAGAGTATGCTAGTAAATTATTAGAATTGTTTAGGTATGTTAAATATATTAGAGATGAAAAGGACATAATTCAAAATTTTCTAAGTGGGATACCTCAGTCATACAAGGACATAATTGAGTTTGGTGAACCTCAAAATCTAGATGAAACCATAAGGAAGGCCAAGTATTATTATGATCAAAACAAAAGCAAGACAAAATTCCATAAGTCATAGAAGGACAATAAAACGAAGAATTTTGAACATAGAAAGAGGGGATTCAAGCCTCCTCATTCTAGAAATTAGTAAAGGAAACCACGAAAAGGTGTGACTAAGCAATCTAGGATGGTGTAACACAAGCCAAGAGAGTGATCTTTTCTAGGACTTGACTGCCACCATCAACTGGTGTCTAGTCCTAGTCAACTCCTTGGTAAAATATCAATCACTTTGGCTCAGTTGACCTTGTTATTTAGTCAATCCATCGACTCAGTTGACCTTGTAGATCAATTGATCCATCAACTTAGTTGACCCTGCAGAACAGGTAATCCATCGAGTGAGTTGAGTCACAATATTCTACAAGATTCATTTGTCATACATGTCTTGTGGCATTTGATGATGACAACACATGTCATACGACATTCTAAATAGTCAAAAGGAACAATAAAGACGCCATCAATATGACAATGGTGTCTCTTCATCTTCTTCTATCCAATAGATGAGAATAAGACGGTTAGTCTCCTCAATCACGTTGTAACTGCTTATTTGTAACTGAAACATGGTAGGTAGGAAGCCAATCATCCCTCATATTTGTATATATATGCATGTAAGCCCAAATATGAAAGGGTTCCTTGTTCTTGATTGCACTAAGATGAGTTCCGAAAGAGAAAGATCTATTGGCTCCTCATGGTTCTTTCACTCGACCTCAGTTCATGTAAATGAGTCTTTCGAATCAATATTGTTATAGGTCAAATCTACACTTCTCCATCCGTGATCACATTGCTCTGTCGATCACACAAAAGGACACTAGGGATGGAAGAGCTAGGTTGACCCTGGATGAGTTATTACCAAGATTACACTCTTCAGTTGAAAAACATATTTTTTCTACAGTTTTCACCATGTGTGCGCTACTATTGCCACAATGATCTAGCATTCTGAATGCTGGTCTTATTGAAGACAACATGCACAGATACTCCAAAATGTTGCAAACGCTGGTTGTCAAGTGCAAAAGTTGCATACTGTGCACTAGTCTGCTTGTATGAAACCTGCGCACATCTTAAGATGAAGTGAAAAAATATATTGAGATTACGAATTGGGATTAGTTGAAGTTGGTTCTGCAACTTTTCCAACCTCCCAATTCAACCACCTCTCGAATTAAACTACCTACCTTGTGCCATAAATACAAGGGGAAGCCATGAGAGAGGGGACTAGAATGAATGATAAGCTGCTGTTATGCTGGAGGAATTCTTAAGTCATTGTGAGGAGCAGGAGCCCAGGACTCGGTTGTAGAAGTGTCTGGACAGATAAGGTATATCTGTACTTATCTACATTTCTTTGACAATAAAAGGTGGAAATACCCTTCCCGTCCCAATCGAATGTCTATTTGATGGAATATTTATTTGATTGAATACCTGATTGTAGTTGATATTAAGTTATTTCCAATTTCATCATATTTATTACAGTCAGGATACGCTGAGGAAGGTTAACTTTGTTTTGCAGGTTCATCATTGCGGAAGAGTGGGCGAAAGCTAGGACCAACCATCGTTAAAAATGTACAACTTTCGAAATCCTAACCTCTTTCCATTTGTAATAATGAATGCAAAACATGAATGTATTTACCTGTCACCCCATGTAAGTTGGTAGTGTCATATCTCCAAAATCTTGACCTATGATCTCTCTTTATCTCTCTCTCCTCATCTCTCTCTCTCTCTCTCTCTCTCTCTCTCTCTCAACACTTAACCACCAATTTCTCTCTCTCTCTCTCCCTCTCAACCACAAACCTCCAATCTCTCTCTCTCTCTAAGCCCCTAACCACCAATCTCTCCCTTTCTCTCCCTCTTTTTCTCTAAACCCATAGCCTCCATTCTATCTCTCTCTCTAAAATTGTAACCCCCAACACCTCTAATTCTCTCTCTCTCTCTCTCTAAACTTCTAACCTTCAATCTCTCTTTCTCTCTCGAAACGCCTAACCCCCGTTTTCTATCTCTAAACACTTAACCCCCAATCTCTTAATGTTTCTCCCAAAACGCATAACCACCAATTGCTTTCCCCCTCACTCTCTTTCTTTAATCCCCTAACCCCCAATCCCACCCACTCTCTCTGTCTCTTTCTTTAAGCCTCCAACCTCCAATCTCTCTCACTCTCTCCCTCTCTCTCTCTCTAAACCCCTAACCCCCAATCTCTATCTCTCTAAACCCATAGCCTCTCTCTCTCTCTGAGACTATCTCTCTAAACTGACTATGGGTTATAGGTTTTAAGGGTTAGGTGTTTGATGATAGAGTTTAGGGTTGATGAGAATTAGAGGTTATAAGGGTTAGGGGTTAATTTTTATTTGACTAGACACTTTAAAGGTTAGGATTATAGGGGTTAAGGGATATTTAAGTGTTAGGGAATGGGGGATATATCATTATGTGAACTAGGATTTATGAGTTTTAAGTGTTATATTGGTTTAGGATTATAGTGGGCCAAGAATTATAATGGTTAGTTGTGCTAGGGACTAGGGATTGAAATGGATAGGGACCAATGGTCAAGGGTTTGGGGATTGAGATATAGGGGTCATGGGTTTATGGTTATAAAGATGAATATTTATATGTACAAGAGGATAATGCGAGTTAGTGATTTTGTGTAATAATATATACATATTATATTATTTGGGGGTTATAAGGGTTACTAGATAGGGATTATAATGATTAGGGGTTGTAGGGTATATTGGTGATAAGGGTTAGATTTCAATGGTTATAGGGGTTACATTCCTATTATCATTAGTATCTCTACTCATAACATAGGATATGCTTGAAAGGTCGTGTGTAGTGGACTAAGGCATTGTTCTTGAATTTGGATGATTACATTCTTATTTTAGGTATTAAAGCCAAGGTTCCATCCCTCAACCATGTATAGGGCCCAAACACCTATACCTAGAATCTAAGACATTAGAATGGCCACACCCATATTCATACTTGGAATCAAAGCTAGCGTCAGGAAATCCTATGTCATGGCTTTAGGTGTTATTCATGGAAATAGATGACTAAATATCCTAACCCTTGTGGTTAAGGAGAGAAGAGAGGGGTGAGGGAGGGAGGAGGGATTGGTCAGAGTGGAAGATAGGGAGGGATTGGGTGGATAGGAAGAGAGGGGGACGGGGTTATAGAGAGGGAGGGGGGGTTTAGGGAGAGATAGAAAAAAAATGAAGGTGTCAAAATGAATGTGTGACTGCAGCAACGCGTGTGCACATATATGTGTGCACGCATATACGCGTGTGCGCTAGTACGCATGCGCGGATTTCCACACACATGTGTTTAGATTCAATTTTTTTTGGTGCCCTTGCAAGTTTGGTACTAGCTTCGGATTGCTAAACCTTGAGGCTCGGTCTAGTTATGGCAAAACACACCAATTTATTTTCATGTTTTTCACGCTTAGTTCCGTATATGCTCCACTTGTGCACTACTGATGAAATGATTGCACACACTTGTCGAGATCTATGTGCAGATTCTAACTATTATGTTTTTTTAATAGATTTGTTATTGTTTCTAATTTTAATTCATTTTTAACTGCACTCATGTCAAATTTGTAAAAAACATAGGTTATTTATTTGGGCTATAACTTTTGATTGGCTTACATATTTCGAAAATGGAAAATAACCTGCACAAGACTACAAAAATACCTACAAGCTAAAAAAAGAAAGTTGATTGATTATGTTAAGACCATGTTATGGTGGACCAACGATTGACCATGTCGTTTTAGGGATTCACCGACTTTCGTAATTTAAAAAAAATATAAAATTAACTTTTAAAATTTTGGAAAAAATCCCTGTAGAAGATTCGTCTGTTTCCTACGCCTCTACATATTTTTTTCCTCATAATTTGACAATTTACATAACAAACAGGTGGACCAATGCGAACATATGCATTATGTTTTAGATAAAAAATAACATTCCAATATTAAAATAATGACATTTTGGGGTGGTTATACCACTTTTCCATAAATAAAAGTTATATATTCCGGAAGGTGATCCGATTTTCTACATTTCATTTTTTTACACCTAATTCTAAAACGTTTTGTAGGTACCTCTAATAATTTGTTTTAATGATCATATTTATGTTTTTCTAGCATGCTATTGCAACTAGCCCGTCATATCATTACCTTGCACCAGCCCAAACCCCAAGCTTGAAAGAGAAGTGACAAAGCGTTTATATTTCCCAGTGTTGTTTCCATAATATACATGAGAGAGCTTTGATATCAAATGCAACCAACAACGCCAAATTCCAAAAAAATGTGTCAGCTCTAAGTGAATGCAATATATTATTTTTGTAATTATACAAACTCAGAAACGTGAAATACAGATTAGTAACCATGCCAATGATAAGGTATCTCATGATTGTACAAAATATTTAGCTTTGTTGATGGTAGTCAAATGCTTAGGTGGACACAAATTGGTAACCGTGCCAATGCTAAGGTATCTCATGACTACAAAATATTTAGTTGTGTTGAGGGTAGTCAAAGGCGTGTGATAACTGGCAGTCAAATCGCCTCGGTATTCCGACGATCGGTGACAAAAAATTTTCCGACGAGGCATAGTTCCACCTCTTCTAGTTATTTTTTTGGAATTTCGATGACCTGGGTCGTCTTAAAATGGGCCAAAACCCCTAGAGGCACAGTTCCATGACATAGTTCCGCAGTAAATAGGGTGGAACTACAATTCCGTTGATTTTTATAACCAGATCCAGAGAACAAATCGTTGGAAAAGCAAGGCAATTTGAGTGCCAGTTATCCCACGCCCATTTATGCTTAGGTGGATCAATTTATGCGAGTTTATAAACAGTCAAGACAAAAGGGAAATGCTCAGTGGAACAACTATTACTTGCGGTTGATCACACTACTTGCGGTTAATCACTCATTGAGCCTGTGTTCTACATCAGAAGAAGGCCTCGTGAAATTTCTTCCGTGAATTGAGAGCGTAGAGCCCCCATTTCCATCCTTTGTATGAATGTTATATGTGCTTGTTGCATCATAGTCACATTTTGGGAGGTATTATTCAACCAAGGTCAATGTGAATCAATGCGATATGCACCATTATAGAGACGGTTAATCCCCCTTCTTACAACAAAATAAAATAATCACATACAATGTTAATCTTTCTTGTTATAATAAAAAATAAAAAATCTGTATAGATTTATTTTAAATTTGGATTTATCTTTTTTAACTAGGGGAATCAACAACATGGACGGTGCATGGGTGGATTTTTATCCGCTACCACAATACTCCTAAGTGCACCCACATATCCCCAAGCATGGGGTACACGTTAATCGGGGGTGTTTTGAATTCGTGCCCTTCATTTACAACATGCCATCCACTTCTAGTCTAGCTACACCCTTGTTGTCTTAAGTATAGAGTTTGATTCAATTTCTTGAGGTGTAATTTTGATTTAACTTAAATTTTTTACACATCCAAAAAATTATACCAATTTGATCATTCTTAGTGGTTAGTGTTTAATAGATTAGGTTTAAGATGAATTTATGCTAGTTTTTATTTTTTTATTTTAAGAATTAACATAGATTTTTTTTAATTACTTTTCATTTGATTTTAATTTTTTATTTTACTTTTCAACCATGTGGTTTTGAAAAAACATGATAGAAAATCCCGAATGTCTTTGTTCCCTCAAGAGACTAGACTAACAGAGGAGAAGGCCTAATAGTGAAGAGATGAGAAGAGGACTGAGATATGGTGGGATGGTTTGGTTCCCAATTGGTACAACATCAACCTCCCACTGGAAATTAATAAAGGAGATGTTAAGTGTGCAAAGAAAGATCTTCAAGGGGTGGTGGGAAATGGAAACGGAAACAGAGTTGTGTAGCTGACTCAGGGAGACGCCGGCGTTGCTGGAGGAAGGAGGGAATCTCGATGGCAGGGGTTGCCGAGGAAGGATGGGTTGCCGGAGTAGTCTAACGCTCATGGCAAATCGTGGAAGCGTTATATTACTCCCTTCCAAATTTTTGGACTACTCGAGATTTATATGAATCGTTCTTTCTGCAATGACTACTGAGAATGGAAATAACTCTAACAGGTGTGATATTGAATGAAACAAAACTTGGTGCAGGCACCATTACTACACACTGCAGACTTCATTAAGGAATGTATTGGAATCCGCTCTGCTTTAGGGATTGTACTCATTAAGCCGAAACTATTGGAACTACTGTAAATCTGCTTTATGGATTGGACTCATTAAGCCGAAACTATTGGAACTATTGTAAATCTGCACAGCAATATTGCAAGAAGCCCACGTTCTCAGCCGCTCTGTTTGACTTTTTATTTTGTCTCACATGACTTGCACGTTCTCTGCTCTATGTTCTATCAGAAAAAGTTAAAGTTCTTTCATGGCAGGGCTGTAGCTATCAGATCTCAAGTCCACGCGTTCAACCCTATTCACATTCAGATCTCAATACGGCCTTACCATTATACTGATAATATATTTCGATTCAGATACGTTGGATTATCTGTACCGGGCATTCTTCGTCCTTGGTCTTCTTCTTGTTTTCATGAAGCTTTTATAATTTATTGAAAATGGCAAATATCAATCGCACCATGCACACCACTCCATTATTTTTGCACCATGCACGCCAGTCCATTAACTGCTTGCTGTTGCTTTTCAAGGAATATTTGATTGCCATTTGCCAAGCAATAAAATGTTGGCATCAGCCACAGTGGTGGCGGTACCATCGTAATTCATTCCATTCAGATTGTAATTCTCTACATTTGACTTGACTTAAGTAGACCCCATATTTCACTGTCTGTAGTCGGCAGCCATGGCCAACCAAAGCTTTAAAAAGAATATAGAAATAACAACACAACAGCACCTGGATTCCAGCACCACATATTACTGCATGCCAGTTTGCATGCAGTTCGACACCAAGTGGATGGTGATAGACCATTTTTTTGTCCATAAAGTTAAGCTATCGCAATAATGCAACGAAGAACATTGGAGTGGAGAGAAATTATACAATGTAAACAATATGTGTCCCTCAGAAAATTAGTGATTCAGAGGTATCTCACAAGACAAATAAAATGTACTGGACAGCAAAGTAAATAATGTAGCTAGTGGACACAATCTATAATTATCTTTCAGAGATATTCCCCAGCAAAGTGCAAAGTGATTAAAGTAGTGAATGACATGAGAGTTTAGAGATATCTCACATGGCAAATAATATACACGAGTAAGATAAAAATCGAGTAGCCCATCCTTGAAATTGATATCCGAGCCAAGAAGAGTGATGAACAGAAATGAAATTTAAAACTAGTATTTTGAAGTTATTGAACGAGGAGAGGCACATTCCACAATTACATGTTATTTTCATTTTATTATGTTGAAAAGTATTGGGAGATGTGTAACCGAGCCAAGAAGAGTGATGAACAGAAATGAAATTTAAAACTAGTATTTTGAAGTTATTGAACGAGGAGAGGCACATTCCACAATTACATGTTATTTTCATTTTATTATGTTGAAAAGTATTGGGAGATGTGTAACCATATAAGATACTTTTTGGAATTTGCCATTGTTAATTTCATTTAAGATTAAAGCTCTCTCCGATGTATTATGGAAACAAAAACTCCTGCCACTTCACTTTTAAGCTTGGGACTTCTAAATTGTTGTCATGTGACAAGCTACTCAATTCACTTTTAAGCTTGGGACTTCTAACTTCTTGTCATGTGATGAGCTACTAAATTTAAAGATAAATATGTTAGTTCAATAAAATTGTGTATAAATGGTTGTGGTGTGACCTCGGAGGCTACTCAAATAAAAAATAAAAGGATTATTTCCCTAAAATATTGTGTAAATTGCTTTTATCTCAAATATCCATTTTTTTAATGTAATGTCTTATTTTCTTTAGCACTAGAAGAGTTCACTAGGCTATTAGATTCCCATGCATCATAGTGGAAAACTAAATAAATTAGTTAATATTGGTCCATGTTTAATTAGTTTAATTAAATTAAACTAAAGGGAAGTGAGGAAGGCCATAGTTTATAAATATTTATTTATTTAATATTTTGATAAGTTAGGTGGCTAGGAGGGTGCATATTATTTATGTGGACCCATTTCATAAAGCAGAAAGAGACAAAAAATTAGGCAAAAGCACAGAAAAAGTAGGATGTTGCCAAAAGCATAAAAGCAATCCAAAGTGGAAAGGCAACAAAGTAGGGATAAAAGCGGGAAAAAGCTTTAGATGCTAAAAAACAGTCAAGGAGGGCGCATGAATGATGAAGATGACCACATTCAATGAATTTAGATGTCAACTTAGCTTATAAAAGAAGATGAGCGCACGACTCTCACATCTTTTGACAGTTTAATGTTTGCTTGAGAGCTTTGAGGCTTCCCTGACTTAGGAGATGTGACCCTAGTCACAGCTGGGAGATGTTCCCCTACTGATCTTTGTTCTAACTATGGATTCAAGTCTTTCATGAAGAGTGATGTTACATCCCTGCTCATTGAGTCGATTTGCAAATCTGATCTAGTACAATCCAAGAATTCCTTTATTTAGTATTGAAGATCTCATCCTTGGTGTGCCTTCTTCAGTAGTTGATATTGCTCATGATTCTGGAGGTTGATTGAGGTTCTATGGAGACTAATGGTGCTTCTTATGCTATATAATGTAATGAATGATCTCTGATTATTCAGTATTTGATGTGTCTATCAACTCTGTACAAGGTATCTCCACATATTAATGTATTTTCTTAGCCTATGCTCAATACATGGTTAAAATTGACTAGTTTTACAAAATTTGCAATTAGATGATGTCTGACTATCCAATTTTCATTTTGTAAACTATTGTGGTTACTAGATGCCTTAATGATCACCTATAAGCCATTAGATAATAGTTTCTAAATATTCTAAGGTCATTTGGATTCATCTGGAAGTAGACTAGCTGAGTACTCCTAGGTAGTGCACTTACTAGTTTGGCCTCCAAACCCTGTCAAATTGCTTCTAAACCTATGTATGATTGGTATATAAGGTTGGGGGATATTTCATTTAGATTACCACAGGTCTGATTACCTTTAGTCAGCACCAGAAGCCTTGGGTTTCCACAAAAGTACTCAGGGAAAGTGCATTGATAGCCTTGGCTTGCCAAGGAAATCTTCCCAAGCGTGAAGCATCCATAAATGTGCCACTTTCAAGGTATTATCATGTTTTCCTTCTGATTTATAGATTTAGCAAGTCGTAAACTATATTTTGGGAGAATTTAGGAAGAGTCTAATGCTACTTGAAAAATCCTTCTTGAATCCTAGTCAAATTAACTAGTCTTGGTTTCTAATCATCCACGGTTTGTGTTTTGATTTTTGTAAGCTTGAGTTAATGTGCATTGGACCATATTCAATACATTACAATTATTTCGCTAAAACATTATTTATATGTTTAAGGATTAAAATTAATATATATTTTGATAAGTTATTCATTCCAACTTGAATTTATCAATTGTTGTTTACTACCCATTACTCAACTTTTATATCCATATTTATTAACTTAAAATCTATGTATTAATTAATAACTAGCAAGAAACACATTTTAAAAAGTGGTTGATATACGTTGATGGCCGTATATCAACCACATTTAAATGTGTGGCTATGGTTGATATATGTCGATCGACATATATCAACCATAGCCACACATTTAAATGTGGTTGATATATGACGATCAACAAAAATCAACCACTTTTAAAAATGCTGTTGTTGCTAGTTATCAACCACCGTGCAGGAAACTAATGACGATCGACATATATCAACCATAGCCACACATTTAAATGTGGTTGATATATGACGATCAATGAAAATCAACCACTTTTAAAAATGTTGTTGTTGCTAGTTATCAACCACCGTGCAGAAAAGTAATGACAAAATTAATTAATTTTAATTAATTTGATTTATTAATTTTATAATTATTATATTTTTATAATAATAATAATTTTGAAATAATAATATTTACTAATATCGCTAAATAAGATATGTTAATATTAATAACAAATATTTATTTATATGACATTTTTTATTATAAATATTAAAATTTATTTATTAGATATAAATACTTATTTAATAATATTTTTTTATTAAAGTTAATAGTATTTTTTTAAAAATTTAATAATAATAACAATAATAATATTAATATATTTTATTATTATTATTTAATATTAATATTTATTAATATGTATTATTTTATTAATAAATATTATTTAATAAAATAAAATAAGGACAAAAATTAGTAAATAAGATATGTTAATATTAATTAAAAATATTTATTTGTATTTAAAAATTATTGTTCACTTAAATGGTTGAATTTGAATCATGGTTGACTTCAATTCATATTTATTTTTTAAGCAAGGTTGACTTCACTCCATAATTGAATTTGAAGCAAGGTTAACTTCAATCCAATGTTCAATTTGAACCATGGTTGACTTCAATCCACAACCATATTTTTAAAAGTGGTTGATGGACTTTAAACCATGGTTGACTTTAATCCAAAGTTGACTACACTCCATAGTTGAATTTTAAACAAGGTTGACTTCAATCCATGGTTGAATTCAAACCATAGCTGACTTCAATCTATAGTTTATTTTTAAGCAAGGTTGACTTCAATACAATGTTGAATTGAATAAATTGTTTGCTACAATCCAAGGTTGACTTCAATCCATAGTTGACTTTTAAACAGGTTGAATTCAATCCAATGTTGACTTCAATTAAGGGTTGAATTTAATCCATGATTCACTTCAATCCATGGTTGACTCCAATCTAAGGTTCACTACAATCTAAGAATGACTTCAATCCATAATTGACTTTTAAACAAGGTTGACTTCAAACCATGATTGACTTCAATCCAAGGGTGACTTCAATCCAAGGTTGAATTCAATCCAAGGTTGACTTCAATTCAATGTAGACTTCAATCCATGGTTGAATTCAATCCAAGGTTGATTTCATTCCAAGGATGACTTTAATCCATGGGTGACTTCAATCCAAGGTTGACTTCAGTCCATGGTTGACTGCAATCGAAGGTTTACTTTAATCTAATGGTTGACTTCATTCTATTAATAATAGTAACAATAATGACTTCGATCCATGGTTGACTTCAATCCACACACACTTTTAAAAGTGGTTGATTGAATTTGAACCATGGTTGTCTTCAATCCATTGTTTCTTTTAAGCAAGGTTGACTTCAATCCATAGTTTCAACTTTTAAGCAATGTTAACTTCAATCCATAGTTGACTTTTAATCAAGGTTGAAAACAATGTAAGGTTTACTTGAATCCATTGTTGACTTTAATAAAATTTTGACTTCAATTCAAGGTTTACTTCAATCCATAGTAAACTTAAAAGAAAGGTTGACTTCAATCCAATGTTGACTTCATTCCATGGTGGAATTCAATAAACGATTGACTTCAATTCAAGGTGGACTTCAATCCATTATTAACTTCAATCTATGATTGACTTCAATCAATAGGTGTCTTTTAAGCAAGATTGACTTCAATCCGAGGTTGAATTCAATCCATGGTTGAAATAAATCCAAGGGTGACTTCAATACAAGGTTGACTTCAATCCATAGCTGAATTCAATATAAGGTTGACTTCAATCCATAGTTGAATTCAATACAAGGTTGAATTCAATCCAACAATTGATTTCAATCCATTAAAATATTAAGATTAATTCATTCAATCCATTAAAATATTAAGATTAATTCATTCAATCCATAGTTGACTTCAAAACATGGTTGAGTTCAATCCAACAGTTGACTTCAATCCATTAAAATAGTAACATTGATGAATTCAATACATGGTGGACTTCAATCCAAGGTTTACTTTCAACCATGGTTTACCTCAATCCACAAAGACATGTTTCAAGGTGGTTGATCGACTTTGAACCATGGTTGACTTCAATCCATAGTTTCTTTTAAGCAAGTTTTACTTCAATCCATAGTTTCAACTTTTAAGTAAGGTTGAATTCAATCCAAGGTTGACTTCAATCCACATCTGGATTTAATCTATAGTTGACTTCTAAGCAAGGTTTACATCAATCCAAGGTTGACTTGAATCAATTGTTCACTTCAATCCATAGTTGAATTTTAAGCAAGGTTGACTTCAATCCAACGTTGATTTCAATCCTTGGTTGAATTATATCAAAGGTTGACTTCAATTCAAGGTTGAGCACAACCCACGGTTGACTTCAATCCATGATTGAATTCAATTTAGTATGACTTCAATAAAAGGTTGACTTCAATCCATAGTTGACTTTTAAGCAAGGTTGACTTGAATCCAAGGTTGACTTCAATCCATGGGTGACATCAATTCATGGTTGGCATCAATCCAAGGTTGTATTAATTTTTGACTTCAATCCAAGGTTGACTTCAATCCAATAATTAACTTCAATCCATTAATAATATTGGCATTAATGAATTCAATCCATGGTTGACTTTAATCCAATGGTGACTTCAATCCATTGTTGGATTCAATTCAAGGATGAAACCATTTATACTATGAAATGAAAACTCAACACAGTTCTCGTTTTTCTCTCTCCTAATTTTAGTAGGTATTTTTAGCTTCGTTTCAAAAAGGGGTGATGCCAGTATCACACATTTTCATGTCGAGGCATTTTTTGGGACCTTTGAATTATCTTTATCGTAAAAAAAGTTTAGTTTCTATTTTCAGGTGCATTTTTAGAAATTTAGCAAAATAGCATACATTTTTAAGCAATTTATAATGAAAAACATATACATTTTGCAATTTTTTCTATAAAATAAGACATTTATATGGACAAAATAAGACACTTTTATTGACAAAATTGTAAAAAATTCCAGAAAATATAGACATTTAAAACCATTTTCAATCAATTTTCAGATATGTTTTGTATAAAAATGATACTATTTCATATTATTTTCCGAAAAGTGTTGATTCACATAAATTCAAGAAAAACTATACAAATTATTTGTAAAAAACATATTTCAAACATTATATATAGAAATTTTATTTCTAAAATTAAGTCTGAAAGTCAAAACATTACTAATATATCTTATCAAAATATTGTCAAACTTAACATTTTCTTCAAAACATGAAACTAATCAACAATATCATACAGGCCAAATTCATCATCTACATTAGAATTTTCTGCAGCTTGGCTTTCCTCAGGGACATCAATGTCCTCTTCCATTGGGTCTTCTATGTCTGAAAGATCCCCAAAGTGCTCTTACATTCATAATCAAAGTTTTTTACGTTTTGAAAATTATTTTTAAAATGTAGACTTACCCCTAACCCCCTAAAATATATAATCATTTATTTAAAAAAAAAACTTAAACCTACCACTACCCCTACAAAATTAAAAACAAATCAAACTAACCCATAACAACATTATAATAAAAATTTCAAAAAAAAATTAAAAACAACTTAAACTAACCTAACAACATTATAAACTAACAATTAAAAAAAATAAAAATTAAACTAATATTAAAACTAATAGATTTAAACTAATGTTCTTATAATTAAAAATTGAAAAAAAAATAAAAACCCAATAAACTAACCTAACATTATAATTAAAAATTAAAAAAATAAAACTAATTAACCATATACTAACATTACACAAAATTTAAAAAGACTTAAAAACAAAATAAAAATAACATTATAAAAGACAAACAAACAAACAAACAAACTATACAAAATTTTAAAATAAATTAAAAACAAAAATAAAAACAGACTAAAACTAACATTATAAAAAATTAAAAAAAAAAAACTATATATAATAACAAATCAAACTATATAACATTGAAAAACAAATTTAAAAACAATCAAAAATATTAAAATATAAAACATTAAAACAAAATTTTAAAAACAATTAAAAACCAAACTATACAAAATCTTAAGAAAAATTAAAAACAAAATATTTTAAAAAAAAATTAAACTATACAAAAATAAAAACAAAGATTAAATTTTTTTTTAAAAATAATTAGAAACGAAATTTAACCTATACAAAAATTTAAAAACAAATTTTAAACTATACAAAAATTTAAACAAAATTTAAAAACAAACAAAAAAAACAAATTAAAAAAAAAAATTTAAAACAAAAAAGACAAACATTGAAATGGGCGGGGGCAAGGGACAGGGGAGGTGGGTGGTGGCGAGGGGGAAGGGAGGAGGTGGAGCTGGGAGGGGGAAGGGAGGAGGAGGTGGAAGGGAGGGCGCGGAGGGGGGGGGGGAAGGGAGGAGGAGGTGGTGGAGCTGGGTGGCGGGGGGAGGTGGAAGGGAGGGCACGGGGCAAGGGGGGGGGAGGGAGGTGGCGCGGGGCAAGGGGGGGGGGGAGGGGGAAGTGGAGGGGAGCGGGGAGCAGGGAGGAGGAAGCCGGCGGGGCACCGCCCGCTTGGGCGTCAAAGGGCGGCCCTCACGGCCCCCTCGATGTCGGGCATTGACGGGGGCCGTGAGGGCCGCCCTTTGGAGTGCAAGCGAGCGACCGTGAGGGACGCCCTTTGGCGCCCAAGCGAGCGGAGGTCCGCTCGCTTGGGCGCCAAAGGGCGGCCCTCACGGCCCCTGTCGATGCCCGGCATCGAGGGGGCCATGAGGGCTGCCCTTTGGCGCCCAAGCGGTGTAGGTCTGCTCGCTTGGGCGCCAAAGGGTGGCCCTCACGTCCCCCTCTATGCTGGGCATCGACGAGGGCCGTGAGGGCCGCCCTCACGGCCCTCGTCGATGCCCAGCATCTAGGGGGCCATGAGGGCCGCCCTTTGGCGCCCAAGCAAGTGGAGGTCCGCTTGCTTGAGCACCAAAGGGCGGCCCTCATGGCCCCCATCGATGCCCGGCATCGAGGGGGGGCCATGAGGGTCGCCCTTTGGCGCCCAAGCAAGTGGAGGTCCGCTTGCTTGAGCACCAAAGGGCGGCCCTCATGGCCCCCATCGATGCCCGGCATCGAGGGGGTCGTGAGGGCCTCCCTTTGGCGCCCAAGCGGGAGGTGCCCCGCTGGCTTCCTCCTCCCTTCTCCCCTCCCCTTCCCCGGCATCGAGGGGGCCGTGAGGGCCTCCCTTTGGCGCCCAAGCGGGAGGTGCCCAGCTGGCTTCCTCCTCCCTTCTCCCCTCCCCTTCCCCGGCATCGAGGGGGCCGTGAGGGCCTCCCTTTGGTGCCCAAGCGGGAGGTGCCCCGCTGGCTTCCTCCTCCCTTCTCCCCTCCCCTTCCCCCTCCTCCCTCCTCGTGGCCACTTCCCCTGCCACTCCGATCCCCTCCCCTTCCCCCTGCCCCGCCCCGCCCCATTCCCTCCCTTCCACCTCCCCCCGCCGCCGAGCTCCACCACCTCCTCCTCCCTTCCCTCCCCCCTTCGCGCCCTCCCTTCCACCTCCTCCTCCCTTCCCCTGCCCAGCTCCACCACTTCCCCCTCCGCCGCCCTCCCCTTCTCCCTCCGTCGCCCACCCCTTCCCCTCCTCCCCTCGCCGTCGCCCACCTCCACCTTCCTCGCCGCCGCACACCACCACCCACCTCCCCCGCCCGCCATTTCATTGTTTGTTTTTTTATTTTATTTTATTTTTTAAATTTTGTTTAAAGTTTTGTATAGTTTAAATTTTGATTTTAATTTTTTAAAATTTTGTTTATATTTTTGTATAGTTTAAATTTGTTTTTTAATTTTTGTTTGTATAGTTTAAATTTTGTTTTTAAATTTTTTTAAATTTTTGTTTTTGTTTTTGTATAGTTTAAATTTTTTATTTTATTTTACTTTTGTATAGTTTAAATTTTGTTTTTTAATTTATTTTAAAATTTTGTATAATTCGATTTTTTTATTTGTTTATTGTTTTTAAACTATACAAAAACAATAAAAAATTCCCTCCCATTTTATTTTTTAAAATTTTTAATTATAATGTTATCTTAGTTTAGTTTGTTTTTAATTTTTTTTAAATTTTTAATTATAACATTAGTTTAAATTTGTTAGTTTAATTTGTTTTTAATTTTTTTTTTAAAACACAAAGTTAATATTCGTGGAAAATAGAGAAGAGTATGGGTCATCTACATCTTCATCAAGTCCTTCATTTGCAGAAAATGTAGATTCTGATGGGGTGTCAGAATCCATGGATGAATTTGAAGAAGCAGTGTAAATGCTTTTTATTAGTATGATTTTTATAATTGAAACTCTAGAGGAGTTTTTAATGATGGGGTGTCAGAATCCATGGATGAATTTGAAGAAGCAGTTTAGATGCTTTTTACTAGTATGATTTTTGTAATTGAAACTCTAGAGACGTTTTTGAATATTTATATGAACCATTTGTTCTTGTATGGTCTAATATATTATCTCATTATGAATCACATCATAATTTCTTTGTTTTTATATGGTTATATTGGAGAAATTATTAGAGAAAATTGTTTTTTGTTTAATATCTAATTTTTCAGAAAGTTGTAATTTATCTCTTCAAGATTTTTTTTTTTTTCCAATTTAAGGTTGATTTTAAAGTTTTGTTAAACAACAATATGGGATGTTTAGGCCATGGCTCTATTTTTTACCCTAAAAAAAATACGTGTATACTGGTATCAACACTTTTCTATTTGGGGGGTGTTTTTGGTGGTTTTTTTTTGCAGAAATCATCGTTTTTATGGGTAGAGTTCTCGTTCATAGTATATAGTTCTCGTTTCATAGTATACGTGGTTATGACTCCAATCCATAGTTGACATCAATCAATGGTTGACTTGAATCCAAAGTGGATTTCATTCCAAGGTTGACTTCAATCTAAGGTTGTCTTAAATTTTGACTTCAATTAAAGGTCGCCTTCAATCCATTAATAATATTAACATTGATGACTTCAATCCATGGTTGAATTAAATCTAAGGTTCACTTTGAACCGTGGTTGATTGTTTTTGAACCATGGTTGACTTCAATCCATAGTTAACTTTTAAGCAAGGTTGGCTTCAATCAATAGTTGACTTTTAAGAAAAGTTGGCTTTAATCCAAAGTTGCTTCAATGCATAGTCAACTTTTAAGAAAGGTTGAATTCAATACAAGATTGACTTGAATAAATTGTTGAATTCAATGCAAGGATGGCTTTAATCCAAGGTTGAATTCAATCCATGGTTGAATTCAATCCAAGGTTGGATTCAATCCATGGTTGACTTCAATCCAAGGTTGAATTCAATCCATAATTAACTTTTAAGTAAGGATGACTTCAATCCAAGGTTGACTTCAATCCATAGTTGACTTCAATCCAAGGGTGAATTCAATCCAAGGTTTATTTCAATCCATAGTTAACTTCAATCCAAGGTTCACTTCAATCCAAGGTTGACTTCAATCCATGGTTGACTTTAATCAAAGGTTGATTTCATTCCACGCTCGACTTCAATCCATAGTTGACTTTTAAGGAAGGTTGACTTCAATCCATAGTTGAATTTTAAGTAAGGTTGACTTCAATCCAAGGTTGACTTCAATCCATAGATAACAATAGTTATTGATTGACTTGAATCTATGGTTGACATAAATCCATAGATGACTTCAATCCAAGGTTGACATCAATCTGTAGATAATAATAGGTCATGGTTGAATTCAATCCATAGATAATAGGATTTCATGGCTGACTTCAATCCAATGTTAACCTCAAGGTTGTCTTCAATCTAATGTTGACTTCAAGGTTGACTTCAATCAAAGGTTGACTTCAATCCATGGTTTCCTTTAATCCAATGATGAATTCAATTCATGGTTGAGTTCAATACAAGGTAGACTTCAATATAAGGTTGAATTCAATCCAAGGCTGACTTCAATCCATGATTAATTTCAATCCAAGGTTGAATTCAATCTAAGGTTGACTTCAATCCAAAGGTGACTACAATCCAAGATTGACTTCAATCCATGGTTTCCTTCACTACATTAATAATATTGACATTAATGACTTCAATCTATGGTTGACTCCATCCCATAGTTGACTTCAAATGTGGTTCATTTCAACCAATAGTTGACTTTTAAGAAAGTTGACTTCAATCCAATGCCAAGACTTCAATCCAATGTAGACTTCAATCAAAGGGCGACTTCAATCCATAATTGACATTTAAGCAAGCGTGACTTCAATCAAAGATTGGTTTAAATCCAAGGTTGACTTTGAACAATGGTTAACTTCAACCCATGGTTGTGTTCAATACCAATCAAAGGTTGAAAGATAAATTATTTGACTAAAACATTATTTACATGTTTAAGGATTAAAATTAATATATATTTTGATATGTTATTTGTTATCAATCGTCACTAGAGAGTAAATGTTTATTACCCATTACTCAACTTTTATATCCATATTTATTAACTTAAATTTATAAATTAATTAATAATAATAAATTGTTATTTAAGTAAACTATATTAGAAATCTTAAAAATCATTTTAAACATTGTCAACATTGAAATTATTTTAAATTTTAAATTTTTAGAATAATTATAAATTTCATTTAAATTTATCACCAGCATGGATTCATCCTAAACGTGGATTATCAAGCATTGACACCTAATGTGACACATATCCCTATATAGATTTGTAAGCACCTAGCTACTCTCTGTGCAATTAAATTTATCTAAAATAATTAAAAGATTTATTCAAAATATACATTTATTCTTTTGAAAAGTGCACAAATTCATGAACCACATACATTGTGGTGGATAAATGCGGATATGAAAGTTAAGTTTATGTGCCAATGGAATTTATGAACAAAATAAATAGATATTTTTATTATTATTTTTAATTAAACCAAAACAGCTACCTCGTCTCAAATTTATTATTAAACTCAAATAAATTAATTATTTTATTGTTTTCAAGAATTAAAAAATATCCATACAACCAAAATCCATTTAAATTTTTTTTTTAAATATATAAAATCAAATTTAAAATAAATACAAAATACAAAATCAAATACCAAATCCATGGTAATTAATTTTCTCGGTGAATGATTCCATTTACTGTATCATTTTCCTATCGTTGCAACGGATTCTTTTTATGGACAACAAAACTAATTCAATATAAAGAGAAAATAATAATAAGATTGTTAGAATCCTCATTTCACAGAATTACAAAAGTCAAATAAATTTATTATTTTATTATGTGTAGGAATTAAAAAATATCCATATAACCAATAACCATTTAAAAAATAAAAAATAAAATACTAAATGCATTGTATTTATGCATTTTCTCCGTGAATAACATCTATAAAAAAAACACACAAAATGATCTTCACCTGCATTTTACCTTCATTATGTCACAGTAGCATTAAAATCTGCATTTTAATACCCACATTAACTCACGTTTGCATTAACCTACTTCTATAAAATAATTGAACAAAAATGCATCTGCATTGGCATTATCTTTCTTGTATCTATGAACAAATGGAAACTTAACCTGGAATATGGGAGAATGTATCCCAAAAGCTGTTGCCTCTGCCATGCTCACGGGTAGCCCCTTCCACCTGTAAAACAGATAAGAATTTGTCAAAAGGAATTAAGAGCAAATTATCAAGCAGAGCTCTGCTACATTTGTAATTTATCTAGATGTAATCTAAAAAATATCTCATTCCTCTGAAATCTTGATAAATCCCAGTGTTTGTTAAACTGAACAAAAATTGTATCTCAAAAGTATTTGTTCCTCAAAAACTTGATAATAAAAAAATTGTATCTTAAAAATATTTGATCCTCTGAAAATTTAATAACCTAAAAATTAAAATGAAAGTGCATGAAATTATGATAGTTCATAAACCACCAGATAAGTAGATGAGGTGGCACCAAACTTAAAATCCCTAGGAAACATGCATTTATCTATACTGAGAGAATATGACCCTGCTGCATTAACATGTCCAATGATGAGTATGAAGACATAGTGTGAAACTAACCTGAAACTATATAAGTGACCAAGATGATGATGAGTTTGAGTTTAGAAGTTCCAAAGGGAACCATACTTCAACCTTTGAGAAACCATCTTCCAATCTTCTTTCATTGATCAAACGCTCGGCATGTGGGCTAGTCTCTATTTCCCTGTTCCTCATCTCTCCACGACACAGCTGCCCGTAATAATCCACTTTAATGGCGGTGGATTTTGTTTATATATCTTGCGAACTCTGACTTCCAAGGTTGTATAACTCGCCCAACGGACCATACAAGGTTTCTGAAACTGGTATTACTTGAACTCTCTCTTCAATAATTAAAATCCCTTAAATGCTTGAATTATTCCTTTAATAATTAAAATAACTTGCACTTTCACTTGAACTGGCCTTTCAACTAAGAAAAACCGGACTATACAAGGTTGCATAACTATTAAAAACAAACTCGCCTTAACTCTTCTTTCAATTATTAAGATAACTTCCCCTTAAAACTTGAACTCACTCTTCAACTATTAAAATAACTCATTCTTAACTTGTCTTTCAATTTTTTTTTTAATTGTTTATTTGAAATTTTGAATGTCGCCCATAATGATTTGTGTCACCTAGGAGGTTGACACGAGGACAACAGAATCGACTGACTGAGTCAGCTACTATTATGGTGGACGCTATAATGTTGTTTGATCATAGAAACAACTATGAAGAATAGCATACACCAAACACTATTAAAAAACTGCAAAATTTAATAGACAATGCCAATCACAGACGAATGTAAGACAGGAATTGATAACGGAGAAACCCCACACATGAAAATTCCAGTTGCATTGAGTAGTTGTCATAAGAGGTCGAATGTAGGAACCATTGGGAAGCAATCAAGCCTCCTCTTTAGGAACTCATCTTAATGAAATAAAGAGCAGAGAACCAAAAGATATTTCATCTTCAAGCTTACACGTATTTATACAATTCTGAGGGACACTTGGGTAACTACCCGCCGAGTTTCAGTTACAAAAATATAGTTACAAAGAGATCATGTGTCTTCTTCACATTCTCATAATGTTGTTTGATTTGTGTTGGAATCAATAAGTACTGTCATGCATGTATGATGATCCACCGGGCATGTGCCATCAGAGTCGAGGATCCAACCAAGGAGTTGATTGGGACTAGGAAATAGTCGATGGATCCAATTGAGTCTTGGAATGGATTAGACCTCCCCCCTTAAGTGGAAATCGTCCCCATTGCATGCTCGCGTAGAGGAGGAAACTTGAGCTCCAATTCAAGGAGAGGATACCACTTTCCTTGATATGAGAGTTGTCCTACCTTGGCCACTTGAAACAAGGGAATTGTTTGTGTCCTTGTATGGCATGCTTGTTGTCCAACAATGGTGTCGATGACAAGAGGATCTTAAGAATCTAAGTGTATATCTTCCGGATCTATCGGTTTTAAATCGAGCTACTCCAATAATGACAGAAAATACAGTGGAAGCAAGTCTACATTGAATACTGGATGTAGACCCAAGTATGGTGGAATGCTAAGCTTAAAATAATTTCCCCCGATTTTCTCAAGAATGGTATAAGGACCATATCGTAAATATTTTAGCTTCCTGTGCGGGTCTCTCAATCTTTCTTTCTTGAGATGCAACTAGACTTGATCCCCAATTTTGAATGAATGAGGAATATGATGCGTATCGTGTTGGGCCTTGGATTTTTCACTAGCTCGTTGCAACATCTCTTGTGCTTGTTTCTAAATGTCACATGCATGATCCTTGAACTTGAGTGCCTTGTTGATTTCTCAATGCTCACGATTGATGTCGACCAAGCCATTCGGTTGGCTAACTAAGTCAATAGGAACTGAGGGTTGAAATCCATAACATATTTCAAATGGAATCTTTCTCGTTGAACTGCGTTGCGCTTGATTATAGCTATGTTGGATGTATGGAAGACTTTCGTCCCATGTTCTGCGATGCTTGTGGTTGTACATGCGAAGCAACTATACCACCATGCGATTCACAACTTCCATCTATCCATCAGTTTGAGGATGGAACATTGTCGACATAGATAGTTGTGTGTCGATTTGTTGCTAGAGAATCTTCCAAAATGTGCTAACAAATATGGAGTCGCGGTTGGAGATGATTGAATTCGTCAAGCCATAGTGCTTCCAATCATTCTCAAAGAAGAGTTGAGTAGTTTGTTGGGATGCTGTGGTCTTCTTGAAAGGAATGAGGATAGCCATTTTGGAAAATTTTTCAACCACTACCAGGATTGCATCATGATGGTATCAGGTAACATGATATCCAGTCAAATAATCCAAGGAAATGGATTCCCATGGTCGACTAGGAATGAGAAAGGGCGTATACAAACCTTATCGTCGATTCAGTGGCTTGGAAATGGCACAAACTACACATGTATTGATGTACTTGTCGACATATGTTTTGATCGAAGGCCAATAGAAATAATTATGGAGCACAACAAGTGTCTTTGCCACACCAAATTTCCTATTGTTTTGTTGTAGTGTGCATCCCAGATGATCTTCTGCCAGTGCTCACCAAAACGTACACAAATTTGTCCTAGATTGTAAAGCAAGTTTTCCTTCACGTAGTAGTCGAGAACAATCGACTGTTCTATTTAGAGTTGTTGATACACTGTCGAAAAATCAGTTTCTTCTTCATATAGTCATGACCAAGTAATGGAGTCACAACCATGCATACTTAACACTGTAAGAAGTGAAGTAATTGGTGGTTGGCCAAGGAAATCAGCTGCTGCATCAGTGCATTGGCTTTGCCTTTTCAATGCTTAGTTACCAACTAAAATTGATGTAGGTAACCAATCCACTTGATTTGTCTCATCGTCTACAACTTGTACTATGATGGAGTGAACTGTAGAGGCTTATGGTCGGTATGGACGACTATTTCTTTGCCTAAAATATAATGTCTCCATTTCTTAAGAGCTTATACAATGGCATACAATTCCTTCTTGTGGGTAGAATACTTACAAATAGTATCAATGAAAATTTACAAGTGGAATGGTACTAGGTTACCTACTTGCATAATCACGACTCCCATGGCATAATCAGATACATTGGTCTCAGTTTCAAATGGATTATGCAAATTAGGTAATACAAGCACTGGAGTAGTGCAAAGCTTGTTCTTGAATTGTTCAAAAGCTTGTTGTTGTGTTGTAGTCCATTCGAAAACTATATTTCCACCTCCTTTCATCAATTGATTCAGAGGCCAGGTTATGTGGCTGAATCCTAACACAAATCTGCAGTAAAATTTTGCCAAACCAAGTAAAATCCTTAGTTCTTGAATGCTTTTTCGAGTGGGCCAATCCTTGATAGCTTGTATCTTTTCTAGGTAGACTCAAATTCTTGCTAGGTTGATCAAATAGCCCAGTATTTGATAATTGTCCGTGCAAAATATCACTTCTCTAAGTTCAAATAGATTTTGTGCCATCTGAGAACATTAAGCACTTGCTGAAGCTGCTGCAAATATTCCTCCCATGATCTACTGAAAATCAGGATGTCATCCAGATAGACAATGACATATTTCCCTGAAAAAGGTCTAATAATGTGATCCATATATCTCATGAAAGTCAGAAGTTCCTTAGTTAGACCAAAAGGCATGATTAACCATTCAAATAAACCTTCCTTGGTTTTGAAAGTAGTTTTCCATACATCTCAGGACCCTATGGGCATTTGATGATATCCAGAATTGAGGCCAAGTTTGGTAAAGAATTTAGCATCTTTCAAATAATCAATTAAATCACCTATTCTAGGAAGAGGATATTGATTCTTTACTGAAATTGATTGAGAGCACTATAGTCGATGCACATGCGCCATGTCCCATCTTTCTTGGGAACTAGGACAACTGGACTTCCACAAGGAGAGGAGCTGGGTCGAATATTCCCTTTGTTGATCAAGTCTTGAATTTTTGTGTGGATTTATTCATTTTCTAAAACATACCTTCTATAAATAGATGGATTGGGTAATGAAGAACCATGAACAATATCAATGGAGTCTTTTACCTGGCAATGTAGTGGTACTCCAGTTGGATCTTTGAACATATATTTGTATTCTTCAAGTATTCTAATGACGTGTTTATATTGTCGAGAGTCATAGTCGGTGGAGAGATGACTGGTTGTTGTGATATTTTAGGAGTGTTGAGGTTTGATAATTAACAACATAAATTTTTTAGCATGGTTAATCAGCGTCTTGGCTTCTTTGTTGAAACCATCTTGACTGTTGGTGTGGTTTGATGTTTAGGAATTCCATACCACTGATTCTAGATTTTGATGATCACTTTATGTGGTATCGATTGATACCTTCCATGTTTGTTCCACTGGTAATTCCTTCCAAACAGTATGTCATCTACCGACAGCGAAGCGACGTCGCATAGCACCTCATCCTCAAAAGGATTGATGAAGTAAGGTACGTTGCACTGTCATGTGATCCTAAGTACTTGTCCATATTTCATCCAACCAATGTTGTACGGATGCAAATGTGGAGTAGTAGAAAGACACAATTTATTCACAATATCTTCAGAGACAAAATTATTTTGACTACCATTGTCCACAATTAGATGCAATTGGTGATTTTGAACCCATATCTATGTATGGAATATTCATTCTCTTTCGTCTTCATCGAAGATAGTCAAGTTTGCAAGAGCTATCAAATTCAACGCTACTAAATTCGAAGAGTCGGAGTTGGACTCCACAACTGTCTTGTTAACTGAGTTGGAAGTAGACATTTTTGCCAAGAATGTCTTCTGAGCTTTGCATTCCGATACGTCATGCCAAGCTGAATCGTGGTAGTCGCACCATTTTCCTGCAGGAGGTTGTTTAATCGATTTTCCCTTTTATTTCTTGAAAGGATTCTTACTATGTTCCGACTTCTAGGTAGTAGTCGAAGAATACCATTTTGACTTGATAGATTCAGTAGTCAATTGATATTTCTTGTCAAAATGTTGACCAGTCGGTTTGGTTGAGAAACATCCTTTCACCTTCAATTTCATCTTGAGCTTGATGGAGTAATGGAATGCGTCTGCAAGAGTTCCAGTAGTGAGAAATTTCAACTCTTATTGGATATAAGGAGCTAAACCACTGATATATTTTAGAACAAGTAATTTTTCTTCATCCCTAACACCAAGTCGAGCCATTAGTCGATGGAGTTCATTAGTATAACTGTGTACGGTTTGATCCTTCCATTGTCTCAACATCTACCACTTATTGTATTGTTGTTATATGTACTTGGGTGGATAAAATTCCTTCCAGACATGTTCAACAAATTTGGTCCATGTGTCAATGGGGTTACCATCTTCATCGCATCTCGTCAAGAGATTTTCCCACCAACAATGTAAAGAGTCGACATCTTCAAATATGCAAGGGTGAATTTCTCAACCTCAGAAAGTTGATTCACAGAGAAATAGGACTCCAATTCTTGTATCCAATTGTCTACATGTTCCGCATCGATATTTCCTTCCAGGTTTGGTATATCCAAGTTCATCTACACCTTAAAGGGGCTAACCTTATCAAAGTCATTTCTCGTCGGGTTGCTAACCGAAATTGAGCCAAATGAACTGGTGAGTCAAGCAAGAATCTCATTGAAAGCAGTTTTCCATACATCTCAGGACGCTATGGGCATTTGATGATATCCAGAATTGAGGTCAAGTTTGGTAAAGAATTTAGCATCTTTCAGATAATCAATTAAATCATCTATTCTAGGAAGAGGATACTGATTCTTTACTGAAATTGATTGAGAGCGCTATAGTCGATGCACATGCACCATGTCCCATCTTTCTTGGGAACTAGGACAACTGGACTTCCACAAGGAGAGGAGCTGGGTCGAATATTCCCTTTGTTGATCAAGTATTGAATTTTTTTGCGTATTTATTCATTTTCTAAAACATACCTTCTGTAAATAGATGAATTGGGTAATGAAGAACCATGAACAATATCAATGGAGTCTTTTACTTGGAAATTTAGTGGTACTCTAGTTGGATCTTTGAACATATATTTGTATTCTTCAAGTATTCTAACGACTTGCTGATGTTGTCGAGAGTCGTAGTTGGTGGAGAGATGACTGGTTGTTGTGATATTTTAGGAGTGTTGAGGTTTGATAATTAACAACATAAATTTTTTAGCATGGTTAATCAGCGTCTTGGCTTTCTTTGCTGAAACCATCTTGACTATTGGTGTGGTTCGATGTTTAGGAATTCCATACCACCGATTCTAGATTTTGACGATCACTTTATGTGGTCTCGATTGATACCTTCCATGTTTGTTCCATAGGTAATTCTTTCCAAACAATATGTCAGCTATTGACAGCGAAGCGACGTCGCATAGCACCTCATCCTGAAAAGGATTGATGGAGTAAGGTAATTTGCACTGTCATGTGATCCTGAGTACTTGTCCGTATTTCATCCAACCAATGTTGTACGGATGCAAATGTGGAGTAGTAGAAAGACACAATTTATTCACAATATCTTCAGAGACAAAATTATTTTGACTACCATTGTCCACAATTAGATGCAATTGGTGATTCTGAACCCATATCTATGTATGGAATATTCATTCTCTTTCATCTTCATCGAAGATAGTCAAGTTTGCAAGAGCTATCGAAGTCAACGCTACTAAATTTGAAGAGTCAGGGTCGGACTCCACAACTGTCTTGTCAACTGAGTCGGAAGTAGACATTTGTGCCAAGAATGTCTTCTGAGCTTTGCATTCTGATGCGTCATGCCAAGCTGAATTGTGGTAGTCGCACCATTTTCCTGCAGGAGGTTGTTTAAACGATTTTCCCTTTTATTTCTTGAAAGGATTCTTACTATGTTTTGGCTTCTAGGTAGTCGTCGAAGAATACCGTTTTGACTTGATAGATTCAGCAATCAATTGATATTTCTTGTCAAAATGTTGACCAATCGATTTGGTTGAGAAACGTCCTTTTACCTTCAATTTCATCTCGAGCTTGATGGAGTAATGGAATGTGTCTGCAAGAGTTCCAGTAGTGAGAAATTCTAACTCTTATTGGAAATAAGGAGCTAAATCGCTGATATATTTTAGAACAGTAATTTTTCTTCATCCCTAACACCAAGTCGAGCCATTAGTCGATGGAGTTCATCAGTATAACTGTGTACAGTTTGATCCTTCCATTGTCTCAACATCTGCCACTTATTGTATTGTTGTTATATGTACTTGGGTGGATAAAATTCCTTCCAGATATGTTCAACAAATTTGGTCCATGTGTCGATGGGGTTACCGTCTTCATCGTATCTCGTCAAGATATTTTCCCACCAACAATGTAAAGAGTCGACATCTTCAAATATGCAAGGGTGACTTTCTCAGCCTCAGAAAGTTGATTCACAGAGAAATAGGACTCCAATTCTTATATCCAATTGTCTACATGTTCCGCATCGATATTTCCTTCCAGGTTTGGTATATCCAAGTTCATCTACACCTTAAAGGGGCTAACCTTATCAAAGTCATTTCTCGTCGGGTTGCTAACCAAAATTGAGCCGAATGAACTGGTGAGTCGAGCAAGAATCTCATTGAAATGCTCATACATTTCAGTTCGTTATCGAGCGAGTGCTTGCTCAATGAGTCGTTCAATTTCACTATTAGGTGTGCTTCCATCTATTTCGCTTTCCATCTTTGGCATGGGGTTGCGAGCAGATAAATACTCAGAAGTATAAGGTAGAGGTATTTTGGATAACTAAGTCTTAGAGCATGTTTGAACAGGAATATGTCGGTTCAATTACACAAGTAGTGCTTAAACAATGCTAGATCAAATAGGCTTTGATACCAATAATCCATGTCTCCTAGGAGGTCGATAGGAGGACAATAGAGTCGATTGATTGAGTAAAATACTGCTATGGAAGACCCTATAATTCTAGTTTGATCAGAGAAACAACTATGAAGAATAGCATACACCAAACACTAAACAACTACAAAATTTAATATATAATGGCAATCACTGAATAATGCGAGACAAGAATTGATAATGGAGAAACCCCATGGGTGAAAACTCTGGTTGTATTGAGCAGTAGCAAGAGGTCGAATGTAGGAACCATCAGGAACCAATCGAGCTTCCTCTTTAGGAACGCTTCTTAATGCAATCAAGAGAAGAGAACCAAATTCTATTTCATATTCGATCTTACAAGTATTTATACAATTCTTAGGGATGCTTGGGTAAATATTTTAGGTTTTCGTGGTTTGCAGTGTTAGAATGGGTTTCTGGATAATCCACGGTCGGCATTTTTGTTGTCGACATTTCGAATCCTAAGCTGGATTCATCTTCAGGACAAAATATGTGTAGAAGAGTTGCTAACCATGCGTATAAATAGTTAGGGATGCTCAGTCCTTTCCCATTATGACCTAACCCTTCATCTTCTCAAAACTTTCAAAATTAACAAAATAATCATGAAATCCTAATTGATAATTATTACCAAAATTTTTATAATGATTATTATTAATAAAATTTAAGATTATTCATAAGTTTTATTGAAAATGATATTATTAATCCTTTTTTAAAAAGGAAAATATTTCCAAAAAGATTTATAATTTTTCATCATTCTTCATGAATGTAATAATCATTATAAATAATTATTGGTAATAAGAGAAATCTTTATTACTAATATTTTTCAAACATGATTATTACTCATAATGCTCATGATGATAATAATATTTCTAAGTGTTATTAAGATTGATACTAATATCATTAATCTACTTAATAACATAAAGGACTAATCCTCGTTTAATTATAATTATTAATTATTAATCATAATAGTAATAATCATTATAAATAATCAAACATGATTATTACTCATAATGCTCATGATGATAGTAATATTTCTAAGTGTTATTAAGATTGATACTAATATCATTAATATACTTAATAACATAAAGGACTAATCCTCATTTAATTATAATTATTAATTATTAATCATAATAGTAATAATCATTATAAATAATTTTTAATAATACAAAATTTATTACTAATATTTTTCAAAATGATTGTTACTCATAATGCCCATAATGAAAAATGATTGTTACTCATAATGCCCATAATGAAAAATGATTGTTACTCATAATGCCCATAATGATAGTCATATACATAAGTGTTATTCATATTGATAATAATATCATTAATATAATTAATAACAATAAAGGAATAATCTTTGTTAAAATAATTCAATCTAATAAAGGATTATTTTTCATAATTCCAAAAACATAATAAAAATTAATTATTCATAATAGTTAAAGGTAATAATCATTATAATTAGAAAATCCAGGTAAATTCATGATAATAATTCTTTTATCATTACTAATAAAATAAGTCAGAGGCTAGGTTAGTGATACTCACGAAAAATTGTGCAGGAGGGTTGTAAAACATACCTAGTTCTATCCATTACCTTCCTTATTGATCAAAGGAAACCATCTCTTGCTTATTTCGAGTCCCCCGTCTCTATTCAGGTTGTTTGGGTGCTTCATGATTTCCAAGGCCTCTCTCACCCTTCATTTGTAGTAGTGGTCCTCAACCACGAGCAGTTCCGTGTTCTCCAAGAAAACATGGTGTTATTTTTTGTGAGAATGCTCCACGAGTGTGTAGGTATTCATCCCCTCTTTCCTTATGTCATCTCCATGCTCCTTCAACCTTATTTGAAAATACTGACCCGTCTCCCCTATATAGCTTATTCCACAAGAACAATCTACCTTGTACACCCCTTTAGATTGGTGCCAATTAATCTTGTCTTTCACCGACCTCATTTTTTGTCTAATGATTTCCATTGGCCTGAAGGATGTCCATACTTCTTTCCTCCTCAATACCCTTGCAATTTTTACTGTTACTCCCTGATGTATGGGAGGAAGGCCTTATGAGTCTTTCTCTCCTTTGTATGCTAATTCCATTTTTTTGCTTTTTTCAATGCCTTATATATGTCCTCATTCTTGTATCCCAGGATTCTAAAGAAAGAGGTCAAATGGTCCTTCTCTTTTTCTAGTTGATCCTTGTCAGATATGCTGAAAGATCTCATGGCTAAGGTGTTGATTACCCCAATTTTCTGAGAAGGGTGGTGGTGTGAGTGAGCGTGAAGGTATTTTTCCAAGTGGGTTTTCTTTCTGTAGACACCATGGTTGAGGTTTCCATCATTCTTTTTCTTTATTAGCACATCGAGGAAAGGGATGCTCCCATTCTCTTCAATTTCCATGGTGAACTTTATGTCTTCCGAAAGCTAGTTAAGATGCTGATGAAATTTGTTCGTTAACCCCATGGGGCCATCTCACATTGGTATCATCCACATCCCTTTCCATCTTGCGGGCTATAGGGGGAATGAGTGAAGGGCCTTCTTTTCAAAATGTTCCATAAAGAGATTAGCCACAATCGGGGACAAAGGGGACCCCATTGCTACCCGCATTGTTTCAGTTACAAAGAGACCATGTTTCTTCTTTCCATACGCCAGTTAGAAGAAGATGAAGAGACATCGTTACCACGTCAGTGGTGGTTTAGATTCCTTTCGACTATTCAGAATGTCGTCTGACGTGATGGAATCATCAAGTAATGTCAGGCATGTATGATGATCCGTCGGGCATGTGCCATCGATTGTCGATTTGCGGAATCGATTGATCCGTTGGGACAACCCATTCGAGAATCCGACCAAGGAGTCGAATGGGACTAGACAATATTCTATGGATCCAATCGAGTCTTGGGATGGATCACATAAAACCAATCTGGACACTACACTTGTCTCATCCTCCTGCAATCTCGGAAAAGCATAAATGGTAGTCCACCCCAAAATTCTAAGATATAAATACCTATAGGAATAATAATTAGTGCAACCACTTAAATTGTGGTAAGTGCCATGAAAAAATTATATGTTACTTTTTCTCTATCTTTAGTTGTAATCACCTATTGTCTATGCCTCAACTACGTGCTACCTTCTTTAGTTAAATGGTTTGTCTCTCACTACCTGTTATCCATGCATGAACTACGAGTTATCCATGTATTAACTACCAATTATTATATATATATATATAATTTTTTATTTCGAATTTTGAACGACACCCATAAAATCAATTTGGATAGTACACTTGTCCCATCCTCCTTTAATTTAGGAAAGCATAGATGGTAATCCACCTATCAATTTAATTACTGTAATTACTGTAAATTAATTTATATATAACTAAAAAGAAAATTAGAATAATAATTTTACCCCAAATTCTACAAAGTTTTGGTGAAATAATTTGTCTATTTTATTGAGTAGGGGAGACGTCAAACAAAAACAATTTACACAGGAATTTAGTGACATAATCTGTTCTTTTTTAATTGAGTAGCCAATGAGATCACACCAGATCAATTTACACAGGATTTTATTGAAATAATACAGTTCTCTTTGAATTGAGTAGCCAAAGACGTCACACAACAATTTAGAAACCCCAAGCTTGAAAGAGAAGTGACAATGAGTTTTTGTTTCCATAATATATACGAGAGATATTTAATATCAAATGCAACAAACAATGGCAAATTCCCAAAAATTCTATCAACTCTATTTTAAGAAGAATCAGTGAATGAAATATATATATAAATTATACACAATTAGAAACATGAAAAACAGACTGGTAACCATGCCAATGATAAGGTATCTCATTATTGTACAAAATTTTTATTGTGTTGATGGTAGTCAAATGACTAGGTGGATACAAACTGGTAACCATGACAATGATAAGGTCTCTCATGACTCTACAAATTAATATTTGGTTGTGTTGATGGCAGTTGTTTGTCCTAAAGTCCGCTACCTAGACTACATGAGCAGCAGTGTTCAGGCACCTCAATAAAAGTTTGTTTTTAGGGATTTTGTATGGATAACAATGTAAATCAAACGAATAAAAATAACAAGGTAGAGATGCAATGGTCTGAATACTTCAGCAATACAGATGTAAAAAGAAAAGAATCTTGCAATGATAGATGATAGAGTATTAAGGCATAGGATATAAACATTCAACACATATATGACTGCAAACAATATACAAAAGTTCACATCTGAAGCACATATGTAAAAGGTATGAGTCTTTGAAAACACTTTTCAAACATTCAATAACCATTTAACATTCACATTCATACATAACATGAAACATAGAAAAAATCTATATATCATCCAATACATGAAAGAGTTCACACTGAACCAGAGAACACAATGATAGATTAAAGGCCTAGCTCCATATAGATATATAAACTGCCATCAAAAAATGCAAGAGAAGTTCTTACACAGGTAACCATTGACAATCTCCAGAGTCATTCAGTAATTCGACTCGCATGTGTGTCCTCTTTGTTTTCAAAATATTACATAATATATAGCATTAAACAAAAAGTAGGATTCTTCGAGTTCGTTTCTAAGATCCACTTTTTAAGGCTAGATCTTCTAAATATAGCAAAAAGAAAATCACAAAATATATAGTTGTCTAAATTTTACTTGACACATGTCAAATAAAGGAACCTTCTCAGAATCTTCTTACTGCTTCTGCCAGGGTGGCCAGTCCATCCAGGGCCTCTGATTTCCTTCGTAGCTTATCCAATCCCTGTTGCATAAGTTTTACCTTCAGCTCGAGTTCTTCTTGATCTTTCTCTAACTGTTCATTTTTCTCCTGAACCATCTTCTCTTAGACTTTTCATCTTCTTCATCTTCTATAGATGAATCCTGTAAATCAATGACTTGGTCTTTTTTGAAATGTGGATTCAAAATGGCCTTCATGTTCATTCTGAGTTTATTAACAGATCGAGTTTTAGGTCTACCACAAACTTTATCAGGTTCAAGTATCTTCTCTGTATGCTGCTCTAATAATTCCTGAAATGAATGAACTCCATCGGGTTCTTTATCCTTTGTTGCAGCCATTGGACTAATGACAAAATCGTCATTCTCGAGCGTTTTTATTTTACTAATTTCTTCTTGTCCTTCATTATTTTCAGGTTGAGAAACCTTCTTTTCACTTTCCAAACATTCTTTAGATTTCTTCTTAGTCAGTTTAGACTTTTTCTTTCCTTTAACCTCTACCACTTCTCCTCTAAAACTCGACCAAAACAGAAAATAAGACCAGGACTTTTCCTCTTTTCTCAATTCTTGTTCAATCAGCAATTTAACTAAACCATGATTGTAAATGTTGTGGCTATCATAATTTGGATGCTGTCGAACCCTAGAAGACATTCTTTATAGACTTTTGAGCAAGAAAAATGGGAGATTAAGATCTTTGATACCTGAAACATGTTGTAGAAGGCTCATATGGTACCTATAGACAGTTGTGAATCTCCCTTCACAGGTAATATACCTCCGTATGATGTATAGAATGTCCTGCCACTATGTCTGTAAGAAAACCCTAGGTATGCCTTGACTCCAGTCTGGATCTTGATGTGCTGGCAGGAGGTATTGGCTAAAATCCTCATGAATTGTTTGGCGCTTATACCATCTCTCTCCCACAGGATTTACACCAATAGCTTGAGAAATAGACCTCTTTGTTACAGAAAACTTCAGCATATCGATTTTAACTATAGACCCATTGAAATTTCGGCAAAAAGCCCTTGTAACTTGTTCGTGATGTTCACCCATCCTTTCAAACATAGCAAACCACCCTCTCTCTTTTAATTTTTCTATAGCCACAGGAAGTTCCTTCATCCATTCCACATATCGGGGTTCAAATCTAAGCAAATGTCCACTCGGTCGAGACTTCTTCATGACTGTAGATGTAACTGAGGAAGCAATACTTGAAACATAACTCCGAGGAGAGTTTTCTTGCACCATAATGTCTCGACTTTCTGAGCAAAAACCTACTTATCAATCTCCAGTAATCATGGGAAGGAAATGAGGCTTTTGTTGCAGTACTATCTAGGACCCTCGCTCCTCCAAATCATAATTCATTCGCAGTGTTGGAGTTTCTTATCAAATGCAGATGGTAACATAAAATCATATCACATCGTGGTTCCAAACACATGTTACATTCATGGAACTGATAAAACCAGATGTCCTCATTCGAAACAAGCATCAATTCCCAAAACCATTAAACAAAATGATGGCACCTACAAAACCATAATGTTTCGGCAAGCTGGAAGCGTACCAATCTTTTCAAATACCTAACACATACTGTTAGCTCATATGGAACATATGTAAACTTGAACCTTTTTAATGAAAATCAATCAACACCCTATAGGAGCATAAGCTAAAATCTAACCATTGTAAATACTTAGAAAATTTAAAACATGAAATAAAAAACTAAGCCAAAAACTTTAGAATAAAGGGAAAAGGAATAAAACCAAGGCTTTGCAAAAATTTAAAGGTATCACATCATCCTAGCAAGTAAGGTATTAAACCTAGGTCAAACAACAGTCAAATGCTTAGGTGGATCTAGTTATGGGAGTTTATAAACACCCAAAACTATACAAAATAAAGAATACAAAAGGAACATGCTCAGTGGAACAACTACGACTTGCACTTGATCACTCATTTAGCCTATGATCTACATCAGAAGAAGGCCTCGTGACATTTCTTCTGTGAATTTAGAGCGTGGATCTCCCTTCAGAGTCGCAGTTCGGGAGGTATGTTCAGCCAAGATCAATGCGATATGCACCATTACAATGATTGTTACGTTGATAGGTGTTTATATCTTAGGATTTGGGGTGGACTATGACCTATGCTTTTCCAGATTGCACAAGGATGAGACAAGTGTGCCATCGAGATTAATTATATGGCAATCATTCAAAATTCGAAATAAAAAATTATAAAAGAAATATATAGAAATAACTTGTCACTGATAATTGATAGCCAATGAATGGATAACTTGTAGTTGATGAATGGATAAAGGTGAAAACATGAAGTTGGATAACTATTTTGCTTGTTTATTTGACAAACAAAATTGCAAAATTTTATGGTTTTCTACTTCAACCCCTTTAAACCCATACCTCCCTTAGGAATTTCCCCTTTAAGCAAACACAAATGTTTTAGAGAATTGAATAAGCTTTGTACTTGTTTTTTTTTTAATGGAAATATTGTGGGACAAATTTGGTGCTCACCAATGACATATAATTGAAAATTTTAGGTATATCTACCAATGGACTGGATCGTAGGTAAGGGTTGGTTTTCTGCAGAGTGATGGCGACAATTTGGAGCCCCTTGGAGTCCAGCTAGCCTCCGGGCTAGCTCTAGTACCTACCAAGGTATCAAAAAGTGGGAATTTATCTAGGATTTAGTTTGTTTTCTGTTTTTACTTTGCAAAATCCACGCTTTTTTTCGTCGACGATTTGTTTTTTTAGGGTTTTTCAGTTATATCTCTTTTTGGCCGGGGTCTCACTTAGTGGAGGCTCTTTCTCTTTGTTTAGTTAGCAGAGGATTTTTTGGCAGCCTCTTAGCCGTATCTCCTTTTTTCATGGAGTTTTGTGAGGGAGGTAGTTGGCGCTACTGCAACACACAGTTGTCTGCCCTGATCCACGTGGGAGACATCTGTCCAAAACCCATGACGGGATCTGAAAGGACACCTTTGTTTCCTCCTTTCGTTGCAAGTGCTACAGGCATTGCACATCCGACGCATTCTTCCAAGATGGGTTTCAGTCCATCTACGAACAGACCCCACTGCAAACTCTCTGGTGTAGATGTCAGGAGAAAAAGAAGTTTAAAATCCTACAAAGCTTGGCAGGAGGAAGCAGTATTCACCCTTGAAGACAATGCGAACATGGACAGAGTCACCCTTCTAGCTCGGAGAGTTGTTGTAGGATGCCTTGAAGGTACTAGGGTTTCACAAATAGAGCTGGTGGAATGGATAAACGCAAATTGGACCCCTCTTTTCGACCTTCCGCCCTAAACCAACATTCTTTCGTGGGGATGGGTTGCATTCATTTTTCCGAATGAAGAGCTCATTGACAAGATTCTAGAACAGTGTTGGTTAATGAAAGATGGGTCCTTGGTGCTCAAAAAATGGCACGCCAATTTTAATCTCAAAACAGAACATACATCTGTTAGGTACCTGTGGGTCTTATTGCCTGGCTTCCCTTTCAAATTATGGACATCGAACATATTAAATTAAATTATAAAAGATTAATGTCATCTTTTTTATATAAATTATTCACAAAAGTATCTTAATTTTCTTCACTTTTAATTCATTAAAATATATATCATTTTGTTTTGAACTTTTAACTTTAAATTATAGTGGTGGATATTATAAAGCTTTTACTTAATTTTATTATTTTATTAAATATTACATAATTCAGAAGTGATTATCAAACTCCGATTCTTTTAAAAAAAAAGTTTCAACCTTTCTAATAAAATGACATCGACTCCAAAAGAGATAGCAGCTTCTAGAAAGACTTCTTAGAAGGTTGCGTGAGCAGGACTCGAACGTACGGTCTCCAACTAATGATCTTGGCAAGTAAACACTTGCATCGTACGAACTTAAATTAATAATAATAAATATAGAATCTTGGATTATATTTAATATTAAATCTTAAAATAGTGTGAAAATTAAAATGAATCTAAACGAAGAATGATAAACATAGAACTTTGGTATTATCTTATATTAAAATATAAATTAGATTTGTATTAGGTCGACATAGAATTTCTAATTCAGTATTGAAAAAAATTTATTAATTAATACTAAAATATCATTTTAGTATTAAAAAGTTTTATTAAGTTAAAAGAAACAGTAATAGGTTACAAGTTAAGTGTCATGAATAAGTTATCTATTACTTGTTTTCTTTATTTAATTGTAATCACATATTATCTATGCTTAAACTACCTCTTATTTTTTTTATCTGTGCATGAGCAATGAGTTGTTTGTCATTGTTATCTATACATGAAATATGAGTTAGCATGCATCCACTAAATTAATCTGGATAGTATAGCTGTCTCAGTATATCTGATTTTTTAAAATAAAATAAAAATCAGTATATCTGATTTTTGAACAGCAACACGAAATCAAAATAGTGGGAACATTCTAACAATGGTTAGGTTTCTCCATTACAAAACATAAACATGACAGCAAAACAGCATTCTCTTGAAGAATAGGCACGCTTTGTTGTAAGGACTTTGGCTCTATTCTTTTAAATGTCAGTGACAGTATTGTTAATATTTAATTTCTTAGGAAGCAACGTTTTAGGTTTTCTTGTTTTTGTAATGTAAAGGTATGTCAAATAACATTGAATGCCGGACTCAAATGTCTATGCGTTTCACGGGAAGACAACTGTTGTTGCATGAAGTAAGTATTGTCTGTATGTACAGAGACAGACAGGATTGTATATCTGCACAGTAAGATTGCAAGAAGCCCGCGTTCTCAGCCGCTCTGTTTGCCTTTGTCTTCTGTCTCACACTTGCATGTTCTCTGTTTTATCAGAAAAAGGTTAAAATTCTTTAGTGGCAGCCTGGCAGGGCTGTAGCTATCAGAGATCTGAGGTCCACGCGTTTAACCCTATTCATAGTCAAATCTCAACGCGGCCTTATCATTTTACTGATAATATATTTCGATTCACACACTTAGTATCTGTATTAATGTTAAAGATTATTAATGACTACATGACCGCATTGACAGGGCATTCTTCTTCTTGGTTTCGGGAAACTTCTATAATTTATTGAAAATGCCAAATATCAAAGGCACCCTGCACGCCGATCGATAACTGCTTGCTTTTGCTTTTGCTCTATTGAAAATGCCAAATATTAATGGTACCATCATACCATGCACGCCAATCTATTAACTGCTTGCTTTTGCTTTTCAAGGAATATTGGATTGCAAGCAATAAAATGGGGCGTGGATAATGGCGCGACTATTTGTTCCCTAGATCTGGTTGTAAAAACTTGTGGAATTTAGTTCTACTTGATTTATTGCGAAATTATACCATGGAACTGTGTTTTCTAGGAGTTTTGGCCCATTTAAACCAAAATCGTCAAAATTTCAAAAAAATAACGAGAAGAACCAGGGAGCCATTTGAGTACCAGTTATCACATGCCATAAAATGGTGAGCGACAGTATCATTGGGAATGGAGTCATTCCACCACCCAGATTGTAATTCTTTACATTCGAGTTGACTAAGTAAACCCATATATTTCACTATTTGTAGTAAGCCACCATGCCCAACCAAAGCTTTAAAAAGAGGGGGAAGACTAATCACCGAGCCGCAGAGCATTAAATGCTGCAGCTCAATGATTAGTGACTGTGAGATCTAAAGAATCTTCAAATCTAACAGTCACTAATCACTGAGCCACCTCATTTAATGCTATGCCGCTCAATGGTTAGTCTTTGGCTAAAAAAAGTACAAAAATACAACAATTGGATTCCACCACCACATATTACTGCATCCCAGCTTGTATGCAGTTCGATGTCAAGACTATGATGATGACAATTTTTTATCCATATAAGTTAACCTATTCCAACAAGCCAAATTAGCAACTTATTACCTGCTTGGTAAGAAGAAAATAAAATAATATGATACGAGTTATAATTTTGTGTATAGAAAAGTATGATTTCAAATTAGTGCTTTGAGTTTACAAGTTATTAAACCTAATATTGAAAAGTAATTTTTTCTTTGGAAAATATGAACCTTTAAATTAAAATAAAATATGCTAGTTGATCTTTTAAAAACCACGTGATGTGAAATATTTTGCATTACCTTCCAGGCTTTGATGGAGGAGCACGGAGAGTGCAGCGAATAGAAATGTATGTTTAATTAATTTTTTCGTGGGAGTTTATTATTTGACATTCTTGTCAACTTTAAGTGGAAGCCGGGCGAGTCTAGTGCACATGACGGGAAAGAGTACACAAGTATGAACACTCCACAAATTAAAATAATTCATAAATATTTAAAGTAGTTAAATACAATTAGTCATTATCAAGGATATTAATGAGTAGACATTTGAGCTTTTTTTAGGTGTTTTTTTTTAAATTTAAATTTTGAAATTATTTAAATTTTTTGATAAATATGATTCAAACCAGATAATATTTGTCAAATCATAAATTAAGATCAATAAAAATTAAGAAAAAAACAAAATATTTGGTTTAAAAATTTTTGAAAACATAATTATTAATTTTGAATTTTAAAATTATTTTTTATTTTTCAAAATTTCATATCCTAGGGAGGGATATTTAGTCAATTCATTGTCAAATCATGATTTTAGTCAATCATAAAATAAAACACTCAATTTTAAAATATTTAATAAAATCATTTTCATTTTAAAAATATAAAATTATTAAAAAAACATTTTAAAACATAATAGATTTTTAAATTATTAATACAAAACTTAAACTAATAGTTTTTGCAATTGATTGCTATATTACTTTACCATGTTGACAGGTAATAATAATGCAAAGAAGAACATTAAAGTCTAGAACCTTTCTACAATGTAAACAATATGTGTTCCTCAGCAAAGTGAAGTGATCAGTACAGATTACCATTAGTATTTAGAGGCATGTGACAAGACAGATAATATGTACAGGACAGCAAAGTTTGAAGTTTATATTGTTGCCAGTGGAGTTCTGACAATCTTACATTATCTTTGATAGGTATTCCCCAGCAAAGTGATTACTACAGAATACCATGAGAGTTTAGACATATCTCACATGGCAAATAATATACATGCGCAAGCATCGCGTAACGAGTACACCATGATTCAAAGTGATGAACAGTAATAAAACAAATACTTTTTATTGAAGTTATTAACAAATACTTTTTATTGAAGTTATTGACGGAGGATAGTGTAGATTTTCCTGACCTAGGTTCAAATTTACTTCTACGATATCGGTTGTACTACCATGATATCACCTAGGTGTCAGACCTTTTTCAATAAATAAAAGATACATTCCACAATTAGCAAACAACATATGTGTAGTGTTATTTGCATTTTATTGTGTTGAAAGCTCTTGGTAGATGTATCACCATATAATATTGATGTAAGGGTATGTCAAAGAATATAAAGAAAATTTAAACTTAAAATTGTTTTTAAAAATATTGATAATATAAAATAAAAATGAATTATATAAGGAAAGTGTTAATAAAAAGTATATATATATATATATATATTATAATTAGATTAAATATTTTTTATTTAAAAATGTTTAAGTTTTATATTTTTTTAAATTGATAAATATAGAGATTATATATATAGTTTATTGGATGTAATTTAGGAGGTTGAGAGGAATGATTGTTAGTCTTTCCACCCATGTTCTATTCTTGTAAGTGATATAGTGCTCTTGGTGAGCCCCTATGTATTGACTATGTAATGGTTTGGTTATACATGTGACTTTGGCCATAACTTGATTCTCCAAAATAGCAAATTGAATATACCTTTGCACAAAGCATTGTGACCTTTAATGGTTCGAAATCAGCACGCTGAAATCTAATAAAGGCTCCTGGGTACTCCAACATATGCAAACTAGTATATCAACAATACATCAAATGCAATCGAAACATACGTGCATAAGCACACAATCCAGATATATGGGCCAAATAGATTTATATTATCACTCTGAAACACAGAATTACAAAAATCTTTCGGGCTCGATTTCCGGATGCCTCCAATGAGAAATCCTCCTTCCTTTTATAAGAGGCGAGAGCCTTCTAAGGAAGATAGGAATCTTTGGGATAAGATTTCTTCCCTTATGATAGATCTACGACATATCTCTAAAAGAGATTGAGATCTTACGGAAAATATTTGCAAATCACGTTGTAGATATTCTTTATTGAAAGAACCCATGAAAGAAATGACATAAAGAGATAAAACAAATGGACGACAAAACTAGTGGGCCATTATTATGGTACAAAAAGTTACAAAGTGGATATTCTTCACGAGAACCCATGAAAGGTTGGACTTAAGGTCAGTCTAGAGGATTGTGATTAGAATCAAATCGATCACGATCATTATTGTTGTTGGAGCCTTGATCAGGATATGCAGGAAAGATTCGATTTGAATTTGTATCATACGAAAAAAATGTTCTCCATCCATGTTGGAGGATTCCCTCGTAAACATGCCGAAAACTGTGACTGTCTGAATTATCTCTGGAGAAAACATTCAAGAATTGAAAATTCACCAAAGAAATTATTTTCAATAACAAAATCTAACACTTGGCTAGTGTCAGGGTTAGGCTTGACTACTGCACCCTTCCATAACATGTCAAACTGGAACACGTTGAATGCAAATAAACCTTCTTCTAACTCATGTTGTAATTTGATATAAACCAGAGTGGAGAGGGTTTCTCCAATGCAGAAATTCTTGGAACATATAAAAAGAACACGATCTTCATCCATGGAATCCAGATCTTTTAATTGTTTTGAACATCCTCATAGTAGAAACAAATTGTAATCTTTGAATGTGCTTGGGCAATCTAATGAATGGCATAAAAGTCAATCCATATGAGTGATGGGTCAAAAATATATGCATAGAATTGGATTTCTCTTGTGAAGAGATGGAAATGACCAATGAATATATTTACATGATTAACTAACATGTTGTAGTTAATATCATAGCTATGTCTTCCTTGATAAGAGTCCATTTTATCTTGAAGAAGCCACTGCTAAAGCTCTATTGGAAGACTTTTTACTCTATCTCCTAGACAATCAATGCAAAAATGCAGATGGCACTCTTGATAAATCTGTACAGAAAATATGTTTCTCCTACCACCCTGAGAAGAAGAGGATTCACCTTGAGTGAATAATTTGAGTTTACGAACGAGAGTACCTTCTCTAGTGAGCATGTCTGCAAGATGATTTTCTTTACCAACTTTATAAACAATGTCAAAATCAAAATCCTGTAACCATACTTGCCATCTTAATACTCTGGCATTTCCTTGTTCAAGTAATATTTTATTACCAAGCATACCTTTCATGTGCTTCATATATGTTTGAACTATAAAATGAACAATTTTGAGGAACAATATGAATCTCTGTATCCCTTTTTTGACTGCCAAAATTTCCTTATGAGACGAGGGGTATTTTATTTCAGCACTAGAGAATGTACCAGAGGTATATGCACATATTTCTTCTCACTTGGAGTGCTTTTGCAGTAAGATTGCCGCCCAAATTTGGTTAGATGCATCGGTTTCTAAAATACAAGGCAGATCTTGGTCTACCAATGATAATGGTGGAAGCTTTTGAATATTATCCTTTATCCTTTTGACTGCAACTGTCATGGCATTGGTCCATTCTGAACCTACTTTTAACCTTTGCTGGATTAATTTTGTATCTTTGGCTTGATTTTGATAAAACTGTCGAATTTAATTTAGGAAGCCAAGGAATCTCTGAACAGTCTTGATGTCTTGTAATTTATCTAAGAAGTTCAACGATTTTTGTAGAATATGTGGCTGGAGAGTGACTTTACCTTGGGAAATTTGCAATCCCAAAAACTCAATAGTAGTTTGGGAAATGACAAACTTGTCTGGTGAAGAAGATAAAACAATGCCATGTCTAAATACAAATGCATAAAATTCTTCTAAATGCATTTTATGTTCAGCTATATCTCTGTTAAATAAAATAAAATCATCAATATATACAATAAAAAATTCTAAAGGTCTAAAAATGTCTTCCATTCGCGTTTGGAATTCTGATGGAGCATTCTTTAACCCAAAAGGCATGAATGTCCACTGGTATTGTCTATGTGGAACAACAAAATCTGTCTTGTAACGATCTTCTGGGGTTATACCAATTTTCCAAAAACCACTTTTTAAATCAAACTTGCTATACACATTGGCCTTAGCAACTTTTGACAAAATCAGCTCTTTATGAGGCAATGGATACTTGATTGGCTCTAAAGCTTGATCACCATAATTAACAACCAATCTATTTTTACCTCTTTTTGTTCCGAATGCTTGTTGACATAAAAAGCTGGGCAAGCCCATGCACTTTTACATGGCTCAATCAATTTCCTTTCTAGCAACTGCTGAATTTCTTCTTTGCAAGCTTTCTTCTTTGTAGGACTCATGTTGCTGGCTGAATATTTTTGTGGCTTAATGACTGCATTTTGTCTGTAGGGAATACTAACATGATATTTTTCTTTGGTCCATAATGCATCTGGATAATCTGAAGTGTAGTCTTCTTTTAATCTCCTAGTAATATTTGCTAGAATCTCTTGACCATGGAGATTCGCATGCTTAACAATCTTTTTTATTTTAGTCAGATATTTTACCAACTCTTCAACCACATCTGGCTTATCAGCAGATATTCTAACTATGAATTTTGTTTTGACTGGTATGAACACTTTTAAACCTTACATTGTAAACTCAACTAAGTCTTCTCTGATTTCCATAAGTAAGTGTTTCTTGACAAAATCATGACCCAACAGAATATCAGCTCATGTATCTAAGAAATACAATGTTACACATGTAGTGACTTTTCCTAATATGATAGGAAAGTCTGCAGCTATAAAATCAATCTTAATGAGTTCTTTATTTACAGCTCTAAAATGGATAGATTTAAGCTGCCAAAAATATGTAGGAATGGCTTTATACTTAAAACAACTGCTCATGGCATTGGTGTCTATCTGTGCATCAAGTTCATAGAGCTTATAGCCTTATGTTTTTATTCCAATAGGAATGACCATTCGGTCACCAAGACTCTTTTGTTCAATAACTGTATAAAAAATATTAGATTCTTGTACTGGACAAAATATGTGAGCTTTTCTCATTGTTAGCTGTATATATTCTGAATTTAATTCATCCAACTTATGCAAAGAACTCTGGATGCTTGTAGCCAAATTGGCTAGCTGTTCTCTTTCAACTTCTTACTTTATTTTCAAAGTAAGTTATTTTCCTCAAAAGAAATGACTCACCTTGATCTTGTGGGAAATCATCAAACCAACTTTCATCTTCTGGATCAAACTCTGTATTCTTTGGATCTGGCAACCGTTGAGGGAGTTCATCAATATTTTCTTGCAATCTTCTTCGGATTATTACCAATCCTGGAGAAAGGTCGGCCTTTCTTTCTTCAAGTTCTTCTATTTGTTTTCTTATTGAAGAAACTGAAAACATTAAACATTCAAAAACTAGATAGTTGCTAGTGAATGTACATTCACTATCTGAGCTATCTGAGGATTCTATTCATAGTTTTCTGAAATCAATTCTTTTCGTATTAGCATCATACTCATATTTAGTTTCTGACTCATGGATTGAAAAACCTTCATCATCTTATTGTAATTATGGAACTAAATCCCATTCAACAGGATTGAATTTTGTGCTGAATATTTGACAAAGTTTATGCTGCATCTTTGTTTTCTTATCAGGACAAGCATTTTCCCAATTCCCTGTTTTGCCACAAATATAGCAGGATGATTTTTTCAAAGGTGTTGATCTTTTTTCTGAAGACAAACCTTCTTTTCCTATTTTTGAAGAAAACTTTTTTGGCATGTTTTCTAAAAAACGTTTTGGAAGAGGAATGAGGTAGGGATCCACCATGCTTCCGGGAGGAACAAGTGCATGAAGAAGAAGGAGCCTTTGTCATGGTTTAGGCTTGAAACAACCATAATTAGCAGTTTCTCGAAACTGTTGGCAAGTTGACTGTGAGAGGAAGATATGTTTTTTCAAATTCTTTTGTCTCTTCATGGAGACACATTATTTTTGGATAGCTATTAGTACATGCCGGTGAAGGCTAGCCAAAGAAAGATATTCAATATTTACCTGGTGATCACTGAGATATATGGAGACCAACTCAGGTATCTTACCAGGAAGGGAGGCAAGATAATGACGGAGGTATGCGACATTCTGATGATCAGTCATCTTATAAATCATGGACTACATGGTACAAAAATAATCTGGAAGTAAATCAATGTTGCAGAGATTCTATGACATATAAATTTGAGCAGTGTGTGAAGCATTTGGAGGCAAAGCTCCAAGGAATTCATGTGCTAGAGCTTAGAATAAAGCTTCAAGAGGGTCTGCATCATCAATAATGTGTTCTTTTTCTGTATTTGAAAGATTTTCCCACCAAAGCTTGACAATGCCTATGAAATCCCAAGTTAACTTCGCAGTTATATCTTTCCACGAGGACTTGGTTTCGATTTTCCTTTGAAATGTCCATGCATTTAGTTTTTGGAACAAATTTAAAATTTGTTCATGAGACAAACAATCCAAATTAATAATCAATGTATTTCCAAATCCTTTTGATAAATATTTGGAATCCATTTTAATATCAACATTTTTTATCTCATTTGTCCATCTAACAAATGGACTTCTGAATTTTTCCTGACTGGCATCGTGGCCTTTAACCTTCCTAGCTTGATTCTGAAAGAAATGAGTTTCGACTCTATTTCGTTTACTAGGATTAGGGCCAGAAGATTCTCAAATCTTTGAATCAAATGAGACTTGGGAGGACACCATCTTGATTTCTTGGATTTCTAACTCTGCAGCTCTTTGTTTCATTAATTCAAACTTTTCTCTAGCTAATTCAACACCTTGCTAAATTCTCTGCAACTGATGAGGACTTAGCTGCTTTAAATATTTTTGGGAGCTAGAATTGTCATGATGGTATTTAAACTTATAACCTTCCTTGTCAATCTGACTGTACTTGGGAGGTGAAGGAGGCTGTGGGATAGTTGATTGCAAACTGCTGATAGATTTGGCAATAATGTCTAAATTAGACTCAATATATGCAATCTTATCTTTTATTTCTTCTTGAACATTATTTAAATGATCTATGGAAGCAGAAATCTGATCAATGGTCCCATGCAATGTTTTCAAATGTTCTTTGAGTTCTAAGACATCTCGAGCGACATCATTGAGTGTCTGAGAAATACAAACTCACTGAAAGTTTGTATAGTCTGTAACTTTATTTGTTCTGCTGGTTCTGGATCTGCAAAACTTCTAAGATTGGAAAATTGTATATTTGCTTGTAGGGTTCCTTCCTTAAAGGTAGGAGTAGAATTTACTGTGTCTAATCTCCTTTCTAACAATCTAACTAGTTGACCAGGATTTTCTCTGGGAAGAGTAAAACTCTTGATATATTTGAAGAGTGATGAACACTCAGCACAGTTGGAATGCTAACCATTATGTACTGAAAGACTGGAAGATGACTCATCAATTTTTCTTTTCTTTTTTTTTTATGAATATTCTTCTCCTTGCTGAATTTACATGAAGAGGATGGAAACTGACTATGATTAGTAAGATGCTAGTGCATCTGACTATCATATGGTTTCATATATATATCTGGAGTTATTCTTCTTGGAAGAGTAACAGAATGAGATGCATATCGACTGAGACTAGGTGTAGGACTGGATGTATTGAAATATTGAGCAGGAGCAAATCTTAAAGAAGTGCTTCTATCTGTAGACTATCCTATTCTGATCTGTTTGGAACCAGAATGTTGTAATTCGGGATATTTCTGAGACATAGGAAACTAACTGTTGTTCCATTCATCAAGTAATGTAACTTGGGAAAAACCAAGTTGTAAAGGTGTAGTATTACCAGGACCTACTACTACCCCCTCTTGGAGAGCTCGTTTACTCCGCTTAGGATTGATAGCTGGAATGGTAGTGCAAACAAAGCGGATGCACAAAGTGGAATGCAATTGGGCGATTTGGGCTTATAGAGCAACATCACAACCAGAAAAATGAATATAAGCTTGTAAAAACTCATTGATATAAGGATCAGTGAGCAACACTTGATATCTAAGGACAAGGGATGACCAAGCAGGGCCATTGTTTAGAGGAATTTGGAAACCACCTTGTAAAGCATCTTCAAATTTATTTAGATGGGAGTCAAGGATGCATGTTAAACATGAGGTATTTAAACCATGATGAACAAAGGGATTAAATCCAAACTGAATTAAGCCAATATGAATATATTTATAACCATGTTCTAAACCCCATGCAATATCTTCTTGCTTGATTAACAGAACTTGATAAATTGACTAACCGACAATTATGGATATATTGACAAATGTGAATCGGAACAATTGAGTAACACGAAATTTAAACATTGGAAGATCATAAATCTTATCAACATCAATTAAAGGTAATGTCCAATTGGGTTGTGGATCATATTCCTAAGACACAACTCTAGTATCATATAAAGTGTCAGGACTAGTTCTATTCAAATACTTATTCAACCATGAACAACTTTTTAAATGTTTCTCTTTGAGAGATGAAGCAGATTCGGGGAAATAGAAGTTGCTTTGCTGGAAGAATCCATTAATGAAAGATAAGAGGAATAAAAGAGAGAACCTGGAAAATCAAAGAGATTGAATCTTGTGATGGATCATTGCACTATTTCCCAACACGGCTGCCTGAGCCTTCAACGAGACTTACTTCACGCCTTACACAAACAATATTCGACTAACACCTTTTGATACTAGACTTTTAAAACCCAATATCCTTTCGCCTCAAAAAGGAAGAAACGCACAGATATAATGCAGATAAAGAGGATGATCACTTGAGATAGATCAGAACTAGGACCTATGATACCAATTTACCAAAGCGCACACAGTGGAAACAACAACAGAAACAAGTGGAAACAATAGCAACATACAATTGAATATACTTTTGCACAAAGTACTGGGACCTTTAATGGTTCGAAATTAGCACGCTGAAATCTACTACAAGGCTCCTGGGTACTCTAGCATATGCAAACTAGTATATTAATAATACATCAAATGCAATCGAAACATACACATGAGCGCACAATCCAGATATATGGGACAAATAGATATTATTATATCACTCTGAAACACATGATGACAAAGATATTTAGGGCTCAATTTCCCGATACCTCCAATGAGAAATCCTCCTTCCTTTTATAAGAGGCGGGAGCCTTCTAAGGAAGCTAGGAATATTTGGGATACGATTTTGTCCCTTATCACAGATCTACGACATATCTCTAACAGAGATTGAGATCTTATAGAAAATATTTGGAAATCACACTGTGGATATTCTTTATTGAAAGAACCCATGAAAGAAATGACATAAAGAGATAAAACAAATGGCCAACAAAACTAGTGGGCCATTATTATGGCACAAAAAGTTACAAAGTGAAGATTCTTCATGAGAACCCACGAAATATTGGAATTAAAGTCAGTCCGGAGGAGGACTGTGATCAGAATCAAAGAATTCATAATCAAATCCATCATGGTCATTATTGTTGTTGGAGCCTTGATCAGGATATGCAAGAAAGATTCCATTTGAAGTTGTACCATACAGAAAAATGTTCTCCATCCATGTTGGAGGATTCTCTCGAAAACATGCAGAAAATAATGACTATCTGAATTATCTCTGGAGAAAACATTTGAGAATTGAAACTTCACAAAAGAAATGATTTTCAATAACAAAATCTAACACTTGGATAGCGTCATGGTTAGGCTTGACTACTGCAACCTTCCATAACAAGTCAAACTGGAACACGCCGAATGCAAATGCACCTTCTTCTAACTCATGCTGTAATGTTGATATAAACCAGAGTGGAGAGGGTTTCTCCAATGCATAAATTCTTGGAACATATAAAAAGAAAACGATCTTCATCCATGGACTCTATATCCTGTAATTGTTTTGAACATGCTCACGGTAGAAACAAATTGTAATCTTTGAATGTGCTCGGGCAATCTGATGAATGGCATAAAAGTCAATCCATCTGAGTGATGGGTCAAAAATATATGCAAAGAATTGGATTTCTCCTTTGAAGAGATGTAAATGACCAATGACTATATTTACATGATTAACTAACATGTTGTAGTTAATATCATAGCTATGTCTTCCTTGATAAGAATCCATTTTGTCTTGAAGAAGTCATCCTTGAAGCTCTAGTTCAATACTTTTTACTCTATCTCATAGAAAATCAATGCAAAAATACAGATGGCACTCATGACAAATCTGTACAGAAAATATGTTTCTCCTACCACCCTGAAGAAGAGGATTCACCTTGAGTGAATACTTTGAGTTTACGAACAGGAGTACCTTCTCTGGTGAGCATGTCTGCAAGATGATTTTCTTTACCAGCTTTATAAACAATGTCAAAATCAAAACCCTGTAACCATACTGCCCATCTTAATACTCTAGCATTTCCTTGTTCAACTGATATTTTATTACCAAGCATACCTTTCATGTGCTTCAGATATGTTCGAACTGTAAAATGAACACTTTCGAGGAACAATCTGAATCTCTGTATTCCTTTTTTGACCACCAAAATTTCCTTATGAGATGAGGGGTATTTTATTTCAGCATCAGAGAATGTACCAGAAGTATATGCACATATTTCTTCTCTCGCTTAGAGTGTTTTTACAGTATGAATGCCGCCCAAATTCGGTCAGATGCATTGGTTTCTAAAATATAAGGCAGATCTTGGTCTGCCAATGATAATGGTGGAAGCTTTTGAATATTAGCCTTTATGCATTTGACTGCAACTGTCATGGCATCGATCCATTATGAACTTGCTTTTAACCTTTGCTGGATCAGTTTTGTATCTTTGGCTTGATTTTGATAAAACTGCCGAATATAATTCAGGAAGCCAAGGAATCTATGAACAGTCTTGATGTCTTGTCATTTATCCGAGAAGTTCAAAAAAATTTGCAGAACATATGGCTAGAGAGTGACTTTACCTTGGGAAATATGCAATCTCAAAAACTCAATAATAGTTTGGGCAATGCCAAACTTGTCTGGTGAAAAAGATAAAACAATGCCATGTCTGAATACAAATGCATAAAATTCTTCTAAATGCATTTTATGTTCAGCTATATCTCTGCTAAATAAAATAAAATCATCACTATATACAATCACAAATTCTAAAGGTCTAAAAATGTCTTCCATTTGCTTCTGGAATTCTGATGGACCATTCTTTAACCCAAAAGGTATGACTGTCCACTGGTATTGTCCATGTGGAACAACAAAAAATGTCTTGTAACGATCTTCTGGGGTTATACCAATTTGCAAAAAACATTTTTTAAATCAAACTTGCTATACACGTTGGTTTTAACAATTTTTGAAAAAAAAAACTCTTTATGAGGCAATGGATACCTGATTGGCTCTAAAGCTTGATTAAATTCACCATAATTAACAACCAATCTCTTTTTACCTCTTTTCTATTCTGAATTCTTGTTGACATAAAAATTTGGGCAAGCCCATGCACTTTTACATGGCTCAATCAATTTCCTGTCTAGCTACTGTTGAATTTCTTCTTTGCAAGCTTTCTGCTCTATAGGACTCATGTTGTTGGCTGAAGCTTTTTTTGGCTTCATGACTGCATTTTGTCTGTAGGGAATACTAACATGATATTTTTCTCTAGTACATAATGCATCTAGATAATCTGAAGTGCAGTCTTCTTTTAATGCCTTAATAATATCTGCTAAAATCTCTTGACCATGGAGATTCACATGCTTAACAATATTTTTGATTTTAGTCAGATATTTTACTGACTCTTCAAAGACATCTGGATTATCAACAGATATTCTAACTATGAATTTTGTTTTGACTGGTACTAACACTTTTAAACCTTGCACTGTAAACTCAACTAAGTCTTCTCTGAATGCCATAGGTAAGTGTTTCTTGACAAAATCATGACCCAACAGAATATCAGCTCCTGTATCTAAAAAATACAATGTTACAAATGTCGTGACTTTTCCTAATATGATAGGAAAGTCTGGAGCTATAAAATCAATCTTAATGATTTCTTTATTTACATCTCTAAAATGGATAGATGTAGGCTGCCAAAAATATGTAGTAATGGCTTTATACTTACAGCGACTGCTCATGGTGCCGGTGTCCATCTGTGCATCAAGTTCATAGAGCTTATGGCCTTATGTTTTTATTCCAATAGGAATGACCATTCGGTCACCAAGACTCTTTTGTTCAATGTCTATATCAGAAAGAGTAGATTCTTGTACTGGACAAAAGCAGTGAGCTTTTCTCATTGTAAGTTGAATATATTCTGAATTTAATTCATCCAACTTATGCAAAGAACTCTAAATGCTTGTAGCCAAATTGGCTAGTTGTTCTCTTTCAACTTTTACTTTATTTTCAAATTAAGTTATTTTCCTCAAAATAAATGAATCACCTTGATCTTGTGGGAAATCATCAAACCAACTTTCAACTTCTGGATCAAACTCTATATTCTTTGGCTCTGGAAACCGCTAAGAGAGTTCATCAATCTTTTCTTGCAATCTTCTTCTGATTATTACCAATCTTGGAGAAAGGTTGGCCTTTCTTTCTTCAAGTTCTTCTATTTGTTTTCTTATTGAAGAAACTGAAAACATTAAACATTCAAAAACTAGACAGTTGCTAATGAATGTACATTCACTATCTGAGCTATCTGAGGATTCTATTGATAGTTTTTTGAAAACAATTCATTCTATATCAGTATCATACACATATTCGGTTTCTGACTCATGGATTGAAAAACCTTCATCATATGATTGCAATTCTGGAACTAAATCCCATTCAGCAAGATTGTATATTGTGCTCAATATTTGACAAAGTTTATGCTGCATCTTTGTTTTCTTATCGGGACAAGCATTTTCTCAATGCCCTATTTTGCCACAAATATAGTACGATGATTTTCTCAAAGGTGTTGATCTTTTTCTGAAGACAAACCTTCTTTGCCTATTTTTGAAGAAAACGTTTTTGGCAGGTTTTCTGAAAACCTTTTTGGAAGAGGAATGAGGTAGGGACCCACCATGCTTCCGGGAGGAACACATGCAGGAATAAGAAGGAGCCTTTGGAGGTTTAGGATTGAAACAACCATAACTAGCAGTTTGTCGAAACTGCTAGCAACCTGACTATGAGAGGAAGATCTATTTTTTCAAATTCTTGTGTCTTCACGGCGACACATTATTTTTTGAGAGCTATTAGTACATTCTAGTGAAGGCCAACCAAATAAATATCTTCAATATTTACACAATGATCACTGAGATATCTGTAGACCAACTGAGGTATCTTATCGGGAAGAGAGGCAAGATAATGACGAAGGTGTGCGACATTATGATGATTAGTGATCTTATAAAGCATAGACTACATGGTACAAAAGTAATATGGAAGCAAATCAATGTTGTAGAGCTTCTGTGACATATACATTTGAGCAGTGTGTGAAGCATATGGAGGCAAAGCTCCAATGAATTCATATGCTAGAGCTTGGAATAAAGCTTCAAGAGTATCTGTATTGTCAATAATGTGTTCTTTTATGTATCTAGAAGCTTTTCCCACCAAAGCTTGACAATGCCTGTGAAAGCCCAAGTTAACTGCGTAGTTATATCTTTCCATGAGGACTTGGTTTCAACTTTCCTTTGAAATGCCCATGCATTTATTTTCTGGAACAAATTTAGAATTTGTTCATGAGACAAACAATCCAATTTAATAATCAATGTATTTCCACTAGCCTTTTGATAAATCTTTGGAATCCATTTTAATATAAACATTTTTTAACTCATTTGTCCATCTGACAAATGGACTTCTGAATTTTTTTTGACTGACATCATGGCCTTTAACATTCCTAGCTTGATTATGAAACAAATGAGTTTAATTTGTATTTCGTTTACTAAGATTAGGGCCAGAAGATTCTCCAATCTCTGAATCAAATGATACTTGCAAGGATGCCATCTTGATTTCTTTGATTTCTAACTCTGCGGCTCTTTGTTTCATTAATTCAAACTTTTCTCTAGCTAATTCAACACCTTACTGAATTCTCTGCAACTGATGAGGACTTAGTTGCTTTAAATATTTCTAGGAGCTAGAATTGTCCTGGGATGGTATCTAAACTTATAACCTTCCTTGTCAATCTAACTGTATCTGGGAGGTGAAGGAGGTTATGGGATAGCTAATAGAAAACTGCTGACAGATTTGGAAATAATGTCTAATTTAGACTCAATATTAGCAAGCTTATCTTTTCTTTCTTCTTGAACATTATTTAAATGATCTATGGAACCAGAAATATGATCAGTGGTGCCATGCAATGTTTTCAAATGTTATTTAAGTTCTAATACATCTCGAGCTACATCATCGAGATTCTGAGAAATACAAACTGAATGAAAGTTTGTATAGTACTGTAACTTTATTTGTTCTGTTTGTTATGGATCTGCAGGGATTCTGAGATTGTTAAATTGCATATTTGCTTGTAGGGTTCCTTCCTTAAAGGTAGGAGTAGAATTTCCTATGTCTAATCTCCTTTCAGATAATCTAACTAGTTGACCAAGCTTTTCTATGGGAAGAGTAAAACTCTCGCTATCTTTGAAGAGTGATGAACACTCAACACAGTTGGGATGCTGATCATTATGTACTGAAAGACTGGAAGATGGCTCATCAATGAACTGAAATGTTGTTTTTTTTTGTTTTTTTTTTTGAATATTTTTATACTTGCAGAATTTACATGAAGAGGATGGAAACTGACTGTGATTAGTAAGATGCTAGTGCATCTGACTATCATATGGTTTCATATGTGTAACTGGAGGTATTCTCTTGGAAGAGTAACAGAATGAGATGCAGACCGACCGAAACTAGGTGTAGGAGTGGATGTATTGAAATATTGAGTAGGAGCAAATCTTAAAGAAGTGCTTCCATCCATAGACTGTACTATTCTAAGCTGTTTGAAACCATAATGTTGTAATTCAGGATATTTCTGAGACAAAGGAAAATAACTATTGTTCCATTCTTCACGTAATGTAGCTTGGGAAAAACCAAGTTGTAAAGGTGTAGTATTACCAGGGCCTACTACTACCCCCTCCTGGAGAGCTCATTTACTCAGCTTAGGATTGATAGCTGGCATGGTAGTGGAGGCAAAGTGAATGCACAACGTGGAATGCAATTGGGTGATTTGGGCTTGTGGAGCAACATCAAAACTGGAAAACTGAATATAAGCTTGTAAAAACTCATTGATATAAGGATCAATGAGCAACACTTGATATCTAAGGACAAGGGATGACCAAGCAGGGCCATTGTTTAGAGGAATTTGGAAACCACCTAGTAAAGCATCTTCAAATTTATTTAGACATGCATGTTAAACATGAGGTATTTAAACCAGGACGAACTAAGGGATTAACTTCAAACTGAATTAAGCCAATATGGATATATTTATAAGCATGTTCTAAACCCCATGCAATATCTTCTTGCTTGATTAACTGGAACAATATACCCATAACTGTCGTTCAGTTAGTTTATCAAGTTTTATTAATCTAAGGAAAATAATAAAAAAAGCCACGTCACACTACCAATATGCCATGTCATACTAAGTTAAAGGTGTTATCTAGTGAAGTTCAACCTATAATATCTCATTAATGGTAGTTGACAAGTATGTTGGGTTAGTATAGAGTTAAGAGATTATGGTTGTAAATAATAATGAAAGGTTTAGATTCTTGCGCATATACAATAAATGATATAATGGTAAATTTTTAAAATTTATATTATAATTTTTTAATAAATTTACCATTACTTCTTTTTATATATTTAATAAAATCTAAAACTTAAAACAAAAATTACAATGAAAAAATATGATTACAATAATACTAAAAATAAACAATCATTATTTTTATTTTGTTTTATTTTATCACTACTTCCAAGTCCTTTAAAATACAAATCTCACATTAATTAATATGATAGTGGAGTATTTTTTAAATAATAAAAACTTTATATAATTAATCTCTTATAAATATAAATAAAATTTTTTAAAAACTATCATAAAAAATAGGAGAGAGATAAAATAAGCTTTCGCTATTTTTGCGATAACCAAAAACGTCAAAATATGAGCTTGAAGAAGAAAGTTATCACAAAAATAGAGAAAACTTATTTTATCTCTCCTAGTTTTTATGATAGTTTTTTAAATTTATTTATTTTTATTTATAAGAGATTAATTATATAAAGTTTTTATTATTTAAAAAATACTCCACTATCATATTAATTAATGTGAGATTTGTATTTTAAATGACTTGGAAGTAGTGATCAAATAAATAAAAAATGATTGTTTATTTTTAGTATTACTGTAACTATATTTTTTCATTGTAATTTTTTTTTAATCTTTTAGATTTTATTAAATAAATAAAAAGAAGTAATGGTAAATTTACCAGCCTAGATCCAAATCTTAGACTCTATCAAGCGCCGAGAGGGATCAAATCTCCTGAGGTGCAAACCTCTCCTTGAATAGCTCCTTGAGTGCAATACATGAGCCACCTAATCCTAAGCTCTAAAGTCTCTAGTTTAAGTCTCATATTTACTTTTTACTTTGTATTATTCTTTTTTGTTTATGGCCGACATAATATTTATTACTTTTTACTTTGTATTATTCTTTTTGTGTTACTCAACAAACACTCGACTAACAAGATCTCCCCCATACTGGGCTATAGAGCGCCTCTCGGCTCAATTAAAAAAATTTAAAAATTATAATATAAATTAAAAAAATTTACCACTATATCATTTATTGTATATGCACAAGAATATAAACCTTTCATTATTATTTTCGACCATAATCTCTTAACTCTATACTAACTCAACATACTTGTCAACTACCATTAATGAGATATTATAGGTTGAACTTCACTAGATAACACCTTTAACTTAGTGTGACATGGCATATTGGTAGTGTGACGTGGCTTTTTTTATTATTTTCCTTAGGAGGCCCATTTTAGACCCCAAATTTCCTCTAATTGACATGCATGCATCATCATCCTCATGCTCAGTATCTTTGTATTAATGGATTTGTTGTCTTTGTTTTTTTATCTCGTCTAAGTACACCATAAGATTCTCAACCACCACCATCATCCTCATCCATCATATGTCATCTACCATCATTCTCATGTTCATTGTCACCATCACCATCCCCATGCCCATTGTCATCGTCACCATCATGCTTCACCATCACGATCCTCATTCTCATGTTTGCACCATCATCATCCTCATCCATCATTTACCATATGCCATCATCCTTATCCTCATTGTCACCATCACCATCATTATTCATCATATCGCCATCCCCATGCTCATGTGTGCATCAACATCCTCCTCATCCATCATTTTTCATGCTCATGTTGTCACCACCATCCTCCTCATCCATCATTTTCCATACACCATCATCCTCATTCTCATTGTCACCATCACCATCATCTTCACCATCACCATCCCCATGCTCGTGTGTGCACCAATATCCTCCTCATCCATCATTTTTCATGCTCATGTTGTCACCATCATCATCCTCATCCATCATTTGTCATCCACCATCATCCTCATCCTCATTGTCACCATCGCCATTCTCATGCTCATGTGTGCACCAAAATCCTCCACGTCCATCATTTGTTGTGCTCATGTTGTCACCATAATTTTCCTCATCCATCATTTGTCATCCACCACCATCCTCATTGTCACCCACCACCATCCTCATTGTCACCATCACCATCACCATTCCCATGCTCATGTGTGCACCAACATCCTCCTCATCCATCATTTGTCATGCTCATTTTGTCACAATCATCCTCCTCATCCATCATTTGTCATCCACCATCATCCTAATTGTCACCATCATCCTCATCCTCATTGTCATCATCATCGTCACGCTTCGCCATCCTAATTGTCCTCCTCATCCATCATTTGTCATCCCTCACCATCACCATGCCCTATTACTTTCCAAGCAAATCATATATGTTTCGAGTATGGTTGAATTTTTTATATTCATAAACAACTTGATTTTTTTTTAGTATACTTCTAAGGAACATAAGTGAATTTGTTTTTACCCAAGTCCTTAATAGAACACAATGGTTCAAAGGAAAATACAATTTTCATAATTGTGTATAATGGTTGAATTGATTAAATATCTCATGGACAATGTAAAGTATGTTTAAATTTGGTTGTCACTGATGTCAAATGATGTCAAAGAGGACTCGGTATCCTTGTGCCGGTTTGAAGAAATATATGAAATCCAGTTTGAAGAAGTACATCCATATTTTAGAAGTACATCCAGTTTGAAGAAGCACGTAAAAGCAAGTTTGAAGAAGCACATAAGACTATGTGCACAAGTCCCAATCCATCTTGTCGTGATACTTCAAAGGTAATGTCAAAGATATGGTTGGACAAGTCCCGGAAGTATGCAATATTCTTGGGAGAAAGAAGTGGTTGGACATGTATGCAAGTCTCGGAAATGTGCAAGACCCACCAAGTGGAAGAAGTATGCAAGTCTTGGAAGCAGGAGGTGGTTCAACAAGTCAAGTGTGCAAGACCCACTGAGCGATGGTACTTCAAGGGTGCAAGACCCAACACATAGTGGTTCCCAAGTGCGCAAGACCCACTATGTTAAGGACCACATGTGCGCAATATCCATAAGTCATGATACCTCAGTTGCACAGATCAAGACAAGTGGCAGATGCATAATTCAGCATGACCGTAAAGAAAGGAAGAAGGGATGCTACAACCAACTTGTGGACATATGATTTGCACAAGTCAAGTATAAAGAAGAAGCTAAGCTGGAGAGTACAAAGTAAGCTTGAAGATGTGAAATGGTAGTATTCTTACTTGGGAAGCTTCAAATTATTAGGGTATCAATGGCTCATTGAACCGGAACAACATAATCTAGTAGAGAGCCAGATGCACAAGAATAAAATTGCAGCTCAACAAATGATGCGCAGTATGAGGTGATTTATCTAATATAGATGCACAAAGATGGAAGTGAAGCACAATAGATGATGTAGTAAATGGTCCAAGTACGTGAGAGCAGAAAGTTGATACCACAGAAGGTACACAGAAGGTCATAGTTTATCTGAGACAGATTCCCAAGAATAGAACAACAACAAAGTAGATGATGCGCATAATGATGTGATTTATCTGATATAGATGTGAAAGTTCATAACACTCACACAACAGAGGATGCATAGTATCAGTTGAGATTGTAGATGCGTAGAAACATAACAGTATGTTGAAATAGCACATAGATTGCAGAAGGTTATACAAGAATTGTGTGCGATACTAAAGAGATTGAAGAAGGTTATGAAGTATGAGAACTAGTGTGTGATATTGATGCAGTGACGTGAAGTACGAATTGATCTGATGTTACAGTACAATAGTTATGACAGACATAGTATTTAGAAAGTTCACAGAAAGGAATGTATTTTAGTAAATCTGAAGAGTGTGTAGATCAATAGAACAACAAAGAAGAATATTGTATAGTCATATTAGGGTGACAGGACGTTGCAAGGAACAAGGATTCAGTGCTTCCTTTAGGTCGGAGACTATAAATCTAGGGGGTCGGTTCCTCCTTCCAGTTGGTGCTCGTAAATTAGGGATTTGGTGCTTCCTTTAGGTTGTAGCATGTAAATCAATGGGTTGGAGCCTCCTTCCAGTTGGCACTGGATAATCTTGGAAGTTGGTGCTTCCCATGAATGCATTATTTACTATATAAGAAAGCATTATGTGGTTTTCTCCCATTTGGGTTTCCACATTAAATATTTGTGTTATGTGTATTCTGCATGTGTTGATGAATGATTTTTTTTACGATGAATACATAATATAAGTGTTTTTTATATTTGGTAAAAGTGAAAAATAACCGTGCATAATACTGATTCACCCCCCTCTCAATATTAATAATATTTCCAACAAAGTACAAGACATAATACATTTTAAATTGTTGACAATTGGTTTACCACGAAATGGGAAATAGTTAAGCTAAGTGGGAGCTCAAAGGAAGACCCCTATGCATGACATCCCATGCCACTGCAATCTCTCATGTGAAGTCACTTTTTTACAGAAACCATTGTGTGAATGTAATGGCACACTATTACAATTTTATGGGATATGGCAAGGCCTACAAATTCACATACAATTGTTGTAATGTTAAATGCACCAATGTTAGGTATGCCTAGGTGACAAAGTGAACCAGTGAATATGATGGAGTGAAAAAATTAGCAAAAACATTGCCTACTTGATATAACAATATCTAATATTAAATAAACTTCACTCATTGTATCTTTTACACCATATCGTAAAAAGATTTGTGTCACTAAAAATTGATAACAATGCAACTTAATTATGACCAAAAATGCAACTGAGAGAAAAACTAGATTCCAAAATAGCTAAAAAGGGAGGGCTTTGGGCCATGAAACCAGAGGAGAGAGGCATCCATAGAATTATTATGATGTATTTCTTCCAAAAGAGTCAATGGTTTGTCGATCCAAGCTATGTTCATCGCTCTATGGCTAGTTGCAACTTGACTCTTAGAGGCTTTAAGGGACACATGGTGAAATTGTGTCAGGGGCATAGGATTCGGACCGAGTAGTAGAATTTAGTTCCATTAGATCCTACAAGTGTGTTTGGGTAGGTTTGAAATGAGAATTCTAGCCATGAGTTCACAGTTGAGGCATTTCCAAAGTTTGACCCCTTTGTGCATTAATTGAACTATCTCTTACTCAAAGAAACCCTAGATTCAAAAATTGCTAAAAAGAACAGGCTTTGGGCCATGGAACTAGGGAGAGAGGCACCCCTAGCACTATTATTACGACTTGATTCTAATGGATTTCACATTTCATTGATTCGAGCCATGGTCAATGTTCTATGTCTAGTTGTAACTTGCCTCCTAGAGGCTCTCAGGAACACAGGGTGAATTTGTGTCGGGAGCATAGGATTTGAACCGAGCAACAAAATTGAGTTTTCTAAGATCCTGCAAGTGTGTTTGCGAAGGTTTGACATGGGAATGCCAAAATATAGCCACAAGTTCATGATCGAGGAATTACCTATGTAACACCCCTAGTTTGGAACCCCTAGTCTAGGTAGGCCAAGATGTAACTATAGTTTATGAATGCCTACAAGGCTGAACATATTGTATTTTGTAAATATTAATACTAAAAATCCACAACTGGATGTGCTAAGGAAGCACGATGAAAATATTGGGGACTTGTGTATTCACCAAAGACAATAAGGGGGTTAAATGACCTAGGTGGGGAAAACTATGTTATGACCCTGTTAAATATTTAAGTCCATAAATTTTATCCTAATCCATAACCCCATTTAAATGACTTTGTATTATTAAAATCATAATTATTATTTAATTATGATTAAGTGGGATTTTGGGTGCTTTATGTTTGTATATATCTAAATAATAAATAATTCCTAAGAGAGAGAGTCCGTGTGGTTCCAAGTTGCATGCATGAACTTATGCATGCAAGGGAAAAGTAATTCATCCCCATTCTATGCTAAGGGGGAAGAAAATTGAAATTTGAGAAAAAATTCCCATGCCTAGGTGTGTCTGAGAGAACAGGGGAGATAATTATTATCAGAGAACAAAAACTGATATGAATCCCTGATCCTATGAGCCAAATTGTTGATAATTTTATGCTAGATTTATGTCCATTTTGTCTACAGTCAATTCAGTGAAGTGGAAAATGGTGTAAGCAATTGACTTGGTGTATTTCTGAGCACATATGGTAGTGATGTGTTTCACTGTTGTGCAATCATAAGGAAATCAAGGAGGCTAAGTGCACTGTTTTGCATGGAATTGGATTCAACCCAATTTTTCTTATTTCCAAGTGTTAATTTTGAAAGAGTCTGGGAATTAGAGAGATGTTTGTCTAGTGAATGCACAAGTCTCAGCTCGAGGGTGTTGTTTTGTTGAGAGATTAAGGAGTAGAATTACCTACGGTTGGGTGGAGTGTGGAATCCACATAGCCATTTTCCCAATTCAAGTGTTTAACAAATAAGTTAATTTCATGAGAATGGTGTTTTTAATTTTCAATATTAATTCATGATAAAAAATTTGACATGGTTTTCTATTAGAATTTATGGAGTTGCATTAAAAGAAGAAATCATGATGTCATAATTGAAATATTTATTTAGAATACAATGTTTAGAAAATTATATGAAAGGATAAATAAGTAGTAATCCCATTGATTTTGATTATTTTTCTTTAACTTGGCTCATTATTTGCAAACAGTTAACTTTTCATTGCAAAAGCCTATGTTAAACTGCTAGTTTTAGTGTGTAGTTATGTTCTTACTGTGCAACTCCTAAGTTAATTGAAATGTTTTATTGCACGGTTCTAAAGAGTTAAATGAAATGTTTATACAAATTATTTCAAAAAGGTTTAAACTTATACTTTTCATATAGTTGGAAGAAAATACTTCCTAAAGGATCGAACTATATGTTTGAAATGAGTACCTAAATAAATTCTGTAAAATGATTATGTCCCATTTTATATCAATAAAGGTAAGTTAAAAACAATACCATGTGCTAAACTTGCTTGTAATGCTTTACATTAAGTGGTAATTTTGTTTAGTTTAAAACCACATGTGGTTTTGTTTTCCTTATTTACAACCGCCATGTGCTAAGACATGTTTATTATGCTTTGCAAGGAATGTATGTTGAATTTAAAAACCATGGGCTGAAATTGCTAATTTAAAAGAGTTTGAATGTTTATGTGAAGACTAAATTCAACCATGTTCACCTTTACAAATTCCACGGGCTAATTCTGAGTGCTATTTGTTTTTACTTTACAATTATTGGAATTGTAGGGATTGTATACAAAATTCAATGGGTTGAAGTAATAAATAATATGTCATTTACCTTTTATGCTTAAGAAATATTGGAAAATGTTTTCCTAATTAATTTATAGAAACCCCACTTTGCAGTTATTGTGCAATTCTGACTTCGCAGTAAGTTTAACGAAACATGTTGGAATAAATGTTTTTTATTTTCTCGTCTTAAATTGAAAATTCAATACTGAGGATTGTTTATGTATATAAATTTATATTCATTGTTCCATTGTTGTGTATCAAACTACGTAGATCATTCTATGCATTGGAAATAATGGTAAATGTTTTTCCTAGTTAATTTATGGAAACCCAACTTCGCAGTTCTTAAGATAGTTCTTACTGCACGATTCTTAAGTAAGCTTAAAAATGAATATGTTGAAATAATATTTTCCTTTGCCTTAATAAAATGGAAAAACAAATAACTTGAGGAATGTCTAAGTATGAAACTATATTTATCTTGTTCCATTTATGAAAACATACTGGGAAATTTCTATGAAAGTTCCTATTGCGAAGTTCATGTATGTCACAGTTGTTTATGTCGCAGTTCATTTTCCGTCATAGTTTGTTTCTGTCGCATTTGATTTTCATTGTAGTTCATTTCCATCACAATTCATCTCCGTCACAATTCATCTTTATCACAGCTCATCTTCGTTGAAGTTCATTTCTTTCACAGCTCTTGTGTCCAACTCTTATGTCACAGCTTTTTTGTCAGAACTCTTATCTCGTAGCTCTTGTGTGATAGCTCTTATTTCATAGCTTTTGTGTCACAACTATTATGTCACAACTCTTGCATCAAAGCTCTTGTGCCACAGCTGTTGTGTCACATCTCTTGTGACACAACTCTTGTGTCACAGTATTTATGTCACAGTTATTATGTTTAAAGCGATACTAAATCAATTTTTTTGGTGAAATATGGTTTGATCTAGTGTAATGTTTGTTGATCAATTATGTTGATCTAATATGCTTCTGCTAAAATGCTTATTTGTTATGCATTTGATATAAGAATTTATATAGTGATTATGCTTGTAACATTTTAGTTTAGAAAAAAAATTAGTATGTTTTTTAGTCTGGTGTAACGTGGGATGCGTTACAAATTGGTATCAGAGTTGAGATTACAGCTCTTGAACCTATGGGATTCCATTTTTATTTATCTGAAATGAACGTTTGCATGTTGAAAGATAAAATATATATGCATATGAAAATTGATATGAACTAACAATCATGAATGATATCTCAAATTGTTAGTGACAACACAAATTTTAGACCACTGTACTTGTAGATTTCCATAGTAGTAGGCAAGCAATACTAAAATAAAATGGTAGAAGAGTCTGCATTATCCAACTTTGTTGAGGAAGTTGATATGAGTATTCGAAGAACTCAATCTAATGGTCATCATACTGAGATGGGAATAGTGGAAGTGTTCCAAACTTTTAAGGACATATAGATTGGGAATGGAAAGATTTTACATATTTTGGAACATCAAAACCAAATAAATCAACAAGTGATGCAAACACTGGTACAATTACAAAATCAGATGCAACAAGTGTCTTATGTTGTAAGAAGGGTGTCATGTTCCTACTTTTTCAGCACCATGAAGTAGATCAAACCCCATGGATCCTAGTGATAGATTGGAATTAATTCATTAATGAGGGGTTAATTTTGAATTCCTGGCATTTAATTAATTAGGACTGTGAATTATTTTTTATCCAAAGTTTATTATGCACTTGGAATATTTATTTTTCATGCAGTTAATAATTTTATCATAAATAAATGAGGATAAGACTCCACTAGGGCACATTTGTAATATCCCAAACTGATATTTTTTTATTTTTTGTTGTACTGTAGATGGCTAATAGGCTTGTGTCTCAATAGAATATGAAAGTAAACCCTAATCTTTGCATGCATGCATTTGCATACAGATCTATAACCCAGATAATACTGAAATGCTAGAAAGTAGGAGGAATTAATGCAAGTACATACCAGTATATAGATCTGATGAAGACGGTGAAGATGATGATCGCATGCAAGAATTATGCTAGAGGAATAGGAAGATAAGCCAAGTCATCCTCCAATAGATAAGTGCGCCCCCCTCCAAGCTATGATGGCTCCTCAATAAATAATACTTCACTGTTGAAGGCTAGGATAAGGTGCAATAGGGTTATAATTCCCTTTTGGAGATGATGGAAGATGCATGCAAAAGAAGTGATGGCTCAATAGCCCAAAACATGAAGAACCTTCCAAAGAGATTCGCCCTCAGGCATGCAAACGTCCTCCAAATATGATGAGTGTTGATAACTCCATCAACTATCCAACTGAGAAGACCTTCTTCCAGGGGAAGAGTAATAGGGGTGCTCTAAGAAGAATGAAGGCTGCATGCAGAAGTTCTAACCCCTGCAGACTGAAATGCGAATAGGTATGCTTCTGAGCAATGCGCCCAAGATAGGATAGCGAATCCCCTCCAATCCAATAAATAATCAATCTCTTGCAATAACTGATGAATAGAACCTAATGATGAAGCAATGCTGAATCTAGATGATCCAACTTGATGATGAACTAGGGAAGATATATTTCGCTGTCAAAATACACCGGTTAGCTGAGCATGCACTCAACCCCAACTTAGCTTGCTAAGCTCTCCAATTCGAATCCTCAAATCAATAATCATATAAGTGTCCTTCTCCATTCGCTTTACCTCTCTTTTATAACACTCAACTGCAAATAACCTAACTTTTGACCTAATTAGGTCACTTTACCTTCTAATTCACAGTTGACTTGCATGCAGGTGCCTAGAGACTCAATCAGGTGCATGCATCATGAAATAATGCTCAGATATCATGCATGCAGGTGGCCTTTGGATCTAGTAGCCCCTGTCTACCTAATGATGATATAATATCAATGCCCTAGATCTTCTTATATGGCATCAATCCTCAATTGATTCCCTGACTGTCAGTGCCCGCTCGAACCTATGAGAATCATATAGGTTAGCAGGATGGTCCTCAATGCTTAAGCAGAAGAGGACATTACTGTCTTCCCCACTCGAATTTGCTTGTCCTCAAGCAACTCTAAAGCTGGGTGTTGTAATACCTGTTCTCCCTCCCAAGTGGCCTCCTCTATAGGCAAATCTCTCCACTGAACCAAGTAGTCTCTGATGATCCTGTTCCTCGGTTTCCTCTCTCGCACCTCTAGGATGTGCTTGGGAATCAGAATCAATTTCCCCTCATCATCAAGTGGGGGCAGCTCTGAAGATGTAACAATCTGCTGACCGACTACCTTCTTGAGTTTGGAGACATGAAATACGTTGTGAATCTTTCTCTCTGGGGGAATTTCTAGCTCATATGCTACCTCTCCGACCTTCCGAATTATTTTGTATGGACCATAGAAGCGAGGTTTGAGCTTTTTCGCTCCTTTCTTTTTCAGAGATGACTATCGGTAAGGTTGGAGGCGTAAATAAATGAGGTATCCTACCTCAAAACTGCGCTCAATCCTATGCCTGTATGCATATATCTTCTGCTGATTCAGAACAGAATGTATGTTCTTTCTGAGTATGCTAAGGATGTCTTGACTGTCTTGAATCCACTCTTTGGCCTTGGGGGCCCTGCTGTCACCAAATACCAAATCTGCAAAAGTTAGGGCGTCATATCCATATAGAGCTCAGAAAGAAGTCATCCCAATGGTCATATGGTGGGTGGTATTGTAGCAATGCTCACCTATGTGTAGCCACCTAATCTATGTCCTCTACTGGCCTGCTATGTAATTCCTCAAATACCCCTCAATCCACTTGTTAACTATCTCGGTATGTCCATCGCTCTGTGGATGATAACTCGTGCTCATAGCTAACTCGGTTCCCACCAATCTGAAGAGATCTTTCCAAAAGGCTCCATTGAATTTTCTATCTCTATCACTGACAATGGTCTTGGGTAACCCGTGGAGTTTGAATACCTCTCTGAAGAATAGTTCCACCACCTGTGCTACTGAATAATCTGAAGGAATGGAAAATAAGTGAGCGAACTTGGTCAACCTATCCACCACTACGTACAAGCAGTCTCTACCCTGAACCTTGGGAAAACCTGTAATGAAGTCCATGGAGATGCTCTCCCACTTCTGCTCAGGAATATGCAAGGGTTGTAATAAACCAGCCAGGTGGGTGTGCTCTATTTTATTCTGTTGACACAATCTGCACTCTCTCACATGTTGTATCACATCATTCTTGAGACCCTTCCATGAGAATTTCTCTCTAATATGTCTGTAGGTCTTAAGAAACCCCTGATGCCCTGTTAATGGTGAATCATGCGATGCTTGTAAAATCTTCTTCTTGAGGGAAGACTCTGGAACTAAGAATATTATGTTCTTGTAGTATATGATGTCATCAATAACCCAGTACCTGTCATCCTGAATCTATCCATCCAACAACTCGCAAGCAAACTTATCTTTGGATTAGTCAACCAAAAGATGAGATGTCCAATATGATGAGATGCTCATAAGGGATAAAGTAGCTGGTCTTCTAGAAAGTGCATCGGCCACTACATTATTGTTTCCCTTAACGTACTCAATCTTGAAGTGATAGGCCTAAATTTTGCTCACCCATTTCTTTTGCCTCTCATTTAACTCTTTCTACTCTAGGAAGTATTTCAAGCTGTTATGATTTGTCTTAACTTTGAATCTACTACCCACTAAGTACTACCTGAATTTGGTTAGCACATGGAGAATGGCTAACATCTCTTTGTCATATATCAAATAGTGGCAGTCATAGTCTTTGAGCTTCCTGCTCTCAAATTCAATGGGGTGGTTGTTCTGCATCAATACTACCCCAATTCCCTATCTTGAAGCATCACATTCTAACACGAAGGGTTGAGAAAAGTATGGTAGAGCTAATATTGGGCATGAACTCATTACCTTTTTCATTTTCTCGAATGTCCGTCGTGCTGTCTCCGACCAACTGAAAGCCCCCTTCTTGGTAATATCTGTGAGGGGTGTGGTCATCTGTGAGAATCCACTAACATACCTCCTGTAGTAGGTGCATAGTCCCAAAAATCCCTTCAGTTCTGTCACATTTTTAGGTGTAGGCCAATCCAATATGGCCCGAATCTTCTCTAGGTGCACCTGGACCCCGTTGGCCCCTATCATATGCCCTAAATATAACATCTCCTACATGCCAAACTCACATTTGGACATTTTGGCATATAGTGACTGCTCCTGTAAGATTCCAAGTACCTTATCTAGATGTCTCAAATGTTCTTCCCAAGTTCTACTATATATCAATATGTCGTCGAAGAATACCAAAAGATGCTTGCGTAACTGAGCCTTGAAGATATTGTTCGTGCATGACTGGAAAGTAGCTGGTGCATTAGTGAGCCCAAATGGCATCACTAGAAACTCATAATGTCCGTAGTGGCAACATAAAGCGGTCTTTGGAACATCCTGTTCCCTAACCCGAATCTGATGGTAACCTGAGCGGAGGTCAATCTTGGAAAAGTACTTTTCCCCCTATAGTTCATCCATCAACTCATCAATCCTGGGGATGGGATACCCGTTTTTTATGGTCTTCTTGTTGAGTGCCTTGTAGTCGATTCACATGCGTAAGGTTCCATCCTTTTTCTTCAGTAGCACTACTGAAGATGCAAATGGACCGGAGCTAGGTTTGATGTACCCTAACTTGAGCAGTTCTTTAATTGTATTCTCTATCTCATCTTTGTACCTCTTGGGATGTATGTAAGGAGTGGTGATAACTGCTTGAGTCCCCTCCTCTAACTCAATAATATGCTCAAATCCCCTATCTGGTGATCGACCTGCTGGAAGGTCTCCGGATACTGCTTTGTGCTTCTGCAGTAATGCCTCTATATCTGCTGGATGTTGTGTGGCCTTATCTGGTGGTTTCCTGAAGGTAAACAAGCACTATGATTCCCACTCAATATCTCCTTGTTGGAGTACTGCCTCCATCCTGTGTGATGTCACTGCTGTGGGTGGGTAGGTATTCATCCCTCTCAATACTACCTTCTATCCCTCTACCCCTGTGAACTCCATCTCCATGGTTTGGTAGTTCGTGGAATACTTCCCTATGGAATACAACCACTAAACTCCTAATACCACATTCGTGTCAGGTACATCTACCACATAGAATGTCTCTATCACTGTATAATTCCCAAGTGTTACTTTTAATTTAGGAATCCTTTGACTACACTCCATGGTGTGACCTGCTACAACAACTGAAAATCCATCAAAACTCTCGGTCTAGATGCCTTTCTTTTTAACCCATGCAGCATAAATAAAATTGTGGTATGCCCCACCATCTATCAACACTCCCACTCTGTGGCCCTGTACAGTACCCCTGATCCAGAGTGTGTGGAATCTAGGGACCCTTGTCATGGTAGCAATGGTACCTCCTGAGGGTTTTCCCTCATCAACTGTGTCTGGTGTTTCTCCCTGCTCCTAATCCTGATAATCCTCATCCTCCCTACTATCTGAATAGGCCTCTATGTAGTAGGCCTTTCCCTTCCCTGAACATATGTGATCTGGTTCCCATGGGTCATGACAAGTGAAACATAAATTTGTTCTTCTAAGGTCCCAGCGAGTATCTTTATCCATCCTTTCTTTCTTGGGCCACTCTTTCTAGAAGGGTTTCCTCTCTTTTTCTTTGATAGGGAAATTAGTTCTGGTAGGAAATCTATTTTTGGGTACTGTATCTTGCATATCTCTAGTACCACTGATGGCATCAGCTAGGGTGGTGGGTCTATAGGACTTGACCCATCCCCGTAAGGGTTCAGTGAGGGCCTCTGTAAATAACATAATCAATCTGCTCTTTGAAATATCTATCACCAAGATTGCCACCCTATGAAACTCTAAAATGAATGCATCCGCACTACCTGTCTACTTGAGCTGTGTCAGCTCTCTAAATTGCACCTCAGGGTCCTTCTGGTCAAATCACTTAATGAGCCTCTGTGTAAATTCAGAATATGAAGTGATGGTGTTGTGACCTAACGTCACCAACCTGTGGTACCACCACTCATGGGCCTCTCCATCCAAATGCAAGGTAGCCAATTTAATGGCATTTGTCTCAATCATGGGGTTGAGCTGGAATATATGTATCCAGCTTCTGTACCCAATTATGGGCTGGGCCACCCCGGGTACCCTCAAAGGTAGGGATAGTCAGTTTCCCTACTGTGCGCTGTAACTCATAGTTCTAGGTGAAAGTCCTATTGTAAGCTCTGGGTCTGTTCTTGCTTTTAAAGTTGCAGAAATTAGTGAAGGTCATGGCTTAATGGAAGTCATCTCCTAAAGCTCTGTACTCCCTCAAATTGGCACTCATGGATTCTTCTGGTTCTACTTGGGCTAGAGGTACTGCAGTGGGACTCTCTAAGAAATGAGGCATGGTAGGTCGGGATGGCTTGTTGTAAAGGTTGGGATGGGCCAAGCATGTTGGTTTGTAAGTGTTCCCCACTACTACTGGTGGATACCCTATCACTATTGGGAAATAAAGGGCTATGTGGGGTGGTCCCATTTTTCTTTGTCATTTGTCTGAAGGTACTCATCATTTCTTTTTGTCCACTAGTAAGATCTTTTATAGTGGCAATGAGGCTATTGAAAGTTGTTTTATCATCCTCGTCCATTGTTTCTTTACCCTTTCCAAACTGATACTCTCTATCCCCTAGTTCTATATCCTCTAATTCTTCTTCTCCTCTATCACTGTTTCTAAACCTTTGTCTCCGGTAAGTGATGTTGCATTGATCTTCTGAATTCATTTACAATTGCATGCTCCCACAGCTGGCAAGGAAATAGCTCTGATACGACTGTAATATCCCAAACTGATATTTTTTCTTTTTTGTTGTACTGTAGATGGATACTAGGCTTGTGTCTCAATAGAATATGAAAGTAAACCCTGATCTCTGCATGCATGCATTTGCATGCAGATATGTAACCCAGATAATACCAAAATGGTATAAAGTAGGAGGAATTAATGCATGTACATACTAGTATATAGATCTGTTGAAGACAATGAAGATGATCCCTGCATGCAAGAATTATGCCAAAGGAATAGGAATATAAGCCAATTTGTCCTCCAATAGATAAGTGTGCCCTCCTCCAAGATACGATGGCTCCTCAATAAATAATACTTCACTGCTGAAGGTTGGGATAAGCTGCAATAGGGTTATAATTCCTTATGGAGATGATGGAAGATGCATGTAGAAGAAGTGATGGCTCAATAGCCCAAAACGTGAAGAACCTTCCAAAGAGATTTACCCTCAGGCATGCAAATGTCCTCCAAATATGATGAGTGCTGATAACTCCCTCAACTGTCCAACTGAGAAGTCCTTCTTCTAGGGGAAAGGTAATAGGGGTGCTCTGAGAAGAATGAAGGCTGCATGCAAAAGTTCTACCCCCTGCAGACTAGAATGTGAATAGGTATGTTTATGAGCAATACGTCCAAGCTAGGATAGCAAATCCCCTCCAATCCAATAAATAATCAATCTCCTGCAATAACTGATGAATAGAACCTGATGATGAAGCAATGCTGAATCTGGATTATCCAACCTAATGATGAACTAGGGCAGATAGATTTCTCTGCCGAAATACACCAGTTAGTTGAGCATGCACTCAACCCCAACTTAGCTCCTTGAGCTCTCCAATTCAAATCCTCAAATCAATAATCATATAAGTGTCCTTCTCCATTCACTTTACCTCTCTTTTATAACACTCAACTGCAAATAACCTTACTATTGACCTAATTAGGTCACTTTACCTTCTAATTCGTAGTTGACTTGCATGTAGGTGCCTAGAGACTAATTAGGTGCATGCATCATAAAATAATGCTCAGATGTCATGCATGCAGGTGGCCTTTGGCTTTGGTGTCCCCTATCTACCTAATGATGATATAATATCAACGCCCTAGATCTTTTTATATGGCATCAATCCTCAGTTGATTCCCTGACTATCAGTGCCCGCTCAAACCTATGGGAATCATAGAGGTTAGTGGGATGGTCCTCAATGCTTAAACAAAAGAGGACATTACATCATTAGTGGATGAGGCTAACTTGGAGATGGCTTGAAGAAGAAGTTAAGGAGAAAGCAACCAAATCTATAAAATCAAGAAAAATGAAAGAAAGATGGAGGAAATCAGAAAAGTAGCAAAAACTCAAGAAAAGTAGCATAAAGCAAAAAGCAGCATAAAAGCAGAAAGTAGGATAAATCAGAAAAGCAGGAAAGTTTAGAAAAGCATGATAAATAAGAAAATCCAGAAAAAAAGATAAAGCAGAAAGTGGAAAAGCAAACAAAAAGTGGAAAATCAAACAAAAAAGGAAAAAGAAGGAAAGTAAAACAAAAAGGGAAAAAGAAGGAAATCTAGATTTCCTTATCCACTCATGGACGGCGCATTAGCTAAGGAGACTTGCTCCTCAATTCATCCTCTCTCTATAAATGAACCACTGTGCACCCCCTTCACATATTTTGTCAGTTTGAGTATTGGTATGAGAGCAATTTTTCCTCGGAGAGTTGGGAGATGTGTCCCTAGTCCAAGCTAGGTGATGTGCCTCTGCTTCCTGTGAGAGGATGATGATATTAAGCCATTATGATTAAGTTTTATTGCAGGTCCTATATATGATCCAAGGCTGGTTCTAATTTTAGAAATATTCATGAAGTCTATGGTTCGAATCTAAGAGCTTCTTAGTGATTTCCAGTGCTAGATTGTTGTGTAGAAGAGGAGAGGAGTTTTTGTAATATTTTGAGAATCCTCTTGGCTCATATATTATGTAGTTATAGTCATTATAAATCTATGATATCATTCATATCATTTAATATTACATAATTCTGAAATATTCTAAGTTTTCTCCACCCCTTCTAGATTTGCCTAGAATTTGACTAGTTTTCATAATACATGTGATAAATGAATGAGAATAGATCCAAATGAGTTGATTTCTGTCCCTTATTTTAATTAACATGTTAAATGAACCCATCCATGTCTGATTTGATAAATTTGTGAGCCTTCATTGACATTTTGGGAGTTCCTGAAATTAACTAGTTGTGCAATCTTGAAAAGCAATTTGGCTTGTATCTTTGTGAATCTTTCTCAGAACCTCCTTAAAATTTCTAGAGCAACCTATGAATTTGTATTGACTTATATTTAATTTTAATTAGCCTCCCTGAGGCAGAAACCTTCATCCATATCTTCTAGTCATTGTATAGCCAAAGTACTAGTTTGCATATGCTGGGGTGCCCAGGAGCATTGTAGTAGATTCAAGCCTTGTTGATTTTGAACCATAAATGCTCCCAGTGAGTTTTTCAAAGGTACATGCAGGCATCAAATTCTTCCTTCCATCTAGAGCTTTTGATCCTACCTACCTCTAGTCAAACTAGCTCCCTAAACCATTATTTTATTTGATTCTCTAAGGAAGTATGTTTTTGTATCACTAATCCTGGTTGGTACATTACAGTGGTGTCAGAGCACTTTCCTTGGATCATCATGTGGAAATTAAATCTCATATGAAGAAATATCTCAGAACTATTTTCAAGTTGCAGCTATAAAACTAGATACAATCATGGAAGATGAAGGATTTGAGTTATACGAGGAAGAAGAAATCATTTACATTGATGGAGGCCTACCAAGAGATGATGATGATTACATTTGTGACCATATGTACATATATCAAGGGGATGAACCACCGATGGATAATCCTACGAAGGATTTATCAAAGAGGATATTTGCAGGTAAAAATTTGCCCTACCCACTACCAAGAGTATCTGGCTTTGAGAGAAGAGATTCGTAAATCCATTTCCTTCAAAGATTATTTTTATTGCAGATTTGGATTTGATATCAAGGATGAATCTTTGGCTTTAATAGATAGAATAAAATCACCCATAGAGGAAACAAGTTGTTCCACCTCTGTGAGCAAAGAAGAAGAAAGAGGAATAAAAAGTGAAGCCTCATTGGATGCCATTGTTTCTAGCATGAAGAGACTTTTAAGATTCTCTTCAGACAAAGTCTCCAATAATACTGCTTCTAAGGTTACCAAGGAGAAAGATGCATCAGCTAGCTTGAAGGAGCAAAATCATAGTAACAATCAATCATCAAAGGAGAGGAGCAACAATTTTTCAAGAGAAGAGCCATTTGTTTCCTCTAATGAATGCATTGAGCAAGAACAAGAGGACTTCAAGCTGAGGAAGGTAGATAAATCTAATATTGGTAGAATCAATTATTTTTTACATCAATCTGAAGAATATCCCACTAAGTTAATCACAAAAGAGAAAGGATCAACCCTTCAAGCATTCTCAGAACATCATTATGGAGAAGAATACAACCACACTCTAGTTGAGAGTGAACCTAGAGATTTTGAGGGGGAGCATGCCATCACCACTCCACATCATGAAGAGATAGAAGTGTCGCAAAGGTATTACAACCATTCTTATTTTTGCATTCACCAAATTCCTTTGTTTCATCTTGATATGGCAGCCATTTTTAGTGATAAGGTTGGCAGAAAATATCCTTCTAGTACTGAGATCCAAATATTTGAGAAGGCTGAATTTTTAAAATAGAGTTTGCATGATTCTCAAGAGTGGCATGAAAACACATGTGATGATATGTGTGTGTCTAATAGTACAGATGAAATTATGGAGCAGCATCATTTCCAAGGTAAACATCAGGAGTCCTCATATTTACAAGTGCTTCAAGAAAGCATTGACTTGCAGGATGAATGCTAGGCACCTGTTTCACTCTTGAGATATTATGAGCCTCTTTCATGTAAGGAAGGCTTATCCTTGATGAATATGTCTGATTACATTCCATTTGGATCAACAAGAAAATAATCCTATTCATCATTGAATTGGATGGATAGCTACATCAACAAGATGGATACCCAAGATTGTGCAAGACTAGCTCACATGAGGAAGAGTTATTTTTGCATTAGTAATGGATCTATTGTTGCATTTAGATTTTTTATGATCAATGAGTAGCATGTAAGGCATATATGGATGCAATATTATTTTACCATACATTTCCATTCATACATGGGAGGAAAAACTACATAGCAGTTGAAGAGTTATCTCATGGCATGATATTCATAGTAAAGCATGGTGACATTGTGGGGGCTACTGAGGGCTTCGCCACCATTCAAGGAACAAGTATGGACTACTTACATCAGATTGAGGTCATATGGAAGTAACTACAACAACATGAGAAGGTTCTTGAATACCATCCACCAGGTAGACCACCTGACAGGGTGAAGAAGAATGAAGCTGAATTGATGATGGATGTGCAATCCATCAATATCTTTAATTACAAACAATTGAAAAGGTTTAAGGAAGGAAATGAAAGGGACCTCAAGAGTTTCTTTTACTGGAGACACATAAAACCAACTCCTCTTGCATTTCTTATGGTCCTAGTGAAGATAAGGGTCAGAATAGAGTACATGTGCATAAGGAACAAAGTCCTTAACATGGAGATCGAGGAGGAATTAAACATTCTCCATGACACACATGATTCGGTGCCACAATATGGTTCAAGAGCTGCTTCATTAGAAAATTCATCCTTCCTTGAAGCCATGGAGAAGATTTAGAAAGAAAAGACTACAACCCAAGGTAAATTTTCACATATGCTTTCTGATAGAGATTATTTGCATGATCTTCTTCATATGTTGTAGTAAGAATACTTGAAGGATGATGAAGATATTTGCAAGCTCAATGATGAGTTGATGGCCACCCAGGATTCTTTGATAAGCACTCAAATTTTCCTCTTGGAATCCAAGATGGAGATAGACAATTTCACCAAGAATTGCAGAAATCACATACTCCCTCCTACATTCAAATCAACCATCCTCTTTCGGTTGATGACATTCATATTTTTATGGAGGAACCTCATGATATGGTGGCTATTGAGATTCATGATGAAATGCATGTGCTTGAGGAGTTTAGAGATGCATATGATGAGTTCCAAGCACATACTACCTTCCAGAGTCAAACTGAGCTTCCTCCTGGAGTGAGTCATTTCTCCAATGAGGAGTCTGAAGAGCTCATGTTTGATGGACCAGCCTTTGATGGAGTTGGTGCATCCACATATTTGGTGGATACTTGTTGCAGAAATTTGTTTCATCTTTGGACCAATGGAAGAGAGTTGAGCCATTGGAAGCAGTCACATAGAGAAGCATCTTGATTTCTAGTCGGAGAATTTGGTTGGAGCATCTCTTCTTTCCCTATTTGGGAGAAAAGGCACATGAGTGATATTATTTCTTGCATCTATGGAGACTTCTTGGAAACATTTTACACTTTTTGTGAGCAGCATGGGCCTCCATGGACTTTTGATGATGCCTATTATCTTTGTGATTGGACATGAGACTTTCACCCCTGTCATTGGAACAACAATGTTTTAATTTTTGTTACTTGTGTGCATTGGGCATATGAAGTACAATATGATTTGCATGTGCTTGGGGAGTTTGAGGTCAAGGAGAAGGAAGACCAAGCACCTATTCATTACCAGAGAAATTATGAGTTGCCTCTAGGTGATGGTTGTATAGTTTTGAAGGAGGCACATGATCTCCCTTTGGTTGATCCTACCATGATGGATGACTTTTATAGAGAGTTGATTCACCATTATCCATCCATATCACTGAGTTGCACTATGGATTCATCCACTAATTGGGTGGATAGTTGCATAAGGGAGTTGAGTACCCCAAGAGGTAAGTTGGTTTCTTGCATTAGTGGAAAGCTTATGGACACATCATCCATCTTTTGTGATCATTTGTATAGGCATTGATGGCTACTATGTGATGTCTTCAGTATACTTGGATGGACATAGGATTGCCATCTATTTCTTAGGAATGGGAATTGCAGTGCTAGTTTGCACATGGCTTATGAGGAGATTCAATATTCCTTTGAGACATTTCAGTTTGCATAGATGTATGGAGGAATCCAACATAAGCAGTGGGACCCTGGGATCAATCTTGAAGATCCATATATAATCAAAGTGGTGCAGCAGAAACATGGTGGACTTTTGGTATTTTGCTTGGAATTGAGGATTTCAATTCTAGACAGCCAGCAGCATATTTTGAGGAGTGAAGTCACTGGTTGGATTTATAGATGGTTGGAGTTGGTTTCTTGCTTGAGGAAAAGCAATATTGGAGGGCAGGGCTGTCATGTTCCTATTTTGTCAGCACCATGAAGCAAATCAAACCCCATGGATCCTAGTGATAGATTGGAATTAATTAATTATTGAGGGGTTAATTTTGAATTCCAGGCATTTAATTAATTAGGAGTGTGAATTAATTTTTATCCAAATTTTATTATGCACTTGGAATATTTATTTTTCATGCATTTAATACATTTATCATAGATAAATGAGGATAATGCTCCACTATGGCGCATTAGTGGATGAGGTTGACTTGGAGATGGCTTGAAAAAAAAGTTAAGGAGAAAGCACCCAAATCTAGAAAATCAGGAAAAAGGAAAGAAAGATGGAGCAAATCAGAAAAGTAGCAAAAAATCAGGGAAAGCAACATAAAAGCAGAAAGAAGGATAAATTAGAAAAGAAGGAAAGTTCAGAAAAGCAGGATAAATAAAAAAATCCAGAAAAAGTAGAAAAAGCTAAAGTGGAAAGTGGAAAAGCAAATAGAAAGGGAAAAAGAAGGAAAGCAAAGCAAAAAGGAAAAAGGAAGGAAAGCTAGTTTTCCTTATCCACTCATGGAGGGTGAATTAGCTAAGGATACTTGCTCCTCAAGTCATCCTCTCTCTATAAATGAACCAATGTGCACCCCCTTCAGATATTTGGTTAGTTTGAGTATTGGTATGAGAGCAATTTTTCCTCAGAGACTTGGGACATGTGCCCCTGCTTCCTATGAGAGGATGATGGTATTCAGTCATTATCATTGATTTTTATTGTAGGTCCTATAGCTGATCCAATGTTGGGTTGAATTTCATAAATCTTCATGAAGTCTATGGTTAGAATCTCAAAGCTTCTTAGTGATTTCGAATGCTAGATTGTTGTTTAGAAGAAGAGAGTTTTTGTAATATTTTTAAAAGCATATTGGATCATATCTAATGTAATTACAGTCATTATAAATCTATGATATCATTCATATCATTTAATATTACAGAAGTCTGAAATATTCTAAGTTTTCTCCACTCCTTCTAGATTTTCCTAGAATTTGACTATTTTTTAAAATACATGTGATAAATGAATGAGAATAGATCCAAATGAGTTGATTTATGTTCATGATGTTAATTAACATGTTAAATGACCCAATCCATGTCTAATTTTAGAAATTCATGAGCCTTCATTGACAATTTGGGAGTTCTTGAAAGTAACTAGTTGTGCAATCCTGAAATGCAATTTTGCTTGTATCTTTGTGAATCTTTCTCAGAAACTCCTCAAACTTGCCGGAGTGACCTAGGAATGTGTATTTACTAGTATTTCATTTTTATTAGCCTCCCTAAGTCATAAAACTTCATCCATATCTTCTAGTCATTGTATAACCAAAGTACTAGTTTGCATATGCTGGGCTGCCCAGGAGCATTGTACTAGATTTCAGAATTGTTGATTTTGAACCATCAATGGTCCCAGTGATTTGTGCAAAGGTAATTTCAGCCATCAAAGTATTCCTTCCATCCAAAGATTTTGATCCTACCCACCTCCAGTCAAACTAGCTCCCTAAACCATTGTTTTAATTGATTCTATAAGGAAGTAAGTTTTTGTATCACTAATCTTGGTTGGTACATTACAAAGGGAAGAAGAGGAATCAATGAAAATATAATTTCCTGATAGATATCAACATTCCAGAGATAAAGATGAAGGAAAAAAGGGGTTGCATTAACAATATCAAACAGTTGAAAGTCATAATGGGAATGAGATGCCTGAAATCCAACATGATACTCATTCTAGAAGGCATTAGAAGAGAAAACATGATGGAAATACATTATAGGGTGAACTCGAGAAAATTAAACCTCCCACTTTCGATGGGGAAAAATATGAAGAAATTGCAGAGATTTGGCTTCTAGAAATGAAGAAATATTTGCAATTACATGATTATTCTGATAATCAAGAAGCTCGTATTGCCGCATATATAATCTTCAGGGAAAATATTACAGGTGGTGGAAGCATCTAAAGAAGGTAGAAAATCTGGATGAAAGAAAAATTTCATGGAAGAGTTATCAAAGGTATTTCGAACATGTATACTTGTCCCAATAATACTATGATAGGAAAATGCAAGAGTTCTTCGAACTCGGACTAGGAAATATGTCCATGGAAGAATATGGGAAAATATTCATAGAATTACTAAGCTATGTTGAATATATTCAGGATGAAAAGGTTAAGATTTAGTGATTTCTCAGTGTTTTACCTTCGTTCTACAAGGCCCAGATAGCTTATGATGAACCTCACACTTTGAAGGAATGCATTAGGAAAGCTAAATGTTTGTATTATCAAGGTAACAGAAGACAAGATGTGCGTAAAGTTTGGAAGGGTAAAATGAAAGATAAGAAGGACCAGAGGAAAAAGGGGCTTAATCCTCTTAATGCTAAATAAATCTGTTTAATTCTTCCAAACAATTAAATATGAAAGGTGAATCAAGGGTGACTGAGTCTACAAGACAAAAGAAACCATTCCAAGTTAAATCCTGGAAATGTGGAGGTGACCAGTAACTACTTAGTAATTTTCCTAAAAGGAAAAATAAAGGTGTTGGTATGTATAATGTGCATGAAGATTCTATATTGGGATATGTTGGTAGAAGCATTCCTCGCATATACATAGCTTTGGATAATTGTCAGGTAGACCACCAGTCATCAATGATTGAAATTGAAGGTAAAATAAATGATTTGCCAATTTCAATTTTAATTGATTCCGGAGCTTCTTACAATTATGTAAATACTAATGTGGTTGAAAGATGCAATTTAGTAAGCAGTAAGCTTCCTAAGCATAGAATGGAACAATTGGATACCAGAATAAGAAGGAAAATTATTTCCATGGTTAAATATTGTTGTTTGGAAATGAATGGGTGTCATACCAAATATGATTTGGATATCATTCCTCTCGGCTCTTATGATGTGTTGATCAAAATGGATTGGCTAGATAAGCATTTTTCAGTTTTGGACTGTCATAACAAAATTATTACTTGCTTGGATGAGGAAAAAAATACAGTTCAGATAAATGGCATTCCAAGACCAATTTCCATAAGACAAATTTCAGCCATGCAGATGAAGAAATGTTTTAGCAAGGGGTGTTAGTTGTATTCTATACATGTGGAGGAAATGACAACTGAAAAAAGAACCAAACCTTAATGAACATCCAGTGTTGAAAGAATTTGAGGATGTGTTCCAATATGTACTTGGGTTACCGCTAAACCAGGACATTGACTTTACAATTGATTTCATGCCTGGAGTTGTGCCAACATCAAAATATCCTTACAAAATGAGTACACCGCAGTTGAGAGAATTAGCTAGAAGAGTTATTAAAGAAGGGTTATATATGACCCAGTTTGTCACCATGGGGAGTGGCAACTCTATTTGTAAGAAAGAAACATGGCACACTAAGATTGTGTGTAGATTACAGGCAACTGAATAAAGCTACAATCAAGAACAAGTATCCAATACTAAGGATTGATGATCTCTTTGATCAGTTGAGAGAGAAAAAAAAATTTCCAAGATTGATTTGAGATTTGGGTATCACCAGGTGCACATAAAATATGACATTAGAAAAAATACTTTTAGAACCAGGTACGAGCATTATGAATATACAGTACTACCTTTCAAACTGACAAATTCCCCGACCACATTCATGTGTCTAATGAATGGTGTGTTTAAACAATTTTTGAACAAGTTCATTACAGTGTTCCTAGATGATATTTTGGTGTATTCCAAGTTTGAGGAAGAGCATGAAGAGCATCTTCGGATTACTTTACAGATCCTGAGAGAAAATGAACTATATGCCAAACTTAGCAAATGCTCATCCTATCAAAAGAAGTTCTTGTATTTGGGTCACGTCATCTCTAAGGAGGGTGTAGAAGTGGACCCAAAAATAAATAAATGCCATACAGGAATGGCCTACTCTAAAAAATGTCACCAAAGTAAGATCATTTACAGGGCTTGCAGGCTATTACCGAAGGTTCATAGAATATTTCTCTTGGATTGCAAATATGATATCATCATTACAAAAGAAGGATGTGAAGTTCATCTGGAACCAAAAGTGCAAAGAAAGCTTCAGACTCTTGAAAGAATTACTCACATGTGCTCCGATATTAAAAATTATGGATCCAGACAAAGGTGTGTGGTATGTATAGATGCATCTCTAGAAGAACTAAGTGAAGTTTTGATACAAGATGGCCATGCGATTTGTTATGAATCATGGAAGCTGAAGGAGCATGAAAAGAACTATGCTACTCATGATTTGGATTTAGTTTCCATAGTTCATGCACTCCGGATGTGGAGGCATTATCTCATGGGGAACAAGTTTAAGTTAAAGACAGATCATCATAGTCTAAAATATTTGTTTAAGGAGCCTCACTTGAATTCTAGACAAGCCATATGGATTGAATTCAATTTTGAAATCGAGTACATAAAGGGAAAAGAGAACCAAGTGGCATATGCACTTAGTAGAAGAAGTCAAATAATGCAATTTTAAGCTACCAGCAATTGGAAATCTAATTTAGAAATTAGGTTACATGAGGCACTAAAAGCAGATGATTTTTATTTTCAATTTGTGGCAGCATTACAGGAAGGAAACATGCTTTTAAAATTTTCCAAATATGCATTAAATGACGATGGAATTCTTCAATTTAAAAATAGAATTTATGTACCAGCAAAAAGGGAATTGAAGAAAATTATATTACATGAAATGCATAATGTGCCTTATGCAGGCCATCCTCGGTACCAAAAGACATTGACAACAATTAAGAAACAATATTACTGTCCAGGCATGAGGAAAGAAGTGGCCATATTTATTGCTTAATGCTTGGAATGTCAAAGAGTAAAAGCATAACATAGACATCTTGCTAGTCTACTCAATCCATTGTCGGTACCAGAATGGAAGTGGGATGTGGTAACCATTGATTTTATTACAAAGTTGCCTAGAACATTGAAGCAACATGACTCCATTATGGTGGTGGTTGACAAATTGACAAAGTCAGCCCATTTTATTTTGGTGCAATCAACATTTAAAGCAGCTAAGATTGCAGAAATCTATATGACGAAAATTGTCAGGTTGCATGGTATTCCAAAAGCAATAGTTTTGGATTGATATCCAAAGTTCACTTTTAACTTTTGGAAGGGCTTGTTTAGAGAATTTGGAACCAAAATCAACCTCAGTACAACTTATCATCCTCAGACAGATGGTTAGACTAAGCGTGTAAATCAAATCATTAAGGACGTGCTCAGAATGTATGTAATGGGAAAACCCAATAAATGGGAATACTACTTGTACTTAGTAGAATTTTCCTACAATAACTGCTACCAAGCATCGTTGAAGATGATTCCATTTTAAGCAGTATATGGTAGAAAATGTAATGTTCCAATGAATTGGGACTAGCCAGTGGACAGGCTAGTATCCTAGTTGTTGGGCCAGAAATGCTTCAGGACATGGAACAACAGATAACCAAAATCATTAAGAAATTAAAGGTAGATCAAGATAGACATAAGAGTTATGCAGATAAAAATAGATCGCATAGAGAGTTTCAAGTTGGGGACAAAGTGTTCCTAAAAGTTAGAGGAAGAAAAAGTTCATTGCGGTTGGGTAACTGCAAGAAGTTGGCCACTAGATTTTGTCGGCCATTTGAGATCCTAAGCAGAATTGGCAGTAGCTTATGAGCTATCTCTACCTCCTACGGTTAATGTGCACAATTTTTTTCACATTTCATTAATAAAAAAGTATGTTTATGATTATAATCATGTATTTGATTGGTCTATGGTACAGGTGGAACCTGAAGGGGAAATCCAAGTACAACTAGTTTTCATATTAGACAGAAGATTCAATACGCTTAGGAACAAGGTCATAGGACATGTAAAAGTCCAATGGACCCATTATTGTTGATGTATATGTAACTTTGGAATGTATTTCACATATATGTATATTTTATTCCAATAGAGATGTTATTATTCCTCTATACGAAAGTGGTTGTATTCCTATAGAGATGTTATTATTCCTCTATATGGAAGTGTCGTCATTTATATTGTAAGTGTCGTAACTTATACTTGATGGGTTATTAGACCACCTTGTTGGGGTCGTCCCTGTATAAGTCATGTGGGTCAAAGGGTTATTAGACCACCCTATTGGGGGTCAGCCATGTGGGTCAAAGGGTTATTAGACCACCCTATTGGGGGTCAGCCATGTGGGTCAAAGGGTTATTAGACCACCTTAGTGGGGGTCGGCCCAGTCAACATTATGTTAAGTGGTTAAGTTGAGGCCAACCTAGTTGAGTAAAGGTCAAGTCAAGTTAGTGTATAAATAGAGAGTGTGTCTCTCTCATTTTACACATTCTATTCTCTCACTCACACTTTGGACAGTGGCGCACTTGTGGAGGAGGAGGCTCTGCTGCTACGAGAAGACTATCTCTTGTATTCTGGTTGTATCATTGCTCTATCTATCTCTGAGGAAGTTATTGGGGTTTTTCACCTTTATGGTTTTCCCCAAGTAAACTCTGTGTCTCTTGTGTGCATGCATTATTGTGTCCATGATTGATATGATGTAGATTTGTTGTACATGTTGTTCTTTCAGTTAAGATCCTAGATCAGATTGAAGTAAATTCTGAAAATTTAACATGGTGTTAGAGCTAGCCTGAAAGAAGGCATGATATGGCATGTATGACACTTGTTGCACTTACGATGTTAGGGCTTGATATAGCAAAAACCAGTCATCGTAGCACTTTCGCTATAAATCCGTTTTGGCGACGTTTTCGGATCTGAAAATTTTACAAGTTGACGATCAGATCCCCATGTACCTTTTTTCCAAAGGAAAACCTCTAATTCATTGTACTTTGTGATTTATGATCTATACAATATAGGGTTTCTGCCTCTTCCAGATCTGAGTCAAAATCAGGTGACCTTGGGAAAAAGGTCATAACTTGGGCTAGGAAGCTCCAAATGAAATTTTGTAAAAAGTGACAGGTAGTACACAGAATGTACTATCTCAGGAAAAATTTTCAGAGGCAGAAGTTGAACCAGTAACACGTGGCACGCCGTACAAGTTTTCTCTTTTGTATTATCCCATAAACAGGTCACGTTGCGACACTTGGTATAACTCTTTCTCAGAGAATCCAATTGAGGTCAGACCTATTGGGATGGAAAGATAACAGGTCGGGATATCTCAAGAAAAGTTTTCAAAGGTCGAAGTTGAACCAGTGACACGTGGAACGCCGTATAAGTTCACTCTCCTGTATTATCCCATAAACAAGTCACGTTTCAACACTTGGCATAACTCTCTCTCAGAGAATCCAATTGAGGTCAGACCTGTCGAGATGGAAAGATAACAGGTCGGGCTATCTCAGGAAAATATTTCAGACCCTATGGATCGAAAAGTTCGGAGTTACATCAAAAACAATCAAGTACATATTTATGTCAAAACAGAATTATTTTTGAGTACCTTCATCCATGGCTTCCGGAATTTAGGGCTTCGGAGAAAGTTGGAATTTTTGTAATCGGAGACCACGGCTGGATGCTAATCATGAAAATCTAAATTTAGAGACCAAGATCAGAATTTTTGGTTGGGCAGAAGGCCGGGCTTGATCAGGCCCTAGTTCGGGACTTTGATCAGAAAAGTGGAAAATTAGGGCTTCTGTAAAAATGGGAATTTTTGAAATCTGTGACCACGGCTAGAAGCTCCTCAAAAAAATAGAAGCTTAGAGCTTTGGATCAAACCTTTTGATTGGGTAAAAGAGTGGGATTCATCAAACCCTGGTTTAGGGTCACGTCTAGTGAATCCGGAAGTTTCAAAGGCAAAATTGAGGAGTGAAACTTTGAAGTTTTCAAATTCTGTATATACCAGCTTGATCAGCTCATCAAAGCGCATATTTCTATCCTTTCGAAAGTTTGAAATTCAAAGTTTGAATTTTTGGGGTTTCTCTGACAAACCCTAATCCAGCTCCAGGTCCAGTTCTTGCAAATCAAGTGGATTGGGTTAATCTTAGAAGAAGATGGATTGGTCACCTGCATAAGTGAAGAAGTTCCTATTTCAGAGGGAGATGAGGCTAAGGCCTTACATAAGAAGATTACAAGCGATCTTGACAGGTATGACTCATCGAGGTATAAAGGTATAGGTTTGAATAATCACGGGTTTTATGCATATTATATCTCTTATCTTGATTGATGATTCAACTAACCAGAAGAGTCCTATGATCAAATAAGAATGTGTATGAGTAAAAGAAGACTTCCCTGAAACCTTGAATACTAATGTTTATTATCTATGAATGATCATGAATATACATGTTTAAGATTATTGTGTTTTGATAGTATTAAGATTATACTAATAAATGTGTGACTATGTATGAGACCTCAAGGATAACACAATGATGATACTAATAAGCATGCATAGTGATTAAGGATGGATGTAAGTTCAAGGACAGGTAATCCAGGAAGCAAAGATCAAGAGGGAGCACACTACAGTTGTTCCTGCAAGAAGCAAAGGAGCACACTTCAATAGTTTCTACAAGGATGCAGATATTCAGAGGGAGTTGACCACTTCTCACAATCCACATAAGAATGGAGTTGCAGAAAAGAAGCAAAGACTGAGAGGGAGTCAAACCAACAAACAAGCAAAGATAAGTATTTGAATTGTCATTACTTGCATATTTTATTGTTTAAATAATACTGTTCAATAATGTATATACTGATGTTCCTAGAATTAGGTTGTGTATTATGCATATTAGAATAGTTGCATTGATGAACAATATACTACTAATATGCATGGATAAGTGGCCTATGGCACTGTACAACATTCCATTGCTACTTATCTAGAATGAAACCTCTTTGCTGACATGTTGGGAGTTGTGCACACTCTTAACAATGTTCTGGTAGAGATTGGAAGGCATCTAGAAAGTTACAGGATATGGATAAATGTTGTATTGAAGCATTGGCTAAGATAATTGCATGACTGTATGACATATTTCTTTATGTGTAAGAATTTGTTCTGAAAACTATGAGATGTTTTCTAATCATGCAATTTAACTTGTTGTGTAGGAAAGATCGTATGCCATCACCTACAAAAGAAGAACTACAACATTTGTTCAGCAACAAAATTATCTATTGAAGATATTGAAGTTCCCAGGATATGGGAAGAATGCCATGATCCGTCGATCATGAAGAATGATGTTTGGGATGTAGTCCCAAGACCTGAAGGGAAGTTTGTTATGACTTGCATATGGATCTATCAAGATCAAGCATGCTGCAGATGGCAGCATTGAGAAATATAAAAGTGATGAAATAGAAGATACACCAGATGGATTTCAAAACAGCTTTCTTGAATGGTGTAGTTGAAGAAGAAGTGTATGTGGAGCAGCCACTTGGTTCTAAGACACATGACAGGGAGTCATATATGTGCAGAACTTGGGTATGATGCACCACTTCTAGGTATGGAGGTGTGGCAGAGTGTAGATGGAATCTTCCTTGGACAAGGGAAGTATGCAGTAGAGATCTTGAAGAGGTTCGGGATGATGGATTGCGAGGCTATGGCATTGAACCTGAAGCTTCTGTGTGATGCGTCATCTGAACTGGTTGATGTATCGTCAGATGATTGGGTCCTTGATGTACCTGACAAACATGAGACCAGATATTTGCTTTGTGGTGAACACATTGAGCCAGTTCCTAACAAATCCAAGGAGTGTTCACCTGGTTGTTGTAAAGCATATTCTGAGGTACCTGAAGGGTATAGTTGATTATGGGCTCAAATATGATGCGAATCAAAAGTTTAACTTGCAGGGTTATGTTGATTCAGATTGGGCAGGTAGTGCTGCAGATAGGAAGAGCACTTCTGGGTGTTGCCTCAGTATGGGATCAGGTGTGATCTCTTGGTTTAGCAAGAAGCAGTCCTGCGTAGCACTGAGTACAACCAAAGCAGAGTATGTTGCAACGAATGAGCAGGTTGCAGATGTATTGACCAAGCCATTGGCCAGAGTGCAGTTTGAGTAATTCAAAGATAGGCTTGGTGCACTTCAGATCGAGGTTCATTCCAAAGGGAAGTGATGAGTCTGGAAGATGCAGATGCACATGAGCTTTTCTGACATGGTTGATGTGTTCTCCCATGGTCGTGATGTAATTGCTGAGCCATTCTCACATGGTGGTAGATGTGTTCTCCCATGGTGTAGATGTAAGGGCTGGAGCCATTCTCACATGGTGGTAGATGTGTTCTCCCATGGTGAAAAAAGTAAGGGCTGGAGCCTTCCCCGAATGGTGGTAGATGTGTTCTCCCATGTCGGTGGTGTAAGTACTGGATGATGTGCATCTGGGCTGTGCTTCGTGGACGATGAGATGATCTCAAGAAGATGATGCTATGATGATCAGGAGGATCATGGATGATGAGCATAAGGACAATGCTCCAGTTACTACTCTATATGTATATGTACGCATCATGTTGGATGCTGGATATGATTAGTTGGATCATTTATATGTATATGTATATGTACGCATCATGTTTGATGTTGGATATGATCAGTTGGATCATTTGTATGTATTTTGTATATGCATCATGTTGGATGCTTGGACCATGTATCTGTATATGTATCAGGTGGATACATTGTATGATTTGGTAGATCATGTATGTTGATATGTATCAGGTATGATCAGGTGGATCATGTATTTGTATTTGTATCAGGTGGATACACTGTATGATCAGGTGGATCATGTATGATGATATGTATCAGGTAGATACTTGGTATGTATCAGGTGGATGCATTGTATGATCAGGATGATCATGGATGACGAGCTTCAGGATGTTGCTCCAGATGACATGCAGCAGGATGTTGCAGTGATGATGATCAGGATGATCATGTGTACATCAGGATGATGTATGGTGAGTATCAGATTGATACTCTGTGGCTGTGGAATAGGTTGTGCAGGTAAGCATGTAATTTGTGCCCTGGGAGATTTGCAAATAGTCTTTCGAGGTTTTGCCTATGGCATGTAATTTGTACCCTGGGATATCTGGAAAATGCTCTTTCGAGGTTTTGCTTGGGAGGACATATAATTTGTGCCCTGGGAGATCTGTAGATAGTCTTTCGAGGTTTTTCCTATGGCATGTAAAAGTCCAATGGACCCATTATTGTTGATGTATATGTAACTCTGGAATGTATTTCACATATATCTATATTGTACTCCTATAGAGATGCTATTATTTCTCTATACGGAAGTGTTTGTATTCCTATAGAGATGTTATTATTCCTCTATACAGAAGTGTCGTCATTTATATTGTAAGTGTCGTAACTTATACTTGATGGGTTATTAGACCACCTTGTTGGGGTCGGCCCTGTATAAGTCATGTGGGTCAAAGGGTTATTAGACCACCCTATTGGGGGTCAGCCATGTGGGTCAAAGGGTTATTAGACCACCCTAGTGGGGGTCGGCCCAGTCAGCATTATGTTAAGTGGTTAAGTTGAGGCCGACCTAGTTGAGTAAAGGTCAAGTCAAGTTAGTGTATAAATAGAGAGTGTGTCTCTCTCATTTTACAGATTCTATTCTCTCACTCACACTTTGGAGAGTGGCACACTTGTGGAGGAGGAGGCTCTGCTGCTAGGAGAAGACTATCTCTTATATTCTGGTTGTATCATTGCTCTATGTATCTCTGAGGAAGTTATTGGGGTTTTTCACCTTTATGGTTTTCCCCAAGTAAACTCTGTGTCTCTTGTGTGCTTGCATTATTGTGTCCATGATTGATATGCTGTAGATTTGTTGTACATGTTGTTCTCTCAGTTAAGATCCTAGATCAGATTGAAGTAAATTCTGAAAATTTAACAATTATAGTCCTGAAGAAGTGACTTGGGAAATGGAAGATGTGCTATGGGAAGACTACTCATATTTATTTTGAAATTTTGTAAATATGTATTGTAAATAAGTTTTGAAAAACTTGTGTTGTATGTTTTGGACAATGAAACACTGAGTATGGTGTAAATTTTAAGGGGGAGGGGAATGTAATAGCCCTGGTTTGGAACCCCTAGTCTATCTAGTCCAAGATGTAACTACAATTTATGAATGCCTGCAAGGATGAACATATTGTATTTTGTAAATATTAATGCTAAAAATCCACAACTGGTTGTGCTAAGGCAGTAGGCTGAAAAGATCGGGGACTTGTGTATTCACCAAAGACAATAAGGGGGTCAAACGACCTAGGTGGGGAAAACTATGTTATGACCCTGTTAAATATTTAAGTCCCTAAAGTTTATCCTAAAAGTCATAACCCCATTTAAATGACTTTATATTATTAAAATCATAATTTTTATTTAATTATGATTAAGTGGGATTTTGGGTGGATTATGTTTGTATATATATATATATATAATAAATAAATAATGCTAAGAGAGAGAGTCCACATGATTCCAAGTTGCATGCATAATGCATGCAAGGGAAAATAAATTTGTCCCCATTCTGTGCGAAGGAGGAATAAAATTGAACTCTGAGAAAAATTTCCCATGCCTAGGTGTGTCTGAGAAAACAGGGGAGATAATTATTATTGAAGAATGAAAACTGATATGAATCCATGAACCTGTGAGCCAAATTGCTGATAATTTTCTGCTGCAATTCTGTTGATTTTGTCTCTGGTCAATCCAGTCAAGTGGAAAATGGTGTAAGCAACTGACTTGGTGGATTTCTGAGAACAAGTGGCAGTGATGTGTTTCACTGTTGTGCAGTCAGAAGGAAATCAAGGAATTTAAGTGCACTATTTGGCATGGAATTGGATTCAACCCAATTTTCCTGATTGCCAAGTGTTAATTCTGAAAGAGTTCGGGAATTAGAGAGATGACTATTTGGTGAATGCACAAGTCTCAACTCATGGGTGTTGTTCTATTGTGAGATTAAGGAGAAGACTTACCTATGGTTGGGTGGAGCGTGGAAGCTACACATCCCGTTTCCCAATTCAAGTGTTTAACATATAAGTTAATTTAATGAGAATAGTGTTTTTAATTTTCAATATTAATTCATGATAAAAAATTTCCATGGTTTTCTATTTAAATTTATGGATTTGCATTAAAAGAAGGAAATCGTGAGTTGCTTGGTTGAATTCCTATACGAAGAAATTGGTGCAACTTTATCTCTATGATAATTTTTGGATTTTTTTATGAATGCCAAATTATTTACTTAAGTCAAAATCTAAGAAATGATTTCCTGTAATAGTGGTTAATATATGGGTTCATAATTGCAATATTTATTCAAATTATGTCGTAGAATACAATGTTTGGAAAATTATATGAAAGGATAAATAAGTAGTAATTCCATTCATTTTAATCATTTTTCTTTAACCTAGTTCATTATTTGCAAATAGTTAATTTTTCATTGCAAAAGCCTTTGTTAAACTGCTAGTTTTACTATGTAGTTATGTTCTTATTGCGCAGCTCAAATTAAATGTTTATACAAATTATTTCAAAAAGGTTTAAACTTATACTTTTCATATAGTTGGAAGAAAATACTTCCTAAAGGATCGAATGGTATGTTTGAAATGAGTACCCAAATAAGTTCTTTACTGCACAGTAAATGATTATGTCCCATTTTATCTTAATAGGTAAGTTAAAAGCAATACCATGTGCTAAATTTGCTTGTAATGCTTTGCATTAAGTATTAATTTTGTTTATTTTAAAACCACAGGCCGTTTTGTGTATTAATTTTGTTTATTTTAAAACCATAGGTTGTTTTGTTTTCCTTATTTACAACCACCATGTGCTAAGACATTTATTATTCCTTGCAATAAATGTATGTTGAATTTAAAAACCATGGGCTGAAATTATTATTTTAAAAGAGTTTGAATGTTTATGTGAAGACTAAATTCAGCCATGTTCACCTTTTCAAATTCCATGGGTCAATTCCGAGTGGTATTTGATTTTAATTTACAAGTATTGGAATTGTAGGGATTGTATACAAAATTCAATGGGTTGAAATAGTAAATAATATGTCATTTACCTTTTATGCTTGAGAAATATTGGAAAATGTTTTTCTAATTAATTTATAGAAACCCCACTTTATAGTTACTATGTAGTTATTACTGTGCAGTAAGTTTAATGGAACATGTTGGAATAAATGTTTTTATTTCCTTGTCTTAAATTGAAAATTCAATACTTCAGGATTCTTTATGTATATAACTTTATTTTCCTTGTTCCATTGTTGTGGAGCAAGCTATGCAGATCATTCTATGCATTGGAAATAATGGTAAAATTTTTTCCTAGTTAATTTATGGAAACCCCACTTCGCAGTTCTTACTGCGTGGTTCTTATCTGTCACAGTTCATTTTCTGTTACAGTTCATTTCCATCACAGTTCATTTCTGACACAGTTCATCTCTGTAACAGTTCACATCTGTCACAGTTCATCTCCGTTGCAGTTCATTTCTGTCACAACTCTTATGTCACAGCTTTTGTGTAACAACTCTTGTGTCAAAGCTCTAGTATCACATATTTTATGTCACTGATTTTGTGTCACAGCTCTAGTGTCACATCTCTTGTGTCACATATCTTGTGTCATAGCTCTTATGTCACACCTTTGTGTCACAACTCTTATATCGTGGCTCTTGTGTCACATCTCTATTGTCACAACTCTTGTGTCACAGCTATTATGTCATAGATTTTGTGTCACAACTCTTATGTCACGACTCTTGTGCGACATCTCTTATGTCACAAATTTTGTGTCACAACTCTTGGATCACAACTCTTGTGTCACAGTTGTTGTTTCACAACTCTTGTGATATAGCTCTTATGTCACAGCTCTTATGTTACAGTTTTTATGTCATGTAATTATTATGTTTAAAGCAATACTAAATCAAATTGTTTGGTGAGATATGGTTTGATCTAGTGTAATGTTTGTTGATCTAATATGCTTTTCCTAAAAAAAATATTTGTTATAAGAATTTATATAGCCATTATGCATGTAAATATTTTATTTTAGAAAAAAAATAGTATGTTTTTAAGTCTGGTGTAACATGGGGTGTGTTACATCCAAATTTGACCCCTTTGTGCAAAATTTGCACTGTCTCTTACTAAGAGAAACACTAGATTCCAAAATCGCCAAAAAGGATGGGATATGGGCCATGGAACTAGTTGAGAGAGGAACTCCTAGAATTGTTCCTATGTCCTGATTCCAACAGAGTTGATGGTTCATCGATCCAAGCCGCGGCCATCATTCTATGTCTAGATGCAACTTCTCTCCCAAAGGCTTTCAGGGACACATGGTGAATTTGTACCAGGGGGATATGATTTGAACTAGGAAACAAAATTGAGTTTTGTGAGATCCTGCAAGTTTGTTTGGGAAGATTTGACATGGTAACTCTAAAAACAAGTTCATAGTTAAGCCATTTCCAATTTTGACCGTGCATAAATTGAACTGTCTCTTACTGAGAGAAACCTTAGATTCCAAAATCACCAAAAAGTATGAGCTTTGGGCCATGGAAGGAAGGGAGAGAGGCATTTATAGAATTATTTTGATGCCTTTATTCCAATAGAGTTGATGGTTCATCGACTTGAGACACGATCATTGTTCTATGGCCAGTTGCAACTTCCTCTTAGAGGATTTTAGGGACACATGGTGAATTTGTGCCGGGGGCATAAGATTCAAATCAGGAAACGAAATTGAGTTTGATGAGATCATGCAAGGTTTTTTGGGAATTTTTTACATGGGAACACTAGCCACGAGTTCATGGTCGAGACATTTCCAAATTTGACCCCTTTGTGTAAATATTGCACTGTCTCTTACTGTGAGAAACCCTAGATTCAAAAATCACCAAAAAGGATGGTCTATGGGCCATGGAACCAGGGGAGAAAGGAACTCCTATCATTATTCCAATGTCATGATTCCAACAGAATTGATGGTTCATTGATCCAATCCACAATCATCGTTCTACAACCAGTTGCGACTTGCCTCCTAGAGGCTTTCATAGACACATGGTGAATTTGTACCAAGGGCATAGGATTCAAACTGTGAAATAGAATTGAGTTATGTGAGATCCTTCAAGTTTGTTTGGGAAGGTTTGATGTGGGAACTCTATCCACAAGTTCACGATTGAGGAATTTCCGAAGTTGACCCATTTGTGCATAAATTGAACTGTCTCTTACTAAGAGAAACCCTAGATTCCAAAATCGCCAAAAAGGATGGGCTCTAGAACATGGAACGAGGGGAGAGAGGCTCCTATAGATTTATTCTGATGTATTGATTCCAACATAGTCAATGGATCATCGATCCGAGCCATGGTAATCATTCTAGGTCTAGTTGTAACTCGCCTCATAGAGGCTTTCAAGGACACATGGTGAATTTGTGCTGGGGGCATATGATTCGAACCGTACATAAAAAAATTGAGTTTCATGAGATTCTGCAAGTGTGTTTGGGAATTTTTGATGTGGGAACACTAGCCACAAGTTCACAGTCGAGGCATTTACAAATTTGACCCCTTTGTGCAGAAATTGCACTATCTCTTATTGAGAGAAAAACTAGATTAGGTTTCTAAGATTCAAAGATTCTAGTTTAGGTTTCTAGGTTTCTACATTAGATTTATAGGGCTATATTAGAGTTTCTATGGGTATATTAGGTTTCTATGGTTTCTAGGAGTAGATTAGGTTTCTAGGGATATAATAGTTTTCTAGGGTTTCTAGGGCTAGATTAGGAGTAGGGAATTGAGAGAGAGTGATTATTATTATTATTATTATTACCAAAATGACATGATGAGAATGACACTATTTTACTCTCTCAAAAACTAACCTAACACCCGGTTGATGTTGTTGAGGAGAATGAGAATGAAGGAAAAGTGCTTGTTGAGATGTACAAATAATTTCCCTATACCATACTCTGGTGGAAAAAAAAATGGTATGTTGTCTACATGCCCAAGTAACAAGTTCCAAACCAAGATTGTGTACATAACAGTTATATCCCTATTGATCATAAGAGAAACCAAGGTAATTATATTTTTTGAAACCAAGGAGGTAAACCCTTTGTTTCCTTTATAGTTACTTATGCAAACCTTGCACAAAGTGAGAGACTAGACAAACAACAAAAGAAAGGTGTAACTGAGTATGATTTATGTACAATACTCTTGTAACTGTTGTTTCATGTGACCTTGTCTTCTTCAAAATATCTTAAGTAATTGTGTGATATTTATTCATGTTTGTTTAGATAGTGTAGAGAGTGCCTTTAGCTTCTATGTGTAACCCTCAGTAATCCCTATTCCTCAGTTTTCCCTCTAATTTAGGCATTGAATCTAGATTAGTGGTTTTGTATAAGATGTTTCCTTAGTACAAGTGATATTAACACCTCAATTCTAACTTGGTGTATGAACTTAGATTCTAACAAAGAACCTTACTATTCTTTACGATGGACCAAATTATGGTAAAAAAGGCTACTAGGGTTTAATTATCATTTAGACAAGGTTAGGATACAAGGATTAGAAATATCCCCTCACAACTCTATTATTTGGTTCATTTTAGTTTCCTATTGTGGCACCTGCGAACGCCAATCTTAATCATACCTCTCTTAGGTTTGTTATTGATGAAGCATAACAGAAATCAATGCACATCGTGTGCAACCAATATGCACAAATTACATGTCGATCAATACCTCATTCTCTCCCATGAAGGTCCAACAAATACCTTTTTTCTAGGGAATGCTTGTGTATCCTTTTTATTGATATCTCCAAAAAAATCACTTTATATTTGCATCCCTACTAGTATCTAAAGATGCAATGTTCAACCACATAGAGGGTCCTACAAGCAAGAGCATCTAAGTTCCATCTTATACTTACTAGTAGTGGAGTAGTGTTATCTATGTTCTCAACACCTAGCTTGTTTAAACTAAGAAGTGCATGCCATTATGAGGCAACAATACTTTGAGATATATAAGGATGAATATGTTCAACACAAGATCTTTATGGACTTAATTAGAGGTCCTAGTCCTCTAAATGTGTATATATTGGTAACTTACCCGTACACGAGGTAGAATCTTCCTTTTTGTTAGTGTTAACTTCCCAATCGTTCTATGTGAATTGTACAACTTGACCTGTTTCATTGAAAAGGGTTGGATGCTCTCACTTGATCATCGAATTGAAAGAAAGAGATGAACCAAATGTATATTCAAAATCATCAATAAAAATCCAGAAACATTTGTGACCATAAAGGAATTGGTGGGTTGATGACCACATAGATCACCATGCACATGCTACAAAGGTGGTGTTGCATTAAAAAGTGGCACATTTGCAAAATTTATTGATGGTGCTTTTTGAGAATACCCTTTGGATAAACACCACCTTAGCAAGAAATGAGAGGAAGATTGAGCATCATCATGTTCTTTCATAATTATTGAAGTGAGCAACAATTTAAATGTCTAAATTGCTTGTGTTAGAGTCTACTAAAATCATCCATGTGAAGACTGAAACATAAGAGTGACAATGAGAAAAAATTTCCAAACTTGTGCACCTTTAAAATAATCATTGACATTCCTTGGATTTATTACACGTTGAAGGTCCTTGAGATTTTGTTTACAACGATGTGAGGGAAAAACTGGTTTTACTTGCCCCAGAATGAATTCTTGACAAATTTAGGGAAGATTGTGGCAAATCCAAAGAAAAAAGTACATGGTTAAAAATGCCACCATATAATGGAACTATATTAGACTTAAATCTCCCAATGGATTATTATCAATGGAGGTGTAGAGTTAGATTAGTGTTTCTAGGACTTTATTAGGTTTCTAGGGTTTCTAGGGCTCAATTAGGTTTCTAGGTTTGTAAATTTGGTTTCTAGGTTTCTAAATTAGGCCTGTAGGTCTATATTAGGTTTCTAGGGCTAGGTTAGGTTCCTAAATTATATTTCTAGGGCTAGGTTGGGTTTATAAATTAGATTTCTAGGGCTATATTAAGTTGTAAAGGTATGAATGTTTTCTACTAGAGTTTGATCAATGGTGACATTGAATTTGAATTCTTTAAGGTGACTCTAGGGATTATGGAAGTATTTAAGGTAGTATATGGTAGTGTATAGGCTATATTATGACTAAGGTAGGTTAGGCTAGGTTATGGTAGTTTAAGTTTACTGTACTAGCAAGTAATAGCTTAGAGTGGTTTAGGCCAAGGTATCGAACTAGTTAAAGTAGGTTATGTGGTTAGTGTAGGCATGGTAGGGTACATTAGAAAGTGGAGGGTGGAGGGTAGTGTAGGTTCGGTTATGGTAGGATAAGCTATGGATGGATACGTTAAATATGATCTAGGTTTGGTTAGTTTCGATAGGGTTAGATAGATAGTGGATTCGTTTAGGCTAGAGGGTACGGTTGATTTAAGTAGGTTCATTGACTTGGGTGAGGTAAGGATGGTTCAATGGCTTAGGTTAGTGTATACTACATTATATTAAGGTGTTTTAGTTTAGGATGGTTTAGTAGGCGAGGTTAAGGTGGTAACTAAGGATGGGGTACTTTAGGCTAGATTAGGGTTGTCTATTGGGTTAGGAAAACATAGGTTTAGTTTATGATATATTGGGTTCATTTTTCAAGGCTAGTAAATTAAAATTAATGAGAAAATTAAGTTTTACAAAAATGTATTAGTTCTTTAGTTGCATAATTCCCACAAACACCTAGCAAGCCATGTAGTGAACATACTTAACTTGTGAATGAGATGTTATTAATATTTTAGGTTTTACACAATAAATATGGGTCTTCAAGCCATGCCTATGGTCTAATGATAAAAAACAATATGTTAGACCTATAAATGATTTTAGGGACCATGGCCCATGCAAAAGGCCCCTGAACCATGGACAATCCTATAAAGTGAATTTTTGGCCTACAAGAGGGATATGGTCACTACTTTGGGGCTTTCGACACAAGGCAAGAATTTCAAGGTCGTGATATGGTCCAACGATGAAAACAAATGTATTAGGCCCTAAAATATCATAATTTTCAATCCTAACTCTTTTAATATGATGTTATGATGTGGATTGGAAGAGGGATAACAAATGCATGTATGTCATATATGGTGATCAAGTTATTTGATTGATTTTTTGGATAAGATTGTATTATCATAACACACTCCCATTTTTAATGGAATATGTATGTGATCTAAAATATATTCAATGTAACATTCATAATACATATAACATTACATTCACCATGAATCATGAACCATGAACCAAACATATTCACCATGAACCATGTAATATTCATAATATATAACATCAAATCCACATAAATAATGTAAAAATCCATAAACACTCTGTCATATACACTAGATGAAATTCGTGAATTTGTATTGGAAATATGTCCAAAATTACATTTTTATACAAAATGGAACATCACTCCTAGTAATGGATGTCATGCCCAAAAATGGAATAAGGGCGGCTCATGGCCTATACACAAATAGACATCTCCTTCCAAAAATGCCACATCATGGCTAATGTGCATGGTGGGTGTCTCAATAATCGTAGCCACCATGGAAAACCTAACACTCATACCCAAAATAAATCTTCTTCCTCATTGAGCTGAAGGAAGATTGAGCCCCCTAGCATCTGGGTGTGGAGTGTCTCTCCGGGCTCTGAAAGGAAAACAATAACATGTCATTTTTCCCACAATTCTATCAATTAGTACACTTCAAAAATACAATTAGAATTCAAATATTGAGTACTCACTTGAGATGAGACAACATGTCATGTTGGGGTTGTATGTCCCCTCGATCCAAGTCTCTCAGCAATTCCTCCTTTCAACAATTGCAAAAATCATTAATATATAAAACCAAAATGTATTATTTTATGAAATTCATTCATGCTTTATAAGATTTTAATGAAACTATAAATCTCAACGTCAATATCTAAGGTGATGTAGGAGATTTCCCTTCCTGTCTAGGAAGTGGAGCACTGGGATGGACAAATTACTCCCAGGCAATGGTTGTGGAGGGGTTTGTTGTAGGTAGGGGGGAGGGGGCTCATGAAGGTAAATGGGCAGGGGTTGATATAGGGGCAATGGATGGAGCTGATGTGGATGGAGAAGATGGAGCCAAATGTTGGCTAGGTGGTGTAAACATATGGGGGGATGGGTGTGGGTGGTGATATAGCCCCAATGGTTGTACAATGGGTGGGAGTGTCCTATAGGGGGATATGAGTATGTTGATCATAGGGGTAGAGTGCCCAGTCACATGACTCGATATGAGATATGGAAAAACTATATTAGGTGGAATATATGTAGGGATGTGTGCGTATGGTGATCATATGGTGGGAGATGGCATCTGCATAAACATATATGTAATACATTTCATTAGAAGAAGAAAAATGTAAATTAGCCATACAAACACAATGAATTTCATGCCAAATATATAATTAATTTTACACAAGTTACCTGCATAATAGGTGATATGCTCGACCTAGGTGGAGACTTGTGCTCAATCTCTTTTGCATGCACCCATGGAAATACAAAAACATTAATATTGATTTCTCTTAAAAAATATGATAATTGAAGCTAACTCAATTTTTAAATCCTACCACCTTACACTCTTTTAGATACCTATATGTCAGTTGCTGCAATATTTGCCACTACCGCCATGGAGGAATCAAGGTTGGGAGCAATAATGTCCTCCTACCTTGATTCAAGTTTTTCATCTTGAAACAAATGTACATGCCAAAAACATCAATTACATATTAAATACTCTAATTAATGTCATCTAACAATTCTAAAATGTACAGTTAAAAATATAATCGATCATTTACAACCATTTACAAATCATGTACCAACCTTGAACATACAAGTATCTCATGCATCATCCTCCATATAAGGGCCATGGCAAGTATGGCCCATGGGACCTTCACTCAATGAAACTATGCCATAACACCTTCATTCATGGGATATTAAAGAATACCCCTAATTTCACTATATATTGATAAAAACCTACCAAAGTCCTTTTGTTGAGCCCCCCTCCCACATATTTCCAATTAAAAAAACCAGCTATTTTTACAAGATATTGTCTAGTTTTACTAGACACCCCTTTTTATACCCCACTAATACCTATAAACCCCCATACCCTACTCCTCGCCCCCCCAATACCTACACTATATTGAACTTATTTTTCACAATTTAAAACAACCCTTTTTCAATGAACGTGAAAAGATATTGGCCTACAAGGTGAATCCCCTATGGTATGACCATAGTGAGTGCATCGATGGGGTAATCCTCGACTTTAAAAATGACCCTTTGCGTCATGGATAGTCCATGAAAAGTGGACCATGAAGGACCTACACCTGATGATCTGTGCTACTCTGATAGGTCGTGCCTAGATGATGCCATGAATGTGCTATGTTGCAGTACACTATGAGTAAGTTGTGATATGGTAGTGGCAGTCTCAGCTAGGCAATCCAGTAATTGAGGTGTCTATGGGGGTGGGTTAGGCATAAGACTAGGTGCAGGTGGCCCTCTCATTAGGTTAAGCCTGGAAGTGGGTTGATCCTGGGTAGATCGAAGACCCACCTAGGAAACTCACTAATGTCAAAGTAGTTGACATGTAGACCCAAGACAAACTCTGCATATAGTTTTTGAAGAAAATATAGTGGAACCTCCCTATTTTTCCAAGGAGGTTTGTTGAAAACCATAAATCATGAACTCATCCTGTTTTGTCTCCGTGGATCATGTGTGTACCAATCCATGCAAAGGAACCTTTTGTGTGGATCAGGGGATAGGTTGGTCCCAAAGTCAATGAAAAAACTATCTTGAGTTTTTTTTGAGATGTTCAACTCTTTGATTTGGACTCTAGTGATGCCAATGGAATAATCCGCTCTCATCCTAGCCCTATACTCAGTTATGATCATAATTGACCATGAGCATTGTCAACTAAGGCAATGATGCTATCAAGGGATGTGGTTAAGGAGAGTCTCGATGGTTCCATAGTGGTTCTAAGCTCTTGAACCAAGGTTCTTAATTGGTGTAAATGTTGGTTAATTTGGGCTTATGTGGTTGGGTTCTCCTCGGGGTTAATGTTTACTTCGAGATTAGGATCGAGGATTTGTGTGGTTGGGTTATCCTCAATGTTGTTTTTTTGGGGGTTTGTCCCTTGGTTTCCAACCATTGTGATGGAGAAGAGATGAACTGCAATTAAAAAAAATGTCTTTATTTCAATTTTGGTTTCAAATGTTTAGAATGTGTTTTTTTAAAATCATTGAAAAACAAAAAAAAATACAAATCATGGATTGAATCCCACTTGGATGATGATTTTGAGGCATTGGTGGTGTAGTCTTTGTGGGAACGCGTTCATATGGAGTTTTTGGATGCTTGCAGACTGATGAACTCAGGTAGAATGGAGTGGAAATGGGCCTCGACCCAATTTTTAATATACAAAGGAGTGCACACACGCTTTTAGTGCATGCTCATTAAAAAGTGCACGTGTGCTCTAATCCCTACATGGATGCCTACGTGGAAGTTCAATATTAACCATACTGGAGTGCGTGCGTGCTCCTATGAGTGCACACGCGCTTTTAATTTTTATATTGAAACACTTTTGGGTATCATCTTTGTGTGAGTGCCCATAGGCGAAATAATTGGCAGATGATGAAATCTAGAAAAAATGCACAGCAAAGATTAGGGCTTTAATAAAAATGCCCAGTAAGCATATCTTCATTTAGGACCTAAGAACCATAGGGCTTTGAGGAACACCCAAATGAATATAAGCGTGAATGTTCATTTTTCCATTAAGATAGTACACATATGAATCCCATGATGTTACCCTTGGTTTCATATTCCAAGAGGTCCCTTGGACTTCCGATGGCTCTCAATATTGACCTAATGGATTAGGTTTCCAAAAATTAGGACCCCACTTAATTCCACTTATCTAGCCCTAAAACAAAGGATTTACCATTTGGGTCCTCATGTGCATTTTTTAGGTTCCAACCCAAACTAATCCCATATGAAATATTATCTTTCGTAAGAGCCAATCAAGTCATACGGTAGTAATGTAGATCAATTTTGAATCAAGTCATACCTTCTCAAGCAATGGGTAGGCCTTGGTTTAATTGATTCGGTTTGCAATGATCCATTCATTTGGTGAAATGGATAGTGATTTTAATTTTTGGTGAGGAACCTTGAAATGAATTCATCAAGTATTAATGTCAAAGGAAAATATAGATACATGATCATGGGACTTATTCATTCCATGAAGTGATTTCTACATCCACTTATTTCAATATTGATTATTCTCTCATGCTTCATAGAATTCAGAAACATGAAAGGAGGTGGTTTAGATCTTACTTAGAACTAAGATGGTAAAAGTGATTTCTACATCCACTTATTTCAATATTGGTTGTTCTCTCATGCTTCATAGAATTCGAAAACATGAAAGGAGGTGGTTTAGATCTTACTTAGGACTAAGATGGTTTTAGGACAAGTTTGACCGGCCTTCCATTCTATTTAGAATTGAAAAACACAACTTTCGATGACTGCTCAGATGTACACTTGAAAGTATTTCTCAAAAATAGATTTTTAGATGCAGTGTCTAGTGTCTGGAATAGGGAACCAAAGCATCACAATCCTATTGTATTCTTTCTTGAGAATTTTTTTTAATGGAATTGTATTGTCACGAAGGAACTTTAACACATTATTTAATCTAAATAAATTTGTAAGATTAAAATTTACATGCTTTGTCATATCTAGCTTGACTACCTTTGGCATTATAGAAAATTAATTTAAATTTATAAACCAAATAATTTCTCAAAGACAAGTTCTCTTACTTTAGGAGAGTTGAATGGATGTGAAAATCTTTTTGATATTGAAAATAAATGGACAAATTGACTATGGATAGTATACTTTCCTTTATCCGCATTGTGATGCTATAAAGACTATTAGTCACATTTTTAGTTTGGCAAATATGTTCATGAGAATGTTGAGACTTTGAGATTTTATGTCAAATAATTAGTGTTAAATTTCTATTTATACGATTTATTGGATATATTCATTTAAGTGATATTGTTTTTATTGAATCATTTCATGTTGAAACTTTGTGTCAAATAATTAAGATCAAATTTTCATTTATAAGATCTATTAGATATATATTCATTTAAGTGATATTGTTTTTATTAAATCAATTCATTTTAAAAAATATTGTTTTAATTGAATTATTTGCTTTCATGTTAAAACTTTGTGTCAAATAATTAGTGCCAAATTTTCATCTATAAGATCTATTGGATATATGCTAATTTAAGTAGAACCATTTCATTTCAAAGGATATTGGCATTACATCCATTCCATATCATAACTTTGTTGCAGCATTGTTTTTATTGGGTCTTTGTTTTATATTATCCCCTTTAAATGTTGACTTTTCAGAGGCTTTTGTATAATCCTTTGAATGATATTATTGCATCTTATTGTATATTATAAATATTAATATAAGAAGTATTTCTCTAAAAACACATACATAATTATATTTAGGTGCAATAAAGATTAAAAAAACAATTTTTATTATATTTAAAAAAATTAATATAAAGTTATGTTGATTTATTTTATTATTATATTTCTTTCAATTATGGTAAATGTTTTTTTTTAATTTATATTTTTAATTTTTTTTTTATATTATGGATTTCATTTTTAATTTTAATTTATTAATTTTTTATATATTTAAATTAAAAATTATAAAATAAATAAATTTTATTTTAAATTTTAAATTTCTTAAAAATATTAAAAAATTTATAATTAAATTATAAATTTTTAAATAAAATAAAATTAATAGATTAAAGAGATAACCCCTAAATTGTCAAAACAAGTATTGATGGGTGATTTTGGGATTCTGTTTTGGGAGGAAATTCAAAGTTCTCAGATTCTGAATCAAGGAGCTTTGAACTTTTTTGAGTAATTTTGTTGTTGTTAATGAACGTTATGTCTTGTGAAAAATTACAGATTTTTGATGTTCAGAGATTTGGCTGACTTCCTTCGTGATGATTAGCAAATCTTTTTTGTTAAGTTGAAGGCTTGAAGACTTTTGGGCAGCGATGTCTATATAAAGTCCTTTGAACAGAAGCATAATTTCATGTACCTTTTGATTCGGCTAAATAACATTGGTACCTTGCAGTCTTTGGAGACTCGAGGATGACCATAAAATGGGCTAAAGGCTAGTTCAACATCAAAATGGTCTCACTCTTTCAATGGTGTTGCAGAATACAAGAAAAAATCAGCTTTTTGACAAAATCACTTTCGATCATATCTACCGACAACACAATTCAATGGTTGATTCATTTTTCAAAGCTGCATATGAGGGGGAAGGAGTAATCTTTTGGGAAGAATTTCATTCTACAATGAAGACTGATCATGGCTCGGAGCAGATCTTTGATTCTTAATTTGTAGCTATTTATAATTTCAAGGATCTTATATGTTTTATGTTGTATGGGGTTGGATGTATATTCTCATGTGGAAAGTGAGTATCAGCTTGTGACTGATCATAGAAAAGTTTCAAACCAAGCCATTGAAATAACCAATTGATAGGGGTAGACTTTCTCATTAAATAATATTATATATTAAGAAATCATTATTAAAATATTTTAATCATTTGTTTTAATATAAAATAAAAATAAAAATATATGTTAATTAGTTTTTAAATTCAAATGTTCTATAGATTTTTGATAATTTATCAAGGATATAGTGGTTTCTTAGTGGGGATAGATAGATTTCATTCTGAGATTTCTCATGAGTATTTAGCCTTTCTTGATTCCTTCATAATAACAGCAGAAAAACAACAAGAAGATAAATTTTTCACTTGAAAAAAAAAAGATTTTTGATAATTTGATAATTTCTTCTTTCGACTTTGGATTAACATAAATATATATGCTAGTTTGTATTTGCAGGTATTAACTTTAGATCGCGAAACGTCTCTGCGAAGGATTGGATTTTAAAGGATGAAACTTCTCCGCTCAATTTAATTTAGTATAATTGTATATATACAATTTGCACTTACAAACAGAACCATTTTTCAATTCTTCTAAATAGCTTCCAGGAAAATGCTACGAGGAATCACTGATTGATTTGCGACAAAATGCATCTGTCAGGCCTTGACAACCCTGCAGTTTTTCCTGATGGTTCCTTGATTACCAGTGAGAACCCCCAAGTTCCCCATCTTGATAATGGACTTAGCGAACTGCTGGCTGAAATTCACAGGAGGGTTTGGTGAGGATCCTGTGTAGCTTCTCACAAAGTTAGTGGTGGTTGCGTCCTCGAACAGCTGCTGATCAATTTGCAGGATCCCTCTCCGGGCCGCAATCTGCTTGAAGAAACTGTTATCGAAAACAGAAGGGGTTCCCTGATCCAGATTTACAGGGGGATCTGCAGAGCTTCCGGAGGCAGGATCTGGGCATGTAGTCTTCAACTTAGTTACAAGGGCTGGATCCATGGTTGGATCTGCCTTTCCCGTTCCCAGGAAGTTGTACAGCCTGTCGTTACAGAAACTGCAATGTGTAATGCCTACGGTGTGTGCACCTGCATCAATTATCAGCATAGCCGTCATATATTGAATAACTGTACACGTGATTTATGTGAAAGATTAAAAGAAATAGCATTCCATGTAATTAGGTTTTGTAAGGTGGGTAGTCAGACCTAATAGGGTAACCAGATCTAGAACTGAGAGACCTCTGGAAGCAAAGGCTGCAGAGGACTGTGTGGCACTATCGTTGGGATCTGGAAGTGAATTCGCATCACCCACTTTGGACCGTGTACCATCTCTTCTTCCAGTCGGAACATCATAACGCGGCCCACCAGCCTGCACAATATACCACACCATATCAAATACAATATTTAAGTCTTGGGTTCAAATCTCCAATATCATTTTAAGTCTCGGGTTCAAATCTCGTTGGAGGGGTGGAGGGTGGTAGCTAATTGTCTAGATAATTTGAGGGGGTTTAAATTTCATTGGAGGGGTTGAGGGTGGTAGCAACTTGTCGAGATAATTTGAGGGGTTGAGGGTGGTAGCTAGGGCTAGCACTAAGCAAGCTGCTACGCAGTATTGAATGTTGTTGTAGCTGCTGTGATCACCATTAGATTTGATGTTGCTTAAGATTGAACGGCGAGCACAGCAGCTGCAGCAGCATTCAATGCTGCCTAGCAGGCTGCTTAGTGCTCGTCGGTAGCTACTTGTCTAGATAATTTGACTTTTTCAAAGAGAAATCTAGACGAGTACAAACTTATTGAAACAAACAGAGTTCTGTCATCCAACACTAAGACCAACATAATTGAGGCGTTCAAATCTCCTTGGAGGGGTTGAGGGTGGTAGCTACTTGTCGAGATAATTTGAGGGGTTCAAATCTCATTGAAGGGGTTGAGGGTGGTAGCTACTTGTCGAGATAATTTGAGGGGTTGAGGGTGGTAGCTACAGCTAGCACTAAGCAACTTGCTACTCAGCATTGAATGCTGCCGCAGCTGCTGTGCTCACCATTAGATCTGATGCTGCTTAAGATCGAACGGCGAGCACAGCAGCTGTCGCAGCATTCAATGCTGCCTAGCAGGCTGCTTAGTGCTGGCAGGTAGCTACTTGTCTAGATAATTTGACTTTTCCAAAGAGAAATCTAGACTAGTACAAACTTAATGGAAACAAACAGATAGTTCTGTCATCCAACACTAAGACAAACATAATTGAGGGGTTCAAATCTAGTTGGAGGGGTTGAGGGTGGTAGCTACTTGTCAAAATAATTTGAGGGGTTCAAATCTCATTGGAGGGTTTGAGAGTGGTAGCTACTTGTCGAGATAATTTGAGGGGTTGAGGGTGGTAGCTACTTGTCCAGATAATTTCACTTTTCCAAAAAGAAATCTAGACTAGTACAAACTTTGAAAAAGAAATCTATACTAATACAAACTTAATGGAAACAAACAGATAGTTCTGTCATCCAACACTAAGACTGACCTCGAAAAAAAATAAAAATCAAATAATCAAATAAAATATCATAGCTAATAATGTCACTCGTACATGCCCTCAGATTCATTGTATTTACCAGGGCAACAGCATCTCTTGTAGCCAGAGCAATAATGTCAGCACAAGAAACTGTGTTGGGACATACAGCTTCCAAGATCTTCTTCATCTCGTCAATGAATTCAAATCCTCTCACAGTCTGATTGGGTCCTGCCTCCTTCTCTGCTTGATTTCCAGGAGTCGAATCTACCAGCAGGGATGCGTCACAGCCCTGAAACAAATTCAGCAGCACAGAACATAAACATGAAAAAAAACAAATATATCATCGATTAAGCAAATTGTTTACTAGGTAGGAAGAAACAACATCTACTTAATTTGTTTATTCTTACTCTGACGAAGCAATCGTGAAAATGCATTCGAAGAAGTGCAGGCACAATTGTCTTATCTGTGCTGAATTTTCTCTGCACCCTCAGCTGCACAAGTTTCTCTGCGCTTGCGCAAGTCTGTCTGTAGAATCCCACCACAGTGCCTTGTGCCTCGACTGGCACCGAATCACAAAATATTGCCACGACCACCATGAAACCCAGAGCTTTACTACCAACAGTACTTCTGATCCGACTCATGATCTTTGCAGCAACAAATTATTAAACTTTCCTTTTTCCTATTCTACGGTAGCAGGAGCAATGGAATCGATACTATTGGAAGGATTTCGATTAGATTGCCTATCTATCAAAATACTTTTTGAGAGACTGCACATTTATATAGTGTTTCAAAACGCGTTTTTGGTATGATGAGGAACTAGAACTGAATTCATACTGGGCTTGAATCAAACCTGCTCACCAGGTAAAGAGGCCAATACGTAATTCCTACGAAATAATAAAATGCAAAGTGGAGCAATGGCCACTGAAGCAGACTTGAGTTTTCTGTCTGTCCTTCATAGTTAGTGCGTGCATTCATGCATCCATGATGTGAAATGATCGCCATCATAATCATCAACACACAGTGTTTGACCGTCCGTGAACGGGCACTCAAAATGCCTTTCGTTTTTATGATTTTTCTCGCAGCTTGTTTCTCTGAATCCGGTAGTTTCGATGCCATTAATCTAAATCTTGCGAAATTTATAATCTCGCCCTCTTCAAACCCTTATAAATTTGTGAACAATCAGATCGAATCCATATGATTCAAAATTGCAATTTGACCAACTGAAACTACAAATCAAGGATTTCTTAATTTACCAAATTCCAACTGCAGGTGAGACTACTTGAATGCCTGGTACCAAGCTCCATTTCTTTGGATCAAATATTCATGCATGTATTTCAGCACTTGAAAAGTTTGAGAGATTTGTCATTTTTCTAATTTCTTGTTTGAAATAAATAGTTATTTGTAGACCATTTTGGATATTCAAGTGATCTTCTACACTGCCCATGTGGATGGGCAGCGTGTCATTTTTTTTCATGTGTCACTGCTTTGCTTTGAGAGGGTTATGAGATTTTTTTCTTGTAATATTTTTAATTTTGATTTGGAATGTATTTATTTAAAATTATGTAAATATGTTAGTATGGATTCCTAGTATGGAACTCAAGGCCAAGGCCAAATGCTTAACTAGTGAATGGCTATGTATGCATGATGTATATTTTGTATTTGGACCGTATGGTTGGCTTGTCATGCTAACTTGAAATATAAGTAAATATTATGTTGCATAAATAATAAAATGGTCCAAGATGGTTGTGTAAAAAGAATTAGAGGTGCTATGATTTATACCAATGGTGAAGATGAAAGGGGGCTTATGGGAGACTAAACCCTTTGTTGCCAAGTGTCAATCTTAGAACTTATTCAAATTATGCATTTACATGTTTCAGTAGTAAATTGTATATTTCATATTTAATATTTGCCTAGCAATATATATATATATATATATATATATATTTCAATCCAAAATGATCACCTAGAATATTATACTTAGGTATACTTTTATAATCCTTAAAAAATACCCTACATGGCGGTGGATGTACTTTTGTGATAGTTCTGCACCTGTTAGGAGTCATTTTCTTCTATAGTCAAAAGCTATGTCAGTCATCTTTTTACCAACATCTCATATCCCTTAGAGTCAACACTCAACTTCTATCACTATATCATGTAGATACACACTACGAGAGCTCCATATTGATGTTCATGACCATTATGTATAACCCAAAAATTCAAATTTAAAGATAGGGTTGTAGATTTGAAGGGAAAAAAGATAGTTGCAGGTGAGCATAGAGGTTGGACAAGCTAGGGATTATTACCCACTGAGTTTTGCTACTTTTGCATGCTTGAGAAGCCACGAATTGAGGCTATGAGTGGTTTTCCAACAACACATATCACATATGAATCCTTCTATATTGCACACATTGGAAGCACTTGGTAAGATGGATCACCAAAAGAATCATGGATCAATGAAGGGGATGCTTGAGCCCAGAAGGGTGTTGTGTGGGGAAGGTCTTATTGGATCCAAGGTTGTGATGGGTGAATGAGATCCTTGTAGAGCTCTGTATGAGTATGTGCCTAATCATAGAGAGTAGAACGGGTTGGGGGTTGAGAGAGAGAATCATGTAGGTGATTCCTTCCCCTTGGTGGCTTCATAGCCCGACTTGGGGTGGTCTCTTAGTAGAAAGAGTATATTCTAGACAGAGTGCTAATGGTTGGGTGGAAAATCGCTCTTACACAACCAATCGCTTGGATCTTCTTATTTAAAGATAAGTATTATCTTGTCTTTGAATATGCAATGTTTGTATCTAATGTCCGTGACTAGCATATATCAATTTTAAATCCAGATCTATCAAGAACCAAGAGGGATCCAATTTCTTAACTGTAAATTTTTTACACATTAAGAAAAATTTTACACCTCAAGGTATTTGATCTCGTGCTTTATATATCTAAGTTTAAAATGAAACCAATATAATCTATTTTTTTTTGTTTAAGACAACATCATTTGCATTTTTTTATGGGAACACCACGTTACATAACATTACACAACATTACACAACATTGTACGCGTTACAACATCTACCCCATACTAAGTTGTAGAGCACCTTTCTACTCTCGGTGCAATGATTATGTTGGTATGTGCATGTTAGATGTGTGTGGATAGAGATGATTTCCGTTGTGTATTTTCATTTATGCATCTGCACACATATTTTAAATGTTATGAATTCATAATATGGCTATGGTATGAATTTTAGAATCTCGTAATTCATTCATGTCCCCTTTTGTTGGTCAGATTAATGGATGGAGACATGATAGAGTGGTATCGAAACTCCTAGTTGCAGCATTGGAGCTATATGGGATAGAAATCCACACTTACAAGCATAAATCAGAAATGGTTCTGTAAAAACCTGGTTTTGTTTAGTGGCGAGCAATGGGATAGAAGTAATTTCAAATTGATTTTGAAATAATTCCCTGATTTCCAATTTCAAATTTTGTATACTTACAAAATTTTAAAAATTTGAGAATTTTGAGGTGGGCCCCGCCCATTCCACTTGGACGGGTGACATGGAAGAGCCACATGTAAATCCATGGAAAGGTATGATGTGGAACAACCACATGTAATAGGGTGGCATGGACCAGCCATGCGAAATTTAGTGGACAGGTGTCAGCATTGGAAGGGATCATGAGCCTAGGTGGCATAGTTGAATACCTAGTAGGTGCCTGTTGGAGGAATATAGGACAAGCCTAATCCAACTATTGATCATCACCAGATATCCATGACTCTGGATGGTGTTTGGGAGGGTGAAGTGACCACGAGTTAACAGGAAGGGGCACTCTGAAACCAAAAATATCACCAGAGGTGAGTGGTTTCCCCGCAATGTTTTTGGGGCCTCAAACATGGTTTCCAAAACTACCATTGGGCACCCCTGAAACCATTCACCATCCCCTCTGAAACCATGCCGCTATCAAGAGTGCCAACTGGGTGACAATGGGCCCAATAAGGTAAGCTAAGTGCCACGGGGACCACCTAGGAACTAACATGTGGCCATGGGACCACTATGATATCACGATGACATCATGCTAATGTTATCCAACTTTTTAAAAAATTTCACTGTAAATGTACAAGAATGATCGAAAAAAGGTAGTAATTTCAACTGTTGTTTTTTAGGTGTCCAACATTGAAAAACACAATCGATCTTGTACACAAGATTTCATGAAATTGAAAGATTTATAATAAAAAATGAGGGTGCTTCTCTTGACCCTCCCTACAATGCTGCATGGAATCTACAAGGGGAGAGCCACCTTGACCGCCGTCGTCCCTCTGAGATGCCATCGATTTGGATAAATTCCTATGGTGATGAAAATACCAATGGAAATATTGGACTAAGATATCAGTCCAAGGAACAATTGTGCATAGCCATATTTTGAAGGGGTGATTAAGATGTTTCTGTGATTTGACAGAAATTGTCAATATGAGTTGTTCCTAGAATGTATGAAAAACAATTTTCTAATTTTCTAAGAATATAATGTAGCTAACAAATTTGTTTATATGAACACTTTTGAAGAATCAAAATCATATCAGGGATTGTTAAGGGTTAGCATTCAGTCTAGTGTAGTTGGGAAATCTTTGGTCATGGTTGGGCCAAAAAAATAATCATCATGAATGATGCACAAAATCCTTATAAGGCTGAGACATATGTCATGGGAGAGAACATACAGATTGAGAATGTGGAAACAAAATCCAATGGTATAATAAACCAAGTAACTCCCCTAGGCATTGCAAAAACCATGAGGAGCCTAAGGGTGGAATTGCAGAGTTGCAAAGAAAAAAATGAGAGGCTTATCAAAGCTCGAGAAGAATAGAATCAGTTGAATGCAACTATGCTTCAAAGTTTGCAGAAATTCAGAAATTCACTCTAGACATCACTCAAAAAATCAAGAAAAGAGTGAGAGTAGTTCAAGGAGGAATTCCCACAAGAGGTCCCATAGTTCAAAAAGGATTTTGAAGTTAGGACATATACTCTATAAATCTCTTCTAGTGAGTAATTTGACTCTAAATACTCCATTTAAGGTTCAAACTTTTCATCTCATGGGAATAAGAGGATGATGCCTTTAAATAATAGCTCACATGGAGAATTTAGGAAATCCCAACCTCCTACTTTTGATGGTAAAGTAAAATTTGGTCAAGAAGTTGGGGCTTGGCTTCTTGGGATGAGGATGTATTTCCAAGTCCAAGACTACTCAGGAAATATGAAAGCAAGAGTGTCTATATTCAAACTAAATGAAAGGGAATCTATATAGTGGGATCACCTCAAAAAAGTAAAGAAGATCAATGAAAGGAATATTGTGTGGGAGCAATTCAAGAAGTAATTGAAGCAAAATTACCTCTTTGATAAGTACTATGATGATAAAATCAAAGAATCATGAGTCAAAATTGGGACGAATGACTATGGAGTAATATGCAAATAAATTCTTGGAGCTGTTGAGATATTTCAAATATATTAGAGATGATAAGGTGAAAATTCATCATTTTCTAAGTGGACCACCTCAATCATACAAGGACCCAATTTAGTTTGATGAACCTCAAACTTATATGATACCATAACAAAGGTAAAGTATTGTTATGATCAAAACAAAAGCAATCAAAAATTTCATAAGGCATGGAAAGACAAGAAAAATGAGAAGTTTGACCAAAGGAAGAAGGGGTTCATGCCTCCTAATTTCATAAGTCAGCCAAGGAAACCACCATGAGGTGTGCCTAAGCCATCTAATATGATGGCAGATAAGCCAAGGAAACCAAGAGAGCCACTTCAATGTCGAGGCTGTGGAGAGGACCATATGCTTAGAAATTGTCCACATCGAAATGGGAGTACAAAGCATGTTCACAACATCCAAGAAGATGAAACGGTGGGTTAAGTGGCAAGAAACGTCCCTAGAATTTATGCGGCACTGGAGGATCACCAAGAAGACCATCAATCAACTATGATTGAGGTTGAAGGTAATATTTCTAAGAAATCCATTTCTATTTTAATTGATCATATATATACTGGCAGTTATATCACTCCTAAAATTGTTGAGAATTGTGATTTTAACAAATCAAAACATAGTAAATCATGGTTAGTCCAACTAGCCACTAGAACCAAGAGAAAAGTTAGTGAAATGGTGTATAAATGTCCATTAGAAATGGATGGACTATTCACTTGTGCAAATATGAATATTTTTCCACTTGGTTCCTATGATATTCCCATTGGGATGGACTAGTTGGAAGCACACAGAGTTAAACTTGATTATTACAACAAGACTTTTGAATACATTGATGAAGAAGGAAACCCGAGGGTTGTAAAGGGTATTCCAAATGTAGTTTCTATTAGGTAGATTTTAGCCATGCAGCTAAAGAAGCTCTGTAGGAAATGTTGCTAATTGTATGCATCCCATGTTTTGGATAAAACAAAAAATGAAATTCCCAAGTTGGAGGACTATCATGTTTTGAAAGAATCCAAAGATGTGTTTCCCAATGAAGCGATAGGAATTCCTCCAAATAGGTATATTGATTTTACAATTGATCTTGTGCCAGGAGACACACCAGTTTCTAAGTCACCTTACAAGATGAGTACACCATATTTATTATAACTAAAAATGCAATTGCAAGAATTGTTGAAAAATAATTACATTCATCCAAGTGTGTCTCTCTTGGGAGCACCCATTCTATTTGATAAAAAGAATGATGGAAAACTTAGGTTTTGTATTGATTACAGGTAGTTGAATAAAATGACAATTAAAAACAAATACCCATTACCCTAAAGTGATGACATTTCTTATCAAATGAGACGGGGAAATATATTTTCAAAGATTGAATTGAGGTCTTCTACCATCAAGTGATAATCAAGGAACAAAACATTCACATGACACCCTTTAGAACTAAGTATGGGAACTATGAGTTTGTCGTGGTGCCATTTGGTCTCACCGATGCACCAACTACATTCATGTGTCACATAAACATTATTTTCAGTAGGTATTTGGATAAGTTTGTTCTTGTTTTTCTATATGAAATTCTTATATATTCTAGTAATAAAGAGGAGCATGAAGAACATTTGAGAATGGGTCTTGTTGTCACATTTATAGTAGTTGGGGCTACCATATATTTATTCCAAATTCCAGTATATTTTTCAGCTAGTCCTTTACACTAAGATGCTTGATATGAGCATCTATTTTTTATCACTCCTATGATTATGAGCAGCCAGTATATTCTTATGCCATTAGTGAGTCTCAGGAAACTCAGATTTGATGACTGATGTAGCCATTTTTCCATATAGGGCAGTGTTATAGGTCAAATCTGCACTTCTCCATCCGTGATCACCCTATAGTGTCTAGCTATGGATGGAAGAGCTAGATTAACCTTAGATGATTTAATACTAAGATCCCACATCTTCAGTTGACAACTATATTTTTTCTGTATATTTCATTGAAAAACCGCGACTCTAATAACTGGACTCTAACACATCATGCGCAGGTTCTAATATTAACAACCCGCACACATCACTTAAAAGGAGTATGCGCGAGTTGCTAAGAGCACTAGCTGCGCACCATGCATAGGTTGCCTAGTATCATACCCGTGGACATCTTAAGATGAAATTGAAAAATATATTAAGAATACAAATTGGATTAGTTTAGTTTGGTATTATAACTCCCTTAACTTCCCAATTCAACTGCCTCATGAATCTAAATTCCTACCTTGCTCATAAATACAAGAAGAAGCCATGAGGAAGATGCCAATAGAGATGTTGGGCTCCGGAATTGTCTTTTATAATGATGTTATTTACATTAAATTCTCATTTTATCTACCATGATTTAATAAATATATGTTCGATAAGGCTATCTTTTACTTTGTTTTATTAATTAAATCTCGTAAATGTAAAGTAAGCCTTATGTGTTATTTTTAATGTATTAAACGCAATACTGTGCAAATGATAAACATTCTGATACTCCATCCGCCACTACGTTTTACACTAAGCTTGATGATGTATTTCCACATACCTTTTGTCCGTTCACTAGCTTGGTTTATCTTCATCTCATAGTTATTATTCATCATGTATATATGCATATGAAAATTAAAAATACAGGTTGTGAATCCTAACACTTAGAATCATTTAAATAATAAAACCAATTTGATTAATTAATTTTGTTAAATTTTCAGAATTTACTTCAATCTGATCTAGGATCTTAACTGAGAAAACAACATGTACAGCAAATATACAGCATATCATTCATGGAGACAATAATGCAAAGCACACAAGAGGCACAAAGATTTACTTGGGGAAAACCATAAAGGTGAAAAACCCCAATAACTTCCTCAGAGATAGATAGAGCAATGATACGACCCAACCATAAGAGATAGATATATTCTAGCAGCAGATCCTCCTCCTACATAAGTGCGCCACTCCTCCTTGAGTGCATGAGTGAGAAGTGAGTCATCAAATAGAGTGCCTCCCGCACTCTATTTATACTTGACTTGACTTGCCTTTTACATAAATCATGTAGGCTCAAACTTAACCACATAACATAATGCTGACTGGGCCGACCCCCAATAGGGTGGTCTAATAACCCTTCGACCCACATGGTCGACCCCCAATAGGGTGGTCTAATAACCCTTTGACCCACATGACTTATATAGGGCCGACCCCAACAAGGTGGTCTAATAACCCATCAAGTATAAGTTACAACATTTACAATATAAATGACGACACTTCCGTATAGAGGAATAATACCATCTCTATAGGCGTACATACAACATACATATATGAAATACATTCCGAAGTTACATATACATCAACACTCCCTCTTAACTAGGAAGGTATTTCTCAGCACGGGTCTTCTAGCACAAGTCTTCTTCTCTGGATCATCGTCACTGGATAATCGTCATTGAGACATCATCATCGTCACTGCTGCTGCTATCTCAATCAATCTCTGAATCTAATCATCATAGGAAGTTCTACAGAGCCAGTCCTTTTTCATACTGGATGTAGGCCCACCACCTGCAGGTCTTCATCATCACTGTCCATACTGTGGAAACCTCAGGACTTATTACATGCGTCACAAAACCTGGCTGCAGCATCCCAGGCTATTACGAGCACACAGCTCTACCTGTAGGATCTCCCAGGAGCACATTACATGTGACCCATCACAAAACCTGGCTGAAGCATCCCAGGTTGTTACGAGCACACGGCTCTACCTGTCGGATCTCCCTAGAGCACATTACATGTGATCTCACCACAAAACCTGGTTGAATCATCCCAGGCTGTTACGAGCACACGGCTCTACCTGTCGGATCTCCCAGGAGCACATTACATGTGGTCCACCACAAAACCTAGTTGAAGCATCTGAGGCCTTTTTCATCCTGTCCAGATCTCCCAAGAGCAAATTACATGTGGTCATGGCAAAACCTGGCTGAAGCATCTGAGGCCTTTTTCATCATGTCCAAATCTCCCAGGAGCAAATTACATGCCATAGGACAAAACCTCGAAAGAGCATCTTCCATATATCCCAGGGAAACGAATTACATGCCATAGAAAAAACCTCGAAAGACTATCTGCAAATCTCCCAGGGCCAAATTATATGTCCTCCCAGAGGAAAACCTCGAAAGAGCATTTGCCAGATATCACAGGGCAACGAATTACATGCCATAGGCAAAACCTCAAAAGACCATATGCAAATATCCCAGGGCCAAATTATATGCTCATTTGCACAACCTGTTCCACAGCCATAGAGTATCATCTGATACTCATCATACATCATCCTGATGTACACATGATCACCCTGATCATCATCACTGCAACATCCTGTTGCATGTCATCTGGAGAAGCTCGTCATCCACGATCATCCTGATCATACAATGCATCCATCTGATGCACACCACGTATCTACCTAATACATATCATCATACATAGTGTATCCACCTGATACATAGATACATGATCCATACAATGTATCCATCAACATACATGATCTCCCTGATCATATCTGATACATATCAATATACATGATCTACCTGATCATACAATGTATCCACCTGATACATATACAGATACATGGTCCAAGCATCCAACATGATGCATATACAAAATACATACACATGATCCAACCGATCATATCCAGCATCCAACATGATGCGTACATACATATAAATGATCCAACGGATCATATCCAACATCCAACATGATGCGTACATACATATAAATGATCCAACTAATCATATCCAGCATCCAACATGATGCGTATATACATATAAATGATCCAACTAATCATATCTAGCATCCAGCATGATGCATACATACATACATAAAAATGATCCAACTGATCATATCCAGCAGAAACCAGAACATCATTCTGATGTTCATCATCCAACGCTTACATCCACAGCCATGTGAAGAATCCTCCTTCCAACATGCTTGGAATGGCTTCAGCAAATGTGTCCATCACTTCTTCCTCGAAGTGTCCTCGATCTGAAGAACGCCAAAGCCTCTTTCTAAAGTACTCGAACTTCACTCTGGCTAGTGGCTTTGTTAGCACATCTACAATCTGATCGTCCATCGCAACATACAGGAGCTTCACAGCTCCTCTCTGCGCCATATCCCTGATATAGTGATATTTGATCTCTATGTGTTTCGACCTATCATGAAACACTGGGTTCTCAGACAGCTTCACACAACTTTGGTTATCATAGAAGATACCAGTAGCATCCAACAGGAGATCAAATAACTCAGACAGTAGCTTCCGTAGCCATACTGCCTCACAACTAGTTGAACAGGCTGCAACATACTTTGCCTCAGCTGTACTCAGTGCTACGTAAGACTGCTTCCTGCTAAACCAAGAGATCACACCTAATCCCATACTGAAGCAACATCCAGATGTGCTCTTTCTATCTGCAGCACTGCCAGCCCAATCTGAATCAACATAACCCTGCAGGTTAAACTTTTGATTCGCTTCATACTTGAGCCCAAAATCCACTATACCCTCCAGGTACCTCAGAACATGCTTTACAGCAACCAGGTGAACACTCCTCGGATTTGTCAAGAATTGGCTCAATGTGTTCACAGCAAAGCAAATATCTGGTCTCGTGTTCGTCAGGTACATCAAGGACCCAATCATCTGACGATACATAGAGACATCAACAGGCTCAGATGAAGCATCACATAGAAGCTTCAGATTCGATGCCATAGGTGTGGCCATGGCCTTGCAATCCATCATCCCGAATCTCTTCAGGATATCTACTGTGTACTTCCCTTGACCAAGGAATATCCCACCTGCATTCTGTCACACCTCCATACCTAGGACATAGTGCATCATTCCCAAATCTTGCACATATATGAATCCCTATCATGTGTCTCAAAACCAAGCGGTTGCTCCACATACACCTGTTCTTCAACTACACCATTCAAGAAAGCTGTCTTGAATCCATCTGGTGTATCTTCTATTTCATCACTTTTATATTTCTCTATGCTGCCATCTGCAGCATGCTTGATCTTGGAAGTCATAACAAACTTCCCTTCAGGTCTTGGGACTACATCCCAAACATCATTCTTCGTGATCGACGAATCATGGCATTCCATTTCTTCATCCCGGATCCTGGGAACTTCAATATCTTCAATAGATAATTTTGTTGCTGAACAAATTTTGTAGTTCTTCTTTTGTAGGTGATGGAAAACGATCTTTCCTACACAACAAGTTAAATTGCATGATTAGAAAACTTCTCATAGTTTTTAGAACATTTTCTTACACATAAAGAAATATGTCATACAGTCATGCAATTATCTTAGCCAATGCTTCAATACAACATTTATCCATATCCTGTAACTTTCTAGATACCTTCCAATCTCTACCAGAACATTGTTAAGAGTGTGCACAACTCCCAACATGTCAGCAAAGAGGTTTCATTCTAGATAAGTAGAAATGGAATGTTGTACAGTGCCATAGGCTACTTACCCATGCATATTAGTAGTATACTGTTCATCAATGCAATTATTCTAATATGCATAATACACAACCTAATTCTAGGAACATCAATATATACATTATTGAACAGTATTATTTAAGAAATGACAATTCAAATACTTATCTTTGTTTGTTTGTTGGGTGGACTTCCTTTGAGTCTTTGCTTCCTTGCAGGAGCTACTGGAGTCCTAATCTGAAGTAGCTTCTTCTACACCTTTCTGTTGTGGAATGTGGAGAGATGGTCAACTCCCTCTGAATATCTGCATCCTTGCAGAAACCACTGGAGTGTACTCCCTCTTGATCTTTGCTTCCTGGATTACTTGTCCTTGAACTTATATTCATTCTCGATCCCTATGCATGCTTGTTAGTATCATCATTGTGTTATCCTCTAGGTCTCATACGTAATCAAACATTCATTAGTATAATCTTAATATTATCAAAACACAATAATCTCAAGCATGTATAGTCAGGATCATTTCAAACACAGATAATAAACATTAGTATTCAAGGTTTCATGGAAGTCTTCTTTTACTCATGCATATTCTTTTTTGATCATAGGACTCTTTTGGTTAGTTAAATCATCAATCAAGATAAGAGATATAATATGCATAAAACCCATGATTACTCAAACCTATACCTTCATGATTCTTCTGGTTAGTCATATCATCAATTATGGCAAGAAACATAATATGCATACAACCATGACTATTCAAACCTATGACTTCATGAATAATCATTATCAACAACACAATAGTATAAGATCCTAACACAAGGTAGGATTCTATCTTGATATAGGAAAAACATACCTGGATTAGCATGCTAGCTAGTTATGTCTAACATACTCACATGATGTCTTCTTGTCCTTGTTCAATGACTTGTGCTAGTAACCTGTATATCTCATAGGTTAACCATTATAAAACCAAGTTATACATACCTCGTAAATGGATCTTCTATGAGATCCATGACAATGGATGAATCTTTGTCCTCATGTCATCATGATCATATGTTCTTGAACCAGAACATGATTTGTCTTTCTTGGTGTACCTTTCATGTTAGTAGACAACATAAACCTCATACAACACCATAATGCATTAGTACAATCATAAGTGTCAACACCCTAATCAATGAATATTTTCTATCATGCATTCATAAATTTATTAAGGTGATACGACAAATCTAAAATCAAGATTGTACTAACCATAATAACATGAAGACAATCATACCATAAACTTAATCATGAACAAATATCGAAACATACCTCGATGAATCATTCCTATCGAGATCGCTTGTAATATTCTTATGTAAGGCCTTAGCCTCATCTCCCTCTGAAACAAGAACTTCTTTACTTATGCAGGTGACCAATCCATCTTCTTCTAGGATTAACCCAATCCACTTGATTTGCAAGAACTGGACCTGGAGCTGGATATGGGTTTGTCAGAGAAACCCCGAAAATTCAAACTTTGAATTTCAAACTTCCGAAAGGATAGAAATATGTGCCTTGATGAGCTGATCAAGTTGGTATATTCAGAATTTGAAAACTGCAAAGTTTCACTCCTCAATTTTTCCTTTGAAACTTCCAGATTCACTGGACGTGACCCTGAACTGGGGTTTGATGAAGCCCACTCTTCTGCCCAATCAAAAGGTTTGATCCAAATCTCTAAGCTTCTATTTTTCTGAGGAGCTTCCAGCCGTGGTCACAGATTTCAAAAATTCCCATTTTTACAGAAGCCCTAATTTTCCACTTTATGATCAAAGTCCCGAACTAGGGTCTGATCAAGCCCAACCTTCTGCCCAACCAAAAATTCTGATCTTGGTCTATAAATTTCTATTTTGATGAGTAGCATCCAGCCGTGGTCTCCGATTACAAAAATTCCAACTTTCTCCGAAGCCCTAAATTTCGGAAGCCATGAATGAAGGTACTAAAAAATAATTCTGTTTTGACAAAAATATGTACCTAGTTGTTTATGGTGTAACTCCGAACGTTTCAATCCATAGGGTCTGAAAAAGTTCCCTGAGATAGCCCGACATGTTATCTTTCCATCCTGACAGGTCTAACCTCAATTGGATTTTCTAAGAGAGAGTTATGCCAAGTGTCCACCATGACTTGTTTATGGGATAATACAGGAGAGTGAACTTGTACGGCGTGCCACGTGTCACTGTTTCAACTTCGGCCTCTGAAAATTTTTCCTGAGATAGCCCGACCTGTTATCTTTCCATCCTGATAGGTCTGACCTCAATTGGACTCTCTGAGAGAGAGTTATGCCAAGTGTCACAATGTGACCTGTTTATGGATAATACAGGAGAGCGAACTTGTACGGTGTGCCACGTGTCACTGGTTCAACTTCGGCCTCAGCAAAATTTTATTGAGATAGTACAGTCTGTGTACTACCTGTCACTTATTACGAAATTTCATTTAGAGCTTCCTAGCCTAAGTTATGACCTTTTTCCCAAGGTCACCTGATTTTGACTTAGATCTGGAAGAGGCAGAAACCCTATATTGTACAAATCATAAATCACAAAGTACAACAAATTAGAGGTTGTCCTTTGGACACAAGGTACATGGGGATTTAATATTCGACCTGTAAATATTTCAGATCCGAAAACTTCGCCAAATCGGATTTATAGCGAAAGTGCTACGATGACTAGTTTTTGCTATATCAAGCCCTAGCATCGTAAGTGCAACAAGTGTCATACATGCCATATCATGCCTTCTTTCAGGCTAGCTCTGATACCATGTTAAATTTTCAGAATTTACTTCAATCTGATCTAGGATCTTAACTGAGAGAACAACATGTACAACAAATCTACAGCATATCATTCATACTAGACAATAATGCAAGCACACAAGAGACACAAAGATTTACTAAGGGAAAACCATAAAGGTAAAAAACCCCAATAACTTCCTCAGAGATAAATAGAGCAATGATACAGCCCAACCATAAGAGATATACATATCCTAGCAGTAGATCCTCCTCCTCCATAAGTGCGCCACTCCTCCTTGAGTGCATGAGTGAGAAGTGAGTGATCAAATAGAGTGCCTCCCGCACTCTATTTATACTTGACTTGACTTGCCTTTTACATAAATCATGTAGGCTCGAACTTAACCACATAACATAATGCTAACTGGGCCGACCCCCAATAGGGTGGTCTAATAACCCTTTGACCCACATGACTTATACAGGGTCGACCCCAACAAGGTGGTCTAATAACCCATCAAGTATAAGTTACGACATTTACAATATAAATGACGACACTTCCGTATAGAGGAATAATACCATCTCTATAGGAGTACATACAACATACATATATGAAATACATTCCGAAGTTACATATACATCAACAAATTTAAATTAACAAATTCAAACTAAAACATAATTATTTAAATCCACTTTTAACCTGCTATATAAACATATGATAATTAAATATGTTGCATGTTACATAATAAGACAAAAATAAATGTTAAGTTGGTTTGGAAATTATTTAAATGTCACCATATTATTTTTCACAAGACACAATATAATGGCATTTTAAACTTAAAACTATATCATACCACTCCACGTCATTTTCTTTGGTTTTTCGTTTGACTATGCATAAAACCCATCACCATATCAATTCTTATTTTAAAACAAACTTCATTACCATTTAATATTTTGTTTTAGAATTATATGCAGGCCGTTGCAAATTATTAAATCACGCATGTTTTTTTTAATGGATTGTTTTTATGCAGGTTCACGTGAAGGAAGGAGGCATTCAACGGATGATGATGCAAATAGATAGAACCCAATCCACTAATCACCAATCCAGCCACAATGTGAAGCCAATACATCAATCAACGACTTAGCACCTAGCCATCAATTCGACAAACAACCCAGCAGAAATTCCGCCCAGAAATCCGAATGTATTAACTAATTTCCGTTACAAGTCATCCAGAAGCTCATTCGGACGCCCATTTGGACCTTCATTCATTTTCTGTCAAAAACGTGTTTTAAGTGACAGCAAAATTTCAGGCTGGATCTGCGGGAAAACGAAGGCAAAATTGAAAATTCCGGCACATGGGTTTTGTGCGGAATAGGCCCATTTAGGTCAACGTGAGGAATTTTGTCAAAATTTGAAGCCATTTGGGAGCAGTTCGTGGTTTCTTAACACGGAGTTGCCCAAAAAACGTCAAAACGTGGTAGGCCATTTTCTAAATTTAGAAATTAGTTGTAATAACTCAGGATTTTGAGGGATTCAACTCTATCCTTCCCCACTAGCATTTTTATGCATAAATAGAGCCCCATACGGCTGAGAAATGGTGTAATTTCTGATCTACGTTTTTATAATGAAAGTTCTACTCTGTTCCTGGGTTAAATTCGTTTTTCTGTTCTGAGATTGAATAATTCGTGAGGTTGTTTCCACTGCTACCTGGGAGGGCCCCTCAGCGGCAGCATGAAGCATCCATTGTTTTTGTAGTGTCAGATAAGTAGTTGTGTGTATCTTATTTATCTATTACTATGCATGAATATTTTCTTTCCCTATAGATGTTCGAATTGTTGCTATCTTGTCTTGCTGTTTAAACGTTTCATTCCATTCATGCGTGCTATGTGTTAAGTTATATGAGCTAATTGTAGATTGTTAAGTAAGAAAAGATATCTCTGTTTGATGCATTTTGTAGATGGTATTTGTTGGATAGCCTTTTATTTCATAAATAATGTCTCGTTGAATTTTGTAGATGGCATTCACTGTATTTTGTAGATAGTATGTAAATTCATAGTAGTGATCAAATTTGCCTCATACAGTAGTAATTTGCTTTGCATTAGTTTATCTCGTGCAAATAGTGTTGTGGCTTGTAGAGTAGGTTAGGGTTTGAATTTCGTTCTTGCTTATGCACTTGAATTCGTTTTTACCTCATTTGCACATTGGATCCAATAGATAGTTGCATTGCTATAGTTTTCATTTACTAAAAAAGAATTGCATTTTGATTTTGTTAAAGTTAATTCACAAAAAGGAATTAGTTTTCAAGCTAAATGCAATTAAGTAGTTTCTTTTACATAGAACAGTAAGTTTTAGTTTAGTTAAATAGACTTTCATTTCAAATGCTCATAATTAGTTTTCTTTCATAATAGAGCAAGCTTCGCTTTGCTCAAAACTAGTTTGAAATTTAAATTCGTATAACATAATTATATTTTAATTCTCAAAATTATAAGTCTTTGGTCATATAATAGATATATTTTGAGTTGTTTAATAGTTGTAATTGTTCCGTTGTTCATAAAATGCAATTTTATGTTATTTACATATAATTTGTATTTCCAGAATTCATACGGCCGGTCATTCGTGCCCTCATTCAGACTGTCTTTCAACCTTCCATTCGTATTTAGACATAATTTTTAGTATTTTCCAAAATTTCCAGTATTACGTTTTTGTGTAGAAATAATTAGTTAGTGCTTAAGTTAATTTTCCAGTACTTTATCATATTCTGTAGCTAGTTTGGGATTCGAATCCACCTTTAACATTTCATATTTGGTTTCATATTAACACATAAATTAATTATTTTTGTTATAAGTCATAATGAAATCCATTTACACTTAACTTCATTTTATTGTAGTTGTAGTTGGATTTATTTACCTTTTAACTCTGTTTTACTACGCAATATAAAATAGTTTTCTCCTTTGAATGCAAATTAGTGTAGTTGCTTCTTATTTTAATTCAAATAGTTCATTTACTGTCATGCTTGCACCATACAGTAGTATGCATAAACCTAGATGGTATTAAAATCATTTAGCCTGTTTATTTTCATAGTTTGTATCGTTTGTGTCATTCGAACTTTAATATTTTCTGTTGTGTTTTTATGCTTAATTAGAGTTTAATTTCTCAGGTTTTCGAATTGCATTATCTCCTATAGCTAGCCAATACCTGCATATGTAGATAGAACCTTGTTTTGAATTACATAGAGTTTTGTTTAAGCTTCATGTTCATTTTTAGTCCTTGTTCATCTCTTTAGCCTACCTTTAGTTTTCATTTCCATCTTGTATTTGGATTTGCAGTCAATACTTTAACTCTTTTTTTATAGATTGTTAACTGCCCTAGAACTTGTTGATTCCACCTTTAGCTTAGATTAGTTAAGGCCTTCAATCCTGCACATATAGTGTTTGCATCTCACAAGCTACCTTCCCGGGTTGAAAATTAAGTGTTGAATTAGATAGCATATATTTTCACCAACAAGAGAAGAGAGTTATTGTTATGCTGAAGGAATTTCTAGTCAAGAGAGGAGCAGGAGCCCAGAACTTGATTGCAGAAGTGCTTGGAAAGAGAGGTATATCAGTTGTATTTTGTTGCATTTCTTTGATAATAAAGATCAAGATATTCTTCCCGTCCCAATTAAATTTCAATTTTAATGGATGTTTGATTATAATTAATGCTATATTGTCTTGTCAATATCATTATATGTTTATAGTCAAATTTTTTTGAGAAAGGTCTGTTGCTTTTGCAGGTATATTGTTGTTGAGATCGGGAGAAAGCTAAGACCAGCCGCCATAAATAAGGTACTCTTGAGTCTTTGTGGTTGTAGAGTTTCCCTGGTTTGCTTTCCCACCCTCACTCTTTGGCGAATGCTTTTCTTTGGTTTTCTGATGTTCAGGAGCAGCCTAGTTGTTTGTTTTTCCGCTTCAAACATCAGCTTTCCCTTTTTCTTTTGCATCTTGTTCCAAATTCCAAGTTTTTTCAGTGAAACAAATTTGTAGTTTAAAGTCTTTATCAATTTTCTGATTTGTTTTAAGCTTTGGTATCTTTATCTTTATTCACATTCTTGATCATTCTTGCTTGTTCATTTTCATGTTTATTCTCTTTTCATAGTTAGAGAAAAATGTCAAAATTGAAAAACTAAGAACTTGTATACAAGACTTGTCATTGTATTCGAGGTAGGATAGTTTGCTTTACTATTAACTTTGAAAATTGAAAAATTGAAAAAGAAAAATGTTTTATGCTTAGGAATGCCTAGTTTTGTTTTGAAAGTTACAAACGAAAAGAATTTTATGAAGTGTTATGCATCATTGTACACATTTTGCTTTATGGTTAACATTTTACTTATGTCATGACCATACCACACACATCACTACTTATTGAGTAAGAAACAACCTCTAAAAAGAACATTCAATAAAATCAATTAGTAACTTTTCTTTTTTAGGTTTGACACTACACCAACTAGCTTAGGCTAGGATTTCAAGGTAGATCACTTTAAACTGCCCGAAATCGTTTCATTGCTCAAGAATCGTAGTAAGACAATATTTTAGTCAAAACCACTTATATCAAAGTATCTTGGGAATGCTCCACTTAAACCAAAGTTAAGCACGAGGTCATGTGATACTAGAACTGTTGAGGATACCCCCTCACTTTCCTTTCAAGCATACACCAGAGCTAATTCACGTACGGGGGTCCACTAGTACTTCAAGTACTCTTGGATTTCGGGCTTTGCTACCCTGCCCTGCGTCTTGGCTAGATTGACGACTGTTCCCCCAGGTATTTTCGTATTTGTGGTATCCTTAGTATCTTAACCCTAAGGCTCTTCACAGGTATAGTGGAAGGCTATTTCCAATGCACCTAGGTCAGACACAGAAGGTAACCATTTACAGTAATCTTGGGAAGGTGGTTTGGTGATTCAAACGCTTGCACCCAGAGGACCTGCATTGGACACTATGTAACTGGCCTTTGATATTCTATTGATTTGCTCTAGGCCCTCATCATCCCAGACTGACTTCTAAGAATATTAGCTTTGTTTGCCCGGTTTTGATCACTTTAGGACATTTTTTAGTGGTATTGTGTTTGCTCCCTAGTCGATCAGTGGCCACTAGGTTTTCATATTTAATTTGTTTTTGATATAACTATGGAGGACCAACCTCTCAATAGGTCACGAAGGTTGAAAAACCTTCCACCAAACACTGTGGATACTCCACTGCCACCTCGACGTCGGAGGAATGATTCTCGTGCTTCATACAAACTTATGGGCATAATGGAACCACCTGGAGAACCACAAATCATAATTCAGGATCAACAAGTCTTCAATACTCTTGAGGTTGAGGACTTAACTTCTCAAGAGTTTAGCACACCTTACAACCCTCCTTTGACTGTACCCAACGATCTATTACTTGTAACTGTAGACTCTCTAGGTCAACTGGAGTTTAGTGCATACCAGTTTACCCCTAGTTATTTCATGTCTAGTTCTGGAGATGAGATAGGAGTTCCTCAAAATCCTACTGCAGCTATGGTTTCTAGAGCCCTCTCTCATTCTTTTACAAGCACATCGGTATGTAGCTCGTTGCTAGTTGCCCCTGTTTCGAGCCCTTCTTTCAGCTTCAACACTGGTTCCATAATCTCCCTTTTACAGGGATACCTTCAATATCGTTTACTTCATCTCCTTTCATGCAACAATCCCAGGGTATTCCACAATCTGCTCCTTTTAATCATGGTGTGATGCACCTGCAACAATTACTTAATAAAAATATGCGAAATAGCAGACAGAACTCAGAATCACTTTTATATTGATCACAGGCCACTTCAAGGGGGCAACCTCCTATGAGCAAGCTCAATACAAATAACTTCACGGTGCCTTCATAGGTCTCAACACACACTTATATACTAATTCTAGGCACCAATACTATGGATCAAAACCATGGGCCGTTACAAACTATGGATCAACAATACTACGGGTGACTTACAAATCATATGCACCAACAACAATAACACAAACTATTGATCAACAAATACTACGGGACGACTTACAAAGCATATGCGTCCAACAACAACATAATAACAAAGTAAAGACATGGGTTCCTAACATCCCCTCCCCCTTAAAAAAAGCTTTGTCCTCAAAGCTATAGATGTGGAAATTGTTGTTGAATCTGAAGGAGTGGTTCCCATGTAGCGTCCTCTGGTTGCATGCCGTGCCACTGAATTAAGACCTCTGTGATAGAGCGAGAGTGAAGCTGATGCGTGCACCGATTGAGGATGGCCTCTATCTCCAAAAGGATGGATCCTTCATTATCTAGTTCGGGTAAAATCGTTTGTCCACTGATGTTGGTGCCAATAACTTTCTTCAGACAAGAGACATGAAAGACTGGATGAATGCGGGAAGAAGGAGGAAGTTCCAATTTATAAGCAATGGACCCAATCTTCTGAAGAATCCGATATGGCCCATAGAAATTTGGAGCGAGCTTATGACACCCTTTGAGTTTCAAGGATGATTGTTTGTACGGCTGGAGACGAAGAAAAACCATATCGCCGACTTGAAAAGTGCGCTTAGAACGGTGTTGATCAGCTTGTTGCTTCATGCGATTTCTTGCCATGTGAAGATTGTCCCGCAAAATGCGCAAAATATGATCGCGGTTTCGAAGGACCGTGTCAACTTCCTAAACTGGTGGGGATGTATGGAAGAAGAGATGGAGGTGCCTGACCATAGACTGCTTCATATGGGGTCATTTTAGAGGCAGTGTGGTAAGAGGTATTGTACCACCATTCAGCGAGAGGGAGCCATTTTGCCCACTGATGTTGTTGTTCAGAGGTGAAGCAACAAAGATAAGTTTCCAAGCATTTATTGACAATTTCAGTTTGACCATCTATTTGTGGGTGATATCCTGAACTCATCTTCAGTTTGGTGCCAGTGTGGCGAAATAGTTCTGTCCAAAAATGACTGGTGAAAGTCGCATCACGATCCGAGACAATGGAAGAAGGGATGCCATGAAGACGAAATATCTGGTCCAGGAAAATTTGAGCGACGGAGGAGGCTGTATAGGGATGGTTGAGAGCACAAAAGTGACTATATTTGGAGAGGCAATCAACCACGACGAGAATCACTGTCTTCCCGCCAGATTTAGGGAGCCCTTCAATGAAATCCATAGAAATATCTGTCCAAATCCATGTAGGTATGGGAAAAGGTTCAAGCAATCCTGGAAGGAGTGTTGTTTCACCCTTATTACGCTGGCAGGTATCACATTCGGCCACCATCTGTTGAATTGTCCTTGTCATGCCCTGCCAAAAGAAGTTACGCCGTGCTCATTCATACGTTTTGAGGAATCCAGAGTGCCATGCCGATGGAGAAGCATGGAGTTCATAGAAGACAACCTGTTGAAGATCTGTGCTTTGGGGAAGCACCAGACGACCCTTGTATCGCAGAGAAGCACCATCCAAAGAGTAATGTGGTACAGCAGAAGGGTTGTTGGTCAAGCGTTGGATGATTTGAGATAAGGACGAGTCATTGACATAACCCTATTGAACAGATTGCAACCAATTTGGAACAGGCATGGAAATAGCTGAAAGAGAACCTTGGGCATCAAATGTGCGAGAAAGAGCATCTGCCACAATATTGTCTTTACCCTTCTTATAAGTGATCTCATAGTCATAACCCATGAGTTTGCTAACCCATTTCTGTTGTGCCGGGGAGGAGACACGCTGGTCCAAGAAATATTTCAGACTTTGGTGATCAGTCTTGATGCAGAAATGATTTCCTAATAGGTATGGGCGCCACTTCTGTACTGCATGCAAAATAGCCATCATTTCCTTCTCATAGGTAGAGGCAGCTAAATTCTTACCTGAAAGGGCTTTGCTGGTGAACGCAATGGGGTGTTCATCTTGAAGGAGAACAACACCAAGTCCATTTCCGCAAGCATCACTCTCAATAGTGAAGGGCTTGGAAAAATCGGGCATAGATAGCACATGTGTAGTACACATAGCTTGTTTTAGTTTGTCAAATGCACACTGAGCAGCAGGTGTCAATGTGAAGGCATCCTTTTTAATAGAGCAGTTAATGGAGCTACAATATTCCCATAATCCTTGACAAACTTGCGGTAGTAGCCAGTCAACCCCAAAAAACCACGAAGGCTCTTGAGTGTCTGAGGATGTGGCCAATTGTTCATGGCATTGATTTTGGCAGTATCCATGCGAACCCCTTGTGCTGAGATAATGTGCCCGAGATACTGAACTTTCTTCTGTCCAAAAACACATTTAGACTGCTTGGCATGGAGATGATGGTCAGAGAAAAGTTGCATGACAAGATCCAAATGCTGGAGATGTTCATCCCATGTTTTATTGTAGATGAGGATATCATCAAAGAATACTAGAATGAATTTCCGCAAGTAGGGTCAAAATATTTTATTCATTAAGGCCTGGAATGTGGAAGGAGCATTAGTGAGTCCAAAGGGCATGACCAAAAACTCATAATGGCCATCATGTGTGCGGAAAGCTATTTTAGGGATATCATCCTCATGAACCCGAATTTGATGATACCCAGAACGAAGATCCAACTTGGAGAAAAAGTGAGCCCCATGAAGCTCATCAAGAAGCTCATCAAAAATAGGAATTGGAAACTTATCCTTGATGGTGAGGTGATTAAGTGCTCGGAATTCAATGCAGAGGCGCCATGACCCTTTTTTTTTGCGGACAAGAATAACTGGAGAAGAAAAGGAACTAGTGCTTGGGTGAATAATACCTTGCTTCAATAAGTCCCGAACAAGCATTTCAATCTCCATTTTTTGGTGAAATGGGTAGCGATAGGGCCTGATGTTGGGAGGAACGCTACCAGGAAGGATCTGAATATGATGGTCTTCTGGCCTGGGAGGTGGCAATCCCACTGGTTCAGCAAAGACACCTGTATATTGATCCAGAATTTGTTATAGATCCAAAGGAGTAGTGGAGACCGCTGATGGTTTCATCTGGATGGAATGGATCTGAGCGATGACACCATGTGAATTCTTCTTAAGGAGTTTTTCCATGCGATGTGAACTGATGATGCTGAGAGAACCTGGTTGTAATCCTGTCAATGTGTGTTTGTGTCCACTGAGGGAAAACTGCATCCAAAGTTCGACAAAATCCCATAAGATAGGGCCGAGTGTGCATAGCCATTGAGTGCCCAAAACCACATCACATCCGCCTAAGGGCAAGGAAAACATGTCAGAGCGCAAGGTATAATCTCCCATAGAGATACGCACATTTCGACACTTCCCTTTGCAAGGTAAGGTGCCCCCATTGGCAACCATGACTTCAAAGTTGGAGCAAGGATGGATAAAACAATCAACTTGTTTGGTGATCCGACGGTCAATGAAATTATGAGTGCTACCAAAATCAATGAGTATTGTAATAGGAAGCTTCTTGAAGTAACCCCTGACCCGCATTGTTTGGGGGGTGTTGATTCCAGCTAAAGCATGGAGAGATATCTCTGGCTAGTCATCCTGAGACGGAGGGTCAATAGGCGGTTCCTGAATGTCGACCGGAGCATCCAGTGTTTCTGGATCTTCGTCACCCATTTCAGAGGCAGGCGAAGACTCCACATCCAGGAGATAGAGCTTTTGCTGAACACATCTATGTCCTCGAGTGAATTTCTCATCACAATTATAGTAAAGCCCCTTGTCTCTGCGTGCTTGCATCTCTATTTCAGACAAACGCTTGATAGGAGTCGGTCGAGGAGCCTGCGGTATAGGTGGTCGCTGAAAACCCATATTTCAGAAGGGAACAAAAGTGGGCTTGGAGTGTTGTTGGGCTACAATCTTGTCTTCTACCAACTTAGCCAACCCTAGTGCTTCCATCATTGTGTTGGGATAGAACATTTTGACCTCAGAGTGGATGGCATCCTTTAGACCACTGATAAAACAACTCCGGTAAAATTCATCAGACAATCCTTCGGTGTGGTTGGCTAGATTCTCAAATTCGATTTGATACTCTCTCACAGTGCCAGTTTGGCGAAGTTTAGTGAGGGCTCCTGTGAAGTCATCAAAAGCACTAGGACCAAATCATTGCAAAAGGAGCTGGCAAAAGTCTGGCCAGTTGGGCTCTGGATGAGCCTTGATGTACCAACGGTACCATTGAAGAGCTTCCTGTTCCAAATGAAATGATGCCAATGGAAATTTGTTGACATCAAAAGTATTATGCAGACTGAAATACTGTTCCGCACGATAGATCCATCCAGTTGGATCGGTACCATTGAAGCGAGGAAAATCAAGCTTCGGACCACGAAAATTGCTGGAAGAAGAGAACCCATTGTCTATTGAAGACTCAGACTGTCGTTTGTTGTTCATAGCAGAATGTTCAAGATGGAGACCGAGAAATTTTTCATCCAGATCCTGGAGTTTGGCTTGGATGGCTGCAAGTGATTCCTCCATGGTTTTTGCTCCTGCACGGGTGACAACCATAACCAGGATTTTTATTTTTTATTTTTATTTTTTTTTGTTGACTGGGTAGGAAAACAAAAACAGGAACTACTTTAGTAAGGGAAAATTTGGATTTGGGAAAAAATCAGAAGGGTAATTGGGGTTTGACTAGGTTTTGGACACTTTTAGATAGACAGGGAAGCAAAAATGAGGATTTCAGAAGTGGGGTGAAAGAATGGAAAAATTTGGCAGAGGGGAACAAAGAAGCAGAATTCAGAAAGGAACTCTGTGGTAAAATTTGAAGGTGATTGGGTGAAATCTGAGGAAGTTATGGCAAACCCTAAAAATAGACAAATGTGGGATTTTGGGCTGTAGGAAGGGGAATTGAGGATAGGGTCCTCAGGAATGAAATATGCAGAATGGAATGACAGGGGTTCCCTAAAAATTTCAAGGGAAACAGAGGTAAAACAAGGGAGATATGGAGAAATTTATTTATTTATTTTTTTTTATTTTTTTTTCAGACTGGAGCGGCTACGGCTCGGATTTTTTTTTTTTACAGACTGGAGCAGCTACGGCTCGGAAGGAATCTAGAACAACGCCGAACGACTGGATCTGGAATGGCTTGCAAAATGGATCTGAAACGGCACAGCAGTGATCGACAATAGTTCAGTTGAAAGTAGATATGGACCCCAGGTATGTGCGGCTTCCTAACAGTTCAGGGTTTTCACTCGGCCACCAATGTTGTTTGACGGCTTGCGTATTGGGGCAGTACCCCTCACTCCACGGCTCAGGTAAACCTGATAACTGCTTTGCCACAAACTACAGCTCTTGGTTTACCTCACGGGTGGGAACTAGTCAATCAGGTAGGGGTCGTTGCCCTTTTCGCTGGCAGGTCCTCTCAATGGGCCAGCTACTTCGAGGTTCCTATGGTACTCCTCACAGTGAGTTTTAGGGCTTATGCTCAAGTACTTCCCACAGTTAAGCGGATAGGGATTATTCCCAAATTCGAACCTGCAACAGATGCGAAAACAAATTTTGGCAGAAATTTCACCCAGCGAGCCCAAGAAAGTGCTCTGATACCAGATGTGATGCACCTGCAACAATTACTTAATAAAAATATGCGAAATAGCAGACAGAACTCAGAATCACTTTTATATTGATCACAGGCCACTTCGAGGGGGCAACCTCCTATGAGCAAGCTTAATACAAATAACTTCACGGTGCCTTCATAGGTTTCAACACACACTTATATACTAATTCTAGGCGCCAATACTATGGATCAAAACCATGGGCCATTACAAACTATGGATCAAAAATACTACGGGCGACTTACAAAGCATATGCGCCAACAACAATAACACAAACTATTGATCAACAAATACTACGTGACGACTTACAAAGCATATGCGTCCAACAACAACATACTAACAAAGTAAAGACATGGTTTCCTAACACATGGTTTTCCTTGGTATGGAAGACACATATCTCCTTCTACACTGTTTATAGGCTCGATGCCCACTTCATATACACCTTTTGTAGGCTCAATGTCTGTGCCGTCCGTTACATCTATGCCTAAGTTTAACCCCTCTACATGTCCTAATATACATTCATCGAATGTGCAAACGTCTCATATACCTGTAGGGAGCATCCCCTTTTCATTGTTTGGTGGAGGGGGTAGTAACACGTCTAACCCACATTATGGAGGGGCTAACACCCAGCCGCAATGGAAGAATACCCAAGGAAGTAATCCTTTTCTTATGGTTGGAGAAATTTCAGTAATGCTTTTACTTCACAACCGATGGTTGGGGGAAACCCTAACCAACAGTATACGAACCAGGTTTCGGGTGGTTCCCCCTACTGAACTCATGCTTATCAAATGCCATCGGAAAGACCTCGTTTTCCCTTTCTAGCAACTCTGAATTTTCTTGATCTTTCGAAACTAACGAATGATCTAGTGTGCCATAACCTGGCATGGCCACCAGTTCCAACTAAGTTTCCTTCTGACATTCCAAAGTTTGAAGGCAAGACTGGGGAAGATCCTGGTGATCATGTCACTACTTTCCATCTCTGGTGTTCTTCCAACTCTCTGAATGATGATTCCATTAGGTTGGGGATTTTTCAAAGAACCTTGACTAGTGCTACGGCTAAGTGGTACATTGAACTACCCATCGCAGCGTATGATAACTTTTGGGATTTGGAAATAGTCTTTTTGAACCACTTTCAACTTCTTGTCTGGTATGATGCCGGCACAGACCTTCTATCAACTTTCAGACAGAACAATGCCACTCACTTATCTGACCACATTCAGGATTGGCAAATGCGAAAGAGGCTTATTAAGGTTGAAATCCCTCTAGAGTTGTTTTTAGAGTTGTATTTGAAATCACTCCTGCCTTATGTTTCTAAGGAAGTAGCAACTTCTAGAGTTTCTTCGGAGGAAGAAGTAATAATCAGGCCCCAGCAACTTGATCTTGTATATGCTCAATCTGGGATCATGTATGAGATTATACCCGACGTGCCACGATCTAATATTGATCTGGGTAAACCTAAGCCTGGATCGCATGTCGATGGCATCGTTGGTTTAGTGGATTCAACAGCATTCGAATATTTGACCAAGCAAGTTCATGCTTTATCTGTAAAGCAGTATGTTGTAGATGAAACTACTATTGCAACCTCCCCTTCCACAACTTAATCTGTACAACAAGTGCAGACCAATTAAAAGGGTCCTCGACAACCCAACAACAAAAAGAAGGGAAAGAAAGGGGAGGGGAACCATCCAAAGCCAAAAAACACCGAAAATGCCGATGAGGGAAAGAAGAATAAAAAGAAGGTTAAATTTCCTTGCAAGTTATGTAAGGAAGACCACCTTACCTACCAATGCCCTGTGATTGAAGAAGCCCATAAGATCCTTTGTGAGAAGAAACCAGCTGTTCTGAAGAACCCATTCCCTCACGGACATGGTTCAGCCTCTGACAACTCTAGTGTTGGGGGCACAACTCGTGCCTCATCAGCTGATCAATCGTTCATAAACATGGTTAACTCAAATATGCTTCTGCAAACTCGAGTTAGGAACTATTCCCCAGGCTCACAGAAAAAATATAAAGACATTCCCGAAACATCTACACCTCTTCACATTGAGAGACATGTAGATCCTTTTCCGAAGATCCCAAAATGTGTCTTCAAACAGGTCGTGCACAACCCTAACACACAGGCTGCTCCTAACTACAATGTTGTAGAGGATCTATTCCAAACACCCTGTGCTATGTCCACACTAGAAGTTTTGCAGAGCTGTCCATTGCAGTGAAATGCACTTCTAGCAGCAATAGGGAGCTTGGATTCATCTAGTATGCTTGCTCAGTTTGATATGTCTAATATCAAACCCCAGTTGTTGTATCACGTCACCCTCCAGATAGAAGTAGTCCATGGTCCTAAAACCATTGGATGAACTATGGTGGATGAGGGTGCGTCTATGTGCGTAATGTCAATTTCCTGCTAGAAGGCTTTAGGCTCGCCTGAGTTAACCCCTCCCAACACTATACTTATGGCTTTTGATGGGAGATATTTCCGTCCAGATGGAGTCATGCCTAAATTTCAAGTTGAACTTGCCGGTAAGTTGGTGTCTGTGGAGGTTGAAGTGTTGGACGCTCCCATTGATTACAATTTGTTGTTAGGGAGGAGCTGGACGTACGCGATGCAAGTTGTACCGCTGTCCTTTTTCCGAGTACTAATGTTCCTGCATGAAGGCAGGATCGTTACAGTTGATCAACTTTCATTTACTTGGAAGAACAACAATTATTCATTGGATTCTACAATTCCGTTTATTGATCAGTATCACCCACCTAGTGAGAGTTTGGGAGTAGGTATGTATTCATCACTGATGGGCACATTTGATCTTCTTGCTCCCATTAATTTTATTGGTTCCACGAGGACCACTAATTGCACATCTTCAGATATTTCCACAGTCATTCAAACAACTAATCCATGGATTCTCCCTACTTAGTCAAAACCAATCGTGCCCTTGTTTGTTGCAGAAGTGGCTTATCAAGCATCATAGAATGCTGCGACAGAACATATCTCGACTCCGTTTCTCTCTGCAGAATCAGATATGGACTATTCTCATGCATGGTTTGTCAACTCAACTCACTCTTTCGATTGTCTAGATATTGTTTTTCCCTCTAACTAGGACATTTTAGAAGCCATGGTAGGCCTAGATTATCCATGGGAACATATGCATAACAGGTCCTATTTTCTTCTTGATCTGGACAGGATTGAGAGAGGAGAGTTTTCAGTGAAACTTGGTGATGATGTCGATTTTTCCACTACCCCTTCTATACAAAATATTTATGCTGAGGATATGGAAAATATATCGAGAACCATTCCGATCGATATCTCTCTCAAACGTGGAGTTGTGGAAAACCTTTTCATTGGAGTAGACTGTTCTCTCGATGAGATCGTTTTGTACACCAATCTGTTTAAGGAATTCTGCGATGTATTTTCCCAATCTTATGAGGAGATGTCAAGCATCGACCCCGCCATTGTAGAGCATGTCATCACAACTTATCCAAATGCTAAACCCGTGAGACAAAATCTCTGTCTGGTAAATCCTAGAAAAGCAGCTTCCATCAAGGCGGAAGTTGAGAAACTGCTTAGAGCTGGATTCATCTATCCAATTGCTATGACAGAATGGGTCTCTAATCCCATTCTGGTCGATAAGAAGCGAGGAATCATTTGATTCTGCACAGATTTTTGGGACTTAAACAAAGCTTGTCCTAAAGACAACTACCCCACACCGTTCATAGATCAGATTATCGATGCGTGTGTAGGCCAGAAAATGTTTTCATTCATGGATGGTTTTTCAGGATACAACTAGATTCAGATAAAAATGGAAGACCAACACAAGACAGCTTTTATTTGTCCTTGGGGACCTTCACTTACCAGAAGATGCCATTTGGCCTAAAGAATCTTGGGGCTACGTTCCAGCGCGCGATGAACTTCTCTTTTCATGATATCAAACATGTAGTCTAGCCTTATCTTGATGATCTCCCAACGCGATCTCGCAAGAGACAGGACCATCCTGACCATTTGAGACTCATGTTTGAACGATCTAGATACTATAAGATTTGATTGAATCCTAATAAATATGTGTTTTGTGTTGAGTCCGGACATTTACTAGGTATTATTGTATCCAGTTGTGGAATCATAGTCGATCCACTCAAAGTTGAGGTCGATCCACTCAAAGTTGAGGCTATTGTAAATTTGCCTCCTCCTCCAACCCTACGACAACTTCAGAGTTTTCAAGATATGTCCAACTTCTTACGACGTTTTATCATTAACTATGCCAAAAGCACAAAAGGTTTCATGAGACTGCTCAAACAAGGCACCTATTTTCTTTGGGATGAGGCTGCTCAAACTTCATTTGAGGCTTTGAAAAAGGCGTTACTATCAACCCCCTTGTTGAGCCCACCAGACTATACCAAGGATTTCCTGTTATATCTGGCTGCATCTATATACACAATCAGCATAGTACTTGTTCATGGGGATGACAAGCTCCAAGAGCATGTCATTTACTATTTATCATGTGCATTAATAGCTCTTGATATTAAGTATTCTTATGTTGAGAAGTTGGCATTAGCTGTTGTCCATGCTATTCAGAGTCTACGCCACTACATCTTGTTGAGAGCTACCACAGTGATCATAGAGGTCAATCCATTTCAATATGTCCTTACCTGGCGTATCATCGATGGGAAATTCAATAAATGGATTGTTATTTTGCAAGAATTTGACCTAGTTTTTCAATCTACTAAGTCAAAGAAGTCACTGGTTTTCGCCAAACTTATCTCTGAATTTTCGAGTGATGTAGTACACAATGAGGAAGAGTCATAATTCCCAGATGAACACATATTTCTTATTGCATCTTCTCACCCATGGTATGGGGATATTTTAGTATATCTCCAGACTTTGAGGTGTCCTCCTACTTTCTCTAGGGACGAACGACGGAAGTTGAAGAATCATGCAAAGAACTATCTCATTATTTTTTATACTTTATATAGATGTGGGATAGATTCCATTCTTCAACGTTGTTTGACCTTAGAGGAAGTCAAAGCAGTATTGAATGATGCTCACAGTGGAGCCTGTGGGGGTCACCTTTCTGGGTTGGACCACGATCTATCTAAAAAAAGTATTATGCTTAGGCTTATATGCTTTTTCATGTATTTTTAGTTGTACATTTTGTAGAGTTAAGCTTTGTTTGTGGCCTTTGTCATGTCTTATGTGTATATTGGTTTGTGTTTTCAGATGTCGACTGAATACTTTATAGGATTTGCTGATGGCGCTAGTTGCCACACCCGTCAGTTGGATACGACAGCTTGGTTTATTTACTCGCCAGATGGCCAACTTATCTCTTCGGAAGGGGCTTGCTTGGGTCCCACAACAAATAATGTAGCTGAATACAGCGCGGTCATTGAGTTACTTCGATATGCCCTTCATCATGGCATTTCACGTCTGGAGGTAAGACTCGACTTGTAGTTGGTTTTGTTTCAGTTAATGGGTGAATATCAAGTTATAGATAATGTTTTGCTGCATTAGTTCTTGCGAGTTAAGTTGATTGAGAGACAATTCGATTATATTACTTATCAACACATTCCAAGGAGCTTAAATGCTTTAGCTGATTCATATGCAAATTATGTTTTAGACTGACATATACATCACACACAATCATAATAAACCATTCACACATAAAGACAACACACACATGTAAATAAGCCGATACTGTATATAATCCGTATCAAAAAATATATGAGTTTGGATCCATAAGTTTGTCATAATGTCATATCAATATACAAAATAGGCTCAACGGCCTAAAAAATATACATATGTCCTCCTCTATGGAGAAGGAGGGGCCTCTGCCATATCTGCCACAACCTCTCTGTAAACGATGACTAGTCTAGCTACTTTCCTAAGTAACTTTCCTAAGTAGTCGAATCAACGCTGGGAGCACACCCACAACGTCCTCCTGCATGGCGAGAGACATCCCCTCGATCTTGTAAGTGGGGATGTCATGAGTCAACCGACTCATATTTCCCTCTATTCTCATCAACATGACATCGGCTGCCCCTACGTTGGCTGGTCTCACAAAGGTACGAGGGTGTCCATCAGGGTGCATAGGTCTAACATCTGCATGCAACAGTTTGATTAATATTCCAAACTCATCAAAAATATTTTATACTTATAAAATTAAAAAATGAAATAATTTTTCAAAAATAAACTTTTTCTTACCCATCTCTCCCCAAGAAGATCCTGGAGGAAGAGCCAACTCAGGGTCATTGCGGAATTCCACTCCCGCATAAGGAAACTGCTCCAATGTCGGCACCTGCCGACCCCACCACGCCCAATAATCCTCATCACCATAAGAGATATTTCTCTCATCGCCACCTTGGCGTTTGAATATCTATCCCCAACAAGTCATGATTGGTTTGTGAGGATTGAGTGGGGGCAAGGCCATCCCCAGACTCAAAGCAGGAACCCTCTCAAAGAAGAAGGTGCAGAGAATACTACCGTAACCGAAGTTCTTCTTCCTACCGGTTTTACACTCGGTAAGTTGAAGTTTCATGTTCACCAACAAGCTATAACACCAATCATAGACAATCCCACACAAGCAATCTATGCCCACTTGCATATAGTTTTGTGATGCAAGGTGTTGTGTTGCGCTTCCCCCTATCCGGTTTAGAACACTTAAGATAATTTTTAGTGGAAAGCTTGCAATAGTCACTATGGAAATTTGGCTGCCACTCTTCTTAGTACCCGACAGACAATAAGCATTGATATAATCTTGTACGGAGAGGGAACCTGCACCTCGAAATGTGCCTTTGAGGTTCACCATCTCCCCTCTTCGAGAGAGACCAATGATAAAATATATGTCATCGATAGTGAGTTCAAGGATCTCCCCTTGGAGATTGAAGACTCCCTGATTGGCATCCCAATATTGCAACATTTTTTCGAGCAATTGTGTTTGTGCCCGCATATTAATAGTTCAGTAGAATTTCAATAATCCACATCTTCTCAACCCATGAAGGGTCAATGGATCCCCCATGGCTTGCCGATCCATATCTTCATGCTCTCTTTCACTCCAAACTAAAACCAACCTGCAATTGTTAAACCATTTCATTGGTTTTTTTTTGTTTTTTTTTTCCATTTTGCATTGCGGTGTGCGCAACTGTCCCTATTAGACAGTGGTGCACACTTGCAAGTCCCTTAGATACAAACCTGCGCATTTTTCTCGTATGTGCTAGTCCTCAACAAAGGAACCTGCGCATACGCAGAGTCAAAATTTAAAGCCCAATAAATAATTAAATTAACCATTAAAAACCTAAAACTTTTCATTGAAATGGAATAGGGGAAGGATATTACTTACTTGGAAGAGAAGAAAGATGATTTGGTAGCCCGGAATGATCGTACTAAGCAACAAAAGTAGAGGTTGCTTCTCCAATCTTTGCCCCAAAAATTGGAAATGGTGAGTTTTGATTTGTTTTGAAACTATTCATAGAAAAGTTAATTTAAACTTTTACCCACTTTTCATTTTTTAACATAGTTTCAAAATTATTTCAACATTTTTTTTTAATTCACTAATACACTTTTGAGTTTTTGGTTGATTAGGTAAATTGCGAATGTCAGAATTTCACTATATTTCATAATGTCAATCTATCAAGGTTTGTTTTCCTTGTTGACATGTCAAATTAGGTATATTTTATGTCATTTAGAAAAAAATTCTTGATCATGTGCTATATCACTAATCTGGTTTCTGAAAGTCTTATTACTTGATAGGTCATGGAACTTGTGTCCCTGAAGCTTATAAAGTCTTTTTAAACATGAGGAATATTCGCCTAAAAAACAACAAGGGCACTGGAGTTAGTACTAACCCCCATGTGATTGCACTCAGACCGTGAAATAACAGAGACATCCCCGACATCCCCCGGTCTTTTAGGCGAAAGGGACATGGGATATGTGACCGATGTTTGAATAATGGACAATCCACCCGTTCACTGAGAAACATAGCCACCATTCCACCTGGTTCTCATAGTAGAAAACACTAGAAAAATGTGAAAACACTAAACCGAAATTATGGAAACAATGGATTTAAAAAACATGAATTCCCACTTTGATGCCTGGTTGGTACTAGGTTTTCTTGCAAGCAACAAAGTGGACTTCAAGACCATTGTTCCAAACTATATCCCTAACAGGCACAGAAAGACAACAAACCTAAGGATTCAACCACCCCATCTGCCATGAAAAGACAATGTTGATACACCTACCATAAATATTCAAAAGATGTAATGAGTAGAACGAAGCTAAGGTAGGCAAACCAAACATAGATGCAAGCAAATGAATTTAATTTTATAGAATCCATTTTTTGCAACTAGGATTGTGAACGAGAAAACCTGATGTGATTATCCCTTTATAAATTACAATATATATTACTTCATATTAAATTATAAATACTTAACATATATTATATTTATATAACACCATTAAATACATGATACTTTTCTTAATACTTTTATAATATCGTAATATCCTAAATTATTTTATTTTTGTTCTATCCCTAACAGGCACATAAAGACAACAAACCTAAGGATTCAACCACCCCATCCGCCATAAAAAGACAATGTTGATACACATACCATAAATGTTCAAAAGATGTAATGAGTAGAACGAAGCTAAGGTAGGCAAACCAAACATAGATGCAAGTGAATGAATTTAATTTTATAGAATCCATTTTTTGCAACTAGGACTGTGAACGAGAAAACCTGATGTGATTATCCCTTTATAAATTACAATATATATTACTTCATATTAGACTATAAATACTTAACATATATTATATTTATATAACACCATTAAATACATGATACTTTTCTTAATACTTTTATAATATCGTAATATCCTAAATTATTTTATTTTTGTTTTATCCCTAACAGGCACATAAAGACAACAAACCTAAGGATTCAACCACCCCATCCGCCATAAAAAGACAATGTTGATACACATACCATAAATGTTCAAAAGATGTAATGAGTAGAACGAAGCTAAGGTAGGCAAACCAAACATAGATGCAAGTGAATGAATTTAATTTTATAGAATCCATTTTTTGCAACTAGGACTGTGAACGAGAAAACCTGATGTGATTATCCCTTTATAAATTACAATATATATTACTTCATATTAGACTATAAATACTTAACATATATTATATTTATATAACACCATTAAATACATGATACTTTTCTTAATACTTTTATAATATCCTAATATCTTAAGTTATTTTATTTTTGTTTTACAACTACACTGTATTGCCCTAATCATTATATATAGTATTTGTATATATTACCATTATGATTGGGATTTCTACGCGTTGGAAAAGTACATGACACAGAGTATGTAACTTGTATGTATCGCTCGATTGACCAAATATTCATGAACAACATGCACGTGACAGTTTTGTATTATTACAATTTACAGCATATCTGTAGCATCAGCTGCTTTGTTTTGTTTCCCAAGGGAAGTGAATCGTCCGACGGATTGGATTTTAGTGTGCCCGTACTCTTGTTTGCTCGTGACCATTTTCTTGTGATGCGTGCAACCTTACTGTATTATTTCATGTCAGTTTTTAGAGTTGCTATAAGTCTTAAGAGATTGTGAGCTTATACATTCATCAATAATCACCTCGGAGTGTTGCATTGATCTTACTGTAACCTCCTGGGCGATCTATAATTTAATTGTTACGAATCCAGTAAAGATTTCAAATAACAATGTTTAAATTTGCTTAAATTGAATGTTTTAGAGTATTTGAGAGCTTTTAAATTCATTTATGTATTTAAAAATATAATTTCAATACTACATAATCTAAAACAAAAATATCCAAAAGAATTAGGCCGGCTAAATCGTTCAATGTTTAAACTCCTTCCAACAACTATGCACGGGATTTGTTTCCACCATATTTTTGGTGCAGATAATTCGGAGGTTGATCGGATGTCTAGGCCTGGTCTTACAGCTGGGGAGGGCTGTATTCTCTTAGAAATTCATGAAGATCATTTATTGCAGGATTCTGGATTACTTTCTATGTTCCCGGGTTAGCTGCTTCAGGGTTGGTTTTTTTGCAGCTGATCCATTTTGTATCTCCACTACAGTTGATGTATTTTGCATTAGTTTTTTTAGCTTTCTTGGTTTATATACCATCTATGGCATCTCTTATGTAGGGGATTTGGGAGTAAGACTTGGAACTTTATATATGGCAGGTGTGGGTTTGGATATGGGTGACAGCATCCATCATGTATTTGGATAGCTTGCTCTTAAGGATACCTTCAGATTATTAAAGAGATTGTAATATTTGACAATTTTATATACTTTAATAGTATAGAGCTATTGTGAAAATAATTTTTGAGGCTTTATGGTAAGTATTTGACTAAACTATATGTTATATATAACATAAATGAGTAATCTCTTTATTCTATGTTTTGGATTTTATAGTGGTTTTTAGCCAGAATTTAGTAATTCTTTTTAAAACTATACCTTAAGACTGGGAACATTAATTTTTTTACTCAATTTCCTACTTGGAACTATTAAAATAAACAGTTTTGAATCATTTTTATCTTACATTTAAAAATAAAAATAATGGATATGGTTGGCTATGGCAATAGACATAAAAGTTAGACTCTGACCGGTATATGAAACAGTACACCCCAACAAACATTTGAAATCTATTAGTGCATGAAGGAATAAGACTAAAAGTTAGACTCTGACCGGTATATGAAACAGTACACCCCAACAAACATTTGAAATCTATTAGTGCATGAAGGAATAAGACAAATTTAATGACTGTGAATAGATAGAGGAAGAGAATAAATTTAGTGAGCTGTACCATTAAATAGGTAAGAATTTGAGTAATGGATATGGTGGGCTGTGACAAAGTTTTTTGACGTCAAACTGAAAGCAACATCTCACATAAACGTTATTGTCTCACCTGTACGTGAAACAGTAATCCCCACATACATGATCTGAATTCTATCTTCAAATATATACAGAGCTACATAGATATATGTACCGTCGCATGTGAGCATACACTGCTTTAATGGGCAGCAGCTGGGTGCTTGTCCTGTTTTACAATCATACATTGCTAGATTGCTAGATTTTTAGGATGCCAGCAATTTTGTGTATTTTTTTGTTAAGTGCTGGTTGTTGTGCATTCAATAAGTAAGTGACAGTAGTGTTTTTAAATGTCGCTGTTTATATTAAAAGCATTTGCAACAGCATTAAAAAGCACTGCTGCCAAATACATATTAAACCTCATAGACGTTTGCTATATTTAATTTATATCTAAGAAAAGTCTTAGATTAAGACCTCTACTACCTTTCTATGGCATTGAGAAAATTGATGTCACGGACTGAAACTTCTCTATTCAATTTAATTGAATTCCATTCTTGGAATACATAGAATTGAATTCCATTCTTGAAATACATATAAGAAACCAGATTCTGCGTATATCAACCATGGTTACATATTTACAGGTGGTTGAAAATGCGAGAAATAACTATTTGATGCTGACAAAATGCATTTGTCAGGTCTTGACAACTCTACAGTTTTTCCTGATAGTTCCTTGATTACCAGTGAGTACCCCCAAGTTCCCCATCTTGACAATGGACTGAGCGAACTGCTGGCTGAAATTCAGAGGACGGTTTGGTGAGGATCCTGCGTAGCTCCTCACAAAGTTAGTGGTAGTTGCGTCCTCGAAGAGTTGCTGATCAATTAGCAGGATCCCTCTGCGAGCCGCAATCTGCTTGAAGAAACTATTATCGAAAACAGAGGGAGTTCCCTGATCCAGATTTATGGGGGGATCTGCAGAGCTTCCGGAGGCAGGATCTGGGCATGTAGTCTTCAACTTGGTTACAAGGGCTGGGTCCATGCTTGGGTCTGCCTTGCTCGTTCCCAGAAAGTTGTACAGCCTGTCGCTAAAGAAACTGCAATGTGTAATGCCTACGGTGTGTGCACCTGCATCAGCATAGCATGAATAATATTACACATAATTCTGTGAATAATAGTACATAATTATGTGAAAGGAATAAAAGAATCGGAGTATGTGTCATTGTTTTTTGGATTTTTATTGTGTTGTAGTTTTGTAAGGGATTTTAGTGCACACTCCATTTAAGTTTTGTTGTGATTATTTAAAGATGAGTGGAGTGTTCACTCTTACAAATCTGCAACATATTGAAAATCCAAAAAGCAATAACATATTTTTACAAAATTTCAACACAATGAAAATTTAGAAAATATAAATATAACTAAGAAAATAAAAGAAATAATATTTAGTTTAATTGGTTTTTTACCATGGGAACAGCAACCTTTCAAGGGTATATCCAACAGCCCACAAGTCAGATATACCAAAAACTTGTGACTCAGCAGGGACCCCAAGACCCTTTATCCCATGAAAGAGCCTCTATCTCAAGGATCATGGAACCTTGAGCCTTGTGATAACAGACCAATGAACAACCCTATTCTTGCAATTAGTTTTTATAAAGTGAGAAATCAAACCTAACAGGGTAACCAGATCTAAAACAGAGAGACCCTTGGAAGCAAAGGCAGCAGAGGATTGTATGGCACTATCGCTGGGATCCGGAAGTGTATTTGCGTCATCCACTTTCGACTGTGTACCATCTCTTCTTCCAGTAGGAACATCATAACGCTGACCACCAGCCTGCACATAACACACCATATCAGTTAATCACTAATACAATCATATTAAAAATATATATTTCTATAAATAATAAAAACCAGCTTCATAGATGATATTAGTCCTGACCGAGAAATGTTGGGTATGTATGCTTCCACAGTATTCAATAATTATGTTAAGAATTTTGGAATATATCTAATCTTCTACACAGTAAAATTCCAAAATTCTTAACACAATAAGAGACGCTACTGTATTTCTAAAGTTACTTAACCGGAATCGAGCCTGAGACTAAATGTAATTACCAGGGCAACAGCATCTCTTGTAGCCAGAGCAATAATGTCAGCACAGGATACCGTGCTGGGACATACAGTTTCCAAGACCTTCTTTATCTCGTCAATGAATTCAAATCCTCTCACAGTCTGATTGGGTCCTGCCTCCTTCTCTGCTTGATTTCCTGGAGTGGAATCTACCAGCAGGGATGCGTCACACCCCTGAAACAAATTCAGGCGCACAGAACAAATACATAAAAAAAAGCTATTGTGAACACTTAAATCTCTATGCAAATAGTTTAATCACTAGGTAGGAAAAAACATCTGCTTAATTTGTTTATTCTTACTTTGACGAAGCAATCGTGAAAATGCATTCGAAGAAGCGCCGGCACAATGCTCTTATCTTTGCCGAATTTTTTCTGTACTCTCAGCTGCACAAGTCTCTCTGCGCTTGGGCAAGTCTGTCTGTAGAATCCCACCACAGTGCCTTGTGCATCGGCGGGCACTAAATTACATAATATTGCCACGACCACCATGAACCCCAGAGCTGTACTAACTCTTCCAATCCGAGTCATCATCTTAGAAGCAGCAAATCAAAATTTGCTATTCTACAATGGCAATGGCGCCACTGTAAATGGAGTAAGGGCTAGATTAGACTAAATTGCCCACTTACCTTTTCAGAAACTCTCAATTGGAACCACAATTATATAATGTTCTCAAAACGCTAATTCTAGAACTGAATTCATACAGTGCTTGAATCAAAATGGGCAAGTGGCCACTGATCCAAACTTCATTTGTCCTTCTATCTTCTAGGGTTAGTGTATCCATGCATGCATCCATGATGTGACATCATTAATTATCAGTGTGCCACAGCCATAGTTTGTAACATTCTGTGTGGATTTGTGAAATGATAATGTCATCTTTTTAATAGGAAAGTGAAAATATTTATTCAGTTTCATGTCTTGGATTTCTATCTTGAAGAACTTTTTTAAAATTTTCACAAAATTATCTTTAAAAAAATTCAATTTCCAACATATTTAAACCACAACTAAAAATTCTTTTTTTTAATCTAATAAAGAATTTATAAATATATTTATTACCTTAATTCAAAAAAATCTTTAAAAAATTTATAATTATATTTTCTTAAATATATATTTATCACTCTAACTCAAAGAAAACATAAAGAATTTATGGTGTTTTGAAGAAATCATCTAGTTATTATCTACATAGAGAATGGTATAAAGAGGCCATGGCTCCCTTAAACCATTAAGGGATTGACCAAATACCATTTTGCAAAATATCAACAATTTAAAAGATAATATCACATCTAAGTTTAAAAAGAAAATGTGAAACAATAAATTTTTAGCGATTAAAAAAATTAAGATCTTACAAAGAGGTCATTAACCTTAATTTGAAAGATCAAAAGTATCTCTCTATCTTTAAGAAGAAAATTAATATAGTCAAGATAAGAACGAACTTCCATGTTTTCTAATCTTTCCGTAAACCAAATAGATTTAATGGATGTTAATCATCATCATCATATATACAACTTTCTGGTAAAATCCAAAACTTAGAATAAATAGACTATTCCATATATTAATATATAAGTAGCACGAAGCAATATCCCTCCATATAACATTATATGAAGATGTTAATTAAATTATTATAATGAAAAAGAAAAGACAAGACCGGGATTATGTTTTTGTGTGAAATATAAAATATAAGTTCTCTTCTTTTTTTACAGATAAATATATCTTATTATTAATAAAGCGAAATAGTAAATAGAAACATTACATCAGGACTACAAAGCATATAAATAAAAATATAAAAATATAAATATAAAATGTACGTTCTCTTCGTCAAGACGTTACAGGGAACCACATTCAAGAGTTTCTTCCACAACACTCGATGCACCTCGATCTTTTGGCTTTAATAATTAATGTGTGGACCCAATTTCCTTTTAAAAGCATAATGTAGGCCTTTAGTGACGTCGTTCTTGACTTTAAGATCACATGTTTCTCTTTGGAGTGATTGGAGATTCTGATCACATGTTTCACTTTTTGAAATTGGAGAACTTAACTTTACTTATCCTTTGCATAAATGATTCGTCGTTCTCATGTTTTTTCTATTAAAAGCTAAAAAGTAGAGAGTGGAGAGAATATTATATAATTAAAGAACGATTATATATAACATGAGTTGTATCCAACATGGATGGTCATGGAAAAAACGAGCGACTTTTGCACATGTACCAATGCATGGTAATGTTAAAGAATGGACTAATGTAATATTCGAATTGTTGAATGGTTAATTTTAAAGATGGTTCAGTGATTAAATCTTTAGTTATATAATAATATTTTTTTAATATTTGAAAATTTATTTTTGATGGTAGAAATAGATTTAGCATTTTCAAAAACTTTATTCAATCTCAATTATACTATCTCAATACTATATATTTGAGATTCCAACAATCAAACAAGATTTTGAAAAGAAAATAATAGAAAACTAAGTAAAGAAGAGGTCTAAATAGTCTCAAAGGTGTTGTTCCTATCGTTCAACTTTAGATGATCATAACTTATATTTATATTGAAATTTCAATTTGCACTAAAAAATGATTTTAATGAATTTTTTAAATTTTTGGTTATTATTTTATGATTTTTATTATTATTGATAATTAATAAATTAATATGGTATTTTTATGATGAAATGTTTCAAGACAATAAGAATGAATAATAAATAAATAATATTTATAGAATTTATATAGAAAATAATAAATAAATAATATTTATAGAGTTTATATAGATTTTTAACTTGGATTGAATAAATATATTATGATAATCTACATAGTAATGTATTTATTTCTTTATTTTTAATTTGAACCAAATACCCAATCCAAAGGAATCAAGGAAAGCTTGAAGATACAATCATTACAAAATAACAATCTTTCCTCCCAACTACCCAAGCTACAACCAATGAACTAAATGTAAAAGTATTTGTGATTCCTAAAATTACTTACTTTCATGTTAAATGTTTTTTCTTCCAAAACCACTTTTATTTCTATGATATTTCATTAATTAAAATTTTTAACATGTATTGAGTTTACGTTACATTGGTATTGCATTGATGCATATGATAGGAGGTTGGATATATCAATTATACGGAAATCTCAATAAACATGTTGTGCATTATAACCATATAGCACATCCTTGGTTAAATTATTTTATATATCTATTTTTACGATCCTTTAATTTGTAACATCTTTCCAAGTAATTTTCACAAGGGCTAATGTGAAATGAAATGTTCTAACTTTGATTTTTCTTTTGTGTCAGTCTTAATGTAATGTATCTACAGAAAATAATATTGGGTACTTAGGGAGGTATCCAAGGGGATAATGAATGTAATGTGACTAGATCCATTTAGTAATTGGTGGGCAATACACTAGGAATTTAAAACAAATAATATCGGCTACTGCAAGGTAATGACACTCACTTATGATGCATTAATTGCAATTGACTTTTGGAAAAACTGAAATACGATCATTAAAATGAATTATTAGAGGTACCTACATATATTCTTAGAATATGGTGTAAAAAGATGAAACGTAGACAACCAGATCACCTTCTGGAATAAATAATGCAACGTTATTTTTCCAAAACTTCCAAAGTTAATTTTATATATTTTTTAAATTAAGGAAGTCAGCAAAGCCTAAAATGACAAGGTCGAGCGTTAGGCCTCACTATCATGGTATTAACATAATCAATCAACTTTTTTTTAGTGCATGGTCTTCCTGTATACTTGTCCGGGTTATTTTTTGTTTCCGAAATAGGTGAGCCAGACAAAAGTCATAGCCGAAATATATGACCTGTTTCTTTTATATAAATCTAACATGAGTGCAAATAAAAATGAATAAAAAATAGAAAACACTAACAAAATTATTCAAAAAATATATATATTTGGAATTTGCACATAGAGCTCTATAACTGTGTTCAGTTTTATTAGCAGTAAACAAGTGGAGCATATATAGGATCAAGGTCGAAAAACATGAAATTACGGAACATGATGTGTTTTTCTATAATGCAATCTAAGCCATAAGGTTTGGCAATACGAACCTAGAGCCAAACTTGCCAACTCATTAAACACGGAAATGGAAAAAGGAAAGCACAAAAAAAAAAATTAAATTCAGGAGTGCACGCGCCTACCTAGCGCATACACGTTAATAGTGCATGCACATTCAATTGCACACATGCATTACTAACGTGCACATGATACTGTATAATATTTTCATTGTTTTATTTCATTTCTTTCTCCCCCCCCTCTCGATATCTATCCCTTTCTTTGTATAACCCCCAACCCCCCTCTCTCTCTCTTTCTCTCACACCCCTATCTCTCTCTCTATATATACCTAAGCTCCCCTCTCTCTAACCCTAAAACCTAACCCCTCTCTCTGTCCCCACCCCTCCATATATCATATATTTGTCTCTCCAACCCCCCCTCTCTTCCTCTCCACCCAATGCCCCCTCTATCCCTCTCCCCCTCTCTCCCTATCCCCCCCTCCCTCTATAACCCCCACCTCCCCTTGCATCCCATCTCTCTCTATGACCCCCCTCTCTCTTCCTCTCTGGCCAATGCCCCCCATTTCCCTCTCTCCTCCTCCTCCTCCTCCTCCTCCTCCTCCTCCTCCTCTCTCTCTCTCTCTCTCTCTCTCTCTCTCTCTCTCCAACCCCACCTTTCCCTAAGTGCTCTCCCACTCTCTAACCTAACACCCCCCCTCTCTCTCCTCCTTTCCTTAACCCCCCTCCCTCTCTATAACCCCATCCCCTCCTCTCTCAACTCCCCATCTCTCCCTATACCATAAATCCTAAGCCCCCTATTTTTCTATATACCCTCTTTGTTACCATAAATCCTAACCCCATCTTTTCTCTATTTCTCTAATCCCCTCCCTGAGGCTCTCTCTCCCTTGTATCCCTCTGTATATTTGTCCCCCTAATCCCTAACCCTACATGCATTCTATCTATATCACCCCCCCTAACCCTAAACCCCCCCTCTTTCTCCTAATCCCCCTCTCCCCACCATTAACCATGCCCCCCCCCCCCCTCTCTCTCTCTCTATATATATATATATAATTCCTAACTTCCAATATCTCTCTCTCTTTAAACCTCTATATCCTTAATATATTTCTCTCCCTCTCCCATACTCCTACCCATAACCCCCCACCACTAACCAATGACACTCCCCCCATGATCTCTCTCTCTCTCTCTCTCTCTCTCTCTCTCTCTCTCTCTCTAAACCCCTAACCCCTGATTGTAAATTTTTACTCCAATTTCAGATTTGGTTTCAATACCCAACAAGTTCATTCATGAATTAATGCACAAAAAAATAGATGCCTTCGAATTTGTAACTTATAAACTGAAACACATGAAATTCAACCAAAAGCAAACCATGAAATTGAACAAAGAGATTTTTTTCGGTAAATTTCCCCGAGAAAAACTTTGGAGGGAAAACCAATTCCAAAGAGAATTTTTACTTATGAGCCCACGGAATATTTTTGAGTGTTATAGCAATTAATTAAAAGCATTAAATGTATTTTTTACTTTCTTGGAAATTCTTGCACAGCCCCTCAAAATTCATGCCCAGTTGTTGTACAACCTGTATAGCCTCTATAGACAATCAACAATAGTAAGCTCCTCTATTTGTGCCCAAAAAATCATACAATCTAGCTCCTCCAAATTCATGCCACCATTTCTATTGTATGGCATTGGTTTTCATGCCTACTGCTCAGTTGTATGGAAATCAAAATTCATGTCAGGAAATCAACTATACGAACCAACAATAAATACACAATACGACCTATAACAAATGTTGTACTTTTCCTTGTGATCCGTGCCTAGTCTCTTCTTGGGAAATGCACCCCCCTCTTAGCTTCCATATTCTCCTTTTTTCTTTAGTTCCTTTTCTCTCTCCTACTATAACTCCTTTTTCCTCTTTATAAATGAGAAATGACTCTAAATATTTGTCTTCCAAAATGGATGGCCAAGATTAGATATTAGAATCTCAAGATCAATGATTGTGGTATTTTTGCATTTTATCACAACTTAAGTTATTTTCTCTCATCATAAATCAAAAGTCACTTTAACTTTATAAAAATAATTTTAATGTCTAGGAAATTCACTTTTGGTCACTTCTACATGCTACACCAAGCCTATAGAAGACCATCCAAGCTATAAAAATCAACACTCCCTCATAGAGAGGAAGGTTTTTTTGCACCACCCCCCAACCTATCTATGAATTTGACAAATTTCCCTTTCACCAAAGCCTTCATGAGGATGTATGCAACTTGGTCATCTATAGATAGGTACTGAAGTTGTACTACCCCTATCTGAACATAGTCCCAAATGAAGTGGTCCTTGATCTTAATGTGTTTCGACCGATCATGAAACACTGGATTCTCCAATAGCTTGATGCAAATATGATTGTCACAATGAATCACCGTCGAAAGTACCTCCTGACCAAATAACCTAAGAAGTAGATACATAACCTAATCCATATGACATCACAACTCTCCAAATTAGCACCCACATACTCTGCTTCGAAAGAACTCATTGCAACCGAATTCTTCTTCTCATTGTACCATGATACTACTGCCGAGCCCAAGATGAAGCAATAGTCAAAGGTGCTCTTCTTGTCAACCGCACTACCTACCCAATTTGAGTCACTGAAACCAACCAGTCTAAATCCATCCCCCTGGACATAGCTCAACCCAAAATATACAATGCCATGCAAGTAACATAGAACATGTTTTGTTGTAGTCTAGTGCACTCTCCTAAGCTAAACCATAAAGTAACTGAGAGTGTTCATAGCAAAACAAATATCTAGTCTAATGTTGACTAGATATATCAAGGACCCAATTAGCTGACGACACAAGGTTGGAACAAACAACTCTGGATCAGAAGCATCAAGATTTGTTGGCACGGGTCCAGAGCGCACAAGTGCGAAACCCCCAAGTAGCGAAAGGGTCAAAGTCAAGACCAAAGGACCAGTCGCAAAGCATAAAAGAGCCAATATATGGCGAAGTATTTGGTTAAGTTAGTTAGAAATGGGTCATTTAGACCATTTTGTAACGACCAAGTGAGCCTATAAATAGAAGTACGATTGTAAGCCTAAGGGCATAGAATTGCATCTTATGATATGACATGATCATCTTCGCATCTATCTGTATTTTTCTCTTGGATCGATCTATGGAAACATTTATCAGGTTTTGATCTGTTTGATTGCAACAATTACTCTGAATTTGTGATACTTCTGCGATGTGTGATAACTACTGGAAATGATTGATTTATATCTCTGTCTCTTTGTCCTTCGCAGTGTTTGATGTTTCATTGGAATCACAGTATATGCTTTCACAGTTATGTTATGTACTGCATATTCCTTGAACATGCTTTGATAATCTGTTTAATTCGTTAATTATGAGTTGGTAATGTAGTTAATGCGAATGAGGATAATGGTTAATAGGTTGATAGTATGATGTCTTGATGCGAATGCAAATATCTGGCTTTTGTTGCGAGGTAGTGCATGTCTTCTCATAACTGCGGAAACTTGGTTCCTGCAGCCCCCCTTAGGAATCTCGGGTAAGACTTCACTCGCTCTGCGGGTGTTGCTGGGAAGGGTAAAACCTTTTTGGGCCAATTTTTAAGGGTGTTTGGTTGATGGTTGTTGACAATAGTGTGAAGTGAACCCCTGTCGATAGTACTGTGTCAACAAATGGTTATGTTTCTGCAACCCTAGTGCGAAAGGAGAGAGGACATGTTGTTGCATCCGACAAAGCTGGATATCGAGGAGTGGTTCCACAAGAAGACGCAAGAATTTTTCGAGGAAGAAAATTGGAACACTGGATGGTCGAAAACTGATTGGTTACAAAAGTATATCTACTTTGATTTTAATGAAGTGTTCTACGAATTTTCTATACTGCTACATGAATGGTTGGCTCAATTGAATTTTCAGAAGAAGAATTTCCAAGGAGGTGAGCCTGAACATTGGATGCCAGAACTGATCCAGCAATTGAAATGAGTGAAAAAACAAAGTGTCAAGAGATGTCAAGGTTTGGGTAGACAGTATTTTGGAAGGATACATCATTGAATTCGTTGTTGACACGATTAATTCATATAGCGACACATAAAGGAAAATTTTCAAGGGACCCAGAGGAAGGTTTCTATTGCTGTTGAAATTGTGGATTAAGATGCTCATTTGTGAAAAGGGCATACTAAAGATGAATTCCGACGAGTAAAGCTTGGGTGTGCGGAGGATGTGGGTACCGCGCAGATGCGAGTCTGATAAAATGATGCGGGGTAGATGGATATGAGTTATGGAAAATTTTTGAGGGAAGATGTGGAAGATTGTGGTACCATGCGAAGTGGGGTGAGGTTCCATCCAAAGAAGAAGAGGAGGACTGAGATAAAGAGAGAGTCTCCCAGGGTGACCAAAACAAAGAACTGCGAAATGGGACCACAAAGGACTAAGTGACCTTACTGTGATGAAGAGAGCGACTAGGCTACCCTTGAACTTGAGGAAGGACAAACCCAAAGCTACAACATACCCACAACCCCGCACACTAAGACACACTTAGGAGGAAGAAATATAAGCTCTTCGTAGGGTTGTCCTGCATGTCAGAATAGTGGTAAGAGTAGTGGGTCTACGAACACTAGTAGGAAACCAAGGATGGAAGGAGACGATGTAAAGATGCCTATTTTTCATGGTAACAGGACCGAGGATCCCGAACAATACTAGTTTTTATGCGAAGCAGTGTGGACGGTGAAGCAAGTCCAAGATGATGATATTAATAAGGGACAACTAGCGACGACCTTTAGGGGTCGGGCGCTGGATTGGTTTATGATGTTTGTACAAGTACCTACATGGAATCCTAAGAAAAACTTGGCATGAATCAGAGCAGGATTAATCGATGAATTGAGGAAACCAAAATCAGAGTCGCAATATATCACAGAATTGAAGGAAATAAAGCAATTTCCTAATGAATCAGTATGGGAATTCGATCAGAGGTACAAAAATCTGATGGAAAAAGTATGTTTTGGAATGAGTGACATGCAGCACAAAGAATGGTTCATTGCAGGATTGGTGCTACACATTCAGATGCCACTAATGTAGCAGAAGATTGCATCTCAGGCGGAGGCACTGGAAACTGCGATGAAGCTTGAGTCTTCAACAGTTGGCGAAACAGGGATAGGTATGAACTAGATCCAAGGGCAGTTAGCGAACTTGAAAATCCAACTACAAGATATCAAGAAGGGGAAAGAAGCTCATGAAGAAATATGGTGGAGTCGATGCAAATCTAAAGGACACCATAAGTATCAGTACCCGAAATTCTATGAATAGCTATAGTCTGGATTAACAAATCCACTCGGTTAGGGAGGGATGCCCTGGTGTCAGATTTTTCAGACGAGGGGACATCAATTAGAAGAATGTGTATACTTACAGAAAATTGTGTCGAATCCGGATAACCTTTTTTGCAATTTCTATCGATCAGTCAGTCACGAGGAGAAGGATTGTAGAGCATATGATTTACTCCAAAAGAGAACTGCAGATACCTTTTTTATGAAGGGAGATGAGCAACCACCTATACGACAACAACATCAGTATAATCAGCAACAACCATATTACAATCAAATGCTGCCATAGTATAACCATCTGCAGTCGCATTATAATCAACAATAGCCTCAGTACAACCAACCACTGCTACAATACAACCAACTTCCGTATCATCTGCCGCAATATAATCAGTAGTCGTATAATCATCCGCGAGGAGGATTCAGAGGAGGATTTTGTGGAGGTCACGGTAGAGGCTTTGGTCACGGAGGAACTTTTAGGCGAGGTCAAGGGCCGGTTACATGCTACAATTGTGGCCATATTGGACATTATCAAATGGATTATTTGAATCTGACTCCGCAGTGTACCTATTGTAGTGTAGTGTACCACAGTGTCGAGGAGTGCCCCTAGTTGATTGTGAAGTGGAAAACTAAGAATCTGCCACAACCACAACCGAATCTGAATGTAAATCAGAATACAAATCCAAATCGCAATGTGTAGAAGATCTCGATAGAGATAAGGAATCAAACTGTGAACGTCGCAGTAGTGATCAGGGGGGAGCTGCGACAGGAGAAGATAGGCCACTGCCTAGTGTTCGGCCTACAACAAGGAAAAAAGTTCAATTCAATGTGAAAGAATAAAAGGAGACCTTTTTGGAAGCGTGAGATACAATGAGAAAGATTAAGTTTCCATATTTAAGCCAGAAGGAACTTGTTTATGAGATGCCACCAGTTTTTGATATGACAAAGTCACAAAGGCAACCAGGGAAGGCCAACACTCTGAGAACCTTCTTGGAAAGTTGTTTAACGTTGGAAAAAGATCAGGATGCACTAGCAAATATAGCTAGTTTATTATATCGACAGGAGGACGAGCAACAAGATCGAGAAATTAACTGATTGCACATAACTAAGACAAGGAGAGAAACGAGGATGACTGTGCAGATTGGTGCATTCAACGTCAATTCTATCATTTTGGACCTAAGATCAGACGTAAACATACTAACTAAGAAAACATGGGAGACAATGGGGAAACCACAGTTGGCATGGCCCCTATACAACTTCGACTGGAAAATCAGAGAAAGGGCACCCCAATTGGTTGATTATGTCATCTTCCGGTCGAAATAGAGGGATTGAATACTTACACAGACTTCGATGTTATAGAGATAGTTGACAACACAAGACCCTATCCGGTGTTGCTAGGAATAGACTGGGCAATGGAGAATCAGGTTGTTATCAACTTTAAGAAGAGGACAATGTCTTTTGAAAACCGCGACATGAGGTTAGTTGCTCCACTTGATCCCTCGGAAGCGCAGAGGTATGTCGAACCAATGAGGGATGAATTTACAGAAGGATGGGACAATGTCTACAACATCTCTTAGGATTACATCAATCCCACTACCGATGGGGAATTGGGGTGGTGAAGTGTTAATTCAGCGTCGTCAAACTCCGATGAGGCGCTGAAAAATTGGCAAAATCGATTACATGAAGTATCATTCAAAAAGTGTCCGCAAATCACTCATTCATTGAGGTGGGTAGCGAAGAAAGTATGCGATTTACCAATACATGAAGGATTTCCTAATCTGACTATATTCATCACCGAATTTGAAGAGAAGGTATCAGAACTACATCGACTGCTGTCGTTGGAAGAAGCATTGAAGGATACACCAGCATGGTGGTGGGAAATGCACAAGTCGTCGATAATGAGCTGGCCACTATGTCGACAACTGATGAAAGCCATATTTGGGGAAACTTAAGGTTACTATGGAAGGAAATACAATGGAAGGGGTGACCCAAGGGATCACCTGGAAGAGTGCCAAAGCACATGGGAAATGAGACCGAAATAGGAATGGGTCCATGCGTTCATCCATACACTGGATGAGGTACCGCGGAGTTGGTACATCGAAGTAGAAATGCGACACATAACAACTACATGGGAAGAGTTAACCATCAGTTTTAGCCAGACCTTCAGCTTCTCGGATGAGAACCCGTGCACTACAGGAGATCCGTGAGAAGGTACTCAAAGCAGTTACGATAGAAAAGCCAATGGGATTATAGTGGACCGCGACACCATACATGCTATTGGAGTGCTACAATGTGACAGGAGGACCTGACGAAGAAGATGATCCTAGAGCTATTTATGTCCCAGAGTTGGAGGGAATCCAGGATGTCGAAGCACCAGAGATGCTATTCGACAAATTGCAACAACCGTTGAAAATCAAGAAGGTTAATATTGGGTCGGAGGAAAATCCCAAGTTCACAAGTATTGGAGATTACTGGGATGATTTGACAATTGGAAAAGTTATTGATCTACTACACGAGTTCCAAGACTTGTTCCCAACAAAATTTTCAGAAATGAAGGGCATTTCCGAGGACCAAAGAGAAATGAAGATTCCGCTTAAACCTAATGCGAAGCCAGTAAAGCAACGACCATATAGACTGAATACCAGGTATAAGGAGTGAGTGATGGATGCAGGAATCATAGAACCTGTCGAAGAATCAGAATGGATCAGCCCAATGGTTGTCCAAGATAAGAAGATTGGTGAAATCAGGATTTGTGTTGGTATAAGGAAACTGAACGATGCATGTCTTCACGATCAATTCCCTATGCCATTCATTGATGAAGTAATGGAAGGTGTTGGAGGCCAGGAGATATATTCATTTACAGATGGATTCTCAGGATACCACCAAATAAAGATCTCAAAAGGGGATCAACATAAAACAACTTTCATGATGGAATGGGGTTGCTTTTAATACACAGTGATGCCGTTTGGTCTTAAAAACGCCCCGACGATCTTTTCAAGGCTATTTGTTGCTGCATTTAAAGACTTCATTCATAAGTTCCTCGCAGTATATATGGATGATTGGACTATATATGGGCTAGTTAAGGACCACGTTGCGAATCTAATGCTGGTGATGGCATTATTTCGACAACATCATATTTCGCTGAACTTGAAGAAGTGCATTTTCTCTGCACCATTTGGAATCCTACTAGGACACATTGTATGTAAGGAGGGGATGCTGGTCGATCCAATGAATATTGCAGTCATCGTTGACTTACCACCACCAACGAAAGTGAATCAACTAAGGGCGACATTGGGAAATACTGGGTATTATAGGAAGTTCATTAGGGGATATGTAGTAATCACAACACCAATGGAAAATTTGTTAAAGAAGGATGCAAAATTCAAGTGGAACGACGAGTGCCATAAGAGCCTCAACATACTAAAGGCGAAGATGGTTGCAGCACCGATATTAGTCTTCCCCGATAGGAAAACAAATTCCACGTCCATGTGGATGCATCATCAATAGCATTGGGAGTGATATTGGCCCATCTAGGAGAAGGATCAATTGACCATCCGATCGCATTTGCAAGCAGGAAGTTGTCTACTGCGGAGAAGAATTATACAACGCCGGAGAGAGAAGGCCTAGAAATGGTCTATGCACTGCAAAAATTTTGATACTACCTACTTGGAGGGCATTTCAAAATGTTTACTGATCACTCCGCGTTAAAATACTTAGCCAATAAGCTTGTGTTGGGGGGGAGATCTTTCTATGGTTGTTGCTATTCCAGGAGTTCGATTTTGAAATCATTGTGAAACCAAGGAGATTGAATGCATGACCTGATCACCTGTCCCAGATTGAATTAGGTGAAGAACCAAGGAGCATCGATGAAGGGTTTCTCGATGCGCAGCTATTCAGGATTGGAATGGTCGATGACCATTACGATCAAATCATTCAGTTCTGGGCTATCGAAAGTGCACCATAAGAGTTCACTACCAGTCAGAAGAAGCAGCTAGTAGTTAGGGCTTCTGATTTTCAACTAATAATAGGTCAGCTCTACAAAATGGGACCAGATGAAGTCCTTCATCGATGCGTCCTTCCGCGTGAACAAGAAAGAGTATTGGTGGAAGCTCACAATGGGACCACAGGAGGTCATTATGGAGGGCACGCGTCTACTAGGAAAATACTTAGGCCTGGACTATGGTGGAAAACAGTGCATGGTGATGCGGCATATTATGCAAAGAGTTATGATGTATGTTAAAGAATAGGGAAACCATCACGGAGGGATGAAATCACACTAGTAACTCAACTCACGTTACAATCCTTTGACAAATGGGCAGTTGACTTAGTGGGACCCATTAACCCACCAGAGAGAAGAACATAGTCGCGATACATAATTACTGAAACTGATTATTTGATGAGATGGGATGAAGCAGTGCTGGTAAAGGATTGCACAGTTGTGACATCAACAAGGTTTCTCTTTGACAACGTGGTCACTAGGTTTGGGTGCCCAAAGATATTGATGAGCAATCAAGGCACTCACTTTGTCAATCAAAATATCAGGGCCATGATGGAAGAATTTCAAATTTAGCATCGAAGGAGTACCCCATATCATCCGCAGGCGAATGGTGTAGTGGAGGCACTGAATAAGGTATTGGAGCACGCGCTCACCAAGGTGTGTTACACAAACCCTAACGATTGGGATTTGAAGATTCCAGTGGTACTATGGGATTACATAACGACATGTAAAAGGTTGAAAGGCCAGACTCCGTTCAAGTTAGTATATGGTCAAGAAGTAGTGATGCCGATGGAGTATATTGTCCCACGTTTGTGCATTGCAGCAGAAACAGGAATGAGTAACGATGGAGCCATCGAAGAACGGTTGGTGCAGCTGTTACAACTTAATGATGATCGCTTCATCATAGGATTTCATCAGAAGTTAGAAAAGGATCGACAGAAGGCCTAACATGATCGCTATGTCAAGGCGAAGCACTTACAATGCGGAGACATGGCCCTGCTATATGCGATAAGTAAAGTTCGGTGATTGCATGAAGATGGGTAACTCTTTTTGGCCAAATACGACGATGAAAAATGGAAATTTTACCCATATATTGAATTGAATCCCTTGAAACTCATATTTTCCATATGAATTTCGATGTGTGGTTAAAAAACGAAATGTGGAGAATTATGTTGGCTTTCCAATGATATTTTTTTAAAAATATACCAATGTCATTTATCGTGTCAAATTTTCATTTAATGAAACGTGTGTCCTTAAAAATTTGAAGTGCAATTAACAAGTGGCTTGTGTGTGTGCAAAATAATTTAATGCAAAAGAATAATTAAAAAAAATAAAATATGTGAACATGATCTAGACAGAATGCAATAGAGTGTACATATTTTTCTTGAAAAAATATATTTGTTATTATTTTTCGAAACTGACCAGTGAATATTTTAGTTGCATTTTGCACACATGTGCGTGTGTGTGCCAAATATTTTGATTTTTTAGATAATTTGCAAAACTAAAAATACCATTTTGAAGAGGACACACTGATGTAGCACTTGTATATTTTTTCAAATTTTTTGGATGTGTATTTTGAATGTTGTTGATTTATCTTTGAGCTCATTCGAAGTTGTCGACAGGGTTTTTTAGGGTAAGCTTTAGGAGAATTTTAAAAAAAATGACATACGAAGATAACAATTTGTAAATTATATGTATATGGATAGAGGATTCATTGACGAATCCAACGGTATCAAGTATGCCCATTAATGTGCATTTAATGACATAGTTTAAGCCTATGAAAGGCAGACAAAATTTTCTTTCTATAGTGAAAAGGGCTTTTGGCCTGTTTTTAAGGCCCTCAATCGAGGTTTTCAAACTACCTCAATCAAGGGATAAATGAGACCTCGATTGAGGATTTTACATAGATCTCGATCGAGGTCTTTTCAAGCACTCGATCGAGGTTTTAGTAAAAAACCCTCAATCAAGGATTTGTCTGTGTAAAAAAAAAACATAAAAAAGAACCCGAGAAATGAGTTGGAAAATTAATGTTTCCAACTACCATTCCCATGCAAAAACAACAAGCAAACTCTATATAATCACTAAACAATTTCCCAACAACAATTATTTAAATCATTGTTAGTTTACTTTCAATTAGAGTTATGTGAATTTGATGTTGTTCAATTAGAGTTCATCAGACATGTAAGAAGTTCTTTGTAGACCTAATTCAAAATTTCATATTAACATATTGTTGTTCATTATAACAATTTGAAGAAATATTTGTTTGTTTTCATTTACATAGTTTGATGGGGAGTAAAAGAAAACGACGAAGGAAGCATGCTCGTCAACAAAATGACAACAAAGAGCGTGAGAAGAATAGAGAAAGAATGGTTTGCGAAGCACCCAGGTAAGATACAAATGCATTGGTTGGGTCCATACATTATCAATTTCATTACTGACGGAGGTGTAATGCAGCTACAAAATCTAGATGGGACACTATTGAAAAATTTAGTGAATGGGAGTCGGTTGAAGCCTTATCAAAATATCCAGGCGTGTAGCAACTGGAAAAGAATTTAAGTCGACACATGAAAAAAAAACATTGTGAAGTTTGAGAAGTTTGGGAAGTTGTCGACAGCACTGGGTTTGTCCACGGAACAATGGTGGATTAGTCGACATCACTAGGTCCGTCGACGGAACAATGGAGGGGTAAGGAATATCGACAAGGTTTGGATCTTGTAGACCTTCGGCACGAGTGAGTCAAATCAGGTAATAATTGCAGCAGTTAATCCGCGACGGATGACAACGCAGGTGGATGATGACACAATTGATGGCAGGATTTGGTAAATCAGTGAAGGATTCGATGGACGATTTGGATCTCATTGTTTAAAAGTGACAAGATGGATGGGAAGCAGGAAAGTGAAGTTATAAATACATGTGCAAAAGGATAGTTAGACTCATTGAACCTTATGCACGTTACTGAAGAAGTTGCAAAAGAAGAGTCAGAGTGAAGAGTGAGCTTAGAGAGTTGCAATGGCACATTTCATTTCTAGCATGAGCACACATGGTGCGCTAGGGGAGAGGACGATAAGTGTTCATGAACAACCAACGGCTGCATCAGTGTGGACGATGAGGAACAAAAGAAGTACCAACTGACCGATGGATACCGATCGAAGGACGAAGTGGGGTGCTTGCAGCTCGGCATGGGCTACAGTTGATAGAGAATCGACAGGTTTTTCAACCATCATAGAAACAATGAAAGAGACACTCTGGATCCAGCGAAGGATGATCAAATTCGTGAAACCGATGTGTCGGAACTAGAGCAGTTGGATTTCACATGCCTCTCCACCATGGGTGCTAGAAATATTGTTTCACAAGATTGAGATGAGTATGAAGTAGTCACAACTATTAAAGATACAACCAAGGAAGCGGTCGACTGAATCAAGGAAGCATACGACGAGTTCAAACAACATGTAAATGCACCAGCAGTTTCCAGCTGAGGTGGCTCGAGAGCAAGCCACAATTTTATGTTGGGGTCCTGTTGGCATGAGTCCAAAGCACACAAATGCGAAACCCCCAAGCGACGAAAGGGTCAAAGTCAAGACAAAGGACTAGTCACAAAGCATAAAAGAGTTGATATATGCGGAAGTATTTGGTTAAGTTAGTTAGAATGGGTCATTCAGACCATTTTGTAATGGCCAAGTGAGCCTATAAATAGAAGTACGATTGTATGCCTAAGGGTATATAATTGCATCGTATGGTATGACATGATCATCTTCGCATCTATCTATATTTTTCTCTTGGATCGATCTATGGAAGCATTTATCGGGTTTTGATCTGTTTGATCACAGCAATTGCTCTGAATTTGTGATACTTTTGCGATGTGTGATAAATACTGGAAATGATTGATTTATATCTCTGTCTCTTTTTCCTTCGTAGTGTTTGATGTTTCATTGGAATCAAAGTAGATGTTTTCGCAGTTATGCTATGTACCGCAGATTCCTTGAACATGCTTTGATAATCTGTTTAATTAGTTAATTATGAGTTCGTAATGTGGTTAATGTGAATGGGGATACTGGTTAATAGGTTGATAGTATGATGTCCTGATGTGAATGAAAATATTTGGCTTATGTTGCAAATGAGAGTGAGGTAGTGCATGTATTCTCACAACTGTGGAAACTTGGTTCCTACAGCCCCCCTTATGCATCTCGGGTGAGACTTCGCTCGCTCTGTGGGTGTTGATGGGAAGGGTAAAACCTTTCTGGGCAAATGTTTAAGGGTGTCTGGTCAATGGTTGTTTACAACAGTGTGAAGTGAACCCTTGTCGACAATACTGTGTCAGCAAGCTTCTTCAAGTTGGTCATCATAGGTGTTGACATAGGTCTGCAATCCACCATCTCAAATTGCTCGAGGATCTCAACACCATACTTCCCCTATCAAAGAAAAATATGACTCAGACTCTGCCATAGCTCTAACCCTAAAAAGTAATGCATCAAATTGATATCTCAAACTCAGTAGCTAGATTCCTCTTGCAATCTATGATGAGCTTCTCTGACCCTGTGAGAAAGAGATCATCCACATAAAGGATAAGAATAAGTGGATCCTCACCAACCTGGATTAGTAAAGGTTTGGGTCCACCTCATTCTCCTCAAATCCCAACTATAACAAGTAGTTGTCAATCATAGCATACCAAGCTCTGGGATATTGCTTGTGTCTATAGAGATCCTTCTTCAATATGCACACATGAGACTCTCTCCCATTCACCTCAAAGCCTAGTGGTTTCTCAATGTACACTTTATCTTTTATGATTCCATTCAAAAATGCATTGTCACATCCATTTGATCAAGAATCCAACCCATCTCTGCTACAATGGACATGATGTACTTGGTCGAAGTGTATCTCACTACTAGTGCAAATGTCTCCTCATAGTTTACTCCATCTACCTATGAGAACCCCCAAGACACAAACTGAGCTTTGTACTTATCAATGATGCCATCCGTAGCATGATTGATTTTGTAGAGCCACTAGGAAGTCACCACTGACTTCCCCTTATGTATCATAATAACCTCCCAGGAATCATTCTTAATGATAGAAGCATACTCTCTCATTACGGTATCTCTCGATACCTTCCAATCAACTACCTTCTCAAATTTTCAAGGCTCCTACTCACGGGTGCTACTCATCAATGCCACATAGCTGCATAATATATTTGGTAGCCTACTCTCCCTAATAATCCTCTTGGGACTCTCCACATGATCTTGTGCATCCTTTAGAGTCCGTTGAAGCCATCTTGGCTTCCCCTTCCTTGAAGTAGTCTCCGATGGTGCAAGTATCTCCTGTTCTTCCCTATCATCTGAAGAATGTGCTCCTGAAGTATGAGCATCTCTAACTAGTGTACCTGTAATCTGGGTCCCTGTAACCCATGAAACCCATGAACCTATTCCCTATGGCCCTATAAGCTAAGGTATTGGTGTACTATGTGAGACATGTGAACCTGTACTTGTGCCTGTAGGAATATGCTACTCCTTCCTCCCTATAGAAGATGACTCTAGTGACCTACTTAGTGCCCTCTCCTTGAATCTCACATCTTTCCTAACCACTGTTTCCCTCAGTGCATGAATATAAATCTAGAAGGCCTTTGAAGTCTCACTATAACCAACAAATATCCCCTTCTCTACAGTGGGCTCTAAATTTTTCCCCTTCTTAGAAGGGACATGTGAGTAAGTAAGGCCCCCAAAGATGCAAAAGTGCCCTACCTAGGGCTCCCTACTAATTAAATCCTCCTCTAGAGTATTACTCCCCAACACTCGATGTGGGATCCTATTCTACACATACATTGCAATGTTGCATTCCTCTGCCCAAAGAAACAATGGTAGACCCTGGTCATGCAACATGGATTTTGCAGCCCCAACTATGGCATTTTTATCCTTTCTATAGCCCCATTCTACTTAGTCAAATCTCTCTTGATTCCCGCTAATGCACATAAGTCATTGAAATAATTGTAGGCATAGTCACCCCTTTTGTCCGATATCAACACCTTGATCTTCTTACTCGTTTGATTCTCCACAAGAGCTTTAAACTCTTGGAATCTCTTGAAAACCCAATCCTTTGTATTCACGAAGTAGATCCATGTCTTCTTAGAGAAGTCATCAATGAAAGTGACATAGTACTCGTATCCACATAGGGACACAACTGGCATGGGCCAGCAAACATCTGAGTGTAGCAATTCCAATATCTCTCCTCTCCTGTTGTCACTTCAAGGAAACGTTGTCATGGAGTATTTTCCAAGAGCCCACCCCTTGCACACATCATGTTGCTATACTCTGATGTTTGGAAATCCTATAACAATATCTCTCAGTATGGTAAGAGTTCCATGGTGTAAGTGTGCCATTCGTATGTGCCAAAGTTCACAGAAACCACTACCACTATAATGTATAAATGCTCATACTGGCGAAAACATAATCCTGTAAAGCTTCCCGCACCTGATCCCAATCACCTATGTTGTCTTGGAAATGGACCCTTTCAGGTGAATAAGCACCTCTCCATCTTGGAAAATCACTGCAAATCCCCGATCCTCTATAGTTGATATTGAAATCAGGTTCTTGGCCAACCCCAATACATACAAGGCCTCCCTCACTACCAAAGGTTGCTAGAACTCCCTCTGAAATGACATTGTTCCAAGGCCAATAGCTCTGACCTTGGAACAATCACCCAACTCAATATCCACATTCATGTGTCCCTTAGATAAATTTGTGAAGTGCTCATGTATCCCTGTCATTTGACTAGAGGTACCACTGTCTATGTAGCATACACTAGAGCATTTTGTACTAGAAGCAAGAAAAATCACCAACGAGAGCTTTTTCTCAAGCCTGGCAGAACACTCATCTACCTCAGCTGATGTTGCTACCTATGAATTTATTCTTCTTCTTGTTTAGACACTTACCTACATAGTTCCCGAACTTTGGCAAGCAAAGAATTTAACTTTGCTCATATCCTTCTTATGCTCACCTTTCAAGATAGACCCACCACTAGAACCTTTCTTGGGCCTTTTCTTTCTCTTCCGTGTGGGAGAAACATTCTCCTGATCACCCCCATATTGCTGACCTGTGTGGTTGGAGCCAACTCTCGGCTCCTCCTGTATGAAATCATCCCAAAGTCTATTCCATGTAGGCATGTTCTCTATGGAAACAATCACACACACAAAATCCTCTCATGGTTTTGAGAAACCATTCAAGGTAGTCCTAACCAACTCTGCATCATACACCATCTCACCAATAGCACCCAACTCATCATGTACCCGTGAGATCTTGCTAAGGTATGATGTAACATTGTGAGTCTTGGTCATCTTAATATTTCTCATTTTTTCCCTCAAAACCATTTTTTGGTTTTGATTATATTTCTTTGGTACAAATTTATCAAAGCTTCCCACATATCGAAGGCATTCTTTTTACCGGTCACATGGGGCATAATGTGGTTTTTCACTGCATGAAGAAAAATATGTTTTGCCTTCACATTCTTCTTGTTATATTTAGCGAAGAGATCATGATGAATAGGAGCGGGGACAACTTTCTCAGTTGTGTCCCATAACTCACATTCCTCCAACAACAAGGTAATCCTCTCCTTACATGGAATACAATTCGATGCACCCTCAACCTATCCTCAAACCGCAAGCCAAATGTCAAAGACATACTTTAATATCTAACCAACAACACAAACCAAAATCTGCTAGGTGGAATAACTTAACAATATCCTTGCTTCCCTCTTGTGTTAACTACTGGTTTTCTTCGTTTACAACTCTGATACCATGTAAAAATTTACTCAAATTTTATACTTGGTTTTAATACCCAACAAGTTCATTCACAAATTAATGCATAGAAAATCAAATTCCTTATAACCTGTAACTTGTAAAATGAAACACATGAAATTCAACCAACGCCCCTGAAAAAACCTGAGAGGGAAAACCAGTTCAATAGAGAATTTTTATTTATGAGCCCACATAATATTTATAAGTGTTACAGCAGTGAATTAACAACATTAAATGAATTTTTACTTTCCTGGAAATTTGTGCACAGCGCCTCAAAATTCCTTCCTAGATGCTATACAACTTGTATGACCTGTATAGACAGTCAATAGCAGTCATCTCCTCAATATTTGTGCCTTTAATATCCCAATTTACCCCTACTCCTTTTGCAGCTGAAATACAAAGATGTAATTCTAGTTATGTAATAGTCCCTGGCGAGGAGCACAAGGCCAAGGCCCCGCCAGGGAACGTTGTAAGTATTATAGTGATTTCCTAAGTCTAAACATGCGCGAATAAAATCAGGATAATGTATGATGTAAATTGAAATGGTAAAATAAAGAAAGTAGACCTAGGAGTTTGACTGTGCGGCGCATCTAAACGACGCGGGAAACATAATCCACTGGGGGATAGGGGGAAGAGGTTATAGGATAGGAAGCCATGGGAACCAAATTGGTGATGATGGGTTGTCATCGTGATGCCTCGGGCACTAGAAAGAAAGTGAACTGTCAATGTTCACCTAATTGCCTAAACATCTATGTGTTAGCCTAAGTTGATAGGTATGGCTATGAGTTTACTTTTAATATTTAAGCATTATCTAAACACATCATTAATCCTATCTGAAAGCTTAAGAAAAGATATTAAGAGCTTACTCACGTGATAAGACGAATGTTTTCTTATCCACCTAAAAATTTAACTAGCTATTTTAAATACTATGCATGGTGAATTCTTACCTTAATGAGCATATGTTTTGACTTGATAAAGTATTATTTTAAGGGTAAGATGATTTATATAAATATAATGTGGAAAAATTATATACGATCATACGTTGACAAGACCTTCCTGTATGAAGGAATTTAGATTGAACGCCACTAAATGAATACATATATATATATGAAATCACCTTATATGTCTATATTGGCAATGACCTATATATAAATATATTAAAAGTATTATGGTATTAATGATGTAAACAAGGTGTCATAAAACCGTTAAGGTTCAGCTCACCCTTTCCCAAGGGCATTTACGTGACAGTTTTTGGAGGAAAAGGTGGCGTCCTTCAGCCTTCTTGAAGGACGGCCTTCATTCTTTTAGGGAGATTATATTTTCCAAAGAGGGAGCCTTCCCCTAGATTGATTTTTCAATCATTGTTCATTTTGTGTTGTGCGAAGGAGTGAATGTCCCTTTTAATTTTTTTTACTCATTTTTATTTTTATTAATATTTTACTATGTGATTATTTTGAAAAGAGGGACTTTTTATAATCTAGTAGAGAAGATGTGTAATTCTTTCTGTGCTCATTTTAGAGTTGACAAGTATTCTTTTTATAAAATAATAAAATATTATAAAAAATAACATGTCCGTTAATTAAACTATTTACAATGGCATATATATGTATATACATAACAAGAGAAATAATTGCAAAACAACTAGTCCCCGTTTAAACTTAGGTTTATAATTGAGATATAATATATGTTTATTCAAAAAGAAAATATTTATGATATGTTTATTTGTTATTGGAAATTTTTGTAAAAAGAATTAATAAAAGTTAATTTATATCTTTGGTTTTAAAGGAATTAGTCATTTAACATGTACAAGATGGGTTGTATTTTTTTATTATTAAAATTATATTTTATATTTTATATCTAATATATAATTTGTTAGTTTATAAGCTTCATATATATTATATAATTTATTTGCCTATAATTAATATATATATATATATATGATATTATTTTTGTATAGTGTGTAATTATATTACATTTGTTGATGAAAAATAAAACAAATATTGTTTTTTGAATTGTTAATTAGACCGATAAATTAAAAAACCATTATATCACAAAAAAAAAAGTATTGTATATTGTTTTAAAAACCCATCAATAATGTCTCACACAAAAAAATATTGTATATTAGTTTGAAAACCCATAAGAATGAATAATACAATGTAAAATTATGGGAAATATTTAAATTTTACCGGAGTTTATGCCCAAAACAATGAAAAAAAGGGATGGCTTTGGATATCTATTATAATATTATAGAATGTTAACAGTAAACACCTTCCAACTCAAAAACATTTAATGTTGTACAGGTAAGGTATGTATACCACGAGATCTTATATTTAATGTTGACTATTAGCAACATATAGACCGTGCAATCCTAGCGGTCATGGTGATCAATCAATATGGAATGTAATTTGATGGTAGCTTTTGTTTAAAAAATTATCCAGCCATTAAAACATGGTTAAAATATTGAAAAATAGTTTGAGTAGAAGGTTTATTAACCATAATATATTGAAAAATAATTTGATCATAGTCTTCCACAATTATTATGTGTACTACTAGTTGCTAATGTGCATACCATCCACAATTAATGTGTACTACTAGTTGTTGCTTTGGTATTTGTAAAATAATTATTATTATGTACTATTTATGATTATGTAATATTTATTACTTAACATTATTTTAATATAATGATTATGTAATAATATATATCAAATTTTTAGAGGTGTAAACTCCTTTTTAGAATGCAAATATTAAGGAAAGATTTTAATTTATCCAATATATATATATTAAATCTAATTTTAGTGGACATGTTATTTTTATAATAGTTTATTATTTTTTATAATATATATATATATATATATATATATATTATTTAAAAAAAATGAGTTTCAAAATAACACGAATTAGTTGGGCTTTTTAAATTACGCATGTACCAAAAGGGTATTTGATTAGTCACTCAATTTATGCCAAAGCATTTCAACTGTACGAGTGAAATAAAAACAAAACCGGTGCACTATAAGCCTCAAGAATGGTGTTGCGCATGGGCATTGGAATGGTAATTGTTGTTGCTTGTTTCCAAAATATGAAGATCCATTTTCTGCCATAACTAAGACGAAGAGTTATTACCACAAATATTATTGTGAACATTTTGTCGGTATAGAGGTCCATGATAGATCTAAGGTATGAGTATTTTTTTAAAGAGTTAATATACATATTATGAGGGAAGGAGAGCGCCTCTACGCTCTTCTAACTCTTTATATAAATATTGATGGTTAAGAGGAGGACGACCTCTCTGTGGGAGAGGAGCGGTCTCAGTTTATGGAGAGCCAAATCCAGACACAGTCCCATTACTTTATTGGTACAAACTGAGAATTCTAAGGACTGGTCCTTGGATTTTTCGAATACTTTGGTGTTACTTTCATTTGTGGTTACAAGACCGAGACAGGCTCTCTGACGCTCCCTATTGTTTGGCAGTTCAGCATCACTATTCCTCTACGACTTGCTTGGGAGAGCTTGCCAAGTTAGTATTGTCTCTTATCATTCTCTCTTGTTTTTATATATACAAATGTTGTTTCAGTGTGAAGAGTGGGGGTTGGCTTCATAAGAGAGTTAGCTCCTCACTCTTGATTTCAGTGTGAAGAGTGGGGGTTGGCTTCATAAGAGAGTTAGCTCCTCACTCTTGATTTGACATATATATTTGTTGTATGCATTGAAGGGAGTGGCTTCATACGAAAACATGCTCCATATCTTGTATTTGTAAAATGAATTACACTGTCTCCAGTGAGTTTATTTATTACTGAGTTGTGAGGGGGACAACCTCTTTATAGAAAACAACCCTTCCTTTGTTCAAAGGCTGTTGCATTTATTTGTAATGGAAAATTTCAGCAAAGGAGAATGGTCTCTTATGCCAGGATCGCCCCTTCCCCAAACAGATCTACATTTCGAAATCCCTTAGGCTAAAAGCTCCATCCTTTTAAATGCTTAGAGTTGAACTCGTATGACTTTTACTTCCTTAAAACCAAACTGTAGCATTGCAGAATGAATTTTAATATTCATCCTTTGAGAGTCGAGCTCCAATTAGTCTTGCTCATGGTGTTTTATACCTTTGTTGGGAAGAAGTCTCTTCAATGTCTCCTTGGCTAAATTTTTAATCTCTAGATGTTTTAGGAAAGGAGGACAACCTCTACGTGAATGGGATTGAGAACCCTTATAATTATCTACTTCTACACCTCTTTATAAGACATGAAAGGGTGGTCCTTAGTTATTTGTACTTCAATGTTTATGTTTCAACCCTATAATTATTCAAATGTTGGTTTAACTCAGTTTTTATAGTTCATGAGTGAACTTTGAAATAATTGGTGTGGAGAGTTAAATCCAAAATCATGTAGCTCATGTTAATAGTTTTCATTGACATTGGTGGTTGTGGATCTAACAATCAAAATTGCATTGAGGAATTCTTTGCGAGGGGTTTTGATTATCTCCTTACCATAATGGATACCTTCCCCAGCTCGGGGGTGGCCTCTCAACTGAAAAAGTATAAGCTGGATAGAGTGCTTACAGTTGGGTGGAAAGTTGCCTAGATAAATCATTTGAGCTAAGTGTTGATCTATTTTACGTTAATAATAATAATAATTTGATCATACTTAATCAATTAAAGAGTTATCTAGCTTATTATGTTAAAGGTACTTAATTATAGATGATTATATTTATAATGGACGTGTGATGTATATGATGTTAAACCTTGATAGCATAACATTAATGAGGTACAATGCTTTTAGTTAATACAAATAATGCTTTAACACCCTTATAAGAGTGCCTTTTATTTCTAGGTATGAAGGATTTAACAAATGGTTAAATGAGTGAGAAAAAATAGTACCATAATTGAGATATTTAAGACCATAATTAAGAGAAGAAGGCTATAGATGGGCTCTGCAATTGGCGTGGTTTGAAGCTTTTGACGTTTAGGGTTTTATTTTTTTTTCGCTTCGTTCAACTCACCCGGCTGCCGCATTCCTGGTGAGCCCTTCTTGTCGGCCTTAGTCACGGCGCAATGACTTCGCGTTGGGGGGGGGAATCCCCCTCCGTCGTCCTCCTCTCTGGCTCCTAACGTGCATGGAGAAGCAAAGGAAAATGCGACCGATTGTAGGGAGGACATTGGTGAGGACTCTAGCTCCAAGGACCCTCGGGGGCAGAAACGGAAGCCTGGAGGTTGTATTCCTGAATTTGCAGAGATCCCTACCCTTCAGATCAAATCTGAGAAGCTGCGAGAATGAGTTGAAATCTGGAAAGAAAAAGCCCTAATTGGTAAGTTTATTGGAATTTGGACAAAAAAGAGAGACCTTCTGAAATGGATCAAAACCTCATGGAACCCTAAAGGGAATTATGAATTTCAGTTGGGATCGAAGGGATTCTTCACTATCATCTTCTTTAACCAAGAGGATAGGGATAGGGTTTTGGAGGGTGGACCTTATTTCCTTTTTTCTTCAGGATTGTATCTCATCCATTGGAAGGAAATATTTAATCTGGATACAAAGGATATGAGCATTGCCCCTATATGGATCAGACTGTATTCTCTGCCCTATGAATATTGGGATCTGGATATCCTGAGGGATATAGGAAACACCCTGGGTGAATTTGTGAAAGTTGCAGAACTCACCAAATAGCAACGCTACACTTCCTATGCCCGGATTTGTGTCTATATGAACCTATCACGGGAACTACCAGAAGCGATTAACCTCTCATGGGATGATGAGGAATGGATCCAGCCACTAGAGTACGAGAATGTCCCATTTCGATGTCGTTGTTGTCATGCTCACAACCATTTCAGTAGGAATTTCCCGCAAAATGTTGAAAGACGTGAACCTGAAGCAGTGTTGCGGAAGGTTGAGACCCCGATGGAGTCACACAAGTTAAGAACAAGAAAAAGATAGCCCTCAATTCGCATCCTGATCAGCTTGCCCGTCGCTCGATTGCTACTACTAATCGATTCCAAACCCTTTATGTTGTTGAATAAGATTCGACTTCCTTGAACAAGTCCCCAGGAAAGGAATCCATTCCTACTGAGGATACCCTTGATGTCCTTGCCAAAGGCCGGGCTGAACTGGATGATCAATCTGCCTGTATGGAGGAAGATCAAGTTGAGGAGACGGAGTACATGGACCTCGGGTAACTAGACCTTGTTTAAATTGAACAAGAATGCAACAAAAAAGGGAAGGGATATGTCTCACGTAGACAGCTTGAACTTCTTAATGATGCCATCCTAAAAATGGCGCCTCTCCTCAGCTTGGGATTTCCAAGGAACCTCTAAAAAGTACCAAAAGAAAGTAACTGGAAGACAGTGAAAAGAGAGGCAGGAAAACAAGAAAACAAAGAATAGCCAAGATTGGTAGTAAGTTGATTGAATCTAGCCAATACCTGACAATTGGGGCGGCTTTCTCTGAAGTCAACCAGGTTACCCAATGAAGGTCATCTCCTGGAATATCCGTGGGGTGAATCATCCCCGCAATATCAAGACTCTGAAAATAAGGTGTTGAAGGAGAACCCTTGGATTCTTTGCTTATAGGAAACTAAATGTGGCACTGAAATAATGAAGGCTGTTGGGAAAAAATTCTGGAAGGGTTGTGAAACAATGACCATTGACGCCCAGGGTATGGCCGATGGCTTAAATTTTCTCTGGAACCCAGAAGTTGTGTCTCTCTCAAAATTTTGGGCTGCAAGAGGAATCCTCTCGGCTAATTTGCATATTCTTCAAACTCAATCATAGGTACCATCTCCAATGTCTATGGGCCTAGCATTTATCCCCTGAAGCAAGCCTTCCTGGGCTCACTTGCTTGGGCGGCGAGGTGGGTGGAGGGAAATCCCTGGATCATTGGTGGGGATTTCAATTTAATTACCACGCTGAAGGAAAAAAAAGGAGGTAGACGAATCTTAGGAGCAGCAAATGAAGCCTTTAGAGACTTTATTGCAACTCATAATCTTTCAGATATTGAGACTACCAATGGATGGTTCACTTGGAACAATAAACATGGAGGTGAGCACCACGTCGCCTCCCGTATTGATAGGTTTCTGGTCTGAGATGAGATTCTCAATAGTAGTGGAGATCTCCACTCATTAGTCCTCCCTTTTGCTGGTTCTGATCATTGGCTTGTCAGTCTACAATGGGGAGGTGTGGGCCCTCCTACCAAGAGACCTTTTCGCTGTGAAAAATTCTGGTTGGAGCACAATGATTAGAAATCCCTTGTCTCCCAGTGGTGGCTCAGATCCCCACCCACTGATGGTACAAAGATGTACCAGTTCTAGTAGAAATTAAAATACCTCAAAGCCAAGATCCGTACTTGGAATAGAGAGGAAATTGGGAATATTTTCGAGGACAAAAAGACCCTCATCGGACAACTAGAGGAAATCCAATGACACGGCATGACTACTGGGTATGATGCTAATTTATGAGACTTAGAGGAGTCCACCACCCTCAAACTTAATGCTCGTGAATGACAGGAAGAGATCTACTAGCAACAAAAGTCTAGAAACCAATGGCTCAAGGAAGGTGAACGCACTACCAAATTTTTTCACCGTTCGGTTATTCAGAATAAACAACGGAACACAATTCACTGCCTGAAGACTGCCGATGGAGCCTATATTGAAGATAGGACGACCATGGAAGAAGAACTGGTGGACTACTTTGGAACTATAATGAAGGAGGACAGGGTTAATCGTGCAGCTGATATTGCAAAGATCACCCAACATATTCCTTCTTTGGTTTTGGCTGATCAAAATGCTCTCCTAACTGAACCCATCACGATGCTAGAGGTTGAGGAGGCTATAAACCAAATGGAGGGAGGCAAAGCTCCCGGCCCAGATGGGTTTACCACCAATTTTTTTCACTATTTTTGGGACCTCATCAAGCACAAAGTTTGGTTGATTGTGGAAGACTCGAGAGAAACCAAAAAGGTGCTTAGAGCATTTAATGCTACTTTCCTCACTCTCATCCCCAAAGTCGACGGGGCTGATTTTCCTGGTAAGTTTCGACCCATTTCCCTGTGTAATGTTATCTACAAAATTATCACAAAATTCATGGTGAATCGGCTGAAGCCCATCCTGATCTATCCGGAACAATATGGTTTTGTGGAAGGAAGACAAATTTTAGACGATGTCAGTTTGGTTCATGAGGTTTTACACTCATTAAAAGTCACCAAAAAGCCAGGCATGCTTCTAAAGCTCGATATTTCAAAAGCTTATGACAAATTAAGCTGGTAATTCATGCGCGAAATGTTGAGAGCTTTTGGTTTCTTCCTTGAATGGATTGAATGGATCATGAATCTCACTTCGTCTTCCTTCTTCTCCATTCTCCTCAATGGGGCTCCTATAAGCACTTTCAATCCTTCTCGTGGAATTCAGCAAGGCAACCCCCTCTCCCCTTTCCTCTTTATCCTTATGTCAGAAGGCTTAGGGAGAACGATTAAATCCAAAGCTTAGCAAGGAGAAATCAAGGGGATATCTCTTCATTCGGAGGCTGATGTGCAAACTCACCAAAAAATTGTTGATGACACGATGTTAATGGGCCACCCCTCGGTCCAAGAAGCAACCTCTTTGAAGACTATTCTTTCTACCTTTTCTAATGCTTCTGGTTTGGAGGTCAATCGAGAAAAATGTCAAATATTCTACTTCAATACCCCTACGGTTAACCAAAGGAATATTAATCGCATTCTTGGTTTCCGAGGGAGCTCCCTTCCATCCAAATACCTCGGCGTGCTGCTCGCTTCCAGTATCATTAAGAAATTTTCGTGGGAGGATCTTCTGGATCGCATCAGACACAGACTCTCAAGATGGACTCTGCGACCTCTTAACTTAGCTAGTTGAGTCACTTTGATCAAATCTGTGATCCAGGCTATGCCGATTTATCTCTTTTCGGTTATGGCCGCGCCTAAGTCTGTCATCAAGGAACTCAAAACTATTCAACGAAAATTAATTTGGGGTGGGAAGGTTGATCATCACAACTAGGATTTAGTTAGCTGGGAAAAGATATGTCGACCAAAGTACAAGGAGGGCCTCATCCTGAGAGATCCGGAAAAAAACAGTAATGTTCTTACCGCCAAAATTTGGTGGAATTGGGTCTCTTCTACATTGGAACCTTGGGCTAAGCTGTGGCATGTGAAGTATGCTACCAATTGTTTGCAGAGAGACCCGATCCCTTTCAATACAAAACCTCAAGGATCTGCTATTTGGCAAACTTCTCGTCAAAATTGAAGCATTATTCAGGATCATAGTTTTTTGGAAGTCAAGAATGGGGAGTCTGCAAATTTTTGGGAGGATTCGTGCCAACAAATTCCGAAATTAGCCAGTCTGGACAATATGGCGATTAGTCAGGCCAATTGCAGAGCTGAGGGTTTCACCAAGATCATCCACTATTGAAAATTGGATCCCAGCACCAGTTCCTATAAAGAGTGGCATGTCCACAATTGGTGGAACCAGAGAGTCTCCGAGGAAGAATGGGTTCGAATTCAGGACATGATTCATGGACGATGTATCAAATCTCAGTTTGGATTGGATAAAATTTGACAGGGTTACTCCACCAGGGGAATTTTAAATACCAAGGAATCTTATACCCTTTGGACCACCAATCCTAACATTCCTGAGGATGAGATGTGGAAAAATATCTGGACAACCAATCCCTGGCCCAAAGTTGCCACCTTCATTTGGATGGTTTTTTATCGAAGAATTCTGACAGGGGAAAATACCAGGAAACGTGGTAATATAGGCCCATCCCAATGTACCATGTGCCTACAAAGTGAGGAGACTTTAGCTCACTTACTAGATGGTTTCCCGTTCATCACTCCCTTATGGGATAAAGGGGATGATATTTTTCGATGGTCCAATCGCTGCAGAGGAGACCCTCCTCAGACTATCAAGAATTGGGACCCTCAAGCGCTCTCAAATCCCATTGTTAACTCTCTTTGGAATTCATTCCCCGATTTTTTGGTGTGGGAGGAGTGGAAAGAAAGAAACAGGAGGATTTTTCAGGATAAAATTTCTTCTCAGGATCATGTTTGTGTTAATATTGAGAAGTATATCCAGGAAACCACCCGCGTCACCCTCTGTGAAGCCAAATATTGGGTGGCCAGTGAGACAGAGCGTCGAATCCTTGTTGCTTGGGATATTAGTAAGGACACTCAGTGTTGCAGCCGAAAGGATAAAAGGAACATCACTCTAAAAAGTCCTGATTATTGGATGGCCCCTCATATTGGGTATTTTAAGTTAAACTTTGACGAGTTGTAACATGGAAACCCAGGCCCAACAGGCTTTGGTGGAGTCATTTGTAATTGGCAAGGTGAAATCCTATAGGTGTACTTTGGAAGCATTGGGGAGGACACAAACAACGCAGCCTAAATAGAGGGTCTCCTTGCTGGCTTTCATCTGGCTATCCAACTCAACCTGACCCCTATAACCTTCGAAGGAGACTCTCGCCTCATCATCCAACTTGCCCGTAAACTCCATAATGGAAAACCCTCGGCAAACGTAACGGACAGATGGCGTCTTGCCTACAGAGTGGAACAATTAGCCACGATTATCAGTACTTCCCGCACCTGGTCTTTTAGCCATGTTCGCAGAGACAGGAATAGGGTGGCAGACTTCTTGGATAATGTCGGGGTTGATGAACCCAGTCATATCCGCGCTGGCCCCCTTGACATCTTTGGGAATGTTGAGTCGTCCCACCTCTATGCCATGATGGCGGAAGAGAACACACGAGTGAGAACACGGGGATCACGGGACATGAGGCCTCCCATCAATACTAATTTTAGACCACCCGTTTCTCCTATGATGGACAGCTCGCAGGAGGTTAACTGCTTCAACTTGGGAACTGCAATCCCATGCCTCTTAAATTCCCACAGAGCTAACCCAGTACAAACTACTTCAATTCTTAATAACCAGAGCATACGAACACGCCTCGGTCATGAGGGTGACATCAGGGCAAGGTTCAGCCAAAATCATGAGGTTTAATGCTCAAAGGACGACCAACCCTACTGCTTTTATGGGAATTTGGATGGAAATTTCTATTAAAGGCAGTCATAATAGTGGATTTTTATGCATCTCGACGGTTTCCTGCTTGGGTGGTGTTTTTAGTATTTCCAATATTGGAGTGGTTTTTCAGAATAGCTTGTTGAGGGTTTCTGGTAATTCTATGATGACGTTGTGTAAGAAGAAGGATAAGAAGCCTCGCCATGACCCCAAAAAGGGAAAGCTCCCTGCTAGGAGGGAACAACGTAAGGCCCTTGAGGCCGCCTATTTCTTTTGTGACCATATCCCTAGGGTCATTAAGAGCTGGAAAGGGTTGAGCGTGACTTGTGGGCGAGGGTCAAGGAAATGTCTGGTGCTGATATGAAAGAGGAATTTGGCGAGGTTTAAGGAAATGTCTGGTGTTGATATGAGTGGGTAACGGACCCGGGTAATATGGCGGGGCGTCTTTCGCCCTACGATCGAATGTTGGCTACTTTCTGGGTTACCAAGGGCCTCCTCGCTTATGTTCTTATGGAACATGAAAATAAATATGCTGGGGATATGGAGCTTGTTCGTGCATGGAAAGCTCGTAACCAGGAGTGCTCTACTATGCATTAGACGCTTGAACTTATCGCTGCGAAATTGGGTGTCCATCCTCCTTCAGCTTCGGGGCCATCCTCAGCTGGGGTGATCGTCGTGCCCCTGTTCAGAATGTAGTTGTAACACCAGGTTTTCCACATGCTCATTGTCCCATTCACAACCCAGCTCCTCGACCGACTTCTGAAATTTAAGGTACTCTTCTTTGTTGCCTTGGTCTTGGGATTAAGTTATGATAGATTCTCGTTTTCATTATGCCGTCGTAGCTCTCTGGTGGGCTCTAAAGGCCATTATTTTGTTAATTCTATCGCTCTTACTTTGTTATAGCTCCTAATGGTTGATAGTTGGGCGTTGGTTTTTTTGCTGCCATGCGTTTTGGGCATCTGATACAACTTTGTAATCTCTGTAAAAGGTTTGGGATGGATGGAACTCTGTTATCTGTTTGAGTTGGGGGAATTAGTTTTTGATGACAAGATTTTTGGGCTTTTGGTACCTCTCTATAATCTCTGTAATAGTTTTGGGCTTGCTGAAAATCTATTATCTGTTTGGGTTGGGAGAATTATGGCTGGTTGGCCTCCTACCAGCCAAGCCACTGGTTTTTTCCGATATGTAACTCTGTCATAGTAATACAATCTCTTACTTTTACAAAAAAAAGAGAGAAGAAGGCTATCTATTAAACTAAGTTGTGGTTTCCTAGTTTAGGGGTTATTGTTATCATATAATACCTTAAATAATTGTATTATATGCTTCTTATATTTCATATACTAATTTCCCTTAAATTCTTGGTGATAGTATGTTTGGTTAATTAACCTTTACACTTTAACTATAAGAAAAGTGTTTAGAATAAATAAGCATACTTCAATCCACTTGTCATACACGTGAGGAAGGGTGTCACACATGTATACATATGTGGCCTTCTTGAATGGTTATGTTATTAAATATGTTATGCTATTAGTTTCATAGCTAACGCCAAGTTGAGTTATAGGTGTGAACCTTACTATTTAATTATAAAACTGTGAGTGTTGTCTTTGTTGAAAATGATTAATTATATGTTTAGTTTTGAAGGAAAAAATTATACCCCATTTCCCAAAATAGTAATGAGGATTTTGGGTATATTACAGTGCCCAAAAAATCGTACAGTCTAGCTCCTCGAAATTCATGCCACCAATTATGTTGTATTTCCTCCATTTTCATGCCTACTACTCAGTTGTACAAAACTCAAAATTCGTGTCAGGAAATCAGTTGTACGAACCATCAATAAATGAAAGTACAATCTGCAAAAAAAATCTATACTTTTCTATGGTATTCATGCCTAGTCTCTTCTTAGGAAATGTGCCCGCCCCTCAACTTTTATCTTCTCATCTTTTCTTCAACTCCTTTACTCTCTCTTCTCTTTGTGTCTAGTTTCTCTCCTAGAATTCCCTTTTCCTCTTTATAAATGAGAAATGACTCTAACTCTTCATCTCCTAAAAAGGATGGCCAAGATTAAACCTTGGGATCTCAAGATCAACGGTTCTGATATTTTTTCATTTTATTAGAATTTAAGTCATTTTCTCTCATCATAAATCAAAATTCACTTTAGCTTTATAAAAATAAATTTAATGTCTAGGAAAGTCACTTTTCATCAATTCTACATGCTTAGACACCAAGCCTATAGAACACCATCTGAGCTATAAAACTCAACACCAATATCTCTCACTCTCTCCCCCTCCCAAACCCCCTCTCCTCACTCACCTACCCCTACTGCCTCCCCCCCCCCCCCTCTCTCTTTATATATATATATATATATATATATATATCCCTAACTTCCAATCTCTCTTTCCCTCTCTAAACCCCAAAACCCTCAATATATTTATCTCTCTCTCTCTCCCCTACTCCCTCTACCCATATCCCCCCAACGTTGACCATAGACACTCCCCCTATGATCTCTCTCTTCCTCTCTTTATCTATATCTAAACCCCTAATCCCCAGTCTCTCTCCCTCTCTCCCCACCAAAACCCCCACTCCTCACCCTCCTACCCCTATCCCCCACTCTCTCTCTCTCCCCCCTACCACTAACCATCTCCCCATCCCTCTCTTTATCTATATATATCCCTCTTTCCTCCACTGCCCTCTACCCTTAACCACCCTCTCTCTCTCTCTCTCTATCTTTATCAATCTCTCACCTACTCCTACCACTAACCACCACTCCTCTCTCTCTCTAAACCCCTAACCCCCCCATCTCTCTCTCTCTCTCTCTCTCTCCCTATCTCTCTCTCCTATTGCAAGTTTGTTGAAAGGGAAGCACTTATCAAATCAATTTTTGGGAGAAGTAGTAGATTGATCCATCTATGTTTTGAATGGATATCCTGTAAAGAATGTGAAGAATAAAGTGCCACAAGAAGCATGGTCAAGTATGAGTTGTAGTGTAGCACATTTTAGATTATTTGGTTGTGTGGCAAATGCTCATGTGCCTCAAAATTAAGAAATAAATTGGATGATAGGAGTGAGAAATGTATCTTTGTTGGATACAATTAATATTCCAAGGCTTACAAACTATACAATCCTATGAGCAAGAAAGTGTTGATCAATAGAGATGTATATTTTAAAGAATAAGAGGCATGGGACAAAAGTATGCATAAGTTCATAACTATTGGAGCAGTTCCACACATTGACGATGTAGTAGGAGATGAGCAGAATGAATAGAGTGAACACCAAGCTTCACATTCACAGTCACCAATTAGAGGTGCTCCAGCAAGGACTCTAAGATTTTTTTCTCATAGAGTCATCAAGTTCTACAACTTTCTCTACTCGTAGTCCTCAATCAAGTAATGATTTTGATTATGATTCGAATATTTAGAAAACTAGAAGCCTTCAAGACATTTATGAAGACTTAGATGCACATTCAAATTATGCATTGTTCACTTATCAACCCACACTTTTTGAAGAAGCAATCAAACATGAACATTGGGTTAAAGAAATGGACGAGGAAATAAATCCATTGGGAGAAATAAAGCATGGGATCTAGTAGACTTACCCAATAACAAAGAATGTATTCGAGTGAAATAGGTATATAAAACCAGATTGAATAAAAAAAGGTGAAGCAGATAGATATAAGTAGAGACCAGTAGCAAAGGGGTTCTCATAGCTACCTAGAATTGACTTTGGATAGACATTTGCACGTGTAGCTAGATTAGACACAGTACGTGTAGTTTTGGCATTGGATTCCCAAAACTAATGCATGGTATGACTGAATGGATGTGAAATATTCATTCCAAAATGCAGTCTAGAAGAAGAAGTCTATGTGCAACAACCACCTTTATATGAGATCAAAGGGAAAGAATACAAAGTGTACAGGTTCAAGAAGGCTCTTTATGGACTCAAACAAGATCCAACCTCTCTCTCTCTCTCTCTCTCTCTCTCTCTACACAAAGGTAAATAAGCTTGTCCAAATTTTAATTTTCTACTTATATGTCGATGATATGATTTATACACAAGGTTTGTCAATGGATTAGTATAAGTCTACTATGAAAAAAGATTTTGAGATGAGAAATTTAGGATTGATGAAGTCTTTCCTTGGCACAGGTAAATCAATCAAAACATGGAATTTTTGATATGTCAAACAAAAATGAATTTGATTTGTTAAAAATATTTAGAATAAAAGATTGCAAATAAACACCCACACATGTAGCAATAGGAACTATAGATGTGGATCCAAATTTATTCAAGAGATTAGTTGGTAGTGTCATGTATCTCATTGCCACTAGACTATATATCATGTATGCAGTTAACTTGATTTCCATATTTATGGAGACACCTAAAGGCATGCATTGGAATGTTGGAAAAAGAATTATGAGATACATTGCAGGAACAACATAAAATGGTATTTTATATTGAAGTATAACAAATGATTTTTTGGTTGGCTATACAAATAGTGATTTTGCAGGTAAGCTATATGATAGAAAGAGCACTTTAGGATATGTTTTTCACTATGGTTTAGGGGTAATCGCATGGGAATCCAAGAAGCATCCCATTCATGACACTCTCATCAGTAGAAGCAAAGTATGAATCAGAAATAGCAACAACTTATCAAGTAGTATGGTTACATAGAATTCTTAACAATATTCAACAAAGGCAATAAGAACCATCCCCAATATACTATGACAACTCCTCAACCAGACCATTGTCCAAAAATCATGTTTTTCGCTAGAAAAACAAGCATATATATACTAAATATCATTTTATTAGAGAGCTTGTAAATAATGGTGATATTTATTTAGAATAATGTAAATCATAAGACCAAATCACAAGACCAATTGATTGACATATTCACAAATCCATTGGCAATATATGTTTTTGAATTTCATAAGCATAATTTAGGAGTCATAGTTGTTGAATCATTTGTTGGTCGTAATTAAGGGGGTATTGAAATTATGTAGTTAGGGATCATGTAATTACACCCATGGTTTTAGCATTAATCTCATAGATTTAGTGGAAATACTCATTGGTAGTTAGGTTTGACATCTATCATCTTTAATGCTTTGTATGTGTTTTGAGATAAAATGATAAAAGGACACAATGGTTGTAGCAATAGTGGAATGAGTTGTGTACTCTATGTCTATGTCTATGTCTATGTCTATGTCTATCTCTATGACCCAGCATGTGTTGTTCTCTGATATTTAACCTTCACTTCACTTTAATGAGATACATGTTGACAAGAAGTCACATGGATGGAAGGTACACCTATCTTGCTCAACCATTCAAACTAAATGTATAAATAGTGCACAACATCCAACATCACTTAATACACTCTAATACTATTGGAAAAATCTACATGGCTTACAAGATCTATTCAATTATACTCCCTTTAGTGGGTAGATTCAAATATGTTTATGGCAAGTAAATGTCCTTCAGCAGGATTTTCTATTCGAGGGTACTGTTAGTATCAATGCACTCTTAAAACCATCTTTCCTTTTGAAGAAAAAAATATCATTTCAATGTTTATCCATGATCAGTATTCCTACAACATCCATTACAACCTACAACATCCATTACAACCTCCACTTGTTTAAAAATGTGAGCCAATGGAAAGTATGCTAGATAAATGTGTTTCTTACTAAGGCCTTAGAATGATTTTTCTTGTCACAAAAATACAAACGCTGCAACATTTTCAAGATTCATCAGGACATCCTTGGGTTAGCCAATACTGTCATTTTTGCAATATCAGTAGCTACAGTCAAATATGTGATCAGTATTTCAATGTTTATCCATGATCAGTATTCCTACAACATCCATTACAACCTCCACTTGTTTAAAAATGTGAGCCAATGGAAAGTATGCTAGATAAATGTGTTTCTTACTAAGGCCTTAGAATGATTTTTCTTGTCACAAAAATACAATCACAACTAATGCAAATTTTTGCCAACACTATTTGTTGTCCACCATTTCATTTTGCTTATTGTATCAATGAAATCGGCCCAGACTAACAATTCATATGGCAACCTGAATTATCAGATATGTTTAATATGTATAACTATAAAATGGGAAAATATAATATGGCGGCTCTACATAACTTGATGGATCATCGTGTAAGAGTGTTATAGTAAAATTAATTTCCGGAGGGGTTATGTGAAGGAGCTTTTAGTGGAGAGGTCTACTCTGATTAGTAGGTAATTATCGCTAGTTTATTTAGTATGTAAGATTCATGTGTTAAGTAATGTTATATTATTTAGTAAATGGAAGTTAATTAATTAAGTATTAGTTGGTGTGGTAACTAAGTGATAAGATATTTCTATACTTCATCCTAGTCTTACGAGTATTTCCATTATTTACATTTTTAGTCTTACATGCATGCAATGCAACATTTTCAAGATTCATCATGACATCCTTGGGTTAGCCAATACTGTCATTTTTGCAATATCAGTAGCTACAGTCAAATATGTGTTAATAGGTCTCTCATGACCTGAAATCTCATCGTTGGTTATGGATGACACTATCTAATTATTGCTCGGATGGAATTATTTTTTTCAATTGAATTTCATACCTGATAAGAGGAATTCAAGTGAATTCAGGTGAAGTAGCTATGTTGAAAGTTGAAACATCTTCCTGTAAGGATGGAAATGATCTAAAACGCAAATTTCCATTATTTTGGTCAATCGGATATGCACTGAAAACTAATTCTTGAGAATAAGATTCATTCGATACATAATTTAAAGCATAGTACCATATTCGGCTGAATTGGGCCAATGAATATGGAAATTCAAAATTTCAGTTCGTCAGGAGAATTATTTGGTTTAATTCAGTCTGGGTCATCTATTAAATCTTTACACACATAAAAATAGCATGTATACAGAGTGCAGCCACATATCCCATAAAAATCCAACAATCATGTAGAATGACCTTTATCCAAATACTATTATGTATTGCATTAACCCGACCTTTGTCTCTGTAATTCTATTTATCAGATTGAATGGCATATATCTGGAAGCATAACCAGGTTCTACAACAGCTCACCCGGGCCATCCATTCTGTTCAGGTTTTTTCCCAGCCGCTCCAATAGTGCGGATCTGATATATCTATGTTCAGACTCTTTCCCGGATATTGATTCTCAAAACATACAATACCCAATGATTATGAGGGAGGTATTATTGAAAATTTATATGGCTTTCCATTTTACTCCATCATCCTCACTTAGGGACGTTTTTTTTTTAAATTTTAAATCGAATTTTATTGGTTTCACACCGTATTTAAATTCGAATTTGAAAACTATGATTTAAATAACACAAATTTTATCATTTTTCCTCCTCGATCCTCCTATTTATAAAACAAAAATGTTAGCTAAATTTTTTCTCATAATAATCAAAACCATTAACTTAATTCATATAACATCTCATAAATAGTTTTCATTATCCATTAACATCAATAAAATAACTAAACATAATAACGCATCCAAAACAAATACATAAGAAATATATCCGAATCAATAACACATTAATTATTATGGAAAAACATGTCTTCGTGAGTGAAAAACTCACTCTCAAGAATAACTAGAATACGTGACAATGGCTTAGTCCCTGCCATTAATAAATTTATTTTAAATGATGAAATTTATACAAAATATTGTAATTTTAAATGATTTACTGCTTTGTTACTTTATTGTAACAGTGTGACTTTCCAGTTCCAGACCACTTGAAGGAGAGCTTTAGAATGAACAGAACACCAGAGATCCTTCTACAAGGGCTCTCTGAAGAAACATATTGCGAGTACTTATCCACCTTGCTATATTTGGAGGATCTCCATTTGAAGGTATGATTATTTTTTTTCAAATTTTCATTGCCATTCGTTCATTAATTTTTGGGAAAAAGATATAATAGCACAGGTACATTTTAATCTTGGTCCTAAATTTAGCAAAAGCTTTAAAGTTTAAAAAATTTGTCTTAAAAATGTTTTAGAACGAAGTTAAAAGTTTTAGAATGAATATAAATTTGGAGAGTTTTATTTTAATTTTGAATTTATTTTAAAATTAGGCAAAAAGTTAATATAAATGAATTTTAGATTAAGATGGATAAATACTCTGTAATGTAAAATTTTAGGTTTTTAATGTTAAGATGAATGCATTGTTTTATGAATTCAAAGAGAACTCAATTTGCTATTATTATTGTTGGGTGTTATTACAATTTTTTGAATGAAACCTATTAACACTAATTTACATTTAAAGTTTGTATGTTTCTAATGTTATTGTATATTTTGATGTTAAGATTATGTATATTGAGTATGTGCTTTACTAATAATTTTATATGTATATCAAATTATTATGGCTTAGTTTTCATTATTATATATATATATATATATATGGGGAATTTCATTATCTCTTTTATCCAAAAATTCAAGGATTAAACTTTGACCATGTGATTGTGGAATTAAATGTAGTAATTCAAGGATTAAACTTTGACCATGGATGTGATTGTGGAATTGAATGTAGTATAGGTATTAAGCATTGAACATTATTAGAAATGTGATCATTTCCTCTGTTTTATATGTATGTATGTGGGGAATTTCATAGGTTCTTTTGATTATATAATGTGATGAGCCATGGATTTAGTTATGAAATAGAATGTGGTATGAAGTATTTAGATATTGAACTTTTGATTAAAGATGCGTTTATGAAATGCACTTTGAATTATTTAAGTTAAAAAATAAAAAATAAATAAACTTTTGAATGAAATGTGGTATAAGGTATTCAATCAATGGAATCTGGTATGATTTACTTAGGAATAGAATGTGGTAGGATGTATTTAAGAATATGAATTTTGAAATGGATAATAAAAGATGGTATGAGGTATTCAAGATTTCATTTTTTGAAATAACATAAATATGATATGAAGTATTTAAAAATTGAATTTTGAATGGATTGTGATATAAAGTATTTAGGAACATAATTTTTTAATGGAATGTAGTATAATTTTTTAAATAAAACAAATAAAGTATGAGGCATTTAGAAATTGAATTTTGAATGGAATGCAATATGATGGAATTAGGAATATAACTTTTGAATAAAATGTTGTATAGAATGTGGTAGGTTGTATTCAACAATAATTTTTTTAAATTGAATTAATATAATGACATTATTTTTAAAATAAAATAAATATAATATGAAGATTTCAAAATTGAAATTTGATTCAGAATAGAAGTTTTACTATATATTTTTATTAAATACAATTTTAACATTTCAAATCTCTAAAATAATTAACTTTGTTGTATTATTAAAACTTATAACAAAATGAAATAGAATATAATCTAAGATATTTCTTATTAAAGATGTAAAACTCAAGTGGGCACCATGCTAACTTCTATTTCATTCCTCATTCTTACTTGATATAAAACTCCTTAATCTTTACCATTAATCTCTATTCATTGTCACTCCAACTTAGAGACTAAATACAAGGCACATCCCAACCCTAGTTGTACAACACAACCCTAGGTGTACAACACTTGGATTCTCTCAGCACAAGGCACATCCAAACCCTCTCTATACAACACTTAGATTCTCCTAGCACAAGAATATAGAGCTTTTGGCTTGTAGCATCTTTGAACACTTGGATTCTCTGAACACATCCCAACCCTCCATGTACAACAATTGGATTCTCCCAGCGTAAGAATATAGAGCTTTTAGCTGTGTTGCATCTTTGAGGAGAAAATATTTCTAAGAATTCACATTAATGTAATTGAAATTGGCTATGTCGTATGATTGAGCTGAAAGCTTATTATGAAACTTCACATGGAATGCTTTGCTTTTGTTGTGAAAACATAGGAAATGAGTGAACAAAGCATAAAGGTAAAGATGAGATTGGACAAGGAATCCCAGCTACTGGTGGTGCTGAAATTGCTAAGCCGTGGGTAGAAGAATAGTGG